>CM061351.1:14058021-19913021 GCA_030867105.1 Liasis olivaceus
AAATCAAATCAAAACTTTATTATGGTCATAGACCAGCATAAGGAAAGTGCGGTATAGTCATTAAAACAGCATAAAGGATACATCAGGAGTAAAAATAATTTAAAAAAACCCTAAAAACATGAAAAAGATATATGATTTAAAAACTAAAAGTACATATAAAAAGTGAGAATCTAAAAGAAGGGGTAGGGGCATTAGATGGGTGTAGGAGAGACCTGCTGCAAAGAGTGATCTGGGTAGAGAAGAAAAAGGGGAAGGAGGTCATCTTCACTGACTTTCAGCTCCTCTCACCATCTGTAATAGCATGTGGGAATGACCTTGGGAGATGGGGGGGGAGAAGAGATGCTGCCTAGAGAATGATCAGATAAGAGGGGGCATAGCCTGCAGCTGCATAAAGGACAGAGAGAGAAACTCAGAAAGGAACCTCCCTAACTATCAGGCTATAAAAAGAGCAGCAGGAGATTCGTACTTTCTGCCTTGCAGGATTCTGTTCATGCAGCCTTACAATAAAGTAGATTTAGCTCATCTGGTCATGGTTCCTGTCTGGTCTATCTGGGAAGGCTGATACCATCTGACAGATTGCTGCATGGAAACTCTATCTTGACAGAAAAGGATAAGGAAGCTCAGATTACACAAGGTACATGCCCCATAGAGCTGGTGGGGGCCATCAAGTCCAATAAAGGCATCCAAATTAAAGCATCCCTGACAAAAGTCTACCTGCTTGAATAAATGCAGGGAAGGGGACCTTTGACCCTTTTCTAGCTAATTGTTTGCACTGTTTAACTGATCTCACTCTCACGAAGTTTTTCCTGATCTTCAACTTGATCCTTCTTTCCTGTAACTTAAACTCATCATTGTATGGCCTGGACTCAGTAGAGAACAGATTGTGGCCTTCCTCTGGGTAAGAAGACCCTTCCCCTTGGTTGTCTGTTCTTCAAAGCTAAACATATTCAGAACCCTTAGACTCTGTAAGCCACTTTCTGGGTTTGCAGATGAATGACCTCTGTAAAGTTCCATTGGACTTCTGTTAGCCTTGAGATATCATGACCAGTCACTAGCAGGATGGGATTACTGCAAACCGTTCTCTATTTTGCCATTAGCAGTTGCATGCAGACACATAATTCCAGTTTCTGTGACTTGGATGGTCATATGAATCTGCAGTGAGACATTTGCCTGAGGTGTTGATCAAGCCAGTTAAGGGAGGGGGGAGTGAGGGGAGGAGATAGACCACCCACAGCAAGCTGCTCTTGTTGTTTTCCTCCAATGCGCAGATGTCATTCCCTTGAGACTAGGAGCATGGAGTAGGTGGGGCAGGGAAAGATCTCATCTGTGGTTCCACCCTGTAGTGCTGTCTAATCAAGGGAGAGTTGAAGCAGATAACAAACCAAGACTGGAGCACAGCTGTTTCTTTTCCCTGAGCTATCTGGGGAGCCTTCAGTGCAAACCTTCCATTCAAAATGACATCTACCTTCCCAAAAGTAAGAGGGGAGGGGGAAAAAGTTGCATTCACATATACAAATAATTTGTTGTGAAAGGTTCCTGGAAATTCAGCCGCCTCCTCCTTGCCCCCATAAATCCAATTTTTTTATAAAATGCAATCAGGCTTTTTTTTTTTTGGTTCCTCTGTTGTGTTAGCCAGCAGTGTGGATTTCTACTTGGCTGTATTGTGAATGATTTTGTCAGCACCAAAGCGTGGCAGATAAAGCTTCTTCCTTCCCTTGCAGCTCTCGATAGGGATCTCTTTGTTTATCTGTCCAGACTGTATTTACTTTTCATTTCCCTTTAATGTGAGAAATTGCTTTGCAGTCTCAGTTTGAATTTTCTTTCTCCCAGCTGGAGAAATGCTTTGTAAGTTCAGAGTTCCCAGCCTTCCCCTACAGATACGTTGGAGTACAAAACCCAGTATCCACAGTTGATGGGAATGCTGGAAGCAGAAGTTCTGTACTTCTGGATTGGAGAAGGCTGCTCCTGATGATAATATATTATTCATTTTGTAAGAGAAAATAGAAGCACAAATATATATACCAACCCATTTAGAGTAAATATAAGGGCTAAATCAGTCAAAGCAAGAATCAGAGAGACTGAGAGCAAACTGACTCTCAGTCAGTTACCATAAGAGTAACTATTACCATAAGAGTAGACAGGTGTCAACCATTCTTCCCACCCAAACAGGGATGTCTGGGTGAGGGTGTCAAAAAAAGCCAAGTTGGAAGTCAGACAGCCCAATTGAAGCTGAGCCCCTTTGTACATGTGTGCAATGTTGACACATGTAAAAAATGGGTGGGGCTTCAATTGTGCAGTCATGACTGCTAACTTGATTTTTTTTTTTTACCTCTTCCATGGACACTGCTCTGTCCAAATTCAGAAGCTCTTAGTCCACTATGCAACCATTTAATCAGATTTTAATTTGAACTTTGGTTCTGCTGTACAATACATATGGTTTGCATCTTACACTCTGCAGTTGCTGGGTTTCTCCCCTGATGGTTGTTCTAGTTCTCATAATAAAACTGGCTTATTAGTGGTTGTGCTCTAGAATCACTGTTTGAATGGCTTCTCCTTTGAGTACTGCTTGGGGAAAAGTCTGACAATAAGTGTGTTGGCTCAAGGATTTTGAGGGAAACAGGGCTAATTTATCAGAACAAAGACTTCTCCCTGAGGTATATCCAAGTAGTTGTTATAGGAACTAGTATTTAACTTTTAAGACTGATACTTGAACTTCCTTCCTTTTCTCTTCCCACCTCTTTTTCCTTCTGTGTCACATCCTTTGGATAGCAAATGGGGATTGAGTTTCTCCCTCTACCACCATGACTATATGAAAGCCATTTTCTGGCTGATGAATGGAACAAAAATGCTATATGCATAATAATAAATAAATTGATATGCATCAGCTTGAGTTTCATGTGGGAGAATAGTAGAATATGAAAACATTAATAGTCTTTATAACAATAATTCTCACGTGTATGTCTGTAAATTGAAAGCATGATCCTTGTGATATAACAATGCAGTCTGTAATTAATTCTGTTTGAGGAAAGCTTTCTCAATATTGTACAGTAGGTACAAAGATACAGAGAAATTTCCATTAACATCCTAATGTGTGATCTAAATGTTCAGTTTCATTTTCTCCTTTATGGTTAATGGTTTGCAGGATGAGAAGTCAAATGTCTGATCTCAGATCCTCCATGGTCAGGGCCCTGGCACTGATCTCCTAGTAGGTCCAGCAAATTTAGAATCTAAATAGACAAGGGAGGAAGAATAGAAAGTCTGCAATTGTGGAATAAAATTGAGCCTAAAAGGGAGTTCATTCGTTTGCAATTTTGATGAGTGCAGGCAGACCTTGCATTTTTTTTAAAATGTGAGTCAGATTTACTATTACACTGTTCACCATTGAGCTTGATATATGAAATGCATTAAACAATTTTAACTGTCAACGTGCATGATTTAGCTTTCTATATGTGAAAATATATGATTTATTGTCTTGTAGGGATATCAGTAGTACTGCAATATTCTGGATCCACAATTTTACCTACCTGAAAATTAGCTTGTTCCCTTCCTTTAACGTTTTGCAGGATTATTACTTTTTAATATGCATTTTATATAGCTAGACTTGAAACAGATGCGGGGCTTGGATAGAGAGGCTTATTTGCTATGTGGAATTAAAGTTGTAAAAATGTCAGTTTGCATAACATAATATCAGCATTGAAGTGAGATGAAGGAATTGAAATCTAGATGTATGAAAGGAAAAAATTGCATGGCATTCTAGAATAACACCAATTTCATCGTTTCACTTATGTTGTCTTTTAGTCATACAAATTGAATTTTAAATAGAAATATTCTTTAAATATTACACTTGTTTGTAAAATAACTGCAAGAGTTGAGATAATATAGTTATTTCAGCTTATCATTGGAAAGGTGCAACTGAAACGTTTTAATAATTACGTGAACAACACTTGTATATCAGTGCATTAATTGACTGCAGTGCTTCAATTTATGCTTGACTGGCCTAGATTTTTCTTCCCTATAAGAAAATAACATTCTAACTTTAGAATTTGCTGAAGTTCTTTTTGCACGTTTATTCTTCCAAGCATTAATTCTGGAATTTAACAACTCCATCAAACTAACATTGGTGATATGTTAGTCCACATTTTTAATGTAGTAGTAGTACTTTTTCAGTAGTTCCTTGAGATGTGCTTTTACATAACCTGAAAAGTCTTAGTGGTTCTGAAACTTGATTCAAATTTGAAAATGATGGAGAAATCAGTAGTTTAATCCTGAACATTTAAAGGAAACCAGTGTGGGGAGAGGTTTTCGCTACTAGGTTTTTAAACTCTGTTTAACAAAAGCTGTTCTATGAATGACAAATACACAACCAAAAACAACCATTAAGAATGTTGTTGTGATGTTCTGACCAGCTAATCTCAGAGAAAAGAATTCTTTGAATTGGGATATTTTTCTACCATTTTTTAGTCATATCCTGGTAGACTAGCTGGTTCGCTCAGTCAAGTAGGCATTTGCTGTGTTGGCATTTCTCCAGGAGTAACTCTCATTAATTTAATCCCTGAAGGAAGCATGCACCTTTTTGTAAATAAACCAGTGCCAGAGAGATGTATATTTTTAGGGAATGCATAAGCCAACTTAACTTTTGGCCCTCTGTAGTTCCTAAGAACTTTATTCTCATTCATAGTCCTTTCAAGTTCTCTACCTTTGCTGATATCCACAGAACAAAATGGATTTTAACTGAATGATATCATGCTATGTAATACAGAGAGAAAAATACAAGACACGGCTACAAATTAATGGAAAGCATGTCTTGAGTTCTGCAGTACCACATAAATAATGCTTTCTAAAATGTGTTTAAAATGAGAATATCTTCATATTTGTTGGCAATATTTTGAGGATGGGATGAGTTTGTATCACATAATCCATAGCTACATTATAACTGGACTATTGCCCCAGCATGGACCTAACCTTGAAGCATGTCTGGTACCTTAGCTGGTGCAGAATATGGCAGCTATGCTGCTAGCTGGTGCAAGACATTATATTTATATATCACATTTATACCCTGCCACAATTTTACAGTTTCTTGATAACATACAGGTGAAACTCGAAAAATTAGAATATCGTGCAAATGTTCATTTATGTCAGTATGGCAACTCAAAAGGTGAAACCAATATATGAGATAGACGCATTACATGCAAAGCGAGATATGTCAAGCCTTACTTTGGTATAATTGTGATGATTATGGCGTACAGCTTATGAAAACCCCAAATTCACAATCTCAGAAAATTAGAATATTACATGACATCAATAACACAAGTATTGGAAATAGAACAATATCGGACCTCTGCAAAGTATAAGCATGCATATGTACTCAGTACTTGGTTTGGGCCCCTTTTGCAGCAATGACTGCCGCAATGCGGCGTGGCATGGATGCTATCAGCCTGTGGCACTGCTGAGGTGTTATGGAAGACCAGGATGCTTCCATAGCGGCCTTCAGCTCCGCTGCATTGTTCGGTCTCATGTCCCTCATCTTTCTCTTGGCAATGCCCCATAGATTCTCTATGGGGTTCAGGTCAGGCGAGTTTGCTGGCCAACCAAGCACAGTAATCCCATGGTCATTGAACCAGGTTTTGGTACTTTTGGCAGTGTGGGCAGGTGCCAAGTCCTGCTGGAAAATGAAGTCAGCATCCCCATAAAGCTCGTCTGCGGAAGGAAGCATGAAGTGCTCCAAAATCTCCTGGTAGACGGCTGCGTTGACCCTGGACTTAATGAAGCACAGTGGACCAACACCAGCAGATGACATGGCTCCCCAAATCAACACAGACTGTGGAAACTTCACACTGGACTTCAAGCATCGTGCATTGTGTGCCTCTCCATTCTTCCTCCAGACTCTGGGTCCTTGGTTCCCAAATGAGATGCAAAAGTTGCTCTCATCAGAAAAGAGGACTTTGGACCACTGGGCAACAGACCAGTTCTTTTTTTTTTTTCTGTAGCCCAGGTAAGACGCTTCTGACGTTGTTTGTTGTTCAGGAGCGGCTTGATAAGAGGAATACGACATTTGAAGCCCATGTCCAGGATCCGTCTGTGTGTGGTGGCTCTTGATGCACTAACTCCAGCCTCAGTTCACTCCTTGTGAAAGTCCCCAACACTTTTGAATGGCCTTTTCCTGACAATCCTCTCCAGGCTGCGGTCATCCCTGCTGCTTGTGCACCTTTTTCTCCCACACTTTTCCCTTCCACATAACCTTCTATTGATGTGCTTTGATACAGCACTTTGGGAACATCCAACTTCTTTTGCAATTACCTTTTGGGGCTTTCCCTCCTTATGGAGGGTGTCAATGATGGTTTTCTGCACAACTGTCAGGTCAGCAGTCTTTCCCATGCTTGTGATTCCTACTGAACCAGCCTGAGAGACCATTGAAAGGCTCAGGAACCCTTTGCAGGTGTTATGGATTCATTAGCTGCTTAGAGTGGGACACTTTGAGCCTAGAATATTGAACCTTTTCACACTATTCTAATTTTCTGAGATTGTGAATTTGGGGTTTTCATAAGCTGTATGCCATAATCATCACAATTATACCAAAGTAAGGCTTGACATATCTCGCTTTGCATGTAATGCGTCTATCTCATATATTGGTTTCACCTTTTGAGTTGCCATACTGACATAAATGAACATTTGCACGATATTCTAATTTTTCGAGTTTCACCTGTATTATGACTAATTGGAAATCATATGTAGTTTGATTGCTACTTATTTTCTGGGCACAATTCAGAATGTTGGTTTTAACATTTAAAGTCCTAAACAGTGCTTGATTGACGGATACAGAGCTGATTCAACCATCTTACCCAATGAGTATACATCAGTGGCTCAAGATCAGTGTGGAAGGAAGTGTCAAGTGGAACACTGATAAGCACCATTCTAAGCCTTTTCCTGCTCATCACAGTTATATGTTACTTGAAAGAGGGATTAGAAAATAAGATTATCAAATTTGTGGGCAAGAAAAGATGGCAAACACAATAGTATCAAGATTTATGAGGATCTTGACAAACTAGAACAATGGCCAGAAACTGACAAGAATTTCAACCAGGGCAAATGCAAAGTTCTGCATTTAGGTAAAAAAAATCAAAGGCAATGAGTATAGAATGGGGGTGAGTGGGACTATTATCGGGCAGCGGTATATACAAAAAAATGCCTGTCTGTCTTGGTGGATCATAAGCTTACCACGAACAAAAGAGTTGCCCCCCAAAAAGCAGTCCTAGATTTCATCAGCAGAAATATAGTATCAAAATGAAGAGATGTCATAATTCTTTTTTATACTACGTTGGTCAGACTGCACCTAGATTATTGAGTCCATTTCTGGGCACCCCATTTTAGGAAAGGAATTGGAGTGAGTACAGATGACAGCAACCAAGCTGAGAAGGGATGAGGAAGGAAAAAGTGGACAAGTTGGAGGCACTGGGTACATTTAGCCTGGATAAGAAGACTGTGTGCAAGCATACTAGCTGTCATGTATCTGAAGAGCTGTCATGTAGAAAGTGGAGTAGACTTGTTCAATGTTGTTTTAGAAGACATGATATAAACAATGAACTTAAATTACGAAGAGGTACATTTTGATTGGAAATCAGTTATAATTTCATAATGGTAAGAGCTGTTTAACAAGATCACAACATTGTTCCACTGTTCCACAATACGGGGTAGCGGTGGACTCTTTCACTAGAAGGAGGTTATAAACAGAGTTTTGGAAGGTCAAATGATGCTGTTGTAGTGGATGTCTGCACTGTGCAGGGGGTTGGATTATATGTCCCTGAAGTCCTTTCCAATCTTTACTTTCCATGATTCCATAAGAATCTGAAGTAGTGTTATTTTTATTATGAACCTCTCCAGGTGTTGTCAGGAGGTGCCTTCTTAAGATGGCCATTCTTTCAGAAGCTCATTTATCTGGCACACAGAAGGGGGTAAATTATGTGGCCTTCTCTATCACTCCAAAGCTGTGAGACACACCCCCTCAGGAATTGTTGTGGCTTTCCATTTTCAGAAAAAAAGTTGATCCAGGTCCTTTAAAGGTGCAATTATTTTTTGTTAGCCATCTGGAAAATTATAAGGGGACAAAAACAAAATTCTCACTATCATCGCTGGATTAACATCTTTGATTAAATACTTTTCAGAGCACTCTTAGTTCCTGATATGATCATTCAAAAACCAAGAATATGTAAAAGATTTTTATCAAATTAGCTGAGATGAAATTAATTTGACCTTGAAGGAATGCTCTTTAGTTTTGATCTTGGAAGACTGGTGGATATTCAATTCAAAGACAAATTGAAATTTGTGGAAAATAGGAAGCAGAATTGCCAAACTTTAGTGTTGTCTCATTTGCAAGCCAGGTGGACTGGAGGTGGTCTTAACTTTTTCTCCATTAAGTAGGATAATAGAAAATGTGATAGTCAGTTACAAAAGATTCTCAGCCCAAGTGGAAAACTGATGGTAACAGAGAGAGATGGTAAACTTAACAATTTTACCACATTTCTATGCCGCCTGTGCTGTTATAACCAATTAGGTGAAGTGCACCATCAAATGAGTAAATCTGTTGCTTTTACAAAAGAGATCTTTAAGATAAAATAACTCACAACTCTTCCTAATTCAATGTTGAAAATGTCTAAATGCGCTTTAAATATCTATTTCCTTAAATGCAAATCCTTTATCTTCTCTCTTCCATAAGTGGGGAAAAATTGCCTACATTGTTTTCTACATACTTAATTTCATGTAAGCACTTTAGCATTACTTGGAATGAATTCGTATGTAAGAAACATGTGAGTTGAAACTAAGAAAAGTATTCAGTGCAAATGGATAATTTACCTGAAAACACACATAGTTGAACTAGAAATCTGTTTTTATGAGTCGTAGTTAGCCACTCGAAAAATGGTTGAATTAAAAGAAGAAAAAAAGCATAGTGTTTCCAATCAGTGTAAATCACTGCCTATTTTTATACTGAATGCTTTTTCTACTTTCTCATTAAATTGTCTCAAAGCCATTATTATTTTTAGTAGACAAACAAACAACTGGTCTTCAGTGCATCAGGCTTGGAAGTTCCCAATTTGCTTACAGACAAGCCACAAATGCCATGAAAGGCCAAACTTGTCACATGCAGTTTTCTGTGAATTATCCACTTGAGTTCTAATTGGGAGTGTCCGCCTTTGTGACATGAAGAATTGTTTGTCAGCAACAGTCAAGAAGAAAGCAAGGGAGGGTGCCTGGGGAAGAGGAAAACACATCCTTGTTATGAGTACATGTCATCCCCTAATAAATAATAATTGCTCTGCTGCAGTTCTTGAATACAAAAACAATGTGTGGCTGGGGAAACTATTAGTTATTTAAAAAGCAATGTACTGTAATAGCCTTTTCAGAACCATTGGTTGGGTTGACACCATATGCTGGCTTAAAAAGGTGTTAGGTAGTTTGTGACTCAGTGTTTTGGGACCCTAGCTATTCACATGTAATGTGAAGTAGACCAATGTTTCTCAACCTCATCAACTTTAAGATGTGTAGACTTCAACTCCCAAAATTCCCCAGCCAGTTAGGCTGTCTAGGAAGTTCTGGGAATTGAAGTCCACACATCTTAAAGTTGATGAAGTTGAGAAATACTGAACTAGACCATCACATTCAGCTATAATACGGTTTATTTATTTGGGCTTAGCATATATCAAGCCACATAGTACAAGGAAACAAGAATCACTCTGACCTCAATAAGGAACTTTAGTGGAAAAATGAGAGGTAAAGTACACAATCTTGGAAACTGCAGTAGGAACCTCCATTCCTCTTTTATTAGTGAGTTCATTTGGGAGGAGCCCCTTTAAATGTTTTGAATCTCTTCCTCTTGAGCTTTTGGCAGCCAGGACTGAGCTACTGTTTATGAGGTAGCCAACTAACAAACTTTTGTCCTATCTGTTGGTTGTGTATGTCTAGAGATTCCCCTGGTTTCTTTCCCAGTCTTCTCAAAATCTCTTAAAGCATGTTATATGAACACTGATGGGTTTTGTGAACCGAGAGGTAGGACTCAGCATGTTGTGTGAACTCAGCTAGAATTTGAGTCACCCTTTGTTGATGTTGACTCTCCAATGTCTCAGTAGAATTCTCTCTCATGTTATATCAAGCCATGCTTTCATTCCATACAAATGTTTTTTTTAGGACCTATTTGCTTGTGATCTTTCTCCTAGTTTAACCTAGTTAAAGAGCACCAAGAATTCCAGAAGGATGTGAAGTGTAAGAGCTATTATCCGAACTTCCCTGGAAGGCTGGTTCACACACTTCTCTGGAGTTGTAGTGTCAAAAGTGCAGCCTACCAACGTCTCTTTTGTGGCCCCCAGAGCTTTTGTAGAGTGGGTGGAGCCATTTATTTATTTATTTATCACATTTATATAGTACAAATCCATTTATATTTATATTGCAAAAATTTATATTGGACAAATCCAGCCAATTGTGGTTATTCAGCAATTCAAAGTTAACCAGATTGTGGTTTAGCATGATGTGTGAACCTATGCAGTCTAACTGGATGAGGTGCTAGTGCATTAGGTAGCCGTATATGGTATAATCGTTCTGTAATAAAGATTCAGGAGACAGGTTTGTCAATAACCAGCTGTAAGTTCCAATGTTTCACTGTGTTTCAGGGAACAGACCCACCACTTAATCAATTCATATATTGGAATATGGAATCTACTGAATTTTAGATGGGATATAGTTCAATTGCTGAAATTCTTATAAACCCATCCCTTTCTTCTTAAATCTTGCTAAAGCGATTCTGTGAGAATCATGCTTTGGAGAATTAGGTAGACAGCAAAGAATCTAACTTATGTTATTGGTAGACCAGGAAGTTGGCTATGCTATCTGCTAGAAATGATCTCTGATTTCTTTACCATTCTGAAAAATAAATGTCAGTAATATATTTAGTTTGTTTATCATATGAAAATTAGAATATATAACCTTAGTAGGAGGGGAAATAATGACAACAATAATAATGTGTTACTTGGAAGCTGTTTCTAGATAGGATTGCCTTAGGCTGGCAGTTAACGTTTTTCAGTTTATACTGTAAGAGATCAAAACTACTTATGCAGTATTCATTTAGGCCAAAAAACAAATTGGCATTTTGGAAGGATTCAATTTACATCATAATTGTCTCCATTTGCTTGGTCCATTATCAGTAATTTCAGGCAATTAGACATTCTCATCTTAAAAGTTTTTAGTTAGCTCTTTGAAACTCAAATTGCCAAATAGTTACATACCTGCATTTTCTCACACTCTTTGGGATGTCTAGGTTTTATTCCTTTTCAGAAGTATGTTGTTTAATTTTTCTAACCCAATAACAATGTTCATTCATCCAGTTTGGTGATTCTGACTTTGATTCCTTTAGGATAGCAGTCTGTGCAATATTATGGAGGACGGTTTGTTTGAAGAGGTCCCATGTTTAAAGAGCTGTCCGAGTCTTTTTTAATCCTGAAGAAACTTAACAAGGGGGAACAGCAGGTGCTGAAAATGCTCATCAACAGTTAGCACTTGGATGGTGCACTGAAAAGTCCCACAGATCATAGAATCAGAGAGTTGGATAAAGGTTATCTATGTAGTACATCCACTGTTCAATTCAGGGTCCACTAGATCATTTACTCACACTCTTCCCTACAATGGCTGGATATATTTTGCTGTATTCTATTAACATTTAAGTGCTAGACAATATTTCCTAACCTACAAATTAGCTTATGGAAATTGCATACAAATTCTGGCCTCTTGTGTAATCCATTTCCTCTTTTTGGGGGATTGGGTTCAGAATCAGGCATTTACCCTCTTCATATGAGGTTCTGGAATGAATAGTGTAGGAAGCAGGTAGCTCGAACCTGATTTGTATTGGGAATTGAGTTACGTTAAGTTCATTTTTCTAAGGGTGGAGGGCCCAGGTAATGTTTCCTCTAGCTGCCCAATTCAAGAGTGCAAATATTGGCCTCTGTCTCCATCCTTGTTTTTCTGTGTTTGTTTTCATGGTAGAGAGAAGGCAAACCATGGTTGGGGAGAGCTGGGTCAGCCTTCCAAGTAGACCAGAAAGAAGCACAACAAGATGAACTAATTTACTTTATTGTGAGGCTACATTAACAGAATCTTGCAAGTCTGAAAGTATAAATCTCCCATCATCTCTTTTTACCACCTGAAAGTTAGGATGGATCCTTTCTAAGTTTCTTTGTCTGCCTGTTACTCAATTGCGGGCTCCTCCCCCTTTTGTCTGGTTGTTCCCTAGGCAATGTCTCTTTTCCCTGTCCCCCAAAGTCATTCTCACATTCCATTACAAGCTGCAAGGTATGAGGACATTACGGCACTATGGTATTTTATCAGATCCAGGCTGGGGGAAGAGCCAGAGAGTGAGGAGACTGCATGTGACAGAAGTTTCTACCAGTGGGAAATCCCCTTTGCTTAGGCTCTATAGAGCTCCAGTACTGTCAGTTCCAAAATGGAAGCTTGGTCATTGCTCTTGAACTTCACCTGAGCTGGTTGAAAATCAGCTCAGCTGCTGAACTGTGATCATGGTGTGAAATTAGTGCCAAAATGGCATGTGATTTATTATCCACCTCCATAAACATGGGAATAGGGCTATTGGAAATGCAATGTTTCCCTGGTATTTGAGGGGGCAGGGTAGAATTCTTGGAAGGCAATAAAGGTAGTCCTCGCTTAACAACCATTTGTCTGGTGACCGAAGTTACAATGGCACTAAAAAAAGTGACTTACGACTGATGCCCGAAGTTATGACTGTTGCAGTGCCCCTGCGGTCACCTGATCACGATCCAGGTGCTTGGCAACCAGCTTGCCCTTACAACGGCTGCAGCATCCCGGGGTCATGTGATCACTATTTGCGACCTTCCCAGCCAGCTTCCAGCATGCAAAATCAATGGGGAATCATGTGATTTGCCTAACAACCACATGATTTGCTTAATGACCATGTGATTCATTTAACAACCATGGTGATTTGCTTAATGACCACTGCAAAAATGGTCGTAAAATCAGGTCTGGTGCCATGATGATTTGCTTAATGACTTTATCGCTTAGCAACCTAAATTCCAGTCCCAATTGTTGTCATTAAACAAGGACTACCTGTATTATTTTGTTCCTTCCACAGTATGTATGGGTTTGGAATAGTCATAGAGTACTTTAATAGAGTTGCACGATGCTATGGATTCATTTTGGAAGTATGTAGGAATGTGAAGATGGCACCTGCCTGAGACTCATTAAAACAGGCAAGCTTATTTCCAGGGCCATGCAGCTTCAACAGAAGACTCCCTGCAGCACTGTCCTTTTGAATGAACTCCAAAGCATGACCCAGCTCTTATTACTTTGTAGAAAATGCCTTTCATCCTCTTTTCAACCTGAATTCTACAGAGTTCTTGAGGGAGAAATATATTTGCCACTCATCTTCTGGCATGCTCCACCCTCTTGCTTTTCTGCATCTTAAGCTCAGGTGCCCTGGCCTTGTGCCTCATTTGCAGCAACCTTACTTCTTTATAAGGGAAGCCCAAAGGAAAACTACTAGTGTTCACTTTGATTTTTCAGTTGCTTACTTCATAACAGCCTTGTAACTGGAATATTGGATATATTTTTAAAAAGTAATTTTGTTTTCAATATAGATAGTTCAACAGCGATGACAAAAACAATAAGAAAATTTAAAATAGTAGCATGACTTTCAAAGTTGGGGGGGGTGAAATGTGCAATTTCTACCACTTTCCAAGCATTCTATTATAAACAAAGAGTTTTATGACACTTTAAAGTCTAATACATTCATTTGGCGTATATTTTCAAGGATTATGGTACATTTTATCAACTGTGCAAAGCTAGCCCTTTGGTAGTTGTAATGTATTTACATGAATTATGTTTGAATCTGGCTCATGAGTCGAAACATTGGTCCATTAATCCCTCTATTCCTAAAAAGAACAGCTTTCCAAAATGTTGCCAGCCCTGCTATTTTATAAAACATTCCTGTTAAACAGGATATTTCAGGGATTTATCTGAATCCATTTTATGAAAGTGAACCCACATTTTCAGTACTAAAAGTTAAATCAATAGCGAAGATTAAGTCAGGGTACTATGATTTTCTCTCGTAAGTATGAGTATATACTTACAAAACTGTAAGTGACTGTGAACAACTGTAGATTTTGCACTTACAGTAGTGTGAGGGGTCATAGTAGGTGGTAGCAATTAATCAACTTCTGGGTGATCTTGAAAAAAACAAAGTAGGAACAGACCTCGTTAGAATTTGGATGGGAGAGTAGCAAGAAATTGCAGGGATTCGGCTAGAATGGGAAGTTGAAGAAATATTCCTGAAGAAAGCATTGGCAAAATGTACTGCCAGGAAATCGACATGGATGTGACCAGGTAGACATCAGGATTCAAGCTCTACCCAAGGGAGACTTTACCTTTTAATTGTGCATTAGGAGCCATTTCTTCAATGGCTTCTTGTGCCTGAAACTGTGATGATCATCATAAGCATTAAGAATGTTTTCATAATCTACTTCCTCCATCCCCTTCTACCTCCAAACTGGAGATGTGCATTGCTCTTATCCCCTCATTGTTTGCCAAAATCATTTCAATCCAAGCATAAGGATAAATCTTCTTTTGAAATTGGGGATCACACGTGATAGAAAGAGAGAGATTACTTGAGTCACTATTTCTGGAGCTACATTGTTTATCTTCAGAGAGAACTTTAGGATAAATTAGTCTAAAGCTGATAATTGCTGATAATTAACCATAAAGTAATTAAAACTGGGAGCACTAGTGAACTATGGAACTGAGATGCAATATAAAATATTTGATTCAAAGGATTGATATTGTCACCTTCAGTTATTAGAAAATGAAATATAACATGCTAAGAAAAGTATAAAGTAGATAAAAATGTGCACTTAAATTATGAATGCATATAGTCTGTAGTAATCATATACAGTAGTGTCTTGGTATAACTGAACCATGAGTCTATGGCTTTATGTGCTACAGGCAGGGTAGAATTGAACCAAATGCTATGAATTATTTATTTTATTATTTTATATATCATATTTATATAGCCGCCCATCTCACACAAAGTGACTCTAGGCGGCGTATAACAATTAAAAAGAATAAACACCTAAAAACAATTACAAATAAAAAACTGTAAAAACACACAAAATAGGAAGGGATAAAATTAATAAGGGAGCCATCACAAAATCTCCTCGGCCCCCTGGGAGCCCCAGGTCTGATCCCATAGCCAGGTCTTGAGGGACTTGCGGAATGTTAAGAGGGATGGAGCTAATCTCACGACTGGGGGGAGAAGATTCCACAAGGTGGACGCCATGTCAGGGAAGGTCTGCCTCCTGGGACCCGCCAAATGTAATTCTCTGGCAGACGGGACCCGCAGCATGCCTTCTCTGGCAGACCTGATGGGGCAGGCAGAGGTAATTGGGGAGAGGTGGGCCCTCAGGTAACCTGGCCCCATGCCATGAAGGACTTTAAAGGCCAAAGCCAGCACCTTGAATTGGACCTGGAAGGAAACTGGCAACCAGTGCAGCTCGCAGAGCAGAAGTGTAACATGTACCGCCCTAGGGGCACAACATAACTGCCTGCGCCACTGCATTTTGCACCAGCTGAAGCTTCCAGATACTCTTCAAGGGCAGCCCCATGTAGAATGCATTACAGAAATCCAAATGGGAGGTGACTCTGATCTAGGAATGGGTACAACTGGCACACAACACAAAGCTGTGCGAAGGCCCTCCTAGCCACGACTGCCACCTGCTCTTCAAGCAGGAGTCGTGAGTCCAGGAGGACCCCCAGATTGTGCACAGGGTCTGTCAGGGGCAGTGCAACCCCCTTCGGTACCAAAGGTAGCATAGCTCTAGCACCAGAAGGCCAAACCTAAAGCCACTCAGTTTTGCCTGGGTTCAGCTGAAGTCTGTTGTTCCCCATCCAGACCCTCACAGCCTCTAGGCACCGGGATAAGACATTCACAGCTTCACTTAATTCGCCAGCGGCAGAGATGTATAATTAGGTATCATCAGCCTACTGATGATGCCTCACCCCATTGGTGACGGATGAACTTGCCTAGTGGCCTCATGTAGATGTTAAGTAGGAGTGGGGAGAGCACTGAACCCTGCGGCACCCCACGTAACAGGGGCCGAGGGCAGGATCTCTCCTCCCAACCACTACCGACTGGAATTGGCCCTGGGGGAAGGAGGTGAACCAGCACAACACAGTGCCGCCCATCCCCAATCCTCTGAGCCGATCCAGAAGGATACCATGGTTGATGGTATCAAAAGCTGCAGAGGGATCAAGTAGGGCAAGGATGGATGCACAACCCCCATCCCACCCTCGCCAGAGATCATCCAAAAGTGCGACCAATGCTGTTTCCATCCCATACCCAGGCCTGAATCCCGACTGAAAGGGATTCAGATAATCCGCTTCATCCAAGGTTCTCTGAAGCTGTTGCACAACCACCTTCTCAATCACCTTCCCCAAAAAGGGGAGGTTAGTTACTGGATGAAAATTGTCCAGTATAGTGGGGTCTAGCGATGGCCTCTTGAGGAGGGGGCAAACCAAGGCCTCCATAAGAGGTGAGGGAACAACCCCCTCATTCAAAGATGCATTAACCATCGCTAGAACCCACTCACTCAACACCCCCCAGGCTGCTTTCACAAGCCTGTAGGAGGATGGATCTAAAGAGCAGGTGGCTGAGCTCACAGCCCCAAGGAACCTGTCCACTTCCTCAGGTCCAACAGGATCAAAGCATTCCCAGATAACAGAGCAGGATTCCACCCTAGGCACCTCCACTGGACCTGCAGTAAAGCCAACGTACAACTGAGAAATGATAAATGATAGTGCCTAGGAAAAAAATGGTCAAAAAGATAATCATAAATGTGACCATGTAAAAACAAACAAACACGTAAGGCTACAGGTGTACAGTAGATTGTGGAATAGGAGAGATGTTAAAATATGGATGAGGTTTGCCTACGGAGTGGGTGTATGACTTGTTTCCCAAGTACATGGAGGCTGTGTCTCTGCCTAATTTTTGGGAGAGTGCTGTTACTCTATTCAAAGAGAAAAGTAATGATGAAAAGTCTGCTGAAGGATTGATTTGTGCTTGGCATATGCTTGCTGGAAAGGTATCTGATGGAAAGGGTATCGTGGGTATCAAGTGACAGTGATTAAAATTTGGCAAGTGCATTGTGATCAAATTTTTGCTCTTCACCAGGTCACTGACACATGTATGAATATGTGAGATAAAGCTCATTGGCATTTGCCGATTTAAATAAAATACATAGACTTAAATTATGGAATATTTGTGGAAGTATAGAGTTGCAGATTGGTTGCTGAATATCAGAGCCGTATATGGTAAAAGTAAAGCAGGGTGATAAAGTCAATGCTTAGTGAATAGTATATTGAGCAGGGAGTAAGGCAAGGAGTTGTTTAATATATTTATGGAAAGTGTATAAAGTGTGTGTGTGTATAATAAATACATAGTATAAAGTATGCTTGTAGTGACATTGAAGGGCTGTTGGTTAAGGATATGAATGTTGCTTTGGGTGCAGAAAATGTGTTGCTCACTGAAAAACCAAAGGATTTACAGCAAATGTTGGATAGATTGTGTGATATGACATAGAACATGGATTTGAAAATTAATGTATCAAAGTTCAAGTTCTATGAGAGGGAAAAATGAGGCAAACAATTGCAAATTATACATGAATGATGAAAAGCTACAGCAAGTAGATTCATTTATGTACCTTGATAGAATGTTTACTAGAGATGAGAAAATGGATGGAGACATTTTATTATGTGCAGAACTCAGTACAAAGGTAGTGGTACTTTGTGATCTGTTGCAAGGAATGAATACTTGTCAAAAGAAATAAAAATGGATGTGTATAAGAGAATGTTTCTGCCTGCTTTGTTCTATGAAATAAGAGTTGGGTGTGCCAGGAGAAACATTACAGTAAATGGAATTCAGTGGAAACTGGCAAAAAAGGAGAGACAAGGTGAAGAATGAATGGATGCTGAATGAATATAAATTGAATATATGAGTGAGTGATCAATAAAAAATAAGGACTTTGTGGTGGTATGGTCCTAGGAGGACCAAATTGCAAAACCAATAAAAGAATGAAGAGGAGGATCGTGAATGATGAGGGTTGAGAGGAAGGAGAATGCCAAGAAAGCTGTGATTAAACAGAGCCGATCAGATCCTCAACATGTGAGACGTGAAAGGTTAAAAGAACAAAAGGGAGCGATGAGGTGGCATGTGGTGGAGACAAGGATGGTTTGCAAGGATAAAAAGATATAAAGAAATATAGTGAATGGTTATCAGGGGATTTAGCTGTGCTTCCTCTTCTTCTTACTGTGTGTCTTTTATTTTTTTGGTTCACTCTTTGTTACTTCTTTTGTGGAGTTTGCATAGTCTTATTTACTAGGAAAACAAATAATACCTTGGATGGGTAAGTATACAGGTAAGCTGCGTGAAGCCGTTTAAATCCAGTCTGGTTCAGAGTTATCCGTTTCTGCCTATTTTTATGTTCTGTCATCATGTTTTTGTGAACTGAAAAAACACCCAATAAAATCCATATATTGCTATTACATCTAGTTCCCCTAATATATGGCTGTTTTCAGTTTTCTGTAATGTGTGCATTGTAAGGGCAACTATCCCTACATTATGCTCTTTTTTTTTGGTTCATAATATTCCCAAGGGCACACTCTTTTTTGGGTATATCTTTCTCAAATATGCATTTTTTGTGTGCACATTTTTAAGCAGAGCATGACTGATGCTCTCAGACTTCATTCATTGCTTGCTTGTTTAGTCCTTGCAGAAACAGTTTGTTGGATTACACCAATTCATTCCCATTGATAGCTGTGGTGAATTTCTTTTCCATTCAGAGTTCAAACTAAGATTAAGTGTCTACAATTACTGCGTGCAAAAATAAACCTTTCAGTTTAGACTTGTAGGCAGTTTTGGCATTTTGACTTTGCTGGTATCTTGGGATACAAACTGTTATGACAATTTTCTCTATACATTCTTCCTTTTGTTATTGGCCATTCTTAAGGCTCTTAAGGCTTTCTTTTCATCACAAAGTAGAATCTTCATCTGGATACGTAGATTGTAAAATGCAGAGCTTTGAGTATAACAGCCATAACATTGAAAAGCTTTCTGAATTCTAATATAAAATAAGAAAAAAAAATCCTGGGTTCCAGAATTGTCCTGAAAAATCCATTGTTCTCTAAGGAAGCTACAGTAACGTTGGTCAGGACAAGACTTTCTATAAAATTCTCTTGTTGTTTAGGATTATTGTCCGTCCCCCCCCCCCCCCCCCCCATTAATACGTACATTGTCTTAAACATATGCTTCGGACAAATGGAGTCATTTAGGTTATGGATGGTGAGTACGGGCTAAAGCACTAACAAAGAACAGAATTACATTCTCCTCATGAATAACAATTCATAAAAATATTATTCTTAACTGAAATGGTGAGATGTGGGAAAACCATTATACTCTGATAGTAACTTAAAGTGGGTAGTGCTTGCATGAGAAAAGCTTGAATGGTACTGTAATTATTTTTAATGTAGCATTGAGTAATTTGACCTTCATGACTTCAGGATATTCAAATAAGTGTGGCTAGAATCTGTACATGATCTCATGAGAGAAGACTTGAGAGACACATTGATAATTTTATGTTTAAAGGTGGAAAAGATTATGGATGTTGCCTAGCTACCTAATGGTGCAATAGAGGACAGGTATTTTCATGTGTAAAAATAAGATGCTTCCATGGCTTGAATCTATAGGACATGCTTCCAAAAAGGTACATATGAACATAAATACTTGGAGTGGAAGCCTTTTAGAACTCTATTTGGAATGCAAGTTATAGAAAATAGTTAAGGACAGAAATGTTAGAAGCAGTTCAGATAAATATGCCCCAGAAATCTGAGTCTGAACATGGGTGTATTTTTTTTCCCCTTTTTTGGATAATTTGAATTTAAGCAGCCTATAGTTTCAGGAATGTGCAATGGTTTTTGGGCTGAGGCTGCGTTTGACTTTTTTATAGTAAGCTAGGAGCCACACTCCAACCTCGAATGTGCTGAAAGTTACACACTAAGCATTATCTTTTTTGGGGGGTGGGGTATCACATTACTATGACAGTACATCAATGGTTGAAGGGGCTCCGGAAACTTTATCCAAGGTTTCAGGACTTCCACGGCACTAGGTTGAGAAGACGGATAAAAAGAAAGAGGAAAAACTAATTATTTATATATATATGTTGGATGTTACAAAAACTTGAGAGGTGATGGAATCACATCCAACCAGTTTTTAAGTAACAAAGCTTCTATCTGTAGGCGATTAAGATTATTTTGAAGTTTAACTGTTAGGGAGATCAGTGCTTGTACATGACAGACTGGAATGTCCTATTTTGTATACTATTCAGGAAGCACCAACATCTTGCACTTATATGTTATGGAAATGTTTTCAAAGGGTTGCATAAATCTAAAGCCTGTCTTGAATAGGTTCCCATTTAGCAGACTTTAGATATAGGAAGCAAAAATTTTGTTTTGATATCATCCCAAAATAATGGACAAAATCCATAGTAGTCTAGTTTTGTGTCAGCTTATGTCATTTATGTTATTAAGTCATTGACATTTAATATCACTTGTATCAGTTATGTAATTATGCTAATGATGGGCACGGTGTAAAAATGTTAATTACATAATTAAGCAAATGGTGTAAATTGATGCAGATAATACACATTCAAATTGAACGGACATTTGTGTATAACTGATACTTTCTCCCCCAAAGTGGTCCTTTAAAATGAGTTTTTACTGTACATGTTTTCTACCCAGCTCAAATGCTGCAAGTTTTCAGTATATTTGCTTTGCACAGTTGGTTTCTGTACTTAGTTACCTAGGAAACAGTTGTGAGGAATTTGATTTGCTTGGTTGTCAGAGGTATGGCTGAAATTTGGACTGGAGAGAGATACCCATAGAAGAATATTTGCACAAGCCAAATGCTGACTAGTTCAGCTTATGAATTTTTGGCAGCTCAGACAAAATAGTATTTATTAAGTAGGTCATAATAAGAAGACCGTGTATGCTTGGCGGTATATAGCTCAAGCTGGATATGGATACATTAGAAAATGTAGGATTAAGTTCAATTTGATTTTTTTTCAACTTCAGTTAAAAATTAACTGTCAGTAAAGTAAGGTGAAGAATCTGAAAGTTCATATCAAATGAAATGAAGTGATTTAGTTGGGTATCTGCCCACCTATCCATATTTTGAAGGTTTTAAATATTGAGTTTACAAGTTGATCCTTGACCAGCTTTGGGACATTAACTCCGCTGAAGTCGCACAGATGATTTAACTTGGCACAAATGGCTGTTTTGAGGGTTCAGTTGTATAAACTGTTTGTGAATTTTCAGCTTAGCAATAAGATGCATGGAAAAATTACCCTATAACTTGTTGGCTGAACAGTTGAGCTGGGAATTTTACTCCCAGAATTTCAAGTTACCAAAGTATTAGTTCCTAAAACATTTAGAGGGCATCAGTTGAGGAAAAATCTCCTCCTGTGGTGGTGATTTGGACCTTGTTTTTATTTGTAAAGGAACAGTAAGGTGTAACATAGTTGCTCTTCTTTTAAAACTCTTTGTACATCAAAGTACTGACAAATAATCATAATTAATTGTTATTGGGAAATTATTTCTATCTGTTATCTCCTTCTGTTATCTTGCAAATCTATTCTGTATTGTAGTTTGAAGCAGAGGTAACAGCTTACTTAACAATGAAATCTACTCTTTGGCATGTCCATACAAATTTTCTTTACGTATTTCATTATCCATCTACTCTTGAGTTAATAACACTGAGATCGTTTTCAAAAGTACTTAAGCTCCCAGTACATCTTCATTTCATTTCATTTTCTCCTCTGTTTCTTTGGCTTTAAAAAAAAAAAAACCTTCTACAATGTGTGATTAGATTTCCCATTTCCAGTGCTTATTTAAAATGCACCTTGGCTCCAGAAGGAAATCAATATTTACAGTGCATTAGTGCCACTGAGAATTTGAAGCCTTGTGATTAGAGATCATTGCTGTTTTATCCAGTCTTCAAAGGAACCTTAGACATCAAATACAATCACAGATCATCCGGGACTTGGTGACACTCCATCGGGTCTACCCAAATCCTAATGTGGTGTTTTAATTATGTTAAACCTTTTAATTTTTTTAAAAAGGAGTATAATTCTGAAATATATAACCAGAAATTATATCCATTAAAGAATTTTTATTATTCATGTTCTTATTGTTTTGTAGTATCTACATAATACATCTACAGTGAGAGCCAGTTTGGTGTAATGGTTATGGCCTGAGGCTAGAAATCGGGAGTCTGTGAGTTCTAATTCCCCCTCAGGCAGAAAGCCAGCTGGGTGACCTTGGGCCAGTCCCTCTCTCTCAGCCCTAGGAAGCAGGCAATGGCAAACCACTTCCGAAATCATGCCAAGAAAACTGCAGGGACTTGTCCAAGCAGTCACCAGGAGCGAACACTGACTTGAAGGAACCAAAAAATAAATAAAATAAAATAAAAAATCAACATCATAATTCCTGTTTAGAAGGAATTACAGGGGTGATTGGGTAAGGGGAAAAAGGAAGAATGATTTATTAATGATCTGTAAATAAAATTCAATAATATAATCCAGTTCTGGTGGAGAAGGGTTATTAAGTCGTTTTGGCTGATAAGTGGATATTTGAAAACGTGCTATGTAGGCTCTATTACAAAAGGATTCTCATGAGAGGGGTTCCCTATTTCCCAAATGATTCCTAGAGGTTCCCAGGATGATTCTTGCAAGCAACTGGCACTTCACCTTCTCACCATCCCCTGTAGTCCCACAAGACACTCCCTCCTATCTTCAGTATAACTTTTAGGGGGAAGTCCTGTAGTTCCAAACACAGCATTGGCTGTAGCCACCTGCTGTGTGCATTTTCCAAGAATTCCTGTTGTGTTCTTCAGTTCCCAGAAGTGCTCTTGAAAAAATGATACTGGAAATTGATTCTTTCTTTCACAACATGTCAGTTTCCTATTTGATTGTTCAATGAAAATATTAATTATTTTGATTAAAAATCGGTGGTGTAGCATCAGTGATAAAGAGTGGGTGAGAGAGTATTTTTTATTTGTTGGTCTGTATGTGTGTATGTATATCTTCTCCCACATTTACTGTAATTCTGGCTTTAAACAAATGTCCTGTTATTAATAGTCCCTTTTTAAAAGTGCTGCAGTACATTTCACCAATTAGGCATTCTAATTGATTTTTGTCATAAAACTGTAGATGCCACTTACATTTTAATATAGATTCAGCTTCAGGAAGGAATATAAGCTGGCAGCCGACACACTTTGCGTCATACCTTCTTATTACCCATGTGTGTAAATCTTTTGGGAGAGGGGAGGGACGCTTGAAAAGAAGCAGAAAAGCAGTATTTGTTTCATTATACTTACATCTGTTCTTGAGGAATTTCAAATGAGATTTTGGGAATCATTAGCTAATCAGTGAATGTATTATTACAGGCTTCATTACTTTTGATTTCTTTTTACATGTTATAATTTGGGGTTCCTTTTTTAGGCAGCTAGACTTCCAACAAAAAATGTGCCAAGTTACATATTCAAATGTGGGTAGGGATTTGGATTTTTGATCATTTTTATTGCTCTGTTTTGATGTTCAGAGGTAATTGAACTGGGAAATAGGATAGAGAATTCTGATCAAGAAGTTTCTATAATGTAACAGCTTAGATATTCCACTTCTAAGATTCTAAATCTTACATAATTCTACACATAAAACGACTTGCATATACACAGGAGTCATTTTTTGATGATTATCTGAAGAAAAAAATGGAGTTGGGATGAATAACACAAAAGAAATGCCAACTCAGTATACAATTACGGAGGAGTGTCAGTGGAACAAAAACAGATTGGAAGTTGGAAATAAAACAGCCAGTATTATTACATTTTAATACAAGCTACGGTGTGGTCACATTTATGATATTCTGTATATTTCTGGTTATGTCAAAAAGGATGATATAGAGCCAAAAAGCCACCCCCCCCAAAAAAAACAACAGTTCAGCTATCCAAGATTTTACATCCTACATCCCCTGCTTTTATCTAAAATGCTTCGGGTTTTTAAATAATTAAAAATAATGACTTTTTAGAGGGAAATAATATTGGTTAAATGCTGGTTATCCAGTGAAATAATTGACAGCACATTAAGCATTCACAAAAATAGACATTCCTTCACACAGCGCACAACAATATTTGAACAGCTTGTGTAGCTTTATGAAAGGATTAGAAAATACGTCTCTGAGCACATTCCCACATTTGGGGCAATTAATGGTCTGCGAGCCTCATATGGCCCATTAACACTTTTTTATGGACCTTGAATACTAAAGTAACAATAATATAAAAATTACAGTGACCTCCCAGTTTCAAAAGGTTTCAGAGCGTTGCCTGTATCCAAAGTGTTCAGTTCCATCAGTTGATGGAATCATGCGTTGAAGAACACAGACTTATGGTCTTGGTTTGGTCATGATAATAGTAAAGCTGATTAAAGTGTTTAGAAAACTCATAGAAGCACATAATGCTGTTAGGTAAGATAGACAGACAGACAGACAGACAGATAGATAGATAGATATAATACACATATACATACACATCCATGCACACACATGCACACATAATTATTTTTGTATTGTCGAAGGCTTTCACGGCCGGCATACGAAGGCTGGTGTGGATCTTCCGGGCTGTGTGGCCGTGTTCTGGAAGTTCTGTTTCCTAACGTTTCGCCAGCATCTGTGACCGGCATCTTCAGAGTGCAGGAGCACAGACAGGAGCAGATCCCCTCACCACCGCAGGAGTATACCACATACCATGCAGCTGCAGGCAAGTATACATCGGGACCACAAAACGCAGCATCCATACCAGGATAAAAGAACACGAAAGACACTGCAGACTGCAGCAACCAGAAAAATCTGCAGTAGCTGAACATGCTCTCA
The DNA here is from genome assembly GCA_030867105.1 of Liasis olivaceus. Classification (NCBI taxonomy): domain Eukaryota; kingdom Metazoa; phylum Chordata; class Lepidosauria; order Squamata; family Pythonidae; genus Liasis; species Liasis olivaceus. The sequence goes on from CM061351.1 coordinate 14,083,054, forward strand.
GGCACACTGGACACAAACTCCTATTTGAAAACACAGAGATACTGGACAACACCAACAGCCACTATACCAGGCTATACTGGGAAGCCATTGAGATTCACAAACACCAGCACAGTTTCAGTAAAAAAAAGGAGAGTCTAAAAATCAACAAAACCTGGCTACCAATCCTGAAAAATACAGCCTGCAAAAGGTAACAAACTCAGCTCAACCACCAGGACATGCGAACAGCTCACACAATGAACATGCTAATCACCCTCAGCAGCCACTCGTTAACAACTCAATAGAAGAAAAAACCCTGCCTAACCCACAGGAAGATACACAGATATTCTGATACCAAAACAAGCAGCCACTCATTAACCCCCCCAACCCCCCAGCCCACCCAGCCTCCCCCCTTCAGATCTCTATAAATACCCACAAAAGGGTCACACCATCCTGGGCACAGAGAGAACTGCTCCTGTCTGTGCTCCCGCACTCGGAAGATGCCGGTCACAGATGCTGGCGAAACGTTAGGAAACAGAACTTCCAGAACACGGCCACACAGCCTGGATGATCCACACCATAATTATTTTTGTTCCATTTTTATATTACATTCTCCCTCATTACTAGAAACATCTCTCTTATAAATGCATTTCCTTTGCTGAACATCTTGAAGTGCAATAAAAATGTATGGTGTTTAAACAGGGAAGCTAGACAGCCTAATAAAAATAAATTTTATTTTTCATTTCACTTACTTTTCCTCTTTCCAAATAAAATACTTGAGAACTTGTTGCTTTTGAGTTCTTTTGGGTGCTGTTTGTTGCCAAAGAAGTTTAAAAGACCCAGTATCACACTGCCAAACGAATACTCAGCATAGCAATAATCTTTGATTATATAAACCCTTATGGTTGGAACCATGGTGTCCTGCTAACTCTGTGCCAACTACAGTTGGATTTTCATGATCAAGGCATGAACAGTACTATGTAAAAAGACCTTGAAAACGATTATGATTACTGTACATGATGGTTCCGTATTAAAAGTGCAGGTCTCTCTTAGCCTGATCAAATATATATTATATAAATGCCCACAGCAGTATAGCATCAGATGTTTCTTTCTCCCAAAACTAGATAAGAAAGCAGAATGTCAGATCAAATCAAATGTAATTCTTAGGTGGTTTAAACAAACGTTGGAGAGAGATCACAACTCTCTTGAATTTATGTGCATTATGTAAAATTGTGCTTTGTGTTAATGCATGTTAGCCGTAGCCCCATTTTTGCAACTTACATAACTTTTTAAAAACATGATGCCAAAATCTGGTGACTAACTGCCCAGTAATGTTGATGAAATGTCCTAATTTTTCCAGAACATGGTATTTTAAGCCCCTAAATTACTTCTAAAATGTGATCCATCACAAACACTGCAAAAGGAGAAACATAGATAAACAGTTCCTGTTTGTGGTTTCCTGCTTATGTATGGAGGGTGAATGTGCCACCCAGAAGTTGCTGAACTACAATTCCCAGCAACTCCGTGATGAATGGCTAACGGTAAAGGATGCTGGTGGTGCAGTTCAACAATATTTGAAGTACCCACATTCCTTGCCCATGGTAAATGACTGTGTTTTTGTATATAGTATTGATAATACTCTCCTCTTGGGGACAAGAATCATAAGGAAGACTCCTAATATCTAAGGCCAAGTTTATTATGCTGTCATTTAGGGGCACTATAGTAATGAGTAGTATGATAGAAGTGTGCTCTCAGCTATGTACATATCCTTCAGTGTGAATAAGGACTGAGCCAAATTGCTTGGAAACTCAAATGGTGTGATTCCCTCCTGATTTGTTTCAAAAGAAGGGAAAATATTATGAATGATCCAAGTGCTTGAGATACTGTACATTATGCCAGCAACTGCCATTTTTACAAAAGGTCAATATGATTGCTTTTGGTTAAAGCATCTTCCTTCGACAAACTGTTGCATTTTATAAATGAATGGTTCAGAACTTCATATGGTTTGTTCAAGGATGTTGGGTGCTTTAAAAAGAGGTGTACAACCCATCCCAGAGCTTTATGTAGCCCGTGAAAGTTTTGAGTCCATGCCCCAGGGCTGCTCCAAAAGTTATAATCAGACTATAAATTGATGTGACAGAAGGGGAAGATGATTAAATACCCAAAGTAGTATATTAACAGAATTTAACTAATTAAATTTAATGTTTATTCTGCCATCACCCATTGTTTTCAGTGCAATCCTGTCCTATAAGAGTAGCTCATTTCTAGCCTTCAAGCAATTTATTCTTCCATTGGTTATGTTAGATAACTAATTGGAGACTCTTTTTTTCTTTTTCTTATCCTGCAGGTTGGATATTGTAACCATTTGGCTTCAAAATAAGAAGAAGTATGAGTCTCCCACTTTGCAGGAAAGGTCTTACATCACAGTTTCTTTTCCTTTGTGTCCCCTCAGATATGCCCCTTCATGTACGGCGCAGCAGTGACCCAGCATTAGTTGGCCTCTCCACATCAGTCAGTGATAACAATTTTGCTTCAGAAGAGCCTTCACGAAAAAACCCCACAAGATGGTCCACAACAGCAGGTTTTCTCAAGCAGAATACTTCTGGTGGCACAAGAAGTCATGAACGAAAGGTATTACATTTTCTCTTCTGCTGGAAAGGTGGCACTGTGGAATGTTTCAGCATCGTTGCTTCATTGGGGAAACTCATGCTTTAACCTCTGACTGAACTGTCAATTTTAAATTGGTTTGCTTATCTTCTCACACTGCTCTAATCGCCAAACTGCTAATCTTTTTACAGTGCTCTAATCGCCAAATTGCATCACTGAGAAACTCAGGGATTGGGTTATTTGGGGCTTGATTCTACGGCTGACAGACAAGCTCTCATCAACTCTTGATTTGCTTCATGGTGTAGTAGGTTGAAAACAGACCATTAGAGAATCTCCTTCCTGGTTAACATAACTCTTTATAAATTGCACCGAAATGTCACAGCTCTTTAGACGTGACAGTGATTGATGAGAGTTTCTGTTCAATTACACTGGCACACAGATTCTGTATGTATAGGCCATCTCAGAAAATTTAATAAAGATTTACCTGTCTGGTGAAAAATTCCTTTGAAAGGAAGTACCTCAGTACCAATTGGTGGGTGGGGGGAGTGTGGCTATCCTATCATGTTGCCCCGAATCTGCCACTAAGTGGAATTCCTTTGAAAGACATTTTCAGTGCCAATTGGTGGATGAGGGAGAGTGTGGCTATTCTATCATGTTGCTCCGAATCTCCCATTAAGTGGGTACCCTTGCTGTGTGAACCTTAACATTGACTACTCGAGGGCTCTGGTAATGAATTTTTAAAAAATGTTCCCTTATTTATTATGGTGAATAAGTTATATTAATTGAGAGAAGACAGCTGAATGTTTTGTATTTCACCTTGTGTAATTCTAGATCATGGTTATATTCATCATAGTTTTTGTACAAGTATGTATTTTCACTGGTGAGAGTTCTTATTTTTATCCACCTCCTTCCCTCTATTCTATTACACATAGGCACTGGACTTTCTTTTACGAGAAAAGTGAAGTCCACATTTGGTGCCTTCGAAATGCATTGTGGCAATGTCCTCCACAATTCCCCAACAGGATAGCTTGTTATTTATAAACACCAGAATGAACGCTACAGTCTTGCAGAGCTATAAATATAGCTTCCTTCTTGGGTTGCTTGACTAGAAAATATGGGCCCTGAAATGTTATTACTTTCACAGTGATTCTGGATTTCTCTTATTCTAACAAGGTCTTCGTGTTTTATCATTTAACTGTAGCAGTCCTTTTCTACCTTTTGGTAGAGAACAATGAACAGATTTGCAAAATAAGGCTACTAACCTAATAGCATTATTTAAACTTGCAAGAAATACTGACACCCAGTGGGTGGCATTATTCCCACCCACCCACCATAATTTTTATGGGTTCAGTATCTCCACATGAACAATAATACTGGTGACTAAAGAAATCAGCATGAAACATGTTTTCCTGTGTACCTTTATTCTTAAACAGGAGACATCAAAGACATTTTTTTCATTTTTGTTTAGTCCCTCTGCTCTTTCTTCCTTGACCTAATTCTGTCTGTAAAAGTGCTTTTCTTTAAAAACATGACATTTTTTTCAATTTCAAAGCACAGTTACAGAAACCCAGGCAAAACACGGACTGCACTATTGCTTGGCTAATTAATGAAATTTTGTACATATGCTGACACTGCACCTAAACATAATAAAAGAAAGAAAGCAGTAAATATACACATGCACAAATATCCCTAAGTAGCTATAGGTTCAGTGTGACATATAGCAATATATCTTATTTAGGTTGGCAATTGGGTGTATGGGTTATTGAACAGATGAAGGAGAGCATTTTCTTAGTTTAAAATTCTTATTTTTCTCTTTTATTCCCTATCTACCCGTATCATTTCCCTCCTAATACATGCTTTTGTTCTTTTGGTTATTTTCTGTGTCTTTTTAGTCCACAAACAAAGGGCTTTAATACTCCCACCTTTTCTTTGTAAGCTGGTGATAAGAGAGAGCACCAGAAGAGTTAAATCCTTTACCATGAAGGATCCTAGGAAACTTTATTAGCTATTAGTGGGAAAAAATACAGTTGTGCATTGGGAGTTGGTGGGTGATAAGGAAGGAGAAAAAGGATCAGGTTGAGATATTTTTAGCAAAGAATTCCCAATGAAATAAAGGACAACAAGAGTAGTTACTTCACAATAATGTCTGAATTTCAGTAGTTGTGTTGGATTACATTTTAGTTAAGTGCCTATATCTGAGTTCCCTGTTTGTCTCTATAAATAATTTTGGGTACTAAAACAATATTTTGATCTCTTCAGTTTGTTCTTTGTGCCCTGTGCAAAAGCTTGTCATCATGTTTCCTGCCTTAATCTCAAACCCCAAAGTAAAACTGTAAAGAGATTTCTTGTTATGTTCAGTGTAAAATAAAAATCACTCTGTAGCTAATGGCAACTTATTTTTTAAGAACAAAACTGTTGTACTAGGAAGGCCTCTCTAGAGCATTCTTGATTGGCACTTTGCCTGGGAAATTTTCCCTGCTACGTGGGTATCCGCCTAATACAGGTCGTCCCCAGTTTAAAAACAAGTTCTGTTCCCAAGATCTGTCCTTAGTCAAATTTGTACGTAAATCGAAACTGTATTATTGTATAATACTGTATAAGTACTATTGTGTAATGAACTCAAACCATTATATATTTAATTCAAATCATTGTGTCTTTAACTCAGATTTTGCTACAGTAAGGGTTTGTTCTTAACTATGGGTCATCCGTAAACCAGGCATTCTTAACCTGGGGACTACCTGTATCCCATATGCCCAACATGTTGTACACTTTTGTGAATTGGACAGTATAGTTGCAGACTCTCCTACCACATGCTAGATTATTCCCATAAGTGACGGCATGCCTGGACCAAAATTTACCTTGATCCACATCCTAGACTGATTTTCATATCACTTTGACTTACAATAAATAGAGATTGTAGGAATCATCTGGAACATGCTTGATGGGTCATTTAGGACAGTGATTGGTCAATTTGAGCTTCTCTCTTTGGAAGCTAGTCCAACCTCTAGAAAAGCTCCTATTGAGTGAATCTACTTTATCATAAAGGGGCTAGTGAATACCCTAATGTAGAGTCTCAGGGAATAATCCTTATGTATAATTAAAGTTTAAGATTAAGGCTTCATTAGTACTTGGATGAGAGATGATCAGGAAAACCAAGGGCTTTATAATAGACTGGGAAGTCAAAAAAATATCCCAGAGGAAAGCAACATGAAGCTACTTTCATATTATTGTCAAGAAAATTCTATGGATGTATCTATGAAATCATCAGGATTAAGCTCAACTCAGTGGAGACTTTCCTTTTGTGGTTTGCCTAGCTGTAGTTTTAGCCAGGGGCCAGACTTGTGGAGTGTGTGTGCTTGGTTTTCAAAGAGAAATAAGGAAAGGTATGGAGAAGAGCCCTCTCCTTTAGACATGCAACTTTTAGGACTGGAGTTTTGTGTGTTCGGGTTAGGTTTTAGTAATTGTTGTAAATCACATGACTGCATAACGCTCAGAAATTTATAAGAAAGGGGCCCTGGTAGTTTGCTCTATATCGCAGGATGGAAATAAAGACATTCCCCTGTTCTTTGATTGTCACAGACACAAAATTCTACAAGGTTTCATGAGTATTTTCCGATTAATCCACTTATGAACTGGGAAGTCTTAGAGGGAATAGAGTTCTGTGTTTTGAGTGCAAAGTGATTATTGTTGGTTGTGAGATGCAATTTAATTGTTCACACACTTATCATGTATTGGTTTATATCTCATATGAGTAACATTTATGTCACTTGAGCACTTGTATGAAACTACATAAGGAACTCTTGTACCTACATTACATTTGGACCATCAGTGCAAATTTGAAGTGTCATCTGGATCAAGTATATGCATTTAAAATTGTGATATAGAAGCTTTGGTCTCTTACAAATCCTCTTCAGGGGCATGAAAAAAAAGAATAGTAGGGACACATAATCCATTCAGATATTCCATACTGGTAAGCATAGTCTCTAGGAAGGTGTAATCATATAGTGATAAGCTACCAGGAGGGCCTTAATCTGGATTCTCCTGTCATTTAAGGCTGTAGCTGCCTTCATCTAAATGTGGTTGTGTAGTACCTCTCTAAAGACCTTCTCATCAAATGTGATGAAGAGGTGGATTACAATATGTATCCTTGGCACCCTCAAGTTTATTTTTTTCTGAATGCTTTTAGAAACTTCTAAATGTGAGAGCCTGCATTTTAGCATAAAGCAGATATCTGTCTGTCTGTCTGTCTGTCTGTCTGTCTGTCTATCTATCTATCTGTCTATCTGTCTATCTGTCTATCTGTCTATCTGTCTATCTGTCTATCTGTATCTGCTTTATGGTAAGCAGATATTTACCATAAATATCTTTTTAAAAAAAAGATTGGTAGGAAATTAATGCCACCCAAGTATGTTTACATCTCCTTACATCATTAGCAGCTGAGCTTTTACTTCCTCTTTGTCTTCCAAGATATTTTCCTGAACTTCACCGAAGCATGACATCTGTAGAAATGAGCAGAATGACCAGATGAAAAAGAATCTGATTGCTCTAGCATAGTAACAGGGAATTTGGACACAAGGGAACATTAAATCAGGAAGATGGGAGAAATAATGGAGTGTGGTGCAACAGATAGTGATATATCATTTTTTAAGCTTTTCATGATGGTAATAACTGTAAATAGAAGATCACTGTGCATTTAAGGAATAACTTAAGGAATGTCTTAAATATACAATGATCTGCTTATTAATTGCAGTAAGTGAATGTTCGAAAAGTGGGGAGGCAAGATAGGTCCATCCTCTTTTCCAAACTAGGGAAAGCTCCCTCTGTGTCTATTGCAGAAAATTACACAACTATAACAAATGTGGACACATAATTGGTATAATGTTCTCTTTGGAGTCCAGAATGCTGCTTTTAAAATATACCTGATAGCGTGGATGTGCTTAGAAAATTTTTAACTTTTCAGCTGCAGATCGGTCATACTATATCAGCTTCAACAGAGGTCCAGAATATGGCTAGGGTTTCCTGAGTGTGAAGAAGTATTTGAGGATGTATATGATTCCATTTTGGGTATTTCTCCATGACTATGAAATTAGCAGGACAATTAACCTTTCATTTAATCCTAACAGGACCCAGTATCAAATGCATATCATATAATGTGTGATAATACATATGAATTGGTTTACTCTTTCATGTGTCAACACATTTCTTTATAAATTATGACCAACAGGACTAAGCTTTGGCATCAAAACATGTATATCATGTATAGGAAACATTTGAAATTGTATTTTAAATCTCAGTATGAAGAAATGTATGTAGAAAATAAGAATTCATAATCAAATCAACTTTTTAATTTATTGGGTTGGCAAGCTTTTCATTTGTTTACAAAATATGGTTATCATGTCAGATTGGAAAATGTACTTTGCAAAGCATGCGAACTTATTTCAAAATTGTTACATTTATACAATTATTTTAATAAAGCTAGTGATTGTTAGAGAATAATATATTCATCTATATTAGGTAGAAGCATATTTCTTTTAAAAATCCATAGAATTCTGTATATAAATGCCTTGTTTGAGATCCAGTAATATGCTACTAGCTTTTCACATGGGGATAAGAAACACTAAGCAAATGTACCAAAACAAGTGTAAAATTAAAATTAAGAAGGAGGGAAGCAGAGTATGTGTGCAAGAACATTTACTATCTTCTTTTTGGTGCATTGTGATTTATAACTTTTATGCCAAAGCAGCTAGTGTTTTTTCAGGTGGTTATAGAGCAATAAAGGTAAAATCAAATAAAGCTCAGGAACAACTGGTTTTACTGCTGCTCTTGGCATTCTTCAGTGATGATTAGAAAATGTTGTAACCTTCCCACTGTGTTTATATTTACTAGAAACACGAAGGGGAAGTGGAATAGATGATAATGGTGGTGGTGATGATAATGATGTAGATGAAATGTGGTATATTTTCATGATACACTTTAAGTATAGTGACTGCGTCTGAACAAGGTCTGTGTGAAATTCATAATGCATAGGCCTTTTTAAAAAACACCACGTTTATGCTTCTATTATCTCCATGTTTGTTCCTATCCATTTCTTCGCTCTGGAACATTTTGTTCCTCTTTACATTTAAAAAAAATGTATTTAGATTCAAGAATTCCTGGCACTCAGCGGGTCAGGTGAACGGCTAGAATCATTTATGTCTGGGCAGCCCCAGAAGCATGCTGTGTTCCTCATCTGAGTGTGATAGCATACTTTGAGAATATCTTTAAATCTCAAACGGTTGAATAACCAACAAAGAAAAGACCTGCTACTTTTTTTAAATTGGACTTCAGTGAAAAAAGAGATTGTACTCTTGATTGATTGGTTATATATTACAGTAAGCTTCCCTTACCATATAGCTAATTCAAGGTGCTGCATCACCATGTGAATAGTAGTGTCTAAAGGCTTTCTGAAATAGCTAAGTCATCTAAGTTTTGGGAAGATAATGACGGGAGGGTCTGTTCTTACCATCTACAAAGATTCTCTGCGTGTTCTCTCCCACTGGATATCCTTCTGTATACATTGGGCAGGTAGGTGCTACCTAGAATAGGCTTCTTGAAGATACCTAGATCGTAAGCCACGTGGGGCTTTTGTAGGTGAAAAGTAGCACCTTGAACTGCGTCCAGAAGCAGGTAGCTGGTGCGGCTTCTGCAGCAGTGGTATAAAATGGCAGTAGCAGAGCTGGTCTGATCTTACACAGGCACCCACATTCGGCACCCGCTGAATTTTCTGCCTAATCTTCAAGAATAGCCCGTAGTGAAGTGATTTATATAGTCTTACCTGACCCAAGGAACATGGATTGATGGAGGCATGTTTCGTAAGCAACATGCAGCTTGTGGTCTGTGTCATTCCCAGCCTCCCACTCACCCACAATGATCTTGTCTGACAAAAGGAAAGTAGAACATGAGAATAGAAGATGATGACCAAGTTGGGTGACAGCAGATGAGGTTTTTGACAATTAGAAGATGGGGGGGGGGGGGACATTATTAGAGAAAGAGACCTGTAAAATTAGAAATCCTGATTGTTGCTACAGTGTGATAGGGAGCAAAAGGATTTAAAGTCACATCATAAAGTAATCATGGTATAAGAATAAAAAAAAAGGAGTATAAAGCAAAATTGAATATAGTCATAATTTAATTTTCATCTTGATGCATGTGGATGATTCTGCACCGTTTATATAAGTTAACTATATTTGTTATAAGAGTTCTTCTTAAAAATGGACCTGAGGAAATCAACATAACTTTCCTTCCTTTAGGGTTTTTCTTTTGTCTTGTCTTCTTAGAACTACCCCCATGACAAAAGCTCAGCTTCTGTGCTGTAATTATATTACATCAATCACCATATGCTATTTTGTTTGCTTTGCATTATCTTTATTGAAATTTTACTGTGAGATTAATGAATGGAGAGTGAGTGAGTGGCAATAGGGAAAAATCCACCAGAGTTCCTGGGTCTTGGGAATTCTTAGTTTAGTCTGTTGTGTACATAGAGCACTGCCCCCCCCCCACCCCCGTTCCAATAGTTGCCTTGTAAACAAGGGAAATTAACTGTGGCATTTTGTTTTTGGATTACACTTTAATCTCCAGTTGGATTCAAATGTGTCAGGGCCACTGTCAAAATCAAATGTTTGTTGCTAAGAGGAGAAACATTTTCCACCACTTACCTTAGTAATTCCTCCTCCTCCTCCTCCCCCCTCCCACCCCACCATCTTGGCTTGGGTCAGATATAGCAGATCTTTTACAACTAAAAGTAAAGCATATTTAACTTTGCCTGGTTGCACTTCCTGAACTTAAAGCCATTTAAATTTAACACAGTCTTTTTTTAAAAAGTCTTTCCTACCTTCTCCTGGCATTGCTAAGTTTTTTTTTTTTTTGTGTATGCATGACAGATTGGTTCTTCCAGTTGCCAGAGAACAGGCATTTTTAAAAGGCTTTTGAAAACAGGATGAGTAAAAAGCAGTTATTTTTCTCAAATTCTTTTTACAAAAGCAGAATGCAAATAGTCTGTCCCTTGTGAGAATTGGAACTAAACTCTTGCTCCTGCCTCCTTGTTTTCCCAATTAAAGAACACCATTATTTTTAGCTGCTTCATTCTCCCTCTACTGAAGAAGACTCTTTCTCTATTGGAATAATTTTGCAGTACACACTTTCTCTCTGTGTTCTGATTAATAGACCCCTGGTATTGTGCTGTTAGGCCTGGCCACTTTGTTAAGCATGGCTTATGGACTGCACCTGTCTCATCTGCTTTGTTTTACAAGGTCATGGTTCCAAAATCATCAGGAAATAGGCAGAGTGTTCAATTGCATTGTGGAATGATAAAATAAACTGAACCTACCCAGAGGGGAATAGAGACTGCCAAGCAGTGGTGTCCGTCTCATTTAATATATACAAACATTTGTAACAAGTCACTTGCTGACGGACACAATTAGCCTCTATGTCCCTATTATAGAGCCCTGAAGTCCTGAAACATGTGCCTGACATCCCTGTAAACAGAATATTCCCAAAATGGTCTTTGTCTCCAAGAATCTGGGTAAAAATTGCCATTCTATCTTTCTACCTACCTCTCCACATACATACTAGTCCTTCAACTATTCTCACCTTCATGGTAAATGATATTCTGCAATAATATATGTTTTCATTCACAAAAATCTTTCTGCCTGGTAGCACTTACTTGAGCAAGATACATGCTTTCTGGCTCAGCATCTAGAAAACAGGTGAGGAACTTGTCACCTTCCAGAGAGTTCCAAGTAGCATCTCCAACCTTGTTTAGAGCTGCTGAGAATTGGCTAGGGAGCCAAGAACTCCTTGCCTTGGCCTTAGATTATATTTTACTGAATAATATATACAATCCAGTATTATATAGTCAGAAAGATTATCTCCCAGCTACCTGTTTTGCTTGATCAATTGATTGATTGATTATCTTAGGGCAAAATCCATTTCTGCATAGACATTGGTATTCCCGTCTAGCCCTTTCCAGGTGTTGAGTTGAACATGTGGAGGATTTCACAGTAGATCAGGGGCAGGGCTGCAGCCATGCAACTTGCTCTCTTTTTCATGCCTCTGTTCCATATGCATAGAAAGAGGAGTGATACTTCGCTTGAAAGTGAGAACTCCTTTCTGGGTTCTGTAGGGCCCTAATAAATTAGAGTCCCAGACTCTTTGGGGAGAAGAATTTATACTCAAAACCCACAAATATAGCTCTCCCTCCCCTCCCCCAGTTGAACATGAAAGATATTGTGCATCCCATTTGAACTTTTCATATATTCCAAAATAAATAAATAAACCTTTGTTGCTCAAATATCAGTTCAGAATATGAATGAGCTTTTGTTCACATAGAGCTCTTTCCTTCTTCCATTCCAGAGACCATGATTAAATGCCACCCTCTTATAATAGTGAGTACTGTTGAACAAGGAAATATTGACTATTAGCTTTGGATAAGCCATGATATTAAACCAACTTCTTACTGTAGTTTAATATCCTACCTTGTTCTTTAGGAGGTCGCCATTGTTTTTGAGTTCAGACTAAATATGAGGTTAATTACAGACTTCCTGGACAGTTTGTTCATGTCACAAAAACACTTTCCTTGAATATGACATTGAAAACTGACAGAATTGAAAGATCTAGAAAGATGGAAGAATCTAACATTTCTTGGCTAGGACTCATTGTGACAATAAAAGTGAATATATTATTTAAGATGAGTTTTCTATTTCAAATGGAACGTATTCCAATTTCAGACAAAACGTTGCAGGATTGGCAAAGAACAGTAATTGGATATAAATGGAGTGGGGAAAAATAAACAAGGTTAAGATTCAAAATTTTGCAAGATGCAAAAGAAAGTTGGACTTACAATTCCTAATTTGAATTATTTATTATGCAAGTTGTTTCTTGTTGATAACAGAATGGATCAAATCCACAAATAGTAGAATATCAGTCATAGAAGGCTTAGCTGATGGTCTTAATAGGTATTCATGATATAAGGAAACAAAAGAAGAAAATGAATTAAAAGGACACATTATAAGACAAAGTTTGATAAAAATATGGTATCTCTTAAAAACAGGTTTTTAAGGCTGGCAACTTCACTGTTAACTTCACTGTCAGATGCCTTTTACTCCAGCCTCAGATGGCTGTGTTGGATATTCTGGAATATTTGGAACAACATAATGAAAAACAAGCCGCATTGATCTTTTTAGATGTAGGGAAGGCTTTTGACAATTTTAACTGGATTTTTTTGTTTAAGGTTTTGGAAGACATGACTTTTGGGGAGAATTTTATAAAACAGGTAAAATTGAATTATACTTCACAGACAGCACAAATAATTATTAATGGAAATTTAATTAAATCATGTGAGATACAAAAAGGAATAAGACAAGGTTGCCCACTGTCTCTTCTTTTGTTTATTTTAGTTCTTGAAGTATTAAATAGAGATATAAGGCAAGATGAGAGAATCATGGGTGTAAAGATTAAAAAAGAGTCATACAAGTTAAGAGCTTTTGTGGATGACTTGGTTTTGATTTTGGCAGACCCTTTAAAGGGAATTGAACTTTTAATGAGTAAATTAAAAGAATTTGGGGCATTAGCAGGCTTTAAGATTAATAAACAGAAGACAAAGATGTTAACAAAAAATATGAAGTTACCAGACCTAAGAGAACAGATGAATAAAACAGGGTCCACGATTGACAAGGTGAAATATTTGGGTATAACTATGACAAATATGAACTGTATGTTACTTCAAAATAATTATGTTAAGACATGGAATGAAGTTAAAAAAGATATGTCAAGATGGGACAAAGTACAATTGTCACTGTTTGGGAAAATTTCTGTGATTAAGATGAATGTTTTACCCAGAATGTTATTTTTGTTTCAGACAATACCTGTTTTGACAACTGATGTACCATTTAAACAATGGCAGAAGGATATATCTAAATTTGTATGGCAAGGGGGAAAAAAACCATGAGTTAAATATAAGGTACTACAAGATGTGAAAGAAAGAGGAGGATTGGGTTTACCAGATTTGAAACTATATTTTGCTGCTCGCTGTTTAGTTTGGATGAAAGCGTGGGTGTTGTTAAAACATATAAGGTTTTATGGGTTTAGAAGGTCATGATTTGAGATTTGGATGGCATAGATATTTGTGGTATGATAAAGCTAGGGTAATGTAGACTTTAAAAATAATTATGTTAGGCTATTCTTAGATTATGGAGTAAATATAAACTCAGGTTTTGCCCAAAAATATCGTTATGGCTTTCAGTGCAAGGAGCATTTTATAGACAAGAAATAATAAGTAAACATAAATGGTTAACCTACCGAGAAGTACTACAATTTTCTCAAGGAAATTGTAAAATGAAATCAAGAGAAGATTTGATAACAGAAAGATATTCTTGTCAATGGTTTTCATATGTACAATTAATGGAAAGGTTTAAAGTGGATAAAAGATTTTATGGTTTTGAATGAAGTATGACTGAGTTTGAAATAGAATTATGTAGTCATGATGAACATGTTATTGCTAAAATATATAAACTTTTGCTGAAATATGAGACAGAAGAAGAAGCAAAAGAACATATGATAAAATGGGCTAAACATTTTGACTATAATATACAAGTGGACCAATCGGAAATTATGTGGTTGAAAGGACTGAAATTTACATTATGTTCTAGCCTTAAAGAGAATTTTTATAAAATGATACATCGTTGGTATCTGTCACCAGAGAAATTGTCTAGAATGTATAAAGATACTTTGAATCTTTGCTGGAAATGTGAACAACATGAAGGGAAATTTTATCAAGTTTGGTGGACATGTAAACCGCCCAGAGAACCGCCCAGAGTCACTCCACAGTGAGATGGGTGGTGACAAATTTGAAATATGAATAAATAAAATAAATCTTAAAAAATGGATACAAATACATGCATTAATTCAGAGGATTTTAAAGGTTAAAGTACAACTGAAATCAGAGACTTTTCTTTTGGGTCTAATGGACGAGCAATTAGAAAAAAGTCATGGAACTTTGTTTTTATATATGAAAACTGCAGCAAGACTATTATATGCTCAAAAGTGGAAAGGTTCAACACTACTTACAACAGGGGATTGGTTGGTGAAGATGATGGAACTTGCAGAGATGGCTAAATTAACCTCTTTGATCAGAAAAAAAAACCTATCTACATTTGTGGTTGACTGGAAACCTCTTATAGACTTTTTGCATGAAATGGAATAAACGCAGTTATGATTTGTGGTTTTGATGATTAGAAAAAAAAATGGATAATAGGAAAAAAGTGAGCCTTTTTTGTAATCATAGAGTAAGAGGTAATTTTGCAATTGTACTTATATTTGCTGCAAAGGAAATCGGAAGCTGCTTCTTTCTATTTTTATTTTTTTTTCTGCACTTTTGCTTTTTCTCTCTCCTTTCTTCTTTATTGTTTCTACTCTTTATTAGTTTTTACAAATACAAAGCTTTTACATGCTTTGTAAAACTTTTAATAAAAAAAAATATTAAGAAATAGCTTTTACTCCAGAGACAACTTTAGTAAGGAAGATTTAATCACATATGCCAATTTGGTGTATCCGAACTCAGAAAAGAGATTAAAGACACAGCAAGAATTGTTCAGTGAAGGTAGGAGTTTACCATAGTTGATATATTTACAAATTTCTGGAAGAATAAAAAGTTGACTTCAAGAAAGAGTGACCTTGAGAAAGATGACAAAACCAAGGTAATCAACTAGGATATATATGGCACGGAGAAATTAAAAATTGAATGGTAAAGTAGATGCAAAACTTCAGAGACATAATCGCAGTAGGACAATGGGAAGAGTTTACCCCAAGCTATAACTTGAGGGAAAATTGGTATTAAATGATTTACAGATGTTATATAACTCCATCAATATTTGCCAAAATAGATAAATCATACAATAACAAATGTTGGAAATGTCATAATAAAGAGGGAACGTTTTACCACATGTGGAGGTTATATAAAAAAACTCAAAAGTACTGGGAAGAAATACATCAAAATGTCAAGAAAATTGTAAAGATAAAATTTGAACTGAAACCATAGATATTTTTATTAGTTATAATTAGGTATAATTCCAGAAAATGTAAAGCATGTAAAAGTCAACTTTCAAAGTATGTTGACAGCTGCAAGAACAAATCTGGCCCTACTTTGGGAAAGAGGAACTATGCTGATGATATCAGACTGGAGGACTAAAACTGGAGAATAGGCAGCAGTGATAAAATTGACAGGATAGATCCGTAATAGGAGTTTAACCAAATTTAAGTGGAAATGGTTCCGTTGCATATGATACATTGCATAGCAAGACAATTTCAAACATTTGATTCCTAAATATAAGCTATGAGACCAATTAAAAATAACAGATGAAAATACTTAAAAACTAGCAACAATTTTTAATGTCAAAAATAAATATGTAAATTGTGGTTAGCAGAAAAGAAGGGGAGAATGTGTCATTAAAACGTTTTCCCACCATGCTATTTATTTATATGTAGTAGCTGTTTCTTTTTGTTCTATTTTTCTTTTTTGTTTTGTATTTCATTATCTTAACAATAAAAATAGATTTTAAAAAGTAAAATTTTCATGCATTTTAGACTTTCCTTTTGACTTCCTAGCTTCAGTATTACAAGCTGAAATGTTTGTTTTTAAGCTGT
Organism: Liasis olivaceus; assembly: GCA_030867105.1. Lineage (NCBI taxonomy): Eukaryota > Metazoa > Chordata > Lepidosauria > Squamata > Pythonidae > Liasis > Liasis olivaceus. Next base: position 14,099,314 of record CM061351.1, read on the forward strand.
CGTTCTTCCAAATAATCACTCCTTTAACTAAACCATGTGCATTACTTTTTTTCCAGAAATCCATTTCAATTATAATCCAGTATTTTGTGCCATTATTACTTTGGTAAATATCAACAATGCTTCCCTGTTCTTTTAATTATCCTGAGAAGCATATCAGATCCAGCAACTTCAGCATTTGTTTCTGAACACTCAAGATAGAAAATCAGAATTTCAAGAGCATAATGGGATTTTCAAGACAATTAACCGATTGCCTTAAGCACAGGAGTGTGAATGAACATGCTAATGCAGCTCTTAGGGGAAGGGAGAAGTTGTATAGCTTACTGACCATAATACTCAAACCAGAAATTCCCTTGTTTGGTTTCTTGTATTTATCTGGCAACATTCTGCAAACATACTGAGGCCCTGGAAAGTTTTGATGGTAGTGGGGGAACAACATCATGGAAGAAGGCAGTGTCAATCCACCTGCATATTGCCTCTAAGAAATCTGCAAGGACATATCCATTAAGTCACCAGGTGTATAATATGACTCAATGGAAACTTTAGTTTATCTTTGACTTTTAAGAGACATCTTAACATGCAAAAAAGATAGCACAAGAATATTGGGTTTTTACTGTAAAAAGAGATAAATCTCACAAGTAGAAACATTTTCCTCTCACTCAATTAGCCTACTGAACTCTGTTGTTGAAATATTGAAAGTGGCTTTAGTCTTGACGTAAGAATGAAGTCTATGCAAGCAGATAGTGAATTTAACATAGGTTACTTATGGAACCAAAACCACGAATGAAGTTCTTATATCTAAGTATATCTAGTTATATAACTCATAGCTCTAACACTATCTTGATAACCAGGGATTATGGGATAGCACAGACATACATTGTTGCTTCAGAGCAAACTATATATGTCCGTGCTATCCCATAATCCCTGGTTATCAAGATAGTGCTGGTGCTATGATAGAAAATCTAACAAAAACATTGTCAGCTGATGTGTTGAGAAACTAGATTAGAAGCAAACAAACTTTAAGCTGCCAGCTTTTCCTTTCATTTTTAAAAAGGAGAAGCAAGTTTAGTTTATAGGGATTGCTTTAATCCAATGCTTCTCAGACTGTATGGTTCATTACACCTGAGATGAGGCTGGCTCCAATCCTTCTGGCCTTCCGGAAGGCCCTTAAAACATGGTTTTGTCAGCTGGCCTGGGGACTCCATGACAGAGTGGAGCCTGCTAGATGGTTATACGATGGTTGATTGGAATGCACTCTCTTGTATGTTTTTTTGGTATTTTGTTTTTATCATTTTAATTTATTTTGGTAGTATTTTAATGGTTTATTAGGTATTTGCATTGTTTTATTATTTATGCTGCCCAGAATCACTATGTGAGATGGGTAGCTTTATAAATGTGATAGATAGACAGACAGATCTGGGATCCACGTGAACCCCAATGAACAAAACCAGTTATTACACTGGAGCTAGAGCAAGAAATAAAGACACCATCCACCCTACATTCATTCCCAAGTAGGTCTGTTGACTCAATAGTCTTAGATGGGTAGAGACTCCAAATATACAGAGATGTTAAAGCCCTGCTTTGGCCACACACCATACTGAGACTGTACTGATGTTAATAGCTTTTTATAGTTAAGAGCTTTGTGGTATTAAGTATACCTATTTGAATTCCTGAACTGTTCCTACTGACTGAAGTTATTAATCAGATAACTGGCTTATCTGATTCTGAGCCCTGGACAGATTTCAGCTCTTAACGGAGGGCTATTATGATAATTGACCTCTTTGCTACTTTAATTTACCTCTCTGCTTCCAGGTTTAACCATGCTTGAGAAGAAATACTGATTCCTAAGCCCTAATTTTAATATTTTTATGTCTGCATGATCCCTGTAAGCTAACTACAATATTTTCTCTATAAAATACTCAAGTTTGTATGAAGATCATTTGTTGTAATGCATACTTTTGAGAAAATTGGTATAACAAAATGTATCTTTTATTTACATTTAAAGTGATATGTTTTTCTCTACCTCACAGAGTCCTTGACTTTGGACTGAAATATATAAGTTAGCTGTAGGCTTAAATGGCTAGATGTTCCTCCTTTTTCTATCCAAATAGGTATTTTTGTAGGAGCAAGATTTCCATTTCTGTGAGAACCAGACTTATTTTAAGTTTGCAATCCATAATGGTTCTGTAGTGAACCAGGGGTAAGACAAGGTTATGCATTTGAAATAGACATACAGGTAGTCCTTGACTTACAACCACAATAAGGACCAGAACATTTGTTGTTAAGCAGTGTGATCATTAAGCTAAGCATCATGGGTGGCAGTTGTTAAGCGAATTACTGCCGTTGTTAAGTGAATCACATGGTTCCCCATTAATTTTGCTTGTTGGAAACCGGTTGTGAAGGTCGCAAATGGTGATCACATGACCCCGGGACCCTGCAACTGTTGTAAATACATGCTGGTTGCCAAGTGCCTGGATTTTGATCGTGTGACTGCAGGGAAGCTGTGCAGTCATAAGTGTGAGGACTGGTCATAAGCCATTTTTTCAGCACCATCATAACTTCAAATGGTCACTAAAGAAATGGTCGTAAGTTGAGGACTACCTGTACAGTATAAGCTCTGAGGACCCTAGTGTTGCTTTACAAACATAAATATACATCTTCTGAGAGAGGTAATTCAATGAAAACTGAAAAATTATCCAGGATTATTCAGGTGGTCCTATTTCAAAAATATGCACAGGAAATTTTAATTACCAGTCAATATAGAAGTGAGGGTTAACTCTTCATTATCTTTCTGACTTCTTTGCAAGAATGCTTATCAACTCACTTAGAAAGGTCATGTCAGTAAATTAAGGTTTTGGAGTGATTTTCATTCATATCAGTTCATGTTTCTTGTCTTGACTGTGATTTTGCCTTACCTTTTCACCATTTCAATTAATTTAAATAATTGTTTCTGGCTTTTAATAATTGCAAATACATTTCTGACACAAAGAGGAAAGGTAATGAGAAACATTTTTCTGTATCTGACCTGCTGCATTTTCTCAAGGCTTTTGGATGTATATGTTTGTAGCATAAAGAGAAATTTCTGGGGCCTGCTTCAGTGTTGTACTCCCTACTGTACGTTTTAATAAAAGTTTAATCCCATTCTATTTTGATAGACAGATGCCTGCCCACAGACACACCTGGACTTTATAATGGCAGACAGAAACATACAGGTATTAGGCAGAGTATAAGAACTGCTTCCTTAATGTACAATTGCAAGAAAAAGTATGTGAACGTTTTGGAATTTCATGGTGTTCTGCATTAATTTGTCATAAAATGTGATCTGACCATCATCTAAGTCAAGAGTATTGACAAATATAATGTGCCTAAAATAATAACACAAAAACAATTCTGATCCTTCATGTCTTTATTGAGAGCAACCATAAAAACCTCATAGTGCTAGTGGAAAAAGTATGTGAACCCTTGAGTTGACCTCAAAAAAGCTAATTGGAGTCAGGTGTTAGCATACCTGGAGTCTTGTTAAGACTTGGAGGTGTGGACTAGAGCTACGTTGACTGATAAAAACCACTCAAACTTTTTGAGTTTGCTCCGCACAAGAAGAATACACTTATGTGAGCCATGCCTCGCCAAAAAGAGCTTTCAGAGGATCTACGATCAAGAATTGTTGATTTACATAAAGCTGGAAAGGGTTACAAAGTGATTTGAAAGACCTTAGAAATTCACCATTCTACAGTTAGGCAAACAATCTACAAATGGAGACACTTTGGGACTGTGGCTACTCTACCAAGAAGTGGGCACCCAGTCAAAATGACCCGAAGAGCACAACGAAGACTCATCAATGAGGTAAAGAAACAACTCCGAGTGACAGCCAAAGATTTGAAGGCATCATTGGACCTGGCTAACATCTGTGTTCATGAGTCTACAGTATATAAAACATTGAACAAGCAGGGTGTCTATGGCAGGACACCACGAAGGAAGCCGCTGCTTACTACAAAGAACATTGCTGCATGCCTGAAGTTTGCGAAAGAGCACATTGACACTCCACAGCGGTATTGGCAAAATGTTTTGTGGACTGATGAAACAAAGATTGAACTATTTGGAAAGAACACGGAGCACTACATCTGGCATAAAAAGGGCACTGCATATCATCATGAAAACATCATCCCAACCGTAAAGTATGGTGGAGGAAACATCATGATTTGGGCCTGCTTTGCTGCATCAGGGCCCGGCCAGCTTGCAGTCATTGAGGGGAAGACGAATTTCCAAGTGTATCAAAAATTCTTCAGGATAATGTGAGAATGTCTGTACGTCAGCTGAAACTCTGTAGAAGTTGGGTGATGCAACAGGACAATGATCCAAAACACCGGAGCAAGTCCACAACAGAATGGCTTCAGAAAAACAAAATCCACCTTTTGGAGTGGCCAAGTCAGAGCCCAGACCTCAACCCAATAAAGATGCTATGGAATGATTTGAAGAGAGCCATACACATGAGACGTCCAAAGAATATGACAAAGCTAAAGCAGTTCTGCCAGGAAGAATGGGCTAAAATTCCTCCTGAATGATATGCAGGTCTGATCCACAGCTACAGGAAGTGCCTGGTTGAGGTTATTGCTGCCAAGGGGGTGTCAACCAGTTATTGGTTCCCAGGGTTCACTTACTTTTTCCACTAGCATTTTGAATGTTGAATGAGTGTGTTCAATAAAGACATGAAGGATCAGAATTGTTTTTGTGTTATTATTTTAGGCACATTATATTTGTCAATACTCTTGACTTAGATGATGGTCAGATCACATTTTATGACAAATTAATGCAGAACACCATGAAATTCCAAAAGGTTCACATACTTTTTCTTGCAACTGTATTCCTGTAGATTTTGATTCCAAAGACAAGCACATTTATAATGCTATACCTAAGATATTCTGCTGGTATAATTATTGCAATTTTCACTAGATTAGATTTGTCCCTGTCCTAGCCAAATCCTGCTTGACTGCTTAATTTGCTAGGTTCATCTTTGGTTCATCATGGTGAAGTTTGCAAGTATTCTTAATGTAGTTGTCTCTTGAAGTTCTACAGCAGATTTGCAGTGCAGGTATTCCAGACAAACCCATTTTGTTTATTGACCAATTGGTCTTAGTGTGCTATCCTTTTAAAATCTTGTTGTAAGGTTATTGTCCTTAGGCAGTGTTTTTTGCTTTGACTTAATATCATAGGAGTTTCCTCCCTTTGTTTTGAAACAGAAAGACGAAAATTACAGAAGCCTACCACGGGACACCAGTAGCTGGTCTACTAACCAGTTTCAGAGGGATAATGCTCGTTCTTCACTAAGTGCCACTCATCCCATGGTAGATAAATGGCTGGAGAGACAAGAACAGGTAACATATATCTGTTGCAGATAACCCAGTATGTAATATAATTTTTATATACTTGCACAAGCACAGAGGCACACAGATTACCAAGAGGTAGGGAACGCGGTGGACCTCTAGATATTTTGAATTTTGGTTTCCATTAGTGCCCTGTAACTATGGCCAGTGCCAAAGGATTGTAGTGTTGGAGACCAAAACATTGAGTGGGTAAAAAGTTGCCTATCCTTGCCCACAATATTTTAAATCATATTGGCTTCTGAACTGATGATAATGATCATCAGATATAGAGGGGTCTCTTAAGAACAAATAACTTTATAACTTCAGTTTATAGAAGGGAGTGTGTGCAAAGTCTCAACAATGGCATTTCTATCATCTTCATTTGATGTTAGAAGCGCAGACCTCTACAGTTCCAGTGTATTTTAGTAAAGGTGGATGAAAATATATTGGAAATCAATGGGCCAGTTCTGGAGCTGTAACTCTTGATCATGTTTCAGATGGTTTGTATCTATTACTACTGGTCTGTACTATTTCAGATTGCAGATGAAGAATCAAATATATGATGTAGCTTCATGGGAAAAAAAAAATCTGCAGATATCCACCTCCTTGTAAAAGTGCAAAAAGATACATGAATTCTCCATCTACAGACTTAAATTGTATCATCTAGCAATAGATGTGTTCATCCTGTCCCAGCCTGCAGTCCCAGTATCAGATTAGGGAGAGCTGTGAGCTGAACTGGATTCTTCATCTGCAATACAAAAAACTTCAGTTCAGCAATAGATGCATCATGTAAGGCTCCTAGGCATGTAGTATGGAATGCAAGCTAAGGACGTCTGCTGCTATCAAGCTCCTCTTTAAAGAGACATTCACATAGCTGCTAGTTTGCCCTTTAATGAAATTAGGGCACATGAAATGGAAGATCACAAATCGTGCTTCGTCCTGAATCTTGGCGAAATATAAATTATATGGCAGACTAAAGCAGTGAGCATTGGTAATGTGTGCTATTATTTGGAATGTAGTATGTTCACTTGTTTGCTGATTTTGTAGTGACCTTTTCAAGAGGCAAGCACACCGTTCATTTGGCAAGCTGGCAAAAGCATTTAATGTGAGAGTTGAGTGGGGGCTGTTAACCTTATAATCTTGTCTTGATACTGTGGAACTTCTCAGCCACACCCAACTTCAGTATTCCAAGATAATAAAGCCTGGCAGTAAATACACCACATCCTGGCACTGATATCTAATTCATACCACATCCCTGTTCAAGTTTCTCTCTTCTTCATTGAAAAGCCATCAAACATGCAAAATCCTTTTAACATTTTTCTGTGGTTTTGTTGACGCTGGATGGAGTTGAAACCCATATGCAGTCTCATGTCAGTTGCTGAAACTGAAGATTCTAAAAGCTATTGTTATGGTTGTTATTTTCTTTTTATTGTCACTAAATTACACGTTCATATTTGAAAGCAAGTTGAATCAGAAGTCTTACTAGTGACCTTCTAGGAAATGTCTTCCATTTGCATATTTGAATTAATTTAACATACAGCTATGTACTGTAGCATTCTAACCCAAAGTTTTAAATAAGACATTTATTTTCAAGAAAGTAAAGTTACTACTGAGATAGACAGTGATAAAACAGCTTAGAATTTCATTAGATAACTGAGTGCTTTTTTTCCTTAAGTATTTTTTTGGTGGATTTTTTTTTTTTTTTTTTAGATCTATTACATTTGATGTTAATGAGTTTGCACGTACCTAGAAAGAAAGAGTTCTTTGGTGATTTCATAGCAGCGGGATAATTACCGTATTTTTCCGACTATAAGATGATACTTTTTTCTAAAATCCTTACCCTAAAAATTGAAGGGCGTCTTATTTAAGGAAGTCAGCGAGGAGAGAACCGCGCAGTGGCAAAACTGCCCATACTTTGTCTCTGCAGACAAGCTTCCTCCTATGGCTAGCCTCCAATCACAAGTGAAATAGCTTGAGTCTGCAAACAGGCTTCCTCCAATCACAAGCCTTATGTAACTGACGTCAGCTGATGCTGAACAAACCAATTAGAGGAAGGCTGTTTGCAGAGACAAGCTATCGGCAGTTTCACTCATGCTTGAATGTAATCAGTTATGCAAAAGAGCATGGAAATAGAGCTGCAGAGAGACGGTTTGGACCTCCTCCCACCGAGTGTAGCAGGTCAATGTTAACTAATTACTAAATAAAAATGTGTTCTGCACTATCTTTAAAATATTGATTTCTTAATTTTGGGTTGGAAAAGTGGGAGTCGTCTTGTATATGGGGGTGTCTTATTGTCGGAAAAATATGGTTATTAAACTGAAATTGTGTAACGGGGCATGAACAGTGGAAACAAATCCTTAATGAGAGCAGAATGGAACAAAGTACTGGAGAGGGTGATGAGGTTTGCACATGAGAAACTTAACTGCGCTTAAAAATCCTGATCCTGAAGATCCTCTTTCGCCTTTTAAAGCAGGAACTACCGGTATTCATACATTTAATCAAGCTTGTTTGCCTTGCTTTGGTTAAGAGGAATTTGGATTATTTAGCTAAGTACTTTTTACTTTCTTTCATAGTAAAATGATTTGGAGTAATACTTCCCCTGTGACGCTCCACCCTCCGTTGCTGAATTTTAAGTTCCGGCAGCCCAGCTGAAGGATTCTGGGTACTATATTTAAACCACATCTGGAGCCCTCCAGTTGTCCATCCCACTTATAAATGATACTTCTTTGTTGATATATAACTGCAATCTGCTTGAATTGAATTTATTTCCCTTCCCAGCCACATGAAAGGAGGTGTGGGTTGCTAAAATCCAGCATGTGCAAAATCACTTTTCGTTTTGTCTGTGTTACGTTATCTGAGGACTAGTCAACTTTAGGGTAGGAACCACATTGGAAAATGTGAAAACATATCATGTAACTCTGAGAAACATAGGAGAGTGGGGACATTGCATATTTTAAAAATTTACAAAATGTCCATTTGCCAGAAAAGAAACAGGTAAACTTGCTTCCCTTCTAGTTCCTCTCACCTCCTTTGGTCTCCTTACTACTTAGATTATTTTTGCCTGTTGTGGGGTGGGGATGTTGGGATGTGCACAAACAGCACATAAAGACATCCACCCTTTTAGGAATTCTGATGGATATTTCTGGGACCCAGAGCAATTCTCTTAAATAACAGTGATGCTATATCGCCTTCATTTCTTGTTGCTGTTTGTAATTAAAAGCCTCTCTTAAAAAGTCAGGTGAGGTAGGGACCATAGTGGATGCATCTGTTGTGCACTTGGACATCACATCATCTGCCCTTACACTAAAATCTGTCCTAATGTCACATGAAATAAATACCAGAGTAATCTGAAGTGAGATACTCAAGCATTTATACACTAGCAAAGGAATGATTTATTTATTCATACAAGTTTGTTATAGCTGCCCAACTCCAGCAAAACTCCGAACTTTTAAATAAAGTTTTTGCAGATAACATTTAACCTTATGGATCTGCTACTGATCAATTTCTCTGCACTGACATTTAGCTTGCCATGTTTGTCAACAATTGAATAAAATCGTAATTTGTGTGTGATTTTACCTCTTCATTAAGCAATATAATTTTATATACCAATCCGATTCAAATTATTTTACCAAACCCCTTTCATTCTTTAGTGCTTTTCATTTGTTTTGTTTTTTGGGGGGGAGGGGAATGAATACTAATTCAAAAAACTGATTTAGAAAACAAATGCAACACTTTTTGACTCAAGACATGGATTTAAACCACCGTCTTTCTATGATGCCTCTACTCTTCAAGTGTAGTTATTTGAAGAACATTTCAGTGTCTGTTATGACTATATTGTAAATAGCAAAGTCATTTTTCTTCCCGTCTTAAAGGTTTCTCAATGCTTACATTAATCTCCACAGAATATTCTAAAAAAATGAGTATTTGTGGAGTCCTTGGGGTTCTCTGAGCTTGGTTGTTTTCTTACAAACGTTTCGTTACCTAGCCGGGTAACAAAACATTTGCAAGAAGACAACCAAGCTCAGAGAACCCCAAGGACTCCACAGTTCAATCCTGAGCAACATATATTCTCTTCTATTGGTAACTGATTATTTGTTGGATTTGATAATGAAGCTCAAGCTCAGATACTTTGGTCACCTAATGCGAAGAGAGGACTCTTTGGAAAAGACCCTGATGCTGGGAAAGATGGAAGGCAAAAGGAGAAGAGGACGGCAGAGGATGAGATGGCTAGATAGCATCACTGAAGCAATGAGCATGAAATTGAGCAAACTCAGGGAGGCAGTGAAAGATAGGAAGGCCTGGCGCAATATGGTTCATGGGGTCATAAAGAGTCGGACACGACTTAACGACTGAACAACAAATTTGTTGGATACATCTATATTTTAATGGATCCACTGCATGTAAGCATTTCCCTTAAACGTTGAACATTTTTTTTCATGTATGTGTAAATGTTCATTTATATATAGAAATATATTTGGCTGCCCATATTAACAAATAATTATGGGCAGCTCACAACCTGAAACAATAAAAAAGCAGCCTAAATACCAATGCAAACCAATATAATAAACATAGCGTGCAAAATACAAAAGCCGAGGCCTGTTATACATAATCCTCAATCAACACATTCCCCACTGTCTGACTCCACCAACAGCCTGGCCCTCATGCCTGTGGAAGAGGCTAGCTTTTTCTGAAAAGCCGACATTGCATATTGTATGGCTAAGTGATCATAATTATTATAAAATATACTTTAAAACATATTTAATATACTGTGTTTTTATCTACCCATTCTTACTCATTTTTGATGAAAGAACATTTGCTTTACAAATGGTTTCAAAGGAGAAAGGAATCTTGGAAAAAATGTTTATGTATGAATTGTGGTAGATTTAGTGAGTAATGAGGTGGCCAAAGTGTGTCCTCCTTTCTTTCTTTCAGTGTACAATCCTATCTCAGGTGATCTGTAGCTTCTTGGGCTTTCCATGCTTGCATTAAATCTTGAAAGGAGGAGGAACTCCTGAGGGAATTAATTCCATAATGCTTTTCCATTATCATTGCTAATGTCACTACTAGAAAAAATGTCATTGCCTTGAATTTCTCCTTTCTGTGTAGAAATTAGGAAGAAACAAATGTTCTGTCCACAACCTTGGTGGAGAATTTCAAAAGGTTGTTAAAAATCAATTTATTAATCAAGAACAAGGAATAACCCATATTCTTCTGATATCTTCAGTGACCCTGAATTTGCATGATATATATATATAGGTGTTTGCATTTGTATTGTATTTATTACCAAAATTTAAGCACTGCCCTATCACCACCTAAGCAGTTTGATGACTTTATTTTTTAAACTGCACTATGAATATATGATTCAGTATTATAATTAGTGTAATTGAACTAGATTTTTCTCTAATCCTTGCAAACTCAGAGCCCCCCAATATGTATTCTTCCCAACCCAACAGAAACTATGGAAAAGGGGTGTCGGGTTCCATTCATTGGTCTGTTTGTCCATTAGCAACACAACTTTCCAAAAACTGAAGGAAACTCAGCCATATATGGCTGGGGGGTGAAGGGGTGGGGAGAATCCAGAAAAAGAAGAATCTCGTTAAAAATGAGCTGGGGCTTGGAGAAAAAGATTCTAGGGGAAAAAATCCCACAATCCATTCTGGGGGGAGGAGCAATTGGGCAGCAGTTCAGAATGTTGCCCACCCCTCCATTTCATGTCCCTTCCGTCCTCCTTCGCAGTCATGTGACCCAGACCAGAGCTACTATTAAGGGGATGGAAAGAATTCCAGAATTCAGGCTTTACAGCCCTTCCCTTCTTTCCTCTCCCTCCTCTCCCCAATTGTAAGTTCAGCAGTTAATTCTCATTTGAGTTTTGTTACGTTTATAACCTAGTATGTCATTATTTTTATCGTCTGACTATTGCATTAGTACTAACAACCAACCAAATATTTAAAGGCACTAACAGCACAATCTTATTCATATATATTGGAAGTGAATCCTATCAAGTTCATAGGACCTAGTGCAGATTGTAGCCTAAAAGATAAGTATTCAGCATGTTTTAAAATTTATCTCCCAAGCTTATGAGATTTTTTTATTTTTAAAAATTTGTGTGTGTGTGTGTGTGTGTATGTATGTATGTGTATGTATATGTATGTATGTATGTATGTATGTGTATATATATATATATATATATACACACATATACATATCAAACAGAGTTAAATTCCCAGTGGGATAACAGTAAAAATTTGGCCTTAGTGAAGAGTGAGTGAATGTTGTTGAACATTGCCATTAATTACTATAGTGCCCAGCTAATGCGTAAGTGAAATACATTAGTAGAATTAAAACTTTGTCTTTTATTCCCTTGATAGGTAATACAGTTAATGAATATAGATCTGACCAAATGAAGATTATTTATTTTAATGCTTTACATCATCGTAAAACTTTTAGCATAGCATGGGCCTTTCATACAAACTTTAAATAGAAGCAATCCTTGTAGCCACTTCAAAGATTGTGAAGATTAAAAGTTTTAAGTGCATTAAAGCAATTCACTTAATTGTGTCTGTAGAGGATATTATTTCTTCTGCAATGGATTTCTTTGTTTACAGTTCAAAGTATTAGCTAGAAGCCCTTTTTGAACTTGGTATTTAGGGATGTTTTCACCACTGATTTGTTCTATAAATAGTTCAAAATAGTAGCTCATAATCTGAGCTCCAGAAGGGGCTAGTGCCTATCAGAGACATTTTCCATCCTCATTTTTTAATTTTTTTGGTGAGCCAGCTTTAATTTAACAGTGAACTGATAAAATTCACTGACAGAGGATGTAGGGATTGCTCTGGGATTTGATGACTTTTACATGGGGTTAGAGAAGTTTGGGTGAGAGAGGTATATCAATTATGAATTGGTTATGATAATTAGAATTTGCTGATTCATAGTTAATATGCCTTTGAATGGTGAACAGGAGGAGGAGGCCAGCAGAACTACTATCTTGTATTTTTCTCAGAAGCATCTGTTTAGCCAATGTTGGGAACAACTTATTGAATAAGATGGCTTTATACTCAGCTATCATTGAGTGAAGAAGTAATCACCCCCTTTTGGATTTTCTGGATGTTTGCAGATCTTCACTGCTGCATGTTATAAGAGCTCTATGTGAGTCCTTTAAGGTGAATCTTCGCATAAGTCCTATAAAGAAGATTTACAAGATAATAATCTAATGCTTCCTCCATCCATGGACTGTCTTATAGCAGTGCTAAGAAAATTATATTGAGGAGAAGTTTGAATATTAAGTATGTTAAGTGGAAAATACATCTTGTCCAGAGTCCCTCTAGAGCTATAGAAAAAGGAAAGTTCTGTTGTCACATCTAGAACAAAATTTTGGAAAGCTTAGATATTTACTTTAATGCTTGACACCTTCCCCTTCCCAACAACAGTGTAGACTGATTTGATGCTCCATGTTTCCTTTGTATAAGAGAGAGAAACCTGGACAGAAATTCATCATAAATGCTGTCCAGAATGTCTGTTAGCATGCATCCTTTTCAGCATCTACACTCTGATCTGCAATCAGTTTGAAACTTGATATTTTGCCAGCCAGTCTTGAAGTCCTTGGTTATTACTGCAGAAAGCATAAGACTGATAGTCAAAGCAAGGGGGGAGGGGGTTGCCTCTTCCTCCTGTTGGGTATTTCATGTTTCCTTGTTAATCTAGACTTTGATAAGGAGGTGGGCAAAGAGGCACAGACAGAAATTTCAATGCAAGCCTGAGAAATATTGAACTAAATCCAAGAGGCACACAGGTTGTCAGACCTTTTTCAACTGGAGTCCCTAAATGTGGGAGTGTGGAGCAGAGGTGTGAAACATGGACTCTCATCCCCAGAGGAGCGGATAAGAGATAAGAGAATGAGACTGGCCCCTCCCTGAGGAATGCTAAGGATGTTTGTAGTGTGACCCTGGGAACTGCTCTTAGTCTGAGAAGATTCTGTGAATGGATTGAAGCCAATTAAACCTTGCTGGATTGAATCTGTATTGTCTCCTGAAGTTTCCTGGGCTAAACCTGACATCAATCTTCTCAGACAGAGAGCAGTTCCCAGGGTCACACTACAAACATCCTTAGCATTCCTCAGGGAGGGGCCAGTCTCATTCTCTTATCTCTTGTCAGCTCCTCTGGGGATGAGAGTCCATGTTTCACACCTCTGCTCCACACTCCCACACTAAAGGTAGTATCTCCTGAACCAATTTTCGGGAAGGACTGACTACGGTTAGACCAGAAGTAGTCATGGTGCACATTAACTGGGCATCAGTGAAGTCCTAAGTCAAATGACTGGTTTTTGTTAGATATTCAAGAATGAAAAAAGACTCGGAAGCGTTTCCTTATACGTTAGGAACTTTTTGTAAATTTTCAAGATTGTGCAGCTTTGGCCTAACCTGATTGGTTATTTGTCGAAGATGTTTCCAGACTAGCTTGTTTGCTTCTAGAATTTATATCGTCGCCCACCTCAAATTTAATGACTCTGAGTGGTGTATGGTAAACAAAAAAGCAAAACAAATACAATTAAAATCCAAAACATTAATACTTGATCAGGAAATCACCTTCAAATCCATCTGCAGATGGGAAGCTCCACTCATCCTGGCCCTCATGCCTGAGGCAAAGCTAAGTTTTTACTGCATTTCTAAAGGCCAGTGATAATTTCCCTGAAAAAGAAAATTGTTAGCAGAGGATGAGCTTTGAGGTGACATGTATGCAAAGCTTTCTCCTTGGCACAACTGCCACCTAAAGCGAATGCTTTTTACATCCAACTATATGATATTCTAACTGTTTATCAGTTGACAGGTTAGTAATCAAAATATGTAAGAACTCGCCTGACAGCGGCTTGCTGATAGACCTCTCTCCTTAGAGATTCTGTGGTATTCAGATAGAAAGCACTGTAATGATATAAACACAGAATATGTTTGTTTTCCAAAATGACAAAGTAGGCTCTAGTCCATGAACGTTTTTTCCATATGACATTTGTTCATCTGAAAAGGGCTGTAAGCCTTCACATTGTGTTGGCATTCATAATAGCATGCAACTGTTCTTCTGGAATCTTTCTTCCAGAAAGAGGGGGGGAAAGAATTACATCTCTTTTGGAGCAAAATGCCATTGGAACAAATCATAGCATGCACAGCAGCGTGGTAGCTATTTGGAGTGTAGGAAGTTTGAAAGTTAGTAAATATAAAGGAACAATAATCTGCTAGTGGAACATTCTGTTCATTTCATTGCTTTTAGTTGTTAGATGTATAATGTCAGGTTTCTCTTGTCAAACATTAGAACTAGAAGCAATGCCAAGAGCATTCAAGGCTGCAGACCTCTGATAAGCATGCTTATTGCATATACACCCCGCAAGCTGTTATGAAAAGATTCCAGTGACTGCTGTGTGTCAAATTCAAGCCCTGTTTATAGTGAATTCAATGTTCAGATTTGTATCCCTTTTTTTCCTGACCACATGGTGCAACAGGATTGAAACTTCTCACTTTTGGGCAGTTGTTGTTATGATAATGGACTAGACTGGTTCCAGGCTGTTTGCTTCTAACCTTGCCAGAATTGGTGCTCACGTATATTTTTTCTCTTCCCATCAGGAATTCAAGGCAGTGTATGTAACATACTCTTCTCCATTTTTTTCCCACAGCGATCCAGTAGGATAGGTTCAACTGACAGTGACTAGACCAAAAGCTTCCATGGCTGAGGATAGACTTAAACCTAGACATCTCTTATCATACAGTAGTCTAACACCTTAACCATTACACCACATTCCAGCTTTCACATTTAATGAAGCAGTCTTTTTTTTTAATGCCACGATTGTATTCAAGCCTTTATACCCCCACTTCAACAGAAAACCATAGCACTAGAAGACCATTCTTGACTTCAAGCTTGCCATCTATAAAGATGTAGCATTGCGAAGGTTGGGATGGGGCCTGGGAGGAAATGGGAAACAACACATTAAAAAAAAACAGGCAAAAACAGTCTTTTTTGCAGAAATTTTGTTTTCAGTTTCAGTACAGCTACTGAAATGGCTGTAGAATTGCAGGTTGATACCTTTGTAAGAATGTCTGCACTTTGGAAAATGCCTAACGTCTGCTCTAAAGTGACCAGTTTCTTTTCCCTTACCAGGTATTGTCCCCTTACCTTTATTTTGAGTGTGACTTCTCAGGCAGAATAAGCAGAATGATCTGCTTTTCCCACTTACATTTTGTTGACAAAGACCTGCTTAGCATACAGGCAAGCCTGAGTCACTGGGAGCAACTTGGTTTTGAGGATCTGTGATTCCCTACAGACTACAATAATTCTTCAGTCTGGGTCCGCCATGGAACTAATTTAAAGGTCTCAGTAGTAACACCCAAAATTTGAACAGCAGCTAGGAGAGACTTTGATTTGCACTTCATCACATTTTTTGCAGATATTTACATCCGGCTAAATAAGCAAGCAAAGCTGTGAAATTATACATTCAACACATTCAAAAATCTCACGTGCCCTTGTAAAAATATCTCTTCCTGGGTAACTGGGCCCACAGCCAGTCCGTTCCCCTACATAGGAATTTCACTTTAGCCTACACATTTTTCCCATTTTGAAAGTAGACTTTTGTAATGCTTTGAAGTTTAAAACAATAATATTGTTCTAAGCCAGAGTAAATAGAGTGTCTTGAAATCACCACGGTTTTTCCAACCATATTAGTTGAAATGAACTTTTAAGAATAATAAAGGGAAAATGCTGATTTTTCAGTTTTAATTCAATATGTCTATTTTAAAAACTTTTTCAAAAAAAGAAAAAAAAGTGTCATGAAAGAAAAAATCTTGGAGTGAGACAAGAATTGTACATGGATATAAAGATACAGCCAAAAACAGATCTGTCATATATTTTGCTCAGATATCACTGTTTCTTATCTCTAGCTGTAGAAAGTGAAGATGATGATGATGATGATGTCTGACAATATTACCCTGGAGGTTGTCAAGGACACACCATATTTTGGAAACTTTGAATGTCATTCCATAACCATGTTTTTAATTGTTGTTTTATCTAGAGCTAGAGATAGTGGCCAGAATTATAAGTATCTGTTTTATGTATACTAAAAGTCTTAAACAGAGCCATTGCTGTGTGTAGTCTTTTTTCTTTTAGAACACAACACCGCATGCCTTATCAAAAAGCCTTTCAGAAAAGCACCCTTTCATTTAAAGCATGCTTTTGCCA
This sequence comes from Liasis olivaceus, assembly GCA_030867105.1. Taxonomy (NCBI): domain Eukaryota; kingdom Metazoa; phylum Chordata; class Lepidosauria; order Squamata; family Pythonidae; genus Liasis; species Liasis olivaceus. The sequence goes on from CM061351.1 coordinate 14,115,885, forward strand.
TATGGCAACAAGGACTAATGTAAGAATGGAATAAGTTCAAAACTCTTTTGGATGAGCTGAACTACATACATTGTTCCTTGGATTCAGGCCAGTGGTTTTGAGAATCACACAGCCTTGACATGAAATTGGAGGAAGACATACTGGTTGACTATATGCAGAAATTGATTAATTTGCCTACATACATTTTATTTCCAGCCTTGAATGATCCTGGGTTAACCTCCATAATGTATTTTGTCTAGAATAGAATGGCCAAATACATTGTGTTGAACAATCTGTGGCAAAATTATGTATAATGAATTTAAATGACTCCATTCTAAACATGTTTTCTATTCTTATCCATTATGATGATTCCTGTTTGGGAATATTAAGTCACTCTTGGCTTCTGTATATAGCCCTGGTTTTGGAAAACGTTACATTGGTAATTTGTTTCTACATGCATGCATTCGTCGGATACTTACAAAGATAAACTTGCTAGTACCAGTTGAATGCCTATTTACTGTCAATGTTAGGTCTTCTTGTCATCTTGCTATTTTTCCAGCAAAATGAATAAGAATATCCAGGATTTTGCAGTCTGAACTATTGGGATTTTATTTTGGATTGAGGAAGGCCCTTGAACTGAGTGATGTAACTTTGCTTTCCAGGTTTTGTAGGGCTGTGGAATGTTTTTGTTGTGGTTGATTGTCAGTGATGTGCATATTGATTTCCAACAATACACTTATATGTTGGTACTCAATAAATACACTACCAACAAAATTCTTAGGTAGAATATTTAAATGAGTTTTTTGAATGCTTTTACTTTTGATTGATTGATTATGTGCCATCAAGTTATTGCTGACTCTTAGCAACCACATAGATAGATTTTCTCCATGACAATCTGTCCCTGACCTGGTCTTTCAGTCCTTCTAACAGTGTACTTATCGCTGCTGTAACTGAGTCTATCACCTTGCTGCTGGTCGTCTTCTTCCTTCCTTTCCTTTCATCTTATCCAGCATTAGAGGCTTCGGCATACAAATTTGATAATAAAAAAAAAATTTGAGCCAGGTCATTTGTGCTTTCAGTGAAAACTCTGGGTTGATTTGTTCGATGATCTGTTTGTTTTTTCTTGGCTGTCCATGGTATTCTCAGGAGTCTTCTCCAACACCAAGGTTTAAAAGCATTAATACTCTTTCTATCTTGTTTCTTCAAATTCCAGCTTTTGCTTCCATAGAATGTCACAGGGAATATCATTCTTGCATAGTTGTGACCTTTGTAAGTGTAGAGACATCACAGCATTTGAATATCTTTTCCAAGGCCTTCATGGCAATGGTTTAATTTGCTATTTTATACAAGAATCACTTCCTTCTGGGCCATCAACAGATGTGCATGTAGTACATTAAAATGTATAATTAACCCCATGATCCAGATGGTTTCTGGTCCTGCCCATACCAGTGATCTTTTGTTTATTTGGGTGTAGCTATAATTCTCTCACTGCCTATTGTATTTTGGGGATGCTGGTCCTCTGGGCATGTGTAGGAGATGAGAATGGTTTAGGATGGCCCATATGAGGAAAACAATGGATTCAGTTGATTTCCTTATGAATTCTTAGTGTTTTCTCTTTAATCCCTGTTTATGTTTCTTGATTTGCATTATATACTGTTAGAACCCGGCTTTGTCGGAAATGTGCAATTTATAAATATGATAAATGTACCTCTAAAAGGGAGATAAGGTTTAGCAGAATGTTATTTATTATTTATTATTCAAATGTATATGGCCACCCATCTTAATTAAAAAAAAAACTTGGTGGGGGGGCTGACAATCATAAAAAAAGACACCTTTATATAAAAACAATAGGGAAAAAAAAAGATGTCAGGTAAAAAATAAAGACCTCAATCAGCACTGGGCAAAACAGAAACGAGGCTTCACTGACACCCTGGACGTAAATTTTGAAAAGGCAGTTCCTGAACACCCTTTTCCACTTCATAGAAATACAAGTTCCTTGACTTTCTGAGAAGCTTAGAATAAGTGGTTCAGGCAATAGAGGATTATTGGCAGAAGTCTTTGTGAATATTTGACATCATAACACCCATCTAGAATTTTCTGTGGAATGTCTTGGTGGTTAGCAATCCATTGCTTCTATTACAGTAGAAAAAGATGATGATCTGTGCCACACACAGAAGATTATATCCAGAAGTCTTACAGATGCACATTTAAGTGCTTATCTTGTACAGCTACACGTATTTTATGGGCATAAGCTACATGGGAGAGCTCATTTTTCATCTTATTAATAACTGCAGAATGATGCTGATTCACAACCTGAACACTTATTAATAGCATATGAGGATGAGACTATCTGTGGGTAGGAATAGAATTTAGAATTTTTAGATAAATTAGGCTAAAGTAGACAGCAGTAGCAGCCGTAATAATGAATGGGGTGATGTTACAGAAATATCACAGTGGCGTACTTCTATATAAATCATGGCATTTGTGAGATAGTGTCATCATGCATGTGTTGTCAACCTCTGCGCCCCCCCTTTGTTTCTCATGGTAAACCACTGTTTTTGTCTAGTAGTTTTGAAACTATAACTCCCTTAGTCCCTCAGCATTGGCCATATTGGTTGGGGTGAAATACATAAAATCTGGATGATAAAGTTACAGTGGTACCTCAAGATACGAATTTAATCCGTTCCGTGACTCTGATCGCAAGTCGAATTGGTCGCATCCTGAAGCACGTTTTCCCATAGGGTTCAATGTAAATACGGTTAATCCGTTCCACCCTCTGAATTTGATCGCATCCTGAAGCAAATTTCCCCATAAGGTTCAATGTAAATACGGCTAATCCGCCCTCCGAATTTGGTCGCATCCTGAAGCACATGTCCCCATAAGGTTCAATGTGTCAGCCGGCGTTGCACGGCTAAGAAATTCCCCAGGCGCGCTTTAGTCAGCCCTAGCGCAGAAAAAGGAAGTGCTAATGAAATCTGAGAAAGGCTCCCGCGCACACAGCCGGGAGCGGGAGCTTCCCCCCCACCCCCCGTGCTGATTCCTCTTAATTCCACGTTCTTTCCTTTGTGCATAGCACTTGGCGCGCGCGACAAAAGCACAGTGAAAGCAATGGGGGGAAGGCTTATGTAGCGCGCACAGCGGAGCGGGAGCTTCCCCACCCCACTGATTCCTCCGCGCTGTTTTCTTTCTCCATAGCGACAAAAGCACAGTGAAAGCAATATCAGCGCGCACGCACAGCCGGGAGCGGGAGCTCCCCCCCGCGCGCTCAGATTTCATTAGCAGTTCCTCTTTCTGCATTGCTTTCCTTGGGCTTTTGTCCTCCCGCTCAGATTTCATTAGCACTTCCTCTTGGAAGCCGCGACCACGTGGCAGCATGGCAAATGGCCGCGGATCCGGTTCGTAGCTTGAGGCGGAGTTTGCATGTTGAGGTAAATTTTTGCGGCCGGAGCTGGTCGTATCTTGAAATTTTCGTAAGATGGGGCGTTCGTATCTTGAGGTACCACTGTACTTGTCCCTGAGTTAGCCCATAGATAAGGTGAATTAAGAAACAGATCTAGAAAGCCCAGGATAATTTGGAAAGGTGAAACAACCATTCTAAGTAAATTTTTATAAAGTAAATGAAAGAGTTAGTATGAAGTTTGGATGGTTATTCTTAAATTTCATGCTGCTCATAATATAAGAAATCTATTTTGGAGAGAAATCCCTATTAACTAAGTCCCTTGAGACCTTTTTTAGCATATCCATTCTGTCTGTCTGTCTGTCTGTCTGTCTGTCTGTCTGTCTATCTATCTATCTATCTATCTATCTATCTATCATATTTGTATAGCTGCCCATCTCACAAAAAAGTGACTCTGGGCAGCATACGACACTCATTTAAAAAGAAAACCAATAAATACAGATAAAACAGTCATTATTAAAACTATAGCAACTATAAAAAAGCACACGGAACAAGAGACTACGTACCACAGTAAGGGAGCCATCACAAAATCTCCCCGGTCCTCTGGGACCCCAGGCCTGATCACATTACCAGGTCTTGAGGGACTTGTGGAATGTTATATCATTATTATTCAGAAAATACAAGTGGTTGGAAATGTTCAGGGGAAAGAAGAAAATAAGATTAATTTTTGTTAAAAAGTATCTGTTTTTTCTTACAAAGGTTTTTTTAAGAAAAGTATCTGGCACACATTTTACCTTGCACTATAGATTAATATTTTCCTATTTTTGTAATAATACATTCTGAAGCACAGATGTGAGGAACTGAGAATGCTGATCATTGGCGGGGGGAGAGAAGGGAAGACTTAGACTTCTTGCTCTAACCTGGCAACCTGTAGATATATTGGAGCTGTTACTCTCAACATTTTGAGCCAGTCTGTGGAAAAACTTACTAGGAATTCTGGAACTTGAAATTCATCAGGAGGATGCCAGATTAAGAGGGCTCCTTTAAAGGTTTTTGGAGTGTATCCTTAAGATTTGTAGACAAGTATCTGAAGCTGCTTGTGATCATTAGCACTAGGCCTGCAGATAAACATTTTTCCTCTCTTAATTGTGAAAGCACTTGTTGGCAGTGTTTCCATTTTCAGCAATTACACTAGAATTTATTCTAAGATAGTAATTGAAATCACAAACTTTCAAAGAGATTAAAGGACCAACAGAGTTATTAAAGTAGGTGGGTGAGGAATCCCACAAAATAAAACCTTGGAAAGCTCGCTTTGCTTCCATCACATAAAGCGTGGAAATGTATCCAAGAGAAAATAAGTGAAAATGCTCATAAATAGCCAAATCTCGATCAGGCCTGTCATATTAAAACCTGCAAATGGATTTTATGTGTCACCTTTTATCTCACTTCTTCTTCTTCTTCTTCTTTTTTTAAAAGCAGAAATACTTTCTTTGATCGGAGATATTAAATTTCACAGTGTAGAGTGGTTTAATTTTCTTCCATTTTGGAATGATTGTCAGTGGCAGTATTACAAAACACATTTTAAGCTATTCTCTCTGCAAAAGGAAACCAGAACTCTTCCACAACCTGGATATTAGATATTTCTACTCTAGGACTGGATTGTGAAAGCTGGAAACTTCTGGATTATACATATTTGCCTCTTATACTTTATTTGGAAGATCACATTCGTCCATACAAGTCTGCTTGGTTTTAAGATTGTGGAAAAAGTTATCCTTTCAGTAACAGCATTGTTAGAGGTATGTTTTGATGGAAAGGTGAAAGAAGGCCTTCTGGATACCAGAGGTTTTTGTTCAGACATAATTGTGAAACTAACCAGTTTGAGATTGTTTTTAACTAATTAGGAACCTTCTATTTCTTTTTCATGTATGTGTTTTTAGTTGTGTGCTTAATTGACTCATTTGTACAGTATTTTTTTTTTAGCTACTTTGTATGCCGTTTTTGGTGGAAAAGCAGGATATAAATTTAATGTTTAAAAATCAGATGCTTCTAAATGTCATAAATATTTCCTAGTTAAATATAAAGATGTGAATGTTAATGGGTGAATAATTCATAATTTCTAGAATATAAGCTTTTAAAAAAGAGTTTCAAGCTGTTTCTGCAACCAAACATCTCTTTGAAAGTAAGTTATACAGTTTTTATTTTATATTTAAATAAACATCAAATGAAGCAAATCCCATAAGTTTCTTGATATTTGATAAGTGTTTAGGCTATTCTTTCCAGTGTAGTACCCTCCAGATACATTGGAACACATTTGGAAGATGCACAGACTGTTTTGGGTTATCCTGTTCAATTTTGTGTCTTTAAATTACACAAAAGTACATGAATTTAATCTAGGAACATGCAGAACATTTTGAATTTGAACCATCTTGAATTTGAAATCCTACTTTGAGCCAGGGCTGTGGAGTCAACACATAAAACCTTCAACTCCGACTCCTTTATTCATGGTACCTCTGATTCCGACTCCTTTAATTATATATCAATATAGGAAATAAATTATAATGATACTAATTATATATTTCCTATATCGACTGCAAGAACACAACATACAAGAACATTGCCAATGTGAATCAGAACCCTAACCTGTTAAAGCTTGGGTTTAAAAGCTGTGGCTAAGACATTATGTTTTTTTTTTAATTTTATTTATTAAAGAAATTACAAACATTCAGTAACCTTATAGTTTAAACAAAGGATTAAAATAAAAACAATGAGGTTATATATTTTGAAATTTGCAGAGAACTTGAAGTTAAAATATATTCTGAAAAAAAATAGGTTAATCAAATTATTATCTATGAAATAGGAAATTTTAACATATTATATTATTTATATTTATGTACAATTTAAATTTATTAGGAGTCGGAGTCGGTACATTTTTACCAACCCCGACTCCAGTAACCCAAGAATTGTTTCCAGCTCCACGACTTCGACTTCACAGCTCTTTTTTGAGCATTAAATAACTATTCTGAGTGTGAAATGGGCTCCTGTTAACATTGTGGAGCTGTTTCGAATGAAGCTCACTAAAATGATTGAAACAGCCTGTTTCGTACTTAAAAATGTAAGAGTTCACATTTCAAATGTTTTTGCAAGTGCCCAATTTCACCTATTAATTGTTCCAATTGAAGCACAGTATTAATATTTATGTATGATCCATTTTAAGTTATATATTACATTAAAAAGAAATACCTATCTTGATATAGAAGCTTAAAAAGGGATCACAGTGAAGAATTTTAGCAGTAAATACTATTTTGATCACATGAAGCACATTCTAGCCTTTCTAACTTATTTAGTATTTAACACTCCAGAGGGACCAATTTTCATGAGAAATTTGTTTTGCTAATCACAAACCCAGACATAATTCTGCAATTTTCTCATGAAGCATGGGCTAAAGTTTTGGCATTAATGACCTGAAACTTTCCCGAAGTGGAATACATTTTTGTATAAAGTCCAAGAAAAATAATGTTGACGTTATGAGGGGAAAAGAGAGAAAAGTTATTGCTTAGTGTTTTAAAGCTATTTTCAATAAAAAGGTTGTATAAACCAGAACTTTGCAAAAATGTGATGAGAATTCAAGTCTGTTCTAATATTTCATTAATATTTTTTGGAGGCTGTCTTATTTTTATCAGTTGTTCTTAGTGATATTCTAGCAGAAGATTGCATTATGGAAATAGTGGGGTCATATACAAATAGATTGCATTATGGAAATAATGGGGCTTCATATACAAGTTTCATCAGGTCTCTTGCATGCCTGAGCATGAATTCTAATATTATTCCAACAACCTTTCTTTCACACCCAACTTCAGATATGACTCATTCATTGTAGTCAACACTTTAAATGTTTCATTTGATCAGATTTATATATAGCCTCTTTTTGCCAATGTCTGTAAAAGCTATTCTCTCACGGCTGTTATGCCTGGTTACTATGAGTTTTTAAAAATGAAAATATATTCACATGCCTACATGTAACATTATATATGGCACTTTTTAAGCATGCAAATTTTGCATAGTGATTAGTGACTGTTATAGACATTCATCAAGACGTAGTAAAAGCAACATAGCATAGGCTTTATATGTAGAAGATACTGTATTGAGTCTATCCCATATTCAGGTAGGGCTAGACGATACATGGAGAATGTCCATGCTGGCTGGGAATTCATGGAGTTACAGAACTTTGAACACTATGCGGCTATTTTCCTAGTGGCTTTATTAGTTTGTGACCTATCCTTCGATTGTTTTGTCTGCCACTTTTATAAAACAGTAAAACTAGAAGAGAGTTCACTTCCAGATTTTCTATATTTTATTTTGTCATCTTCTATGCAGCAGAGATGGAAGGCTGAGAGACAGACAGGTTTTGAAGAGATGATATGATTGTGAAATACAGTTGGGTAGTTATTCCTTGTAATAGTTTGGATGTGCTTGCAGTTTTTAATAACTGTTTTTCCCTCTCTAAGTACATGCTATTTTCTTTGAAAAAAAATAAGCTGGGAACAAATGCCAGAAATCGTTGCTTCTGTTTCAGGTATTATTTTTGAATGTTAAAACCCCACATCATATTCTCTTTTTAAAAGAACGTGGGCATTTGAAGAGAGGATGAAGGACACTGTTTGATGCCAAGCAGTATTGTGAAACCTCCTCGCAGCCTCTATCATATGCCAGTAAATGCACAAATATAGCCATTTTGATTGTTAGAACTTCTTCACACCCTCTAGAGACCTTCAGAGTTTTACTTCACCTTACTTCAGTAGTTCTCTTTTCTACTCTTCAAGAATTTAACTTCACAGTCTTAAAGGACAGGTTGCCTTTGATTGATTCTGTCTGTTATGCAAATAATCCAAAGCAGTAAGAATAAATTTATGCTGATTGTATTTCTATTCGGTACAAATTGCCACAAACAATCTTTAGCTAATCTGGGTTAAGCAGTCTGAGCCCCCTAAAACTTTTTAAAAATTTTCTCTAAAATCCTCACCCCAAAAACTTTAAATGCAACTGACTACCTTATCTGCTTCTGTCCTCAAGATAGCACTTGCCTGAGGTAAACAGTTTTCTGTTAAATACCTATCAAACTCAATATAATTTTGTTAGTTGAGCTTAAGTTCAATTTATCAGTAGTAATAACATTTTATATTTCTAATATTGGCAAGAATTGATGAGTATTTTGGGGGGGGGGCTGCAAGTAAGATAATAATGGCTTGTGCCTTGTATTGTGCACGCTGGAAACCTAGGGGCTGATTACCCTCGTAACAGGGTTGTAAATTATAGAACTACTAAGTTGCTTGTGATAATAGCATTATGTAGTTATTTAAACTCCAATTATACAGGTAGGCTATCTGGTCAGCATGTTTTACACTGCCATCTCCAGCCTTCGGGGTAGGTGTGAGAAGAGGAGGGGGGAAGAAAACTTTCATAAAACAGAATTGCTGCTCCAGGTGACATATTACTCCATTTTGTGGCCCTCTTGGGAACTCTCAAACATGTATCTGAAAATGTTCTATAAACTTTTTTTTTAATTTCATACTCCTGCTTATGAAAATAATAGGCCAGAAGAATAATAACTCAAAATTAACTTCTACTCTCTCTCTTATGCTGTAGGAATATGCCCTCTTAGAATGTTTTGAGTCTGAGCCAGAGATGTTGATGGTTATATGAAAAGGTGCTTCTTTTTGGAAGCAGATAGATACCTTTAACTGCTTGGATTTCATCATTAATATGTACAGGAATAGCCAGTTTTGCCCTAGGAATTTTATTTATTTATTTATTTAGTCAGTCAGTCAGTCAGTCAGTCAATCAGTTCATATAGCTGCCCTCTGAAGAACAACTGAGGGTGGCACACAATTAAAAAAGCAAAACACTAAAAATAAAGAACAATAAAATACAGTAGAAAACAAAACAAATTCCACTGAAGTCAATTCAACAATCAGAACAGTCATGCTGGCCAGGATTGCAGATCCTCCTGACCCAATGCCTGGGGGGGGGGAATAGGTCTTCAGAGTCTTACAGATGTCAGACAGGGGTGGGGTCATCCAGATCTCAGCGGGAATGCTATTCCATAGAGCAGGTGCAACAACAGAAAAGGCACGTCTGGGTCCTATAGGATGACATTGTATAACAGGTGGCACCTGGAACATGCCAACCCTGTCAGATCTTACTGGATGGACAGAGGTAATTGGAGACAGGAGTCCAACAAATAACCAAGCCCTGTGCCATGATAGCCATCATCTTGAATTGTACCTGTAAGATGAATTTCTATTCTGCTTCTTGATCACCTACCTTTTCAGTGTGACCAATTTAGCACAGTATTGGAACTCTGGAATCTTCAGTGCAAAATATGTTCATAAAGCCTCTTTGCTACTAGTACCTAGCCCTGCATTTTGACTTTTTTTGGGGGGGGGTCTCAGTTTACCCCACCTGAGGAGTCTTACCCTTATAATTGTTTTAAGGTGTCCTTTTGCTACTTTTTACATTTTGCTCTAGTTGGTTTAAATGTGTGTGGTTCCCCCATGTTTTTTAAAAAATAAATTTATATTCTCTCCCCCCCACCCATGCATTAGAATTAATTGAATACTATTTTAAAGTAAATTTGGACGGTCAAGAAGACTATATCATTTTATTTATTATTTTCATTTTACTGGCCTTTAGTAAAAGAAGAGTTGCTCTGGTGATACTGAATATTATTTGACTTTATTAGCAAAATTATGGAATAAGATTAACAATAATCTTTCATAAGCTTTCCTTGTGTTATACTTCCAGTTTTAAAAAGGCATACTTGCCTGTCACCCAGCCCTCCACATTTAAGCAACTGCAAACGGCAAAGTAGGGGTTGCAGGTTTTCCAGGAATCCAAGTTAATGTATCTTTTTAAAAAGTTTGCATTAATTTTATCAATTTGTTCTTTTGATGTGACACTGTAATTTTAAGAGAACAATTTGAACTTCACTAGCATTGCCAGTTACATTCTGGACTGCTTCTGTATATGCTGTATTATATGAGCACCCTTTTCCCTGAGTCATGTTATATTCTGTCTCCCTGGGGAGGAGAATCCATATTTATAAAATATATAAAATAGGATTCCAATATATAAAACAGAATTCTGACTGCTACAGAACATTACATGCAGTCTGCTTTGTATTGGTGTAACCTTAGACAATGTTGTTAATGTTAAATTTCATAGGCAAACAGTATGAATAAAGACAAATGGCATCTAAGTGAAGCACAACAGAAATTAAGAGAATATAAATCTGCAAAGCACAGTCATTTTCCAAATCAATTTTAGTCAAATTTAGCACTGAGATACTTAGCAGAATTCATATTTGTTCAATGTACAATGCCACAAATGCTATATTTTATAAGTTTTAATTTCTTTTCATAAAGTCCTCTGCATTTCTTTCTCCCCTGAGATTTTTTAATGTTCGGAACCTCTGTCTGATTATAGAAAGTTTAGATTCCTTTTTCCCAGTATGTCATTACATCTCACTTAAGTTTCTTCAGTCACCAGGATTCCCAGTCCACTGATTTGATTAAGTCCTTCTGGAGTTTATCATAAAGACTCAGAAGATGGGTTGCATAGTTACAAAGGGGGGGGGGGACCCTCAACAATATACACTCCATAAATTTATGTCATTTTATTGTTATTATTTATTATTATTCATTTTAATATTTCTATTTCCATTTCCTTATGTAGGTCATTAATAGTCAGAGACCCAGTTTTAGGCTCTGCAAAAATTAATAATTATTATTAATATCTCCTGTCTTCTGACAAGGCTATTTATTTATTTTGTCTGAATTGGTTAGAGGTAAGCTTACTTTCATTATTGTGTAGATACGAGGAAAAAGAGGAGACACTACTTCAGATTGTCATCAACATCCCTTTGGATGTCTCGGAGTGTATTAGAAGATGTACTGAATGTGATGCTCAAAAGTGCTTCTTTAGGGGAAGGCCAGACACTAAGATATTAAGGGCCCTTCCAGGGAGACAACACAAATTTGTCATCATCCTCTGAGGATATACTGTGACAGCTCTTTCCACGCTGAAGAGCTTGAATATACTGTCTTCATAAGGTTTTAAATGGCTGCTGAGACAGCACCCTCCTATTGTTTTATTAGGAGAGAACTAGCAAAGCTCATTTAGAGGTACTGAAGTTTCTGATTCAGAGGCCTTCTACCAGACCTGGTCTACATAGTCTGAGGTGTGACTGGATTCTACTTAATTGATTGAACTCACCTAAGTAGACTTGACTGTTCTTCTGGCTCAACAGCACTGGTTTCCTAGTAAACCTCATGTGATTGCAGAACAGAATGCCCACCTCATCCCTTGGTATTCTGTTGGTTGATCATGTCAGCAGTATGTTGAAAGCGTTTAAGTTTGGGGTGCACATAGCACCTGGCTGGAACTCCTTAAACCAAATGCGTTTTCTCCTGGAATCACACTGTAGTTGTCGAGGGCAGCTGTGTGAGCTGGGAAAGGAAGCAGATGATTTAAGGAGTTGCAAATGTATGTGCTGTGGGAGCTATATGAGCATCTGTGTGAGGTCTCTGAAGCACTTTTTAGCCATTGAGTCTGAAGTGCTACACAACCCCAAACAGTTTGTTCTAAATGGGATCCCAGAGACAGTTGTCAGTAATGGATCCTGTAACTTTTTGCGACTTTTTTGCAAAGGAATCCTTGGGGAAGGAAGGAATGAGTTGTTAAGAAGGGAGAAGAATTATACAGGCCAGAGACTGAAGCAAGCATGAGAAAGAAACCCCAAATAACCCCACCTTGACTTTGTTTAGTATCAGATAGGGCAGGGAGAAGGTTGGACAGGTTTTTAAGATTCTGTTATTCAGCCCTGCAACAATAAAGTAGCATTTCTGAAACTCCTGTTGTCTCTCTTTCTTGACCTAGCCTACCTCGAAGGGCTGACACTTTCTCAGGTAGCCCAGTATACCAGATGTAGGATTGGCTTAATGCTCAGGCATTCATTGCTAATATCTTGCTTAAATTGCAGTGCTGTTCACACTATGCCAGAAACTGCTCCCAGTTGGAAATAAGCTTTAATGTACATTAAAAAACTGTCTGCACTGTGCTTTGGATCTCACTCATTATAATACAGTATTGGTCAATGGGGAATATATTATATTGTAAATGTGTGTTCTAACTCAGTGGGAACAAACTAAGATTCTGTCACCACTAGATATAAGTTAGATCACAGGAGGTAGGAGGGATAGAGTGTATATTGAAGTCTAAGTTGATTATTTCAATGGGTAAGATTTATGAGTTTGACCTTGAAAATCCCCAGATTCATATTGTGGTGTGGCATTGGGCTTGGATGGCTGCAACCAGGATTACAGGGTTTTATGTTTTGGAATATTTGGTTCTTGCTTTAAAGTCTGGACACATTTGAAGCCTTCAGATGCAAAGATGTATTAACATCAATTTGGGTTTCAAGAAGTAGAAATATACAAAATGTTTTTTCTCTCTGCACTGTACAGACTGAGATGTGATTAACTTAGCAAAACAGATGGAAATGAAAAGTCAGATTTTAAAAATTATTTCAGTTTTAGTAACAATAGTGTTGGTGATATAGGAAAGAAAAATGGTTTTAAAACTTTTGAGTGTTAATATTTATATTGCCATTTTGCTTCTTTTTTTAAAATCAGAATTGGAAGCAACAGAGAATTGTATCAAACATCCCAGTTTTTGAATTAGTCGGAAGTTACAATTGTGATATTATTAGAACCTGTATCATTTGGATTGTTTGATTGATTTGTTACTGGAATTTATATACCCAACCCATCTGATGATGGGCAGCATACAATAAGTGCAATGTAATATAAACAGCCACTGAAATCTCAGATGCCTGGCAAAATAAAAATATTTTGACTGCCGTTATAAAAATATTTAGGGGAAGGGCCAATCTGCCCTCTTGGGACAAGCTGTTCCACAGTAGCAGGACTACAACAGGAAAAGACTACCATCAGGATCCAGTCCACCCCCAGTCTCACATTGGGTGGGGACTCAAAGTAGCCCCTTCCTGAAAGACAGAACGGGATGGGTAGGTTCTACATGGAGAAGGTATCCCTGAAGATAACTGGGAGCCAAGCCACGGAAGTCTTTACAGGTAAATACCAGGGGCAGGAAACTATTTTGTATTAGTTAAGGTTTCAGAGTGGTCTTCAAAGGCAGTCCCAAGTGTTACAGTAGTCTAGCCTGGAGGTGACAAGGCATAAGTTACTATCACAAGGGCTTATGTTTACATGTTTTTACGCTTTCAATTGAAATGCCATTAACATCTTAATGGTATTACCAAGGAACATAGTGTAGGGATATTTATATTATGTGTGCGATGTAATGCAATACCATATAATATACTTTGATATTATTAGTATGCATGTGGGCATGAATAATCTGGAAACACATTACACATGTGTACTTAATACATACTTTCTTTCATCCACCTCTTGTAAGGTCATTTTCAAACTGGCAGAAAACAAAACACAAGCACTTCTGGCTTGCTTTTGGGTTTATTCAAACAGGGTAAATACACAAGGGAGCAAATTTTTCTGACAATGGGAAGATGGTGGGTTGAGTAACTACCGTATTTTTCCGAGTATAAGACAATACTTTTTTCTAAAATCCTTACCCTAAAAATTGACGGGCATCTTATTCAAGGAAGTCAGCCGAGGAGAGAACCGCGCGGTTGCAAAACTGCCCACACTTTGTTTCTGCAAAGAGGCTTCCTCCTATTGCTAGTCTCCAATCATGAGTGAAATAGCTTGTCTCCCAAACAGACTTCCTCCAATCACGAGCCTTATGTAACTGACATCAGCTGATGCTGAACAAACCAATTAGAGGAAGGCTGTTTGCAGAGACAAGCTATCGGCAGTTTCACTCATGCTTGAATGTAATCAGTTATGCAAAAGAGCATGGAAATAGAGCTGCAGAGAGACGGTTTGGACCTCCTCCCACCGAGTGTATCAGGTCAATGTTAACTAAGTACTAAATAAAAATGTGTTCTGCACTATCTTTAAAATATTGATTTCTTAATTTTGGGTTGGAAAAGTGGGGGTCGTCTTGTACATGGGGGCGTCTTATTGATGGAAAAATACGGTAATAAATGTTGCATTTTTAAAAAGCCTGCATACATAGAGACACATGCACACACAAGCTAAAGCAATATGAGTCCAACTTGAAAAATTTTGTTTTTGTGGACAACTGTTGATAAATAAGTTGCAGTGGGAGGGAGAAGAAGGAAAGCCAAGGCAGGCTTTAACATTTTAAGTATCCTTTAAATATTAATTTAAATGAGCATTAGTTTAGGCTCAGGTTTTTTTCCTTTGTGCCCATAGAATTATGCATCTGTTTTAATGGTCCAAGTGAAGCGTACGCACAGGTAAACTTTTCGATACCTCCTTCCCCCACACCCTCTTTAATCTGGCTGCCCTTGTGCTGTATGTTCAGTTAGGTTTTGTTTGCCTTTATTTGAAAATAAATCACACAAATGTTAGTGATAGATCTTTTATTGCATGACTTGCACAATCACACCAGAGCAAGAGATAAAGATATTCTATACTTTAGTTACAAGTGGGTGAACAGAAGAGCTAACAGATGTACTTAATTTGACCTAGTTTTTTTCCCTAGAAAAAGGCATTACCAAGAAAACAACAGCATCACAATTGTATGTATACCAGTTTAAGCTTTTCCTGTTCCTTGCTTATCTTCTTAATGTAGTCCAAGTACCATCTCATTCTTCCTTAGAATTTGTTTTCTTCAGATTTGGAAACTGTCATTCTTTTCATGCCAGTGAAAAGAGGGTAGTAGAAGGCTGTGTATGGTGAGCTATGTGTATTGAGATTGACTGATAGGGTAGCTGTGGACCAAATGTTTCACTTTAGTCTAAAAAAACATATCATAGATTTTTGAAAACACAAGAAAAGAAAAAGGCAACAGGTATAAAGAAAGAACCTTCTGCTTAACTTGCATCGGGGTTGGAGAACCCATTTTCCACCAACAGCTGAGGTGGAAGTTCCCTCAAGGGTAATCTTTTAGGGTCTGTAGGGAAGGGGTGGGAAGTTTATCTTCTTTTGAAATCACCAGCAGCTGTGTCACTTTTTCTTTTTTTAAGAAACTTGAGAAAAATGAGAGTTGCACACTTAAAGCAGAAGGTCTCAAACTGAGGGTTCCAGCAATTTGTACTAGGCTTGAACCGTTAATGCTGGCTCAAAGTTTTGCTCTTCATTTTGCCTTGTCAAGTCTGTAATGGGTGTAGTGAGAACCTTTGAGAGGTATAGATTAAAAAGCAGTGACTAAAGTAGATGGTGTATTTATTTCCAGCCCAACCCTAACCCAGTGAAACCACTGTTTTCATTCCTTGGGGAAAGAAACACAGATCCATGTATAACTGTAGGGGCTTGTGGTACTGCAAAGTTACAGAGCTCTTACCTTAAACCATAGTGTGTACTCCCAGTTAGTAGATTCCCACAAGCCAAGACCAAGCAATGCAACTTAAAGGGATGTATGAGCAGTGCAAACTTACTCTATGTTCTTTCCCCCTTTCTCATACCTCTAAAGTGAGAGGTGCTTCGTGTCTTTCCCCTCACTCTCTCACACGGAGCTCATACATCCTCATGAAAATCCACACAGGTAACTTGCTTAATTTTTAAAACTAAGATATAAGAAAATTGTTTTCTTTTCTGCATAGCATGGATAGGTAGCAGGTCAGTGGATGATGAACAGGGAGATCTTAGCTTCTTTTTCCAGGCCAAACAATAGAAAAAATAGAATTAACAAAGCAGAGAAGAATAATCTTTATCTTCTTCTCATGACAGTTTGCTTAGCCTGCAACAAATGCAGATAGTTCTCGCTTAATGACCACAATTGGGACCAGCAGCTCTACCGCTGAGCAACACAGCTGTTAAGCGAAACATCACATGGTCATGATGGATTTATGACCTCACTTCCACAGCAGTTGTTAAGCAAATCACCCACAGTTGCTAAGAAAGACATCACGTGACCACAGCTTGCAATTTTACTGCCGGCTTCTCCATTGACTCTGTTTATCAGAAGCCGGCTATGAAGCATGCAAATCACATGTCCATGGGATGCTGTGACAGTTGTAAACTGTGAAGTGCCTGAATGTTGATCACGGGATCATGGGGATGCTGTGGAGGACTAGTCATAAAGTTACTTTTCAGCACCATTGTAACTTTGAACGGTCACTAAACAGTGCAGTCGTTAAGCAAGGTCTACCTGTAAAGTTGAGAGGGTCAGATGTGGCAATAGGGAGGAAAGGAGAGAGCACATTGGTAGTTTCATACCTTCCAGTCCGCACAATACAGAACTTCCAAGATCATACACTTCTCCCTTCACACCTACATCGTTCCAGATTACAAAAGGTTCATTGCTTGAAGTCACACTGGCTTCTCTGACCTACACAGGTGGTTGGGGGTAAACTGTTCTGCAGGTGTATTTTCTCTCATTCCATGTGATATGAGAACAGGTATTAAAATTGGCGCAGATTCCTTAATATGTACTACATGCAGTGGTAGAAAGGAAAAATGGCAACATTGGTAAATAATTATTTTCAAACATAGATGACTTCCTGCTGGTATCGGCCTCTAATTCAGCAAGGCAATCTTATGCTGCATGGTTTATAACAGTGTTTCTTAACTTTGGCCACTTTAAGATATGTGGACCTCAACTTCCAGAATTCCCCAGCCAGCATGGCTGGCTGGGGAATTCTGGGAGTTGAAGTTTACACATCTTAAAGTGGCTAAGGTTGAGAAACACTGGGTTATAACTAGTGACACTAGCAGTAGTCAGCCCATTATGGCTTGAAAGCTCCTGACATCCATCCTAGAGAAGAAATAAAGATTAAGAAGGTTCTGGATTCAGCACTAATTCAGATTCTGGCTCAGAAACAAGAAAAGGATGTGATTTCCTTTCCCCTTCACCCGCAGGGCTACAGCAGGCTGGTGTAGTGGGGAGCAGC
This sequence comes from Liasis olivaceus, assembly GCA_030867105.1. NCBI lineage: Eukaryota > Metazoa > Chordata > Lepidosauria > Squamata > Pythonidae > Liasis > Liasis olivaceus. The sequence continues at coordinate 14,133,281 of CM061351.1, forward strand.
GGTCCCTTTCAGTCACAAGCCTGCCTTCTGTTCCCCAAGGGAGTCACCTGACCCCAGAGAGCCAATCAAGGAAAGAAGGAAGAAGGAAAAGAAAAGGGCCCTGTCAGCTTTTGGGCGGGAAGAGTTTTGGCGGCTTTTGTGAGGGAGTTGCCTGGAGGAAGCCGTTGCCTCAGGCAAGGCTGGAAATGGTGTTCTTCACCTGTAGTTGCCACTGTGTTAAGGGTTTGTTTGTTTGTATTTATCTCTTTTTAACTGTGTGCGGAAACTTATCTTCTTTTATATCACCTTTCATGAAGCTGATTTTTGTTTAAATCCTGGGATTGACCAGCAGCCTTCTAGCCACCCCCCCCCCCCCAGCTTGGCTGAGCTGCAGACTCCCCCAGTTTTTGCTTATTTTCCCTTTCTATAGTTAGCCAGGCCCTCTGTGGGGCGGGGATTTCCCCTTCAATCCTCTCCTGGCTCTCTAGAGGGACCCAGAGAAACCTGTTTATAACCCCGGGGGTGATGGCAAAGGGCCCTAATTTTCCACTCACTGCTCAACCCCAGGTGTGGGTTACCTCAGAACCGAAATATCTCAGAGGGAGGGGATGACTGGACTTTCCCTTATTGCAGCTGGTTAAATATTTTTAAGGCTGCACTGGAAATAAGCTGTGGAAGTGACTGCAAGTTCAGAGGCAGTTTTTCCCTCCATTTCCATTTTTTTGGGTTTGTTTTCACTGGGAAGTAGAGGAGAAATGTCTTTATTTTCACAGCTAATCTGATACTAGCTGTTAAATGCTTTCTGTTAGAAAATTAAAGGCATTAATAAGCTTGAAATGATAGCAGAGTGTTACTCATTGGAATTTGTATTCTTTAACGATTGAAAAATATTTAAATAATTTCATTTGTGCATTATAAAATGAATGGTGAATGTAATATAAATCATCTCAAGGATAGAAGAAAAAGCTGGGTTCTTGGTGTTCTCGAGCTTGTTTCTTTTCCTTGTAGATGTTTCATTACCAGGCTAGGTAACTTCATCAGTGCATCATTAGTGCAGGGGGAAGTGAAGTTTGCTTCACTATTTATATATGGTAGCTTGTCCTGGAAGCCTTGATTGGGGCATTGTTTCTTGCTAGATGGGTGGCTATATCAATTGGATTGGATTGGATTGGATTGGATTGGATTGGATTGGACTGGACTGGACTGTATTAGATGAGATGAATAAATACATTAATAAATTAATAAATTAAAAAAAAAGAATCAAGGCTGGTAGGACAAGCTACCATATATTAATAGCCAGCAAATTTCACTTCCCTGTGCACTCATGATGTTATGTAGGTTGGTAATGAAATGTCTGCAAGAAAAAAAGAAAGCTCAGAGAACACTAAGAACCTAACAACTCAATCCTGAGCTACATATATTCTCTACTAGAAGAAAAAGCCATTTGTCTTCTTTATTCAGGAAAGACAGAAATCAGAACACTTCTGGAGTCTTTAATGCTGCAGCCAATCCAGTTGATTCTAAATGAATGATAAATTACTCTGCAAGTAGATTTCCCACACCAAGATATTTTGCTAAGACATAGTTGACCTTTTTTCCCCATAATAATAACAAAACATAATTTATTGATTCTCCAGTAATTATTTTGCATGTTCTAATGTAACTAATTTCCAAGTGCTGGTATACATCCTGAGGTCAGTGTTGAAAGGTTTCATTTTTCTTTTAGACTGGTTATGCTCATGTAATGGACAAAATGATTTTCTTTGAAAGAAAAAATATCAAAATAAATGGCATGCAATAGTATTTTCAGTTTCTAATTATATCAATAGAAGCAATGCACTATTTTTTTTTCAAATATTTACTTAGATTGCAGTTTTTAACACACACACACACACACACACACACACACACACACTTCCATAGACGCTGGGCGGCATATAACAGAGTAAAATGAAAGAATACATCCAAAATGAAATACATAAAATTAAGAGAAATCCTGGTTAAGAGTACATTGTAATAATGTTGCTTGAACAGCTTTATGAAATGGTAGGACCGGTGGGAGGTACGTAGTTTCAGAGTGCAACAAAGTATTGTTGTGATGTGGATGAAATATTGAAAAGGTATCAATGTGTGTTGATCTAATTATTATAAAGGATTTTGAATGTAGTGATATGGAGTCAAAAGGCTTACATTGCTAAATAGATCAAGGGATAGTTAGCTTCTTTTAGATATTACCTTTCTCCTTTTACTAGTATGGGTTACATATGGGACTTTGAAATCTATTTTGTTGATAAGGCATGTAAACCTAAGCTTTTATATGATGGTTTTGGAGATGTGTATTGAAAAGCAACTGAGCTGTAATTAGAGTTGCTGTATTGGATTGAAGAAAATTGGGAACCACAATATGATAGAAAAAGGTTAGCAGTTTCTGTGTCTATTTATTGCCATCTAGTGTTCATCTGGATTTTTACAATTCAGAGATGACATCCCTTCTTGTAATGAATATTATTTTTCTCAGTGGAATAGCGAGCAGTGTCTATAATCCAATAATAGATATTTCTTCCTTTCCTTTTTATTCTTTGCAAATCAGAACTGTTATCAAACATCTAGAAAATAATTAGATATTTGTTTTAAGAATGAAGCATATATTTTGACATATAGTACTGTAATCTCTTGGCATGCCAAATATGAACATTTGACTTCAATTTAATACTTCGTGTATCTCAAATATTTAAAAGGAATAGGCAGGAGTTTGGGTTTAGATTCCCAGCAAATCAGTAGCAGATTGAGAAATCTTCAAGATCTCTTGATCTTCAGTCTCTCTTAATGGCTGCAGAAATTTTCAAAAATTAAGGTGTAGGCAAAGGGAATTTTCTCATAAATATGGTGCTGAGAACTTTCTTTGCTTCTCTTCATCCTCTGCTTCTTTATCTTGCTGAGAATTTTATTTATTTTATGTATTTTTATTTATTTATATATCAAATTTGTCACCACCCACCTTGTTAGGTGTATATTCTGGGCAGTATACAGAAAAGATAAACATTAATTAAAAATACAATTTAACAGTTTATCCTAAGTAAATGTTCAGTATCTTTCAAGATAATTGATGATAACTACAAATTATTAGGCTCGGGGAATGTCATCAGGGTGCCAGCCAGGGTCCCAGGGTTGGTTAAAACTCTTCTTGCCCCACACAAGCTGGCAGAACCAGGTCTTCAGTTCTTTCCGGAAAGCCGGGAGGGAAGGGGCCAGACGCACTTCTGAGGGGAGAGTATTCCAGAGGGTGGGGGCAATGGCAGAGAAGGCTGTCTTCCTGGGCCCCACCAGCTGACATTCTCTCACTGACGGGGTCTGTAACATGCCCTGTCTGTCTGAGCAGGTGGGATGGGTCAATGTGATGGGGGTGAGACGATCCCTTAGGTAGCCTGGACCCATGCCATATAGGGCTTTAAAGATGATAACTTTAAGTCACTGAAACTTGAGTTTGACCACTGATGCATCTACCACAATATTTTGTACACTGGTGTCAGTGATTCAGATGGGCATCTTTCCCAAACCTGCCTAAAGAGGTTGGAATTGAATCCAGAGCCTTGTCACTGCAAAACAGAAGTTCAGCCATTGAGCTCTGAATATATTATACTGTAACCTCAAACTGTGAACTGATACCATTCAGCCTGCATGCAGTGTGTATGAGATTATGACTTAAGATGATCACTGAACTCAGGTAACCATAGAAGAAATTGGAAGATGGCATCTGAAGATAGGTTGAGAATCATCTTTAGCACTGGACAACCATCAGACACGCCATCTATTTCAGCCCCAATGGCATTATTAAGTGATTTTATACCTAAACAATCATTTAGATACCTAATAATATTACTAATATTGGTATGTATCTTAAAGGTACAAAGCCTGATCTCTAATATAGAGATTGCTTTGTCTTTTTTATTAAAAAAAAAAATTATAACTGTGGTAATTCAAACCAAGCTGTATTAACCAGAACTCATTTTCTTAAGTAAGCTTTTTTGGGCAATTGTTTGCAAAAGGAATAGTTCATTTATTCTGATAAAACAGAAGCAATACAGCTTAATCACATTTTAAAGATTTTTTTTTAAATGTCATAAATTTTCTTGTACTCTAGCCCACATCAGATACATGGAATATTATCCTGAGCAAGGGGTATATCTAGATCCGTGTTGGAGAAGGGATAGTAATTAGTGACATCATGAAGAACATGAAGACAGTGATAATGACTAACTGATAGTGGCCATTCACGAAACAATGCCTATGTGTTTCACAAGCATTTTCACATTGTTGAATTGATTAACATGAACTGTGATAAGCAACTGTGTCCCTGTTTAATTTTGAACTACTTGTTGAATTCTGGCTCATCTTTTTTGTGGTGATGAAATTGATCTTGTACTTGTAATAAGGCCCACCTTGAGATCAGTCATGGGGAATCATGGAATATTTTTGGATTGTCTTATGGTATAATGTTTCTCAGTAATGGTCCCTATATTATGGAACTACGTACTCCAAGAGTATTGCTCACAACGCTTTTGGCCTTCCAGAAGCAAGTTGAAAATGAACCTCTTTTGGAGACCTTTTAAAATTTAATTTCTTGAGGGAACACCATATATATGTTCATATAGTTCTGTGTTACTGTTTTTAAATCTTGTAATTATATTATTGTACAGTGAATATGTCTATACATTTCATAATAAGTTGTTTAACTGCAGTGTTTTAGAAATTTAGTAAGTAAAAAGCTAGGTTTTATATATTTATTTATTGATAAATATTTATTTAGCATTATATATGCCTGTTCTGACTCCTCCTTTGTACCTCTCTTCATTTTTAAAATATGAAATAATTCCATATATAAGTTCTTAATTTATATACCTTGAAAAAAATTAAATTTCTGGACATGAGTTCTTTGGGCATAGCTCTTTTTGAGCAGAATAATTATATTTTCTTCAGACAGACTTTTTTTTTCCTTTTTGGTAGCTGGAATTGTTGACTGTGGATGGCTTGAAGATAAATTTGTTTTTCAGATTCTGAAAGGCTGATCTTGGAATTTATTACATGAATTTGCTATGCAAGAGCACTTGGGTAAAAATATTGTAGATAATTAGCATTCATTGTACTTCTGCAAAGTCTGATGCCAAGCCAAAAAGCCAGCTACCTCTTATTACTTGGAATATTCCCAAGTCTTCACATGTGATAACAGATCTTGTATTTCCAGTGATTTCCCTTGTTTGTTTGTTTTAATTATTCCTTCTTATATTTTGTTTTAGCGATTTGAGTTGTTCTGCAGTTCGTTTATATAAAAAATAAAAGAGAAAGGAAAACCTTGTGATATCATTATGTATACACCAGTGTATGGGTTCATCACAAAATATAGATGCAGGCATTGTCTATGAACCTGCTACCTAACTGTAATTTTAATGCATTACTCATATATTGGGTACATGCCCATTATAACTAAATTACTTATTGTGAATTCCTTGTCTCCTCCAGTTTTTGCATGTGATTCTTCATAAGAAATGCAGTAGGTTGAGGATAACATTTAATAGGGCTGAGTTGTGTGCCATATGAAGCTTAACTGGTTGCTCCTGAAGTTACATATTTATGTAAGTAAGATGGAAAACAGACTCTGAGGCTGCAAAGAGCAGCAGCAACTATGCTTACACATAAACAAAAATACACAAGTTGTAAAATACAGAGTAAGACATACAGTATTGTTAATATTTTGTATTCTCTATTGCTCTAAAAACTGAAATTGCCTAGATTTTTTAAAAGAACTGTGTTATTACATAAAATTGGCATGTATCTAACATTTAAAATAACAAGATATTTAAATAGCAAATTTGAAATATTTGAAAAATATTTAATATTTGAAATATTAAAAAAGAACAAATCAGTAATTAGTATTATGTGGACAATATCAGTGGTTTGTGCTTTTTTAGTCTCTCCAAACCCAGCAAAGGAGGTGAGGGTGGGAAACTAGCTCTTTATTAAGCCAAATTTTCTGTGTGGCATGGGTCAGAATTGTGTTCATGATTACTTTTGACATGGGCATTTCAAAAAATAGATATTGTAGCTATATTTTTAAGATATTATTATTAATGCTAACTGCAGTTTGTTTTTGACAAACTGCTGTCATTAGAAATGGAATCAGAGTTTGGAAATCCTTCTCAGAATATTATAAGACAGGTTGGTTTAGTGTGTGACCCTCCTGATTATTGTTGGGATAACTCCCAACATATCTCACAATTGGCCGTGCTACCCAGAGCTAATAGGACTTAGAGTTTAACAGCATATGCAAGGCCACCATTTCTTCATCCCTGACCTGAAGGGAAACTGTAACTATGCAGTTTATTCCTCCTTGTGTACTTCATATTAAATGAGGTTTTCGTATGATGTGCAAAAATAGCCATTGTAGAGTGAAAAAAAGGTTCACCCTGTATTATTGCATTGCTTTTTGAGTTGTTGCAAATGTGATGGGTTCTTTGTATTCACCAAACCATAGCTTTGTCATCAGGACCTTGCCTTGAGTTTTCATATTCTGTCCTTCTATTGTGTGTTCCAGTGTTCTCTATTACTGATGACATCTTAATAAAAGCAGAACTAGAAACCATGGATTCATCTGCTATCCATCTCAGATCTGGATAAAAGAAACAGATGGTTTACTTAAACTAGGAAGATGAGGAAATTGGTAGGCATGAGAAAACCAGGAAACACATAGCTCATGGACATTTCATGGGGAGAAAGCCCTCCTCATATTTAAAGACTGGAAAGCTTAGCTGGCTGAAGAGTATCCTGACACAGGAATAGAAAGACTGCATCCAGGGATAGCTTTTTTCTGGAATTGTGTTGGAGTTCTTTCCAGGACAGAGAGGGTCAGTTTGTTGTGTTACTGTATATATTTTCTATATATTTGAAAATTGCTTCTCTGAGGAGTTTTGGCCAGTAATCCTAAAGTGAAGATTACAGAAAATCCATTGAAGTATATTCAGATAAACAGATAAGGCATAGTCCAAATGTGATTGTGTAGAGAAAAGATGTTCATGAGGTACATACTCTTAAAGATTTAGAAAATGGAGTTCCAAAGAGCTTTAATCCATAGGGAGCAGTACTTTATCTATAGTAATTAATTATTAAATGTTTTTATTTATGTGCAGTGACATGGATATTTTTCAGTTTTCCCCAGTCTGGTGCTCTACTTCCAAATACATTGACAGTTCAACCTTTAATAATAATTTAAAAAATAAATTTTGATGCTTCTGATAATATATGACATTACTAATACAGATTATCTTAGTAATAATAGGTTGCGTAAAGTGATATAAAATGTTTCATAAAAGTTACTGCTATACAAAATGTTTTGCCTAAATTTGCCAAATAGTTCATTCTGAAACTTTCTCCAGACTCTAAATAAAATATAGCATTTTCTAATTTACCTCTGTAACAGGTGGGCTTTTTAATTTAAGAAGAAACCCAAGGCAATAATTGCTTGATGCAGATACTTTCAAAGCTAGTTACTTTTTTTAGCAAATGAGAATTCTAAGTTACTTCCCTGTGCAGGTGTCCAAATTAATCTATGTTTGGTTCCATGTAAATGAAAATCTGTGTTATATGGGAAAGAAAAGAGTTGCTGATTATGGCACTATTAAAGTGTTGTTTTTTTTAAAGGGATGCATCTGTTGATTATGGTATCATGGTACCAGTACTCTAGTGAAGTTTAGAAGCTTATCTTACTCTAAGTATCATAATTGAGAGACATAATTTTTAGACTTAGAAGATTACCAGATGAAATTGAAACCATGTACTGTTCCCCTAGAGCTAGAAATAAATTAGAAAAAAGGGATTCAACACATGCACATGTGCAAGCATACAAATCTATTATTGCTTTCTGGGAAACAGGTTTATTTCAAAATGTCTAAACTTATTTTAGACATAAATTTATACACATAAACTCTTCATGCTATTCTATTTTGGAGTAAGCAACATTATGCAGAGCCCAGAAAAGGAGTAAGAAATATTAAGCCAAGGAAATCAACTCCCTTAGGTAAGAAAAACAAATACAGCTAAAATTAGTTCACCAATGTCATTCTGTATATCATGCCATGTGATTTTATCGTTACAAACCATCCTTGCTCCCACCACCTGTATATATGAATTCATTGCTATACATTGCTTTGTGTTCTTTAAAGGTATCATCTCTCTCTCTCTCTCTTTTTTTTTTTTTTGAGAATTTCATCAGCTCCATCCAAGCACAACTTTCTCAGTCACCCCCTTCTTCTTGACACATTCACTCTTCCTTCGAATATTTGTTTTTCAATTTGATTCTCATTCATTGTCTCTATATGGCATGCTTCTTTTGCATGCCTCTTTTGTACTGGTCAGTTGTCTTTGTTTTTAATCCACAGATATTCAGGACCGATTTATTCTTGACCCTATCTGTTCTTGTTTTACCATGCATAGTTCTTCAGTACCCCAATTCCCCCTGCATTCAAGTTACTTTTATGTTTCTCTTGAAAAGAGCCAATTCTCAGTTACATATAACAAGCTGGAGAGAAACACACTAATATACACAGCCATTTTTGTTTCTTTCAACAAACATTCTTTCTTCGCAACAGACTAAGTATTACCTACTGTTTTTCTACCAATATTTAACATCTTAAGATTTCTACATCCATTTCCCCATCTTTTCTAAACAAATGTACCATTAAGGTACACAACTTCATCTACTTGTTCTAGCTTTTTGCCATTTATGTATAACTTGTAATTGTTCAGTGCATTTTCCCTGTCAAGCAAAGCTACCTTGGTCTTTGGTAAATTAATTTTCAGTTCCATACTTCTCATTGCAGTCTACAGTTTATCTAACATTTACTGGAAATAATTCAGGTACTCAGACAACAATGCAGTATTACCTGCATAAAGAAATGCATGCTTGATGCATAAATGTACATGCACATTTCTATCCCCAACCAACAAACTTCTGTCACAAAAATAATTCCTTACATATATGTCCATAAATATATTGAATGGCATGAAATATCCATGGAACATGAAATATCCATGTCTTATTCATTGCTCAGTGTTGAACCATTTGTTAAGCATTCAGTTTATTGAATGTATGCTTTATTTCCATGGCATACTGCTTTTGCAACATATAGCTACTCTATATTTGTGCAAAAATCTCATAATTCAAGCCTATTTATTTTATTTATTTATTATTTATTAAATTTGTATGCTGCCCATCTCCCCCAGAGTGTGACTATTCACTTTATAATATGCTTCTCTAAATCAATAAATGTGCAATTAACTTTCTGCAATATGTTTCTCTAATTAATGTTGTGAATTTCCACAACAGAAACAAATTGCTAAAGATTAAAAATTTGGGTTATATATTTCCTGTCTGGCAGAAAGTTGTACCACATCTCCAAAATTTTGCTCATTGTCACCTCTTGTAGAATTTCAATCAGAATATTGTCAAGCACCTTCCCAGGCTCACTTAACAACTAATTGTTAAGAGTTTTTATATTCACATCTATTGTTTCTTGCAAAACAATAATCAGGCACATCTACAGTATTTATAAACAGATTGCCTAGCCATTCCATAAAAAAAAATCCATATCTTAATATTTTTCTTGGATACTAACATTTATAGCACTCATTTCAGTTCTATCCCAAAGAATTTCATCACTCATTTTTCATTCCTTGTTTGGTTCTCTTTACTGGCCCTTCCATTTTCCCTGCTCTTAATCATTTCTTGTGGTTTAACTCTTTCTTTTCTTCCTTCATATATAACATCTTTCTCTCATTGTCAGATTTTTCAGGATTCATTTACATGTACTTTTTCTTATCCACAGCCTCTTTCACATCATTCCACAAAGCATCCTTTTTTATACTTGTCTTTAATGTAACTCCTCAAACATCTGTGGCCCTCTGTAACAAGATTCTTTTCATTCTGTTGTAAGCAGCTTATACTCCCTCTTCCCCCATGTCTGCTTTTCATTCAGACTGTTGGGAGACTAATCTATCATCTAATACTGTTTTATTCAGAATTCTCACTTTCTCTTTCTGCAGTTTTACTTTCATTCTTGTCTCTTTCATGTCCAAAAGTCAGTCATAGCATTACAAGAAGTGGTCTGTTATACATTCAGCATTTTTCTTCACTCTTGTATCCATCCTAAATTAATGTTTATTCCTTTGGCATGCATATATATGAATAGACTGATGCTTAAACCTTGTATTTGAAGCAAAAATACGTTTTTTCTAATCAGATATTCAGTAATCACCAATCTTATTCATTCCTGAATCTCCAAATGACCCAGTCACTTTTTCTGTATCTTCTGTATCATTTCTATTAATGTAACCTAGAATAATATTTTTCCCCTGAATTGCATTAATTTAGAAAGTGGCGCAACTTCCCCTCAAACTTATCTATGGTTCTTCCATTATCAGTGAACTGTTACTAGTCTGAGGATACTTACTTTCATACATACCCAGACATAGCATAGATGATATCAATTAATACTTTCAGAGATAACATTTTAGTCCTTTCATTCATAACTAAGCTTAAACATTCCATAAAAATGTCTTAACTAATTCTGTACTTGGCTAATTGAGTACTAATTGAGTACTTGGTAGATCTACTCTAAGAGCAGATATTATTAAAAACACTTACAGAATGCCTTTTTGCTTCTTGGTTTCTTTGAAACTTTTGTGGATCACTGCACATTATGTGACATTTTTACACTGTGCTTTGCTGTGAAGGTGATGAACTGGTACCTCTCAGGTCCTGCTAAACTCTAACTCCCAACATTTCTTCATGCTGGTTGGAGCTGCTGGGAATGTTATTTGAACAGTATCGTAGGAGGTCCTATACCTGTTCTTGACAGCTCCATGAAATTGTTTTAGCTAGTCAACTAAAATACAGAAGTGGAAAGAAAGCAGAGATGGAACAACAGGAATGCTCATAATGTATAATTAAATCCTATGGTTGCAATTTGGTGCTCACTTATTGAAGAGTAAACCTTATGGAACACAGTGGGACTTTATAGTTGAGTGAACATGTTTCAGATGTCACTGTTCAGTAAAATATATTCCTAGCTCAAGCCTTCTCTTTGACTCCCAGGAGAACTTCACATATATTCTATAGCCCCATAGTCTTATTTTATTATGATAACTCAGTCTTTTCAGCCTTCCATCAGTATTTTTGAAAGTTGTCCCTGAAGATCAGGATATGATCCAGAATCATGTGTCAGAAGATGTGGTGGGCTACTGATGGAAAAAGAATATGGGCAATGAGTACTGCATGAATGGCCTTTCTACTTCTCATCCACTGTCTTTGTAACTAAAAGGAATGCAGCTGTACCAGTGATGCTTTTTCTTCATTTTTTTCAGTTGTGCACCATGCATTACATTTTAATGCAATTAAACATTTTAAAGTTATTATAATTTTCCCTATTTTGAGAGTATTTTGAACAATTAATATGGTGATGTATTTGTATAAGGATGAACAGAGGAAGTAATATAAATTTATATAGAGTAAAATAAATATAAATAATATATATTTGTATACACACACACACACAGACATAACATCTTTATTATTTATATGTAAATAAAAGAGTAAAATAAAATAAAAATAAAGTATCTGCACATACGTACACATAGTAAAACAACTTATAAATGCTAAATTTTATTTGGAGACTCATTTTTTCGTCCTTTAAATCCTTTACAAATAAATCCAATAGCTAGTTTTGAATCTGTGTTTATATTTCTCATATAGTTCTAGGGAAGGGCAAGATACTGGTTAACCTTTGAAATATATTGTTTGTTTGGGGCTTAAAAAGGGTAGATGAGTAGTCATGCATATTAGAGCATCTCAAAACACAAACCCTTCCATTTTTGGTTCACACAGGAATCTGCCATTCAGCAGTTTGGTCTGCAGTACAGTTTGTAGTAAGAACTTGGAACATCCAGCTTCTAGTTTTTGCAGAGGAAATATCAGTTGGACATTACAAACTGCCTCTGCCTTGCTTTAATATCTCATTAATAATTCATATTATTGATTCTCTCTTGCTGAACTCATAACCCATCATCTAACACTTACCATTTTGCTGACTGATGCCTCAGCAAATCTTACTTTAAAATTGCTGATTATAGGACAGTAGACATATATAAGTATTCATAGAAATGACCATTTAAAGATATTCACATTTCTTTGAAATTGCACAGTTGGTTCAACTCTGAAATTGCACAGTTGGTCCTCCTTTCCTACTTTGTCTGGCATTGGGAACTAGGCAGGGTCAGGACTGGTTAATACTTGGATATGGGCCTAACAGGGAATCCCAGGGCTGTATGCTAAACCATGTTGAAAAACATCCTGAAAGAAGGACATAGCAACTCACTTTTGTGCATTTTGCAAAAACCCCTGGATGGATGTATCTGTGAAGTTACCAGGAGTCAAGCTCAACTTGAAGGAGGCTACTTTCCTTAAAGGGAAGTGATAGAAATGGAGTACAGGAAAATCTAAGCTTACCTATTCAAACTAGCCTCCCACAATTGCCACGTGTCAGGTGGTAAAGACAATCATTTTCAATAATTGTCATGGAAATGGATTAAATGTGTGTTTTTTAAAATATGATTGTGCATTTTAAGCCTTCTTTATGCATCAGAGTAAGTGAGGTTATAAACACAGAAACTGGAATTGAGTTGTACCAATTCTGCCTCTTTAACATTACATACATGACATTATGCTTCCTTTGATACAGGTATTAGAGTTCTTTCTTGCATAAAAACCTGGGCACATACACCACCTCAAGAATCTTTCTCTGACAGTCATTAGCATTGTACTTGTGGATACTGGGAGAGGAAACTCCATCCCCATTCAGGTGTTGAGATATACACTTACTGTAATTCATGAAGAAGGCTTTTTGATGTTCATCAAATCAGGTGCTTACTATCCAGTTGCACCTGCTCTTATAAATGTCAGATCTGGCACATACCTTATTTGCATTCTGTTTGGATGTTTGAATGTCGTCTGTTTAAGGCAGCCTTTGAAAAGTAGTTGGGGATTTCAGCCTTCCAAAATTCTACAGTCTGGACTGGATATTGGGAGTATGTAAGTCTTTTGTGCCAACAACATCAGAGGCTCCCTGGCTATTTAAGTGCTAGGTATGATCTGTATAGCCCAGCACTGAAAGATACCTGTCTTGCTGGTCCTTCAACCTCATCTTAAAATGGAATTTGAGAGAAACCTACTTGATAACTGTTTCTAGGGCTTAATATGTTCTTGATAGCTGCTCTCAGATTCTGGAACTCCCTGTGAAGAGAAGGCAGGCTAATTCTGTCTTTGTTAATCATTCACGGCAGGGAAAGATTTAATTTCAGTATACTTTATTCAGTATAATTTATGCAAGCAGTTTTCTGCTCCTTAAATTGGTTTACTTCCTAAGAGTGTTTTCATTTGGTATATTCAGGGCTTTTTTTTCCAATCAATGTGCTGTTACTAATTTGTTTAAATATAATATATAATATTTGTTTTAAATACAATGTTCCAGTAAATCACAATAATATATTATTGTGGTTCTCTGTGTTGAGCCCTAGGCAACTGGAAGGAGGGATATAGGTTAATAAGCATATAAAATGATGATGGGATGCAGTTAATTGTCAGTGAAAGAAATATAATAACAATGGTAAACTTTGACTGCAATGTCTTTTAGCCGTTGCAGTACAAAGATCAGCGTTTCTGCAGACAAAAGGCAGACCTCATGGAAAGGTTGAATAATGTAGTTGTCAGGGGTGCAGGAGACTTGTTCCAGGAGATTACCACCGCTACCTTCCTGCTCTGGGAAGTGATTTGGGCTGATCTTGGAGGATCACGAAGGAGGCCTGTCTTGTTACTGGCTTCTGTGTTGTCAAATTCTTTGGGGGTGAAGGGGATCCTGAAGCTGTAGATCTATTGCTGTCTCTGCGGTGGGGAGATAGGAGTCGACTCTCATCTGTTTCTCTGCTCTGTTGGATTTATGGGCCCCAGTATAGTTACTGGGGTTGGTATGGGCTCTTTCCTTGCCTCTGGATGGCATTTTTGGGCCGTAGGGCTGAGCCAGGAGGAGTGAGGCCAGTCATAAGCTGGGAGCTTATTTCAGGAGCTGCTAGTTTGTTGCCATCTTGGCTTCTCCCCCAGCAATGGTAAATGTTTGAGGTATAGTTTAAAAGAACCCTTAAACAATCTGATTAATGATCAAATTAATGGAATTATACTTACTGTTATACCCAATCACCAGATTCCATAATCTGTCACTGCATGTTTTGCACAATTATAATAATGGACTGGAGTAAGAGAAAAATATATTGAAAATATCCTATATGTCTTTCTAAATTATATCTAGGGTATTTTTGATATATTTTTCTCTTACTCCAGTCCATTATTATAATTGTGCAAAACATTTTTAAATTCAGAATTTGAATTTGAAATGCTCTATTTTGATTTCAAAGCAGTTGTTTTGAGTGGTTAAAAGACATGGAAGACTTTATAGATTAATTGCAACACTTTTAATTAGGACTGAAAGCAAATTGATAGCCAATGAAGAATATACTTAAACTGGTGCAATAAGTTTATAAAGCTCAGTGCTTGTACTAAGTGGAGTTTCTGGATTATCTTCAAGAGCAGTCTCATATAATGTGATGTGTAATTCATTAACATCACCTGTACCTCTTGTTCTTATTATTGTTCTCTCCTACTTCAATTTTGCTTTTGCAATTTGGATTGTATGTTGTTTTAATCCTGTTGTTCTTTCTACTGTGACACTGACACCAAGGAGTCACAAAATTGCAGTGGAAAATTTTCTCTTTTAAGAATAATTTTATGGTGGCTTCTGCAAAGTTGTGGCCGTTGCAGTGTCCCTGCAGTTACGTGGTCGTGATTTGGGCACTTGGCAGCTGGCTCACAATTATGATGGTTGCAGTGTCCTGAGATCACATGATTGCCATTTGTAACCTTCGCTGCTGGCTTCCCACAAGCAAAGTCAGTGGGGAAGCCGACAGAAGTTTGCAAGTCGCTCCCGCTTTCACTGCTTTTTTGCCTGTCTGTGCACCTGCCTGCACTCTGTAGTGCCTGCCCGCAGCACCCACCCACCCTCCTGTGCTCCACAGTGCCTACCTGGGGCACCTGCCCACCCATCCGTAGCTCTTGCCTGCAGCTCTCACCCACTGGCCTGCTTGCCTGGGACGACTCCTCTTCCCATCTGGTGGTCATGTGAGGTCCTTGGTTAACGACCCACACAGTCCTGGGTTTACGATAGCAACTGGGACTGCTGAGATTGCTGTCACTAAGTGATGTGATCATATGATGTTGCATTTTACAATTGCATCACTTAGCAGTGGAAATTCTGGTCCCAAAGACTACCTGTATGTCATTTAATATGCAAAATATTTTAATAATTAAGCACATCAAAGTGGTATGAGTATCCTTACACATCACCTGTGCTTAAATATGATTATCTCTTTTACTATTACTAGGATGAAGATGGGACAGAAGAAGAAGGGAGCAGAGTAGAACCAGTGGGTCATGCAGATACAGGTTTGGAGAACATCAACTATTCTTTAGAGTAAGTTTATTTTTTTAAAAAAAATATTTAATATTTAAAATATTAAAGCTTACATTCAGAAAGAAACTTGATGCTTTGAATTTTAGTGCTGAAGAAGACTCCTGAAATTACCATGGACACTCAAGAAAACAAACCAATAGATTAAAAAAAATCAACCCGGAGTTCTCACTTTAGGCACAAATGACCAGGCTCAGATTATCCTACTTAGGACACATTATGCTAAGACCTAGCTCTCTAAAGAAGGCTTTAAATCTGGGAAAGGCATCAGGTTTCTCTTGGCTAACAAGATAAAATACTGCAAGAATATATTTTCTAAGACATGAAGGCTCAGATAAATATAAAGCCATTACAAAATATTTCCAGCAACTGCTGTGTATCAGGCACAGGCTCTGTTTATAACAATCTGTGTTCAGATTTCTTCATGGTTTTTCTCCCACTCACTCTAGGTAAAGGGCTAGAAGCAGATGTCCTTTGGACAAGACATACACTTTCCATCTGTTCCTTGTTTTCATAAAAGCCTTGGGTTGTTTACTTTTGACCATGTGAAAACTAATTTTCACAACATGTTGGGTTGACACTGCTTGACACACCTCAGGTATCTTTTTTTTGATTATGTGATTGATTGTGCATCATAAAGTCAGTGTCAGTTCTTAGCAACCATATAGATTTTCTTCATGATGATATGTCCCTAATCTGTTTTTCAGGTCTTCCAATGGTATACTCATTGCTGCTGTAACTCAGTCCATTCATCTTGCTGCTGGTTGTCTTCTCCCTCTCTTTTCTTCTACCTTTCCCAGCATTAGAGCCTTGTCCAGAGAGCTAGGTCTTTGCATTATGTGTCTGAAGATATCTCTTTAATTTTAGTGAATAAAGTCCTGAATAAAAGAGATTGTCAGTAAATTTTTACAGAATCATTGCTCAAAATCTGGAATGCTTGGGGAGATTTTGGACATTTATAATGACATCTGTTATTTTTTAATGAATGGAGGGACACATTTATGCCAAAATATAAAGTCAACCTGTGAAATTGGTATGTTTTCCTAACCATTATGTGTAACGTTGATAGTTACAGTTCTGTATTTGAAAATACATCTGGAAAGAATCCATTATAACATATAAACGATTATTATTGGACTTGCTCATTTTTAGCACAATAAGTAGAAAATTGGATAATTCAAGCAGTGCAAAGAGGAAGAGAAAATCATTGAACAAATAATGAGAAATCTGTTTGATCATTTTGTAGACTCTTCCCTCTTTTGTGGCTTCCATTTACAGTGACTGCAATATAACTATAAGACTACATTGTAAAGTGTGCTGGCTGGAAAGGATTAGAATGAGGCACAAATCAGTTTATCTGGATAAGCTCTCCTTTGGAGAAATAGCCAGGCAGGAGAACTAAGCAAACAGCACAAAGAAAGGGTGGGACAGGGTGAGGAAAGAGGTGATGAACTACATTCAAATTGCAACAAAACCAGGAGAATGCCTAAATGTTCCTTGCAGAAGGAAGCTGAAAAGCTGTAGTAGAATTTAAGAGGTAGAAAAGATAATACTTTCTTCCCTGTGACATCTGACAAGCTGCTTTTGAAATATTTCTCATGTTTAAAAATTAGTTTTCCATTAAATGTTGCACTGGGGGTAAGACCTGCCATTCAAAGGTAACAAGTTTGAAGCACTCTTCAGCTCACTGAACACTCCAAGTGATGTGATGTAGAACATAGTTACATTCCTGATCTTAAAAGAGAAGCTGCTCTTACCTTCTTAGAACCTTCATTATTTCAATGAAAAAATATCAGTTACAAAATTACAAGAATTAATAAGATATAAATAAAATTTCTATATTAATTATGTTTCATTCATTAACTGTTTTCATTATTTAAATAACCCTCAATTTGCTTATTGCAATAAGGTGAAAAGGCACTCTCTTCTAAGAAATTGGCTTCATCCCGATCATGCCTCCCGTAACCAAGCTTACATCAGTGAGGTTTTATATGATTATACATACCATGTATGATTGCATATAAGTATTGAGCAATTAATATGGGGTCCAGATTTCCCTGTATTTCAAAAAATTGAAGCTAATATGTACATTCAGCCAAGGAGAGCCTAGGCTGCACACAGAATAACATTATTTCATCATCCCCATTACAGAATTGGGCAATAGAAACATCTGATGGAAACAAGCTATTTCAAAGTAGCTTTGAAAATAATGTCTTAAAATGAGTAGTTATACAGGAAATGAAAGCAAATGAATTTGTATTTATTTTGATGTACACTGCATAAGGAATTGCAAAATAACAAATAGTATGAAATTATACAGTGCATTCAGAAAGTATTCAGACCCCCTTCACTTTTTTCAATTTTGTTATGTTGCAGCCTGATACTACAATTGTTCAAATTCATTTTTTTCTCATTAATCTACACTCAGTACCCCATAATGACAAAGTGAAAACAGAATTTTAGAAATGTGTGTAAATTTACTAAAAAGAAAAAACTGAAATATCACATGTACTTAAGTATTCAGACCCTTTACTCAGTACTTTGTTGAAGCACTTTTGGCAGTAATTACAGCCTCGAGTCTTTTTCAGTATGATGCGACAAGCTTTGCACATCTGGATTGGGGGATATTCTGCCATTCTTCTTTGCAAATCCTCTCAAGCTCAATCAGGTTGGATGGGGACCGTCGGTGGACAACCATTTTCAGGTTTCTCCAGAGATGTTCAATAGGGTTCAAGTCAGGGCTCTGGCTGGGCCACTCTAGGACATTCACAGAGTTGTCCCTAAGCCATTCCTGTGTTGTCTTGGCTGTGTGCTTAGGATCATTGTCATGTTGGAAGGTGAACCTTGGGCCCAGTCTGAGGTCCTGAGCACTGTGGAACAGGTTTTCATTGAGGATATCTCTGTACTTTGCTCCATTCAGCTTTCCGTCAATCCTGACCAGTCTCCCAGTCTCTGCTGCTGAAAAACACCCCCACAGCATGATGCTGCCACCACCATGCGTCACTGTTGGGATGGTATTGGGCAGGTGATGAGCAGTGCCTGGTTTCCTCCAGACATAATGTTTAGAATTGAGGCCAAACAGTTCAATCTTTGTTTCTCACAGTCTGAGAGTCCTTCAGGTGCTTTTTTGCAATCTCCAAGTGGGCTTTCATGTGTTTTGCACTGAGGAGGGGCTTCCGTCTAGCCACTGTGCCATAAAGTCCAGATCAGTGGAGCGCTGCAGTGATGGTTGTCCTTCTGGAACTTTGTCCCATCTCCACACAGGATCTCTGGAGCTCAATCAGAGTGACCATCAGATTCTTGGTCACCTCTTTCTCCCCTGATTGCTCAGTTTGGCTTGGGTGGCCAGCTCTTGGAAGAGTCCTGGTTGTGCCAAACTTCTTTCATTTGAGAATTATGGAGGCAACTGTGCTCTTGGGAACCTTCAGTGCAGCAGACATTTTTTTGTAGCCTTCCCCAGATCTGTGCCTTGCAATAATCCTGTCTCTGAGCTCTGCAGGCAGCTCCTTTGACCTCATGGCTTTTGCTCTGGTACAGTATGGATTGTCAGCTGTGAGGCCTTCTATAGAGAGGTGTGTGCCTTTCCAAATCATGTCTAATCAATTTAATTTACCACAGGTGAACTCCAGTCAAGATGTAGAAACAGCTCAGCAACAATCAAGAGAAATGGGAGGCACCTGAGCTAAATTTCAAGTGTTGTTGCAAAGGGTCTGAATATTTATGCCAATGTGATATTTCAGTTTTGTATTTTTAATAAATTTACACACATTTCTAAAATTCTATTTTCACTTTGTCATTATGGGGTACTGAGTGTAGATCAATGAGAAAAAAAATGAATTTGAATGATTGTAGTCTCAGGCTGCAACATAACAAAATTGAAAAAAGTGAAGGGGGTCTGAATACTTTCTGAATGCACTGTAGTTGAATGGAATATTCTGTTTACAAACCTAGATCCATTCACAAATTATGATTGTTTAGGGTTTGATAAGTCTGAGCTAAATGTGGGTTAGAGCAGTGTCAGAATTCATAGGCAGTTGGTAAACAATTAGAGATTGCTATGTTGGTGATGGGTGAGAACTTTTTGACAGTGAATGTTGAGCATCCTGAGGCAAAAATAGTTTTGAGCTCTGGTTTGCACACTCTGTTTCTGCAAGTATAATTATTGATGTGATTCTTAATAGGGCTACTAAATTCAAAGGTGATTATGTGGAATCACTGAATTGAATTTGGTTTCCAAATGTATTCGATTAGAATTTATGAATCTAATTGGACGCCTTCAAATCAATTTTTTTCAGGCTGATTTGAATGCCTTTTATGCAAGCACAGTTGTGTTTTTAGCATCCCAAATTGACAATTCAGTTCAGATTGATCTGGACTATTACATTAGATCAGTTTTTTTTTTAATCAAATGAGTGGTTTGAAGCAGATCAACTCATCCTGATTCACAGAGACTTAATATTTAATATTAATTAAGAAAGAATGCCTGTGTTAGGGTCAAAGGACTGACAGATTTATATCATCATCTCTCAGTTCAAATTATTAATTTATAAATTTTGGAGATAATTGCAGTGGTAATTATGCCAAGACTATGTATATCTAGTTAGGCTCTTCAACAATATAAAATATGTTTCAGTTCATATTTATATCATTTTTCAAGTTATTCCTGGAAACATATTGGAAAGCAAAAAAAAATGGAACTTTCTTTTTTCTTTATTTTAGGACAATTTGAGTTAGTCACAATAGTTTTAACACCTGATTCCTAGAAAAGCCAGTCTCAACTTCTTTCATTGTTGGACATAATACAATTTGTATAGTGGCTTAAGGTTACACAAAATGCATTTCATTTGATTGATTGATGGATTTTTTTTTATTTTGGATTTCCTTTTATGCTATCAGATTATTATTGAGGTATGTAGGACTCAATGTTGCTTTTATCTTCACTAGTTTTGAATTTTTATTTTTGTGCAAGTGTGTGTGTGGTCGTTTTTGGTCCATGTTCACATTCCCTCATTCATCTTTGTCTCACAGTGATATGGTAAAGCTCGTTGAAGTTTCCAATGATGGTGGACCTTTGGGGATCCATGTAGTTCCTTTCAGTGCTCGAGGCGGAAGGTAATGTACTGTGTAGGTTTTTAATTGATTCATTGCCTTAGATATGTTAGTTTCTGCTTTTATCTGATTGATCGATTGACTGACTCCCCGATTCCAGAACAACTCTGGGCAACTTACACTTTATAAGAATAGTGTGTCTATTTGAAATAGAAACATGATTCTTTCAGCAGAAAATCTTACTGACTCTAATCCATAAGGAACCTTTTCTGAATGTAACTCAGCTGGTCAAGATGAGAATAACAAAACCTAGTTCTAATTTATTAAAAAAAGTTATATTCTGTCCTAATACGAAACTGAATTGCAAAAACATAAATTATTTCTGTCATAGCCGCATAAAAAGTTTCTTCTGTTTTACCTTGATCTGATATTAGAAATGGATTTCATGCAGCACTTCTCCCTAGTTGCAAGTCTATAATTTACAGACTAGTAGCATCTGAATTCACGACACATTCTGTGTGTAGTTTTTCACTCAAACGTGAAAGAAATAAAATTTACAGTCAAGGTAGTGTTAAATAAAGTTAGTTATATGAAATATAGCACAGCTTTTTGATTTGCTGCTGAACATGAGGGTATTATATTGCACTACACACAAAAAAGCAGGGAAAGAACCAGGTGATGGGGTAAAATGAATATACTACCAATAATGGCCATATGCCATATTCTATCAGGGAACTGAATTAAAATATCAACGCTTACTTTATTGAGATAGAACTCTGGTTTTAGGTTCTGTGATTAAATGTATTTGGAAAATTAAATGATCTATGACACGAGTATGATTCTGTGCCAAGATTTAAAATTTGGTGGTATAAAACCAACTCTGGCACTTCCTCAGAAACTTAAGTAGGACTTGAAGGGAAGTAGAAGAGAAATAGATTACCTTTAGCAGAGAAGAAAATTCCATTTACATTTTACATCATCCTCATGGGAAAGGTCCAAATATGCATTTATAAATAGAATCTTGGATTATAAGCTGATGTGATGCTATGTTTTGACTAGTCCACATTACTGTCAAGAATTTCACTTTAAGTTAAAAGCCAGTGTCACTGTACAGCAAATATATTTTATCTGCTTTTTAAAATTTTTGATAAATAGGAGGGTTTTCCTTCCATAGAATGATTTGATTGTGATATAAAAATAGTCCATTCTGGATATTCATTTAAACATAGTACTCAAATAGATACAATGACATGAAATCCTCTGAAAAAAGTTGATAATTTTCTTAAAGTAGCTTTCTGTGAAGAACTGGGAGGGAACATCTAATGCAGCTGTACTTTTGAATGGTTTTTCTTCAGATCAGTATTCCATGTACAAGTTACAGTTTCCATAATGTTGAAATACTATGATCAGAAAGTAGGGCTTGGCTAAAATGCTGAATTTTCTCATTTACTTGTGAGTAATTCAGAAACAGAAAGGGACAGCTGCATTTTATGTCTTTAGGTTAACATGAAGTTTAGCAATAAAAAGATCCAGTATATCCTATATCCAATTTTTCCTAAGATTTGAGATTGTTTATTTCTGTGATTGAAATATGCACATTTTCTAAAATGACCTTTTTACAACAAATTTAAGATACTATTTGGTCACATATCTTTCTTTCATTCATGGATCCTGGGTATATCATCCTGTGATAGAATATGAGTTTTAAGGTTTGTTGCACAGCTCATCTTGATTCTTATAGTGAATAGCCTATACAGTCTCTGCAGTGTTTGCTGTGTTATCATCAATGGAGCTCTATGTTTTGATCATCATGCTACTATAAAGGCTACATAAATCAGGTTGTGATATTGTAGAAAGGGGAAAAATTATCTTCTCTGGAAAGGACTTATAATCTCCTTATAGAGCAGACATCCTGATTCAGTTAAACATACATCAGGACACTTTATTGACATTAGCATTGAAATAAAAATGTATTTTGCAAGATTTTTTTTAACCCCATTCAAAAAATGCTACAGTAACAGTAAAGCTTTGTAGGGTGGGAGGTTAGGAATGAGAGAGAAGCTTTGTGCGTTATCCTTGTTCTGTACATTTATTATTGGGACTATCCCAATTCTCTGTTGTCACAGTCAGACCAGTGTTAAAGGATAATGTACTTTATTCATTGTTCATATCTTGGTCTTAGATTTTAGGAAACGAAAAAAAGGATACTAAATGCATAGTTTTTTGGGAATAATCAATATTGCCTTATCAGTAGATGTCAGTTTGAATATTACAGTACTAATCTGGGATGTTCCATGACTCTTTGGAAGTGAAATTCTACTTATCATTCTTACTATTCTATTGGGGTTTGTTAAATATAGATAATGGGATCAGTAAACGGGCAATAAGTTTTAGCAGATACAATACTGGCTGCCCTTGTCTGAGCTTGCAGGCTAAGCAGGGTTGGGCCTGGTTAGTACTTAGATGAAACACATTCTGGGAATATCAGGGTTTAGGTTAGATTGGGAAGTTTTGCAAATCGCTTTTATATTGTTACCAAGAAAACATCATGGATTTATCTGTATAGTCATTGGAGGCTGAGTTCAACGTGAGAGAAGCTTTACATTTAAGATGTATTTCTTTGGAATATTGCTCCTTCTTGGCTCTCTTGCTATAATCTTATATCTGTTTATTCTTTCTACTAGTTATATTACAAAGTACCTGATCATATTTTATACTCTTGTTGGCCAATATCATGCTTTTTTTTCCAAGCTGCCATGACATAAGCATATACTTGTCACCTTACTTGGAAATAATGGACATTTATCTAGATAAAAGGGAAATAGCAACTCAGTAACTTGCACCACAATTTGGCCATTGGGCCATCAAAAATTGAATAGCAGAAAAATGTCAACTGCAAAATAACGAAAAGGAGATGGAGAACCTTAAGTGAAAAGTTGGCTTCATGGATTCCTCAACTTAAAATCATTCCAATTAGAAAAAAAATGTAGATAGAAAGACATGTACACTTAGACAAAATTTGTATGCCATGTCCAGCTTGTCAGTCTTGGGTGGCCAGGTCCAGCTGAAACCAATCCTGAAGATTCCACTCACTCCTAAAAATATTTTCATGTGATACATTTCTATGAATTTGTGTGTGTGTGTGTTTCTTTATACTTGCTAGAAACCACAATCCCAAAAAACCGGAGCCAGGACACACACACACACACACACACACACACACACACAATAATAAATTACTACTATTTAAAATTAATTGTCTGTAAAATAAGGTACCCCATTTATAATATTGATTCACCTGCATATACCCACCATTCTATCTCACACATGGAAAACCACTTTTTCACCATACAAAGCAAACAACAACAGCAACAGCAAAGAAGCAGGATGGAGATGGGTTAAAAAAAAATGAGAAAAGGTAGGTAGATGGAGAAGAAAGAGAAAAAGGTAACATGACAGTACAGAGGGGGTTAAACTGACCGGACCAGAAAATGTTCATCTTCAGACTAATCTTCAAAGTCATCTTCCAGTTTTACAGCCCTTTGCACCTCCACCCATTTGCTTGCTTTCCAATGTAAGGACTTTCCCCCCATTCATAGCTTATTATTTTGGGAGAGGTAAGTTGTTTTTTTCCCTTTTGGTTAATACAGTAATATTAGTAACCAGCATATTGGCTATACATGAAGGTTGATTTCATAGAAGGTGATTTCATTGGCTCCTATGAATGATTCATATTCTTTCTTCAAGTAGGCAGCTGCTAATCCTAAACTTTTAAACCAAGACATACTGGTTGTTGCTACTTGTCATAATCTGATGTTCACAGAATAAAGGAACATTTTTTAAATCTTTCATTTGTCCCTCCCCAAAACACTACCGTAACATTTCTATCTTCTCAAGTCATGCTTTGCTTTGTCTCCTCCCTTTGTTTTTAGCTTATTGATGTGGGTAGCCTCTTTGAAGAGGGATACCACAGATAAGGGGAAATGTTTTGCTCTATCTCTCCCTGTCAGTTTGTTAGATACTAAAACAGGTGGAAAATAGGGAAGCTTGGAAAAAAAATCTTAAAGGTCCATTAATAAATTCAGTGGCACACGGTCTATTTGGTGTTTTCATGAATGAACAGGGAAAACAGCACACAAGTGAACCAATTCAAAATGTTCTTTATTTGTAACACTTGCAACAATAGAAAAACTTCAGTTTTTCTGAGAGTTTGACTTTAATAGTTCTGTAAATGGCACACAGCTAATGCAGATTAAACAAACAGACCTTCCCCCTCCCTTATGGTGACTTGCCATAAAAAGTCTGGAATATAGTAAAAGCAGTGCTGTAAATCTCTTTATGACACTCTACCATTCAGAGATTAATTAGTTCTCTGTCTATAAAGTGATGCTTTTGCTGAAGTCAATGTGTCTAAACTACTTTTCTTTGCATGTTGTTGTTACTGTCCATTGAGACAACCGTACTCCTGGTGACAGGGACAGGTTCCTTCAATTTTCTTGCCAACATGTTTGGAAATGGCTTTGCCGGTACCTTTGTCTTAGATTTGACAGACAGCAATTGGCTCAAAGTCACTTAATTGGCTTTTGTGCCTAAGGCAGGACTATAATTCCCAGCTTCCCAGCTTAACTTCAAAGTGCTGCACAATCCTACTGTTTAGATTTGTATGTGCAGGACAATTCAACTATTGACAGCCCTATCTGGGCATACTGTAAACTTGTATATAGAGGCAGGCCCTCAGAAATGAAATATTTCTAAACTGTCACAACCAAACACAACACTGTATTGGTCAATTCAGTGGAGTAAAAGTGGCCAAAGGAACAGGCTGAAATTGCACGCAAATCTTTTTTTAATGGCTTCCAAAGCAATGAGCTTGTGTTACATTTAGAGCAAATTGTATTGTAGATTTGTGGATATAAGCTTAAGTATTAGAAGATATTAAAGATAAATGAAAATCTTGTGGTAGTTAAGGCAGTGACATATGGAAAAAGTTGCTGCAGATACTGAGTTTATACATCCTGTACAGTCAGATATTCACAAGCAATTTGTGTTGCATGAGAATGTGGAAGAAGATAAGTTGCATGTCCAGGTTCATAATAATTGGAAGAACATTAGAAGTTCTCAACACTGCTGTTGAGCATTGTTAGTGCTGTATGTAATCCATGCTTAGCATAACAGTTTAATTCTTACTTTTTTTAAGAACCCTGAGTTGGAAATTAGTTAAACGCTTGAAAATAACTAGAAGCAGTAGTTTTATAAATGACCAGCTTTCATAATACTATAAAATTTGATGAAAGACCTGAACAGAGAATAGAACCTACGTTTATCTTAAAACAGCTGTGGTTAGGGAGGAGTTCTAAGAGGCAGTGTATTCTTAGGAAAGTTTCACTGAGTTATTAATTATCCTGGCATATTAGAAACAGTGTTTTATCTGGCTGACATGCCATAGGCTTATGGATGGATTGTTAAGGGATTTTAACTAGAATAGGAGCCTCAAACTTGGTCATGAGTGCCACATGAGGACTAGCTCATTAGTTGGATGGCTGCTACACTGAAGCTTTTCATACATTAACACAAAGTCTCTTATGAGCAAAAAAAGAAAAGAAAAGAAAAGAAATGAAGAGTACTACTTGATGCTGTTAAGTATAAATGTATTGGAATAAAATAATAATCATCATCACCATCGCCACTATGTAACAAAGCTGCAAAACAGAGCCATTTTACTATAGCCACCTAGTTGGCATTATTTTCATTAACCAGAACACTAGTACTTAGTTCTATTCCTGTGATTATGTTAATTTTTCCCCCCAAGATCATATCCAGGATGATACAGTCAGAGTTGCCCAAATCCTTCTCTTCTTATTCTTTGCTGAATCAGCAAAGATCCTTCCTCCCTCCCTCCCTCCCTCCACCAGATAGATTTTGCTTGCTTGCTATCTGTCTTCCTTGCTTGGCAAACAGATCTTTGTGGTACAGTCAGGCCTACCTGATGTCCCCCTTGGCAGCCACCTCCTCCCCTCCCTCAGCCTCCCAGCCCAGTTTCCTGATCCATCCTTATCTTCCCTACTGCCCTTACTTGGAGAACTCAGCACCATCCTAGAAACAGCATCTGCCATGAAGTGTGAAAGCAGGCATGGTTTCTTAGAATGTGCACTGGTTGCAGTGTCAACTGTGTGGCTTGGTTGACCAGGCTGTAGTGTAGCAATGTGTCAGCTACCTGCCACTTCTCTTCCTGGAGCCAGCCTGTGACATTTAGTGCCCTGATCTTGCTGCATAGCATCCTCAACACTTACCAAATATTGTTGTGAGCAACAGAAAATGACTTGGAAGGCCACAGCTCATGGGCCATGAGTTTGAAACTCCTAGAACAGAGCATGATCAAGTGACTGTTTTGGATTCTAAAATGGCACAGAAGAGTTATCTGTCTTTAAAAAATCATAAATTGATATTGGTAGGGCCTGGGTGTCTTGACTCATGCAAATAGACTTAAGAAGCATAATCAGATCACTTCTTTCCAAAAAATAAAGTTGCAATGTAGGCCCAACTAGATGTGTGGCTGCAACCCTAATATTATTTTAAGTGGCTTTAGCACATAAATAATGGTTTACAATTAAGAATGGAAAGACAATGCTAGGCTTACCCTTCCTAACTGAAAACCATTTTGGATTTTACTTTTCTGGCTTGGTGCCATACCTCTTATGTGGTTTAATTTTTTGTATCTAGTGTGTATGAGAAGAGTTTTGAAATTCTAAACTTATCAGTATCACTCTTAGAGAAATTCCTCTTTCATTGTTATCTCAGTGTGGCTCTTGTTTCCTCCCATTGCATAGCAAACTGCTTTTCTTTTCTTTGTGCTGTATCAGCTGTAAAAATAGCCTGATAAACAGCTTAAAGGTATTCAGCGTTTAATGCAACTTGAGCTATTTTATGGAGAAATAATATTAAAATAAAAAGTGCTTTTATGTTTGTTTTGCATTAAACATAAAAAGAGCATAATTTTAAAAGATGCTAGGTAGAAAATTTAGTGATCTAACTGTAGGTCTAATAATATATTTATTCACTTTTCTCATTTCTGTTCTTCATCCTTGGCTCAACAGGAATCCAGAAGCATCAGTTATGACTCGTTGTCTTACTTAGTATATATTTAAAACAAGTATAGGTAGTCCCCAGTTTAAGAATGAGTTCCATTCCCAAAGTCTGTCCTTAAGTTGAATTTGTATGTAAGCTGAAACAGTATTATTGTATAATACTGTATAATTACTCTAGTATTGTGTAATTAACTCAAACCATTGTGTATTTGACTTGAATTTTGGTACAGTAGGATCAGTTGTTAACTATCGGTTGTCTGTAAACTGGGCGTTCTTAACCGGGGAATACGTGTATATTCCATTCCTGTCAACTCAAACTAGTGCAATGTAAATATACTATTTAGAACTCAGAATACAATGCCTTCCTAATATACTTAATGGTTACTGTTGTCATGCAGATGAGAAGTTTCTAGTCTAGTTGTGGAGGGAGGGAGAAAATACTCATAATTAAGAATTATAGGAAATGGAAATTTAAATCTAAAATACATGTCAAATTAAAAAGCATGTAATGTAGCTATATCCTGCATGAGCCCCAGTCCATTTTGTTTTTAATAGTCATAGTTAAATACTCTCAATATCTTTCCTAATTTGATGAATTGCAGAGAAATGTTTGGCTGTAGAATGTAAGGTAATATTGTCTTTGAAAATAATTGATCAAGATCTCAAATTTTGAATTTACATATTAAACAGTTCAAAATTCTATTCTGTGTTTGCATTTTGATAAAATCAATATGTAACCCATAAAATACTCTATATGGGACAAGTTTAATAAAATATGAATTAAATTTCTGAAATACAACTCATTCTCTTCTTTTTGGCTTTTCAGTATTTAATAGGTGAAAATTAAAACAATACTGATAACAGTTTGGTTGGTGGAGAATTAATGTAAAAGTATTGATTTCAGCATTTATTATGAATGCATCTATGCTGCTTCAATCATACCCTAAGCAGCTTACAGTATAATGTAATGTACATATAATAAATTGTAGTAAATCAGCCTTCATCAAAATTATATAATATGCAATAGAAAGTAATATGTAACTGCATTTTGCAATTTAAGTAAAAAGCCTGAAAAAGGACTACATGTAATAGTGTTTCCCAACAATGTCTGCAATGATTTCTGTAATGAAAAAAACTGAGAGAAAATGTCCCTTACATTTCTATAATAGTCTGTGTTGAACATACAACGTGATTGGTTAAGAGATATATCTAGTTCCTTGGGTCAACTTTGCCTGATCTTAGTCAATGCTGCATTATAATCAGGGAACTGTAGTACACTGAATGTTAAATCTTTTAGTATATATGCTACCTTTATTCTATTAAATTCTCATGAGTTAAATATAAACCTAAGAGGTTCTCAGCCTCTTAGCAAAAAAGAGAGATGTCCAAGCTCTTGAACAAAGCTTTGCACAATCCTTTTACAGTACACTTTATTCATGACTAAGCTTATATGCTACAAATTGAATCTTTCTGACACAACATGTTTTTTATAAGAAATGTGCAACTCTCAATACCTTATGATGCTGCATTGTGAGAAATCATGGGCTCATGCTTGTGCAAAAGTTAACATCATTATAGTACTAATGCATTGTCTTCCTTCACTCTCCTTGGTGGTTTGAGTCCAATTTGTTTCATTTATAAAACTCAACATGATATTTAATAAAATAGACAAATTATTATATTACAACACTTTATATCAGCCTATATTGGAATAATTTGTAATGATTAGGAAGGTTCAATATATTGTAATAAGTGAAGGAAAGCCAAGGGATTTGACTTTAAGCTTTCAGGAAGCCCTTTTCACAGGAATCTATCTACTGCATCTCACACATATTGCTATGGAAACTCCATACTTTAGAGTGTTAGGGATATGAAGAACACTGACCATGCCGTTCCATAAAGAATGTATGAATCCAGTTGGATCAAACAAAATGCCTGTTTCAATTTGCATTCACTCTTCTATTGTGAGCAACCCATTTTTCTTTTGGAAGGTCACTTTCTAGATGTGTGAATAATATGTCATTATTGCTCTCATTCAAGTAATATTCATAGCCATAGTGTGGCTGCATCTTACAGGGAAAGATCAGTAATAATTTATTTTGTTTTCAGAGAAACTTGTCTGCCACTTCTTATTTTCTCACTAAGTATCCCCCAAGGTTCCCAAGACATCTTCTGAAAACCACTGAAGAAGCAAAACCTTTTAGGGCTGACCCTGTCATTATGCATAGCAAGGCAGCTACCACAGGCAGTTGACTTGCACTGTCATGGAAGGGAAGCAGATGTGTAGGTATGTTATTGTAAAGAAAGTATGTTGAACTGTTTCTGCCTTAAATGCCAAAAGAGCTTGACTTCAGGTATAATGCTCTTTAACAGAGGAAGAAGTGCTGTAAGGTGTTCCAGTTTAGGCGAAAAAACATCTTGGGGGTAATTCCAAAACCTTATTATATTAAACAAGGGTATTATTGATCCTTAAAGAAGCTAATTTTCATGAATTAGTCCAGGTGAAGGCAACCTGTGACAGGATATACTGTATTCCTGAACTATATCTCCCAGCACCTCTCACCATTGGCCATGTTTCTAGGGATGATGGGAGTTGTAGTTTAGTCTCATTTCAACAGTTGCAGGTTGCCTACTCATAATCTACTACTAATGCAATGAATTAAGCAGAGGCTTTGTTAATTTCTAAAACTAGGTGGAAAATTAAGCATTATCTTTAATTAGGAAAAATGTGATAGTTTAACAAATAGAGAAATATTTTGCTTTTTTCATTAATGAAGCAGTTTCAGAAACTTAGTGATTTCATAAATAGGTTTGCTTTCTGAGGTAAGAATTTAGGTGTCCTAAATTCTTAATTCAAAAAGGATTTATATTCTTAATGCTTGTAATGGACCTATGGTTATAAAAATTGTATTTGTGATAGGATGTTAATATTTCATCTTTTCCCAGATAAGCAGAGATTACCACCAGGCACACAATCAAGCAGTAAACAATACCCTAATCAAGGAACTACCAGAGGAACAAAACAAACTTCCACCCCCACCAACCCTGGCAGGGCATGCCACAGTATATAAACAGAGAGCAAACCCCATCCCATTCTAGCACTGAAGATGTTACCTAGCCGGGTAATGAAACATTTGCAAGAAAAGAACCAACCTCAGAGAACTCCAAGGACTCCATACCTTGGTATTGAATAATTAGTATGCAAATTTAATATAATATAATAAGTCATATTTCCAGTTTAAAGCAATTTTTATACTGAAACCTCTTATAATTAGAGGATATCTTCTTACTTATGCAACACACCTCAGATCTTATTTATATTTATATGACTGCCCCTTTTGCCATAGCAACTCTGGGCAGTGAACAGGTGGCATTCTTAAATTAATAGGATCCAAAGTATGCCCCTCCTGCCAGATCTAATAGAGTGGGTAGAGACCATTGGAGAGAAGTGGTCCTTCAAATGTCCTGGCCCCTGGATCTCGATCATGAAGGGTTCTTTTTTTTTTTATGAGTAATTTTATTAAAGATTACAATTTACAACAATAAAAACTAATACAAACTGAAAAAAATAAAACAAAAAGAAAAAATAGTGCAGAAAAGAAGAAAAAGAGAAAAAATAGAAAGGAAAATAGAAAAGAAAGAAAAAATAAGAATATAGTAAAGGAAAAAAAAAAGAAATATATAAATGAGTGACTTCTCCCTTCATCACAATAAATACAAGCAATTTTAGTAACTTATTACCTTCTCTTGAAATACAACAAATGATCTCTTCTTCCATATCCCATGTCTTATCTATAAACAAATCCATAAAGTCTCGTCATTTCAGCCCTGATGTCAGCAAATGTCCATTAAGAGTTACCAGAGATAACAACACATCTATTTTAACCTTGATCAAATAATCCAACTTTATATTCCTTCCTTTTACTTTGAACAATCTTGATCTTTAGTCCCTTCAAATAATGTCCCAGAACTTGATTTCTTTTCATTTTTTCTTTGTCCCTTCTCACAAAATTCTTCAAGGCTTTAGCAAGCCTCTTTTGTAAATCCAATATAGGAAAATTTAGGTCACTCTCATGGCTTGTTATTTGTATATCCCTTTTAATTATTTAAGACATCAGCCAGTTTCTTTTGTATGTCCGGTGTAATATCTTTTTCCATGTCATTCTTGTAGCCTGTCATTTTTCAGTCTCAATCTTCAGTTTCAAATCAGTCTCAATCTTGTCAGGCAAAACTTGTTCCTCTTCCATAACATTTTTCAAACAAAGTCTATCTATAGAGGCAGAAAATTAACTTCTGGATCCATTATTCAGAAATACCTTCAATATGTCCAGCATTAAGATATTTTGCTTCATTCTGTATTAGTAAGTCAAATTTAAGTGTTCTCTTTTAATTGTAATTTTTAGTTCCTTCTAGTTCTCTCTAGTATCCAATTTTTAGTCTTATCTTATTATGATAAGGATTTTCCCATGGGAAGGATTCTTTATAATTAATTCCCAAATTTTATTTCAAATCCACCTGGACCCTTAGTCCATTTGTAAGTTTCCAAAATCAAAGTTCTAATCACCCTTTTACTGTTTATTCCAGAAAAAAAAAATAAGTCCTTAAACTTGTATTTAAAACTTCTTTCACTAAAGATTGAAGGAAATTCACCCAGTGCTGTTAAACTTGTCTATCCAAAGGTTCCTTTTAGCTGAAAAGCAGTAAACAAGCAATTTCCGAAAGTGATTAGAAAAGGAAGTATGTGAACCCATATTTTTTTTAAAGGGGCTGATTATGGTTTGAGCAAGATGGCTACTCCCTTTAGAGCTCTAAACCCTCTGGAGACCACTGTCTACTTGTCAGCTCTTCATTCTGCCACAGTCATCGGCTCCGCTTTTGGCAGAGCCGTCTTCAGTTGTCCATCTCTTTCCCGGAAGTCAGTCATGAAGGTGATGACAACTAGCACCTTGCATTGTATCTGGAAGCCTACTGGGAGCCAATGCAGCTAGTATAGCAAATGTGTAACATGGTCAAATCAGGAAATATCCATAATATCCCATGCTGCTGCATTCTGAATCAATTGCAGTTTCTGGATGCTTTTCAAGGGCAGCCCCTTGTAGAGTGTGTTGCAGTAGTCCATTTGGAAAATGACCACAGTTTGAGTGACCATACACAGTGCCTTCCAGTCCAGGAAAGGGTACAGTTGGTACACAGCATACTTCTCCTGGCCACTGCTGCCACCTGCTCTTCAGACAAGTCATGAGTTCAGGAGAATTCCCAAGTTGCACCCTGGTTCTGTCTGGGGTAGTACAACACCATCCAGAACTAAAGATAGAACATCACTGGAACTGGGGGGCCCTAAAACCCAAAGCCACTCACTCTTGCTACAGTTGAATATAATCCTGTTCTTGTCCATCCAGACCCTACAGCCTCCAGACCCTGGGCAGGACCTTCATGGAATCACTTGGGTGACCCAAGGCAGAGATTACAACTGAGTATCATCTGTATACTCATGATACCTCACTCCATACCATTGAATACCCTCATTGAGTGGTTTCATATAGATATTAAAAAGAATCTTATCAACACAAGCTCTTAAACGAGCTGTAGCCTTTATCATTCCTGTCATTTGATTACAGTGTATAATTAAAGAATTTTGTGCTGTAATTAAACAACATTTATAAGTTAATATAGGGAAGTTCGGTTGAATGTAGTTCAGTTATTGTCTTAGCTCTTGATCCTTGTGGCTGAAGTTAGGCTGGTTTTGAATGTTTCCAAGTTCAATATTTTGTCTTTGGTGTAGCTGTTTTGATATTTGAACATATTTTTCTCTACTTTAATGCATGTGCCCAGTATACACATTTCACAGCTTTTTGGGAGGAAGATGAAAACTTTAAAAAATAGGTTTTCTCTACAGAAAGAGAGGTGTGTGTTTGTATTTATTGAAAACTTGTAAGTCATAAGTGTACAATATAAACCACAGCAATGAAAAAATGAAAAACCATGAATCACAATGTCACAATGCAAACCTCAATCTTTTATACTAGCATCCTGATATTGAAAACTAGTACATAAATCACATGGTTTACATAGTGATGTCACAATGCATGTGTCAACATTTGCTCTGCACCCTCCACCCCAACAAATGCCTAGATTCTAAGTAGATAAATGGAGTTTCTTGTACATTTGTCATAACTTTCTGGAGATGGATGACTAAGAGTCATCCATGGCTTTAACACCTTGAAAATTTGACAGGAAGGAAGCTAACTTGCAAGTATGTAAAGAAAACACAACAGTTTTAAAATACTTAAATTTATGGTTATGTGTATTATTCATGTGCATCTGAAAAGTTCAGAGATTAATTCTCCCATCAATGCATTTTCACTAGCTTTATTAGTTTAATTATATAAATAAAATAAACTGTCACATATGCTAACATTCCTCTTCTATATTTAAATTGTAATCAGTGATAAAACTGGAAATAATCAGCTAATGTATTATTGATGTCTCAAATTGCTTGCATTAATATGCATCTTTGCTTTGAAGATATGAATGACCCCAACTGCCACCCAGCTGTATGAAGAAAGTAGTGTATCCTAATAGAAACAGACAGTGTTAATGCCTCAATCTATCAGGAAGATTATCCTAAATATATCAAAGTGTAGTTCACCCTCTTTACTTTACCATGCATGTGCTGAAACAGTTGTCTCTCTGACTAAAATTGAACATAATTGAAGTAATGTAGCTATAATAACACAGTTCACTTTAAAGTTAATTAAATATACTTATGAAATTTATTTTAAAATAATTTCCATTTCCCCTTGAAATAAAGTTTTTCATGCAGAGAAGGGTAATTTTTTTAACAGAGCAACAAAAACTTTAAATCAATTCAGATTCTCTGTGCCTTATATCCTGTGTTCTCTCTCCTCTCTGCCTCATGTATTCATCTTTCCCCTTGCAATTAGGGTTATTAATGCAGCTTACTTGTAAAACCCAATTGAATTTATATTTTAGTAAGTTAGTAAGTACTAACTAAACAATACTGACCCCAATGCACCAAGAATAAAATTTGTTGAGCTCATTTGCTGTGTTCATATAACATAATTAACCAGTTAAACATCTAGCAACTCAATGTGAACAACATGCTGCTTTTTCTGCTTTTAATTTTGCTTTTATTTATTTAGTGGCTTTGTCGTTTGATTTGTTCATGATTCAGGGCACTGTGCAAACCCTAAAAAGTGGGTTAATTCAGCAACCACGTCAGATTTTTTTTTTCCCTGAGTATATTAGCATAGGACTTCATTGCATATTAGCTACAATTTGGCCATATTGAAACCAGTGTGAAATTAAACATTTCTTAGAAGTTTAATTAATTTTAGTTGGAACTAAGAGAATTTAATTTTGTCTAGTTCCAATCTAATGTTTTTAAATGAATGTATTTGGTAAATGTGGTGTAAGGTCTCTAAAATTATTAAATAACGGAGTTGGGAGGGTACAGAAATCTAAGCAATTTAAGAGTAGGAAAAGTTAACATACTGTGTAATGTTGCTTGGCAGGGTCAAGGACAACTTTTTCCATCCTGGTATCCTGGGTACTTTCTGCACTGCAACTCCTAAAATTGCTAGGGAGTCTGGGAGTTATAGGCACAACATATCTGGAAGATGTTAGGTTCAGGAGATCTGGTTTCTCTGGCAGAAGCATTTCCCCATCTTTCTGCATTCATTTTTTTAAAGTTTGTTTAAAAGAGAGAAATTTATCTGAAATATAAATAATAGAATTGGAAGGAACCACTTGAATCTGACTCAGTGGATCTGTTAATTAAAGCATCTCTATCTGTTGGGTGTCTGCCCTTTGCTTGAACACTTCCAGTGAATGGGCATTCTCCACCTCTCTCAGTAATTGATTCTGTTGTTAAACCACTTCCATTTTTGTTTGTTTATTTATTTAGACAACTTGTATGGCCACCTAACTCACAGATCTTGACTTTGGGCAGCTGACATAGGATTAAAAACATTAAACAAAATAACTGATATACATAAAAACCACAAAAAAACATGACACAATGTAACATCTCCTGACATCCAACCAGAATCTGCCTTCCTGTAACTTAGATCATAATTCCGTATGTTGCACTCTTTAAAACCATTAGGTACTTGAAAACTGCTGTTGTATCCCATCACCACACATGCACACATACATACAAACATTTTGGTCATCTTTTTTTTCAAGCTTAAGCATATCTCAAGGAAAGTCTGTCCTCACAGTTTTCAGTCTCCTGCTCATTGCCACCTTGGGATCATTTCACTTTCTCTGAATCCTTAAAGTGTAGTGAATTCTGCAGAATCAGGCACAGTAGTCAAAATGGATCTGACCACTGCAGAATATAGTAGAATGCTTACTTCCTATAATTTGGAATGTTCAGTGCAATTGGTGAAACTTTGCAGTGCATTTGTCTTTTTAAAACAACCACATCATGCTGGTGACTTTTTTTCCAGCTAAGTTTCTTTTCATAAGTACTATTGACAAGCCAGGTATTCTCCAACCGTTACCTATGCTTTTGAGTTTTATATCTTAATGAACTCCTCATATATTCTATTAAATATAATTATTTTTTCCTAGTTTGCTACCCTAATATTCCAAGTCTTCTACGTATTAGCTGCCTTATCTGGTTTTATAATTCGCTAAATATTTTCTTCCCTGGCCTTGGATTAAACTGTATGACAGTTAATTTCTATCTCATGATTTTAAAACCAAATATAGTTCTGGTCCATACTGATTAGCTCACTACCGTAATCAGAATGTCATGGAGTCATTTATTGGGCTCTTTGCTGAATTCAGGATATATAATATTGAAAGCATTCCTGTAATTGAGAAAAAAGTTATCTAAGTTTAAAAAAAATCAAGCTGTTTACTTGATGGCTTTATCATCTGCTCTATAATCTTTCCAGGTATTGTAGTCAAACTGACTGGTCTATAGTTCTCTGGATTCTCCCTTTTCCTCTTGCTGAAAATAGGATAACTGGTACATCCTCCATTCTTCAGGAGTTCTCAATAATCTAGGCATTTCTTCTGATACGACTAGGAAGAGTTTGTAACCTATAATTTAATGCATAGAAGCCATAGAAATGATTAATGATAGTACATAGTACATATGCATTCTTTCACACATACTCCAAATCATTTCAGTGGGCTTTGTGCTGACAAACTTTCTTGCACTCATAATGTAAAATGTCTACTGTACAGTTAATTTATGGTAATCACTTTGAACTGAGACTGCTGATTTTAAGGGACAATGGGAGCATTTCAGTATTAGGATGGGGTTTATGCTTCTTGGTGAAATCTAAATGCACCTTGGAAACAGTGTCTGTGTAATAATAATTTAAATTATGTTCCAGAACTTTAGGACTATTAGTAAAGAGACTGGAGAAAGGTGGTAAAGCAGAACAGGAGAACCTCTTTCATGAAAATGACTGTATTGTCAGAATTAATGATGGAGACCTTCGAAATAGAAGATTTGAGCAGTAAGTGCATTATGTACATTTGGTGTGTGTGTTTTTCTTGATCTTGAACTCCAAGGTAGAAGCAGTTTATAAAAGCCATAACAATTTTAAACAACTTAATTGCCTAAATAATTTCTGTAAAAACAAAGGTGTTTGAAGATCATTACACTGATTTTTTAAATTTCTCTGTCTACTAAACTACAAGGTAATGACTTCCATCTATCTATCTGTCTGTCTGTCTCTATCTCTATCTTTATCTCTATCTTTATAATTTTCTCTGGTCTTTCCCCCACTATGGTTGTTATCCTCAGTGAATCAACTTGTTTATAGGAGAAGGAAAGCATTGTGTTGGTTATGGAAATCATTATGTTTACTTGTTAAAGAAAATATGCAATTTTGTATTCAAAATATACTTGTGCATACAAGTGCCATAATCAGTAAGATTATAGATATTTGCATAGAAGAGCATTGGGGCTTGACAGGAGCAAACATTTCCCTGGTTACCCTGGTGAAATAAGTTATAGTTTGCATGAATATTTTAATGAAGATAAATGTAAAAGGAAGAAAAAATGCATAGTTTATATCACTTGATCATTTAATAATTCATACATACTTTTAGAAGAAGAAACAAAGTTTTTGTGTGATCATATTATATTGAAAAGACAATCTAAATAATTATCTTTTTTATACTAGGCAGACATAAAAGCTGCCCCCACCCCAACAGCTTTTCTGTGTTCTAGAATTTCTCCTAATATAGGGCATATGTTTTATAAAATGGAGAAGTCTGGCTTGCATCCAAAATCTCTCATGAGGGCTGCCTTGTGAATTGTTGTGCAAACTAGTGAAATTTGTTGCATATCAGGGGATTGTGCTTGAGTGGATCTTGGGGTCACTGATCCACATAGTACTTTTCAATTAAATCAGAACCACAGTGTTCTGGAAGAAAAAAAAATTATTATCTGAACTGGATGTAAAAGGCTTATTCAAATAATAAATTCTAGTCAGCATTGTACCTGAATCAGGTCACTAAAAGACAACTAATTCAAAAAGAAACATTTAGATAATAGAAAATCATCTTCTTATATAGATTTTGAGTGTAAGTAAACTGAATACAATTTGATACATTATTATGAAACATGCTTTCATGTTTCAAGGGACATCATGCAGGGTAATTCCATATGTACAGTATTTAACAGTATTTTGTATTAAATATCTTGGTGAGAAGAATTGTCAAAATTGCAGTTTTATGATATTTCAAACATTGAAATCAGGACCTCAAGAATTATTATACAGTTATTTTACTTGCAGAAACAGGAAAACATTAAAAAAAAATTGCCCTAAGAAAAATATAGTTGAGAAACAAAGGCATTTGTTAACACATCATTCCAAGAAAATATCCTTTTCAGTTTACAGTTCAGTTAGAACAATATGTCTGTCATTTCATAATGCTTAATTAACATCAGTAATTATGCTTGTAATATATTCTAGTCTGCCAGTCTTAATTTGTTAATTTTCCATTCATTTTAAAACCTAGAGCACAGCATATGTTCCGTCAAGCCATGCGTACACCCATTATTTGGTTCCATGTGGTTCCTGCTGCAAAAAAAGAACAGTATGAGCAGCTATCACAAAGTGAGAAGAATGCTTACTATTCCAGTCGCTTTAGCCCTGATTCCCAGTATCATGACAGTAAGAGTATCAACCACTCTGGACTTCACACTTTGCAGAGAATACCCCGAGTGAGCAATCAAGCTGATCAGTTGGACTCTTACTCACAACTACCTCATAATGTGAATTCAGGAAAACCACCTTTGGGTCTGGCATCAACGCCACAGAAATCTCATACTACTTCGAACTCTGGCTATAATACCAAAAGGATAGGGAAACGTCTTAATATACAGTTAAGGAAAGGTAAGTTTATTGTTTCTGTATTTACATTTGTGGGACAAATACAGGTATACATTGATGGAGATAACATTAGGAGCTGGAATCTTCCAATATAGGAAAGTTGAAAATGTCAATAACCAACTGCTCTCTTGCCCTAACCAAGAGAATCTCAAAGCAAGAATTCCTTTCAGCTTGGGAAGGGCAGAAGAAATAGGCACTGAGTTTAAGTTAAGAGGATATAAGAAGAGATTGCTATGAACTGTTTGGAATGATTTCTGCCTTGGCATATTAATAATGATTTCTTACTAGCTGTACTGTGTTGAATGTCTAGAACATTTCAGCCAAGTTCAAGTGCCATTTCTTACATTAACAAGACTTTTTTGCATGGATCATGTCAAGAGGGGCTCTTATTATGCTTTAATTATGATCTAAGTTATTTTCTTTCTTTTATTGTGCTCTGTTTTCTGTGAACTGCAGGCGAACAACCAGATTGCTTTTTTCTAGTTACTGAATGTTAAGCTCAACAAACCTGAATGACATAAGGTTGAGTTGATATTTTTTTCTGCTGTTGATGTGTCTACAAAAATATTTAAGGCCATCAGTTTAAGGTTATATGCTTGTGGGTAGGGACACACTATTCCTAACTGAATGAATAATCCTATGGTTACAATTATAAATTCAGTCACTGCAGAGATTTACTAGTTTTCCAACTGTAATGGAATGGATAAGGAGAAAGTCAATTAAAACACTGCAGGGACATTGTGCAGGCTTCTGATTTTCAATAATTGAAATCCCAATCTTGCAATTTATGTAATTGCAACAGAAATTTAAACTTAGTAATGGACTAAACACATTTCACATCTCTTGAGAATACATGACTGTAGTGCAAATAGCTGTGGATCCGGGTAGGACTTCATTATTGTACTATATTAAATGAGGCCAGTCTTTGAAGACGTTTTGGAAGTGATGGTCAGTTCAGAATCAGCTACTAAACTATTCTAACTAGGGCCAGTCCTGGTAAAAACGTGCCAGGCTTGAAGCAGGCGCATTGCTGATGACCCATTTCTGAATATTGTTCTGATAGCTGATGCATATATTTAAGTATCTTTCATGATCTGGAATCCATACATGATTTGGTATGTTAACACATATGTCTACTATGCGTTATGATTCCAATGGAGTTGTTTCCAATGAAGGTCTTTTTTCTGGTGCTTATTTTCTGAAGTTAGATGGGTGGCAACCATGGAAAAAGGTTTGCAACTAAACATCATCTTGAGAGGTGCTGAGTACCTGCCTTTTTAACTTTTTAGATCCAGTCATTTATATTTATTTCTTTTATTTATTACATTTTCACTAAAGTTTTCTTACAAGAGCCTGAAAATATCATTCATGGTCAATTCTGATTTCAGTCAACTTAATTTTACTAAACTTTAATTGGCAGCAGTCTAATACAGAATCAACTACACGTAGCCTCATACTTCATACTTTAAATTCAAGAGCTATAATGTCAATTTATATATTCTATTTAGCTCTGCTGAAGATTCATATAACGGGAGTCCCTTCAAATTCTGTATCTGGTACTATGTCTGAAGGAACTGTTCATTTGTCCATTCATTTTTTCATTCAGTTTGTACACTGCCTGACTCCCAATGATTCTGGGCGGTTGCAACTATTTAAAACAGGCCTGCACAACATATGACCTGTGGGCTGCATGCAGCCCACCAAGAAGCCTTATGTGGCCTGCTGGCATTTTTAAAAAAGTCAATGCATTCACCATCGCTGCATGAAAGATATGCTGCTGACCACCTCCAGCTGATGCTGCTTGTTAGCCACTAAACAGTTGACTGGCGTGCCAGGTATTCCTTTGTGGCCCACAGGGATTTTTAATTTATCAGTTGTGGCCATTTCCCTTCTACAAGTCATGCAGGCTGATTTAGGGCATAGTTGCAGTGTTATATATTATACAATATGGTAATCAGAATGTGTGATGCAAACAAATATTTTCGCTCTTTATAGCAACCGGTCCCCTTCCAACAGAGTTAAAGTTCACCATGGATAGAAATATGCCTCGTGCCATAGTTCTCATTTGATTATGTAGAAAAATATGCATGTGGTACAACAAATGAAGCAGAGTACTTAAGTATACCCCCAAATACTTTATTATAAATATGAGCAGAATGGAGATGTTGATTGTCTTTGATTGTTTTTAATGAAGGATATTATAATATGACAGGCTTTAAGGAAACCTAACAAACATGCTTTTTTTCCCCCCAGCTAACAGGCAGCGGTTATTTTGCCAGTTGCCATCATTAGATTAAAATTTCCTTGTTTGTATGTGTGTGTGTAATGTTTTATACACAAACACACACACACACACAATTGTCATCATCATGAAATTCTTTCCATATTTATCCACTACATTTGGAATAGTGATTTAGAATGTACAAATTGTCCTTCCTAAGGTATAAATGGAGGAGACTAAGAGAAGAACTGTCCTCATTAAAGCTGTATGAACTGTATTGTCTAAAATGACAAAATGGGATACTCTTACAGTAATTGTACTTGCTTCCATTATAATTTCTTAATATTTATTGCCATTTTGGCATTTTCAGATAACCTGGTCTTTCATAGGAATTAGTTGTTTAATAAAGTCAGAAGAGAAGGTCAGTAATATGCTTCTGTCAATGGAGAATGTTTGTTGGCTTTTTCTAAATGAAAATTGATATCTATTTATCTTTTGTTAAAGGTCGTGGCTTGAACGTCTAGCATACAGATTTAGCAGTTATTGGTGATGTTCTAATATGACTGGGATTTTGCAGTTCTGCCAATCTTTTTAGCTATATAAACTGAGGTTAAATTCTTGCAGACACTTCCACGAGTGCAATGCCTTAGTATACTACGGTTTGGAACACATAGATCTAAAACATCACATATGTAATAGATTGAGACTGATCTTAAAATGGTTTTGCATCCATCATTTTGAGTGGCATTGTAAACATTGATTGTAATATAAAGCACAGAATGGAAGAGAGCAAACACTGATGGGGAAGATGGGGGACAATGCATATGGGAACAAAAATATATGTG
The DNA here is from genome assembly GCA_030867105.1 of Liasis olivaceus. Classification (NCBI taxonomy): domain Eukaryota; kingdom Metazoa; phylum Chordata; class Lepidosauria; order Squamata; family Pythonidae; genus Liasis; species Liasis olivaceus. Next base: position 14,175,467 of record CM061351.1, read on the forward strand.
TTTGGCCACATTTGGTTCTTCAAAATTGCTAGAAGTTTTGGAAACATATTTATATATTATTTATTATTACTTAATTCATTCATTAAATTTATTATTGCTGCTCACTCCAGCAGATTCGGTACTTGTGTCCCTCACTAATCGTCTGCCTGCTGTTTGCATGTTTAAAACTTAGTATACAAGAGAACTTTGAGAATTAGTTTCACATCTCAGTCCTGTAAGGGATTACAGTGGTACCTCGGGTTGCGAACGCCCCTCCTTACGAATTTTTCGAGATACAACTAGCTCCGGCCCCAAAAATTTACCTCGACATGCGAACTCCACCTCGAGCTACGAACTGGATCCGCGGCCATTTGCCCTGCTGCCACGCGGTCGCGGCTTCCTGTGGGCGAGATCGCGGTAGCAAGGAGACGTTCGGTGAGGCTTGTGGTGTGTTTTGTGGCGTTTGGAAGGTTTTTGGTGTGCTTGTCAGCATGGCTCCAAAGAAAATGCAGAGCAGGCTTGGCAAGAATAAGGCTTTGAAGAAAATCGTATGTATTTACATTGAACCTTATGGGGAAATTTGCCTCGTGGTGTGACCAAATTCGGAGGGCAGATTAGCCGTATTTACATTGAACCTTATGGGGAAATTTGCCTCGTGGTACGACCAAATTTGGAGGGCGGAACGGATTAACCGTATTTACATTGAACCTTATGGGAAAATTTACCTCGAGTTGCGACCAACTCGAGTTGCGATCAGAGTCACAGAACGGATTAAGTTCGTAACTCGAGGTACCACTGTATCTTTATTACTCTTACCCCTCTTCCTATAAAGCACATGACATCTTTAAAAATGGCAGTGCTGGGATTAGTGGCGAAAATAAGTAGCTATAATGCTGTAGTATTTAAGCAGGGTCAAAATAATCCATCTTTCCAGTTGAAGGGCCACTTCTGATTGCATACCTAAAGGACATGTCCTTTGATAGACATTGTACAGAATGGCCCATATTCTCTCAACAATTTCAGCAAATACTTGGTGTAATTATTTTGATTGCACATGCAGCTGGAGAACTTTCATTTTCAGATGACCAGTTCAAGCTTCTAACTGGTCATTTCCAGACACAATTATTGTGATTGCTTACATGCAATTCTAGAATGTGGATCTCCAGTATAAAAGGATTTGAAAAGCACAGCATCTTAGTAGTTTTGCAAAGGGTGTAATTAAGCAAAACATTAACTTAGCCTTGATCCATGTGATATTGCAAAACTTCCCTGAATAATAGTTTGCAGATAATGGACTTCTAATGAAACACAGTAAACAATGTCATTTGTGTTTGATGAACAATTCACTAAAATCAGAGTGGGATTGCACCTTATTGGGAAAAACAGCAAGGATACAAGTAGGCCTGTAATCAGCTTGCCATCATTGCTCTATTTTTGTATAGCATTCCTCTTTTCTTTTTGCCTCAAACATTATGGAGCTTTTATTTCACAGTTGAAAAACTGCAAGCTTGCGGATTAGAATAGAGAAATTGGATCCTTAATTTTTCTGCAGGGTCCCCATTATAACAGAAAGCACAATCTGAGCCATCAAAACCTTGAAATACAGACCATAGAGACCTCTAAAAGTTGTTCCAAATTGTAATTTTAAATGTGACAGAAAGGGGAAATTATTAAATACATGACTGAAGAGCATTGATATTACTATATTTAATTTCCATGATATGTCAATTAAATAAAATAGAATTTAAGTTTAATATCCTGGCTCTATCCACTACTTTGTGGAAGGCAGTTCCAACTGCAGGTCTTGAACATATGTTGCATGCTCAAACACTATAGGCTGACAATTAGAAGCTTGGGCCATTGTGACCAATCTTCCCTTATACACACAAACAATCCCCAGTTTTATTTGTGCTGCCTGCAGGTCCTATTAGAATTTGAGAAAAACTTCTAATATGCTAGCTCTCTGTGTGATTTGGCTTAAGCAGTATTCCAAAATCTTGACTCAGAATAATATTTTCTTCAAGAAAAGGAATAGAAGGTAATGATCTCAATTGCTATTATTACACTGATTAAATTACACGATGATGATGATGATGATGATGATGATGATGATGATGATGATGATGATAGGTAGTCCTTGTTTAGTGACCACAATTGGGACTGGCAACTCAGTCGTGAGGTGAAGCGGTTGCTAAGTGAAACCATGACTGTGCTTATGATCTTACTTCAGTTTTCCTTTGCTTTACAGATCGGCAAAGGTCATAAGTGCAAGGATTGGTCACAAAGTTACTTTTTCATCACCATTGCAAACAGTTGCTAAACAAAGCAGTCACTAAATGAGGACTACCTGTATTATTATTATTTTAAGCAAACTGGATTGTAAGAATGTTTGATTTGAAAATTGATCCTAGGACCAAATATGTTGCCAATTTCAGACCCTAGTACTGCTTTTTAAAAATATATGTATATATATATTGAAACTTTTAATAACAATAATAAAAGAGAATACAAACTAAGCTCAGAGAGTTTACTGAAAGTGACCAGAACTTGATTAGTTTCACACTGAAGGCTTTTGTTGTCAGGCACACGAAATTTGGTTGTAAATGCATGCATTGGTTGGAAAATGAATTTTTTGTTACCATTCTATTTGTGAATAGTTGCTAACTGAATTAATCGCTAAATGAGAGGTGGCTGTATTTAATTTTACCAATTTTCTTTCACACTCTTCTTCCATGTAGAATTTCTACTCCCGTGGTGCTTGGCTAAACATAATTTTCCCCTGGAGGGGTAGGCCCTTGAATTATTATACCGCAGAACCAGGTTGGGCAAGCCTCCACTGATACTCAGACAGAGGTCTTCTGGCATCAAGCACATCTTCCTCCAATCCAATTCTGTTTACCCTGTCCAATTTCTGTTTGTATTCTAATATCCAAAACTTATGCATATCTTTGGCTCTTTTGTCTTTATTTGCACTGTAGTTCATAGCAGAGTCTGTAATGTGCAAGTGTACAAAGAGGGGATGGCCAGTTGCACACTTTACTTGTTGAAATGTAAGCTGATGGAAAGATGTTAGGAGGTGAAGTACTTAATTGGCGAGAAAACTTAATGAAGAGCCAAACTAATTATCCCCCTTTTCTCTCTTCTTATAGCAAAGCAGTATGTTGGATACTGACCACAATTTTCAATTAGCCCAAATACGCCTTTTTTAACTTCTGAGTGCAGCAGTGTTATATTTAGGTACTGGTCTTCCACAGTACTGTCATCTGTCAAATTTAGCAGTTTGGCTGCTGATCATTGAGTCTCATTTCTCATGGCTTCCAGCCATTCTGTGTCCATCTTTGACACAGTAGTACTGGTCTGTAATGAAATGTCCTCCTACTCATTCTGGCATAACTTCTTTCATTAGCCAGGTTTGCAAATGAACAGATCATTGTGGGATGCAGTGAATATGTTCACACAGATTACTTTTGCTCAAACATGGATGTACAAATAATGTTAAATGTGGAGGTTCTTAGTTATCCCCTGTGTGTTCTTCCATATTTTGTCTTATTCCAACAATATATATATTTTTTAATGATAGCGCAGGGCACTACATTACTGTTGTAATCTAATGTGAATAGGCTTTTGTATCCAAGCCAGCTTAAAAATACTTTAAATAAGCAAATAAATTTTATAAATAAATAAATTAGAGTAAAAAATAATCACTTGAATTTCTCTCTGACCAAAGGCAGGTGATTTCTCTGGCAATTATCTGTTGCTAAAGAACCAATGGTTTAAACTTTGAAATGTTTCAGTTCGGTTTTAGATGTTATAACAGTTGAGATCTCTGTAACTAGTTCTTTCAAGCTCTTAACCTACTCAAATTTTTTTGAGACTTACCCCACTGAGACATGCTTTGAGAGTTTTCACTTTGGGAATGCCTCTGAATATGTATATTTATTAATCAAACCTTTAAAGTAGGGAACCTAATTAAAGTTTCATGATTTCGATCCAGGATGATTTCTGTCCATAGCAAACCATAATGTTTGATTTAGATACCAAGAGGAAAAAAAATGTGAGAATTGAAAGATGTTAAGGAATCAATTCATGATGTAGGTGAGACCTCTGGGAGGTCTCAGCACACAATGTAAGAATAAAATTAATTAAACCGACAGCTGCAAAGAACATTCATTGCAGAAAAGTGTCACTTTTTATTGTTCACAAGCACTTAAGTCAAAAGAAGATGAAAACTTTGGAGGGACTCCAGCTTGCTCCACATGGAGACTCAAGGAGATAATAGTCTCTTAATGACTGAATGCCGTACAAAGTTCCTTTCTGCCTCAACTCAAGCGATTATTCAAGTGAAGAGAAAGGGAACCTTTTAAGTGAACATTCTATTTTTCAAAATATCCACTTGGCATGTGGCCAGCATAGCAGTTAAATACTAGACACACACACACACACACACACACACACACACCCCACATTTGGAAATACCATATAGTACAGCCTTTCCTCGTGCTCTGATTAGACAGCTGTTGGTGTCTTCTATGTGCTCTGTGTGTGTGAAACTGCAAGGTTATATTCTGTTGAGACACTGAGCAGGCTTCAAGCCATATTATAAAGCTTGTTTTTAAAAAATTAAATCAGGTATGTCAGCTAAAACTAGACTTCTGTTTTCAAACATTGAAATTGGGACAAAGTTCATGGTCAGTAGGCTTGTGTAGGCAAAACTGGGGAGCAAGGCTTCAGAGATCTTTCAGAAGTAACTCCTCCTTGCAGCTTGTACAAGCCAAGGAAGAACAGATGTCAACAGATGGCAGAGCCTATGCTCCCCTGGGTAAAAGAGGAGCATGGGTTTAGCCATTTAAACTCGTTACCCCTTTGTGGCTCTGTGCAGGCCTTTTTTCTGGGACTTTGGGAGAACTTGGCTGGGATACTCAAACTGGAATGCAAAACCAGGACAATCTTAGTCAAACTGGCATATATGAATACACAAACTTACAGTTACTTCAAGATTTTACACAACTTATCTGGTATAGGATGATGCCACCTCTATTTCCAAGCATGAAGCTAAAATTGCAATTTATAAAATTCTGCACAGAATAAGTCCCACTATTCTCAGAGGGTTGGTGATTATACAGAGCTGATAATTTAAATTCATTTCCATCTGGTTTTAGGTCTTGATACAGAATTGAAACAGCTTTTGTTACCCTGATTAATTATCTTTACTGGGAGATTGCTACTGTGTTGATTCTCCTGGATTTCTTAGCAGCCTTTGATGTTATGGACCATGAAATATTACTGGAATGGCTTCATACAATGGTGCTTAGAAGTTTGTGAACCCTTTAGACTTTTCAATATTTCTGCATAAATATGATCTAAAACGTGATCTGTTTTCCACATAAGTCCTAAAACTAGGTCAATAGAATCCAATTAAACAAATTAGAACATTATATTTGTTCATTTATTTATTGAGGAAAACTAAAACATATTGAGTACTATTGATGAAACCTTCTGATATGGTTACCAGGGCTTTAGGCACACTGTGATTATGAAAAAACTTACTGAAGTCTATGTTTTTATTAAATATGATGGAGTAGAAAGAGAGAATATGGATGCTTGGGTGGCTTGATATAAATCCAAAGTTTCTGATAATGCAGAGGCACAAAATAAGCTTACAATACTTTAAAATCATTTCTATAGGTACTGAAGGCCTAGGATTTAGCATCACTTCAAGAGATGTTCCTATTGGTGGCTCAGCTCCAATTTATGTGAAAAATATCCTTCCAAGAGGCGCAGCTATTCAAGATGGAAGATTAAAGGCTGGAGACCGACTCATTGAGGTGATGAAATGTCACAATGCTATTAGGAATTTTATAAGTCCTTTTGGCAAGCATCTTACTTTTGTATGAGTTATATAGCAATTCAATTAATTTTTTTCCTGATCTACTGTGCCAGGTTTCTAGAGCACTGTCTTCTGATTTTCATATTTTCAGAATAACAACATTAATAAACAAGAATAACTTAGCTTGTTTTACAAAGAGCAGCTATATCATTTAGAAAGGAGAGATTTTTTAAAACATATTTTGGGATGGATGCACAGGTTTGATTCATAGAAAATAATTGGATGTAGCAACCATTTTTTGGTAAGATATTACTGTATTTTTAATAGAATGACAAGGAATAGTGCAGTGTGACAATTTATTTGGGATAAGACATAAAGCTTTGTATTTCACGTTAATTCCTGTAACGAATTATTTCTTGTATAAGGTGTAACAAAAGCTGGGAGATATTGAATAATTTTTTAAAAAATAGAAACTTTCATTGCAACAGTTTTGGAAAAAAATCATTCTTAGTAGCATAGAACAGCAGGAATTTGCCTGGTCTTAGTATTTGTATAATATCTGATAAGCATCTTTATTATGACATAAATTGAATTGTATGTCCTTCAGCCTGGATAAAAATCTCTAAGGCTGTACTTTTGGACAGATATCCTGGAGAGTTGGAATTATTTGACCTTTACAGTTCGTTGGAAGCAAAGGTAATCATTAGTGTAAAAAGGGACAAATAATGAATTATGGTGAATTTGGGAACAGATTTTGGATATGAAACTTTATGTATCTGTGGTCAGGAACTTAAGAGTTAGTATTTTAAAAACATGTATATAGGTAATTATTATAGCTTGTCAAAAGACAGAAATACAGACAGTTCTTGATTGATTTAGCAAAGTTGTATGGGGGGGAAATCTAATACTGCATCCTTATTATTATGTTTATGATAAGATATTGCTATAAAGGAGAAAGGGTTTCTTTTTTCTTAAGGTTGCATATTTATATATTATACAAGTTTGAATTTATCTGAAGGTTTGAATTTAATGAATTTTGCAATTGTTGATTTAAAGTATGTTCAGCATTCCTTTTTATTTAACGAATTATTCTTTGTTCAGTCTTCTTGCATACTTTTCTTTTGGGGCTGTTTTGATGCAGTTAGAATAAAGGAAATGGATATGGACAAGCATATTGGAATGTGAAGATCAGAATCACAACTGAGAAATGAACAACTGACTCACAGGGCCAACAGTGAGAAGGCAGGGAAATAGGAAGAGGTGCTCATAGGTTAATATATAAATCTGATTTGTAGAAGACAATTTCCTCAGATATTGGGTGATTATATCATAACTGTTGTTTGATTCGCAGCTAGTTGCTATTTTTTTTTAATATGGCAACCACTTTTACTGCAATTTCTAATGGACAAGTGCATTAGGGTGCAAATCTCATGGATTAATTTCATTTCTTAAGTCTCACACAGCTATGCACACAGAAAAGAAAGAGGGGAAAAATAATAGAAATGTTTAGTCTAGTTCTTTATGTAATAGTTGCCATTTCCAAGGGCATGAACCATTTTAGAGAACTGTGTTTTAAAGTGTTAAGAGATCAGGGGAGATCTGTAGCAAATTCTCCCCAGGAATAAATTGTATCCCACATTGGTCCCATCATTACTATATGGTTAAACTCTAAAGTATTTCTTTAAATAAAATTTGAAACTAGACAGCATTACAATTACTCCAGGCCTCTGTTTCCTTAATAAGAAAACAACATTTATAGTTATGCTGTAACAATAGGAAGAGTTCTGTATTAGAATGAAGCAGAGTCCATATAGCTCCTCCACGCCCACAGAATTTTATGGTCTAATTCTTTCTTTCCCTTTTGAAAAAGATCTTCTCCAGAAGTGGCACATATTTTAAATATAAAATACAATCATTCCGAAGCACTATTAAAATTCTCTAGTAGAAAGATTGCATATAGCAAGACACATAACAAGGCAATGGTCAGGCAGACCTCTCTAGGTAGATCATTCCACAGTCTGGAAGCTTGTGTCTCATATTATCATAGTTCAGATACATTAGTATTGAAGGTATTAATGTACAGGTAGGTTGACAGATGATAGTTCATGGATTAAAGGTTTTTACAGTTGTGCATTTGTGTTGTTTTCAAAAGTGGATCTTGATCCAATTCTACTTTTTAAGTACTGGTGTGGTAAGATCCTGATACCAGCTACAGTAGCTAGCTTAATTAATTAATTAATTGACTTATATGCCTACCTATTTTGTAAAACACAACTCTGGGCTGCTCATAATGATAAAACAAAAGAAACAAAAAGCAAGAAAACCAGGTTCCTGACCCACCATCTTGAATCCATCAATCCATACAATCCTTGGGCTCCAGCCTTATCCTATTCCAGCATCTGGGGGCAAAGCCTCCCCTTTATGGTTTTCCAGAAAGATAAAAGGATGGGGGCCTGCTGGATCCTGGGGGAAGGATCCAGCAGGCCCCGTGTTCCACAGGGCAGAGGCTACTACGAAAAAGACACATATGTTAAACTAACTGAACTTTCTGTACCCCTTCCCACCAAGTCTCCTAAATCATACTAGTGAAAAATGAAGAATTCTGGGAGCTCAAAGGCTCCAGATTCAGGAAGGCTACATTAGCATATATCAGTTTAAATTGTGCCTTTTCTGCTATTCTAAGCTCTGCAACTTTGTTGCCTGTGAAATCAGTCCCCATGCACTGGAACTAACTCAGTCTGTCAAGCTCCACACAATCCTCTGCAAGCAAACAAAAAACAGATTTGCATCTGGTAGTTTTGGAGATTCTATTTGTGGTGTTGTTTTCCAAGTGAAGGTTGACCACAATTTACAATGGCATCTAGATTGTTCTTTGGGCACACTGGTTTTGGAATAGTGCAAGCATTTTCTAATGGTTGATAAAAGAGCAAAGTTCCAATTTATAGTAAAAACTGACAGCTTCTTTGCTCATGCATTTAATTTCACTAAAATATACTTTAGCAAGGTTTAAGTTACCAGGCAGTTTAGCAGTATTGCCACATGTGAGTATATTACCTATTCTAATGGCATTCCCCATTCTAAGATAGAAGCACAATGGTATGTTAGCACTGTCCCTAGTTTCTATAAGGTGGGTTATAGTGGTAACTGTAACAGTTGATTCAATGCATTACCTTTTCTCTGGAGCTGAACTCATATTTCTTACTAAACCTTGATTCAACTTATTTGGTTTTAGATAGTATGTTGTCTGGATTTAGTCAATTGGTGAATTTTCAACAACAATAGCAAACATATCATGGTTCTGTGTGGCATGAACAAGGCCTGTAGGTAGGGTTACCAGAACCAGACATGTTCTCCTTTTTGTCCACATGTCCTCCATCCAGCCTTAAAATCAGATATTGTTTGGCTTTATGGGTATCTTGGAGTTTTTGTTCTTTTTTGGTGGGGGGGGGGGACTGTTTTCACAACAGTAGTCAGTCAAACTTTCATGTATTGTCACCTTGTAAATTGTCTGCTTCTTTCTTTCCCTCGTCCATTGACAGACTTGACAGTCTAGATTTATGTCATTTAATTTTTTACTTGATTCCAGCAATTGGCTTAAATCTAGCCCCTTCACATCTATGGTCATTGTAGTCTGTAGATCACATGACTCATTATATGTTTCTATGGTGAAATTTGAAAAGTGTGTTGTTATAGATTCTATTTTATCACTAGCATATGTTGTTGAAAATAAAGATTTGTTGGAAAAATATTGCTATTGAAAAAGCAGTCTTTCTGTTGCTGTAAAAAGTAATTTCATATCCATGTAGGCCTAAGCACATTTTTTTTCAGTTTTTTGCTGTAATATTTGTCACAGTTGCCAAGGAAGTTAAACAGTACATTCTCCTTTTTACCCCATTTGTCCTCCTTTCCAACTGTCCATGTTCTCCTTTGCCTGTTCAGTTATCTAGTAACCTAGTCTGTAGGCTATAGACTGAGACTTACACATTCATGCTGAATCATAATTTATTTAACCATGGTTTTTCTGTACACTAATATTGGCTGGTTCTGTACATGTTAAGCCAAAACCAAACAGACCATATTATTCTTTAGCATAACTGGGGAATCTAGTCATAACTTCTGTGTTCTTAAGGATTGTACACATGTCTAGCAATTTTCAGTGATTTATTTATCACAGTAATGAATAAATAGCTAATAATCAACCTACATAAAGAAAAGAAAAATCAGCTCAAGGAGCAAACATAGGTTGTACTTGAAAGATCAGAAGAGAGTAAAAGCAATTACCTTTTTAATTAGCATTTTCTCTGTGTAGTTGAATGCTGAGCAGTCATAATCAAATGATGACATCTACAGTTTGCTGAGTCAGCTGTGGAGCTTAAATATCTGAGTAATTGAACTGAGGTGTAGCCTGGTCCATTTTTAAAAAAAATTAAATAAAAGTGTTTCGAATTGGACTTACTCCCACGTGAGTCATGTTCAGGATTTCAAAGTTAAACAATGGTAAAGGATCCTTGCTCTGTTGAAAGTTAATTGCAAGTACTATTTGATCTATCATAAACTCTTTATTTGCTGTGGTTAATTTAAGATCCCCCCCCCCTTTCTTTTAGGTAAATGGAGTGGATTTAACAGGAAAAACCCAAGAAGAAGTTGTTTCTCTTCTGAGGAGCACTAAGATGGGTGGGTCAGTTAGTCTACTCATTTTCCGTCAAGAAGAAGCATTCCATCCTAGAGAATTGGTGCGTATTTTAATTTTTTCATTTCATTTTAAACTGGCTGTGGTATTTTAAAAAATGAATATTAGAAAATAATCTGATAGCTTGCTGTTACACATGTGTGGGCAGAAATGGAACACACAAAAAACCCTTCTATTATGTTTCCCATGGACATTTACTTTTAGTGTTGTTTCTGAATTGGTTTTCCATATTAATATGTGAACCAATATTTTCAAATCATGGGTGACAGGAAATGCAAATTATAAAGTGTTGCATGGCCCTTGCTTCTATGCCTACAAACAATGGGATTATTCTGTCTTTTGTACTCGCTTCTCTGTTGGAAATTTGTTGTTTGTCATACAGAATGAGCTTTTTTTTTTTTATTGCTCTCAGAGCATTAAAATTAATCCAAAATGGTGTGTAAGAATGCTGCGGTTTGGAAAAGAGAAACTTCTGTAGGGACAAAAATGTTCTTTTTATTAAAATAATGATCCCCATGTGGTGAAGACTCCCCACAGTTCTTAATTTAGCAAAATGATTCAGATAATGCTTTTTGTATAATAAAACAATTCTATTTAGGCTACTGTTCCACAAATTAGGAACAAATGTTTCTCCAATAAGTGTGCAAGGTAACTTTTTTGTATCTGGATAGAGCAGATGTTAAATATATGAAACTGCTTTATAGTGGATCACACATTAAGCAGTCACATTTCTAAAATTTATATTAACTTACCAGAAATTGTCCATATCAAACAAAACTTTTTCCCAGACTTCTCCATAATATAAGAATGAAAACCAGCTGCATTAATCTCTTTTATTGCTTTAAATCCTATAATAACAGCAGTATAAGTTCTAGGAATTCTGGGAAATGTAACTTTTCATAGTACCTGTTACTCATTCTAAGATTTAGATGTCTAGGGAAATTCAATTTCCTGGAGCTTCTGATATGTGATGCTCTGCTATTGCAGTGCTCAAAGCATCAGGAAAGGGGAAAATAGTAAATCCCTGCCCTAAACTTTGAAGAACTGCAGCCAGGTCAGTATTGAAAATACTAAGTTAAAAGGATCAAAGGTGTGAGTAGAAAGGAACTTCCTAGGTTTCAGAATGCACTTGTCAGTCACTCTGTTTGAGCTTCTTCTAAATAATAAACCTCTAGTATGCAAAATGTTTGCTTTGTTGGCTCTGCTCTGTAAGTGATCTGTTGTGATTTGAACTAAAGAGCAAGTTATTCCTAAGTAAAAGGGGGAAAAAAAACTTCCCTTTTCATAAATGGAAAAGGACTTTCACTATTTGTATTGGTGTTTGTAGAGTTAGCTTTTGAGACTAGTAGTGGCTAAAAAAAGGTATAATAATTAAGTACCCAAGATAATGGTTGTTAAGATGGATGAGTATTTTATATAAGAGTCACAAATGTGATATGGGCAGCTGCACAACTTGAATGAATGAACAAATGAATTATAATGTAGAACCAACTACCAAGAATAAGTATAAATGTATGCAACATAAAATACTGTATCTAGTATCCTCAATGGATATTCCCAGATGGAGAAATTCACCCCAGATGTGAAGCTGGCTACCAGCTTGGCTGGCTTCAAAAAAATGGCTGGACCAATTCATGGAAGTCCTGGGGATCAACAGCTATTAGCCTTGATGGCAGTATGACTATTTCTGAAGACAATCTGCAGAGAGACTAATGGATTTCCCTGTGTAATTAGATGGCCACTACGAAAACAGACTGCTGGCTAGATGGGCCAGGGATCTGATCCAGCAAGACACTGCTTGTGTTCTTATGTTTAAGAACTTACTGTGCTCTTCAGGAGATCAGCACACTGAAAAGATTAAACTTGCCTAACTAACTGGAGCAAGCCTTCCATGCCTAAGTAATTAAAGCCATTTCTGTTATGGAAGGAGCATTTTCTCCCTTTTTTTAGGGTTAGGGTCTAATATGCATTTCATAATTTAAAAACAAATATAAATTGTGGAATGATTTGTAGATGGAATTTAAAATTGAGAGTTTTCAGATTTATGTCAGTAGAGGATGTATATAACTGTATATAGCTTATGCATAGTTTGGAATATAGATTACTTAGTTTGTAACATGATTGCACCCATAAATACTAGGTTAACCTGATTGATAAGCTCACATAGGCAGATTTTAATTTCCCAAATTTATCACAGTTTGTGATGTGTTATAACATAAAAAAGAGGAAGATTTCGTATGAATATATGTAGTTAATGTAATATAAGAGGAAAGCAATTGTATGCACAGCTTAGAAGAATTCTTATCTTTCAGAAAAAATGCTCATTGTTTCTGCTGGTAGGGATGAATCAATAAAATAACAATTCCTTTCCTTATCCAAAGCATCTCATCAGTCATCATAGAAAACATGTTATGGACACTTATATCAAATAAAATAAATTTCTGTAATATTTGTATTCAACTCAAGTATTGAACTCGGAATGAAAATGTCAATTTCTTTTAAAATAAATCCCTCTCTTTCTCTTTCTCTAATAATTTCATATTGAGTCAGAAAAGTTATATGTATCAAATAGATCATTTGTATCAAAAACCTTGAAAAAAAGCCTCGTCAATTTCAGATTGGTTTTAAAATGTTGTCTTGCCTTTCAGATAAACATTTGAGATGAAGTTCAGCTGGAATTATGCACACATACACATGCACACACTTATCACACACTTATGTAATAATAATTACAAACTAGATGTATATAAAACATTTAAAATTCAGAACATGTTGAGTTTGAAGGAGTTTGGTTTTTTTGAGCCAAAATAATTTCAGATGTAAAACATTTTTTAAAATACACCTTTAGTTTTTTTAGAAAAAGCCCCCTGCATCTCAGTTATATTCCAGTGCCAGCACAACAGCAAGGCCCATTTCACACACAAGGGCTATAGTAATCTGAGAATCATTTTGCCCCCTGTGTTCCTGCAATTTTATGGGTCTGTGGAGTCGTTGGGGTTCTCTGAGCTTGGTTGTGTTCTTGCAAACATTTCATTACCCAGCCAGGTAACATCTTCAGTGCTAGAATGGAGTGGAGTTTGCTCTCTGTTTATATACAGTGGCTTGCCCTGCCAGTGTTGGTGGTGGGTCCCCCCACCCCCCATAGTTTCTTGATTAGGGTATTGTTTACTGCTTGATTGTATGTCTGGTGATAATCTTGGGGTTAATCTCTGCTTATCTTGAAACTATGGTTATGTCTGTCCATGTGTTGTGAGATTAAGGAGTTTTCATCGTGTCTTCTGATTGTTAGTTGGTGTTCATGGATGCTCTCTGCTAGTCTTCTGCCTGTCTGTCCTACATAGTTGTTGTTACAGTCCTTACACTCTATGTTGTAGATGACTCCTGTTTTTATTTCTTGGGCTACTGGGTCCTTTGGTTTGCTTAAGATGTTTTGGAGGGCTTTAGTTAGTTTGTGTGCTACAGAGATGCCATGTAGTTGTAATAGTCTGTTGGTAGTTTCTAAGATGTTTCTGATGTATGGCAGTCTTATCCTTTTCATAGCTTGCGCTGGTTGTGTTGTAATAGGTTGAGTGGTCAGGCACTTTTTAATAAAGTTGTGTGGATATCTATTTTGTTAGAAGATGTTGTATAGGTGGCCTGTTTCCACATGAAAAGGAAGACACAATAAAAACTCCTTAATCTCACAACACATGGACAGACATAACCAGTTTCAGCTGGGAAACTGTCAACATCTTAGACCAAGCTAAATCCAAAAATGCAAGAGAATTCCTGAAAGGTTGGTATTCAGACAAGGTAGCCATCAATAGGCACATACAGATAAACTACATCTACACACTATTCAAAAGAGACAATAAAAAGGAAAACAAAAGACCAGAACATCTCCTCACCAGCAGTCATCACCCAGATAAGCAGAGATTAACACCATTATCACCAGTCATACAATCAAGAAGTAAACAATACTCCTAATCAAGGAACTGGGGTAGGGGAAACACCACCAACACTGGCAGGGCAAGCCACTGTATATAAACAGACAGCAAACTCCACTCCATTCTAGCACTGAAGATGTTGCATAGCTGGGTAACAAAACATTTGCAAGAAAACAACCAAGCTCAGAGAATCCCAAGGACTCCACGGTTCAACCTTGAGCCACACATATTCTCTTCTATTGGAACTTTATGGGTCTTCTAGAAACTCAGGAAGCTGAACCAATTAAATTTGTGTTTGGCTTCTGGTTCAGAAGTAACACTTACAAAGACTGTTTGCAGAATTTAGAGCTGGGGGTGTGGATAGTTTCCAACTGATGGAATTTCCCCTTCCTGCCTGATGGCAAGATGCTCTCTTGCTTTCCCACCATCCCTATATACAGTCACGCCATTGCCCCAACAGAGTGACTGGATACAGTTTTCTTTTCTTTTTCAAAATGTCTTGTTATAAAAAGAACCTGTGGCAAAGAGAGAATGAGGGTAGAATAGGTAACATGTAACTCTACTAGTAAGGGAGCTGCATTGGCTTCCAGGTATGATTTAAAGTGCTGGTTGCCCTATATAACTCAGGGCCTGAGACTGCCTTCTCTAGATTAAATCTATCTGACTGGAAAACTCTGGGGGACAATGCTTCATAAAGGTCCCTCCACTTTGGGAATGCCATCTTCAGGGATCCCCTAGTCAAAGCTTTTCAGTTATAGTCTTCGTTCTATGGAATAGGTTGCCCCCAAGTATCTGGACCTCTCCCTCCACTTTGGGTTTCTCAAAGCTGTGAAGACATGGTTCTTTAGAAAAGCATTTAGAGACAATGAGGATTAACTTATCCTGGTGGATGATGCAACTAATGGAAGTTGGCTGCTATATTTGGATTATTATTGTTTTTAATTTTTGTTATTGCTGGATGTAAGTTCCTTAGAGCCTTTGGGAATTGAATGCCATAGAAACCAGAATAAGTAAATGAATAAATTACTGAGAAACTATTGTTTTTGTGGATTCCTATTGACCAGCTGGATGGAGTATTGCAATGAGCAGCAGTAGGGACACTCACTGATAACTTGAAGTTGCTGCAGAAAGCAAAAGGGGTGAGGCTGGTGATGGTGTGGAAGTTCCTAAATCTTGGCCATTCTTGTAAAGCAGCATAATCTGATGCCTTTCAGTTGTATTACATTTGAACTCCCCCAATTTGGGTGCTGTAGGAATTGAAGTCCAACATCTGGGGAAAACCAGGTTGGGATAGGCTTTCAAATACAAACATAGTTCTAAGCACCAGCACTTAATTGAAGTGCAATATGGATCAGGGTAAATGCAGAGGAGGGCTTAATGTGATAACCTCTTGAATGCCAAACACTCATAACCGCTGTATGGCAACATGGATTTTTGTCCTGAGCCTATGTAGTTCAGCTTACTTGTAAGATTGACAGAATAAACAGAAGATATGGATATTCAAGTTCTATTCTCAAAACTGATGGACTCAAATGGTGGATATGCTTTGAAGATAATATAGTTTGAGTTAGGCACAGCCATAAGCCCAAGACCAAGGCTTTACTTTCTGCAGTTGATTCAAGTCTTCTTCAACATGCTCATTTTACCAGTCTGCAGCACCATTGATTTGGGGTCCAGGGACCAGTATTTTGGAGGTCATTGAAAATAGCACAGAATGGATTAACATTTAAGATGGGAAAGAGTTCATTACTTTTACTGTATGATGTGCTGCTGCTGATAATGATGCTGATGGTGAATAAGGACTTCTTGTCCCAGTTTTTTGTCATTGTCAGCTTCAGAGATTTTGAAAGGTTACTCCCCTTTGGCAGGCTTTGGCTACTTTTGATTGTGAGCAAAAATTAATTAAAAATTCCCACTTCATAATAGAGCTGATAAGTTTAGTTGTAGATATGAAGCTTGACTGAGAGGAACTTCAAAATACGTCATATTATAAATGCATAGATAGGTATGAATGTAGAATATGAAAGAGAACAAGATTGGTGCAGTGGTTAAGGTACCAGGTTAGAAACTTGGAGACCATGGGTTCTAGCCTTGCCTTAGTCACGAAGCCAGCTGGGTGACTTGGGCCAATCATTCTCTTTCAGGCCTAAGAAGGAGTCAAGGGCAAACCACTTATCAAAATGTTGCCAAGAAAACTGTATGGGCTTGTCCAGGTGATCTCCAGGAATGAAGACTGAGTGGCAGGCAGACGGGGATAAAAAAAGTATTCTTTCCATGCTGTTAATTCTGTTATCCAATGTGCACACATTGTATGTGTGAAGTTTCCTGAAATGTTCTTTACTTAGAACTACTGTCCATTAGGACTGCATCATGTATGGTAGGCAAACACAAGGCTAACTATTATGGAGTGGTAAGCTGGGGGAAAGCATGGCAGGAGCACAGCAAGTAAAAGGATAACAGGGAAACAAAGAGACACCTTAATAATAGTTTGGCCTTAATAGAGATGGGTGAATTCCTCCAGAAACAGTTTAGACTGGTACCAACAAAAGTGGAAAGCATTTCAGGAAAATAACTTTTCTCCTAGAATTTTAAATTAGCTGTTGAATTAGCATTAAATGAACCCCCCCAGCACCCTTTTCATAAATCGTAATGCCACCAAATTTGAGGTATACCTGTAAAGGGATTGCACACTACCACCCCTTCACCTTTGCTCCATCTCAGTTACACATGCTGTTGCCTTCCACATTAAAAAAAGAAGGGAAATAGAGAGGAAGGAAGGGGGGGAGGGGAGGAACCGTTCATATCACTGGGGAAGAAGAGAATAAACTGATCTTCTTTAACAAGAACTTTTTCAACATTTTGAAAACTTCTTACAGAGGCCGTTAATAAAAGGTTGCGCAAAGCATTCAGATGAGGTGCTTCATTATGTATGGGAGTGCAAACAAAGCTTTCTATGTTTCATTAAAAGAGTTGCATCTTTTGCAAGGCACATCCATTTCACTTCAGCCAGGAGCAATTTCCAAAGCTGCCACATGAGCCCTGCAAAATATATGGCTGCTTTAATAATTTGAAAATTGGGGGGTGGGGGAATATTGTGTTCACTGTGTTGTGCAACACCTTACTCACATACTTTGTTTCTTCTACCCTTCTCCCATTTCCTTCTTCCCACCAGATTTTTAATCCTCCCTCCCTTGCTTTCTTTTTTCAACACACGTGCTGAGATTCCAGAGTCACTCTATTAAAGATACATACATATAGGAAAACAAGCTGTTGCAGTGATTGTTGCTGACATTTGAAAATATTTTACAGGATACCCAAACTTTCAATCAGTGTATAGCTCTTCAACTGTTGCATTCTTTCCTCATCTGTTATCCTCACCCATTGCTTCTGGATTAACCCTTCCTTTCTTTCTTATTTCTTATTTATTTGTGTATCTTATTTTGTTAGAATGTATAATCTGGAAAACTGATGTTTTACCATTTTTGATGTGTCTAATGCACAAAGTTTGCACATGTGGGCTTTGGCTGAATTATTCTGTTGCTTGGAGTAGAATTTCGAACCACAGAAGCATTTGGAGACCATAATGCTTCTCTATATTGAAAGTAAGCCTTAATGATTGCCAATGCTTATATTCTAAATGAAGGTATTCTATCTTGGGCTGCAATATTATTCTGTTCTCAGGGCTCAGATTAATATTTGTGCTGAAAGGTGCCTTGCAGTTTCTCAGAGGGTTCTTTCCCCAGTAAAAGAGGCTTCTGTTTTCTTAACTTATTCTTGGTGGTTGTGAATTTCTTTTGCTGGATTTCTTTTGAGCTGACTTCAAAGTTGGAAATAACAGAAAATACTACTCTTGGTATTGTTTTATTTTATGCATCTTTCCAATATGCTAAAGCCTTCCCAGTTCCCCATGCTTCCCAGTGTGAAAAAGCACTATTGGAGGAAAAGGAGGAATTTTCTTGGGAACAAATGGAAGCCATGGAGGTTGTAGATTGCTGGAAAGATGATTATTCAATGAAAAATTGGACATTGCTCAGCATTTTGTAATTCAAAAAGAACAACATATAATTGCATGAGAACTGCTAGGGAAAAATGCATAGCACTACTTCAGCCTAAAAACCCAGGCCACAATCTCAGGCTAAATGCCATGAAACTCCATCTTACTTCTTCGTTTATCTCATTGCAAGTTGATGTACCTCTTTTTGTGTTTATGAAAATTATCAGCTCTAAGCCAAGTGATTCTTACTTTGTGTAATGTGCTATAAGAGTGTTGGCCTTTTAATTTTGTTTAAGAAAAGTACAGGGAAGTTGTTATGCTAGCCTAAAATAGGGTTGGGGAGTTTGTGTGTCATCATGTTGGGTGAACAGGCCAATTATTATGCTTTGTTAATCCAGGGTTTGGAATGAGTATGTTATATGAACCCAGCCAAAATATAGCTTGAAAAGGAATACAGTTCAGCAGTTCCCATTTGGAGAACACTGATACTGAAGTTGTTGGGTCTGGCTCTCAGATTTGCTTGGTTAAACTGTATTACATAAAGGTTCTCTCTTAAGTCTATCTGCATCCATTGAAATAGCTAAAGTTATACACTAGGAAAGTATAGAGTGTTTTAACTGTTGTCCTTTATACAGTCTAAGGTAAGGGGGGGGAAAGAATGCTAGAATGTTCTTATTTCTGTCTTTTAAAAATAGCATCCTCTGCTGGGCCCACATGGCTATTTAATCTGTAGTTTTGGAATTTTTAGAATAGCTTTGAATTGATTAGTATCACTGGTGAAAGGTTTCTCATTAGTAATAACAGCTATGAATCATTTTGGTTATCAGATTGCTTGCTTGTCCTTTGAAGCATTAGCAAATGCCTTTTCTAGCCTTGTTCTTATTTCAATTTTTTCCCACTTCTTTTAGAATACTGAACAAAGCCAGTCACAAATTCCAAAGGAAACGGTAAGAGTTTTGTCTTTGACATGTCAAGGAGGGTTGCAGTGATTTTTGAATTAATAATGTTGGCATACACTATCAAAGGAAGTTTTGAAGATAGCTTTGTTCACAATGTATACTGCAGGTGGCTCTCTCCAGCCTTAAATTTAATTTCATGTTTCTTACATTTACTGTAGCTCTCACATATTCTACAATATTTTAGGAATTAGAACTTGTGGCCTTGATTGGAATGTACATATCTACATGCATTATTTAGATAAAATTAATGTTTTTAGCTCCTAGAGATAATTTCAAGATAAACGTTCAATTAAAAAAACAAAGAAACTGGGCCCTCAAGCTGAACTACAACTTCTGTCATCCCCAGTTGTTGGTTGTTAGGTCCCAGCATACCTGTTCTTAAAACAGTCCAACAATTTAAGAAATAATGTTACATTTATTCTGAAACTGTGCAGACTTCATTAACATACGCTAGTTGTTAAAAATTATGTAAGTGATTCAAAGCAGAGGAGTTTAATTATTATTTCAGTTTTGCTTTTTGAAAATATTTTTAATAAGAATTACAATGTTCATAGTGGCCAAACAACCTGTAATAAATACCAATTATATGAATTTGAATTTTAAATGCAGTCCCATTCATTTCCTCTCTCAAAATCCCATGTTATTGCCCATGTTAACTGGGATTCATAGCATCGCATCTGGAGGGTTTCAAGTTGACACAGAAAGAGTGGAGACTTTTTCCTGAAGCATTTAAGAATTGAAAATAATTATCCAAAGGCTCAGCTCACCAACAGACATAAATATCAAATGCTTTTATATCCTGTACCAAGATGGCATCCACTCAATTACAGAGAGAAGATACCTTGAAATCAAGCATTAATTTCTTATTCTCTGGGTTATGGGAAACTTAGCACAGAAGAGGGAAATGTTGAGACCTGTGGAGTTGAATCTGGTCTTGAGACTCAATTAATTAGAGTCAGTCACATACCAGTCTTGAATACGACTGGTTACCTTAAATCAGAATATAACTGAGACGTTATTAGTCCATGGATGGACCACCTTACCATAGTCAACGGATTCACGTTAAGTAGGGTACAGTATATGTGGGTGTGATGAGATTTGGGGGAAACAGAGTTTTTGCTGTTTTTTAAATGAGAAATGCTTATTTTAGGCTTACACTGTAGTTCTCACGCATGTCCCATCTTAGGAAAGGGAGGAAACTGCTGTCAGTTTTCAGCAGAGTTGGAGAGGGCCCACAGTGCTACAAAAAGGGAACTTGGAAGTCATACGCAAGCCAGGGATGCAGATTGTTCAACCTTGCACTGGTTGACTCTGCACTTACATAAAAAGATAATGGATCCTTTGAGTTAAACTTGACATCTGGTAATTTCATAATCATGGTTGTCTCCCATTCAGTATTCACCAGACCTAGCCCTGTTTAGTTTTTCTTGAGAATTGAGGTCTGATCAGGGGTGCCACCTGCTGTGGCCTGCATTCAAGAAGGCTATAAGAATCTGATCTTTCAACATGCACTAGTAATCTGACAATGGAAAATTCTCCATATTTCCTTCCTTAAAATACCAGTAAAATATAGTAAGTTTTTTTTATCATATTTAAATGAATAAATGAGTAAATTTACTATGGAGTACTAGTCCAGCTGAGATTATATTGCCTATTAAAATATTCTAGAGAAATGTAGCCAGCCAGCATACTTTCTCCGTTGCTACCAACTTGGCTTTGTGGACTTCCCATATGGTAGTTCAGAATCTCTGTTTTGAAGAATTCAATCCAAAATGGAGCAGATGAACCTTCTGCTAAAGCATGGTGATTATTTTAATATGAAAGAGATCAACTGCAGTATGAAAAAAACAGTAATTTGTCATTGCATTTCTGTTTTGGGATAATTATCTTAATCTTGTTGCAGTGCATATAAATAAATTGTTAATTATGATATGAGAAATATATGCCAATTAACCTTTGTCCTGTTTTTCAAAAGTCAATAAAGTATTGTGCATTTTGAGTTGTATTTTTCTCTGTTTGTTTTTCCCATCCTGTGACCTGTGTGTTAGTTTCACCTGCAGGGGCTTGGAAATACTTTTGCCAACAGTTATTGGCTTCCTTGATTGAGTCTTAGTGGTCCCTTGGGAACCCAGGACAAATGCAAAGAAAAGATACTTTTAATGTGATTTTTCACAACGAGATGAATTTCTGGAAGGGGCATTATAGGAGATTGTAAGAGATTGCTGTGTACTAATTTATACAAACAATATTGTTTATCCATTGCATATACTAAAGTTGAATGTAATGTATTGCTATTTACCACTTACTAAGACTCATAATTAGCATATTCAGAGAATGTATACCATACAGGTAGTCCTTGGGTTACGACCACTTGTTCAGTGACTGTTCAAAGTTATGATGGTGCTGAACAAGTGGTACTTATAACCAGTCCTTGAATTTCTGGCTGTTGCAGCACCCCTGCGGTGATGTGATCGCAATTTGGGCACTTGGCAACCAGCTTGCACTGATGATGGTTGTGGCGTCCTGCAGTCACATGATTGCCATTTGCAACTTTTCCTGCTGGCTTCTCATAAGCAAAGTCAATGGGGAAGCTGGCAGGGAAGGTTGCTAGTTGCTCCCATAAGTTGCTCCTGCTGATTTTTTCTCCCAAGGAGCCTGCTACACAGTATGATATTCCAGGGATCTCGTACTCCATAGGACCCCCCTACCCCCTTGCACTCCGTAGCATGCATGTGTGCCTGCAGCAGCTGTTTGTTGACCTGCCTGTGCTCTGTAGCATCTGTCCATGGTCCCTGCTGACCCACCTGCCTCTGTAGCACCAACCCGCCCCCACTCTGTAGTGCCCACCCATAGTCCCTGCCGACCCACCCACGCTTCATAGTGCTTGCCTGCGGCAGCCCCCCACAACACACATACACCTTCCGTGTCACTTGCGCACACTCCCGCTCCTTGTCTGGAACATCTGCTTAATGACCTGTATGGTCCTGGGGCTATGATGGCAACCGGGACTGCCAAGATTACCATCACTAAGCAATGCAGTCACATGACATTGCGCTTTATGACCACATCACTTAGTGACATAAATCCCGGTCCTAATTGTTGCTATAACCCAAAGACTACCTGTAGTATTATATGGGACTAAGAATGGGGTTATGTCACTCAGAACTAAGAAATCTTTTCTGAAATGTTAAGATTCAAAACAGCTTTTACTTCTGACATACATCAAATACTTTCTGAGGTGAATAATATGACAAAACATATCTAGATTAACCAAAAGTGAAACTTAGATTAGGCATTGGTGACATTACTACTTAGGTAAGGTGGAGGATAATGCTTATCCATGGTAATATATTTAATGCACAGTCAGTCAGGTAATGAAGAATAATGGGCAGAGTGATCCATGGTTTTATATCCAAGCATGAGTTACTTGAAAATCTGTGTCATAAGCTATATAAAGCAGGGAACCCAACATTGGAATAGATTGCTCAATTCCTGAAACTCCCTAGGAGGCTCTGATGGAATTTTTGGGAGCAGTAAAGGTCACCCATATTGATAGGATTATGTTTAGATCAAATTTACACAAAATTTAATGCAAATATCAAACTTTGCTTGAAGAAAAATTCTAAGCATCATTTGTTTACCTCACTATCTTTAAGTGTGAGTCTCTAGTTTATACTATAAAGCAAAATTCATATTAGCATAAATTGGGGTTCTCCTATTTCATACAGAAGGTAGATGGATCTGTACCCCATATATTGCTATCATGGAATAGAAACTGTAGGAAAGTATCCTGACAATCAAAATGAGATATTTCTCTTCCTAAATTCCTCTCACACAGTTTATAGATACTCAGAAGTGACCAAGGAGAACCTGCCATCTAGGTAGGAGGAAGTGGATCAGTGTTTCCTCTACTGTACTCTTCCCTCCTCAGCTAGTCCCTTCCCTGGAATTAGCATCAACACCATTTACATTCTGACTGGCTACTAAACCAACTGGGGTCCTTGGAGTGAAGTCCTGTGCGATGGCCACAGTGGCTGCCTGGGCCAACTTCTCTTGTGTCATTCACATGTTAGATGGGGGCTACTCATTTCAGGCAGAATGAAGCAGTGCAGCAACTTAGGGCTTTCTTCAACTTGCTGTCCATCCAGATTTACCCCTTGAAAGTGGCTGGCTTCATTTCACCTATTAATAAGGCCAAACTTTTACAAAGGGAGAGAAAGAGTGTGCATGTGTGAAAGAAAGAAATAATATATTTGTGTTTGTAAGACAGATTCATTTGACACCCTGATACTTGTGTTCCATTTTGGTGTTTTGGTTGCAGATTGTTTCTTTTTTATGATCCTGCTGGTTATCCTGTTGATAAGTTTAAGCTCTCTGGAGGAACACTAGGTATTTTAGTTAAGTCTCTCCCCCCTAATTTTTTACTAGGTGTCCACCTGATTTGTTGAAGTTCTGCTCCCATAATTCTTAACCAGCCTAACTGAAGGTCATATGGAACCCACTCCTGCAATAAGTGAGTCTCAGTCTAGATGCCTTGACTGAGACTGATTGATACTCTCCTCTGCAAATTTGTGTAATTCCGTTTTAAAGCTCTACACCCCAATCTTGTCTAGAAGTCACAAATTTAGGTTATAGGAGTTGCTATGGGATATGTCACATGGGCAGTTGTGCACCTGATCATGTCATATAAGCATGACCCACAATCCTTTGCAATTTTTGTTGCGATTAAACAGTAATAAATGATGGATAATAGAAAGGTTGAAACCATTGACTTTAATCCAAACCAATGTTCTAAGGCAACAATGTGTTTGAACCATTTAGCTCTTAGCACTGATATTTTAAACTGCACTGAGATTTATATTGCTTGGCTAACATAGACTTTGGTAAAGGTAACCACCTGGTTTATTTCAGAACCTGAATATAGCATATGACAAATGCTTCTTCTAGCATATCATATCTTTTGGAGGTTAGTTGCTGATGAGGCTGGCAGAAGCATTTTCTGTGTTGATTTGGAACATTATGACTTTTGGAGAGATAAAGGAAATGCAGTCTTTTGTCTTTGAATAATGAGAAAGTGGTCATGTTAAATAGGAGGCACATCCATTTGGGTGGGGTTGAATGGTTTCAGGTTTTTAAAGATGAAATCTTTTTTAAAAATAGCTTTTAGAAGATGGGAGAGAGGGATTCATTCTCCAAAATGTGTTTAGTTTCTTTCTGTAGCTGTTTATGCAAAGGTTATTTGGAACAATAATGCCTAGAACTAATGCAATTACCCCTCAGGAATAGTTTTATCTAACATGCATTATCTGTTTGCTGCTTAATTTGAATCTCAGAATTAATCAGTATAGTGTTGGTGAACAATCCTTTATTTGTGCTTAATTTGAGAGCAACTGTTAGCTCTATAGTGCATCTCTGAATGCACTGCAAAGTGTTCCATCTATTTAATCACATACACTTGTTTCCTTGTGGATGAATAATACAGTATATGTTAGAGCTAGAAATCAAGTTAATTTGATGGCATAGTTCTGGAAGTACATTTATTTTTAATATTAAGTTAAAATTTGCATTCATATTATTACAGAATGTAAGGGGCTTTGGAGATGGAAAGTGCAGAGAATCCCTGAGAGTTGACCATCTAGCCTCTGTTTAAGCACCTCCAGTGAAGGAGAATCCAGCATTTCCCAAGGCAGTCTGTTCCATTCTGAACAACTTTTACCTTTAGAAATTAATCCTAATGTCATTACTTCAAGGTAGTACCACAAGGAATACTCGAATTCTACTTTATTGATATAGGCTATAAAAACAGAATCTTGAAAGCCTGACACTGTTTCTCTTTCCTCCCTCCTGTGCCAAAGAGAGTCAAGGCAAGGCCATCTTTCTCATGCTTTCTTGTTTTCCTGGGCTGAGTTCATGTTTTACTAATGGTTGTTGCATAACTTCTCTGCAGTATTTTTGTTATATTCTGTGCAAA
The DNA here is from genome assembly GCA_030867105.1 of Liasis olivaceus. Classification (NCBI taxonomy): domain Eukaryota; kingdom Metazoa; phylum Chordata; class Lepidosauria; order Squamata; family Pythonidae; genus Liasis; species Liasis olivaceus. The sequence goes on from CM061351.1 coordinate 14,200,813, forward strand.
ACAGAATAGAGAGGAACAGTGATTTCTTTTGATCTTGACTCTATACTTCTGTTGATAGAGCCTAGGACTGCATATACTTTTTCTGTAGCTGCTCACACTGTCAGCTCAATGTATGGATCATAATGTTCAGCTTGTGATCCACCAGGACACTCAGATTCTTTTCACAAATATAGCCGCCCAATATGGTTTCCCCCTTCCTATGCGCATACCATAGATGTCTTATTCCCCAAATGTAGGACTTGCAATTGTTTTCCTGTTGATGTTCATCTCACTCTCTCCCCCATTCTCCTCTCCACCTTGTCCAATTTAAATCCGACATCAGTCTGTGTACTCTGTGTATGAAGTAAGCTGCAGCTCACAAAAGCTTCTGCCTTTTAATAAAATGTGTTAGAAAAAGTTCTATCAGACTCCTGATTTTTTGCTACCATAAACTAACATGGTTCCCCTCCTACTGAATCTTAATAGTGTCCTCGAAGGTGTTTGATAATCTCACAAGTCATTTATAAACATATTCAACCATGGAGCTTTGCCTTATGCCATTCAGCACTTCCTTCTACCTTGATGTGGAACCACTGATGTACATTTTTTTAGTACGATGGTTCAACCAGTGCTGCATCTATCTAACCATAATATGGTCTGGCCCTTACCATCTTCTTTACTAAAATCTCCTAGGAGACTTTGTGGAATGCTTTGTTGAAATCAACATTCACTATGTCCACTGCATTCATGTGGTTAACTAAACTAGTCAGGCTATCAGAAAAGTTCAGGTTGCTTTGGACATTATCCTTGATAAAGCCGTGTATCTTCCTGCCAAATGATGCATTCTTTTCAAAAAGCTGGGACAGCTTAATAATATGAGAGTTTTGCCCGATACCAACATGAAACATGTATGCAAAATTGATTTAGAATGTGATTCTATGCATGTCTATTAGAAATAAATCTTACTGAGCTGCTATCCTAAGTAATTCCAGAAGGAGTTCTTCAAAAATTATCATTGTACTCTTAGGAAGTCTTTTCTCTAAAAAAAAGTTTAATTAGCAACAAAAGTCACTATTGTACTTTTAATAACACTATAAAAGTAGGAATTTCAGCAGGTGTAATTTTTCTCATATTACTGATATGTCATATTCTGAGTAACTGTTATGAATATAATAGTTTTGTATTTGACAATTAACTTGGTCTGTTTTCTCTATTCCAAATTATTGTTGCACAAATAGGTTTTTCAGACCATATTTATTACTATTTAAGAAGTGTTCTACCAAGGAATTCCTTTGTAAGCATATGTGAAATTTATATTAATCTCAGTCCCATTGTCAGAAGACACTGGGAGTCATTGTTCTGACCCCTATCTGCTTTGGGCAGAGATAGTAGAAAACTGCCTGTTGGCATATCAGTTGGCAATGTGTTCATCCTGAATCACCACCAGACATGAACAGTTGATTCTGCTAGATGAAGGAAAGCTGGATGCCTCCTGGTATTTGAAGGGGATTTGAAACCAGAATATATTCTGGAGGGGGTTGGATGAGGAAAGGCTTAGGAGAATAGCTTGAGCCTTGTGCACTTGGAAGATCCAGTGTTTCATATGTTCCAGTTTTTCACAGGAAGGAAGGAAGAGGAGGCCAGTTCAGACAGAAAAAGAACATCGTAGTAGAAGAAGCAGTTGGGCTGGAGACAGGAACCAAAAATGTTGGTTCTTTGAGCTTCTATATTTACTGTTGGTATCCTTACTTCTCCTCTTTCTTTACTTGCACATCTTTTGTTCATTTTGCTTTGTTTTGCTTGCTGTCTTGTTCCTTTTTGTATCTCACAAGGCTTTGTTAGATTTCCATTACATATTATTTGTGCTTTCTGTGAAGTATAAATTGATCTAAAGTTCTTTCCAAAGTTCGTCTCTTCAAAACTTTGAACAAGAAAGCCCAGTTCAAATTGTCAAAGGCCTTCTCTGGTCTAAGAAAATCAGTGTTGCTTGTTTTTCATTATGTTGTTCCACATATTCCAAAATATCCAACATGTTTCTAATATTGTCCTTTAACTGTCTTTTAAGTAAAAACCCACATTGATCGTCATGAATAAATTCTTGCAAAATTATTTTCAACCAGTCATCCAAAATCATTGTAAACAACTTGTAGTCATTATTCAATAATGATATCGACGTATAGTTTCTTGTTAATGTCAACTCTTGTCCCTCTTTAGGTATTAATGCTACACTGGCCTCTTTCCAGCTCTCTGGCATCTTTCCTTCCTGTAAAAAGAATTCCTCATATTTTGTGAAGGTTGTAAAAGTTCATCCTCAAAACATGTATAATTGTCAGGTTCAGCCCAAAAAACTCCATGGGACAGTTCTGGAATTGCTCAGTTACTTTATTAGCTTACACCTGCTAGACAGAATCTCACCAGACTAACCCTAACCCCCAAAGTCTGCAACTAAACACTACAAATTCCTTAGGATGGTGCCAGTCTCATCCTCTTTGCTTTCACACGCTCAGGCTGTGGGCTGAGGAGATGCTTGAGATTCTTCTCCCCATGACCTTGAACCTCCTCATCCAAGTCCTCCATCACAATAATAAGAACCTGGTAATCCATCTGGTCCAGGCTCCTTTCCTGTTTTAATCTTTTTTATAGCTTCACAAACTTCCCTTATCATTACAGGTCCATCCATAATCTCTTTCTGTTCCCCTGTAATCCTTGGTAAATTTTCTTTCTTTAAGTATTCATCTATTTTCTCCAAAGAAATGTCTTGTCCTTTATATAAATTGGAATAATATTGATGAAATGCTTTTTGCATAGCCACATTATCCGTTAATACAGTGTCTCTCTCTTGTAGTTTCAAAATCATTTTCTTTTCTTTTTGTAATTTATATGCCAACCATTTCCCTGGTTTGTTTGCAAACTCAACATTTTTTTGCTTTACATTTTTATTTCCATTTCTCTTACTGTTAATTTAGATAGCTGTCATTGTAAAAGCTTAATTTGTTGAGAAATACTTATCTTCTCTGGAAATTTCTTTAATAATTCTTCTTTTTATCTCATCCAAAATAGCTTTTGTCTTCTCTTGGCTCTTCTTTTTGAGTTCACTATTGTGTTATATGAAATAACCTTTGATAAAAGCTTTGTTTGTGTCCCAAACCATTCTTAAATCAGTACATTTATCTAAATTATTTTCAAAAAATTCTTTTAATTTCTTTTTACAATCCTCCACTATTGTTTCTTTCTGTAGCAACATTTCATCTAGTCTCCATCTAAAAGAACTAGATTTCCTTTTATAAACCAAGCTCACGGGATTATGATTGGAAAAAGTCTTTGGTAATATCTCTACTTTATGAACCTTGATAGCCAAATTCTTCAAACTCTAAATCATATCTATTCTTAAATTTAATTTAATTCCAATTTGTTCAAAAGCACTTTCACTAAGAATCAATCTTTCAAAATTACTGTCACCTTTATCCATTTTAAACTTTTTTACATCTAATCCTTGTTATGCGAAGAGAGGACTCTTTGGAAAAGACCCTGATGCTGGGAAAGATTGAAGGCAAAAGGAGAAGAGGACGGCAGAGGATGAGATGGTTAGATAGCATCACTGAAGCAATGAGCATGAAACTGAGCAAACTCAGGGAGGCAGTGAAGGACAGGAAGGCCTGGCGCAATATGGTTCATGGGGTCACTAAGAGTCGGACACGACTTAACGACTGAACAACAATCCTTGTTAAGCTTTTTGCTAAAAGTTTAAATCCTTTGAAGCCCCCCCCCCTTTTCCTTTTTTAATCCAGAAAGAATGTTGATTCACCAAGTGGATTTCTCTTATCCTGCCACTCAGAAAATCTCTTTTTAGCTGTGAATTGATTACATCCAAAAGTGGTTATGAAATTGAGGGTTTTGTGAACCTTGTGTCCATGTAGACTGCATTACAGCTGTGAGCTTGGCTGAAATCCCTTCCCCCCCAGCCGCTTGACTCATGAGTTGACTGCAAAAACCTCAGTTCCTGCAGTATCCTCACAAGGAGCAGCTGTCTGGGGTGCAAGTGGGTAATTTCATGCTCTCTCCTTGTCCAGAGAGACTGCACTGGCCAAAATTCACCATCTGGCCACCAGTCTCCGCTGCAGTGCCGTCCTCACTTCTTCAGTGATGTCTAGTCCACCATAGATCCTCACCCAGAAGCCCCAATTATGCTTAAGTTTGGACTGAAGGGGAGCCTTTGCTAGATATGACATATTAACTAATAAGAATAATGAGCTTCAGTCTAAATATGCAAATAAGATAAATGTAAGTCTACCTTGATGCAACAGAAATTAAAATAGTTTGGGAAGGAAAAACAGGGCATTTTTCCTTTAATCAAGGATCACCTGGGGATTAATTTATTGTTAAGCTGTGACCATTCATGGAACAGCAATAAAGTAAAAGCTGTGATCACATTTTGTCTACTAGACACTTTAGATGGATGTATTCATCAAATAAGGGCAAACAAACAGAATCCATGGGAAATTCTGCATCACATTAGTAGCTCAGTTCTCAGGTGTGAATGAATATTTCCCCCCTGCTCTGTATTTATCTATAACAGAGACCTACCAGTGAAACAGAACTACTTTCTGTAGTTCAGAAAGAGTCCAAACATGAAATGGGAAAGGAATGTAGTTGGCTGCCCATGAGTTTTCTGTAGCAGAAATGCTGTGATTCTGAAGCAGCAGTAACTTGGATATGAATGTGTGTTCAGTTGATCAAGTAATTAGTTGATCTAGTTAGATATAGATAGCAATACAGGTGATAGGTAATAAGTTGTAGAGGCATCATTGTAGAAGCGGAAACGCTTCTCATAAGTAGATGCCATTTGTCTTGCACTGCTTAGGGTATGCACTGTCAACACATACATTCAAAACTGCTTCATGTTTTAATTATCACCAGGTATTTGCTTAAATAGCAACTCCTGTTTTGAACAAAACCATTCCTTTAACCATTTATAACATTAAACTAACCTTTTTCAGCCTAGTGCTTTCCAAATATGTTGGGACTATAATCCTCCAAATTCCCAGCCAGAATTATTTTAGTCACAGAAAGTTGTACTAAGCCATGGTAACAAGAGGAGGTCTTTGCTCACACCCTCCCTCCTTTCATTTGTACCTGTTTCAGGTACCCTGTATGACTTGTTGGATTTTACTTAGAATTCATGGGGTCACTATAAGTCCTTGCTAGAAGAGAAGGATAATTATTAACTTATATCTTAATGCAGCACACTCTGGGATGCAGTTTTGAGGTAGAAAAAGCTTACTTATACGTTTTCTGCCCAGGGAATACTCTGAGCAAACCAGAACTGTTCCCCTCTATAGCTTTGAGCACCACTTGAGGAGAATTCTGCCAGAACAAATCACATTCAGTATACCTTGAGTGTAAAGTCACACAAGTCTAGCTAGGAAAAAAGGTAGAAATCTCATGTGCTTTGCCTGTCAAACAAAGGGTTTGGGATATAGATATCACAGGAGAATTACAAGCCTGGATTTGCCCAGACTATCCCCTAAAAATCCAATTATCACATTTGTATACCCTTCTCCACAGGACAGATATACTTGAGGCTGTCATTTCACCCTCTCAACAGACCTATGAGGTAAATTAGGCTCAGATGTAGTTGTTAGTGAAGTAGGTTAGGCTGAGAGAATAGCTCTCCAGAGAAAGGCAGATCATACACTGATAATAATTGCATTTCAATTCATATATTGGATTTATGTTGTTCCAACTCTGTCCTATCCTCTACAGCCTGCCCTCTCAAATTCTGCTCCAGAGGGTGCAAAGGCCTTGAATTGTGTTCAGTGCAACTTAGTTTTGGCTCTGAATAGCTTGTGCAAGAAATCAAGATTTTTTAAAATCAATGTCACTATATTAAACTAGGTTTTTTTAGAATGATTTGCCAGCTCAGTCGAATCAAATCTTTATTATGGTCATAGACCAGCATAGCAGCTCAGTCGTCATTCTCTCCTCAAAAAGGCTTGTTAAGGGATTCATGCAATTTATTAGGCAGTGCTTCATTAATATCCAGTTTTCAATGATGGCCAGATTCAGTGTGCTGAAGATCTATTCCTTCCCCATAAGTCTCACTTGCATTAGTACTTTTAATATATCTGTATATAATATATGGCCATTTGGAAGCATGCTTGGATCTTTCTGCTTTGAGAGGAAAATAGAAAAGCATTTCTATAATAATCAGGGTGAATTGCCATATCGCAAGCTAGTGAGTAAAGAGTTTAGCTTTTTGAGTAAGTACAAAATGGATTGTCAGGCTGGTGTCTGCTGCTTCAGCTGCTTTCCTCAAAATGACAAAAGTAGCATGTACAAAATGGGTGGGGCTTCAATTACAGTGCCACATCCACCATCTTGCTTTTTTCACCCCTCCCCCTGACGCTGCTGTCAATACATATTTCAGCCGTTGGGAAGGCTACAAAGCACAGGTGGAGAAAAGAGAGATAATAATACAACAGGGCACAGGAGGCAAAAGTAACATGGGGTGAATGTGGAAGTGTGCTTGGGCTTTATTTGGTGTGACCTGGGGAGATGAGAGGGTTGCAGAATCCACCCCTGCACTCCAGTGCTGCGTGTATCAATGGTAGATTTGAATTTGAGGCCAAGAAGTCACCTCTGCAGTTTATCATTCACCAAATTTCATTGCAAATTACATACGTGAGCAGCTTCATTCAGCTGAAGTCATTTCAAATGAACTTTCTTTAGAACAGCAGTTCTGAACAGAGTATTGTGAAGTTGCTAATTATTTTGGATGTGGTATGCTAGTATTCTTGAGGGAGTTGAGTCTTGTTGTTCAGTCATTGTACTATATAAATTGATGGGGGTGTTTTTACTTTATTTCTGTTGGTAGTATATGATGCAATAAATTTCAGAAATCAAATCACCAAAATAGTATCAACCTATTTTGATTGACATATTGAAGTTGTTTATTTAGAGCATATCAAGATCAAATGGAAGTCATTGCAATTAGTCAGTTATTGTGTTATCTTTTTTCACTTTTGGTTTTCAAATGCCACATTTCACAATTTTGGTGGTGCTTATTTTTTAAAAAATCTTAAATATGAGAAAGTAATGCCTGACCCCATAATTTTCTTATTCCCTTTAGATAGGACTTCTTATTCCCTTCCCTTCCTTCTAATTCAGTCCAAATGTAATTTGTAACTGGGATTTATTGAGGTTTTAGTCCAACCCATTCTAAAAGGCATCAGATTGGAGAAAGTTGCTATAATAAGGCTCTGAGATTCATCTCCAAAAAGTGTTTCAGAGCAGCAGGATGCAAATATAGCCCCCGCTGATAGTGGCGTAAAGCAGACATAATTTTAATAGTGCTCAATATTTTAAAATAATTTTAAATGTAACTTTCTTTGCTCTCCGCCTCAAGTTCCCCTTCAAGAAAATTAAATAAATTATACTGTAAATATTTAAAGTAAGTAAATAAAATATTGAAATGAATTACCAATTCATTTATCAACTTTGACAACAGATCTCAAGTATGTTGACCTCAGAGTCAAATTGATTATGGCAGGATACAAATTTACTAAATAAATTTTTAATTTTAACTTTTGGTACTTTTTGCTTTAAATAAACAACTAAATGCATTTTTGTAACATTGGCCATTGTAATTACTGATTTGATGCAATTGTGAGCTATTCACTATGGTTAAGATCTTAGGTAAGGGATCTCGTATGCAGTGCTTTAGCTTTTTTCCCGTATCTTTGTTACCTATAGTATAGAATTGTATCAGCGCTATTGAAATGTTAGCTTTTAATTGATATTTTAAACTATCTTGAAATCCCTGCCTACAGCTACACATTGTCAGTGCTAATGTTAATATACTGTAGGTATTATACCTACTCTTTGTTCCAGGAAAGGAGAACAGAGAATTTTACTGTGAGGAAGACAGTCTTTCAGGCCTGATTCCCAAATAGTACTGATACTATTAAATTGTTCTTGACTTTAACTGATAAATAAATAAACCCATCCATTACAGCTTAATGCTATTATGAATTAACTGTTATGGTTTGTTCAACAAACTCTGATTTAAGGATTCTAGCATTGTGTTATATACAAATCCTGCTGCAGTCTTCTCTTAATATTTGGGAAATGTTAGGTCTGCTCACCTCAGAATCCCTCTCCTCCAAACCATTGTGCAATTATTGTTATTTCTAGATGGTATAGCATTAGTAACTAAATTATTTTTTAGTTTTTTAGTTACATTAGGTTTTTTTTTTAATAAGTTTTCTAAGATCTGGATTTGGGGGATTATTTTCTTCCTTAAAAAATATCATACCTTCAACTCATAGTGATCATATCATGGATTTAGGAAGATAATTTATTTAATAATAGCACAACTTGGGGCAGGATGCAGGAGATCCCTTTTCAAGGAAAATAAAAAAGTTTTGGTGATCAGGTTACTACTTCACACCAAAAAGCAATCATTTTCTCTCTGCATCTATGCATTCCTATGATAAAGCAGATGGCAATATAGAGGCAATATGGTGGAATGTATTGATCCTTGACCAGAGTAATGGGTTGCTCTAATGGGAAAATCATCCTTTTTCTTCAGATTTCTTTTTACAAGCAGTGGGGAAGGGAACTCTCTAGTTCTAATCTGAAATGCTGATCCAGTATTGAATTGAGTCATCTGGAATGTGCTCATCACATTCTGTTTTATTGTTAACAAAGAAAGCATATTAAACCCAATGGGAAACTTCTCCTCTCCAACAAGACATACATAAGTTTCCTAAATAAATAAGTGCATTGATATGAACTAGAGACACTTTGATGGCTGCATCTGTACAGTTTCCTTGTTAAGGCAGATGAGGAAGCTTATAGCAAATCATTTCTCACCAGACTTACCACATTTAAACACAAGTTGAGTGTGGTAAGATGACACTGTGTAGATGACACTACAAGATGACAATATGTAGAGAGTGCGTGTCTTCAGTGTTTACAGTAGCAAAAAGTCCTACATCTTCATCACTATTATGTTTGAAGCATCTGTCTGTTTACAGTGTTCAGGAGGGTGGACATCTCTACTATTTATCTGGATCTAAGCAGCATACTGAAAGGAACAAAGGTAGAGTGTGTGAAAAGAGAACAGATGTGAAAGAATAGAAGACAAAGGAAAATGTTGCAAGCAGCTGTGTTGCATATGATTTCTCCTGTACTCAGAGCAGAGAACTTGCTGTTACCTGATTGTATTTGAGATGTTTTTTTCTGTCATGTCTTTGAATATTATTAATAGTCCTAACTGAAAAAGAAAAACAAGACAAATGACTAATGGGTATTTATCCATTTGCTTGCTGTTTGTATCTTTCTTACTGCTCAGAAAACATAGATATTCAAATGCCACTATTTCAAAGGGCAAATGAACTTGCAGAGAATTAGATTTAATGCATCCAATAATAGCTTCCTGTTTGGAAACTAAGCAATCGTATTTTGTAATAATCCAGAAAGTGCCACACTTAAATGCATGTGTATATATTCTCTTTCTGACACGCACACATGCATTTTTTTTCTTTTTTTTTACACACACACACTGGCCACATCTGGTTCTAGAAATTATTTAACGGTGGCGGCAGATGTACCATTATCACAGATTTCCCTACAGAATGTTAATAGGAATTACGGTAGTATTGTACTTCAACCATTTTACAAAATATTAAGTAGCTGTACTTAAGAGATAATTGCAAACAATAAAAGTTTTAAAATAATATCATGTTGAATCTTTTTCTGACAGAAAGCAGAAGAAGAGGACCTTGTTCTTACCCCTGATGGCACCAGAGAATTCCTCACTTTTGAAGTTCCTCTTAATGATTCTGGGTCAGCTGGACTTGGCGTCAGTGTGAAAGGTAACCGGTCAAAAGAGAATCATGCAGACCTCGGCATCTTTGTGAAGTCCATTATTAATGGTGGAGCAGCTTCTAAGGCAAGTGTATTTCAAACAAGTCAGATAACATTCCATAATCCAGCATCTCTTAGGCAGTCCACTATTGATTTCCTGTTATACATCGTTCCTTCCTCCATTTCCCAGTTTTCCATTTGAATAATTAGTATGATGGTGATGATGCAGCAAATGCTATCTGTACTTTGGATGTTGTAAATATAATAATATATAGTTTATGTTTGCAGTATGTCCAACATTATGATGATAAGCTTCAGCAAAACTCTAAGGGCTTTGATTTGAGGGGTTGGAAGTCTTTTGTCTCCCAGAATTGAATCAACAACATAAACTATCTGAGCTGGATCCACACATTGTAGTAAGCAATATAGTAGTTTATTTGGTTGATTTTGACTTAACCTGTTGGGAGAAAGTAACCATTTTGGTTTGTAAGCCATGGCTTATGATTTAGTGTGAATCTAGCTGTTGTGACCTATTCCACATGGTTTAATGCAATGTGTGATCCCAGTCACAATGGCTCTAACCAGCATAGCAACCTAATTACAGTTGTGAAATTTATTTATTTGTAAAATTCATAGGCTAGTCTAACCAATCACAAGTCTGAGTGGCTTACAAAAAATAAAAAATACAAAGGAACAAAAAAGAGCCCAGAGGGGCAACCCCAGATAAAAACTGAAAAACCACATAGGGATCTGTCACCCATTCTGACCCCAAAGCCTGGGAGAACAGTGAGGTCTTGAGGGCTTGTTTAATTAAGTGCGGGGGCCATATGAATCTCAGGGGGAATGTTGTTTCAAAGATTAGGTGCCATGATAGAGAAGGACTTCTTCCTGGACCCACCATGGGACCCAGTGCATGTCAACTCTGTTAGAATATATGGGACAGGCAGAAACTACTGGGCATAGGTAGTCCCTCAAATAACTAGGTGTTATGCTGTGACAGGATTTATAGGTGATTACTGGCACCTTGAATTGCACCTGGAAGTCTGCTCGTAACTAGCGCAACTCACGAAGCAAACGTGTCACGTAGGCCTACCAAGGTATGCCCATAACTGTCTGTGCTGCTGCATTGTGACCCAGCTGTAGTTTCCAAGTGGTCTTCAAGGGCAGCTCCACGTAGAGTCCCCTGCAATTGTTCAGATGACAGGTGACCAAAGTATGAGTGATAATATGGGTAGGATTTTAGAATCCAGTGATCACTCTTGTCCTTTATCTCAAGGAGATAAAGCAGTGCCGTGATCACTCTTGTCCTTTATCTCAAGGCTAGAGGGGCCAAGAAAAGAAAGAAATCTGCTGAACTGACTTCATTACACATGTCAAAGTTATATTTATAATCCTTGAAGCCACAATTAAGTATTCTTTGCATATCTTTTTTCCTTTTTTCCTTTTTTCTCTCTTGTATTCTTTAAGATTCATTTATATAGGAGAAAAAAAGGAAACTCCAAAGCTTAGTGGAACAATACTAACAAAAGCAGGATTAAAATAGCATTTCCATTTATCATGATATTAATATAAACAGATTATGATATTTATGTGAAATTCAGGTGTAAATGACTGGAAAGTTAAATCTATGAATACTTATTCAAAAGCTTTTTTAGCTGTATTCACTTAAAGTTTGAGAATTAAGGGTTCTCAACTGAACCCATAACTGAAGATGCCCAAAATATCTTTAATTCTTTACTAAATTTCATTAGATCTCAGATTACATTTGATACAACAAAAAATAATAATCCTGATTTCTTGGACTCCATTGCATTTGTACAGGTATTAGGGGATCATCAAGTTGTTGTAGATGCAACCTGAACAATGCTTCATTAAAACATGTTTCTGCAATGTTCCAAAGTTGTTATGTTCTGGGGAAAAGTAATTACATATATTAATTTGATTTTGAGGCAAAGTTTAATATTCTTATTAATATTTAAATATTCATATAATATTTTTGAACATGTGTTATTTTGAACTACATGTCTACTACATGGAAATTAATAGATATACAATGGAAGTAGATTCTCTGTGCCCTTACTATTGCCAAGAGATTAATTCTTCAACATTGGGAAGACAAATTTATGGTCCCAATTACCCAGCAGATTGAATACCTGATGTTACTATCAATTTATGAATGAGTTGCCTATAGACATGGATTGTATCTGGATGATTCTGATAAAATATGGTCAGCTTTTATTCAACCTGTTATGTAAAATTTCATATATATATATACATCTATATATGCATAATAAACCCTCTATCTATCTATCTATCTATCTATCTATCTATCTATCTACCTACCTACCTACCTACCTACCTACCTACGTACCTACATACCTACACATGTACATATACATACACACACTACTAAAACTCGTGTCTGTAACCTTCAACTGGGTGAAACAGTGCGACATAGGGCAACAATTTTTGAACCAATGTACCTCAAATGCACTAACTTACAGAATGTGTCCAAAATCTGGGACCTGTTACTCTCATGGGATTGACATTTGGGAAATTTGTGGCTGCTTCAGCACTAACGTGCTGCTGTGCTGCTATGGTCAGTCCAGGTCATATGATTGTCATGGGTGTATCCCCAACTTCTTTCCCACCTCCCTCTGTCCCCTGCACCCAACTGGCTGGTGGTAAGGCCTGACAGGCGAGTGGTGATTGATTGCTTTGGAAACGAGGCAGAAATCTGAAATCTCTTAATGGCTGTGGGTGTTGAGGGAAGGATGAGGGAGCAACTTGAATGCCTGCTGGAAAGGTAGGGCTTGGCTGGGGGGCGCCAGTGGTCAACGGGTGAGCCCTTTTTCTCCCGCACAGGAGGGGGCCCTTGGGGACGCACCAGAATGGGGAGCGGGGGTGCAGTTTTCCTCACAGTCTGTGGCTCCCTTTGTGTGAGGCCCAGCCCAAGAACAACAGAGAAACAATCCAACCAAATTCAGCTCTTTTACTGTTTATACCTTATAGAAAAAAATTGCCAGACTAAATCTACACTATGCTAATGTAATAGATATATCCTGGGAGATTTTAGTGAGTGGCTATCATACACACACACACACACACACTCAATGTTGTTATTACTGTATTTTTTTGTTATTCTTTTATATATATTTTATTTGTTTTCTCTATGTTCTGCTTTGTTAAATAAATAAAGCCCTCCCCCCCAAAAAAACCTTTACTAAGTCTCTTTTTTCTTTTTTCTTGTTAGGATGGAAGACTCCGGGTGAACGACCAACTAATAGCAGTAAATGGAGAATCATTATTGGGAAAGACAAACCAAGACGCCATGGAAACTTTGCGTAGGTCCATGTCCACAGAGGGAAATAAACGTGGAATGATTCAACTGATTGTGGCAAGACGAATAAGCAGATGCAATGAGGTAAGGAACAGTTTGACTCTAGCAAAATATTGGAAGGAGAAGATTATTCTCCAATAACAGGAAATAAACAGTGTTTTAGCCATGACAGACAATGAATGCATTATTATTGTTGGTCGCACAGTGAGCCAGATGTTTAGACTGGGTTTGGCATTTTTATTCACCTATCGAGCCCTTCCCAAGGACCTGGGATAGGCAGATGTTGTTTGATGGTGTTAAAGGTATTGTTACAGGATGTAAGTTGTTCCAAGTAATGATTGTTGGTTATCTTGTCAATGCCGATGGTCTTCAGGTGGTACTCCAGATGTTTTGGGATTACATTCAAGGTGCCTATTCTATTGCTTTCTTTTGCCACAGTCATTCTATTTCTATTTGGAAGTCTTTATATTTTGTGATTTTCTCCAGTTCTTTCTCTTCTATTCTGCTGTCTCTGGGTATTGCAATGTCCACTATCCAGACTGTTTTGCCTTTCTTATCAACAGTTGTTAAGTCTGGGGTGTTATGTGGCAGGTGCCTGTCTGTTTGAATTCTAAACTTCCAGAGTATTTTAGCTTCTTCATTTTCTATTACTTTGTCCATTTTGTGATCCCACCAGTTTTTGCTTGCAGGCAAATGGTATTTCTTGTAGATCTTCCAATGCACCATTGTTGCTACTTTGTTATGCCGTTGTTTGTAGTCAGTCTGTGCAATCCTCTTGCAGCAGCTGACTAGGTGGTCCACTGTTTCTTCAGCTTCTTTGCAGAGGTAGCATTTGCTATTTTCTCAATTCTGGCTTTGTATGCATTTGTTCTTAAGGCTTGGTCTTGTGCAGCCAGAATTAGCCCCTCTGTCTCTTTCTTCAACTTTCCTGCTCTTAGCCATTGCCAGGTCTTGTTGTTATCTGCTTTGCCTGCTAGATCTTTTGTATACTGGCCATGTAATACTTTGCCTTGTCGTGTCTCTTTTCTATTCCTCATTTGGTCTTTGTTGTAGGCCAGTTTGGTGTCTTTCGTATTCAGTAAGCCTTCATGGTATACTAGCTTCAGTGCATCTTCTTCACTCTCCTTCAGATATTCTTCCAATGCCCTTTTTCCTTCTTCAACTGTCTGGTATACTTGCAACATTCCATGCCCACCTATGCTCCATGGTAAGTAGAGTCTGTCAACGTTGCTTTGTGGATGAAGGGCAAGATTCATTGTAATTATTTTTGCAGGGCTTCTAGTTCAGCTTGAGTCCAATCCACTATTCCAGCTTTGTATCTAATGACTGGAATTCCCAGGTGTTAATTGCCTTGATGGTATTTCCACCACTGAGTTTGGACTTTAAGATCTTCTCCACTTTCATGATGTATTCACTCCTAACCTTCTTCTTCACTTCAATGTGCTTGATGTTGTCAGCTTGAAGGATGCCCAGGTATTTGTAGTGATCTTCTTCATCCAGACAGTTGAAGTTATTTCCACTGGGCATCTTGATTCCTTCAGTTTGCACTGTTTTTCCCCTGTTGATGGTAAGGGTGGCACATTTATCCAGTCTAAACTCCATTGCAATATCTTGGCTGTATATTCAGACTGTGTTTAGCAGCAATTCTATTTCAAATGGTGTTTTTTTTCCATATAGCTTCAGATCGTCCATGTAAAGGAAGTGGGATAGCCTGGCGAATGTTTTTGATGTTTGATAGCCATGGTCTGGCTTGTTCAGTATTGTTGACAGAGGAATCAATGCCAAGGACAAAGAGTAGTGGTGATAGTGAGTCTCCTTGAAAGATTCCTCTCTTGATGTTAACCTCTCCCAGTCTGTCACCATCGACCAGCAATTGTGTCTTCCATTGTGCCATTGATCTTTGCACAAAGCTTCTGATGTTTTTACTGACTCCCGTTATTTCTAGGCACTTGATTATCCAGTCACGTGGCAGGGAGTTGAATGCCTTCTTGTAATCAATCCAAGCTACATTCAAGTTGGTCTTCCTTTTCTTGCAGTTTTCCAAAATCGTCTTGTCAATTAGGAGCTGATCTTCTGTTCCTCTGCTGTTTGGGCCGTTTCCTTTCTGCTCAGATGGAAACAGCTTGTTTTCAACTAAATGTTGATGTTGTTGTTGTTATTATTATTATTGTTATCTTCAAAAGGAAATTAATATAACTTCACTTTAACTGCATTTTCATGGGCTATTCTCAGAAATATGCAATCTGGGGAAAAAATCTGAATATTAATGATGGATTCAAGAACACAGAGCATTTTATGAGTTTATTTTATGTTTATGAGAATATTTAGAGGCTTTAAGAATAGCCAGGTCTTGAATAATAGAAGAGAAGAGAGGGGCTTGCATCCTTAGCCAAAGATTTAGAAGACTTTGCATCCTTAGCCAAAGATTTAGCAGAGGATGGTTTGTCTAAAATAGGATGGGACTAGAGGATGAAAACTATAAATTTCAATAGCTCTGCTCTGCTGTTTTCTCCTCATAATTCAAATACTCCAGAAATACTGTGTTTGATGCCCCCCCCCGCCCCCCTGCCCCTTGAAAGGGTTTGGATTCATCTTCTGTAAAAATGAGATTGATTTCATCCATGCGTAGTTCTGCATGGGTGTGAAATCTGGTGTTCTTTTGATGTTTTAGGGTTCAGTTTCCATCACCCCCAGCAAACATGGACAGAGTCGAGGGATTATGATATTTGTCATCTAAAACTACAGATATTTACCTATGGAGGTCCTGCAATTGGAGAGATTGTGTATTTGTGCGTGTGTGTGTGTATGGGGGGGGGGAATTGCATTAAATGTTTATCAGTGGGGAATTTGGTGATTAAAATAGCAGCTTAAGTCATTTTCCATGCGGGCAGGGAGCTGGAGGAAAACACTGACTGAAGCATAGATATTTTTTCCTATACAAAATATAGAAAACTGAAAGTCACCAGAATAGGTAGCAAAGTAACTTAGCAAACAGCAAAATTACTTGCATCATAATTAAACTTACCAGTTTGATAAAAGAAAGTCTGCTAAAGAGCAGAATTGGGGATATTATTGTTAATCCACATTTTGGGTTTTTTATAAGAGTTTTGCAACTATTACACAACAGAATTTTTAACCTTTTAGTGTAACTTGAATAGTTCATTAAGTATTGTGTAAAAATAGGGCATATAAATATATATGCCTAGAATGATTTATTAGTACTTCGTTGTGAAATCTTTCTACTATATACATTATGTGTAAGTTTGTTTGTTTGTTTGTTTGTTTGTTTATTTATTTATTTATTTATACATTCGATTTATTGTCCGCCCATCTCCCCCCAATGGGGAACTCTGGGCGGCTCACAAAGTACATATATATATAATTCTAACAGTGAGACAGTGAAATCTTACAATCTTACAATTATACAATTAGTGCTTGTTATGCTGTGTGACCAGCAGGGGTCGCTAGGGGGTCATCCGGGCTTTTCCTCCTCCGTAGATCTTCCTCGCCGCTTGCATCGCTTGTTGCTCACGCCAGCTGCATTCGGAGTTTGGCCAGCACCGGTATTTTGCTCCCCCGCGCAGCACCGCTGGTTCCTCCCATCTAAACGGGAGTACCCATTTATCTACTCGCAGATGGAATAGCTTTCGAACTGCTGGGTGGGCAAGGAGCTAGGACAAGGGACAGGAGCTCACCCTGTCCCGCGGAGCCGGGCCTGAACTGCTGGAGCGCCGATCATTTCTGACCAGCAAACTCCAGCATCATTAAGCCCTTGTGCCACTGCGTTCTAGGCAAGACCCAAAATCTCCAAAAGGCTTATTGTTATCTTAGTAGTCAATATAACAAGGATGACATATGCACATTATAGTGCAGGGATGTCTAATTTCACTTTATACTATCATAATAATAAACATTTATACTATTGTGTTCTGTGTGCCAATGAAGATAATGTCAAATACTCTACGAAACATATAATTGGCAAGCCCTGAATTAGTCTGTATACAGACAGTCCCTACTTGTGAACTTTTGTGTTGCAAACTTTCACTAATATGAACAAGATGGACCCAGAAGTCAGAACCAGAAGTCGGGTTGAAAGTCGGAATCAGAAGTCAGGAGAAGTTGGGAAAGGGTTAGTTTGCAGCGTGCTCCCTTTCCTGCCTTCTCCTGCCTTTTGTTTGCATTGGAATTGAAGTTCCCAGAAAGGGTTAGTTTATGGCGCGTGCTCCGTTGCCAGGTGAGGCAAGAGAGGGGGTGGTGGTAGAGGACAGGGGAGAGGGGGCAGAGGTCTCCTGCCTCACCTGGTAGCAAAGCATGCCGCGCTTCACTGGCTCATCCTTCACCCAAGGAGCCACCGCCACCTCTCCTGTCTCACCTGGCAACAGAGCACGTCGCATAAACTAACCCTTTCTGGGAACTCCAACTCCAATGCAAACCTCCAACCTCGAAGGCATGAAAAGGCAGGAAAGGGTTGGTTTGCGGTGTGCCTCCTCCCCCTCTCCCCTCTTCTCTGCTATCTACCTTGTTTATTTAGGGCCCGGCCTTACACAGTCTCAAAAAGAGGGTTTTCAGTGAGGAACTTGATTTTTGTGCCAAATAAACTAGCTAGACTCTATCTAATTTAGGGCCTATGAATAAAATATTTGAGATCTGAATTGTAGCAATGGAAAATCTGCTTTTTAGTTAGTCTGCATTATTAAGAGAGAAAGAGTTCTTCAAGGCATCAAAGCACATTTTTGCTCTGAAAAATCCCACAGATTGTTGTTAAAATTGTTATTTCTGCTGTTTGGTTTGTCACTAGCTTGGATTAGTGTTGGAAAATAATGAGTCTTATCAAGGTACTACAATCATAATGAAATATGAAAGATTATGTTAAACTTGCTCACACTCTCTTTCACACACACTTTCTGAATTCAGAGTGCTGTAATTTTGTAAGCCTGGACTTAAATCATGAAGAAAATTTGCAGTCATGCTGCTACAAGTGGAATTTTGTTAGGAGAAACCAGCATAGCTGTTGATAAAGTAAAAATTCCACTTTCTGCTTTTAATTCAGGAGCTACTTTTTCTTTATAATAATCATAGTACTTAATGTAGTCTGAGATTTAAATTGGAATGTTTATGATAAAATATTATGATGCAAGGAAGAAAAACCCTGTAAAGATGACTTAAAGGAGGGTCATAGAAAAAATGTCTTGTCTATATTTTAGATCTTCTAACTCTATAAGATGTTTAAAAACTTTCAAATTATGAAGAGAGTGCCAAGGAAAGTTTATTTGCCCTAAGTAAATGAATGAATGTTGATAGTGTTTTGAGCAAAAGAGCTGTACTTACCTGCTTGTCAGTGTTTATAGCTTTCATTCCGCTAGCCATCAGACAAATGATAATTAGAGCAAAGCTGACAGGAAATCTTAATTTTTCCACTAACTGCTTTTCCAGGCACACATTTTCTCATATTTTATTAATAGAGGCTCCTGGCAGGGATATTGTTGAAGTGTCTGTGACTGTTTAACTATCTCTTTATCATTTGTTCAGATAAAAACTAAACCAGTTTCAGGCAGAACAGGCATTATTTATCAACTACCCTGCATTTTTAAGCAGGTTTTTCTTATCTGGATGATAAAAGTGAAGTCCTGTTTCCTTTTTTAAAGCATGACATTGTCTGCATAAGGACTAAAGAAAAGTCCTCTGTTGTGGACAGCATACTTGTAGCAGTCTGAATTGTATAATTAAGATTTAGTGGCATACAAGTGGCTAAGAATGCAGCTGTGATTGAGTCTGCATTTCTTGCTAGCTCTCATGGCTTTGAAAAGTACAGAAGACAACAGCACTTGAAGTAGACACATAGATGACTTCAACAAAATAATGATGAATGTAGTAAGGCTTATAAGTAAGAAATGCATGTTTAAGATGTCAAGACATTTAGAAATGTCGTAAAAAATGAAACTCTGTGTCCTAAGATTGGGGTGGTTAACAAATCTAGTAAATAAATAATAGCTCTACTCTGGGACACCTGACCAAGAAGGCTGAGGAAGGCAGCTTAGAATGAAACAGTTGTCAGCAGTCCAAGGAGCTGCCCAGCTGCAACTACCAGAGGGATGCATTGGGGGAACTTTTCTGGATTTTTTTTCTCCATGGCCACTGACCAAATCTGACCCTTTTCTGAACTCCATTTTACCTGTGACAGTTTCTTTTTTACTGCAGATTTGGTCCTGTTCTTTTCAGACAGTTATCATGCTAATAGGCAAACAAACAGTCCAAAGCCTTTTCCATAATTTCTTTATAACAGTCAGTTGGGCTGGAAAGAATAGTAAGTGCTAAGTGATATGTCACATTCTTATTACCAGCTTTTCTTTTAAACCTGAGAGGGCTCCACATATATTTCTCAGTAGTACTTACAGTGGTATAAATTGCAGAAGTATGAGAAACATGCTAAAGAGACATAATTATAGGACTCCTGATGTCAAGGGGACTGTGGCAGCTCCAGATAGCATCTACAGAAACCCCAAATTAAGTATTTTAAAAATTAAAAATATTCTACAATTAAAAATATTTTTAAAGTCTTGGCATACACCAAATTTTGTAAGATTTTGGCATTGTCACAAGTTTGTGTAGATCTTAGGAATGTGAAGTAGCCAAAATCTTGTAAAATTGGGCAATCTCTTAAAATACTGACTATTCTACTTTTCAAAAAAAAATTTTTTTTTTGCAGTGTGTGTTTATTGCACAAGATAATGTGTTGGCATTCAGTACTTGAAAACATTGCTAACCTGTGCTATGCTGTGTCTATCCAGATCTGGGTTACAAAAATCTGGATGATCTCTGGACAGAGAGAGTTTAATGTATCACTTTGTATCGAGTCCTACACAGGTGGGAAGATCAAAGAAACAAGAATGTGAGAGGGTTCCAGTTAAGCTATGGTACAAACCACAGATCAAGAGGCTGAACACTTTCCTTTGATATTTACACAATGTTGGATTATTATTCAAACGTACAGGTTGATTTACTATATAAACTTACAGGTTTCCCTTTTTCCCTATGTTTTTAACTGTCCATTTTTCCAACAATAAAGGCAGCATTACCATAGTCTTTTCCTAGCCCTGTAATTGCTTTTTTATCATACCACTATTTTTGAGATTCTTGAGCTGACTTTAAATTTTCCTGAAACCATTTGGTCAAATTTGTTAATTTTTCTTTCTCTGCTATTAGAACAGCTTTGAGTCTTTCCTTCCACAAAGGAAACTACACAGATTTCAGTAAGATATCTTTAATGTTAATATGCAGTAAATTCAGAATCCTGGAAATTTTCCAGCCTCATTTATAGTGAGTTAATTAAAGCGGAGTTTCTTTGAATGGTTTGAAATGCCTCTTCCCAGTTCCCCCCCCCCCCAACCTGGGCTAAGTTTACGTTTTTGAGATAGAGGGCAAGTCAGTTGAGACCTTATCTCTTGATTGTTTATGTCAGCTTCTGCTCCGTTTTCCCTTCCTTTCCCAGTCTCCTTACCATCACTTACACCTTGTTAGTGATTTTCCAGATTTTGCAGTTTGTAGTCTCAGCTAGCCTTAGGTAATACTTTGGTTTTTGGCATGCTGAGTTGTGAACTCATTGCCAATACCCACTGTGACAACACCACCTACAAGGAAAGGTCTCACACAGAAGGATCAATTACATAGCCAAAATAGATAAAGTTACAGAGTGAGGTCAATTCATTCTCTCTCTCTCTCTCTCCCTCCCTCCCTCCCCAGTTCTCTTTCTTTCAGCAGAATTTGCCATCACTTTATATAAACTTTACTTAGAAAAGGAGCAATAAAAGTATTTCTTAAAAGAGTTCTATATAGTTTTCTCCTTCCTTTCCAAATTTTTTTTTGTTAGTTTATAAAAGCATTATATCTTCAGTTAAATATTTGTGTGGCTGACAATTGATGTCTTGCTTTAAATCTGGCTTTTTATAAGCTAATTACTGTAGATATTGAATAGTGTCTTTTCCCATGAAAGAGGTACCACATTCCAGTACTCATTTGTAAGCAGAGTCATCTAAACAATCATGTTTTTGTTTATCTTGTTTATACTGTATGGATACTGAAGCTTACCAGTGAATATTTGGGACTCTCTTGCATGCAAAGCTGCTTCTTTCTTGTTGGTTTTTTGGGGGAAATATTTTAAACATGAGCCCAGTTTTTAGGTCTGTGTTATTCTCATTCTGAATGGCTATATCATGTCATTCAAAAAAGAGCTAGATTTTTGTTATATAAACTTGAAGTTACATTCTGTCTCCCTAAGAAAATAATTCATGTTTCGGTTAATGTTCACTCTTTGAAGAAAGTTAAACTTAAATTGAATTTGTATTGTCGAAGGCTTTCACGGCCGGCATACGAAGGCTGGTGTGGATCTTCCGGGTTGTGTGGCCGTGGTCTGGAAGTTTTGTTTCCTAACGTTTCGCCAGCATCTGAACATGCTCTCAGGCACACTGGACACAAAATCCTATTTGAAAACACAGAGATACTAGACAACACAAACAGCCACTACACCAGGCTATACCGGGAAGCCATTGAGATTCACAAACACCAGCACAGTTTCAATAAAAAAGAGGAGAGTCTAAAAATCAACAAAACCTGACTACCAATCCTGAGAAATACAGCCTGCAAAAGGTCAACGAACTCAGCTCAACCACCAGGACATGCGAACAACTCACACAATGAACATGCTAATCACCCTCAGCAGCCACTCGTTAACAACTCAATAGAAGAAGGGACCCTGCCTGGCCCACAGGAAGATACACAGATCTCTGACACCTGGGCAAGCAGCCACTCATTAACACCCCATACCCCCCCCCCTCCAGATCTCTATAAATACCCACAAAAAGGGTCACACCATCCTGGGCACAGAGAGAACCTCTCCTGTCTGTGCCCCTGCACTCTGAAGATGCCGGTCACAGATGCTGGCGAAATGTTAGGAAACAAAACTTCCAGACCACGGCCACACAACCCGGAGATCCACACCAGCCTTAAATTGAATTCATCAGTGCAATAGATTTGGCGTGCATCTTCAGTTCCTGGTGACCATCTCCCTTTTTCTCTTTACAAACAGCATTTCACAACTGTAATATTTTAATTTGTTTAAAATTTACCTTTGAGTCTTTTACATCAGAGGTGTTGAATATTGTTTAATTTACTTTTCAGCAGAGCTGTCAGTTGTAATATACAATTTAGGGCAGAAAAAATGGATAAAACAAATCCTCATTTCACAATGTAAACTTTATTGAGTCTAACTCACTTGCATGGCAAGTTTATTATTCTCCTGCAATCTGATGTGCCTCCAGTTATAATTATGTTGAGCCTTCATTGCAGTAAATTTCCTCAGGTCTGATCAAACTGGGAAATTTGGCACTTCATTAAATATCTCATTTATATTGAGTAGATGATAGCTTTGTACAAAAAGAATACTTTCTACAGTGTCCTCTAATTGTTCTAACCCAGACCTGCACCAGCCACCACAATGTGAGCCAAGTATGAAGCCACTCCCCCATTACTACAGCCCTGCTTCGATCCCCTGCTTCTACTTTTGAATAGGAAGCAAAGGCAGAAATGCTACATAATATATTTTTAGAGTAATACTTTGTTTGGCAAATCCTTTGAAAAACATGCTTCAGAAAGTACATAAGCACATACAAAATATCTCCAAATCATTAAATCAGCCATGTCTTTCTCCAGATTTGTGTCATTGTTTTGGAAGCTGCACCCAGTAGTCTTGTGTGTGTTCCCTCTGCCTCAGGAGGAAAAATACGGTGTGGAGGGGCTGCACATGCACATATGCAGGAATAATTGGAGACAGCTGAAGCAGTTGCACACATCTAGAAACATTATGGAGGAAAAGGACTCTTTGTATGAGTCTTTGCATGTTCTGTAGCACCTTTTAAAGCACAGAAATGAGAAATTGCACAGCCCTAAAATATAATTTTGACCCTAACTTGACAAGAGAAGTCAGAGCAGGACTTTTGGCAGGTCAGAGTAAAGCATATTTTATATCTCAGCTTCAGTCCACAACAGCAGAAGGGAAAATTCAAATCTGATAAATCTGCAAATGTTTGCAAATGCTGGTAACACAAATAACTCTAGCTAAATCGATTGATAAGGTAAATGCATGATTTATTTTGTATTATTGAAAAGTATATGAATCATATGAGCTAGGTGCTATAGATGTATTTTAATATAAATAAGGGAAAAGCACATAGAAATTTTAATATAAATAATATAAATAATATAAATAATTAAGGGAAAAGCATATAGAAATCTTACAGCTTTTTTACTTACTATAATAGATAGGTTTGCTATCTACACCATCCCATGTTCATTTAGTCCAAAACTGGAAACAAATCTTCTCTCCTTGGATTCAGTTGCTGTTGTCATACATTTTGTGCTTTGATTGAATTCATGTGGATCTGGCCCTTTGTCTTGACCTGATTGCACAAACAGTTGATCTTACAAAGAACTGCCATGGTTTCTTTGATGATAGCTTATTAAAATACATGGCATAAACATTACAGTAGTTGGCTTCTAATTGGTTAAGCTTCTAACTATGAAAAATTATTTAGATTTTAAGTGAAGCTCAACCTTGTTTAATAGTATGAGCTGGTAAATGCCCGCCATAATTAGGCTTAGTGCTGATCCAAACCTTAACCATATTTACGCTTTTCAAATGGTAAAGCCTGTGAGGTATGTGACCCTGTGGCCCACACTGTCATGCATTTAAAATCATGACTGAAATATTAGCATGTGGTATATAGGCAATTAGAAAGGCAAAACAGTGAAAGAAGCCATTTTATTATCATCTCTCCCACCGTTTTTATTGCTGTGTATTTCTCTTTTCCCTATCTTTACAGCATGGAGACTTGTAGCTCCCTGCTAAGCAAGGGCCTTTGAAAGTTGCCTGCAGGAGGTTGGAAAAAGAGAGACAAAATTCATTTGGGTCATGTAACAGAAGTGGTAGATATGCTGGCCAAATTCTGAAAAGGATCAGAAATACTGAGGATTCCTACACATCCACTATGCTATTGCCAAACCCAAATGACTGAGTTTACTCTAATTGTGTAAAAACCATAGTAATTTGAAATAATGGTAGAGTTTGAAAAGTTATAGTTATTTATATGTCCATGTTGATACTTGTGATCTTGTGCAATGATTGCATATGAAAGTATATTGCTTCACTAGAAAAATACTCTGAAATCAGATTTCTGATTATGTTCAGGGAGATTATTCTATTATTTGGGGGGGGGGGGGTCTCTCTTTTTTCTCTTCTGTCCCCACCACTGTTTTGTAGGTTCCTACCCTGACAAGCTGTCAGTTTATGAAAAAGAAAAAAAACAGGCCATCAGCCACAAATAATTTTGAAACATACGAGAGTGCTATCTTGCGGTGCAGCTGTAAATTAAAACACAGCACTTTGTTTTTCCATGTTTCTCTTTGAAGAAAGATGGAGTCCGATAAAACTGTGAGAGATGCTGTGCAAAGTGTCCTGGAAGGTTGATCAATAAGCAGCACTGTCATTGCAAATTATTGAAAGCCCAAGTTGAAAAATTCTAGCTCATTTGATGTCCAGCCATTTCCAAGCGTAAGGTGCACTGTTTGGTTTCACTTTGCTGTTAAATGGAACTTCAACACTCTTTTTCCCTTTTTCTGCAGTTGGAATCACCTGGGAGTCCTCTGGGGCCAGAGCTGCCCATTGAGACAATAGTGGATGACCGGGAGCGTAGGATTTCCCATTCACTGTACAGTGGAGTCGAAGGCCTCAATGAATCACCCACCAGGAATGCTGCCCTGAGTAGATTAATGGGTAAGTCAGACAGACTTGGCTAACCTTGTCCTATGTTATCAGCTAGTTCATAAGGATTTGCAAATGGATTATCAGTGCTCTGTGTGTGTAGGCAACATGTTTGAGGGCAATTGGAGCCAGTAATTTAAAAGGTTACTTTCCCTGCTCCCTCAGTTTTCTTGACGGGAGTCAATAAATTGATTAAATAAGTGTCTGGCCACAGTACAGATAATAACCATGAGAACATCTTAAAATTGTAGATTATTATATGCTCAAAAGTGGAAAAGTTCAGCACTACCCACAATGGAGGAATGGTTGGTGAAGATGATGGAACTTGCAGAGATGGCTAAATTGACTTCTCTCATTAGAGAAAAGACAATATCTACATTTATTACTGACTGGAAACCCCTTAAAGACTTTTTGCATGAAACAGAAAAAAATGAACTTTTGATTTGTGGTTTTGATGATTAGAAAATATTAGATAATAGAAAAAAGAGAGCTTCTTTTTTTGTTACCGTAGAGTAAGAGAGAATTTTGTAATTGAATTGGGTTTTGCTACAAAGGAAATTGGAAGTTTCTATTTCATTTTATCTTTTCTTTTTGTACTTTTGTCCTTTCTTTTTTTTCCCTCTTTTTCCCTTTCTTTTCTTTCTTTACTTTGTATTAGTTTTTTATCCTCTTTTTAAAACTTTTAATAGCATTTATTAAAAAAAGAACATTTTAAAATTGTTTTAGTGAGGTTGGAGACTGGTTTTACACTAGTTTGTGAGAGTCTGCCCAATCTAGCTTCATTACCTGTAAGTTCATTGAATGTTATGATGATCAAGGATGGACCATTTAAGTTTAAGCTTTGACTTTATTTCTCCACAACTATATACACTAATGTGAGCTTTATCCAGTTTGGACTTTGGATGATGTCTGTTTAAGAACATACTTTAAAAGCCAAGCAGGATTTTAAAATTGTGTGGCTAATTTTGTGTATCCTTTGTTTAAATCATGAACTCTGCTCTTTGCACAGTCCCCAGTGGAAATATTTTAATGCTTTCTTTGTAGCAGTTCATCAGTATTGCATTTAGAAGTTTTTTTGTTTTTGTTTTTGTATTTAATTAGGGGTCCAGTTCATTAAAAAAAAATGCTTTGTTACAGAAATATCTAGATTTATAAAATAATTCTGAAGGGGATTTACTTCATATAGAACGTTAAAATAAATATTAAAATATTGGAAGAATTTGGATTGATTGATAATAACAACAATTTATTAAACTTGCATTCCACCTACGACTCTAATTCATCTTCTGTATCCTGTATCTGCATATCTTCTGCTTATTTTCCCCTTTCCAATGGACAGAAGGCAGCAGAAATGTGGGTAGGTAGGGTTGCACAGTGCTTTGGATTCAAAAGGAGAAAATGGGATTTGACATACACAAGGGCATAACACCTGTTGGAAATTCTTTAAAACAGCTATGACTTTTCCTATGCTTGTTCAGCTACTCTCTGCATCTGCTGTGCAATTCCAACAAATAACATACTAGGTTTAGGGGGTTTCTGGCAGATGCATGCTTACGTATGTTCTGACCTGTTCTGAATCCAAAGCACTGCATAGCCCTAGTCAAGTGTTTCTCAACCTTCTCATTCCTTAGCATGGCTGGCTGGGGAATTCTGGGAGAAGTCTACACATCTTAAAGTTTCCAAGGTTGAGAAACACTGCCTTAGTCTATTTCCCCTCATTCCACAGTGCCCTAGTCTATTTCCCCTCGTTTCACATTTTCAAATACAGTTTCAGTAACACCTAATTATTTACCATGCTTGCTGGTTTTATGAGAATTGGGCTCTGCTAAGATTCTGTATCAGTGATGGCGAACCTATGACACACATGTCAAAGGTGACACACCATGATGCTTTGGGTGACATGCCAATCTTCACCAACACCCAACAACAACTATTTTCCCTGTTTGAATTACCAAAGAAATTGAATTTGTTTTACTCATATTTCATTTTTGTGATTATTTGACAATTCTTTATATAATACATAGCACCACACATGATTGGACTGTATTTTAAAAAAATAAATTAATAAGTAAAGA
Organism: Liasis olivaceus; assembly: GCA_030867105.1. NCBI lineage: Eukaryota > Metazoa > Chordata > Lepidosauria > Squamata > Pythonidae > Liasis > Liasis olivaceus. The sequence goes on from CM061351.1 coordinate 14,227,889, forward strand.
ATTGTTTCTCTTTTGTTAGGGGTGGGGTGGCACACCAGCAGAGTCAAATTAGGCATTTTCTGAATTTTTGACACACTGAGCCTGAAAGGTTCGCCATCACTGTTCTATATAATAGCCATGGCACTGTGTGATTTTAGTGGATGAACTCCACAGTAATAAATCTCTTCGCCATTACATTACTTTAGAAGAAATAGCCATGCTGAAATATGGGGTGATTATTATTTAAAGGTGGTATATCCAGGGCATGTTAATTATATGAAGTTTTCTAAGGTAAAAGTTCAAGTCTTAGAAAAAAATTGGAAAGATTACTCTTAATCTCCACTTTAGCTACACTTACATTGTCTAAGTTGCAAGACAGGTAAGTTTTAGCTTACTGCATATTCTTCCTTCCTTTGAAAATAATTCAGTGCAGCAAGGGGATCATTGCAGACACTGACCCAGATTCTTGCTTATCTTGCTTATGCTGGCTGGTTTTATCAGTGTGTGTGTGTGTGTGTGTGTATTTGTGGTTTTGTGCGTGTGTGTGTGTATGTATATATGTAAATTATTAAAGATTTTTAAAAAGGGAGATAAAAATGAATACAAATTAATATAAAGTAAGAAAAAAAAGAAAAAATCAAAAAGACAGCTAAAAGTGCAAGAAAGGGGAAAAAAATAGAAGAAAAATAGAAAAGAAAAAAGATACAAAGAAGTAGCTTCTGATCTTCTTTACAACAGTTATAAGTACATTTATAAATTTACCTCTTACTCTATGATTACAACATAACTCTCTTTTTTCTATAATCTATCCTGCCTAACCATCAAAACCATAAATCATAAATTCATTTTTTTCTGTTTTACGCAAAAAGTCCATAAGTGGTTTCCAGTCAGCAATAAACCTAGTTATTGTCTTTTATTTGATCAAAGAACTCAGTTTACTATCTCAGCAAGTTCCATCATCTTCACCAACCATTCCTCCATTGTGGGTAGTGCCAAATCTTTCCATCTTCGGGCATATAATAATTTCACTGCAGTTATCATGTACAAAAACAAAATTCCATAACTTTTTTCCAACTGTTTGTCCATCAATCCCAAAAGAAATTGCATATTAATCTTTAAAATCCTATGAATCAGTGTGTGTATTTGAATCCAAAATTTTGTAGTTTTTTTACATGTCCAGCAAACATGATAAAATGTCCCTTCTTCTTGTTCACATTTCCAACATAAATTTGAAATGCCTTTATACATTCTAAACAATTTCTCTGGTGACATATACCAATGGTACATCATTTTATAAACATTCTCTTTAGGATTATAACATAGAGAAAATTTCAGTCCTTTCAACCACATATTTTCCCATTGTTCCATCAGTATATTATAGCCAATTTTTTAGCCCACTTTATCATACATTCTTTCACTTGTTCTTCTTCTGTTTCAAATTTCAATAAAAGTGTATACATTTTAGCAATTACATGTTCATCATTTGTACACAATTCTGTTTCAAACTCAGTCTTACAATGTTGAAAACCATAAACTCTTTTGCCTACTTTAAATCTTTCTGATAATTATAAATAAAAAAACTATTGGCAACTATATCATTTTGCCACCAATTGTTCTCTTGATTTTATTTTGTATTCCCCTTGGCAAAATTCTAGTATCTCACGATAAGTTAGCCATTTGTGTTTGCCTGTTATTTCTCATCTGTAAAATGCTTTTTGTGCTTACAGCCACAAAGGTTTTTTCGGACACAACCTGGATTTGTATCTATTCCATATTCTCAATATGGCACGTCTAACATAATGATTTTTAAAATCCACATTAACCTTGACTTTGCCACCCAAATCTCAGGTCATGTTCTTCTAACTCCAACAGCCTTCTGTTTCACACCAGCACCCACTCTTTCATCCAAACTAAGCAGCAAGCTGCAAAATACAGTTTCAAATCAGGTAGGCCCAATCCTCCTCTTTCCTTTGCATCTTGTAACACATTATATTTAACTCTTGTTTTTTCCCCTGCCACACAAATCTAGATATATCCTTCTGCCACTATTTAAATGGTACATCAGTTGTCAAAACAGGTATTGTCTGAAACAAAAACATCGTTCTAGGGAAGACATTCATTTTTATCACAAAAATTCTCCCCAGCAATGACAGTTGTAGTTTCTCCCATCTTAACATGTCTTTTTTAACTCCATTCCATGTCTTAACATAATTATTTTGAAATAACATACAGTTCATATTTGTCATATTAATACCCAGATATTTTTCCTTCTTCTCAATCTTAAAATCTGTTTTATTCATCAATTCTGTTTGATCTTCTGTTTTCATATTTTTGTTAACATCTTCGTCTTCTGTTTACTAATCTTGAAAGCTGCTAATGCACTAAATTCTTTTAATTTGTCCATTAATATTTATAATATAATATCAGTGGAAGAAATGTATCTCCAAAGTTCAGTGCAGCATTATGGGCTTAACTATTTCTTTATTACAACAACCTTGTGAAGGCAGGCAATGCCAAAAAAAAAAAGGGGGGGGGGGAAGCAGCTACCCAGAGAAATCCCTTCACAATAGGGAAGGGATTTAAATTTCATGTACATCCAGTTCAATTCCAGCACAGGCCAGCATATTCACTTTGTGACTTTGAAACATCAGAACATTCTTCCAATAGCCTTCTGGCTTATCCATTAAGTCTTTCACAAACTGTAGATGGGCAGCAATGTTCTTTTTGAAGAGTAGTGCCTTTCTTCTTGCAACCCTCCCAAGTACACCATTGTTGTTTAGGGTTCTCCTGATGGCAGTCTCATGAACATTGACATTCACCACTGCAAGAGAGGACTTCAAGTCAAATCAAATCAAATATCTTTATTATGGTCTTTGATCAGCCTTGCAAGAGAGGCCTTTCGTTCCTTAGATGTTACCCTGGGGTTCTTTGAGGCCTCCCATAGTATTACACACCTTGCTCTTAGTGTGATCTTGGTTGGTCAGCCATTCCTGGAGAGGGTAACAATGGTGTTGAATTATTTCTCTTTGTACACAATCTGTCTGACAGTGGAATGGTAGAGTCCAAACTCTTTGGAAAAAGTTTTGTAACTTTTTCCAACCTGTTGAGCATCAACAACTATTTTTCTGAGGTCCTCAGAAATCTCCTTTGTTCAAACCATGACACATTTCTACATACCTGTGTTGTGAAGATCAGACTTTGATAGTGAATACCCAGAATTCTGTTCTTTAAATAAGATAGGATCTCCCATACTCACACCTGATTATCATCCCATTGATTGAAACACCTGACTAATTTCCCCTTCAAATGAACTGATAATCCTCGAGGTTCACATACTTTTGCAGGATACAAATATGTAGCTTTGGATCATTTTCCTCAATAAATCAATGAACAAGTATAATGTTTTTGACTCATTTGTTTAACTGGGTTCTCTTGATCTAGTTTTAGGACTTGTGTGGCGAACAGACCATGTTTTAGGTCATATTTATGCAGAAATATTGAAAATTCACAAGGCTTCACAAGCTTTTAAGCACCACTATATGTTATACTTCCGTGGATTTTTCCTTCTCCTGTTTGCCTTCATAGGAAGGCTCAGTAAAAATCTATTCAATGTAAGCTTTATTTTCAATCTTTCATACAAAAGTAAAGATGCAATGAAGTCCAGGTTGACTCCTGGTGGGTTCCACCCTACAGTGTTCTTGGTAGCATTATGGAAGTTAAAGAAGAACCACCTTCAGGTCAATCCTAGATAGAAAGTACCAATGAAGAGGAATCATTAGAGGTCCACCATAGGTAATGTAAGCTGGTTCTGTTTGTCTTAACCAGCTTAAGTCCGCTGATGCCAACTTGATAAAGATACAATGAGCTCATGTTTTGATGCAGTTGGCCCCTATTCCATCTCTAGCAATTTCATCCTGGTATCTCAGTGAACATAGCTGGATAAGACTACAAATTTTAAAAATGCTATTTATCTAGCCTGGATGAAAATATGACAATGCAAGGAGGAAAAAAAAAATAAAAATCAGTCACATGTAATGAATTGACAAATGAGAATAGCAAAATGTTTGGTTCCACATTCTTCTTTTTAATGATTTGTGCAAAATACCTAAGACTATTATTTAGCAGAGGAGACTGATTTTATGGTGGGCCTCTAGTGATTCCTCTTCATTGGTACTTTCTATCTAGGATTGACCTGAAGGTGGTTCTTCTTTAACTCCCTGTTTTAATCTGCTGTAAAAGAAATGCATTTTCTTTCACATTTTAGTCTACCTGCTAAAACGTCATCATTTATTCTTGTTGAAATATTAAGAAGTGCACAGAAAAGCTAGATGTGCCATTGAATTACTTCTGTTTCTCAACCTTAAAATCTTGATCTGTAAAATGCCATAAGGTTATACTGTTTCACATTCAATTCTGTGGAGATGTTATTAGCCACAGAGTTAACAATCTTGTAGGCATTGTGTTTGAAAAGGAGTGCATTTCTAGGCTCAACATTAACCTGCTCATTAAAAAAAGCTTTTGCTGGGAAAAGAATTAGCTGCTATGCAAACTTGAACATATTCATTTCAGCTTGACGGTGGTGGATCTACATGCAATGGAATACTTTTTCTTTTTAACATTTTCCCCTAAACTTTACTGGATAACCATACTTCTTTCTGATTCTTTTATGTTGGCCCAGCTTCTTCTTGGCTGAAATTTAACAGGATTAGCAAAAGTAAGAAAGTTTAATATCACCCCCAAACTAGTGATTGTTGTTGTTGTTGTTGTTGTTTACACCAGTGGAATGTTTTAAACCAAAATTCTTCACAAGTATATCAGACTTTGAACTGTCAGCCTGCTCTGAAGAATATGAGTTCTATGTCTGAGAGGTTCTTCCCACTCTGTTTAGCTAACCTTTGAACTCACATTGATTGCTCTGTAGACCTTAGCTAAGAGGCTGACTTACAGATAAGAAAGCCTTTAGGATTAATTCCATCACCATAAACTCACTGGTCAGCCTTAAGTAAGTCAGTCTTTCAGTTTCAGTTTTATCTTCAATATTTGATATTAACAATGACATAAACTTAATGTATGTTAAACCTGGTGCACACTTGAAAATTCTACGCAGATGGTAATGGTGGTTGTTCCAAGATGGGAAAGAGAAACAGATGGAGAGATAGGAGACTTATACTGATAATTCATTGTACATAAAGGCCTAATATAATGCTATTGCATTTGGCCAAAGGGGAAGATAGATCTCTTTTCAGTGTAGTTGGAAATTCTTCTAAAAATACAGTGGCGGCACTTCATTTTTATAAGATGGAATTTATTATGGTTGCTATAACATGTCAGTAGCCATTTAGAACTTTGAAATCTATGCCTAGAAATGCTATTTCCTATGAAGACTTGTATCAAAATAAATGGTACTGGAATTACATAATTTCTTGGTAGTGTATTTTTAAATGTTGACCCTGATTCAAGTCAGCCTTGGCCATGGACGTTCACTGAATGACTTCAGGTTAATTGTTCTCTCTCAGTCCAATTTAACCCACAAAGTTGCTGTTGTACAAAAGAAATTTGAGGAGGGAATGTTGTGTATGCTGCCTTGAGCTCCTGAAGGAAATAAAGAAACAAGTTTGTTAGAAATGTAACAAAATAAATTCTCTATCCATTTTGTGCAGGTAAATACCAGCTTTCTCCAACAGTCAATATGCCCCAGGATGATATGGTAATCATAGAAGATGATAGACTCCCTATATTACCCCCACATCTTTCAGACCAGTCATCTTCCAGTTCTCATGACGATGTAGGCTTTGCAACAGTGGATGCTGGAGCTTGGACTAAACCAATAGTGAATGAGTCCTCAGAATGGTAAATGTTATGTCTACTTGAATAGTTACTTCTGTTTACTAAATACTTAATGGGCTTTCATCACTGAAATAGAAGCAGAGCTGTTCTTCTAAACAATATTCCTATTTCATGTCCCTCTCAAGATATCTAAGAACTTGACTGGTGACAGCAAACTTCATATTATCACAGCATAGGATCTCGGTATCAGCATTTTGGAGTGGGGATAGCAATGATTGCTTGGGCTTTGTTATCTTACACAGGAAAAATACTTCCTGATTTTTTAAGTCTTTTTGTTTTTGTTTTTTACACAATCTTTACTAATCCCAGAGAACAACAATAATTTGTATGTCTGGTAATTATGTTCAGCAATAAGCAAAATAAGAGACCTTTCTGTGGAACCCCCTGCTAGGCTCATGGTGATAATTAACACAAGCAGGTTGAAGTATGAGTGTTTTCCAAGTCTCATATCCTCCTGAGTTTGATATAACTGTGTCAGCAATATCTTAATAACTATTACCCACAGCAAGAATCTCTGTTTGGATTTGCACAAGTCAGCTATTCCTTACACACACATATATGTATCGGTGTGTACTGGTATTCAGCCATATTATTTTTACTGTTACTCTATCTTTTAAAAAGCTTTCAGTTGTTACGTTTAAAGCCACTTCTTTCTCCATTACATTGCTTTTCTCTATCACGTTGAACAGCTGCTACTTTGACTCCTAGACTCCCACCATCATCTTCCTAGAGCAAAATACCCTGAAAACTCACTAACTGAAATTTTGGAAATGTGTCTATGCATTCAACAGCACTCCAAATTCCATGCTGATGTAAATTTTTCAAGTTGAAAGCAGTTCTTGTACCATCTCCATTTGTTGATGTTTTTATATGCATAACTATATATAGCTCTGCATATAAAGAGAAAAAGAAAAAGAGAGAATGAAAGGTTTTAAAGGCTCACTTTTTTCCTACCACTGCCTTTATGTCTGCCTTTTCAAAGAGAGTAATGTAATTACAAACAGGACAGATCTGTTTGGACCCTTATTTCTGTTGACTGCATTCTATTTGTTAAAAGTGAAGCTAGTAAAATAAAATAAACAGCAGCCAAGGGTAGATTTTTGTATTAATTTCCTGCTGGTAATGGACAAAGGAAGGATTGTAAAATGAAGGTGTTTCCTGCAAGTTTGCTTCAAGGCACCAAAGGGTTGATGTAAAGAAAATGGAAGAAGGGTTATCCAAACAAGAATGGCAGCTGTTCTGAATCATGGCTGAAAATATATGCTTTTTCCAGCCTGACACTATCTCCCTAATCCTTGATGAAAATGTTATGAAAACAAAGGACAATGAGGCAGGATTAATATGTGGAATTTTAATAACACTGAGGGTCGTAACACGGTTACATTCTTTAAAGAGTCAACTATCATTGTAGGAGCCTTCATTATAGTATATTTTGCTGCCTATTGGTTTTACAAATTACAATAATAATAGATAGAAAGTAACATTAACATCAATCTGAAATATTAAGAACCATTAATGTGAGATGCTGTTCAGCTTTACTGAGTTATTTCTTTTCATTCTTTTTGAGTTTTACAACAGGTTGTTAACATTTTGGAAGTGTCATAATAAAGTGCAACATAGTGCATTTTGTACACTTTCAGTAAATCCTGAGAATGACATTTAACAGATATTCAGTCCACCTCTATATGATTATTTTTTCTAGGGAGGCCAGCCTGGCAGGAGCAGAGTATTTTTTGAAAATAGGCAGAACGGCTCTTTAAGAAAATCTGTTTTCTTTGTGCTTATTACACTCCAGTTAGAAAATTAGTGTACCGGGTGCACTAGCAAAAGCTAATAAGATGATTGATTGATTCATTCATTTATTGAATGAAATGATTTATACCCCGGTAATCTATCTTGATGGTTTAATCCTTTCTTTAGTGAGTTATCCTCTTTAACATAAGGTTATATGTTTATTTTGTTATTTCTTTTTTTCTTTTATGATGGTTTTAACTATAGTATGTAAGCTGCCTAGAGTTATGTTGGTGATTGAAGTTGCAAACAAACAAATAAATAAATGGCATTACTAGCCATTACTGCTGCTTGAGAATCCCCTCCATCTTCAGTGGGATGTAGCTCAATTCCAAACAAGATTGAACAACTACTCTCTGATCATCTGATTGACAGTGCTCAAGAGAGTTTGATTTGAATTAAATTTAAACTGTTACAGAGTTTGATGCAACTTAAGCTAAAATGTGAAATTTGCTTCTTTAAAAAACTGCATATATCTTGTTAGAATTAGAACAGGTATTAGGTTCCCATTAAATATTCAGCAATATATCAGTTCCTCCTAAACATTGCTAAGTGACAAACTCCATCATGACTACCCATTGGCTATACTAGCTAAGGCTGACAGGAATTACAGTTCAACAGTGTCTGGAAGGCTATATGTGATCTGTCCCTGCTATAAAGGGCAAAACACATCTTACACTGTTACCTGCTTCCCAGTTCGGGAACAAAGCACCATCCAATGAATCAGCTCAGATTGAGCGCTTATATATTTCTGGCAGATCTTAATCTACATAGGAGAATCATTCTCTTCCTGTATGGACACTTGATCTGAAGTTTTTATGTAGTTTGTTGGCTCATCTGTTCTTGTGGCTCTGGAAGTGATAAGGACATCTAAGAACCAGGCATACCACATGGACGTTTCCAGATGTATAGGTCAATGTGAGAGTTTCAGACTGAAGAGACTGAATTTAGAATTTCTATTCCATTATTCACATGTATTATCTTTAGCCTGCCTTTCAGCATAAAAATATTAAAATTTTCCAAGGCAGTTTAGGGATATAAATTAATCTGTCAGAACAAAAAAAGCTCCAACTCTCATGATTTCCAACTTTTCTTAATCGTATTGGTAAGCTAATGGTATAACATAAATATATGCTTTAGTGAACTTTCCTGTATATTTCTTTATTTCTTACAGCATACTAAGTCCAGAGATGGATCCAGGGCTGGCCTTCCAACGGGAAGGATTTGGACGCCAGAGTATGTCAGAAAAGCGCACTAAGCAGTTTTCAGATGCCAGCCAATTAGACATTGTTAAAACACGGAAATCTAAAAGCATGGATTTAGGTATTGCTCATAGGCCTTCTTTTCTTTTCTCTTCTTTTTTCACTGTTGTGTTTCAACATTATATTGAAATTATTTTGCTTGTTGTTTCCTGTTGCCATTTAAATTATTTGTAATGCTATGCAGTTGATTATCCCATGCATATGGATTCAATATGTGCATGAAGAATTTTAAATACGATCAGAGCCAAATGCATTATGTGTGCTTCTACAAGTTTAATGTTTTCTGTTTAAAATGTTATGGTTGCACAGATTCAGGTGTTGCAGGATTGTTCAGTATATAGCTACAAACATACCCCTTTGAATAGGTAGTTTTCAGGACATGGAAAACTCAAATAATTTCAAATTTGTGTTTTAAAATAATTCTGCAACAACACACTTCTCATTGTTTCTGGTATTGCTAAAACCTTTTCTCTAATGAACGATTCTAACATAATTCTAAGAAGCTTTAGTTTAATCTGAAATCATTTAACAGCTGGGATGTTTAGTCCCATTACTTTTAATGACATCTGTTGCTAAAGGTGGTAGGGATTGACACAGGCACTTCAGGGATAGTGGATGGGACTTGGTTGAAAGAGTAACCTGCAATGACAAGTGCACATGCAAGTGGGAAATCTAACTATGGGACATCTCTCTTTCAACTTTGCAAGTGATAGAAAGCCTTCCAATTTGCATGGCTGATGTAAATGGTTGGAATGTGGTCAGTGGGGCAGAATCATCTGCTTGTGACATTGCTCATTGGTCTAGCCATTCTTCAGTTTAGTCTCAGGTGTAGTTCCAGCAAAAGACAGAGGTAGCTTTGAATTGTATTGAGGTAGTGTGAAGAAGGGAGGCATGGCAGAATTCTGTCTATTGATTTACAGTCTCAATCTGGCTTAGACACTTCCTTCTAAAGAATTATAAGAAAGAGAATCTATTATATCTGAAAGAGTGAAAAGGCTACAGATCCCTACAAACCAAAACATTTACTGTGGCCAAGGTTTTCACTGAAATGTATCCTGCTTTATCAGAAAAGGCTAATGAGAAAAGCTCAGAAATTACAGGTGTCAGGTATCAGTAGATCAGATTACTGTGTAGAACATACATGTAAGAACCTTTTCCATGTCTGTCTATAGAGTGCTGTGACCATTTTAAAGTCTCACAGGATCTTAATGGAAAAATCTGGCTTACAGTGTCTCTTATTTTAAAGAAGTTCAGATTAGTGTATCTCCTTTTTCTGAAATAGAATACTATTTAGTCAGCAACATAATTGATAAGTTTTCACTTAATAGTTAGCAGTTAGTTATACATGATGGGGATGAACGGTTTTTAAGGAAAGGGTCTCCTGGAATCTTAGTGATTGGTATTCACATAAAATTGCTACTCCCATCTTATTAGTATAATATATGAATTCTCAATAAGTTCATTATTCTAAGAGCAGTAACTAACCTTGAAATCCTACAGGTCCATATCTCAGGGATAATGCTGAATGAAAGCAAGCTACAGTAAATCTAGTATCCCATTTAATAATTCAAATTAAGCCTTTCTAACCAAGCCTTTTTACATATCCCTTCGGAAGATTCATGAGCTTCAATATGTTTTTTTAAGTGCGAGAAAATGTAATAAATATGTAGACATTTATTGTTTTTATAACCCCACTGGGGCTTTTAAAACTCAAATTGCCACTTTCTGATATGTGGTGGTCTTGCCTCAGCTAACTGAGACATGCTAGCATGTGAATAACATATTATATTTGCCTGTGATCCGGAAATGACTGACACAAACGCATGGATTTTCCTACATATTTTTCTCTGGGGCTTCATTTTGCCCCTTAAGAGTGTCTGCATAATATGACATCTTTGCATGAGTAGTGATATTGGCAAGGTCCTCTAACTTTGAAGAGCATATAAACAGTGGATGCATGAGGGACGTGGGCACTAACAAGGCTAACCGTTATACATTTACCTTTTAACAGTAGCTGACGAGACTAAGCTCAGTACAATGGATGACCAGAAAACAGGTAAGAATTGACTGTAGGGTGGTTGGCATAGAAATTTTGGTCAGCAGCTTACTACAATTACAGAGCTGCCAATCCCAGTGCATGAGAAAATAATATGTCAGTTGCATGATTCTCTTCTTTAATCTCCCAGAATTCAAATATTACAAACATTCTAATTAAATTATGTTTTAGAACAACAACAAGGATAAGACAATTACATATAGCAGTTGAGTCTAGCAACTAAATATAGTTCTTAAAAGATAATCTTCTGGAGAGCATTTGGGGTCATATGTCATTGGAGTTCAGACTTGGCTTATGAAAGGCACTGCTCATGTTAAACTTTTGAAATATACTTTTAACCACAAAATCCTATCATTCTTGAAAATTCTTTAATCAAGCTTCCATTTCACCACTGAGTAGGCAATAATGAGGGTTGCTGTTTTCATTGTTCATCCTGGCATCTCCTTGCCTTGTAAGGAATTAGAACAACCCCCTCCCCCTAATTAAACTCTGTTTCACAAGCTATGCATTGTAGATATTTTGCTTTCTATGTAATTGTCATGATTCCAGATTAGAAAGCTTGAATTTATTAGCAATTAAAATAATGCACCACTACAGTTATGAACCTTTATAATTTATTAATGCAAGTAAACTTTTGACTTATAGAATGTTGTCTTAATTAGGATAGATCAAGAGGACACAGTAACTTTCCATACCAGAGAAACTCTTTTAATTATGGACAAGTCATCTTAGAATCATGAAAACATTACTTATTTCTAACATTAATCATTGAACAGGATATTCCTTGCATACTGGGTTTTTTAATCTCTCTCTGTGCGTGTATGTACGCGCGTGCAGGTAAATAACAGAGAACCTATTTTTACCCATGATGTCGTCATGTGGTAAAGCCTTACTAATCAAATAAAATTTATTTAAAAGAAGTAGTAAAAATTCAAGCCTTTATAAAACACTGTAAAGCAAGATGAATACGTGAATAAGGGAGATTTTACAGCCTTGTCTGTCTACATTATACAATGATAATTCTACAGTACAGCATTATTAAAGCATTGAAAGTTTAAATGTCCATGATGATATGCTGTTGGCTGAACTCTGCCAATTTGACTATTTTATGAACTGATAGGCATGAATCCAAGTGATGAACTGCCAGTATAAGAAAAATATTGTTTCCATTTTTTTCTTGATTCTGTATATTTCTGCTGTATTTTTGCCTGAAAAGGTATTACCAACTTTACCAACTAATAACCTGATGTTCTAGTTTAACCACAGTATGCTTGGTTGTATCATATATCAAATACGTGACGCGCTTACACATTAAGCTTCTTTTTGTAATTTTTATGTCACATATTTGTGATTAGATTTGTTTTTTTTTTTAAACATCACAAAGCATACTCCCACAGCTGATTTAAATCATTTACTACAGTCCATGACCAGCATAGAAACTGCCATAATAATCATGCATCCCATTCCTTCCTACTTGCCCTTCCTTGCTTCACATTTTTATAGCCTTCCATTTGGATCTGTTTTCCCAAAGCATCCTAAGAACACAGTGATCAAACATTCAATAATTTCCTTTTTAATTCTGTTTACTGTTCTCTTACTTATAGCAATTAGAGTCAAGTGCATTGCCCTTGAGTTCAGGCTATTATTGCTTATTTAATAAGTATTGTAGGGAACTGGCCATTTACTTTTAGAGGACACAAATTTTATTATTTTATTTCTGAGAATACAAGCATATTGCATTGTTCAAGTCTTTGCTAACATCCATGGAGATACATTTGGGTTAAAGGGCAATGACCCTAAGTCATAAACTACTAGGGCTAAGCAAGATAAATATTTGAATCATCATCATCATCATCCCCATCATCCCCCAGTGAGACACTACCTTGATGTGGTTGTGGGACTTGCATGCTATGAGGAGGATGAGAGCTATGCCAGAGTTCAACCATACTGGACAGGACGAAGAATGTCTCTCCCATAAACAATATGGTGAAATGTAATTTACAGAAACCCATACCAGATCAGTCATTGCCCAGGTCAACAAGGACTGTGCTAGGTGTTCTAGTTCCTGGACATCTGCTGATAAGTGGGCTGCAGGACTCAGGACTGTTGGCTAAACAACCAGGGCCAGTAACTGCAGAACTACTGGAATAAAAGTTGTTAACCCATCACAAATATATGAAGACTGAAAGCAAAGAAATAATGATCTGCTATTACAAATCAAGTCTAACGAGAAGAGGATATCTGAAAAGAATGCACCAGTTCTGGAAAGAACAGCATCCAGAATCAGAAATAACACAACAGAGGCTAGTAGACCAATGTCGATTTATAACATGAAATAAAGTATTCACAGAAGTAGAATTGGAAGAACTGCAAACGTCTACCCAGGGCAAAGAAATCGAAACCTTGACAGAAGTAGCTCAGACAGTAGAGTCTTCTCCTCACAAAGAACAAAGCCCTCTAACAAAAAAACAAGAGAAATTGAAACAAAGAATAACTGAGCATCTAGAACAGCACAAAAACAATAGAATAAGGTTGTCTACATTGAAGCTTGTTACAAGAAAACAGCTAGCACAAGTATTAAATGATGCCAATACTGTAATATCAAATATAAGCACCAGCTCACTGCAAGAAACAAACCAACTGATGTATGGCTGCAGTTATAATTGAATACCTTGGATGCAAAATCAACAAACAAGAAAAAAAGCCAAACAGCGCACCACCAAAATGGTAGATCGGGTTGGAAAATAAGATCAGCCTGCTAAGATCAGATGCAAGCAATCTAGAGCAAATGAAAGGAAAGAAGCTGAAGATCAAAAAGACCAAAGAATACCTGATCATTTCTTGATATTTTTTATCACCTAGAAACAAAGAAGATCAAGGAAGCACTGGAAATAATAACCCAACAAATAATAGCCATAGCCAAGAAGATCAGCAGATCTGAAGCTTGAATTGCATACTACAGGCAGACTCTCCAATTTCAGTCAAATCAGAAACAATCCATCAATGGAGAGACTGCAAGGAACCAGTCAACACCTGACAAAGAAGAAAAAGGGAAGTTCTGGGCACAGCTATGGGACAACCCAAAGAAATACAGCAAGAATGCAGCTTGGATAAAGGAGGTAGATAAGAATAAAAAAGAAGCTGAAATGAAAGAACTTGTAATGACAGCAGAAATGTGGAAAAAGAGGCAAGGAAAATGGAGAATTGGTTAGCACCAGGTGAAGATGAACTGCATGGTATTTGGTTGAAACATCTGACTGGTCTGCACCCACTCATTGCCAGGCAGTTTAACAACATACTAGGAGGCGAAATTGAAGATTGGTCAACATCTGGCAAAACCTACCTGATAATGAAATATCTAGCAAAAGAGGCAGCACCAGGCAACTGCAGGCCAATTACCTGCTTACCAACAACTTTCAGATTGCTAACTGGTGTTGTAGCTGATGCAGTCCAATAGCATCTAGTTGAAAGCAAGTTCTTTCCATCTGAGCAGAAAGGAAACTGCGCGAACAGAAGAGGGACAAAAGATCAGCTCCTACCTGACAAGATGATTTTGGAAAACTAAGAGAAGGAAGACCAACTTGAATGTAGCTTGGATTGATTACAAGAAGGCATTTGACTCCCTGCCATACGACTGGATAATCAAGTGCCTAGAAATAACAGGAGTCAGTAGAAACATCAGAAGCTTTGTGCAAAGACCAGTGGCACAATGGAAGACAAAATTGCTTGTCAACGGTGATAGACTGGGAGAGGTTAACATCAAGAGAAGAATCTTTCAAGGAGACTCACTATCACTGCTACTGTTTCTCATTGCATCGATTCCTCTGTCAACAATACTGAACAAGTCAGGCCATGGCTATCAAACATCAAAAACATATGCCAGGTTATCCCACCTCCTTTACATGGACAATCTGAAGCTGTACGGAAAAACATAATCTGAAATGGAATCACTGCTCAACACTGTCCAAATATACAGCCAAGATATTGCAGTGGAGTTTGGACTGGACAAATGTGCCACCCTTACCATCAACAGGGGAAAATAGTGAAAACTGAAGGAATCAAGGTGCCCTATGGAAAAAACCTCAAGAATCTGGATAAAGATCATTACAGATACCTGGGCATCCTTCAAGCTGACAACATCAAGCACAGAAGTCAAGAAGAAGGTTAGTAGTGAATACATCAGGAGAGTAAAGAAGATCTTAAAGTCCAAACTCAGTGGCGGAAATACCATCAAGGCGATTAACACCTTGAATATCTGAATGACAATGGAAAAGATGCACTGAAGCTAGTATGCCATGAAGGCTTACTGAATACCAAAGAAACCAAAATGGTCTATAAGAAAGACCAAATGAAGAGCAGAAAAGAGACATGGCAAGGGAAAGTATTACATGGCCAGTACACACACACACAGACATACAGACATACACACCCTAGCAGGCAAAGCAGATAACAAGATCTGGCAATGGCTAAGAGCAGGAAAGTTGAAGAAAGAGACAAAGGGGCTAATTCTGGCTCCAAAGACCAGGTTTTAAGAACAAATGCATATAAAGTCAGAAATTAGAAGACAGCAACAGACAGCAAATGTTGCCTCTGCAAAGAAGCTGAAGAAACAGTGGACCACCTCGTTAGCTGCTGCAAGAAGATCACACAGACTGACTCCAAACAACGGCATGACAAAGTAGCAATAATGGTGCATTGGAATATCTGCAAGAAATGCTGTTTACCTGCAAGCAAGAACTGGTGGGATCACAGAACAAAGTAATAAAAAATGAAGAAGCTAAAGTGTTCTGGGACTTTAGAATTCAATCAGACAAGCACCTGCCACATAACACCCCAGACTTAACAACTGTTGATAAGAAAGACAAAAAAGTCTGAATAGTGGACATTGCAATACCTGGAGACAGCAGAACAGAAGATAAACAACTGGAATATAAATACCTGCAAATAGAAGTAAAATGACTATGGCAAAAGAAAGCAAAGATAGAACCAATAGTAATAGATGCCTTGGGTGCAATCCCAAAGCATGTGGAGCACCGCTTGAAGACTATTGGCATTGACAAAATCACCATCAGTCAATTGCAGAAGCCAGCTTTACTTGGAACAGCTTATATCCTGTGGCAATACCTTTAACACCATCAGACAAGAACATCTGCCTATCCCAGATCCTTGGGAAGGATTCAATAGGTGGATAAAAATGCCAGATCCAGTCTAAACATCTGGCTGACTGTGCGACCAACTGTAGTATTTATTAACCATAACCATTAGTAGTAGTAGTAGTATGAACTTTAATCAGTACTTGGGAGACAAGCAACTTTTAAACATCTTTACCATTTTAACAGATCTTAGGTTATTAAAATTATTTGATATCTGTAGATAGACTATATTTCGTGGAAGACTATTAAGTGCAATAGAGTAGATAATGTGTACCTTGGCAGAATAAACCTGAACCTGTGTAAAAGCTGCAGTTGAGTTTATTTGTATTAACCCAATGGAAAGTGAGATTCTTGCCAGGATGGAATCTGCAGTAATAGATTTTTAAGATTATTTTCTTTCTTCAATTGACTTGAATTGCTCAATCCTTCTCAGTGCTTATAGTTCAATCCAAAGGTCAGAAGTATATTATTCAGTAGCAATTCAGTAAGGCTCATTTATTCAGTGTTATGCACACAGGAAGTATGATGGGTTATTTCCATATTCATCTTGTCATAATGCCAACAAATAAATCTCTGGGAACAACAGAAATTTATTAAAATAAGATCATGGTTATTTGTCAGTTGAGTTGAGATAAATGGTTAATGATATTTTCAGTAATTGCATTGTTTAGGTTTTTATTTTCTCCAAGTTAAAATGCAATTCCTTTATTATGTGTACCAAATTAAATAGAGACACTTATTTATCTTCTCATCAATACTAGTTATTTAGAGTACCTGGAACCATTCAGACTGTAACAGTCAAGTAATGGAAATATCTCTGCCAGTTTTAGGATCTGAAACATTTACTCTAGTATTCTGTGTTCATGCCATTAAGATGAAATGCTCTTGAACTGAACATCATGGCAAGGAAATAGTCAGTGGTTAACACTTGCATGACTGGACTCTCACTTATAAGTATATAAAAGCACAATCTTGAACCATAACGATGTGACATCAATAGTAGAATAAACTTTTAATTAGGGAGACTGCAGTAAATAGACTAATTAAATATAGCAGCATTCTGACTACAATTAATATTTAAGACAATTAATACTTCTGCTCAGGCAGCTTCCTTGCTCAGTTTCCTCTTTTTCATCTACTCCTTTGGTCCCTCTGTCCAAATTACATTTCAGCAATATTGGCCCCAATTAGGATAAATCTAAGAATGTACTTTTCAAGCCCCTAACAACAAGGCACAACCAAGGAAACAAGATTCACATGAAGTTTCATTAATCCCAAGAACTCAAAGGTTGGGATGCAAAGTCTTGAAAATTGAGTAAGTGAAACTTGAGTCCTCATTTATTGGCAAATTCATTAGTTTCTATGAATAACTTGAATCTCTTTTTCCCAGATTGCTTAAGTGAAGGGCTGACAGCTCTTTTACCAGATACTGAAATGACCATCTGCTCTTTGTTAATTTTTAATTTTTAAAATTTAAAAATTAAATTAATTTAACTTCTTTCTCAGCCTGTGGAAGTTCTCTTACAGCACATCAGTTCCATTTTGATATGTAGGCTTAATCATATTTCTGACACAGACTTTAGAAGTATTTTGTGTGTGTTGAGTGGATATAAAATAGATATCAAATTGGGAATAAGCATGCTATAACTGTATTTAATTTACTATCCTACAGATAGCTTCAGATCAGCCAAATGCACTTATAGGCTCACTGGACACCTCTTCTGTCAATGTGGAAAGTATAGGGTGAATGATACAATGGCAAAGCACATGTGCCCATCTTCCCTCCATTGTCTAGCCTCATGAACAGGAAGGTAGCAGTAAATCTGTGAGGCTTATCCTGAAGTTATAAATTTCATACATGCAAAATGAGGCTTGCTGGGCAGACTGTTGAAAGAAACAGTGCAAGAGAGAATCCAAAAGCAAATTGAGAAAGATTTTTACGATAGGGTCTTGGCAGCTAGGAGCTCTAAGATAGGAATTGATAAAGCCTTTGCCAGTTAGTATTGTTCCAGTAACCTTACCAATCCCAGATTGCTACTTAGATATAAACAGCTCTGAATCCTGCCAGAGGACAGAATACCTAGTCCTGCTTGGGTCTGGCTACTTCAGCTGTGTCTCAGCATAGCCAAGCACTCCTGTGCCTCTCTGACTTTTGATGCTGTTCTTCAAATGTTGCATTCTTGAGGGTTGGGTAGATGAAGCTTCAGGTCTGGGTCGGAGTCTGCAGGGTCCAAGTCAGGAGCAATGGAGCCAGTTGCTGGACCTAGCAGCGCAGGGTCTATTTCTTAGGATGGCTTCTTGTGACCCACAGGGATTAAATAGCTTTGCAAATTATCACACAGTTATGTCATTGCATAAATATTTCACACAATCCCAGTATTTTGCTTTAATCTGCTGATTGATCTTGAGATGAAGATATTTCATGATGTTTCTTTGGAAGGTCTAGTTGGCCAATTTAAAGATATTTTCTTGGATTTGGGTGGCTGGCTTGGTGATGTAATCATCAGGAAGAATTTTGCATTTATCCCAAGTTCCAAGCTTTGCATAGAGTAGCAGTACAGCTAGTATAGCAATTTTAAATAAGTCATAGATGAAAAACATTCTGGGAGAAGACAATGACAAACTGCTTTATTAATACAGTTGAGGAAACTGCATGTAGTGGCCAGAGTCAATCTTGACTGAAGGGTATCTTTACCTTAGACAACATTCAGGTCATTTAACTTTAATTACAAAGGTATGCTTAGCTCACTAAAATAATCCCAGAGTAAAATCCATTCAAAGAACAAATAAAACCATATGAAAGTACAATATTCAAAACCATATAAAATCACAAAAATGTAAACCATGTAACAGGAATATAACATTTACAGAAACATCCTAAATAACATAGCTCTATTTATTAGCATAAATACTTTTGCTCTTGGCTGTCATAGGCCTCTACCACCTGTAGGTTTTCCAGGACAAATGTATTAAAGCAAATTGTTTGGGTGATGGCAATAAAATAACAACATAAATGCATAAAGAACTTAGTAATATTTCTCTTCATCCTTCTTCAGCAGTCTCCTCCCATCTTATCTTTCCTGTGAGCTATCCACACATTTTCAGTTATTTCTCTTCTGCATGATAAATGTTTCCTTTTGAGTGCTTCCAACCTTAGGAACTCATATTTTGACATCATTAGGAAGGATGCTAGGAGCTACAAAATACATGGACACCTTTGTAGTGCAAAAGATTCAAAACTTCCATTTGGCGCTCTCAAGCCAGTTTGCAGCTTGCAAACATTCACACATCTGATTATGTTTGCTGAATGAGCCATAGTGGCCCAATTTGCATACTATGGCTAAGGCCCAAGAGGTAACTAGGGTCTCTGCGAACTAGGTCTCTGTCTAAGTTAGGTAAATATAAAAAATGAGAAAACATAGTCATGTTTGTGTTATATTTAAAGAGTTGAAGATTTCATTAAATTTTCTTTAATAATATAGGTGTCAGGCCTAGCCCAAGAACGACAACGAGGCAGTCCAGTCCAGTATAGTTCCTTTATTAGCTTGCACCTAATAGACAGAATCTCGCCAGACTAAACCTATGCTAAAGCAACTAGTGGATATACCCTGTGAGACTCTAGGGAGGGGCTAGTCTCAGCTTCTTCATCTTCTCACGGTCCTGCTGCGGGCTGAAGAAGCACTTGCCCTGTAACCTCTCCAAGAATGCTCCCCCTCCCTCCTGATAACTTTGATCCTCCATTCCAGTATCCTCCTCGCACATGCCTTCCATTACAATAGGTGCAAATATATATATTCATGCATACATGCCCAGAGGACCATGTCAGGAAATCACCAATGAATCTTTAAGCCAACTGTGTAGCTTTAATGAAGTATTACCTTAGTTTTTTATCAGTAAAGGAATTTTACCATACTATGGAGATAATTGTAAAAGTAAAGCTGAGGATGCATTATTTCTAAAACAAATTCATAAAGTTTTTTTTTTAAATCAACATTTATGAAGCTTCTGAGGTTTACTATTCACTGCTTCCAACACATGTTATGTGTTAAAGGGTGTGGGAAATGTGCAAGAAATATGGTTGCCACAAGAATGCATATTGAGACAATGAAACTTTGTTTTAGCCAGAAATGTCTCCATGGAAAATGAGTCAGTGTGGTTCATGCCTGTCCAGTAGCCAAAAGATGCTTACAAAGCAAAAAATTTCAAATAGAGATCCATAGTAGCTAAATATTTCTAAATAGCTTAGCCACACATTACAGAAAAATACCAGCAATCACCCTAGGCTGTTAGCTATTCTGACCTAGGGATGATTAAAGGCAGTAATAGCCAGAATCCCCAATAAAACCTAGCTACTCTGAATTTCCAAAAAATATTTTGGGTGTAATTCCATGTAATCCAACTGTTCCTGATAGGCTTAGTTTTTCTGAATAACATAGTGGGAGGAAGGGAGAGAAATAGATGTGGGTGGGGGGACTTATATTTCATGAATCTATTGGAATGAACTCTTCCCTATCAAAACCCAGGCTACAATAAATTTTATTATATTGTTAGGAAAAAAAAATTAGCATCTCTGGTCCAGTCCTCATTTAACTTATTGCCACATATACCAGATAGAAGAACACATACTATGCATATTTACAGGTAACCAGTTGCTTCAGTAATAATATTGAATGATATTTCAACATTACTTGGATAATTTAAAAGCACCTCTTTTATCTATGCAAAGCTTAATTTTGTGCCTAAAGACAATCCTTTTCAAAGAGAACCATTCTGATTAAATCTTAAGGGTGTTAGTATTTCAGTGGTTCTTATGACTAAAAAATAGTAACTGAAAGTTGCATTTTGCTGTAATATATTAAGAAAAACAGTGAACGTATATGTTGTAAATTTTTAATGGAATTTGATAAAGGAATTTTTCTGACATTAATTTATCAAGCTATATTGGGTCATCAAAGATTTGTCAAACAATCTAGTGGATTGTTGATGCTTTCTCAGGCCTTATTCATTTCCTAGTGTCTCTTTCTAGGAACCTCATTCAGGTTATCATTGGCTGTAGTCTATGTGCAGGGAACTCAGTTGGACTTGTATTGAGTAATAATATGTTGAAATGTGTGTTGGGCTAGGACTGGGGAGACCATGGTTTATCCTCAGCCAGAGCAGCTCACTAATGACTTTGGATCAGTCATTACCTCTCAGCCCAATCTATCACAGGACTGACGTGTTGATGATTAAATTGGGATACATAGGTCTCAAGATCCTGAAGGAATATGAGGTATAATTTTAAGGAATAAATCATACATGATATTCATAGAATTGCATTTGAAAAAAAAATCAGGTCCTAAACACAAGAAAGCCATATTTAAAACCTATTGAAACCATTCCTTTAACATAGCCAAATCTGCACAGGGGTCTTCAGTCAAACCCTGAATTCTGACAATTACATCCTGGCTAATAGCCAGTGAAATAATGAGCTGTTTACATAAAAATGTTTTTTAATCATCTTAGTACATATTCTGCTTATGTAGGATTATTTCTTTTTTTCTTTGTCTGCAGTCTGTCCACATCTATTCTGATGGCCACCCAAATTCAATAAATATTCTAACCATTTCTGCAATCCATTATTAGTTTTACAGTACTCTGGGAACATTAGGTCATATCCCATCTCACTTTTCCTTTGGGATTCCCCATCTTATATAAATATTTTTCTCACAATGATCCATACTGGGTAGCAGGAAATAGTTCCTTCTACAGTTCCCTTGCGAACATGAATAGGCACCTAATGTAGCTACTGTTTATAAAAGGAACCATTCAGTAATTTAAAAAAGATTGTTGTGCATTATAGATATTCAGATGCAGTAACTGAGGAAGCTTAGCATTCATTCCAGGAGCAAATCCAGTCCCCTTCCCTTCCCTTCCCTTCCCTTCCCTTCCCTTCCCTTCCGCTATTGCTCAGATTTGATTTGAACAACAAAGAGAACTTAGAAAATAATACAATAAGTGATTATACTAAAATAAGTTTAATAAAATCCTTATTGAGGGTCAAATGTATATGGCATCAAATGTAAAATACAGATAGTTTTCCACACCCACCAACAATATGTACTTCCTCAGGGCAATTTTTTTTTTTTTAAAGAATGCTATACTCACAACAGACTTAACTATAAATAGTTTGCAAGCTTAACCTAAAGGTTATTTACACAGCTGGAAATCACTGAACCTTCCTTTTCCTTTCTTCCTCATTCCACACTTGGCCCTGCCTCTACTTATCTCCAGGCCTTTTTGCTTCTTAAAATATTGCGGATCTGTGAAGTAGGGGATAGTTCATGGAAGTATAAATTCAGTGACTTCATATTGATATATGACTTTACAGACTCTTTGCTTCAGCTGTTTCCAAATTTTGCCTTTCTGTTCAGACTAATTCTTAAGGCTGAACCCTATTAAAAATAAAATATAATGATTTGAAATATAACATTAATATTAAAGTTAATTAACTGTTAAAAGCCTAGAGAAAGAAATGACCGTTACAGATTTTCTAAATGCTGTGAAAGTGAAACACAAATTCTGAAGCAGTGCATTCCACATTGTGGAAGCTATGCAGGAAAAGACCCTTTCCTGTGGGACAGATGTATGAGTTTTTGTCAACAGGGACATCTTCAAAAGAATATGCAGATTCCTACAAATTTGAACAGCGTCATAGATTCAAAGTGGGAAAGGTGATCCCTTGGGTAACCAGGCCTGAAGCCCTTTTGGACTTTAAAAGGCAATAGCAGTACCATAAATTGTCCTTGATAAGCAGATAACAACCATTGCAGATCTTCCAAAATAGTCAGCATGTGATCCCTGTATCTTCTAATGGTTAGCAGCCCAGATGACACATTTTGCACTTGTTTCAGTTTCTACACAGTTCTCAAGGATAGTCCCACATAAACTGTGGGGTAATAATTAGGACGAGATGCAACCAAGGCATGGATAACTGTCACCAAATCAGATCACCTCAGAGTTGGAGCTGATTCTAGCCCTAATAGTGCAAAAGTGTTCCTCACCCCAGCTACCATCTTCAAATCCAGAGATAGGTAAGGATCAAGGAATGCTCCCAAACTGTAGACCTACTCTTTTTGGGGAGTATAATCTGAATCTCTGTCCCCAGGTTTAGCTTTCTAATTACCAACACCTCCATTTTGTCTGGATTTCATTTCAATTTGTTCTCCCTCATCTAGTTCATTATTGAACTTAAACATTGTGTAAAGATACTAATTACTTATCTGAACTTGAATGACAAGGAACAGTAGAGCTGAGTGTCAGCAGCATACTGATGGAGCCCCACTCCAAAGCTCTGAATAACCTCCCTCAACAGGAAAGCTCTGTTCTGGTCTATATTTTAGACTTAATTTCCATGTTGCTTTTTTTTAAAAAAAAAAAATCAGGATTGTTTAGACAATCAGATTGTTACTAACTTTTGGGAGCGTGATTCTTAGAGCCTCTTTTGTATTCAAACATCGTATCATATTTTAGACTACTTTCTGATAATTAAATCAGGATCCTAATAGCTTAACTTTTCTGAACTGCTTGTGAATGGGGGTCAGTCAGCAGCAATCAGCCCATGTGATGCCTGTATTAACAGAACCTCAGCTAGGTAGAAACATCTTAACTTCAGTTTCAAAGAAGAACATCTTAGCTTGATTACTAAATGTATTCATAGTGAATATGAATCTCAAGAAGCCCTCAATAACAATAGGATATAACAGTTATGTTTTATAAGACCCATTCCTGATCTTTTTGGTGTAATATAGTGTTGATTGCGTATGCTATGGTTACTCATAGGCATGCCATTTAAAAATCTATATTTGTTATTTTAATTAATAGGATTTTTTGTTTATTAGTGTTATTTATTAGCTTATATTCCCTGTGTGTTTATTTGTGATTATTAGAGTTTTTATCATGCTGTAGTAGTCTCTGTTAATAATCAAGGTAGGGAAATTTACATTAGTTCCATTTAGTCCATAATAACTGTCGACATGAGTTTTTATGTATAATAACTATACTGATACAGGTTAATTAATTCTAGGGGAAAAATCTATGTAGACTAGCCCTTGGGAAAACTGTAATATTTAAGTGCAGGTTATTAAAATTCACTTCATGAAAGTAGCTAGTAAGGCAGAATTTTCCCTAGATGTTATTCTAAGAATACAGGCTAATTTTAGGTCAATACAATCTTTGTAATGATCATCATTTCCAGTAGTTACATAGGATTGTTTTGTGCAGTTAAAAAAAAAAGAAATTAACTGACTATGCCACTCAAATTATAATGCTGACATCTTTAATATTTGAGTTCTAATCTCCCCCCTTTTTTTTAACAGCTTGGTAATTATTTTGTTCTCATTAAATTGGTTGAAACCATAGTGATGACTTTGCCTTCCCATCAATTTGAAAAGTGGGATATTGCTAACCTTATCAAATAATAGAGTATGACTTGACACTCGTTGCTTAAACCTGTAGAACTGCCTAGAATTCCCCAGAGATTATAGAGATAACGTGAATAACACTGAAAGTATTCCCAGTGAACTGTTGTGGATGTGAATAAATGACCTCCTTGCAAATTCTAATTAACTTTTTTAAAACCAAAACTATTAAGGTTCTCCAACCAGAGATGTGGGCCCTTCGTTAGGCCTGAAGAAATCCAGCTCTTTAGAAAGTTTGCAGACAGCAGTTGCTGAGGTGACATTGAATGGTGATATCCCTTTCCATCGTCCACGACCACGAATAATCCGAGGGCGAGGATGCAATGAAAGTTTCAGGGCAGCAATAGATAAATCATATGATAAACCTGTTGCAGATGAGGATGATGAAGGCATGGAAACCTGTAAGTAAATTCATCATGTAAATTCCTTTCTTTAAATTCTCTTTCAGTCTTCTAATTCAAAATGAATAAATAATTTGGGATTAAATTCTTTTGGAAATCTCAATGGATATTTTAGGTTGCATCAATAGAATTATAGTTTCCAAATCACAGGAAGTAACTGTTCCACTCTCTTCTGCCTTGGTGAGATGCACATAAAATACTGTGTTCAATTCTGGGTAGTGCAATTCAAGAATAATTCAGTTCTTGAGACAGGTGCCAAGAAGGGCAACAAGGATGATCAGGAGACTAGAAATGACTGGAAACACCTTATGGACTTTCTGCTGAAAGAAAAAGAAAAAAATGAATTTGTGATTTATGGGTTTGATAATTAGAAAGGGTAAACTGTGGAAAAAAGGAAATTATGTTGTAATCTTAGGGTAAAATATGTACTTGCAACTGCTGTTCAGAAGATCAGAAGCCGTTTCTTTATAACTCCCTTCCCTTCTCTATTTCTTTCTTTGTACTTTTTTTACTTACTTATTGCTTACCTATTGCTTTCCTTTCCTTTCCTTACTTTCCTTTCCTTACATTTTTCTTTCAAAATGTGTATTGTTTTTTATTCTATAAATATATACATATACATACATACATATATACATACATACATACATATTTCTTTTATACATATATTTATTCTCCATATATATGTGGAGACTAGAAATGAAAAGGAGAGATTGTAGGAAATAGGTGGGCTAAGCTGACAGGGAAAAAAAGTCTGAAAGGGGATATGATAGCATCTTTTAAATACCTGAAGAAGTGTCACACAGAAGTTCAAGAACTGTTCTCTCATTCCAGAATGCAAGACATGAAATAATGCTTTTATATTACAAGATATCAATGTTCAGTTAAATTTTAGGGAAAATGTAAAAGTAAGAACAGTTTTATGGTGCAGTTACCTAGGGAGGTGGTGCACTGTTCCTTGCTGGATGTGTTCAGGCAAAGACTAGACAGCCATTTGTCTCTATTTTGAATTTTTGTGCTGAGTAGTACACTGGACTTGATGGTCTAAATGGCTTCTTCCAGTTCTGTGATTCTATTCTGTGATACTTTTGAATAGACATTATTTGATTGCACTGTTTGTTGTTTACCCCACCATGGTGATAATTTTACAGTTTCTTTTCCATTCAATCCAGGATAAAGCCATATATCTCCACTGTTCTTTTGTTCATGTCAGATGTCTGTACATCTGAAGTACAGATGTATTAGGGATGAGGAGAGTTGAAGTCCAACATGTATGGAGGGCAGTACAGCAGCGTTTCCTTTGTTTAAGGTTTTTGTTCACAATAGACACCCTTTTTCTGCTGTGACTTTTGTCTACTTTCAGCCTGAGAGAATAACAGATTTATAGTGAATAAAGTCATTAGAGGCTACTATGCTTACATATAAGCTCAAGTATAGAACATAATTTCCAATATCTGTTTTTGAAGAATGTGAATAGGAGGAGACTAATTGTCTCTATCTCCTGTTTGTGGGCTTCTCAGAAATCTCAGGAATAATCCAGTAGAGCATTTCTCTTTTTATAAATGTTGGTTGGGAACTATGCATTTAAAAAACAAAAACAAAAAACAGTTTCTGAAGGTTCAGAAGGTACACTGATATCACCAAAAAAGTCAGGCAGAATTTTTAGCCTCATTGTTATTTTTTAATTTTTGTTTAATAAAATAAAGTGCATTAATTCTGTGAAAAGCCAAAATATCTATTTTTCTTCTTACAAGTGGAAAATTTCAGTGTTCCTGCTTGCAGTTTGCTGATGAACGTAGGTGCTGCAATATTGGGGGATCTTCTCCCCACCTCCCAAACGGAGCTAGTGGACAGCTGTATCTGATGCTTGGGTGCAGAATTCTATATATGGAAAGCAGTGAAAGGGCTGAAGTGAAGAAAAGTAATATTTCTTTAATTAAAATGTGTAAGCTTGGCAGATTCCATAAAGGATAAAGTTAGCAATCGACTATTACATATTCTAATGGGATTCACTTACATTTTTACTTTTTTCACCCTAAAAGTGATCCTAACATGCAGAGAATATGTTTGGGAGTATATTTGGGCAGAAGGATCTTACCTACTGGTAGTAATAATTTTTATTAATCGTATTTAAGGTTTTATTTGTTATGGATTATTTTTATGGAGGTTTTATAGACATTTTTAGCTTCATATGTTTTAAGCAACCTAGAAAGGGTGTCTGCAAGGGGAGGAGTCAAAAGAGTCAAGATGGTGGCCACAACCATGTACTTGAAGCCCTTCCCCTTTGTTACATGCTTCAATCATGTCATCCCTCTCCCTCTTCCTGCAGATACCCCTGCAGCCTAGAGTTGCAAGAAGTAATGGAATACTAATTATGCAAATAAATAAACAATATACTATAATATGAAGGATTCTCTTCAGACTTAACCTTAGCATTCTTGAATTGTGCACTAGTGGGTATGTTGAAATGGGACATTAACTCAAATGGGACAGAATGTATGAAAATTAAATGTATGTAAATTAAACAAATATATCTAGGTATTTTCAGTGCCAATTAATAGAATATATTTTTCATGTCACCTTATATTTATCTATTTGTTTATGAATAAAAAGAGTTGGAAAAAGAAGTAATCAGTTTTTAGTTTGATACAAGGAATTTGAAAAAAGGATTGATGTACTTATATTTTAAGAAACTCTTGCAGTAAGGAGTGAGCTACCTCCCATAAGTTCTTTGTTCTGTTTTGTTTAAATCCCTGTTCCTAAAAACACTCATAATATTATTGAATATGAGAAAAATTTAAATATTATTTTCTCTTCTATAATAACAGCAGAAATTATTTCACTTCGTTCCTTTCGTGAAGCAGCTACATCCTATCTTGCTGTTTCTTTCCGTTAGTCTAGTCCAGTTAGGCAGCAACCCAGAAGGGCTTAAATCTGAAGTTCTTGGATTTTGATTTCTTCTCCCACTGCAGAATACATGCTACCACCCTGGAGGGTCCCCTAGGTCTTTATATGTATAAGAGTATAACACAATCCTTTAGATCCAAGTCGGAATGTGACATGGTGGCCACATTGAAGTGCACTTCGCAATATTCATTATGGGCTGGGCATTGGGGAGTTAAAGGATTGAGATGTCACTAGGTAAATTATGTTCAAGCATTTTTTATTCTTTCTTCAGTGTATGTGCTTTGTATGTGTGTATGTGTTTAAAGTAATAATAATAATAATTGAGAATTTAGAAATCTTCCTTCTCTCATTGTGAAACCAATGCAACATATTACTGGAAAATTGCTGGTTTTAGAAGCCTCTTTGCCAGCTAACTGACATTTTTTTGTTTTGAAGAAAGAGTTACAATGAATTGTTTATAAAGAAATCTTTATGAAGTCCTATTGGGAATTCTAAAATTATAGCATACACCGTGTGATAGAGGAGCACACTGACTCTGCAAACATAATATAATTGCTCCCCTCAGAAGAATAAGCTATTCATACTCTTAAACAATGTATGAAAGATAAGTTTGGCGGAAGGTATGTATAGATTTTTAAGAGCTATAATCAGAAAGTCAGAGATGACTCCTTGGGATATTTGGATCATATGAATCATAGTGCTTGTTTTCAAACTCTTGAAAAGGATGACAAGAAACAGAGCCCATTTTTTAGTGTGTAGTCTGAGAGCAAGCCATTTGAAACTGAATAAATTGGCAAAGCTTTCTTATCTCTCTTAATTGCTGGAGCTTCGGCTGGTATTAAGTAATACAATAAGCAGTCTAGACACTCAACTATGGAACAGTTTCATGTTCAGTAATTATGTTTTCTCATATGCATTTTGCTTGCTTTATGGAGTAATTAGGAGAATAGCTTCAGAAAATTTGGCCTATTGGTCCTGTTCAATAGAGGTTATGTGCACTCTTGTATCATATTCAAAAGGGCAATCTGATTTAATCTTCTGTCTGCAGTTATATGTGAGTCCACCAAACAGGGCTATTTTTATCCTTTTATTTTTATTTAAAACAAAGGTGTATCCTCAAAAAAGATACTATCTATGAATGAAGAGATAATTACTGAAGTTACACAATTAATGCTTTAATATAACATTAGTAAAAGATACCAAATATGAATGACTTGTTTTCATGATATTAAAAGATTTATAAATTGTTGAGCTTAGTGCCAAAATTTCCACTATATTAATATTTATAAATGTTAAAAAAGAAGAAAAAAGAAAAGATCACCCCCTGATTAGGATCAGATTTATTGGACATAGGAAATTGGCTTATACTAACTCATACCATTGCCCCATATGGCTTTGTCTTGTGTATAATGGCATGTAGCACCTTTTCATTTATTCATTTATCAGCTTCTCATTATGTATAAGAATTGGGTATTGGGTATAATAATTATAATTATATAATTATTGGGTATAATTTTCAAGGCTTCATTTTAAAGTCTTTCTCTTATCTTATATCTCTTACAGCTCTTATATTTCTTATGTAGAAATATTGAACACTCAAAAGGTTTCACAAACTTTTAAGCAGTACTGTATCTTTCCCTTCACACTTTCTGAAAAACACCCAAAAAGCTCATCAAGGGAGATACCATATCACAGTAAAATATATATATTGTGCAAGTAATAAATATGCATAATCTCATTATCCTTCTGGATCTCTCTGAAGCTTTTAATACCATTAACCATGCTGTCCTTTTGGACTATTGCAAGGATTTGCAGATCAGAGGCAGTGGTTCTACTCCTTCCTAAGTAAGCAGTTCCAATCAGTGTTCATGCGGGAACACTCAGCAGTTTGGACCTGGTGCCTTTTGAATGACTGGATGTGATAGGGCAGGTTCAGGTTGAATCCCAGCAAGACATAAATACTGTCTGGTTGGAGGGTAGTTTCAACTTCAGCTCTGGTTGGAGTTCCATTACTCCTGAAGGATACAGTCTGGAGATCCTTCTGGACTCACCTGCTAAAGCCACAGGTGAAAGCTGTGGCCAGGAAGGCATTTGGCCAGCTTTGGCTGGTTTCCAGTTGTGAGCTTTCCTGGATCAGAAGGTGCTGACTGGAATGGTTTGTCCCCTTTCATTTAAACTACTACAGTTAATTCTACATGGAACTGCCCTTGAATATGACTTGAAAGCTACACCTGGCACAGAATGCCTCAGCCTGCCTGCTGACTGAGTCTAACTAATGAGATCTATATTGCAGGGATTCCACTAGTTGCCAGTTTAGTTCCAGGTCCAATTCAAGGTGCTGGTTATTACTTACAAAGCACTTTATGGCTTGGATTCTTGCTTTCTTTGGAATCATCTGGTGCAAGTGGAATCTGCCCACCCAGTATGTGCAGGCTGAAAGGGCATGCAGTTGGTCCCAACCTCATGGAAATAAAAGGGAAGCAGCTGAGAGGATGATCTTGGTCATGGCCTCTTGTTTTGGAAAAGTTGTCCCTTGGCAAATATAATGGCTTTACCCTGCTATCATTTAGAAGCAGTTTAAGACCAAAGACTTTCACAGAGCTTTTAGAGTGAAGCACTTAGTGGGGGGCTTTGGACATCGCCAGCATGAGTTGGTGTTACTGTGGTGTTTAACTGATTAACTGATGCTATCTTGTTTTAGAACTGTGAGCCATTTAGAATGCATTGAGTAAGCAGAATACACATATTGTAAATAAAGAAATAATGTTCTGTAACCTGTTTCACATGTTGCTAGCCTAAGTGAAATCAAGTATAGGATCAAGCTGCAGATTGAGAGCAAGCTTTTAAAACTGCATGGGATCTGATGTCTTTGAATATGGAAGGGTCGCTTTATAATGTCTTTTTCATCTTTCTTATGAAACTGGGTGTGGGATTATATAGTACATGAGCTTTTAAATTTAGAATTATATGGAAATTGATATATTATATGCCATTCTAATAACTCAATGGAATAAAGCCAATGGAAAAAGTAGATGTGTTAATATATCTTGATAAACTATGGTTTATTTTGATAAGAACAAACGTTGCTCCACACCTCTAGGCTTAAATCTCCTGCTTGCCTTATCTGCTTTGAAAAGAATAGGGAAAGTGGTAAGGTTTTATTAAAATTTGTCAATTAATGGGTAGTTTGTCTGTTGTCTGAATCTAACAAAACTGCAATTTACAAACATATGTGGAGTTGGTAGGTTGCAAAACAACTGTATGGTTCTTGGGTTTGAAACTGATATCATTTTTTTTAAAAAAAAAAAACCCTTTTTGTTCTTTCCTTCCATCCCATGCTAAAATTTCTTTACTCTTTTAGTGGAAGAAGACACAGAAGAAAGTTCACGATCAGGTAGAGAATCTGTGTCCACATCTAGTGATCAACCATCCCATTCTCTAGAAAGACAGATGAATGGCAGTCAGGACAAAGGGGACCGGAAAAAAATTGGGAAGGACAAGAAAAAAGATCGAGATAAAGAGAAGGATAAAATCAAAGCCAAGAAAGGAATGCTCAAAGGTCTTGGGGACATGTTCAGGTAGGAATTGCAGAAAAGCTTAAATTTTTTGTCTCATTGTTTGTGTTTTGCTGTTCATCAAATGCCACATTTGTGAAGTGGGACCACCTGTTTTCCTCATAACATTATTTATAGTTCACTACCCATTTCCCAAATACTAATACTTTGAATATAATTAAAATGTGTTATTGAATGTTTTGTCAATCATTCACCCTCTACAGTCTGAGAAACATTACTCTATCAGAGTAAATTCTATTTTCCTGAGATTGACACATCTGGATAAGGGTCAATATTTCATAAAGCAAAGGAATACTAACATGGGCATCTTCAGATGGGACAGGGGTGGGCAAATGATGGCCTGTGGCATTAATACTAAGCTATGTCCTTTGCCCATTGAGATAATGATGCCTGTTTCATCATGCTGGCATCATCATGGCTCATAACAGATATCATTGAATGATAATTGTAGATGTTTTCTACAATTATGATAATTTATTGTTGAAATGCTATCATGGCCCAGTTTATATCTTCACAAACTGCTTCAAATATTAGCATGAAAAAATATGCTTCATGTGGTATACTGAGATTCCTTGTGAAGTTTGGGCAATTTATGCCAGTACTTCCTTTCTGGTTTTGTATTTGGAATGGAGAACATTTCCTAATTGCCAAACAGGAATTAGGATGTTGTTTGCAAATGATTGGGGATTTAGCAAAATAGACTCAGCCGTAATTATTTAATCATTGTAAAAACTTGAAAGACATTTTTAAGGAAGATGATGGTTAAAATAAAATTCTTCTAGTATAACACTGAGAAAGCCAATAGGAAATTACTAGGCAGCCACAGTGAAGTGGCTGACGAATGATAAACTGGTTATTTGGAATGTAAGCATATCCGCTGATCAAGTTTTCTTGAAGACGGCACCTGCCTCAGGTACACCTCAGTTTTCTAAAACTCTTGGTCTGTGTTCCTCCCTGATTTAGTATTGCACTTTCCATGGATAGCAATAAATCATAACCTATGGGGAGCACAAATCAGCCAAAGAAATATTGTAAACTGTAAATTAATATTAGAGTATGCAGGTTACCTACAGTCCAATCCTTGCAGAGGTGCCTTATGAAGCCCTTGTTAATATGTATATGTAATTGCTTTTTAGTTTTTAAACAATGTACAGTCATATTTTAGTGTGGAATCATGATTTTGTATCCTTCATTACAAAAGCAGCCAATGCCATCTTTTATTATATTTATAGCATCTGGCTACTGTGATGTTTATTTGGATGGATTTTCTCATAAAGAAGTATCTTTGAGTTCATCCTGGGCTGCCTCCATGAAGTCTCATTTGTACGTTTCTAGTCAACTGAATGCTGTCACAGTATCCCTAGGCATAGAGCAATAACAACAGTATCACTTTCTGAGCAGGATGATGCCTTGTTTTGTAAATATCAGGTTTCCTTCCAAAAGAATAAGCAGGCATATGTAAGCAGCAAAATCTGCCTGAACCAAATCAATGTTGTTGTTGTTTTTAGCTCCAGTCACTTATTGTGTAGCAAACACGGTAATCCTTCATTCTTAGTTGCTGTTGAAACATATCATATAAAATATTGTAAAAAAAAATGTTTCTCTGATGTGATATTCAAAACTGCTCTTTTTCTCTTTTGTTTACATTGATGTGAGTCCTCCCACCCTTTCCCCATTTTATTTCTCAGTTGGAGACCTCTAAAAGACTGAATTTCTTGGTAATTTTTGAAACACTGCTTGCCTGCATAGTGTTTTCTAGCATTGGTACAGTACATGAGGCACATAAGCCTGTTAATGATAATCAGAGGAGTGATGAGTAGGATTCAATACTCCCCCTGCCCCCCATTACACATATACCCTCATACTGTCTTTTCTCTGTTGTAGCTTATATCTGTCAATAGTGGCATAAATTATGTCCTTTCTGAGAGAGAGCACAACTCTATCCAGGCTTTCCCTCAATCGCTACCTTGTCCAGACTGTCAGCTTGTTTTTCTTCCTCCAGCCTATTACTGATGTTAGACCACATTTAATGTACTCATTGCTTCCTTGGAGTTAGATGGTAGGTTGAATTAGACCTGGGTGTCATCAACTCTAAATGACCTGCCTCAGCAGTTTCATGTAGATGTTAAACAGCATATGAGACCAGATAGAACCCTGTGGGACATCATAAATCAGTGACCCAGGTTTCAGACAATAGTCCCCAGCATCTCTTGGCCACAACCCAACAAGAAGGACTGGAACCACTGTTGAACAATGCCTCAAGATCCAACCGAACCAGACAGCCCAGAAACATAGCATGGTCAGTGTACTGAAAGCCACTGAAAGGTCTAAGAGAATTAGCACAGTAGCACTGATCATCTAGGTTCTGGTAAAGGTCCCCTACCAAAGTGGCCAACACATCCTCTTAGATCCTAAATGAAGCCTAGTTGAAATGGGCCTGGATCTGCAAGCCAATTTTTTTTTTTTGCATTTTTTAGTCTGCATGAATTAGTGCCATAAACATATTTAAATCAAATGTTATATTATTAAGAAGTTTTGTGAAAATCAAATTACATATATAGAGAAATGAATACTGAACATATTAAAATAAATCACTAGATTATTTTTCCTTTTTAAGTAATATTTAAATAGCTTTACTGTACCTTGTTGACTGTGATCAACATTTTATCCATAAGTATCCTGTGAGTTTAGACAGGTGCTTAACATGGGTACTTATGAAGCCCACTCTAAATTTCTTCTTGAATCTTGGGGCTCACCAAATTACATATTCAATTGCAAAATGTTCACTGATGTGTTAACCATCTTTTGCATTATTTGATTGCGTCATTGAAAGGGTTGTACTGGTAAAAAAATTTAAGGAACAGAAGATGAGGAGTATTATTGGTCAGAGGCCTGCAGCTCATTTCTTGGGGGTAGACAAGAGAATGCCATAGAACCTTCTCATTTTATTTGGGGAAATCTGAAGCCCTGAGGTCTATACATGGCAGAGATGGTGCTATGACAAGAAATTCCAGTCCAGAGTCCATGGGAAAAGTTGCTTGTCTCTGCTATAAGGTATTCCATTTCAGACCATTTTTTAAGAAGCCTGATAAGGGTAATACTATTCTTGTAAACTGTACACTAGGCTTTATATTTATGAAATCTTGCATGGGCAGAACAGGGAACTTCAGTTAAATTCGAAACACCAGCCTTTTAGGAACTAATCAATCTTTCTGCAGGACAGTATATATCAGAGGACAAGGTGCTGCCTGAAAACCATGTATGACTTGTAAATACTTCCCACACACACTTTCCACTTTCCTTTTGTCTCTTAGAGCCTCTCAGAGCCAAAACATTTCAATCCTTTCTTTACAATTTGGGGATGTGGGAGATCTTTAAAAGACAAAATAGGCAGTCTTCAAACTAGTTTTTTTTTTTTCCCATTTTGGGGGGCATTATGTACTTATTTTCCCCTAATCTCCCCAAGACCCCAAATTGTGAAAAAAGCCCCCCCCCAGTGCTTTCTGTCTTATAGTGTACTGTATGTATTCTTCCATCTGTTAGAAAAAAAGAAAAGGCTGCACTATTATCAGCCTTTATGATTATCAATAAACAGAGCTATGGCACTGAAAACCAGTACAATTTCATTTTGCCCTCTACTGATAAAAAAAAAAAAGAACAGTGTATGTTGGGGAAAAATTAACTATTACTAAACCAAACACAAAAATGAAATAATAATAAAATAATAATTAAGGGGGGGAAATGTGATCCTGATTAATTTCATACACTCTCAGCATATCAAGTAAATCCCAGTTCTCCTTATTTTCTTTAATTTAGTATTGAAAACTTTGTCATGTTTAAAAATACAATCTGGGGCCATTCAGAGTATTTGGGAGCAGGAATCAAATCTAAGTTATTGTTCTATGTTCATGATATCTTGAAACTTTTTAATTTATCAAAGACTTTTCCCAGATTGTAGAATTGATACATTAATATAATAAAAACTCTAGATACACAATAAATTGGAGCAATCAGAATCTAATATTTTGCCATGTGATAAAGGTATAATTAGATGTATGCAAAAATAGTTCAGATCATATTAAATACCAGAGGATAATTATTCAGAGAAAAGTATCTTTATTAATAGATATGAATATTTATATAGCCCTGATAAATGGGACATTAATAGGTGGATGAAAATAGCTACGAGTCTGTGGATAAGAATAAATGTAGTGAAAATGAATATGGCATCATTGATAACAATGAATGACTTGATTCCACTCAGATACTTTAATTTGATACATCAGTGTTTGATTTTCTGTGGAATGGTCAAACACCAAAGATGCTTTAGCAGTCTCTGAAAAACTGGTAGCACTGAAGATATTTTTTGTAGAAGCTAAACCAACAATTCAGTATTATCAACGGTTACATTTTTAAATAAAAATAAATGCAGATAATATAGAAGGAATGGAATATAGAATTAGGATATCTTATACTATCAAACCAATGGTTCTAGGTTTTAAGAAATGTTAAGAATTGTTGTTATGATTTAAAAACTAGGTTAATCAAACCAAAAAAAAATGTTTTTGGGTCTATTAAGTTCTTCAACTGTTATTTAAAAAAACATTGGATTCATCCTTCCTATGTTGGTGATCTAATGATGTGAAGTTATATTAGTTCATATTGCTTTGGTCCATGCCCAGTGTTACTTCCTTTTAATTTAGATGTTATTACTGAGAGTATCCAGGGCTCTTGGGAGGAAGGTAAGGTTTAAGGATGTTGTTAGATTTTGATTGATTATGTCTATTAAGTCATTTTTGATTCCTAGCAACCACACAGATAGATTTTCCCATTACGATCTATCCCTAACCTGGACATTCAGGTCTTCCAACAGTGCACTCATCGCCACTGTAACTGAGTCCATCCACCTTGCTGCTGGTTGTCCTTGTCTTCTCTTTCCTTCCACCTTTCCCAGCATTAGAGGCTTTTCCAGAGAGCTAGGTCTTCACATAATGTGGGCAAAATAGGATAATTTGAGCCTAGTCATTTGTGCCTAGGTGAGAACTCTGAGTTGATTTGTTCAGTGATCCATTTGTTTGTTTTCTTGGCTATCACGGTATTCTTAGAAGTCTTCTCCAACACCAAAGTTCAAAAGCATCAATATTCTTCCTCTCCTGCTTCTTCAAAGTCTAACTCTCACTTCCATAGTGTGTCACAGGGAATGCCGTGTCTTGTACAGTTCAGATCTTTGTAGGTATAGAGACATCACAGCTTTTGAATATCTTTTTCAACGCCTTCGTGGATGCTCTAGCAAGTGCTAGTCTGCACCGTATTTCTTGATGTCTTGCTCCTTTACTATTGATGCTTGATCCTAAAAGGCAGAAGCTATTCACCACTTCGATATCTTCATTGCCAATTCATTGTTAAATTATATCACCCAAATTTGGAATTTCTCCATTCATGAAGAATTTTGGCTATATCGTGCTTGGACTGTAGCAAGAAAGGATCTTATTCAGTTGGAAGGATGAGCGCGTACAGAATTCTGAATGTTGGCTCAATGAAATTTGACAACTGTCAGCTTTTTATTATTTATTTATTTGTTTGATTTATCCCCACAATCTAGAGAGAATGTAGATGATTTACAGGTATATTTATATCAACAAAAAGGAAAGGTTAGACAATATAATTGCATGTGGTGAAAGTTTATTTTGTTGCTTTGGAAAAAAAGTTATAATTTGCCTTAAGATGTAACAAGTATTTTGGGAAACTCATATCTGCCCAAGCCGTGTTTCAGAGTCTTCAAAAGGACACTGGGTTTGCATACTTCCTTTATTAATCACTTTTGAATATTGCAAGTTTCATTACACCAGGTGAGTTTCGTTCTATCCTTGATGAAAGAAATTTCATGCAAGTTTAAGGACTTTTTAAAAAAAAATCTTACTTTTGAATAAACAGCAAAAGGGTGAGAACTTTGATTTTGGAAAGTTATGAACAGATTAAGGAGCCAGAGGGACTTGAAATAAGATTTTAAAATTAATTACAAGAATCCTTCCTGTGGGTTGTTT
Organism: Liasis olivaceus; assembly: GCA_030867105.1. NCBI lineage: Eukaryota > Metazoa > Chordata > Lepidosauria > Squamata > Pythonidae > Liasis > Liasis olivaceus. Next base: position 14,265,363 of record CM061351.1, read on the forward strand.
AAAATTTTATTAAATAAATAAATAGATTTTGAAACTAACTGTAAGAAACCTTCCCATGGAAAGTGTTGTTGATTGGGAAAAAAACATCAGAGGGACTTTGAAGGTTGGACACTAGAGGGAACCAGAAAGAACTAAAGATTATAATTAAAGGAAAAGGGGCCCAGTAATACAGAATGGAGCAAAAATATCTGACTTTGGAAGAATGCAAGGGTATTTGGGAACAATGCACTCAGAGATTACTCTTAAGATTGTCTGCTATTATAAAAATGGATTCAAAATTGGTTATAGAAGAGGAACAGATTTTACTGGATAAAACAGAAACTGAGGCTGATTTGAATGTGGATCTAAAAGTGGATTTAAAAATGTGAGGCAACAAGAATGATACAGAAAAAGATGTTACATTGGATTTACAAATGAAATTGGCTGACGTCTTAATAATTAAAGGGGACATACAAATAATAAACTGGAAGAGTGATTTGGATAACTTTCTTACCTTGGATTTACAAAAGAGGTGTGAAACTTATGAAGGAGTTTCTGAGAAGAAACAAAGAGAAAATGATAGGAAATCAACTTCTGGACACTTTAAAGGGATTAAAGCTCAAGATTCTTAAAAGTAAACGGAAGGAATACAAAGTTGGTTTATTTGATCAAGGTTAAAATATATATTTTGTTGTTTCCAGTAGCTCTTAATGGACTTTTCTTGACTAGGACTGAATGTTGAGGCTTTAAAGATTTGTTTATAGATAAGAGATAAGATATGGGAAGAAGAGATCTTTTGCTATATTTTTAGAGAAATTGATAAGTTACTATGTTAAAAGTAAAGTAAGGAATATACTCCACCGCCAGCCTCCGTGCTGCATGGTAGCCTCCCTGCCTGAGCTGCTGGAGGCCATCTCGGGGCTGGTGGTGGAGTTCCCCAGGCTTATGATTCTGGGGGACTTCAACCTACCGTCCCTGGGGCGGTCCTCGGAGGCGGCTCAGGAGTTCATGGCTACCATGGCAGCCATGGGCCTGTCTCAAATTGTGTGGGACCCAACCCGGGACAGTGGCCACATGATGGATTTGGTTTTCTTATCGGAGCAATGGCAAAGTGATCTGAGGGGAGATCTTCAGTTTTCCCCGTTGTCATGGTCAGATCATGTCCTGGTGACCCTGAAATTTCTCCTATACCACCCCCCTCTGCAGGGAGGCCAGACCCATGCGATTGGTCTGCCCCTGGCACCTGATGGACCCATCAGGGTTTCAGAAGGAGCTGGGGGATATTCCCACGGATCTGCTGCATGATCCAGCAGAGGCCTTGGCTGCTGCCTGGAATAGGGAAGCGGCCGGGGCCTTGGACAGGATCGCACCTATGCGACCTCTCTTGCCACATAGGCCCCGACACACCCCGTGGTTCACGGAGGAGTTGAGGGTGCTGAAGAGTGTTAAGAGTCGTCTAGAGCGCCGCTGGAGGAAAACAAAGACTGAATCTGACCGAACACAGGTTAGAGCCGCTATCAAGGCCTACCTTGTGGCAATAAGAGCGGCGAAGCGCCTTTACTTCTCCGCCCTTATCGCGTCTGCAGAATGCCGCCCGGCGGCCCTGTTTAGGATCACTAGGTCCCTCTTTGGTAAGGGGGATGTGGGGGTTCATTTGCAGGGCCGTGCAGAGGAATTTTCAGAGCATCTGCAGGACAAAGTTGCTCGGATTCATTCCAAGTTAGACTCCAAGTGTGGGGTGGGGTCTGGGGAGACACTGAGGGACTCTTCTTACCCAGTTATCTGGGAATGGTTTGATCCTGTTGCTCCTGAGGAAGTGGACAGGATCGTGGGGACTGTGAAGGCCACCACTTGCCAGCTTGACCCATGCCCCTTCTGGCTGATGAAAGCAGCTCGGGAGGTGACATGTGGTTGGATCCAGGCGATGATTACTACATCCTTGCAGGAGGGAGTGTTTCCAGTTGCTTTTAAGGAGGCATTGGTGCACCCCCTCCTCAAGAAACCCTCCCTGGATCCTACTGTGCTGGACAATTTTCGTCCAGTCTCCCACCTCCCCTTTTTGGGGAAGGTGGTTGAGAAAGTGGTGGCATCATAGCTCCAAAGGGTCCTGGAGGAAATGGGTTATCTGGATCCCTTCCAGTCAGGTTTCAGGCTCGGACGTAAAGCATTGGTCGTACTTATGGATGACCTCTGGTGGGAGCGGGATGGTAGAATTGCGACCATCCTTGCTCTCCTTGATCTCTCAGCGGCTTTCAATACCGTCGACCACGGTGTCCTGTTGGGACGGCTCGGAATTGGGGGTGGGCGGCACGGTCTTGTGCTGGTTTGCCTCCTTTCTCCGGGGCCGATCCCAGTCGGTAGTGATAGGGAGTGAGAGGTCTCATCCTCGTCCCCTCCTTTGTGGGGTGCCACAGGGTTCGGTTCTCTCCCCGCTCCTTTTCAACATCTACATGAAACTGCTGGGCGAGATCATCCGTCATCATGGGGTGAGGTATCATCAGTATGCTGATGATACGCAGCTATACATCTCCATCCCTGGTGAAGTAAGTGATGCTGTGGCCACCCTTTCATGGTGCCTGGAGGCTGTAAGGGTCTGGATGGGGAACAACAGGGTTCAGCTGAACCCTGGTAAGATGGGGTGGCTGTGGGTTAATGGCTCCTCTGTATCCGGTACTTTGTCATCTTTGGTGCTGGATGGGGTGGCACTGCCCCAGACAGACCCAGTGAGTAATCTGGGGGTCCTCCTAGACTCACAGCTCCTGCTTGAAGAGCAGGTGGCAGCCGTGGCAAGGAGGGCCTTTGCACAACTTCGGGTTGTGCATCAGTTACGCCCTTTCCTGGATCGGGATGCCCTTTGAACAGTCACTCATGCCCTTGTTATCTCCCAGATAGACTACTGCAATGCGCTCTACATGGGCTACCCTTGAAGAGTATCCGGAAGCTACAGCTGGTCCAGAATGCAGCCGCGCGGGCTATTGTTGGAGCCCCAAGGAGGGCCCATGTTGTGATGGAATGGAATTATGAAGGCCAGACTCAGGGAGGGAAGCATCCTCTTTCGTCCCCTAAAGGGCAAGGAAAAGATAAGAGGATGAGGCTGGCACTTCCTTAGGAATTCACTCTGTTTTCACGGCTGCTGTGGGAACAGAGTTTCAGTCTGGGAAGATTCTTGATAGAGGTCGTAGCTAATAAACACTGCTGAACAGAATCTACATGGTCTCCTGGAGTTCCTCAGGCTAGGCCTGACACATGTAATGCCTCTGCTCCATGAGCTGCATTGGGTGCCAGTTTGCTTCTAGGTCCAATTCAGGGTGTTGGTTATCACCTTTAAAGCCCGACATGGCATGGGACCAGGTTATCTAAGGGACCGCCTCTGCCCTATGACTTCAACCCGTCTCACCCGATCACACAGAGAGGGCATGCTTTGGCCCCCTCAGTGAAAGAACTTCGACTGGCAGGGTCCAGAAGGTGGGCCTTCTCTACGGTAGCCCCTGCTCTTTGGAACATTCTGCCCCCGGAGGTGTGATTAGCCCCCGTACTCCTGGCCTTCCGTAAGACTTTGAAGACCTGGTTCTGCCACCTGGCCTACAGTGGGGTGGGAATACCTCAAGCATGGGGATGGCTAGCCCCATAGAGGCCTTCTGCCCTCAGCCTCAGATCTTTCATCCTCTTGGTCTCTCCTTCTTCTTTTTAGTAATGTTTTAATTAAGGTTTTATGTATTTATATATTTTATGTTTTAATGTTTGTTGTGAATCGCCCAGAGTTCCCCCATTGGGGGGAGATGGGCGGTTGAAAAATTCAATCAATCAATCAATCAATCAATCAATCAATCAGTCAATCAATCAGTCAATAAAACTGGTTTATTTGATTAAGGTTAAAATATATATGATGTTATCTCTGGTAACTTTTAATGGACTTTTGCTGATTAGGGCTGAATAATGAAGCTTTATAATTTGTTTATAGATAAGAGATAAGATATGGGAAGAACAGATCTTTTGTTGAAATATCAGAAGGTGATAAGTTACTGGAATTATTTATACTTATTTTGATGAAGGGGGAAGTAATTTCTTTATATATTTAGTTTGTATTAGTTTTTTGTCTTTGTATCTATAAACTTCAATAAAAAAGGGGGGGTTCACTGATTCCAGTGCATTCTTCTTCACATAAATTCCCACTTGTGCACTGTAAAGGATTTGGCCAATGTTTTGCAAGGATTAATTGTCCTCCGCTTGTGTAGAAGAAGTGTTTAATAGTACTTGAAGATCTAAGGAATAGCTGCACTGCACAATTCTGGTGCACCCCTAGGTATTTAAACATAGTAACCTTCTCTGTTTTATGCCCTTCTACTGTCCAGAACTGTTGGGTGGCTCTCTTAGCAAATACCAGAATTTTAGATTTGTCAAAATTAAGAACCAGTTGATTTGGGTTTGTGAAATTATGGCAGCAGCATCTGTGTAGAACAGTGTAGTGTATTTTGCTATTTCATCTACAATTTTATAGATTGGACTTCGGCATACTCTATGTTCCTAAAACAAACTAGGATCAAATGAACAGATTAAAGTTTCAGAACTTGTAAAAAAATATTTTAAGTTATTCATGTATAATTTTCCAGGCCCCTCAAATGTGTAAATCATGTGTAAAACAAAACAAAACAAAACGATGAGTGATAATCATTATCCAAGGTGGCCACTTGACATTGCCAATTTCAATGAATACCTGTATATTTAGCCTAGAAACAACTTTTGCCATTAAAAAGTCAGCTGATCAATTCTTCGGAATAACTTCTTCCTTTCTCATATGTGAAAGTACGATTATGAATCTAAGAAAAATAATGCATATCTCATTGAATTCAAAATTAACAGGTTGCAGATATAAGAAATTTAAGTATAGTCTCTTAATAAATGAATCCAATACATTTTGTATTTTAAAGGACATTATTTTTATAATGCCTATAACTTTATATGATCTATTATCTAGGATATGTATATTATTGGATAGTCTGACCACTTACCTGCTTAAAGAAAATAACAATAGTTTTTGCAAAAGTTTTACAGTGTATATATTACACATATTTAGAGATGTGTCTTCTGATACTTGAAATACAGACTGCCTTGCTTTCATTTTTGGGTCTGCTGTACGGCTGAGTACAGATGGCAAGCCAACCTATTGGAAACCAATGCAAATTAAATATTCCCAGATTACCATTAAATTGAATTCTTCAATTGCATTTAGAATGATTACTGAGAGTCTTGCTGTGCTGTTTCATCCAGTCCTGCAAAAGGAAATAGATAATTTAGTTTAAAAACCCTATTTAGCTGAAATCAGATATACTGTTGTCTCTTACGCAGCCACTCTGAAAGTGCACAGAACATGTCCAGATTCATAAACATATTATTTGGAGCTTTGAATTGTGTGTTCCTCCCACATTAGCCACCTGAGACCTCTGACTAGACATTTGGGAAAACAACAAGCGCAGATTGTTCTCCCTATATTGTAGTTCAGAGTTTTTTATTGTCTGCTCAATGTTTTTTAATTTACTGTGCCTTTTTATGTCTGAGGATAACTCAGAGTCTACAGTACTGAAAAGCAGGTGGCTCTTTCATTTTATATATATATAGAGAGAGAGAGAGAGTAGGGGGGAAAGAAAAGTTAATAATTTCCACTGTTTTAGATATTAATTCATAACTTTTGCAACTGCATTTTAGAAGTTTCACTAACTATACTAACTGTAATTTTTCTTGATTGTAAACTTGATTCATATTCCCTAATTGTAATAGTTGCTCAACACTAAGATAAAAGAAATAGCTAAAGGATTGGTGCTTTTAATCACTCTCTCAATTCATGCGATGGCTGTATCTGTGTAACTTTGTTTTCCTGCTAATAATTTTTATACTCTGCTCTTTTTTTTTTTCTTGTTTTCTTAAGTAACTAAGATAGGAGCATTACAACATCTTAGCTATTGTGTGGGAACTCTAAAATGCTCTCACAATAAAAGCTAACCAAAATCTGTACTAGCATGAAAGAAAATTACAGCTTCTCTGGGCCCCTAACACAAAAAGCTGTAGACAGTACAGTAGTGAATAGGGTATAAATGGCCAATTGGCTGTTTGTTCTAATGAGAAGCAAGTATTCCTTATGGAATTGTCTGATATACCTGGGATCATAAATAATTGATTCAGCCGTTCAATGATAATTCCAGGCTATCCACAGTCTTTTCAGCATGACAGAAACCCATTGTCACATGATCAAATTGCCATTTCTGCATCATTCCAAGGGGGTAGATTGCTATCTAATCATCTCCCCATTCCATAGCTTCTTTTATTGATTGTTAAGCTATTAAGACCTGATACCAAACTTTTCTCCTCTTCTAGGAGCTTGCTATTCTACAGCCATAGCCATATGGTTGTAGCAAGACATATTTTGCCTTCCTTTCAGCTGTTAGTAACCTCTATATAGCTTAAGGCAATAATTCTATGTATTTGTCTTGAACATGTGAGAATTTAGACAGAAATATGTTGCAGAATGGAACATAAATTTCCTTGTGTTACTTTGAATATTAAGAGTTGATGAACACAGTCAGGAAAGATACGTTACCTTCTTCCTATCAAGCAGTAGTAACACTTAAAAGTATAGGAGTCAGATCACACATATTACAAATTGATAGGAAACAAGTATGTTATAGAGAAGGCTAAGCATAAGATTTCCACACAAGGTTTGACAATGAGACACTGCAGGAAAATTAATTCTTTTCCAAGTATGTTCAGATGGTAGAGGACTCATTGTGAAGTGTACTGGATACTCCCCAATATCTTACACTGAAGCTTGGCTGTTTGTCTTATCCACATGTGTCATAGAAAATCAGCAACATCTGGGGGTTAGATGAAGTGGTCTTGACACTTATTCAATATACTGAATGGGACTTTAAAGTTTTGTATGATTTTTATTTAAACTTTTAAGAAAGAAGATAAAAACTAATACAAACTACTATAAAGTAAAGAAGAAAAAAGAGAAAGAAAAGAGAAAGCAAAAAGTGCAAGAAAAGAAAAAAAGTTGAAGAAAAATAGAAAAGAAAAAAGTTACAAAGAAGTGGCATCTGATATTATTCACAGCAGTTATGTACAATTATATTTTAACCTCTCTCTCTAAAGTTGCATCATAATTTTCTTTCTATAATCTACCCTGTCTAATCATCAAAGTCATAAATTACAAATTCATTCTTTTCATTTTTACACAAAAAGTCCATAGAGGTTTCTAGTCACCAATAAATGTAGATAGTGTCTTTTTTCTAATCAAAGAAGTTAATTTATCTATCTCAGCAAGATCTGTCAATTTCACCAACCATTCCTCCATAGTGGGTAGTGTCTTTCCATCTAATCTTTCCATCTCTGTGCATATAATAATCTCACTGCAGTAATCATATATTGAAATAATCTTCCATGGCTTTTTTCTGTTTATTCCACTTCCATTTGTATTTCCTCTAGTTCTTCTGTAAATTTTTCCAAAAAATCTCGTTTTGTGCACAGAGTTCAATCTGAATCTCTGTTCTTTAAAAGGAAAAATCACCCCTTTCAACTTATCCCATCTAAATTGAATTTTCTTCTGTTTGTTTGTCAGAAAAAAATACTCTTTTCTCTTGTGTAGTAGTCTAACTGGAATTTCCTTAAGTACAATTGCATCTGTATTATCAATCTTCAATCTAGTATTAAAATGCTGCTGTAAAACTTGGTCTCTTGTCTTCTTCCTGACAAAGTACACAAGGACATCCCTTGGAACTTTTCTTAATTTTGCAAAACGTATTAATGCTATAGACTTTATCAATCTCAGTCTCAGTGTCACCTTCTTCCCAATCCAGAAAATTAGAGGGAGACTTAACAATCTTTTCTCCGATATCTTCTCCACATAGTTCTGGAATTGCTCTAAATCTTAAGCAAAATTCTTTTTCTCTCAGTTCCAGTAATGCCAAATTGTCCAAATCTTTCTCCATCTCTCTCTTTATAACTTCTGTCTTATTTTCCAAAACTTCCACTTTGTCAGTAATTTGTTTTAAGTCTGCAGCCTTCTTCAGCCTTCTTAACTTCTATCTTTCATATCTTTTTCTATCCCTGCAAATCCTTCTTCCGTTTCCTTTTTAACCGTTGCCATCATCTTTTTGCCAAATTCTTCAAACATTTTCTGCAATAAATCTGGTGAAATGCCCTTATCTGTAAATTGTTCTAGTGAACCCCTGCATCCTTTTAATTTAGCAGCATTTCTTGTAATTGCCATTGTGAGAAAGTGAAGATACGTCAATTACTTTGGTGAAAGTGCAAGACAGACTTCTCTTTTTTTCTTCTGTTTTGCTTTCCCCGCTCTTTAGTACTTTAGTCCCAATTAGCTCTTCATAGTTACAATCTCACAGTTTAGCTCATATATCCTTATCTTCTTGTTTTGTAAAATCCACCAATTATCTACTGTCTTTAAAAATAAACAGTCAGCATTCCACAAAGCTCTAGTTTGTTAGTCTAATTAATTTTGCTATTTTCAAAGGCACTTTCATCAGAAAAAAAAAATTCTTCTGTATTTTTAAACCAATGACCTCTTTATCCATTTAAAACTTTCTTGGATCATGATCTTATTAAGCTTTTTGCTTTTAAATTAAAATCCTTTAAAATAACATGTCCCCCCCCCCCCCCTTAATTTCAAAAAGAAGGCATTCACCAAGAATCTTTGATCTTTCCTGCCAGTCAGAATATGTCTCTTAGGTTGTGAAGTAATTAAGTACAAAGGTATTTAAGAAAGGGAGGCTTTTGCCAGTCAAATGTCTGGATGAAGATTGATGGCAAGTTAGATGTCCCTTCAAGAATTGCTGACTAGGAGCCAGTTTCTGGCTGATGAAAATTTCTCCTAAGATAAGAAGATACCTTTGGGATCACCCACTTGCGCTCTGGAGGAACTGCTCTTTGCGAGGAGACCACAGGAATTGAGTTTCTTGTGGTCAATTGCGAGTTGAGCAGCTTGGGAGCCAAGGGATTTACAACATGCCCTTAACCGCTGTATTTATTTATTGAGGACAAGTATTGAATGAAGTAAATGACCTTGAAATGGAATAAACGTATTTCTTAAAATTTTTACTGTTTGCCTTCTTTTACTTAACCTATTTTTAATATTATATTAATAATATCAGCTAATAATTATGATAAGTTAGTAAATTCTCAAACTTAAATGCACTTCTCTGGTGTTCTGGAATATCTTACCCCTGAAATTCAATGTTGTCAGAAATTTAAATCAGTTTTGTAAGAGGATTTTTGATTTATAAATGCCTCCATGTATTCTTTATATGTGTTTGTGGTTCATATGGTTTTACTTAAGTGATTTTAATTTTTTGTTTATTCTAAATTTATAACTTTACTAGGAATTTTTCATTAAAATTATAATTATAATCACCCAGAACATCAATTATAGCAGAGGGAAAAATCAAATAAATAAATCTTGGTGACTACATGGATATGTCCTTTCAGTTTTCTTGGCAAAAGTACAAATGTAGTTTGCCATTGTCTTTCTGTAATGACTTTTGATTTCCCAGTCTAACCTACAGATCTGGAATACCATTGTGGAAGAAACCGTTATTGGGTAATTATGAATTATAGTTTTTAAATGAAACATCATGTTAAACATTTGTGAATTTCCCATTTGTCATCAAGAAACAGCATGATAAGTAACCTCTTCCAGCTGGGTTTTCTCTAGAATAAATCTTAGACTTTGATATCCACTGGAGTATAAGGTATGATTTTTAATCTGAAACAAGATCATAGTTTTGTTTTTTTTATGCACCAAATAAGTGTCAGACTGACCTACTACTGAAGACAAGTATCCGTGGCTCCTGATAACATATTCTCTCAGTGTTCTTCTTTGCTTGTCAGTGAGTTAAAGTAAAAAAACTCTGACATCAACAGCACAATATCTGCCAAGCAAGCCCAGAGAGGCTTCCACTATGACAGCTGAGCTGTCTAAGACCCTTCCTGATGTTTTATAACGTTTCTCTTCCAGGCCCGCCATCTGAATATAAAATGCAAGTGTCAGGAATGACACCTACTTTATAATCTCTGTAAAGCAAACCTTTTCATAAGAGAATGTGTTGACAGTTCAGAGTTTCAAAGTCAATTTCAATTCAAGCCTGTATTCAAGATGGGTTTTCCCCCTTCTCATCTGCAGCTCACGTGAAAATTGAAGGCTGGTGATTATTCAGCCTATAGCAAAGTATGGTAAATAAATATCATCTTTTAAGTGTGGAGGAATCTGTTAGATGAAAGAATATGTTAATGACATTCTTTTCAGTATGTGTTGAAAACATTTCTTTTGAGATTTAATTTGTTATACTGGTAGAGGTTGAATATCCACAATAGTTAGCATAATCGTTTGGAGCAGTTTTGTAAGGTTTTCTTTTACTTTATTAACTATTAAACACTCTGGAAATATATTTTCTGAGGTTAATATTTGCAGAGTCATATATATATATATATATATATATATATATATATATGATTTATAGGAGGAGAGATTTGTTTTTGTGTGAGCTTACATATTGCTCCCACCATAAATAAATTAAGCTTGAGTTTATCAAATGGCATATGCTTGAATGATAGGCTTTTTCTATATGTGAGATGCAGTTTTAAACTTAAATATTTTCATTTCAGTCCATAAAAGTAATTATTTATATTATATTGGAATACTAATGTATGTGGAAAGAAGGTCGATTAGAATTCCAACTTTTTTTTCCATAGGAAACAGCAATGTGTGTTCCTTGCTGGTCCTAACTATGATTCCTATAAATCAATAGGGCAAAGCTTAAAAACCTCACTGATCTAAAATGCTGTTCACAGTCTAGAACCTTGGGAATTCAGATGATATCTCCATGAGTGAAAAATACCACATTATAGCACAAGTGAATAGTTATTTTTTATGTTGTTGAAATGGTTTACATCTTGCCTTCCATTTTGCTAAAATTTTCAGGACAACTTACAAACTCAGGTAAAATTGACCATTATAGAAACAGCAAGGCATTAGCACATAAAGTAAAATTATTAATATTAGAAGGCAACTTAAAACTAGCATAAAATATAAAGAACTGTTATAAAATGTAAAAGTGAAGAGAATCTCCAATTTTGTCCATGACTGAAATGCTACTGATTTCCCAGTTACTGTATGCATCAATTTTGGATCCCAGCTTGAATCTGAGTCTGGGCTGCAGTGCTAAAAAATATGGACCTAAACTGGCAAGGCACTCAAGGGAGGAGAGGTAGTAGAGTTGCAAAATGAATTTCCTGTTCTTGCAGTGATAGAACAGAATACAGTCTTTAAAAGCTAGACAATAAGTGCTTTTCTTTAGATAGCAAACACTAGAACTAACAATGAAGAGATCAGCACTCAGCATTCAACAACAGCACCTTAACTTCATGTTCCATCAAAGTGTACTCAGCTCTTGGTGCTGGAAAAGCAAGTGCTTGCCATTTCAACTGTCTCTAATATTAACTCATAAATCTTCCAAGGACATTCCAGTAATCCCATTGATCCCATCCATCCTCTTATCCGTTGTGTTTCCATTTTTCTGCTGCCCTCCATCTTGCCAAACACGGTCATTTTTCAATAGAAAAGAATATATGAAGCTCAGGGTTGAACTATGGAGTCCTTGGTGCTCTCTGTTGTTGGTTGTTCAGGGCACTGATGATGTTACCTAGTTGGGTAATGAAATGTCTGCAAACAAACAATGAAGCTCAGAGAGCACCAAGGACTCCCACTGTCTGTTTTTCAAGTCTGTTTTCCAGTTGCATCACTTCAGAGCCATAACTATTAATTTAAATAGCTTTAACTATTCTAAATTTTGTAGTCATTTAAATGTTCTTATCCTTTGCTTATAGACATACAAAAAGATATATCTAAGAATGAGTATGTCAGTTTCCCCTGGGTTTTGTCTACTGGCATATTTCCTGTAAATGCACTTGAGAGCCTTATCTTCAAAAAGAGGTTCCAGAATCAGAGCAGTGTTAGAGAAAAGGCTTGCTCCTTTGTACTTCACCAACTATGGTACTCAGGTAATATCCTCATCTGGATACTTTAATGCATAAACAATGTAATATGGGAGATAAGCTGCTGTCCTGAACTGGGATAAGAAGCAAATAGCAACTAACATAGATCTTTCAAAATTACTACACCAGAATTTCATCTTGCTAAACCAGTTAGAATTCTAGTCACCCATTTTTGAACTAATTGAAGCTTCTGGGGAATCTTCAAGGGCAGCCCCATATATAATACATTACAGTAGGCCAATTGGGATCTGCCAGTGATGATTAGTAATAGACCAAAAAGGAATATTTGGCATGATCAAACACATTAGCACTGCAGTAGCTGTACACTTGGCCATTGCTAGCTAATCCACCTTGTAGCTCTGCAGAGGCAATTTACCAAATTCTGCTTCCTTCAAAAACTATGTACTGTTGCTGCATATAAAATATTTTTGAAGGCTTCCTAAAAGCAAGCTCTAGGAACAAGGGGAATACACTGCAACAGATTTATCATCAGATACCACTGTTGTCATTTTGATAGGTCTCAGGTAAGGTTTTTTAATGTTAATTTATATTTTTGAGAAAACAACATTAAAACTTTGCTATGCTTTTAATGAGCGTTTTGTCTCAGTTTATTTTTATAACTTACTTTCCCTAAATCAGAGTATAGGGGAATGCTGCTGTTCATAAAATAAATGAATAAAATAAAATATGCAAAAAAAAAAAAATAATGAGATGTCTCACACCAGAAGTAATAGTGGTTGGTGTTTATTTATAATATCGCTATAAGAGAAAGAGAGCTACAAAAATAAAAATAAGATCTGGTGCCATTGATATCTAAGAACTTGAAAATCTGGCTTATTTTTAATGCAAAGCCCAGGCCCTGATTTCCTCTCAGAAGAAGACAGAAGAGCACACTAAACAAAAGCATAAGGTACCTGATAGTTTATATGAAATTCTGGACTTTAAACTCAGTAAAGTAGATTGGCTTGGCTTAGTTTAAGACTAGTTCTTTTGCATATGTAGGTTTTCCCATGTTTCATTCATTGAACAATGAATATATTATCTAACCAATTCATCCTTGTTTCTTCCCTAACCTCTACTTGCTATTGTCAAAGACACTTCACAAGTTGTGGATTGATATACATTAATGAGATTCCCAATACCATATGATAAATAAATATTATCCTTGTAATAAATTTATAAAATTTTACCAGGCTGGGCAATATAACCCTGTAAGATAGGAATAGGAGAGCCACTCTGGTGTATTGGTTAAGGCACCAGGCTAGAAACCAGGAGTTCTATGAGTTCTAGCCCCGCCTTAGGCACAAAGCCAGCTGGGTGATCTTGGTCCAGTTATTCTCTCAGCCCTAGGAAGTAGGCAATGGCAAACCACTTCTGAAATCTTGCCAAGAAAACTACAGGGACCTGTCCAGGCAGTCACCAGGAGTCAACACTGACTCAAAGGCACAAAACAAAACAAACAAGATAGGAGTAGGCAAATTGATGCACTCTATATGTTTTAGTCATAACTCCACAAATCTATTGTGTTATTGGTCATATCAAGAATTTCTGGTTCCTACCCCTAACTTAAGATATGGAACAACAGTCTGACATAGTATAATATAGTTTCACATGTACTATATGCAGTTCCTTAATTTCCTTTCAGTCTGCTTCACATATTTTCAAATAGCATGAATCCATGCTAAATTAACTTGCTCATGGTTCGGCATGAACCTGAAATTAGCTGTCTGTTATCAGTGAGCACTTTTTGTTGATGAATATGGAACAGCTGTTCAGTATACTTGAGCAATTGCTCTGGATAAGTCTGAAGCAATAGGTTTTGGTTGATGGGTGCAGATTAATCAAGCACAAATTAATCAAGAAGTGCTTCATTTAGACCTTCCTCTAGGCCATTCAGCTCAATGTAACATTTGCTACTGTAGTTCCTGTTCCATATTTGTAAAGTAAATGTAACTTACGTACCTATTAAAACAAGATATGGCTGTTATGATTCTGAAAATGTATATTTTACTGTCTGTTTACTTCCTGGTAGTCTTAGACTTTAAAAAGGCCAAAGAACTTTTTCAGTATAATTTTTGTGTTCTCTCTGGAGTAGGTTCCTAACACCAAAATTAAATGGACAAATAAGTTTTCAAGGTAATATCACACATTGCTTAATTTGTTCAGCAAAGGGTATTTCTTAGAAAATTTATATCAGTAAAGATTTTCTGTTAATTGACAAGAAAAAATGCTGACATATTAATGCTTTACAGATAATGAGATCTGGGAATTTTTAATATTTGGGAGGTTCCAGGTGAACTGTCAGGAGTTTGATTAACCTTTTATATGCTTATGTAAAGCATATAAAACTGTACACTTTTCTAGAGTTGCCTATGGGGCCCAGTCTCAAATAAGTAAAACTTATTTACATTAGATTACATCCAGATTTGGTAATAATTAGAACATATCTATTTAAATCTATTCTAAGACTGGGCAACTATCATGAGGTTCATTTATTTTTGAGCAAACCAAGCCATTGTGATGTATTTAATAAAACATGTTTTGTGTGAAGTTAGTCTAATACCAATAGGTCTGGTTTCAACCAATTAAATCATCATGAGTCATACAACATTAATAAAGAACAGTTATAGATTGTAATTTTGTGAATGGGGTTCAATGTGCATTTTTTTCTTTAAAAATTTCTTATTTGAGAATTAGATTGGCATCTATTTTTTCTGCAGTTGTTTTTCTTCCTATTTTCTTGAAAAGAAATCCCTGACATACAGATAATCAGTGAGGATCTCCATCATACTTTGGTTGAGCTGTAAGGAGGCAGAATTTTTTTTTTTTGGTCTGCGCTCAGTCATTACTGACCCTGCAGTGACTGCCTGGATGAATCCTTGCAGTTTTCAAGGCAATTGTTTTTCGGAAGTGGTTTGCCAGAGCCTCCTTCCTAGAGCAGAGCCCAGCTGGCGAGCACAGGAGGCGGGGTTTTCCATTGCTTCGCGCCCTTTTCGGGCAAGCGCGGTTTCGCGCTTACCGGCAACTGCTCCCAACTCCTTTTGCAGGCGCTGCCAGCATTTTTCCTCCCACCGGAGTGAGAGTACCCATTTATCTACTCACGTGAGTTTTCAACCTGTTGGGTTGACAGGAGCTGGGGGGGGGGGAACAGGAGCTCATCCTGTTAACAAGCTTTTTGTCAACTCAGAAATTCTACTAAATATTTATTATGGAGTTATGAGGATGGAGAGTTTCCCTCCCAAGTAGTTTGGGGTGCTGTTTCAACAACTCAGACTTATCCATCGAAGTGTCTGCAGGTTCTGTTTGACAAGCTTCAAGTCAGGATATTTTCATGCCAAAATTGAATCCAATAGATCTCTATTTAAGTCACTGCTTTGTGTGCCTTTGCTCTTGCAACAAAACCGTCTGCTTCATCCATGGCTGTCAAAGGCATGATATCATTCTTTGGCTTTCTGCTTTTATTTTATTGCAGTTAAAGCTAAACAAGTGTTGAGTTAGTAGACCCTTTGGCAAGAGCAAAATAACATAAAGCTGTCGTAATAAAGCCAGCATTTCAAGTACAGCAAGTTCCTTTCAGGAGAACAGCAGAGAAGATGCACATGAATATCATCCAGCTATGACTGAATTCACAAGTCAGATGGTAACTTGGTTTGTTTGGTTTAGCAGATCATATTGTGTGAAACTATCTATTGTGAATCGTGATTATGCCCTAGCATGCCCCAGTAGTTATGCTTTAATTCTGTGAAGCAAGGCATAGCGTGATATGAAATTAAATGAATCCAGCCAGTGCAAAACAAGCAGCAGTATGCAATAGCTGTAGTAATATTTGGACACATCAAATGCTTTTGAATTTTTTCTATGCTTAAATAAATGCCAAGCTTTTTCTGACTAGAAGTGGGGAGGGGGAAATGGTGATCATTTTCTATAGCAGGCCCTTTGGAACAGCTTGCCTACTGAAGCATGTATGGCCCCCACCATCATGGTCTTTTGGAAGCTGATGAAAACTTGGCTGTTCTGCCCTTTGGAGATTGACATATCATGATGCCACTTCTTAATTTTCTAATGTTGTATTTTAATCCTAGATTAATTTTTGAGTTGTATCTTCTTTTTAACAATTTTTGTAAGCCACCTAGAGTCTGGCTGGTTTCAGGAAGTTAGATAAATTTTACATAAATATAAACATACATATATTACAAATATATATATGCAATAGACAGATAGATAGATAGATAAATACAGACAGATACATACATAGATAAGTTATTGCAACCATTGCCATAAATACTATTTCCAAACTTCTCTTTTCCTACTATTTTAAACTCCAGTATTTGGTTAAAAATGTTTTATTTCTATTCTTTTTTTTACTCTGAGTTGTGGTAGTGATGAAGATTATCTGTCTATCAGATGTTTATAGTAATTCTCATCTATTATCTCATTAATCTTTATGAAATCAAAAGCTAGGGCAGTATTGTTATCTTCATAAAGTATAATAAAATCCACTAGCGAACGTTTGTTAAAAGTGACATTTGTATAAGAGACACTTGGCGAAGGACTATATATTTTGAGATATGGTTGACAAAAGTTCTTGCTCCTAATATCTTCAGATTTTCTTTTCTGAACATATTGAGAACTGCTGTCAGACAGAGAAAACCATACTGGGGAAAATGGAACAATGATGTGACGTAGTACACAATAACTTGATATACTCCTGTAATGACCTTGACTCATACCTCTTGCTGTTATTTTGACCACCCCTTGGTATTTGTGGCTTCTTCCCTTCCCCCAACGATGGTTATGATGTATTATAAACAAGATGCTACTGGGTTCTTATTATTTGAATGTTGTTCTGACTTTTGAAAGAGTCTTTCCTTATGAAGAGTCTTTCCTTTTTCAGAAGAAAAATCCCTCACTGTTTTGTTTTTTGTTTCAGTATCCAAATTACTTGAAAACTTAGGTGCTGTGCCTTTTTAAAAAGCCCCCCTCCCTTTTGAAAAGTACCTGTAGTTTAAATTGTAAGAAAACCATGGTAACCAACTGCAGTAAGTTTTGTTGGTTCTGGTATGTCAAAGTGTTGTATCTAACAAAAGAAGCTAATGGCAGCCTTCAGACGGACCCTTCTCATGCAACTGCTGGCAGCTCAATCAATCTCTTATTATTATTATCAGAGTTATTCAAGCAGAGGCAATAGTGCTAGTATTTCTCATAATCAGCCCTTGAGCCAGATATAATTTGCAATTTGTAGTATTGTATTTTGAAACAATAATGCATTTAAATGTACAGTGCATGGAATTAGAAGCAGAGTAGTCAAAAGATACATTGGAGAACAGCTACTGCCTGAATGTCCTCTCCCAAATGATCTTAAGTGGGCACTGCCAATTTTAAAAGGGTCATAATACAATTTTATTAGCACCTAATTTAATTCAGACTTGTTACCATCAAGTCTATTTAATTTCACAGGCTGGATAGTAGAAATTGACTGACTTTCCACATAGTTTTTACATGCCAGCCCTTCTCTTAACAGGTTCTGTGATGTTTGTATGACATTAACCATTGAAGCTATTGATGCTAAGGCCAGCAAAATGTCCATCTGTTCTCTTTTTCATTATTTATTGAAAGCTGGTTTCAAGACTCAAAGCATTCTATTTTTTAAACTTTCTTACTCCAAAATCCTGGTAAGCTTTTTGCATTTAATTATTTTTAAATCTTTGTAACTAGTTCCTTTCTTTATTTAATCTTTTCCAGATGAAAGGTACACTCACCCAGGTGGCATTAGGTACTCTGCTGGTTTGAAGGTCTCTTTACACATTAAATTTGCTCCATTTAAACGTGTTTAGAAAGTGGATCAAGCAGACCCAATGTCCTTTAAACAGGCTTCGTGTGAGGCTGTAAGCATGATGTCTTCTCCCATGGCTCCTGGCGCTCTACTCGCAGGTCACCCACAAGCTCCCTGGAACTGCCCCCTCCCCCAAGCTCATGTCCAGAGAAGCTCTGTTAGTTCGGGCATATCACCTGACTGTCGGTCTTTGCCTCTACGTCATCCCCACTGTTTCACGGAGATCTGTTAGTCTGCCATGTTTCCACCTGGAAGTTGACATGATATGTAGTAAAGCATATTTGAATATTGCTGGGTAAATGCTGCATGCAAATGGCTTATGTTTTACTGGTAGCATAATAGCTATCTTAAAGTCCTTCAACTTGGACCACTATGAAGCTCCTAAATATTTACTTAGCTAACCAAGTGTCACAAACTTGATTGGATAATACTGACTTGGAAAGAGAACATTTCTAAAATGCATTAAGTGACAGTGATGTAAGGATGTATTGTCTATTATGAGTGCATTACCTATTAAAAGCAGTTTAAACTATCCAGATTACCAAGCTTTGATTCCCCCCCCCCCGCCCTTCCCCAGGGGTAAAAAATCCATAGTTGAAATTCTTGCAGAATTCAAATCCAAATAACTGATCTGATACCACCAAGACTACTGAATGTGCATATATATTAAAATTAGTATTTCTTGTTTAGCTATTCCTAATCAATCCTAAAAATGTGTTCGATTTTGCAACATCTCCATTAAACTTCCGTGCTCTTTTTTCTGTGGTTGCTCTCATCACTGCTGATTACCAAGACTCTTATCTCTTAATAGAAGGTTTTCTCTTCCTAATCCTGCATCCTTGATTGAGTCATTGAAGCAGCAACCTTCTGTTTAACCCATTACAGCTTGCTCCTTTCATGTAATTTATGGAAACTTCACTGACATAAAAATGGAAGCATGATGGTATGAAGTAGTACAGTTCCTACGGCCTAGAGATCTGTATGTTAAGTAGTAACTGTTAAGGAAATAATAGCCTATCCCAAAGTTCCATTATAGCCATAAAACTTAAAGCCATTGTCATATATGCATCTTTTCACTTTTCAAATATGCTTCAGGTTTGTTTATGTATTTATTTCTAAAACATATCAGTTACTCTACATCATCCCTTTGCAGGGAGACATGCAATAAAAACAGTTAAAAATGCATATCAAATATGATGAAACCATAAATTGTAGCAATCAACTGTCAGCTGCTACACAGCAGAAATGAAGACAACAAGATAAAGTTGTTTAATTAATCACATTGCAGCACTAAGATTAAAATCAAACGTTAAAAGACAGGAGAATAAAAAGGCAATTTCCTAACAGTAAAAAAGACAATATAGTAGATGCCAGGCATTACTTTCTGGAGGGGACATTGCAAAATTAGGGGCTGTCACTGAGAAGATCTTTCCTTGAATAGCCACCTGCCCATTTTAGCCTGTAGGGAGACTAAAGCAGGGCCTCCAAAGAAGAAATAAATATAAATATATGGAAAGCAGCTTTCTTGTGAATTCTTGGTCCCATAGACTTAATATAGACTTAATATCAGTCATTGAATTGTCAGAAAAAGGCTATGAACATTATGTAAAGTTTGTGCAATAATATTTCAAGAAATATTTGAACCCTTTTTAAGGACAGCACTATATACCACACATTTCAATAAATTTAGTGAGGAGCAACCAAGTCAAGGATTATTATAGCTCATTTCAGAACAAGGTAAGTACCCTTGATCTGGACATACAGTCATGGCCACCTCAGGATGCTTTTAAGGATGAACATAAGAATTCTCAGAGCCACCTACTGCCCAGAATCCACAGCCAACCTGGAAGAACTGACTCCCATTTTTATGGGCCTTGAAACCCTAGATTTTGACTAGGAAGTCTTCACATCACCTTTTAACTCCATAAGAGTGATGGTGCTGCTGGATGGACAGTCAGAAGACTAGAGGTACCTACAAATAAAAATTCCTTGGGAAAAACTTATTCATTCATTCATTCATTCATTCATTCATTCATTCAAATTTATATAGCTCCTATCTCATATATATAACTCTGGGCAACTTACAAACAATTAAAAGAAATATAAAATATTTAAAATAAAATATAAAATATAAAAACAACAAAAAAGATCAGTATGATTTAAAAACAAGAAAAAACAATATAAAATCATAAAATACATAAAACTCACAGTCAAGGTAGTCACATTCATCAGAACAATCAGTATAGCCACTGTACTGGCTCTACCATCCTCCCGGGTCCCCGTGCCCATTGGCAAAACCATATCTTCAGAGCCTTGCGAAAAGCTACAGGATCAGGGCCAATTGGATCTCTGGGAGGAATGATGTTCCACAGGGTGGATATTATGGCAGTAAAGGCTGCCTTCCTTGGTTCCATCAGATGATACTCTCTGGCTGATGGGATCCACAAAACATGCTCATTCTGCCGGACCCAATGGAATGGGTAGAAGAGACAGTCCTGCAGGTAACCCAATCCCATGCCATGTAGGGCTTTATAGGTTATTACCAGCACCTTGAATTGAACCCAGGAGCAAACTGGCAATCAGTGCAGCTCACAGAGCAGAGGTGTAATGTGTGCAAATCATGGAATACACATAACTGCATGGCCACATTTTGAACCAGTTGAAGCTTCTGAACACTCTTCAAGGGCATCCTCATAGAGAGCATGTTGCAGTAATCCATATGTGAGGTGAGTGGCCATGAGCAGGGCTTCCCACTATAGAAACAGGCACAAGTGACCCACAACGTATAGTTGTGCAAGGGCCCTCCTAGCCATGGCCACCACCCATTCTTTGAACAGGAGCTGGGAGTCCTGAAGGACCCCCAGATTGCACATAGGTCCTGTTTGGGGTAGTACAACCCCATCTAGAACAAGAGAAGGAATGTCCCTAGAGCCAGGGGTCCCAACGCTCAAAGCCACTCAGTATTGCTTGAGTTGAGTTGAAGCCTGTTGTTCCCCATCCAAACCCTCACAGCCTCCAGGCACTGAGATAGGATCTCCATAGCATCACTTAGTTGGCCTGGGGTAGAGATATAAAGCTGGATGTTATCAGCATACTGCTTTGGATAACCTCACTCAACAGCTTCACGTACATGTTAAACAGGAGAGGAGAAAGTACCATAAAGCAGGGGCCAAGGGCAGGATCTCTACCCCCGATCAACACCAACTGAAACTGGCCCCTAAGGAAGGAAGAGAACCAGCACAATACAATGCTGCCCACACCCAGCCCCCAAGGACAATCCAGAAAGATACCATTGAAAACCACTGAGAGGTCAAGAAGACCAAGGATGGATTCACTGCTCCCATCCCACTCCTGCCAGAGGTCCAAAAGCATGACCAATGCTATCCCATACCAGGCCTGAATCCAGACTGAAGGGCGTCCAGATAATGCACTTCATCTAGGATCCTGTGAAGCTGCTGCATGACCACCTTTTCAACAATCTTCCCTAAAGAGGGAAGGTTGGAGACTGGACAAAAATTGTCCAGAACAGTTGGGTCTAGTGATGGCTTCTTGAGAAGGGGGAGAACCACCACCTCTTTAAGAGGAGGAACAACCCTGTCACTCAAAGAAGAATTCACCACTGACAGTACCCAACCACATGTCACATCTTGGGTGGGCATGGATCTAATATACAGGTGGCCAAGCTCAGATTCATGAGGACCCTGCCCACTTCCTCAAATCGAACAGAATAAACTCCTCCCACATAACTGAGCAAGACTGTGCCCCAATCATCTCCACAGGACCTCCTCCAAGGCCACGTCTAAACTGAGAGTGGATCCGAGCAATTTTGTCCGACAGTTGCCCAGCATATTTCTCTGAATGGCCTTACAGGTAGACTTCTGAGCCCACTCTACCCAAGATGCTCAGGTCACCATAAACAAGGCCCCTGGGCAGCTATCCATGGATGCAATAATGGTGGAGAAATATTGACATTTCACTGTCCTTATACTATAAGGTAGGCCTTAATAGTGGCTCTAACTCATGTTTGGTTGGATTTGCTCCTCGTCACCCTCCAGTGGTTCTCTAGGCATCTCTTCATCTGTTTCATCTCCCTCAGCTCCTTGGTGAACCAAAGAGAATAATGGTAGGAGAGAGGCCACATGGTACAATCTGATCCAAAGTCCCCACTGCCCTCTCATTCCAGGCAGCAACCAGAGCCCCAGTTGGACCGTGCAGCTGGAAGAACCACAAGCACCCTCTGGAACCCAACCAGGTTCACTAGTCACCTGGGGCAGACTGATTGAATAGGTCCGGCCTCCCTGCAATGGGTTGGCACCAGAGAACTCCATGGTTACCAGGGAGTGATCTGGCCATAACGGGAGCAACTGAAATCTCCCCCAAATCCAGATCACACTGCCACTGCTCCAACAGAAAAACAAGATCAGGTGTGTGACCATTGTCATGTGTCCAGGCTTGGATTACCTGGGACAGACCCATAGTTGTCATGGTGGCCATGAACTCCTGAGCTACCTCCAGCTCCAACCCAAGAGAAGGCAGATTGAAGTCTCCCAGGACCATAAGCCTGGGAAACTCTGCCAGCCCAGTTATGGAATCAAGGAGCTCAAGCTGGGAGGTTGTTATGCAGCAACAAGACTGGTACAAAACCAACAATCCCAGCTGATCCCTAGAGCCCAACCTAAAGAAAAGGGTCTCTTATCCAGTAATCTCTGGGCAGCACCCCTGAAAGCCATCAGAGACTCTTTGATGACAATCACCACACCCTGATCCCTGCTGTCTCAGCTGATGCCACACCCAAAACCCAGCTGGACGAAGCTCTGAGAGGGGCACCCCTTCTCTGAGCCTAGCCAGGTCTCAGTAATAGAAACAGATTGTAAACTGCCCAGAGTCACTTCCTTGTGAGATGGGCAGTGACCAAATTTGAAATATAAATAAATAAATACACACCAGGTCAGCCCTGTCAACTGTGATCAAGTCACAGATGAAGACAGCCTTATTACAGACTGGTCTAGTGTTAAGCAGCAGCAGTCAAAAGCCCAGGCCTCTGAAGGTTTGCTGACTAGGTTATGGGGTAGAGCCCAGGAGGTCAGAACGTGGCACCAAAATAAGACACCAGGGCCACATTCCCCAAGAGCAGCCCACACCCTGTCTCCCACCATACCTCCCCCTACCTGTCACCACCAAGATGTTCTGACCCACCCTTATCCCCCCAGAAATTGTTTTTCCCCCCAATTAATGTTGGCTGATCCCCAAGGTAGAGGACCCCCACTCCACTCCAATTCCCAACACAACCCTGGGAGTGTATCCTGGGACTTGGGGTGGTTCAGCTCATGCTCTTAGCACCACCAGTGTCTCGGATAACACCTCCCAGCCCAACCAACATTACACACCAACCAGGCAACCCCCAACCAGACCCCTCTCACTGGCCTGGCAGGGATACCCCACTTCACCTTCAAACAAGGGTTATCCAACTGCTACCACACCTGGCTCTCACCTGAGCATAGGGCAAACTGCCCCCCAATAGGGGAAGGATCCCCTTGCCAAACAAGAAAACCAGTCCATCCATCATAGTCTGTCACATCCAAAGATGATGAAAAACACCTGAGCAGTAATAAATCCATCCACTGAAATGGCTGCCATGCTGTCTTTTCCAGAGCTCAAGCAGATGGGATAGACAAAATGGCTACTGGAAACATGCAGGGGTATACATGGCAACTGCAGGCATAAACTCACTTCAGTACACATTCTCTTACTATTTTGGGTGAGTCCTAGAGTGTTCTTAAAGAACTTAGATTAACTTCAAAGCAGATAACATTAGATACAGACATCTTTAGAATTGCTCATTTAACAATCTGATGGAAAAATGTGTCACATGTTACCTTTTTTTTGTCTGTATCTATTTAAATTCTGTACCAAAAAGTCAGTACATTTCCAAATGATGCATGACATTTGGTAAATCTCTGGAGGAAAGCAGTTTCAATAGTTTTGGTGTAATTGCCAATAATGTCTTCTCTGTAAACATTTTATGATCTTTGTTATCTATTTTAATAGGACATTCTTGTTTCCTTCTATGGGTTATCCAGACCTTACTTCCCCAACATGCTGTCCGCCAAATGTTTTGGAATGTATTTCCAGTCATCCCTTATTATTGGCTGTGTTAGTTGAAGACAGTGAGAGTTGCAGTCCAAAACATATGGAAATGGAGAAGCTCACCTAATTAATATGTGCAATGCATAGCTTTCTTGAATTATTGACAGTCATGTGGAAGATCTCTCTGCCAGATTAAACAATTGCCAGATTTTATGTAGGACATCAGTCATGGTATTCTGGCATTATATTTATTGAGTTTTATTTAAACATACCCTACTTAACTATTTTGTCCTTTCTGGAATATCAATTAGGATAAGCATGATCACAGTTAGAAAGGATAGAGCAGAGATACAAACCCTCCAGATGTCAGTGATGTTCAGCTCTGACCAGCACTAGAAAGGATGGCCAATTGTGAGGGACATGGGGAATTCAGCAATATATAGAGTGCCCCAGATTGCCTACTATTGGGATAAAGAATGGCTTCATTCTATGAGAGAGATAAAGGGTCATCTTCAAGCAAACCAAAATAATCTCTTAACTTAGGAGAACAAACTAGAATAGAACAAACTAAAATAAGTGCTTAAGTGATGAGCCCTTCATGTATTAAATCACAATCTCCATTTTCCCCAGTGAGCGTGACCATTAGCTGGCTGGGGATATTTCCAGGTTTGAGTAAATCGCTGGGAGTCAGGCAGCATATAAACTTATTAGATGATGATGATGATGACAATGACAATGATGATACCAGTGTAACTATATACGAGTTTAACTGACATTTGTTTGATCTGGGCTTCTTGTTGCTATTTTTCATTTTCAGACGAAGAATGGTTTCTTCTGACTTAGTTCTCAGGATAATTGTTTTCTCAGTTTGTGAAGCATCTGGCACACAAGCACGTACATTTACAAGTGAATGTAAACCTGTGTTCCCCTCCTGTCATTTTTGTGAAGAAAATGTATACTGTGGTTTTTTAGGTCTTGAACCCCTAGCAAGTAACCATAGCAACCAACTCCCAATTTGAGACAAAAGCCTAGCGGGTCCGTTGTTTGGGGAGATACATTTGTAGAAGATGGTGACTAGAAGCAAGGAAAAGAAAGTGAGAAATAAAATAGCAAAGATCAAGAAGAAAAGAATGAAGGGCAAGACTTTCATTAGGCTGTCGTGTAAACTAGGAAATATTTTGAATTATGGTGTTTAGTATGTAGCAGAAAGCTCTGTGTAGAAGATCCAGTGAACACATCATTAATAAATTTATATCTCACCACCCCCCATGCTCAAAGCAACTAGAATAAATTACTGTGGTTAAAACTGAAATGTCATTCATTAAACACTAATCAGATAAAAACACATCAGTAACAGATAAATAACAGTACTCACCTGATTAAAATCTAATTTTGTATCAAATCAAGCTTAAATGCCAAAAATAAAAATGCTGGCAGAAGGATCTTGGTCTTCTACAGCTATTAGATCTGGCCTGCAGAAATCTAGAGGACCCATGAGTTCCAGTGGCAGCCATCTTCAATAACATTCCTCTTCTGAGGAAGCATTCATTACTTTTACTCATCTGTTCTTCCCCTTCCCAAGTAATCCTTTTAACCAAGGAAAAGCAAGATCAAATGCCTTTCCAACGGTTTTGTCTTCATTCTTCAATAATAGAAATTGAACTTTGTTGAAAGCTAATGTTAGATCAGTGGGTTCTGTTTCACTTATGGCAATCAAGTCAGCCCAGATAAAAATGCATTTATTATTTGAAAATAAAGTGGCATGAACATTTAACTGCTGTGAGTGACCTATATTTTATTCTCATGAATAAGAATTCCATAAGCCTTTGGCCATCCAAAAATCCTCCACTGGATGAATCTGTTTGGAATTATTTGCAGCAGCTGCAAAAAAAGAACAATTGTGTCACAACTAAAGAGTAGGTAAATGATTCTCGACTATGTCAGATTTCTATCAACATCATTTTAGCTACTGCTCCACTAATTTCATCACCTCCAGATTCTTTAAAAAACCAGTGATGGATGGTACTCAGGACCAATTATGTCAGCCAGATTTTCAGTTGCCTACTAGAGTGATAGGAAAATCCCTTGCAAGGAATTTGGATCAATTGATCACCTGGAACAGACCATCTTAATTGGTTGCCTACATCAGTAGAGGTTGTATATTGCAATAAACTGAAAGCCTTCTATAAGTCTTTGTTGTTGTTGTTCAGTCGTTAAGTCGTGTCCGACTCTTCGTGACCCCATGAACCATATTGCGCCAGGCCTTCCTGTCCTTCACTGCCTCCCTGAGTTTGCTCAGTTTCATGCTCATTGCTTCAGTGATGCTATCTAACCATCTCATCCTCTGCCGTCCTCTTCTCCTTTTGCCTTCAATCTTTCCCAGCATCAGGGTCTTTTCCAAAGAGTCCTCTCTTCGCATTAGGTGACCAAAGTATCTGAGCTTGAGCTTCATTATCAATCCTTCCAATGAGCAATCAGGGTTGATTTCCTTTAAGATTGACTGGTTTGACCTCCTAGCAGTCCAGGGGACTCTTAAGAGTCTTCTCCAGCACCACAGTTCAAAGGCATCAATTCTTCGGCGTTCAGCCTTCTTTATGGTCCAGCTCTCACAGCCATACATTACTACTGGAAAAACCATAGCTTTGACTATGCGGATCTTTGTCGGCAAGGTGACGTCTCTGCTTTTTAATATGCTATCTAGGTTTGCCATAGCTTTCCTCCCAAGGAGCAAGCGTCTCTTAATTTCATGGCTGCAGTCTCCATCTGCGGTGATCTTCGAGCCCAAATAAATGAAGTCTGTTACTGCTTCCATTTCTACCCCTTCTATTTGCCAGGAATTGATGGGCCCAGATGCCATGATCTTAGTTTTTTTAATGTTGAGTTTCAAGCCAGCTTTTACACTCTCCTCTTTCACCCTCATCAAGAGGCTCTTTAGTTCTTCTTCACTTTCTGCCATTAGGGTGGTATCGTCTGCATATCTGAGGTTGTTGATATTTCTCCCTGCAATCTTTATTCCGGCTTTTGATTCTTCCAGCCTGGCATTTCTCATGATGTACTCTGCATATAGGTTAAATAAGCAGGGTGACAGTATACAGCCTTGTCGTACTCCTTTCCCTATTTTGAACCAATCGGTTGTTCCATGACCGGTTCTAACTGTTGCTTCTTGGCCCGCGTACAGATTTCTCAGGAGACAGGTAAGGTGGTCTGGTACCCCCATCTCTTTAAGAATTTGCCACAGTTTGTTGTGATCCACACAATCAAAGGCTTTTGCATAGTCAATGAAGCAGAAGTAGATGTTTTTCTGGAACTCTCGTGCTTTCTCCATGATCCAGCGAATGTTGGCAATTTGATCTCTAGTTCCTCTGCCTCTTCGAAACCCAGCTTGTACATCCGGTAGTTCTCGGTTCACGTACTGCTGAAGCCTAGCTTGTAGGATTTTGAGCATAACCTTGCTAGCATGTGAAATGAGTGCAATTGTGCGATAGTTTGAGCATTCTTTGGCATTGCCCTTCTTTGGAATTGGAACGTAAACTGACCTTTTCCAATCCCGTGGCCACTGTTGCGTTTTCCAAACTTGCTGGCATATTGAGTGCAGCACTTTAACAGCATCGTCTTTTAGTATTTTAAATAACTCAGCTGGAATACTGTCATCTCCACTAGCTTTGTTGTTAGCAATGCTTCCTAAGGCCCACTTGACTTCACTCTCTAGGATGTCCGGCTCAAGGTCAGTGACCACACCAGCATGGACATCAGGGACATTAAGATCTTTCTTGTATAGTTCTTCTGTGTATTCTTGCCACCTCTTTTTAATCTCTTCTGCTTCTGTTAGGTCCCTGCCTTTTTTGTCCTTTATCATGCCCATCTTTGCACTAAACGTTCCTTTGATATCTCCAATTTTCTTGAAGAGATCTCTAGTCTTTCCCATTCTATTGTTTTCCTCGATTTCTTTGCATTGTTCATTTAAGAAGGCCTTTTTATCTCTTCTTGCTGTTCTCTGGAAATCTGCATTCAGTTGCTTATATCTTTCCCTTTCACCCTTGCTTTTCGCATTCCTTCTTTCCACAGCTATTTGTAAAGCCTCATCAGATAGCCATTTTGTTTTCTTGCATTTCTTTTTCTTTGGGATGGTTTTAGTTGCTGCCTCCTGTACAATGTTACGGACCTCCGTCCATAGTTCTTCAGGCACTCTGTCTACCAAATCTAATCCTCTAAATCTATTCATCACCTTCACTGTATACTCATAAGGAACATGATCTAAGTCATACCTGAGTGGTCTAGTGGTTTTCCCTACGTTCTTCAATTTAAGCCTAAATTTTGCAGTAAGAAGCTCATGATCTGAGCCACAGTCAGCTCCTGGTCTTGTTTTTGCTGTCTGTATAGAGCTTCTCCATCTTTGACTGCAAAGTATATAATCAATCTGGTTTCGGTATTGACCGTCTGGTGATGTCCATGTGTAGAGTCGTCTCTTGTGTTGTTGGAAAAGAGTGTTTGCTATGACTAGTTTGTTCTCTTGACAGAACTCTATTAGCCTTTGCCCTGCTTCATTTTGTACTCCAAGGCCAAACTTGCCTGTTATTCCGATTACTCCTTGACTTCCTACTTTAGCATTCCAATCCCCTATGATGAAAAGGACATCTTTTTTTGGTGCTAGTTCTAGAAGGTGTTGTAGGTCTTCATAGAACTGGTCAACTTCAGCTTCTTTGGCATCAGTGGTTGGGGCATAGACTTGGATTACTGTGATGTTGAATGGTTTGCCCTGGATACGCACTGAGATCATTCTGTCGTTTTTGAGGTTGTAACCCATTACTGCCTTTCCCACTCTCTTATTGACTATGAGTGCAACTCCATTTCTTCTAAGGGTTTCTTGCCCACAGTAGTAGATATAATGGTCACCTGAATTAAATTCACCCATTCCCGTCCATTTCAATTCGCTGATTCCCAAGATGTCGATGTTTAGTCTTGTCGTCTCATGTTTGACCACATCCAGCTTGCCTTGGTTCATAGATCTTACATTCCAGGTACCTATACAATATTGTTCTTTACAGCATCGGACCTTCTTTTCGCTTCCAGATACATCCACAGCTGAACGTCCTTTCGGCTTTGGCCCAGCCGCTTCACTCTTTCTGGAGCTACTTAGAATTGCCCTCCGCTCTTCCCCAGTAGCATATTGGACACCTTCCGACCTGAGGGGCTCATCTTCCGGCGTCATATCTTTTAGCCTTTTAACATTGTCCATGGGGTTTTCTTGGCAAGAATACTGGAGTGGGTTGCCATTTCCTTCTCCAGTGGACCACATTTTGTCAGAACTCTCTGTCATGACCTGTCCGTCTTGGGTGGCCCTGCACGGTATAGCTCATGGCTTCACTGAGTTACGCAAGCCCCTTCGCCACGACAAGGCAGTGATCCATGAAGGGGTCTATAAGTCTACGTTAGTACTATTTATCTGGAGAAGACTCCTTATTCTGGTGTCCTCCTATATGTGTATGGGTTCATATGTATGAATAGATGATACACAGTAATTGGATCCTCCATGTCCTTCAGCTTAGCTATTGGAGTTTTCTGAGACTTCAGATTTACTTAGAAAAAATACTTCCTTTTTTATTTTTTAATGGTGGGTAAGGAGAACTAAGATAATTTCCCAGGAGAATTTTGAGAAGCACACCCATCTCTAGAAAAGAATTGCTATTGCAGTGGGAACTAAATTCTAACTGTAGCCTAACAAAGAACTTAATTATGTTAAGGAATTAAGGAAACAAAATTCATACCAGTTTGCAGGAGTGCAGAAACAGGTGTGTTTATTTTCTTAATTATACATTTTAAAAAATACTTCCATGTTCTCTCTTTATATTTAAAGTAATAAAATTCCTAATTGAGCATCTGTTTCTTTTTTGGGACCCAATTGTGTACAATAATAATCATATCAGGAATTCTCTATTAGATGCTGTTGGTACAATTCTGAAACCCTTAGGTAGGGCTCAACTGCCCAACAATTTCTTATTCCAATTCCACACAGTTGCTGGAATTGGAATAATAAATTGCAGTGGAGAATTATGATAATCAGGATCATGATCATGATCAGGATGTGGGTTGTTCCCAGGTGGCTTGCAAAAAGCTAAAACTGCCATCTAAAACATTAAAAAAACAAAGTTTAAAATATAAGCAATTATATAAGACAGTGATGTTAGGATGATGGCTTTGTGCACTCCAGTTTCTGCAATTACTAGCTAGTATAATCATTAGCCATATTGGTTAGGAATTATGGGAATTGTAATTTATTATTTGCTATACTTGAAAATATGATAAGCAAATGCTACTGCATTGAGGGCTCTATTACGCATTCTGCCAAGGGACTCTCCACTTATACCATAAATGCCTGTCCTGATTGTTGAAAGAGTAGCATAATGACATTTTACAAAATTTAAATTCAAAAACATTTGAAATCTTTCAGAACATTTTAATTAGCATTTCATTTCTTTTTTTTTTTTTTTTTGCCTTTTTACTGCCTTACTTTCTTCTGTGATTATGTGTGGATATTATTTTACTTATATCTACAATGTGTTAAATATGTATAGTATAAACTGCCATCTGGTTTGATTATAGAGTGAAAAAGGTTACAGTAAGAGTTCAGTGCTTTGACAGCAGCCTTGAATGGTGGAATTCAGTCTTTAAAGTGAAGCAATATTGCTTATCATAAGGAAATAGCATGTGTTTGAGTAAGGGGCCACACTTTGGCATTCCAGAAAAATGTTACTGAATTATCTAAATCAATCGTTTGCACATTTTTCCATTAATCATTCAGTGAATCTTTCTCCCATAGTATTTTATTTTAATGAAATCTGTCAACAATTTGTCAGACAGTAGTGATCTTATCTCTAATATGTCAGAATGTGGTCTATTTAGCAGATTACTTATTTTTACTATTTTTTTTTTTCAAAATGATGTTTCCATTACAAATGTACCAATTTACATTTTTAACTAGGAGAATGCTAAATTTTTAATGCATGTTTCCTTTTATGTGAAGCAAAACGAAGACTCAGTATTGACTCTTAGCAACCATGTAGATATGTCTAAATGATTATCTGTCCCTAATCTGGTCCTTCAGGTCTTCCAGTGTCACACCCATTGCCATTGTAATGGAGTCCATCCACCTTGCTGCTAATTGTCCTGTTCTTCTCTTTCCTTCAACCCTTTCCATTATTAGAGTCTTCTCCAGAGAGCTAGATCTTCATATCATGGGTCCAAAATATGATAATTTGAGCCTGGTCATTTGGGCCTCAAGTGAGAATTCTAGGTTGATGTATTTGATGATCCATTTGTTTGTTTTCTTGGCTGTCCTTAGTAGTCAATCAGTCCTTAGTATTCTCAGTAGTCTTCTCCAACACCAAGTTTAAAAGGGTTAATACTCTTGCTATTCTTTTTCTTCAAAGTCATTCCAACCTTGTATATTATTGTTATTTGAGTCAGTTCAGGAGATGCTTAGATCTTGGCATAAAAACACTCAGTTTACAACTGTAAAGTGTTGTGAGCTCTGTACTTTGACTTTTGGAGCTTTCTTGCCCTGAAGAAGAGAGTGGAGTGATTTACACAATTTATATCTCGCTTGATTGCTTTGAGGATCTTTTCAAATCATTATTTGATATTGTTTGCATAAACTCTTTTACTTGAAAAATCAGATCTGTTTTGTTTCTTTACTCCTGGATTCCTGAATAACTTAACATGTTAGTTTCTTGTAATTGTTGCTACCTTTAAGCTGTAAATACTGGATACATGATTTCCTCTACTGGGATTCATCTCCTGAACCGTCAATATTCAGGAACACTCTCCTCGGATTCAACTTTATTTGCTGTGCTATTACTTCAGCATAAATGAATTGAATAAATGGGTAGAATGTACCTTTTTGTATGAATGCATAGCTCTGTACTTCTTACCACCTGGGTGCTTTGTCACTTGGGATGAATTGCATTGTCAGCTGAGGCTCCTCTTTGTCCTTTAGAGTTCATTTGCAGTATTGTTTGAAAAAGAAAATCATTTTGTTTCCATTTTTTAAAAAAGGAAGTATCAGAAATTTCTCATCTCTTCTGAATCATCTAAAGAGCTATCTGCAGATCTTGAACTACCTGTTACCGATCTAGGAACTTCATAAAGAAATGATACATTATTGTTTTTGAACATTAAATAATCATTACGTAGTTGTCACAAATGGGCTGAACTGAGGATTAAAATAGCAGCAGGTTTTGGAAAGTTCACAGGTAACTCTTGGTATAGCTTAGCAATTAGTGAACAAGATTTCAGCAGTTCTCTCTTCCTTTTATAGCACTTTGGGAAAGACAGGATATTTTAATTTGCAACCTTTATTTCAATCTGTCATAAAAACTATTCCCTAAAAAAAATTGCTTTTGTTCCAATTATTCAACAGTTGTAAGCTGTATTATCTTTTGTGTGTGTGTGTGTATGCCTTCGAGTCAATGTTGTCTCTTGGTGACTGCCTGGACAAGTCCCTGAAGTTTTTTTTGGTAAGATTTTGGAAGTGATTTACCATTGCCTGCTTCCTAGGACTGAGAGAGAGAGTGACTGGCCCAGGATCACCCAGCTGGCTTTGTGCCTAAGGCGGAGCTATAACTCATGGACTTCCAGTTTCAAGCCTGATGCCTTAACCACTACACCAAACTGGCTTTCTTGTATTATCCTTTAACTATGAATAAATGCTAAGCCTGCATCAAAAAAGAAAAAAGAAATCTGAATATAATAGTTGATTTGTTGATATTTAATGGTATGACATTCACTAGCACTGAAAATTACATGAACCAGCACAGAAAAGGATATTTTCAAATACTTGTGGGGAAGATTTGGGTTTAAATTGTATCTTGTATATGTTTTCCTTGCTGTGAATCAGGTTTGTTATTTTTTTCTCTCTGATGTGGGAGCTGTTATTTGAGAAGTAACTATGTTGGTGTTGTAAAGTTTAGATGTAAAATGTTTTCTTTATAATACCACCATAATATAATTTATAATATACATTATCTGACCTTTTCTTATGTTGTGTTTGTTTGGATGCTAACATGAAATTAATATTCTGTAATTTCCACAGTTCTGCTTCAGTCATTGGTATAAAAACATAAGAAGAGCCCAGGATCCCTGTGTCACACAGTGCCCAACCACATACATTTAGGAATTGTATTAAACATTACAATTAAAAAGATAAAAACTAATGCAAACTAAAAAAAATGAAAGAATAAAATGAAAAAACAAAAAGTTCAGAAAAAAATAGAAAAATAGAAAAGAAAGAAAAAATATAAAATAAAGAAAAAGAAAAGAAATATATAAAGGAATGACTTCCCCCTTCATCACAAGTATAAACAATTTTAGTAACTTACCACCTTCTCTTAAAATATAACAAATGATCTCTTCTTCCCATCTCATCTCTTACCTGTATCCCAGGGATCTCATACTCTGAGGCACCCCCACCCACCTACACTCTGTAGTTTGCACCTGCAGCACTCCCACAGCCTCTGCTGGTCCTCCTGCGCCCCCTGCTGGTCTGCCCAAAGCCTCCACCAGCCCTTCTGTGGCCTTTGTCGACTCACCCAAGTCTCCCATGCTCCCTAGTGCTCAGCTGCGCAAACCCCCACCTGCTCAGTGGCACCCATGTAACCCCCCCATGCTTCTTACCTGGGATTCCTGCCTCTTCCTGCTTAATGACCCGTGCATCCTGGGATTACAGCAGCAACCAGGATTGCCATCACTAAGCATTGCACTGTATGACCACACCACTTAGTGATGGCAATCCCATTCCCAATTACCATAGTAACCCAGAACTACCTATTTATCCAAGCACTGACTTTGATGCCTTTTGTTAATAAAATGTGTTACTTCATTTATTCTGTTATTTTCTTGTCTGCACTACAAGATCTGATCCTCCTCTTACATGATGTGATCCATTCTTGTCCATTTCAGTTTACTGATCCAGAATGTCAGTGTTCGTATTCCTACTCTTACAAGTTTGCCTTGGTTTATGATTCTGTCATTTCATATACCAGTAGTATACATATTTTTGCAGTGTCACACTTTCGTTTTGTCTCTGGGCACATGATCAGCTGGTCATCCTTTGAACTTTAATCCAACCACATCATAAGCCCATTATTACTTGTCCTTGCCTTTCTCCAGTAGCCAGATGGATACCTTTCAACTTCGGGGCTCATCTTCTGGTATCATATTGACATTAGGAATGCTGGGAATATATAAACCTGTAAAACAAAAATCCTGACTCTATCTAGTACAGTTGCTTATCTTACTTGTTTAGCTCTTTGCGTCTCTGATACATGTTGCAGCTTCTGTACAGTCAGAGTAGAATCAAATCTAGTTATAGTCAAGTTAGGCAATATGCATCCAGGAACTATGGGATAAAAATATGAATTCTAAGCATTTCAGTGTACAGAATACTCAGTGTGCAAGTATTATTAAACAATGTACACTTTTCCAGAAATAACTTCTAATTAACTGAATCTAGATTGTTTCTATTACCCACTTTGTTTATTTGATTTATATAGCCGCCCATCTCACTTTTACATGACTCTAGGCGGTTTACAATAAAACAATTATATTGTTTTGGGGACATTGGTATTGTGAATATGCCACGAATCATGCAGTGGCCTGTCAATTTTTTTTTTCCAGCAAAGGAGACAGGAAGTAAATTTTCAATTTGTTGTTGCTTTTGTTCATTATATTCAGTTCCAAGCTTTGGGCTGGGGGGAGTTGAATTGTACCAGGAAGGTGCCATGCTATATTTATTTGGCCAGAATTCTTCTATAAGTGAAGCTCATGAGTTCAATAGACCCCATTCTATTTTTTAAAATGCATTTATATTGCCTATGTCCATACTTTCTGCAAAAGTTCACAGTAGCTTGTCCTCCATTCTCAAATCTCCCTTAATAACAGTTTATACTGGACGAGGCCTTTTTATCTCTGGAAATAGACTGGTATTGTGTATTTTCAGGACATACTTTGATGAAACAAAGTTAGTGTTGATGGGAACTGAATAAAGTATCTGTATTTCATACATGTATAAGAATGGTGTATTCCTGAGATGTTCAAAGAGAGAGATTTAACCCCTGTGCATTTTGCTTAATTATAACTGCCTGTTGCATTCATTTGTAAATAAGTATGGTAACGAAATACTTGGTTGCAAATTTAATAAAAGAAGTCTCACAGGAGTGTCAATAAGAATATAAGTATTTTAAACTATTGAAACTGATATTTGCTTGATAACTGGCATGATACTTCATATCCCATTATGTGAGTGCCATCTTATACTAAGGACACAATTTCCTATGCCAAGAATAGAAAGCTACACAATTATTGTTCATTTTGACAAGTTAGAACTTTTATTTTGTTATTAACAGGTTTGGCAAACATCGAAAAGATGACAAGATTGAGAAAATAAAAGTGCAGGAAGCTGTTACTTCAGAAGAGGAGAGAATACGTATGAAGCAAGAACAGGAGAGGTAGACTTGAGTCTTTTGCTTAAAACTTGGTAGCAAATCTTTTTACACATGGTATTTTTAGCTACAGAATTTTCATTTCCTTGGAGTTCATTTTGGGTCAAATGACTCAGATACGAGTATGTTTTCTAGAGCTCATGTAACTAATGGGAGGAAGCAGAATTTATATTGGATATAACAAATAATATGACTATATTCAGAGGCTGTTATGGTAACAAGGTATCTGTTTTTTCTTTTCTTTTTTTTCTTTAAGGAGGCAAGTGGAAGTGTGCCTGTACCAGAATTGATTATGTAGACAGTTTTGAAAACATTAATATTTATATGAAATTGAAATATATTTTGTATCTTTTTTCCCCAAATATCTTTGCATATCTACGTTTGTTGCAAGTTGATTTTATACTGTGTCATAATATGGATTTTAAAATTGATCACTGGAAATAAATATTGTCACTGGAGATCAATCTTTTCCTGTTGTCCATGTAGTATTGTATAGATTAAACACTTGGCTATAAAATAACAAGTGATTCTTGCTGCAATGTTTTCCTCCAGGTTTTTGATTTTGATCTTCTTGTCAGATTATTGTTAATCTAGTCCCATGTAACTTTCTGCATAGTTTTGCCAGCCATCAATAGCTTGACTTACTGATTTACAAATATTTCAGTGTGCACACAGAACAACCTTTTACCATGTTTCCACATTCACTACACTTTAGGTGGGCTATATGTGTGAGCATACTGCAGAGACTAGAGAAGCTTAAATAGCTAAGAGCTCTGCGAATCTATTGGTGTTCTTATGGACAGGTACATAAGGTTGCAACAGTAACATTCATTTAATACTCATAATACATGTGTTTGAACATAGGATTTGCATCACCACTCTGTTACTACAAGTGCAGTATCAAATCACATTGAATTAATTTACTTTGATTATCTTTGTAGTCAGGTAACAGTTATAAAGTCCTTCTATTATAAGCACAAGATTTTTGATTTTTTACATTGAAGCAAATCCCTAAGAGTGATGGCTATTTATATTTTTGAAAAAAAAACGATTGAACCTATTAAAATCAGGACTGTACACTCATTAGACTTTGAAACTGATTAAAAACAAAAACTCACAGATCATCCGTTTAGATGCAGGGCAGCAATTTCAGTTGAAAGCGGTTTCTTAAACTAGCTTACAAATGCACATAGAGGCTTCCTTAGGATGTACTTCAGTATTTGCACACAATATGCATATGGTAACTTCTTAAAAAGAGTTTTGTTTTGGTTTCTCCTTTGTTTTTAATGGCATAGGTCACTTAATCTCTTTACTTGCTCTTTAGATCGCTATACCTTTAACAGTGAAATACACTAGGGAACCAGGTTGGGTGTAATGAATTTACTGTGTATAGCAAAAATGCAACACAAATCCACAGGGTCAGAGAGCAAGTGAATGCTCCATTAAAAAATCAATCAAGTCCACAATTATATAAAATTATTCTACCCTGACTCTATCATTTTAATAGTATTTTGCTCGCATTGTATTTTGCTCTAAGTCTTGAACGTATTTTGTTCCCATTGATTAGAAGACAAGCAAATTAATGTAGCTTAATTTTCTATTGAATGAATTGAATTGAATTGAATTGAATTGAATTGAATTGAATTGAATTGAATTGAGAGATTGCTGTTTTATACAGTACCAGTGCCTTACTACCGATACCATCTTATGTAAAGCAAGAATTTCCTCAGTTGTTCCTGATGTATTATTGCAAACCAATGGAATTTTACAGAAAGAAAAATTAATTTCTCAAATGTGCAATAGCAGAGTAAATATCACATACAACTACCCTATAAACATACTTTACTAATATAATCTTTTTCATGCATAAGCATGAATATATATATATATATATATATACACACACACACACACACACACATTTATATAATGTAAATATACTTTTAAATCAGCACAATACATTTTAAATCATTTCTTAAATATTGATATTTCTATTAAGAATCTATCAAGACCACTTGTTATTATCAAGACCACTTGTTACTACAGTTGTACTACTACAACTGTAACTTATTGTTATAGGCCAATCACTATTAAATCAATGGGCGGGGGGGGGGAATGTGACCCATTATCCATTATTATTTTGGAGGAAAAGTCTAGAATCTCAAGCTTAAACCTGAATATTCATTTTGGGGAGAAGGGCTGTGCAGCAACTATGCTCCCAGGCATATACATTTCACTTTCTATAAGAATCCATTTCTAATTGTTTTAGTGTTAGAACTGTAACACAATGAAAATGTAGTGGAGACATAATGTTACTTTTTTTTTTTTCTGTCCTCAGTGATGTTGGTCATATGCAAAGGATGCCTCTGATACTCATGAAACCTATTCATGATTGACATCTAAGCAATAATATTTTGTGGTTTAAATGTTAAAGAACTGTGGTATTATCAAAATATAATTGCTTCCTTAAGTGCAATAACTTACATTCCAAACCATTGTAACCTTCATTTTACATAGATAATTCCCTTGGCTGTATGTATCAGTTAAATAACTTAAAACAAAATATGTGTGTACTGTATGTGTGTGTGTTTACTTATTTACCATTTATATCTATGTAGATTTCTATTTTATTTTAGAATACATAGCATTTGGTTGGCAGTAGATAGCTCCAGTAGAATATATAAGCTAGAATGGCAGAAAGACTTAGAGTATGGATGAATTTTGAGGCTTCTGCATCAGTCTCCAGAAGCTAAAATACTTGTGTGTATGCACAAAATGTCAATATACTTTGGCATTTATTATTTTAAAACACCATTGCATTTTACATCCTATACAATAGATTTCATTGTGATCCTATTTATATTTTTCTTTGCTGTTCACAATTCCCAAACCAGAAGGGGGAGCTCCCCACACTAGTTTTGCAGATCTTACATTCCTACCACAATGATGGAAGTAGAAGCAGAAATATTCCAAATTCAGTGTCTATCCTAATTCATAGGATTGAAAGGAATGACTGAAATAAATACTTACATTTTCTTTACTAAATAAGAACCCTTCATTTCATAACTTGAAAACTCAATTTTATGTTTGAAAAGACCTTGAAACTTATTAAGAAAATAGTAGTGTTTTACTAATCCATTTATGATGTGGTACTTCAAAAATAATCAAACTCCTAACAGAAAAATGATGTACAAAAAGGTTCCCCTTTGATCGGAGTTATAGTGCTGAGTAAAATTTTAAAAATTATTTAGTACAGAGCCTCTCTGAAAGTCACATTACTGACAAATTATTTAGCCTTAGATATGGCCCTTACATGTTTAGCCGCCATACTTGGCCTAAAAGTGAAGATGGTGCACTTAGCAAAGAGAAAGAGGAATTATCAAGAAAATATGCATTGCAAAGATTTCTAGTGAGGACATGGCAAACTAGATGTTCCTGAAGAAGCAGGGATGGCATTACGGCAGAGATTGGCAGCCAGATGGTGAATCCTGGCCAGTGAAATCTCTCCAGAGAAAGGACAGATTTTGAGATCTCCCTCATGTACTCTGGACAGCTTCTTCTCATGAGTAGACTGCAGGAATTGAGATTATTACAGTCAGCTTGCAAGTCAAGCAGCTGGGAGTCAAGGGATTCTGACTAAACTCAGTCATAATGTAGCCTATATGGACATAAAGTTCAGCTGAGCCTCATTTCTTAATCACTTTTGGAATTTTTTTTTTATTGCTTTTCAAATATTAAGAACCTTTGGAATGGCAAGCTTTATGGCATTCACTAGGTGAATTTCTTTCAATCCTTAGCAAAAGAAGTTTTAAGTACAAGTTTAAGGACTTAGAAAAAAAATTTGGGGGGGGAATAAACCGCAAAATAGTGATTAGAGTGTTGATTTTGGAAAGTTATAAACGGACTAATGGTCCAGATGGATTTGAAATAAGATTTTGAAACTAACTATAAGAATCCTTCCTGTGGGAAACTGCTATTGTTCTGAATTATATATTAAAAAAAAACAAAAACATGAGGACTTGAAAGTTGGACACTAGAGGGAACCAGAATGGAGCAAAAACTTTAACTTTGGACATATTGAAGGCTATTTGTGAACAATGGACTCAGAAGTTAATTTTAAGAATGTCTGCCATTATAGATAGATTGTGTGTAAATGATGTTATGGAAGAGGAACAAGTTCTGCTGGACAAGACTGAAATTGATTTGAATGTGGATTTTAAAATGACAGGCTATAAGAATGATATGGAAAAAGATTATATATTGGATATACAAATGGAACTAGTTGATGTCTTAGTAAGTAAAAGGACATACAACAACCAGAAGAGTGACTTGGATAACTTTCCTGTACTGGATTTACAAAAGAGACTTGTTAGTTTTGAAGGATTTTGTGGGAAGGGACAAAGAGATAATGAAAAGAAGTCAAGTTCTAGTACAGTATTCAAAGGGATTAAAGATCAAGATTGTTAAAAGTAAAGGGAAGGAATATGAAGTTGGTTTATTTGATCAAGGTTAAAATAGATATATTGCTACCTCTGGTAATCCTTAATGGACTTTTGCTGATTAGGACTGAACAACAAGGCTTTAAGGTTTCGTTTCTAGATAAGAAATGGGATATGGGAAGAAGAGATCATTTGTTGTATTTTAGGAGAAAGTGATAAGTTGCTAAAATTGTTTATACTTGTTGTGATGAAGTGGAAAATCATTTCTTTATATATTGCTTTTTTATTTTTTATTTTTTATTTTCTATTTTTCTTTCTATTCTTTTTTCTTTTCTGCACTTTCTATTTTTTATTTCTACTGTTTTATTCTTTTTAGTTTGTATTAGCTTTTATCTTTTTAATCATAATGTTTAATAAAATTATGATAAAGAAAATACATTACAATTGAGAAAGAAATAAAGATTCTTGCATAGATAAGTGTATATTGATTGTGTGTGTGTATATGTATGTGTGTATATATATGTATATATACATACAGTGTGTGTATATGTTTGTGTGTGTATATATATAAAGAAATAAAGATTCTTGCACAGATAAGTGTATATTGATAGTATATGTGTGTGTGTGTGTAGTATAAGCATAAATTGAGCATAGGTTTTTGCACTGTTTAGACCAGCCTTTCTCAACTGGGGTTCTGTGGAACCCTAGGGTTTCATGAGAGATCACTAGGGATTCAACAAGAGATAATCACTGGGAAAAAAAAAAACATTTTCTTTTTAATTTCATGCACTACACAATGCTAGCTAATTTGTAATTTTTATGCAGGAGTTCTCTGAGACCTGAAAATTACTTAAAGGGTTCATCCAAGGTAAAAAGATTGAGAAAGGCTGGTTTAGGCTAAGTAAATATATTATGAGTATAAACGTGTACATATACAGTATGTCTGTGTGTGTACAGACATATATGTACACATTTACACTCATAATATTACTGCCTAAGTGGCAACAGTAATAGCCAACCATGGCTAATTGCAAAAAGCTAAATAGGCTTAGAAATACATTGCATATAGGCTAGATTGAGAAGTGAAAAATGTCCTAGAAGAAGGCAATTGCTGCTAAGAAAGTTAGCAGGAATCATGCTCAAGACTTGGGAAACTTAATGATAGACAGACAGATACAAACATATAGATAATTGGTTCTGAAGATCTGGTCATTTCATAATGCTAATTTTCTGTACTGTCTGTTCTCTCATGATTGGAAGATCTACATTTCTTAGCAATAATACCATCGTTCTTCATATTTCTTTAGTTCCATTAAAATTTCAATCTTTTTTTTCTAGCAAAGTATATTAATGAATAGAAATGTTACAACAAGAATAGAAGTCTTGTGTTTTCTCTTCATCATGCATCATCCATTTTAATTAGAGGAAAGGGTAGTGAGTATAGTGACAAGAATGTGGAATTAAAATCATTAATTGATGTCAAGCTGAAGAGAGGCTGCTAACATGAATTTAGTGACAGCAGGAAGGAAATTAACCTTATTACTTTATTTAGAGCATCCGTTTATTTAATATTTTTGTCTATGCAAATCCAAAGTGCTTTATTTATGACAATGGCAAAGGACAAATAATTCATTAAACTGTGAATATTCATTATTTCAGAGCAATGAATCTTAGAAATCATACATTTTGAAAACATCCATTAAAGCTGGGAGACACATAACTTAATGTGCTTAGATTTTTATTTTCTAAATGAATAGGGGTTAATACTAGCACAGTTTGCTTTAGTTGCTCTGTATGTAAAAGAAACCATCTGATGCAAATGATCCTTCCACTCATTATTAACATGGATAGTAACAAATACCTAGCTAACACCTTTCTTCCAGTTTTATGTATAGAGGCAAAAGAGATGACTGATTATGTTCACTTTGTCAGTGAAAGTTTCCTCAAACAGGAACAAATAAATAATGGAAGGAATACTTATTCTTAAAAAGACAATAGCACCACTTTTTAGAAAGTTGCTAACCCAAGAGGTCATGATAAAAGAAGAGAGTATTGTTGTCCAACAAAGGCCATCTGGACCTATTAAAGTATCAAATGGAGTCAGGGTGTCAACAGCAAGATGCCCTGTGCATTTCTAGAATTCCCAAGGAGCCTATATTTTTGCTGTGAAATCTGCATTTAATTTCTGTGAAGCACAATATTTTCATAGCTCTTATAGTCTAGATGAGATTTGATAGTAGAAGGAACTCTGCTGTTGATGTTAAACTTCTCAATTTTAGAGGACACAGTAAGTATACTGAATTCAACTCAACACACATTAATTAAAAATTGTTGGCCAAAGTATAAGCAAACATACATTGACCAGAATTGAAGCTCAATTAGAGTGACTTTCTAGAACTTCAGATCTCATAAGACTTGAGGCATAAGAGAGATACATTATTTTTTTCAGATAACTATGTTGATTTAATATCATTTTGTTAATGGTACATTTTAAAAACCTGCTAGCAGCTTTATTCAATAGTTATGAAAATTAAAAATATAACATGGACTCAATGTTTGAAAGCCATAAATAAGTAATGTTAATCGCTGTCAGGTCTCCTAGGCTGTCAACCCAGCCCTTAATTTATGGAGAGAGCAGTGTGGCCTAGTAGCTGGCCAAGGAATGTGTTTCATGTTTTTGTTGGGCCACAGATCTGGTACTGAGAGAGTGCTTTGTAGATGGATGTGCAAAGCTGGAATGGAGTAAAAAAGAAGGGGTAAAGGGATTAAGGAAAAGTGCCACAGCATCAGGGATTATGAAATCAACTTAATGATAGTCTGGCTAGTAACCAAGAATGATGAGAAGGGACAGGATGTTTTGAACAAGTTGACCTGTCTTGAGATGGAGGAAATAATGGGTATCCGTCAGCATAAACAAACATTTTCAGTGAACCAAAAGGATTGTCTAGCTGTCTTCTCTTTGGTGATATGTTTCCTGGCCAATTAGGAATTAATTTTATATAAATCAGAATGGCGCCAAGGTGGATGCCCAGCTTGAAAGCTCTCTTTAGATGACAGACACAGATGGGGAAAACCTTATGAATCCCAGCTCTTCTCAATAGCTTAACTGATATAAATCACCTTTTTTTTCCTACAAAGTAATAAGAAAATACAGGTAGTCCCTGGTTTAAGAACACCCGGGTTACAGATGACCCATAGTTAAGAACAGAGCCTATTGTAGCAAAATTTGAGTTAAATGCACAATTGTGTGAGTTAATTACACAATACTATTTATACAGTATTATACAATAATACTGTTCCGGCTTACATACAAATTCAACTTAAGGTTAGACCTTGGGAATGGAACTTGTTCTTAAACTGGGGGCTACCTGTAATTTAAATGAATGGTTGCACTTATAGTTGTAGATTAATATTTTGGAAAGAGTTAAAACAAAGGTATTTTGATCTCCCAAACTATTTGGAGAACTTTTAGGCACATTACACTATAAAAAGCCATTTTGTACAATTTAGATAGGCAAGTGTGTACAGTTTATAATTTTGATGTTCAGTTAAAGTTACAACACACAACCCATTCTGCAAAGTTTTATATTAGTATGATACCATACTGAAACAATCTTAACTTGGCGTGCAGTGATCCCATG
This sequence comes from Liasis olivaceus, assembly GCA_030867105.1. Lineage (NCBI taxonomy): Eukaryota > Metazoa > Chordata > Lepidosauria > Squamata > Pythonidae > Liasis > Liasis olivaceus. The sequence continues at coordinate 14,308,897 of CM061351.1, forward strand.
AGCAGACTTGGAGCCACTCAACACTGGTTCTTGCATGACTTTGCTTGTTGTATTTTTCTCACTTCTGTTTGGACAGTAAGCTTCTTTACAATAATGAAGTAGAATAGATTTCTTGAACCTTAATCTTTTATCAGAAATGATGACTTTGTGTCCTACCTGACTGTGCTTCTTATATAAGATATAAAAGGCTAGTTAGTTTTGCCCTGTTTGTATGGATAATGCCCTTATACATATAAAGCTAAACTGTAGCTATTGTGGCAGTGGAGAAACATAGCCAAGACTGGATTATAAGATTACATGCATGGTAAGAATGCAATGTTTATAATTTTTTATGACATCCAGTGCATAAATTTTATGTGTATGTGCATGCATGCATATTCACACAGAAACCAAATATACTCAAATGTATTTTTACAATACCATTTTCCACATACCTGGGAGCATACCTGAGGTTACCCCTGAATTATAGGACTACAGATTAGTAGAATCTTAGAATTCTTAGAATACCTTACATGGAGAAGGTACTACTGCTGGAATCTGTAGTCTCTAGTTAAGAAGAACATGTATGAGTTAGTTAAAAATACCTCTATTTGAAAATTTGCCAATATTGTATTGGCTGATAAATGTCTGATAAAAATAAGAATACTTTTCTGTATTCTCATATATATAGCTTCCTGGGTTCCTATGTTCTTATCCCTTAATTATATGCTTATATGATATACACTGTTGGAAATATCTTCTGATATCCATACTTTAAACATGCAGCTTTACGCATAGGTATCTTGACTGTCCATCCTAAAACAGATTGTTACTATACTGAAAGGGAATTTCCAGTGTTTCTAGCCACAATACTATCATCTTTATTACCCATTAAATCATATTTATATAACTGCAATACACAATCCCCACAATCCATTATTTCATTGTAGATAATATTTAACAACATATTTATATGATCAGTGAATGAGATACACTGTTTTCAGTGATTTAGTTGAAATTGTTCCATTTAAATCAGATCAACATAATCCTTCTGAGTTCTTGATAAAAACCATAAAACAGAGTAGCTGAAAGACTTAAAACAGTCCAAATGGATAAAGAGCAGCATTAGGGCAAATACAAGATAAAGCCACAAGCATATCCTTTTAATACTAAAAGGTTGTGGCAACCATTGAGATACAGTGCAATATCATTATAGTGTGGAATACATAATCATGCAAATAGAAGTGATTAATAATTGCCATGTGAAATGGTCTCAAAGCACTCATAACATTATGATTCATGTCCACATACTAAGGAAGAAATATTCAGAGGTTCTTGTGCTAAAGTAATAATTTAGTAAAAAAAAAATCTTGTGTTGAATAATCCAATGGCCTGTTCAGTGCAGAATGTCCAACTAGGCCCTCAGTAATATAAGCATAGCTATATGCAAATCTTGCAGAATGTAACTGACAAAGCACCTCCTCTATCTGTTATATTAATTAGTCATTATTTTTAAAGAGTAAGGAATTGCATTACTCCATGTATTTCAATACTTCAGTCTAATATTTCATCCTTAAAACTACTTTTTAAAAATTAAATTTCACTTCCCATTAATTGCAAATATTTTTCCACTCTGTTTTCAAACCTATTTCTAGCCTTATTTCTCATTTCCAGAATACAAGCCAAGACCCGAGAGTTTCGTGAGAGACAAGCCCGGGAACGAGATTATGCTGAGATCCAAGATTTAAACAGGACGTTTGGATGTGATGGTGACTCAATGTATGCTGGAATTCCTTCATATTCCCCCATTAATAGCAGCACAATTAACAATAGACCACAGAGCCCAAGGGAAGCATCAACAGTTGAAGCATTATATGCCCAAGTAAAGAAAGGACGCAATTCAAAGTCTTCACCTGCAGACAGGTAGGCACCAAACCAGACTTTGGTCAATATTCTGCTTCCAATGTCTGGTTTGTAAATTTTCATTATTATTCTAGGCTATGGGAGGTGACTGTTTGTCAGCTGTAAAGCCAGAACTACATTTTATTAATGGATTTTTAAAAGCCTTTATAGAGAAAGATATTGAATTTACACAAATCAAGTCATAATGGAATGAGCAGTATGATCTTTTCAGTTGATTTTAACACAGTTCATTATCTTCTAGAAATGCTTTTAGATTCAAATTGCACTATTTAGCATAATTCAGGTTAAAGTCACATTTGGCTCAGCCTCTGATGCTTCAGTTATCAGACATCCTAGAAATACATTGGGTGTTTATGGACATTTTTGTCATTGATTTTCTGGAAGGTGGTGGAATCTATGGTGGTTGCAGAATTGATTAGGCTGTTCTTTGGTCATCACAAACTGGGAGTTAACAGGCACCAAACTAAGAGTCCTTGTCAGCCCTTCAGCTGCTTCACCCCATTTTAAATTTAAAAGTTTGGAGCTTGAGCCAAGCATTATTCCAAGGCCATACCATGCCCAGCTTAATATGCTGGTCTTTTTAACTCTAATAGTCTACTGCTGACTGGCAGTCTCCTCTGATTTAATTTGATGTATGTTTTTAGATTGCTTACCATGGTAACGGAACACAAAATTCTGGAGATAAATTTTCTGTGATGGCTTGTGATATATTGAACTGAAATGTTAAGATGACAAATCCTTAAATGCGTTGTCTTTACCACTATCTGTTGTCATAATAGCCTTTTATTGTTTCTAGTATCCGAGGCATTGTGCCTCTACCAGTTGCTATTGCATTCATCTTCTGCTTGTAAGATTCCCATCTGACTGGTCACATTTGGTCACCACTGAGCATTTGGTTTGATCCAGCATTGTTTTTATTATACTGGGTCTTAAAAATAATGTCATATGATTGTGATATATCTAAGAAATGAAGAATACAGAACATGGTATCTTCTAGATAGTAAACTTTCTCAGAATTTTCAGTGTTGGAATTGAAGCTTATGAATCTGGAGAGCACCTAAGTGGGGAAAGGATAATCTAGGATAAAATGCGAATAATAATAATAATAATAATGCAGAAAAGTAGTGGAAAAAGTATGAAAAATTAAGAAGTTATAGCAGGAAGCAGAGAAGCTGGTAGATCCCATTGCAACTTTGAAGGAAATTGAAAGTCTGTTATCATATGGAATGCTACAGGTTGTCCACCTGTGTAGTTGAGAAGCAAAATCCATGCTTTACATGCCCAACGTTCTAAATTTAGTCCTAGATTTCCAATAAAAGATTAATAGTGGTAGGAAAATGCCTGACACTTTGAATAACTGCTTTTATTGCTAGAGTTATATGACTCAGTGGCCTAGTGGCATAAAATGGATTTATATTTGTTATGAGGTTATGACAAGCTGCTTGCTTTGCTCAGTATCTGGCCTTAGGAGAGGAAATGGCTTTATTTCTTGATAATAAGTATTAGAATATCATTCCAAAAATTCTGTAGATCAAATCAGTTGGCAATAATATTGTTCTAAATCTAAGCTTGTTTTCATCCTTTCATGACCAACATTGTTCTGCTTTCTTTACCTATTATTCTTGATGTAAAAAGAAATCACCACTCACCAAGAATTTTTAATGCATAGCACAGTGTGTTAGAGATACGTATAATGTTGTATGAATGATGGCATTTGGACCAAAGATTGTTTTCAAGATTTTCATCTCAACAAAACAAAAGAAAATCCTATGTAGAATACAGACCACTACTGACAAAATCTGTCACACCTTTCCAGATTTTCAGCTGTTATACCTATGTGAGTGACAACAGGTATTTGGTTTATTTATATTTATATTTATATTTATATTTATATTTATAGATAGATAGATAGATAGATAGATAGATAGATAGATATGTATATATGTATATATGTATATATGTATATATGTATATATATGCATTACCTAGCAGTTCTAGCAGTTCTAAAAACTCACAAGGCCTCTTAAAATGCATCTGGGAGGCTTCCCCTAATATCACATGAGTATATGAGTGGGCTGCTTTTGTTTTCCTTTTTAGGGTACAGGTGAATGATACTATCTTGACATCTTTTCTTTCTTAATTGTCATCCATGTCTCAAATCCCTGTGTGTGTGTGTGTGTGTGTGTGTTTCTTTACAAGGCAAGTTTAATGAAAATTCATATATTTTGATCCAAACTGAATTAGTCACACTTAAGGCCCATGGAAATCAAAATGAAAGTTAATCATATAATAGAGAAAACTTTATTGGTCCATTTGTTGAAATTGCTTAGATTTATTGGTTGACTCCAGCTATTTCCTGTAAAATGTATCAAAACATCACTAGATACCATTTTGGAGAAATTAACAATAATTATATTCTATAGCCTCAAAATAAAAAGTATGGGGGGTGTCTTTTTTCCAAATTCCTGTCATATAGGATTCTCTGCCATTATTTCCAAAGTATTAATCAAAAGATTAGCTTCAAGGTTCATCATCACTGGTTGGCTAGATCCATATAGAACTCCATATAGAAAGTGGTTTGGGGATACGTAGCTTGTTTTTCTGATAGTTACTTGCATCTTCCTCTCAGGTGTTTCAGAGAGAAGGGAAGCGGGGGTGGAGAGGGAGAGAGAGAAAGCTGGGTGGAGTTTTTAATTGGTTTATTTTCTTCTGCCATACAAAACAACGTCTGGGGAATTACATTCCTGTAGCAAAGGCTTTTAGCCAAGCTAAGAAATCTGTTGCTGGTATGTTTTACAACATGTGGAAGAAAATGCAAACCATTGATCAGTAATGGCTATGTGGTTCTGGTTTTGTTTTTTCTTTTAGATGGCAGTGTTATTACAAAAACATGTTATATACATATACCAACACATGTAAGTGTGCGTGTATAATCTACCATATAGAGAGAAAATTCCATCAAAAGACAGCTGCTAATGGACATTTACAGGCTGTTGCTATGACATCACTTCCCACCAAGAGTGCATTGTCTTCAAAAGTAATTGAAAGGAAAGGGGCATTGTGCTGCTTAAAACCTAAATAGCTTCAAAATAGTAGGCTAGAATCCCACAACTTGCTCTGGACACTATAATGGAAGAGTAAATACCATAATCATATGCTTTTTGCATTCACTGTGCCATTAAAAAATACCCATCAGGGAAAAAACATCTTTGTGAAATGGTTCCTCTTCTATTAAAAGTGGAATCAAGTTGTATCTCACAAAACTCAACTGAAGAATTTTTGGTCAAGAAGGATGGAGAAGGGAGAAAATCTATCTTATTTATTTTCAATGCACATATGATATTGATGAGCTGACATTAAAAAGTGACTGGTTAATTTTATATTAACTTTTATTTACAGCTTAACATAACTTCTGAGAGAAATATGATTTTGTATAATTTAGAAACATGCTAGGAAAGAAGTATGGGATTTCTCTGAAACCTTTTTATGAAAAGGAATTTCTATAATATAAAATAATATTTTATGAGAACCGAATGTATTATATAGCAATTTTCTTAAAAACTGAAAATGAACATATGATTATATTATTTGAAGTTTCATTCATATCAATTGTTTTTATACCTAAGAATAATTCATTGTATATATTCTAAGCTTTTTTCCAAATATACCTTAGGCTGAAAGATATAAGGTAATACTCAAGATAACACTTTCTGTAGGTGCTAAAAAGAAATTAATTTCTTCTTGAAACAGAGAGGTTTGACATTTAGAAGCATAGAGTTAGAAGTAATCATTTAGACCACTGAGTCCACCCTAGCTCAATTCAGAAATCCAAAGTAAATTGTAAAGTTGTGGATTTATTAAATTATATTCTGTACTGTGGTAATTCATAGATTCCCAAATGGGCAAGATTCCTTAAATTGAGCTGGATTTTGTTCTGTAAGTTCCTACAGAGAAGAGTGTTAATGGGACTGGTAGAGTTTGTTTTCTCTCAGCATAACTAAAATAAAGTTATATCAGTTAGTTGTATGTTATTTGTGCTTCAGAGCCTTGGTAGTAGATCACAAATACAGTTCAAGGACAACTGGTCTCCCAACTATCTTCTAAACCAAGTCTAGACAAGCTCTCTGAAGCAATCTTCCTTTAACAAACAATAGTATTTTATTTTAAGATGCTCTGTAATAAGGCAGATGTCTAACTTAATATAGTACAGTGGTACTTCGGGTTACGAACTTAATCCGTTCCGTGACTCTGATCGCAACTTGAGTTGGTCGCAACCCGAGGTAAATTTTCCCATAAGGTTCAATGTAAATATGGTTAATCCGTTCCGCCCTCCGAATTTGATCGCACCACAAGGCAAATTTCCCCATAAGGTTCAATGTAAATACGGCTAATCTGCCCTCCGAATTTGGTCACACCACAAGGCAAATTTCCCCACTTTTTTCTTCAAAGCCTTATTCTTGCCAAGCCTGCTCTGCATTTTCTTTGGAGCCATGCTGATAAGCACACCAAAAACCTTCCAAACACCACAAAACACACCACAAGCCTCACCAAAGTCTCCTTGCTACCGCGATCTCGCCCACAGGAAGCCGCGACCGCGTGGCAGCAGGGCAAATGGCCACGGATCCGGTTCGTAGCTCGAGGCGGAGGTCGCATGGCGAGGTAAATTTTTGGAGCCGGAGCTGGTCGTATCCCGAAAAATTCGTAAGAAGGGGCGTTCATAACCCGAGGTACCACTGTATTTTAGGACTAAAGTATATCTAGCATTAAAAATATATATGTATTATATGTATTTGAATGTATATTTAGCATAAACAAAAATAATTTATGAACCGTATTTTTCAAATGAACTTATTTATTCCAGTCAGTATTGAAATATGAAACCTTGTATCCCATAAATTAGGGTCTGCCAGATATGGTTTGCCTAGTTTCCCTCAGAAATTTCAGCCACAAGAAGGAAGAAACAGACCTTTTTTTTTTTTTTAACGTATGTCTTAAGTCATGAGCCTTTTCTTCCTTTATAAGCCCTTTCTTTCCTCTTTCAGCATTAAGGTGCCAATTTACTTATTATTTAGCACACATACAAGCAAGTTCTCATTAGAATATAACTTAAATATTTATTTTGAATTTCCCTTAGAAAATATGCACTTTATCTCAAAATCTGCAGTGCACATTTAAACTTATTTATCTCAGAAATCCCCTTCATGGATCACTGCCTTGTCGTGGCGAAGGGGCTTGTGTAACTCAGTGAAGCCATGAGCTATACCGTGCAGGGCCACCCAAGACGGACAGGTCATGACAGAGAGTTCTGACAAAATGTGGTCCACTGGAGAAGGAAATGGCAACCCACTCCAGTATCCTTGCCAAGAAAACCCCATGGACAATGTTAAAAGGCTAAAAGATATGACGCCGGAAGATGAGCCCCTCAGGTCGGAAGGTGTCCAATATGCTACTGGGGAAGAGCGGAGGGCAATTCCAAGTAGCTCCAGAAAGAGTGAAGCGGCTGGGCCAAAGCCGAAAGGACGTTCAGCTGTGGATGTATCTGGAAGCGAAAAGAAGGTCCGATGCTGTAAAGAACAATATTGTATAGGTACGTGGAATGTAAGATCCATGAACCAAGGCAAGCTGGATGTGGTCAAACATGAGATGACAAGACTGAACGTCGACATCTTGGGAGTCAGCGAATTGAAATGGACGGGAATGGGTGAATTTAATTCAGGTGACCACTATATCTACTACTGTGGGCAAGAAACCCTTAGAAGAAATGGAGTTGCACTCATAGTCAATAAGAGAGTGGGAAAGGCAGTAATGGGGTACAACCTCAAAAACGACAGAATGATCTCAGTGCGTATCCAAGGAAAACCATTCAACATCACGGTAATCCAAGTCTATGCCCCAACCACTGATGCCGAAGAAGCTGAAGTTGACCGGTTCTATGAAGACCTACAAGACCTTCTAGAACTAGCACCAAAAAAAGATGTCCTTTTCATCATAGGGGATTGGAATGCTAAAGTAGGAAGTCAAGGAGTAATCGGAATAACAGGCAAGTTTGGCCTTGGAGTACAAAATGAAGCAGGGCAAAGGCTAATAGAGTTCTGTCAAGAGAACAAGCTAGTCATAGCAAACACCCTTTTCCAACAACACAAGAGACGACTCTACACATGGACATCACCAGATGGTCAATACCGAAACCAGATTGATTACATACTTTGCAGCCAAAGATGGAGAAGCTCTATACAGATGGCAAAAACAAGACCAGGAGCTGACTGTGGCTCAGATCATGAGCTTCTTACTGCAAAATTTAGGCTTAAATTGAAGAACGTAGGGAAAACCACTAGACCACTCAGGTATGACTTAGATCATATTCCATGTGAGTACACAGTGAAGGTGATGAATAGATTTAGAGGATTAGATTTGGTAGACAGAGTGCCTGAAGAACTATGGACGGAGGTCTGTAACATTGTACAAGAGGCAGCAACTAAAACCATCCCAAAGAAAAAGAAATGCAAGAAAGCAAAATGGCTGTCTGATGAGGCTTTACAAATAGCTGTGGAAAGAAGGAATGCGAAAAGCAAGGGTGAAAGGGAAAGATATAAGCAACTGAATGCAGATTTCCAGAGAATAGCAAGGAGAGATAAGAAGGCCTTCTTAAATGAACAATGCAAAGAAATTGAAGAAAACAATAGAATGGGGAAGACTAGAGATCTCTTCAAGAAAATTGGAGATATCAAAGGAACGTTTAGTGCAAAGATGGGCATGATAAAGGACAAAAAAGGCAGGGACCTAACAGAAGCAGAAGAGATTAAGAAGAGGTGGCAAGAATACACAGAAGAACTATACAAGAAAGATCTTAATGTCCCTGATGTCCATGCTGGTGTGGTCACTGACCCTGAGCCAGACATCCTAGAGAGTGAAGTCAAGTGGGCCTTAGGAAGCATTGCTAACAACAAAGCTAGTGGAGATGACAGTATTCCAGCTGAGTTATTTAAAATACTAAAAGACGATGCTGTTAAAGTGCTGCACTCAATATGCCAGCAAGTTTGGAAAACGCAACAGTGGCCACGGGATTGGAAAAGGTCAGTTTACGTTCCAATTCCAAAGAAGGGCAATGCCAAAGAATGCTCAAACTATCGCACAATTGCACTCATTTCACATGCTAGCAAGGTTATGCTCAAAATCCTACAAGCTAGGCTTCAGCAGTACGTGAACCGAGAACTACCGGATGTACAAGCTGGGTTTCGAAGAGGCAGAGGAACTAGAGATCAAATTGCCAACATTCGCTGGATCATGGAGAAAGCACGAGAGTTCCAGAAAAACATCTACTTCTGCTTCATTGACTATGCAAAAGCCTTTGATTGTGTGGATCACAACAAACTCTGGCAAATTCTTAAAGAGATGGGGATACCAGACCACCTTACCTGTCTCCTGAGAAATCTGTATGCGGGCCAAGAAGCAACAGTTAGAACCGGTCATGGAACAACCGATTGGTTCAAAATAGGGAAAGGAGTACGACAAGGCTGTATACTGTCACCCTGCTTATTTAACCTATATGCAGAGTACATCATGAGAAATGCCAGGCTGGAAGAATCACAAGCCGGAATTAAGATTGCAGGGAGAAACATCAATAACCTCAGATATGCAGACGATACCACCCTAATGGCAGAAAGTGAAGAAGAACTAAAGAGCCTCTTGATGAGGGTGAAAGAGGAGAGTGCGAAAGCTGGCTTGAAACTCAACATTAAAAAAACTAAGATCATGGCATCTGGACCCATCAATCCCTGGCAAATAGAAGGGGTAGAAATGGAAGCAGTAACAGACTTCATTTATTTGGGCTCCAAGATCACCGCAGACGGAGACTGCAGCCATGAAATTAAGAGACGCTTGCTCCTTGGGAGGAAAGCTATGGCAAACCTAGATAGCATATTAAAAAGCAGAGACGTCACCTTGCCGACAAAGATCCGCATAGTCAAAGCTATGGTTTTTCCAGTAGTAATGTATGGCTGTGAGAGCTGGACCATAAAGAAGGCTGAACGCCGAAGAATTGATGCCTTTGAACTGTGGTGCTGGAGAAGACTCTTAAGAGTCCCCTGGACTGCTAGGAGGTCAAACCAGTCAATCTTAAAGGAAATCAACCCTGATTGCTCATTGGAAGGATTGATAATGAAGCTCAAGCTCAGATACTTTGGTCACCTAATGCGAAGAGAGGACTCTTTGGAAAAGACCCTGATGCTGGGAAAGATGGAAGGCAAAAGGAGAAGAGGACGGCAGAGGATGAGATGGCTAGATAGCATCACTGAAGCAATGAGCATGAAATTGAGCAAACTGAGGGAGGCAGTGAAAGATAGGAAGGCCTGGCGCAATATGGTTCATGGGGTCACGAAGAGTCAGACACGACTTAACGACTAAACAACAACAACAACAACAATCTCAGAAATGCAGGCCCTTTAGAACTAATTTTAGCCTTTGGCCTGCTTTACAGAAAATTTTCTTGAGTCCTGCTTAAATTGTTCAGTGTTGTTATTGTTGTGTTTTAGAGGCCACCCAGCCTTCACTTGAACCCATCCATCAAATGGGAGCTTTCCACTTTCCAACGTGCAGGATGAACTGCTCTTACTGAGCAATTTTGCTCATGTTCAACTGGAAATTACTTTCTTCTAGCTTATGACCATTGTTTCACTTACTATAGTCTATGGTAAAAGGAACCAGATCCTGGCCTCCTTCTGTGTGATGGTGCTTTCATGAACCTGAATACTGCTATCATCTCCTCAGAGATCTTCATGGAGACAGCACTGAAGTGCTGTTATCCAGTATAACCAGCAGATAAGTATGGAGGCTTAAAGCCTTGGTCATGGTCACTCATGCCTTGGTCTCTTCCCAGTGGACTACAGCAACATGCTGTACATGGAGCTGCCCTTGAAGACCACCCGAAAGTTACAACTGCTCCACAATGCAGAGGCCTGGACAGTGTTGGGTGCCCCTAGGTTCACTTACGTTACATCTCTGTTGCGTGAGCTGCACTGGCTCCCAGTTTTTTCCCAAGTAGAATTCGAGGTGCGGGTTATCATTTTTAAACCCCTACATGGCACAGACCAGGTTATTTGCAGGACCGCCTCTCCCTAAGGATATCTGCCCTTTCTACCAGGTAAGATAGAATAGGTGCACTCCAGGTCCCTTCCTCAAATGTTGCCTAGTGGAACCTAGGAAGCGTGTTTTTTCCATAACAGCCTCTGCCCTTTGGAACACCTTCCCCCTGAGATCTGGGAAGCCCCCACCCTTTTCGCCTTCTGGAAGGCCCTAAAGGGCTGGTCCTTCCCCCAAGTGCTGGGATAGGGTGAGGTTGGAGCTTGAAGATGGTAGTGTTAACTGCATTGGAGAAGAATGGCTGGGGAGCCAGGTTTTTGCTTTTATTGCTTTTATTAGTTTTGTTTTGTTTTCATTGCCATTGTGAGCTGCCCAGAGTTGTGTTTTTTAAGATGTTAAGATCTTAAGCCTTTTTGAATGAATGAATGCATGCATGCATGCATGCATGCAGCCAAATAAGTAAAGTAATGCTGACCAGATCTCTAACCCATATTCTGCCTTAGCCACAGAGCTGCTGCTTGTCTACCTCACTATTTCTCTCATGTCTGCCTCTCCTGCCATTTGTTGTGAGAACTGGCAACAAAAGAGCCATTTTCACCATTTTTTCACCATTTTCTTGCCACCCGTGAGATGAGAGAGAAGTGGAGCAGAGAGGTCTTTTGGGTGTGGGTCTTTTAGGTGTTGGTTCCTCCAGCACCTTCCCAAAATGGCTCTTCAGCAAGCAGTATAACTGCTTGCCTCCTCATCATGACTTAGAAAGGTGCGAGTTATTTTATACACATGTCTCACATGTCCAGGTGGATTTTTTAGGTGCTGGGACAGTTGGCACCCACTACTTACTACTGCCACCCACATGGCTTGGTGAGAGAAGTGGGAGTGATGAGGTTTTAACACAGTGGGAGAACCTTGAACTCTCCTCTTTCCAAAAGGCAAATGGCTTTGAAAATCGGGGGCCAGGAATCAGAGGGGGACATGCCCACTGCTGCCTCAGATGGCAATTGGAACAGGGTACACTGCCTCATTATGAGACACTTCAGACAGACGTGGAGCAGACTTTTGTCAAAGCAAGCTGGAAAACACCAATTTAAAACTGGAGCAAAAAAATATGACTTAAGGCTATCCACTCACAGATCAGGGTTGACATCCATTCATGACCTCTAAATCCATTTGCTGAAGGACAGACAGTCTGTGATTAGCAGGTCACCTGGAAGAGCCCTCAGAATTTCCAAGCTTGAGCAAATGCAGTTCCCTAAGTCTTTCCTCAGAGGACTTTATCTTCTTTAATATCATTCTGGTTTCTCGAAATCCTTCTTAAGATGTGATACCCAGAAGTGAACACAGTACTTGATGTAAGATCTGACAACAGCAGAATATAGAATTATTCCAAATTCCTGTGTCTGGAAATAAAGCTTCTAATGATGTAGTCTAAAACTGTATTTGACTTTTGATGACTTGTCATGCAGCTAAATTATTTCAGCTCGATCATGTACAATTCCAACTTCCTTTTCATAAGTACTTTTGCCAAGACAGGGATAGCCCATCTGGACCTGTTCATTTGGTTTATTTTTCCTAAATAAGTGTGCATTTATTCTGTTAAGTTTAATTATGCTTTCATTCAGCCCATGGAAGCCCTCGGGTCCCACAAAAACTTGATGAGGTTCCATGAGACTAGGAGGAAATAAAAGTTCATTCAAACCCAGCCAGTTTTGCCTCTTGATCAGAGATTTTTTTTAACTAACAGGTTCTACAGTCTGAAAAAGTTTGAAAAATCCTGTTCAAGAATATTAGTTGTCAGATTTAATTTGTGGGACCAAATCCTGTAATGCTCCATTTGATACTGCCTTCCAGTTTGCTCCCATTTTTCCCCAACACTGTCTGGAAGAATAATAGGGATTGATGGAATTTTGAAAAGAAGTGAAGAAATTGACCATTAAAAAGAAACAAATCAATAAGTAAATTAAGTTAGCAGTTCATCACCACTAACTGTTTCAAAATTACCTCCTGCTAAAAAATAGGGAAAATTGTCCTCTTCGTTTCTCTGTGCCTGAGTTGGATAGTGAGACAAGGATAGTTTTGGACCAGGCTTAACATGTATAAATATAACATCAACAAAATACATATAACTGCCTGTGTGGTGCCTGATTTCACAGCAGTTTTGTAGTTGTTCCAAAAAGTTTGTCATTTTTACCACTTGAACTTTAAATATTGGATGCCAGGAAAAGCCCTTCTACCTGGATTCAGTGGTAATAAGTAAAAATGCAGCTTTTTCTAGTCTTGAGGGACCTCTTCAGCAGAAGCAAGAATACATAGTAGTTGATAGAATAGAGCTATTGCAAATACAGCTGGTTAGATGCATCAGCCTTCCATTTCCTTGGAGAAATTAGAATTCTCGGCTGATTTAAAACTTACTTTATATGCAGTTTAGGGCTTTTATATATAGTATTTTTCCGGCTGTCTGCATCATGCACCAATAACCCCTTCATCTGTTCCCAGTACAGATTGATAAGACCTGTTTGCTGTTCTGTAGACTCACTGTAAGGGGAACAATTGGTACTTCTAACTTTAATGGTCTTAGGTTACTACCTACCCTTCTGCCAATATGGATGCAATAAAAATCCACTTTTAATATAAATTCATGAGGATTTATGCAGAGCCCCTGGTGTGAGGTATATTTGCTTTGACCCTATTCAGTGTTTGGGTTATGATTTTTGAGGTGCTGGGAGAAGAAATCATAAAAAGTTTTATTTAAATGTTTTTGAGTCTCCATAGCAGGACTAAGAGCTGATATGACAGCAAGATCTGCTATAATTGCATTTTCAACTGTGGCTTTTTTTTTTTTTTTTGCTTTCTTTTATGCTTTAACAGGGTTTGTTCTATAATCAAAGAACAGGCAACTGTTGGTTTGTTTTTATTTTTTTAAGCCTAGTTCTTTAAGACATACTGTAAATGGGAAAATGTATGAAGAGATAACAGAGGAATGGTCTTCCAAGAGCAGGTTTTTAATACAGGAAGAAAATGGGGGGGGCACACCTAAAGGGTAGCCTACACATGGAATAACAGAAAGTCATTTAACAATCATTGTTACAAGCTAGCAATCACTCAGTTCAGTTTACAAATATTTTATTTAAGTGCAGCAGCTATCAGGAGTGAGCCAAGGGAGTTCTGTAAAGTACAATTTGTTTTTAGAAATGAGTCAGAATTTGTCACCCTTAATGGGCGCAATGCTGTGATTGGTATGCAGAAAAGGAAAAGCCAGGATGTAGAAGAAAGCAGCATTTGTTCTTCTCAGGTTAGGAATGAAGTACGTTAATATAGAAAATAGTTTGATCTAAAACACAAAATCTGGGGTGCAAAGGGGTAGGTTTTTGCTATCTGAATTTTTTGGGGTATGTATTAAAAAGTCTATCAACCATTGAACTGGAGAAAGGCACAGTTCTCCTGAAAAAAATATATGCATGTGCAATTTGAGAACGTTGTTTAGTTCATGAAAACTGGGGATTGATGGAAACTGTCAACATCTGACTGTATCTTCTAGGAAGCCAGATTCTGTAGAAGTTTCATTGATCATCCCTGTAGGTCTCCACTAACTCATGTTGGAGAGCACTACATAGTTTCTATGCTTAGATTTCAGTTTTAGGCCATTTTGACCAATGATGCTAAGGTCTCTCCAATTTAAAATAAACAGCAATTCACCTTTCAATCATGTTATCAGAGTTATAGATGTTATCAGAGTTATAGATGTTAGGTGTTATGAGATTACTTGCCTGCCATATTTGTAGACCAGTTTTCTTTTGTTAAATCAAATATATACATTAAATTTTCTGAGTCATGCAATGAAACATAATACAGTATGCTGGGTTGTTGCATAATAAAACACTTTGTTTCTGAAAAGATAAACAAAGAGCAAAAAAGTTTCTTTTTCATTGATTTTACAAGTCATTGTCACAGATGAAACTTATGCTAACATACATATCTATAAATCTTTTTTCTAATTCTGTCTCTGTGATTGCCCTTGTAGTTGCAGTTTTTGTAAAAGCCACATGCATTGTCATCGTGGCAAACAGGAGAAGGAATATATTTCAGGATTATTCCACTTCCTCCCAAAAGGGTCTGTTTTCTGGCATATTTATGCACCATGCAAGTAGCACCGAACCCTCGAGACCCTGCCATTTAAGTGAGTCCCAGACATGAACCTGAGGTATTCCGACAGACGTATTTACACACCCACCATCCACTACATAAGCGCCTGCAGGTGTAATGGGAGGTCACCCAGAAACGTTCATGTGAAAGGAGCTTAAAAATATAAACATATGCCACCATTCTTGAAACAGATGAATACTTGTCAAAAATGGGATCAGTGCATTTAAGTTGTGTTAATTGGGGAGACATGATTTAAATCAGAAAGGCTTATTCCTGTTTCATCAATAATCATTCTCCTTAATATTTCATCAAAACGGGCTGATTTGCAGACCACCTTCTAATCTTTGATTCATTATAACTGCAGACATAATTTAATCTTCCCCGCTCCTTCCTTTGCTCATTCAAAGATATTCTTTCATCTCCATGACACTGTTAAAATGTTTCTAACTTTCAGAAATTGCTAATTGATCCAAAGTATTAAAAGCTGTATTTAAGGCTCCGAAGTCTTTTTTACTCAGGCATTTGTTCTTAGAATTTTGTTTGACAACAAATTTTAGTGCCATTCTAAGAACAGATACTGTGTTATTTTTCCCCCTATGTATGTGCTTAAAAATAAGTGGTATTTTGATGTTTACTTGTTGGTACATTTCCTATATAGAAACAATTGTTTATAGACTCAAGGTGACATAAGAACAGAGGTTCAAAAATCTATTTCATGTGTGAAAGTTGTTTTCACTTGTTATTCATGGTGCTTTCAGATGCCAAACATAAAGGTGTAACTAAATTCCCCACAGAGTTCACAGTTTCAAATTAGATAGCTTCTCAGGGATATGGGAATGAAACAATATTGGAGAACAAGCAAGAGTAAGAAGAATGGAAAGGATGGAGTCCTACATTTCTTTCAGATCTACAAAAGAACTAACACAAAGTAATCAACATAAAAATTCTCCATTTATTTTTCTCCATAAAAATAAATGGCAGGAGAGGTTGGTGAAACAAGATTCCAGATATTAAGAAAATAGTTAGGAGGGTATGCTGATGTAGCATTAAAAGCAATCTTCATTTGCAATTTTGGGTTTCTATATTTTCACATGTATGGTTCAATAATAAAGATTATTATACAATTTCAACTAGCTTTTATGAGGCAAATAAAAATTTTGGAAGGAAAAAGAATATCTTGTACATAGGAGAACAAAATGCGATGAAATCTTAAGTATCTGCAAATCAGTGAAAATTCTGCTTCACAATCTGAGTCACTTGTTCTGAGACACATTGAGTAATTTCCAGTGTAGAAATTATGCCCTTTGGCTATGACAATATCTGCCATAGCTGGAATTGGGGACTTACCCATCTGTATACTGCATGTTCCTTAGGGCTATAAAGCATTTTGTGACCTGCAAAAGGGTTCTATAATGACTTGATGTAAGCAGTCCACTCATGACACTAAAGTTGTTATTTCAACCATGGTTTATATAGCAAGCTATTATGGCTTTGCTTAAACATGACATTAAATTATAAGCCATGTTTTACAAACCACAACATTTGATTTCATACATTTCACAAGCCAAAACTCAGACAAACCATCTTAGTGTGATGTGGAAACCCAAAATGCCTAGTGACACCTCAAAACTTAAACAAGCTGTTGAAACTGAAGCTTTGTCTGGTCTGAAACAAAATTAATTTGTATGATTCTTGGGTCAGAATTGCTGTGTTCTGATTGTTCTACAGCTGACATATCTACTTCCCTGTAGAATATCTTCTCATATAACAAAATGGAAAGTGATCAAAATACATGTTATGTTTCTATCTGCAACATATTTGATTCAACAATTGATGTCTAGAACTTCTGCTGAGTATATGGTCAGGCATTTGGGAATTTTTTCCTTTGATTTGACAATAGACAAAACGTAGTGATGGATAATTTTGCTTCACTGGACCCTAAATATCTGCCTTTCAAAATTCTTAGCAGAGCTTCTGTTATCTTCATCTTCTAAATAATGGCTTTACTTTGTTGGTGAATATACAAAGTGTCATTCAGAGCAACTATGCTTGGATGTGAATTTTTAGTCTTGGTTTAGTGACGTAAACATGAATATTAATTGCATTAATTTGTATATGCAACAGATACTACTCTGCAAAATATTATATAACAGGAATTATTGAGCTGAAGTTTATATAGTCATGATAAGATATATAAGATATATAATTTATTTATTTAAATATAAGATATATAAATTATTCATTTAATTGCCCTCACTATACACACTCCTGTAAAAATATGGATATTTTTACTGATATGTGAGGATACAAACCTTTGCTTCCATACATGTTAAAGTTATTTTCACATGTGTATGTATTGCCAAAGGAAAGGTGATCTGTACATGATTCTCAGCAAATGATGTAGCACTCTGAAGTTTGATAATTCTGGAAAGAGGGAAAGAGAAAAAGAAGTAAGAATTTCCAGCTGACTTTTCTAAGCCCTGCTGTGATGAAGGATGAGGAAGAAGGAAGTTAGTCATTTATTTCCTTTCTCTCTCTTCCAAACCTCATAGTCTGCCATGCATGAATGGTATGGAGGGCAGGTATTTTGGTTAATGAACCATAAGGTATCTGTGGACTCTTTCATCTATATTGCATGACGCCTTTGACCTCTTAAGGATAGCTCTCAGAATGTAAACCAAGATAAAAACTAAGTAGATTTCCCTTAACCCAACACTGAACTAACCCTTTGATTGCTATATTGTGTTTGTGACTGTATGTATGTTTTAACCCAAGGAGATTGTAAATAACCATACAATTATCAATTGTCAGTTGAACAGTTCCTGGTTAGGCTAATGCTGAATGCTTTGAAAATTGTTAACTCTAGGAAAAGCATTGGGAAAAGAGTCAGAGAAAGAGAGGGAGGAAATTATAATTACTGATATTTATCAAAGCAAAACATAGCAAAAAGGCAGTCCTGATAATCATTTTGCTGTATAACTACTCTTTTAATATCATTACTTTCTTGTTAAAAAGAAGCTATATAGCCCAATTTTAGCTCTTATCTTTAAGGAATCTCTTCTTGTATATATAGGGAATTGTTTCATATTGGAATGCAAAAGATACCCCTGCCTCTGATATTTTCTTGAATGCTATAATAAAGTAACTTAAGAAAGTTCACCAAAGAAAAGTTTCCTGGTCCTTCTCACTCCAACAGCCCCTCTGTACTCCAGAAAAAGAACTAGTGGACCCAGGGTCCTTCTGACTAATTTAAGGCAAACCTCCCAAGAAATGTGGAATTGCTCCAAATTAGCTTGTCTTAATTCTCAAATAGTATAAGCCATCTCATACTTACAGTGACCCTCTAGCCCTCCAGAGAAGCTACCTGAGAGAGTCAGTTATGAGAAATTTTCCTGTATGCTCAGTGCATTAATTGATCCATAGTAACAGCAATTTGCTATACATTCAAATTTTGTTTGATATGAAAGAACTGCATTATCTTTTTATATGGCTGCATGAGTAAGATCTAAATGCAAAATCTTCTAGTTCTATTTCCTGAAAAGCTTACAGGGTGTTAAATGTTGAAAGGTTGTATTAAAAATATGGAATATTACTCTTCCAACTCTTTGAGCAAATTACAAGCTGAACAATTTCCACCAGTAAATAATGCTCCTTCTATGGCATTGTTACAGAAGGTTGCTTCTTTGTGACAATGAATGAGCATTCTTTACTTCCTTGCATGTGTGAGTGTGTGTGTGTTTAGAGCAAGCTGATTTGGCAATTTTTTTTTTTTGGTTCTTCCAGTGTTTCTATAAAATGCACAAGAGAACTTTTGGAGAAATTGTAAGGGCATTTCATATCTCTATTAGACTCCATGCGGAGTCTGATCAAGCACAGTTTAAATACAGGTTAAAGTTCATTATGGAATTTAATACATTTTAACTCCCGTTGATAGCAATGACAGATTTCTGCCGCTATCACACTACAGTGTCACCCACTGGAGAGACTGGGAATCTCTAAGGAATCAGAGACTTCTGCATTCTGATCTAGCAGTTAAATTAAAGAGAGCACACTCACCAAACTTGGAAAACACTTTGAAAATAAAGTTGCTCACCCCTACCATTACTTGGATTGCATGATTAATATGGCTGCTTTGATTTGGAGTTCAGGAAACCATTGATCCAGTTTTGTCCTGTGATTCTCAGCTGTAGAATGTCAAGGAAGTAGACCAGTTATATAGAGTGGAGAACCATGTAAGCTGTTCTGAAGAGGAAAATCAAGGTATAAATGTAATAAGCACAATTTTTCATGCATACTGATTGTTCACTAGTGTCATCAACAACATTTAGCTTTGTGACTTTGTTTGTCATCAGAGTTTTATTCCCCCAGGAGTTAGTTAGCCAAAGCACTAAAGACAATGAAACAGCTATCTACTGTTTCTTCTTCCACTCTAATTCAGCCTTTGTTCCTTTCCATTAGAGCAATTAAAACAAAGATGACACAGCAGGACAAGCAATATATGTTATTTAGATTCTTGCAGTTTGGTCACATTTGTTGCGCTGTGTCTATGAGAGTGTTGCAAAAGTTGATTAAGAAAATTAATGACAAGAAACAAGAGGGAAGAGAGCAAAGCAGAATGAGGAAAAGTTAAGTCTCTGGGAGGCATTAATTGTCTAAAAACTACAGAAATGCCTTCTAGAGCTGAAGTTTATTTTTTTCAAAAATAAAATCTAAAAACAAATGTTACCTCTGGTGCTATGAAGCACTGGGGTTTCTCACCCACCCACCTGCTTTAAAAAAATACATTTACACCATTTTGTTTTCAAGATCCCAGAAGCAAAAAGTGAACATTATAAAGGTCAGCTTTGGGGCACTTCCAGGGAGGATGGTAAGAAATTGCCTGTGTGCTAAAAGATTTCTTGATAGCATCCATTTTCCCATTTTGAGGGCTATGGTCTGCCACTGCCTACAGTTAAAGCACTTGGAATCTTGAAAAAAGTGTGAGGAAACTTTTTTTTTTTAGGTAGAAGTGTGAGATAGGAAACTGGGAAAAATAAACAGTTTTAAGAATCAGAAAGGAAAATATTCCAGAGCTATTGTCCCATTGAGCCTTTTAGCTTCAGTCATAGGTCATGGAAGGGTCATTGTGATGCTGTATTTTTAACCCTTATTCAAGTACTAAAGGAAAGCTGAGCCCTCTTTGAACTCCTTTGTTTTCTAACAGGCCTTCCTCTTGTTTGGTAGGATTTTCAAATGGCTTTTTATTTTAAGTCTAGTTTGTCTGTTTCTGTAGTATCCTACTTGACTACTCTTTCTGATACACCCTTCTAGAATTACACACACAGCACCTTACCAATAGTCTCCCTGACTGGACAGCACTGCACTTCCCTATCCTTTTTCCATGTGGTGATATGGCAGGAAGAAATATTGGGATGCTCTCCAGATATTTTGGACCATCTATAAGCCCCAACTAATCCCAGTTGTGGGCCTTTTAGTCCAATATGTTTGGAAAGTAGTAGATTGTTTACAGTATTCAATACACCACTTCTCGTTTAGTGACCATGTTCCATTTCATGTGACCAGTTCATTCATTAAGCGAAATGGTTGCTAAGTGAACACATGACTGAGAGAGAGAGAGAGAGATGCGAAGATCACTGGTTGCTGCCGTCTCATTCAGATAAAGTTCTCTCATACAGCTATGCCAGCGGTACTCTCATAACAATGTGTTTTGTTGTCAGGTGCAAAAATATGGTTGTAAATGCACGTATTGGTAGGAAAATGAATTTTATATTACAATTTATTACCGTTGTATTTGCAAATGGTCGCTAGCTGAGGTAGTTGCTAAACGAGGAGTGGCTGTATAATAAAATATGTATTGTGAGAATAGGCTGATCCCATGCAGTATTGCATGCTGCTGCTTTTGATTCATTTCAGCTCACTAAACATTGCTCCATGCCGCAAGCTGGATTCAGCACACTATTTTATAAGTGGTTTTTTATTATATTGTCAGAAAGCTTCTTCATAAACTAATTAGTAAACTACTTACTTTCTTAGCTACTCCTAACCCTAACTTGCAGAAAACATTAGTTTGTGGTTTGAACTTGCAGGGTCTTAGAACTTAAGTAGTCTTCTGAGGTTTGAACTCTTGGAAAATGACAAAAATTGAAATCTCAAGATTTGAGCCTGGAACCATGTATGCTAGCACCAAGGATATAAGATAACCCTCCAGATGTTCTGGACCACAGTTTCTACCTCTTTTGGTATCAGCTCTGCAGATGAGCTGATAGGAGGGCACCAAGTTGTCAATCCTGATATGAAGGAAAGCACAGTCCAGTAGAGTGGGTATTTTGCTTCAATGAAGGTTCAGGCAAACCACAAACTGGTTTGTGAAGTCAAGGTACAAAAGGAAACAGCTTTGTTGCTTTGCTTTATCTGCCTTACCTGGCATTTACAGTAGCTGGAAGAGCTTTTTGAACATGTCCAATTGCTGCAAGTGCTGGAGAAAGCTGGGAGGTAACATAAAGCTTCTTACCAAGACACATTATCTCCTCTTCACCTTGATGAGACACGTCATGTTGTCTTTGCAGTGTGCAGCACTTTGTTGAGGCAAATGAAGGATTCCTTGCACAGGCCTGCAAAGCATGTTATCTTTTCTCATTCATCTTCTACAGATTCTCACTTTACCCTTTGGTTATGGTGATGCAGGCCCAGGTTCAAATCGCAGCTCATATATGAAGTTCACTGTGTGAATTTGACCAATTCTACACATTCTAACTATTTCATATGGTTGTAAGTTAAGATATGGTTGTGTGAAAGACAGGGAAAGCTACAGTATGTATCTGTATTCGTTGCTTGGAGATCCATAGTGGAAAGATGGAATTTATATAGTAAATAGTCAAGAGAACTAATCTGGAGAACGTAGCTTCCATGTCTAGAATTGCTGTATTCAATTCTAGATGGAAAGTTTTGTAGCCTGAATGTTAGAGAAAAAGTTCAAAGGGAGCAAAAAATTTCAGTGTAATCGTCAGCATTAAAGCATAATAATATAAAATGTTTTCACATTTTTTATCTTAATGTGAATTAGAAATCTGGTATTAATAAATGCAAACATAAATATGTATATAAAATATGACCTCTACTCCTTTTCCAGTAGATTTATTGGAGAGGGGGGTAGCCCAAGGAAGAACATGATTTAGAGTAGGGTTTTGGTGGCACAGGTGATGGCCATCTGGGTATTAGCTGGCTTCCTGAGAGGTAATGTACCAGATGTAGTTTAATGCAAATGTTCTATGAAGTGGACAAAGTTTGATCAAAACAATATCAGAAAAAGCAAGCACTTCCACCAGAAATTATGAATCTTGCTCAGGCAGAATCATTACACCTATAATTCAGTTATATTTAAAAGTAGAAGTAGAGATCCACCTAGAATAACTAAAATTTGCTCAGTGATGAATGAACACTGAAGTGATTCAGTTCTCAAATCCTCTTCTGAACAAATACTTGATACATTTTGATTGATGTATAATGGTACACATTCATCATGGTAGTGCTTTGATTATTAATACAGTATATAAGAATGGGAAATCATGGGTGGAAAGAGGAAATTCCAGATCATGCCTAATAATAATTCATGAAGAAACTTTAATTGTGAGAATAATTATTTAGTAATCTTTAAAATTCAGAACTTAATGCTATGCACAGGTTAAACTGTAGAACAGGGGTTGACAATGTGGTACTTACAGATTAGGGTGCCCCAAGACATATTCCCTGATGTTCATCAAGCTTCCTATCCTACCTGTGATTTTTTAAAAGAGCCTTAGTTATGGAATATTGAATTGGAAACTGGCACATCATGAAACCAAACATAATCTGGTACTGTACTGGCAATATGTGAGGCTAGTTTCCTTTTCTGGTAAATGGTATTTACAACTGGCCCTGCCTACAATAGCAGTCATTTTGTGAATAGGTAAGTCTCTTGTGGCAGCCACTTTCTAAAGAGCTTACCTGATGCTCTCAACATTCCAAATATGCCCCCAGCCCTAAAAGGTGTCAATCTCTAATGTACTATATCAACTTTTCTTTGGTCTTATCTCAGTTATTTGTAAAAGTGTACATGTAGGGATCCCTCTTGTTAGCCCTAATGGGTGAAATGCACATTTTACAGAAAAATTATGCATGAGTTTATTAAGCTAAAAAAAGGACCTCTCAGAGATTTCATTCTGTATTAATGAGGCCTACCATCTAGTTATTGGGCCTTTTCCACTTTAAAGCTAGGGCAAGATATACAGTAGCAAACATGTGGAGAGCTGAGATATTGCAGGGGCAGGGTGCAAGCATAATTTCTGGTTGGGTCCAATTCAAAGACATTTAAGACCATATGAAAGTATGGGCAATGTGAGCAAGAAAAGATTTGTGAACACTTGCCTGTGCAGCATTTTAGTTTTGGGAAAGTCCTGCATACTGGTAATCCTCAAGTTATGATGGTAATTGAGATTGGAATTTCCATGGCTAAGCGATACAGTCATAAAGCATGTCGTCACATGTCTGCATTGCTTAGTGATGGCAATCCCAGCAGTTGCTGTTGTTATCTGAATCCCACCGGTCGTTAGGAGAGGACTCATCCCAGTCCAAGCCACCACAGTGCAAGGCTCCAGCTGCCCCCACTGCCCTTCACTCCACAGTGTGCCCAGCTGACCTTCGCCATTTTCCTCCTGCTGCTGATGAGGCACACCTGGCCTGGCCCTATGCGAGGCAGCTGTTGGCCAAGCCAGGCTTTCTTCCCAAGGCCACTCATGCCATTTTCCAAAAAGTGTGTTCTGTTTTCGTGATGCTTCAGAAGGCTTCTGAGGCCTTCTAACATCTCACATGAAGGCCATGCTCACAGTTCTCCAAATCATGCATGCCATTCTCACAGTGCTTCAGAAAGCCTTCAGAAAGCTTCTGAGGCCTGGGGCGGTGGTGGCTGCCTGAGACTGCTGAAGGCCTCAGGCCTCTACTTCAGCCCTAGTGCCATCGCCGCCAAGGAGTGCCGCTATGTAGGGCGGCCAAAGGGGCAGAAATGGGCAGGATGGGGGAGGGAGTTGAAGCACCCTTGTGGTCGTAAGTGTGGGCGGGCTGCGAAGCACCCAAATTTTGATCACACGACTTGCGGAGGCACTGCAATAGCTGTAGCTTCAGGGACCAGGCATAAGTACCATTCCTTCAGTGCCGCCATAACTTCAAACTGTCGCAGAACAAATGGTCATTAAGCAAGGACTACCTGTAATAAGCTTTTATTATTTGTAAAGTATGAATGGAGAAAACTGACTTAAAGCAAGTCAGAACTTTTGTCCACAAGAACTAATAGTATTAAACTCAGCAGTTCTCCAGGAATACTGGAAGGAGTTTTTCCAGCTTTACCTAGAAATATCTGGGTTTGAACCCTGAAATCTTCTGTGCACAAATACTGGTTTTGTCCAAGTTATTTTAATTGAATAAAGTACTGAGATCTGTACTTTAGCAAGAGTTGAAAGGACATATATTCCCCATTACTGCTTTAAGCCATGAGGTAATCACCAGAAAATTAAATTACATGTCTGTCCCTCCATGTGGTTACCTACTAATGTAAAGTGGCCATCACCTATTTTGAAGGGCTCCTGATCACTTCAGGAAATGGAAACTTGTTTTCTGTCAAATTAATTATCTGATTAATCAGCCCATTATCTCAATTTGCCACCATTGTACTTGCAGAAGTCTGTTTAGGTATTGGCATAGATTTTCTTCTTCCTTATCTCTGCATTTGATTTGTAGACACATTTTTTATGGTAACAATTAAGTTGTTGGGATGTTTAAGATGGGAACATAATTGTGTCACTTCAGATTGCTGTTTTTCATTACTGCTGACATGTTTTCAGGAAGTGGGAGGTGTGTATTTTTTTTAAAAAAAAATACGGTTGTGATGGTTTATTTTGGGAATCCATGACACTTCTTGGTTGGATTTCAACATAAATCTTTGCATGAGCATTTGCTCACTGAAGCCACATTTAGTTAACTCTTAACAACTTCTGTGAAATTTCTTTCCATTTTAAAGCCATCTTAAGTCCTCTTTTAATTAACTTTAACTGAAAAACACAATATTTAGGAGTGCGCATTTTATTACACATTTCATAAATTGATTGATGACTTTATAGAAAAGGTAATGATATTTGATGAGAGAAAGTTAAAGGCCGGAAATCTGTAACTAAATTTGGGAACCCTGCTATAGTGTTTCCCATGAGTAATCCGGAAAAAGAGATCCACATGGCAATGCCAGCTGCACTAGTTAAATTATTATTTATTTGTTATTACTTTGATTTATAACTCACTCCTCTAGAAGCTCAAGGTGGTATACAGATCATTGCCTCTTCACATTGTATTATCTTTGCTAAAAAAAATAGCAGGATCACCTTTAAACATGAGGTTTTTTTAATACATTTCTATTATTCTACAATATAAAAATTTACTTCTTCTGTATCAGCTCTTCTGATGAGTTTTGTCTAGCCAGCTCCTGATGAATTTATTTTGTATTCAACCAGTTATTTTCTAGTTTATACTTTTCTGAATTGATATTTTTTCATATAATGTTGTTTTCTTGTAATCCATCCTTTTCATTTTTAAAAACAAAACCTTAAAATAATACAGACTAGCAGATTTTGGATTTTGTCATGTAATTTTTTTCTTTGTATGCCAAATTTTAAATCAATCATAAGTCAGTTGCAAGCAAAATACTCTTCTGTATGTGGTCAAGTGTATGGGTGAGAGAAACAGCATGAGACAAAAGTTTACATTTGTTTTTGTCATACAGCTTGGTGTATACTTTCTAGAGCATGCTGATTGCATAGACTTTGACATTTGCTTATTAAGTATACTGTATTAAGAGCATTGACCAGATTATAAAGTCCATCAATCGTTTTGCTATATCTGGAGATGCTAAGATTGTAAAATGTGCCATGAATTCCAAGGTAAAAGTGAACACATTTTTTGTTTAATTACTCATTGGGGAAGCTGCAATCTGTTGCCAAGGCTGGTTATCATCAGCTTTGATTAGAAATCTTGAAAGACAGCTGCTGACACAGTGAGTTGGAAAGATTGTATTGAATTAAAAGGAGTTCCTTATAATTTAAAATAATAGAATGACCTAGATAGGGAACCTGTGAATAATCTTTCATTTTAACATGCAGAATGGAAGACCATATCATAATGCAACTTCTGTATGATTACCATATAAAAACCATACAGGAGCCTTTGCATGTGAGGCGTCCATCTTCAAATCCTGTCATCCTGTTTAACTTAATTTCATTCATACAATTACGCCCATATATGCAGGTTGACCTGCTTGAGCTTTCCTTTAAAAATATCCTTTGGAACTGGCTTCTTCCCTTCCCTTGTTTGCTTGTATCTCATAAAGAAGCAATGTTGGTTTCAATTTGTTGTTCATAAATTTTGTTATAGAAATGTTATAGTCAGTAGTGAAATGGAGATGTATTTTTCTTTTTACTGAACTCTGCTCTTTAGTGGGCTGTGCAGTATGTACAAGACTTGTGTTAAATTAATTTTTTTAATTACCTATAAAACTAATTTAGCTATATAATCCTATAAACTGAGCTTAACTCCTAGTGACTATATGGATATGTTATTGTAGTTTTTTGGCAACAGTGCAGAAGGGGGTTGCCACTGCCTTTTGTCAGTGTTGTAAGAGAGAGAGAGAGAAAAAAAAAAGAGAGATTCCAATGTACAAAATAAACTTAATTTACAGGCAATCACACTGTGCATAAAGCTGGCAAATATAGAAAGAAATGATGGCTGATGAATGTTTGGAATATCCAGGATTGGGACAAAGTAAAACTACCTTTTCCTCCTATTCTTCTTTCTCCTTGATTTGAAATGTGAAGTTTTATGTGTTTTAAATTATTTCTGATATTTGTAGGTCTGGAATGAAGTAAAATATTTATGTATTTGCATGCTCCTAACTTAAAGGAGGCAATATATTAAATTGGGTAATTCAATAAGTTATAGATTATATTTAAACTAGTAATTGCTGCACTACAAAAAATTCACAGAGCTGATGGTTTTGCCATAAGATATATGTATTCACATACACATACATGCATATAACATACATATGAAAATGCCATGAAGGACATTTGCTACTTTGTAAATCGTAATATAAACTAAAGAATTTACACAAAAGCTTTCTATGTACAAAACTTTTGAAAAGACCATGGTAATGTATATGAGTTTAAATTAGCTTTTTAAAATGGATGTGTTTTTGTCTGTTACCTACCTGAGATATATATTTTTAAAAATATATCATATGTCACATAATAAATTATAAACTAAGGTTTGGTCTCTATATCTGTTTATCCAAACTTTAGTAAAGTTAACAGTCCTTTCTTTTACTTCTCTATGTTTCAGCTGCTGCTGATTTTCTAGTAAGGTCTGGTGACACAGAATATTCTCAGGGTAAAAACCAAGTTGTCAGTCATTTTCACTTCTGAATGAAAAACTTCTATGGCGAGTGGGTCTTGCAGAAAGAAGATAATTCTTGAAAAATCCTGTTCCTTGCATGATGCAGTGACCACAGAACCTGCTTAATATAGAACCAGATTTTTGGCCATTTTAGCTTATGCTCTAAGAGGCCCCTGTGGTTGCCAAGCTTAGCAGAAGCAATCTTTTCTAAAACTTTCATTGGCAGCAGCTGTGCCATAGAAAATAAGAGGAAAACAAGTAGGAAGACATCGGAAGGATTGGTATCAGACTTAGTTGGATCTTGTCTGAAGTGATGCTTAAAACATTTATATTTCCAGTATAGTCAGCTTGGAGTTTCTCTAGTTTGCAGCTGCATTTTGAATCCGTGCAAGTTTCAAATATGCCATCCTTTCTATAGTGCTGGCTAAAACATACCCAAGCTATATCAGCTGTTTTTGAGACACTTCCACTAACAATAGGCACACATTATTTCCAGATATGAAGAGCTACTATTGATACATCTTGAAGGCCACAGTAAATTTTAAACTGTTTATTTAATTTAAACAAAAGCAGTTGCAGGAAGTGTTCAGTTGTTATATATCTTTGTAGCTGCTTGCAAATTGTCCATTTACAAATCTCATCATAAATGAGCTACTCCCCAGTGACCTTTGGTTCAGCAAATGCTAGATCCTGGCTCAAGGCGTTGTTTTGTGCTAAAATGGTCAAGAGCAAACTCCCTTTTCAGCAGGTTTCATTTCCTCTTGCCAGGCATACCTTCAAGAAGGAAACATTTTAAAAAATTAACAGGTTGATTTCAGGGTCAACTTTGTTTTTTCAATAGTAATAATGCACTTCATAATGGCAAAAGTGTACAAGTATGACAAAAAAGAAAAAAGATTAGACCCATGAGAATTATTATACTTTAATATTATAGCGTAGTCACTAGCTAGCAGGTTTCCAGTTCAACTGTGGTATGTGCATGAGATGGCGTTACTCCAGTTACTTTTTCTCTCAGATTCAGAGCTTCCTGCTTCCCACTCTGCAGTATTCCAAACAAGCCTTTTGAATAAGCACAGTGTATTCGCTTTCCTTTTTATGATACTGCATTTCACACAGCGAACAAGATAAAATGGGCTGTGATAGAGAAACCCTTGATGCAGTTTGTACCCAAAATCCACAGGTAGGCAATAACTTTATTAGAGGCCATCTAAATGGCATTAAAAATGTATAAACTTTGTGAGACTAGATAGTACAAAAAGCTTTGTTTAAGCTACCTCTTGATTAAAAAACTAACCCTAGGGTTACTATGAGAACATACTGGATTAGCCATATTTCATGATATAATAAATGTGCCCAGGAACAGGATATTATATATAAATTCCAGTCTAAGAAACCATTTATTATACTGAATTAACTCAAGGATGTCTTGACTTTTAGTTTACTTTATATTACTCATCTGGTGGAGTCAGAAACTACCTATATGATAGAAATCTTAAGTCTCTGGACCATTTGGGAATATAACCTTCTAGATACAATCAACTTGTATGCTCAGTGGCTAAAAGACAGTGCAGCCATGCACTCAAATCTTGTTCTCAATATCCTTAGATGCCTCCAAAGACATTTAGATCCTGAATGCCAAGATCTTTAGGAGGTTTAATATATCAGATTTGGAAGACTGAAGGACCATCTAAAATAGTTTGATTTGATCTGTGTTTCTGAGAAAAAAGTGACATGAATGGTGATGTGTGGTTTTTAATATAAAGAATCAACCCAGCTGTCTCTCTGGACTGCTGACTTAAGAGCATAAACCACTACAGTAGAACATAAAAGTCTGAATATTTGCATTTAGAACTTGGCAGCCTGATCTGAATATTAGTGGACTGTTAGGTAAAACTGTAATATTTTAGTGAAGATGCAGCTTGGGGCAAATTCCATTGTAAGTTATTATTCACATTAGTACTAAACCAAATAGAGACATACAATAAGTACTAAATTTCTGGCCATATTATTAGCTTCTGTAATTATAGATTTGGAGGGGAAAAACTTCTTTGCTCTAAATTATAGCACTCAACACTGTGTTGCTTAAATAAAACTAAGATAACATTCTCTGACTGAACAATGAATATTTCCTGCAAAATGGTTTCTTCATCCTCATTTTTTACCATCTGCTCTAAAAAGAAACCCAAAATCTCCTTGGGAATCTTGACTGTGATCTGTGGTTATTAGCTGTTAAACACACTGATATTTTCACAAATGTATACCAAGTGTATATTCTTGAAGTATACCAAGAGCCACATTAGAGTTCTTAATAATTGCAAAAATTGGGTGATTAGATCTCAGCATCTGGCTTATGTGTGCCTAATATATACAATTTATTTATTTATTATTTTTGTACAAACATTTTTTTGATTTTCATAGTATTTCAATTGGGACTTAGTTATTTTTTGATTTTTTTTTATTCAGATGTTAACAATACTTAAACCTGCTGTTTTGTTTTTTTATTTTTGTCAATTTAGAAGTGCTTACATATCCACCATTAAACATTCTGAGGAGAAAGTTCTTGATTTAAATGGCATTCTGTTTACCAAACACCACACATTTTCACATTATAATATGTTTTGTGGCTCAGTAAAGTGCTGATTAAAATAAACTGCAAAACCCAAGCATCATAATTACCTGGTAGGACGTGTAGATGGGTCTGCAGCTAATTGGTAAAGTATATGTTTGGAAGAGGGGGGGGGAGAGAGAGTGTGTTTTGGTAAGCTGTTCCTGGTCCATTTCAAGAGTACTTGTCTGGACTAATGTTTCTCAACCTTGGTAATTTTAAGATGTGCTCTTTAATGTTGTCAATTTAGAAATGCTTTCTTATCCACCATTAAAAATTCTGAGGAAAAAGTTCCTCAGCTGGCTGGGGAATTGTGGGAATTCAGTCCACACATCTTAAAGTTGCCAAGGTTGAGAAACAATGGTCAAGATGAGTCAGTGGTCTGGCTTAACTCTGCATTCTCTTCTGGGGAAAGGTATTCTGTGTTCTGGAAACAGTGTGATCCTGATGATTGTTTCCAACTTCTTGCGGTCTGATGGAGCAGGCTCAGTTTAATGCATAATACAGTGGTACCTCGGGTTACGAACGCCCCTCCTTACGAATTTTTCGAGATATGACCAGCTCCGGCCCCAAAATTTTACCTCGACGTGCGAACTCCGCCTCGAGCTACGAACCAGATCCACGGCCATTTGCCCTGCTGCCATGCGGTCGCGGCTTCCTGTGGGTGAGATCACGGTAGCAAGGAGACGTTCGGTGAGGCTTGTGGTGTGTTTTGTGGCGTTTGGAAGGTTTTTGGTGTGCTTGTCAGCATGGCTCCAAAGAAAATGCAGAGCAGGCTTGGCAAGAATAAGTTTACATTGAACCTTATGGGGAAATTTGCCTCGTGGTGCGACCAAATTCGGAGGGCAGATTAGCCGTATTTACATTGAACCTTATGGGGAAATTTGCCTCGTGGTGCGACCAAATTCGGAGGGCGGAACGGATTAACCGTATTTACATTGAACCTTATGGGAAAATTTCCCTCGAGTTGCGACCAACTCGAGTTGCGATCAGAGTCACGGAATGGATTAAGTTCGTAACTCGAGGTACCACTGTATAGTCCTTAGGATGTAATTTATGATGTAGATTACAATCCTAGCACATCTTGTGGGCACCAAGTTTTGTATAGATTAGGTAAGTACTTAGCTTAGAAATGTGCATTACCCTCTAAAAAAGAAATGCATATTTTCTTGATGATCTTCTAGTACAGCTGACCAATAAGCTCCCTTTTTGCAACTACAAGAAAACAGAATTGATATTGTTTCTTTTCATTTTATTTTCCCCTTAGTCCAGTCAGGTCTCAAGTACTGGATTGGCCAATAACGTGATTCTGGAATTCTCCATGCCTATTGACTGTACAACTACCAGATCTCAGCTGCAAAAATCAACCATCATTTATTTGCAAAGGCTTCATAAGAGAATTCCAGAGTTATTCTTAAAAATAATATTCCCAACAATATATTAGCACATAAGGTCAATGTTGAATTCAGCAAAGACTGGCAAATATATTCAACATAGTGACTTTAGTGTTCAAGGCATAACTTTCATGTCTGTCTTGAGGCATAAAGGTTAGGAATCAGTGGTTTAGACAATTTAAATATAATTCAGGCAAAAACCACCAATCTGAAATGGCAGTCTCTTAAATACTTACAGAATAATTCCAAGCAACTAAACACTGGGGGTAAAAAATGGCTTAAGGAGGACTTATTTATCAAATTAGAAAAAAAAAAACTTGGTTTTCTTATGAAAGGAATTTGCCCCATTTCAGAAAATACTAAGGCCATTTATTGCTTGATTTGGTTTACCCCTTGATTCAATTTTCATTTATTTTAAGCTGACAATGTGGAAGGCTATGAACTGCCTGACTTTTCTTATGCCATTTTTCTAATTCATTGCTTACATTTCTGTGGTAGTGGCAAAAAATACATTTTGGAAGCTTAATGTTGATGCTATCATTTTATTTTTCCAGAATGTCCTGAAGACCATTTTACTTTATGTCATTCTGGGACAGATATTGGTCACTGCCATTATTTCATCCCAAATGCTCTGTTGCAGTGTTGAGGAAACCAGCCAAGCTTTTTAAGGATCTTGGCACCTACAGTAACTCACTATCAGCCTATCACATCTTGTTGAAAATGTTTAATAGTTAGCTAAGGGTTTTAAATAAAAACTGTTTTGCAAGATAAAAAAAAAAACCTAATGAAAACCAAGATATAATTTATTAAAGAATGTCAAAGAGACTGAATAATAGATAAATAGGGGAGGTTTATCATGAATTTATATGGGTTAGCTGCTGTTTTCATTCTTGAATAGGAACTTTGCCCACTTTTAGAGTGCATACAACTCTACATTAAAGGATACTTGTTCATAGATTATCTTCAGATAGTTTGGGAAAAGTTGGCAGATATGTAGGAAGCCAAGAAACAATTAGCAGTATGTCTGTCTCTGAATAACCAATGTCAATACAAAACAGGACTTAATGGACTTCAGTCTGACTGATTTTAGCTGACCAAGGATAACAAATGGAAGCTAAGACACTTAAACTTTAAAAAAATGCAAAGCTGCTACTTTTTTGCAGGGGAAGAGTTGGACCAAGGCAGTATCAATTGAATGTCTGATAATTTAAGACTCACCCTTCATAGGTTGATATTTACTTAGATATCAGTCATCCTGGCTAAGTAGGAAAAGATGTTCTTTGCCAGGTGCATCTTGTCTTATCTTATTTCTGAAAACCCCAACTATTATTCTCTAAGTTTTTAGCTGAACAGGGATCCGTATCAGTTACATTCACTTGTCAAAAGAAACATAATTCCCAATCATTGTTTATGTATATTAATATGCACATACAAATGCAGTTGCAAAATTGTTTGTTTACCAGGGAAACAAAAATAAATTTCAAAGAATAAAGAAACAAAGAAACAAAGATATAAACGTAAGGAGAAAGTAAGGAAGTAATATATATTAGTAAGGAATATCATATATATTAATTCATGGAGATACCACTACATATGATTGATGAAAGAGCAGGAATGGATTTAATTTCTATTCTTTAAAGATATTTTATCATAGACTGTTCCATTTATCAGGCTAAATGTTACTAAATTATCTCATTGGCCCTATAGAAAGCAACTTTTAATCTTGCATATTGTCCAACATACCTCTGTGTTATAGAACACAGGAGGAATGATGTGCCAAATGCAATAGGGCACTAACTGAAAACTTAAAAAGTAGTTTAGAAAATTGTACAGAGACAATTTAAAGAAAATAATTTTCTTCCTTATTATGACACAAGATGGAAGCTACTCAATGCTTACTCTGTTCACTTCCCTACCCCCAAATGAGAAAGATGTCAGAATTTTCAAGTGTATAAGTGCAACATATTTTCTCTTCATATTTGAGGTTCCCCTATAGATAAAACCTTTAATCAGATGTTTTGGTAATCACAAAGATTTTTCACTTGATTTTTAACTTGTAGAAGGAAGTTGCAGCAAGTAATCAGGGAAAATGCCATGAGGACAAAAGGTAAAATTCAGTGTTCATAATTTAGTTTAAATAATCTTAAAAGGCTTGCCAGCTGTTTTTAACCCAGGATTTTTTTAATAAAAAAACTTCAGTTACTAAAATGAATCATAGAAAGCTTTTATTTAATCTGAAAACCATTCATTTCAGTACAGCTACAAACAAACTAAAGGATCTGGTGAGAAGGGGGGAAAAAACTGCAAAAGAAAGCCATTTATTCAATTTGAGTGCTGGCACATTAAATCACTTTTGCATATCTATTGTCTGAATGTAGACAAGGGGATGTTGAGTTACTGGGAGACTTGCTTCCATCCTGTGTATATGGGGTATATACATTCAGAGGGGAAAAGCACAGGATGGTGAAGCTCTGGAGAGCCATCTTGAGAAGAAAATGGAAGGACTATCTATTGGCTCATTGATTAGAAAGACAGCAGCACCAATAGGTACACAAAAGATTGTCTCTGTATATGTGCTTCTAGTAAAGAATCTCATTTAATATTCATGTTCATATCCCATTCAAAATTAATCCATTAAAATAGCCTCTGACATGGAGGCTAAAACAAAACCACCACCACCCGATCCTTAGTCCAGTAGACAGGTTTGATTTTACTCAGTTATTAGTATTAGTATTTGTCTGAAATCAAACAATGCAAGCCTCCTAATTCAGGCTTCTCCAACCTGTTGGACTATTGCTCCCAGGATTCCCAGTGAGCCTAGTCAATTCTTAGAGTTGTAATTAAACATACCTTGAGTGCCTTAGGTTGAAGAAACATGACCTAATCACATTATGCTTCAATTAATTTCCAGGCTATTCCTTAATGCCAAGCCAGATTTAAGCAATACATTTCTCGTACCCAAAATGTTGGTCTATAAACCAACCAACATCTAGGTGTCCTGCTTCAGATCAGCTGATTTAATTTGCATATGGCAGGCTTATTAGGAATTAGTGAATCTGATGGTAATTTGTAATTTGTTTAATTTGTAAACTGCCTAGAGTCACTTATACAGTGAGATGGGTGGCATATAAATTTGATTAATAAATAAATAAATAAATCCACTGGTTCTAACTGACCCATGTTATATTCTAGGTCAGCTAGAGATGATCAGCTTCTGATAGTATTTCTTTTCGCTGACCCAAAATACTTCATAATTCATCTGGCATGAGTTTCAGAAATAGAATATCTGAGACTGTAATGGCATCGCATGGAACACCTTCAGTTACTAGCTCTTTTCCCTCCTCCAGCACCTTCTTCAGGCTTTATCTGGAGTAGATGAATCCACAGTCAGTAGGGGTTCTTATTAAAATAACCAAAAGTTTCAGTTTTCTACAAAACAAAACAAAGCTGCCTTGTAACAAATACTTTCTAAGGCTGGTTACCTTGTTTACTTTATATGTAGGTAGATCAAATGAAATTATTCCATTTAATGACAAAGAACCAGTGTCATGTAGTGGTTAAGGTGTTCAACTAGAAATGTGGAAACCCAGGTCTATTCCAGCTGTGGAAGGTCATTAGTGACTTTGGTCCAGTCATTATCTTTCAGCCCAACCTATCTCACCTGTTTATTGTGGGGAAAATAGGAGAAGGGTGCACCATGTATGCCACTTTGAGCTCCTGTACAAAAGGTGGGATATAATTCTAATAAATAAATAATAATTAAATGAAAAAATAATTTGTGCTGCATTTATGCATGCATCCTTCTAGACTGAGTTGTAGAGGCAACCTTGCTTTAGCAATATGAGAAGAGAATTCATTATAAACAACACTATCTTTCCTCCCCTCCACAAATGTGTATTATAAATAGCTGTTAAAATGTAGTGCATTAAAGAAAGATGGGAAAAGAAGGATAAAATCTTTCCGTTAACTGTACAATCCCATACAAAACATGTAAGTTGACCTGTATTGGTTTCAAACTGCTTCAGTAAATGAATACCATGCATGCTTTACTCATAACAGGATCTTTAATATATCTCTTAAAGTCTACTGCACTTTGTCTGCATTTAAGCTTAGCTGAATGAATGAAATGCATGCAACGAAATAGGGTTAGGGTTAGTTGTGTAATTGGAAATAAAAATCATGATGCCATCAGTATACGTTGTAAGTTATTTAAATAACACTTCCTTTTTTATTGGGTGTTTGATACATTGTCTTTTTAAATTTGTCAGCATATGCTTTTGGGTTGAATCCTGTATCAGCTGTCCAGAGTCACAACTGTGAGTTGGACAGCCATATAAATTGATAAGAAAGAAAGAAAGATTTGATAAGACTTAATTCATAGTTGTCAGGAATAGCTGAATCTGTGTGCAGCTATACCAGTGGTGAATCATTGAACTACAGGCTGCAACTTCTTGAAGATTTGTCCAGATTGAGTTTTCACACTCAATTATTGGATTCTTCTGGGCAGGAAGGAGTATAAAACACTCCAGCTGAACATTGCTTGAACAATATATTTCTGAATACTAGTGTATTTCTGCATTTGGTTAGGGTTACCGGTTGTCTGGCAAAAGGAGCACATGCCCTCCTTTTTGTCCTCATGTCCTCTGTCTGTCAGGCACAGCCTTAAAATAAAATATTGTCTGGCTTTTTGAGTACAGGTAGTCCTCGCCTTATGACAGCAGTTGGGACTGGAATTGCTGGTGTTACGCGATGCAGTCATAAAGTGCAATGTCATGTGACCGCACCGCTTAGCAATGGCAATTCCCACAGTCCTGGTTGCTGTCATTAAGCAAGGACCACACACATCACAACTGTGAGTTAGGCAGCCATGTAAATTGAAAAGAAAAGAAAGGAAAAGAAAAGAAGGGAGGGAGGGAGGGAGGGAGGGAGGGAGGGAGGGAAAGAGGGAGGGAACATGAGATGCAAAGATGTTACCATGCATATTCATCTTGTAATAAAGAGGTTTGTTCCTCTTTCCTCCCATCTTAACTGGCAACACAACTGCTTACTTCCTAGTAAATAAGAACAGTTGACTGTTCTTCAGATCTTCACTTTACTGAAAGACTTTCTTGTTTACAGATTCAGAAAACCAAGGCATGCAGTGGTCTCCTATTCTAATCCAAGAGTCTTTTGCCACAACTTTCTTTTGCTTACTTGTGATGTGCCAGTTTAGTTCTGAGAAGCCATGATGTGTGCTTGAAAATCCAAGTTTTTACAACTTCTGAAAGAGAAATCTCTTGGAAATAAAGAGTGGGTGGGAGTGTGTATAGGTCTGAGAATGAAGTTTCTACTTTACATGGTGTACAGCAGGGGAGCAGTACATGGCCTATAGGCTCGCCTTTTTTTTTTTCTGCAGCCTCCAGGAGCCTTCAAAATCACATAAATGAAATTCATCAGCAAACTAATGAATACCAGCAAAATATTTCCTGCAATTTTCATGTGAAATTGTAGGCAATATAAAGGGTGTCCAAAGAAAAAGGGAGCAGTCTAGCTTTTCTATCCCAACTCTGAAATCCTGCATGGATTTCCCGATGATGTCTACTTTAGGGCTACCAGGCATGAGCTGCAAAGGTCCAAATTACCATTAGAATTAGAATTAGAGTTGGAGGAATCTCTTTGCTGCCCTTTGGATTTTTGCAGCCCAGATGTGGAAGTCAGCCCCTATATAGTTAATAGGTGAATTATTAAATACAGGACTACTCCGATTTGCTTGTTTATTTATAGTATATTTATCCCATTGCTCTGATCCCATTTCCTTCACTCATAAAGCAACTCAGTTAAAAGAGACCCTGCTCTCAGGCACACAATCTGAAAGATCCCCATAAAGTGGAGAAAGGAGGTCGGTTCTGAAGGCTAGGAAGAAGCAAGGAGCAATATATGGTACTGATGTGCAGTTCAGACTTAGGGTATCTCTCCTTTTCTCAAATAGCAATTTGTGAGCCTTGTCTCTCTGGTTGATGGACGAAGCTAGAATGGCTTTGTCTGTTGAACAGAACCAAAGTGGGCTGCTTTTCATTTCTCTAACCAGACGGTAAGTTTTATAATGACATGTAGACCCTTAATATTTCCTTGCTCCTATAAGAAAGATTTTGACTATCCTCCCCACCACCACAACCACCACCAAATTAATTTTTCTGTAGTCATTTGGCATAGAAAA
Source organism: Liasis olivaceus (assembly GCA_030867105.1). Taxonomy (NCBI): domain Eukaryota; kingdom Metazoa; phylum Chordata; class Lepidosauria; order Squamata; family Pythonidae; genus Liasis; species Liasis olivaceus. The sequence goes on from CM061351.1 coordinate 14,346,677, forward strand.
CAAATATTAGATAGGAAGAGAAAACAAATTTTCCTCATGTTAGGTTTGTTTGGCAACATATCTATGTAGGACACACAAACATAAAAATCATGCAAACAAGCCCTTCTCTGGACTTCAGGATATTAATAATAACTTCTGAACCCAGCTTACATACATAAAACTGTTCAGAAAGCATTAGGCAGTATTACTTTTATAGTATTTATTCAAATGCTGGTCCTGTGTTGGTATTTGTATTAAAAGCCAATACCAGTTAAATATAAATAGCCCAAAAAAGTATTTAACAAGGAGAAATCATACATTAGAACAAAGAGAAAGGGAGGGTATAAACTGTTACATTTTTTACAGTTCATTTTAGCTAGGTACATCTGCACAAATGCAATTTACTCTGAAGCACAACTGCTTGATAGTTTTAAAACTCCCAGTTCCATTGCCAAGCCAATTGCCCTTGATGGCTTTTATATTTAGAGATACTTGCAATTGCCTTGTTTACATTAGTGCCATTCATAAAACATTTAGAATGGCCGTTCTGCTGAATAAACAGTTGAAAGGCTGGAGGATAAGTCTATCACCATCAACTGAAGAGTAAACTTTCCAAACCATTTCCTGCCAGTGGGGACCTCTTCAGTAAAATTGCAAACTCCGTGCTTTGAGATGAGATAGGAAGAATTAGATTAAGCAGGTTACTGCTGACGTGTCTATTGATCAGGGTCAGGACTGTTTCCTATTTCTACTGGCTGTAAGATTGCTATATACAATAACATAATGATCTGGTTTACATGAAAATGGGGTCTCCAAGCATCAATTACTGCAAGAAGGTAGTAGTACTTGGAGATACAGTTAAACTGAAACTTCACAGGTTCCCATTTGATTTTTTAAATTAAAATAATATCTTAAAAGATATAAAATCAGCAGGAGCAGAGATGGAGGCAGATAACAAGGGATGGGTACATAGATATGTTGGTGACACGGGCATTAAATTTTCTAACTAATCAATTCTTTAAAGTAACCACAGTATTAATGTGATGCTTAAAGTAGCAGTGTGGAAACCTGAAAAAGGATGAGGTTGCTTTAATGAGTAGCAGAGAGATGTTGTGCTGATACAAGTTCCAAACCTCTTCTTCTCAATCATTTTCAAGAGCTTTAGAGTCCTGGATATAACATTTGATAGAATGTGTGGAAGAAGCATGAGAAAGAAAAGTGACTATTTTTGACTTGTTGGTACCTGCAACCATGTTTCTGATAAATTGATTGAGATGTTATAATTCTTTTCTATTTTTTTCACAATGAATGTTATCACTTCATAAAATAAGTTAGAATATTGTTTATTAACAGAAGAGCCCACAGTGTACTTTTGCATAGTGATCACAGAATTTAATATGAGGACCACATACATTTTTTTCTAGGAGTCAATATTTTTATTACTTTGCATGTGGCTTTCAGCATTGCGTTGCTCATGTATTTGCAGCTCAGCTGTTGTCTTTTTAACATTAGTATTTTGAAGGAGATTGGTCTCATAAAAATAACTGATGACCTGTGCTTCTAACCCCATCCAAAGGAACTACTTTAATAACAAAATACACGTTTGCTCATTACAAACTTTTAAATGTTTCATATAGCAACTAAAAGACATTGCACTCTATATGTTTTCCCTGTACATAATCATGATAGAAAGAAGAGCAATTATTTCATTTTGTTCATAGTCACATAGGAAAATCTAGGTATGCCATTTTAACTAGGGTGCTTTTAAGAAGAAAGTTTACACTTTTACTATTTATTTATTTATTTATTTATTTATTTATTTTTATATATATATATATATATCTGCACTCAATCGTTACTGATTCTGCGGCGACTGCCCGGACAAGTACCTGCAGTTTTCAAGGCAAGGTGTTTTGGAAGTGGTTTGCCATTGCCTCCTTCCTAGAGCAGAGCTCAGCTGGCGAGCGCAGGAGGTGGGGTTTCCGTTGCTTCACGCCTTTTTCAGGCGTGTGCGGCTTCCACATTACCGGCAACTGCTCCCATCTCCCGTGCAAGCGCCGCCAGCATTTTTCCTCCCACCGGGGTGAGAGTACCCATTTATCTACTCACGTAAGTTTTCGAGCTGCTGGGTTGACAGGAGCTGGGGAGGAAGCAGGAGCAAGAGTCAACCATTTCTGGCCAGCAACTTTCAGCATCATTAAGCTGCTGCGCCACCGCGTCCCCTACAACAATTTATACTGAGGGGCTAACCTCTGATAAAAAATACAGCAGAATATGCTGTACAAAATAATTTGGAATTACAATAGATAAATGCATAAATAATCTGATAGGAACCAGGTTGACAGATGTGAGCTGATAAATAAGCCATTTTAAACATCGCCCCTTCCATGTGATTTTCATCATACAATGAGTCTTCATATAATCACAATGGGCAAACTTCCATAGATATATTAATTCCATCAACAATTGCATATATTCTGATCAGAGCATTGCTACTCTCTGAAGGGTAGAGTTGGCTTCAGATATGAAGAGGCAGAGTGTCATTTGATAAGACTTAATTCATAGTTGTCAGGAATAACTGAATCTGTGTGAACCATTGAACTACAGGCTGCCAGTGATGAACCATTGAACTACAGGCTGCAGCTTCTTGAAGATTTGCCCAGATTAATTTTTCATACTCAGTTATTGGATACTTCTGGGCAGGAAGGAGTATAAAACATGTTGAAAGCTGAATGTTGCTTGAACAAGATATTTTTGAATACTAGTATATTTCTGCATCTGGTTAGGGTTACCAGATGTCCGGCAAAAAGAGGACATGCCCTCCTTTTTGTTCTCATGTCCTCTGTCTGTCAGGCATAGCCTTAAAATAAAACATTGTCTGGCTTTTTGAGTACAGGTCATCCTCGGCTTACAATGGCAATTGGGACTGGAATTGCCGTCACTAAGTGATGCAATCATAAAGCACAACATCACATGACTGCACCGCTTAGCAACAGCAATTCCCACAGTCTCAGTTGTCATTGTTAAGCAAGGACCGTGCAGGTTGTAAAGCAAGGACCTCACATGACAGTGACTTCTGAGTTCCTGCTGGCTTCCCCATTGACTTTGCTTATGGGAAGCTAGCAGCAAAGATCAGAAATCATGATCACGTAACCACAGAGACATTGAAATGGCCAGAACTCCGAGGACCAGTTGTAAGTACCACTCATTCAGCACCATCATAACTTTGAACAGTCAGTGAATAAATGGTCATAAGCCAAGGACTACCTATATCTAACAAGCTATCTCTTCCTGAGCAGCTTTTCTCCGCTGCACAGCACTACCCTAGTAAGTGCTAACTGCAAGTCAACAAGCTCCACTCTGCGACCTTAATTCTTGATTAGTACCCTCCAGTAGCTTGCACTGCTGTCTGAAATTGACAAGACCTTAATCAGTTACACAGTGAAAGCTTTTGCCTCCTAACTAGCTCACATGTGGACCACACTAGGCAAACAACTGGCACTAGCACACCCCTCTCAATGTGTATTCATTGTGTACCTGTTTACTCACTTGGAATCCCTTCCTTCCAATGAATGTAAATACAAATATTAAACAGTTAAGGTGCCCTCCTTTCCACCCATTTGTCCTCTTTTTCAATTGTTTGTGTCCTCCTTTGCCTCTTCAGATATCTGATATCCCTACATCTGGTGATTGTTTTTTCACCAGCTGTCTTTTTGTTCTGACCAGTCCTTATGTCTAATGATTTGTCCCATGCCTTTTGGTGATCAACACATCTCCATCTATTGCTTGCAAGCTTTCTCTGACTGACTGTGCATCCAGATAAGCTTACCTGGAAGTTGTAGGAGTAGTATATCAGGCAGGACCAAGCAGTAGGGTCTAGCCACCATTTTAATCTCACACAGGGTCCCACATGCATTTTGCTGAGGAACACTGGAAAATTTAAGTGGTGCTGGTGTTCACCTTAGGTAGGGGTTCCTTTTGGTACTGCACTGATCCTACAAAAGCCAGGTCCAAACAGCAGGAAAAAGTTAAATGTTTTTGAGTTGCTCTGAGGCTCAGTGCAACAAGCTTATCTCTGATTATCCAGGCACAGACCTTGAAGCCAGTGGTAGGAGATGGGTTAAGCCCTTGAAGTTGAGTAGCTATCAGCAGTGCCCTTTTTCCAGCTAGGAGCAATAAGGGGGAATATAATACATTTTGGCTCACTATAAACTACTATTTAGATATTGCCACAGGCAGAATTTTGCCAAAAAGATAGGTACAAGCATAGAAAAAAGAAGGATTAAGTAATGTGTTTGTATGTGTATGTGTGTGCAAGAGCAGAGAAAATCTAAAATACTTTTCTTATATTTCATATGAAAAAGAAATCATTATCCATTAATACATCTGCCTCTTTAACTTAGATAAATATAACATTTATGTTACAGGAGTTAAAATGATCTGAAATGATTAACTTAATTGAGCAAGTAATAATGTTCTCCTAGTGAATAGCAAAAGTTCAAGGCTAGCTCTGGATAATTTTGAAACTTATGAGAAAATGTTAGAATAATGTCCTTTCACATAGGCTTTTGATTCCTATTGTTATTACAAGTGGAAATAACCAGAATGCAGAACATGAAAATAAGCATCTGCCTGACAAATGAGACAATTATTGATAGACTAGGATCCTTGATTCATTTTTTGTAAATACAGGAATTTTAGAAAGTGTGGTGGGTTATGATAATGATTGGGAAATGAAAAGATTCACATGAAATAATTAAATGACACTTGTCTGTAATAATGCCTTCCTTGATTGTTTGTACCTTTCCTCCATACCATAGCATAGAACTGGATAACAGGTGGTCTTCCAGATGTTCAACTCAATAACCATTCTCCTCTAGCCAGCAAGTCTAATGGTGAGCGATGATGGAAGCTACCATCAAACATCTGGCTACCATATGCTGCCCACCCAATGTAATAAGTATAGAATTCTCTAGTTTGATTAGATAAGATTTAAAATGGTCAAAAGTCTATTTCTTCCACTGTTGTCTTAGTTTTATTGTAGATTATTTTAATTCTTGTGCTGTTTTAGCAGTGCTTTTATGTCATTATAAAATAACCTAGTTTCCTCAGGATGTGTTGAACTTTATCTGCCATAATCCTTAGCCAGCACAACCATCTGACTATGGAAGTTAAAGTGGAATGTCTCTTACAGCATTTTCTGTAATAAATGCTTGAAGTATAAATTTGAAGTGCTGTCATTTTGAATGTTACATTTTTCTTTTCTTAGTGAAGACACCTTAGTTGTAAAGTTCAGCTGGGCTGAGAAATTCTTCTCAATAACATAAGTATTCTCAAAGTTTTTGGTCTTTGTGCTATAGATATGGTAGTCCTTTGGGTTCGAAGAAGACACACTGTTTTGCAGTTCATCTGTGGACACAGAGATGGCTGTGCAGTCCCAGTCTGGAAGTGCAGAGTCTAGCATAATGGGGGCACTGGAAGTCCATTGTTGTATATATCATCTATAAGTTACATCTCTTTCATATTCTGTTGTTTCTCCAAAATGCAATATATTTTAGAGAAATGAGAAACATGACCTGAGGTTATAGTCAATGCACTCAGAAATTTGGGTGTGATGTTTTCGTTACCCAAAGAAATAGGTTATTACAAACTTGACTGGTGTGATAAAAGAAGCATTCTATAAATTGGTACTCAACAAATGTGGCTTCCATCATTCCAACTGTCAAGCTTAATAGCTATACTGGCTGAGGCTGATGGAATTTGAAGTCCAATATACCCATAGATCACCAGGCTGGGGAGGGCTTATGTGTGGAAAATTAAAAGAAGTAAAGGATAGCACCAGGCATATGTAGAAATAAATTAAATGGTAGTAATATAGATAGAATCATGGTATAAATATAAGCAATGGGATTCAAGAATTGTAGAGCTAGTCTGATCTGTGCCTCCTGGAGTTAAAGATGGTGTTGATTAATGTAATTTATAAAAAAAAATACTTTTAACTGTAATTACATTCTTGCCATATTCAAAACAAACAAGGTTTGACCTGTTGAGAGACTGATTAGCTGACAAGAGCTTAAGCTGTATGTTTTAAAAATACAATTTGACATTTTATTAATACAGCTTTTGAGGGGGGAGTTATCTTTTAATGAGAAGCTAATTGGTTTTATTGCTTTTTTGTGTATAGAATGTCTAAATTGGAGGGATTTAATAATGTTAACTGTCAGCTAAAATTTCTCTTTCTACCTTTGGTTTAACCTTGTGTTGCAGGATTTTTGTCCCTTGCATTATTGACATAAATGTGCCATGCTGGGATCATAGTGTTTAATGATTTCATATAGTAATGTTTTTAATAGCTTAAATAAGCCTCTGAAAATACCACCTCCTTATCTTTCCACATACTGCCTCTGAAGGTGTCTCTTGGAGAGTGGTAGTCAAATCTTAAGGGGCTTCCTGACATCTTTCTGCCCTTATTTTCCATATGCAGTTAATCAAGGAATCCAATCAGGATGGAAAGGGATTAACACCAGGTGGAATTAATCTCATCTGCTTTGCCATTAATCACATCTACTGATGTTGGAGAAAGTAAGGAGCTCTCGATTCTTCTTTAGCAGCCAGGCTGAGCTACTAAAACAAGAGGCAGTTGCTTTTTCCCTGTAATAAAAATAGGATAGAATAATTTCTTGCTTCTCAAAATACAGAATAATAACCATTTGTAAGTGTGAAGTGTATTTTCAGTGCCTGTTTCCTTGTACTAGGCAGGAGTTTGATAGGGGAAAACTCTGGGAGTCAGGTAAGAAGCAGCAACATAGAGGCCAAAGACATTTGTGCAGTTAGCAAATAAACTGCATTTTGGTTTATTCTGCATCTATCTTAAAAATGTACATCGATGGATGGATGGATGGATGGATGGATGGATGGATGGATGGATGGATGGATGGATAGTCCAGTGAAGTTCCAATATAAAGCAGGCATTAAAGATCATTCCTAAATCCTGTTATATGCTACTCAACTATTCATGAGGAATATTAGTTAGCTTTGCATTTAAATAGTAATGTAATTCAAGTTTGTGGTATACACTAATCATAAGCTACAGTGTATATGAATAATAGGCACTATAATGTTAGAAACAATTTGCTCAATTGCTATTCTAAATTTAACCTTTGTAACTTCTAAATTTTGGGTATATATTCACACAATATTATGAAGTAATATATTTGTATTTCATTTTATTGTGAGTGAAGAATAAAAGTAACATAGTAAACAACATACAGTTGCCATAGAAATGGTTAGATGCAATGTAATTAAGTGTTTCAACAACAAAAGAGAAAGAGAAGAAAACCATTTTCCTTTCTGAGAATCAAAGAGGTGAAGACAACCCCCTTCAGTCAACATCTCCTAACCTTATTTTTTAACACTATTTATTAAATGTATATGCCTTCCTTTCAGTAGATCTTCTCTGGTTGGCTTACAGAACAAAAAATAATCACATTAGAATACAATCATTGTAAACAAAAACAATAATAATAGAGCTGTGCAAGCCATAGGGCTAGTAGGAGTTAGAAATTCAACCACAGCGAGAGGGTCATGTATTGTACATTTTTGATTTATAGGATGAGAACAGTGCTAATTTTCCTGGACAGATACTAATTCAACCCTGTCACCTAAGAAGGAAACAATTAAATAAAAGCCTTCCTTTAAAAAAAAAAATCATGAACTACCCCTAAACTTAGAAATGTTAAAGTATTATTTAATGAAAATTTCATGTAATTTAAGGCTATAGCTTCTCATCCAGTTCTGATCTCCTTGTTTATAATTACAGTATTTTTTGTACTCCCCTTTCCTTTTCTGTATGCTAAATGTATATAGTTTCTTTAACCTTTATGTGCTTTATATATAATATGAAGGTATTTTATAAACTGAGTTAAAGATCCACAATATAAAAGTGAAACACAAAAAGTTTTATAAATGAATTCTACTATTTTCTTACTTCTTGACCTCATCCTTATAAACTTTCAAAACTTTTTGGGTGAAATTCAGATGTAATCATACTTAAAGCAATAACTGTTAAAATCAATAGAATTGGAGATAATCATGACTTTTGTAAGTCTAATTATAATTCAGTCTGAATTTAGTTATCTGAAACTGAGCCAATGCTTATTATTACTACTACTGTATTAATAATACCTTATTGTTAGTTGAGCAAATGGGCTTGACATGTAAAGAAGGCTTGGGAATTCATAAACTCCATGACAACTGTTCCAGATAATCTCTGGTGTGATGCACACAGGTGGACAAATGCTTCAGTTTCAGAATATACTAGAGGAGACTGATTATCAGGAGCCCATTTAGTCAGAGTTCAAACCTAGGCATAGGATTGAAATGGCATTTGTCAACTGGTTGAACTTTCTTGCAATCTTAGTCCAGTTTGACCTCTAAAGAATAATTAAAGTAAGTAAAATACTACATTTCAGTCACTGATCAGTTTTAAATAACATAAAACATAGAAATAAAATATTAGATAAGATAAATAAAGCAAAATGGAATAGAGAAAGATAAATTGAACTTGGCCAGCACAGGTAAAACTTTCTTTGTTCAGGTAAACTACTTTAAACACTGGGACTATTATCACTAAGACTTCAGTGAAGAGACTATCATCAATCATAGCAGAAACAGATAAACAGTAGAGTGACTTCTCAGCAGAGTTCAATACCATCAACCATGGTATTTTTCTTGACTGCCTGAAAGTGGTAGGAGTATGGAACACTATTGTATTGTTCTCATTCTACCAAGAATGAAATGCCATTTATTCAGAAACCATCAGATTCTCTGCTCTGGTCATAGTCCTGGATGGAATATCATGCCAGTTGAAGGAGCAGGTCCATGACTTCAGAGTCTTCCTGGACTCATGGTTCTTGCAGGATTTACAGGTTGAAATTTGTGGCAGGGCAAGCTTTACCCATCTTTGACTGGTGCACTACTTGTGGCTGTATCTGGTGTGGGAAGCCCTGGCAACAGTAACTCATGCCTTCATCACCACTATATTAGATTAATACAATGCATTTTATATGAGACTGCTTCAATGATTGCTCAGAAACCACAATTGGTGCAAAATGCATTAGCCCATGTGCTACTGGGTAAGAGTCACTGTGGGCATATAATGCAAATATTGTAGGCACTACATTGGGTTCCAGTAAGTTTCTGGGTATAATTGAAAGTATAGGTAGCCCTTGCTTGATGACCATTCGTTTAGCGACCGTTTGAATTTACAACGGTGCTGAACAAAGAGGCTGATGACCTGTGCCCGAAGTTACGGCTGATGCAGTGCCCCCATGGTCAAGTGATTGCAATCTGGGCCCTGGACAATTGATTCGCACTTCACACCAGTTGCCAAGTGCCCCACAATCATATGATTGCCATTTGCATTCTTCCCTGCTGCCTTCTCCAGAAAGTCAGTGGGGAAGCTGGCAGGGAAGGTCGCAAGTCCCTGCCGCCTGCTGAGAGGACTCCCTCTTGTCTCTGGGGACTGGCTGAAAACACCGCATGCCAAAATCCTGCTTGGATTTTGGCACAAAGCTTTTTCAGCCAGCCCCCAGAGATAAGAGCTTCCCACTTGATTGTGGGAAGCCAACAGGAAGTTGCCTTGCCTAACAACCTTCGATTCTCACTTAACAACAGCAGCTGGGAGTGCCAGGATTGTGGTTGCTAAATGAAGCTGTCACATGACATCTCACTTAGAAACCTAAATTCTGATCCCAATAGTGGTCGTTAAGTAAGGACTACCTGTACTGATTTTAGGGCTACCTTCTTTAGGTAGAACCAGTTTATCCTGTCCCACATGGGGACGTTAAGAGTACTACACATATGTTGGCTAGGTTGGCTTTTGCTTTGTGTAACAGCCTACCTTGGCATCATTGCATAAGGCCACCAAATGGAACTTTTCCAAAGGATCTTTCAGGTGATAATTATTGCTGCTTACATATGTTAGGGGTGGTGCCTATGGCTATGTTGTTGTTGTTTATGTTTGTAATTTATTGCATTTTGGTTTAATCTACTTATGAACTGCCATGAGTCAGTTTGACTCAACTGCATGCAAATATAATAAATAATTACAGAATGTAGTACAACACTTTGGGGCAATTTAGCACATTGGTGACATGAAAATTATGAACATGAACGTTTTAAATTAATTTTATTTTCATTTATTTGATTTAGGCACCACTTGACTCCAAAAGATTCTGGGTGGCTCACAGTGTAATACTACATTGTTACATTTCTCTTCATACATAGTTTATGCTATATGTTTTATATTTAATATGTAATAACAGAAAATGCATACATTTCTCCCCTTCCTAAAGCATAATGCATCTCAAACTTTTGTCAAGATAATTTAATCCATATTTTTCCTGGGTCATAGCATATCACCTAAAAGACAGTATGAAGTTCCTTCTTCCCATATGTACCACAAATATATACAGGCTACGTATTTCACCTCAGCAACACAGGGTTGTTCTCATTGACATAGTCAAATGAACATGGCCTCCATCTGAGAAGATTATGTGGAGCTGAAAGACAGAAGGTGGTTCTTGAAGGAGAAAGACATATCAAAAGCGGCTTCTGCTTCTGCCAACATCTGAAGCAGGTTTTCTTTTTATCCTCCTATCTATCTCTTTTTTCCGTACCTCTTTATCTCTTCTCTCTTGCCATTGCCTTCACTGTTATTGAATTGTTCAGTATAAATAAGCTAACCTCTTTTAATTTATAGCTCTTTACCAACTTGTTTACAAATCTTAGCAGCTCTTTTCTGTTGAATAAATTAGAGTGTACAGGAGTAGGAATTCACATAGCACCTTAATTTGAGATTTTTCCAAGAACACTTTTTCAAATAGCACTGTATTAGATGTTTGCAAAAGAATTGGCTTTGTCCATGATTCAACATATTATTTTAAAGAGGTTGCATCATAAACATGTAATGATAATACTTAAAATATTACAGGTTTGCATAGCAAGGTCCTATTTTTTAATGTTGCAATATTTGATATGTTATTCATTACAAATATGTAAAAATATTTAGAATTTAAGAAATAAGTGCAGCTAGAAATTCCTCATAAATCTGTTGACATAAATCTCTAAGCAGTGATAATTTGGTAGTGGTAGACTGTGATGGTTGTTGAGAGGTTAGTTTCTCAGCTGGAGTTCCATGAGAGATCATGACTGGAAAAAAAACTTTTTTTTTTAAAGTTTGCATACATCACAGTGCTAGTACTTGCAGTGGAGGGAATTTTTACATGTCTTGACTCAGCTGCTGGCCTGCTGCTTTGCTGTTGTTATAAACATTGAAAAACGTGGATTGTATAGGTTAGAATTGAATTGTATTGGGAAGTGTTTTTTGTGGGGGACAGGGATTGAATTTTTATGCAGAGTTTCCCTGAGACCTGAACTTACTTCAAGGGTTTCTGCAGGATGAAAAGGCATTTGGGGTTCAGAACTGGGTCCATCAAATATACTTCTGTGCCTGTTGACCTTAATGAGGATATAACTGAAAGAGAAAAGAGAAAAACACAGTTGATGAAATAATCAGAAGAAAATATGTGCTGTGCTGAAACCTGCCTTATAATTTGTCAAAAGCTTTCTTCTCAGAACAAGCTTCTGTTTCTTGATCTTATTCTCAGAACACTTGAGAATTTCTTTTTAATCTCTCTTGCAGGTGTTCTGTGCTAACTTATTACTGAAGATGATGGAGAAGGCTGTTACTACTGGGTTTCTTTTCTGTTCTTAATCTTTTCATAACTGTGAAACCTCCCTTGCCCCCCTCACTTCCCAGTTGGCGGGGGGGGGGGAACCACAGGGGTTCCCTCATTACATCCTCCCTTAGGATTTAAATGAAACTTTAAAAAATCAGGAAGTTGCAGAACTGGAGAGTTGAAAAATAGATAATTCACATGTACTCCTTGGATACTAAATAAATAACCAAATAACTGCAACTATCCATGAGAATTTCTGCCAAATTCTCTTCTCCTTTGAAATTTGGAAACATTGGAAAGAAAATTAACTTATCAAATTGAAAATTAACTTATCAAATTGAATTGAAGTATTAGGAAAAATGCAGGAGAGAGAGAGAGAGACAGACAGACATATTCATATTCATAAGGATAATCTTCCCAACCTCTTCTCCTGGTGAGATATAGTTTATTTTTGTTTTCAGTTGCTATTACAATGGTATTTTGATTCGAGCCAGAGCAGTTTTTGTTTTTGTTTTTAACTACTGTGAAGTAAATGGGAGATAATTCTCCTAAGGATAAAATTAGGAAACAGTTCTTACAATTCCATGTAGATCTCTACCTCACAACTATTTAGTGGCTCTTGATAATTTGGAATTTTCATAAATGCACACAACTATATTTGTAAGATTTCTTTTATTTCAGTGGTGCAAAATATGATATAAATAACCAAAGCACTCCCAAAAATTTATGGGGAACATATTAGAGGAACATTTGGATATAGTAACTAAGTGTCTTTATTTTGCCTCTACTCCTTCATGTACATATATTATGTTCTAAAATATATTTTCTGCACTCCAAACAGAAGTCTGACTTATTTTAGCAAGTTGCTTCCTACTTAATAGTTTAGGAATGTTATAAACTTCGTTACAGCAGAAATACGTGATCAGATATTGAATGAGCATACCTGTCTTGTCAGCTTTGTCCATTCAGAAACAGAAGATTGTTATATAACAATCCATTCAGATGTAATGGGTAAGCCATTGTTTCCCAATATCTGAACAAGCTTTTGCAAACCTCAAGTTCATATGTTCCTCTTAATGCTTCTTGTTCACATCCCAAGATTGGAGTTTCTATTTTAAACTTTCTATTTTAAACTAAACACAGTTCTTCAAGTTTGGATATCCCAGGAAACTGATTTGTTTGTAATAGGAAACTTTTAAACTTTCAAAGGGAAAGAGAGAGAAAATGTGTACAGTATATGAAAGCAAGTCTCATTTTGGCTTATTTGCTTAACAACAACAACAACAACAACAACAACAGAGCTTCATATTTTCTGTTATATCTGAACTGGATTCTGTCTTTGCAGAAGTATCTTTCACTAGGTTCTTCTCACCATTCCTAGTACAAATACATAATAATAATGCAGTCAAAAGTCTGTAGGATATATTTACCAGGATACAAAATCTCACATAAGTAGATTTACTATTGTGTACTATGAAGACATTACAAAAGGATTCCAAGGACTGATGTATATCAAATTCAAGCTCTATTTACAGCAATTGGTATTCAGATTTCCTGCACTGCTTTCTCTTGCCCACTCTATGTAATGGGCTAGAAGCAAATCTATTTTAGCCAGGAGATAGGACTTACATCTTTTCTTTGTTTTGATAATGACCTGACCTAGTATCACATTGTTTACTTTTGATCATGAGAAAACTAATTTTCACAGAATATATAGATGATGGCATGGTGCCTATAGATTTGCTAGTTGGAAAATTATTCTGAACTGCTTTTGCTCATGCTGGTTGAAATGGCATCCAAAGACCCCCATGGCATCCTTCCAAAAGTGAAAAGTAATAGGCCTTGCCCAGGCAATATTTCACTTGAATACTAAGATTAATAATAGTAATTGCATCTTAATGCTAAGCATAAGTATTTAAGTGCATGTAAATGTTCTCCATAGACTATGCTGTGCCAAGCATACTATTGGTACTCCACATGCAACAATAAATGTTTGAGTTGCATTTAAAGTTTCATGACAATTCTTTACAAATGGCAATAGAAGCTTTCAAAAATCAATAACACTTCTGAAGTGGAAGTACCTTGTTTGTTAATGTGTGTAAGTTATATATTTAATTACTACATTCTCAGAAGCCATTTAATTTCCTGTTCAGTTATACCTGCTCATTTTGTATTATGGGATACTGAGGAGCCTAAACAATTAATGACTATATCTTGATTGGATGTTTAATATAAATTGTTTCCTTGACTTTAGAAATGGGCATTCTGTTACAGAAATCTATTTACATTTTTAAGTGTGTCCTTCACATATGGAGGAAACCATCTTTAAAATAAAATATGCTCAAACTTGTAAAGCAGCTGGGAACAGTTGTGAATACTCCCCTAGAATATATAGAAAATATTCTGGTGACAAGCAAGAGACCCTAACCCTAACCCAGAACATCTGCATATAATAACTGGAACCTCAGAGTGCAACAATTTGAGACTATGTGTTATGGTTGAAGTCATGTCCCACTTGGATATTTTGTGATCAAGGAATTAGGTGTGATGAAGGAGACAGATTTCAAGCAAGGAACTGAGTGTGTGGGAAATGTCAAATGCTTTCACTGCCTCATCAGGCACACTCCTCGTGCACATGGTATTGCATACACACAAGCAAGGCAAGGTTATATGTTCAAAAGATGCAGATTTCCTCCATCTGTTACTATCTGATGCATAAACATGGTGTACATTATTAGAATACCTTCATGAGATTCTGACTTATCCTGGAACTCATGCAAATGAAACACCATTTATACATGAAATATATAAAACTTTCTCCAGTAACAGTGTTCTAAAAAAAGGGGGGGGGGGTAATCAATTGCTGGCCAACTCAACACTCAAGGGAAATAGGGATTTACATCCATCTGATATTTAGCCTTATATTCAGTTCAATTCTACTATCTCATGTGAGTTCTCAAGATGTGATAAATGTATATTATTTATTTTGGAAGCTGCAGCTGTAAACTGCCATGCCACTGCTCAGGTGAAGCAAAATGTTTTCCTCCCATTGGTAGGATAGCAGGAAATACCCTTCTCCAACTCCAGGTGCATTTTATGTAAGATTAGACAAGTTATTTTTCTACCAGAGGAAAATTCCAAAAGGGCATCTCTCTGCCCCAGCAATAAAAAAAAAAACACAAACTTTAAAATAGTTTACACATCAATGTATGCCTTCTCATCATGCCTCCAAATCAACTACCTGATGTGACTGCTTCATTCTCTCCAATAGTAGGGCTGGTACTGTGCCACAGTTACCTATGGCTGCCTTTCTCATATTTCCAGAGTATTGGAAGGGTGCCATTTTTTGGCTTCCAGTGGGAACATGGCAGCTTAAACATCTCTCTGTGACAGGGGAGACACCACAGCTGGATTGGTGGCTGGCAGCAAGCATCGGCCGCCCAACTTGCTCCAGATTAAGGAGGAAGCAAGGAAATTGACCCATATGGTCTCCAGACAGCTGTTCCTCAAAAGCTAATCATGGAGATGGAAGCTTCTGCAAACAGCTTTCAAGTCAAGTGGCTGGGAGGCAGGGATCCATCTTTGTTCGATGCTGTGGTACAGCCTTTAATGCACACTAGAGCCAACTGATTCTCATTTCTTAATCACTTTGGATTATAACTTTTTCAGTTTAAGAGAGACCTTCCTTCACAACAGATAAGTAAATCTCTTGGGGCTTATCCTTATTTTTGGGACTATATTTTTAAATGAAGACACAGAACTTTAAATCCAGCTGATTAATTTGCAAAAAGCTGGAGGAGAAGTACAATTTAAAAGAGACTTAAAATTTACTTACAGTGAAAAAAAAAGATTTATTTGTTAAAAGTTTATTTTTTATGAAACTCCATTTGCAGCAATGAGGTTTGCCTTTTCTATGAGAAAGTTCTTGTTTTGTTCAATTCTGTCTGCTGATTGGTGGGGCTTTTAAAACAGAAGTAGATTGTAACATGATTCCTGTGTGCTCCCTTTAAAGCAAGCATGTGCACCTGCAATTCCAGATTGAAAGACACTAGAGGGTGTGAACAGCTGGTGGCAAGTCCCAATGGGTGAGCGGTGATTGGCTGCTTTGGAACCGAGGCAGAAATTTGAAATCTCTTAATGGCTGTGGGCATTGAGGGAAGGATGAGGGAGTGACTTGGATGCCTGTTGGTGAGGTAGGGCTGGCTGGGGGGTGCTGGTGGTCAATGGATGAGCCCTCTTCCTCCCTTGAGGGAGGGGGCTCTTGGGGACATGCCAGAATGGGGAGTGGGGGTGCAGTTTCTTCATAGTCTATGGCTCCTTTTGTTCCACCTCCCCAAGCAAAGTGGCAGGCAGTTCCGCAGGTCAGCTGAGGAGGAGGCAGCAGCGGTGGCAGCTTCACTGGGACTCTCCTGAGGGTCGTGAGGGGAGGGCAAATGGCGCAAGCCTATATTATATGTGGAAAGGGGAGGGGAGGAAAAAGGGAGGGGGAGGGAGGAAGAAAGATTTCTAATGCTCCCTGCCAGCTTCCCACAAGCAAAGTCAATGGGGAAGCTGGCAACAAGTCACAAGTCGCTCATGCTCCCACTGCTTTTTTGCCCTTGGTCATTCTGTTTCTCTGTTTAGGCAAGGAAATATCTCTGAAATGATGACCCAACAGACATGGGTTGTCTAATTAATTATATCTGGCTATACATTTCATTTGTCTAAATGAAAAAAAAGAAGAAATGGCTAAAAGAGGTCCTTTAGATGATAAAATAACTCCCTTAAGTTTACTCCAGTCAATATTTGATGAACTAGGAGCTAAATTTAATTCCCTTGAAAAAAAAGATACAGGAAAGAGTCAGTAAGACGATTAACTTTGAAAAAGAGGTGGAGACTGAATCGAATGTATAATTGGAGTTCAAAAAAATGTTGGACTCTGAAGGTGGTATGAATAAAGAAATTGTGGATTTAAACATGGACTTAAGATGGCCAAAGGATGATATGGAAAAAGATGCCAGAATGGAACTACAAATGGAATCAACTGATGTCACAATGTTCAAAGGGGACTTACAAATAATGGAGAAGAGTGATTTGGAAAGATTTTTTTATCTTGGATTTGCAAAAAGAATGTATTGCCTCAGTGAGGCTGTTCTTGGGAAGAGACAAAGAGAAACTACTGGAGATGTTTCTGGGAGAAGATAAGGAGATGATGGGAAATCAATTATGGGACATTATATGGAAAGTTTAAGCTTTTTAAAAGTAAACAGAAGTTTTACAAAATGAATTTATTGGACTATGGTTACATATATGCTGAGGTTCTTGGTAGTTATTAATAGAATTTGTTTTTGTGACCAGGACTGAATGACATTGTTTTAAGGATCTTGGTATAAAGTTGACTAAGATTAAATATGTATTTGTTTTTAAATGTATAGAATTTCTGTTCTTATATATGACAATCGTAAGGATTTTGTATGCATAAAGATGGAAGGATATGACATAATTTAATGTTTATATATGATAACAGCAACAAGGTTTTTAAATGCAGAGATGTGGAAAGATAAGACATTATCTATAATAGAAAAATGGACTGTGAGGTCAGTGGAGTTGGCTGAGATGGCAAAATTGATGGTTTTGACTTGAGATAAGATATTGTGTAAGTTTAGTGTTAACTGGATTTTTTTTGGGGGGGACTTATTGTGGGACATAGAAAAATGAAATTATCAATAGAGGCAAATATGTATAGCTCAGGGTTGAACTGTGGAGTCCTTGGGGTTTTCTGAGTTTGGTTCTTTTCCTGCAAATGGTTCATTACCTGGCTAGGTAACATCTCCAGTGCTATCAGGTAACATCTTCAGTGCTATTAGCACTGGAGATGTTACCTAGCCGGGTAATGAACTGTTTGCAAGAAAAGAACCAAGCTCAGAGAACCCCAAGGACTCCACAAATGAAATTATGTTGTATGGGTCTGATTATTAGGAATAATATGGTTTAATAAAAATAATGGAAGTTATGTTGTAAATTTAGAGCAAGAATTTGATGCATATTGCTACATATGTCTGTTGCAGGGTGGGTCGGAAGTCAGTTCTTTTTGTTGTTGTTGTTGTTTTCTCTTTTTCTTTTCTGCACTTTTGCTTTTTACTATTTTCTTTTTTTCCAATTCTTTTTTTCTTATTTTCTTTCTTAATATTAGTTTTTACTGTTCTTTTAAGAAAAATAAAGTTATTTAAAAAAAGGAAGGGTGCCATTTTTCTCTGAGAAATAATAACATGTTTAAAAGAAACACCCATAAACACAATAGATCAGTATGTACTGGAAGTTTATATTATATGTTCAGTTAAGTGATTATATTTGGTTTTTGACTGCTGTTGACAAAGTATGCTTTGTTGCTAATGTGTTGAATGGCATTATGCTCTTCCTTTCTTACTGGTCCTTCCTAAACTCAAATTACCCTTGGCATTTGTTAGAATGATACAGGTACAATAATTTTGCTTAATTAGTAAGCAACTTTTCCCTTGAGTCACTGAAAAGTTTTATTGCCACCCTTTAGTATGATTATGAAAATTAATGGCCTTACACTATCTTTTAATGCATAGGAGTAAGAGGAAATAAACTCTGCATTATTCCTATTCAGTGCCAGCAAATTGAAAATATATTGGAGATGCAGGAAGACCCTGAATTTATTACTTGCTTTTACCACTTCATTCAGCTCCTTGAAAGATCCATACATATCCTGCATTAGGAAGCTTCAGAAACATGTACTTTGATGTCCACGATTTTACCCTCAAAATGCTTAAGTCAGGTTCCAGTTCATACTGCATTATAAAGGTCATTGCTTGGCCTGCATAAAGTCATACTTGCTCACGATATAGAACTGAAAAGACCTGGATGAAAATCCCTGTTTAAGCTGTGAAAGTCATCAGCTGATCTTAGATCAGTCATTATTTCTCATCCTAATCTGTCTCACATGACTTACGTACACTGAATTAATTGGGAAAAGGACAAGACAAAATCTGATAAAAATTAGTTTTGAGGATAGTGTGATCTTAATGTTAGCTACTCTGAAGTTCTTGGAGGAGGTTAAGATACAAAAGATTATGATATAATGGTACTACCATATAATACCATCCCTATGTTTCATTTTAGTAATTTTCACAATTTTGAGAAGGATAGTGTTGGTGTTTCTTAGGAGAGCAGAAAACATAAGCTAGCTATCAGATTTGGGGACCTCCTGTTTCAAGGTTAAAGTTTCAGCACTTATTCATGTATTTAAAATGTTTAATATATTATAAAAGAGAAATTGTCCACGTATTAGCATTTTGGCTGTGCATAGAAATCAACTTTCTAAGGCAATTAAGGAACTCTTTAAAATGGCAAACTACTGTAGCTGCTCTCTGAAAGGAGCTCTTGCATATGATTAAACTACCTGTGATTATTAAATCCATACAGAGTTAAATCCTCATATTTCAAGCAATTTTCTGCAGGTGGAATATAATGGAGTGGAAAGAACAGTCTCTTTTGGTTGTTTTTTTTTAAATGTAATTGTGGCCAAGTAGAGGAAACGTCTGCTTCAGCAAAAAATATATCTGTAGCTGTTGTGGTTCAAAATTAGGAACTGCACCTCTAATGTACCATCTGTTTTGACTTCCCAGTTTTGCTTTAAGTAGTAATGGAAGCCTTTATTGTGAGTTGTCCCTGTTTGACTTGGTCTGTTACTGTCTAGGCAATGCACCTTCTTCTGGGATCTGTGGCTGCACTATGATAGATTAAAATCTGCAATCTTATCTCAGTGAAGTAAGCCTTGTGAAAAAGAGACAATAAAGGGGGATGTGGGTAAATGAAGCAAATGCTCTGTGGAAAATCAGGAATCAGAGAAGATAAAGCAATGAACAATAATACAGTGTTTATTCCTATGGAAAATAAAAATAATTCCTGAATTCTACTCATGGATGCTCCTGCTAGCAGAACTGTCATTGTGGAGGTGACTTTCATTCATTCCCACTGTGTCTCACCTACTCATAAAGCAAAAACATTTGCTCCAAAGAGTAGGGACCCCTTATGGAACAGTATAGAGTGCAGTACAGAGCGGGCAGAACAAGCCAAAAGTGCTTTCTTCTCCCCTTTCAATTAATGGAATCTTCTGCTGGACTCGGTCCGCAAATGGAAGGTCTCCATCTGCTCATGGGCAATTAATTAGGCTCCAAGCCAGTTTAGTAGGAGAAAATAAAAGTCTCAGCTGAGATAGCAAACTGTTAGAAAAATCAGCCAATGAAAAGGAGAGCTGACAATAATAGATTCAGATGGTCCCTGAGATCACAGTGATCTCAGTCTGGGTTAAAAACTTGTAATAAGGAATGTACTGATGCCTGAAATACCAAGGCTTTTTTTAACATAATCATAAATACACTGTGTGAAAAAGGTTGCTTTGAACATTTAGAAGGCAATACTTTAAGAACTTTAAGAATACTATTTTTAAAAGGGCAATATTTAAATTGTTCCTTATGAGTTAAGGGTAGCCATTTATTTTACACATACAGACTCATTCACTTTGAATACTGAAGTGTTTGGGCTTCTTGTTTTTTTGATACTTCCCATTCAAAAGTATTACAAAAAAATGTTATATAGGAGAAGCTCATTAGCACTCTTAGGAATGGAAAGATATAGCTGCTTCATCTATAACATTTACTCCTGTTGGATGTGACGTTGGCTGCTTATTGAGATGGTCTTAAAGGAAACTAGACCAATTCATGGAGGACTGGACTATCAAAGACTGTATGTCATCTTCTGAATCCATTTAGGCACCACAGCTAAAATACCAGATTCTGAGGTGTGACAGAGGAAGAGAGCAATTGCACTCCTGTCCAGATTTATGAGCTTTTCAATTGCTTCTGGTTAACCATTGTGTAACACAGAATTCTGGACTAAATAGGCCCTTGGTCTGATCCAGCAAGGCTTTTGTTGTGTTCTTAATGGTTATGAAAATAACACATTTAATTTCTTACTAATGCTGTTCCTCAACAGAACTATAGCTAAGATTTAGTACTTTGACTTCTTTCTCATCATTCTTTCTTAGATAAATTGCAAAAGTTCTACGTCATTTTGGTATGCTGGGGGATCCTTGAATGCTACAGAGAACATAAGGAACATATAAGCAATAGTTTAGTTTAAATAAGTTTTGTGAATTTTGATGTACACTGATATCAAGGAACATGGTGGTTCTCCTCTCTGAGTTACATGCTTGGTGACATTCATGCATATGGTTGGCTTCCATGATGACAAAAAACTGATATAGGAGAAAATCATGCAGTCATATTGCTTTAGGAATATTGCATTCAAGTAGTCACTAATTAATAGTTCCCATACTTCAACATCTTTATATCACAGTGCCCTCTAAGAAAACATGTAAATCAGTTTTACTTTCTTCATTAAAAGGAAAATTAGTTATCTCTCCTCAGCTGATAATCAAGCACTTGCTTTTTCTTTATATGGTACTGTATTAAAAAAAATAAACCATTTTGGAGTTCTCTGGATGTTTCTCCTATATAAATATTTCCAGTAGACTTGTAACTACAGCATATAAGCAAAACTCTGATGAATTGCATAGAAATTACGTATCTATTTAAGGTTTGCGGGTAGAACTGGATGAATAATTTTGCTTTCTGAGCTTTTTGCAACATTTCCTGCAAATGGTGTTCAGATAAAGTGCAGATAAGCAGTCTTTGCCAGCAGGATGCTTAGAAGTGTAAAAAATATGCAAAAGATTAAAACAGTGTGAGAGGAATGTGCTTCTAATTAAGGTAACCATGTAAAGAAATGTAAGGACTTAAATGAGATGCCTGGCTTGAAAGAATTAGTGGCTGGGTTTATGGATAAGTGTTTGCCTCCATGCCATAAACAATTCATTTCTTTATTGATATTTATGGAGGGTAGAGAGTACCCCCCCCTCAATCATTTCTCTCAGATCATCCTTATTGTTAGGTAAATGGAAGTGTCCAGCCTCATATACCAGCAGCAGCATCTGCAGCAAACCATGGTCATGCCAGAATGATACTATACATGTGGTGATATCCTCTTGCACCTACTGCCATTAGGTAGTTGGGTCCAAACATGTAATGCAAGTACATAAGTCTTGGCATTTGTGTGATGATGATGATGTAACAGAGATCTGCTCCCTCCCACAGATGTCTGTGTGTGCCAATTTTGATAAACTTCTATCTTTAGAAATTGACAGATTGCTCAGCTGATGGTCAGATCTTCATTATCATGAGACTTTCATTTTTCTGTCCAAGAAGCAAAATAGTTTTATAGCGTTATGATTAATAATAACAAGAGTATATATTGGAAGTGAAACTTCTAACTAAAGGTTAGAACATTTTGATTTCTCCCATCATAGCTATTTAAGGCCAGGCACAAGAAAATCAAGCTGATACTGGTATACTGGATTGTAGCGGTTGGAACAATGTACTGAAAATGTTGTATTGAACATTCCATGCATATATGCAAAATGCCATTTACATCATAGGCTCAAGTGAAGTGCATTAGTTTATCACACATTTGCTGCAGCTTTTTCATATGTATCTGTGTACATTATATAGAGACAATTATGTCTCCTATTAAAATATGTTCAATATAAAAATGGTTAACTTAGTCTATATATTGTGCCCATTACACTCACATTGCTATGAAATCTGTAGCTTTGCACTGAATTACATCTATGCTATTTTAGGATTTCATAAATCTTGAACAATATGATGAAGGGGGGAAGAGGGAGAAAATAGGGTCAGAGAACATCTTGCAATCAACCAAAAGAGCAAATAACTCACACCTTTCAGTTATAACATATGCTAGTAGAAGAAAGGAGGGGGGAATAACACACTGATTTTTGTGATGTGCTTATGTCTGATGGTGCTGTCTCATCCAAGGCTGGGGAGAAAAAAATTCCAAATCACACATTTAGCTTCACCAAGGGAGTATGTACTTGAAAAAAATTTACTAGGCACCATAATCAGTTTTCTAGAACCACACACAAGCAAATGCCTGGATTTCTGATTCATAATAACCATGATAATTATCATAAGAGTTCCAAAATGTCAAGATTTTTTTTTTCTGTTCATAAATTGAAATGGAGCAGAGGAGTGTTAATGTATTTCTCTACTGATGTTAAGTGTTGAGATATTCTCTAGGGATTATATGCTTTTGACCTGCATTCAGTGGACATTCAATGCTTATCTGAAAAGAAGCAAATTATTTGCCCTGATATCCTAAGCACCTTCCCACAAGATTTCCACAAGGGGGGAGAGAGCTGCTGTGCCATGCATTTCTGTATTTCTCCTCCTTTTCCTAAGGTTCCCCCTGTTGACCTTGTGAATGAAGTGATGTTTCATTAGCCATTTCAGTTTCATTTTTGAAAAGTGTAGTTTATATCAGTCTTTTGTACTTAATTGAAAAACAATGGGCATAGAATTTAGTATTACTAGTATTATTTGTTATGCGCTTACATCTAAGTGTAATAGAACACATGGTATCCCCCAACCACTTATAAGGGCTGAGAGGCAATGAATGGCCCAAAGTCAACCAGTGAGCTTTTATGGCTAAAGGCAGACTAGAACCTGGATGTTCCTACTCCTGGACCAAGATCTTAACCACTACACCACATTGGCTATCATCTATGCACTGAAAATCCTTCAACAGAAGACTGTGCAAAGCTAAACTTCTGACATCAGAATCAGAAACTTAAATTGCCTTTAAGGCCCCAAATATAAATGGCTGTCACTTTGAGTTGTAGATCTGAAATCTCAAAAGAAATGCAGTGAAACTTTTAACTCTGATTCCATTGTGATTGATCTTGCAGATTTTTAGAGTAATTGATGGCATTGCCTTAGTTGAGTCTGTTAGTGCAAATAATTATTAATCAATATGCACTCAGCTCTTACTTCGGAAGATAATTTTAACACATGATTTATTTTGAACATTTCAATTGAGCTACCTTTACAAGAAGAAATCAATTGGCTAGTGGTCTAAAGCACTTTAATTATCTCAAGAGCTGTGTCCTTTTTTTACTAGGCTTTTTTTTTCTTCCCTAGTAACTTATTGTTCCATACAGAATAAAGCTCTTTATTACTTGGCACAATTGGCAGGATATTTTTCATAGCTTCTTTAAAGAAGAAAGTGTTGCCTTTTATTGACCTTTTAAAAATTGTTTAGTCAGATACTATAAAAATTTATTTAAGACAGTGGCAGAAAATATGGGTAGGGAAGATTGTAATCCATATATTACTTGGAGGTGGGGGGGGCATATGAAGAATGAGGTGTATTTCAAACACAGTTGCTTTAGTTTCTTGATCCAATTTCTTGGTAATTGTTTTTTCCTGCATGTTTTGTTTGCCAGGTAGAGAATTTGGGTTACTTTAATGGGTAAATCTTTACCCAAATCCAGGAGTGGAGGTGGAGAGCTTTATTTAGGTGTGGTTTGGGTCTTTCTTTTCTACCACAGTTCTGTTGCACACTGATAATGGCTTGCATAATAACATCACCTGACAAGCCCAGTATGAGCTACCATTCATGACTAGAATACCGTAGGTAACCACCTGGGACATTCTAGTTCTCTTCCTGCTCATACTTGCAGCCAATTCACCTCTCTTTTCTCAGTTTGTGAAAACTGATCAGAGCAATGAAAAAGAACAGCAACCTTCCCATTTCTTGCCTTCATACTTACTGATGTGGGGCAGATCGGGGCTATAACAGGGATGGGTTACCTTATACATCTATCCGTATGTTCAGGTTACATCAGTACACATAAAATCAGGCTACATCAGTACACTGAAGGCCTCTTCATTGAAGGTTATGGACATTATCTACCACGCTGGTCCAGTATAGGTTGGTAGACAGATTTTTTTTTTTCACTTCCCAGTCTAGGGCTGAGAGAGAATGATTGGCCCAAGGTCACCCAGTTGGTTTACATGCCTAAGGGAGGATTAGAATCTAAGTCTTCAGCTCCTAATCCACTACTTAATCACTACATCACATAGGCTCTCATTCTCTCATATATATATAAAAATTGTGCGTGTTTGTAATTCAAGGGCCCCAGAGTAATGTAACTGATGCAATGGCATCACCATGAGGACAGAGCCAAAATAATTGACAATTTGGGGAGAACTTGGGGAGATTTATGGGTGGAGAGATTTATTTCTGTCTTCCCCAAAAAAAAAAAAAAAAATCCCTGCAGCTCATTCAAAATCACCCATTTTGCATCCAAATCTCATGATGCTCAGGGGCACAAACTGAGGTCTGGGAGGCAGCATGTGGTCTACAAGCTGTCCAGTCCTGATAAACTATTATATTTATCATGAAGGATGAATTCTATTAATGGACAGCAGGATCATATGGTTTACCAGAGGTTTCTTTGAATGGAAAGAGAAGAACCAGTATTGACATGCTCAGTCTTTGGAGAGTCTTACAACCCGTGTTCTGTACAGTGGTGAAAAGCATAGGAAGCTGCAAAAGCAAACAGACATTAGCAGAATTGGATCAGTGAAATCATCTGTGAGTGGAATAAAAGTGAATACTGTCCATGATGTCTGTTCTTTGCCATTGCAAGAAGCATCTTGAACCCTTTGGGGTAAAAAAGATGCACAATTAGCAATGCACAATATCTTCTCACTCTTAGCTAGGTATCCTTCCTTCCCTCCTTCCTCCTTGCAGCTAGCACTTGAGGTACTGGCAGTCAGGGTGAGATCAGGATTATGTATCTGATACTTAAGGGGATTTTTAACCTGCTTTACCAGAGGGCCCTGAGGCAGATTACAGCATTTGCAAGAGAACACCACCTCTTCTCCAAATTCTTACTGCTGTGATATATAAGAAGAATCCCTTGACATTCCAGTAAGAGAAAAATCACACCATTTTAAAAAACAATGTTTCCTGCAATTAATCACCCTTTTATTCACCGAATATGGATCCAACCGCCATCTCATACATACATCTGCTTTACGGAACTGTCTGTTTGTAATTAAAAGCTTTGAAACAATTCTCTCCTACACCCAAAAAGAAAGTATTCTTATAGCGAAAAAGGGGAAAGTATGTTTTATTCCAAACTTCTTAATTTTTTAACAGGAGTCATGGGGCTGTTATAACTCTAGCAGAACATCTCAGCAATCTGGTGGTGATCACCGATGACAGTGTGAAAGAATTTTATGTGAACAGGAAACACTCTTTAGTATGTGTGAAAGATCAAACAGGTTAATTCTGGGCCTGTTCCCAGGAAGCTTCTCCCTTCCCATCAGAGGTTGCTAATGTCACAGTGTAAGTGTACCAAGGTTTTGGAGATTTAAAACATCTGGTGTTGTCATCTATTTTGTGCTCCAGAAACAGAGCTTGGAAGAGTTAGAAGCTCCATCGCTAGCACTTGCCTGACACATTGTACTTAGTACTGGTATTGTCAACCAGAAATCTAAAAAAGATTGGGTGGGACTGTAACCTAACACAGCCACTGCCCAGCATTAAAAATGTGTTACAGTTTGATCAAAGACTGCATAAATTTTTATCCTGCTTGGTGACTAATGGTTGTATTTTGAAGGCTTCATATACCGGGACACCTCTTTAAATATGCCTCTGTGGAATTAATCTATTCTTTTCTATTGGTTTTTGAAGTTGTTATAGACTTGGTTGACCAGTCCTTTTATTTGAACCTTGAGCCTTGAAAGTGTGAATTTGGTTAAAACATTTGATCAGATATATAAACATTTTGCCTGCCCTAATTTTAAATGTGCATAGGCAGAAATGGTCAGTTGTATGATCAAATGCCTTATATGATGTTTTGAACATGATTGTTATTGTTTTATGTTTATGTTTTGAAGATGACTGTCATCGTTTCAGTGGTAGCCAGTAAGAAAAAGTGAAGGCAAGAACAAGGGATATCTAAGTAGATACATACATAATCATAAGTCTTTTTTCAGTTAGACTGACACTTCTGTTTTCTTGAGGACAATCCCTAACTGGAGTTCTTCACCCAGAATTCTGTTTAACAATGAACCCTAAGAAAAGAGAAGAAGGTTTGAAGTTCCTCATTACAGTTAGAACCAGAGTAACAGGTGGAGCAGACAACACAGGTCAGATAACTATAGATAAATCACCCTTCCTTGCGATTTAGATGAAATTGTAAACTAGAACTAGTAAAAAATGGAAGTGAATATTCCTTCCTTTGGTCACACAAATCTCATCAATGTTCTTTCCCATATCAATAAATAATAGCACAGCATTGCATCTGAACATGGCTGTCGTCCCTTTATACTGTTGCCTGTGGAAGTTTTCTGCATTTGGCTTGAAATGATCATCCGGAGTACTCATAAGCCTTTTTAGTTCTTTGATATATTAAAAAGGGTATACACACAAAGATAAGATGAAAATCATGTTTTTAGATTAACCAAGCCAAATATGATTTTAATGCTTTTATTACTTGATATAAACTTCAGCTTTCAGGTTAGAATTCCCATAAAGCTGTCTTAATTTATTAGCTTTGTCATGTTAGTATTGGATAACTAGCTCAGAGATAAATCTGTGCGTAGTACAAATGTGTCTGAGTTGATGATGTTCATGGTAATTTATATAGAAAATCTGGTTTGGTTATGAGAAGTGCAATTTTATGTGACAGCTTTAGGTGGTGTAATGCTTATTGATCTTGGTCTGTTGAATATATTTGGAAGTCTATTTTCAACCATGTTTAGAATCTGATGAGATCTCCCCACCCCCATCTCACTGAGTAAAATACCAATTTCTTATAATGATGGATATTATCTCACTCCTCCTCCAATTGCTTTTAATATATTTGCACCATTTTCCTCATGATTTCTGCAGGGAGAGGAAATCTGTAGGGTTTTGAGATGAGTTTCTAATATATGTTAATACTGAACTTTCCCCCTAAACCTAATTGTGCTCTATGATAGTAGACTCTTCTCTATAGAGAGGCAATATAATTCACATGATTACTTCACTTGTTGTCTAGGACTGTTTTTTTTTTCCCTTGAATCCCACCATCCACATACTCCTACTTTAAAAAAAAATCATGGCATTGAAAATCAGCAGCAAAATAGCCAAACTTCAGAGTATGATTTGAGGCTGTTTTGGGGGTAGGGGTATTTAAGGATTAAAAATTACTTGTCTTCTAGCGACCCTTTAATTCCCATTCCCACCTTAATGTCCCCAATGAAAAAAAATGAATCTAGAAAGCCATAGCATAATCAGATAGCCTCCTGCAGCCCTCTGGAATATCAGGAGGCCAAGTTGTGATCCCCACCCACTGGCAAAGGTAATAAAGATGGTTGCTATTTGGGGAAAGAATTCTACTTGATATTCCAACTGAAAAGACAGTTTCTAATCAATGACTGCATTGTTTCAAAAACTATTTCCTAGTATATTCAGACAATTAAAGATCAGAAGCTAGAAGTTGCAGAACCAAAGTTAGGTAGTACCAGGCAGTATCCTGGCTGCTACCTTGAAAGCAAGATGGATGGATGTGGAAAGGAGAAGTGGTGTTATGTGTTTATGAGATTTTTAATAGGATGTAGGAAAAGCCCTATTCTACCTACTCCAGTATTCTTTATGTAAAAGGGACTGTTTACCAGGAGAATAACTAGACAGATAGTTTCAGAAAGTAGGCTCATTTGGTGAACATGGAAAATTAGGATATGTTAACTGTGACAATTTTGGATAAGAACTGTTGAGGATATGAAGCTAATTTTAATCCAGATTTTGTTAAATGTATTCTCTTAATTAAACTTACATATCCCAAACCAATAAAAGTTGTAACTACTGTACCTCATTAATTTTGTCCAGTGGAGCCTCTTTAATGCAAGCTTTTCCAAAGAGAGCTGGCACCCGTATAAAGATTGAGACCAACTTGTTGGATAGAGGCTGATCATCTTTTCCATTCAGATTAAAGTGCAGCAAATGATCAATTAAAGTATATGAAGACACAGAAGGGAACATTTTCCAAAGGGAACATGTACCTTTTTATGTATGGCTTTGTTCTTAGAAAGTAATATTTTTGTAGTTTGACATCATGCCAACCATGTAACCCATTTGCAACCTAAATTGAATGTTTATTGAAACTGACACTGCTGAATAAATCTGATGTTCCCAGGAGCCCTTTCACTGAACATTGGCTCTGGGTACAACCCAAAATAGGTTGCATTTTAAAGACTGCTACATCCAAATGAAAGATACCATCTGTCTCATTTTGTTCTGGGCAACAAAAGGATCAAGCTGATGTGACATTAACCATGACTTTGAAAACCTTGCCTGAATCCTTCTCTTTTTAAAATAGCAGCCGTCCCACCCCAAAACCCCACTCATCTTTTTATTAAGAATGTCAGAAAGTATGAGGATGGGGTAGTTTGGGAATTTTAGTATGAGTTTCAAACTAAACTCCCACCCTAATCATAGGACTCATTAAACAGAGAATATATAAATGATCAGTTATCACAATGTAGAAAGAGATACAGTGGTATCCCCACCAGAATCAGTAATAGAATTGGTGCACCCATTCAGAGCATCAATTAAAAGGTAGAAAATAATATGCAAGCTGCAGGTCATCAGTATAATTACTGAGGCCAAATTGCCTAGTGATTTCCCCCTGGGCTTCATGTAGAAGCTAAATATCATGGAGGACAAAATAGAATCCTGCAGTATTCTTCAGAACAAAAGCCGTACTGTAATGTAAAGCAGATGTTCTCTAGTGCTACCTTTCAGAACCAATTTGCCACATAGAATCAGAGCCCATGTAACACCATGTCCCCTAATAGCAACCTAATGGGATGTTCTTAAAAGATACTTTGGTTGACAGTGTCAAAATGCACTGAGAGATTCAAGAGAACTAACATTTATTGGAATTTTTTTTGCTTAAAATCCATTGCTGAATTTAGAATAAGTTTAGCTGTCTGAATCCCAGATTTTTTGAAACCTTGTGTTCCAGATATCCTTGTGTTTGGAGCTTCCTTAAAGTTTAATGTTTTCTGAGCAGCCATCTTTTCATCATTGAGTGAAAAGAGTTTCACGGTTCACCAGGTTAGTGCTCATTGCTTAGTTTAAACTAAGCCGTTAAAATTGAATTTCTTCATAATGTAAACAATCTGTTTTACCTAGGGTTATTTTTTAAAATCTGTAGCAGAGCTCCTTAATATCTTGGAATTTGTCACCAGTACTGGGTCATTTTGGTGTCCTTTTCAGTTTATTAGAAATTGATGGTTCAGAATGTTTTCTTATTGTATTTGTCTAAAAATAAATAAATAAAAGGACTACATTAATTCCTCCCTGCCCATGTCCTATGCTACCTTCCAGCTGCCTATTTAACTATTTATGTACTCACTCTAAACTGCTATCTTCTATTGACCTGCAGTTAAGGACTAATGCATTTGTAAATTGCAAATTAAAGTTGCTAAGTGTGAAAATGCTTGAAATGCACAAATTATCTGGCCAGAAGAATATAACCCTAATTAAGGGAAATGAGGAACTGTTGCTAATTGTTTTAGATCATTATAGATTACTGGAAATGTATAACATGTCTACAGGACATTTAAGAAGTATTGACTTTTTTTTCCAAGCAATACTCACAGCAATTTGGTACAGTGGCTAAGATGGCAGCCAGCTTATCATAGTGTTTAGGATGCTGTAGTTCCTGAAGAACAATAGTGCCATTGAGGGAAAAAGGGGAAGGAATAATAAAAGTATCAGAAGTGCCACAATTTTGGGGTAGACCAGAATGGAGGAGGGCTGGTTCATTGGAAAAATCAAAGCAGTAGAACAAAAGAATTCCCAGTTTGAATCCCACTTCTGAAAGTTGCACATGTAACCTCCATAATACTTCTTTTCAGAGATACAATCATTATTCCAGAGTAAATTCCATATAGCTACAAAAACAAACATAAAAAATGCATGGTTAAAGTCCTCTTGGTCTCTAGCCCATGATTCCAGCTCCTAACAACTCCTTTCTGACATTTAAATAAGCACTAGGCCAGGAAGGAACTACTCACACGCATAGAATAACATAGTTTGCCGTAGCTGGTTGTAGAAAAAAATGAATCCATGAATTGGCTCAAGCTGGGAAGTAGCTTGTCTTTTCCCTAGTATTTAGATCTTTAAGGAAGCTGTTGTAAGAACTCTTGGTGCATTGGGAATAACCTTCAGTATACTCCTTATGAACAGACTGCTTTCACAAAGTCACATTTAGCCATACTTTGCTGAAACAACTTTATTTCAATTGTCTCTGGCTAGATGTTGCAGGATTTAAGAAAAGTTTCTGTTTCATAATTCCTTATGTTTAATATTCCTGGCATATTCCAAGCTGAGCCAAATTTTGGCTTGTTTTTCTAAACCCTGCCTATTAGATGCTTTCAAATGAATACAGGTAGTTCTCGCTTAACAACCATTTGTTCAGTGACTGTTCGAAATTATGACGGCACTGAAAAAATGGACTTACGACCTGTGCCCAAAATTACAACTGTTGCAGCGCCCCCATGATCACATGATCAAAATTTGGGCATTTGGCTGCACCCACCTATCTCCCCCCATCTCTGCCCTTTTGGCCCCCTGCTGCCCTGTGCTCCATTACCTTCACCGCAGTCTTCTTGCTCCCGCTGCTGCTGAGGCATGTCCAGCCTAGCTGCTGGTCCCTATGGGGCGGGCTTCGCACCACAAAGAAGGGGGAAAGAGCTGAAAGCAGCCTTTTACTTCCCTTCTTTGCAGCGCTCCCTCTTGACCCTGGGGGCTGGCTGAAAAAACTCCAAGGAGGATTTGGCATGGAGCTTTTTCAGCCAGCCCCCAGAGTCGGGAGGGAATTCTCTCAGCAGGCGGCAGTGGCTTGCAACCTTCCCTGCCAGCTTCCCCATTGACTTTCTGGGGAAGCCAGCTAGGAAGACTGGAAACAGCAATCACATGATCGCAGGGCAGTTGGCAATTGAAAGCCACTGCCGCCTACTGAGAGGACTCCCTCTCGCCTCTGGGGGCTGGCTGAAAAAGCTCCATACTGAAATCCAAGTAGGATTTTCAGCTACAGAGGATTTTCAGCCCTGGAGTGGAGAGGCTTCAGAAGCCTCTTGACTCTGGGGCTCAAAATCAAAGCGGTTCTGAGGCCCTTGCATACCCAACCTGCACCGCACCCCCATGCACCTCACCGACCCTCCCATACACATACTCCCTCCCTCCCCCACCTGGCACACCTGGGGCTTGCAACTTCCTGCCAGCTTCCCCACTGACTTGATTGTGGAAGCCAGCAGGAAGTTGCCTTGTCTAATGACCAAGGCATTCACTTAATGATGGTCACTAAGAGAAGTGGTCATGTGATTATTCACTTAATGACTGCATCACTTAGCAACCTAAATTCCGGTCCCAATTGTGGTCATTAAGCAAGGACTACCTTTTACTTGTATCAAGCAAGCAGACAGAGTTGCCCTACTCATAGCAACAACCAGATTTATTAAATCAATTCCTTAAGGAGGAGGAAACCATGACCATTGTGCAATGATTATAATTGTGTGTAATTATAATTCCTTTGAGGGGTAAGTGAGAAGAAATTCTGGATCTATAAGCTTGAAAATACTACCCTTAAGTGCAGAAATACTGCTAATTATTTTCTGTTGACTGCAGAGAAAGTTGTGCATTTAATTGTTGGAAGCAGCTTTCCCCCTTTCTGTTACATGTGCATTACACTTTTTACAATAGTTTTCAATACTCTTAATCAGAGAAACTCTTTGAGCCAGGTTACAGTTTTCTGTTTCTCAATCCAAGTCACAAGTCTAAGTCTTGTAGGTGTTGGGCATTTTATATTTCTTTAAAAATTCTCTTTTGCTCAGCCTCCTGAGAAGCTTTTCCTGTTAGTACAGGTAGTCTATCACAAGGTCTATTCTATAGTCATTGCTGACATTGCTTGGTTTTTTTGGCAAGAGTAAGATACAAAAACAAAAAAAGCTGAGCCCAAGAGACAAAGTAGTCTACTTTTCTTTTGCATCTATTATGTTAGTTGGAAATGCATAACATGACCTTTCCCATAAGCAGCAGCTATAAACGAATTATATCAATTCCAGCATCAGCAGCTTTAAATGCTAATCATGCCTTTTTGTGGATAAACAGGTGGACTATCCTCTTAACCTGCTTATAATTCATTATTTTTAATCTCCAATTCTGTGCATATTTTCCTGGTGTTGCAGTTACCTGTTGCATTTACACAATTTCTTCACTTAGCAAAATGGATAGTCAGTCCTTTTCCAACAAGGTTCTACCAGACTTTTTTTTGTTGCTCTCAAATACCAGTACAGTCCATTTTCCAAGAGTTGAATAATGTTTTCAATCCAGCTTGATCTTCTTTAAGTAGAGATCTCCGTAATGTCCTAAATTCAGACAAGTCACAGACTGAACAGCTTTTCTTGAACTGTTATGGGTCTTCTACTTTTTTTATGACATATATTTTCTTCAAATTCTATAAGGCTGGGAGATTTACTGTTTTATTAGAGGGCTAAAATTAAAGCAGTTTACAGTAGTTGGCGGCACCTAGATAGTCTTGATTGATTTCAAAAAAAGCTATGCAAGTTGAACTTAGTTATACCTGAATAGGAGACTGCCAAGAAATCCAAAGCTTTAGGCTAGATTAGGAAGTAAAAAAATCCTGGAAAGTGCAAACCATTTTCATATTATTACCAAGAAAAAACTTGGAAATATGCATGAGCTTGATTTGAGTGTCTTTGTTAGAATTAATAAAGGCATAGAGGCAGTGATATCTACTTTTATTGAAATGATTTATTAGGACTATGCAGCATTTCAGAATAAGAAGCAAAAATACACTAAAGAGGATGTGAGGCCTGCAACTCCTTAAAAGAGCTGCGTCTTTGTCTTGGATCATACAACTGCTCTCAAACACAGACACATTTGTTTTAATGAGTTGCAGATGGTTCTACAGGCATACCTGCATGCTCTCCGTACTAGGATATCGGGTGGGGGGAAGCATGTCAAAAAAATCAAGATATTGGCCATGAGGATGCTATTGAGTCCTCACCCCTTTTTACTCACACGTATGCTGCACGTAAAAATGTGCAGGGCTATCATTGTGCTGTCGCAGCTGTCATTTTGACTTCTGTTTTTTACATACCCCTGCAGGTGCCCTGATTCCAACATACTTTTTTGCCCTCAAATCTGAAGTGCTGCACAGCCATATTATTTATGATTGAAACAATGATTTTGGATAATGTCAACCCAAACAACTATTAACACATGTTTTGCAAAGGGCAATCTTTGTTGCTAAGCAAACTAAGATTGTACTGATAAATGCATTCAGTGAGATAAAAATGTCATTTTATTTATTTTTATTTTATTAACCAAATTTATATGGCTGCCCATCTCACAAAAAGCAAGTCTGGGCAGTGAACAACAATCCAATAAAACAATAAATATATAAACAGTACATATAACCATTATATAATAATTATTAAAAACATTAAAAACTATAAAAACAGAAAAAAAACTAGGCGAAGGGATGTTAATAATAGAGCTACCTCACTAATTCACCTGTTCCCTGGGGTCCCCAGGCCTGCTGACATAACTAGATCTTGAGGGTTCTTCGAAAACTCAGGAGTGATGAGGCCGATCTCACCTCTGGGGGGAGAAGTTTCTACAATGCAGGCGCCACAGCAGAAAAGGCCCTCCACCTGGGGCCCACCAAACGTAGCTTCCTAGACAATGGGACCATAACATACCCACTCTTCTAGATCTAGTGGGATGGGCAGATGAAATTGGAGAGAGGCAGTCCCTCAAATAACCTGGTCCCATGCCATGAAAGGCTTTAAAGGTCAACACCAGCACCCTGAATTGGACCCGAAAACAGACTGGTAACTAATGCAGCTCGCAAAGCAGAGGTGTCACATGTGTTCTAGAAATGCACATAACTGCCCATGCTGCTACATTCTGCACCAGCTGAAGTTTCCGGATACTCTTCAAGGGCAGCCCACATGTAAAGCACATTGCAGTAGTCCAATCGGGAGGTGACCAGAGCATGAGTGACCATGAGTAAGACCCCTCAGTCCAGGAACAGGCGCAGCTGGTGCACAATACAAAGTTGTACAAAGGCCCTTCTAGCCACGACTGCCACCTGTTCACTGAGCAGGAGTGATGAGTCCAGGAGGACCCCCAGGTTGCACACAGGGCCTGTCTGGGGCAGTGCAACTACATCCAGTACCAGCAGTGGTATAATCCCAGAACTGGAGGGCTTCAAACCCCCAAGTCACTCAGTCTTGCCAGGGTTCAGGTGAAGCCTGTTGTTCCCCATCCAGACCCTCACAGCCTCCAGACACTGGAATAAGACATCCACAGCATCACTTAAATTGCAAGGAGCAGAGATGTACAACTGAGTGTCATCAGCATACTGATGATACCTCACTCCATGGTGACAAATGAGCTCACCCAGCGGTCTCATGTAGATGCTGAATAGGAGAGGAGAGAGCACCGACCCCTGCGAGACCCCACGCAATAGGGGCTGAGGGTGGGATCTCTCCTCCCCAATCATCACTGACCAGGAATGTCCCTGGAGAAAGGAGGTGAACCAGCACAGCACTGTGCTGCCCACCCCCAATCATTAAGTTGTCATTAATCTGACAACTGAAGTAAAAAGATTCGTGCTTTCTTTTGATAAAGAATTTTTGAAGAATTGCTCAGAATAATATTCTGTCTTTTAAAAAATAATAATTTTTCCTTAAAGTTTTATTTTTTGTTGTCCTTTCTCTATAAACTTAAAAAAAGAGTACACAATTTTTTTCAGGCTGAAGACCTTTTTTTTTTTTTGAGTAGTATGACAAGGGCAGGCCTCCAAATAAGCTAGCAAAAACCTAAATTTGATTTAATTTCATGTTAAATTTTAAATTAAATTCATACAGCAAATATGATTATTCCTCCTGTATCTGTAATTATTTTAATTATAATTTGGATCTTTGAGAGCTCTGGAGGTCATGCCCAAACCTTTTAGGGTCTACATGCAATCATTAACTTCACTCCAGATTCAGATAGAAAAATAGCAGACAAAGGAAGCAGACAACCTCGGGCAATCCATATTGTAATCCAGTAAATATAAATAACACTATGCAAACAGTTTGCCCCACTGCTGGGAAACCCAGTGTAATCTTGGAGATGATTAGATCATTTTCCTTATTCTTTCTCACCATTGATTTTGCTGCTAATTGATAAAGTAATTGAACTACATGTCTTTTAGTTTGTTTTCTGCTGTCATGATTATACTGCGCCCTTTTGACATGATTGGCTCCCTGGGGTCAAAATGTAGTGTTACATGAGAGCATAGTATTTCATGACAGAATAGTAATTTGAGTTTAAAGGAAAAACACCACCACAAAGCATATGCTAACAAAAAGAAACTGCCAGTGATTAATTATATGTATCTCATGCCTTCACTGATACATAATTCTGGACATGGTTTTAAATATTTCATAAAGGAAGCTTCTGCAGCAGACATGTTAATAATTTATAGGCTTTGTAGTACATATCATGTTCCTAGACATGGTGATAATTTTGTGGCTTGCATGATGGTCTAAAAAAACAGGCGCTTTTGTTATGCAGTTTGTAATGTTTACTTTTTCCTCCCTGACTCCCTGTTTCATGTGATAGTCAAGTAAAGCAAAGCATGTCTTAATGAATTTTTTCATTTAGACCTAAACTTGTGGACTGCATCTAGAAAGGAAGAACACATCCATCCCTTATTCTACTTGTAACCTCACTTTCCTCATGGCCAGTTCTTGTATAATCAAAAGGTGGGTAACACAAATCTTGTTCAGAGAGGAAATATCAGGAGACTCTGAGGAGCTAAAAACTGTATAAGAATATAATCTGAATAGAAGCTAGAGTAGTTTGAGAAATTATGTGTTGAGAGAGCTACACATAGGCTCTATTTAAAGTTTGTATCAGTATAAATTTCTTTTTCCAATCTCATGTCAATTTCTTTGACTTCCTATTTTTTATTCATTTGTGGAATCGAAACGCAGGACTCAAATGCAAAATAATCAAGGCTTCACTGCAGTATTTATTAGACAGTGCACACTGGAGGGGACCGACCAAGAGTTAGTGGGAGACACTTCCCTACAGGCGAAATGGATACCTTGATATTTATACACTTCTACAAGAAGGGGAAGGGAAAAAGAATGCATACACATACATATTCATATGATGATGCAGGCATACATACTAAATAAGCAATACTTCTCAAGTTACTTTCTGACCCTCTTCTATCTACTATCTTCAAGGAAAATAATAGTGTCACAGAGAAGAAGAAACAAATTAGTTCATGGTGCCAAATGCCAGGAAGAATGCATCCTCCATTAAAGGCAGATGCCTTGGGATATGGGGTTGTTTGTGATAAGGCTTTTTACAACTAGCCTAATTCCCACCAGCTTCAAGGGTGCTGCACATTCCTTTATATTTCAGTTTTATTAAGGCGATCCCATTCATCTGAGGCCTCTAAAAACTTGCTTCTTTCACCCAAAGATGTATTTTCCTCATACATTTTCTGTACAATGCATGAAATTGCTTACCTCAAAAAAAGGAATAGCACAATTACTATGGATATATCAGTGAATTGAATAACATTATTTATTATTGTGTATCAGTTGCAAATGCATAGCATTTAGATAGAAATGAAAATGTTTAAGGAGAGAGAAATGTCCCAGAGAAAACTAAGCATGCCAAAAATCCCAGAAGGCTGAGTAATTGTTGCAGAAAAACAATGGAAAAAGAATGGAATGCAACAATAGTAAGCATTCTCTAAGTCTCCAGATATTGTAGAGGGGCCAGTGGTGAAATATGCTGGAATTGTAGTTCAACAACAGCTGGAAAGCCACAGATTGTCTGTCCTTGGAATGGAGTATCCTAAACCACAAGCAATATTTTGTTCTAGGCTCCACTTGTTTTCCCCCAAATAGCTTAAATATGTCTTCAATATGCTGCCACTTTACTGTGCTCATTAAGTGTGCTTGCTAAAGCTAAAGTAGGGTCTTCAGACAAAAATCTGTTGGTGCCTTTCCAAATGTCTATGTTCTTAGTGGTCTGCTGTCTGTTCCTTACGGAGTGATTTGCAGTGATAGTCATACTTAAAAAGGCCATTACAAAAAGACTATGCTGAGATGTAACAGTAAAATATAAAAGATATCCTACAAATTGGAACTTGAAAAATATACCAAAGAGAAAAACAACACAATCATCTATGTCCATGTTTCAGATCTAAATATATTTTCTTATTTCACCATAATGTATCTTCAACATATAATCTGTTCCAAGGCACAAGATTTCCTGTTTCACTTCATTAGTCTTTTGCAGCATAATCTTATACCTGTCTGCTCTGAAGACCTATAAGCAATTGTGCTATGTGTTTTGTTGTTTTTATAATAATTTAACAAATTGTATATGTATGTTTCCCTACATTTGAAAAATTATGAGTCATCTCCATAATTGAAATTTGGAAGCCCTGATGAGGGGAGACAAAATGGCTTTTTAGGTCAAATTGATTCCATGGTTACCACTTTTAGCCTACCAAATTACTTTGCTCTGAGTATGTGTATGCAAGTGTTTCTGTGAGAGAGAGAGAAAGAATGCATACAGGGGGAAAAAATGACAATAAAGAGCAATTAGAATGAGCAGGCATGTCCCAACATGTCACTACAGTTTTGCCATTTCATACATATGAAAGATGGAGTAAGTGCCATGGTTTATTAAAATATGCAATTAAAACCTTCTCAATGGACATGTGTTGACAAGGTTAGCGTGGCAGCTGAGTCACTGTCTCCCCATCTCTCAGTCTTGGCCAGTAATAAAGAGCTGCTCTTATTTGGATTTGCTAATAAATGCAGGCATTCATATTTTAGTAACTGATATGGATGTGAGAGACAAGATATAGATTTTTATTCTGAATTAGAAAGCTCTTTGAACTGAAGGTTGATTAATAATCATTCTAGATTAAAGTGCTTTCATGAACTAACACATACTGCTGAAAATTGCCTCACTTAAAAAGAAAAAAGAAAAGAATGAACACTTTCAAAGCAATCATTTTCATAACTTGATAGATCAATTATCGGGGTGGGGGAGATTATTTGTTCCCCTTTGCTAGTTCTAAAATGTTCTGAAATAAAGAACATTCAGCTAATGTATTGTATAGTAACACCAGTTAAATTGATCTATTTAAGTGTTTCTGGAGGGCCTATTGGTCAAATCTCCGATCATTGTATTGACATAGTTTGTGACACACAAGGACTGTACGGTGATGAGAAATAGTTGAACAGCTGAATGCAGTTAATAACACTATCCATTACAAAATATGGTTGCTAGTCCACATTTGCCCATTTGTTTTATGGCAGCAAACTTTGTCAGGACATACACTGGATCTTTCATCAGACCAAATTATGGTCAGGATGCAGGGAACTTTCACTGATGTGGTAGTCCACTAATGTTAAATGTGTTCTGGGAATGAATCTTGGAACTAGCTGATATATTAGTACAGTCACAAAGCAACCAGCTTAGCATAATTTTTTTTTCCTCTTCAGATTTGTGAATTCCCATTAAATGTGACTGCATAGGCAAACCTTTGGCAACATATACAAGTAAATTTCAGTGCTCCTGTTTATATTTTTTTGCTTTTGTTCTCCCCCCTCCCCCACCCCAGGCTTTGTCATAAAAGGGCATGTGAGGGTGCATTTTTCTAACACTGATATTTGAAAATAAAGCAATAGATCCTGCTATTTCTCCCTGGAACTTTGGGCCAAAGAAAGATTTCTCCAAGAAAAAAGAGAAACAGCAAACACTTCCTACACTGAGTCTACTCTAGTAAATTCACTAGGAAAAACATTTTAGTCTGTCAAAATGGTTTAAATCAATTGACTTTTATGATTACTCAATCAAATGATTAATTGATTATGCTCTGTGATCACATGGAAATTGTATTAACAGAGCATTCATTACACTCTTGTCATTGTCATTCTTCTTAGTTAATACAACAATGTTATTAAATCAGAACAGGTTTCTTTAAACACAGATAGATATGCACTCCCACACTAATAGGTTTTTACATAATATTACTTAAGTGTTAACAGTAGTCCTTCTGAGTTAAGCTACAGATCTCACTTTTGCCTTAAATGTAGCCCCAGTTCAGAACAGGATAGTAGTATAGGTATGAAGGTAGCGTGAGGAAGATTAAATCCCTTTTATCTGTTGTGAGCCGCGCAAGGTAGTCCAGACAAGAAGCACAACTGGGAGTACTAGTTCTATCTTTATTATAAGGTTACATTAACAGAATCTTGCAAGACTGAAAGTATTTCTCCCCTTCTTAATCTCTGGAAAACTAGAAAGAGTCCCTTCTGAAATATTTCCCATGCCATCCCCCCTTCTGTGGGCTGAGACATCTTTTACATGCTGGTTGTCCAGTCTGCAGCTCTCCCTCTTGACCCCCAAGGTCACTTCCACATACCATTACATCTGTGTTCTAAATCATTCCTATTAACCATTGAGAGGCAAATTCTTAATTTCATCAATCCATATGGCTACTAACCCCCCCCCACACACACACACATACATTTTAATATATCGTATAGCTCATAGCATGGAAAATCAAAAAGTTACACCTGATTATTTTTTGTCTTAAAAGATAGCAACATAGATAATGCTATGACTCATCTAATTTTCAGTAGTGTTGCTTGTCTCACTGTGGTTCAGAAGGCATCTCCAGTAAACATGGTGGAGAATCACAGTAGTTGAAAACGTTGCCTACTAAAATTCAGAGAGCCAAATCTAAACAACAATACAGCTTTGACTGGGATGTCTAGAGGCACAGAATAATCTTACGTATGGAAGCCTTTTTACTACTAGGATTGACTGACAGCAAAACCCAATCACCAGTCCTAAGTCTAACTTTTCTAGGTGAATTCCAACCATTCTGTCAATCACAAACCAGTGTTGTTTATTGATACTGGCTCCTGGTAAAACACTAAGCTTTATTTTTTGCTTTGCAGAATACCTTGTTAAAACAATATATTTCAAGAATTGTGTCTGGATTAAATCAGTTCCTAAAATCTAGATATGCAGTTTATGAAGTGGTGTTGGTAGCAGTAAATCTTGTCTGTAATAAATATTAATGGAAGCACATCTTCAGAGGAAAACATCCAGCATTAGTGTAGTATAATTTCCCATCTCTGTTTTTAGTTTCCTACATGCCACTCACAGTTGTTCTGCTGGATCCTTAAACTTTGTGGAACAAATTTGGTGGTAGGGAGGAGATGGAAAGAGGACAATGTATTTGATTTGCAAGTGGTGTCTGTTGTGCTCATGGAAGGACACTGTTGGATGTAACCAATAAGCACAAAGAAGTTTTGCAGCACATGACTTGTGCACTGAAATTGAGGAGGTAAATCTTGAACTGTTAGGGTATGGTAAGATAATTATGGTGTATTGAACTAGAAGGCTAAGTGCTGTCTCAGTTTTTAAATCAGTGGAGGAAGAGATGGCCTATTACAGAGTGAATGATTGCAGCAAATCATGGGAAGGCTGAAGCTTTCAGCAATGTGTAATTTGGGAGAGGGAGAGGAATCTTTGATTTGTAAAAATCAAGATGCTCCAAGGAGACTTCTATTTTTATCCAACATGTGCTGGTGGGCATAGACAAGAAAGCCAAACTTGGGAGCATGTTGAATATGGCCTTAATCGGTCAGGATCTTAGGGATGTCTTTGTAGAATTGCTTCTTAGTTGCTGGAAAAGGAGAAAGGCCAAGAATGCTTTATTCATGTTTCTCAGCCTTTTATTTCTATTTCAGATATAATACTCTCACTTTGAAAGGGCAGAAAGGCCAAAAGTAATATCTCCACCATAACAATCTAACAATCCTGTTGTACTCATTCAGACAGGTTATCTTTCAAATCAGAATGCCAGAAAACAGCCCTAGTAGTCTTGCTGAAAGGCTACTAAAGATAATCAATGTGATGCCCTTTTACCAACTTGGTCATGTAACTATGTGATGTAGAAGGTCAGAGTTTACAAACTGTTGGACTCTGCAATCTTTGAAGGCTGCTGTTCTCTGGCTTACATTTTCCATTGAAAAGTAATTGCTTTGAACACCAAAAATGATTATAGAAGATTATACCTTTTAAAGGCAATTGCAGAATTTTGTGCATTGGAGGAACACAGCACGTTAGATGTAGCATGACTTGTGCAGCAATTACCTTGTTGTAGCTAATCTCAAAAGCTCAAATTGGCCATTATTTCAGCACAGTCTTTCTGTGCACCCAACAGAATGGAGAAAATGGCTGCCTTTGCCATAAGACTTGAAAGATGATGTGGGTGCTGCTAGGTGTCTGCCATAAATGGGACTAGAGCTGAATTGAAATCAAATAAGCCATTTGAAAAGATCAGGAATGCTATGCCCAAAATACTCACTATTAACACAGCAGGTCCCAGAGCATTGTACATGCCATAGACTTTCATACAAGCCCCAACCTTTTACATTCAGAGACCTCCAAGAGCAAACCCTATCATCTGCCTTCAACAAGGAACAGGAATGAATGTCTAGGACAATCTTCATTTTCACCTCTTCAACTCTGACCCAGCAGATAAGCAGAGTTGTTGAAATTGTATTGTCAGAGTGCTGAACGCTGCCTTCTTGTTCACACTTTTGCTCTGGGTGGACCTGACTGTTTGAGATATTATGAGGAGACAGCAGACAATGAAAGCAGATGTTTTCAAGCACACCAGGTAAGATTGGTACTGCAGAACATTTAGCTCTTCCAAGAGTCCTAAGAGAATGGTGGCTCACCAGTTCTCAAACAAATGAATATTACCCTATTATAGTTCATTCACTAATTTAAGACCATGCAGAAGACTTTTCTGTCCAATAATCTTGCTCAGTTTTCATTACAGCTATACGCACGCACGCACACATATATTACAGACTTTGGATTTCCTTATGGCTAGAGTTATGTCCCCCATAGCCTCAATGATGCCAAAGTGACAAAAAATGCATCTTGACAATGCAAGTTCTGCCTTTTCTCACTTGCTTTGCAACATCACATACAAATACGTAAGGGGCAGAGTTTGTATCCTGATGCCCTTTTCACCATCCCCTACCCAGCAGATAACTATGCAACCCCATGTCGTTGGATGGAGCTCTTTAGGCTACAGAAAGACTTACAAAATGATTTTGCTAATCATATATAATAGTTAATATGTGTTTAGGGTAGTCTTAGTAATCAGTAGGACACATGGTACTCATTTTTCCACAACAAAGCCAGGCTTAGTACAATCCAAACTACTTCTTATTTCTTTGAGAGATTCAATATTTAGTTGAAATTGCTAGAAAAAATTAAGAGGAAAGCTTCTTCATCTCAAGGCTTACTCTTCTGACAAGTCCAGTACAAGATCTCACAGAACTACCATGCTCTCCCTTTCAATAAAATGAAAGGTTTTCTATTTTCTAAAAAAATTAAATGATCCAAAATGTAAAACTAGCTTCTTGGCATATGCAGCTTGAATGTCTTATCATAGATACCGTTGATGAAATATAAAGTTAATGATATACAGTACTTTTAAAAAACAAAAAGTGAAGTGATCCTTAACAATTGTGCCTTAGCTATCATCCCTGCAGTTGTGCAAACACAACCTCCTTTCCTTGCAGACAGAATACAGTACAATATAGGTAGAGGTTTCTTATTCAGTCGATCCTTACTAATAGATGTATTTCTTCTTAGAAAAATGAAGCAGTTAAGAATTTAACCTGCTGTTCTCTCTCAGCTGAATCCTTGGACCTGAAAAAGCCCCTACTGAAATCTAAGGGGCTTTGATTGGACCAGCAGAGAGGCAGACTTAAGGCCTTGAACAATCACAATGGAGGTCTTTTTTTACAAACCTTTCTCTACACCTAAAGCCATTTAAA
This sequence comes from Liasis olivaceus, assembly GCA_030867105.1. Classification (NCBI taxonomy): domain Eukaryota; kingdom Metazoa; phylum Chordata; class Lepidosauria; order Squamata; family Pythonidae; genus Liasis; species Liasis olivaceus. The sequence continues at coordinate 14,390,319 of CM061351.1, forward strand.
CATCTTATTTGCTCCTCAGACAAGAGCTGTTATCCATATGAAATTTAATGTCTTGGCCTCTAGAATGTTGGAGGGAAGATATAGCAATATTTCATTTTTGGAGTGTTTATGTCTGAGTAAGCATGAATAGGCTTGCACTATTAATGTGCTCCCAAGTTCTCTAACTAGAAAACTTTTTATATGGAAAGTTAAACATACTTGTACCTATTTGCTATACTTCACTCTCTCTTGTCTGGAACACGGAAGCTTGCGTTGTTTTGCTGCATAAAACGGTCCAATAAACAATATTAATTCTTTTGATGGATATGCTTATTCTCCAGAACAATTTCCCCAAATACAAGCTCTCAAGGAATTTTAAATGTAGCCCAAGCGCATTTGAAGAAGATCAGGATGGAAAAGATTGTTCTAGAATCGACAGTAATTTTAATCTGTAGGAAGACTTGATAAGCAGCATGCTCTTTTTTTGGAAGTAGTCTGTAATGAGCAGGGTTTGTTGAGAGATTTATTCCTGTGTAAAACCATTTATAGTGAAACTTGCCTTCATGTAAACAGATAGTATCAGTCTATAAAGCAAATAATAACTGTCTACATTGATTATACAGAGACACAATTTAAAAAATGCTGTATGTCTATGTGTGGGTAGATAACATTTAAATATTGTTGAATCACAAAATACCTTCATTACATGTTTCAGTGAAGAATACAGGTTTTCTATTCTTTCATGTAGTTGGGAAAGCTAAAACAGGTTGAGTGGCTTGCTCAGAATCTCAGAGAGAATATGGTTTAATTCTCAAGAATACTTGATTCTATCTCTGTCTGTGATACCTCTCCAGACCAGATAAGGAGAAGTTAAGAAATCACTCACTGCATTGGCACCAGAATATCATGGGATTTTCATGATCTAATAACGAGTAAACAATCATAACTTGATTTGCCATATCTCTATACCAGTTCAAAGATGGCCATTCTACTTTTTTACACATCACAAACAAGAAATGAAAAACCACACTTGCTTTGGACAGGATTGTTTATTTGAACTATTTGTTGCTTTTCATTCAAGCTGAAGGAAATGCAACAAAGAAATTCTATAAGAGATTTCTCTTGAATCCTAAAAGTTATCTCTTGGTCATTTACAGGAAGCCCTGTTGGGATTCTAATTCATAGTGTTAGTCTGATGAGATATTTTGCTTCTGCCGATTGCTTTGAGTTCCTAATTAGAGTCCAGACACAGAGTAAGAATACTTAAGAAGCCTAGTTCATTGAAAAAAAGAAAAAAGAAATGATATGGCAAAAGTAGAGTTGAATATTCCATCATTTAGAAAGACATAAAAAAGAAAGAAAGAAAGGCAAATGCCATCACATGCGAACTATTTATCTGTCTTAGGCTGTAGTGTGTGTGTGTGTGTGTGTGTGTGTCTAAGGAGTTTTTATTCATTGGATTATGCAGTCACACAGTCCTGCTCTTGCCAGAGGGAGAGATCCAGCAACTGATTTGCATCCATGAAATATGTAAGTTATATCAGTGTAAATGTAAGTACATTTAAATTTCTTCAGATCAGGCAGAGATCAATATATGTACAGTGATAGTATTCTGCCTAGTTTTGAAGGGGGGCCAAAGTCAGCTATAGCCCCCAGACAATTAACAGGAGACAGCGATGACAGATGATGGAGGTGGCAGGAAACTGGCAGTGTTAGCTCTGCATGAAGAACTGCACACCAGGGCTGATGTCTGTCACGATTTTTTTTTTACTTTGTTAATAATTAGTTGAGCAAGCACACTTTACAGAGAGGGACCAGCTTTACCTGCCATGGAACGCTTCGGGGAAGACAAATGTGATGGATGTTACTGAGAGTGGGACAGCACATATTCACTGCATAGTGTGTCTGCCCAAATCAATCTTAAAAGTGAAAGAAAAGGATCTGCTTCCTGACCCCAAGTAAAATGTGGGAATGGGGGACAGAGGGAGGGGGGGTAGGCTATCCGAAGTCCACAGCCCTATCATGTTCAGTAGAGCCACTACGCTTACGCTGTCTATTTACTCTTGATCACATTTGCCTTTATATGCATCTCAGGATATGAATCAATTACAATTAGGATTCTTCATTTTATTTTATTTTTTTTAATTAAGCTTATGTTTACAGAATTTCCTTCATCTTCAAGTAAATGCTCAAACTGACTTTGCCTAGAGAGTATTGTCAAAGCTTTGAACCACCACCACCACCACCATCATAATAAACACTTTATGCCTTGTCCGTAATGGTGGATTCCTGCCCTGGTAAGGGAATTTGACTAGATCTCAGTGCAGAGGTCCACTACTAATACTGTAAGGCATAAGGGGTTTTATTTGGTGGCAATAATTCAAAGTTTTTCCAGATTTCAAAAGTGGCAATACTGCCACAGATGCAACCCTTATGTTCTCTGATTCTATGAAATGTCCAGTAGCTTGGGTTCCTGTGGCCTGGACAAGGGATTTTTCATAATTATTACAAAATAAACAAACTGAATTCCCTCTTTTAAGGGAATTATTTATACAAAGGAACGAAGTGTTGCTATTCAACTGGAAGAATAAATAAGAAATATTTTGCTCTCTCCCTTGCATGGGGCCATGCTAATGTTCTCTATATCATTCCGATTTTAGTGTATGTGCTGCCAACTAGCTCACTCTCCATCTTTAGATCTCACCATCTGCCAGATACCTAAGTCAAATTACGATCCCTAAATATAGGAGGGCATTTCTTGGCTCAGCTTGATGCGTTGCCTATTGCAGTCTTAGAAGAAAGATAAAAAGGCCTCCGATTTGGATTAAGATTTTGCCCATGTTGCAAAGGGGCTACTGAAACTGTTAATCACATTTTATTCCCTGCTTTATGTTGGCACGTGGTCAGAGTTGATAACCCCACGTGCAAGTACGTTTCCTGGTCATTCTGATCAATTTTACTTAACATTTTTATTCTCAGATATTTATGACTCCTTTACCCTAACTGCAGCTAAATTCCACTAAGTCATATGCAAAACTTACAACCAACTGATAGATTAGTTAATTTTACAATTTGTGTGTGTTTTATGCTATTGAGTTCTATTATGTACTGGTCTTTGACCACAATAAAGGTACTTACTTGCTTTCAGGTTAAAAAATGGTTGATTATGATTCCTAATATAATGGAACCTGCCTGGGTGCCTTTAGGCCAATCACTCTCTCTCAGCCCAACCCACTTTACAGGGTTGTTGTGGGGCAAAAAATTCTTGTACTGCACTTAGGTATAAAGACATACCATACAGTATAAAAATGCTACTAGCAAATGTACTAACAATTTTACTTTGAAAGATAGCAACTCAGGGACAACTAACTGAAATATAGCAACATTTATATCTTGCCTTTTGGATACATAATAGATCCTCTCCCCCCACCCCCATCCCAAGCAGCTAACTATGGTAATAAAATAAATTATGAAATAATTCACAAACATCAAAATACCTTACATACCTTTGAATATTGACATTCATTTAGTTCTGTGAGCCCAAATTTCCGATGGAATGACATGCAAATGCTGTGCTATCTTTCAGCAAGATATCTCAGTGGTCATAACCTATATCAAGGGTCTCGCAAAGTCACCCAGGGCACAAATGTAATTTTAAAAAATGGGAAGTAAGCATGCTGTGAAGCAAACTGCCAGCTTCCAGTATCATCTTTATTTCAAAGAATGCCTCTGGGATCTTCTCCAAGAGTGATTAACTGCTCAGTGCTCAACTGTCTACCCAGAAATAAGTTTTGTTGAGTTCATTTGAGTGTATAGGATTGCAGCTAAAATCAAAACCTAATTCATAAACTCCCATAGAGTATAACCATCTGTAATACAAAAGATTTGGTAACTCCAAATAAATAAGGAGGGTTTACATGTTTCTTCCTACAAAACTGTAAAAAAAATGGATATATACTGTTAAATTTTTGCATTTTCACTATTTCCATATGAAAGAAACTATATTAGTCTTATATACATTCCTGCATATGGTTTTGTGTGACTGTTTTGTGTTACCCATTACATTTAGCAAGTTTCGTTGTCAGAAATTCTAATTGCTTTATCCATGAGAACATTAAGCTGCAGTAAATTTCTATACACAGCTGTTCCATTACTACAGAACAAGTTTTATCTCCTAATAACTTGATGTTTCTTTTTAGTGTCAACTCTGACCAAAATTTACATCTTAGTAGGTGAACCTTAACATTGTGTAATTAGTTTGCTGCCAGGACTAGTAGTAAGAGGGTACATCTTTCAGTGTATCAACCAAAAAAAGTTTGAACTTTGCTGATTGTTTCCTAAAAGCTTAATTGTGATTAAAAGCAGCTATAATTGAAAAAGAAAAAAGAAAGAAAATACATTATGACCTTTAAAATACATATTGCAAATAACATGTCTGGTTTTGATATGAGTCCCACATAAAAAGGTTCTTTTAAATCCAAAGAACAAGATTTCAGTAGTGGCTGTAAGTAGTAAGTTTACGTTAATCAAATAGGAGCTTACACAGGTCTGGTGTCTAATTAATATTTAATTAATATTTAGTAGAAGGCTGTGCTTTTGAATTAAATAAGCTACTAATAAAAAAGCTAATTTGCCAAAGAGTTCACATAAATCTGATCTGCTGTTATGGGGATTTAAATTAAAATGGGGTATCTTTTGTTTTTGCCCTTTTTTTAAATGATTGCTGCTTGTCAACCACAAGTAATTGGCCTAAAGCAATTGGGTTAGTGAAATGTGACCAGAACTGAACAACAAGAATTGAAGCACTATGAAAACATGCTATGTACATAGCATCGAGGAGAGATTTGCATTAGTGACATAGTACATACTTCCGATTCACAATTGTTGCTAATGAATGTTTGTTTGCTTATTTATTTATTTATCCACAAGATTTATATGCTATCTGATGTCATGCGTTCTCTAACATAGGGCTGCACAGTCATGAGGGTGTCAGGTGTAGTTCCCAGAGCTCTTCCAAGAACAGTTGCCAAATTACAATTTTTAATATGATAAAAAGGGAAATATACAAGAAGAGTAGTCATATTAGTGGTATGTTGTTAATTTAATTTTAATCGAATTCAAATCAAATTTGGTTGATCCTATCTATTTCTTTGCCTTCATCCTGCCTGTAATGATTGGTTCCCAGACAGATAAAGATTCAGGAAACTAAAGAGCCAGCTGTAAGCTTCTCTGTTACCAGTATAATGTTCTACCTCCTTGCCAAATCAAAGGAAGGCTGTTGGGGGGGGGGGGGAGTGAATCAAAATGAATCCATGCTAATGTCCATGGGGAAAAACTGGTTCTAAATGGGAAATAGTACAGTTGCTGGAATTCTTGTAATCACATCCCATGCTACTGAATACATTTTACTAAAGAACACTCTGAGGCTTACACTTGTAAAGAATAGGCAGCTGCCAAAGAGCCTGATACTGCCTACACTTTGGAATGCATTCCATGCCCTCCCCCCCTTAAAGTACAACACTCATATGGGGAATAAGGCAAAAACAGCTTTGTTTCAAATCTAGTTACTGTCATGAATTCACAAAAAGATAACAGATGAACCACGTGCTCATAATCCTTTCCTCTATTGGAATAATTGCAATATAATTATAGTAGTTTTCCAAAAGATTATTCAGATGATATTAATCCAATGCAGTTAGAAAATATTTACACTAACCACAGAAATTCATAAGTTGCAAATTAAGAATATTAAAAGTTCCCAAGAAATAGATTGAGAAAAATCCATAATGTAAGGAGAAAAAATTATTTTTCTTCAGCTGAAACAACATCTACGGATCTAAGAAGACATCTGAAAACAGCAAACTAAGCTATACCCCCTTATCTTTATAGTGGTTAGAAGATACTATGGATATAATATCCATAACATTGGATATTATGTGAAAAGCTAGGATAGGGTTTGCTTTCCCTGTGTTTATCATGGTTATCCAACAGTAAACTGAGTTTACTAAGTATGAGAAAGGCTTTGAACACTGTTAAGATGCATCATCATCATCATCATCATCAGTAGTAGTAGTAACAGCAGTAAAGAAAGTTGGGGCATTGATAGCTCTCTATTCATGCTTCTGGGACAATGGGTGAAAACAAATTACTTTGGGTTTACTACATCATAGTAATAATTAGTACCCTGATTTCTTTTGCCAAGGTTAGCCTGCATAAGGCTTGTTATTGTCTTTCAAAATTATATTTCAGAGTGAAATTGATGGCATACAAATTTGGTATATAAATATATGTACTTAGGGGAGCATGTTTATAATTCAAGAATACCTATGATACTAGATGTCATTTTAAAATATATCTCTGTAAAGCCAGGAAGAATGAGGCAGGATGAACTGTATATAAATACCAGTAGGAATATAATGTGTTTGATCTTCTTATATAGATGTTTGCTTAACTGTAAGAATCCAATGTATAGAATACCATGGGGTATTAAGTATCACCATTTTATTCATGAAGAGGGACCAAGGGATTGTTTCAAATAAACCTTACTAGACTTTCTAAAATACAGTAACTGTGGCAATTTCTGTTGAGCATGATGACTCTGGTCTGATTGTAATGGGACAGGAATTGGGCTGGCACTTATCAAATCTGAACACAAGGAGAGTCTTGTCTGACCATTTTGAAACATTAGAGATTGTTAAACTGTTGAATAGCATGCAGAATGAATATATTTCAATTAAATGCAGTGGATTTCAGAAGGTCCAGTTAAATTTCCCATTAAATAAAGGTCTATTTCAGAAGGTAATTGCATATAAAAGCACTTTGATAAGATATTCTTGCCTACTTCAAGTAGATCAATGATTTTAATCATCCTTATTCCAGAATTTCATTGTGATCTTCACTTCAAAACCAAAATGTTGTGTAGTAAATATAGATGTATCAATATCCACATCCATTATGTGCCTTCAAGTCATTGTTGACTCCTGGTGACTGTCTGGACTAGACCCTGCAGTTTTCTTGGCAGATTTTGGAATTGGATTGCCACTGCCTTCTTCCTAGGGCTGAGAGAGATTCAGCGGCCCATGGTCACTCCTCTGGCTTTGTGCTAAGGCAGAACTAGAACTCATGGGCTCCCCATATCTAGCCCAGTGCCTTAACCGCTACACCAAACTAATGTTGGAACAGGAACTCTGGGAATTCCTAACCAGCATAACCAAACAACTCAGGATTGTGAAGAACAAAGACATCAGTATCTTCCTTCTGGGAAGAAAAAAAAAAATCAAGAACATTCCTTGTAACGTGATTGAATTAAATCTAGTTAATAGTTTCTGATTAAAGCTGAATGATAATTAGAGATATATTAAAAATCTGGAGGACATGTCACAAATCAGGTGCTAAAGAACTAGCTGAAGTTTCCAAAAAAGGAATAAAGGATTAGCCACTTAAAAGGATTGGCCAGTTTAAACTATTGGCCAATAGAAGGCATCCTTATGAGTAACAACCTGGCAGAGACGTTGATTGATAGTTAGGAATTCATCTGTACCTGGAATTCCATGAAACAACAGTTAAATTAAACAGGTTTAATTTAATCAGTAGAGCAGGTTTAATTTAATCAGTAGAACATATACAAAAGGTAAAATAATCACCCCTATTTCCAATATTCAGTTTTCTCATTCCTATCAGCTTTCAAACTTTCTGTTCTTTTTCTCAGACAGAAAGGGCCGGTTGATGCCAAGCAATTATATAAAACATAAAATACACCTTAGTTGTTATATTAGCTTTTGACCAGAAGGAGGCACTACACAACCACTTTCATTCTTATTGGGACACTTCAGGTGTAGGTATCCTCCATAGTAGATGCTCTGTGTTGTACAGCTAAATGCACTGTATAGTTCTTAAGTGCGAGGCACGTACGTTCAAATCCCATTAAAGTGCGGAACATAGAAGAATTAATATGGGTGATACCTACACCTGAAGAGGCCGGATAAGGATGAAACCAGTGGTGTATTGCCTCAGACTTGTCAGTAGCTATACAACATCTAAGCCCCCTTTAAGGCTTTTGGGGGAGGCAGGCTTGAGGCCTCTAATATGAGGCCCATATCAATAAAAATCACAAAACTCTCTAGTACAAGAGCATATTTTTAAAAAGGAAAGCATTCTTACGTAGCATCTATAAAGAAACCTATATAGAAAATCACCTGAAATATCTTTGTGATAGAGCCATTTTAGGGATAGTACTTAGACCTGTACAGTAGGACAAAAGTGTGATGGAATGTATCTACAAAGAGGAGGGTGATGTGGGGGATTGCAACAGAGAGCAAGACCACCAGGAAGGGAAAGGAGACAAAAGACCACACAGTCCTCAGGGGGAGTGTGGGAAGCATAAGTCGTTTGGGATAGTCACTCCCTAGAATTTCCCAGGGTATATCCACTAGTTGCAGTAGTATAGATTTAATCTGGCAAGATTCTGTCCATATGGTATAAGCAAATAAAGGAACTTAACTCAACTGGATAGTTTCAGCATTGTTTCTAGGGCTGGGTCTGACAAAAGTAAACATCTAATTTTTATTTTATTTTATTTTGCCTGCAGGTCTAATAAAAGTGCTATTTAATTTTTCACAGAGTGAGGAAACTTCTTGCCCTTCCCCAAAACCTTCCTTATCCTTCTTCTGGTTTCCTTGTCTGTATAGTAAACTTGTAGAGTTAACTTAATAATTGAAATTGCATGGCTATTGTATCACATAAATCCTTTTTCCCCTACCCAATTCTTTTATATCTTATTATAGTTATTATATATTTTCCAGGGTAGCCAACTTGTTTCCCAGATCTCCACTCCACTGTCAGTTTGCGTATTTGACATCTCTCATTTTTACCAATATGTTGTTCTAACTGTGCCAATTTCACATCAATCTAGCTAGCTGGCTGTCTTCCAAAATAACTATGCATACCGCATACTTACCATTGGCTATTTCTTTTGAATTATACCTTTAACCTAATAGAGTAGTTGCCTTTTCCTGACATGTTTTATTGTTTTTGAGATAGGTTAATCAAAAGTACATTTGTATAAGAATATTACCATACTCAAAGTACTCTTTTCATGGAATTCCTTAGCATGAAATTCGTTCGGTTGTTGTTGTTTTATAACCGCTGCATTCTATTTTCATTTTTATGGAGTTATGTACCATGACCTTAACATCTCTCTACTAATTAATTTTCTGTTCTTCAAATAATGAATGAACTGTTGACCCATGTTAGTTCATCTGTTGTTAGAACTTTTTAGCAAAGTATTCCTCATCTTAGAGGCTTACCTTGAATCACATTTCCCCCTGTCCCCAATTTGGAAAGAGATTTTTGGGAGATTTTTGTAGTCTTCTCTTCTTTTCACCTTCTGAATTTTTCAGGCACACAAAATAAATTGCAGAATTAGATATTTTGTTGCTCTTGCAAATTAATAAATTACTGAACCAAATTAATGTGTCGTTTCAAATCTTGCTGACCATCCCAACCAATATGTTCAATAATAATGAATGTTGAGAATTGCCGTTGAGTAACATCTGGAATGCTACAAATTTCTTATCCTCAATCTAGGGATAAACCCATGTATTCCACCTACTATCTTTCTAATTGCTACCTGCAGCTTATGACTTTTAGCTTGTATTTGAAGCAAGCTCTTGAGTAATATATTAGAAAGAAGGAAGAAATAGGAATCTTAAAATATGGCTAAACACAAAGTCTAGCCTTGGAACAGAAATATAGGAATTCTTCTTGTCTATTTATTATTTCTCTCATGCATTATTTCTCTATCATGCATCTTCATCCTTCATGCATGTTGCTTACTATCAAGTTTCTGTCTGTGACCAAACAGAAGTAAGCTTATTTTGTAGTAAAGAACTGAAGCAGTTCAGAAATACATGTTTTCATAACATACATTTTTGAATATGTATTTCTTCTGATAAGAATATATTTATTGTGCTGCCCTTCCTGATCAACAAGGACAGCTTTTCTGGGAGCAGATAGTATGAAACAAAAGTTTCCCACATTTTCAGAATGGTCTGAAATCCATTTAATAATGGAAGTGTTTTTAAAACACTTTACAGTTTGGCCATCTGACTGCAGTTTCTGCAATAAAATAAGAGCTGGATTTGGGGAAGAGTAACTCTTAAAAACCTATTTTAGAATTTCATTTACAGTTACTATGCAACAAACACTCCATTATGGGTTTGACATATCTATAAAGTGCAATTCTCCACACTTAAAGGAACTACTAAGTTCTGGTGGTTCATAATTCTTCCTGGAATTTATTCTGTTTCATCAACATCTTGACAACCACCCAATTAAAACAGATTCTCACAAACAAGAAACAACAGAATAATCATGATATAATATAGGAATCAGACTCTGCATAAACCTAGATGTCTACTTTGCTCCTACATTTGCAACTTCACCCACAAAATTAGAGGCACCTTTACATGTTCTTCTCTAATGTTAAATATGTCATCATCTCCTAGCCCCTCTGGATTCTATGTAGGACAAATGGGACAGACTTTGCACAATAGAATTAATGGATGCAAGTTTGATATCAGGACCCAAAATAAGGACAAAGTAATATCAGGGCATTTTAACCTCCAGGATGCACCATTACAGGTTTCAGTATAGCAGTGTGGATATATTTGAGCACAATGTCAAAACAATATGCCATCTAAAATCCACGAAGATGCAGTTTTGATGTCAAATGAAAAATAGTCAACACAAGTCAATGGAGATGCTTCTCTGAATGAATGACTAAGTGATATCAATTAAAACCTATAGCATTATAATGTTGCCAATTCCCCCCAAAAGACATTTGACGTGTTAAATGGAATTTCTTTCTCTTTTTTTCATTTCTCTTTATTTGCTACTAAAAACACTAATTATACTATTTAGAACAATTGGAAGTTTAATGGCATCTACTAGAATAGTTATTAAAGCTGAAATCCAAACAAACCTTAGTCAATAGCTCCTATGTTGCTTTATTAAGGAGATTTGTTTTTGTTTCAGTTGTTATTTGTTCGTTCATGCTCTACTACAAAGCTGGAGACCTATTTTCTTGATGAGGTCTACACGACCTCTATTGAAACCTGTCAACATCTGCATTCTAGCACAAGCCAAGACTAAAGCCAAAAGTGGGTGATGCAAAAGCTATTACTCTTTTATTTAGTAAACAACAGTGAGAGACGTCTTCTTTCTTCCCAAGGCTTTTTCCTCTTGTTTATTGGTTGAATACTTTTTATGCCTCCCATATTGTAATTTTGTGCTATTATAGTGCATATGTTTTTCAAAACAAATGCATGCCACCCTGGGAACTCTTGTAGCTGAAGAGCAGTTTAGTTATTTTAAAAAATAAATAATATGTTGTTCAATGGAAGGTTTTGGCTTTTTTTTTAAACTTCCCCAGCATGATCTTTCCCAAAACCCACTAAGATATAAATGGAGAACCACAAAAAGGATATGGAACTCTTGGATACTATCCTTCGATAGTCTGCCCAGGCCTCAGTAAACTAATTCTGCTTTTTTATTGATACTGGATGTGCTGAATAGATAGGAACAAAGAAAGGAGAGTAGCATTTCTGTTTTTCTCTCTCCTTTGTCTCAAATAATTATTATTGTTTGAATAATTCATTGAAATCACTCAGAGGAAATGCCGCTTTAGCAGTGTAATAGGTTAGAACAAAAGCATGCCTGAGAGCACTGAAAAACTTTGGACCCTGTAAACCAAAGCATTTTCTAGTATACCCTGGTCTGCCCAGCAGTCTGTATCCTTTTTTATCAACCCTGGGCCAGCTGGAGTTCTCGTGGAGGCTGGGAGTATCCAAGGTCAGACCTTAATCTAGCCAGTATTTCTTAATGACCATAAAATGTTGCTGATGTTTTGTTTGTTAAGGCCTTTAAAAAGAGAGGTTACATATTTTTTAAAAAATTATTATTTTTATGTTCCAGTTTTCCTCCAAGAGCTTAACACAATGGAATGGTTGTTCTCTCCCTCATCCCATCCCAGTTTATCTGTGATCCCATAGGTACATTAGGCTGAAAGACAGAGATTGCCCCAATGTCATTCAGCAAACTGATGGCTAACAGGAGATCTGTCACTGGAGTCCTGATCCAACTCTGTAACCCCACAGAATATTACTTGTTCTGAACAGTAAATAATAAAATTGCAAGTGTTTTGCAATTGCCCTATTTGTAGGTTTGGATTCAGAATCCCCTGGTCCAGATCTAATTATCTAATACCACTATGCTGTTCTCCACTTTTTGAACTTTCATTGTTTTCAAGGAAATATGGAAGATGTTTTCTGCCTTTCTGCTTTATAGTTCATTTGGAGCTCTTTTGTAATTGGAAGTATCAAAAATGTAATTAATTAATTAGGAGTTGCACTGATAAATTTTGTTATCCCAGTAATATCTCAGGTATTAACATCTATTCTAAATTGTTTAGCATCTATACCAGAAGAGAGTATTGTTGTTCACAACACATTATTTTAAGTCAATCTGTTACAAAAGGAATATCTAAGTTTAACCACCACCACATTTGAGAAAAAGGTACTGGTTTTTTTAAGTAACACATATATGATCCCCATAGTTGAATATTTTTATTCAACTAATATTTTTATTAATCCCTGTTTATTGTAGGATCCTAAAATAATTGCTCATTTCTCATCCTTTGTCAAAAAGAAAAGAATTCCCCTGAAGAGTGTTCCCAGTGTGAACTCTGACAAGCTAATAAGGAAGAATGATGGAAGCAATAAAAGGGAAACTGGGGTGCATTCCTCTGATTTACTGTTGTAAAATGATGGCCCTGTTACAAAATGAACGTGTGTTCTTGAACATTTGGAATATGGGCCAGGCTAACCTCTGTCTTAACTGTAAACAATCCAAACACCTCCAAGCAATCATGTTGAAAACTAATGACGTCTTAACAGCATCTTTTAAATCTGTAGAAGAGAATGGTGTGTTTTTAATTTAGGATGATTTACTACATTAAAATTGGTGTGAAACGTGCAACAAATTGTGGTCTCCAAAGAGGGAAGTGAATGTTATCAGCTGGAAGGAAGAGCAAGCTCTAGAGAATTAGCATAAGTTTTCTTTCACGTTTACATTCCAAAAGGACAGGTGAATCTGCTCTGAAAGTAAAGTCTAAGCAAGTGAAAACTTCCCAAAGCAGCTGAGTTTATGCTTTCAGAAAGCTGATGTGTTTTCTAGGTTTTAAAACTACCCTTTGGATGGAAATTTGTCCATTGTATGCATTTCAGTGATTTATGTATAATGTGAAAAGATCTTCCCTGTCATATTAAGTTGATCCATGAATTTAGCTACAGGAAGAAAGTACAGGCATTAAAGGATATATATTTTAAGTAGTCATCTTGGAATATGTGAGCTAATAAACAGGGATTTTTATGTATTCTTGTATAGTGAAAGTAAATATATATTGGGGAATAACATGCAAAATAGAATTTAGATTTGCAAGTGTAACGCTCAGCATTCAAGAAGCTGCCCTTGTTAGAGAAACTAACTTTGCATGCATAATCAGTTTGAGCTCAAACATTTAGTTTCTGCATAATTTAATTCAAATGCTTATTCAACATATGACATTTTTACTATGAATCTGAAGTCCTGGATTGGCCTTAAAACTCTACACTGCTGGCTGATCAAATTAAAGATAGCATAAGTAAATTCAGTAAAGACATTGCTCTTATCTGCAGATTAGTAATTTATTCGTTGTTTTGTTGTGAATGTTGCAGTCTTTCACACGTTTCAGATTCTTTGTTCCAAGGAAAACATGAGTTGTAAAATTCTAGAATAGTCTGGAAAAATTAATTTTAAACAGAAGTGAATATCTGAAAATATAGTGCTTAGCTAGAGGGACTAAACAACATTTAGAAATAGCCAATTAAGTCTCAGCATCAGATCTTATCTGTCAATATATGTACTTTTCTATGCCTAACTCAGACAAGTCCAGTGCTAAGAAAGCATTTAAACATTTTATTTGGCAGGAACATAATCCAAAACAATAAAATATAACTGATCAATGCAATCTAGTTTTATATATCCTAAAAACCATATAGCTTATATAGTTGTAAAGGCATGATGATGATGATGATGACGACAACGAAGAAGAGGAGGAGGAGGAGGAATGGAGAGACACCATGCTGCAAGGAAAAGTGCTTGCCTTTACTATCACCTTTATTGCAATTGTTTTCTGTTTCTGTCAAGGTCCCTTAGGCATTTTGAGATAATTAAAATAGTGGGCAATTGCAACACTGAGGTCTGTAACTTACTACTGTACTCCATAAGAGGACAAAAGTAAACTGCAGTGCTAGAAAGGAACCTGTGTAGCTTAAGGGTATATCGAAGAGATATCTCACCAGTTATATACAAACTGTATATAGCTGGAGACCAATTTTTTCCAGTAATATTTTAGCAGCCTATTTTGTTTGTTTGTTGGATACACAAAATGGTGGACAGGCTTTTATTCATCTCTGATAAGTCTTTTAAGGGAGAAATCACCCAATCACCAGTGCTTTGGTTGAAGATCCCACAGGAAAGTTCTCCCCCCTGCCCCCAACCTTTTCCTCAGGCCAGAAGGCTCGCAGGATTGTGGCTGCAGTACCCTGGTTGAAGGGAAAAGAGAAAAATTATGTATGTATTTTCTAAGACTCCCTCCCTCCCCCCCTCCCTCCCCTCCCCCCCAATAAGGACTGGAACTGGGCCACAGGCCCTCCTTGAAATTAACTGCTCAGTGGGATCATATAGGTCTTTTTACCTTTTCATGGTTTTTCCATGGCATCCACTGCTGTGTGTATGCATTTCAACCAGAACTGCAATAAACATTATCTGGATGGATGAAAAAGTGTCCCATTACATGAAGGAAAGCGGTGGGCTAACCCTGCTCTACATTTTCTTTACCTATTTTATGCTGCTAAGCAATGACAAGAGAAGTCCAAATTAACATAACACATAGGTTGCTCTGAACTTTGGCAAGCATGCATTCTGTCGGCTGGATGCAATGCCAGCAGAGTGGGGGTGCCATTAATAGTCAACGAGGCAACCTTTTTAAAATTCACTGGAACTGCCTGTGTTTCTCTTTCATTTCTACCTGTGGATACAGGATCCATCATAACTTTTTTTCTTTGCACATTGCATAAATTAAACTCTTCAAATCAGTACAGGGTATATACTTAACCCAAGTTGAGATGGTTTGTTCACTAGCTGTAGGGCTCAAGAACCCAATTATTACATCCACATTTTAGAGTTATTGTCTATAAACTTATGTGTTGCTGGAGAGATTATGTGGAGGTTCATACTCCCCCTCTTCCTCCTCTTGCTATGCATCACTCTCAGTTTTGTGTAGACAATTTGCACAGAAAAGAATTATTTGTTTGCTGAGCTTTGTATTGTAGCTGTAATATTATTGCTTGCTTGGCTTTATTTGGAGGATTCTGGGGTTTTTTTCCTTCTTCTCAATCCAATAATTTTTTTCTTCCCAAAGCTTTAGTCATTCCCTCTCAGTAACTTGTCGGTATCCACTTTATCACCCTGACAATCTCTCTGTTCTGCAAGGATTACACCTCTGTACTTCAGTGCATGACATCATAGTGAGATAGTGCTTAATGATCTGAGTCTCTAAACGCCCATTGCTCTGAATTCTAGTTACAGAAAATATGTGACAGCTCTGGCCTAGTTGAGCTTTGCTTACGCTGCTCTTTTCTGGACCAGGCAGGGGTGTTCACGTGTTGTCAGTCGCACTCATGAAACTGCTGAAGCTGCATTTTAATAATGTGCATTTGGCAGGCAGCAGATGAGAAGGTGAACCTGGTTCAAGTTGTCCCATCACTAAGGCAGTGAATCTGGCCTCAACTCACAAAAGGATTGAGTTTAGCCATTAAAGCGTTTGATTTTACTGAACAATGTCAAGTAATTTTTTTTTTCAAAGGTGGGTGGGGAGAGATAGAGGAGGAAAATATAATTGTCCCAGAATTAAACATGGATTCAGGAATGTGGTTACACTAGACATATCTGTCCAAGCAAAGAAACAATCAGATTAAAGACCAGCAGTGGACATTGAAGAGATGAACTTATGGTTCTGGCACTTTCCTTTACAGACTGAGATGGCTTTGGACTTGAATACATGAAATAATGTTTCTTCCCTTAAAGCTTGCCTGCAATAAGATCTTCCACTGAAGCTTTAGTCAGGTGGTGGAACATCTGCTTCCAATAGGCACATTTGGAATTTTGAGAGCAGTTTGTTGATACTTTTCCAAAATGATTGCCATTCCATGTCTTCCATATTCACAAAACAGCTACCATGATGGTTATAGTTAATCTAATCACCAAACACCTCCTTACCAGAAGGCAGGTATGAGACTATCCCTTCCGTGGCCTCTTAGCCTTTACCACTCTAGCTTTTCTTTGAGTTCTGCCTTTTCCGAGCAAAGCACTACAATGATGTGCCATTTTATTTTCTTTTTTTTAACAGTAATTTTATTAAAGTTTATAATTACAACAGTAAAAACAAATACAAGCTTAAAAAAAAGATATAAGAATACAAAGAAAGAGTAGAAGGTGCAGAAAAGAAAGAAAAAAAGGAAAAAATAGAAAAGTAAGAAAAGAATATAGGAAAAGGAAAAGTAATATATAAAGAAGTGACTTCCTACCATCATCACAACAGGTATAAGCAATTTTAGTAACTTATTGCCTCCTCTTAAAATACAACAAATGATCTCTTCTTCCAATATCCCATCTCTTATCTATAAACAAATCCATAAAGCATCGTCATTTCAGTGCTGGTGTCAGCAAAAGTCCATTAAGAGTTACCAGAAATAACAACATATCTATTTTAAACTTGATCAAGTAAACCAACCTTGTGTTCCTTCCTTTTACTTCTAACAATCTTAATTTTTAATCCCTTCAAATAATGTCCTAGAACTTTATTTCTTTTCATTTTTTCTTTGTCCCTTCTCACAGATTCTTCAAAACTTTAACAAGCCTTGTTTGTAAATCTAAAATAGGAAAATTATCCAGGTCACTCTCTTGGCTTATTATTTGTATATCCCTTTTAATTATTAAAACATCAGCCAGTTTCTTTTGTATGTCCAGTGTAACATCTTTTTCCATGTCATCCTTGTGGCCTATCATTTGTAAATCCACTTTCAACTCAGTCTTGATGTTGTCAGGTAAATCTTGTTCCTTTTCTATAACATCTTTTGGACACAGTCTCTCCATAGAGGCAGATATCTCTGTTGACACTATTAGTAATAACGTCTGAGTCCATTTTTCAAAAATATCCTTCAGTATTTCCCAAATTAGAATATTTTCTTCATTCTGCAATTGTAAGTCGAGTTTATGTGTTCTTCTCCTTTACTTGTAATCTTTAGTTCCTTCTAGTGTCCAGTTTTTAAAATCCTATCTTACTATGTTTTTTTAAAAAAATTAAAACAAAAGCATTTTCCCACGGGAAGAATTCTTTATAATTAACTTCAAAATATTATTTCAAATTTATCTGGATCCTTAGTCTATTTGTAACTTTCTAAAATCAAGGTTTTAACTACCCTTTTGCTATTTATTCCAAAAAATATTTTTTTAAGTTCTTAAACTTATAGTTAAAACTTTCTTTTGCTAAGGATTGAAGGAAACTCACCCAGTGCTGTCTAACTTGTTGATTCAAAGGTTTCTAATAGCTGAAAAGCAGTTAACAAGCAATTTCTGAAAGTGATTAGAAAAGGAAGTATGCGAACTTAGTGTCCTTTCAAAGAGGCCAACTTCATTTTGAGCAACATGGCTATTCCTTTATCTCCCAGAGCTCTAAACCCACCAGAGTCTGCTATCTTGTGGTCTCCTCATGAGGAGCAGCTGTCTGGAGTACTTGTGGGCAATCTCAAGTCCTCTCCTTGTCTGGAGAAGTTGTGAAGAGCCAATCTACTCTCCAGCTCTTCATTCCTCTGCAGTTGTCACTCTGCCATTTCTTCTTCTGGAAGTCATGCCATTTTATTTTCAAGGACTATATGTGAACATGTATGCAATATTCTCATTTAATTTAAAAAAAAAATTCAATTATTAAATAAAATTAGTCTTTTAAAAATCTATTCAAGTAGGGTAGGAAACCTGGTAGGCCTCTATAAAGATGTTTTTAGTTGTATTGGATTGCATTCCCCTGCTCATCTCTAATTTTCTTCCTTATTTAAATTGTTCTATGTAATTAGAATGGAGACAGTTGCTTTGTAGTGGTGTCCTGCCTCTGGAATGCTTTCCCTAAGGAGGATATGTCTCACATCTAATATTTTTGGTGCCAGGTAAATATGTATCTTTTAATTTAGGCTTTTAAAATTCCATGCATTTTAAGATTGTCCTTGAAGTTAAAATCCAACTAGGTGGCAGCACCTAACCACTGATTTTGAAAAGCCCATCAGGGTTGGACCTAGTTATACTTGGTGGTTACCATTGAGAAGTACTAAAGCTTTAAGTTCAACTGGTAAGTGAAAAAAAATCCCAAAAGAAGGCATTAGTAAACCACTTCCATATTGTCAGCATGAAAACTACATAGATTTGTCCATGAGGTTATAAGGAGTTGAGATTGTCTAAATGGAAACTTGACTTTTAACTTGAAGTTTTAAACTGTAGGTTGTTGTGGTTGTTGTTGTAGTTATATACCAACCTGGAATGGATCTGCAGAGACTTGCAATTAGCAGCCAAAAACAGGAACCTGGAGACAAGTCCTTCAGTAATAGTCTAGTTGAGTCTGAAAGTTTTTTCTTTCTTTTTTCTTTCTTTTTTCTTTCTTCCCCATCTTTCTACTCTAGTGCCCTATGTTAGGGAAGCAGTCCTCTTATCCATCTTTGAGCTAAAAATTGGTCCAGGTTCATGTTGCATCCCTAAAATTCTGGTCAGGTTCTGTGATATTTCTGTGTGGCTCTGGAGTGATGGAAGACCATCCGTGATTCATCCAAGCAATAAATGCAAGGATAGCTTTTCATACGGCTAGAATGTTGAGATTCTCTAACTGAAAGGTTAAGGAGTGCAATGAATGCCTTAAACATCAACTGCCCCAATACTTTCAAAAAGGAAAAATTGGGTCTGGGGTCTCCAAATGAGACACTTGAGCCCACCCTTTCCCTCAACTTTTTAAGTGTTTCCTCTGTTTGAGAGGAACATACAGTAAATCTTTAAGTTACACAATTGTTCCTTGATGCTCTAAGCTACCCTGCTTCCTCAGGTGTAATGAAGGATTCCCAGTGTGGAAGCAAAATTCATTTACCTGTTTAGTTGATATAGAATGGGAAGGAACACTATTGTGTCCATTGCCTTGAGCAGGAAAAAGTCTGGGTTTGCCTTGGCTGTTTTTCTTTTTCTTTTACAAGCTGAAGAGACAGATTTAGGAGGCTCTTATAATAATCTATTTCTTGGGGATTCTCAAAAAACTTGTGTCTTATTTGTCATTAATATTACAGAAAGCTTAATATTTTGCCTATTGTTAGGATGTGCGAAATCATTTTAGTTGATCCAAAAATAATGCCGCAGACCTGATGCTTGTTAATTGAAAAATAATTCCACTGAGTTTGATGGATTCTACTTCCAAAATAAGTGTGCAGAGAACTGGGCCCTTAAATCAAATCTTTATTACGGCCTTTGGCCCAGAAAGGGCCCTCGTATCTATTCTTGTGAGCACAATATGATCCCTGATAAATGTTGTGGGAGCTTCACATGTTGAAATGTATCACATGCCTATTAACCTTTTGATGCTATCAAGCTGATAAGTTCAAACTACTTGTCAGAAGCAGACCTAAGTAGGACATTCTTGACAAGGAAACATACTTTAATAGTGCCATCTGCAAATTACATTGAGGAAACCCATCGAGATGAAATTCAGACATCAGCAGAGTACCTGAAATGAGTAACAATTAACTGTCACAGGGATTCAACATTAGGATATCTCATTAAAATATTTTTTTGCTTTTCTTCTAAAAATCTTTAATGCAGAGTCTTCACATTCCTGTATACCTTAAATGCATATAGTAACAGAAGAATAAATGCCCCAGTTTTCTTGGGGCAATCTTATTCAGGATTAATCAATTGGTAACACTTTCTGTGTTGAAAGTATGATTTCTGTCCATGCCTGTGAGCCTCCTGAGTGCCACCTGGAGAGTGTCACAGAGAATGCTGGCCCAGATGGGTTCTTGACCTGATACAAGGGTTCTTGTTACATTCTTATGGATTAGATGAACTGAAGAAGGCTTAGAGAATGTGTATTTGTGTTAAGTTGTGTTTACATTAAGAAGGGCTTCTTTCAGTGGAGTCTAAATATTCATGGTAGAATAACAAGGCATATACTTTAGGCATAGTCCTGATGGTTTTCCAGTAAGCCACTAAGATCCATCCATAATGTATTCTTTATTACAGTAGTAACATAGCAACGTCTGTATTCATTATTCAATGTTTTGTTTAAGACTGTGCCTGATATTACATGCATATTTTAATTTGTTGCAAGAAATAGAATTAGCTGTAAAATTCTTATTATACGTAATAATTTCTAGCAGAAAAAGGAAGTTTCAGGGTTTGAGGAAACTACTAATTACTTTTGTTCTCCTGTCTCATTTTGTAACAGATCAGCTCCCAGCAATCATGACCGGATACAACGATTAAGGCAAGAATTTCAACAAGCCAAGCAAGATGAGGATGTGGAAGATAGGAGGCGTACTTACAGTTTTGAACAACCGTGGGTATGTGTTCGTTTATTACACTATCTATATAGCACTCAGCAAAGTCCTCAGGAAAAAAAAGCTGCCTTAGATTAAGTCAAATCATTGTGCAGACAGCTATTTTGTTTACCAATAGTAGTTATGTAGGGTTTCAGTCAGAGTCCTTTTTGTTCCTACCTGGAAATGCCAGAAAATGAACCTTGTAATTTTTGCATACAACAAAATTGTTCCTCCATAGTTTTACAGTCCATTCTTTGCTTGGCTTTAGGTGTTATCCTCAATTCCTACTGGAAACTGATTCCGTGTCTTGAATGACCTTTTAACCCCTGACTCTTTGCCTTTCCATCTGTGGTGCAACACTCCTAATTTTGTTTTGGATTGTGCTCTGCCATCTGTCCCTTCTGTAAAAGGATATTGTTTGGCCTGTTGGAAGCCATTCCTGGGTCATAATTGATGCTGGCCAACTTACTGTAGCTGCCCTTTAAAGAATGTCTCTAGGGGATTTCTGCAGGCGATGTTGACAAGAACATGATTCTTTGCTTGTATAAACCGTACAGATCTAACTAAAACATGGTAGCATTCAAGACACCTATACTGGTCTTTACTTGAATGCATTTTAAACAATTCATTACAAGTATGCGTGTGTGTGTAAAAAATCTATGTCAAAACCCACAGCTTGGTTCTTATCAACCAGCCAGAAAGTGATGTCTGAAAAGGCTTTGTTCTCCAAATCACCTTTGACTCAAGGCTGAAACATCTATTTATTTATTTTACTTTATTTATAAGATTCTGCTTTTTGGTCCAAAAAGACACCTTGCAGTTTAAAAAATAGTTTTCAATCAGTGCAGAGGTGAAAGAATCAAGTTTTGAACCTCTGTGATTAAAACTGCAATTCGCAATTAAATAAAACTATCAACAGAGAGTTGGGCAGCATCTAAATGTATGTATATATGAGTGTGTGTATGTAAATAAATAAATAAATAAATAAATAAATAAATAAATAAATAAAAGCATTGACAATAACAAAAACAGCCCTTTAAAGTAGTTTTGAAATAAGAATATTTTTATCAACCTGTTCAAAACTGGAAGACAGGGAAACTTATCCATAAATAGATTTATGCAGAACAGGCTCTACTTCTTGCAGCTTCAAGCCTTATTCTCTGTGGCCTCAGCAGTGAAAGTCAGTTGAAGAAAGATGCTGTTTGGTAACCTAAAGATTCATTCCTATGGCAGCTGACATTGCTTAGGGAGCCTAAATGCATTTATAGATTGAGAGAGAGAGAGAGAGAGAGAGCATGAGCGAGCAGGAAAAGGGGATGAGCCTAACTGCACTGGGGTGAGGCTGTCAGTTTGCTAACCTAAGGTATATGAGTTTGCAGAAAGACCTATTTGCATGTAATTCTGTAGAAGCTTATTCTAAACAGGAAAGCTATGCCATAAATACGTACTTCCTATGTGTGTGTCTCATATAAAGTCTGAAAAATATTTCAGATTTTCATTTCAGTTTTCCTCTGGACTTTTGTCTCCACCTGTGTTGATTTCGAATTTAGCATTAAAAATGTGGGGAACAAACACGCTCTTACACCAGCCTGCTTAAATCAGTTCCTTAAATCAAACTTCTGTAAAAGAGATACAGGCTTCTTTTTAATGTTCTGTTATAAAACATCCTAGGATCTCCATGAATTAATGTAATAAAATGTTTGTGATTATGTTACTTTAATGGGTAAGCTATTTTGTTGTTGTTGTTGTTGTTAACTTTCCAAAAAATATTTTCATCAATGGAGTTTCTGGAAAAAAAAAAAAAAAGAGCTTCTGCATTACAGGACGAGGATCTGGAGATCTGCTGAATGAGCTCCGAATGTGACAGTTAGGGATCTTGGGAAAGCTATCTGAGAAAAATACACACTCTAGAGGACTTGAAAACTTAACTACTGTAGGTCATGGGCCAAATGTTCTCTATCCAAATACCATAGCAACTTTAGACAGCCAATCTTGGCATGCTTTATAAGTCTCCAGCAATGACTGAGTGGAGAATTATTTAGATGACAGGCTGATTACCTCAGGAATGGAATAATTTCCTAAATTGTAGGTCAGAAGACTGACCTTTCTTTTTTCTTTTTTTTCTTTTTTCCACACAAACAATGGGGAGCTATCCCCCACTGGAGTAATAATGCAAATGAGCTTAAAGTGTCTGAAATTGTGCTTAATATATTAATTTTAATCCTGAGCTTTGGTGATTCTTGGCTGTAGGCTACACATGTACCGTTATATACAGACACACTCATTTAGCAGAGGCCCTGTGTATTTTAGGATTAATTTTCTCCCTCTTGTGTATTCTAATCTAGGTAAGATCACAATGCTTGGAAGGGATAAAACAATGATCTCATCCCTTTTGAGAGCACACAATGTATCTTCAGCACTGAGGAACTAAAAACCCATCTCTTAAGCAGCACATGTGACTTCAGCCTATTAGTTTAAAATTATAAAGATCCTGTCTTCAAAATGCATGCAGATGTAGCAAATGCCAAATAAAATTAAAACACAGAAAGTGGGTGGAATGTCTACATGCATGGAATTGGATATTTTAGCTATAATCTTAAATACTTTCTATCTTGGTTTACAATCTGGCTATTGGAAAAAAGAAATCACCTGCACAAGGTCTGCTGTTAAAGCTGGTATATAACCTGATGGAACTAGGGGGTGGCACAGGTGCCGTTTGCAATGAGAGAAGGTATGAAAGGCTTACATGGACATAAAGCTTTGAATACAGAAAAATCCCTCAGAACTTTGATAGGAAAGTAAAGAAAACCAGCTTCCATTCACAGAATAGCAAACCCCACCCCAATTCCTCCACAATTTTAAGATGGAGATTGAAAGTTAAATTCTAACAGCAGAACAATTTTGCTGCCTCAGCCATATTTCCCAGTCTCTGTTGGCTGGTTTTAATGGTCCTATTCAGATCATAGTGAGCAAGTGTCATTTTAACTATGTTTCACTAGGATATCCTTGGCAGAATCTTTACCAATGGCTGAGGGAGAGTGGCACTTCTACCCAAAATATCTGCTGATCCAGTAATTTGTGAGTCCCTGTCTTGAAGGCAGTCACTCCAGCAACTTTAATGAACACAGACATTCTTATTAAAATCTTTAAAATGACAGTTTCTTGAGACAGCTAGACAGAATAGTTGTGGTTGAAATCTCAGGGCACATGTGTCTAGGGCATCTTTCTTGTTAAAATTATGATGTATATTTTTAGGTTCTTAATCATAAGACCTTTTTAAAGGGTTCAACACACTCATGATTCTCTAATACAGTGTGTTGTGTATTAGTGGAAATAGCTCCATTTGTTCCAGAGAAGAGAGACCTACAGTCGTGTGAAAAAGAAAGTACACCCTCTTTGAGTTCTATGGTTTTATGTATCAGGACATAATTAAAGTCATCTGGTCCTTAGCAGTTCTCAAAAGTAGGTAAATGCAACCTCAGATGAACAACAACACATGACATATTACACCATGTCATCATTTATTTTACAAAAAGAAAGCCAAAATGGAGAACCCATGTGTGAAAAACTAAGTACACCCTTACTGCTTCCATAGATATGAAGAGGCTGTCAGGTCTACGATGTTCAAATCTCAACAAAGAAAGATCTCTTGAAACCCAGGTTAGGTTCAAAAAGAAATTCATTTATTGAGATGTACATGCAGCCTCAAAGCATTGCTGAAACTAAAAAGCCAGTGCATTCCACTCTACTTTTACCCCCTTGTTCACCCCTCCTTCTCCTCGGTCAGTGCTGCATTCTCATGTTGCTGAGACCTTGCACATTCCTGGCCCTAGATAACAGTCCATCTGTGTGAACGTTCTCACCTTCCTTACTCCCCCCACCCTCTTACTAAACAAATGACAGAAACAAAGCAAGCAACTACAAAGCTGATAGATTGATTACTGGAGGTTCTGACAGAGGCTAAGTAGCAGCCAGGTGCTGCTAATCAAATGCTCTTGATCAATTGATCATCAGCAAGTGTGACTACCTCTATAAAAGCCAAAGTTTTAGGAGTTTGCTGGTCTTGAGCATTCAGGTGTGTGTTAACACAATGCCAAAGAGTAAAGACATTAGCAGTGATCTTAGAGAAGCAATTGTTGCTGCCCATCAATCTGAGAAGGGTTATAAAGCCATTTCCAAACCATTCAAAGTCCATCATTCTACAGTGAGGAAGATTATTCACAAGTGGAAAACATTCAAGACAGTTGCCAATCTTCCCAGGAGTGGATGTCCCAGCAAATTCATCCTAAGATCAGACTGTGCAATGCTCAAAGAAATTCCAAAAAATCCAAGAGTTACATGTCAGACTCTACATACCTCAGCACGTTAAATGTTCAAGTTCATGACAGTACAATTAGAAAAAGACTGAACAAGTATGGTTTGTTTGGAAGGGTTGCCAGGAGAAAGCCTCTTCTCTCTAAAAAGAACATGGCAGCACGGCATAGGTTTACAAAGTTGCATCTGAACAAATCACAAAACTTCTGGAACACTGTCCTTTGGACAGATGAGACCAAAGTGGAGATGTTTGGCCATAATGCACAGCTCCATGTTTGGCAAAAACCAAACACAGCATATCAGCACAAACATCTCATACCAACCATCAAGCACAGTGGTGGAGGGGTGATGATTTGGACTTCTTTTGCAGCCACAGGACCTGGGCACCTTGCAGTCATTGAGTCAACCATGAACTCCTCTGTATACCAAAGTATTCTAGAGTCAAATGTGAGGTCATCTGTCCAACAGTTAAAGCTTAGCCGACATTGGGTCATGCAACAGGACAATGATCCCAAGCACACTAGCAAATCTACAACAGAATGGCGGAAAAAGAAAAGAAGGAGTTGCAATGGCCCAAAATCCAGACCTCAACCCGATTGAAAGGCTGTGGTGGGACCTCAAGAGAGCTGTGCATAAACAAATGCCCACAAGCCTCAGTGAACTGAAGCAATGTTGTAAAGAAGAGTGGGCCAAAATTCCTCTACAACGATGTGAGAGACTGATAAAGTCATACAGAAAACAATGACTTCAAGTTATTGCTGATAAAGGTGGTTCTACAAGCTATTGAATCATAAGGTGTACTTAGTTTTTCACACATGGCTTCTCCATTTTGGCTTTCTTTTTATAAAATAAATGATGACATGGTGTAATATGTCATGTGTTGTTGTTCATCTGAAGTTGTATTTACCTACTTTTGAGAACTGCTAAGGACCAGATGATTTTTATTATGTCCTGATACCTAAAACCATAGAAGTCAAAGAGGGTGTACTTTCTTTTTCACATGACTGTATGTTCTTCCAGATATTGCTGAATGACAGTTCCTGTTAATTTTCTCCATTGGCCATGGCAAATGAGGTTGCTAGGAGTTATCAAGTATTAAGGACTCTGGTTTATTTATCCACCATTGGTTTATACTGCAGTATATCTCCAATAACACAGATGAAGGAGGAAGTCTCTGTATGTGTGTGTGTGTGTGTTAATTTTTCTGTGACAAGCCCCTGCAGTTTTCCTGGCAAAATTTCAGAGATAGTTTGCCATTGCCTTCTTCCTAGGGCTGAGAGAGAGTGACTGGCCCAAGGTCATCCAGCTGGTTTTGTGCCTGAGGGGGAATTAGAACTCACGGTCTCCTGGTTTCTAGCCTGGTACCTTAACCACTGCACCAAACTGGGTCTCTCTCTCTGTGCATTAGTTCCATTAAATTGCTTCACTTTCAAGATTAGTCCTAATATTTCCTAATGTACAAATACTCAGCAGTTGTTTTCTCTGTCAGTCCTTCGAGATAGGCCAGGAGATTCAAGGAATACTGTGTTATTATTGTAGGGTATCGAATTTTTAAAGCTTGTCCAAGTTTCTTCCTGTTCTATTTTATAGTAAACAAAATAATATCAGGGTTATTTTGAATTTCTTTCTCACGCTTGCTCCAATTTTTGGACTGTGTAATCTCTTCTTCAAATCCCTCTAGCAGTTCATTCCTTCCTCCCCCACTTAAGAGCTCTTTCATACTTTCCCAAAGGTCACCTCAAAATTCCTTTACTTACTCACTCACTCTATCACCTATCATCTTTCTCTCTCTCTCTCAAATATTGAAGTCTTCAGAATTTCTGTCAATTGTCAATCGATAATACTGACATAAAGTATATAAAATCATACACTAAATTCAAAACATTAAATAGTTTTGATAATCAAGTGTAGGCAATGCATTATAGTGTACTAGATGACCTGCCTCACTGTCCCAAAATCCCCCATGCAAATATTCATTTGTGCTCTAGAAGTGAAATTCAAAATTCAACCCAACATTAGCTTATATTTTCTTCTCGACTATCCTTTCTAAAACTGGGAGGGGAAGAACATTATCTGAGGCAACTTTCTGCCAGCCAGTCATTCACTTCAACTTCTGTGTCATACGGAGATACTGATTCATATTGATCCTGTATAATGTCAAATAACCTTCCACAACCTAGACACTTGCCAGAATTGTGTGAATTCTAGAATTTTCAGCAGTGGTCATGGTAAGGAGTTCTGGGTGTTGAAGTCCACACATTAGAAGGATACCCAGGTTGGGAAAAGTTGACCCTGTTTCCACTAAAGCTGAGGTGAGGAATCTGTTCTGATGCTTCTGTCAACTAGCCATATGTGAGTATAGAATGTCCACACTCTTGAATGCACACTCTTTTGGTCCTGCTGAAGAACTACAAGAAGTCAGCCATGTCAAAGGGTTTATCTGAGTATATTCCATTTGGACTAGTGCTGTTCAGTGACCTATAAACCTTTCTGAAGGCACTACAGGCCTTCCTTTTTGTTCCTAGCCACTGTAATGTTGGGAGTCTTCTTGCCATAGAGTATCCTGAGGGCCAGCAAGATTGTGTTCCAAATTATATGGAGTATTCCATGATACATAATTATTACGGTTGATAACTTATCAGTAAAACAAAACAAAATGTACTACTTCAGTGATAACACTGCCAAAGATATATTTTAGAGAAACTATCTGTTCCAAAAATTGATTCCTGTGCTCGTAAGAAATCCTAATTTTGTTAATGCCTTTTTGTCACTGATAGAATTTCTCCATATGCATGGGTGGCACCTTAAAGACTAATAGAGCCACTGTGACATCAGCTTTCATAGACTGCAGACCTTTTCATAAAATACAATCTGGATTCCATTTACAGCATTGTCTGTGTCTAATAAGTACACAGATTGGACACAGTTCCTTGATATTTTTTCTGCATATAATAAAGGGGTATATCTCTATTTCAACAATATCCTTCTGAAAATTTTGAATGCTTTTGCCATTTTAATCTTAGATGCAGTCTGCATAATGCAAGTACTGATTATATTTTCTTGTAATTCTCAGATATTGCAGAAAATATTAGCCTAACGGTGAGATCTTAAAAACAAATCCCTTAAATTATTTACAGATTAAAAGTTTGGGGTGTCAGCATTCCTACCAAGCATCATTTTCTTCTGTGTTTTCATCAAGAAATGTTCAAATGGTAGATTCACTTAAGTTTCATTATGAAAGATATAAACTTATATGTATTTGGATAATACATATTTATAGCAGCTTTGACTGTCGTTTGATTTAAAAGGTCAGCAGTTATCATACATCTCCACACAGACAAGGGCGAAGTCCTCTGCAATTTACACGGTTAAGATAGAGCCAGCTTTGTTTGATAGCTTTAAAGAATTATGATAATTATACTTCTCCTTGTACTGCCGTTTGTACAGGTGTTAAATTGTTTGGGAGTTATATTCTGAGCACACAATTTGTACATGGAACTATATTTTCCTATCTAATGAAAAGGCTAATTTTGATATTGCTGATTCGTGATAAATATTGCTGCCAGGCTTGAACATTGTGTGTAGATATGATATGAAATAAATATGAATAGTTTTCCTAAAATGTACTCAAAATGCATTTACAAAATCACAGGTTTGGGTATATTTGTTCGTTTTGTATGAAGATTTCCATGTCAGCTAAGAAACCAATGTTCAAACCCATTGGGAGTTAAATGCAGATAAGATTGTGATCTTCATGTTATTTTTCTTGCCTAGAATTTATTTTCTTATTTGCTGCTTTGTGCCATAAAAGCCCTGTCAAGGTTGCTTAAAAATTGTTGTTCATAATCTTATTCTTATTTCTTCATCAAGGAATAACACAATACAAACAACAGACAAAAAGAATCACATCTTTGATTAATGTTCTGTGGGAATTCAAGTTCCAGCCAGGAACTTAAGAATTATGCAAATAACACTGTAAGATACAACATGTGCCCAACAAAGGTTGTTTTTTTTTTTTTTTTGGTAAATTCATAGTTGATATAGCCAAAATATTTAGTTCTTGTAATTTTTTTTTTAAAAAAATGGTTATTTCACCTAATGTGCTAATAACCATAGGGGATGACTTTGCAAGTTCTTCTCCATAATCTGCCCATTACAGTCATTAAATCTCTCCCTCTCTCCCTCCCTTTGTGTGTGTGTGTTGTGTGTGTGTGTTGTGTGTATATGTACATATATCTCCAATTCTTTTTCCTAGATTCTACTGTTCCTGGGTATTGTCACATCTACAAAAATTATACTTTTGTTTTCAATTATTGTTCCAGCTGGTGTGTTGTGTTCTAGATGGTGATTAATTTGTATACAAAAATCCCATAAAATTTTACAATCATAATTTTCAACAACTTTTTAAATTCTGATATTATATTATATTTAGGAAACTCAGTAATTCTATATTTTTCACCAATGCCAATGGATCATAGTGGCTACTTTGCCATGACGTTGTTATAATCAGTCTGAGCAATTTTTCTGCATCCACTAATTATGTGATTCATGATTTTATCTTTTTCTTTACAAAATCTGCTTGATACATGTTGTATCCCTGCTTTACAAAAATCTGCTTGATACATGTTGTATCTGTTTGATACATGTTGAATCCCTGATTCCATCATATTTGTTCGTAGAACTTGTTCTTGAGCTGCAAAAATTAATCCTGCACTGTCCTTCTTGATGGTGCCAGCTTGTAAGCATTGCTAATTCCTGGTCTTGTCCACTTTATTTTCAGTTTCTTTTAAATATTGGACATGTAATTTTCTAAACAGTTTTCCAGTAATCACTTTTATATTCTTTGCTTCCTTAACTTTCAGGATTGATTGATTGAGTGATTGATTGATTGATTGATTGATTGCAAACTGTGATGAGCATTTTCTCTCTGCTTGCCTTGATGTAATCATTTAATCCACATTTTTCATCTTCACCTGGTTTTATGGTGGTAACTGCTGCTTCTGCTTCCTCCTCCTCCTCGTTCTTCCTTGAAAGCCATGGTAAAACTTAAATAAACTTATGAATAAATAAACATGAAAAATAAATGTAGAAGCTTAAAAATGCAAAAAAAAAAAAAAAACAGCAACAATTATAGGAAAAAAGGATAAATTGCATGATAAAGTAGAGCATGATAAAGTAGGATAAACATATCCTGAGTGTATGCAAGTACACCTGCATTTACATCAGAGTTGATAGAATGCTGGTAAGCATATTAGTTTGCATGGTAGTGTCTAGATTAGAGATCCTAGGTTGGATAGAAAAACCTGAACATGCTTGGGATAAGACTGGGCTTTGGTTGCACTTTTATGGTATACTGACTAAAATGTGCCAAAATAGATTGGTACTCTCTTACTATTAGCAGGAAATCTTGGCTGTGACTCAGATACAAGTAAGGCTAGTGACTTAGTCTAATACCTTTTTTATATTACTAAAATTTGGTCAAAGTTATGATAGGCAGTGGAGATCAATATCTGGGGGTCCATTTGGTGACAAAAATATGTGAAGATTGTGATTTGGAATGTGAAAGTAGTAAAGAATATGAATTAACAAATAATCTGAAAGAAAGGAAAATAGATACGTTGTGTGTCCATGAAGCTTAGAGAAAGGGGAAGGTAATAGATGTAAAAGAAGATGGTCTAATCTTGTGGGGTAGAGTTGATGAATGTAGGGAAGTAAACATGTAGGCTTTATTTTGAATGAAAGTATGAATGGGTATCATCTAGATTATTGTGAGTACAGTATGTATGAAAGTATGATTCTATAGGTTGGTGATAGTTGCACGTTATGCAGCAGCAAATGGGGATAATAGAAGAACCAGAAATTAGTTTGGGGAAAATTGTGCTACATTCTGAATGAATATGATTCAGAATTTTTTAAAAAATATTGATCAAGGATTTAAGAAATATTCTTTGAGAGAAGCTGGTTGATGGTTCTTAGACTTCAAGACTCCACACATGCTAATCAGTAAGAGAGTATCAAGATTAAAAATGGAAGCATGTCAATTTTAATCTCCCTGAGTCGTGAAGCTTCTTCTAATGCACTAAAGTAACTGTTTAAACAGAGCTGATTGTTTCTTTTAATATGCTTAAATCCAGTATTTCTCCCATTGTGGAATATAAAAGCAGTTCTATCATCTCAATATTGTCCAGACCCCAAATCTGCTAGGGTGTATTCTCAGATCACAAAGTTGTTCCCTGTCAAAGGTACCAGCTATTTATTTTGAGTGATACTGACCAGCATTGACATTAAGCCATTGCAGCCAGGTTGGTGGCTTACCCTGTCCAGAGTCAATGGAATTCCATTATTATAGACATTTATACATCAGTCTCTACCTAACATAGATAAAATTCTTATATTCATCTGAAAACATTGCCAAATCCAACAAAAATATTCAGGCATTCATATTTTAATAAGAGGAAAATATCTTTTAAACAAATTTTCAGTGCTGAACCTTTTTTGTCATGACTGTCTCTCAGATTTTTTAAAACAACAGTTAAGGTTATGTTAATCTATAATAAGTGAATCTACTTCATAAATTTGAACTTAAGGTTTTATGGTTCTGATCAGTATCTGACTTCGAAACATTTTGTTGTATGATCTCATTTTAATTGTTCAGTTTTTTCCCCTAGTGTCATAATTATCAAAGGAACCAAAATATGGATAAGCAAAGAAAACAATGACTTATTTTAAGTGGTTATTGGATGGGGCAGAGAGGGAGGTTTAATATTATTAACCTTTCCCAACTTGATGCTGAGCAACATTGAATTATATCACCCTTTTCCAACTTGGCACTCTGGGAGATCTCAGAACTACAAATAAACTAGCCTAATTTCTTTTTGCAAGGAAATGGGTCCATTTCCTCTTCCTCATCTTCTACACTTTCTCTTGCTTTTCCCCTCATCTC
This sequence comes from Liasis olivaceus, assembly GCA_030867105.1. NCBI lineage: Eukaryota > Metazoa > Chordata > Lepidosauria > Squamata > Pythonidae > Liasis > Liasis olivaceus. The sequence continues at coordinate 14,422,278 of CM061351.1, forward strand.
CAACCAGAGGCGTCTTCAGAATCCAACAGCAAGAGGATCAGGAATGTACATCATTGTGAAAGTTTGCATGCCCAAGGGGTTCAGTTTGATAAAGCTGAATGTGTTCCCCAGTTGGCCGAAGCTTCTGTATTGCTTTAGAGAAACTTCAGAGAAGACCAGGAAAAAAATGCAGATAGCAGTAATTATTTTAGCATTTTACTGTTTCATTTACAGAAGGATGTATTTAAATGTATCCTTGAAAAAGAGACAAGGTCATCTATTAAGCTGAATGTAAATTTGAATCTTTTATAGATAATCAAAGAAATATTTCTTAATTGTGCCTATACAAAAAGGACCTTATTATTATACTATTAACAATATTTGTTTTTCATTTCCTAGCCAAATTCAAAGACCTATTCACAGAGTGGCAGACATTCTGTATCAGTAGAAGTTCAGATGCAGAAGCAACGGCAAGAAGAAAGAGAGAGTTTCCAGCAAGCTCAGAGGCAATACAGTTCATTACCCAGGTATGGCAGGTGCCAAAAACTCTTTAGCCAGTGTATGCCTGGCAGCAGTTTCTTCAGAAGCAAATAAACCACTTTGGTGATATGCCTTCTTTGTTCAGAAGAACCTCGAGTGGGGTTAAATTTGATCTGTGGTAAAATGAAGTCATGGGGGTAGAGCAAGAGTGCAGTGCAGTTAGACCAGAAATAGCCCATCTTTTGATGCTAGCAGCTGTACTTAGAATTCTGAGACCAGGCTGTGCTATGGGAGAGGCAATTTTGTTTATTCACAAAACAGCTTGTCTGATGAACAATACATAAGTCACCCCTTAATTGTTTGGCCAACTGTTGATATTGCTCTCTGCGATTCACCAGAATGCTCTCTGCTCCAGCTTACCTTTGTCTTTTCCCTCAGTAGGAACAGAGAAACAAAACATTAGGTTGCAGTTATCATTAGTATTTTGTAAAAATCCTCAGGGGTCTTGAGATGATGCAAGGATGGATAATTTACTTTGCAGCATGACGGATTCATATTTATCTTTTTTAAACTGAAGGAATTTTAAAAAATTACTTCAAATGAGACAAGAAACCTGGTTGGTGGCCAAGAGAAGGAACTATGGCCATATTGGTATGGGTGGACATCACATAGCCTATCCCTACATTAGACTTGAAATGGATATTTGGCTCCTGTATCTATTCTATTTTGAATAAGTGTGTTAAAAATGGTTTTAAAGACTGGGAAGTAGATTATGGGAATTTTTGGAAATGATACCTTGATTTCTTTTCAGCCAACCTCTTTTACCTTCTACAGGGCCCTTCTACAGATATTCTAATGAACATACATATATCTCAGGAGGAGAACCTCAAGCCACTCTATAAACTTCTATGCACGTTCACCTCATTTTATAAAACCTCCCTGCCCATTAATTTTATTGCAGGTGAACCTCTGAAACAAATTAAGGTTGGTTTTATAATAAGGGATTCAGGCCACTCAGATATACAATATGCAATTGAGATTAAACTCATTGCATGCAGTATTTCTGAACCAATCTTACACAATTTGCTGAGAATATATCAGGAGACAAAGCTTATTTTCTTGCAGCTTCGTTCCACCCAGCCTGGTATCCTACTGAACTACAATTCCCATTGTGTGAAATTAGCATGACTTGGTCTGTGAGGTAAAAGAAAGTTGTAGTATAACACATCTGAGGGTACTTGGTTGAGGAAAAAGCTATAGCTCATAGAAAAGGCTATCACTCACAGAAAGTTCTGAAACTCCAAACTTATTCAGCCTTGTATAATTTCAAGTAATTAAGAGAAAAAAAGTATTCACTTGGTAATACCAGTAGTGGTAGTAACCATTTTCTTGTGTTGCTGATATAATTTCAGATGATGGCATAGATGTATGTCATGAAAGAGAGAACTGAACAAATACAGAGATTACCATGGAAAGTTATTTTATTTTAATTAATTAATTAATTAAATTTGTCCCCCGCCCATCTCCCCCCAATGGGGGACCCTTGTTATACCCAACATGTGTCATTGGTTGCAATATTTAAGTGTTGTCTATAGATAAGTTTTAATTGAAATTGAAGATTTATATTTAGTTCAAAGAGCCAGTTTGGTGTAGTGGTTAAGGCACCAGGCTAGAAACCGAGACACTATGAGTTCTGCCAGCTGGGGTGACTTTGGGCCATTCATTCCCTCTCATACCTAGGAAAAAGGCAATGGCAAGCCACTTCCAAAAATCATGCCAAGAAAACTGCAGGGATTTATCCAGGCAGTCTCCAGGAGTCCAGTTTGACTCAGAGACACCAAAAAACAAACCAAAAAACCCAAAACAAAACATGTAGTTCACAGTTCAGAACAGAGATTAATTCCAAAAGGAAAGGAATTTTGCTTGTGACTACTGTATCTTGGGGCTATACTTAAAGCCTTAAACATATTTGGTGAACTATTTGAACTAGCCAAGAATTTAGATGGGTTGAGTCATGTTTAACAGTCAGCCTTCAAAAACAATGCAATTTGGGGTGGGGGGGTGTCAACAGGCTATAGTAAAAAAAAGTCAAGATGGTGACCACCATGATGCCATAAAAAACAGGTGAAACTTTGATGCACCATCATGGTTGCCATCCTGACTTTTTTGGCCATACCCTCTGGATACCCCTGACAGTTTGTAAGTAGAATGGAGAATTGAGTTACAAATGAATTGTAGTTCCTTAGAAAAAGGGAATTATATGTGGGAAAGCTTTTCATTTAAACGTGGTATGATGAAGATTGCCCTTATAAGAATCAAAAGAGATGTGTCCACAGGGTAGAATCTGACCACTCTTCGTGATTTTTTTTCCGCTCAATCAAATGTTCACTTGGAAAAATGATTCAGAAGAGTGAGATATTCAAAAAGCCTGAATGGGCATTTATATCTGCTTAAGCTATCTTTCAAGCCGTTTACTAACTTTTCCCTAGTTAGATACAGCAACAGTGGCCCTGCAGATGACTACCTGACTGCAGTTCTCTTTGCTACTTGACTTTGTACTGATTGTGGGGGATGGGAACTGCAGTTCAACAAGATTTGCAAGGCTGCTGGATCCCTACCTCTCTTTTATAGGACTGAAGGACTGCACGCAGAATGCTCGTGAATGGCTCCAGTTTGGAGGGAAGTGGAGTGCCATGGGGCTTTGTCTGGGCTTTTTACTGTTCAGCATTTTTGTTAGTTACTTGGGTGAGGGGACTTAGCGGGTTAGCAGTTGACCCCAGCTGAGAGTTTAGATGAAAGAGAGAAGGCTTGAGCAGAAGGCTAGAATGAACAGGCTGGAATTTAACATGGAGGGATGTAAAGTTCTGCACCTGGGTAGATCAACATTGTGAGGCACAAGTATAGGATGGGTGAGACCTGGCTTAGCAACAGTATATATAAAGGAATCTGAGTGTCCTTGTCAATCACAAGTTCAACATGAGCCAACAGCACAATGCAGTTGCTAAAAAGGCAAGTAATATCCCAGGGTGCATGGATAGAGTCCAGATTACAGGAAGTGTTTGTTTCACTCTACTCTGTCCTGGTAAGACCCCAATTGGAGTGTTTTGTCCAATTTTGTGGACAGTGACACATTGAAGCAAATTCAGAGGATGGCTACTAAGGTGGTGAAGGGTCTGAAAAACAAAGGCTGGTGTGGATCTTCCAGGCTGTGTGGCCGTGTTCTGGAAGTTCTGTTTCCTAACGTTTCACCAGCATCTGTGACCGGCATCTTCAGAGTGCAGGAGCACAGACAGGAGCAGTTCTCTCCTGCACTCTGAAGATGCCGGTCACAGATGCTGGCGAAACATTAGGAAACAGAACTTCCAGAACACGGCCACACAGCCCAGAAGATCCACACCAGCCTTCGTATGCCGGCCGTGAAAGCCTTCGACAATACAGGTCTGAAAAACAAACCACATTTTCAGAGTTCCTGAAAATAGGTATGTGTGATGTGTGTTTTAACCTATAAAACACAGTGCTTTGTTTCATCTATCAATTTCAAGGCATTACCAAATAACCTTTGTAGAGATTTGGAAGATATGTTCAGTTCACGGGAAACCATTTGTTTCAGGTCTGTGTTACAAACCATCTATACACAAACAAATTCTTAAGTACTTCACTTTGTTTTCTTGCTTTGCGGATAACCTACATTCAGGCAGTTATAAATATAATTAGTATCCATAATTCATAAGTTATCCTTGTATCCACTGATAAAATTACTATAAATAGACTAGCCGATGTTGAACTCCTTTTAAACAAGAAAAAGCTGTCTGAAGTTTACCCAATTAATGTTTGTCATTTTAAGTCCAAAACTGCTTAAAGTCACATTCAACTCCAAGCTATAAGATGTTATTGAGAAACTATTTTTTAAATATATCTTAGAATTTTTGGCAGCATTATATACTCAAAGGACTCATTCAGTTTACTCTAAGTCATTTCACAAAGAGATTCGGAAGCACAGTTATTCTACAAGGCTTATCTAAACCTAAAGAAAAGGACTAAAAATGTAAGAATGAAATTCACATTAGATATAAAAGACAAGCACTTCACAATCTCATTGTGTTATATGCAGGTGCAAATATGTTATTACATTAACTTACATGGATAGAAAGACAAGGCCACCACAATGATAATAGATCACTTGAAGTATTTTGCATGGAAAGAAAACCTCATACATTACCTATAATTCTCCTTCGCATTATCAGAAGACTCAAATTTACCTGATATCAGAGCATTTGGCAACAAAATCTCTCTTTCTTGCCCACCTTTCATTTCTCCCTCTCATTTTCAGAAAAAAAAGTTGCAAAAGCATTATCCCAGGTAGAAACAGTATTGGAAAATGCAGCTCTCTTGAGCACCCGAGTATGGTGGATTTGGGAACCCAGGAAAAAATGCCTTTGCAAAGGTGCTTGGCCTCTGGGGTTCAGGGATGACCACCTAATGGGCTCAGAAGATAAATCTCGCTGTTCTGTTCATGGAACATCTACATGAACTGTTAGGCTGTTATTTCAGAGAGCATTGAGATAAATAATAATAGAATGCTGAAATACTCACTTTTGCTTCTGGGCAGGGGTGTCCACAGGGTATGGTCCAAAGTCAAGATGGCCACCACAACAAAGTGATTGAAGCTCTACCTGTTTTTATGTGTGAATGCCGTCACTTGTGGCCACCATTTTGACTTTTTTTTACCCTACGCTGAGGACACTTCTGCTCTGGTATTGTTTCATGCTCTATATTGTTCCTACTTTTTAGCTGCTATTTATTTAAACATGTTGTCTCCATTGCTGATTCAGTTTGCAAATGCTTAAACGGTTCACATAAAAATGTGCATGCATTTTTGTGCACATGCTTCTAATATATGCATTTTGTAGCTTCTTCTCATAATCTCCATCTTTTTGCAAGCAGTTTGGCAGAATGTAATATGCTTCTGGATGCACATTCTCTTAGTCTAGTTATTGTTGCATGTACTTTTCTTTCATATACACAATTTTGAATGCATTTTTGAGTTGCATTACTTAATGGATTCAGGGCACACAAATTGGGTTAAGTACTTATTAAAATGCAAATTAAATGAATTTCTCCCCTGTCACTTTCTTGGATGCCATAAATGGCCTCACTCTTGCAAAACATAGAGTCTTTTGATTATAGTAAGACATCACCACAGTAAAGGTAATATGGTATACATAAATAGTGTTTTTGGTTACGGTCACTCATTTGGTTAATGCTTCAGATAGTGAATATATTGTAAACCATTTTTATCAACAGTAGGTTGAATTTGCAGGCCAAGAAAAAAGGCAGGCCTTTGGCTGTCAGGGTCATTGATCCTATGCATACTAATGTCCCAGTTTGTGGGCTATTTTAATGTGTTTGAAGGTTCTAATTATTCTTAAGGTACTAGTTGTCAATCTAGTGAATATGGTGTAGTGCCTCAAAGAACACCTTTACACTGAAGAACAGCTAGTTGTTTTAAACAAGCCAGATCAGGCAGACACATTAGGTGGCAGAAGAGAGAATAAAAGTCATCATCACACAAGAGTCTAACATGATAGTCTAACATGACAGTATTATGTCAGTGTTCTTCTAAAATGAACTCATTTCATCCAATGATTGTCATATGGATGGGAGAGCATATTCCAGTTTAGATTTTCCAGATTTGTCTAGCAAGCGGGAAAATCTTTCATAGAGTTTATGTGATTATATCAACATATGGACACTGATTAGTAAGTGTGAAACCACAATCCAAAAGTCTGGCTATTTATATGAAACATGGAATATAAGAGCATATGAATAAGCCTGCTGCATCATGACAAAGCCCATTTTAGTCCAGCACTTCGCTTCTTACGCTGGCTCACCAGATGCTGGGACAGCAATCTCCTCTCCTTGCTGCTGTTCCCCTGCAACTGATATTTGAAGGCATGTTGACCTCAGCTCTAATACTATCTTCAGGACTTTGATAATCCTGTCTGCCATATATTTATCCAATCCCACTTTAAAGCATCCAAGTTAGTAGCCATCACTAGGTGTTATGGTGATTAACTCTGCAGGGTAATATTTTTATGTTTCCTATGCACAGCCAGACTTTTAGATCCTTCTAGATATGGATACTGTGATAAATGGAAAGGAAAGGAAAGGAAAGGAAAGGAAAGGAAAGGAAAGGAAAGGAAAGGAAAGGAAAGGAAAGGAAAGGTGTCAAGTAGATTGGTATCCACACAGCATGAAACGGTATATAAGTATAATAAAGGAAAGAAATACATATTTGGAAAAAAAGCATAGGCAATTTGTATTTTATATCCTGCTTTCTGTCAGTTATGTCCAAAGCAGCTGAATTGTATAGAAGAGCCATCGTTAAATATGTTAGGTATACCTCTATAATACCTCTAACTAATCCACAATCATATCCTGTGTAAATGATAAGGTTACAGTCCAAAAGCAAGTCTCATATGTTTAAGTCCTAACAATCTCAATATTAGTATGTAGTCAATGTCAAGAAATATACAGGGTATAAATAGTTAAATGCTTGGCATTATTTTTGTAAACAGAGAAAACGAACTGCTCCCCTACTGATCATCATTTTATGTCATACTGCTTTGGTACAATCTTCTTGTTCCACTACATTGAACTCATTTTTGGATGGCCTTCTTGGCAATAGTGCTTAAACAGTGGAACTCATTCCAGAGGAAGGTTCACTTAGTAGTTTGGATTGTAGAAAACAAAGTAAGAGCCTCTTGTTGGAGAACCATAGAAGAGGTCCTGCAGGACTAAACATTAAAACTAGAGTATTTCCACAGTGGCAAATAGATACTCCTGAGTTCCACCAGTCAAACAAGGTGATAGCTCTCCCATGTTGTCTCCACTTAGCCATTGGAACTAAGCATTTATTTGTGGTTCATTTATGTTATTACTGGTATTGTTTGAGATCGTATAGGATCATTTATGAGTTGACTTCAAGGCCTCATTCAAGACTGAAGGTGTAAAACTTAAGCTAAAAAGGATTTTTTTAGGGTATAATACACGTTTTAAATACAAATAACCATTTTTACACATTTTTTTTTTTTTATTTGTAGACAAAGTCGGAAAAATGCAAGCTCTGTATCTCAAGATTCTTGGGAACAGAACTATCCTCCTGGTGAAGGTTTCCAAAGTGCCAAAGACAACCCTCGGTACTCCAGTTACCAAGGCTCTAGGAACGGCTACCTGGGGGGCCATGGCTTCAATGCTCGAGTCTTGCTTGAAACACAAGAGCTCCTCCGTCAGGAACAGAGGCGGAAAGAGCAACAGCTGAAAAAAAAGGCATCTTCCGAAGGGCCCAGCAACTATGACTCTTATAAGAAAGTTCAGGACCCTAATTATGCCACTCCCAAAGGTCCTTTCAGGCAAGATGTACCACCTTCACCATCTCAGGTTGCTAGGCTAAACAGATTACAAACACCAGAAAAGGGAAAACCATTTTATTCTTTAGTTGAAGAAAAAGGTCAGCGGCCCATGCAATAAAAGAACTTTTTCATACGGAGAGACCTGCATTATGGAAAGAAGAAAAAGAAAAGGAACTTCATGTTTCAAATGGAGGGACTCTGGAATTCTTGTCTGTTTCAGTGCCTTTAGCAAGATGGACAAAGAATTGGAAGGCCTTACATTTTTGCCATTACGTCTCAAGTGTTATATCCACAAAAGGATTATCCATCATTTGACAATCATATTTAGGCAAGCGATGAGTCTTAGCTATCAAGTGTCCTAGACAGTCTTTGTTATCAATGACTGCTCACCAGGTTACACTGTTAAGTGTTGTTCAACTCTTCAAGGAGAGACTGTTCTAGCATATAGCATTGATTGTTTTCTAATTTAAGATCCCACTGCCATATCTTTTATTGTTTCCCTTAGGCTGAGGGAAGCAGGTACCTATCAGTTATAAGCAGTGAGCCAGAAATCTACAGATCTCTAGTCCTTGTTGCTTTATTTCTGATAATTATTTAAATGTCTGCTAAAATACTGTTTTTCTCTGGCTGCATATGGTCATTCTTGAGTTCTATACAAAGCTTTATCCTCATTCCTCATTCATTTATCCCAGATATCTTGTTGCATTTCTCTCATACCTTAACAATATATACCTTTTATTATCATGAGAGCATTGTATTTATAATTAACATCAGCTAATGGTGGGGGAAGTGTATTGTTTGTGTATAGAATGGTGGGGAGAAAAAGAATTCTCCAGACTGCTTTAGCAAGTATGTTTTTTATCAAATGTTCCTCATTATGTACAAATTGAGCCCCCCCATGAATTATAGATGAACAATTGCTCAGTTATTCCATATTTCCTGATAATTTAATTTGTCATTATTTTGTTGGAAGGAAGAAATGCAGGACAAAATAAAATGAAAATCTATTTTTTGAATTAAAACTAGCTTTTTTAAACCTGTCTTTTTGACAGTTAGTAAAAATTTGTGGACAATTTGTGCTGTGCTTCCATGTTACTGCATTTTGCATCTTGGAACAACATTTGAAATCAATCAATAAAATATAAAATAAGAGATAAATGGGAGAAAATTGGTATGCATCTTCATGAAAACACATTGGTGTTCAAAAACATTTGAAACAAAGAGCTATGAGAGATATATTTTTAATGTGCATTTTGGGTATACAAAATTTTCCTTTGCAACAGCTAGTTTTGTGTTTGAGGGTCTGATCATTCATGTATTGTGTTATAAGTGCCTGTAAATCCTGAGGTGAAAAAGGCTTGAGATTTAAAACTCAGCATATCATATTTAAATGAACAAAAAAAGAAAAACCATGTATTATTGTATGTGATTGGTAATTTGCCTTTAAAAAAAGGAAAAAACCTGGTCCATGTTACTTTTGCTACAAAGAATACTTTTGTTGTTTCAAGAATATATGTGAATATTCAGTATATTCCAGCTGTGTCTTCAATGCCTGTTGGTTAATTTTGTTTGTTTGTTAATATACTCAAGTGTTAAAAATTTGTTACTAATGTAAGCACAGTGACATCTGACAAAAATGGCTCTTTTACACAGATACTCACAGCCCTGTGTAAAATGGCGCTTTCTGTAAATACAGAAATTTAGAATAAAAGGACTGTTTTTGTCTTGGTTTCAACATTCTTTTGAAGTTTTCAAAAACTCTACCCATCATTACTTGATTTTTTAAAATACTTTACAGATGTTCTTTTATCATGTTTCTAGGGCCTTAACCTTCCCTTTCTTTAACCAATTATAAACATAACTTTTAAGAATGGAAGGAAAAGAATGCCTTGTATGTGTATTCAAGCCTTTCCAAGCAGAGAAGGAGGAGGAAGAGGAGAATATGAATACAGATGTTGATCGAATCAGAAATAAGAATATTCCATGAATTGTCTAGTTTACACCAATCACAGTTGTGTGGAGGCAACTGTTGTAGGGACTGATGCTTTTGCAAAAGGATGGCAGAGCCTGGTGGATACTGTTTTCTCCACAGAAAAAGTGGCTTCCTTTCAAAATTGCTATGATCTTAAAAGTCTCAGTAGCCATCTTTCCACCAACAGACCTCCAACCTGAATATAGTAAGAAATTAATACATCCCAGGTAGGTGGTAAGTCACCCAATGGCTGCAAGCAAATTGTGAGGTGATTTTGTGGGAACCATCAGCTAATTTTATGGACAGTGCTGTCTGAGGAGTAAAGGAGGAATAGAAAGAATAACAAAGGATAGAAAACTTTGGAAACAGTTGACATAAAAGGGTATAAAAGCAAGAGGTGATAGGGAAAGAACCTTTGCTTAAAAGTATTATACAATATCAGTAATCTCTTTTCCAGCATTACCAACATCCAAGCTATTTTTCTTCCTTCTTGCATTTCCTGTTCACCCAGCAGCTCCTTGTGAACAGTCCTGCAGTGAAAATTGGTGCTAATCCTTTATTTGCATGACATCACAGCCAGTTGCCATGGCGATCATGCCAGTATATGTGTTCCAACTCTCCAGGTTCATAGGAAGGGATGGAGCAGAGAAGAGTTGACAAGGTGAATTTCTTATCCATAATCTGGAGCTTGATGTAGCAAATAGGCCCTATTTTAGATGCGAATACAAGAATGAAGTGATCCCACAATTTTGCACCCTGTGCATCCATGACCCAGCACCAATCAGATTGCAGTAAGTGTGTGTGTGTGTATATAAATAAATAAAAACAGGTAAAATGATGATGGCAAAATTTGCACTTTTAAGTATGTGTAGATTGGACTCAGGTGCTTTCTTGAATCAAGTCACATATGCAGTTCAGTACCAAAAGAAAAAAGAAAAAGGCATGGTAAAATAGAAAATCCATATTGAAGGATACTGTACTATAAGTATAGGAGACATTTGTACCGTTCCATCAAAGTCTTTTAAGGATTTGCCATAGTTATGATTACCACATAAAAACCAGCTGTTCCTTCAAGTCAGTAACTATTTTGCTAAGGGAGAAGGCAGCATTTTCCCCCAACCTCCTCCTCCAATTCCTGCGCTCTTGTCATAGACCACATTTCTCATACTAATGAGGTTCAATCTCTAGGGAGCATATAGTAATGAGAGTAAGCCACTTTTCATATAAAATTGCCTTTTGTTCTGATTAACAGGTTTGCATACAAAAGCTAATGGTAATTGCAACAGAGAAGAAAGATCTGGGGTCATGATAAAGAGGAAATACAGCCACAGCCTTGACAGATTTAAGTTTCTCAGCTTCATACAGTTGCTTTTATTGGTTGCTGTGAGCCACCTAGGATCACTGTGTGAGATAGGCAGCCATATAGGTCAATAAAACTGTCTGTCTGTCTGCCTATCATCTAAATAAAATGCTAAAGAGATTAGTATGGGCATCCATTCAACTTCTTTTCCTGGAGCTGTGTTCCTGGATCTCCTAAAAACCATCTTCCTCCTTGTCTTTCCCACAACTATTAACCTCTCTGCACATTGACAGTCTTTGACAACTCTTATTATCCAAGTCATCTTCACCACCTAATGTAAGTAATAAACCCTTCAAACATAGTATGTGCCTCTTCTGTGTTGTTGGAAATCTCCACTAGAATATTCTAATGCCTGCAACTACCTCAATGTGGATTATATATATCAGTGCACAGTGGATAAAATAAGATGAATATCAGTAATCCCTCTACCTCATAAAGCATATATTGCATAAATTGATATTTATGCAGTACATAAACTGATATGTGCTGTATATGTTGCATTATAAATAGAAATAAAATCTGACCTGGATTGCATACCTTCCCACACCTTTTCTTGTGGGCAAGAAGATAGGAGAGGTTTAAAGCCATCCTGCCTCAAATACAGAGATAGCATTGGAACATTTTCCTAATGGGGGGAACTAGTGCAAATGCCAGCTCATGAAGAATTTGGTATGATAGTTAAACCTGAAATTCAGACTTGCAAAGGTCAATATCTTTGTTGCATAACATGACAGCTATTGAGATTCAGTTTTCAACTCTCAGTGGGACTACCTATTGTTAAGAAAAATACAGATTTGGCAAATCATGGTAAGTTCCCATGATCCAAATTTCCAGATGATTTCCTACTGCAACCTTGTCAGATGAAGATCAAACAATGTAGAAGTAACAATTCCACATATGGTTTATGTGAAAGTCTTAAACATTTTGGTCCATTTGAGGCCAGGATGGAGACACATCTGCAGGAAATGAATTCTTAATGAGATTTGTGTGTTATTTAGCACAATAAGTTGGAGCTAATGTGGAGTTAGAGTATTTCAGGACTGAAGACATTACCGATGGATTATCAAATGCCTCTGCTGGCTCTGAAATTAACCACAATTTTCTCTGTCCTGAATATGAGTGTACAGATCAGTTAATATCACATATATTCTATCATTAATCTGTTTCATCAAAATTGTACCCATTCCACTATTTTTTTTTAACCAAACAAGAAAATCCTCATTTACTTTCATGTTCAACCTGACCAAAATATTTGTTAGTACAGTGAGCACATTTTTTACCCCTATGGTATGCATTGTTGTATGCAACTTTTTGAAATGTTGGCATTTTTGCATACAATTTTTGAACCAAAACTTGTTTGAGATGGACACTACTGAACTCTGAGAATCATATGCCCATTTCTGCCACAGTGGATCCCAGTTTGATGGATCCCATTATTTGTCCTGAAAAGAAATCTGTGATTACATTTTCTGCAGTCCAAACTCCAGAATTAGCCTAAAATTTCCTGCATTATACAAGTAGTCCCTGGGTTAAGAACGCCCAGTTTAAGGACAACCCAGAGTTAAGAATGGAGCCTATTGTAGCAAAATTCGAGTTAAATACACAATGGTTTGAGTTAATTACACAATAACTACATATACAATATTACACAATAATGCTGTGTAATATTTACATAGAAATTTGACTTAAGGACAGACCTTGGAAATGGAACTCATTCTTAAACTGGGGACTACCTGTACTGTAACCTTTTATCAAAACAATGTCTTAATACTATTCTACATTTCATGGAAGAGAAGAGGATTATTAACAATTGGCTGACTTGTCTTTCCATTAAAATATGTTCTCCCAATTGCTGAGACACTGAAACAAATTGTGGTTCCAATATTTTACTAGAAGTCTTAGAGAACTCTGCCACAATAAACAGTTAAAATGGCTAGTTGCCCAGAATTAGACAAACTCAAAGTGCTATTGCCATTTACTATTGGCAAGTGTAGCAGTACAATACAAAGCATATGACGTAGCACAAATATATGTTTCTGGACTAATTTATGATATTGATTATATGATTAGGAAGACCATGTTCTCTATTGTTTGGCTGCCATTCCTTTTGTGTGCAGTGGCATCAGGGGCATATTATTAGTCTTACTACTAAAGTTAGGATGACTTAAGGGAACAAAAGTAAAAATTTATCAGCCAGACAAGAGAAAGTTTAGAAATATTGGTTAAGTAATTCAAGACATTCAGACTTTTGAACTTGTCTTCCAGAGAAATCAAAGCAAATTCAGTGTTTAGAGAGCCTGGCTTCCAACATCTTGTTTTCAAAACTCTCCTTAATTGTATTTGCTCTGCTCTGATAACTCATTTCATCCTCAGAAGTCTGGCTTACTGGAAGAATGCCCAGTATAAAATCTATATACAATAAGTATATGTTCACAACAGAGGATTTTAGATGATTCTGTTCATCTAAGAGTAATCATTTCCAGGTGAAGAACATACGCCTCTGAATAACATGTTTCAATTATTCTTGGAACTTCTCAAATGGGTTATGCTCTCCTTATCTTCTAACCTTTTAGATTTGTTGAGTACCTTCATGGCTTATGAACTTTCTGCCTGCTCCATCCTTCATAACTGCAATTGGTATATCTAATTTCTACCAGAAATACACTCTGAGCAGCTGGGCATAAGAGTGGTGACTCTTCTGACTGTTCTGGCATCTGATTACCGAGGGAGTGAGCTAAAGTAGTCTTGGAAAAACTAAGATGGTCCATCTCAAAGTCAATGTACCAATTTTTTTAAAGAGTATGGCTGTGTACATATTGCTAAATCATGGTTTGCTTAACTGTGGTATCCTGAATAAACTACAGTTAGTTGGGTTTGCACTATTAAGCCATAACTCATGTCTAACCACCATAATGACTAGATTCACAAAGCATACTAAGCCAAAACCTTTAAAAATTACATTTTGGTTTTATACAATGTGTAAGCCCAATTAACTATTATTGTATGGCAAAATCTATCTATACACATATTTTTCCTCCATGAAAACACAACTGTACATTGAGAACAGCTTTTCTCTGTTTTAGCATATTCTAGGAGGTTAGTGTCGCTTCACAAGAGAAGAGATGTAACTACTGAATTCTTCAACTCATTGGAGGCTAGCTGAAGAATTATGGAATAGTAACCATACAGTATATAGACATTATTAAATAAAAATGCTCAATAGAAAATAACAGAGTATACTTATTTCTAGTTAAAGCACTTTATTAATCGCATCACTCATAATTTTATTTGTAATAAAAGTGGAACCACAGCAGGCTTGAAACCTAAAGAGTATCATCAATGGTTTCTCACCAAACTCAGGTGAGGTATCAGATGGTTGCCAAAGTATTCACAGTGTCACTCTTTAATATCTTCATTAATGACCTGGATGAAAAGGTGGAGAAAATGCTTATCACATTTGCAGATGCCATAGAACTGGATGGGATGGCTAATACTCCAGAAATCAAACAAAATTCAAAATAGGCTAGAGAAATTAGCTGAAAAATAACAGTATGAAATTTAATAAAGATAAATTACAGTTCTTCACTTAGAAAACACAAATCCAAAGCACAGATATAGGATAATAATAGTATATGTGGGGAAAATTGTAATTGTAATTGATCACAAGCTGAATATGATTTAGTCTGCAACAATAGAAATGTAGTTTTTAAATCAAAGGATGTAATAGCTCCCCTATATTCTGCATTAGACCCCATTTGAGCAACCTTCCAGATTTGGGCATCATCATTTAAGAAGGCTTTAGCAAAACTGGGACAGTCCAAAAAAAGGCAATGAGAATAATCTGGAGAATGGAACCAAACACACATGAGTAGAGACTGAGGACTGGTCTTAAGGAGAGAAGACTGAAGAGAGAGAGGATAGCATTTTTTAAGTATTTGAAGGATGTCAAACAGAAGAAGGTCAATATATCTTCTTCCTTGTTCCAGTGTGCAGAACATGGAATAATAGATTGATTTTTCAAAAGGGCAGTTTCTGATTAAATGTTAGAAACATATCTTAACATTAAGAGAAGTTGGACAATGAAACAAATTAACCAGAGAAATTAGTGTGCTCCACTAGATCAAACAGCAGAAGCAAGTTGGCCAAATGTTAGGAATATTTTTAATTGGATTCCTGTGCTGAATAAGGGGTTGGGCTTGATGGTCCTTCTGACTCTCAGATTTTGGGACTCTAGGATTGTTAGCAGTTAATTCATCTCTTCAGTATTAGGAGGCTTCAGGTACAGTCTTCAACCCTGGTTGTATTTTACATGTAGATTATTAGTTTGGAGAATAAGAAATACATAATATTTCCCTTTTAACTTGTTAATAGCTAGATTATATAAGGTTTGTCTTCTTTTATATTACCTACTGTAGGGTGTTTTTCCCCTCTATGAATTTTGTTATATCCTAGAAAGATGCATTATTATTTTAGACATGCACTGCTTGATACCTACAGAATTTTTCTTTTAAATGTACTGAATGTTACTGGAGCAAATCACATCTGTACGAGAGGAATCATTTTTTTAATGCCTCATTCTATCTCTGATACTATATTTAGTAACATGTTAGTACTGTGGAAAATACTTAGGACCTTGACAATTTGAACATCTGGTTAAGTACTGCTTACAGGGACAGGTTATTAATTATACTGGGAATAGCACACTTCTGTAACTATAAATGAGTCAGCCTAATATCTTCCATTATGTTGTCCTGAGTCAATGGGCTTAGGATAAAAGGAGCATGTTCTCCTCTGTCTTCATATATAACTGGCCACCCACCAAATGTTTATCTGATGAACTTCCAGCTTCAAGGATGGAGACCAAAGATGTGCAATCTCATAATGGACTTTTTGTGCCTCTACCTCCCCACATTTAAGTCTAAATCTAAGTTCATCTCTACATCATCTCTACATGTTGCTACATCATTTGTAAGGTATTCAGGTTCTACCTGCTATTCAGCCTCAAAGGTCAGGAAGTGAATGGGATGCCTCTGAAATCCTCTCCTAAATCTAGACTAAGTTTAATTCAGATAACATGTTTGAGGATATTGTTTTCCATCTGCCATTCCCAAGCATCTGCTTTCATGCTCCCAAACAAACTGCATTAGATTTCACTTCCTCTCTGAAGAGTGATTTTAATTAAACAAAGGACAATTTAGCATGCATTCCACTGTTCTTCTTTCCCTCCAAATGATAAGTCTTTATCATGGTTGTCATCATTATACTAAAAGGTCAGAGTCTTGAGTTGCATATTTTGGGTCCAAGTCCAGCAGATGTTAATCAGACCCTTCTTGGATCTTTCTTCATTTTTTTTTTATTTCATCTTCTTTATGCATCAAAACATAGCAGCCACAAGGCATCAGACAATTAGACTTATTGGAGTCCATTGGTTTGGATCCAGATTTAAAATAATGTTGCTAAAATCAATGCGACATAACTAGATATGATTATCTCAAGTCCATCTGATTTAAATAGATCTATTTTATAAATGATTATTCCTTGATTTGATTTCAGATATGTCTGTGTTGGAATGCAGCCTTGGTAATTTCCTACTGAACCATAATTTTAGCTGTTTTTAACTTACTAGCAGTCCATTATTTTTAATTGGATACTCCCTGCCACCTGGGTTGGAACCAGGAATTTTTGCCTCTGCATTGGCAAACTTGGAATTGTTATCTGGCTGATATTAGCTGATATATGGGTTCATCCATTACAGACGCTAGCAGAAAGCAGGGATGGTAAGTACTAGAGGATCCCTGGCAGGTCAGTTGCTGAATGAAGGTAGGCCTGGTGACACATATTAAAGACTCTACGTGGTCTTTGGTCAAGAAAGAGATTCCCACCAAAACTTCAGCCACACTACCACAGATGGGAGGAAGGTGCAACGATGACAGAAATCATTTGGTTTTGCTTAGTTAAGTTGGGAAGAAAACGATCCTACAACTGAAAAATTGAAAAGGCTTTTTTTTTTTTAATACGCCAGGATGATATTTCTCCTTAAACAATGGTATTGCTCAGGTTAGTCACACAAAGATGTCTCTTCTAATGAACCTGTGATCTGAGCATAGATCATTGTGTAAAAATGCCAATGACTGGTGGAATGGGCACACGTAACCCTACTTGCTGTTGTTTTCATTTGTAATTGCAAATTGTCTCACCGCATCCTGGACAAAAGCTATATACTTTCCTTGGACAGTCTTGAACAAACTTATTCAGCTTCTTGCAGCTAATTATAGAACCATAGGAAATACTATTCTAACTTCTGTATAGACACTGTTGTCTAAGCATCTTGCTGGTTCTTGGATTTTCATTTAGCACCTGTTTTGTTTTTCTTTTCTTTTTGTTTTTATTTTTCCTGTTTAAGCAAAAGAAGATTGCAAAGGGAAGGACCCCAAAGTAATTTGCATTCAATAACTCTATTCTATAGGCTTTTTTTAAAAAAATGGAAAGGGGTTGGGGAATAAGAAAGAATAAAATGCAATGCTTTTGTGAGTAGCCATGTACCAGAATTTTGCAACAGCTCATTGATGGCTTTCAAAGTCACTTTGCATGCATAATTTTCTTATCTTTATGCAGAATTTCCCCATATTTGTTGACTAAAATATTACTCATCTAATTTCCTATTTTAAAACTCATTTCCAGCACTGCTGAATTGAAAGGTGCTACCAAGCATTTAGCCTTCAATTTGCATACAGCAAATCCTGTAATCTGATGGGGGTTTTCACACAAGGATGGCTGCAAGCAATTACATGGGCAAAGAAATATTTTCGGCAGAGGTTCTGCCCTGCATTCATTTCATCTGTTGAGCCCCTGTTGAGATTCCTTCTATTGTACAATTGCTTATTGTTGCAGATTTAGTAGAGGGGGAGGGAGGATAAAATTTGCACCAAGCTGGAATTCTGAGATTTTAAATTCAAGGTTTGCCCCTCTCTCATTCTCTCCCTTTCTAACTTTTAAAACTAATTTTGAAAAATTAGGTTCAGCAGGAAAAGGCAAAGTTATTGGCTCAGAACAATTGATTTAACACTCACAGACAGAATAACATTCTCCATTCTCCATATGAAGCATCTGTCATGAAATAAGAGGACGATCTAAGCATTACAACTCCAGTGAATTAGTTTCATAGTGGCATCTATTCCATCAAACTGTACAGAGTATTAACACACTTGCCTAATGAATTGGATCATCCTCCCTTTCTGCCTTTTCCCCAATACTTTAGATATTATCATTATAGCACAGCTACATTTCTTTTTACAGCAGCTATAAGATTGTATACAGCTAGAAATTATATAGTGGGAAATCATTGGAACTAGATATGCATCAACATATTTTGCAAAATGTTGCAAGCAGTTGCCATAGATGAAATTACTTAAATATTTATTTATTTATTTATTTATTTATTTATTTATTGGATTTCTCCCCCCGCCCATCTCCCCCACAATAGCGGACTCTGGGCGGCTTACAAAGACATTAAAACTATAAATATATATAAAATACATGCTATATATAAAATTAAAACAATACTAAAAACGGAAAAAACCAAGAAGATGGAAAATCAGGGCGGGGACAGCCAGCCACTATGGGGCTAGCCATCTCCCTGCTTGAGCTTCCCTCCCCACCCCAGGCCAAGTGGCAGAACCAGGTCTTCAAGGTCCTTCGGAAGGTCAGGAGTGAGGGGGCCAATCGCACCTCCGGGGGCAGAATGTTCCAAAGAGCGGGGGCTACCGCAGAGAAGGCCCAACTTCTGGACCCTGCTAGACGGAGTTCTTTAACTGAGGGGGTCTGAAGCATGCCCTCTCTGTGTGACCAGGTGGGACGGGTTGAAGTCATAGGGGAGAGGTGGTCCCTTAGGTAACCTGGTCCCAAGCCATGTAGGGCTTTAAAGGTAATAACCAACACCTTGAATTGGACCCGGAAGCAAACTGGTACCCAATGAAGCTCGTGGAGCAATGGTGTTACATGGGCCCTTCTCGGGGCTCCAAAAATAGCCCGCGCGGCTGCATTCTGGACCAGCTGTAGCTTCCGGATACTCTTCAAGGGTAGCCCCATGTAGAGTGCATTGCAGTAGTCTATCTGGGAGATAACAAGGGCATGAGTGACTGTTTGAAGGGCATCCCGATCCAGGAAAGGGTGTAACTGATGCACAACCCGAAGTTGTGCAAAGGCCCTCCTTGCCACGGCTGCCACATGCTCTTCAAGCAGGAGCCGTGAGTCTAGGAGGACCCCCAGATTATGCACTGGGTCTGTCTGGGGTAGTGCCACCCTATCGAGCACCAAAGATGACAAAGTCCTGGATACAGAGGAGCCATTAACCCACAGCCACTCCATCTTACCAGAGTTCAGCCGAAGCCTGTTGCTCCCCATCCAGACTCTTACAGCCTCCAGGCACCGAGAAAGGGTGGCCACGGCATCACTTACTTCACCAGGGATGGAGATGTATAATTGCATATCATCAGCGTACTGATGATACCTCATCCCATGGTGACGGATGATCTCACCCAGCGACTTCATGTAGATGTTGAAATATAGTATATCCTACCTGTTAACCAAGAAAATAAAAATGAGAAACAATGTATTCCAGTCTTCTCTACCCGGAACCCTCCAGATGTCTTAGACTTCCATATTTTCAGCCAGCCACTGGGAGAAGACTATTTCTAGTTTTTGATTATTTTTAGAAGATAGGTTAGGCCATCAGAAAAACATGGCTTTTGAAGGATTTCCAACTAAACATAGACAAGATTCTTTAGAACTACAACACAATAAATTCATCTGAATTGCTTCAAATGCTCTGAGAACTTATTTGGGGATATAGAGAGGCCCTCATGTTGCATTATCCTCCTTCTTTAATCTGCTTTTTTTCATCTTCATCAGATGTGACAGGTGGGCTCCCCTTTGCCAGATGTCTATTGGACAGACATTTGTTGTGAGTGCTTCAGTTTGGATTCCTGCACTTGGACAAGTGATTGGTTTCAATAGCTTAAAAGGCCCCTTCCAAATGTAGCCTTCTACAACAATTCCAATAGATTCTGCATTGTTCATGTGATACCTGGAATGTTACATCCAGTTCTGGGTGTCCCATTTAAGGATCACCTATCCATAAGGAAGTATCTGGAGTCGCAATCAATCTCAAATTATCTGGATAGCATACAAAGAAAATGAGTGTTACACTGAAATGGAGCAGACCTGTATGCCATTGCAACAAAGCTGTAGAATTTGGGCAGGGGGAGATTAACAAGGATGAAGAGCTTGAATAAGCCATCAGCGAACTACTCTAAAAGTAAACGCTGTTTGCAGGAGGACACATCTCTTCTTCACAGAAAAGGTTTAAACAGACGTTGGTTGATCATTTCTTAGGAATCCTTTACTGAGTGAGGGAACTGGGTGGTGCTGCCTGACTGACCTCTTCAATCTCTTATTTCAACCAAGAGGTGAACATTAAACTGGGCTTCTGCATGATGCAGCATGTTGGCGCTAGCAAGCACCATGTGAATTTTGTACAATCAAAATGCAACATGGGTTTGCAGCACTCTGTGACATAATTAATCTAACTGTGAGTAGCAAAGCTCACTTCACATCAGGATGACTCTAAATGTATTGAGAGTGCTTGAACGAACTGATATCAAAAACAAGCACTCTATATTGGCTTACTACTTTCTCCAATTTCTGATCCTTCTGTTTGTCACCAGATGTGGAAGATAATGTAGAACAGAGAAGGAGCCTCTCTGTCACCTGACATCTGTTAGGGGATCTTTGTTGAGAAAAGCTTGGAAAATCCGAAATAAGGAAAAAAATGTACAAGTCAGAGTTGGCGTCTAACTTAATTGAATGCTGAGTGTTACTTGTTTGTATCATTCCAGAAAGAGACTCCCCCATTCCAACATTCCACGTTAGTCTTTGTGAAATATGATCAGACTTTTCTCAAGACAGCTGTGCAACATCTATTCTTCAAAGTCCCTTTTTCATTGGTGTTCTCTATTCTGCAAAGCAATTCAGACTTTAATCTAATTCAGAGTACATGCCATTTCTTTTGTTAAACATCTTGTCCTCCCCCTCCCAATAACTCTTCCTTCCTGTTTCAGTGGTTCCAATTCAGTTTTATCCTACAGTTCCGAATCGTTCCTAGATTATCAAGGAAAAAATGGATGGGGGAGGAAGCCTTAGTAATCACGCAGACGGTAACCAAAAATCTGAGTTATAATTTTTAAAATGTATTTTACATTTTGATACTCTTACATTCTTTTACATTTTAAATTTATTTTACATTTTATTTAATTCCGTGCTCCAGCCAGCTCCCTGCTTCTATTATCAAAAGAATGGATTTGGCATCTGTGTATTACATGTTACAATTCAGTAATATGACAGCGGGAGCAGTAATCACTGGCAGTTAACCTTTTCCAATAGACTTCAGTTCAGAGCTGCTTTTAACCCAATTTTTCTCCTTTACTGGAATTTTTTTTAAGTGCTAAACTGTTGAGATAATGTGAGTAAAATAGTAATACCTGTGGTGAACTTGGTGTATTTATAATCACCTCTCGCTAACAAAACTGAGCAACGTACATTTTTCCAGGTGACAAAAAATGGGGTTATATTTTTAGCTCCTAACAAATGAGAAATACGACTCAGCAACTGTAGAAGCAACAAAAATGGGAACTGACACACTTGGCAGTGATGGGTTGGTTGCAGAACTATATTTCCTAGTGACAAAATATTAGCCTAATGCAATATTTCTACAAGAACAATGCTCCCTTGTGGGAAATCTGCTTTGTTCTCTTCCAAACAATTGCATATTGCAAATTTACAGTGCCAAAAAAAAAAAAAAGTGAAAGAAAAGATTTTAATTAATTCAGTACTTAAACTAGGAAAAATTCACCTCTTCTGACCAACATGTTTCCTGAATTTTTCTGGTGCAGCCTTGGACAGTTAACAATTAAAAGTATTTATGTATATTTCTCCATGGAAAAGGGTTCCCAGAATATGAAGAGGTTTCTGTAAGAGGTTGTGGGTTGTGTCCAACATACTACAACAACAAATCAGAAGAAAGCAGTGTCAAATTATTTCTGTATTGTTGCCTTGAAAACTACATGGACTGTGTTCATGAGATCACCAGAAATTGATCTTGAGTTGAAGGAGATTACATCATAGAATGTAAGGGGTAGAAGGGACCTTTGAGATCTTCTAGTGCAGTGCTTCTCAACCTTCTCAACTTTAAGATGGGTGAACTTGAACTCCCAGCATGCTGGTTGAGGAATTTTGGGAGTTGAAGTCCATCCATCTTAAAGTTGAGGAGGTTGAGAAACACTGTTCTAATCCAATCTTCTGCTCAGTCCAGGAATCCGCCATAGAATCACAGAATGTAAGGGGTGGGATTCTGGGGAATCAACTCTCTATTCTGTATCAGAAAAATGCATTTGCATGTATTTTCTTTAAATTTACATTCCTTGGCTTAATAACTAATATTTCTAACTAATATTGTAAAAGTGAAGGCAGGAGAATTGTACTTTCAGACTTGCAAGATTGATGTCAGCCTTACCAGGTAGACCAGACAGGAAACATGACTAGATAAACGAATTCTATTTTACTGTAAAACAACATTAACAGAATCTTGCAAGTCTGAAAGTACAATTTTCCTGCCTTTACCTTTACAGCCTGACAACTTAGGGAGGGTCCCTTTTGAGCCTCTTGCTCCATCCACTATACAGCTGCAGGCTATGCTGTCTCTTATCTGACTGTTCCCTAGGCAGCATCTCTTCTCCCTGTCTCCCAAGATCTTTCCACATACCATTACACAGCATAGTCAGCAGCTGGATAATGGGCAGAGCAAGAGGCTCAGAAGAAACCCTCCCTAGTTTCTTGGGCTATAAAGGAGACAGGGGGAGGGGGGAATGTACTTTCAGACTTGCAAGATTTTCTCAATGCAGCTTTACAATAAAATAGAATTAGCTGATCAGGTCATGTTACCTATCTGGTCTGCCCCTCAAGGCTGGCATCAATCTTGCAAGTCTGAAAGTGCATTTCTCCCCTCATCTCCTTTATAGCCTGAGAAACTAGGAAGGATTTCTTCTGAGCCTCTTGCCCCACCCATTATCCAGCTGCTGGCTATACTATCTCTTATCTGACCATTCCCTTGGCAGCATCTCTTTGCTCAGTCTCCCAAGATCATTCCCACATACCATTACAGTATCACATGTTGGATCTGGTTTTTCACTCAGGGCTTTGGTGAAATGGTCTAGATTTGTGGGATGTTACTATTTGTCCTTTGTCACAGACATAGCATTCTTTGATTGCTTTGGAGTTTTGCATTCCCACCCCCTACTGCAGGGAGGTAGGACCCATTTGAATGGACTGTCCATGCACCTGATGGACCTCGTTGGGCTTCACAGGATGCTGGGGGAAGTTCCTGAGGATCTGGTACATGGTTCAACTGAGCCCTTACCTCTAGAAATGGCAGGGTGATGACAGCCTTGAATTGGATTATGACAACATGGCCTCTCTCTGCACATGGATCCTGGAGGAATTTGAGAAGATGCAACAACAGAAGAGATGCCTGGATCGTGGTGGGAGAAAGACAAAGAATGAATTTGAACAAACACAGGTAAGAACCTTTATTAAAAGGGGCAAAACATGCTATTCTGCTTTACTGCATTTGCAGGTTGCCATCTAGAACCCTATTTAAGGTTACCTAGTCTTTCTTAGGAGGGATGGGTCAGAAGCTCATCTGAAGGGCCACTGTGAAGACTAGTCGATGCATCTGTTGGATAAAATTGCTCAGATTTGCTCTGAGCTACACTCCATCTGGACAGGTCCTGTTAAGTTGGCTGAGATATGGTCTGGTATGGTTATCTGGAAAGAGTTTTAGCCTGTTGGTTCTGAGGAAGTAGATCAGATCCTCAGAGCTGTGAGGGTGGTCACCTGTTCATTAGATCCATGTTCTTGCTGGTTGGTTAAGCCTTTTAGGAAGTAGACCCACTTGGCTGGGTGAAAGTGGTGGTGAATTCATCCTTGAGTGAGGGGGTAGTATCACCTGTGCTTAAGAAGGTGGTGGTCCATCCTATCCTCAAGAAATTATCACTGGAAAATTTCCAACACATCTCCAAACTTCCCTCTTTGGGGAAGGTTGTTGAGAAAGTTGTTGGGCTACAGCTTCAGAGGATTCTGAAGGAAACCAATTATCTGGAACCCTTCTGGTCAGATTTCAGACTGGGATACAGTATTGATATGGCACAGATACTGCTTATGGATTAACTATGTTGTGGCCAGGCCATCCATCCATCCATCCTGTCCATCTCTGATCTTTTGGCAGTCTTCAATGTTCTGCCCCTGTTCCCTCATTGCATTGATGTCTGGTTTTCACTTAACATGTTATAAGAACAGAGGTTTGCTAAGCATGTCACTGAAGACTTGGAAAGTAGTGCAACAAGATTCATAGCAACCAGCTTTATTACAGACATACACCAGCTATCATAAAAGGTTCAGCTTTACACTTAAATTAGCTATTTTGTGTACAACAGATTATGATTCAAATTAGGATTGCAAAACAAGTGCCCACTGGCAGCCTTTTGCAGCCCTCAGAACCCTCCCCTGATTGGTCAGATCCCAAATTTTGAGGGTTGGGGGTGGGCAGTTTAATGGAGATCAATAGGTTCTCCCCTTAAAAAATGTTGTCTGGTGCAACATTGTCAATGGCACAGCACAAAAGCCAATTGCATCTGATCAGCTGTGCCAATTTTTCCCCTCCAGTCCATGTAAAAAGAAAAAAGAACAGCTTTGTTTTACAAAGTAATATTTTGCAGTCTATTAATCAGTGATATGAGCTATGGTCCTAATGATCTGATAATTCTTAATGCTACATTAATTTAGTATATGATAATGAAATACTGTCACCTTGAATGTGCTATCTCTCCATTATGAGCTTTATCTCATAATCTCCATTTAATAGAGGCATTCACAGATACTTTTGTATTAGAAAGAGGACTGATTGAAGATTGCCTCAAAGAAAGGGTTTTCTCATAGGTTAAAGTTAAAATTAAAATGCAGTCCTCAGAGCCACCCCTAGCCCACTCCACAGACATGCACACGTCCTTCCAAGTGTAAAAGGATTCAGCCAGGGGGTCTGAAGAAAAGAACAACAACTACTACAACAAAGTGATTAAATCAGGAAGGAAATCAAACTTCTACTTTTTGACCTCTGGAATCTACTGAGTCATACCTGTCACTTGATTGGGCTAAGTCATGCCTTTCACGTTGTTCAGTGACTCATTGCCCTAAAGTGTGAATGTCCTCAGTAGAAATATATGTTGTGTGAACTACAATTAGATGCATTTAAGGGATGATTCATATGTATTCAGATCAGAGAGAGAATGAGACAGAGATGCCCTTAACTCAGAAATATTATTTTTGAGCAAGACATCCACAGTCTTGGTAAAGTTCTTTCTAACACATCCATGGCTTTCATTTCAGAAATAAAATCTTTTCTATGAGCTCTCCTGCTGACAACGGTCAGATGAAAATTACTTACCTTAAGTTGGATCATGCCCTGTGTCTGAAGCGCCATATCAGTTACCTTAATGTAGAATGTATGGCAAGCGTTGCATTACAAACATATGATAAGATTTAACAAAGCTTGTTATAGTGTTCAACTCATCTAAAAATATTGTACTCCAAATTTTGCCTCATGCCTATGTAGCTAAGTAATTTGTTCTAAATTGCAGCTATTTCTGTGTTCTCTTTGTAGATCTAGCCCAATCAATCTTCAGAGACATCAGTACTGGCTACCACTTCTCCCCACACCCCTCTCCCAAACTTCTGTATTATTTCCTCTTGCTCCTTCTGAGCTGATATGTAGCCTGTCTGGCACCCTTGGCCTATAGCCCACAGTAGTAATGAAGAAAATTCAACCAGCATTTTTTGTACATGGAAGGAGTGCAGACTTGTCCTCCCAGGCAACAAAATGTCTTGGGCCAGCCCTGCCTGAAGATCTATCCCTCAAAGACTGAGAGGCATTTTAAGCTGTTATAAATATGGGCACAGCAGAGAGAAATATTATCCTCTGGGAAAGATTCTTTTTCTCTCTCTCTTTTGTTTGTTACACTCCATAGTATTTCTGGACATAGCAGACCTACCCAAAGTGGCTTACATTTGCCCCAGTGAAGAGCTATCGGCTGTGGAGGAAGCACCATTCTGTTGGTCAAGGGAGGGAGAAGATGTGATTCATCTCACTTTACCACCTGCCCCTTGTCTCTTGCCTCTTTCTCATATTCTTTTCTATCATTTGCAAAAGTTAGAATGGCTTCTGTTCAAGTGTTGCACATACAGGTAGTCCTCACTTAATGACCACAGTTGGAACCAGTAACTCCATCGCTAAGTGATGTGGTTGTTAAGAGAGACACCATGTGACCACAACAGACTTATGACCTCACTTCCACTGTGGTTGTTAAGTGAATCACCTGTGGTCATTAAACGAGACATCACATGACCATGATTTTACTGCTGGATTCTCCACTGACTCTGCTTGTTGAAAGCTGGCTGTGAAGCACACAAATGGTGATCAAGTGAATGCGGGATGCTGCAATGATCGTTAACGCCTGCTGGTTGCAAAGTGCCAGAATTTTGATCACATGACTCCAGGGACTCTGTGACAGTTGTAAGTGTGAGGACCAGTAGTAAAGTTACTTTTTTAATGCTGTTGTAACTTTGTATCGTTGCTAAACAGGGCAGTTGTTAAGTGAGGACTACCTGTACCTATAAATATTTCTCAACATCTGTGCAGAAGGCTGTCCTAGGTCCTGCAGGTGCTGGAGGAGGCTGTGAAAGTGGTAACTACGCAGAGAGAAGTGGAGCAAAATAGCTATTTCTCTTTACTTCTAGAAGTGAAGGAGACTAGCGGCCATATTGCTTCATAAAACATCCTCATGGAGCTGCTTTGCCTGTACCTGCACTGAAGTGAAGATTCGCCTATCTCTAAAATTTGGAGTTGGAATAGTGGGTTCTAGATGAAATTTAGCATACTGTTTTTTTGGCTAGCACAGTCCTCCACAGGTAGCTGCTAAAACTAATTAAGTTCCTTTTGTGGCCTTTATCGCTGCTTATGTATGCTTTAAAAAGAACTTTCTTTTAAAATATTCTATACTTTGTTGGAGTACAAATCCAGTGGTACTGACTCTTCAGCATTGCATGACCGACCGACCACAAGGGGGCGGTGGGGTGTAGATGGAAAATTAAGAATTTCCTCTGCCTGCCCTCTTTGTCTATTAACCTGCCTACTGTTTGTCTAAAAGATTGCTAATCTGAGATCATTTCTTTTTGTCTTTCTTCCACACAGGCAGAAAGTCTTTCTTGCCCTGTCTTTCTTGCCCTCAGACTCTGGTCCTGGTAGGATGTAGCTTGCTAGACGGTAGGCTTTGCCCATCCCTATATTTATTTGCTGTCCTAATTATAATACCTGCTTCACTAATCCTTGTACAGATTTGTGTTCTCCAGAGCACTGTCACACAAAAAGAACAGGTCAACCACTGACACCGTTATGGTTTGATTTCTATTTTATTTTAATAAAAATTGAGGAGGAAAACCCTACAGCCAAGCGGGTTCATTGCAAGCACAAAACAGGGGAGAACGCTGGACAAAGTAGGAAGTTATCAATTGTCTTGAAAACAAGGCGAGTGAAACTTTTCAAACTGCTTGAATCCCGTGAGGAACTGCTTCCTCCCACCCCCGCCCTCCCTCACTGAACTGGTATTATGGAAGGGATTCTTCTATGTCAAAACAGCTTTATTAAAAGAACCCTGAGCATTTGTCTTTTAGCTACTGTAGGCAGGAAATCTGATGCTTAGTGGTTGAAATATGTCCTCGACTCATCCCGTCGTGCCCTGTGGATAGAGAACTATTTGCATCTCATAAAAAAAATTGCATGCCAGTAGAAATCTCATCACTTGGCAATCCCAAATAAGACTTGAAATACAAGCTACAGATGCTGAAGCAACACCCCCCAGCCTGACCTTCTATTGGGAGGAAAACTTCAGGAGACGGGAGTTTATTGATTCCGATTGGTGTTGTAGATCGAACCCTGTCAAACACGAAAGCAGGAAATTATCTGGACTTCACACCAGTTCTGCCATTTTAATGTTCACTTGAAAAATAATAAATCAAAACTAACTCTGTATGATTCTAATACTAAAGTATTCTGTATTATTGTAATCCAACCACATCCATGAGAATTGACTGGTCTGGATGGTTTGCCAGCTCCAATATATCCTGCAGTAATTCCAGCCTAAGGTTTTTAGGGATTTTTTTTTTTTTTTTTTGCAAAGCAGGGCCACTTGAGGAATGAAAGCCTCTTTCAGGAATTAATTTTAATTGGGGTTTTAATCCAGAGAGCCGTCAGAGAGAAAAACCTTGCATCTGTCACAGATACATCAGTCAGTTGTCTTGCTCTTGTTGTTAGCTCTACTCTGCTTACATTCTTGTTGACTACTATGCAAGTGCAAAACCTAAACGAAGGCAGGCAGTAATGTTTGCAGCCAGAAATTACATTAAAAAATAAAAATAATCAACCCCTGAGAGCTGCAGGCTATGCAGTGGTGAATCACTGAGGGTGTGAAACGGATCTTTCTGGCCTGTTTTGAGGAGTCCTAAAAAAAGGTGAAAAATTATCCTGCTGAATTACCATGTTGACCTGCTCGGTTTCAGCAACATGATAGGATGAGATGCTTGGTTAAATGATTTAATACTTACATATCCTCTGTTTGAAAGCAAAGGTGTATAATGCATTTTATACCCCCCATCCTATAAGGAACTAGGAGCAACATGGGACAATATTTCAATGTTCAGAGGACATATTTTAGAAAAAGACACTCAGCATTTTAAGGAAAGGCTCTTGCATGAAACCCTGGATATAACCATGATCTGACTCAGTATCTTCACTACCAACCTGTAAAATAAGTGCTCAGACCTTTTAACCTTTCTATACTTCTCATTGCCCACAGAAGATGGTAGCATTCAGTTGACCTTGCCTGTTCCCAAAACTTCTAGGCAGAATCAGACCTAATTAGTATTTGAATGGGAGATTGAAAACCTGAAACCGAGTAGAGACTTAACACATCTGCTTTATTTTTTTAAAAAATCCTCAGAGTCTGAACATTTCTGAAGTATGGCTCCCCTAGACAGATAAAAGATGGCCTCCCTTTGCATTAAACCATGCGACATCTGCAGCCCGTTATCTTCATCCAGGACCTAGATGCAGATGAAAAAAGTACATTTGCCTATTTCCAGTCCATATCACTTGCATGTCCGTTCACCTAAACGCCCTTTGCACGATATCTACTGTTAAACACAAAGGTAATGTAACCGTTTTAACGCATATTTAAATGTGTGTTTAATATGTTACTAAATGCATGTTTTAATGCTGGTCTTTTTTCTCAGAATATGTATGAAGCACGTAGTTTGAGATGGGAGATGTGCAACTACTTTTGTAACAAATAGGAAATCTGGTGGAGCACAACTGGATTAAACTGTTCCAGACAGTACTCTGCAAAGATTGAAGTCTTAAGGAATTCCTAGGCTGCATTTCTGTGTGCACAGCAACATAAGAAGACTGACAATTCCCTGCATATGTAAGGTAAATATTCTTTTTAAAAATAAACCTTTTTATAGGATACTTTAATTTATGTCAGGTTTATCACACACACCCAACACATCCTGAAAACATACATTGAACCACAAAACAAGTGGTATACCACAAGTTAGTTTGGTATAATGGTTTAAGACAGCTGGGTCACTTTGGGCCAATCACTCTCTCTCAGCCCAGCCCATCTTATAGGGTTGCTGTTGTGGGAAAAATAGGAGGCAGGGGTATTATCTTCACCAACTTGAGTTATATAAAATAAAGGCAGGATAGAAATCTATAATATAGAAAAGGGATCAAAACTGGATTATGATTTAGCAATAAGCAAACCCCATTTTCACATAGGGTCTTTGTGGCCAGCGGTATCCACAGCATGGTTCCAACTAGCATCTTGAGTTTTTTACCCGTCATGACGACCCCTGTTTACGGCGCCTCCGAATCCACTATGGATCTGCCCAATTTTATGACATCAGCTATTACTAGGAATTAACTGACTTGTTTATGGCAAGCTGCAGCGACAATTACAGTTAATATGCTTTATTGAAATAATGGGCTAAACTGAATTCTTTGTAGAGTTGAACATTGGGCCCTATCCATCAAAATGCTGTTTGATGGCAAGACATATAGGGTTCTTCAGTTAAGAAAGAAAAAAGGAGATGCAGAGACACAAGATAGGCAGTACCGTCTTGGCAGTAGTACTGGTGAGAAAGGTTGGGTTGTCCTGGTAGACCACAGGTTCACCAAAACAGCTAATGCAGTCTTGGGCTGCATCAACAGTGGTATATTGCCAAGATCATGGGAAATGGAAGTTCCTCTCTATGCAGCACTGATCAGACTGCCCCTGGAATAGTGTGTCCAGTTCTGGTTGCCACAATACAAGGAGGAGGCTGAGGAACTGGAAGGAGTATAGAGAAAAGTAATGAAGATGGTGAGGAGCTTGAAGAACAATTTTAAAAATGGAGTATTTTAACTTAAAAAAGAGAAGGCTGAGGGGAGACATGATAGCGGTCTTCAATTACTCAAAGGGTTGTCCCAGGTAAGAAGATGTGAATTTGTTCTCATGAGGGCAAGGCAGGAACCAAGCATTGGAAGCTTAATAGAAGACGTTCTATCTCTGAAATAAGGAGGAATTTCCAAACTGTGAGAGCTATTAAGGCATCCTGGAGTCATGGGTGTGCTCCTTCACTAGAGAATTTCATACAAAGGTTGAACAGCTATGTTTTTAGGCTGGTATGAGGATTCCTGCACTGGGCAAAGGGTTGGACTAGAAGATTTTCAAGGTCCCTTCTAACCCTATAATTCTGTTTCTATGTATAAAAATTAGAGATTTTAATTGCAAAGCAAGTTGAGTTCATGCTTCAACATACATACATTTATCAGAAATCTGTTGTTCAGGTTGCAACCTACATCTAAGAATACATGGTCTAATGTGTGTGTGTGCATGCGTGTGTGTGTGTGTGTACTTAAAATGCTGTTCTTCATTGCAAGCAACGGCTGAAAAATAAGCACTCTCTGAAATAAAGATTGATGCCCAGTTAAACAAACAAAGGAGGGGGAACAGCACTCAACCAGAAAACAAAGGCTAACAACACCCTTGCTGTGTCAGCTCTTTCAAATGTGCCGATAATTAGAAATACAGAAGCACTGCAATAACATCATATATTTCTTTGCCAACACTGTGTACTCCAGGTAGTAATTCTGAACCATATGCTAAGTAAAGAAGCCAGCTGGTTCGTACCACTACCGCTTAATTACAGATGATGCCATATGAGGTATTACACAAGAAGTAATGGTTTTGTTTTCACTCAAATAATCCCGAGATAATAAAAATCCCCATGGATACTATCTATGGAATAGACGCAGGAGAGTACAGTAGATCCAATAATTTGTTGACTGTGTGTTGTCTTTAGGCACAGTAAATTAACTATCCTTGGTCTTCTTAAGTACAACACAGCCTCTAGGCTTGTATTACAACTCCCGACATCTTAGGGTGATTACATTCCTATTCTAAGCTTCTTCAGAGTCCTGATCCAACATAATATTGCTGTCTGTCTGAATTGGCTAGATTTGATTTCAGGGATATATTCCATGACCAAACGTATTATCAGGATAATGTAAGCATTTTTTTTAAAATGGCACTAGACCCCTGCTAATCAGGATGGCCAACATGCATGAGGAAAGCAAGGAGATTGCAGGAGCTTTCACTCTTCCTGAAAAGAGTGTTGATCCATTGAGAGTCCAGGTACAGAAGACTGAAGTACAGGAAAATGGTCTTCTCTCTAATACGTGTGCCTTCACATGGGGAAACTTGCTCATAGTAAATCCCTTTTAAATTCACTTCTCAGCTGTAAAATGGGAATAGTAGTCTTTTTAGAGAGTTGCTTTGAGGAGAAACAATATACAATTGTATATTTTATTGTTCATATATTAACAGAAGAGTCATTGAGAGGGCTGCTGGAGGGAAATGAAGAATGAACCAGATCAGACATGGGTAAAAGCAGTTGGTTAAGGGTTACCTTGTGGCGATAAGAGTGACAAAGCCTAATTATTTTTCTGCTCTTATCACATCCACAGATAGCCAGCCAGCAGTCCTATGAAGGTGACCCTGGGCAGGGAGGGGCTGGAGAAATATCGCAGGGCTGCTATGAGGAATGTGGGAGGCAACCGTTGGATGGCATCATGTGGATCTGCTCTGAGTTCATAGGACTTATTTTATTAACCTATTTTACATTATTATTTCAGTTTCGAGCTGCCAGCTCCACAGTGACTCTAGGCAGCTTACAATTAAAAAAGAAAAAACAAACATGCACCCAAGGAAAAGAATACAGCTGACCAGAAGACAAAATAAAAAACCGGTGGGGCTCAACAACCCTCACGACCCAAGGTCAGAAGAACCAGCAGGCCTTCAACAATTTGCGGAACACCAAAAGAGCGGGAGCTGTATGGCCCTCCGGGGAAATGTCATCCCACAGGGCAGGACCCATCACTGAGAAGGCATACGTCCTGGGTCCTGCAAGGTGACCCTGCTTAATTGATAGGACCCAGAGCATGACTTAACTGGATCGGCAGAAACCTATAAAAACTGGTGGTCACTCAAGTAGCTAGGCCCCATGCCATGAATAGCATTATAGGTGATAACCAGCACCCTGAATTGCACCCAAAAGTCAACTGAGTGCCAATGCAGCTCATAAAGCAGTGGGGACCTGTGCACATACCGTGGCCTGCCAATCACTGCCTGTGTTGCTGCATTCTGGACTAGTTGTGGCTTCTGATTGGTCTTCAGCCCTATGTAGAGTGGATTGCAGTAGATGACCTTTGGGATGAGGGTGGTGCAACCATCCTGACCATCCTTGATCTCTCAATGTCCTTCAATACAATCAATATAGTATCCTTCTGGACTGGTTTCATGGATTAGGAGTTGGGGGACACAGTGTTGCAGTGCTTTCCTTCCTCTGGGGCTGGTTCTGGTTGATCTTGGTGCAGAGGAGAGGTATAGCTCTAAACCTCTGCTTTGTGGGCTTCCTCTGGGTTCTTAACATCTACATGAAGCCATGGTGAGGTAGTCTATCAGCATGGGGTTAAGTGTACTAATGATAATGAAATATCTCTCCCCATGTGGACCAAATGATGCAACCCCCCCCCCCCCCCGTGTCTGGAGGCTGTGGGGGATCTGGATGGAGAAGAACAGGCTTTGAATGGCTGAGTGGCTGTGGGTTTTTGGACCCTCTGGATCTGGGAACTTGCCAGCTTTAATTCTGGATGAGGTTGCACTATCCCAGACAGAACTCCTATGCATTTTGGGAGTCCTCCTAGATTTGACTTGAAGAGCAGCTGGCAGCCGTGGCCAAAAACGCCTCTCCACAAATCTATCATGTGTGCCAATTACACCTATTCTCTGATTGGGAAGCCCTGCTCAGGGTCACTCATGCCTTGGTCACTTTCCACTTGAACTATTACAGTCTGTTCTATATGGGGCTGCCCACGAAGACCATCTGAAGCCACAAAAAAAGGTCCAGAATGTAGTAACACATAGTTATGTGTGTACCATGGAATACTGCTACTTTGTAAGCTTCACTGGTTCTCTATAGGCTTCCAGGTGCAATTCAAGGTGCTGGGTATAAAGCCCTTCATGACCCAGGGCTGGGTTATTCCTGGGACCACCTATGTTTGATTGTTTCTACCCATCCCATGAGATCTGACAAAGTGGGAGATCTGAAACAATGCCACCCAGTGGGGCCCAGGAATTTCTGTTGTGGTGCCTGCTCTTTGGAACAGCATACTCCCTGAGATTCCAATGGCCCCCAACTCTGTTTTTCCGTAAGGTCTTCAAATACAAACAATTGAAAATCTGTTTTCCCCAAACATTGCTCCAGGAGATTGGATGAACCCATCTTGAAACAGTGTTGAGAATGTGAACATAATTGTGGCCTTGTATATATTGTATTGTGTTTTTATCTGTGGTTATTTTTGCTTTGTGCATTTAACCCTAAGTTAGCCACCCAGAGTCACTTTGCAAGTTGGGTGGTCATATGAATCCCATAAACAAACCATATTTGACCAGCAACTTTTCCTGAATACAGTTTGCTGGAAGAAAAAGTAATCGACTGTTCTGGAAAAAGCTACCATGTGGTGCCTGGAAGGTAGTCCTGCTGGATATCCATTTCCTGGAGTGAATATACTACTGCAATTCCTCTATTTAAGTATGGGTAGCTTTGTGACACCACTAACATTGTACCCCAGCCTTCTTTGTCACCACTTTGCATGCTGCAAGTAAAAGGCTAAACTTACATGCCTCTCTGAAGGACAAGGGTCAAGAATGGATGGCTGCCTATAGAAGTGAGAAGCAATTAACACAGCTATCTCTTCAAAGTTTCTAGACCTACAAAGACTGAACTTTGTTCTATGCTGGAAATGATAGTGGTATCATCAGCAGCAAAAATTAACGTATTAATTGACTTGTGAAGCCCGTATTGTAGTGAATGGTCATCCAACTGAGTATAGGTTAGAAATATTACCATAGGCCTGAGACTTTGCTGAATCCAACTTGAAGACCATAACCTTACCTTTCAGTTGAATTTCTGAAGTGTCTCAGGGTTTTTTCTCTTCCCATTTAATTCGATAGGAAATATGTAACCTTTTTTCCTTCTCATGTGAGTTCTGCAAATCTCTTTGTGTTGTTTCAGTACAACTTGCTCAGATAAATTCCCTTAAAGATTTCAGACAAATGATTCTATATTTCTTACTGGAGTAATATGAAAACAGATGGCTTTCCTTCAGAGGTGGCCATAATCGCATCCAGCCCAGATAAGACATACTAAGCCTAGGTCTTCACTGACCTGATAGAGTATCTGTCATTTCAAGTCCCCCATTTCTCTGTCAGAGATATGCCAAATGTCGTACTTTAGAGCTCAGTAAGGTTTATGTATTAGGTAATAATCCTACCCTTTTAAGTCTGGAAAGCTAGTTAATACTGCTAATAATGGGAACTATTGGTATGATATTTTACTTTTCCTAACATAATAATCCTCAGTGGCCCAAGATTTTCTATGAGCCTTGGTACAGTTAAAGCTCAACTGGCTAAGCTCTTCCATCTGCAGGCTTTTGTCTGTCTTGGGAGATTTACAGAACTAAGTATCCTTTATATTGTCACCTTCAGTACCTCCAGTGTTGTTTCTTTCTAAAATGTTCTTTAAATGACTTTTTGAGTGCACATGTCTATATGGCACGTGCACATTAGCTATTTCATGCATGTTTCTGAGGGTAATATAGACTCTTTGTTTGGCTGGTTGAAGGCCAGGTTATCTGAGGTGAAGTATCTGCTAAGGTTTTAGAGGAGAGTGTGGAACAGATGTGTGGAGCATAAGCACTTGGAAAAGCAAAAAGCTGTTGCTGGAAATAAAACATGGGCTTCTCCTTTTGCCATCGGTCAAACCTCTTTGCATTGAAAAAGGAAAATGTCCAGGTATCACGTACAACTGCGTGAATACAATTCACTGGTTTTTGCTGTATAAAGAGCACATTTGGAAAACCCAAGCAGCCTCTTTCATAGTCATGGGCTGGACCAGCTTGGTACCTCCAGTTGTGGTGGTACTACAGTTATGTTGGGAAATTTTACATTCCAATAGAAGAGAATATCTGCACCTCAGGGATTAACTGTGGAGTCCTTGGTGCGCTCTGAGCTTGGCTGTTTCCTTGTGGACGTTTCATTACCTGACTAGGTAATACCATCAGCACGAGGGAGTATGGAGTTTGCTCTCTATTTATATACATTTTTATATACATTTATATTTTATATAGATCATTTTATATATATCTATATATAATTTATATACATTTATATACATATTTTACATTGTTTTTTCTTTTTTGTTTGTTCTATGCCATCCAGAGTCGTTGGACTGGGGCATGTTACAAAAATGGTAAATCAATAAAATAAATTAAAATATTCTCTGGACAGAATCCTCAGTCAGTCTGGCTATTATACATACCAGCGGGGAATCCTAAGAATTGTAGCTCCGATCAAGTCACAGGTGCCAAATTAGGAAAGGGTTATTATGCTCCTATTCTAAGCTAGAAGGAATATGCCTCTCTTGATAGTTTTCAAAAAAATCCTATGGGTGCCACTAGAGGCTTGCGATGTAAATAGCAGCTCAGATTCATAGCAGAAGAGAAGCCATCACTAGTTATTTAAGGCACCAAGCTAGAAACTGGGAGACTGTGAGTTCTAGTCTAACCTTAGGCACAAACCCAGCTGGGTGACCTTGGGCCAGTCACTCTCTCTCAGCCCTAGGAAGCAGGAAATGGCAAACCACTTCTGAAATCTTACCAGGAAAACTGCAGGGAGTAGGCCAGGCAGTCATCAGGAGTCAACAATGCCGTCAAGATACCCCCCCCCCCAAAAAAAAGAATAAGTAAAAATGTGCATTGAAGTCCATCTAAGCACCTGAAAAAAGATTCAAATAGCCACTTCACTGGTGATGCCAGAATATTTCACCCAATGGGTTGTAAAAGGGCTTAACTTGATGGCACTTAACCTATCAGTCAATCAATTGGAAGTTACATTCAGACAGAACAAGGCTGGGTCTAAGCATGATTGTTGATGGATTCAATTGGAAATAGATGTACCTTGATCAGGAGTTGGAACTTAGTTCAGGTCATGCTCATTCCCAGGAGAACAGTTTCCTCTGTGTATTTTAATCAGTTCCCATGTCAAGAGCTGAAGCAGTTCTTTGTCTATATTCCCTGAACTCCTGCCATTGGTTCCCCTTTCCATCTTCAACCCCATACTCGTAGCAGAGAGAGGAAGGTGGATGATAGGCTCAGGGGACAAATGAGGAGGAAAAGCTTGGGTTATTTCTGCTCCTGATAAGAATAAAAATGCATAAAAAATTGAGGCTGGTCTTGTTGAGTTACAATAGATGTAGTTATGTAGTACATGCTGAAAAGCTATAGCAGCCAATGAATGTAGAAAGAACTTCAGAGAGTTTCAGAAAGTTAACAGTATGTGTGTCCTTCAAATTGATTTTGTTTAATACAACTCTCTGATATAATGTCTGATACATGGGAACAGAAATTCAGTGAGCTCCTAAAATTATTTGTTAAAGGAATTAAATGCCAGTTTTACTAATTTATTTGGTAATATAAATATGCCTTTTGACTTTAGCTCCTTGTATCCAAAAGAAATAACTCTTCAAGACTGTCCTGAAACACTTTCAGAGGAGGAAATCGCAAGGGGAAATATATCAATTTTGTCTTTTATTTTTTTATATTGGTCATTCTGCAAGAACAAATGAAAAAAGCATTACAATAGAATGCCATCAAATATGAAAATTGTAACTCTGATTTATCCAGAAAGGAACTTAAATTTTGTTCTTGTATTGATTTGGAATCTAAAATAGAAGCAAGAGACGCATTTGCATAATCATATCCTGATGGGATAAGTTTTTCAATTATCTCCACCCCCACCCACCCCCATCCTATTCTTTTGTAATCACATACATTCCTAGAAGAAGCTATGGATTCTTTTTACAAAAGGGAATTAGAGGATAATTCAGGCAAGACTTTCTATAGACATAGAATAAAAATGAACATTCCATATTTCTTTAATGTACCATTTCCCCAAGATATAAAGTTATGACACAATGAATGCAAGATATTTAAAAGAAAAATGTAAAATGTTATTATAGAGAATGAGAATTTGTCAGCTCTAAGAATTTTATATTCTTTATCAAAGGACTTAGATCCATTCTCAGAAAAGGAGAAATAGGATATTAAGTAGAATCATGTACCCCTGGAATAGAAGACAACAAAGACAATTTTGCTTTTACAGAAAAGTTGTAGGTGGCTATATTATTTCTGTAAGTAACCAACATTTGTCCAGTCTGGACCATAAACTATTTTGTAAACTTCTTTTTATTTGTACACTCAAAATGTTATTATCCAACTCCATCATGAGAAATAGGCCCACCTATAGAAGAATGGATTGAAAATTAGATGAAAATGAAGACTGTGATACAGAGCATTGTGGGGATATATACTTATATTCTATCTAACTATAACATGGATTCACATATGCCAAATCATAAGGTAGTTTGCTCAGTTGCTGCTTAATGTGTTATACAAACCTAGCCATTATGATTTATAAATATGGTTTAATGTCTTACTGCTGAGAAGGCTCCATCCTTGGGATCCATCACTCTGATTTCTGGTGAGGATGTTGACATGTAGAGCTTCCAAAGCAGATCTGAAGACTCATAGAAATGCTCAAGAGTGCTCATGGCACCAGGTCTTAGGCCAACATGGAATGCCTGTGGGTGATGCTTGGTGAAAGTTAATTTTGAAGTAAGCTACCATGTTCTTTATTGACCCAATCTTCAGTTTTATGGCAGCTCTTAGGAAAATAGAAAATACATTGCATGCGATTTCATATCCTTTGACTATGTCTTCATTCTATATTAGCTTTCCATGGAGCATTCTGGGTTTGTGTAGGTTGGAGTATCAGTGTCTGCTTTCCCATTGCATGATATCTACAAAAAGACAGAAAAAGAAAGGGGGAAAAAAACCCTTTTTGTTCTAGGCAAGAAAGGAAAAAACCCCAGCCTTTTTAATTCTAACAGGGAGCCTCACAGCTGTCCAGAGTGGATTAATGTTGAAGCAAGTGGCCTCTTTCATGTAGTTCCACTAATTAATTTGGCAAGCACTTGAATAAAAACTACCAAATTATTGTCCCAGTGCCTTAAACCTCTAACATGAAAGCCAGACAATTTGATTGTCAGCGAGTTTTATTTGTCACCCCTCGGAGAGGAGAACTCCTTAAGGGGGGGGGGGAAGCCCTGAGATTTTAATTATTGACTTCGAGGCAGACATGATTAACGAGGATTTCACATCTTCAGCGATCAACTCCCAAGTACTCTTTCTTTCATTCATTCCCTTTTTCTTTTTTAAACAATATTCCCATGAGGCACATTGCACTTCTTAAAATAGCCTTATTAAGTCAGCTAAACGATAAGCTGCTGGAAGATTAGAACTTGTTGGAGGGTGGGGAATATAGATGCAACTCTTGATTACTTTTTCTTAGACTGATGGCAGAAATTGATTCCTCAAACCCACCTTCTCTCTCCAGCAAGCTCTAATCTACAGCAAGTTTCCCTTGCAAGGTATCCTGGATCCTGGGAAGGCAAGCAACGCATTCAGCCTGATTGGGACGGAGGAATGTAGCTGCTTTGAGGAACTTGTTAATGCCTGAGGACATGTCAACTGGGAAATTGCTCATGAGCCACAATGGTTCCTCCAGTCTCAAGTATATGTGGCAATCATTCCATGTCTGTGTGCAAAATCAGGCTATGTTCACAGATAAAAATATGGATGGAAAAAATCATGTTAGGCAAATTTATGCTGAACAAATAACTCTCTTTTGTTCTGGGTGAATAAGAGCACCACAGCTCTTCTTAATAAGACCTTATCCACTAATTGAAGTATGAGAAGGCAATGAATTAGAATGAATACACACACACACACAAATTGATTGCCTTCTCTTTGCACCAATCAGGGACATCTGCAGGGGAATCAAAGAATTCAAGATGGCAGTTGCGACTTTGTGACTGAAATGCCATCCTTTTTTATGTTCTAAAAAAGGGGCAGGGCTGATGGAGGTACCATCTTGACTTTTTTGACTAAGCCTGTAGACTTTCCTACTGCCAGTCACCACCAGAGTTGTCCCAAGGTAGAGTGTTTTTGTCTGTTAGCTTGGTCCAAGGTTCTTCTCTTCCCCATTCCAGACAGCCTTTAGCTCTATTTCTATGCTGTGTGCTTTTAGCTTTGAGAAGATGTTATCTAATGACAATTAGATTTCTGGTCTAAAATTATATTTGTGAAATGTTATTGATATTCTGCTCTAAGTTTTAGAGCTCAGTAAAGCTATCTTAAGCACTTTGTGCAGAAACGCACTTAAATAACTATGATTTATTAATAAAGACTACACTGTTCATACTCAGAGATTGTTAAATCTTTATACACACACACATTCTTCACTATGTGATACCTGAGGCAAAGGATAGAAACTGTTGGGCTTAGTTTCTGCACATCTGGCCATAACAGGATTGCTTTTTGAAAACTGAATGCACTTTATTCTGCACTTAAGCCAAAAA
Organism: Liasis olivaceus; assembly: GCA_030867105.1. Taxonomy (NCBI): domain Eukaryota; kingdom Metazoa; phylum Chordata; class Lepidosauria; order Squamata; family Pythonidae; genus Liasis; species Liasis olivaceus. The sequence goes on from CM061351.1 coordinate 14,462,782, forward strand.
AGCAGTCAGAGACCTCTACATATCTCAGTACGAGGGAGACTTCTGACTCATAGTTAAAAAAGAAAGAAAGAAAGAAATATAAGGGGGAAAACTAGTGTGGAGAGAGGGGAAACAATCAAATAACAAGGGCAGTCATCTGCGTTTAACTTTTTTTTTTTTAGCATGACTAGTTGATATATAAAGTTCAGATTATAGAATTGCTGCTCACTAGCTAATCGTTGTCACAAAAGGAGGGAACTCCTGTCTCACCTTGACTCATCTTAAAAAGCAAAGCAGAACTGGACGTCATCAGTACTTACATGGGACCCAGCAGGAGATCCCAGTAAGACTGGGAAGTTGGGAAAAAAATAATCGTGGAAGAGGGCATTGGCAAACCACTTCTGTATTTTTGCCAAGGAAACCATGAGGGAGATGTCCATGTGTCACCAGAAGACAAGAAGAAGATGAACTTTTGACTTTATACAGTGGTCAGGAAACCTGCCCTGTTTTATTTGTGAAGCTTTCTGAGATATGAATTATAAAGTACGTGGTGCAATAAGGTTTCTAAGGCTGAGATGGAGGTAGTTGTAGGTCCAGTGACATACAAGAATGAAAGTCTCAGTCAGGACCAAACAACTAGCTGAGAAAAAATGCAGAACCATATACTTGAGCCAGGAATTTTTTAAACAGGAAGCATTTTTTTTTAAAAAAATATTCCTATTGAAGACGGTCCAATAACAACAGGAACAGATAACTCATATTTTACTGATCATTACTAGTAAAGCCATATTGTGGAGTTTCTCTTTACATTCATTTAAAAGATCCTGGGGGAAAATGTGCATCTGTTTCATTTTCCCTAACAAGTTGCTGGTTCTGCAACTTCCAATAATGTATGTAGTTATTAATGTAATTTCCCTAGAAAAACCTGCATTTTTTAACAGAAATTTCCCAGTGGTATTCTTTCTCACATATATTTCTGATTTCTGATTGGCAAGTTGTGTCTTGAACTGCAAATTTTTCACAGTAGAAGGTTTCAAAGGGACGAGATCTGAAGGAAATCAAACGAGGCATGAGTCTTCAGAACAATCTCAGACTGGAAATGTTTGGACTGAAGTTTTCTCCACTTTGGAGGCTTGGAACTCTGTGGAGTTCAAGAAGTCAATATTGTATATTTACTCCAGGAACCTGATTCAACCGCTATATCCAGAGATTGCCAAGCATTTGGTTCCTTCCCTAAAGGTCTTCTTCTGAAATTTCAACTCATGCCCTCTTGCAAGGACTCCTTATTTTTTTATCTCACACCTTGGGCTGAACAGTAGCTTTGTCCCACTAATCTCTGAGCACATTATTGTTTTGCCACTGTAGAAATATTCTCACGCTTCCTGGAACACATGGTTGATAAGATGCCTAGAGAATGTGATAAAAATGAAGGGAAGAAAAGAAAAGATAAAGATGTTTAAAAAATGCGTAAAAAGGCTTTTGCTGGACATTATTGAGTGGGAATCCCCACTCAATAATGATGAGGGCTCTTATGCTGTCTTTCAAAAAAAACCCCTTTGAAGGCCATGTCTGAATTCAAAGCTATACTTACTGTCTACATTTTCCATGCCACCTACATTAGCATTTCATTTCTGACTTAGAAATTCAGCAATTCCTGAAAATAACATTTTCGAATTGTTCTTATATCCAACTCTTTAGCAGAGTACTTGTTAGTGTATCAGTGTATCAGCAAGTGTATCAGCAAGTGCTGGTGAAGCAGAAAAAGTTACCTAATGTTATAGAGGAAGGAGGAGGAGGAGAAGGAGAAGGAGAAGGAGAAGGAGAAGAGAAGGAGAAGGAGAAGGAGAAGGAGAAGGAGAAGGAGAAGGAGAAGGAGAAGGAGAAGGAGAAGGAGAAGGAGAGAAAGGTTTTAGCCTAGGTAACTTTAAAAAAATCACTGTCACAGGATTCTAGTCCTGTGCTCCAAGATTGCCTAACTCAATATATGTGATCTCTCTCATCATCACTTTGAAGCAGCAGGGCAGCCAAAAAGGTCAAGATGGCATCCACAGTTGTGCAATTGAAGCCTCACTCCTTTTTGTATGTGTCACGTTTTCAGTCAAATGGTGGTGGACACTCAGTTGTCTTTTTTGACTGGTCCCCTGAGGACACCCTGAGTAATAGACACAGAGATTATGTGAGATCTTATTAGTATGCAAAGAAAAAAATGAGGTAGAATGGAAGTGAGGGAACCACAACCTTTTAATATATATTCCATGGAGAGGGATATCATTTGGGTAAAAAGGGCTGCAGTTCCTTGTTGCTATTTTAAAGAAAGCTATTAATAGCTCTTCACTGGTATTAGGCAGAACTATTACATAAAACTGCTGCTTACAATGATGCTTAAAGGTTGAGGCACCTGGTACAAGCCGTGCATGTTATGACATCACCGCACAAATGATGAGTTATTTCCATCATTTGTGCAATGATGTCATGGTGCACATGATGTTACCCAGAGCCATTGGGAGTCAGGAGGCATACAAATTTAATAAACAATGATGATGATGATGATGCTGTCACTTGCTCCTCCCCTTGCCCACCTTCAATACCCATACTTAGGAGGAGGAAGAAAATAAATAGGTATGAAACAGCATATTATATTATCTGCGGAAGTCTATCCAGTCTTGTTCTATTGACCCCTTCGATTCTGCATTAGCAAGGTAAGACAAATGTGCAGCTGCATTGTGATCAATCATGATGCAAATGCAAATCAATATAGCACAAAACAAATTCTCCACCCCTTGGGGATGTCTGTACTTTTCAGGTACCACCTGTATTTTCTGCAAAATCCACTATACTGATGAATCAATAACATGGTAAGTGCATTTATCTGCAAGAAATTTGTTCACATTTAATTAATTTCGTAATAGACTTTTGAGACAGGATTCTTCCTTCTAACGAGGGAAAGTATAAATCCAATCTCAGTATAACACATTTTAATAACAATAATAAAAAAAATAAAACATGCAAATGGACTATTTTTCAAGATTGTGCTGGGTCATTCAGCTATCCATCTAAATATTTTCAGGTTTAAAATATTATACATCTATACTATGAACAATAATTTATTTTTGCTCCATAATACGCTATCTATCTACTTTCTGGAGGGAGCATCATACCTTAGGTTAATTTATTCCTTTAACCGCAGATTACTGGGAAATATATATATATATATATATATATATATATATATATATATATATATATATATATTTTATATAATTTATTTTTGCTCCATAAATATGCTATCTATCTACTTTCTGGAGGGAGCATCATACCTTATATATAAATCTGTGCATGTAGTTTGCCCAAATGTCAAAAACAAATGAACAATCAGGTAGAGGGCAAAGCCCACTGTTAAGATGGAGAGGAACAGAACCAGTTAAGTTAAAAGTAGGCAACTTTCATGGCCAGAGAATATAATGAGTTATTGAAAGATGAGTTAAATGACTGGAAGTCCTGGGAAGGGGATTTTGAACATCTAGAACAGGGTTTCTCAACCTTATCAACTTTAAGATATGTGGACTTCAACTCCCAGAATTCCCCAACCAGCATGCTGGCTGGGGAATTCTGGAGGTCCACACTTCTTAAAGTTGCTGAGGCTGAGAAACCCTGATCTAGAAGAAGGCTTGGCTATCTTGTTGGATCCCTGAAGCAGACAATTTCATACTGGAAGATTCTGTAGCTGGTCCAACTTGTACTTATGAAAGATGAAGGTTATGTTGTGTTTAGCTTTTCAATATTCACCAAGCAGTGTTGTATCTCTCTTCCTTTTGGGACAGGGTGAGAAATTCTGCTTTGTTCCTTAAGTGTGAGCTTAAATGCAAAGAAGGAGCATTGATTTCGCCATTTCCTTACCTCTAGAGAACAATTCATAAAGGACGGAAGTTTTAACTGGTCAATCAATAGTTGCTACTCTAAATCAGAAGCACTGTAGTCTGCCAGAGTTATTAAAAGTGTTCCTTTTGAAGATGCTGCTCAATGAAAACAGAGGAACTGATTCAATCTCTGCTTAGACTTCAGACTCAAGTGCTGGAGGAAGCTGGGTTACTAACTACATTCAAGGCTTTTCCTGTTTGGTTCATGCCCAAGAAGAAATGAGGGAAATCCATCTCCTTAAAATGTCATTCAGCTGTTTCTAGTGTTTCATGGGAAAAGGGACAAAGAAACCGGTTGACTATCTCCTCCTCCCCACCCCTGTCTTGATGTCTCCAAGAATTAAATCAGAAGTCAGCATTACAGGATGACTGTTGGCTGGTCTCTTCCTGAAATATAATTATAGAACGATGAGATGGATCCTGCTGCAATTTGTTCTGAAGGATTGTGGTACTTTATAGGAAACGGATGTTGTTCTTGTGAGTTCCTGGGAAATGTAAAGAAGAAAATCTGCCCTTTTCTGAGTGTCCACCAATCTGGAACTTCAAGCTTCCTTGGTTCACTTTGCTTAGCATTTGTATATTTCTAAATTCCTTTGGCGTGGACCAATAGTTTTACATCATTTCCAAGAAGAAGAAAAGCGAGAAAGAGGCTGGGTTCATACAGCATGCTATGGTTTTGCTTAACAATAGTTTATTGAAACAAACCACAATTGGCTTAGTGCACAATATGCAAAACTATAAGCCATGGCTTACAAATCACTCTGCTCTGGTTTGTACCACAACATAAAACCACAGATAAGTAAAGCACATTTTGACCTAATGCAGATTCCCCACCCATGTGCCATTCTGATAATACCAGCAGGACCTCTGCTAAGAATTTTGGAAATTGAAATCTATATCTGGAAATTGCCTAAGTTTGAGAAGTTGTTATAGCATATTGCGTGAACCCAGATAATTCTTTCAGTCTTTCATCATATATAATCAAATCAATTATCCTATAGATTTATATTCACTCTCATGGTATGTATGAATAATCTTATGCTTGAACCACTGATTTGAAACAAACAAATCTTTTTCTAAGCAAATACTCCTCAATCAGTCCCCATTCTCTTTCACTCTTAACTTTCTGATTGGCCCAATCAATTTTTCTGCACTGTCTTATCTGGTCCCCACCTTTCAGTTCATGTCAACTAACAGAATAATTGCATTCTAGACTGCATTCATTCAGAATGCTGATTCCCCCCCCCCCCCCCCCCTTAAAACTCAGCTCCATGATCACCATTCACAGAGTGGTAATTCACTGGCATTTTCCCCTCTTTCTCTTCTCTCTCTCTCTCTCACACACGCACACACATATATATATACACACACACACACACTCATAAATATATGAGAGAGACCAATATTATTTTTATTATTTATTAAAGTTATATGTTGCCAATTCCACTCAGATGTATGGTGGTTTACAAGCAAGGATTTAAAATATCCACAACACAAAAATACAAACTATAGAAGATTCACAGTTGAATAATTGATTGTATTTTCTTATTTATTCATATTACTCATTCATATCCAATCACATTGGACTCTGTCCCTAACTTCTGGAATTTGTATTCATGTTATTACATTTGTGTTTGATTCTTTCTGGCTGCCCTCCCCCGCTGCCCCCCATCTTTTCATTTTTTTAATTTCAGCATCATTTGGCTCTGGATGTGGTGACCGAAGAACCAGCTTTGGTGGCTGTTGCCAGAAGTTTGCTATTTCTTTTCCAGCATGTATGATTCAGTCTAGGACAATAGTAGGGGTGTGTGTGTGTGTGTGTGTGTGTGTACCTTCAAGTCAGCTTTTGACTCCTGGCAACTGCTTGGCCTAGTCCCTGCAGTTTTCTTGGCAAGGTTTTTCAGAAGTGGTTGGCCATTGCCTCCTTCCTAGGGCTGAGAGTGAGTGACTGGCCTAAGGTCACCCAGCTGGCTTGTGCCTAGTATGGGACTCAAACTGCCTGTCTCCCAGGTTCTAGCCAGATGCCTTAACCACTACACCAAATTGGCTCTCTTCAACAGTAGGTGGGGTAAGGAATTGGTGACTGCCATAAAAAATATCTAGAATACCCCAGAATTATGAAGTATCCAGGACAGATCCTGGAAACTGAATGCTTATTCCAGTACTACTGAGCTTTTGTAACAGGTCTGGGTGTGAGAGGGAAAGAGAGAGAGACTATAAAGGAGTGTCATGTTTAAATCAAATAAAACCTCTTTAAAGGAGGTACTTTGAAATACAAGAACTGCAAGTTTTAATGCGTCCTAACCTTGACAGTGTCCCTTTAATTAGCCAGTAAAAAATGAGGCAGCTTTCAATACATTTGCTTGCTGAAAATGTCTGGAGGCTATTTGATATACAATGAATGTCAGCATTTGTCACTAAGAAGATCTTGGTAAGAGACTCCAATGTGACTCCAGAAGGTTGAAGTGGACCATTAATCATATGAACAGAGAACCAAGATACTCTGGGGAGACATTTGTGCATACTGTGGGTGGCCAGTTGAAATGCTAAGTACAATCAGGTGATCAAAACCCTGCCCCTTTTAATATGCATCACAAATATTCCACATTAAAAGGAGTGGGGCTTTTATTGTCTGATCACACCCACCACATTGAAACCAGTGACTGTCCTTGTGCATGACAATGTTCCATTGTAAGCCACTAGATCTTTGTCAGACAGTTCAGTACTTCACAACAGATACACACAATTTGACTTTTCCTTAGGCAAGTGAATATGAAAAGATTTCAATTCAGAGCATTGCCCTGGGCAAAGTGATAGTCCTAGATACTCATGGGCCCATTAGAAGTGAATTTGTACATAGAAACATAGAGTGGGGAGAAAGCTACTTCAACTTCCTGTAAAAGCAAGCCAGTAAGTGTCTTCCCATTGCCTAGATGTGCCAGTCCAATGGGGGAAGCCCCACTGTGAGCAGTCCTGAGATAAGTAATGCTCTGAGATGAGTATGCTGTCTATTGTAGCCCATCTTCAGATGGGAAATGCTGTGATCGAATAGACTAGAATGGCTTTGACTGTACTAGCTGGGAGAGAAGGTTCATTTTCCTTGCTATAGTAGAATAAAAAGAAACGGGCCCTCTCCAAAATGTGCTGGACATCTTGCATAGCATAAAATTAAAACCAGAGCTGGACCCAAAGGCTTACTCTAGTAGTAGCACTACTATTGCAAAAACCTGATGGGAAGAATTCCCTCTTAATGTCCTCCTTGGAATTTAGTAGAAGTGTGGAAAAGCAAGGAGGCTGAAGACCACTGACCTGATTATTGTATAGTGAGAGGTAGGAAATTCATATCTAGCCATTGGCTGCTTTGAAATTCAGTAAATATAAAAATACCACACTCTGACATTGAGAAATTAGTCAAAATTTCCTCCTCCTTGGAAATTCTAAAGCAAATTCTCTAATTCTCCAATCAGGCAGTTGCAGGCAATTAGTTTATTGATATATTTGATTTATATCCCATCTTTCATTCAGAAGCACAAGGTCGCATACATAAGATCTCCCTCCCTTTATTTTTCCACATAACCACCACTGAGCTTCCATTGTTGAAGGTAGACAAAAAAATAATGTCAAAGAGTTTCACTGCTTTTTTTTTTTTATTTTTATTTTTTTTTTATCTGCTTAACAGTCATTACTGACCCTGCAGTGACCGCCCCCTAGTGCTGTAAAGGTTTAAGCACCATCAATGAAAATTGATGACATACTAGGGTCAACAGCAAATAAAGACTTGAACTGCAAAACAGATAATTTGGGGGGGGGGGGGTGAGCAGGTTTCCTTCAATATGTTTAGAGACAGTTTTATGTTCTGAAGATGCTAGGAATGGAAGATTAAAATATTTCTCTCTTCCTTTGTATTTCATCAGAAATTCATGCTCAGGATATGAAGACCTTTTAGGAAAGGAGACCAAGCTGAAGACAGACTTTCACAAGTCAAATACCTGAATTTGCATTAAAATGTGTCTTAAAATCTACCATCTAAAACAAGGTTTTATTACTGTGCTATGTATGAGAGCCTTTAAAGTTTTAAAGAGATAGTCTGTGCATGTGTATTAAAAAGCTGATTTGATTGTTTATGAAATAGTTATGTGACTATACCAAGAATGCACTTTCTGTAAACCCAGTTGGAATTTCAAACTGAAACAAATCAATAAAGAGAAAAATGAAAATGTGGTCCACATGTTAACTGTGGGCGAAGAGCGTTAACTGAGCATTCGTTTGACAAAAATGACACGTCTGCTCCATTGAGACAGGCTGGTGGGAAGGAAGAGCTTCAGCATTTGTTCATTTAAAGATAAGGAGAACTCCCTGCGCAGAGCACCACAAGCAGAATTCAATGCGTGTTCTGTCAAAAAACAAAAGCCATCCAAGTCATTTGAAGGCACTTCTTCTGAATTCATTATGAGAAAGTTTGCTCATTCTCATTCTAAAACCCCACAAACCATTGTAACAATGATGGCTCTTCTGTAGATTTGTGTCTTGCAGAAACAGACAATTTGATCAGCACCAAGAACCATACTGGGAAGGTGTGAAAGCCTCCTGGTTGAGATAGCATTCTCAAGGGCGTAGGTGGCTGCTCTTTGAGGTAAACACATGGAATGGGAGATTGGCTTAATCTGGATGGAACTAGAACTTTTTAATTTAACTGCAGTACAGTTGATCATGCAACAAGAGGATGATCAACTGTAATGCTGAGAAAATGGTTTTGGGGGAGGGGGTGATTTCAAGGTGCTGATGTTTCTTTGAGAACTAAATCTGCCTGTATACCGGTTTGTAATTCCAGAATGCATTTTCAGTCTGTTTAATAAGAAAAATGACCAAAAAAAGCAAGATGATATGGGATATACATTTAGATGACACCTTGTTCTATGTGTGATATTTACAGAGGAGTCTGAGGCACATTGTGATACAGTTCATTATACTACTTTGGCAAAGTCTGTCCTCTATTTTTACAAAAGTTTTCTTCTCCTGCAAAAGAATGCTCTGTTTTTCTATCACATTACTGAGGTGCCTGAGAATTTCTTGTGAATTTCTCAGTAGTGTTTTGGAATTTACTTTATTGTTAAATGTGGCAGGGGGTTACTGCTTGTGTTTTCTTCAGCACATTCTTCCATCATTCTGAAACCACTCTGGCTGCCCAAACTTTCTAATCTGAAAAAAGTCCAGCAGATGAAGTTCCTTCATGATGTCTTCTCCTGAGAATGAGTTGAAGTATGAGAAACCAGGGAGGCCACTGGAATGATAAAGTCAGGTCACTCATCTGTTCATCTGTTCTCCTTCTTCCTCATGTGCTTCTAGAACACACTTCCCCTGGCAGATGCAGCCCTGCCTATCACCAACCATCTGCTCTTTAAACATCTCTCTGAGGGCCACATTCTGAGGTGGCCAAGAATAACCTTCCAAAAAGGAAATGCCACAGCTATTTCACAGTGTTGTATTCTGAGGAGCCCCTCAGATAGATTGCTGCAGAAGGGTCAGGTGGAACAGCAGGCTATTCTGGACAGCTGCATACCTTTGGTGCAGTACAAGAACTGTTCCAGAGAGCAAGTCAAGAGGGCAGTGAATAGAGGCTACCAGGAACTTGATCCACTGCCCAGCATGGTGGCTTCCTTCTGCTTAATGCTCGGACTGGCCCTGAAATCCCCATCTTACATCCACAAGGTTTTTACCAGTATTTTCTTCTCTTAAAATCAGGAAAGCGCGAGTAATTTCTTTTCTATCAAATTGAAAATGAACCTCAGAAGTGGGTTGATGTGGCCAGAGACTAGAAGCCCTCATAGACAATCTCAAGTATTCAACCACACTGCTTCCTATTTTATACTTTTCTTCACAACTAATCAATGCCATTATAAACATTTCCTTTAAACCAAGTGCCAACATTTTCAGGTTCCTGATAGTAGCATACAGCACTTCTGTATTATATGGATGTAGACTGCAAGAGAGTCCATTCTGTGATTCAGCTATTGTAGTGTTTCTCAACCTTGGCAACTCTAAGATGTGTGGACTTCAACTCCTAGAATTCTGGGAGTTGAAGTCCACACGTCTTAGAGTCCACATATTTTAGAGTTGCTAAATTTGAGAAACACTGAGCTATTGTTCGGGGGAGGGGTAATTAAAAAAATGTAGATGGTGGACATGACCTCACAATTGAAGCCCCACCCCTTTTTATGTCCATCAAGTGATACATATAAAAAAGGAACATGACTTCACGTGGTTACAGATGACATCTCGACTCTTTTGACCTTCTGTATGGCTGGCCTGCATTGTTGGACTTTGAGTCTGCAAAACAGAGATAGAATAGAGACCATTTTTGTCACCTTGAATCTCAAATACAAAATAATTCCTGCTCCAATTTCTTTGTTCCCCAATAATTCATTTGTTCATCTGTATGTTTAAATACAAATTCTGATGCTGAAACCTGTATGTTTTCAAAAAGCCCCGGTAATAACGAATGACTTTTATCCATCTTTCACTATTTTTATTCCAGAACTGGTTAATATTGATACTCACCTATTACTGCAATAATTTTCATGAGATGGAGAAACAGGGGAGAGAAGTGAAATCAGCTCAGGGAAGACTCTGAGGAACCAGAGTAGAATATATTATTAGTTGCCTTCAGCTCTGAAGGTTTAGATAGTCCCATTATCCTGAATTAAATTGGCTTAGTTTAATATATACAGATGGCAATATCTTGTGTAAGCTACAGCTGTCATATTTTTGTCCTCAAAGGCAACGCAGGGGGAAAAAAGTGTCAGCTCTCTATATGCAACAAACAGCAAGCTTTCATAACAGAAAGGGGACAGAAGTGGGGGGGGGGGTCTGATTTTTGCAGAAGCTCATCTTGGAATTGGACTTGCTGTGGTATTTTTGAAATGTTTCAGATGCAAATCACTTCCTGCAACTTCTTTTAGAGGGTTGCCTGTCGAGGAAGCAATCTCTTTGCAATAAAAGATGGAGGCTGATAAGTTGATGTATTTTCCTGGAACAATTTACGCTGCTGTAGGAATGCATAAGCTTTGGAGTGACACAGCATTCATGTGGAGTTCTCCAGAAAGGGCACCAGCCCATCTGTAGGCTTGGCAATCCCTACATATCTGTAATGCGCACAATAGGATTGGAATCTAATTCCGTGATATGATTAAAGTGGAGCAGCACAAATGTGGCAGGGTGGGGCAGGGCACAGCGATTGCTCCAAATGTCCCTTGAAAAGGTGGGCTTTTCTTTTCCAGTAGCTGTTTCCCCAGGAACTCATTTTTTAAAGCAAAGCAGACGGGAAATAATTAAATGGCTTTAACCTTCTTTCTTGAGCATAAACAAAAGACTCTGACACTTGCAACTATTCGAAGCAAAGACACCGAAAAACACCTGATTGTTTCCCATGCAAATAGGGGATGTTGGCTCCTTTTTAATTTAAGCTTCATTAATTCCAGTAAGACTTTTTGTACTAGAGCTATTGTGCAAGCACCCTTTCCCCATAAGGACCCTGGATTGTTTTTTCTGTTTCAAGTCATTTGCATAGATGTCATATCGCGAGCGTTTGAGCCTCAGTGGGGACTACATTGTTGATTCCTGACGTACAGAGCATCCAAGGGAATAAGCAAGGAATGGGGCTGCCAGTGATGCTGAATCAAAACAATCTCTTCTGCTATTTTTTATTTTTTTATTTTTTATTTATTTGATTTGTCCCCACCCATCTCCCCTACATCTGCCCACTATTTTGCCTAAAATAGTGGGTTTCTCTGTAGGGAACATTTCTCAGTATTTTGAGAGAAGCACGATCATGTGCTAATATCTTGAAACTGGGGTGTGGATGAAGACTGGAGAAAGGGAGAATTAGTCAGAATGACTAATAATTAAAATATTAGTCATTTTTGACTGTTATAAGGCCAGCTGACTTACACTTAAGTTTGGCGATGCTCAATCGGGCTTAATCCCATAAAATTTCACTTAGGCAGGTTGTGGTCTGTTTGCCTTAAAACCAAAACTTAAATGGGAGAGAACTTAACCTTTACAGTACCTGCTCTAAGGATGTTGTGTGATGTCTAGCTGTAAAGGTGCCAAAATGCGAGAGAAGAAAAGAACCTTCTAAATCCTCATCATCTCTTGATATTGGCGGACAGAAATGGGATAGGAAGACGTTGTAAATTGCTTTGGAGAACTGGCGGAAAATTGGATTTGGCTGTTTTTCTGTGAATCTTTCCCAAAGCAGATCCCTAAAGCATGCTTTGTTGTGGCTTTGGAGAAAAATCTTGTCCAACGACCAAACGCTATGACAAGAAATACAGCTGGTGTTGTGCAAATGTCATGGAAAGTAAACACAGTGATAGATCTACTTAAAAAAGGTTATCTAATTTAGATTTTTTTTTTTAAACTGAAAATCCCATCTGTGCTCGGTGCTGTTTTGCTGAGAGAAACAGATAAAGAGGAGAATTGGACTGACAGCTGAGAAAGAGAAAAATATGCCAGTAAATCAGAAAGAAAGGCATTTTCCCACTCATCATTATTCCTGGGGATATTATTAAATAATAATATTTATTATATGAGGTATAATAGATGGAGTTCTGCACTGAGAAGCCTTGAATTTGAATCTTGGCTCAGCGTTGCAGTTCAACAAGTGATTTAAGCTAGCTGCTGTGTTTCTGATGGATTTGCTCATAGGCCTGGTTGTAAAAAGTGGGATTAGAAAGGCATTTTCCTCCTCCTCATAATATCTGGAACTCAAAGGAAGCCTTTGAGCAGGCGATAATTAATTTATGGCTCTCCTCCCTCCCTCCCTTCCTCCCAAATGTGATGAAGTTTGCTTAAAAGTAGGTTAAATTGTTTCATGCAAAGTACATTTATTACTGGTATCATATTTAGCAACAGATCACTTGGCTATGGGATGCCAATTGCTAGGGCTCTTGAAATACTCATGCTGACTTGTGGGCTTCCAAAAATTTTTTATTGGCCACTGGGAGTGGGGGGAGGCGACTTTGATCTGAATTTTGGGCATGACGTTAGTCTATTCAAATTTATACCTGTAAAATCTTTAGATTTCATCTCAATATAGTGGGGAAAACTACAGCCAGGCAAATCTTGGGATGCTGTTTTCAAAGGGGGATGCTGTTCTATCAAGGGAGAAGGATGAGTATATGATGCTGAGAGTAGGTGCTAATAATTATGAGATTTCTGGAATATCTCAATGTCAGTTGTAAGATACGTACAAGAAAGAAATTATAATCCAAGCAGTGAATGCAGATGCAGAATAAGCAGCATTTCACTTTTATTTATTTTGTATCTCATCCATCTACTGGTAAAAGGCATTCTCTACATTCCTTAGTCCATCAAGCAGCCACTTTTGTCTTCTCCTCCCAGCAAGTTCTCTTCAGTGAACTTCACTCTTGGAGCATGGAAGACTTGATCTGCTGATAGGCACAGCAATTGCAGCAATAGCATCTCCTTTGGTGTTGTTCCATGTTAATTTGCCTTCCTGAAAACAAAAAAGGGGTCCCAAAGACCCAGCTCTCTGGAAAAGGCTCTAATGCTGGGAAAGGTGAAAGGAAAGAGAAGATGATGACCAGCAGCAAGGTGGATGGACTCAGTTACAGTGAGTGCACCACTGGGAGTCTTGAAAGAACAGATTAGAGATAGATTGTCATGGAGAAAATCTATCTATGTGGTTGCTAGGTGTCAAAAACAACTTGATGGCATGTAATCAATCGATCAATCAAAAGTCCTGCAAACTCTGTTGGATGTTTAGAAGAGTTTCAAGTGCTTATGAGGATTCTTCCAGAGATTATTCTGCCATCTTTGCCTCAGCTAGCCTTAGTCTGGCTCTTGCCCTTCTATCTGAAATAAATCTGAACATGGTCAAAACAGCCCAGATCAATATTGGCTAGTTTTCAAAATGGATTCAGAAGAGTTGGGAGATGAAAAATGTCCTAGGGTCTTCTCAGTCTACTGTCCATGTGCTCGCTTGTAACACTGAGACCCTTACTCTCCATTTTGATAGTTTTTTATCTTTAAATCAGACACAGACTGAACAGTCCTTCAAAGAGAAGATGCCTTCAGACAGACAGCTATCCCTTGACAGTCCTATGTCAGTCCTCAATTTATTTCGTGAGGCAAATTGCCAAAAAGAGAAATTCTCTCGCAGTTTTTTTCTACCACTTCTTATTTGACTGGATGGAGAAAAATTTGTTTTATAAATTCTTTCAAAGAAAAAAAATTCAGAGTAATTGCCATGGGTGGAATGAAGTGTTTTTGCCCTGATCTTAGTTACAAGATGGCCAGGAAATATCTGTGGATGTTATGTCATCCACAGTACAGTCCTTTCTCCAGTGGTCTACAGCCTCCCTGGCTTCAGTTAAACCTCAGGAGAAGACAGTTAAATCTCAAAGGAAGACAACGTATATGAATTCCTCCCATTGGGCTTTTTCAGTTGCATTGCTCACCCCTAAGAGGACTCCACTCCTTGACAGTTGGAGAATTTTTCCTTTTCCTAAAGAAGGTTTCTAATTTCTCTTCCCAGCCATTCTTATTTGCATCCTGATGTTAGGACAAATCACAGAGTTTGTATCATAATAGCATTATATAGGTAGTGCCCAGTTCAAGAACAAGGTCTGTTCCCAAGGTTTGTCCTTAAGTTGAATTTGTACGTAACCTGGAACAGTATTATTGTACAATATGGTATAAGTAGTATTGTGTAATGAACTCGAACCATTGTGTATTTAACTTGAATCACTGTGTATGTGACTCAAATTTTGCTACAGTAGGCTCTGTTCTTAACTATGGGTTGTCTGTAAACTGGGTGTTCTTAACCTGGGGACTACCTGTACATGTTTCATCATGGACACACCTTTTATCATAAATCCCTATGTTTAGGTGGAATAATTTGAAAGACTGTTAGTGCCTAGCTCTGTACCATGTATATATATTTTTCCTTTCAAGCAATAAAACTGGAATGATCAATTAAATAATATGCATTCCTCTTCCTAGCTTAAATAAACTTTCTAAAGCAACTTTTCCCACTATTAAAAGTCCATCTTTCCATCATGCAGAAGGTGATGTTGGGGGTATGGCTGAAGGGGCACAGCCAGAAGGCTCTTTATGAAGGAAGAAAGGGGAAGAAATTGCCCAATAAGAGATTTCCCAGTCATATTTAATGGAGATTAGCTATGGGATAGCTGAGTTGAGACTCTCAAATTTAGGATGGAAACTTGAAACAGAGATGAAGAAAAGCGCATGAAAAAAATGTGTTCACAGTTAATTTTGGTTAAGAAGGTGGGAAAAAATTCTGTCTAGCATGTCACTGGGACATACCATGTAGCTTCTGTCAGGAAATATGTCTGCCATTAGCAGTCACCTCTTATTTGTCCCATTTAATTTTCTTCTTGGAATTGTTCTGTGTGCTTGGCAGTTGCTAGGTCTAAAAACATTTGTTCATTGTCTGAGAAGCAGAACATTTGAAGTGATGCAGCAAGCATGGCCTAGTTATTGGACCACATTTCATTTTATTGTTCATGGATGGTTACATTTCATGTTCACTGTCTATGGGAGGGAAAAAATAAGCAGTCATAAAGATTGGAATAAGAAAACTTCTTCATCCATCTATCCTAAGTACATGCAAGTTCTTGAGTAACAAATCCTCAAAGCAAATTGATTTTCTAAATATTGTGGTATTTTTAATTCATTTAAAAAACTCATTAATATAACACTAGTTTTATTAGAACTGATGGAATCAAGCAAGATATAAATTATGTAAATATGTCTGGGAGGGGGTCCACTCAGAACCTTTGCTAGGACTGGACTTCTGGGGAAGAAATTACAAACTTAAGACAGCACCACTAAAAGCAGAGCTGACAAATGCAGCAGAATGAAAAGTCAATGAGTAGACTGGCTCTTCATAATTCCTCTCCAGACAAGGAGAGGACTTGAGATGGCCCACAAATGCTCCATACACTTGCTTCTTGTGAAGAGACTGGAAGACAGCAGTCTCCGGTGGGGTTAGAACACTGGGAGATAAAGGAATAGCCATCTTTCTCAAACCACGGTCGGCGCCTTTAAGGTTCACATACTCCCTTTTCTAATCACTTTCAGAAATGGCCTGTTAACTGCTTTTTAGGTGTTAGGAACCTTTGAATCCACAAGTTTGAAAACACCTGGTGAGTGTCCTTCAATCTTTAGTGAAAGAAGTTTTAAATATAAGTTTAAGGACTTAAACATTTTTTTTTTTTTTTTTTGGTATAAACAGCAAAAGAGTGATTAGAACTTTGATTTTGGAAAGTTACAAATGGACTAAGGGTCCAGGTGGATTTGGAATAAGATTTTGGAATTAATTATAAGAATCCTTTCCATGGGAAAATGCTTTTGTTTTGAATTTTTTTTAAGAAAAATCATGATAGGATGAGACTTTGAAAGTTGGACACTAGAGGGAACTAGAAGGAACTAAAATTACAATTAAAGGAGAAGAACACTTAAATTTGACTTACTAATACAGATTGAAGCAAAATATTTTAACATTGGACATACTGAAGGATATTTTTGAGCAATGGACCCAGAAGTAAATTTTAAGAGCGTCTGCCTCTAGACTGTGTTTAAAAGATGTTATGTAAGAGGAACAAGTTTTACCTGAGAAAATTGAGACTGATCTGAAAGTGGATTTAAAAATGACAGGCTACAAGAATGAAATGAAAAAAGATACTACACTGACATAGAAAAGAAACCGGCTGATGTCTTAATAATTAAAAGGGATATACAAATAACAAACCAAGAGAGTGACCTGGATAATTTTCCTATATTGGATTTACAAAAGAGGCTTGTTAAAGTTCTGAAGAATTTTGTGAGAAGGGACAAAGAAAAAATGAAAAGAAATCAGGTTCTAGGACAATATTTGAAGGGACTAAAGATCAAGATTGTTCAAACTAAAAGGAAGGAATATAAAATTGGTTTATTTGATCAAGATTAAAATATTTATTTATTTATTCAATTTATATAGCCGCCCATCTCAGACCAGTGACTCTGGCAGCTAACAACAATAAAAGCAGTCAACACTTAAAACAGTACAAAAAAATTAAATATAAATATTTAAATAAATATGCTTTTATCTCCAGTAATCATTAATGAACTTTTGCTGATCAGGACTGAAACAACAAGGCTTTAAGGATTTGTTTATAGATAAGAGATGGGAAACGGGAAGAATAGATCGTTTGTTGTATTTTAGGAGAAGGTGATAAGTAACTAAAACTGTTTATACTTGTGATGAAGAGGGAAGTCATTCCTTTATATATTGCTTTCCTTTTTCTTTACTATATTGCTATTTTCTATTTTCTCTTTTTCTTCCCTTTTCTGCACCTTCTATTTTTTCTTTTTACTTTTTTTTTAAGTTTGAATTAGTTTTTATCTTTTTAATTGTAATTCTTGATAAAATTACCGTTTTAAAAAAAAGAACCTTTGCTAGGGCCTTCAGGATCATGGTCCTACAGGTCCTGTAGGCTTCCTGGAGATCTCCACCCCAATCAGCACTGAATGCAAAACAAAAATGATCCAGAATAGACAATAATGGGCTAAACAGACAAATTGTTTGACTCAATATAAGACTCTTGTTAGAGCTTGAGAACAATGCACTCTGAAATTACCCCAGAAAGTCACAAATGGATGCATGGCTGGAAATATCAGAATTTCCTCCCTGAAGGTATCCTTATCTTTGGAACAAGAAGTCTATGGTTAGCATTGATGCTTCATCTGATCTCATTGCCCTGCTTGGCCTCCCTTTCCCAAATTCCACCAGCAGCCTGAGGAAAGACGGAGCAATTTTGCCCAGCATTATTTCCATTATAGCAGCAGGATCAGGCAAATGGAAAGTTCCTTTGCTTTTTCAATTCGGTGTTTCCAGGTATTCCTAGCCTGCAAGCTGTCTTGTAAATAGCAGCTACATGTGTTTTGAAACAGCCTTCAATTTAAAGCGGCAGGAGGCAGTAATTAAATTTAATAGAAACCATGTCAGTGAGGTTTAGGGTCAAAAAATCTTTCAACCCATCTACTCCTCTGCTTCCTCCCCCCCCCCCCCCCCCATTTAGCTGATGGAGCAGCAGAAAGTGCTAGTCAAATAAGCGCTTGCATTAGATCTCTGTGCAGGTTTGAGATTTCTGAGATTATCCTATTTGTCCTTTTATTGCATCCGCTGATTGAGTGATTCTCTGACTTTCTGATATGTGCCCACTAATCTTCCTGGGCACCCATAGTTTCTTAGATTCCTAGATTAATTGGAAGGAGTACACCTACCTTAACCGTTGCCAGTTAAAGGTAATTTTATATCATGTTTTCAGCTGGGAAATGTCTCAGAGCAGATAAAATGAATGTGCTTGGGGGATTAAAGGGGAGAAAGAAATAAGCCTGAACACTTTCAGCTTAGGCAGGGCCATGATTTTTTACTAATACATCAAGACGATATGGACTTTAATAGTACTTGCCAAGAGCAATGAAGAGGGAAGGCAGGAAGGCGGCCATATTGGAGTCTCCAGGCAGGGGTTCTCTCCTGTCCACTCCTCGTCTGACACCTTTAATTAACTGGGCTATGTAGGCAGGGCTCAGGAGGAGCTATACCAGACGAGCGGTGTAGAACAGTGTTGTCCAAACTTGGCCACTTTAAGATGAGAGGACTTCGACTCCCAGAATTCATGGCTGGCTGGGGAATTCTGGGAGTTGAAGTCCACTCATCTTAAAGTGGCCAAGTTTGGACAACACTGGTGTAGAAGGAAGGAAGGAAGAAGTGAATGAGGGAGGAGATGTTGCTCTGGCTATGGCTGGAAACGCAGCGAGGAGGGCCAGACCAAGTGGTAGAAGCCATTGGTTTTCCTGATCTTTGTTGTGGCCACTAATTTCCTCTTTTCCAGAGCCCCTTGTGGGATTTAGGCTTGTACCTATATCAGAGAAGTAGCCATGGGACCCTTCTTCTTCCTTTCGCTCAACAGCTACAGCTTGGGGCAGGAGAAGGCTTTGTCCCTGAATGTTCCAGTGGGGGTGTCTATTGCCTACGGACCCACACCAATATTGATATCTACCTGCCCATGCTGTTGTTTCCCACAGGATGAATTTCCCCATTCTTATATTGGGGCACACAATTAGAAATGTCATTATTCCACAGTTCAATGCATCTGAAGAAATTGTGAGGAATCTGTCCTCTCTTTCACTCCCATCATGGCTCCTAAGTGTTCTTTCTTTGAGATTAATCAATGAAATACATGTTTCTCTTTTCAATTCTCTAGGTCTGTGTGAAAATAAAGTTTTCAGAATCATGTATCCCACCTCTGTGTTTTGTAATACCGGGTGGTAATCTACAGGGCTTGGAAACCTCTGCTGGATGGTGAGCAATTTACATATAGAATTCACCAGAAGAAAAGTAGGGCAAATGGCCATGTCAGGAATCATGGCAGTTGTAGTCCAACATTTGTACTTGGTGCAGAAGACAGTATCACATACTTCAAGTGCTTTTAAAAATGTCAGTAGAATCCTAGATAAATCCGTTGTTATTAGCCACACTAGTGGCTAGCGGAAATTGGCCTTGAGTCAGAGCAGGAATATTCTAGAACAGAACTCTATTCTATTCTAGACCCTAGAAGAGGCTTCTAACAAATGGCACAGCTGTATAATGTGTTGAGACTCTGGACTTTTTGATGCTTAAGAGAGAACAGTATGAAAAAAGATTGCCACTCTGTCACCAGGACCAGCCCTACCATTAGGCAAAATGAAGCAGATGCTGTGAAATAACAGGACAGCAAAAAGAGATTCCTTGAGAGCAATTCCAAAGACACCCCCCACTCCCAGCTATTCCTGTCCTTCAGAAGCAAGGTTTCCAATGTTTGCTTGCCTCTGGCCTGGGATATTGATTTGTCTCATCCTGTTGCTTTCTTGCAATATGTTATAATCAGAACCATGGGGAGAGGTTCTTGACCAAATGCAGGAATGAAGCTAGGCCAAACTGTGCCCTCTAGCAGGCAGCGCATCTGTGAAAGGGTTGCTCTGCTTACACGATGCACACTGGTATTGATGGTGCTACACAGCAATACTTGTCAGAATGGAAAATAAGCAGCTACTAAGTGAATTGTGAACAAATGAAGGACAATGCTGAAGGACAGAGCTCTGTGTTTAGATTCAAATGCAAGTCCAGTCAGCTTCTCTGTGTAGACTACGGAAAAGCCTTTCTTTTTTAACCTCAAGCAGAGATAGTACAAGTGGTTTGGGTGCCTGTGGCAAAAAAGCTGTTGCCTACTTTTAATGATATCCCAGATCTGTAATGTGAGCATAAATGCATCACTCTGCAAAGAGGTTGGGCTGGATCTGGTTTCACAAAATGTTTTGTGGAAGCCACCACATAGCAAAGATGATTTCTTTCTGGAGTCCTGCATTCAGTTTATTTTTGCCTTCAAATTCTGAATGTGATGTGCTAAATTCATCACTACCATAATCTATAACTGTGAGCATTAGAGACAGAGAATATTTTCCTCTTTAGCTGCTGCTGAGACTTCCAACTGGTAAATTCCAATTTGTTTATGTTTCTTTCCAATTTAACATATAAAACCACCCGAGACTACTAGTCTATCTCTATTTCTGGATCAGACTGGTTCTCCAAAATCCATTAAACTAGAGATTCTAGGAATTGGTCCTGGATTCTTTTGCACCCATAGTTCCTGAGCTTCCAAAAAGGAACCATGTTTAGTGGAGGAACATTGTTCTTCACCCCAGATGTCACATGACTTCAATAATACTTTGTCAATTACATTCCTTCCCCACAGGGCCAACTTTCTTCCCATGATTCATCAATGTGACTGGTCAATCTCTCTGGAACCCTTCTTCAAAAAACAAAGAAACTGGCTAACCGCAACCCAGGTTCATCCTTCTTCCTAGCTTTTTTTCCATTTATTTTAATATCCTGACCATGCACTTCTGGTGTCTCAGTATGAAGCCATACAAAGTATGATGATGACATCTAAAGGGGCAATGTGCACACACACAACTCCCCCTCGAAAACCAACCAATAAAAAACTGAGTCTGGTGATGTGAAAGTAATGAGGTCAATGCAAACTCCTTTTAAGGTGAGCCACTCTTGCTAATGCAGCACACCCTCTCAATTAGCCTCTCTTCAGATCAGCAAGTAGTTGGGGAGCATTGTGGTGAAACATACATTAAAACTGACTCAGTAACTCAGAAAACAGCATTGTTTATAGTCAGCTACAATCAGCCTGCATGAAAAGATCCCTGTATATCAGAATACATTAGAGAAGCAGTTCATTGTACTTATAGTGTGTGCTTTTGTTTTTTTAAAAAGTCTCTAGGGCATTTATTAGTGAAACAGAAGATATTTCACTCTGTTTGGGTTAAGTGGCACTAATAATAATAATAATAATGCTTCCCTATCCCACTGCTAAGTCCATACCAGATTATTAGTAAGGAATATAACTTGCAGAGAACTCAATTTCCCATTATTGGCTCTCCATGGTAATTATCATTCCCATCAGAAAGGTTTAAGATTCTGCCTTTCTGGCCAAGCATAACCAAGACCATTTCATAGTAAGTGCTGCACAGTAGAATTTCAATGAAAATGAATGAATGGAGCAATCCTTCTAATAGGAGTTCTGCTAAAGACTATCAAAGGAAAAAAAAATGAAAATATCCAATTCCTTGATGATTAGGGAATATGAAGTTTTAAAATACAGCAAGAAGAAAGGAAAAGGTGACTGTTTAATCTGCCAACTGAACAGCTTCTCAGTATAGAATCTTTGGTACCTGGATGAAGAACATGGTGGGAAAGCTATTAAAGGAGGTTTTGGGAGACCCAGCAGCTAATAGCCTACTCCCTATCAGTTGATATGTCTGTGTAAATTTTTAGGAGAGTTATAGAAAGTGTTCATCAGGAATTAAGACCACCCTGGATATTGATCTGGTGACCTGAATTTTATCTGAAGGGTTTTCATCTTGCATACTACTTCCCATCCTTTCCCAAAGCAGGGAACTGTAAGGAAACCAGCTGTGTCTTTGTAGGAAATCATCCTGTTTGAATAGGCCAGAACAAGTCAGGAGATGCCTAGGGAGCTGGCCTTACCATTAAACACAGTTCAGTGGCAATATAGTGCTCGCTTGCAAATCACATGAATGGTCGGAAATGAAAGCTGTAATTTAATTATGCTAATTTAGGGAGTTTATAGCTTAACCTAGTTACTGAATTAATCAATTTTCTGGGCTTGTACAATACATTGAGCCAAAACTAACCAAAAGGAATGGTTTTGCACAATATGCTGAGACCCCCCACACCTCCCCCCATCCCATATTGGCTAACACTAACCAAGATTAGCATGTTGTGCAAGGACATCTGATAGGTCAATAACCAACCTACCTAAATGTTTTATATGAAAATTCTCTCTTTCTCTCTCTCTGCAATTTGGGGAACAGTTACTATAAACGTAATGGAGATATAATTAAATATATTATTGCATGGTATGAATGGGGGTAATTATGTCTGCTGAATCAAAAGTACAAGTTCCAATTTCAATGTCCCTGTTACTCTTCTTCTGGACAGAGACCTAGGATGTCCCCATGAACCAAAGGTATATTTTTGGCTTTCGGCATAGCCAACTAGTGGATTTCAGGTTTTGCCTTTGGGTTTTGGTTTGGTCATCCCTTTGGATGTCAGTTTCCTTCTTTGTCATATCTGTGCCTGGCAGCTGGAAGAAGATTCTGCACTTAATAAGGTGCCTCATGTGCTCAAGGTGCTGGACAGGATCATCGACAGCCAGGTTCAAGCCCTCCCTTGGCATTAGTTCTCACTGAGTGGATTCGGAGCAGTGGGTCTCTTTCTCCATCCAGTCTAGCTCTCGGGGTTGTTGGGAAGATCAAATGAAGAGACTCCTGTATGTGTCATCTGGAGTTCACTGAGGAAAGGTAGGAGAGAAGAATAATAAATATGCAAATAGAAAGTGAAGGACAGGCAAGTACCTGGGTCAGAGGATAGGTGGAAGAACAGAAGGCAGGTTTTTTAGTAATGTTGCCCAAGAGTCCCTCAACCCAAACCATTCTCATTCCACAGGAATTGCTTTGCGGTGGGGGAATCACATTGAAAAAAGGAACTTTTTCTGGGTGAGGTCAAATTATTATGGGATGGGAATGCCTTGGTTTTCAATATACTGTTTGATCATTGAGGAAGGGAGTTGGCCTTGTCTTTTCTTTTAAATGATTGTAATTTTCTACCGGGTTGAATGCTTATTAGTTGCTCTGATTAGTGCATATGTGCTAGAAAGGTGGGACATACCTTTTAACAAAAAATAAAATGAAATAACCATCTCTTAAGGGGTATGCAAGCTTTGGAGGTGTCATGAGTCAACTGAAGCTCCTGGGCTTGTTTCAGACCAAGAGATGTGGATCCCTGAGGGAGGCTGCATGACCATAGAGAGGCTTGATTACAGCAGAAACCCAGAGAGTCAGAAAAAAAAGGGGGGAGCACACCCTTGACTATTCCCTAATGGTAATTAATTAAGGTAATCCTAATGGTAAAGGACATTCAAAAATGCCATCAAAAGAAATTCTAAAGTACCCTTAGAACAAGACAGAGGATAGAAAGTAGTCTGTTGTGTGGGAGAAGAAAATTTGGGGGAAGTTGAAAGAAGGAAAAATGCTATTCACAAAATACTACTCACTAGGCCAGAGTTTCTCAACCTTGGCCACTTTAAGATGTGTGGACTTCAACTCCCAGAATTCCCCAGCCAGCATGGCTGGCTGTGGAATTCTGGGACTTGTAGTCCACACATCTTAAGGTGGTCAAGGTTGAGAAACACTGCACTAGGTGTTTGAAAAACAGGAGACCCAGAGAAGGAAAGGCTGCAGCTTCTGATTAGGTTATGTGATAGGAAGGATGGAGAACCTTAAACGAAGTGGGTGTGGATACACATGAGAAGGCCTTTGGCTCACTGGCAGAGCAGGGAGTTCATGGTTCAGCCTTTGGTATCTCTAATGAATAGATGATGTATTCTGCTGACTTACCTAATGCACTGCACCCTGAGGAGAATTTACTTAGTGACTACTTTTTATATACTTCAGTCTTGCCTTTTATCTGAGAGCTTAAGACAGCTTACATGGAACTCTCTTCTCGTGTTATCTGCATAGGAATCCTATGAGGTTGGCTAGGCTGAAAGTTAAAGTTATTGACACAAA
Organism: Liasis olivaceus; assembly: GCA_030867105.1. Lineage (NCBI taxonomy): Eukaryota > Metazoa > Chordata > Lepidosauria > Squamata > Pythonidae > Liasis > Liasis olivaceus. The sequence continues at coordinate 14,486,907 of CM061351.1, forward strand.
GTCATTCAATGAACTCCATCGTTCAGTAGCAATTGGAACATGGCTTTCCCTTGTCAATCCAATCTAATGCATTCACACATACACACTTCTAGGAACACACAAAATCCAAGCATATATGTATAACCACACAGAGGTATTCCTCAAGGCTTTCCTACTCAGCCATGACCCTTTTGCTCTCTAGCCTGTGTGTTAATAACCACAGGAGAGGAAGGCTGAATCTCAAGGTGAGAAGTAGGGCTGGTGATGGGGAGAATAGAAGGAAAGTGATGGGCAGACAGCCAAGGAGACAAGAGTGATGGATGAGTGCAGGCAGATGGACTAAAGGGGTGGAGAGAGAAAGCAAAGAAGAGTGAAGGCATGGGGGAACCTTGAAAGAAATGGGGTGAGGACCCAGAAGGGGAAGAAGATTGGAATATATGAAGTGGAAGCACAGCTGCTCCAAGGCTGCTCCAGCCTTCTTAAAAACCAGCAATCCTAGATCTTGGAGCTCTTTTTAGATACTTGGCAGGACTGAATGTCCACTGTCTAAAAAAGAACTGGTAGGAGAGAGCAGGCATATGCTCACCCTATTCCACTTGAAAGCCCAAAGAGACTTGCCAGTCAGAAGAGGCTATTTTGAGGCTGACACATGTTGAAACAGCAGCAGCTGGGGCTCCTACTGAGCCTGCAAGCTAAGGGTTAAATTGTTCAGTGCAAAGTCTCCCTTAGCAACCAAGGTGGGAAGTCAAATATCTGTATGTCTAGTTTTAGTTAACTGTCCAAGCTTCTCTTGCTAGGAAGTTACTCTGCACCTTCTGTATGTAAGCCTGCTTGCCTTTTTAAAAACATAAAACAGATCTCTCTTCTTAATGCCAGTTTCTTTCTGTAAAGACCATTAGACTTAATTAGTTGGAGCTGCAGTTTATTATTCTACTCAGTCATTTCTGCTAACAAGATGTGTGCAGGGTTGGCTCAAGACCCACTGCAGCTGGGTTAAAAATCTCCTTTAAGGTGAGCTCAAATCCTGAGGATTTCATAGACACATCTACATAGCTCACGTGGCAGCAATATCTTCTGAGGTGCTTTCTTTGACAAAAGCTGAACTTCCCCACCGCTGTAATTTCACTTAAAGCAGCACACCAGCTTGGTAACAATTATATCATCACTGGAATAATATAGTCTTAAAGGCTACCTTAGGGGCAAAGGGGAAGTAGAGGCATCTGTAAGAGGGTTAAAAAAAGTCAAGAAGGCAGCCAGGTCAAGTGAAATGATGGAGGCAGTGCAGGTAGTCCTCATTTAGCAACTGCCTTGTTTAGTAAACATTCACAGGTACAACAATGATGAAAAAGTGACTTTGCAACCAATCCTTGCATTTATGACCTTTGCAGATGTGTAAAGAAAGGAAAGCTGAAGTAAGGTCGTAAGCACAGTTGCAATTTCACTTAGTGATTTCTTTGCTTAATGACCAAGCTGCCCGTCCCAGTTGTGGTTGCTGAACAAGGACTACCTGTAGTTATGTACCCCAGCACTTCCTGCTTAAAAAGGCTGCCTTGCTCCTAACAGTTAAGGGTGGCCCTGGAAAAACAGGCCAGGGAAAAATGCAGCCCTCTAGGAATTTTTCTTTCAAATGGTGGTGTCAGATTTGCCTGTAATATGACCTAAATAGGCAGGCCAGGGGAATTTATGCATCCCAGAATTCCTTTGACCAACCAGCAGCTCTGATTATGCAGAAATTGGAGACAAAACACCTATTAATGTGAGGAATCATATGGAGAGCTTACTTCTTGAAGTAGGACGGCTGAGACATTTTCAGCTCTGCCTCCAGCAGTGACTTATCGTCATTCTATATCCAACTCTTAACCGTAGGCTGCTTGTTATTTCAACATTTGGGCACTTCATGCTGAAGCCAAGATAACATCATGTGCATTATGATACCATCATACAAATGACACAAATCCCATTATTTGCTTGATACAGCTGATGTAAATCATGGAGTTCGTGCCACTTGCATATGACACTTGGCTGAATGACCCTGGGCTGCCTATTTAGGTCATGTTACAGGCAAATCTGACACCTGAATGACACCTCGGCAACAAGGGAGCCCCATCAGAGGGAGCTCCTACTGCTCAATTCCTTATGAATAACTGTGCTTGCTTTTCAAAAGTACACATTGGAAAGGTGAATGGGTAGAATAAGGCTAATAAAGCCTGTTCCCCCTTCTATGTCAACATGATAAGGGGCTAGGCTTGAACAACTGATTGGTCAGATTTAGAGGCTACCTACTCCTGAAGATTCAGGGGGTTTACAATGTTGAAGGAGAAGAACCAGTAAAACAATAAAAACATAAAACCATATGCATCTAGAGAAGACAATCCCTGTTAGAATCTACAGAGACTCAACAACCATCCTAACCCAAGGTCAGGGGGTGGAAGCCATATGAATTCTGCTGTTCCAGGAGTCTGACGAATTGGTTGGGTTCACAGATTGGGGTAAGCCATAATGCTGATTCTTTCATTTCGTCTTAGCCTGGTGGGTTTGCATGTTATGTTATGCACAGTCTTTGTGGTTTAGAAAACATGGTTTATGCCCAAGCATTATGTATAAAACAGGCCACTATGGCTTCTTCCATAATCGTGATTAAAATAAACCACAGCTTAATGCGACTGTGAACCTGGTCATTCCATCTCATAGCCCAACTGATAGGCAGCATTTGTCTCTTGGTTTTGTTTTTTCATGCCAAAATGTAAGGAAGTTGCCCCTTTCGAAGACTTCTTAGTAGACCTGTGCGATCTTTCAGAATTAATCTAAGAAGTGTGAGCATGCTGTTCATTAAAGCAATCTGACATTTTAGACTTCCATGTCAGTCCCCCCCCCCCCCCCAAAAGTGGCTGAATTAAGGACCTGGAAAAGCCTGAGGGATGGTCCTTCTGAATGGCAGAGAGGTCCAATACACTTCTTCTAAATAATTTCTGAGCATGCGAAACTATGCTCTGTGTATCTTAAATTTGACCCCTCTTCTTCTGGCTGGTTCTGTTGCAATTTTACAGTCTCGTATCAGGATTTTCTCATGGGAAGAAGGTCATCCCGTTCCCTATACAAAAACAGGTGTCGAGATTATTCTATGAAGTTAATGTAAACAAAGAATCTTGTGACTTTGTTATGCTTTTTACTGCCACCTACTGTAATGTGTATGTTAGTTATTCAGTGGGGGGGTACGTGCTGGCAATATAACGGGAGGGCTAAATGCCCAGCCTGTCAGTTTGTCTGTATAGTTAACCATGTAGGTTTTTATAGGTTATGTAGTCTTACCTAGTAACCAAGTAGTGTACCTCTTCTCTGAGAGTGTTTTTTTAGCTAGAGGCTTTGTTGTGGATAAGTCTTGGAAGCTAAGAAGAGAAGAAGTTTTTGTTATATCCTATATTTTGTATGCAACTTGTATTTTATGAAGTTTTGCATTTTTATCAATAAAGACCAGTTAGTTTATATTTTCTGACTGGATTTTCTTTGGAAAGCTAACTATGGGTATTGCATTTTGCAAGCTCTCATGCTGATGTGTAATTTTCCTGAGAGCAGGTTTTTTGGGACCTTTTGCTGCACTCTGCACAACATCTCGGTCTTGTCTGCCCTTGATTTAAACCCATGTAAGGATTGGAACATGGACATGCTTTGTTTTTGGTTCTTAAAGATGTTGCTTTCAACCTGCCCTCACTGCCTTATTCATAGAATGTCAAGGGGAGATAGCATTGTCTTCCCCTTATAACCCTTCTGTGTTTTCCCACCTTTTCTTCTAACTTCAATTTCCACAAAACCAAAAGACCCAAACACATAGCAGAAAAGGCAGAATGGCAATGCATTTTTTTAAAAAAATGTAAGTCTTAGGATCATCTGTCTTTTGGGGAAGAAAATCCATCGGAGCTACTGGGACCTGGTCCCTGGATCAATGTTCTGGTTGCAAATTGCTTCAGCTCCAAAGTGAGGATCTGATGATTTTTCAAGCTTTGTGTAGTCAGCACGCCAGACAGTTCTGCTTCTAATATATACAGACATCTCTGCAGCCTGGAATTAGGAAAAGTCATCCTTTGGCTCAAAAGAAAGCACATATGCCTGGAAAAAAAAATCTTGCCTCTTTGAGTTTTCTCTGAAAGTTAATTTATTAGTTGGCATTTATACCGGGTATTGGGCCCAAACCTTCTCTCATCGAAGGGGATGGGAATCGTGCCACTGATTTTGACGGAAGCAGGTGTGAGCCCTTAATGAGGCGTGTGGCAGAGAAAGTGTGTATACACAGTGAGCCTGGAAATTGTCAGTGTTAGAAACCTCAGGCAAAGCAATTTATATGAATCTTGAAATGCACTGAATAGTACATGCTGGCTGGCATTTAAAACTTGACAAGGAGAGTGAGGGATATCGAGCAGAAGAACAAAATTTAAACAAGGAGATACTGTCATGCTGGAACAGCTCAGCCTTCACTTGGCAAAGTTAGAAAAACCTTGAAAAGAGTGGCAGGATGGTGGTAATAAATGAGCAACAGCTAAGCTAGATGGGGAGATCAGAGTAGAGTTCCGCTTGTGCCCCTGACCTATTTTGTACCCGCCTTTCTTTAAAAGCACATCCTTACAACATTTGGAAGTCAACCTCAGCTGACTCCTCTTCTTTCTGTTGAACAAAAGTGAAGGTCGGTAATGCCAAATCAAAGCACAAGCTTTGTGTGTATGGTGTCAAAGATTTAGACCTTGACAACTCAGGTTAAAAATGTTGGGTTGTTGGAAGCAGCCAGGGACATGCTCAGAGAGGTTTAAAAAGTCTAAATGCTGGCCATGAAGTCAAAGACCTGCCTTATTTTGCATGCTTCCCACATGTAGTGCACATTAAAAAGGGACAGGGTTTTGATTGCATGGTTATGGCTGCCATTTTGACTTTTTTGACATATTACTCCCATTTCTGTCCCTGGTAGTAGCTTTGGTAAGGCACAGTGAGACAGCCATCTCAAGCAGCAGAATTGGGGGGTTGGGGGGGGGTAAAGTAACAGCAAATTATTACTTAACATGCTGTGTCTTCAAGGATGCTACTGAATTGAAGATGATCCCTACAAACAAATGAAAAGGTAGATTTGACAGAAAACAAGATTTAAAAAACAAGACTGTGCATGCCACATGCTTTGAGCATGACTCAGAAAAAATGTTTAGGATTTTGTGCAACTGTGACCACAGCACTTCTTTGTCGCTCATTAAAGCAGCCACATCTTTTTCTGTCTTCTGTGCAATCTGAAAAAAGACACAGCTGCTTTAATGAGTAGCAAAGAGATGCTACTGAAGCGTTTCTTCAAAATCATTTTCAAAACACACATGGACCTATTATGGACACTCCCAACATTCTTTCCAGCCTCAGTATCATGTCTGCTAGAGCTGCTAGTTCTGAAGCCAACTCTGGATATATTTTCCCACCAATCTATGCACTGAAATGAAATCCTTCTGACTGCATGGCCAGACACATACATATTTATGCACACTAGTTAGTGGCCAGGTCAAAAAGTTCAATTAATATTAAATAAATGAATAACAACAAATTTAAATCAATTGCCTAAAGGCACTCCTATTTCTAAAAATATTTGATTCCCCCATCTCCATAGACATAAGAAAAGCATTTTCTGAGGCAAACTACTTTTGCACATACACACAAAATGTACATACTCCAATAGACATATACACATAGGGAAAGGGCAAAATGTGGAAATCTGGGTTCAGCCATGCATGAGTTGAATGGCTTTCATTCTACTGTTATATTTAGGGTGGACCTGTTTATCCCCCTTTCTTCTATGTAAGCTGGGCTAGAAAGCAGGCAAGAGATCTTTGGAGCATTAAGATGTTTCCTTTGTCTGTTTGCCACAGAAGCCTTTCTGTTAAGTAACAAGCAGAGTCAAATCTAACCATGCTGAAAGGAGAGACTCCTTTCAACCAAGTCAGCTTCTGGACACAACCACATATATGGACACAACCACATACTTTTCTTGGCAACTGTATGGAAGTAGTTTATCACTGGCTTTTTATGGGATGATTTTTTAACTTCCTCATCTAGCCTATAAACCTATGATTTCCTGTGGTCTCCCATCCAAGTGCAAACTAGGTCAACCCTGATTAGCTTCTTGAGATCAGCCAAGATCACCTGGGTGCTGCCATCTAAGCAGGCCTCTGTGCAGCACTATCAATGTCTTTTTTTAGAGATGACTTTTGGGTTCTTTGGCCTTGGACTCTCAGATAATTTGCCTGGTTTGGGGTACTATTCATTTTGATTTAGAGAAGTTGCAGCTGTAGCTCTGTGTTGGCCAGGGCTACCAATTCTGGGCTCAGGTTCTTGCTGCCAACTAGCAGTCAGCTGGAGTTTTACAGCTCAGATTGGTAGCCCTAGAATTTGCCTGGTGCTCACAACTGGCTTTCCTTAAGAAAATGTGAAGGCTGTGTGTGAGAGTGTGGGCTGCATCTTCTCTTTCTGGTTTCCTGGTTCTTATGAATTTGAGTTTTGGAATGTATTTACCTTAGTCTTTTCATCATTTTGATGTTGTTGATTGCTTATTGTACTTGATAGCCTTCTATAAACTATTGAAAGCAGTTAAATTGGATATAACTAGGGATCTGCTCTGAATTATAGTAGATAATAGAAGGTTAGAAGCACCAATACTCAAGAAGGGGCAAGAGGTGAGTGATAGAGGATAGCCTTTTGGGCAGAAGGCCCTGGATTCTGGACTGGTAGCTTCAAAAGGGGCTTGAAAAAAATTTACTCTGAAACCTTGAAAAGCTGTTTCCAGTAGTTGTAACAGGTTGAACCTGTTGAATCAACAGTTGCTTAGTTCAAGCATTGCCAATCCACAGCAGCTGCCCCCCAATCCATTTTTATGGGATCTAAAGCCTTACCCTACAAGATCACATTGCTGAACGGCACAATTTCTGTTGTCTCTTCCCCTAAAATAATGTTGGAAATATTGCTTTTAAGCCTCTGCTAGATTCTTAAATTGTCTTTGGAAAGTTGCTGTTCATGTTTTAAATTCCAGTGAGGTACAGGATGGAGATTTATCAAAGAACTTCCATAGTTCATAGGACCAGACAGGCTGTCTGCTGTCTGATAGGACCTGAATTTGGGGGTCTGGCTTTTGCTTGGATGGGATTTTTAATTTATTTTATTTATATTTCAAATTTAGACACTGCCCATCTCACGAGGAAGTGACTCTGGGCAGTTTACAGTAAAAACAACAAATATCAGTTAAATTAGAATTAAAATAGTATAAAAGTACAATAAAACCAAATACATACATAAATAATAATATCTTCCAAGATGCTGGTGATCGAAAGGATATTAACATATGGGAGCATCTTCAAGGTGCTAGCCAACCCCAGGGTTGGTTGTCCCTTTTCTCACCCCATGCAAGTTGGCAGAGCCAGGTCTTGACTGCTTTCTGGAAGGTCAAGAGAGTAGGGCCTGCTTCACCTCTGGGGGAAGGGTATTCCATAGGCAGGGGCCACAGCAGAGAAGGCTCTCCTTCTGGGCCCCACCAGTCAACATTCTCTCATCAATGGGGTCTGCAGCATACCCTCTCTGCTTGACTGGGTGGGATGGGTCGATATAATGGGAGTGAGACGGTCCCTCAGGTAACCTGGTCCCATGCCATGTAGGGCTTTAAAGGTGATAACCAACACCTTGAATTGGACCCGGAAGTAAACTGGGACCCAATGCAGCTTGTGCAGCAAAGGTGTGACATGTGCCACCTTTGGGGCACCCAAAACTGCCTGCATGGCTGCATTTTGAACCAGCTATAGCTTCCAGATACTTTTCAAGGGTGGTCCCATGTACAGCACATTGCAATAGTCTATATGGTCTTTTGTGGTCTTGATTCCATAAAGGGCAACCAGTTGGATGTAAGAATAAAGGGACATGAAAGGAGAGAAGAATCATTCCATGAATTTGTCCCCTGTGAGTGCTCTCTTTTGGAACATGTTGACAAACAAAAATTGTATGCCAAAGTAGCAGTAGATATGTGCATTTGTTTGTTTGTCAGGTATAAAGTGAAAACCTGGATCTTTCTTCCCCCACCCCCAAGCCCCCAGTTTCTTTTACTGAGGTGGAATTGGGAGATTTTATGGGTGGGTTTGGTGATGTTGAAAATTGTTGTTTTATTTCTTTTGGCTTGCCCCTTTGAATACTTTGAGTAGAGGGCTTCCGGGGAAGAAATGGTGGACTGAAGACAGCTCCAAGAAAAGCAGAGCCGACAACTGCAGTGGAATGAAATGCTGGCAAGTAGACCGGCTCTTTGGAATTCCTCTCCGCACAAGGAAAGAACTTGAGATTGCCCACAAGTGCTCCAGACAGTTGCTCTCATGAGGACTCTGCAAGCCAGCAGTCTCCAGCAGGTTTAAAGCTCTGGGAGGCAAGGGAATAGCCATCTTGCTCAAACTGCACTTGGCGCCTTTAAGGACACTGGGTTCCCATATTTCCTTTTCTAATCACTTTTGGAAATTGCTTGTTAACTGCTTTTCAGCTATTAGGAACCTTTGGATTGACAGGTTTTACAGCACTGGGTGAGTTTCCTTCAGTCCTTAGCAAAAGAAGTTTTAAATATAAGTTTAAGGACTTTTTTTTTTTCTGGAATAAACAGCAAAAGGGTGATTAAAACTTTGATTTCAGAAAGTTACAAATGGACTAAGGATCCAGATAAATTTGAAATAAGATTTTGGAATTAATTATAAGGATCCTACCCATGGGAAAATGCTTTTATTTTGAATTTTTTTTTTTAAATAAGACTTTAAAAATTGAACACCAGAGGGAACTAGAAGGAACTAAAGATTACAATTAAAGGAGAAGAATACTCAAACTCAACTTATGAATACAGAATGAAGCAAAATATTCTAATATTGGACACTGAAGGATATTTTTGAAAAAATGGACTCAGAAGTTATTATTAATAGTGTCAACAGAGACATCTACCTGTATAGAAAGACGGTATCTAAAAGACAGTCTATAAGAATGACATGGAAAAAGATGTTTCACTGGATATACAAAAGAAACTGGCTGATGTTTTAATAATTAAAAGGGATATACAAATAAAAAGCCAAGGCAGTGACCTGGATAATTTACCTGTATTGGATTTACAAAAGAGGCTTGTTAAAGTTTTGAAGAATCTGTGAGAAGGGACAAAGAAAAAATGAAAAGAAATAAAGTTCTAGGACATTATTTGAAGGGACTAAAGATCAAGGTTGTTAGAAGTAAAAGGAAGGAATATAAATTTGGTTTACTTGATCAAGGTTAAAATAGATATGTTGCTATCTCTGGTAACCCTTAATGGATTTTTGCAGATCAGGACTGAAATGAGGAGGTTTTAAGGATTTGTTTATAGATAAGAGATGGGATACGGGAAGAACAGTCATTTGTAGTATTTTAAAAGAAGGTGATAAATTACTAAAAGTGCTTATTGTGATGAAAGGGGAAGTCATTTCTTTATATATTTCTTTTCTTTTTCTTTACTATAGTCTTCTTTTTTTCTTTCTTTTTTCTTCTCTGCACCTTCTATTTTTTCTTTTTATTCTTTATTCTTAAGTCTGTATTAGCTTTTACTGTTGCAACTGTAATTTTTCATAAAATTATGATTAAACAAATGAATACTTTGAGTAGAAAGGTAAGAAGCATATGCAACGAGTAAGACGAGAGAAGGTGCTAGTTTTGCCTCGGCCTTGAAGGGCCCAAGGTTTTCCCTAAACACACAGAGAGAACATTCAGAACAAGCATCTGCTCTTACAGCAGCTTTGCAGGGCTGGCATGGATTGATGAGGGACAGGATCTCTCTGAGTTCTGTTCCTTCCCAACTCCCCAGCTTTGCTCACTGCACCACCTTTTCCTCTTTGTCCTAAAATACAATCCTGGTTCTTTCTGACAGTGACTGAAAAAGCTGGTGTGTTGAGAACCACAGGCAGCATGGAAATAAACATATGGATTCTTCACTCAGATTCAAACATTTGCCCTGGCTGAGGCAATTTCAAGGAATAAAAGAAACCACAGCCATAGCTGGATATTTTAAAACATCTCCCTCCCAAGTTAACCATTTCCCATTGCAATTACCGACAGGGCTTCGACACACTTTATAGTGGCTGGAGCAGCAATTAAATGATGAATTATCTCAACAGACTCCGTGTGAACCTCACAGTGCCCCAGTTAGAACCTCTCCAGGAAACCAAAATATGGAATTCCCAGAGGTATTTCTGTTTTTATATCAAGGATCTTGTCATTTCTCACTATCACCAAGTTATGGCTGAACCCCAGAGTATATGACATGTTCCACTAAAAAGTGAGACATTTCTTCCAATGGAATAATTTGTAATTTCCCCCCTAACTTTATCCTATGTTACTATGCAAGCTTTTCTGGGTAATATCTGTGTTTTGTAATTTCTTTGTCTTTTTTTCTTTCTCTGTTTTTCCCTTTAACATAAGAGAAAGAAAGAAAGAAAGAAAGAAAGAAAGAAAGAAAGAAAGAAAGAAAGAAAGAAAGAAAGAAAGAAAGAAAGAAAGAAAGAAAGAAAGATTAATTGTGTTTGACTGACCCATTCCCTAGCAGACAAACAGGAGAGTTCATTCCCCTTCATGCACCTAACTCTCTGCCTCAACACACTGCCCTAACTAATCTTTATTCGGGGCAGAGGGACACACCACTAACTCACTATTCCCTTCCCACCCCCAAGAATGCCTATGAAGCTTGTGTGGGAGGAATCTGGGAAAATTAAAATAACCCTTGTGTGATCATCAGCCTAAACATGTTCTGAAAACTACATTTCCAATAGGCAATTCTTGAAACTGTATTTCTCACAAACCTTGAGATTTTCTTGCTGGTTTATCTGGATCTCATTTTGTCAGAGGCTCCAGTATTTTTTAAAAATGCGCTTTTTGCAGCTTAAATGGGGAATAAATAAATAGATGGATGGATAGATAGATACCGTGCTACACTAGTACAACCTACAGTGCTTCTTGTTTTAGTGAGCATCAACGATTTGCTAAATGCTTACAGATCCAAGGAGTCTACCATCTAAAATAGAGATGAGGACATGCACAGATACATGAAAAATATGGTTATTTCAATAAACTATACTGTGGCTAGTTATAATACAGTTTCAGACAGGAATGAATTTTTGGAGAAAGTAAAGTACTGTAGTGAGGACAGGTAAAGCTGCAGAGTGAGTCACAAATACACAGGAGGAACCAAGATTTCTGTTCCTGGTTTGGGATGGCTTTTTTTTTTTAAATTATGTTAAATCTAACTTTTTTTAGAAGTTAGACATAAGGTTCTGTGTATTCCCTACATCAAAATGGCGGGAAATTGCCTCCAGTTTTCAGCAGCTACACTGGAGAGAAATAGCACAACTGAAGGGCCCACTGGTTTCTCACTCTACTTTTAGTTACATGTTCAGTGATGTCTGCTGGGGGGGGGAGGGAGGGTAAAACAAGTGGTGGCCAGGACTAGCTCATCAAAGCCCCTACCCATGTTTTACACACGCTGGATGCGCATAAAAATGGGATTGGCTTTGCACAGTTTTGGCCACCACCTTGACTTTTTTACTCTTTTGGGAACACCCCTGTAAATATGTTTGAGGTTTCAGTGGAGGAAAGTAGCTTGATCAGAATTTCTCTTACTATTAAATGAATAATGACTTATACTTTCACTGCTATGGTTGGGGAGAGATGTTTTTGTAATTTTCTGCCTTGTGTACAAAATAACTTGGCTTTCTTTCTCTACTACAGAGGTGGGTGAACCTTTGCTGGCAGTGTGAGGGTTTTAATTGGTATTCTTTGTAGGATCTTAACTCCTTTGAGATCCCAGGAATATTGTTTTATGTAAATATGCTAGTTGTTTCCATGATATGTTTGATTATCATTGGGGCAAATGGCCCCAAGTCTCTTCAGAGAGAGTAAGAAAAAATGTGTAGGTGATAACTCTAGCATTATGAGTAAGTAAACCCATGTGTACAACACCTTCTACAAACATAAAAATCTTTCATTTGCCTTAGGAAAAAAAACCCTACCAAATTTCGACATACAGCCTGGACCTCACTATATCAATATGTATCACGTGCGATATGTGTAACAAAATCAGACCATGGAGATTCTAGCTCTGCAAGGTACTTTATGGTAAAAAATAAGATTCAGGCCAACTGCCTCAAGCGGTAGGTTTTTGTGTGCTCTCGCTCTGCCAACGCACTGCAAATCTTTATACAGTTGGGAGTTTATGTTGTCAGAAATCCCACTCTCTTGTGTGCGTTTTCTAGAGAATTTGTTGTAAAGGAAAGCATGCAAGTGAGGGTCAAAACCTCACTTATTTACTGCTTGATTCTTTCTGTGGCACTGGATTTGCCAAGCATTGCAAGGCAATAATGGTGTACTCAACCTTGGGGTTCAGCCATAATGCAAATGCAAGAGCAGGAAAACATTTGCAGGGGAAATTTGTGTTTTTTTTCCCCCCCTCCCCACCAGAATGGGAGACACAAGTCTATGTAATGGCTTGTAAAGCTCTGTACAGGTATTTATTTTATTTTATTTTAATTTTTTTTTTTTTTTTTTTTGGTCCCTTCAGTTAAGTCTTGACTCCTGGAAACTGTTTAGACAAGTCCTTACAGTTTTCTTGGCAACATTTTTCCAAGGGCTGAGAGAGAGACAGACAGATCCAAGGTCACCCAACTGCCTTTGTGCCTAAGGCAAGACTAGAACTCATGGTCTCTTGATTTCTAGCCTGATGCCTTCACCACTATACCAACTTAGCTTTCATTCATCTGTTACTGCAATCTACTAGATATTTTAGTCAGTTCCAAACAGGCTCAGAATGGCTTATAAATAATAGAAAAACAAAATCAAAAGACTAACAAGGAAAATGTAAATATCCCCAACTCAAAAATAACAGTAAATCTTCTAGTCTGTTAACATATTGAGGAAAAACAGTCATGATAACAATAATTACCTAATGCAGCAGGAAGGACATGCCATACTATCAAACCCAAGAGGTTTTCCAGCACAGCCAGATTTTAGTGGCTTTCCCTGAACTTCACTAACCTGACCTGAGGTTGAGTATTATTCCAAAGAAGAAGGGGAGCAACAGAAAAGACACCCCCTTTTGGTACCTGATTATGACACTCCCTGAAGGATGGGATATTGTATAACTAGGATATGCAACATGCTAAGTATGGGCACCATCTTTACCCAGTAGCAAGCTTTTCCTTGTTTTCTTTAGGGAAATTCCATCTGGGCTCTAAACCTCAACCAACCAGCTATTTGATCTGACCCTTCATAGCCTGCCTGCCTGCCATAAAGGCAGGCAGAGGGGTCCTCAGCTCTTCCAGGCCACCCCACAGTCAATGATGCATAGCCCAGAGGAGTCTGGGTCCAAGAAGTAGATCATCTGCCTCTTCATCCCTGGTGCTTCATGGTGCTTGACAAGTTAGTCCAGAATCTCCCACAGTCCCAACAACTAGTCAGTATATTATAGGCAAAGGACAAGTTATAGATGTGATGGAATGGAATTATGAAGGCCAGGCTCAGGGCAAAAAACATTTTCTTTCATCTCCTGAGGAGCGTGGGAGATACAAGAGGATGAGACTGGCACCTCCCTGAGGAATTCACAATGTTGTGGCTGGCATTACTTGGGAGTTGGGGTTTCAGTCTTGGAAGATTCTTGCTAGAGGTTGTAGCTAATAAACATAGCTGGACTGAATTTACATGGTCTCTTGGAGTTCCTTGGGCTAGGCCTGACAATAGATCATAATTCCACAATATTCTTCATGCTATGAAATAATAATAAAAAAGGTGACCAAAGCCAGTCAAGTTATGGCAAAGCTTTCCAACTCAACTTCTAAAAGTGGCAATGAGTTGGTCCCATACTGCATAAAATCTTTCAAGATACAAATGAGCAGGCTTAAATTATCATTCTTCAGACACATTATGTGAAAACCTAGCTCTCTGGAGAAATTGATGGGAAAAGTGGAAGGGGAAGAGAAGAAGCTAGACTCAATTCCTGAATGGTATGTGGGAATGACCTTGGGAGACAGGGCAACAAGACACAGCCAAGGGAACGGTCAGATAAAGGCAGCTTAGCCTGCAGCAGGGATGTGGATGGGGCAAGAGGCTCAGAAGAGACCCTCCCTAGTTTTTTTGGGCTGAAAAGGGGATGAGGGGGAAAAGCACTTTCAGACTTGCAAGATTCTGTTAATGTAACCTTACAATAAAGTAGAATTAGCTCATCTGGTCATGTTTCCTGTCTGGTCTACCTAGTAAGGCTGACAATTATAGTTGCGATTGGGCACCTTTGGAAGATTTGAAGGACCGGGTTGGAGACAGATCCTCCTGAAGTAAATCTATTTAGGTGGTTGCTAAAACGTGACACTAACTTGATGGCACATAATCAATCAATCAATCAATCAATCAATCAATCAATCAATCAATCCTGTACAAAGGAAGACTATGTAGGAAACTTGCAGCACTATAGAGGCTCTGTTTCCTGGTGGCAGGAGGCCAGGACTGTAATTCTTTTGTGGTCTTCTCCCCCAAAATGGAGGATATGCAATTTCACTTGCATTTAAGTCCGCCCCCGACACCTCATCTTGAAAGAAGGTACTTTATATAAAAAATGTCCTTGATGAAATCAACAAGGAATGGTGTAGATATATTTTTCTGCATATTGCTTATGTCTCTTCTTCCATTCATGTTAAATGAGCAAAGAGCTTCATTTTATTCCAAACTTCATGGCAGCAACTAGTGGAGAAACAGGGGTCTTCTAATCTCCCCTAATCCCACCATTGCTTCCCTGGTCAAAAAAAGCCTTTTTCATTTTTTCACATTTTTCAAGCATTGGAAATGTTATTATTCTAATTATATATTTAATGTCATCTGTCCAGCCCCCACTTTTCCTACTCTTTTTTTTTAGGGTTTTAAAATCTTAAGCACCCACCTCACTCAGAATTTAAAAATTGCCAGATTGTTTAGGGAGCGGTGGATATTTGAAAAAAGCTAGCAAATGATCTAAGGGCAATAAAAGTCATGTTAAAGGAGAGAGCCAGTAATATTTATTACACTAGGTGTGTAGTTAATGATTCCCAGAAGAGTATTCCATCTCCATTGTTCACAACTTATTTATTTTATTTAATTTATCAAATTTGTACACCACTGTAATGTTTATGGATTCCTGTCAGATTACAAGAATGACATAACTATAAATAGTAATACAAAAATTAAAATGACTGCAGTAAAAAACAAAAACAACCATAACCTATTAAAGAACAGCTCAGCTAAAATGGAGTAAACAATAACAGCAAATTAATCCCTTCAAAATCCTTCAGGAGAGCTCCATCTTTACCACCTCCAGAAGGCTATCAAAGAGAGGGCTAATCTAACTTCTAGAGCAGTGTTTCTCAACCATGGCAACTTTAAGATGCATGGGTTTCAACTCCCAGAATTCTGGGAGGGCTAGGGAATTCTGGGAGTTGAAGGCCATGCATCCTTAAGTTGCCAAGGTTGAAAAAACTGTTCCTGAGGGAGACTGTTGCGCAGGATGGAAGCCATTATTGAAAAACAGTGTCTAAATTTCCTTCATGAAAGTGAGGAACCATCACTTTATCATTGGGAGTTGAACCAGAAAATGTTGCTCATGGAATATACATTTATCTTTTTTTCCCCTTTTGCATCTGGAAAAAATAGTCTTGAGAAAGAAACTCAAAATAACCTCACCTGGATTCAGCTGGCATAAGAGGGGCCACAGAAAAACTCTGGTAGGCTTTCAAAATGGATGTTAGCCCTTTGAAGAAGGCCAGGTCAGGAAACAGATACCATAAGAATTACAGAACTGTTACTTTAATGTTGTACGGTATAATAATACAACCTTGAAAACTTGCTGTAGTTTCTGTCTGTCCCCTTTTACATCAAACAGAATCAAGGCAGGTTTTTTTTTTTTTTTTTAAATCTTTCTCACACCTTCCACTTTCACAGGCCTGAGTTGTCGTTTTTCCCTTAATGGCTCATTCATTCTTTCATTAAGGTCGTCTCCACATTCCTTTACACCCATCCCCAAAGTCCACCTGCCAAACCCAAACGCCAGAAGAGGAAGCCTCGAGGCCATTCAAGTTATAGGGATGGGGCCTGCTGAGATCACTAACTCCCCGTCCTGGCCATCACGTAGCATCTGGTCCCATGACTGAATCCTGAAGGTAACCTCTGTGGCAGGTAACCATAAAGAAACAAACCAAGTCTTCTGGTCCTATAACAGTGTTGCTTAATCTCATTCCTCATAGCACTGCATTGAGCCTGACCTGGAAAGTTTGATCTCTGCTTCTATACTGAAGCTAATAAAAATGCCTGGAGCACATTTGCAACCCTCTGCTATGGCTCACTATGGCATGGCGGTTACAGAGTGAGGAGAATTGCAATGATACTCCATTGTGCTGAGGAATTGCATCTGGATGAAGCATGTAGAATTATGATCGTGATGCTTGAGCTCAAATTTGACCCTCAGTGCCACTACTGAGTAACTTGTAGCCTTCCAGACATTGTGAACTTCAATTCCCAAGAGCCTCTGAGAGTATGGTCAGGGATGAAAACTGCTGGGAGTTCCAGTTCAACCTCTGGAAAGCTATGGATTCCCAGTCCCTACATATGCAAAAAATCTGATTTCCATGATTGAACAAACAGTCTTATAACCGTTCCACCTTAAGTCTAGCAAGTTCTTCAACCACTGATACTTACACATCATTGTTTGAAACTCAGTAAATGTCATAACAAAAAAAACAAAAAAATCAAAGACAGCAAGGAAGAAGGATGAATGATGTTTTCATTTTGGTTGTAGCCAGAACAGTTCAAGACAGAGAATATCTCAGAATCTTTAATCAACCGTTTTCTGAAGTGTGTATTTATTTTTCTTTTGCTTGCCAATTTATCTTTTATTTTCAGAGAAGCTGGAACAAAGGTTTTTCTTTCTTTCTCACAAAAGCAGAGGGAGGGAAGTTGACATCTTGTCCTCCCAGGTTTTCTCTAATAGCCATTACCCTGCTGCCAAAATGAAGACTTATTGCTTGTCAATACTGCACATATAGATTATAGTCTCCAAAACCTGACCTTCGCATGTGTATTTAAACAGAATATGCTGTGAATTCTAAAACTGAATTAATTACCTTGGCCCCAATCCAGAGATTTGGATCATGTGTAGGTATTGTCTGCCAGAAACATAATTAGTTTTTATGAAAATCTGTACCTAGGGGAAGATGGATATGCTGGAATTTGTGTCTTCCCTTCCCAACAGGTGATAGGTCCTATCAAAGCTGATACTGCAGACCAGTAAGATCTTCACAGCTCACTGCAACGCTATAAATATTTGGATACTGCTGAGATCAGCAACCAATTTCTGGAAGTATAACTTCATATAAACTTTCTGGGGAAAGCAACTGTCTTTAAAGAATAAATAACTAGCCCCAGTCAATGATATCCTAGGAATAATACATATCAAAGAGAGAGTAATGCCTATAGTCCTAAATGCCTTTCCAGGATAAACCAGTTAGAACTGAATGGAGTTTACTATAAAGCTGTATGGACAACACTGTAACATCCAAATAAGCTTATGAACTTTATGAATTTTCTCTGTGTGCTGCAAACATGTGAATGATCGAATCCATGTTGAAATGATGACAAAAGGAACCGAACATGCTGCAGTCAGTCTGAAGAAGTGTCTTTAAATCACATCACAAGAAGAGGATCCAGAATATTTCTGACTAGAAGTACGCTACAATACTATTTGCCATGGAAAAGTATTTATATAATGTATGCTGTATATGGATTTTTGATAGCTTAATTTCTTGGAGCCTTTGCAGGCCTTAAATTTGGGTTATCCTTGCTATTTTTTCCAAGTATTATTAAACTGTCGAAACATGACTGTTAGAAAGAGCATCTATCTTCCAGCAAAGAGTATTTGAGCCTGGGGAAGGTCTTCCTGCCTTGGACTGCTTGATTGACATCTGAAATATTAGGATCGAATTGCAGCCAAAGACAAAATGCTCAAATTAATCCCCTTGCTCCAGATCAATAGATATATAAATCTCTCATGATTCCACAGCTGGGAGGGAAAAGTTTTGCGGGGCTACTTATTTAACGCAGCTGCCATTTTGGTTAAGTTGTTGCATATTGGACTCTGATGTAGAAACTTCTGAAAACTGGGTCCATTACTCTATCTGAGACTTAGGGACTGCAAGTTAAGCAGCCAGATTACTGTTGTTTGCTTGCTGCTCTGTTATTAGAATCATTTGTAGTGTACAGGTCGTTATCACTGAGCAACCACAATTGGGACTGGCAACTCCATCACTAAGCCCCATGGTCACTAAGCGGAAAATCATGTGCCTGCGACTTGATTTTATTTCCGCTTTCTCTATTAACTCTGCTTGTTGCAAGCCAGTTGTGAAGTGCCCAGATGGCAATCAGGTGAGTATGGGACGCTGTAATGGTTGTAAATGTGAAGATTGGTCACAAACCTCTTTTTTACACTGTCGTAACTTCAGATGGTTGCTAAATGAGGCAGTTGGTAAGCAAGGACAACCTGTACTTACCTGTAGTTTAGAGCTGCCTGTTTCAGAGGCTTGTAGGGAGTGCCATCTGCGAGTGGGGAGGGGAGGGGGTGTAAAAATTAAGATGTAAGCCATGACCATGTGACCAAAGCCTCATGTGTTTTTTTGCACATAAAGAGGTGAGGCTTTGAATGCACAGTTGTGGCTGCCATCTTGACCTTTTTGACTCCCACCTGCAGATGCCCCACTTGAAAGCCAAGATTTCAACACAAAATCAGAACAGGTTGTATAAGAGAAAATATGACTGCAGCACAACTTCCAAAGGGATTCAAAATGGTACCTCTATGGTGCACCATGACTAGATGTTTAAATTATATTTGAACTGAATTTTTCTCCATGATGTCCAGAGCTAAAAGCTGTTTTTAAACTTACGTCTACTGGTTAAATTTTAATGAGTTTGAGGTTGATCTCTGCTGTATTGAATAATTAAAAATGGAGGAAAATTATATTTTGGAGACAGCTTTTTTAATTAAACATCTTCAAACATTTTCTGCCCTGATTACAAACATAGATGAAAATGTTCAGAACAAAACAATTGTGGGTCTCATTATCTTGGGTTTTGAGTGAGCAAGTTTTGTTTCAGAACTGAAAAAACTAGACTGGACTGAACCATTGTTTTACTTCTGTTTTATCTGACTATTTTAAAATAGCAGATATAGTCTTTGGCTTTGATTTATTAAATATTTCTTAATCATTTTTGACAACTTTTGAGCAGCTAGAGGGTGCATTTTATTAATTGTTAATAAAATTGCACTGTTGCAGGCATACAAAAGGGGTGGGATTTCAATCATGACACCACACACACAGCATCTTGTAGAGTTTGATGCACACCTCTGCAGATACCCATACAGAGCATCATTACTGGGTGTAAGTAAGATTTTTGTGTGACAGTTTTGTGTGTGAGCATTTGTGCGTTTCTGTTTTTTACCTCTAAAATGGTGTAGTAAGCCTACCCGGATTGCTTAAACATCCTTCTCCTTTGTTTGTACTTTGAATTGGCCTAATTTCAGGTGTTGTTCCCCCTTTTCTTGTATTATATGCATTCATTTTAATAGTTCTTGAATTGTACCATTTAAACTTCAGTATTCCACTCCACTTTGCGGTTGTAAGGAATCAGTTGAAACAAAGGTGAATATATTTGTTATCTGAATAGTATTCTCAACAGGATCTACAAGTTTTGAATTTTGCATTTGCTTGCAAAGATTTTCATTTGTTGAGATATTTCAAGGAGCCTTTGAACTTCCCACCACTAAAAGACTGCAGCTATAGAATGTAAGTTCTACTTGACAAATTCTTCAGGTTGAAAACTTGATTAGTCACTTTACAAACCAGGATGGTAGGCAAGGAAAAAATAAACAAACCTCAATTTAGACAGCAAAATCCCAAGGTCAGAAATATCTAAGTAGAGATGCCTAACTAGATGCCTAATGTTTCAAAGATAAAAATAGTGCAGACACTTGTAACATCCATCTTCCTATAACAGAAACATCTGTCTGTATCCCCTAATTACATTCTACTCAAAGGTCAACCCTGCCTGCTTAACAGCTTATCCTTTGCTGATTTAAGAGTGTTAGTTCTGTAAGATAAGGTTTACAAGGAACAGAGTAACTTCCACCAGTGACCCAGTCTGAATGTAATGCGAAACCTTTGTTTGGACTTACGAGTTAGGATTTAATGTTATGGGAAAGAGTAGGAGGAAGTGTTTCCCTCCCATTACTCCCCCCAAAACATGGTCACTAAGAAGAAACAGATAGTTCTACTTCCTGAAGAATTCATGTTATGTCCAACCTGAGAACTCTGATTTGGTTTATGATAAACCACAGATTGATCCTGGCTTGTTTAAATTAACCATTTCCTACATCTTGGCTTAAATTAATTTAAAGAAATAGCAATAGACGATTATTCATGAAGAAGAGAATGTGAATGCCCCCAATGTTTTCCTTGTATCCTTGTATATGCTGAAGGAAGAGGAAATGGTGAACCTGTTGCTTGTCCACATAGTATTAAACATTACTTTTTCATTACAGATGAACTGCATCAATATGTCATCAACAGCTAAAAGCAAACCTCACCAACTGTGAGGTTTACTGTGGCATATGAAATAGCAGGTTGGACACAACAGGCAGCCTTGGTGCTCACGTATGTACAAAATACATCTGTGCTCCCCTTCTGCTAGAAGCAGTTGGAGCTGTTTACCAGAAATAGTGCTTTTATTATCACACTGTTGTAAATTTTTTCACTGTAACAAAAGGAGTCAGTAGGAGCGGCTAAGTGTTATTTGATAAATTTGCAACATGCTTTGAAAGCACTTTGCTGACAAATCCTCATTTGCTCTTTGTTATTTGGTGGCCCATTCAAGGGGAGGGGTGTCCTGTGCATGTTTTCTAAGAAATAAATCACAGCTGGCTCAACATGCTTACTGTCAGATAAGGTTGCATGAACTCCTAGCAAACATGCATGACAATAAGTACCTTTTCAATGTAAAAAGTAGAGGTAATGTCTCTTGGTCAGTTTCAACTCCTGGAGACTTCATGGCACGCTCATGCAAGTTTTCTTATCACAATTACAGAAGTCGTTTGCCCTTCCCTTCTTCTGGATGTTTTTTGACTTCCCAGCCTGGGAGCCACAGGAAGTCTCCCATCCAAATATTAATCTCTCCCAATCCAGCTTAGCTTCTGAGTCCAGTTGGAGGAGCTTATTTCTAAGCAAGCATATCTAGAATTACATGCTTATGTTTATATATGAGGCAACAGAGTGTTGAAGCAAAGCAGTCCTTCCTTTTCCTGTTGTTGCCCTTTGTCTTCTGACAGTTTCTCCAAATGTCTGGTGTTCCATTAACTTATCGGCTGTTTAGCACTAAACAGCCGATTCAGTTGTAGCCTGGTATTATTACAAAAATAATTTTTGTAATTTTTTTTTTACAGTCTGCAGAAATGACAGGATAAACAAACTTATGCTATTATGTTCCCATAGGCAAATGAACATGGTGCTATGGATAGATAAGATAACATTATTGACAAATGAATGATCAAACACAACTCCTAAGACAAGGGAAACTTCATACTTAACTTTGTGGAGAGATTTAAGGAAGGAGAACAATTGGTAATTCTCCAGTTTAAGCTTTTAACTTGAAAGTAGAATGAAAAAACAACAACAACCAAAACAATACTGTACAACTGAATATACAGTATAATACAGCTTTTTATTCTGTACATGCATGATGAGGAACTGTTATTCACGATGATGCTATAGAGTATTCAGGCATTTTTCCTATCAGAAGTCTGCAGAACTGTCAAGCCATTACTGCAAGAGATCAGAAGAGAGGAAGAATTATTCCTCCCACCCTTTTTCATAATAACACACCACTCTGGTTCTTGCTCCTTTCTCAAAGAAGGAACAGGGGAATTTGATATACTTACACAACTTAATGTGGCTAGAACCTTTGCAGCTATGGCATATGTGGAATTTCCTTTGGTGCTAATATCTGTCTGCACCTGAAATCTGATAAAGCTACTGTTTCAATAGAGATTGAGAAAGATTCCATATGGACATTCAGTGGCACCAGATACCTAATTTTCACTAATTTATGGACTTTCCAGGTGTAGTTCTGAGCACTGAGATTGGAATTCCCTAGGGATGGCTCAGAATTTTTTTCAGAATAAGGTTCTGCAAAATGAATGAACTGATAGCACTCTTTTGACGTTTTCTCTTCTTAGAGATGTGGCAAAACCCTTGCATTTCATCTAAAATTGTGTAAAAAATTACCAAAAAAGAAAACCTTCATACTTAACTGGTACTGTGAGTTTGAAAAGCAAGGTTTTTCTCTCTCTCTCTGGGTACCTTTGAGTCAGTCTTGAGTCTTGGTGACTGCTGGGACAAATCATGCAGTTCTGTTGGCAACATTTTTGTCATTGCTATCTTCCTAGGGCTGAGAAAAAAGGACTGGCCCAAGGTCACCCAGCAGGCTTCATGCATAAGGCAGAACTAGAACTTATGGTATCTTATTTTTAGTGCCTTTAACCACAATATCAAACTGGCTCTCAAAAAAAGCTAGTTGGGGACTGGAAATAGTTATTCTCTACCTCATGGAAAATGAAAACATGACAGAATTCAATCAGCACCCTAAGAGGTTTGGAAATTTCTACAGTGTTCTTACTTGGTCTAAATGAGATTTCTCATCCTTGGGGTAGGAGAAAGAGGAGTTAGTAGAGTCAGATCCTTTTTGAATGCCATGGATTCTTTGAAAGCATTCAAAACTGATCCTGTCAGAGAAGTCACATTTTTATGATTATTCACCTGAAGAACTCACCAAAGGTTGACCTCCATTGGATGTAAGCAGCAGGATATTGTGAACTCTTCTATCAACATTTACTTCTGTAGTAAAATGCACCTATCCCAGGGGAGAATTTGCCACATGGGGTGGCACAGTTGTGATTGAAACATAGCCATCAAAAGAAATTGCTTCAGAGTACTATGAATTCATAGCACCAAGCACACTGTCAAGACTATAAGAAAATTCTGCTGATCGGACCAAGAGATTGTCTGGTTCAAGAATAGCAATATGTCCTTGTGGCACTAATGTGCCTATAGAACTTCCCTTCATATGCGTCAAACCTCTTGACCTGACCACCCAAAAACCCACACACACAAAAAAAAAACTCCAAACAAACAAACAAACAAACAGACAAACCACCAACTCCTAGTATCAACTTTATTTCCAAGAACATATTTGGAAAAAAGCCACACAAAACAGCCAGTGAGGTCCAGTGATTAATGTATTGGATAAGTGCAGAAAAACCCAGGTTTATGATTATTCTCAGCCATGCAACCTCATTTGCTGACTTCAGGTCACTCATAATCTCTGTCAGAGCTCTCTAACAGTAATCAGGGTTGGAAATAAAAATTCAGGGAACAAGTCTGAGTTCTGATGAACAAGATGTATTAAGAAACTGGTTAAAGTGATTCCAGTGAGTATTTTTGCTTTCAAATGTTAACCTTAAATATAGTATATTTATATTTTATAAATTTTAGGTTCTTGTGGGGAGGATAGTGGGCCAGCCTGTACCAGGATATCATTTATATAATGGTTACTAGACTCATTCTCAGTGTGAGAATCTGCTGTCACAATCTTTTACTTAACCTATCTCAGTACCATTGTTGTGGAGAAAATTGGAAAAGGGAGCCTTACATAGGCTATTTTGCTCTTGTAGAAGAAAAATGGGATATAAATCAAAGAAATGAATGTGCAAGTTCCACAAACATTATAAGAAAATAAAAATGGTGAATAACTAAAGCAGTGTTTTTTAACCTTGGCAGCTTTAAGATGTGTGGACTTCAACTCCCAGAATGCTGGCTTGCTGGCTGGGGAATTCTGGGAGTTGAAGTCCACATATCTTAAAGTTGTCAAAGCTGAAAAACACTGAAGTAAAGTGTAGTGCTTTGGAAATATCACCACCAGCCAAGAAGAAAGGCAAAGATAAACTAGAATGGAATGGGAGAATGCTAGAATGGCAGGAAGCAATCTTACCCATTTGCTCTCAGTTAAAGGGCATTTAGTGACTGGCTATACCCACCATGAAACCCATTTAGTAATCAGCAAAGTTCCTCATGGCAGCCATTTTGGGGCCCAGTTTGCCCCACATGCTTGACTAAGTCGAAGGTGTGTCTGTGAATTGCCCATGGCTATTAAAAGAAAAACTAAATCCATATGATTAGGTGTGTCACCTATATAGGGAGAAGGGGGTCAATGTATGATTAACCTTCTTGAATGGTTCCAACACAGAGACAAGCTCCTAGAATGGTCTCATGTATATGGGACGGATCCAGGAACTCTTTCTCTCTGTTCATGTTACCCTTTACCCCCTTCCTCAGGATGGGAATTAAACATGGGGTAAAAGGGATGGTTGGGTAACCCCGCCCCCCAAATTCTGTTCACAGTGGTACTTACCCCAATAGTCCAACTGCATCGTTCTTCTCCTTTAAATGAATAAATAAAGCAATATTAAGTGACAGTGTCCTAATGACTTTTTTTAACAACTAGCTAGCCCTTGTTTGGCTGGAGCATTTGAAGCACATAGTTTTTTATTTTTTTATCCTGGAGGAACAGTGGACTGTGTTGGTAGCGTTGTGCAAAGGTAACCTAAGAGAAGGCTCACTACACACTCATGAATTCCAAACTTACCTGTTACCAAATTTACTTAGCCTCTGAATTTGTTCAACATACTGTTTTCAGGAATGGTCCAAAATGATGCCAGAGGCAGAAAATGAAACAGGTTTTTTTTTTTTAAAAAAAACTGATTGATTTCAGCAACTGTTAGACAGAGGTCTTCTGTCTCATATCCATAGAAGAAAATGTTCCTTTCATGAAAAAAGAAATCTAGGTCAAGAATGGGAACGCTTTTGCAATGCATAATCTTAGGAAGAGCTATATTATATAAGCATTGATTATTTTCTTCCTCCGTTACATTTGACTCAGTGTGATACAACCAAGAATAAACATAAAAACAAAAGTATTGTTGATTTTTTGAATTAGAATCATTATATAATTTACCTCAGGCATCCTTAATAATAGAGATAATGTGACATTTTTGCAACTGTTTCAGCTGAGAAGCTAGTAATTTCCTTGATCTTTCACCTCACTCCCAATGTCTTTGCTTTATATCATTCCATGAATAATCTCTTTCAATAGATGGAATTACATTCCTGGTTAGCATTCATAACAGCTTTATTTTATTGTATGCTATTTTACGTTATTGATTTATACTTCGCCTTCAAGTTTTACAGTTCAAGGCAATCTGCATAATGCTTCCTCCACCTATTTTCTCTACAACAACCCTCTAGTATAGGTCTTGCATTTGTGCTCAGACATTTTTTAACACTTCCAGCCCATTTTTTCTTGTCAACTTTTTTATTTTTCTTTCTCCATATGCAATGATATGACCATGTATATATGCCTTAAGGGTATCCCTAACAACCAATAATTTTGCAGAATGTATTCATAAGAAAAAAAAATGCTGTTGCATTTGTCTTATAAAAAGTGGGTCCTATAATAATAATATATTTAAATATCATTTAGAAAAAAATGGGATGGCCTTTTCTTGCAGTAATTGATAGTTGCAGTGGTATGACCACATGCAGCATAGAACCTATATTACATTATTTAATCTGTTCAAATAAGGATTGAGATACTGTACAAGAAAACAATCTAATTGAGAACAACTCCAACATGCAATTAAAAAAATATCTTGTTGCAAAGTATCTAAATGCCACCATATATCCACCAAATGAAACTCCAACATATGAGCTTGCAATACTTCCTGTGTATGAGAATTACATGTAGCTGGGGTAATATTTGAACCTGATAAAGGTTGTAGAGCTTGATTAAAATTCCCAGCCATAATTATCTGCTCCATAGACGAAGTAAAAAGATTTTTAAACATTAGTGTAATATATCTGGAAAATCTTAGAGGACCATATTAATTAATAAATGCAATGCATTTATTAAAAAACATAATCACTAATATTTAAAAAAATGCTTCTGAATCATTTATTTCTTATTCCTGCACAAATGGTGAGTACTTGTTAATCAAAATTACTTCATCTCAAGCAGATTTTGAATTTCAGTTATATATACTTGGCAACCTTGTACCCTTGGTAAGAGATTGTTGCAAATAAAGTAACTAGGTTTTAAGTGGCCCTTTCAGAGGGACAGTTAAGGCCCTTTATGTTCCATGAAACTAATAGAGACACTATGTTGGGTTAACATTCATATAGGAATAGGAATATATAGAGATATACACATCTATATACACACCTATAATTTTGGTTGACATAAATGTAAAAAACTCAGTGAAAAATAACTTTAAAAGTAAAAAAATCAAAACAAAACTAGACAAAAAACCAAAAAGGAAATATAAAGAAAAAACTAAACAAAGAAAGTTCTGTGACTTCCAGATGGCCACATTTAGTAACTATCTCCCAATGATCCCCCTTGGTAGAGGATAACAACATATCCTTTGACTCGGAAAGGAAGAAGGAAAAAGCCTAGAATTTGAATCCTGAAATATAGACTTGTGTATAGGCTTTGACTCCTGTAAACTGCAGTCAAAGACTGGTCTTCCATTGTACATGGCTTTATTCTTGACTGAAATAAAGAGACAATCTACCCAGTTGTGTTTATGACCCTTCCTCTGAGTAGCTAATTCTTGAGTAAGTACTTAAGAATTAGAAGAGCCTAGATTAGAGCTATACCGGAAGCAATGTTTCTGCAGATGTTGTAGTATGCCTGAAGGTCCAAATCCAGCAACTGGAGAGGTTTTGGATCCCAATCTCTGTTCTACAAACAGATACCAAAGCAAATAAAAATTCAAACAGCAACATGAAGGCTGAATGTGAAGTTTCCCATGCCCCAGTTCTGTATTTGAAATGTTCCATAATCATTGATAGAACTACATTCTGATGTAGCGTATGAAACATGTGTGTTCTGCTTTCTCTTGCTAATCATTTTAGAATAATCACGAATAATTTATACTTTGGAAGTGGTTGATTTAAGGACCCCTGGGTCTAATTGGATCTGCTGATTTTGACTAAATCCCATTCTGTCAACAGCTCAGCAGTAGGTACCATACTGAAACTCTAATTAATGTAGCAATAATGTGAATTTGCCAGTCCAATTTTTTTTTTAAAAAAAAGCAATACATTTCTCAGCAAAGTTATACTTTTCAGCAATCTTGGATTTAACAAGGATGTAGGCCAAAAGTCTGCATTCACGTTGACTGACTTCCTTATATATGTTTCATGAGGCTGGAGTTACTGACAATCCAGGATGACCAGGTTGTCAGATTGTTTATGATGTTCGACCTGTTGTCAGAAAAACAAAAAGTTGGTTTGATTTGCTTGTATTATTATTCTTAGCTGAACTCTTAGGTCAACAGGATTGCTTTTCCTGGCCTCTGACTTCATAATCTTTCAGAAGCTTCTGGGTCTCTTCCAGACTCACCAAACATCTATGGTCCCCCACTGGGTGATCAACCTTCTTGATCTGCCCCAAGACCACACCCTGGAGCTAGAATTCTTATTAAAAGTGGTAACTGCATGGGGGACATTAGAAACTGAATATGCTACTACCAATATAGTAATAATCCAAAGACATTATTAATAATCTTTTTCTCAGTTTGGAATGTTTTCTTCCATTATCCAACAGCCCTTTATTTGTGTAGTTATTCTGCTAAAGGTGAGTGCTTCAGAGAAAGACAATTTGCATCTGCAGATGACAGCATTTAGATTATGAGGAAAGAGGATAAGCAGGCAGATGGATGATGTAATATAGGATTTGTATGCTGACAGTAAGTTAATGGATAGAAAAATTCTCTGGTCTGTGCAGAACCAGTGGGACTGTTCAGAATACTGAAGCAGTTATGTAAGACAACTGTTTTGGGGTGACACCAAAGGGCAACAAATGTTGGGTTATTTTCCACTGTGTTATTTCACTTCCAGAAAGGAGGAAATCACATTTTTGGTCCAGCATAAATATTCAGTAACAAGTAGGAGGTTCTGTTCTCAACTGCAACCAGATATGTGCTCAGGAAATTCACAAGCAGGATATGACAGCCACAGTTCCCCCAGCGCTTGGTCCCAGCATACAAATTATCTAGCATTTATCTGAGCTCATGTGAATTAGTTTATATTATCAAATCAGTCAAATCCTAGAAAATGAAATATTTCTGCAAATAAGAGGAGAGAAAGGACTGGAGAGAGATTCTGAGAAGAGAAACAAGGTGAAAATTCATTAACAAGATTTAGCTGGTAACTATATTATAAGTGTTCCATTCAGCAGCAAAAACTCTAGGGGTTAAAAGAGTCAACTGACAAACATACGAAATCTCCATTCAAGTTTAAACGTATTTATAGGAGGACAAGAAATGAATGCATGTACAGCTGAAATGATTGATTGAAAAGCTAGAGGTATCTGTACCCTTGAGACTCTTTTTCCCAGTCTAAATGTTTTGCTAATGATGTACACGGAACCTATGGAGAAGAGATGTTGCTTAATTAGTTAATGTTTGTAATGTAAATGTTGATAAATTAGTCAATAGGCTAGACTCTCTCCCAGCAGAGAGATGTTGAAGTGGAAATCCTCAGGGATTTGGGAGTGGAACAAGCTGATGATTGCAAGTGGAAAGGAGTATTTGCTGAGGGTTTTTGGATGGGCTGTTGGATGTGAACACCATTTTGGCATAATCTGAATGGCCACAGATTCTAGAGATTAGAAAGTGGGAAGGATGAATTACATTTCAAGAATTTTAGTGGCGTACCTTGTGATGGACATGCCATTTTCTCTGACAGTCAAACACAAGATTGCTGAACATTCTAGTGGTTTTAATAGCAATTTACAAGCTAATGTATAATGTTTCCTATAGCTCCACACTGTAAGATGTTCCTGGAACCACTGGTACGTTTTTCTCACAGAAGGGATACAGCAGTTTTAAAATCATAGATACACGACACACAATTCTAAAATGTGATGGGCTAGTCTGTGGCTTAGCATGTTGTGGGAACAATGTAGTGTGTGCTTCCATGCATTGTGTATACATATCTGATTGGATTACTTCAGTAAGGCATGGCAAATAAACACAGCTATCAAACTGGAGGGCTTGATTTAGCCAATGAATCTAATCTCTTTTGTATTCATATTGTGTGATACCTATTTGTTTAAAAATATATAATCTCAGCAAGATGGAACAGGCATGTTCCCCAACAATACAAGTAATTTCAAAATGGCACCCACTCCACCCTTCACCTAGCACTCTAAGCAAAGAGGATAGTTTTCTTCTATTGAACACACAAACACACACACACACACACACACACACACACACCCTGAAACCCTCCAGCCAAGTTTGGAGTTTCCCAGCCCCTTCTGCATTCCCCTCCCTCCCAAAGGTACAGTGTCCAGTTTATCTGGCCACTGTCAAAAAACCTATCAAGGAGGAAACACACCCCTGTCAACACTGGCAGGGAAAGCTACTGCATATAAACAGGCAGCAGATTCTACACTCCCTTGCACTGATGATGTTACCTAGTTGGGTAATGAAATGTCTGCAAACAAACAGCCAAGGTCAGAGAGCACTATCAAAAAAACATTACAGAAACATATTTCAGGCAATAAGGAAGCATCTTTGATAATTAAACTGAAAATCAAGGAAAGGGTATTATTTGACAATCATAACATTTTATTATATTTATTATATTTTTAATGTATTTATTGACTGTTTTTAGCTTTTTTGTATGCTGCCCAGAGTCACCTGTGGTGAGATGGGCGGCTATATAAACTGGTTTAATAAATAAATAAATAATAATTTGACATTCCTCTGTGTTTAGTCTCATAACAGGAAATAGATTAGGATAACAAACTGAGCAAATTCACTCAAGTAAACTTTGCAGCAGAATAGAAATTTGAATGCTGGTCCTATATCTTCCCTGGTGGTCTACCACCCCAGCAGTAATCAGGCTGACCCCACTTTGCTTTCAAGCCTCAACAAGAGGCTGTACTAGACTTGGAAAATAAAAAACAAATTGGGAGAAGAAAATTGCAAATAATTCCTATGGGGCATCCTCCTCCTCCTCCTCCTTCTTCCAAATCCAACATTCAATCCACTGCAATTTGCTGATGGGATTCCTGCAAGGAACACAAAGGATTCCATGCATGACTGCCTCGTTTAAAAATTTGTGAATGAACTAATGAAATGACATAATACATTTTAAAAAAAAGCCATAATGAATGCTAGTTTTGCTGCAACAGGCTAACATGCAATTCCTTCTGAAATTGTTTCCCTTCAGTCATACTTGACTCATCTTTTAAATGAAACTGACAATCCAAATTGGAAAAGATAAAGAACTAAACAAGCACTTGAACCACTGTCTCCATCAGCTGTGTTTGTGACTGTGGGGAGAAGAGAGTCCCTGAATTTATGGAAAGTTCTTAGTTTGCATGCAGACTGAATTTGCTACTTTGAAAACATATTGATTGAGCTCATCCATTAGGTAAACCATGGTTTGTGTATCTATGTTCCTTGAATAAACTTAGTTGGTTTCAGCCAACATTGTAAGCCATAAACTACCTTTAAAAACCCAAATTGCTAGGTCCGTATATTAAACTCAAATCAAACAAATTGTATGGCTTAATGTATTATATGACACAGGACATTGAAATGTGGCCTGAAGATTTGTGCATTGTATACAGTAAAATTGTTAGGTGATTGCCACAGTGGTCTGTGATAGAAACACTGATCGGCTTTGTGAAATATCTATGGTAGGAAAGTAGGTGTCTTTGTTGTGTTTGAAAAATCTTTTTCTTTGTAACTTGCTTTCCTCCAGGCACTTCAAGACAGTATTGTATTATATCCTTCACCTTGTAAAGTCTTGCAGTCACAGAGTGGCCACCTTCACATAATGTACTTATCTTGGTTATTGCATTAACCCATTTTTCTGGGTCTGAAAAATGCATTAAATTGTAAACTAACCAAGGGGGTTGGTCTGCAAATTGGACTAAGCCACAAAAGAAAACAAAAACAAATAAAATTAAGATCAAAATCAAGCTTGCTTTTAAATCTTAGCAGGTTGTAAGAATGTTGTGTGAACTGCCCTGGTGGACAAGATATAGCCTGACTTTGGACTCCGAACTTTTCTTAGGAATAACCAACACAAGTTACTTTGTGAAATAATTTAGGCTCAGAACAGTGTTTGTCCCTGGGTGCCCAGTGAATTTCATGCTGAAAGAAGATCTGAAGCACAGAACTTGGCAGTAAACAACATGTTGTTGTAGAAAGAATGTATTTTAATAAGGAAAAATAAAACGAGCAAGTATAATTATGCACTTGCTAGTCAAATCAGGAGGAGGAGGAGTAGTATAATAACAGCAACCACAGGAACGATGCTGCTATGAATAGCTTCACCCCAAAGCTACTCTGCCATTAGGTCAGTGTTTCTCAACCTTGGCAACTTTAAGATGCATGGACTTCAATATATGCGATTGGGGAATTCTGAGAGTTGAAGTCCACGTATCTTAAAGTTGCCAAGGTTGAAACCCTGCATTAGGTAAACTGAAGTAGTCATCTCAGCTACACGTGGGGTACCATGAAAAGGCAACAAATTGTTATTTATTCAGTTCCAAATCTACCCTAGGCTGGGAACTAGTGACTGGCCCAAACTCCTCTATTGAATTTCATTGCTGAGGGTGTACTGAGATTTGGGTCCCTGAAGTCCTAGTCCAATGCCTTGACCATTGACTTTCTGAGATCTTTTGCTTCCTTGGCTGGCTTTGGATACTAGGCCTTTGACATTTGGTAAGATATTACATTCAGTAATTTCCTCTCTTAATCAGTTTTTTTCCTGGAGGCCTAGCATCTGAGACATGGTGGTTTTAGAGCTACATTCTTAGCCTATGTAGAATTAGGGATACAATTTCACAGCAGAAAGGGATAATGGGGGCCATCATTAAATGCTTATGACTGTAACATCCAGTTCCACCCTCCCTATCTTTACAAAAAACGCAAGACCAAATACGTGCTTCTGGCTCTAACGAGGAAGTATTCCCCTCACCCATTCACTCCTTGTAAAAGTAAGGGAGCAAATAAATAGCAGAAGTGTGTGTTTGAGAGGGACAGGGGGAATTGTATCTCTTGACAAGTCTGGGCTGCAAGAGCTCTGTAGTCCTTGGCTGCACCATAATCTAGAAGAGTTGCCATGGAAACTACTGAAAAAAACCCTAAGATTAAATTATATCAAGGGGCCTTGATTGTGAGAAATGGGTGGAAATAAGGGAATTCAATTATTATGGAAATAGTGTTTTTGTTTTGTTTCCCAAAATCACGGTAGGAACCTTTAAATTAGCAAACATCTAATTAAGAGGAAAAGTTGTAGGGAATGCCTTTGAAGCCCATTCAGAGGAGCATGATTGCCATGCAATTGAAGCAAAATAAATAGTATTTTATGTTTTCAAAATGGAAATGAAGTGGTTTAAGTTCTTTGCCTTTTACACACACCCTTCATACATTCTTCTTTGTTTTTGTTGGTTGGAGGTAGCCTGGCTACACTGACTTTCCAGAGAATCTTATAGTTTGGTTGATTCTAAACATAAGGCACCCAAATTTATCCCTCAGCTAACTTACTGGTGCAGGCAAACTCTGAGCAGGAAGAAGTGCTAATCTGAGCAGGATACTTTCCACCTCAGTTCTTTCTGATGTGGAAAGTCATCAGCAAAGCTGAATGCTGCAACGAAAAGGCCCATTGAGTCTTTCAAACCTAGGGAGGTGGACATCTGTACAATTACGGTGTCAGGTGAGGCAGAAGGCTAAAGCTCCAGTGGAATACATATAAAAGTAAGGAATATCTCCTTCAAGTCAAGCTGGTGATTTCACAGACACAAGCGTGCATTTTTTTCTATTATAGATCAAACATTATTCAATTGAATAACTGAATAATTTAAATTATTTGATTGTAATTAAATATAGTGATTAAACTAAATCAGAAGTCATTTGCCTCTGCCACCTTCTGTTGCTTCAACTTCCCCGTCTAGCCTACAGTCCTGATATTCCCTGAAGATCTCCCATTCCCTGTTTAGCTTCCAAGCCTAGAGAAGGTCTGAGGCAGAATAAACAGGTGAGGTCACCAAACATCATTTGACTTACTTTCTAATGGGGGAAATATAAGCTTATTATTGTAGAGTCTGAAATTACCTAACTGTATTACTATGTTTCTATTCTTTAACCATTTCATTAGGCACACACATGTATATAAATCTTTTCATAAATAATAAATCTTAATAAATCTTCCTTAACCTCAAGACCCACCATGACACAGTTCTTCCCATATGTTAAAGTTCAAAACAATCACTATTGATGGTTTCTATAGTGATCTAGCCAGGTTATTGGGGCTTAAGGAAAAGGAAAAGGCTTAAGCGCTTACCAGGGTTGTGCCTGGACCTCTTCAGAGGTAATAGACAATAGAATATCTTTTTGATGTAGGTACAATGGTTAATGCTCTTTGATGTCATGTGTGATGTCCTTCCTGAAGTGCTTCCTAGCTTTATCCAATATCATTACTGAGGGAGAATACTATGCTCTACAGTGGTTCAGCAAATCCTGATTGTATGATTCAGATCAATTTAATACATTCCCATCCAGGGCAATTGACAAGAAATAGTAAGTGACTATAAATAACGTAATAAGAAGCACCACAGACAGATTTTGCTTGCTTCTGGCCTGGTTTTCACATATCTTTTCATGGTTACATACTTGGGTTTTTTTGATACTCTTAACCCCCATTCTGGAAAAGAAATAAAATGCATTGAATTTATAAAATAATGCTTTTTTACTTTCTGATTTAGAAAGTTAAGAGAAGCATATGGAAATGAGAGGAAAATACTTCAAGGGCTTGCAATAATTCAAGGTCATATTTCAGTGTGAATCTACACAACAAATACCCACTGTTGGAAGTTTTGGTTTCCATAGCATTTTCCCCTCCTGTGCTGTTGTACTGCTCACTTTATTACAGCTGTCACAGTTTGTTTTGCATCCAATATGATTTAGATCCCCAAAGAATTTAACCCCCCAAAACAAATTTCCTGTAAAAGGGATCTTCAGGATCTCTGTTTCATATACAGCACATTACCTGCTAATTATAAATTGTTCCATTTTCAGAAAGATCGTGACATGAAAACTAAGTAGTTTGCCTAATATTTGCTCTCAATGCTTGCAAATTTCAGATCACGTGAAGCCCATGATGGTGGATTCATTCTGAATAGCCACCCGCCATTTATTCATCTTGTAATCAATACATACTAAATAATAAGTAACAATAAACAATGTCAGACTGGACAAATAGCAAAAGGTCATTGCCTGTAATTCATTATTCACCTGTCAGCAACTTTCCTGGGCTCAATTTAATCAACTATTGTTCTAATGGTTTAACTCTTGATTGGATCTTACTCAAACAATCACTTTTTATTTATTTATTTTTTGGCCTATCATCTCTCTGATTTTAATAGGTTGGTTGATTAATTAATTAATTAAAATAAATAAGACTGATTATCAACAGACACAATCATTTGATATTTCTACTTGATTACACCATCTATTAATTGAGAGCTTTTTATCTTAATTACATAACAGAGGGAAACAATTTAGCATTTTAGGAAATGAAAATGAGTAGGATCCAAACTTAGACATAGTTAAGTGCCATTGATTTCATGAATTAATTATGACTACTTTAAGTCCTAGTTATGTACTGACCCAATGGATATTACATGTCTTTTCAGCCCAGTTGTCCTATTGAAAGATTTCCTGTGTACGTGGAAGATTGTCATCCTTGATCAGAATCTTTGCCATCTAATACATTTTTATGTGCTATAGGGATTGGCAACATGATGCCCACTCACAGTGTTCACAAGCACCCCAAGCTGTACTTATAACACTCCCAAAATAATTAAAAATAAATAGAATTTTAAAAATTGCCGTAAATCTCACAAGACAATAAAACCTTGGGAATTGTTGGCAATCCTTTCTAAAATCTGGTAAAACATTGCATGGAAATTGCGGTGCTCGTACATAACTTCCCATGAGATGTTGGTGTTCCCATGCAAGGTTCTGTGTGAATTAGGGGTAAGATTGCCTTGATCGAGTAATATTTGCAAATCATGAAAGATTTCATATGACTGGGAGCATCATAGGAGATTTGTGATGGAACCCAGAGAGGTGGGGGGAAAGTTTGGTGACCCTCTAACTCAGTGTTCCTCAACCTTGGCAACTTTAAAATATGTGGACTTCAACTCCCAGAATTCTGGGAGTTGAAGTCCACATATCTTAAAGTAGCCAAGGTTGAGGAACACTGCTCTAACTGAATTCGGATAATACATTATCTCGTCTACTCCTGGGGGTCACCTCTGGAAATTCTGGAATTGGGAGCTCTGAAGCTGCAGGAATCACCGCAGCCATATCCCCTTCCCTATTTTTGATCTGACATTCGTGATGAGCCCAGTATGATAACAGGCAGGGAAAGTGGCTTGACCTCTTTTAGCTACTCAGCAGCAGAGGAAATACTAATTAGAAGACTCAGAAGTAAGGCCACTTGGAGGCCAATTTGGAGATGATAACCCTAATGGCAAAATGCTCATGCTGATTTTCATGTACTATATTACTTGATTTCAAGTAAAAAGATTAAAAGAATCAAGATAAGGGCAGGAGAGTGCAGGCATAGGGTTGTGTGAGAAGACAGTTGGGGGGGAAGGAGAGACAAAAGCCATTTTCTGCCTCTCATAGCTCTTTGTGGGTCTTCATATCGTATTTCCACCTTAACCAACGCTGAAACATTAACTGAACATAAGCACATGCTAGGAGACACAAAAGACTCCTAAATAACATCTCCCTTGAAAAGCAAAAAAAAAAAAGGACTTCAGGAAAGCAATTCAAGTTACCACAGAAAAATGTACGACGGCTTTAGGAAGAAAAGAGTCTATTAACGAGATGCTCTTAATGTGAAGCATATTATTATAAAGAATCTCAAATGACTTTTTTTTCCATTTAGAGAGTTTAATCATGTTCTAGGATCACAGCCAACCAAACAAAGTATTGGCCTTTGAGTATCTAGTTTCCCACTTCTTACCTGTCTTTCTGTAATAGTTTGTGCACAACTGAGATGAAACAGAAGAGACCTTTTAACCATTTTAAATTAGCCTACAACTCCTAGCATCTGACGAAATGAGGGAAGAGAGGAAAAGCAAGTATTTTTCACTAAAATTTGGTTTGAGGTGTTTCTTTCAGGTTCTCTTCTATCCATTATTTAGATTGTCATGGCTTAAAATATAAATTAAAAATGAACTTCAAAGGATTTGTATTTAGATTGACAATATATTGCCCAGAGGCACAATCCTGTCAGCAGCGGCCCTAAAAGTTACACATGAATTTTCAAATTTAAATGTCATTTAACTTTGTAATGTTTATTTCTTTAAAAATCACTATAATCTCATGAGATTTCAGCATTCTGGCAAGAGATCCCACAGTGAAATTACTGAACCCTCATTAGATTCTGTTTTACGTTTCTTAAAATATTTGCTACCACACTGTTGTGCAACATCAAGTAATTATGTCCACTGCTGAAAAGGGTGATGGTCTTTGACCTGGTAGTTCAGACTGGAAGGGACATTTAAGCAGGATGTGATGTCATTCCTTCGTAAAGGGCTGGGTGATGTTAAAAAAATATGGTTTCAGAAACAGAAACAATCTCTCTGACCATCATGGTGAACAGCAATGTCTCCAAATAACTTTTTATGGTCATAGCAGTATTATTTTCTTCATGGGCCTAACCAAATAAAGCAAATTAGAGAAGATATGGAATAAGATCTCGAAGAAAAGCGACCCACATGCTCTGACTTGCAGTGGCCTCTAGTACATTCCTCCACAGGAAACTAAGACATGGCCATTCCCATCACCCACAGTTTCTCTGCCATTGTGAACAGGCCAAAAGGCATATTTGGTTACTTTTACTTAAATAAAAGTGGACAATCTTACTTATGGACCTTATTGTTAAGATGGAACTCTTATTGCTAAAGAGTTCCATCTGACAGGACCCAGATTGCATGCATTTTCTGGCTCCCACCCTCTGGAACATCATTCTCCCTGAGGTGAGGTTAGCCCCATCCCTGTTAATCTTTCAGAAGGTCTTGAAAATGTGGCTTTTCCAACAGCCTTGGGGATCCCATGGGGAGTGTGATGGTTATATTGTGTTTAGATGGATGTTCTCCCACAACTTTGCTTTTATTTATAAGGATTTTTTAACAACTGTGACATTTTTAAGTGTTGGTTCTATGCTGCCCAGAGTCACATTCAGTGAAATGGGTAGCCATATAAGTTTATTAAATAAATAAATAGACTTTGCTAGTTAATTCACATACAACTGCCTACTATTTTGGATGACAACCAAGAAAACAAACAAATGAATCATCAAACAGATCAACCCAAAGTTCTCACCTGAGGCACAAATTACCAGGCTCAAATTACCCTATTTTGGATACATTATGAGAAGACCTAGCTCTCTGAAGAAGGCTTTAATGCTGGGAAAGCTGGAAGGAAAGAGAAGAGGATGGCCAGCAGCAAGGTGGATAGACTCAATTAGAGTGGCAATGGTGCACTGTTGGAAGACCTGAAGGACTAAGTTAGGGAGAGATCATCATGGAGAAAATCTGTGTTGCTAAGTGTCAATACTAACTTGATAGTACATAATGAACCAACAATTTTGTATGATGGCCAAATATATGCCTTATTGTATACATTTTCCAAGAAAGTATGCATTTTATGCCATTCTATCAAAAAAAAAAAAAAGATTTTTCAATGGAAGTGACACAAATAATCACAATTTTTCAGCCAACAAATAATTGCAGACAGACACTCATGGGTTTTGTGAATATCTTGTCTGTACATTTCATTTTGGTGAACCAAACCATTTCCTTGAAAAAAATCTGTACTAGATGGTCCCAATATTCCTAATCTGTGTAGCTATTATTTTTTTTTACCTAGTTTATGTAATCTATATTATGATATAAGTGAATATAGGAATGATCCTTTGGACTTTTCTTTTAGAAAAAATATTTGCAAGGTTTGCCTCTACCTTAAAAAATAAGGGTCGGTGGGTGGGACTTATGATAGCAGCAGTATTTTGTCAGTGTGCATATAAATCTCTCCTTCTCTATGTGTCATCTCAGCAGCTGATAGCTGACCTTGTGAGCTATGAAGCCAAGAATGGTCAGACTTGGCTAGTACTTGGATGGGAGACCAGCAACCCACATCAGCACTGAAAACTAGACCTTTAAGTTAAAAAAAAAAATTCAAGAGGCAGCAATAGCAAAACACTTCCTACTGTTGCAAAAAGAACTACATCAATATGCCTATTCAGTTACCACTTAAATTTCATTTGAAGGCATCTTTACTTTTTTACAAGAGTGTCTGAAAGTTATGGTAGAAAAAGTTAATACAGTGGCTGCAACTGAAAGCAATTGAAGCTCTACGTATGTGATATACATAAAAAAACAGATGGACCTTTGATCATACCATCGTAGCCACCATCTTGACTTTTTTTGACCATATCCTATGGATACCCATGCCTTTTTTATCATCTGTCACTCTATTGCTTCCCTGCCTAGAAGCAGCTTCCAGCTTCTTTGACAATCCTTATTTTAAGGATAATTTTGGCATGATGACACATACATCTTACAGGATGGTCAGACAAAGAAAAGATCATCAGGTTAAGCTTCCAGTGATTATACACAACTTAGAAATCTGAGTCTGGATATCAGCATATGGAGGTCATGTGAATTGCTTAGGAAGACTTCTAAAAGGGAAAATTATGAGGCATAAAGTTTGATCACTGCGGTAATGTTGCTATGACAGCCTCAAGGGGGTTGGTTGCTCATTTTCATCAAGCAAGGAAGAAAATATATGAAAAAAGGTACAGTGCACAATCCTGTGATCTATA
This sequence comes from Liasis olivaceus, assembly GCA_030867105.1. Classification (NCBI taxonomy): domain Eukaryota; kingdom Metazoa; phylum Chordata; class Lepidosauria; order Squamata; family Pythonidae; genus Liasis; species Liasis olivaceus. The sequence continues at coordinate 14,526,026 of CM061351.1, forward strand.
CATTAAATCTGAACCGTGCTGACAAAATCAGATGCGGTGATTTATCTGAGAGAAAATAATTGAGTAATAGACATAACAGTCAACCTCATTAAGCTGTAGATGCCTACAATGTCCTTGAGGTAGGCAAATAAGGAATTTAAAATGGATTTAGTGGAATGAGAGCCAAGCCATGTATGAAGAAAGCTAAAAGAAGCTATTGAAAAACACTTTGTTGGAGGAAAGTTGCTCAGTATCATGAGCCTTGAGGATGAGGAATATTAAAGCGTTTCCTAATATTAGCATCCCCCAAGGGCTTGAGGGCATTCACTGAGACACTATGGAGGGCATTCATATCACAGAGTTTTGAAGCAGGATCAGACAAGCTAGGCTTTTTGATAGGGTGACATAGGAAAAAGAAAGACTGGGATGGAATATTTTTATAAACAAGGTAGGTCTTGAATCTGAATTGCTATTATTTTTTATGAGGCCTCTTAAAAGTTTGTAAATGTCGCAGTTTGGGTAGACTGCTCAACCCTCTAGGATGGGGAATTTTTAAAAATGAAGGGCTTAACGTAATCTGGACTGTTCTAAGAGATCCCTTTCCAGTATAATCAGTGTGGTTAATTTCTAAACAGATTGAGTGGGGCAGGCCATTCCATGCTGTGTGAAGGCACTTCCTTAATATCCATTTTGGATTTCTCCCTTTCCATTATTACTTCCAGTGTTATATTTATCAATGCCTTGGACTTTTGGTCCATTTGCATTTGTTTGGATTGCTATTATTGACAGTGGCTTTCAATATGGTTGAAACAATTGGTGTTGTTTTCAGTAAATGCCAAGGACTGAACCTGTAGCTGCTTGGATGCAAAGTATGTGTTGCACCACTAAGCTACAGAGCTTGATATATATGCACTTGGTACTTTTGCAATGTGTTAGTATCTGCACTTTGTAGTGAATTGTAAATGAATGGTTTAGAATAACTGGGTTCATTGGTTTCATGAACCAAGAAAACACCAGTTTTGGGATCAGCTTTAATTTCCTAAGTGAGAAAGGTGCTAAACTGGAGGACCACGTTAGAGGTGTACACCAGATGATACCACAGATGGAGGACACAATACTGGGATCTGTTAAACTACAGCTGAGTCCCCAGCTCTTCTCAAACCAAATTAGATTTGGTTTCCCATTGCTACCAATAGCAAATATTTCCTGAAAAAAATACTCTCATTGTTCCTCCTTTTACACATGTGACTTCAAGAGTTTGCAATCATGATCACTTATGGACAGGGCCAAGGCTCACTTTTGCCCCTGGAAGAAGAAATACAAGCCTGAGCTGTTTTTAATGTACTTGCTTTCATTGGTGAGGGTATGGCAACCTCTGTGCCAGTCTCAAAGCATCTTGTCAGGATTTGCCAAGAGGAAAACATGAAGACTGGAAAATTCTTACCAATAAAACCTGATCCAGTAAACAATGGGGTGAAAGTAAAATATGTAGAGCTTAAGAGTTGGAAGGAACAGCAAATATATTGAGATAATCTGATTATTATGGAAGTAACATATGCAGATACAAATAAGGGATGAACTAACAGCTGTTACTATCCCATTACTGTGCATTTTTTCATGTCTCTCTGACTTGGCTTCAGTAATAACAATAATGATGAACAGTGGACCACTTAGTTGCTGCAAGAAGATTGCACAGACTGGCTACAAACAATGGCATGACAAAGTAGCAATAATGGTGCATTGGAATATCTGCAAGAAATACCTGCAAGCAAGAACTGGTGGGATCACAAAACAAAGTAATAGAAAATGCTAAAGTGCTCTGGGACTTTAGAATTCAAACATACAAGCATCTCTCACATAACACCCCAGACTTAACAATTGTTGATAAGAAAGACAAAAAAGTCTGAATAGTGGACTTTGCAATACCTGGACACAGCAGAATAGAAGAGAAAAAACTGGAGAAAATCACAAAATATAAAGACCTACAAATAGAAGTAGAACGACTATGGCAAAAGAAAGCAAAGGTAGTACCAATAGTTATAGGCGCCTTAGGTGCAATCCCAAAACATCTGGAGCACCACTTGAACACCATCGGCATTGACAAAATGACCATCAGTCAATTGCAAAAATCAGCTTTGCTTGGAACAGCTTATATCCTGCGGCGATACCTTTAACATCATTAAACCATCAAACAGCATCTGCCTATCCCAGGCCTTTGGGAAGGACTCGACAGGTGGATAAAAATGCCAAATCCAGTCTAAACATCTGGCTGACTGTGCGACCAACCATAGTAATAATAATGTCATCATGTTGGCTTGTTGTGTGTAGGTCCAAGCCAACTAATAACATTATTGCTATTAGACTAGACCTGAGTCTTTCTGCATTGAGTTGGTTTTTGGTATTGACTCTAGAAAGTGGAACAAAATAGGAAGACTCAATTACCCCTACATAGTCATCATCTGTTTTCTTTAAATTCTACATTACACATTGTGGAGTCATATATAATAAATGTAGTGTGAATTACAAATGTGAATATCTCCACATAAATCTCTTCATTTTTGTCTGTCTCCCTGGAGGCTGATCTATTCCGCTCCATATATTCAGTACCTTCTACAGAGAGTTTTTCATGGAAATAAATCATTAACTAATGTTTTTAGCTAAGGGTGCAGCTAACCACCCTGGGTATCAGTCTGCTTGGTAAAAAAGCACAAAGCAACTTGGTTCTGCTCCATCTTGGAATGATAGACTGGTGGAAGAGTAAAGGCTTATATACGTACAAGCAGAAAAACATTGCACTGGTAATACTGACTCAGATTTTGTTACTGCACCCAGCATAGCCAATTAAACCATAAAATTCTTTCTTTTTTTCAAAAAAGGAAAAAAAATGAGTGGAGAGAAAGTGAACAAATATCCGTTCACTTTCAGTTGTGTGTCTGCCTGTCCTTCCTTCTGCTCCATTGACCATTGGCATGCTGTCTTCAATACACAGTGTAGGGAAAATTGTTGACCCTCTTTGGACTAGGCCAGTCTTCCACAATCTGGTGGCCTCCTTTGTTGGGGACTCCTACTTCTGGAGTATTTGTCAACATGTCCAATGCAACTGGAGAAACTTGGGTGGGAAAAAAACTAGCTTAGAACCATCATTTGCTTCAGCTTAGACTCCTGACTCTCAGCCAGGCAAGAGTGTGCTTGTATTGGAAAAAGCAGATCAAAGCTAGCTGAGCAATTTCTCAACAGATGCACACAAGTTGCTTTGGTCCCTTCTGTGCCTTTCAAATGGGGATAGCAGAGCTGCTGTTGCCATGGAGAAGGGGAATAAGATCAGGTAAGAGCAGTGTGCTGTGCGGTATGTGCCAAAAGAAGCATAATATATACACTTTTTGTCTTCTCGTGCTCAGCTCTGCACAAAGAAGGAGCCAAATACATCATCCCCCACCACATCCAGCATCCAGTTCATTACAAAGTGTGCACACACTGGTTTTTACTTTTCCTCCTCTAGGCAGAGCCTCTGTGATGTGAAGGAAGTTGTTGGCTTAAATCCCCACCTCTCCACTACAATCGCTGGGAAAGTGAGCTTTAGTCACAAGTTCTGAGGCTTCATCACAGGATTGAGGTGAACATTAAAAGAAGAATGAGGGCTACCATGAGCTGTTTTCAAACCAGGAAGGGGTGGTGGGGAGACTATCTGTACCTCTACATGCCAGTAACACAATGAGACCTGAAGGTCTTTTGCTCCATTTCATATCGTAGAAAATAAGGGGATGAAAGAAAATTTTGTGGAAGGAGTTGTGTGTGCTTTTTCAGCAGCCACAAAGACTGACCCAGTTTGGCTATGATGGGTCAGAGAATGGGAAAACAGGAACTCAAGGAAGAAGAATCTTATATACTTATTATAACCTATTAGCCAGATCTTTGGTTCAAAATGGCTTGTACTGCATTTATATGAAAGGAGGAGTATAATTTATCCATTAAATAATTTACCTTTAAAAAAGGGAAGAACAATTGATATTCTCAGATGTTACGGCAAAGGAGGCAAGTATGTTTTCTTTTCTTACTTTTGGGGGTTACTTTTTCCAGGGTTTTTCTGTCATGTAAATTGGGTATGTGAATCACCCAAGGTCCAATTCAAGTCATCAATTCAATTCAACAAAATTAATTCAGTTCAAATATTTGATTCAATTAAACAAGTCAAGTCTGATTGGATTAAAAAGGGTGTGAGAATATGTAGGAGGCACTGCATAGATCTGAGGGCACCCAGTTAGATTCAGAGCACCAAATCAAGGCAGCAATTTGATTCCAAGGGGTGAATTCATCAAAACACAGGCCAAGTAAATGCAGTCTTTACTACAGCTGGAATGTTAGTGTAAGAAACACACTAAATCATAATAACTACATGCAACATCTTTGCTCTATCTATGATTTGTATCTTTGGGGATAAAATGGGATGGTGTCTCAGTCTCGGAAACTTTGATCAGGGCAAGGGAGTGTGGGAGCAGACAGTACCTTTTCCTATTGGGGCTTGTAATTCATTCCCTGGATCTCCAGTGGGAATCTGACCTTAGGCAGGTACTTTCCAATAATAAAATTACTCTGCAAAGCCCTTGGAGGACATATTTCTAGAAAGAAATGTTGCCTAATGAACTTGTTTGCCACTCAGAATTCTGGGATTTATAGCCCTAGTTTAAAACTGGAGGGAGCACTCCATTCTGTCATCTCCACAGTTTCCTTTTTAGCTCCAAGATGAGCTTCTGGACCTGGAGCAGATGAAGAGGGCAAAAGCATTTCACAAGCTACCACGATCGTTTCATGGGTTTATGGTTGTCTTTGACCTGCTCACAATCATTTACCTGAAAGGTTCATCACAGTTCATCTTGCTTGTGAATTTCAGTAGAACTCCCAAGCAAGAGTTTTGGCTGCCTGATTTAGAAAGAGAACTCCAGACAGGCATTTGGAAGTTAGCCTGATCCAACTCGAACTAGAGAAGCTGCAGGAGGTTAACTTTTTTTTAGAGGAGACATGCTATTTATTGCAACTGAAATACCTGAAGTAACATTTCCCTCTATCCCAAATAGTCTGTGCATTAAAACCATGGGTGGGCAACTAGCATGCTGCCAACAGCCCCTCAGCCCATTTTTTAATGAGCTCTGGAAACTACCAAGACCTCACTGCTGCAATTTGACAAGAACCCATCTTTTTGTGTGTATAGTATGCTGTAGTTCTTTATTATGGTCACTGACCAGAATTCTGCAGGTATTTGTGTGTATATGAGTGTGTATGATTAAGTTTTGTAATCGGTGATGTCCCTGCATCACAAACATGCTGCTATGGCTCTAGCAGGCTCCAAAACAGATTTCAGAAAGTGCAGGCCATAGCAGCAGAAAGGTGATATTTTGATTAGAACTGTTACATGAGATCTTTCTCCAAATGCTCTCAGTAAGAGATATTGGGGTGTCGGGAGTGTAAATTCCGTGTGGTTGAAACTGTGCCTCTTTTTCCTTGCATGGTGACTTTGATTCATGGATGTAGCTGCCATCTTGACTGTTTTGATGCTCACACACTCATGAACAGATAGTATTGACTTGGGAGATAATGTTGTCTTTGGAACATCTCCCTGAGGAATTTGACTGGCACTGATGTGAAAGTTTCACCAAAACTTTTTAAAAAAATTATTCAGGAATTTATCTGATGTTGGTTACATTATATAGCCATCAGTCGCCTTTCCAGTTTTACTGGTTCAATACCTAGCTGCTTTGTTTCTATTAAATATTTGCAGTTTTTTCATTTGTTAATCCTTTCTGAATAAAAACTTTACAGTTTTCTAAGAAATAGACAAACACATATATGAGATACATTTCTTTCTTTTCCCTTCTGTCCAGTTAAATCCCACGATGGCTAATAATAATAGACTTAACAATTGTAAATAAGAAAGACAAAAAAGTCTGGATAGTGGACACTGCAATACCTGGAGACAGCAGAACAGAAGAGAAAGAACTGGAGAAAAATCACAAAATACAAAGACCTCCAAACAGAAGTAGAATGACTATGCAAAAGAAAGCAAAGATAGTACCAGTAGTTATAGGTGCCTTAGGTCAATCCCAAAACACCTGGAGCACCACTTGAACACCATCGGCATTGACAAAATGACCATCAGTCAATTGCAAAAGGCAGCTTTACTTGGAACAGCTTATATCCTGTGATGATACCTTTAACACCATCAAACAACATCTGCCTATCCCAGGTCCTTGGAAAGGACTTGATAGGTGGATAAAAATGCCAAATCCAGTCTAAACATCTGGCTGAGTGTGTGACCAACCATAGTAATAGTCCAAGATCTAAAACAGTGTTTTTCAAACTTGGCAACTTTAAATCGTGTGGACTTCAACTCCCAGAATTCCCTAGCCAGCCATTCTGGAAATGGCTTGGAGTTGAAGCCCACACATCTTAAAGTTGCCAAGTTTGAGAAACACAGTTCAAAAGCAAAGTTACTTCAAAACGTAGACATTCTATGCTCAGTCATGTCTCCTATAAACAATACAGTTGAAAGGTCTTTTTGTTCAAAGTTAACTGCAGAAGGTGTTTCGCTGTTCTACTGCATCAAATAGTTTATTTTAGAAACTCATGCACCAATTGATTCAGAATTGTTTTAAATGTCCAAGATAATGTTGTTTCATTAAACAAAGGTATCCTGTGACAAAAGGAGACCTTCTCAACTTACTCAGAGGCACAGCAAGAGGTAACAGGAATAGAAAAATCAAGTGAAACAATTAACATACAATCATTTCTTTTTTGTTAGAAACATGGAAGCCAAGAAACTTTGGCCAAGTTGCAGCATTTTCTATTGTATGGTATTCGGCTGACCAAATGCACTTGTATTGTTTTATATGTGGTATTGTATTTTACAAACCTGTGTAATATTGTCTCTTGGCAGGGAGGAAGTTGTTAAACAATCATACTTTTACATCTGTCAGCTCAAGGCTATTCAGGCTGGTTCCAGTGGAAAATGAACATTTCAACTATTTCCTTCCTTTCTTTAATCCTATTCCTCCCTTTACAAGATCAGCCATTTCCAGAAAAGGTAGGAACACGAATGTATTGTTGTGGTTCCTAGGGAATTCAGAGTATCCCTTACCAACATAAACAAACATCTTCTGGCAGGGAACATTTCTCACATATTTTCCTGTGTTTCACTACTTTCAGAGGTGATTCTCAAATTACCTTTGGGCAGATTTTGCTCACAAACAGCTATTTCCATATCTTCTTTCATGAAAATGATGCAAAACATGAGCTGATGGCTCGCTTATGTCAGCCACAGTATCATCTGTGATTTCTCACAATCCCTGAAGTATCTCAGATAATAGAAGTTACCCAGAGGAAGATCTATGAGCTATCCCAAATCAGAATCAGTATATCCACTACAGCAAAATTTGCCCCAGTACGATGTGAATTTTGGCTTCATGCCACAGGACAGAATACATTTGCTTGGCTAGAGTGAATATCTAAACAAGTACTTCTTTCTCCTGTAAAGCAAATGCAAGAAAAGTAATTTCATTTTCTGAGTGCCTCTTCCTAGCAAAGGACTCACACACTTCTCTCAGTTGATGAGTCTGAAGACATGGACCAGTTTTGGCAGCATTTTATATATATTTCTGGGTGTCTGTGTGTGTGTGTGAGAGAGAGAGAGAGAGAGAGAGATGTGTATATTCAATACATGCACTGTGTTCAATCTTTAAACATACACAGAAGTCATCTCCTACATCTTCTATTTGAAAAATCTCTGTATACAATAGACAGTTTTCTATCACCAAGATTTACAGGCTAAATTCAAGAAATTACGTATGGGACGGAGTAGAGAGGAGTAGAAGACAAGGGAAGCAAGAATACAACTGGGCGTTTCCTTACTATCTTAACTGCACCTTCTGCAGCAAGCAATGTATATTAATAAGGAGTGTGCATATGTTTCTTTTCCCCCATGTGGAAAAAATTAGGCCCATGTAGCTTTTCTGTTGTAATCCGCAGGCTATTGTAGTTCAGGTTGCATATATCCTATTCAAATCAAAGGGACTTGTTCACCCTTAACTTTGCATTAGCTGCGGAAACTCGGATAATTATCCTATTTTAGTGTGATCTCTTCATTCAGTGGATGCATTAACATTTCCAAAAGTCAAAAACATGGACACCTGAAGTATAGAAATGTTGATTTGTTGCTGTTGTTGCTGCTGCTGCTGTTGAGAAAACTAATGGACATGCCGCTAATCTGACAAAAGACAGCAAGACAAGGCCAGAAGGAAAATAAGAGAAACTCAGCCAGAAATCCGTATCATCAATATCTAAAGCAATATTAATGGTGATCATTTCAGCCTCCTATATATTAATGCTAAATAGCAGTATCTAATTTCTTCAGCTCAGGCCTGGGAAATCTCCAGCTCACAGGCCAGATATTGCCTTCAGAGATTCCCTGTCCAGTTCATCATGTTTTTCTCTGGAGCTGTTCACTCTCCCAAGTTTCAGGCCTTGCCTCCAGACCCTTTAGGCACATTCAGAAGGGCTGGCGGAGAGGTAGCTGTCTTTGTCCCTCAGAACAGAGGAAAAAATGGGATAATTTCTAATATTCCAAGTTACCATGCAATAGAATAATCGTGCACGATCACCTTTGTGTATCAGTATAATAGTTCTGTGTGAAGGTTCCTATACTCAGTACTGCTGACCCCTTAGTCAAAGCTTTTTGAGCAAATCCCTATGCTTTCATCAAAAGCTAGTCCTGAAATGTGAACTCCAGTGTTATATTTAATAGAGACCAAAGATTGTATTCATCTCTTCCACATCTGCAGGCAGAGAATTATTTTCCTACCCAGCTTGTCTAGACTATTGCAGTTTTTCTTTCCTGGCCTATGGACATGTCACATCTCCATTCCTCAGGTCCAGTCAAAAGGCTTCTGGCACAAGATGCAAGGTATAGACATGCTTCGCTTGTGGATCTTCCTTGTTTTTCAAATCCAACCATCTGCAGTGTCATGTAAACATATCTGCACAGGTGGACTTGTTCTGCTCCTTTTGACAGCAAAAAAAAAAAAAAAAGTTTATGTTCGTAAAGGGAGTTGAGGAGATGGGGCAAGAAGGGAAGGAAGAAAGTAGTATAGGGGAGTGTGGGTGGGACATGCATCAACCTCCCTGATAGTTTAAATACTTTGATTTATAAATAATTCATGGCTGTGGCAACAACATAGAATTACTAGAGTTTTGTAATTCATAAAGTGTGAAAATAATAATGATAGTAGAGGCCTGAGACCTGAATTTAATTGATTTTTGTGGATTTGAGCAACCCTGTTGACCATAGCTCTGAACTTCATTCATCCCAAATGTCTGGGTCAGAAACAGATGGCCATACTAGATTGATGTGTTAGATGAAATGGGGCATTAACTCTGCTTCACACTGGTGATATAGATTGTGAAGTCATTGACTCCGAGGTGCCTAGAAGCAAAGTTTCTATCTTTAATCCCCCCTGCAACCAATTAAAATCCTCTTTGAATGATTTGGGGACCTTCTTGCATCTTGTGGGATAGATGTGTGGGACTATAGAGGAAAGGACAAGATGCAAAATGTTCTGCAAACTTGCTCAAGTTAAGTTATGATAAAATGTAAGCCCCGTGATTACTTGACTAAACCTATCCATCCCCATTCAAGTCATTTATATCCATCTTTCTACTCAGAACAGCAGTGGAGTGGGGGGGGGGGGGGAGGAGTTGTTTCAAAACATGGATTAAAATGAATTTATTGAAAACGTAGCAAAACAGATGTATCCTGATTGCTCTCTAAAAGCAGAGAGAGGATGGGAGGAAGAGAGAGAAAGAGACAGTGAGCGCCAAACAAAACTCCTGAGGAAGTACATTCTACAAGGCCTGGGAATAATTCAGGAGGAGACACTATCTTATGTGCTGGATGTCCCATGGCAGCATCTTCAGAAAGACTTCTGCAGATCTTCAAAGCCAAGCAGGCATTGTGATGGAAATAGTCCCTCAAATAACCAGACCCTAAGACATTAAACTATGCCCAGTAAGCAATTAATAACCAGAGCAGATCTTTCAGTATTGACATCATAGGATCCTGCAACCATCTGCAACCTTGAGACACTTTAAAAGAGTAAGTCTATATAGATGATGCTGCAACAGTCCAGATGAGAGGGGATCCTGCTCCTTCCACTCCCCCATCTTGTTCAGTGGAGACCAATGAGTTCTGTCTATTATCCATCCATCCATCCATCCATCCTATCAGTACAACTCTTAGTGGTCTGGCTGGGAGATGCATATGGCTGCAAGGGAGGAAGAACAAGAACATTTCTTTTCATAAATGTCCTTTACATTAATTTATTTTAAGATCCAAGCTAACGTAAACAGGCTTTGTAAGTCAAAATTCCAAGGCTAAAGTTCTTGTAGTTATATCACATATTCTGTAGAATGCTTGATAAATTATTTACATTGAAATGTATATTTAGCATTTTAAGGATTGAGGATAAGTTGAAATAAGGCTTGTACAATTACAATAAAAATGTGGTGGGAGGCAAGCCAGGCTAATAAAATGTATAAAAACATGGAGTTATTATCTAATCCTGTTTTGAAGTGCTGGAATATGCTAGGTAATGAGAGAAAGCAGGATTGATAAATATTGATCAGACTATGTCAGGCCTTGTTTCATTAAGCATAAACAGGTATTTTTATTGGTACTTCAGGCCAGGGCTTCAAAAATTAAAAAGCAGAATAATTCATTGTTCTGTGCTTTTCCTGTTAGAAAGAAATTTGCCTTTGTACCCATACCTCTTAAAATACTCTTGTGTTTCCCAGGATGAAATTACTTAGAATTAATGAGCTGTGTCCATTAAGGAACTTCAATTCTGTTTTCTAGGTCATAAACTTAAGACCATACAAAGTTTTAGTGTATTTTTGTTTGCTTTTAATGGATACCCCTCCTTCCTCTTTCAGCATTTCAACTGGCACTTTCTTCACCATCACCTCTCATAAAATAGGATCCCTGAGCAAAGTCAGCCTGTAGGATTAGATCAGCCTCTACTAAAGCCGCATTTAATATTGCTGTGTTCACACCTCATTCCCTTGGGTGGGATGTATGTGCGCATAACTAGAACCATTAGTTCACCCCAGATTTCAGTTCTGAATGCAGGCAGAGAAACTGGCAGGGGAGATGGGTCTGAATCATTATTCACAACCTTTAGATAACATTGCATTTGCAAAAGAAATGGGATTTTCTCTCTCTGTTTTTGCAAGTTCAACCTGGCTGCTGATTCAGTTTTAGTGGGAGGCAAGATATCTTTAAAATATATGATTTGATTGCCCAATGTTTTAAAATCTGTCCATGAATTCTCCTCTTTCCTACTTACTTACTTACTTATGTATCAGAATGATTTATGGATTCTTATCTCTTCAAGCCCCTGCCCACCACCCGCTGCTTCCTTGTTAGCAAGCAGCATTGCTTTTAGAAATGTAGGCTGCAAAAACAAGTATGTTTTTTCTGATAATCTAACCATTCACCTCTTGCCCATAATTTTCTGGGGGCTTATTGTGATCCTTACTTTGTTCTAAGTCTTTTGTGATATGGGTTATTGACTGTAGACCTGTTTTTAAAATGCTTTTGAAGCAATATGTGCGTCTAGGGATTATTGTAGTGGAAAAGTCCCTTTTATTTAGCAGCCTGCTTTAAGGGACAGTTTTTCAATAAGCCAATTTCAAGTCCATTTTTTAAAAAATTAAAAATGAAAACAGAAGTTCGCTGGATTAGAGTCAGGGACAGATAGAGGTTGTACTTTATAAGCTTTATAGGAAGGTTGAGCACTGCCTTCTAATGTAGGTTTTTTTTAAAATTTTTTTAATTTTAAAAAGCTTCTAGACTTATAGCAGCATGTGGTACTTTATGGATGCATGGTGTCATCATGAAGCCCCTCCAGAAATGGTTCTAGTTAGGTCTGTTCTGTCTCATCTGAGATCTACTGGCATTTAAATTTGTTCCCATCAGGATTCTGTGCAGAATTTGTTTTAATCCTTAGTGTATCTACATAGTCTGAGATTTAGAAGAAGAGGTAAATGATTACTCTTTGAAGATTATACAATTTCGCCATATACTAATTTTTTTAGTTGCTTTGTGAGAGCAAATGTTCCAAAATTAAGTTTGTGAGAGCAAATGTTATACTATTAAGTATAGTAATTAAGTTATACTATTAAGAAGTAGTATCTGACCTGCATGTACTGCTCCATGAGGTAGAAGAATATTAACAGTACCCTTTTAGAACTGAGGTGGACGCTGTCATCTTCAGATAAAATAAAACCCCAAAATAAAAAGATGCCACACATATTCATGTATAAGCCCATCCTTGGATAAGCCAACTCTTGAAATTTTAATCAAAATACTGTGAAAAATGCACTACCCACAGATAAGCTGACTCTGAAAATGTTTGCATGTTTTAATTTTCACAATTGGCTTATCCATGAGTAAACTAACATTCTCAGCTTATTCGCTAGTATATATGGTAACACAGCAAGAGAAAGAAAGTTCAGCCCATTTGCTACTGTTGGGTTACATTTATGGACCAGAACATTAAAAACGGGATTCCCTATTTGCTTTCTCAAATGGTACCAATACTCACTTCTGTCTGCTCAGTATGGATAGACTAATGTCCATGTTTCACACGTTTCAATGGGTTATTTATTTATTTATTGAAATTCATATGTCCCTACTGTTCCAGTTCTAGGTGACTTAGGACAGATGAGGTAATAAAATCCATCCATAAAAACAATAAATAATAACTGAAACTACAATGAATAAACTCATAGCTGTCGTCAAATGAGTCTGAAGGCTCTCTTAAAGAAGATTGCTATTGTCTGGAACATCATCAAGGTAAGGGCACAGTTGACCTTGGGAGGGTGGACTGCTCCATAGCGAGGGGGCTGTTATGAGAAAGTCAGTCTTGGGTCCCTAGCTCCTCTGGTATCTTTCAGGGTGGGTACAGGAAGATCCTCCTTCTATTAGATCATGTAAATCTGGAACAGTTGAGGCTACATCAGCTTAACAGCTCCTGAAACTCTTGGCTGAATACTTGACTCCATGTGAGTTTTTAAAAAAATGGTAAAAGCAATGAGTATGATTCTGAACTACCGTCTAGAAACCATTGCATGAATATCCATACACCATTGCACACTTACAGATTTGAGGTTTTGCCCAATATGCTTCGTAGGCACGTGTGAGGGATGTTATACATGAATGACGACATGTATACAGATTAAGAGCTTATGTATGCATATACACCAGATCATTCAGTTAAATATGTGGCGGGAACACATTCTGAAATGTTTGCATTTCTAGCCTCATTGCAAGAAATCCATCATATTTCTCTTCTCTCTCAAATCTAAAAGCAGGCTGATTTGACTTGCATGACATTTTTTTCTTTTTAAGAAAGGTTTTTATATACTTTGTCGATGCTGTAGGGGAAGCAGATACAGACGGAAAGCTCAGTTAGTGTATTTATTCCCCTTTGTTCAGGATTGCTCCCTATAGTACAGCATTGTCTTCTAAACCTTTCTCTAGCCTAAACTCTAAATAATAACACATCAGTATGAATGATTTGGTCTCTTCAGTGCTGTGCAACTGAAAAGCACACTTAGGGTTATACCAGGATGTTTATTGGGAAAAAAGGGAGAAGAGATGGAATAGATACGATTGTATCTCTGGTCTTTTCCTTCTTTTTATGGCACAAAGAAGAAGGCAAACGAAGCATTGGAGGTGCGATGCAGGGAGGAAATAATTGTTTATTTAGCCTTAAGTATACAATCACAGTGAATGCCAAAATGTTCTGGGTTATATCTCTTTATTTCGCATTATCCAGGCTATGTTTTCTTCAAAGATGCTGAGATATTTACATCCCCAGATCTATTCATTCCAGCTTGGACTAAAAGGTGCTTTTCCTTTTTAATAGTTATTAGGTTTTTCTCTCCAGCTCGACACACAATCCAGAGTGAACACTCTTCATTAGTGCTGGCAAGCTAGAAACAATCACGTGGGGTTCCCAGTGTGTAAAAAGGTGTAAGCTAGATGAGACTCTTCTTCGCCTCCCTCCCAAATTTGATGCTTCTGCATTCAGGAAAAAAAATTCAGCAGAACAAAGGCTGAGAACAAAAAGATTTTTCACAGCTTTCGGTGTATCTACAAGCATCTGGAGGACCAGAGTGTATCATTCACTCATGCAGGCTCAGGGGTCAAAAGAATCAAGATGGTGGATGATGATCAAAGCCCTGCTGCTTTTTCATGTGCATCCCCCTGTAGACCCCCCTGAGCCTAAGGGCCTTTCTGTACTGTTGTGTTGAATGCTATCTACCCATCCTTGTGTCAACAGAAAACACTATCATGACTGCATTGCCAGTCCCTTTCCTACCTCTATTGTGTCTCTTCTGAGTCACAGCCAAAAAGTGCTGCCCTGGCTGAGTCCTCCTCATTTGCTGCCCTCCCTCTTCAGCAGGTCGCCAACTGGTGAGGAAAACATCTACCAAGCAAGGCACAGCAGCAGGAATGGGGCTGGTCTAACTGCAGGGCTCTCTCCATTATTTCTAAGTAAGCCTCTCTACCACCATCACCTCCTCCACCACCACCTTGTCCTGTTGCAAGAGGAAGAAAGTAAAAAATGGTCCCAGGCCAGAGTCCCAAAGGGAACTCAAGCATAATTTTTTCTTAGGATATTGCTTCCTTTTCTCTGTTGCTTTTATACAGGCCACAGATGCTGCCTTTCACCATATTTGTTTATTTTTCTTTATTTATACAATTTATCTATCATCTCAATCCTCATGGACTCTAGGCAGATAGCAATAAGGATGAAAATACATTTGAATACTTCAGTAACAATAGCATAGCAAGTAGTATCCAATAGGAAAAATATATATACATACATACACATATGCATATTTACATACAGGTAGTCCTTGACTTACGACCATTTGTTTAACGAACGTTTGAAGTTACCACACTGCTAAAAAAAGTGACTTACAACTGGTCCTCTCACTTATGACCATTGCAGCATCCCCATGGTCATGTGATCAAAATTCAGGCACTTGGCAACCAGCATGTATTTACAATGGTTGCAGTGTTCCAGGGACATGTGATTGTCATTTGTGACCTTCCCAGGAGACTTCCAATAAGCAAAGTCAATGGGGGAAGCTGGATTCGCTTAATGACTGCATGATTTGTTTAATGACTGTGGCAAAAAAGGATGTAAAATCAGGTGTGACTCACTTAACAACTGCATTGCTTAGCAATGAAAGCTCTGGTCCCAGTTGTGGTCGTAAGTCGAGGACTACATGTACACATATGGACATTCCTACATACTGTATATATAAAGTGTCTTCAGCGGATCAAAAAAGTAAAAATGGCAGCCACAACCATGTGATTCAAGTTCCACCCTTTTTTATGTGCATTACGACACACATAGCAGCAAGGCTTTGATTGTGACTGCCATCTTGACTACTTTAAGCCCCTCACTGCAGATATCCCTGTGTACATATGTACACACACACATACACATATATATACCTGTGGCGTTCCAGAAAAGAAATGATTTTACTAGTTTCCAGAAAGGCATGGAAGTGGGAACCATCCTCACTTTGGGTGGAAGCTGCTGCATCAGAGGGAAGCCGCTATTGAGAACACCAGCTGTTGGCCCTCCTCCTATGGCACTTCGTGATAGGTACAGATCCTTAATAGGCACTTCCTGGCAATCCAGGTCAGGCAGATAGAAAATATATGGGAAAGGTAGTTTCTGTGCTACTGTTCTATTCAGAATACTGTGTGAAAGGGTGGGATTGGTCCCATCACTTCAATGCTATCGGAAGTACCTGAGAATCAATAAATAATCGGCAGCTGAGATAAAAATGGCAATAACAAAAAATGACCGTCAACACAAATACCATACAAAAATGTCAATAAAAGTAATTCACAATAAAACTAAGTCACAAAAAGACTGATTCCCAAGGTTCTCCTGGTCATGGCTACTACCTGCCTCAAACAGGAGCCGTGAGTCAAGAAGGACATTCAACTTGTGCACTGGTTCTTTCTGGGGCAGTACAACCCCATCTAGAACAAGAGATGGAGAATCCCCAGAACCAGCAGTCCCTAGAACCCAAAGCCACTCAGTTTGGCCAGGTTGAATTGAAACCCCCACAGCCTCTAGAGGTCAAGACAGAATCTCCATGGCATCACTCGGCACTTGGGTGCCCTGGCTGAAGATTTAAAGCTAGATATCATTGGCATATTGATGATACTTCATCCTGTACCAATGGATGATCTCACCCAGCAAATTCATGTTAAACACCATGGATTAGAGACAATAGGAAGGCTATTGGATCACATGATTGCTATTTGCGACCTTCCCAGGGGACTTCCAACAAGCAAAGTGGGAATTAGAAAGATGTTGCCATGGCACGCTTGTATCATGATTAGATGCAAGTGGGAAAGGCCCTAAACCAGCTCTAAATTATGTCCCATAATGTTACAGGCATCTATAATCTACCATAGAGACACTGAAGAACATCTGTCATGTCTCAGAGGAAAAAGTGCTTTTGAGATGAAGAAAACAATCACTATATTGTTCAGCAAAGTTGAGGCAAGTACTTCTGACTTCATTTCTACAAAGTATCAATCAAATCCCCAAGCAATTAAACATCTCAGATCAGCAGATTTTCAACTATGTGTTCGTATTAGTGAAGAGAAAAAGATGACATTTAAGAAATACCTATTTCTTCTTGGTCTTGTTTAGTATCTGTAATAAGATGTGGAACAGGAGTTGAAATGCTGCTTTTTTAAAAAATCCTGCTGTGTTTTATTATGCCATCAGTATCACTTGAGTGTTTAAATATCTACTCTTTGAACCAAATTGAACACACTCTTTTCAAGACTTCACCTATATACACTCAGGTGGTAACTGTGTAGGATTCTAGAGCTGAACATGCTGGCCTCAACCCCATGTCCTCCATGTGTCCTGCCCCATCCTTGTCCTATAGGGATTCCTTTGCTGCCTGGACCCTTTAAAACCAAAAGGGAGTCTAAAAGAAATTCAGATTAGAACCTCTAGCTCTGGTCAAGCTGGGGAAATGCAGATGGAGAGCCACTTGACTTTTGCTGGACAATTTTACATCCTTGCTCTTACTTCCTAAGGCAGTATTTATCAACCTTGGCAACTTTAAGATGTGTAGACTTCAACTGACTGGGGAATTCTGGGAGTTGAAGTCCACACATTTTAAAGTTGCCAAGGTTGAGAAACACTGTCCTAAGGTGTTCTATCTTGAAAATGTTAAAATGAAGAATGTTTTCAGATATGGTCCTCTTCAGGTGGAGAATTGTCCTCTGTAAAAGGAAGAATGCTATATACCCATAGCAGACCAGAAAAAAAAAATCTTTCAAGGATTATATGCTCTGAAAGCCAATGTTACTCTTTGAGTTGCAGTAAACTTAAACCTGGTAAAGGAGTCTCAAATGGCAATTGAAGACTTGTTCTTCTTCTGTTCCACACTGATTTTCCATCACTTAAGCTGAGGTTTTCTTCATCCCAACTGTGTGGAATCTTTAACTGTTGACAGTGGAACCTAAGATATTATACAAAAAAAAAAAAAAAAAAAAGGATTACATTCCTTCCTTCATGTGGAAATGGATAACCAAAGTCCTTTTGGCAACAGAATGCTTTTTTTCATCTATAGGAAAGATTCCTGCTTTTCATTCCTACCCTCAGATCTTTTCATTGGAAGTATCTATGCTATAAACTATAAAGGCAATGAGGTATCTTGTGGGATTCTTTGCTGAATATTCTGTAAGACAATTCATGTTGGAATCATATGTAGCAAATTAACTGTTTTGTTTTGCCTGTTAAAAACTAGGGACTTTTTCCAGTGGTTCAGTGTTACAGTAATATAAAAATTTGATTCAAAATGGCACATTTTCTGCACGATATGCTTTCAAAAATAGTATAGTGGAAAATGTATATCCAAATCTTCTACATATAGGTATGCATCTGCATAATGTATAATCTATATAAAACTTGTTATTGTTTATAAGTTTCATGAACATTCAAGGGAATCTGGCAAATCTTGACTGGCAGCATGTTGCCATTCTATGTTTCTGCCAATTTTCTACATACAGTTCCAAAAAACATATCAAAATGTCATGCTAATGGAAATTAAGTCTGCACCATTCACACAATCCGAACCAGGAAGAATATATCTAAATGACTACAATCCTCTTTGCACTAGGATATCGTTACAAATGATGGTGTCTCTGTGCTTTATATTGATGGAAAAATGTCATGGAACTACGCAACACAAATTGGAATTAACCAGATGACTGCATGGTTTAACATGATTTGAAGCAAGTTCATTTGGTTTCATGGTTTTTGCAATTTTTCAATAACAGCCTAATTCTTTAAACTGCTGTGCAAATAATAAGTTTAGGATGTAATAAAATGAGATGCAACCTTAAAAGCACCAATGTGCTGATAAAACCCATGGACCAAATTATTGAAATTGAGATTTTTATTTTTTATTTTAGCTTTTAGTTTTTCTAAAAGGACATGTTCATGGAATGGCAATGTTGGTTTCAAATGAGCATGGGTGGATTGCTCACACAAGAAGGTCCAAGATCTTTTGCCGTCTGATAAGATACTCTCTATTTCATGCTTAAAAGCCAGTGGAAATGCCAACTGTTCTTCAACTTTGGCAATGGGATTTTCCATCACTTCTGACAGCAGTAGGACAATGTAGGAGATATAAGACAATCGGTGTGGAACAGGGGTTCATATGGAATGGCTGAGGAGCTGTAAGTACTGTAGTTCTTCTCCTCATTAACCATCTGAGGTATCTGTACTGCCAATGGGTAGGGCCAGCCTGAGTGACAATTGTGTTAAATCATTAGAATCCATGTACTGGCATGTTCAACCTTGAGGACATGTCACAAACAACAATGCGGTGATCCAAATGCAAAGCTAATGATTTAAATGCTATGTTGTGGTATAGTTGCTCTTGCTTGTGGTCAGATCCCATATGGATATTCCATATCAATTGAAATCACTTGTAGGACATGGTTACTTTTCTGCGCCATTATGCGGGTGAAATTCTGAAAAGTTTCCTATGCTGAAACGTTAAGGGGTACATGAAGACCATGGATGTCAGAGTCTGCACTCTCATTCCAAAGTTCAGTAAATCTTCTGGAGTCTAGTTAGTTCCATTAAGGATTTCTTTATTCAGAGAAAGGTACAGCATCTATAGGTTGTTGAGTCTAAAGCATTGCTAAGCAAAACCTTGTCTTTTAAGCCCTCCCCCCCCCCCCCCCCACTTTCTTTTCCCGCTTGAAATTCCTCATGCCTTTCCCCTGGTCTCATGGTTGCTTGACCTTGTTGGCACCTCTGCAGAGATAACAGCAGCACCTGGCTTGGCAGCTTCCTCCCCCCTTCTCCTAACTTTGATGGCAGGAACAAGCAAGCAGGCCTTCAATTAACAATTTAACCATTTAACTGTCAATTATGCATTGCTAGTCTAAATTAAATGAAACTATGATTTCTAGCTTGTGTAGATCCTGACATGCCACCTTCCAACAAGACGAATGTCTTCACATTCTGAACACAATCTGAAAAAAAAAACAAATATCATGATCTTATGCATGATATTTTACATACTATTATTTAGGTTTGTTTGGATATTTGGCATAAAAGTCTGTAATGAGTTTTGGTGCTTTGACATTTGCACCATCCGCCCACTCATGATGTGTTTTTGGGAAATGTTTCCATTGGACCAAATATTGAAGTTTGCCTTTATATTTCCTAGAATCTAATATGGCTTGTATTTCAAAATGACTTCATCCTTCAATCATGATTGGGTTAGGAGGTTGATTGGTTGGATGCCATGTACTCGAGTCTTTGAAAGATTTTAGAAGATTAGCATGAAAAACTGGATGTATGTTTCTATAATGCTTTGGAAGAGTTAATTTAAAAGCAACAGGACTGATTATTTTTTCAATTGGGAAAGGCCCAACGAATTTCAGGCCAAGTTTTTTGGATGGTTGAGTACTTTTTAAGTTCTTGGTAGAGAGCCAGACTTTGTCACCCACTTTCCAAGGAGGGTTTGCAGAACGTTTTCTATCAGCAAATTTTTTATGTTGCTCTCTGGTATTTTGCAATGATTTAACGATTAGAGGCCATAGTTGTGTGATATTATTGATCCATTGGTCATCTGAAAGTTCAGGAAAATCCTTTAAAGGTAGCTCTGGAATAGGTAAGAAGTCTTGCCCAGTGGCTATCTTATAAGGTGTAAATCCAGTACTTTGGTGTACAGTATTGTTGTAAGCCACTTCAGCAAATGGTAAGAGTTCTGTCCAATCATCTTGTTGGTGATTAGTAAAACATCTTAAATATTGTTCCAATAATGAGTTCAATTTCTTAGAAGATCCATCCCTCTGGGGATGAAAAGAAGAACTCAGGGCTTGTGTGGAGCCAATTAATTTAATAAATTCCCTCCAAAATTTGGAGGTAAACTGTGGGCCGTGATCTGAAATCACCCTCTGGGGGGCACCAAGGAGGCAGTATATGTGTTGAACAAACAGTTTGGCAAGTTTTTTTTTTCCTTTTACAAGTTAATTCTATTGGAAGTGGCAGATCCCTCTTGCAGCTTATTTGAATACCAATACATTGTTACTTTGAACATTGGAGACACTTTTGAGAGCATTCTGGTGATATCGTGTGGACTAGCATAAAAGTACCTTTTATGAACAGCACAAAGTAGCAGCAGCTTCCTGTTTTCCATTGATATATTTCTATATGTTGTGTAAGCAATTTGGAGAAATAATGGTAAAGAAATTGGATTCTTCAGCTTTCTACCTATTGTTTTTAGCTGACTATCCATGAGTGTGGCTGAAATACAACTGCCCCAGCTATTTCTTAAGAGCATTATGTTCCAGCATAATATCTGAATATCATCAACAGAGCATTTCCCAAGGAAGATAAACAAAACTGGAAGATCCACCTCCACCCACAACTGTAATTATTAATATGTCTTTCTCAAGAAAGTCATCCATGGCACTATCAGTGACTGCTGCTACAAATGGAGAAAACAATACTTGAAGACCACCCACTTCCATTTTTAATACTGCTATAGATCTGCTAACTTCC
Source organism: Liasis olivaceus (assembly GCA_030867105.1). NCBI lineage: Eukaryota > Metazoa > Chordata > Lepidosauria > Squamata > Pythonidae > Liasis > Liasis olivaceus. The sequence goes on from CM061351.1 coordinate 14,547,196, forward strand.
TACTCAAGAGTGGCAGATTACTTAGAAAATGATAGGATGCTTCCTAAAACTATTTGGGTCAAATACAGAAGGAACAGTTAAAGAGGCAGAACAAAGAACATGTTTCAGGAACATCACCAGCCACCCTATTTTTCTCACATTACGATTTTCAGTCCATGAGTTTCTGCAAGATTCCTCCTGTTGGACACAAGACAGTAGAGAGAAAGTCTTCTTGGAAGAGGTGCCTCCATTTCAGAGCTGACTGGTTTTAGACAGTTTGTAGAATGCAGTTTCCAAAAAATAATATATCAGAAGTGTCATATCTAATGTAAATTAAGCCTGCACAATTCAATCAATTAGTAATAATATTTCTAAAGTGATATAATTCTGTTTGAATTGCTGTAGCATTATAAAAGATAGTCCCTCTGTGCTTAATTTTGAAGGAATATAATATCTTGGAACTATGCAGCCTAAACTGGAATTAAGTAGTTGTATTAACTAGAGATGTTTATTCTCTGCCTATCATGTTGTCCTTTAGGCACCAGTCAAAGATTTTTATATTCCTTTTCGGCACTTAATTTTACCCAATTGTTTGTTTTTTAAATGATTCTTAAAATCTGCTTGCCTTTTCAGTCTCTTTTATGATGGTTTATTAGTTATTAGTTTCATTTGCTTTTAACTGTTTTCCTGTTTTTAATTTAAGTGATCTGCCCTTGGAGTTTCTACCAAAAATCTGAACTAAATAAATCAGAACTAATGTATGAATCTGGGCATTGACAATGGGTGTGTCCATGTGTGTTTGAAGGAAATAACTGGGAAATAACTAAATGAGCTATTTTAACAGCAACTTAAAAGCATTTCCACCACTAATATAAACTACTTAATTAGGAGGACGTTATATAACCTATATAACAGGATTTCTCATGTTAAATAGGATAGCAATACATATTTGCCCCGCATACTTCCCATCAGATTGAGATATATATTACAGTAGCACACAATATTATGTAGTAGCATAGATTGTAGAATGGACAATCCATTTCTTTAGCGATAGTGTTAGGCTGCCTCTGAATAGGGATGGATAAATTTAACCTGTTTCCAGTCTACATCAATTTTGCATGTATTCAGTCCTAAGTCTGTTCTATCCCATTTCCATCTCAGCCTGCATTATATTTTAAAAAGTAGAAAGATGGATTTTTGAACATAATTTATTTTCTGTACACAGTCTCCCTTAACATATAGTGTCTCTGTGTGTGTGTTTTGGGACATAAATTTAAGCCAGGTATTCACCACAAAATGTGGATAAAATCAAGTGAGAGGGCTTACAAATTCTGCCTCATTCTTAGCCATAAGATTTATCAACTGATTGATTACAGTCATATTGCATATCCAGAGTTTCAGATCTGTATATCTGTAACTTTCCCTGTTCTGTCTGCACGGAGTATCTACATTTCCATTGCAAATGTTATCACTATCCAAAGTCTTTTGCAAATGACTGTGGTATGTAAGATCTAATTACTTGTTAGATATTAATGCATCTTTTTTTTTTCCTTTTTCTTTCAGGAAAAGCTGTTCTTCTGGGAAGGGCACTTTGAAGGGAGGGATGATGGTGGATTTTTAACTGCTTCATCTCTAGTATCTTTGCCCTTCCTTGGCTGGAGAATAAAGGCTAGGAGGGAGATTTGGAGTAGAGCAAGGATAGAGCCGCCTCAGTGGCTCAGATTAAGTGAGAAAATCAGCTTTAAATTTTTTAATTCATATTTCTTTCTGGAAGGTCAAATAAAGGCAGTTCATATCCTTATGAAGAAATGAAAGGAAAGAGAAATATGGTCCACTTAAATTTTAGATCTCAGTTGGAATAAATACAAGTGATAATTTTATTTATTTATTAGATCTATCAGATGCTTTTCCTCCAAAAGTTCAAGGCAATGTTCTCTCCTCCATTCTTTTCCTCCACAACAGCTTCCCCACCCTGCAAGATAAGTTGGGCTGAGAGGAAGTGACTGGTTTAATGAGTCCACCTTCCATGACTGACAGTGGACTGAGCCTCCATAGTCCTAGCCTGACACTTAATGGACACCTTAACAGACACTAATCTGACTCATAATTTTGCTGCCTGTTCACTTACCACAGTTTGCAAGAAATCAAGAGCTAGTGGCCATGATAATTGTTATTAACATGTTAGATCTGTAAGTCCAGCACTGAAGTAAACGAGGCTAAAAGGCTGAAAGAGAGCATTGCATTCTAAAGTAGCGTATGCTTGAAAATATGTCCTTATTTTTGGTAACATTTGTGAGAAATGGCAGCAATAGTATGGGCCAAATGTGATAAATGTTACAGAAAATGCAAAAGTTGAGAGCCAGTTTGGTGTAGTGGTTAAGTCACCAGGCTAGAAACCAGGAGAATGTGAGTTCTAGTCCTGCCTTAGGTACGAAGGCTGGCTGGGTGACCTTGGGCCAGACCGTCTCTCTCAGCCCAACTCACCTTACAGGGTTGTTGTTGTGAGGAAAATAGGAGGAGGAAGGAGTAGTAGGTATGTTTGCCACCTTGAGTTATTTATAAAAACAATAAAAGTGGGATAAAAAAAATCTAAGAGTTCAACTGAATTGAAAGAAGTTACATTGATTTAAATATAATTAGTCTAGTATGTCAGATTCAGCCTGCAGGGAACGGCAGGGAGAACACGCTGCTCAGCTTTGCTTAGTCAATTTCACCGCCTGGGCGCTAGCCTAGGAAAAGGGGAAGTGAAACCGCAAACTGATTACGGCCAGGTGGCAACGCTTAACTCAAAACCGCAAGCAGATACTTTGTATCAGTGCGGTTTCCCCTCGGGTGCTGCAAATAAAGGAAAGCGCAGAGGCTTGGAAGCGAAGCAATCAAGGAACGATCGAGAACTCCCAGCTTTGCGTGCAAACAGGCAAGCCCAACAAAGGCAACAACAGCACAACCCATAGACTGCAACCAGAAAGACAAAAGCACCGGACTGAATCTGCCATTTGGGCGAGGGGGGATTACTGCGGGTAATCTGTAACTAAGTAACGGGTAAAGCATGGGAACGGGGAAGCTATAAAATCCCATGTAAGCTATGCCAAGCCAACCCTGGCTTTGTCTGTACTTACTTATGTTACGCTTGAGTAAACTTCTTTGCTGAACACACGTGTCACGAGAGTTTCTCTGAGACGAACAGGGTATACCTTACATAGTATACATGGAGTGCAGTTCTTGGCTTGGTTTTGACCTCACAAGCTTTTAGCCTGGTTATTCTCCAGATGTATAGGGACTACAACAACCAGCATTCCAAACAAAGGGCCAAAGTACCAGGCTGGGTCATGTGGGTATGTCAAATGTTCTTGAAAACTGTTGTTTTCTGTGACAGAATGGCCTGTATTTCTAGTTTTTAGGGAACCAGAATAATAAAAGTGATGTAAAATCTGTATATATTGGAAATGTAGATATGTCTTGCTTTGGCGGCTTTTCATGATGCAGGACACCTTAAATCTACATCCATACATGACTTTGAGAAAATACCCCCAGTATCCCAGAATTGGCTATTCTTGAATCTCAGAAAAGACATCGCCATTACAACAGTAGAGATACATTACAACTGAATTTTTTTTTTCAGTCTTCTCATGCCTTTTTCGTATTTCTTACTTGACAGTTTGCATGGCTGCAGTATCTTTGGATGTGTTCCCCACACAGAATATGTACAGAAGAGATGTCATACAGCATAGAAATGATGACTACAAACCACTCTGCAAGGTCAAAAATGACATAAAAGTTGGGTTATGTGGTTGATTCTTTGGATAGACATGATCATATCTACTAAAGGGAGCCTGGGAACAATAAGGCAATAGCAATACACACCCTCCTATCTTCTACTTTTCCATATTCATCGGCATAGTCTACCATGGACTTCTCTACAATATTTCAAAAATGAATGGAACTTATCAGCATACACTATGTGATGTGAGCATTTCAAACCCACCCATCTATAATTCCCTTAGCTCAGAAGGGTGAAAGCAGAGCACTGTACAGGCACGGTGATGAGCTGGGGTTGACAAGTGTAATGATACAGAAGTGCTTTTCAGAAATTTAATTTCCTACAGAATAGTTCTTCTCCCAAGACACTAACTTTTCTTTGTCTAATAGATATTCTGACAGGAAACACTGAAAGTACACTAATAATTGCCTGTTCCTGTTACGGTTCATGAATCCAGATCTAAAAAAATAAAAAAAAATAAAAAAAATAAAATGTAAACCCATTTGCTAAGGAGCTCTTTTAGCAACAAAATGTATGCCTATAATTTAATTGTCCTATGATATGAGAGTATCGAAATAATCTCAATTCCTCCACCAAGCAAATCAATCAAAAAAATCACATTTATGTAAGGTGGTTTTCCATAATATTGTTCAGCATCCCCTTTCCTTTCAAATCTGGTATATATTTTTTAGAACCTGAAATGTCTTTGAACGAGATTAGCAATATGACACCAATAAGCAATATATTTATTTACATCCTTCCTCCCATCCTTGTAATCAAGGAAGCTGCGTGAGATTGAAAGTTTCAATTCCCTTTTTGACTGAGTACATTTTTTCATTACAGCCAAACCTAAAATATGAGACGATCCAGCTTCCTATACAATTATCTGAAGTTACCTTGTTTCATTAAGACAGGATTTAGACCAGTGTTGTCCAAACTTGGCCACTTTAAGATGAGTGGACTTCAACTCCCAGAATTCCCCAGCCACCCATGCTGGCTGGGGAATTCTGGGAGTTGAAGTCCACTCATCTTGAAGTGGCCAAGTATGGACAACACTGATTTAGACTAACTGGGCACGGATGAAGCAAAGCTTTTGATCTCTTGATCTGGAGAAAGAAAAGCTACTGCAATCCTATTGGCGTTTAGGAGAGCCATTAAGACCTAGAAGTTCCGGAAAGCTTTTGGGCATTGATGGTGTGGTGGATCTGCTCCTTACAGTTGCTGAGTCATGAGATTATGATTGTTTTTCCTTGGTGTGATGACAAATAAGAAGGTTTTGTGATTATTACAGATAGATTTTTGTTGTTGTTGTAATTACTTCAGCTATTGTTTTTATTTTTTCCTTTTCTACTATTTGTAAGCTACTTAGAGCCTTTCACTGGGATTGAGTGGCAGATACATTGCAGTAATAAATAATAAAAAAGGGGGTATTACACAAATGACATGCATTCTTTATTCGTTTACTTTTATATTGCTCAATAACAGGAATTCTCTGGTTTAATTAACTGTGAATGAGGCCACTATCATTGTTATATACATAATTTCTGGCACTATAATTGTCAGTTATGTGCTTAGTTATTACTAAAGGGTCATTGCCAGGTTAAAAAAAATGTTCCTTTTTTCATGAATTACTTTTCCCAGTGGAGTCTTCTCAGGCAGATAGGTTTCTTTTCTAACGCGTTCGTTCTACCAGGCTTTGACTTACATAAACTGTCTCCAGATATGTATCTCCAAGGCACCATTGACCTTTGAAAAACTAAATGCCACAACCTTATCATCTTAGATTAGATATCAATTTGGCATCACACTGGCCTGACTTAAACACTGTTAAGTAGAAGCCAAGCCCATACATTCCAATTCCTTCATCTTCATAATCTCTTCAGAAGTCAGGGGATAAGCTTATAACAAGTTAACTTTTCAAGTTGTGTAAGTACTTAAATGCCAAAATGTAATATACAAACATTCATGTAAAATGTAATATTGATTAACATTTCCAGGTAATATGTATTATGGTGATCTCATTAACTAATTCATTTTATTTATATCTAGGGCTACCAAAACTGGGCATCAAAAATCCTGATAACCATCTAATGGTCACAGATATGTGACATAACTTCCCCATGATCCAACCAAGTGTGATTATGCTTTTGAAATGTAACTGTGCTAAGCCAATACTCACCTCCATTCTCTGTTGATCAGCTGTTATGTTTGATTGTAATATCTGTAATGCAGTGCCCACTGTTACTTAGTCAGACATTGCTTGACTACATCAGCTGCCAGTGTAGTTAAACCAAAACTCCCCTCTGGTTCAAAAATCTTGCTCTTTTTCTATTGCTTACTCAGAAAAACATCTCATTTGTAAGGGGGCAAGTACTGGTGATAGCAAGCTTTAGTGAGGGTTTCAAAGTCCATACTAAAGCTGGCTAGTGTATGACCAATTCTGTTCTTTATGATATGTGACAACGTAGTTATATGCTTCATCATTTTATGCTGGAAGCAATCAGATTTGAAATTGTCCCCTACCCCAATGTATTATCTAGAAACAAATGAAGTAATAAAGTAGACACTTTAATCACTTTTGTGAAGGTCCACAGCATGCTCTCACTGAGGTTATCTCATCAAGTGATATAACTTAAATTAAAAATTATTTAAGTGAAATTCTTGGAAGCAAACCGGAATACTGTATGTCTGAACATTGAAGAAACATTCTAATGATTCACTGCTCTGGGAAAAACTGCATTTAAAAGAAGGGGACAATTATGCCAGGAAAAACTGACACATTATTAAGTGTTGTACTTCTTGGAAGTATCTTACCATTTATTTGTCCTGAAGGAATTCTTCATAGTGAGGTATTGTGGAGTTCCTGAATTTGGTAACTGCAAAGTTTTTTGTCTAAATATTATTTGTTTGAAATTTGTAAAGAGTCATACTGTATGGATAGTTACATAGGGTTACCCGTTAACTAGTTACTGTATGTCATTGGTCTAATTCAGATATATATTGAATTGACAGAAGCAACCTTCCTCAAACTAGAATCTCCGGATTTAAAAAGACTACGATTCTCTAAATCCTATCAAGCATAGTTGCTGTCTACATTGGAAAAGTATTTGGGGTGGTGTAATTCCAACACATCTGGATGGAAGTAGGTTGGAGAAGAGTGGGTTAGAAGGTTGTTTCCCTTCCATGGGGGGGGGGGGAATAAGTCAGGCACACCATATAACATCTGGAAGATCAAACCATGTGAATTAGGGACTTGCATCGTAGGGCATTTTCATGAAATGTTTGTTTGCAATACTTGTGCCTACTTGCCAAATGCTTGGTAAGAGATTCTCATTGTTAGAAATAGCAAAGATTTCTTGTTTATTTCCTCCCATTGGTATTAGGTTCTTCTGCCTATCCTGAGTACACTTTTCTAGGCCTGTCGCTACTTTAAACTTGCCATTTAAACTTGCATGTTTAAAAATGTTCTTTGCCAAGAAGCAATTCTCGTGCTTTCTCACCAAGAATGATGGGTCTCCCACATGATGGGATATTCTTCCCTATTGTCACATTTAGAAATCATTGCCCCAGAGAAAAATAAATGTATCTGTGGTGACACCGCACCCCCAAGCCAACACGTGGTCCTAAAATAGGTAGAGGATATATATAAAAACAAAACAAAACTGCCCCATTTTGATAAATGGCAGCCAAAACAAAAACTATAATAACTGGTGAAGCAAGGTAAATGGTGTGAAAGGGACAACGTTAAACCAAAAAGCAAAATGAGCAAAAATGTGCATCTTAATACACAGAGCAGCATAATGGGTGTTTTGATAGAAAAACAATGTAATTATGCAGAAACATGGCAGCATTTAAATGTCAGAGCTAGGAGATGCTTAATGCAGTTAATAACAAAAGCAGTTTTGGATGTAAAAAAAATAATTCAAGGTATTAGAGAAGAATAAAGCAGCATACTTAGCCTGACAAATGCTAGTTTCAGAATGTTTTAAATCCTCAAATGCTGACCAAAAAAAAATTAACTCATTTCTGAGGCTCTATATAGAAAAACACTTGCTCGTTTCAGAACTTCAGGAAGGGTAGCAAAGTCACAGTCGTGCAGGTTATGAAATAGTCCAGGAATCACACGGGCCTTGAGTAGTCGCCCAATTAAATTATTCAGACTGAAAATGCAATTCATTAAAATGCCTGAGTAAATGAATAGATTTTAACTGGGAAAATTCTAGAGCAGATCATAAAGCAATTAATCGGTAAACCCTTTGAAAACAATGCAGCGATTACTGTATATTTGCATGGATCTGTCATACTTTCAAAGTATTTTCAGGATAATCTTATTTCATTTTTTATTGCAAAACTTCCTAAGTCGATTGTAGGAATGCTTTGGATATAATATATCTTGGTTTCAGCAATGGCTTTGACAAAGCGCCCTATAATATTCAGTTCAGCAAGGATAAAGCATGGATAAAATGATATGTCTACTTGGCAATGGTTCCTCATCAAACAAGGACAAATGTACCATTTGAAGGAATGAAGTCTCAATTATAATTTGGATGAAGAGGTAGAAGGAATGCTTATCAAATTTGCAGACGTATGAAATTAATATAGCTACTACTCTGAAGTGAGATAGCTAGTACTCTAAAAACAGAAACAAAATTCAAAATTATATCAATAGTTTACAGAGGTGGGCTAAAAATAATGGAATGAAGTATAATAGAAATAAATGCAGGTCAAATTCCTTCAGTATAGGAAAATAACTACATAAGAAAATAATTTTGGAATTGCAGATGTTCACAAGCTGAATTTGTCAGCAGTGTGGCATGGCTACAGAGGGCAAATGCAATTTTAGCTTGCATCAATAGAAATACAGTTTCCAAATCATGTGAAATAACAGTTCTACTATATTTCTTATTTTTTAGATGAACTCTGTATTCAGTTCTGAGATGCAAATTTTATGGATTCAGAGAAACTAGAACAGGGGTGCCTTTGAGTGAATGTTGACTCCTGGCAATTGCCTGGACAAATCCATGCCGTTTTCTTGGCATATTTTCAGAAGTGGTTTGCCATTGCCTCCTTCCCAGGAAGGGCTAAGAGAGAGGGGCTGGCCCAAGATCACCCAGCTGGCTTTGTGGTGGGATTAGAACTCATGGCCTCCCAGTTTCTAGCCTGATGCCTTAACCACTATACCAAACTGGTTCTCTTGAACAGGGGTGTAGAAGACCAGAAAAAGGATAAATCAGATGACAGGAAGCTAAGTGTTATAAGGAGAGACAGGGGCAATTGATTTTCTTTTATGGTCAGGGTTTCAGAGTTGATTTCAAAAAGGTGCTTTGGAGCATATAGGCGTGCTCATGTACTGGCTATCTGCAGTACCTTGAAACAGCTGCATCTTTTTCTAAGACTACAACTATGGAGCTAGTATATTTAGCCTTGAGAAAAAACAAGGGGGATTATAATACTGTAGCACTTTTCCACTATTTGAAGTGGTGTTGCAAAGAAAAGGTTAAAGTCAGATTGCAGGATATGAAATAATAGCCTTTCATTACTATTGGCCTAACCAGTAGTCGATGATCCTTCATATATGGATAAAATAAAATAGCAGAAAAATTACATTGGAGACAAATAACTGCATTGTGAACTAAGAAAAAAGCATTTGCTGTTTTGTATAGGTAAGAGTTTTTTTTTTTAATGGTTTTGCAGTTAAATTGTTTTTAATAACTGGGATCAAGTTAAAAAAAAAACATTTGGGATCCCATGCAAAAACCAGATTGGGGAAAAAAGCATGTGTTTGATATTGTTCAGGCTAAAAGAAGACTTGTGGATACCCATTTTCCTTTTCATAACATAACGATGATCATAGGAAGTAGAAAAGGACAATATGAGCAGCATTGAGTTTTTCAAGTACACAAAGAAGCTGATTGGGAAAATAGATGGGCAATGACAAGAAATCTTTGGCATGTGAATTTAATGGGGCTTCAATGAGATGGTTGCTGAATTCCTTGAATGCTATTACAATGTCTGGCTGTGGAATGAACATAGCTAGATCAACAGAAAATGCTGACATTATGACAGAGGCAGCAATGTCCATGCAACTAAAATTGTAAACTAGGTCCTCACCCTTTCTAGATAAAATACGTGACAAGCACAGAGTATTATTGACTAATCCTGTAGGATCTGTAGTTAGATTCCATAGGAACATAGACTATTTGCTTGTTTGTTTTGTGTGTGTGCACGTGCCTTCAAGTCAGTGTTGACTCCTGGTGACTGCCTGGACAAGTCCCTGCAGTTTTCTTGGCAAGATTTTGGAAGTGGTTTGCCATTGCCTCCTTCTGAGAGAAAATGACTGGCCCAAGGTCACCAAGCTGGCTTTTTACCTAAGGCAGGCCTAGAACTCATAGTCTCCTGGTTTCTAGCCTGGTCCCTTAACCACTACACCAAACTAGCTCTCTTCTTTGTTTTATTTAATTCAATTTAGGTGCCTTTTGGGTACAGATATAGAACTAGAGGGTAAACAACCGCATGTAGACCCCCAGAGTCTTGGGTGTGGCCCTTGAGTGCTCCAAGAGTTGCCACTGAATTATAACTATTAACATATGGGATAGAAGGAAAAATGGCTAAATATATGGAGAGTAACCATATCAATCACATCTATTAATTTAATTTAAATTACATTGAAACTCAGATGAAATATAATCCGCCTTATTTTTTGTGTGACCTTGTCTATAATGTGATGTGATCCCTGACACACTGTTCAAGGGTTAAGTGGTCCTCAACTCAAATAAAGTTGAGGTTCTTGCTCTTGGAAGAAGTAACACCTGTCTATAACAAAGTAGCATTTCAGGTATAATGATATATCTGAAGATCAAGGAACTAGAAATGCAATAATAGATCAAAGAATAAATGTCAGCTGAGCTGGCATTTGCACAGCAGTGGAGGGGGATTGGGAGGGATGTGTAAATATGGCACAATATGGCTATCATAATTCTACAGTATACGAAAGCATTGAATGTGGGAACAGGAATAAGCTGCAAGTTGGTAATTTACTGTAAAGTTCCATGAGATAATGAGAACTTTGGATTCAAGAACAAGCCTTCAATTTCAGTTAAATTGGTTGAAGACTCCTGTTCTTACATATTCTTCATATTTCTACATGTATCATATGTTAATTGATCTTCGGAAATCAAACCAGAGCAACTGATCTGGGGATCATCATTACCTCAAAGTCTACAGTAGCCTCTTGTTTTTGGACAGATGAATGGAAATCTTTTGCTCAAAAATCAAATTCAAAACCATCTACCACCACCCTGCCCAATTCTCAGTTTATATAAGATTTGATGTCGCTTCCTGATAGAAGTGCTGTGAGTTTGGTTTTGATCTTCTAGGGACAAAGTTCCCAGACTGGTCTGTATCCCTGAAGTAGAGCAAAGCAAAATATCCATAATCTCCAGCACTAAATAATAAGGCAAAATGAAAGCATGTTGTCTGGATCCTTTGAGGTCTGGAGCTCTGTTTCTTTTGTTCTGGTGGTTTGATATGGGATAAAAGAACTACTTCAAAGATTAAGGTGTACAACCTACACAATCCAAGGGTCACCCAAGGCTTTTTGTGCAATTTGCAACCTTCTATTTTGGTGCCACCATTCTGAGTAAGTATGTTAGTTCAGTGTAAGAAAACTGCAGGTACTTGTCCAGGCAGTCATCAGGAGTCAAAAACTGACTCAAAGTCACCCCCCCAAATAATAATAATCATAATAATCATAATAATACATGGTTTTAAGACAAGCAAAGTGGTACAGAGTAGATGGGGATAGGAAATTGATTTCTGAAAAAAGCTGAAGAAAAATAATGTTTTCTCCTAATGTAGGCATGCTGTTGTTCTGCTTTAAACTCCTTGCCCCAATCTAGCCCATGACACATTCCCCAAAGGTTGTCTACCCAAGCTTTAGTCTGTTATTTTTAGGTGATCTGCCTCTAATTGCTGCATTATTGGCAAAAATAGAGAATCCTCCTGAGACATGTGAACTGAGTCAACTCAGCTAAAACCATGAACATGTTACCAACAGAGCTATGGTAGCACCTACATAAAAGTAAACATAACAAATAGCTGCTTTTGTAAGATGGTGGTCCCAAAGCCATTTGTGATAGATCATAATTGATTTGCTCTTGGTCTCAGTGAGTATTTATTGAAAATAGCATCATGAGTGCTGGGGGTTGAAAAATGGGAATGACTATAATTGTCACCTTTGTGCAACTCTACACATGTTTTCTCAGAAGCAGGTCAGGATAAGCTTAATGGGATTTACTCCTTGGAAACTGACCCTGAATTGCAGTTTAATCATACTTTAGATGATTCTTGCTTGAAGGATCAATGAAGGGTGGGGAGGTTGCCTTTAAATGAAAATTGTACAAACTGTCAAAAGGCCAAGAGAAATTCTCTCCATGCCGAAACAGTTATGTATGTCTTTCAGGTATGAATGTTTGATTTGCAAGCCACAATGTTGCATGTAGTTCAGTGCAGGATATGCTAAAAGAGAAAGGTTTAGAATCACTATTATTATCCAGAATCATATCCATAATCCAGATATTGGTATGGATGTTCCTACTTATGGCCCCATTGCTTTGGGGGCAGAGTTCTGAATAGAATTATGTTCTACAGGTGAAACTCGAAAAATTAGAATATTGTGCAAATGTTCATTTATGTCATTATGGCAACTCAAAAGGTGAAACCAATACATGAGATAGACGCATTACATGCAAAGTGAGATATGTCAAGCCTTACTTTGGTATAATTGTGATGATTATGGCGTACAGCTTATGAAAACCCCAAATTCACAATCTCAGAAAATTAGAATATTACATGACATCAATAACACAAGGATTGGAAATAGAACAATATCGGACCTCTGCAAAGTATAAGCATGCATATGTACTCAGTACTTGGTTTGTGCCCCTTTTGCAGCAATGACTGCCACAATGCGGCGTGGCATGGATGCTATCAGCCTGTGGCACTGCTGAGGTGTTATGGAAGACCAGGATGCTTCAGTAGCGGCCTTCAGCTCCACTGCATTGTTCGGTCTCATGTCCCTCATCTTTCTCTTGGCAATGCCCCATAGATTCTCTATGGGGTTCAGGTCAGGCGAGTTTGCTGGCCAATCAAGCACAGTAATCCCATGGTCATTGAACCAGGTTTTGGTACTTTTGGCAGTGTGGGCAGGTGCCAAGTCCTGCTGGAAAATGAAGTCAGCATCCCCATAAAGCTCGTCTGCGGAAGGAAGCATGAAGTGCTCCAAAATCTCCTGGTAGACGGCTGCGTTGACCCTGGACTTAATGAAGCACAGTGGACCAACACCAGCAGATGACATGGCTCCCCAAATCAACAGAGACTGTGGAAACTTCACACTGGACTTCAAGCATCGTGCATTGTGTGCCTCTCCATTCTTCCTCCAGACTCTGGGTCCTTGGTTCCCAAATGAGATGCAAAAGTTGCTCTCATCAGAAAAGAGGACTTTGGACTACTGGGCAACAGACCAGTTCTTTTTTTTTCTTCTGTAGCCCAGGTAAGACGCTTCTGACGTTGTTTGTTGTTCAGGAGCAGCTTGACAAGAGGAATACGACATTTGAAGCCCATGTCCAGGATCCGTCTGTGGGTGGTGGCTCTTGATGCACTAACTCCAGCCTCAGTCCACTCCTTGTGAAAGTCCCCAATACTTTTGAATGGCCTTTTCCTGACAATCCTCTCCAGGCTGCGGTCATCCCTGCTGCTTGCGCACCTTTTTCTACCACACTTTTCCCTTCCACATAACCTTCTATTGATGTGCTTTGATACAGCACTTTGGGAACATCCAACTTCTTTTGCAATTACCTTTTGGGGCTTTCCCTCCTTATGGAGGGTGTCAATGATGGTTTTCTGCAGAACTGTCAGCTCAGCAGTCTTTCCCGTGCTTGTGATTCCTACTGAACCAGCCTGAGAGACCATTGAAAGGCTCAGGAACCCTTTGCAGGTGTTATGGATTCATTAGCTGATTAGAGTGGGACACTTTGAGCCTAGAATATTGAACCTTTTCACACTATTCTAATTTTCTGAGATTGTAAATTTGAGGTTTTCATAAGGTATACGCTATAATCATCACAATTATACCAAAGTAAGGCTTGACATATCTCGCTTTGCATGTAATGCATCTATCTCATATATTGGTTTCACCTTTTGAGTTGCCATGCTGACATAAATGAACATTTGCACAATATTCTAATTTTTCGAGTTTCACCTGTATAGGGATTTAGAATATGTTCCTAAAATTCTATACATCTTAAATATAAAAAGATATGCTTGGGGTCACTGTACTACCACTGTATAAAAAGCAGGAAAAACACTTACATGTAGGGAATATTTCCCAACTTGGTGCCCTCCAAATGTATTGGAATTACAACACCCAGAATTTCAAGAAATGATGGCCCAGAAATGGAGGAAATGGAGGAAAACTGATGGAGGAAATCTGGGCTACACATTTTATCTATCAGATAGGATGGGATAGCATGGACTAATCCTGCTTCTAATATTATGAAGAGGCTGGTAGAAAAAATCTACTAGTGAAAATATTTTTCTGCAGTGCAGGTCTGCCTCAATGTGACCTGCAACAGTACATATTAGGGTAAACTCAAACTTTGATATCTAGCAGTCATCCCAAATTTTGGATCCCAGATCTGGAGCCTTAGCCTGGATTATACCAACCAGTTCCATGTCAAATCCACCCTGTCTTACTGTGGTTTGAACTACAGTATGGAGAAATAAAAGTATATTAATAAGTGTAAAGGACTTGTTAATGTAGTGTCCAGAATAGCCCCAATTTGCCACAAAAAGTTGGGAGTTCCATTTCTCTCATCCCATGCATAGCGACTGCCTGGACAGCCAATTGAATCTTCTCAGGGCTAGTGATGAGCCATCATTATTCCACAACCGAGGACAGAAGGTTTGGGATTCCCTGTTTGTTCTCCAGCTGAGAGGATCAGCTAAGTGGCATTGTCTGGAGGATCAGCTGGAGGCCTTTGCCACTGATATTCCAGAATAAGGAATTGCAAAAAATTATCTATATGCCTTGGACCTATTCCCCTTTAAAAATCCTCTGGTGAAAATCTTTTCAGATTGGAGATTATCCCTAATAAATCTGATTGGAAGAACGTGGATGAAATACCTTATGGTGTGTTTTTCTCTCTCCCATGGGATTTAAAACATCTTGGTATATATTTTGAAACTGGGCAGATTCCATAATGCCAAGTCATTATTTAGTAAAGTTCTGAGAAAATAGAGTCATCACACTCAATGTACATCAGTTTATTATTCCAGAGACAATGGAAGATGCAGTCTGAATGTAGGGACGTTGCCAGCCTGCATGTGTCTAGCCTGCAAACTGTGCCAAAATGTTAATGTTGCATTGTGGGCTAGTGAAGCCTATTAGATATTACAATGAGGCTGTGAGTCATTTCTACTGAGTAGCAGCTATAAGGACATATTGTTCTGTAATCAGTGTTTTGTTTTGTTTTAAATCACAAGCCATCTTAGAAATAACAATATCGTCGAGATTTGAAAAATTACTGCATCTTACGTCTACTATGACAAGATTATAGTTAATGCATTTTGTGTGAAATCTGTAAAATTTGGAAATTTTTTTGCTTCATCAGCTCCAAGGACATGTGGAGAAACACTGATTTATCTGAAAGAAAAAGAAAAAAAGAAGAAGAAGAAGGGCCGTAGATTATATGACCATTCTATTTACTTATGGGTGCTTCTTAAACTGAGAATAAAACCCATCATTTCAATTAAAAAACATTTTAACATCTGGGAGCCATTTGTTACAATGTAATCAGCATTGTGTGTGTTTTTAAATAGTAACTTCTGTTGTGGTTTAACCCATGCCTGACTGTATAATTTGCCAATTTAACCCTGACCAGCCTGTGAAATTTGTCATTTTTTGGCTGGTGACTTACATAAAGACCTTTAAACAGGATGATTTATTTATACTAATTTTGCCTTGAAAACAATAGTGCCCCTGTCCAAAGCAGGATGTTGTAATTCATTCCTTTGCCCTCTTCATCAAGACAGTCTCAGAAAGTGAAGAGTCTTAAACTGCATGGAAAGGTCTGTGGGAACAGAGCCGGCAGGGTGGAAACACTCATAAAGAATCTGATCCTGAAAATATTAACAAGGATGACTTCTTAGTTCTGTTTAGTAGTCTCCTAAGAGGTCAAAGCTTTGATACCTTCTTAATGGTCAACCATGGTGAAAACAAGTAATCAGACCAAGTATGAAAGTGAAGGGCATGGAAACCATCAACGGAGCTGATGTGGAGATTCACAGCCTTTTCTGGGCCAAGGGCTGCCTTTAGTGTGCCAGGAGCTATGCACACACTGAACAGAGAAAATTGCATGACAAGAATGGCATCTCATTTAATTTAGATCAGTTACACTTAATTAGAATTAAGTTTGGCTAATATGATCACTCATCAATCCTGTTTAATATTTTCCTCCATCGTGTTAAAAATGACAATTTGAAAATATTAGATGGGGTGGTTCTAAGGCTTTGGTGGACTTCATGGGACCAGGTGTTTTTAGGTGATACACTTCAGATATAAGATAAATGTATGTCTTTTTTAAAGCTAGGAGCACGCAATCTTGGTGTTGTCTAACATCTGCTTCAAGGAATATTTTTGGTGATGATGACTCTGCTGAGATATTCCTGGTCATTTGCCAATTAATCCTGTGCACTGAACAAGATTATAGGATGTGTTTTGTAAATCACAGCCAACTGGAAATTCTATCCCAAAACATACGCATGCCTTTCTAGCAGTTGAGGACTACAGGGAAAGGTCCTTGGTGATTGTAGCTAAATTTGTAATGGTCCATCATTAATAATCCTCTTGTAGAAGTAACTCTGAATAGGAATCTTAGGCTACCTTCAAAAAAACAATTTTACAGGCTTGATCTCTAGTGTTGACTTCAGAATTAAGGCTACCATAACTGGGTTGCATTCATCTTAATGATCATTAAATGGCAAGAAATTTTTAGAGTTTTGGCATCTCTTTGCTGTCATCTAGTGGTTATTCTGATTTCTACAGTCCATTTTTAAAGGAATTATTAACACTGTGTCAGGTTAGTGGTTTATTTTGCTCAGAATAGTCAACAATTTGCCATGTAGGCATGGTGATTTGCATGGAGAAGATCCTGTGATCAATCCATGGCATCTTTAGGTAGAGAAAGCTGCTGAGTGACATGAAGATGCCAGCCTGCTTCATCACTACATATATACATCATCATGCTTAAGCAATCATATGGAGTGTGCAAAAAGGACTAAGAAATGGTCATAAACTATACTGTTTTATTCTGTTCCATCTGTTCTTAATTGTCACATTCTGGTCAGTGAGCAAAATAAAGAACTGAACTGAATTCACTAAGAAATAGTGAGCCAAATAAATTAAAGTGTGAGATAAGGAAAAGAAAAGGAAAGATAGCCAAGAATTAGTTTATAGCAAAACCATTCATTGTATCTTTTTGTATGTTTCTCTCCTTCCAGTTCTTTCCTGCTTTCATCATGCCCTTTGTTCTTTACTCCTGCATTGCTGATCTTTTCCACTGACTTCTGGCTATTCAGCATCTCTTCTGCTCTGCCCCAGGCTTTTAGGGGGCTTCTCTTTCCTCCTCTACTTACCTGCTGTGCAACTAAGAGAGTAGGTGGGAACATAATTCAGTCAGAACAAGGATCAGCTGTAAGAGCCAAAAATTCTAACTAACAGAGGGCCTTTTTAAGATATTGAGACCTTTCCAACTGTACAAGGAGGCAACTTCTCATATATCAACTGTTTTTTTGTTATAATGCAACACTTCCCACTGAATTTTTTCCCACTGAATAATTTCATTGTGATTGTGGCTGTACTCAAGTGTAATATTACTACACAGGCAAGCTTGATTAAATGAAAATTTCAACCGGCCCTATCTTACAGATCTGGTAGCACACTGCAAATTATGCAATTCCTTTTTACTCCCACCTATTTGCTTCCTGTTCAAACCAAACCTTGAGCCTACACTGAAAGATATGGGGGAGCAGATTCATTTTTTTTTTTAATGTTGGGGGTAGGTAAAGTAGAGCATGTTCCTGTTGAAGCATGTGGGATAGAGAGATTCCATAACAGTTCCTATCAAACTCAAAGGAGTCCGACTGAGGCCTCATCTCACACCAAAAAGGCATGGAGAAGTGTAGAGGAATATAGTAGACTTTTCTGCACCCTTGTGTGAAACCCACTAGTTGCACAGAGAAGTGTTGAGTGATCAGGTCTAGGGTACTTAAGGAAGGGATAAGAAGAGGAAGCCCACCTGATGATGTCATAGAGGTCCTGGAATGTGTTCCAGCAGGCTCTGGAACTCTTGTGCCATACCCTGAGCCAGTCAACTTTGGGAACGTTAAGATGTGTGGACTTCAACTCCCAGAATTCCCCAGCTTGCTGGCTGGGGAATTCTGGGAGTTGAAGTCCACACATCTTAACGTTCCCAAGTTTGAGAAACACTGCCCTGAGCACACCAGTTTGTGCTATTGTTATTACCATACATTGATAGAATTGGAAGTGATTTCAGAGGTCATCTAGTCCAACTTGTTTCTCAGTGTAGGATCTGCTAAATGGTCTGTTATGTGATCTGAGACCTTTTTCCTAATTGACAGGAGAACTTATTGTGAAGCAGCTCCAGGCATGTTAAACTCAGAGGCCCTTTAACTGCGCTCCTTTTCCAAACAGTAAGCGACATGGGACAGAATGTGAGAAAGGGCAATAGATCTGTCTTACACAAAGTTTAACAAAGATGAAGCAATAATGAGGTAAGAAAAAGAAACAAAGGAAGAAAGAGAATGGGCCAGATGAAGAGAGACTTAAAGCAGAGCTGAAGTCAAATTAGGGAATAAATCAGGCCATGGAGTCCAGATGGAATGAATGTTAACAATCCTGAATGTGTTTGGAGAGGCAGGTTGTCAACAGAGGCACAGTGGATCAGTTTTACTAACAGGAAACCTAAAGAAGTCTGGAACATATATTTCACAGGAAGAAAAGCCAAGGAGAAATGTATCTACTCCAGTGTGGGTAACGCTTGATTTGGAAGATTCATTCAGCAGCCACCAAGGTTGAATACGTTTGGGAGAAACATTTTCACTGATTGTCTGAATTATGCTGGTTGCCTAGTATTTTGGTGTTCTGGGTACGGTTTTGAAAAGGAGAAATAATACAGAATTAAAAATAAGAAACAGTTTGGTTCCATTTCAGTGCACAGGATATTGTACTGGGGCCCTGGACATCAGTGATATGTGTTAGATGGAGATAAGGAGCAGGAGCAGGTCAAAAGAGTCAAGATGGTGGCCATGATGGCAAATTGAAGCCCTGTTTCTTTTTTTATATGTATTGTGCACACAAAACACCTAAAAAGGGGGCAGGACTTCAACTGCATGGTCATCTTGACTCTTTTGACCCCACCCCACATGAATGCCTCTGCCAGTAGGCTCTCTGACGCAAAACAGAATTCCCTCAAAAAGAATCATAACTGAACAGGAACCTTCTCAATGTTTTTCTAGCAATTCAACACTTCAAAGGACGCAAGAAAGGCAGAGCCTTGGTCTGCAAAAAAATGACTTTTGAATGTCAGTTTTCCATATATGGGAAATTCCACAGCAGGGAGTAGGATGAGATGAGTGACTAACATATCTATGATCAGTAGCAGGGACAGGCCATATGATGCCCTTCAGTTGTTTCAGATTTTGACTCCCATATTCCTTAACCCTTAGTTGGAGCCAAGGTAAGTGGTGGTGCAAAGCACTTAGAGAGCTACAGATGCTCTACTTGTTTTCTGTGATTTATCAGGACTTTTCAGTCACAATGATTTGAAGGATCCAATAGAAGAGGATATATGTAGCTCAGGGTTGAACTGTGGAGTCCTTGGTGCTCTCTGAGCTTGGCTGTTTGCACCAAGGACTCCACGATTTGAGGGATAGATGCTGTCTCTTTTAATACCTTGCTCAAGTTTGCATTGTGTTCTTTCCATTTCTGTCTCAAAACATACAATCTTGGATCCTTATTAGGGCCCTTAGGACTTTCCTGTAGACCCTTTCCCTAGAACTTTCTGAGTGACCTTCAAAGCCGCAAGCCAGGTGTCCTTCAGGAGAAAAGGAGATGATTCTGTAACTGCTACTCCATCAACCTTTTCACTACTCTAATTCTCTTCCCTATTAAAAGCTGGCTGTCATCTATTTCGTCAAGTATAAGGGAATGGAGTGTGATACAGCAGAATGCATTCCCCGTGGAAGCAGCAATGTTTTGGTGGAGGAAAAAGGATTATCGTGTATCTTGGACACATGAGAATGATCTGAATTCGACATCCCGAATGTATAAGATGAGGCAGGTACCCAAAAGGGAGTTTACCATTCAAGATTGTGCTTTAATGAACAGTGTAAGTAAAAGCCCTTTGGGGTTTCTAAAGTGGACATTGCTCTTGACTCCAGGGTTGCAAATTAATTTTCTCCTCTCTTTTAAACCCACTGGATTCTGACAGTGTGAAGAGGATGTTGGGGTGTTTGCCAGGGGATTGTGTCTGTTATCACGGGGGAAAAATTTTAGAGTAACAATATCCAAGGACATCTGCAGGGGTCAAAAAAGTCAAGATGACAGATGGAGCTGTGCAATCAAACTGCCCTTTTTCAGTGTGTGGAGTCCCCAAAATGGACAGGACTTGGACTGCGGTATTTCAGCCACCATTTTGACTTTTTAAATCCCCCTCCACAGATGTCCTTGGGCAGCTGTATGCTCCCTTTCTCTTAAACCTCTGATTTTTGTTTGTGGTGAATTATAGCAGGAGAATTAAATAAACCAACGGAATGTATTTGAAACATGAAAATGTTTTATATTATTTCCAACTGCCTGTTCAGCACCCTAAACCATAGAAACACCCCAAACCATGTTTCTTCCAGAAGATATTTTTGTTTTTGGTTTATTATATTTAATTCTAAGACAATTTTAAAGCAGAAATTTAAAACAGGGAGGAGAGAAATAGGGGTCAAAGGCTAAATTCCTAATAGTTCCATCTCAACAAGAATTCTTTATTGTGACAAGCATAAGATGAGAGGGACACCTGTAACTATCTTATGAAATTTTAAGAATATGAATCTAAATAATAATAATTATAATAAGCAGCAGCAGCAGCGTACTCTCATCCAGATCAGGTTTTGTTTCTTGAATTAGCACCTTTTTTCTTACCAAGTTTTTCTGAACAAAAATGACAGTATTCACTGGGACCCTATAAGACACCTAATTGAAGCACCATTCAAAGAAGCTGTGATGAATAATTTGCACAGGCAGGTTTGCAAAGCTTTTTATTTTTCAGAAAATATCTCCCAATGTTCTGTTGCAATCATGTGGCCATTTCTGTGCTTGATGCTAGTCATTTGATCTTGCTTTTGTATTTAATATGTATTATCTGGGTATAGTGGTTCACTTTGAAAAAAGCAGAAACAGGCAGATTTCTGGGGCGAGTAGTAAATGTAGAAAGGGTTTTGTAGGTGCTTTGACAAAGCTGGTCTAGTGGTGAAGGCTCCAGGCTAGAAAGCAGGAGGCTGTGAGTTCTAGTGCTGCCTGAGGCATGAAAGCCGGCTTGGTGACCTTGGGCCAGTCACTCTCTCACAGCCCAACCCACCTCACAGGGTTGTTGCTTTGGGCAAAATAGGAGGAGGAAGGCGTATTAGGTACATTTGCCACATTGAGTTATTTATAAAAATAAGAAAGACAGGATAAAACATCTAAAAAAAAAATAGCCAATTTGATCTAGTGGTTAAGGCACCAGGCTAGAAAGCAGGAGACTGTGAGTTCCAGCCCCACCTTAGGCATGAAAGCTGGCTTTGGGCCAGTCACTCTCTCACAGCCCAACCCACCTCACAGGGTTGTTGTTGTGGGGAAAATAGGAAGGAGGAGTATTAGGTAAGTTTGCTGCCTTGAGTTATTTATAAAAATAAAGGCAAGATAAAACATCTAAAAAAAGAGAGAGAGAGAGATTGCTAGGAGAGAATCTGGCTATCTACAAAAGATTGCCAAGGTGGATATGGCCAGTCAGAAAAGATCCATGCAATATCATTGGGATGTTTTTCCAGGTGTTTTACAACCACCCTCATAAAATGGCTGTTACTGGCAGGAAAAGACATGATTTCCCTGTATAGTAGAGGGTGAGTTGTATATGGGCAATTCTACTTCATTTCCCAATGCATCCTGTGGTTTCTCACTCCAAGTCAGTTTTCTAGTCAGGTTGTAGATTTGTGGAATTGATTAAGTTAGAACCTGGGCATCCTGTGGGCAGGTGAAATCAATGCTAATTATAGCTTGATTCCTAAACATGAGTGCTCGCATAGAAGCTTAACTACAGTCCCCTGCCCTCTGGGGCAGGCACTCATTTTAAAAGCAAATTTTCTTTTTTTTTAAAAAAAAGGAACCCTCATTTTTCAAAAATTGCAGAATTGATATAGGCATGCAGATAAAACCATGAAGCGACAATAATACTTAGAAGCCCCCATTTCAAAAGGTGAAAAGAATATCTGTAAATAATGCAGTGGGGAAGAGACAATATTGGTTTCACAACTATGTCCTATGTTGATGCAACTGAGTGTAAGTTGCACACAATCTTTCCCACTCTACCCCACTGTGAGGGAGGGAGGGAGGGAGGGAGGGAGGGAGGAAGGAAGGAAGGAAGGAAGGAAGGAAGGAAGGAAGGAAGGAAGGAAGGAAGGAAGGAAGGAAGGAAGGAAGAAAGAAAGGAAGAAAGAAAGAAAGAAAGAAAGAAAGAAAGAAAGAAAGAAAGAAAGAAAGAAAGAAAGAAAGAAAGAAAGAAAGAGCTCAGTTCCTGAATTGCAGGCTGTCAGTTCCTATGAATGTTGCAAATTCAATTCCTAGCAATTCCAGATATAAAGATATGTAGCTTCTTATACTGAACAGGGACTTCATAACCTAACTGCCCCTCCAATTCTTCTAATTCTCTAAGTGGTAGGATTTAAAAGCTCTCTAAGTCATTCTCCCCCCTCCCCACTGACATATTCCAGACTTGTATGTTTTGGGAATATAAACCAACACACATTCAGATTTACAGCCACCTTGTTATGGAAGCAGTTCATACTTAACTCTAAAATTTGATTGCCTTGTTGCTGAAATATTACTGCCATAAAGAAACATTCTGTTTCCTTTTTGTGAGTGATTCTGCTCAGAATGGTTGGTATGACTAAAATCACTGCATATCCTTCCCCAAACAGTTTGCTCCTGCTGTCAATCGTGAATTGAAACAGGGAAAGAAAAAAAACCCCACAACTCTTTTAGTATGGGAAAAGAAAGATAGGTTGGATTATTATGGTTGATAGCAAGAAAAATCCACACTGATGCTTTTTTGGCGGGTGAGAGGGGGATAAGGAACTGAATGTGTTTGGTCATTATTACACGCCGTGCAGCCAAATCTGAGGCATCTTTGACTCAAAAATAATCCCCATTGACAACAACTTTGTTCAGAACTCCAGCCTTAGTTCTTCAAAACTGATAAAAGGATTAGAATTACTAGACCATATTAGACGTATGCCTCTTTGTTAAATCCAAATATTTTTAATATGCCTTAATTGCAACTAAACTTTAGGTGGAATAGATCCAGCATTCATAAATACAACATTCCATCTCTCATCCTTCAACAACCTTCTTTCTGGGAAGCTAATAGCTTAATGCCTTAATGCTCTTTCCCCAACAACAGTTCTCAGGGTGGAAATTCACTGAGTGATTGATACCCATTGCCCTGAAAAGTGCTGTGTACACTGAGGCTGCTACAGCAGCGAAACTGTGTTTCAGAGGGTACAAATCAGAGGCTCAGAGACCACAAGGCATTTGTTCAGAATGCAGTTGATTAAAATGAAAAACAGCCTTGGGGAAATTACTTTCTGAATGGGGGGCTGGGAATGTGGGAAAGAATATAGTTTTAAATGCAGAATCCTCATACAGCTACTTTTCAAGCTGGGTTGTTCCAGGCGTACATGCACATGTACAGAATCAGTTATTGTGGAAAGCGATTTGGAAGGGAAAATAAATGAGTGACAAAAAGTTACGTTTTTTCTGTCCACCCCAAGTTGCTCCAAAGCTGCTTTCCGCTGGGGCTTCATTATAGGCATATGTGTGTTGTTTGTCTTTCAGCAAACTTTAAAACCCTTTTGGTAAATGTGGTCAAAATTATTATCACAGTGTTTCAGGTTAGCTAATAGCTTGCCTAAAGCCACCTTGGAAAGTTATGGCTGAGGTGAGAATTCCACTGCTAGATGACTTTTTGGGGAGGGAGGGATATAATTGTCTGTTTCTACAAGGGCTGAGAGAGAGAGAGAGAGAGTTCATGGCCCATCCTGTAGGACCTCATAGTGTACTGACGTGCAGAAGATCCCATGTTCAAGCTCCAACTCCTCTAGCTAAAAGATCTTGAACAGCATTGCTTGCAAAGACCTCCAGAAAGTCTGCTGTGGATCATGAACCCCAACACTGGACTTAATGGATCAATAATGTGAATCAGTACAATATATGGCAGCCCATGCACTCTTGAGTCTTTCGTGGGTCCCCTTTTCTGTTTATTTCCACTGGACCTGTGAAGTACATCCCCTTGTGGAATGAAAGGGGGAGATGAAAGTAGCAGTAGTATTTCAGACAGTGTCTACCTGCTGTTTTGCAGATATCCACAGTGACTGGGGTAGAAGATTATTTTAGAGCATCGTGGTCAATTCTAGTAGTAGCTACTCACTGGTATTGAACAAAAGAGCTTTAGGTCAATAACGTAATGAGTGACAGCTCCTTTACAGCTGCCTCAAATTATTACTGCCTAATGACACTAACATGGTTACTTGACTATTAGGTGCTTCGTATAAATTTCCTATAGTGGAAAATAAGATCTGAAGCAGCACAGTGAAGCATCACCCTGGAATAGATGGTTTGAATACAATGCTACACTACTTTATGGCTGAATCTTGCTTTATCCTGCTGTTCACAACCAAAGGTGTCTCTATGGTTAGATCACTATGTGCAAATCTGGGACCAGCATCATGGTGTATGTTTGGAGGAATGTCACCCATATTCTAGAATGACTATATGAGCATGTATGCATAATTGCATGTCCACTTCAGGAATCCCTGAAGGAGAATCTAGTGGATGGAAAAGGTGCCCTGAATATTTTGTAAGGGCAATCTGTATCAGCTTCCACCATTGCCTGAGAAGGATGAATGCTGGCAAGATTTTGCACCTAGCAGGATCCATAAAGGAATTCCTTGGATATGCTGGATTATATACTATAATCTCCAGATAGCGTGATTATTAAAGTGTTTATTAACTCAAGTATACCTGGAAGGCACCAGTTTAGGGAAGGGTAGTCTGAAGGGTTTTGTATCTGACAGCTCTGTACCAAACTGGTTTTTGAATTTCAGTTTTTTGGATCTACGTCCAAGATATCAACCATTAGAGCGCCTTGCTTTCAGCATCGCTATATCTTTTGGCATCATAACGATTTCTGTTTGAAAACTGAGCATCTTTTCAGTGGGTGAAAACAGTCTCCTTGTAAATGTGATCTTTCAAATAGGATGCCAAGTTTTCCAACCGGTCAAAGATTATCTGACAGCAGCAGGATGGAAAGGTTTTATTAATGACCGTGTTTTGCAAAAGGCAGCTGATAGTAGAATGCATTTTGCTGGTCACGTTCACAGAATTATCTATATACCTCCCAGTCTGAAGAACAAATAATAAACCTAAAGCCAGCTCTTTGAAGATAGTGGGGGGAAAATAAATACTGGAGCATCTGCAACTAATCCCTTTTAGCTGCAAGAAAAACACAGAGATTAATACAAATGATAATAAAAAATCACTGTGGTACAGACACTTATTGGCCATAGGAATAATTTGGAATATATTTTGTTACATTAAATGTTATATAAGAAAGGAAAAGGACATAGCACACTGATCTGTGACAGGTAGCAAAGAATTTTGAGAGAAAACAGCCCCTTGTTTCTACATGGTGTTTTTCCACACAATGCAAATAACTAATACCAGTGATACTCTTTGTGTATTTCCTTATTAAAAATAAGAATATTTAGATACTGTTTTTAAATCCTGATGATAATTCAGGAGTTTTAGTCACTGCTAATGGATCTGAACCAAGCTATGAAATCAAGAGGTGTTTTAGCTGAATAGCTTTAACTTTGCAAACTTTCAAACTTATCCCTGGGATTTCATTTTAACTTTGGTTACTGGTTAGAACAAGGAATTTAACTCTTCCCTGGAGTCAACTTAAACGTTATTATTTGACTCCACTGAAATACTGAGAAAAAGTGGAGTCTTTGTCCAGAAATTATTTTCAGTACTTCCACTTAATGCTGCAGGATACAAGTGGAAAATATTGGGACATAGAATTATGATAATTTTACCCATGAAAATGTCATATTAGTGGATAACCACAATGTAAAAATAGCTGGTAAGTCGGATTGGTGTTAACTGGTCTCTCACTTTGGACCAACTCTGCTGAAGCAATTTTTAAAAATTTAGTAGAATTTAAAGCCAAGGCTTTAAAAAAATCTCAGTGTGCTTCTTGGTAGTTAATTATTTATTATTTAGATTATTTCATTTTCATTCTATTGCTATTCCACATCTATTAGAGTTTTTAGAGAAATGAATTGAGACTCCAAAATTAGTTATCCTTTTTAAAAGAAATTGAAGGAATTGGCTGAAATGGATATCCTGTTTTGGTAAATCAGTGGAATTATGCTTTAAAATATGTGAAATTAGACTCCTTTGATTTTAAAATCAGGGTAATAACTCAGAAACAGAAAATGCTGTATTGCTAATAACCTTATTATTGAATAAGGTTCGGCTGCAAGCATTTGCTGTTTGAGAAACATTACCTCATATTGTCTGGGCTCATCCTATATACCACATTAGTGACAGAAACATGCTGTATTGTTAGTAAAAGTTTAGACCATGTTGTATGATACGGGTGCAATTCTGGTTATATACACAGTCTTTGGAATCTATAAAAACATCAGAAATGGTCAAATTTTGCACTCAGGAGTAAACAAAAGAATACATACAACATGGAAGGATAAGTCTACATCCAAATACTGTAGGGGATTTAGAAGAAATGATTGCATTTCTCTCTGAAACCAAGTTGGAACTTGTGACCAATTCATTTTACTGTTAAATTTCAATTCCTATCTGAAAAATGGCTCTTTTTCAAGAACGTACATGGATCCAGCAGTGGAAAACAGAGATGACATATATTTTTCTTGAAAGACACTTCTACTCTCCTGTTTGTCTCATTTACTGATACCCCCTATGATTTCCGGCCAAAGGAAACATGGCCAAGTATACAAGCAAATGCCTACGTTATCTGCTGCCATTTCTAAACTTCCTCATGGGAATAAGCTAAGTCTTATACAAATTTTCTATCTAACTGCCTGCTAATATTTTGCATGAATGAGCTGATTTTCTATCCCTTTCCTTTGGCTCCCTCACCCCACCTCTAGCCTAGCCGTTGGGATTTTATGCTGGGTCGAAATAGTCCACAGTAATAAAATAAAATGTTCTTCTCCATTCATTAAGTCTAATTTATGGCCTTGGTTATTGTTCATAGAGTGAGTGCCAATTTCAATCAGACAATTTCTGTGCAATCCAGAAGTGATGCTAATAGGCCTCTAGGAACAGAAACTTGGAGTTTAATTTTGCACTCTGGCTAGTGGCAATAATCCTCTTTATTTCACTTTGTCATCTTATCCTGCCTTATGACCTAATGCTAAATAGATATGAGCAGCACACTGTCATTTACTTTGATTAAACTCTATCTTACTGTATCACACTGTGCTGTAGCACATTACCTAGAGCAGAAAGTTTTTACAGACATTGGGCTTTTCACATGTGTTGGATATCAATGTTTATAATTCCCAGATCTAATCCTACCTGGGGGGAAATTGCAGAAGTTGTCCACTGAGAGTTCTGGATTAGGGAAGAAAATTTTAGGCTGGAAACTACTGAAGATGTCATTGTGCTCATCATTGTCCTGCTAAACCTGCTCATAGAGAATAAGCAACAGTGTTTAAACCATGTGGTAGATCAGAGGTAGAGATGGATTATAAAAAATACTCAGCCTAGGATCCTGTAGGTGATAACCAGAATTTTGAAGTGATAATATGCTGATCACTGCCTTGGAAAGACCTGAGAACCATTCACAATGAGTCAGTTGTTTTGAGGCTCATCTTCAGGGTCACTTTTCATAACCAATTGGGGCATAAGCAAATGGTATGTTAATTGCAGACATGGGTCAAAATAAGGTACAGGATACTAACAATGGTTATTAAGATTGGGGATCTAGCCTAGGATAGATGTTATTTAAGGCTGATCGGTAGCCTTATCAAGTCACCTAATGCTCAAGACTGACCTGCCATGAAGAGGGTAATATGGTAAAGCAAGTCAGTCATTCCTGGATCTGCAGTCTGTCCCGTTGGTACTGTGTGAAACCCCTTGCCCTGCTCCCAGATTCCAGAGCCAGGTTAATTGACACCTTGCATCTATTGATTCAAGCTTAAAGATTCAGCTCCATTCAACCCAGAGTTCTTCTCAAGTCAAATGGCTTTACTTGCCAGTGTAGGCTCTGTCATGACACAGCAAACTTTAGTACATACCACCTGCTAGCACTCGTTAGTTCAAAAATTTTGTACCAAGCCCTATATACCTGAGAATTATGCAAACAAAAAAGTGTACATTTGAGAAAGCTGCCTTTGAAATGTAAAACGTTTATGCTGTGAAATGTGACTCAAAACATATTTACTAGCATTTAAAAAAATTTTTTTGCAGTGCAACCAGTTTTACTCTGATTCACATATCGTAGCTCAACTTCTTTCAGAAAGGAGACAAGATTCTTTTTGCTAATGCTGGAAAAGACTAAGCCAGTGTCCTTTGAATGTTACAATTGGAGAACACGTTGGGCCTAAATAAAGTGCTTTTAGGGCATCTTTAAATTTCTTCTTTGCATGTGTGCTGGCATCTCCTGTTTGCATCCTTGATGTGTAGTCCTGCATCTCCAGAAGCTTCTGAACTACAGTATTTAAGGAGGCTAAATAAACTGTTACAGGAACCTATCCTCAATATTGCAGTAGTTATTAAATGATGCCACTGAATTTTCTGCTCAGTCAATATCTGGACTAGAACACAAGCACTTTTCTTCTTCACTGGCCACAGAAACGTAAAACTCTATCCTCAACAAAGGGTAGTCATTCAGTTTTGTCATTCCCTGAGTAACTGTGGGGGGTGGGGGGCAGGTATGGGCTTTCTTCACCAAATGGAGTTGTATTTGCAGCTTCTGGCCACTGTCACAACTCTGTTTAAATATATGATTCATAGAAGACATTTATTCATGCCGATTCGTCGCCATGTAGGAATTTGCCTGTTTTGAGGAACACTCTAATTGAGCACGGTTTGGTCTGTTCCTTGGCACATAGCCCAACTGAGCTGAAGCACAACAGACGCTACAAAAAGCAGATTTTGCCGGACTTCCTCTCTTCTTCCTTTCATCAGTTTCAAATGTACTTGGCTGTTGTGGAGCTTCATTTAGGAATCTGCCATGGCAGCAGGATTTGGAAATGACAAACGTTATCCATGGACCAGATATGGCTTTCACAATCTGTGAATCACATCTAATATGGGTCCTACAACGAGGATTTGAATTGGTAGTCTTGCATTTTGAATACAGATTAGGGTGGATAATTTGAATAATTCACCATGCAACTTTTTTGCTCATTTGCATTTTACTAATTTACAATTTGTTAATTTGCTGCAGTTAATGGAAAATGTCCATTGACTTGAATGATTCAGGTCAAGCTTTTGGGTTGCTCATTAAGGGAACTTCTGGAATATTCTTCTCCTGACAATTTTATAAAACCTGTTTATAACTGGAAAAGCTTAGAAAACTGACCTCTACATTCACAAGGGATTTCACACCATGTGGTCTAACTCTTCACACTAAACAGCATTCTCCACATCCAAAGTTATTTTTGGAATATTTTTTCTCTTCATTTACCAAATTAGTCATTCAGAGAGAGAGAGAGAGAGAGAGAGAGAGAACGAGAGAGAGAGAGGGATACCATTCTCAAAAGAACCCATGGTTTATGGCTTTGGGTATTGTATGAATGAACCAAGTATAGTTAATTCAGAGAGGTTAGAGTGAGGTTAAGCAAAGGATAGTAGAGTGACATGTGTGAAAGAGTGATCTGAAAGTTCAGTAAGCTAATTTAATTGTTTCCATGAGGGCTGAAGTAAGGGGGGAAATGTTACTTTTATTCAGGTAAGCTAGTGACATCTTAAGGCTGAGCTGGGGGAGAGGTAAGGGTGAAGTCATGAGGACAAGGGGCACCAGGCATGTATGCTCCCTTCAGTTGACTGACATACATACATACATACATACATACATACATAAAGGATTGGAATGAAATGAAATGTGAATTGCCATGGTATGACTGCAATATGGCTAAATAGAAGTGGGGGGCAGGGACTTAATTCAATCTTTGGATGGCTGCAAGAAAAAAAAAGGAAAGGAAAGATTACAGCATCTTGGAGACTAAAAAGAACTATGGGGAGCACCCTTGGAAGTCTTCCCACAGTTAAATCAGTATCTGGATGGGCTGCGGTCATCATGGCAGCTGTTTTGGAGATATATAAGGCCCCCTCCCCATGGGAACCATTTTGTAAGAGTATTTACAGCACCCACTGAAAATTCCAAATATGCTTACCAGCCAATGTTTGCTCTAAGCCACGTGTATGTGCAGCCATGCAGAGGCTGTTGCACACCTGTGCACAAGACTACTCTCCTGCTCACTGTCAGAGATGCACGAATGAAGTGTGTTTTGGCAAGGGTAAGCAAAGGAAGGACAGAGAGAGAGAAAAATGGGGGGAAGGCACAGAAGGAAAGGAGAGGATTCCCACCTGGGAGCTAGATGGGAGGCCAAGGACCTTCTGCCGGGCTGCAGACTGAAGGAAGAACTGAGAGGCAGCAGGAAAAAACGAAAGAAAGAAAGCAAGAAAAAACAAAAGAAAGAAGTAAGCTAAGGAGACAGAAAGGGGCGGGAGCTTCACGCTCAGGAGCTCGGACAAAGCCAAAGCTGCAACAGGTGTAGCAGAGTAGCATGCGATTTTTAAAAGTTTTCAGTTTCAAAATAATGAATTGGGAACAACATTTATTAAAAAAACCCCATTATATTCAGGCATTTTTTTAAAGTTAATTTTTACCATTGTTTTGATCTCTGTGTGTGTATGTTTGTGTGTACATATATTTCCAGCGGAATAAAAATATGAAACTTCTCAATTTTTTGTTATAATTTGGGGAGCTGATAGATGTTCCATATGATATGCTTTTAAAAAAAATCCCTCCCCTCCAGCCCAGCGTTACCCAGACTGACCCACCTGCAGCTCAGAAGACATCATTACTTCCTCGTCTGCTTCCCTGGTTTAGGGGGAATGTTGTTATCAATCCCAAATGATTGTTGTTTTCCATGGAGCCATATTATTTTTCCCTTTGAATTCGCATAGATAATTTTGGAAGAATCTCCAGCTTGAGGTCATATCCACATTTGATGTTCTGGTATAGCTTTTTGTGATGATGTCATAAAACTGAACGCTAAACCAGAGGATTCTCTGCATGCATGGGGTGCCCTAGCAAAAAAAAAAGAAAAAGAAAAAAACCAACCTCAAGGAAACCTGTGACTTCTGAGAACTTCCTAGATTCCATTTTGGTATGCCTGCTAATTCTATGTGTCAGGTTCAGCCCAAAGAACTCCACGAGACAGTACAGATACAGTTCTGTTGCGTTTATCAGCTTCCACCTCAAAGACAGAATCTCCCCAGACTGAATCTAAACTTCTCAAGCCAGCAGGCCACAACACCGTGAATTCCTTAGGGTGGTGCCAGTCTCATCTTCTTAACCTTCCCACGCTCTTGCTGGGGGCTGAGGAAATGCTTATCTCCCCGAGCGTGGCCTTCATCAAACCATTCCATCATGCTATGGGACAAATGTATCATAGCCAGAACCAGGACTCATACATTCCTACTGGGCATAGGAATTAGGAATAGAATGGCATTCCTAATTTGATTTCAGTGTGCTGTGGAACTTCAACCACAGAGAAAGATGTTCTTTCAGGAGAAATACTGTTCAAGGCAAGATACCAGCCATCTTTGTTCTCAAATTATCAGATGGCGCTCAAAGATCGTGTCATAACCACATGGAGGATGAAAAATGTCTCATCTCCTTTGGTTCCTTCTAAGTTATTTTGGGAAAGGATTAAAATTTTTCATGTTGGGCTGTTGTGTGTACTTGTATCAGGCTATTACACTTTTTTTTAAAAAAAGAAAATGTCTCATTCCTAATTAAGCATTTGTTTGTTACATCTGTATGTCCTTGGCTACATGGAAAGATTATGAATTGTCCTTTTTCTGCAGCTGTTCTTTTCCTTCCCCTCTTTATCCTTCCTTAAAAAAAGGGGCTTTTTTAAAGATTCATGTATTTCATTAGGCTAATCAACAGAATGGTCTTCTCATTTCCCCACCCCAGAGTGGGTGTAATATTAACAATATTAACCACTGTTATTAGCTTATTAATCTATGTAGGAGGTATCAGACACATCTGATGTTTTGTTAGTCCATCCCAATGTGAAGATACTTTCCTTTTTTCTAAACTTGTGGTTTTATTCTGTTATAATTTTCGGGCTTTCTTTTTTCTTTGGATCTGTTGATATTTATGAATATTTTTAAAAAATATACTTTGTTAGAATAATGCACTGAAGTTAATGGAGGGACTGTCGGTCACTTGAAGCTTGCAGGATTACCAAGCGTACCCAGGCTGTCTTTAGATTGTGTGTGTGTGCGTGCGTGCGCTTTCTTTTGTGTTTTATTCTTGTTTTGCTTCATTCCAAGGTAATTCAGCAATGCATGTTTTGAAATGTAGGCCAACATGTGCACCAAGCTTTGAGGATGAGATTGGCTGCAGTTTAAAACCAACCAATCTCTTTGATTTACAGATTTAAAGAGTACTCCCAGCATCTGTTCTAAGCTGCTGTATTACAAGAATTGGACTCCATTTTGTGAACAAGATATTCTATGTGGCATGTTTGGCTTGTCACCATCTGTAGAAGCAAAGCTATATCTTATCCAAGTATGCAGAAATTATTCTTTCTGGGAACCAGTAGAAACTTACGATATGCCTGCCCATTAGCTTGTTTTATTTCACTGGGTTTAAAGGTTAAGCCACATATGGCTTTAATAACATTATTGTGCCCTTAATTGCAAAGTTATTTTTTCCTCTCAGAAAAAGCCACCATACTGGTGGTTTCCAGGGTAGTTTGGAGGAAGTCCCATTTTGCCCTATAATGCTTCTCCCTCACAACCAAGTAGGCCCTGATCCAGTAAAAGGACTTGTTAATGGTTACACGTTTTCATGAAATCAAAAATATTGTCTTTCATGGTTTTTTAATGGTCTTTTTCTTTTCATTTGAACTGCATTGAAATTAACACCTGCACTTTGGCTCTAATCACATTTCTTTTGAATTAATAATGCAAATTAAAATGTAGATATCAGGGTCCCGATCTAGACAAGGGGGCAAGGGCACTCTTGGGAAGAGAGAAAATTTTCACTGAAGGCCATGAGTGCTTAATTAATGTTTCATGCGGTTTGGCCCTAGAGTTTCTTCTACATATTTCTGGCTAGCTAATTTATATTTTTAGCCAACCATGCCAGCTTAGCATGTATGGATATTAAGTATATATAAGTAAACTCCTCTATTGACTCCTAGCTCTGTTTTTGGAATCAAGTGTCAGTTCTTCTGTCCTGGAAACCCAAGGCCTAAGTCACGTATATTATAAATATAGGAAGATGTTTTCTATGAGTCAGAGCATTGATCCATCTACACAAGCAAAATCTAATTGCCAATGACACTCCAGGATTTCAAGCAGAGGTTTCTCCAGTCCTAACTGGAGATACAAGGGACTGAACCCGTGAACCTATTTAGCATCATGTGAGCTACCAGCCTATTAATAGATTCTGCAGCTTATTAGCACTTTTTATTTTCCTAATCCTAGGGATTGGCAACCCACAACTCTGGGTGAAGCCCTCCTTCATCCTGAGATTGCAAACTTAAATTTGGTAGCAAAGTAGCTGAAGTTCTTCTATGCAGGTTTTGAGGTGATTTAAGGAAAGTGTAGTAGAGCAGGAGGCCTTCCTGAGGCAAGGTGTTCCAACTCTCATCCCACCCCATCCTTAAAGTTTCCCACAAAGACCACAAGCAAGGCAAAAATATCTAGTCATGCTCCTTCAAGAGATGTCACAAGATTGCCACTGTAACCTCAGACTCCTGAAATACTGCCTACCTCTACACTGTCCTCACATACTTTCATCCTACACCGACATCTGCCACATCCTACACCTACCATTGTAATTTGCTGTAGATCCTCCTCCTACCTTTCTGCAGGACTAAAGAACTCCAGGATTTGCAAAGGTTTTTTTTATAAGGCACATCATATATGGAAGCATATAACTCTTTGCCTCCCAGACTACAGAAACCAAAATCCTTTGTTCAGTCTTCCTCCGCCTTTCTCGGCCATCAGCTCACACTGCGTACTATAGCTTGCCCTGCTCATATAGTACTTCTGATGGTTGTACAAAGCTTATTAGTGTTGGACACCCTCTATAAATGCATGGTTAGATACAGGGATTAATTTATGACATAGCATAAACATCCACAAGGAATTTAATCTAATTTCTTTCATCATAATGGCCCTATTAACCCGGTAGTTGTGAGTTATGCTTGTGACACATACTCCATGCGTGTGCCTCACTTGTAGGCAACGTCCTGAAGTCATGTAGAAACAACAGCAAGCTAATCAAATCACATGTACTTTTTTTTAAAATTACTTGTATCACATTTCTTTATGGGCTTCATCTTGTTATTCAATCTATATTAGTTCTAAACTCTAGGATTTACTGGATAAAATCCAAATAGGTTTCATTTTTTTAAAAAGAGCATTTTATTTAAATGATGATCATCCAGAGGTAATAAAACAAATCATGATAAGGAATGACAAGATAAAAAGAGATAAAAACTACACAGGAGCATTTTTGGATAATAAAAATTAAAGCATAGGTTGGGATTATATATAAGTATGTGTATTAAGTTTTTGTAACCTTAAGAAACAAAAATAAATATCCATAATTATTAATGCTGTACATTTTATTCCAAATCCAAGAAGCAATCTTATTTGTTGCCTGAATCAATCTTATTGAATTTAATTCCACAGCCTTCAAACCTCCTTCACTGGCAGTTTGAGTATTTATCTATGCAAAGTATTCTAAGAGCCTTTGATGGATTTTGACTGATTCTTTGGGAATTCCTTCTGTGGGCTGGCCACATGACGTTCATGCATCACAGTTCATTGCCTTTAAACAATTCACAGTTTTGACATTATCTCACTTCTGGTTATAAGCATAACTCTCCAATTTCTTTACCTTCAATGAAGATTTGTACTACATTCTGTAAGTAATGAAAAGCCGGGCTCCATGGATGTGATATGCTTAAAGAAATAAGCTCTACAATTCACTGAAGGCTTCTCTCTTGAGAGCCACAGCATTTGCTTACATTTATCATGTGCATCATTGTACATCTCCCCATTTGACTGTAAAGCCCTTTCTGGTTGTCTCCACATTTCTTTACCCCCGTGCTACTTTGCCGTCTACCTGCAAACAATGAGAAAAACATTTCAGGAGAAACGTATATACATGTTTACAGATTTTTGTTTTGTTTTCAGCATAAATGGCAAGAACCAAAACTGATAATTTAATTCCCATTGCTGAATTATGATTCTGTATGCATCATTAGCTCAATCAAGAAGCAGTCACAATAGGAGCCAACAGTGTTTACAGCACAAGGCAGGCGAGGCTGCTCAATGAAGCAGTCAAGAGTATTTAATGTTACATTTGTTCTTCACTTGGAAAACAAACAAGCATGAACCTGATGTACAGCAATCGGAATATTTTAGCCAGATCGGGCAACAAGGTTGGAAATTAAGCAATCTCTACAGCAGTGTTTCTCAACCTTGGTAACTTTAAGATGTCTGGACTTCAACTCTCAGAATTCTGGGAGGTGAAGTCCAGACATCTCAAAGTTACCAAGGTTGAGAAGCACTGCTCTATAGGTTGGAAAGATTTGGAAAGAGCCATTTATGGTTGTGGGTCTGAAACTAAGTCTAAAGGGCTGGGTCTAAAATGGCAAGTTGTATATCAGACACTGACACCACACAAGCACTGATAGATCGGACTTATAGCATGCCAGAGCAAAGCTTTCCACATAGCTACTGCTCATACTTGTGTGTATCCCATAATTCTAGCCCTCTTCTGTTGTCAATCTCAAAACATAGATGGGAAAAGAGTATTGTGTGTACTGATTCTATTGTTGATCTCTGCTGGTTCATGTGAAGATCATTAAGGAGCTTATGCAGGCACATAAATGTATGCAGGATCTTCTGCATGCTGCTGAGATTTCTGATCATATGAAAAAATCCCTTCATTTTATATCCATGTGGTCCAATTCTCTCCTTCCCCCATTTTCTGTTCGATATGCAGTATGTATAAGGCTTAGATGACTTGAAACTTGATAAATGGTGGCCTAATATGTCAATGGATTGACTGTTGAAAAGCATTCCATGGGGAAGAAGATGCAAGCAGCTTTTCTCAGCCTGTATTCCTAAATATTTGCAGTTTTAATTTTCACTGCTTGTGTTACTTCATATATTGGCTTTTTTGTTGGAGACACTCAGCAGGGATGGATATTTTCTGAGCTCTCAGAACCTCTGAGAGCTTGTTTTAGTGGTGTTGTTACATCAAGTGCTATAGCCCTTCAAACCCACTAATATTATCCCCCCTTAACAATATACATAGCAATAGCCTTCAGCTTTTCACAGGAATTGTGTCTAAATCATGCCAGGGAGAATTTGCCTAGTTCTGTTCCTGTACACTTCTTTCTGTGCAGTGATGGATGAAATAACATCCTATGTATTCTTGTTTCTACATTTCACAGACATACCTTAAAAAAATCTTTCTTGACTCCTTCCCTTTTTATCCCAGCCAACCCTATTTCACTGTGAAATATAATTAGCAAAATCTTTCCCGTGATCAGATCCAGATAACCTCAAGTTCAGTCTTGTATAATTCTAGGAAGAAGTGGGAAAGACTTCAGTCTGAAATCGTAGAGAACTTCTACCAGACAATTTTCAAAATAGTAATCTAGACAAAGCAACTGATTCGATAGGAATGGGCAAAAACTTCCCACATATGGTGTGTGAGAGAGAGTCTGTGTGAGAGACAGTTCTCCTGATTTGATTTCACTGGTAAACAAAAATGATAAAAGTTTGAGCTATACCTCATTTATTGCAAATGGATTGCATGAAGGAGAAAAGTAATATTTGCTTGTACTGAATTTTGATGCCACATTCAATTTTTTACACTTACTTATGAGTGGTTGGCTGGGTAGCAAAAACCAAAACATCACCTCAAATGGCTGTAGCCCAACTTATGCTTGTTGTCCATTTTGTAGATATCCACATTCAGTGTTTTCCTTGGAAAGAATAAACTGATCTTTCCAAGGAACATGGTCCAGAATTACTGCTGTGGTATATTTGGCACTATTTATATGCTTTTCTTTCTGCAGCCAAACATTTCCCAAAATGTTCTTGTTATTAACATCTTAAAGAATGCCTACCAGATGGGATAGATGTTTTTAAATCTGATTTCCCTAGTTTAGTCATTAAAGTAACAATATTACCTAAACCAATGATGAATTATTATATAGGGATGGCTGGAAACTTTGGTTTCTTCGTCTGATAAGAACTCAGATGTGGCAGAATTATTCATAAACAAGAGAGGACAAATTTAGGATTTAAAACAATTTGAAATATGGGAAAAGTAGAATTGACAGATTCATCCATCCAGAGATATTTGAGCACTTAGTTCTTAAAAATTTAGAAGCTTTCAACCATATTTG
Source organism: Liasis olivaceus (assembly GCA_030867105.1). Lineage (NCBI taxonomy): Eukaryota > Metazoa > Chordata > Lepidosauria > Squamata > Pythonidae > Liasis > Liasis olivaceus. The sequence goes on from CM061351.1 coordinate 14,585,054, forward strand.
GGGTACCAAATCAGGGTTACAGCTTTTTCTTCTTCTGACAGGCCCCTTTTTAACTGCTTATATGGTTGTCTCCATCCTTGGAAATAGCTCTGTATCCTTTGGCTAATGCAGCAAAGTGAGAATTTTGTGTTTTTATTTTATATATGTATATTTAGATATTTTCCATATGTATTTGTATGGCGTCAACATGATCTTTCAACATGATAGAAATAATTCAAACATGGGAGAAAGCAAAACTGAAAGATTCTTCTATCTCTAGCCATAGCTATTGATTGTCACTGGTGTGAAGCTGGCAGCCTAACTCTAGAAAAGTAGACTTCCTCAAGTTAAGCTTGATTCCTGGTGCCTATATCTGTGTAGTTCAGTGTTTCTTAACCTTGGCAACTTTAAGATGTCTGGACTTCAACTCCCAGAACTCCCCAGCCAGCATGCTAGCTGGGGAGTTCTGGGAGTTGAAGTCCAGACATCTTAAAGTTGCCAAGATTGAGAAACACTAGTATAGTTGGACAGCATTGTGGAATAGTTTCAATTGGAGCAATGTTTTTGGAATTCCCAAGTAGTCTCCCATCCAAGTTTCATCCAAGATCAACCTTACTTAGCTTCCAAGATCAGCCAAAGTAAGACATTCTATAAAACGAATAACAAACAGCCATTGCTGAAGGCTTACTAAAGGCAAGGGAAAGTCTAGGTCCTTACTGAAAGTTTTATGAGACACTGCTGAAAGACAAAGGACAACAAACTCAGCTATGCTTCTAGTAAAAACATGAAGCTCTTTCAGTGTCAGAGACACTGTAATTAATGGCGGCATCCGTTTGCTATTGCTACTCCACTGCTGCAGACCTTCCACATCACCACTGGGTGGTTGAAGGAATGGAGTAGTCTGGAGCAGAGTATCTCTGAATCCCCACCAAAAGATTTTCGGAATGCTTCTGTTTAGCTTCTGCTTAGCCCTAACCACACTATTTTGTGGTATGAGTCAAAAGCATTAGTTTACCTCACTGTGGTGTGTGTACTGGGGGTAGACCTCAAAAACATTTGTCTGCCAAGAGGCAGTCTTGGTCCTAGAGAGATTCCTGATTCTCTCACTTTCTCAGAAGTGTTTTATTGGCAGGTATATATACTGCAAACTGCCATTAAACTGAAAAGACCATAAATGGATGGTATATATTCTTTCAGGTTTGAATCATTAGATTTCCTTCAAAAGGCAATTCAAATGTCTATGCAACTATAAATACCACAGCTTTGCTCCTTATCTCCTAGTCAAAATGGCAGTTTCTTAACCTCAGTACATTGACTGCTGTTGTATGTAATCTTTCACCTCTATCTGGCACCCAGGCACTGTTTTCTTAAGTTTCTCAACAGAGCACACACACAAAAAACAGATAGACTCCTGGAAAAAAAACAAGGTTGTGGTTACTGATCAGAAGTCTGTTTGTTTAGCCATTAGCCTGAGTAACTGCACACCAAGCTCTCATTGATTTTGTTTGTTAAGGTTATATATAACATGCAAAACTGGAACAGATTTTTTATTATTGTTCAGAGTTGCTCATTTTTGGACCCAGATATATATGTATATATTTTTTGCATATTGGGTGAAATTCTCCCTTTTATGCCACTTTTACATCTGAGAGCTCCTTTATTTAGATAAGCATAGAATTGTAATCAGACTTATTCCCAAGTTAAATATGCCAAGGAATGCTGCTTTCAAGACATAGGAGGAAACTGCAAATTAGCTGGCTTGTAAAGCAGTTTATAGGAATCACTTGGCTGTTTACAAAAATTTTGAGGTCCACAACTTGAGTCAGGTTCAGAAGAGAAGCTTGGGCAAGTGAGACTATGTTCTTCCAAAAATCTGAGAAGTACCAGAACAAAACTTTGCACAAAAATCTCCTGATTTTCTCCCATCCATTATTTTTCTAATTTATTATGTATTGTATATATATTGTCTCTTTTCCCTGAGAGCTCATAGCATCTTAAATAACACCTGTGTTATAGCTTGGCCCCAGAAAGAGTGTCTGACCCAAATCTGCCTAGCATGTTCTATGGTCAGGTAGGAAGTTGAACCTGAATCTCCCAGTCCAAGTATAACCCTGTATCTGTACTGCAGATGTAGCTCTCAGCAATATCTGCATAGGGAAGCAAGGGGGTTAATGTGATGAAGGCAGCATTGTGGCATCACAATACATGTCCTACCTTCTTCCTACATGCATCACCTTTATGTTTTCCAAATCAGTCCAGCTCAAGTTCCCACACCATGAAATCTCTCTCATATTATAGAGTTGTATACCCTATCCCTGAGTTGCTGTCGATCCCCACAGGGCAAAACATACAGCTGTCTGTATAAGATTTCATAATTTTGCATATTTTGCTTAGGGTGCCACTTAGGCCTTTCCAAAAGAGAAGGAAATCTATCACCAGCCAGGATGGTGAAAAAAAGGCATACATTTGCATAGCATTTGCACGGACCAATGTATATGTCTAGATAAAATTTTAAAAAGAGTAATTGTAATTTAAATACAAATGTAGTGCATCTCACCATAGTGAGGAAGACAGACAACTTGCATTCTTGCAATTCACTCCAATACTAACTATAGGAGGCAATTTCAAGAGCCCACCACTTTCTTTTCTTTCAGTCTTAAACCAGATCTTAACTCAGCAGCCTTCTACATAAGGATTACAACAGAAGAAAATATATGTAGCTCAGGGTTGAACTGTGGCATTCTTGATGCTTTCTGAGGTTGGTTGTTTGCTTGCAGACATTTCATAACCCACTAGGTAACATCATCAGTCTAGTGAGTGTGGGGCTTGCCCCCTGTTTATATACACTAGTCTATCCTGCCAGTGTTGGTGGGGGAGTGGTTTTCTCCTTGGTAGTTCCTTGTTTAGGGTATTGTATACCAAAGTAACAACCCAATCTCCCACAACAGGAGTGGTGTAAGAACATTATTCAGATGAGTACAAACACACTGCAGCAACCCAGAACACCAGAAAAAGGAAACAGACCACCTATACAACATCTTGCAACAAAATGGATACCCACGCAACTTTATCAAAAAGTGCCTGATCACTCAACCCACGACAGCACAACCAACACAAGCTATGAAAAGGGTAACACTACCATACATCAAAAACATCTCAGAAACAACCAACAGACTATTACAACCACACCGCATCACCATAGCACACAAACCAACTAAAGCCCTCCAAAACTTCCTAAGTGAACCAAGAGAGCCATTAGCCCAAGAAGAAAAAACAGGAGTCATCTACAACATACAATGTAAGGACTGTAACAGCCACTGTGTAGGACAGTCAGGCAGAAGCCTAGCAGAGCACATCCATGAACACCAACTAGCAGACAAAAGACACATTGAAAATTCCTTAATCTCACAGCACTTGGACAGACTTAACCATAGTATAAACTGGGAAACTGTGAACATCCTAGACCAAACTAAATCCAAAAATGCTAGGGAATTCCTGGAAGCCTGGCATTCAGACAAATTAGTGATCAATAGACCCATAGAGATAAACCACATTTACACACCATTCAAAAGAGACAATGATAAAGCTAAGAAGGAAACAAAAGACCAGAACACATCCTCTCCAGCAGCCTACACTCAGATAAGCAGGATTTAATACCAGACAAACAATCAAGCAGGAAGCATTACCCCAATCAAGGAAACACCAAGGAGAAAATCACACTTCCACCAACACTGGCAGGGCAAGCTACTATGTATAAACAGGGAGCAAACCCCACGCTCACTGGCACTGATGATGTTACCTAGTTGGATAATGAAATGTCTGCAAGCGAACAATCATGCTCAGAGAGCATCAAGGACTCCACATAAGGGTTATCTTGTAAGGTACCTCACTTTTAAACAGGAGTTGAGGATGGGTGTGCATGGCAATTTCAACCAGAAAATGAAATGGAGGAAGAAAATTAAACCCCTTTATCCTTAACACTAAAAAAAAAAAAAAAAAAAAGGCAAGACAGATGGCAGCACAGATCTGATCAGATCCACCAATCTTGTTCTATCATTTAGGTCAGTGTTTCTCAACCTTGGCAACTTTAAGATGTATGGACTTCAACTCCCAGAATTCCCCATCCTGGCTGGGAAGTTCTGGGAGCTGAAGTCCACACTTCTTAAAGTTGCCAAGGTTGAGAAATACCAGTTTAGATAATGTAGGAAGAGAGCCATGCTAATCTATGATGACAAATATCAGGACCACTACCAGACGCCTTCTGATTTTTCCTATCATTTGCTGTTTTTTATGTCTGCAGTAAAGTTCAGGGACTAGACCAGCATATGCCAATCTCTACTGGGTCTACAGCAAGTGCTCACAGCAAATGTATCCCTTCTATATGCACCCAAGCTTTGTGTGAGGCTCCCACAGCACCTCCAAAAAAATGCTGCTGTGAATTGCAGTGTTGTTTAGTACAATAGCAAACAAAACCTACTACCAACTAATTCAGTTGAAATAGATTCAGCAGGCAGCAGCAGGAGACCGCCAAGGGACTGAATCCCAGGACCACAGGATAAGTCTGGGAAGTTGAAATAATATCACCCCAAAATGGCAAGCCAGTTTCAGTAACGTTACAAGAAAACTATGGGAGTTTGTCCATGAGGTCACTAGAAGCTGACTTAAAGCTGACACCCTTTTATCTTTTAAAAAATGTCCATTAATATTTCATTTTCAATTAATAAAATCCAGCCCTTTCACTTTTAAGAATGTGATCCCTGGCATTCTGGTTTATGATCAAGCATGGTTCTTGTCCTGATTGAAGGGAACAATGTGCTTTAACAAGCCACTCAGCTTTACCCAAGCCCCTTCCCCCCCTCTTCTTTTCTTTCAAAAGAAATCTGTTTCTGCTGGCTATAGAACGAAAGATTTTCTCCCCAAGACAGAAGGCAAACCTCCCGTTCCATGTAGAATGTCAGTCAAGAAATGGCTTGGATGTTGTCAATGGCTGCTAATGGCAGCTAAATTGGTCTTGAAGAGAGCAGTGCTCTTGGCTACAAGCCATTAGTAAGTGACCTCTTGGAAGCTGAAGGGAAAACCTCCTACATGCATACAACCTGTCATAACTGTGTGATTGGAATCATATGCTCAGCCTTCCTGGGGGGAAAGTGGTAGATTGGTGAAGAACAAAATCATTCTGCTTAACATTTTCCAGAATTAACACTGGTTCTCATTAGCTGGTGCATTGCATGTCTAACATTCGGCTGAAGACATTTGATTTGCATCGGGTGCTGAATGCTGAAAACTCTTCAGTAATATGAGATTTTTGATATTTCAAGAATAAGACAGACAATGTTCAGGGTTGCCCCCCTTTTTCTGTCACCCCATGTTAAGGCATTTTGTTGATGGCAGACATAGGATGACAGCCCATGAACAGGGTACATGGAGTACATCATGGCCTTAAAGTGAAAATGGGCACCTTTCGTTAGCCCATTTTCCAATGCTTGTCTGAACTTTTCATTTGCTAGATGTCATGCTTCTCTCAGGACATGGCCACAGATGATTTTACTGGAATCTAGGCCTGGGCCAAGGGACGCGGTGGCGCAGCGGCTTAATGACGCTGAAAGTTGCCGGCCAGAAATGGCTGACGCTTCAGCGGTTCGAGTCCAGCCTTCGTGTTAACAGGGTGAGCTCCTGTTTCCTCCCCAGCTCCTGTCAACCCAACAGGTCGAAAACTCACGTGAGTAGATAAATGGGTACTCTCACTCCGGTGGGAGGAAAAATGCTGGCAGCGCCTTGCACAGAGAGACGGGACCAGTTGCCGGTAAGCACAAAACCGTGCTCGCCCGAAAAGGGCGCGAAGCAACGGAAATCCCGCCTCCTGCGCTCGCCAGCTGGGCTATGCTCTAGGAAGGAGGCTCTGGCAAACCACTTCCGAAAAATAATCGCCTTGAAAACTGCAAGGATTCGTCCAGGCAGTCACTGCAGGGTCAGTAATGACTGAGCGCAGACAAAAAAAAAAAAAAGACCTGGGCCAGAAGCAGCTGGAAAGAAGACCTTGAACAGCAGCTTTAACTTTTTATATTTCTGTCCTACCTTCCTTGAGGAACGTATACAGTATTCTGTACACCTCAATTATTCCCACAACAGACTAATGAGTTAAGTGATGCTCAAATGTTGTGATGCAAGTTCATCTGGTCAGCTTCATGGCTGAGTGGTCATTTGGACTTGCACCCTATTAACATCCCTTCCTATCCATGATGACAAGAAAATGATGGAAGATGTTATGATGCAAGCTCCACTATTTCATACTTGCATTACAACATTGTGTAGTTATGTAAGGGAAGGAATTTGCACCTTGAGATTGTGGTGTGTTGCGTTCCTGGCCCCCCGTCCCCCACAGATGTTTGTGCCTAGATCCCTCCAGTCCCAGTCCAGCATTTACATTGTTCAGGAACTTCACTTCTAAGCTAATGGACTATCAGGGCTTAGAGAGCTATTTTTATAAAGTGATCAAGATCAAAAGCATTTTCAATAAAGGAGGAAATAAAAACAACAGATTCAACCATCTAGTCCATGATTTGAATGGTTAATAGTTTGAGTTTGATAGCCTGGGATTTCAGCCATAACTGTAGTTTAGACAAATAGATTCTCTACAGCTATCTTGATTTTGTTTGATAAATGCTTATTATAATTCACAAATATTTCTATGTTAGAAAAGAAAGATTCTGAGGATTTTCTAACTGAACGCAGGAAAAAGCAACATCAGGCACAGCATCTGGACACGCTGATGGATCCAGCTAATGCTTCTTCAGTTCTCTTTCACGAGCTGTGTACCAATAAAGCAACAGTTTTCATCTATCCTGAATGAAGTGTATATCTGATGTGAGAAGAGCAGGCTTGACTCACTGACTTCTGGGTCTTAAACAGCTTTTATATGCAAAACTCAAGTTCACCATGGGGCAGTCTTTTGGTTTCTATCTTCTGATTAAATGGTTAAATCTAAGATTCAGTGATGCGTATCTGCCATGTCCCTAAATGCATAGAGAGTGGGCTGGGAATGGAGCTTGTGAGTCAGGCCAATGGCTCATTGCACGTGTTAATATCATGTGGGAGTAAAAATAAGGCAATTTTCCCAGGAACAGCGAGTTTCCACATGTAGCTGTATAATACAGGAGATCCTCTTTCTCTGAGTTAATTACACTGTTCTTTGGCTCACTTTGCTTTTCTCAGATGGGAAATTCCTTTCTCTGGGAATTTGAGTTGGCCTTCTCTCTTCTGGACCTCAAAAATTGATCATGCAGTTTTTGTTCCAGGAGACATTTGGATTGTCAGGCTGAACAGTTTTAATAGGCCAGTTCCGTATTTCCAAGGTTTTGTCCACATATAAGGTTGAATGGAGCTTTCAATTAATTTTAAATTCTTTTTCAAAAATTAATATATTTCTGGGAGATGGAAATTCTGACTTTGTAAACCCTGGGCTGGGAACTCTGAGTATAACGGAAGAAACTTTTACCCCAAAGACTCCTAATTTTTAAAATAAATTCATGAGCAAATCTCATCCTTTTATATATTTTCTTTGACAGGCATGACTCAAAAGGCAGTACTTATGGCATTGCTTGTGTTGGCTATGAATTCTGGGAATTGTAGTCACAATAACACTGGAAGTCTGTCTCATACAAATGCACTCAAGGTTACCAGGAAAAGAACAGAATAACTCTTAAAGTTATTTAAAACATGAAGGATATACATTGGCATAATGTCCTATATATAAAGGACACAAAACTTATAGGAATCTTAGACATAATGTCCAAATATCATTGGAAAATACCATTGGTGTCCTTCATCCGGGATTTGGACTAGTCCTGAACTGAATGCAACAACTCTTCTTGCCAGTTTTATGCAGAAATTATATTTTCCCCAACTTTAGGAAGGCTGGAGGAAAAGTTGCTAGAGGAATTATGAATCTCAGTATGAACTTATCTTTTGGAAGAATATGCATGTGATATTGTTATTGTTTTCTGCAGTTTTCAAATGTTCAAATGCAGTTATCTGAGAGAAGGAAGAAACCCAGATGTATTGAAAAATGTTATGATGCTTTTATTTCATTTTTTGAGAATTATGGAAAGCGATGACAGACTTATAGAGAATAATATGCAGAAGTGTCATGGACTGGCAACAGATTAATTCATCCATTTGGGGGGTATATGAACACTAGCTTCCCCTAACTGGAGTCTAATATAGTTAGGAAAACCAAAGAAAAAACTGTACTATATCAGGAACTGACCAGCTTGTGATCTCTTTGAACAACAGTTCTGCCCTGTCAGGTTTTGAGTATTCTTCTAATAAAGCTTATATCTCCAGCATAACATTTTAAAAATATTTCTTTAAAATAATAATAATAAATGGACAGTTATCTGTGAAGCAATAAACCGGCCTCAGGCATAATCAGTTTTTGAAGGATGCCTCTGGATCTCACCTAAATATGAGAAACAACCTGAGGAAATAGAAGACTAGGCCACTGGTTTCTTTGGAGTAGCCCACATACTCTACTCTTCCAAAAAGATAAAATTAAATTGAGGTGGCCGAGAAGCAGAGGTGGTTATTAGAGATGTGGCAGGAAGCAATTTCACTGGCTACTTTGTAATAAATGAATGTTTTGCAATTGGCCATGCTACCAAGTCAGCCATTTTGTGAGATCCCTCATAATGTGGTCCCAGCATCCCAGCTGTTCTCCCTGGCCTCAAATGAAATGGGGGCTCCTTTGATACTGCCTCCTTTCTATTGTAGTTTTACTTGTGAAAGGTGGTTCAGTGAGCATTTCCTTCATCTCCCAGATTAGGCACTGAAAATTAGACCAGACATTTCCTTGGGTCAAGCCATATTCCTGACATCTGTATTCTTCTAACTTTCTGTATACTTGAACTATACGTTGAATAAGCTCTCAGCTTGATTCTTTCTTCTTGGTCCTTGTATCTCTTTTCTTCTTGTCAATTAGCTGGACAGAAAGGACCTTTTCTTTAAAAAGAAAGAGAAGGTGGAAAATGGCTACAACCAGGTCTTAGGCAGGGGGTCCTTTAATTGGGTAGATCAAATGCCTGGCTGCAGATCTGCATTAATAGAAAGTGTTGTAATTGCTCAGTGAAAAGTGACTTGTCAGCTTCAGCTTTCTCAGGGAAAGATAAATAAATACAGTAGATGTCATTCCCCCATCACTGTTGAAGGTTCTTCTTGTGGGAGAAGAGGAGAAAGGGCTTTAATTGTGATAACCAGGTATCAAGCCCGTTATCTGCATAAGGATTTTGTCTATGTAAGCAAATCCACAAATTCAGCCAATCTCTGGCTTGTCTGAATACCAATTATTCTGATCCTTGGACAACTTAAGCCCTTTGCAGATGATGTCACTGATGTACGGATATGGATTCAGGTCTGCACCTGCTGTTTCCCTCTCCCTTCTGTTCACATTTAGTCCACTCCTCTCCCCCATCATCACACTTTTACTCTGATTCAGGATCTCCAACAGAAAAAGCAGAAAAGAAAAAAGCATGCTTGCATAGACTCTTTAAATGGCCTTTCTGTTTATCTGAACATTTATAGGTCTTGCTCTGGCTTTGTTACACACATCAAAAAATTGGACACAAAGATATATAATGGCAATTCCAGCAGCTCTAATTCAAAATATTGCTCTCTTTTTCCTTTTTGTTGTTGTTGTATATTAATTTTTCATGCAGATGTGATCCATGAAAGCAAGGACTAAGAGTGAAAGTCTTCGAGATTGGAAACAATTGACCAGGAACTTAATTTTTGGGCTGAGCCCTGAGAACATACATGCAGGTATGAACTTGAGGGAAAGCAGCCAAGTTTCTCCCACCCACATCAACTCTTTCTTTGCTTTCTTCCTCTCCAAACAACGGGGCAAACAGTGAGGGAAATTATGTAGAAGGTGTAATTTCAGCTGCCTTTTCTCCTATTTTGTTTTATGCTATACTGGAAATATTAAAGGGACATGTATGTTGTCTTTTGTAATATTTATTTGTACTGCTTTTCAAAGTTTCAGAACAAGGTACCCTCTACTGTATATGGGCATGTCCCTCTATAGGTAAACTGCTTATGGACTTTTGGTACTTTCTTATAAGCCACTTACAGAAGTTGGGGGTAAGCAGTATAATAAGGTTAATAAAAAGCAAGCAAGCAAACTATAGAGCATAAGGCCACATAATGGGGCAAACTGATTTGAGGAAACAGCTACTAGGTATTTGGGTTGCACCAGCAAAACACTCATCTTGGTAGTCAGAAGCTTTGTTGATGATTATGTAAAAAAACTATCTCCATGGAATTTCACATATCTGTCTCTGCCTATATCTATGGCTTGTTATAGAGGTCAAGCTTGTTAGAAGTCATGAATGTGGTCAAATGGGACTGACAAAGAATATATCTTGCTCCCTCCCTCATCAAGCCCATATGATGTCCCCATTCTGAGGTGCTTCTGGTAGATTCTGGGAGAAAGGAATCCCAAGACTGGAAAGAAATCAGTGGATTTGCTGCATGTTTTGACAGCACTGTCAAGGAGACTAATCTCTTTATTATATTAGATAGAGGGGTTGGGGTTTTTTTTCTTTCATTCGGTCAGAATGATTAGACAAAAATAACACCTAATATTGTTTCTGGAGGATAGCAGCAAGGTGGGTTATAAAATTATGGCAGTAAAAAATCACAGACAGTTTCTTCCTACTAATATGTGTGTGAGTGTAACCATGCAGTTTGGTAAAGCTGTTTTACAGAATAGTCCAACCAAGGAGCAAAATAGCTTCAGATGAATAGCTGAGATTCTCATGCTGTATTTTCCACCATTTTGAAATTAGGAACTTGTATGGAAACAGCGGGAAAAATCCTAGCCTGGCCCAATTTCTATCCCCAGCAATCATGAGTTTTTATTGCTGTGGGAAGCCCTGCTGCTCCCATTTCAGAGGAACCCAGCAAGAAACAAGATTGCATGAAATGTGGGTGGTTAAGGAACTTGCATTCAGTTGAGGTGGTGAACAATTCTTCTAGGAAGAAGGCTGCCCCAATAGAAAGCACAGAACAATCATTTTCAAAAGGCAAAATAATGAGAAACTAAGAAAGGCTCTCTGAATGAATTCCCATTCTTAGATTCCTCTTCCAAAATGTGAAATGGTTTATAATTATCAACAGGCCAGAGCTGTAATGGTGTGAAATCAAAGAATCACATCTTTCTATTTATGTATGAGTTTTGATTTTTGAAAATAAAGGGAATTCCAGTTTAGTTGGAGGAATGAGGGGAGGGGTAATACCGAGATCCTTTAAAAAGCAGTGCCTTCTTCATATTTATTAGCATTAGTGTTATTTTTACAAATCCCACTATTACTAATCACAATTCTGTATATTAAGCAATACTACTGCCTTCACACTGAAATTAGAAGGGAATATTAAGGTCAAATAGTTGTTCTATTGAGGCTGTTCCCCAGCTGAAATAGGTTTACACTTAACATTTCCCCATGACTTAATCACCAACTGGTTAAGTGTAATTCCTGAAAGATTTGAGTCAAAATAGACAATTGAGCAACAAAATGGAGGTATTGCATTCAGTTTCCCTGGGTGAGCTTTGAGCACAAGACTTTATGTATATATAAACATACATATAAAAGGAAACAAAATAACAGAGAACATCCCAATGAAGAAATTACTGAGCATCATCTGAAAAGAGAAGCCTGAAGAAAATGGGCTTGGATCCATGGCAATATCCCAGAGAAATACATCATGTCCTAATATATTAGGGGTGACAAAGCTGTGAATTATTCTGCTTCTGGATCTACTTATCAATCTGTAGACATGTTCTAACACCCTCTTCATTGCAGAGCTATGGAATTTTCTTGGAGCCACAGTCAGACTTGGCCATAGAATGTTCTCCTGGGGCAACACTTCAAAGGACATAAGACCAGGACAGACAAGTGGACGGGGCCAAGACAAAATTAAATTTAATTTAATTTACATCTATGTTTAATTTAAATTATTTTTTTTCAGATTGCAATTTTTTATCTCCATTTATTCAGGGATGTCTTGGGGATCACACCACTGAAGCTGCCATCTTTACTTTTTTAACCCCCCCCCCCGACACCCCTGCATTTATTTAATAGTTTCCCTCCTGAGTTACATGAAAATGATAATCAGGCGGCAATTTCTGAAGAGAATTTGGAGACCACAAGTAGGAGTTTCAAAGGTCATATATGGCCCTGCAAGCTCAGTTCATATACCCCAAATTTGCTGCATCCCATTAGCTTTTCCACCACCTGCCTAACCATGGGCCTGGTTTATTCCCTATAAGGGCAACTGGATGCTTGAGAGGAGAGTGATCTTGGGTTCCATTTCATTTCTCTCCCTCCTATTTCTCTCAACTATTCCTCATCAACCATTCTTTTCAGCACAGGATCATAGATATTCTATCACTGTCAGATGGAGCTCATAAAATGGGTCTTTATAACATCTGCAGTGCTACTTGTTGTTCTTATTTATCCAGAGGCTCAGGAAACAGGTAAGAACTAATGCAGGTTTATCGTTCATTTTGTGAACCAAAGTAACACTCATTCGTACACATACACACTGATACGCTGCTACCCAACTCAAAGTCTATTGGCCGGCTTGAGTTTGAGCTCTAGAAAAATCAAGACATGATGTCCGCCATAGAGAGGATCTTGTTCCAATCTTATAATTTCCATCCATTTTTATAATTTCCACCAAGCCTTGATTAGTTGCATCTTAGGTCTCTTTTCATGAGTCCTGGTACTTTTCCCTTGAGTGTCATTGCCTCATCCAGATCATGTAAGAATCATCTCTTTTTTAAGAACCAATCTGAGAATCACCTTTTATTGTATCTTCTTAGAAGTCCTCCTACTGATATTTTTCCATATGCTACTTTAGATAGATAGATAGATAGATAGATAGATAGATAGATAGATAGATAGATAGATAGATACCAAATAGTTACAAATCAATATATGATAACTACTTAGTAACACAGGTAACAAAATGGTGACCCCTTCCTTCTCAAGCATAGAGTCCTAGGCCCCATGTTACTTATGTAAATAAACTGGTGCTGATCATGTAAAAAAACTATGCCAACATCAGAATTTTATCTACAATAGTAGGACAAAGGAAGAAGGAATGAAACAGTCAATCTATTGTCATGAGAAAAAGACTAGAGATGCCACGTGTGACATATGGAGTTGGCATCAGACAATTATAAAATAGATTGCCTGAATTAGTTGTGCTACCCTCAGGGGTGTTTGTGAGAATAACTCAGCAAAGTGTTGATATGTAATATATGTTGCTAGGACCGCACGCACTGTAGTGAATCATTAGCAACTGATGGGTGGGATAAATTAGGATAAGGGTGAGGTTACATTGTCACCCTGGGAATGAAATATGTATAGTTCCAGATATCACAAGTTTATAACTGTGCTTCCACATGGAGAAGCTCGGATATATCTCGTAAAAGCCAAATCAAATTAATTTGACCTGTTGCACTTTTGCAAGTATTTGGGAAAACTGCAGTTAAATATGCCACCTCCCTAGCAGTTAAATACGAATTGTGTATTCTCCAAAAATAGTACAATTTGAGAATATATATTTGAGCAGCAGCATAGGATTCAGGATGTATGGTAGCCAGTGAATGACTAAGTCCCAGTAAGGTACATTTGTGTAGGAGTGCACAATAGGTTAATTCATACTGGAATTTCTTCAAAACATTTTCCCCGCAAAGCATTGCAAGTACAACTGTAGTTTTTCTCCTGCAGAAAAACTAACAGTCCCTTATGGCTGCATCCATCAGCTCTAACCATAATCCTCATGGGTTCCCTATTCTTACTCCCAAACAGGTTGAAAATTTATGCCCACCCACTCCAATAGCATCATGGTGTCATTAGACCTGCAGCCACCTGATGCAAATAAATGAATGAAAATACAGTCCCCGAAAACAAAAATGTTTACTGATACAATCTATTATTTGGCTTCATTTCTTACTGTATTATCATGTGACAAAGCAATGCTGTGTGTGGGTAATGTTAAACCATTTTTTTTTTCATCCTAGCATTTTTCTCACAGGTGCAGGGTCCGCTTTTTTCAGATCAACCAAATGCTGATCGATTGGTTGTGACAGGAATTGACCAACTGGCTTGTCGCCAAGCCTGATGTTGGGGGCTGAGAGAGAGTGGCCCAAAGGCACCCAGCCGGCTTTCATGCCTAAGCTGGGACTAAAACTCACAGTCTCCTGCTTTCTAGCCTGGTGCCTTAACCACTAGACCAAACTGGCTCTTTCTTGTAACTCTCTTGATAGTTTTAATATTAGTCCCATTGTCTATATTGTAACAAACACTAAATTGAGCATCTGGAAGGGGCAGAATGGAGTAGGAGAAAAGAAATCTGTAGGTCACATGTAGAAAGGCAGAGATAGATTTTCATCCCTAAATCATTTCATGCATCACAGATCACACAGTCATTCATTGGCTTTATGTATTTATTTTAGCCTGTTGAGCAAAAGGAATATTACTGACAGGGAATTTTTTTTTGTATCTGTTTTTGCAAAGCAACAGCTTTTCACACTTCCCTTCATCTTGGGCCTGCAAAAAGTGAGGGACAAGAAAGCCCTTAGCTGGGATCTGCATTATAATCAGTGCAACGATGGGTGCAAAAAGGGGGAGCCACAAACAGGAATTTGTACTTGAGAAGCAAAATGACAGCTACGTTCTTCACATGCTCATCATTCAGCTGTATCATACTGCTGTGTGCCTTGAAAAAACATAATGCATGCAACATTTCTGGGGGAAATTTAATGCAATTGGACAGTCTGGATTACAGAAAATGTATGGGGGAAGGATTAAAAAAAACCCACCCACCAAGAAAGCCAATAATAATTCTGAAAAGGCACAAGAGGGTTAAGCTTCAGAACAAAGAGATGTCAGTTCTTCTTTTTAGAGCAGGGCATATTTGTGAATGGAGCCCCATAATGGTTGTGAGTCAGCATTGTTGAGGACAACCGTGCTATATATAGACAGCCAATTCTCCTGTCTAAGCAAAAAAGGATACATCTGTTCCTTCCTCTGGTGGAAGGGAGGGGTGAGGTTTCTTCTTACTGAATAGGATGCTGATACTTAGGTAGTATAAATAACCTTTATACCTCATATTTCCTACACTGAGTTCAAGGAGATGGGCACCCTTCTCTTCTGATCCTCATCCACCACCTTTGAGGTGTAGAACCTTTCAAAACCCCAGCCTACTGGAGATAACCACCACAACAATATTCATTTATAGCATGCCTTTCACGAAGTGTGTAACAAACACCCATTCAAAAGACAGTTAAAATATCACTATGTTAGAGACAACCAGTTGTTACAAATCTTCATGCAATAAAATTACAAAACCCTAACCAATTTGCAGGAACTAAAACTCATGTATTTTTTTACCTCATTTTGTTGATGTACACTCAGAATCCTTCAAGGTTGGGTATGTTTTAAGAATTATTTGATCAATCAATCAATCAGCCAAAGTAACTAGATATGCAATCACATATCCTACAAAAACTGCCAGTAAGGGAATTCAAATGTAAACCTAGACTAGAGTCCTCTGATTCTCCAATAACTGTATAACACTAGAATAATCCTTTTTTATGTATTTAAAATATTTATCTGCCACTTCTTATTTTAAAGATCTAAAGAATCTCTTATTTTCTTACATCTGAGACCACATTTCCTGTTACCCAATAAAGTCGTCAAGCCCAAACAGACTGCTCAGATCTGCTCCTAAACCCTGGACTGGATATAAAAGTTGGTTGAGAAAAAGGGGATTTATTTTCACAAAAAGTCACAAACTGCTGATTTTTTTCAGCTTATTACAGTTGTACTTTTATAATTGGGAAGTAGGAGAGAGATTTGTGAGATTTTCTGTCTGAGGTGTCAGAATCGTAGGAAGAAAAATGTCATTTACTTCTCTACCATAGGCAGCAGAATGTACCCCTAAAACAACACTGAATCTTGATATGAATAACCCTTTTTCTCCCTTTTTCCACATCCTCTGTGCTTCTTGTCCCTTATTCATCCCTGTAGTATACCTAGCAAACAGTATGGACATAAAATAAAATTTCCACAGATTCTGTTGGGAGGCAATTTAGGCATTCTATCCCAAATAGAAGGCTTTCTTTATTTCATTTGTTCATTCATTTGTTCATTCATTCATTCATTCATTCATTCATTCATTCATTCATTCATAGAATTTATATAGCTGCCCATCTCATAGAAGTGCTCTAGGTGGCTATGTTTCAGGGATAGGAATGCTAGGATTAGATAGGGTCCACCAGCATGCAACTTTCTCAATTAAAAAAAAAATCTACAAAAATATATCTGAAAAGTAATAAAAGTTGCATCCAAGTAACAGTAAAATAAGATTATAAAAATCTGCATTTTTATTGAGACACGTGCATCTCAAAGTACAAAGCAGGATATTTAAAAGATCTTCTAATGAGGTGGCTTGCACATGCCCATACAGGATGTGGTGGACTGGGCCCTCTGGCTTTCATAACACGTGTCTTTGGACCTTTCACCCTGAGCCCACCTGCACCTTCCCCCTACAGCCTACTCCATAAATGCTGTCACTGTTCCTTTTATTCCAGAGAAAGTCCCTTTTTCTTGTCTCTCATCTGGATTCCAGTGGCTACCATCAGCAGTGCTCCATTCAGGTTTGGCCATGTCTACTCAACATTAGCCAAGTAGGCTTCCACTTCCTATACCTCCTTGAACTTGAGGGATTAATACTTTAGGACTGGGTATCTTCTCCATCCATTCAATGTGTGCCAGTCTTTTCTCTTCCAGGGACAGCTTTAATTTAGCCTCACAACACTTTGCTCCTCTGCTTCTTAAGCAACATGTCTTCTCCTCTTTTTGTTTTTAATTCTCCCTTTCCAATTTTCATATCTGCCTTCCAGTACATTGGATCTTGCCTGCTGACCTCCATGTCACTGGGTGATTGCTGTAGGACCTTGTTGGCACTCTCCCCTGAAGTAGATGTGCTGAATTCTGGGTCCTGTTCTGAAAGGCTGGTATTCAGTGTAGCTTTGAGAGCATGCACTTCCTTTAGTGCCTTAGCTGCATCCTGCAGCTGGCTGGGGAATTCTGGGAGTTGAAGTCCACACATCTTCAAGTCGCCAAGGTTGAGGAACCCTGTGTAAGAGGCCAAAGCAGGGGATACTGTAATGGATGGCATGAGCAGGGAAGCTTCTGGAATGGAGCTTCAAGGTTGTCAAGAGGGGGGAGAGGCATTCCAGGGCAAGCGCCTCCTCAGCCCGCAACAAGAGTGTGGGAAGACAAAGAGGATGAGGCTGGCCCCTCCTTAGAGTCTCACAGGGTATATCCACTGGTAGCTTTAGATAGGTTTAGTCTGGTGAGATTCTGTCTGTTAGGTGTGAGCTAATAAAGGAACTGAACTGTACTGTATTGCCTCGTTCTTGTTCTTGGGCTGAACCCAACAGATTCACATTTATTGTATTATAGTATTCAAAAACAGATGGAAAGTTTCTGTGTTTGAAAGGCCACTGAATGGAATGCATATGTGTGTGTGTGTGTATGCAGTGTGTGTGTGTTTGTGTGTATTCTCTCTCTCTCTCTCTCTCTCTCTCTCTCTATATATATATATATATATATACACACGCATGCATGCATGCATGCAACAATTCCTGTTGCAACCAACGGATCAACATTTGGTTGATCTGAAAAAAGCAGACCCTGCAGATGTGGGAAAATTGTAGGGGAGATGGGTGGGAGAGAAATCTAATAAATACATACATACATACATACATACATAACCACCCTAGGGAGAAATGTATCTGTATCTGTATCTGTATCTGTATCTGTATCATTTATATCTATATTCCAAAATCTGTCTCCTAATTTTCTTAAGGGTTTCTTCTTCTACAAAACAGGTTTCGGTTTTTTTCTCATTCCTATTTTTTGTTTTTTCAAAAAAGCTTGAGCTTCCTTTATGATTGCAAAGAGGAAGAAGGGGGGTGGAATTCTGTAACACATCTTGCCATGCAGCTTCCCGGTTCTGAAAAAGCTCCACAGTGTCGTCTCTTGGTGTTTAATGAACCGTGGGAAGCCCAAGAATGCTGCAGATTATTGAAGAGATGATGGAACACTTACAAAGACTAACACACTTGACCAACATTTTACTGGGATTTTCTTTTTCACTGGGAAAAAATAAAATAAAATAAAATAAAACAAAACAAAAGCCCTTTAATTTCTATCGGACTGTAACAGAGTGATAAAACACATTAAAGGAAGCACAATGAGTGCTGAATGGCCTTTCCTTCCTTAAGGAGATAAATATATTCACGTTTTAGCATTAAATGTATAACTAAGAATAGTGTATTGGGTTTAGATGTTTCTACAGCAGAAATTAATGCTAAATAAGAGGACATTTCAATCCAGTTCCCCTGTGAGACAAAGCTAGCATATTTCTGTTGTGATTTATCTTCCTTGAAATCTACTTCACTGGGATTCTCTGTCTATCATTATCATTCTGCCTAGTCTATCATATTAGGCAAATTATTCTGTTCTGTCATCAGCTGCAAAATAAACCTTGCTTCCTTCAGGGCTTTAAATTGTGTGTGTGTATGTGTGTGTAATCCCAATAAAGCTGTTTTGCACAAGGCATTTTTTTCTCTTTCTATTTCATCTCTCTGCAGCTGAATAAAGTGACCATTAAGAGGAATTAGCTGTGTGTAATTATCTCTAATAATAAAGAAAAGAACCTATATTTCCAAAGGACCAGCACCTTTGTAGCTCATTTAAATTTTCCTTTCCTATTACCTGCTTCTTTGTGTCTATTACAAGCAGCAAAGCCCATTTCAGGCCCTCGAGTAGATAATTTGTACTCTTCTATCTTTTGGCTTCAAGCTCTCTTAGGTCACCTTTTCTTCAGCAGTGCCTGCTCTGAAGCCAGTGAAGAAGCAGGAGGGTTTAGGCGAGAATATGAAATCATACGCCCATTAAGGAGCTTCCTCCCAGATGCCAAAAGCTCCCCTATCCTGAGAACACTTTCCACAACCTTCACAAATGCATGAGGGGTAGCGGACACATCCAGCCTGCAGGAACCTCTTTGTGAGAGATTAATATTCATTTACCATCCCCGTCATTTCCCAGGGTGGGTTAAGAAAAAGAAAGGGGTGGAGGAAACCCCAAACCCCACAGACAATAAGAAAGGGAAATACATTACAACCTAGGAAACAGCCTTGTCTGTGTGTGTGCGCACCTTCAAGTCAGTTTTTGACTCCTGGTCAAAAGTCCCTGCATTTGACTCCTGGACTAGTCCCTGCATTTTTCTTGGCAAGGTTTTTCAGAAGTGGTTTGCCATTGCCTCCTTCCTAGGACTGAGAGAGAACGACTGGCCCAAGGTCACCCAGCTGGCTTCGTGCCTAAGGTGGGAGTAAAACTCATAGTCTCCTGGCTTCTAAGAGAGCCAGTTTGGTGTAGTGGTTAAGGCATCAGACTAGAGACCAGGAGACTGTGAGTTTTAGTCCCACCTTAGGCACAAAGCCAGACCTTGGGCCAGTCACTCTCTCTCAGCCCCAGGAAGGAGGCAAAGGTGTCTACCTTGTGGTAGATGTGCAAGGAATAATATTTAAATCTCAGGATGAGTTAACAGGGAGAATTAAGCTGCAGATAATAATTGCTTCTACAATAGTTACTATTCTGTAACTTGCAGGAAAAAGGAAAAGTACAACTTTCCGTGAAGATCTTTGTAGTTTTTTCATATCCTGCTGAGTTACAAATGCTGTTTCAAGGACTGTAGTTAAAATTTATCCTACCAGTTTATCTTCCTCTTAAAAGGCTGAAAGATGGGATCCCTCCCAGTGCTTAAACTGCCCCCCATCCCATAACAGCAGCATTTAACAGGCTTGTAGTAAAAAAAAACCCCAAAACCTCTTGCATATACAACAAAGGAGCTGCAGAGCATTTCCAAATGAGGTATGAAACAATTGAGTTCTGTTATTCTTTGCATGATAGGGTATCAAACATAGCCTGGATTGGAAGGCTCAATCCGGCTTGTTTTAGATTGAAGGGCATCCTGTGCTTTGACTCAGCAGGAAAGCAGTCTGGAGGTCGCTTTGAAAACATTTCAGTAATAAAGTGGCTGTGATACTTGCCCTGCTTGAGGAGTGAAAATGATGTTCCTTACCATTTGTTGAGGTCTTGTCAAGAGCAACAGAATCCCCTATTTCAGGGATCTGTAGGTGTGTGTGACTCTGCACGGAGTGTGGGAAGAGAACTATTATCATGGTATCAGGTGGACTGTTCTAATATTATGGTAAAATTGGTCTTCCAATTTCCCCAGCACTTTTGTTTTAACCTTATGAAACAGACTCCCATTTTTCTGCCACATTCCCAGAATGCTCTAGAATGTCTGTTGTTCTTGCAAAGTTTATTTATAAAACAGCACATCTTCCATCATGGGAGAAGTTATGATATTTTCCCTTGGAATTTAACTGAAACGTGGGAAGCTATGGAGCATTTTGAGCACTGTAGAGAGACATGGGGAGCAGTTTTCAAAGGTAAGATATAGTACTTGTACATTAGCTCAGCCAGTATGGAATTATGTGTGCAAAAACCTTTAAACGAACAAAAGTACGAACCCTTTTTATTCATAGCCTGTGTTTATATTGTACAGATCAATGCTTCTGCCTTCCCCTACCCAACAACAACTCTATACAGGTAGTCCTTGTTTAATGACTGTTCATTCAGTGACTGTTCAAAATTACAACGGCGCTGAAAGAGCAGACTTACAATCCGTGCCCAAAGATACAGCCATTGCAGCACCCCCGCAGTCACGTGATCAAAATTTGGGCTCTTGGTAGCCCACCCACATTTATGACCACAGGGGTGCTGCAACTCCCCCCACCTGCCTGTCTCCCCCCCATCTATGCCCTTTTGGCTACCCTGCAGAGCGGCACTTGTCAATGGCAGCACTGGAGCTGGGGCTGAAGCAGAGGCCTCTTGTTCCTTCCCTAAAGCTGTCATCCCATCAACTCATTCCTTCCCCAGGCTGTGCCTCTTGTTCCTTCCCTAAAGGCTTGCAGAAGATATGGGATGCACAGCTTGGGGAAGCAACAGGACACCGGCTTTGGGGAAGGAATGAGAGGCATGGCTTGGGGAACAGCGTGAGGCAGTGAAGGACAGCAGTGTGGGGCTTGTGGTGGCACTTTTCAGTGGCAGCGGCAGTGGCAGCAGCGGGGCTAAAGTCAAAGCCTGGAGGAGGTGACAGCTGGTTGAACTGCTGAAGGCCTCAGGCTTCGACTTCAGCCCCAGCCTCTACACTGCCGCTGATGAGTGCCACTTTGCAGGGTGGCCAAAAGGGCATAGATGGGGAGGAGATAGGTGGGTAGGGGTAGTTGCAGTGCCCTTGCAGTCGTAACTGCTGCTGGGCCAGGCTGGAGTGGCTGAGGCTTCCAGGGGTGGCTCTGCCTTTGTGCCAAACTGCAGCACCCCCCAACTCACATGTGACCTGCGTCGGGTCTCCCAGGGCCTCCCCCACTCCCCCAAGCAGGGTGGCGCTCCTTACCTGGGACTCCATCCGCTTAACGACCCACAATTCTTGCTTAACGACAGCAGCCGGGAGTGCCAGGATTGCAGTCACTAAGTGAAGTGGTCATGTGATAATTTGTTTAATGTCTGCATAGCTTAGTGACCAAATTCTGGTCCCAATGTGGTTGTTAAGTGAGGACTACCTGTAATGTGGATTGGGCTAAGAAAGAGAGACTAACCAAAGTCAGCCAGCCAGCTTTCATACCTAAGGGGAAATTAGAACTCATGGTCTCCCAATTTCTAGTCCAGCACCTTAACTACTCCACCAAACCATATACATAATCCATAAGAATTTCACAGAATTTTCTTCTGCAATTAAGAAAAAAAAAATCAAAAGCATTTTCCTCCCATTTAATGGTTAAAAATGTAATAGTGGTCTGTATCTCCATCTACTACAGACCAAAGACTATTTACATGGATTGATGTCCTTATGGACAGTTAGCTCCCGACTACACCTGTTGTTTTCCTACCTCCTACCTCTTTCTTTATAGAGGAAAGCATATGACGAAACATACAAGTTTGTATGAACCTTATGTGTATACATGTGTGTATGAAACACACATACACACAGTGACACACAAATGCATACACCAAAGATTTGTACTCAAAAGTGAAATATCTGCACCCTTCATGTGAAAATATTATATTTATGCTTTCAAGTCAGTTTTCTTGACAAAGTTTTTTGGAAGTGGCTTGCTATTGCCTCCTTCCTGGGGCTGAGAGAGAGTGACTGGCCCAAGGTCACCCAACTAGTTCCTGTGCCTAAGACAGCACTAGAACTTGGGTTTCCATTTGCTCGTCAAGCACTTTAACCACTAGACCAGACTGGTTCTCCTAATGAAAATATTGTGAAAAAAAAACCAACAATAAAAGGAGATCCAATCAACTGTTTTCCTTAATAACTTCAGTTATCAAACTGAAGTATTACAATAAATCAACTAGAAAATGCTTTGTCGGCTGAAATTGAGAATGAACAAAAGTTGTTGTTGTTGTTGTTGTTTAACCAAGCAAAAAAAATATATCACCAGGAATCTGGCAGAAAGATCATTACCATCTACGACACAAATTTTATACATCCCTGGAAACCCAAGAGGAAGGTATTTGCTTCAGAGCCATTACTGTAGTGTCTGCTAAGATATTCTCATTCTGCTAATTAGGACTTCGATGTAGCTTCATCCAGGTTATATACATAACTGTACTCATCCAAAAGCTCTGACGGATGACAATAATAGTTATTCTCATATTTTCCTTTCATCTCAGCAGACTAACGTCGAGTCTTAGAATATTAAAATATTTATAAAATATTTCTAAATATTTTAGAATATTTCTAAAATGTCATCTTTGTCTTTATATCTGATCATTGGTGGGTATATTATAGAAACTGCCTTTGGAGGGATTAAAATAATTACGAATATCGTAACAGCAACAATAGTAGGAAATCTTCCTATATTTAGTCAATCTGGGCTTAAAATCCATGTAAAGATTGCAGTCCAGCAAAATTACAATGCACAAATTTGGAGCAGGGTCACAACACTTGCCAAATACTAGAGTATTATAAATTCATCACACATTAATCTTCCATTTCCATAATGGAGTTTGCATTTCCACTTTTTATATGCGGCAGCAGAGAGAGAGGGAGAGGGAGAAAGGGAGAGAGAGATTTGCAAGTCCCAAATTATTCCATTTCTTTTATGGTTATAAATAATCAAATACAATTTGTGATTCTGCGGTCTGTAATGCATTTAGATTGACTTGGAACATGATAGAAGGGAGAAAATTTGGTCTGTACTTGAGCTCACTAAGGACTACAATTCCCAGGACATTCCTCCCTCCCTCCTTATATAGCACACTGTGGAGGGTTCAGCAGCCTCTCTCCAGACTCAAGCAGAAGCAAGACTGTCATTAGGCATGTCCCAATGAGCACTGCTGATAGGAACTGGTTTTGCAGGGCAGATTGGCAGACTGTGATGAGGAAAAGCAAGGTTTTTCAAACGCTGGGACTGGCCAGCTACTAGTGGCTACAGGGGTTGAGCTGAAAGCCCTTGATACAATGGAAAATGCATGGTGGTAATGCACAGCCAGGGTGAATCTGCTGTGACAGAAATATGGTCAATAGCATGTTTTTCACAGTTCGGCAAGCATTTAATTCAAGGATGAGAGGAGCACGTCATGGAAATTTCAGTCCTGTTTTGGTGTTTTGAGGTAAAAAAATGCATATCAGACTAAGTTTGTGCCTCCTTTCCATCCATCCATCCATCCATCCATCCATCCATCCATCCATCCCTTTCTCTCTCAGAACTTTCATCCCCAAATTTTCTGATTTCTGTTTAGCAAGGTTTCCTTTTTACAGTAGTCCATTAAAAGTGGCTCAGAGGTAAAGCATTTGCCACTATATTTTGACCTGGATGGAAAAGTGACTTAAAAGAAGTTGATAACTGAGAGTTTTTTATTTATTTTTATTTATTATTACATTTATACGCCACCCATCTCCCCCCCAGGGTATAATCCTCCACTTGCTTAGAGGTGCTTGTTTCTGAATAGAGAAGCGTCTGATTTCTGTGATGCTGAGTCAAGGCTCTGGCCCTGAAAGGTTGAGAGCGAGAGTGCTAAAGATCATATCCATCCAAGTGTTGTTTCTTACATGCTCTAGTTATCATTCAGGAAATTATGTCAGCTCCACTGGCCCTTGAAAGAAAGGGGTAACCAAGTTCAAGGGCAGTCACTGCCAACCTGTTCTCGACATCTTTTCTGAACCTTCTGCACAATCTCATGCCTTTGGCTATGCTGGCTTACGGTGTTGGGAATTGAAGCCAAACACATCAAAAGATGTAGATAGGAAAAAATGATCTAGAGCAGCGATCTCCAGGCTGTTTCAATCACACACCCTTATCTGTACATTTTGAGCATGCATCCCCTCCCCCACACACATGCACACAAAATAGTACTAATATATTGTGTGTTATAAAACGTACTCCCCAAAATAGAAAAATTTAAAGGATGAGATGAGTAAAATATTTCTCATATTTTTTCCCACACCCCAATAGATAATTGGGGGTACTTCCAGGACAATGTGCACCCCATTTTGGAGACCGCTAGTCTAAAAGCCTTTTCTTCATGACATGCTTGACTCCTGATATTATATTGTTTTAGGTGCTATGGCTGCTGGGTTACAAAAACTTCCCTATTAATTAGAGATATTTTTATTTAGCATTGTTTGCTGTATTTTAGACACTATTGTTGATGCTGCTTATTCTGTTAAAAAAAAAATGCTGTATGAGTTAGGGCTTGAACATTATATATTTCAAATAGTCCTGTCATTTTCTTTTTGTTTATATACCGCATTTTGTTTCTTTTGTGAAAATAAGGCAGGATATATATTTTTAAAAGAAATAATATGAGAGCTGATGGATATAGTCAGATTCTGCATGTGGCTGAGTATAAGGCTGGTACTTTGAAGCATTTGAGCTCACCTCCATGTATAAGAAGTAATATAAGACTTGAACATACTTGTATCTGCTGAAAATTTATGTTACTCCCTAGCAAAAGATCTCCTGAAGTTTGGCACCATGTCCCACCATTAACATTTTCTAATTCTAACTAGCAATTCAAGAGGTATATCTTTAATAAATTCAAAAGGGAAAGAAAGGTGAGGGTGGGCATCTTGATAGTTGTGCACCTAATGTTGCACATGCTAACTAGTCTTTCCCCACCCTACATCCCCCTTCCAGCAGCACAGGGTTCCAGATCACACGGAAGCCTTCAGACTCACACAGCTATATGTGCCTCCTTCACAAAAGTTGACATGTGAACACAGACAGTAGAGACAGATCTACTTGGCATGAATGATGCTGGAGCCAGAATTACTTAATTGAGTTTCCTGCCCTCTCATGTACTGGATTAAAATACACCCATTGTCTAAGTCAGTTCTCAGTAGCATTATCCTAAGATCTCCTTATGCCAGGGGTAGATACTGTTTTCGGTGGGGCATATTTGAGCTGTTGAAAGCGTGTGATCAACAAAGTCACAAAATGCTCTACCAAAGGAAGTTTGCCTGGTAGGCATGCCACTCACAAAACATCTGTTTACGTGAGGGGACCTAGCCTTCTAGCATACTGTTTACTGCACCAATGGAACCATGATGGAGTCCGGAAGTATTGGTGCATATTTAGCAAATATATATTTCCAGAAGCTGGTGCTTTGATTTCCAGCATGCTATCTTCCCAATTATTTTAATTGTTTTTTTTTTAAGTCAGGTGGCACAGGAAGATTGATAAGTACCAGAATACAGGGACACGATGGTGACCATGGGTACCACGGTGCCTGCTAATGCTTTACTGAAAGGAATTTTAGCTGGTTACTAAGCAAAATTGTTTACCTTCTTAAGTAATTCATAAGGTATACATGCGGACTACATCAGTCCGCCAGACAAGCAATTGGTAATGATATTTTCACCAAAATAGGGACAGGATCTGGATTTTAATTATGCAGAAAGCTGTCACTCCTAAAGGTAGCCTCATTTAACACCAGTTAAGACTGATGAGGAAAACATTTTCTTGGTCCTAATGGACCATTGCCATGATCCTATGAAGCAGGAGATATTCTGGATCTATTTCTCTACCCTCTCTGGCAAGGTTAATAGCTGCACCTGCAGTTAGTGATGGGGAAGAGGCCCTTTTGAGAAAGAGCATGTCACTGCCTTTCAAAGCAGCTTACATCTGCTGAGGTTACTACTGCTGCCCTGGGTTAAGTTTTCTCTGCTTAACTGCGGTATCAAAAAGCCTCCAACAAAAGGGCCTTTGTTACCTGGCCCTTAGTTAGAAGTTCACAGCTCTGCGCCCTCTCATTTGTAGCTAACTCAGGCTGCCTTGCAGAAGAGATCTCCGCTCGCTTCCTGGAGTGTGACTGCATTCCCCAAAGCAGCCTATCCTTTCTTTTTCATCCCTTGTTTTGACCACCAGTTTTGTCCAAAATTGATCCCTCTCCTGTTCATTCTCACAACCTGACCAAAGTCCAGCTTCTCTAGACAAAGTTCCATACAGTAGCAGCATTCAGGTGGATGTAAACAAGAAACATTGTCTTCCTCCCAGTTGACATCTGCTGGTCTGTTACTGTGGAATGAATGTATTTCTCCCTCATGTACTAATTTGACTGCTCCATTCAGCTCTCTTGCTAATGGAACTGCAGCCTGATCCACCACTAATCTTAGATCCATTGTAGCTTAATGTTTCATAATATATTACTATTCAGTGTATGTTCCATTTTTTCTTTGCTAGTTTTTTTCTCGTAGCCAGACTCATTACCTTACATTATGTACTTTGAATTTCATAAGCTACTTATCTTACTCCTCTGTTCTGAATTTGGATGCCCTTCCTCTTTGTTTTGACGGCCCTGCCACTTTCTGTCGGCGGTGAGTATAATCCACTTATCGCTTCTTCTTGCTTGATATATAAAGTGAACAAAATTGATCCTGATACTAATCCTTGTGACTCTCTTCTAGTCACAGCCCGACATGTTGAACTCACATTTGCTATTTCTTTCTGATGTGCAAGCAAGCTCTTTCCTCTCTGAAGTCAATTATCGTTTCCAAAATTCCAGGCAGATTTGGATGCCAGACAGCAACTGGACCGCACACATGAACCCCACACACTCAAGAAGACAGGTTATAACTAATAATTACCTATAGCCTCCAAATATGCCTGTTTAAATGGTACAGTAGAGGTTTTCTCATTGGCCTTAATCCAAAGATACTTTCACACATTGCTGGAAGTACTTTTGCACATGTGCTGTTGGCTGATTCGTAAGCTCATCTTTCGAAACTCATCTCAAGAAGCCATTGCCGCCTACACTGGTGTTAAAATAGAGGCCAGAGGTCCTTTTTGTACTCCTCCTCAATCTGTGGAATGTTTTCCTGAAGCAATCTATTTAGTGTCCTCACTATAGACCATGAATCCTGAATTTTTTTGAGCTGGTGAGATTTGGAATTTTGAGAGCATGACATGGAATTCTCACAAAATTTTAATTGTTTTATTTATGTAATTCTTTCATTTGTCACACAGTTCTCACAAGGTGCCTCACATAGTGTGACTGTATGCTGTCCAGAGAGCTCCTGCTGGTGGGTAGTATAAAAGAAAACATAAATAATAGAAGAAGATTATTTAATAAGTAAATGTTAAAACATTTTAAATGGCAACCTTTTTAAATAACATCAAACAATTCAAAAGCAGCAGCTTCTAACTAGTAGAAAGTAAATCTGTATGTAAAAATACTATATGTAACATTTTGCAAGGAACATTGACTAATATTTCCAAGCTAATCTTGCTAGATTAAATCCAACATTCTGTACAAATGAATTTACCGCAGGCTAGAGTTATCTTGCAAAGTACCTTCCTTTGTTCGAGCTTGCTTGCTAATCCTGCAAAATATTGCTTTAAAAGTGTTAGTAACTTTTTAACATTAATCCTTTAAATCCTTAAATGTTGGTTTAATTAAGCAGCCTTTCTCAGCTGGATGCTCCCCAGAAGTGTTGGGTTGGCAATTCACCAGGATGGCCTCTGAAAATTGTAGGTTCTACAATTCTTCTACAGGGTGCCAGGTTGGAAAACTTTAGCACCCTAGATGACATTGCTGGAAAGTTTTGTTATGGTCTGATTTTATTTTGCTGTTGTTTTATGCCTGTGATCAATCAATCTATTCCATAGTTCACACTGTAACTATAAACCATTCAGAGACTCTGAATACTGGATGGCATATACCTGTGTATTGCAAACATCATTGTATTATGACCCTCTTTCTAGTCATTCAGCACAACTAATAGCAGTATGTGTAACAGTAGTATGATTAACATTAATTTATTTGTTGTTTAGTCGTTAAGTCGTGTCCAACTCTTCGTGACCCCATGAACCATATTGCGCCAGGCCTTCCTATTTTTCACTGCCTCCCTCAGTTTGCTCAATTTCATGCTCATTGGTTCAGTGATGCTATCCAGCCATCTCATCCTCTGCCGTCCTCTTCTCCTTTTGCCTTCCATCTTTCCCAGCATCAGGGTCTTTTCCAAAGAGTCCTCTCTTCGCATTAGGTGACCAAAGTATCTGAGCTTGAGCTTCATTATCAATCCTTCCAATGAGCAATCAGAGTTGATTTCCTTTAAGATTGACTGGTTTGACCTCCTAGCAGTCCAGGGGACTCTTAAGAGTCTTCTCCAGCACCACAGTTCAAAGGCATCAATTCTTCGGCGTTCAGCCTTCTTTATGGTCCAGCTCTCACAGCCATACATTACTACTGGAAAAACCATAGCTTTGACTATGCGGATCTTTGTCGGCAAGGTGACGTCTCTGCTTTTTAATATGCTATCTAGGTTTGCCATAGCTTTCCTCCCAAGGAGCAAGCGTCTTTTAATTTCATGGCTGCAGTCTCCGTCTGCGGTGATCTTGGAGCCCAAATAAATGAAGTCTGTTACTGCTTCCATTTCTACCCCTTCTATTTGCCAGGGATTGATGGGTCCAGATGCCATGATCTTAGTTTTTTTAATGTTGAGTTTCAAGCCAGCTTTCGCACTCTCCTCTTTCACCCTCATCAAGAGGCTCTTTAGTTCTTCTTCACTTTCTGCCATTAGGGTGGTATCGTCTGCATATCTGAGGTTATTGACGTTTCTCCTTGCAATCTTAATTCCGGCTTGTGATTCTTCCAGCCTGGCATTTCTCATGATGTACTCTGCATATAGGTTAAATAAGCAGGGTGACAGTATACAGCCTTGTCGTACTCCTTTCCCTATTTTGAACCAATCGATTGTTCCATGACCGGTTCTAACTGTTGCTTCTTGGCCCGCATACAGATTTCTCAGGAGACAGGTAAGGTGGTCTGGTATCCCCATCTCTTTAAGAATTTGCCACAGTTTGTTAACATTAATTTATAACTATTGCTAATTTTTAATAATAATACTCTTTCATTGTTGAGAGCATTGCTTGTTGGCAAAATTTGGCATCTTCTTCCTGAGATGCCCAGTACTGCCCAGAAGGAAGTTCTCCCTGCATTTCCCTAACCTTACTTTTACAAAAACAGGTTTCTTTTCATCCTTGTACCAAGCTCAGAAGGGATGATTAGGGAGGGTAGAATGAGCCTCTTTGCATGGGTCTGCATAAAAATCCAGGTAAATTGGAAGTCTCTCTTCCTCTGTCAGCAGTTTTTATTGCAGCTCCGGAAATCCCATTATCGTTTGTTAAGCACGAATTCCCTTTTGTGAATCCATGCTGACTTTTCCTAATTAAATTGTTATTCCCTTTATTCTCTCCTTGACTAGCACTTGGAGTTCTTTCTATGCGACTGCCTGTCAGGCGTAAGAAATATACAAGCCCTTTGTTTTGTGAGATTACCTCTCTGTTTCTGAACTACACAAAGATGTATTTTGTGTAGAAAGATGGAGAGAACCCCAGTCTGTGGCCCAGAGAATCTGGTTCAGCTCACATGCCTGCTGAAGGCTTCCTCTGTGAGTACATGTTTAATGGGACATGTAGATTGGCTCCTTCTCAAACTTAGAATAAGAGTGTTAATCTCCCTTGTAAGGG
Organism: Liasis olivaceus; assembly: GCA_030867105.1. NCBI lineage: Eukaryota > Metazoa > Chordata > Lepidosauria > Squamata > Pythonidae > Liasis > Liasis olivaceus. Next base: position 14,615,217 of record CM061351.1, read on the forward strand.
TCAACCATTGACTTGAAAATGGTTTTCTGGCCTACAGCATCCCAGCTTTCTGACTTATTGAAGTGAGTACACCGAAAGGAGAAGAAAAAACATAACACAAAACATAATCAAAAACTAAAACAGAAGCAAAACGAAAGAGACCTCCAGAGTGACAAATGGAATGAGAGTTACACACGGGCTGCTAAAGACAAAGAAAGTGGAGGATTTCCCATGGTAGGTGAATTAGGTAGTGTGTCTGAGGAATGGCAAGAGGTGCAGTCGATATTCTTGTTAACATGGAGCAGAATTCACATATGTAATCCATTTTGGAATGGTAGTCCAGTAGCAAAATTGTTTGGGAGTGTGGATTTTGTATTTATTTATTTATTTAATTGGATGCCAGATAAATGAAAGGACCATCTCAAATGCCATAAACTAATCTAAATGAGCATCTAGTTCGTCATACTAGAGTGCTCTGTAATTTGATATAGTCTCCAGATACTAACCTTTATGCCCCCCTACACTCATCTAATGCTCCTACCCCTCCTCTTAGATTCTTTTAGATTCTTGTTTTTTATATATACTTTCTGTTTTAATATTTTTATATCTTCTAGCTTTTCATAATTTTTCCTTTAGATCCCTTTTAGATATATACTTTCTATTTTATATCCTTTAGCTTTTTATTCTTATTTTTCTGATGTATTTTCTATGCTTTTTAAATAGACTGTATCCCACCCTCCTTATGCTGGTCTTTGGCCATAATAAAGATATGATTTGATTTGATCATCTCAAATGCAGAATATCAATCAATGTCATGCAGTCAGGGATATAACAACTTGGTCCAACTATAAGTATTTTTAAACAGTTCCTTATTATATAACATTTTGTGTCAAGGATAAACAGTGACAAAATTTATTAGCCTGCTAAGAAACATTGTAATCCAGCATGAACTACAGGAGATATAGTGCTGCTTCTCCCTTTCTGAATGGTCATTTTCTGGTATTTCAAAGGGGAGACCTGAGACATTGAGGAAGGCATGGATAAAGCTTTTATGAAGTTGCCAAAGGCTTGTTCCTTTGCAGAAAAACAACCAGCTCGCCCATTGTTGTACAAACTATAGACATTTTGTTGTTGTTGTTCAGTCATTAAGTCGTGTCTGACTCTTTGTAACCCCATGAACCATATCACGCCAGGCCTTCCTGTCCTTCACTGCCTCCCTGAGTTTGCTCAGTTTCATGCTCATTGGTTCAGTGATGCTATCTAACCATCTCATCCTCTGCCGTCCCCTTCTCCTTTTGCCTTCAATTTTTCCCAGCATCACGGTCTTTTCCAAAGAGTCCTCTCTTTGTATTGGTTGACCAAAGTATCTGAGCTTGAGCTTCAGTATCAATCCTTCCAATGAGCAGTCAGGGTTGATTTCCTTTAAGATTGACTGGTTTGACCTCCTAGCAGTCCGGGGGACTCTTAAGCGTCTTCTCCAGCACCACAGTTCAAAGGCATCAATTCTTCGGCGCTCAGCCTTCTTTATGGTCCAGCTCTCACAGCCATACATTGCTACTGGAATTTTATTAATTAATTAATTTATTAATTACTGGAATAGACATTTTGGCTATATTCTAATTAGCTTTCAGTATACCTTTTTCATCTATTTCACATGGTGGAATTTTTTTGAGGGGGTTGAATGTTACTTTGAGTAATTGGCTTGATTTTAATTATTTAGCTATTATATGGTAGATATTTTACACATTACTTGACCACCAGGTACAAAACCCCCCAAAATATAGGAATATATACTGAAATGATCCTCCCTCTGGGGTGGTGAAGTCTAGCATAAGAGCATGACCTAAAGATAACATCTCTGTCTGAGAGCTCAGATAAGGAAGGTGTATGCCACTCATAGATTGGCAATATGGTAGGTAATACAGTACCAAGGTTGGTCATGGATTTTGTGGCAGGAATCTCGAAGAGTTGAAGAACCAATACTGCTTGGAACAAGATGACAGAGGAATAAATAGGAAGATCCCTGGGACACACAACATTACACAGCAGATAAAACAAAAACTAGAAAACGTCTTCATGGTGCACAGGAGACGTAAAGTTTAGATTGGTAAGTTTGTTGGTCTAAAGCTTATTGTCAACATTTCTGATCTTTTCTTTCTTTGGGTTTTGTTTGTTTTGTTTTGTTTTACATTTTGACGTAGGGTATGGGAATTGCCACTTAACCTCGCCCTGAATATAAAAAAATCAGCCTGATTTGGCTGGGTTTAAAGGTGTGGAGTACACTTAGAGCTTCTGCAAGTCTGACAGCACATGTTCTGCTTCTGAATTTTCCCATAAAAATGTGGAGAAATAAAGGCTACCCTCCACATACACACACACTCAACATTTCAAGGACTCTAGGAGCTTCTGTGTCTATAAGCGATATCATGGGCAGATGCAACATTCCAAGGACCAAGTACTATTCCTGTTGAAACCAAGTTCAAAGATGCCCATGGCAACCATGATATTCTGTCCATTACAGATCCTGGATATGATTAATAGGGTTGTGAGGCTTCACTCAATCACATATTGAATGCTGGAAGGGAGAGGGGGAATGTATGTCCTACAGTAAAACTCCGGGAGGAACTGCAAAGCTCTCTTTAAAAACTCAGGCACACTAAAGCAGCTTTTGTGTTTCCTGAAGGTCACAGATGCTGGAATAATGCTGGGAATAAAACCCTGGAGTAATGACTTGCTAACCTCTGGTCTAATCACCAGCAAATATCTCCAGTACTGTCTTTTCTATTTTTAAATACGAAGAAGTCATATAAATGAAATCTATGAGGCTTAGTCAAGGCGCAGAGCATATTCCAGTAAACGTGTAATGCATTTAGCTTTTGTACAGTGACATTTCCAGAAAATAAAATTTGTGATGAATCACAGATTTGAAAAGCAGGGGACAGAGTTAAACAACAACAAAAAGAATATTGCAGATAGAGTTAATCTTCTACGAAGATGAAATGTCTATACTAACCTTTTTTCAGATGTCATAAGAATTCCTAGCCAGCATAGAAGTCTAGAAGTTTTAGACTTAACACATCTGAACATTGCCAATTTGGGATTAGCGTAATATGACCTTTTCATGCAGCTAGCTTTCATACCAACTACCATCTAAAGAATGGCCGTCTAGCTCAGTACTGAGTGAAATTGTGATGATAAGTCTGAGAACAATAAGGTTTACTCCTTTAAAACAGGAAATAAAGTCTTTCAATAAATTGGAAAATAGGCTGGTTGCAAAGTTTAGGCTGCTTATAATAACAATTGCTAGTGGCTTATGTGTAGGTTGAAAGAACACACTAGAAAAAGCAAAGCAATTATTACTTTTATCAACAACCACAATAACATTAAGGAAAGGGAAAGCAATATACTATACAATATTCAGTACTCCCCAAGTGCAGAATCTACGGGTGCTGTTTTTGCCAATGCAAATGAATCCTCTCCCAATCTGGCACCATCTGGATTGCTACTTCCATAGTTCCTGGTTCCGGGGATTTTTAAGCATAATAGTCAGGATTCCTGGGAATTGCAATCCCAAAACATTGGGAGGTGCCACAGTAGGGAAGGCTGGTCTAGATCTGCAGGGTGCTCAGGTGGAATTCCCCTCCCTGTCAGGGACGGCTTAGTGAATCTCTGTAGTCATCAGAGAATTGGACTGGATGACCTTCATGCCTCCCCTAATCATATATTCTACAAGTCTCTGATTTATTCTCTTTCTCTCTCCCTCCCCCCCTCCTCTTCTACACTCTCTGACACGTACGTAGTTCCCCTGCTGGGATGAAAGCATTTCTATTTTTCAGACATTTCAGTTTCTTGATTATGTGTTAGGTCATGACCTTCATCCTCTTTTATTTCCTTCCACCCCCAACCCCCAAATATATTTCTTCCTCACTAGGGAAATTTCTTTGTATTTCTGACAAGTTTATGACTTGTCATTCCTCTACTATCCTTTTGTGCTATCCAAGTTAAATTCACTTGTTTATTGCAGTAATGTGGTTTCTGTTTAAGAACAAAGTAGGTCTTCTTTTTGGATAGGTGGAATCCACCTGAGTGAACTTATCGTTCAACAGTATCAGTATAAAGGTTTCTGCATTCTTAATCAAATGGCCCTTCAAAGTCAGGGTTCACATCATGGTTGTTGAAAATATCTTTGGTATGTTTGCCTAATGGATAGACAACTTTCTGATGCAGTGCATGACTTCCTGCTGGTGATGAATGTCTGCAGCTACTCAGAAATCTGTAGTGATCTAGACAGAAAACACTCTAGTATTTAAGCTGGAGGTACCTTGGATTCAAAGCACTTCCTTAGCTTCGTTTTGTATTCTTCTCTTCCATTCTTGTAGTTGTGAACTCAGATTTTGAACTGATATGACACAATAGTTCCCCATGATTTAAGGTCTATGCTTGGGATCCCCACCATAAAACTTGTGGATGCCAATATCCATGTGGACCCGTCCCTTGGCATTTACCAGACGACACATCCTTTCTATGCTAAAAAATTCTTAATAGCAGCTATCCTAAAAGACTAAAAAGGATGGAGGGAGCACCCCATTACTAAAAAAAATGGGTATTTTTTTTCTGGCCATGGCTACTATTGCAGCCATTTTGTTAATGAGCAAACTTCAGAGGAAATAGCTATGTAGAACATGTTCTTAAAAATGTCAGTGGCTGAAAAAGTTTGGGTACCTTGCCCTCTGTTCCTCTGAAAACCCATCTAGGCATTAAGATCCTTGGAAGAGGTTCTTCTTTTATTCCTGACACCACGAGAAGACAAAATTAGATCTATTCTAGCCATGTTTCCAGACTCGGTTCCAAGGAGTTCAGGTTAATTATTCACATTGGGTTACTTTGTGTTTTTGATAATCATGATCTCCCAAAAAGAAGAGTGCTGAAACTTCTCTCTTAGAGAGCTTTTCCTCAGAACTAAATAACAGCTTCTAGATTTTCTTGAATATCTTCTGAAACGGTTTGCATTTGGTTTCCTAGGTAGCTCTTTTAAGTGGAACCTTCATTTAATCATGAATTGAATGCTGAAGAGCGTTGGCTCATGGTCTAAAAGTAGCTATTGTGACAGGACCTGTCATTGAATGAAAGACAAATGGAAGAAGATAACTTTAAAGAATCTCTAATGTCATTTATTTTCTGAGCTACACTATTGCTCCAGTGTTTTGTTCTCAGTATTTAACTTTTTTTTATTTTTGCTATAGCCATACATTTTACATTAAAATAATTTTGAATACCAATATGATTAAAGATTCTATGAGCAAAAGATACATGTCATTTGCACAAGTAATTAACACTTTAGCTACAGATTAAGTCTATACTGGTCACTGCTCATACAGGAAATTTGAAGAGTTATTTTAATTTTTCACAAAAGAATATTTTTTCTTCATTGGATTAAAACCTACTTTGAACTTACAGGTCCAAACTGTTTCTCCATATCAGTAAGAAGTGTTCTGGATAGATCAGGGTAGCAGAGCTCATAATCTACAATAATATAGTGCAAGAAGTCTTCTTATGCACATTAAAATGCTGTTTTAGGATGGGAAGTTCTAACTTTCTCCCCATCCTGATGTTCTAGGCATCTAGGGAATACACTCTTGTGCCACTAGATTATATGTAGGCCAGATAGGAAAGTGAAAAACTTCCTGGACAAAAACCATGACAAACCGTTTTTATAGAGCTGCCAAGAAAACTGCTTGGATGGGTCTATGAAGCCATCCAGATTCCACTTCAACTTGAAGATGTTCCCTTTTTACAAGCATTGAGAAATAAATAAGAAATAACAGGAAGGAAAAGAAGAAGGGGATTTACATAAATAACAGAGTTCTGAGCGCACATACTCTGCATTTTTTAAAAAATCACAATTTTATTCGGAGGTACACTTTGCAACCTTCTCCAACCTGGTTCCTTCTAGATGGGCTCAGCATTGGCAAAATGTGTGAATTCTTGCAGTTTTAGGATCTGAAGAACAACAGGCTGGGAAAGACAGAAATACATTATCAAAATATGTTCTTCTGAATGAAGCCATACTGATGGATACCTAGATATGGTACCTCTTCCGGCATTTTAAGTGGTCTCCACTGAGTTCTGGGAAGGATTTCTATGTGCCCAGCTCAATAATCAATTTAAGATCTTCCATATCACTTATTTTCAAGGGGAATGGTAGGTGGGTGGGGGATTCCACATGCCAATCTCATTCCTTTGGCACAGCTGACTTTGCTCCAAGAAAAAGGCAGAACGCACTCAATTATTCCTCATTTCCTTCTTACTAAAGGATAACAATAAAAAGCAACAGAGAAGTGATAAAGAGTTTTTGCAGACTTTAATTGATATGCATTAAATGGAGGATAAATTCCCAAGTATCGGGAGCCTCTTTTGGGCTAGAGCCTGCAGTAATGAAATGTGCAGAGAATGCAGCTTCAGTTATCTCATTATGTTACAATCCCACGCACCTTCCTGACATATTATGTTGAATAAAGCGAGCCAGACTTCGGCATCTCAGCATAATTTATGCGAACCCCAACCAGTAATTAAAATGCCTAATTAGCCACTGGTATCAGATTCTCTAATAATCTGGAAAGTGAGATAACAGACACAAAGCAGAAAAGTCCTCAGTGCAGCCCATAATAAAGAGTTTGGTCTGCACAACCTGGCAGTGATCATTAATTTGGCTCTGTTCTGATGTCGTGTTTGCATTAATATATTCCAGCATGTTTGAAGATATGAAGTTAACACCTGGCATGCAAACTGCTTTAGCAACAGAGCCGTGGGGGACTTTGGTGTTCTTAGCCCTGGAGCAGTCTCATAAAGGGACTCACGGGAAGCCCTGCCGTCTGGGTTTGACACAACCAAAGGAACGCTTACCAAAATGGCTGAGTTAAAACAGCATCCCTAGGTGATCACAGAGAGATGTCCATGTGATGGAATGGAATTATGAAGGCCAGGCTCAGGGAGAGAAACATTTTCTTACATCTCCTGAGCAGAGTGGGAGATACAAGAGGATGAAACTGGCACCTCCCTGAGGAATTCACACTGTTGTGGCTGGCTGGCTTAGGAGCTGGGGTTTCAGTCTGGGAAGATTCTTGCTAGAGGTTGTAGCTACTAAACATAGCTGGACTGAATTTACATGGTCTCTTGGAGTTCCTTGGGCTAGGCCTGACATCAATCTTCCCCCTTCATAATTCCATTCCATCACATCACAGAAGATAAAGGCTGGAGAGCAGTTGATCCTTGCCACACGGTTCTGGGTTAAGTTTTATTTTTTTAAGAAGAGCTTCCTCCTCAGCCCAATACCCTGCTAGAACCACCAGATTTTGTTTTTATATATGTTCATAAAAGAAAAAAAGAGTATACACATCATTAGCAGGAATAACTTTTGTGTGTGTGTGCCTTTGAGTCAGTGTTGACTCCTGGTGACTGCCTGGACTAGTCCCTGGAGTTTTCTTGGCAAGGTTTCTTTTTTCCCTGAAGTGGTTTGCCCTTGCCTTCTTCTGCCGAGGGTTGAGAGAGAGGGACTGGCCCAAGGGTACCCAACTGGCTCTGTGCTGAAGGTGGGACTAGAACTCATGGCCTCCCAGTTTCTAGCCTGGTGCCTTCACCACTACACCAAGCTGGCTCTCAGAGATAACAATACCCACTCCCTCCCCCCCAGATAAATAACAGGAATATTATACAATCAGTGAACATAAAGATAGAAATCAAATTCAACCTCCTACTACCCTACCAGCCTTTCTAATGCTGGGACACTCAAGTGGAGGTGTGTTATATTCAGCATGGTATACTCTGGGAGCTGAGAAACTTGTGTTTGTAATGGGAGGTAAAGAAGGTGCAAAGAAGGTAATGAAGTGATGGCCATCTCTCTCTTTCCTTTCTTTTTCTCTACAAAAACTTGTTTCCCATTGATTTACAAACCGGAAGGTTTGTAAACTTATTTATGGAAAAATAACTGTCTATAAATATATTGCAGTACTTGTTATGCCTAAAATAAAAGGCACAATCTTATTCTCTTTGTTCTCGCTGATTTTATACTGCTATAGCCCTGTATTGTTGATCTACCATAGGTTATTATCATGCAGCAATATATAACCGCACAAGCCTTCTCGGGAAGGAAAAAGGAAGGATAACAAAAAATGAAGCCCCATGTATTTAATTTTGTCCTCATCATTCCCCAATCCATCAGAGGTGTGTACTATTTTACACATTTTCTTCTGTTGCAATACCCGATGAGCAGAACAATAAACCACTATTGCTTATCTTAGCTGTACCTTAAAAATGAAATATTGGGAATGAATAAAATGTACACTGAAGTTTATTCTCCAAACATGCACCATTACACAGATCACTCTTATTAAATTGAGATCCTTGATTTGTTGCTGACAAATTCTGCATTTAATTCTGGAAGCTAATATCTGTTTAGGGATGAGCAAAAGTGACCTATAGTTCTGCATTTCCTGGAAAATTAACTGAATGTTTTCTTCAAGTGCCACAACATAGCTTCTCTTTCTTTATTCCTCCTGCTTATAAAGTTGTAGCATTTGTTATTGGTCCATCCTATGTAGGAAGGCACTCTGGTAAAAAAATTGGCAGCAATAAGAAAACATAGTAGTCTATTTGGAAAATAGCCTTTGAGGAGTTAGGAGCAAATAATTAATTTAAACACCTTTCAGTATCAGTGTGATGTAGAGGTCAAAGTGTTGAAGAAGAGCCAGTAAGACCCAGACTGAAGTCCACCTTCAGCCACGGAAGCTCGGTGGGTGATGTCCAGCCAGCCCATCATACTCTACAAGGTTATTACTAAAAAAGAAAAAAAAATATTGAAGGAGAAAGTGACATGTATGAAGCCTTGAGCTCCTGGAGGAAAGTTAGATGTTTATCTAACAAATCTAACAAACAATACAATATATAAATAGCAAAGAACAAATAGCAATGAGATGCCACCATCCCACAGTTTGCTTGTGACCTTCTAAACTAATCATACCCAATCTGGTGCCATCCTGACAGGGGAATTATGAAAATGCTAGTTTGGCAGGTTGGGGAAATCTGCGGTTGTACTTAATACATTTAAATGTCTGAGTGTTGTAGCAGGCAGGAGTAATTGCACAATGTAGGTAAAATTAAGAATTTTCTGGGTTTTTTTCCAATAAGAGTTGGATATTTTTCTTTTAAAATTTGCATTGCACCTATTTTAGTTAACGTTATAGTTTTTGTGAATCAAAATATCAAGAAATGATTAAGAATGCCAATTGAACTGAACTGAAATTCAATGGTTCAGTTGCAGAGGGCTCAAATAAAAAAGATACAAAAAAGAGATGGGAGCTGCAAGACCCTTGCACCAGCAGGTTCATACAGTAGCTCTATTCTTGAACGGTACGAACAGTTGCTGCTGAAAAGAATGGCTTGATCCAGCAAGGCATCTGTATCTACTTTTTAAGCTTTTTTCTCTTTCTCTTCTCTCTGACCAGTTCTCCCTAATCACACAAACACACCGATCAAGATACAGAAACTTTTTGGACAGCCTTATTCCCAGAAGCCTGAAGTTCATGATATGCAGCACATTTCCATGCCTTTCATTCATGAAATAAACATCTCTGTCTGGAGGAAATATGTGGGACTTCAGCAGGAGTCCACCAACGTACAAGGTGTCTGCTGAGCTAGAAGGCTGTCTAATTAATACATGGCTGCATGTCCTTTGGAGCTGAGTGGGAAAGGAATATAAACAATAAATGAGCTCCACATGCTTGAACAGATCTTCTGAGACCAGTGGGAAAACAAAAAGAAAGGGAAATGAGCTTCCAAGTCCATGTTTGGTTTGAAGTGGGAGTAGCTCAGAATTTCTGTTGGCCAATCTCTTGTACGCTGTGCTTCAGAACAGAACTTTATATGCAGTGGGCTTTTTCTACAGCAACCAAGGATGAGATGAAAGATACCACAAAGGTCTGCTAAGGGAACTCCCATTTAGTTTTTGTAGAAGAATCCAAAGGGAATGGCATATTACCAGACCCACACATGATAATTAACCTTGGTAGAAGTCACGCTACGCACTCACATTTTTCATTTTCTTCCTGTTCCACACATACTCTTTTTGGAAAAGTCAGGATAATATATATATTCCAGTGTCCTCTGTGCAAGGGTGGATTGGGAAGGAATTGGAATACCAAGAGTAGGACTCATATGAGGAACTGATATTGCCTAATTTAATTGTGGATAAAAGTAACGAGGCAGAATCATAGACAATTGTCACATTACAGAGTTGAACCACCAATTCCAGGTTAGGGAAATGTACAGGAACATACTTGGGGCAAACAAGGTCCCAGATCAAACAGGAAATCTCACAGGTTAGTTTTCTTCTGAGAACAACCTATGACCAACAAGGAGGAAGAAGGCAGTCTAGAGCCTAAAAATATTTCATGGTTGGTAAGATAGTCTAAAAGCTCACTGTTTAAAGCAGACTCACAAGAAAGAAAGAAACACTCAGCTCTTGATACGATTCTCAGGGTAGCATATTTCAAGGACCTCATGGCTAGGTGTGCCATATTTAGCAGTGTCATGGGTAATGTTTGGTGGGCATTCATAGCACTTCACAGCCACATCTTAGACCGAATTATAAGGGGTCTGCTGGCCACTGTAAGATTCACATTGTGCCAGTGAGAACATATCTCAAAAGAAGAGAATATATTTGTAGCTCAGGTTTGAACTGTTGGGTTCTTGGTGCTCTCTGAACTTGTTTTCTTGCAGATGTTTCATTACCATGGTAGGTAAAATCATCAACTGATGTTGTCTAGCTTGGTAATGAAATGCCTGCAAGAAAACAACCAGGCTCAAGAAGCACCAAGAACCCAACAATGAGAACATATTTTAGTTAGAATGCTCTAATGTCTTGAAACAGAAGGACTTCCTCAAACAAAGATGAATCGATACATCTAATGAGCAACAAATGTCAATATGATGCTTATTAACTGATTACTGGAAAGCCTCAAGTGGATTCATTGGTTGCTTCTTCCAGCTCCAAACAAACCTTTGCTACAATTCTCATTGGAGTTGTGAACCGTTCCTCATTTTTCTTCTGCTTTGCTGACAAGGAGATAAGCTGTTAAGTGTGCAGCTGGTGGCTGGGCAAAGCAAACAGTTGCAAATTCACAAATCTGCATTCCTTCATGGTGGAGCTGCTGGAAGCCACACATGTGTCTCATTTCATTGTACACAGAGCCTCCAGGGGAAAGCCAGCTCCTGACAGCTGGCCAAGGAAGGGTCCTGATGTCACTGGCAGAAACAGCCGATCGTTTACAAATCCAAGCTGCAAAAATTGCTTTTAATAGTACTCTCAGAGGATAAAACAATCAGTAGGGTAGAAATGTACCGAACTGGAAGAGGGTCTTCGATAATAAGATTTCTGATAACAAAGAAAGAAAGTATTCTAACGATACACTGGAATACGTTACTTCTGTGATATTTCAGATCTGCGGCGCAGTCACCTGTTTTTTCACTACCTCTCTTTCATATGCTTTGTGTTATCTCTTTCTAAAAATATACAACAAACACGTTTTGAAGAAAAGAAAGCAGTTATTTATTTATTTAAATGTATTGGCTGCCCAATAAAATTCTACTAAATTCCTTTCTCCTACCCGATTTTAACGAGCACAGGTTGCCACGGTCAGAGTATCATATTCTGTGCACTGATAGCCATTTGACATTGTTGCAGGCTTTTCTTTTCCAGAAAATTTAAAACTTACCCCAGTGTGTTTAGGATTGAAATCCCAAGATTAGCTGAAAAGGATAATAAATCACAAAAATAAAGCCCGTGTGTCCACATAGTGTATCCTATCTGCATATTAAAAGATCAGTAAATGAAATGAAAAGACAAACCTATTTTTTTATCTTGCTCATAATATATTATAAAGATATAAAAGTACATAAAAATAGAGTATATTAAATGGATCAGACAAGCATTGAAATGCATAAAAAGCATACATTGCAAAGCCTAAACCTTTTTATCTTAAGAGGATTGATCAGAGAGCTAATTTACCAATCTAACATTTGCTTTTCTTGTTAAATGGAACTTCCTATCATCCTATGCATTTCTAATTATTCCCTGCTAAGTCAAAAAGGCATAAGCACATACAAGAGTTCTTAGTACCACACAAAAGAAAATTACAGCAATACATTTTTGCTCTCTATTCCACTATAAGCTGGGGGGGGAAACACGCTTTTGGTTCTTAGAGACATTTCCTGTGGTTCTTGTCTCTTGACTCAAAGCTCTCATTACATTTGCTTCTTTAATCTCGAGTGGTTGAAACCACAAAATACTGACCTAGTTGTGGCATTCTTTTCATGACACCAGTCTGGAGACTGATTGACACATTTCCTGAGATTGGGAGTCTTGAAGGGCAAGAATGTCTTGCCCCCTAAGAAAGAAGGGGATCCTACTTCTTATCACAACATACTATGCAGAGGTAAATCCAAATTTGTCACCAACGTGTACAGAACACTTAGCTGCATCTGATCACCTTTCCTTCACTAGTGCTGCACACTTGCATGATAAACAGGGGTGCAAACATGGTCTTTTTAGAGACAAAGATTTACAAAGTATATATGGAATGAAATTCAAGTGAAACCTGAGGGTGGCTTTAAAATGGGATGAGAATCTCAGAATGAAAAAAGAAATGGTTTTTAAAAAATCATTATTTTTCTCCTGAAGATTGACTGACCCACCCAATAAAACCATATATTATTCTTAAGGAAGATACATACATATGTATCCATTATATTATTTCTTTCGGAGTACATTATGCATAGCACAGAAAAGGAGTAAGAACCAGTAACCTGGAAAAATTAATATTCATTAAGATAAGGGAAAAAAGAGATACCGCTAAAACCAGCCTATGCCAACACTACTCATTGTACCTGCCATACCTCTCTACTCCTCAAAACCATCCTTGCTCACTCTCCGTCCATTCATCTCTTCGTAACACTGCTTCTTGTTCTTTAAACTTTTCTTTAAAAAAGATCATAAGGTTTATATAGGAAAAACAAAAGGGTAAACAGCAGAACATTGCATATAAAGAAAAGGAAACCTGCTCTCTGATTAAGTGCCTTTGCAGCTCGAAATGACAGGATACAAACCTCATTATATGTTTAGTCCAGTTCAAGAGATCCTGGTATCACCGCATGGATTTATAACCAATTTCACCAAGTAACAAAGAACAGAAGGAAAAAAAAGTATCTAGAACTTCATGAAACAGAAGCAGAAGACTCTGGTGAGGAACCAGATTCCTTGGTTGCTACACATGATTGCAAATATTTTAGAGGTACAGTTTCTATATCTGATGTTTTCTGGAAACCAATTCTTTGCTTTCATCTTCTTTTGAGAGTGAGTTAAATCTTAATTATTTTAACCAGACCAGGCTCTGACAAACTAAACAGAGAGATTTCCAGCCAACTATTTGGCTGACATATAGGATCAAGGAAGACAGGAGAACTTGAGTCATTGAAGAAGGTAACCAGCAGACAGTTTGGTGTAGTGGTTAAGGTACCAGGCTAGAAACCAGGAGACCATGAGTTCTAGTCTCGCCCTCAGCACAAAGCCAACTGGGTGACCACTTCTGAAAAACCTTGTCAAGAAAGCTGCAGGGACTAGTCCACACAGCCACCAAGAGTCAACCCTGACTCGAAGACACACATGCAGACACAATGCATACCCACTTTTAAAAGTTGCTTCCTCATCTGCTACATTTTTATGACTTGCTCCGAAGAGTTATAATACTGTATAGGAAGAGTGGAAAACTAGCTCTCCTAGGGCTAATTTCACCAACCTTGACCCAATTTCAAAGCCTTCTATCAAGCATAATATTTTCTAGCCTGCTACCTGGAAAGAGAGATGTATTACCTGGAAAGAGAAACATGGGTTTCAGAAAGAGGAAAAGAGGTGTCGAAAACAGGAAAACATCTCATTTTGGATCTATCCTCCGACTTGGATCCAGCCTTTCCTGCCTCTGCTTTCTTATACCCCTCCCACCACTGACATGGAACCCCCTATAGTATCCTCCCAAGGAAAGCCGCCTTCAACAAAAACAACACAACAACAACAAAAGGTTGTCCAAACACATCATCTTCAGTAATCAAGTAGTCTTTCCTGAATTCCAGACCTGTTTATCACAGCAGATCCTGGGAAACGTCTCAGAAAGCAGTGATTTGAGTGGAATAATTAAATCTGAGTTTATGCTCCAAAATGGTTTCAGGGCTTAATTTTCTCAAATGCCAATTAAGCTGTTTCTTGCATGTAATGCAAGCATGGTTTGATAGCTGCATTTCTCCCTCCAGTCTCAATTGTTCAAGGACAAAGCTATAGTTATTCAATCTTTCAGCCTCTCCTTTATGATACAGATGCAGCTGTAATAATAATTCATAGCAGCAATAAACACGGCCTCCTTTTTTCCCTGTGTTTTATATAATACAAGAAGTGCTTAAACAATGTATGAAGTGGTTTGCAAAGCATTCCCCTCTTGCATATTGAGTGGTTATCTTTATTTCTTGGGATATACGCTAGAGGTATAAAGAGTTGGGTTGATTTGTTATAGATTTTTGCTTTCCCACTTGACGCATCAGGGTATGTCTCAGTTTATTAACCTTCCCTACCTAAAACTGAGATTTAAGCAAAATTGTTCAGTAGGCAAAAATGGTAGCAAAGCATAGATATGAGATGCTAACAAGCATTTAATACCACGTGCTAAGCCACAATATGGTTGGTTGGGTTTGGCTTACTGTGCTCTGAATTTAGTCATTGGGAGGGGGTCACCATGATACATTGCTTGGCGTATTTTGCAGATCCAGCCAACTGTGGTTTATTCAGTAAACTCTGGTTTATTGAAGTAAACCATGGCTTAGCATGGAACTGATCCTCTTTGTCTGCCTGTTCCTGTTGTTCCTGCTTCCCTGTTTTATAATTTTCAATGATGTAAATTCTTTACATTTCTTTTGGATTTGCTGCTTTAGGACTTTTTTTTACTAAAAAAACAGCATACTTAATTAAAAATAATAATAAATATCTATCCCTGCATGTTAAATTGATGGTAAAATAACTTGAATGAGAAGGATTATTAATAAATGATGCCTGTTTCCATGATCTAGTTTCTTTTGGGAAAGGTGGCTGAGTTCAAGAACAATGTAATAAGCTGTCAGTATTTATAACCAATTAAACACTTTCTTTTGCAGAGAGCAACAGTGACATAGAAAGTAATATAAGGTGTTATGTTATTATCCGTATGAATGATCTGTTTTTGCTTACTTGTTTGGAGCTAGTATTATCTGGAAGAGAATATAGTTCAACCTTCCCTAACCTCCCTTCTCCAGATGTGTTGGGACTACAAGTCCTGAAATTCCCAAGAGCAACCCGGATGAAGGGTATCCCTTGGGGGAAGGCTGATGAAGTCTAATGATAAAATATTGATCTGCAGTTACGTCTGAACACTCCTTTTGTCTGCAGATATTAGGCCTATCTGCCATTAACATCAATACTATTTTTAAATCAAATGACGTTCATCCGCAGTATTCACATAAGAAAGAAAGAAAAAGACTTATAAAGTTTTAGACTCTTTTTCATGAAGAAAATCCAATCTCATCAAGACATGTAAATATTTAAATGTTGTATAAATTGAACTCAAGAAAACATAGCCCAGTGTGCTGATTGTAGTTCACGTGGAAACCCATAGGCACGCATGATTAAATCCTGCGTTTCACAAAATAAATCAATATGTACTATATTTCACAAGGAAAGGAAAAAAAGCCATTCAGCTGAATAAATTAATTAAAATAATATCTGAAGGTAGTCAGAGAAATGTAAGGAGAAGGGTGAAACTTGGGAGATGTTTTAACTGAAGATGTGAAGAAAAACAGAATTTCTGCAAATTCTTTCTTCCCTCTATGGGGTTATTCTCTTCAGGCAACACCAGAGCAGATTTCCAAGGCAGAGGGAAGAAGGAGGAATCTCACTCCCTTTCCTTTGAGCTAGAAGCGTATTCCATGAGCAGATACTCTGCACAAAGTATTTCTGGATTCCACCAGGAGCTATCTGCCAAATTAATTTGACAGTTGGATCTGTGGTCGGTATGCCTTCCAGGCTAACACACTGGTGCGTCAGTTGAGACTTCTCAGCTTTGCTCATATCCTTACCATTTCAGCATGGAGAGATATATGTAAGGATCACAACAGGTAGCTGGCTAGTGATACTAGAGAAAACAATTCTATTGTTCTCTTTAACAGTTGCCTAATAGAAGGAATGTCAGGATGTCACCTTGCAGTAGATCCGTGTGACATGTTGGGCTTGTTGACATTCCCTCTTCACCACCATTAAGAATTCAGATCACTCCAATCTTTGGAGCCATCTTCACCTGGTATGTCACCTCCTACATTAAGAGCAGCAAAGGACTTCTTTAAAAAAGCATAAAGTCCTGTGGTTCTATTTGCCACAATTCATAACAGCTAATTGTTTTAAGGTACAGTCAGTAACGTAACCATCAATATTGCAGCAGCAAATGCATTTGTTTAGTGAGGAATAGAAATCTCCCTGTGAAAATACATTTTGGAATTAATTTAGCACAAAGGACAGACATTTTCCATGTAGACATCCATATTTTCCATATATATCAGTAAATAAGGATGTAGACTCTAGTTAATAGGTGGTCTTTCCATGTATTCAGTCATGTTATTTCTGTCAAATTTCCAAATCATTCTGTGAATTGGGAAAAATGGCAAGGAAATCCACATTTATTTTTGTTTGTTACCTTCCCTAATATATACATTTTAAGCTGAAAACTGTAACAAATTCCAAAGAAATATAACTGCATTCTAATCCACACAGTAATCCAGGTGATATGAATTATATTTAATTAATTATCCAGCCACATATCTCTATCATGAATCAGCAAAGGAAGAATTTCTTGACATTATACTAGAAACAGGAGAGAAAATTTGAATTGAACTCCCACAATAAATCATCCTGTACACTCCAAGCTAGGTTCAAATTTGACAGACTTACTTTGTAAGCACAGGACACTGGGTGGTCCTTTTAAGCGTGGGGAGAATGATTCAGATGTGAACCCCTCACCCAACTACAAAATCTGACATGTTGCATTATGAATGATTTTATTTACTTAAGATGAGGGGTGGATAAACTCCAAGCTAGGGCTGCAACAGAGAACTATAAGACGGCAAGAATATACATTGATGATGCAAGAAGAAATCTTTCTCCAGAATTAATTCACTAGTGGCTTTAAATTTTTGTTCGGTTTTGCCTGAAAGTTGTGGATGATTTGCTCAATGCTCCTGGTGGGATTTTCTCCTGCAAGTATTTCCTTGGAGAACCCTTTCCCTTTGTTCAAACCAATGATGCGTAGACAACACCCCAGGACCACACAGAACCCTGAACCTCTGATCTCTACTAATCATCATTAGCACAAGTACATCTTATTTATTTCTTTATTTGTTACATTTATATTTTGGCTTTCTTTTGATAAGTCAAAAAAGCTAACTTGGGGAGAGGGAACTCCCTAAATTTTATTCCCACAAGGACAACTCATTGAAATAGGTGAGCTGAGATAGAACAGCTGGACCAGTTACCCAGTAACCTCTCACATAAGTGGGGTCTCCTGCCAGAATCCCTGACCCCACAAAATGAGAAAAAATTCTGGCTCATCTATGGGCAAAATCCACCCCCCCCCCCAAGACATTGGGGTCAAACTGTTAGTTTGGGAGCTTTGGGGTGGATATATGTCATAGATGTTTTGTTTTTTTAATGAGAGGGCCTACAGTTTTGTTTTTTTATTGCTAAAGTTTTATATGTTCACCACTCAGAGTTTCAGCGAATAGATGGGCAGCCTTACAAATTTGATAAATAAATAAACAAATAAATAAATAGTCATCCCTCTCATGGTAGGCCACATCTCCCCCTCCCCCCACAAAAAAAATTTAAATATAGCTCCAGCACTCCTTGGCTTAAACTAATCTAGTACCTCTGGTGAATCTGTTGGTCTGCTTGATTGGATGGTTGACCAAGGAAACTTTGATTCCTTCGAAGGCTGAATTTATAATGCTGTAGGACCACCTTAGGATGGAATGGTTCAGCGGAATGCACACTGTGGCCATATTACAGTAACCAGATAAAGAAGGAATAAGGCTGTTCACAGAATAAATAAATCATAGAACCAAAAGAGGATATTTAGGCCATCCAGTCCAGTTACACACAGAGAGATACATACACACTCTCTCTCTCTTGCTCAGTGCAGGAATCCAAATTAAAGCCGCTATGACAGATAGCTGTCTTGCTTCTACTTGAACACATCCAATGAAGGGGAACCCATCACTTCTTTGATTAATTGGTTCCACTGTCCAACTGCTCTTTCTGTCAGGAAGTTTTGTTTAACATTCAATCAGAATATCCCTTTCTATACCTTTAATTCATTATTTCATGTCCTACAGTTTGGAACAATAAAGAACAGCTGACATCCTTTCTAGGATTTGAAATGTGCTACCAAATTCCCCCTTTCCTTCTCATAGCTAAATATTTCCAGGTCATTCAAGTTCTTTTCTTAATCCTGTGATTATTCTCATTGTCCTCTACCAGTTTGTCTGGTTCATAGAACTGAACTTCAGGTGGAATCTGACAAGCTGAGACAAGACTTGTTATGTCCCATGATTTGAAAATGATGCTCCTGATGACGCAGTCTAAAACTGCATTTGCCTTTTTTGCAGCCCATCACTCTGTTGAGTCACATTCAGTCTGCAATCAATCACATTTCCAAGATCCTTTTCTTACAAACTATCCCCAATGCAGATATATCCCATCTGATTTCTGTTTGATTCCTGTTTCTTAAGTACAGAACCTTGCATTTCCCTCTGTTAGGCTTCATTCTGTTATTTTCAACCCTTTAATCTATCAAGATCACTTTGAATTTCATTTCTGTCTCCTACAACGTCAGCTCTCCTAGCCAATTTTGTGTCATCTACGCATTTGGTAAGCATCTCCACCTTTTGTAGGGGCGAACATCAAAAATCTGTTCCTGTCCTCTGTGGAGTTTCAGAAGAGACTGAAGCCAACTGTTTGTGCAGGCTGTGCACATTACTAGAGTTTCTTCCTACAGTTGCTGGTTAATGATGCTCCCCGTACTTGCTTTTCACCCTTGAATAGAAGCTATCGGGGACAATCGTTATTTCAGATCCCTTGGCTTTAACATTAACAGTGGCAAATGGATTAGACTTCACTAATGGCTACGTTTGCATTGGCTGCCTTTCAGCATGTAATGCTCCATGCACACGTTGTATAGCCAATGGTTCGTGTAAAGCGTATCCCAGAATGTTATGCAGAGTCAGTTCGTATATTCCAAACTTACAATTGATTTAGCTACAACAGTGAAAATAAATTGGTTACAGAGAGGATACACATTTGTTAAGAGTGTGTCTGAAAATAAATATGGCTGAGTTCATGCAACACAGTTAAGGAACCAGTACCTTGTGTAAACTCTGTAATCCAGGCAGTACTGAGTCACAAAAGGCATGTTCTCCAGGACATCTTGAAAGCACAGTCTCCTGGATGCTTCTCAATCATCCTCTTCTTCTGATAGCCTCTATGTGTGAAGAAGCACCAGACCTATAAAATTCCACACAGGAGGCTGACAAGGATCCACAAACTATGGATGTTTTTTTCCCCCAACTGATATGATCTGTAAGCTGGTACACTTGATCTTTACTTTGGAATCAGTTCACAGATGCAAGTCATCAACTGAGAAATATGTGAACCAGCTCTTAAAACAGATCTTTTCTGTCAGCTGACATTGGTATGATTTGTGAGTTATAAAGCAAACCAACAAACATTCTGAGCATGGGGGCTGACCTGTGGTACTTCAAACAGTTCATCTGCAAAACACAGTATTTGACAGCACTTTTGATGAGCCACTCAGTTCTTTTCAAAACTGTGATTTTACAAAGCAATATGGTATAGCATAAATTGAAGATCATATGCTTGTCAAAGCCATATTTAAACAGAATTTTCTTTTTTCCACTGTATAACTATGTATACTAAATGTACTTAATACCAGCATACTGTTAGGCCCTCAGTCTTGATCTTGTACTATAGAGACAGCCATGCATTTTTCTTTACTAAGAAGAGTCCTTTCACCTCAGAGGTGATCAAGTCCAAAACTCTGCTTAATGCAGAATCTGCTAATGCATTTTGGACAGATGAATGTCCAGCCCCTGTTTGAAGACCTCCAGTGAAGGGAAACATACCATTTCCTGAGACAAACCCATTCCACTGGTTAGCAACTCTTACCACGAGGAAATTCCTCCTAATATATAGCCTGAATCTACTTCCCTGTATGTTCAACCATTTGGTTCTGATGCTGTCCTCTGAGAAAATAGATAACAAGTCTTCTCCTTCCTCTATATGACAACACTTTAGACCATGCTGGCTAGGAATTCTGGGAGTTGAAGTCCGCTCACCTTAAAGTTGCCAAGGTTGAGAAACACTGCTTTAGATATATAAAAATTGTTATCATTTTCTCCACTCAGGTTAAGCATACCCAGTTCATATAATTTTTCCTCATAGGACTTGGTTTCCTGTTCCCTTACCATCTTGATAGGCTTCCTGTGAACTCACTCCAGTTTGTTGACATTCTTTTTAGACAGGGAAACCCAGAACTGGACATAGTATTACAAGTGGGCCTGATCAAGGCAAAGTGGAGTAGGATGATTACTTTGCCTGAGCTGGGCTGTGTGCTCCTCTTTATACATCCCCAAATAGCAGCTGCCTTTTTAGCAGCTGCATCACGTTGTTGGCTCAAGTTCAACTTGTGATCTCTAGACCACCTAGATCCTTTTCACACGTATTGCTGCCAAGCCAGATCTCCATGTTTTATTGAAATACAGTCCATATAATTCAAAGCTAAAGAAGGGATGGAAGGCATGCCCATTCAGAAAAGGAATAATAATATGATGAGTATTATGGGAACAATCTTTTGCATTACTATGTGGTACATATGTATGTATGTAGAATGGGGAGAAATCTCATTCTAACAGATTCAGACACTGAAAGGGTTAAAAGAAAATCTAATCCATCAATCCAGGTAGAGTTATCTGAAGCCTACAAAAGTCCAGCATGAAGAGGCAAGAAACAGCAGGTTGGTTCCACTTTCGGGTGGACAAATAAAAAGAGGAAAGGACAGCTTCATTTTGTCTTTCTCTCTCTCTCTCTCTTTTTTTCCATTGGAGGGATGAGAAAGCTCTTCCTGAGCTTGTTCTGAGCTAGGTAAGCAGTGCCCCAACACAGAGTCTGGGTTGGATATTCAGAAAAAAATATAGAAATCTAGGGAAAAGTAGAGATAGATGTAGATTAGAATTTTGGTTTATGCTACAGAAAAACTGTTTGAGCTCTGGTGCCTATGCTATTCTTGTTATGTCTTTGTTCTGTATGTGTGCATGTTATTAGTTGAAGGAGCAGCAGTTTCATCAGTTATTATTTACTCCCCCCACCTTTTCTTCTTTCAACTCCCCCTTAATTCCTTTATTCTCGATAAAAACACATAATAAAGACTGGACTCCTAACTGAATCTGTGACCTTATTGTGGAAGGATTTTGATCTTAGAGATTGGAGAGAAGGGCCAAATCTTAGAGTCTCCTGCTTGAGGAAGCCAAAGGAGCCAAATCATCATATTCCTATACTCTGTTACAAGGTGAATAATAATAAATGTGCATTTATTTCTGAAGTCAGGGTGTAGAAAGCAGGTAACGAGCATCACAGAAGCCTGTTTCCTACCAATTGTCCTGTAGGAAAGTTCCTAGAACTTTCTTGTTTTTCAGTAGAATAGTTGTATGTCTCTCTACATCCCCTTTTATCGTTTATAAAATGTTTTGGAGGATGTCATCCCTACCTACAAAGACATAAAGGATTGGAATGCATAAATAAAATATGCCAATTTTATTTAGCAACCAATTTTCTCTATATTGGCAATTCCTTTCACTCCCCCACCCCTTAAATGCATAGTCTTTTTCTTTTATATATTTTTTCTCTTTATGCATACAAAAGACTACTACTAACAATGAAACACCATTCTGCTTCATTCTTTTCTTTGTGGCCTCTCCCTTGAGTGTCTATGTTTAATTTTTACCACTCATAAAAATCACATGTTTAATAAAGAATAGTTTGGACCTTTACCACAGTGGTCATTCTGAGCCCACCACTGTCTCTCATTGGCTTGGCCCATCTTTCTTCTTCATGTCAGCTTCTTCCCCACCAACCCTCATTTCTCTGCAACAAGACAAAAATGTCCAGAAAATATCCCCCCTCCCAAAAAAGCTGCATATAGGAAAGAAATGCCTTGAATAATATTTAAATTTTCAACATTTGAAGGAATAACATTCAGATGTTTCCATGCTCATCTCAGTGTGGGTGAATATTTCAAGTTCTTGGAAAATACACCATGCAATTTCCAAAAGATAGAAATTTTAATCTCTTTCATCTGCTACTGACTATATATATTCTTTTCGATGCATACAAGTCAATTGACATTTTTTTAAAAAAAGCCAAGGATCATGCATTACATCTGTCATTTATTGTAACAAATGATCTTGGATTTTCCCATAAGAAATAAGGAGGCAAACTGATGCATAAATGGGGATGGGATGTGTACTGCAAATCTATTTGCATTGTTTGGAACACAGCCATATGTTTGCAGTTACATATATAGCCTAAAACTGGAGTTTTTACAACTGGAGTCCTCTCTTCAAAGCAATCAGGGATGGCCATTTTAATCAAGCCTCCATTCTAAAATGAGAGCTGCTTTGTATCTGGTTGCAACCATTCATCCGTACTCGCCTGGAGAGAAAGCATGATGGAGAAACACAGGTTTAGCACCCTCCTTTTTATTCACATTTCCCCCTTGTTCTTTATATCCCTGAAAATAAAGCAGAACAGTCTAATGTAAATATATATAGTTCTAACACTGAACTGTTTCCAAATAAAGTAACTCCACAACTTAACTGGAACTGGTAGAGATGTGTATATTTCTCCTTGCATGGTAACTTCAATATTTCAGTTTGTCTTTCTGGTTACTTGGAGATTCGCTGGGATGATGATGATGATGATGACGACGATGATGATGAAGATGATGATGATGATGATTAAAAATGAGAATGGCAATGATGGATGAGGAGGAGGTGAGCAAAAGTGTGCTGGAGAGTAGTTGAATTGCTTGTAGAATGCAAAGTATTTGCTTGTTCAAGAAAGGAGGCACTTGGGTTGAATTTATAGTCTTGGGAGATTCAGGCAAATGAATAAGATGCTGTAGCTGATAGACAGGCAACCTGGTGGCATAATTTGGCCCCAGTTGCTCTAAAGAACTTCACCGTAGAGCTTCTGCGGGCCAAAGATGCAGGCATCACTAGAGATTCTCCTGCCATCTAGCCCGGCAGGTGATCAAGATTAAGCTTCTCTTGGCTAGACACACTTTTTATCACTGTTAGTTTAGTATGCGCTGTTGCCTCCATGCAATTCTTCAGAAGGTGAGATTTCGCCAAACATAGCTTTTGGACAGCAGGCAATGCTATAACACAGTGGCATCAATGTAATTGAAGCAACAGTGGGCAATTGCAACATAATGAAGGTAGCTCAAGATAAGGCTACAGCATCTGTGGGAGTGAGATCTACAATCGGAGGAGCAGCCATTAACTTTCCATGTCCTGAGCTTTTCCATTATTTTTGAGAGCTTTATTCCTGACTGGTAGATCATGCTTAGCAGGTAGGGCAGTGGGGGAGGGGGTGAGAGAGGATTTAGTGAGATGCTTTTCACAGAGGGAAATGTGTGACAAATAGCGCACTCAAGGTAACATAATGCTACAAGCGTGTGGTGCTCAGCAGGTTGCACATGTTTGGCATTATACAGTTTTACTTACCAAGCTTCAATTTTGCCATTTCAAAATTCAGGCACCAGAGTGGTTCAATTTAGGAACTTATGCAACATGATAACTACAAGGGAATAAAATATGCTACTTATTAAAATGGTAACTGAGACACCATATTACTCATCTGCCTTGTTTTATAGACAGCAGAGCAAAAAGGCTAATATTAATTGACCTACCTGCTTTAGAATTGAAGAATTGAGGCATTTAATCAGCTTAAGGTCAAGTTTGTTCCCTCAGATTCCAGACTGATCTGAGTATGACATCTGACAGACAATTCCTTTCTCACTACACTCAGGATCCAGACCTTGCACCAGCCTAGCTTAGTCACAGCCTACCAACATGCTCAACACTAGTGGCTACAAGGGGGAAAAAATGCAAATTTCCACCCAGAAAAGAATTTGCATCAGTGGTTCTTCTCCTTTTCCTTCTTCTTCTTCTGGAGTACCTGCAAGGGAGGTCAAAAAAGTCAAGATGGCAACTGTGACTGTGAGAACTGCCCCTTTTTACATGTGTTGCTCGTGCAGCCACCATCGTGACTTTTTTGACCCCTGCCTGCAGACACCAACGCTATTAGCCCTCCTTTTTTGAATTGGGGTAATTTGTTTCCACATACGTAGCTCCTTATGTTGCTGATCAAAAAGGGTCAGATAGTTATTCCTTGATGTAGACACCATCTTGACTTCTTTGAACCTCCCCCTCCCCATGGACACCCCTGAGTGGGCCTTAAACTCCTTTCCTGCAGTGCTTGAAGCTTCCTCTAACCATTTCACCATTTCAAGGCATGAAGCTCATGAAAACAGCAATAGTAGTCTAAAATAAGCTTAGAATGGCTAACAACACAAACCCTATCCCCAATCCTCCAAAACAGACAACTAATTTCATGGACATGCACCCTCTGCTTCATGCCACCATCTGGTTCACTGTATCTCTTGCCCGCCTAAACCATTAACTCTAGCCCCCCAGCAGCCACTGAACTGGACATTTTTGCTTGCTGGCTAGGATGATAAGGAAGAATGGAGAAAAACAGAGAACATTTCTTACCAGTTCTTAGATCTAAAGCAGTACAGTATGCTATGCTTTCTGGAAATATCAGTTCTAGATATCTGGGAGCTCTTATTTGTAACCCATTACATAGCAAAAACAATGTAGAAGAGAAGAAAAATCACTTTCTCCTGCTGCGATGACAAGAACATTATCTGTAAGTGGCAAAGCACAGTCCTCTGATTGAATGAGCCAGATAAGTGTAAAGTGCACATCAATTTAATTATTTACCATCATTGGCTCACTAATTACCAAAGTTAAAGAGCTAAGAAGGCAAGGAGCATAAGAAACGTAGCAGCAATTTCGGCACTGAAAGCAAATGAGGATTTTAATTTACACAAGGGCAACTAATAATACAGAAGTTCAGAAATAAGGGTCTGTTCTAGTTCCTTGATTTGTAAATGGTTTTTTATTTGCAAACAAATTAAAAACAAAACAAAACAAAACCCCTTCAGGGTGTATTAAAACTTTGTGGATTTCGTCTTGATCATTATGTATAACAGCTTTCAGTAATGTGGCCCCTAGTTTTCCATTTACAAAGGATTGTGTATCTCATATGCTCCAAAACTGATAAAGGACATGAAGTTGAAGCAGCTTGAAAAATGTAAAACAGGTCCAAAAAGACTTGGTCAGCTAGGTGACATTGAGTGTCTGGATGGAGAAATATTTGCTTGAATTTTCATACAGGCCTATTAATCTGCACTACCCAAATCATTTCAGCAGGCCAAAATACATTCATCCTTTGGCCTTTGCATTTCACAGAATTTTGCTAAAGTCATTCTGTAGTTTAAGGGAAAAAACGGTACAAAAGTTCAGGAGAAGATGGAAAAGATATTCTGAAAAAAATATAACAAAAAGCATTACACGAAGAAAAATGGTGTGCAAAACTGGGTACGATGTCGAGGTACACATAAAAATATGTAAACAGCAACACCACCTGAGAAAAAAATTGCATAGGATTGAATTAGACTGAGAATGGAAAAATGAAAAATAGAAAGCAGAAAATAGAGAATTCTCCATCTGTGTCATGATGAGATTGTGAGTATGATCCTGTCTCGTCATTCCATAAATTAATTTCTGTGTTGTTTAATAATTTCATTGGGCTAGATTATTCTTTGCAGTCATGTCTCCTGCTACATCTTCTTTGATGGATTTCCATTCTGACAATGAAACTGATGATGGAATCATGACATGAACATTGTCTTAAGTTGTGAATATGTTGCACTTCCACGAGGACACTGTGTTTGTTCTTTCTACTACATGTACAGTATATTAGGAGAGTAAAAAGAGACTTATTTTCAAGCCACTGGGTTTCTGTGATTTTCTGGTTTTATAACTTATATTCATGGTGTACTTTGGATTATTAAATCTTGTGCATTGTGTTCAGATGTTATTACTACTCAGCAGTCTAGAACCATAAAAAAAAGTCCTACAGGTATCCATGATGGTAAGCAGGAAAAATTGCTCCAAGATACTGCTTCAGTGAAAAGAATTGCCACAAATTATTTGTGATGTGAAATCAAACTAAGAATATCTAGGAGGAAACCAATGATCAACACCTTAGTAGCTGACAAGAGGAGGAAGATATAATGACAACATCTTTGGGCTTGTATAAATGTGTTTGCAATCATGAATCAATACTCTAATCCCAAAAGACATTTAAAACAATAAACCTTATTAAGGTTTACAGTAACAGTGGGTTTTCTGATATTGTGGAAACCGGAAGAATAAGAGGATATAGTATATTACAACAGAAAGAGGAAAAGAATCACTAATCAAGGATCACTAATCAAATAATAAAATATTGCATTCAATTAAATAATATTTTAAGAATTATTATCAACCAGGTATGATAATGAAAATAGAAAGGCTGTCATGGTTCCCTTTATTTTGTGTTTCAGCCCAGGCAAGAACCTGTGCATTTTCAAGATAAGAAACAGACTTAAGTTGCATATATTTTTCAGAAATTGGAGGCTCAGGTGTTGCTTTGTCCAAAATACTACATGCAAGATGACACCTGCTAAATTTTCCTCTTTCAGTTCGTACTTTCCATCTTGAAGACTGCCTCTGTATGGCAGTCCCCATGGCCACAACATCTGGCTTAAGTTTTACATTATCCTGCTTTCACTCCATACCTTCCTTTTTCCTTTTTCTTTTTAACTGTATGACCTGATGTTGAGTTGTGGAGGACTAGGAAACTTTGAACATTATTTTGTGGTGTCTTGCTTCATTCTAATAGATATATTGCTCAATTAGCCATGTTGAATAATCAAACTATTTTTCATACTTTGTTGAAAAATAGATCCACATCCAATAAGAATGGTTACATGGGCTCAGACATATCCTACAAAAACAAGTTGTATGTGAAGAGTGAGCACAGTGAACTCAGTATTACATCAACTTGTGTACATTGCATTTATTCAGTCAGCTGAGATTAGTTTCAACTACTGTTTGATTCTTTAGGCCATCATAACTGCCTATTTATAGTAGTTCCCTGTGAATGGGAAGGAAGTTCCCTGTGAATGGGAAGGAATAAAAGTAGTAGTTCCCTGTGAATGGGAAGGAATAAAAGAGTTTATGGTTTTTATGACAACAGATATGGTCTTAGTAAGATTTAAATTTATGGAGAATATCATAGTCAGAAGTCACACCAGGTCACTGATCTAAGAATAAAATAAGTCAGCCAAGAGTGAAAAACAGAGCAAGTGCTATGGGCTGACAGTTTGGTTATGAGCAGATCAACCACTGGTGGGAAAAATGAAGAAATAAAAAGTTAGGGTGGAGTTTGAGTACATAGCAGAGGCAGGATGTGCCCATATTCCATAAAATATTTCATTTATTAACCATTAAAACATGTAATGATTGCAATTCAAAGCATGCAATAAGCCATAGATCAAATATTCTGCATTTAAAAACAAATCTCTTTAATTCATTTTTATTGCTGTTTTCAGATCCTCAGTATGTTTAGTTGTCTTCAAAAATGGATCAATTTGGTTTAGTTTTCATATATGTTAGGTCTTCCCTCAATCGTTTCAGTTTACATGTGTGCATACAGACACACACAATCTGTTCAGCTGGGATAATATACATCACTGTAAAGTTATTAGGAAAATAGTTGAATAATACCCCAAGAGCGCTTATAAAGTGAGGGTGAAATCTTAAGTCAACTGTGACAGTATCCCAGAAGCCATTGGATAAGCCCTTTCCCCATCACTGATTACTATCTAGCATCTTTTCCATACAGCAAGACCACTCCTTCCCTTTTCTTCCTTTTACAGTTGACATGGTCCAAAAAGACTTTGGTTACTTTTAGTTTCCATTGTAACCCTAAGTTCTTTCTTTTCTTTAGCTTTTCTAACTTTCTTTCTGCCAATATTAGCTAATGGTAATACACTTCTTTGGTGAATAGGCCCATCTTCCATTTCCTATATGGGTTCCTGTAAACTCAGTTGAATCCATAGTGGTTTCCTAAAGTGTCCACTTGCATCTGTTATGGTTTCCTAAACTGCCCTAATTTTTTCCATTGAAATTATGTGCAGTTGTACTTATATTATCTTGCTATTTGAAACTTCCCAAACCTCTTATGCTCCCTTTGACTTAGTACTTCTCTAAGGTTGTTGAAATTGGTTTTCCTGAAATCTACTTCTATGCTCCAGTGTCTCTTTCCATATTATCTTGAACCTGAAGATGATGGGCTGTTCCTTTCCAAAGTTCCCACTGAATTTATTTCTTTGACTCTTCTCTTTTAGTTAGTATCAGATACAGAGACCTGACCCTCTTGTCTCTCATTTATCCTTCTGGAAAATGAAACAGTTTACAAGACCACTGAGAATTTTTTGTGGCCTTGAAGTCTTGACCAAGTTGGTTTCCAAGCAGATGTCCAAGTAGTTGATATCTCCATTATTACTGTATCTCTCTTCCTTGAAAATGTTATAATCTGGTCCAGGAAGGAGTTATCCAGATCTTCTACCTGGCTCTGGTTGTACATTCTGATTGTATCTTTGTTTTACTCCCTTTTTTATATTCTTACCCAAATGGTCTTTACTGAACCTTCAGTTTCAAAATCCTAGATCTTAGTATACTGAGAAACTGAAGAAAAAAATTTGAGTCTGTAATCCTCAATATATCCTTTATATATTTCTATAGTTTTCCAAAGCCACATCATCAGCAGAGGAGAGAATCAGGCCAAAGAGAATTGGGAGTTTGATATTAAATGAATAACATTTAGAGCAGACCAAAAGAAGCTCACAGAACATGTTCATACACCAGCTGGCCTAATTTCATATATGTAGAGCAGTAAACATTTTTATATTCAAAGGTTCTTAACCATTGGCAAGCCATAGTAAAGAGATTGCCTACTCTGCCTTCTGAGTCCTCTAATATGTTTCTTAAAAGACAAAAATATCTGGTTTTACTTTTTTTAAAAAAAATTAATCAAATAAGATGCCAGATCTAATTTTCACATTCCCAGCAACCATATTAATCACAGAACTAAGCTTTCACTCTCTGTGTGTGTCTCTCTCTTGAAATAAGCCAATTCTTTCACACTGAAAATGGGGGTGTGAAAGCAATCCCTATAATACTAAAAAAAGAAAGAAAGAAAGAAAGAAAGAAAGAAAGAAAGAAAGAAAGAAAGAAAGAAAGAAAGAAAGTAGAAGCTCCTTCAAGTAGAGCTTGACTCCTTGTGATTTCATAATGATTTCATATAGATTTCTTGGTTTGCTGTTGTCTTCTTTTGGGATAATTTTTTTGACTTTTCAATCTAGCCTACAGCCCAGGAATGTCCCAGTAGTTTCCCATCCAGGTACTCAGTAGATCTGACTCTGCTTAGCTTTTCTAGGTCAGACAAAAGCCTAGTTGATCCCTATATATACAGATCTAAGGTATACAGTCTGCAGTTGAAAAACTCCTTGTATACTAACAAAAGCACTGTGGAATTAAGGAGGAAGGGTAAGAAAGGCACTTGATGTCTCTTCTGTGATTTGACTGTGGTATTTGACCAGGAGTTATGGAAAGATTCAAGTGAAGGAACTTTGTTTGCAGTTCCAAGAGCAACTATAATGTCCACATTTCAGAAATAGAGCGTGCAACTAGAGTTTTCTACATGGGCCATCAACAGTGTTAAATGGCAGATGCAACCAGGTGATCACACCTCTTCCTTTTCTAACATGTGCTGCACGCATCATATGAACATAAAAAGGAGCAGGACTTCAATCACCCACTTGTGCCCACCATTTTGACATCTACACACCCTGTAAATGCCCTTGTGTCTGACACCAAAAATCTAAAATATCGGTGAAGGAGCCTAGTTAAGTCTCACAGTGAGATTCAAGAGCCTAAGCAACCAAAAGAATGTCTGAGTTCCGAGCACTGGACTATGAGGTCTCTCTCAAACTTAGCAGGTTTAGATTAATGTCCACAGAGCACATATCTCCTTGGAAGAAGTTACTAAATATCAAGGAATGCTATTAGCACCCAGGGAGGCTCTCACAGCTGCTTTTTGATCCTCAGTGTGACATCACTCCCTGAAGGGAGACTGAACAACTGGCTCAGGAACTGAGTCTTGAATTATATGGTCTAAAAAGATGGAAAGGAATAACAGACTGTAGTTTGCAGTTTTGCATTTAAGCTGGGCTCTGAAGAGTGGCCTTCTTTCCTACCACCAAAAAGTAGAATACTCTGGCAATACTTTTGGGGCATAATGACCAGACTCAAATTACTCTGCTTTGGACACATTATATGAAGATCTAGCTCTCTGGAAAAGGCTCTGATGCTGAGAAAGATGAGAGGACAACCAGAAGCAAAGTGGATGGGCTTTGTTACAATGGCAATGACTGCACCATTGGAAGACCTGAAGGACCAAGTTAGGGATAGATTGTCAGGGAGAAAATCTTTATGTGGTTGCTATGAGTTGACACTGACTTGATGGCACATAATCAATCAAACTGACAATACAGGTAGTCCTTAGTTAATGATGGGAATTGGGACCGAAATTCCCATTGCTAAGTGACATGATTGTAAAGTGCAATGTCATATGACCGTGCTGCTTAGTGATGGCAGTCCCAGGGCTTCCAGTTGCCATTGTTAAGCAAACCCCGCAATGTTGTTAAGCATGATATCATGTGGTCGCCATTTGTGACCTCCTGCCGGCTTCTCCATTGACTTTGCTTGTCAGAAACTGACAGTGAAGGTCGCAAATGGTGATCATGTGAATCATGAGGGATGCTGCGACCCCTCATAAGTATGAGGACCAGTTGTAACTACCACTTGTTTGGCACTGTCATAAATTCAAACAGTCACTGAACGAGTGGTAATTAAGTGAGGACCACCTGTACTTAAGTTTATGTTCATAAAAATATTACAAAGGACAGGCACTCTCCGCAGTGCTCTGCAAGAAATCATTCCTACTATATAATAAGACCAAACCCGTATAATGGTTAGGTGGTTGTCACATCTATGGACAACCCAAAGAGACAGATTCATAACTACTGAAGCACATAAAAGAAAGGTATTTGAGTAAGTAGTACCAACATGTTTAATGCATCTTGGGTATTCTCCAAAATAGAAAGGCAGAGGTATAAATTTAATAAATAAAAAATGATTGACCCTTATTTGGTAAGGCTATTAAAAGGCGTTGTGAATCTGAACTGGTCTACAAAATGGCTAGCTGTCCATCCCTGCTTTAATTGTTTTCCTAGGACTATAAAGTCATATTTACCAGGTTCTTCAATAAATCTGTTGGAATCTGCCTCCTGGCTCTGTGAATAGATTATGTCTCTGCCTTCAGGATCATCTCAAAATATGCATTCTCTCTTCCCTATCACAGTAATTATTTTATGATTTCCTCATGCAGACAATGTTTCTCCACTGATGTCCATGCCCTTAAAACCCTCAAGCCATACACGAAAGTAACAGTATATAAATAACTCCATTGTAATGAAAACAGCCTCAAGCATGTTTTCTTGGAGTATGTATTAACAGCTTTTCCTTGTTGCCTTTTTATTATTTATTTTTGAAATGAAAATCAGATTTTATTGTGCCATGTTCAATAGCTGACTGTAAAATATGTATGGCTAGTTGAGTTTCTGCAGCTGCCACTTACAAATAACTTGCAGAAGGGAATACAAAGGCATTAGAAGGAGAAATGTTAGTGACATGTGACTCCTAAGTGGCATGATATGACATAAACATACAATTGTGCCTAAATCTTCCTATAAGTATCTTTGGAAAAGGATGTGCTCAGGATGCACTCTGGCTGTATACAAAGGGACAAGATCACAGATGGGCTATATGTGGCATTCCATATATTATTTAACTCCAATCCACATCACTCAGGTACCACAGCCAATGTGTGGGTTTACATCTGGATGTCTCTATGTTGCCCACCTTGATTCAGGTCTTTAACACTATAAGAAGGTCAGTGTAATACACCAGTGTGGGATACTAGTGTGTTTGTTTATTTATTTATTTATTTATTTATTTTTCAGGCTTGGATGCCGCCCATCTCCCGCAACGGGGGACTCTGGGCAGTTCACAATAATAAAAAAGAAGAAAAAACACAGGTCTCTCCGAACATGGCTAAGTACATGTAAGTGTTACAGTATGTAATCAGTTGTGAAAGTGTTACGTGATCATTTTCCAAGATTATTGTGGACTAATTTTCCAGTTTCCAAGAATAAACTTCTTAAATAGACAGTAGCATTCATGAAAATTTTTTGTCTATAAAAGGAAAGGGAAGCTATGTGGACAGGACAGGATTCTTAAGCAAGATACTGACACTGGACCATCATAATCTCTATTGCCACTGCCCATTCAGTTACATTCATGGTCAGGGAAGATTGGAGCAATAATCTAATATATCTGGAAGACACCAGGATGGCCACTTCTGGGATAGACTAATAAGATAAGGAGGGGAAGCAGTAGGACAAAAAGTCTCTGGTGACAGTCCATAGATCCTTTTCTGAGCAGATACTGATCTGTCTTATCTCAATAGCTATAAATCTCTACTTACAAAGGAAGAGCCATGGCAAAGGGGAGAGAGCCTGTCCACAGCAAAAGCAGACTTACTATCTCTAGGTCTAGCACATCAAGTTCAAGGCACAGAAACACAGAAATCCAAAAAGCAATCTGGGTCACAACAACCAGACTGAAATATGCAAAGTCATGGCCAGGAATGTTTATGATATGGTCAGTGTTAAGTGACAGTTGCAGATGCTAAAAGACTGCCTTATGCAGGGTTAAAATACCATAAAAGTCTAATTGCCTGAGATCTTGCAGGAGTCTTAATCCTGCAAGATCTGTGTTTTAGGTGTTCTGCCTAATATTCTATAACCTCAAGTGCTAGCTTTTCTTGGAATTGAGGAGAGAAGGGTAGGAAGCATCCAGCAGGTCTTCCCAGTCAATTCTCTCATCTCCAGGACTATTGCTGGTGCTTAGCTTCATTCAGCAATGAATGAAGTGTGTCTTGGTTGATTCTTTTGGCCCTGTTCCAGTGGTTGAACTGCTCAAACCCATCTCCAGGAGAATTGCTGGATCCTCAGCTTGATTTGGAAGCTGTGCCAAAGATAGTTCTTCTGAGTCCTGATCTAACTCATAGCAGGAGTTACAGAGATAGGGATTATAGTATCTACTGATGACCCCTAAATCTTGGCTCCTGCACTATTTAAACTTACAAACTGACCAGGATGAAAGAGTCAAGAGGATGATTATCAAATTTGCAGATGACATGTAAGTAGGAAGAGTGGCTAACAGTTTAGAAGAGAAATAAAAGGTGGAAAAAGATCTAATGAGGCTGCATAGAGCAGGTCCACATCACTCTTTCCAATTCCCACACACCATGGACCATAAAAAGTGCCTCTTCAATATCTCAAAAGGTGGTATTGATTTTAGGAAGTCCTTTCACAACAGAACTATAAAAACATGATGTTCCTTCTCCAGAAAATGCTGCTATACAAGTCAGTCGCTTAATTTTGTGATTACAGTTATTATTGATTTCCCTGCAGAACGGAATGTATCAATATCTTTGGTTTCAGAGGAACATACAGCAACAAGAAAACATACATAAAAAGGACTGACCACAAAATGAGGTGCTTTATTTTAGATTAATGAAGCTGCCTTGCTGAATCTCCTAACCACACTGTTAGAAACACCACTCCATTGCATTTACAGAGAGAAGAACATCTCTGTGGTGCTGGTTGATTGACAAGCTTACCCTTTTTAACTTTCAGAAAACATTGTTTAGCAGTTGGAAGAACTAATATTATTATGCTTTTAAGTTGCCAGACAAATTCCTCTAAATGATATCATAAATCAAGTAAGCTGATATTTCCTATGCATCCAGAACAATCATTTATGCTTGCCCCTAAAGACCCCTTTCATCAGGGTTTTATACATGCATAGAAATATCCTTCCCTTTCTCAAAAGTCTCATAGCCCCTTGGGGTTTAGAGTAGATAATAAAACCCAGAACCTGACTCTTGATCATTACAACTATGACTTCTGTAGCATTGATAAATCCATACCAGTGATACAGATTAGAGTACTAATTTAAAGACAAGAAGTAAACAGTGAAGCATTTCCACTGATATGGAACCCAGATCATATGTTGATGCTTTTGAGTTTTTGAAAAGAAGCAAATACATCAGCTTAACATATGCAAACCACTAAAATCTATAGCTTCACTCATATGTATTGGATTTCCTCAACCTGCTGTGTGCACTGGACATTGATGACAATGACAGTCCATGTCATCTGAAAGACTTATTAATTTGTTATGACTTCACACCTGTGTGTGTGTGTGAGAGAGAGAGAGAGAGAGGGAGGGAGGGAGGGAGGGAGGGAGGCTGGCTGGCTGGCTGGCTGGCTGGCTGCAGGGATCAGCAACTTTCACAAATGGCAAGGACCAGAGTGCAAACTTCCATGATAGCACAATTAAATGGCTGAAATCTTGCAAAATTGTCAAGGCTGTATTATCTATGGGATATTCTAATGGAACATCTGTCTTTGTTGTAAATGGGATGTTATATTTTTGTTACACTGTTGCTGCATTTTAAATGTGTCTCATCTAGGTGAAGATGCAGAAAAGTTGGTGTTGAGCCATAATAAAGAATAATGTTATTGTGGAGTTCTTTTTGGAAACATCCCTTTATTGTATTAGCACCCATAATACCTTGAAAGACAATTTGATTTTAATAAGACTTAACTGACTTCAAATTCAGGGCTGTTATGTACTGGTTCCATTTTCTGAGATTGTATAAGGTCTCTCTTCCTTCTTGGTCCTACTGTGAAATTACACTTCTGCTAGATAGCTTAATATAGTTGTCAAGGTTACAGTCCTACTAATGCTACCACCATCCAATATATTTTTATGCCTGTTTAATAAATCATACAACAATGTTGCCAACACATTAGAGAAATACTATAGATGGGTCTTTAAAAATATGAAAAAAAATGCTAATAAACTTTTCTGGCCATCTGATCTGCCATTGGAGTAAAGAACCACTAGCTATTATTAGTTATCCCTACTTGTTTTTCATCCCAAGATAAGGAATTCTAAACATGAATCCATTCATGTAATATGTGACCTATTTACTTAGAAACAGACCATTTAGGCTTGGACTGAAAATAGGATATATATACTGGTGGTTCCTATCTCTGTTCAGAGAAATGGCAAGATGATTTTTTAAGGAATGTTCTATTCGGCTGTGAATTACTAGGAAACTAAAGATAATGCAATGTTGGGACACAGCTATTCCTGGTGTTTGCATTTCTCCAAATTCTGGCATTCATTTTTCAGTTTAACAAAATGAATCAAAATGTGTCCTTTAGCATAAATTGGGAAAGCAAGCATATTCCATAAAAATGCAAATAGACTGCACCGAAGTAAAAAAAAAAAATGAACCATTTTTGGTGTGGGAAGAATATGGAATGGATGACAAACTGAATGCAGGCAAACTTGACATGGAAAAGACAGAGATTCTTTGATCAATCCCTCCAAAACCCAACAATAAGAACCTCAGAAATAAGAAGGAAGGTTGTTTCTTTTTTTAAAATCCAGAAGAAGGAATTATCGTATATGTATGTGCCAATGTATCCTGTTTATTAGTCTGCAATGCATTCCCAGACATTTAAAAACAGTAATAGCAGTGTTGAAAATGGACAAAACATCCAGAATCACCAATCCACATAGTTAATCCTTATTTAATAATTTATTAAACCTGTATGCCGCCCAAATCCCAATCACGCTGGGCAGCTCACAACGATCAAACAAAGAAATTACAATAAAAGATAAAAGATGGCAAGTGCAACAGACCAGATGGACTGAAGCAATGGATCTCCCTCTCCCTCAAGAGAGTGCACCTAAGGCCTGGGTGAAGAGCCAGGTCTTCATGGGGGCCATCTTGATCTCAGGGGGAACCTTTTTCCAGACAGCAGACACTGCTACAGAGAAGGTGTTCTTCTGTGGTCTGATAGATGATATAGTTTAATCAGAGGAACCCAAAATGTGCCAATTCTGCAAAATCGAATCAGTTGGGGAGATGCTCTGGGAGACAGGCCGTCCTTCGTTGAGTGCCAATTTGGTGTGGGGAGTAAAGGCATCAAGCTACAAGTCAGAAGACTGTGAGTTCTAGTCTTGCCTTCAGCGTGAAACCAGCTGGGTGACTTTGGGCCAGTCATTTTCTCTAAGCCCTAGGAAGAAGGCAACGCCAAACCATTTCTGAAAATCTTGCCAAGAAAACTGGAGTTGTCCAGGCAGTTGCCAGGAGTCAAGACTGACTGAAGGCACAAACACAAAAAATCCATTTATTAGGCGAAGCGAACTGTATAATAATTACAAGCTTTCCAATAATCCAGAATTCTTCAGGTGAAATCTTTTTTAAAAGCCAGAAGCCTAGAAGCTCTCTCATTTCCATTTAAAACTGAAACATGGTACAAGCATAGCTTCAACACTAGTCATATTTTTTAAACATTTCCTTTCCCACTCCCCACTCCATCCTTCAGTGGTTGGAATTAATCAAGAACAGGCACAGTTCCACTAAATTAGAGCACAATTAAAAGATTCCAAATGTATCCCTCATATTTCAGCTGAGATGGGGAACCCAGTGTCCCAGACTCCAATTTCGCAACTAAGGTTACATGGGAAATTCTGCTTCAACAGCAAGACTCTCCGTGGTGCAAAACATAGCTGCCTTGTAGGGAATTTAATTTCCCCAGAGACCTTTCAAAGAGCCATAATGTTTAGAGGATAATTTTGGTGTATGTCCAAAACAAACCCACAAAGGTCCTCCTGAAAAATGAACACTTTTGCACAAACTTGTAATGTAATTCAGAACCTGGCTGATATTTAAAGCCTTCACTACAGAACATTTGAGGGAAAGCTAAAGTGTTTCTGAAAATCCTGCTAGCTTCTCTTATTGAGGTACATGCAGGCCAGATATCATAGGCACATGCTTTATCACATTTTTCTGTAGTTCACTTATACTGGTTGTAATGAGCAGGACTGTGACACAAAGGAAGTTAAAACAGGATCATCTTAAGATGTTTTATTTGCACTCATGAGTTAGAAAATCTGACAATTGTATCTCTTTAATCCTGGCTGTAATGACACAGGAACAATAAAAGATATGCTGTGCACCAGTTGCGCCCCTTCGTGTTATGCACCAGTTGTGCCCCTTCCTGGATCAGGAGTCTCTCCAATCTCTCACTCACACACATGGTCATCTCTCATTTAGACTATTGCAATGCACTCTACCTGGGGCTACCCTTGAAGAGTATCCGGAAGCTACAGCTGGTTCAAAATGCAGCCACGTGGGTAATCATGGGTGCCCCAAGGAGGGCACATGTAACATCTTTGCTGCAGGAGCTGCACTGGGTTCCAGTTTGTTTCCGGGTCCAATTCAAGGTGTTAGTTATCACCTTTTAAGCCCTACATGGCATAGGTCCAGGTTACCTGAGGGATCGTCTCACCCCCATTACATTGACCCATCCCACCCGGTCTGGCATGTTGTAGATCCCTACAGTGACAGAATGTCGACTGGCAGGTCCTAGGAGGAGAGCCTTCTCTGCCGTCGCCCCCGCCCTATGGAACACTCTCCCCGCAGAGGTGAGGCGAACTCCTTCCCTCCCAATTTTTCAGAGGGAATTGAAGACTTGGCTCTGCCAACTTGCCTGGGGCGAGGAAGCATACAATCGACCCTAGGGATGTCTGGCTCCTTGATGATGCGCCCTGAGTTTATTAACACCTAATTAACATCTGCCTCTTGGAAGTATTATAAAGGAAGTGTATTTTTAACATATTTTAATTAATTAATATTTATCTATCTTAATCAATATTTATTCTATTTTTACTGTCAACCGCCCAGAGTCACCCCACAGTGAGATGGGCGGTGACAAATCTGGAAAATAAATAAATAAATAAATAAATAAATAAATAAATAAATAAATGTCTTTCTATTTCATCTGAAATCTGCTGTCAGGCTGGCCCTGAGTGGAAGAAGGCAGAGGACCAAAGAAAAACACCAGCTGCTGGGTCATCTTCTGCTTCATTGGAGGATTAAAATTCGCACTGTTAATCTCCATGTTGTAGCTTGGCAACTCTTGGGGCTAACGTGTATGCTTTTAGGAAAATAGCTTTTTAGATCTGCTTCCTGCCATGGACAAGATGACTTTTCCTTCAGCTTTCTCTGTTGGTATCTTTCTCCCTAGTGAAGTAGGGAATATGTGGGAAAGATACAAATTTTCATTCCAACCCATCAGGGCACCTTATTAACATTGCAAGATTGTACCTCTGATCACATTTCTTTTCTGATTGAATTTATGCCTACAGGGAACATTTCAAGGATGCCTGTGAACATGTCAGCTTCAATAGAAAGAAAAATCTGAATTCCTAGTCATAGGTGTAGAAAATTCACTTCTATGCTCAAAACCCATGCTCTGACAGTAAAGCACTCTTATGAATTGTGCGCATTTACTGTAAACGGAACGCATTTGTTTTTGCATAAGAATAAGATGAACTACAATACAAAACCCAGGCACTAACTTCCACATGCCTTTGATTTGTTACTGATGTTTCTAAGCAAGCAGCACTGATTCTAATAGTATTTTTGATGTTTAAAAAATATGATTCTCTATCTGTTAAGGCAGCAGATCACAGCCACTCTCAGAAACAATTTTGCGAGCAGCTGATGACAGAAAAGGGTGTTGGGATCACCCGTCCGTCGCAAGGTCCACTTTTAAGCCAGCTGCTAAGTCTGCATCAGCACAGAGCTCTAGTCGTGCTATGGAAAAGCACCAAGCACTGTGGGCCTGAGATAATTGGTACCAGGTGGACCACAGATGCGGATTTCCAGTCTGCTTAGAAGGTGGCCTCTCTGCTTTGTAAGACACTAATTTGTAACCACTATATAACGCAAAGGATGTGAAGTGCATGCATTAATTCCATAAAGGGTTGACACTTTGATGTTCCTTATTCAATTACTCTATAGCAGCAAGAGTCGTGCAAATTCATAGTCACTCTTAATTCTGGATTTGCTGAAGAAACCTTTCTCCAAACCACCCCTTAGGATTTGAACTGAGCTAGAATTCAATCCATCCATAGCTGTGGTCAGGATCCTGCAGCTGGGAGGATGAGGATCAAGTCCGGATTGGGAATGCTGATGGAGTCCCTTAAACAAACAAGCAAAACAAGCAAATGGGAAAAGGAAAGAAAACCAAGAAAAAAATGGTACGTCGTGGTGCTGCTTGGTCAGCTGCCAAAATACAGAGACTTGCAGATTTCTAGGGATGAGAGGCCATGAGAAAGAATGCTTCCAGTTTTCAGGCAAACAAAATATACAAAAAGATATTCATACACTCGCCAAAGATTCAATAGACCAACAAAACAGCACTAGTCTAGATCTTAAATCAAGTAATTAAAAGTACAGCTCTAAGAAAACAAGGGCAACTTTTTTTTAACAGAATATGATGATCACAAAACAAGCAGTTAAGGGGGCTTGTTGTAGCAGTTATGGAGATCTGGGTTGTAGCTTCTAAATGAGATGATTAAAAAAAAAAGTGGTTACAGAAACTTGATTTTTTGTTTCAGAAATGTAGGTAGATGAAAGCATTAATTTGTTACTTTTTCTATATTTTTAGCCTCCTTTTCCTCTTCAGGTAGGCAAAGGGGTGCTTCTGCAAATTTCTGATTCAGGTATCAAACTCACTTGGTTAGCCTTTCAGATTATGGACCATTTACTCTTTCTCTTCGAGGGCACCCAAAGGGTATGTGTATCAAACCATCAAGATGGCGACTGAACTGTTATGATTAAAGCCCCACCATACATACAAAGCACATAAAAAGAGTTTGGGATTTCATTGCACAGGGTTTTTGCCTTTTTGACACCCTCTTCTCCACAGATGCCTCTGATGTTCTTAGAGAACTTTATCTACTTCTCCCTCACCTCACAACTAAATAAAACATTATCCCAAACAACCTTTGTCTAAACTGCTGAACAAAATTCCCTAGAGGAAGCCAGCTCCAGGCACTCGTTATTTACCAGCTGAGTCTTGAAGACCTTCTGATAGGAAGTGGGAAATAATTCTGAGAATAAGAGAAATCTGTAGAATCTTTCATCTTCTTTTATTTTTGTTTGTTTAATGTCCAATATTATAATTATCATTATCATATTGAAGGTCAATGGGACACTCATTCTTTTGGCAGGAAAGAAATAATTCAGTCAAAATGGATTAAGTCTTATAAAATCCAAAATAATTTAATAAATTCCATATGCATTTCCTGTTAGAAGAGAAGGAATTTATTTTTCTATTTTAAGTCATAGATCATCCATTTCTTTGATGAATAACAATTATCAGCCAAATCCATGTAAACTTTATTTAGAGAAATATGCCAGCAGTCAAAGGAGAGTTTTCTTTCATTCATTCCCTGTCTTTCTTGCTTTGTAGAGCTCTTGGCATGACTGATGAGTTGACGGAGGAGATGAAAATAAAACTTGCCAATAGGAGTTCACAGATCAGGGGCTTGGCAAGCCATGTTGGTGTCCATGTGATCACCAGTAAAAAAAGGATTGGTTCTTTGTCGCATTTCCAGAAATATTTCAGTGTTCCAGAAAAATAAAACAAATTAATTTTTTCGGCCTGGGTGGAAACCTGGCAAAATGATGGAGAAGGTCATCATGAGTTCTGATCCAAATAACCATTCAAGTTAAGGGGGAAACACCCACTGGAAATGGCGAATGCTGTAACAAGAGATTCTTTTCCAAGTATTGTTCTCTGAGAAGAAAATTTTGTCAAAAATCTGAAGGCATGGTTCCAGAATTTTGAGGGTGCAGTTGCTCAAAATTGCATAGTTGCTCAAAAAACTCACAAAATTTGTGTCTGATCAGTACATACCCATTGCTGTATTGTACATACCTCTATATTGTCTCCAGTCTGACATTTCTGTTTTAAAGAGCAGGAAACAACAATTAGAACATTTTTAAAAATTTATTTAAAGAGCTTCCCTTGCTTCTGTTTCAATCCTGAAAAATGATGTCACTAAAATTTAAAGCTGCTGAAAAGGAACATAAAACATTTAATTTGT
This sequence comes from Liasis olivaceus, assembly GCA_030867105.1. Classification (NCBI taxonomy): domain Eukaryota; kingdom Metazoa; phylum Chordata; class Lepidosauria; order Squamata; family Pythonidae; genus Liasis; species Liasis olivaceus. The sequence goes on from CM061351.1 coordinate 14,656,794, forward strand.
TAGGGCACGGCTTAAAATAGATTATACATTGAACACACTGTATGTTCTGCAGCATAGCATCTCCAGATAAGATTGGAATAGAACCCTACCTCTAGCCTTGCAGAGCTGTGGCAAACCAGCATCGACAATACTGGCTAGATAAATCAATGATCTGAATTGGAGAAGGCAAACAGTTTCCTATGTTCCTAAAGCATTTAACACACTGGATTTTTTTTCTCTCTAAAAATAAAAACTGTATGTGTTCAGAGTGATCAGCACAAAAGTACAGTGATTTTAATTGTTTTCACCTTTTGCTATAATGCAAATGAAAATGCCCCATCCTCTTACAAAACTGCTATTGGCAATAGGAGTACCTCTCCCCGCACCTTCCAGAAACACACTGTTTAAATAGAGGCATAGCGTGTCTTCACTTATTCTTCTTAAAGAAAAACATTTAAGTGTTTTCATGACTCTAACACGGTTCTGAGGAAAGTTCCTAGATTTAAAATCTGAATAGTGGACACATTTGACATACTAATACTATTGTCCCCTTTTAGACATGATCAGAAACTTCAAACAATTAAAGTTGAGAATATCATGGAAAATTTCCCCCAGTTGCTATTTTCACTTGCTTTTTTGCTATTCAGATGTTCCATTTAGAATTTCCCTGATAATTCCCAGCTGGAATTCAACTATCTCAATCCCCCATTCTAACCCTATGAAAATTCTTAGGTCTAGAACTGGGATCTTACCAATTTCTTAATCTCTAAAGGTTTTCTTCAAGTTGAGCCCTCAGCATTCATTACAGTGCTTCACCTCAGAAAGAAGTTGTTCTAATAATTTATAACAATTTCCAAGAGCCAAAAGCAATTAGGAACATTTACAGTTCTCAGAAACAACAGTGGAATATTTGCATGGATTCCATCTTTTTGGAAAAGTTCAAGTTTTCCAAAGTTGCTGTTACAGAAGTCAGAAAATATGTGCAAATAGATTTGCAGAAAGAAACTTTAAGTATTCTAAGGGGAAATGCATTGGTTGTCTCCGTCAACTTTTTCTAGATAAGATGTAATTGGTCTTAGCTCAGTTCTTGCAAGCAAAGATAGTGCTAATCATCACCTTTCAGAGCAATCACAACAGAAGATGTTAAAGACAAAACGGGCAAAAACCCTTTTTGCTCCGGCAGCAAGCGCTACATGAAAGATGATGAGTTGCCACTGTTATGTTCAATGGGTTGAAAATTCAGGTCTTCAGAGCTGTCGCAATGACACATTTCACCAGTAATGACAGTTATTACTAAAAACATTTCAAAGAATGCAGGACTAGCAAGGTTTGTCCCTTCATCTCAAGGTGATGAAATGGTGTTATAATTTTGCCATACTGTCTTGCAAGTACAGATATGTTAGTATTGAGGAAATTGCATTCCATTATTACCTTTTAGTCCAATAGGCCCACCACTAGAAGGTTGCTGGTAAATTTGTAGACTCTGGGGCCCTTATAAAGTCTAATGTGAGCTGAGCTGAGCTGAGCTGAGCTGAGCTGAGCTGAGCTGAGCTGAGCTGAGCAGAGCAGAGCTGAGCAGAGCTGATCCATACTTCCAAACCAAGTGTCCTTGAATATAACACTTTCATTAGAATTTTCACATCTTTCAATGTTGCAAACCAGATCATGGTTGAAAATGGTGAGTGATGTTGAATTTGATGTAAAAATGATCCCACACACACATTAGAGAAAAGTATCAGCACAACTGGTTGAAATCCAAAATTTTTGGAAGATCAGTTTGGGGAGGAAAAAAGAGGGGGAAGCAATCCAATCAGGAGAGAGCATGCTTGCAGGTTATGGAGTGCTGGAGAAATTAAGTGAGAAGTTGACAAGGCTGATTGACTGAAGAAAACATGGCTGAAAATTGAAGAGGGTACTCCAAATTGCAATATTGTGTTACAATTCCCACTTGCCTTCAATATTTCTTTGCTCATGCTGAAATTAATACAACAACAGAGTAGAACCATATAAGGGCCAAATGGCTGGTGGGCTTCATGTGTTCATTGTAATTCCTATGTTTATAGAAAATTAATCAACCTCAGCACTGGTGCATCTTACGTATTTGGAATACCCACACCCACACCCATACACATACATTGTTTCTTATTTCTTTTCTTGCTTATTATCATTGGTAATGAATAAAATCAATACTGGGCATGAATTACATTTGATTAGAAGAATATGTGTAAAATCAAAAACCTCACAAAAAGCTGTCCAGACATTACATTAAGAAGTTCTCTTCAGCTTTTAATAATTCTTTATTATTAATAATGCTTAATGGGAGCTGTTTTCCTACTTACATCTCGGGAACAACTCAGCTTCATTATGCCTTTTAAATGCAAAGAAAAAAAACCACAGGATCAACTGAGTCTTAAAAAAATAAACAATAAACAATACATTTGCAACGCAACATCAAACAACTGTTCCATTGGCACACCTTCATAATGGATTCTTTATGCAAACTTTATAGCCTTGGTAGCATTTTCTAGCAATCCTGTTTCCAGTACATTTCATTCAATGAATGCTGCAGCAAACCTTGTGAACAGTTTTAAAGACTGGCCCTTGCCCCCAAGCTTTGAGATGTGCATTTACATTGATAATTAGTATAAATGCCCAGTGGCAGCAGAAAAACAAAGCACTCTCCTTAAGCTATATCCCTTGTAAAACAGACATCAATTCCTATCGCTTACAAGATATTCCGATCTTTCTCAAATTTCCTACTGTGAATTTGGGTTAGTTTTTATACAGGTTAAGGCATCAGGGGGATGTATAGGGTGTTCAGGGAGGGGTAGCACCTCTGGTGGAGGGGCCTGCCATGTCCTTTCTAGGGCTGCTTGTTCACCTTTGGTCCCCACCTGGCACTCAGCTCTCACTTGTGGCTCCAAGTAGCTGTAACACATGCAGTAGCCACACCCTGGTAAACCATCTCAGCAGACGGGCCAAACCAGTGAGGGTAACCAACAGGTTTTTGACTCTAGGTGGGACAGGGGATTGTCTATCCCAGAGTGTGAAGTGTGGCTCTGCCAGATTGAGTGGAGGAGACTGTTCAATAGTCCAGTGGTCAAGAAGGCAGGTCCAGCAGGCATTGTGGAGCACTAAGAGCACAACGAGACACTTAGATGTCCTTTTTATCCACTGAAGCAGGAGAGGTCGCCAGCCACAACAGGTCTCCATGCCACTGGATTAAGGTCTCTTATGCCAAGAGAGTGTCCCTGTGCAATGGCTGTTCCACTTAAAACTCCATCATGCACAGGTTTCTGTTGTGCAATTTATCTTCATCTACAACTCATCTGGAAATCATCCCAGTCCAAACCTAATCTGTTGGGCCCTGTGGCGATGGGGGAGTGGTGAAGCAACAGGTAGAGACGACCACTAGCAGTTGTAGTCATAAACCTGCACGTGGGTGGCACGTGGACCATTGGCTGTTCATCTCAGTACTCAGGACAGCGGAGATGTCTGATAGCAACCAGGACAACAGGGCAGCTGTTCTAGGATAGTATTGCCCACCCTTGCATGAGGGAAGGGGTTAGAAAAGGTACCCTAAACATTTCCTTACCAGCTAGCTAACCATGGCTGGCAGATCATCTCCTTAGCGGTCGAGCATCAATAAAAATGAATCAAAGAAAACTCATTTTCAGAGCCTGAAAGATCCGCACCTTGCTGGATAGGGACAAGGTATCAAGACAAACAGCGCTCATAGCAGCCGAACTTCCCCATTATAGCATTGACGTTACTGCACTCAGTGAGGCCAAGCTGGCAGACAAGGGTTCATTATAGGAAGCAGCGAGTGGATATATGTTCTTTTAGAAAGGGAAACCACAGAGTGACAACAGGACTCACAGAGTAGGTTTTGCAATCACAACTGCTCTGCTGAAGAACATCTCTACTCTAGCCATTGGAATAAATGAACGAATTATGAAGTTCCATTTTCTTCTCAGCAGGTCCCGGTATATCACCACTGTCAGGACCTATGCACCAACTCTTATGAGTCCAGACAAAAACAAGGAAGGTTTCTATGAGGACTTGGACCAGATTATTTAAACAACCCCCTCCAGCAACAAACTCATCATTCTGGGCAACTTCAGCGCTAGGGTGGGGACAGACAGCAACAATTGGGATGGAGTCCTCCAGAGACATGGGGTGGGAAAACTAAATAGCAATAGCCTGCTGCTTCTGAGCAAATGTCCTGAGCACAACCTGTGCATCACTAACATGATGTTCAGACTTGCAAACAACTACAAAACTAACTGGATGCATCCCAGGTCCAAACACTGGCACCTACTTCACTATGTCATAGTACATCAGCGTGACCTTAAAGAGGTCACCATCACTTGAGCCATGTGACATGCTGAGTACTGGACAAATCACAGGCTGGTCCATTTGGTCCTCAACCTACACATAGCCCCTTTACATCGTAAGCAACCAAGGACTGTCAGAAAGTCATTCAACATCGGCAGACTACAAGACCCAGGCCAGGTCCAGTGTTTCCAAGATCTACTTAATGAAAAACTCTCCAGCAATTTACCACTTGTAGGAACCTGTTCTGAAAAGTGGACACAGTTTAAAGATGTCATCATGCAGACTGCAACAATTGTACTTGGACTGAAAACCTGGGTGCGTCAAGACTGGTTTGATGAAAACCACAAGACTATTTCAGCAGCCCTCCAGGCCAGCAACAAAGTCTGTGCAGACTGGCAGAACGATCCATCATCTGTCTCAAAGAAAGACAAGTTTAAGCACCTGCAGTCCAAAATACAGACAGAACTGTGAGAAATGCAGGACGAGTGGTGGCAGAGAAAGCTGAGCAGGTGGAACACTATGCAGACATGCATGCCATGGATCATGTGGAGGTCTTGGATCATGCGGAGTCCACCAGCATTGAGTCCCTGATTATCAGAGCCCAGATATGGTGGGTGGGACACATCATCAGAATAGATGACCATCTTATGGTTTGCCAGTTGTTCTATAGTGTACTGGAGTCTGGGAAGAGACCTCGAGGTCAACCACGCAAGTGCTTCAAAGACACTGTGAAAGAAACCTTATGCCATCATGACATCCAGCCAAGGGAACTAGAAGCTGTGGCTGCTGACAAAACCTGCTGCTGAGCCGTGTGCTGTGAAGCCTCTACCAGCTTTGAAGACTGGCGGTGCCAAAAACTGATAGAAAACTGTGAGCAGCATCACAGAATAACATCCACAGTTACTACAACAATGGACATCCAGTGCCTCCATTGTGCTAGACTCTGTGCTTCCAGACTGGGACTGCAGAGCCACCTCCATGTCCACTGATGAAATGCACAGCAGCATGTCTTCTTTGAACCTGAAGGAGTACCATAGTAAGGCATCAGGCTAGAAACCAGGAGACCGTGGGTTCCAGTCCCATCTTAGGTACAAAGCCAGCTGGGTGACTTTGGGCCAGTCACTCTCTCTCAGCCCTAGGAAGGAGGCAATGGCAAACCACTTCCAAAAATCTTGCCAAGAAAACTGGAGTTGTCCAGGCAGTTGCCAGGAGTCAAGACTGACTGAAGGCACCAAAAAAAAAAAAAGGCAAGTTCAACTGGAAATGCTGCTTGGCATCCATAAGAACTGTCCAGATCCTTTACCCTGCTCTTGATGTGAAATGAACCTGATCCATTTAAGTGTTCTGATGATTCACAGCAGGGGCCACCACAGTCAAGATGATGGTGGGGATCACCAAGTGATTGCCCCTTTAATGTGCACTGCACACATTGTATATGCATTTTAAAAAAAAGCCAGGGCTTCACTTGTGTGGGCACAGCCCCATCATGACTTCTTTTACTGCCTCTCATGGATGTCCCAGATTCATAGGACACCCCAAGGCTTTGGTTTTATCTAACCCGACAAGTGATACTCATGCTGAGTTGATCAGATCAAAATAAGATAAAGCAACTGTGGAACTTTTAAGATGCCTCTTTCCCCAAAGTGGAAGGCTCTCCTATCCTTCTTTTCAATGTCTACGGCAAAGATATTAGAAACAAATTTACTTGCAATGTTTTGATTGCGCAGTATTTTACCTTGGGCTAGCTATAATTTCTGTAGGAACAGAATAACAAACCAATTCCTTATTGTCAGCAGGAGAACAACACACATTTGTCCGTGTAATGAATAAGAGCTGAGCTCAACCCTGGGAAGTCTTTACTTTTTAGCCATACCTGTAAGGTTTTTGCAGAGCACAGTCTGGCCCAACATAACTCTTTTACATAGATTCCTGGTTGCATTTCTTGCAGTGAAATCAGGGAGACATAAAAGAATCTGAACATGGACTGGTTGATGCCCACTGATATTTTACCATTTATTTATTTATTAGACATATTTCTGTGCTGCCACAGTCAAAAAGACTCTCAGCAGCTTTGTACAGTACAATTTTAAACACCTGCAGTAAAAGTTAAAAAAAAAAAAACCACTGTGACCATACAACACAGTGAGAAGATTAAAAAAACAAATACTGTGACGTGCATGCAAAGTACAACCATGCAAAATAAAATTAAGAATAAAGATGGCTACTTCAAATAACCAACTTTCAGAAATAACTTGGTCTTCAAGAACTTCCAAAAGAGAAAAGTGGGAGCCCATCTGATCTCCAAGGCAACCTGGTCTACAAATTTGGTACCACTACAGAAAAATAGTGTCTCCTAGCCTTAGTCCCCCCACAAACCTTTATCCTCACCTCTCTTCTCAGTCCCCCAACTGTGGGATTATAATAGGGGGCAAAAATTAAAATTATGCAGAACTGACCACCATCTACCTTCTTACCCCATTGTGACCCCCAAAACTACACACTTATTAAGCAGCTGACAAGGAACAAATGATTCCCTTTTTACTTTCTTTTTTCTCCCAACAGAACAGAAATTACCTCCGGTGGTCATTCATTCTCTGAACTACTTCCTGCTGGTCAGCCATGATACAAAGTGGACTGAACATCAGGGCCATAGTGCCACAGCCTGGAGGATCTGAAACGACCATCTTGGAAATGGAGCAGATGAACCCTAACCCTGGCATCGACATCTGGTCTGTCATGGGCATGCTAGAACCTAAGCAACTAGGCATGGCTTGTTGAATCATCCTGTTTAAAAAGTTTAGAGTTAGGATGATCAGCTAAGCCAGGGTTTCTCAACTTTGGCAATGTTAAGATGTGTGGACTTCAACTCCCAGAGTTCCCCAGCCAGCAATAAGATGAAAGATGCAGAAGAATTGGGCGTTTAAAAAAATGTATTGATCTTCTTCAGATGCAGAGTTGTTTTCTTCCTTCTACAAGACTGGGCCCAGTGACCCTGGGAGGTTTCTTTCAACTCACTCCCCTTTCCTGAATGCAGCTGTTTCAGACCAGAGTATGTTTCCTTTTAAAAGGCTGACGCTTAACATAGAGTGAATTACCTAGGGTAGACAGAGTAATTTATTCTGTAAAGCCTTGTGTTGTGAGCTGAAATTGCTTTTTCTCCTTCTGGCATGTGGCTATCCAGAATATCCCTGTTGATGCATAGCCCCCAACGACTAATGCAAGAAGCGGTAGCAGCAGCCGTATGTTAAAACCTGATCACATTACTTGTGGCAATGCTTATGAAGTAGGAATGCAGAAAGAATGGAAACCAATCTTCACTTGTCCCTGCAGTGAAAGGTTTTAAAGGAACTTAAGAAGTCTGTTTGATAAATCCTAAATATGTTGAAGACATTTTTTTTTAAAAAAAACTCTCCCACGTAGAATTTTGAATAGGGAGCTCACTACCATGTCATCAGAAAGACGAATACAAAATCTTACAAAAGTAGTATAGGAACAACACCAAATGTCCCTACACACAGTAGGCGTTGTCCTGACTAGCCACAGACTGTGCAGACTAAGGAAATCCCATTATTCTGTTATATGAATTGCTTTACAGTGCAGTCCCTGTTATGTCTTGGGTACACGGCCTAGAATATTTCACAGAAATTTCTGAAATGTGATGCAATTGTGAAAACAGCAATAAAATGGAGGACCAGACAGAGACCAGTGACTCTCACACACGGGAAAGCCTCCATGTGCTCCCCAGATAGGTAGAGCCAGGTTTAGGTGAAGCAGAATAATAGTTCAAAGACAGAAGATTCACAGAATCACAGGGTTGGAAGGAACGTCAGGACTCTACTAGTCCAACCTCCTGTCCAGGGCAGACCATATCAGACAAGCCTTTGCATGAACACCTTCAAAGATAGGGCGCCCACAACTCCAGGAGGCAAGCTGTTCCATTGCTTAAAAGCTCTCGCCATCAGGAAATCCCATCCCACCTTATTTTGAGTTTGGGTCTTCCTCTGCCTAGAAAACAATCAGACAAGCAAAACAGGTGTGGCGGCCAGGGTTGCGGTATTCAGAAGTAACTAAGCAAGGCTAGGTCTAGACAAAGCTGCCCGTGCTGAGGGACAAGATGACATCATATACAGATATAATGTAATTGTTGGGGGACGTTGCTTTGTTGTAAAAACAGAATTTTGTAAGACCATTTCTTAAAATGACAACAATGTGTCTAGAAAGGAATGATTTTCAAACTCCTCAAATTTCTCTTCGAGTATTGGTGTTTGCAAAGATTTGTACTGCCTTTGCATTTTTAAAAGTTGTTATGAGAAATTAGCACTCTTGGAATACCCAATGCTAATTCAGCCAGAAACACTCAGGCAGGAAAAGGAATGCCAAGGTATGAAAAACTCAGAGGAATTTAGGGGAAATGACTCCAAATTCTATGTACAGTAAAGTACTATATATATATTAGAAAATGTGCAGACTGGTTAATAAGTATGGGTATTATTATAACATAAGTTAGAATTTTACTTTGGTTGTTCTGCCCCCACCTCCAGGTTTAACATGTTTCTCAATCGAATAAATGTTCTAAATTTGAGAACTTTCACAGTGAATGTCATATCACCAGACCTAATTTGATTTTACACATTCCAGTTTAACCAATTTGGTGATCTGCTTAAGTTTCTTAAAATCAAATGGATTCCCCCACTTTGGAATTTACAAACTGTATATTGCATTTCTAATGAAACAGTTCTATTTTTGGGGTGTTCTCTGATCTCCTTGCAAGGAAAGCCAGTAGAACAGGACTTCAACACTAAGGTATTATTATCACCTTTCCTCTGATCTTAGAGTAGAGAAGTCTCCAAGGCTATTAGAAGCTGAGTTCCCAGTGGGCAATCCAGCCTTTTCCCAGTAAAACTATGCAAAGATCCCTGAAAGGTGGAAAGAAATTCATACATCACCTCCACCAGTCCAATTCTAAAGATTTATTGAAGACAAAAAATAAAAAGAGGAGAAAGGAGAAAGGTAGTGAGGTACAAATTACAAAAGTAAATAAAATCTTATGCCAGAAAATCGATATACTACAGTACTTCCTCATTCAAAGCATCTTGTGTGGGAATAGAAAGGATGCCAGGAACAAAAACAAAAGGATTTTGCTGGCATGACTTAAGTTGACAATTATCTGACATCTGCCCAAATAGGCAGTAGGATGTACTGGCAAGAGAATGTTATCATTCTGTTTGCAAAGAGATCAGGATGGGGAAAAGCTCAGAGAGAGGGAAGATGTGGAAGACCTTCTCCAGCCAACTTATGTTCTGAAAGCATAGCCCTGTTATTTCTCATGTTCTTTCCATACTATGTTCTAATGACAGCACTTGCCAAACCACTTCTTTCTCTTACTTTGGCTAAACCACACTGTTCTCCTCTGTTGTTCTCAACATTTGTAGCCTTTCTTCCAGCAAGGTTTGAAGGAAGCCCAGACTATGCTCTATACTGCATTAGGCTCGTAAGCTCATTTGTGACTCTTCATCCAATTTGTCTAGCTGCAAAGCTATAAACTATATCTTTCTTCTTCAACAGATGTATTCATTCATATATAAAGGAATGCCAGGAACAAAAAACAGAAGGATTTTGCTGGTATGACTTGGGTTGACAGTTGTCTGATATCTGCCCAAATGGGCAAGAGGACATATTGGCAAGAGAAGATGACATTCCATTTGCAAAGCGATCAGGATGGGGGAAAGCCCATATAGCATACATAGGATTTGCAGCCCAGGGAGAAGAGAAAGCCCAAAGGCAGTCCAGAGCTGAGAATATTGATTTTCCACAGAATATTGGCTGAGTGTTGGAATGAGTGTTGGAATGAAGAGTGTCGGAATTTCCAATCCTCCTCATCCCAGGGGAAAAATACAGCTAGTTGGTTGCAATCCTAAACAGGAACACTCCACCCTCCAAGACCAACCATGCACAAAACCCTCCGTTCATCCTAGCCCACCTCACATCTGAGGTTACAGGAGTTTAGACATAGTGCTAAGCTGTAGTTTGTTTTAATCATGGTTTGTTGAACAAGCCATAGTGAATTAGTTCACATATAATGCAAAACCACGAGCTACGGGTATGTTCAGGTAAAACCAAACAACTCATGTATACTGTGGGGATTAGGCTACCATGGCTTGGGAAAAAGCCTTCTGCAACAATGCAACTGAGACTCCTTAAGATGCCTTTGCTTGGATCATTTCCAGGGCCAGCAAATAATCTTTCCCCAAGTCAGGTACCTTAGTCAAATTATACTGGTACAGAAAATCATGTAACTTTTCTCCTTCTCTATGGCAATAATGAACATATACCCTGGAACTCTAGAAACTTAGTTTGAGGCTTATTTTCTGTGTGGTGTGGAATAGCCTCTACTTTCAGAGTTTGGGTCAAAACTAGATATTTTGGAGTGATTGACTTTGCTTGTGAAAATGGCTTAGATGGCATCAATAATTTTCCCCTACCCCTGTCGCCTACCATGTTTTATGAGATAGAACTGCCTTCCCACTGTATTTTGGAAGCTATAGTCCCAGAGGCCACCAAGTTCAGGCTGTTCGTTGTAGTATTTAAAGCTTAGGAACTTAGGGAGTTGCCAGAATGATACTCAGAGTGCACGGTTACTATTTAGGATTGGAAATCTTAATCATTTTTGTAGAATATTGGAGTAGCAAACTAATCTTGTATCCTCTGAGACATACTGGCTGTTCTATAGTGCTGCTGTTGTCTTTAAAGGGTGGGGTTTCTTAAAATTGTTTTATATTATAATCTTGCTACTTTAGAAGATAAAGTCAAGATGCGGTATAGAAAAGTTGAAATTAATTAATTATTATGAACCAGTCACCTCAAAGTAAATTTAGAGTCTTTGCGAAGAAGCTAGTTCCCCAGTCTTCACTTCTTTAGTCTTATGTTTACACCACTCCGACTCCTTGGAACATGTGTCCTATGAGACCTATCTGCTTATTATTCTACCGTGGCACTCATTTTCAATTTGGAAAGTTTACCTATAACTCAGCATAGACAGAACAATCTCACATTCTTTACACATCTGTTGATGCTGAATGGTCTTTATGCTCCATATCCATAAAATTTAATTGGATTGACTTACTACATCAAATTATCAGCCATGCTTCCATCATTTCTCTCCTTCCAAAATCCATTCTTCCAGCAAGTTCCTGAGGAAGTTGGGTCTGAATATTTGCAAAACACGGGTATATCACATTTCTAGTCACATACAAGGAGAAAGGACTCCTTTCTCTTTTTTCTGGACCCTCTCACTGAGTCAATTACTAGAGTATAATTCTGGAACTTATGTTCCAGAAACAGTGATGTTCCTGGAACACTGATGTGGAAAATACAGATTTCTTGTACTTTTTCACTTTGTCTGGTATTACTTATATTATGCGATAATGGGTCAAACCAGACTACAAATAGTTTATCCAAAATAAATATCCATTTATTTGGTTTATATGATAATGCCTTTTTTAAAAAAAAACAAGGAGGGTCATTCTCTTCTCTCTCTCTTCACAACTATGCTGAATATATTGTTTTTGTTAATTTCATCCATTTTTTTATTATTCTCTGAAAAAGCTCCTTTTATCTTCTCAGTGCTGTTGAAAACAAATCCCTTTGAAAGCTTTGCTTTATTATCATAAGAACAGTTGCCTGAAGTATATGGATGCATCTCAGAGTTAATGAATTAGAAAATGAGCAAGTAACAATTTGAAATTACCTAATTGTCTTAACTTTAAAAATCTATGTATTAATGAATTCCATTAATTCAGCTGCCATTTATTGCCTTTGACATATCCTTTACTGGATGTCTCTTGTGCTCGTGTTTTAGTGGTTAGTGCATGGAACAAATGAGGGGAAGAGATCCTCAGGTTTGCCAAAGAACGTACTCATAATAATCTGGAGTTTCTCAACTCCATCTTCTTACAGCACCTCATGTAAATACCTTGAGGGCAACTGGAAAAACACAAATTAAAAAAACAAAACAAGAATAGTTCTAAAGCTGAAATTCCCTGGGTGGAATCCTGTCCACAGTGAGGTAACATGATACCGAGTGGGGGTTTACACAACATGCTAAGATATGGCTTGTTTTAAACATGGTTTCTTCAGCAATCCTCAGGTTAGTTTCATATAACAAGCCAAGCTGTTACATAATTTGTTGGCTTTGCTTTAATACAAAGTGTGAATCCAGCCATTGTTGGTTGATATTTAATGAACCAAGGGACAGGCAACCTGTTTCGGTTTCCCAGGGCTGCTGTGGGTGTGCAATGTGTGGTGATGATGTCACCAGAGTGAGTAGACTAAAATTTTAGCCCAATGTTTTGTTCGCATCAGGGGATTCTTGAATGACGAATGTGCCTTATTTCGTGAGGGGGAGGAAAAACTGTACCACAGAAAATCACCATTTTTGCCACTGAGTTTCTCAGCAACACTTGGGAGCACTCTGAGGATTGAAAAATAAGGTTAAGGTCCACCTGAAACTCTTGTGCTGTGAGTTATCCATCCCTGCATGATTAAGAAAACTGTCACCAAGTGTGAATCCAGCCATAGTGATGCAGTGCAAGATACAATGACATCACAGAGTTCATGGCTGCTCCATGCAAACGATGTGACTGATGCACAGAATTCATGCCATTTCTGCAATGATGTCATGACTTGTGTGACCTCACTTGCCTCCCATTGACAGCCATGAATACATCAATAGGAGCAAGGTTTACATGGAATGCCCAGCTATAAACTATATTTGGGAAACCAGCAATAGTTGTATTTGTACCTTGCGCTCAGCCAAAGCCAAATGACATTGCCTAAGACTGCTAAATACGCACGCTCAGATGATATGACTGATTTACTCCTCTGCACCAGCAGTGCATCATCAGGGATCACTTGATGATTTGGGAAGAGACTTTTTTACCCTTTCCACCCACTACAAAAGAGGCTATATCCCACCCCCCCATTTTTTTTCTCCTTGCCAGAGCAGGAAAAAAAACTTTAAGCATTCATAACAACATAATTTAGGTCAGTTCCTTTATGGGAAAAAAAAGGAAGGAAAATAAGGTGACAGAGAAGCAGTGCTTAGAGAAAGCTTGTTTTTAGGACTCTCAGAAGCAGGAAGAGAAATTTCATTCCCCAATAAACAGTCTTGATCAGCATAACCTGACTGAGCAAGAAGTTAATTTAGCATCCAACAACCCCAAAGCTGTCTGGAGCTAGAGTTAGTGATTGGGATGTTCACAGAACACCTGACACATGACTGATGATATGAGCAACTGGCAGAGCTGATCTATCCATTCAGATGGAGGGCTTGGGTGACTATATCTCTGTGTCCAATTTAGCAAGTTGCTTGAAAACCTCTCCCCACAAACCACTTGGCAAGCCTCTTCTGAACGTGAAGATACTTCCAAAGTAAAGAAAGCAGGAAATTTCCTTACTTTGATTGGCAAATAGAAGCCCTTTGATGCACTTAAAGATTTTGGCCGTGCTTATAGCATATGCCTTACCCATCTGCTGCTAATGAGACTAACATGATGGTGACTGTAGTGAAGGTTAACACATGCTTGTTGGATTCGTTCATTTGAGAGGCTGAATTGATAAATGCATATTCACAAGCAAAAATATTACTCCGGAACATCTAAAGGAATAGGAACTGTCTCTCATTTTGTACATACATACATACACACTCACACACACCCCAATCATAGCAGAGAATTCTACATAAGAGAAAGCTATTTATTTTTTCACTAGTAATATTCTCCTGCCAGAAAGAAGCAGTGCACATTTAAATAATAGTGCCTTATTATTCTGTCTTGAGGGAAGAAGCTAGGAGTGGGTGGAAATGCGTTTATGAATGCAATATACCTTGGAATAAGTTGCGAGCCTCTTCTATCGAGGACGGCCTTGTTACAGATGTTACAAACACCTGTTGAGGATGAAAGGAATTAAAAGCATGGCTGGTGAGACTCCTACAATTCTCTCAGCCCTCCCACACAAAAAAAAATCTCTTTGACTCAGCAACTTAATACTCAGAGGAAAAAAAGAGGCTTTGGGTTGGAATTCAATAATAATAATAAAGGCTTGGATCTCTGTGACTATTAACTTTCTTTCTCTCTCTGATTATTAATTAGCTTTCACAACTTTTTAAAATTATTCATTCTTAAAAGAATTGGCTTGCTCTAAGCACTGGCTTTCTTTTCTTATTCTTCTTATTCTTATTTGGTCCTTTTGCCAACAACATCAAAAGGATCTGCAATTATTTCTCAATTGCTCCTAGTCTGATTTGTTCCTCTGCTCATGGGAGGATGGGAGAGTCTTATATTGTAGTGGGCAAGATCCTTCATTTCCAATTAATCTGACCCAAATTAAAGAATATTGGGGAAAGAAAAAGTCCTATCCTCCATCTAATTCTAAAATAGATCACCATCACTGCCCCTCATGAGCCTGGAAACTCCTATGAATGGTGGCTACTACTACTACTACTACTACTATTCCCTTTCTGTTGCTTAGTTGTTTCTCTGCTTTCCTCCTCCTCGGATTTAAACCAAAGGGGGATTCCTGTTAAAGAGAAATACACTTCCAATTAAAATGAAGGTAATGTAACTCCACTAACATGCCAATAATGAAACATTCTGAAGACCTATCACTCTCATGCACTGTGTAATGCGGAGAAATAGGTTACACATTAGCTTGCTGATTTGCTACTGCTCTGCTGATTATGGAAAACAGTTAAAATGTAGCTGCCAGGAACAACAAAAGTAACTCAGGTTTTGGTGGGAAGGGCAAAGTCAGCCCTTGGGATCATGGGGTAGAGGCGAAATTCTGAATAATGGAAGAAGTGTAAGAGTGAGGGCTTGACCAAAGAATGGATGAGCATATGGTAGAACATTGTGATGAAGATCATGACAGCACGATCTGGAGTTTATCATTCTTGTTATCTAGAACTTACCAGTCATGAGTTCTAAATGGGAAGTCTAGAATCAAAGTCATGCTAATTATACAGTGTACAGTAGTGACCCAGATAAACCTTGAACAATATAGCAACAAGAACCCCACTGCCCTATCCCAATATACTGATGACTTCTGGATTCCACTATTCCCTTGCTTTTAAGGCTGCAACCCAATGCATGCCAACTTGTAAGCATGCCCTGATGGACTTGAATGGAGCTTCTCAGTCAATTCACATAGGATAAGGTTGCATGCATATATGTAGGACCAGTACTTTACTTAGTTGAGGTGGATTCTCTTGCAAATAACATTTTTGTATTTTCTATTAGTAGACAGATTTTTTTTTCCCCTTTGATATCTAAAATCTCTGATGTATATCTAGGGAGAATTATTCTGCCTAAGCCAGAGCTGAAACCACCATTACTTTAACTGATAAAAATCAGGAGTAATTTATATTATTAATTCATTGCATTGAATTAAAATGATTTATTTTAAGTAGCATAAACAGGTGATTAGATACAATTTTTTTTCAAATGAGTTTAGATTGGAAAGGAGGATTTCTAAAGCAGACTTAGATCTTCCTAAGTCAGTGGTGCTGTCAGAAGACCATGCAATGGATTTTGGAAATAAATAATCAGAAAACATTCTTGGAATGTGATTATACAAAATATTAAGATTCATTTTTCTAACTACCGACTTCTTACGTAACCTAATTGATGTGACTGATACTACAGTTTGAAAGGGGGAATTGAGTATTATAGGCAGTCTTGGACAATAACCATAATTTATAAACATGAAAATTTCTTAGAACATGAATTCAGATGAAGGCCTGACCCAAATTATTTTGAATACATCATATTGAACTCAATGTGGTTTTTGACAAATTGGTAGAAAGAGCTATAGCTACCAAACCTGTGCTGCAAAGCTCTTGATAAGCACTGGGTGGCAGCAATTTGCAATCTGTTTGCTGCTATCTGGTGGTTATCCAGAGTTTTGCAGCCCAAATCTAGTAGCTCTTCCAAAAAGCTGCCACCTGTACACCATAGAGGTCTTAAACATTGATTCTGATTCCACAAATCCCTTTTAATATCAGTGCACATATACTAGTATTTACCCTAATCCCAAGGATGTGTATGGTGTTCTAGAATCCCTGTCTGTTGGTGACCAGGATTGCAAAGAAGCTTCAAGCAGCCTCCTCAAACTGTGGCATTCTCCAGATGCCCTGTTTCAACCCCTAAAATTTTCAGAAATGGCCTTGGTGGTTGAGGAAATTCTGGGAGCTGAAGATCTGGAGAACGCTGGGGAAGGCTGTCGACGAAGATTAGCCTCTCTCCTCTAAGAAACCTTTTGCTTTCTCTGTTAAGATGGAAATTTGGTATTTGATAGCTGTTTAATTTTGCAACTTCTCAAACTTGGGCAAGCACAAAAAGCAGCTTATTTAGGACGATGCCTTATGATTCATTACAATCATGTATCCCAACAATTAATTAATTTGCTTTTGACAATTAGCATTTCCCCCTCCCCTCCCTTAATTATAGTTCTGAAATGTTTCCAGAAAACACAAAAAGACTTTTTTTTGTAGAGCTTTGTTTACATCGTGAGATTTCATACTAAAAAAAAGGGGGATAATAAGTAAATAAGTATAGATGTTAAAATGTTCACCAGCTCTTCACCCCGCCTCCCCTTGATGGTAAACTTCATGCGTGGTTCTTTGTTACTAATCATTATTTTTCTCAGCTGCTGCTTAAGCACTGTTATTCAGTTACATTAAATAACATGTTCTTCTTGGGTCTAATGATTCGAGGCCATCAGGGATCATGTAACAAGCTTGAATCTGGAACTGTAGCTAATCAGATGCAGCTACCAGTGATATCAGACGGATACTATGTTCTCTCTTTGGGTGTCAAGGGGCAAAAGAGATAACACATTTCTGCTGCCAAAACATTTAGTCCCATTCCACCATTATCCTGTTGTGCTGCAATGTTTTCATTACTTGACTTCACTACCCTTGCCTGTACTCATAGTAAGAGAACGAAGGCATTTCTCGTTCCCATTTTATTTTGTTTTTGCTAAAACTAACCTTTTTACCTTGATAAAGTCTTGCTTTTGACCAGCCAAAAGATGTAAATAGAACCTAAAACATTTTTTTTAAACCAAACGTCTTTTCTAAGATGATCCAACATGTTTGATTTTGAATTTTTTTAAAAAAATAACATATATTTTAATCCCACTGATGCATTTATATTAAAATATCCAATTTTAAAATTTTGAGATCTTATACAATGTTATGTTGTTTGATTTTACAGCAATTCAGTGTGACATCTTACCATTTTTCTCATTTTCCAGAAGGGAAACTGAGACTGAGGGATAGTGGCCTGACTTGAACTCCAGTTTGATCCCACAAAATTAAATTCCAGTAGCACTCAGCGGATTAGTCTGGGGATTGTTAAAGTCACTATTATCAACAATCAACTGCTTTTCTGAACAAAGATACCCTTTGGGATTTTAAGTGATTTTGATGCAATTTCCAGTATCAAACTATCCTTAAAAAATAGAGCTCAAATTCTATTCCTTTTTTCACATGGCCTTCCATGCTAACATTATAGGATGAAACCACTCTCGTGAAAGTAATATTTCTTTATAGTACCATTATGCTAATGGGTGATACATATGACACTCAAGGGAATTTCACTTTGTCAAAGTGCTGGGAAAACTGATTAAGGAAGCTTTCTTTAAAAAAAAAAAATCAATATTCAACATTCTAGAAATGAACCAGTTTCTGAGATCTATGTGTCCTGATTTGCATGGATTAGAAGAGATCAGGTATCTAATCTTTTTCCTAAAATGAATTGAAATAACTTACTGAGGGACTTAAATGCTGTCATTCAACAAGCACCACTTTCCTAGTTTGTTCATTGGTATATTTGAAATATACCTGACAATCCTCCGGCCTACCACTATTTCCAGTAGTGTAATATCAGTTAATTCGGGCCTGAAAGCTATGAAAAAAGTAACCACTTTATTCACTTGCCCCTCAATAGTAGAACTACATTAGAAGTTTATAAATGATGCATCTCAACATTTAATGTCTCAGTATTATGCAGGGGTATGAGAATTATCTGCTTCTCAGAAGCAGCTGAAGTAACCTCATCATTTTCCTGTATCAGAAAGGAGTATTTCTAATGGAGGACCTAAGACTCTCCGGATGTCACTGGACTATGCCTAGTGGCAGACCCAGAAGAATGGTCAGAAGGAAGGGTGCCAGGAGATACAGTTCAGCCACATCTGAAGGGTAAACAATTTTCTATGAAACTTACTGGGTCATTTTGGACAAAGCATTCTCTGTTAACCTAACTTGCCTCTAAAGGTTATTATACTGTAGTTATGCTTTGTATTAAAAAGTCAATTGGAACTGATTTCATGAAGTTGAACAAAATGGGTTATTTTCAAGGTCTGTATCAGAGGCCTACATATATCATTCTTTGAGTTCCGTTATAAAAGAAAAGTAAGTATAATTGTAATAAATAAATGCTATTTGAATTGGTCTTTTGTGGCTTAGAGTGGAGAGATTGGCATATACAAGAAGAGTATATGTGAGTATACTGTGAATTGACCCTAGATTGCTGACACATGTGCCTTCTCTAGGAAATTTGCTTCTCCTTTCCTGTTCCCTAACATCATCTGTTGCAATGATGTTAGAAAGGTTTTATCCCATAAAATGAACAAAGAACCAGAAAATGGACCTAAAACTAATTTGAAATAAATGGTTAGATTTCTACTGCATTCTTCTTCCTTTATTTCGTTCTCCATTGTCATTGATATTTGCACACTGAGATTCCAGAAGTAGGGCACAGGGTGTGGAAACGGTTGTCTTCAAATCTAAAAAAAATAATTTTAACTACCTCTTTATATTTTCTAAATGGCTTTTTTTAACTGGCAACTAAGTGGTTTATTGGAAATTTCCTAATTGCTTGTTCTCAATTTCATTTCCCACGTCTCCAGCAATGTAAGTCTTAGGCTTCGCTGGAAAGGTGACCCCTGCAAATAACTGCATGTCTCAAGAACCCAGGAGGCTGTGACCTATGTGACAATTTATTATGATCAATTTGCTCTCGTGGTGCAACCCATAATGACCACTCTGTGTAATGTACCATTTTGGGGTGAATCTAAGCTCTATAATAAGAAAGAATTGATTTTGCATCTGCCACAGTATTCTGGTGATTGGAAATAATACATTGATTTTTTTAAATTAAAGCCATCTTCACATTCATAATGGAAGGTCCTACCCTCTTTGAAATTTATTGCCAAAGCCCCTGGGTGGACGATTGTTGTACACTGAGCATGTAGAATAGGAAAAGGGCTACTTAGGCAGAATTATTTTTTCTTTTTTTCTTTTGAAGGTTTAATTTTACTTTGGCTGTTAATAGACTCTACTGACAAAACAGAACCTTCTACATATGTGCAGAGAGAAAAATGGCACAGAAGAGCAATTCAAGGGATACCTGTTCTTTCTCACAGCATTAGTCATGTCAACCATACATTGTCAGTCAACATGAAGAAGTCACACCAAAGCTTTATACAGATCCGTACTGTATAATCTCCTCAACATCAGCATTGAGTGAACTCACAGACATTTTGGGAGCACCACCACCACGCCACAAAATAAGAAACTTGTGTGGATTGCTAAATGTTGCCTGGCTACAGCACTGGTTGAATTCCAGACTCTTTAAACGCATGCAAAGCTGGACACAGTCCTAAACAAATGTGAGCAAGAGGTTTTTCCACTGTCAGAAGCCGGGGTTGCAATCTGGCAACTCTGGAACGTACACTTACTTTTCTTGAAATCTCCAGATTGATTTCCTTTTTTAAAAAATCAGTGGTTGTCATGACTAGGAAATTACCACTAAAATAATCTGACAATCATTTGTGACTTTGGCATATGAGTAATGCTGTAGTGAGTAATTAATTTTTAACAGGAACTTGAGAGATGTTTTTGCTGGCTACTCCTGCTATGTGCTTGAAGTGGGGGGAAAGAATTCCCATCCTTTCTGGGAGCCAATGGGAAGAGGCATCCATACTGGAAACTAGTGCAAAGTACTTAGTAACTAAGTGCTTGCATGATACTAACTGTCCAGCCATCCTTCAGATGGTACAACTCTGCTGATGCAACTCCTGTAGCTGATTAGGGCCCATATAGACAGCATCATTATGCATAGTATAGAACAACTGACTTTTCTACTAAGAGAAAGAATAAACAGTTATGAGCTCTTATCATTTTGCATATGCTACATTAAATTGGCATAATATATACAAAAGAGGTATCAAAGGAATGATTTTTTTAAAAAAAACCTCTATTATTTATTATATTTGCACTTTTATTCCTATGACCTTCAATTGCAAGTTGCCAGTTACTGTATTTTTCTATTCTAACTAAAGTTGTTTACAAAAGAATATTAAAGTGTCCAGCATTTGAAGGACAGAAATATGTCTGGATTCTCTGACAATAAATCTGAAGTCAAGAACTGTGTATTTTTCCTTGGACAGAGAGAGACTCTTAGCTTACACCATCCTGGGTTAAATTTGATCCCTTGCATCCAATCCCTTTGTCTTGTATTGCTTTGCAGGGCTGTGATTCTAACTCAGGAAAATGGTCTACATTGTCTGCTAGTAGGTCCTCCTAGAGAACTGCTTTGTCAGCTCCTGAAGCCATTCTGACTCATTTTCACTTGAATTGAGTCATTGGCCAGCTTCTTTCTCTTAGTGGGAATTACATTGACCTTGGTAGAATGTCATACCACAGTCTCTCCTTCAGGACCTAAAGGCTCTTAGACAATTCCCCATTGCAGTGAACAGCAGCTGATGCCTATGCAGAATTCTCCCTTCAACTAAATGGTCTTACCTGTAAGGGCAAAAGACTTGGGCAAGCATGACTGAGAAGAATAAGGCATACATAAAGTGACATTTCTGAGTGGATGGGCTGGTAGAGGTTTCAGTGGTGAGATTAAAAGGGTTGCTCAAATTGGACTCCATTTCCTTACAGATATGTTCAAGTGGTCTTCCTCTCTTTGGGTAACAAAGCATTTTTAAAAAATCACAGTGTATTTAATTTGTTTCATATGTTGCTATGTAGCCTGGTCTTTTCAAATTGACCTACTTTAGTGTTAGAGCAGGTAACATATCAGGGCATGGTAACGTAAGCACTTGCTGATGCCAAGCTAGTTCAGGCCAGATCAGTGGTTATATGGGCAAAATTTAAGAATTGTTGTCCATACTTATTTGAGTTTCATGATGGAAGAAAGATGCAACATTATCAGTTGCTAGAGCAATACTTTCACTTTTGGAGATCCCATAAAAGGCCAACAGAAAGCTCCACCAGTGTAGATTGTGAGAATAATAATAATACTGATAAGAAATCTATCAATAGTTACCAAATTAAAAAATGCAGACTGTCCCACATTCACAGAAGATTCAAGATCAAAGAAAGAATTCAAGACCAAATTGAAGACCAGACTGAAGACCAAATCTTGAATTCAAGATTCAAGACCAAAGAAATTATAGATTGCCTACAGTTTCATTTGAAACTAGGGTACCTGCTGAAATTCTTGTGTTGTAACTTTCATTTTTGCTCTAATAAATATACTGACCAGAACTCTGGGAAATATGTTTTGGGGATTAAAGTTTGTTAGGAGGGAAATCTAACACTGATGTCCATAACAGCAGCCCTGCTGGATTAGGACAAGCCCCATCCTTGTCCAGAAGTTTACTTCTCATAGTGGTCAACCAGATGCCTCTGGCATGTTTGCAAGTAGAAAAGTAAGAGATAACTGCTCCTGTCATTGCTTCTCTGCAACTTTTGAGACAGGCTGTTGCTCACAACCTGAAGGTAATGTTGAGACCAACAGCTGTTGATCAACCTGTCCTTCATGAATTTAGCCAATCCCCTTTTAAGATTTTCCAAGTTATCATTGCCTCCTTCCCAGGAAGGGCTGAGAAACAGGGACTGGCCTAAGGACATCCAGCTGGCTTCATGCCGAAGGCTGGATTAGAAGTCATGGTCTCCTGGTTTCTAGCCTGATGCCTTAACCACTACACCAAACTGGCTCTCTCCTTCCAATCAGCTTCACTGGATAGCCTCTAGTCCTAATGTATTGAGAGTGGGTGAGAAAGTAGAGCTTATCCATGTTCTCTGTGCCATACATGTTTTGATACATTTCTCTCATGTCCCACTCAGTTGCCATTTTTTCAAGGCTTAAATGTCCCCAAAATTCTAGAAATTCTTGTAGAAAAGCTGACCATTTTCTTGCTCTCTTCTGGACCTTTTCAAGCTTAATTGTATTCTTTTTCAAATACAGCAACCAGATCTGTACACAGGATTCCTGATTTGGACATACCATAGATTTGTTTACAGGCACTGTAATGCCTGGGAAGATCGCAAATGGCAATCATGTGACCCCAGGACACTGCAACCATTGTAAATACATGCCAGTTGCCAAGTGCTCGAATTTTGATCATGTGACTGTGGGGATGCTGAGACTGTTGTAAGTGTGAGGACCGGTTGTAAGTGTGAGGACCAGTTGTAAGTCACTTTTTTCAGCGCCGTTGTAACTTTGAACCATTAAATGAATGCTTGTAAATCAAGCACTACCTGTAGTGCCTGCTCTACCAGTAGGTTGCTTTTACCTCCTTCCCCATAAAATTAGGTTGCTCAAGCAATCTAATTGTTAAAAGTATAGGAAATATACTTTTGAATATAGAGGCAAACATAGCTTTCTAAGCCAAAATGGAGTGCAACATTATATGAAACTCAGAAGTTGCTTGTAATATACACCAAAAGGTTTTTCTGATATATATCTCTGCATCAGAGAATGAGAGTATTTTATAACTTGGAACCTTTGTAACATTAAACTGTGTGTCCAAAGAACAAAAAACAGCCAAAAAATGACAATTGCCAAAAATACATTTGTGTTGCAACCTCCGTATTGCAAAGTATATCTTTCCCAACACAAAGTTTAATCTCCATTTCAAGAATAATTGCACTGTGAAGAGTGACCCTGGAGCCACTACAGACAAAGTTATATATCTTTCTGGATGATTCCTTCTTGTTTTACTTACGACTGAATAGTTGTTGCTTCAGATGACATCATGTTGAGAAGTTAAAATAAATGAATAGAAAATATAAAGCAAAATTGGATTTTGTACTTGTGCAAAAGTTGGATAAAAAGTATTCTATTTTATTTGATCTTGTTTAGAAAACAATGTTCATCCAACTTTTGCACAAGCTCCACAAAATAAAAGCTAGGGCTAAAGCTTTATTTTTTCCAAGACATTATTTCAACACCTTTAGGACTTGAAACAATTAGCTTTTCAGAAACTACCTTCAGTACAAAGTGGCCAGAAGTTAGTTAGTCAATTAGAAACTTAACTTCCATTCCCTTCAAAATAAACTATTTTAAATTACGGATTTGCTTCAAGCACCAGAAGGGTCCTTGCAACAGAATGATGTAGAAAACTAATTACATCATGATGTAGTAAAATTCCCAGGGTTGTTATGGGTGGGTAGGTGGGAAGTTGGAGGTGTTTATTAGTTAACCATTCACAACTCTATGAATCCTCTTGCTTTTTAAGGGGCATCTTAATATAGAGCAGTCTTCCTGACTTGGTGAATCAGGAAGAATTACAATTTTTCCTGGGATCTTTTCGATTATTATTATTCCAACTCCCAATGGAATGGCCATTGAGATATTGGCCAGGAGATTATTACAGTGTGGTCCAATGCTTTGTGGGGGAAGAGGCTGAGGAAGACCGATGTTGTACATCAGTTATTGGTCATAAATGCACCTATTAAATAAGACATTGTAGTAGAAGGAGAGCCATGTTCACCTGTGGTACCATACACCTGATTTTATGCTAGGAAATAAGGACTGTCTCAGAATTACAGCATTGTTTATCACTTAAATTCCCCAAATACAAAATAAAGTCTACCTGGATTTCTGTATAATGAACATTAATGTTTCAATAGCTATATGAGCCAATTATAAGTGATAAGGGATACTTTTTGTTTTTTGTTTTTTTGTCTGCGCTCAGTCATTACTGATCCTGCAGTGACTGCCTGGACGAATCCTTGCAGTTTTCAAGGCAATTGTTTTTCGGAAGTGGTTTGCCAGAGCCTCCTTCCTAGAGCAGAGCCCAGCTGGCGAGCGCAGGAGGCGGGATTTCTGTTGCTTCGCGCCCTTTTCGGGCGAGCGCGGTTTCGCGCTTACCGGCAGGCAACTGGTCCCATCTCTCTGTGCAAGGCGCTGCCCACATTTTTCTTCCCACTGGAGTGAGAGTCCCCATTTATCTACTCACGTGAGTTTTCGACCTGTTGGGTTGACAGGAGCTGGGGGTGGGGGTGGGAACAGGAGCTCACCCTGTTAACGCGAAGGCTGGACTTGAACCGCCGAAGCGTCAGCCATTTCTGGCCGGCAACTTTCAGCGTCATTAAGTCGCTGCGCTACCGCGTCCCCCTTAAGGGATACTAACTTGGTTAAATATAAAATTAACTTATACAAAAGGTTGAGCATATATAGTTTTCTTTCATTTCCCCATCTCTCCCCATCCACCTTCAAACACAGACAAGCATCAAGCTTTAATCTCAGCCCTTTGGCTATCCTGTTTGCTCTTCATTTACACCTCCCTCTTTTTTTTTTTTGGTAACTTGGCATTAAAAGAAACAAAAATAACCATTTTCCCCACCCTAAAATAAATTAATCTGCTGAGAGGCCTGCCCCTCCCTAATGATCAGAAATTTTAAAAGACCTACTGCTTTGAGGTTTTCTGAATCTGAAGGGGATAAATTTGGGGAGAAAATGTAAGTGGAAAGTTTCCTCTTTCAAACAAAGCAGCTCTTTGCATATTTTAAATGCATTACAAAACACTCTAGACAAAACATTGAATGCCATTTCCTAGCAGAACTTCTAAAGAGTGAATTCGGCTACAAAAGAAGCTTATTAAAGAGTAATGAAGACTGTCAAAAATTGTACACTTAAAAGCTAGTAAATAACAAAGTGAAGCTTTTAGCCATTCTGGCTGGACAATGTGAGGTCAGAAAGAAACAACACATTCAGCAGCTTTTGCCACTGGACTTTTGAAGCTGCACATTTGTAAAAAAAAAAAAAAAAAAAAGAGGGGGTTATTTAAGTTTCCTACGTGCATTGCCTAATGTCAATACTCTCATAGACACTGTTTTTATTCATGTGGTAGGGTAGAAATATCAGAAGCACTGCAATAGCATGTTGGACTTTTATCTCTGTGAAGATAAAAACGTTCTTGGAATTATAGAAACAGAGTTGTAAGGAGCCATTTAGATCACTGAACCCAATTCTCTTCTCAGGGAAAATCAAAATATCTTCCATAAATGGCTATCTAGATTTTGCTTGAAAGCATCCAGTGAAACTTATGACATCATCTTCATTGGAATTATCTGAGGTTGTAATGCCAATAGGCTCTTTATTATTTATTTATTTGTTTGTTTGTTTATGTATCAAATTTGTCAGCGCCCATCTCATTGAAACAACTCTGGGAGGTTTACAAAACAGTTACTGTTTTGTAACGGTTACTCTTACTGTTAGGAAGATATTTTCACATTCTACTGCATTCTATCTTTGACATACTTAAGAAATTTCTGCATACTATATTTGCATATATTTATTTTACGGGAATAGAATTAGGAGTCTGGACAAGATCACTTAATGCTTTCTACAGTTGAGAAGGTTTTTAATATGTGGGGTAAGACTACAAAAACATAAGAAAAGTCCAGCTAGGGTCAGGCCCAGGAACTACCTGGTCTAGCATTCTGTGTCCTACAGTAGCCAACAAGATGCATTTGAAGTTCATAAGCAAAACAAGAAGCCCAGCAGTTGGTACTTAAGCAAGTTGCCTGTGATTCAGAAGACAGCAAGCAGCCCTCAAAATTAATAGCCACTGAAAGTTTGATCCCTTATGAATTTGTCCAGTCCTCCTTTAAAACCATCTGAACTGGTAGTCAATACCACACCTGATGGCAATAACATCTCAATTGATCTATGTGTTGTATACTTCCTTTGATTGGCCTGAATCTCACTATATTTAGTTCTAATGGATGACCCCCAAGTTCTAGCTCTGTGGCCAAAAAGGAAAAAGTGCCTACCCTCATTTTCCATGTCATGCATGATGTTACATGCGATGAATGCAACTGCTCTCACTGGGTCTCATTCATCTTCTCTTCTGGTTCTGGTGGATAAGAATTTTGGATGAGAGAGAACTTGAATCAATTCCAGAAATATTCTTCTTGTGTTCTAAGCTAGCAAGAATATTATTTCTATTAATACAGATTCCAGCAGAACACATGTTCTAATTATCTTTTTTTATTTTTTTATTTTTTGGAATTTCTTGAACCTTCTGCTTCCTCCAGTTCATTAGCACAATTGATCTTCCAATGCTAATCTTCTTTTCTAGAGCGAAGAAGCTAGGAATTAAGAGTTAATTGTGATTATGGTGGCATTGGATTATTATTTTTTGGGGGGGTGATAGCCTATCTGTTATAGGATTGCTTATTCTTTTGAGAATACTTTCAATTTGATTAGTTAATAGGCTAGATCCAGTGTCATGGTAAACATTTCCCAAGTCTTACTTTTCTCTGCTTTAATAGCTGTGCCATAATTGTACGGAGTGCCTTGAGCAAAACTTAATTCACTTGGACTGATTTACATCTCTATGTACTGATGGGGATAGCTATTTTGAGATGTAACAGTGCAACAAGAACATGTCGCAATAGAGAAATGAATGGTTTGGGTTAAGACAGAACTTGCATTGCACCACAATTAAGCTTATTTTTATGGATTTGGCATAAGATTTCTTCAGATTCTACCTTTTTCTATCCATTACAGTGGCAAAGCCTTCTGTTATCTTATGCAGTTAATCTTGATTATTGTTTGATAAATTTAGGATTGACAATGGAATGTTCATCAACATAGTATGACGTGAGTAGTGCCTAGGAAACTTTTGTTCGTGCACGTGAGTGTGACTTTCAAATGTCATTCAAGCAACAATGAAATCTGAAATCTCAGAACATACACACTTTTTCTGAAAATGTACATGGCAAATGGTATGTCCTTTGTTTTGAGCAAATGTCTTTGTAAACATGTCTTAAGGTAAGCGTGGGTGAATATTGCAGTCCAATCTGATATGATTACTCAAAAGTATATACTACTAAGCTAAAAGTTTTAATGATACCCATTAAAAGGGACTGATACCCATCAGCACGCAGCTCTATAAAGAAATATTGCAATTCCTGATGCTATATTACCAAAAAGAAAAGGGGTGTGTGTGTGTGTAATCTTGTCCTAGACAGCTGGAAACTGGCCTAGAAAAAGAAGTCCCATACTAATAGACATATCCAGTTAATTTAAACAGCTAAAACAGAACATTTAAAAAAAAAAACTTTTCTTGATCAGCTTGCTCAGGCCTTCCCATTCCAGTCTAGCATTTGTAATCAGCTCAGTGTATTCATCTCTGCACACAAAACATTCTCCATTAGGTTACAGAATATTTAGGACAAGACAGAAAAAACAGAATAGTCCAATGATGAAACTTATGGAGTCACAGAAAGTATGAGTTTAAGGGGACTAATGTATACATCATTTAATCTAACCTCCCGCTCAAAGCTAAATTATCCCCAATGGGTCAACTTCCTCTTGAACATGATACCCTTTTAGATATGTGAGACTGCTGTTATATCTTCCCCTCAGCCTTCTCTTTTGTAAGCAAAACATGTCCAGCTCCTTCAACTGTTCCTCACTGAATTTGGTTTCCAGATCGTTTATCATGCTGGTGTCTTTCCTCTGAACCTACTCCAGCTTCTCAATATCCCTTTTAAAGTGCAGTGCACATAATTGGATACAGTACTCTAAATACAGTTTACTCAACTCAGAGTACCATGCAACTATCATCTCCAACATTTTGGACACAGTGTTTCTGTTAATGCAACTCAAGCATTTTTAACTGCTGTATCACACTGCTTGCTTACATTCAACTGGTGGTAAACTAATATTTCTAGAGTATTTTCACACATATTGCCACCAACCCAGGTCTCCCCATCCTGTATTTATGCTTTTCATACTTCCTACCTGGATACCAGACCTTGCATTTCCATCTTCATTAATGATCATCCCACTGAATCTAGCCCAATGTTCAAGCCTGATGAACCATATTGAATCATGACTTTGATCTCTAAGCTGATAGCCAGTCCCCATACTTTGATGTTATCTGCAAACCTGATTAAGATCCCTTCCACTCCATCCTTTAGGTCATTTAAAAAGAGGTTGAATAGCACTGGACCAGTAATGGAACCCTAGTGACTCCATTCAATGTATCCTTCCAGGACAAGGCAGAATAATTTATAATCACTCTTTGGGTATGGTTGTCCAACCAGTTGAAATCCAATGGACCACAGTTCCCTCCAGACCACATCTATCCATCTTGTCCATAAAATATATAGTAATATTTTGGCAATTCCTTTAGTGAGATCAGGATATACTACAACTACATTATTCCCTTGCTCTATCAAACCAGTTACTCTATCATAAAAAGAGAGAAGGTTGGTTTGATTCAATCTGTCTTGACAACCCTATGATGAAGCCGTGTAAGTTCTTGTAAACATGCATGTGCACTTCTGATTATTTTGCAGTACATTCCAGAATTGTGGGAGAACAGAAAGCAGTCATCAGTTAAATAAGCAATGCTTGAAACCATCCCAGAAAACTGAAGGTTTCTTTATCTAAGGCAGACTTCCATAATGAGGCACGCTCCAGACATGCTGGACTGCAACATACAGATCTCCCAGCCATCATACAACTTCTGTTTTCCAAAAGACTTTATTTCAAATCCAAACTGAACCAAAGCATTTCTGGAAAAGTTTTGCTACTACTGCCTTCTATCTATCCCTTTTCGACAGTAAAATGTGTTCTAAGAGACACATCAGGTGCCACCACAGGACAGGCTCACAAAGATGCCCACACACAGACACACAGACATCCATTTCAAAAAAGGTCATTTATTTGTATTTTGGTCCTTAGTCCCCCTGAAAACAGCAGGTTGATAGTTAATCATAATTTATTATTTACATTTTATGAACTTTGCCTTATTCTTTACAATTTCTGGAATTCACAGAGTAATCTAATTTCATATTTATTTAGAAATTAGCTGTATGAAATGGAAAAATGATTACCGTATTTTTCCGACTATGACGATACTTTTTTCTAAAATCCTTACCCTAAAAATTGAAGGGCATCTTATTCAAGGAAGTCAGCCGAGGAGAGAACCGCGCGGTGGCAAAACTGCCCATACTTTGTCTCTGCAGGCAGGCTTCCTCCTATTGCTAGCCTCCAATCACGAGTGAAATAGCTTGTCTCCCAAACAGACTTCCTCCAATCACGAGCCTGATGTAACTGACGTCAGCTGATGCTGAACAAACCAATTAGAGAAGGCTGTTTGCAGAGAGACGCTATCGGCAGTTTCACTCATGCTTGAATGTAATCAGTTATGCAAAAGAGCATGGAAACAGAGCTGCAGAGAGACGGTTTGGACCTCCTCCCACCTAGTGTATCAGGTCAATGTTAACTAATTACTAAATAAAAATGTGTTCTGCACTATCTTTAAAATATTGATTTCTTAATTTTGGGTTGGAAAAATGGGGGTCATCTTGTACATGGGGGTGTCTTATTGACGGAAAAATACGGTACTCCCCCATGCATGTATCCAGGTGCTCAGCCTTAGTCATGACTAAACTTAAGTCCTTGGCCTCTAATTTGCGTGTGAAGACTATAGTTGCAAAGGAGTGGGTGGAAACAACTATGGCAGTGCAATATGCTATCCTCTGAGCAGTAACCCTCGCCTTGGACGTTATTGAAATCACAGTTCATTTTCTTTTATATTGCATTTTCATTTGCTTTGTAATAAATCACCTCCACAATGCTCAAGGACAATGCTCAGATGAGGAAAGGAAGCATTTTCAATC
The DNA here is from genome assembly GCA_030867105.1 of Liasis olivaceus. Classification (NCBI taxonomy): domain Eukaryota; kingdom Metazoa; phylum Chordata; class Lepidosauria; order Squamata; family Pythonidae; genus Liasis; species Liasis olivaceus. The sequence goes on from CM061351.1 coordinate 14,687,110, forward strand.
TGCCAAACTCAAGCAGGTGACTAATAGTGGTAAAGGAGTATTTCTTTACTGTGGTCAAAGCCCAAACATATAATCAGAGAATAATCAGAGTATTAATAAAGTAGCTACAAATTGACAACATCAATAAAACATTAAGATATATAACCAATACTGGATAAATTCTACAGAATTTAGAAAAAATTAGAGAGGTTAAGTCATTCTTGTTAACAGTACTTTTGTTGAAAATTACAATTGCAAAGATAAAAATTAACAGAAATTAAAAGAAAAAGAAAAAATAGAAGGTGCAGAAAAGAAAAAAGAAAAGAAAGAAAATAGAAAGAAAGAAAAAATAATATAGTACAGGTAGTCCCCAGGTTAAGAATGCCCGGTTTACAGATGGCCCATAGTTAAGAATGGAGCCTATCGTAGCAAAATTTGAGTTAAATACACAATGATTCAAGTTAAATACACAATAGTTCAAGTTCATTACACAATACTACTTACACAGTATTATACAATAATACTGTTCTGGCTTACATACAAATTCAACTTAAGGGCTGGGGACTACTTGTGAAGAAAAATAAAAGAAATATATAAAGAAATTACTTCCCCTTCATAACAACATTTTAGTAACTTATCACCTTCTCTTAATATACAACAAATGATCTCTTCTTCCCGTATCCTCTTATCTATAAAAAAATCATTAAAGCCTCATTATTTCTGTCCTGATCAGCAAAAGTCCATTAAAGGTTACCAGAGATAACAACATATCTATTTTAACCTTGATCAAATAAACCAACTTTATATTCCTTCCTTTTAATTTGAACGATCTTGATCTTAACCTTCAAATAATGTCCTAGAACTGATTTCTTTACATTTTTTCTTTGTCCCTTCTCACAAAATTCTTCAAAGCTATAACAAGCCTCTTTTGTAAATCCAATATAAGAAAATTATCTAGGTCACTCTCTTGGTTTGTTATTTGTATATCCCTTTTAATTATTAAGACATCAGCCGGTTTCTTTTATATGTCCAATGTAACATCTTTTTCCATATCATTCTTGTAGCCTGTCATTTTTAATTCCACTTTCAGATCAGTCTCAATTTTCTCAGATAAAACTTTTTTCTCTTACATAACATCTTTTAAACACAGTCTAGAGGCAGACACTCTTAAAATTTACTTCTGAGTCCATTGCTCAAAAATATCCTTCAATATGTCCAATGTTAAAATATTTTGCTTCATTCTGTATTAGTATGTCAAAGTTAAGTGTTCTTCTTCTTTAACTGTAACCTTTAGTTCCTTCTGGTTCCCTCTAGTGTCCAACCTTCAAAGTCTCATCGTATCATTTTTTTTTAATTCAAAACAAAAGAATTTTCCCACAGGAAGGATCCTTATAATTAATTCTAAAACCTTATTTTAAATCTATCAGGACCCTAAGTCTGTTTGTAACTTTCCAGAATCAAAATTCTAATCACCCTTTTGCTGTTTATTAAAAAAAAAAATCCTTAGTCCTTAAACTTGTATTTAAAACTTCTTTCACTAAGGATTGAAGGAAACTCACCTGGTACACTAAAACTTGTCAATCCAAAGGCTCCTAATAGCTGAAAAGTAGTTAATAATCAATTTCTGAAAGTGATTAGAGAAGGAAGTATGTGAACCCAGTGTTCTTAAAGGTGCCGACCGTGATTTGAGCATGATGGCTATCCCCTCATCTCCTAGAGCTCTAGACCCAATGGAGATCTGTCTTGTGGTCTCCTCACAAGGAGCAACTGTCTGGAGCACTTGTGGGCAATCTCAAGTCCTCTCCTTGTCTGGAGAGGAATTACAAAGAGCTGGTCTGCTCAATGGCTCTTCATTCCACTGTGGTCATTGGTTCCACTTTTAGTCCTCTCTACTTCACAACTTCATTTCCAGAAGCCCCCAGGTTAAGTCATTCTTAATGTAGAACAAATCTGATGCCCTGGAAAGTTAACTATTAATGGATTATATAACATGTACTGATATTTTTACCAAGGGCATCTGTGGGAGAGGGGGCAAGTGATAAAATGAGTTGCAACATCACAGTGCAAGATCTCCTTTGTTAGACCTTGCATGGCATCACATGGACGTATGTGGTGGGCAGTCTTCATCATTTGACAAAACTGTTGGATTCTGTGGATGTGTGTAGAGAATAAGGGAGATGACCTTGAAGGAAATAGGCAAGAACTGTTATATCAGCAAAGAGGGCTGAACCATTCTTTAAGTCCTGGGAAGCAAGATAGTATTCAGAAGCAACTCAGGGAAGCTCCTCCCTGATTCACTGAGGTATAGAAAGGAGGGGGAGGTAAAGCACAATCAGGCTTGCAAGATTCTGTCATTATAGCTATCTCAGGTGGAAGGTGGAAGTCTAACCTTCCAGTGGAGTTGATTTTCTGGTCTGGTCTACCTACTGGAGCTGACAATGCCTGACAGAGGACAGGGTTAACCTGGTATACTTACATGCCCTATGGAGACCAAAGTGAAAGTGTATAACCTCCAGGCCCAGATTAAGGCTTTGGGGTTATCCCCTGTCAGGATTAGCCCAGGAAACTCCAGGAGACAGTACAGATTCAATTCAGCATGGTTTATTGGCTTCAGTCCCGTTACAGAATCTTCTCAGAGTGAAAGCAATTCCCAGAGTCACCCCACAAACATCCTGCATTCCTCAGGGAGGTCCCAGTCTCATTCTCTTATCTCTACCTCTTGTTCTGGGGATAAGAGTATGCGCTTAACCCTTTCTGCTCTAGCTCTCACATCCCCTTTCCTTTGCAGTTCCACCCAACTGGACTTGGTGCCTTTATTTCCCTACTTGTTCCAACTCCTAATTCAGTATTCTCCATCTTCATTCTGGACAAAGATGGGAAAGAATCTAGTACCAGGTCTGGAAAAGAGTCATAGCATGACATGGTATTTCTGCATCCCTTTAACGTACCCGTCCGTCACTATGTCACTGACAGTATCTTTTTTCAGTTTTCCTGTTAATCAGCTTTGCCTAAAATGTTTTTGTAACAGGATCAAAAGTGAACTGTTTTTCTTCTCTACAATAGCTCTGGGCAGTTGCTTTTGGCTTCCAGCAGAGGAGCAAGAAGCAAACAAATAAACAAACAGAACTAGGTGGCTGCTGGCAACTGTTTTGTCTGTGTTTGTGTTATCAGGCCAAACACATGCAAACAATGTGAATAAATAACATGCAAATATCCCAGAGTAGGGCAAATGTTACCTTTATCAGATTATTTCCAAGCTAGCTTTCAACCACATGTGGTGGCACCAAAACCTTCTATAGTGCCTGCTTCAGAAAAATCCCTTGCAAAAATATACAGAGGGGGTTAGATCGTTTTTCTTTTCCTCCCCCATCTCCTTCTACAAGTTCTCCAAGTAGTGCCGCTATTAGTGATAGTATTTGTATGTTTTTAGTGCCTACAATGTAAGAGTTCATTAGAATTCACACACACTCAAAATCAGACAGCACACTGATCGCACACTAATCACCCTTCTCCTTTAGCAGTCGGATTATTCTGCCCTCATCTCCTTCCGTGAGCTATTAAATTATAAGTTTCATCAATATCTATAAGCAAAATGTCTTTGCCTTTTGGAAATTGGCACCAACACATTGTTGAAAGATACAGTGATCCTTGAAGAATTAGACCCATTCTAGACAATGAGCCAGTGTGGTATAGAAGTTATAGGTAGTCCAGGACAAGGCAATCTAGGTTTAAATACAGGCACAGCCATGGAAATTCACTGCAAATCTTGGGTCAATTGCTTTTTTGCTAATCCAACCTATCTTACAGTGAGCATGACATCAGAGGAGTACTTGAATGCCATGTTATGCTCCTGGAGGAGAAATAGACTAGACAAGACCAAATTAAAAGAAAAAAAACATGTACCAATATTTTTAAACTTCAGAATGGCCTCCCAAATCTGATCCACTGAGATGTGGCTAATTGAAGTGCACCACAATGGCTTTTCGTTCCTGTTAAAAATTCTTAAGTTATTCACAACTTGGCATTTGGCTTCGGCCATGTGATTTATATTTTATACTTCCTGGTGTAGTCATGAATAAACAACCACATTATCCAACAAGCTCTCAATAACAGGTTTTCAAAAAGCAGGGTGCCAAAAATCACTTTCAGGATTAGAAGAGCAAATTAGTTTCTCCTACTGCTTCCTGCCAAGATCGTGAGGAATTAAAATTTCAGTTTTTAAACCAATGGAATTAAATAGATGTAAATACATTTTGGATTATCTTCCTTTTCTTCCCATTATTGTAGACCAGTGTTGTCCAAACTTGGCCACTTTAAGATGAGTGGACTTCAACTCCCAGAATTCATGCTGGCTGGGGAATTCTGGGAGTTGAAGTCCACTCATCTTAAAGTGGCCAAGTTTGGACAACACTGTTGTAGACATTTCATGCAAGTCCATCATAGCCACTTCTGAATATGCCTCTGCAACATGATTCCACCCTTGATGTAAAACTCCAACGACATCTCCCAAATCCCAAACATTTGTTTCCAAAAAAGAAAAGGAAGACTTTCCTCTGTGTTTTGCAGAAAATGACGTGAATGAAGCACTAGATGGACCAACAGTCTCATTAATCGTTATATAGTTTTGCACATTCTTATATTCTTAGGAAAGAAAGGTGACTAATTTGCACTGGAGCTCAGTGAAACGTATCACAGAATAGACATGTGTTACCAAAGTCATCATCCTGATTGCAGGCTGTTCAACTGGATCTCATTCTGAGACAATGATCTCATTGTTTATAGAGCCCCAGAATTGCCCATCCTGAGGTTGCAGGACTGATGCAACCCCCAAAATTTACCTATAGCCTTCAGAGCCCCTTCAAAGTTGCAGCTGAATTGCACTTTAGAATGTTATTATAGGCATACAACATAATCACATGAATTCTATTTAATTAATGCCATATATTTTAATTAAATTAAAACCACATTCAATCACATTTCGTTTTTTCTGGACTCTGACCATTTCTGTTCCTACCCCACACCTGCTTTTTGGAAAGTAGCCCCTGGAATCCATCAAAGGCCAGATCTAGGTCCTCAGCCCAAAAAAGGTTGCACACTGCAGCACTGAAGGTATGATGTATATATGCTTTAACAACTGTGTTAATCTCTAAGGTGTGACAAAAAATATGATTGGGTCCCCAACTCACTCTTCTCACTAATGTAATGATATCACATTTATTTATTTATTTATTTATTTATTTATTTATTTATTCACTCACTCACTCACTCACTCACTCACTCACTCACTTACATTTATTGGCCTCCCAACTCCAGTGGACTCTGGGCAGCGCACAAAACGAAGAAGATATAAAACCAGCTAAAAGATATTAAATCAACAGGAAGCCCATATTAAAATACTCTAATAACAAAATCCACAAAACAAAACAGGGGCCATTAAACAGATAACATACGTCAATCCCAGGCCTGGGACAAAAACCAGGTTTTCAAAGCTTTCCAAAACTCTAGGAGAGACAGATATCCCAGATATTGTTATAGGTAGTTTCTAACAGACCTCTAAGTGGCCATTCATGCTGATAAATGCCATCTGACTGTGTCAAAAGCCCCACAGATAATAAATGTCGCTTAATAGTGGTGCAACATGCTGAATTGTGGTAGAGCTATTAATATTTATTATGCATTTTTCAGAAATAATCAGCTCCTTTCTGAATACACTTTCCTCTGAGGCATTTTGTCTCTCCATCAGTTTTTTTTTTTTTACTCCAGAGCATCTGTCCCTGTGCTGTACCACCTGTAACCTTTATTGCTAAAGTTACTGTGCCAGTAGTCATCTTGGTTCAGCCACCTAATTTCACCACGTTATGCAAAAATGGATAATGAAGCCTATTTGTATGCTTTGATTTGCATTATATATTCTGGCCAGGGAATCTGACATTTCTGCTCTGTGGGACTGGTCATTCTGCAAAATATTATGAGCAGAATAAATTATGCAAATTGCCCCAAATCTGTGCAAATTAAATGAATGGTTTATTTTCTTCTAAGGTGAATCTTCATATTTTTGTGGCAAGGACGGGTGTGTTGTGTATGCACAGTACACATAGTACTCTTATACACCTGCCTGTATCTAGACTCTGCAGCAATGAATTTTATAGTCTCAGACTAAACAAGATGAGTTATGGCTCAAGGGAGACGTAAATAGTGAATACAATATTTGAAGATTTAGCCATTCAATTCTCCTGGTAAATGGTGCTTAATATTTACACACAAATCTCTTTCTTTCTCTGGGTATTAGCTGAATGTTTAATGCCATTTTGTTAAAGTGCTGTGCAGTTTACTTTCGTTTATATGATACTTAGAGTTGTAGTTCTGTTTGCTTTTGAGAGAAATTGTATATGGAACATCTGGATTCCATTTGACTTGCAGGTAAAGCCTGAAGTTCCAGGAAAGATGTACCAGGATCTCCGTATAAATGACTGCAAACAGAGCTACATTTCAGAAGTTCTGAAGATGAAAGAATAGAGACATCTGCTACAAAGTGAAGACTACTTTGTTTTTATCTGACTGTCATTTCTGTGTCAGCTAGACTCTACAGGCTTTTGACACTCAAAACCCTATTTATCAGCACTGTAAATTTCTCTATTATAGACCTTTGAATGAGTCCTTTGGGTTCGGAGAAGTTATGAATATTATAAATCAACTAACATTTGGCAGAGGGGAAAGCACCCATCTCCAGCCAGTGCAATAGACATGATCTTTGCATTCAAGGTTGTTTTTTGTTTGCCTGTTTTCCACAATTATTGGAGGAAAAGCAACTTATGACTACTATCATCTTTGAACTTCCAGTACCAGAACAAATGAACCATAAATTGTCATGCAGTGCTCAGCTTCGACCTCTCTCAATGGGATTTGTGCTAGATAATTTCACCTTGGAACTAGAAACAGCAATGTAAATAAATTCTTTTAAAATCCAACCCAAATATTTGGTTTCATTGGGGAAGTTTATATTGTAATCTCAAAACTGGAAACTTGAATATAGAGCTTTAAAAGAATTTGGAGAGATTCTTTTCAGCAGTTTATAAAATAAAAGCTTCATAACATCTGTAGTCTGCTCTTTTATTTTGCAAAGAGTAAAAAGTAATAATTTCCTCTTATGATAATTAATGTTTTTGTATGTATTTTTTGGTTCCTTTTTTGTCTGTATTCTTTCTGTTTCTGTTGCTGCTTGTGGGGCTAAACAATCTTACCCCTCAGGAAGTTCCAAGGAACAAAATTGCTGAAACTTGCATAAAACTTATAATTATTTCTGATCTGCTTCCTGCTTTCTTTGTATGCTGAGCTGTTAAAGTTTCAAAGTTATTGAGTCTGATTATTTTCTGATTATTGTCTGATTATTTTCACTGATTCAGTAAAGCAAGAATCTTCCTTCCTTCCTTCCTTCCTTCCTTCCACCCACCCACCCACCCACCCACCCACCTTTGTAGTGTAAATGAAATCTATGTTGCCATATGAAAACATATTAACATGACTGAACAGCTCAAAAGAGCCCTGATAACACAAATGACTGAGATCACATGTTAATCTGTTCATGGCACTGTTACTTCTAAGTGATTTGAACAACATCTCAACTCTTCAGACAATCTCCCATTCACACTTGCATGGAAACTAAGAAGCATCTGAACTTGGCTATAGATTTCTATACAAAAATGATATGTGTTCTACATCATGTGATTTAAGGAAAAATATTTAATACATGGTAATAATCATAGAGTTGCAAGAGATTATATAGGTTATTTAGTTCAATATTTTGCTTGGTACAAGATCCATTATAGCACCCGTAACAGATGACTATTCAACTTCTGCTCATAGACCTCTAATGAACTAAAGTATACTGTAACTATACAAATGTGATCGATTGATCAATCAATCAATCCCTTCTCATGGCAGTGACTGACAGCTCAGACCATGAAGAGGTTCCTCTTGATGTCTAGCCTGAACTTCTCAACAGATTCCTTGCAGTTGTAACCCACTGGTTCTTGTCCTACTGTCTGGGGCAATAGAGAATATGTTTATTCCCTCTTCCTTATGAAAACACTTTGGATATTTGAAAACTGCTACATATCTTCTGTCAGTTGTCTTGTCTGTAGGCTAAACTTATATCCTTTAACCATTTCTCATAGGCTTGGTTTCTAAACCCTTCACCAGCTTGATAGCCCTCCTCTGAACTTGAACCAGTTTATCACTGTCCTTTTGAACTGGACACTGTGTTCCAAATAGGTCTGATATTTACTGTTAATTAGATCTAAGGTCTAATTAGTGAATTAGATATGAACTGTATATAACTTAGGTAATTAGCTTTTGTCCTAGCCTTGCCCACTTCTGGAGTGCGATATGCAGCATGCTACTCAAAAGTCAGGTATGACTTTGGGGCCCAAATGTTGTACACCCCAGCTTGCTGTTACTGGTGCAGTGTTAGTCACACTGATCTATGTTAATTGATCCAGTCACTTTATGTGAGTTGGGCAGCTATATCAATATGATAAATAAACACCTTTAGAAAGTCAGTTTAATCCAGAGTAACCTATTGAATAAAAAGATTGTGCCCTATTAATTAGATTGCAGCTGGCATTTCTGGGAATCAGGCTACAAAAACTGAACAGATGATCTAATCTGATGCTTTACTGTCATTCTAGGAACTAATCAGAGCAAGTTACAGGCACACACAGTAGTTTTTCTTCTGAACAAGTCCAAAAACAGCTCTAGAAGCATTTACATTTACATATTAATGCTTAAACAATATATCTTTTTTTAAAAAAGGAAAGTTCCCTTAAATACATTTCTGCATTCTGTTTCCTGCATTAAAGCAAGCAGTGTGGTATGGTGTCTGTGGATCATTATTCTGGCAGTCTCTAAGGTACCTACCCTACCTGATTTTATTTTTTCAAGATTCATGCTGGCTGGGGAATTCTGGGAGTTGAAATCCACACATCTTAAAGTTGCCAAGGTTGAGAAACACTGCAATAGGAAACAGCAGTATAATTTAAGAATATCATTAAACCTTTTTGCACCAGCTCTATGGATAGCTAACATTAAATGATATGGAAGATGAAATGCTGTTGCACACTCATTAAGAACACGATAAAATAGTGTCTGATTCAATTCGCAGCTCTAGGGGCTAGCAAACAGCTTATAGTAAAAAATACCAAATAATATAACCAATGACTCAATTTTTTAAAAAAATATAGAATCTATTGCTATATTCAAAATCTATCTAAAATGCTATATTCATATATATTAATCTATCTAAAATGCTATATTCAAGCATCTATCTTGCTGTAGAATTCAACAAGTTTTATTGCCAAATAAATTGTAGATAAAACCGCAACCCTCTAAACACCTGACTTGAATGCAAGTTCCACACTGTGCCAATAGACTCCTTTGTAGCAAATAAAATCTCTGCCTATTTTAGGGTGGAAAACCTAAGCTGCCTCTTCTCTTTAAAATGTATACCGAAAATTGGACAGTTGTTTTTAAAAAGCAGAACAAATCTTGGAGGATATCTGGCTATCCTGGGTCAGATAGGACACAACAGCTGTTGGAATGTCATGCTGTCACTGCACTTGAACTTAAGAGTTACCGTGTTTGTTCATATTAATTATACTAATGCCTGATATTTCAAAGGACCCTGACTCATAGTCTCTGGTTGTGCCAGAATGATGACCTAGTGAGAGACAAAGTTTAATTCATTACATGCATGTCAGTTAAAAGAAAAAAACCTTGTTTGTTCATTGGTGGCTATGTAGTACAATAAGATACGCGTGCATTCCTTGGGCCTTCAAAACCACCAGCTTTTCTCCTTCATCCACATTTTCTGTTGTTGGCTGAGAAAGTTCAGCTTACAACAGATTAAATCAAAAGTGTAGCCCTCCAGAAGTTGCTGAGTTACAATTCCAACATCTCCCCCATTGGTCAGACTAACTGAAGCTACCTGGGAATTGTAGTTCCAAACATACAGAGGGCCACATTTCCCCCATACCTGGCCTAATCCTTAACAACACATAGAAATCTATTCTCAGTTGTCTCTCTATTTACTTTAGGAATGTGTTTTCCAGAGATCCTTAAATAGGATGCAGGCATATTCTTGGGCTTGAGTTCTAGGTGTTTTCTTTAGCATGAAGAACAGACCCTATGACTTTTGAACTTCTCATCATAGTCTGCTTGGAGCTGTTAATTTCAATCATCTTGAAAACACTAAACCTAATTTTTTGATCATGCACTTATGAGCATTCCTGAGCAGAACAGCACGTGGGTACCATTATTTACATACATTTTCCTATATGTTATGTGATTGCAGCAATATTCTGTGAAGTGAAAATAATTACAAGAATGATGCTCAGTGTATATATGCAACAGCATCTCACAGAAAATATTGAGAGGGGACTGAGAGGGTGAGAGGGAGAGAGAAAGGAGATATTTTTCATATAAGGAAAAGGGCAAGTCATTTTTTAAAAGAAAAAGTAAATATTTGTCTGAAATCAATTTTTTTTCCTAATTATTTGACAAGTGTATGCAGCACAGTTCTGAAAGAGGTTCAGTCATCTGTGCACATTGACTTTTAAAATGTAAAATAAACCTTTACTTACCAGAACTCAAGGCTGTAACTTTCTGATATAATGACAGTTTCTGTAATCAGATGCTTACAGCAGCTTCTATGTGGAAAAAATAAAGTTGTGGTGCCAAGTCTTCAGAAAATGACAACATGATTATTAACAATTCAATGAACTTTAGAAAGAGGCAGGAAAAGAAAAAAAAAACACTCAATACTTTAGTATATTTAGGAGGCATAAACTGTTTAATAACTCAGATTTCTTTAAAAAATAAATCTTTGTTCCTCAGTCAAGCCATGGAGAGAAGAGGAAGTTGTTGCTTAGGATAAATGTCAAGCTTTCAACTGTGAGAACCATATATTTTAGATTATTTCTAGGTGCCTGAGAAACCCTTAAAAAAAAAAAAAGGATGACCCAGACATTGGACTGTGAAGCAGTCATCTCCCTACATGAAATATATTACTAAATCCAAACATATGTTTTCTTATCTCATTTGGTGGAAGAAGCTTGTCTTTTGAAAACTTGAAACTAAGCACAAACATCCTTTTCCACTGGAAATTCTCCATCAGATTTGTTGCCAGAAAAATCTGGTAAATGATTTTTCCTAATTTCTCTGGGAAATTCTCAAGTTCCCAAAGGCAGATTTCCGGTCAGAGTGAGAATTGTACTGACTCTAAAAGCCCAATGGGAGAAATTCCATAATTTATGGCTTTCTGCATTAAATGAATGGCATTGAATTGAACTGAAATGTGAGAAACCAAGGAAAATACAGACGGCTGGAGAAATAACTGGACAGTGAAAAACGGGACATTCACAAACTTCCCTTGTCACTAAATACTCTTTAGCCACGACAGCTCTCTTCAAAATTCTCTTCTCCTTTGAAAGAATGTCAAAAGTAATTTTTCTTTCATCTTATTGAATAAGAACTGGTAAGAAAAATGCAGGAGGCTGGGGTGTATGAAGCTGAAAAGTAGTCATCTGCCGTTTGTGTAGGCTGTAGGACCTACAAAAGGCTTCAGGCCAAATTGTCTTAGCAGCAGCCCACAAAGGGGCAGTGAAAATGGCAAGCAATAGACAGGATGTTGCAATCCAAGCTTTGCTGCCTTGAACATGCATGTACAAGGGTTTGGATCATGAGACTACATCTATCATCTTCCTCGCACCCCTCCCCGCCACACGCATACTGCTAAGTTTTGGTCTTAGGCTGTGATTTATTTTTCAGCTGTCGATTCTGACTAAATCAGTACATCATGGGAATCATCATTCATCTGATTTCTTCTACAGCAACCTTCCCTATTTGATATTCTCCAGTGCAGATGGGGTTGGGATTGTAAATACCAAATTTTCCCACTGAGCGTGATCTTGTTATGCAACATGGCCTCTGCCTGTCTTGTGAATGGTTTAGCATCCACTACTGCCATCAACTTGAGATGATTCAAGTTAGCCTTGCGAGGAAGCATGTTGAGGGCACATTGTCCCTGACTGAAACAATTACTGACATACCATTTCAAGATGTTTGTACAATGCTGCATTATTCTGTAGGACGCAAGTACCTGAGTGCAACCTTTACACAAGTTGGTCATGGTAGACTGTAACTCAGAGTGTAATATTTTTAATATGGCTGTAAGAAATCAGAATCTAATTCTACTTACACTTCAAAATAGGTATTTGCTTGGTGGAGTCATTATAAGTATCATCTTGGCATCACTCTTTTCTATTTAAGTTGTTGCAATGATTTCTAAACTGCCATCTTTATTGTAGCATATGGGGATTCTTTTCATATCCATGTATGGATGAAAGGCTGCTGTTTCATCTCCTTCTCCTTCTCAACATCTAATTGACCAGAATAATGTGTTCACTAGCAAAAGCAATTGTGGAATACTGTTTTTTTCCTTCCTAGAACAGTAACACAAAGAGTATATCTAAGATAGTTTATAGAGTTCCTACAAACAACCTCTGATTTGACAGAGTCAAGAAGAAAATAGACCAAACATATCCTTGCCAGACTTTGTACTGCCAATTGGCAAAGTGTGGTAGCTGCTAACACCATCCGAGCTGTGAGTCCTGTACACATGGTCACCCAGCTGCTGCGCAAATCCACAATCTGCCCATATTCCTCATTTTCCACCTGCCTCCACCTAAGCTCCTTCCACAACTTTCCAATTCCTCCCTCTGGACAACAGGTCATTGCCTAGATATCTGGCTTTGAGCCTTGAGCTTTCCCTTCCATCAATAGTCATCCAATTAACTCTTTCTTGACTTGCAGTACAAACACAATTCGTGTTCCTGGCAGTTCAATTCCAGTTGTACCTTTACTGTTCCTTACTCTCCGAATTATTTGATTTTTCCTTAGGACTTAACTCATGATGAAATCAAAATCTCTGTTGGAAAGAAAGAAAGAAAGAAAGAAAGAAAGAAAGAAAGAAAGAAAGAAAGAAAGAAAGAAAGAAAGAAAGAAAGAAAGAAAGCAGGCAGGCAGGCAGGCAGGCAGGCAGGGAGGGAGGGAGGGAGGGACGGAGGGCGGGTGGAGGAAAACAATGTACAGAATATAAGCAAGACATCATTCTTGACTCTAGACTACATGTTTATTGACCAATTTGGTGGCTTGCCCTTACTCCTTGTAAAGGTTGTAATGGGGACATTGTTTGTCAAAAATTATGGGAGAAACTTGTGGGATTTATAAAAGTCCCCTTGTCTTTTACCACATAATTCTAGTACTGGGACTGACTACTAAGTTTTTTTGTGGTTCAAGTAGTAAAACAAAGATGGTTTTGCATTGAGTTTTACTCCTGGTGAGCACATCAGTGCAGTATTTATGGCAATGTTATGAAAGTGGTTTCCTATTGCTTTCTTCCAGAATTATTTTTTACTTCCCAGCCCTTGAATTCTAAGGTGGTCCCCCATGTTTGGCCTCATGTTCACTGAATTGTGGTTTCATGTAAAACAGTCTTGATTGAGGAAAAGGGAGACCTTCCCTCTGTAAAACTTAAGAACAAATGGGATGTCAGAAATAAAGCACTGGATCATTAAACTCTGAAGACATGGTTCTGAAAGCCATCGTAAATAGTGGAGGGAGTGATGCATGTAGATTCAATGCTTGATATTTCCAAGTAGGGCTGATAAAGGCTGTTGGCTGAAACCCTGAAGAGATCATGCTTGATGGTGTTGCTTTGGTTTTGGATATTGCTTAGCTAGATGGTGTTACTGGGTATAAGATAAGGACAGGAAACCAATTATAATTGAAATGTTGGACTTCATCTCCCAGCATCCCCAGCCAATAATGCCAATAGTCAGGGATAGTGGAGATAAAAGTTCACCACCACAATTTCTTCATGCAGGTCAAAGGACAGCTTCCTAAGAAGCTTAGAAAATAATTTAGGGAAACTGCTTTCTTTTAGCCCAACTTACTCAGAAATTCTGTGTATGTTAAATAGTTACAAAATGTCACTTTGGGCATTAATGTTTATTATTATTTCACAGCCAGCCACTGGTTACAGTAAGTGGTACCACCTAACTGGCATTGGCTGATCTAAAACAAAAGAACTTTTAGAATTGGACTTGGTTAATATTCAGATGGGAGATCACGAATTCCCAGGGCTATAAACTAGACTGGGAAGTTGAGAAAGCGTCCCAGAAGAAGACAGTGACAAACCACTTCCATGCAACTGCCAGGAAAAATAGATGAAGTCACCCATAATTGAGCTCAACCTGAAGGAGACTTCACCTTGCTTGCAGCACCCTCAAAAATTATAGCTCTTCGCCCAAGGGCTAAAAACAGTTACATGGATGACCCTGACCCTCCAAAATGCCTGGTTTACTCTCCACCGGGTGGCTAATCAGGGACAACAAACACTTCCTTCTTGAACCTCCAAGGCAGAAGCCACATTGCCCTTCCGCTGCAGGCTGGCATGACGCCCACAAGCCGCATGAGTCTCCAGCAAGTGTTCATCCAGCCTGTTTCTGTACTCTTTGCGCAATGGCTCCTCTTCACCAGCCCTCTGCCAACCCTTTTTCCCAGCCACAGGTGAAGAAAAAATCTTTTTCCAGTGACAATTGTAGGCTGTGGGAGAAGATCATGTTTGCGACTGGATCCTTTGGCTTCCCACCGAGCCAAGTGCCTTCTGCAGCTCGTGGGCATGGCTGGCCTTCAGCCAAATGCTGCTCCAAGCATGGCAGAATTTCAAGCCTCTCTTAAATTCTAATTAATTAGGAACAAACATTAACCAAGCAGCTCTGCAGTGCCCTCTCATTCTGGGCACAGCCAACCCCCAGGCTAGTCCAGTTCAATGGTCCTTTGCTCAAATGCCCATCATGTTATTATAGTAGGGTTTGCTCCATGACACAGTGTTTGGCTGATGAACCTACGGCTCTTTTTGTCAAAAAGCAGCCAGCAGCATAAAATTAACATGCTATTGACAAAAGTGGGGAGGGACCATGCTGCGAGAGGAGTCTTGCATCTATTGATGCATTTTTATATTATTTATAAAATGAATCTATTACCTTTGTGACCAAAAAACAAAATGCTGCAGGCAAATAATAAACAAGGTAAAGCTGCAGATCAGAGAAAAAAGACGAAGCTTGCCGAGAGAATAACACCCACAGAACAACCTTGTACACTCAGTAGGACTTGGTACAAACAAACCAGGTGGGTTGTTTTTTTTGTTGTTGCTGTTAATTTGCTGGGGGTAACTAAGTAGAAATGGGGAAGGGGCTCTGCAAAATGGGTACCACAGCAAAAAAATCCATATTTTTTAATCTAATCCCAGGACAGTAAATGGCACAACGATTTTAATGGAGTTACTTTCCAATCGCTTTAATGTCTGAAGACGTATACATAAAGAGGCTGCCTCAGAGGATACTTTGTATTATTATTATTATTATTATTATTATTATTATTATTATTATTATTTCCTTTGTGTTATGTTATAAATCTCAGTATATTGTGTTGTTTCCATACATTGATGTTTGTATAATATATCTAAAAATTATTAACATTCTCTTATTTAAATGGCTTAGAATATTGAGAACAATATTACAAGCGTAAGATCATTTAGCTTTTTCATCTGAAGTTGAGTATACTCTGGTTTCTCTTCCGATCATATCAATCTTTCACCGCAGAGGATATTTAACTGGCAGTATGCGTACCCAATGACTGGGTTCACACTTTATACTCAGCTTGCTCAACCATGGGTTACTAAATAAACCACAGTAGGCTTGCTTCATACAATATGCAAAGATAGGGTGGCCGTGAAGGGACTCAAAAGAGTCAAGATGGTGGGCATAACCACGTGATGTGGTGGGCATAACCACGTCCCACCCTTTCTGATGTGTGTCACACGTATCACACACACACATCACATGTAAAAAAAGACTTTGATTGTGCAGTTGCGCCTGCCATCTTACTTATTCTTTTTACAGGTACCCCCAGCCCTGGCAGATGCCCATGGGTGAATTTAACAAACACGATGGTCCCAGAAAACACTAAAATCAAACCAGCCACATTCTGGCTTTTGCAACATGAACATTGCAACATGAACCATTGTAGCCCATGTAATCTTGTCCTGCTGAGACCCAGCCCTTCCTACTGTGAGAAGGTGCCCAAGGTTCACCCAGTGGCATGCAGAGATGACCCGACCAGGCCAAAGGCCCCAGTATGACAACCTTTAACTGGAGAGTTAAATCCATTTATATTTAAATCCAATCACATTCCCACAATACAGTACAGCCCTGCTGCTCTCTTCATACACACCTGAGATTGTGACATACTCTTCTGAAAATGGCAAACACGGTGAAAAATCGGGGGGAAAACGCACTTCTATCAATTTTTTAAAATGTCTGCCTCTTTGTGTGAACTCTCTTGGGTAGTAAACTGCTGATAGACAATGTTTTTAAAAAACTCATTGTACACCTTGTTGCTGCAGAATAACTGCAAAAAATGTAAATTATTTCATGGACAGCCTCGAAAGTCTTTTCCTTTATTCATGTCATTTAACTCATTGTTTAATTCTGTGGTCAACAGGGATTCCATATCTGTGCCTAGCCCAGTGCTTCTCAACCTTGGCAACTTTAAGATTTGTGGACTTCAACTCCCAGAATTCCCCAGCCAGCCATGCTGGCTGGGGAATTCTGGGAGTTGAAGTCCACAAATCTTAAAGTTGCCAAGGTTGAGAAACACTGGGCTAGACTGAGCCCTTTCCTTTCAAAATGAACTTTGATTGTTATACTACAGCTTGCACATTGTGTACAAATGGAGTCAGAGGACTTATGTTTTTGCAGATTGGTGAGCCCTGGATCATGAAAGAAACTGGAATGTAAAATGATTTTTTTTAATTGCCTGTTAGATCTGTCCATGCAAGGTGAAACCCGTGATGGATTGAAAAGGACTAGCACTGAAGGCAAAGGCCTCAAGTGTCTGTCACCTCGGGTGATATAATAAATCGCTTGCAGGTGTTTTGTGGAACAGTCAGTGTTTTCTTTTCAGACGCTCCATCAGAAGGATTGCATTTTGGAACCTAATCCCTGTTACCAGTGATTTCAAAGGTGCAACAGGATGTGGCTGATGTGATTTCATAGTATTCCTTTGGCAAGCAGGTGTAGGGAGAAAAGAACAAGGGGACAGGCAGGGCTTGGGAACTAAGAGGAGGTGTACTGAGTCTATTAATCACAGCAGGAACGATGAATCACAGTTGTAACTATAACGGTGAGCTCTGTTGCAAAGGTACTTTAGTTCACAGACAGCCTCTGCTGAGAGGAAGACTGAATTTGTGCAGAACTGCAAAAGGGAGGGAAGAGCAGGGGTCAACGAAAGCCAAGGGGGAGGAGAAAAACAAAAGCTTCTATTGTTGGGGCCAATGATTTCTAAAGAGGCAATGGGAGGATTGTGGCCTTCCAAAAATTTCTGAACTATGCCTCGCAATATAAGGCAATATGACTTATGATTCTGATTGCTGTAGTTCAGTCACACGTGGAAAGCCACGAGTCTACCACCTTTGCTCTGAAGCAAGGGTGGTTAACTTATGGTTCCAAGTTCTCTCTTTTTGTGGCCTTCAAAATCCCATCTCTGTCCATGATTGCAAAAAAATTGCCATTTTGAGGTGGGAAAGCTGCAGTATAATCTTAAAAGAAACATATTACAAAGAACATTCAAACCTTCCAAGAAATCCAGCTCCACCAACATAAATGTTGCCTCCCCCTGATCTAAAAGAGTCCAGTGGCTCAAAAAGGGTGGGATCAATTCTCTCCCCCAAGTGGCTGTGGTCCAAGTCTGCACCTGGTTGATCATTCTTGCTAGGGTACATGTGTTTTTCCTGGCCTCCACCACTGCCTCTCAAGAGAATATGCATATGCATAACCAGAATTGGTTAACAATGGATTTTTAGGATATTTGAGAGGAATATGTTATTTGTAGGAAGATAACAATAGTTCATATATGTTGTTCCACAATAAAAGTTCCACTGATCCTTCCTCAATAGCTATGGTTCCTGCACTGAGAGCTCTCATTTGCATTTTCCACATCATTTTAAAAAATGTATAACTAACATTCACTCAGACTAGCATATGGGACTCTCCTGAACCAGTGCAAAACTCATGGTGAGTTTTGAAATCCAAATGACAGCGCAAAAGCCAAAAAGAGATATGGAGTGGTGAAGGGGAGTAAAGAGAAACATTCGTGCTACCCTTCAACCCTTCCTCAGTTCAAAATATGGAACCTATTAAAAATTAGCATCTGGCTATGATAGTAAAATAATGGCAGGAATTCACTTCATCCTGTATCTGTTTATGACAGGAACCTTGAGTTAATCATAACTCTATGTTTACTGAACTTGAATCAAAGTAAATAAATAAAGAATCAGAAAAAGAATAAAATTAATATGTGATGTATACATGTAAAATATACATGGAATAATCTATTTTGTGTTTTTTATTGCTTTTATATTACAGTATACTGTTTTTTGATCTGGAGATCCCTCAGATAAGACTTTGAAATTCTGTCCAGACTCATTTATACCCTATTTATGTCTCAGGAGAACTCTGATAAATGGTTTCAACCAAATAGAAGTTAGTCACTGTAGAAATGTCCATTATTTCTGAAACCAGTAATAAATCAAAGTGTAATGACCAGACATGCTGTAAGCTCCCTAAACAATGATCAAACAAACTTTTTTGAAAAGCTGTGGGATTTAACCTACAACATTTTCTATGTTAGGGTGTCTTGGGAGAAGTGTTTAAGCACAGTTTCCAGAATCCAGATGTGTGCACTGTAGCAACCATCATGGGCAATGAAGTCTGCAAACTGTTGTACTTTCTTTCCCTGTTGTACCTTTGGGTATGCCTCTGGTTTACAATCTGCTGTTGTAGAATCACTGAAGGCTACCATCCTATGCTCTTAGCACATGGGTGACAACCAATGGCCCAAGGCTAATGTCAAACACCCTCTGTAAGTAATGAATTTAGACCTCTAGAAAGAGTTATCTGTCCATTCTCTGGAAATCTACTGCTTGGGAAAGAGAGAGAAAAGAATGCCAGAAGCAAAAGCAGAAAGTATGATTGGGAGAAAGGAGACTTTGTTCCATCCACTTCGGACTTTGGCTGCATCTACTAACAAAATTCCACTGAAAAGTCATTTTCAGGAGCTGTTCTATTTTTAGGTATGAGCTCAAGGGCTAGAGAACCATCTGACTACTTTTCTGATGGCCAGGTCATAATTATGACTTCAGCCTTTTCTATATTGACATGGCAATAAATCTTTTTGAATCCAATGAGAGTTACGTTTACATATAAAATATTCCACTGAAAGCTGTCATCGTTGAAATTTATAGAATCCATGTACTTAGATGCCATAGTATCACTGACATGGGGAGAGAGTTGAAGAATAAATGTGGTTTTAAAAAAAGTTTTCTATAGAGCAATTGTCATGCATTGACATACCAGATTGTAAATGACATAGCAATGCAATAAAATACAATTGAAATACATAGAGGGGTTGAGATTGCAATTCTATGTGCACGAACATGGAAATAAGTCTAGTGATAAACATGGGACTTAATGCACTGTCAGTGCAACTGTTCTTTACAAGTGGAAGGGTGATCAAATGTGTTTTACTGCCCCTTGATTTAAAATGGTTAAGGCCACCAAGGGTGAGATAAAGGTGATTTGGTGGCTAGAGTTGGCTGTGTCGGCTGTTATTCACTCTGGGTATTCTGGAGACATGTGTTGAAATCTTTCTTCTGGATTTATAAATAACTTTTTTAGAGACTGTGATGAATCTCTCAGATTCAACCACTCTTTATCTACACGTTTGTTGGATTGTTAAAATATAACTTCTCCATAACCAAGTTCCTCCCAGAGGGACAATTAATGCAGGGAAGAATTTTCAGCCTGGCCTATCTCACAGCGGAGTCCTTTCTTTCTGCCGATGTTAGAGAACTATAAATCTTCACTCGTGACATCATAATCTGTTGCTGTGGGAATGCTTGTGGTAGCACAAAGAGAGGATTACAGCCTTAACTTTGGGGTAAACAGAAAGAAGATAGGCTCAGCAAGATAAAATGCCATGATTGCTGAGGGCGTATAGATCCTCCTCCCAAACCGTTCCCTCACATCTTATAAAACTGGTATCAGATTCCTCTTTGCTTTCTCAGAGTATTCACAGAACTTTGTTTTTAAGAGAGAGAGAGAGAGAGAACAAGAGAGAGAAGCTGAGATTTTAAAGCCTGATTAAAATAAGATGTTTGTCTCTTTTGAAGGAATTGAATGGCAATATCAGTATGTGTCGCTTAGCAATATTAACATTTGGATGGGCCCAAGCTTTTTTGCAATCTGGTGTTTGAATTCCATTGTAAATACTCCATTCCTCTCTTTAATAAGCTTCTGCTAATCCATTGGTAACAGCCTAACCAGAGTGTTGCTATGGCCTTACCGAATCATCATAAAATTCTGTGCTGTGCACATTTCCATCTAACCTGGTGTTATATCTCCCCATTATGTACATGTGTAGTGGGGAAACTGACTTTGGAAAGGGTAGACCTATTCTGATATTCTACCTGACAGAGCAATATATCAAATCTAATACATACATAAATAACAACAACAACAATGTAAGAAGCAGGGGATGAATGGCAGGTTGCACCTTTCATGAAAATGCAAGGAAACCCCCATCAGTCACCCATCTTAATCATCAAGAACAGAAGGGACAGGAAAATTGTGGGCAACAATGTTGTGCACAGCCCCATACCAATAATATAATGCCTGAAATGCAGTTAAGCCATTTCTTTAAAAAAAAAAAGTGGGATGAGAATGGAATCTCAAACCTTCTGCTCTAGGAGTTCTACAGATATGTAGGTTGAACAGCATGGAAGTAAAATCCCAGAATGAAACCTCTTCAAGTCTGAAACAGGAGCCTCTGGATTTCTTAATGCAAGGGCATGCTTTTTTTCAGAGTTACACGAAAGCTTGAAAAAAGTGCTACTTTAATGGATTGGAGAGATTGTTGCATTCCTGTTAGGTCCAAAGTCCTTCTTCTGAATCATTTTTCAAACCATGCCCAGCCTTCCTATAATGTAGCAAGCTACTACGGCTATGTGATTTTCTAGAATACAGTTCCATTCAACTGCATAAGATCTACAAGTGCCCTGGTATAATCTCAGTCCTACCTTGATTGATTCTGAAATGCTGAGCAGGGTCAGATCTGATTAGTACTTGGATAAGAGATTGCCAAGAAATACTTTGGCTGTAGACTAGATTGAAAATATAGCTTAAGAAAAGGCAATGTCAAACCCTATCAGTAACGCTGCCAAGCAAACTTCATGGATATGCTGATTAAGGCGCTAGGAGTCAAGCTCAACTTGAAGGTGATTCTTCTTTTATCTGACAATCAAGGAGTGTCATGCCTTTTGAGGATACTCATCATGGTTAGCAGATTACTCAGGGATTCCAGAGCTGGCTAAAGGGGGAAGCATTATAACTTTCCATTGTCTCCAAAAGGAGCTAGTATTCTCTGAGAAACCATTTGGCCCTAATAGAGTGGTAAAAAAAATATTTGCAGAGAGCAAACAACCCCCTCTTAGCTAAACTAACAACGTTCTCTCTGCCTCATTGTCCCCTTGCCACTCATTTCCAGATCTCTGGTTGCGCAATGTGTTGTTACCAAGAAAGCTCATGGTAAAAATCATTGGCTTCTCATCCATGCCTTGCAAGTCTTGGTGGGCAGCTGAAAAGTACAGGTAATGTTGCAGTATATTACATTTTGAGAGAG
Source organism: Liasis olivaceus (assembly GCA_030867105.1). NCBI lineage: Eukaryota > Metazoa > Chordata > Lepidosauria > Squamata > Pythonidae > Liasis > Liasis olivaceus. Next base: position 14,708,944 of record CM061351.1, read on the forward strand.
TGTTGAGCTGAAGGGTACTTTGGGAATCTGAAACAGTTGTTGAAAGCTATTTGCTGTCTGGTTTCTAGGAGACAGCATGACTCCCAGCACCTTTCTTCATGTCTACACTTCTCAACCATTCATCAACTAATGTTCTTTATGAAGACGGATAAAATCTGGGGCGGGGGGGGGGAGGAGGAGGCTATGAAATCATTACTGAAGATAAGGAGTGCTCAACCAAGCCCCAAGGGGATATTGTTTCTGGGAGAGGATTTATATGATGGTATTTGGAATAGAAACATGCAAAATAATTTATGCTTATTCCTTTTCCCTGCCAATATTTTTAGCATCTTTGTGCAATGTTTTAAAAAGGAGAAAGAAAACTTGGGTCCCAAAAACTTAATCTATCACATTAATTTTCTTCAAAGTAAGAAGAGATGGGGAGGGGGGAGGGGGGAGGGAAGGAAGGAAGGAAGGAAGGAAGGAAGGAAGGAAGGAAGGAAGATTATTATCCAGAGTTCATATTTTGACATAGAAAATCAATCTCACTGCATTCAGTGGGACTGATTTTCATTAAAGTATGTATAGGATTGCAGTCATATAACGGTACGTATAGGATTGCGTTGTCTTAATGCATTGGACTGTATCCATTGTTATGGATTGGACTCCACTGCTACCCAATTAAAAAAACTGATATCCATAAGGCTTCGGCACCATCTGTTTGCTGGTCTTCCAATTTAACACAGGATGTTGATGTAGTACTGAGAGCTGTTCTGTGACATGGTGCCCTGCCACATCATACCAAAAATATGAACTGAAAGGAAGAGCTCTAAGTATCTTTGCAGTTATGTTGGCATCCCATGATAAATGCTAAGATTCAATTGAATCAGGTAGGGCTGTGCGCTCTTAAAAATGATTTGGAAGCAATGGTTTGGAATTCTCATGAGCACAAGCTCGTATGAATTAAAGTAGCCATTTTTTTTTCAGATTCACATTAAGCACCTTCTGAATCATTTTCTAAGCACGTCTACTCTAGAATCAAGTAATCCTTGTGATAGGGTAAGTTGTTACTTAAGATGAGCTTTTGTTACTTAATGTAATCTCAAGAGTAGAATTCAATGCATGCAGCCATAATTGGGAAAACAATTGGAGCAGAAATCCAACAAGACTGGGACCTATATGGGTCAACTCTAGAGAAATGCATCTTCTCTCAGGTATGAAATCACTAAGGGTATTGATTTAGCTTTGCTGGATTATTTTATTTTGCACCAATGTAAATTGTTAAGTGCACATCTTTTGATTTAAAACAAAGTTTCATATATCAATCCTACAGTTCCAGGTGAGGATTACAAAAATAACTGGGCAATGTGTTCATGGTTTGCCATCGGGATACCCTTGCACTTACAGTTGGAAGTCAGTTATGTGGACCAGGGGCCTTTTACCTGCGCTGGAAACATCCCCTGCAGATCTGAGAGCTCCATGGCTGTTAGCTTTGTCTTAAATAAGACAGAAACAAAATGAGACAAAGGGCACATTCAGTATTGGACTAAATGTTACAATATATAAATATGTATTCAGAAGAAAAAGTCCAGCACTGCTGCTCTAAATATCCAATTGTGTCCATTCACCTATGAAAAAAACACTGCTGACCAACTGGATTTTTTTTTTTTTTTTTGTCTGCGCTCAGTCATTACTGACCCTGCAGTGACTGCCTGGATGAATCCTTGCAGTTTTCAAGGCAATTGTTTTTCGGAAGTGGTTTGCCAGAGCCTCCTTCCTAGAGCAGAGCCCAGCTGGCGAGCGCAGGAGGCGGGATTTCCATTGCTTCACGCCCTTTTCGGGCGAGCGCGGTTTCGCACTTACCAGCAACTGGTCCCGTCTCTCCGTGCAAGGCGCTGCCAGCATCTGTCCTCCCACCGGAGTGAGAGTACCCATTTATCTACTCACGTGAGTTTTCGACCTGTTGGGTTGACAGGAGCTGAGGAGGAAACAGGAGCTCACCCTGTTAACGCGAAGGCTGGACTCGAACCGCCGAAGCGTCAGCCATTTCTGGCCGGCAACCTTCAGCGTCATTAAGCCGCTGCGCCACCACGTCCCCCTAACCAACTGGATTCCTTCTTTACAAATCTGTTCTGAGGCATCCTTGGAAATCGATTTGGGTGTCATGTTAAGGAGGATCAGGTGCAGCTACTACATGGATAGGATGGGAGACCATTAGGAAATCTGGGATCTGTAGTTAGACTAAGTGGAAAAGAAACATTGCTGAAGGTGGTGGTAGCAAACATTTCCATATTGTTGTCAAGAAAACTGTAGCAGCAGTTTTAAAAATCTTTTTAAGATGCTGAGTAGCAATGGTGCATGGGGACAGTTTCTGACTGTAATGGTCAATAGCTCGGAGCTTGCTCATGAAAGATGCCGATCAACATGCAGATAGGGGTAGATTTTTGTGTAGGCTACAAAAGAACAGTAAACAGATATGGTAAAGTATACTGATTCTATCTAATAAAAAAAGAAAGGTATTTGAATGCATTTCAACAACAACAAGTAATTGTTGTCTTATATGAGACTCATAAAATAAGACCTTCAATCTCAGCGTGAAGAAGATGTAGTCATAATGTTGACAAAAAACTGGGAAAGAAGAGAGTTACTTGTGACTATAATAGAAAAAAAATCCTTGTCATCTGGAGGAAAACCCTTTTAATGTATTCTTCAGGCTATCAAATATAACAGTATCACTGAAAATTTCTCAAGCTTGAACTGAGCTTGATATTTATCCAGCCTGATTATGAATTGAGACCCAAAAGTCCAAAAGTTATTTTCAAATCTGAAAGCAAGATAAGGATTCTGTATAAATTTTGATACTGCTTGGCAGACTAATCTGCTAGTTTGAAAACCTGGTTGAAAGAATTCTTTAAAATTAAACTCCTTATACTCAAGTTCACACTGATTGCTAAAAAGCTAAGGCCCTATGCTGACATTTAAAGAAAGCATAGAGTGAGGGCCACTGGGATCACATACTCCAGCCCCATCCCAGCATCTACAGAATTGCTTTTTCTGAAAACCATGTAAAGTCCAAACTCATTCCATCAACTACATTTAGAGGTGTCTTGCTTTGAAAACCATCCTATGCAGCTCAGGAAAATTGAAGGTGCAACCATTGCGTGTGCAAATTTTGAGGCAGGGCTTAAATACAAGATCCCTTTCCCAGTCTGTGTTTTATGCTTTCACATCTTCTCTAAATGTCTGCATAGGACCTATAAGAGAAGACCATTTTGACTAAGCAGCTTTCTATGTTAGACAGTTTCTCTTCAGGTTAATGTGATTGGATGCATGAGAACACATCTTGCATCCACATTTAAAACGGTCTCTTATTCTTAGACACGGTAGCAATTAGGTCTTCCAGGCAAAGATAGGATCTTGGTAGGACCATATCAGAAGCAGCAAAGAAGCACGACCTTGTGCTTAAAGGAATGACCTATGCTCTCATTCATGGCTTTCTTCATCTTCCAGCTCTTGTTGTAGCACCATGCTGGCATGGTTAGAAAAAGGAGTCCAAGGCTAGAATTCCCATCATGCCAGTATTAAGAAACAGGAAGGCAATGAAGAATTGCTGCTATGTAAGTAGGAAGGCTTTGAGAGTTTTTATGCATTTGTTTGTATTCTTTAACAATCCATCTTCCTTCAGAAAGCTTCCCCTCAACCTTTGTTGCAAAACAAAGAATGTTACAAACATATGAGCAGAAACACAAGGAAGTGTACTGCCTTTTCTGATTGTGAAGAGGGGAAGTTGTTTGAGTCATGGACTCAACTCACATTCCATTATTGACCAGCTGGGAAGATTAGCAAACAGGTCCAATGGTTCTCAGTGAACCTCGCAAAGATATAAACATGGTCATGATTATAGTGCCTTAATATGCACATAGCAAATAGTCAAAATATCAGTCTGAAGTATGCTTTAAATTGGACTGAGAAAGACTGGGGGATGGAAGGCTAGAAGAGCTCAAAGAGTAGATTTCCAAGTAGCTTTCTGCTATGGCTGGTGCAGAGAATGACAAGTCTATGACAGTAATTCAGTGAGGCCCATGACAACATTAAAAGCTCAGAGAAAACTCTCAACAAACTTGGTTTTCTTAAGGAAACTCAGAAATGCCAAGTCTCTTCTCATTGGAGCAGTGGGATGTTTGCCCATTATTGATCACATTGAACATGAGGTTTTGCAGAAATGTATTTAAGAAAATCACTTTTAAAGGCTAACTTGGAAACAAGTCCTACTAAAATCTATACCGAGTGTTTTTGTGTAAATCCAGTTAAGGATCAAGTTGTTCCAACCACTAGTGTTAGACCTTCTGCTTTTCTGTGTATTAGATTTGCTGTTGCACTATACTAAAAAAAAGCCATGACTATTTAACTTGAAGTTGTTATTACAGAAGTGTAGCCTTCCCATCTGGATGCCCTTAAATGTGTGGACTTCAGTTTCAGAATTTAGAATGATTATCATTCTGGAATCCATAAATATGGAGGAAACTTAGACTGGGGAAGGGTGTTGTAGAGTATCAAAGAAGATGAGAAGTTGTATCCAAGTATATGAGTGCTGTGTACTTTAAGCAGAATCGAGAATGTGGTGTACAGGGGAAACAGATGTTGGCTTCAGAAAGTGAGAATATTGACCACAACTTACTGCTTATGGTACATATTACATGTGGCTTTCCTACTGGTTGCACAACTGTTACTCAGCCAGCCAACCAGGGAAACTTCCTAGAGGGCAGACTGTGCACTAACCTGGTATAAGCCAATTGCAAACCACCTTGGCTTCCAAAGCTGGATAACATCAGCCCTCATTCTCCCCATTAAATGATCTAAATACTAAGTGATATGGGGGGAGGTGGGGTTTGTGCCATTATAAATTAAATCCGGACCAAGTGATGGTTTTGGACCAAGCTTCATAACTGGTGTTCGGTTTAGAACTGAAAGTACTTAAGGTCCTTTTAGAGCATTTTACCTGGAGACACAAAGAGTCGAGAGGTCGATATCATCAAGGTAAATAGGCGTCTGCTACAAGTCCAAGTCCCTCAAGCTGTCTTCTTGCCACATTTCTATAAAAGACATTGTAGGAAAGGTCTTCAGAATATCCATGTAATGACATGCCAAATTGGGCAGATTAATCATTGTTCATCACAGATGGGGCTGAGAGGCCACTTATCTTAATGTGCAGAATGCAAGTCTCCACTTAGTATGGCTTGACACAACCTCAGTATTCCCTTTTAGCCTGGCAAAAAGACAGGAAAATGTGCTGATGCCTAAACCCTCCAATGGCTGAATACTTAGGATCCCCTGGTACATTTGATTAAAGCCAATGATCAATATTCAACTTTGAGAAAAACTGGTGTGGGGTATATTACAGATGACGTCCCATGAATAAATAAACTTCGATAATGGCACTTGTCTTACAACAGAGTTCATGTATAATTGAGCACAAATAATGCCCATTAAAAGAACACCTAACATGCTCACTGCCAAAAAAAAAGAGTTAATTGATTTCTGTCTTCTGGGAACTCTCTCATAACAACGCAAGGAATAGGAAAAACAGTTGTCTACTGTATATAATGAACGTAAAGTACCTGTTTGGTGCATTACTTTGGTTGCATCAGGTCTTTCTTTCAATTGCCATTTAATGGCCTCTTTAGGATCCAAGTTCTTTAACTTGCTAAAGGCTTTAGATAGGTCCCATACTTCACATCTGGAGAAAAATGGTCTAGGATCTGATCCAATTGTTGTTGAAATCAAAGGAAGCTCAATTTGGCCTCTGGTCAGTTTCATGGAACAGCTAACCTCTTTCTGCTTGCAAATGTATTTAAGTGAATCAAAATGGATTCAAACGGACACTTGGGGAAGAACAAACTTAGTGCAAATTTCAGACTTGAAAAAAATATGTGGCTGTCTATTCTCTGTACACTAACTCGTTTATGCCTCCTTTTTCTGTCTTTACTTCCTCTCCGTATCTGAAAATGGCTAATTTCAAAGCTGGTAATATTTCCTTTCTTTATTAGGTCAAAAAACATTCTGTGTTGAACAAAAAATAGTAACAGGATTATTGCATGTATATTTAATTGCAGGCTCACAGTGCTGAAATCAGAGTGAAATTTCATATTCTATGAAAATTGCATAGCATCACATTTCATGTCTACATTTACAAGGTATAATAAGTGACATTTTTTACATTCTCCAAAGTTCTCTGACATGGGCAAAGTTACAGCACTTCTCATATGGCAAGCATTTATGTGTGCCTCTTATCAAGCTGAAGTAAGCTTTCAAACAAATTGATCCAAGACAAACAGACACATAGATATAACATGGGTGATTTCCTTCATCCCCAGCAAGAAAGGAAATATTTAAGCATTTATTTTGTGCAATGTTTTCAGTCTTCTTCTCTAGAATATACGAAGACAGATTCAGATAACATCTAGAGGAGGGACTCAACCTACTGGAAGTTTGATCTTCATCTCAATAGCTCTTGTGACAGTCTTTCGTGCAACTTGGAACCATTTCAGCATCTGACTGAACCTAACTAGCATATCTATTCTTACATGCCATCTTAAGACAGCAATTACAGCAGTCATTTCCTCTTACACCCTCCATGTTTTCTGATCTTGGAAGTTGGGGGTCAATAAAGCTATGGCCCTTACATGAATTTTGTTATTATTAACATTGTCATTGTGGTTATCAGTGCTTTCTGAATAAATACAGCAACAAAAAATCCAGTCCATGATTGATTCATTCCGCAGAACAAATTGAAGTAATAGTTATCAGCCATGATCCTAGGTGGATAGATGAAAATGGAACTGTGCAGCCATGCACAATCATTTGATAGATAATGACATGTGAGAACGCATTGCACTGGTGAATTGCTGTCATGAAATATTGAGTGAGGAGGCAAAGAAAAGAGAGAAATACAAAGCCATAGAGATACTATGGACACCTGTACTGTACATTAGCCTCCAGTAAGCAGCACAAGAGAAGGCCATGGATTATTAATACTATAGAGTCATCCTTGGCAGCCACCATGCAGTCATTGCTTTGTGGCTGGACTCCTGAGGCCAATCTGCTTATCTCTTAGCAAGTGCAACCTACAGGACTCTCTTTCTTTGAACAATACATGACTGGCAAAAGCATTCTTCTGATCCACCATAAGCATGTGGTAACTCAGACTCATCAAGGTGTTTGTGTTACGGTTTCCATCCTGGTTTGTATGTGTAACTAAGGATTGTGGGGTGTTATGCATGGGTATGGATTAGTGCATTCTAACCACAGATAGTTACTGAGCTAATTTCTTTCTTCTGGTTTGCATAAGAAGGAGCACAGTGTCCTGATGAAGGGACACACCAACTGATGAAGGAATCCTCTTTGCTATCAATTGAGTTATATATAGCTTTGAAGTTTCCACTCTGTGCAGAGATGGTATCTGAAAGATAAACAATGAAAGAAAAGAGTATCGGCTTGGAAAGCTCTAGAAAACCCCTAGTGCTTAAAATCCATCATTCTGCATATCATACTTCTGGTTTCATGGAAGAATGACCTTCGAACCACAAAGCAAGAAATCAGTCCTCTTCCCAGAAAACCTGTCACGGTTGCTACTTTGAGCAAAACCTCAAGTGTCTCTAGTGTCAACTCTGTCATGTCACAATACCCTGGGGAGGAAGGAAGTACATATATTAGAGAACGCTATATTGGGAGACAGGGTGGCTCAGGGGGCTGGAAGTTGGATAAAAATGCTTTCGTGAGATCACTGTTTTCACTTCCAACTCATGTAATGGCTTTGATTGGCGACTGAGATGGTGTTAGTTCAGTTCCAAAAGGACATGTGTCAACATTGCAGGAACAAGCATTGCTAATTGGCACTCCAGTTACTAATAAAAGATGTGAGGCCAAAGACTCAGAGAGCACAGAGGCTGAACTTATCCCTCACTCCTCAGTCTGCATGCTGTCCTTAAGATTTGAGAATACTGACAAGGTAGTTGTGAAAATTCACACTGCTACTCTGCACTGGAATATCGGGGAGGGAAGTGCCTAAAGATGTCTGTCTGACATCTTTAATGAGGTCCAACCTCTGAAGAGCAAGAAAAGGAAACAGCACTTTGTACCAGCAAAGGAAATTTCCCCAATTAGGGTCTAATATTTCCTACAGAGAGAAATCTCACAGATTCAGCAGACTGTGGAAGAAGAGAAGCAGATCTTTGTAGTGTCCTTATCTCCATTAGTTGGTCCAATACTCCTTTTGTAAGAAAGGCCGATTGATTTATTTCTCTGAAGCATAAAGAGCTACACAGTTCTAAGAGCTCTCTGAATGAAGAAAGGATCAGAGTTGGCTTCCTTGCCAGATTAGAGAGGGGGGAAAACTCACAGTTTGCTTTAGTTGTAAAGACTGAATCAGAAAGTACTTTACTGCTCTTTAAGAATAGTCCCAAACTCCATGCAAGTTAGTGACCCCATGGCAAAATAAAGTGGCAAATGGTAGATCAAAGAGGCAGCAGACTAGGTGGTTCACAGGCAGGAAATGCTGAATGCAAAAATGGTTGGGACACTGATGTGGAAACAGGGCATTTCTGCAAGCGACATAAAGATACTGATTGTCTAACAGCTCTCCACCATCACAGGGATGAGTGAGAAATGTCAGGAGCATTTGTTAGTCAGTAAACTGATTAAGATGATAAACATTGTTAAGGTGGATCACTGGAGACAGGTGTGTGCCCTCACAACTTTTTTTTTAGTGCCTTCTAGTCAGCCTTGACTCCGGGCGACTACCTTGCATTTTATTGCTCTGCCATGCAGAAAATTGATCCCCTCCCTAAAAGTGATGCTTCTTCTGAAGTCAGTGTGACTCAGTTACTTTCTTGTGCATGTTGTTGTTATTGTCCCTCAAGTCATTCCTGTCTCCTGGTGACCACAGGGAAAAGGCCCTGCAGTTTTCTTGGCGACATTTTTCGGAAGTGGTTTGCCCTTGCCTTCTCCCTAGGGCTGAGAGAGAGAAGACCTGACCCAACTCACCCAGCTGGCTTCATGCCTAAGGCAGGACTAGCACTGATGGTCCCTTGATTTCAGACCCAGTGCCTTTAACCACTATACCAATTTGCCTCTCACCCTAGACATCCTTGGTGTCTCCATATGCAGATAAATAAAAGTCCTTGAGGTCCTTGGTCCCCATGCCAGCACTTTGAATAGGGCATTTTGAATCACCCACATACATTCAGAGCTGCAAAAACTGTATTACGTTCCTCCTAAGAGGTCTGAATCATGTGGCAGCCCAACTGAGCTGGAAATTGTGTCAAACTATACAGAAATGTTTTGTTATGGAAGAAGATCCTGATTCATAAGCTTATTCAGAACACAATTGATGGGATTCTCCAGACAAATTCTGCCCTACTCCAATTTTCATAACCATATTTTTAGATAGTCCTGCAAACTAGTGTTTCCCAAGAAATCTTCTACAATCATCATGACCAAGTAACAAAGTTCTCTGTTATGACATATTTTTAAAATTGTAACTAATCTTCATCATAACCGCCTTACTTTCTGCTTTCTAGTATTCTTCAGCTACTGCTATCTCTCTTCCCTCCTCATCCCATTAAAAATTACAAGAGAGAGATTTCCAGTGACAATTACGAAAGAGACAGGGGAGACTCTAAGGTCACTGAAAATTCAATTCCTACAGCCCAACAAATATTCCTTGTAAGAAATGCAGCTAAAAGGAAGGCAACCATCTGTTCCCGATGTGCTATGATATCAGCTGAGAAGTGCAACCACCCTGGGCAACTGACTTGCAGTTTTATAGTTTGGCGATGAAAATTTGCCAGATGTAAGCAAAGAAAGACTCTAAAACACCTGCTACCCCCTGGGGCTTTTGGGAAAATGAGGTGCTACATCTGAGCATAATCTTGGCAAATGTATTTTGTAAACAAAGGCTATGTGCACTTGCACGCACACGCGTGCACACACACGTTTTGTTCTTCCAAGATGAAAAACACTTTATGCATAGGAAACTAGGGAAAGTCTTTAATTAAAGTCAAATCCTCTGGGGAGGGGAAAGGCCTTGCTCTGTTTTTGTTCTGTTCTTACAAAGTTTGTCTTCTTTCTTTGTCTCATCTCTGGGCTTACTGGCAGCTCAGAAAGCTGGTTCCAAACGGCAATTATATTATCGGCAGCTGTTAAGCTTGTCACGAACCTATTAGGAAAACTACACATTTGGTAAACCTAGAGGAGTGAAAGATCTGTCTAATTATAGCATCCTTAAATTCTCTGATGAAACCTAACATTTTGACCTTTTTGCAAACACAGCTTCTTTATCAGGAGAAGAAACATACAGGATTCCTAAAAGAAAATGATAAAAACAATCATTTCCATCCCCCCTCCCCCCTCCCCCCGCTTCTTATAGGACTGCATCTGCCTTATTCCTCAGCAGATGGCCTGGTAGTAAGCCACCATCAAGTCCCTAATAAATTGTAAAAAATAGATATAGCATTCCTATCTTAATACCACGCGGCCACTAATTGAAGTAGTCCAAAAGCTTATGGTACATCCATATTAAAAAGGGTGGTGTCATATTTCTCGCTGCAAACTTTTTAGATCTTCAAAGTATTTTGCAACAGTTCCTCAGTTAGGCAAAGGATTGTATGAGGCAAAAGAAATTGGGGACCATTTCATGAAAAAAAAAAAGCTGCATTTAAAAAAAAATCCCAAAAGATAGCAGCAGTAAGTTCTTTACATTCATGATAATTCAGAGAAGCAAAGTATGTGGTAAGTGAGTAGAGGACAGTATGCTTGAGATTCCAGTAGGACAATTTAATTTAATTTAATTTAATTTATTTAGACATTTAACCTGCCCTGCTTCTGACAGCTCAGAGCAGGTGGCAACATTAAAACCAATTTATAACATAGCATTTAAAACGTTGCGTGACAAAAATTTGCATGATAAGAGAACAGTTTAATTTAATGTACTTAGATGTTTACCTTGCCCTATCTTGGAGGGCTCAGAGCAGGTGGCAACATTTTAGTGCTTATTTGTTATAATTATGTCTTTGATTGTTGTTTATAACTATGTTTATGTTGTCTTGTTACCCGCCTTGCCAGCAACTGCTGGCAAACTCTTAATATAAAAAAAAAAAAAGCAAATATTAAAAACTCTTTATAACAGCAATAAACTACTACACCATTGACATATATTTGTAATAAACCTAGTTTGCTAGCTAACTTTATCAGTTAGCATTTACTGTTAAAATGACAGTAACTTTAAAAATTGTAATTATTGTTCTTGCATAGCAGATATTGTCAGGTTCAGCCCAAAGAACTCCACGAGACAGTGCAGTACAGTTCTGTTGCATTTATTAGCTTCACCTCAATACAGAAATCTCCAGACTGAACCTAAGTTCCCAAGCCAGCAAGCCACAATACCCTGAATTCCTTAGGGTGTTGCCAGTCTCATCTTCTTAAACTTCCCATGCTCCTGTTGAGGGCTAAGGAAATGCTTATCTCCCTGAGCGTGGCCTTCATAACACCATTCCATCACAGATATCTTAGGAAGGGCTGCAATGGCTATAATAACTCACAAAAGGAGTTTACATGCGATGCTCAGCAGGATGGGTCGGCTACAAGGATCGATGAGCTGCTTATCAAATTTGCAGATGGCATAAAATTGGGAGGCCTAAACAATATCTAGCATGACTGGAGCAACCTAATGTGGACTGAGAGGAACAAGATGTCTTTCAATGGGGAAAAATGTTGGCATTACATTTAAGGAAAAAAAATATAAGGTACACAAACAAGATGAGTTATTCATGACTTGGAAGCAACATATTGGAAAAAGACTGGGTGTGGTCATTGACAACAATCTGAAGATGAGCCAGCTACACTTCTGAGCTACATTAGAAGAAACATTGAATGAAAGACATCTGAAGACTTATTCCCCTCTGCTCTCCACTGGTGAGACCACACTAGGAGTACTATGCATAACTCTGGACTCTGCAGGTTAGAACAGCTCTAGAGCAGGGAACAGAATGATATAGGACCTTGAGGAAATGCCCCAGAAGATCAGGATGAACAAATCTGGGATGTTCAGCCTGATATGGTATGTACCTGATTCAGGTACATAAAAGGTGCCATATGGAAGATGGTCAAGAACTGTTTTCCACTGCTGTTCAGGCTACCCAGATTTTGCTGAAATATAAGGAAAATCTTTCTGACAGTATGAACTGTACAACAGGGAAACAATCTCCCTATATGGGTTTTCCATTTCTGGAAGTTTTTAAGAAAGAGTCTGGACAACCACCTTTCAAGAGTGGTTTAATTAGTTTTCTTGCAGAGAAAGAGGGTTGGACTAGATCAGGGGTCCCAAACTCTTCAGCTCATCAACCCCTTCATGAAGTTTCAGATTGTTCCTCAACCTCCAAACATTTATTTATATGAAAATAATTTAATAAGTACTACTTGAACTGGCTGAGGAAGTCTGGGAGTTGAACTCCACCCATCTTAAAATTGCCAAGGTTGAGAAACACTGCTCTAGATTAGGTAACTGGTAATATTGTTGTTGTTGTTCAGTCGTTAAGTCGTGTCCGACTCTTCGTGACCCCATGAACCATATTGCGCCAGGCCTTCCTATCTTTCACTGCCTCCCTGAGTTTGCTCAATTTCATGCTCATTGCTTCAGTGATGCTATCTAGCCATCTCATCCTCTGCCGTCCTCTTCTCCTTTTGCCTTCCATCTTTCCCAGCATCAGGGTCTTTTCCAAAGAGTCCTCTCTTCGCATTAGGTGACCAAAGTATCTGAGCTTGAGCTTCATTATCAATCCTTCCAATGAGCAATCAAAGTTGATTTCCTTTAAGATTGACTGGTTTGACCTCCTAGCAGTCCAGGGGACTCTTAAGAGTCTTCTCCAGCACCACAGTTCAAAGGCATCAATTCTTTGGCGTTCAGCCTTCTTTATGGTCCAGCTCTCACAGCCATACATTACTACTGGAAAACCATAGCTTTGACTATGCAGATCTTTGTCGGCAAGGTGACGTCTCTGCTTTTTAACTATGCTACCCCACAATTCCTGTAAGCAGCCTTTTCCTCATCACACCAATATTGGTAGCATGATTTAAGACTATTCTAAGGCCTCTAACACTTTTCTTTGTTTATTTTTATGCATTTTCTTGTTTTATTTTCAGATTCTTAATTTTAATTTTTCTTTCAGAAACCTCACCCACTTTTTGCAGTGACCCTGCCTACTTTTTCTCCTAGCCCCTCCACTCAATAGCAGAGCATAGTCCTCATCCAGAACATGACTCTTAATCTATGTCCTAAATTCATTCACTTTTATGCCTGCCTTATCATGTGATGCACAATTTCTGTTGAATTGCATGTGTCTTGTATTCAGGTAGGCATGAAGGTTTATTTGCCTCTAAGGTCCAAAGACATATAAAGAACAGTGGAATATACACACTAGTGAAATGTTGTTTTAGGACTACAATTTATATAAATACATTTAAGATGGAACTGAAAGGGTCTACACAGCTAAATGTGCATGTGTATGCATGTGTTTGTGTGAGAGAGACTTGATGTTATATTATTTCAAAGATAAATTGAAAATCAAATCATCCATTTTAATGCAACACTTCCAATAGATTTTGTCATAATTCTATTCTTTAAATCATACCTATGCTTTATGTTTAGCAAACACTTTACCCAATGGTGCTTTGGATTATTACCTGAAAGCAGCACCCAGATAAAACTGGTCTAATATCTTTAGGAATGACTGATTCCTACACACAGCGTGGACAATAAACAATCTACCCCAGTTCTTATCTTCACTGGGAAGAGGAGATAAAACAGTTAGTGGTGTATCTCCTCAGCATTTCAGAAATATATGAAGATCCAAAAATCTGTCAGTGCTTCTAAACTAAAGAAAAACCTTCAGTGTTAAAAGGATTTTCCCTAAAGAAAGGGGAGCCAATGGAAGAATTTGGTGGAATAAAATCACTCACATACCCCATGTTGTTTACAAGTTTCTGGATTAACTGAATCCGACAATAAAGGAACAAGAGAGTCATAGCACATTTTATTTGAAACAAAGAGATCAGAGTCTCTATTATCTGGTATTGATAGAGGTCTGCTAATAAGAAAGAGGGTGGTTCAGTTACCTTCTATAATATGAGGAAGTGTGTCAAAAGATAACTTAGTGCTAAAGAAATAATCTGGCCAATGCTGTTTCATGTCCTAACCATTTCCTGTATGTTTGATGGAATGCAGTAAAGTTTATCTCACCATGTTGCAGTGATAACTGAATGGTGTAATCAACAGCTCCTGACAAGGTAGCCTGTATCCAGCCATAAATTTACAGATGGTTATCGTGTTGTAAATAGCTGTCTCTCTTTGCCCCATCTTGTGGTTTTAGAAGCAAAGACTGAACACAGGAGTAGGCAACATAGACTGATGCTGAACTTCAAGTTTCATCACACCGAGCCAGCATGAACAAAGGTGAGATCATGGCAGTTGCATTCCAACAATATCTGGAGCTGCAGTCCAACAACTTGAGAGCCAGGTTGGTGTAGTGGTGAAGGAACCAGGTTAGAAACTGGGAATCCATGAGTTCTAGTCCTGCCTTAGGCATGAAGCCAGTTGGGTGACCTTGGGCCAGCTCCTCTCTCTCAGCCCTAGGAAGATGAAGGCAATGGCAAACTACTTCTGAAAATATTGCCAAAAAAACTGCAGGGACTAGTCCAGGCAGTTGCCAGGAGTCAATGCTGACCCAAAGGCACACACACATAAAAAAAAGGTCCAATAACACATCTGGAAGAGTATCTCAAGTTAAACAACTGTATTAGGGTTCTAATATTTAAAAATAACATTCAGATATGCACAAGAGTATTCATAGTAGTAATCTTCTCATTCTTTGTCTTTTGACAGTAATATCCCATTATCAGTAAAAATTGGAATATGGGCAATTAAAAAAATTCAAAAGCCAACTTGGCATATAGCACTGACTGTGTAGTTCTTTGGAATATGATGTCTGTAGCTTGCAATTTTAGCTAATGAGATATCTTGGGCCCTCCAATGTATGCCCTCCAATGTTCCAACAGATTACTTACACGATTTTTCAGTTTGTTCTGTTTCCCCCCCCCCTCCATTTCTGTTGTTTCTTCCTTGGATAGAAATACACATAAAGAATAAACTTTTGAAACCCTTTTGCAAGCTCTCCAAATACTTTTTTTTTATCAGTTTCAACAGTTGATCTCACAGGTGAGGAAGAAAGTAGACATTTATTTCATTGCTTATGTGTTTGGTGGAAGGCATTACATTTATAACTATATTCTCCATTTTTTAATATCCTTGAACATTCAGTGAATCATTTAGATCAATCAGGCTATCATGGTGGAATCTAGATACTATGACCTCATGACACTTTATACAGAAATGGCTATGAACTATTATGTTAGACCACATCCTTTATACGTACTCTTGCACAAATAATGTCAAAACTGTTACATTGGTTGCATAATTGAACCACAGTTTAATAGTCTTTTTTTTAAAACAAACAAACAAACCTGAATTTTATGTAGTTTGGCATAGGAACTTAGCTTTGAATTTAAAAAGTAAAATTGAGTTAATTTTTTTCTTAAACTTATTTAGCATCACAAGCTTCTACCTCTTGAAGCAATTTTTGGCATTATTTGGGGGGAAAATAATTTACTCCAGGAATAGACGACCTTTGCATGTGTCAAAGCCTGCATTCTCTTGGAGGCAATCTCTGAGGGAGTCATGCCAAGTGATTGTGGGGCTGAAGCAGACCAAGAACAGGGACTGAGCCAAAAGTGGATGGGGCCACCCATTTTCTCTTTCTTTTTAACACCCTCTTTTTTCTTCTTATCATCTCTCCATTCTCTTTTTACTATTTCATCCCCCCCCCCCGCGTGCGTGGACGTGTGCACGCGCGCACACACACACATACACAGAAAGCAGGCTGTTGTGGAATGAACAGGTAACTTTTGCAAAAAGTCCTACAAAGTGTTGGAAATCAAGCTGAGTTCCACATGAAGTGAGAGCCAATATGGTGTAGTGGTTAAAGCACTGGACAAGAAATTGTGAGACTGTGAGTTCTAGTCCTCCCTGGTTGAGGTGACTTTGGGCTAGTCTCTCTCTCTCTCTCTCTCAGCACAATCCATCTTTTGTGGGAAAATAGGATGGGGGAGCATTACATGCACCATATTGAGTTGTATAAAATAAAGTTGTATATAAATCAAATAAATAAATAAAGTTCTACTGAAGGATGCCTACAGCCCTGGAATGCAGGTTGCCTCTCTGCTTTCCATGGCTTTCATTCATCTTCAGCAATGTCAAATCTTAGTCCAGTTTTTTTCTAATATGGTGCCCTGCATATATAGTGAGCTTATAATATTCCGAATTCTCAGCCTGAACAGTAAGGGTTCTACAGTTTGCTGGCACCTCAATACAGGGCTTCACTGTGCATTGTTCTGACTCTGCTTAACTAGTAGCTGCTTGTTATAGTGGCTCATGTGTTGGGCTAAAAACAGAGTAACCCAGGTTCAGTTCCTCTCTCAGCCACAGAAGCTCACTGGGTGACACTGAGACAGTCTCTCTTTCTCTCCCCCCCCCCAGCAAAAAAATAGGAGAAGGGAAAATAGGAGAGGGGAGTGCTGTACCCCTGAACTCAAGGCAAGTATAAATCTAACAAATAAGAAACCATTAAATAAATAAGCAGACCAGGCTGTCCCCAAACAAAGCAAACCAGCTACCCCACCATGTTAAAGAAAAGCAGAGCACCCCTTCAACTTGTGGCTTTGCTTCAGCTGAAACCTCAGGGTAGTGACTTCCCTTTTGAAGGCTTACCCTGCATTATGAAATAGTGTAACATCATGCTGGGAAGCTTCCTAGACCACCATCTGATTCTTGACTGGGGGAAAATCCCTAAGTGGTTATTAATCTAGGTTGCAAATAAGCCACCAGTCATGGGATAGAATGACACAGAAGCATCAACAGGTTGCAAAATAATGATACTTAAAAGAGTTTTTTTTTTAATGAATATATTCATAGCTTCATAATGGGAAGCATATTTACCAAGAACAGAAAACAGTATTTATTCCACTGAGGACCACTCTCAAGTAAAAATGACGTGTACAGTATAGGCCTGCATAGGTCAATTTGCATAGGATTCCAGTCTCTGTTGGGGAGGTTAAAGAATGTATTCTTCAGTCAGAAAACTGACGGATGTTTTGTACAGTCTTGGGAAAAGGAGAAGTTTCCAAAGCCAGAGATGTACCCAGTGTGCTTTATAGAGGTTGTGTAATTCCATCCTCCTTTTTGTTTCACTTTTAGACTGAGATTTGGGTAGCAATTGTTATGGTTCATATTGTGATTATGCTGACACTGGGGGAGTTTTCAAGGAGCGTCTCATGTCAATTTCTTTGCTATCACACAGATCCCTGGCATTCCCTTTCTCTAATGAAAATATATGGGCTGCACATTAGCCAAGCAGTCCAGACAGTACGGTTGCTGCAGCCGGAGGCTAAGGGAGAAAGCTGTCTCCTCCCCACTTTTTCGCTGAAGCATCTGCTTGACTTTAGCTCCAAGTAGTAAAGTCAGATGTGAAAAGCCTGTTCCTGCTTAAGAGGTTGTTCTCCTGATTCTTTGCTTGCTCCCCTTCACTAAACACGTCTTGAGAATTATTTTGCAATAATTATCTGTGGCCTGCAACTACTGTAGTTACTTCTCATTCAAGTAAAACAATGAGAGTAGGATTCTTGGCTGATTGAAGGAGCAAGAACCATTTCAGCACAGCATTCAGCCTGGGTCCAAATTAGCTGCATTGAATGGAAGTGACATGTCCTTATAAGTGACAATGGCCACCTGCTATTCCTCTACAGCAGTGATTTCTCAACCTTGGCAGCTTGAAGATGTGTGGACTTCAACTCCCAGAATTCTCTTCTCAAGGGTAAACATTCCTAGATCTCTGAAATTCTTTTCCTAGCACTTGGTTTCTATAACAGTGATATAACTGGTTGCAGCCATATAGAGCATCAACCTCTCTCCTTCAATGTGGCATCAGAATAGACTATTACCAGCAGCAGCTGACTGTACGAATGCTTCCAATCATGGCTGGCTGGGGAATTCTGGGAGTTGAAGTCTTCAAGCTGCCAAGGTTGAGAAACACTGTTCTACTACAACCCAAGGATGAGGATATTCTGTTTTTCTAAGGAAATTCCAGCCACACAAGACTTTCCTGGTGGATCAGGCAACTTACTTTGGGCATAACAATATAAAGACAGTCAAAATTAAGTGCCCTTTTCTTACAATATAAGGTCAAGTAGAACATTAAGCTTTTCAAGGGAGAAAAATATGTCCTTGTTCTGCAGGAATTAAAAACATGGGCCTGAACGGTAACGGACTTTTAAAGAAGACAATAGAACTATATGCTTTATCTGCGAGAACAATAATTGCCATTTTATGGGAGCCTTTTCTGTGAATGATTTTGGAAAGGTGGATAACACCAATCTATTTGCTAGAGCTCAGCACCATTCATTGCTCCAAACTATGCCATAATCTTTAAATAATATTGTAATGAGCAAAGGTGATTTGATTTTAAAAAATGCTCAGCAATTGGAACATTTGTCCATTGTCATATTCTTCTTATTTAAACCTTTCTTAATACACAGGCTCCAAAATTCTATTGCAATGAATAAGAAGAGCACACTATTAAAAAGGAATAATACGCATCCTTTCTTACAATTATATCTTATTGCTTAAATCTACCGGACACTGAACAAGCACAACACAGATGTATTTTGAGGACTAAAGAACAGTAGTGATTGAACACTGCTCAACTTTGCTTGGAATTAGCACAGGCAACTGTGAATTTTCTCAGTGAGCTATTGTAAAAATTCCCAAGAGTTCTTTTCCAGCTTGTGATGTTGGTGCAAGTGATAAGGTCACATGCTTCTTCCTGATTGTATAACTGACTGGGAATTGTATTTCTAAACACCAGTCATGGCAGACAATTGCTTGGGAAGTCAGTTCCCAGCTCCTAAAATAAATATAACTCAGAACAAGAGGGAGTTTTAGATATGGAAAGGAGACCATAGCTACATATATTTGCAACAAAGCACTGAGAAAATTATCATGACCAAGGTAACCATTGGGTTGTATAGCCTAGTCCATGGCTAGCAATGGAAATCTCAGGAAAGAATCTCAAATGTTGAAGGTAAGGGGGAATCTGACAGAATCTTGTCAATTTCACCTCTGCTTGTTTGGCATAGACTCAGGAAGGAAACCCTTCAGGGGAAGCCCCAATAATGGGCTTGGGCAGCTGAAGCTAAAATGCTGCAGACATAGATGAGGCAAGCGTTTTCTCCAGTGAAAAAAGGTCCACCCTAAACTTCACGGAGCTTCAGGACTTTCTAAAAACCAGTTACAAAGCACTTCCATTTATACTTTTATACTTCTATACTGTACCTGAGCTAGAAGTAATTTGGCTCAGCTGCCAAAGAGAAATGACAGTGTGGTGTCACAGGGATATCGAAAAAAATCCAAAAACAGCACAAACTCCCCATATGGAAAGGCCCACACAGCCTCAGCAGGAGGACCTCAGCATCCAGGTGTTGGTAGGAAAGATGGACAGTCTACACAACAATTCTGAGTCAATAAGATAGGACCTCCAGATAAATATACATAAGGTTACACTTTTGAATAATACTACAATTATTTCTCAAAATCACAATATTCAGTGGGCAAAGTATTATTTCATTCTGGACATCAAATAGTAATTAACTTTCATTATCTGACCTCCATATACCCCAAATCTCATTGCTTGATCTCCCATTGAGGTAACCCTCCTTAAGTGCACCAGTTATTTAGCTGTTTTCAGCAACTTTTCTGCATAATTTATAACCTAATAACTCACAGATGATAAAACTGTGGGATGAACATAACTAACATTTTTAATGTTCCAGTGATTAATAGATTCTTGTATCTCTGACAATATTTAGCAGTCAGAATATAATATACCATTTAAAAAACAGAAGACAAGGAAAGTTCTTTCTGTTTCTTGAGAAGTGTCTTGAAATTATTTATTTTCTTCTGATTATTTGCTATCAAGTTGATGTCACCCTGAGTGACCACAGAGATAAGACCTTCTCCAGAATGATGATGTCAGGCCCAGCCCAAGAACAATGGTGAAACAGTCCAGTTGAGTACAGTTCCTTTATTTGCTTACACCTTATAGACAGAATCTTGCCAAACTAAATCTATACTAAAGCAACTAGTGGATATACCCTGGGAGATTCTAGGGAGTGGCTATCCTGAATCTCTTAGTCTTCCCACACTCCCCCTGCAGACTATGTTGTCTTTCACCTCCTTTCCCCTGCTGGAATGCTGCCCCTCCTTCCTGATAGCCTTGATCTTCCAC
This sequence comes from Liasis olivaceus, assembly GCA_030867105.1. Taxonomy (NCBI): domain Eukaryota; kingdom Metazoa; phylum Chordata; class Lepidosauria; order Squamata; family Pythonidae; genus Liasis; species Liasis olivaceus. The sequence goes on from CM061351.1 coordinate 14,729,370, forward strand.
ATCACTCTCCTCCTCGTAGATACATTCCATCACACATTATTTTCTTCCAGTTATTGGGAAATCTCCAAAACGTTTAGAGGTTCATGGAGATGCTTGAACATGTGATCATTGGTATACCACTAGTAATAATGACAGCAACACTGTCCTGTTATGATTTTTTATTATTTGCAGCCCCCATTCTTTTTATGAGTTCACTTAAAAAGCTACTTCTCTCATACCATGAAACTTACAGTTTCATATATGGAATGCCCAAAGCCAGTTTCCCACTACCTGGGAATGCTCCAGATGAGTGAACTTCAATTCCCAGAATTTTTAGACATGGCCATGCTGGTTGGGAATTCCAGGAATCGAAGTCCACAGTTGGAAGGCACCCAGGCTGGGGAACGCTATTCTAAGCCAACTCCAATCAAGCAGCCAGAAAGCATAACTAGTCTGACAAACCATAGCTCATTTGAAAATCTACCAAACACAATCTACAGAGGTATGCAAGATATTTCGTTGCTTTGTTATTTACTGGTTTTTGAAGAGAAGAATTTAATTTCCTGGAAAAGGAAGGGGGTTGGTCAAAATGGTTATTTCCACCTGGAAATTCGGAGTTATGTTTGCTGTATGTTCTTGCAACACTCACCCCTGATGAGCAAAGTAGAAATACTAGGATTAACTTCTCTCTGCATGAATTGGAATGAGCCCAAAATAAACCTCAAGTTAACTTGCTTCCCTTTTTCTTTCTCTCTTCCTATTCAGCCTGGAGAAGAATTGGTGCTGAGCTTAATTTCACTTTTACAAGAAAGCTGTCTTGTTAAATTCATACCAGAAATTAACTCATATAACTCTCATATGAAGGGGCAAGTGAGGGAGAGCAGGAAATTTCTGACAAGTAGGGAAAACATATCACGATAATGGTTAAATGTTAGAAATAATAATGCAAATATGAATTACAGGAGCTTCTATAAGGAGAAAGAAATGAACTGACATGTGATTTCCCTCTCCACTCCCAAAATCATTTAAGTAAGAAGAATTGTTGGCAGAATTATACACAGTGGTGAAAAAGGAAAGAAAGAATAGAAAAGCCTTACCAAAGTAAATTAGGTAGATGGGGAAATGTATACATGTAAAGAAAATTTCAAAAAGCAGATGAAATCCACAGATAGACTGAAAACAATAAAGGACAATCTAGCAGAAGAAAGAAATGGAGAAGGCCCACACAGTATAATATAAACTAATATAAACACAGACACAAAAAGTAATAAAGATATTCAGCTGAAGTAGTGACAGCAGCTATTGTCAATGTCTACACACATTACATAGATTTAAAGTAAGAGAAGATTGACTAATACATTTTTCAAAAAAGGAAAAGCAGTGAGGGAATGTTAAAGCATTTCTAAATTTTTGCCAAGAAAGCTACATGGCAAATTTTACAAAGTCTCCAGGAATCAAGTACAATCCAAAATAGGCTGTTTTTAAATCCTAAAATATAGAAAACGTATACTCAGGAGAGGCATACGGAAAAAAAAGCTATATTAATATAATGCAATCCAGAAGTAGCCGGTCAAGTAAATAGAACTATTAAAAAGTTATCCACAGAGAGTAACACAAGTGGGGGTCTTTTGTTGGACACTTCTATTCGTTTTCAGTGAATGGCGGTTCCTGAAGCTGTAAGAGAATGACGTAAGAAAAAAAGAAATCGGACGCTAAAAACCAGGAATGTTTCTGAGGCAAACTGAAGTAATGTTTAACACTGTTGTCAAGTGACAATATTAAGACAGATAACATAAATGAAACATAGACAAACAGTGAAAAACTGAGGGAATCAGACAGCTTGGCAAATCCAGAATAAGATTATCTCTCTTTTTTATCATTTGAAATCATTGGTGTGTCAAACTTCCGCCCGGGGGCATTTCATCAACATAGTTCCTACGTAGTCTTCTCAGAACCTTTGCATTTAGGAAAAGTAAATTCATCAAAAAAAGGAAAGAAAGCCGTGATTTAAAATTTCTTTGCTACAAAACCAACTATGAGGACTAGAAACAGTGATTCTGAGACCTCCCCCTTTCCTCCATCCCTGAGTAGCCCCGTTAAATGGTAAAATCACTGCTGCTATTCTTATTGTTGGCTATGGACATGCAATAGCAAACTCTGGTTTTAGCTATGGTTCTGTTTTACTTTGTTATAATGATTACGTTTGTATCCGGCTTTGCAACTTAAAATTCTACAGTATTAAGCATTCACATGCAGAACAAATGTACTGTTCTTCAACCGGAATGCGTATTTATTACCAGAAAGTTCAATTTTAAAAGGTAGGTTACAAGCTTTTATTTACTTAAAATAACTTTGCCTTACTTTTAGAGTTTAACTCCTCCCAAGATGGCTTAAAACAGTGTTTCTCAACCTTGGCAGGTTTAAGAAGTTTGGACTTCAACTCCCAGAATTCCCCAGCCAGCATGCTGGCTGGGGAATTCTGGGAGTTGAAGTCCACACTTCTTAAAGTTGCCAAGGTTGAGAAACAGTGGCTTAAAACAATACAGTACAATAACCCAGATCAAGATTTATACAAGCCAGTGATGATAATATAAATGCCCTGCCCCAAAGTACTCCAAATCAAGAGCTATTTTAATTTCATGAGAAAATCATAGAAAATAAATGAGCATTTGGATACATATTTGATCAATAGATAAAAGGGAAGACAACTGAAATTCCATCTAAAAAGAAAGATTATACAAAAGAACAATGGAAATAATAGGTTCTCTAACAAAGAGTTACTAAAATATCTGTGTAGAAGGAAATTATATATATTGCAATCAAATATGATATTCCATGCAGGAGTGTTGGTGGGGGACGGGATAAAAAAAATGAGATGGCAGCTTAGTCTTTGTGATTGAAGCCACGCCCCTTAATATGCGGCCTGTAAAGCATTAAATACATTTCCTAAATTAAATAATATCTGCAAAGTAAGAGATCTAGAGGCCTTTTTGTTTTGTCTCCTATAGGGATATCATCAATATAAGATCATCACTGTCTCCAGACCCTTAAACCTGAAGCTGAATATGTTGGCTTCTCATAGCATATTCAAGACTCTGCTAATGTAGAATGAACAATCCAGTTCAATCCTTGTCTATAGTAGCTTAAATGATTGTGTTCAAACCATGGCGGATACACTGGCCTTTGAAAAGGTAGGTGGCAAAACAAGGCGCCATATTTAAGTATTACATAATATTTCTTTTTTTCTTATTACTGCCTTAAATAATGGTTTAAGTCCAAATTTATGCCCACCGCACTTTGGATGTGTGCTGAATTGAACTCTTCCTTCCTGCCTTAAACTTCTTGTCTCATTGCCCTTATTCTGCACTGCTCTTCACATTTAAATTCCATTTCTACAATGGCGTGATCCGTGTTTTTTGTTGTTGTTGACATTGATTGATTTTTTGTAAAACTCAGATTTCATGCTGGCCTCCTGTCTCCTGACCTTTCTTGACCTGTACTGCTTTTGACTTATCTTTATTTCTTTGGCCACTGTTCTCTATCTTCCTCACAACTTCACCATGCCCCTGGCCAGTTTCTCCAAAGCAGTAAATGCCTTCAACTGTCTTCTTAGAACATTTGAACACTGACCTCACAACTTGCTATCCCAAATGAGGTGATCGCTCTCTTCCTCCTTTTCTCTCTTGTTAGCTCTGGTACAAACACAGCTGCATTTGTGGGAAACTAATAAGTTTAACCATCTGTCACCTACAGAAAAGCAATTCATGGGGGGGAAATTGCAATATGGTACATAATTTAAAGACATTGCTCTTCAACAAGGGTGGGGAACCTGCAATATTCCATATATTGCCAAAATGCAATGCCCAGCATTTCTCATCACTAGACATACTAGATGGGTCTTGTCAAAGCAAGGCCTTTTCAGGAAGTGAAGGGGGCAGTTATTCTGGTCCCATACTTTGTATGGAGAGAGACCCATACAAAGTATAGTCCAGGATTTAAATGTATCAGATGGCTTGATATTCTTTGTCAGAGGTTAATCCAATAAATCTCTCTCTAGAAACTCAACCAACATTCAGGAATTAACAGTGGACAGTTAAGGGCAAGGCTCAGATAGATAAATTGCTTTAGAAGCCCTAATAATGGAGATCCTTTAATGTATTATCTAACAATCCAGCCTAGAGCCTAAATCACATGTCTCTTTCTCCCACCTTTCTGGGGTAACAGACTTATTGCCAGTCTGGCACATCAAGGGATCCTGCTCTGTGTTTTGATAATGGTCCTCTCTGATCCCAAGCTCTTTTCTCTTGGCCTTGGCAGCTTCAGCTTCCAATTCTTCATTAACGGCATTAAAACAAAGCAGAGAAATGTTGGGCCCCTCCTGTGAAATATATCATTAAATGCAATGAATTTTTTTTTTAAAAAAAGGACAGATTAATGTTCTGCCTACAGGACTCTGAGTCTTAAAAAGGCTTTGGCTGGGAGCTCTCAGTCAGCAACATCTGGAAGGCAACAAATTTCCTGTTCCTGCTTTTAACACAAAATTTCCCAGGAGTAGAAAACAGAAGTCCTTAGTTCTACCGAGTTCTACAGCTTAGAACATCTTGTCCACAGTGAAATAGCTTCAGGGCAGACTCTGGACCATACTTATGTATAGGAAGGATCTTGGCACAGCAACAAGATCCTCCTAATTCTGGAATAGTTCTCTTGTTTAGATAATCTCTAGGGTCTTCCACACAATGGTGCAGTAGGAGTGGGTTGAGGTGATTCCCACTCCCCATAATTAAATGGCACTGCGGTTAGATGCTTGTAACTGTAAGTAATTGTGATCTATGCTTGTGCCAGTGGTAGTGTGCCCTCCTTGGTAAAATTAGCAGCAGATTTTTCATGGAAGGCATGTGTTCAGCTCAGAATTATTATATAAGTCTCTCATTGGTTCTTTTTTAGATGGTATTTTATTGCTGTGATTTTCAGATGCAGATACAGATATATTCCCTTTCAGGGTAAGTATATCTCTAGCTATATCAGCCCAGTATATCTGTAATGCACTGCCAAGATGCTCATAATAATTGCTCTACCATTTTATTAGTCTCAGCCTATGAATTTAGACCTGGTCTTTCTTGTCTTTATTTGATAAATTGCCTCTTCCATAAATATTGTTTTTGTAACATTAAGGCTTCAGGAATCTTACCCATAACATTGACGTCTTAATCCTTATGCGAGCTATTTTGAATTCAGCCAGGAATGAAGCCAGTGATTTTGTTCGTAGGGTTAATTAATTTTTTGTTATATTTATGTTGCTGCTAGGGTATTGTGATATGTGGGTAATTGCTGGAACCTCTCTGTTTTATGAAGTGTATTTTTAAGAGACTGTCAAGGGCATTCAAAGTTAGGGACCAACAGCACTTTCTGTACTGTATAAACTGATTAAGGAACATGGAAGATACATCCTGGTGATACCCTGCTCTTTGATAGTCAGCTCTGAACTTCACAATGCTTTTCAGATTTTGCATTTCTAGACTGCCACCATTTTCATTTTTGAAAGCTACCTATGATTATCTTCTGCCTATTCAGGAATATTGAGAACAAGGAGCAAAAATCATTGTCCCACCTTGAGGTGCTTTAGGTCATATACCCCTCTGCAAGATTTTCTCTAGTGTTCAGTATCAAAGGGACACTGACAAACCTCTTATCAATTTCACCCACTTTTTCTTTGATTTGGGTTACTGAGGGCAAACTACAAAGCTGTCAAGGTAGCATTCCCTCTTACAGGACCTAAAGCTCAAGAGCTGGGAGGAAAGGTGAGAGAAAAGCCCTCTCCAATATGATCTCAAAACAAATCAGAACAAAGCAAAACAAAATGAAAACTCCCACTCTTCACAGCAGGTCAACTACATTGCAGTCGAGCAATAATTCAGCCCAATACTTCTGACTTCATAGGAATACAGAAATCATGGGCACATCTCAGTTTGCCCATGTAACACCTCTGAATCTCCCGGTTACCAGGCTGCTTCTGGATGCAATTCAAGGTGTTGATTATCAGCTTTAAAGCCCTTCATGGCTCTGGATCTGATTATCTCTGGGACTGCCTTCTCCCCATTGATAATATCCATCCCCTAAGATTAAGTAGAAGGAGCTCCCTGTGGGAACCTTCTCTCAGAGAATACATCTTCAGAGTACTTTGGGATAGGCCTCTTCAATCACTGTCCCACGTTCTCTGGATCTGCATGGACCTGAGATCTGTATTTATGTATTTATTTATTTATCATATTTATATAGTTGCCCATCTCACAGAAAAGTCACTCACAGAAAAGTATGGCCTCAGTCATGCTGGATTTTAGAAAGGTTATTGGTACCTGGTTTTTCCAACAGTCCCTGTGGATACTTATGTTATGGATTTTGTTCCTTCTTGTAGTTTGAGATTTGCTGTATTCTTCCTTAGGAGTGGGGATGTAGTGTAAATTGATGTTGTTATTGTGTATTTTTTAACCTTATTCACCGAATAAGGTATGTAAGTTGCCCAGGGTCTAGAACAATTGGAGTTTATTTATTTGATTTGTATAGCCAACGATCTCACCTAAGTGGCTCTGGGCAGTTCACAACCAAGCAACAACAGGTTAAAAAACAGATATACAGACATACAAAACCATCAATAAAATTACATTAAAATACAATTAACCATAATCAGCAGTGAAGTCAATCACAACATCATATTCAACACTGCCATTGTAGAAGCTCTCCTCTACTACCAGACCCCCGAGCACGATGGCAATGCCATGTCTTCAGGCCTTCCTAAAGGCCAGGAGGATCAGGGCCAATCTGATCTCTGGGGGGCAGGGGGATGATATTCCACAGGGTAGGCACCATGGCAGAAAAGGCTCTTTTCCTGGGTCCTGACACATCCCCAATATAGAAAAGAAATAGGTGTGGAGGTGTCATGCCATGAGAAGAGCAGGACAGAGCTGGTATGTGATTTTGAATGGGTAAAGGGCAAGACTATACAAGAAATGTCATAGATTTATCTTTATATAAAAATGTATTGAATGTCACTAAGCAGCCTGTGCCTGAACACAGAAAGAATTAGCAAATGGTCCAATGTCATCAGTCATCTTTTACCCAAAGTTAATTTAGAAAAGCAATACTAAAATAATGTATTTTTGAAAGATGCATATGAAGTTAGTGAATATTTAAGAGAAGCTTTTGTAAACAGCCCATAAGTTGGGGTTACTTGTTGTATTTAGATTACATGTATATTAGGGAAGGCTGAATAGAAGAAAGCATGTATAAAAGAAATAGTATAGTAAAAGTATTAAATGCAGGTATTTGTGAGCAAAACTGTGCAAACTGTACTTTCTTTCATTCGATTCATATATCCAAAAATATATATTTTAAAATCATTTGGGAAGAAACATTGATAGAACAGAATCTGCACTGGCATTGTAACAGAATGTGGGAATCACCTTGGGAGACAAAGGGAGAGCCACAGATGGGACAACCAGCATGTAAAAGATGTGTCAGCCCACAGAAGGAGGAATGGCATGGGAAACATTTCAGAAGGGACTCTCCCTAGTTTTCTAGAGAGTAAAACAAAAGGAAGGGAGAAATATTTTCAGTCTTGCAGGATTCTGTTAATGTAACCTTACAATAAAGATAGAACTAGTACTCCCGGTTGTGCTTCTTGTCTGAACTACCTCGCAGGGCGAATAGGCATCGATCTGATTTACATTGATCCATATTTTCTAATGAGGAACAGCCAAAGAAAAGACATTGGAATAAGGTAATTCAGCAAAGTTCCACTAACCACAGAATGTGATTAGAAAAGCGCAACTCCTTCTCATATGACAGTTGCAATAATTCTTGGATCAGGAGGTCTTGTTCACAGTCACTCGTGCCTTGGTCATCTCTTGGCTGCACTATGCCACTCGCTCTACATAGGGCTTCCCCAAAGACCACACAAAAGCTACAGCTAGTCCAAGATGCAGCAGTTCAAGTAGTTAAGGGCATTTCCAGTTTGCTCAAATAACACCACCACTGGGAGAGCTATGCTAGTTGGCTTCTGGACGCAATTCAAGATGCAGCTTGTCGTCTTTAAATCCATATATAGTTCAGGACCTGGAAATCTGTGAGACCATAATCTCCCAGCAGTTTCTACCATCCAATAAGATAAATTAGGAAAGATGCCCAACCTTGAGGGATTGTGGGCATGCCTTTACTATAGGTACATTTCTCCTTTGGAACAATGTTCCATCTGACATCAGGTCAATACCAACCCAGTTGACATTCAGGAAAGCCAGTAATTCTTAAAAGCCTTTGGTGACTGATGGTATGGTGTATCTTTTCTCTGCAGGACATAACTGTTGTGGTTAGTACTGTTCTTTTCGGTGTTGTCAATAGCTAGGAAATTAGTTGTCACTGGGTTTTAGTGTTTTTCATTTTTCATTTAATTCTCTCTATTTTACTTTGCATTCCGTAAGCCACTCAGAGACTTTTTTGAAATTGGGTGGGGTATACATTGCATAAATAAATAGATAAATATATAATACATCAAAGGGTAGTTAGAGGGTGGAGAGAAGAAAGGAAAATCCCATTGTTTTGTACAGAAGTCTGCTTGTAGGACCAAGCTGACAATTCCAGATGTGTACTTCCCACTCAGGTGGAGGACACTGAGTTGGAGAAAAGTGGACATTAGAGAACACACCTAGAAGCTATGGATCTGGTCAGAGAAAGAAGAAGCCCCAGTCTTGCTAATAATAGTATTTTGTCTTTCTTTCCAGAAATATGAAACTATGTGCTTAAACAATTTGCTCCATAAATACATATTTACTTTGTAAAGCTATAAGCTGCTCAGTAGCTGTGCTATTATGTTCTATTAAGGGTGTCACTGGCTTCTTTAAAGAGTTACACAGCCTATAATGCAAGCACTTTCACAATGAATTCCATCAATTCCAAAGAAGCTGTTTTGTTCTAGTAAGTCTATTATCAGTGGTTATAAAAGAGCTCCTAAATATGTACTTGGCTGACAGATCATAATGACTCCTTCTGCTATTCTATGCCAGCTCATGCGCTGCTGAAGAACAATTTCTCTCCTGCTCTTTCATCGAAGCTTTAAAACTAACCACAGCTCGAAGAAACAATTGTAAAACTGGTTTTGCATAATGCTGACAAACGAAGTAAAAAAGAGGGATGGGGAAAAAATGTTTGCTTTATTACTGCAACTTCAGGACATCAGAGCCTGCTGAAAGAAAGATCCTTGGTTAGTAAGAAGCCATTTTAAGAATGTAGGAAGATCTCTCTAGATTAGGTCAAAGCTCATCTATTCTAGCATTCTTGGTGACATTTAGGAGGCCCACTATCATGGAAATAGACTTCTTCCAGCTGATTTTTATGATATACTCCCTGTGCTTCAGCAGGTAAAGTACTGTAGAGCCTTCAAGGGAGCAGCCATTGATAGCCCAATTCTCCATAGGTTTATAGTCTGCTTTTGATATTGGAGGCTGTTGCCACATTTTTACAGCAGTTATTGGAAAATATGGGGTTTCAACCAAGCCTGTCTCACACAAGCACAAAGGGAGGGGCGACTTCACTGCAGCCTAGCTTGCTGCTTTGTATGGGCGGGGCTTGGAGCCCGCCTTTTTCCTGTTTCCCTCATTTTCTTTCTCTTCTCCTCGTGGCTCTCCATGAGGTGGGAATGAATCTTCTCTCCTCCTCATGGTTTTTGTAATAACATTTCACTACCCCAACAGCAGTAACTTCCATGATTTGGGATTATTTATGATTTAACTCCCCTCTTTTGTTTCTTCATGTAAACAAAATGTTCTGGGCACTCGTTTGCTGCTGCTAGGTTCAGGTAAGAAAATGATCACCATTTTTTCTATCAAGTAAGTAGAAACAGAAACGACTGAATAATCTGATTGTGAAGGGGCAAAAAGCAGAGCCCTGACATTTTCAACTGCTAGACCGACAGCCACCGAAAATATTTTTATGTTCTCACTATACTTTGCTGGTATTCACACAACCAGTCTTTTTAAAAAAAAATAATTTTCAACACGAATTATCAATTCAGTGGCTGTTTCGCACAAGCTAAAGAAATAGTACATATTTCCCACACATCATCTTTGAATCTTTGCATCACTTGTGTAAGATAGATGAGGTACAATATCCTGATCTTGGTGATTGGGGTGCATTACCTATGTACCACATTTAAGGGAGGGTACAATTCTGAACCGAGGACTTTCTGATGCAGATATGAACTCTATCCCACATCCACTTTCATAAATCCATGAAAATTTCACAGACCTAAGCAATTATGAACATAACCCTTTCTATTTCATGTACACTACATGAACCACTCAAGAGCAATCTGCAGGATCAAAAAACAAATCCTCTCTACTCCATATTTATTTATTTATTCAATTTATATTTCAAATTTGTCACTGCCCATCTCACTGTGGAGTGACTCTGGGTGATTTACAGTAAAAATAGAATAAACATTTATTAAAATAGATAAATATCAATTAATTAAAATATACTAAAAACACTTCCTTTATATTCCTACCTACATGTATGTACATTGTAGCACCTGATAAGGCTAATAATTTGGTTGGCATCATGATTGGCATGGAGGTCGGATTGTGTGTGCTTAGGGAAAAAAGGGAATTTCCAACCAATTTCTAACCAACTAATTAGAATAGAACTGCCCAGGGCAATATGTGAAGAAGGTTGCACTGTCTTTGGGGAAAGGTAGCTCTGTACATCAGCATCAAATTGCCCTTAAACTTTTCTTAAATTATTTGTATCAACATCTGAAAACTGCAAATGCAAAAAGGAAGATGGAAGGGAAGCATTTGTAAGGAAATCTTTTAGAGTCATGGCAGCTGCCATGAATCTAAAAGATTTGGCAGAACGATGATGATTACTGCTGCTGCTACAGTGGTCAGAATGGGTGTTATATTTATTTCAACTAGATAAACCAAGAGATGACCTCAAAATAAACCTTTCAGATCTCTCTTCCATTGTTGCCGCCAATAACATAAATGGACTCAGGTATAGTTTTGCACCATTTTCAAATGTCCTGTTCTTAGAGTCCCCCTGCAATAACCCTAAGTCAATGCTCTCATGGGAATTTAAGGACTCAGTTGGATACAACACAGGCAACTTTAGTAAGGCAAATAGCAACTTCTAAGAATTTGGAGAGAGAGTGAGCAATACCCAGAGATATCTGAAAAGATACCCAGATATTTAAAATATTCTCCCGCCATTTTGTAATGGACTGCCTATGGTCCATATTTCATCCTGTACTTGGCCTGTGATTATCAAATGATTCTGGAAACATCTGATACATATTTATTAATTTATTATTACAATAATTTGATTGCATTTATATTCTTTTTATCTGGGCACTCATGATGGCATATAAGAGGAAGGGGATATCTCCCATTGCTGTTCACAAAATGGATGCCACAATGGCATAGCTAATCCCCAAAGCAGCTCTCATCGAGGTGTGGAAAAGAAAAGATTTAAGCAAATGTTTTTCCCACTGTAAAATAACCAACAATCTCCCTCTTTATAAAAGTCATTGTATGTTTTTTTTATTTATTTATTTATTTATTTATTTATTTATTTATTTATGTGTGTATGTATGTGTGTGTGTATGTATATATATATATATATATATATATATATATATATATATAAAAATAAAAGTACCTCTCACTATAAAATTCCTGGATAAACCACTCCCCACCCCACCCTCTGGTAAAATCCATGGTGGTTTCTAATTAAGAAAATGTTGATTTCCCCCTGTAAAATAACGCAGCAACTTCCCCTTCTTCTCCTACCATAGAAAATCAGTTGATTATCCTTGTGTCCAACAAACTGGTTTCCCACCAAAATTGTGGAATACAGTTGATAACTGTTTTTAAAAATGAGATTGATTGCTAGACACCAAAAGAGTTTGGGACACTGATAATTTCCAAAATGAACAGGTAGCAGTGCCTGGAAATGTAAGTGATGGCTAAAGCCATTTATATCACAACAAGTATCCGCACTTGGCTGATCTTGAAAAAGCTATACAGCATTGGGCCTGATTAGTACATGAATGGGAGACTGTCAGGGAATCCCAGGGCTGTAGACTAGACTGAGAAGACAAAAAGAAACACTTTGGAAGAAGGCAGCCACAAACACTTCCATGCTGTTGTCAAGAACACATGGCCGTGTTGTCACTAGCAGATGAATTTGACTTGAGAGAGACCATTCACAGACGTCCCTTATGGAACTTGAAATGGCAGTCTCACTCTCTACTTGGCTAAAAGAGAAGACTCATTCATTGCACCAGCAGAAGGCTGCAATGGTCATTGGCTACCTGCTGCTCCAATGGAGCATCACATCTCTAGCAAGTGTGCTGTGGACCAGCTCCCCAAATGGAAATTTCACAACAGAAAAAGCAGATTTTTGAGTGTAGACACCTGAGGTAAAGGGCAAAGCAACAACTCTGAGGATGCATTTTTGGACACCCAATATTGCCTGTCTCAGAAGATACCATGTCACTCTTACTATATGGCAGGGGTTGGCAACCCACAGGCCTCATATCCAATGTTGTGCTAAGTTTTGCTTTTGTTCTTTGCTGTATGGTGAAAATGAGAAGTCCATTATATTGGGCCTTAAACCAATTCTCTTCAAACCAATGTAAAATGGTCATGAATAATAGTTGCCAGAATTTTCAAGCATCTTCCCTTACAGATAACAGAGATGTTTAATAAAAAAAATTCATTTAAAAATAGAGAGCAAAGTGTAATAGTATGAAGTAAAAATATTTTGAGCAAGTAGTTGGAGAAATAAAAATATTGCAAGCAATTCAGATAATTTGGAAATGTTTTAATCCAGTGTTTGTAAGTGAATACCCCTCCCTCTGCTTTTATACAACATTATCGACAATGGGAACTAAGCATGTTATTATCTTTCAGGAAAAGCAAAAAAAAAAAAAGGATATTTTGTGTTATTGCTCATACAACTCAGACCTATACATCTTTACTCAGAAACAAATCTTAAAGACTTTAGGGTGACTTAATGAAATGTAAATATGCACAGAACGTATTTGAAAACATTTGACTACAGGCCAATGAAGCTGATGATGGTGGGTGAGCAGCCAAATCTTTTTTTTTTTTTCCTAAGCATACATAACTAAGGACTTGAAAAACTTTTTTTTTAAATCTTTAACTTAATGATAAGATAACATCATGCTATTTGTGTATTTACAGACTGTGATGGGAAGTGACCTTTTATTAGCCCCTTTTCCTACTGTATTATGGGAGATTATTTTTGTCCCTATCTTTTGCAATGCAACTGAACTTTATGCGAAAGTCTAGGCTAGTGGATATCTGATGAATCTCCAGAGCAGTGTTTCTCAACCTTGGCAACTTGAAGATGTGTGGACTTCAACTCACAGAATTCCCCAGCCAGCATAGCTGGCTGGGGAATTCTGGGAATTGAAGTCCTCACATCTTACAGTTGTCAAGGTTGAAAAACACTGCTCCAGAGACTGCCATCTAAAACAAGTGAGATGAATTCAACATATCAGCTCCTTATCTCCTAAACCAAACTAAAATTGCCAGCTGACAGATTTTATGTGAACTTTTTTATTTATTGGCATCTAAGCAAGCAAGAAAGCCCCAAACCTCATCTCTTTGAAAACTATTGCCAGTGCTCAAGGCAAGTTTTTCTCCCTTTGCTTTCTTGTAAAGGTAGAAAAATACACTTGTAAGTAATATATTTGATGGTCAAGTATAGATGGTGAAGGCAAACAATCTTTCTTCCTCCTTTGTTCCTTCCTTCCTTCCTGGACCCTTTGAAAATATTAAAGTGTCCAGGAAATTATCTATCTTTATCTATCTATACCTATACCATCTATATCTATATCATCCATATCTATCTAACAACATTTCATACCACTCAGATCTGAAAGATTCTGAGCAGTGTACAAAGGAAAAATAGGATTATAATGAATGCAACATTCTCTGTTCCAAGAGCAACAGAACAAAAACTAAGTGGTTGCTCCCAAATTCCTCATGAAGGCCCAAAGGCCCAAATGAAATAAAATAGATTTTAATGTCCATGAAAAGGACAGAAGAAAAGGATGCGGTGTCTTCCATGCTGTGGGGGTTAGCCATACGGGCTACCTTCTGGCCCACACCCTTCTTACTTCCTGTGGGGGTGGGACCTTAAGTAGTTTCCATCTAGATTTGTGGACAGGATGAGCAGAATTATATTTAACACAGAGCTTTATAGATAATAACCAGCACCAGGTCAATCCTCTGAGCCTGCCCCTGGCAGTCTGCCACTCCTGGATGTTCCACCGCTTCTACTCATATTCTTGACTTTGTTCTGAGTCTGAGTCCCTTATGCTAGCAGGTCTCCAATCTTCCTCCTGGATATCCCTTTTTCACCAGCTTCTGCCACGTGCACTCATACTGCCATTTTTGTTTCTTTGGATGGGCTACTTCTGCATTTGTCATGGGTATCTTCTGCAGTCACTCAGATAATAAGGGTGGCTATCATATTTTGCTCCAGTGCAGGAACCACCGCCAACTTTACTCATTCCACATTGCCTTTGCTGTTGTCCAAGGAAGACTTCTCTCAAAATCTTCTGCCCAAGCAGCTTCAAATCCAGTACATCGAAGCCTTTTTTTAAAGTCACTCCTCCCTCTCTAATATCTCACGTCCCATTCATTCCCTCCTGGTGCCTCCATTTCATAACACCCAAAGCCTTCTCAGTGCTAGTTCTATTCAAAATACAGCGCATTCCTGATTTTTTTCATCTGTCCTTCGATTAGCCTACAAAAACCACTCTGAAAAAACACCCCTAATTCAACTTAAATTCACATCAGACAAATCAACTACTTAACTGGATGCTTTTTTGAAAAAAAAATGCCCATTATAGAAAATATATCTAAAAACTGATATAAAGACTTTGTTAAGTTTAATGGCTTTTTGTCTTTAAATGCTACCTGGCAACACCAAGATTTCTTTTCAAGTATACCCCTTGATACTAACGATTGTACCATTCTTCCACTTTGTATTCTAATCTTCTTTCTTCTCTCTTTTTAATCTAGGCTTGTTATTACTCCAAACCAAACTTCCTCAACCTGATGCCCTCCAGACAAGTTAGGATTACAATATGGAAAATTCTAAGCCATGGGGAACTGAAAGAATTATGGTCTCAACCAGGTTCAAGGGCACCAGATTAGGAAAAGCTCCTTTAAACTTTCTATGGTATCCTCTGCTCCACCCATTTTTCTCTCCCACATTTCCTTCTCATTTTTGGTAGGACATACAGTTACAGCATCTTAGCATCTTTCCATTTACTTTGTATGTTTGCTTCCTCTCAAACATTTCCCTCCTTGCCTGTGTTGTGACAGACCGTATGATTCTAACCCTGAAAAATTTACCCTCATAGGTAGCTTTTAGAAGCCATGAAGACAGCCCATACATCATGACATCATTGAGAAACGTTGTGACTTACTATTTACATCATGACATCTGACACAAGTACATAAGTTGTGTCATTTGTACAATGATGTCATCATGAAGTATGTGTCATAATTTGCTCCTTTGCTCCCCCAGATCTTTGTGTTTTCCATTGTTTTCCTGGTACATTGATTTTTTTGTGCCTGAGGTATTGTAACAATTTCAGTAAAGTTACATAGATATTAAAAGACTTGTGTTAGAAAGGAATCTGGGGAACATATTACTAGAGTGATTTAAGATATTAAGGCAGCTCTCATTTCCTTAAAATGCAGCAAAAACTGTCAAAACATTGCATATATACATGAGTAAAATCAGTCATAACTTGAATCCAACAAACTTTATTCTGTATTAATTATTTAGATGAAAGTAAGTATAACCATCTTTTTTGTGAATTTAGTAGTGATAAAATATCCCAAATTCTGTTCACAACTCATGATTAATAATGGTGCAATCTTAATAATTAATTAATTAGTAATGAATAATTAATAATGCAATCCTAGGGATGTCTTCTCAAAAGTAGGCGTGTGTGTGTGTGTGTGTGTGTGTGTGTGTGTGTGTATATATATATATATATATATATATATATATATATATATATAGGCTTAATCCCAGTATAAGATTAAGATGTTAAATCTATTTTAGTTTTTAGACTACAACTTTAATACTGCAAAATAGCAGGAAACATTTCACCCTTAAAATTTTATTAATTTCTTAGATTTATGTACTATTTCTCTTTCAGGAGTTCAAGGCTGTATTGAGAACTCTCCTCCTCCAATTTTTTTCCCACAGGAACTTCCCTGCAAGGTAGGTTGAACTGAAAGAGTGATTGGCCCAAAGCCATCCAGGGAGTTTCCATAACTGAGAGGTGACTTGAGACTCCCTCACTCCAATACCTTAACTTTAAAAAAAAACAAAATAACAATTATAATAGTAATTCCACACATTTAATTTCATAAGAACATAAGCAGTCCCCCAGTCTGGACAGCAGTTCTCACAGTGGCCAACCAACTGCACAAGGAAGTTCACTAGTCTCCCAGCAGATGGCCTTCAGAGGCAGTCACGCTGCCATCAAGGCTAATAGCCATTGATCCCCATGACTTCCAAATGAATAGCACAGTCTAATCAATGATGTGTTAACACCAATTATTCAAGTCCTCACCAAGAGTCTAAGAATCATAGAGGTATTGCTGTAAAATGTGCACTATTCCATGCAGGGTGGTTATTTTGTAAAATTAGTAGTGTCAAGGCCAGTACGTTTAAAATGTTTAAATATCTGGCAACTCGTTTGGTATTACATCAAGAGCTCTAAATCCAATTAGCATGAAAATTGACTTTTTCCTTCATAATCTTTCCACTTGGTTTGTAAATCACAATATTTTACTTTTTTCCATTGTTTCTCATCAATTTGACTGTCTTCAAATTGATATCACATGAAAGAACCATACTTCCTTCTTTTCAGTAACAGTAATGTGTTATGTTCTAAGTGGCTATCGTTTTGAATTTTGAAATCCCACCAATTTGATCTTATTTTAAAAAGTTTTTCAGGTACATGTTTCCAATAGTTTTTGCAAGCAATTAATCTGAATTTTCTACATAATTTCCAGAAGATAGGTTTTGTAAACTATCACAAGCACTGTTTGTACTCTGTTTCAGCTGTTATTATTGTTGGTCACACAGTCAGCCAGATGTTTAGACTGGATTTGGCATTTTTGTCCACGTATCGAGTCCTTCCCAAGGACCTGGGATAGGCAGATGTTGTTCTTTGATGGTGCTATAGGTATTGTCACACAATATAAGCTGTTCCAAGTAAAGCTGCCTTTTGCAACTGACTGATGGTGATTTTGTCAATGCCAATGGCGTTCAAGTGGTGCTCCAGATGTTTTGGGATTGCACCCAAGGTGCCTATTATTGTTGGTACTATCTTTGCTTTCTTTTGCCATAGTCATCCTCTTTCTATTTGCAGGTCTTTGTATTTTGTAATTTTCTCCAGTTCTTTTTCTTCTATTCTGCTGTCTCGAGGTATTGCAATGTCCACTATTCAGACGTTTTTATCTTTCTTATCAAGAGTTGTTACGTCTGGGGTGTTACGTGGCAGGTGCATCATGATGATGATGATGATGGTTGGTCACACAGTCAGCCAGATGTTTAGACTGGATTTGGAATTTTTATCCTATTATTATTATTATTATTATTATTATTATTATTATTATTATTATTATTATTTCCTTTTATCCTCCAGCAAGAAGAGAAATCTGCCAGCTTTTCTTCATTCATTTCTCTAGAGATGACCCTAGGCTACAACCAAACATCTGAACAATCTCAAACTCAGATACATTTGGCTACAGAGCAAAATTTCTTCAGCTTCAGGCTGTCTCTAATTGACAGATTTGGGTTACACTCTAAGGACATGTCTTTGTTACAGGGCTGCTTGTTGTTTGTCCATAATAGATGATGCTGGCTTATCTCCAGATTCATTAACATAATTTATGGATTTGTATATGATAGGACTTGGCAACTGGTTGCCTTGAAGCTCAATCCATCCCCTAAGGGGATATCATTGTCCCCCACTACCCCTGGTTGTTACAAACATTTTTTTTTCCTCATGGCTTCTCGCTTAGAGCAAAAGCACGAAGCAAAATAATGTACAAAAAATTAGCTTCTCCTCCTCTCCCTGAACTTTTCAAGCCATTCAAATTTAGTAATACAAATGAGATGGATAGAGGGGATTCCTTTCTTCATTATTCTCACCACCATCCTTCCACCTGCATGTAGGAAGCAAAGAGCTTCCATTTCTGCATCTCATTTGATGCTAATATTGAGCTGTTGATGGCTGTCAGCAGGAGTTGGGAAACTGCGTGAGTGAGACCCAAACAACGCACAGAAATGCAAGGACGTGAGGAAGATCTTACCACTTCATCTTCAATTGGTTCCTCAAAAAATGCCCATGTCAGTTGTGGATCAAACTGTAATTCTAATTCTGTGTGGTAACTGTTGTAGCACGAACAGAAGAGTTTCATCTAAATATGACATTTTCTTTGATTTCCTTTGGGATTCATTTTTATGAGCTGGCCAAATATTTATTTTTATTAAACTTTTGTTAATGCCACACAAAATCTTTTTTTGTTTTCCTTTTGCTTGGCTTTTCTCGATCCTTCCAGGACAGATTGAGGTAGTGCTTTCTCTCTTGTTCTAATATTTTTGGATGTGCTTAGATAATGTTTGAACTGACCACCAGTAGAGCATTAGCTGAGCCTCAGTTCACTTAGTTAAAACAAAACAAAAAAAACTCTTTTCAGAATCCTTTTGCCTCACTGGACCTCATTCTTTTCCCACGACCAAACAAAGCTTATATTGATATGTCATCAGTAGGGAGGCCCTGATCAAGGACAAATATTGACATGTATGCCTGTATATGAGACATGACTGAGGATGGATTGTGTGAACTCAAGTCTGGAGCAAGAAAGTAGCAGCAAAATAAATTAGTTTTGTGATAATTTATCTCACTACCTGCCATGGGAGGTTAGATCTATATTTATTTTGTTGTCATGTATAAATAAGTTCAATTCTGTTCATACAGAGCAGAGATGGGTTGAAAGCAAATTGGCTTTTAAAAACTGACTGGAAAAAGTACAAAACTAATTAACTTATAGATAATGGTTGCTCCTATCCTCAGTATGATAATATGAGATGTTCTCTCTCTCTCGCTTGCTTTTTCTTTTTTGTTAAATGCTGATGTGAAGAAAACAGCCATAGGGGTTGTTTATAATTTTCAACGGGAAAGATCTCTGGTGTTTTGTTTATCCCTGAACTTATTTGCTATAGAATTACAATTAGTGAAGCAGCATTCCCATCTTGTTCCTCCTTTAAATTTGGCACTCATGGGACAACAGTGTGGATTGGATTATTAAGAGTCCCAATATTTCATGTGAAGTGAATACAACCATTTGCTGTGAATGCCTATAGGGCAGGCTTTCTGTTACATGCCTTTATTCATCTGTCCATCAGTAGCAACGGAAATCTAAAACAAAAAGGAACTAAGTGAAGGCTTTCTTTAGAAAAATTACAGGGAGTTTTCCCATGTGTAGTCCTGTAAAAATATAGAGGCATTTCACTCAAATCAATTGGCGTGTTGAGAATATGGCTGCACGTAATGAAACAACTCTGCGATTTCTACCAAGCAGGGAACAAGCTTCTCTCAGTTTGATTCAGACAAGCAATTTTAGATAAGTCTTCACTCTCTATTCCCTTGCTGTCTGAAGGCTGCAGATGTGATGGCCATTATATTGTCTTTTTTTGCTGGGTTTTTGTTTTGTTTTTTTGGAGGAAGAGGAGAGGGGGAGCCAAAAAACATGCTGGTGTGAAAATTCCTACTTCAGCGCTTAATTTTTGCAGTGACATCTCAAGAGATCTCTGAGAGATTAAACCTTTTTTTCTGGGGACCTCAGGCAGCCTGCAGTCCTTAGGTTGTCCAACACTGATTTATCTGTACAGAAACAGGAAGGGAGAGAGGGGTAGATTATCACCAAGATCCCTTCCAAATCTTACATTCCATGATCCTGTGATTCATACATAAGTGGGATGTAAGATCATTAAGTCTGTAGTCTAATACTGGGTAGCCAAACTGCTATCATTAGGGCTCTTGAGTCAGGAAAAAAAGTATATGGATACAAACTGTATTATCCCCACAGCCTACCTTTACTGCAGTGGACAGTAATTGCTGTCCTCAGATTTCCAACAATTGGTGGATTCCCTACCATTCCTTTTCCATTCTTCCTCCTGAAGCAGTTTCCATCTCAAAGTGTTTCTATGAGGCAAAAAGAGCTGCTTCTCTCTCTTACCCTTTTTGAATATGTGTATCTCACGTGTTTTCACTATTTTACAATACCCACAAACACCTACAGCTTATGGACACATCACATAGCAGGATTCCTGGTTGACTGATCTATCTATCTCCCAAGAGTTTGATATTCCAAAGTAAAGAGAAAAAGACTAGGTATCTTATCAATCTCACTCACCAAGCCAAAAATGGCCATGGAAGCAAAATGCCCAGCAATCAGTTAGGAATAGGTTGCTTTCGTAGCAGACGTATCAGGCCATTTGGAGCTGAACAGACCACTTCCCCTGACCACGTCATTCCCAGATGGTCCCTGAGGTGTCCTAGATTGTCCACATGGGAAGTTTTGTATCAGGAGTAGGAAAACATCATTTCCAAAATAAAACAACTAAAAACAGTTGTAGGCTGCCTGGGCAGCTTCAGTGGATCAGACAGAGGTGACATCAAGAGGACATGTCCCTCAAGAATGATAGTAAAGCATCTTTGGGTTGCTGAAGCAGGAAATGAGGATAGATGCAAAATTCTGTTTATTCAGTGCCTGATTTTAAGCACTGAAGGTTTATATCTTTCTGTGTGTTTGGAGCTGCTTGTCCTACAAAAATGTCATTGATTCTTTTTTATTTATTTATTTTATTTATTTATCAAATTTGTCACCATCCATCTCATTGAAATGACTCTGGGAGGTTTACAGCAGAGATAAAATTCATTATAATACAATATAAAACAGTCCTAATAATAAATAACTTCCAGGAAAGATGGAGAGTTGGCAAATAATTCAAGGGAGCATCGTCAGGGCGCTAACCACCCCCAAGGACGGTTAGAGCCCATATCATCCCATGCACACTGGCAGAGCCAGGTCTTTAATCCTTTTCAGAAAGCCAGGAGGGTAGGGGTCCACCACACCTCTGGGGGGAGAATATTCCAAAGGGCGGGGGCAACAGCAGAGAAGGCTCTCCTCCTGGGCCCCACCAGCCAATATTCTCTTCCTGACAGGGTCCACAACATGCCCTCTCTGCCTGACCGGGTGGGATGGGTTGATGTAATGGGGATGAGACAGTCCCTCAGGTAACTGGACCCATGCCACATAGGGCTTTAAAGATGATAACCAACATCTTGAATTGGGCCTGGAAGCAAACTGGCACCCAATGCAGCTCTCACAGCAAGAGTGTTACATGTGCCATCCTAGGGCACCTTATATCATCCATGCGGCTGCATTTTGAACCAGCTGTAGCTTCTGGATACTCTTCAAGGGTAGCCCCATATAGAGCACAACTTTTCCCAGCTGAATGACTTCCCCAAACTTTTTTGCCTCAGAAATACCTGCCAGTGTAACCAAAGGAGGCCAGGTTGGAAAGCCAGCTTTAAAACCATTTAAGACAGCCTCATTTTGCGATGTCCAGTTCATACTTCCACAGATTATACATTTTGTAAAGTGGTCTTTAAAAATCTTTGAAGATAAGAAGGTATCTTATGTTATGCATGGCTGGGGAAAGTGCCCAATATTCCTTTGGTGGAATATTTTCCTAACTCTTGCCTCTGAAGAGAATGAATTCTGTCACTGAGTGAGATAAAATAAGACACAGTTCTGTTTACTGCCTTTATTGTTCCGGTAATTTCCTAATACCAATAAAACATCTCATTTGGACGCAGATCATGTCTCCATCAGGGCCTATATTAAAATCGTAACTGGCAGAAATTGTCAAGGACTTTTTTTCTTTCCAGCCCTTATTGAAGACGCCAAGGATGGAATTTGGGATCTTTGCATGCAAAGCAATACAGATAGACCTCGCTTAACAACTGTCTTGTGCAGCAACTATTCAAAGTTACGACGGTGCCAAAAAACTAACTTTGCGACCAAGGCGCACATTCATAACCTTCGTAGCATCTCTCTCTCATGGTGTTCACCATTACAATCAGTACATGTTGTCCTGTGCCTGACCTGTTTTTTATTCTTTCCCACCCCCCCACCCCCACAAAGAGTGGAGAGATTGCTTAAACAATCTCTTCCTGAGCTGCTTTTCTCCAAGCAGAGTGTGCCTAAAAAGGGCTAACCACACGTTAACAAGCTAAGAGCTCTAAGCTCTTAATTAGCTCTAAGCTCTAAGACCCTAATTAGCCAGTTGGCAGCTGCTGCCTGTAACTGACAATATTTTAATCATTTTCACAGTTTGGGTTTTGGTTTGTTTCCTAAGTGGCTGGGGGCTGGGACCCATGAGTACACTAAGCAAACAGCCAGCACTAGCACATTCCTTTCAATGTGTATTCCCCATTGTGTACCTGCTTGCTCTCTTGTAATCTCTTCCTCTCCAATGAATGTAAATAAAAACATTAATTCCATTCTTGTTAATTATCCCAGCGCTAGGGTGGGGGAGTGGGGAAAATGGAAAGCTGAAGTAAAGTCATAAGCACAGTTGCGGTCACGTGATTTCCCACTTGGTGACTGTATCACTTAGCAACCAAGTTGTCAGTCTCAATTGTGGTCGTTAAACAAGGACTACCTGTATAATCTTCCACCAAATCATCCCACTCTCCTTACACAGCATTCATGGTAAGAAATAAAAAATTCTCTGCCCCCTTTCAGGCCCATGCATAAGCATGGTTGAAATAGGCATACAAAGCTGTTGAGAGGGAAGGTATGAAGGTGAATTGCACCCATACTGAGTCATGTTCCAATGCAATGAAACATCATAGTTCTGTTCACCCAGATGTGGCTAATGTTTCATTTTTTATATTCCCCTTCTACATAGGTTAGATATGGGAACAAGAGGGCTCTCCAGCTTCTGAGAGGGACAGGGCAGAATATTCATCTCAATACCACCCCCACCCCATTACTTTATACTACATCCTATGTCAGTGTAGTATTTTATTCTTTTTAGGGTTTGTGCCTTGAAGTCTGAAGGACGTATGCAGGAATATTATATAAGTATGATCCCCAAATAATTCTCGGAATCATATGTTCACTGATTTATTTTACAGCCTTGAATGAAATGTATTAATCCATCTGATACTCTCAAATACAGAATCATTCTTCAGATGAGGCCAGCTCCTTGTGTTGGGTCCAGGATGCCCATGTGGGGGGGGGGGGGATCAAACAAGTCAAAAGTGTGGCCATGACCATGCAGTCAAAGCTCAGCTCTTTTTTATGTGTGTTATGTGTGCAAAATGTAAAAAAGGGGTGGGGCTTTACACAGTCATGGTTGCCATCTTGATGCTGGACTACTGCCCCCACACCCCCTATGGATGTCTCTGGATGGACCTAGGACAATTCCCACTCTGCGCACACATATATGTGGCCAGCATACATATTGCTTGATATTCATGCTTAGCATATTGAATACCTGAAAAGGACTCCTTTTTTTAAAATCACAATTCATAATTTCATGTTTCCTACTATGCATTATTTCAACAGCAAAGCACTCCAAGTGTTTAAACTGCCTTTGCAGGCTTCTAGAATGGTATGCATTATTCTTAGTATGCCCATTTAGTATTTTGATTTATCTGCCCGAAAGTGAATGTAAAGTAGGTTCATTGGCAGCTGATTACATGTAGATGAAAGCTAGATTTGAATTTGGATATCATTAAAATCTATTCAGTAAAGATAGTATTGAGAGCCAGTTTAGTGTAGTGATTAAGGCACCAAGCCAGAAATCAGGAGACTGTGACTTCTAGTCCTGCCTTTAGCACAAAGCCAGCTGGGTGACCTTGGGCCAGTCCCTCTCTCTCAGCCCTTCCTGGGAAGGAGGCAAGGGAAAACCCTTGCTGAAAAACCTTGCCAAGGAAAAGGGACTAGTCCAGGCAGTCACCAGGAGTCAAAACTGACTCAAAGGCAAAAAAAAAAAGTTATTGTGGCTTCAGTTCAAATTCCAGTGGATCAAGGGCCATACCTCAGAAGAAAATAATCCAGATGTAAAAGAAAGTTAAGAATTGTCCAGTTTGAGATATGACCTAATCTTTCACCCCATTTGCTACATGTCTGGCCTTTGTTGCCTTTGGGTACACTGGCACGAATTTCTGGGAGGATGAAGTATCTGTTTGGGGAGATCAGTCAGAGAGTTTTCTCTTTGCTGTTTTTGTACGTAACATAAACATATTTCAGCACAGTGTTTCTCAAACTTGGCAACTTAAGATGTATGGACTTCAGCTCCCAGAATTCCCCAGCCAGCCATGCTGAGTTATTTTGATGATCTCTGTGCTGACCTAGGTCGTCTGAAACATTTAGACGCAGAGCTTTAACTCTTCATCTGACTAAAGTCCAAGTTAAAATGTCATGGAAAAACTCAAGATTCCATGCATGCATTAAAAGGAGCAGCATCAAGTAGTTATTCATTGTTAGGCCCTATCTTTATGAATTAAAAAAAAAAAAAAAGGAAAATAGTTATAGAAGTATTTTCTGTCCCTTCCCCTTCTCTTTGCAGATTGACTTTGAACAGCGAGCCTTGTTACTTTGTTGAAACTGGATTTAATTTTTCACCCCTCTCAACCAACCAAAATCTCTCTCCCATCTGAATTAGTGCCCTGGCCTATGCAAAGGGTAGAGGGAAATTAAACAGCATGGCTAGAATAAGAAATGCCATGGGATTCTGGAGGCAACCCGACTTGCAGATTAATAGCAGAATTCTCTTTCTTCTTCCTGGTGGGGAAATAAGTCTTTCTAGTGACTGGAGATGGATATTTATCAGTTAGCAACCTTGCTGTCAACAAGATTGAGATAACGATGGCTGTCACTTTTGTGTTACTTGAGAAATACAGAGGTGCCCTTTATTGATCAGTTTAGGCCTGCTGTATCATTCATATTCCTATAATTTGGGTGCCCCTGGACCTACGGCAATATTCATTCATGGTACAGGACCTGGCTGTTTGCGGACTACCTTATTCCAATGACATCTGCCCATTCAATAAGATCTAACGGATAGGCTCTCTCCATGTCCAATTAGAAATTATCACCTACAGGAAACATATCTTTCCTATCACTGCCCTCCTCTGATGGAATAATATTCCCCAAGATATTGAAACAACTCCAGTCTCCTGGCTTTTAGAAAGTCAGTTAAGACCATCATATCATGAGGACAGGCTTGTTATATCTATCCTTCTGGACAGGGAATTAATGTTAATGCTTTCTGAATGTTAATTCCCAGCTTTTTATGTGGCTACTTGTAATGCATGGTTTCAGTTTTAAAATCTGATTTTTAAAGGTCTGTTTTAATCCCAAATACAAATTTGGGAAATTATATGCCACTAAGAGTTGGTTGATTGGAACAGACTATACGTCCTGCACATAGATAAAGTCAATAAAATGCAGCAATTAGTTTGCAGCAGTAGTTAGGGATACTTCCTAGCTCCTCTATCTTTGTGAGAAAATTCAGGCACTTTTCCTTCCCTTCAAGTCATTAATTCCTTTCATAACTTTTAAGTCTAGACGATGTAAGAATGATGCCATTGAGAATGTCTTTAGTTTGGTTGATGCAGAATATAGCTTTTTCACAGAGGGATAGGAAAGAAAGGATGCATATCAGAGGTCACTCTCCACTCTTGCCCAGCTCCTGTCAGTTAAGAGCTCCTGGGATTGATTTCTGTGTTATTGGTTCCAGCTTCTCAACATCTCTTACAAGAAGCAAAAAGAGGTAATGGGAAATTGGTTAACAGTTTGCATTTTTCTTCAGTGTTTCCCTCTCCCTATCCCAAATGTAAGCAATGTGGTGCCCACAGGCACCAATTTCCTCCAGAATACCTCCCTTGGTATCCAGCTTTCTGACTCATAGGATTTTAATTTTGCATTATTTCAATCTTTAGAAGAATGAACTATGTAGCCAGCATGCTGCAAAGTAAATGCCACCCCTTGTATATTTTTTATTTAAAAGAGCAATTATAGATCAGTGTTTCTCAACCTAGGCAACTTTAAGATATGTGGGCTTCAACTCCCAGAATTCTGGGAGTTGAAGTCCACATATCTTAAAGTTGCCAAGGTTGAGAAACACTGCTATAAATAGTCCATGGGTTTATGAAACACTTTAAAATGATGGGTGGCTAAACCTAATACTCCGTTTGGAGCTATAGTCCAGAAAAAAGAAAAGAAAAAATGAAAGAAAGCCTACTGTTAAGTCTGAGTATAATCCCAATGTCCAGTCATTCTATCAACCAGTATCTTAGTCTTGGTTGGCCTAATAAACCATAAAGTTATATATTATGTTGTACTTACAAGTAACCTGACATCATGAAGGACAACCCAATAAACTGGTCCTCCTTTTCAAAGATGATGTGGCAATAACCATGGTCAAGCTGACAAAACCAACTTCTTGTCAAAACACAGCCTTGTCCAAAGACACTAAATCTAGCTCGACATCCACATCCTGCCCAGCTTAAGACATTCAATTAGCACTGTTTTCTTCTAAAGAACATGAGTTTTTCTGACTTCCCAATATGCTTTCACAATACTTCCATAGCAGCAGCTGCATTCAAGCATTCAGAAATCCCCAGCCCAATTCCTCTTTCACAGCAGAGAGCAAACTAGTGATTTAGTGGTTACGTCACTGGGTTAAAAACCAGGAGACCATGTGTTCTGGTCCTGACTTAGGCATGGATACCAGCTGGGAGACTTTGGGCCAATCATTCTCTGTCAGCCATAGGAAGAAGTCAGGCAAGCCCCTGGGTATAGACTTTATGAGGGCTTCTCACCTTGGTCCTACCCAATATATTACTTCACCTTCCCAATTGTTGCTTACAATGTCAGTGTACAACCACTTATTCAAGTCAGCTGATATATTATATTTTATGTAGACCCATCTCTTCCCCCTTGCTTGCTTCAGGAAATATTCATCTTCTCAATATAATATGTGAGTCAAATAATATATGTTCTTAGTTCAAGGTATGACAAGGATTGGGAGAACTTCAGATTCCAGTGCCTCCCCAAATTTGGGCATGATGTATCCCCAATCCATCTTCTTTTTCCTACTTTCCATGCCTCCACAGAGAACTGTAGAAGTTGCTTCAGAGTCAAGGAAGAGCAAAACAATGTCAGATTTCCTCTTCCATGGTCAAGAGCAATTTTTCTGACCTTGATTAAATGGATTATAGGGCATAAATCTGTTTATCCAATGAATTGCCACCAAATAACCAAACAGAACTATGACTAAAGAAAACTTATTAGAACACAGTTGTTTATTTCAGTTTTCAGGTTTTAGACTTCTTGTTCTGCAGCACGTGGTCCAACAGATTTCTAAAGGAATGCCAACCATCCCGAAAAAGCAGAGTTTATGCTCATAGAATAGTAGAACAACCTGGTTTCTGTTCAAGTTGACTTTATTTTTAATTTCCCTGTGTTAACCCCCCCATTTCTCTCTTGGTGTGTTAGTACTCAAGTCCACATGGCTCCTTCTCCCACTGTGAAGTTTTGCTCTTAAGGCATAGGAAGCCAAGCCCAGCATACGTCTCTCATCTGTATTAGAGTTTATTGCAAATTTTGATTCTTTTGATTCCTCTGGCAACTCCAGCCCACTCTGTCCCCTACTCCCTCCAGGGTCCCAGGAAGTTTAAAAAGAAGGAACTGTTCAGACAATTATTTACTGTTTTATAACTTTAATGAAAAATACTAAGGCTTATAGAGAGGGAGAGAAGCAAGTTATCATTAAGCTTGCAGCTAAGATGTGATATCTCATTTTTCTCTCACGATAATCCTAGTGTTCAGAGAAGACATTGTATTTATCATCTTTGCATAGAGCCGAATTTTACTTCCTCTCCTCTCTTTTACGTCTTATCATGTCATTTACAAACACTTTATCTCTATAGCAGAAAATAAATGAAATTCTAGGCTTTTCAATGAAATGCCTTGATGAACTGGATAGTCCAAAAATCTATATTTAGATTACTAACCTTGTTTTTTGTAGAAGACATGATAAATGTTTCACGCATATAAACTGAAATTTGATTTAATGATCATACCCTACCTGGTAGAATGCTATCTTGGAATAATTAAATGTTCTATCATTTGCAAGTCTAAATAGCCCATTGTTAACTTGTATTTCTCTCTGTCAACAGGCTCCTCAACTTTGTGAAGGAAATGTATTACTGAAACAATGGAACATATTTTTGTGCATGTCCAGCTAATTACCGATTTTAATAGGAACCTTGTTTGGCTCCATCACATAAGAAAATGTAATTTATGTATAGATATCTGTCACAAAAGAAACACATGACAAGTATCATTAAGCATCCCACAGTAGATAACTCATTTCAAGAGTAAAGCAAGCTCTGCATTTGTACTTGAACTAGCTGTAATTATAACAACCACATGAGTTATTTAAGCGAATTGTGAGCCAAGAAACTGTCACATTTTTTTTTTTTAGGTTCAACTGTCTTGATACTTTGTACTTTGCTTTTATTTGGAATTTTAGTAGTTATCTGAATATAAGCAGGAGCAGTGGAACTGTGGCCACCAAGTTTCCATGTGTCCATATTTGATTCAGATTTAGACTTAAGTGGACTGAAATCAGTGGCACTTAAATTAGTAATTAATTAAGAGCCATTAATTCCAGTGTCTTTATACATAACTAAGTCTGTTCCAATCCTATACTCCTAGTATAATTGTATTGAAGGTGCTCTCCATATTACCCAGAACTTATCAAAGTAACTTCTGATTGTGTGGGAAAAGGCATTCAAACAGACATTTGTGCATTAAAAAACCCATCGTACAGCACTGAATACTTGGAAGTCAGCCATGAGGGATCCCACTTCTTCCTTCCGATGCTTTGATACAACCCACAAAAATAATTATTGTAATTGAAGGCTGATGAAAAATCAATTACTGGACTTACCCCTCCTGCTAACTATTATGTGGTTGGCTTGATTTTGGCTCTGTGCATTATGCAAACCTATGCTTTGGTTTGTATCTCTTAGTTCTGGATTTGCACAGTGTAGGAACTTGGCATTGTGGCTTATTCAACAAACCATTGTGGCTTATTTAACAAATCCCAAAGTGTTATGTTTGTTATTCAACAAACAAAATATTCAATGGCTTGGGAGTTAAGGATGGAATAGACATAGAATAGCGTGCCTTTTTGGAAGTCAGAACTTAAACCAATGATGCAGTATCTCTGAATCCTTGTTTAAAGTAATTCTCTAATTGTTCCAGACTTCTGATGGTCTGATGAAGTTGATTGCAAATTGAAATATTTCTCTCACACACCCCGTTTTTGTTTCTTTATATTATATATATTTTATTTTTATGATTACATGGAATATAAATGCAATATACAGTCGATATGTGTGTGAATATGTGTAAGCCTACATTGTGAACCACTAAAGTTATTCTCTATTCTTTTTTCAGTATTTCTGAGACTTGGACCTAGAGAATTTCTGCAGAATTGCTCAAAAATGTTCTCAGAATGCATTTATGGGATAGTGCATTAAATCCTTTAACCATTGTCATAAACATTTAATTCTATACTCTACAGAAACAGATGAATTGGTTCTAAAGGAACGAGCATGGGGTTCACACCACCACAATTCTGGGAGTTACAAGATAAGCCTATACGATAAACAAATTAAGATGTTTAGGGATATTAATTACATTTTAATTATAAGATTGTTTGGTAGTATTATTCTTAGTTCAAATCTTCTTACAGTTTCCAGTATATCAACGAGTCTTCCTCAGATCAATAAATTCTCACTAACTTTTTTCTCTGACTAGATTTCCTTAATCTTCATTTGAGCCAATTTATTAACATACCACTCTATCTATGTGCTGTCTATAGGCATTTCCTTGGAAACACATTTGTAGCTAGTTCCTCTGTCAGTATGAGAGCCTCAGCATTCTAAAATGATTCATAAAACTCTGAATCCCAGTAGTAAAATTGAACTGAAGTATCAGCATTTCAAATACAGAGACGTGGGACATCCATTATCAGAACTGAAGATTTGGTAGCAATAAAGTTAATTCATAATGAGGTGGAACTCAAAATAAAGCTCAATTCTGCACAATAACATGTTTTGGAAAATGGGAAAAATGGAACCTCCGGAATATAAAAAAGATATTTTACTGAGGCAATGAACTTTGAAATTCTCTCTTCTTCTGGAGCATGCAGAAAATACATTATTCTCCTCTCTAGTGTGCTTTATAAATCTGTCCTCCAGATGTGTTAATTCTAGAACTATCAATATTACCATGCTCACTAGGAATTCTGGAAGTTGTAGCTCCAACACATATGAAAGGCACTGTTCTTGTGGGGTGGGGATATGCAATGGATAATTTCCAGTCAGGCAGACGTTATCCATTTGCATCAAACCTGACAAAGAATCCCATAGCAGTGTGAATTGCCAGTTGTATTTCAAAAATTCACTGGGCCAATAAAGTCTTAATTTTGGACTGAGATTTCATCTGCCTGTCTGCCTTCCATCCACCCCACCTTCTTTGCTACCAGTTTGGTTACTCTCCTAGTTTAACTTCAGGATGTATCCACCAGATTTGATTTTCCTTGTAATTGTTAAATATTTATTTTAAGCAAGAGATCTTAAATGTTAACATTAAAATATTAATATCAATTAAAACATTCAAGTAATTGTTTTGATTAATAACAATTCAATACAGATCCAGCAACAAAAAAAAGTAAATACAATTGTAGACCTCTTTCACTAAGGTTCAAGAGAACAATTTAAAATAACTATAGAGCTGCTTCTTGGGGTGTTTTTTGTTTGTTTGTTTGTTTGGTTTTTTGGTGCCTTCGAGTCAGTGACTCCTTGCGACTGCCTAGACTAGTCCCTGCAGTCTTACTGGCAAGATTTCAGAAGTGGCTTGCCATTGCCTCCTTCCTAGGGCTAAGAGAGAGGGACTGGCCCAAGGTTATCTAGCTGGCTTCGTGCCTAAGGCAGGACTAGAACTTACAGTCTCTTGGTTTCTAGCCTAGTGCCTTAACCACTACACCAAACTGGCTCTTTGCTTCTTACATAGAACCCCAAAATTAAGAAGTTGCACCCACTCTATATGTCCATAATCTGTTCTGGAGGCTCCCAGGTCATTTTTCTGAAGCATTGCTATAAACAGTAAAGGGTGACTCAGCTGACCCTTGAAAGAGTAGGAGGTTCATCGGACGCCACAATAAAAGGAAAAGCGTGTTGGCTGGGCTATTAAAAAGATGGATGTTTATTGCTACAATGAGTTTTTATGGGGACTTTATTTTTAATTACTCTTTTCTAATCCCAAAGTGTTTTGAAACACTAAGGTTATGTTTTGGGTCTCAGTTAAATATATGGGTAGATTTTATCAGCTAGGAAACTCTGGATTCATAATGAAAAAGCTTTCTGTATGGATAGTGCTTTTTTGCTTAAGTTAATTAAATATTTGGGGAGGAAATCAAATTATATGGGAGGATGGGCAAATTCCCTACTTCTTTTATAGTAGAAATAATATGTCCTTGCTATGAACCGCTTTACATATTACACTGAATTCAGGCAATACCTAAATGGGATTATTGTCTATGAATGGCTTTGAATGTCTGCAATCCATACCTACTTAAAAAGGAACCTTTTTTTGTTTGATATAAAAGCATCTCAGAGTGGTTTCCTCTCTATCTAGAGGGAGAAAGCCTATGAGGTGAGAGAGGTTTTCAATACATGCCTAGAAGATTTAACTCTAACCACTTCATGAATTTCAGGGAGAAGATTGTAATTGAAAATAGGCATTTTGGGATTCTGGGAGTTGAAGTCCACACATCTTAAAGTTGCTCAGATTGAGAAACATTGCCATAGCATATCAGTCCTCTGGAATCCCCATCTTAGCCCAATGTTTTAAAGCCTCCCTTTTATATAAATACACTTGATGTGAAGATCTGCTTCCCGCTATGATCTGGTGCTCTGTTTTATTTGCTCAGTATGAACATTTGGGCTCCATGGAGCTGTCCATCCCCATACCTTTTGTTATGGGAAGTGGGGGCTATGCATTCATTCTTAGATATGAACCCAAAACTTCTAACAGGAGACCTTGGTTCATGCTTTTAGCCTTCACACATTTTAGAATATTAACTAAAACAAGGGTGGGCAACCTGCTATGTGTGGCTCTCCAAGTTTCTTTTTTTACAGCATCCAAGGTCTCTGCCCTGGAAAAATTCAGTTTTCTTCATTTGTAGATAAGACATTCATAACAAAATTAAGATTGACAAAAAATAAAGAAAAACCTTCATTCTTCCCCACCCCCCAAAACAAGGGAGAGGGAAACTTTATCAACATTGTCTGTTCAGGAAGGCTGAAATGGTTACAGTCCACAACAAAACTATTCTGTTTATCTCGGTTTTTCCCCCCAAACGTCCAAGCACAGAAACAGCAGGGGGAAAAGTGCTGTTTGAGAAGAAAATTCCTGCCAAATTGGAAGGTTTTGAAAGGAAAACAAGGCAGATGCGGGGGGGGGGGGGTATGTTGAGGTAGAGGTGACAAGGGAATAAGACAGACCCAAAAGCTGTTGTAGAAGCCAGAGAAGACTGTATATTAGTGTTGCTCAAGAGGTTTCTTTGCTAGTCCTGTCTGTTACTCTGAAGTCATCTCCTCTCACCAAAGTTAGTGGTGGCACGCAAACTGAATTCTATCTGGTATCTTTCAAGCCATAGCTTTAGGACTTGGAATACTCTTCTCTAAAGTACAATAAAGAACTTGTTGTTAGTACACAATGGTTTCCAATATTCTTTTTAATTCAATGAACAATTCCTGCAGCCTTGAGTTGTTATTGCTTTTTGAATTAAGAAGCTGTTTTGGAAACTTTGGGACACTCATGAGAAACATTTCACTTGGCTTTAGTACTGAGTGTGCTAAAAGTAGGTACTTGGAGGGTCACCAGTTCTCCATGCCTTAAAGTCTCACACGATCTCACAGTTGCAACCATCATATTCTTGACTCACTGCCTCAGCTAGCAGATAACCCTGATGGCAATGATACTAACCAGAGCAAGCAATTCTTATGCTTGCCTTTTTAATAAACTCTGACTTCAGAAGACTCTAAATTTCCATTGATTTCAGTAGAGTTCCTCTAAAACCATTCTTTCATTCCTAATTTAACCCTTCCTTGTGTCAGGAAGAAGCATTACTTGCATAAATGTCGGAAAGGGAAATTTGGCAGAATTCTTGTCAATTTCAGAAGAAAACAAATAAGTGCCCACATTTCACCCATCCTCTGCTGATCCATTAGAAACCTATCAGAGAAACGGTCTTCATGCAGGCAGCCCAACAGCCCTGACACAAAATTGGGCATCAAATGCAGAGTGGGAACTATGTCCACCAGAACACACACCAACCAATTGGAACAAAGGGAATGAAGCACAGTAGGTGGACCAGAAAAGGGAACTAGTTGGGTGTAATGGTTAAGGCATCAGGCTATAAACCAGGAGACTGCGAGTTCTAGTCCTGACTAAAGCACAAAGCCAACTGGGTTAACTTGGGCCAGTCACTTTCTCTCAGCCCTAGGAAGGAGGCAATGGCAAACTGCTTCTGAAACCTTGCCAAGAAAACTGCAGGGACTTGTCCAGGCAGTCGCCAGGAGTCAACACTGACTTGAAGGCGCACACGCATGTGCACATGCACACGCGCACACACACACACAGGCAGACCAGACTGCCCACTTTGTAAAGCAGAGGGGGAAAATGCTGCTTTTGATGCAGAGCAAGAAAACGTGGCTAGACAGCTCCTTCCCAGCAGCCTAGGAATAGGCTGAGGATGACATCATCTCTTCTTGTCCTCCCAAAGTGGTGGGTGTCTCACCCTTGCACTAGGATGAATCGGCCCTTAATGTAAGATAGAGGAAAGTCCCAAGTTAAACAAGGCCTGCATATCTTTGAGCACCACGTTCTCCATTTGATCAAGCATCTGCTTCAACCCAGATAAGCTGAGCTGTGCCTGATTATCCTAGTATGAGAGACAACAAGAAAAGATGGTGGCTTTTTTCCTACTTTTTAAGGACAATCTGGGTGGAATTATGAAGCAATCTAAAAGAATGAGGACTGAAATCATGTAAGACTAAACAGAGAAGAATAATATGAAAACAAATGAGTCAACTTCTTTTAGCCTAGCCAAAACTGTGCAGTGACATAGGGACAGGGAAAACTAATGCACAGATTTAAGAAAAGTCATATGCTGCTTGAGACAGTTTGTCCATTTCCATTCATCTAGTTTCATCAAAAAGTAGGCTGACTGAAATAGTCTATCAAATAACTTTCTTCCTTATCATGGATAACCAGAGTTTCTTTATGTTCACATATGCCCTTTTCAATTCCCACAAAAAGATGTTTTCACATTGCTACTCTCTGAGGCGAATATGCTTTCTTTAAAAAATTGTCAGGATTAGCCCAGGAAACTCCAAGAGACAATACAGATTCAATCCAGCAAGGTTTATTGGCTTCGCTCCCATTAAAGAATCTTCTCAGACTGACAGCAACTCTCAGGGTCACCCCACAAACATCCTCTGCATTCCTTAGGGAGGAGCCAGTCTCATTCTCTTATCTCATGTTTGCTCTTCTGGGGATGAGAGTCCATGTTTCATACCTCGACTCCACACTCCCACAAAAATATTTATATCCACTATTTTAGCTAGATTGCTTGCATCTCATTGTCCTCTATCTATTTCATTTTTCTATA
Organism: Liasis olivaceus; assembly: GCA_030867105.1. Classification (NCBI taxonomy): domain Eukaryota; kingdom Metazoa; phylum Chordata; class Lepidosauria; order Squamata; family Pythonidae; genus Liasis; species Liasis olivaceus. The sequence goes on from CM061351.1 coordinate 14,764,305, forward strand.
TTCTGAAAGGTCGAAATAATAGCATTATTTGTAAGGTGCAAACCTATCTTATTTTCATCCCACACCTTCCTCTTAAATTAATGGCGCTCCATCATATGTTAATGCAGAATCCAGCTCATTCTTTATCTTAAAAAGACAAAATTTCATGTTTTCTTTGAAATCTCTTAATTGTATTCGTTTCTCCATGAAGCAAATTACTGACAGATTAATGCCCATCTGTTGCAATTCCACATGCTGGATTTTCATACAATAATATTTTTATCTTTGCCCTTCTGAGAGTTAAGAGGCTCTAAGGAAGCAGAACAAACATCCAAATTTCTTTCTCTTTTTCTTTTAAGGTTTCCGGTTTAGTTCAGAGAACTAAGAGTTCAGAGTGTTATTCTTAACCTCCAAGTGCCAATCAAGAGAAAACTAAGGGCAGCTTTAAAGCGAACTGAAGAAAGAAGTGTATACAAAATGCATTGTTCCTGAAGTAGATTAAATTATTGGGTTTCTTCAACCTTGACTGTGCCCCCTTATAAATAATTTGAAGATTGAAATCCAATCACCATATTATTTTATCCTTATAGTTTATCATCAAATTTCTTTTCATACAATCCAAAATACAAAAGGAAAGAGAAGAAAATATTCCCAACGGAAAGCTGACAGAACTGCATTAGAATACAAAGTGAATATATGGTTACCAGAACTATGATCAAAACAGAGATCTACTGAAAGCTTATTTTTATCTTTATTGCACTGATTTGTCCATCTCTCTCTTTTTTTTTCCCCCATCCAAAACAAACTCAATAAATTATCCTAGGAAATGTCAGTGCTATTGGAAAGTTGAACCACACAATAACTTCACATGCAAAGTTTAACAATAATGTGTCCTTGAACTTCTCACATATCCATATCAGCCACTATAAGTAAAAGAACTTTTTTATGGTACCCAGCTCCAACCTGCCAGTTTCTCACGTCTCTATATTTATGGTGAATATTTCCAAAAGGAGTCCCTAGCATGTTTCATACGGGTGGGGCATTTATAGTCTGGGTTTGCTATTAAGAAAGATTAATGCAGTGCTGCCATTTTAAAATAAAGTTGCCCAAATATTGTCCTTCTTTACCCCCAGTTTTGACTAGAATGGCCTTTGCCAACCTGTCACCGGTTCAGATGTGTTGGGACTTCACCTCCCAGAATTCACCAGCTATCTAGTCCTAAGCAAACCAGAAGCTGAGTTTCATAATACAAGATGTTTGAAAAATGATGAATCTACTCAATGCTGAAGAAAGCCTTATGGATATTATCACTGTTATTGCCACCAATATAGTTTGGATTTATATACTATACAATACTTTCTTTCATCATCATCATCATTATCATCATGATCATGATCATCTTCATCATCACAACAAGGTGTTTTGTTGTGGATGGAGATGCCAGGTCACCTTTGTCTTCTTCCTAGACAGCTAGACACATTACCAAATTACCTGCTGTTTTGATCTTCTAAGGATACTTACAGGATATGTCTTAGGTCCATAGGTGTTCCTGGGGATCAAGTTAATGCTGGAGGCTGGAACGCTGGTCTCTTGCACTGAAACTTCAATCTATTTATTAATTTACTTATTTCATTATTTTTATACAAGATGTTTTACAAAACCTAAACTCAGATGAGCAGGGATCCAGCCAGCAGAAGAACCTTATCATCATATATTATTCCCTTGTATTAAATGGCTATGCAGAACGAAGAAGGAACAGATCTTCAAGATATATAACATGCTTTCTCCATATGTCACCAGTGCAAGAGAATTGACAATTTATCCTAATATTAAAATATACACCAGCTGACCTTATCAGGAAGTGCATATTTAATATAATAAAGATGTTATAGTTTATCTGCACATCATGTTATATTGGAACTAGTTTGATAAAAATGCTTTCATCATTAAACTCTACATATTTTCAGGCAGCTGGAATTAAATAGTTTGACACTTACAGACTCATTTATGTTTGAATTATATGCCACCTTTTTCCCATGGACAGGTGCTAGTTAGGGATATTTAAGTTTTTTTGTTTTGGAAATGGGCAAGTGGGGAACTTCTAACTTACTGATGAGACCCATTTTGGTGTGGTGGTTAAGGTGCTGGTCTAAAACGCAGGAGACTGTGAGTTCAAGGCCTTCCTTAGGTATGAAAGCCGGCTGGGTGACTTTGGGTCAGTCACTCTCTCTCAATCCCACTCACCTTACAGGGTTGTTGTTGTGGGGAAAATAGGAGAAGGAAGGAGTATTAGATATGTTTGCTGACTTGAGTTGACTAGATGGAGAGAGAGATAAAAAATCTAATAATAATAATAATACTTTAAAAATGAAGTTAGAAAATTATCTGGTTAATTTAATAATCTGCAACATCTCTGTCTTTCAGAATGCAAAAAAAGGATCCTTTAAGTATTTTTAGAAAGATACTAAATGAGGTATGCAAAAGCTTAAGAAATTGCATGGAATGTTTTGTATTCATTTGTGCCATTGAAGCAACCACCTACAAAACAGCAAAAAGAATACTTTGTTTTCTTAAACTTTTATTAATTTATGAAGTGGAAGGTTAATTGGCAAGTAAATCCAAATATCTGATTTACTTTCCTCTAACAAAAGAGCCTTTAAAAAAAATGAGGTATATGAAAAAGCTTTTCCCCCCTTCACATATATTGATGGACTGAGACAGTCAAAGACAGATTGATCTACAGAGCCCAGTAAAAGTTAGAAATAATTTAATTAGAGTTGTCCAAATCTGAAAATCTTCTAATCCACTTAGATATTTAATGCTAGAGGGAAAATGTATCTGCAGATGACTAGAATTACCATATCAGTATATAACTCTAATTGAGTAATATTCAGCAAATGGTTTCAAAAATTCTTCTTAAAAATCCTCAGATATTAAAAACAAGTATTTTTCCTCTCTAAAGTAATAAAAGATAATACTGTAGTGCACATCCAGTATAATATTCAGGTTTTGTAACCTAAAGCAAAGTTAGGCTTCAGCAAATTCATGGAGTAGGCGTAGTAAATTTTGGGAAACAAATAGCATGCAATACCTTACCAGCTACATTAGCCAAAGGTAAGAATCTCTCAAATTGAGCTTAATTTCCAGTGACTACACAGACACATCCATGTAATTTTTCAGAAGTGGTTTGCCATTGCCTTTTCTGAGATGATTTTCTTAACTTTCTAGTCCTGCCTATAGCCCTGAGATTTCCTTGTGGTTTCCCATCCAAGCACTGACCAGGATAGAGCTTTTTAAACTCAGTCAAGTAGGGCAAAGGAAGCAGGCAAGGGTAAACCACCTCTGAAAAATCTTGCCAAGAAAACTGCAGGGACTTGACCAGACAGTCGTCAGGAGTCAACACTGACTCCAAGGCACACATGCACACACACACACACACACAAGTATGGCTAGGACAAATCTAAATGTGGATGACAGTACACAGGAAAGAAAGGTTGAGGCTTCCTTACCCAGATGCGATACCTCAAAAAGCTCACACTGGCACCATTGGTAGGGTTTTTCCAAACATCACTACTTGGTACATGCAGGATAGCAGGAGATGGGGAGGAGGAGGCAGCTCCAGTTGGGCTGAACTTCCCATCTCATGAATTCTGGTCTAGATCAGGAGCACTACTCCTGGTTTAGATCATTCCCTGTCAAAACCATAGCCTTAATTTTCAGGAAAATTATATTTCTTGTTGTTGTCTTTTTTTTATTAAAAAATGCAAACATAAAAATGTAGGTGTATGTGGATCAAGGTAGACAATCAGGCACCCTCAAAAGACTACAGCAAGGGACTGGCTAAAAATAAGAACTACGGGAGATAGTCCAAACATCTAGAGCATTCACCTAGTATAAGTAGATAGACATGCAGATATAAATATTGATATAGATGTGTTTATAATGAAGCTATATTTCCAGAATCAAAATTACCAGAATGTGAAAATCTGCTTTCAGGTCAAAGTCTAGGTTCAGAATAATGCTTTTAGCAATGAACTGTATTTTGAATTTTAGGGCTATTGCATTTACTCTAAAAGTATATAACATACACTAGAGTTTCCTTTGGGGAATTCCTTGGACTATTGGATTTCTTGCAATATTTCATGTGGGCAGTCTGCTCATCGTGATAGATATGATGACGTGGTGGTAACTAATGCCTAGTCAGGCATTCTCACTGTCTGGAGGGACTTTCCTAAACTGCAAATAATACAGTTTATTTTCCCACATGGATAAATTTCCTGTGACTCTAATAAGTGCATCCTAAATTGGTCTATAAGAGCCTTATTCAGTGCAAAGTCATGCATGAGCCTCCCGTTTTTTTCATGTTGATCTCAAGGTGTTTAGACAACCATGAATGATAAAATAGAGGAGTCACAACAACTTCTCCGGAACTCTGATAATGCAACAGAATTTAGGCTATTACTTATTAATTCCCATTAGTCACTATTGAAATTACTACCAGCAGACTCACAGCCTCCGAGTCCTCTTTCTGATTGCGAAAGGCAGTTGAGCTGAGGAAGGGGCCACGCCACTCAAGGCAAGAAGAATCCAATGGAGATTTAAGCTCACATGGGCCTCGATGTAGCTGCACTGCAACGCGAGACAGGCAGATGTGATATTTTACAGTTTTAATGATGGCAAAGAACCAATCTAACTGGCATCTTACTGGCAACATCAAGTATTGAACACTGACTGGTTTTCTGGAAGCTAAGATTAAAAATCCACTTTCAGCAATTCCATTGCATACCAAACAACATCTAAAATATTCTACCCATGGTAGGTAACAAACAAAGCCAACAGAATAAAAGTGTCAGCTGAAATTTGAGCCAAACCTGTAGGAGAGACTCGGGAAATTGTGTCAAATCTTGGCTGCTTTTCTTCCCTTGCTCATTTAACTCCGAAATGCACTGGCATGCTGTTTCAAGTAAAAGAAGAAAACCGCATTATACAGAGGCCACAGTGGGATATAATCAGGGGACAAGCAAAGAAAGAAATGGTTTATTTATGGAAATGAGCAGCAGAAAAGAAACAAATGAGCAATGGTAAAAACTAAGTAAGTACATGGAAATGTAACAAACAACAGGAGAACTTTAGGTGAAGCCATGATTATCAGAGTCCTACAGAGGATTCTCAAATATGCCAAGATAAAACAAAGCCCTGGCTTGATAACTTCACCTTACTTTAAGCTAGCCATACCCAGCCTAGCTCTTCCATTGGCGTTGTATTACAGTGTGCATAGCAACCCTGCCATTAATCAAGCTCTTTGGGGATAATGGGTGTTGCAGTCCAATAGTTCTGCATCGGGAAAGGATGCCCTTCAAAGGGAATAATCAAAATCTATAAATGTAGGTGTGTGATTACACAACTGACATATATAAGATCATTTTAAACACTTCTAAGGTAATAAGGGAAGAGAAAGGAGAGAAATATAAAAGCATTCTCCATATATTGTTGAGAACTTCTTGTTATAAATCTTGGAGTAATTCCATACCACCAAGATTTTCATTTCCCAGTTCCTTGAAAACAGAAGGAAATTGACCTCAGATAGTTTTCCTTTCTACAAACTTCAAAATGCTGAGAACAGGCAGGGATATGAGCCAGTCAGTGCTATCCCCAGAAGATCAATAGGAGATTTCAAAAACAAGCATCCCCTTGCCTCTCTACTCTACACAAAAGGGAAAGGAAAATTATTTATTTATACATACATACATACATACATACATACATACAATTTATAGGCCACCTGACTCCCAACGACTCTGAGCAGTTTACAATTAAAAATAAAAAAATGCAAAACCCCAAAAAGAATCATGAATGGCCCCAGAAACATGTAACCAAAGAAAACCCATTCAGCAGGGACTCAACCCTCACTCTGTCCCAGAGCCTGGAAGAATAACCTGGTCTTTAGTAGCTTCCTGAACATCATCAGGATCAAAAATAAATTGCTATCATCTTCTCCCCATCCACATTTTTAGTACATGTGGTGTAGAGTTGTTGGACTTACAAAGAAGGGCAGGATCCTTTTCCAGAGCTTCCTTTGGTTCTCCTCCAAAACTAGGTGGGTATGGTCAGCAGCCTGGCACATGGGTAAGACTTCTCCCAGGCTAAGCAAAAAGACTAAAGAAATTCCAGTTCTGAATTTAGTACATTTACTAAAGAATCCAACAGAAAGAAGTTAGAAATTGTTAGCTGTGGTTTAGAATAACATACAAAACACATTCTGCTAACCAAAATGTATAGATTTATCAGGAACCTTCATCTTTAAGGATACTTACAGGCAATTTCCTGCATCTCTACAGTAAGGCCTAGCCTTTACTCTTCACCAGCTGCTTGAAGACAAAACAAGTTCATCTTTCTAGGTGGTGGGATTTTCCAAGAAGAGGTGGTGGGATCTTCCAAGGAGAGAAATTCTAACTTGCCAATCAGTGCCTTGGATGAGTCATCAAGTATTTTCCAAGGAATTCCTACATTACCAGTTGAATTGTTATTGTAGAAAAATATGTCAGCAGTATTAGAAATGAGCTAGTTTGATGTAGTGTTGAAGGCATCAGGCTAGAAAGCAGGAGACTGTGAGTCTAGTCCCGCCTTCAGCACAAAGCCAGCTGGGTGACCTTGGCCCAGTCACTCTCTCTCAAGGAGGAAATGGCAAACCACTTCCAAAAAACCTTGCCAAGAAAACTGCAACTAGTCCATGAGGTCACCAGGAGTCAAAAACTGACTCAAAGGCACAAAAGCACCACCTATAAGAAAATAGGCCCAGCTCCATTACACTTAAGTGAACCAGTCACATAGACATGAAGGACAAAGAAATGGAACATGTATAAAACAATGAACAAAGGCAAAATAAACTATATCAATAGGTCTGTAACTTTTCATTTGTAGCTTTTTAGATACCAGCTTTTCCGGTAACATGAATACCTTAGCCAATCAGTATGCACCAAGAGTTTGCTTGCATTGCACACGTGTAGAAGTTAATAAAAGACTCTGCTGATGATAGCATTGGCATCTGATCCTGAGGGACAAAACCAGTGATCACTGCTAAAGAAGTTTCTAATAAAGAAAAAAATCTCATTACTTGCTGGTATACTTTAATTGAATAAAGAAATCAATTTTTCCACAAGAATTGGTGTCAGCATTGAAATGGAAACCATTGATCAGTCAGTATCTGAGAAACATGGGAGTGGGGAACTTATGGACAATGTTGTCCTTCCTTTTGTCCTGGCTTCTCCCTGATGCCCTCTCCAATCTGAGCTTGGGAAAGGGAAAGTACAGGACACCCAGCAAAAAGATAAGAGTACAGTATGAATACCCGGCTTGTACCTGACAGACCCCAGCCACTTTTCCCTATTATACGTGAGTCCCTGCAGGAATTCCAACATACATGTTTCACCTGGCTACCGCTATTTCCATACTCTATTGAGATATGGGACTGCAAGTTAATTACAGAAGCAAGAATATAAAATATGTGCACAAACTATTTTGAAACGTAATAAAACTGCTGTCAGTAAGTTAACTATCTCCTTTCACTTCTCCATCCTGCTGTATCCAGAAGGAGGAGGAGGAGGTTGTTTTGAAATCCCAGTTCTTGAGAATGATTCTTAGTTAACACACAGACCCATTATTCTCCACACCATTGGGAATGTTTTGGATCGGGAGGAGGGAGATGTGGTTTGGTAGGCATGGGGTGCTCACCTAGCCCCTGCTTAAAGTAGCTGGGTGTTTTTCCAGCTCCGTGTGGTTGCCCTCTACAGTGGTGCAGCATGATCCTAGGAGAAGGCACATTGAGTTTAAGAGTTGCTGACAAATGCTGTGTTTGTACTCACGCATGCTCTATTTTACTTTCCCTCCTTCAAAAACCACAGGGTAGCACAACCCTAGTGTTTAGAATAAGGCTGATTTCATGCATGCTCAAAAACCACGAGAAAAGGCATATGGCATATACATTCAGTGTGGTGTTAATGAGGAGGATTTTTCCCAATGTCAGTTACACCTTCAGGGAAGGATTTTTTCTTCCAGACTGCTATAGGGAAGAAAGTGTTCAAATACACCCATCTGCTAGTACAACACTTTTTAAAAACTTGCATAGTGCTTTTTTTAAAAACAAATCGTACATTAACTGCAAAATGCAGATAATATTAGTCCTGGTCTCTCCTCCTTCAGTTCTGAACTACTTTAGACTCCATAAAAGCTCCCTCTCTTCCCATTTTTAGTAAAGAACTTTTTGATTCTGTTCCACTGTTTTGATTGTTTCTTTAAATTGTTTTACTTCTGCTTTAATGCTTTATTGTCATATTCTTTCATAGCCATTCTTAATATTTGCATTTAGTATTTATATTACATGCTCCATTGGGTGTATGCCTGGACAGAAGAGCTTGGTAAGAATGGAATGAATGAATAAAAATAAACTTAATTCAAAACCGCATACTTTTCAAAAACTATAATGATGTTCCTTTTCCAAGAGAGACAAGAAAAGAGATTCTGAGAACTCTCATTCAGGAAGGCTGCTTCGAATAACTAGTATTTAACTTGTCTAAGTTTACGGTGAAGACAACCCTGTAAAGTAGCAACCTAGACTAAACCTTTGAGCAGATACAAAGTGCCAGTGTACAGTCCCCGGGTTAAGAACACCCAGGTTACAGACAACCCATACTTAAGATCGGAGCCTATTGTAGCAAAATTCGAGTTAAATACACAATGGTTCGAGTTAAATACACAATGGCTTAAGTTCATTACACAATACTACTTATACCATATTATACAATAATACCATTCTGGCTTACATACAAATTTGACTTAAGACAGACCTTGGGAATGGAACTCGCTCAAATTGGGGACTACCTGTATATACCCAGATATGTTTTTCTGTGTATCTGCAGACACATTTGCAGCACTAAGCAACTAGGGATTAAGCATCTCACTTTCAGCATTAGGACTTCTAGGAAGATTTTTGGTGGTCAGGGAATCTGAATTCAAGGAAAACTTGAGCCTGGGTGATTTTCATTTCAGAAATGAGCAATTCAAACCTTTATAAAAATATTACAGTACAAAATATTCCCTTCCCTTCCCCCTTCAAGCAGTTGATCCCCATTCCATGGCCACTAAGCATTTTTAATTTCGACTGCAAAAATTCCTATCTGGGCAGAGAGGGGTATTCCCTAAAGCATTTTTCCCTTACTTTTCCTATTTGTGGGCTCCTCAAACCTGCCAAACATTCATCTTATACCATTTAGGCTATATTATTTTATTGATTACACTTATATTGAATCATAGAATTATAAGGTTACAGAGTTGGAAGTTCTGTTTAGCCCAATGAGTCTTCTCCAGTGCTCAAACCCAAATTAAAGCATCACCAACAGGATGGGTACCTAACCTCTGATATCCAATGAAGGGGAGCCCACCATTTCTCTTTGGTTAACTGGGTTCACTGTCAAACTGTTTTATGGTTGGAAAGTTTCTTCTAGCATTTAATCAAGAATTAATGGATATAAGTCTGACATTAGGACTCAAAACAAGGACAGAGTAATAGCAGAGCATTTTAACCTCCCAAGACACTCCATTACTGACCGCAAAGTAGCTGCTCTGGAACAAAGGTTTCAGGCTATCTCAGAAGGTCTTAACAAATACAATGGGTTTTTAACACTTGTACTTGTATTAACATTATACTACTTGCAGAGAGTCACTCTGGTGTAGTGGTTAAGGTATCAGGCTAGAAACTGGGAGACTGGGAGTTCTAGTCCCATCTTAGGCACAGAGCCAGCTGGGTGACCTTGGGACAGTCACTCTTTCTCAGCCCTAGGAAGAAGGCAATGGCAAGCCACTTCTGAAAAAACCTGCCAAGAAAAATCAAGACTGTCTTGAAAACACACATACACACACACAAAGGTACTTGTAATCTGTCTCACTCATAGTCTGCAACTGCATAACCACCCTTCCTCTCCCCCTTCCCCTTCTACCACATCCCAATTTAAATCCTACATCAGTTTAGCCACTCCATGCATCTGATGAAGCAAGCTGTCGTACACAAAAGCTTATGCCTTTAATAAAATTTGCTGGTCTGAAAAGATGTTACCTGGCTCCTCCTGATTTTTAATCTACCTTCCAAATATGATATGATGTGATGTGATGTGATATGATTTCATTACTTTGTGTCCTGTACTCTGGAATAATAAAGAACAGATCTTGGACTTCAGCCGTCTTCTGTCTGAGACATCCTTTCAGGTTGTTATTATATACCCTTTCAGTCTAACCATGCCCAGTTCCTTCAGTCGCGCCTTAGTTTCTAATCCCTTGATCATCTGCATTGTCATTCTCTGAACCTGTTCCAATTTCTATGGATGTTTTCTAATCTCACTCACCCCTCAGCTCAGCTCCCGGCATATAGCCATTTCTGGAGAAAGGAAAAGGAAAAGCAGGAATCTCCAAGGGGGAAAAAAATCATAGCCAAAGGCTCCATTTCAATTCTGATTGTGAAAGAAGTAGAGAAACCTATTTTGGGGGACTACTATTGGCAAAAGCATAGAAGACAGATTTTTTTTATTGAAAAGAAAACATTGGCCTTAAAAGGTTTTTTAAACATTATTTGCTCCCCCAGGATATTTGGATGGTTGCCTCTGGTGTTCTGGGTTAGGTTAGGAGAAATTGCAGCATAAGAAGCTGGGGCTTGAGGTTCTTGACATGGAGACAGTGCTGAAAAGGATTAAGGGTCCTATCTAGACCAGTGTTTCTCAACTTCAGCAACTCTAAGATGTGTGGACTTCATTTCTGTCACTTCTTCATTTCTGTCCTTCCCTGTAGCCCTCTAAGATGTACTCTATTATGTCAGCTAGCCTTTGTCTTTATTTTCAAAGCAGGTGGGCACTAGGTTCAACCACCTACAATTTTGTGTTTGTTTTTATGATATTCATATATATGAACAATATTTTAGTATCTAAGGGATTGTACAAAAGATGGCCAGAACCTATTTTCTGAACAGGAAGAAAGATTCCTGCTGAATGCTTTGAAAAATGTCCTAACGTTTAGAGCAATTTTGAACATGGAATCAATTACCTAGGAAGATGGTATGCTCTCTTTCTTTGAATGCCTTCAAGAAGAGGTTGAAGAGCCATCTGTCCAAATCCATTTATTTGGATTTCCATAAGGAGCTGGGGCTTGGAGTTGTGGTCCTAAATGGTCCTTTCCAACTCTATCATTCTATGATTTTACACACAGACGGATGCTCAGATTTGAGTCTCGTATTAGCATATATCCGCTTCCCCCAACATTGCACCCTCCAGAAGTGTTGAGCTACAATCTCCTGATCTCCCAAGACAAATGGTATCATATCTGGTTGAAGACATCACAGATATACACATATTACTACTATGAAAGACATTTAGTATTTTATAGTCTTTTGCTTCTGTAGCATGTCTCCTAACCATTATTGTTAAGAAGTTCTGGAAGACAGTCCAACCATAATTATTTCCCTCCTCCCTCTCTGCCCAGCCTAGCATTAAGCAAGAGCAAAAAAATCAACCAATATCATGTGACTGCAATTGGTACCATGTGCTTAATTTTTATACTACAATTTACATGAGGGATTATTTCAATTTCTTCTTATAGGCTACAGTCGGAAAGCAGTATGAGACTCTATCAACTGCAGCTATAGTTTTTTATTTGGAAGGCTACAAGGACACTTTATTTCCTCATAGATCTCTCAAAGGCCTAAACTAATTAGCACTTATTAGAAAACAAATTAGAATGCATTTCATTTCTCCATATGGCAAAAGTGCGAACTACAGCACAAGGGTAGGGTGGTGGCAGAGTTAGCCTAATGACTTGCAATGAATAATTTATTTGACAAGTTGTGTCTTTCTGTCTGTTTTGGGGTTGTTCAAGCACAGATTATTTTAAGAAAAACATTCAATGTTCAGAATGATTCCACTGCCATAATTCATGCTAGCATGCAAATAAATGCTGCACGTATAAACAACGCTTGTATAGGAAAATCAGTCTTCATGTTTTCATTTGTCTGAAGCGTCGTGTTAGGTTATCCAAGAGATGAACGCATCAGAAGCGGTGCTTGACTTCTGAAATTAATTAGCAAACGGGCTGTAATGTCACAAAAGAATAGAGAAAAACCAATCAAAATAAAACTAATGTGCTACCTTGAGATCAGTTACTATGCCGCAGTGACTAAGGTTTTGGACTAGGACCAGGGTAACCCAGGTTTGCACCCATCCTCAGCCATGGCAGCTCCCTGAGTGACTTTGGACCAGTCACTTTTTAGCTCAATTTATTGCACAGGATTGTTGGGCAGAAAAACTGTGGGAAGTCATTCAAGGTAGCTCTCTTTTTGCTCTTAGCGAAAAGGTGAGATATGAATCTAAGGAATAATTTCATAAAGCAGAAATAAATAAATCTATGTGCTATTGATAGGAAGCAAAGAAACAAAGCACTCTGAGAAAAGAAAACTGCAACTTGAGAAAAGTGATGGAGGACATAAATAATCAGCCCTTTATGGCACTGTCACATCCCACAAATGAATGGTCATGGAATGCAGAACATCATCCTAGACCTATAATTTTGCAGTTGGACAGGATTACTCATCAGAAGTAATTGATGAGAATTTGAGAGAGAAGACACAGTTATGTAAAAATATATATATATATCAAAAGCAGCAGTACAGAAAGGACAAAATTACCATAACCATGAATTTTACATGTAAATATTCTTACAATTCAAATTTGGTATAGCCCAAGTACAATCAGCAGGAACCTACATAAACCCAACTGAAATGAGTGGGAGTTGTACAAAACTGTATCATACATTGTTATTACAATGTTTAGACTGGCTTTGGCATTTTTACCCACCTATCGAGTCCTTCCCAAGGACCCGGGATAGGCAAATTTTGTTGTTTGATGGTGTTAAAGGTATCGTCGCAGGATATAAGCTGTTCCAAGTAAAGCTGCCTTTTGCAATTGACTGATGGTGATTCTGTCAATGCCAATGGTCTTCAAGTGGTGCTCCAGATGTTTTGGGATTGCAGCTAAGGCGCCTATTACTAGTGGTGCTATCTTTGCTTTCTTTTGCATAGTCATTCTACTTCTGTTTGCAGGTCTTTGCATTGTGTGATTTTTCTCCAGTTCTTTCTCTTCTGTTCTGCTGTCTCCAGGTATTGCAACATCCACCATCCAGATTTTTTTGTCTTTCTTATCAACAATTGTTAAGTCTGTCTTGTGTGGCAGATGCTTGTCTGTTTGAATTCTAAACTTCCAGAGCACTTTAGCTTCTTCATTTACTATTACCTGGACTGTTTTGTGGTCCCACCAGTTTTTGCTTGCAGGCAAATGGTATTTCTTGCAGATCTTCCAATGCACCATTGTTGCTACTTTGTCATGCCGTTGTTTGTGGTCAGTCTGTGCAATCTTCTTGCACCAGCTGACTAGGTGGTCCACTGTTTCTTTAGCTTTTTTGCAGAGACAACATTTGCTGTCCTCTCAATTCTGGCTTTGTATGCATTTGTTCTTAAGGCTTGGTCTTGTGCAGCCAGAATTAGCCCCTCTGTCTATTTCTTCAACTTTCCTGCTCTTAGCCATTGCCAGGTCTTGCTGTTATCTGCTTTGCCTGCTAGTTTTTTTGTGTGCTGGCCATATAATACTTTGCCTTGCCATTTCTCTTTTCTATTCTTCATTTGATCTATTCTATTCTATTCTATTCTATTCTATTCTATTCTATTCTATTCTATTCTATTCTATTCTATTCTTCATTTGATCTTTCTTATAGGCCAGTTTGGTCTCTGTCAGAACCTGCATCACCCATCTGTTGTTGTTTTCCATTATATTGCAGTCATTGGGAGTTGGAGTGATTTGTTTCTGCCACTTGTAACTAAGGGGGGGTGTTGCTGTTAATGGTTGTAATGGGAGCTGGGAAGCAGCTTAACCATATATGGGCAATTTAGACTGGCTTGATTGCAGGCAAGGCAGCTGGGGCCCAAAGAGCCAGGAAGGAGCTCGGAGAGGAGGGGGGAGGAAGGAAAGAGGTCACCACCAGGTGGAGAAGACTCGAGACGCTAGGCAATAAGGGGAGGGGGGATAAATAGAGGGTTGCCCAAGGCTTTAGTTTTAGCAATGTTCTGTTTACAAGCTACATGTACCACGTAATAAAGAAGTATTTTTCTGAACCAAGCCTGGTTGCATGAGAGTGCTTCAGAACTGGGAGTTGGACGGTGTGGACTTGACAGTCTCTTTGTTATTTGGTTTTATATAAAAAATAAAATAAATTTCCCTCTCACCCCTATGGGTGGTATGTGTCTTCCTCAATCTCGGGTCCTCTACCAGAGGCCTGGGAGTTTCAGGGTTCTGCGCAGTATCTTAGCTGTCCTAGCACTGCACTCTTCTGCACAGAGAGCTCTGATGTTGTTCCTGGGATCTGTTGGAGCCACTCTCCCAGCTTAGGAGTCATGGCCCCGAGTGCTCCTACCACCACTGGGACCACTTTGGCCTTGACTTTCCACATCCTCTCGATTTCCTCCTTCAGGCCCTGGTACTTCTCCAGCTTCTCATGCTCCTTCTTCCTGATGTTGCTGTCACTTGGCACTGCTACATCTATCACTACCACTGTCTTCTGGTCTTTGTCTACTACAACGATGTCTGGTTGATTAGCCAGTACCTGCCTGTCCGTCTGGATCTGGAAGTCCCACAGGATCTTAGCCCTGTTATTCTCCACGACCTTCTGTGGAATCTCCCATCTGGACTTGGGGGGGTCTAGCCCATACACTGTGCAGATGTTCCTGTACACAATGCCAGCTACTTGGTTGTGCCGTTCAGTGTATGCTGTTCCTGCCTGCATCTTACACCCTGCCACTATGTGTTGGACTGTCTCTGAGGCCTCTTTGCACAATCTGCACCTTGGGTCCTGTCTAGTGCGGTAGACCCCTGCTTCTATGGATCTGGTGCTTAGTGCCTGTTCTTGTGCTGCTATGATCAGTGCCTCAGTGCTATCTTTTAGTCCGGCCCTTTCCAGCCACTGATAGGATTTCCCAATGTCAGCCACCTCAGCTATCTGTCGATGGTACATCCCGTGCAGGGGCTTGTCTTGCCATGGTATTTCCTTCGCTTGAACTTCCTCCCATGTCTGCTGCTGCCTGAGGCATTCTCTCAGCAGCTCATCTTTGGGTGCCATCTTACTGATGTACTCCTGGATGCTCCGGGTTTCATCCAGGACAGTGGCTTTGACACTCATCAGACCCCGCCCGCCCTCTTTGCGGCTGGTGTACAGTCTCTGGGTGTTGGACTTGGGGTGGAAACCTCCGTACATTGTGAGGAGCTTCCGGGTCTTCACATCGGCAGCCTCCATGTCTTCCTTTGGCCAGCTCACTATACCGGCAGGGTATCTGATGACTGGCAAGGCATACAAGTTGATGGCATGGATCTTGTTCTTCCCATTGAGCTGGCTCTTCAGGACCTGTCTTATCCTTTGGTGGTACTTGGATGTTGCTGTCTTCCTTGCCTTCTCCTCATGGTTCCCGTGTGACTGTGGGACACCAAGGTATTTATAGCTGGTCTCTATGTCTGCTATGTGGCCCACAGGTAATTCCACTCCATCGGTCTTAACTACCTTCCCTCTCTTTACTATCATCCTGCCACATTTCTCCAGTCCAAATGACATCCCAATGTCCTCGCTGTAGATCCGTGTCAGGTGGATCAGTGAGTCGATGTCTCGTTCACTCTTAGCATACAGCTTGATGTCATCCATGTAGAGGAGGTGGCTGATGGTGATTCCACTCTTGAACTTGTACCCATATCCAGACCTTGTGATTATCTGGCTGAGGGGGTTTAAGCCTATGCAGAATAGCAGTGGGGACAGTGCATCACCTTGGTATATGCCGCACTTGATGGCCACTTGTGCGAGCTGTCTTGAGTTCACTTCCAGTGTTGTCTTCCACAGTCCCATTGAGTTCTTGAGGAAGGTCCTTAGTGTCCTGTTGACTTTGTATAGTGCCAGGCATTCACAGATCCATGTGTGCGGCATTGAGTCATAGGCTTTCCTGTAGTCAATCCAGGCTGTGCTCAGATTGGTCTGCCTAGACCTTGAATCTCGGGTGACTGCTCTATCTATGAGTAACTGGTGTTTTGAGCCTCTGGTGTTGTTCCCAATGCCCTTCTGAGCTGTGCTCATGTACTGGCCCATATGGTCTTGTAGCTTGGCAGCTAGGATGCCTGATAGAATTTTCCATGTTGTGGGGAGGCAGGTTATTGGCCGGTAGTTGGATGGTGCTGTTCCTTTGTGAGGGTCTTTCATGATCAGCACTGTCCTTCCTTGTGTTAGCCAGTCTGGGTGGGAGCCTGCTGCTAGCAGTTGGTTCATCTGTGCTGCTAGGCGTTCATGCACTGCTGTTAGTTTCTTTAGCCAGTAGGTGTGGATCATGTCCGAGTCAGGTGTTGTCCAGCTTTTCATGTTCTTGTTCCATCCGCTGTTGGATGTCTGCTACTGTGATGCTGACTGGTTCCTGTTCTGGGAGATTGCTGTGGTCTGCTTTCAGGTCCTGCAGCCACTTTGCACTGGTGTTATGTGTCTTCTCTTTCTCCCATATGTTCTTCCAGTACTGTTCAGTTTCCGCTGCTGGTGGCTCAGCTGCTACTCTGTGGTTGCACTGCAGTTGGGAGTACACTTTGGACGGTTCTTTGGAGAACAGGGCATTTATCTTCTTGGCCTCTGCTTCTCTAGTGTATCTCCTTAGCCTGGTAACCAGTGCTGTGAGCCTTTGTTTAGCAGTCTCTAGGGCTTCAGATGGAGTCAGGCCCATGTATTTTTTCAGTAGCTGAGTCTTATCCTTAATCTACACACTGTTCTAGTCCGTTATACCTCATTACCCTTTCACTGTGCTTTTTAACGGAGCTGAGGGAAGTGTTGCCACTCTCCCTGAAAATGGCTAGGAATTTTTTTTCCCTCCATGCAAAAATAAACACACACAAAGAATGCAAGGAAGAGTGGGGTAATATTGGGCTGCTGGCTGGATGTGTTTCCCCATTAGTCACTGGAAAGGGTTCTGTTTGCCTTATGGTACTGAGTGCTCAGGGTTGTGAGGATCTACTTCTAGGAATACATATCTGTGGCTTTAAGTGAACACCCAAGGCTGCATGCAATAATTCTGAGGTTTGGAGTGAGTACAGCCAGTCGAGCTGGCCTAATTAAGTTGTTAGAGCATCAGTTTTTCTGGACAGTCCATTTCATTAGATGCAAAATAATGTGCAACTGAAATAATCATCAACAAAGCTATGTCTCTCTGACTTAATTCTTTAAATCCTAGCATTTCACTCCTTCCAAAGCCAAGTTCTCATGATATCTCCAAAATGGCCAGCTGAATGTAGTCAGATGGCTGAGTCCCAAGAAAGAGTTTTGCAAATAAGCACTTAGATCATCATCATCATCATCATCATCATTATTGTTGGTCGCACAGTCAGCCAGATGTTTAGACTGAATTTGGCATTTTTATCCACCCATCGAGTCCTTCCCAAGGACCTGGGATAGGCAGATGTTGGTTGATGGTGTTAAAGGTATTATTATTATTATTATTATTATTATTATTATTATTATTATTGCTGCTGCTGCTGCTGCTGCTGCTACTACTACTACTACTATTTCACTGCTCCATAGTTTTCTGCTGCAGTTCTTTTCTATTAATTATGAAAAATAAATACTTGTTTCTAAGCTTTCAGTATGGTGGTTAGATGTAATATCATTTCATAATGAGCAGACAATGAGTATCAAATAATCACGTACACCACTTCTTTTTTTTAGAAACACACTTTTTCTTTTTGTGAATTGGCAGCATAGGAGGATGTACATTACATAGGACCCTGAGTAAATTAAAATGGTCACCTGGCTTACATTAGGTTACTCAGGAGATTTGACTATAGACAGTAAACATGCTAAGCTCTATCCTTGGCTGCAGTGTGACATAACTCAGACTGTTGGAACACAAATATGTTTGTTTAATTCAGCCCAGTCTGCCAAAGGCCTAAAGACACCATTACAATAAACTTTGGGCTGTCAGGATCACTGCTTTTCCCCAGCGATGCCTTTCATTAACCAGAAGAAATGGGACCGCAAAGTTGCTATTCTGATAGCCTTGGCAAAGCACATCATTCACAGTGCTCTACTCTTCAGCTTTTTGAGATCTGCTTCCAACAAGATGGCAGGAACCGCACAGTCATCTTGTGATTAGGCAGGGCCAACATCACAAGACAGGGGACAGAGTACTGTTAAGATAGAAATATATAGACAATTATAGATTATTTAATGATAGTAATTTCAGGGCAAATAGAGAGAAGGGAGCTACCTTTGAATAGGTCAATCTGATGCTTATGTTATCTAGACACATATAGTTATGAAGGAACTCTGACACAGGTCCCCTATGGCTCAATCTTTTTAATTGGAAATGCTACAAAATGTCCTCTCCTATAGTTACTGTCTCTCCCCTAAAAGGCTTCTGGCTATGCGCAATCCGTTTAATAGAAAAAAATATATCTAGCTCAGGGTTGAACTACAGAGTCCTTGGTGCTCTCTGAGCTTGGTTGCTTGCTTGCAGACATTTCATTAACCAACTAGGTAACATCATCAGTGCGAATGAGTGTGGGGTTTGCTCCCTGTTTATGTACAGTAGCTTGCCCTGCCAGTTTGGTGGAGGTGTGGTTTTCTTCTTGGTAGTTCCTTGATTAGAGTATTGTTTTCTGCTTGATTGTTTGCCTGGTGTTAATTCCTGCTTATCTGGGTATTGGCTACTGGAGAGGATGTGTTCTGGTCTATTATTTCCTTCTTAGCTTTTTATTGTCTCTTTTGAATGGTGTGTAAATGTGGTTTATTTCTATGTGTCTATTGATGGCTAATTTGTCTGAATGCCAGGAACTCCCTAGCATTTTTCTGGATTTAGCTTGGTCTAGGATGCTGACAGTTTCCCAGTTGAAACTATGACTCTGAAGATGCCGGTCACAGATGCTGGCGAAACGTTAGGAAACAGAACTTCCAGAACATGGCCACACAGCCCGGAAGATCCACACCAACCTATGGTTAAGTCTGTCCATGGGTCTTTTGTTTTACTTGTTTTGGAGGGCTTTAGTTGGTTTGTGTGCTATGGTAATACCATGTGGTTGTAATAGTCTCTTGGTTGTTTCTGAGGTGTTTTTGATGTATGGTAGTGT
The DNA here is from genome assembly GCA_030867105.1 of Liasis olivaceus. Taxonomy (NCBI): domain Eukaryota; kingdom Metazoa; phylum Chordata; class Lepidosauria; order Squamata; family Pythonidae; genus Liasis; species Liasis olivaceus. The sequence goes on from CM061351.1 coordinate 14,783,501, forward strand.
TATCCTTTTCATAGCTTGTGTTGGTTGTGCTGTAGTGGGTTGAATGGTCAGGCACTTTTTGATAAAGTTGCGTGGGTATCCATTTTGTTGCAAGATGTTGTATAGGTGGTCTGTTTCCTTTTTCTGGTGTTCTGGGTTGCTGCAGTGTGTTTGTACTCATCTGAATAATGTTCTTACACAGCTCCTCTTGTGGGAGGTTGGGTTGTTACTTTGGTAATGGAGCACTTGGTTAGTTTGGGTTGTTTTGTGATAGACTCGCATTTCTAATTTGCCGCCATTTCCTCTGCTGATGAGGATATCCAGGAAAGGGCATATGTTGTGGTTTTCTTCTTCCCTTGTGAATTTTATTCCTTTGAAGATGTTGTTGATTGTATCATGTGTCCTCTATAGTTGTTCCTTTTTTATTATAATGAAGGTGTCATCTACATACTGGATCCATACTTTTGATTGCATGTGTGAGAGTGCTATAGTTTCTAGACACTGCATTATGGTCTCTGCTATGAGTCCTGACAGTGGTGATCCCATGAGTATTCCTCTGATTTGTTGGACTGTATATAAACAGGGAGCAAACCCCACATTCACTCACACTGATTATGTTACCTAGTTGGGTAATGAAATGTCTGCAAGCAAACAGCCAAGCTCAGAGAGCACCAAGGACTCCACACAATCCATTTAGGAAATTTAGGAAACTGTAAAGTTGGAGAAGGTACAGAAAGAGGTAGCCAAAGTAATCAAGGGATTGGAGCAGTTTCTCTAAGAAAAAAGTTTAGGATACATGGGACTGTTTTGTTTAGGGAAAAAGAGAGAGAGATAAATGAGAGGAAATAATTATAAATTAGTTTTATTGGAAAAAGAGATTTCCAATAAATCAGCTTTCCTAGGAGTGCTGCATGGTGAACTAGATTGCAATGCTCTGAGGTTTCAGAGATACAGATCAGGAGTAAAGGATCACAGAGTTCTAGATTCAGAACAAAGCTTTTTTGGGTTGGCACCAGCTGTGAAATCTACCTTTCACACAGAAGGTTCCAAGTTCCAGCTCCAATTATATTATATTATAGTTATATATTATGTGTATATAAATGAGGCCCTGTTTGAAGTATTCCAGCATTAGAAAGATCATCCTGTAAACAGTTCAAGTAGCTCAAAAAATGCTACAACTAAACTTTTAAAAAAGCAAGTTATAAAAACAATTTGTGCTAAGCAAATGGATCCTGCTTGCTATGGTATTAAGCAAATTTGGTAATTAACTTACTGAACCAATCTGCAAGGAGCTCAAACATAGCACTAATATTCTGTAGAAGACAGCATAACAATTCTTGAACCTGAGAGATGTTATACTTAGAAGGACTTAACATTATTAGTTTTTCATTGGTCTGATGTCTGTAAACTCAGAATATGGCTGGAAAAGGACAAAGACAATGATCTAGCAAATCTTGATTGCAATCTGAACTAACTTTGTTATGTCTCAACAAGGTGCATAGGATCACAACACTAAGTTTTGAAGAACAATTATAACGGCATCTATGGACATACAGTTCAAATTTAATAACTAGGAAGTATTAGAATGTGCATCACAGTTTTATGGATTACATATATCACAAACATTTATGAATCAGCAGCAGCAGCACTCACAATATGCTACATCAGGATAATTTGTCTGCACTAAAATGTACAACGGTCCTTGCCGTGAGCTCTTGAGCCCTACAGAACTAGATGGACAGCAAACATTTAAAAAAATAACTAAATTTACAGTGAATAGATATCACTTAACTAACCCAGAAGGCACCTGTGACTAAACCTCATTCGTTCATTCTCAATTGATACAAAACATATGTGTCTTTTTACAGAAATGCTTATATTAAGTAATTCAGAATCACTGGTAAATAATTGTAAGAGCCGGTGTTTTAGTCAAAATAGTCTCCGTCCTTCTCTAGTATCACATTATTTCTATATTCCTGAGTTCAAGGAGCATTCCCAGTGATGACAGAATGCAAAGAATAAGAAGCTTTCAGAATAGGAGGGTTGACATCATCTGCCAGAGATATTGGCAGGCCATGCTTGCTCTAGCAAAGGAATGAGATATTAATGGGAATTTCAAATATTACTAACATTGGTGGTATAAAGGCAATTACAGCCATAGTGGTTCATGAATAAGTCCAAAATCAATAGCCAGGACTCAGCTTCAGGAGAGAACTGTTAGCATCTGCTTTAGAAGGATGACTTGGAATTAAAGCCCACAGACAAAGGGAAAGTGGTTGTAGTAATGGATTGTCAGGTCTGGGGGAGAGTCATTCTGATGCCCAGAACCACATTCACCAGCAGTTGGAGACCCAGCAGGGGCATCCACAGGGTATGATCAACAAAGTCAAGTGTTATTTTATTAGCAGTATGTGCAGGTCTGTATTTGCGTGGCTTTCTAGAAGATACATGATGCATTTTTGAAAAGGTGAACCATTGTCTCTGAATCTACAGCCCTGTCCACAGCAAGAGATTTCAGTACTGAAAGACCGTGTTCCTTTTTTAATTTCAAGTCCACACGTAGGATATTTTTCATACTAACAGTTGTTCAGCCAGCCTGTTATATGGTTTGGGGAAAATGATATATAGGCAAACCTCAGCTCCCTTTTAGAACAATACGATTTTCCATTTACGTTTCTAGTTTCCTGTTTGTGCATTCCAGTCAGACAGGTCTCATATTAAGCTAAAGTGAGGAAAGTACGGGATTTGTAATCTTCCTTAAAATGTTTCTTGGCCAGAAATTGCTCCTAATTTATATGATGTATTACCCATGCTATGTTCTAAAACACCATGCTGGCTTACAGACCTAATTTATGCAAATTACAAGCATATACAAATCCTATTCTTTGCATCCTGAAAGACTCCTTGACCTTTCCCTTCCCCCCCCCCCCCCCCCCGGGCCAATTGTTGGTTTCTCTTAGCAGAAACATAGCTGCAACCTTCTTATCACCTCTTTTAACAGCATTTCCCTAATCCTTAGACAGCATGTAAATCCTTTTTCTTTCTTTGAAAATGTTTTCCATATTACATCCTGCTTTCAGAGCTGTATTTCAAAGTGTCATTTTAATCCTTTCTATTTTAGCGATAACCTGGAATATTGTTCTCATCTTAGGCATTCCAGTCACATGTTGCTGTACTGCATATGAAGCCTTCAAAGATGAACAAATGCTTTAGGCAAAGTGAACTCTGAACTCTGGTGACATCAAAATTCTTACTGTGGAGATATTGAATGCAGCCTGCAAAGCTTAACCTAAATTCATTAGGAACACATTTACATTATAAAGTTTGTAGTGGTTCGTGTTTCAAATAAAAAGTTGGAGTTGGAAGAAGAGGGAGAAGGAGAAGAGGAGGTCAAGACATGGGTTCAGAATGGTAGATGTTAAAAGCCCACATAAAATAATTTGATACTTTGTGAGAAACTTCGAACGATATAAATACTGTATAATCACTGTCCACAAGGTGTTAATGGATTTGGCATCAGGCAGTTCAGGAGAAATGGCATTGCCTTGATTTGACACATCTGAGTACATCCAGGTCATGATGATACTATGAAAGTTAATGTGCATTTTCCTTTTTAAATACTATTCATGTACCAGAGAAGTAGCACTTGCAGTAAAATTGCCTTTAAATTAAAAAGTGGTATTACAATGAGCTAAATGCCCTTTTAAAATATTCTAATAGTAGAAAATGAGATTATTCTTGATTGCTAGGAAATGAGAATTCAAAAAAAATAATCTGATGCTATTTGACAAGTCTTTGGGTGACACTTATAGCTCAGAAGAAGGGCTGCTGAGAATATATAGAGGAGAGGTGGCATTCTCATCAGAACCCAGAAGTTTGGGGGAAGTGTGATTTTTAAGCTCAGAGAATACATGTGGAAATGGATGGACATATTTTCACATGCGCAATATACACTTTTTCTCATAGTTCAACCCCATTTCTACAGAGTCTGTTGGAGTTGGATGTTTATAACTAATTTTAATAAACAAATGTGTCTTTGGCTATTTTAAAATCATCCTCACAAGTTTAATACACTTGTGTGTGTGTGTGTATCAATAACAGTATTTTTTTTCAAAGTATACATTTCAATACATTTTTTTCAAAATACTACTGAAATCTATACAAATAATCCTTGATTACTGACGGTAGTTGGGACCGGGAACTCTGTCGCTAAGCAACACAGTTGTAATTTACAATGTCATTTGACTGCATTGACTTATGAGGGCAGTTCCAGTACTCCCAGTTCCCATTGTTAGGTGAATCCTGCGCTGTCATTAAGTGCAACCTCCTGCCAGTTTCCCCATTGACTTTGCTTGTTGGAAGCCAGCAGTGAAGGTCACAAATGGCAATCACATGACTGTGGGATGCTGTGACATTGTAACTGCAAGCTGGTTGCCTAGCACCCGCATCATGATCCATCACCATGGGGATGCTGTGATAGCCGCAACTATAAGAACCCAGCTCCTGGTTCAGTGCTGTCGTAAATTTGAATGGTCACTGAACAAATGGTTGCTAAACAAGGACTACCTGTATTTAAATGTCCAGAACTTGCATTCTTACATTCTTTATACACATTAACACATAAAAGAATATAAAACAATTAAAATATGATATTAGGGATACTATATATATCCCTAATAAGAGTATTTACTTTCAAAGTATATATTTCAATATGTTTTTCCAAAATACTGTTGAAATCTATATTTTGATTAATTTAGTTGGTCAGAATTGCTTTCAACAAGGTTGAAAGCTGTTCTCTCTCTAAATCCCAAACTGCCCATTAGTCTAAAAGGTATAGATCAGGCTGTAAAGGCCATTAAATGGATGGTTGAAGTGGGACACAGACAGAGAAAACAACTAATAATGATTCTGGAGCTTTGCTTTGCTTTGCTTCAGAATTATTGGCTAGGGCTATCTTGAAAAATAGACTTTGCCTAGGCATAAAAAAAAAAAAAGGAACTAGCTTGGATTAAACTAGGTAAATATCTGATAGAGTACAAATAAGAGAAGAAGTTTCACAGGTGGAAATAGAAAAGAAAAAGAGAACATAAGAACATAATCAGTGCCCTCCTGGATCAGGACCCTGGTCCATCTAGTCCAGCAGTCTCGCAGTGGCCACCCAACTGCCCAAGGAAGTCCACTAGTCTCCCAGTAGACGGCTTTCAGAGGCAGTCACGCTGCCATCAAGGCTAATAGCCATTGATCCCCATGACTTCTATTCATTGGTCCAACCCTTTTCTGAAGCCAGCCAAGCTGGTAGCCAGCACCACTTCTCATGGTAAAAGGAAATACAGGGTTAAAACAGTTAAGGTAAACAAAGAAATACAGTTAAGGTAGAACAGAGTTGAGCAAGACAAGAAACTTGAGAGAAAGAAAGTATAACACAGATGTTCTGGAATACCTAGAAACCGAACATGAAAGATGCTGAAGTAAAGGAATATGAATAAGGATACTGAGAGGAAGGAAGTTATGATATTGTAAATGAGAAATATCCTCTTCATGAGCCAGAGAATTAAACAGGTGTCTTGAATGCAGTAGCTGATAACAACTAAAGCACAAGAAGTAAAGAGAGAAATTCATGGCCTGGGACCACAGGCATATCCATGTTTACCATTTAAGCTGCTCCTGTTCTATGCTCATGCCAGCTTCACTCTAAACCAGCTTAAGAAATTGCTGGATCGACTAAGTCACTTTGGAAAACCTTGCAACACCCAACTGCAGACTACTACATCCTTCCATTGGACAATTCCATGCTGTTGTGCTCTCCCACTTTTCTCTTCCAGGAAAGTCATTGGCAATCACTTTCTTTCCTATTGGCAGGTCTTCCTGGATAGAAGAACCAACATTGCGATAGGGTGAGGTTGGAGTCTGGGAATTGTATTGCTAGATGGATCAGAGAATGTTGGTTAAGGCACCAGGTTTGGGTTTCATTGTTTCTTTGGGTTTTATTATCGTTATGAGCTGCCCAGAGTTGCATGTCCTAAGATGGCCAACATAGAAGTCAAACAAACAAGCACAAACAAATGTCTTCTAAGTCTTGTCTATGCCAGGTCCTTAGTCCAATGCCATGTCTGGTTGCTGATCACAAATCTGGATATACTGTATATTATTAAAACCTTCTTTAGACATTTTTGAGGTGGGATTAAATTAAATAATATTCCAATAAACAAGTTTAGTGCCAAATATCTCATCTATATCTCATCTTGTTAGGCATCAGTATACATGTTATATATAAAGTTTCAGTGTCCCAAAAACACTGCCAATTCCAGTGTATCTCAGGATAATCTTATAAAAATTTAGGCTTGCTACAGTATATGAATGGGGAAAAAAATGACACGAGTATTATGTCCAGTTCCACAGGGCAGTCCATGTTGCTCCAGAAGAGGAGCAGCTCCCTATGCATACATACATGGACATGTTTTTCAAAGTAACCTCTCCCCCCAAACAGACCATGGAAATAATTATTGTAATTTAAAGAGAAATACAATTCACTTCATTATGAATTAGAGGATTGTAATCAAGTGCTATCTGTCTGCTGACAGGAACTAAGTAAGCTAGGTGTTTTCCCTTTTTAAAATTCTTAGGGGTTGAACTACATGTTCTTTCAAGCAGAGGACACTTTCCAGGAGAAGATAATCTAATGACAGCTATTCCAGAAGAGTTCTCTCCTCTGGAAAGCAAGAGCCAAGGCTATCCAAGCTAGAAACTGAGTGTACAAGCAGTATAACAGCAGCTAAAACTTTCTTACTTAAGATACTAATAACCCAACTCCCAGTAGTGACTTATGGCATTTTCATACCATTACCCAGCCATTGTTGAAATGATTCAAAGCAGATCTTTGCCACTGCGGTTATGGCAAAATAATGGCTGGATGACACTAGAAGATGCTATAAGTTGCTATTGGGAAATGAACACATTCTTCACTAATTTCCATATTTAAGACATTAAGAGCCTAACAGGCTATGGAAGTATTTTTTCAAACATGAACATCACTTTCTTCTCTTTTCTTCATAAACACTTCTGTTCCCCTTTAGTGAGCCATGCTTTCAGCTGATTTTCCTGTAGGCTACTACTAGCACCACTGAAATTTATATCCCAAACACCTGTGATACTGATTCAGAAATTATGACTATAGCTAAAAAAGCCAGAAAGGAAACATGAATTTTAATAGTAAGTAGGACTAGCAATCTGGAGACAGGGCATTACTAAATGCCGAAGCCAGTTCTGGAAATAAGTTCTGAGATTCAAAAGTGGAAGCCCTAGAGGTTAATTCAAAATACTTTATTTCTCACATAAACCTGTAGCCCTTATAGCTGTCTTCAAAAGCAGATCATAGCTATTGCTTGGACTGAAAAGGATGAGACACAGAACCTGTATCCTTCTCTTATGCTTGATTCTAAATCTATATCTATTCCTCAACTCTTTATGTATGAAATAACCCTTGAGTTTAATGTCACATGAAACAGACACTGCTTTTCAGGGTCTGCAAACTCAGAAGGTCCTCGGAAGGAATGCAAGGTACATATCGGGAAGAATGAAAACCACCCTACAGTGGAAGTCAAAGATAATGTAATCCTTGATAGTGAGTTCCTTGAATTAAAGTCCTATCTTTCTGCAGCACTAAAATCAGACTTTGGTCATTGATTGAGGCACTCTAGCTTAAAACTAAGTTTAATGAATTTGGCCTCCACCAATGCTAATTCTTTTTGGGATTGAGTACAGTAGTTTCTTATATAAGCATATGTGTTTCTGAAGTCCAAAAACAAAATTATAATTAATAACCAATCCACATAATATATTAAACGATATTTGAGGCTAATTTGATTACAAGGTAGTCAGATAATCACTTGATATGCAATAGTTACAATTAGTAGTTTACAAGTTTACACAAAGATCTTAAACAGTTAATAGTCTATGGGCAATTTAATACATTCAGTTCAATGAATAAGTGATGGAGAAGTGACATAAGGATTTTTACCAAGCTAATAAAATAAGAGGTTTAAAGATGTTAACAGTCCACAGGTTAACACAGAAATCTAAGTCTACAGTGGTCAAAGGCTGATAATAGGAAAAATAGGAAGACTAATGGATTAAGCAAGTTTAAGAGAAGAAAGGGTGAGGGAGTTTTGCAGGAGTTGAGTCTGAAGGAAAATCTAAGAAGTAGACACGCAAACCTTCCTTAGCTTCTGAAAGAAAAGGTGTTCTCTGTTCATGTTTACTGGCATGCATATGATGGAAGCTGGCTTAGCTTTTTGTGGATAGAGAAAAGAGGATAGAAAAGAAAAAAACGGAGGAGGAAAATAATTGCTCAGGAGTTTAGGTTCTTCACTGACTTGCTCAATGGTTAAGGGCAATTTTTAGAAAATCATTTGTGAAATAGAAAAAAGAACGGATCAGTTTGCCTTTTCCTCCTCCTTCCTGGCCTAAGGAGATTCTTTAGAATCATGCTTTCTAATAGATAGGACTTTGTCAATGATTATCCTAAAGAGAGGGCTTTTCTGAAATGCTTGGATTTGGCAACACCATTGGGATATGATCAACTTTAAATACTGGAATTTATTCTAAACACTCAACATCTGTCTATTTGTTTTTTACATTAAGTCTGCATATATGTATATGAATAACGTAACATAATCCTTCCCTTTCTCCAAATCGGTGTAGCTCTTAGTTGGTGAATAATTCTATAGTTCTTGCTCTTAAGGTACAACTGGAATTTTACACATGTTAATCTGAGAATGGAAAGCCTGAAGAGAGTTCACTAAGCATGTGGAGGGGGTAACATTTGCAGAAGTTCACATATGCATTTGGAGTGTCTTGCCTAAGATTTAATGATGAAAAGGCTTTTCCTGCCTTTTCCAAGCTGGAATGGACCTTCTCTTTTCAACTGCAACCTATCTTTACGCAAGTTATATCTGAACCTCCTGACAGTTGCCTCGTTGTTGAGCATAGACATCTGCAATGTGGCTGCCAGCTCACCTACCTCTTCCTACAATCAATTGCGTAATCAATATTATCACAATAAGGCTAAATGTAGGCTTCAGACCCAACATAGTTTCTCACTGAAAGGTTCTAGCAGCTCTGTCATACTTCGGCTAATGATATGATTAATTAGTGACTTGATCAGCCTGATCAATGAATGGCAGAGGGAGATCAAACCCTAGAGACATCAGCTAGACATCTCTATCTTTTGTTTAACTAGTCAATTAATATTTAGGAAAAGATAACCTACAGTATAGCAGCTATTGTATCAGAGTGGCTATAAGAACAGCAGAAAGGACAGGGAGACAATTAGAAAAGGAGGAGTTTGCGGGACTGTTGAGTGGTGTATGAAACTAAATTTACCAGGGAAAACAGTACCTACTGAAATGAAGTTAGATGGTATACATAGTAAAGTCAGTGTCTGGTTGGCTTAATGGGTTTTCCGCTAGATCAAAAGGTTGATAGCGGTTGATACAACTTCTAGGTTCCTTGTTTTTGTTTGTCACAAAATGATTTCATAGAAGGGCCATTGGGTTACTGCCAGACAGCTATCATTGTGTCATTACTATACTGTAATATGTATGTAGAAAGCTATGTCTGTGGAACTGTAGAGTCAATATTGGTCTGGAAAGGTCAAGCCTGAAATCACTTTTAATACATTGTTTATTCCTTACTGTCATCAGACTTGGCTAAGCAAAAGAGGGTCATGACTGCCAGCCTCCTTCCAGCACATAAAGGGTGCCACTTTCGTTACAGGAATGCTGCTTGCTACGAACCGTGTTTTCGACTGCAGACATCGCTAGAATATTGAGGCTGTCCCACCCCTGTGCCAGACTGAACGTGCAGTTTAGGAATAGGGGAGCCAATCCAATAACTAAGTGTTTCTGCAGATGTGGGGTAGGGAAGACAATTGTTTGGCTAGTGTACTGAGGTCTTTCTTTGCAAATATATAGTCTATTTATTGTTGAGAAGTGAATGAGTTGCCCGGTACATTTAAGTATTTTTTAGTACAATTGCAAGCAAAACACTCAGACATGACTGTTTATATTCCCAAAAGATACAGGACTTATGAGGACATATTGAGTTTTGGGTAAAGAAAATAATTGGAAATAGTGGAGAAACCAAAAAAAAAAAAATCCTACAATAAGTATTTCTACGTCCTCTTTTCCTAACAGAAATGTATTTCTAGAAAATTCTAGCAAACAACGATGCCTGCCCATAAGATACATAAATACACAAATACCATTTTTTCCCATTTTGTTCAAATATACTCAATATTCTGAATGTTGTTTTATTTTCAGAATAAGAATTGCCTCCTTTTTTTAAAAAAAAAAAAATAGCATTATCCTTTTCCAGCAACAGCCTTCCCCTAAGACTGCCAATACTGTTGGCCAAGCTATGGATTGGCCCAGTCAAATGCTCGGATCTTTTCACCTGGTGCGAAGAGCCAAAATCACACCCAAGTGAGGAAATTGCAACCTGTTTATTCCGTTCAGCAATGAAGAGGCACTCTCGGGACCCGAGTCACAAAACGAGAGTCCCAGTACACAAATTAGCATACTTTTTATACCCTTGTGAAAACAAAAGCACATTAGCAGGCAATCAGCAGTAAATTATTCACATCCCTGATTGGGCACAGCCTTGCCAGCAGTGAGCTTCTGGCTAAGGCATTGCAGCCCCACCCCTTCTGTCCTAGGTTGATAAGGTTGACCAGAGCATGCAGTTGAACTTACCTAGTCAGAACAAGGAGAGTTGGTCTGGAATCTAAGAGTGATCTGGATCAGGATGATATGAGTTCCTTGATAACAGCAACCACATGGTTATTCCAAGAATTTTGCAATGTAGGGTAAAGGGCCTTCAGGAGTAAAAGGTGGACAAAATGGGGTTTCTCTGGCTCAAAGTTCAAGCTAGCTATGCCAGCCCATGAATAGCTCTCTCATATTTTCATTCCAATTGAGTTGGCTCTTGCCAGATGAATTCAGTGTTAGAGAGGTAATTTAAATGATATTTAAATAGCCTGAATTTTCTGCAGTATCTGTGCAAAATCTGTGTAACAGACTTCATGCGTTAAAGTTTCTAATTTCTCTTTCAGATTACATAGAAATTACAGGAAGATTGCACACTGCCATTGTTTAGGAAATACGGGACTTGTTTCTTAACCATGTTTGCAGAGGGAAATAGTGAAGGGTAAAAGAGATTGAGGATCCCAGACTCCAGTACCGTTCATATGAAATGAATGTGTCCACTGGGGAAAGATTTGTTAAATTTAAAAATACAAAACTCCAGTAGTGATGCTGTCCTAAATCTGAAACAAATGTACAAGGAGAAAGAGACTTCAAAAATGAATCCAGGATCCTTAAACATGCTTATTGTCAAAGAACAAGACAGAATGTGAACCCACACTTTGCAGAAGACAACTCTTCTATCAGTTTCACATGGCCAAATTTTTGCTGCAAAAATCAGTTTTCTCCAGATCTTCTGCAGCCTTGGATATTTGATTATTGCAGTAGTGACAAGCAATTAGTTTGTACTTTTTATCTCCTGTGTACATTTAAACATTTAGAATCGGCAAAGAGAGAGAGAGAGAGAGAAAGCACTGTTGAAAAAAGAAGCAGTGAAATCATTGGGGCTGGCAAACCAGTGGACTATGATGACATATGGTTCTAACAAGCCTTATTTTCTTCAGGCCACGATGAAGTAACACCTCTGCCCCTTCAGGGTGTTTTGACTAGAGATATGGGATCCATTGCCTATTAAACCTGGCTACCTTGTGAGGGTTCTTGTTATCCAGGGACTGGACACACCACTGCATAGCCAATCTGTACAAAATGCTTTATTGCAGCTCGCACCTTCCCCCAACGACAGACTATTGCTCTTCACCCATCTAGGACTTGCAAGGTGATGTTGCCATGTACATATGCCTTTAATACTCAGTCCTTTAATATTTAATACTCAGTTCAAAGTCCCAAAGTCTATAAAATGCATAAAGTCTGTAGAGTGGCATAGAACCTTTAAGCCTTTCCCAAATATTCTTGCACTAGTTGATGCTGCTTCGGTGTGCTTGTTCCTCTTTTGGTTGCTACTGAGCTCCCAGCAAAACTCCAAGCTCCTGGCAGGACTCCCACCAAGATAAGCTGCTCACCACAACCTGTGGTCTTGGTAGTTGAATAATAGTCTTCTTGCCTGCTTTAGATGTTGCCTCCGCTTCCCCGTCTGTAGGCCGTTTGCTTGTCACGTTTCTTACATACACGCCCTGTACACACACCTCCTCCTCCACCCTGTCTTAATGTTTGCTTTTCTAAGCTAAGATCCTGGGTGGGGTGGGGGCTGCTTATGGACATCTGCACATCCTTGAAAACACCAGGGTGTGGCTCATTATCACAGGCAGCTGGAAAGCTGGCCTGGATGCTTGTGAGTAGTCAGGGAAACAAGGGAAATGGGGTGAGAAGTGTTTCTGCCTGGCTGCAGCTTACGTTTCCAACCACAGACAGCAACTCCAACTTCACTCCCTCACATACCTTTTGGGAAAGTACATTTATGCCTCCTTTGTCTTGTTCTTTCTCCATTATGAGTAATACACTGTATGTTTTGCCTGTCTGGATTCAGCTTGGTTGTTTGGGACTAGACAGTTTATTTTCTCCTTCATCATTGTCAACTTAGAAGGTTTGCATCAGAAGAAGATAGGCTTAAACAACAATAGGTTGGCAGCAATGCACTAGGAAGAGCCACTGGTCCTCAAAGTGGCTTTCCAGTGTCTCTAACAGAACTTATACTTGTATACAAAGCCATATCTGACTTTTCTGAAGACCAAGATCCAAGCCAAGATTTTATAAGTCTAACATCTTTACAACTACATCATGTGGGCTCAATGAAAAGAATTCTAAACAGTAAGTAGAAAGAGTAAATGCTTACCCAAACTTCCCTCAAATTGCATTGCGTGATTATAAAAATCAAATGATAGTATCTCATGCAATCATTTACATTTCTTTTAAATAATTTCAGCATAGAAATTACAGCTAGGATATTAAATCCACAGGGAGAAAATAAACATATATATATACAAGTTCATGTAGATACATATGAACTTGCATAGTTTTCCAGCTATTCACTGTTCTGTCAGCCATCTGTCTTAGGTTCTCAGGAGGAAGGACAAGACAAGTGGCAACTACTAGCAGAGGTGTGATCTGTCACAAAGGGTCACATCCAGCTAAGCCATTACATTTTCTTCCCTAGTAAGTCCAAACACATAACATTATTCTTCTTATTGGAATAACACCATGTCTTCGCATAATGTGAAGGGGCAATCCCAGTAAACTGGAACTTGGTTTGTAAGATATTCTAAGATCCTAAGAACGGTCTTTCTAAATCAGATTAAAAAGTCCATCTAGTCTAGTATTCTCTTTTCAGCAATGTTTGACTACAAATATTCACTTCATACATTTCAAATGTATAAGACCCAAGACTTGTTCAAGTTCGAAACTTGCATCATAAGGTTCTGATGTGGGACTGGCAGGACACTCAAAAGTTAGAAGAATTCATGGGTTGATCTGAACAACAACGAAAAGAGCATGCCACAACAAGCAAATTCACACTTGCTTCTTTCCATACTGTGAATATGTATAGTTAAAAAGTTATTCTTCAAGTATTAGCTGACTTGTGCCAGATATAAGCAACTCTAGCCAGCTTGTCATGTTATAGGGGTGTCCACCCAACCATTGCAGGCTGGAAAAGGGTGGGAAAAAGAAACTCAGGTTTTGAAACTTTGAGCATAAAGCTATATATAATTAGACTCTAAAATGCTGATCTTACTCATTACTAGGACTACAGAGTATCTGCAATAAAAGCTATTCAAGCGGAATCACTGAGCTTCCCATGAGAGCTCTTAAGTGCAGTTTGAATTCCTAGAGAGAAATATTGCAATAGCCTGGGTATAACCTCTGCCTATTTCATATACTGGAAATAATGAAAACTTGAGATGAGCTGCTACCCCCTTGCTACTAAAACCTACAAGAATAAGATTAAGTGGGTTGGAAATCCATGCTGTGCTACCTCCAACTGAATTACAGAAAGTTTAGTAAAAGGGATTATTTTTGAAAACATTAAAATAAATTTCCACATGAAATAGTGGGAAAATTGCTCAGCTCTCACACACTACAAATCTGTTTAGACTATACGGATGCCACCATGTGTAGCTTTCAGGGGTTTGGGGTTGGCTGTTAGCAATATGCTGATGATACCAGCTATGTTCTGGTCATCAGACTGAAACTATGTCTAGATGTTGAAATGAGCTATATCGGGGCCTGTAAACTGAATCCCAACAAAATGGAGGATTGTGAATTGGAGGCTTATGAATGTAGGTTTCTGATTCTGGATGGGATTGTACTCTCATTGGAGGAGCAGATGTATAGGCAGGAAATACTCATGTATTCATTTATTTTTCTCAAGATCCATTAGTGGCCTGTGGTATGTTTGGCCAACTATACCTGGTCCAGTAGCTGCAACCCTTCTTAGACAGGGATAGTATGGCCTGGATTACTACAACATGCTCTATCTACACAGGTCTGCTCTTGAAAGTGTAGGATCCAGTAGAAGGGCTGTTATCCCAGAACTTCTTTCCAAAGTCACATAATATTGATCGTCAAAGAAATGCACTGGCTGCCTATACATTAGATTTTAATAATGATGTTTAAGGCCTTTAATACTTCAGGACTCCAGTACTTGAAAGAGCACTATTCCCAGTATATATCTGCCTCAGCATTAAGAACTTTTGGGGCAGGGGGTGGAATATCTTAATATCCCATGGCTGGAAGAAGCACTTTATGTAGAGATGAGGAAAAGGGGCTTCCTTGTTGTGGCACCTTAGTTTTGAAATATACTTTCCCTGGAGCCCAGGCTGCTCTTGACCTTATCTACTCACACCAGGTAAAAAATTGGCTTTTTGCTCTCACATTCAAGATCCCATACCTCCACCATTCAGGTCAGTGGTGAAGATCTAGTAAAGACAAACTCCTTCCATTACCTATGATCCCATCTGCCAACTGATGGCAGCATTAATGAGGAAGGGCATGCAAGGGGGAATGCAACATGGCTGCGGTGAAAGGAGGTCACTGGAGTGCTCTGTGATAAGCACATGCCAATCCATCTAAAATTGAAAGTGTACAGAATGATGGTCCACCCAGTAGCACTGTATGGAGCTGAGTGCTGGTCAACCACCAAAAGTGTTGAGTGCTGTTCACATGCCATCGAGATGCACATGTTCTGTTGGTCATTAGGCATTTCCCTTCTTGACCACATCAGCAGTGATACAGTCTGGCAGCAGATGGGCATTGCACCAATAACAGAGAAAATGTGGGAAAAATGCCTACAGCGGTATGACCACATTCAACAAGCAGCACCCCACACCATTGCCTGCACTGTCTACCACTTTAACACTGAGGGTAAACATCCACGGGGAAGACCAAAGCAAAGGCGGCAGGACACAATTAATGCATACATGAAAATTATACAGGTGGACCTGGTTGCTCTGTTTGATCGCGTGAAATGATGTTCGTTGATCCGAAAAGTGGACCCTGCACCTCCGGGAAAACTCTAGGAAAGTGGTGAAGAAGATTCATGATTCCACACCCCCAGCCTACGCTTGCCTTTTGTCCTTAAGTGCTTGTTGCTTCCATGCCTATTTTCTTTTCTTTTCTTTTCTTTTCTTTTTTGCCTTATACTATTATTCTGTTTACTTGGTTTTACTCTTGCTTTTTTAATGGATTGAAACACTTCCTATGTTGAGACTCATGTTTGTATTGCACGTTCCTTTAAGCAAAATTGTGGTTTGTTTTCTCTGACTTAGTGCCACCTTTTTCCTTCTACTAAGCTATGGTATGACCCATAAATGTTCAATTCTGACATTCGAGATAACTTTGATCTTATGCCAGTTGCTGCGGGAAGCATAATCTGATGTCCTAACAATCCTCATATATGTCTGTGTATACAAACATACATGATCCAGCCACTCTTATTTACTGATATAAATCAATTTATCTTTGTCGGCATCTTTTCTTTTTCAAAGAAACCCTTCACAGGATAAGCTCCTGCATCATAAAAGTGTGAAAATCCATTTTATGGCATTATGCCTAGAAGTAAAATATACCTATCAGTTGTGCTACACGTTCGGTGGAGACATACTTTGAACATTCAAGATATTTCTGAAACATCTTGAAGTAATGGTGCTTAGATATTTCACAGTTTTATGGAATGGAAAAAAAATAATTCTCTGCACAGACCGCAGGTACAAAGCAATTTGAAAACATGACAGTATCACCACAAGAAATAAGGAGATTTTTATTCTTCAGCGTCATTTTTGGCTTACTTGGTTTTATTTTTCTGGAGATGTTTAAAACAACTGGGACTTTTGATCCAGTTGAATATCCATCATCACTTCTAAGACTTTCTATAAAAACCACAGATCTGAATCTCTCTCTGACAGGCATATTTTGGAATATGGGAGCAGTAGTTCCTCAGTAAGATATTTTCATCAAAAATGTAAAGCCTTATAAAAAATTCAAATGTTTTCCTGCAATGGAGACCCTCAGCTGGCATAATGTCATCCTCAGCATTTACATAGTGTGATGTTATTTCTAGGTGCTTTATTTTCATTCATTTACGGCGCTCCTGATTTCAAGGGTTCTAACTTCTCCAGCTCTCAGAAAGAGCTATGGTAATAATTATTTTGATCTGTTATCACCTTGCCAGATCATGATATTTCAGGTTTGTTGTTTTGAGTAAATTTAATTCCTTATCTTTTCAGCTTCATAAAACAGAAATTCATTTTGAACAATAAAGTATAAATAATGCATTTCTATTTTTGAATATGTTCTTGGATATGACTGCAGTGTATGAGAAAAGCAGCTATAATTATGAATGCAAATGATTTCACAGTTATTGCAACAGATTTTGTTTATATATGTTAAACTGTCTTGAAAAAATAGCCTGCTTTCACAAGAAAAGCTTAAGCATCTTTTCCCCCCTTTTTTCTTTTCTTTTTTCTTTTTCTTTTCTTGTCTTTTTTTTTTTTTTGAGAAAGAGACAACACTTGAGTAACAACTATGGAAAGTAGGACATTTGCAGTAGGAAGAATTGAAATGTGCCTGTTTGGGTTGTTTATACTGTGTTTCTCAGATAGTAAAACTGTTAACTTGAAAATTAACAGAAATATTAATTATTTTAGGACCCATAGTTGTCAGAAATACCATTCTATTTTACTTCTTGCTGAAGTGTGGACTGCCTAAACTAAAAATAGCCTACAACCTGAGAAAGAAAGATTTGGGATGATTAACATCTTACACCCATAACCTCTTTCCTAAAATTCTCAAATGATGCTATGTATGAATATTCAGAAATAATCCCAATTATATCCAAAGATGTTTATCCTCAAGGAAAATGTATATAGGCTTTCAGATTAAATGGCCACAATCCAGGGCAGTTCATTTGATATTTTTATTTTTCACAAATTTTACTCCAGTTTACTCCCTGGTTATTTAAAAAAATTACAATTGGATGGCTACTTTTGGAAGTATTTTTGGCTCTGTGGCTACATCCAAAGCTTTCAGAGTTCACACATCTGCCTAGGGCCTCAGACTGTGCTTTTCTAAGGAGATTTCTAGGAAATCAGCACATTGTATTTTGTCTTTCAGAGTTCCATTCGATAAGGACATTGAGAACATTTTCTCAGTTGTGGCACTCCAGATATGGAATAATTTCCCTGGAGGTGTTTATTAAACTGTAGACATTTGTGAAAACATACCTATGGTTTTCTTAGCACTGCTGGGTTGCCACCACAGTTACCATTTCACTATATATTTTTTTAACATGATTATGATTTTATTGCTAGCATTTAGTTTTACTTTGGGGTAGGACTTGAATGTATATTTTACATTGCCTTGGAAGTTTTCAGCAAAGGTGATCCATAGAAATAAGATAATGGTAGTCTTTGGAGACGTATTATCATCAAGTTGCTCTGTCTAGAAAGTTCATACTGTAGATCATTTATGCATTTCAGGATATGAAAGCTTAAAATATATATGTTGTGCTATTACCTCCAATATCTACATAATAACCTGGCATGACATTGTAGTCAGTTCATTATAGCTCTCATACAATAAGTAGTTCACCATTTTAATATGCTTTTCCCAACTAATTTCTTGTTAGAGGGATGAACACTGGAATAAATCTGTTTATTTAAGGTCAACACGTCTTTGCCCATGGCCTAGCACTGTGTTGGTCATCATTTTCAGTTTCTAATTCATAAGCTGTTTAAAAAATGTTATAAAAGTGAGAAAATTGTTCCATACCAATGGCCAGTACTCGTTTCATAAGTGAATGTAGGAGACACTTCTACGTACTGGGCTTATATTGTATTCATTATAAAACAAATTAGTAATATTTGTATTCAAGAACCATGTGGGACATCATAATTATTTGGTTAGTTTTTATATTACCATTTCTACCAACTGTAAAAGCTGATTATTGTATCTGTCCAGTATGGCTTTGCGCATTTTGAAAATGAGACAGAAGTGCTGTTCATTAAAGTAGCCCAACATGTTTCAGGCTTCTGTAGATGTTTGAAAAAAGATGCAGCTGTTTAATCTACTTATCAAAGTGAATGACACTCTTTTAAGCAGAGATACTTTTTTTAAGCTCGTGCAGAACCCAAATGAAGTTGAACTATCTTCATGAAGCACAACAATCTCATTTGTCTCAGCTCAATCTTATATACATCACTGCAAAAAAACAAAAAAACAAAACTGAAATGTTACACAGTGATTAGTACCAACCATATGTTTCCACATTTGCCTGAGCTGGGCAGAATAGGTGCTTGTAGCTACTAGCTACGGAAACAATAGCAACATTTTAAAAAGTGACTATTCTCTACCTATTGATGTAGCTCTGGTCCACGGTATGACAAGTTTCTTGACATCTAGAAAACTGAACTGCCATCATGTGTAAAGTTGGCATATCACTGAATCTGAATATTTTCAACAATTATGGGGCACTTAGAATGCTGGTAATAAGCCATTTTGTACAGGGACAGAAGCTGCTTTAAAACTATAGTACAGGAATAGCTAGAAGTCTCTGAATCTTTCTGCACAAAAACACACAGATCGATGCAATATCTTTGTCCTGAGTGTAAAATGGTAGTTTCTTAGACAAGTCCTTCTTCTCTGTGTGGTTATCAGGACTTCTGAACTGAGCGCAGGCCTACAAATTGTATGCAACCAGCCTATACTTATGCAGTTTAGATGACTATTGGCACTGTTCAACAGGCCAGACATAGCTAAGAGATTATGAATGAGACCACGAGCCACAATCTGACTTCTTCTTCCATGCGTTGAATCAACACCTATTTGTTGTGTGAACAGAGCTGCTATGTGAGTGGGTTCAGGGACGCACAGGTGTAACCAGACTAGAGAATCATAATTACCTAATTATAACACAAAGGCTTAAAAGGGAAAAAAGACAAAATAAACCATATATTTGCTAATAGGGGACTTTTTTTCTTGCCACTAGTTGATTACGGCTGACAGCATTCTCATTTTTTGGATCAATGGGGCAATGGGTTAATATCATGGTTAAAGAACCATCATTTAGGAGTAGAGCTGCATTGCATTAAAATGCAGTCGTTGACAATAGCAAGAGTAAGGCAGAATCCTATGATGATTCGTTTTCCCCCAGAGGAGAGATTAATAATTTCCTGTGCAATTTTTACATACCCAGTATATGGTATTTTCCACAAATACAACACTGTACATTTGAAATCATTATGCTTTTAAGAATGTTATTGATGTTAAGTAGTCTTTTAAAACTTTTCAAGTTAAAAAAAGCTCCACAACTTTTCAGCAAGTACAGTCTTTCTACTCGCCAATATAATTTGCATAGGACCATATAGCAAAATAAATTATTTAACATACATTATTATTTTCTGACATCTTTTAAAAATGCCTGATTAAACCCCTATTCCCATTCAAAGAATATTCAATGTTAATATTTGAAGAAATTTTAATTAGAACCACAACAAATACATTAAAATAGTATATGTAAATTAAGAGTGGCATAGCGAGTCTGCATATTAGTACAAGACTGTAAGTGGGTGGTGAATGCATTTGTTTATCCTTCACATAGTGCAAAACTGAAATGTTTATGACCAATTATATATATTTGAAAAAAAACCCATTTGTTTAGAATGTACTTCTAATTTTAAGGAAAGGAAAGCTTAAATAATAAAGCCAGGGATAAATCTGTCCATATTTATTTCTCTCCGTTCGTTGTTTTTGTCATTTTATTTACTTAATATTTCAATTTATATAGCTGCCCATCTCAAATATATGACTTTAGATGGCTCATAGTTAAAGAACAATAAAAAAACCCCAAAACAATACAAAATCAACAATTTAAGAACAATAAAAACCATATAAAACCATACAACAAAATCAATAGCCAAGATATTCTAACATTCATCAATAACAATCAAGACAGCCATTGCACAGGCTCCACCATGCTCCCGGGTCCCCACGCTTGATAAAACCATGTTTTCAGGAGCTTATAGAAAGCTAGCAAGGTTGGGGCCAATCTGATCTCTGGGGGGATGATGGTCCAAAGGATGTGAGCCAAAACAGAAAAGGCATTCTTCCTGGGCCCACCACGCAATACTCCCCAGCCAACAGGACCCAGATCATGCCCCTTTTACCGGACCTGATGGAACGTATACAGTAGATGTGATTGGAGAGACATGGTGCCTCATATATATGTCCCATGCCATTAAGGGCTTGACAGGTCATCACAGCACCCTGAATTTTAAAGTTCATTCCACTCTATTTGTGAAGCATTTTGTGCCTTCTTTTTAAAAAAAGCACATACACAATTTTGTGTGCAGGTTTGTTTAGTACACACATCTTGCAGTTTCCTTTAACATAATATTGCACATATTTTCTGTAATTCACACATTTTTGTGAACATTTTGCCATACTATATTTGTTTTAATAGAAACATTCTATTGTATTTTTTTTTTAATTTGGAGAACAGTGTTATAAAATTCTGAGATTTGTGGATATCAAAAGATAATTTCATTCTAGATAGACGGATGGATAGACAGAAAGACTGGCTGACTGGCTGACTGATTGATTTAGGAAGACAGAGTTTGGTAGATGCTTGTCAAAAAGTAAAGTGAATGAAATTCTTGCCCATCTCTAAAAGTAAATAAATGCTTTACTTCTGTTTCCAAGATTTTAAAATGCCTTCTTACATTTATGTATTAAAGATATATATTAAAGACACCTCATGCAAATCAAGGATATTTTGCATTACAATTTTTTTTAAATGCCTGACCTACTGTATATTTCCATTGGATATAACAATTAAAATACAAGTTGGGTTCTTCTAGAGAACTTTCCAGCCATCATTGTGTCTAACAATGCTACAGTAATTATGAAATACTGCGAGGTTAAGATATGGTTTATAACATATGATGGTAACAACAGAAACATCTGAGCATTCCCTAAATGTGAGAAACTCAAAACTGGGAGATAAGGGAACTGTGAGCATACCTTTGCCCTCATTCTCTCTGGCTTTCATGACAGCTTTCAGACAGGAGGCACTTGAATGTAAGTAGAGCTTGTCAGTATGATCTGACTGCTTTATTCAAGTCCACATGTCCTCCAGCCTGAACTTGTGCAGATTGGAAAGAGGCAAGAGCAAGGCTGCATGTTTCTATCCTCTAAACTCTACTTTCAGCTCTCCTTATGTCCATACACACATCTGAAAAGGGCTATTATTTTAAAACATGGAAAGTAACAGCATGGTTTTGATCATTCTGCTTGTCTCGGGGCAGTCAGTTTGGTCTCTAAAGTTTCTTAGAACATTACTGAGATATTAGGAAATGAACAGTACTCTCTAGGTATGACAAAATTTGGATCCAACCCATTGTCATCATCATTCTTGTAAGGTATTTTTATATTTCATGTGAATTCCTTTTCTCAAATCCCCCATTTTGGCTCTGATAGTTTTGCTAAAACTAAAGCAAATCACTTTTCTGAGTCAGTTACTTAGAAGCAAATTACACATTTTTGACACCTCTTTCAAATCCCCAAAGTACATTTTCTTTTTATTCTTTTGCCATTTAAAAAACTGTGCTTTATACTTCCTTGACAGAACGTGATCCAAAGATATATTAGGAATGTAATATTTATGTGATGGTTGGCCAATAACACCACCTCTAAGACATGGACAAGTAGCAGGCATTCTGTTCTCTGCAGGGCATTCAAACAAGGGCTAATAATGGAAAAGGAATCCTTGAATTTCAGATAGCATATAATTATCCAGATTCAGCCATGAAATGAAAGTTGTATTATACTGATAAATCTTTAGATGATTTCTAAAGCCAAGAGAGCATTTCAGTATAAAACCTAGCTTTACACTATACACTTATAGAATCACATTTTCTTTCCCTCTTTACAGCCCACTAAATCAAATAAGTTGCTTGCTGTCAAAGGTCTTATGTAGCTTTTGTCAAGCCTATCCAGATGGCCTTTCTGAATAAAACAGTGTACTTGTTGGACATATAATTTACAAATAAGCCTCTTGAAGAGATCCTTCATTAAGCTAATAAGGTGTCCAGTCACACAGTACACAGAAGCTAAAGGATGGATAGCATTTTTGTAAAAGGAATAAGTTGCTGCTGCTATGGCAACCTGGATGATTCCCCCCATAAATTTTTTCATAATTATCCAGACATCAAGAATTCCTGGATGTGATTTGTCAGAAGGAAAACGTGTTTAGAAAATTAAGTGTAAACATAATTTTACATTATTTGTAATAAGTATTTTTATTAGGACTATGTGGGAGCATGAAATATAGTATCTATTGGCCACTCATTAAAGCATCCACATCCATTTTCATGGTCATACCTGGAAAGAGATTCAGCAGCTGTCATTAATCACCAACAGACATAACCTCCACTAGCAAGAGACAAGCCATCATATCATCTCCAATCTCTCTTAGCTCCTAGAATCTCCTGGGTTAGGATTCTTTCTTTACTAGCTCTTCTTGTATAATCACTTTCTGAGTTTTCAACCCCTAACCAATCCTTATTTAGATCTATGCATTTTGTTACTTGTGACTTCTATTACTTGCATTTATTCTTCTGCCTTATTTTAACTTGCATTTTGATCTTTAATCTACTGTATAAGAGCTAATTGATTCCATATTAGATTGATTGATAAAAGAACTCATTTGTTTGCTAGCTAATTCCCCTGAAAAGAAATGCTTTGAACACTTTTATTCAGGATGCTTTTGTGCGGTTTTGTAATTTACTTGTTTTCAAAGTGATTGTTGTATGGACAGTTACTAGATAAATTCATAAAGGTGGACTATTGCTGAAGATCTTACAGTCATTACATTGCAAGCTCTGAAGTAGCTTTTCAGAATCAGATCTAAAGCACTGTACAGGCCTTATTTTTATATGACTATTCACTTACATTGCTGGAGTAGTTTACAAAATAATAAGAGTGGGGAAAAAAACCCAAGCAAAGTAAAAGCAAAAAAAAAAAAAAGTTGTCAAAAGCTTCCTAAAGCAGCAAGCAGGATTAAAATTAATTTTTTAAACGTGGGTTAAGAAAAAGGGTCTGCCTAGTACAAAAAAAGACAATAAAATAAATGCCAGGCAAAATTCTCGAATTTGCATAATGAAGGGGCCACCAGGGAGGCAAGGATGTCTGTGTGACTTCATCATACAAATTGCAACTTGTATACCTCTATATCAGTGTTGTCCAAACTTGGCCGCTTTAAGATGAGTGGACTTCAAATCCCAGAATTCCCCAGCCAGCCATGCTGGCTGGGGAATTCTGGGAGTTGAAGTCCACTCATCTTAAAGCGGCCAAGTTTGGACAACACTGCTCTATATGCTGAGCTGCAAGTCCACAATGGCAGCATTCGCACGATGACATCATCACATGCATTGTTATGGTTTGCACAGAGGAGACTCTTTGCTAGTCACCTCCTCAGCTGGAGTACATCTGGGTCTATTAGTAAAGTACCTTAGAAACCGGATAGTCCCCAATTATCTCTTTGCAGATTTCTCTCTGCAAGTAGTAATTTGTACAACTATTAGCCATGAGTCTCCTGATGAAATCGTCACAGAAAAGGGTTTTGCCATCCCTGAGACCAGAAATGAGTTTTAAATTGCTCCTCTATTTCTGGAAAAGATGAAGCCTGATCATTACTGCAATCTTGCCCTGACAATCTATGAGCAAGTGTCATGGCCAAAGCTTCTTTTTCTTTGTTTCCAGCATGAGGGTCCCTTTAAATGACTTTAGTTTCTAGTATTTGTAGAATATCTATTTAGGTTACTCCCAGAGTGGATGCAGAACAGTATGACAACTCTTCCGCAAAGCATCTTGGCCTTTGCTAACAGTCTGTGCAAGAGAAGAATTTTTGCTGTAAAGTCATTTAAAATCCATGTCAAATCTTTCTCTCTCCTCTTTGCAACAATTTTCTATCCTGTTTTTTTTTTTTTTGCAGTTGTCAGCAAGGAGTGGCAGACATTGCCTGGGCTTCAAAGCTAAGCAAGGTTCTGTATGTTGCAAAGAAAACTAACAGGATCTAAGCTTGACATGGAGATTCTTAGACATAACCTCCACTAGCAAGAGACAAGCCATCATATCATCTTCAATCTCTCTTAGTTGCTGGAATCTCCTGGGTTAGGATTCCTTCTTTACTAGCTGTTTTTGTATAATCATTGTCTGAATTTTCAACCCCTAACCAATCCTTATTTAGATCTATACATGGCTCTCTATTTGTTACTTGTGACTTCTATTGCTTGCATTTATTCTTCTGCCTTATTTTAACTTGCCTTTTGATCTTTAATCTGCTGCATAAGAGCTAATTAATTCCATATTAGATTGATTGCTAGCTTCCCCAAAAGAAGCTTTTTTGCTAGCTAATTTCTCTAAAAAGAAATGCTTTGAACACTTTTATTCAAGATGCTTTTGTGTGGTTTTGTAAATTACTTGTTTTCAAAGTGATTGTTGTATGGACAGTTACTAGATAAATTCATAAAAGTGGACTGTTGTTGAACATCTTACTTAAATGTATGTCAGAATATGATCTGAATTCTACTCATGCTTCATGAACAGCTGTAGCAGGGCTGTGCAAAGCTTGGGTGAGATGATTCAATCTAAGGGTGGTTTGAATGAAATCAGTGACTCAAAGTGAAGTGATAGGTTAACTTACTGGACTGGAGCATTACCATTGCTTTGGCTGTTATTCTGCCCCAGGTGGTTTTGTGTGTGTCTGTGTGTGCGTGTGTTGTCTATACACAGAAGTCATCCGCTTCTAAACAAAGTGTCTATCCTAAGACAGACCTGCCCTTCCTTGATGCACCATGAGGTGGTCCTCACTGCTTCTGAAGCTTCGCTTTGAAGGGCCAAGGTGGATAACGTTGTTTCTGATGTTCAAAATAAAGCACCAAGCTGATTCAACCTGTTTTGCACAGGCCTACTAAGAGAACACATATCAACCAAATGGGATTCTTTGAGACAGAGAAAACCAAACAGGAATCATTCAGCCTCCCATAATTCATCAGAAGCAAACTGATTCAGTGGTTTTTTCATTCCCCACAATTCCACATAGTGCAACCAGCTTCTAGCATTCTGTAAGTGGGGTTACCCATTTTATGTGAAACATGAAAGTATACCACTGCAAATGTACTCAAGTTCATAAATAACACAAACACATTTAGTTGAAAAGCCATTTAATATCAGCTGTAATAATTGACAGACAAATTATGATGAACACCTATTGAAGAAAATGAAATATGACTCAAAGAAATGGGAGCTGATCTGTAATGAATGCAGTACAACTGCTGTTTACTGTGATTACTGTGTTCAAGCTGAAGGGAATGCATTAAAACATGCCGAATCATGATGATAGCTCCAATTTTCTTAATAAGGTTGTATCCCTTCTGGTATTATTATGAAAAATATAAAATGCTTGTATTTTTGTTCTGGTGTTCAATAATGGTACTCTGTAAATGTATAAGCACACAGTACATTACGTTGATGCAAAGTTTCTTATCAAGCCAACCAAACTCAACCTCAAAGCAAACAGTCCTTTATTTTTTATAGTCTATTTTTAAAAAATATCTCGTTATATATATTTATTTCAAGGCTGAACACACACCTCTTTTTGTTGCTAAGTCTGCCTTCCTGAAACACAAACATTAGTATTTAATTTCTTTTGCAAGCAGAATAAAAATTGATGATAATAAGCTAATTGTGTAAGTTAATTATCTAATTATCTAGGGTTGGCTCTTGCTCCCTGTGAAGTCAAATGGGAATTTTGTTATTAGAGTAAAAGGAGGCATATTGTGGTGAAATGTTACTGAATTCCACTAAAAAGTTAATGAAAATGACTGTATCTGGAGGTACCTGATACTGTAACAGTGTAGATGCTAAGTAAGTAAGCAATAACTGAAGTCTCTGAATGGAAGACTCGAAGAGCTTTCTACAAGCCATTCTGAGATTCTCAAGGGAGTAGAGCAGTGTTTCTCAACCTTGGCAACTTGAAGATGTGTGGACTTCAACTTCCAGAATTCCCCAGCCAGCATGGCTGGCTGGAGAATTCTGGGAGTTGAAGTCCACACATCTTCAAGTTGTCACAGTTGAGAAACACTGGAGTAGAGTAGAGTATGGAAGCATTCATATAGTCAGCAGCTGCTGGTAATAGTCAATTCTGATGCCACATTGAAAGAGAGAGGTTGATGCTCTATATGGCTGCAACCAGTGACATCACTGTTATAGAAATGCTAGGAAAAGAATTTCAGAGATCTAGGCGTGTTTATCCTTGAGAAGAGAATACTGAATGACAGCACTTTTCATATAAGTAAAGGTAGCTATGAAGGGTTGAAGGTGAAAATCCAATGACACTGATTATTTAGCATCTCATGATCTATGTACCACAACAGGACAGCAGGGTATAGATAGAGAGTTAGGGGTTTACTCTTTGTCTATCACTCTGCATGCTCTATGTCTAGGAGATTGCTAATCTGATACCACTCCCTTCTGCCTTTCTTCCCAGGCACACATACTCTTGGACTTTCCTCCTGGTAGGATACAGCTAGCTAGGAGCTAGGCTTTGCCTATCCTTATAAAATATTCCCTGCAAATAAATATTCATTCTGTATTGGTTATGAAGCATGCTTCACTACTTCTTCCTCAGGCTAGATTTCCATTCTCAGGAATGCTCACATATTTATACAGAACTCTTCAACCTTAAATACACAGAGGGCCAAGACCTGCTCTCCATCATTCCAGAGGGCACAATAATGGATTTAAATGACAGCAAGACAGAATCTCGACAATTAGGAAACAGAGAAGTTTAACAGTAGATCTGATTACCTATAAATATGGCAGGCTCCCTTTCACTTAATATGTTCAAGCAGAAGTCAGGCAAATGCCTGTGGGGGATGCTTTAATTTGGATTCCTACAAAGATTAAGTGTTTAGACTTCATGGCCCAAAGGATCCTTTCAAAGCCAATGGTCTTTTCCTTACTACTGTTTTACACTGTCTATCATTGTGTAAACAATGTCACACAAGTATTATTGTATCAATATAAGAGTAATAAAGAAAGGTTCTATATCATCACAGCTTTGGTTGGATGGTGTTACAAGGCACACCTTATGAATCACTTCCAAAGAAATGCCCTGTGATTGGTAGGGCACCAACTGCTGCATCATCTTCTTTACTCCACAGCAGCATGAGCATCCTATTAGATGCTAGAGATGTAGATGTTAGTAGGTCCCCCACTGCCCTGTTCTCTTTGCCCCAAACACAGCTAATAATAATGTGCCAGACACCAGGGTGGCTAGGAATTTTCTACTCAAGTCTCGGTGAACATGCTTGTAGCTCATGAAATCCAAGAGCATGTCTGCTGGCGCAGCTGGACGACAACCTTTAAACCCAGACCCCAAGTGTGAAACCAGTAAAAGAATGTGCTCTTCAGATGGAGTAAATTGTTGACACTGGAAAAGAAAAATGTATAACATTTTTTTTTAAAAAAATGGTATATTTGTAGTTTGACCCAACCAATGCATTTCATTTCTAAGATTAGTTGGAAGAAATTACTTAGCATATTCATAAATGTTATGGAATCGTGGATTACCTGAGACACTCAGGTTTGCAGATAATTAAAATATGGATATAATAAGGATGGTAAAAAATCATATATAAAATCATGCTGGATTTTGTAAAAGCAATGAAAACCTCTGTTTAGCATTCAGGGGCAGTAAAAATTAGGCGTGTTAGGAAAGTAATGGAAAATAAATAGCATAATAATACTAAATTGGCAACATTTTTGCCTGAGGGCTACATGCCATGATGGGAAGTGGGTTGGGAGCTACATAAAATACAGACATACACATACATTTGCAGATACTCCTCCTCAGGAGCCATATGATAGACATGTTCATATATATAATCTTTGATAATATCACACTGTATAGCTTTCTAATGCAAGTATCTTAAGCTTATTTTCATTTATTGTATTTTTATTCCAAAATAGCATCAAATAAATAAGATTCGTCATGATTAATCATTTGCCAAGCTTGATTTTGAAATTATTTTATTTTTAGTTTGTGGAAGTTCATAAAAAGACTAAACTTCAAATTTATTTAAACACATGGTTTCATTGATAAAATACTTTGCTTTTATCTTAAGTTTTAGGTTTTACATTATACAACTTAGCTTAGGGCATTTGTTTAAAACCACATTAAAGCTTCCAGGAAGTAGCTTTAAAATCAGAGTACAGAATAGTTTTCAACAGAACATTGTAAAGACCAAACCAGACAACATCTGAACTAAAACAAAAATACCTAAAACTCAGAGCTGAACCAATCAAGAGACTACTATAGAAAGGAGGAAAACAGAAGGTCAGCTCATCCAAGTAGTCCAAAACACAGCTGCACCCAACAGAACATAATGTGCTTCTGTTGGGGTTACTGATACAGGACAGAATTCCAATTGACTTGTGCAAAGTCATACAAGGAAAGTTATGGAAAAGGCATATTTAATCCATGTGATGTATTCCAGAAAAGTATATTTTCTATATATAGTTTTCCATGAGATTTGCTATTTAATAATCAGCAGATTGATTCAACCAAATAAAGACAGACTCAAGGACAGTCTATTTAAATTTATTTACCTCAGAATTGGACAGCCTTTTTCAGTCTGACATCATATTTGACCTTTGTTTTGATGTGTTAGGGACTACATTCAAAACAGTAGGCAGGACATGTCAAAAAGGTAGACAGAGATGGGGGAAAAAATTAAAAGCGATCATCATTAAATATTTAAAGAGATTTTAAAAATCAATTCAGTATCTACTTATGGCAACAAATTGCACCACAAAGTATGAGTAGCAGTGGGGGAGCAGCCACATAAGGAAAGCACACAAACAGAAAGGACTATTACTTATGGTCTTACTCATAGTTTCTCTCATTCATTGACTTTCCATTGACTGACTTTTGAATACTACAAGTCTTTCCACTGACTGCTGATGAGACCTCTAAAGGCTAGCTATGTCCTGATGGGCAAAAATAGTCATAAAGTAAAGTATTAAAAGGAAAACGTTCTTTGACCATCACAAGTTGTTGGCATGGCATGGCATGGCATGGGACTACTTGATCTGTGTTCATCATAAATGACTATCAAAGGACCAGTGCAGCATTCAGTGTAAAAAGTATAAAACTAGAAATGTTGATAAAGTGGCAGCCAACTTGACCAAGAATGATGGTGATGGTAATACCAAAACAACATATATTTTAATTCACTACTTTGGAATTCTGAAAATCAATTTTTAGCTTTCACTGTTTTGTGAACTTTGTATTCATGGAAGTAACTGATTATCCAATGTCTACTGACTGGTTTTGCACAGTGTTTAGAACCTCATGAGAACAACAGCAGTTGGCAATGTCACTAACTGTAAGAAGATAGTCTATTAGTGACAATATTAGAATGGAGTCAATGGATCGTTAATCAAAATGGCTGGAATGGTGGATGTATCATTCATTATAAATATCTTAATGGTTAAAGCTGTTTTGTAGAATAAGCAAAGCATCAAAGCATACAAACGATTAAGGAAACTACAAAATTGTTTTGCAAAACCAAGAAAAAAACTATCAACAAAATGCAGATCGGTTTTAATTTAAAGAAGCTTTGTATATATTGATTGAGCTTTCATTTATTCTCCCTTGGCTTCGTAGAGACGATGAGATAGAACCAAGCTACCTTAAGAGGAAGAAAATCATGATTTCCATATCTTAGGTATAACTTTTTAATACCACAGCCTTATTTTCCAGATGTCTGCTCAGTAAGCAAAGCCACACTTACAATAAGCTTCTGCTGCTCTTTAGCACACATATTTCCCAAAATTACTTTAAATATGCAATGCACTACTTTAACCTTGCCTATGATTTCTCAGGAATAAGCTGCAGAGAGTGCTAATTTAGCAATTATGAGGAAAGATTCAACTCATTGGTTTGTATTATGAAGCACGTTAACACCTGGATTTTCACAGCATGGTAACCCACTGCTAACTTATACGAACGTCACTTAAGGAAAACACAGCAGAACTTGATGCACTAGTTATAAAATATGCATCACTCTCAGTCCAGTAAATGTATAAGTATTGCATAAGATACGCTCAGGGACTGGCTAGAGATGAAGAGTAAGACAAGGCTGGGACTACGTCTACCATTTTGTCTGACTCTGGTGCCAAATCTGACATGGATTTGCTCTGAGAATACAGTCGAAGAGAATGGAAGAACCTGACAAGATAATGGTATTGAACTCGCACAGCTCACAGTGTAATGGGCTAAGAGTCAATGAGGTGAGTATTTGATTGTACACGGATAATTCAGGTGCTCCAAACAACATTTAAGATTTGCTTGTGACTAAGAGCTGCAATGAAGAGAAAAGTCTTCTTGTACCTCAGGGACAGCATCTTCTCAAAATGAGAAAGTGTCTACAAGTGTCTTCAGATGTGCTGAGTTAAAGATTGCATTCAAAAAGGAAATGAACTGTAGGATCCATATGGTTACCACACGCAAATGAAAAACGTTTGTAGTTTCGCTGTCTGTGTCTGCCAACTGTAACAACTGTTTGAAAATTATTTCAAACAAATTTACAGCCTTGTGTGTGTGTGGACAGAGATTTGTGCTCTGGCAAGTCTAGAGAATGAACTGTGTTCCAGATACAAGCAATTCTCTTTTTTTCTGAAGAATTGGCTGAGGCAAAAGCATACTTTCTGTGACCTGTATTAACATGTTTCTCCCTCATTTTTTTGTGTGTCAACAATCTTGTTCAAAATGATGTGGGCAGTTGTCATGTAATTCCATCTTCATTGTCACATGTTGCTTAAGGGAGAGCTTTTCTTTCTCTTCACACTAAGAATTCTATGCAATAGCAGAGCCACGCTTGCCTAGATCCAATGCTCCTTTATGACTTTGTGTGTGTCTGAAAAAAAATCTGATGTTTATTTACTTTTAGTCTTTTCTTTTTCTCTTCAAAAAGGTTCAGGTGTGATAAAGCAAAGCTGCAAGATCCCATGTGACTTCCAGAGGCCTAGCTCCAACAGTTGCTGCCGAATGCTACTGTTTGATTGACAAACAAGATATATATACCGACTGCAATTCGTTAAATAAATGTAATTTTAATTTAATTTAACTTACTTCAAATCCCTCTTTGTTTAAGTCTGGGCCCTAGACACTTCATAGTTCCAATTTTTCAGGTGTGGTATCTGACAAGCCCTTACTGCCCCCCCCCCCAAAGATGCCCACCCATGATTTAAAGCCACTGAAATTGTCATTTCGTGCACAAAGTATTGATTTCTCCACTTCAAGGGAAGTGTTATATTTTCTCAAAAGGATCCTGAATTTAAGACCCTTCTTAAAACTCAGAAAAAAACAATTAGCAAGCACTCAGGGAATCCAAGATAGGCCTCCCGTTTTAAATATAAATTACATGGGGGAAACCCCCCCCTACTTTTCAGTTAAATAAGGTGAAGGCATTAAAATACTTGCACTTCATATTCATTTTTGTGAGTTTTACGGCATTAAGGCACTTTGCAGAGCCTCCACTGGTAGAAATTCTGTTTTTTTTATTCTTTTCAATCCAGCAGAAGGTTGAAAAGGAATTATGTCAAGAGGCTCAGAACTCTGTTGGTCAGTCTGGCTGTCCATCAGCAGGATAGCTCGCCAAAACCAAAACTGAATGGAACCAAATGTGATATGGTGGGGGAAACCAGCAAAGGAAAGTTTTAAAATGGTCCAGTTCTGAAAGAGAAAACAATTCCAGAAAAAAAATATCCCCCAGTGCATCCTTATGGAAGAGGCAATTGGGTGGGGGCTTAGAATGCTCCTGACTCCTCCATTCTAAATTCCCCGCCTTCCTTCTGGTCACATGACCAAGAATGGATATAAGCTGCCCACCTGTTTCCAGGGCACACATATACACACACAGATCAACTCAACACAAGGGGAGAGCACAAATACACCCACACATAAACACAGATGCAACACATTACTCTCACACAGAAAAAAATACAGACACTTCCTACAGCCTTTGCTGCTGATGGAGTGGGGAAGAATTCTGGGAGCCATGCTCTGCATGCTTTCCCTAACTTACTGCATCCTGGCGAGGAAACAACTAACAACAAATTAACTAGGTCAGTTAATTCTTTCTGATTCTCGTGTGGGCATTCATTGGCACAGCTTGATTTTATATGCTGGACTCGATGGATCTTACAGGAAGACTCTTCAGCCAGTCAGTGTTGTATTTGCTGCAGTTGTGAAGCTCCAGCTAGATCTGTTCTCTCTTCCACTCTTCTGTGCTTTACATTCCTGATGTTACAACAAAACAAACAGAATCTGTAAGTCAGAACTGACTTTATGCATTCCTCTCATGGGCCCTGAAAAAAAGGAAGCTTGCTTCTGTCGCCCTTCGCTCAACGCAAGAACCACCTGATGTAGGCCTGTTTATGGTCACGTCGCCATCTGCCATGAGTGATTCGGAGACTTTCTAGTTCTGCTACTGTGGTGCTCTGCTCCTTGGGGCAGGTGGCAATTCTGCTTTCTAGATGCGACTGCCCCAATCTCAGTTCTGTACTTTCCTTTTCTTCTCTGCAGCGGAACTTGCTACCAGGCTAAGATGAAACTCCAGAGCCTCACCTTTCGGACCTTCCCGCCCCTCAGGGTTCATTGGACCCCCACTGGCGTCCATCACCATCTCTGCCTGCTCCTTCCAGCGAAGCTGAAGAGAAGGTGGGAAGGCGGCGCGCCCTCAGCTCTTTCTCCCCTTTTCTCCGAGCGCTTCTGCTCCAGGGCCAAGCAGGAGGAAGCGGGAGGCACAGGTTTACCCGCCCACAACTTAGAATAATCGCCTGGGCTAGTAGGGCTCACCTTTTCATGAACCACCAAACTCTTTCATCTCCCACCCGCCCGGGCGCTGTCCTTCTCTAACTAAGGAAGCGCTAAGGAAATGCGTGGCAGTTCCCTCCGCAGAGCCCACCAGTCTCTTGGGAGTCTGCAGTGTGTGTGTGTGTGAGAGAGAGAATGAGAGATAGAGAGAGAGACTGTGTGTGGTGTCGTTTCAGTTAGCTTCGCCTTACACTTGCTGTTTATGCTGACACAAACAAATCTACACGCGCGCACCTTCCACGGTTGTCCGCCACCTCAGTTGCCATCGCGGGCGATATTAATGATTATTTGGAGGAGCAGAAGGGAAGCCGTTTCGAAGTGGGCGAGTGGAGGGAGGGTGCTGGGGGGGGGGCGAGCATCGGAGGACGGGCCTGTGGGCAGAACACGCCCAATCCCCGCGGGCCGTGAGGCGCCGCCGGTAAACTCAGGAGGCAAAAGAGAGACTAATGGAACAAGCCCGGTGCAGGTGTGCGCTGCTGGAGAGTTGCCAACGTACAAGGTGTAAGAGGCGGTTCCTCCCCCCAGAGTGCAAAGCTTCTGCCCCGGGGGTTGGTGGGGGGAGCTACGAGCGAGCAATTGGCGAGACTGCGAGCAGGCTGTACGCGCTCAGACTCAGGGTCAAAACCGGAGGCGTAACCGAGGGGCGGACACCGCTGAACTGGGCTTGACAGAAGGGAAAGGGAGGACAAAGCGCAACAGCGCGCAAGACGTGAGGCCGGCTGTTCATGCCCGCGTTCGTCGAGGTCGCGGTGGGGCGCACCGAGTGCTCAGTGGCTGGCCGGAGGCAGCACATCCCTTGGTCTGAGCCAGACGGGCACCAAAGATCCGCGCGATGGAGAGAGTCTGGAAGATGCTGCAGTAGAGCCGACCTTGTGCGCTCTCAGCCACGGAGAAAGCGGGGCCACGGCGGGAGACGCTCAGCCCATCAGGTAACGGGGCCGTCTGGACACCTTCGGAGAGCTGCGCGAAGATCGAGGGTGCGGAGCTGGTTGGACCACCCCAGCCGGCCCGGCTCTCTTCCGATGTGCACTGAGTAGCCATCTTATAGCAGGAGGGGAAAGGAGATGGCCCGCCGAAGGGCCACAGGGATGCGCTGGAACACCGGCAGGGGGTGGCCTCCGGGCGGAGTAGGAGGGCGTGCTAGGACCTCGGCGGCCCGCCAAGAACGAGAACAGGGAGCGGGTTGCCCGCCCGTTCAGACGGGCCCCTCAAGTCGTGCCAGCCTCACTTCGCTTACCTGCTGCGCGGAGCCCCTGCTTCTTCGGAGGCGGTCAGAGAGCGGAGCAGGAGAAGGCGGCTCCCCATCGCCGCGCGCTCCTGCCCGCCTCCTCTTGCTTCGGCTTCGTGCGTCCGTCGGTCCCTCCCTCTCTGTCTCCAAGCCTCTCCACCCCTTTCTCGGCTTTCCACCCATTCACCCCTCGGGTAGATTTCGGGGCTCTGGTGAATGTGGATCCTTCCTTCGGGAGGGGGGGCATGGGTGGGGGCGGGGAAGGGGTGGGGACTCGGGGCTTTGGAAATAGCGTCGGATCCTCTCTCAGCGCCACTGGTTTGCGCTTCTCCTCCTTAGGCTGCAGGAAGGAGCCGCTTGGCACTTCTGCCGCCGTCCCCACCGCTGCTGCCAGGCGCTTGGATTAGCGCAGGCAGAGGCGGCGTCCCATCGCCGAGGTGCTTTGGGACTGCAAGCCCCCCGTCGCGTTTGCCAGGCGCGCGAGGCGCCAGGTCAGGGGCGGGCGGGCGCCGGGTACGAGCCGCGGGCACGTCTCGAGCCTCCCCGCGGGCGGCTCTGTCTCCCTTCAGAGGGCTCGCTAGGGTGGAAGGTCTTGCGCCCCTCCTTCTGCGTCTGGCGAGACGAGCGCGAGGTGAAGAGGACAAGAGGGAGGGGAGGAGAAGTTGGGGAAAAAGTCGCCTCTTGCCTCACCGCTGCTTTCCACTCCTCCTCTGTGCGATAGGCGGGCGCCCTGCGGAGCCTTTCCCTGGGAGAGTTCTGCGACCGGCTTAAGAGAAGAAAGCGGCAAGGATTTCCGCGCGCTTCGTCCATCTGTGCCGCTGGCGCGACTTCCTTGTTAGTTTTTCCACCGTTCGCTTTTTTCTTTTTCTTTTTTTTCCACGTTAACCTCTATTTGAACATGGCAAGGACAGTCTCTCCTCGAAGTGGATTCGGTGTGGGAAAAAGCACAGGAAACCGGAGCTAAATGACAGGATGCGGGAGACTTAAGGAGATAGCCGAGAGAGAGAGAGAGAGAGAGAGAGAAAGCTCATTGCAATCAACAAGACTTCGGGTGCTACTACCACAGTTGCCGTGGCGGCTGGGCGGCTGAATCAGTTCTCTGTTTCTTTTTAACTGGCCCTGCTGGAGGAGGATTTAAGACCTAAGTGGAGAGACTGGATAATCTGGTTCCGTTTTTTCAGACCTTCTGTATCCAAAGCAGAAGATGGCCTGGGGACTCTTTTTGCACTGTGCAGCCCTCACAGTCACCCTTGGCAGGGCTTTGAAGAGCGGTAAGTGACCCAAGATCACTTTCAGGTGCATCCAGGTTGCTTTCTGCAAGTCAGAAGACCCTCCGCCCGAGGTTATGATAAGCCAACCGTGAAACAGGTTTTAATTATATTGGCTAGAAGGGAAGATTGATGTATAAAATGTTGGATATTCCTCTAGAATTACACCTAATCATCACACATAGTCTGTCAGCCCTTCCTTTTTGGCTCCATACTCTAATGCAACATGTAACACAGGGCTTACGGCTTTCACATAATAGCCAATCATTTTAATGTTTCTTTCCCTTGGCAGTTGCACAAGATTGCCCAGAAAAATTAAACAGATGAGTATTTCAAATGCCAAGTATTATTTCTGGGGAAGTGAAAGCTAAGGGAGATACAGGTCTATAGATATATAACCATCTTTGCTAATTAGGCAGGTACCTTTTCTCTCAGCTGTACTTACACTGAAATTAAAAAAGGCTTGCGTTTACAGGATACTTGCTCTGTCAATGCAAGGAATATAAAGCGTTCTTCACAGGCAATAGTTCTAAAAAAGAATCCCCTTACAGACTCTTCGTATCTGGCTTTGAGGCAATGCTTGATAGCAGCAGCTTCAAAGCAACAAGGGTTTCTGGCACAACAGTGGCCAGACATCTGGAATATCTCATTCTATTAGGCAGTCTTTAAAATGTTTTAACTTTGGGAGTACCTGGCATTTAGCTTGCATGCATGGGGGGAAATTCACATGGGTTTTTCTTCCCAGAACAAAGTCTGAGCAATTATTAGCTGATTACCAAATATTAACTTCTTG
The DNA here is from genome assembly GCA_030867105.1 of Liasis olivaceus. Classification (NCBI taxonomy): domain Eukaryota; kingdom Metazoa; phylum Chordata; class Lepidosauria; order Squamata; family Pythonidae; genus Liasis; species Liasis olivaceus. Next base: position 14,820,300 of record CM061351.1, read on the forward strand.
CTTGACTAGGGTTTCAATCAAACTAATTAAAAGAAGGGACATCCTCCACTGTACTTCGGATGGTATATTGTTTTAATAAGAGACTGCGAGTAGTGTGCCTTTTACAGGAACAGATTTAAATCACACTTTATGAAGGAAATTAATCTTTTTCCAATATATGTTGAGGAAGTTGGCTAATTTGGTAAAAACAGAACAACTCAACAAGTTCTCTGTCTGCTTCTTCAGTTAACATTCATAGAATCAGGGAATCAATTTGCAGGGAAGTATTTGTACCTTGGAAGTCATGACTCGGATTCAGTTTCAGATCTAATGTTTTGGAAGAACCAACTAGACCTCTTCTTTCAGTCTCAAGTCAAAGATTACGTGATCACGCTGTGCATCTTCAGTGATTTGTGGACAGTATTGAATTTAACTGATATGTATAAATGAGAAAGGAATCATTGGAAACATAGTGGATGTACTAAATGCCTTTGTGCCATCAAGTAATATTCTCTGATGAGCCAAATCTAGGAAGAAACTACAAAGCTGTCATTGAGCCTGAGCAGTTGTGGGCAAAATATTTTTAGCCCCACTGAAGTCGTCATAGTTCTTTGGATCTGCAGCAATTTAACAGATCCACTGATGCCACATCTTCTTCTGTCCAGTGCAAGTGTCTGCTAAATTAATTCATTAACCTTATTTAGAGCTAATGGTCCAAAGTCATTAGAAACTGCTTCTCTTAATCAAGTAAGAGAGAGATTTCACAGAGCCAGAGAGTCTTAACGGCCCACATTATCTTATTATATTATCACTTTCCCAGGAGATAGCGATTAAAGTGTTATTGGTAGTGAGTTCACTAAATGTTTCCTGGAGTGACTCTGTCAAGTGATTCACAAAGCACTGGTTTATTTCAGCCATTTCACAGATTCCAGATTCTGCCATGTTGTTTGCATAGAATTAGAGAAGACTTAATGAAGCGGGATAGTTTTCTTCCTAAGTCTGCTACAGATGGCAAATCATGCCAGATTGTCTCTCAGGCCACATGCAAGAGGTTCACAGAGGAATATCATTGGCTGCTGACTTTGAACTCCTAGTGACAACATCTTTTGTTCTCAGGAAAGAAACATGGGATGCAAACTGCCAAAGCAGAGATAAATAGGAACGTATAACCAACTCAAAAATCATAATTTGTTGAAGGAAATAAACCATCTCATTCTCTTCTAATTTATGGCAGATGTTTCCTATCATAGCGGTCGTTTATGCATTTTTGATGCACTCTTTCTTTCAACCTGATCTGTTTTTCTATAATAAAATTCTGCACATTGATAATTTCATGTTAAGAACCACTGATACCTTTTTCATATCGCAAGAGTTCTCTTAAAAGCAGAATCCCAACCTGTATACCATTACTGGGAAAATGTTGTACATCGCAGGCTATGTTAATGCGTGCTTGTTTGTCTGATGTTAATGGGACATCAGTAACATTGCATTAGATAATGTCCGTAATGATGTGCAGACACAAACAACAGTGGCATAAGTGACATTGGAGGTTCATGAATTCTCTTCTTTTCCATCTTTATAATTCTATAATTTGTAATTAACCCTAACACACAGTTGTGAGATAGAGCACTGGCTTTTACCCAGGACCAACTCACTAGATTTAGAGAGCTGGGGAAGGCAAGTATTTTGTAATTGGAAGTCCTGCAAACTTTGTTTTGTTTTCCTTTCTGCTTTGCTAGCTCTTATCTGGTCCCCAAGCAGTAGAGGTGGGGGGAAACTTCCGTAATGAAGCCAACTGAACCTTTGCTGCTTCAACAATGTCCTTTGTTCCTTGGTAGTCTGGACCTCAGGAGTACAGATGACTTCAGATTGCTTAGATTTAGTATCTGATAAACCAGAAACAAAGGGATTCTGTAAACAAGCTGGGCTGTCTAATGACAAAGAACAGGCTTATCATCAGAAAGCTAACACTAGGGCGGTCAGGCGGTATTTCCCTTCAAGTTGCTCCCTGTGTAAAACTTGATATTTAATACTATTATAGCTACATAATCTATACCTATTATCGCTCCTTCTGATAATTAATGTGTACTACTACTAGGCGCTGTTAATGCTTTCTATACGGTTGCTATTAAGCCACAAAGCCTTTATTTGGGTAAAAGGTATTTGGTAAAGCTACTCAGTTTGGGTGTATTTTTAAAAATGTTGATCTGAAAGAGCTTACTGTTGCATTCAGCCATTTTTTTGTTTACAGAGAAGAGTTTTCTATAAACGTCTGCAAAAACAGTTATACAAGTGATGGGAAAGATAATATGTTAGCTTGAGGTGAAGTACTGAATGACCTATTATTTACATGATGGATCAGTCAAAGGTGTGACCTCAATATAATATATGTATATGTGTGTGTTTTAATTGCAGATCGATGTGGTGAAAATATAAAAATTTTAGAGCCTGGGTATCTTACATCTCCTGGCTATCCTAATAGTTATCACCCAAGCCAAAAATGTGAATGGTTGATTCAGGCTCCTCAACCTTACCAGAGGATTATGATCAACTTCAACCCACACTTCGATTTAGAGGACAGAGAATGCAAGTAAGTGAGATCTGTCTGTAAAGGGAACCACAGCACCATCTAGTGGTCGAAAGACATTAATGGTGTCTTCTTAAGGGGTGGGGAGTTGAAACAGCTGATAAGTGTAAAATTTTGTGTGCAAAATTCATTTCTTGGAGATGTGACTTCAGATTGGATCATGTGTTTGTGGTAAGGATATAAAAGCAAGTGCATACTTCATAGTAGGCATTGTCGTAGTTATAAACCTGTAATCCATCTGCCTGTTTTGTTGGAAATGTGGACCAATTAGCAGTTATTTCTTCTGAAAGTTTCCTTCAAGCTGCACAGTGACATGGAGAACATGGAATGCATGTGCAGGAAGAAGAGGAAAAAGGCAACTGTTCATTTTTAAGAATAACTATGAAAGTGCTTTTAAAAAAGTCCTGATGCTTTTTTTAAAGAAGTTCACCATTATTGACTAGTTGCGGTTCATTGTTTGTTTGCTTGTTTGATGGCAGCGGTTATGTGTCTAGAATGGATTGTAAGAGTTGAACAAGCCTGGGTGCCCATGTGTGTACAGCTGTGTGTCTGTTTTACAGAGATTTCCCGTATTGTAATTAGGAAAATATTGGTGTACCTTCAAGAAAAAATTATCAGTTTTCTAAAATAAAATTGAGTAACAGAAATGATTTTCATTACAAATTGCTGAGTTAGCTGACAATTTGAGGACTGGACTGATCAATATAGAGTGTGTAGAATGTAATGTACAAAATGCTTTATAGTGCTAAAGCCTAATTAAAAGTCAGTAGTAGTTGAAGTGTTAGACTGAGACAAGGAAGACCCAAGTTTAGCTCCATCTTTATTATGGGAACTCAGTGGGTGACTTTGGGCTACTAACTATCTCTCAGTAGCCCAGCCTATCTCAGTTTTCTTGTTGTGAAGGAAATTAAAGTAATTGCACACATGCTACTTTGCACTTTACAGGAGAAGTACAATATGAATGTAATAATAAATATATCAAATGATCTCATGCTAAAGTAGCATTGGCTCCAATCTCAGTATGAAATAATTTCTTTAAGTAGTACTCTCACAATACCTACTGAAAGTAAATAGGTACTCTTAGTTTTCAAGTGTGGGAATAAAGTTTACTCTTTATATAAGAATGTACTCCATCAGAGAGGACTTGAGAACTAACTTTCCCTCTGAGTTTATATGTAATAGGTGGGGAAGCATTAGCTTCCAGATGTTGCTGAATGTTTCCAGCAGTCTCAACCCACACGGTCAGTATGAGGGATGCTAGAAATTATAGTTCAGCAGAAGTTGGAGGTTCACAGATTGCTCATAGGTGTTTTGTTATACATGATGTGGAATGTGCCATTCATTTGAGAATACTTTCAAACTCCTCCTGTGAGGTAGTATGTGAGTGACTAACTCACTGAATTTGTAAATCTTTGTAATCTTCAAAAGAACCTATGGCATAAATTAGTGATACTCCCACTCTGCAAATGGGATGAAAGATAATGATTTGTCATAAGCCAGACACTCATCTTGTTTCTGAATAGGAATTGTTTTCACTCTGTGACCACCTGAACTTCTTGAACTACATTAGCCTATGCTCTAACCAAAGCTCTGAAGTATGGATGGACAATTCTGTATACTATGGATAATCAATGAACTGCCAACCTTTACTGGCAAGATTCCAGTAAACCCATCTTTGACAAACTGCTTAATCCAGGTATATTTGTGAGTCTGACTCTTTTCCTGTGTTAAGATTGCTACTGATTGGTGACTTTTTGAAATGCTTTTTTCCCACCAAATATAAACTTTGAGTGTCCTTGGTGGGCACCTACAACTCCAGGAAACCCAGTGAGCATGGCCAATGATGAAGGACACTAGCTATTATAATTCAACAACATCTGGAGGGCCAACTTTGCTCACTACCACTATCTGAGTCTTCAGAAACTGTTTCTTTAAGTAGGTGGTTTTGAGGTAGAAGTGAGATCAAGATCACTGTAACTTTTAACATGTTAAATGTTTCTTTTCCTTCCCAATTAATTGCAGCAATGCATCTGTACAATAAAAACTGGAATACCAGATCTGAAATATAGTCCTATCATTGCTGGATAAAGTGATTAAATAAGGGAATGTTTAGGATTAATTATCCTACCATTAATAGCCCTACCATTAGACAAAGGGAGGCTGTGGCCTCAGGCAGGAAATGTTGAGTGTTGTGAAAGGACAGAATAGCTATGTACCATAGTTGTGCTGTATTTTTAACACAAGGAAGGGAAGGGATAGCCAATAGTGCCCTTTCCTGGACTGACAGACCCTTGGTTCCATTACTTCTTGCTTGTAATGCTCTCTACTATACATGGGGCTACCCTTGATTTGAAAGATACAACTTGTCCAGAATACAGTTGCACGAACAGTTACAGGCACACCTCAGTACATCCATGTACATCCAGTACATCCATCTCAGTACACCTATACTCTGCAATCTGCACCAATTCTCAGTGGGTTTCCAGGTGAAATTCAAGGTGCTGGTTGTCATCTATAAAGCCCTACATGGCTCATGGCCTGGTTATCTACACAGCTGCTCTTTTCTCCAATTGTCTCTGTCCTGTAAGATTGGACAGGATGGGCATGTTCTGTTAAAGAGTGCCATTTTGTGTGCCTTCTCTGTTGCCACTCCTGGCCTCTGGAATACCATTCCCCAAAAGATGTTCAGCCCTGTCTCTGCTCTGCTTTAGAATGACTTGAAAACCTGGCTTTTCGAACAGACCATGAGCCAAGAAGCTTTGTGATCCTGCCAAGTGATGACTGATGAGGGCTGGTGATGCTGAAACTGATGTTTTATGTACTTCCTCACAGCATCATTTCATTTTTATACCTTCTGCATTCTGATTGTCTGTTTCTACTGGGTTTTTAACATAAGGCACCTTGAGCCTTTCCGATTTGGTGGCCTTTTAAGTGTAATAAATAAAGAACACTTGTGGGAGGAGTATGTGGGTTGCCTCAGGAAGCAAAATGTCTGTAGCTGGCCCTAACTAATGAACAGACTCCATCTTTTGATGGGGGTAAGTGATCGAATGATCAGTGAGCAGGAACTGGAAGATAAGGCTAGTTGGCTGATGGGACAGAAAACTCCTTGATGATCTAGGTCTAAGTGAGAAAGAGCTTGAATCCTAGAGTATGGATTTCTAAACGTTCGCGTAGTCATAGTTGCTAAATGTCATGATTAGAAGTATTTTAGAATTAGCTTTTTAAACAGATTCTTAGCGATACGTCCTCTGAGTATCCCTTTTTCCTGCAGTTCAAAGAAGAAATAGACAATATTGTAATATAAATATTTTAGTGTTTATTTAGTGGAGCTGCTGGATGGTAATGTAACAGTATAATAATTGAGGTGCTATATTATAGCACAACATGACCATTCTGTAAAGGTGAAAAGTTAACAAACTTGGCTTGGTCTAGGTGTATTACACCCTTGGGTGTAATGTATTTCTTCCTTTCTGCAGATTATTTGCTCCCTTTGGTACATGTTTTTGAAGCCTACCTAATTAATGTCTTTTTCTCTCTCTCTCTCTCTCTCTACTCTAATTGGGCAGTTTTGTTGTCAGGCAAAGATGGGTAATTTTACAGCCAGAAGCTTTGTAGGCAGACATATTTAAATTGACCTTTCATTGTACAACTTAAATGCTTCCTGTGTTATTTTGCATTCCATTTTAAATCCCAATCCATTGACTTTCACATTATGACAATTACACTCAAATGAAGAGATTTGTGCCAAAGGAGCAGATTTGTAAGAAAAAATATTTCTTCACAGGAAATTTTAAAAACTATTCAAATTCAAAAGTTGCTCAGAGTTTCAAAAATCCCTATTTCTTTTGCTAGATATTAGGTGGTGAGACAATAGATTAGTGTACTTGTCAAAAAGTCTTGGATTTTTAGTATTAAGTGTAACCTGTTATTTTCCAATTCTAGGTTTTGGTTTATTATCACAGCTGCATAGATAAAATATATAATAGTGCAAGCAAAGCAGTTGATGTTTTAGCTTCAAAAAACAGCACTCGAAGGGAACAAAAATATATATTGGCACTCCCAAACAGAGATAACAAATTACTGCTTTTGATGAAAGAAGTGCAAATAAGAGGTTCATGTTTATTGTTCAATCTGAATTGCATCTGCCCCTTAGTAATAGCTATGGGGACGTTGGAAGGTGATAATAATTGTCACATTAAAGCTGTCTAGGAGCAGCCATCACTCTGCCTGTGTCTAAGCAAACAAACTCAGGGGTCTGCTGAACTGAGACTAAACAGCTCTCTTGTTTTTATTTCAGTCTGGCTTCAGTAACAATCAGGGTGTTGCGTTTGCAGCTTCTGTTGTCTCCTTAATCCGTGTCCCATGCAGCACCTCACTTTTTGCAGCTTTGTTTTCCTTCCTGCCCTTATGTTTCCAGGATCTTGTACTAGTATTTCTTTCCATTTCACCAGCCCTTGTTCCTGGTTTGGGCCCAGCTGCTTTTATCTTCTTCTTGCTTCTCATCCATCCTTTCTCTTCCTCTGTCCAGAGACACCTTGTCCCTTACAGCCATGTTTCTCAACCTTGGTAGCTTTCAAATGGGTGGTCTTCAACTCCAATTCTGGAGTTGAAGTCCACCCACCTGAAAGTTGCCAAAGTTGAGAAACCCTGCCTTATAGGCTGCAGTTCTTCCCTTTACAATATCTTCTATATCTTGGCTTTCACCTTTTATTTCTCAGCGATGCCCTGATTTGCACAAAAGGGCTAGCCCCAAACATCCAAGGGGTCAGCCTCCAAGGGATTCATCTCCTTCCAGTGCAAGCAGCTAATTGAGAGCTTACATGACCACACAGACTTTCTAGAAAAGGAGAGGGGAAGCTAAACAGCATTTTAGAGATGAGGAGGAGGAGGAGAGGCGGTGGCAGCAGCAGCAACAGCTGCTCTACCACCTTGTGAATTTGCAAGCTAAGTGAAAACTCCATCTCCCAAAGCACAACCTGGTAAATTTTCCTTTGAATTTTTAATTACAAATATGGAGGAAAGCTTGTCAAATTGTTCCCCAAAACATTTAGATAGAACAGCCTTACCTTCATCTTGTAAGCCAAGAAAGTGCTTCAGGACTCTGAAATCACATACAGGCACTGAGTATGTGCAACTTTTAGAGTCATGGCAGAGGTATCCACAAGAGGATTCAAAAAAGTCCAAAATGGTAGCCATGACCACAATCAAAACACCACCCCTGCCAACATCTTGACATTTTTTTTTACCTCCCCCTCCGCCTCCCTCTCCCCCCACAGACACCCAGAGCAGCAGATATCAGATTGAGCAACTTGGTTAAATTTGGGGGGTGTTTAACATTAATTTCATAACTACATTCCAGTTTTTCCTTTGCTATTCCTTAGGGAAGAGCATAATTTTAAAGGCCTTGTGAGGGTATCCATCATGCAGTTTTCACACAGAAAGTTTCTATGCTTATAGTTTCATTGTTTGTGGGCAGAGAGCTATTCTTGTAATTTATAGAGAGCCAGCTACTGGCTGAAGTGATGAATTCGGATCAGGATGCTCCACTTCAAATCTGCCATTAGTCATGGAAGCTTCTAAGATACCTTTGAGTCAGTTGCCCTTTCTCAGCCTAACCTATCTCACAGGGATTGCAGCTGTGGGCTAACGGAAGGATATAAATCAAGGAAGGAAGGACTGTTGGAAATAAGAAGAAAATAATTGCAGAAAATAGTTGTAATCCACAGATGTGTGAAGTAAACGCTAAACCTTAAAAATGTAAACATCGCACATTATAATGAAAGATTCTTTTCGAACAATTCATGTAAATGGAACTCATTCATGTAATGTTTGTGGCATGCTTATTTTTGTGTTTCAGATTTGGGTCTTAAAGCAAAATTATATATTATACATAGTAATTGTTGTATTAATTCAAAATAATGTGTTTTATTAGTATTTCCTGTTTGTGAAGAAAAAGAGCAAATGTAGTTATACTGCATGGAGGAAAATATTTTAAAGGTTTATCTTTTCATTTTTGATGCCTATTGCAAATATTTTTAGGGTACAGTTCTATATCCTATATGATTTGTTTGCTCTAATGTCCTATCGGCTATACGTACTCTTTTAAAACTTTATATCTGAATAATAAACAAGAATGTCACAGGCCTTTGAATTTATGGAAGTCTTCCGGTTTCCCAGCAATGCAAGCTATCAGCATGATAATTTATAATGGTTTGTGACAAATGCTGCTGAGCATAGAGGTGTGTGGTTACATTCAGATCAGATGTCATCAACTAGGGAGCAATAAAAATTTCACAGACACTAGGTTAAAAACATTAAGAAAATGGATGTGAAATTTCAAACAACAAAGTTTTACAAAGTAGGATGGGATGGCTAGAGGAAGCCAAACAGTGGGGTTTTTGCTAACAAACTATTCATTCTGTTCCACTGTTAACACTATTGTTTTATAGGTAGTGTTGTAAGAGTTATTATTATTGAGCTTGTTTAATTGACCATAACTTAGATTCTCAAAAAACAGCTCCTTTATTTTGACAATTACTGAGTTTGTATGCCTTATTCTCAGATCAGTTCAAACAGAAAATTCACTTGGGTTTTAGAAATATTGAAAGTGTACAGGAGGGCTCAGTAGTTAATTGTTCCTTAAATTGGTTTTAACAAGGATAAATTATGTATCTGAGATTAAAGCTATACAAGGATTGTAATCAATTATAGCTCTTTAAAAACAGCTATTATAAAATATGCCTGTGTGTGTATGTGTGTATGTATATGTGTGTGTGTGTGTGTGTGTGTGTGTGTGTGTATGGATCAAAAATCTAAAACAGATGCTGTGCTCACAATTCTGAACCGGAAATCCACTCAGTATCGTTTACCGTTGAGCAGAAATATGGATAACATAATTTTGCCATAAACGAGTCTGGAAAAAAACTCTAAAACTCATAAACAAGGCGGGCTTTCAGACATAATGGAATCGGGAAATATTATGAAGGGTTGGTAGGGATAGTTGTGATGAGCCAATAATCCTTTTCTGATTTACATTTTAACCAGTCTGAACAGCTTGCTTAGAGGATGTTTTTTAAATTAAACCGGGGGCCACAAGAAAATACGTTGAGGGCAACATGTTTCCTAGAATTGCATGTTGCATCATTATTCATCATCATCAACAACAACTACCAACATTTCTATCCAGAGGACATTTTTACCGTATTAGAACAGGGTTGGCCTGACAGGTTATCCAGGGAGGGAGCATGAAGAACAGATTAATTTGAATTCCTTTATCTCTCATTTTACAAATTGAATCTGGGCTGTACATTTAGCTCTGTTCAACACATAGTTGGAATGAACCCAACTCATCAGGCAATCTGTATAATGCTGTTGAGCTGCCCTGTCCTTGCCATCTATTTACCACTACTCCAATTTATATGTAGTACACAAAATGTAATTAATGCCAGTCAACTTGATTTTTAAAAAAATAGGTCTTGTCAAACAAACCTGATTTCATGTTGTGATGAAATTAAAGTTTGGCTGTTGATAGTAACAGATTTGATATAATGTCTTTTGACTTGTCCATATGATATATAACAGCTGGTTAAACAACCATACCCAGTGTGTGTTCATTAATCACTTCACATCAACCTATTGGGCGGTCTCAAATTGAATGCTACAGGTCTCTGTTGTAGGCCTGTTTGATCCAACATTTTTATAAATGATCTTCACATGAATGTGAAGAGGGGTTGCTTATCATATTTGCAAATAACACAAAACTAGGAAGAATAAACAATACTACAGAATATAGATTTAAGATATAGGGGAATCCTGTCAAACTGGAACCAGTGCTAAAACTATTTATGTGAAGTTAAACAGAGATACTATAAGCCTTTAATACAAAGAGAGAAGGTTGGTAAGACTTGGTTTGGAAGCTATACATATGAAAAAGTATCCTAGTAAAGTGTTCCAGATGTTATGGAAAAGTAGCTAAACATGGAATTTCTAAGGGTTGGTCCAACACAACTAACAGCATCAGGTTGGGAAAGGCTGCCTTCATGGATAATAAACTCCATATGACCCAATTGTGAGGTAGCTGCTAGAAAAGTTAGTGTAAACTTCAACAGGATTAACAGAAGCATGGTGTCCACATCAAAGGAAATAATAGCTTCACTATATACTGCACTAGTCAAACTGATTATCTGTGGTCTGCTCTGGATGCTTCATTTGAAAAATATTGACAAAACAAGTGCCTTCAGAGAAGAGGATTCAGGATAGTGAGCCGGCTGAGGATTCTAATATTTAAAAGACTGTCATGTAGAAGATAGTACAGAATTGTTTTCGGCTGCTCCTGTAGATGAGACTAGAATCAATGGATGGAAACAACTGAGAGCTGACATTTTATCATGCAAGGACTTCTCCCTTTTTCCCAGGTATATTATGCTAACCACCTCATGAGGTATTTAGAGAATTTGAGATTCTAGTGGATCATTATAAAGAACATAAAAGTATTTGCCCTTGTTTTATAGGATTCAGCTTGTCTTTTATAGACAAGTGGTTTTAAAGATATTTCACCTTCAGGGAGATTTTCTTATGCCTCTGAGAGCTGAAAAAGCTGGCAATTATATGGTACTCCTGATTCCTGGTTTTAATAAGTACTCTTTTGTTGCATATTCAAACATTTGAGTACAATGAATAGCCTCCATTGTCAAACTATTTAAATAATGTCTTGCTAAGTACTCATAGACAGGCTGAGCAGTTGGAGAAGCGGTTACATTATAGCCAAATGCTCACCATTAATATCTTCTTCCCATGCAGATACTATATGATTTATTAAAAATGCAACAGCTAAGAAATGTTTTAATATAGCAGAAGTCATACTACAGTAACAAAATTTAATAATACCCAAACCACTTACACTGGTAGTTATGCATAGTTTCATTTATTACAGTAGATCTAAATTCAAATATATTGACAGAAGTAGTATGTTAGGTATGATAGAATGTATTAATTACTATTAATATATGTATTAATGTACACAAATGTATTAATGTACTATAGGTAGTGCTTGACTTACGACCATTCATTTAACAACCGTTCAAAGTTATGACAGTGCTAAAAAAGTGACTTATAACCAGTCCTCACACTTACGACCATTGCAGCGTCCCCGCTGTCATGTGATCAAAATTTGAGCACTTGGCAACCAGCATATATTTATGATGGTTGCAGTGTCCTGGGGTCATGTGATCACCATTTGTGATCTTCCCAGGGGGCCTCCAACAAGCAAACTCAATGGGGGAAATCAGTTTCGTTTAACAACCATGTGATTCACTTAATGACAATGACAAAAAGGTCATAAAATTGGGCACAACTCACTTAATGACCATATCACTTAGCGATGGAAATTCTGGTCCCAATTGTGGTTGTAAGTTGAGGACTACTGTATTAATGCATTTCCCTGTAATTAACAGAGTTGGGAAAGTTCAATACAAATTAGCATAAGGAGAAACATTTAAAATAAAACTTTTAAAGTTTATAATATAGACTACATAAAACCTAGGGAAGAAGAATTCAAAAGCAGATCAAAAGGTCATACTGCTTTCCAAACTGAAAACCTAGTCATTGGACTTTTTCCTCTCCCATAATTATGCTTCTTGGTGTTGATTTAATTTAAACAAGCTTTTCTTCCATGTGCTGGAAAAAGGTCTGCTTGCTTAAACTGTAACTTGTTGCAGTCTGTGCCTGTTAGTGATTATAATGAATCAGTTTGCATAACACTAGTAAAAATACAATTAATTTGTTCTGTACATTGTTAATATTCACTAAATACAGTATGCTTTGTTAAATTCTCTTATTTTTATGTTCTTCTCTGTTAAGTGAGGTAATAAGCACATAGACTTACAGAGAGAGCATTGTCCATGCACACACAATATAGCCATTTCTGTAGGAGTTCCAGAAATAAATCTAGTAATTAAGCCATAATAGTCATCTTAAGGCTGATAATTAGGTATAAGAAATAACACAAGACAGGATTAGTGTTCAGATCGTGTTCCAAATACTTCTTAATTGTCTGTTTGTAATCAATCCTGATTACAGGAGGCTGTGATTTGGCAAACAAAAAGAATTTAGAAAGCTATTTCTATATTATTTTCCTATTTAGTTGGCTTGATTGTAATATTTAGCTTGGATTCCAGGGGCATACTATCAAACAAATCTGGCTTACGAGCTTTGGGAATCTTTCAAAAGAACACTAGAAGTTTGCATAGAGCTCATACTTTTAAGTTTTTAATATAATATTCCTCAGAGCTTGCTCAAATAAGTGAGTTGTATTCCTATAGAATCTTACAAAGAACTCTGAAAATTGAAGTTAGGCTTTGTTTTCTCTGTTCCATTCCCCATAGGCTTCTAGTTTCATGACTTATTCATTGATTGTATTCTTAGTTTTTATTAGTTCTTAAATTTAAATAACAAAATAAGTCTTCAAGAAGAAATACCAGGCTCCCTATCATAGGAAATAAATATTTGCAACTTTTAAAGAGACCCATAGACTGTTCCTCAATTAGAAGCAACAGCTGAAAACTGATGTAGAAATTTCATTTGCCATATTCATGGTAAATTTCCCCAAGGTACCACGTGCATTGCCTGTTATAACTCACTGGCTGAATTCACACATCATACTTAGTGAACATGAAACAACTTAGTGCAGTATGAGAAACCACCTATTATGGAGTTGGAGGCTGCAATCATCATGTAGTTAGTCCATCTCCATTCCAATAAATAATATTGGTGAAGTCTGAAGGAAGGACATCCCAGATAATCCACAATGTGAATGATTCAAGAAGGTCTTTGTGGGAGAGATTATTGATCCCATTCAAACAGAATCAGTAGATTAGTGCTTACAGAACCAAGCACAAAAGGTAGAACACAACTGGGACTACACTTAAGCAGCTGTGCTATACGTATAATATATACACACTTAAATTGAAACACATTTATTCAACATCAGGTATTATTATCTTGACATCTGCAGCCACAATGTTCATGATAGCAATAACGCCTTATGATTTTAACTTGTTTTTATTGGATGAGCACATGACAATCTACCCTTTCTGCACCAACTTTATTTAATTATTTAGTATCTGGAAAAAATCTCTTCAGTCCATCTCTCTTTTTGCTTATGATTGTTGACCATCATAAGCACAGATTATCGTAAACATCCTGTCCATGTTTTAAAATAGTTCACAGTTGCATTATCAATGACGAAGCTATTACATATGCGTGTTTGGAACTGGGACTGGGAAAGTAAATCACGATTATGAGAAGAACCACTTATATACAAATAACATGTAGAGTTAGCTTCACTGTCGAATTCCTGAACTGAAATTTTAAGAACTAAACTCTTTCTAATTGGACAGACATTCCCATTTGGGGTGGTTTACATTTCCTATTCCTAATTCAGTATGGAGACTGTCACAGAACACTCAGAATTTCTAGTACTTAAGACAGTGTTTCTCAACCTTGGCAACTTTAAGAAGTGTGGACTTCAACTCCCAGAATTCTGGGAGACTTAAGAGATCCCAGCCATTTGATTAGATGATACAAGACATCAATGCCATCTGAAAAGTTTGTTGTATTACTAACACAGTTAAGAATCTTTTCCTAATTTATACATATTGTGACTGTGCTCATAATTTATATTACTTTGCTACTCATTTTAGCAATTATGTCCTATACCAGTATCCAAAATCATTTTTTGTGACACTGTACTGGCACAAAAGTTGGAAGTACAGTTGTAATTTCTTATGTCTTGGTCCAGAATTGAGCTGCTAAATTATGTGTGGGGAAAGATATGCAGTGGTAATATTTTTAAGCGTAACAGCTCTCTTTCCCCATTCAAAGTCACCTCTGTAAGAGAGAGAGAGAGAGAGAGAGAGAGAGAGAGGCACAAAATGTCTTTGCACAGCAGACGTATCTTCCAAATTGCTGAGTGTTTTTTGACATTCTCATACAGCCCTTGGGAAGTCTATCACCATCCTACAAACTTTTATTCATTTATATATTCATATCTGGGCTCAAATCCAGAACGTCTTTACATGTATTTATAACAGACATTGTAGGGTGTTCTCTTACAAAACAAGCTGCCAAATACATTAAGTAAATGCATATTTTTATTTCTCTAAGTATTTTTGAAAACTAACATCCCAAAATAAAAGTCTTACATTGTGGTTATATGAACAGCTGCAGTTTGGGCTATATAGACCTACAAAAAGAGATAGCACTTAGTTCACTGATATAGGAATTAGGCCAAATGGTAACTTAAAAGCTTGATCATTGGAGTAGTTACTTTAGTAAATAAGTGGACTTAGTAACTATAGCAAGAGTATAATGCAAATTTTATCAAGCCAAATGGATTCAAAATGAAAATTGGCACTAGTAAAAACTACAGGAATGTCATCATCATCAGAGGTAATATTATAAAATTCTCCCAAGTTGTTATATCTATAGAAATGGCTATTGCTGGGGTGGGGAAGGGGAGGGAAAAGGACTGATTAAGCTATGTATTATCCTAAAACCCGTTTAGGCAAAATACTTTAAGCTAATTAAAGATATCTTAGGATGCAGTTCAGTGCACATTTATCTGAAAGCAAGTCCTACCCAACTCAACAGGGACAACAACTGAGTTATTTAATGCAACGAGCTTTGCTTTGTCAATGGTTTAAATCTGCATAAATTTACATATGAATAAGAACATTTTTAGTGGTGAAGAAAGTATAGTTTCTGGGTTTTTAAATTATGCATGTCCATGTCACAACAGATACCATTTTAGAAAAAGTATTCTTTCCAACTGAATGTCATTTCTAAGAAGCTGCTTGCTTCCTATGTTTTTATAAATACTTATTTACACTTGTTTAATGTTTGAAAAATAAGAACAGCTATCTTAAATTAAAACAGGCCATTGACCTATCTTTGTTGCTTTTCAGGCCTTTGGACTGGAATCAGATGGGAAGGGTTTGGTTATGGAGGTGATATAGGACTGGGAAAATGCAAGAACCCTTATTTAATCATGATGTTCACTGAGTAACTATGGTCAATCTCTCAGTCTAATTACACCACTCATTTTTTTTTTTAGAATAAAATGGATGAGTTTGGTCTCCTTGGAAGAAAAGAGAAATGTAAATGTTACAATTGATGTACAGTACAGTAAAGTCTCAATTCACCAGACTCCCGTTCAACAGACTTTGGATGCAATAGATAAAATTTGACTTTAGGGCAACAGTCAAAAGTTTGTTGTTTCCAAAGAAGTCTAAACAAATTACAAACATTGCAATGTTTGCATCATTAATAATATCATTTGCATCAGGATGTGTCAGTCACATCAATATATCTCTTTTACATCATTATATAATGACACCAAAAGTGTAAATTGACACAAATGACATAAAATGTCAATTATGTAATCATGCAAATAATATAAACGAAGTCAATTACATAACTTTGGTTTATTGGGCACTCAGGTGGAATGGACTTCTCTCAATGACCTGTTCAACTGTAGGTATATCATAAAATGTAGGGCTGTTCCACACTGCTTGGTAATCCCACGGGTCACCTAATGGATGACCTCCTTGTTTTGCTTCTAGTCTACCATAAGTGCAGACGTGAGCCGATGCTTTGCATCAAAAGTTGTGCATTCCACCTTGCGCCATCTTAGGTTATAATATTAACCATTTTGCCTACTGTGTTTTACTTCCTTCTAGACCAGTGTTTCCCAATTTTGGCAACTGTAAGATGGGTGGACTTCAACTCCCAGAATTCCCTAGCCAGCGTGCTAAGGTTGAGAAATACTGGTCTAGACAAACCCCTGTGCTTATATTGAGTACTGTACACCATGGCAGGAAGAGCCCCTCTCCTGTCTCCGGTTGCTGACTTCCACAGCCATTTCATCTCAGGTTGTTGAACTGTTCAAAAGGATCCTTCCCCACCTTGTTTTTGCTTATTACTTGTATATTTTTTTTCAAAAACCTAATGCTGTAGATAAAGCATCAAAATGCACACATATGCACACAGGACAACAGTTTTAAAATAAAAGTGTCTTTCTTGCATTTTCACAGCTTTGGCATCTTAATATCTGCTCCCTATTATATGAGGGGTATCACAGTAGAGTAGCAGTTATGTTTGTTTAATGTGCCAAGGATTACTGGTTTGAAACTCAGCACAAACATATACGTACTTAATTATTATTTTTCTTTTCCTGAGCTACCTACTTTTTCACTGGACTTGTTTTGTTTTAACTCAGGCCACCAGTGCACTGCTGAAATACTGGATAGATAGATAGATAGATAGATAGATAGATAGATAGATAGATAATTATTTTGCCCAGCCTCAGGTAAATGCAGTGATAATTCTTCAGAGCTGCGGTAAAACTTTTAAACCTCAAGTGACAGTGGTGCAGCAGCGATTTGGGTGTGTTTCTTTGTTTTAAAGCAGTCAGGTGGGTAGCTCAGGAAACGAAATTAGAAAAAAAAGAATTCTGCTAAATTTCAAATCAGTAACCCTCTGCATATTAAGCAAATGTTATAACCCCTCTGCTGCTGTGATATTAATATAAAGTAGTTGTGGCAGAGATGTTAAAGCTGGTTGCTGGGCGTGCATGCTGATGCTTTAACTGTGCAAACAATATTAAGTTTTTCAGAAAGTATATATGGCCAGTAAGTCCTCCCCACAGAAAAGAAAACAATTGGCAACTGCCTTTTTGGCATTTGAAAGTTGGAAGGGCACAGCAACAGGAGAACTGCCGACTGGAGACTGTAGTAGTCAGTAATCTAGACTGAACTCCTGCCAAATTCCTGGTTTCAGGCAAAATGAGAAACTGGTTATTTTATTCAAGTTCAGTCCTTGATGTCCCTTCATGACTTCATTAACTTAATCAGCTATTGTTTGCTTGCTTGCTTGTTGGATTTATCTGTACTGCAATCTAGCCCAAGTTTGGATAAGTCAATTTTCAGCAAAAAGAGCAGCCTAGATCAATATGGACATTCAAACTTAGTTTAAAGCATGGACATAAATACTCATTTGACTGCTTAAATTCCATTTATTTTGTCAGATTACAGTGCTCCCACCAAGTAGCTGCAGATAATATTTCCAAGGATAGTGAAATCAGGTCCTGAGTTAAACATGGCAACTGTAAATGGAAGAGTTGCTAAGTAGTTTCTTTACAAAATCAAGCATTTACATGTTCTACTTTTTCAAATAAATGTAACACATCTATTTAGCTGTCTGTTCTATAAATAAACCAATTACATTATGTAGCATGGTAATCTTTACCTCTGGTAGCATTAAAATCTGCATAGGAATACTTATTCAGTGTTTTTTAGAGGCTCAACGAAAACTCAGCCTCTCTTGAGTCTGTTCCTAGGAGATTACAATTTATTCCATTTTTCCCAATTTGTCCATGAAGGCAAGCCCTGAATTTGTTACATGCGTGAAAGGTCAGCATTAGTGTTTGGGTGGGTTGGTATACTATTCATAGTATTGTGGAATGTCCCACCCACCCCCAGCCTTGGAAATCACTGGGGATCCCAGATTCCTATCCTGGTTTAGCAGGGAAGGGATAGAAGGAGAAAGACGCTTCTTTTCTGTTATGGATAACTGGGAAGCTTTGAATCATGCTGTTGTTTTTACTTAAGTAGGACCCAGGAAAGAACTTTGTGAAATTAGAGTTCTGTCTTTCTATCAGACAACAACATTTCACCATATGGGCAGCTCACAATCTGAGTTCTTTTTAAATGCCAAACAACAACAACAACAACCACCCAAATCATGCTTACTTATGTAAGGGCTTTGTTTTGTAATTTTTCTATGGGGGCGGGGTCAGAAATTCTAATGATGACCTATTTGACCATTAAACATGAATATTAGAAGGGGGAATAGAAGCATATATGTTAACCCAAAGGGGGATAAGAAGATAAAGGAACTAACCGGCCCTATCCAACATTCATATGTTGATATTTGTTCTGATAAAGAATATTTGAATTTGGTCATATTTTACACCGATGAAGGATGGAACGTGTTTTTCCCTGCTAACAGGCCAGACTTATGAAAGTGCAAGCTGAATAGCTGAAGCCTCTGCCTCACCTAGGTCCTGTGCGACTAGACTGGCATGAAATTTGCAAGATTCTGATTTTTGGGAAAAAACTTCCAGTTAAAGCTTCAGATCATGTATGAATTTAAACATACATCCCTAAATTAATGTAAGGCTTCAAACCGGAACTACCTTGCCAGGGATTTTGCTGTCATCTGTATGATCTGGTCATCCAAATGCTTCTTTAGCTCATCAGAATGCAGATAATTCCATTCTAGACAGCAGGATTAGGATGATAAACAATACAAATGAAACACACCCACACACACCAGTATAATGAATATCAAAATTGATTTCTCTCTCTTTGCAATTTAACTATGCATATTTATTCGATTTATTCAAGATGATAAAATTTCAGAATTATTATACTTGTTTCTAGCAGAAAGTACACTAACCTTTTCACACTCTAATCTACTCATGATCATAATCATACTCTACTTTCACAGGGCTAAACTACAGAACTCATGGAGATTACAGAGTTGTGCACAGTGGTTCTACCATCAGTGTCTTCTGTAGGTGTGTACCCTCACTCCTGGGTTTTTGGTACAACAAGGAGATCATAAGTGGAGTTATACTCAGTCTCATTTGAGCACAAGTAAAGTTCTCCTTGTATATAAGCTTTAGTCATATAGTTACCATACCATCTGTTAGGTGTCATCAGGAGCGTCAAGTAGCATTCAGCACAGTGTCAGGCTGTGAAAATCATATGTCAATTTGAGTTAAAGCTCAAATACACAGAAATTTATTATTGTATTCTTTATTCTTGAATATCCTTATATTACCATTGTCTTGTGTTGCTTGTGTAGCACCTTCCTTGTGTTATCATGAAACCCTTTCTTGGTGCACTGCAATAAGACTCCCAGAAGTTATCAGTTGTCTCTTATTTCATTGAGCTGAGAAAGGAAACTAGGTACAAACCAACATTCTAATCCATTATTTGAAACTGATTTTTTAAAGATATGGGCTTCTTCCAAATAACTATAGTTACATTGAAGTGAAAAACTATAGTAGATGGAAATGCTGTGCTCCCAGCAAGTCCAGTACTAACACAGTGGAGTATTTCTTCTTCCTCTTTCATTAAACTCCAATCCTTCTCCTTGTACCCTAGAGGCTGAAGGAGCGAAAAACCTAGTTATTTGGCAGCTTTATGCATGTAAGTGTCACTGATGACCCAAAGTTATCTCCCAAGACAGCTTCTGGATTTAGTACAATAAGGAAAAGAAAGACATTTAGTCTTTTAATGTCTGCAGCTATGTTCTTCCCTCCCACTCTCCTCTTTGTATTTCTGCAAAAAAAAAAAAAAACTTGTAGCAACTCTTGAGTACAAGTCAAACTCCGATGAAAGAAACTTTCAGTGGCTGTAATAGCATCCTACATCTCCACCTCCCCCAACCACCTCTTGATTGCTACAGACATCTGCCTTTGTAAACATCATGTCAGAGTCCAGCAGAGACATTTTATACTCATTGCTGCTCCAAAATAAATAAAATAGGCACAGATTATATGAACTGGATGAAGACATCCCATTGCTAATAACTCAGCCATGTTCGTAATTGCTAATAACTAAGCTATGTAACAATCTGGGAACACTATGAAAATGTAGATCTGGCCTGAATTAAAAGATACAGATGGTAACCTTACTGCATATTTCTCCAAAGTTGAAGCTGAAATTTCACTGGGAGGTAGAGAAATAAAATGTAATGATTTATGTGCATACTCTCATTTGTTTCTAGACTTTATTGAAATGGTACTTTATACTGAAATCTTTAGTAATTGATGCTACTTAATTTTACATTAAAACTGATAGACATTACATTTCACTTTATTAAAAAGCAAATGTGTCTATTGAATTATGAAGTGTTTGTAATCAAGCGCTGTTTTTATTATTATTAATATTATTAATATTAATATTTTCAGCTTTTAATCATCACTTGGGTTGTGATGATGATGCACTGATATCAACAGTGGGACCTGGATGGAATTTTATCCCCTCTTTAGCCATTTTTGAGGATAGAATTTTTTAAAAAGGAAAATAATTGTGTTAAGCATACTGGAGGTATATCATACCTATTTTATTGCTTAGATTTTAACATTGTATTGCTCTAAATCAGTGGTTAGTTGACATATTTCATCAGCCCCCTCTTTTGGGGTCCAGAGGGCACTAAATAAATGAATCCATAGGCCATAGATTGCCTATCCCCATTTCTGAGCTTCCGTAACATGAGTAGCTATCTGACATTTTAATTAAATATATTATGTAAGCAGAAACACTCAATGACACAGTGACTTGTCCTTTCTGAGGGACTACCCAAAAGGACCAAAATTCTTTCAGGATGCCAGGAGTTATTTTCCATATTTTTCATGCAGTAGTCCTGTAGTATGAAGCAAGCGATATAGGACGTGTTCAAGGGCATGGCAGAGCTCCTTGAGGTGAGAAGGTACACTGATATCTGCATAAAATGCACTTCCAAGCCATTATTTGTAAATGAATCCAGTCCTACCTTTTTATTAAGCTGTTAATACATGTACACATAGACACACACTTCACTGTGATTCCAGCTGAATCTTGAACATGCCATGTGAAATAATATTTCTGCTACAAAAATCATAGAGGTCATTGCTTCCCTTTGATCAAGAAAAACCATCCTGTCTTTTAAGATGACATTTCCTGTTTATCAAATATGAAGTTCCATTGAAAAAATGTCTAGACTGCTGGAGTTATTTTTACAGAACAATGTTGTATTTGTTCAGCAGTAAACTTTGTTGTATTCAATTAATGTGCTTTCTTCTGGGAATGTTTGTATCACAGTTTTCTCCAATGGGATGTTCTCTAGATGTACTGGAATTCATTGCCCATAACAGAATTACATTCTTTACATTCAGTAGATTGAATACCAGGGATGGACAACTTCTGATCCCTGGTCTTCCTTTTATAGCTGTCAGAGCCACTTCTGATGTGTGTGTGTACCTTAGAGTCAGTGTTGATTCCTGGCGACTGCCTGCACTAGTCCCTGCAGTTGTCTTGGCAAGATTTTCGGAAGTATTTTACCATTGCCTGCCTCCTAGGGCTGAGAGAAAGTGACTACCCCAAGGTCGCCCAGCTGGCTTTGTGCCTAAGGCAGGACTGGCACTCACCATCTCCTGGTTTCTAGCCATCTTACGAACTGCAGGGACTTGCCCAGGCAGTTGCCAGGAGTCAAGACAGACTCAAAGTCACCCTCCCCTTCCAAAAAAATCCTTCTGATAGGGACCGCTAAAAGCTTGCAACTTATTTTCCTGACATTTTGAAGTTGAAAACACACGAACACTATAGTTTAAGACATAAAATAGGCATATCACCAATAACAGACAAGAAAACTAGAAACCCATTCTCATCCACATGAGTTATATGTCCTCACCAGCTTTCTGGCCCTCAGACTCCCAGCGAATGTTGAGGACGGCCTTTGGTCCTCAAGGCAGTATCCCCTGATAATGAAACAGAACAGCAGCAAATAACACACCTTCCCCCAACTAGTAGATACTCCCATTTAAATATTAGATTTGTGAGAAAAGGATGATCGCCTTAATGCTTTCCCTTTTCATGCATTTGTAATGGTGAAGATATATATGTGCTATATATCTAATTCTCTCTGCAAATCATTGTCAGCCATCATTAGCCCTGAGCACCTAAAGCCAAAGATTTTTATTTTTCTGTTGTCAGGCAATGAATATAAAGAATATAAATATAAACAATATTACATATTGTTGCTATATAAATGTTAAGCATTATATCCATTTAAAAAAAAAACACACATTTTGGATGTAATCCACTCCAGGGAATATATTGTTTAAAATTACAGAGAAATCAGATAAACAATTTTGTTTGGCAAAAGTTGTGGGTTTCTTATAATGCTTTTTGTCTGAATACTATATGATTGATTTTTGGTTTCTAAAAGTGAGTCATATCCATGGGATATGAGCAAGGAATAAAATAATATTTGTGTTACTACTGGCAAGCATTAATAATTGCTCTGTAACCATGTAATAATAGAACAATAGCTGAAAGTTTCAACAGGATATTTCACTGGTTCAGGAAAGTCACACATGCTGAAAATGTAGCCCAAATTAACTATGGCTCTTGCGCTGACTAATCTCTTGGTCTTGACTTCATATGTTGTAATTTGTGTTTAACGGCATTTCTTCTGAACCCAGACGAGTAGGTTAATTATTATCATGTTTCCTAACTGAAGTTAGAATTAGCATGTTTTATAATTAAAGTACTTGCTAATACAAAATGGAAATATTAAATTGCCTTTTCCAGATGGTTTGACATTAAAGAAAGAAAAAATGCCAGCCAATTCTAAGCATCACTGTTCCAAGGACTACATTTTTGTGACGCTAGTATAAATATCATATCATAAGAATATAGAAGAGTTTTGATGAAGCAAACCAAAAGACCATTCTGTTTTGAAGACCATCCAAGCATATATGCCTCTGAGAAATTTAAAGGCATTTTATGGACGAGTCCTCTTCTAGTTTGTGCTAAATATTCAGTATCAGTGTTACCTCTCAATATGGCTGTTTCACTTGGCTGTCAGTTGAGAATCAGTTAAATGGATCTAATGCTTTAACATTTTTATTTATTGCTTATACATTAAAAAAAGAGAACAAGTACAAAAACATGAAAAAAGTGTACAACAAAGAACATAATATATTACATATAGGAAATAATTCAGGCCAATTTTAAATACATCATTACACCTTGACCACATCTTTCCCTTACATCAATAGCTATTTCATAAACAGAAAACAAACGCATGATAGCAATCCAAGAGTATAACTCTGTTCACATTGCTTTTCCAACTATGAAGAACAATCTTCTTTGCTGCCCTGTACTTGATATAACAACAGTAATTAATGTAGTGATAAGTCCAAATTTTTGGCATGTAATTCAAAATAAACTGCATTGATCTTTGTAACACCATGTTAACAAACAGATATTAAACCAAAACAAGTCGAACAAGTGTATGTCATACGTTCAAGTGTTATCTCACCCATTTTACACTTCCAAGATAATGAGATTGTCAGCAAATATTCCCTCGGGGCAGGGGCATCTGCAGGGCGATCAAAAAAATCAAGATGGTAACCATGACTATGCAGTTGAAATCCTACAACATGTCAGAAGCCATACAATGCATGTAAACAAAGAAGGAAACTTGATCACATATCACAGCTATCATCTTTACTTTTTGATCCTCCTCAGATACCCTGTCCAGGGGAGTTGAGTAAACATGGGGGGAGATTGTTCAATTAGTCTCCTCTTAGGAAACAATTTTAATATTAGTTAAAGACCTTAGCAATTTATTTGTAAGTATGGGTTATTCCACATTTAAATTCTAAGGTTTCGGAAAATAACTAATATCCACATTAGAAGTATTCCTAAACTGTTTATAAAAGAAATATTGCTGGTTTAAGATAATCCAAAACATATTCCCATGCTGATAGTAATTAATGAGTCTTAGATGCTGTTAAGGCATCTGGTCCAAATTGTGCAATCCAGAGATGTTTTAATTTAATATAGTGCCATTTCACAATTGTAGACAATCCAAATTCCTCTTGTAATAACTCATAGTTGAACAACTTGATTGGCAAAAAGCTAGCTGAAAGTATTAATACTTGGTGCCTATGATGTCCAAGAAATAAATGCATTCCTGTAATTTTCAAAGTAGGATTATCCTAGAGTATAAGTTTGCCATCAATAGTGGGTTTTGTTTTTTCAGGGTGATAGCATTCTGTAGGGAACTCAAAGACAAAAATATATACCCATGATAAAGTTGAAAGTCAAGTTAAAATCTCTAACATCATCTGTTAGCCATAGTTTAGATAATATTTAAGGGGTTGTCCGTCCTTTAGAAAGTATGTTGATATCTTAATCTTTTTAAAATAACTTCAAGTATATCAGTCTTAAAGTAATATTCATTTTTACATTTAATTTTCCCTATAAACTCAACGAGATTTTAAACCATCTGTTTTTTTCAATTTTTAATTGAAATAAAAATATTTGATATATTTACATTTGCCAATTAAGAAATTTAATTTGGAATAATTGTTCCCTGATATTTAAAACAATTTAAGCACTAATCGAAACTGCAACTTCCACAAATTTGTATAGAAATGTTAGGGCCCCAGGAGACAACTCCAATTAATTGAAGAATTGATAAATTACTGAACTGTTACAAAATATCAATATTTTGGAATAGAAAAAATTGTAAGTAAGATACCATATAACACTGTTATATAATATAATCACAGCTTCTGTTCAGTCACAGTTACAACAAAACTGTGAATGATTTCAGTATTAAGTGAAAAATGGGAAGTGCTAAGATATCTTTGACAAGTTTTATGAGAAATCTGAATAGATAATTCAGAAGAGATTACATTTGTAAAAATGTAACAAAGGGAATAGGGTACCACATAGGGTACCACATACCCATAATACAAAAAAGAGGAATCTGCAACTAGATGAAACTTACTTCAAAATGTCCACTGCATTATGTCAAAGGCCTTTTCCAGCACCGATTTCAGTTTTTCTGAATGTTTATGTAGAATGTCAGTTAGAAATCTAATTTTTTGATGCTCGGCAACCTTTTATAAAACAAGATTGTGCTGGATAAATCATTGAAAGTAATATTTTCTGTAATCTACTTGCCAGAGTCACTGTCAATATTTTTGCATCAATGCTGCAAAGGAAATCAGAAGATAAAGTGTGGTGTCAGCAGGATCTTTACCAGCCTCCAACATCACAGTTATATTAGGCTCACTAAAAAAGGTTGGAAATATTTTATTTAAAAAGACACACTATAAACCTACTGAGCAAGGAACTCAATATATGTCTCATACCACTCAACAGGATAACCATCTAGACTGGGAGCTTTTCCTGTTTTCATAGATTAAAGAGATAACATGCATTTAAATAGGCAACTTGATCATGTGCAATTTTAGGAGGGTATATTATATAAAATGCATTAATTTCTTCCTCAGTTACATTTGGCTCAGTAGTATGCAATCATTTTTTTAAAGTCAATTGAATGAGGCATCCTTAATAGTAGAGTTGGGGTTTTTTTGTTGTTGTTTAGTTTTTGTTTTGTTTTGTTTTTGTGCCTTCAAGTTAGTGTTGACACCTGGCAACTGCCTGGACAAGTCCATGCAGTTTTCTTGGCAAGGTTTTTCAGAAGTGCCATTGCCTCCTTCCTAGGGCTGAGAAAGAGTGACTGGCCCAAGGTCACCCAGATAGCTTTGTGCTGAAGGCAGGATTAGAACTCACGGTCTCCTGGTTCCTAGCCCTGGGAGGGTGCCTTAACCACTGCACCAAGCTCTCAGGGATAATATTATATTGTTGTAAACGTTTCAGCCAGGAGGCTGGTAATTTAGCCTGTTTTTCACATTGCTCCTAATATCTTTGCCT
Source organism: Liasis olivaceus (assembly GCA_030867105.1). Taxonomy (NCBI): domain Eukaryota; kingdom Metazoa; phylum Chordata; class Lepidosauria; order Squamata; family Pythonidae; genus Liasis; species Liasis olivaceus. Next base: position 14,846,433 of record CM061351.1, read on the forward strand.
TATAGGATTCAATGAATATTCTGTTTCAAGTGTATAGAAGGAATTAAGTTCCTTCTTAGCACCATAAAATAATTATATAATTCAGGTGCAGGTCTTGCTAATGTGCTCAAAAATTATCCCATCCTTTTTCCATGCAACAATAAGGCAACTGTGTTTATATGCTTCAAAACCTTCCAAGAAGACCAAAGATATTACAAAAATTCCAAATATAATAAACATGTGACCATGAACATAGGTGCCTTTAGGGCACCTTCCTCCCAGATGAAATATGCAAAAAATTTATCCTCCTCATATATTCTTCCTGCAAGCAGCAAAAAAAAATCCTTTCTCACCTCTATGGATGGTATGTGTCTTCCTCAATCTCAGATCCTCTACTAGAGGCCTGGGAGTCTGAAGGTTCTGTGCAGTATCTTAGCTGTTCCTAGCACTGCACTCTTCTGGACAGAGAGCTCTGATGTTGCTCCTGGGATCTGTTGGAGCCACTCTCCCAGCTTAGGAGTCACAGCCCTGAGTGCTCTTACCACCATTGGGAACACTTTGGCCTTTACTTTCCACATCCTCTCTAGTTGCTCCTTCAGGCCCTGGTACTTCTCCAGCTTCTCATAGTCCTTCTTCCTGATGTTGCTGTCACTTGGTACAGCTACATCTATCACCACCACTGTTTTCTGTCCTTGTCTAACACCATGATGTCTGGTTGATTGGCTAGTACCTGCCTTCAACTATGTGTTGGACTGTCTCTGAGGCCTCTCTGCACAGTCTGCACCTTGGATCCCGTCTAGTGTGATAGACCCCTGCTTCTATGGATCTGGTGCTTAGTGCCTATTCTTGTGCTGCTATGATCAGCATAGCATAGTCCTTTAGTCCAGCCCTTTCCAGCCACTGGTAGAATTTCCCAAAGTCAGCCACCTCAGCTATCTGTCATGAAGAAGGTGGCTGATGGTAGTTCTACTCTTGAACTTGTATCCATATCCAGTCCTTGTGATTATCTGGCTGAGAGGATTTAAGCTTAGGCAGAGCAGCAATGGGGACAGTGCGTCACTTTGATATATGCTGCACTTGATGGCCACTTGTGGGAGCTGTCTTGAGTTGACTTCCAGTGTTGTCCTCCACAGTCCCATTGAGTTCTTGAGGAAGGTCCTTAGTGTCCTGTTGACTTTATGTAGTGCCAGGCATTCACAGATCCATGTGTGTGGCATTGAGTCGCAGGCTTTCCTGTAGTCAATCTAGGCTGTGCTCAGATTGGTTTGTCTAGGCCTTGAGTCTTAGGCAACTGCTCTGTCTATGAGCAACTGGTATTTTGAGCCTCTAGTATTTGGTGGCTATGATGCCTGATAGGACTTTCCATGTTGTGGGGAGGCAGGTTATTGGCTGGTAGTTGGACAGTGCTGTTCCCTTGTGGGGGTCTTTCATGATCGGCACTGTCCTTCCTTGTGTTAGCCAGTCTGAGTGGGAGCCTGCTGCTAGCAGCTGGTTCATCTGTGCTGCTAGGCGTTCATGCAGTACTTAGTTTCTTTAGCCACTAGGTGTGGATCATGTCTGGGCCAGTTGCTGTCCAGCTCTTCATGTTCTTGACCCGCTGTTGGATGCCTGCTACTGTGATGGTGACTGGTTCCTGTTCTGGGAGATTGCTGTGGTCTGCTTTCAGATCCTGCAGCCACTTTGCACTGGTATTATATGTCTTCTCTTTCTCCCATATGTTCTTCCAGTACTGTTCAGTTTCTGCCGTTGGTGGCTCTGCTGTTACTGTGTTGTTGCATGCAGTTGGGAGTACACCTTGGATGGTTCTTTGGAGAACAGGGCATTTATCTTCTTGGCCTCTGCTTCTCTAGTGTATCTCCTTAGCCCGGCAGCCAGTGCTATGAGCCTTTGTTTAGCAATCTCTAGGGCTTCAGACGAAGCCAGGCCCTTGTATTTTTTCAGTAGCTGAGTCTTTGTGAGAGTGTGGGCAGAGAACGGCCAGGCAAGGGGGGTCAAGCATGTACTGTTATCCCCCGAACAGCGAGGGAGAGATAAGAGGATGAGACTGGCCCCTCCCTGAGGAATGCTAGGAGTGTTTACGGATTGACCCTGGGAACTGTTCTCAGTCTGGGAAGATTCTCTGTATAGGCTAAGCCAAATAAACCTTGCTGGATTGAATCTGTATTGTCTCCTGGAGTTTCATGGGCTAAACCTGACATCAATCTTCCCAGACTGAGAACAGTTCCCACTGTTGTAGTAGCATTTCATCAGTTCCAGGTTCTCTTGTCTCATCCATGTATGGTTTGTTCCGATAGCCCACTTATTGTCAGATTATCTGGCACAGACCTTGTTAATCTGGGCAATGTCCAAGCCAGCGTGACTCTCTTAGTTTGTGTCACTCTCATATCTGAAGTAGGCAGGTGAAGCATTAGGGGGTTTTGCCAAAGGATGCCTACTGGTAAGGTAGGTACCAGCCAGGATTTGAACCCCAGTCTCCTGCATCAAAGGGCGATGCTCCAACCACTGTGTTATCCAGCCACTCCAATATAATCACTTCATCTGTAAGTCACTTAACATATCCTAACTTTGTTTCATTCATTCTGTCCACAAAAAGCCTGGGACCTGATTCACATGCATATGTGAAAAATGACAATGGCTCTGTTAGGTTCACACACCTATTGCATGGATAGATTGCATTAGTTTGGAAACTCTTTTTTCTTTGATGGTTTGTTTGATGCTTTGGCAAGTGGCAAACAATGGACCAGATTAACTCTGTAGAGGAAGTCAGAATACAACTGCATTCAATTTTATGTTCTTACTTAGTTCAATGAGACTGTGTAAGTGTCACCATGAATCAGGAAGAACAAAATATGTGTAAACTCATGTTTTCTCTTAAATAAATCTCTTCAACATTTATACCTAAGTGAAATACAAAAACTTTAAGAACATTTGGTTTCTTTGAGAACTTCTGTGTTATTTTATATGGCTAAACTGGACTTCGAAGATCATTAATTCTTGGCAAATGGTAACAAAAATGCGGAGAAGATAAAGCATGAAGTCTCTCTTTTCACTGACTCAGGATATTAAGAGATGTGTTCAGAATCTAAGGGTCAGCACAGAATTAGAAATATTGAAGGGGAATGATGCTATTGTATTTTGTTGTAGGACATGTATTTGGGACAAGAAAAAGAAAACATATATTATGATAAGTGAAAATTCATTAAAAATGAAGTTGGAAGTTGCTATAAAAATGTTCAGTGGTGGTGAAGCTAAGGAAACCTGGAATAGGCAAGAAGCTAATTATCTTCAAGTATTTACTTAATGACTGGCCGAAAATGGATTAGCAGACAGCTCAGGACATCTAATCTGAGCAAACTGGCACTGTTTTAACCTTTTCTTCCTGCACTGATTCTTTGCCTAAAATGACTTTTGAAACCACAGAGTTGAATGTCTATATAACATTCCTGATAGTATTCCTATTTCTGTAGGAGTTGCAAGATCACTCAGTGAGGACTGATAATATTTTATAGGATTTCCTCCAGTCTTTAAGGGAGTACTTCTGCTTGTCATTGATGAAGGTTATAGTGTCCCTTTTCAGAACCAATGTTGCAAAAGCTGATTGACATTTAGCAGATGTAGGAAGTTGAGAACAGATACTACCAATGCTATACTTGTTCAATTGCCAATATGCTTCTGATTGAATTCTAAGGAGTCTTAAGAACAAATAATCCTACAGTGGAGTGTAGGTTCTGTACCCCAAAGATCTGAGGAAGTTCTTTAAATGAAGTCTAGCAATATATCTCTTCAAACTTCACACCCAGTAAGCCCAAAGCTTATGAATAGCCTTGAACAGATTGATTCTGGCACTGTCAGAGGTCACAATCAATGAATTCAAGGACTGAATCACAACATTGTGATTACTTATATGTGAGCTTTCCCTGTAGCATCTTTTTCCCACCTAATGTCCTACAGCTGGGTTGAGATTGCAATTCCCAGAATTCCTTGCTAGCATGGCTGCTATGACTGGTTAGGAATTCTGGGAGTTACGGACCTTTCATATCTGGAGGACACCAGGATAGGGAAGACTGCCCTAGAGAAGAGTTAACAACTATTCTACAAATTGTGGCACAGTCAAGGATGATCATTACATAAGATTGTTTGATTGCTCTTATAGAATACCCTATAAATTAACTAGCTTTCATACTTTTCTATTACATTATATCTTTAGATGATGAAAACGTATCTTCTGTTTTACAAAAAGAATCATAAGTGCGCTCTTTGGGTAATATATGATGTGAACTTATTATAAGACAAAAGACGCAAAGTAAATTGGTTAGTGGTTCATAGTTAGAATGTATTAATACATTTTAACGTAGACTGCATGAGTTAAGTTTCAGATCCAAATTTGCATTCACTGAACTGACAAAGATACTGAAAAGTTAATGCCTTAATAATAGGTGAAAATTTGAAGCTGGCAGATTTATGGATTGCCTTGTGCTTAGAAAGCTTTTAGAAGTTCTAGATAAAGGCTGCTTGTTTGAGATGCCTAGGGAGTGTAGTCTTTGTAACGGCACCACATCCTGACCCTCCCACTAAAAGGGCTATTAGAAGAGTAAGCGTGGTATTTAATCCATAACCTTCTATGTACAGCACCCTACGGTGGCATGCAACACAGGGAATCAGGAGAGAGAATGATCAAAAAGTCTGTTAAATGTCAAGCAACAGGACTGTGTTTTAACCTATTACTCCTGATGCTCTCTTGCTTTCAATAATAGCAAGGCACACGCTCGTATGCAGCCTTCCTCTCTACTTACATCCTTCTTTCTTTTTCAATTTGTTTGAAAAGTGTATTTGTGCTTTGCTATGTTGGAACTTTGCAGTTCATGCGCACAGCTATTGGAAAATGTGAGCATACATTTGTAAATATGAATAAAATATTAAAAAGTGCAAATATATGTTGCTGATTAGCACTGATGAAAAATTACAAAGCTTATCTTTAATTCTTCTAAGCAACTCCACTTCCTGAAGCCCGCTTTTGAATTTTACATGCATATTATATAGAGGCCACAGCAAATGTGTTATATAACTGTTCCTGATGGAGTTCATATACACATTTTGCTAGTAATTATTGCCTTGTTCTCAGTGCTGGAGATCAGTAAAAGTCTCTACAAATGTCTTCTGGAGATTGGTAAAACCAACTGCTTCATCTCATTCTGTGTGTGCGTGTCTTTTGCTGCATTCTATCATATTTCTTTGTGGGTCTCACAAATATGAGGACAGCTGATCTTCATTCAGGCACAAAAACACTCAAACTGAAGATCCAGAACATGGATTGGATCTTTATAGATCTACAGTAGTTGAATCAAAGGACTTGATACTCCTTTGTATTGATATTTTGACCTGGGAATTACAGAGCTACCTTCTGTGGTAGTGACTGTTAAGCACCACCAGCACATCATTAAACTGTTACAACAACACAAACAGAATCTGAATCTGGCTATGTGAGATCTGAAACATTTTACATGACTAAATATTAATCTACATGGATACATCTGTGCTTGCTGCAATAAGGTTTCCAAGAGACTGATTGGTATAACTTTCAAGATGAACAGATATTATACTGTACCTTGCAGAGGAGTTGAATAAGGCCTGCCACACTTACCAACTGGACTTCTTTCTGAAGGACAATTTTTCTTGATTTGGACTTACCCAGTCATTAAGATTTTCAGAAGAGATCCTCTTCAAGGTGTTTCTACTTTCAGGTTTCTTGGGCATACAGAAGATATTTTCCTCTGTCACTTTAAAACTATGGAGCACATTCCCTCTGGAGTGCTGTTTGGTCCACTCTCTCCATCTTTTGAAAAGAAATTAAGACACACCATTTTAACCAGGATTTTAAAAACTGCTTTAAGGAACAATCTAAGTCTATTGGCTAGTAGTTTTCTCACATTCAAATTGTGCTGTTTAGTATTTTTTTTTTAATTTGGGTGCACGTGCATTGTAAACTACTTTGATCATCCTACATGGAAGGCAGGACATAAATGAGATAGGCACACAATAAATAATAATAGAAATGACCTTATGGAGTCTTGGTGCTCTATGAGCTTGGCTGTTTGCTTGCAGACATTTCACTATCCAAGTAGATAACATCGTCAGTGAAATGACCTTGTCTTCTGTAAGTATGGGAAGGGTACTGTTTTCAATATTCTATTGTACCAACTTTTTCTATAGTGTTTTAGCTTAGTACGCTAGCATATTTCAGTTGTTAACAAAGATACTTTCTAATTCACAATATGGTGCCTAGAAAAGTTTTTTTAACTGTGAGAGTATTAATAGATGTACACCAACAGCACTGTTATACAGATCATGCAATTTTGAAAGTTCTTGGAAATACGTACTCTGTACAATACAGAAAGTGCCAGTGCCAGAAAGTTCTTTTTTTCCTCAAGTACTAAGCATTCAGCTCAGATCTAAAACTGAGAAATAAGCTCATTGCAGAGAGACTATTATATACAGTATTTGTCCCTTTTTTCTTCAGAATAAATTCCTGTTTTCATAGAAAGGCATTTTTTTTAATATTCTTTAGCAAGACCAAGATAAAATAAATATTGTATGTGTCTATTCCCTATATGCATTAACAATTTATTACTTTACGACATTTAACTGAACTATAAGAAATATCAGGGTAGTCTTTAATTAAAGCTGAGGTCACTGGCACACTGGCCATTAATTGTGTTGCGTGAGTGTAACTAAAAAATCTTTCCCTTTTCAAAAGTAAGTGAAAAGATCCTGAATCACCCATCTCATACAAAAAATTCATGAATATGCCTCATTGAAGAGATATTATGTAGAAGTCAACTAGATTTAAGGGTTTCCAGTATTACAGCCTATATTCATTATAATTAAAACTCCCGTCTGAGTATAGGACACACAATAGACATTTTCCAGTATCTTGGGAATTACACAGCCAACTCTTATTAACACTAATGGGAGTTACGTGCGTAAGTCCCTGTTCATCGAGACAAGTCTGTGCCCCCAAGCATTTATGTGTTATGAAGAGATGTTATTGTAATGATGCTTATTATGGGAAGGGTTGATGTAATTGGAAGGATAGCACTATAGTTAATGTCACAGACCACACTGACAGACAGAGAGGGGCTGAGCTGCCGAAGATCCCTTTGTTCTTTTCATTAATTTTCAGTGTAAACAGAAAATTTAAGGCTGAAACCTCTGAAATTTCTCAGAATGTGGATTGCAGTAGAACGACAGGTTTAACTAAATATTTGGTACCATCAATTTTTATGAAAGATACCTTATATAATAGACTATTCTCAAATACTGCATTTGTAGTCAATTCATTCAAGGATGAAATGTCTCTGCCTTACATTTTGGTGCCAAACTAAAGTGACCTATTTCACTGGGTACTTATGAATTACCAGTAATAATGAACATTTGGCATTGATTACTTATTTATTTGGGGGTTTTTTGTTTGTTTTTTCGGGGGGTTTTTTTTGGTTATCTTTATTTCTGCCTTGGATTGACTGTGTCAGAACCTGCATCACCCATCTGTTGTTGTTTGCCATTGTATTGCAGTCGTTGGGAGTTAGAGTGAATTGGTTCTGCCACTAGTACCTAAAGGGGGTGGGTTCTGTTAATGGTTGTAATGGGAGCTGGGAAGCAGCTTAACCATATATGGGCAATTTCGCCTGGCTTGATTGCCGGCAAGGCAGCTGGGGCCCCAAAGAGCCAGGAAGAGGCTCGGGGAGGAGGGGGGAGGAAGGAAAGAGGTCACCACCAGGTGGAGAAGACTCGAGACGCCAGGCAATAAGGGGAGGGGGGATAAATAGAGGGACGTTTAACCAAGGCTTTAGTTTTAGCAATGTTCTGTTTACAAGCTACCTGTACCACTCAATAAAGAGTATTTTTCTGAACCAAGCCTGGTTGCATGAGAATACTTTGGAATTGGGAGTCAGACAGGGAGGACTTGACAGACTGCTTCTTAAGCATATTTCATTGACTCTATATTGTTTGAACACTTAAAATATATATATATATATATAAAATTATGTACACATACACGCACAGACACATACATACATATGCACACACCAGTTGTACTTTATTTGTGAAAGTCACATTTTAATGACATATGCCATTGCCATATTTTCTATAAAAGTAGAGTCAGAACAAAATAATTGGCGTGCTGATGTGATCTCCTTGTCACTTTTTGGACAAAAGGGCAGTCCTGCAATATGGCATGACAAGAATCAAGATGGGCTGCCACATGGCGTCTGTAAGGGTATGTGTGGTTTTGATAGATTTTCAGAATTTCGAGAAGAAATAGGAACAACAAACATCATGTAATAATGCTTTTAAAAAACTTGAGTTCATTTAAAACAATATCATGCTGAAGTAGTTTTGAGATAGGGGTATGAAATTTCTTATAGATTAGTACCATATTTTTCCGTGTATAAGATGATACTTTTTTCTAAAACCATTACACTAAAAATTGAAGGGCGTCTTATGCAAGGAAGTCAGCCGAGGAGGGAACCGCGCAGTTGTGAAACTGCCCATACTTTGTCTCTGCAAACAGGCTTCCTCCAATCACGAGCCTTATGTAACTGATGTCAGCTGATGCTGAACAAACCAATTGGAACACATCCCGTTGGAGGCGGAGAGCGTGTAGGCAGTGTGCAGATGCGACAGGGACCGGCAACGTCAGAGCATTCTGAGCCCATAAAGATGTCGGAAAATAAAAAAATAAATAAGCGAATGTCTTGCTCTGCAGAATTCAAACTGAATGTAATCAGTTATGCAAAAGAGCATGGAAATAGAGCTGCAGAGAGACAGTTTGGACCTCCTCCCACTGAGTGTATCATGTAAATGTTATCTAATTACTAAATAAAAATGTGTTCTGCTTTATCTTTAAAATATTGATTTCTTAATTTTGGGTTGGAAAAGTGGGGGTCGTCTTATACATGGGGGCATCTTATTCATGGAAAAATACGGTAATTTGTTATAACATAAAACAAAGCAGGAAGAGTAGGAATAGCTCCCCCAAATCTTCCCCAACCCAAATCTCTCTCATGTTTCTGCCTACAGTTCTCAGACCGTGCAGTAGTCTTCAGATTGTCTAGAGAGACTAAGACTTGTGAAGAACAGCAGCAAATAAGCAGTTTTTGCAATAGAGAGAATTAAACACTAAAGCATCCCAAGGATCAGGGCTAAATTTGGAACTAATCAGTGGCATGGGGGTAGCAGGTTTAGTGTCATGATCCCATCTGCATCCTGTTTTATGTGCAGATCCCTCTAAAACTAAGTATTTTTTCTCATCAATAATATGAAGTTACATATGAGCAATACTATATTGATACCTTGGTGGATGGACCATAAATGGTTGGCGATGTAGATATGCACTGGATTCAATAAAATAATTCACTGATTATGCTGATTCTAAAAAGATTCAGGAGAAGTCAAAAATGAAACAGAGTTCTTCCAAAATTGACCATTGAACTCTCCTGAAGCTTTATTAGTAATGCTGAGAGAAGAAGGGCACAGTACAATGTTTGTAAAATGGATAAATTTATTCCAAAAGTTTCCATCTAAAAAGAAAGCAAATTGTGGTGTACAGTAGTGGAGGGTCAGAATGCGAAAGCGGCAGCATTACAATGCATGTCTTGTCACATTTATAGGTGCGTCATGATTTTGCATGCACGTACAAAAAGGACGGAGCTTATTCTAATGAGAGCAACAAACTCCTATGAATGCCCATGAAGGCTTGGGTGGAGAGGGGAGATAGTTCTGAAAAGGATAGTTCTCACTTCTAATAACAGAGAATGGCATCACTGGGACTTGGGGAAACAGATTTTGAAATAATATATTGCAGAATTGTTCATGGGTTCAGTGTTCTTTGCTAGCTTCCTCAAAGGAATTGGAGCTTGCCTTCCTACAGGGCTAAGCTGAGGAGGAATGTATCACTTTTCTCTGTTGAATGTCTGTGTGTTGTGTCCTTCAAATTCCCGGTCTTAAGTAGACAAAGCTTAAGTCTACTTCAAAGCAGATCCACTTCTGATCAACCCTCTTCCAGATTTATCCCAATCAGCCCAAGATTTACCCTGAACTGAATCTTATGATGGTGCACGAAGAACCTAACATTAGATGTCAGTGGGAAGTAATTCTAAATTCTCTTTCTCTCTTTCAGATCAATTCCCATTTTATACAATTGATAGTGGGGTTTAAATTGGCTTTCACTTTACAAAACAGTTATTAGATCTTTGTGGAAACCTCACTGAAGACTTCAGCTCTGTGTGGTAGTGAGAAAAAATCATGGTATCTGATTTTTAATCAAAAGAATGCTCGAATAGATACATATGGATCTGCTTGGAGCAATTATTGTGATCATACTGAGTAAAATGTTACAAATTCAAAACTTTTAAAAAGTTAATATATATTGAATTTTGCAAATCCATAATTCGTTGTGATAGCTTTGAGGTTTGTTGGGGAAGAAAAAGAATGCACAAGCTCCTGCAGGTTATGTTTATGTTTGTTTTCTTCAAACTTCAAACTATCCACTGAGTAACCCTATAGGAACTTATAGAAAATTAGAATTGATTTTAAAGTTTCAACTCTTGCATTGTAAGTGATTTACATCATATAACTTTAAAATGGGCTCATGTAAGTTCCTTAAGTTTTAATTGCTGAGAGCAAAAACGAGAAAAGAGAAGGAAGGAGGCAAAAATGAGTCCCCTTTGGTTTTCTGTTTCCCAAGAGACCAAATTAAGTTTACAATTAATGACGACTATATACATTTTATGTGGTAAATAGGGATTTCTGAATGTGTCTGGAGGGGATGTTAACCATTTCAGACATGCAATCAAGAACAGGATACTATCTCTTGGACATTTCTTACAGAAGACAAAGCGGGGCTCTCTCACATTGTAAAATTTCAAGAGGAAATACTTAGTCACATCAACCTTCCATAGCATGAGAAAAGCTTTTTGGAAGAAATATCAACTCCTAAAATTATGTCGATATTAAAGAACAGAGGCCATCATGAATGTCTGTTGTTTCTGAAGCTTGAAAGCAACACTAAGTTGATTTCCTGGGTGTGCTTATTCTCAGGCTAGATTCTGTAGCCAACATGTATTTTTCTAATTATATTCAACTGTATTCTTTAAAAAATTCTGTAATAATAATAATAATAATAATAATAATGATAATAATAGAAGAAGAAAAGGAGATGACTGATTCTTAGAAAGCATGTTAGATATGCCCAGCAAGTGTGTTATATCTAATTTTAACCCCAAGTTAATTATTCCATTTTTTATTTTAACAAATTATTTACGTTTGGATGCCCTAGCATAAATTGATAGTAAAAAATTCAATTTCATGGTGGTGAATTGGAATAGTAACAAGAGACAGAAATATCCTCCAGACTCTATTTATTAAATTAATCCATTAATTAATTAGTATCAAACTTTCCTGTCTGGATATGAAGATTCTATCCAAATAAATTCTATTTTGAAGGTGGCAGAAATCTTACTTTCATTTTTACTGGAAATGCAGATTTGCCAGAAATCAGAGAAAGCAGAGAGCCAATCTGCTGTAGTGGTGAAGGCACCAGGGTAGAAACTGGGAGACCGTGACTTCTAGTCCCACCTTTGGCATAAAGCCAGCTGGGTGACCTTGGGCCAGTCACTCTCTCAGCCCTAGGAAGAAGGCAATGGCAAACCACTTCCGAAAAACCATGCCAAGAAAACTGCAGGGACTTGTCCAGGCAGTCACCAGAGGTCAATGCTGACTTGAAGGCACGCACACACACAGAGAAAGTAAATTTCTGTTGTAAATAAATATATGATATTCTTTTAAAATCACGGAGGGTGTGTGTGATGAATCTGTCTGTAGAGATCTTAAATATAGTATATGTGTATGCAATTCAGAGAGCTGTATCATTCATATCCATCCATGCTGCAGTTTTAACAATGAGCTGTCACTACACTTTGTGTCATACAACTGACCTTAGCTAACAAGCTATTCCTGCATTTAGGCTACTGGGAAGTTTTACTGGCCTTTGTTTTCCCCATTCTAAACACATAGTTATTTCCCAAAGCTCATATAAATCACAAGGTCACATAACTCATAAATATCTGTGATATTTGAGAGATCTATGACACAAGGAGACTGAACTCGGACTTAGTGGCTTTAGATTTCTATGGCATGTTTTATTGTAATATCAGTGTAGTTATAATATTTACATTTTAGTTTAAACAGCACACCCAGTAAAACCAGCAGTAAAATTTATTCAGCAGACTTATACACTGAAATTGTGATGAATGCCATGTTACATTTAATTCTGCTTTAATGTATGTCAGCAAGTTTTAAGCAAAGCAGTGGTCTGCTTCAATAGTGTTAGGGCTTTATGAGGAGAATTTAGATAATGAGATGAAGTGGTTGGCAATGCAATCTTTTTTTAATCCACTCAGATGTTTGTTCTACCGAGTTCAGTGAGATTTACTTAGAAGAAAGTGCAACCTATACTTGATCTCTGTGTGTGTATAGACATGTATGCATTTTTATGCGCAACAGATTGGTATATTTCAAGATCAAAAAGAATCCCTGGGCTATGGAACTTACCTGTGCTCATCTTTAAATCCTGACAAAATTAGGGCATTATTTTTGCTGGAAATTACACTAAGATTTAAGAGTGACACTGTAGAGGTATCAAATCCTCTTCCACCCTCTGGAATTTCACATTTTAAGTATTAATAAACTGGGAAATGACAAAGTGTGCTCATCCTGTAGGCCACAATTCCTTTATCATGCTATCCTTCACAAAAATACATTTTTTTCTCCATCTGGCCATGCCATCTGCCCTGAAGGAAAGGTGTGGAAGGGATGTTTCCTCACATACATCTCTCAGAGAAATACAGAGATGTAGCTGCATTGTGTATTTTGATCCATCACCTGTAGAAGTGATTAGACAGGGACCAGTACTTTTGGAGAAACATGGAGCAATGTGACTTTACCCACTTCTCTATAAAAGCAGATCTAGATTGAGTCTAATATATTTCTTCATGTACTATTCATGCTATTGTGATGAAATGTATCTGACCTTTTAAAAAAGCTTTGATGGTGGAAACATATTTGCATTTCAAAGAATACTGTCTAAATGTTGCAGTCTTATGCATGCCAGACAAACTGATTGTAGAAGTGTACAGAGGAAGCTATTAATTCATGCTAATGATGTATGCAGGTGGCCAAGTCTTTGTATACTCTGGGGTCAGCTCACAGGGAGTTCATTACAGGGTTTGAGTCCAAGTAAAAGCTGTGGAGCAGCGCAACCTTTTGTGTGCTTAGCTATTGGCTTTAATGGTCTATAGTGTTACTTTGTGGAATTCTTTATCTGCCTATCAATCATTCTGCTCCATTTATAGATTATCGTTACCTGATTACCCTGGAGGGAAATTTCTATAAACTACATTATATAGCTATAATGCATGCTGACAGTTTGGCTCTTCTTGCCTTTCCAAACATGGATTGCTGCCAAAGGGATGATCGATTAAGCTAAATAAATAAATAATTTCAGAAGTCTTAAATGCGTGTGAGGGCACACAAAGAGGCAACCATCTTTTTTTTTAAAAAAAAAAAAAGGAATACCCATGTAATCAGCAATTTTTCTTAGCTGATTTCTTTACTTATGTTAGAGTTCTATGGTTATTTTATCAGCAAAAAATGTTCTAAATAACTAAGGAATGAGAAATACATACATGAGAGGGCTATCTCTGTTGAAACAAGAACAGGACAAGAGGACAACAAACTGAAATAAAAGGAGATGGGGGGGTTATCACCCATTTGGGATGGTTTAGGGCACTGCTTCCCAATCATGGCTATTTCCAGGTTGTGCAGGCTTTAAATCCCAGAATTCCACAGCCAATATGGCTTTGGATGAAGGCCACATACCTAGAAGTTACCAGTGCTGGGAAGCACTGATGAGTTCCTTCACTGAGCGTAGGATTGGATTAGATGAATGAGAAACTAGATAAATTCCATTGTTTTAACAAAATTTAAAATAATCTGCATTACAATAAATGCAGTGAAAGCAGGGAGTGGTATTATAAGTAATCATGATGTCCAAAAGTTATCTGGTGATTTCATACATCTTTTGAGATATACATCCAATAAAATTAAACTACATTTTCAATTTTATTTTGAGGAGAACAGTGGAAAATGGGCCAAAACTAAGATTTTTTCAGTAAACTGGAGAAGTGAACAAGTTATAAATAACTCTAATGACTTCCAGATGGCACCTTCTTACTTGGGGACTTGATTTGGAGTAATTAGAGGCATGCGAATTTCACAGAAAGATTTAACTTTACCAGCTGGACCCTGGAGAGCTCTATCTACTCTAAACTATTTAGTTTATACTCTTTTAACTTCATTTTAAATTCTTATATTTATGAGCATTTCTTATTTCATAAAAATTGAACTTTTTCCCAGGAAAAAGTAAAATTTATAAGGGAAGATGATGATGACAATGCCTAGTACAGAGAACTTTCAAAATTAAAATACTAATGAAACACATTTGCTAACATGGGTTTTCATTATCATGTTAAAGCCTGGTAAGTTGATGCTTCTAGCTGTAAATTGAAGATATTACTGTGTTTTATTCAGATTCTAGTCTGCTGTGGTCATTGGGATGGATGGATGGATGGATGGATGGATGGAAGGAAGGAAGGAAGGAAGGAAGGAAGGAAGGAAGGACAGAGGGAGGGGAGGAGGGGGAGGGGAGGGGTTGGTTGTACTTCAAGAGGGTCATGGAAGTATCCACAGACACATTAGTTACACAGATACCATACTGCTTGATTGATTTACAACGTCTCATACTTCAGTGAATGTAGTGTTCAATAATTTGGTGTGTTCCAGATGCTGTACTACTTAAGGATTATGAGGTTGGAGTCCAACACATCTGGAGGAAACCAGGTTGGAAAGATTGGCAAAAAGGGAGACAGAGAATGTACTATTGCCTGCCCGTTTTACAAAACCTTAACTTTCCAAGTGAGAAAAGTTCATAGAAGAAAGCTTAGAGGAATTCTGTATTCTTTCATAAGTCTGGTGGGAATCTTTCCTAGACGTTGCTTTACCGAACCATAAAATTAGGACTGTCTAGTAGCAGTGTGTTCACCCACTGATTGAAGAATTGGAAAGTAGGGGAAAAGATCCTCATACTGCCCTTAAGCCACTTTCCACATATTAACGAGACATATGCTGCCTGCTTTAAAACACCAAGATTGTTGCAGTGCTGGAACGTCTAAAAAACATGGAAATCAGAATTCTCAGGAGAACCCAAGGAGTGCAAATGTGATTGCTTGGTTATGTTTATTTACCATAATCTGGGCATGAACCCAAGTGCAAGCCACAAGTAGTCAGATTTTGTTTCTCCTGCTTTCCAAAATGCCATTGCTGTTTATCACATAACACACACAAAGCTTTAAGTAGTGCTTGGCTACATATTTGTATAACTATGCTCTCATAGACCCTGTAGAGCTATAATGTTGTAAAATATTTGCCATGCCACTGATAGCAATAACTGAGCAATGATTTTGCTGGCTGAAAGATCCACACTTGCAGGCTCAGCCTCCTGGGATGTATGCCAACCCTGTCTGGGTATGTTGTTGAAGTGACACATTTAGTCTCCTCTGAGGAATGCCAATGTTCCTAATGCATCCCTGGCACAGCATTTTCTAATGACAAACTTATGGAGTGGAACTGGTACCAATTCCAGAGGGAGATGCAAGCTGCTTCTCCTGGCTTCTCCAATAATGCTGCTACTTGCAAGTTGAAACTATATATTCTTCTGTCTTGTCTTGAAACTTTAAACTTTGGCTTCACAAAGTGTGTGTGTGTGTGTGTGTGTGTGTGTGTGTTTTAATAGAAGTATTGAGATGATAGGTAGCCTTATTTTGGAATTCTCATGGAATGGTTTCAATAATGTTAAGTGACCAGAAGCTCATTCGTCATACTGAATATCAAGTACTGGTTTTGATTCCAGAAATTTATAATTGTTGAATGCCGTCCTTTTAGTATGAGAGTCATAGGCCATTGGCTCTTTTCAATTCCCCTTTCCCCATCTACATATTTGCACAGCTAAATGTGCCATAAAACTGTCATGAAATGTAAGATTTTGTTATACTAGATACGATGAATTTGTTACAGGCAAGAGTGTATTATTTGTGATCTTAATACATCTGCAAAAACACTTTGACTATTTGTACAGATGAATATGATTGGGTGAGGGAATCATCTTCGTTCTGCTTGTGTTGTGGTGAAATTGTCAAGCATAATAAAAATCTTTCTGGCTCTAAATTTGATTTCTAGAATTCTGGGAAGTTTTTATTCTTCCAAAAAGTTATTGCATGTAAAGATTCTAATAACAAACTAAAGCAAGTAACATTGCTGTTATATTAGAATTCAGGAGACAACCTTGATTTTCAGTGCTTTACATAATTAAAGAAAACAACAAAGTGGAAATTAGTATGTCATGGATATTTGAGCCTCAGTTGACAGATACTTGTTGATGTATGGAAGAATACTCTCTTTCTCCTAAATAGTTGTCAAAACGTCCTATGGAATGAATTATTCTGCAAGTGTTCTTTCTTCTGAACCCTTTCAGCCAGAATTCATCAACTGGATAGCGGGAGTGCAACACTCTTTGTCTTAGATGTCTGAACTGCCTTTGACAGAACTGATGATAGTATTCTCATGGGGCACTTATGAAGGTTAGGAATTGGGGCTATTGTGTTATACTGATCCCACTTCTTCCTGGGTGGATGGTACCAGCTGATAGCACTAGGAGATGAACAGTCAAGCCCATGGTTTCTTTTACATGTTACTGGACTCAGTGCTCTCCTCCATGGTTTTTAACATTAACATGAAGGTCATCCATCAGTTTTGGATGAAGTATCACCAATATGTTGATGAAACCTACCTACAAATCTTCACCTGGAGACAAAGAGAGAATGCTGTGGATGTCCTTATCTGATATATGGACACTACAAGAGTCTGGATGAGATAAAACAAGATTAAATTGCATCTTGGGAAGATAGAGTGACAGTATGTCCAGCAAACAGTCCCCTGCTGGCTCTACAGATGTGGACATCAGATTTTCTATTTTGGAAATGTAAAAAAATTGAGGGTTCACTGACCTATATGATATGGTCATATGATGATTTGATATCTTTTTGGAATTGTGCGTTAATGCATATACATAGATTTATGGGAAAATCTTTAAATGTTAAAGATATTAATGTGTTGTTGAACTGTATACCAAAGCTTTGGAATCTGACTGTTTATAAGGAATTATAGTTGTATAAAGCATGGGGTGTGGCTAAAAGAATCTTACTGAGAAATTGGAAAAGTGATATTACCCCAGATGTGAAGGAATGGCTGTCAGAAAAGTGTGACGTATTTTTTTTTGGAAAAGGCAATGTTTTCTGTTAATCAAAGGATGCAGCAATATGTGTTATTCTGGCAGAATGTTTTTGATATTTTACAATCATATTTTGTGTTCATTATACTATAGTAGTGCATTTACTATAAACCAGTAACTATTGATAAGTATAATATATAAGGTAGATTTTTTTTTGCTTTATCTCCCTATTTCTTAGCTTGTTTGGGTTGGTTTTGAGGTTTTTTTTGTTTTTGTTTTTGTTTTGGTTTCTGTTCCTTTTCCTTTAAGTTTAAACATTGTTATGTTAATTGTGCATGTTAAAAATGTAGGGGAGGGGGGGTGGCACTCTTTATGAAGGAGCAGGTCTGCAAGTGGGAAGTGCTCTTGCACTTATAGCTTCATCTGAATCAACAGGTGGAATATATGGCCAAGGTTTAAATAATATATACAGCAGCCCAGATGAAAACAAACCATGATATGGACCCCACCACATATGCAGGCAGATTATTAGAGAAGCAGATGGTCCAAACCTACCCCCTATTCTGACTTCCAGTTGAGAGCCATGGCGAGTTAAACGTTCCTTTTTGCAGCGGCATGGCGTTACAGTGGTGTGGGATGCAGGATCCTGGCTGCTGAAATCTTTCCGGATTAAGGAGAGATTTTTGAGATAGCTCATGTGACTCCGCACAGCTGCTCCTCGTGAGTAAACAGCAGGAATAGTTGTTTTGCAGTTTGCCTGTGGGTCACGCAGCTGGGAGTCGAGGGAGGAACTGACTTTGCTCCCAGTCATTAATGCAGCCTTTTTAAAGGACATTAAGTTCGACTGAGCCTCACTTCTTAATCACTTTGGATTTGGGGGTTTTTTTGTTTTGGTTTTTTTAGGCTGCTTTAAAAGGGTTAAGACCCTTCAGAATGGCAAGTTATATTGTACTTGCTAGGTGAGTCACCTTCTCCTTAGAGTAAGAACTTTTAAATACGATTTTTATAACCTTTTGAAAAATATTACTTTTTGGATTAAGCAGCAAAAGGGTGCTCAGAATGTGGACTTTAGAAAGTTTAACAACGGATTAAGGGCTCAGATGGACTTGGGTTTATAATTTTAAATGTCCACAAACAGCTTTGAATTAACTAGAAGGAATTTTCTCATGGAAAAAAATGGCGATTGTTTTGGGTTTTTTGATATTTTTCATGATAAGGGGACTCTGAAGGTTGGACACTAGAGGGAGGTGGAGGATAAAGAAAATGGAGCAGAAATCTATAATACAACCATGGGAGGATTTGTCTGCTGAGCTTCTTGATGAAATAGATGAATTTCTTGACAAGATTTACAGAGCATGTTGTAATGAAATTGCAGAACAAGTTGCAATGGATGATTTTGAAATTACTTTGAGGGGGACTTAAATTTAACAAGTAATGAGAATGATATGGAGAAAGATATGCACACACAAATGGAATTGATGGATGACTTATTCCCAAAAGGAGATATATAAATACTGAACCAGGAAACTGACTTGGATATTTTTTTTTTTTTTACTGGATATGCAAAAGAGTTCTGTTAAGGTTTTGAAGGACTTTATTGGAAGTGACAAAAGGACAGACTTATTGGATATACAAAAGAAATCTGCTAAAGTTCTGAAAGATTTTTGGCTTGAAACACAGATGAACAGAAAACTAGCTCTGGGACTCTTTTTGAAGGGGATAAAAGATATTTTTAAAAACTCAGGGAAGGAATACAAGGTTGGCTTATTTGACCAGGGCTAAAGGAGAAAATAGTATCTGGTTGCCCTTACTGGACTTTTGGTGACAAAGAATGCCTGATGAAGCATTTGGATTTTGTTTTTTTTAATTCAATAGATAAGGGGTGAAGAGAGATTATCTTGTATTTAGAGATAGTGATAATCTGTTAAGATTGTCTTTACTTGCTGGGATGAAGGGGGAAGTTACTTCTTTTTTTTCTTTTTTCTTTTCCCTTATCTATTTTTCTTTTTCTTTTTTTTTCTTTTTCACACTATTTTCTTTTCTTTTGTATTTTTCTGTTTGTATTTTTGTAGCCTGTGTTGGCTTTTATTCTTTTCATTTATAATTCTGAATAAAATTATTTGGAATAAAAAAAAAACATTCCCCGTTCTGTGCTACCATCCCAATCCAGACTAAACTGCCTACGCTGAGAATGTTAGGAAAAAATATTTGCACCCAAGACCAGAACTACAGGGATGACATGTAGCTAGCCTTAACTTCTCTACTCTCAAAGTTTCAGGCATTAATCTTAGCTAATAGCCTTCCTATATGTATTCATATGGGGTAAACTGTTGTTTCACTCTTTTCACAGACATTAAAAGGTACTTAAAGTAAATCATGCATACTAAGGTAAATGGGGAGGCTCTGGTTGTAAATCAATAGTTTGATGTTGCTCATATTCTTCTTGTGAATATTTACTAGAGTTATCATTCAGTGATTCTGCTGCAACTTTCATTAGCTATTCTTTGAGTGTCACTAGAAGGTCAAATGCCAGCCTTGACAATTTTATCTGAGAAACTTATAACACTTGTAAATAAAATGAAGAATGTCACTGTTATTGCTCTCAAGAATGTGACAGCAGATTAATCAAATATATCTTTCTTCAACTGTTCTCCAGTTGGCCTCCAAATGACCAACAGTTTAATATTTTCAAAGACAACACCTTAAAAAGTACCTATCAGTTAAGATGGAGTCCTGCTGGTATTGAAGCTATGGGCAAGGATAACACAAGTGCTGAAATCTCTATTAAGTAGCAACAGCCAGACTGTTTCCACTAACTGGTCTACACCAGGCTGGGATCCTCCAAATGAGTTAGGACTACAACTCCCAGAATTCTGGAATTCATGTTGGCTAGGGAATTCTGGGAGTTATAGTTGCAACAGATCTGGTACTTAATGGACCAAGATTGCCCTAAGCCCTGTTCCTGTTCCTGTTCCTGTTGCTAACCCAATATTCCTGGCCTGTCGCTAGGAACTGCATTTTAAAAAGTGCCTCTCCATACCTCTTACTGAATACTGATCCCATTTAAAGAATAAAATTCTAAAAATTGGGGAAAACATAGACATTTTAAATTGACGTTGAGGTATTATCCCTCCTGTACATATGGGACTAGATGTATGGCAATTTAATGGAGATTTATACATTTTATGGGTTCATAAACTTGAGCAGTCTTCTGGAGCACCTCAGATTGGTGAAAGCTAAATTAGATTTGTGCATTCCTCAGACAAAAAAACATGGACAGAAGCTGATTTATTACAACTAATGAAATGGCAGACCAATTGGCAAATTGGTTTGTTAACAGGATGGATTCATCAATTCACAGAAACTTAAGGATCTGCTTCAAACTGGAGCTGGGCGCAAAGACCCTTTTGAAATTTTATCTCAGATTTGTTCCTGGAAAAATGGTTTTATATTTTCTCTAGAGATAGATGAAATTCTCCAAAAATGTCTCAGTGCAATCAGTGACAATAACACCATTCCTGAAAAAAGTGTTTACATTCCCTTCAGATTTAAATGAAGCATGGGGACCCAGGGCTACCGACCAGTCGAAAAATAATTGTATAATCAAGACAAGAGATTCATACACATTCTTTCACCATCTTGCAACTAACACGAACACTATGCTCCATCCATGGGGAAAAAAACTCCTTTGAAAGAATGTCTAATTTTTCTTTCAACTAATTGAACTGATAGAAAAGATGCAGGAGAACGTTCTGCTTGCAAGTCAGAATATTGGATATCACTAATTATTTGTTAGTTCAAGGCAATTTACGTGGAGGTCTCCCTCATAATAGACATTTGAGATAGGTTGGGCTGAGAGAGAACATAAGTGGCCCAGAGTCACCCTGTAGGCATCAAGGGTTAAGGATGGACTTAATTACTATATGACACTGGCTTTGAGTGTTAGTGGCTCTTAAGAGATTCATGTCCCCTTCTACTTGATTCTTTTTAACTGGAAGTACCAGGAAGTAAGTCTATGACCTTGTACATGCATTGCGTACATTGGACTATATTTCCCTCCTCCCGAATCTATCTATAATACCGTATGGCATTCTTCAGGTAATGATTGCCTTAAATACTTGCACAATTCAGCCATCTACCACTTCATAGCAAAGTTTCTGAAGATGTGAGTTAAGAGTGTGCTGGGTTTTATTACCATTTTCTCACAAAATACATTATTTATGGATAGCTATAACTAAGAAGAAAATTATTATGCTTGGCAAGACTGAGGGAAGTAGAAGGAGGGGAAGAGAACAGACAAGGGAGATGAACAAGGTGATGAGCATTTGTCCGTATATCCTTCGGAGTCAAACCTATTTAACAATTATCAATTGGAATCCATTCTGAACTACTCCTAAACCATCATATTAAAGCTAGTATTATAGTGGCTTGTGTTTCAAGTAGCTGGTTGGCTCCTTTTAGAAACTGGGGCAGCGTTGTCTTCCTCATTTCTTTTAGTTAACTTTTCAATAAATATTTCACAGTTTGGTGTTCCAGTAATCATTTGGCATTTATGAGCAATAAAAAGAGAGATAAAATCCCCAAAACTTACCTGCTCCTATAGGAGTATTGCTGTTCTTATCAGTAAACTTGCAGTAAGCCATTTCCTATAATCTAAGGCATGGAATGAGCAAAATCATCTCCGTTCAGAGTTTAATCATATGAAACATCTGCAAAACTGTCTTCAAGTGAACATTTATTCTTTTTTTGTTCCCTTGTCTTTGAAATAGGACCACAAAGCTTGTACACTGATCAATGGCTACTAAAACATCAGTGTATAAGAGGAAATGCTGTTAGCACAATATTTCACATATGTTAATGCTTACAGTACCATCAGTGTCAGCTTTATTTTCAATTTGATATATACCAAAGCTGGCATACAATTTTAACTGGTGAGGTAATGTCATTTTTAATTTAGGGAGCCTTTAACTGTCCACTTTAACTAGTGATATCATCTTTGTAGTGGTCTCCTGAGATCTCATGTAAACATAACTAATGGGCCCCAGACAGTTTAGAGCTTAACTGTTAAGGGTGGCACCAGTCATCATCTTTTTTTCCCCTTTTGTTCACTTCAAAATTGTCAGATATAGTTTACATTACTGCCATTTAAAAAAAAAAAATATTCCCCATCCATTGATTTAATTTGGAGTTTTTCACATGTGTAACAATAGGATGAAATGGCCAGAACAAATTAATATAACATATTAATATCAAGTATAATAGGATGATAAAAGAAAATAGGATTATGCAAATAAAAATCATTTCATGTATTTAAAAGGCAACATATTGAGAAATTAAAAAAAATAATAATTCTAATCACTCTTCATTAGGAAAAAAGCAAAGTACAATACCTGAAATGAAATGAAGTTTCATGACAATTTTTTTTTCTTTACAAGCAGGTACAGACTTTCCATTTTTAATGAAGTCAACCTAAACATTTTGGCTGTGATGCAATCAGCTTTAAAGACTATGGGTGTGTGGGGATTATGATAAAGTTATGAATTCAAATGTCTGTGAAAATTAATAATTTGACTAAGGGAAGACCACTTAAAAAACTATAAACAAGAGACTGAAATAGGAAATAGAGAAGAAAGGTGATTTGATTCTCCACCATCTTTCTCAGATGTCTTTGCTTTTCATTTCATTTTGATAACTGAAAGTTTTGCAGTGAATTTTTTCTGAGAGTCCTCTCCTAGATTATGTTAGAAGTTGGGCATGGATTAGGCAATGCAAAATGAGCCTCATCATAGCATTCTCCAAAGAACTAGAATTCTGAGTGGAAGCCATGGCACACATTTACTTGGATGCCTTCAGCCAGTCTCTTCCTGATATAAACCAGCCTGGGAACAAGCAAAAGTTCTTAGATCTAGATAGGTATATTATCTTTATATAATTATGTTTGCAAGAAATTGTAAAGGAAATTTGCCCAAATGCATTGTGGCCTGGCTAATTATGCTGATGAAATATTTCATAGCAACTGTGATGACCTACTGGAGGATGACCCTCGTAATGACCCACATTCCAATCACTACAAAGAGCTCAAGTCATACTGGACTCAAAAATACAGACTTGTAGATGCAACTATGAAAAGCCAAAATCCATGGCTGCATTGAATTGGTGCCAGGATTCTAGTACTGGCATAAATATTCCCAACCAAAAAGCAGAAGTGGGAGGGGAAGAAGGTTAGTATCAAAACAGGAAAGATGATGATTGCATCATTCTGATGTGTTAATATAGCAAACACATACAAAGAGCTAGAGCTTCAATTGCAATACCATACCTGCCATCATTTATGTTTTGAACTGCCTCCCTGTGGATGCCAGTGTCCATGAATTATCTAGATGGGAGAGCAGGAATGTGGAGAATGTAAACATTCACCCATCTCTAAAGGATGGAGGTTAGTGAAACAAAAAAGCTCAAGAATTCACTTCTTAAAAGGAAGCACTGTAAAAGGCCATGAAGGATTTGAAGTATGATTTTATATGAATTCTGTAACATCTGTCCTACCTGGTGAGAGACTGTCTCCTGTCTCATATGGTTGCCATAACAACAAAGAAATACTTCCTAGCCAAATAGACCCCATTTCTAGAGGGAGCCTGACAACTAGATGGAAAGAAGAGGGAGATATTAATCCAAGATAAGGATTGAAAGAGTGGGAAAAAGAAAGTCAAAGGGAAAAAATGATTGGAAGAAGAAAATATTGGAAGGCAGAGAAACAAGAACAAAACAGTTTAGAAAGGAGAGCAGTGGAGAACAGAACAGACAGGAAGGAAAACAGAGTAAAAAGTTATGGAAGAGAACAAAGTGCACAGGAATAGCAGAGAGACAAAGAAGAGAATGAGGAAATATAATTCATATATCAAAATATATGAAATATAATTCCTTTATTTATCTGATAGAAAAGGTTGCTACTGATGCTCTAACTTAATGGAAGTTGGACTTTGAAGAAGCACAATAGAAAGAGTATTGACGGTTTTGAACTCTGGTGCTGGAGAAGACACCAAAAAAACCAAACAAATAGATCAGTGCATGCTGGCTGGGGAATTCTGGGAGTTGAAGTCCACACATCTTAGAGTTGTCGAGGATGAGAAACACTGAAATAAATCATAGAACAAATCAATTATGAGTTCTCACTCAAGACACAAATGACCAGGCTCAAATTATCATATTCTGGCCAGCTCCTGGCCAGCTCCCTTGAGAAGTCTATAATGCTGGGAAAAGTGGAAGGAAGAGAGAAAAGGAAAGGACAACCAGCAGCAAGGTGGATGGACTCAATTACAGTGGTGATGGGTGCACTATTGGAAGATCTGAAGGACCAGATTTGGGGAGATAGTCCTGGAGAAAATCTGTGTAGTCACTAAGAGTCAGCACTAAATTGATAGCACATAATCAGTCAATAAGAAATGCTAGGAAAGTATTTCCAAACCAAGTTTTAATAAGATCTGAATCTCAATTGCTTGTAAAAGCCTAAATAAAAAAAAGGTTTTTAAAACACATTTTTCACAATCTGGATCAAAATTCCTTGCCCATCCCTAAAAGCATTCCCGCTAGCCATCAGTTCCCAAACGATTTTCTTTTCTTTCTTTGACTTAGTGTATCTGTTGTTGGTGGGAGCAGCAGTCGCAGTAATGATGTAATGTAGGAGGGAAGAGTGCAAAGCCCGGGGCACTGATAAACTCTGTTATTCTGAGGATTACTGCAGTAGCAGGGGAAGGGCTAATTCAAGTACCACAAGTACAGGGTCTCCTTCTTTAAGATATAATTGGCTAGATTCTCTGTATTAAGGCTTGACTCCTGGTGACTTCATGGACATGTCCATGTAGTTTGTTGTCAATACCATAGAAGTGTTTACCTTTGCTTTTGTTGTCCAGAATGTTTTTGTTTTTGGGGGGTTTTTTTTCAGTTTTTCAATCTATAGTCTCCATCTCTGGGGTTCCCTGATAATGTCCCGTACAAAAATTTATGAGGACTGACTCTGATTTAGCTTCTAAAGAACAGTCAGGGTAGGATAAGGGCTGCCACTTGTTGTAAATTGTGCAGGGTTTCATGTCCTACTAATGTTTCAGAAATTTTGTAACCATTATTTTCATTTTTATGTTTATGTGAATAATGGTTAAAAATTGGAGACTTCAATATTTGGTGAAGCTCATATCTTACATTTAATCTGCTTTTATGATATTCTTAGATAGCTGAGAGAGTACTCCTTCTTTAGTCCCTTCTTTGGGAGCTATCTTAAACCAGAATGGACACTTTCAGTCTAAATGGTCTACCAGTTGGCTTGGCAAAAAGCAAGTTTATGTTTTGAAACAGTTTTATATTCCTCTATTATTTTATTATCATTTGAGATTAATAAAATGGGTTAATATACTTATGCAGATGAACCAGAGTTTCATTTTCATTATTTCATACTTCTATTTTTCATTATTTTATGCAGGTGTCTTGCATGTGTGCTGCAGACAGAGTCAAACCATTCTCTAGAACTTCTCAATCCTCATAAAAAATCCATTTTTTATATTATTATGGTCATTTTAAGTAATATGATGTTTAAAAACACACAGATGTATAATGATTAAGAAAGCAGCAGAGCAGTAAAGATAGTATAATATGTAAGACTTCATTTATTATTCTTTGGACTATACTTGCAGAATTGCATATCGAAATACAAGTATTGTACAGAAATTAAAGCCAAAAGGATATTTTAGAATTCAGACAAGAACTCCACCATTTGAAAAGAATTTGGTGTATTATGTATTGATAACAATGCCACGATAGACAAAGGAATGCAATTTAATAATACAGAATTGTGCTCATGAGATTTCCTTTTTCTTGTTAATTGGTTACTTTAGCTGATATTGTCTGTAAGCATAATGGGTGCCATTCTTCCTAATAGTTCCATCTCGCCAGATGATGTCTACCGACATGATGTAGTCCATTTTAATTTTTTCATTTTGCGTACATCTTTTAGGATAATGCAGCTTCCAAACAGGCTAGCATTATTCTTCATTATCTGTGGTGCATGGCTGTAGTTCTTAAATTAATTAGTTTTCTTTTTCTTCCCTGGAAGTTAAAAGTTTCTTTCTTCAATTTATCTACCAGGTACGATTATGTTGAAGTGATTGATGGAGACAATGCAAATGGGCGAGTGTGGGGAAAGTTTTGCGGCAAGATTGCCCCCCAACCTGTGATATCTACAGGACCATACCTCTTAATCAAGTTTGTCTCTGATTATGAAACTCATGGAGCAGGCTTCTCCATTCGCTATGAAATATTTAAAAGAGGTGAGCAAGCTGCTTAATCTTGTCATGCTAATTATTTTTAACATAAAATATTGACAGTGGTTCAATTTGTTCAATTTGAAGGTCACTGATATTTGGAGAGAGGGGAATTAAAAGAACATTTAACGTCAAATTAATTTCTAGAGTGTCGCTTTCATAGAATCATGGAGGTCAGTGAGTCAAGTCACTAACTTTTGGTCTGTCCTGATACAAATATAATTTTTTTGCATTCAGTTCTCATAATAGCAAATGATTGTTAATCTGGAAGCTGTGATTGTGACAGACATCAGCTATTTTTTGCCTGTAATATATTCATACCGTCTTGTCATTAATTTGAGCCTCCATGAGTCAACATCGATTCGGCAGCTTTTCAATTTTAAATAAATATATCAACAGATTTAGTATTGTACACATATCTCTAATTTAAATTAATAGGCTTCTTAATTAAAAAATGGTAACTATATGTAAAAACGGTAGTAAAGTAATGCAAGATTCTGAAAATTGTAACGTAAGAAAAGTGTATCCTTAGTTTTACTGCTAATCCTGCTAATGCTGAAATTTCTCAACTTGTTCTTACAATTAACTGTTTAACTAAGTCTTGCTGAATACAAAGGGTCAGAATTAAATCATTAACTTCATTTGACAAGTCCTGCTTAATCAATGCATGTTTTCTTTTGCTTTTTATACTGTTGATTTTGTTTTATATCAGTTTATAATATTCCAAATATCATTGCTATTTCTATCCAATATGGTAACCTTTGTAATCCACAACTCATTGCGTGTCCATTGTGGCTTGGGAATGGATGAGATGTAGATCATCATAATAGCTTAAAGCATTTTCTGCTAGAAAGACCAAGAAGAAGTGCAATAATTAACATACAGTTCAAACATCCCCTGATTTATTTCAGTGGAGACAGATGAATGCAGGCAGTTTTGTAAACAAAAAGCAACATGGAAGGGGTGTGGGAGGTTTTCTGCTCTGACAAAGACTGGCAGATGACCTCTGCCCCATGGTCAAATCCTTTGTGAAGTAACTAGCCACTGAGTAAATACCACAATCACTTTTGGTATAAGCCTTATCTTTGGTTGGAGGCAGACTGAAGAAGCATTTGGCATCCAGGAACCTCCTCTGAACGAAGCTAGATAATTAATAAATAAAACAACATCCCACCCCACCCCAAGATGTTACGTTTTATAGAAAGATTTTGCTTCCGCCACAAACTATTGCGTGAGTTGGGATTTTAGTACCTTGCCAATTAAGCAGTGAGCTTTTAAGGCCACTGTGCATAAAGAACTACTGAAAGGTCTCCAAAACAAGCAATTTGCCAAAAGTGAGCATTTTCAGTAGGGCTTTTTTTCCTTGATATCTCAGTGGCAACTCAGCAGTTCCCTGCATTTATTTCCTTCTATGATCTCTTAAATCTCCTTCTGAAAGACGCTAGTTACATTAAGCCAACATTATAAATGAGAACTTGCACACTCAAAAGTAAGAATATTTAAAGTTATTGCCCCCAAAGTAATATTAACTCAGGTTTATGCCACAGTATATCAAAGTGGAAATGCTATTTCTGTGTTCAGGAATGGAAAAGATCACATGTACGTGTGTGGTCTGAGAATTACAGTTGCTGTAAAAACAGAGCTTTCATGTCTTTCCTTTTGAATATTTTAATAACCTAATTAACATTGAATTACTATATTATTGAAAATGAAATCTGCATTTAGTATTTTAATATTAAACTATAATAAAAGCGGATACAGTGTGAAGATAACATTTTGCACATTATAGGACAATTTATGAAAGTGAGTCAACCATGGGCCAGTTGCCCCCATTCCTAGATCAGAGGGACCTTCTCACAGTCACTCATGCCCTGGTCACCTCACAATTAGATTACTACAATGCACTCTACATGGGCCTGCCCTTGAAGAGTATCTGGAAACTTTAGCTGGTGCAAAATGCAATGGCACGAGTAGTTATGTGTGTTTCTAGCAGAACACATGTTACACCTCTCCTATGCAAGCTGCCTTGGTTACCAGTTTGTTTCCGGGTCCAATTCAAGGTACTGGTGTTGACCTTTAAAGCCCTTCATGGCATGGGGCCGGGCTATCTGAGGGACTGCCTCTCCCCAATTTCATCTGCCCATCCTACCAGATCCAGCAGAGAGGGCACGTTATGGGTTCCATCGCCTAGGGAAATACATTTGGCAGGGCCCAGGCAGCGGGCCTTTTCTGCTGTGGCATCTGCGCTGTGGAATCTTCTCCCCCCTGGCCTCGTCCTTGTTGAGCTTCTGGAGGTCCCTTAAGACTTGGTTATGCCAGCAGGCCTGTGGACCCCAGGGGACGGGTGAGCTAGTGAGGTGGCTCCCTTATTTTTAATATCCTTTGATTCTCTGTTTTATTCTATTTTATATATTTTTACTGTATTTTACTGTTTTTAGCTTTGTTGTACGCCACCAAGAGTCACCTGTGGTGAGATGGGTGGCTATAAAAATTGATTTAATAAATAAATAAATACATATAGTCAAAATACTTCATTAAAATCAATTAATTTAGGTCGCAAAATTTAAAAGTAATGTTTAAAAATAAATCCCACAGAGTTTGGGTAAAGGAGCGTAGAATATTACCATATTCAGCATGGGTGGAAAAGCAACAAAATCCCATCATAGGCTTTCAAGTGGACCCTACAGATTTACCTGTTCATTTTGTCCTGTGAGTTAGGACATTGTAGAGTGAATTAGTCTATATGATGACATCTGTCTTATTAGAATTCACTGCTGTTTTTAAAAATATTATCATTAATTTAAAGTGCTTTTCTGGTTCTAAATGTCATTGTAGCCTACGTCTGAGAATTTTCTATGAAGCATGTTTTCTAAATCCCCATCTGTAGCATAAATTTCACATGTTGCACAGGTCGAGTTGTTGAATAGGAAGTTGGGCTATGTATGAGATGAATCTTCGAACCCCTGATAATAGGTTTGTGGCTTTTCACAGGGGTATGACATCTTCCATAAGCACTTGCAATTTTGGCTCACTACCAAACTTGGCTGATCTGATCAGGGTTGGGTGTGGCTAGTACTTGGTGGGGGGAACCACCTGTAAATATCAGGGTTCTTGGCTAGAATTGATTGATCAATTGATTGATTGATTGATTATGTACCATGAAGTCGCTGTCGACTTCCAGCAACCACATAGATAGATTTTCTCCATGACAATCTATTCCTAACCTGGTCCTTCAGAACTTTCAACAGTGTACTCATTGCCACTGTAACTAAGTCCATCCACCTTGCTGCTGGTTGTCCTCTTCTTCTCTTGCCTTCCACCTTCCCAACATTAGAGCCTTCTCCAGAGAGTTAGGTCTTCACACAATGTGTCCAAAGTAGGATAATTTGACTCTGCTTGGCTATAAGAGGAAGTGTGTGTGTGGGGGGGGGGGGGGGGGACAGCCTGAAGGAAGGCAGTGGCAAACCATTAGGATATTGTTGTCAAAAAATGTATATGGAAGTCTCCATGAAGACAGCATAGTCAGATTTGACCCAAAGGAGGCTTTTCCTTTACTAAGCTTACAAAAATAGGACAAGGAATACTGAAAACAAATATTTGATGCATCTCTGAGTCTAAGCAAGGATTGAAACAAATAAGAACTCATTCTTTTCTGTTGTCTGGTAACTTTGGATTGACCTGGTAGTAGCATGCTTCGTATTATTTTACACCATTGTATGTTGTGACATTATTTATAAACATAATGCATATTTCAGATTAGCTTTCTTTTGGGTCACTATCTGTATCACTGAATAGATAAACCTGACCAGTTGCTTAGATCAGCTTTCATCAAACTTTTAATTGCCAGTCATTTTAAGGACTGATTTTGATTTTGATTTTATATGTGATCATATTGTTGTTGTTGGGGGGGTCATTGTGGTATGGTGCCTTCAGTGTTGGCATAAACAGGAAGGAAGGGAAGAAGGGAGGGACGGAGTGAGGGAGTGAGGGAGTGAGGGAGTGAGGAAGGAAGGAAGGAAGGAAGGAAGGAAGGAAGGAAGGAGGGATAGTTTCTATGCATTCACTGTGCTTCCTGCTATCGTTTGCAAAGGGAATGTGTTCTCCCTTTGAAGCCTTATCCTGTAGATTAATTTTAAATTTCAGTGTATGTATATCATAAATTCATCATATAGATAAATTTCAGTGTACATAAATCTCTTTAAAATACCCACCAGCTTCAGCCTCAGTTGGCTACTCATGAAACTTTCTATGAATCTTTAGTGCTAAAAGAGAGAGAGAGAGAAAGGAAGGGACTATAACCTTTTAAGAGAGGAAATCCTATTTGTAGATATACATCTGTGGTGAGACCTCCAGTCCCTAATACCTCTTGGCAGAGGGGGGAAGGAAGGATTAATTTCCTCCTATATTTGGGGAGCCATGCCTTCTCAGTGGTGGACCCTGTTTTTTGGAACAAACTGCCCCCAAATCTATGGTTGACCCCAGGCCTGTGGACCTTTAGAAAGGCAGTCAAGACCTAGGTTTTCTCCCAGGCTTTTGGGTTAGGTTGAGTGGAGGCCCAGTTGGATGAGTTGCAGTATATTTTAGTCCAGTTGCCATTTACTGTTTTAGTTGGTTTTAATGCATTGTGGGTTTTTTTCCTTATGTTGCATTTGTTGTGGGGGTTTTTTTCCCCCTTGTACACTGCCCAGAGTCATGCTATTGAGTTGGGCAGCTGTATAAATGATATGAATGAATGAATGAATGAATGAATGAATGAATGAATGAATTTGCAACCCACCAGGGATTTATCCTGATAGCAATGATATTTGGAAACAGCCTCTCACTCACTCCCATACAGGGAATCTTTTTTCAAACCTCCTTGCTGCCAAACATGGCGGATGGCATCTTCATGTATGTGTGTCTACACCAATGTTGATGTGTGTGAATCAATGCTTAAGAAGGATGTCTAGCTTTTCTGATGTAACTGCATCAGATGAAGTTACCTCTGCAAAGAAATCAGAAGTTACACAGGCAGTGGGCACTGCCTATGCATACGGGCTATTTGTAGCACACACTAAAGACTATAATAGAGCTACTTTTTATGTAATTTCCTTGCACAACGCTGATGTTAGTTGGATTTGGGCAACACTGCTGGTAATCAAACAGTTTATCATACCTTCACTAACAGCATCACTTTACTGGTGCACCTGTGTCAACAGTGCTCAGAATGAGTCAGTCACCCTTGATACAAGTACGAATTACCTTTCACATCTAGTTTGTCAAGAAGGCATAGGTCACATCTGGCAGACTTACTGAATCACTGCTCTAGGAATATGAAACCACTGTTCCATCAACCAAACACCACACTTCCCTCTTCTTGCAAAACATTCTGTTTTACCAATAAAAGGCTGTCAGCCTGAAGATTTAAAGATTTAAGCTTAAAGGGACTATAATTATTTCCCTAGGGCTGTCAAGATTTTTGCAGCTTACACTTTCATTGTTCCCACATGACATTGTCATAATTTCCCCCCCTCTATTTCAGAACTGGCACAAGTTTTCTTTTTCAGATTGCTCTGCTAGAAATTGAAAAATGGAGTTCATGCAATAAATGTGAATTACATTTTAATGCCAATTATCAGTATCAGGAACAAGTTAGCTGGGCGACTAATATGGTGATTAACGTGGAACATTTTTCCAAAAAGAAAATGTAATACTGTTACATGAGCAAAATGTGTTTTTGTCTCTTTTGTTGTGCAGGGCCAGAATGCTCCAGAAACTTCACATCTATGACCGGTACCATCAAATCACCAGGATTCCCTGAAAAATATCCCAATACCCTTGAATGCACTTACATTATCTTTGCACCAAAGATGTCAGAGATTATCCTGGAATTTGAAAGCTTTGAATTGGAACCAGATTCAAATCCTCCAGGAGGCGCATTCTGTCGTTATGATCGTTTAGAAATTTGGGATGGATTCCCAGAAGGTAAGACTCTCCCCAATAGCTGTTATGATGTTACCAATGCTATGGTTTGTTGTCATTTTGAAACAACGGTGGTTAAAATTAGGAGATGAAGAAGAATTATTTGAATATTGTCTTTGAAATATGTCCAAATTTGTAACTAATAAGGAAGGCATTAGGCTTTATCAGGGACAAAGAAGGCAAGCAGAAACACAACCTTGTGTTGAGTTTCCTGTGCTATCCATCAAATGAAATACAATTCTGCTTGTATTTTAATGTCATTAAGTTGAACATTTGGGTACTCTGAGCTAAATATGGTCATGATAAACGGTTGTAAAAATTTTCACAAAATAATGATATAAAGACACAAGGTTAATTCAATTATACATTATAGAGTGGTGCAGAACTTGATCCTGCTAACACAGAGTTCTGCTGTAACAATGATCTTATGTCAAACTCTTGCTGATGCAGGTTAAAGGGATTTATTTTACACATTGTTAGCACTAATGGAGAGAGGATAAATGGTGTTTTACTACTGCTGTTGGTAAGTTTAGATTATGGTGATGTGTTCTATATGGAGCTACCCTTGCTTTCAGAAATTGCAGCTGTTGTAGAATGTGGCAGACATGACACATCTTTTGAAGAAAACACTATTAAGCCAAGTTCAGGGTTTTGTTTTTGACGTAATAGGACCCCACAAATTTGGAACAGGCCTCTGCAGATTTGGTCAATCCCTGAAATTGGTGGAGAGGTCTTTCTGCACATGCCAAAAACCATATAGTGCCACTTGCAGCCACTTATGGGTGTGGTTGTTCCCGTGGTGTCTCTGAACTCTCTGAAATGGTCCTTTCTGAAGCTTGCGAGGCACCTAATATTAGGTATTTTAAATTCCTTTTGTATTTCTTCTATGAAGCCTGGATGAATGGCTTTGTTTCGGTTTTTGTTTTCCTTTCCCCTCTCCTTTTTTGTTGTATGCAGTTTTCATAGTATTCCTATTGTAGATGTTATATTTGTAAGCTGTTTAGAGATGTTTTTATATAGGAACTGGTATAAAATATATGCAATAATAATATTATATAAAATTATTATAATCATCCCTAATGTCAGAGATGGCTCCAAGGCTGCTGCATAAATTCATCCATACTCTTCATACTCTCTTCGGCATTCAAGTACACACATGCAGACGTACAATCCATTGCTCATGCTTACCTGGCC
This sequence comes from Liasis olivaceus, assembly GCA_030867105.1. Lineage (NCBI taxonomy): Eukaryota > Metazoa > Chordata > Lepidosauria > Squamata > Pythonidae > Liasis > Liasis olivaceus. The sequence goes on from CM061351.1 coordinate 14,880,282, forward strand.
TGGCTTTGCAGAACATTCTGTATGATCCCAGGCTCTGAGTTTACACTTTGCTTGTTCTCCCCCTCATACCCACCACATCACAAACCATTATTTGCAAGTTGTTGCCAACACATTGTTCAGCCAACCCATGCTTCTTTCTCTTTTTCCTCACCCACTATGGATTACAATTACTTTCAGGAGGCAGTTACCACCAGCTGAGTGAGTGTGAAACATGATCTGAGATGCAAGGGGTATGGTTCACTTCTCATCCAGTGAGGCAAGACAGAGGGAAAAGTTGGGTTTTTGGGGTTACAAAGCAGCTATCATCTATTAAAACTAAGCAAGGGGAGATTACAACCAAAATCCACAAAATGTTGTTAAATTGCAGAATTCACTGTCAACAGATGTACTGATGGTCACCTTAGGAGATCTGAAAAAAGTTGGAGAAATTCATGGCAGATCAGGCTATCAGTGGATATTAGTGTTGATGGCTACAATGTATGATTATCTCCCGAATCATAGGCAACAGCAAACAATACCAGTTCCAGGGAAATAAGTCAAAGAGAGTTATCATCTTCCAGTCCATGCTTCTGAGGTTCTTGAATGCGTCTGACTGACAACTGGTCTGGTCAGGCCAAATGTTGGATTAGATGGGTTTTTAGCCTGATCCAGCAGGACTCTTTATTTTCCTACATACATCCCACTTTTGAACAAGAAGAAGCTTGCCCAGAATTTAATTTCCTCATAGTGTCTTTGCGATAAAGGGTTTGTTTGCATATACAGGTAGTCCATGGGTTAAGAATGCCCTGGTTACAGATGACCCATAGTTAAGAATGGAGCTTATTGTAGCAAAATTTGAGTTAAATACACAGTGATTAAAGTTAAATACACAATGGTTTGAGTTCATTACACAATACTACTCAGACAGTGTTATACAATAATACTGTTCCAGTTTACATGCCAATATGACTTAAGGACAGACCTTGGGAACAGAACTTGTTCTTAAACTGGGGACTACCTGTACATACAGACTGAGAATAAGAGGATTAAGAGCAATAACCCTTATGAATATTCTTCATAGGATTTCTAGAATAATTAATGCCTTAGGATTTCTTCCAAAGATCAAAGCTCCTCCTTTTCCATCCCAAGTTTAGCCCAGACTAATTAGGCTAGTCTTTTCTTTTTGCTCTTGTGTGTAAGAAAGTGGATAATCTCTATCTGTCATCAGCCATCCCATTTCTCTTTTGAGGCTATTGAAAAAAAATCTCAGTTATTAACTGGCATTCCTCAGGGCACTAACTCTGACAACAGAACACAAAATCAAAACTGTAGATCATGATTTACAGAAAAAAGGCAACCCGGTAGTGTTATTCTTACCAAGTCCCTGAAGTTACAACAGTATGCACACTTTTTTTTTTTTTGGTTGTATCATTTCAATTTGTAGAGTCATCTTTTTGAATTTACTCCCCTTATAAAAATTTGTATGCATGAAATAAAACTCTGTATCACATACAGGTAATCCTTGTTTAGCGACCACAATTGGCACCAGCAACCTGGTTGTTAAGCAAAGTGGACACTAAGTGAAAAATCACATGACTGCAACTGTGCTTATAATTTTACACAGGATAGCATGTACTGACTGTAATGGTGATCACATGACAGAGAGAGAGAGAGACGCTGCAAAGGTCATAAATGTGGGCATTGGCCGCAAAGTTACTTCTTCATCACTGTCATAAATGCGAACTGTTGCTGTCCAAGGCAGTTATTAACAAGGACTACCTGTTCAGTGTTGTGAAATAGTTTTATATGTGTAAGAGATTTATATAAATGATTAGATAGGGATCTCTTTTTTTAAATGACACACACACACACCTTTGTCCACTTGTAAACTGAATTAATATATCAAAATTCTATTGCATTTTTGGTGATGTATCAGTTGATTCTTATTTTAAATCAAATGTTAATATTATTTTGCTGTTTTTGACTTATAGTTAATTTTGAGAATATTCTTCTGGAACACATTTTAAAAATGTGCTGGTGTTAGACCTAATACTGCAACATAGTTCCAGGAATTCTGGAAACACTGCGTTTTAATAAAACTTTGAGAATAAATTGCAGTCCAGTTTTCATCCATGTATATGTTTTTAGGAGTAAATAGGTTCATTGTGTGTGTGTGTGTGTGTGTGTGTGTTTTAATCTCCTTTAGTAAGTAACAATGCAGCAGGAAAAACAATCACTGAAGGACTGTCTAGTATTTACTTGTCCATTGCAGTAGCTTTATAACATATTGTAACTATGCCCTAAATATAACAATAAGCTTTTCTCTCCTACAAAAAGGTTTATGTGTGAATACCTGTAGAAATCTTTACTTCCACTGATGTGTGGAAAAAAGACTAATTAGCCAAATTATTTAAAATATTTCTACAGAAATTAGTGTCAAGGTTATTGTCCCTAATGTAGTAATTTTCTGGTTCAAGAGAATGATAGAACTGAAACCATTATGTGCAAGTATTATAGTTTTTCTAATCTATCTTTGAATTAAAAATGTCCTTTATTTAAACTGTAAACATTCTAAAAAATATATTTCTGTAACTACTTATCCCTTATATCTTTTCTTGGATGGTAACAGTTTCAGAATGTTCATTATTCACCATGCGTAGACATATATATCATCTTTTAATATGAACCATTATTAAATATTTCATATTAACTTTTTCCATTAAACCAATGATAATAAATCTACTGGGCATAAATAGTCTATTAACAACTAGGCTATGCCTGGTTCAGAAATGATTTGGAGGAAATACTTCAGACCTTGCACAAGCTTGAGTGCAGTACCTGTTTGCTATTCATTAAAGCAGCCTGTCATTTTTCAAGCTTCCATGTGAACATAAAAAAAGACATAGCTGCTTTAAGAGTTACATTAACTTTAATTACTTTTTGTTAAGTAGCTGTATCTCTTTTTTCAGACTTGCATAGAAGACTGAAAAAAAATGAAGAGTTGCTTTCATGAATAATAGAGAGGGCTCTGCTCATGTTCCAAAGCAATTCTTTTAAATCATTTTTGTAGCATTCACAGCCTTATTAACAATTGGACAATATTTTGCTATCATGGATTTTAGTCTCTTTGCCAAAGTATTTTATCAAAGAGAGCATATTCTCTTTTATGGCTGTAGAAAATTAACATTGAACTTCAGAATGTTCAAAGAAAAGCCCAGGAGAAGCTATCCTGGAAAATCAAGTATTTCCATGTTTTTCTGGTTTTTGTAGTGTGAGTCTTTATAGGACTCATCTGTCAAGGATAGGCTTCCACTATTTCATAACAGAGCTCCTTGCTTTCATCACTGCACAGCATGCCTAAATCAATTAATTAAGAACGTTTCTTGCAAGTACCTCAAGTCAATGCCACAAAGTGATATGTAACCTCGAAAATGACATTTCTGAGGTCAACATCCATCTACATCTTCTTTGGTAGTGTATGATCTGCTTTTAGCATGCCGTTGCCAATAAATTCATTTTATAAAACATTTTCTGGATATTGGCCATCTTACTATTTAATCAGAAATCATAAGAGATACAAGTTCTATAGGAGAAAGGGCAGAAGGGTAGTACAATACTCCATAAAAGTGATTTGTTTTTTGTTCCAGGGAAAGAAGCAACATTATGAATGAGGGAGAGATGCTTTGGACAACCTGGGTCTATTAGATTTGTCACATTTCCATTTATTCTAATGGAAAACGTAACCATGGCTTCATCCTATTCAAGCAATTGGATTACAGTATGCCTGTGTGAAATCTCCAAAGTGTCATTCAACTGCTTAGCTTTTAGAACATCAGATTTATAGGTTTGTGCAGTGCTTTGGAGTCTGTCTCCAAAAACTGCTTCAGAGTTTACAGGAGTACAGACAGAGCACCTATCTGCAGTACCTTCAGACAACAATGTGCTTGTTTATTGTGTTTTTTCTTATTCATTAATGGCAGACACCTAGTATTTTCTCTCAGTTGACTGATTCTTTTTCCACAATGTAATCATTTTCCCTATGGTATTAATTTCTTAGACCAAAGAGGCAAAATAATGGAAAAAGGGTATTTTTCACTTTTCTACTCCCAAAATTAAAATTTAGAATCTCCCAATTACACAGCTCCAGCTCCAGAATTTGTGCTCTAAGAATGAGACCAAGTACTATGTATCTTAAAATTTAGTAATTTTAGCAGTAATTTAAATGGGTCTCAGCTAATCTATAATTTCAGTTTAAACAGTTAAGAGTAAATGTGCTCTGCTGAAATCTGTTTGACCTTTGGCTCACAAATTACAAGGCAAAGAAGGATTAATAGCAGCCTTCAGAAAAGACTGACACATACTAGCTAAGCAAGTAGTGATATAATCTCATGAATTATTGGTCAAGACATTTTCTCTGCAGTGAATCATCTGGGTATGGTCACCTTTTATGCTACATTAAGTAATTTATTGTCACTTGCAAGGGTTTGGGAGCCTGAAATTGAAAATAAAAAGATAATTTTTCAAGTATGCTCTGTATTTGTATAGGAAGATTAAAAAAAAAAAACCTATTTCATCCTGTTCAAGTCAAATCAATAATGCATTATCTCAGTAAGGCAGTCTTACATGTTGCATAATAAAATCCCATACCTCTTAATATGATATTCTACAAGGTTTTCAGCTGCTGAATGTACATAGACAGGAGACCAACAGAACCGTGAAAACTGATGAGCATATTCAAAAGAATTAAAATTTAAATTGCCTAGTATGTCTGTCTTAAACTATAAAGGCATGAGTTGCATGGAACTTTGAAGGGTGAATTAGCTTAAAATAAGTTTGTTTTTACTATTTAAAGGAAGCTTTCTTGTAGAGAATATCAGGTCTATAACCGACAAAACTCCCAGAAGACAGTGGCAAATCACTTCACACTGCCAATAAAACATGGATGTGTCCATCAAGTAATCAGAATAACTACTGTGGTATGGTTTAGTAGGGACTTCTTTTTTCCCCCTAATTAAACTCAGTGGCTGCAGCGTTCAAAGGATTTAGTGAAAAGGAAGCTAAGATGAAGATGTTTGTTCATTGGACAGAAGGCAGAAACACAATGAGAGGAGAAGGCTAGACACTGATTAGTCACATGTAAGATAAAGTACAAAAATCCCTATATATTGCATGTATTTATGTATGAGCCTGCATGCAATAGATGCATATGCACATAGAATTCAAAGAAGAATGAGCCACAAATAAGCAAATTTCTCCTGTAAAAAAGTTGCCAAGTTCCAAAGTCCTGGGTTAGCAGGTTATACAGCTACCCGAAATAAAGCAAGTGCCACATATGGCCCTAAATTTCTTTCCCTTCAACCAAGTCTCTTTCTCTGGTTTCTCTTCAGATTGTATAAACCTTTCACCTTTTTACCAGCTTTTTTTGTATACAGCTATCACACAGCAAGCCAGTTTGGTGTAGCAATTAAAAGCTCCAGGTTAGAAAGCAGGACATTGTGAGTTCTGGTCCTGCCTTAGGCCCAAAGCCAGTTGGTTGACTTTGGACCAGTCACTCCATCTCTGCCTTAGGAAAAAGACAGTGGGAAACCATTTCCAAAAATGTGGCCAAGAAAATTGCAGGGCTTGACCATGCAGCCATCAGGAGTCAAGACTGACTCAAAGGCACAAAACAAACATCAGCAAACATCCCTGATCCCAGATTAATAATAAATGGTCAATATTGTATTCACTCATTATAAGCAGCAGGCTGACTGTGATTTGCAATTGCCCTTTTGCATTGAATAAATGTATTTGAAAACAGTATAAGAGGGGGCTTATGGTACTAACAGTTTGTTCAATTGTTAGTAGCTGTAAAATGTTGAAAACTCCTTAATTAGTACTGAAGTAAAAAAATCAATCCAAACGCTTTGCATGTTGGAAAGCTGTGTAAGTCACTAATTTATTAATCCATGGTAGGTGTGGGTGAGTATACAAATGAAATAGTGTTGTGTAGCAGTAGGAATGGGACCTGGGCATTGTTGATAGAGATATGTTTTGTTTCCATTGTTTTACTTAATACACAGAGAATAAAAATTTTGTTTCTTTTCTAAGTCATGGCCAAAAACATTGCCATTAGAATAGAAAGTAGTTTGTTTTTTTTTTTTTTTTTTTTTTTTTTTTTTTTTTATCTGCTTAACAGTCATTACTGACCCTGCAGTGACCGCCCCCTAGCGGTTTTCAAGGCAATTGCATCTTTCTAGTTTCGGAATTAGACTTTGCCAGAGCCTAATTCCTAGAGCGTCAGCCCAGCTGGCAGCACAGGAGGCGGGATTTCCGTTGCTTCGCGCCCCTTTTTCGGACGAGCGCGGTTTTCGCGCTTTTACCGGCAACTTGTCCCGTCTCTCTCTGTTGAGCCGCTGCCAGCATTTTTCCTCCACCGGAGTGAGAGTCCTCATTTATCTACTCACGTATGTTTTCGATCTGCTGAGATGGTGGGCCACAAGGAAGAGGAAACATAAAGGGAGATTTGGGGAAGGTTACTGGAAAGTTTGAGTGGAAGTTATGAAGGGAACTAGGGCTTTATGGGTAAAGCTGTTGAGAGAGAAGGGACAAGTCTATTGATTTAATTCTTGAGAGTGGAGAGATGATGACGGGGAAAGAACAGAATCTGTGTAGTGTTTGGCTCACAGCCATATGGAAATTGTGATAAGAGGCTCTTAAGCTTAGGGGCTTTAGCCAATCCTGTTATAGGTTTTAACTAGCAAAAGATTTGTTGTTCTTAGCTTCCAGAGGCTAGTTCACTGGCATATATCTTCAGTGAATACCTCTAAGAGTATTATCGTAATGGAAAGGAAATATTTCATACTGAATGTGAATTATTTCTTTGGTGGCACAGAACATGAGCAAAGGAAGCTACAAACACAAAGCATGAATAGGGATAGAGCAGTGTTTCTCAGACTTGGCAACTTTAAGAAGTGTGGACTTCAACTCACAGAATTCTCCAGCCAGATGGCCAGGGAATTCTGGGAGTTGAAGTCCACACCTCTTAAAATTGCCAAGTTAGAACAACACTGGGATAGACAAAGAAAAGTCATTTATTGCTGGGGAATTGTACACTCAGGCATTTCCTGAATTTCTTAAACAATACACAACAGCTTGCCCTGCAAACACGGGATAACTAATGAATGACTATAAACTCTTCATTGTATTGCTTCTACATAGGCACATGAAATTTAGCCTTCTTCAACCTGACCAAGAAGATAGGGAATTCTGGGAATTGCAGTCCTAACACATCTGGAGGGCCCCAGTTCAGGGAATGCTGGTTCAGAACAGGATGGCAGCACCTTAATACCCATATAATGTAATTTAACAGTATTATGAGGGATGACCATAAGGTATGGTCAGAAAAGAAGATGGTGGTCATGATGGTACAATCAAAGTGCCACCTGTTTTATATGGGCGTTTCATGTGTGACACACATTTATGTATTTACCGAATTTGTACTCTTGCTGGCTACCAAGGATAAAATACAACAGATATAAAAAGCTTAAAACCCAAACAAAATATATAGCATTAGGCCCCAAAAGCCCTCAGGAAAAGCTCCATCTTCAGTCTTTGTCTGGAAGGCAGACAAGTTTGGAGACAAACACATGTCCAACAGGAGGTGATTCCAGGGGGCCATCACTGAGAAATGGCACTTCCAGCTTTGGCCCCCTTAACCTTCCCAAAATGGGAACAACCAGATCTTCTCCCAACATGAAGGGAGTAGGAAGATGCTGTCATGCACGTAACCAGATGCCAAACCATAAAGGGTTTTATAGGTTAGTATCAGTACTTTAAATGACACTTGGAAGCTAATAGGAAGCCAATGCAAAACCCACAGAACAGGTATAAAAACAAGCAGAGCTTCAAATGCACCATCATTGCAACCATCTTTTTTTTTTTTAACCATATCTACAAACAGCCCTGAGTATTATAAACTGGCTTCAGAATGCCACGTAGATGCACAAATCTATGGATAAAGGGATTGAAAACAATAAAAAATATCCACTATCCAGTTATCAGTATTATTTAATGACAGTATAACTATTAAATGACAAGATAACTTTTTTCATTTTTCATTCACACTTTAGCATTTTCGTTATCTTCTCTCTCTCTATAGTCAACTGCTACACATGTATAAGTTGGCTTTTTACTTAGTCCATCTTAGATCTAAATAAAGTCAGTGTGAAAAGGAAATCATGAATACTTTAACCCCACTAATTCCAGAATGAACTAAGTCAACTGAAACTTGATTTAACTATGTATGTTTGATATCAACTCAATACAAAGGTTTTAATATATACATTGTGGAATTTTTTAAAGAAACCGTCTTGTTCTGTTTGTTTCTATTTTTTCTGTATTCCTGAGTTTAATTCTAATAGATAAGATATTGTTTGTTTTATTGCAATTTAACTTTCCTTCTTGTCAGCTTTTCATTTAGTGTGTGTTTTATCTCCTAGAATTGCTTGTGAAAGCCAAATCATTCAAACCTATTTGTTACCAATTTATTCTCACGTTCCTACTGAGAAATATTCCTTCATGTTTATAATAATCTATCTCATAACTTATGATTATCATACTAAAATACATTCTCTGGAAATATATGTTGTTGTTTCCCAGATCTTGCATTATTAACTGAATTAGGGTTAGATGGATTACTCTAATTTTGTTTAGTGTCTTGTACCCCTGTGTTCATTCATAACTCCATTTTGTCATATTTGGCATAAATCTATAATTTTTAATTTAAAAACTTAACAAAATGATATTTATATACTTTGCTGATTATACATTTTGTGAGCATTTCATGCCAAAATATTATTTTAGTTATATTTTTTCTAAGAATATGTCACAAAATTCAGAAAAGTATGTAGTCCAGGATGTAAAAATCGAATTGATTCTGTTAAAAATATCTGAACATACTCTTCAAGTATCAATAATTGGAATATTGTATAAGCAATACTTCTGTTGCAGAGCAGAATAACAGATTGTTTCCTGATTAATAAGGTATAACCACTGGAGGATACTTTCTACTTCCTATCTTATAGGGCTCTCTTCTTATAATCTCTTGAGGGACCTCTAGTATGCATAGTTTTGTTGTTGGAAAAATTTAACCATTTGTTCTTGGAATATTCGATCATTTGCTTCTTTTAATATATGTATTACCATCTTTCTTTCAGTTGGTCCTCATATTGGGCGATATTGTGGACAAAACACCCCCGGTCGTGTCCTCTCATCAACTGGCATTCTCTCCATGGTTTTCTACACTGACAGTGCAATAGCAAAAGAAGGCTTCTCTGCAAACTACACTGTTGTCCAGAACAGTGTTTCAGAAGGTCAGTGTTTATTCATCCTGCAGAGTGGTGCATCAAATATTCTCTGTCATATCTTCTCTCCTGCTGAGTGCTGTATGAAATACATGGAAACCATAGATAAATCAGGACTCCGTCTTTTGTGTGTGCATGTTTTGAAACCAAGCCCTCTTATTATTAATGTCGGGAGACTCTAGTTTCTCTAAAAAGTCATGAAGTTACAGAATTCCCCTACTCTTGCTGAAATTGAGAACACTAAATCTAAACAATAACATACAAACCTAGATATAAGTTGTACAAGGCTTCATAAATTATGACAATTTATGCATATGGCCTGTCCTTTGAGTACATTGTAAGTTGTATTTGGCATCTCATTGCTGCAAAAGCAAAACATTGAGGGGCAAAATCCACTGAGGATACTTGATTGGCATGCAAGATCAGCTCACTCAACTTTTTTTTTTTTCACTTATAGGGTTATGGGCTAGGAGCTATGAGGATCTATTAGGCATTAAATAAAGACCTGAGCATTCTGATGCAAGTAACTTGCTTTACCACTTAACTAATTTTTAACCGTTAGCTGAGATTGCTCACAAATTTACTTTTTGGATTCCATGGATAAAAATAAGAAAATGTATCATATATGCAGACACAGAACACTTTTCACCTTAAATCTGATTTACTGAAACAAAAATGAATGATCAAAAACTCCATTAAATGTGATGATAGAAGATAGGTAGGTGGGTAGGTAGTAAATGTACATTCATTAGGGATTAGTATAGGAGTGCCGCTCTCTAGGAAGTGGAGGCTGCAAATCTTGCAAGAGAGAAAAACGTTCCTCAGAAATCCTGCCCACGTTTGTTTTCCTTTGTATGATTTTAGGAGATAATACAGATATTGTCTTAATACACATCCTGTCTTAATACACACTAAAATGGAGATATAGATGTAACAATTAAAAACCTTCAGAATGTACGAACTAATAAAATATTATTCCATTCATACCCCAACTCAAGACAATTCAGCTAAAAAACATGAGGCCAAGAAATGTAACATTAAAATAACAACAAAAAGCCAAGATTCATAGGGAACCAACATATTTGACAGTTTTCATACTGCATATAGGAGGACTTAGCTATAAGTAATTTTGAGTTAGAGCTAAAGGTCAGAGTCAGAGAACAAGGGAGGAAGAAGCAGGAAAAAAGGTGGGGGGGGGGAGAACTAAATCTAGAAACAACTGTCAATGTCCAGGAAAATCTTAGCATGACCAGGAATCCCTCTCTAGTGAGGATTGGAAATTACCACTCTGAACAGAAAGTTACTCTACTTCAAAATTTGGGAATCTCTTAACAGGGACAGTAATCTGTTGTCCTTCAAGAATTCTGAATCCCATCTATTGCCAAGTTATATATTGTTCACCCTGTATCTGTTATTTGATTTGTTTTCTAAGCAAAATAATGTTAAAAAATAATAAAAAAAAGAATTAAAAGAATTCTGAATCTGTTTTATGGAGATATTCTTCAGTTAATAAGCTTGAGGGCTCTTGATAAGCAGCAGCCTTATAGGCAAACCCACTTTAAGTTCCAGGAGCTCTTAACTGCTCAGTAGAATTGCAGCAGACAATATCTAGAACACATTTTCCATTTTCAGAGTAACAACTCTTATCTATATAAAATCCTGGTACAATCAGTTGTAATTGTTCTCTTTGACTTTATAAAAATGTTTCTTTCAAAGGGAAAAATGTTGACCAACCTGATCCCATTTGATCATTTCTAATAAAACTTCACATACAATTTAAATTGCAGACAAGATTAGCTGTACTCATCACATCATTTGTCTTTTCTGATGTTATGATACCATTTAGTGCTACACTTAGATTAAATGTTTTCATTGCATGAATGTAATGCTTGTTATAAGAACTAGAGTGTTATATCTCCAGGTAAAGGAACATGTGTGTGAAGACCAGATAGACAAGTTGTCAAGTAAAAAATTCTAATTAAAACAAATAAACCAAATACAGAAAGTTACACAATAACAAGGAGAACAATTGTAACATAATTATATAAGAGGTCTAGAATGAGGTAGAAATGCCTGTCCACTGGCCTTTGCTGGTACAACGGAGCTCTTCTTCTGGGGGGAGATTCATTTGTTCCGGAAGCCCTGAGCCCTCCCACTCAAAAGCAAAAGCTTCTATTAGTGGTATTCCAGACAAAACCAATAGAAATCACCAAACTAGGAAAGCAGAATAGAGGCAACCTCAAATTAACTATGTCCATGAGCGAATCTAGGATTAGGTACCTCGTTTTTGCCAGCCTGAAGCTGGCATAGATCTCCTTCATTGTGACCAATGTAAAAGGGAAAAAAGAAAAATCCAGCACCGCTATAGAAAAAGGCAGAAATATTGTCCCCCATGCATACTACTCTGGTATCTAGAGTTAGTAAGATCCACGATTCACATCCTGGACTCCCTTTTGGATGAATTACAATACAAAACTAATCCAGACTTAGAGCAATGATTGAATTTAGCTTCCATGAAAAGTTGAGGTTTCTTGTGTTTGCAAACAAACATGTTAAATATTATTTTGTTATAATGATGATTGTAATACACAAATACACACCAATTTTGAACCACTGTTTTATCTTTTGTCCACTAGAACCCATGCTGAACTTTGTAAGAACTGGAAAAGTTTTTATATTCATGTTGCTTAATACATTTATGGCAACAGTTAGCTAATCTTTGAAAGCAACACATGTTTGGACCTGCTTAGTACTTGAATGGGACACTACCAGGAAAAGCTTGGCTATAGGTTACAGTGGGAATTAAATAAAAATCCCAGAAGACATCAATGGCAAATCACTTCTGTACTGTTGCCAAGAAAACAACATGTCCATTTCCATATACTCATTAGAAGTGGAACTTAGTTTGAAGCAATTCTTTTTACTATATTATGAAAATAAATACAGAACTAGTTATGACAAGTAATTATTTAATGTTCATTTATAAATATTCAAAGAAAACAGAATGAGAGTCTATAATGAAATCCCCATTTCTTGATCACATCAAATTATAAAAAAGACATCTAGTCAAAAGCCCTGAGAATTGAATCTTATAGATCTGGCTAAAAGCGTATATAGGAAATACGATATGTAAATGCACATAAAGCCAACGTACTATAATATACAGTGAGCCAGGAAGATCTAGTTCAAATCTGTGCTTAATTATAAAGCTTGTTAGTGACTTCAGGCCAGTTACTATCTATGAGACTTGCCTGACTGGGCTTCCAGTGATAAAGCTAGAACAAAAAATACTTCAGGGAAAATACAATCTCATCCACAATATCCTGTATCTAAGAGCCATTCATCCAAAGAATCATCATCTAAATGGAATTCAGTCTAGGTTTATTAACCTAGATATTCATTCAGCACATGATAACCTCCAGATACCAACTCAGCACTTTGGAAAAATAAAGCAGGTATCATCAGTATACTTGCGGCTGTCACTATGTTTATATAATTCTAAAAATTGAAGTCAGAACTATCTTAAAATTGCCAGCAGTTTCTTATTTATAAAGTAACATAACAATACTTCAGCATTCCTGTCAGAAAAAGATGCAATAAGGATATCAATGCTTGTTTTTTTTGTTCAGATTTCCAGTGCATGGAACCACTTGGCATGGAATCTGGTGAAATTCATTCTGACCAAATTACTGCCTCTTCTCAGTATAACACCCAGTGGTCACCTGAAAGGTCCCGCTTAAATTATCCTGAAAATGGATGGACACCTGAAATTGATTCTACTAGAGAATGGATACAGGTAGGAAAGATCAAACCATGTTTATAAAAAGAGTACAAATTTGTTGGGGGGGTTTCAAGGAAAGCAAACAGACTATTTAAAATGGTAAAGAAATGCCCCAGAACATTCTTTTCTTTTTTAAAAATGGTTAATATAGAAAGTTCTGTGCCTGAATATCTTCACTCTTCACATCGCCTATTAGGTTTATATTACAAATAGACTGACTCTCAAAGGTATAGGGGGAAAAGAAAGAAAAGGTCAAGAAGATTCTTTCTTTTCCTTCCTGCAATTTTTTTCAGTCTTCTGGGCACAAATATCAGATTTTGCTTTAGTGGGAAAAGTCAATATTAGTTTAACAGGCACTTAAAGTGAAACGGTCTGATGAACAGCCTTTGCTGGCTTTCTGATGAATGGTACTCAAGAGTTGCTTAGTACCATGGTACACAAGTGAGAATTTTACTCCCAATGACCTATACTTTTCACAAAATTAGACCAAAGATGAGATTGCATATTGTTTTTTATATATTGGAACATTAGACTCGCAGGTTGAACGGCGTCCGTGACACACAAGTGGAGCCAAAGAGCAGTTGCTTTTGTAAATTTAAAATTGAAGCATGAAGTGTAAGACTATGAAACCCTGTTCATAGGAGGTGACAGATAAGGCCAAGAAATAGTCAATAGGCTGGTGCAAAGTAACCTCAATTCACCTTGACAAAGAGATGTGCACTGTGGAAGAGATGTGGTTCCCTCTGTCAAGGCAAAGAGGCAATGTATTTTGTCTTAGTGAAACCATTTACTTTGTCTTGAGCCATTGTGGGTCATTGCTGTGAGAAAAAAGCATTTCCAAGCTGAGCAGTTTTAGTGATATCACAGGATTCATTGTGCATCCTAGAAAAATTGTGCATGCACCAGAGGACTCTAGCCTAAATAGCTTCAGCATGTGGTGTAGGATTGCCCCAGAGTTCACAGAAACTGTCCAACCTAGAAGACCTTTGATGGTATTGGCAAACTACCAGACTTTGTAGCTTATTTACAGTCTGTGAAAAGTCCCAAAGTGCTTGCTAAAGCCAACTAGAAACATTTTGGCTGGAACTATGGAAGGTTCCTCTCAGCTTTCTCCTTCAGTATCCACCATAGAAGACTCCTTTCAGCTTGCAATTCTGTAGGAGGAGGCTGAAAGGGGTTCTGAAGCAAAGCAGCACAAAGCAACATGGTTGGTTTGCTGTCTTCTAGAAATGGGGGCCACATTACATCATAAAGGAACCTCTGAGGCAACGCTTTGCTCAGACCTTTATTGAAGTGAAACACATCATTGAAGATTTGCAAAACCCTAGTAATAGGTATTCATCAATTAAATTATTTCAAGTATATCTTCTTGGATAAAACAAAATATGTTTCCATTTATATGAAAAAATCACTCTGATGTACTAAAATGAAAGTGTTGTTGTTGTTAAACAAACTTATATAACCACCCATGAACTTTATGCCCTGCTGCATGAGTTAAAGTGTGCATTTTGCCTCCTTTGTAGTATGCCAGAAGTGGTTTATGCATGTACTTACTACCTTCCTTTGTTTCTGAGAAATGATTTCTGATATTGTATGGAAAAGCTATAACTCAGTAAAATTTAAGGAATGTTTCTGGATGTTCCTATGTACAATGTGAATTGGAGTCTTTATTTCTGTTGAGAGTGAGAAGCAGAGAAATATGTAAGAATGAATATTTCTTTTTCTTCTTACTCCCATCCATATGAATCTTCAGAACAGCACATTGCTTCACAACTGAGAATTTTTGATGAAGAGGAAGCACTTTTTAATCTGAGTTATTTTATTTTTGTAATACTGGCATATGTACGTACAACTGAAAATGCAAAACTTCTTTTTAATCATTTATGGCAATAGAAACTATTTGTGTGAATTGCTATAGAGCTGAATCAAAGTAATGCTGCTAGATCATTGGGTCTTTGTTTTTAAGAGCCTGATAAGAATTCAGAGGCTTAATTATCAGAACATTTTTGTTTTGCACTGTTTAATTAGAACCTTCACTTTCCTCTTTAACTGTGATCCAAATTCATCTGAAGACAATAGGAGCCAAAACAGAAACATTCACATTTGTTACATTACTAATGTAGTGTTGAAAGCTTCCAGTAGTTTAAACAAATGGGGCAATATTTGTGTTTTTATTGTTTTCTATAGGAAATACCTAACTGACATATAGGAATAATGCATCATTAGTCATCAATAAGAGCATTCATATCCAATGTTTCCTCTGAGATTAGCTGTCTGCAAAAAAGCTTACAAACATTTTGAGTGGTTATCAGCATGTGGAAGAAAGACAGAGGAAATCTTTCATTCTTGAACTCTTAGTACACAATGGGACTCTCAGGTGTCCAGCTTTTGAGGTCTCAGGATAGCCTGAGCAATTGAAAAACAGTTAACTGTAAGAGATAAACATAATCCCACTTCAGTGTGGTAAACCAAAATCAGTTAATTCTGACTCCTAAGGAATAAGTAGTAGGAGAATTCAACAATTCAACAAACTCTAACCCTAACTCTATAAATTAAAAAAAAAAAAAACCACGCTGCCATTTATCTCTATTTGCATTTGTCATCCTCTCATCCAACTTTTTCAAAAGGAAAAAAACCACATTCATACTGACTATTGACCACTTTGACAACCTATTGGGATTTTTTTTTTTAAATCAATTTTCCTTCATGGACTTACGAAGTGGCTTCAGATGGGGCAATGTTGAAGATTTTGTTGGGTTGGAGATGCTGGGTTCACTGCTATTTGCTCTCCCCCTCAGGTGGGAGATGGAAGGAGGGCATGAGTATTTCATAGCTTGTTACTGTTTGCGATTTCCTACCCTGGTTGGCCACAGGTAATCTGCAGATAGTGTAAATGTCTGATTGTGAGTGGATGGTGGCTGATGGCCTGGAATTGGGATGCAGAATGCACGGCAGAAGCATCCTTGATACCTGAACCATCTTTCAAGGAGAGGGTTTAACATGGGTGTGTTTGGAAGGGAATGTCGGTCAGGGAGGTTAAGGACAAGCAATAACATTCCAGTAATGATGAATAAGGGAGCTATTCTGGGAACTGGAGGGGGGGCTGCTTATGGTGAATGTAGCCTCAGTGTTTAGTAAAGGTTTTGCACTCCAACCCCCTGGACTCAACCCTTTTGCTTGATCATTGGATCTTAGGTGGCCTTGGTCTCCAGCTGCTGTTCATGGTTTAATCATTGATGAGAGAGCCAACTCATTTATCACTGAGATCTGGCTGAGCGCTTAAGAAGGGATGCCCTTATCAGAAAGATGCCCAAATGGGTTTCAAGTGTGGCATAAGCCACAACCCCAGGTAGGGGCGGGGGACTAGTTTTGATCATCCAGGGGACACTTTATGGCTTTCAAGGGCACTGTTCCATAGATAATCAGATGTAAGGCCCTGTTGTGAAGTTGGGATTGCTGCAACTGTACCAACTTCCCTGCCATGTAGCTGCTTCCCTACCTGAGCTGCTGACTTCTGTGGCCAGATGGGCGGTAGAATTTCCTAGGCTTAGCAACACTGGGAGATTTCAACTTGCCTTTCTTGGGTGGGGAATCTGAAGTGGTTGGTGTATGGCAACTCATGGCAAACATGAATTTGACCCAGGTCATCAAGAGTCCAGTGCACATGGGGGGCACCACTAGATCTGGTTTTCATCTCAGCAGTGGTGACATGATGTGGAATTGGGGAATGTTATCATCTGTCCCTTATGATGGACAGATCACCTCCTATTAGCCTTAGAAATCTCTGTGGCTCCCCTCTACCACAAGGAGGAAGATCAGCTTCTGGACCAGCTCAGAGGATTGAAAGTGGGAAGTATGGTGTTGTGGTGGCTCTTCTCTCTCCAGGGCTAATCAGTGTTGGTTGGGGAAAAGAGATCCAGATCTAGACCATTGCTTTGTAAGGTGCCTCAGGGTTCCATTCTCTCTCCGTATCTACATGAAGCCACTGGGTGAGGTCATCTTTTGGCAGAGGATGACTGTAAATACAGTCATTATGCTGATGATACTTAATTGTCATTTCTGTCCCTGGCCAGCCAGGTGATGATGACTTGGTGCTTTTCCAGTGTCTAGAGGCTATGAAAAGAACAGGCTTAACTTAACCCTAGTGAGATACAGTGGCTGTGGGTTTGGATTCAGTTCCTGGTTCTGAGTGGGGTTGTCTCGCTGTGCACAACTTCTGTTTGAAGAGCAGGTGGCAGCTGCAGCCAGTATAGCCTTTGAACAACTCCATTTCATTTGCCAATTGCACCAGTTTGGGGATTGGGAGGCTCTTCACAGTCACTCATAACTTGATCACTTCCCAGTTGGATTTCTGCAATGTGCTTTATATGGGGTTACCTTTGAAAACCATCTGGAACCTGCAACTCCAAAAGGCAGCTATATTGGTAGTAATGGCACACCACAGTATGCCATGTAACACCACAACTCTGTAAGGTGCACTGGCTCCCAGTAGGCTTCCACATGCAGTTCAAGTTTTTGTCTATCACCTATAAAGCCCTACATGGCACAGGACCAAGTTATTTGTGAGACTGCCTATGTCTGGTTATTTCTGCCCATTCCACTAGATTGTACAGGGTGGGCATTTTCCAGATCCCCTCTGTGAGGCAGTGTCATCAAATGGGACGTAGGAGATATGCTGTTGTCTGTTGCTACACCTGCCCCTCAAGGTTCAGGCAGCCGCAACCCTATTAGCCCTTCATAGAGATGTGATGATCTATCTTTTCTCCCACACATTGGGCCAAGATAATAATTAGGTCCATCTGCTGGGAGGATTAGAGTTTGTTATTCCCTGCCTTGGCTATGCATATGTCCATGATTGTGGTTTGTTAGTTGGGTTTTATATTATTTTTTGTTCAATTTTGATTGTTTTTTATTTCTATTGATATATGTCCAGTAGAGTCATAAATTCTGAGTTGAGTGGCTTTATAAATGTCATAAATAAATAAATAAAATGAAGGAACAATCCTATTGAGGGGATGGACTTATCCAAGTTTGCAATTAAAACTGGTATGTCCCTTCTATATTACCAAACTTGGTCATGTAGTTTACTAACATTATGGACTAGAATACCCAAATTGAAGTGTCGGTACAGCTGTAAGGAAACATACAAAAAGGTATCCAAGACTTGTAAGCATTATGTTTTATTATTAGGGGTTATTATTTTATCATTATGGGTTTCAGGTAAGTTCAATCATCTTGGGCATTGACAGTGTCCCAAAAGAAAAGAATAAGGATTAGAAAGGAGAATGATATGGTACTTTTACATAGGTGCAGGTATAATCAAACTGAGGAAAGGCATAAACAAGCACAAGATTTATAAAGAGATAAATATGACCTATGAGTGACTGAGAGAAAGTACTTGAAGAACTAAGTAACTTTAAACAACAGAATAACATATTTTTAAAAATAAAATAGCATTCAATAACCATCAAAGAACCATTAAACTATGTCTCTTAGATTGAAATATTAGGAAGAATAATCAAGAACCATTCTCATTAGAGATAAAATCCAAAAGGGTTATTGCAAGTTTACCAAAATCTGAGTGTGTCCATCCATGTGTGTTCTATTTGTGCTTCAGGACCTTTTCAAAATGGAGTAGAATTATCCTTTTTCTCTCCCCCTCCCTCTCAAACTACCCTTATATTTAATTAACAGCACGGAGCTGTAGTTGAAGTGCAGGTCTAACTGCCCCTCATTAACATATAGTTTTATGAGAAAAACAGTATCGTTTTTCCATTTCTGTAATCCAAATAACAAACATGTTAATAGATATCAACAACCAACAGCACTAGTTCTTAAAACCAGTAAGAAGGCTAACATAAGGGTTCCACATCTGTTTTTAGTGAAATCTATTCCTGTCTGTGGTATTTAAAATCTACGGAACTCCTGTTATTGTACGATTAGAATCCCAAGGGAGTAAAATGTTAATCAAATCCATAACACGCAACGATTTTATTATTATACTTTCAATACATTCCTTTTAAAATGCTGGCAGATTTTTGCTCTGGCAGGAATACTTAAATTTTTAAAACACATTTAGTCTGCACATTTAGGACCAATAGTTATATTTGAGAAGCGTTGCATTTAAATAACCTCAAAGTCATAATTTAGAAGTCTTCAGGCAAAACCTGTATGTTTGTAAACATAGTTAGCAGCTTACATTTATTGAGTTTTGAATTGCCTTGTTACTGTTTTTTTTAGCAATTCCTAGTCATGGCCTTTGCTTATCCACACTTCTTTGAAAAGGAATACAATCTGGGATAAAATTATATAAAAATTGAAAATTAACAGTGTGTGTGAGTGTGGTGTGTGTATGCAAAGGAATTTCAAAGGTACACAGATGGTAAGAGAATACATTTCTTATTATATCAATTATTATATTGAACAGAACACACATAAGAGTGTAGAAGAGCCACCCCTGTGGTCAGATTCTTATTGTATGAAATCAAAATTGTTGTTCTAAATCTCCCTTTTGTATATAGAGAGCACTAAGTCACGTTGATACATGCTTGAGAATTCCAATATAATTATAGCGTTTGTTTGCTTATATCCCACTCTTCAAGCAGTATTTTTCCTGGGCAGTTTACAGAAAGTTCGGCAAAAACAATCCACATTTTAAAATAAGGTAAAATAACTATTTGTTTAAT
Organism: Liasis olivaceus; assembly: GCA_030867105.1. NCBI lineage: Eukaryota > Metazoa > Chordata > Lepidosauria > Squamata > Pythonidae > Liasis > Liasis olivaceus. The sequence continues at coordinate 14,900,072 of CM061351.1, forward strand.
CAGAAGCAAAGCCAGATTTTCTGCACCACTGAAGTGAGCAGTAAGACTTGTAGTAAACAGTGAATGAAGTGAACAGAAAAACTTAATGTATGTTAACCTTCATCTTGCTCGCTGCCCAGAGTTACAGTAGTGAAATGGGTGACTGTACACATTGTTTAAAAGATGGATGGATTGGGGGAGGGGGGGGGAGAGAGAGAGAGAGAGAGAAAGAAGATAGACAGGTAAGATTACCATTGACTAACAACCCTAACTAGTTATGGAGAACACTTTTGGAGACAGATATAAATATAGATATACACATATACATAAACATACACATATGGAGGTATGCTTTGAAATATGAGTAAAATAAAAGTATATCCTTTAGAATTTTACATATCAACATTGTCCAAGTAAGTTAATGAGCTTTTTAAAGGGTATAAGGCTGATCAACCCAGAAGATGCTGAACTAACAAAGGAAAAAGTAAAAGAATGTTTTGCAGATGTGTTTATAGGTTAAGGCTGTGTACCAGACCAGTGTCAAAGCTGGAACCAGATGTTTAAATACTTATCCTTGCATCAGGAATGGTTCCCATTGCTCTTAAAAGAAACTCAAGAGAGAAGTTAAGCAAAAGAAACAAGTGGAAATACTGGGGATCATAAATGGTAAATTCTGAGGTGGCAACAGAGAAAAAAATTTAACTCACTACAAGTTTGTTTTAATGCAAGAGACTTAACTCATTGGACACCATTATCATATTCTTACAGTAGAGAATAGGACACATTTGTCTAAAGCCTATTTTATTTTACTGTCCTATATCATAATCAGATTACCAGCAACTGAAGCTAGATAAAGAAAACAGCAGTAGTCAAGTCAACATTTGGTTACTTTACCAGATTATTATTTAAATGAAAATATTTACAATCATTATCATCGTCATGTGTTAAAGTGGATGCATGATATTAAAAGAGATATATATCATGGAAATCATTATCAATGACATGTTAAGGCTTGATTCAATAACAGATCACAATAACAACCTAAAAACACTACTAGAAAGATATAGAATTTGAATCTAATAAGATGCCGATTGGAGTCAGAAGTGTTGTATATTTGGTAACACACAGGCTGTTGAAAGTATAAATCAGATGCAGGTGAGATAGCAGCCGAAAAGGAACTTGAAACCCTTAAGTCTAAATCGGGGCTGGTATCATCATGGGAATGTTTACCTAGCCACGTTGGCCCCAATGTTAGCACAAGTGACTACATCATGAGAGAACTATTTGAGGAGGACAAGGAATGCATTTGGAATGAAACTGAAAATAAAACTTTGTATGAATTGAAAGAAATAATAACCAGAACCCTGGAATCTGCACCAGATAGGTGCAGAACTACAAAAATATTTATTCACTTACCCACTCTACGTGCAATCAAATAAGTTAACCAATTGGGAGCTGGTTAAATTGGTTAGCTGATTATGAAAGCAGATGATTAATAAACCAGTAAGTGTGCCCATACCCTTAAGCTTCTTCAGCTACAAAAATGAACTTCTTGTGCGAGAAGCAGTCCAGCACTATTTATTTACTTACTTACTTATCCATCCAATTTATATAGCCACCTTAACATATATGACTCTGGGCAGATCTCAAACAATTAAAAACAACGTAGAACAGCAAAACAATACAACAATTTTAAAACAATAAAAACTAGATAAAAACATATTTAAAATCATCACAAAATTCATAGCCAACGTGGTCATATCCATGAATAACAATCAGTATAGTGAGGTGGCAGGATACAAATGGAAAATTATTTGTAACTTCATTCTGATCTTTATCCTACATTTTTGGGTTATGTAGTCCTATCCTACATTTTTGGGTTATGTAGTCCTAACTAGTAACCAAGTAGTGAACCTCTTCTCTGGAAGTGTTTTTTTAGCTAGAGGCTTTGCAGTGATAAGTCTCGGAAGCAAATATGAGAAGAAGTCTTTGTTATATCCTATATTTTGTATGAAACTGGTATTTTGTGAAGTTTTACATTTTAAATGTAACTCTCTGTAACTTTCCTTTCTGCTGATGCTGAGTGCTCTTATCTCCCTCCCTCCTCAGATAGCAATGCTCTAGACAGCAAGGCCGAAATGTACCCAAAACAAGGTACGGCCGGTGAAGACAAGGACTTGTGGTTTAGCTACCAGCAATTGACCAAATTTGGAGTACGGAAGGCATGGGGAGGGCACTGAGGGGGGGATTGGGAAGAAACAGCTCTTGTAATGATAAAAAGGCTTGCTGAACTCCTTTTCGGGGTTCAGTTCTTTGCAGGGACCTGCGAGTCCTAACTGAACCTTTGCACAATTTGGTCAATTGCTGGTAGCTAAACCACAAGTCCTTGTCTTCACCGGTTGTACCTTGCTTTGGGTACATTTCGGCCTTGCTGTCTTTAAGATGAGTGGACTTCAACTCCCAGAATTCCCCAGCCAGCCAGATCAGTCCACTCATCTTAAAGTGGCCAAGTTTGGATAACACTGACTTAAGAGGTTGTTCTAGAAGGGTTCATCCTGTGACTATTGTGGCTTTGCATATCACATGAAATGGTAATGTGCTTAACCTGTCATGTGAAATCTGCCCCTGTAATTTGAAAACCAAAAGTGTATTGCAAATCCATCCAATTGTGTTTTATTCCATAAACATAGTTAAACAAAACCATAGTTTAGTACAATATGTAAACTCAGCCAATGGTTTTCATAGGCTTCAGCTGTATAGCTGTAATTTAATGCAAATTTTAGAACAGGAAACATGTTCAAACTTTTGTCCAAAGTATAAAGCTGCTTTGGACAAAAGTTAACATGTAAACAAATTATTTACTTTACAAGCAATGCATTCTATAATTTCTGCATACAATCTTCTAAGATGAGAAGGATGCATGTTTTCCATGCATGTTCTATTTGTTGGAGAAGGATTGCATACTTTGCATAAAAAATATATGGGACAGGCATTTTCAGGTCAATTTTTAGTTAAAGGCTCAAGTAGCAGGTGATGTAAAAGATGGTGGGTAACTGCTACAAGTCAGAGTAGACCAAGGTGGGCAACCGTTTGGAGACAAAAGGCACATTTTGACTTTTGAGAGCATCACATATGATGCTGCCAACTGGCCCAGTCACAAAATAGCTGTAGGTTTTGTCAAAACGCCTACTGACAAATAACAATAATGTATTAACTTCTTGTGCCGCCTGACTTCCAGCAACTCTGGGTGGTTCATAATTGCTAGTGTAATTGTTAAGAAGACAAAGTGGTGAGGTTACTCCCAACCACTTTAGCTTACCTTTGCTTTTTTTCCAAACAAGTGGGAACTCTTTCAAGCAAAGTGCTGAGTTGCAGCCACCCGCCATTATTATTTTACAAGAATTATGACGTTACAGGCTAGCATTTTGCTTTGCATTTCTAGTTTCCCATTAAAAGAAGTTTTAAAAATAAAATCAGATGGGGTATGAAGCTTGACAAGTTTCAGGTGGGTTGTCTGAAGTATATTGCCTGTTAGTATATTAAAGAAATAGTCATATTAAAAAAAAAATCCCAGAACCTATGATCAAGAGGCAAAGCAGTGAATTATGAGCACAAATGCCTTGTGGGGAGGGAAGGGGAGGGGAGCTTCTGAACACAAACTGACAAGCCCCATCCTTTCTGCTGAACTTACAAAACTTAGTATGAATGTCCCTGCTGCATTTGAATGAACTCTCTTTATTTTCCCTTAATTTCTCATGGAACCCCATCAAGTTCTCAGAGGACCTGAGGGACGGTGTCTACCCCTGGAGTCCACAGCACTGAGCTTGATGAATAGAGGGTCTGAAGTGGTAGAGGGTAACTTCATTTGCTCCTATCTAAGAAACCCTGGATCTTAGGGTTTAAATCTTTAACCTGTTTCCTTAGTGGGGGGGGGGGGGGAATTGGGGGGGGAATTGTTCTGCACAAATAAAGAGAAGATGCCCCTGTCATGCTTTCTTCACAATAGAACAGAATGCCTCTTGTTATAATTTCTAGGAGTGATATTAAAATATGAAATGACATAAAATGAATAGAACAGTTGTGTTTATCAAATGTGGAGTTGTAGGGAGATTAAACAAATTGATTGTGAACTTCTGTTCTCAGACATCCTTTCAGAGGAAGGAATGCCTGAAAATGACTTTACCTAAGTTGCATCTTATTACCAGCAGTTGTAGGATACTATGGGATACAGTATATGTTCCTAAAGAAAAAAAGAAAGAAAAAGCAGACATTCACTCCAAATTTTCATTGCGTATCCCTCAGGCTCTTGTTCAAGATGTTTAGATAAGCTCTCCTACAAATGACAATCTAAACAATTGCCTGAAAAGAAGCATAAACTTGCTGCAAAAAATTATATATCATGCACCAACCAACATACATATATGAAAGTCTGTACGCATGTGTGTATGTGCCTGCTGTGGAAACAAACACTTGTACAGATGTTAAGGTGGGATGCCTTATGATGAATTGCAATTATTTTTAGACCAGCTGTTAGAAAAATCCTTTCCCCATTGGTGTATGTCAGTGTTCCTTCTCCCCTCAATTGCAAAATGATAAATATTAAAAGAATAGGGTATTGCTTGATATCATTTGAATGGAAAAGGAAGGAGACTCCAGTTGGGGGCATCTAACATACTACATCAATAAATGCTTTAAATACAATCAATATTTTTCTTGAGAGAGAAAAACAGACGGCCTTTTGATGTTTTAATCAGTGGAAGCTCTTGGTGGAATTAATATGCAACTATTGTTCTCAGGTTGGGTTGGAAGATTAGACTCCTTGCACTGACTATGAAGCCTCTGGCCCCATTATCAAACATATGACCCATGATGAAAACAGAACCAAAAAGCTATTGTATTAGTATCAGATAATTTATAAAGCAACAACTATAGTTGTTCATGCTTCAGTTTACAGTTTACAAAGTACAGTATCTGGAGTTTACCGACTGTACTAATCCTAAAATAAAGTTGTCACATGATGGCTAGGGATGTGCAGCTATTTGGATGTGAAGTCAGAAAATTACTGTTCACCACATCTCTCCAGGGGTGCTTAAAACCTGTACCTCTTCCAGGGCTTGCATGGGGACTGTGTGAGGCCAGGAAAAGTTGCAGCTTCTTTAAAGAGCCACATAAATGACCAACGAGTGCTTTAAGTACCCTTCTGAAATACGTTTTCTGTTTTGGGTCCAAATTAAAGCTCAAATTGTACTCAAGGAAGCTTGTTTCTGTGTAAATAAGTATAAAGTGCAGCTTTCATATTGCTAAGCCAAAGAGAACATCTTTTGTCTCAGAATTTTTTTATGCAAACAATGTTGGTGCTACATAATGACACAAGATAAAAATTACAGCTTTAATTATATTGTAATGCATGAATCCTGTATTTTACATCCAAAAAACACATAATGTGGGGTTTTTCCCATTTTCCCTACATTCTGTGTACTTCTAATGCTTAAACATTAGTTATGTCACCAGCTGATACAGTGATAAGTGAATTTATCCATCAGAAGATATATTTCCATGACTGTGGAAAAATACAGCTCATTCATGCTTTCCAACGCACAAACCATAAGCAGCAAATCTACTCTGGAGCTGCCACAAAACTGTTATGATGAATTGGAGATTGGGAATTGTAATTTTCAACATTCCTAAAAAAATGGCAGTGCTGGCTGGGGCTAATATATATATTATATATATGGCTTTCCTTATTTTAAAAAAAAATGAGGAAATTGAATAGGTGCAGCCTTTTCCAGCTTGCAAGTAGAGTGGTGAAGGAATTTACTATATTGTTCTTGAAGGCATAGAAGCCTGACTAGAAATAAAAAGTTGTAGCCCTAATTTCTAGGTGATGGGTATAAGCAAACTTGACAGGATCAGCTGTTGGTGATGAGTTTTCTAGTACTAAAAATCATTTTTGAACAGAGAGGATAACAATCCATACTAGGCAAGCCATAAAAAAAAAAAGTAATAATGGATGTATTGGAGCAGAAGTAGGGCAGAGAGACAGCAGGGATCCAAAGTTGATAGCAGAGCATCTTCTACTTTGCAGAATTGAATCAGAGGGCAACTTGCTATCACCCTGAAGCTCTCTAGCCTAGACTAGACTAGTTTCCAAGCTGTACCATGATATAAGATAGAAGGGTTCAGAGGCCACGTGAGTCATTCTGTCTCTACCATGTCCCATTAAGTCTCTTGTTGCCTGGCCATTCTCTGTCTGCATCCATCTGTTTTCCAGCTTTCTTTTATTCCTCCGCTGAACTTTGCCCTTTTTACAACTCCCTCATACTGATGGGGGATAGGAGGTCAAAAGGATCTCTGCTTCAGTGAGTTAACTATGCGCCCTTCCAGAATCAGTGCATTCCGTTGCCCATGCAGGCTTTTTCTTGTTTTTGTTGTTACTCTCACGTCCTTTCATCAGAGGGGACAGAAGAGAGATGCAATTCCATCTTAGATGAACCTGAAACGGTTTGGTTTTCCTTCAGTCTAAAACATTCCTAAAAAGAATTCCTCATTACATCTGCCTGACGAACAAAAGTTTCTTACAGCTTTTTTTTTTAAGGAAAAAAAAAAAGGAAGAAAGAAAGAAACAAGAAATATCCCACAGTGATTAAACAAAAACTATCTCTTGTGTCTTTTACAAAAGAAACCAGGCTCAGATGGGATGTTTAAAGTGAACATCTGACAAGCAGCTGGTATCTGTGTAACTTCTTGTTTCTCTTTTGCATGGCCTCCTGAACTCATTAGATCAAGTTTATTCTTTCTGTAGTATGCTCATAACTAGCTCCCTTGTGCAAAGATTGGACAGCTGGTGTGTAGATAGAGAGCCTTGTAAAACTTTACTGAAATCATATTGAGTCTTCAAAGAACATTAACCATATTCCTTGGTCAACCATGAAGAGTGATTGAAGTATTGGACTAGGACCAAGGAGATTTAGATTCAAGTTCACTCTTCGTGGTAGAAATTTAAGGGCTGATTTTAGACCAATCACTCTCGCAGCTCAATTTACCTCACAGGGTTGTTGTTGTGAGAATAAAATGAAGGGATATCCCCACATAAGCTACTTGACCTTTGGAATAAATATAGGATATAAATAAAATAATCCAAAAATATGGGGATTAACTGAATTTCTGGGGTTACTGGGCAATTTAAAATGCCATATTCTCTTTTAATGGTACAGAAAGTTTCAAAATATTTCTCCCTGCCAAGAACTTACTACCTAGCCTTTTTTTCTCCAACATATTGGAACTATTTTCAGTGGCAAAGCAGCATTGAAAATAAAGTCATTTATTTATTCATTACAGCTTTTCTTCCAAAAAAGCTTCCATATGTTTTCCAGGAAAACTCTCATCTACAGGTGAAACTCGAAAAATTAGAATATCGTGCAAATGTTCACTTATGTCAGTATGGCAACTCAAAAGGTGAAACCAATATATGAGATAGATGCATTACATGCAAAGCGAGATATGTCAAGCCTTACTTTGGTATAATTGTGATGATTATGGCATACAGCTTATGAAAACACCAAATTCACAATCTCAGAAAATTAGAATAGTGTGAAAAGGTTCAATATTCTAGGCTCAAAGTGTCCCACTCTAATCAGCTAATGAATCCATAACACCTGCAAAGGTTTCCTGAGCCTTTCAATGGTCTCTCAGGCTGGTTCAGTAGGAATCACAAGCACGGGAAAGACTGCTGAGCTGACAGTTGTGCAGAAAACCATCATTGACACCCTCCATAAGGAGGGAAAGCCCCAAAAGGTAATTGCAAAAGAAGTTGGATGTTCCCAAAGTGCTGTATCAAAGCACATCAATCGAAGGTTATGTGGAAGGGAAAAGTGTGGTAGAAAAAGGTGCACAAGCGGCAGGGATGACCGCAGCCTGGAGAGGATTGTCAGGAAAAGGCCATTCAAAAGTGTTGGGGACTTTCAGAAGGAGTGGACTGAGGCTGGAGTTAGTGCATCAAGAGCCACCACACACAGACGGATCCTGGACATGGGCTTCAAATGTCGTATTCCTCTTGTCAAGCCGCTCCTGAAGAACAAACAACGTCAGAAGCGTCTTACCTGGGCTACAGAAAAAAAAAAAAGAACTGGTCTGTTGCCCAGTGGTCCAAAGTCCTCTTTTCTGATGAGAGCAACTTTTGCATCTCATTTGGGAACCAAGGACCCAGAGTCTAGAGGAAGAATGGAGAGGCACACAATGCACGATGCTTGAAGTCCAGTGTGAAGTTTCCACAGTCTGTGTTGATTTGGGGAGCCATGTCATCTGCCGGTGTTGGTCCACTGTGCTTCATTAAGTCCAGGGTCAACGCAGCCGTCTACCAGGAGATTTTGGAGCACTTCATGCTTCCTTCTGCAGACGAGCTTTATGGGGATGCTGACTTCATTTTCCAGCAGGACTTGGCACCTGCCCACACTGCCAAAAGTACCAAAACCTGGTTCAATGCCCATGGGATTACTGTGCTTGATTGGCCAGCAAACTCGCCTGACCTGAACCTTGGCATTGCCAAGAGAAAGATGAGGGACATGAGACCGAACAATGCAGCAGAGCTGAAGGCCGCTATTGAAGCATCCTGGTCTTCCATAACACCTCAGCAGTGCCACAGGCTGATAGCATCCATGCCATGCCGCATTGCGGCAGTCATTGCTGCAAAAGGGGCCCAAACCAAGTACTGAGTACATATGCATGCTTCTACTTTGCAAGGTCCGATATTGTTCTATTTCCAATCCTTGTGTTATTGATGTCATGTAATATTCTAATTTTCTGAGATTGTGAATCTGGGTTTTTCATAAGCTGTACGCCATAATCATCACAATTATACCAAAGTAAGGCTTGACATATCTCGCTTTGCATGTAATGCGTCTATCTCATATATTGGTTTCACCTTTTGAGTTGCCATACTGACATAAATGAACATTTGCACAATATTCTAATTTTTCGAGTTTCACCTGTAGACCTTGTTTTAGCAGCTTCAGTTTTGATAGGGTATTCTGGTATGAGATGATCCATACTGAAAAGTTGGCAAAGGAGGGAGATGGAGGCATGAACATCTGTCTTTCCTGGGCAGTGCAGGAATGGGATGGGTGGATAAAGCACATCTTCCCTCTGATCTCAACATGCCCAAGCAAGCAAGTTCTTTAGAGGCAGATGGAGATGACATTTCAGAACAAAACTCCCCACTATCAGAATGAAAAGTCTCAACAATCTGATCCACCCCAAGTAGGAAGCCTGGCACAACTTGCCACAGGGGACCTGTTCTCTCTTCTTATTCATTCATTCAACCAAGTTTCCTGAAAAGGGTTTCATATAATTATACTGAGCCCATGTCTGCTTGGCTTTGCTTGGCTGAATATTAAAATGCATCGATTGTTTAATGTGGAGAATACAAAACTAAAATTATTAGGACAATCATTTGAAAAGACAATATTTGTTGCCAGCAATCAGAACCTCTTGTAGCCATAAACTATGCTTGTTTGTTACAAGAATGACTGGCAGAAAGGCTGCAAAAGTGGGGGAGGATATGGAAGAAATCCAAAAATTTGAGGACATTTGTTTCGTACTTCTGAGGATTTTTGAAAGCTCCAATTTCAAGAGTGCAATTCATTAAGAGAGTTTCAAAGTTCTATAGTCTCTGGACTCCATTCCAGAAAGGTTTTTATCCAGGTTGCGCTAAACATTCATCTGCATTTGAAACTACAGGATTAAGTGGTGGTTTAAAATCAAATCTAAATCACAAAAAAGTATTCAAAAATGTTAATTAAAAGGACTGAGTTTCTGAATAAGCTATAGCTTGCGAAGGATTTCTGAGAACCTTAGAAGAGGCAGGGGAACCCATTCACATTTCTTTCTCTGTTGACCCAGCAATTGTGAAATATCTTAGGTGCACATTTGCAAGCTAATGTGGTGCCAAAGAAACACTTTTGGCTTCAGAGAAGTAATATTTTACAATCAGCCATGCTCCTTGTAGATAGAAAGCAATCTTTTTCAGAGGTGACAGGAGTTAATCAGCTTCTGTTCCTAACACAGAATAACTGTTCAATTGCATAAAAAGCTGATTACTTTGGATCATGACGTTCCATGTTGTCATAGAAATGCATTGTGCTTTCATGTCCAGGTTTTAAGATGTTACCAAACAAGAGCTGAACCACAAAAAAGATATGTTTTATGATTCTTTTAAAAATATATGTTGATTAAAAAAAAAAAGTCCATATGGGTATAATTTAATGGGATACCTGAAGGGCATTTCCAATTTGTTTGCAAGGCCAGCAGACACATGACATAAATACATACTTATGTAGGTTCCATGGGATATATTATAAACGGCGCATTTCTGAACCAAGTATTTTTTCAGAGCCTAAGTGTAAAAATGAATCAGAGATAATGTATACCAGTGATACTTTTACCTCCCAGGATAGGAATAGCATTTTTCCCTCACTCTCTTCTTTCCCATTTAATTTTTATACTTTCCATGCTGGAACAATTTGGTATGCTGAAATTTGGAAGTGTCTCAAGCCAAAATGCTAGTGTATGAACCTGCTATACTGAGTCCCGTCTCTCCTTATCCAAGTGCTGATTGCCAAGTTTTATAGCTACAGCAGATTTTATTATTCAAAAACAGAACCAGATGGAATGCCAGTTCTAAGAACATGTCAGAATTAAATATTTCTCTTTTAATTAGTTGCTTCTGATTTATGCAAGAAAAAATTAACATAAGACAAGGAGAATGTGCCACACATCCAGATGTGACACGGCCTAGAAAAGCACTGTCTTTTCCCTGTCAAAAAGATGGGTCTCCCCCCCCCCCTAATTTTGGGGGGTGACAGGGCTTGCAGGCATGCCATTGACAAATGGCAAAGACCTGCCTTCACTCTATAATGGCAACATTTAAAAACACTCACCCATTTTAACTGAAAATTAGCACACTTTCTGCAGGGTGTATAATCTATAATTTCTGTAGCTTGGCTTTTTCTCTATAAACAGTGTTTCATAATCATTATTTCTTTAGACTTCAGTCAATTCAGTGAGGGAGACTTGAAGGGCATTTACTTGTACCAAGTGGCACTTTCTTAAGGATTTAGTGTGCAAACATCTTTCATGGAACAAGTATATAGGAAGGAAAAATTATACAAGTAGCAATTGCTGGATCAACAGAGCTAGTGTAGTGCAGACTAAAGTTCTCTCTTAGCCATGGAAGTTCCTTTGGTGATTTCAGACTGCTCATTTTCTCTTACAGGTAGTCCTCGTTTAGCGATTGCCTCATTTAGTGACCATTCACAGTTACAACAGTGTTGAAAAAGTAATTTACCGCCACTCTTCACATTTACGACCTTTGCAGGTCTGTAAAGCAAAGGAAAGGTGAAGTAAGATCATAAGCACAGTTGCGATTTCATTTAGCAATTGCTTTGCTTAATGACCAAGTTGTCAGTTCCAGTTGTGGTCACTAAACGAGGACTATATTAATAACTTGAATGACTGCCCACCCTTCCATTTCAAGTAGGAGTGAGCAGTCTACAGAACACATTTGCCCTGCCTGCAGACCCATTTTTGCAGCATCCAGAACTTCCCCAGAGTCATGCTGGCAAAATGACTATTTTTATGTAATTTTTTTCTAATTATTTTCTTTCTTTTTTTTAATAAACTCCCCACTGGAAAAAAAAAAATTGCTTGTGACCACATCCCTTCTGGTCCTGGAAGACCAAAATATTGAGAACTTTTAACTGTAAATTGTTGCCCCCAAGAACCGATCAGAAGATATTGTCCCAATGACTGATAACGTGCTGGAAAAACCAGTAATGCCTTCTCTTAAGCTGCCGCTCCTGTCTTGGAATATCCTGGCTTGCTTTTGGATGTTGCTTAAAATCCATTTCTTAAAACTCATATCTTTTGGAATTCCTTGCCAGCTTGCTCTCATTTAGCCCACCTGACACTGAAACGACGTGTTTTTAATCCCTTCCTATTTTTGGCTTTGAGGAATGTTTTGTAGTTTTTTAAGCAGGAGATGTACAATTCTCCTTCCCCAGGTTCTCTGGAAGGGGAATCTTTTAATGGGAAGTGGAAGTATCTTGTCTCTTCTACATATGTGACATGCTACAGATATTAAGAGCTATGCACAGCCTATGATTTAACACACCACACTGGTGATATATCTTCCAAACTACTGTGGGATATCTGTGTTTTCAAGTTTCTCTAACTAAAAGAACAAATGTCCTCTTGACTTTTAAATAAGTGCAAGAGAAATTGTTGCAGAATAAATAATAGCATAAAGAAATTTAAATTGTCAGGCTTAAACTAGGGGAGTTTATGCAAGCTAGGGGTGTTACAAATGCATGATTTCTCTATTCATTTCTGAAATGCTGGAAACAATAACACTTCCTCTATTTTGTTGCAACTGGGTTTCCAAATGCGAAGTGTTAAAAGAGATCTCTTCTGAACTAGAACTTCTGAGTAGGTGATTCTGAGTTCTGCTATGCTTAACTGATCTGGGAAGGATAGATTGGCTCAGCTAGAAATAAAGACTGTAGTCATATATTACAGTAGTGTATGATGTGTTCTATTTAGTTTTGTCTTGGCATAATGTGTGAATTCAGGCATTGTGGTTTATAAACCATGATTTATGGTTTTGTTTTATTTACAAATTAGGCCATTGTTGTTCAGCAAATTACAGTGTAAACAAATTATGGCTTAGCACAATGCATGAAACCAGCCAGAGGTATGCATATGACTCTGGAAATGGCACTCCAGGAAACCGGAATGTATTACATCATGTGACCATCACTGCATCCAACTAATTGCTAATTCAGATGGGTAATATGCTGGTTTATTGTAAAAATAAGTACTCTAACTAGGATCAGAACAATAGGGTACCATAATGGATGTTTTAACACAGAACAAGTCTTGCTATCTAAGGAAATGACACAATTCTCTTAAAATATTGACTTTTCAGCATCTGGGGTGAAGTGACAGATTATGCAGTTTTTCAAGCCACAAGACATGCTCACAAACAAAACACTTCCCGTTAATCAAACTCCAGCTCTTCATCTTTTATTTTTTCAGGCGGCAGTACAGACAAACCCACAGCAAGAGTGTTAAAAAGGCTGGTACCAACAATCGCTCCCTTGCCACAGCAGTCTCAGCTGACTATGTTTTATTATGCATGACAGATTTTCATTTTCAAAATGAGTCCTTTGCATTTATGGTTCAGTTGTGTTTGCATGAGTATAGGAAACAGGAAGATTCATTTCACACTGTGTGTTGTGCTCACAGACTGTTTAACCAGCCATTTGGCTGCATGATTTACTACACAGTAGCTAAATACAGCACTTTACTCTTGCTGAATGGACTCAGAATGAACCAGGAACTCCAGACCTGAACAATTTGGTTGTCCACCAAGCTGAATGCAGCCCACTGACTTTCTGTGTGGTTGATGATTCATTGCCTTGATTTTTTTTTAATTCCTACCACATTAAAAAAAAAAAAACCCTGAGATTTATTGAGTGCCTTATAGACAGTCTTCTATGGCTGGTGGGCTTCATTCGACTTCTTGCATCACAAGCTTTGCAGGCCTGAGGTTTCGGAAACCTTTCAGTGTTGTTCTCTCTGCAGCACAGATTAAAAGTTGAGCTGTAAAACTATATGTACAAATTACCAAGAGGACAATAGAAAAACAATAATTCTTTGATAACAAGAGCCATCAGGGTCAGTTGTTCTCACTGGAGCCTAAGAAGAAGCCCAGTTAAAACAGGAATGGTAACTTGCTTTTCCATTTACCATTTTTTACCTAATCCAGTATATTCTCAATACTTTTAGGAATTAAGGTTTTTACTCTGCTACTTGTCCTTTTACTGTTGCTGTTTTGTTTTGTTTTTAAATGACCACTGGTAACAATTTTACTTAGGATATAGCATATAGTTATAGTCACATATACCGTATTTTTCCATCAATAAGATGCCCCCATGTATAAGACAACTCCCACTTTTCCAACCCAAAATTAAGAAATCAATATTTTAAAGATAGTGCAGAACACATTTTTATTTAGTAATTAGGTAACATTTACCTGATACACTCGGTGGGAGGAGATCCAAACCATCTCTCTGCAGCTCTATTTCCATGCTCTTTTGCATAACTGATTCCATTCCATCACAAGTGAAACTGCCGATAGCTTGTCTCTGCAAACAGACTTCCTCCGATTGGTTTGTTCAGCATCAGCTGACATCAGTTACATAAGGCTCGTGATTGGAGGAAGCCTGTTTGCAGAGTCAAGCTATTTCACTCGTGATTGGAGGCTAGCAATAGGAGGAAGCCTGTTTGCAGAGACAAAGTATGGGCAGTTTTGCAACCGCGCGGTTCTCTCTTTGGCTTACTTCCTTGAATAAGACGCCCTTCAATTTTTAGCGTAAGGATTTTATTAAAAAAGTATCGTCTTATAGTCAGAAAAATACGGTACATTTAAATAAATAAATACATAATATACATTTGAGAAAGAGCCAAACGGAGGGTTAGTGTGTTCAGTTGGACAAATATGTTTGATATCTTAAGACTTCGTTTTTCTAAACAGTGTAGCTTTTTACATATGAGGTGAGGTTTAGATGTCACATGAATATAACTTGTGAAAGGTACATTTAATTTCTTTTGACATTATTTCCATATTAGTGTGAGAGTCAGGACCAGGGGGGTTAAGAATTTACTCTCGTCGCCAGAGCAACGAGGAACTGATAAGAGGATGAGACTGAACCCTCCCTAAAGAATACAAGGGAGGTTGGGAGGGTGACCCTGGAATTTGCTCTCACTCTGAGAAGATTTCTGTAACGGGAGAAAGGCCATTAAACCTTGCTGGATTAAATCTGTACTATCTCCTGGAGTTTCCTGGGCTAATCCTGACATCAATCTTCTCAGAGTGAGAGCAAATTCCAGGGTCACCCTCCCAACCTCCCTTGCATTCTTTAGGGAGGGTTCAGTCTCATCCTCTTATCAGTTCCTCGTTGCTCTGGCGACGAGAGTAAATTCTTAACCCCCCTGGTCCTGACTCTCACAATTAGTAATGATAGCATACAGCCCCCAAATGTGCCAACGAGAACTTGTGTGAAAAGTTTTTTTTTTTTTAATTATAGCTGTGTCAGAATGAAATACTGATCCATCATTTGGAATAATGATCTTGATTCTATACCCCATGGTTGATGGTTCAGTAAAATAGTGTGTACTTTTGTGCTCCTTATTCCATACATCTGAGATTTGTTGAGTCTCGTGAATATCTAGATCAAGAAACCATGTTTTTAACTCTTATAGAACATTATTACAAACTAGGATTTGATTCTGTGTTGTAATCTAGGATTGTTTTCCAATCAGATATAATTGGATATAATGAGGAAATTTATTTTAATAAAGATTGGAAGTATTGCATTAAGATGCACAAAGAACGGGAAAACACGCAAAGCAGTATTTTCAATCCAATAAACTGTATGCTTTAGACCAAGTTCCTCATATCTGAATCAAGCAAATGAAGCATGATTATGTCAGCAAACATTATGTAAGAATTATTTTACACCATCGCTAGAAGTGGCTAACTACATTTTAATACCCCATGTATTTTTAACAAATGTTATGAAATCCTTATTTCACAAGCACATTGGCACACTACAACTCATTGGGTTAATGGTTTTTAATAGCATGTAAACATGCAGTTTTGTCTTGCTAACAAAACAGGTAGTCTTAATTCTGTAGTATAAAGTAAGGTCATAATAGAAAAGAAAAATGACATCATGGTCTGCTTGCTTGATATAGAATTTGATGTAGTGAAAGAAAATAGAATATTGGACAAAGAAAGCCCCTAATCTTGAAAATGAAGAGTAAATTGGGCTGTAATAGAACTTTCAAATATCAATCTCTTAGTCTTCTCTTGAGCACAGGTTTAAAAAATGCTTTTCTGCCAGGTTATTTGATGTTCAGCATCAGATATATAGTCTTTCATCACTGCATTCCTCTATTATTCATTTTAATGTGAAACAGAAGTTTTTCTGAACTATAAAAAGTCCTAGAAAAGAAGGTAGGAAAAAAGTCAAAAGGGGGGTTGGTGGGGAAGAGGAGAAAGTAGCTGCTAAGGTTAGGTGAGTTTCCTACACCTGAAAAACTATGTGTATCAGATTTTTAAATGCCACCAGGAAAGAGATGGAAAGACTTATTTCTGCCCTAGTAGTCTACAGATAGTAGAGAATCAGTGTGTTCACTGCTGTCCAGAGTTGCATCTTAAGCAGCTATACCTTAGAGTTATAGTAAACATTTATAGTAATAGATACCTCCTGAAAAGAGGACTTTTTTCAGACGCTGTAGCCCAGTTCTAGACGTCCTCTCCAGAGCAATTTGCTCTGCTCTGTTTTGTGGTCCTTTAAGCATTACAGAAGAACTTTAGCATTAAGCATTAAGGAAGGACACCCAAGATGTCCTTTAATCTGGGTAACTTTGATGGTGCTGTACTCTTAATTTTAGTATATTCTTTTTGTAATTATTCTTCAACTGTTGTATTTTTTTCATTGTGCATTGGAAGGGCAGAATAAAAATTCTTATCCTAAATACTTTATACGTAACTAGTTCTAAAATTGTTTACTCCATAAGTAACTCCCTTGAGCTCCTTGGGACACATATCTTAAGAATTGTTGCCTTGGTCTGAGTAACTGGAACATTCCTACAGGGAACAAGAAGTCAGTTGAGAAGTGCAGATGGATTCTGTATGGACTTTCCAAGGTGGCATTTTGTTTGTGTTGTCATTTCATTATTGTGGCTTTGCGAATCAGCTGTTCCAGTAAAGCAAATCCATAATTTAATTGCATTGCTAATCAGTAATTAAAACATTGGACAATTGTAACCTGTTGCAGGAGTCATTCTCCTCTTTCTGTCACAGAAACTGAGTTTTAATTTGTAGAACTCTCAATTATGGGCCATTGTCTGACTTCACTCACAATGAAGTACTTACTGATTATTTAAGAAAAGAGAGAAAGGAAAATAGAAGATTAAAAAAAAAAAAAAACCACATGAAAATCCCACATAGAGGCATTTTAACTCACTTCAAACTGTATGATCTTGAGATCCTTACTATTTCAAACTTGAAGGACTGCTTGAATTTTTAAAAAATCATTTATCTGACTCATTCCTTCATTCCTTGGGTCCAGTGGGTTCTCTGAGAGCCCTTCATGCTGGAACTACACATTGGAACTAGACATGAGGCAAATGCAACACTTCCCCAATCAGCACTGTGCCATCTGGAGAGCATGTCAGCATAAGTTGACCTGGACAATATTCCTGACTTTCTCCCATTGACCACTGAGCATCAGATTTTTCTTTGGGATTGGTACAATTCTCTTTCCCCCTTGCTTATAATATTTTGAATGAAAAGCAGCCTGTAACCAAGAGCAGAAAGCAGATATAATAATCCCTTTTCTATCAGTAGAAGACACAAAATGACTTGCCATTCTAATCCACCCTTGCACAGGAACATATGCCCTATGAAAAGAAAGTGTGTATCTGGTGTCTTTCCATGATATGGGGGAAGGGGACTATAAGGGTATGAGATTTTGATTACAGGTAGTCCTTGTTTAGTGACCACAATTGGGACCAGCAACTTGGTCATTAACTGAAGTGGTCACTAAGTGAAACCACAATTATGTTTATTATCTTACTATAGCTTTCCTTTGCTTTACAGACCTGGGAAGGTCATAAATGTGAGGACTGGTCATAAAGTTACTTTTTCATCACTGTCCTAACTGCAAATGGGCACTAAATGAGGCAGTCACTAAACAAGGACTACCTGTACACCTTTCAATTAAATAAAAACAATTAAAGTAACAGATAAAAAACTACAGATCTCTTTCTCCTTCTCCACATCTCTTTTTTCTTCTTCCTCTCTAAACATGTATTTCAACCGTTCGGCATTTCCCAAACCTTTAGACGAGCAAAGCACTTTTTAAAATTAGAATTGGGAGCAAGGCTTTCCAGTCTAACTCCAAAAGTTTTGCTGTGTAACTTTCTTGCCTCAAGACTTTTAGTTTTCAAGTGATTGTATATTTCCTAGGCAAATCTAAATAGCAGCCTGTCTACCTTTAACAGGACTTCCTTCATCGTTTCCCTAAGAGATTATGTTGATTTAACCCATCCATCCAGGGACTCTCTTTGCGTTTGGATATATGACATACTTCCAGGAAAAAGGATGCTTGACGGACACTAGAGACATGCAATCTGCATCCGGCATGCCTCAGAATAATTAAAAAGGCTGACGTGTAGGAGATATTTAAGACAAGCAGTTTCAAAGCACCCTTCTAATGTCTGGGTAATGTTTGGAGAAAAATCTCCCAGAGAACTCCACCATGGACAAGTTGTAAGCCTTAGATGCCATATTTGTCAGATAAAAAATATTTGATTTTCCATTACCATGCTATTTGGAACATTCAGTTCCTGGTAGGTATGTATTCCCAGTGCAATCTTGTGCCGTTTTTAATAACTTATTTTGAGATCAGAGATAAAAGGATTTGGTGGTGCAATAATGGAACAGGTTGTTCTAAGGGGTGGGTGTGTTTTGTTTTGTTTTTGCTTCCTAAGTGATTATTTAATATGGAGTCCATGCAGATTGTAAATGACAGAAATATGTATTTTTTGAAATCCTCCAGTTACAACAACAGCATATTGGAATATATATATATATGCTTTTGCACCCAAGAATGTGTGAACAATGTATGCACAGCAGCCAAGTTTCACAAAAGCCTATGCATGTAAGCAAATTATTCTCGTGTACACAAAATGGGGACTTTCCTGATTTTACCTTACCAGCAATATCTTATCTGCCTGCTGGAGTGTTGCTCCAATGGGCCGCTTGACATTTCAGGCCGTTCAGGCCCCATACACGTTGTCTACAATTCTTCCCACCTAGAGTGTGGAACATAAGGTATACAAATCACAGATGAACAATTGCTTGCATTTAGATATTGAAGCAGATATATATTGTTGAAAGAAGTATATAGACTATCTATATTAGGCCACAACAGTACTATCAAAGCAGGACCTCCATATAAGCAGGAGGAACCCCAATGGTAGCAGGATTAGCTTACCGCATTCTAAAGAAGCAAAGTGTTACTTGTTCAGCATATGAGACATTAAGATATAGATTAATTTGTTCACTTCTCTGCCTGTGTCTCCTCTCTCCTTCCCACAGGTAGACGTGGGCGTTCTCCGCTTTGTATCTGCCATTGGGACTCAAGGAGCCATCTCAAAAGAAACTAAAATAATGTATTTTTTGAAAACATATCGAGTGGATATCAGTTCCAATGGAGAAGACTGGATATCCATTAAAGATGGAAACAATAAACCTTTGGTAATATTTTTCATCTGTATGACGCTCTTGCCTATTTATGGATTTATAAATTTCTGTACTTAGTTACAGTTTTCAATGCCTTAAACAAAGTACTAGGTGCTCGGAGGATCAATCATACTTATCCCTGTTAGTCATTTTACTCGTTAGCCAAAAGCAATGAGAAAACAAAATAAGTCTCAAGAGACAATTTCTAAAACATCTAAATAAGTCTTATAGTTTTTCTCCAATCATTTATGTTTTTTTCTTGCTATTGCTATATCATTCATTGGTAGATTACAGGCACAAGAATGACAGAGTAATTCTATAGTAAAATACTTCATTGCTGCAGCATGAAAAACAAGAAGATTAATAAAACACTTTTAAACCCTTTAATTTTAATAGTTGATATTTAAATGCTTCCCTAACTGATGTCTCAGGGAGTTAAACATCCTGGATTATGTCTATTTTTTTTTTTAGATTTCCAGATTTTGTTTCTCAAAAATATCATTTCCGTTGGACTGTAGATGGTGAAAAATCCATGCTGTAAAACAATATATGTCATAGTCAGTAAATGTTTGAAGCATGAACAAAACAATCATATGTGTTTCCCAGCTAATTGTGGCTCCTTAATATGAAGAGATTGAAGAAGTCTACAGTATGGCCCCAATTCAAAGTCATCATTTTCACCAAATGAGGGTCATGTAATTATTTTTGAGGTGCCTGAGTTTTATGCTGGTGCTTCATGTTGTTTTCAATTTATCAACAAGTAGCTATCTTTTAAAAATTAGAGAAAAAGAAATGCAGCATTGGAAGATTGGATCAGATGGTTGTCTTTTCCTCGGTTTGATATAGGTACCACAATATTTAGCAAGGTTTGTCAGTCAAAACCTCATACGCCTTCCCCAAATATCCCTTATTTATGTTTGGAAAATTCTTAAAAGTCTTACACAAACCAACCTTTGTACTTCTGCTGCACTTCCTTTATCATGGATAACAGATAACCACTTGGCTGTTTCATCCTGTTTGTCTGAAAGGCAGCCAAACTTTACCACAGGCCTTGGCCTAACTTTCCTGTGCAATTAATATTAATAAGTTAAACAGATGGTTGGTACTAAATACAGTTAATGTTTGCAAGAGATTCCTGCTGATCTTCCATTGCTACTTCCTTCCCATTAAAAAGCAGAGAAAGAGCAATTTTTAGCAAGACTATTAAGAGGGGAAGGGGGAGATCAGGCACAAAATAAAACAATAATGTTTTAATTGTCCCAAAATGGAAACAGAAATATTTCTAGCTGTCCAGCCCCAAGAAAGTAGAAACAACTGAACAATTAAAACCCATTTATAATGCGTAAACAGCAGCTAAAATCAATAATACAACTGATTGCATTTCAGCTACTGCACGGTGTGGTTAAATGCACAGGTTTAAATGACATGGCCAACTTCCTTTACTATTATTCTGCTCTGAAGAAAATACAAATCAGGAAAGTTGGGGAAAGGTTCAAGAAATTACTGCCCATAAATGGAAAAATGCCTAACATCAGGAAACTGGGAGTTTGCATTGTTTAATGAAAAAGGAAATTAGTCACCTTCCTTGAACTCAGTCAATGAAGAATTTGACTTTCTTATAGGCGTATTCATGTCTGGGCTATAAAAATCCAGACAACAGCAAAGAGTTTTCTGTATCTCTTTGCTTCCATCTAGTAGTCATCTGGATTTTTGCGGCCTAAATATAGTTTGGCTATTATAATAGAACTTCCTTAACAGACCAGAACAGATGTTATCAGTCTTTGAATGGCTTTCTTGATTGTCTAGTTTCGTGAAAAAAAACAAATATTAAGAAGTAGAGAGACATAGAAGAATAGAATTAATATTTCAATTATACTATAAATTGGAATTATCCGTAAGAAAACAAGACATCTACACCTTCAATGAGTCAAAAACTGTGTCCTTAGTAGTAGACATCTTAATCCCACTGAGTCTTATTGTATAGTTCAATGTGGTTTAACTTCATTTAAGTAAAAAATGTCAGTTTTCAATTACCACATGGAACTGCAGGAATTCAGTATCCTATATTTACTTTGGATAATCCTTTTCTTCTGTGGGGTATATGTTCATCTTTGAGTTTATAATTATTACTTTTATCATTAATAAAAATTATTTCTGTTTTTGCAATATGAGTAATATATTATTTACTTATTTAAACACATTTCATAAGTGTATTTGAGAGTTCTAAATGTTTTCTCTTTCTGTAGCTATTCATGGGGAACACCAACCCAACTGAGGTTGTTTATAGATCTTTTCCCAAGCCAGTCCTGACACGTTTTGTTCGAATCAAGCCTGTAAACTGGGAAACTGGGATATCACTGAGATTTGAAATTTATGGCTGTAAAATTACTGGTAAGGTCTATGAAGAGTTTATTTTCTTCTCTTGTTTTAAAAGGAGCATTATCATTACGTATTTCCAGGACTGCAAATAATTTCTGGTATCATAAAAAGGCAGCACATCATTAGTGTGATTTTCTATTTCATATGTCCAAATAAGTAGTTGTCTTTGAGTTCCAACCACCTTAAAATGTTAGCGTGCTTGTTAAGTAGCACTATGAAAATTTTAAAAACATAACTGTATATGTATAATGTACAGATATTCATAGAGTATTTTACAAGGGTGTGGACTATATAATGGCCCTGTTTAATATAAGTTGTGTAGTGAGAGCAGATTGGTGCAGTGGTTAAGGCACTAGGCTAGAAACCAGGAGACTGTGGGTTCTAGTCCCAATTAGGCATGAAACCAGCTGGGTGACCTTGGGCCAGTCACACCCTCTCAGCCCTAGGAAGGAGGCAATGGCAAACCACTTCCAAAACTTTGCCAAGAAAATTGCAGGGACTTGTCCAGGCAGTCACCAGGAGTTAACGCTAACTCGAAGGCTGTCAGGCCCAGCCCAAGAACAACAATGAGGCAGTGCAGTCCAGTGTAGTTCCTTTATTTGCTTACACCCTAAAGACAGAATCTCGCCAGACTAAATCTATGCTAAAGCAACTAGTGGATATACTCTGTGAGACTCTAGGGAGGGACTAGCCTAAGCCTCTTCTTCTTCTCATGGTCTTGCTGGGGGCTGAGAAGGCACTGTAATGGATTACATAGATTTCATTGTAATCCTGTACCCTCTCCTGGAATGGACTCCCTCCCTCCTGATAGCCTTGATCTTCCATTCCAGTATCCTCCTCACACATGCCTTCCATTACAAAGGTACATATACACACATAGAGTGAATAAGGCTAGCATATCTGGGCTGCAAAAACTGAGCAGCCACTAAAGAGAGTAAACAGCTACCAAAAAAAGCTAACTCTGCTGCCATCTAGGGTTCTTCTGAATTTGTGCAGATTAGATAGATAGATAGATAGATAGGTACGTACGTACACATGCAACCCTAGTATTAGTTTAGCTTCTTATGAAATCTATGTAATCCATTACAATAATGCATTACATGAAGGTCAGTTCATGAGTAGCCCATGACACCAAACACTAACTTTGTGAATTAGGAAATGCAGACATTAAAATAATGTATACATCTGTACACACACGAACAATGTAGAGCCCACTCCAGCATCTCAATGTTTAGCCATTAGCATAAGGAAAAAGTTAATATTAAACAGAATTCATCACTTACCCTGTCTTGGATAGGAATAGGGTAAGTAATTTAGTGACTGATTTCTTCCCAAATCAAACAGTTCAAGGCTATCGAGACAATGCATACAGAAGATTAATAAAAATTGTTAGAAATGTTTGCGCTAGTCCACCAATCATCTAGAGCCCTTCTTCTTGTAAGATCTTCCCATTCAGTTATATGGACAACAAGAAACAAAGAAGATTCTCTTGCATTTGGATGGCCATACATTCCCTTGTGTCTGAGGGAATGCAGAAATGTAGGCGTTTTACTTGCCATGTCATCCATTATAATGATATGTGCATTCACATTGCATTATTCAGATAAAGAGCATATTGGAACAAGGAACAGGCACACAGATTAATTAAAAGAAAAATTTACTGGGAGGTTAATTCTGTCTTTCTAAGTAACATAAAATCTATTAAACCAAGCTATTTCATTAATCAGATTAATTGCATATTTCAAAACTGTTGCAAGCATTTTTCCAGTGTTTCTGTCATTCCAAAATAGACAGCATTGATTAGAAAGGAAAATAACAGGAAGGAATGAATGGATGGATGAATATGCATTCATGGCTAGAGGTGACATAACCTATTTTTATCAAACAATATAATCAAAAATTTAACACAATGCAGTTAGCTAGGAAAAATCCCCATATCAAATATGCACAATGCACAATGCAGTTAGCTAGGAAAAATCCCCATATCAAATATCTTTATTAAAACTGAGGAATTCTACCTTCCAATTTCCTGAAAATAGTCTACCAACTAAAAAAACTTCCATTATGAAAGGGTTTTCCTTTCTCCCCCCCCCCCCCCCTTCGGCATTTTCAGAATGCTTTGGGATTACTTTTAAATTTGTTCTGGTGGTAGTTTTAAGTCGACATCATCATTATAAACTGGCTGAAGATTTTATTACTGTTGTTTTATCAGTACCATTGTTTCTGCTACACACTTCTCCATTATTCTGTAGCCCTTTTGCCTGCTCTTGGCTTACAATTTGTACCTTCCCTTATTTTTCCCATCAAATTGAATGAGAATGATTGAAAAATGTAGAAGAATGCTTTGACTTAGTCCAAATCAGTCAAGAAAAGAGTAGCTAAGCCTACTGATCTAAGCCACTGACCTGTTACACAAGATTCTTGAAAGTGTTTTTATTAGCTATTCATTCTGTTTTAATTCACTCAATAATACACTGCTCTGCAGATGACAGTTACAAAGCTGATAAAAAGGATGATTAAAAACATTAAACACATGAGCAGTAAAACTATTAGAAGTGCTGTGCATGCGAGTGTGTTTAGGGATGTATATACAAAACCACACGTGTGCTTTCTTTTTGCTTTCGTTTAGATTATCCTTGCTCTGGCATGTTGGGTATGGTGTCTGGACTCATCACTGACTCTCAGATTACAGCATCAAATGAATTGGATCGGAATTGGATTCCAGAAAACGTTCGTCTTATAACAAGCCGTGTAGGGTGGGCACTGCCACCCCCCGTTGGTCACACATATACAAAAGAATGGCTTCAAATAGACCTTGGTGAAGAAAAGGTAGTCCGGGGCATAATTGTCCAGGGAGGTAAACACAGAGAAAACAAGGTCTTCATGAGAAAATTTAAGATTGAATACAGCTACAATGGATCAGACTGGAAATGGATTATGGATGCCAGCAAAAAGAAGGCCAAGGTAAATTTGTAATCATGCGTGGTGAAGAGCACACTAAGAGCTATTTACCTCCAGGATGCATGATCTGCATGCTGAAGGCACAGTTCTGGTATCTCCAGTTAGAAATAGCAGGTGATATCCTAGACCTCTATTTGAAATGCTACAGAGCTGCTGCAGTTAATGTAGAAAATATTGTTTAAATGAAAAGTCTAATTTAGGATAAGGTAGCTTATACCTAGCAAATTTCTATCCATGAACTAAACAGCAACCTAGCTGTTGCCTTGTCCTTCAGCTAAACAGAAAAATGATTAATTTAAATGCTTTTATCTTAACTTATATGAAGATAAAGACCCTATTGAGTCAAGCTTAATTTTTGGCAGCCATAAAGATGTGTCCAAATATTTTCTTAGTCCCACTATGGATATGGTTAGCTACTGCCACCTTGTAGCATTTTTTTTTTTTTTACTTTGTAATGTGTTCTACAGCATTGAGACCATTTGGTGGTCTCCCATCTAAGTGCTAACCCAGTCTGATCCCTCTTAGCTGTCATGCACTGGATCAATGTGATATATGTATAGCTCATTGGTGGAGTACTTTCTATACATGCAAAATATCCCAGGTTCAATCTCTTCGTCTTCAGAGGGAGCTTAAAAAATTCCTGTTGAGCCAGAGCCAGGCAATTTCACAAGCACTGGACTATTCAGGCACAATAGAAAGCAGCTTGCTAAATTCCAGGTCCTTGGTCTGTTCTAAAATTGTATCTACTTCTTAATTTCTATAGGAAGAAAGAGAAACACGGATCTATTTTCAAATGGCCTTGATCCTGAAAGTAAAGGGCTCATCATAAAGTATGAAAAACAAATGCATCCAACAATGAGATCTAACCAATTGTTTTTTTGTTAAAAATGCAGGTTGTCTTGACATAGTCCTCTAAATGTAGCAGAACAAAATAGCACTATATGTTTTTGTTGTGATGTACCTTGGGCTATTTGGTCTTCTGGTATGAGATGCAGAGCATTTCCTCTCACTGTCAAAACTAGCAATCTTGACAAAATGAATTCTGGCAGACGTATTATGTCCATTCAGAGTCTTCGTTTTTTAGAAAAGTGAGCTTTCAAAATTAGTGTGAATATTTACTAGGATTATGCATGTTATAAAACTTTTTTGCTAAAAAAAGTTTTATAACATGCATAATCCTAGTAAATATTCAGAATACTTAAAAATGTTCCTTCTATGGGGAAATTGGATAAAATCATGGGATATTAGAAAGGTGGAGAATTTAAAACAAGACTTAGGTGTTTTTAAAATATTAATTAAGTTTTGCTGTATGTAATGCTAACTACACTGATTAAAAGAATAAGTTGAAAGCAAATCTTTTTCTTAAAATGTAACAGAGTTTACTCAATACATTCTTAGATGGAAAGCACCATGCGATAGGTTTTTACCCATTCATATTGCTGCAGTAATCAGTTGTACTGCTACATTTATTTAATGATTTTTGCCCTTTTTTTTCTTTGTACAACATATTCAAAACCATCATCAGACACACAAAACACTGTCTATAGGGTGATTAGGGTGGATTTTAAATGCCCTCTGACGGAATCCAAAGATGAAGCCATACTATGGGCACCTCATCCATTCCAGCTGTTACAGAAACATGACTACAAATATTGGGGAAAGTGTCTAATTGAAAAATTATCAACATGATATGATTTCACTATCACACCTTGCAGGAGACTCTTAAATGTAGGAAGAAAGGTAGCGTTGCACCCAGAAGGCTTCCCTTCATAGCAACTCTGCATACAACATAACCTAAAAAATAGCAGGAGGACTAGCAAAGTATTATGTTTCTCTTTTTTGAGGAGTAAGGTTGAGGGAACGTATGCAACTGACATTGTGATGGATTTTTTTTTTTTTACACTTTCCTATCCATCGACAGGTGGAGCGCTTCTTGGCTCAATATGTTCCTTCCTTGTTCCCAGCCTTTTGATGTTGCAGAAATAAAGATGATCTCAGTTTAGCTTTCAGCTCATTCGGAAGTGGAAACAGTGATGATGAGAAAGTGCTCTGTTCCTCCAGGAAGGCATCCCGTACTGTAATTCTACAAACTAGGAAGGATAGAGCTCCTGATGTTAAGCATAGCGAAGGATAAACCAGATGTGACTTAGATAATATCAGTCATATCTGCAATTATAACCATATTAAATAAGAGATATTGGTAAGGAAATGGGAAAGCAATTTTCCTTGGGAATATTGCCTGTAATGTTGAAAGGTTTAGCCTTTCCCTTCCTAGCTGAAATCCCAACAAAATCACCTCATGTACAGTTTTTGATGCCAATTAGAGAAGTTTTGTTTCTTTTCTTAAAAGCCAGATTTGGTTGGTCACCACCTTATTAAAGTACCATCTGATTTATAGATTGTATTGGAGATGTCTCCCACGATCTTCTGAAAAAAATCATAGAGAACAGTGGGACCCAACTATCAGATATAACATATTCATCTAAGAAAGGGCAGTCATTCCTATCAAACTGTTTGTACTGATTCCTCGTTTTCAGCCCTGATCTGGTGCAAAGATACATAAAAGTAAGAGCACACATGGACAGTTGCTTTCTGTCATTTCAGCCAGAAGCACACGATGAGAACCAACAGTGAAAGCAATAATTTATGTATAATTATGACCTTGATGCATTCCAGGGCTTCCTTTCTCTAGAACAGCTTCCACCACCCAAATAGCAAGCTGCTGTTAAATTTCAAAAACAGACAGACTCATCCAGAATGCTTCAAAGAATATGCAACCCTAATCTGCCGCTTCTGTCCTTTCTCCTGCTTAATTATGATACTTCCCACCATTGGAGACATCCTGCTGGATTTTAATGTCTGTGGCCAAATGGTGAATGGAAAAAGATCTCAATAACTGAATTCCTTAATAGGCATTTCATCAGGAGAGACCCCAATGAAGTGTGTGCTACTCCTGTAACAAAAATAGTGATTAATCTTCACAGCCCCATGGTACTTAAATATATAATCTAGCCTCTCTATTTAGGACCAGCTGGGTGGGGATTATATGAATTTCAGGTCCCACACATCTGACATCTGAAGGACACCTGGTTTGAAGAAAGCTGCTCTGGATGAGTTATAATTAGCTTTTTTTCCCCCAATTTCCTTTTTGTTCTCTCTGTGGATATGAATCTGATTTTACTTTCTGACCCTTGCTATTCATTTGGTCATTTATTTCTCCTAGTACTATTATTGGTACAAATGACTCCTCCATTCTGTTTCTGATAACCTGGAACCACTATCTATAATCAGATTCACTATTTTGGGCTCTCTCAAGAACCTATTTTGTTTTGTGGATGGGCATAATCTAAATTATCTTCAAAAGGTCCTAGTTTCTTGGCATTTCCAGTTAAACGGGAATTCAAATAGAAGAATTGAAACTGTAAAATTTATCTGAAGTGGTAAATGAAGTTCAACTCCCATCAGCCTTAACATGACCAGTGTCATGAATCTATGGAAGTTACAATTCAAAGGATTTGGATGAAACCAGGTATTCTTAGGGAATGAATGATCTGATGTACTATCAAAAAAAATGTTTTCCTGTTCGAAAAAGCAAATCCTGTTGTTTTTCTGCCATGATCCAATCAGGCTGGTAGTCAGTAAAATAATATCTGAAATGAATGATGGATTTGAATGAACAGTCATAATTAAATCATGGATAGGTTTAGACTACACAATGATTCAGGATAATTAGGATTCAAGGGTCCATTAAATTTCTATTGAATTCTATGCCCGTGTGTCAGTACATCGTTCTGAAACCTTTCATAGAAAAGTTTTCATTGTTATATATTACTATCTAAACAATAATTAAGGATGGATTCCATAGTTACAAGGGCTGGTGCCTATCCTGAAAATAGCCTTCCTTTTTGTAGAATTAATTAATTAATTTTTATTCACATCACTCCTTTTGTTAGGAGCTCAAGGTAACACAGAGAACTCCTTTCTCTTATTTTTCCTCACAACTGTCCACCTGTGGGAGACTGGTGCAAAGTCATCCAGTGTAATGGGAAGAAGGAATAACCTTGAGGAACCGCTAACACCTTAAGAGCTGCTACCAAGAGAATGGCCAGATGAAAGAAATCTGAGTCCGGTCCAAAACTATAATCTGAGAAAGCATCTTAGACAAGACCCTCCCTAGTTCTCATGAAGATAAAGGGAGGGAGGGAGGAAGCATATTCAGACTTGCAATATTCTGTTACTGTAACTTTAAAATAAAAGTAATATTAGCATGCACGACTTTGGCTTCCTAGTCTTGAAGGCCTGCATCCAGTGAGCTTCTGTGGCTAAGGGTAAACTGGAACTTGTATCTCCCCACTCTTTGTCCAAGCCCTTCACCACTATATCGCACCTTTCTCATGGAACGGAGTGTGTGCTTTTATGATATTTGAAATTTGAATTTCACTATAAAATAATTGATGATAACTACAATTTTTTGGATAAATTCCCTCCAAAATGCAGCCACTGCAGAAAACTGCAAAAACCCCACTCAAAAACCCTCCAAATTCTCTCCCATTAGATGTATTTACTGAATGCTCTCAATATACCAATCACTTCTCTTTTTTGGATTTGAGCCTCTAAAGCAGGAGACCCAAGTATACAGTTGAGCACAATAGGATTTACTTCTGGATAAATACACATAGGATAATGCTACCTACTGTAATTCAAGAACACACATCCTGTATGCATGCCTATAGAGTTCATAAGTAGAAAATATATCGATTTGTTGTTATAAAGCATATGATTTATACCCTATAAATAAATACCAGGTGTAGAACACTGAAGAGACATATACATGTATGAATGAACCATTCTTTAGAACAGATTTTGGCATCCATGAACTCCAAGTAGGTTTGATGAATAGCACAATCATTAATGAATGTGTTCCTTACATTCACAGGAAGGAAGGCAGACAAAGAATAGTCAGGTGCCCAAATCAGACCTAAATACTAGTGCAAGTGAAGTAAAAAAAAAAACGGGGGGGTGAGTAAACCCTTCAACTTCTGAGACATTCCTTTGAAGCTCAAGTAACTAGCCTCTTCCACTTGTACATAATTTTGATTCCCAAGGAGGTTATTTCTTCCAAGGAGGTCACTCTGCAATCTTGCATTCTTCTGCTATAGATTCTTCAGTGGCTGCATTATTGTGGGGTCAAAGGCTTTGAAGTCAGATTAGGATCAAGGTCTGGCGCTTCAGGAACTGCAAATGTGGAAGGGATCACATTTTCCCCAGTCATTGGTCCACTCAGGCAAAACAACCCCAGCCTCAATGCGCTGTTTGATGACTCAAAGCAGTATATATTTTTCATGTATTTATATTTGGGGGGAAGAATGAAATAGTTTTTCTGCTATGGATACACAGTTCAGTCCGCTCATTTATGTGCTTACTATAAAAAAAAAAAAATCACTTGCATTGTCCTCCATGTCTCACCAAATAACACTGGTTCCTATTTGGAAATTAATTTCTAAGTTGAGAAAAAAAGTATCCTCAAAAATAAATTAGCATAGTGAAGAAGCTAGTCAATGTATAGAACAGAATTATAAAGTAAATGCATAATTTAGTATATACATGTAAATCAGAGATATTGGGTGAAGATTCTCTCTCTGCTTTCGCTACTGTCAGAAACATACTACATTTAGTTGAAGTGTTCCTGTCAATAGTCCTCACTTGAAGCAATTTTCCCTTGGAAGCATTTCTCAGTGGATTCCATTGAGCTAACATGAAAAATAAATCAAGCTTGAGTCATAGCAAACCTAGTAAGAGGTCAGAAGAATGAAGTAAGTTGAATATGGTTAATTTCCAAGTAATGACATTTTCACAAAAAATAATTTGAATAATGTAGTAGTTTTATTCTCGCCTTTTCAGTGACAGCATACACAAAATATATTTTGCGTGAGTTCAAAAATTCTTTATTATCCATCATCATCTTCTATTGTAGGAAAAAGTATGGATCCACCACTTGATTGGTTTTAAATAGCTATGTTTCCAGGGGCAGGTTGTCACTTAAAATTAAAAAGACTGGGTTTCAGAATAATTAAGTTCTGGTTGAGATTTGTATTATTAATGCAAAGAAAGTTAATGAGGTCCAAATCAAATATTCCTCCAGTTGACTGGTTTTCCAAGCACCGTCACAAATATCTGTACGCATATTAACAAGTAGTTTATCTTTCTTAGAGTTAGTTTTATGGAGATCTGTTATCTTACAGCACCTATTGTTTCTAAAGTTTAATTTGCACACTTGCAATATAACTGTAAGCCTCTGGGTAATTGAAGGGTTTGAGACCTGGAGGTTTCTCTCTTGAAATTTCCCTTGTAACTACATGAACAGTGACAGACATTTAGAAGAAACGCTTCCCTGAAGACATCGATGTAAATTCCAATGTAAGCCTCATTTAAAAGATATTCCATTAAAACATTTGGCTTCCCTACTGGTCCTGATGGATAGATTTCTGGAAAACAAGACATCCTGCTTCTCAAAGACTCTTTACTATCTTTTCTTTCTTTGATTTTCTAAACAAATGAGCCATTTTGATAGAACAGTCAGAACTGTGATTACTGTTCAACCACTTAAGCTGCTAAACAAATGAAAAAACTGCCAGCTGGCTAAAAATGAACCTATTGTTGTGATTGTTAAGCAGCACAATTTTGTATGTATGCACTGCAGATTTTTGAAGGTAACACCAACTATGATACTCCTGAACTTCGCACTTTTGACCCTTTGACAACCAGATTCATCCGTGTTTACCCAGAAAGAGCCACCCATGCTGGGTTGGGACTAAGATTGGAACTGCTCGGCTGTGAAATTGAAGGTAACTGCACAATGTATGATAAATCTGTTTCATTAATTACTT
This sequence comes from Liasis olivaceus, assembly GCA_030867105.1. Taxonomy (NCBI): domain Eukaryota; kingdom Metazoa; phylum Chordata; class Lepidosauria; order Squamata; family Pythonidae; genus Liasis; species Liasis olivaceus. The sequence continues at coordinate 14,931,650 of CM061351.1, forward strand.
TCCTGTGGTATTGGTCTATTGATCCTCCACTAGCTTTTAATATTTAGTGTAATTTTTTATTATGCTTTTCCTATCCTTAGCTAGCATTTTAGAATTTTTGTTTGATGCTAGCAAAGCTCAACAAATTATGCAGGAGTATATGTTCAAGATACAACATACAAAATACTTTAATGACCAAGTATAAAATATATACAAGGAATTTGTCTTCGGTGACAAACAGCAAGATCAACAGTGTGTTTGGATAGCAACAGAAAAATAATAAACAGTAACAATAACACTGCACAGTAAAATAACTTTTTCAAAGGGAGAAGCCACTGTCCAGTACATATCAAGTCATATAGTATTTAACAGAGCAATGGCACAAGGGAAAAAGCTATTCCGATGTCTAGATGTTTTAACATATGGTGCTCTGTAGCGCCGTCCTGAAGGAAGAAGTTGGAACAGATGTAAAGATCTTTCCTCCTCCTCCTCCTCCTCCTCCTCCTCCTGATTGAAGAAGCCAACTGTTTATATATTTATGTTTGACAAAATGAGAAATGGAGACATCAATAAACGAAGGACTCATTTCAATACAATTAATCCCTTTAATTATAACCTCCTATATATTTAAATTAAGGTTTTCTTAAAATCAGAGCCTTTTTTCAGCCATAGAATTAATACATTTTATTATATCTGTGGAATAGAGACGTGCAGATTTTCTTGCAAAGCAAAGTGAAGTGGAAATTTTTGGACCAAAATTTTCTAAAGCATATGTGAAATTCAAAGGGGGGCTAATACCTCCACACACACACACACACACACACGCACACAAAACCTTTCCGTTGCACAATCCTGACCAGGTCTGATCTACATATGTAATCAAAATGAAGAACATTGAGATCAGCCTTCTCCAAAGAGTTGCCCACTTTGACTAAGAAAGATGAGCACTATTGTTCAGCATATCTAGAGATCTAGATTTGGCAAGGCTCATGTAGAGGGATAAGCAGCTTGTCCATGTGAGCGATAACTGACCTGATTCAGAAGCTCCATGTACAGATAGATTTCTCCCTGTTTTTCACATGAAGCCTCTGCTCCTGTAATGATTTCCACATTCATTTAATTGGCAGTACAACATCATTTCAATGAGGAATACCAAAAAAAACAACAACAACCCTCAAACAAAACCTTCCTAAAGTAATGGAGAATGTGGCCCCATGAGGAAACCTCTGCAGATATACAGTAACAGAGCTTCCTCTCCAGGTTGTCTTATCTACAGAATCTGTAGATACTGATACAACTTTGAAATCTGTCCACTTGTATTAATCTGGCTTAAAATGACAATCTATCAGTAAGGATCAGGAACAGTGACTTTGGATTTGATTTGCATCATTTCCTATTGTTGGAGTTTTGATCAGGTATGGATCTTGAAATAACATTCCAGACTTGATAGAATCATACTATTGTATACTATTACCCTTTATACTTTGGTAAGAATGAGCCATAAGCCATAATCTTTTCTTCCATGTGTTAGCCTGTGAGGAACAAAAGCATTGTGAAATTAAAGATCTTTAATTTCACAAAAGAAATTATCCCTCTTCCTCTTCTGATTTCCTGTCCTTTGCCTTCCCATTAACAGGGTAATAATTGTCCAAGCTGAAATCTAGGGAGATAAAAAGGAAATTCAGTAAAAGCATCATTTTGGTTATTAATTCTTTTTAAATAATTCTTAGCATTTTCATCTCAAGTCTTCTCCAGTCCGATACCTCCCTGTGTACTGGGACCACAGTTCTCATTATTCCCAGCTAATGTGTGTGCATTCTAACATATTAAAAAACTGCCTTTGATTATATCTTAACTGAATCAAGCTGGGATTTTTGTTTCAGTTCCTACTTCCGCCCCAACCACAGCTGATACCAACCCTGTGGATGAGTGTGATGATGATCAAGCCAACTGCTACAGTGGAACAGGTGATGACTTCCATTTGGCAGGTGCAGAAACCATCCACATTCCATTGCAACTCTGTTTTCATTCAAATCATTTTCCCAATGCCATACTTGTTTTATCTTTATCACTCATTAAAAAAATAATGACATATGCATGCAAAATCAGCAACAAGGTGTTGAACTTAACATTCATAGGTTAAGTATATTTGTTCTCATGTATCTGTAAATTAGAGTGCTTTAAGTGAATATATTTGTCTGCCTTTTAAATCTTTTCATTAAGTAATTTGATTTAAATCTGCTTTATTAGATATGAGTCCTGAGTATGTATCAGTAAACTGCAAATACTTCCTCATTTGAGGAAGAAATGTGGGCAACAGTATGTTGGCTTACAAGGTAGTCTCTAGATGAGAAACCTTAGCTTGCATAGAATAGTATGAGCATGCTTGGGCTATGCCCAAAATATGCCAAAATTGACCAGTACTGTTACTAGCAGGAGAGGCATCTAAGTGTGACTAGACCTGGTAACCTAGTCTAAGCCTTCTTTATATTACTAAAAAGCATGATGTGAAAACCTTGAGTGACAAAGCCATGATGGACAGTTAAGTTCAATATATATGGGCCAAGCTGTGAAACTAGGAAGATTAGTGAAGGTTGCAAGGAACTGATGGTACAGGTTTAATTATGAATGAAAGGAATAAAATGTATGTTAGAAAATATGAATTGGTATTATTTGGGTTGTTGTGGATGCCAGTGAATATTGATAATGGAAGAATCAAGATGGGGTGGGGGGAATTATGCAACATTCTGGAAATGAGAGCCAAAGGATAACTATTCTGTTAGACAACTTTAACAGATCGATAGGAACAAGATAAGAGAGTACAGAAAAAACGATTGGGCTACCGTATTTGGAGACCCAAGAATAAATAAAAATGGTGACTATGTGGTAAATATCTGCTTAGAAAAAACATTCTTTGTTTCAAACATATGGTTTAAAGATAAGTCTAGTCATACATATATATGGCAAAGGAACAGACATAAATCTAAAAAACACAAAGTATGAATATGGAAGCTTGGTGGAATGATGTAGTGAAAGAGGCTATGGATGAGGGGGGAAATCCTTATAAGATAATTGCTGCAAAAAAGATGAGAGAAATATATTGTATAATGTGTATAGACAAGAAAATGTCCTGCGAACAGTCACTCATGCCCTTGTTATCTCCCAGATAGACTACTGCAATGCGCTCTTCATGGGGCTACCCTTGAAGAGTATCCGGAAGCTTCAGCTAGTCCAGAATGCGGCCGCGTGAGCAATTTTTGGGGCCCGAAGAAGCACCCATATAACACCTTTGCTCCGTGAGCTGCATTGGGTACTGGTTTGCTTCCGGGTCCAATTCAAGGTGTTGGTTATCACCTTTAAAGCCCTACATGGCATGGGGCCAGGTTACCTGAAGGACCGCCTCGCCCCCACGATTTCAACCCATCCCACCCGATCTCACAGAGAGGGCATGCTCTGGATCCCCACGGTAAAAGAACTTCGACTAGCGGAGTCCAGAAGGCGGTCCTTCTCTGCTGTAGCCCCCGCCCTTTGGAACATCTTGCCCCCGGGGGTGAGACAGGCCCCCTCACTCCAGGCCTTTCAGAGGGATTTGAAGACCTGGCTCTGCCATCTGGCCTGGGGCGGGGAGGGAGGATACCAGAAATGGGGCTGGCTGGCCCCTTAGCAGCCTGGTATGGCCTCTATTGGCCTCTTGGATCTTTTAGCCTCTTTATTTTTATCCTTATTTCTGTAAAGTCTGGTTTTTATAACTTTTATAACTTTTAAACTTTTTATAATTTTAATTATGTATTTTTGATCTTAGTTGTTGTAAGCCGCCCAGAGTCCCCCGTTGTGGGGAGATGGGCGGGGAAAAGATAGATAGATAGATAGATAGATAGATAGATAGATAGATAGATAGATAGATAAAAGATATTTGCAAAAATGTAGGCAAAGAACAAGGGCATATTAAGATTAGACAAAGCAGAGAAAATGCAGAGATTTTACAGAAATAAAAATGTTGGAAGTGAATGAGGAGGCTAAGCAAAGGAGCCTCTAGTAGAGTGAAAAGACTTAAAACTAAAGTGATAAATTGTTTGGAGAGAAAGTGAAGTGAGAGATTGCTGGAAGGAGTATTTTAAGGATTTGTATGGAACATTGAATACTAGTGTGTCAAAGGGTAGAACTGAAATTAATGCTGAAATGTTAATGTCCAACAAAAAAATTAGGACAAGTTACTCATAGACAAAGCAGTGATGAATTTTTAGGCTACGCCTGTATGTTGTACTCATATGCGTTGAAGATGCTAGAAAAAGGTAGAGCAAATGTTGATAGTATAACTGAAGAAATGTTAATCCATGGATCTTGTTCACTTATGGAGTGCCTGGTTAGTTGCATGTGTGAAGAGTGTGGCTTCACTGCATATTGCAGCGAGGAATATGTATCTGAAAATTAATGTATCAAAGACCAAGGTGGATATATTTGACCGAGAAAACCAAGTGAACAATTGCAAGTTATACATAAGAGAAACTTATGAGAAACTAGTGAAATAGTTGAATTTATGTACCTTAGCAGAACATTTACCAAAGATGAAAAAATGTATGCATATATATGTCTGTAATTTTGTACCATTTTATTTCGAAGGAAGTTTATTAATCAAGAACAATAGATTACAATTAAATTGTAAAATACATGTTAACCTAAAGTACTACAACTTTAGCCCTAATGAAAATCCTGGGATTTATTGTTTAAAGCCCAGTGTGTAAATAGCAAGAGGGAGAGAGAGATCTTCTTCCTCCTGAAACAACCTTTTAATACAGAAGTATGCTAATCACTTGTAATTTAACTGTCTTAGCTGGATTGCTAAGTAGGCTAATGCAAGCTTGGCTGAAATCCAGTTTATTTATAACCTGGGGTAGATGTCTTCTAAACCCCATTTAGTAAAGACATCACAATTGAGGGAGGGAAAGGGGGAGAAATATTTTTCCTTTTCATTATTATTTTGCCTAAACTGGAACTCACTTCTTCCTACTTCAGAGATGCATTTAAGTCTGTATAGCACATCTAAGCATTAGCAAATTAAAATAAGCTGCAGAAATCAGAGGTCTAGAATGGTGTCTGTTTCTTCTGTAGGCCACACTTTGGTTGGCTGGTGAAGCTGTGTGGAATTCTCTTCTCCCATGGAGCTTTATATCTCGTTTGTTAGTTACGGCTTGTCTGTTAGTCAGAGTGATATCCCTACAACTAAGTGACTTCATTTTCATCCTGTGACGAGTTATTGCCCAATTGCTCCCTTATGAGCTGGAAAGTTTAACATTTATTGTTTGCTATATGGTAGTGCAGCTTCCAACATTGTTAAAATCTGGCAAGCCATATTCAGAGGATCTTAGCGACTTTAGCCAGGTAACAGAGCTGTTGATATGCTTGGGGTAGGGTTTATCTTCTCTTGTAGTGTGTGATTAATTGGGCATAAAGGTAGCCCAAAGCAAATGCATTCTTATTAAGCATCACACAGTGCTGGTGCCTGGTTTTTCCGCCTGCCACCCCAACAAATTTTAGGCCCCTTTCCTTCTTATGCAAACAGTGAAAGAGTAAAAACAGTCATGAGAATTAAGCAAGCTCTGAGTGTTCGCTCAGTTCCATGGGATGGATATTATGGCATTTTCCTTGAAAACATTCCCTAAAAGATTTAAGATAGAAGACTGCACAAAGCCTGCAGATTGTACTACAAAGAATTCTACCTTATTCAGCTCCAGTCTAAACGTGTCAAGTTCATTAAGGAGCAAAATATGATGCGTAAAAGAATAATGTAGCAACAAGCTGATCTCATAAAGATTTTCTATTTTAAAAAATGAAGGATTTTCATACATGCGTATTTTATCGTATTGTATGTCTCACTCGTATACATCCCTCTGGGAGTCATGACCCACATTTTGAAAAATGCAGAGTGATACATGGACCAAAACATTGTGGTTTAGTCTTATAGATATGAATAAAGCAGGCCACTATGGGTTGTGCAATAAACCACAATTTAAAATATCATGGAATAGTCCAGCATATAAATCTAGCCACTGATTCTAATCTGGAAGATTGAAACACTGCCTTTAAGGATAAATCTCAACTACAGTCCTAATCTGACTGCTGGTATGATTTGCCATACATGAAAAAATTGTTTCTGCCACCCACCTTAAAATTTTCTCTAAGTTTCTAATTTCTAAAAAGATTCTAGAAAATTTATAAATTTCTCCAATCAAAATCAAGCCCATCAGCCTTTCAAACTTTTCTTGTGCCAATTGTTCTAACTTAGGGCTTTTATATCAAGCCTCCATATACGCAGCCTTTGCAGTGGGAGAATAATGGTAGAATTTAGCTAACAATATTAAATTCACTTTGGAAAAACATGAAAAGGGTTATACTCAAGATAGCATATTTTTCAAATAAAGTATCTCTTGAAAAAAAGAAATAAATAATAACCAAACCTTGGTGTTTCATTTTGCATGAATGCTTATAATAAATGGATGGATTTTGACTTTGTTGGTATATCTCTCTATCTCACTCATGTGGAATTTTTTTTTCAGGGAGTACCACAGCTACAATCACAGAAAAGCCAGTACCAACTGATACTACAGTTCAGCCAGGTAAGCCATAACAATAATTGACTCTGGATAAAATGCAGTACATTTCAGAATTGTGTCTTGCGTGAAAGACATTAAATGAATTGCAGGACTCTCTTTCAAAGTCTTTGAAGGATAATGTAGCATCTGAATTCTAAGCTCGGTTCAATAAATACTCTCCTACTTTCCTCCAAATGTGTATACAATAAAGAATGAGTTTCCCGCCTGTATTGATGCATGCCAAGTTGTGACAATACTACCAAAATATTCAGCGTCTGAATTGCACACTGTACTTTCAGGGAGAAGCACAGTATCTTGTCTCTGACACATTACGTGTTTGCAAACCAAAAGGAGAAAGGCCATCGAGAACAGGAGTGATGTTCATGCTATTTATATCTTCCACTGTTCTGGAAAAACGACACCCAAACAATGTTTGCCAGGATTTTTCCTCCTGTCATAGAGTTGGCAGTTTTACAGTATTCTTTCCTAGGTAGACTTCTTTGAAAGAGTTTATGCAAATTGCCTTAGAAACTTGAGCAGAGAGGGAAAAAAAGTTGTTACTGGCAGCTGGTCCTTTTTCCTCGATCAATACAATAGCTAATAGTGCTTGGAAAAGCTCTTAATTTGCAGTTTCATTGGGCTATTTTATTATCCTGCATGGAGAGGGGGGGAGACAGAAAGATTCCCCCCCCCCCAAATCCTCTAAGTCTGATCAGCAATTTTAAATGCTTTGTGTTAATAATTGTAAAGAGGGGGAAAGGTCACTCCTCAGTTACCCATTTCCTTTATTAAACAACCATCAGGCACAGCCTCAGAAAGTAATTTCGCAGCCTATGTGTCTTTGCATGTGTTTCCGCCATACAGAGGCTCTACTGCAAGCGAAAATGAATATATCAAGAACGAAAAAGCTTCCCTAAAGACAACAGTGTGACAAAACCTGATCAGACCAAAGTAATTAATTCCAAGATTTTGTCTCTTAACCTCTAAATTCCCTTGTCATAAAAGTAAATGCTTTCCACACTTCAGACTAATTTTTCTTCCTCCAAGTTTCTTCAGTCAGCATATACTATTGTGGGCAGCTTCCTGTTTTTTCTACCATCAGAGTGTTTAAAAACAAAACAAAAAACTTTGTTGAAACATTATATTGAGGGCTACTTTTCTTGACAATAATCTTGCCCCCCTGGATTCAGTTCTGTTTGATTTCTTTGTATTCTGAAGGCTTGTATCCTGAAGCTTATAATAAGGTACTACTGTTGGAGGATCTTATTTTATATCAGTTTCTCACCTGAATATATGTGCATTTCTTGCATTTCCTAGACAAAGAAAGTTTTGTGTTTCTTTACACATGATCCCACTCTTGTGTGACCCCTGAGCAGTTTTAGGAAAACAAAAGTAGGGCTGTAGAGCTAATCTAACTCTACATCTATCACAACACACATAGAAAACAGGCAGAGCTTTGATCACACCATTGTGGCTTCCAAATTTAGGGTATATAAACCCATTGTAGGGTTTCCTGCATTATTGGGGGGAAGCATAAACCCTAAAATAGGGTTAAAATCATTTTAAAAATAAAGGGGGAAAACCCAAATCCCCCTGCCCACCCCCCACCTCAAAAACAAGGAAAAAATCAGAAAATCATGGCTTAACCTACTCTATAATGTTCACTCTTTCATTGCGGCCTGCAGCCCGTCACAAAATGCAACCCACAGCCATCTAAAGGTTGCCCACTTCTACCATAGAAGAATCACTCTCTGTGTTTCTTTGTAATTAGGGATATCGGTGGGCTGTGGTCAAAAGGTCAATATGGCTACCCAATCAAAGCTCCGCTTGTATTTTTATGTGTATCACGTAAAAAGACATAAACACAGGATAGCACCATCATAGCTTCCATCTTAACTTTTCTGAGCACACTTGTTTGTAGCTATCACTAAGGTATTCTCGGAAGTCTTCTCCAACACCAACATTCAATAGCACTGATACTCTTTCACTTCTGCGTCTTCAAAGTCCAACTTTCCCTTCTGTAGAGTGTCACAGAGAATACCACTGCTTACACAATGCTGATCTTTGTAGGTGTTGACCCGTCATGGCATTTGAATATACCATGTCTATGAGTACTAGTCTATAGCACATTTCTTGACTGTTTGTTCCTTTACTCTTGAGAGTTGACCTGAAAGACACTAACTATCTACCGCTTCAGTACCTTCTTTGTCAGTTCTAAGGCTGGTTGTTTTACTTGTTGTCATTAGTTTGGTCTTCTTTATATTTAATTTTAGCCCCATTTTTTCACTATGCTCCTTAACTTTTATGACTGGAGTTTGCAGATCCTTTGCATTTTTGACTATCAGAGCAATGTCGTCAGCATAGTGAGATTATTGATGTTTCTTCCTCCAATTTAAAAGCACACTCATCTTCTTCCAATCCAGCTTCCCTTAATATCTATTCAGCATATAGATTGAATAAATAAGGGGAGAGTATATAACCTTGTTTCACTCCTCTGGCAACCTGGGGCCAGTCTGTTTCACCATGTTCTGTCTGTACTGTGGCTTCCTGACCTGTATATAGGTTTCACATGAGCATAATCCGATGTTCTGGGATTCTCTTTTGTCTAAGCATATTCCACAGCTAGACACGATTGACTCAAAAGGACACCTTTCTGTAATCAATAAAGCACATAAAACTTCTGTTTTGTATTCTTTGGATTTCTCAGTTCTCCAGTACAGATCAGCAATGATATCTCATGTTCCTTGGCCTTTTTTAAAGCCAGCTTGAATATCTGGCATCTCCTTTTCCATATAAGGCTGTAATCTACATTGGATGATCCTAAGTATTCTTTTGCTAGCATGAGAAATTAAGGATATTGTATGATACTTTGCTCACTCTGTTAAATGTCATTTTGGGGGGTATTGTAGGCTTGCTTTTTTAGGAGATGAAGCTAAAGTTATTCAAACATTTGCACTTATAAAGCATGGATCATAACACTTTAGACAGTTGGAGTCCAGTTGGATTGAAGCACTGTATACATTTGATTGATTAATTAATAAAAGAAAAGTAAACTTGACAAGTGCCATTCTGATGCTTTGGCTTCCCCATCCTACTGTCTCAGAATTCCCAGTCAATTTAATAGAGCTGATTCCCTGGTAAGACCTATCAGAATAAGGGTAACAAATCTGAGCTGCAAAAATCTGGACACTGAGCAGGCGGCAGAAAAGGTTTTTTTACTGTCTCTTTTTGCTGCCACCTAGCATTTATCTAGATTTTTCCAAGCTACATCTGATATCTTTACACCCTCAAACTCTTTAACTTTAAGGCCATTCTTTTGTATTTCTTAATATGATGCTTGGCTCCTCATTTAGATCAATCAGTGTTCTCCATACCACTGAAGCATTTCAGAAGTGGAGTTTGCATTGGCACATAGACAATGATCAAGGGCGGGTGCTAGGCTGCTCCCATTGCTGATAAATAGCTGCCACATAAGTTGATGCAAAGGAGCTTCCATATGATGGATGTAATTCATAATCCACTTTTTCCGTGACCTTTGAGCTGTGTAAAATGCCTGTGAAAAATGACATGTGTCACAGAGGTGACTGCTTTGAATTTGGTCTACTCATGGTTGGACTTACTCTAGTGCTTGGTAGCTTGATGGTTCCATTGTCTCTCCATTACTACAGAACTGGCTGTGATGTGGTTACTTGCATCATGTTCCTTTTACTTGCAGCAGAGCTGTCAAAACTGTGTGGGCCAAGAAAGACATTGCAAAGGGTTTGCCTGGCTGTCTGCTGATGTGGGGCATTAATTGTTCCAGCTGTGAACAAGAGGGGGCCAAGAAATGCAGCTGTTGGCTACTCTCGTAGGCTGGATTTGTTTTAATTACACAATAGCATATATAAGAGTCTTAGAGAGATTTTGCTGGTGAGATTTTGTCTTCAGCTTTAATTCAAACAGCTTGTTAGGCATCTCTATTGCTGCTGCATCTGCTGCTTATCTGGAAAGCTACGAATATACAAACTGGGTGGTTTGTGGGTGTTTGTTGCTGGTTTTTCTTTTTTGTAATCAGGAAGCAAGATCGGTGCTGTAGGAGAGTATCCCAGTTGTATTGACTCAGGCATCAGAATGATGAATGAGATCATGTATGTCTGGGATTACTTGGGAATGCTTTACACACAGTGAAATAATTTGGAAAATTGCAACGTTGCATGTTTCTGCTAACTCAAATTGGCATTGGCTTACAGTTGATCTGTTATGTATACGTATCTGAGTGAGAAAGAAGACATCAGAGGACCTGTTGGTTAAGAGCTAGTGCAGCATCAAATGAGAAAGGAAGGCGTGTCTTTCTGATGGTCTAAGAGAGGGTGGGAGGAAGGCTGTGCCTGCCTCTGAGAGAGAGGAGGGAGCCTTGTATAATGCTGCCTCTAGCTGTCGTTGGCCTGTGGATCACAACACACATTCCACTGTCCTGTGCAGAGCTTGGAGTAAAATGTTTGCACGTCCATGTTAAAATGCTTAGCTGGTCCTCGTTATCTGGAGAGAAAGTAGAATTATTCATCTGGGAATTATCCAAGGTTATGGCTGGACACTTGCTTGTAGTTCTCCATAATAAGAAAAGAATTCGGCATATTTTGAAACGATGGACTAAAGAAGTCTACCCATTGTGTTGAATAACTTTATTTTTAAATTCAAATTCCAAGTTCCACTGAAAAATAATAAACTGTTTCATGTAAGACTATTTGGCAGACGTTGGGAGAAGCTGAAAGCAAACTATGATCTCACCCTGACCAAAAGAAGTTGCATAACGCCATACTTCTCATGCTTTACAAGGACCTTTATATTCTGTTTGGTTGGCTCTAGGCCACATTGTCCTCCTTTCTTATCCAAAACTATTCATATAATTGCTGCCGCCATCTTGTGGGCCAATTTAAAAAACCCTTGATATATCCTGATTAGTACTGACAATATATTCATACTTTGCAAAAGCAGAATAGGTAAGTACTCAAGAGATTTGGCATTCTCAAGTAGAAAGGACTATGTTCATTTGGAACTTCTTCTTGATTCTTTTTTTAGTTGTATTGTGACAAACACAAAGAAACCCCTACGTGTACCTCTAGTGGTGCAGGGGTCTCTATCTAGACATACTTGTAAGTAACTTGCGCAAAATGTGGAAAAGGATGCACATACAGCAACACATCCCACTGAAAGTAATTCAGTGTATAAAGCTAACATCTGCATTTGGATGTGCACAGTATCTGGATGCAAATCCAGAATCCAGATATAAATCCAGTTACCTGACTCTGCAGTTCGTCAACCCGTTTCCATACATGAATCCTCTGCCGTAATGGGGAGACGCAAAAAGTCTAATGAAACTGAAACGTAACAAATCATTCTTCTAATATAGGGAATAGCCTTTCTGGAATGCTGTGAAATCCTTGAAGTACATGCTCAGGAAGCAGATGGGGGAAACAGATTATTTAAATGTAGAACAGGAATTCATATATTGTGGAGAGCTTTCTTAGGTTGCCAGACAGATTCAGAACTCCGTCAGGAATTTCTCCTAATATACATTCCACATGTGGAATATCCCTTATACTGAAAGCAGACTTTTATGGAGAACTTTGGTATGTACTTGAGAGCCTCCATTTCTGTAGCAGGATATAAGAATGAACTGGTGAAGTACAATACAGTTCTAAGTCTTACTAAAATAACCTGCTACATTCAAGACATATCAGATGCATAGATGTGCTTTACAACAGGCTAGTCTGCTTATTGTCTCGTCTAGAATTGTCTGCAGACTGATAGTAGCTCTTCAGGAACTTTGGCAAAGCAGATTCTTTCTTATGCCTTGCTACTTGATATTTTTAAATGGAAATGCCAAAGACTGAACCTGGGAATGTCTGCATGCAAAGCATACAGTTTCCCAAAGTTGGAAGAACGTGTTGCTTTGCTGTTTTATCCCACTGTCTGCCTAAGAATACTGTGGTTGGTGGGGTTGCCAGAATGACTGTCAAATAGTTTTATTCAGAAGCTTGTCATTGATAGCTTGGTTCTCAAACAGTAATAGGAAAAAAATGCTGTTTATATACTTATACAGTGTGCATAACCAACATCTGCATTTGGGTGCACAAGTGGATGTCAATCCAGAATCCGGATACACATCCAGTTTCATAAGATCCGTGATCTGAATATGTATGCAGCTGATCAAGTGAGCTAAACTTAGTTAAAAGCCATAGCATAGTTATAATAAAATTACAAAATGAGAAAATAGCCTTTTCTAGTAGATCCAATTTATATAGGACAAAATGGACATGGGTGACAGTGGGCTGTTCCCTGTGGCTGAGTTAGTACCATCCACCAGTTCTTGAGCTGGCAGGAAGATATACCAGCATAAAATTCACTGCTCCATTGATGATCCCTATTCTGTTCCAGGCCCAATGACAGTAAAGGTGCTGTATTTTATGCGGGTGTGTCCAAGGCTGGGGCATTTTTCATGCCATGCTTAGGTGTAAGTGTGGAAAAGCTTCATATGGCCCAGGTTCAGATGCATCACCGAAACTATAATTTATTGTTGGCTAATGTGGGTCTTCCGGGCTGTGTGGCCATGTTCTGGAAGTTTTGGTTCCTAACGTTTCGCCAGCATCTGTGACTGGCATCTTCAGAGGGTAGGAGCACAGACAGGAGTGGTTCTCTCTGTGCCCAGGATGATGTGACCCTTTTGTGGGTATTTATAGAGATCAGCGAGGGTGCTTGGGGGGGGGGGAGGGTGTTGTGGGTTAACAAGTGGCTGCTTGTTTTGGTGATCAGCATATGTGTGTATCTTCCTTGGGATTAGGCAGGGTTTTTTGTGTGGAGTTGTTAACGAGTGGCTGTTGCGGGTGATTAGCCTGTTCATTGTGTGAATTGCTCATGTGTCCTTGTGGTTGAGCTGAGTTCGTTGACCTTTTGCAGGCTGTATTTTTCAGGATTGGTAGCCAGATTTTGTTGATTTTTAGACTTTCTTCTTTTTTATTGAAACTGTGCCGGTGTTTGTGAATTTCAATGGCTTCCTGGTATAGCCTGGTATAGTGGCTGTTGGTGTTGTCCAGTATCTCTGTGTTTTCAAATAGGATTTTGTGTCCAGTGTGCTTGAGAGGATGTTCAGCTACTGCAGATTTCTCTGGTTGCTGTAGTCTGCAGTGTCTTTCGTGTTCTTTTATCCTGGTATGGATGCTGCATTTTGTGGTGCCAATGTATACTTGTCCACAGCTGCATGGTATGCGGTATACTCCTGCGGCGGTGAGGGGGTCCCTTTTGTATTTTGCTGATTTTAGTATTTGTTGTATTTTTCTGGTGGGTCTGAAGATTGTTTAGAAGTTGTGTTTTTCCATCAGTTTTCCCATGCGGTCCGTGACCCCTTTGATGTAGGGCAGAAATACTTTGTTGGTGGGGGGCTGTTTTTCTTCTTCAGTCGCGTGTTGTTTTCTTGGTTTAATGGCTCTTTTTATTTGGTTCTTGGAGGAGCCATTCGCTTGTAGGACCCAATTAAGATGGTTAAGTTCAGTGTTTAGGAATTGGGTTTCGCAGATCCGGTTGGCACGATCCACCAGGGTTTTGCTAATGCCTCTTTTCTGACATTGGTGGTGGTTGGGGCTTTTGTGTAGGTACCGGTCTGTGTGGGTGGGTTTTCTGTAAACTTTGTGTCCTAATTTATAATTAATAATAATAATAGAATATAATATATAATAAATAATAAATAATAAATTAATATAATTTATTGCCTTGTAAATGAATGGGGACTTTGCACTCTTTTCCCCAAAACTTCCTCTCGAACAATGCAACACCCACCATTCCTCTGGCTGATGTGGAACAGCTTCTGCTCTAGCAGTTTCACCTGGCACTGATGCCCGCGTATCCCTGGTTCATACCAGGCAGTTGAGGAGCCTTGCTGCAGTTAGGTAATTTTAGACTTCAGCTTAATGGCCTCATAAAGTGGGTTCTTGAGATCAGTGTTTCTCAATCTTGGCAACTTTAAGATGTGTGAACTTCAAATCCCAGAATTTCCCAGCCAGCACACATCGTAAAGATGTTAAAGTTGAGAAACATTGCTTTAGATGATTGTATGCATTACTCCATTTACTGCAACATGGGACAAGCCAGTTCTACAATGCTTGAGGGCCTTCTGTGTTGATTGAGACCTTAGCCTTACTGTTCTGCCATAATGGCTTTACTGTTAAGAAGCTGTCTGTCCCATATTACTACAATGACTTGGACCAATGCCATATTGGGACATTATGGGAATGTAAAAACTGGTGGACAGCTCATTGACTCCCCACCCACACACACACCTCAAGTACAACACTGCTGCTATTTAATGCCAATCATTGCATGCACGTCAGTGGGGGTAGACGTCAGAGGAATGTAGCATACGTTGACTGTTTGTTAGAATTATCTGTAGATACGTTTTTGAAAAGAAGTTAAAGTACAACAATAATTTAACAGATTGCATCTTGTTTTCTCACAGCCATCCACTACTCCATTACTGAAGAACTTCCAGCATATGGTTTCAACTGTGGATTTGGCTACAGTTCTCAAAAGACAATCTGTCGCTGGGAACACGATAGCCAGCTGGACCTGAGATGGGCCGTCCTCACCAGCAAAACAGGGCCCATTCAGGACCACACAGGTAAAGTAGGGTTAACAAGTGATCCAGTGACAAGTGGGAAAAAATAAATATTGCATTTAAAATAGAAGACTTGCTAGGGAACATTTATGTTAATTCAGCTTTGTACTGATGAAAAGGATGGCCCCATTTCAAATCTTGTCCTAGAATTACTTTTCCTCTCATTGAAGGGGTGAGGTGGGGTGGAATGGTATCTCTTAAATGAGATTTTGTCCGCATCAGACATTAGGTACTTTTCACATTCTAAAACTATAATCTGAAAACAGATGCACAGGGAGATATACAGACAGACAGACAGAAATGCACACACACACACACACACACAAACACAGACATACCTGATATCTTTTTGTTGTTGTTGTTGTTGTTGTTGCCTAACCTCATCTTCATGGTGCCACTGTTTAAAAGAACAAGTCAGTTGTTATTCCTGCACTTTTTTACCTAGAAGAGCCATTTGACACGTTCTCCCCTGAAAAAGGGGTTGACAATATATGGAAATGAATACATGAATTGGTTGATTACAGAGGAGCTGCGAAGGATTATTTCAAAAATTGCAGGCTGGGATGCAGAGAGACAGAAGTGGTGGGGTTCTTTTGAAAAATCCACTCTCACATACAAGAGCTAACTCCCATACAATACAACTGGACCAGAATGTACACAAACAGCAGCTAAGGTATCCCTTTAGGGCAGTGTTTCTCAACCTTGAAACTTTAAGGTGTGTGGACTTCAACTCCCAGAATTCCCCAGCTCCATACAAAGTGTATATTCTATGATGAATTGCATTTCAAATGTGTACATAATTTATAAGCATTTTATCATGTAAGAAACACATATAGTACAAATGGGAAGTGGATGGGATGAATTGAATTGGGCAGAAACATGTCTCAATATCTCCACTTTACTACCCCACCCATTCCTTCATGATAATCTGTCCACGCTGTTACCAAAATGATGCCTTAACATTTAATAAATCAGAAACATTCATGCCTTAACAAATTTCAGTTTTATTTATTTATTAAATTTTTCAACTGCCCATCTCCCCCCAATGGGGGAACTCTAGCCAACTCACAACAAACATTTTGGTGGGAAGGGGAAAGGGAGATTGGAGAAAGGCATACCCATACATGCCAGAATATTTCTCAATATACTGCTCAGTTGCAGCTTTTCAGAAGAAGCCTGTTCACCTTGTAATGCTTGAAGTTTATCAGATTAAAGGGAATCAAAACTGGGTCATTGTTTCTAATGCAGTGTTTTGTCACAATAGGAGATGGCAATTTTATTTATTCCCAAGCTGATGAAAACCAGAAAGGCAAAATTGTCCGCCTTATCAGCCCCATCATCAACCTGCAAAATTCTGCACTTTGCATGACTTTCTGGTATCATATGTCGGGCCCTCACGTCGGCACACTAAGAATCAAACTGCGGTACCACACCCCTAAAGTATACGATCAGGTCTTATGGATGCTAACTGGAAATCAGGGAAACTTCTGGAAGGAAGGTCGGGTTCTTCTCCACAAATCTGTGAAACATTATCAGGTAGGCCGAGAAATCTGAGCATAACAGCATTACATGCATTGTGCATGATTGAAGTCCCACGTTAAGTTGTCTGTCATGGAGAAAAAGCTGCTGCACTAAAATGAGAACCATAGCAACAGAGATCTGAGTTCAATTTACCTGATTAAGATACCCATGGAGTGATCACTGGGCCCCACGCAAAGCAAAGTGGGAACCCTGAGCTTAGGTGAGCGAGGATTACTTGGAAACATAGCAAAAACATGCGAATTGATAGTGCATAATTAATTACATAGTCTAGCCCCCAATCTTACATCACTAATGAGGCAAATACCTGGACCTGAACCTTGAGGCTGGTGCTTGGTTTTTCTGTTTCCCTGATCTGCCTCACTGAGAAGCTCCCAACTGAACATGCTGTTGACTGCAATAAGGGGGGCCAGATTTAGCCTCATATCTTCTACTTTGCTTCTATGCCTCAGGGTCAACTGTGGTTAGTTGCAGCATCAGAAAGCATGCTGCATTCCTTGCTTGTTGTTTGTGTTACATCGATGAATAGACTCTATTCATATTAAGACCAATTTCTTGTTTTGTTTGCTGTGCTTGCTAAGATTAAAATTCAGACTTCTAAACCTCACGGTCAGAATCTTCATTTTAAATGCTAATTAGGAAAGGGTTGGATTGGAACCTCTTGCATGCAAAATATAAGGTCTCCTGCTGACCCTCTGCTTTCCTTTTTGACCTTTCCATCACATGCAGTTCTACCACTCCTACCTTTGTGCCCCTTGGAGTGCTGGTGGAGGGACAAGTTGCTGTTGCCAGAGGTCTGGATCAATTGTATGCAAAGGGTTTTTGTGTTTGTGGAGCTATATTATGAAAAAGTACAGGAGTCAAAAATAAGCCCAGAATCATAGCAGCAGCTAAGTACAGAATCGTAGCAGCAGCTAACCAACTTCAGATGGAAACCTCTTTGTAGAATCAAGGTGTTTGCATCTGGTACTGAAGGCACCAGGAGGGTCATCCCATAGGGGTCTTCCACTGCAAGAGACTTCTGATCACCACCCAGCTAGCCTCAGATGGTGGGACTCCTGTAGGAGAACTCTCAAAGAAAGTAATCACACTTTCCAGACGAGTCTGGCTCTAACCATCCTGGGTATTTTCACCTGAAGCTTAAAGTAGCTCTTCTTTCTGCCATGGTTTGTAACTCAGCTGTATATTGGCAAGCCTCTTTTCTTCTTCTGCATCCTCTTCCCCCTACACTAAAGTGGTGCTCACTTTGGGGGCCTGAAAGGCTCCATACCTTTTATTTGTTCTTTTATTTTTGTTTAAAAAATGGGAGGCTAGCCCATATACAGTAGATCCCACAGGCATTTTTAGAAAATAAATGATGTGTGACAGCTGTTCAGTGTGATCTTCGCCCTCAGAAAAAACAATAGGTAAAATTAAGCTGAGGTTGTAGAAAGCATCCCATAGCACTGAAGAAAAGAATGAACAACCTCACTTTGCCTTCTGGTAAATCCCATAGCAGCCATTCTGAGAGAGTGTCCATCTAAAAGGCCCACGAGCCCAAAGGATATTTTAACCCACCAGATGATAACAGAATACCATAAAAGAGGATCGTGGTCCATCTTAGGTACTTCTGTAAAAATGTCTCAGTGTCAATTATGTTGAGAATATGAAAAACCTGCATAGATTATACTGTACTCCATGAATCTCCGAATGCTGGTTTGCCTCACAATGCCTCACAAACCGAATGCTGGTTTGCCTCACGATTGCCTTACACAATACCCCAATAGTGAAATTGTGCTTTCAGTGACAGAGTTGTTCCTTCAGAAAGTGATACATTTGTATGACATCTTGAACCTTGATAGATAACAGAAGACTGGTCTCTTCAATGCATGCTTGCTTAAAGTCAATAACTAGTCTTTGTTCTAGCCTAGAGAGTTTTAAAAAGAGTTTTAACCAGCACAATGCAATTTAATTTTACCAGGTAATGGTGGAAGGAGAAATAGGAAAGGGAAATGGAGGAATTGCAGTTGATGATATTAACTTTGACAGCCACATAACACAGGAAGAATGTCGAAGTAAGTATGATTTGCTAGCAGCTATCTAACTTACCATAGAGAACACTATGAATTCTGGTGGTGGTGGTGGTGGTGATTATTATTATAATAATTATTATTTTTATTATTATTATTTCCACCTTTTTTTATATCCAACTCAAAGCAGGGAACATACCTATATATAACATACAGGTTATAGCAATATCATTAATAGATGTTGGATCCTATGCGTCAGTAGTTAATTATTTACCTTTTTTTTTTTTTCCTACTATGTATCTTTCGTACATCTCTTGTGAACAAGTTACCCCAAGAGCCTAGTTCTGTGCAAAACTAGATGATTTCAATTAGTTTAATCATGCTTGATTTTGCACAGGGTATAGCACAAAGCTCTTTTCTTTTAACTCGGTCTACCATCTGATTACAATGAAATTAAGTTGATTTGCCCCTTCATGGATCACTCCCTTGTCGTGGCGAAGGGGCTTGTGTAACTCAGTGAAGCCATGAGCTATACCGTGCAGGGCCACCCAAGACGGACAGGTCATGACAGAGAGTTCTGAAAAAATGTGGTCCACTGGAGAAAGAAATGGCAACCCACTCCAGTATCCTTGCCAAGAAAACCCCATGGACAATGTTAAAAGGCTAAAAGATATGATGCTGGAAGATGAGCCCCTCAGGTCGGAAGGTGTCCAATATGCTACTGGGGAAGAGCGGAGGGCAATTCCAAGTAGCTCCAGAAAGAATGAAGCGGCTGGGCCAAAGCTGAAAGGACGTTCAGCTGTGGATGTATCTGGAAGCGAAAAGAAGGTCCGATGCTGTAAAGAACAATATTGTATAGGTACGTGGAATGTAAGATCCGTGAACCAAGGCAAGCTGGATGTGGTCAAACATGAGATGACAAGATTGAACGTCGACATCTTGGAAATCAGCGAATTGAAATGGACGGGAATGGGTGAATTTAATTCAGGTGACCATTATATCTACTACTGTGGGCAAGAAACCCTTAGAAGAAATGGAGTTGCACTCATAGTCAATAAGAGAGTGGGAAAGGCAGTAATGGGGTACAACCTCAAAAACAACAGAATGATCTCAGTGCGTATCCAAGGAAAACCATTCAACATCATGGTAATCCAAGTCTATGCCCCAACCACTGATGCCGAAGAAGCTGAAGTTGACCGGTTCTATGAAGACCTACAACACCTTCTAGAACTAGCACCAAAAAAAGATGTCCTTTTCATCATAGGGGATTGGAATGCGAAAGTAGGAAGTCAAGGAGTAATCGGAATAACAGGCAAGTTTGGCCTTGGAGTACAAAATGAAGCAGGGCAAAGGCTAATAGAGTTCTGTCAAGAGAACAAGCTAGTCATAACAAACACTCTTTTCCAACAACACAAGAGACGACTCTACACATGGACATCACCAGATGGTCAATACCAAAACCAGATTGATTACATACTTTGCAGCCAAAGATGGAGAAGCTCTATACAGACGGCAAAAACAAGACCAGGAGCTGACTGTGGCTCAGATCATGAGCTTCTTACTGCAAAATTTAGGCTTAAATTGAAGAATGTAGGGAAAACCACTAGGCCACTCAGGTATGACTTAGATCATATTCCATGTGAGTACACAGTGAAGGTGATGAATAGATTTAGAGGATTAGATTTGGTAGACAGAGTGCCTGAAGAACTATGGATGGAGGTCTGTAACATTGTACAAGAGGCAGCAACTAAAACCATCCCAAAGAAAAAGAAATGCAAGAAAGCAAAATGGCTGTCTGATGAGGCTTTACAAATAGCTGTGGAAAGAAGGAATGTGAAAAGCAAGGGTGAAAGGGAAAGATATAAGCAACTGAATGCAGATTTCCAGAGAATAGCAAGGAGAGATAAGAAGGCCTTCTTAAATGAACAATGCAAAGAAATTGAGGAAAACAATAGAATGGGGAAGACTAGAGATCTCTCCAAGAAAATTGGAGATATCAAAGGAACGTTTAGTGCAAAGATGGGCATGATAAAGGACAAAAAAGGCAGGGACCTAACAGAAGCAGAAGACATTAAGAAGAGGTGGCAAGAATACACAGAAGAACTCTACAAGAAAGATCTTAATGTCCCTGATGTCCATGCTGGTGTGGTCACTGACCCTGAGCCAGACATCCTAGAGAGTGAAGTCAAGTGGGCCTTAGGAAGCATTGCTAACAACAAAGCTAGTGGAGATGACAGTATTCCAGCTGAGTTATTTAAAATACTAAAAGACGATGCTGTTAAAGTGCTGCACTCAATATGCCAGCAAGTTTGGAAAACGCAACAGTGGCCACGGGATTGGAAAAGGTCAGTTTACGTTCCAATTCCAAAGAAGGGCAATGCCAAAGAATGCTCAAACTATCGCACAATTGCACTCATTTCACATACTAGCAAGGTTATGCTCAAAATCCTACAAGCTGGGCTTCAGCAGTACGTGAACCGAGAACTACCGGATGTACAAGCTGGGTTTTGAAGAGGCAGAGGAACTAGAGATCAAATTGCCAACATTCGCTGGATCATGGAGAAAGCACGAGAGTTCCAGAAAAGCATCTACTTCTGCTTCATTGACTATGCAAAAGCCTTTGATTGTGTGGATCACAACAAACTGTGGCAAATTCTGAAAGAGATGGGGATACCAGACCACCTTACCTGTCTCCTGAGAAATCCGTATGCGGGCCAAGAAGCAACAGTTAGAACCGGTCATGGAACAACCGATTGGTTCAAAATAGGGAAAGGATTACGACAAGGCTGTATACTGTCACCCTGCTTATTTAACCTATATGCAGAGTACATCATGAGAAATGCCAGGCTGGAAGAATCACAAGCCGGAATTAAGATTGCAGGGAGAAACATCAATAACCTCAGATATGCAGACGATACCACCCTAATGGCAGAAAGTGAAGAAGAACTAAAGAGCCTCTTGATGAGGGTGAAAGAGGAGAGTGCGAAAGCTGGCTTGAAACTCAACATTAAAAAAACTAAGATCATGGCATCTGGACCCATCAATCCCTGGCAAATAGAAGGGGTAGAAATGGAAGCAGTAACAGACTTCATTTATTTGGGCTCCAAGATCACTGCAGACGGAGACTGCAGCCATGAAATTAAAAGACGCTTGCTCCTTGGGAGGAAAGCTATGGCAAACCTAGATAGCATATTAAAAAGCAGAGACGTCACCTTGCCGACAAAGATCCGCATAGTCAAAGCTATGGTTTTTCCAGTAGTAATGTATGGCTGTGAGAGCTGGACCATAAAGAAGGCTGAACGCCGAAGAATTGATGCCTTTGAACTGTGGTGCTGGAGAAGACTTTTAAGAGTCCCCTGGACTGCTAGGAGGTCAAACCAGTCAATCTTAAAGGAAATCAACTCTGATTGCTCATTGGAAGGATTGATAATGAAGCTCAAGCTCAGATACTTTGGTCACCTAATGCGAAGAGAGGACTCTTTGGAAAAGACCCTGATGCTGGGAAAGATGGAAGGCAAAAGGAGAAGAGGACGGCAGAGGATGAGATGGCTAGATAGCATCACTGAAGCAATGAGCATGAAATTGAGCAAACTCAGGGAGGCAGTGAAAGATAGGAAGGCCTGGCGCAATATGGTTCATGGGGTCACGAAGAGTCGGACACGACTTAACGACTGAACAACAACAAGTTGATTTGTCATGAAAGTTTTAGTTGGTGAGGCTGTAATCCTATGATATCCATGCCAGTCCCAGAATACGGTACAATAAAGCCATCCAAAATTACAAAAGTGAAAAACAATCAAAATTATTAGTTGAAAGCTTCAGATTGGACTGTGAAAATAACAACAGAATGCCCAATAGTTTAGCCAACAGTGTGATTGAAAACATTGACACTAAACTTGTCTACAGGCTAATTTTGAAATTGGAAGTTGATTAAGCAAGAATAATATATTACTATTAAATTGTAAAATACATGTTAACCTAAAGTACTACAACTTTAGCCCTAATGATTTAGCCCTGGGATTTATTGTTTAAAACCCAATGTGTAAATGGCAAGAGAGAGAGAGAAATTTTCCTCCCCCCTGAAACAACCTTTTAATACAGAAATATGCTAATCACTTGTAATTTAACTGTCTTAGCTGGATTGCTAAGTAGGCTAATGCAAGCTTGGCTGAAATCCAGTTTATTTATAACCTGGGGTAGATGTCTTCTAAACCCCATTTAGTAAAGACATCACAATTGAGGGAGGGAAAGGGGGAGAAATATTTTTCCTTTTCATTATTATTTTGCCTAAACTGGAACTCACTTCTTCCTACTTCAGAGATGCATTTAAGTCTGTATAGCACATCTAAGCATTAGCAAATTAAAATAAGCTGCAGAAATCAGAGGTCTAGAATGGTGTCTGTTTCTTCTGTAGGCCACACTTTGGTTGGCTGGTGAAGCTGTGTGGAATTCTCTTCTCCCATGGAGCTTTATATCTCGTTTGTTAGTTACGGCTTGTCTGTTAGTCAGAGTGATATCCCTACAACTAAGTGACTTCATTTTCATCCTGTGACGAGTTATTGCCCAATTGCTCCCTTATGAGCTGGAAAGTTTAACATTTATTGTTTGCTATATGGTAGTGCAGCTTCCAACATTGTTAAAATCTGGCAAGCCATATTCAGAGGATCTTAGCGACTTTAGCCAGGTAACAGAGCTGTTGATATGCTTGGGGTAGGGTTTATCTTCTCTTGTAGTGTGTGATTAATTGGGCATAAAGGTAGCCCAAAGCAAATGCATTCTTATTAAGCATCACACAGTGCTGGTGCCTGGTTTTTCCGCCTGCCACCCCAACAAATTTTAGGCCCCTTTCCTTCTTATGCAAACAGTGAAAGAGTAAAAACAGTCATGAGAATTAAGCAAGCTCTGAGTGTTCGCTCAGTTCCATGGGATGGATATTATGGCATTTTCCTTGAAAACATTCCCTAAAAGATTTAAGATAGAAGACTGCACAAAGCCTGCAGATTGTACTACAAAGAATTCTACCTTATTCAGCTCCAGTCTAAACGTGTCAAGTTCATTAAGGAGCAAAATATGATGCGTAAAAGAATAATGTAGCAACAAGCTGATCTCATAAAGATTTTCTATTTTAAAAAATGAAGGATTTTCATACATGCGTATTTTATCGTATTGTATGTCTCACTCGTATACATCCCTCTGGGAGTCATGACCCACATTTTGAAAAATGCAGAGTGATACATGGACCAAAACATTGTGGTTTAGTCTTATAGATATGAATAAAGCAGGCCACTATGGGTTGTGCAATAAACCACAATTTAAAATATCATGGAATAGTCCAGCATATAAATCTAGCCACTGATTCTAATCTGGAAGATTGAAACACTGCCTTTAAGGATAAATCTCAACTACAGTCCTAATCTGACTGCTGGTATGATTTGCCATACATGAAAAAATTGTTTCTGCCACCCACCTTAAAATTTTCTCTAAGTTTCTAATTTCTAAAAAGATTCTAGAAAATTTATAAATTTCTCCAATCAAAATCAAGCCCATCAGCCTTTCAAACTTTTCTTGTGCCAATTGTTCTAACTTAGGGCTTTTATATCAAGCCTCCATATACGCAGCCTTTGCAGTGGGAGAATAATGGTAGAATTTAGCTAACAATATTAAATTCACTTTGGAAAAACATGAAAAGGGTTATACTCAAGATAGCATATTTTTCAAATAAAGTATCTCTTGAAAAAAAGAAATAAATAATAACCAGACCTTGATGTTTCATTTTGCATGAATGCTTATAATAAATGGATGGATTTTGACTTTGTTGGTATATCTCTCTATCTCACTCATGTGGAATTTTTTTTTCAGGGAGTACCACAGCTACAATCACAGAAAAGCCAGTACCAACTGATACTACAGTTCAGCCAGGTAAGGTATAACAATAATTGACTCTGGATAAAATGCAGTACATTTCAGAATTGTGTCTTGCGTGAAAGACATTAAATGAATTGCAGGACTCTCTTTCAAAGTCTTTAAAGGATAATGTAGCATCTGAATTCTAAGCTCGGTTCAATAAATACTCTCCTACTTTCCTCCAAATGTGTATACAATAAAGAATGAGTTTCCCGCCTGTATTGATGCATGCCAAGTTGTGACAATACTACCAAAATATTCAGCGTCTGAATTGCACACTGTACTTTCAGGGAGAAGCACAGTATCTTGTCTCTGACACATTACGTGTTTGCAAACCAAAAGGAGAAAGGCCATCGAGAACAGGAGTGATGTTCATGCTATTTATATCTTCCACTGTTCTGGAAAAACGACACCCAAACAATGTTTGCCAGGATTTTTCCTCCTGTCATAGAGTTGGCAGTTTTACAGTATTCTTTCCTAGGTAGACTTCTTTGAAAGAGTTTATGCAAATTGCCTTAGAAACTTGAGCAGAGAGGGAAAAAAAGTTGTTACTGGCAGCTGGTCCTTTTTCCTCGATCAATACAATAGCTAATAGTGCTTGGAAAAGCTCTTAATTTGCAGTTTCATTGGGCTATTTTATTATCCTGCATGGAGAGGGGGGGAGACAGAAAGATTCCCCCCCCCCCAAATCCTCTAAGTCTGATCAGCAATTTTAAATGCTTTGTGTTAATAATTGTAAAGAGGGGGAAAGGTCACTCCTCAGTTACCCATTTCCTTTATTAAACAACCATCAGGCACAGCCTCAGAAAGTAATTTCGCAGCCTATGTGTCTTTGCATGTGTTTCCGCCATACAGAGGCTCTACTGCAAGCGAAAATGAATATATCAAGAACGAAAAAGCTTCCCTAAAGACAACAGTGTGACAAAACCTGATCAGACCAAAGTAATTAATTCCAAGATTTTGTCTCTTAACCTCTAAATTCCCTTGTCATAAAAGTAAATGCTTTCCACACTTCAGACTAATTTTTCTTCCTCCAAGTTTCTTCAGTCAGCATATACTATTGTGGGCAGCTTCCTGTTTTTTCTACCATCAGAGTGTTTAAAAACAAAACAAAAAACTTTGTTGAAACATTATATTGAGGGCTACTTTTCTTGACAATAATCTTGCCCCCCTGGATTCAGTTCTGTTTGATTTCTTTGTATTCTGAAGGCTTGTATCCTGAAGCTTATAATAAGGTACTACTGTTGGAGGATCTTATTTTATATCAGTTTCTCACCTGAATATATGTGCATTTCTTGCATTTCCTAGACAAAGAAAGTTTTGTGTTTCTTTACACATGATCCCACTCTTGTGTGACCCCTGAGCAGTTTTAGGAAAACAAAAGTAGGGCTGTAGAGCTAATCTAACTCTACATCTATCACAACACACATAGAAAACAGGCAGAGCTTTGATCACACCATTGTGGCTTCCAAATTTAGGGTATATAAACCCATTGTAGGGTTTCCTGCATTATTGGGGGGGAAGCATAAACCCTAAAATAGGGTTAAAATCATTTTAAAAATAAAGGGGGAAAACCCAAATCCCCCTGCCCACCCCCCACCTCAAAAACAAGGAAAAAATCAGAAAATCATGGCTTAACCTACTCTATAATGTTCACTCTTTCATTGCGGCCTGCAGCCCGTCACAAAATGCAACCCACAGCCATCTAAAGGTTGCCCACTTCTACCATAGAAGAATCACTCTCTGTGTTTCTTTGTAATTAGGGATATCGGTGGGCTGTGGTCAAAAGGTCAATATGGCTACCCAATCAAAGCTCCACTTGTATTTTTATGTGTATCACGTAAAAAGACATAAAAACAGGATAGCACCATCATAGCTTCCATCTTAACTTTTCTGAGCACACTTGTTTGTAGCTATCACTAAGGTATTCTCGGAAGTTTTCTCCAACACCAACATTCAATAGCACTGATACTCTTTCACTTCTGCGTCTTCAAAGTCCAACTTTCCCTTCTGTAGAGTGTCACAGAGAATACCACTGCTTACACAATACTGATCTTTGTAGGTGTAGACCCGTCATGGCATTTGAATATACCATGTCTATGAGTACTAGTCGATAGCACATTTCTTGACTGTTTGTTCCTTTACTCTTGAGAGTTGACCTGAAAGACACTAACTATCTACCGCTTCAGTACCTTCTTTGTCAGTTCTAAGGCTGGTTGTTCTACTTGTTGTCATTAGTTTGATCTTCTTTATATTTAATTTTAGCCCCATTTTTTCACTATGCTCCTTAACTTTTATGACTGGAGTTTGCAGATCCTTTGCATTTTTGACTATCAGAGCAGTGTCATCAGCGTAGTGAGATTATTGACGTTTCTTCCTCCAATTTAAAAGCATACTCATCTTCTTCCAATCCAGCTTCCCTTAATATCTATTCAGCATATAGATTGAATAAATAAGGGGAGAGTATATAACCTTGTTTCACTCCTCTGGCAACCTGGGGCCAGTCTGTTTCACCATGTTCTGTCTGTACTGTGGCTTCCTGACCTGTATATAGGTTTCACATGAGCATAATCCGATGTTCTGGGATTCTCTTTTGTCTAAGCATATTCCACAGCTAGACACGATTGACTCAAAAGGACACCTTTCTGTAATCAATAAAGCACATAAAATTTCTGTTTTGTATTCTTTGGATTTCTCAGTTCTTTGGATATCTCATGTTCTTTGGCCTTTTCTAAAGCCAGCTTGAATATCTGGCATCTCCTTTTCCATATAAGGCTGTAATCTACATTGGATGATCCTAAGTATTCTTTTGCTAGCATGAGAAATTAAGGATATTGTATGATACTTTGCTCACTCTGTTAAATGTCATTTTGGGGGGTATTGTAGGCTTGCTTTTTTAGGAGATGAAGCTAAAGTTATTCAAACATTTGCACTTATAAAGCATGGATCATAACACTTTAGACAGTTGGAGTCCAGTTGGATTGAAGCACTGTATACATTTGATTGATTAATTAATAAAAGAAAAGTAAACTTGACAAGTGCCATTCTGATGCTTTGGCTTCCCCATCCTACTGTCTCAGAATTCCCAGTCAATTTAATAGAGCTGATTCCCTGGTAAGACCTATCAGAATAAGGGTAACAAATCTGAGCTGCAAAAATCTGGACACTGAGCAGGCGGCAGAAAAGGTTTTTTTACTGTCTCTTTTTGCTGCCACCTAGCATTTATCTAGATTTTTCCAAGCTACATCTGATATCTTTACACCCTCAAACTCTTTAACTTTAAGGCCATTCTTTTGTATTTCTTAATATGATGCTTGGCTCCTCATTTAGATCAATCAGTGTTCTCCATACCACTGAAGCATTTCAGAAGTGGAGTTTGCATTGGCACATAGACAATGATCAAGGGCGGGTGCTAGGCTGCTCCCATTGCTGATAAATAGCTGCCACATAAGTTGATGCAAAGGAGCTTCCATATGATGGATGTAATTCATAATCCACTTTTTCCGTGACCTTTGAGCTGTGTAAAATGCCTGTGAAAAATGACATGTGTCACAGAGGTGACTGCTTTGAATTTGGTCTACTCATGGTTGGACTTACTCTAGTGCTTGGTAGCTTGATGGTTCCATTGTCTCTCCATTACTACAGAACTGGCTGTGATGTGGTTACTTGCATCATGTTCCTTTTACTTGCAGCAGAGCTGTCAAAACTGTGTGGGCCAAGAAAGACATTGCAAAGGGTTTGCCTGGCTGTCTGCTGATGTGGGGCATTAATTGTTCCAGCTGTGAACAAGAGGGGGCCAAGAAATGCAGCTGTTGGCTACTCTCGTAGGCTGGATTTGTTTTAATTACACAATAGCATATATAAGAGTCTTAGAGAGATTTTGCTGGTGAGATTTTGTCTTCAGCTTTAATTCAAACAGCTTGTTAGGCATCTCTATTGCTGCTGCATCTGCTGCTTATCTGGAAAGCTACGAATATACAAACTGGGTGGTTTGTGGGTGTTTGTTGCTGGTTTTTCTTTTTTGTAATCAGGAAGCAAGATCGGTGCTGTAGGAGAGTATCCCAGTTGTATTGACTCAGGCATCAGAATGATGAATGAGATCATGTATGTCTGGGATTACTTGGGAATGCTTTACACACAGTGAAATAATTTGGAAAATTGCAACGTTGCATGTTTCTGCTAACTCAAATTGGCATTGGCTTACAGTTGATCTGTTATGTATACGTATCTGAGTGAGAAAGAAGACATCAGAGGACCTGTTGGTTAAGAGCTAGTGCAGCATCAAATGAGAAAGGAAGGCGTGTCTTTCTGATGGTCTAAGAGAGGGTGGGAGGAAGGCTGTGCCTGCCTCTGAGAGAGAGGAGGGAGCCTTGTATAATGCTGCCTCTAGCTGTCGTTGGCCTGTGGATCACAACACACATTCCACTGTCCTGTGCAGAGCTTGGAGTAAAATGTTTGCACGTCCATGTTAAAATGCTTAGCTGGTCCTCGTTATCTGGAGAGAAAGTAGAATTATTCATCTGGGAATTATCCAAGGTTATGGCTGGACACTTGCTTGTAGTTCTCCATAATAAGAAAAGAATTCGGCATATTTTGAAACGATGGACTAAAGAAGTCTACCCATTGTGTTGAATAACTTTATTTTTAAATTCAAATTCCAAGTTCCACTGAAAAATAATAAACTGTTTCATGTAAGACTATTTGGCAGACGTTGGGAGAAGCTGAAAGCAAACTATGATCTCACCCTGACCAAAAGAAGTTGCATAACGCCATACTTCTCATGCTTTACAAGGACCTTTATATTCTGTTTGGTTGGCTCTAGGCCACATTGTCCTCCTTTCTTATCCAAAACTATTCATATAATTGCTGCCGCCATCTTGTGGGCCAATTTAAAAAACCCTTGATATATCCTGATTAGTACTGACAATATATTCATACTTTGCAAAAGCAGAATAGGTAAGTACTCAAGAGATTTGGCATTCTCAAGTAGAAAGGACTATGTTCATTTGGAACTTCTTCTTGATTCTTTTTTTAGTTGTATTGTGACAAACACAAAGAAACCCCTACGTGTACCTCTAGTGGTGCAGGGGTCTCTATCTAGACATACTTGTAAGTAACTTGCGCAAAATGTGGAAAAGGATGCACATACAGCAACACATCCCACTGAAAGTAATTCAGTGTATAAAGCTAACATCTGCATTTGGATGTGCACAGTATCTGGATGCAAATCCAGAATCCAGATATAAATCCAGTTACCTGACTCTGCAGTTCGTCAACCCGTTTCCATACATGAATCCTCTGCCGTAATGGGGAGACGCAAAAAGTCTAATGAAACTGAAACGTAACAAATCATTCTTCTAATATAGGGAATAGCCTTTCTGGAATGCTGTGAAATCCTTGAAGTACATGCTCAGGAAGCAGATGGGGGAAACAGATTATTTAAATGTAGAACAGGAATTCATATATTGTGGAGAGCTTTCTTAGGTTGCCAGACAGATTCAGAACTCCGTCAGGAATTTCTCCTAATATACATTCCACATGTGGAATATCCCTTATACTGAAAGCAGACTTTTATGGAGAACTTTGGTATGTACTTGAGAGCCTCCATTTCTGTAGCAGGATATAAGAATGAACTGGTGAAGTACAATACAGTTCTAAGTCTTACTAAAATAAAATGCTACATTCAAGACATATCAGATGCATAGATGTGCTTTACAACAGGCTAATCTGCTTATTGTCTCGTCTAGAATTGTCTGCAGACTGATAGTAGCTCTTCAGGAACTTTGGCAAAGCAGATTCTTTCTTATGCCTTGCTACTTGATATTTTTAAATGGAAATGCCAAAGACTGAACCTGGGAATGTCTGCATGCAAAGCATACAGATTCCCAAAGTTGGCAGAACGTGTTGCTTTGCTGTTTTATCCCACTGTCTGCCTAAGAATACTGTGGTTGGTGGGGTTGCCAGAATGACTGTCAAATAGTTTTATTCAGAAGCTTGTCATTGATAGCTTGGTTCTCAAACAGTAATAGGAAAAAAATGCTGTTTATATACTTATACAGTGTGCATAACCAACATCTGCATTTGGGTGCACAAGTGGATGTCAATCCAGAATCCGGATACACATCCAGTTTCATAAGATCCGTGATCTGAATATGTATGCAGCTGATCAAGTGAGCTAAACTTAGTTAAAAGCCATAGCATAGTTATAATAAAATTACAAAATGAGAAAATAGCCTTTTCTAGTAGATCCAATTTATATAGGACAAAATGGACATGGGTGACAGTGGGCTGTTCCCTGTGGCTGAGTTAGTACCATCCACCAGTTCTTGAGCTGGCAGGAAGATATACCAGCATAAAATTCACTGCTCCACTGATGATCCCTATTCTGTTCCAGGCCCAATGACAGTAAAGGTGCTGTATTTTATGTGGGTGCGTCCAAGGCTAGGGCATTTTTCATGCCATGGTTAGGTGCAAGTGCGGAAAAGCTTCATATGGCCCAGGCTCAGATGCATCACCGAAGCTATAATTTATTGCCTTGTAAATGAATGGGGACTTTGCACTCTTTTCCCCAAATCTTCCTCTCGAACAATGCAACACCCACCATTCCTCTGGCTGATGTGGAACAGCTTCTGCTCTAGCAGTTTCCCCTGGCACTGATGCCCGCGTATCCCTGGTTCATACCAGGCAGTTGAGGAGCCTTGCTGCAGTTAGGTAATTTTAGACTTCAGCTTAATGGCCTCATAAAGTGGGTTCTTGAGATCAGTGTTTCTCAATCTTGGCAACTTTAAGATGTGTGAACTTCAAATCCCAGAATTTCCCAGCCAGCACACATCGTAAAGATGTTAAAGTTGAGAAACATTGCTTTAGATGATTGTATTCATTACTCCATTTACTGCAACATGGGACAAGCCAGTTCTACAATGCTTGAGGGCCTTCTGTGTTGATTGAGACCTTAGCCTTACTGTTCTGCCATAATGGCTTTACTGTTAAGAAGCTGTCTGTCCCATATTACTACAATGACTTGGACCAATGCCATATTGGGACATTATGGGAATGTAAAACCTGGTGGACAGCTCATTGACTCCCCACCCACACACACACTTCAAGTACAACACTGCTGCTATTTAATGCCAATCATTGCATGTACGTCAGTGGGGGTAGACGTCAGAGGAATGTAGCATACGTTGACTGTTTGTTAGAATTATCTGTAGATACGTTTTTGAAAAGAAGTTAAAGTACAACAATAATTTAACAGATTGCATCTTGTTTTCTCACAGCCATCCACTACTCCATTACTGAAGAACTTCCAGCATATGGTTTCAACTGTGGATTTGGCTACAGTTCTCAAAAGACAATCTGTCGCTGGGAACACGATAGCCAGCTGGACCTGAGATGGGCCGTCCTCACCAGCAAAACAGGGCCCATTCAGGACCACACAGGTAAAGTAGGGTTAACAAGTGATCCAGTGACAAGTGGGAAAAAATAAATATTGCATTTAAAATAGAAGACTTGCTAGGGAACATTTATGTTAATTCAGCTTTGTACTGATGAAAAGGATGGCCCCATTTCAAATCTTGTCCTAGAATTACTAGATTTAATTACTGTACACAGTCCACCTGGTGCCTTTAAGTGTACATGTATCTTCCTAAGCTTACAAGAACACTTAACTTCAGCTATTTCTAAAGATGCTTTTAGAAGCCTCATTGTCAGGTGGGAATCCTTGTATAGTAAGATCTGAGGCCTGCTAA
The DNA here is from genome assembly GCA_030867105.1 of Liasis olivaceus. Taxonomy (NCBI): domain Eukaryota; kingdom Metazoa; phylum Chordata; class Lepidosauria; order Squamata; family Pythonidae; genus Liasis; species Liasis olivaceus. The sequence continues at coordinate 14,964,066 of CM061351.1, forward strand.
CTACTTGTTTCTCAGGGCAAAAACCATCTGAACAAAGGGTGACATTGTGACCCATGTCTCAATTATTCATTCCCTTTTTTCATTTATGTAGATAGTCAGATGTACTAGAAATGAACCTCCCTTCCCCATTTCCATTTTCTACCCCCATCCCCGTTTTACTTAATGAGAATGACAAGGAAATTGGGCTCCTTAAATTTTGAGACAGTTCAATTGAATCTTGAGACAAGTAGATTTAGTTTTAAGGGGTAGGAAAAAACTTTAAATACTTTGACTATGAATGGCACTGTACAAATAAACGGCATCAAATTAGGCAAAAGGCAGTTAGCTGAAATGAAGGCTGTAATAATGGCAAAAATTGATGCAAAGTAAAATGAAATGACTCAGTAAGAACTGACATTGAAGGGAGGTTAAAAGCCATGTTAGCCAAGGACTGACAGAATCTAAAAGGCATGCATAAGTTGAGCTGTAATTAAGACAAAAAAGGCAGAGTTCTTGACCCAGAGTTGCAATAATATTCTTGAAATGAAAAATATTTGAACTTTGCCATGAGTGTCTGGAGACAAGCACAACTTGTCCTCTCATTGAAGGGGTGGGGTGGGGCGGAATGGCATCTCTTAAATGAGATTTTGTCCGCATCAGACATTAGGTACTTTTCACATTCTAAAACTATAATCTGAAAACAGATGCACAGGGAGATATACAGACAGACAGACAGACATGTACGCGCGCACACACACACACACACACACACACACAGAGACATACCTGATATCTTTTTGTTGTTGTTGTTGCCTAACCTCATCTTCATGGTGCCACTGTTTAAAGGAACAAGTCAGCTGCTATTCCTGCACTTTTTTACCTAGAAGAGCCATTTGACACGTTCTCCCCTGAAAAAGGGGTTGACAATATATGGAAATGAATACATGAATTGGTTGATTACAGAGGAGCTGCGAAGGATTATTTCAAAAATTGCAGGCTGGGATGCGGAAAGAGAGAAGCGGTGGGGTTCTTTTGAAAAATCCACACTCACATACAAGAGCTAACTCCCATACAATACAACTGGACCAGAATGTACACAAACAGCAGCTAAGGTATCCCTTTAGGGCAGTGTTTCTCAACCTTGAAACTTTAAGGCGTGTGGACTTCAACTCCCAGAATTCCCCAGCATAGCTGGCTGGGGAATTCTGGGAGTTGAAGTCCACACGCCTTAAAGTTTCAAGGTTGAGAAACACTGCTTTAGGGCCTGGAAATATACCAGATAGCCATGTTCTCTCCTGCCCATTCCTTCCCTGTCCCAACCATTGGTTCTTCTCCTTTTGTGGTGGTGAAGAGAAACCCAATGCTTTACCCAGCAAAGAGAAGCAGGGAGCTGATGAAGACGGGGGTGCCATGTCTCCTAGTGCCCAGGGGGATCTGAAGACATGCATTTGTGGTCTGGTGGCAACATTAACAACAACTTTCATGGTTTCTCCTGCTTTAAAGTACAGAAGAAGCTATGGCTAAGGGATGCTTCAGGATATTATTCCGTCCACAAATAGAAGCAAACTTCCAAAATTCACATTCACTTCCTAAAGTAATGTGTGAGAGAGAGTTATCTGTTCTTCTTTTTAATGTGGTTTCCTATTCCATAACTTACTACAGCTCCATGCAAAGTGTATATTTTATGATGAATTGCATTTCAAATGTGTACATATTTTATAAGCATTTTATCATGTAAGAAACACATATAGTACAAATGGAAAGCGGATGGGATGAATTGACTTGGGCAGAAACATGTCTTAATATCTCCACTTTACTACCCCGCCCTTTCCTTTATAATAATCTCTCCACACTATTACCAAAATGATGCCTTAACATTTAATAAATCAGGAACATTCATGCCTTAACAAATTTCAGTTTGGTGGGAAGGGAAGGGGAGATTGGAGAAAGGCATACCCATACATGCCAGAATATTTCTCAATATACTGCTCAGTTGCAGCTTTTCAGAAGAAGCCTGTTCACCTTGTAATGCTTGAAGTTTATCAGATTAAAGGGAGTCAAAACAGGGTCATTGTTTCTAATGCAGTGTTTTGTCACAATAGGAGATGGCAATTTTATTTATTCCCAAGCTGATGAAAACCAGAAAGGCAAAATTGTCCGCCTTATCAGCCCCATCATCAACCTGCAAAATTCTGCACTTTGCATGACTTTCTGGTATCATATGTCGGGCCCTCACGTCGGCACGCTAAGAATCAAACTGCGGTACCACACCCCTAAAGTATACGATCGGGTCTTATGGATGCTAAGTGGAAATCAGGGAAACTGCTGGAAGGAAGGTCGGGTTCTTCTCCACAAATCTGTGAAACATTATCAGGTAGGCCGAGAAATCTGAGCATAAAAAGGGTTTGGCTCAATAGGATTACATGCATTTTGCATGATTGAAGTCCCACGTTAAGTTGTCTGTCATCAAGAAAAAGCTGCTGCACTAAAATGAGAACCAGAGCAACAGAGACCTGAGTTCGATTTGCTTGATTAAGATACCCATGGAGTGATCACTGGGCCCCACGCAAAGCAAAGTGGGAACCCTGAGCTTAGGTGAGCGAGGATTACTTGGAAACAGAGCAAAAACATGCAAATCGATACCGCATAATTAATTACATAGTCTAGCCCCCAATCTTACATCACTAATGAGGCAAAACCCAGACCTGAACCTTGAGGCTGGTGCTAGATTTTTCTATTTCCCTGATCTGCCTCACCAAGAAGCTCCCGACTGAACATGCTGTTGATTGCAATAAGGGGGGCCAACTTCACGCTCGGCAGATTTAGCCATGTATCTTCTTATTCGCTTCTATGCCTCAGGGTCAACTGTGGTTAGTTGCAGCGTCACAAAGCATGCTGTATTCCTTGCTTGTTGTTTGTGTTACATCGATGAATAGACTCTTAATATTAAGACCAATTTCTTGTTTTCTTTGCTGTGCTAGCTAAGATTAAAATTCAGACTTCTAAAACTCACAGAGTCTTCATTTTAAATGCTAATTAGGAAAGGGTTGAATTGGAACCTCTTGCATGCAAAATATAAGGTCTCCTGCTGACCCTCTGCTTTCCTTTTTGACCCTTTCCATCACACGCACTTCTACCACTCCTTCCTTCATGCCCGTTGGAGTGCTGGTGAAGGGACCAATTGCTGTTGCCAGAGGTCTGGATCAATTGTGTGCAAAGGGTTTTTGAAATTAAACGTAGGTCCCAGTGTAGCCCTAAATCCATAGTTCGACTATCCCTGTTTTAAAAGGATCTCAGGAGTAGGAAAAACCTCCTGAAGATTCACTGCCACTCAGTGTTGGCAATATTGATGTTGATTTGACTTAACGTGAAGCAATGTGATGCTTTCCAGATGTGCTTGGAGGATAGCTTCCAGAGTTCCCACTCACGACAATTAAATGCTGTGCTGGGTGGGAATTCTGAGAGACTCAACATGTCTGTGGAGCACTAAGTTGCAGAAGACAAATGCAATCATATTATCATATCTAATTCTATTTGCACTATTTGGATTTGGGTGAAGCAAAGTCTGAATTAGCCACTTCATATTAAACATGAACTTGTCATCTATATCCTATGGTACCTAATCTGCAGATGAATGCACTTGTGCCCTCATTTTCTTTCTTCTGTTGGGAGAGAAATTCTTTCTTTGAGCCAGCTTATTTACAATTTAATATTTTATACATGGATCTATATTATGAAAAAGTACAGGAGTCAAAAATAAGCCCAGAATCATAGCAGCAGCTAAGTACAGAATCGTAGCAGCAGCTAACCAACTTCAGATGGAAACCTCTTTGTAGAATCAAGGTGTTTGCATCTGGTACTGAAGGCACCAGGAGGGTCATCCCATAGGGGTCTTCCACTGCAAGAGACTTCTGATCACCACCCAGCTAGCCTCAGATGGTGGGACTCCTGTAGGAGAACTCTCAAAGAAAGTAATCACACTTTCCAGACGAGTCTGGCTCTAACCATCCTGGGTATTTTCACCTGAAGCTTAAAGTAGCTCTTCTTTCTGCCATGGTTTGTAACTCAGCTGTATATTGGCAAGCCTCTTTTCTTCTTCTGCATCCTCTTCCCCCTACACTAAAGTGGTGCTCACTTTGGGGGCCTGAAAGGCTCCATACCTTTTATTTGTTCTTTTATTTTTGTTTAAAAAATGGGAGGCTAGCCCATATACAGTAGATCCCACAGGCATTTTTAGAAAATAAATGATGTGTGACAGCTGTTCAGTGTGATCTTCGCCCTCAGAAAAAACAATAGGTAAAATTAAGCTGAGGTTGTAGAAAGCATCCCATAGCACTGAAGAAAAGAATGAACAACCTCACTTTGCCTTCTGGTAAATCCCATAGCAGCCATTCTGAGAGAGTGTCCATCTAAAAGGCCCACGAGCCCAAAGGATACTTTAACCCACCAGATGATAACAGAATACCATAAAAGAGGATCGTGGTCCATCTTAGGTACTTCTGTAAAAATGTCTCAGTGTCAATTATGTTGAGAATATGAAAAACCTGCATAGATTATACTGTACTCCATGCATCTCCGAATGCTGGTTTGCCTCACAACGCCTCACAAACCGAATGCTGGTTTGCCTCACGATTGCCTTACACAATACCCTAATAGTGAAATTGTGCTTTCAGTGACAGAGTTGTTCCTTCAGAAAGTGATACATTTTTATGACATCTTGAACCTTGATAGATAACAGAAGACTGGTCTCTTCTATGCATGCTTGCTTAAAGTCAATAACTAGTCTTTGTTCTAGCCATTAGAGTTTTAACCAGCACAATGCAATTTAATTTTACCAGGTAATGGTGGAAGGAGAAATAGGAAAGGGAAATGGAGGAATTGCAGTTGATGATATTAACTTTGACAGCCACATAACACAGGAAGAATGTCGAAGTAAGTATGATTTGCTAGCAGCTATCTAACTTACCATAGAGAACACTATGAATTCTGGTGGTGGTGGTGGTGGTGATTATTATTATAATAATAATTATTTTTATTATTATTATTTCCACCTTTTTTTATATCCAACTCAAAGCAGGGAACATACCTATATATAACATACAGATTATAGCAATATCATTAATAGATGTTGGATCCTATGCGTCAGTAGTTAATTATTTACCTTTATTTTTTTCCTACTATGTATCTTTCATGCATCTCTTGTGAACAAGTTACCCCAAGAGCCTAGTCCTGTGCAAAACTAGATGATTTCAATGAGTTTAATCATGCTTGATTTTGCACAGGGTATAGCTTAAGTAAGCTTAAGCAAGCTTCATAGGTGACCAGGGGTTTGGACACAAAGCTCTTTTCTTCTAACTCGGTCTACCATCTTCTTAAAATGGAACTAAGTTGATTTGTCATGAAAGTTTGAGTTGGTGAGGCTGCAATCCTATGATATCCATGCCAGTCCCAGAATAGGGTACAATAAAGCCATCCAGCATTACAAAAGTTAAAACCAATCAAAATTATTAAAGTTGAAAGCTTCAAATTGGACTGTGAAAAGAACAACAGAATGCCCAATAGTTTAGCCAAAAGTGTGAGTGAAAAGATTGACACTAAACTTGTCTAAAGGCTAATTTTGAAATTAATTTCACATGCTTTTGGTCATACAGGTCAAAATCTTATCAAAGAAGGGTTTAAGCAGCAGATTTCTGTTCTAAAATCCTTATATATGCGCTGCAGTTGACATAATTATTTTTCATGGCTAAAGGATACTTATGACTGATTAATAGCATTGGGTTCCAAGATTATAAATGCAATGAATGAAATATGATAATTTTATGTATGGATTTTCATTTCTCGGAGACAAAAATCCCCTGCTGATAACTCTAAAAGTGTGCCATGTTATGGTAGAGAGAGGACTTCTTGTCTTCTTTGCTAATTTTGGAGAATCAAGTTAATGAACAGCTCTGTCAAACCAATGTAATCATGCTTAGAGAAGGAAGAAAAATTCTCAACATCATTATTGCCAGCATGATAACCAGTCAGTATTTGTCACTGTAATAATCAATGTCGATTCTCTTTGCTCAACAGAATCAAATGACACAGGGGATGAAATAGTCGAAGTAGAGCCAGATATTAATCAAACAGGTAAAATATGCTTTAGTTAAAAATTAACTTGATTTTCATGTGAATCGTAGAATAATTTGAATTTATTTTAACCTATATAGATGATTGATTGTGCCATCAAGTCGGAGTTGTCTCTTAGCAATCACATAGATAGATTTGCTCCGTGACAATCTGTCCCTAACCTGGTCCTTCAACTCTTCCAATAGTGCACCCATCACCGCTGTCACTGAGTCCATCCACCTTATATAGATGACCCATTCTATAAAGTCATACAGAGTTTATTACTAACACATCTATATTGTTTAAATGTTTTGCATTTTTTAATGTAGGAGAGGAATAAAAGCAGATAATATAATAACCAGTAATAGAGTGTAAGTTTTTTAGGACATAGCAGGTACACCAAAAGCATCATTATCCATTGCTTACATTGTTCTTACCAAAATAGTCATGTTCCAAACACATCAGCAGTTGCATGAGTAGAATGCATTGTACAGGGTGGCAAATCAAGGATGTATTTTCCTTTCATCTGGCCTGGAGACAGGTCCCAATACTTTTAACTCAAGCTTGTTATTCTTCAGGAAGAAACATTAGAGAACAAAACTGCAATAAGTCCAACTGATTATTGGCAATTTACAGAATATATACTAGCCCAAACCTCAGAGCAAGTTCAATTAATCTCCCAAAATTGCATTAGAATAAAAGGGGGCAAAAGTTGAATGGATACAAAGCTTCCTAACATGCATTTTCAAAGTCTCCTAAATCGCTTGTGCATAGCATTCAGAGGGTCTCAAGACCATTGCTCAATCACCTAGAGCTGGAATTCTCAAACCTGAACCTTTGACATCAGCTGTACTGCTAATTCCTAGGCCTTTAGCAAAGGAGCCATTTCAAAATCTCTCTGCAAACAAACAGGGGCAGACATCTGTTAAAATTTGTTTTTTCCAGCTGCCTACACCTTCATAGAGGAAGATTAAATAAATCAGAAAGGAAGAAAATGAGTGGCTCCACCCATTTTTCCTTCAGCACTACTGTCCCTTGGTTCAGCTCCACCCAGCCCTAGACGGCAACCCTTAACAGCTTACTACTCAGGGGATACATCTCTTAATAGTTGCCTACTCTTGCATTAGCAGTAGATGAGGATTTTTGTAGATTTCTTTATATTGATGCAGTGCTGAAATCCAATGTGCAAATTTTGGAAAAAACTATTCCTCTGAAAAAGTGCTTTTGTAATATTCAGTGTTATTCTCAGGGTACTTAAGAGTTTATTTCAAAGTACTCTTGGTGATCTTTTTGAACTTACTTTGGAGATGGCAGAGAGACTATTGCTAGGATTACGCATCTTTCCATCATTCTGAAGTTTCTCCTGCTGCCTGTGTTTCCCAGCCTGAAATGACACGTGAAAAGGGGTCCAAGGGATTTAACTTAATGGAAACTAGGAGAGGCTGCAGTTTGCTGGAGAGATTATTGTATAATGAAGGACAGGATATTCTCCTTTTTTGAGGGGGCAGGGAAGCAAATTCTATTTCACAAAATCAAATGTAGAATTTTTCTGCAATGCACTACTCTAAACTGCTGTACAATTTGAGTTTTACCTAGTCTTCCTGTCTTATGTATCAAGACAAAGACAAAGATAAATTTGTTCTAGCTCTTGGAGACAGGAAAAAAGACTTCCCTATTTCCATGATGAGGAACTGGAGATAAAAAGCATTTTCTGCAACGTAGTCCATAACTATCCTTCTAGTGCATGGATAAAATGTGAAAAACAGAAACAAAAATCAGCCCCTTAATTTAATGCCTAAATTTTAGACACTAAATTTAGTGCCTACATGTGGATAAAAATATATAAAGATTCTTAGATATTAAGAAATACAGACACACACACACACACACACACACACACACACACACATAGGTAGTCCTCACTTAGTGACCGTTCAATTAACGACAGTTCAAAGTTATGATGGCCTCAGAAAAAGTGCTTTACAACCTCTACTCTCACTTATGACCGTTGCAAACTGTCGCACCACCTCCCACGGTCATGTGATCGCAATTTGTGACCTTTTTATGGCAGTCGTTAAGCAAATCACCATGGTCATTAAACAAATCATGTAGTTGTTAAGCGAATTCCAGCAAAAAACATCCATTGGAGAAGTTGGAATTGTTTAACGACCACATGATTCGCTTATCAACCATGGTGGTACGTTTAACGGCCATCGTAAAACTGGTCGTAAAATTGGGTCCAGTCACGTGGTAACTTGCTTAATGACAACCCCGCTTAACTACCAATTTTACGGTCCCTAATGCGAAGAGAGGACTCTTTGGAAAAGACCCTGATGCTGGGAAAGATGGAAGGCAAAAGGAGAAGAGGACGGCAGAGGATGAGATGGCTAGATAGCATCACTGAAGCAATGAGCATGAAATTGAGCAAACTCAGGGAGGCAGTGAAAGATAGGAAGGCCTGGCGCAATATGGTTCATGGGGTCACGAAGAGTCGGACACGACTTAACGACTGAACAACCTGTATATACACACGCGCACGCGCGCGCACACACACACACAGTACAACAATGCTGAGAAATAAAGAGGTTTCCAATTGGTCAGAATCAGTGACCAGTTTAAGTCATAAACTTACAGCATTTCCCCACATCTCCACCCAAGTTTGTCTATCTTCCTTTCTTCCTTACTGGGTCCTGCTTACCCAGCTTTGGATACACTGTCATCCCATGATTTCTGTATCTCTTTGTATAGGATTTACTCCTGAGTACCGTGAAAATGAGGAGCCTTATAATGACAACATCTCCAGAAAGCCAGGCAACGTGCTGAAAACGCTTGACCCCATTCTCATCACCATCATCGCTATGAGTGCCCTGGGGGTGCTTCTGGGGGCCATCTGTGGCGTCATTCTGTACTGCGCCTGTTGGCACAATGGCATGTCCGATAGGAACTTATCTGCACTGGAGAACTACAATTTTGAACTTGTGGATGGTGTGAAATTAAAAAAAGATAAACTGAACACACAGAATACTTACTCAGAGGCATGAAGATAGAGGAGAAGGAAGAAGAGGAGGAGGAGGAGCTGAACATTTCAAACAATTGAGACAGAAAGACATATAGCTAGCTTATGCTGGGGAACTGTGGATCTCCTTTTACTGTACAGGCTGAAAACTGCGTTGAAGACGCTGAACAGGCCTTTCTCAGGAGCTTCAGTGGGTGTAACAGATATACTAAGACATGGACAACAATCTGTGTTAAACAATCTGAATCATGTACAGTCTTCTTCTGTTTCTGTTTTAATTTGAAATATTCAAATGCTGGTGTTGAGACCAAGTATGATTGACTTAAGAGGGGTGTTCCGCTTTGGTTTCGCCTTTTTTCTTCTTTCTTCTTCCCTTGGCCCCTCCTTGCTTTGTTTTCTTTCCTTCTGTCTCCCCACCCCACCCTGGGCCCATAAGTCCTTTTATTTTTTTACTGTGCAAAAATCCAAGATGCTGTCAAAACATGTATTTTGGCAGGAGTCCTTTGGATGGACATCCTGTTTGTAGCTCAGTGCCCAGAAGGAAGAATATCAGAGTAACAGCGACTTCATGGATTCCTGATACTGTATTTGTGTATAACTGCTTGTGTTGTGCATAGGCAAAGGAGGGTTAGGGTGTTTGTTTTGGGGGGTGGGGAAGTACTGTATGGTCAGTACTGGTATAGTGTGTCAACTCTGTTAACCAAGCAATACGGTCAGAATTTATTGGTGTTTCTCAGTGTTGTACTCCACCTTTGTGCTTGTGAATTCCATACAAGAGATACGTGCCATCACCTACAAATAACTGGCAAACCAAGCGTCCTGCATCAAACTGTAACGAAAACAAAGCAAAAGTCCTTGGCACTGGCTAGTTTATGTCCTCTCAAGTGCCTTTTTGTTGTATTGCTCCTCACTGGATTAACATTAATTCCCTCTTTGTCTCTCTCCATCCTTCTCTCTCTCTCTCTCGTTCTTGCCCTTAGTTCTACTCCTACTGACTAACAAGAAAGTATATTTTAGTGTAAGTCAAACCTTGGGAAGGCAAGGGCTAACAATATCTTGGCAACTCGGCAGCTAATTCCTTCACTTCCTGTTTTTCAATTTAATGTTGCTGACCCCTTGTTCTAAAAAGCTGCGGTTTTGTTCCTGTCCTTCTACCTATTCTTGTTCTTTCATACAGAATGTATTTTCAAATATAAGGCCTGTCACTTTCTTTTGCTCCCCCTCTCTTCTGTCTCTGAATAGATTGTTACATAAGCATTTGCCACTGTCAAGGTAAGGAAAACGCAGCTTTAATTTGCTGGTAATGGCAAAAAAAAAAGAGGATTTTATTACATTTTTGTCTTTTCTTTTATTGCTGTATTTTAAAATAAGGGAAATGTCTTAATGTTACCTTCCAGAGTTGAACTTTGGGTTTCTTTTTAGCAGCATAAACTGACAGTATCTTTATTTTTTTTTTCCTCCTTTAGTAAGCCATGAAGTAAGTCTTTTAATTCTGTCCAGAATATTCATATAAATTGATGGCAATGAGAATTTGTTGTTGATGTTGAAGAGCAAAGAGTGTTTTTCCATCTACTATCCTAGGTATCCAATTTAAGGGTAATTATTTCTGTGCAGGACTCATTCATGCTAATGTAGAGGCATACTAATATTGCTACAAATAGTGCTGCATTGGCTTTGTTAGTAATGGATTTGCTTTAAAAAAAAAAATCGATGTATAACATATCCTAAACTGGATGTAAAATATGGCAGAATGAGGAGTCTTACCATTCTGATGACAAGGGAATCTGGGGCCAGATGGTCCTTCCGTTCACTCAGGCAGCACAGTCTATACAACTTATATATTTCCTGACTTTCAGGAGCAGCTGATTCAAGATTGAAAAGTAATCTCTATGAAAGAAATTAACAACCGTAGCCATGTTTTAAGAATTAAATTAATCTCCAAAAGACACAGCGGGGTCTTAAAGATCTTAAGTGATAAGCATTCAGGGCATCATAAACTGATTTTGTCACATGGTTTTACATGGTATTCAAATGCACCTTTGATTAAAAAGAGCTGGTATTCGCCACACCAGAGCAAACGTTTAACAACTCTGCTCTTGTTGTTGTAAATATGAGTTGTCATCCAAAGAAGGTTTCCTGAAGTAAAATATATACCATGAAAAAAAATCACCCTGACAAAAGATAGTACATGAATCAGTTGTTTAAGTTATCCAATTTACACTGTAATTGAATGCTCTACTAGTTAATTATCCCAAAGAGAAGATCAAATGCAAATAATTTTTTACTGCACATCTTTCTTTAGTTGTATCATGTGATTATTGACTCTACGTTAGAGTTGCTAATCACATGGGCATCTTAAGATCTGTGACAAAAGTGCATACAAACATTATTTAAGAGGGGCAGATTTCATTGCAAAGGCATGTACTTCCTAGAACTCAAAAAGCAACAGATGCAATATTAATCCTGGTATTGAAAAGGGATTTTTTAACAATTTGTGCATATATGAACCAAATCTGCTGCCTGCTAAATCAGACTGTTAGTCTATGGAATTCAGTACTGACTATTCTGATAGGCAGCAGTTCCCAGGATTTCTCAAACTAAGTCTCATCTTTCTTAATTTACTTGTATGAAGTGTTTTAAAACTAGAGATGCTGGTGACTGAATCTTTGTGTATAAAGATGTGCTCTAACATTGGGTTTTGATTACCATTGGATATCATCAATTCATTATTCAACTCTTCAATTACTTTCAGTTAATTCTCTAAACCGTCTCTACTGAAGACCATTGTGTTTGAGTTGATACTGGATAATATGAAAGCTGCATCTTGGGTTCAGGCATATTGAGTAGTCACATTATGCTACTGTAGAACAGATGAAAAGCATACATGTGTGAACCATCCCAATCACCACTCTTGAGCTGAGTACAATCCGTACCATTATCGCGTTTACTTAGCACAAACAAATGTGTTAAGTATTGTACAGAACCCAAAGTAGGCATTTTCACTACATCAGAGAAACTAATGAGTAGATGGAGAATTTGTGACTGTCCAGATGTTGGGCTCCAATTTCCATTAACCTAAGTTAATTAGACCAATGATGTTGTAGTACAAGTTTCAGAAGAGCACAAGTCTCACACTCTTAATCTAAAAATACAGTCCGGTTAATGTTCATTCACAATCTGTTCCACTGTATTCAGTGAGATTTAAGGAAAATATGGCCTGGTTATATACATGAAGAAAGTAGACACAAGCGCTGTCCTCTGACAATATAAAACATGTTAGCATGAATAGGGTCTGCATATTTCTTCTATCCCTTCTCTAGTTACAGGGAAGATCACGTTCCTGGATCCCTAAGCTAATTTTAAAATATTTCAATTTGTTTAAATGGCTGTGGGGTTAGTTATTTGTTTTCTTGTAGCTGGAACAGAGAAAGATTTGGCTGCAATCCATCTGGCATTACCACTGTGCACCCTCCATTTGTTTCAAAATGTGGTAGTCGGCTGAAGCAGATGACGGTGTATAAGAGCAAAGCATAGCCCATTGCAACCTTTCGTTTCGTAATTCCATCCTCATGCTGCTTTCCAAGAAAAGGAGTATCTGTGACCAGGCGTCTGGTAATTGTAGTACTACAACATCATGGAAAGCAAAGATCACAATTTTTTTTTTAGCACTGAGCAAATACGCCAGAGCAGGTATGTGAACTTAGCCAGAATGCTAATTGTATGAGCAAAATAAGGAAACCCCGGTGATGTAGCTGTTTAATCCTGGAGCAGAACACTGGGTTCTGACTTCTTCAAATAGAAATTGAATGAAAACTGCCCTTCAGCAAAAGAAAAAAATGATACTGCAACTTTAAACGAAAAAAAAAAAATTCTTGCACTGATAAATATATTTAAGAATTATATGTTTATAAAGTTATTAATTTGTAAAGGCAGTGTTACAAAATGTTCAGTTTATATTGTTTTAGATTGTTTCATAATTTTGAAAGTGTAAAATAACATATTTTTTTCTTTATCAAAAAAAACCTATAAAATTTCTTCTGTGGTAAAATGATTTCATTTTACTGGTATATTATTGCTTCATGTTTTGTATCATTATAAATTTTGTGCAAATTTTTTTACAGAAATTTTTTATTTTCTATGACAATATGACACTTTTAAATTGTTATTTCAAAATGAGCAGCAAAGCCTTAACTTTAAATGACGTTTGTATTCTCGGACACTGAGTAGCATTAAAAGAAAAAGAAGGATTGAATTGTAATTTAAATTTGCAGACAATGACTACTACATTCCAAAGAAACAGTTGAATTAAACATTTTCATAAAATACCCATACATTCATGACTTTTATTATCCTTACAGCTCTGTCAATTTTAAAAAACATGTTAACTTTAAGACATTCTTTAAGAAATGCAATTATAATACAAATACTGCATAGATTAAAACTGGCTGGCAGTGAATTCCACATTCAGAATCTACATCCAGGACCTCCAGAATATTCTACATCACATTACAGGATTGTCATTAGCTATCAAAGATTGAGGTCAAGGTTCTCCACTGAAACTCAGTTAAATCGGGGCCTCCACTAATTATGGAGAGATTTGCTTCAAATGCTTCCTTGAGAACAGAATAAGGACCAAGAAATTTTATCTGCATTCAGAGGAGTTTTTCAGTGACCTCTGCAGGCTAACAGATATGTTTGGAGTGTTGAAAGCATATTGTTGGTGCTCTCACAAAATGCCTTCCACAGGAAAGAACATGCTTGTTCCAAAAATGGCTACCATCATAGACATAATCACTAGGCAAACGTCCTACCTATGGTTTTTGTTGTTGAGCTTATGGCCACTTTCAAACGATGCAGCCACCTATGAATACGAAAGATTATTGTAAAGAAAAATGATGCTACAATCTGGTTGTTTGGTTTGCAGCCTCCTATTTATGTTTTAATTAAAAGAACCTAACCAAATTACTATTGAGTGGGCCAGGGAGCCTGGTGAAAGACAGTGAAGGTTGGTGGCCACATTGGCACTGCCCTACCTAGCCCTGACCTCAGCCCTGGATTAACCATTAAGCAAATTAATCATGTGGGTAGGACACCAAGGGAAGAGGGGCACCACAGAGTTCTTTCTCCTAGCTATCATGCCCTTAACTTATTTTGCCTTACCATCTTTGCGAGAGTGATAAAAAATAGTTTTCAATAAAGTTTTGCATTTGCATTTTTCCCTTATAACAGTTTTATTAAAAATGCAGTAAAAAGTGTTGGAAATTGGCATTTTTCCTGTTGCCCTACTTATAAGCAAATAATTTGCTTATATTGCTTATTGCTATTTAGTGTTAAATAAATACAATTTTTTAAAAGTTTATATTTAATATAGTTGCGGGGCCTGGCCTGGAAGAAAACTCAATTTTTAAACTCTTATTTCACCTTCAGCACTTACAGAGTCTTAACATCTGTCAGTTAAGCAACGGAAGGGCTGAGGGGCACCATTCTTGGGCTGTGCCTCAGGCATCAGTTGGCCTTAATCTGGCCCTGCCTGACCTACTGAAAAACAGAAGACTATCAGGGCTATCCATTCTGTGACACAGCAGTGTAGGTAAGCAGTGGGATTGACAAGGTAAGAGGTAGCAGGCTGACAAGTGAAGCAAATAGCAACCAGGCAGCATGAGACCAGCTCAGGCAAAATCAAGTCAGATAGGTCCAGGTGCTTCTTTATAAGATATATCAGATCCACATGGAATCTACTTGGCCCTAATAAACATAGAACTGTAGTACTACTCTCTGGCCACTACCCTGCTGAAAATGGATGAAATACTCCAATGAAGAGGTTGGGTTTGACATTGAGTCCCTCATGCAAATTGCAATGTGTAACAACCATGCTAGTTCAAATCAAAGACCCATCTCATCCAGCATTCTATTCCAATGGCAGTCTCCACTCCAGTGCCAGCTAATATGGCGCCACACCTGCCAATGCAAAGAGGTGCATTCACATTTTTAGAATGATTCAGGAGGAGAGGCGGTGGTGGCCCCTAAGCTTTGGCACCCTAGGGCAGTGCCTACTCAGCCTTAGCCGAAAGCTGGCCCTGGTCCACTTACACATATTCTCTTTCATTTGGCTCAGAGACAAAAGACGTAAACACTGCCATGTAATACAGGTAGTCCCTGGGGTTAAGAACGCCTGGTTTACGGATGGCCCATAGTTAAGAACAGAGCCTATAGTAGCAAAATTTGAGTTAAATACACAATGATTTGAGTTCATTACACAATACTACTTATATAGTATTATACAATAATACTGTTCCAGCTTACATACAAATTTGACTTAAGGACAGACTTTGGGAACAGAACTTGTTCTTAAAGTGGGGGATACCTGTACCACTGTCACATGAGATTTATCAGTTGTGTAAGAACAACATTGGACCAAAACTGGGGAGACCCAAATTTAGTTTCAACTCAACCATGGAACTTATAGATAACTCCAGACTAAATCTAAACCTGTTTTACTAGATTGTTGTAAAATGGGAAGATAGACAATCCTGTTTGCTGTTTGGAGACCTTGAAGGAAACTGGAACCTTAAAAAAGATCAATACCTTAAATAAGGGTCTATTGAAAAGTAGACACTAAGTACATTTTTGTTTAATGAGGCTTTTTAGAATGCTGGTGAGAATGGGAAGAAAATACAATGTTAGGGGATATTTCCATGGCCATGCTGGCTAGGAATTCTGGGGAATGTAATCCTAGCATTGCCAGATTGGGCAAAGGACATGGTAACACCCATGCACAGGGAACTAGGCCTTCACTGCATATACACGTGAAACTTCTACTAAAATATTATCTCCCCCACAATTGAAGTGAACAGAAATGTTATGTAGCAGCAATTCCATGTGGAGAACAAAATAGCCACAGAGCTCTAAATAGAGGAAGTCCTCGTTTAATGACCACAATTGGGACTGGCAAGTCAGTTGTTAAGCAAAGCGGTCACTAAGCAAAACCACAACTGTGTTTATGATCTTACTTCAGCTTTTGTCAGGATTAGCCCAGGAAACTCCAGGAGACAGTACAGATTTAATCCAGCAAGGTTTAATGGCCTTTCTCCCGTTACAGAAATCTTCTCAGAGTGAGAGCAAATTCCAGGGTCACCCTCCCAACCTCCCTTGCATTCTTTAGGGAGGGTTCAGTCTCATCCTCTTATCAGTTCCTCGTTGCTCTGGCGACGAGAGTAAATTCTTAACCCCCCTGGTCCTGACTCTTACAGCTTTCCTTTCTTTACAGACCTGCAAAGGCCATAAATGCAAGGATTGGTTACTTTTTCATCACCATCGTAACTGCGAACAGTTGCTAAATGGGGCAGTTGCTAAATGAGGACTACCTGTAAGGACCATTATGGGCTCATCTACTATAGCAGCAACTAAAACAACTTGATATTTGGTATCCTCTATAGCAGTGTTTCTCAACCTTGACAACTTTAAGATGCGTGGACTTCAACTCCCATGTTGGCTGAGGAATTCTGAGAGTTGAAGTCCATGCATCTTAAAGTTGCCAAGGTTGAGAAACACTGCTCTAGACAGATAACTGGGGGAAAAAATCATTGTAATTAACTAATATGGGGTATAATTAACTCATGTGGATAACCAGAGGCATAAAGTTCAACAGACAGGAAAAAAAAGTAAGCTTTAACTAATCATGGCTCTACAAGCTGACAAATTATTAGGCACAATGAGAGGATCTAGCAATTATCACTGTAATATGAATTTGCTAGATTTCTAGAATCAAAAATCATTCATATGAATAAATTTAGCACTTACACAACAATCAAAACCAAGCTTAGAATTGTGACTTGAGGGAAAGTGAAGATATTTTTTTAATTAGGAATCATAAAGATAGAGAAAAATTTGATTAATTAGTACTCACAATAACAAAGCTAGCAGGAAAGAGAAAGGATAATGTATTATTTAATTGAATTTTAATTTCTGAGGAAGCTCCTCATGCCAGCCTCTTAAGCAGCATGAACTACTCCAGAGGAAACCAGAGTTTTCCATAAGTTTCTTCTTTGGAATATTGTAGAAGAAATATTCATTTTAAAACAGAGGAAGCCAGCTTAAATAGCATTTGGACAAAGCAAAGAATTATGGAAAATAAAGAGGCATTGTTTCACAGCAAATGAATTTTGCTCCACAGCTATTATTGTGAGAGGTTCCTTGAAACAAGTAGGGGTGTGGGCCAAGTCTCCATTTTATTCCAGAATGTGTAGTTACCACATCACAGGAATGCCCTACGGTATTCTATTCCACATTTGGCTAAGAATCCTTAACTACTTGTGCACTAGAATACATGACCTAGGGAAAACATATGTTTCAGAAGCTCCCAACGTCTGACACTATGATTTAGGCAACCTTTTCCACCTGAGTGCTTGATATTATCATCACTACCATAATCAGCAAACTGCAGATGGTGTAGCAATCAGGTCAACAGATGAATGGGCTGAAATATTTGGCCTGGTTTTAATTGTTGAGAAGTTGGAAGGGGCTTGTTCGTTAGCTTATTTTACAACAAATAAATATTTTAAGTTCCTCAGAGGCTCAAGATGTTTATTATTAGCTTACCTGGAGGGGAAAAAAAGACCAAACCATCCACCACCCAAAATTACCATTTTTCTGTTGAATTTACAAGAAGGGAATATCAATACAGTATAAACACTTGGTTGTTGTTTCTGATGTAGTGGTTTCTGCTGATGTTGCTATCAGCACCACTTCACATTTTTTGCCAGCAAGGTACCAGTTGCTATACAGAAGTAGAATCTTTTGCTTAGTACAACTTACTAAGGGCAATTAATAGAGAAAAAAATCACTGCTTTTTTTTTTAATTGTTAAGTACAAGAAAGACTGAATAGAAACAACCAATGCAAGAAATTTCTACCATTACTATGTCTCCTACAAATATTACTTAAGAGTCATATCCATCCTTACCATGGTTCAATAAACAATTTATAGGTCATAAAAGGTTCTTTAGTAAATCCTACAATTCCCTGATAAATAATTCAATTCCTCAAACATCACGTTCAAAAGTTTAAGTAATTCAAGGAGTCATATAAAAAGACTTCCAATAATAACTCTTGGGAAAATTTGTGATAAAAATGTTATGTCAGGGAAAACTTCTGCTTAGTTTTTCTGGAACAGTTGAGACTAGGAGTAACTTCTTAATGGGCTTTGGGGATCACATCCAAGCATTCTCAACAGAAAATCTGAACGCCAACTGTAGAAACACAAAGTAAGGGTTTGAAGCACTTCTGTATGACTTGGCATAAACTCAGTACGATACAGACAACAAAATTAAGCTGTGTGCTTTGTAGATTATGCTTCACAGGAATAGCTTTTGACAGCACTTTTCTCGCTGAATTCCCCTCAGCCACACACTAATTAAACTTTATGCATTTCCTAGTAACCCAAAT
This sequence comes from Liasis olivaceus, assembly GCA_030867105.1. Lineage (NCBI taxonomy): Eukaryota > Metazoa > Chordata > Lepidosauria > Squamata > Pythonidae > Liasis > Liasis olivaceus. The sequence continues at coordinate 14,982,612 of CM061351.1, forward strand.
TAAACTCTTGCAAGTCATTACTTTTGATTTGATGTCAGAGACTAATCTATTTTCTTGTTCTGTTTCTGCAAATATTCCAATCTGCACCATCATAAAATGAAAGATGGCAAGAATTTTTTAATCAGGTGTTTCCAGACCAGGCTGCTGTCATTCCAAAAGGCTACAGAAGGTCCAAATGATATTGTGGATCTATCTGTAATCAGAGAGTTTTCCCCGCTGCATTCATCCTAACTGCATAAAATCCAATAAGGAGAAAAATCATTAAAAAGTGGCTCATTTTTTTCTGCAGGCTAGATGTACAATATGTGATTGAAGTAGGGGTTGGAGGAACTGTTTGGGTAGAATGGATGACATCTTAAAAATACTTCTTTCTTTGTCACTTGTCACGTATTTTCATTTTGTGCCCTGCAAAGCAAGCTTTTTTCCATGTCTCGCTGCTTTTCCAGGCTGACAAAGCAAGAAGAGATGCTGAACACTATAAAATTGGAAAACTCTAGAACAAATGTTAATGAAAATTATTAAAAGCACATAAGAGTTAATTGTTTCATTTTTAAATGGGCAAAAGAACTACCTGTTTTATTCTGAAAGGGCATAAGGCTACCTATTCTATTTTTAAAAAGAAGGAAGAGAGATGACATTGACACAAACTTTGGGAACAATGAATCAAAGAAGGCCAGTGAAATGTTCTGAGAAATGGAAGGGTTGAGGATGAAACCAAGTGCTGCGGTTTTCTAGCCAGGTTTTGAAACTAGCTACTCTTTTTTTAAAAAACAAGATAATTTTATTTTAAAAAATTAAAAAGGAAGATAAATACTAATATAAATTAATATAAAGTAAGAAAAAGCAATAAAAAAGAAATCAAAAGTGCAAGAAAGGGAAAAAAGTAAATGAAAAATAAGAAAATGAAAAGCTACAAAGAAGTGGCTTCTGATCTTCTTTACAGCAGTTATAAGTACAATTATAAATTTACCTCTTACTCTACGGTTACAACATGACTCTCTTCTTTCTATAATCTATCTAATCATCAAAACCATAAATCTTAAATTCCTTTTTTTTTTTTTCTGTTTTACACAAAAGTCCACAAGGGATTTCCAGTCAGGAATAAATATATATATTGTCTTTTCTCTGATCAAAGAAGTCAATTTAGCCATCTCAGCAAGTTCCATCATCTTCACCAATCATTCCTCCATTGTGGGTAATGCCGAATCTTTCCATCTTTGTGCATATAATAATCTTGCCGCAGTTATCATATACAAAAACAAAATTCCATGACTTTTTTCCAACAGTTTGTCCACCAATTCCCCCCAAAAATCCTCTGGTCTCAGTTGTATATTAATCTTTAAAATCCTCTCAATAAGTGTGTGTATTTCTAGCTTTTTTACATGTCCACCAAGCATGATTAAAATGCCCCTTTTTGTTGTTCATTTTTTTTTTTTGCCTGCGCTCAGTCATTACTGACCCTGCAATGACTGCCTGGATGAGTCCTTGCATTTTTCATGCTTGGACGAATCCTTGCAGTTTTCAAGGCAATTGTTTTTCGGAAGTGGTTTGCCAGAGCCTCCTTCCTAGAGCATAGCCCAGCTGGCAAGCGCAGGAGGCGGGGTTTCCGTTGCTTCACGCCCTTTTCGGGCGAGCGCGGTTTCGCGCTTACTGGCAACTGGTCCCGTCTCTCTCTGCAAGACGCTGCCAGCATTTTTCCTCCCACCGGAGTGAGAGTCCCCATTTATCTACTCACGTGAGTTTTCGACCTATTGGGTTGACAGGAGCTGGGGAGGAAACAGGAGCTCACCCTGTTAACGCGAAGGCTGGACTTGAACCGCCGAAGTGTCAGCCATTTCTGGCCTGCAGTGCCTTTATACATTCTAGACAATTCCTCTGGTGACATATACCAACAGTACATCATTTTATAAAAATGCTCTTTAAGATTATAACATAGTATAAATTTCATTCCTTTCAACCACATCTTTTCCCATTGTTCCACCTGTATATTATAACCAAAATTTTTGGCCCACTTTATCATACATTCTTCCACTTGTTCTTCTGTTTCAAATTCCAATAAAAGTTTATACATTTTTAGCAATTACATGTTCATAATTTTTACACAATTCTATTTCAAACTCAGTCTTACAATGTTCAAAACCATAAACTCATTTGTGTACTTTAAATCTTTCTAGTAGGTAAGAAAACTGTAAATATGAAACCTATTGACAACTGTAACCCCCTGTCATCAGTTTTTCTCTTGATTTTATTTTATATTCCCCTTGAAAAAATTCTAGTATCTCACGATAAGTTAGCCATTTGTGTTTGCCTAGTATTTCTCATCTATAAAATGCTTCTTGTGCTGAGAGCCACAAAGATATTTTCGGGCACAACCTGGGTTTGTATCTATTCCATATTCTCTATATGGCATGTAATGATTTTTAAAATCCACATTAACTTTGACTTTGTTGTACCACAAATATCCATGCCACCCAAATCTCAGGTCGTGTCCTTCTCACTCCCAGAGTCTTCTATTTCTCAGTAGTACCCACTCTTTCATCCAGACCGAAAAACAAACTGCAAAATACAATTTCAAATCAGGTAGACCCAATCGTCCTCTTTCCTTTTCATCTTGTAACACCTTATATGGAACTTATGTTTTTCCCCCTGCCACACAAATTTAAATATAGCTTCTGCCACTGTTTGAATGGTGCATCAGTTGTCAAAACAAGTATTGTCTAAAACAACATCATTCTAGGCATTCATTTTTATCACAGAAATTCTCCACAGCAATGACAATTGTAGTTTCTTTTTTTAACTTCTTTCTATGTCTCAACATAGTTATTTTGAAATAACATACATTTCACATTTGTCATAGTGATACCCAGATATTTTATCTTCTTCTCAATCTTAAAATCCGTTTTATTCATTAATTCTGCTTGATCTTCCGTTTTCATATTTTTTGTTAACATCTTTGTCTTCTGTTTATTAATCTTGAAACCTGCTAATGCACCAAATTATTTTAATCTGCCAATTAATCTTTCAATTCCCTGCAAAGGATCTTCAGCACCAATCGGCACCAAGTCATCTGCAAAAGCCCTTATTAACTTTCTTTTTTAATCTTTACTCTCACAATCCTCTCATCTTGTCCTACAGTATATCTCTATTCAGTATTTCAAGAACCAGAATAAACAAGAAAGGAGACAGTGGGTATCCCTATCTTGTTCCTTTTTGTATCCCACAGAGTTTTGCTAGATTTCCATTAACAATTATTTGTGTTTTCTGTGAAATATAAACTGATCTTACTCATTTTATAAAATTCTCTCCAAAATTCGTATCTTCCAAAACTTTGAACAAGAAAGCCCAATTCAAATTGTCAAAGGCCTTCTCTGCATCTAATAAAATCAATGTGGCTTGTTTTTCATTATGTTGCTCCAAATATTCCAAAAAATCCAACACATTTCTAAGATTGTCCTTTAACTATCTTTTAGGTAAAAACCCACATTGATCCTCATGAATAAATTCTTGCAAAATTATTTTCAGTCTATCAGCTAGAATAATTGTAAACAACTTGTAATCATTGTTCAATAATGGTATCAGCCTATAGTTTCTTGTTAAAATTAAATCTTGTCCTTCATTAGGTATTAGAGTGACCCATTGGGGGGAGATGGGAGGCATACCAAATTTAATAATAAATAAATAAATAAATAAGTGCTATTTTGGCCTCTTTCCAACTCTCTGGCATCTTTCTTCCCTGTAAGATAGAATTCATCGTATTTTGTAAATGTTGTAAACATTCATCCTCAAAACATTTATAATAAGAACCTGATAATCCATCTGGTCCAGGTACCTTTCCTGGTGTAATCTTTTTTATAGCTTCAGAAACTTCCCTTATTGTTATAGGTCCCTTCATAGTCTGTCTCTGTTCCTCTATAATCCTCAGTAAATTTTGTTTCTTTGAATATTCACCTATTTTCTCCAGAGAGATGTCATTTCATTTATACATGTTGGAATAATATTGATGAAATGCTTTTTGTATAGCTGTGTTAACTATTAATACAATATCTCCCTCTTGTAATTTCAATATCATTTTCTTTTCCTTTTCTTTTTGTAATTTATATGCCAACCGCTTCCCTAGTTTGTTTGCAAGCTCAAAATTTTTTTGCTTTACATAGTTCATTTTTATTTCCATTTCTTTCACTGTTAACATAGATAACTGTCTCTGTAAAAGCTTAATTTGTTGAGAAATACTTCTCTGGAAATGTCTTTAGTTCATCTCTTTTCTCTTTATCTCATCCAAAAATAGCTTGGATTTTCTCTTGACTCTTCTTTTTGAGTTCCCTATTATATTGTATAAAATAATCTCTAATGAAAGCTTTACTTGCATCCCAAATGGTTCTTAAATCAGTACCTTTATTTAAATTATTCTCAAAAGGTTCTTTTAATTTCTTTTTACAATCCTCCGCTATTGCTTCTTTTTGTAGCAACATTTCATTTAGTCTCCATCTAAAAGAACTAGATTTCCTTTTATATACCAAACTCAAAGGTTATGATCCAAAAAAGTCTTTGCTAATATCTCTACTTTAGAAACTTTAAATCGTATCTATTCTTGAAAAAGATCTATGTCTTTCAGAAAAGTAGGTGTACTCTCTTGAATTGCCATTTTTCTGTCTCCATATATCAACCAACCCTAAATTTTCCATCAAATCAAAAAAAAATCTTTTGGTAGTTTGCCTTGAGTAATTTAAATATTTGGGGCATAAATTCCCGATATCAAAGTCTTAGTCCCATGCAAATTAACTTCCACCCCAGCAAATCTACCATGCTCATCAGTCAATAGAAGTTCTGGTTTTAGATGGGGATTGATATACAGAACAACTCCATTTCTTTTTTTTAGTTCCTGCTGAATTAAATTCTTCACCCAAAATTTATAAATCAAATATTTTATGTCCTTTTTTTCTAATATGTGTCTCTTGCAGGCAAATTATATCTTGTCTTAATTTTTTGAAATAATGAATCATGTTTTTCTCTTTTGAGGAGCATGTGCTCCATTTATATTCAATGATAAGCATTTGTAATCCATAATCAAGCCAAAAATTTAGAAAAAAATGATACCTGTAGCACCTAGTTCAGTATCATCCCTTTCAGTTTCCTCTGAAGTAAATCTGGTGTAATTCCTCTCCTCCCCTCTGCTGTTTTTGCTGCTTTTCTGGTGATTGCCATTATAATATTATAATCCAAAAATTAAAGTGTCGCAATTGCAAGGGAAAGAGTAAAAGGCAAGCTTCCCTTTTTTTTTTTCTTCCTATTTTGTCTTTGAAAGTAACTACTCCTGGGTAAATTTAACCATAAATGGGTTTATCTTAAATATTATTTTGGTTTATCTATGTTTATTTGAAATCTAGGGATGAATCTACTTGTCCTACAAACACTTTATAAAACACACAGAGACACACATCACATCACAACTACTGAAGTTATATGGAGAAGCACTTCATCCAAAATGGGTGGACAAGTGGCATGATGACTACCGAGTGACCCTGCCTACTGGCTATGTTGCACCATGGTACATCATGATATACATACTAAAAAGATTCCCTGGAGTGAGGAACATCATCAACAATACTACTTTTAATATGCAAGAAAAGATCAGTTATTGGCAGTCTTGGAGAAGGCCTTCTTCTGGAGACATACTGGACTTGCTAGTGATTGCCTACATTGTTGCAGTCCAGTATGTCTCCAGAAGAAGGCCTTCTCCAAGACTGCCAATAATCGCCCTTTTCTTAACCACATGAGGTTCAGTTGGTGCAAAATGCAGTGGTCCATTTATGAGTGGGCAGCAGCAACCACTGTAGCCACGTAACTACAGATCCTGCACTGGTCCAAAAGATTTCTTGGTGCAATTCAAAATGCTGGGTTCAACTTATAAAGCCCTATATGGCTGGCTCCTAGGTAGAGAATCCAGGATTGCATCTTGGTGGGAAATGCTGATAGTAGTTCTCCATTTTCAGGAACTAAGGGAGGTTAGGTAATTGAAACAGTGTTTTTCTGCAATGACCCCTTTCTTATGGAGTAATCCCTGCCCCCCCCAGGCTAGGTTGGCACCCACCCTGATGGCATTCCAGAAACCGGTTAAAATTAACTTCTCTAGAGACATTTTGGTTATTGGTTGATTGCTTTATTATTTATGGTTCTATGAGGTGTATGTACTTATGTTGTTATATGTTGTTTATGCACTTACATTGTTAACTGCCAGAAGTCTATCACTGATTCTAGTGGAATACAAAACCAGAAACAAATATCACAACTGCAATGTTTCCAATACTTTCTGTAAATCACAGCCTCTTTGTTGGAAGGATGAAAAGTCTAAATTGGAAATTCAGGGGGGTTTTTTAGTTAGTTTGAATATGGCTAAGAAGCAGACCAGGAAAGAAAAATGGCTGTATTATATGTACAATGATGAAATATATAACTGATCAGGTGGCAAAGTCATAAATAGAGAGATAGAGAGATATGATAGATATCGACCTTGCGACTGCAAATAATAACATCTATGAATTAATGGTATTCCATAGCATACAATCGGTATGGAGATGTTTAGACGGATTAACCATAACTGTCTGATAGTAATTTCTGACTGCTTGCCAAAATTATCAATCCTTAATATAGAGGGTTTTTTAGAATGCCTATGAGACATTTCTATTTGTGTAATGGGCTAATGGATACAACTTTGCACAAATGGTTTTATTAATTCCCCATTCCCCTTCTGCCAACTAATGTCTGCATCTTCTGGTTCCTTTCCTAATGTTTTCTCTTTTTAACTCCCCGACTTCTACAACCATCCAGTTACTAACAGCTGTTGGGGAAACATTGGGAATGTGGACTAGCAGGGTTGATCAAGTTTTCCAACCTCCTTATAACTTCACCACAGGAATCTAAAAGATGTATTAGTTTCTGAAGCTGAAAACAATGGACTGTCTCTAGCAATGATATAGGTATGCTAAGCTGTGCAGGAAAAAAAGAAAGAAAGAAAAGAAAGATTGGCTGAGCTCCCCAACAATAAGATAACAGAAACATCTAGACTAGACCCATAGCCAATATAAAGTAAAGCTACATGCCTAGACATTGGAGCCAGATCAACTTAAGAGGGATGGAAATTATGCTTGTAGGAGACAGAAATACAGCATGAAACTGCTGGCAACATCCAAGGATTGCTAAAGATGGAGAAGAATGAATAAAGAAGGGATTTGTAGGGCAGATGTGAATGATTAACACACAAATCAGGCAGTCATAAATGTAGAAGTCAATAAAAGGCCATCTAGCTTATTTCAATGAAGCAGACCCATCTATTCAGCATTGTTCCCTCATAATTTATTTATCTACTTCCCACAAAGTAATTAGTAAATCCCAATCCAATCCAAAAATGCATTACAGCAACACACCTGCAGAGGAAATGGGCCCAGGTGAGATCAGAATTGATTTACACACTAAACAGGGAGACTCCCTAAAATGTATCTCATGATAATGGCCATCTAACCTAGAAATGGATCCTGGTGATCAGCCATTTGATGAGTGTGACCAAAACACACCTATCAAGTCATCATTTCAATCTAAAGCACTTTAACTCTGCCTCATATCCTGCCCCTGCATGAAGGCATTCATAATAATTCACAAAAAATATTGTAAATGAAAAAGAAGTGTCTCTATATTTTTTTAATGTTCTAGTAATGGAGGCTATAGCAAAGGGCCATTTCACACTGACTAGCCAAAGTGAGAGAACTCTTCCCTTGTTTCTTTAGTAACGTGTGATTACAAAAACTGTGAGTATGGCCAGCCATGTGAATCTGTCATGTCCGTGTGCCTCCATTCCCCTAACTGATCAGAATGAATCACATCATGGGTATCCTAACCAGAACAGCTTGAAAGATGCTACGGGCAAGCACGTGACTGCAAGGGGGACAAGGAGGGACAGACTGGTGAAAGCGGTGTCATGCTGTTGTGATGCAAAGCCACTTCTTTTTTACAAGTACCACAATGTGGCATGCATGTCCAAAAGGGCAGAACTTGAGTGAGATCCTAGACACGCCACTGATTCCATCCTCCATTTTTTCCCACAGCAGCCTTGTGAAAGATGATAAACAAGGATGGGGCAATTTCGTCACCCAACAAAATTGAATCTAGGTCTCACTAGTCCTAGTCCATTACTTTAACCATTATGTCATATAGGCTGTATGTTCTGGTCAGTGACACATCATATGATTTGCATTCATCAACCAATGGGCTGTAGAAAGAAGAGAATTATCAGAACAGTGTAAGTCTTTACAAGTGTTTCATCCATTATCGAACAATTTCACTGAGTGAGAGCTAGCACTGACAGATTTCACTGTTTTAAACCCAAGGTACCCATAATAATTAAGCCTTTAAGAACTATGCCTAGCCTGATGACTCTGGAGCATTCTGAAGTGAGCTTCTCCTATTGACTGGCAAGAGATGCATAATTACTCTAAGGACAGATATTCTTCAAGTAAAATTAAGCATGAGGCAAATAAAAGAAATATTACCCTGTGGCCATTTTAAAGGATAATCAATTTTTAGGCATCTGGAAGTTCCCAGAATACAGAAGTTGAATGAAGCAGAGCAAATAAAACAACATCCTTCAGCAACACTTTCTGTGTCGCCCCAGGATTTCATTAAAGAAGGCAAAACATGTCCCAAGAGCCCTGGTATCCATCTGCTCTTACCCATAAAGTTTGTAGTAGTCGTCTCTTCTTCCAGAATAGTGGAGAACAGGCAGAAAATCTATCTTCTGGTCTCCAATCACTCTGGGTTCACAGGCATATCTGAGATCATGAGAAAATGTCATGGGATCATAACAAAATGGTTACATTAGGGATGCTATTGGTCAAAAAATGTTGCTTTCACAGAAAGGCAAATTGATTGGCCCAAGAACCTGAATATAAGGCAGAGGAAGAGAGTCTCTGCCTGCAAACATCTGAGAACAAAGATACATGCAGTTGTCTACTCTAGCAGCAAGATTAACTCCAAGAATTCAACTGTAACACAGCAGTAGAATCTGGCCTTAGAATACAAAACCATTCTTTAAACCTATTACTTCAATTTTTATTCATGATCATGCCCCCCCCCCCCAAATACTTTCTTTTTTACTCCACATTCCTAGAAGACAATATCCACAGACCCGTCATCCATTTTAGGATCATCACTGTATACAAGTGTTTTTCACCTTTGGCAACTTTAAGATGTGTGAACTTCAACTCCCAAAATTCCCTAGCCAAGAGGTTGGCTGGGGAATTCTGGGAGTTGAAGTCCACACATCTTAAATTGCCATGATTGAAAAACACTGCTGTATACTAACCAAACATATATGCTAATAAATATAACCCAAAATGTATTAAGGTACATATTTCCCTTTCTGTTCTCCCATTTTCTATGATGTTGCCACCTCGTCTCCCTAATCATTCCTTTTGCTCTCTGCAGCAATCTCACTCTAGCCCCTGTCCAATTCTTATCATACTGGATTCCTTCCAGTCTTGCTCTCTCCATTTCTTACTACAGTGCCTCATCCAGATCCAATCATTAGATCTCCTCCAAACATCTTCTAGATACCCTCTTCCTACTTATTTTTTTCAGGCAACAAGGAAAGCATTAATGCAAAATGCTGGAGCCATCTTTAAAATGTACCTGGATCCCCAGAATGTGGGGAAATAAAGATGTTAGCTAGCAGGCAATGAGCTTCAAACACCCCCAGCCCATCCTCTAGAACAAGATTAATAAATCACAAATTATCAACAGACCACATTTTATTGTTTGTTTGATATATTGATTGACTGACTGACTGATCAATTGGTTAATTTCAAACCTGCCTTTCAACAATATGAGCCCTCAAAACAGCTACAAAAATTAAAAAGAAAATACTAACAGAATACCTTCTATAGATTGAGAAAAACATAGAAGAATGACCTTCCCATGTACCAGAAAGATGGGCTTTTGATGGCAGGAAGTATCTTCAAAAGGGCCTCTCCAGCATACCTTAACAACTAGACAAGTTCATGACAGATGCCAATGGATGTTCAAAGGTACAGTGGGTCTCAGGGACATCATGCTAGCTACCAAAGAAAATTTTTATAGCCAATTAATAGACCAGGGGAATTATTAATGGAAAAGTTGCTCAAAAAAGCTTGGTATATCTTAGCAAGGGCAGGGGTAGGGGACAACAAAGACTGAAAATGCATGATGTGAACTGAAATAGCATTCTCATTCAGATGTGGGAAATGCAAACTAAAAACAGTTCTTAAGTCTCACAGAAAACCAACCATAGACTTGGTTCAACAGTCCACAATTGTCAGCCATTCAAGGTAGGCCAGGTTAGGAAACAGACTCCAAAAGGATTACTGAAACTCTATTGTTGGAAGTGTAATAACAGAATCTTTAAAGCCTGACAGAGTTTCCCCCTGCCTTCTTTTATACCAAACAGAATCAATGCAAGGTTATTTTGAGTTTCTTTCTTACCTCCTCTTCTTTCCCAGGACTAAGTTGGCATTTATTTAACAGTGCTTGTATTCTTCTTCAAGGTTATGTTCATACTCCTCTACAACAGTGAAGATATCTATCAAATACAAGGAGATTTGTGAGCTGGCTGGGTGATACCCTATGTTCTAGGGCCTTTGTTTTCCGTAAGTATTTAAGAACAACAGTGAACAATGATCCATCAGATCCAATATCCTGTTTTTCACAGTGTCCAACAAGAAGTGTCTGGGAAGTTCATGGTAAGCCTTGAATCATACTCTTCCACAATAGTCTCCAACAGATGGAGAGACAGAGGACCCACAACTTCCATAGGCAGATTGTTCCACTATTGTACAGATCTTATCATCAGGAACTTCTCCCCCCCCCCCCCCCCCCCCATATTTAAGAGAAATCTAGGACAGTAGAACTTATACCCACTATTTTTGGTTCTAGTTTATGTGGCAGTGGAAAATAGTTCCTGACCATCTTTGCTATGGCATGCTTTTATATACTTAACATTGATATCATGTGTCCTTTTTTTTCCAGACAAAACATCCCAGGTTCCTTCAGTCATGGTGACTCTCAATAATCACAGCACTGTCTTCAAGGGTCTGCTCTAACATCTTTCTAGGGATTGTTAGGGTTATTGGTCAATAGTTTTTTTCCAGTCCCCTGGCATCTTCCCTGCTCTCCAGGACTCTTCAAATGTCATTAACAGAGGCCCCCACCAACTTTTCAACCACAGTGCATTTCATCAGGCCTGGTGACTTGAAGGCATTCAAATTAGCTAGAAAATTAATATTCAGTGGACAAAAGATTGTGCTGCATCTCCATAGATCTCTAAAGAAACCTGAATTAGTGGATTTCACTATTTCTGAGACAGGCAACATTCCTAAATAAATCGGGCACCAGACAACCATGCTTCCAATTTTTCTATCCCACCAGTCTCATGGGTTGGCTTTAAAGAGAGGAGGAAGAAATAATCCTCAAGCTTCTATCTTTGGAACTACTCCAGCTTGTTTGTCATGGAACCTTTGTAGTAATAAATATCAGTTTGGCTACCATGGAGCCTTTATGGACTCTGTGCCTCTTGTCAGTTCTTATTGTTTCAGATGGACTGAACTTTTACCTCAGGACACACCAGAATTTCCCTATTGCTGCTCTTTGCTGAGAGAAGATCAATAAATGATGGGCAAGCTGTGCATTGGAGATGTTTGTCCCTCGTTCCTGACCTTTTCTTCTGAGGAACCCCAGGAACTTTTTGAAAACCCCTATCCTCTCTCTACTTTACTTGACATCAGCACCACCATCCACCTTTGCTGTTAATAAGAGGAACAGACGTGTGCTTAATGCAAGGACAGACCTTTTACAAGGAGGCTGTGACAGCTAAAGTGCCTCCGTCAGCAGTGAAACAAAAGAGGTCATAATTGATGGGAAAGTGGGTTAGGAAATGCCCCCCAATGCTATGCTAATCAATCTGGCTCCTGTGACATTTGACAAGCTAAAGAAAAAGAGATGAAACATTCACAGATGGCAGGTGAGTGCATCACAGGACAGCCCAGTTTAAATCCTTGTCATTGTCATTTTGCACCTGAATACATAATGATCTTTTGCTCCTCAGGTCTAATGCAGTTTTGGAAACACGGAGGCAAGGAGGAGACAGAGGATCCACCCACTTTGGAATGGTTTTTCATTGTCATGGGATTTGTGGCAGCTAAGCCAGCTTCTAAGATATCAAAGCCTTTTTTACAATCAAGAGGATCCATTTTGGCACTGGCAATGAAAACATTAGCCCTCTGCTAGGGGAAGGCTCAACTCTTACTCGGTTGCCATCTAGATATGCTGGGTACCAAGGTGTGACACGGTGAAACATGTCCAGCTTTAGAGAGAACAGTAAGACCCTAAACAGATCCAGATACAGGCAGTGCACAGAGCGGGGGGGGGGGGGGGGGGGGAGGGAGGGAGAATCATCCAAAAGTCTTCTCTGAATAGAAACACCATCTCATCACTCTCTAGGCTCAGATGCCTGTGTTATCGATTGATAGCTACAGGACAGGCAGAAAATCCTCAGGTGGAACATTCTGTACGTGCTTAATGGAGTTCAGTCTGCTAGTTTTTAGGTTAAAGGCCATTTCTCTCTCTCATTCTCTACACACACACACACAAATACAGACATCCACATCAGAGGTGCCTGGTGCAGATCAAAAAAGTAAAAATGGTGGCTGTGACTGCATGATTGAAGACCCACCCCTTTCTTGCATGTATTACACATAAATTGAATGGGATAGCTAAGGGATAGCTTTGTATTCATCTTTCTAAATCAATCCAGAAATGAAGTCTTTGGGACCATTGCTTCTTTTTCACTTTTTCTCTAAATCTAATTTGGTCTTCTTATTCTTCAACTTCTCCTCTGGCATTATATCTTTGCATTCCATAGTGCCATCTTCTATTCCTTATATGTTACTTATCTGAATTTAAAGTCTCTGAATTCAACACTAAATCAGAGCTAGTTGGATTGATATACCTGTCTATGTTCTAGGAGATGTATATGGCAATCAAGTTGCTCTTCTCTTTTGCAACATGAATGTCTCCCTTCTTATGTCCATACAGAAGAAATATACTTATCATATCTTTTCACTCTGAGCTAATTGTTTGTCATTCAGGAGCAGATGCTCCCCATTGTAGCAAGTTATAGTGCACAAATCTGCTATGTGCACATTAATCCTCTCTTAGAGGTCCTTCAGTTCAGGGTTTTCCTGGACTTTGGATACATGGAAGTTCATGTATGCCTGCAACACAGGATGTCTGCCATAGTCCACTATTTTGTGGAACTGCAAAAAACCGTTAGCTTAGTTCATCAATATTAGTACTAATAGCATTACTACTGCTAATTATAGCTCATTATACTTGATGATGATAATAGTAAAGACAACTTGAAAACAACACCTGCAAACTGAGAAAATATACAGACCACACATTAATCAGATGTATTTACAACAGAGCAGTCCAAATTAACATCCCAGATTTCCAATCCATTAAGGTAAGAGAACAGAGGGACATGTAGCTCAAGAGTGATACTGCTTGATACAGATTCTGATTAAACCAACATCTTCATTCCAGCTACTGAGAAACGAGTAAAGATCTGTACTTGAAAATGCATATAATTATTTCATCTCTTAGAAGGCAAACAGAGCAGATGGATTTATTTTTAAGCTCTGGGAGGGGGGAATTGTGCATATGTTCTTATGTTGTTAAATCTTCTGGTTTTCACACTTATTATAGTTCTGTATGACAGGATGCATTCACACCTGACAGGCAGCTTCAAAAAATCAGTCAGCCTTCATTACAACATTTCCACTCTTGAAAAGTACAATCCTAGTATCAATATACCTTGCCTTGTTTCCTTTCCAACCATGCCTGGATAACAATGCCACTGATACAATGGGATAACTATTCAGCAGCAGCTAGAACCCAGCTATTGTTTTCAAAGTTTACAACAAAGCAAATGATAAAATAATTCTCCAATGGAATCAACCCACAACTTCAACCAAGATATGTGTGGTGAAGGGAAAACACCAGCCTCCTCATAAGTAAGCCACAGTGCCTGAATGTAAGTGCCTGCAGGATCAGGGCTGGCTAAGCTTAAAGGCTGCTCTGCCAAAAAAGGGGAAGGGGGTGTGCAGGGTTGGAGAAGAAGGTGGAGGATGATAGTAAATACCAGAGCAGGACAACAAAGAGAAGCCTGCAGAGGAAGTGCTGGAAATTCCCCTATCAAGGCCTGTATAAACAAACTTCCCCCACCCATCCATGCTGCCTGGCTGGGACCTGGCTTGTTTGTCAGGCACTAAATAGCGCTGGTTCCTCTATTGGAATTCCTTATGTGAGGAAATGAAGGGGCCAGAGTCTTCCCAAGAAGTCTTTGCCTGTATGCTGAGGCTGGGGCACCGACTGAGTCTGCTGGTGTGAAGGAGGACATCAAGACTCAAAATACTGCTGCCTGTCCCATTTTTCTCCTTTGATTTGAATATTTTATATTTGAGAATTTTTCTTTTGTATGCTTGGTTTGGACTACTGACACTCCAAAGATACTGTTTTGTTTTCAACCCCTGACCCTGAATGCTTAAGGATCTGGGAAGAATGAATTGCAGCAAGTTTTCTACATCTTTGTTTGCTGTTACTCATGAGTCAGCTCCTGGCCTCTCTGTCTACAAGGGACTTTGCCACAGTATGTTCATGTCATCCTGTTATAGAATCATAGAATCCAAGGACTGCAAGATCATCTAATCCAGTCCCTTGCCAGTGCAGGAGTCCAGTACTACACCATCCCTGACAGAAGACCACCCAGCCGTTGTTTAAACAACTCCAGTGAAGAAGAAAACACAAGTTTTATTGGCTGGACTTCAGGAGAAATTTCCAGCAATATCTACTTCCTTGCTCCTTCCTTCCATTGTTTATTTTTTACCTGTCTTCTGGGACAATTCTGCTAATTTCTGTGCTCTTTTACATAACAGCCTTTCAGATGCTTGAGAAAAGCTCTTGTGTTTCCCCAGAGTCTTCTTTTGCTGAGTTAAACATGCTCAATACTTGCCACCATTCATTATATAGTCTTCCTTCCAAGCCTGTTGTCATCATGGCTGCTCTTCTCTGAACAAGCTCCAGTTTGTTAGTGTCTTTTCTAAATTATGACACCAGATGCAATACTTTAGAGCTCACCAACACAGACTAGAAAGGACTGATGATTTCTCTTGAACTTGATACTATACTTTTGTTGACATAGCCTAGGATTGCATTTGCTTTTTTTTTTTTTTGGCAGTTGCATCACATCAATAGTATGTTCAAACTGTAGTATACTATGACATCTAAATCTTTTTCATACTGTATGTACTGTTGACCAGTATGTTCCACCCTATCTTTTGATTTTTTTCCTACCCAGATGAAGAACGTTGCATTTGTCCCTCCTCAAACCCATCTTGCTGATTTCTATCCATTGTTTCAGCTTTTCTGGATCCTTTTGAAATGTGATATGTTTGCTATCCTCCCATAAGTGTCTTCTACAAATTTGGTAACAATATTTTCTAACTTCTCATACAAGTCATTTATGAATATGTTGAAGAATGCAGGGTCTTGAATGGTCCTACAGTATGGCACCCAACACTTTCCCCCAACTTGACATGAAGCCATTGACATACCCTTGTTGGTTACAATTGTTCAGTCAGATTGTATCCATCTAATGGTAGCACAGTCCAGCCCACATGTTGCCCTCTTCTATAGTAGGATTTTCTGATAGTCTTTGTCAAATGCTTACTGAAGTACAAGGTATACTATGTCATCACATTCCTGTAATCAACTAAACTGGTCATCCTGTGAGAAAGGAGATGGTTTGGGGGGGGGGGGGTTTCCCTTCATAAATCCATGTGGACTCCTGCCAAGGAATGCATAATTTTCCAGATGCTCACAAACTGACTCTTCAATTATCTATCCCAGAGTTTTGCCAGTAACCATATCTAGCTGACCAGCCTGTAGGTACCCAGCTACTTTTTTCCCCCTTGTTTAAAAGACAGGAATAATATTTGCCCTTTTCCAATCATAGACTTATAGAATTCTGGAAGTGACCTTGGGGGGTCTTCTAGCCAACGCACTGCTGTGACTTTTCTTGAAAACGTCTAGTGATGGAACACTCACGACTCCAGGAGGCAGGATGTTCCATTGCTTAATAACCCTCACAGTCCTCTGGCAGTTTCTCAAAAATTTCTCAAAGATCACAGGGAGGGGCTGTGAGATGAAATCCATAAGTTCTCAGATGTACTTGGTATGGTCCTGCAAGGTTAAAATTGATCACGGTAGCAAGTGCTCCTTTGAAAACTCTTTGTTCAGGGGTACCCACATAAAAACTGGTGGGGCTTCAATTACATATTCGTTGCCCACTATCTTGACTTTTCACACACACACACACCCCAAACATATTCTAGGTGTATTGAATTAAAACTCAACATCACCTTTCTACTCGGGGGTGGGGCTTATTATAGTCCAACACATCTGGAAAGCTCTAGGTCAGTGTTTCTCAACTTTTGCGACTTTAAGATATGTAGGCTTCAACTCCCAGAATTCCCCAGACAGCATGGGGAATCTTAAAGTTGCCAAAGTTGAGAAACACTGCTCTAGGTTGGAGATAGCTGACCTATACACTCCAGAAGTGATGGAAAAAATTTAAAGAAGATTCAGCAAATCATAAAAAAGTCAAGATTTTTAGCCCTCACTTTTTTTTTAACCCCAGAAGTATTGATTGAGTTCAGGAATTTTTCAGAACTATTTTTGGACTGAAGCCTGCAAAGAGGCATATTCCAAGAAGTACTCAACACAAGGACAAAAAAAGGGGATGGGTCTCAAGATAAAAATTACATTTAAATTACATGGACATTTCCTTTACATTCAGTTAATTCAACACAGTTCATATGATTACTCCATGTACTTAGTAAGGTCCTCATCTATCACATTCCACATTACAATTTGGGAGCAACATTTGGAAGGGTTCTGGGAACTACCCCTAAGGCTTTCAAGGTCTGTTATCTAACTCTGGGCCCTCAAGATACATACCCTGGTTTAAAATTAAAAATATATTCTTTTGTGGGAAGATATGGCAGTTCTTAGGGGAAAATGGATTCAAATTACCATTTATAAAGTAATAATTTACCATCAGCATGAAAAAAAAAGGTCAGACTATATCAGGTGCAGATGTGTGGTAAATGTCTAAACTGGTTCAAAACAATGATTTACGCAATTGTTGCTTCAGTTTTGGAAAATTACCTGAGCAATCTGAATTAGTTCATCCAGCCATATATCCTGCCAAGAGGTAACGGAATTATGCACATACGTTGAAGATCCTGTGGTAATTTAAGCTACTTGTGTTGGAAAAACAATGAGTCAGACAATTCTCTAAAGATCTATTCACCTGTAATTTCCACTGAACTCAAGGAGGCTAACTCCTAATAGGTAGAAATATAACGGATTGCAGCCTTACTTGTTCCATAAAGAATATTCTGTGTGGTGAAATCATCTACAGTACATCTACTGAAAACAGCTCAAGAAATAAGCAGTAAAAAGCCCTATTTTAGGGAGGGTGGCAGCGACAGCCTGGAATTCTATAATTGTGGATTATCTTTGGGTGAGAACATTGACAGACTGGGACTCTTGGCTGCATCAACAAGCCTGCAACCTACCACCTTGTCAGTTTTAGTTAGTTCAAGCCACCAGACAGCTGTTAGGAACCCAAGTTCTCAGGAGTGACAGACATTATGGCGTCTTTGGAGATAAAAGCTGTGGAGCTGATTACCCAACACAGGATGTGGGCAGCCTCTGTCTTTCAACAGCTGATCAATAACAGGAATGCATAATCGTCAGACCATGCAATATCTCCTATCAAATGGGCTTCTGTTGTAGCTATCAGACTTTCTTTGTGCTGAATTTGCAGATGCAACGGAAGGAGTCTAAGGTGATTTCAGAAATAAGGCAGAGGATATGAGCTGCCTCCTGGCTGTGGCAGATGACCACAGTGGACTGCATGAATGAGGGGACAGCACTGTTCTCCAGAAATGTTCTTTGATGGCCACCAGGGTCCTTGTCCCATCTGACTTTTTAAAAACTTTATTTTATTTAAAAATAAATAAATAGGAATAGGAAGCTGGCATGCTACAAAGCCAAATACCAGCTTTTAACATCATATATCTTGGCAGCAATGCCTTTGCACCCTATGAAGTCACCACTAAGGTCACAGAGAGCATCCTGACAGATTAGTTTTTGGTCAATAGGTGTTTTATTAGCCACTCCCTCCATGTCAGCCATTTTCTGAATACATAGTCGCCCATGGCAGCCATTTCATGAGCTAGTCCCCAACTCAAAATCACTGCCACTCTGACTAAACTCAAAGTTAGCTCATAACTCAGCTCATACAATTAGCACGTACATTTTGCTTTTCTAATATCTTTACATTTTTGTTTGTTAATGCTGCTCATCCTTCATTCTGCTACAGCCAAATGTGGCTATACATCTTCCACCTTCATAACTAGGCCAGAACTATGCAACATTTTCAGACTGAAGGTTGCAACAGCTTTGAGTGGCATATGGAGAATGGAGCTCAAATGTAGGCAGGCTAGGCTAACACTGAAATGGATTTAATTTTAAATAAAATGTTATACTGTTAATATAATTACTGCCATATATTTAATACATTTTCCATCACATCAAAAAATGACCCCATGTTAACAAGATGTTCAGGGATATGTAGCCTTGATGTAGCTGTGAGCCCTTGAGTTATGCACCTTCATTTTGGGAAGAGGGAGATGGCTGCCTTTAGAGAGAAGATGTTGAAGGACTTGTAGTAGCAACCAAGTACTGGCAGAAAGCTCTGTGTGCCTTGAAAACTCTTCCATCTTCTCCTAAGTTCACTTGTTGTTCTCAGCTGTGGGAAAGGATGCTATAAGATTCAGTTGATGTAATGGTATGTGGGAGTGACCTTGGGAAAAAGAGCCATAACCAGGGGAACAGTCAGATAAGAGGCAGCTTAGCCCACAGCAGGAATGTGGGTGTGGCAAGCGTCTCAGAAGGGATCCTCCCTAGTTTCTTGGGCTGTAAAGGTGACAGGGGAGAAATGTACTTTCAGACTTGCAAGATTCTGTTGTTGTAACCTTACAATAAAGTACAGCTAGTATTTCTGGATGTCCTTCTTGTCTGGACTACCTCGCAAGGTGGACAGTTGATCTGTCTATTTACATGAAATGGCAAGAGATGTCATGTTATCCTTTGGTTCAGGCAGCAAAATACCTTGGGTTGTCCATGTTCCTCTTCATGCATCCATAGAATCACGCTTTTGCTTATGAGTGCTTCTGCCATAGATTAATGTGATTAATGTTATGATATGAGTAATGTTATGATTTGATAATAATATGAATGTTACATCTAAGATAACTCCACTGCAATGGCTTGAAAGACATGATGAGCTCACTTGTATAACTCTGCTGTGAGGCTCTAAATCCAATTAATTTGGAAATCATCAGCCTGGGAGTGACTATTCTAAGAGTACCATTTTTCTCTTGCTGACTTGGACTAACATGAAAGCATATCTGAATTTTTTCAGTGCTGTTCTCCTTTCTTTTCCTTGACTACTTTTATCAAAAACAAAGAAAAAGAGCTTTCCCCCATTTCAACGTTATTTGTTTTATTTGTTTTTTAAGCCTCACAAATGTCACAACACAAACAACATCAGATCCAGGAAATATCCAGGTGTCTTCTTGTCAAGCTCAAGCTTGTTGAGGTTGTTGTCATTCTGGGGAAAAAGCAATCAAACTCAGTCATCATTTGAAATCACACAGCTGACTCTAATATTTGGTCTGCCTGAAAGGGATTCAGACAGAACATATACCATATCACACTATATATCAAAATGGTTTGGAACAGAACACAATTATCAGGCAGGGAAAGAACTACACATCCCTGCCCACTAGCGCTTCCTCTGTTGTAACAGCCTTTTTTCAAGTTGCTGTTACACAAGCTTGCATATAACCTTTAGTTAGCCCAGTGTTTCTCAACCTTGGCTGCTTTAAGCTGTGTGGACATGGCTGGCTGGGGAATTCTGGGAGATGAAGTCCACACAGCTTAAAGCAGCCAAGGTTGGTAAACACTGAGCTAGCCCCTCAGTTTTTAACAATCTAACAAGTAGTAGTAGTTAGTATCTAAAATCTAAGTCTTCTGCAGTCTGTAGGGAAGAGTAAGGTGATCTTTAGTCTATTTCTAGATACAGGTATCTTTTTTTCTCCTACCCTAGAACATATTCCTATGTTCATCCTTCTTCAGAATGGTTCATCCATGTGTAACTCATTCTCTGGTGATGTTTTAGCTAAACTGAACAAGTATAACTTTTTCCATGAATGGCCATCTCCCTATCCTTTAAGGGAGAAAAGTCACCATCCTTAGAGCAGATCAGGAGACCATAGGGAACAGGTCTATTTCATATTAGCATTGAAAGATCATTGTTTTAAATATTCAGAATCTTTATTTCAGGAATGAAGGGCCCCATTGCTGAAACTGAAGTAGAAGTGTATGACATATTGTTTTGATATGCTGAGTATATAAAAGGCTAGATTCTTAGATAGCATAAATCAGAATCCTGCAGGAAACAGGTCTATCTCATACATCTGAAAGATAACTAAACTTCCAAAAAATGTTTCTGACAAGGATGGATGTTTCTTGGGAAACAGAAGATCTTCGGTTTGGATTTCAAACAACAGTTCTTTGAGGAGACTAGCAAAAGTTATTTTCAAGTACAGAAGGTAATCTACTCTAAGGAACACCAAAAGTTTAAAGGTTGGGCTATTAGAGTATCTTTGTGCAGTGCTAAGTGTTCGTTGTTTGACATTTCAACAAAATGTTGTGGACGTTTAGTTTAATTCAATATCAACTATTTATAGTTGGCCCACAAAGTGCAGTCATGCATTAAAGCCCTTTTTATGTCAAGAAAAAACATATTAAAGCATAACGTAAGAAGTAGGAAATGCTGTTCTGTTGAAGAACCCATGTCCTTGTGATTATATAAATATAACAACCCCAAAAGATGCAGTGGGTTATACACACATGTAGGTTACATGGGAGCTGGCAGGTAAATACTAATGAAACAAAGTGGAATAGATCGAGTTCACCATTCTGTTCAGAGAACAGAAGCCATGCTCTGGGTGCTTCCCCTCTTAAAACTAAAATAGCCATTCCTTGCACGGTGTAAAGTTGCATATTGAGGAAAGGGCTATGCAGATTTTATCCCTGGTATTCTAATTCCTGATCCACAGGAGTATTGCTCTTTTCAGATACCCCCAGTCTCCAAAAAAGATCCACTAAATGAAAGAGAAAACCCAGGAGAAAATCGTTTTGTTCTGTACTTATTTGTCAGTGATTAAATCCCTGAATCACATTATCTTTGATTTACCTAATTATGCTTTCTCAGAATATTTGACAGCATTTGATCCAACACTGAGAGTGCAGGACATGGATTTGGTTTTATATCTCAGCTTAAAACCTTTCTTGCCAATTCATGTCTTTTTCTCTATTTATAAACAGAGAAATGATGTTCTTTCTGCTCCTCACAAAAATGTTATGAGACTCAACAAGAGATGCAAACAGATTTCTATTAAAGGGCTAAATGGCCAATGTGAAGTCTAATATGAATGCCCAATATAAATACAGGTAGTCCTTGCTTAACATCCATTCATTCAACTGTTCAAAGTTACGACAGCGCTGGAACAACGGACTTGCGACCGGTCCTTGAACTTACAATCATTGCAGTGCCCCTGTGGTCACATGATAAAAATTCAAGCCCATACACATTTATGACCACCCTACCCCCACCCCTACCGCTGACCATCATGCTCACCTGCCTCCCCTCCACTGGGCTCACCATCCTGGCTATGCATGGGAAGGCACTACAGAAATGTCCTGCAGGCCGGTGACATCAGGCTGTGGTGCGAGGGCCACTCTAGGAGGCATGGCTCTTGCAAGACTGTTCCTGCAGTGATAGAGTCATGGGCAAGATGGACCTGGGCAAGTGATGCGGGCCACTTCTCATTTGGTCAGCTGCCGATGGGGCACAGGAGGAGGTGGGCTCCTGAGCAGGCATTTCTTATCACACCACAGCTCTGAGGCTTCTTGGCATGCTGCAGCAATGGGGCTGCTTGGCACATCACAGCAACAGGGCTGCTTGGCACACCATGGGGCTTTAGGCAGCACTCCTCAGTGGCGGTGGCAAGCCCAGCAGAGGGAGGAAGAACACAACAATTGTGCTGAGGAGAACAAGGAGGGAAGTCCACTGGGGAGCAGGGGGGCCATGGCTGGGGAGTACAACAGCCTCTTCATGCTGCGCGGGATGGCTAAAAGGGCAGAGATGGGGGGAGAGAGGAGAGTAGGGGGAGTTGAAGGGGTGGCAGTCAGGGCTGGGAGGGATCAAGCCAGGAATTGCTTGGATTAGGTAGGTCCTTGCCTAATGACCTGTGGAATTCATTTAACAACAGCAACAGGGACTGCTGGAACCGCCATCACTAAGTGAGGCAGTCACGTGATGTTTCTGTTAACAACCACTTTGCTTAGCAACAGATTTGCCAATCCCAATTAGGGTCATTAAATTAGGACTGCCTGTAGCATTTAAGCATAAACCTGGCCTAGTATAATGCATGAATTCAGTGGAGAGCATTACTCCTCCAAGTGGGAGCCTTTCACCATGGCTGGGAATGATGGAAGTTGTAATCTGATACATAATAAGGACAGCAGGTTGGAGAACGCTGTGGTGGAAAATACTTAGTGGAATGGACCAGTGATCTGACTAAATATAACACAGATCCCTATTTCCCTCCATCTTCTGTCCATTCACTAATAAATTAGGGCACTGGCTTCCACATCATTTCAAAGAATATGACTGGATGTAGTTTAGAAGACAGGAGCCTCTCGCCTTTTGTATGTTTGTAATTGTAAAATTGTTCATAATTTTAAAATCAGCGTGATGGTGATGCTTTCTCTGACACACTCAGGAGAAAGAAATAGCTAAGTTTTGTTAAGTTGCCAACTTTTAAATGCTTTTTAAAAAAGAGAAGGAAGGAAGAATAAAATAAATAGTCTTTTGTGCCCAAAATGGTGTGAATCATTTCACAGAACCCCTTTTAGTCTTTGCTTCAGAAAACATTGTACTTCCATATTGTACACCCAAATCCTAACCCTTTTTCCTTAAAAAAAAAAAGTCATTTGTAATGACCAATCATGTAAAAATATCTAACACAATGACATTTTACCTTGTGCAGTTGAAAGTCAAGGTTCACGTTTCTTTTGTATGTTATTTATGATTTCAGTTATCTGTGTAGTGTCCAGAACTTCCTTTTGAAGGCAAAAGAAAAGAACCAGTTTTAGTTCTTTATCTATAGTTTCATTCAACCATCAGTTGTGGCTATGATTTCTTAGAAAGTAATGTCTCTCTTGAGTTTTCTCTGTCTGTATCTGTGTGTGTGTGTGAAGGTCAAATGAATCAGATAATGTGAACTGAATTCCAAGTTGAACAGAAGAGTGTTTTCATTAGCCAAGCTCAACCTTTCACCACTGATGCTCAATATACCACCACCAAATTGCTTATTCCCTTGTCTAAATGGGAAGACTGAGACAGTATTCACACTGTCCCTTCTATCAGCCACAATGCTGTGAAACCTAACTAACCTTCCATTTGGTCTTGCATAATAAGGAAAATTCTCTAGTTTTGTTAGCACACACATCTACAGAAATATCCAAAGGTTTGCCAATTTTTACTCGATTATGATTGGCATAAAAAATATTGGGAATGCCTGCTGGCTGATTTATCTTGCGCTGATGATGTTACCTAGTTGGGTAATGAAATGTCTGCAAACAACCAAGCTCAGAGAGCACCACATTATTTCTCTCTATCTAGATGGTCTGTAATTCTCTTTATTTACGGAGATGCCCCTTGGGTTTTTTTCCATTGGCCTTTTGGTCTTTAACCATAAATAAACTAAAAAATTAGATTCAACATACTTTCTAGAGGGAGAATATATGGACCAGTGAACATGGGAATCAGTGTAAATAGATTCTTGGTTGCACTGTTCTCCAAAGGTTTTCCTTGTATAGTATTCTTTCCCTGTGATTTTCTTTTGGGGACTATTTCTTCCTTTGGAGCTGAAGATACATTTTGAAGTTCAGAGTTTTCCTCTTTTGCTTACCTCACCTTACTGATTCCAATAGAAGTGAATATATGTAGCTCAGGTTGAACTGTGGAATCCTTGGTGCTCCCCACACTAACTAGTACTAATGATGTTACCTAGCTGGGTAACAAAACGTCTGCAAGCAAACAACCAAGCTCAGAGAACATCAAGGACTTCACCTTACTGAGTTGTAGTTAGGACTGTGCATGCTTTGCAAATGATTTGGAAAGCACGCTTTGGACCTTGAACAAACACAGCACATGCATGTTATTCACTAAAGCAGACTCCCCCCCCCCCCCCCAAGCTTGTGAAAAAGCTTGAAAAAAGCTGGGCTGCTTTAATGAATACCAAAGAGGTGCCATGCTGCTTCTGAATCTGGGAAGCCATATATCTAGTTTGGTGTATGATTAAGGTACTGGACTAGAAATCAGGAGACCATGAGTTCTAGTCCTCCCCTAGAGATCAAAGCAGCTGGGTGACTTTGGCCAGTCACTCTCTCTCAGGTCAGGCCAGCCCACCTCCACAGGGTTATTGTAGTGGGGAAAAGAGGAGAAGGGAACATTATATACACAACCTTGAGTTGGACAAAATAAAAGGTGGGATATAAATCTAATAAATAAATGATGTAAATCCAGATAGAGCATTGCAATGTGTAAAGAACTCTTCGTTTCATTCATACAACAACTTTTTCAGTGGTGAAATTGTGTAAAATATTTCATCCCCCCAAAAATTCAATATTAAAATAGATTTTTGAACGAGCCAAACTAAAAAAGGGGGGGGGAGTTATTCTGAGATAAGAACATAGCATGGTTGCCAGAGACCACAAGGAGACCTAGGCAGAAATATACAACCACAATTTTGGTATATCAATTAGGATAGACAGCACACATCGTTCATTTTTAGAATAAGCAATGTAAGTATGGTCAAGCAAAGAACTGAGGGCACTTTGTTAACATTTTGTGGATTCTAGAGCTACAGTACATACCTCCTACATCTAGCTAGCTTCCTGTCTTTTCTCCTTCCTTTGGTTCATTTTGTTCTGGTTTTTCTTCTGCTTAGTCAAAACCTTGGCACATACGTGGCTTCATTGCTCTTTCCAAATTCTGTTTTTGAATTGTATTGTACACTGTGCATTGCTTAAGGAGCCGCAACAATGGTTTAGCCTGCAATGAGCATCCCATCATCACACAGGTAATCAGCCTTGATTTTCCAGAGGTAAAAGATTATTAGATGCACAACAGTCTTCACATTCATGCAAGATGAACTCTCACCTAACTAGCCATAGAAGCCAGGGTAACCCCTACCTTCCATGAATATCCACGTAACTGCACAAACGCCATGAAGTACAGCCTCTTGCATTCCCCTTCCCCACAAACAAGGAGCACATCCTTTGAGCCTCTGCTCTGATGCTGCTCCATAATCCTACTCTGTACCTTCTGCAGCTCTCCACCCTACACTTAAAGGATGTACTGTTTTGTCACCATTGTGTTAAGCCTACAAATGACTATTGCATTGTTACTCTGTACCCTTATTCATACCTCCTGTGGTAAATCATAATTCCTGGCTTTCTTTTTTATCTTTCTAATGCTGTTGTTAGAAATAAACTACTAGTCCAATACCAGGGAGTGGTCCATTAACTAATCATTTTCTTGTTAAAACATCTGTAGTAAAATAAAGAATAGACAGATTGAACTGAATTTTTGCCAATATCCTTGAACAAATTTTCTGCACTGTAGTCTGGAAGAGTATATAATCAGAGGTGTATAGGCCATAAATCCACCAAAGATTCAAGAACTGGTTACTGAGTGTGTGTGTGTGTGTGTGTACATGTAATCCAAGATATGGGGGATCAACCTGGCAGCCAAGTGTATCCAAATTATTAAAAATATTGAAGTGCATTTCTACAAACAACTGTTTGACATGTTAGTGCTTATCCAAAGCCTATATTTACAAAATTTAATTGTAATCTAGAGAATCCTCATCTATTTTATAAATGTCAGCTTCTTGCTATAGTATAAATATGGGAAGATGCAGAAATATTCCACTGTAGTAACTAATTTGAGCTCCTTTTGATTTATATTCCTTCTCAACACACCTGCCTTAGTCATCCTTCTCTGTCAGTTATATTTTGGTGACAACTTCCACCATCACCTTTCTATCTCCTGAAGGGAACAAAGGCTGGACAAAACCGTGCATGGTAATCAACAGCATCTTTACAGGAAGGTCTAACTCATACAGGAAGCAGCTTCCTGCATCTGACCACTAACAAACAAAAAGATGTACAACGAAGTCCAAAAGGGTCAGGCAAAAGTCACAGGAAGGGCAACAAACAATTCAGACTGTTAGGTCACCACCTTACAAACTGCCCAACTGCCAGGTAGCAGCTTCTGCTAGCATTCCAAGTGATGACCACTAGATGACAGCAAGGAATTCAAGATTTATGCCTTTCTTTAGTATCATCTCGTGGTCATCTGGAATTTTGCAGCCCAGATCTGGTAGCTCTTGATCCATTTCACATCTCAGTCAATGGGAACTAGCAATCTTCCTCCATCACCAGCTGTTATTGGGAAAAGTATCTTTGGTCTTAATACCTGAATAGTCATCTACTCCTGAGAATCAAACTATACAACCCAGTGATTGAGTTCACACATCATGAAAAAGCATAGGTTGTCTAACCATAATTTATGGAATAAACACCAATAAGCTTGGTTCATATCACACACTAAGCCAAAATCTATGGCTTATAAACCACACTGGCTGGCTTCCTATGGCATGGCCTTCAATAATCTAGCTCAGTGTTTCTCAGCCATGGCCAGCTGGGGAATCCTGGGAATTGAAGTCCACACATCTTAAAGCCACCAAAGTTGAGAAACACTGATTTAGCCAATTATTTCAGTAAGAGAGTCCAGCAGATGAGTCATACTGAATCATGCCCAATGTAAATATGCATATTTGTATATGTATCTGTTAAGTTACAGCAACAAACCCTTTCAATGGGGTTCCCATTGCACTGCAATTTAAGGCTATGACTTTAAGGATGGACTTTATCATAAACATAAGATCTGGTTGCGTTTTTATTGATCATGAATTTACCATATTTGAATTTACTTTATTTGCAATTTAACAGTCTTTATCCATTATCATCTCAGGAAAAGGAGGGGGAGGCCTATTCAGAGGTGTCTCCTTTTCCAGGTTTTCTTATATGATTTATTGCAATCTCCCTCCACCTGGAGCTTGCAGCCATCCAGCGTTGTTGAGAGTTGGGCAGCATACAAGTCTAATTTATTATTATGCTTGGTCGCACAGTCAGCCAGATGTTTAGACTGGATTTGGCATTTTTGTCCACCTATCAAGTCCTTTCCAAGGACCTGGGATAGGCAGATGTTGTCTGATGGTGTTAAAGGTATCGTCACAGGATATAAGCTGTTTCAAGTAAAGCTGCCTTTTGCAATTGACTGATGGTGATTTTGTCAATGCCGATGGTCTTCAAGTGGTGCTCCAGATGTTTTGGGATTACACCTAAAGTGCCTATAACTATTGGTACTATCTTTGCTTTCTTTTGCCATAGTCGTTCTACTTCTGTTTGCAGGTCTTTGTATTTTGTGATTTTTCTCTAGTTCTTTGTCTTCTATTCTGCTGTCTCCAGGTATTGCAGTGTCCACTATCCAGACTTTTTTGTCTTTCTTATCAACAATTGTTCAGTCTGGGGTGTTATGTGGCAGGTGCTTCTCTGTTTGAATTCTAAAGTCCCAGAGCACTTTAGCTTCTTCCTTTTCTATTACTTGGTCTGTTTTGTGATCCCACCAGTTCTTGCCTGCAGGCAAATGGTATTTCTTGCAGATCTTCCAATGCACCATTGTTGCTACTTTGTCATGCCATTGTTTGTAATCAGTCTGTGTGATACTATCCTCATCATCATCCTAACAGATCAAAAGGCAAAGGCTTGTTTATTGCCGTACAAAGTACACAGCTGGACAGGTCTACAGGTGACTCAAAACCCATTCAGGGAAGAGTCTTGGCTTCTGCAGGAGGCAATGAGAGAGGAAATCGCACTGGGGCTTGCTTTGCACCAGACTTTCACACAGCTGACTGGATAGCAGGTGGCTGCAAGTATACATTTCATGCTAACATATTCATTAAAGCTCCCTTGCCTCTATCTTCCTGGAATTGTAAAGTGCTTGCTGGTATTATGCAAGCAAGCCTGTGCAAGGATGCACTGCTTTTCTCAGAAAAAGAAGAAATGAAGCCCAGATGAATTGGAATGAACCTTTCATTTTGCTTCTTCCTCTCTTATGATCTTTGCCGAGTGTTGCCTGTGGCCAGAAGACTGCTAAATGAAGGAGTTAAGTATGCAAGACTGATTCTATGTGGAGCTGAACCAGATTGCAGTATCTGGGTCTAACATAATTTCTTCATAAGAACCTAGAAGGTGTGTCTATTGCTATTATGCAAACCCTCCAATTGTTTGCAGGATGTATCCTGCCTGCTTTTGGGCCTATAAAATAAGTCATACTATATACTTACAAGGCTCTCATCTCCCTTTTTTTTATTTGAACAAGCATTTACTGTTTGGAGAACTATGTAGACATTATTTACATATTTATATATCCCTATATACATAGGGATGGCATTATTTATATATTTATAGTATTTTGCAATATTTTGATGCTGCCCCACTTCATCAATTATTTCATTTAATCTAATTGAAACCATGTTTCACTTCCCTTTTTTTTATTGATATGTAAGCAGACATAAAGCTTAATCATATTTGTTTGTTTGTTTGTTTGTTAGATTTATATCCCACCTTTCATTCAGGAGGTCAAGGTGGGGTGCTCCTTCCTCCTTTCTTCCCCACAATAACCTCCGTGAGCAATAGGTTG
Source organism: Liasis olivaceus (assembly GCA_030867105.1). Classification (NCBI taxonomy): domain Eukaryota; kingdom Metazoa; phylum Chordata; class Lepidosauria; order Squamata; family Pythonidae; genus Liasis; species Liasis olivaceus. The sequence goes on from CM061351.1 coordinate 15,011,728, forward strand.
GGACAAAGAGAGATTGACCCAAAGTTCCTCACTGAGATTCCATGGCTGAATTTAAACCAAGATCTCCCCAATTCTAATCCCACACTTTATCATAAATGTGCATGAAAGACTACTTAGTACTTTTTTTCCCCCTGGTTGGTCTCTCTCTCTCTCTCTCACACACACACACACACACACACACATACACAATTTTTAAAATGTATAAACACTAGCCCATTTCTTTAAATACTGATTTATAAACTCTAGGAACATATAAACATTCAGAAATGTTCATACTTCTTTAGAGGGGGCAAAGGTACCTATGTTTGCTTTTCATTTGTTTGGGATGGTTATTAATTTCTAAATATATCTCACAAATTTATTGAATAAAACAAAACCAGGAGACACTTCAAACATAGTGGCAGAATAATTAGAAGTGATGCTAAAATCTCTCTCTCTCTCTCTCTCACACACACACACACACATAAGCTATACATGGAGAACATCATAAATCTTCCTATTGACTTAGTTTAGCATATTCTCCCTTCCTTGCTAAAATATTCACACACAGTTACATATCCAAGAGAAGATAGGAACGACACACAGCTGAGGATGCTAGGAAAACTACAGCATGCTAAGTTTAGCTGCTCCTCTGAATGTTTTAAGCTGCACTATGCCTCTTAAGTGAATGATCGGATAGATAGGGTCCCACAATCTCACAGTTTATTTCCTACCAGAGCTCTGTACACAGAAAGCTAGCTTAATCAGAACCGTTGTCTACTTTAGCCATTTATCTCTCTCTAAAGCCATACATAAAATACTTTCCTATCCCATTCTACCTAGGGGCCTAATTACAGCTTGTTTTAACTCCATCTGCTGTCCTTCTACTTACTTACTTACTTACTCATTTATTTATTTATAGGTAATCCATCCAGATCAGAATCACTTTACTCTTCCCAAATGTTTTCATCCTTCTATTCACATCCACTCCCACCACCATCATGTATTACTAGGAGTTTGTTTTTAAAAAAGCAAAGTAAATTTCCACTGGTGGCTGTGGAGCTCCCCCCCCCCTTTAGATCTGCTCCTTTCATCTGTTATTGTGATATTGCTGGGGGGGGGGGTTCCCCTCAGTTTGTAAGTTTTTGAGTCCAAACCAAAGAGCTGCAATAATGTATGGAGATTATTTTAGGGCATTGGCTAGTCATTTACAATTGATTTCATTTATGTCTCCCCATTGTCCACTGATCTGGGGATAAACTGTCATGAACTCAAGGGGCTTTCTTTCTCAGTTGCCATGAATAGGATTGCATAGTTAGTTGCTTACATCAGATAATCTCTCCTGGAGCCTTAAGCTTTCAAAGCACTCTTCCACTGTCAAATGATGGTTTTACAACCCCCCAAATACATAAGTCATGCCTCCATGCATTTGTAGCAGAGTGGCCAGTTTGCCAAAATGTTTTTCACAGCATATATTTATATCTAATGTAGGTACAAGGATCATTTTTCTGCTTCTATGGAGAAATAACCTTAATCATATAAACATATAATTGGTATGGTACAGTAGGAATGAGTAGATAGTGGAGCAGGAAAAATCCCCATGAAATATTTTTCATATGTCACATACATGAAAAGCAATTCAATCTTTAATGCCATCTGTTGTGAATGATTCATATGGTTATGGCAAAACCAGTGCCAGATCACGGTATTCCTTAGCATTGTGGTCTGGTTGTTATTAAAATTGAAGCTCTTCCCATTGGCAGAGTCCATTCTCACCTATACCATGTTGTACAAATCTAAGACTCACATGTTTTAACTAGTCTCCTGGCTAAACCTTTTCTGTATCCTTATAACTGGATGCTTCTATGAATATCTTCTAATGATTACCATAAACTATAAGGTTAAACTTTATTGGAGAGAATATGATATTTCTCAAAACCTATCAGGAATTTCTCAGTGAGAATGTCAACAGGGCTAGGCAGCAGGGAATGTCTTTCAATATGTCCTAGGACGTCACATGGATGTGACTGGGAGTAATCCTAGTTATTTGCTCTCTCCTTAAGAGAGTGGGGGAGAAAGAGATCTAATTTTAGCATCAAATGGGTCATGCTTATGTACAAATCAATATGTCCATATTCATCAAAAACAATATAATGACTACTGTTATTATGTTACAGCCTTGTGGTCAAGATTCCTCCAAGAACCCAACAGATTGGATCACAAATTGCAGTAAACAGTGGCTTTTTAATTATAGCTTATTACATAAACTACAATGAAGGGGTTCATATAACATGTTAAGCTAGAAACTAATTATCTTATGGCTTGCTATGATGTGCAAATCTAGCGACACGTGTTTTGCTGGGCTTGTTAACATGTAAATTGCAGTTGCTGCCTATTTTTAATATTAATGCATTTGACATCTGTCCATCTCTGCTTTTGAATTATTTGCTTATTGCATTGCATTTTATCATGCATTGTGTTTATGAAACTTTGAGCTTCATTTAAGGTAAATAAAGTCTTCATTGCTAGTCCTGGGGAAATAATATTATGTTCCTTGGCCGGCTGAAGGAAATAGTTATACCTGGGAAGTGATTATAAATAGATCAGAACTGATTACTCTGTATTTCTTAAACAAAACCTCAGATTTTCTCCTGGAGAGTTTACCCATCCAATTCATCTGTGCAATGTAATTAGAAAATGGCTGAATACAGCTTTTTAAAACAAAAATGAAGCTAGTCCCAACATATACTTTAATGTAATTAGATATAAGTTTTGGAATACTGATTCTGTTGTCATATATATATGTGTGTGTGACATATACACAAGATTATTTTCACATGCTTCAAGTGCATTTGATGTATTTTTGTGACCATTTTGTTAATAAAATGTCACTTTGACAGTTTCTATAAGCTGACTTTTTATGATCCACTCTGTATAGATTAATGTTTTCCTTCTTCATGAACTAACGAGCCTTTTCTTCAGATCCTCTTTGATATATTTCCTAATAACAGGAAAGCATAGAAAAAGCACCACGAGCCATGGCATTTGTATGAGGAGAGTGCCACACAGTGGCCAAACGTGAGGGAAAAGTCAGCTCTGCAAAATGGGATCTTTATGCCTGTTTCTCAAAGAGAAGATCGTTGTTCTTTTTGATGACTTTTATTTCTACTTTTTCTCCACTTTGCTTGAGCCATATAGATCAGATTTTGTGGCTTACCCAGCCACTCTAGGCCTGCCTTCTCCAACCTGGGAGATATGTAGAACCACGCTAGCTGAAGGTGATTGGCACCAAGTTAGGAAAATGTGGCCAAGGATTATAAAGGTTCATATCTAGCAAGCACTTTCAGATGATCTCCGGTCCTCATTGGAAAAAGGTACCTTTATATCCATTATTCATGCTAATATAAAGCTAGTTCCAACTTCAGCCTTCCACCCACCTCAGGAGTAATATAACTAAGGATTCAACTACCTTATTTACCTTTCAGTTTAACTATTTGCTGCCTGGGGATTCTGAATGTGGCAGTCCTAACATAACTGAGGAACATCAGTTGGAGGAAACCCAGGTTTTCAGAGCTTGCCTTTGCAAAAATAGCAGCTTTCACTTTTAAGATTTTAAAATGAGTACAGAATATATTGGGGTACACATTCTATCATGTGGCAAGAAGGGGGGCGCAAGGGAGCAGCAAGAAGTTTGCTTTCTAATAACTGGGTGGTTTGTGACTGGGGATGCCCATCCTAGAAGTGATGTGATGTTAGATCTACAAGGTAGGCCAGGCTAAGAAACCAACCTCATATAGGTCAGGACTACTTTTATTGTAACAGCTATAATTACCCAATCTTGCAAGTCTGAATGTGCTTCCCTCTTTCTCCTTTTATTTTCGTGGGAACTAGGGAGGGGCTTGCCTGAGACATTTTCTCAAGTTACTTTCTTGGCCCAGGTTCAAGCCTCTCTCATCTGACCATTGCCTTGGTAGTGGCTCCTCCTCCTGTCCTTCAAGGCCGTTGCCTATGTCCTCTACATGTTTTGATTCTGTAAGCTTTCCCATGGCAGCCCTTTTTCTGAACGTGTCCACTGGAAGACTTACCATATCTGGCATGCAGCAATCCAGATGGCCACTAAATTACTACCAAGGTTGCATCTCTTCGTTGCCATTTAGGTGTCATCCAGGCTTTTGAGCCTAGTTAGGGTATGCCTACTCCATGGGCCAAAAAAGACTGCCAATTCCTAAAACAGCTGATTAATTGTAGGCAACAGTAGAAGCTACCTGTTTCTCGTTCATTATATAATGCTGTTTATTTTTTTTTTAAATAAAAGATGTTAATATCTACATTTCTTTGCTGATTGTAATAAATATTTCAGTTACTAGTTGTAAAGAATTTGGAGGATGATATATGTGTGTGTGTGTGTGTGTGTGTGTACACACACACACAAATATACACATTTGGAGGAATGTAGGGGTGTGTGTAGATAGAGATGATAGAGACAAACATATATAGAGAGAGAGAGACACACACACCCATACACACACACACACAATTATAAAACTAAGACCCTTATTCTGACAATCCCGCTTTCTTATAACATAACACTAGATGGCATACAATAGCTATCAGAGCTCTGATTTTGACCTAGAGACTCAAAATCAAATAATGCACAAAAGAAATGGAGCATTCAGCCAAGATATCAGCTGCATCTTGCTTTCTTGTTAGTCACTTCCCACTCTTCAGGTCCCAATGAACATAATGTCACCAGGACTGTCTGCCAGTAATTGTTTCTTCTAGTAAGCCCATGTTTGCATCATCAGTGACAGTATCTAGCCTATTTTCTGTCAACTCCTTTTTCAATTGCCTTCGATTTTTCCAAGCAAAAGAGTTTTCTCCAATGACTCTTACCTTCATATTATGTGTCTAAAATATCTGAGCTTTAGCTTGATCATGAATGCTTCCATGAACACTCTGGTTTTACTTCAGGTCCTTCAAGGAATCATTTGTCCTTCCTGTAGTCCAGAAGAGTCTCAACATTTTTTCCCAGCACCATAATTCAAAGGCATCAAGTTTTTTTAATTAGCTTTTCTGATGATCCAGCTTCCACTGCCATATGTTACAACTGGGAAAGCCACAGCCTTGACAGCGTGTATGTTTATTTATTTATTTGACTTGTCAGTCGCTGTAATTTGCTAAGACACTTGGCAGTTAACCAAGATACATAACATGAAACATCTATGATAACATAAATAAGGTGTCCATAAATAAAGAACAATCCAACCAAAACCAAAACCAACAAAAACAAAAGCTAAGACAGTAGCCACTCATATCACAAAAGCTCTTTAGAAGAGTTCAGTTTTCAGCATATACTGAAATAAACACACCAAAAGGGCCAATCTCATCTCAACTGGGAAGCTCTTCCAAAGATCAGGTGTTGAACAGAAGAGCAGTGTCTCCATGCCTCAGCTCCCTTCACTTTACAGAAATGGTTTACTACTAACAGCTTCTCCCAGGACAATCAACCTCAAAGAGGGCAGATAGTTGTGGGTTCAGGTCCAAATACAAACCTCCTGATAAAAAAAAAAAAGGCTTATTTATAAGTAAGATCCTACTTCCAAGGAAGAATTATTTCTAAGGGGCCTAATGGCTGGTAATTGCATCCTACATGAAATTTTGGGAACTCTGATTTTATAAACCTTCAGTTAAGGGCTAGAAGAAATGCTTGTATACTAGACTCTGCCCTGCGTTGCTTCCTGGATTTCTGACTATCTATCATTATCTATCTATCTATCATCATCTCTCTCTCTCTCTATTATCTATCTATCCATCCATCCAACCATCTATCTGTTTTGAATAGAACAATAAATGATAATACAAATTAGAAGAAAAGAAAGAAAAGAAATGCAAGATAAAAAAAAGAAAAAATGTATAAAAAAGAACCCCCCTCCCCCAAGAAAGTGACCTCCCACCCTTATCATGGCAAGTAAAAACAATTCCCTGGTCTCTTCACCTCCTCTTAGCTAACAAATATACAACTCTTCATCCCATAACCCATTTGTTAACAATAGGCAAATCAAGTAAGTAATGTCTTCTTCAATCCAGTTACCAGCAAAAGATCCAAACAAAGCTCAACAAAATCCCATTTAAAAGGCATGAAATGGTCCCAATATCCTGATAAAAATAAAAATTTTTAAAAAAAAAAAGTATAACATGACAAAGAGAGACCATTTCTACCTTACAAAAGGCAAGCGCCCATATACAACATTCTAAATAGCAACTTATCCTGTTCAAATACACATTCCATACCTCCATTCTAGACTATAAGCACATCCACGTTTCACAAATATAAAGTAATACGCGTATCCTAATATAAGCAAAAGACTACAATGTAACCTAACCAAGAGAAATAATTTATCCTTTAAAAAGACAAGTTCTCCAAACTTATTTTGGATAAAAAGAAACAGTTAAATGCAAAGTCAGCTTAAGTACAGGTAGTCCTCAGTTTAAGAAGGAGTTCCATTCCCAAGGTCTGTCCTTAAGTCGAAATTACAGTATATGTAAACCAGGACAGTATTATTGTATAATAATGTATAAGTAGTATTGTGTAATTAACTTGAACCATTGTGTATTTAACTAAAATCATTGTGTATTTAACTTGAATTCTGTTACAATAGGCTCCATTCTTAACTATGGGTCATCCTTAAACCAGCCGTTCTTAACTCAGGGACTAAACCTGTATTATAAAGTTAAGATTATATAAAGTAACTATAGAGGAAAAGACTTTTACGTCATATTAAATGTAAGCAAATCCAGTATACCACATTTTTCTAATTAAGATATCAATAAATCCAGAAAGAACCACCCAAAATAACAACATATCCCATTTTATCCCTGATCAAATAAACCAACTTTGTAGTCCTTTTTTCTTCTATACAGGGTGATCTTTCTCTGTAATCCATTCAGATGGTTGTTGACGCTTGTAACCAATTTCTTTAGAACTTTAAACAGTCTGTTTTGTAAATCCAACAAAAGGAAATTATTCCAATTGTTCTCTGGGATTATCATTTTTATTTTTCTTGATTTTTAAAACCGCATCCAGTTTTCTCTCTATATCTGGTGACAAATTTTTATTCAGAGTCTTGTTCATATTTTCCGCAAGTAAATTTTGCAGTATATCTTGTTCTATAACATCTTTACTGGGAACAAACTTTTCTCAAGAAGACACAACATAGTTGACATGACTGAATCAAATTCCTGACGCAGGTCCCTGCATAGTTGCTCATAGACATCTCTAAATGCCATTATAAGTTGCTTGTCTTTTAACTCCCATCTCAAAAACAATTTTTCTTTCCACAGACGTACATTTATTCTTTTAAAAATAATTTCAAAGTCTTAATATTCAAAGTCCAAAACTCCAACATTTTCTGAGCCCTTAAAACATTCTGTAGCCAAAACCTTGTCTTGCTTTTTGCTGTTTATTTTAAGTTCTTAAGAATTATAAAAATAAATATTCATATCTTTATATTGAGGAATGTAGGCACTCACCTGGTATTTCCAGCCTTGTCACTCTGCAAGTATCTAACTTCTTTGAAACAATTAATAGGCAATTTCCAAAAATATTTAGCAAGGGAAAGGCTTCATTTGCAGCTGGAGCAAATATGATGAATTCCCCGTCTCCCACTTTCCCCCACCACCACCTGAGATCGCTGTCTTGTGGTCTGTGAGGAAGAGGAACAACCGTAAGGAGAAACAGCTTGGGTGATCTCGCATCTCTCTCTTTCTCTCTTTGATCCAGAGAGGATCGTAGGAGCCGATCCACTTCGGCTCCCTTGTAAAATGCTGCAAAAGTCAGCTTCGCTTGTCCGAGGAACTGTCTTTAGTCCACCATCTTCCTCCAGAAGTCCTAGATTTCAGCCTCCTAACTGCTGGAAATTTGCCTTCACTCCTGACTCTACTTGATGTCTTGCTTTTTGTTTGAAAACTCACATTTGACCTCTAGCCTGCCTTCTGAATACACATTCAATTAACTGTTCAATTAGCTTGCTTCTGATAGAGATTTCTGCAAGTCTGCAACATTGATATGCTTAAAGCTGAATAGTCTCTAGATGCACCCAATTAATATGGGGGAAAGCTAATATTACACATATGTAAGTTATAATTTTCATAGGAACACGAAAAAAGATTTCATTCGGAACACTCATTCTAGCTATATTGCTAGAAATTACTGTTCAAATATAAGCAGGCAATACAATTAAGAATATCTTCCAGTGATTATTAATAATATCATCCATATTCACATATTCATGATATTTATGAGACTGCCATTATCTAGGATTCATAAACTGAGGCTGCAAATATCCAGAAGGTCATTAGATAGTATCAAGGAGATACAAAACTGCCCAGAGTCGCTTTTTAACAAGATGAGCAGTGACAAATTTAATATATAAATAAAAATAGATAGAAAAGTCTTAACTCTCTGGGGTCTTCTAGTGATCCTCTGGAGTTTCACAGCCCAGCTCTAGTAATCCTATATTAGCACATACAAAGAAAAGAGCGTGCTGTTTTTAACAGTAGCTGCTCTGAACTGGTGTAACTGCCTATCTTAAGAATTCAGAGCTTTTGAATTCAACACCAAGTTGGAATATCTGGAATAACCTGTGCATTGTTTAAATGCATTCTAATTGATTCTTTCCATGTACAAGAACTAATGTGTATGCAATAGAGTTCTTTCGAGATCCCATTAAGGGGATACAAACTGGGCACTGAAGAGTTAAAGTACATCTGCCCTAATATGAATTATTTTAATTGGAAATGTATTAATTGGCCTTTTAGATATATAATATGATCCTAGTGAAAGCCAGTGGCATTCGCTAATCGTCATATCTTGGAGACAACAGGGATTTTTCATAAGTACTGTATCCCTGCTAGCTAGTATTGTTGTTGATTGATAGCATAAACAAACAGAGCTAGAATGTAATTCAGTTTGATTGTATTCAGGAAGAATAAAATCAATGCAGCTACTTTTGAGCAAACAAAAGGGTCAGTTTTGGGGGGGGAGTAGGTTCATATTGCACAAGAGTTTCATTTTATGGGGCCCCAAAATAGATAATTGGATCATATAATAACTATAATAATAATCCTACATTTTATTTGGAGTATTTCTAAAACTCTGTAATCATTATGTGAGGAGGTAGGGAAATATAAAAGTTGCGCTGAAGAATAATTCAAGGAATCTATGTATAATGAATGCTACAGAATATAAATCTCATCACATGGACAAACTTTTGTTCATATTTAGTGCCTCTGAGTAGATCAGTAATTGCATATGATAAAGCAGTGCACTGGATGGAATGGAGATAACATCTGGAAAGTTATGCAGTTTAGTGTTTGGGTGTACCCACCCACTGCTAACAATAGCATGCCTTGGGGTTCTCCATGCTATTTGGTTATGGAGTAGCTCTTTAGCTTTGGTGTGAAGCTGTACCTGCCCTTGACAATTGCAAGAATGCCATTATTGTTCTCCTACGCAAAGGGAGAGGTAACAAGGGCACATGTTTGTCTGGGAAGGTGTTTGTCAGAACACTGATTCAAAAGATACAAGTGGAGACAGTGAGCAAAATCTGGAAAAACAACTATGGCTTTACAGCAGACAGAAGGTGTGCAGATCAGGATTTTTCCTCTTCAGCAAGTCGGTGAGAAGTGTATATTGTGAGAAAGAAAGTTGATTGCGTGCTTGTTGATTTTAGAAAAGATATCTGATAAAGTGTATAGGCTTGAGTTATGGAACATTTTGGACAACTGCAGAATTGAATCTTGGTTGCTGAATGTTAGACGCGAAGTATTTGATGGAAATAAATCATTGTACAAGAATAAATGGAATGCTGGAACGTAGAGCAGGAGTAAGGCAAGGATGTAGGATGTCTTTTTGGTGGTTTAATGTACTAATTGATAAATATATATAGAATCCTTGTAGTGACATTAGAGCTGGGTTGCTTACAGTGGTGAATGTATGTGTACTTTTGTCTGTAAATAATGCTGTGTGTTGTTAGCTGAGAACCTGAATGATTTGCAGAGAATGTTGGATAGTATTAAATAGGGAGGAGCATGTACTTTAAAATTAAGTAGTTTTGGCAGGGAAAATGGATTACAACTTACATATCAATGGCAAAATATTAGAGTAAGTGGATGAATTTGTATAACTTGTTAGAATTTTACTGAAGATGGGAAAATAGAAGGCAACATTTTAAGATGTGCAAATGCTGATAGACTAACAGTGAGTCTGTTGCAAGGAATGAGTGTTTGTCAAAATAAGCTAAAATGGATGGGTATTAGATCATGTGTGATACTTGGAACAGAAAGGCTTTGGGTTACTTGCTTAAAAGATAGGATCAACAATGAATGAGTGCTGAATGAATGTAGATGAGTAACTAGTATAAAAAAAAGTAGCTGAGGTGGTTTGATCATATAAAGACAATAAAAGAGGGTTGAATTGTAAAATAAATGAAAGAAGAGTGAATGGATTGAGAGGAAGGGGAAAATCAAGGACAATGTGGTTGAATGGAGATGATGTGATTGTGAAAGTGGGAAAGGTAAAAAGTTAAAGGAACAAAAGTCAATGTATAAAGCAGTGTGTCAGGACAAAACCAGGATAGTTTTCAAGAATAGAAAGGTATGGAAAGTACAGCGAATTTTAGAAGGTTTAATTAGATTTCCTTTTCCCCCTCTGATCTCCTTCCTCATTTTTCTTTCACTTACTACTTTTTTCTGCACTTTGCATAATGTTGCATTATTACCAAAAGGTAATAATGTGATGAGTATATATGTATGTATATGTGGATGATATACATGCAGAACAGAAATCAGAATAAAACTACTTTAAAATCTCCCAAACAAATCAGGATTTGTAAATCAAGGAAAATAATAGTTTATGACTCTAACTTGTAAATACAGCAACTAACTCAGGTTGCTAGAGTCAAATATATTAAGCAAACCATTTCTCTTTTTGATTTGAACAATGATGGCGGTGAAATAATACAATCACAGAATGTAAGAATTGAAAGGGGTCTTGGAGTTAGTTTCTCAACAGATGGCCAAGCGGTAGCAATCTCCCATTATTATTGTGTTTCTCCTTCCTGAAAGTTCTATAATCTGATCCAAGAGGGCATTATCCAAACTTTCTGACTGGCTTGGCAGTCTATAGTGCAACCCTACAATTACCTCCAATGTGAAGTTAGTTTTCCTCCCACCGAATAGACAATTTAGTCTATAGCTTGATGTTAGTTAAAGGTTAGATATACAAATTCGTCTTCTGGTCTATTCTGTTACCTTAGAGAAAAAAGCTGCAAGGGTAGCTTGGCTATTGTCTTCCCTGAAACTGCCATGTTTAGGCCTTTCAACTGACTGTCAGCTCCACAAGGTAGACCAGGAAATCAATTCCAAAGGAAGGCTAAAATTACTTTTATTGAGATTGGCTATGATAACAGAATCTTGTAAGTCTGATCGTGCTATACCTCCTCCTCCCCCTCCTTATTATACTTCAGTGAATTAAGGAGGTGTCTTCCTGAGCCATTTCCAAATGTTATCTTGTTATTCTGGACTCAAAAAATGTTTCAGCCCTTTTTGCCTAGGTAACAGATCCTGCATATTTCCCTCAAGGTCCTCTCCCTTACTCTCTGCAGGAACATTGCCAGGCAAGTCACTCCTGACTTTTGCATCAGAGATTTTGATTTCCAATTTCCTGAAACTTTTAAACATGAATTAAAAGACTTTAGAACGGCCTTCCCTAATCTGATGTCTTCTGGATCACTTGGGAATGTATCTCTCCATATTTCCAATCAATTTGTCCATTGGAATTACACATTTTTAATTAAGAAAGTGTTGCATGAAACTTATAGGTAATACCTAGGCATTTAAGGATTTTACGTGGCCCTTCAAATTCAAATTCTATACTGTGCATTAACATAAATTTTCCTAGATGCAGAATGTCCAATCATAGCAGTTAAGCAAATGGCATTCAGAGACCCCCACTCTCACGGTAGCTTATTATGCCCTCCCAATAGAACCATCAACCAATGGCATCGGAGAAGGTACAGAACTCAAAAGTCAAGAAAGAAAATTTAAAAGGCAGAAAGTAGAACAGGAAGCTCAACAAAACTCTTCCAGCCTCTATTAACATAAAGGAGCTAAATGCTATTTTTGGAGTTAAAGAATGTCCCAGGCAAAAATATGCTCCCCTTAGCTTTTCCATCAGGGGAGGAGGGGGCAGGAACAGTAAATGAGTAAATACACAGATTGGCTGAACTATGAGTGTGAAGTCCAAGCTGATTTCTAGTTTCCCAGAGGAGCAGAAATACCTCGGCCTTAGTGGCCTTCCTGGCTGCTTCTGTCCTTAATTTAAGGAGGAGAGGGAACCATGGCCAGTTGTCAGTCAGGAATGAGCTTCCTAGAAGGAGATCAGAGCACCGCTTACGAAACTTTATGGCCAATTCACTTAGCTCCTTCACTGGTTCCTTAAATGGACTTGCTGATTGAAACAGCCAATCTGCCTTTTTGCTTACTTGGATGAGGGGCTTCTAGCCAAGGTATTTACTGTGCAATTGCCTTCCTTCACAAACAGAATGTTATAGAGGCAGAAAATATAGACGATAGCTTTAGTTAATAAAGCTCTTGCGTTCCCACTTTTTCTGACCTTCTTTTTCTCATCATAGAAAATCTGTTTGGGAGGAAAAGCCAGGAGTAGCCCTTTGAACTGGTGTTATCTAGGAACCGTCCCAGCTGGAAGCACCCTTAGACTAAATTGGACTTAATTCTAAATGTTAGTTTTCCTTGATACTTTCAGCAGCGTAAAAGTACAGATAGCAGTATTGGACAATTCAAAAAATGCGGCATTAACTTTGTAATGTGGAGAGGATTGACTAAAAAATCAAGAAGGAAGGAGCAAGCTCTCAGCCTCATCAACGTTTTTCAATATCTGGAATCTTAAGATAATAAACAAGGTGGGGAAAGCCAGCAAAGTATGGGTTTCGTAATTCTTTCCAGCCCCTTAAAAATAGCTCTGCTCTGAGTCCAGAACCCAGGAGAGACAGGGACTTAGAAAAAAAGCAGTCTAGGAATCCCAGTTCATGGCCCAATTATGTCTCCCATGGGGAATTTTTTGGCATAATGCTTATCTCTACAACTCCAAGCCAGATCCGGTCCATTTTTGAATTTGATCATTCTTTTGCCAATTTCTCCTTGTGTACCAAATTTGATCCTGTTCTGTTCTATCTTCAAAGTTCTCCTTCACAGACAGAGTCCTGCCCTCTTTACAAAATGTTTACAACATTCCACTGGGTTGGAAGGAATGAAAAAGTAGAAGGTTAATGCAGCTGGAAATGAGCAAAGAAACAAAGTTCAGCGTTGCCATTTGAAAAAGCATTGGTCTACGTGTGCACATGTTTGTATGCCCAAAGCCTATCCAAATGTTGCCACCAAAGTATATTTGGGGGAAAGTATTACAAGAAGTAATCATATTGACTGCATTTAATTAATTTCAGGCAATGTTAAGCACATTTGAATTCAACTGAATATTTGTTCTGCCACACCCACTTTTTTCCCTTGGCCCCACCTACTTTTTGAAGTGTGGCTTCTCAGCACACTGTTCCAAGATTAAGTGCAGCCCTTGCCCAAAACAGTTGACTGCCTGCTTTGTTTATTTATATATTATTTGTTGATGTAATGGATTTATAGGGCCACCCAACTCAAGCATACAACAGAAACAAACAATAAGCGGGGGGGGGGGGGGGGGGAAGCCATACAACGTTAAAAAAACAGTCCAATGTATAAAATAAAAAATATAAAATGGCAACCAAACGTGATGGTTAAACAACCTGTACAGTTTACAAATGTAGCTGGCAGTAATTCCATGGGGATATTTCCAAGTAGAAGTATTGCCCAACCATTCACATTCTGTTCCCCTGACAGAATGTTCCTTAAGAGGTCTGTTGGACCTAACCCTCCCGGAAAATTTGTATCCAATTTTCAACCTCCCTTTTGAGGGGAAAGTCATGGCTGATTGGGTGTCAACTCCAGAGGACACTGGAGGAAGCAGATTATCTAGACCCATTCAGCTGGGTTTCAGGCTAGGGTTCAGTACAGAGACAGCACTGGTTATGCTTGTCCCTGATGACCTTGGTGGAAGTCTAGAGACTACGTTGGTCTAGAAGGGGGAACAGACTCAGGCTCAGTCCTGACAAGACTGAGTAGTTTTGTTTGTTTGGCCCTCCTGGTTCTGGGCATATTCCATTTTTAGTCTGGGATGGGGTTGCATTTCCCCATTCAAGACTTGTGCACAATCTGGGGGTATTCTTGGACACCTAGCTCTACCCGCTGTATGAACAGAAGCTGTTTATTATCTTATGATTCCAGATGTTGAACAGATTTTATACAGCAGGTGGCAACTATGGCCAAGAGGGCACTTGCACAGGTTCATTTGGTGTGCTAATTGCACCTGTTCCTGGATTGGGGGGCTCTTCAAACAGTCATTCGTGCTGTGGACATCTCTCAATTGGATTACTATAATGTGCTCTACATGGGCCTGCCCTGGAAGACCACCTGGAAGCTACAGCTGGTCCAGAATGTGGCAGTATGGGCAGAGATGGGACAGGCTGCACTGATGACCAGTCAGCTTCTGGGTGCAATTCAGTTAGTTATCACCTATAAAGCCCTTCATGACACAGAGTCTGGCTGTCTAAGGGACTACTTGTCTCCAAATGTTTATGCCTATCCAGTGAGATCAGGCAGACTGGGCACACTTCGGGCCGTTAATTGAACAATGTCATCTTGCAGGACCCAAGAAGCATGACTTCTCGATGGCAGCTCCTGCCCCCCAGAATGTCATCCATCCAGAGATCTGTATTACTCCCTCCTTAATGAGTTTCTGAAAATTATTAAAAACCTGGTTGTTCTTCCAAACCTTGGAATAGGATGGTGGTTGAGTCCCTAAGGTTTTTTTGGGTTTTTTTCTGATACTGAGTTAGCTTTTCAGTCAGCTGTGTTTTTTATATAAGTTATTTTTTCCTCTTTTTTTTTCAATTATAAGCTGCCCAGGTAGGTAGGTAGGTAGGTAGGTAGGTAGGTAGATAACAAGAGAGAGAGAGAGAAGGATGAGAGATGAGAGATGATGAGGTAGATCTCAATTAGTGCAGTTAGTGAACCCCACGAAATGGTTGCATTATTCGAATTCACACTATTCAATGTGATATTTCTATGGAAAATATGGTAATTGGTTGCAGATTGATGGAAATTTTAAACATACATTTATATAAGTAATATAAAATTTCCCTCTCACCCCTATGGGTGGTATGTGTCTTCCTCAATCTCGGGTCCTCTACCAGAGGCCTGGGAGTTTGAGGGTTCTGTGCAGTATCTTAGCTGGTCCTAGCACTGCACTCTTCTGCACAGAGAGCTCTGATGTTGTTCCTGGGATCTGTTGGAGCCACTCTCCCAGCTTAGGAGTCACGGCCCCGAGTGCTCCTACCACCACTGGGACCACTTTGGCCTTGACTTTCCACATCCTCTCGATTTCCTCCTTCAGGCCCTGGTACTTCTCCAGCTTCTCATGCTCCTTCTTCCTGATGTTGCTGTCACTTGGCACTGCTACATCTATCACTTCCACCGTCTTCTGGTCTTTGTCTACTACCACAATGTCTGGTTGATTAGCCAGTACCTGCCTGTCCGTCTGGATCTGGAAGTCCCACGGGATCTTAGCCCTGTTATTCTCCACGACCTTCTGTGGAATCTCCCATCTGGACTTGGGGGGATCTAGCCCATACACTGTGCAGATATTCCTGTACACAATGCCAGCTACTTGGTTGTGCCGTTCAGTGTATGCTGTTCCTGCCTGCATCTTACACCCTGCCTCTATGTGTTGGACTGTCTCTGAGGCCTCTTTGCACAATCTGCACCTTGGGTCCCGTCTAGTGTGGTAGACCCCTGCTTCTATGGATCTAGTTCTTAGTGCCTGTTCTTGTGCTGCTATGATCAGTGCCTCAGTGCTGTCTTTTAGTCAGGCCCTTTCCAGCCACTGATAGGATTTCCCAATGTCAGCCACCTCAGCTATCTGTCGATGGTACATCCCATGCAGGGGCTTGTCTTGCCATGGTATTTCCTCCGCTTGAACTTCCTCCCATGTCTGCTGCTGCCTGAGGCATTCTCTCAGCAGCTCATCTTTGGGTGCCATCTTACTGATGTACTCCTGGATACTCCGGGTTTCATCCAGGACAGTGGCTTTGACACTCATCAGACCCCACCCGCCCTCTTTGCGCCTGGTGTACAGTCTCTGGGTGTTGGACTTGGGGTGGAAACCTCCATACATTGTGAGGAGCTTCCGGGTCTTCACATCGGCAGCCTCCATGTCTTCCTTTGGCCAGTTCACTATACTGGCAGGGTATCTGATGACTGGCAGGGCATACATGTTGATGGCATGGATCTTGTTCTTCCCATTGAACTGGCTCTTCAGGACCTGTCTTATCCTTTGGTGGTACTTGGATATTGCTGTCTTCCTTGCCTCCTCCTCATGGTTCCTATGTGACTGTGGGACACCAAGGTATTTATAGCTGGTCTCTATGTCTGCTATGTGGCCCACTGGTAATTCCACTCCATTGGTCTTAACTACCTTCCCTCTCTTTACTATCATCCTGCCACACTTCTCCAGTCCGAATGACATCCCAATGTCCTCGTTGTAGATCCGTGTCAGGTGGATCAGTGAGTCAATGTCTCGTTCACGCTTAGCATACAGCTTGATGTCATCCATGTAGAGGAGGTGGCTGATGGTGATTCCACTCTTGAACTTGTATCCATATCCAGACCTTGTGATTATCTGGCTGAGGGGGTTTAAGCCTATGCAGAACAGCAGTGGGGACAGTGCATCACCTTGGTATATGCCGCACTTGATGGCCACTTGTGCAAGCTGTCTTGAGTTCACTTCCAGTGTTGTCTTCCACAGTCCCATTGAGTTCTTGAGGAAGGTCCTTAGTGTCCTGTTGACTTTGTATAGTGCCAGGCATTCACAGATCCATGTGTGCGGCATTGAGTCATAGGCTTTGCTGTAGTCAATCCAGGCTGTGCTCAGATTGGTTTGCCTAGACCTTGAATCTCGGGTGACTGCTCTATCTATGAGTAACTGGTGTTTTGAGCCTCTGGTGTTGTTCCCAATGCCCTTCTGAGCTGTGCTCATGTACTGGCCCATATGGTCTTGTAGCTTGGCAGCTAGGATGCCTGATAGAACTTTCCATGTTGTGGGGAGGCAGGTTATTGGCCTTGTGAGGGTCTTTCATGATCAGCACTGTCCTTCCTTGTGTTAGCCAGTCTGGGTGGGAGCCTGCTGCTAGCAGTTGGTTCATCTGTGCTGCTAGGCGTTCATGCACTGCTGTTAGTTTCTTTAGCCAGTAGGTGTGGTTCATGTCCGGGCCAGGTGCTGTCCAGCTTTTCATGTTCTTGACCCGCTGTTGGATATCTGCTACTGTGATGGTAACTGGTTCCTGTTCTGGGAGATTGCTGTGGTCTGCTTTCAGGTCCTGCAGCCACTTTGCACTGGTGTTATGTGTCTTCTCTTTCTCCCATATGTTCTTCCAGTACTGTTCAGTTTCTGCTGCTGGTGGCTCAGCTGCTACTCTGTGGTTGCACTGCAGTTGGGAGTACACTTTGGACGGTTCTTTGGAGAACAGGGCATTTATCTTCTTGGCCTCTGCTTCTCTAGTGTATCTCCTTAGCCTGGTAGCCAGTGCTGTGAGCCTTTGGTTAGCAGTCTCTAGGGCTTCAGATGGAGTCAGGCCCATGTATTTTTTCAGTAGCCGAGTCTTATCCTTAATTTCCACATGCTTCTGTGGTTCCACCAGCTGACTGACCTCTCCGAGTTGCCTTGATCTTAGCCTCCAATCTCATTTTCCAGGGTGGGTATGTACTGCTGTTCTTCTTGATCGTGTAGCCAAGCAGTTCCAGGATTACAGTGGCTGTAGCATATACCAATTCATTGGTTTCAGTTATGGTGGTAGTAGGGATTGTCTGGAGGGCTCTGTTGGAATCTTCTAGCATACTATCTGATGGTACTTCTCCACTGAGCCTTGGTAATCGGACTCAAGGGTTGACTGTAGCTAGTTTATCCATGATCTTATGCCTCATATCAGCTGCTGTGCTCTGTAATGGAAGGGGTGGCAGTGACATTCCAGCTTCAGGTGTTGGCTGCACAACTGCTTGTTCTTCCAGGTCTGCTTGAGTCTGGGTTGTAATGTAGAGTTGGTCTATCTCGAGTTGTGAGAGCAGCTTCCTCTTTACTATGTTGAAGCGCTGGGTAACTAGTTGTTTCTCAGTTAGTGTGGATGTAGGCCTTCTGTCTATCCATAGTTCCCTCATACGTTTCATATATCCCCTCTCATTAGGTCTGCTGTTGTAGTAGCATTCCATCAATTCCAAGTTCTCTTGTCTCGTCCATGTATGGTTTGTTCCAGTAGCCCACTTAACATCCCCAACATCTGACGCAGACCTTGTTAATCCGGGCGACGTCCGAGCCGGCATGACTCTCTTAGTTCATGTCACTCTCATATTTCAGGTAGGCAGGTGAAGCGTTAGGGGGTCTTTGCCCAAGGACCCCTACTGGTAAGGTAGGTGCCAGCCGGGATTTGAACCCCAGTCTCCTGCATCAAAGGCGGTGTTCTAACCACTACGCTATCCAGCCGCTACAATAATATATTTCATATAAATATATAAATATATATAAATATATTATATATATGAAATATTACAATAAAGGATAAAAATATACTTTTAATTTAAATTTATGGTTAACAAAGCCACAGAGTAGTCATAGAAAGCAAAATAAAAACAAAAAAATTCTACCATAGATTCAGGCATTCCAACATCTCGCCCTATTTTAGCATTGCTATGACCACATTGATGTCATTAAATTGCATCAAATTTTTTGCTTAAGGCAATGACAAGCCTCTTATTTTTTAAACTTGTGTTGTTTTCCTCTGGTGGAATCTTCCTTTTCTGCATTTTACATACATGAAAATTAGCAGCACCTAAAACCCCAACTGCAACTGTGCGCACACTAGCCTCAATTGTGTATGCACTATCCTCGCGTTAACTGAATTTTGGGTCACATTAAACGCAACCTGGTATCAATTTACAATTTGCACTAAATTGAATATCACATTATTCAAACTTGCAGTAATCACGACCTTACCTGTAGATAGAGGTTTACACTGATAATTAGGCTGTGCTTCCTGAGATAATTTCTCAAGCTGCAGAAAACCTACTAGAGCAAAATTGCACGTTTATTCCCTCTCAGATAATATTGAAACAGTCAATTCTACAACTTTACCTCCAGAGGAAGACAGTTCATTTGGACCATAGCTGACATAATGATAGTTTTATTCATTGCACAAACCTTTTTAAAAAACATCCTCATATGGACTCAGAAAAACCATGTGAATCCAGCATATGTATTATACAGTGGCATTATTCCTGCAAATGGGTATCTCTTGCCTGAGTTCCTTTTTTAACCCAAAAGCACATACAGGAAGGGTCAGCCTCAAACAGAAGTTCATGTTGCAAAAGAAGCTCGGCAATTTCCAGGAAAAAAAAAATCTAGGAAAAAAAAACTATTGTTCCCACCACATGAACTACTGATCTAGATTTCAATATGGCACAGCTGTTTTCATTTTTTTTTTAAAATACACACACTGGAAATTCACAGAACTTGAGTGTCTCTTTTAATCTGATTAGGCCAAGGAAGAGAGAGGAAAGAGAGACTTAAATACCCCCATGGGTAAACTGAGATCTGAGAATGAATCTCTCAACATCTTATGCATTTGTTATATTCCAAGAATAATGATATTTCCAAGGACTTCTTGGACAGTTTATCAGAAATGTGCCTGTGCTCTTTGGGGCAATGAAAAGCCACAAATGAGCTTTGATATGATTCTAAAGATGTATTTAGCAATAGAATAATGCAAATATTTTTTGCACGTGTGCACAAAATGCTATAGAGGAAGTAACAACTTCAGCAGGTACAATGAGAGGTACAGGTGCTTCCTGTTCTTCAGTCAAAATGAAAATGTTCACCACAAGAACAGGAATCTTGTTGCAGACTTGTCTTTGCTCAACAATGTTTGTTGTTAAGCCAGGACCTACAGAGCTCCATACTTAATGCTAGACTATAGCAAAATTAACCTCCCTAGAAAGCCTTGGTACGAATATTTTTATAGGCGCTAATTACAGCATTAGTCAAACAATCTACCAGTTCAATCTAGGAAACTTAGTGAGATCTTGCACAAGAATTCATTCGTTTTTTTACAAAGCAAATACTAGTTTGTTTGCGTGTTGAAATTAAGTAGTCCTGGGATATGCTGTGTCTTACTTTTCAATGTGGAAGTAGCAGGGAGGGTGGGGTTCCAGGTGACTTTTTCTGTCTAATCTTCCTGGAGTAAAATATGGGTGAAAGCACTGGTTTATCAGAGGGCTTGAGCCCTCCTGCCTGTATAATGTTCTAAGTCAGCGTTTTTCAAACTTGGCAACCTTAAGATGTGTGGACTTCAACTCCCAGAATGCCCTAGCCAGCATGGCTGGCTGGGGGATTCTGGGAGTTGAAGTCCACACATCTTAAGGTTGCCAAGTTTGAAAAACACTGCTCTAAATTAAACAGGTAGACACACTTCCAAACTAAGCACCAGCTTGCAGTCACTGATCCTTTTTATTTCCTAGAAATAAGAAAGCTAACGAAGCCCATCCTGTACATAAGCAACCATGTCATTCTATGTACTTTAAAAGAACAAACGTTTCAGCCACTCGGCAATTCCCTGCAGTGTGTATGCAGCTATTTTAAAAAGGACCTGCTCGTTTGCCTCTTCCCAACACAGCAGTTCATTCTGCAGCACACGAATAGGCAAATATTTCCTCCTTATTTTTAAATGAAAGGGGTAAAATGGGAGAGCGCCGATTTCCTTTGAATATTCTGAGAATAGGAGACTCTCTGATGAGGGATTCCACCAGCAGGGCCCAAGAATGTATTTGGTTCAACTGCAAAATGTAGGATTTTTAATCATTTTGACCCAACAGGAAAAAAATATTGGCTGATTGTTAATGTAGAGAAATTCAAGATTTATTAGCAAAACGATCAGTCAATTTTCAGATCTTTTAAGAAGAAGACTTGGAGAGCTTTCTTAGTCTTGCTCTGGCAAACGTATGGAAAATGTTACCTAACGCACTGGATTTATACTACCGTAGAAAGGAATGACTTCTGTTGCATTTGTTCTCTGTTGCACTGTGCTGGAGGGGCGGGGGAGTCCTCACTCCAGCCCTGATCAAGCCTTACCATTTAAGGCTGCAAACTCAGCCTGAAGACTGCCTCAGTACAAGCTGCTGCTCTTGGATGAGTAATTTGAGGTTTGTGCCTTTCGGTCTAGAATTCTCTAATAGGCCTTTTTACGCGCCAGTCTGTTACTCCAGTCCCTCTGAGATGAATTCAGTGACGTGACTCAAAGCATTATTCTGGACCTCAGAGATCCAAGTAATGACGGCTCTGCCTTAGTTAAAGCATCTGTGGAGCAGTGCCTTTGGGGGGCCAGCCCCTTCCCCCAAATTGGCCTAAAAGAACATGCAAGTTTCTGAGTCCTCCCAAACTTTGGATCAGGCAAGATATTTCAGTAACAAGATGGGACAGAAGCTTGAAATTAAGCCAGGAAAGACCAACGGCCCTGGATGCCAATCAAAGATGCTGGTATTAACCTTTAACCAGGAAGCTCAAGAACAACCCCAGGAGGCCACCACTTTTCAAAATGGTTGCCCAACCACAGGTATGCTTCCCATGAATACTGAAGTTGCATGCAGCTGTCACGGCCAATGGCCCCTGGCTGCTGGATGCCATCGGACTGAGATGGAAGAAGCCACATAGTGAATCGCTTCCAATCTTAATTCTTTTACTGCACTGCTGCCAACCAAAGGGGTGAGTGAGGCTGTGCCCTAGGCAGCCTTCCCCAAATTGGTGCCATCTAGACACCTTCTCCTGCTGATAGAAATAATGGAGTCAAATACTTATGAAGAACCCAGCAAATGCATTCCTTTTCTTGCCCTACACACACACACACACACACCCATGTGTCCTGCTCCAGACTAAGCTATTCCTCTTCTCCACAGCATTTTGATGTTTGTATTTTTGTGCTGGCATTATATTAAAGTGGTGGCTTTTATAAAGTTTTATGGTTCTTATGCTTTCTTGTGATATCTCTTACTGCATTCTAGTGTCTTGTTGTTTTATCCTTTCACTATTTTAAAGCTTTACATTACCTTGAATCTGCCTGAATCCTATGGGAGACTGGTTGTAGTGTATTATAAAAATTTAATAAACAATTAATGTCCGTTCTACTGTGACCAGGAACAACAAGAAACTGAGACATGGACAAAAGAATGATTAAGCATTTGGCAGAATCAGCAAGCTTATGATTACTGCATTTTACAGCTATTTCGAAACAAAAATGTTTACAATTGAAATAAAGTATAAAACAATACGAATGACTGAATCCAATACTCTTAAAACTTGCAAAATGTTAGAGATACAAAGTAATTTAAAAAAAAAAATGTCTTGGCAACTTTAAAAACTCCTCTTCCTTGGGGAGATGGTTCTATTTCAAAGCTAAGCTTAAAAAAATAATAGTGTTCCACAATCTCACTTTCATGTGTATCCAGAAGAGTTCTCACTCCACAATCTCACTTTCAGATGATCCAGAAGAGTTTTCAGAAAAGTTAAGATGTAATTTACTTTGGAGATTCCATGGATGCCATCTTGGAGATGTAAATTGACACTCACAAGCACCACAATGCCAACACATATTTAGCCTATACTGAGAATGATATACTTTACCATTATTATTGTTGGATTTTTTTTTCCCTGTTGTTCAAATAACTTTTTTTTTTTGCTTTACTAGTAGAAGATGCTCTCTCAAATTACCTAGCAGTAACTCCCACTCTATTTAATAAAACACCTTTTCCCCCAGTCATCAGAAAATTAGCATGCCATACATTTTCATTTGCATAAAGATAAATGAGGAATCTCATCTTCTGGAACCAATAACACAACCTAATACAGAGATATCTGCTTCACTGAGGAATCCTTCATTAACAAACAGAGAAGGCAATATTGTAGGAGGTTTATAGAAACACATAGCATACGAAATCTTGATATGGCTTGTATTAATGGAATGTTTTATTAACATAGCTTTAAAACAAAGAACTGCAACCTACTTTCTTCTTGGCATCAGAGTCGGTAGAGCTGCCCTAACTTGCAAAGTCATGATACACCCATTGGAAGATGTCTGCCTTTGGGCTATTCTTTTGTTCTCTGTTTACTCATCTGAGCATTGCAAAATGGACATTGCCATAATCCTGTTATTTGTCAGCATTACTTTCAAGAGAGCAAGAAACCATATTTTTCCATGGTAAAGACAATAAAATTGACCTGATGGATGAAGTTAACATCTATTTGTTTCTTTTCAGATGCCATTGTTATAATAACTTAAATGTTGAGCTTTTTTGCATCTAGTTCTTGAAATGCCATTACAAATAAAAGTGTGCATCATCCAGAAGTGTGCATGTCTGGCTGACTGTAGGGAGATAAATTCTGGATGCAGTGGAATCTCGAGCTGAAGGTCCTCTCCAGAACAAACATCCCCCTGACTTTCTAAAAAAACAGAATGAAGAAACCCAAAGAAACCTCTTCTCTTAAAAGGAGGCAGTATTTAGAGGCATCTTCTCTGAGAATCAGTCCCCCTTTTAAGGAGCTTACTTCTGAGTAAACAAGTTCACGAGATCTGCCCAAGCACATAGTAGATAATGTCAGCTATTATTCAACTATTAAATGAAAATATGGCAGCGGAACAGAAGGTGAGGAATACCTTCTATAGTGTATAATATCTTTGAGGTCTGATGTATTTTAGTGTTTAGGTAGCTTGGATATGAAATGCGAATTCCCCCACCCCCATCCCAATACATGGAACTAATCCTGTGATACATGAACCAAGCTGAAAAACTAGTACAGTAGATAATTACTTCAGATTTCTATGGAACAAGGAAGATTCTTGGAAAATCTAAATGGCTGCTGTTTATTGTACCACAGAAAGACAGTTCATTTTAACAATTGTTAACATAATGATGTCGATGTAATCTCAACCGAAATATTCAACTTTTCTTCATACACAGGAATAGAGATTTGATGGTCCTGTAGAGGTACAGCAAAAAACCAGGTGGCTGTCTTTCTTCCCATCTAGCAATCCTCTGGATTTTTGCAACTCAGATTTGGTACCCTGACAATAGTCACTTGGTCTCAAGACCCAATAGGCTGGTCAGTGAGGAATCATTAAATGGGAGCCAACAGACAATCATCTTACCATTTACTGATACAACTGGCTGTATGGGACAATCACAGGCAATTTATCATTATGTCTCTTGAAGGATCTGAAGGGGTCTCAGAAAGAAAAACACCAAATATTTGCTCAGTGTGCAGGGCACAGAATAAAGGCCTTAAATTACAGGAAAGCAGATTCTAGCTGAATTTTAGGAAAAAATCTCCTGACAGTAAGAGCAATTTGTGACTAAATCAGTTACTAGGTGAGGCCCCTTCACTAATATGCCCAAGAAAAGGCTGGACAGCCATCTCTGAAGATTGCGTCCCTGCAATAAGCAAGGAGTTGGATTTAGTTCCAGTGCATTTTGCTATCTGATTGTGACAAGCCAGTTATTGAAAGTACTCAGAAAATTTATCTCTTAACATCAGGCCTCAAATTAGGCCTGAAAATCGACATGGAAAGGGTGAAAAACAGCCTCTGGCATCAACAAGCATCTGGTCACAACCCTGCACTAAGGGAGTGGCGCTGTCAGTAGAGAGAGGAGGTGAGTTTTGTATTGCTCTCTGCTTCTCAGGGTAAACCTTGGCATCCTGACCTCGTGTGGCAGGCCCCTGGCAAAGTTCTGCTTCCTGAAATTGGGATTGGTTCTTCTCTTAGCAGCTCATCAAGTCCGGCTAAATAACCCACTTCTCTTAACAAAGAACCTTTTATTTTAATCAATTCCATGGATAGCTTGCTTTCACTTTGAAGTCTAAGCTGCTTGTAGCACCACTAAAGAATGTTGCTATTCTTCATGTCCATTTCTATACTTATCATACAATAAAACAGAACATCTTTCTTCTTATTCGAGCAACTCAAAAGGAAGACATGTACATAAAGGAATTATTGTTTATAGTACCTCCTTTCTTTTAAAATACATGCAGGGAGGGCCCTGATAGTTTACAGCTACTAGTAAGGAGTGAAGTGCTACCTTTTTAAGACTGCAGAATAGTCTTTCTTCTGAAAGCAGCCTGTGATCTTATCCAGATGCTGCTGAACTAGGGACATAATATCTGCACTTAAAAATGAGTCAGTGTGTATCTACAAAGTGTGCTGTTAGGGAATGATCATAGATTAAAACAAATGACCCATCACTGAGCATTGCAACATAAAAATAGAAACCATGAAATATTCCAACTAGAAGTGTACCTAAATGAACAGATTCAATTACTATAAACAGTGGTGAGAATATCAAAAAGCCTGATCAGATCTAAGACTTACATCTCAAATTGTTCAGTGCATCTCACTGCCATGGATGCCACAGGATTTAGATGGCAACTCTGTTATATTCTTGGGAGCAAGCCCACATTGGACTCAACAGGTCTTACGTCTGAGGAGTTATGTAAAGCAGCCCACTGTTAGCTTCTTATTAAGTAAGAGGAATGCCTATATCTGTGAAATACCCAAACTGTTTACAAATAAACAATACAGCTTATTCCACAACCAGTAATCTTACACAAATATGTCTGTGTCTTCTGTTGTCACAAACTCAATGTGCTTATTGTATCCTTACAAAAACATCCTAATATTCTAGGGCTCTCTTTTCAGAAGGAAACTGACGCTAGAAGGGCTATCCTTAGAGCTTCCTAGTGCTTCAGAAACATTTTAACACAATCTGTTCAGTTTGAAAACTAAAGTTTGAGCTTGAAGATATAAATACTTTCTAAATATGTTGTGAAGATCTACATGCAAACTGCCTGCAAGTGTGAGAAAACTCACTGAAAACCTTGAAGACCTGACCCTCCCTTTAAAAGATCAGCTAATTTTCAGGGCACTGTGTCAAGAAGGAAATACACATTCAAATCATAATAAGCCTGAATAAGGAATGCTGGGAGACATCTTCTTCACTCTTCCATGCAGCTTTGGCTCATATACAATAGTTAAAATGTTTATACAGAAAGTTGGATAAGAAGGAGCAACATCATCCTGGCATTTCAGATCCTCCTCCTTGACAAATAGATGCATTACTAAGTACAAATAAGTTTCAGACTTGGTTTATTCATCTTCTTAGAAATGATATTCAGTATTTCCTGAAGCACCTAAATTGCCTGTGATTGTCTAAGGCAGCTGCAAAGTATTTTAATATTTGTCCTTAACATATATGGAACACCATACTTAATGTGATATTAAGCATAAAGCATAACATTTCCATATCCTAAAGTACTTATGATTTATCATCAAACACACAAATCCTGAGGGTTCTTCCCACGGCTCAGTCAAAGTGCTATCCTCTATCTCTCTGAGATGGGAAAAAACTACTGCAAACCATATAGATTTTGTTGTACTTATCGCCAATCCCATTTGTCTCTATCTGCAGCCAGAGGACGGTGTCTTCATTTTACATGCACAGAAAACTCCCCTCTCTCCATCTGCTGAACTTCCCCAGCCAATGGTTTTGATGAATGGGTAGAGCTGTAGAACTCTTTTCAGAAGTTGACCCCATTTCACCTGCCAGCTCTCTCAGCCTGGGCATCAGCTGCATGAGCTGGGAGAAGTAGCAGGGCTTGAAGAATGCTTACAGTCACATAAACCAACAATGGCGGAGTTCTGGCTTATGTGCTAGATCCAGCCTGAAATGAATTAAAAAATCAAGCAAAAAAGTAATAAAATGAGCCAGAAACTGACATATATAAACCCTCTTACAATATGAACATTGAGACACACTCCCCCACGTAAAAATATTTCTTTACTCTCAGTTGGATCCAGATTTCTCTTCTCTTCTCTTTCTGGACACTGATTCTTCTTCCTCCAAACTGGCCATCAGAATGTTAAAGTTCACCATGGTTTCTGAACAATGCTGAGGATCATTTGTTCAGGCTGAATGAATAACAAGGAAAGCAATTAAAATTTACCTGATTTTCTCTGTCTGATCAGGTATACGGAATGTCCATTAGGGTTAGACGACGTGTTCCTACCAAATAAACAATCTGTGGTTTTGGCAGAATGAAAAAAAAAGGGGGGGGGAATAGCTTCTTTATAGGATGCAAAAGAAATTCTGGATCATTGGAAATCTATACAATCATTTTTTCCTTTCCTCAAAAGGGATTTTATTGCAATATCTCATATGATCAGAAGTTCAAATGAATAAATACGTTATTTAAAAAGCCAGCTAGCCAACAGTGTGGCCTAGTTTAAGGGCTTCCATATAACTATAGTCTCAGCATATCAAACCATAGTCTGTATATAAATATATAAAAATACATAGTTGCAAAGTATGATGTTTCTGTTCTTAACCTTTAGCTAATCCCAAAGCTTGAGTTCATACTCACAACCTTCTCTATTTGCAATAACACAATCACAATCAATTATTTTGTTGAGGATTGATATGGGAAAATAAGATTTTTTTACATGTCCTTACACAGGACAGACAATTCTAGTCTGTAATTAAGATAATAAAGGAAGGCTGCCTGTGAAAAAACACCATATCACAAACACTAGAAAAACTTTTAGCTTTCTCAGTGGAATTTTTCCTTCACGTTGACAAAAATATCAATAAAACAAATGGCAGACTTTGTTTAGAATTTTTTTCCTGACTTGTCCAAGGGCTAATCAAAAACTACCTTTGCATGTATTCTTATCTTAGCTTGGTTTCACAAGCTTACTGTAAGATGAGATACAGCGAGTCACCCTCTAATTTTATCAGCTATAATCTAGATCCTATCTAGCTTATATCCTATCTAGCTGGCTGGGGAATTCTGGGAGTTGAAGTCCACACAGCTTAAAGCAGCCAAGGTTGAGAAACGCTGATCTAGTGGCTGGAAGCAAGGATTCATTCAACATATGTCAACTTTGTTTTTTTCAGAGAGATGTGTGATGGCAGGAAAAGCCATAGGCTTTGAATGTTATGATGGATGTGGGGTACAGTGTTAAAAATGAACAGTCTCCCATAAACAGAATAAATTTGATTGATAAATGGACTCAGTCGAACATACAGATTCAGCCTTGATTCCACTCTTAAAGCCTTTATGAATCCTGGTACATGAAGAAATAATAGGGACTTGCTTATATACATGTGCATTGTTTCCTTTCTCAAGGCCTGCTCTAGAAATTTATTTTATTTATTTATTAATTAATTAAATTTATATGCTGCCCATCTCCCCCAGAGGGTGACTCTGGGCAGCTCACAATTAAAATCAATCATTAAAAACAGTAAAACTATAAATATCCATATTAAATTAGCTAAAAACATACTATATAAAAAGACTGTATACAATTCAAGATGATGGGGGACAGAATCAATTACCCACCAGCCAATTCCAGCAATAAGAGCCCCCGTCCTGCCCCCAGGCCATCTGGCACAGCCAAGATGTCACACCGCTCCAGGCCATGAGAGGGGGGACGGATGGCAACTCAGGTGAATCCTTAAGAAAAAGAATACGATAAATTGTACTATTATTGAAGGGGCAAAGATCACATTTTACAGCCATAAAGCAAATACAAGGAAACAAAACAGGCTGGGTTAGAATGGTTTCCTCTTGTATACGAGGTATGCTTGTTTTTTTCCTGCATTCAGTGACAATAAAGATAGAAGTATGCAAACAAACTATCAACCTGAAGTGTATACAGAGGCAATGCCTTGCAGTCTGTGCTACACAGAGAGATCAGGTTTTAGCACAGGGCAAAAAGGGCAGACGTGGAAGGCCATTTCAACCTCAAAGCGCCTCTCTTCATACTGATCAGCGAAAAGTCTCAAAAAGCTGTTCAAAGACACTGAGCATTTTACTTCCCAACTTGAATTCAGCAAATGTCAATGACTGATTGATTGATTGATACAATTTACAGGCCATTCAACTCCCAACCCTGGGCAGCTTACAATTAGAAGTGAAAAAAAAAAGTACAAAACACACACACACACACACACATACACATCATGGAGGACCCCAGCCCCAGCATTAAACCCAATAAAGTCCATCTAACAGGTGTTCAACCATTGCGCTGCACCAGAGCCGGGAAGAATAACCAGGTCTTTAATAGCTTCCTGAAAGACATCAGGGTGGGAGCCGTCCAGATCTCTGGGAGGTATCATTCGTGATAGCAGGTGCCATGACAGAGAAGGCTCACTTCCTGGGCCCCACAAGATGACACTGCTTACGCAACGGGATCCAGAGTATGCTCATTTTGCCTGATTGCATTGGATGGGCAGAAACAACTGGAAACAACTGACGATCCCTCAGATAACCAGGCCTTATGCCATGAAGGGTTTCGTAGGTGATAACCAGCACCTTGAATTGCACCCAGAAACCAACAGGTAACCAGTGCAGCTGTTGCATTCTGGACCAGATGTAGTTTCCAAGTGGTCTTCAAGGGCAGCCCCATGTAGAGCTCATTAGAGTAATCCCTTCATGAGGTGACTAGGGCATGAGTGACTGTCTGAAGGGCATGTCCACATTGAGTCTGGCATGCCACCATCATGAAAATATGGCTCAAAATACAGTCATCATTAATGTCTGATGCATGAGTAAAATGTAGTCATTTATTTATTTATATAATGTATAAGGCTGCCCGTCTCCCAAAAGTGATTCTAGATGGCATTATAAGGGTTAAAAACAAGAAGAGTTTTAACAAAAACCACAAACCAAGGCCATAAACACAATCCAGCCCATAATCCCCACATGCTGGCTGGGGAATTCTGGGAGTTGAAGTCCACACATCTTCAAGTTGCCAAGGTTGAGAAACACTGATCTGTATTAACCAGCGGAGCTCACCTAACCACAAGGCCCAAATGCCTGGGGAAACAGCCAGGTTTTTAATGCCTTATGAAAGGCTAACAGGATTGGGCACATCCTAATCTTCAGAGGGATGTTGTTCCATAGGACAGACACTGACACAGAGAAGGTATGATGGCAATGAAAATGCTGTATTTTTATCCAGGCACCATAAGCAACTCTCTCGGTATTTTATTATTACATTATGCCAAACTTTCCATTCTGTTTTCAAGAAAAGGATGAAAATACCATACCTCAGCTAATCTCTTAGTCATCCTTAGACCTATAAATCACAAAAATAAAGGCTTGTGGCAATTAATATGAGTATTGCTTTATTTATTGTGCAGAAACGGTCCAAAAAAGTCAGGAATCAGTAATGCATAATCCCTTTGCTAGCATTGCATAGAAAATGGAATGGGATGCAGGCATAGTAATGGATCTATCCTGGATTTTTCAGCTTAAAGAAAGAATGAAAGGACAAAAGGAGATTTCTACAAAGATGCAAGCATTGCAGCTTAGCGTCTTGGTTCATTAGAGAATCAAGAAACAGTGGCATAATACTGTTGTTGTGGCCTTTTAACTTATCACTAAATAGTAAACAGTCATTTTAGTATATTTGCTTCGGGGTGGATATTAAACAAGAGCAAAAAAAGAAATAGAAAAGACTGTTTCAAAATTAAAGCAGAAAAAACGGGAAGAAGGGGAAAATGAAGTGCAAGAAATGTTACAAAGTCTTCATGAAGTTGCAGAAGGTATTTTATAGATTTACTGAAACAGACATATGCTTTTCTGGCACACAAAGGGCCTGAAGGAATTCATGAATTCACAAAAATGTGATGTGACTGAAGTTTCTGTCTTCCCCATGTGCAAGTTTGTTTTATCATTCTGGTTTTTCTTTTTTACCATGATGTGTTTTTAACTCTCTTTCCAATTGGGCAGCCTTAGAAATAAAAGTATTTAAACAAACAAACAAACAAATAAATAAATAAGCAAGCAAGCAAGCAAACTAATTCATTTGCACCATAATGGTTGAGACCAAATCTCTGATAGCATAAGCAATCTAATGATGGAGTATAACAATGAACTTTCACAATAGCATTTCTGATGACTGTTGCAGGCAGATGGTAGAGATTTTGCTATGATCCGCTTGTGTTTCTACCAAGCCTATCACAGAGTGGATTAAAAGTTCAACTTCATGTTGAATCATTTCTGAACTTGGTGGCAGGATTACATATTGAATATGGTGAAGGGCCATATTCCAGAATACTGTATAGTTATATATTCAAAGGAAATATATTAGTATATTGATAGGCCAGTTGCTATCACAAACTTAACTATTATTTAGATTTGTGAAAAGGTACGGTTATGGTAATTTTTAAATGTTACCCTGGACAGCATTAGACCAATTTCACAAGATGCTGGACTCATGATTTTGAATATTCAGAACTTTCACTTCTCCTTTCCATGGTCTCTATCCACACAAACTCAGTGGATCAAAGTTATGATGAAAAGCTGAAGTTCTGCAATTAATCAGATAGTAACTCCACCAAAAATAAATGAGGAATGAGAAATCTGTTAAAATCTCCACCAGCTTCTGGGTGTGGAGGGTTCCACTTCATGAAAAAGTGGAATCCTTCCTGCATTTTGAACATATCTAGAGAAATTTATCTTCTAGAACAGTGTTTCTCGATGCCAGCAACTTTGGGATGTGTGGACTTCAACTCGCAGAATTCCCCAGCCAGCATGGGAGTTGAAGTCCACACATCCCAAAGTTGCTGACATCGAGAAACACTGCTCTAGATTATTATAAAAAGGAGAATCACCTTTAAAAAGCACTGAAGTGTTACAATACGGCTATCATATCCGGCCTGCAAAATACGGGGACTATCTAGGATTTTTTCAACCCACATCTGGGACCCCTGGCCAAAATCACTTGGTGCAGAAACTCCCTGGGTTGGTCACTGAGGACTTATCAAATGGGACCCACCTCCTGCTTCATCCCATGCCTCCTTGTCTGTGATTTGTCAGCAAGGTTATTTCTGAAGCCGGGCTTAGCACCCTTTCAGAGGACTGTGTCCAATGTTCAGAAAGGAGAGGTTTTGAGGAGCATCATGAGAACCCCAAATCTGCCCTCGGCTCTTGCCCCCTCTTAGTTGGGCAAAGTGACAGAGGGCTAAGCCTGCCCTTCTAAGCGTCCACCAAAGCTCACTCTACCCCATGTTGGGGAGAGCGATTAATGGCTGGGAACCTCCTTGGGGCAGGGGAGTCCACCAATCCCCTTCCTTAATTTGGCCACCAGTCCCCGGCGGACGGTGCTTTAACTCGGCTGTGAGGATGCGCTCTGAGAGTGCCTACACGTCTCTCTCTCTCAGCGGCTGGTTCAGGCAAAAGCTCGGCCGCGGCGTGCTTGGCTTGCGCTGTGGCGCGCTGTGCAAATCCGGCCACCCAGGCTGCGCGGCCCAGAACCTCGTGCTCCTAGCGAAGCAAACCCCGCTGAGCGGAGCGCAGCCTCGGAGGGTCGCGGCTCGCCTCTTTCCAGGCAAATTCTCCCGCGGCGCAGAGGGACGAGCAGAAGGAAAGATGAGCTCGATTTGACAAGCTCGGGTCCTAACAGGAAGCCCCATCGGGGTCAGTTAATCCCAGCCTTCAGACCGGTAGCAGCAACCGCGCCCTAAACTCCAAGAATCACGGAGAAGTCCACAACGCTGCGCGTCGGATCCTCGGGCGCGGCGCGGGGCGGCAACGGGCCGCACTCCCTCCCTCCGGCGGGCCGGAGGGAACGGCCGCTCCCGCGGGAGGATCCCGGCAGCTCCGGGGCGGGCGGGGACAGCCCCGCCGCGCTGCGCTGCGCTGCGCTCCGACGTGCCCGCGGGCCCACTCCAACGCCTGCACGCCCCGCCCCGCCCCGCTTGACGGCAGCAGCGAGGAATGCGCTTCCGGAGGCGAGGAGGGAGCAGCGGCGGTGGCGGGCCGTGCCGTCCACTTTCCCGGGCCTGCCACACGGGGGAAGGCGCGGAGGCGTGAAGGAGCCGCCGGACGTCGCCCCGGGGAGACCAGGCCCGGCTGACGAGAGCCAGGGAAGGGGCTTTCGCCGCGCCGCCAGCCAGCCAGTCAGCCTCTTCTCAGGGCCAGACGCGCCAGAGGCGAGCCCGGCCATGGCACCGGTAGGGCCGCGTGTTCGTGGAGGGGAAGCGGCGGGCAAAGCAATCCTGAATTTGGGCCCCTCCCTCCCCCCCCCGTCTTTGTTCGTCCGGTGGGCTGGGGGTGCGAGAGGCGAAGGAACGGGACCCCCCCGTCTTTCTCCCCTTTTCCGAAAGGCTCCCGAGTCCCTTTCCGGAGGCCCCCCGACTCAGGGTCGCGTCTTTCGGGTGGGTGGGCGGGGGGGGGGGCTGCTGGGGAAGGAAGGGAGAGGATCCTGAGGCCCTGGAGCGAAATCCGAACCGTCCAGGAAGTAATGAAAGCCCTTCCCCGCCTCCCGAAGCCTTTTGTTCTGGCTCGGGGGGCGTTGATTCCCCACCTCCCCGCCGCCCCCCGCGAATTGTGTTCGGGTCTGGGGGGAAACTAAAGTCTCGAAGCGAACCCGAAAGCGACCTGCGCTGCCCTAGCGGGGATGGAAATGCTAGCGGTTACACGTAAGGATTCACACGATACTTCTGTGAGCTGCCGACCCAAGATTTTGCCAGTGGTGTTTATGGGCTTTGGTCTCGGGGTGTAATCATCGAGGGCTGCTTGCCGGGGAATATGCTCGTGTGCGTGGAAAGGGCCCGAGAGCGTGACCGTTTGCAACTTCCAGATCCTAAAGCCACCCCCAGTATTTTTGTAAAATGTTACTTCGGAATAAATAGACTCAGCAGAGTTCATAACCAATATAGCTTTCTTCCAGCTATATTTACCTGCAGTTGAATGCACAGGATATCTTTGTGCATTCTGTTTCCTAAAGATACTGCATTTCATTCCCATAATATTTTTGGTACTGATATTTTTTTCATTCTTACTTGCATGCTTTCGGTCTGATACAATTACAGTACTTGCAGCTTGCAGTAATATATTTATATTTGCATATTAACATCCCCTTATAGGAACCTTGTACTGTCTTCCTCTTTCCCTTTCACAGTCTCTGGGCAATGTTTAACATTGCATTTCTATTCTTAATAGTTTTCTGTGTGATTTCATATTTTTCTGACACATTAAATTACCTTGATGAAAGCACTCAGAAAATTGTTGAGCATAGAACCCTCTCCCACCCCTTGAAGTAGGCATTGGCTCATAACTAAGCAAGTTTTTTCTCTATCCAAACCAGCCCTTAGTCGCTGCACTGCTGTTTTGTTTCTTTTGTTTTTGTTTTTGTTTTTTAAATAATATTGGAAATGTCACTTTGGTATTGATTGCCATTATTTTTCTAATAACATTGTAGTGGAAGGCATACTTGGTTGCCTAATTTGGCTTAAATTGGTTTTATCTTGGACATCAATTCAAATTATATTTGGCTCTGTTAATGCAAGAACTATCCAATTCTTTCTACTGCTCTTTGGTTTTTAATTTATTAAAGATTTGTGTTTTACCTAAAAAACAGAAAATGCACCATTATTCACCTTAGCAAAAGAATGACAAAGGTAGCTTAGTAGAGTAGGGGTACACAGTATTTTGGGAGCCGAAGCCTCTCTTGGCATGGTGTGGGCTGTAATCCAAGAAGTAGGATACTAATGCAAGAAAGGGTAGGCTAGTAAAAAAAGATTAATTTGATTTAATTTCAGTTTCAGCTTAATTTGAATTAATTACACATTGTTAATAATTACTCCCACATGTAGTAATTTTGTCCCTCTGTCACATCAAATATTATAATTTGGTGGGAGCTCTTAAGAGCCACAGGATAGATATCTCTCTAACAGAGCTCAGCATTTTATCGAAATGTCAATTCCATTTGTTATTCCCTCCTCCCCCACTTTTGTTGTGCTTTGTTTACCATCTTGCTTGATGGAAAGTACTTGGAAATGCTGTTTTGTGAAATTTAGTAACTACAGGTTTTACATGAAAATCAACCCAGTCTGGGTAGCATTGTGATCCAGAACTATTGTCCCTTTCAGATACACCAAAAGAATTGTTTTACTTGGTTCCTATTCCACGGTGACGTGAAGCTCACTGTGTTAATTTGGGCCTTTATCTTACATGATCAGATAGTTTTATTGATGCTTCTGTTGTTCTGCCTTGATAACTAAAATATTGAAAGACAGGTTATAAACTTCTCTAAGTCCCTGATGTGCTAGGCGCTGATCCATAGGATGGCTAACTGAAGGCGAAGGCCAAGTCTGCCCTCTCAGGAAAAGATCCAGTCTTGCAAACGTCTCGCCTTTGCTTCCCCAATATTGGAAGTCTGAATCAGAAGCAAAATGGGGAGCTCTTGCATGTGGGGGGAGGCATGAATCTATGGAAGGATAAATCTTTTTGTTTCTAATGGTGAGCAGTAAAATAATCCTAGCCAAAATAAACTACAGCCAAATATATGTGGTCCCCGAAACGGATGAGGATTAATTATCTCCCATTAGAAGCAATGGGAGGAAACCCGGAAAAGGAAGGGAAAATGTCTCCCAAGGTTGGGGATTGGGTCGGGGGAGTCAGTCTTGCTTTCTGATATAAATCCACAAGGACCTTAGATTTGTCCCTCTTTCCTTGTCACAGTTGGATTCATTATTGAATGTAAGATCCTTCAATTCGGAGGTAGTTATTAGGAGGGAAAAACATTTTCTTATTGGGTAAATGCAGCATGTATGATAGAACTGTCTGTCTAGAGACATTTAACTTATCTTGTCTACCACTGTTCTTTGATTTTTCTCAATATTGTGGAAGGTTTAAATGTTATACATCTTTTCAACTCCTGCTAAGCAGTTTTGTGAGCATATATGTAAGGCAAGACAGGGTTATTGAAATAGAGGTTGTTTGTCTTTTCTGAATGTGTCTTCTGCTGATGACTTTTAAAATGAATCTATCCAGACATTGTAGATGGTTAAAAAAAGCTACCTATGGCCTCTTTGTAGGTTGAAGAGTAATGTTGTGATGTGTCTCTGGCTTCCATTTGCCTTGTTAATCATTGTGCTACAAATTTTATTGTACTCACATAAAGGGACAACTTAGTCTTTTCAGTTTTTTAATGTTACAGCTGATAAGAATCACATGAAATGTATAATAGAGAATGATATACTGCATTTTGGATAATCTTACCTCAGTCCCTTCACTTCTCTGGACCGTGATTAAAACTTAAAATCTAATTAACAGGACCAAATGGAAGAACTGTAGTTAACCAGGAAGATTTCCTGCCTTGGGCACCAAGCTACAGTGTAAGAATCAAATAATGATAAAGCAGATTACTCACTAGGGTGTCACAAAAAAATTATCCTAAGGAAATGAGTAAGCAGACTTACGTATCATGAAAAATGAGTAGTCTGCTCTATAGACAATAGCTTCTTGCTTTGTAATTAATACAAATTAATACAGATTACCCATTAATTAAGTAATGGGTCTTGGACTCAAGCACTCCCATTCCCCACTTTTACCCCACAGAATAAATTAAAAGCAAAAATGTCTGAACAAATACAGTTTCTGTGACACTTGATCTAATTGTGATTTGTTCTTCCATTTCTGAAAACATGGATTAAAATGTGGCTTCTGATTATGACTATATTATGATAATTAAAGTTTAAACAGAGTAAATTCTTCTTTGAACATATTTTATTTCTAAATGGAAGTCTAGTGCTCACTGCTAAATCAGGGTCTGGTCCATTGACAGTAGGATCATGTTGTTTAGAGGAGAGGGCTTGTTTCGGTGATAAATGTGTATATTTTGCATTCAGGAGATCCAATCTTAAATTTGTAACATCTGCAGGTGGGACTGGAAAAATTCCTGCCTGAATGTGTCTTCTGCCATCAGCTTTTAAAATTAGCCTGTCCAGACCCTGTAGACGAATAACTTGAAGAGCAGCTAGCAATCCCTGTTCCTGTAGTGAGTCAGATGGGCCAAAAATCTGAGCCAGGAAAGGCAGTTTCCTGTGCTTCCCTAATATTTATTAGAAACATCAGCTATGGGAGAATTCTGTCAAGAATAAATCTAACCTAGAATCTTCAGTTACCAAATTTGGACATTGAATGGAATTTACTGCTTTTGTGGGATATGCTAGTCTTGGGGTAGCATCAGTTTTTACATAAATGCTTTGTATATTTGGTGCCATAATTGGAGAGGAATGCTGGCTTTAGTACTAAATGACATATGCTCATGTCCGCTGAAAACAGGTATATTTTTTGAGAATAATCTATTTTATTCTCTTATAAAGTTTAACTTCATAGGGTTTTTTTTCTTTCTTTAAACTGAGATGTAATTTCTGTGTTGATTGTGTATAGGAAGTAAGAAATGAGTAAGAAAAGGCAGTGTAGCAGTGTGGCCAAAGAGTTGGATTAAGATTATGGGCACCCAGGTTTAAGCACATCCTCAGCCATAGAAACTCACTTGGTGACTCAGCCCTGCTCTCCTCAGACTGCCACTTATGCTGCCTTGAGCTCATAGAGGAGAGGTGGGGTAAACATTAAATAAAAAATGCCAGAGATACATTTAATTTTTTTCTTTCAATATTTGGGTGAAAGGGGGCTGTATTTGATTTGTGAAGATCATAATTTGTTTTTACTATAAAAAAACCAAAATATTTCTCAAACATAATCAGCTTCTAAAAGCAGGGGGCTGACAGTCCATTGTGACAGAGAACAGATCATGGCTTTTATTTTGGCATCCTTTCAGGTGTATAAAAGTTGCTAACATGTACCCTTCAATCAATTCCTTCATTCTTTCCCAATAAGACTTAGTTTCCAGTCATTGCCTTCTACGCACCTGTTCCATTTTGCCTGAATCTTCTTTAAAATGTATTCAAGAGTGGACACTATACATATTTTTACGTGAGTTAAGTTTGAAGCCATTTTGGGTTTCAGTAGTATGTAAAAAGCTGCATGCATAAATTGCAAAAGGCTCCATGCTTAGTCCATTACACTGAAAACAGCATGCAGTAGTTGTAGATGCACATTCTGTGGCATTGTGTGTTGCATGGAATTCTAGTCTTGTCTTGGCCTTTCTTTGTCTCTTTCAAAATTCAGCCACTGATTGGATGCATTTTTGTGTCAGTCTTCTGCATGCAGGTAGGGAAGAACTTTTGAGTTGTTTCTTCATGTGGTTATGGACGGATTTTT
Organism: Liasis olivaceus; assembly: GCA_030867105.1. Classification (NCBI taxonomy): domain Eukaryota; kingdom Metazoa; phylum Chordata; class Lepidosauria; order Squamata; family Pythonidae; genus Liasis; species Liasis olivaceus. The sequence continues at coordinate 15,050,036 of CM061351.1, forward strand.
TAAATTCAGAGCTTCAGTGTAATAGCTATTTTGTTGTTGTTCAGTCGTTAAGTCGTGTCCGACCCTTCGTGACCCCATGAACCATATTGCGCCAGGCCTTCCTATCTTTCACTGCCTCCCTGAGTTTGCTCAATTTCATGCTCATTGCTTCAGTGATGCTATCTAGCCATCTCATCCTCTGCCGTCCTCTTCTCCTTTTGCCTTCCATCATTCCCAGCATCAGGGTCTTTTCCAAAGAGTCCTCTCTTCGCATTAGGTGACCAAAGTATCTGAGCTTGAGCTTCATTATCAATCCTTCCAATGAGCTATAGTAACTTTTATTTTCAAAATAAAACCAACTATTCTACAGTTGAGAGCTGATCAGTAATTAAAAGTTGTCAAGTGTTTTTAAATTTTTTTATATCCAGTTTTTGTCTGCAACTCTTTGCATTCAGAAAGGAAATGACAAACTTCCTTTTCCTGAAGAGAGAGAAATTGTGCTATGTCTGTTTTGATAAACAATATGTTATTTTCATTTACTTACTTATTTTGTTTTCTGTTGATTTCTGTCACCTCACTCCACAAGGACTCCAAAGACCTGACCTTGATTTTTAATGAATATGCTTCTGTTAGAACAGATGCTGCACCCTATAAAAAGTCAAAGAGTATTCCAGATAACTTGGCTTCTGTATGGCCTGGCTGATGTCAGTTATTATGATTGGGGAAGACTCTCAGTAACGGCTTATTATAGGATCCTTCTCTGCCACAAATGAAGGTGCATATTGTGAGTCCTTCTTTTCTCTCTCTTCAGTTGGGATGTAACTCTCATTCTAGTGCAGTGGCCCTTAGCACATCCAAAAGGCACACCCAACTTTTATAAGCACTAAGATACATTCTAGAGTCAGAGCTGCATTTAAGACGTACAGTAGCATATAAAAACATATTCTAAAATTTAAGTAGCTAAATATGAGCTTTAAAATTATATACATTTGAATATATTTTTGGGAAGGAACTACAGAAAGAAAACATTTGTGGTACATGGTATGCTCAGGATTTAAGACAATATGCTTTTCACTAGAAATTGCAAAAGTATTTTTTTCCAGAGTTGCTGTAACTTGTTTCCTGGAGTACAGGAATGAGAATTCATTGGTGGAAGAAATGTTAAGCTAAATGATCCAAGTAGGTGACAAAGTACATGTCGAAGAATATTAACATCTGCAGCTATGTTAAAAATCTTTTTTCTGGTTAGCAGAGGAGTATGGGCATTCATAGCAACTAGAGTTTCATTAAAATGAAAAACATGTGCCATGATTTCATGTCACAAGCCCACCCCTTATGTACTTGTGTAAAGTGTAACAACACAAGTACGAAAAGGGCAGAGTTGTGTGACACTTTATCATCTCATCACCCCTTTGCAGATACCCATGCGGAAGAGTACATAGAGTGTTAATCTTTTGCAGCAAAAATAAGTCTGTCAGGGTGTGCAGCGTACACTCCGCGCAGTGGTGCTCCGTGAGTGAGACAAAATAAACAGACCAATGTAGAAAACTTACACACAGACATTTACTGTACAGTATATACAGAATGTACACCAACCTGCAAATCCCTATTACTGCCCAGAACTCCAACACCAGACACAACTCCTATCACCAGCCACACAATAACCCATGGTGCACTTTGCTATATACAGTGGTTTGTGCTGTGTCATGCTGCCACATCCTACAGGTGTGTGCTCTGGGCGGGTTGCGGGGATTGCAAACACAGTCAAGCTGTGCTCTGTCAAGTCCATATTCTCACTGAGAAATTCTTTACTCCAGGGTAATACCCTGACAGTCTTGTGGTAATTTAAATTTGTAATTCCATGAGTTTTTGTGAATCACAGTCCACTTCATCAGATGCATGGAGTATGTATGATTCTGAAAAAATGTTGGTTAGATGTCTTCATTTGGGGGACTAATACTGCTAGTTGTCAGGAAAGTAAGATTTGGTCCATGTCACTGATGGATTATAAATTGACAGCTCAACTTTTGTCTTGGTGAAAGAGAGAATCATGGAGGAGTTTTTGCAGCCCATCCCCATTTCCAAGCACAATGCACTCTGGAGAGCCCACCTGTGCTTTCTCTTTACTTAGGAGTAATCATAAAATTGTTTTCAATGGTTGAGGAGAAAGTCTATCCTTGAAGCTCTTTTGTGGGGGAAATATCTGTTATCTCTGTAATCTGTAAATGGTTCTATGGTTTTTCCTTTCCCTGACAGTTGCTTGGAATAGAGAAAAAAATATGCCAGTTCTGGAACTGGCATACTTATTTTTCCTCCCTATTTTTCTTCCATGAAAAGGAGAATCTTGAAAGAGTTCCTAATAGAAGAAAAAAAGGAAGAGAAGAACCCCTTTCTATTCTGTGGTTTAAGTCTGATGGTTTGCTATGCTCTTTTCTCCACCCTTGTCAGGTTGCTTTGTCTACATGTTGCTGATAAAATAAATGCAATTTAGTTAAATGCCATAATTTAAATTGTCAACTATGTTATAATTGCAGTGAAAAAAACCACATGCTGTAATGGGAGATGCTGTAAATAGATTTTTTGTGTTTTCTAATTTTTTTGAACATAACTATTTTTTACTGTTTTACAAACTAAAGACCATTCAAAATAATAACGAAACACACAAAGTTAAGAAAATAATAAGCATTTCTGTCCACACATTATACCATTCCTTGCTTCTGATGCCCATTTATGATACATAGATCTTTCCTTTCAAAAAGTGTTGGGGAAAAAATGGGCATTTGGTACATTGCTAATTAGCACTCGATTAATCTAAGGGTTTTCTTTAAAACTATAGAAATATGTGATTTTTGCAGTGCAATTGTCAAAATTCTGTACTGATTGCACAATATTGTCTGAACCACTTTTATGAAAGGTTATGGAGAGACTTAAGCCAGCTAATTTAATTGTTTCCATTTTATTCAACAGACACATTTCAATTTTCTTCTCTCGGTTGGATTATTAAATTGCCTCATAATTTATGGATTTGCCCAACAAAGTAAGTGGAATAATTTCAAAATCTTAATATGATTACATCCATTCTGAATTCATCTGGAAAGCACTGCATTCTTCATTTAACAGCTGGAATTATGGCTCTGTTGATATGGGAGAAAGAAATCAGCATTGATTTCTTTCCTGCAAAGGGACTGAGCTGTATCTTCTAAATAATGATCTAGGCCACCTGGAGGATTTTAAATTCTTTAAGAAACCTTGGAACTGTTCTGACACATGGGACTCATATAAAATTCTGTGCATCTTCCATTCTTCCAGCAAGGTAAACTATTATACTTTTAACCTTCTGGACACACAGTAACACGCAAGAAAGTGCATCTATAAAGTTTCCTGTCTGGTTTGACTATTTACATGTAAATAATTAAACTTGAATTTATTCTGCTGCATGTTAAGTTTGACTGTGCATGAAGCTAAATAAATATCATATTGCAGTCAGTTACACACACAAATATTTACATGATTTCTCTAAATGAAGCTGCCTTCCATATTATGTGATTTTTTGCAGTAGTACTCATAATGGTATATAGTGAATAGTTTGAACTATCAACTGAATGTATAGAAAGACATGTACTAATTGCAACTTAAATTAGCTCTTTGATTGCATTTTTTAAAAATATGATCATATGTTTCTTATAGGTGGGAACGTTTGTATAAACGCTAATGCAAAATCATGTGCCGATTGTATACAAGCTGGGCCAAATTGTGGATGGTGCAAAAATATAGTACGTATTTTTAACTGTTTCAAAAAAGTATTTGTATTTATATGTTACATAAATTATAAATGTATAATTAATTCAAATTATATATTCTTATGAATTTACATGGTATATTATATATGTTATAACTGGATGTAATCTAGGGTTGTTCTGGAGATGGCTTGGAGGAGCCCCTTGTTAATAAAAAATTAGCATGATAAAAGTTAAGATTGCAGTCCTATGGGGTGGTGAGATAACATGGAGAGGAGAATCAAGGAAGTATCTGCTCACAGCAGCCTGCCAGCAACAGTAGAAGAGCCGGTGCCCCACAGACTGCGGTTCAATCCTATGTAAGGGATGTCAGGTGGGAGAGTGCCTTGAGAAAGACCTGAGACTCAGAGACTGTTGTTTGGCAGCATTAATTACTCTTGTCTTTGTCAAGCAACTTAGTTCCAGATGAAGAGCAGGAAGAGAAACAGTATGCCTTTGTTTCTCTGGGCCATCAAGTAAAACCTTTTCTCATCTCCCTGCCCCAGTGTTCTGTGACTGGAGTACCCCTTGTTAATACATTGATAGCATACCCCTGGCTGTGGTTATCTGAAGAACTTACAGGGTTCTGAAGTCTAGGAAACATGAAGCGGATAACACCAACAGGTTTCTGTTCAAAATCAGAAAACCTTTGCGGAATTGTCCTAATCTGGCCATAGATATGATAGAAATGTGACGAAGCACATTAAATAAAAAAATACTAAGCAACTGGTAGAAAATGAAGGTTGCCACAGGAAAACAAGCAAAAAATAATTATCAGAAATATTTGCTGTGTTTGTGGATTGGTTGTTTTCAGTATGATATTATGGCTAACACATGCATTTCCTTTTTCTCACTGGGGTTATACACTTCACTGGGTAATGTTAGACCAGTCATGCACTTTAGAAGTAACTTATCTCTTACGATGATAGAGTAATGTGGTGGTGGTGGTGGAGGCAGTGGCATCTAAACTCCATAAAAAAGGATGAGATAAAATTAAGGGTGTACAAAGATCCAGTTTCAAAGAGCAGCATGTGATTCAGGGCACATTCATAAACATGTCACAAGCACCTTAAAGCAGCTGCATCTTTTCTTGGGTAGCTTAACTATCCTGGGAAAACAGATATTTGGTTTAAGGTATTCCCAACAGGTGCTACACGAACTTCGTCTGTGTACCAAATCACATTTTATCCTTCAATTTCTAATCTTTACACAACCAGAAAATAAAGAATGAATGGATTGAATCTAGTTTGAATTCATTATGTCAGTTTCAGCCATGGGACGTAAGATAATTATGTTGTTCACATGGAAAGGAACAGGATGCTCTGACACCAAGGCCAGCTCTTTCTGCTGGGTATCTGCTAGGCTGGCCTACTCTTCATCCTCTTTGCGAGTTCCTATTAGCAGTCTCAAGAAAAGTGTTGCTCACTCCTTTGATCAGACTATCCACTTCTGAATCAATCTGTTCATCTTCTGAAAGGAAAATTGGCAGCTTCCCCATTTCTGCTGAACAGAATATTACTTCCCATTGGCTTTACCACCTAGAGCTGCCCATCTTCTCTATCTTCCCTCTGTCATTATACTGTTTCTTCTGATTCTGATGAAATGGCATACTTGGAATTCTCTGTGTACTCGATTAGCTCATACTGTTATGTTAAAGATTGGTCTAGATTGCCATCATACTCCAACTGGCTATGATCGCTACCTGTATGTACTTATGCTAGAGAAATGATGGTCATTTTCATCACAGTTACTTGACACGTACCAGCTGCCACACTGTAGGGCTGCATTATGATGAAATGGAACACTTGAAGAAAGCTTCTCATACTGTAGCAGTGTCTATTCTGTCCTTACTTGGGGCATTTCATGTTCCAACAGTTTATCCACTACTCCTTTGTCTAACTGCAATTGATCCTTCTCTCATTAACTCCATCAGACAGCAGTGATTCTGCTCTCATGCCTTCCTTGCCATTCCTGAGTGGCATGAAAATTTTGGGTGAAGATTGTGACCTGCATCAGGTGTATCAGGAACTGTGTCCCTTTTGTACTCTTAACCAGGCCCTTGTAAAAGTGCCTCCATCAGAGAATGCTTATTACTAAGCAGAGCAAATCTTGTACATAACTCGAGCCTTGAGCCAGGGGACTAGTTATAATTAATGATAACTCTGTTTTTCAGGTGATCTGATTAGACATTTCCAGTCTGGTTTTTCTGTGAGTGCTTTCCACATTATTGCAGGCTACCAGAATTATGGCAAAAACCAGCCTCACTGCCACCTATTCCATGAAGACTAGATAATCTTTGTAGAATCCATGGAAATAATCTTATGTTCCTCACCTGACACCAACAGTTGAACTAGATAATTGTAGAGGCACTTATCAAGGTCAACTTCAGTTGACAGAGATGATAGGAAATCTGATGGCACAGGCTTGATATAGTAAGCTTCACACACAGTACATCAACAAATCATTACTATTAAACCTCACATAGACTGTTCATCCTGTCTGATGGCAGACTTTGTGGCATTCCAGTGACATGCTTGACTCTGGTCTCACTAAGGAGGCATTCTAAGATTGAGGATCTTGACTTTCCTGGGTATGGATTTTTTTTATATCAAGACCAATAATACAATGAATCATGTCCAAAAATTGAACACAGTCATTATACAGGGTTAGAAGCTCTGATAGAACATTTTCTTTACTAAATGTGTTCAGGAATAGGATGTGTAGCCATCTTTCAGTGATGCTTTAATTTAGATTAATTTTAGATTTCTGTAGGAGATTCAACTTGATCAGTTGTGGTTTTGTGACCAGCTGTTAGAAAAAGCCTGTAATAAACTAAAAAGGGAATGAGGGTACCATGAGAGCACCAGGAATACCAACAGAATGCTTAGCTTTGCCAAGTAATGGGAGACTGCTTAGGTATTTTAGACAAAGGGGTGAACAAGGAGGTTTGAGTTCATCAGCCATGTTTGTGTTGTTGTCCTTTCTCATATGTTATCCTTCCATCCTTGCCACCCCCTTCCTCTTGAATAGAAGAGCAGAATTCAAGCTTGTGCTGGGCTGCCAAGCACTTAGAAGTAATGGCAGTTATGGATGCCTTCTTTCTCCTCAATATTAGATGAATTGTTGTTCAGTCGTTAAGTCGTGTCCAACTCTTCGTGACCCCATGAACCGTATTGCACCAGGCCTTCCTGTCCTTCACTGCCTCCCTGAGTTTGCTCAGTTTCATGCTCATTGCTTCAGTGATGCTATCTAACCATCTCATCCTCTGCCATCCTCTTCTCTTAGATCTTCATCTTAGATGAATAAACAGATCTAACTTTCCAGAACACTTGACAGGCAGGGAGAGAAAGGTTCACCTTTCACAGTTTCAGGTTGTCTAAAATCATAGTGCTAGATAAGAGTCTTCTCCTGGCATCTTAACATTTTGCTTCCTATGACCTAGCCATAATGGAAGAAAAATCAGTTTTCCCCCTCAAGCTGGAAAGCACATGGAAATAAAAGGGTCCCCCCCCCCCCAGACTTTTATGTTCCAGTCTTTTCCTTCCTTTCATTCACCAGCTGCAAGAGTATTTGAAGATAGAGGAGTCTGTTCCTTCCTCCTGGTCTGACACAAATCAACAGAAGCCTTGTGCATTTGAAGGCAGAGGAGTTTCATGCTTTCTGCTTTGTGTATTCAGGTGGCAGGGAAGTGATTCTGCTTGGTTTGGTTTGAGAGACCCTCTGAAAGTAAAGCTGTTTAGCTTGTACAAATGGTGCATCCTGTATCTGTTGTAAAGAGATCGGTTTTCTTGAATTTTCACAGAGACAGAGTAGCGGAGACCTAGGCAGGTTTTCAAAGGGAAAAACTTTCCTGACCTTTTTTTTTTTTACTATCCATTAGTTACTGTTCATGAGTGGGGAGAATTCTGTTGTAAAAAATCAGGACTTGAGTTGATAGGGTGAAGAATATACTGTTTAAGCATTCTCCTTTAGCTTTGTGCTTTTCATTTGGCAATTGTATAGGCCTTCTCTGTCTCCCCTGTGTCATAGTGCTGCTTCATAATTATTTAAAAACCATGCTTCTCTGGAGTCACCCTGTCTGGATTTAATTATAGTCTCCTTGTCACATTAGAAGGGCAGCGGCTTTAGATACAGATAATGCAGGTGAGCAAGAATACTGAGGCTTTAACACCCATTTAAAATATAATTTGAATTCTGAAATGTCCTACATTCTGATTCTTCACTTGTGGGCTAATTTCCCAGACTGGATAACATTTTGTGTGCTATATATATCTCTCAGGCTCCTTGCTTTTTGTTTGGGGGAACAATCTGTCATATGAACCCTGACTTATTATCTGAAATGGTACAGCCAAGAGACATATTTTATAGCCCAGCTTTGTATTTCTATACCTCAAGTGTAAACTACATGTAGAGTTTAATTTGATTGAATTGTTTTTCCACATGGAATTTTTTCCCCATAGTTCTGCAGATATGTGTGGCTGGTTCATATAGTACTTTTCAAATTACAAATTTGTCTGTGGGAGATTTTCCATTAGTTTTTATATAAACCTAGAACATAAGTATGAAAGCCAGTTTGGTCTAGTGGTTAAGGCACCAGGCTAGAAAGCAGGAGACTGTGAGTTCTAGTCCCGCCTTGGGTATGAAAGCCAGCTGGATGACTTTGGGCCAGTCGCTCTCTCTCAGCCCAACTCACCTCACAGGGTTGTTGTTGGGGGAAATGAGAGGAGGAAGGAGTATTAGGTATGTTCACTGCCTTGAGTTATTTATAAAATTAATAAAGGCAGGATAAAAAATCTAAAAAAAAAGTATGTATGAGCTGGTCTATTTCACAGACATAACCTGCAATATTTCCTGCTTCCCTGGCTGTTTATTTTTGGCAATTTGCAAGAATTTATATCCATCACGTCAGACTGTAAAAATGATAAAAACATGTATGAACTATTTTGATGGTACTTTTTCTGTATGTATTGGTGGCTTTTTAATGCAGAAATTAGTTAGATGCTATGCATGGTACCTTTTTTGTTCATTTGCAGTGTCAGACAAGAGAGCTACAGGTGTTCATTTGTCTCGGCCTTGTATTGGAAGCTTCAAGACCTGTCCCCAAGCAGAGTTTACAGCTTTGTATTATAGTTGTTATGTGCACTATGCTCCACTAGGAGACACTATACAACGTATTCCTTGAGGTTTCTGATATGAGGCTCAGACAAATTAACACCTATAGCTCTCTAGTCAGAGTGTAAATTAAAAAAAGGAAAGTGTGCCATTCATAAGATCTAGAGACTTCCTTTCCTACAAACTGCTGACACCCAGGTCAAATATAACTCTAACAGCTAAACACATGCATTGTAGTCATCAGAGTGCAGGGCCTGTGAATTCAAATCCTGGTAAAGGTTTTTAAAACTACAGTATATAAAGAATTTACATACAGGGGGCTACCGGTGCCTGACAAGTTCCATCAAGAATGAAACTGGTTGTGGGGAGACTTCCAGGTGAGGAATGGCAAGCTAGTATGTCTCCGAATGAGCAGAGACAACGAGTGGCCTTGACCAAAGGTCTGACAAGTAGACCAGTCCCATGGAACCTCTCCAGCTAAGAAGAGGATGGGAGATTGCCCACTTGTGCTCTGGATGGCTGCTTCTCACAAGGAGACCACAGGATAGCAGTTTCCTGTGGGTTTGAGTGCCAGGAGATGAAGGGAAGCCATCTTGCTCTCAACCACTTTTAAAGAAGGCTGGGTTCACTAACCTCACTTTCTAATCACTTTCAGAAATTACCTGTTTAACTATCTTAAGGCTATTAGAGATCTTCAAAACGACAAGTTTGCAAAGCCACCTGATGGGTTTACCTTCATTCTTGAATAAAAGAAACATTAACTATAAGCTTAAGAATTTTAAAGAAATAAACTGCAAAATGCTAAATAAGACTTTAATCCAAGAAAGTTATAAATGAATTAAGGGACCAGATGAATTTTGAATATTAGGACTGTTGCTATATGATTTTGGAAATAATTATATAAATAAACAGCAGCTTTGTGGGAACAAAATTGTTTAGTCTACTTTAAGTCATAACAGAAATTCGAGACTTTATGATTTCAGAAATTGGACACTAGAGGAGACTAAAGATTCTAGGCATAAAAGGGAAACAAAAAGGAGAGAGAGACTGGCTTGCCTTTTGTTTTTGGTCAGCACTGAGACAAAATGACAGAAAATGGTATGATATTTGAAATACTCCAGGAGATATTTGAAGAATGGGGACACAAACTAGGAGCTACAATGTCAACAATGGTGTCTGCTTCCATGGATATCCAAAAGATGTTAAAGAAGAAATGACAGACGTGGAAGAGAGTACCTTGGAAGATCTACAGGGCAAAGACCTGAAACAAACCTCATCTGATGCAGAAATATTAGAATATAAAGAAATTGTTGAAATACTGAAAAATAAAAAAAAAATGTAGATTATAAAATAGAGATGACAGTTAAAGTAGAAATACAACGGACGAGCCTGGACAATGGACAAGACCTGGACAATGACTACTTACTATAGAAGCCTTTGAGAAAAACTGACGAGAGATCAAATCCTACAACGTCTGAATGAATTAAATATCAAGACTGCTGAAAGCAGAAGGAAGGAGTACAAAGTTGGCTTGTTTGACCAAGGTTGAACTAAGACGTGTCTATAAAATTCTGGGAACCTTTATGGACTTTTTGCTGACACCAGGACTGAAATGTTAATGATTTATGGGGTTGCGTACGGATAAGGGATGGGTTATGGGAAGAAAAGATACTTGTATGTAACCTTACAGGGGGTGAAGAATTACTAAGTTTGTACTCTTTGTGATGAAGATCAGAAGTCACTTCTTTAAATATTTCTTTTATTTTTCTTATTTTTTCCTCTTTTTTTCCTTGTACTTTCTATTATCTCTTTATTTTTCTTTTCCTTTCTGAGTTTAGTTGTATTGTTTTTTATTGTTTTTTTAAAAATCAATAAAATTATATATTATCAATATTTTGTGTGTGTGTGTGCATGTAAAAATATGAATGAAACTGGTTGTATAGTACCTCCTAGGGGTCAGTAGTGAACATAACCAGAAGTCAATTACTGACTTTTGAGCTTAGCTCTCTAAATCAAATATCATGACATGTTGTTCCATTCTGCTCTTGGAAAACTACTTTATGTAGGCTGCCTGTGGTTGCTTTCTGCTAGTTTGTATGTGGGGAGGAGTGGAGAGTAAAACCTGAAAAGGAGCACTGCTCATTGGGAGAAGTCACGCTTTATACACAGAAGGTCTTAAATTCAGCCTCTTGTCACCTCAAGTTAAAAAGGATCAGAAGCAGGTAATGAGAAACATCTCCAGAAAGATGCTGTCTAGCCAAAATTGAGAACAGATGGATTAGATTGTTGTTTTATTCTTAGTGAAATCTAATTTAACAACATGACTTGATTGCAAGATTATAGAGTCATGAATTTCATTTTATTTCTTTCAGAGGGAAAAGCAAAATGCTTTTGTCCTTGTAGAGGCAGGGTACTATATCAAAAGATTCCATGTACTTCCCCATTTTCTTAGAAGAGATCATAGTTTCACATTATGGAATGCTGGACAAAACTACTTTTTGCATTTTGCAAAAAGCATTTTGTCCATACATTTGCTCTTGTATGATTCAGAGTCATGGCCATCATCTTGAGTACTGGGCCAAAATGTTGCCCATGAACCATCACATCTACTCACTAGTAGCTGTGGTTTACGATTGTCTGGTCTATGAGGTCCAGTTCCTTGCCACATTCTCTTAGTGTTGAGGGAAGCATATTCCTGGCACAGGCCCAGCTGGCTTACCTTCAGTGTTTCTCCTCTATGTGCCCTTCTCTTAAGAGCATGAAATCATTCTTTGGCCTCTGCTTCTCATAGCCTGAAGTCCTTACCTTTTTATACTGTGGCTTCTTGTTTGAGGCCATAACTTTACAGCCATCGTTAATTTATTGTGCCTTTTTTCAATCACATGTTGCATTTTTGTTACTTCATTACATACTATTTTTCAAGCAGCTGTCTTCAAAGCACCTAAGAATATTAAACAAAAATGTATGATATAGTCCAACAATTACACACAGCTGAGGAGATCTCAATAAATTAGCATTGACTGTGTCAAAGTAACAAATATGCATTTTAAAAGCGTAACTCACATTTGGCTTTTAAAAGTGAAGAATGTTATGGCATCTTGGGTTCTCGCAAACAAGATTGTATTATAGCTAAATATAAATGTACTACAAATACTTTTGTACTAATCTTGTTCATGTTTGTTAGACCTTTTTACAAGAAGGAGAATCTACTGCAGCACGATGTGATGTCTTGGAATCCTTAAAAACTAAAGGCTGCCCTCCAGAAGAAATTGAAAATCCCAGAGGGACACATATATTGCTAAAAAACAAAGAAGTAACAAATCGTGTCAAAGGGACTGCTGAGAGTCTTAGACCAGAAGATATTACCCAGATTCAACCACAGCAAGTGCTATTAAAGCTGCGGAAAGGTAAAAATATTTGTGAAAGTTTGTTTTCAAAGTGGGGAGATTGGGACAGATCCATAATATACATAATGAACCTAGGTTAGTGCTGGTCAATTTTTCAATTTGGGTTCATTAAGAATTTTCCACTTTAGAACTTGATGGTTTTTGTTGTTTCAAACTTTTTATCACAGCTTTATTCCCTAAGCCTTTAAGCAGTAGTCAAAAAGCATCTCATATGTCTTTTAATACTCATTTATTCACAAGCCTTTTGTTTATACTTATTCAAGAAATAATGTATTAATTTAAATAACCACCTTTCATGAAACAAGGCATAACATAATTTCTAGAGCATTTGCTTTTCATGAACAATTTTGAAATAAATGCAAAAATCTAAATATTAATTTGAGATTGAAAAGGTATTAAAATATTTTTAAAAAAAATTCTAGTCTAGGAATTGCTTAAAGAAATATATTTTTACCTCCAGTTAATAGATAAGGTAGTAGTTTGGGAGCGCCAAGGGAATAGAAAGAAGAGGAGGTCATCTAATAAAATCCAAAACATAAATTATTTGCTTCCACTGTAATAAATCTAAAGATGGTCTGGCTTGTAGAGCCAAAAAGGTTTTGCTAGCAGTGGGTATCTGCGGCTGTTGGCTCCTTCTCACAAGTCAATTCAGAATGTAATTTATGATCTGTAAAGTGTAGTTGTTCCAGACTGCTTTGTTTCTCCGCCATTGTTCAATCAAAATGTATACAATCAAGTAAGAATTCTTTGTATCATTTCCATAAATTTATCATAGCCAGCATGATCTGGCCTCCCACAAATGAAATGTTATTTACAGAATAAATTAACATTTTGTTAAATTAAGTTTTTTATCCGAATTGCAGAATAGTCTCCCTTGGAAATTGTATTTGACTTCCACATTTCATTACGTTGATTTTTTTGAAAAAAAGTTTTAAAATCTGTTTAAAGTTTTAAAAATCATTTTAATTATTTTGATACATTTTATTCATGCTAACTAAGCATCATTCTGTGTTTTAATATTTCGTTTATTTTTTGTAAGCTGCCTTTAGCACCCTTTTGAGGGTAGAAAAGTGAGACAGAAATTAAAAAATAGTTGATAAAGAGATAGAATTCTCAGTGGAGTTTTGCAATAGAGCCAATTGCTAAGGAAGGAAACAGGTCAATAGATGTTACTTGTTTACAATAAATCATATGTGCATTGTGATGTATACATACGTGCATCTATGTCACACAGTAGTTACTGAATGTTGATAGCAATTCTGTTATCAACATAACATTACCTTTAATGTTGCTTTTCTAACAAAAGCATTCTCAGTGCTGCATACCTAAGTTAGCTTTGCATACATGCAGCTTCTGATGTGAGACTATGGGAATCCAAATTATGGTTTCCAGTTTCATGGCAAGTAGTTTTTAATTATGACTTCATGTCTGAATGACTTTCTGAAATAAGTAGCATTCAAACTGACTGAAGACTCTAATATAGGGTTTTTCAACCTCAGCAACTTTAAGATGTGTGGACTTCAACTCCCAGAATTCTCCAGCCAGCTGGCTGGCTGGGAAATTCTGGGAGTTGAAGTCCACACATCTTAAAGTTGATAAGGTTGAGAAACCCTGCTCTAATATCTTGAAACTGTAATAACTAGATATTATTTTTGCTTCAAGCTTATTGTTAGGTATATATCTTTCGTAATGAAGGTATTTGTATTCTTGCTTTCTGCCATTTGGAATCTTAGCTTAACTTTGCTTTCCTGTGATTAGGAGAACCACAGACATTTTCATTAAAATTCAAGAGAGCTGAAGATTATCCAATTGACCTTTATTACCTCATGGATCTCTCCTACTCTATGAAAGATGACTTGGAAAATGTCAAAAGTCTCGGAACTTCTCTAATGAGTAAAATGAAGAATATAACTTCAGATTTTCGAATTGGTATGGAGTTTGCTTGCGCATAGGATTATGCTTTTTCTTTTTTTCAGTCTTGGTATAATATATAAATGGTTTGCACATGTACTGTAAACATGATTTAGGAAGCCTGTTTTAGCCTCTTTTACTGTGAAAGTCTGCATCAGGAGGAAAGTGCATACTACTTATGACATAAATATTCTTAGAATGTCAAGCTAACAATAAATTTGGGCGTCACAAAGGTGAGAATCTGGAGATTGTTTTCCTAGCTGAATCCCTAAACTGGAGAAAAATAGATGCAAATTACCACACAGCATGTTCTACTGGTTCCTTTCTAATTACTGTGTAGATTCCCTATAAATGTGGAATTTGGTTCTGAGCATTGAATTTAATCTCTTAAAAATTCCTACAAAGGGAAGCAGAAGTATATGAAATTAGCAGAACCTGTCTTTTAATAAAGAATTAAGGATTAATTTGTTCAGTAATACTGATTTCCTTAACACAGATTTTACCCATTTCTAGTATGATAAAGTATGGTATTCTTTCCAATTAAAAGTCTCTACCTTTTAAGATAAAGCACGTAGACCAGAAACTTGTACAATATTAATTCTTGGGGGTCTTTTGGAGACCAATGACTAGAGGATGCTTCTAGTAGGATTGCCAGTGACAAAAGCCTTGCAGGGCATGAACTGTCCAGCTGTTTGCCTGCTTTCACGTAGAGCTTTTGACTATTGAAAATGGCAAAACTAGAAGATACTTAGATGTTTTTTCTTCTTCTTTTTGCTTTTAGGCTTTGGTTCTTTTGTTGAAAAAACAGTAATGCCTTATATTAGTACCACACCTGCCAAACTCAGGAATCCCTGCACAGGTGACCTTAACTGTACAAGTCCCTTTAGCTACAGGAATGTACTCAACTTTACCAGCAATGGAAGCTGGTTCAATACACTTGTGGGTGAACAGCAAATCTCAGGCAATTTGGATTCTCCAGAAGGGGGATTTGATGCAATAATGCAGGTTGCTGTTTGTGGTGTAAGTGATACTGCCTTTTCTTCTCATATTTTTATTATTACTGTAGTGATTGACCAATATAAAAATGGTTGTCGATCAGGTTAAATGAATTGGCATTTAAAGGTGACTTCTTGGATACAATTTTTGAGGATAAAAAATCTGTATTTTACTTGTCCTGTCATAACCCGTGACACAATACAATTTATTTCTTGACAATTTGTCACTTATAGATAAGGTATAATCAATAATATACCTTATTACAGTAGAAAAATGATAAAATAATTAAAACCAATTGATCTCCTCATCTGGCTTTATGGACTTGTTGCAACTCTTTAGCAGAAATATGTATGAATGTGATTATAATATAATGTAAATACAAATACAAAAGGAAGATATAGAAAAACAAATGTATTTGGCAGGGAAATAGGAAGCTGCTTATATGCATAGCATGTAGCATGTAAACATGTAAGTTAAGTAGCATATCTTTTGTGTAGTGGCCCCCATGTTCTGGAACATGCTCCCCCCAGATTTACAGCAGCAACCACAGGCTGTCACTGCTTTCTTAAGAATGGCCGTAATCCTTTTTTTTATAAATGTCACCCAGTATGAATCTTGAGAATGTTCAGCTTTGTTCCCTTGAAAGGAAAGATAATAATTTCTTCCAGAAGATCTGCTGTATTTAAAATAAAATATCAATATCTTTTGATATTTTACAACAATGACCTATTGCTAATGAAGTTCATTTTCATATGACTTTGAAATTCCTACATAATTAGTATAGGTTTCCATGAGCTATTTATATAAACTAATAAATCTGCTACTTAAGTACCTTTTTACTGTTTAAGGCTGCTTAGTTAAGTTGATTCAAACTAACTTCTAATATACTTCTGTGTAAACACACAGGATAAAGTTTTTTTCTATCCAGTGTAAGTAAAAATGAACACAGCTTAATTATTTGCATTTATTTAGATATGTATTCTCAGTAAGTTAAAAAAGGACTAGAGATCAGGTTATGACTTGCATGCTTAGTATTATGCAGGTCTTATTCCCATAAAGACTGGCAACTGATTTTTCAAGTACACAGCCTATTTCATGACATTTGAAATATTATTTCATGATATTTGAAAATCTGTGCTAGAATAAAATTGCTAGAATAGTAATTTTTTGTTTTGTTTTGTTCACTCGAGTGAAATGTGGAATGTACAAATTGTATTTTTGTTTGGAAGGTCCAATTTTAATAGCCATTTCTCTTATCCCATGGCCTCTTTGAATCCTGCTGGCAGCAGCTGCCACAAGAGGGGCAGCACATCTGTTAAAAAATTCAGAATGTTTGCCCAATCACTTCTTAAATTATTTTTAAAATAAGACACTGCCTTGTCTACAGATTGGATCAGTAGCTTTCCTTATGTGCCGCAGTACGTGGATATGAGGATCGCTTTTTTCCTCTGTTTTATTTGCTACTGAATTTTTAATTGTATATGTTCTATCAAATTCCTTTTTTCTCTCCCAGTCAAAAATTGGATGGCGAAGAAATGTCACTCGACTATTGGTTTTTTCCACGGATGCTGGATTCCATTTTGCTGGAGATGGAAAACTTGGAGGAATTGTTTTGCCAAATGATGGACGATGTCATTTAGAAAATAATATGTACACAATGAGCCATTACTATGTAAGTATGTTTGGTAGAACGTTTTAGTTATATTTAGTTCTTTTTGTTTATATATATATATATATGATAGATAGATAATGAAATAAATATAAAATGTGTAATAAAAAATTCAGTTCCTTATTCTAAAAGATAAGTATACTGCTTTTCCTATATAACAGTTTGACAGGAAAAACCATGTAATTTTAAAAATAGAACTACAAGATCTTTAAGGATAATGAAAAGAATATTTGCTAGCATACATGGGATCACCTGTTAGCAGAATTTTTTTTTAATAACCCATAGAAATTTTCTTCACAACATTTTTCAGCTTTCTTCCCTGCTGTGGAGTCCTTGGTGTTCTCTGAGCTTGGTTGTTTGTTGCAGATGTTTCATTACCCCAAAACCCACTTCTGCACAACCAATACCAACTAGGAAAAGGATAACACTACCATAAATCAAAAACATCTCAGAAACAGTCAACAGACTATAACAACTACACAACATTGCTGTAGCACACAAACCAACTAAAGCCCTCCAAAACATCTTAAGTAAACCAAAAGACCCAGTAGCCCTAGAAGAAAAAAAATCATCTACAACATACAGTGTAAGGACTGTAACAGCCACTATGTAGGATAGACAGGCGGAAGACTAGCAGAGCACATCCATGAACACCTACTAGCGGTCAGAAGACATGATGAAAACACTTTAATCTCCCAACACATGGAAAGACTCAACCATAGTTTCAACTGGGAAACTGAGCATCCTAGACCAAACTAAGTCCAAAAGCACTAGGGAATTCCTGGCATTCAGATAAATCAGCCACCAATAGACACACAGAAATAAACCATATTTACACACCATTCAAAAAGACAATAAAAAAGCTAAGAAGGAAACAACAAAAAAAAACAGAACACATCCTTTCCAGCAACCATCACCCAGATAAGCAGGGATTAACACCAGGCAAACAATCAAGCAGAAAACAATACCCTAATCAAGGAACTACCAAGGAGAAAACCACACCCCTACCAAAACTGGCAAGGCAAGCTACTGTGTATAAATAGAGAGCAAACCCCACACTCACACTGATGATGTTACCTAGTTGGGTAATGAAATGTTTGCGAGCAAACAGCCAAGCTCAGAGAGCACCAAGGACTCCACAGTTCAACCCTGAGCTGCATATATTCTTTTCTATTGTTTCCTCCCTGCATTAAAAAAATGAGTGGAGAGTGATGGTCACCAGCATTATGTCCCCTCCTCTTCCTTTCACTTTGGTTTATAGTAATGGGATTTTTTCTCTGAATTCATGAGAATTTGTGCTTATATTAAGAGGTGAATTAATGTTATTCTGCATTAGTAATTTACTTTGGAGAAGATTTGACTGTTCATCACAGTTGGTAGATAAATCCAATTGGAAAAGCATCAAAAATTTATTTCATATAATATTGTATATAGAGAATGCATTGTATGTTATACTCAAAATGTATTCAATATATTGTCTCATGAACCTAAACTTCATTCTTCAGGATTATCCCTCCATTGCTCATCTTGTTCAGAAGCTAAGTGACAATAATATTCAGATAATATTTGCTGTTACAGAGGAATTTCAGCCAGTATACAAGGTAATGATCAAATGACATACATTTCTATAGCTTAAAGAAACTCTTAGATCCCTATTTAAATGCCTAATATAAAGCCCTAGGTAGTATAAAGTCCTAGGCAGGAGGGTGAAGGAGCTTGCAGACAAGCTTGTGTTTCCATCCATCTTTCCTATGATAGGATCTTTTGGGGGGGGTATTCTCAGGATGTGTTAGAAATCTTTCCTGATCTTCCCAGAGTTCCTCTAGTAATTTAAGAATCCCATTTATAATGCCAAGCATCTGCCATTCTCCTCTTTCTGATGAGAGCGTTTCCTATGAGAAACAAAACTATGCTTTACTCCGAGCTTCTTATCAGCAGCACTAGCACAAAGCATTTCTATATTGATATTCAAACAGCCAGCAGGAAGACATGGCTGAATGCAGGCTGTTGCACTCCATGTGGATGGAAGGATGAGAAGGAAATGAAGTATCCTGAAAGTCGCAACTGATTAAGATGATCATATCAAGAAAGATTTGGATTCTTAGACAATGGTTTACATCATTTGTGTGAGGGACTATTAGGCAAGGATCAGCTGCACTTTGCAAGGGTAGGGAAAGTGTCTTTGCAAAAAGTCATGTGATATGTTGTAATAAGAGTAAGATACGTTGATAGCAAGACTTCAAGCTACATTGGAAGAGGGAGGGAGACTGAGGCACAGACTTAAGTAGAGGAATGCTGATTATTAGAAATGTGGCTGCACATGATAATGGAGGAAATAGAAGACAGGAAAGAGTATTTGGAAAACTTCATCACATAGTAGGGAGACCAGTAAATGGTGGTATCCCTAGCATCCAGTACATGTGTATGTTGGTTGAAATGATAACAAGTGCGGTAATTAATATATTTTCATTCCCTGTACGTAAAGGAGTTGAAGAATTTGATTCCTAAGTCTGCAGTGGGAATGCTCTCTTCAAACTCCAGTAATGTGATTCAGCTGATTATTGATGCGTATAATGTAAGTGCACCTAAATGAATAATTCTTATTTTAATTCAGTAGGATTTTTCTAATGAAGAGTAAACCTGCATTTTCATTGCCACTGATTTCAGAATTGCCATCAGGTACAACAGAGCTATATTAAATCTATATCTATTTTTGGCTTCCAGTTTGAAGACAAAGTGCTCTATTTAACACTAAGTTGCTGCTGAATCCCATGTTTATAATAACTTGGAACAGAGAACAGAGTTATTTTATTACACAGCCAGTCATTTAAATTGAATGTACATATTTCTAGAAAATATGTTCTGTCTGTCTATCTGATTTGTATGCTGTTGAATCTTCTAGTGCTCAACAAACATTGCCTTCATTTTAGTTGTATTTCTATCCATGGCTGGCTGGGGAATTCTGGGAGTTGAAGGGAGCACATCTTAAAGTTTTCAAGGTTGAGGAACACTGCTCTAAACTCTCCCCAGCAGTCTGTCTCTGAAAAGTCCAGGCAGGAGTCCACTCATTTTAGGCAGATTGTTCCACTGTTTAATAGCTCATATTGTCCTGCCATTCAGCCAGAATTTCCTTTCTTCTAATTTCAGCCCACTGACCCTTGACGTCTCTGACTTTTAACAGAGAACAAGATTTGCATGTGACAGCCTTTTAGGTATTTGTAGATCACTGTCACAACTGCTTTCATTTGTCTTTTAATATACAGAAACACATTTCTTTCAGTTCTCTCTTTTCTCTCTAAACATGCCTAGTTCCCTTAACCATTCCTCATAGGACTTAAGAAGTTGAGATCATAGCCTTTACTTTGCTCTGCAGGAGACTATTTAAGAATAAAAGAAAATGAAGCTTGTTTTCTCCTCATCCCAAACAAGTTTTATTTTATTTTATTTAAATTTTATTTTATTTTGTTTTATATAAAGGAAATTGATACACATTTTAGGTACATATGTATGTGTGTTTCTGGAGAGAAGAAAGAGCCATGAAGACTTAGCAGAAGTAATAAGTGAGCCATCTCTGATTCAGTTTTGGAGTTTCTAAAACATTGACTGTATGACTGTATTGTAGTATTAGTTAAAAGATTACTTTATACTACACCAGTTTGGTGTAGTGGTTAAGACACCAAACTAGAAACTGGGAGACTGTGAGTTCTATCCCATCTTTTTTTTTAATTTAATTTAATTACTTATTTACTTATTTTAAATTTTTAATTACAAAAAGAGGAAAAAACATTAAAAAGTGCTTTAACAAAAAAGTGAAATACAACAAAAAGGAAAAAAAGTGTTAATATGTCATAACAATGAACAATTACAATTCTATATATGCTTATCTAACGCAAATATTATTCAAGTACGTATATATATATTTGTAATAGATTTATATGACTATCATGGTTTTTTTTAACCTACTGTATTTTGTATAAATGAGTCCTATATTTCATTATACTTGTCTATACAAAGTCTTACATCTATAGACAATCTGCTTATAAGTGGCAAGTGCAATCAGGTCTTCAATCCATTGAATAAATGGGGCCATACATTCATCTTTCCAATGCTGCAATATCAGTCTTTTGGCCATAGTAAGGGCAAGGAGAATCCATTTACAGAAATTTGGAATTTGTCCAAATGTCAAATTCCATGTACTAGGTATATAGTTGAAAAGAATATTATCCTCTGAAAATTTTAGCTGTTGTCCCACAATCATATTTATATAGTTCACTACTTTCTTCCAAAACTTAGTAAGCATAGGACATTGTAAAAACATATGCTTTAAAGAGGCATGGGTTCTAGTCCCATCTTAGGCACAAAGGCAGCTGGATGACCTTGGGCCAGTCATTCTCTTTCAGCCAGAGGAAGATGAAGGCAAGGGCAAACCACTTTTGAAAATCTTGCCAAGAAAAGGCAGTTGCCAGGAGTCAACACTGACTTGAAGACACATGCGTGCGTGCACGCGTGCACACATGCACATACACAGAATCATTTCCTTGAAAGAGCTTTGTTAATATGTCTTTTTGCAGGAGTTGCACATTCTTTTATATTCTGTTCATATAACTAAATGTTCAACTTCTATTTTAGTCATTATCTTCAGAAGTTATTTTGGAAAACAATAAACTACCTAAGGAGATAGCAATAGAATATAAATCTTTCTGTAAAAATGGAGTGAATGGAACAGGAGATGAAGGAAGAAAATGCTCCAACATTTCAATTGGAGATGAGGTAAGCTTTGGTGTGCGGAAGTCATGAGGGACTTTTTATGTGCCCATTGTTACATTATAGCGTTGTCCTGCATAAGCTTAGTACTTGTTTCTTTTAATCGGTTTGAACAAATTGCCTGTTTATGTTTACAATGTCCATTGACAGGTTAGATTTGAGATTAAAATAACAGCTAACCAGTGTCCAGAAAAAGGGCAAAATGAAACAATTAAAATCAAGCCACTTGGTTTCACTGAAGAAGTAGAAATTAATCTGGAGTTCATCTGTGAATGTGATTGCCATAATGAAGGAATTGAAGACAGCCCTTTGTGCCATTTTGGAAATGGAACATTTGAGTGTGGTGCTTGCAGGTATGGAAGAAATCTGTAACTTTAGTCTGTTGCGTAGATGTATATCCTCAAGTTCAGAAAGGGGCAACTGAGATGATTAGGAGGCTAGAAGAGTTCCCTTATGGGTTAAAAGAACAATTGTGTTCCTTTAGGCCTAGAATGAAGGAGAGGAACGCAGGCCTTGATAGATACATAGAAAATGTGGGCAGAGATAATTTTTCTCATCTCGTCTCACCTTGGGTCATTTTTTGAAAGTAAACGTGAGATTCAAGACTAATTAAAAATGAACATGTTTTTTAGACAACACATAGTTAATCTATGGAATCAATATATATTTGTGGTTGCCACCAATTTGTTGGCACTGGTCTTGATGGCAGCATGATACATCTTGAATTCTAGGCAGCTGCTGGGGAACCACAGTGGAAGAGGGCTGTCGTCCTCCTGTCCAGCCTTGTGAGCTTCCCAGTGCCACTTGTTGGCCATGATAAGGTGCATAATGCTGGGCTAAGTGCATTTTTAGCCAGATCCAGCCAGTCTGTTGCCTTCCTTTTCTTCCTTTTTCCAGCTGCTTGATTTCTATTCCTAACAGTGGTCCATTTTCCTTTTTAGGTGCAAACCTGGGCGTATTGGAAAGCATTGTGAATGCAGCATGGAAGAAGTAAATAGTGAAGACATGTCAGGCACCTGTAGGCAGGCTAACAGTTCTGAAATATGTAGCAACAATGGTGAATGTATTTGCGGACAGTGTGTATGCAGAAAGCGAGAGAATCCAAATGAAATCTATTCTGGCCCATATTGCCAGTGTGATAACTTCAATTGTGATCGATCCGATGGTTTAATTTGTGGAGGTAATAAATTCCTTTTCTATCAAGGGAGCTTTAGAAGTATGAAAAGAGCTTGAAACTACTATGATAAAGTAGAATTTAGTGAATGAGAGAAGTGGAGATCGGATTAGGAATAACTTCTATGACACAATTCCATTTCTTTAATTGATTGAAAATGTTCAGAAGATGGTTTCAGAATAAAGCTCTTGTATCTAACTGTGGTACATGGAAGATGATTTAGGGATAGATAATGTTATCCTTTATAATAAACCCAGAAATAAAAGGGTCTCTTAAAGAACACCTTTGCAAGGTGTGCTATGTACATCTTGTTGATGATAATTTCTTATGCAGTACAGTATGCATCTATGTTGTTACATTTTGTTGTACAGTACAGTATAAAGTGATTAATTTGGCAGAGAAACCTGAGCACCATTAACATGCAAATTTCAAATAATGTCAAAGTAGATGTTGCATGGTTTGTTTATCAAAGACCTTTTATCATCCATGTTTCTTCCTTTGGAATCTCTTTAATTAGTAAAAAGGAGAACTACTTCTCTAAAAATAAAGAGGCATACTAGTGATCTTCCTGCATGCTTTCATGAGATGTCAGAATTGGGTTTAGTTCTGTGCAAGTGCAAAGAGGCACTTCATTCACAAGAGAGATACCCTTCTGAATCCACCCTCAAAAGTAGCACTGCCACATAAAGGCTCAGTACAGTGGCCTTAAGCCCACCCAGGGACTTCTGATCTTCTGCCATCTGCAGACACAACCCAGATAATTTCAGGAGGGCCTCAAAATAGCCGTGTGAAGTCTTCCATCTGTCTCCACTTTGTGGCTTCAAGCAGCAGCTCCTGAGGGCAGCTTTGATCATAAAAGTATCTTTTCAAATCCACCCCACTGGATAGAAATTGAAAAGAAAGTGTGAAGGTTGTAATATGTGTATTTTTTATGTTGAAACTAAGGTAATTTTCTTTTCTGGTTTTAAATGTAGGACACGGTGAATGTAAATGTCGTGAATGTGAATGCTGGGCAAATTACACTGGCTCTGCTTGTGAGTGCCCCCTAGATACAACTCCATGTGAAGCTGCAAATGGGCAAATCTGCAATGGTAGAGGAATATGTGAATGTGGAGTATGCAACTGTACCGATTCCAAATTTCAGGGGCCAACGTGTGAGCTATGTCAGACTTGTCTTGGCGTCTGTGCAGAGCACAAGTAAGGTTCTTGATTTTATAATAAAAATAACTGCTTCCTACAAGATTGCAAAAATAATTGCTTCCCACAAGATTGCAAAAAGACCTTGCAGGAGGCCTTTTTTTAGTGTCATTCTAGAATTCAGTTATCCAGAAACTAAATCTGTGAGAAAAAAACGCCTCCTGTTAGTGGATGCTAGAACCTCACAGGTTCTACTAGAGGCACTTCCATGCAGAAGCTAACCAGCCTCCTGGTTATGGTCAGGGGAGGGTTGAGCATTTTTGTGTTAAAATAGCATTAGTGTCAGGATTAGCCCAGGAAACTCCAGGAGACAGTACAGATTCAATTCAGCATGGTTTATTGGCTTCAGTCCCGTTACAGAATCTTCTCAGAGTGAAAGCAATTCCCAGAGTCACCCGACAAACATCCTGCATTCCTCAGGGAGGTGCAAGTCTCATTCTCTTATCTCTACCTCTCTGTTCTGGGGATAAGAGAATGCGCTTAACTCTTTCCGCTCTAGCTCTCACAATTAGATTGCCATCTCAGTGGAAAGAAAATTTGCTGGAGTAGGAATGAAAGTATTGCTGGGGCACTATATGAATGTCTTAGATCCAAAGCCTGTTTGTTTTCCGCAAAGGGAATTGTGGCCTGGTGCTGTAACAGACATTTTCCCTCAGTGAAAGGAAACATTCCTAAATATCATCCTTGGGAACAGTGACAAACAAATCCGTGCCTTCCCCCCCAAATCGTGTGCAGCATAAGCTGGTAGATTTGGGGGAGATCATTCCCTATACATCTCTTTCCTCCTCCTCCCCCCACCTTTCCTTTCAAATGTTGCTTTAATTAGTAGTCCTACCGGCTAAAAATGTAGTTAGGGTAATGGCTATTGAGTGCAAGATTATATGGTAAGATTGACACCAGTGTGTTTCAGAATCTTCTTTAAGAGATTACATGGTCAAGGACAAAAGGAAAAATGCATAATGTTTAAATAACCTGAAATTTAAGCTTTTATTTAACTTTATGGTTGCCCTTTTTGTCACACCCTCCTAATAAAATGGGTGGTATTCTAGTAGTGTTATACTAATTGGTGGTTCATCTGCTTTGCAAATAGAGATTGTGTGCAGTGCAAAGCCTTTAACAAAGGAGAAAAGAAAGAGCGGTGTGAAAAAGAATGTTCGCACTTTACTTTGGAGTTGGTAGATCGTAGAGAAAAATTGCCGCAGCCTGGACAATATGATGCACTGACTCACTGCAAGGAGAAGGATATTGATGACTGTTGGTTTTATTTCACATACTCTGTTGTTTCAAACAACAAGGCCATTGTCCATGTGGTGAAGACACCAGGTATGTTTTGCTCTTCAGAAAGACAGTTTTGACTTAGGTTTTTCCAGGGATTTCTTGAACACAATTCCATTTATCTATCCCCATTCTTAATTTAACTTCCTGTGCTTCATAATATCCAGAATTTCACTTATCTGTATTGTTACCTTCCTCCCTAAAAATGGCACATTTAAAATGAAACTCTTAGCAATTAATCTTTATTAAAAAGCAAGATAATATTTTTGCTCCTTATTTATAGAAGTTCTTGCCTTTTTGAACACCCTCAAAATGCATAAAAATTGCATTCAACCAAAGGACTTTTGGAAGTATTAGTGACAGTGGCCTATTTGTGGCTATTGCGGCTGCAAGATGAAGGACAAGCCACTTCTTTCTTTCCTTGAACCAACCTCCATTGATTATACTTTATGTATAAAGTTTTTATGCCTCTCACTCAACAGTTAATCCATGCCAGTACCTTTAAATTGGAAACAGCCCAGAGTATTGGTGAACATGATCAGATGGTCAAAATCCCACTTTGTTCTTTGCACATTCCTCAGATCAGATTTCATTCTGTCAAGTGGTATTGTTATAGATTGTTGTGGCACAGAGATTACTTAAGAAGCTTTGCCATCGTTGTTCCTTTGTCTTGTACTGTTTTTGTTTTCTCCTATTGTTCTTTGTTTCAAATGTTTTAACAATTATAAACTGCCCAGAGTCGCTGAGAGTTGGGCAGCGAATAAATATAATAATAATAATAAGCAGCAGCAGCAATCCCAAAACATCTGGAGCACCACTTGAAGACCATCAGTCAATTGCAAAAATTAGCTTTACTTGGAACAGCTTATATCCTGCGACGATACCTTAAACACCATCAAACAACATCTGCCCATCCCAGGTCCTTGGGAAGGACTTGATAGGTGGATAAAAATGCCAAATCCAATTTGAACATCTGGCTGCCTGTGCGACTAACCCTAATAATATCTAAGAACAGCAGAAATTATTCAGATATTTGAGTGGCTATTTTATGTTCCCACTCTGTTAATATTATGCTTCATTTATTTTGTTTGCTAGAATGCCCAACTGGTCCTGACATCATCCCCATCGTTGCTGGTGTGGTCGCTGGAATTGTTCTTATTGGTCTAGCTTTATTGCTGATTTGGAAGTTACTTATGATCATCCACGATAGAAGAGAATTTGCAAAATTTGAGAAAGAAAAGATGAATGCAAAATGGGATACGGTGAATCATTATATTAATTATCTTAATCGGGCATATATATTTGGAGATAATTTGCATGCTTCAGAGATTTCAGGCATCAATTTACAAAAATGTATACGTTAGCCGGACTTGCTTTCTGTATATCTCCAGATCATTCCAAGTTGAAGTATTATCTCATGGATAGTTCTTTAATTCTCTTAAAAGTGTTAATTCTTTTAAATATTAACACCTAGATTTTCTAGTTGTAGGCCACAATATTTTGTTCTCTTTATTAGTAGGATTCTATTCATTTGAATGTCATTGAATACCACTATGAATCTTAAAGGAACTAACAGTTTTATGTCAGTACAGCATGGCCTTTTTTCTTTAGAACATTGTCTCTCTTGCATTCCACATTGATGATTTTTCTACCTTCAGCAAGAAAATCCAATATACAAGAGTCCTATTAATAATTTCAAGAATCCAAACTATGGACGTAAAGCTGGTCTCTAAGTTTCCGTTCGTATTTTCTTTTCTATTTCTTTCTCTCTGCATGTGCTTTTCTTCAGACTCGCTGAATGCAGCTTTAACTAACCATTGCTTGTTCCCTAACAAATTTTTATAAGTGCTGTGTCATGTTAAGTAGTAGAATTTAGAGAGCCAGTTTAATGTAGTGGTTAAAAGCACTGGGCTATGAACCAGGAGACTGAATTCTAGTCCTCCCTTAGGCACACAGCCTTTGGACTTTGGGCACACTACTCTCTCTCTCAGCCCTAGGAAGAAGGTTGGCAAACCACTTCTGAAGAATGTTGGCAAGAAAACTACAGGGACTGATCTGAAGGCAGCAGATAGATAGATAAATAAAATAAATAGGAAAAGAACGAGCATTTAAGAACCCCTTTTGCCTCCCTTGGTAAGGTCTGAAGCACTGGTGAGTGAAACAAGGAACAACATCCAAAAAGTGGGAGGTGCAAGCCAGAGCACTCCCTCTTCTTCCAAAGGGCTTCCATGCAAAATTATGGTAGTTACACTTCTGGGCTGTAGCCCTTTTCCAGTCTTAGGGCTTGGCAAATGTTGAAATTTGATGCTCTTTGAATTTGGTAAAATAAACTGGGCATGATATAGCTACATTTAAAATAGTTTAAATTGTTAACGGAAGAAATAACTTACTTAATGCACTGTCACTGAAATTGCATCTTTTAGCTGGCTAGTTAGTTTACTTGCGAATACTGATAGTGTTTGTAAGCACTATCCCCAGATGGCTGTTGTGACAATGGCCACTAACTAAACCTACGTTTTAGAGAATAAAAGCAGCATTGCCAGGAAATGGAGTACAAGGCAGATATCAGCCTTAGCCCCAACATACAAAGTAATTCCTTTTGAACCCTGCTTTCAGTTCCAGATGAACACAAAAGCAGTGTGATGAGGTAGAAAAAAGTTAAGTTGAACTTCACTGATAATGTATGTAAAACATACATCCTTACATTGTTGCATGTTTGCCCTGCACTCACTGCTTTCTCTGCCCCCCCCCCCCCGTGCTGGGATACGCGGCCTTGTTTTATTACCCTCTCCTTCTCAGTTATACCAGGATGTAGGGCGTAAAGCCCCCGCAAGCTTTGCATCGATGATGCGCTTTTAAACAACCAGAATATTGGTAGTGTAGGTAAACATGCTGCATTCTTGACGTTTTCTCCTTTTCTTCCTTTTTCTCCTTGTTTCTTTTAGAATATTGCCATTCGATCTCTTGTTATTTGAGATTCAGTTCTTTTTTACTTCACAACTGAACAATCTGATGCTACAGGAATCTGGTTATATGATTGTCAGTGACAGCCCTGAAAACCAGAATGCTTACCTAATGTTCAAAAACAGCATCTTG
The DNA here is from genome assembly GCA_030867105.1 of Liasis olivaceus. Taxonomy (NCBI): domain Eukaryota; kingdom Metazoa; phylum Chordata; class Lepidosauria; order Squamata; family Pythonidae; genus Liasis; species Liasis olivaceus. The sequence continues at coordinate 15,078,392 of CM061351.1, forward strand.
GACTGCAGTCCATAATTCTGTGGTGCAATCCAAATGCCACTTTTGAAGTCTGGTAACCCTCATGTACATCATGCGTTTCAGGATAGGGAATTTGTTAGCTGCAAATCAATTTGCCATGTCAACATTTATATAATTTGGAACATATTCACCTGTGATGGAATGGAATTATGAAGGCCAGGCTCAGGGAGATAAGCATTTTCTTAGCTCGCCGCAAGAGCGTGGGAACTACAAGAGACAATGCAAAATCAGTTCAGCTATGTTTATTAGTTAAAACCTCTAGCAAGAATCTTCCCAGACTGAAACCCCAGCTCCTAAGTCAGCCAGCCACAATAGTGTGAATTCCTCAGGGAGGTACCAGTCTCATCCTCTTGTAGTTCCCACACTCTTGCGGCGAGCTAAGAAAATGCTTATCTCCCTGAGCCTGGCCTTCATATTTCCATTCCATCACATCACCCACGCTTAAACAACTTGATTATACAGGTTTTGTGTGTGAGTCGCAAGTCCTCTCTTCTGTTTGCTGTTTGTGAGCTTTCTTCCTTGATATTGAAGGATGGATTTGCTGTGTTCACATTGAGACTAATTTTGTGGCTGATCTTACTTAGATCATTAAAGACTTGTGAGTCATAAGGAGCAATCAGTCTGTGAGTTTTCCTGATACAGTAATGTCGGTGTTAGTTTTGCACTGCCAAAAATGCATCTAAAGTTTCTGATTTAATTATGTATACACTGGAGGGAATATGGAATCAATAGAGGCATGTAAACGCTTAAAATATTCATTCCTAAAATTGTTTTTTTTTTTTTCAATTTATATAGCCACCCATTTTATCATCAGGAATTAAAGTATTGATAGTGAAAGTCCTATCAATAGAATAATTTCACTCCCTTTCCTTTAGCCCCCTTGCATATTCTAAAGAATAATTTGTGATAGGCATGATGCTTAGTAAATATTAAAAATGCTAGATAATCTGTAGTATTCTCCCCCCCCCCCCCAAAAAAGGTCTTAATTGCTTGTTTCAATTCTGTGGTCCTTTGCAGGAGCCATATGTGGGGTCCTATGTGCACACGGATCTCTAGATTGGCTTGGCAGTATGTGAAAATACTTTTTCAGTAACTTGTGAAAATTTTCATTCTATAATCATGTTTTTCTTTCTTCTAGGGTGAAAATCCTATATACAAGAGTGCAGTGACGACTGTAGTGAATCCTAAGTATGAGGGGAAATGAAATTTACAACTTCACAGCACTATGTGTAATGTAGCAGTTTTGTACTCATAATAAACTAGCTTTTCGCAATACTGCAATGGATTTACTAGTTCCTTACTTACACAGTTGTTTCCTATGCAATTTTTTTTAAATGTACAGTATTTTTATTTTTGAAAATTTTTTCTTTGTTTTTGCAAATAAACAGTGCCAGAGGACTGACAGAAAACTTGAGATTGCATATCCTACTCAATTAAGATCATAGCTTACTCAATTAAGGTGCTTTTTTTTTAATCTTCCCTGTCTTTTGTATGGAATGAAACACTTAATAAGCAAACAATTTGCCTATACATTAAGTATTAAAATTAGTTTTTAGCTTTATAAGTGTATCAAGGTTTGGCTTGCACAAATAAGTGCAAGCCAAATGCTTACTAATAAACTATACAAAATTTACTTTAGCTTGTGAATAATATGAGACTTAATTTTCAACTTTCTGTATTCAGTAATGTAGAAATCATGATGTAATTTTAATTACAAATTTCATATGTGCATATACATGTTAAATTGTCACAAGGTCTGTATATGAATAAAAAGAAACAATAGATCCAAAATAAGAGCTTTAATATTCTTAAAACAGAAATGATGATAATATTAAGAATTCCCTTTTGTAAATTCAAGTTCTGGTTTTAGTACTGGCAAGTACACTGCCAAGACCCCCTTTTAAATCAGCTGCCCTAATCTGGTGCCAGCCAGAGGTGCTGGACTTTAAAAAAATTGGTCATACTTGAAGTTGAAAGTCCAGCACTTACAGGACACTGAGTTGGAGAAAGCTCGTCTTAGCGCCTTAATTCCTTATGTTTCTTTTTCAACGTCTTGCTTGGTTTAAAGCCTGGTGCTTTAGCAACTTTATCTTTAATGTATTTGGTTTCATTTTGTGTAAGATAATTGTCAAACCAGCTTATTTTTGCAATCTTGGTTGTAATTTATCTTTATCCTATAGCTAACTTTGCATGACACTGGGTCAGGACATACTATGGCATGTATATTTGCTGCTGGCCATTCTGTTACCTGTTCAGTACTAGCCACATTCATACTTTAAGTGCCTTTTATTTTAACAAATGTTCACTTTTTACAATGTTACCATGGAAATTATTTATTAAATTAAAAAAATCTTTTAAAAATCATATTGGTATTTCTTTCTCTGTTGTACATTTTGATAAAGCTGAACATTCTTAAAACGTATTAGAGCAAGGCTATTCCTTGGGTAAGAATTTGGTATCTACCCAGGAGAACTGAATTTAGGGGAGGCTGCTGTGGGCCTTCTAGCCAGCAGAAAAGGTCAAAGAACTGAACTGCCACCCGGCTGAGTGAGGACTGGTGACACCTGCCAGACTGGCCTTGAGAGAAGGAAGGGAGGATGGATATGAACAGTGTCACTCCTTTGTGAGGGTCTGCACACCTTTTTTTCCCCCTTGTGTGGGAATACTTTCAGGTGAGAGCTGGGAGTATCTCCAAGGGATATACTGAGTTGGATGGACAGTGGCACCGGAGTGTGGCATTTTAACTATTTCCTTTCTGTTTTCTTGGGGTGAAAGAATAATTCTGAAGGAAGCTCAGAATCCCAGCTCTAGAAAAGGCTCCATCCATCAGGCAGATTTATGAATACTTATTCAGTGCCAGGGAAGAAAAAAGGTTTGGAAGCCTGATGTTGGCAGCCTGGAAGTAGATATAATAGTAAATCATGGAAAGATTTCAATTTTTCTGAACATTTGGAACATCTGGAATTTAAAAATAGTAAGACATGTTTGGGTTTTGTAGGACTGTGAAAAGATATCTAGAACGCCGCATTTATAATTTGTGTTTCCTACCTTCATCCCACCCTATACATCCTATGAAACTATTATAGATTCTAATTTTGGTGTTACCTGGCGCGTAGCAGGAAATCTTATTTTCTTTGTTTTCATTTGCACTAAATGGTTAAATATCAGAAGTTTTACATAGTTTGCTCTTACTATTTAGAATAAGATTTTGTTAGATACTTTCAACAATACCACCTTTTCTTGTAGCACTGAAATCTATTCAAATAAGTTTTTCTCTGTAGGAACAACTAGGAAAGAACATACTTTACTGCTCCTTTGTTTTATATATAGACCAACGTAATGCATGTAATATGCTAATTAATATTCTATTTCATTCAACTATCTACATTACATTAGAATCATAAGTAGATTTTGTATTTGGGAGAATGAGGGCTGTACCTAGATCCAAAGAACTGTTCATGTATTTATTTTTTATCCAGTTATTTCCTATTTCCCACTGCAAAATGCTTTTGGTAGTTAGAATTACAATGAATGTGTGTTTTCTGTTCTTCTCAATATTCATCCATATCAGCATGATTTCCTAGTATGAATAATAGAAAAAAAAAGTCCATCTAATTTTTCTGGACTTGCTATTATGATCTCTGTATCTAACAAGACAAGGAAGATCTTCACTTTTCTTATAAGATAACATTTGCTAGTTACTTATGCTAGCTAATTATGATGCAGAGCAAACGAAGAGAGCATGGAAATTCTATAATGAAATGAATCATATTATGGCTTAACGTGAAGATATACTCAATTGTGTTAGCTGGTTCCATGTGAATTTTAAACATCTGGTTGGCCAGGGCCAAAGATCTGTTTTTTAAATACCTGAATGCCAGACAGACAGTACCATCCAGAAAAAAAAAAAGTAATTTCAGAGAAGCACAAATGTACTTATATCAAATGTAATAAAAGTTATTACTCTTACTTGAGCTCTGGTAATTCAGCTTTCATATATTTTAACTGTCATTCCAATGCAGATTACAGTTTTCACAGGTCTCAAAGCAGATTCATACAAGCATGTCTTAATTTTTCCTTACCACAATTTAGCAAAGTTGAATATTACAAGATAGCTGCATACTGAATTAATCCAAAAAAGATTAAAATTAGATCAGTCGTTTCTTAACTTTTGCCATATAGCTGCGGAAGTTCCACGTTTTCTCTGAGGACTGCATCCCTTTCCACAAATAGCAATTGAATCCTAAAATTCAAACATAAGTATTCTGTATATACAATTTAAATAATGCAACTGAATAAAACACATTTCTGATTAGAAGATGAAAATATTATTCTGTCCATTTCCTTTTGCAATTGCAAGTTTGGTTAGTTAGCAGACCACTAATTCATTAATTCGAAACTTCAGGTACTAGAACCATCCTTTATTGAGATAGGCTGTAATAACAGAAACTTGCAAGCCTGATTGTGCTTTACCTCCCCTCCCTCTTATATCCCAGTGAGTCGGAGGTGTCTGCTTGAGGAGCTTCCAAATACTATCTTGCTTCCCAGAACTTAAAGAATGGCTCAGCCCTTTTTCTTACGTAACAGATCTTGCATATTTTTGCCAAGGACATCTTCCGTACTCTAAGTCATGAAAACAAAGAAAAGGAGCAAGGGTTCTATTCTGAATATGCATCGTTTCCTGCAATGCTTGAAACTTTTTGAATTTGTTCTAATGGACCATGGAACATGAGTTATTTCATATTTTGTTCCTTTGAAATTTAGCAACTTGAAAAGTTCTGTACTGCTTAAATGGTAAAACGAAACATTTCCCCATTTTACACACAGCTCTAATGATAAGTACCACTTCTTTAATTCCATCTTGAAGTCCATTGTTTTTAAACAGATTTTCTTTGTTTGAACGTGGTTAAACATGGCATTGAGCTGTTAATTAGTGAATTGCTCTTTGCAACTAGTGATGGGCATTATTAAAGTCAATTTATCTGTATTCCTGGAAGAGAGCATGATTCTGTGGGTCATAGGCATCATTTGTTTGTGTTCATCAATTTAGAAAAAAATATTCATGAAATAGCATATTAGACACTGAAATTTTAAAGGTGGTTTAAAGGTGTAATAGATTCCTCTGATTCTGATTTGGAGATTAAGAGGCAAGCCTGATGGGTTGTCATCCTAGAGAGAGCTGTCTAGTAATGTGGGGCAGCTCCCCGAAACAATAAATTGGAGCAGAAAAGATGACCACAGAGATTACTTTCAAAATGATTTTGAAAGTTTCCATTATAGAAACCAGGAAGGTAATGTTATGTTTCCATCCTTCAACCTGAGAGGATGCAAACAGGAATGAGGACAGATTCTGTTCCTTTTAAAACAATATACTATTCTTCCACATGTTTTCCAATTACTAGCCAACCTGATTGTCTGAAGCTCGGGCCACCCTAGCAAAAATTAATCTTCAGAGCATTCTGGAAAGCATTCAAAAAGTCAAGATGATGTTATATTTATTTATTTGTTTATACACAGAGAGAGAGTGCCGCCTTCTCTTTCACTGAATATCCAGATAAGAGCACAGCACACACATACAAAAACACAAGCTAAACCTTTAGATAGAAAAGTAATTTTGCAAGCCACCAACTCATTCCCTTCAAATGTGTCACTGTGTCAAGTGACACATCTAAGGTTAGTAGTCCCTTCAAGATATCAGCTACAGAACTCTTTTACTACTTTCTAGGTCAGCAACAGTTACTTACCAAATCTCGAACTTGATTAGGCAGAGGAGTTAGTCCCTGAGTGGGTGAAGAATAAGTGCCCCCTAATCATAAACACAAAAACCTTTTATTGTATTATAACGATTCAAAGTCTACCTGATATTTCTTCATTTTATCTTTTGCTAGGTGAAATATTAGTCAAATTTATGGTATTGACTTCCCATAATATTAACATCAATGTAGCTATTTCTATGGTAGGTCAACTGCTATGTTACCATTTTAAAACGCAAACTATAACTCTGTTGCAGTGCAGATTCAGCTCATGTAGAAATTGCCTTGAAACTACTATGAAGCATGACTTTATTGTCTCCCCTCTATTATTGGTGTTCTTGAATAAAGCAGCAGTAGTACAGCTGTGCCATTCTATTCATGTTGAAAGCAAGGGTGTTTATGAGTTCACTACAGTGTGTTTCCACATATTGCTAAATTTAGGATTACAAGCTTATGCCCATATAAGCCTGAATGGCTTTGAGGTTACTCTCTCCCATGCAACCAGAAGGAAAATGGATTTGGATTCAGTTTGGCTTTCTGAATTCTTGGGAAGGGACAGCATCTATCCAAACTTGAAACTGAGTTAAAAAATGCTTAGCAAAGCTGGACTGCTTTAGTACTTGCATCTATCTGATTTAGAGCCACCGTTCTACTATGCCTAGCACTCAAAACAGCTAAGAAAATTCAAACATAAAAACAAGATAAAAACCCAGACTGAAGTGTGTGAACAGGAGAGTTCCTGAGAATGGAAATCTGACCTAAGCAATGATTAATGAAAATAGATTTTATAATTATAACAGAAAAGAGATTTAATTACAAGAAATACGTTACATGGATAAGCAAAGCTTAGTACTTAGCTCACTACATTCTACTGAAAGAAGATTCAGAGTATTTGCTCTGAGTGTACACCTGGGACCAAAGGCAGAAAGAAATGACCTGAGAAAAGCAGACAGAGCAATAGACAAAGAGAAGACGCAGAGGAAATCCTTAAGCCATTACGTGCATCTCGTCCTTTTGTTGTCAGTTAAGATGCTGAAGAGTCATTCTATTGGATTCACATCCCCGACAAGAAAAAAATAAATACTAATTCAGTAAAACAAGAAATACTAATTCAAAGCTTGGAGTAAGAGATGGGTCTTTGCATATTTTCCAAATGCTGAGAGAATCAAACGCAACTCTCAAGGCAGCATGTTCCATAGCCTGGAGACAATGCAGAAGAAGCCCTGCAACGATGCGGGCACATTAAAAAAGGCTTCTCCTGTATACAAGTTCATAAAGGGACAAATGGTTCTGTTAAACAACCAAGCCCGGCTCCCTTCAAACTTAAAAGTCAATACCAACATCTTAAATTGTGCCTGGTAAGCAACTGGAAACCAGTGTAGCTCTTTAAGTAGAGTTATCATATGATCCCTGTACTTGGCATCAATTAGCAACCTATCTGTCTTTTGCCTAGGTAACAGTTCTCGCATATTTCCATCAAGGCCATCTTCTTTACTTTCTACAGCTACCTACAGGGCAACCATTAGCCATTGCAGCCACCCCTTTTTCCTGCAGACTGGCTATGGGGATCTCTGACCCCAAGGCTATTTCTGTTTTGGTTGCCTGAGAATGTAGAACCTCTCGGGCAACCAACGTTTTTTCTTGGCCCAGGAGGAATACTGATCTAGTGGAAACTTCCCACAAGGTTGCTATTCCTACCAGTAACCACCATGGCTTTCTCCTGCCTTTCACCCCCATGGCCAAGCTACTGCTGTCAGGGAATCAGGGATGCTCCTCTTTCTCTGCTGCCTCACTCTTCCATCCTTGCCATCTCAGGATAATGCTCTCCAGCAACGGTAAGGAACAGGAAAACAATGGGTTCATGCTGAGTCAAGGGAAGGAGGGAGGAAGGCAGCACAGAAGGCAAAGAATCACCTCCCCCTTACTTGCTCCTTGCTTTCTGACACCAGTAGCAGAGGGTAGCTACTGTCCCTGTGTAAGGAGAGTGACTCTATAGGCCTTGTTCCTCAGGCGTAGTAAAAGCATCACTGTAGGGGCAGCAATTTTGGTCTCATCATATCTTCTTCCTGTAGCCAGGACAGTAAAAAAGGACATTTTCTGGGGCTGTGTGGATGAGCACGTAAAAAGACTTCCTTCTGAAGACACAGCTAACATCAGCCTGCCTACTTGGCAAGGCTGAGGGGAGTAGAAAATGAGGAAGTCAAAGGAAAAGGTAGTTAGGTTTTCTTTTTCTTCCTTTAATATTAGATTTTGTTAGTTTTCATTGCTTCTGTTTTAAAATGTAATAAAGTTATTTTAAAAAAAAGAAAAGGTAGTTCAAATAAATCATTGGATTGTCCCTGGAAGAATTGCAAGTTATGACTGCCCAGAGTTATACAGGTGAAACTTGAAAAATTAGAATATCTTGCAAATGTTCATTTATATCAGTATGGCAACTCAAAAGGTGAAACCAATATATGAGATAGACGCATTACATGCAAAGCGAGATATGTCAAGCCTTACTTTGGTATAATTGTGATGATTATGGCGTACAGCTTATGAAAACCCCAAATTCACAATCTCAGAAAATTAGAATATTACATGACATCAATAACACAAGGATTGGAAATAGAACAATATCGGACCTCTGCAAAGTATAAGCATGCATATGTACTCAGTACTTGGTTTGGGCCCCTTTTGCAGCAATGACTGCCGCAATACGGCATGGCATGGATGCTATCAGCCTGTGGCACTGCTGAGGTGTTATGGAAGACCAGGATGCCTCAATAGCGGCCTTCAGCTCCGCTGCATTGTTCGGTCTCATGTCCCTCATCTTTCTCTTGGCAATGCCCCATAGATTCTCTATGGGGTTCAGGTCAGGCGACTTTGCTGGCCAATCAAGCACAGTAATCCCATGGGCATTGAACCAGGTTTTGGTACTTTTGGCAGTGTGGGCAGGTGCCACGTCCTGCTGGAAAATGAAGTCAGCATCCCCATAAAGCTCATCTGCGGAAGGAAGCATGAACTGCTCCAAAATCTCCTGGTAGACGGCTGCGTTGACCCTGGACTTAATGAAGCACAGTGGACCAACACCAGCAGATGACATGGCTCCCCAAATCAACACAGACTGTGGAAACTTCACACTGGACTTCAAGCATCGTGCATTATGTGCCTCTCCATTCTTCCTCCAGACTCTGGGTCCTTGGTTCCCAAATGAGATGCAAAAGTTGCTCTCATCAGAAAAGAGGACTTTGGACCACTGGGCAACAGACCAGTTCTTTTTTTTTTTTTCTGTAGCCCAGGTAAGACGCTTCTGACGTTGTTTGTTGTTCAGGAGCAGCTTGACAAGAGGAATACAACATTTGAAGCCCATGTCCAGGATCCCTCTGTGTGTGGTGGCTCTTGATGCACTAACTCCAGCCTCAGTCCACTCCTTGTGAAAGTCCCCAACACTTTTGAATGGCCTTTTCCTGACAATCCTCTCCAGGCTGCGGTCATCCCTGCTGCTTGTGCACCTTTTTCTACCACACTTTTCCCTTCCACATAACCGTCTATTGATGTGCTTTGATACAGCACTTTGGGAACATCCAACTTCTTTTGCAATTACCTTTTGGGGCTTTCCCTCCTTATGGAGGGTGTCAATGATGGTTTTCTGCACAACTGTCAGCTCAGCAGTCTTTCCCATGCTTGTGATTCCTACTGAACCAGCCTGAGAGACCATTGAAAGGCTCAGGAACCCTTTGCAGGTGTTATGGATTCATTAGCTGATTAGAGTGGGACACTTTGAGCCTAGAATATTGAACCTTTTCACACTATTCTAATTTTCTGAGATTGTGAATTTGGGGTTTTCATAAGCTGTACGCCATAATCATCACAATTACACCAAAGTAAGGCTTGACATATCTTGCTTTGCATGTAATGCGTCTATCTCATATATTGGTTTCACCTTTTGAGTTGCCATACTGATATAAATGAACATTTGCACGATATTCTAATTTTTCGAGTTTCACCTGTATGTTGAATGAGAGGTCATAAAAATTGAAGAAACAAATCAAGATAGCAAGCATTTGACAAAAAGGCACCAGCAGTCAAGTCAACTTGATGGCACTTGACCAAGTAATTAAAGATTTATATTTTGAGTTTGGCAATGTTTTTTAGATTTAGACGTAAAGTATTTGGCATACCACATCCAGAAAGCCAGCGACTGTGCAGTTCTGACTATGCTACCTAGCAAAGAGAAGCATGCTTTTTTCCCCAACATCTTTTGAATGCTCTCCAACATCTCTTGAATGCTGTATTGTTTTACTTTTTTCCTCTCAAAATCCATAGAGAAAATAGAATTGACATTTGAGTTATTACCTTTTATATTGTTTTTTATCTCTGGTCCCAATAGTCTTCTCTTTAACAAATTCAGCTTTTGGGGATAGCCCTTTGGTGTTAACTGGTTTGCTTCCCATACTGCATGGAAATATATAAAGATGATCAGTGTAAGATTACTTTGACTCCTATCATAATATTATCTTGAATTCAGGAATGCTGAAACATTTTTCATTGTAATGAGTACTAATTCTTTACATTTGTTGGTATCCCAAGGATAAAAGAGACAATGATGATATAAAATCTGCTATTCCTAATAAATTTAAAGCTGGAAAAATCTCATTTACTCATTCAGAATATTTGTCATACCATACCATGTCTGAATGAACACGAGTTAAAAAGTGTGTACTTCTATCACAGGATGTTAAGGGGAAAAAAAAACTTACTATATTAAGAATTATAAGCATCTGGTAACTTTTAATGATCAAATCAACCCATATGTTTAAAGAGGTTCAGTCAGATTTGCATATGCCACGCAATCTAAAACCAAACACAACATTTGGCATTTAAGACACAATGGATTACAGGTAGTCCTCGGGTTAAGAATGCTCAGTTTATAGAAGAGAACCTACTGTAGGAAAATTCGAGTTAAATACACAATGATTTAAGTTAAATACACAATGGTTTAAGTTCATTACACAATATACTTATACAGTATTATACAATAATGCTGTTCTGACTTACATACAATTTGACTTAAGGATAGACCTTGGGAATGGAACCCATTCTTAAACTGGGGACTACCTGTATTATGAAATTTTTTTTTTTTTTTAAGTGATAATATATACTCGTTGAGCCCTAGGAGGAAGGCAATGGTAAACCACTTCCAAAAATGTTGCCCAGAAAACTGTGGATTTTTCCATGTAGTCTCCAGGAGTCAACACTGGCTCAAAGGCTAAAATTAAATTAAATTAAAATAATAATAAAATAAAATATATTTTATATTTATAAAAGAATATAAAATAAATCTACTAACCCAATACCTGCTATTCCATTCTAATATATCCAGGCTTTGGAGGATGTTATTACATACAATGCACTCCACATTTTTAAAGAACTGGGATGTGGGTTGGAATTTACAAATTGTTCAAATCTGAGGTGGTATTGCTAGAAGATCTCTACAGTTAAAAAATTCTTGTGAGGCTTTTTGCTGACTGAAATTCCAGGTGTTTATATTATGGGAAATGTAATCAAATACATCTGGAGGTCACTAAGTTAATCTATCTCAGGGAGTTTCAATTTTTTTCAGGTCAAGGAGCCTGTTAAGTTTTTTTTTTTTTTTTTAAATCCTAGAATCCCTGATCAAGAGGCAAAACTTTAGTGATAAAAAAAAATAGTTCCATTTGAGTGATTTTTTAAAAAATTGCTCTAGTCTTTTGTGGAACCCCATCAAGTTCTGATCTATCTATATTACTAGAAACTACTTTATGTGCCATAAAATAAAAATATACTCTCTTTGGTTAACCATCTATTAAGCAAAGTTGTCCTTAAAATAAATGCACCCATAATTTCTAGAACTACAGTATGAATTTGATAATTCCATTCATTTTTAAGAAAATAAATTTCAGAACTATTTTCATTAAGTCAGCTGTATGGATTACCTGGTCTTGAAGATTGCAAACTATACTCTTGGAACCTACTAGTGCCAACTGGCTGGGGAAAATATAATGACATAGCTTTGAACTTTTCGGCTGCAAATTAAAACACAACACAATCTCTGAGAGAGCAAACAGGAAAAATGTGAGTAATTCTAATGAAAAATAAGGCTAATGAAATCAGATTTTTAAAATAAGAAAATGTAAGATATTTATTTAATTTATTTATTAAATTCATATGCCACCCATCTCCCCCAGAGGGTGACTCTGGGCAGCTCACAATTAAAATCAAACATTAAAAACAGTAAAAATATAAATATCCATATTAAATTAGCTAAAAAATAATACTATATAAAAAGACTATATACAATTCAAGATGGGGGGGGGCAGAATCAATTACCCCACCAGCCAATTCCAACAATGCAAGCCCCCATCAGTCCCCCAGGCCATCTGGCATAGCCAAGATTTCACACTTTTCCGGAAGGCCATGAGAGTGAGGGTGGACCGCACCTCAGGTGGAAGGCTGTTTGACAGGGCAGGGGCCACGGCAGAAAAGGCTCTCTTCCTAGACCCCACCAGCTGAAATTCCTTGACTTGGGAGTCCACATCATGCCTCTTCTGCCAGACTGAGTGGGGAGGGCTGATATAGCTGATATATATTTATCCCCATATTCTGGTTAAAATATCAGACTCCAAGAGCCTGCATAGAGCTTTATTTGGCAATCTTCTATTGTTTTGCCCTCTTTCTTGCTGGACCTTCCACTACTTTAGTAATCAAAATAATGGGCAAAACCTTTTTAAATATATAGTATTATATTTGAAAAAGGAATGTTTTGTGTCACATTGGTTTCCAATTAATTAGTTTCCTTAACACCAAATCATCCTCAGAATATTGTATTTTCAGAATATTGTAGAATAAAATTTGAGGTAACTTGAATTCTAAAAAAATAAAAACATACATAGGATTTTAAGCTTCTCATGCTGTTTTTAAATTTGATTGTTCTTCATTGCCTCTGGATGGTTTGTATGAGCCCAGAGCCTGTATAGAGCTTTATTTGGCAATCTTCTATTGTTTTGCTTTCTTTCTTGCTGGACCTTCCACTACTTTAGCATGCTAACTTCATAACTTACAGTAGGTATTCACTGAGCATGATGCTATTTTTTCAAATTTCTCCATTTGGTTAGTTATGCTGGCCCTAATTTCTACCCTGTGTCTCTCCAAGTCAGTTTACCCAAACAAGTGGCCTTTCCCATCAAATTGCAGGACAGCAGCACCAGACAATGGCCATGGTAATCACTGCTACTGCCTATCTTTTAGATATTCCTGCAGCATCTCTTTTCAGGAACATTACAGAACAATGACATGATTATATCAGTCAATGTTTGTGTAGCATCATTGCCCACAAGCTAGAAAAGGGCTGACGCTTCTTTTGGCTTAGTGATTTTGTCTTCCATGCTTCATTAGGTACCTAACCTAACTCTTGCAAGTAAACATATCAATCACCCGTATGTGTGATGTGCAGATATCACGGAAAAGATCTATTCTGTACTGCCTCTAGATCGCTTTGTCTTTGGGCAAGCATTCCTGGTTCCTTGGGCTTCTGCAACAGTTTGGGGAAACTAAAGGGAGAAATGAGTAGAAGTTGCTCATTGGAATGGATGATCCAAGTCTTCGTTAGAGTATCTCTCATGGTATATATCAACCTGGTCTTCAAAATGGTTAGAAGTAGCCCATTTAAACCCTTACAAGATGGAGATGTTGTGGATAGCTCTGGTAGTTAGGGAAACCATTATTGTTCCACAGTGTATATGATTACTGGATATGGTTATTGTTCCCATATAGAAATAAATCCTTTGGAAGTCTTTCTTGATACAAAGCTATTACTAGACATGCAGGCAATATCAGTAGCAAGCACTGCCTATGTCTAGCTGTCATTGGTTTGTAAGCTATAGGTATTCTTTAGTTAGTTAGCTAGTTAGTTATTTGGTAGATTGATATCTGCCTTTCCTTCAGGAACTCAAGCAGCATACAGCGTATAGCATTCCTTCTCCATTTTTTCCTCACAGCAAAAATTCTATGAAAAAAACAGATTTATATCCTGCTTTTCTTTAAAGAGCTCAAGCCATTGTAGAGAGCATTCCCTCTTCCATTTTCCCCCCACAGCAACAACAGTGTAAGGGTAAGAAAATGTGACTTGTCCAAATGTGAGCTTCTATGGTTGAGTGTAAACTTAAGCCCGGATCTCCCCGTTCCTAGTCTAACATCTTAACTACTACACTACATCAATTATTACTGGACTGAATTGCCTGACCACAGTTATCTGTGCTCTAATAATTTCACAATTAGATTACTGCAATACATTTTATGCATGGTTAGCCTTGCAGACAATCCAAAACCTACAGTTAGTGTTGAACACAGCAGCTGGTGGGGAAGCTAAGTACAATCTTGTACCGCTCACCTTAAAGAAATGTATTGGCTGTCTATGAGCTGCTGGACCTTTTTTGTTTGCTTGTTTGATGTCATTCAGTCGCTTCTGACTCTTCATGGCTCAAAGGACATCATATCACCAAAAATGTTCGCTGCTACCTGCTTCTTTGAGTTCTTGTAAACCATGCCTGTGTCATCATTGATAGTTACCTAGCTACCTAGTCTTCTGTTAATCTTTTTTTTTTATTGCCTTCCATTTTTTCAAGCATCAAAACCTTCTCCAATTATTCTTGCCTTAATATTATGTGTCCAAAATAGCTACATTTTAGGTTTATTATTAGTGCTTTTAGTGAACAGTCTGGTCTTAATGTTGAATTATTTATTCTTCTTGCAATCCAAAGTATTCTCAGCTACTTTCTCCTACACCATAATTCAAAGGCATCATTTTTTTCTTTCTTCTTCATTCAGTCTTTCTGAATAAAAAAAACTGTATGTATAACAAAAAATGTACACATTCCCTCTCAAAAAAGAAAAAATATTAGAAAACAGATTTTATAAATATGCAGAGGTCTATAGCTGTTGCAGTCAGATAGAACTCTAACAACAGAAAAAGCTGAAGTTTCAATTTTTGAAATCAACTAGGCAATAAATAAAAATATACTCAATGCAAATGAAACAGTTGACCATTCAAAATATCTGACTACTCACACATTCAACAACTACTCAAAAATTCAAACTTTGCTATGATTTTAAATTGAATTATTCACAATAGGAAAGAAAAACTCACTTGGTTTCCTGAACATATAATAGTGAATCTGAATGCATATTTGTATACATCATTAACTCAATTACCTACCAAGAAGATGTTGTTGCAGAAATTGTTGCTGTGCAAGTTGCAATGTTTTTTGCAGGTTTGTTTTATAGCCTGGAAGCAGAGTCCTGTTATAGTCTAGTATTTCTTGCAATGCAACCTCTGCTGAAACAACAAGGTGGGCTCAAGTTTTAAAAAAGGTATTATTCCACCAAAATTCCTGCACTTCCTATTATACATACACTATGATATTGGTATACACTATGATGGTATTATTCCACCAAAATTCCTGCACTTCCTATTATACATACACTATGAGCTCTATCTTCTGCAATGTTCTGACCTGATTCTACCCTTTCTTATAACATTAGAAAAGGATGTATCTGTCTTTGTTTAGATGCATTGGCAATAATACTTCTGTTTTTGTGGTTAACTTCTGCCCATAGTGTGTGAATTAATGAAAATTCAGCATTTTGTCCTAGAAACACAGAAGCCTGAATCAGGAATAATGCTATAATTATTTATGTTGCTTCAGGCAATAGTTTAACTATGCTTCTTATCAATTTGATTTATCTTACTGTATTATTTATCTGCATTTGCTTGTACATACTTGCTCACTCATATTTTATATGCAACTGAAGAATTTTAGGCATAAGCTCTTGAGCAAACTGGAACATTACAGTTTGTTGAAGCATTTTAAATCTGTCTTGATTGAACTGCTAAAAACAATATACTGTCAGGTTAAAAAATAATATTTAAAAGTTGTCTTTGATTTTTACATGTTCTTGTTTTTTCAACTTCTCATTCTTTATCTTTGATCTCCACCCTACATCTACTGTTCATAATAAGTGTCATCTCTTTAACAAAAAAGGAGACATTTTTGCTTCCTCATTTGTGTTCCCCTTCTGCTTTGCCACTGCAACATTTTATATGCTCAAGCACTTAGCTCTATGGATAAACACACATAGACAGTCCTCATCCAAAGACATGTTGACAGTTAGGAATAAGGTGCTATTCCTTTACAAGTAGAGTTTAACCTTTGTTTAAAAAAAAAAAAGCTTAAACTTATTCTTTCTTCTAACATACATACCTATGTCTCAAGATTCTTTTTGCTCCTTTATTCAAAGTCTAAATCAGGACTCTTTTTTATGCCTATCTCCAATTTCCCTCAAGATACTGATCAATATACTTACCAGGTTGCTTGCTGAAATCAGCTGGTAGAAGATCAGATAATTTGTGCGAAGGCTGTGGGGTAAGTTTACCTTTAGTTGCCAGGTCTACTTCCCTCCCTGGAAGGAAAAAGGTTATACCCAGTTTATTACTGGGAAACCAAAAAGTTCTTCACTAATTTAAAGAGTCTTTTTTATATATAATTATAAGCAAATGTTGATATAAAGGCACAAAACAATTTAGCATGTGTATTCTGCAGTATATCTAAACAGTTCTAAAAAGTTATAGATGCCTTACATAATAATTCTATGAAAATTCAATTATGTTCAAATAAGAGGTATATCTAGAAAGTCATTATTACTTACTTAGAATTTTGCTGCGCTGCTCCGAGACAGAACTGGTGGGTCTTCTGTCTGATATTGTACTATCTAGGGCAGTCTCTTCAAATTTGATATTTTTAATCACTAAATAGAACAATTAAGAGAAAACAACTATATATAATAATCTCTAGTGTGTATGGAGAATGGCCTTGAAAGACAGAGGGAAGATCTGTTGCCAAAGCAATGATGAACAAGGCTTGAGTCCAGACCGAGAAGGTGGTTTATGAAAACACCTCAGATGCTTCCCCTCCTAATTTTCAAGAAGATAAAGATTAAACAGGGAGGAAGGGAAGCACATTCAGACTTATAAGATTCTGCTACTATAGCTGTTCTAATAAAAGTAGCTTTAGGTCTACACAGTATCTGTTTCTTAGTTTGGTCTACCTTATAGGGCTGACATAATCACAGTGTAAAAAAGGTCATACATTGATATCTGAGGAATGATTTTCTAGAGTGACCAGCTGGAGCCTTATCTGTGTGTTGTACTTCGCAGTTAATTAGGTGATCCTGAGTTGGGCTTGACTCCTGGTCACTGCATGGACAGATCTTTTGTCATCTGACCTCTTTCCAGTAATAGCTCATAGCTCTTCCAAGGACATTCCAATAATCTGATCACAGCATTCCACCATATCTATTGTCTTTCCCTTCTCCTTCCCTTAATCTTGTGAAGCATAATCTGCTTCAGCTTTCAAGTTTTCCTGATTCATGCGTCTTACATTCTGTGTTCTGATTGTGGGTCCTTGTAAAGCCAGGAACTTCTCTTTCAGTGACCAGACTTCATTGTGATCTTGGCCCAGCCATATTATCACTTCAAGACCTATTCATAAAAGTTCTGCACTCTTCCCCAATATGAAGTGATTTCTGCATGGGAGTCTAATAACTTGGCACTCAAACTCATCTAAATGTTATAGCCATGTCCATAGTTTTCTTGCCAAAAATACAGAAGTGGTTTGCCATTGCCTTTTTCTCACCTCTACTGTGAGTTACTTTTAGCCCTCCCCCCCATCCTTATCAGCAAAGGTGAATTTTCCTAGAGTTCCTGCTGGCATATCTCTCAGAATCATTGCATGTACTGAGCCATCACACCATAACAAGGTGGTTATTCAATGCCACTCCAAAATCAATGAATTGTGTATCACTGCGCATTATAATTGGTTGGATTTGTAGCTTCCATCAGCCACTCATCTAAGAATTTTCAAAGCAGAAATGCCAAGAACCACTTAAATGAAGGGGCACCACACTTCAACAACCTTTATGTAACTTCAAAAAGCAAAAAAGAAATAAAATGTATCATTAATTTCTTCCAAGGAATCTATCAGTTTATAGATATAGTGGTGCTTAAAAGTTTGTGAACCATTTTGAATGTTCAATATTTCTGCATAAATATGACATAAAATGTGATCTGTTCTCCACACAACTTCTAAACTAGATCAAGAGAACCCAATTACACAAATGAGTCAAAAACATTATATTTGTTCATTGATTTATTCAGGAAAATGATCCAAAGCTACATATTTGCATGTCGCAAAAATCTGTGAACCTCTAGGATTATCAGTTCATTTGAAGGGGAAATCAGAGTCAGGTGTTTCAATCAATGGGATGATATTCAGGCCTTATTTAAAGAACAAAATTCTGGGTATTCACTATCAAAGTCTGATCTTCACAACACAGGTATGTGGAAGTGTGTCATGGCTCAAACAAAGGAGATTTCTGAGGACCTCTGAAAGACAGTTGTTGATGCTCACCAGGCTGGAAAAGGTTACAAAACTATTTCCAAAGAGTTTGGATTCTACCAAACTCAGACATGGAGGCAATTCAACACCATTATTACCCTCCCCAGGAGTGTTTGACAAATGAAGATCACACCAAGATCAAGGCAGGTAATACTTCAGGAGGTCTCAAAGAACCCCAGGCTTACATCTAAGGAACTAAAGGCCTGTCTTGCATTGGCAAATGTCAGTGTTCAGAAGAACACTGAACAACAATGGTGTGCATGGCAAGGTTGCAAGGAGAAAGCCACTAGTCTCCAAAAAGAACATGGCTGCCTGTCTACACTTTGCAAAAGGCCATGTGACAAGCCAGAAGGCTATTCAAAGAATGTTCTGTGGATGGATGATACCAAAATAGAACTTTTTGGCTTGAATGAAAAAGTGTTATGTTTCAAGAAAACAAACACTGCATTCCAGCATAAGAACCTTACCCCATCTGTAAAACATGGTGGTGGCAGTATCATGGTTTGGGCCTGCTTTGCTGCCTCAGGACCAGGACAGCTTGCCATAATTGATGGAACTATAAATTCTGAACGGTACCAACAAATTCTACAGGAAAATGTCAGGGTACCTGTGAGCTCAAGAGAAAGTAGGTCATGCAGCAAGACAATGACCCAAAATACACAAGTTGTATGACCAAAGAATGGTTCAAGCAGAAGAAAGTTAATGTTTTGGAATGGCCAAGTCAAAGTCCTGATCTTAATCCTATAGAAATGTTGGGGAAGGACATTGAGCAGACAGTTCATGTGAGGAAGCCCACCAACATCCCTGAGTTGAAGCTGTTCTGTAAGAAGAAATGGGCTAAAATTGCTCCAAGCCAATGTGTAGGACTGATCAACAGTTATTGGAAGCATTTAGTTACAGTTACTGCTGCCCAAGGGGGACTCACTAGTTACTGAGAGCAAAGGTTAACATACTTTTGCCACATACAAATATATAGCTTTGGATGATTTTTATTTATTTATCTACTGCTTTCAAATCAGTCCCTGTAGTTTTCTTGCCAACGTTCTTCAGAAGTGGTTTGCCATTACCTTCTTCCTAGGGTTAAGAGAGAGTGTAATGTGCCTAAAGTCCAAAGGCTACATGTCTAAGGAAGGACTAGAATTCTCAGTCTCCTGGTTTCTAATCCAGTGCCTTTAACCACTACACCAAACTGGCTTTCTAAATTCTATTACTTAATTCAAAATATGACACAACAGTTGTAAAATTTGTTAGGAATCAAGCAATGATTAGTTAAAGCTGCATTCAGCAAGTCTGAAGAAAAGCACATGCAGAGAGAAAAAAATAGAAAAGAAAATACAAATGGAAATTTAGAGACCAGCTTTATGGCCACAGTTTGGATTCTTGACATTATTAGTAGGATTCTTCTGTATTGGATTTTCTTGCTGAAGGTAGAAAAATCATCAATGTGGAATGCAAGAGAAACAACATTCTAAAGAAAAAAGGCCAAGCTGTACTGACATAAAACTGTTAGTTCCTTTAAGGTTCATAGTGGTATTCAATGACACTCAAATGTCTACTAATATCCTCAGAGAACAAAATAAACCAGGGGCTGGAAATGTGATACCTTACAAGCCTATACCCACAGCAGTGCTCTCAAGCATGAAGATCTTTCCAACAGGCTTGTTTGGTGAAGACTTGGCAGTGGACACAGATCTCAACAACATGCCCCCCACAACTAAGAGAAATGCTTTTCTGAAGGAGATACCTCGCATATGTTCAGAAAGGCACTTTTGAGCCATATGATGAAGGATAAAATTGCTCCAATGAAGATCAAAAGCCAGGATGGAAAATATTTGACAAAGGAAAGTTGCTAGAGAAACTAGACAATACTAATGCTGTGGTACTCCAAAGGAACTAAAGGGATGGCAGGCATCACCTTCTTGAGTACATGCACTTTAACGGACAAGGGCCCTTTCCTGCTGAAAAACTTAAACTAGAGATGTCCAACTAATGCTCTCAGCAGGAGTAGAATGTATTTCTATGAAGCAGAGAGAAAATGACCAAGAACTGTACTTGCTTGTGGAAACTTCAAAATGGAGCTTTCAAAAGGGCAGGTTGCAGACCCCACCAGTCAAGGAACTTCGATTGGTGGGGTCTAGGCAGAGAGCCTTTTCTGCCGCAGCGCCCACCCTATGGAACATCCTGCCTCCTGAGGTGCGGTGTGCCCCCTCCCTCATGGCCTTCAGGAAAGGGCTCAAATCCTGGCTCTGCCAGAAGGCCTGAGGGCCAGAGGGGGGCCCGCACTTGTGGAGATGGCTGGTGGGGTGATGGGTTGTCCCCCTGCCCCCCAGCATCTTACAGGTTTTTTAGGGCTAAAATCAGAGGAGGTTTTTAGGGAATTTTTAATATATGTTTTTAAATTATTTATAGATTTTAGCCATGTTTGGAGAGATTTGTGTTTTCTGTGTTTTTTCTTCTTTTTTATTATTGTGAGCCGCCCAGAGTCACCCGCTGGGGGAGATGGGTGGCATACAAGCCTGAAAATAAATAAATAAATAAATAAATAAATAAATAAATAAATAAATAAAATGGAAAACTTCAACAATATGGCTTGTTACTAGAAATGACATTTATGAAAGTTGCATATGGATGTTATACAAGTCATCTTGACAGTTTTTATGTAACAGCTGACTGAGCACCCAATAGTACAGTCTTGCATAATTGATCTTTAAGTTAACCTTTAGTAACTGTGGAGTCCTTGGTGCTCTCTAAACTTGGTTGCTTGCTTGCAAACATTTCATTATCCAACTAGATAACATCATCAGTGCCCTAGTTGGGTAATGAAACATCTACAAGCAAACAACCAAGCTCAGAGAGCACCAAGGACTCCACAGTTCAACCCTGAACTACATATATTCTCTTCTATTGGAACCATTGGCTGCACAAAAGCAGCAAATTTGTATAATTTCATCAGGGGAAAAAAAGTCTTCTAGTCTTATTTGCATCATTTCCTAGACATTATGACACACTTCGTACTTACTAGGAGGTTTGGTTATTTGTAGTGCTGTAGACGCCGTGAATAGTTGGTGATCTGATGGTTCGGTTATACTAGTCCTCCATCTAATTAGTGGTTGTAAGTGATCTCTTGATTCTGACATTATTCATATATGTCAAGAAGAGAATAAAAATCCCAGTATGTTTTCAAATAAAATAATCCGACAATAGAAGCTTGCAGCAATTATTTGCCAATTGCTCTGAGTAATAAGAATGCTTATTTAAAATGCTTATTTGCTCTGAGTAATAAGAATACTTATTTAAAAAGGCTGCCTAGATACACAACAGTGACCTATAGAAGCCAGAAGATATTATATTGGTGCTTTTCCAGTTGAGTTCTGTTTTCAGGTGCCTGGCAGGTAGTTTAAGTGCATCTCTCAAGATATTAGTTTATCTATTTCATTGAGTAGGAATCCTTCTTGCAATGATCTTCTGCTCCACTCTAATTTCATTCTGAATTTTCATTGATTTTGCTACTCTTCCCCCCCCCCCCCCCCCCCCCAATATATCAATCTATCAAATACAAAGCAATGTAGGACAGCCTTGTCAGTATATATGGTGGCCAAAAATCAGGAATCTAGTAGCACTTTTTTCTGACTAATTTTATTAAAAGGCATGACCTGCAGTTCTATTTGTCTGCTACCAGGCTCCTGAAGTCAATATAAGGCAAGAAATGTGTATGTGGTAAGACAATTAAGGTAACTTCCAGTGAATTTATATTTGCTACGTCTTCTGAAGGGAATCTGAGAACATTCAGGCAGCAGGCAAGACTGAATAGTTTGCATTTTCTCCTATGCTCTCATCCCAGACTAAAACAGCAAAAGAATCTTAAAAATAAAAATAAAATAGTTATATATAAATTAATACTTTCCTCAGAGAAGCATTAATAATAACTGCATGATCTTGGAAAACAGTGGCAGAACAATGTTGTAGGTATGCAGCTGGCTCTCTCCAAAAACCCACAGTATTCAAAAAACAAGGAATACATGAATAATAAAGACATGCTTCTGGATGTATGATCTCCTTTATTTTCTTTTATATTTAATTGTATACAAGGAGGTACTGCCCCCAATTAAATATAATTCTGTAAGAGAGTTTTCTAAAGTAACATTATTTTCAGGAGTTACCAAGAGCTCCATTGTTTATTGCAGGAGATCTTCTAGCCTCCTGAATTTACTTTTCTCAACTCTGGACTGCTCTAGATATGTAATCCTGTGCTTATTGAACTGGGCTTGCTTTGCCTTTCTTGGTTTCCCTATCCCTGACTCTGTGCATATTAACTTCTTTAATTTTTTACAACTTAGTTAAACAGTTCCCTATGTTTTATTGCTGGTCTTAGACCATAACATCTGCCAACACACAAAGATTCTTACAATCTCCTCCTCTTTCTTACATTGCTCTTCTCACCCAAACTGCCAAGCCATAGCAAGAATTGTCTGACTTTCATTTTCTTTTTATTGATTTTTTGTTGCCATTAAAAGTGTTTCCAAAGAGACAAGAGTCTTACAGAATTGATGCAGTGGGTCTTCAGCATCTCTGAGTACCAAGCTGGGGAAAAAAACTTTAAACAAAGCAGTTCCCCAACATATGTCACAGAAAACTGTAATTAATTCAAAACTAAAAGCCACTTCTCCTCCTAGGTGCGAAAGAGGATATGGACCCAATGAAGAGGTTTGCTGCAAATCATTCTTGTGATTATGAAGCTGTGCCTTCTTATTATAAAAGAAGTGAGATTTGACTTCCCAAGGTCAAATTAGGACAATTACTTTGTTTTCAAAAACTAAAGGGAAATCTAATGAATTGAATAAAAATACTTCTGTGGTATATTGCTTTTGCTGTGTTCTTACCAACTTCTCTGGATGTTTCTATTTTCTCTACTTTTTCAAAAGCAGCTTGTAAATCTTTTACATTTGCTTCTAGTTTTGCAGCCAAAGCTCTTCGTTTTGCTGTTTGCTCATCTATAAAGATCAAGCAGATTTACAAATGCATATATGCATACCTTTGTTTGTATGTGTGTGTATTTGTATTAGCAAAACTATATAACATTACAGCTTTTTTTTCTGAATTTCTGAAAACTACAGATAGATTATTGTAAAGTTAATAGGGATTATATGAGACAAAAAGGAGGTCCTCTTTAAATCCAGCCAAACTTGAAAACTATTACCCAGTCTCCATGGTTCCTTTTTTAGCGAAAGTTGTTGAGGGGGTAGTGGGAGGCATCTGCAGAGCACTGTAGACAGAGGGACCTTTTCAGTCAGGATTCACTTGGGCATGGGATGGAAATGGTATTGGTTGCAATGTGGCGTGTTATTTGTTAGGTTCTAGATGGAGGAAATGTGCCCCTTGTGATCTTATTAGACCTATCAGCAACCTTAGATGTTATCAGCCATGATGTCCTTCTGAATGATCTGCAGTGGTTGGGAATTTGTGGCAGTATTTTATTGTGGTTTTACTCCTTCCTTAGTGGATGGTTCCAGTTAATACTTTAGGGAGAGGAGAGACTAGCCAGGTAGCCATTCCTGCTACCTTTTTACATCTATATGAAGCCATTGAGAGAGGTCATCTGTTATTTCAAGATATGGTATAAACAGTATACTGATGATACCCAGTTGTGCACTGCCACACCAGACTGAGCTGCTGATGCTTGTGAAATCTTATCTCTGTATCTGGACACTGATGGATGGGAAAAAAACAGTCTAAAGCTGAATCCAAGTTAGAAGGAGTTGCTATTTGATCATTGAGGAAGGGAGCAGGACTGGGACTGGGAGTTCCCTGGAGTCAAAGATTCCTGCTGGATTGACAGATGGAGCTTGTCATTTAGAGCCTAGCTCTAAATGGTATGTTAGCTGGTGTCCTACCTAGGGTAGAACTTTAACTCATGTTCTCATCACCACCTGATTGGACTGCTGCAGTAAGTTTTACTTGGTCTTTAAAGACCATTTGAAAACTATAGCAAAAATGCAATGACCTGTGTGAATAGACACTAGACAACAAAAGCATATTACTCTTGTGCTGTGGGCCTTGCACTGATTGTCACTAAGTTCCCAGGTGTAAATTAAAGTAGTGTGTTTTACCTATAAATCATCATATGGTTTGACAACAAGGTACCTGCAGCTCCACCTTCTCCAACTAGAATTGGCCCATCTAATATCTATCTATCTATCTATCTATCTATCTATCTATCTATCTATCCATCCATCCATCCATCCATCCATCCATCCATCCATCCATCCATCCTTCCATCCATCCTGGGAAAAATGTTGGTGGTCCCCTATTTCCATGAGAGGGGACTGAGGGTAGGAAATTATGCTTCTCTGTCATGGCCCCACTATTAAAAAATAGATAAGATTAGACTTACCCCAGTGTTGACTGCCTTCCAGAAGCTGGTTAAAACTGAGCTCTTCCAGAGAGCTTTTTAGTTTATTTAAGGGATGATGCCATAAGCTGATTAAATTTGTATGTTATTCTGTTTTTTATGATTGTTAATTGTTTTGTTATTACTTATTACTTTTTACCATAGATGGTTTACTATCTTAACATGGATGTTTTACATTTTGATGATGTTGCATACTACTGAGAGTCTTTTGATTGCAGTGGCAAAGAAATGTAATAAATATATACCCAAATGATCTAATTTAAGATTTTCTAGAAGTGGATGCTACTGATTTTTACATGCTACTTCAAGAAGGCCTAATTGAGGCCTAGTTATACCATTACAACTTGCATTCTACTTCTGGATATGGACATTATTTCTCATTAATATATCTATCCACTATAAATTTGTTTAATACCTTAGGATGGCAGATTAGCAATTGGGAGACTCCATTCTCAGCCATTAAGTTAACTGGGAACTTTGGTCCTGTCATACTCTCTGTCCAACATATCTCAGAAGGTTGTTGTCAGAATAAAATAAATACAATGGAGCTCCAGGAAAAAAGCAGAATATAAATCTAATATACAAATAAATATGTCAGTGGACCATTAACAGATCATATAACTATAAATTACATGTATCTGTACACTGCCTTAACATTTCTAATTTGTGGAAATTGTTAAATGAGTCGATTATATCTGTTAATCTTGTAGCATTATAATATTCATACTCACCATCAGTTTTGAATTTTGCACTAAAAGCAGCAATCTCTGATTGCAGTACATCTATTGGAACTACCATAAGATATTCATTCAATTCCATTTCTTTTTCTTTTTCTGCTCTGTCCTGAATGGCTTTTTCTAGGAAAAGGTTTTAAATTAATTAAATTTAAATAAATAAGTAAACACAATAAATAAATAAATAAATAAATTCTGTTTAATTATTCCTTCTGCAAGGAAATTTCATAACCACTGAAAAATATAATTTTTATGGAAGGAAATTATAGCAATAAATCTATCAAATCTCAGTCAGCCTTATATGACAACCACTTGAGATAGTATATAATGATAGCTCCTGGGTTATAGTCAAGACTCTTAAGGCAGAAAGAAATCACTGTTAAGGTTCCTTTTTGTTTGTGTGACACATGCATTGGCAGAAATTGTTAAATGCCCCCCCACCCCGCTACAACAGGTAAAGAGTACAGAAGAGAAGCCAAAGCCAAGAAAGACAAACATCTCTGAAAAGAACTTAATAAAGAATTTCAGAGAGCTGTTAGAAAGACAAGAAAGCAATACTACAACAATATCTGTAAAGACATTGAAGATGGTAACAGACATGGAAAAACAAGGAAAATCTTTCGAAAGATCTCTGAACTCAGAAGAAGGTTTCAACCTCGAATAGGTGTGCTAACGGATACCAATGGACAGATAGTAATTGATTCAAAGAAGATCAAACAAAGATGGAAGGATTATACTTCAGCTAGTTCAAAATGCATTTACACGGGCAATTTTAGGTGCCGCAAGGATGGCACATGTTACACCGTTACTACGTGAGCTGCATTGGGTCCCAGTTTGCTTCCAGGTCCAATTCAAGGTGTTGGTTATCACCTTTAAAGCCCTACATGGCATGGGACCGGGTTACCTGAGGGACTGTCTCACCCCCATTATATCCACCTGTCCCACCCGGTCAGGCAGGGAGGGTATGCTGCGGATCCCATTGATGAAAGAATGTTGACTGGCGGGGTCCAGAAAGAGAGCTTTCTCTGCCATGGCCCCCACCCTATGGAATACTCTCCCCCCAGAGGTGAGGTAGGCCCCAACTCTCTTGTCCTTCCAGAAAGCAGTCAAGACCTGGCTCTGCCAACTGGCATGGGGCGCAAAATAGGGCAACCAACCCTGGGGGTGGCTAGCACCCTGAAGATGCTCCCATATGTTAACATCCTACTGACCATCAACATCTTGGAAGATATTATTTGTGTATGTGTTTGGTTTTTATTCTATTTTTACTGTCTTTCATATTGTTTTATTGTATTTTAATATTTATTGCTGTTTTATTGTGAACCACCCAGAGTCACTTTCTGTGAGATGGGCAGTATCTAAATTTGAAATATAAATAAATAAATAAATAATAATAAAAATACTGAAACACTGTATAGTAGAGATGTCAACATCCAAGATGTAAAATGTTTTAATTCTTGTTTTTATTGTACATCACCCAGAGTCACTTCGGGTGAGATGGGCAGCCATATAAATTTGACAAATAAATAAAATCCAAGATACTTTAGAAGATGTTCCCTACTTACAAGAATCTCTAGAACTAGAAGATGTAGTTAGATCAGCACTCCAGTCATTATCAAGTCAGAAGGCTACAGGAACTGATGGAATACCCACTGAAATATGGCAAGCAACAGAGAATCAGTCAAGGTTCTAACCAAGCTATGCCAGCTATTCTGGAGAATGACACAGTGGCCAACCAATTGGAAGAGGTCAATCTACATTCCAACATCAAAAAACCCGAGACTTAACAGAATGTGCAAACTATTGTACAATATCTTTAATTTCACATGTTAGCAAAATAATGCTTAGGATCACCCAACACAGATTACAGCCCTACATGGAAAAAGAGATGCCAGATGTTCAAGCTGACTTTAGGCTGAGGAACATGAGACATTATTGCTGATACACACTGAATAATTGAGAAAGCCAAAGAATACCAAAAAGAAGTCACTATGTGCTTCATTGATTATAGAAAGGTGTTTGTGTCAATCACATCAAGCTGTAGAATGTGTTTAGAAAAATCGATATCCCGAAACCTCTCATCATCCTCATGGAAAACGTATGTACAGGTCAGGAAGCCACAGTATAGATAAAACATGGTTTCATGTTTCTCGAGATTGGCAAAGGAATGCAACAAGGCTACATACTCTCCCCTTATTTATTCAACCTATAGGCTGAATATATATTAAGAGAAGCTAGATTAGAAGAAGATGAGCATGGCTTTAAAACTGAAGGAAGAAATATCAATAACCTGTGCTATGCTGATACTACCCTCATAGCCAAAAATACAAAGAATCTGCAAGCTCTATTAATAAAAGGTAAGGAGCAAAGTGAAAAAACAGGACCAAAATTAAATATAAAGAAGACCAAACTAATGACAACAGGTAGAATAACCAGCCTTAAAATTGGCAATGAAGATATTGAAATGGTGAATAGATTCTGCCTTTTAGGATCAACCATTAACAATAAAGGAACAAGCAGTCAAGAAATATACTACAGACTAGCACTTGGCAGAGCAGCCATAAAGGCCTTGGAAAAGGTATTCAAATGCTGTGATGTGTCTACAAAGATCAGAATTGTGCAAGCCATGGTATTCCTTGTGACACTCTATGGAAGTGAAAGTTGGACTCTGAACAAGCAGGATAGAAACAGTATTGACGCTTTTGAACTTTGGTGTTGGAGAACACTCCTAAGAATACCAAGGACAGCCAAAAAGAACAAACCAATGAATCATCAAACAAATCAAGGATTATTTTTTATTGATTATTCTTTAATGGAAACTTCTAAGGTAAACATGTGATAGAAATTATTGGAAACTTCAACATGGAAATACTGTTCTCGATCACCCCCTCCCCCTTCACTGGAATCTGTTTACAGAAAAAGTAGTTTGAAGAATGGGTTAGCTACAAGAGAAGTAAATAAATACAAACATGTGTCTATCTGAATTAAGGGTTTTTTGAAATACATAATCACTTTTTTGTGGGGCCATTTTAAAAAAGCTCTAAAAAAAATCCAAAAAGATCATAACCAGATATAACAACATTGTGTTTACCAGACGTACCTTGCCGAAGAAGGCCTTTCTGTTGCAGATCTCTGATACTTGATTGCAAATATGAAAACAAATGTTTTTTTTGTTCAAGAAATTCTTTTACTACTTCTTTTCGTCCTAAAAATAAAATAACAATCTTCACTGAAGCGTTAAATTCACATGAGATGTGTTCATAACAATACCATCTTCCACCAGTGAAGTACTCCATGTGAGAAAATAGTAGGAATACAAGAAGAATTGTGTTTACCACTGTTGCATGCAGCTTTTTACTCTTAGACGTTTGAAAGCCGCCTGTTCCTTCAGCTGATTCTACTTCTCTTCCTTTGTTGAACTCCCCCAACAAAGCTAATCTCTTTTAGATGTAAAAGATGTAATCTCTCTTCCCCACCTTTCAAGTCAATCCTCAAGGCCCATCTTTTCTACAGAACATATGCACAATTTTCTACTGTACATATATTACTATAACTAAGGCTATAATTAGCTTGCCTCCACTTTCCTCCTCCTCCTCCTCTGCTTTTTACCATGGTGACTTTTTGACCATATGCATCTTGGGTTAGGATCTATTCTCAGTAAGCTTTAGTGCACATTTACAAAGCAATACTTACAAGGAATAAATAAGGAAGATACAGGGGTGAAAAATATAGTGTTATTATAATGACAGAGCAAGCTGTAGAAGAGAACTGGGATAAATATGGGTACATTCTACATCTACATCTGAGAATAAGTCAGTATAAAATGATGAAAGGTCAAGTGGTAGAGAGAGACCTGAAATTTAACCAGAAGATGTAACATTACTATGGATTATAAGTAGCAGAGGCATTGTTTTTAGGGTAAAGAAGTTATTATAGTTATTTATCCTGTATATCATGAATGTTTTGCCTTCTTCCTTCACACGATTTTGACATCATGATTACAAAGACAGTAGTACAGAAATAACTGTTGATTTAATTCAAATCTTAGACTATCAATTTCTTATTCAAACAAAAAGGGAGCCTAGAATTAGTTAAAACACAATAATTAATTTCTCAATGGCATGATATAGTTTCAGACCTTAGACTCTACAAAGACCACTTAATAATACTCCAAGTTATCTTTTCGGCATTAGCAGAATGAAAAGGATAAAACTATTTTCAGTGGGCCATTATTTCACCACATGATACCAACACAAAATTAGTATGGGGGGGGGGGGGACTAAATAGAGTTCCAAATAATGGACATGGTCCAAACTACAGATGAAACTCGAAAAATTAGAATATCATGCAAATGTTCATTTATGTCAGTATGGCAACTCAAAAGGTGAAACCAATATATGAGATAGACGCATTACATGCAAAGCGAGATATGTCAAGCCTTACTTTGGTATAATTGTGATGATTATGGTGTACAGCTTATGAAAACCCCAAATTCACAATCTCAGAAAATTAGAATATTACATGACATCAATAATGCAAGGATTGGAAATAGAACAATATCGGACCTCTGCAAAGTATAAGCATGCATATGTACTCAGTACTTGGTTTGGGCCCCTTTTGCAGCAATGACTGCCACAATGCGGCGTGGCAGGGATGCTATCAGCCTGTGGCACTGCTGAGGTGTTATGGAAGACCAGGATGCTTCAATAGCGCCTTCAGCTCCGCTGCATTGTTCGGTCTCATGTCCCTCATCTTTCTCTTGGCAATGCCCCATAGATTCTCTATGGGGTTCAGGTCAGGCGACTTTGCTGGCCAATCAAGCACAGTAATCCCATGGTCATTGAACCAGGTTTTGGTACTTTTGGCAGTGTGGGCAGGTGCCAAGTCCTGCTGGAAAATGAAGTCAGCATCCCCATAAAGCTCGTCTGCGGAAGGAAGCATGAAGTGCTCCAAAATCTCCTGGTAGACGGCTGCGTTGACCCTGGACTTAATGAAGCACAGTGGACCAACACCAGCAGATGACATGGCTCCCCAAATCAACACAGACTGTGGAAACTTCACACTGGATTTCAAGCATCGTGCATTGTGTGCCTCTCTATTCTTCCTCCAGACTCTGGGTCCTTGGTTCCCAAATGAGATACAAAAGTTGCTCTCATCAGAAAAGAGGACTTTGGACCACTGGGCAACAGACCAGTTCTTTTTTTTCTTCCTGTAGCCCAGGTAAGACGCTTCTGACGTTGTTTGTTGTTCAGGAGCGGCTTGACAAGAGGAATACGACATTTGAAGCCCATATCCAGGATCCGTCTGTGTGTGGTGGCTCTTGATGCACTAACTCCAGCCTCAGTCCACTCCTTGTGAAAGTCCCCAACACTTTTGAATGGCCTTTTCCTGACAATCCTCTCCAGGCTGCGGTCATCCCTGCTGCTTGTGCACCTTTTTCTACCACACTTTTCCCTTCCACATAACCTTCTATTGATGTGCTTTGATACAGCACTTTGGGAACATCCAACTTCTTTTGCAATTACCTTTTTGGGGCTTTCCCTCCTTATGGAGGGTGTCAATGATGGTTTTCTGCACAACTGTCAGCTCAGCAGTCTTTCCCATGCTTGTGATTCCTACTGAACCAGCCTGAGAGACCATTGAAAGGCTCAGGAACCGTTTGCAGGTGTTATGGATTCATTAGCTGATTAGAGTGGGACACTTTGAGCCTAGAATATTGAACCTTTTCACACTATTCTAATTTTCTGAGATTGTGAATTTGGGGTTTTCATAAGCTGTACGCCATAATCATCACAATTATGCCAAAGTAAGGCTTGACGTATCTCGCTTTGCATGTAATGCGTCTATCTCATATATTGGTTTCACCTTTTGAGTTGCCATACTGACATAAATGAACATTTGCACGACATTCTAATTTTTTGAGTTTCACCTGTAATTCATGCATGCATTCTAAAAAGCAGAAGAATTTGATTGATAGGTTGAACTTGATAGGTTGAACTTGATGGATACTGGATTCATCTTTATACATTAATTGCAAATAACTTAATATTACACCACTGTTTATACTTACTATCAAGTATATTTTTTTCTGAATATTCTTTGGGATAAATTATGTGACGTCTATCAACTGAACTCTTTCTTTGTTCTTTTAGATTGTGCACTTTTATTTCTAGAAATACAATCAGATTATAATGAATAATAAAGAAATAATGTATTTAAAATACTTTTCTGCAATAGCAATTTTATATTTGTTCACTAAATAAATTGTGCCTGTACAGGTTATCTGCCAAAGAGCTTTTTCTTTTACCATAAAATACATGCTTCAAAACCTAATTCTGTACTTACTCATAACATCCAGCTGATTATTTGAAAGAGCCCCTATTTCTTCCAGTTCATACAATTTTGATTCTAGTGTTGAAAGCACTAGGAGCTCATGTATTTCTCTCTCTAGAAATTTAGAAATGGACATAGTCAACAACTAAAAACCTTTTGTATATATATTGTATTTAAAACTAAAATTAAGTACTGATGACTTAATTTTGAAATGGAAGCAGCAAATAAGAAGACAATCTTTGTATCTGCATTTCTCAACATAGCAAAAAAAAATGTAACCTTTAACTTAGAAAATACTGCATGAATATAGCTTGTCATGAATTATTGCTGAAATAAGAAAAAGTTCCTTGTTTGCAAGAGCAATCATTAAAAAAATGTTTTTGCATATATGGATGCAGATAAGGAAGGTGCCCTATTCCATAAGGATGGAAGAGAATGTGCTTTTGCCCTCCTAGCCCAAGAGGTACCACAGTGTTGAATGAACATTGAGGACCGTGAGCATGTTGCTGTTCTACACAGATAAAAAATAGAAACAACTGCCAAAAAGGTTACAGAAGAGATCATAGAGTATGTTGAATGAGAACAGACTAGTAGAAGGGACCGTTTTTGCAATAAAATCATTGCCAACTGAAACCCATTTTGTCATTCTTTAAAACACCACTGTAAGGCCGTTATTTTTGCCTTAAAAGCAAATTTATAAACAGTTCTATAGAAGATTATTGTAAATAGAAGTCTAGTGCATTGCAGACATTCAAGTGAAAAGATTATCCTAATAGAGAAACTGGTGACAGATATAAAGGAAGCAATTCAGGTAAGATTGTGGAGTCCTTGCTGTTCTCTGAGCTTGGTTGTTTTCTTGCAAATGTTTCATTACCAGGCTACACTATTCAAAAGAGACAATAAAAAGGAAACAAAAGACCAGAACATCCCTCACCAGCAATCATCACCCACATAAGCAGAGATTGACACCAAGATTATCACCAGACATACAATCAAGCAGTTAATACCCTAATCAAGGGACTACCAGAGGGAAAAGAACCCCCCCCCCACACACACACACACAGACACACACATCCCAACGCTGGCAGGGCATGCTACTGTATCTAAACAGAGAGCAAACCTCACTCCATTCTAGCACTAAAGATGTTACCTAGCCAGGTAATGAAACATTTGCAAGAAAACAACCAAGCTCAGAGAACCCCAAGGACTCCACAGTTCAACCCTGAGCTACATATATTCTCTTCTATTGGTATCAGGTAAGATTCCAAAACAATTTTAGGTAAGAAAGTAATGACTGGTGATAGAATGACTTTTGTTTTATGGAACTGAAGAAAAGAACGATCATACCTCAGAACAAAAAGCTCATTACCCCTTTGGGCAGAAGTAAGTGATACTAAAAATGCCATGTTAAAGAAATGTAATAGTTAGAGTTCCAAACGTTTGTTGGACAAGGAAGAGAGTACCAAGCATACATTCCAAGCAGGTACCAGCCTCCATAGGTACCAGCCTGCTAAGAGAAAGTCCCAATGCAAGAGAGAGAGACATATTGGTTGCCAGCTATTTGGAGAAATGAAGAAAGCCCTGCCTATGTGGGATCTAGATCTAGATACACGCTGATCATATCCACAGAGAGTATAAGGATCCTAGTGAGCAGGAGGAAAGCTAGAAACAGATACAGGAGAGTTTCAGTCCAAGGTGAAGGGAATTTATTCCTAAGAGAACCTAGGACTCCCGCTGTTCTGCAGCAGAAGTCGTGTCAGTGAGCACTGTCCTTCAAAGCAAACAGATCTATAGCTGGGCAACCCCACTTTGTGAAGAATTCTGAACCATTGAAGACTGTTGCATTCACTAATGGAATGTCAGAATGCTATTTTGCTCAGGATATTTGTTATGTTGTTTTCTGTTCCTATAACATGAATAGCTGTAAGCATTATACTGTGAAGGCTGTGCCAGTCCCAGAGTTGCAGCTTTGCTACCATAGCACTGTCAACTGTAATATGGACAACATGATTCCAAAGCATAGGCTTGAAGAATTAGGCTTATAAACATGGAAGAACATGGCATGAATGGATGAATGAAACCTAACAGTTAACCTGGAAAGGAATAGGGGTTTGTTGAACTGCCTTTACACAGTTCAAAATCCTGTAATACTTCAATGAAAATAATAGACTGGATAAGATATAGTTGAGACTTCTTGAGATTGACTCTGAACATGAGAGTTTCAAGAAGTGTTAGTCTTGTATCTGGTCCAAAAGAACAGAACATGACTATACAATGACTAACCAATTGTCAATACAGGGATAGATGTGAATTTCATATAGGCAAAGTACAACCATGACCATAACTATGCCTTTTGTAAAGACTCTCATTCTGGTAGAAAGGCCAAGGGGGAGATACTCTGGTCCATCAACTAAGAAATGTGTATAATAATAATAATGTTACAGTTTAATGCAGCTGTGGACGCATCATGTAGATTGATGGCTCAGAACCCAGATACAATATGCTGAACAAAGCCACCATCTGTATGATGGAAGTTTAAGTCTCAAAGTTTTAAACAGGACTCAGTTCCCCATCCTCCTTCTCTACCAGGAAGAATCCTAAATAAAATTCACAAGGAAGATTAGACTTATGAACAGGTTTGACTACTCCTTCTGCAGGAGCTATGCAAGTCTGGAGCAAAAGAGGAAGGAGACTGCTAAAGAAATTGGATATAATGACATAAGCCGGAAAAATGATGGATAAAATTGAATAATCCAGAATAATGGCTTTTTACACTGAAAGGTGGTAAAGTTTTTAGTCAGAAGCAATGCTATCTTCCTATCTATTCACTGCTTACCCTGGGGGACTGCCTGAAGATGTGGTGAATCTTCAGGTAGTTGATGAATTAGGACAAACCAAAAACAAGAAGAAAAGGGATCAAAAGTCCAAAGGTAAATAACATTTTTATAAGGAAATTAAACATAAGAAATTCAAGAGAGGAAGAACCAGATATTTCTGCAGTGCCAAGTGCTTGAAAGAAAACTTGGGGGACAACTGAGAACCAAGCTCAAGAATGTGTGCACTGGAGGTAGACAGAAAAAAAAATCCTCCACAGCTAGAGAAAGTTCTGACAGAGGCATCACCATAAGAGCAATGTACAGAGATCACAAAAAAGAATGATTTGATTTAAAAAATAAAATAAAAATTATACTTTGGAATATATATATATATATATATATATATATATATATATATATATTCATTCATTCATTCATTCATTCATTCATTCATTCATTCATTCATTCTCCATGACCTTCTGTGGAATCTGTGGAGAATAGAAACAGATTCCAAAGTGGTCCCTGTGGTGGTAGGAGCACATGGGGCTGTGACTCCTAAGCTGGGAGAGGGGCTCCAACTGATCCCAGGAATAACATCCGAGCTCTCTGTCCAGAAGAGTGCGGTGCTAGGAACAGCTAAGATACTGCGCAGAACCCTCAAACTCCCAGGCCTCTGGTAGAGGATCCGAGATTGAGGAAGACACAGATCACTCATAGGGGTGAGAGGCGAATTTTTATATATATAGTAAACACTCTTACCACATCATAACCATTCCAAACGATATTGCAGACAGCTACATGCTAAGTTCAGAATTAAAACAATGGGTAATGATTTCTCTAGAGTTCTGTCTGACATAAAAATTTCCACCCCAGGGATTTATAATGTTTCCTGTTTCCTCCCATCATCACCATGCCTACACACCCGACCACCCACACCCCCTAAGCAGCATCAAAAAGCAACAGTTATCCTTAAAAAAGAGCTGCAGAAAATGTATTAGATGGTGGCGATGTTCTTTCTGGGACAGATAATGCTAGTAGATTTCCCTATAATTTTATTTTAAACACTTACCATCAGATCGTCTCATCAAACCATTTTCTAAATCAACATTTTGTGCTTGTTCCATATCTTGAATAATTGTCTCCAGATTGTTAACCAAAATTCTTTTTTTCTCAGCTAGCTGTTGAACTATCTGCTCTGTATAAAAGGAGTATCCATTTACTATTAACATTTTAGAAATGTACTGTATAGAATTAGACTGCAAGGCAGTATCTAGAGACCAGGATATAATACATTAAAACAGACTGAAATAAAACACATTAAACTAGCAATAGAGGTGAATATGAAAAGAACCAAGCTCAGAGAACCCCAAGGACTCCACAAACTAGCAATACCATAAACAGTGTTCACAAAAACTCAACAGCAGCAATGACATATCACTAAAATGCTGATTTAGCAGCCAGGAATTTGAGAAAAATATAATTCTTTTATCATGGCTGTAACAAGCATCTCTAATGGCATAAGAGGTTCTAATTAGATCAGAAGCATACCAAGAGTTGACCTATGGGCTGGTCCCCTCTACTTCTAGTAAGATGCCTATCTCTTTGTGCAATTAAAAAGCAAGGGAGGAGTTTGCTGGACGCTTTTTGTCTCTCTTATCTTCCTGAGCAATACAGGGATGGAAGAAAGTTAGAGCCTCAAATGGGAAGATTTGAAATACCAATTCTAATTCTAGCTACATTACATCTAGTGAGAGAAACTTTCCATCAGATAAAGGATGGAGAGAATTTTTTATCAGTTCCTCATTCTCCCTGCAGGTGCCACTGTTTGCTGAAAAACTGCACCAGAACAATTGGTGGGCCCTTATGAGATAGGAACAGATTAATCCCATCTCATCAAGGCTAGAGTAAAAAAACTTTAGTCATATGATCCCTGCTTTCCTGGGCTATAGGGGGAATTAACCATTGTTGGATGCTTCTCCACACCAAACTAAGAATTATTTTTGTCACCATCAGTACTATCTCATGGACCAAAAACGTGCTTAAGATTTTACATGTATCCTATGCACTTGCACTTTACTTGTATTTTCATCAATGTTATATCCCTCCCACTTTTGTGTAATCTTGCTTTACTAGACTAAAACAAAATACTGCTAAGAAAACAGGAAAGTGCCTAGCATATTAACATACTAAAAATTAATTACTTACCATTATCTGGCTGAGTAACTGCAGTGGTCTGCAAACTTTTCAAATCTTTCAGATTTAATTCTATATTATCCAAATACAACCTTCTCTTCTCAGATAATTCCTTTATTTCTATAAATGGAAATATTTTAGAATTATTAGCCTAAAAGATTCAAAATATTGTTATCTTACCAGGAAGTTTACTTTCTGTGTGAAGAAGGAATCCCACAGGAAGGCAAGATTTGCTCTGCTCACTGTCACTCATGCCCTTATGACCTCCCATTTGGACTACCGCAACACGCTTTACATGGGGCTGCCCTTGAACAGCATTTGGAAGCTCAGCTGGTACAGAATGCAGCTGCACAGGTTGTAAATGGTGTTGGCTATTTGGCACATGTAGCACCACTGCTTCAGGGGCTGCATTGGTTGCCAGTGTGTTTCCAGGTGCAATTCAAAGCGCTGGTTGTCACCTTTAAAGTCCTTCATGGCTCGGGACCGTGTTACCTGAGGGACCATCTTCTCCCAGTTGTTTCTACCTGTCCAGTCCAGTCCAGCAAGATGGGCATGCTCCAGGTCCTATTTACCAAGAAATGTCAGCTGGTGGGGACCAGGAGACTTGCCATTTCTGCCTTAGTACCTGCCCTCTGGAACATCCTCCCCCCTGACCCTGCTGGCCTTTTGGAAGGTCTTGAAGACCTGGCTATGTTGCCAGGCCAGGGGCCCTAAGTGTGTGAAGGGCCCATTTCCTGGTTATGTTGACATCGACAGATTATATCTCTTGGCTGCTATTTGTATTTAATTTCTTTTTTGTACTGTGTTTGAACTGTTTCATTGTTTTTATGATTGTCACTGCCCAGAGTCACTGGTTTGAGATGGGTGGCTATACAAATCGAATAAATAAATAAAATAAATAAATACTACTTAGCTCTTATTTCTGATACTTTCAATCCCTTCTACAGCAAGTTTAAAACTACTGTAGCTATGAAGGAGCCCATAATAACATGAAAAAAGCATAAAGAAAAATTAGTCCAATAATAATAATAACAAGGGTATTTTCCCTCAAAAGTAAGGTACATGCCTTCTTTAGGTAAATCTGCAATATTCCTTTCCCAGTTTTGTATGAAAATGCAGCTACATAAGGAGTTTGTTTGAAAGCCAATGACTAATATGGTTGATCAGACACCTGAGTAATAAGTTTCTAATGAGGCTCAGGACTAGATCCCGATTTCATTTTGGAGCAAGTGAAATTTAATGAGAAAAAGTCAACTGCTGCAGCCTTCTTCTTCCAAAGGCAGCCTCAGCAGAAGCATATGCATCAATCTTGTAGTGCCTGATAGAATTGGAAGCTGTCAGCTCCACGGCTGAGGGTGACCTTGAATCTAGATTCCCCCAGTTCCAGTCCAACACTTTATCCCAGTGTTTCTCAACCTTGGCCACTTGAAGATGTGTGGACTTCAATTCCCAGAATTCCCCAGCCACCTTAGCCACTACACCATTCTGGGTGTAGCCAGACTAGAGAATTAATCTTTTAAGGCCTCATTTTATGCATTCCTGGTTTTTTAAAGGCCAAGTCTGATAAAGGTTGGAGAAGGCAGGTTATAAATACATACTGGAATGAAAAGGAAAAAAAAAGTACTGAATTAGTTTTTCTTTTCTTTTCTTTCTTCCTGTGGGCATGGCTTTTTTCTTTACCATGGTCTCTGTCAAAACACCTTTGAAATTACTATCACAAAGATGGCCATGGAGAAAAGCAGTTGTCCTTAAATTTGTTTTGGAGGAAATGATTGCAATTTAATTTCCCAATCAAACAGAATGCCAAACTCTTGATAAAAAGTTATGTGACTTATACATAATTTATGTATCAGATTTTCTACTTATATAAGCATTTAAGGCAGATTATTTATTTATTTATTTTTATTTGTATTACAAATGTAGTCACTGCCCATCTCACTCAGCAAGCAACTCTGGGTGGTTTACAATAAAATAAGAACAAAAAACTATTAAAATACAATAGAAACAGTAATCAGAAATAAATAAATTGCATAATTAAATAAATGATTATGTCATTTAATATTTAAAAATGAATGAACATAATATTAAAATAAATTAAAACAGTTAGTACAAGCTTGGTGAAAGAATTGTATCTTTTCCACTTTTCAAAATACTAGGAGAGGTGTGCACCTTCCTAGGAAGAGCATTCAATAGCCTGGGATCCACACAAGATAAGACCTTTTCCTGTAATACCAGACAGATAAGACTTAGGAACATCTTCAAAAAGATATCTGCTGATCTAAGTGATCTGGCAAGTTTATACCAGGCAGGTAGTTAGGATTAAACTTTTGGATTTTAAAGGTCAGCACATCAATTTAAATTATGCCTCATAGGCAATTTGCACCCAGCCTATAACTTTCAGTACAAACATCATGTGATTCCTCTATTTTGCTCCCTGTATCTAGTCTGTATTTGTATTTTGCATTTTCCAAACACTTTCCAGTAGTTAAGAAAGGATATAACTAAGGCATGGGTAATTGTGACTAAGCTCAGGAATGGTTACAGATGGTGCACTAGTAGTAATTTGCAAATGCGCTCTTCTTTACAGCTGATGTCTGTGAACATACTGTAGTGAGAATTGAGGATCAAGGAGCACTCCCAGACTGTGGACCATCTCTTTCTCAGGTACTGCAACACACCCAAAGCAGTTGCCACTTCAATCCCCATATACAGCAACTCCATATTACCTGGATTTAATTTCAGTTTACTCTACCATGCAGCTGATTATCCAAATGAGGGCAGTGATTACTTCCTTCAAGTTCGGTGCATTAAAGCTTGGTGTCATCAGCATACTGATGGCCCTATGTGAAAGCTCAAAATAATCTCCTACTATGATTTCATGGAGATGTTAAACAACTCAGTGGACAAAACAAAATCCATGAGACACCATAGGTCACAGGTGTCAAATTCAAATCATCATATGCACCACATGAAAACTAGTTCATCAGCCTAAGGGCCACAACACTGAAGACCTTTCATAAATTGATGTAGAACTCTCTAGTGAAAGTGAATAAAATGAACAGTAACTTGGTGTTAAATATATTGTAAGCAGCTAAGAGTCAACACCAACTTGATGGCACATAATGATCAATCGTCACTAATAAGTTATATTCTTTTTAGAGAAAGAAAAAAAACATATTTCTAGACGCCAAAATCCAATCTATAAATCCAGTCTAAAGAAGGAGGAGGAAATTGTAATTATAACTGCTTTTCTCATCACAATGAGTAAATTAGCTTTAAGACAGAAAGATATTTATACTTTTTATAATTTTTGCTGAAATGCTAAGCCATCAGAAATAATTTGTATTTCTTCCTACATGGTTTGGTTCATTTTGTTATCTATATATTTTAGTATACCTCAAATATAAAACATGATAGCTCTGGAATCATGCCAACTAAAAAAAACTGTCAGAATACCATTTTTAGGTGTTAGACCAGGTATTAGATTTTGCACAATAGTAAAATTGAGAAGGAAATGTTAGTTGAATAATGTTAGTTGAATGTAAAAATCTTTATTACAGCAATATCTTTATTGTGTTAATTTAAAGTTCATAAAATAAGGCTTGGCTAGACAGCAGTGGGCAATCTGTGATCCCTTCTAATTTTCCTGAATGTCAATTCTAAGCAGTCTGAGTCAAGGTGACTAACAAGGAGAATCACTGGGGATTGTAGTCCATGGCTTAGATGGTAATTACAGCGGATCAGGATGGAAGAAAAGGGGGAAAGTGGCTATTGTTTACTTATTTATTAGTCACATTTATATAGCCATCCATCTCACACAAAGTAACTCTGGGCTGTGTGCACAATTAAATAAAACAACAAATAGGTAAAAAAACAATCATTATAAAAAGATAAAAGTAATTATTAAAATGACATTCTATTGTTAATGGAATGTCAACACTATTATTAGGGGCTATGAAATGTGCATTTAGTTTTAAAGATGAAATGCAAAAAGAAGAGTAATAGATACTTGAATTATTGTTTCTGGTTCTACTTTGTCTCTCTCCAAGATGGCTAGGCTAAAAGAGTAAACAATGATTAATTCCCCATTCCTGCAAATGTAAAATTTATCTGTTAGAATTATATCCATTCTTAGGAAAGACCACAGGATGCCAATCTGGTGGAAAATAGAAGTAGGAAAATATAAGGTAGTTTTTATATTAATGAAAGTATTTCTCATTTAAGGGGAATACAAGATTTAAAAATATGGATAGAAGCCAAATTGTGTAGCTTCAGCTAGTAATTGGAATAACTTTATGAGAAGGAGTTGCTTAAGGAGCATTAAACTGGAAGATCTCCATAATACCTCTGACTATGGCATCTGGGAAATACTTCTTTCAATAGTGAGGAAATGTAGACAAAACAAAAACAAGATGTCAGTTCTGGTAGAATAGTTTATATGGATGCTGTTCTTTCACACATGAGATAGATAAAAAGGTTCATTTGTGAAACACTGTGCATCTGATAACAATTTTAATTCTGTACTTACCCCTGTGTGTTAGCATTTCAGCTTTGCTTGATTCAAGATCCTGTATATTTTGAATATTTTGTACAATTCCCTCTAAACCTACAGACAAAAGCCTTCTTTCTTCAATGAGTTCTTGTACCTTTTGCTCTAAAATTGAAATATATTTCATGTTAAACATAAAAAATGAAAGTAGTCTTTTTGCCTTTTGGAAAAAAATATCAATAATTTTGCAGCTTTGGGGAAAAATGAGCATTTCAGAGTAGACTTGACCATAGGAGGGAAAGGCAACATAGACCCCTATAAAATTTAGTTTTAAAGGTCAAGCGCCATTGAAAACTAACAGGAGAAAAACTACAGTTCTCTATTTTTCAGATCAAGGAGACACAACAAAACACTAGAAGTAGCATGATCATCTAAGTTTTTTCTTCATCTTAGGATTGATCTGTAAAACTTTCTTTTTCAAATCCAAAGAAATGCACCCAAGTGTGATAGTTAATATGTGGGAGTGAGTGAGTGAGAGTGAGAGTGAAAGCGCGCGCGCGCCCCTTCAATTCAGTGTTGACTCCTGGCGACTGCCTAGACAAGTCCCTGCAGTTTTCTTGGCAACATTTTTGGAAGTGTTTTGCCCTTGCCTTCATCTTCCTAGGGCTGAGAGAGAAGGGCTGGCCCAAGGTCATCCAGTTGGCTTTGTGCCTAAGATGAGACTAGAACTCACAGTCTCCCAGTTTCTAGCCTGATGCCTTAACCACTACACCAAACTAGCTCTTGATAGTAAATATAAGAATGAATTAATTAACATAGTGATATTTTTATCCCTTTTTAATAATTAAAATAATTTTGAGATTGTTGCATTGGTTATTTATAGCTGTACATAACTGCCATAACCCATTCATTATTACACCTGATAAAATACTTACCAATAATACTGTCTGGTTGAGCAGCTGCAAGAGCCTGTGCTTGTTTCAAGTTTTTCAGATTTGATGCCAAATTTTCTAAAAGCAATCCTTTTTGTTCACATAGTTCCTCCAAAACCTTTTCTGGAAAAAAAAAGATGAATAATCATTTAAGAATACAAGATCTGGCTCTTTAAAAAATATTTTGGGTTTAGCTATAGACTTTCTCTACTTAAGAAAAGATGTCCTGTCAAATAACCTTTCTCTAGATCAGAGAATAATTTTTTGATGAGTTATCTACTAGCAAGGTAAGATAGGTGCAATTTTTACCCTTCCCTCCTATCAAACTGGGAGGTGTTAATACTTCACTCACACAAACACACACATCAATCTAGCCTATTTGTCAGATTCAAATCTGATTGGGAGACTCTCATCTATCTATAAGGTATTTCCAGACAGTATGTTCCTAGCTACCATTTAAAAGATTTCATGTAGATATTCTGTCTTTCCCTTTTTAACAGATTAATTTACCACTAAATCTAGAAACATATTACTAACAGGTTTTAGTAAGAAAGAGGATAGAAGATACTGAGCATGTGGAGGATCATTACATGGATTTCCTATAAAAACTCATGAAATTTATTCTATACTTACTTTTAGATTTTTTAACTTTTTTTTTAGTGGTACCCTGAATATATTGTAAATCTTGAATAACTGCTTCAAGACCAACAACCAAAAGCCTTCTTTCATCTGTGAGATCATTAACCTTTTGTTCTGCAAAAATATTTTAATAAAAACAGAAACATGCTATTAAACACAGCTTCAAAGTGCTACAGAATTAACAGTGCAAGGTACTGTTTGCTTTTTGGATTAACTATAATACATAAATCCATTCTCATTCCACGATTTCTTTGTGCAAGTTCTCCATTTTATAACTCAAATTTATGTTTGTAACTTTGATTACATTAAGGGTTAATTTCCTTTTTGTAGTTTAAAAATATATTAGTGAGGTTCAGTCAGAATAGAGCTAATTAGGAGTTCTCCACCAAAATTGTCAAATGATCCGATAGAAGTATAAAATCTTCTATACTAGTATCAGGAGATCCCTCAGTAGCTGGATCTGAATGTAATTTTGGAAGACCCAAGGCTGCAGTAAGTGGGATGATTTTATTTATTTATTTATTTAACTATTTTATATATCCACCCAACTCACACAGGGTGACTCCAGCCAGCTTACAGAATTAAAATCCACAATACAAAAAGCCCATCAACCCTCCCACCCCCGCAGCAGCTACAAACACAATCAAATCAACCACTTGATCGGCTCTATATCAACCTGGGGCCCCCAGCCCACTGGCAAGCCACATCTTCAGGGCCTTCCATAAATGTATCAAGGTGGGGGCCAGACTTATCTTCTGGGGAATGATATTCCATAGGGAGGGAGCCACCACAGAGAAGGCCCTTTTTCATGGTCCCATTAGATGTACTGTATGTTTCCATTAATAAGACGCCCCCATGTACAAGACTCCCACTTTTCCAACCCAAAATTAAGAAATCAATATTTTAAAGATAGTGCAGAACACATTTTTATTTAGTAATTAGGTAACATTTACCTGATACACTCGGTGGGAGGAGGTCCAAACTGTCTCTCTGCAGCTCTATTTCCATGCTCTTTTGCATAACTGATTACATTCAATCACGAGTGAAACTGCCGATAGCTTGTCTCTGCAAACAGACTTCCTCTAATTGGTTTGTTCAGCATCAGCTGACGTCAGTTACATAAGGCTCGTGATTGGAGGAAGTCTGTTTGCAGAGTCAAGCTATTTCACTCGTGATTGGAGGCTAGCAATAGGAGGAAGCCTGTTTGCAGAGACAAAGTATGGGCAGTTTTGCAACCGCGCGGTTCTCTCCTCAGCTGACTTCCTTGAATAAGACGCCCTTCAATTTTTAGCATAAGGATTTTAGAAAAAAGTATCGTCTTATAGTCAGAAAAATACAGTACAGTGGTACCTCGGGTTACGAACTTAATCCGTTCCATGACTCTGATCGCAACTTGAGTTGGTCGCAACACAAGGTAAATTTTCCCATAAGGTTCAATGTAAATACAGTTAATCTGTTCCACCCTCCGAATCTGGTCGC
The DNA here is from genome assembly GCA_030867105.1 of Liasis olivaceus. Lineage (NCBI taxonomy): Eukaryota > Metazoa > Chordata > Lepidosauria > Squamata > Pythonidae > Liasis > Liasis olivaceus. The sequence goes on from CM061351.1 coordinate 15,122,660, forward strand.
ACCACGAGGCAAATTTCCCCATAAGTTTCAATGTAAATACATACGGTTAAATGCCTGCTCTGCATTTTCTTTGGAGCCATGCTGACAAGCACACCAAAAACCTTCCAAACACCACAAAACACACCACAAGCCTCACCGAACATCTCCTTGCTACCGCGAACTTGCCCACAGGAAGCCGCGACCACGTGGCAGCAGGGCAAATGGCTGAGGATCCGGTTCGTAGCTCGAGGCGGAGTTTGCATGTCGAGGTAAATTTTTGGGGCCGGAGCTGGTCGTTTCTCGAAAAATTCGTAAGGAGGGGCGTTCGTAACCTGAGGTACCACTGTACTTCCTTCATAGATAGGACCCACAACAATAATGATACACAATGAATAAAGATTTGTCATGTATATGGTTGGACCCAGAATTTTCCCTGCATTTTGGGAGGTAATTTAGATATATTCAGTTTTTCCACATTTCCTGAGTCACCATGCAGAAACTTACAGAATTAATTTTCAGAAATCATGAAACGAGTAGCTTCCAGAAATTGCAAAAGACTAATTTATTGGCAGCATCCAGTCCAAATTAGCAGTCAAGGGCTGGCCATCCCCACTCTATACCAACCATTGATGCTGCTTGGATGAGTAACTGCAACAGACTGTGCTTCTTGAAGGTTCCTTAAATTGGTCTCCAAACGTTCCAAAAGCAATTGTTTCTTCTGATAAAGCATATTTAAATCCTTTTCTAAAAATGAAGATTAAAAAAAATTAAGCAGTTTTAAATATGAACTTTATTGCTGTGATCACAGTGATCTTAAATATTATGTATTGTGAAAAATAGTTTATAAAAACTCTACATATAATAATGAACAATGCTCCCAAGATAGGACTTGGAGAAAAGTGCAGGAATTCACACAGAAGGACTATCACCATGGATTCCTCAAATGCAACATACACAGCCCTACAGAAAATCTCACATGACTAATGTGACTTGGAGGCTGCAGCTGGTCCAGAATGCAGCAGCACCAGTAGTTACGGGCGCACCATGGTATGCCCAAGTAAACCCTTACAGTGTGAGGTGTACTGGTTACCAATGGGCTTCCAGGTGCAATTCAAGCTGCTGATATTCACCCATAAGCCCTTAATGGCATAGGGCCCCCATATGGGACCACCTGTCTCTAGTTATCTCTGCTTGTCCTATACAATTTGACAGGGCTGGCATAGTTTGGGTCCGATCAAGTAATGCCACCTTATGGAACTAATGAGACTTACCTTTGTCACAGTCCCTGCCCTATGGAATACCCTCATTGGATGATGCCTGCCAGCCTCTAAAAAGGCCCTGAAGACCTTATTCTTTCAACAGGAACAGGAACAGGAAGTTAGATGAGCCAGTTGTATCATATGAATTATGTTTTTGCTTCCCTATGCAGCATGTTTTATTATTCTTATAATTTTCTTCTATTCAATGTTTTTAAGCTTTGTTAACCACTTAGAATTGACTGGCAAATGGTTGGCCATTATTTTTTATTATTTATTTAATCAATTTATATGGTCATTTTCAGATATCTGAAAATAATGTAGAATATATTTTAAAATGATCATCCTGATCTTTATCACAATAAAAATCAAAGTAATTTAAGGAGGTGTCATCAGAATGACAGAACATGTGTTGTGGCATTAAATCACATGATCTGCCCTTTGCATACATGTATGGAACATCAACATGCACATACAAAAGGATCAAAAAAGGAGTTTTTGTCATGATGCAATTTGTGTCATTTGCCCCCAAGGATGCCCATGGATTTAAGGATTTTTATTATTTTTTTTTTTTTACTTACCAACATATTCAATAATTCCTCCTTTTTCTGAAATATAATCTTTCATTTCTTCCACATCTTCCACAACTGCCTCTAGGTTTTCAGCTAAGAGCTTTCTTTGTTCATTTAATTCCTGTATCCTTTTTTCTAGATAAAAAATGTAAAGCATTTGATAGAAATATAGAATGATCTTTAATATTAGCCAATATTAACTAATATTAATATAAATTTCAAAACCTTTTTAAGTAGGCATATATAAGGATGCTTTCAGATAATGATTTCAATTGTTGTATCTCTAACGATGAATTTTATAGGGTCCACAGGTCATGTTGTCTTTCCTGCCCATGTTTTCCATGGTTTCCTCTGGCTTTTTTTTTTTAATCACAAAAAAATCTATTAAGGAGGGAAAGACTGAAGTATGATGTCTGATGTATAGTGTTAGGAGCAGCCAATCTTAAAGCACTATACAATTTGGTGAAGTTAGTAATTCTTCAGTTCCCATTAAATCAATGGAATATTACCTACTGATTACAAGGGAACTGGCATTGTTTACTGCTTGATTATATGTCTGGTGTTAATCTTGGTGTTAATCTCTACTTATCTGGGTGATGACTGCTGGTAAGGAGATGTTCTGGTCTTTTGTTTTCCTTTTTATTGTCTTTTGAATAGTGTGTAGATGTTGTTTATCTCTATGTGCCTGTTGATGGCTGCCTTGTCTGCATACCAAGCTTCCAGGAATTCCCTAGCATTTTTGGATTTAGCTTGGTCTAAGATGCTGACAGTTTCCCAGTTGAAACTATGGTTAAGTCTGTCCATGTGTTGTGAGGTTAAGGAGTTTTCATCATGTCTTCTGACTGCTAGTTGGTGTCCATGGATACGCTCTGCTAGTCTTCTGCCTGTCTGTCCTACATAGTGGTTGTTACAGTCCTTACATTGTATGTTGTAGATGACTCCTGTTTTTTCTTCTTGAGCTACAGGGTCTTTTGGTTTGCTTAAGATGATTGCTTAAGTTGGTTTGTGTGCCACGGAGACGCCATGTGGTTGTAATAGTCTGTTGGTAGTTTCTGAAACATTTCTGATATATGGCAGTGTTATCCTTTTCATAGCTTGTGTTGGTTGTGTTGTAATAGGTCAGGCACTGTTTGATAAAGTTGCGTGGATATCCATTTTGTTGGAAGATGTTGTATAGATGGTCTAAGTCCTTTTTCTGCTCTTCTGGATTGCTGCAGTGCATTTGCACTCATTTGAATAATGTTCTTACACAGCTCCTCTTGTGGGAGGTTGGGTTGTTACTTTCGTAAATGAGTACTTGATTAGTGTGGGTTGTCTTCCAATAGACTTGGGTTTCTAAATTATCAACAACATCTTCAAAGGAATAAAGGGCCAGTCTACTTGTTGATCCTTTGGTCTTTGCTGCAGTTGTCAAGTGGAGACAACCTCATTCGCCATTCCTCACCCGGAAGTCGTTATACTTAATACTTCCAACATCTAAGAGGCTTGTGAACTACTATTGGGTAGAGGCAATCACTGGTCTCTGGATCACGATCACACATATTGGCTAGTGAAGGGTCAATGGATCAAGAAGAATTCCCCCTCATCACATCTATAAGCTGGAGCTTAATAGTGGTTTTCAAAGCCCTGCAGGCCTTTGAGTGAATGCTGGTTCAGAAAATGACGTGAGTGACTATGGGCAATTCAACAGTGATCTGGTACCTCAATAAGATGTGAAATTATGTCTGTTTTTTGCTCATGACTTGAATCTGAGTGATATATTGGGCAAGACAATGTGAAGTAGATGCACTTATTTACTCTTCTTCTTCAACAAATTACACTAAACTCTCTTGGATATTGAAATATGGGCAGTGAGAAACACAGCATTTCACTATTGATGAAACTAGTCTCAGCTTTGTTCCAGAGGGACTATTGGTTACCAGTCTGGGGGGAACCTTAAAGTTTCAGTGTCTGGGACATTCCTTTATGGTTTTGTGCTGCACTGATTTAGGTTGTTGCAGGGATTCTATAAGACAGAATAAACTTTGTTCTCACTATGCCTTGATGGACACACTACGCATGGTTCACTCCTCGTCTTAGACAGGGTCAACATCTGCCTCCTGCATCAACCAGACCTACTATAAGTCATGGCAATATTTGTCATTTAGACACATCAATGATCAACCTTACCAATTAGGCTGTGTCCATAAATGACTTATTTCAATATTATGGGCTTTGAGAAGATAATTGGTACAGAAAGAATATGCTGCAAAATGGAAATTACTGTCTGTTTCTCAGTACTTGTAATATGAATCCTGCAATTTATTAAATAATGCCAGTCACATTTTCTCTTGGAGCTGAGATTAAATGTTTTGTTTTTCTCTACAGTGAAAGCAGATTTGACTGCAGTTTCAGCATGCTGGGTTCATTTGACATTTTCTCTTTGCCTCCTCATCCAACAATTAAGCAGTTCTTCAAAGGATTTTCAATTTCCTTTCTGATTTTTCCAGCTTCTACCCCTATGTGGAATCTCTCCATGATTCTTTCTACATTGGTATCAAAGCTGCTTGAGTTTCTGGCTATGTGCTGAGTGTACTTCCTCTCCTAGAAAATGACTTTTCTGATTGCTATCACATTAGCATAATCGGTCACGCATTTGGGCAGTCCTTATCTGTTCTTTATAAGAATAAGTTCATCTTTTATCTGGATGCATTTTTTTTTTTTGCCAGCTGTCTTCAAGTTTCACCTAAATCAAGAGCTGATTTGGTTCCTAATTAGTCCTGATTCTCAATTAGGTCTGGAGAATGCTCTGCATATTCTGAATTTTGAAGAATGGTGGTATTTTATCTTCTAAGAACCATTCCATTCCGGCAGGTTATGGACCTCTTTGTTTCTTATGCTGGATCATGAAAAGTTTGTCTGGTTTCTTCACAATCTTTTGCTAGCTGAAATGCACCTACTTTCAAATTGTACTATGAAGTGGCCAGATTTCTGTAACTGTTGGAATTATGGTGCTATTCTACTCCAACAGTGGCATCTTCTGCAGCCTTTTCTAGGAGGGATACCTCTGCAAGATCTCTGTTGAGCCATTACTTGGTCTCAGCCCTTGACCATGTGTCACTAACACTTGGATCTTTAATCCTGAAAGGATACATTTTGCAGAGCCTGCTACTAGACAGGCACAGCAACTGTATGTCTGAATCAGTGAAAATAATTTAATTTTAGCTGGAATTGTGCTTCTGCTCATTTTGTTATATCAGATTAAGAGCTGTGTATGTCAAGAGAAACATAAAGTTAAATGCAGTGAGAGTGGAGTAATTAAAAAGCATGTGTGGTAAAATAAAAAGATATAGGGCCAACAACGAATGGGCCATAACTGAACATAGACTGTATACGTAAGTGAGTGACTAATGCAAAGTAGGTATATTAAGGTAGCTTGGTCATATAGAAAGAATGAAAGAGGATCACTTCACAGAACAGATATGAAAGACAAGTGAAGGTGCTCAGAGGAAGGAGAAGATGGATTATATTGTTGAAATCTTAGAATAAGAGAAGTGGGTAGTTTAAATAACAAAAGGCTATGTATGAAACAGTGTATGGACATGGTATAAATAAGAATGATTTACAAGGACAGAAAGGCAGGTATAGTGAATTGTGTTGTCATAGATCAGTTTTAACTATAATTCCTTTTCTTTTTCTTATCTCATATATATTTTTAACTTACTCCTTTTTTTTCTACTTTGCATAGATTTGCTTATTCTGAAAGGGAAGAGCAACTCTAACCAACTGAGTTCATGCAAACCTAATCATGATGATCTAGGGTTGAATTGAATGAAGCACCCCAGATAGAGAAATTGGATAGCCCTGGCGATGAAACAGAGAAACATTACCCAATAGTGAGCAGAGAGATTTCCCCTCTTCTCAGTACAGATCAATGCCGCTCCTGGCAAATCCACCAACAGAATTTTCAGTTTCAGTTTCTCCATTATATATGAGAGAAGGATTTTCTATTAACATTATCTATCATCTTAGATTTTTCCATTATTTTCACAACATATTCAAGTTAAATTGTTGGAATATTTCCAGGAAAGCATATGTAGACAATGCTACCTTCTTTTTAATGTTCTTAATTTGGCATGTGTCCTTTTGTTTACTTTCATCTTTCTCACCTTCACTTGAAGTTACTTCTGGATCAGAAATTGATATCAGATCTTCCATGTTACTAGCTAGGTTTTCCCCAACATCATATCCCATTTTTTTAGCAGCAGATCAAAGTAGACCCTTAGTATACTGAGTAGTCTGCTTGTTCTGGCTCCTGAGCAGAGCTGTTTCAGCTCTCTTCAGAGGTTGAACGGATGGAAAAACATTTCTGGTTTCCTGTAGAAGGGCAGCACTGAATGCCACACGTCTTGCCTCCTCTTAAACCAATTGCAACCACAAGAAATGGAACAAGAGGAGGCTGAAAGGAAGAGTTTCTGGAAGGTATATTCTTTCTTCTCCTTTTACAAAAAATTTTGAACTGATTACTTAACTAATTTATTATTAAAGAGGTAGAGCCCCCTTTGATTACACTCTGATTTAGTCAACTGACCTCTTAAAGGGTATTAAGAGAAAACCAAATGTCTATTCTTAATAGACAAAAAGCTACAAGATGTCACACTGAATCATCTTTATGAATAGAAGAATAATGAGGGAACTGTTCTCTGGAAGGCTAAAGAATTACCAATGGTGTGAAAATTTCAAGAAGATAGAAATTCTTTAGTTCTGATTCACCATTTCTTTCACCAATCCTATAGTTGCTGATGGCTTCATTCCCCCACCATCCAAACAAAAGCCCCTATTTCTATGATCCATTCAAATAGTCTAACAGATCAGCAAACAAGATCACGAGATTGCCAACTCCCTTTCCTAACAAGCAGTATGAGCTGTAGAGTAGTACCTCAGCTGTATATGTATGCTACTTCAAGATAATGCTCTCTTAAACTGAATAGCCCTGAATTTAATCCTTTTTATTATTTTGATGGCAATGTCTACATACATTGTAGACATTCCCATACATTCCCTGTACACAATGCAGGGAAGCTCTGAAATTTTTGCTGTTCCTAGCTACAAGTTGCCAAAGGTTACAAAAAGAATTCCTCTAAGAAATATTATTTCTAGGATTTGCTAAGGCATTTAGAGTAACCCTGTGCAAATGCAAGACACAACAAAAATTGGAAGGGGGGCGGGGGTCCTTCCCTTTTCAGATTGGTGCAAGTTTTCTTAAAGGGTTATCCTGATTTTCAATGAAGTTAAACTTTTTTTGTCTTCATCCCATTTCTATTGATTGAGAGGGTTTCGTTAATCTATCTCTACAAAAAAATGAATTAACTATATTCATAATATATGGTAATTCAATTATAGCTGTTCTGTTTGCAGTCTAAGATGATTACAATAATAATCACTTCAGATAATTAATGTATATATTAACTAAAAGATGGAACATAAGAAAAGTTTTAACTAAGTTTTGAATTATATTAAATTGAACTGATAACAACCTAGGTAATTTTAAAGCAAATATGCAGCAGCAATATTAACTGCTATTGCATTTACAAAACAGTGATCCACACAAAACTATATTAAATAGCATGCAATTTGATAAATCATCTATCCAGAGAACAAGAACCTTATACATTGTGATAACATCTTCAACTGCATCAATTTAATTCAATTTACAGACTGCCAAATGATATTGACAGAACCAAACAGAATAATTGGCAATGATTTCAAAAAAGAATGACCTCATGTTGCAGATACAAGTATTTTACACTGTAAATGAAATAACCATCAAGAATTATCACATACATACCAGTGATATTATCTGGTTGCGCAGCCTGGACTTCTTCTTGCAGTTTTAGATTGGATTCCAAATGTTCCAATAAAAGTGTCCTCCATGCAAATAGTTTATGCAATTTTATTTCTACAAACAGCAATGTTTTAGAAATATTTTTGGAAAATTGTTTCATATGCTTATATTCACAATCTCAAGTTAAAAACTTGATTTCTCACATATTTATTTATTATACCTAGTTAATACTATCTGATCAAATCACTCAAGGCTGTTTACAAGAAATAAAAAATTGAAATAATACAATCTCAAAACACTGTCCTCTGCAACCACCAACCTTCACAGCCAAAAAAAGTTAAAACAATAACCTTATTTAGAAAGAAAAATGATAAAAAACAAACAAACCTCAAAAGGAAGCTCAACACTATGACTAGCACCCAAATGTTTTTTGTAATAAAGTAACTCTTTTCAAAACCTTCCAAAAATTCCATGATGAGGGGGGCCAACAAAACCTCAGTGGGTAAGCCGTTCCACAATGTTGATGCCAAGATATATTTCCTACATCACATTAACTTCTTGTATATTGGGACTCTAAGCATCCCCTCCTCAAAAGATCTTACAGGATGGGCTGAATTTCATCCAAAGAAATAATGTTGAAGGTAAGTGAAACTGAACCATATAGAGCTTATTAAGTAAGCACTTCAAACTGGGCCAGGAAAGCTATTGGTAAATAAAGGAGTGAACAAGTGTTGCACTGCTGAAATGGCCTGCTCCCATCAGCAGCTGGGTCATATAATTCTGGACCAATTTTGAATCATCTTCAAAAGCAACCCCACACAGATGGCATTACAGTACTCCAATCATCTAGTAATGAGGGTGTAAATTTCTGTGATTAGGGCTTTCCAATCTCACAGAGCTGCAAGTGGCACACCAACTAAAGCTGGGCGAAGGCTCTCTGGGCCAGAGCCTCCATCTGCTGCTCAAGAAGGAGCATGCCATAGAACTCTTGCTTCAGAGGGAATATGACCCAATTCAGAATGAATGTAAAAACCAGGGAAAAGTCAGCTATCTCTATTGGGGGAGAAGAATTTAAAAACTTATTCTGAATTCCAGGCACAAAAGAGGTAGATTGGAATATTTTATTCACTTGAAAGACTACCCTTATACTGACAATTTCAGGCAATGTTCACGCACTCTGGCTTCTGCAACGATTTCATTTGCAATACCTACACAAGCTAAAACCCTGCAACTACTAGAGGTATCTTTTGATTTATCAGACTCGGATGAGAGAATTTATGAAAGGTTCCACCCTACTATCTTAGAGAATATATCAGTTCTATTAGGGAGTATTTAGTTGCTATCCTGTTTCAATACATCTTGTTTAGAGGATTCTACACTATTTATGTCAGGGAAAAAGATTACATTTGGTTTGAGTCAGCTTAAACTCATGCTACTAAGAATTCTATTGACTGTCTGAGATGTAAAATCCCAGACAACGTTGCAAGATGTAGCCTTTGTTATCTTATTAGGCTCTATCCAATGGACATCCAACACATATGAGCAATTTTATCTGCAAAGTTATCTTGCAATCATGCAACAATGGCTTATAGGAAGATCTTCCTGCCTACTCCTCTTCAAAAGAATCTGAGGATACAATAAAGTGGTGTATAGAACTGTAGTGATAGCCTGCCACATACTTTATTCTATTTAATTAGGGCTGCTACTATTGAACAAATATGCAGGTGCTGATATATAGGCATTTATTTTCCACTTACCCTCAGATCTTCTCATAAAGATTTCTTCTGAAGCACGATGTTCTATTTTTTGTATATCTTGTGCAGTTACTTCTAGCTCTTTACTTAAATATCTTCTTTGCTCATTTAGCTCCTGTAGTTTATGGGCTAAAAATAATTTCAGGCCAAATCAAAACAATACATTAATATATATTCTGCAATGACTACCTTATATATAAATGCATAATTAGTATACAGTATTATCTAGCTATTTTAATACGAATGCATTTATATAATCCTTTCTGAATCCCTATCTGATTTATACATTTTAACTGATCTGTACAGCAGCCTTAAAAAGTGGTTCAGTAATTTATTCCACAACTGTGGGAGCTCTTCTCTTAAATATTAATATTCAAATTTTGTAAAAGTATTATTACAAACAGAAAACATATCCTGATAAACAGAGATACTTTTTCAAAAATCTGGCTTCCAAACTGATTAACTCCATCTTTCGAGCTCTCCAAAAACAAGCAATAATCTTTATAGGTATCCAAGTAAATAGATGAAGATGTTATCAGAAGAGATGTGAGATCTGTTTATGTACTAGCCCCTACTCAATTATGTTTCTTGGAAAAGAAGCAGATGATCCTGCTGCTATCTTAGTAAGTTTAGAATTATTTTGATTCATTTGTACCTAACATTTTATATTGCAATTAAAAAGAAATTTCCTGCATTTTTGAGAAACCAGGTGCTGATTTTATTATTCTACAATATTTGGAATTATAGAATGTAAGGGTTGCAAGGGTCCTTGGAGATTATGTAATTTAACACTCTGCCCGCTTTAGGAATCCACTCTGACAGCATACCACAAAGATGACTAAGGCAGTCTGTTTCACTGCAGAGCAGCTCTTATCAAGATTTTTTCCTGCTGTTTAACTGAAATCTACTTCCTTGTGATCTAAACCCATTGTTTCTTATGCTGTCTTCTGAAAAACTCTGAACAACTTTGCTCCACTTTCTCCATGATAATCCTTTGGCTACTTGAAGACAGCCATCATGCCTTTCTGCACTCTTATCTTCCCCAAAGTACACATATCCAACACATCATATTTCTAATCATTTTTTCCTTCCAGTTCCCTTTTCATCTTGGTTGCTACATCAATTTACATGTATTAGGAAATATAGGCAGTGAACTAACCTCAGGATTCATTACAAAATATTTCCTAAGCTCTTCAAAATGTTTGACCAAAATAATGACTAATTGGGCACTGGCACTAAAGATAAGACATAGCAATTTTTTATACCCCACAATCTAAAAGAATTGCTCATTATATAATATAATCTTAGCTGAGTGAAATACCACCCCTGGACTATTTTTATGATGCATTTTTAATGGACTATTAAAGTAGATTTAATATTTACAAAACTTCCAGTGAAATCTATTAAGTTCAATGCCTCAATCAACCTTCCAAAGGTTTTTAAACTTTAAAGAGAATCAGATGTAAGAAGTTATATAATAACTTGTGTAAGAAGTTATATAATAGTCACGATATTTCCATACTATTAAATGAAGTATATACACAAACCATTCTTCAGATAGTGTTAATAATCTTGATTGATACAATTTATACATTTTACAAAAATATATTTTACATATTTTATTGAAATTGACTCATCTGCTATATATCAGTTTGATATTTGTGCCATTTCTTTTGCAAAATATATTCAGAAACCACAAGTTTGCCATCTGCAATTAAAATGTTAATTCTAAAAATGCTCTATTATAACAAACAAATATATTCTGATGCATAAAATATGAATGACCAAGAAATGGGAGAAGGAGATGGGCCAGGAAATAAAAGCTAATTCCACCTTTTCCTAATTTCTAACAAGAGTTAAATATGGGCTTGAAATAAAAGCTATTAATATTTTATTTTTGAAATAATAACCACTGTAACCGAAGTCTAATGTTAGTTCAGTTTGCACTCATTGAATGTTATTTCAGTTTCTAATAATATTAATCAATTGTCTTACTTTAAAAAACATCAAATTTGCATTTCTAGTTTGGTATGCCTAGATTTCCATTATGCATCTGTTTATAATGTGTAATGTAATCTAATGTAAACTTTCTAACCCTATGTTTTTATTTACTAACACTGAAAGCATTGAAAATACTATATTCATACCACTGACACTGCCTGGTTGGCTAGCTTCAAGAGTTTCAGCTTCTTGTAATTCTTTCCGCTTGGATTCCAGATTTTCTAGCAAGTGTTGTTTCTTTTCAGAGAGTGCACGTAATTTTCTTTCTGAAAAAAACATTTTTTTATCATCACCAACTGAAAAACAGTTTCAAATGTTTTCATTGCTCATAGTATTGTATCACAAAAAACCCAATATGTTTGATTTTCCTCTTTAAGGAAATAATAGTAATAAAAAAAAAAGGTACCATAGAATAGGGAATGTATCATTTCCTGCCAAGGTCCATAAGAGATTACATACTACCTTATAAATGTAAATTCCATGGAAAGCAATCCTAGTTGATAATAATATAGCTATTTAAAAATAATCTATTTTTTCACAAAAACCACTATCTCCAGTTCTGACAGGAAAAAAGATCTAAATATAATCTTAATGTCTTTATAACTATAGGTATTACCAGAATTAGCATTCTGGTGACCAAATTATCTACAGCTGCCAAAGGCAGAACCTGCTTTATTAAGACTTCAATTATTTGGAGTTTGGAAATTCTTTTACTTAGAATCATGTCATCATTGTTCTAATATTACCAGTGTCAGGTGAATTGTGAAGTAGGTTTGGCAGTGGAGAGTATGCATGAAAAGAAATGGGACAGAAGGCATTTCCCCCAGGTGCAGCCACAGCATGTAACAAAGGAATTGCCAAATGATGGTGCCACTGTCACTGTCACTCTTAGACTAACCATCCTTTGTTTACTTAAATTTTATGGAACATCTAGATGCCCAGGTTTCTAAAACACTGCTGTTTTTTCCCAAATGCCCCTTTTTTTCAGTCCTGATCTGTAGTTAGTTTTGCAATAAATATAGCTGCAGCTTGTCAAATGGAAAAGTGTTCATAAAGCATCCCCCCCCCCCGGCTTTCTGCACACTTAAATCAAACATATTCTTTTTTGCAGACAAATTAATGAATAGTTTTCCTTGAATAGCCTCTGTATGATTGTTCTGCATCTTTTTTTCCCCTCATGACTTTCTTTCTCAGTCTTCTACCACAAGTTATCATGGTAGATATTACTGTCTTGTCATTACTGGCATGTGTTAAAGCAGCATTGGTTTGGAATTGAATAAAGAAAAGCAAATAGCTCAGAATGGATGATAAATATATTCTCAATGGGTAGTCATCTGTATAGGAACATTTCTTTTGGGGAAACTGTTAGAGGTTGATTCTTAATGTGGAATGTCACATTCCAAGATGTGAAAGCCATCAGTTTAGGAAAGTGATTAAAGAGTGAGACTATTAGATTACAAGGTCAGTCCTTAATAGATAGTAAGCTTTGAAATTGATGTAGAATAGAAGGTCCCTTTGGATGTAGTTACCTCTGCGGAAATCCATTACAAATGATGGGGGAAACAATACAAATTGAACACAAAATAAAATGAGACAATAATGATAGAAACATCATTACTATAATCATCAATATTATCTCATTTTATTATGTGTGCAGTTAGCAAGAGTGAACAAAAACTGCTAAGTGTGCTTGGAAAGATGCTTAGTAGAATTCTAACTGAAAGGGTATGAGAGGTGATAATGTGCAAAATTTTAGAACTGCAATGTGACTTTCTGCTGGGTATAGGCTATACCAACCAGATTCTTGCTCTACTAAGAAATATATGAATGTGAGAAAGTTAGTTTATTGTACATTTGTTGATTTAGAGAAAGCATATGATAAAGTGAAGAATCACGGAATCTTTGTACAAGTTTGTGGTTAAAGATTGGATGCTGAATGCAGTAAGAGTGGTATAATTTGGAAGAAAAGCATTATTGAGAATAATCAGAATACTTAGCAAATGGTTCTACACTGAGCAAGGGTTAAGACAAGGGTGCACAATATCTCCTTGGCTATTTAATGCATTTGTGGATAAATGTATAAGGAATGTCTTCTGACATACATTAACTCTCACTTCCATATAATAAAGTGAGCAGAAGCAGACTTTTATTGAGATGTTTGCGTCATCTGACAAATGCCCAATCCTGGCTACAGATCATACGCTACCCACCACCTTTCTACTAACATCTGTATATCTTAAAATTTCTCTATCCCTTTACCTTACCTTTAGCAAACAAATTACTAATTAAATTGAACATTTTTTAAAAAAAATCTAAACAATCTGTTCTCTACTTGCCACTGGGTCCTGTAACATGAACTCTTTCTGAAGAACTTTGTGGTATTTCATATATATCTTGTATATCTTGCACAGTTGCTTTTAGATCTTCAGACAAACACCTTCTTTTCACAGTAAGCTCCTGCAGTTTATTTTCTACAAAATAAATACAGGGCAGTTTATATATTAAATTTTAATACTAAAATTCTTAAACTATTATGTTAGATTATATATAAATTAACAACAGCATTTCATCTATTTTATACATATGTGTATATGTGTGTATGTGCCTGTGTATTGTTGCATTTTAGACTATTTCATTTATACTGTTTCATACAGCAAAGCTGTAATTCATACAATAATCTTATAAAGTTCCTCATGTTATTATTTTCATATTGCATTGAGTGTTTGGCTTTCTGGCTAAGTTAACCTTTAGCTTGAACTATAATTAAACAGTCCATGTTGGTAGACAGTCTCAGAATAGATATATGGCTTGTCTAGAATGCAGTTACATTCCCCTTGAAAATATAAGAGCTCTTTGTTATAGTTCTGCTATTTTAATAGTAATTGGGCTACATTTTATGAATTACAGTTGCTGTACCAGATAGGCAATTCCTGAAGAAGCTGAGCTTAGGCATTATCTTTTCTGCTCCAGTAATTCTTAGACTAGTGTAGTAAATTGGGTATTATCTGGAGCCAATCATTAGAAACATGTGGACAGGCATATAATGCTACAGCAAAACTATTTGTATTCAGTCAAAGTGCAATACCCTGTTATGCTTGTTCAGCATCAGTTAACTTTTTCATTCTACTCAGTTTACATGGTGTTGGTTCTACTATGCAAATGTGTATTATTTATTTAAACAATTTATATGGCTGCCCATCTCACAGCAATGACTCTGATGGAATACAAAAAGAGTTAAAACCACAACCATAAAATTACAACAATCCACACAACAAATATTTGATGATGGAAAAAAAAGCTTTCCCAATTTACATTAGAGAAAAAATGGCAATAGAAATATTGCACACACACATACACACATATATACATAAAAATACACATATACACATACACACACAAACACTCCATCTCTCCCTTTAAGATTATAATTAAAACAAATAGTTATATACATTTTTATTACTCCTGTGTAATTTTCATTTTTTATCTCTGTTCAGGTGTTTTTCCTTTTATTATTAAATAAATTATATTTTTGCAGTGGGATTGTCTTAACTATTAACTCTCCCTGTCATCTTGATGCTGTAATCTCAATATGCCACTTTCATTGATCTGCTTGCTAATTTTATTTTTTTATAACTAAGGTTTTCTAATTGTTTTAATTAATCTGTTCATATGTCCAATTTTGCTATTTACTGATGATTATTTAATGTTTAATGTTGATTTTAACTACAATTATTTATTCTTAATTACTATTAACTATTTTGAATAATTTAAAAGCAGCATTATTTGAATACAAACATTAACTAATATTGATGTGGTTTAGTACAACTAAGCTATGTAAATAATATTGCAAAACAAATCTACAAAGGTTGCCTAGTATCAATCATGTGGAAAAAGTCCAAATATAAATTTAAGATTATAGTTATCATGGATAGAAAAACACAGAAAACATACCATTGGTACTATCTGGTTGGGCAGCTACAAGAGCTTGAATTTCCTGCAGCTCTGTTTGATTGGATGCCAAATCTTCCAATAATTCAAACTTTTTTTCTAATAGTTCATATAGATTCCTGTCTAAAAAATTAAGGGATTTTATAGAAGACCTCATTGCTTACACAAAAAATAAAGAAGCTTGTTCAAAAATGAATTACTTAATAGAAATTTCAAATACCACGTTTGTCAGTACAAAGTAAAACAATTAACAAGACAAATGAAAATATAACAAAGTAAAATTTTATTACACTCTTTTAATGCCAACACATTTTGCATTAGAGAGATTTATATTAAATAAAGTCATAGTATTTTCAGAAGGCAATATAGATTAGGAATATGAACAGAACAAAAGTACTGACTGACCTGCACAAGATAGAAATATAGTTTTTTGAGCCTCATGAGGAAAAACATTCACAGAATGTCCTAATCAGACATACAACCATTATTATTGAATACTGAGAACCTGTACAACAAATCCTAGGCAGCAGGAATCCTTTGGGTGTTTTGAATTATGCCAAGAAACCAATTGATAACCAGTGTAGTTTCTACAGGTGGTACGTAATGGCATACCAGAACCTCTTAAAGTTCTTATAATCATATTCTGGAACAACTAAAGTTTTCACAGGCTCTCCAGAATTAGTCAAGGTGGAGCATATTATTCAATCCACATAGATGATATTGTGCAGCCTATATGAGGCATTCTGAGCCATAAAGATTATAGTGACTGCTTTAGCTGCTTCACTCAAATTATAGTTTTTACTTTTTCTTTTTTATTATTGTGAGCCGCCCAGAGTCACCCGTTGGGGGAGATGGGCGGCATACAAATTTGAAAATAAATAAATAAATAAATAAATAAATAAATAAATAAATAAATAGTTGCCCGCTTTGCCCAGGGACACACAGGAAAGCACCATTCACAGCCCAAGATTCTTTCTGACATTACTCAGTGAAGTTTTGATTAGGACAGCAAAGAGTATCAATCCCTCATGCTCCCAGTCAGTATGATCAATAATTGCATTGTAACTCCTTTAGGAAGGGCATGAAGACTAAATGGGGTTGCACGCAAACAAATAAGATAATACAGTACCAGTAATAGGTATAAAGGAGACAGTATCACTTTTTAGCAAGAATTACGCTTTTTTTTCAGCAGTATAAAGTTTGAATACAATCACTGCTAGATGAATAATAAGTCAGGAGACTTATTATATTATGATAATGTCTGAAAAGATTTCACCTATGGTCCAATACAAATTTTTGCCAAGGGCTTCAAGCATAATTAAAATTAAATATAATCGAGCACAACTCAAATATGGGGAAAAAGGCAGAGAGATGAAATCTCATTCACTTCCTACTGCATTGTCACATTTGTCTAGTGCTGATCTTGAATTCTGCTTTACTGAATTTCTGGTTCAATGGTGGGAACAATATATAACCCAGGCAAGTCCTTAAAGCCCCAAGAAAGCCACTGAATTACCCACAAACAAAGCTGATACTAGGGAAGGGGATGGTCATGAGTTAGTATTAACCTTCATCTTCCCCCAAACTTCCTTTTCTTCCTATTGAGATAGCTTTAAATATAAATACGCCATTTTATTTACTTACCACTGGGTCTTACAACTAGAAGTACTTCTGAAGCATAACGTTCCGCTCTTTGAATATTCTTTACTGTTGCCTCTAACTCTGCAGTTAAATGTTTCCTTTGCTCAGTTAGCTGCTTTTGTTTATCCTCTACAAAAACATTTCAGATCAATTCATAAAAAATATTAAAATGCATAAATATGCTGTACAATATTGCAATCAGTATTCAATATCATCTCACTTATTTACATTTTAATGAGCATTTTTACACAGATTCTTAAATTAACTGAGTTAAAGTGTATAATCAAAGCATTCTTTGTCTTAATATCCAAGTTGACACCATTAAACAAATTACAGCTTACAAACCAGGATCTTAACCATATTTTGAAATAATAATTTGGCAAACAATGTTTATCATTAAGTCTGTACATATAATTACAAACCACTTTGCTATGCAATATCAGGAACTCTTAGATGGCTTTTGGATTCTAAATATATTTCAAACATGTTTTAAGTGGTTTATGACCTATTTCATGAGAAAGACGCATGTATGCAGTCCACTGATTCTCCCTGACCTCTTAGATGCTTATTTATAATCACTTACAGGTCTTTCAGTCCAGAGTCATTAGTGATAACTGGAGGCACTATATTAAACTGGAAGGCAAGTTTCAGGAAGTTCATCTAGGAGTTAACTGCTTTACTGTCTGACATTTTCTCTAAGCTATTTAAAGTCTACATAAAACTATGTCTGGAGGAAAATGTCATCATTAAGTACATGAAACCAAACTACTATAGATATTCCTTTCATCAAATTCAGATGAGTGCCTCTTGAAAAAGTATTACTATATGACTAAAGAGTGATGTAAAAATATCTGCTGTAAGTAAATAACAAACTAATGTTTGGATCCCAGCCAGCACAAGTACCATATATTAAATAAGGTGCAATGACATATTGTCAATGCTTCAGAGTCTTTTGCAACTGCTTTCATAAAGTATTTCATCTTCCCAATACCTTGAAAGAACCTGTAGTTAGCCAGCTAAAACACTGAGCAAGAAACTCCAAACTCTAAGAGTTTGCCGCATGTCCTACTTATGTGACTATTAAAGCAGGAACAATTTTTCTATAGCCATGTCCATTTTCCCTGGCAAAAGAAGCACCTTAATTCCAGATGCACATGGTCAGTATTATAGCTGATAGAATGAGAAATCATCATAAACACACTACTCAGATTACCAGGTTGGGCAGCTGCAAGAGCCTGAGCTTCTTGTAGCCCTTTTAAATTTTCCAGTAACAGTTGTTGCTTCTCATATAACCCCTTTTCTGCAAAAAAGGTTTTAAATCATCTCTTAAAATTAATTAAGAGGCTTCTTATTGATCAGAAAATTATAATGAACAAACACATTTTAACATGGATAATTTCATATTATATATAAATATTTTCTCTATTAATTCAAGTCTTAAGGGCAAAGAAACAAAATAGGAGAAGAAATGTACCACAAAGCCTTTAGGATTTTCTGTGAAGTTCTGAAATATATTCCTACAGGAACCCACAAAAAACTTCCTGACAAGGTACAAAGTTCTTTGATAAAGGAGGAAAAATGGTGCCCATTCTGACCTCCTAATCAGTACAAAATAAAAACTAAAATTCAAAATCTCAGAACAGATATTTGAGAAATACCTACCAAGATTCTATTACAGCTTTGCAATCTTTTTATCATATAAATTAATTAATTACAGTATTTCATTTCATTTTAAGACAAAAATAGGAACTAACTTTTTTTTCAGGCATAACTGAGTTCATTCTGTTTCCAATGATGAATGCCATTCTGATGAATGCCATTCTGATGGCATTTATAACTATTTTGTTGAGGCAAGACATCTATTCAAGGTTATTTATTGTTGACTTACCACCAGGTTGTCTAGCTAGAAATTTTTCTGAAGCACCTTGCTGTAATACTAGTATTTCCTGAAAAACTTTCTTTAGTTCTTTAGACAAACTTCTTCTTTCCTCAGATAATTCTTGCAGTTTATTCTCTGTAAAAATATTTAGGCCAGTTCATTAAAAAAATATTGCCCTGTATACAATACATGCATATAATTGGTATGTAATATAATCTAAAAAATGTGAAGGTTAATGCTTAAAATTTACGTACTGCTTTTATCATTCTATAGACAGCTCTATAAAGCTATCATAATTATATATTGAATTATAAACTTTGTCTGACAAAGTCCTATAGAATAAATAAAGGCCATCAAAAGTTTTTCAAAAACACTGACTTCCAATTCGACTAAATTGTATTTTTTAGCTGTGATATTTTTGTAAAACAATTGGCTGCATTTATTCATTTAATTTTAGGAGAACAGATATCAGTGAGACTCTGGTTAAAAATTAAACTGTTTACCATGTCATAAATCATAATCTGTTGTTAATTTTAACTAGAGTTGATACAAACAAGCTTCTTTATTAAATACAAATTGACATTGGCCTGTTTTCACTGACCACACATATGATTAAAATTATTTTAACAATACAGCAAGCTGGAATGAAGAATTTTAAATACTTCCCTGCAGCCAAGTCACAAGACAGCTGGAAAGATATAAGCCTCAGACTTGTTGAACCATCTACTATGAATAAAGTCTAAAGTAAAAACCAATTATCTAGAGTATTATACAAATGTGAGTACTGGAGAACAACCATTATGTATAATACTGTAGTGTTTGTCAAGTTGTGACTCTAAAACTTTACTGGATCACCTGTTTCTTGCTCCCTTCTTTTCCCCAGGGTCAGAAAGGCCTTCCTGACCACAGCTTCCATCTGTTTCTCAAGAAAGAGACATGAGCCTAGAAGGACCTTCAGATTGTGAACTTGCTCTCTCTGGGGGAAGACAACCCCATCAACAAAGACGGTCAATCCCATTGTCATAAAGCTTTTGAATTCAGCTCCCAGTTTCCTTCCTAGCAACTTTTACCAACCAGATGGGGCAGTGATCCAATCCACAATCCACAGGTGGTAGGGCTGAGATCACAGAGAACTCTATCCATTTCCTCAAAATTAACAGGCTCAAAAACCAACCAGGTTTATTAGGTAACCTAATAAGATTTCACATCTGTCATTTCACTAGTTTCCATCCATTTAGCTTCTAACTAATGATTTTATTCACAATATGCCTGGCCCATACTTCCCTAATAGGGTCTGAGATACTCTAAATAGTGCAACTGGCCAACATTCCACAGATGCAATGGGGGTGGAAAAGTAATTCCATTTTGCTATCCTTATTACTGCAGCATACGCTCAAATTTTTAGTTCATACCTATGTCCTGTTACACTTACTTTTTGATTTCCACCAGTGTCATGCCTTTACTAGCTTCATCTCCCAGAGCTCCTCAGAGAACCAAGGAGATCTCTGGAGCCTGATAAGATCAGCGGGCAGGAAGAGGTTGTACAGGGACAATACTGTCAACTGTCCTGGTTGCCTCTGAACTACAGAGATTAACAAGACACACAACAGCTATTACCACCACGACCACCCCCATTGCTGAGAAATCCAAGTGTGCTATCTGAAAATCCTCCAGATCCATTAGGCACTTGGGGCAAGCCATCCTATCTGGCCCTTTCTCTCTGCAAAGGCAGGTGGCTCCAGTGAACTCCATTACTATAATAATATAATTTTTGTAATATTATCCTAAAATTTAAATATTAACATTTGCAATTATACACAATTAAACAGTGTTTAAATCAAAGATCATATGAAAGACCTTTGATTTAAACAATGAAGTTTCAAAGCAAGACACATTCAAGTAAATATGATTTCAAAATGACTTTTAGGATATTAATGTAGAAAAACAAGCAATTCTCTAATGTAGAAAAACAAGCAATGCTCCTTATTTATCTTTTAAGTCTTTTAGATCTATGCAAGCTCTAAATTTAAAAATAATAATCTATAATCTACAAAATGGAAATCTCCTTCAAATTGAACTTCACATCCATGTAACTTTCTTGGCAGCAGTACAGAAATGATTTCCAATTCCCTTCTTTCAGGTTATTTTTTTCAACTTACCAGTCTAGCTTACAAACCTGAAACATCCTGATGGAAATCCATTTCCAGGTCTGACCCTGCTTAGCTTCTCAGTGGGGGAGGGACTAAAATGACAATATGGTATTAAGAAGCTCCATAATGGAATTTTTTTCTGCCCCTTTTAAGGTTTCAGCTTTTTATTCTTATTTCATTTACTTCATACCTTTGCTTAATTGGCCAGTTATCTTTTACACTCTTGGACTTTAATTGGCTATTTAAATGTTCATATCTTATACCTGAGGAATAACTCAGAAGAGACCACATCCCTCACCTGAACAGCCTGGCAGGTACAGCAATGAAAAACAGCTAAAAATGCCCAAACCAGCCAGAAAAAAAAAAAGAACTGGAGACATTTGTGGAAACCTTTCCATCTACTATCCGCTATGTTGTATATTCAGCCTCTTGGACAGTCTGCACACACAAGATCTATACCTTTAACCGACTCTGCTTAATCTTCCCCTCCAGATGACTCAGAAGTAGGCTCATAAAGCCACCTTTGGAAATTCATCATGGAGGTAGTTTGGAATGCTAAGCAAGCATATTCTTTTTACTGCAAAACACAGTAATTCTTTTATCTGAGAAACTTCAGACAATTGACATGATACCTGACTGCCTCAAAAAGGTCACTAGCACTCTGGCTGAAGGTTTCAATAAATATTCATTTAGTTTCTATTCAATATTGCATTATTTTGGCCCACGTTGAGTAACTCAACAACTAAAAAATCCTTTCTGCTGCTCATAACTGAATTCTATGAAGGATCTTCCTTGCAGGTCAGATATAATTGAGCAGGACTCCTCTCCAATTATATGCCTACCTTTAGAGAGGTCCATCAGAGTTGTATACTAGGCCCAACTCTGTCCAACATCTACATTCATTCTCTGATTCAGTGATTAAAATTCATAGACATTCATGCCTCAAATTGGCAGATATTCCCCAATTCTGCTATATGGAGATGATGCCATTATTCTATTCCTAAGGGGACAGGTGAGTAGAGGGGGCTTTACTGCCTGTCTCAAATTGTCCAGAAGAACAACTGGTGATCAGTTAACAAAAACTAAGATAATGGTTTTCTCAAAAAGACCCACAGCCCTTGGGGCCCTATCAACAACCACACAACTGAGCAAGTTAACACCTTCAAATACCTTGGGACTATATTTAAAGCCAATGTGAGGAGGGCTGCCCATGAGACTTAAGTTGCCGTTCTTGCACAAAGGAGTACCTTAGCTATTTTACAATTCTACCATATGCAAGGTTTGTTTGTTGGCCTTCTGCCATCAAACTCCTTCAGGCAAAGATCACAACTTCTATCACAACTTCTATTTGGGGGAGCATTTGGCCCATATAGTAACTTCAGGCCACTTGAAATCATACGATCTAGATTTCTCAAAGCTAGGGTTTGGTACTCCCAAATGTATTGCTAACATTATCTTTAGGACAGAATCCAGCTTCACCAGAGTAGAAGCCCGAGCAACTATCTACTGGCATAAATTTAAATGGATTCCATCTGGGCTGCTCTACCTCACTCTGAGCGATAATTTCCAGTCTAGCTCAAAGAGGACCCTTATCCAGAAAATAATCTCTTGAAGTTTACTCCCACGTAATATATGTATATTAAATAGGGATCAGGCTGATCACAAAGTTCTGCTGGATTTAGAGCTGTAGTTCAATCTAGGTCAGCTATCCAGTGTCTGTAGGACCCCAACTGTTTTTGCTGGGAGTGTCACGGAATCTTACCTTTATACTTTAGTCTTTCCTAAATACTGGTGGGCCTTTACAAAGACACGTTCTGATGTTTTTCCTTCTGCACTGCTAAAACTATTATAACCTATTGCTTGTGCCATTATGGTATGGAAGAAATCAAAGCAATTTCAAATGTGCTTTTCAGCTGTAAATTATATTTGGCCTTATGCCAAAATTTAATTTCTCCATTTTTAATAATAATGTCAGGTCAATCAGATGATTATTATGTAGCATTCCTATTAGCTGACAAAACTTTCAGGTCACTTGCAACATCACCAAGCTCTGTTACCTAACTTCATGAATGTGGCAGATGATGCATCCTGAGAATAAGTTCCTCCTATATTAATTACTTGTCTTTTTGTATTTTGTCTATTTGTTGTTGTTTGCTGGCCTTTGCCTGTAATGAAGTTTTTTATTTGATCTGATTAGCTTCCCAGCATTTGCTGAGCCTGCCTAGCATTGACAATAAGTTCAACTTTAACAAAATAACTGTAATGCCAAATAAGTATGTTCAGGACTATAGCAGATAACAAGAGAAATGATAGGATACATACCACTTACACTGCCAGGATCAATAGCAGCAAGAATCTGAGCTTGCTGAAGTGCATCCCAATTGGATTCTAAATACGTCCGTAAAAGCTGCTTCTTTGCAGACAGTTGATTTAATTCCTTTGCTGTAAAAAGAGTATTTTTAAATTATTTTGTGAAATACTTTCAAATGTATTTACTATTTACAAAGTCTCACAAAATAAAGATATCCAAAACTGGATTGTTAGCAGAAATAACAAATATTGTACATATATATGTAGCCATTTATTTAAAATATTTAGATCATATTTAATAATAAAACTCCTCATAACTAGTTTCTAAAATACTGGTAGTCCTCAGTTAACAAAACCACTCGTTCAGCAACTGTTCAAGGTTATAACAGTGCTGAATGAGTGGTGGTTATGACTGCCCCTCGAAGTTCCAGCTGTCCCAGCACCCTGTGGTCATGTGATCGTGATCTGGGCACTTGGCAACTGGCTCGCACATACGACAATTGCAGCATCCCACAGTCACATGATTGTAATTTGTAACCTTCCCTGCCAGCTTCCCACAAGGAAAGTCAATGGGGAAGCTGGCAGGGAAGTTCACATGTTGCTCGGGTAAATCTCCCCCACCTGCACACCCTTCCCCAGCCCCTCTGCGCTTGTGCTACATCTCGCTGGCCACCCACACAATCTCATGTACCCTCCCTGAGCCTCGCTGTGCTTGGCCATACATCCCCTGCCACCCACACACCCTCATGCACTCTCTCCCACCCAGCAGCCAGCCACCCCAAGCCTTGCTGTGCTTGTACTGCTTCAGCTACTCATACACACTCTGCGGCCACTTGTGCACCCTTATGCACCCTCCCCCACCCAGCAGCAGCCACTCCAAGACCCACCTTGGTCACGTTGCACCTCCCTGGCTACCCACACACCCTCCCCAGCCACTCGCGCACCCTCGCACACACCCTCTCACCTGGCAGCAGCCACCCCAAGCCCCACTGTACTCACACCATGCCTCCCTGCCACTCACACACCCTTTCCCACCTGGCAGCAGACACCTAAAGTCCCACTGCCACTCAGGCACCCTCTCCCACCCAGCAGGTTTTTTTTATATGATGGACAATTTAGAACTTGTACATACATGGAGATACAAAAATGGTGATGCAAAAGAATACACTTATTTTTCTGAAAGACATAGATCTTTTTCAAGAATTGATACATTTTAGATATCTAAGAATTTGGTTACTAGTGTTCCCAAAGTGGAGATATTTTATTTATTTGTTTGTTTGTCGTATTTATATAGCCACCCATCTTCACATAAAGTGACTCTGGGCAGCGTACAACAATTAAAAAGAATAAATACATAACAAACAATTATAAGTAAAAAACTATAAAAGCACACAAAACAGGAGGAGATAATATTAATAAGGGAGCCATCACAAAATCTCCCCAGTCCCCTGGGACCACCAGGCCTGATCACATAGCCAGGTCTTGAGGGATTTGCGGAATGTTGAGAGGGATGGAGCTAATCTCACTTCTAGGGGAGAAGATTCCACAAGGTGAGTGCCACAGCAGAGAAGGCCCACCTCCTGGGACCCACCAAATGTAATTCCCTGACAGACAGGACCCACAGCATGTCTTCCCTGCCAGACCAGATGGGATAGGCAGATGTAACTGGGGAGAGGCAGTCCCTCAGATAATCTGCCCCATGCCATGAAGGGCTTTAAAGGTCAAAACCAGCACCTTGAATTGGACCCGGAAGCAAACTGGCAACCAACGCAGCTCGCAGAGCAGAGGTGTAACATGTACTGCTCTAGGGGCACACATAGCTGCCCACGCCACTGCATTTTGCACCAGCTGAATCTTCCAGTTACTCTTCAAGAGCAGCCCCATGTAGAGCGCATTACAGAAATCCAAACAGGATGTGACTAGGGCATGAGTAAGTAGATCCCTCTGATCTAGGAATGAGCGCAACTGGCACACAACACGAAGCTGTGCAAAGCCCCTCCTAACTACGACTGCCAAATACCTTTCAAACCACAATCCAGTGCCTTTAGCATTTAAAAGAAAGAAGAAGAATTAAAGAAATCCACAGAAAAGAAGAGTATTTCACAACAAATTAAACTCTTACAACAGCAATTGTCCACAGTAATAGAAAAGGAAGTAAAAATGAACTATGCAAAACAAAAGAATTCTGGATTTGCAAATAAGCCAGGGAAATGGTTGGCATATAAATTGAGGAAAGAAAAAGAGAAAAAAATGATATTAAAATTACAAGATGGAAATACCATAATAACATATAATTCAAAGATACAAAATATTTCATCAATATTATTCTAAATTATATAAAGGAGAACTTTCCCTGGCAAAGGTTGATGAGTATTTAAAGAAACAAAACTTACTAAAGATCACAGAAAAACAGAAACAATTAATGAATGGACCTATGACAATAAGGGAAATTTGTGAAACCATAAAAAAGGCAAAAATAGGGAAAGCGCCTGGACCAGATGGTTTACGAGCCTCTTATAAACATTTTGAAGATGAATTACTACAACCATTGCAAAAAATGATGAATTCTATTTTACAGACTGGAAAGATATCAGACAGTTGAATAGAGGCTACTATAGCATTAATATCTAAAGAAGGTCAAGATTTGACTTTCCAAAAAATTACCACCTAATATCATTATTGAAGAATGACTATAAGTTATTTACAATAATTTTAGCTGAGTGGATGAAAATGATTTTACAAGACTTTATTCATGAAGATCAATCTGGGTTTTTACTCAAAAGACAGTTGAGAGATAATATTAGAAATGTATTGGATATTTTGAAATACTTAGAACAACATAATGAAAAACAAGCTGCACTGATCTTTCTGGATGTAGGAAAGGCCTTTGACAATTTGAACTGGACTTTCTTGTTTAAAATTTTGGAGGATCAGGACTTTGATAAGAATTTTATTAAATAGAGAAAATCAATTTATACCTCACAAAAGGCACAGATAATTGTAAATGAAGTATTAGCAAAACCTTGTGAAATACCGAAAGGGACAAGATAAGGATGCCACTTGTCACCATTGTTATTCATCTTAGCTCTGGAAGTATTGAATAGAGACATAAGACAAGATGAAAGAATTGCTGGACTGAGGATTAAAAGGGAAAAATAAATTACAGGCCTTTGCTGATGATTTGGTGATAATTCAGGAAAATCCTTTAGAATGAATAGAAATATTAATGGAAATACTAAAGGATTTTGGTGCATTAGCTGAATTTAAAATTAATAATGAGAAAACGAGATGTTAACAAAAACATGAGGATAGAAGAGCAAAAAAATTGATGGAAAAACTGGTTTTAAGACTGAGAAAAAAGTGAACCATTTGGGTATTATAACTAATATGAATTGCATGTTATTTCAGAACAATTCTGTTAAGACATGGAATGAAATGAAGAAGGATATGCTAAGATGGGAGAAATTACAATTGTCATTGTTGGGGAGAATTTCTGTGATAAAGATGAATGTATTGCCTAGAATGATGCTTTTGTTTCAAAAAATACCTATTTTGACAACTGATGTACCATTTAAGCAATGGCAGAAAGATATATCTAGGTTTGTATAGTAAGGGAAAAAGCCATAAAATCCTCCAAGATGCAAAAGAACGAAGAGGATTGGGACCGCCTGATTTGAAATTGTATTTTGCAGCCTGCTGCTTAGTTTGGATGAAGGAGTGGGCGCTGCTGACAACAAGAGAATTTTAGAAGTAGAAGGGCACAACCTGATGTTTGCGTGGTATGGCTTTCTATGGTACGATAAAGTTAAGGTTAATGTAGCTTTTAAAAATCACTATATTAGAAGTGCCATATTGAGAATATGGAATAGATATAAACCCAGGCTGTGCCCAGCAATGGCTTCATGGGTTGTAGCACAAGAAGCATTTAATAGAAAAGAAACAACAGGCAACGAGAGATGGCTTTTGTACACACAGTTAAGAGAAAGATTTAAGGTAGATAACAGAACATTTGGAATTGAACAGCACAAGATAGAGTTTAAAACTGAACTATGATACAGTGATAGAAATAATTTTAAAGATTAATATTCCACTGAAACCAGAACTCTTCTTGTTAGAGCTAATGGATAGACAATTAGAAAAGAATTATGAAAGATATATAAGTTCTTTATATACAATAATTGCTGTGAGATTATTATATGCACAAAAATGGAAAGATTCTGAAATACCCATAATGGAGGAATGGATGGTGAAGACAACAGGATTAGCAGAAATGACAAAAATGACCTGTTTGATTAGAGAAAGGACAATAACTACATTTATTAGTGACTGGAAACCCCTTATGGACTTTTTGCTGAAAAAAGAAAAAAATGAACTTGTGATTTATGGGTTTGATGATTAGAAAGGGTAAACTATGGAAAGAAGGAAAATATGTTGTAACCTTAGAGAGAGAGGGTAAAATATAAATGTACTTGTAACTGCTGTTAAGAAGACCAGAAACTGTTTTTCTTTCCTTTCTCTTTTTTCTCTTTTTGTACTTTTTTACTTACTATTTACTTTACTTTTCTCTTTCAAAATTTGTATTGTTTTTATTTTTTAAAAAAGTTCTTTAAGTGTGTGTGTGTGTGTGTGTGTGTGTATATAGAGAGAGAGAGAGGGAGGGAGGGAGGGAGGGAGAGAGAGAGAGAGAGAGAGAGAGATGGTTATTGCAACATGTACGAAAACATGCTTAAGTCCTGGAAACAAAGAAAACATTAAGAAACTCAGACTGGCTCCACTCTAATTCTCTGGGGTTTAAGGGGGAGTGGAGAAACAGAATCAGGCTTTCAATATTCTGCTACTGTAGTCTATATTGATATAGTTCCAGTCAAACCTACGGAGTCAGTTTCCTGTTTGATCTACCCCAAAGAGCTGACACCATGGCAGCTTGATGGAAGGACGTTTGGTTCATGCTTCTCTCCTCCACCCCAATGGTCACAATTATGATGACCACAATTGGGTTTACAACTGAAAAATAGACACATTAGGTAAAAACTATATTTCTTTAATTTATTATGTACCTATGGGTTGAAGATGTTGTACTGAGGCATTTTGGTGTACTTTTTCTATGTTTTCCTCAATTGCATTTAATTCTGCAGTCAGTTTTCTTCTTTGTTCAGCAAGCTCCTGTAGTTTCTGCTCTACAAAGTAAATTTCAGGCCATTCTAGACATTAATACATGTTGACAAAAGTATACTAAATGAAAACATACATTTGATATATATTTTAAAATATTACTATGTGCATTTATCCCCCCAGAAGTCCTGCCGGGAGTGTTCCTGGGAGGGATGAGCAAAGAACACTGATAATGTATGCCAAGAATATATATTCCCAGCAGGGTCACCCAAGTTGTGGTCTTCCCATCTGCCCAGCTAAAGCAAGCGGGCACATATATTGGGCAGCAGCAATATAGGAAGGATGATCACTTTAGTGACAGTGGCAAAGGTATCAATTCATACTGCACAGGAGAAGCCAATGGTAAACTACTCCTATATTTTTACAAAGAAAACCACATGAATATATAATATAATATTGAGGCACAAATGACCAAGCTCAAATTATCCTATTTCAGACCCTATGGAGAAGGCTCTAATGCTGGGAAAGATGAAAGGAAAGAGAAGAAGAAAAAGACCAGCAGCAAGGTGGATAGACCCAGTTAAAGTGGCGATGAGTGTACAGTTGGAAGACCAGAATGACCAAGTTAGGGACAGAACGTCATGGAGAAAACGTGTCTGGTCGTTAAGTTCAACATAAACTTGATGGCACATAATCAGTCAATCAATGTGCATTTATAGTGCCAGTCGAATGTTCAAATTAGTTTTTATACATTATCACAGTAATCAATACCTAGTTTTCACAGCAGGAAGATTAATTATTTTCTCCAAATAACTGCCTAGGAATTAGAGGAGCAAAGGATTTACATTAGCTGAAAACAGAAGGTTTTCTTGAAAATGAGGGTATTGGCAGAAGGTACAGATAGCTGCAGACATAGCTGCTGAAAGCTACGATTAGCAGTCATCAATAATTTGGCAGGGGATACTCATCTGGTGAATTTTATTCTTTTTTTATAATGTCTAAACAAATCTTCTCTCACTTCTCTTTCCTTTCTTATGTAGTAACCTTTTCCATTCTTGTTTTTCCCTCTCCACCTATCAGGTTCAGCCCAAGAACAACAGCGAGACAGTCCAGAACAGTTTAGCTCCTTTATTAGTGTACACCTGACAGAATCTCGCCAGACTAAATCTATACCACAACAACAGTAACTATAACCATGAGGCCCCTAAGAAGGCGTCAGTCTCATTCTCTTGGCTTTCCCACACTCCAGCTGGGGACTGAGGAGGCGCTTGCCCTGGAATGTCTCTCCCCCCCCTTGGCAACCTTGAAGCTCCATTCCAGAACCTTCCCCGCTCATGCCTTCCATCACACCACCCTGTATGATTATTTTTTTTTCTGCATGCAATGGAAAGACAAAGGAGAATGTGTGTGTGCGGGGGGTGTCTTTGTGTGCAAAAGAGACATGGATTTCTCTGTGTGAAAGTGGTTTGTGTGTATAAGATAGAAAGACTTATATATGCATAAAAGGTATCAATTAATTTTTGTCACAGTTTTCTCACCACAAGTTTCCCAATTATGGAATTCTCTCCCAAAAGATCTAGTCCTGGCATCCATGTTATATAGTTTGAACTATGTTCAAATCTCAGTTGAACATATATTCACCTGGGCATCTGCAAGCTCACAATAGCGGTAGGAACAAAGTGTCTTTTAATTACTGTACTCCCATTGTTGTTTTATTTTATTTTACAGGAGTTTATTTTCACTGCAGTTAATAAAATGCTTTTTATGCAATATAGTTTTTATTTACTTAGTTTTTGTACGCTGCTCTGGCTTCCTTTGGAAGGAAGAACAGTATAAGAATTAATTAAATTATAGTAGTGGTAATACTTCTTGTTCAAGGCTTTAGTTCAAAGCATGGGGAAATACAGTAACCTTACCACTGATACTGCCCGGCTGAATGGATGCAAGAGCCTGAGCGTCATCTATCTCCTTCTGATTGGACTGCAACTTTTCTTGTAATTCTTTCTTCTTCACTGATAGGTCATATAATTCCCTTTCTTCAGATAAAAATGGTTTTAAAGTTATTCCATGAAAATAATTATATCTTACACCATTTACCTCATTTGGTAAAATGCATTAAAAATATATATGGATCATTTCATTAAAATGGCAAATATCTTAAATATGTTAAAACAAACTGAAAGACAAGAAATAGTGAAACTGTAGTGAAGGTATCTGAAAATATTATGCAACTCCATTATACAACTCCATTTAGATTGACAACCAAAAACTAAAAAAAAAAAAAAACAGATTTCAGACAAGAGAACTCCAAGGAACGTCAAAAGATTTTTTTCCCTCTCGGTTATCTCTTTGGAAGGACAATGGAAAAAGTCCCAATCCTCCATGCTTTTCAATCTGTAGGAAAATAGCATCTTCACATACATTCATCAGTATTGGAAGATGAATATGTTTATTTTAAAAAATATGAGAGGCCATGATGATAATATTTATGTAACAATGGACTAAAGAAGTAGATAATTTCTGAGATATCAGGAGTTATAACTACTTTCCCAGTCCTTAAGGCCTTAGGCAAAGGCCTATGATATCAAAAAAGGCATGGCTAACTTTTTTTTTACCTTGTTTTCCCAGTGCTTCTGAGAAGTAAACCACTGTCTTTCCCACTCTTAATCATCTAAAGCCCAAAAATACAGCTCAAAATTGGGGGATGGGGCCATTTTGGGAGGTTTGGAAGTTGCAAAATGCAGAAGGACCTCTAATGAAGCAAAGAAGTAGCAGTGACAAAATTTTTCAGCATGTTTTGTTGGGTTGTTGGGGGCAGCACTCAGAATGAGAACGGGAACCGGAAACATCTGGGAGGCATACTGTTAAGATTCCTACCCTTAAACTCCATCCAATCCCAAAATGTTCTCAAGTCACACAAGCGAGAAAATAGTAATTTCACCACTGAGGTTCAGCATTATGGGCTCAAGATGCTGGGGTTTGTTCATCTTGGTCTAGGGATCAAACACAATTGTGTTGTACATCCTAGGTGGCACTATGTTTCCTCCTGTTTCTGGTCCTATAATTATAGATATAATTCCCTATGGAAACAGTGCCAACTATTTAAGTATTGGGATACTGTTCCGTTAAAATGCTGCTTTTCATAAAGAGCCCATAGTTCACTGAGTCCATTCTCTCCACCATCTTCAAAGGATCAAGTAACAGGTCATTCAGAAGATAGCTGTCTAAGGGACCCCTGTAAGCCATTCACATTCAGATTAATTGATAATGGGCAAGGTAGACAACCACTCTGGGCTGGTAAGCCAGGTTCCCATGTTTCATAGTTTGCCAAAAGTTTACTGAGCTTAAACAATGTACTGATCTTATTTGCAAGCCAAATATTTAAAAGCTGTTAACAGAAACCTAATACTTTTTTCCCCACCTAAACCTTAAATGTGCTCATTTTTGTATTTTTATTATGCTTATTCCTAGGTGAGCCAACAACCTAAACAGAATATAAATGCCCATAAAAGCTGCTTACTATAATCCAGGAAAGATGCCTTATTATACCTCCTTTGCTTCTGATAGGTTCAACAGTGGTTCGTGTTAAATGAATGAAAGGGATTTTCATGATCTACATGCAATCATAAGGAGATTGACTTATGTCAGCTCTCAATAATTTCAATGTGGCACAATATGTGAAAGTGAGGAAATACCTAAATTTAATGCCTTCTTTAAACATACATTCATTCAATCTGTACTTACCAGCAGGTTTTCCAATTAAAATTTTTTCTGAAGCAGCACTCTCTGCTTTTAGTAGATGAACTGTAGTTTGCCCTAGTTCTTCAATCAAATGACTTTTTTCCTCAGCAAGTTTATATAATGTATGCTCTACAAAAAACAGATCAATAATAACATACATGTTGAAATAGCTACATTATATGCTATAGTCAACTGGTCTATCACATTATCTGGAAATTTAAATATTAGTATTTGTATTTATAATATTCATTGGTCAATCTAAAGTTCTCACTCAAGGCACAAGCAACCAAGTTCAAATTATCCTATTCTGGACACATTATACAAAGACCTAGCTCTCTGGAGAAAGTTTTAATGCTGGGAAAGGTAGAAGGCAAGAGAAGAAGAGGACGACCAGCAGCAAGGTGGATGGACTCAGTTAGACTGGCGATGGGTGCACCATTGGAAGACCTGAAAGACCATGTTAGGGACAGATTGTCATGGAGAAAATCTATCTATGTGGTCGCTAAGAACTGACAATGACTTGATGGTACATAATCAATCAATCATAATCAATATTCACTGGATGTTAACTTGATTTCAAAAAACTTTTCACACTTATTAAATTGTAGTGTTGCAAAAGAACTTCACTAGGAAGAGGCAATACAGGACAGTCAAATCAATCAGTTAAAATACAGTCCCAGGTATTATTTTGGGGGTTGGGATTTTCCTACACACTCCCATTTATCACATGCTGACTTCAAAGGACAAAAAAGGGTGGGAGGCGGTGGTGATTACATTGATGTAAGACAAAATGAGAAGTAAGGGAGTAGATGCAAATAAACCTTCTGCCCCTAGGCTTCACAGTAGTATCTTAAAAACATCCTGGGACTATAACATTCTGGGACAAATTCTTTTTCACAGTAATGTAAAACATTAGACCAAAGAAAAAATACTATAGAATAGTCATTTACAGACTTATTCTTCATTCATATTTTCTAATCCCCCTTCAAGCTATTTATGTTCTTCTTTTTATCTGCCCTGAATCTCCCACTTTCAGTTTCAAATGAGTATCTAACTATCAATTTCTTCGACACTATGTGTGGTGTAGTGGTTAAGGTGCTGACCTAGAAACCAGGAGACTGTGACCTCTAGGCCTCCCTTAAGCATAAAAGCTGGCTGGGTGAGTTTGGGCCAGCCACTCTCTCTCAGCCCAACTCACCTCACAGGGTTGCTGTTGTGAGAAAATAGGAGGCAGATATAATAGGTATTGAGTTGAAAAACACACACACACACACATACACACACACACGAAGCTGGGATAAAAGTACAATAATAATAATGATAATGCCCCACATTATTCAATTTTGTTTACAGAACTAAACAAGCCAAATATTGTAACCCGTCCTCATAGGGGAGATGTACTGACCCTGCTGTTTAAAAGTGCAATACACAATTCTTTTGAGTTAGCCCTACACGAATTTCCATTTGGATTTAATTTTTTCAGACCTCCAGTTGCTGAAAAATGATCCATGATCCTATACAGATAGTCCCTTACTTGCAAATTTTCATGTTGTGAACTTTCACCAATATGAACAAGATGGACCCAGAAATTAGAACCGGAAGTTGGTCCAGATGTCAGAACCCGAAGTCCGGAGAAGGTGGGAAAGGGTTAGTTTGCAGCGCACAGCAGACCAACCCTTTCCCGCCTTCTCCTGCATTCCGTTTGCATTGGAGGTTTGCATTGGAGTTGGAGTTCCCAGAAAGGGTTAGTTTATGCAGCGCGCTCCATTGCCAGGTGAAGCAGGAGAGGGGGCAGAGGTAGAGGGCAGGGGAGAGGGAGCGGAGGTGTCCTGCCTCGCCTGGCGATGGAGTGCACCACACCCCACCGGCTCATCCTTTGCTCCCCTCTCCTCCACTACCACCCCCTCTCCTGCCTCACCTGGCAACCCATTAGCAGCAGAAGATAGGGCTCCTCTGCCCACATCACTGCCCTGTCTCCCGCCTCCTTTTGGACTTACAAACAGCCTCTCGGAACATAACCTGTTTGTAAGTAGGGGACTGTCTGTACTTAGATTTCCTTGAATTTGGAATACAACTTCAATTCCTACAGTCTTCTCTAAATATTGTTTTGTATTAAAAGAAAGAAATGCTCTTCTATTCAATAGGGGGATACAATTAACAAGAAGGGAGTTATGGGGATTGAAAAAAAAAGAAGCAACATTTAAAATTGATTAATACACACCACTGACACTGCCTGGCTGGGCAGCTGCAGCAGCTGAAGCTTCATCTAGTTCTCTCTGAACAGATTCCAGTTTTTCCAATATTTCTTGCCTTTTTACAGATAACTCATATAATTCTCCTTCTGTAACACGTTAATATTTTAAAAAATACATCAAAATTGTTATTACTTTTGAAGTTGTATTAAATATTAAAACAGCTCTTGGACTTCCAGGGGATATGGAGGATGAGACAGCCAGAGTTTATGTTAGCTTTCAAGTTTTAAATTATATTCTATTTATCCTCTTTTGGAGCATAATCTCTAAAGCTAATTATTTATGAAACTTTATCCTGGGTTGCCCAGAGGGAGGACAGAGTAAAAGAAATAGAAAGCCTTGCAATTTATTTGAAACCACTGGAAATAAACCTAGTGATGGCACTGTATTGGCATACCTGAAGGTTATAGGGACCAGAAAATTGGTCATTAAGTGGGGTGGTTGCTAAGCAAGTCACCACATGACCATACCTGATTTTACGACCATTTTTATGACAGTCATTAAGCTAATCACTTCAGTTGTTAAGCGAATCACGTCGTTATTAAGCGAATCCAACTTCCCCAATGGAGTTTTTTTAACAACCATGTGATCTGCTTAACAACCCTGTGATTCGCTTAACAACCATTGTAAAAAGGGTCACAAATCGCAATCATGTGACTGCAGGGGGTGGTGCAATGGTTTGCGATGGCCGTAAGTGCGAGTACAGGTCATCACTTTTTCTGAGGCCACTGTAACTTCAAACTGTCATTAAACAAATGGTCGTTCAGCTAGAATTACTTGTAATATAATGGAACAATGGGAAAATATGTGGTTGAAAGTATTGAAATTTATATTATGTTACAATCTTAAAGAGAATTTTTATAAAATGATGTATCATTGCTATATGAAAAATTATCTAGAATGTATAAAGGTACTTCAAATCTATGTTGGAAATCTAAACAACAAGAAAGGTCATTTTATCGTGCTTGGTGGATGTGTAAAAAACCTAAAATAATTTGGGCTCAAATACATTCAGTGATTCAGAGGATTTTAAAGATTAATATTCAATTGAGACCAGAACTTTTCCTCCTGCAACTGATGGATAAACAGTTAGAAAAGAGCCATGGAACACTGTTTTTACATATAATAACTGCAGCAAAATTATTGTATGAACAAAGATGGGGAAATCTGGCAGTACCTACAACAGAGAAATGGTTGGTGAAGATGACCGAACTTGCTGAAATGGCTAAATTGACTTGTTTGATAAGAGAAAAGACAATATCTATATTTATTGGTGACTGGAAACCTCTTGGGGACTTTTTGCTTAAAACAGAAAAAGATGAACTTGTGATTTATGGTTTTGATGATTAGACACAATAGATTATAGAAAGAAGAGAGTCATAATGTAAACTTAGAGACAGAGGTTAAAATATAATTGTATTTAAAACTGCTGTGAAGAAGATTGGAAGCTACTCCTTTATATCTTTTTTTATATTTTCTTTTTCAACTTTTCTTCTTTCTTATTTTTAATCTCCCTCTTACTTTTTCTTTTTTGCACTTTTCGTTTTTTCTTTTAGCTCTCCCTTTTTCTTTCTCCTTTCTTGTTTTACTTTAGTTTGTATTAGTTCTTCTTATTGTTGTTAAAACTCTTAATAAAAATTATATATATAAAAAGATATTAAAGCTGAATTATAGAAATGAAAGACAACTTTGTCCACTGCAAATTCCACCTTCTAAGACTAGGTAAATAAGTAAATGAAATCCTTGCGGGAATGTAGCAAAATAACCTGAAAACGTCCATCTCTGATACTATCACATTTACATACTAAGAAGATACAGGCAGAGATTTTAAAATCTGGGCTAACCCTAACCCTCAAGCCACACAGACCTATGCCACACTCTTCATTTTTTCGCATGTATTTGTCTATATAATTCTATCCTACTTTTCTGGGGTAAAAAAGGGTCCCCAAGGCAATTCAAGCACTTCAAATTCAATACCAATACCAATTAAAAGGTAACATAAAGTGTTACTGGCCATATGGTCTCAGTATTTCTGAACCCTCTGATGACTTCAGTGATGGCATTTGGATGGAAGAGAAGATTATACATGAACTCTAATCTAGGCAAAAATAATAACTTATGTTCACCATCTTCTCTAATAGACTCAACGATTAAAGGAAAAAGGGAACGCTAATGCCTAAAATTTAAACAAAAAAGGTAAAAAAAATATTAAAAGGTTAAAGGAGAAGACATGAGAAAGAAAGTCAATTTAAGAGATTTATGTCAATTAAAGCCATATGAAATAAAAATTCTAAAA
Source organism: Liasis olivaceus (assembly GCA_030867105.1). Lineage (NCBI taxonomy): Eukaryota > Metazoa > Chordata > Lepidosauria > Squamata > Pythonidae > Liasis > Liasis olivaceus. Next base: position 15,159,375 of record CM061351.1, read on the forward strand.
TACGTGTTGTGGACCTCAGGGTCACCATCTTTAAAGATTTAATTGGAGTTCTTTAAAGGGTTTGCAGGACTATGTGGCTCTTCTACCCTGAAAAGCTGTGACTACTGGTAGACTAAGAAGGGTGATTTTCCAGATAAAGATGAAGCGAGAGAGGTGGTCTGTAGGCCTACTTGGAGGAAAGCAGGAGTTTCTTTCAAGCTTCCTAGAAAGAGATGTGTATATTATTTGTTTTGCACTCTCTGGCATTAGTTTTCTAAGTAACTTCTTTAATTTGATTGGGTGATGGCTTTCTCAAAGATATTGTGGTACCTATGACCCACATTTAATTAGCTTTCTCCTTTTAGTTTCCATGAGTTTAAGTGTAGCCACTTGGGCCTGAATGTGAAGTAGCCACTGAATTAAGAGATACATACTATTTTGAAGAAACCACTCTTGTGAGACTGGCAGGTTCATTATCTTCAAGAATCAAGATACTTGGCCCAGAAAAATGCTATTAGCATTATGATTCTTATTAGGAGGGAAACAGGGAGAAATGCATACAGGAGACCTATTGCATCAGGCTGTGGTCACAGCATCCACTCCTTTTGTTCCTTCTGATGGGAACCTGGGGGAAAAGTCACTGAATTTTGCAATTTAACAGAAATGTGAATATGTCTGGCCAGAAATTATCACTGTGAACATGTCTAGGTTCCAGCTCAGCTAGTTAATTCTCTTGTTGAAAATTCTTCTGATATGATATATATGGATGGAAGCAATGTATAATTCAGTGCAGACAGAAGGGCAACTACTTCTGGGTGCAAAAAATAAGATTTTGTTCTCATTCATGACAGCTTTTGCTACAGTGTTGTCTATTATAATCAATACATGATCCTATGAAGTTTGATTAGCATAGATGCTAAGGCTTTCAAAGAGGAAAAGAGAAGAAGAGAATATAACTGTACCAAATTCTGGAACATGGAAAATAAAATAGGACAAAGAGGTACAAGTGAAAAAGGAGATGGAATTTTTGAAGGAATAAAACTTTTCTATTGTCTTCACATTTGAAACTTATCTTTTGGCTACACTGATTTACTATGTGCTTTTTTTAAAGGACATTTTAAAGTTGGTGGCAGAATTTACTTGGTATTCTATGAATATCTATGAAATAACCTGCCCTTGTAGATTATTTCCACCTATAGTACTGAAGAAATGATGATGTCAGAAGTGGTGCCTTCTCCAGCAGTTTGGGAAGTACCCTGGGTATTGGAAGGTGAGTTGTTCTACTTGAACATCTGGCTGTTTCAAAAGGTCTGTTAAGAGTTAGTCTCTGGAACAAAAAGGAAATCATGGGGATGAACAAAAAAAGTAAAGAAACTGAAGGTATTACGGTTTTCTGGTAGTATCTATGAGCCTTTCTCCCCAAATAAAAGGGAACCAGAAAAAATATGAAACCAAAGGTAATTTGGAACCTCCATCTAGATTCCAGGGCTTGAGCCATAATATATTGTGTCTAGCAATATCTGAAGAGGCTGTAGAAGATAATTGGATGCTAAAATGGTATCAATAATGAAGACTGAAGCTTTAAATATTTTCAATAAGGCTCTGTGCATTTTCTTGGACCTTGGTTAGGATCAAGCAAAAATAATTTTTACCATAACAGAGGATTTCGATAATATTTATGAAGGTTTTATTGCATAGGCACTGGTTCCGTGTCACTTATATATAGTAAAACCTCAATTTTGTAAAATAGGATTTTCAAGGAATATCTCCCCATCTAGAGTCACTACTCTTGGCAACAGGACTATAACAGGACTATTGATCAACTGAATAGTAAGATCATTCACTGCAACTTAGGAAAAGTTACAGTAATTCTATTACAATGTCAAGCTAAAGATGGAGGGTATTTATTTATTTACAATATTTCTTTATCACCATAATTACACATCTGTGGGTGGATTACAAAGAAAATGATTTAAAACAATGAAAGTCTTAAACATCATAACAACTCTGAAAAAAAAATCATTAATTTTTTTAAATGCCCCTCATCTGAACATATAAGCAAAACCAGAAAAGTCATGCTTTAAACTGCTTTCAGGTGGATGGCTAAAGTGGTATGTCAGATTTGGGGGAGGGAGGGGGCAGTAGGAGGAGGGGTATTTTCCAGAGGATTGGCACAGCACTACAGAAGTGTTTACCACTCTCCGGAATGGCTTCCTTTCTGCAAAAATTACAGCAACATTTATATGAGGCTGGATAGTCTTTTGTACCTATTGCTGCAGATTTTGAATGGAAAAACTTTTGGAACAAAGAAGTAATCTTCATAATGAAACAACATGAAAGACTTCATTCTTTTCAGTATCAAAATCCTAGTCAGACCATTGCCTTTCATCAGGTATGTATTGAGTTCATGACAAGTTAGTTCTTAGTCCAGCATTCCGTGCATTTTATAGATACTGTATTCAGTTTAGATTCTTGGTATGAATATGAGTAATTTGGGGAGTAATTTGTATAAGTAAATAGGTTACTTATACATTGATGATTAGATGGTTCTTTCTAAAACAGATATATACTAGATGATGAGGCTGAAACTATTCTTATATTGGTACAAAACATCTTCTGAAAAAAATGTAGAGGAATGGTGCCTCTTAAATTTTGGTTTAGTTTTTTTAGTACCTTGTTTTCTGTTTCTTTTATCATGTTAAACTTTTCTTACTATGAAGAGGAAACCTAGATGAAGATGATAAAGGGAGAGAAAAGTGACTGCTTTTCCCTTTAGATAAACTGTGGGGCTCGTATATCTTTTTAATTATAATACTGCAATACCATATCAATTTGAATCAATCTGTTCTCTGGCACTGGGAAAAGTAAGAGTTCATCACTGAAAATCCCAGAAAGCTGTTACAAAAGGCAAAGATGAAGAGACTGACTGTTGTGCAGCCGAACTTGGAGAAAGCAATTGTTATGCTTTGCTGACACCTGGTGGCTTGACATGGTCTTACCACCAGAAACTGTAGTCCATGAGTTCCTAGTCTGATAGATCGGGGAAGAGGTAGCTGGCTGAGAACTGGCCATTGGACAGCTTATGTTCAAGGACGACTAGCCTCTTTCATTGTGTCAGTCTGGAGATAGAGAGAAGGATTGGGAATAGGGTTTATTCCTTTGCTCTTACTGTACATATAAGTCTTAAGATTTTTCACACTGCTAATTGGGAAAAGTCCTGATGCAGGAGGTCACATAGCTCTCTGAGTCAATAACTTTTACAGAGTGTTTTTGCTGACTTGCTAAGCTTGTTTCCTGCTTTCTTCCTAACTTTTGCCACCGTTACACAGAGCAAAAGCAAAAGAATAGGAAAGGGGGAAAGTAAGCAATAGGTTTTTGAATGGTAAAATATACAAAATAACCATTAGAAGCAAATTAAATAGTGAGGAGAAAAAGGAGAAAAGGATGTGTAAGTTTTCCAGTTACTATCTGTTTTAACAAGAAAAGACAAAATGCTCTTGAAAATAGTAAAGAAACTAAATCAGTGAGGTTTCATCAGGAGAGGGGAAGAACTATGTTATTCAATTTTCTGTCTCTAGAATCCAGATAGACTGATGAAACCTGGTCTGTATGTTATCCCCAAATCATCAGAGGCAGCATATGCTTAGTAAATCTTTGTAAAATTCACAATATAATTTATTTTCTCCTTACCAGCAGGTTGTACAACAGAAACACCTTCAGAATTAAGTTCCTGTGCTTTTTGTATTTCATGCATAGTTGTCTCCAGATTTGCAATGAGAGATCTTCTTTGCTTGATTAGTTCTTGTAGCTTATGATCTGTATATATTATATATAACTTCATAAAAATAGTAATACACTTTGAAATCAATCTATTAGCAGGCTATCACAATTTCTATCAAATATCACATGTAAATGATATTTGCTTTAAGCAGTTCACTGGTTATTTCATCTGTGACTGATGCTTTTCTGTTTGACAGCTAGTCGATTGCTTTTTGTACCTCTCTTACTAGTGAGGTTGGTTCCTGAATATATTTGCTTTCTAAAATGTTCCTGTTTTCAACATAATTTTTCTATCTTCCTTTAACCTCATTTTCTTCTATCAGAACTTTTCCACATTTACTTTTGAATATTCCTATCTTAGCAATACACTTTCTTGTAACTTCTCTGAGCTTCTTAAAAAGATCTCTAATTTTCCTTTTTGTGTTATATTTCTCTGTCATTCCTTCCTTGGCCTTTCTTGTTTGATTATGGTAGTCTGCAGTCAATCATCATGCACCCTTGTTGCCCAAACCTTTCATTTTCTTTCTTTTTTACTGCCTATTACAATGGCTTACTCAGAAAACTGCTTGGATCTTTCCCTCTTTGAAATTTTGGAAATATTTTTTCTGCTCCAATTTTCTTCACATGGTTCAAGTTCATTTCTACATAACTTACATGTATTACATCTGTTCCTTAACTGTACTTCATTGATGGTATATTCTGACTACATCTGTATTTATTTATTTAATTCTATTTATAAGGCCACCAAATCACAAGTGACTCATATTTAACCATGTATTTGAGTCCAGTAATTTGTGCCTGGTTCCATAGAACCTGGAAATGTCCCGGCTGACTAGACTGAACATCTTCTGCGTCCTATTATATAGTACGTTTGCTTCTGGTGTTGCCCATCTAGTCTTGTTCAAGTGCAGAGTTTGTTTATGCTGTTTGAAGGAGTGCTGGCAACAAATAAAAGATTCTCTTTGCAAAACTTCATTAATTTATCTCTCACGCATTTCACTTACCCAATTCAAATCTTATAGTTCCTCCATTTCTCCAGCTTCTATTTATGTATTTATTTGTTATATTTGTATCCTCTAGGAAATCAAGACAGTGAGCTTAATACTATCTCTTTCAACTTTCTCCACACCAACTTTGTAACCTTGTGAGGTCTGGGCTGAGACAGAGTGACTGGCCCAAAGTTACTCAATGAATTCCATAATTAAAAATGGGCTTTAATCTGGATCTTCTTAGTCCTAGTCCAAAATCTTAACAACTACACCAAACTAACTTTTTTGCAATTCAATCCCTCATTAGTAGTATGATTTTTCCTCATGTTGCATCTAAGGACTTTTGCCTTTTACTAAATAATTCCTCAGTACTTTTCTCTGCTAAATCTACAGTAGGTGCACAGGCTTATATAACTGATGTTTTCTGGGTATCCTCTATTTTAGATACTGTAGCTGATGATGCCACTAATTTGGTTATAGCTAAGCACAGCTTAATAATATTCTTTTTTATTATCATTGCCACTCTATTCTTTTGTATGAACTCATTCCCCTGAAAATTTATTATATTTTTATCTGAGATGACATGACCCTTCCTGTCCAGCTAAGTTCTGCTTTGACAATTTCAGGTTTTCCTTGGGATCATGCTTCTTAATTTCCATGTTCCCATTGTATGTGTCTGATTGTATGCGTCCTTGTAAAGCATGATGCTTCTCTTTCACTACAGGCACCATCAGTAACCAGATTTCTTGTGGTTTTGATAGCCATGAATGCCCAATTGCAATTTAAGTTCTCCCCAACAAGCCATCTGAAAGATGCCTTCCCCACAACTAGGGGAATAGATCAAACAGGGCTGTGTCTTAGACTCTCCTTTATTCAGTCTTTTTATAAATGATCTTGTGTTAATCTTGAAGGAAAAAAGCTTTTTTTTCCTGTTAAAGTTGTCGACAGGATGGTTCTCTTTGCTGATGACTTGATCTTAGTCTCCAACACACAAATTGCTTTATGCAGGTTGTTGTCCTCTTTAGACCAATATTGCTCAACAAACTCTTAGACCATCAATTACAAAATACAAAAGCTATAGTTTGGGCAGAACTCTCTTAGACATATATGAAATGTGGGCCCTAGTCCCATTGATCAAGTAACTTCTTATAAGTACTTTGGCCTTCAATTTACAACACCAGGCAGCTGGTTGTCCCATTACTATGACCCCATAATGGTCTGAATGATAACTAAATGAACACTGAATGGCAACTAAATGAACTACTGTACTAAAATGATAGCATACTACTTATGATTGTCAAATTCCCCAGGCATTCCATCTCTTCAAAATGAAGCTAGCCCCTTTGTTCCATCATGAAGCTGAATTTCTATATACTCCATCTGGTGATGTCCATTTATAGAGGTGTTGTTTTGGTTGTTTGAAGACAGTGTTAACTATGAAGAAATCACTGGAGTGGCAGGAATTGATAAGTCGGTCTCCTTCATTTCAGTTTCCTAAGCCATATAATCCAACTACATTTTCTTCTTTCATGTTTCCAACTTTGGCATTCCAGTCTCCAGTCACAAGCAGCACATCTTGCTTGCATGTTCTGTCAATTTCAAATTGGACTTGTCATAAAACTCAACCTCCCTTTCTTCTGCATCGGTGGTTGGAGCATAAACTTAAATGATTGTCATATTAAAGGGTTGTCCACAAAGTCTAATCAATATTATTCGGTCATTGATTGCATTGTAGCCAAGTACTGTTCTTGCTATACCCTTCCTAACTATAAAAACAACAGCATTTCTTCTTCGTTTTTCATGTCCTGAGTAATAAACGGTGTGATCTTCCGACTGAAAGGGTCCCATCCCAGTACATTTCAATTCACTGATGCCTATGATGTCAATTTGTAGTCATTTCATTTCATCTTTCACTGTGTTGACTTTTCCTGTGTTCATGCTTCTTACGTTCCATGTTCCTACTGTAATTCTAATTTTGCAGCTTTGGATTTTCTTTTCCTGTGTGGCAACATCAGCAACTAGATGTCCCAAAGACTTTAATATAGCCACATCAAAAATATCATTAGTTCTCCAAAAGATCCTCAGTTCTTCTTCAGTAGCGTGTTGAGTGCAATCCAACCTGAGGGAGCCATCATCCGGCACTATGTCATCAATCATTTTCTATTTTCTATTCATGTGGTTTTCTTGGTAAAAATACAGAAGTAGTTTGCCATTGCCTTCTCCCACGCAGTATGAATCAATGCCTTTGCCATTGTCACTAAAGTGATTGTCTGCCTCTGGCATCTTCCTATATCTCTGCTGCCCAATATAGGTGCCTGCTTGCTTTAGCTGGGCAGCTGGGATGACCTTCATGCCTTGGATGACCCTGCTGGGAATATATATTCTTGGCATATACTCCTGACCTTCTTCGCTCATCTTTCCTAGGAGCACACACACACACCACCACCACAATGAGGCAGCACAGCAGGACTTGGAGTGGGGTGGGGTCCGTTTCTATAGCCATTTTAATAAAAGTAGTTTTAGGCCTACATAGTATTGGTTTCTTGATCTGGTCCGCTTTCCAAGGCTGACATTATTATAGCCATGTCCATAAAGTTTTTCTGGCAGCAATACAGAAGCGGTTTGCCTTTTTATGGGGTTGATTTTGGATTTCCTTCTTGCAGGTTGGTTGACTTAATGGATGCCTATTTAATTTTGCAACATTTACTAAAATTCAAGAGATTTTACATACACTATCTCATAAAAGATAATGCATAGCAGAGCCCTTAAAAATCAGTTGTTAACCGTATTTTGGCATCTGAAGAGGCTCTTTCTAGAGTCAAACTACAAATTATGTTATATCTGCTTTTAAAAACTGACTATTTTAATTTGGAGTAATAACCCAGAACATGCTACTGATCCATACTACTTTCTGCTGAAAATCTCTTCATCTGTCACTGTTCCTATTTGCCTGAAAAGGTGCTGTTTATTGTAAGTAGCACTTTCAGAATTAATAAGCTGCAAAAGAATGGGCAATTTTAAGATGAAATCCAGATCAATAACGCATTATTTTAAACATTTTTTTAAAAGTATGAATGATATAAGAATATGTTGTTTATAGTAACTGAGGTTTTCTGGATGGTCATATGTACAGCCACAACTAGTGGAATCTGCACCTATACCAATATGGTTTCAGTATTTTCTAGAGTAAGACAAGCATTTTGATAGATTGCCCAACCCCATCCTCCCACGTACTTCGTAGAAGACAGCATTCAAGTTGGGATAAGTGAAACTTTCAATTTCCTCCAGTTTCTCATATTTTTTAATACGACAAGTTTAATTCTTCTTTGTTTCTTACATTTATGAGTATATCAAATCTGGGAAACTGAACTTGAGACTTTTTCTTAAGTTTGCACAAAAACTTGTATTTATTGTCATACACATTGTCCACTTCATTTTTGTTGGCCTGTTGTCTGAATATTGAAAATGCAGTTATAAACAGTAAGTGAGGTACAAATGTTGTCCATACATAAGCAGGCTTATGAAACCCAATGTTTTCCTCCTCAATATAGCTCTTTGCATTCCCTCACCCACAGTTTCTTTTGATTCCATCCCCAGCTACTAAACGAAGGGGATATAACTCAATTGTGAAGTGCCTATGTTCAGTTTTATGTATCTCCATGGACAAAAAAAAAAAAAAACCCTCCTGGATGACATTGCAATCAATTTCTATAATACTGAGTCAGATAGACAGATGTATCACTGGTCCAGCTAATATAAAGCAGGTTCCTATATTCCTAACTATATATGTTTAATACTGTTGCTCACATTATGAGAAAACCCAGATACGTACCACTGATACTGCCTGGCTGGGCAGCTGCCAGAGCCTGAGCATCTTGTAGCCCTTTTTTATTTGATTCCAACTTTTCCAGTAACTGTTGCTTCTTCATCAACAGCTCAGGTAATTCTCTTTCTGCAAGCAGAAATGTTTTTCACTCATCTCTTAAAAAACAGGTTCAGAACTCATGAGTTTATGTATTATTTTAAAATATTTTAAACTCTGTATGATTAAGAATAAGATAAACATGATGAACAATATAAGATAGAAACATATAAAACTTCTTAAAAACTGATAAGGCAGATCCATACAGTAACTACTAAAACATATTTAGACAAATTCACATCAAGTAGGATGGTTGCTAAGCCTTAAAATTGTACACAACGCCTCAAGGCCTTTAATTCTTTTTGTTTGTTTGTTTGTTTGTTTGTAGTTTTCTTTTCTTTTTTTTAAAAAAACATTTTATTATATTGTTATAAGATATACATAATACATTATATTATTTTGATACATTGGCATTTATAGTGTTGACTAGAGATTATTAACACTCTAATGTTTAGATAATTTAGACCCTTAAAGATAAAAAAGAAAATGTATTATATCAGTATTAACTGTGATATGAAATGTTTATGTTAATAAATATAAAATTATTTATATTTTACATCCAAAGCTGAATATAACAGTAATACACAGCGGCTTTAATTCTGAAGACAAAATGCAAATATGGCTCAAGGTATGCTAAAACATCTGACTATTTTTCTGAGAAATCTTTAGAGGGAAGAAATCACTATAAAAACAGAATCTTGAAAAACAGAGTGTTTTAGAGTAAGAAATGGAGTGCGATAAGGATGCATACTGTCTCCAGATTTGCTTAAAGTGTACACTGAGAATAAGAACATCACAATTCAAAGAGAGACGACAACTACATCAAGATAAAAAGCTAAAGCACTATTTGAGATATGTAAATAAAAAGTTTGTTAGTTTGTTCTCTAAGATGACTTAGAGAATTGTCATCACCTCAAACATCCACAATAGCACTAACATTTGCGATACAGAGATAACAATACTTAAAGGGGGGGAAAGAAGGCAATAACATAAATCTCTTACAGAAATATCCTTCTCTTTCAGACAAGATCATGAAAGATGAGGCAATTGCTATGCTAATCAAGATGAGAATCATTAAAGTGGTAGTGGACATCTGTGAAAGCTGGACACCCAAATATGGATCTGAAGATGTTAATAAAAGAAGTAGTGTCAGTCAGTAACTCATGACCATACAGTATTAAGGCTGACTGCTCCCTTAAGGAAATGATCGGCAAGCACAAACTCACATATTTTGGGCCTGTCATGCAAGAGGATGATGGACCAGGAAAATCATTATGCTTGGCAAGCTTGAGAGAAATAGAAGGGAAAACCAAAAGATAAATGGGATGAATGGGATTAAAGGACTTATAGTGCTATCTTTGAAAGAGCTACAATATAAGGATATTCCAGGAGACAAGTTGAAATAGTAAGCATTTCTTCATGGGGTCACCAGAAGATGACCCATAATTTATCAACATAACTAAAGAAATTAAATGTAAAAAATGTGAGAATCTAGCAAACTAACATTTAAAACCCAGATTTACTGACAGTAAACACAGACACAAAGCTGACCCAGATAGAAACCTGAAAATCTGTCCATATCCAGAATATAAACCAAATGAAAATATTCATAATTACTTATATAGTGTTTCATCATAGCTGAAGGGCTACTATGGTGACCCTCCGTCCAATAAAAAATATGCAGCAAGGTACGTCAGAAAGTGTGACTACAACCAGATAAATACTCTGATGAAAGATTTCATTATTGTAAAACCTGAAAAGTACAGCTAGTCCTCCCTTAATGATGGTAATTGGGACCAGCAACTCCATCACTAAGCAAAGTGGTCATAAAACATGACATCACATGACCACACCAACTTACAATGGCAGTTGTGGCAGTTCCAGTTGCCATAATTAGGCAAATCCCATGCAGTTGCAGTGTGCTACGGTCACATGATCACCATCTGTGATCTCCTGCCAGTTTCCCCATTGACTTTGCTTGTCAGAAACTGGCAGTGAAGGTCATAAACTGTGGGATGCTGCAAGTGTCGTAACTGCAAGCCGGTTGCCAAGCACCTAAATTGTGATCACATGACTGTGGGGATGCTATGATAGCCACAACTATGAGGAATGACCATAAGTTCCCCTCGTTCACTACCGTTGTAACTTCGAATGGTCACTGAACAAGTGGTCTTTCAACCAGGACTACCTGTACAGTCCTCAGTTCTGAGCAGATTGATACAAGGTCTGAATAAGGTACCAAAAATATAAATGCCATGAAAATGAATAAACATTAATGCAGATACACTGGACTTCTCAAATTAATTTAAATCCAGGCTGGAGGGAAAGAATTCCAGTTGCCCTTCTCTCTCTGATAGCCTCACTAATTACACTGACTGCTAGCTTTACAATACCAAAACAACATGTATGATCAATGCCACCTTTTCTAAAATACTTAGTTTATTTGTACTTACCAGAAGGTGGTATAAACATAGTTCTTTCTGAAGCACGATGACATACATTTTGTATACCAGCTAAAGTAGCCTCCAGCTCAGTGGCCAAGCATCTTCTTTGCTCAGTTAACTCCTGTAGTTTATGCTCTACATAACATAAAAATATTTAGTTCATTAAGGTCACCTTTAATATTATCTCGATTTCAACATTCTAATGATTAGTATGTATCTTACTAAAACTTCCATCCATTCGCAAGAGATTAAATTACAGAACATTTCACACACTGCAGAATGGATGTTAAAACTATTAAATGATTTTGGCAGGGAAGAATTTCTGTCTGTACTGTATTCTCAAGAATGTAACCCCGCTTGCGTATGAATTGCAACACTACTGTTCTACAAATGCCAGGAGAACTAAGAATAAATTCCTATACCTCTCTCTCCGACAGCATTACCTTTAACCTACAGTATTCATATCTGAGCTTAAGTGAAAATTTCCTGATCCAGGCTCTCTTCCGTCTGTTTTCTATAAGGCCAAGCTAATTGCTCTTTTTGCAGCTGAACACGTTTCCTGACAAAGCATAAAATCAAAAGAATACTGGTAGAACCTTTTCTGACTAACACGTTTGATTAAAATTCATAAGCTTTCGTGTGATGCAGCTTGCTTCATCCAATCCATCCGATGAAGTGTGTTTGTAGCATTGCAAATTTGGACTCTCAAAGGCTAAAACATATATTTACAACTACAAATAAGCATACAGGCAGCACATTTGTTAAAGAGGACAGACTTTTCCAACCTGATGACTTCCAGATTAATCTGTGAGCACTTTTCAAGCCTCCCTGAAACAGTTTTAACATACTGTAGTATAAAATGAAAGACTAACAATAGCAAAGGTTACTGACAATCAAGTACCTTCTTTCCAAGTACCCATGTTTAACTACCTGATTCCAAATATGTCTGTGTACACACACACATACACACACACACACACACACACAAATAAATAAATAAAAGAAATAATATCACATATACCGTTGACACTGTCTGGTTGGGTAACTGCAAGTTCTTGAATTTCTTGTAGTTCTTTCCAATTAGATTCCAGCATTTCTAGTAACTGCTGTTTCTTCTTAGACAGTTCATGTAATTCTTTTTCTGCAAGCAAAAACTTTTAAAATTATCTCTTCAGAAATATTTTCAAGCCCCTCATTGTTACATTACATTTTTTATTACAAAAAAAAAATCATTTAATCAGACTTTAGAGCCTAATTTGAGTCTCTAAAGTCTACCTATGGTGCACACTTGCCTTGAGTATCTCCTACTTTTTTAAAACTCCTCTCCATTTACTATATTTACCAATTTGTCTGATTGAGAAGTTCTGAACTAAAAGCTTATTCACTATCTCGTAAGTTTGAGTTTGCCGAAAGCCAAGCCTAATGGGTGTGCCTATTTTTCTGTGGAATCTTTACAGAGAAGAAGCGGCTATTGTAAAAATGGAATCTAGGGAAAGTATGTTGCAGAATAAGAGAGGGAGGGAGATAAAAATGCATATTGTCCCCAGATGTGTTTAACATATTACTGTGTATATAGTAAGAATGTCAAGACATGAAAATGTGACCACTTAAATCAAAATAGAAAGGTGAAGGACTAACAATTTGAAAGAGAAAGAGAGAATAATTTATTAGGTGAAAGAAAAGAAAAAAATTCATTTTATCAAATTAAAAGGAATGTGAAAATGCAGATTTATCTTAATTATTAAGAAGATAAAGATAAAGGCAAAATTGTATGGTAGCAGCTTTGCTTTTTGAATAGTGTGCTGGAAAAGTAAAAAAGAAGGAATGCAACCACACACTTTGGCAAGATCATGAAAAATTATGCTGTGGGACTTTGCTTCTTCACATTTACATGAAACTGTAAATATTGGGGAATGAATTTCCATAGTAACAGACAATGGGAAGTATGACAGATCTGACTGTTTTTGATTGGGAATGAGTTTTTGTATGTTCAGCTAGAGCTGAGGGACAAGTTACAGCTCCTGCTTATAATCTGTCCACCAAGCAGTTTCGAGCCCAAATTCCTGGACCTCAAATCTCGACTGAAGTTGAAGTTTTTGAGGTTTTTATTGCTGGGTGACTTTAACCTCACGTGGGTTCTACTTAGGCCAGGAATTTCATCACCTCCACAGCAACCTGTGGGCTTGTTTCAGATAATCTGTGGCTCAACATATATAAATGGTTACTTAACCTGGCATTTACCCAGGACCAATGGTGATGTAATCTCAAAATGGGGGACAATGTCTTAAATCCCTTGTAATGGTTGAATCACTTATTGGTGCGCATGTATATTGGCAGCTCACTCAATCTCTGCAAGAGAGGAGGACCAGTTAAACTGGTTGATGGATCCAGAAGGTTTTCTGAGGGTATTCCATGATGTTCCCAATTATCAGGCAGACAGTCCTGCTGCACTCCAAATTCAAATTCTGGAATTTGGAGCTGACTAAGGCATTGGACAAGACTGCCTGTGAGTCACCTGTCCTTGGTCACAAATCCTGGGAGGCTCTTCTATTTTCTAAGGAGCTCTAGGAAACGAAGTGACTGAAGAATGACGCTCACAGAAAACAACAAACTGAGCTTGGTTAGGTAACTATGTGTGGGTATACAATGTGGCGATAAAGAATGACATTATTGCATCTGCAGACTCATATCCAGTGGCTTTGTTCAGAGTTATCCATATCTTTTTAGAAAAGATGGAGTTAACTCTTTCCATGGGCCACTACTACATGATTGTGAGATTCTTCAAAAGACATGAATCCTAGTTATATACCATTTCTGCAGTTTTTTGAAATGGGTCTTGCAAGAATATTTGGGAACGTTCAAGCTTGTAGATATCAAGAATGTGGATTGGGTTCTCTGTATCATGAGCACTACCACCTGAATCCAGGATCTATGTCCTACCTGGCTCCTTCAGACCACAAGGTATGGCATGTGAGGCTGGATGCAGGAGAAGATTAACATGTCTTTGAGGGAAGGGGAGGTGCTGCGTCCCTTCATGGAGATGATGGTGCACTATTGCTCTGGAAAGACCTTCATTGGGACCCAGAAAGTATGAGTGCATGATGTTCATGATCCTTTCAAATTCTCAGCAGGGTTCAAAACCATCAACCATAGTATTGTTCTGGATGGCCTAGAGGGGCCTGGGTTAAGGAGTGCATCATATGTACTTGTACCAATTTTTTTTTTTTTTTTTTTTTTTTTGCTTTTTCATAAGTCCACCATGCATGGTGAAACATCCCTTCATGTTTTTCATATTTCTAGCATTAACCAGATTACCTTTATATATCTTAGATAATTTCTCTGGTGTCGTATACTGATGGTACATAATTTTATAAACATTCTCTCTTAAATTATAACACAATGTAAATTTCAATCCTTTTACCCACATTCTTCTCCATTGATCCATCTGTATGTTATAACCAAAGTTCTTAGCCCATTTTATCATGCAATCTTTAACTTGTTCTTCTTCCATTTCAAATCTCAGCAAATGTTTATACATTTTTGCAATCACATGTTCATCATTTGTACATAATTCAATTTCAAATTCCATCTTATGTTGTTCAATTCCAGTAATCTTTTTATCTATATTAAATCTTTCTCTCAATATGAAAACCATGTAAAACTATATCCCTCTGCAGTCAATTGTTCTCTTGACTTCATCTTAAATCTTTGTATATTAACCGTTTCTCTTTGCCCACTGTTTCTTTTCTGTAAAATGCTTCTTGTGATGAGACCAATAAAGGTATTTTCAGGCACAGCCTGGGATTGTATTTATTCCATATTCTTAATATGGCACTATCCACATAATGATTTTAAAATCTACATTAACTTTAACTTTATTGTATATAAAAAGCCATGCCAACCAAACCTTAGGTTATGTTCTTCTAATTCTAACATTCTCTTATTTCTCAGCAACACCCACTCTTTCATCCAAATCAAACAGCAGCTGGAAAATTTTATTTATTTATTTATTTATACATTCGATTTATTGTCCGCCCATCTCCCCCCAATGGGGAACTCTGGGCGGCTCACAAAGTACACATATCTATACAGTGAAATCCTACAATCTTTACACACCATTAGTGCTTGTTATGCTGTGCGACCAGCAGGGGCCGCTAGGGGGTCATCCAGGCTTTTCCTCCTCCATAGATCTTCCTCGCCGCTCGTATCGCTCATCGCTCACGCCGGCTGCATTCGGAGATTCGGCCAGCACCAGTATTTTCCTCCCTCACGCAGCGCCGCCGGTCCCTCCCATCTAAACAGGAGTACCCATTTATCTACTCGCAGATGGAATAGCTTTCAAATTGCTGGGTGGGCAACAAGCTAGGACAAGGGACAAGAGCTCACCCTGTCCCGCGGAGCTGGGCTCAAACCGTTGGAGCGCCGATCATTTCTGACCGGCAACTCCAGCGTCATTAAGCCCTTGTGCCACCGCGTCCCTGCTTAAATACAGTTTAAAGTCCAGCAATCCTAGTACTCCTCTTTCATTTGCACCTTGAAGAATTTTATATTTAACCTTTGCTTTCTTCCTCTGTCATATAAATCTAGATATATATTTTTTGCCATTGCTTAAAAGTTGTATCATTTTTCAAAACAGATATTGTCTGAAATAAAAACATTATTCTAGATAATACATTCATTTTCATCATAGAGATTCTTCCAAACAATGATAATTGTAACTTTTCCCATCTCAGTAAGTCCTTCCTAATTTCATTCCATAATTCACATAATAATTTTGAAATAATATTGTTAGTCATAACAATGCCCAAGTATTTTACTTTTTTTTCAATCTGAAAACCAGTTTTTTTCAATTAATTCCTTTTGATCTTCCATCCTCATATTTTTTGTTAACATCTTCATTTTCTCCTTACTAATTTTAAATCCAGCTAACACACCTCTTTGAGCAAAATTACTTCTGAATTATTTATTCTTAACTTAGTATTGAAATGTTGTTGTAGAACCTGATCTCGTCTTCTTCCTGACAAAGTGCAGAAGTATATCTCTTGGAACTGTTCTTAATTTTGCATATCTTGTATTAATTCTGTACACCTTGTCCACTTCATCATATCTTCTTTCTTACATCTTTCATCCTGCTTTCTGCTAACACTGACTAGCCTGCCTTGGAGGTGAAAATTTGCAAGCTTCAGAGAAACAGAAAGGGAAGCCAACAAATAAGGATTCTAATAGACTCAATTATTACAATAATTGCTGGTTCCAAAACAATTTACATAATTAATGCCACCTTTTCTAAACTTCTTAGTTATTTTTTTCTTACTTACCAGAAGTTTGTATAAATGTAGTTCTTTCTGAAGCACGATGACATATATTTTGTATATCAACTACAGTTGTTTCCAGATCTGTGGTCAAACGTCTTCTTTGCTCAGTTAACTCCTGCAACTTATACTCTATAAAAAAATCCATAATAAAGTATTACTATATAATATGTTATATAGATTTTTAAATTCTAGTGATTAGCAGGTATCTAGTATTTATGTCACTTCCAGGCCAGAATGAACTCCTGCCTCACCAAAACCTCCACCCATTTGCAAGCGGTTAAATGTGCAGCACTTTATATACTGCAGAATGGATGTTAAAATTATTAAATGGTTTGGAAGGATAGGGTCTTTGCTATATTCTTAGGAATGTAACCCGGCTTGATTGAGGGATTGTAATGCAGTTGTGCTGTGAATGCCAGGAGAACTGAGGAAAAGTTTCTATATCTCTCTGTCACAGTGTTACCTTTGAACAGGTACGTGTGCTTGAAATTAACCTGCAGTGTTCAAATCTCAGTTTAAGTGAATATGCTCTGGTCCAGGCCGCTACAAGGCAAAGCTAATTGCTCTTTTTGTAGTTGAACTGTTTTTCTGACACGTTAATATATATAATTCTTAACTGCAATAGGCAAATGCTATCTCTGCTCATAGCACTATAAATTTGGGCTGTCAAAGGTTAAGACCTATCTTTATATCTAAGAATGAACACACTAGCAGTACATTCATTGAAGAGGACAGTCTTTCCCCACCTAATGGCTTCCAGATTAAGGAAGGCTTCCATGAAACAGTTTTGCACTTGGTATAAAATGAGTAACAGTAGCAAATGCTATTACCAATCATGGACCTTCACCACAAGTACCTATGTTTAACTATCTGATTCAAAATACATATGTGTGTTTGTGTGTGTGTGTGTATGTGTGTGTGTGGGTGTGTTTAAGCATAAAAAACAACATCCCACATACCACTGACACTGTCTGGTTGGGTAGCCGCAAGTTCCTGAATTTCTTGTAGTTCTTTCCAATTAGATTCCAGTGACTCCAGTAACTGCTGCTTCTTCTCAGATAGTCTACGCAGCCCACGTAATTCTTTTTCTGTAACCAGAAACTTTATAAATGATCTTTTCAGAAATATTTTCAAGCTCCTCATTTTAGCGCTGCTTACAAAACAAACAACCATTGTTTGTGCCAAATTTGAATATAAAAGGCCACTTAAGTTGTAGACATGGCTTCAATATCATCTACCCCTCTTTTGTTTAGGTTTTTTTTTTTTTTAAATCATCTTGCCTGATTACAACATTTTGAATTTGAAAGGTTGGTCATCATGGGGCCCCTGGCTCACAGGCTCCCACCCTTCTAGCCTTCTGGAAAAGCTGGTTTTCCCCCCAAGTATTGGGATAGGATGAGGCTGGAGCCCAGTGGTTGTAGTTTCTTATGTATTGCAAAGAGTTTGTTAAGAGAACCAGGAGGTATGGGTGGGGGATGTTGATATTTATTTATGTTATTTTATTTTATGTTCTTATTACTGTTCCTATGAGCTACCCAGCTCATAAGATGGGCAGCCATATAAGTCTCATAAATACATACATACATACTATGTTGTGATTTTGAGTTTCCCCAAAGTCAAATTGAATGGGTATGCCAGAACACATGACTCTTCTTATGAGGAGTCTAATTGTCCTTGCTCTCTGATTGTTAGGTTTACAGTACTAAAACATTATGCATAATCAATGCTGCCTTTTCTAAAACTCTTAGTTATTCTTTCCTTACCAGAAGGTTGTATAAATGTAATTCTTTCTGAAGCACGATGACATACATTTTGCATACCATCTAGAGTTGCCTCTAGATCTATAGACAACTGTCTTCTTTGCTTAGTTAATCCCTGCAACTTAAGCTCTAGTAAAAAAAAAAATCATAATAAAATATTACTATGCAAAAAAAAAGTTAAATTCATTAAATTTGTTTTTTGTATCATCTATATTTCAAAATGTTAATGATTAGCATGTATCTAGATAGTATACTGAATTCTTGCCTCTCCAAAACCTCCACCCATTCACAAGTGATTAAATGCAGACCATTTCATACACTGGATGATAAAATTATTAAATAGTTTTGGCTGGATAGGTTCTCTGCCAATATTCTCAGGAATGTTATGCTGTTGTGCTGAATATGCCAGCAGAACTGGGGGAAAGTTCCTATACCTCTCTCTTATATAGCATTACTTTTAAACAAGCTCATGCCTTGAAATCAACCTACAGTGTTCAAATCTGAGCTTAAGTGAACATTTCCTGACCCAAGCTTCCACTCCTCTGATTTCTATAGGTCCAAGTTAATTGTCCTTTTTGCAGTTGAACAGATTTTCTGGCATACCATTAATACATATTATTCTTAATTGCAATAGACAAATGCTATCTCTGGTCATAGCACTGTAAATTTGGGCTGTCAAAGGCTAATGCTTATATTCACCACTAAAAATGAGTATACCAGCAACATGTTCATTGAAGATGACAGTCTTTCCCCACCTGATAACTTCCACGTGAATCTGTGAGTACTTAGCAGGCTTTCCTGAAAGTTTTTCACTTGGAAGATAGTGAATGAGTTACAGTACCAAAGGCAACTAGTAATCAGCTACCTTCATCCTAAGTACCTATTCCCAATATGTAAGTATAAACAACATTGCACATACCACTGACACGGCTTGGTTGGGTAGACACAAGTTCCTGAATTTCTTGTAGCTCTTTCTGATTAGATTCCAGTGTTTCTAGTAACTGATGCTTTTTGTCAGACAATTCATGCAACTCATGTAATTCCTGTTCTGCAAGCAAACGGAATCAAAACAGGTTATTCTGAGGCTCCTTTTCACTCTTCCCCAGGACTGAATTGCCATTTACTGTAGAGAGTAAGGAAGATGACCTTGGCGGAAATATGTAAGAATTGTTACCTAGGCAAAAGGGGCTGAAACTTTTTTTTAAGAGATCACATTCATTCATTCATTCATTCATTCATTCATTCATTCATTCATTCATATATATATATATATATATATATATATATATATATATATATATAATTTTTATTAAGATTTTTTATTATAATAATAAAATCTAATACAAACTAAACTTAAAGAAATAAAAGAAAATAGAAAGAGTAAAAAGTGCAAGGAACAAGGAAAAAAAGAAAAAGTAAGTATATAATAAAGACAGAAAAGAAATATATAAAGAAGTGACTTCTAACCTTCATCACAACAAGTATAAGCAAATTTAGTAACTTTCCACTCACTCTAAAGTTACAAACATTTATCTCTTCTTCCCATATCCCATCTTTTATCTATAAACAAATCCATAAAACATCTTTTCAGTCCTGATGTCAGTAGAAAGTCCAAAAGGGGCAGCCAGAAGTAACATCTTATTTTAAGCTTAATCAAATAAACCAACTTTATATTCCCTCCTTTTACTTCTAACAATCTTTAGTTCATCCAAATATTGTAGGATTTGATTTCTCTTCGTTTCTTCTTTGTCCCGTCGCATAGAATTCTTCAAGGCTTTAACAAACCTCTTTTCTAAATCCAGTAGGAAAAAATTATCCAAAAGTATCCATTTTGAAATCATGAAATTGTTTATCTACGTTGTGTTTTGTAAAAACCAAAACAGGATCTATTTCGCATAAGAAGCTGTTTGTACTTTATAATTAAGTCCAAAATGTTATTGTAAAAGTTTTAATATTCCAATTTTATCTGAATCCTTTGTCCATTTATAACTTTCTAAGATCAAATCTTATTTAGCTTTTTGCTGTTTATTTCAGATTCTTTAAATTCTTAAGCTTATAATTAAAGTTCTCTTTCATTCAGGATTAAAGACAGACTCACCCAGCGTTTTCAGCGTTGTGATTCCCAAGTCTCTAATAGCTTAGAAGTAGTTAATGAGCAATTTCCAAAAATTGTGAGAAAGTGAGGTTGCACACCTAGTGTCCTTTAAAAGTCTCCACTGCAGTTGTGAGCAAGATAGCTAATCCTGTCATCTCCCGGGGCTCAATCCCATGGAAAACTGATGCCCTGCAGTCTCCTTGCATGAAGCAGCCATCCGGAGCACATGTGGGTAATCGCCTGTCCTCTCCTTATCCGGAGAGGTTCCAAGGAATTGGTTTACTCACCAGTTCCTTGGTCTTTGCCACAATTGTCAGCTCCACTTTCATAGAGCCATTTTTTAATTTATTTATTAAATTCATCCCTGCCCATCTCCCCCTAATGGGGGACTCTGGGCGGCTCACAACTCATTAAAACAATAAATACAAATACAATATATTTCCAGTTCACCATACCTCCCCCAGAAGCCCCAGCAATGAGATCACATTCAGAAGCAGCACAGGTTGACACCTCTCTAATTCACTAGAGTATAAGAATGGAAAGAGCACAATCAGAGTTGCAAGATTGTTTTTACAGTCAATCTCAATAAAAGTAGTTCTAGCCTTCCAATGGAGTTGATTTCCTGGCCTGGTCTACTAAGTGAGGTTCACATCAATCTTGCAAGTCTCATACTCTCATTTAAGAGAGATTAAAGATCTAGCCTTTATTAGTGAAGGTAGCCTCTGATCCTCAGGGCACTCCACTGTCTACTGAGCATCTTGCTACGGTGTTGTTATAACACTAACAGGCGGATTTACAAATAACTAACTTGCAAAATGCCATGATGCAACTAAGACAACAGTTGGGGCAGAATTTATCTCAGGCAGTAGCAGAGCAAACTGCAGCATAGCTGGTATTTCTGTGTTCCCAGGGAAGCTTACCAGAGAGGTTTGGAGGAGATCAAGACCAATACCTGATGCGTGAGCTGCTTATGGCAGGTTGATCAGCAGAATTTCCCACATATCAAACCAAAGTGACTTTCATCCTGACTTTGCTGAAACAAGAGGCCACACCTATCACTAAGGGCAACAACCCCATGCTGGACAATTATCAAAGCTTGTTGCAAAGATTTAGTGGTGCCTTCCATGACACCATGAGGTGCCTGATAGCTAGTCATGAAATTTCGCAAACTCAGGCAAGATCACTGTAGAATGCATATTGGATTTTAAATTATTTGCCAGAGATGTGCAATAGAATGATCTGGCTCTTATTGACCAATTTAGAGAATGACTTACTGACAAACTGAGATATGAATTGGTGAGACAAGGAACCCTTGATAATTTGGAAGAGCTCTTCCAATGTTGCGTGGTAATAGATGGCTGACTGGAAGAGTTGAGGCAGGGGAGAATGGCAAAAGGAAGAGGTTTTACCACCTCTCTTTTCTCATGGCCTCCCTCCCAACAGACTCCTCAGAATCCAGCATTGAAGAATCCATACAAAGGAACCCATGGAGCAGTCAAAAAGTCTCTGTCACCAGAAGAGAAACAGAAAAAGAGGGAACTAGGTTTATGCTTTTACTGCAGAGCTCTTGGGCATATAGCCAGATCCTGCACAGCTAAAATTCAGGCCTGTAACTTAGTATGAAATTCTGCACCTTTAGATCTACAGGCCACATAGCAAGCAAGTGCCCAACTTGCTTCAAGGCTGTGACATTGGAAAATTTTGCAGGCCAGTGTAAAAAGAATGTCCTTGATGGAGAGAGGGAAGATCTGTTACCATGGACATGAACAGATAAACGCTGCAGAAGCCCAGACAAGGAGGGAGAGGTCAGAAAGTGCCTCAGACAGACACCCTCTGAATTCACATGAAGATAAAAGAGAGAGGAGGAGGAGCACATTCTGATTTGCAAGACTCTGTTACTATAGCCAGTCTTAATAAAAGTAGTTTTAGGCAAACCTGGCATCTCTTTCTTGGTCTGATCTATCTTGTAGGGCTGACAGCCCCTCTCCCAGGAGTGCCAAAGGGGGACACTCAGAGAATTAAGGAGAGCTCAGATGAATAACAGCAGGTGAACACATTTTATCATTCCTGTTACTCTTTGTTTAGACTGAGGTCAGAAAATGCAACTTGTCTGCTCTTGTAGACTTGGAAGCAGCTACTAATTTCATAGATGGGAGCATAGTAAAAGAGTTAAGTTTACCCACCCAGACTCTCCAAAAGCCAGTGATGGGCAGATGCTACAAGCGGGGTGGGTGTTGCATTGCACTAATCCTTTGAAGCTGACTACAAAACCACCTAAAGCTTTTACCACTCTGTGTGACTGCTTCCTGACCATGGAGGCACTGCGACAACCAGAACTTCAAGAACCAGTCGTACCACTCATTCAGTGCTGTTGCAAGTTTGAACAGTCACTGAATGAGTGGTCATTAATCGAGGACCTGTACAATTCTGCCATGGCAATAGGATGGCTGAACATGGGGTATTGTTTAATATGCAGCATTTCATCTGACAGGGTCCAGGAGGTGAGCCTTCTCTGCAGCAGCCCCTACCCTTTGGAACGCTCTTCCCCCAGAAGTGAGGTTGGCTCCCTCCTTTTTAGACTTCAGAAAAAAACTGAAGACCTGGTTTTGCCATTACTTATGGGATGGGGATGGGAATAGTCAGTTTTGGGGTTGGCTGGTTCCCTAGTCTTACCTTTGACCGATATTATCTGGTCACAGGCTGAAATAATATCACCATCTCTTGGATTTTATTGTACTTAATACTTGTATTTTATATTTGTATTATTTATGTTTTTATTGATTTTAAATTATTTTGTTGTGAACCGCCCAGAGTCCCTCCTTGTGGGGGAGTTGGGTGGTGATATAAATTTGACATATAAATAAATAAATTAGAGATTTCTGGTGATCGAGAGTGAGGGCAGGCATCAGGGATTATGTTTCATTTTGTCATGTATGCCACTGGGTAAAATCTGTTCCTGGAAAGCCAGGTGGCTTGCTGCAACCTCTAAGTTCACCTTTGAGCTTAGAGATTGCAGCAACCCTGGGACATAGTATGACTGGATTTTATTACTGATCTCTCCCTGGTACAGACTTATACCAACATTCTGATAGTGGTGGTTTTGTTTAAAAGCTTGGCCCATTTCATTCCTTGCAAGGGCCTCCCTACAGCTCAGGAAACAGCACAACTTTTTAAAGACCACATTTTTAGATACAGAGCACTGTTCAATCATGTTATCTCAAATCACAGACTGCAATTTACTTACAAGTTTTGGAAGGCCCTCTTTCAATTATTGACCATTAAAATTAATCTTTCTTCTCATCACCCAGCAACAAATGGAGAATCTGAGAGGTTGAACCAAATATTTCAGCAATATTTAAGGTGCTATGCCTGTTATCAACAAAAAAATTGGACTGAGCTGTTGTCACTTGCAGAATTTGCCTACAACTCAGTACATTCCTCCATTGGCATGTCCCTATTTCAGGCAGTTTACAGCTTCTCCCCCCCCACCCCACCCCCCATGTTGCCCACCAGAACTCCTGCATCTGCAGTTCCTCCTGCATTTTCTGCAGGAGAGGTAAGCAGCAAAGTGCCTCTTAAAAAAATAGCTAGATTTGGCAAAAATGGCATACAAGCAAGCCACAGAAACAAACAGAAAAGATAGTGCCAAGATTACTGAAAGGGATTGGACATGGCTTCTACAAAGTTGCTGTCTCCTGCCCAACCTTCTAAAAAGGTAGACTTGAAGTTTATTGGCCCCTATCCAGTGGTTCAGCAAATAAACCCAGTGGTCTTTCATTTGCAATTACCAGCATCGATAAAGATTCATCCTGTTTTCCATCAATCATTGCTTGTGAGGGAGGTGCTCCCTCCCCCTACAGTTTAGACTACAACAACTCCACCTCTCTCAATCCCAGTGGGTGGGGAGGAAGAGTACGAAATAGAGGCTATTCTGGACTCTAGACGCAAGGGGAGACATTTGGAATGCCTGATTCAGCGGAAAGGCTATCCAGAGTCAGAGAGATCATGGGAAAATGCAAAAGATGTGCAAGCCCCACAACTTCTACACCACTTTCATCTGCAACTGCTATCTTGAGGGGGTGACCAGCTAGCACAGTCTCACATATTTGAAGCATCTCATGAAAAATGATGATGGACTAGGAAAATCATTATGCTAGGCAAGCTTGAAAGAAACAGAAGTGAAAGCCAAAAGATAAGGTAGATGAATGGGATTAAAGGGATTTATAGTGTTATCTTTGAAAGAACTATAGTATAAGAACTACACTATAAGGATATTCCAGGAGACAAGTTGAGATAGCAAGCATTTCTCCATGTATATTTATGCTTCATCCACCAAACTAAAGAAACTAAATTTAATAAATCTGTAAATTTTACAAACTAACTTAAAAAAACAAATTCAGTGATATATACAAAATTGACACAAATAGAAACCTGAAAATCTCAGTCTGTTCATGAAGTACAGCACAATCAGGTATTTTGAGATATGTTCTGAATCCAGAATATAAATGAAACCAAATGAAGATTATTTATTTATTTATTTTTCAGGCTTGTATGCCGCCCATCTCCCCCAATGGGTGACTCTGGGCGGCTCACAATAATAAAAAAGAAGAAAAAACACAGAAAACACAAATCTCTCCAAACATGGCTAAAATCTATAAATAATTAAAAAACATATATTAAAAATGCCCTAAAACCTCCTCTGATTTTAGCCCTAAAAAACCTGTAAGATGCTGGGGGGGGGGGGAACCCATCATCCCACCAGCCATCTCCACAGGTGCGGGGGCCCCTCTGGCCCCCAGGCCTTCTGGCAGAGCCAGGATTTGAGCCCTTTCCTGAAGGCCATGAGGGAGGGGGCACACTGTACCTCAGGAGGCAGGATGTTCCATAGGGCGGGCGCTGCAGCAGAAAAGGCTCTCTGCCTAGACCCCACCAATCGAAATTCCTTGGCTGGTGGGGTCTGCAACCTGCCCCTTCTGCTGGACTGAGTGGGACGGGCTGAAATGACCAAGGCGAGGTGGTTCCTCAGATAACCTGGTCCCGTGCCATGAAGGGCTTTAAAGGTAATGACCAACACCTTGAATTGGACCGGGAAACAAACTGGTAACCAATGCAGCTCACACAACAGCGGTGTTATACGTGCCCTCCTAGGGGCATTAAGAACTGTCCGCACTGCCGCATTCTGCACCAGCTGTAGCTTCCGGATACTCTTCAAGGGTAGCCCCATGTAGAGCACATTACAGTAGTCCAACCCGGAGGTGACCAGGGCATAAGTGACCGTGCGGAGGTCCCCCTGATCCAGGAAGGGGCGTAACTGCCGCACCACACCAAGTCATGCAAAGGCCCTCCTAGCCATGATTGCCACCTGCTCTTCGAGCAGGAGTCGTGAGTCCAGGAGAACCTCCAGATTACGTACCGGGTCTGTCTGGGGTAGTGCAACCCCGTCAAGAACCAAAGATGACAAAGTCCTAGATCTTGAGGCTCCCCGTATCCACAGCCACTCCGTCTTACCAGGGTTCAACTGAAGCCTGTTGTCCCCCATCCAGGCCCCCACAGCCTCCAGGCACCACGAAAGGGCAGTCACAGCGTCACTTAAGGCACCTGGGATGGAGATGTATAGTTGGGTATCATCAGCATACTGATGATACCTCACCCCATGGTGCCGGATGATCTCACCCAGCGGTTTCATGTAGATATTAAATAGGAGCGGTGAAAGCACTGACCCCTGTGGCACCCCACAAAGTAGGGGCCGGGGGCTGGACCTCTCGCTCCCTATCAACACCGATTGGGTTCGGCCTTGGAGAAAGGAGCTGAACCAGCACAATGTTGTGCCACCCAGCCCCAACTCCTGCAGCTGACCCAAAAGGATACCATGGTCGATGGTATCGAAAGCCGCCGAGAGGTCAAGAAGAGCAAGGATGGATGCACTCCTCCCATCCCGCTCTCACCAGAGATCATCTAAAAGTGCGACCAATGCTGTTTCTGTCCCATAACCGGGCCTGAATCCTGACTGATAGGGGTCCAGATAATCCGTTTCCTCCAGGATCCTCTGAAGCTGCCGCGCGACCACCTTTTCTACCACATTCCCTAAAAAGGGGAGGTGGGAGACTGGACAAAAATTGTCCAGGAGGGTGGGGTCTAGCAACGGCTTCTTGAGGAGTGGGCGGACCAAAGCCTCTTTGAAAGGCTTTGGGAACACCCCCTCCTGCAAGGATGAATTAACCACCCCCAGGACCCACCCTAAAGTCACCTCCCTGGTAGCTTTAACTAACCAGGAGGGACAAGGATCTAAACCACAGGTGGTCGCACTGACAGCCCCAAGGATCCTGTCCACTTCCTCAGGGGCAACCGGATCAAACCGTTCCCAGATAACTGGGCAAGAACGCTCCCTGGGCAACTCCCCTGGACCTACTCCACGCTTGGCTCCCAATTGAGAACGGATCTGAGCGATTTTATTCATCAGGTGTTCGGTAAATTCCTCTGCACGACCCTGCAAGTAGTCCTCCGCCCCCCCTTTTCCCAGGAGGGCCCGGGTGGCCCTAAACAGGGCTGCAGGGCAACGCTCTGAGGATGCAATAAGAGCGGAGAAATATTGGCGTTTCGCCGCCCTTACCGCCACTAGGTAGGCCTTAATAGCAGCTCTAACCCGTGTTCGGTCCGATTTGTCCCCAGTTTTCTGCCAGCGGCGCTCTAGACGTCTCTTAGCCCTTTTCAGATCACTCAACTCCTCCGTGAACCACGGGGAGTGCCGGGAGTGATGGGCCAAGAGAGGACGCACAGGCGCGATCCTGTCCAAGGCCCCAGCCGCCTCCTTGTTCCAGGCTGCGGCCAGAGCCTCCGCTGGGCCGTGCAGCAGGGCCTCAGGAACAACCCCCAGTTCCCTTTGGAACCTGTGCGGGTCCATCAGT
Source organism: Liasis olivaceus (assembly GCA_030867105.1). Taxonomy (NCBI): domain Eukaryota; kingdom Metazoa; phylum Chordata; class Lepidosauria; order Squamata; family Pythonidae; genus Liasis; species Liasis olivaceus. The sequence continues at coordinate 15,186,564 of CM061351.1, forward strand.
CGCCGGGGGCGGACCATTCGAGTAGGTCCCACCTCCCTGCGGGGGTGGCAGCATAGGAGAATCCTGCCGCCACCAGGGAGGGATCTGACCATGACAGGGGGGATAATGTAAAATCCCCCACCAGATCATGCTGCCACTGCTCGGACAAGAAAACCATGTCTGGGGTGTGACCACTGTCCCGGGTCGGGCCATCGATGACCTGGGATAGGCCCATGGCTGCCATGGTAGCCATGAACTCCCGAGCCGCCTCCGAGGCCAACCCCAGGGACGGCAGATTAAAGTCCCCCAAGACCATAAGTCTGGGGAACTCCACTGCCAACCCCAAGATGGCCTCCAACAGCCATCTGGAGGGAGTTATTATTCATAATAACTCATGTAGTGTTTCATCAGAGCTGAAGGGTTATTACAGCAACCCTAATTCCTGTAATAAATCTGCAGCAAGAAGCACCAGAAAGAGTGACCACTACCAGGGAAATGCTCTGTCAGATGAAGGATTTCATTATTGTAAAAACTAAATAGTTTGGTCCTCCGTGTCCAGTACTGATTGATGTAAGGCCTGCTTAATGTACTCATAAATATAAATGATAATGGATAAAAATTAATGCAAATACACTGGAGTTCTCAAAAGGATTTAAATCTAGACAGGATAGAAAGGAGTCCAATTGTCTGTCTCTTTCTGATAGCCTCACTGATTACACTGATTGCTAAGTTCACAGAACTGAAACAATATGCATAATCAATGTCGCCTTTTCTAGAATTCTTAGTAATTTTTTCCTTACTTACCAGAAAGTTGTATAAAAGTAATTCTTTCTGAACCACGACGACATACATTTCGTATACCATTTAGGGTTGCCTCCAGATCTATGGTCAAACGTCTTTTTTGGTCAGTTAACTTCTGCAGCTTATGCTCTATAAAAATTCATAATAAAATATTACTGTACATAAAAATAGTTAAGTTCATTAAGTTGATCCTTAGTATTATCTAGATTTCAAAAGTTTAATGAGTAGCTTCTATCTAGTATTTCTGGTGTCACTTCCAAAGTGGAATGAAATCATGCATTTCAAAAACATTCATCCTTTCCCAATTGGTTAAATTTCTCTGCACTTCATAATGGATGTTAAAATTATTAAATGATTTTGGCAGGATAGAGATGCTGTCTATATTCTTAGAAATGTAATCTCGTTTGATTATGGGATTATATTGCTGCTGCGCTGAGAATGTCAACAGAACTATGAACTAAATTCCTATGCCTCTCTCTCCCATAGCATTATCTTTAAACAAGTGCATAGGTTGAAATTAAGCTGCAGTGTTTAAATCTGAGCTTAAGTTAAAACTTCCTGATCCTGGTTCTCTATCGTCTGCTTTTTATATAGCTAAGTTTTATATGCTTTTTATATAGCTAAGTAACTTTTTTGCAGTTGAACAGTTTTTCTGGCACAACTGTAATACATATGATTCTTTACTGTAATAAGCAAATGCTTCCTGTTCTTATAGCACTGTAAATTTGGGCTGTCAGAGACTAATACCTATCTTTACAACTAAGAACAAGCACACCAGCAGCACATTCACTGAAGAAGACAGTCTTTCTCAACCTGATGACTTCCAGATTAATCTGTGAGCACTTTGTAGGCCTTCCTGAAATTGTTTTTCACTTGGTATAAAATGAATGTGTAACAGTAGAAAGGCTAATGGCAAACAAGTATTTTCATCCCAAGCACCTGTTTAACTATCTGATTCCAAATATGCAAGGGTTGAATGAAAAGTAATGCCTCCACTTCCATAACTTAATTTTAAATAAGGATATTTTAATAAATGAAACGGGAGAATTATGCTTGAAATGAACTCTTGTCACCTGTATTCTCCAGATAATCACCACCATTCACTATACACTTCTGACAATGATGAAAAAGGGTCTTAAAGTTGCCATGAACGAACTTTACACTTTCTTTCTTCAACCACGTCCTTTCCACCTCTTCATTTGAATCAAACAGAAGCTCCCAAAGGTAATCCTTTAATTTTGGGAAAAGGTGGAAATCTCATGGTACTAAGTCTCGACTATAGGCAGATGGAATAAGAATGTAAGATTAAACTTCACAATTGTCTCTTGGATGGTTCTTGAAGTATGAGGCCTAGTGTTGTCATTTTGCAATGATGTTTCCTTCTTGTGCTTCCAAACTCTACTTAATCATTGTTTCAAATGTGTGAGTGTTGTAATATAGCACTCTGAGTTGATAGTGGGGTCAGGTTCAAAGAAATCCATGTTGACACCATTAGTGTCCCAAAAAACAGTAACTATGAGTTTTCTTGCTGAAGCCTGGGATTTGCATTTTTTTATAGGTGAATCTTTGTGGCAATATTCCATACATTGTTTCTGGGTTATAATGATGAATCCTTCAGCAGTCAAAAATTCAGTCACAGCACACTGCTTACTCACTGCAGACTTCTGTTTCACAAATAGCAACACAACCCTTTCTCACAGCCATTTTCAGCAGCAGAAAGAGCAGACAGTAAAGAATACATCAAAACTTCTAGCATGTTAATACTGCCATCCATTGGTGACTTCTAACATTGGAAGCATTACTTTTCATTCAACCTTCATCTGTATTTAAGAAACAACATCACACATACCACTGACGCTGCCTGGTTGAGTAGCTGCAATTTCCTGAATTTCTTGTAGCTCTTTCTGATTAGATTCTAGTGCTTCCAGTAACTGTTGCTTCTTCACAGACAGTTCGTGCAACTCATGTACTTCCTTTTCTGCAATTATAAACTTTATGAAGGACCCTTTCAGAAATATTTTTAAGCTCCTCACTTTTCCATTGCTTACAAAAAAAAAAAAAGCAACCTTTGATAGAGCCAAATCTGAACATCTAAAGGACACTTAGGGTACAGATATCTAATCCGAATATTCCAGGAGACAAGTTGAAATAGTACTTCTCCACACAGTCACCAGAAGATGCACCATACTGTAGAAGAATTTCTCCTTTATGACTTTAATAATGGAGACCAGAATACTCATTGATACAAGCACAAAGTCAATTTATTTCAGTATCAGAGACTACAATAGTAAATGTAAAAAGGGACAGAGATGGAATCTCCTTATAATGGCTTATGCAAATAAGCTGACCCAGACAGAAACATGAACTTCTGTGCTTCCTAAAATAGCACAGCAAAGTCAAATATTTTAAGGTAAGTTCTGAATCCAAAATATGAATAAAACCATATGAAAATTATTCATAATTACTTGCACAGCACCTCATCAGAGCCGAAAGGCTACTATAAATGTGCAGCAAGGGGTATCAGAAAGAATGACCATTATTAAGTAAATGTTCTGTCAGATTAAATGGTTTATTATCATAAAAACCAAAGAGGGGATCCATGGGGTCCAGTACTGATTGACATAAGTTCTGCTTAAAATACTCAAATATAAATGCCAATGAAAATTAAAATTAAAATTTAAAAAAATGCAGGTACCTTGGAATTGTCAAACGTATTTGAATGGAAGGATCAGGTGGAAAGAACTCCAACTGTCCTTCTCTCTCTTATAGCCTCACTGATTACACTGATTGCTAGATTTACAATATGGAAACAATATGCATAATCTTTGCCACCTTTTCTAAAATTCTTAGTAATATATTTCTTATTTACCAGAAGGTGGTATAAATGTAGTTCTTTCTGAAGCACGACGACATACATTTTGTATATCTTCTAAAGTTGCCTCCAGATTAGTGCTCAAACATCTTCTTTGCTCAGTTAACTCCTGCAGCTTATGTGCTATTAAAAAATCCATAATAAAATATTATTATGCATAAAAATAGTTAAGTTCATTAAGATCATTCTTAGTATTATCTAGATTTCAAAAGTTTAATTATTACCTTGTATCTAATATTTCTGGTATCACTTCCAAAGTGGAATGAATTCCTGCCTCCCCAAAACCTCCACCCACTCACAACTGATTAAACTGTGCAACATTTCATGCATCACAGAATGGATATTAAAATTATTAAATGGTCTTGGAACGATAGTGCTTCTGCCTATTATCTCAGGAATATAACCCATCTTGATTATGGGATAATGCTGCCATGCTGAGAATGCCAGCAACACTGAAGATATGTTCGTATGCCTCTCTCTCCACAGCTTTACTTTAAAATAATACATAGGCTAAAAATTAAGATGCAAAGTTCAAATTTGAGTTCAAGTAAAAACTCCCTGATCCAAGCTCTCGCTCCTCTGATTTTTATAATGCCAAGATAATCACTCTTTTGCAGTTGAATAAGTTTCCTGACACAGCATTAAGTACATGTATGATTAAGTATCATGATTCCATGGATAAATATCCAAGTGTAAGAAACAGCAGCTGAAATACCAGTGGCATCACTTGGTTGGGTAGCTGCAAGTTCCTGAACTTCTTGTAGCTCTCTCCAGTTAGACTCCAGTGTTCCAAGTAACTGTTGCTTCTTCTCAGATAGTTCATGTAAATCATACAATTCCTTTTCTGCAAACAGAAATTTTCTGAATAAACACTTGGGTATTATCTTTTAGCTCCTCATTTTTTAATTGCTTGCAAAAAAACAAAGAAAACTCCTTAACAGTGTTTACTCTGAATATGAAAAGTCCACCTAGGGGGCAGACATGGCTTGTATATTTCCTACCCTTTTATTTCCCTGCTTACCAGAAGGACATATAAATGTAGTTCTGTCTGAAGCCCGACGACATACATTTTGTATACCACCTAGAGTCGCCTCCAGATCTATGGTCAAACGTCTTCTTTGCTCTGTTAATTCCTGCATCTTATGCTCTATAAAAAATCCATAATAAAATATTACTAGACATAAAAATAGTTAAGTTCCATAGGTTCATCTTTAGTATTATCTAAATTTTGAAATCTTAATTAGCAAATATCTAGTATTTCTGGTGTTACTTCCAAAGTGGAATAAAGAGCCCACTTCCCTCAAACCTCCACCCGTTCACAAAATTAAATTGCAGAGCATTTCTTATATTGCAGAATGGATATTAAAATTATTGTTTTGGAGGCTAGGGTTTCTGCCTATATTCTCAAGAATGTAACCCAGCTTGATTACAGGATTTTAAACTGGTGTGCTGAGAATGCCAGCAGAATTGATTCCAAATATATATTCATATTTAAATATAAGAAACCACAACATACATACCAGTGACACTGCCAGGTGGGATAGTTGCAAGTTCTTGAATTTCTTGTAGCTCTTTCTGATTAGATTCCAGTGTTTTCAGTAACTGTTGCTTCTTCTCAGATAGTTCACGCAACTCATGTAATTCCTCTTCTGCAAGTAGCAGAGCTAGCTTTAATAAGAAGTACTAAGAAAAAACTTTTAAGATTCTGACCTGATCTTCAGCCTTACTGTAATTGTTCCCTCCTCCCCCTCTTTCCCCTCCAAAGAAGTAGGGGAGAACATCCCATTTTGCTTTCTTCTCAGATTTCTATTTTGCAAAACTGCTCATACAATTTCTCCAAAATTTCTCTTCCACATCCACCAGATTGAGTGAACTGAAGCTAAGAGAGATGTACATTAGACTGCTTTGCTGGCCACTAGGCAAGACTGAAATGAGAATTTAAAAGAGAAATAATATAGGGTAAAGGACAAAGAACATAATATACAGTAAAAAAACAAAAAAAAAAACCTAAACTGTGCTCTTAGAGGAAGACCAGCTTAAACCCTGATCTATTGGCTCAGTAAGTAGAGACTGCCTAGGATGACAGAATGGCCTTTCCTTACCAAAGTAACCATGGCCCTGCCTACATTTTCCAGTGGAGGCACTATCCCAAGGTCAAAAAATGTCCTCCATGAGGTACTGATGAATTATGAAAAAAATTATCAAGGTCCAGTCTTATCTTTAGATTATCTCAGTGAAAGTTGCTTAAAGCCACTAAAAATGTATCAAATATGTGTCTTCTCAACAGAAAAAAGTGATCTTCCTTAGCCTATCCATAGACAGTACATGGGTGCAACTGTTCTTTCTGAGGTGAAGTCAACTGTGTGCCCTTACCACATGAAAAAATTTGAAATGTACTCTTTCTGGACATTCACTATTTTGAACTTCTAGGTACCAAACTGAGCTGTTCAGCTCATAGTTAGTCAGCATTTGCCACATGAATTACAAGGGTGCATAAGCAGCAAAAATACATTAATTCCAAAGACTGAGTTTGGTAGAAAAGTGAAATATCTAATATCATCATGTTTGCTTATAGAGAAATAAATCCTTATTTCTCCATAATTATATTTTTATAATTATAAAAATTATTGTATTTCTTTATAATGAACCCTTTTTAAGATGTAAGTCTTATTTGTGGTTTACAAGTTATTGATATTTAAAGTTGTTTAGAAATTAAAATTGCCTCACTAGTATACCAATATCAGTATTTATTTGCTTTGTTAATTATGGCTGTTGCTTTCAAAGATGGCAGTCAAATATTAAGATCAGAAAATGAGATAAATGTGACTGTATCAAAAATTATTTCCAATTAGGAAAATAAAATCTCAATATAACTGTATTCTTTAAAGATAAAAGTTTTTTTTTTTTTAATTACTGAATCCATGCAAAGACTCAAGATAGCAAAATGCAATTCCAAGAAACAGAATCAAGCATTTCCAGAGCAACCCAAAGTTTGCAAGGTCTTAAAGTGTAGCTGATTCAGTTTGACATTAGCTTTTGAAGAGTAGCATTCCCTTAATACTAATTCAGCTACATAAAGTGTTAATTTCAGTTTAACAAGAGAAATAACAAGAAAGGTGGGGTGGCAATGAAATGCATTAATAGTAGTCTGTGACAACTGAACTAAAGTCTGAGTACTTGCAAAAAAAGAGCAGTAACTGATTACAATAATCTTAGCATCTGTCCCATATAGCACATTCAGGATGTAAAAAGTTTCTTCTCAAGAGAAGAGGGGAATTGCTCGGGTTAAATGTACAAACGTTGCTGTTTCCAGGGCATCCTACATGGGCATGAATCTATGTTGTACAGATAAGTAGTATGACAATTTCAACTTCCAAGCTCCAGAGAATGGGCCTCCTTAATAAGAAAATGGTGAATTAGTTCCATACAGTTATTTGCCCGAATAGATGAGTTTGTTGATTATACAATTTTAAAGTTATATTTGTGGGAATTTTTCACTGTTCTCAGCAAGAGTTCTGATGACAATAGCTCATTGCATACATCCAATGTACTCACCTTCAAGTTTGCTTTCAGCTGTAAGCCCTGGAGCGTAAGTCCATGCCCTTTCCATATTCTGTAGATTTGCCTCTAAATACCTAGCCAATTCCTTTCTTAATGCTGTTAATTCTTTTATTTTTTCATCTGTGAAAACAAATACTTTCTCCTATATTTTGTGTTCATTGTGTTGAAAAATACTTATTTTAAACTAATTAGCATTTTTATGTATGTAGTAATTTATCTGAAACAAATATACTGTTTGAACAACTATGCCACACAGGTGCAGGTAGTCCTCACTTAACAACCCAGTTGGGACCAGCAACTTCACTGCTAAGTGAAGTGGTCACTAAGTCGGAAATCACATGACCTTGACTGTGCTTTCCAGCTGGAAAGAGATAAGGCTACTCAGTTTCACACCTTCCGCTTTTGTTTGCCTCCTAACCACTCCCCCATCCTTTGGAATGCTTGAGTGCCTGCTTACTGTCTTGTACACATTGAAAGCAATACAATCACACTGCAACCCAGGGCTGGGAGCTGCGGGCATGCTATACAAACAGCTTACAGTGCTCTCTTGAAATCGCTTTCCAATCTCTCTGGTCTGGGGGGTGCAGGGAGGATAAAAAAAACAAGCGATTTCTGCCAGCAATCTCTCCTTTGCCTGACCCTTCCCCCCACCCCACCCCGCAGAGTAGAGAGATTGGAGGGGAAGAGATTTGAAGAAAGTAAGCTGTTTGCTCTTCTACACATCGAAAACAATGTGATTGCACTGACTGTGGGAAAGGATCAGATAAAAGAGAGATTGCCTACAGAAATTGCTTCCTGCCCCCCCCCCCCCCCCCCCGCAGAGCAGAGAGATTGGAGAGAAAGAAATTTCAAGGGAATGCGTAGCCAAGAGAATGCGTAGCATGCCCACAGTTCCCAGCCCTGGGCATGATCATATTGCTTTCTATGTGTAGAATAGCAAACAGCTTACTTTCTTGCAATCCCTTTCTCTCCAAACTCTCTGCTTTGCAAGCAGGGAACAAAGAACAAAACACAGGTCAGGCACAAGACATGTACTGACTGTAATGGTGATCACATGACTGAGGGACACTACAAAGGTCATAAATGGTCGTAAATTGGCTGTAAAATTATTTTTTCAGCACCATTGTAACTTCAAACAGTCGCTGAACAAATGCTCAGTAAGCAAGGACTACCTGTTGTCCTTGTTTAGCAACCACAATTGGGGCCAGCAACTTTGTCATTAAGAGAACTGGTCACTAAGTGAAACTGCAACTGTGCTCATGATCTTACTTCAGCTTTCCTTTGCTTTCCAGATCTGCGAAGGCCACAAATGCGAGGATTGGTCACAAAGTTACTTTTTAATCACCATTGTAACTGTGAATGGTGACTGTACAAGGCAATCACTAAGCTAGGACTACCTGTAATATTCATTGATACATATGTAGAGACTGAAATGATAGAATACATCGTTTTGCTGGTGGGAAAAAATATTGTTCAGTCCAATTGTCAGGGGTGTTATCTTAGTTAGGAAACCATCAGTTCCAAGAATAACTTGTCATGTTAGCCCAGAAATCAAATTTGACTACATTATTGCTAAAAGGAGGTAGAGGAGCTCAGTTATAGCATCATAGCTGTAGCCAGGGGCTGACTGTAGAACAGTTCACGAACTACTCATGTACACATTCCAAGTTGCACTACAGAAGAAGAAGAAAGCCAGTCAGTTTCCACAATATGATCCTGAACATATGACCACAATTTTCAGGGAGAATATCAGGACTGGCTTAACCCTAAGTCCTGAACTTCATTGATAGAGAACCAGAGGAATTATGGGATTAACTTAAAGAAATCACTGAGGATGAATGTGAAAAGAGACTGCCAAAAATGAAGGAAGAGAAGAAAGCAAACGGGATGTCAGAACAAACCATAGAAATTGCCAAGAAGAGAAGAGAAGCCAAAGCCAAGAAAGACAAACATCTCATAAAAGAACTTAAACAGTTCCAGAGAGCTGTTAGAAGAGACAAGAAGCAGTATTACAACATCTGTAAGGACAATGAAGATGGAAACAGGCATGGAAAAACAAGGAAAGTCTTTCAAAAGATCTCTGAAATCAGAAGAAGTTCCCAACCTCAAATTGGTATGCTAAAGGATACCAATGGACAGATAGTAACCGATTCAAAGAATATCAAAGGAAGATGGAAGGAATATACTGAAACACTGTATAGTAGAGATGTCAACATCCAAGATACCTTAGAAGATATGCTCTACTTACAAGAACCTCTAGCCCTAAAGATGAAGTTAGATCAGCACTCCAGTCATTACCTAGTTGAAAGGCTACAGGAACTGATGCAATACCCACTGATATATGGCAAGCAACCAAAGAAAATCAGTAAAGGTTCTAACCAAGCTATGCCAGCAATTCTGGAGAACAACCCAGTGGCCAACAGATTGGAAGAGATCAATCTACATTCCAATACCAAAAAAGAAGACTTAACAAAGTGTGCAAACTATCATTCAATATCCTTAATTTCACATGCTAGCAAAGTAATACTTAGGATCATCCAATGCAGATTAGAGCCCTACATGGAAAAAGAGATGCCAGATGTTTAAACTAGCTTTAGAAAAGGCTGAGGAACACAAGATACTGATGCACACTGGATCATTGAGAAAGCCAAAGAATATCATCATCATCATCATCGTCATCATCATCATCATCAAAAAGAAGTCACTATGTGCTTCACTGATAATAGCAAGGACTTTTGATTGTGTTGATCACATCAAGCTGTGGAATGTGCTTAGAAAAATGGGAATCCCAGAACATCTCATTGCCCTCGTGAGAAACTTATATACAAGTCAGAAAACCATAGTAAGGAGAGAACATGGTAAAACAGACTGGCTCCAGGTTGGCAAAGGAGTGTGACAAGGCTGTATACTCTCCCCTTATTTATTCAACCCATATGCTGTATATAAATTAAGGGAAACTAGATTGGAAGAAGATGAGCATGGTTTAAAATTGGAGAAAGAAACATCAATAACTGCACTATGCTGATGACATTGCCCTGACAGCCAAAAATGTAAAGGATTCACAAGCTCTAGTAAAAAAAGTTATATAGCCAAGTGAAAAAATGGGATTAAAATTAAATATAAAGAAGACCAAGCTAATGACAACAGGTGGAACTACCAGCCTTAGAATTGGCAATGAAGATACTGAAGTGGTGGATAGATTCTGCCTTTTAGGATCAACCATCAACAGTAAGGGAGCAAGCAGTCAAGAAGTATGCACTTGGTACAGCAGCCATGAGGGCCTTGGAAAAGATATTCAAATGCTGTAATGTGTCTATACCTACAAAGATCAGAACTGTGCAAGCCATGGTATTCCCTATGACATTCTATGGAAGCGAAAGTTGGACTTTGAACAAGCAGCATAGGAAGACTATTGATGCTTTTGAACTCTGGTGTTAGAGAAAACTCCTGAAAATACTGTGGACAGCCAAAAAAACTAACCAATTGATCATCGAACAAATCAACCCAGAGTTCACACTTGAGGCCAAATGACCAAACTCAAATTACCCTGCTTCACACACATTATATAACTCTCTGGACCCAGCTCTCTAATGCTGGGAAAGGGGAAAGGAAAGAGACGAAGAGGACAACCAGCAGAAAGGTGGATGGACTCAGTTACAGTGGTGATAAATGCACTGTTGGAAGACCTGAAACAGCAGGTTAGGGACAGATCATCGTGGAGAAAGTCTATCTATGTGGTCACAAAAACGACTTGATGGCACATAATCCATTAATCAAGGACCTAACAAAGTAATTAAAAAAACTGTATTATTTCAACATACATAAAAAATACAGTAAGTCACAGCAACTCCAGTAAGACCAAACCGCATCATCTTGGCATCACAAATTTAGGAATCTTTCTAGACTCTCAACTCCTGTCACCTGACATTTGAGAAGCCTCTGCCCTTTTAGCCTCCCAGAAGGCAATGAAGACTTAGTTCTTCCACCAAGAATTGGGGTAGGATGAGGCTGAGTCAGAAGTTAATAATTTGGTTGGTCTGGTACCTGGTGGGAAGGGTTTTTCTGTTTTTATTCTATTGTTTTCATTGGTTGTTGTGAGCTGCCTAGGATCACTATGTGAGATAGGTGGCCATGTAAGTCTTTTAAATAAATACAATAAATAAATAGCCAGGAAGGCCTTCACAAAAATTCATCTCATGAACCAATTGCATGCATTCTTGGGCCAGAAGGCCCTTTACATGTTTAATGATGCCTTGGTTATCTGACTACTGCAATGGGCTGTATTTGGGGTGGAGAGAAGTCCACTAGGAAGTTTCAGCTGATTCACAATGCAGCAATACGAACAGTTATGGGCATGCCACATTATTCTAAGCAATACCTCTGCTTTGTGAATTGTACTAGTTATCAGTACATTTTTGACTGCAATTTAAGGGCTGCTTATCATATACAAAGCCTAGTTATCTGAAGAACTATATCTCTCCCATTCTTTTGCCTGCCCTATAGCATCCATTAAACAATACCATTTGATGGGGGCAAGGAAGTATGGCTTCTCTGTTGGGAAAAACATTCCCCCCAAGATTTGAATGATCCCAACCCTGGTCTCCTTTAATTGAGCCTTGAAGACATTGTTCTTTCCTCAGACTTTAGAGTAGGATGGGTTGTAGGCTCCCTTTGTGAGCAAAGTGCAGCAAAAGGTCCCAAAAATCCTGCTCTCAGGAAAATTACACATCAGCATGAGAGCTTGCAAAATGCAATATCCATATTTTGCTTTCCAAAGAAAATCCAGTCAGAAAATATAAACTAACTGGTCTTTATTGATAAAAATGCAAAACTTCATAAAATACAAGTTGCATACAAAATATAGAATATAACAAAGACTTCTTCTCACTTTAGCTTCCAAGACTTAACCACAACAAAGTCTCTAGCTAAAAAAACACTCTCAGAGAAGAGGTACACTACTTGGTTACTAGTTAAGACTACATAACCTATAAAACCTACATGATTAACTATACAAGACAAACTGACTGACAGGCTGGGCATTTACCCTCCCGTTATATTGCCAGCATGTCACCCCCCCCCCACTGAATAACTAACATACACATTACAGTAGGTGGCAGTAAAAAGCATAACAGAATCACAAGATTCTTTGTTTACATTAGCTTCATAGAATAATCTCGACACCTGTTTTTGTATAGGGAACGGGATGACCTTCTTCCCATGAGAAAATCCTGATAGGTTTCTTATGCCTGTTCCGCTGTGATGATCATCTTCTTTTTCTGTTGTTCTATTTCCTTGATTTTCAATTTGCATGCCACCCAGAATCATTGAAAAGTTAAGTAGTTTAGACAGGTGAAAATTAATTAGATCTTTATAATGCAATGAAATTTCACATGGTTTCCATGCCAATACGTATTTCCCTGACTAAATTCCTCAATCACAATTTCTCTTATGAGTCCAAAGTACAAGGAATAACCATGTGCAATACATCCTGGATATGAAAAAAATCAGATTCATTATCTCACTGACTAAAGGGTGATTGGCTTGAGCATTGCTTCTGGACATCAACAAAACATTGTAAACTGTGGTGCAGTCCTGTACTTTTCACTGCTCCTACCCACCCTGGGAAATGAAAGAGTACAGTTAGAGCACTGCTTCATGAAATGAACCACTGAAATAAGTTAGCAAGTCTTCTCCACCACAACTTTCTAGAAATGGATCACTCCAGTCATCCAGACTGAGTATTAGATCCTTCTGACAGAAAGGAATTTTCCATATGAGCCTTGTGCAAACAACATGATCTTCCAGAGCCGTGGTATTTTTGTATCTTCTCAACTATTTAGTGATCTCATCTTATGGCTTATTCCTACCACCAAGAGTGCTTTTTAGTCCTGATTGGTTCTTTGTCTCAATTATTGATTTATCCCAGAAGTTTTGTTTCAGCCTAAGAGTATCAACTATTTAAGTCAATTCTTAATCCTAGAAAGAAACCAGGACTTCAAAAAGAAATACCAATTGTGTCAGCTGAAACTATTAGTATATTCTGATACCCAATAAGATTTACCAGTCACTGGCAAATCACATAAAGCAGCCTTTCTCAACTGGGGTTCCATGGAACTGTAGGGTTCTGTGAGAGGTTGCTAGGAGTTCTGCGAGAGATTGTGAAAAAAACAGCAACAACAACATAGTATTTGAATTTTGCATGCTCTACAATCCTAGCACTCTCAGTATCAGAGTTTTTCACACCACGACTAAGCTTCTAGTGCCATTTCACCAGGAATTCCTCAAGACATTGTAAAAAAAAATTTTTTTTCAACTTTGTGCACCACACAGTGCTAGCTGTAGATATAATAATTTTTATGCAGAGGTTCCCTGGGACCTGAAAAATATCTCAAGGGTTCCTCTAGGGTGTAAAGGTTGAGAAAGGCTGATCTAAAGTATAAGTGAGTTGTTGTGTGTGTGCCTTCAAGTCAGTAGTAACTGCCTGGACTAGTCGCTGTAGTTTTATTAGCAAGATTTTTGGATGTGGTTTGCCCTTGCCTTCTTCCTAGAGCTGAGAGAGAAGGACTGGCCCAAAGCCCCTCAGCTGGCTTCATGCCTAAGATGGGGCTAGAACTCACGCTGTCTCAATTTCTAGCCTGGTGCCTTAACCACTGCACCAAACTGGCTCTCATAAGTGAGTAATGCACCTCATTTATCACCTGTAACAATTGGCCACTATTCATAATGTCTGAGGATTCACCTGCTTTTCCCTGCAGTCCAGCTGATCATATTTTTACTGCTCATATCTGTGATGGCAAAACACTGGTCTCCCCCAAGCCTGCCAAATAATTGTTTGACATGCTGGAAAGAACAAGATCTGTCCCTGCAAAGGTGAAAAGCATCAGCCTTGGTACACTTGCGCATACATGAGAGCTTACTATGGAACTGATGGAAAACACTGAGAACAAAGACAGCCATGCCCACATCACTTCATCTTTCATTTGCACCTCACATACTGGTTTTCATTTCTACTGGTCTTACATTTATTATTGTTTTTATAGAGAGACTGCACCTACCAGTAATATTGCTTGGATGGGTAGCTGCAAGAGCCTCAGCTTTTTCTAATTCCTCTGCATTTGATTTCAAACTTGCAAACAAAAGTTGGTTTTGTTTTGTGAGTTTATCAATCTTCTTCTCTACAAAATGAGAAATATTTTTAAAAGACTTAGGAGGGAAATGTACATATACTGCAGTTTAATTCTATTGCACTAATCTTCTGTTTTAAAAATAAGATCTGTAAAGGATCTGTATTTTTCCCAAGCCAGGCAAATAGTAGGTGCAGTTGGAAAAAAATAATATGAGGAAGATACTTTAAATCCTCCCCTACCCAGCATAGTGGTCACAAACCAATCTGGGAATTTCTAAAATAAATGTATGGGTCTGCATGGGGAGGATGGTTATACCAATCTGGATGGGGAGGAACCAGCTTCAGTTCAGTCCAGATAGGACTGAGTGGCTGTAGGCTTTACACTCCACTGCACTCTCTACCCACCCCCCGCCCCCCCGGTATCTAGTGATTTGCCATCTTTAATTCTGGCTGGAATTACACTCCCCCAGTCAGAGTTGGTATGCAATTTAATGATCATCCTAGATTCACAGCTCCTGCTCAAAGAGCAAGTGGCAGTTGTGACCAAAAATGCCATTGCACAAATAGATCTTGTGTGCCAGTTGCACCCTTTTCTAGATCAGGAGGCACGCTCATGGTCACTCATGCTTTAGTCATCTCCTGATTGGAGTATTGCAACATGGGGCTCCCTTGAATCTTCAACGGGTCCAGAGTGCAACAGCACAGGCAGTAGTGGGCACACCGCAGTATACCCATGTAACACTGCTGCTGCTCCTAGTAGGCTTCCAAGTGCAATTCAATGTGCTGGTTGTCACCTTTAAAGCCCTCCATGGCATGGGGCCAGGTAACTTGTGGGGTCACCTATCCCCAATGGATTCTTCCTGTCCCACTAGATCTGGCAGAGTGGGCATGCTTCAGGTCCCCTTGATGAAGCAATGTGATCTGGTGTGGCCTCAGAAGTGTGCCTTCTCTATCAATGGCACCTGATTTATGGAACAACTCCCCCTGAAGAAATGGATAGCCCCAACCGATCCATTTCAGGAAAGCAGTGAAGACCTGAATTTCCCCCAAGACACTGGGCAAGGATGTCCATGGAGCTGTCATGGTATGTTTGACATATGGATATGAGTTTTATTGAGGCTTCAACATTGGTTTGCTTGCTTTAATAGTTTCTAATAATTGTATTATGTTTTTATTCTTCACCACCCACCTACCTTTTGATAGACAAGGGGACATACAAATTTGTTAGTTAAATAAATAAATAAAAATCTTATCAAGCTTGGCTTCTATACAAATACAATAACATATTATTTATTTTACTTATTTACCATATTTACATACCACCCAATCAACTAGAATTCTGAGTAGTAAACAATACAACTGTTAAAACCATGTTAAAACATGTTGTGTTGTAACAACACAATAAACCATAAAAGAAAGTCTAAACAAATAAAAATAAATATACAAGAGGTCCAGGCAAAGTAGATGCCAAATACTTGCTGGAATAACATGGCTTCAGTCTTCATCTTAAATACAAGGAGGGAAAGGGTCATTCTCATTTCTGAGGGCAACATATTCCAAATAGTAGGGTTCACCACTGAGAAGGCCTAACATCTGGCCCTCGCCTCATGGACATCATGTTGGGGGACCCTCAACTCCTATGTCATACAGTGAAATTTACAGGAATATAGAAGAATATATAGAAATAATAAGCAATGATTAAGACAGCTCAGGAAAAGGCAGCTGGCAGAAATCAAAGTATTGTTTTCACTTTTTAAAAGAAACATTCTAACATAAGGGAAATTGTTCCATGTGATAGGTACCACAACTAAATATTCCCACTTTCAAACCATAATTAAATTGAAGGTATCACATCTGAACTACAATAATTTGGACAGTGACAAGACTGCTGCAAAGAGTTTTTCCTTGCTGCTATATAGTAATTATTCAGACTTTGGCAGTGCAGATATATTAGATCTAGTTAAGTGAATATCAAACAGGCACAGATAAGACATCCCCTCCAGAAGGCAAGGATTGGTTAGGCTTCTACAGAAGCACAATGTACACTGTATATATGCACAATGTAGCATATTTTACTAAATGAAAAATGCAAACATCAACAACATTTTTACTAAAACTTAAAAGGGACTAATGGAGCACTCTGATGTTATTAGCTTTAAACTTTGCAAGTCTAAACACACAAGCCATTTTGCTATTCTGCAATAACGTCCTCTCTTCCATCCGTCTTTAAAAAAAGTCATGAGATCCTCATAAACATTCCTACTTTCTAATAAAGGGCCAGGTGGGAAAATTCTCTATTTTAGTTTCAAACCCATATATACCTGCTAAACTTCTTGTTCATTTATTCATTTTAGGGTACTTCTTGATTTCAAAACTTGCATCTATTGAATGAAGTAACTATAACTTTAATGAACCATTATATTTTTAAAGCCATTTTTCTCTTAGGTGATTGAAGACAGCATTTCTTTCCCTCACTGCCTTACTTGCAAAAAGAGCTGACCTACTAGATCAGATCAGATTCCTGTTAAGAACTTTGCCTATAAGAATCTATCCCAATGTATATGTTTTGCATATATCACACTTATTTTTTTTGTGCTAAAATACCTTCAAAAGATCTAGCATTCTGAAGTTCTTGTAGATTTGCCTCTAGATTATCAGCCAAGAGTGCTCTTTGTTTTTCCAGTTCCTTTACTTTGTTCTCTGCAAAAAGAGAAAACATACTTTAAATAATTCAAGAGTTGGGGCCTTTAAAATGAAAATTAAGTGAAAAAAGCATTAAAATGAGTATTATGTTTCTATAAATGCATAACATTCATAAATACTTACAAAGACAATCCTAAACAACCACAAATTATGTCTTTCACAAACCACCATGTTACACACTTTGCAATCATGTGGATTATACAATAAAACTTTAGCATCACAGAGTTAAAAGGGGACATTTAAGGCATTGGTTCAATCTCCTACTCAGTGTAGGGATTCCAAATTAAAGCATTTTTGATAGATGCTGTCTAGCCTCTACTTGAACATATCCAGTTGAGGGGAACCCTCAATTGCTCAGAGTAATTGGCCCATTATCAAATTGCTTTTTTTGTTAGGAAGATTTTTCTAACATTCAGTCAGAACCTGTTTTAAGGTAACTGAAATCAACAAAGAATGAGGTATATCTCTCTTCTGTGTGACATCCTTTAAAGCAGTGTTTTTCAGCCTTGGCAATATGTGTGTGGACTTCATCTCCCAGAATTCCCCAACCACCATGCTGGGAGTTGAAGTCCACACATCTTAAATTTGCCAAGATTAAAAGATAAATATGCCTAGTTACTTCAATCTCTTCAAAGAACTTCCAGTCCCCAATTATCCTTGTTTCAGTTTCTTTTAAACTTTCTGTGGTATTACGAACTTTATATAATATTTGAGATTGGGTCCATCAAAGCAAAATACAGTGGAACAATGACTGACAATTATATTTCTGTCTATTTGTTCGTTTAACCTCCCCACTCATCCACAATAGAGATTCTTCAAATGTTTTATTCATCTTTTCTTCCCTGTTTGCAAATTTTCCTTCATCCGCCCTTCCAAGGAAACCAAATCTGTCAACAGACTCAGTCACATTTTTCTCCAAGTCTTCGAACATCCTTTGCAATATCTCTGGTTAATCTCTTTTTCTGTCACTTGCTCTATTAAAAATCCTCTTCTCCCTTCTGCAATTTTCGCTACTTTCTTAGTAGTGGCCATTTCTTTTAATTTATAATCCAGAGAGGAGAAGCTCTCCCCCCCCCCCCCCCCCCGCTTTTCCTGTATCCTTAACTCTCTGGAACCATTTGATACTCTGTAGTTAGATTCAAGGAGTGAATCATCAACCACCATAACTATTCTTTTTCACATCTTGCAGGGAACAACTGCATCACTTCTGTCTTTCAAGAAAGGACCATCCAACTACTTGTTCAGTAGTGTCTCATTTTCTTTCCCTGAAGGCTCAATATCTGTTTCTTCTGTGAGAGACTGAAATTATTTTTGAGACTCGGAGTAGTTTCAGTTCAGAATATCTTCTACATTTCTAACCACCTGGCACCTCTTTTCAATCTCAGGAACAACAATCACATACCTCACACACCTCCAAAGTCTCTGTTATTTTAGTTCTCCAAAACTCTAACAAAGATGTGGTTTGGAGGTAAGCTTTACCAGAGAAGGGATCCTATGACTGAGAAGACTCATCTTAGGACCCCACCCATCAGCATTCCCTAAGAGGTGGCACTAATAACATGAATTCTCATATAACTCTCACTGGTTGGGCAGATTTTGACTTAGAGCAGGCTATCTTGAATACACCCACATCCCAAGTAATTTGTTTGTTTGCTTGCTTGATCAACTTGTATGCCACAAGAGTAACTTTAAGCCATGATAGAGCATGGCTGTTTATGGGTGACAGCAGCAAAAAAGAAAAGAAAAAAGCACTTGCAAATAAACAAGAAATCAAGAATTGATGTGAAGTAGATCAAAGCCCGGAAGACCAATAGGTCAGTTCATCAAGCCAAAAGAATGCCCACAGAGAATCACAGGGAGCAGGTAACATTATAAAGAGACAATATCAGAAAGATGTTACACAAGTAAGATAAGAACTGCAGTTGCTAACGTACTGAGAGCCTTGAGGCATAGTTTATAAACAGAGTGTTTCCTAAGATTTCAGGCATTGTTAATTGCCTAAAAGTATATGGGAATACTCATCCTGCAAGAACACTGTCTCAAGTGCTTACTCCATCTTGTCTCTACTTTCATTCTTCAACATTCTGTCAAGTTCTTAGCCACCCCACCTCCACAGGAAGCAAGTTTCTTCCAGAATTCCTTTAAAATATTCATTGAAAAAGGATGGGATAAGATTACAGAAGTCTTAGCAAATTTATTGTTTTTCTTCAAAATCCAATTTATCTCCCAGATTACTAAAGTGGAGACTTTCTCAATCTCTTACACATGGCCGCCGCATGAACTGGTGAGGAGGCTGTTTTCTTATCTGATAAAGGAAGAATGTCCAGAATGTTAGGATGTGAAGCTTTCTTAGATTCTAAATATACTATTAAAGACCTGGAAATGAAAGACAAGATGATCTGACATTTCTTTCTCATTCCTCCCTTTCAATAGCACAGCAAGATCAAGCAATCTCAACCATTTTTTCTAGTTGTAATGCTATTGGGTTATCTGTATCCTGCCTCTGCAGTTACTCTACCTTCTCCTTATCTAAGGACAGTTCAGAGGTGAGCATGATACTTGGGCCTTTATTTGAAAGTAGGCCTTGGGTCTCTCTTCCAAATATACTCAAACATGCCATCAGTTTGTCACATCAAAAGGTCTTATGATTTCTCACATAGTCTAATTTTGAATATAGCATGTGGAGAAGAATCCACTTACAAGTGCATACGCCACTGATTACTGTTTATGTATGTATGTATTAGATGGACAATAGATTACTGTTTGTGTGCATCTGAATTACCCTTATCCCATATGTAGTTTTCCTTCTAGAGTAATTGGTTGGAAATATGCAGAATGTTTAATATAGATTCCAGAATTCCAGTTTCTTGTAACCACAGGATCAGCCCCATCCATCAGTTTCTATCTACTGGGGCTGTGTAAATTATTCAAAAGGGAATATCACAAAGAGTGCTCATATGAACAAAGCATTCCTCCTAAAGAGAACTGAGGCAGCTGTGCCCTCTGGAACACTTGGCATGGCTGCTTCCCAGGTTGTCTGCATATATATGTACATTCACAGACAGCACTTCCACTAGAACTGCTTTTGAAACAAAGCAGCTGTGCATACATACACATCTGGATTCAGATGTGAAAGTCTTCAGAACAAGCCTTTCAAGGATGCAGCTTCCTCAATACTTTAAGGAGAGGTGCTTCATTTGTATCAGTGCATACAGTGAAACAATGTTTCAATGCCCTGCACAGCCCTATGCAATACCTATTTTTTTCTTACAAGATATTTTCATTCTGGAGTATCCCAAATTCCTCTTTTTAACCTTCATTTTCCACCCTGATATCTTGTTTTTAAATAGAGTGTAAACTGTAAGGTCAAGGCAATTCTATGTTCTCATAAGACATAATCTTTCCAGCTACAACAACAATCCTGACATTTTCCTACAGTGAATAATGGCCATTCTAACTACTCCCACAGAGAAATATACTCAGTGTTCTTACCAACCTAGTCTAAGTTGACAGAGGACAAAGAAAACAAAGCGACATTAGGATTTGGGGGCTGGTCAAGATGTATCCACTAAACTTTTCCACTTCAGTGAAAAATGACTTGGATCATTTCCCATGTACCCACAAAGCCCTTTTGGCACTTACCATTCATTTCTGATGGCTGGGTAGATGCAAGAGCCCGGGCTTGTTCCAAATCTTTCATATTTAATTCCAAATGTGCAAGTAGCTGGGTTCTTTCTTCTGATAGCTTCTTAATTTCCCTTTCTAAACATACACATAAAATATGACTGCCTATAGTGAGTTACAGCACTGGATATCTAGCAGTAGCACTGACAATGGCTGCCCAAGGTTCCAAACTGAGTCTTTTACAGTACACCATCCTACCCAAAATGCCAAGGATATTATATGCAAAATGTGTGCTCTACCTATGAATCACAACTCTCTTAAATTCTGAAGCACTGTTGTCTGGGGCATTAATGTTTTCATCTTATTCTGTGGTGAATCACTCATAGCTAATCATGTTTATAGAGCTATTTGGTTTATATTTTTGATCACTATCAACGTAATATTTTATATTTTAGAGTTTAGAATTTGTATTTCTATATTGTTTGTTGGTTGTTAGATAGTTTTCCTTGGTTTTAATTCTTTTTGATTTATTGTGTATTTATGTTGTACTCTGCCAGGCTCACAGAGTTGGGCAGCCTTATAAATCTTGAAAATAAATAAATAAATTACATTTATAAGATTATATGCAACATAATTATCTCTACATGATACACAATTCTGATTTGATACCCACCAATCTCTTGCTCTTTTTGTATAACAGCCTGTACTTGTTGATAATCCTTTAAGTGTGAGTCTAGGATTGAAAGCAAGATTGTTCTTTCCTCTGCCAGGTCATTTATTTCTTCCTCTATTAAAAAAAGGAAGGCTTATTTAATCTAACCAATGGTACTAAGGTACTACACATACAAAAGTAAAGTTACAATTCTATCACTTTATGGTTGTAATAAAGATTCATTCATTCCATCATTTTATTTTTCTACACTGTATGACAAATAGGATGGCCTATATTACAGATCTTATTTTAACATTTATCTTACAGATTTTACCTGACAGTTTAGCTTCAGTAGGCTGCTTTTGCTGTAGAAGTCTAACAACTGATTCTATATTTGCAAATAATGTTCTTTTTTCTTCAACTTCCTCTGTTTCACCTATATGGATTGAAAAACTTGAGCTATTATGTAATATAAAAAATAGGGTATTTCTCCCCCTCCCCACCATGTTCTGTATGAAAGAAACTTATTTAACTAATCTTATGTTGGCTCTGGAATTCTCCGTGCCAAAGCCTCATTGCAGGGAGGTGCAGCCTGTTTGATTGGCTCACCCCAGGTGACTGCTGGACCTAATCAGTTTTCAGGAAGAGTTTGGTTTTCTTCCCATAGCTCTGGTGCATGGTTTGGCTGGGGTATTGGTCACAGTTTGGAATGAACATGTAACAAGGGCCCTGGATTGGATTGTGTCTGTGTGGACTCTCCGTGAGTGTGGATCCTGTAGAGCTGAGGGAGATGAAATGATACAAGAGATGCCTAGAGCACCACTGGCAAAAGGCAAAGAGCAAAGCCAACTGAGCACAGGTAAGTGCCTTTATTAGGACTTACCTTGTGGACATAAGAGTGGTGAACTGTACTTACTTCTCCACTCTTATGGCATCTGCAGATAGCCAGCCAGTGGCCCTGTTCAGATAACCAGATCCCTTCTGGGTAAGAAGGGCCTGGGGGAGCCCTTACTGGGCCACTGTGAGGAATATTCTTGGCATGTGATGGATAAAGTTGCTTCACTTCACTTGGAGTTGGATGCTGGCTGTGCAGATCCTATGGAACTGACTGAGATAGGTCTGGGCTCTGTTATCTGGAAAGAGTTTGAGCCAGTCACTCCCAAGGAAGTGGACGGGGCCTCGGAGCCATGAGCTCTGCCACCTGTGTGCTGGACCCATACCCTTCTGGTTGGTTAAGGCCTCTTGTGAGGCGGCATGCAGTTAGGCCCAAGTAGTGCTTAATGCCTCTTTGCAAGAGGGTGGTGCCACCTGCTTTGAAGGAGGTGGTGATACATTCCCTTCATAAGAGGCTATCCTTGGACCCAACCATGTTAGACAACTTTGACCAGTCTCCAACCTCCCCTTTTTACGGAAGATTGTTGAGCAGATGGTAGGCCCTCAGCTTCAGAGGACCCTAGATGAAGTGGATTATATATACCCTTTTCAATCCCGGTTCAGAGGGGTTGCAGCACTGGGACAGCATTGTTCATGCTTGTGGATGACCTGTGGAGGGTCCAGGATGAAGGTAGTGCATCTGTTCCTGGAGCTCTCAGCAGCATTCAGTATGATCAACCATGGTATCCTTCTAGACTGGCTTCAGGGGTTGGGAGTGGGGGCACTGTCCTGTAATGGTTCTCCTCCTTCCTTCTATGGTAGGTTCCAGTCAGTGTTGGTGGGGAGTGAGAGGTCAAACCCTAGGCCCCTGCAATGTGGGGTGCCTCAGCCCTCAGTTCTTTTGTTCCTCCTCTTTAACATCTACATGAGACTGCTGGTATATGTCATCCTACAGTACACTGATGATACCCAGTTATATATCTCCACCACTGGTGAACCAAGAAATTAATAAACCAAGCAAGCAGTTTATAAAAAAATGTGAATATAACGATACAAATATCATGAAATCACATATTACTATTCATCGCTTACCAGCTTGCTGTAGTTCATCTGTAGTTACCAGCTGATTTAATATCTGAAGTAACTCAAGTTTTTGTTTCTCGGGTAATTTCCCTATCTCATTGAAAAAATGCAAGTGAGAGTTTTGTTAAGAATATAACCGATGGACTCAATTCTTGGTCATTTAGGTAAAAGGCTAATAATACAATAATATATTTTGAGATCATATAGCCACTTCTAACCCATCCTGTGCTTGCTGCTATATATCCAGGCTAGTTGTCTGGGACACAAGTAATAAATGTATGGATATTTTTTAAAAAATAAAAGGAAATTCTGTGTTTAGAGCAAAGTGCTTATATATTTCTCGGGCAATTATAGATAATTTCTTTCAAAATCATATTTACATAATCCTTTATCTAATATTTTGAGCTACAATTACAAAATGTTCTTTTTAACTAGTATCTTGTACGATGGTTTGTTCCAAACATAATATGACTGGATTTAAATTATATCATGGAGTCCTTGGAGTTCTCTGAGCTTGCTTGTTTTCTTGCAGACATTTCATTACCCAACTAGGTAACATCTTCAGTGCTAGAAGGGAGTGGGTTTGCTCTCTGTTTATATACAGTACAGTAACTTGCCCTGTCAGTGTTGGTGGGGGAGTTGTTTTTTCCTTGGTAGTTCCTAGATTAGGCTGTTGTTTACTGCTTGATTGTTTGTCTGGTGTTAATCCTGGCGTTAATCCCTGCTTATCTGGATGTTGATTGCTCGTGAGGAGGTGTTCTGATCTTTTTGTTTCCTTTTTATTGTCTCTTTTGAATAGTGCTGTTTATCTCTATGTGCCTGTTGATGGCTGACTTGTCTGAAAAGACCAGAACACTTCCTCGCCAGCAATCAACATCCAGATAAGCAGGGATTAACGTCAGGATTAACACCAGACAAACAATCAAGCAGTAAACAACAGCCTAATCAAGTATCAGAAGGATGCATGGTGGAATAATGAATGAAAGAAATGAATGGCCAGTATGAAAGAAGTTCAGGTGGCTTGGTCATATAGAGAGAATAAACGAGGATCAAATTTTAAAACAATATGTGAGGGAAGACTGAAGGAGGATCAAAAGGAAGGCAAATATCAAGAAAATTGTGTTTTGGGTCAAACTGATGAGCTCCTAAGTTTAACGAATAGTAGGCAATATATAGAGTGGTGTATGGACATCATGGAAGCAAGGCTGATTTATAAAAATGGAAAGGTAAGGCAAATAGTATTGGTATAAAGTAGTTTTAGCAATGTTTCTTATTCTTATCTCATGACTTCAATTTCTTTGGTTTACTATTTTTTAGTCCTTTTCTGTATTCTGTATAAGATTCTTATCCCAAAAGGGAATAGCATGATGGGTATATACGTTTGAAATTCTAAATCCATGTTAAACACCCTGAAGGGCTAAAAAGTATTGGCCATTTACATTTCTAGAAGTCCATTGGCTAAATATAGAGTGGCAATTATTCCTTGTACATGACAATACAGGAATTTGGATGAATGCTAAGAATCATTGCTAGAAATTAGTGATTCAAAGAGCTGTGTGAAAAAAAAAATTGGGTGCCTAAGCTCAAAGCTAATTTATATATACATTAATTATTATATTTATTTTAATGCCTGCATAGTTATTTATAGATCAACAATAAATTAATATCATCTATTATATGAAGGAGAACATGTGGCAATTTGCTATTTACAGTATATTATTACCCCTATAAATAAATGAGTAACAGTATTTCCTCATATAAAATGTAAAATATTCCTCTAGTTTATGCAATATATACAGGGATTGATTTTATAGTCAGAATTGGTGCTATAAGTATTTTAATAGATCAAGTACTATTTATCATAAATATAGGATATTTTTTTTCTATTAAATGCATATACACATTTCTATTTCTATTAAATGCTTATCTATCTACACACACTCTGATTAAACTATGGCAAAACACCAATTACTCTAAACTAACTAAGAGTTAAAAAATAACCAGTAAATACTGTCGTTTGGCTTCTTTACATCTTAGCAAAGTAAGGGCAGTGCTAGCCTAGGGTCCCATCTGCAAATCAGAGGGTTTATCTTTCTTAACTATTTCTGATTTCCTTTTTTTTTTTTTTTTGGACATCATAATGAAATTTTAGACCCACAAAGGGTATAATCCTGAAGACACCTATCAAAGAATGTAGTATGTTCTGCTCTCATATTTCAGTGATACCTACCTTCGTCAGGTTCAAGCAAGAGTTTTGCTAAAATTTCAGCTTCAGGCATTCTCTTTAGCTCAGTCAAATGATCTGCTAACTGAACCATGCTTTTACTGATCAAGGGGTGACTTTTCTCCTCTATAAATTCAAAATATTTTTTAACATGTTACAACACAAACAGTATTATGTTTTGAGACAGACAGCAAAAGACATTAAGATCACTAAAGCAATGCTGCTTATGCATTCAGAAATATTTAAGCATCGTTATATTTGAGATACATTTTAATTCTGTGTATGTATATGATTGTTTATATATATATATATACACACACACACACATGTTCACACACACATATCATAATGCAATTATGTTTTATGATAAGAGCAGAATCAGCAGGACTCTGTAATGTCTGTGGGATGAAATCATGTTCACTGGCAGTCATATCACAATTGTAGAATCTCAGTTTAAGGGTAGCCTATCAAAATGAGAAATACATGGCATAAAGAAATAAACAGCATAAACATTAAATTTCCGATGTTTATGGAACTTACTTTTGGATTGGGGGTAGAGAAGCTTTTATCCTGTTACAGTCAAAGAAAGGAAACTTAATATAATATATAATCAGGAAAATAATGGGGAAGATCATATAGATTCTTAGCCTTTCCCAATGCACATCTTCAAAATTCAACTTTTGGACCTCATGAACACTTCCAGAGCTTTTTGGAAGGATAACAGAGACTACAGTAATGCCCTAATTCTACCAATACATGTTCTTGCTCTCCAGCAAAGTAATATTTGCACAGCTTCTGAAGACCCCTCAATCAACCTTTCCTCAGCTTTAGGATTTATCCATAAGTAAATTACATTTTTAAAAAATGTATTTAGGAATTATTGTACTAGGATTTTTTTAACATAACATTTCTGTTTTCCAAGAACATTGGATAGGATATATGCATGTTTTATCATAATTTTTTAAAGAATAAAATAACAAAATGAAAACAATAATTACCTTTTTTAAGTCCTACTGAGTCTATGTCAAGTCTTGGAATTTCTTTTTGCAATGTTAAAGGCTATTGAAAATAATTTAAAAAATAGTAAATGGAAAAATTCTATTACATGCTTTTTCAGTATGTCTACATTAAATCTGTTGGCCTCACTATTTATTTTTCATCTACTACAGTCACAATTTAAGGATTATTTGCTTGTTTTCTGTTATTGTACTCTAATTTTTACAATATGGATTAAAATATGAATAAAGAGCTATGTTAATTTAGAGGAAATTGGGTAAAAGGTAAGAAAAAGTATGGGTTGATTAATATGAAATTCAAAAATAATTTTAGAATGTTTTTTCTGTGAAGGAGATGGTGTGCAAGCATATACCTTACTAGCCAAGAAGTAGAAGTGATGATTACAAAAATGATAGAAATTTGAAAGAATTCGTTAGAAAAAAAGAGGGCAAGGAAAAACTCCATCAAAGTACCAGAGGATTAATGAGGGTGGCGATTACAAATTGGAAATATAGTTGACAAAGTATTTCAGATGTGAGTCCAAAAAAACCCCAGAGTTACAGTCTTTAGGAATATGGGAAGATAAAATAAGCACTGAATATAGGAAGGTTCTTATAATGTACAGAAATATTGGAAGCAGGTTCATCCTCAGGCCTGAAACAGAAGAGAAGTGGGTCCCACATACAAACCTGATTCTTTTCAGGCTGCAGAAAAAATCTCCATTTTGACTTATGGTGACATAGTGGTTTAAGAAGCTGCCTTATTGGTTCCCTCACCTCCTCCCCTTGCTAATTACTCCAACTGGACTGGTATTCTGGTAAATTATTCCATAGTTTTGTTTTAAATTTATAAAGTGCACTTTGAACTCATTAGAAAAGAAGTGCAAATTCTACTATGCCTCATAATATGATTTTAAAAGTTTCCGCCTCAAGGAGGATATTCCCAATAAATCCTCTAAAGAAGTGAACTCACAAGATGAAATTGTTTGTATGGTTGAGATTCCTGATATTCAATCCAAAAAAACCCTCTGCATCTTCCAATACAATTTAATCTAGGACTGGGGCTTTTTCTAAGGAAGAACCCAGTCTCCAGCTGATGGATAAATTGCAATCAGTGTGTAATCTCATGGACACCACAATAACAAATTATGTTCTGAGATGGCTATTATTTGTAGAGATATTGGCACATTAGAGAAGAACATTACCACTTTGGATTGCAACATGAAATTATTATGAGATGATATGAAAACAGTGCAGGCACAATTTAACAAGTTTCAAAGAGAGCTGGAGAATTTGAAAACAGTACTTGTTCCCCAAGCTGAAGGCTGCTGAATATACAATTCAAAAGCAAGTACAGGTAGTTCTCGGGTTATGACGGTGATTGAAACCAGAATTGCCATCACTTAGCGATGCGGTCGTAAAGCACAACATCACGTGACCACATTGGTTAGCAACACTTCTGGCAGTCCTAGTTGCCATCGTAACCCCAAGACACACCGGTCATTAAGTAGGAATTGGTGGGAGTCCCAGATAAGGAGCACAGGGGTGCTGTAAAGGGGATGCTTTGGGGGTTGAGGAGGCTCTGGGAGGCCTGACGCAGGGTGTGCGTGAGTGCAGGGAAGGTGGGGGAAGGAAGCTGCAGGTCAGCATGAGTGCAGGGAGACCAGGGGACCGAGGCTGTGGTGCCACACAAGCATAGGGAGACCAGGAGGACTTGTCAGGGCAATTTGCAACCTTCCATGCCAGCTTCCCCAATGACTTTGCTTGTGGGAAGCTGGCAGGGAAGGTCGCAAAGAGCAATCACATGACCATGGGGTGCTGCAACCGTTGTAAATGCGAGCCATTTGTCAAGCACCCAAATCATGATCATGTGACCATAGGAGTGGTGTGATGGCCGGAACTTCAAGGACTGGTCATAAGTACCACTCGTTCAGCACTGTCACAACTTCAAACCGAACAAGTGGTCAGTAAGCAAGGACTACCTGTAAAGGGCATAGATCTGCATAATAAAAACCTGATTTAAGTACAAGGGTATCTAAGTCATACTCATTTTATTTTTGTTTGCTGCCTAGAGTTCCTTCTGGTATATGGACAGCCACATATGTTTAGTAAATAAATAAATGCATACATAAAGAATATTGATTTTGGGGGGAAATGTTCACAAGAGCTGCTTTCATTATTTTCAATTCTGATTTGGAAATTGATGATGCCTTTCACATGAGAACTAATGTGAAAATACCAAGAAGCACCAGTCCTATTATTGTTATGTTTCAGAGAGTTACGGTTTATGATACAGTCTTAAGAAAGGCATGTCTCTTCCTTGACATTTAAACAGCACAGGCTTTAAATATTTCCTGACATTCCACCTTGCAGAGATCTCTTTGAGGAAGGTATTCCCTGTGGCTCACACTTTGGTTAAAGAAAAATCAATTAATTTTTTTCTTATTTCTTGCCATTTTTTCTTTCAATCTGAAACCAAATTAAGCAATTTACAGATTCTGATGCTCCTTTAGAATTTTTCACTGTGTAATAAGATAGCTATCTGAGAGAAATGCAGACTCTTCACGAACAGGAGAAGATAGAAAACTGGTAGAAACCTGGAGAATCTCTGAATCAGTAAGTAACAAAATAAGTGGTAAGGTAAAAGCCACAGAAACTGCAGCTGTTAGTAGTAAAGATAAAGGTGAAGACAGAGGTGCCACTGATTACACAGAATGTATCTTCAGCCAGGTCAATAGCATAGCAGGAAATTAAAGGATATGGCACAGTCACAATCGTATGGGGGAAAGACTAGTATCGCGCATTCTCTGGTAGTGTTTTGGAGGATAATGTCCTCAATCATAGGCTCCCTAAGGAACTTTCATTCTCAAAATGCTCAAGTTAATCCATGTTCCAGCAGTCTCCATAACTTCAGCAGTCTCCATATCTACCTTCTCTGCAAGATTAACAGAGTTTAGGGAAGTCTTGGATCCAGGGGAGCCAAGTTGTAATGGTATGTGGGAATGACCTTGGGAGACAGGAGGAACAGCCACAGACTAGACAACTGTCATGCAAAAGGTATCTCAGCCCACTGAAGGAAAACGGGCATGGGAAGTGTCTCAGAAGGGACCTTCCCTAGTTTTCTGGAAAGTAAAAGTAAGGAAGGGAAGAAATGCTTTCAAACTTGCAAGATTGATGCCAGCCCTTCAAGGTAGTCCAGACAAGAAATGTGAACCATGAGTACTACCACTACTTTTATTATAAGGTTACAGTAACATTATCTTGCAAGATGAGTATCAGCTGCAAACAGGAAGTCAGTGGCATGACCACAATCAAAATTCATTCCTAGAGAAATGTTTTTAAGAGGGACGAGTCACTGTAAAAGGTGAAAGATTTATCTGAAGAGAAAGCAGAGTTTAAAAAGGAAGCCTTTGTGATGCACTAACAATGAGGATAACTTTGCACAATATGACTAAGGCATATGAGACAAACAGAATGCCTGCTGATTGCTGATAATTTTCCTCTACACTTAATAAGTGTTCTGAAGGGCACTTTTGATGTTATTGTCCCAATAGCCACACAAGTAAGAAGCCTCATATACCATGTAAAAACAAGACGTATTTTAACCTAAGGTTTATGTGGAAAAATGTAGATTAAATTAGAAAAGTTGAGGTAATGTCCTCCATAAAGGAAAAATAATGGAACAAATGTTTACTGAGAAGACCAACCCAGACACTAATGCTAATTCAGGGAACTAGCAGAAACCACACTCAGAAGTATGCATGCTAGCAGGGTGTATGTGTGTTTTATGCCAAAAAGGTCTTTACTACTCTAGAAAATTCTTACATGGGCTCTGCAGAGGCATCATTACTGATATGTGTGATGCAGGGAAACCACAAAGAAGCAATAGTTGTATTTAGGGTTATGCAAAGTAAGAAGCAACTTCTATTAATTGTAAAATACAAGAATTAATAATTACTTTGTTATGGTTATTAACAGACAAAGAGCCAGTGTAGTATAGTGATAAAGGTTCTGGACTAGGAATGGGGAGATCCAGATTCTAGTCCTCCTTTAGGCACAGAAGCCAGCTGGGTGACTTTAGACTAGCCACCTTCTCTCAGCTCTACACTGGAAAGTTGACAAACATCTATCTATTGACCCACACTGGACCAGTATATTACAATCCATAACCTTTAATGAAAAGGCCTTCATCTTGCAGTGGATTGATTTGGCTGGTAATAATTAGCAATCCATTTCTTTTATAAATCAGATTACAGGTTAATAGCCCACAGCTACCAATAAATATAAACTAGTAAATTAAGCTGATAAATATAAGCTAATGAGATCTTGTTTCAGTGTTTGCAAAGGAAGCCTGACACAGTATGTGACAGAGCCCAGTCCTTTAATTTTAGAAGAGGGACCGAAGGAATGGTGAGTGGGGGGAGGAAGTGGGAGAAAGAGAGAGTAAGAGAGATAAAGACTGGAAAATCTTGAGATGCAATCTTTCTCTCTCTGGAAGCTTGATGTAGAATATTACATCTGAACAACGTTCAAAGGAATACACGATGCTTGCCTCCGTCTATGCTCTACTTGTATTATTGAAAAAAGGAGTTATTACAAAATTACCACAAGTGTCTAATGCTCAATCTATTACTGCTGAAATATTCAACATAGTATTGATGTGTGCGCTTTCTGTGTATAGACTAATCTGAAATAATTTGTATAATTTCTAGTCTTTCATCAATGTTTTGTAATGTAAGATAATTTTTGATGTTTCAGTAATACATGTAAAACCCCTACGTATGGAGACAATGAGAGTCATTGGTCCTTACAAGCTTAGATGTTGATGTCATGGCAACTGAAGGTCTTTTTTCCCCAAACTCTCCCATAATTACCTTAAATTCAGCTGAAACTTTTAATTCTGGAATAACTGGTAAAGTTTTCTGTTCAGTGCTTGGCACACGTTCTTCCATAGTGAGTTGAGGAGATATGGTAATTTCTTTTCCCCTTCTTTTTGAGTCTGGTGGAAGTATTTCTACAGGTTTATCTAAAATTACAGGCAATACTTTTTCCTCATCTTTTGCAGAATCAGGCAACTGCTGCTTTTCTTGTATAGATGTGTCTTTCCCTGCGCTTTAAGTATAACAAACAGCAATTATTTCCTAGGAAAGATTATAAACAGCAGTCTTGAATTCCTTCAGTTCCCGAAGTTCTTACTCAGTTACAGAGGGCACAGTGGTCACTAAGGACTTCTATAGCAGACACCTCATCACTTCTAAAGCCCCAACAGCTTCTGCCACCAAGGGTGGAAGTTGGTGGTGGTGGTAGCAGTGATAGGGAGCTTTTTATTCTGACAGATTTTACCAATTTGAATGTCCCCAATGAATGCAATGGCACAAAACAAAGTTTCCTCTGAGAGGACTGAAGCACTTTTGATTCAACAGAGCTGACTCAAACATCTATACAGAACACTCCATTTGGGGTCCTTAAGTTTGTTACCACCAGTTTTGTTACTTTTTGCCTGTGAAGTTCTCAGTGGATGCAGGGGAGCATCCACAGCAGTACAATTTTACTCAGCTGCCAATACTCCTCTCAAGTGCAAAAAGGCTCCTCCAAAAGATCACAGATCCCTCCAGCAATCAATAATGAGAAGAGGGATGAGATTATTCATTAGGCCAAAGAGCATACTAAAATTCTTAAATTAATTTTCTGTAAGCCTTTTAAATTTATTTAACAAAATTATCTCAGATAATATTTCTACAGACACATTTTTATTTTGTTATGAAACGGAAAAACAAAAACTTTCAGTGTTTTACGTGTCACTAATATGTAAAAAATAATATACTTTCTTCCTTTTTAAATGCTTAGTTGCATGCTTATTTTGTAAAAAAAAAAAAGAGAGAGAAAAAAAAAGAATTTAACTTGCTTATACACAAATACAGAAATATACCCCACAGATCGAAAGAATAATATGAAAAACCTTATTCTACAGTTAACAACAAAATCTGACTATAATATAGTAATCTCTATTTATTCCTCTGCAGGCATAATGCTATTTATAGCATACATATCATCAGATTCTAACAATATTCACATTACACATGAGTAATCCTTTATGTGAAAGTAACCCAATCACTACACAATATACACATATATTTTTCTAATTTAAATATTTTGTTCCTGACTCTTAAATGTCATATATGGATTGATTAGAATTCATATATAGTTAATCTAGAAACTTAAATATAGTTTCTCTTGTTTTCTGTGATCATTTTCCAAAAACAATGTTGTATTTGGAACATTTTCTAACTTTATACCATATCCCAAATCAGACTTAAAAATCCATTTCTCATTTCCTGCCATAATGAAACAAAGGCAAAGCAAGAAGGTCCAGCAGCTGTGCAATAGGCAGACTAGCTTGGTACTACATAATTTTCTTACATAAATGTGATGCAAGAAAAGGGAAATTAGACAATCCCCTTTAAAAATGCTAGGCTAAATATCAAGAGGCATATTTTAATTTTTTATTATGTATCTATGTATGCCTAACATTCTTAATTTTGGCTGGATTAGGCCAGGATCATGTTAATCAGATTTTAGAGAATATAATTGGATAACAATAGTAATGTCAAATTATTAACAGAAATATGATTGAATGGGGAATAACTTACCAGTAGCAGCCCAAAACTCTAATCAGCCTTCTTAAAACTCATGCAGTCTTTGTACTAGACAGTAAGTTTTAACAATGCAATGGTAAAGTACTTTTTAGATATGCTTTTAAAGAACCTTCTGGGACACATTTCTATGAACTATCTATGACACTGTCCTCAGGAACCATAGGGTATATTAATTGTTTTCTGTCAGATGGGGTGAGCCCAACTTAGGAGAAGCCAATCAGACACCAGACTGCCCTATCTGACTCCTTGCTGTCTCTGAGGCTACCACTACTTTGTAAGTACCTCTGGTCCACCTCCATGCCCCATAATACTTAATATATTTAAATCAGTTCAGAAATAATCTAAATTTAATTGTTCCAATTTGTTACTATTGGAGGGATTCTTTTCCCTCCTACACACAACCATACATGCAAGAACTGCTTCTGCCCTGCCAGTCTTTTGCTGGCATAGTACCCAAATATGTTGGTCATCCCTTTATCAGGGCCCTACAAACAACATTGGAACTGCTCTGCCAAACTAATATGCTACTTTTAGATGGCCTGCACTATAATTTTAAATACTTTATATCTGATTTTTGTTTTGTTTTTTAATTTCATTTTCATGAGCCATTTTGGGAATTCAATTTAGCCAAAGTGGCCAATATATATTTAAACATGTTATAAATGAACACAGCCTAAAAAAAGAAACAACTAAATTGGAAGCAATCCTTTTCAAAACAAATTAAAACTTTTCTAGTGGTGTTTTCAGTAGTGTCTAATAAGACTGCAGAACATATTGGAGCACAAAACATCTTATTTATTCATCAGCAAGACCCGGCATCCTTGTATTGGTTTTATTTCACGCCTCGTGGAAGTTTGGAAATCATTCTTCAAAGATTTTCAGGAATTCTTTTAGGACCTAAAGAGCAATCCGGGATTAATTTTAATAGATTATTCTGTGAGTGTTATTAACAATTATAATTGTGCTAAAACAAATTGGAATGGAATACTTTTCCAACAAATACCATTTATAGAAAAGTTGTTTCGTTTTCCTCTTTTGCTGGGATCTACCATAAAATGTTTCCTTTGTTTTGATTGACAAAACATTCCTATTAGGGAATACTCTAATGGAGAAATATCACCTGAAGCCCCACAGTATAGATTATACAATATTCCCAGGTCTAAATAGAAACTCATAGTGCTGCACAGTTTTGCTTGGTGAAAGATCAAGGGGAGGTATTCTCACTCTCGCAAAACTCCAGAATATTTGGAATTGAGCTTTTATTGCTCTGCAGTTGGGGCAGGGGAGCAAACACCTTTTTTGTGTGCATCTGCCTTTGAGTCAATCTTGATTCCTGGCAACTACATGGACAAGTCCATGTAGTTTTCTTGGCAACATATTTCAGAATAGATTTGCAATTGCCTCCTTCCTAAGGCTGAGAGAGAGTGACTGGATCAAAGTCATGCAGCTGGCTTTGTGCCTAAGGCAGGACTAGAATGTATAGACTCCTGATTTCTAGCTCAGTGACTTTAACCACTACACCAAACTGGCTCTTGGACACCATATAGCTTCCTTATATAGTAAGAGAGGAGAAACATGAAACTACAAAGCACACACTTTACCCAGCTCTTCTCCCTTTCAGAATAATATAAGCTGTTATATAAGCTCTGGCAGTCTGATTTTGTCCTTTATTTTTTCTTTCTTTCAGTCAACATCCTCCACATTTCACAGGTACCAGAAGCCACAGTTTCAGACTCTATTTTTTAAAGAATAATTTTAATTTACAAATAATGTACTTCTGTATATCTGGAAAGTTCCATGAGCATGCAAAAATGCTACTTGATTTTTCAGCAGTGATTTTTCACTTCCAAACTGAAAGGCACAGGGTTAAACAGGTAAGTACAGTTTGGTATTAGAAAAAATGATAAATATGACCAAAACAAAATCATGCAGTAAGTTGAGCTATATTAGGAAACCATAATGCCATACTGAAGAATATTCAATTTCTCACATTCACGTTCATCCATCAAGAGACACTATGGCGATTGGCTTTTTTCAAACTTCACCAACAAATCAACGTGGCAATCCATACCTCTCCCAAAAATTTTATCTGCTATCAGGGTGAACAGTTGGCTGTATAATAACATCTATTATTATAACATCTAATAATTATGCTATCAGTTATACTGTGTCAGATATACGCAATATTACTAACAAATGTTTTACAAACAAGTTACAATGTTCATAAAGAATTCCATCTGTTCAACATACAAGGTTGGGCACACCAAGCATGACATCACTTAAAACCACTCCACTGAACAGCAGTGTTCTGAATTATCTTTAATGGCCATCACTACACTATAAAAACCTCTAACATGAACTTTAATCTATGTTTCATCAGCCTTCATTTGTATTTATGCCATTGTTACCCAAAGTTTTATTGCTTCAACTTCCTCATATAGTCAAGGAATACAGGTAGTCCTCGCTTAACAACCACAGTTGAAACCAGGAACATGGTTGTTAAGCGAGACATCACATGACCATGACAGACTTATGACCTCACTTCCATTGCTGTCGTTAAGCGAATCATCTGCAGTCAAGTGGAACATTGTGTGACCGCGACTTGGGATTCTACTGCTTGCTTCTCCATTGACTCTGCTTGTCAGAAGCCAGCTATGAAGCACACAAATGACAGTCATGTGACCATAGGACACTGCAATGGTCCTAAACACCTATCAGTTGTGAAGTGCCCGAATCTCAATCATGTGACTGTTGGGACATTGCAACAGTCGTAAATATGAGGACTGGCCATAAAGTTACTTTTTCAGCGCCGTTTTAACTTTGAATAGTTGCCAAACAGGACAGTTGTTAAGCAAGGACTACCTGAATATACTTGAGAGAAATTATATTGATGATCATCTCTATTCAGATCATGTTCTACATATTGATTTTAGTAGGAACACCAGTCATATCAACTGGAAATCCCTTAGAAGCCATCAAGAAATACTGGATTGATCAATCTCCAAGACCAGACTGGTCTTCTAATTCTGCATAGGCTTAGAGTTAGACTCTAAATATATGATGTCATGATTTGTCTGTGACAGTGTGATAAATAAATTCCATCTAAATTTATCCAGCAGAAATTACCACACCTAAAGGATGATCTGTTGATACATAAGCACAATAAAAGCCCAATATTGGTCCTATCAGAATGAAGTCCTTGATGCTGATGTCCCCAGAATCTGAAGTCTGGGAATTGTAACATGAAATCATAATAACAACACTAAATCATAATAAACAATTGAGATTTTAAAAAATGTTAGCAGCATGCTACTGTATACTAACAGAACCAGCTTGGTGTAGTAATTAAGGTGCTGAACTAGAAATTGTGAGACCATGAGTTTTAGCCCTCTCTTAGGCATGAAAGCCAGCTGGAGGCCAGTTATTCTCTCTCAGCAACCCTTTACAGGGTTGTTGTAGTGGGGAAAATAGGATGCGGCCTGGAGTTGTACAAAATAAAGGCAGGATATAAATCTAATAGATACATAGAGCTCACATGCTCTTTCAACTCTCCAGAACCAGAAACAAACACTCAGAATCAAGATCTTACCAGGAAGTACATATCTCAAGGGAAAAGCAGAATTGTTTGAGAGGCCCAAACAATCCTCTGCACTCTGACATCAAGCCCACGTTTATTTTTAACTAAAAATCAGGAAGACACCACTGAGAAAAACAAATTTCCCAACTTATAACCCAAGCATCTGTTAGCAGGTATACATCTGAAACTTAGAAGATAGTTATTTTTTTACATACCACCTTTATCTAGAGCAATCTCAATGTTGATCTACTGTGTGTTAAACTATTACAGGCTGAGAGAAATACCAGAAGTGAAGTCAGCACTGAATTGATGCTGCTCCTTTCATCTGGTCCATATGACCCTAACTCTGATTCAGTGTTGGTATTTTACATTTTATTTCCCCAGTGCAGTTGTTCATTGTTTTTCTTGTTCATTGTTATAACATGCTTTCAATCCTTTTTGCATGCCACTTAAGGTTGTTTGCAATTTACAGCTGGCCTTATAAATCAGTAAACAAATAGTCTGACCCATTTTCTTTCACTTGACAATCTGACATTACAGTCCTCTCTGCCTTCGCCCATTAACAAACTGCTATTCCATGCCATCTCATCACTACCCCAAAAGCTAATGCTGAAATTCAACATCACTGACTAAAAAATATAGCCCAATGGAGACTTATAATGAAGTTAATCACATTTCTACCATCCCTTTTCTTCTTGAAAAATTCAGTTGATGTTACTTTATACCAGTATTTCCCAAAATAACCAGTTTTTTTACTATTTTAGGATTTATATTACATATTTTATCAATTTCCCGCCACAAAATTATGGGAAATTGTGCCATTAATTTTCAGCAATCATGCAAAAACAGGATTTACACCACAGGTTGCTCATTCCTGTTTTAAGGTTTGGATTTTCCTAAATCCTCTAACTGCTTGAAAAAGAAATCCTAAGTGTTCACTTGTCCAACAGAAAGCAGCAAAGAGAAACGCTGGTAGGCAGCATGTGGAATATACTTTTCTAGGGTCTAGAGTTCTAGCTGACAGTTTTGTACTGTTCCTCTTTGTTATTCTGATGTAGCAATAAGAATGAAGAACTACTTTTGAACAACTGTATTACTTACTAACATAAGGTAACACAGTTGTGCATGTGAGTCCATGTTTTGTTAATGGAACAAGGATCCACAGATTAGAAGAAGAGCTATTTGAAAGCTGCCAATTTTTTTAATAGAATATGCCTGTGATCTATCTACATAGGTGTATTATCATATCAGAACCACTCTAAGTTCACAAAAGGACAGTTCAGAGCAGAATTCATTGTGAAGGCGAACACTAGCTTAATGTAAAAAAATAATGCATAATGAAAGAGGCAGTAAGCTTCAGTGCCATTGCACTATAAAAAATTGCTTTAGAAATCATTCATAGTAACTTGCATTAGAAACAATAACTTTTGAATAAATCTTTGCCAAGGAGAGATTGAGATATTGCTCAGCAGTATAGATACTTCAAATCTATAACCAAATCTGTAACTGAACTAGGTCTAGCAATGTACTGTCCTTAACACTATTAAGTCATAGATACTTAAAGAGCAATAATTACTCAAACATCTTAAACTACCCATTAATACACTAGAGAGCTCCTCATACTAATTAAAATGGGGAAGGGTAGAAAGGAAGTTGATAACTACTATTTCCAAATAAAATGAAAGTTGATAACTATTATTCCGCTACCAGGAATAGGAAAGCAGCTAAGGCCTTGGACAAGATCGCGCCCATGCAACCTCTCTTGACCCATTGAACCTGACACTTCCCGTGGTTTACGGAGGAGTTGAGGGTTTTGAAAAGGATTAAAAGACGTCTAGAGTGCTGCTGGAGGAAAACAAGGACTGAACCTGACGGAACACAAGCTAGAGCCGCTATTAAGGCCTACCTTGTGGCAGTAAGAGCGGCAAAACGTCAATATTTCTCCGCTCTTATTGCATCTGCAGAATGCTGCCCGGCAGCCCTGTTCAAGATCACCCAATCTCTTTTGGGAAAGGGGCGCTCAGTAGCCCATTTACAGGGCCACGCAGAGGAGTCTTCTAGGCATCTGGAGGATAAAATCACTTGGATCCAGTTCCAGTTGGATACCAAGCGTGAGGCATGGTCTATAGAGACGCCCAAGGTACATCCTTACCCCATTATCTGGGAACAGTTTGATCCTGTTGCACCTGAGGAAGTGGACAGAGCCCTCTGGATGGTCAATGCCACCACCTGTCAACTAGATCCATGTCCCTCCTGGCTGGTTAAAGCTTCCCGGGAGGTGATATGTGGGTGGGTCCAAGCAATGGTCAATTCACCTTTCAGGGAGGGGGTGTTTCCAGCTGACTTTAAGGAGGTGCTGGTGCACCCCCTTAAGGAGCCATCACTGGATCCCACCATACTGAACAATTTTCATCCGGTCTCCCACCTCCCCTTTTTAGGGAAGGTGGTTGAGAAGGTTGCAGCTCCAGAGGATCCTGGAGGAAACAGACCCTTTCCGTTTCTCTGGACCCTCCATTTTCTCTGGACCCTTTTCAGTCAGGTTTCAGGCCCGGATATGGGATGAAAATGGCATTGGTCGCACTCATGGATGATCTCTGGTGGGAGCGGGATGGGGGCAGTGCATCCATCCTTGCTCTTCTTGACCTCTCAGCGACTTTCGATACCATCGATCATGGTATCCTTTTGGGTCAACTTGGGGAGTTGGGAGTGGGCGGCACAGTTTTGCACTGGTTCTCTTCCTTCCTCCAAGGCCGATCCCAATTGGGATGTTGATTGGGGACGAGAGGTCCAGCTCGCGGTCCCTCCTTTGTGGGGTGCCCCAGGGTTCAGTACTCTCTCCACCCCTTTTTAACATCTACATGAAACCACTGGGTGAGATCATCCATCACCATGGGATGAGGTATCATCAATATGCTAATAATACCCAGTTATACATCTCCATCCCGGGTGAGGTGAGTGATGCCGTGACTTCCCTTTTGTGGTGCCTGGAGGCTGTGGAGGTCTGGATGGGGTGCAACAGGCTTCAGCTGAACCCTGGTAAGAGGCCCCTCTGTATCCAAGGATTTACCATCTTTGGTTTTGGACAGGGTTACACTGCCCCGGATGGACCTGGTGCATAATCTGGGGGTCCTCCTGGACTCAAGACTCCTGCTCGAGGAGCAAGTGGCAGTCGTGGCCAGGAGAGCCCTTGCCCACCTTCATGTGGTACTCCAGTTACGCCCCTTCCTGGATCAGGAGGCTCTCTGGTCAGTTGCTCATGCTCTGGTCATCTCTAGGCTAGACTATTGCAACGTGCTCTACATGGGGCTACCTTTGAAGAGTATCTGGAAGCTACAACTGGTCCAAAATGCAACCGCACGGATAATTTTGAGTGCCCCAAGAATGGCGCATATAACACCTTTACTATGCAAGCTGCACAGGGTCCCAGTCTGCTTCTGGGTTCAATTGAAAGTGTTGGTTATCACCTTCAAAGCCCTACATGGCACGGGTCCAGGTTACCTGAGGGACCGTCTTCCCCCGTCACATCAACCCGTCCCACCCGGTCAGGCAGAGAGGGCATGTTGAGGGTCCCGTTAGCAAGAGAATGTCAGCTGGTGGGGACCAGGAGGAGAGCCTTCTCTGCCATTGCTCCCGCCCTTTGGAACATTTTCCTCCCAGAGGTGCAGCAGACCCCTACCTTACCGTCCTTCCAGAAAAAATTTAAGACCTGGCTCTGCCAGCTTGCGTGGGGGGATAACAACTCTACCCAATCCTGGGGGTGGCTAGCGCCTCGATGACACTCCCTGAGTGATCGCCAATTACTTTGGATCTTTTTATTTTGTATTTATTATTGTAATTTTGTCATTTTGATTGATTTTAATTGTTTTGTAAACCGCCCAGTCATTTAACGAGATGGGTGGTGACAAATTCGATAAATAAAATAAATAAAAATTATTTTGAAATAAAATGAAATAACAAAGTCGTATAAAAAAAAATTGCCAAAATCTCAGACATAAAATGTTAAATTCATACTGTATATATATTATATATAATGTCCCCAAATCTAAAAATATTATCTATCTATACCTTCAGTAAAAATTAGCAGGATAATTAAATATTTTTAAAGCTTTTGAGCCATTACAAAATCTTTTTGATTTTTTTTTTTTTAGTATTTTGAGTGGTAATATATTTAATGAAAGTATTTGCTGATTAATCTAAGTTTGGACCTTGTACACTGGCAGCCTCTAAAACTCCTAAATTATTGGGCATTTATAGAAGTTTTTGGCAGAGTCCAGATCTGCTATTCAGCTATTTAAACAACTGAAGAATAGGATTGCTAAGAATTGATAACTTACAAGAACTTTGGAATAAAGAGTCTGAACACACTACCTAAACAAATCAGTGGTCTTGTGTTTTAACATCAGGCATGCCTTAGGAGCTTGTGATAAATTCATCAAAAACAATTTTTCACGTTATTGGACATTCCAGCAGTTTTTAAGAAATGTTGTCTGTCATATTTTTTTATACCTGAGTGTAATAAATTTGAAGTAACTTTCATACCCATGATTTGAATTTGCTCTTTGTCCCATTTTGGTTTAATATCTGTACTTTTATCATTATGTATTGAGAAGAGAATTAATATTTAAATATGTGAATGTATTGCTTAACTACAGTAAGTACTGAAAAATTGAAACTTGTCAATCTATGAGGAACTCTGGGCATATCACTCTTGGGTGTAGTAAAGAAGATAATAATGTGCAGCTGGAAAGAAGCTACAACCTCAGGGATAAAATTTTGGCTTAAAGAAATGTGTGCACTTTCAGCCTTTAAACTGATCTTTCACAGATACAATGTAAAGACTGAGCAACATGACTCTGTGGTCAAAGTTTGATTTGTTGTTCAAAATAAGTATTATAGGAACTTAATTAGGGAATATTTTTGCCTCTGGTATCAAAATATATTTGGCAGTCCCTGATGAAAAACATTTCAAATAACAGGGAAAAAGCGCTCTAATTATTAAATAGTATACCAAATAAGAGCTATACATGTATACTATAGTGACTAAATTATATATGATATTTCTTAGGCATGAGGCAAAAACTTAGTTACTACTGGAAATGATTCTAAAGCAGTTGTCCACTATTTAAAGTCATGATACTTCATGATACTATTTTACTACCTTATCAACTTTAAATACTTACCCCTTTGTACGTCGTTTCTTCATTTCGGAAGATTCCTTGAGTTTTGACACACCTTTGGAATCAACCTTTGAAAAAAATATAATCAATTTATACATATCTGCATACAAGGAGTTTGGAAAATCTCCTTTATCTTAATATATCATATCTACTTATGAACTATCATCAATTACTCATCCAAATAAATATTGTAAGATGATGTTTAAATTTCATTTTGGTAAAGAATATTAATTCTGAATCCTATAGTACTGATTATTTATGAACAAATTAATATAAGATGCCTCCATTTGAATGCTGTTAAGGATTCAGCTTTCTCCCCTATTTAAATGTTTTTAGAACATAATGCATCAAATTATTCAAGGTTATAAATAAATTTAAAAGTTTGATTTTCAGATATTTGAAAGAAGGATTTCTTTTCTTCCTTCTTCTTAATAAGAAGAGGTTATTAAAGGAGAGGTTAGGAGAGTAATATCTTCTTGTACACTACCTAGAGTTGCTTGGATAAAGGGAGATGGGCTAATAAGCTGAGTAAATACATAAATAATATCAATAGGCTAAGAATCTGTGGTCTTTTCCCCAAAAGATGTCTATAATCTTGGGGACCAAAATCTCCTGGTTTAGTTTGTTAATGCCTAACAATACAAGAAGGTACCAAAAATATACTCTTCAAACTAAAAGAGGCACAGTGAATGCCCATTGGGAGTACTATATAATTGACACTTTTGGAAGGCCATGAAGGCTACTTAGATTGGAGAGGCCACATGGTGCAAATAACCCATGGAAATAAATCTTGTAAGCAGAAAAAAAGCTGTAACTAGAGAAGATGATAAGAAGGAAAACTATAAAAGGAAGATAAAAATATCTGGATTTTCCAATAAATTTAGTTAGTGCAAGCCTAGATATCTATTATTTTGATATGATTTCAGCTTCCAAAGCATGAATACCCATAAAAGTACAAACCATTACATAGGAAAAATTTTACATCACACACAACATCTGTATGTAAATACTGATATTTAATACTAATATTCTTTATTAATATAAATAAAAGGTTATTTGAAGTACATTATTTCAGTACTGTAAAAACTACTTTCTTATGTGCTCTAAATTCATTCATTCAAAAATAAACTTAATAACAACAATAACAGCAACAACATTGCTTACCATCTCAGCTTTTATTTTCTTTGATTCTTCCATTTTTTTATCAGTGTCTTCAGATTGGGAAGTCTGTTTTGGAAACTTTTCCATAACACCAGCTGGTCCTTTTTGTTTAACCAGTTCCTGGCTTTTTTGTGGAAGTACTTCACTAGTTTTTCCTGTGTCAGCTCTTTGCAATTTTGGGATTGTTTTTTCTGTTCCATTAATAGAGATTTCTTTTAAATCATCTCCTTTAACTTTCCCTTTTGACACTCTCTTGCCTTTTTTTGGTACCTCTTCCTCAACTGTTGAAGTAGGGAATTGCCAGTCTGGAATAGTTGGAGGTATTTCAGCAAGTTGAATCTTTGCCTTCTCAACTTCCTGCATTTTTAAAAAATTAAGTAGAATACATAACATTTCCTAACAACTTCATCGGGTTTCATAGTCTTTAAACTTGAAATTCTCAATACAGCATCCACAAAATGTGATGGCAATGACAGAGACATAATCTTCTCCTTCATGCGAAATCATATTGATTTTTTTTTTTAATAGCATATTTTGCTTTTTGCCTCTTGTTCCTTGCTGGGCCTTTGCTGCCAGGTTTTCTACTATTCTGATTGAATAATTAAGGATTGTCACTGCCTCCCTACCTTCTACCCAGAAGGAAAACAAAGAGCTGCATCCCAGATGATACTGGCCTCTCAGCACTATGGACCAAAATCCTCTCTATCCAAAGTTCACAAGTCCATCTTCTTCCAACAATCAGTTTTTCAGATAACACAGAGGGAAAGCTCCAGAGCCACTGAAAGGTGGAACACCAAGCACATGTTCTGATCTCTTTGAGTCTCATTGCCACATGCAAGGGACAAGATGAACACTCCCCAGCAAGCTTCACAATAGCCTCAGGAACTTCCACCAACAATGGTGGAGTTCTCCAGACTTACGGTCTTGGGGAACTTTAATCTCCCTTCTCTGGGGGTGTGGCCTGAGGCAGCTCAGGAGTTCATAGCTACCATGACAGCCATGGGCCTATTCCAGGTCATCAATGGTCCAACACGGAACAATGCACATCACTGGCACTCAACAAGGGACAAAGAAAACTGGACATGGGTTAAAGTGGCTATTAAGGCCTACCTTGTGGTGGTAAGGGTGGTGAAGCAACAATACTTCTCTGCCCTTATTGTGTCTGCAGATAGCC
The DNA here is from genome assembly GCA_030867105.1 of Liasis olivaceus. Taxonomy (NCBI): domain Eukaryota; kingdom Metazoa; phylum Chordata; class Lepidosauria; order Squamata; family Pythonidae; genus Liasis; species Liasis olivaceus. The sequence goes on from CM061351.1 coordinate 15,230,802, forward strand.
ATCCAGCGGCCTTGTTTCAGATGACACATGCCCTCTTGGGTAAGGGGTCTTGGAGATCCCCCTACAGGACCATGCAGAAGAATTTGCTCAGCATCTGTCAGACAGTCACTCAAATTCATTCTCAGTGGATGCTGGCTTTGTTGCAGGTCCCGGGGAGATGCCCAAGGTGGAGTCTTGCCCTTTGTCTGGGAATGGTTTGAACCTGTTGGGCCTGAGGAAGTGGACAGGGTCGTTATGACTATAAGCTCAGCCACCTACTCTTTGGACCCATGCCCCCCCCAGCTAACTAAAGTTGCATGGTGTCATGGCCGAGGACTCGGACTCAGACTCTGAAGAAGCTGCTCCAGCTGAACCTGTGGAATGTCATCCTCAGGAGACACCAAGCCAGGAATCACCTGAGGCTGAGCAAACACAGGCACCATCAGAATAGCTGGAGCACTCAGATGACAAGGCACAGCCCGCAAGCTCTCAGACACAGCGAGTAGAGCGCAGAGCAGAACAAAGACACTCAATGAGGCTCCTTGCCAAGCAGGGGAGTAACTAACCTAATTAAAGTTATCTGGCTGCAGCCTGATTTAAGAGGCAGCCCTGACCCATGTTTCTCTATTGGAAACAATCATCTGATCTCCTGCTCCAGAGTGTCATTCCTGTGAATCCTGCTCATGAAACTCTGACCTTTGGACTGGCTGACAAACCTGACTTGGCTCTCTGAACTTCTGACTGGATTTTGACTTCTCTTCTGCTCTTGTTGAAAACTAAACTACCCAGGCAAGAGACTTTGTTTGATTTACATTCCTTCGCTTGTCTGCCATTATCTGCTCAGCCTTGAGTAAATTGCTTTTCTCATCTAGCAACTGTGTGTGCGTGTGTGAGCTTGAGACCTGAAACAGGACACCCAGGGGGTGTCATGTAGGTGGATTCCAGCAATGGTGAATTCTTCCTTGGGTAAAGGGGTTGTTCTTCCACCTCTGGTTCACCCCCTCCTCAAGAAACCATCACTGGATCCCACCATAATGGAAAACTTTCATCTAGTATCTAACCTCCCCTTTTGGGGGAAGGTGGTTGAGAAGGTGGTCAAGCAGCAGCTTCAAAGGATCTGGATGAAGCAGATTATCTGGACTCCTTTCAGTCAGGATTCAGGCCTGGGTGTAGGACAGAAACAGCATTGGTTGTGCTTTTAGATGATCTATGGTGACAGTAGGATGGAGGTTGTGTGTCCAGCCTTGCTCTATGACCTCTCAGCGGCCTTCAATACCACCAACCATGGTATCCTTCCAGATCAGCTCTGGGGTTTGGGGGTGGGCAGCACAGTATTGTGCTGGTTCACCTCTTTTCTCTGGGATCAATACCAGAGATCCTGCCCCTGGCCCCTACTGTGTGGGGTGCTGCAGGGGTCGGTGCTCTCTCTTCTCCTGTTTAACATCTATATGAAGCTGCTGGGTGAGATCATCTGTTGCCATGGGAAACATCACTATGCTGATGATACTCAATTATATATCTCCACCCCTGGTGAATTAAGTGATGCTATTGATGCCCTATCCCAGTGCCTGGGGGCTGTGGGGGCCTGGATGGGGAACAACAAGCTTTGGCTGAACTCTGGCAAAACTAAATGGCTTTGGTTTTTAGGACCTTGTTTCTGGGACTTTGCCATCTAAGATACTGGATGGGGTTACACTGCCCCAGAACCAGTGTGAAACCTGGGGGTCCTCCTGGACTTGCAACTCCTGCTCAAGGAGCAGGTAGCAGTCATGACTAGGAGCACTTTTGTGCAGCTTCATATTGTGCATCAGCTGCACCCATTCCTGGATTGGGAGGCTCTACTCATGCCCTAGTCACTTTCTGAGTAAACTACTGTAATAAGATGTAGGTGGGGCTGCCCCTGAAGAGTATTCATAAGCTTTAGCTGGTGCAAAATGTGGTGGTGTGCTCCTAGAACAGCACATCTTACACCTCTGCTCCACTAGCTGCATTGGTTGCTAATTTGCTTCCGAGTCCAATCCAAAGTACTGGTTTTGACCTTTAAAGTCCTTCAGGGCATGGAGCCAGGTTATTTGAGGGACTGCCTCTTCCTGATTACATCTGCCTGTCACATCAGGTCCAGTAGAAGAGGTATATAGTGGGTCCCGTCTGTTAAGGAGTTACATTTGGCAGGACCCAGGAGATGGGCCTTTTCTGCCATGGCACCCACCCTGTGGAACATCATTCCCCTGAGGTGAGACTGGTCCCATCCTTGGCAGTCTTCCAGAAGTCCCTCAAAACATGGTTGTGTCAAGAGGCTTGGGGATCTCAAAGAACTGGAGAATTGTTGAGATGGCTACACTGTTTGTAATATTGAAGATGCTCACTTTTAGTCTTTTTTAACAATGTTGATGTTTTTTTATTATAGAATGTTTCAATGTTTCTCATCATGAACATCTATCACTCCAACTTACAGCTCAGAAGGATTCCAAAGACCTGCCAAATCGTCTCCAGTCCATCACAAAATCCACAAGCCATGACTAACATATTTTGCCAATTCCTATAGTCAGTCTTCCTAACTAGTCATAAGAATCAAGCCAGGCCATGAAATAGCAGGGAAATAATGAGAGCTGAATTTCATATACTGATTTGAGTAAATTTTCATTGGACAATACAACTTAATATGCCAGACCTAAACATGCGAATACATTTCTGCCTAAAGGGACCAAAAGATTCTCCCCCAAAATACCTGTAATGCTTTCTGTAGCTTCTCTTCAAGCATTTTCTTCTCTTCCTGAAGTGACTGAATGTCTTCCTACAATGTCAATATCAATTTACATTTATATTTAAATATTTAATTTATATTCAGATTGTAAATTTAAAGATTTGCCTTGCCCCTCCCTATTATAAAGATATACAAAAATTCACCAATACATCCCAGAGAATATAAATCAATTGGAGTGGGTTACCAACCAGTTATTGCTTTCTGAATTTTTAAAATCATATTTATCTGATATAAAATGAGAAAGAGTTGACTGAATGAATATGCCCTCCTTCTGTGCTTCCAGTAATATGGTAATTAACCCATCTTTCTAAAACAATTTCTACCTGGGTCTTGGATTCTGTGTCCATCTTTCTTATTCTGAACTCACTACATTATTTTTCTTAAATGGCCTTAAAAATAATCTGATTAACAGAAACAGAACAAAATAATATTATAAAACTTAATGTCATGCTTTTATATAGATTTTAAAGGAGATAGTGTGTCTACAAACAAAACATTTATTCACATATTTGTCCTTTACCTGAGCTTTAGTTAAATCTTCTTTCATTTTCAGATGTTCTCTCTGCTTTACAGAAACAGACTCTGGTTTCTGTGCCCTGTTATAAGAAAACACATCACAAATTAATGCTTAGACCATCATGGCATAGCAACTAGAGTACTTAAACCTCAGAAGGAAATCACAGCTCACATAGTAATTTCTCAGTTTTCCTAGCATAAAAATACAAAAATGTCTACAGATTATGCTAACCTAGAATGTGGCTTATATGGTTTGAACTTAGCATATTATTTGAACCCAGGCATTATAGTTGGTAAACCATAGTTCATAGCTTTGCACATGTAAAACCCAATCTGTGTGTATTTTTTCTTCAAGATAAAAGCAGATTTGAATAAAATGCAAAATGCTTTTCAAAATACAGACTACATTCTGTAACAGATTTTTAAAATATTGTTCGGTATAGCTAATGCAAAACAGTCAAAACATAAAGTGCTGCTTGTTAACATATTTAAATCACTCAGAAATAATCAAGTGTATTTGCGAGTGCACGTATTTACATTCAGAGAGAGACAGAAAGAGAAAGCTACAAAACAACTAAGCTGTAGTTAGCAGAAGCCTAACTACAGCTTAGCAATTGTCATCCAGACAAGTATTTTCAGGAAATATTCTGAAATGTCTAATTTAATGCAGGGACTCTCAAAGGCCCACTGTCACATGTTTACAACTTGAAGCAGAGACTTATACATAATTCTGTGCTCAGAATATACTTGCTAAATTAAGAACCCTCCTCCAAATGTGTGGAAATAGTATTTTAGATTAAGAACCCTTTTTGCTTTTCCATAAGATGAGTTGTGTTACAACACAAACAAAGGAGAAGATGTGACCTTATTTATTTTTTATACTTTTCAGTGCTTTTTAATGATACTGGCCATAGTATCAAGTCCTTTACAGCAGCTCACAACCAATAAAGCACGATTCTCATAAATTCTGAGTAGGCATGTTTATTGCAAGAAAAAAAGGGAGGGTCATAGAATCTTGAATACATGTATCTTACCAATAGAAGAGAATATGTGTAGCTCAGGGTTCAACTGTGGAGTCCTTGGGGTTCTCTGAGCTTGGTTGTTTTCTTGCAAAAGTTTCATTACCCAGCTAGGTAAGATCTTCAGTGCTAGAATGGAGTGGGGTTTGCTCTCTTTATATACTGTGGCATGCCCTGCCAGTGTTGGTGGGGGTGGGGGTTTTGTTTTATTTTTTCCCTTCTGGTACTTCCTTGATTAGGGTATTGTTGATTGTATGTCTGGTGATAATCTTGGTGTTAATCTCTGCTTATCTGGGTGATGATTGCTGGTGAGGAGATGTTCTGGTCTTTTGTTTTCCTTTTTATTGTCTCTTTTGAATAGTGTGTAGATGTTGTTTATCTCTATGTGCCTGTTGATGGCTGCCTTGTCTGAATACCAAGCTTCCAGGAATTCCCTCGCAATTTTGGATTTAGCTTGGTCTAAGATGCTGACAGTTTCCCAGTTGAAACTATGGTTAAGTCTGTCCATGTGTTGTGATATTAAGGCGTTTTCATCATGTCTTCTGACTGCTAGTTGGTGTTCATGGATGCGCTCTGCAAGCCTGCTGCCTGTCTGTCCTACATAAATTGTCAGCATCTTAGACCAAGCTAAATCCAGAAATAGAAATTAGAAATAGAAAAGAAAATTTGAAACACAAAATATAAAGAAAAGGAAAAGAAAAAGTGAAGTAAAGTAAAGTAAAGTAAAGTAAAGTAAATTAAAAGAAGAAAAGGTATGAAAAATAGATAGCTTCCAATCTATCTCTGGTCTTAGAAATAATAAGACTATCATAAGTGCTAGTTTTTAATACATTAAATAAGAATAATTCTTTGTCTAATATATCTAATATATCTAATCTAATCTTCAAACCCCATGTAAACTTCACCCCACCTGCATTTCGCAAATAGTCCATCAGTGGTTTTCATTCTTTAAAGTAGTAATTGTTCGAGTTTTCTTTTAATAAGCAAGTCAATTTGTCATTTTCTGCCATGTCCATCAGTTTTAACAACCATTCTTGTATTGTTGGTAGTGTCTGGGTTTTCCAAAATTGTGCATAAAGAAGTCTTGCTGCGGTAATCATGTATTGAGTAATTCTAATAAGATGTTTTCCTATTTGAAAGTCCATTATCCCCAACAGGAATAATTCTGGTTTAAATGGAATCTGTATTTGTAGTATGCTCTGCATCAACATTTGTATTTGAATCCAAAATTTCTTTGCAATTTTGCATGTCCACCACATATGTGGTAGAATGACCCCTCTTGTTGATTACATTTCCAACAAACGTTGGAACAAACGTTGGAAATTGTCCCATACATCTTTGATAGTCTTTGGGGTGTCATATACCATTGGTACATCATTTTATAGAAATTTTCTTTCAAAGTATAACATAGAGTAAATTTTAATCCTTTAGACCACATATTTTTCCATTGCTGCATATATATATTATGACCAATATTTTTTGCCCATTTAATCATGCATTCTTTAACTTGTTCTTCAACCATTTTTTCTCTCAACAATAATGTGTACATTTTTGCTATTAAATGTTCATCTGCTTCACATAATTGGATTTCAAATTCCAATTTATTCTGTTCAAATCCAAATTCCTTTTTATCAATTTTAAATTTTTCTTTATATTGCATATAGGAAAGCAATTGAAAGGTATATCCTTGTAAAACCAATTGTTCTTTTGATTTAATTTTGTATTCTCCTTGTTCTTTTTCTAATAAATCTTCTCAGAGTGCTTTCATCATCCGAATTTCAGCGGACAGCAACATGAGGCCTAAGGTATTGAATTCCCTTGTTACTCTTAATTATAACTTCTATAATATTAACAGTGGCACACAGTATTCAGATAACTTCAATAAAATAACAAATAAATAAGAATTATATAATCTCATGCCAAATTATAAAGATATAATTGCTATTTTAAATTAATAAAAATACAATTTTCCATAGTGTTCTGAACTTTTTAGCACATTTTAGCACATTTGTTTTAAAATTAATTAGCCTATATATTCTTTTTTTTCCCCCTTACCCTTGGGTCTTTTCTGAAGAAACTTGTGGTTTCTCTTCAATTTTCACTTTTTCCAGTTTAGGTAGCATTTTTTTCCTTGAATCTGATATCCTTTTTTCTTGCTGTCAATAAATATTCAAGAAAGTTAAGCAACAGTTTTGTATTATACAGATTCTTATACAGTCTTGCATTTGGTAGTACACGTATGAAATGATAGTATAATTGTTCCAAATAAGTCTGTTAAAATGAGTAGATCTCACCTTTCACTTTGATAATATCCCCACAGAGGTTACCTAAATTAGATAACAACCAGTTTCAATTATTATTCACAATTCTCAGAAACAGAAGGCCAGGTCAAATTTGGCCTAACAGGCAGATACCCAACTTCACCAATTGTGGACTCAGGGAAAAATGCAGGGCAGGACCATCTTGGTGAACTCCCTTTGGCCACAAAGGGCCACTGAAAGGATTAATGCCACTTTGGTCTAGTATTGCTATTGTTATTGCTGAAGCTTTATCCCCAAGCTGAACACCCAGCCTTGGCTCTCCCACTTGTTTGCCACTCCTGCTGGCAGTAATTCTACAGAGACCAGCACTAGCAGTCCCAGGAAGACAAGTAAGCTCTCATGAAGAGTTAACTCCATGCATCTCATCAGGGGATCCAGACAGGGCACACTTTTTCTAGAGAGAACACATAGTCTTGCTTCCAGTTGTTAAATTAACGATTGGCTACCACAAATCGGGAGGGGAGGGGAGGGGAGGGGAGGGGAGAGGGAGTCAGGAAAGACAGGCAAGAAAAGCCAGAATGATATCATGGTTCATAGTATAATGCTCTTTTTTCCCAGTATAGGCCATTTATCACAGCCACAAAGCAATTTCAGTTCTTACAACCGACTCGAACCCACACTAAAATAGATCAAAATATTGTCCAGGATGCTCAGTTAAAACAATACTACATAAATCAACATATTATTCAAGAATGGTACATTTTCACAAGGAATGGATTTATATTTTATTAATTTTAAAGCTTGTGCTTTGTCTCCTAAAAAGAGACTGGAGCAAGGTATGCTGGAATCATAGTACATAACAAACATGGAATAAAGCACATCACAACCAAGATATTTAGAATTATTAAGGCTATTCCATGTCAGACAAAAAAACCTAGAACCCTAGGAAAGGGCAAATGCCTTCATTATCTCTAGTAACTGTTGCATATAGTAATACTTCGGTTCACGAACGCTTCTGTTCACAAACAATTCGGTTCACAAACAGCAGCGTTTGCAAATTTTGCTTCCATTTGCGAACTCCGCATCAGGTTACGAACACGACCTGTGGCCATCTTCCCTTCTCTGACACATGGTCGTGGCTTCCTCTAGGCGAGATCGCGGTCACAGACAGACACTTGCTATGAAGCTTTTTGGTGTCGCCTCAAGCAAGGTTAGAGAAGAGCGTTCTCTCTCTTCATACTGTACCGTACTGTGCTTTGTTTCATATTTTTGTGGTTAAAAAAAAAATACATATGGTTCAGAACGGATTAACCTTATTTACATTGAACCTTATGGGAAAATTTGATTCAGTTGATGACCAACTCGGCTCGCGACCAGAATCGTGGAACGAATTAAGTTTGTGAACCGAGGTACCACTGTATTCCCAAATATATGAGAGTACAGTATGAACCATAAGGATTTACAGGAATAAACAATACATGAATTAAAATACAAGAAAGGACAAAGCAATTTAGTACAAATGATGCAAAATATGTAATTTGGACTTAAAGGAATACTGAACATTTTCATTGCTTATTTTAACAAATGAATGCAATTGTAATTATTTTCTTCCATCACTTCTGAACAGGAAGACATAGTTGTGATCCCCCAATCTTTCTTTTTAATCAGAAATTTATGAATGCTTTCCTGAGCCCTATCTTGGAAAAATATTAAATAGAAATGTGATAATGTAAATGAAATGAAAGATTTTCTTTATGAAGAGCTATCTGTGGTCCTATTTTAATGTTTTTGCCCAAGAGTATGATCCCATGTGCTTTAAGGTTTCAAATCCTGCATCTCGACTTAGAAAACTTGGTCTGAAATTTTTATCTTATAAAAACATTTAGGAAATTATAGTTATGCCATTATTTCTCACTATTATCCATACTATCCATATGGGTTTCAGAGGAAGCTGGGGGTTGCTCCTGCTGGTCTACTGCACGGTTCATCTGAAGCCTTGGTTGCCGCTTGAAACGGGGGGGCATCCAAGGCTTTAGATCAGATCATGCCTATGCAACCTCTCCCCTATATATATCAACTAGAGGACTGCTTTATTAGTATAGTAAATGCTATGGTATACTTTGATTTTAGGGAATGTTTTTTCAGCTTGCTTTGATTCTGCCATTCTCACTGGTGGGGAGGGGGAGTGAAAGCAGACAGAACCTGAGGAAGATTGAAGGCCAGAAAGAAGACATGTTATCAGGAATTGGAATGTACAAGGCCACACATCTGTGAGAACCAAAAGTGGTGCCTAGACTGAAGGGGGGACAAGGGGGGTAAAAGTAGAGGGAAAATTATGCGGGATTTAGTTTTAGCAATGCTTGGCTTACAGCTGCATGTATCCTCCAATAAATGAAGTCTTTTTTGAATCTGCTTTGGATTTCAAGAGATTTGTCTGTATTGGGACTTGAACATTGTAGACCTGACAGTCAGTTCCAATCCATGATGAATGGAAAGGAGAGATCCTGCCCCTGGCCCCTACTGTGTGGGGTGCTGCAGGGGTCAGTGCTCTCTCTGCTGCTATTCAACATCTACATGAGGCCATTGGGTGACACAATTCATTGCCATGGGGTGAGGTATCATCAGTGAGGTATCATCAGTATGCTGATGATACCCAATTATACATCTCTGTCCCTGGTGAATTAAGCAATACTATAGACGTCTTATCCCAGTATCTGTCAGGCCCAGCCCAAGAACAGTGAAACAGTCCAGTTGAGTTAAGTTCCTTTATTTGCTTACACCATATAGACAGAATCTTGCCAGACTAAATCTATACTACTGCAACTAGCGGATATACCCTGGGAGATTCTAGGGAGTGGCTATTCTGAGCTTCTTATGCTTCCCATGCTCCCCCTGCAGACTGTGTTGTGTTTTGTCTCCTTTCCCTTCCTGGAATGCACCCCCTCCTTCCTGATAGCAACAGAGAGCAAGGCTATCCAACACATCACCCTCCTCTTCATAGATACATTCCATCACAATGTCTGGAGGCTATAAGGGTCTGGATGGAGAACAACAGGCTTCCGTTGAACCCTGGCAAGATTGAGCGGCTATGGGTTTTGAGGCGTGCTAGTTCTAGGACTATGCCATCTGGTGCTGAATGGGGTTGTATGGTACACAATCTGTGGGTCCTCCTGGACTCACAAGGTGGCAGCTGTAGCTAGGAGGGCCTTTGCACAGCTTTATGTTGTGTGCCAATTCCACACCTTCCTGAATCGGGAGGCTCTGCTCACAGTCACTCATGCCCTAGTCACCTCCAGACTGGACTACTGTAATGCACTGTACATGGGGCTGCCCTTGAGAAGTATCCAGAAGCTTCAGCTGGTGCAAAAAGCAGTAGCATGGGCAGTTATTTGTGCTTCTAGAACAGCACATGTTACGCCTCTGCTCCGCAAGCTGCATTGGTTGCCAGTCTACTTCCGGGTCCAATTCAAGATGCTGGTTTTGACCTTTAAAGCCCATGGCATAGGGCCGGGTTATTTGAGGGACTGTCTCTCCCCAATTCCATTTGCTCATCCCATCAGATCCAGCAAGAGAGGTAGACTTTGGGTCCCATCTCTCAGGGAAGTACAATTGGCAGGCCCGAGGAGGCAGGTCTTCTCTGCCATGGAGCCTACCTTATGGAACATTTTCCTCCCTGAAGGGAGGTCAGGTCCATCCCTCCTTATTTTCCTAAAGTCCCTCAAGGCCTGGCTATGTCATCAGGTCTGGGGGTGTCAAGGGACCAGTAAGATCTTGAGGTGGCTCCGTTGATGACCAAATCTCTTGTGTGTGCTTTTTTTAAAAAAAAAAACTTTTTAATATAACTGTTGTTTGACATGTTTATTGTTTTATACTTTTTTTGCTGTATGCACCCAGAGTCACTTCTTGTGAGATGGGCAGCCATATAAATTTGATAAATAAATAAATAATACTGTATTTACAAGGCAGCTCAAAATCAATTCATATGACAATTAGGCATAGTTATTTAACAACATACTGGACAAAACTAGTATAGCACAGATACTCTTACAACATTAAATCAGCAGTAATCCTTCATCAAACACTCTTAATGAACCAAAAGGGGGTGCCAAAACTGTTTTTGTTTCTATCAGTAACTTTCCACCTAGCTGCATGAAATAGCTAAGATGGTGTTCAGTCTTTTAGCTTTCCTAGAACAAAAGCGCCATTTTGCTCCCAGAATTAGTAGACAATTAGATAATTGGCTGGTGTGGGTCTTCCAGGCTGTGTGGCCGTGTTCTGGACGTTTTGTTTCCTAATGTTTCGCCAGCATCTGTGACCGGCATCTTCAGAGGGCAGGAGCGCAGACAGGAGCAGTTCTCTCTGTGCCCAGATCTGCTCCTGTCTGTGCTCCTGCCCTCTGAAGATGCCAGTCACAGATACTGGCGAAACGTTAGGAAACAAAACTTCCAGAACACGGCCACACAGCCCGGAAGACCCACACCAGCCATCGTATTCCGGCCGTGAAAGCCTTCGACAATACAATTAGATAACTGTCGTTGTGACTTCTATGTATTCTACCCGAAATTAGTAACTTGACAAGGGCCTGAGGATAGGAGGAAAGAAAACAACCACCTGCAAACAGAGTAAGAAAGCAAACAAAGAACAAAGCAATCTAAGGAATTTAATCTTGGATGTGTGAAGTCAAATAAGTTACCTAATTTGAAATAAGACCAGTCCAGGAACTGGCCACTAGGTGAAAATTGCATAGCAAACATGATTTACTTAGTCCAGCAACAACCAGTGAGGCACAGCTGAGATAGAAAGGTAAAGAACTGCTAAAAAGAAGGATTGGACAGGAAATTGGTGAGGAAAAAACAAGTATATACGCAAAATCTGAAGCTGCAAGTCATCTCCTCCTCCTTCAGACTCCTTGATTACTTGCTTGGTGGGGGTTCCAGTGAATATGTGAAAGTAATGTTTGTGTGAAAGTGCTTGAACAAAACTTGGCTATACTGGAGTCAATAAAGCTATCAGATTAACAAAGGATCTTCTATGTGCTGTCCTATTGTGTGTTGATTATTTGCTCATTCTCAGTCCCTTGGAGGTTATTATGTAACTGAAAGTATGTGAATGTATTTCACACATAAACTCCACTGTCCAAGACACCCCTTCCTGGTCATTCGCGAGTCGTGAAACATAGCAAATAGGTACAAATGTCCACATGTTCCTCTGTGGGTGCCAAAAGGAAGACTATTTGACTATAAGTGAGATATAATAGTTATGTAATATCAAATACACAAATCTGAATTTGTAGTTCATGATGACTTAAGGAAATATATCATTCTCATCAGCACATAAAAACAGTTAAACAGCAATAAACCACACAAAGTCCCTCCCTGTTCTCAAACTTATGTCTCAAGCTATCTTTAGAGACTGTTTAGTGCTGGAGAGAAAAATTGCTAACTGCTTAATCTTATTAATTTTGGAATGAGGTTATCAACCATTCTGGGCTTTTTAGAGAGAAGGTAAGACATGTATAATAATTATTATTATTTATTAAAATTGCTACATTCTTCCTTTTTGAACCGAGTCAACATTTCATAAAAATAGAATATTAATCAACTTGCTGCAGTGTAATATAGCTCTACTATCCCAGAGGGCAGGATCAAAACCAATAGTTAAAACTACAAGGAAGGAGGTTCAGGCTAGACATTGGAAGAACATCCTGATTGTATGAGCTGCCAGCCAGTGGAACAGGCTATCATGTGCCATGGTGAGTTCTTCTCCACAAGAGATCTTCAAACAGAGGCTGGATTTCACATGTCAGAAGTGCTCCAGTGGATCCTGCACTGAACTCAGGATTGGACTAGATGACCTCTATAGACTCTTCCACTCTATGATTCTATTGGGTTATTGTTGCTTTTAGTCAAGCAAGCATGTCTGTGAACTAACAATGTTACCTGACTGCCTTGGGATGCCTGTATATGTTGTATTTTTTTTAAATTTATTAAACCTACTTTGCACATTATTCAGGGCAGTGTACATCATCAATAACAGTAAAAATCAGTAGGGACTACATAATAAAATAAAATGTTAAAAATCACAATGCAAAATAACAACATAGATACACATAAGTTACCCAGCAGGTCACCCACTCCCACACTCAACATCTGGGGAAAAAACCCAGATGTTTAAAAGCAGGCAGGCTAACCGACTATTGGGGTAGGAGATGCTATATGCTGTAATTCTTGCAAGCAACCAAGAAGTTTCAGTAAATCAGTTAGCAAAAAAACTTACTCCTGACTGTAGTGTCTTTTGTTTAGTGGAAAAGAAAGAAGAGTTATGAGGAAGATGGGATCGTAAAAAAATAAAAATAAAAACTTTCAAGCCTCACCTTATTTCTGAAGGAGAAGGACCAGTAAAAGCTAAAATCAAAAATGAAGAAACAGGGAAGGAATTAAGCGGAACAAGTTGTAATATATAAAGACAAATAGAAAAAGAGCACAGCAGGATGAATGTGTTTATTGTTCCACAGATGACTGGGTGTTAGGCACAAAAAGACTTAAACAATTATTTGAGGTAAATGAGATGCTGAAAAAAAATGCCTGTTTTCCTGAATGCTTTGGGAGACAAAGGATATAACCTATTAAGAAGATTAACTGCCCTACAAAAGTCCTTGCAATTCAGATTTGCAGAATTAGTAAAAATAATGGAGGAGCATTTGGCACCAAAGCAATTATTGATTGGAGAGCAAGTTTCATTAGTGCAAGAAGAAAGAGGGAGGGTCCACTACACCTTAACCAGCTGAACTTAAAGATGCCTAAACATTGAAAATTGGGTGAAAAACTAAATGATGTACTGAGAGATTAGCTAGTCTGTGGAATTAGAGAAGAAAACATTCAAAAGAGACTCTTAACATAGGCAAATATATCATTTATGAGAGCATTTGAAATTGCTATCTTCATGAAAATTCCTGCTAGCAAAAGTATAATATACAGCTACAGTCAGAAGTAAAAGTAAGTGTGATTAAGCTTGCACACAAACAGAAAGTAATAAGTCAAAATGAACTGTGCTATTGTTGTGGCAGAGGTTCACACACACCACCTTTTAAAGAAGAAACCTGCAGAAAATGCAGTTAAGGTGAGACATATTCAAAGAGCCTGCAGCTCAAGGATTTGCAAAAGATAAGTAACCAAACCATTACTTTAAAAAGGAGTGCAATGGTGTATGCTATAGATGAAGAATCTAATAATTAAATTGAAACAGGGATAGCTATCCCGGAAATCTAAAACGTAAAATATGAAATAACATTAGCAGTATATATATACCAGTATAGCAAAAATAAATGGCAAAACCGTATCAATGCAACTGGATACTAGTTCTGCTATACCAGTTACACTATAATGCACATTTCAGTACCATTTCAAAGATGCTGAACTAAATCTATCAGAAATACAATTAAAAACTTATATTGGGAAAAGATTACTCCCAGTGGAGTGATACATTTAATTGTAAAATACAATAATAAGCAAGGTACACTGGACCTATATGTTGTGAAAATGTGTGGACCAGCACTCTGGCATCATGGTTGGCCAAAGAAGCTGCTGAGAGTGCCATCAAAAGCCTGCATGCTATACTTCCTATCATGAAGACCACTGAGATTAAGTTGAAAACAATATGGGATAATGCTGTGTAGAAGAATTTAGCTCTGGCCTTGAGAAGGAGGGAGAGAGAGGGAAAGTTAGTTGCTTGACTCTGAGAAAATAGAAAGCATAAGAAAGAGACTCAGAATAGCCGCACCTTGACTTTGTTGGACATGTTTTCAAGATTCTGCTAATAAGCTCCACAATAGTGAAGTAACATTCCTGGAATCTCTGCCATGATTGTTCCTTGACTTTGCCTAACTTGTTTGGCTATCATGGTGTGCCTATATTCAAAGATGACACTGGCACACTCAAGCATATCAAAGGTAAAATAATATTACAAGAAAATGCCACAAAGTATATATAGTTCCATATGCCATACAAAAGAAGGTAGAAACTGAACTTACTAGCAGAAGCTAAGGAAATGATGCCCTTAAAGTGTGACAAATGTGAATTCTTTAAATCTAGTAGTACATATTGCAATCACACCACTGATACATAAGGCCTACACAAGTATGCAAAACAAATTTAAGCAGTTGGGAATGCCCAAACTTATTAGTCATGTCACAGCAGCTATTCCTTTTAGATTCATCAATTAATTATAACAGATCATGGCCAAATTTAGCCACCATGCTTCAGCTCTTGAATACTTTACTACAAGTAGGGAGGGCATGGCAGCAAACAAAACAGTGCAAAGAAACTTTCACAAAAGCAAAAAAAATGATGATATCAAATACAGCAGTCACATATTATAACCCTCACTTACTTGTAGATTGGCTTATGATAACTTTTCATATGGCATCCTCATGGCTATGATGCATGTCATGAAAGATGGCAATAAATGCCATATAGATTGCATATCACGCTCGCTTACAGTTACAAAGAAAAAGTATGTATAAATAGAAAAGGAAGTACAACTTGGTTTGGGAAGTTGAGCATTTCAACCAGTATTTGTTGAAAAAGGGAGTTTACTTTCACCACTGATAATCAGCTAGTACTGTGAATCTTCAATCCATAAAAAAGGGATTCTGCTTGTAGCAACTGCTCAAATTCAACATTGTGCTTCGTTCCTTGGAGCGCACAGGTAAAAATAGAATTTGAAAGAACACCCAATCACAAAAATGTGGACAAATTGTCTCATTTACTTCTACATAAACAATTCTGAAAAATCCACATTAGACAGATTTCTCAACATGTTTTCTCTCACAGACTGAGAGTCTTCCTATCACAGCAGAGATGTTTCAAAGAATGATTAAGAGAGACCCAAAAGAGTCTCAAGTCTACACAGCAAATAGCTTATGGAGTTTTATCAGTGCTCTAATGAATACACAACTCACAGCTACTGTATTATGTGGGGACTGGGGGTCATAATTCTGTCAAAGCTGAAAGTTCAACTGTTGGAAGAGTTACATGCTGGAGATCTTGTGATAGATGTTTGTTTGGTGGCCAGAAACAGAACACCAAATTGAACAGTTTGCAAATAACTTGCTCAGGTTGCCAATATGACCAAAAGATGACTAGAATAGCAACACTTCAGCCATGGGAATGGCACCCATGGCACCCCCTTGATTAGTCTAACAATCTCAGTGACAGAACTCAGAAAACACAATTTTCCAAACTCACTCTTAATCCAACACCTAGCCTAACCTATTTCTATATCACCACAATCACACATTTCTTAGCATTTTACAAATGAAATAATAAGAACAATAAACTGTAAACATCATAAGAACTCTCATAAAACTTCAGTAAAATTTAAAACAGTCCTTTGCCAGTGGGATAGAAAGCAAAGCACAGGTGCTAGTCTCCAATGGCCTGTCAGAAAAGTCATCTTGAGTAACTCCTTTCCAAAAAGGGGCTGAAGTGGGAGCTAGTCTGATTTCAGGAGAAAGCATATTCTAGAGGATTGGGGCAGTAACAGAAAACCACTGCTTTGAATCCCGTACCCCCCTCCCAACTTTCCAAACTGAAGAAACCAGAGCATTCCCTCAATAAGCCAGTCAGTCAACTTAAAGGAAAGAATCCAGTAGATATCCTGGGCCCTTACCATACAGATTTTCTAGATTAAAATCAGCATCTTGCACTGTCCTTGGAAGCCTACTGGAAGCCAATGCACCACTTTCAAAATAGGTATTATACTGCTGGATTGACTTGTACCCATCAGTGTGCAGGCTGCTGCATTTTGTACTAACTGCAGCTTCTGCACAGTATTCAAGAGCAGCTCAAATATAGTACATTGCAATATTCCAATAGAGAGGTAATTGGGAACAAGCAGTACTGGCAACAGTCACTCATGACCCATTACCTCTTCATTAAAATATTGCAACGTGCTGTATTTGGAGCTGCTCTTGAACACCATGCAGAAGAGCCACAACTGATGCACCACCCAAAATTAGGCAAAGGTGCCATGATCCCTTCCCCTGCTTATTTAAATAGAGATGTGAATCTAGGAGCAATCTCAAATTATAGATTTGCTCCTTCAGGGAGAATGCAACCCCCTCCAAAGCCAATAGGGGAGCTACCTACCCATCACATGGTTGCTAGACAACCACTCAATTTTGTAAGGATTCACCTTCAATTTGTTTCATCCTGTCCAGACCCAAACATCAGGTAAGGACTTCCACAATAACTTTTGTCTGGATTCTACCTAAGACATATAACTGGTATCATTGGTATAGAAATCATATCTCACACAAAACTAATGATCTCCCCTAGCAGCTCCACGTAGGTATTAAAGAGTGTGGATGAGAGAACAAAGCACTGGGACTCAGGAAGGAGCAAAACCACTATGAAACAATGCCCCCAGTTCCCATTCTTATAACCATTCAGAAGGATTCCATAATCAATAGGATGAAAAAGACCTGAGAAAACCAACAGGATCTGCTGCCTTTTCGTTTTTCTGTCTTTCTTCAGCAATTTTCAGTGTAGTCACAGATTTTGCTTCCTTTGCTCCCATTTTAGGATATTTTTGCTTGTTCTATCTATCACATGGTCAGAGTTCTTCAAGTGGTCTATATATCAAATCTAATCCATTAAGTCACATAATCATATAGAATACTGCTGAGGATATATCTTATTCATCTGATCATTTTGTTTTAATTTAAATTGTAATTTTGTGAAAAGTTCATGATCTGAGTCATAATCAGTGTGGCTTATAGCATATATCTTCTTCCATCAATCTTACTTATGACTCTACACATGGCCATCACCAAATGGACAACAGAAAAGTCAAACTGACAACATATTCTGCGAGTAAAGATGGAGAAGCTGTGTTCAGTCAAGAAAAATCAGATTTGCTGATGATTCCACTTCGATGGCTACAGGCAAAAAAGACTTAGGAAAATCTGTTGAAGGTAGAAGAATGGAGTAAAAAAGCTAGTCTGCTCCTCAGTATAATAAACTAAGGTTATGTCAACCAGCAATGCCAATCACTGCAAATAAATGGAGAAGCTGTTGAACAAGTAACAAATTTTATAGGGAAGGTGACTGTAGCCATAAAATAAAGGTATGTCTGCTACTTGAGAGAAAGACAGTAACAGACAAAATATTTAAGAGCAAAGGTGTTACACTGCCAACAAAGGTATGCACAATCAAGGCAATAGTTTTGTAAAATATTGCTGTAAATGCTAAACTTCAGAAAGGCTGAACCAAAAATAAATTATGCTTTTGAATTTTGAAGAAGAACAAATCATTCAATACTAGATGAAGCAAAACCAGACTGCTCACTGGAAGTACTAACAACGAGGCTAACTACCAATAGAAGAGAATATGTGTAGCTCAGGGTTGAACTGTGGAGTCCTTGGGGTTCTCTGAGCTTGGTTGTTTTCTTGCAAACATTTAATTACCCGGCTAGGTAATATCTTTGGTGCTAGAATGGAATGGGGTTTGCTCACTGTTTATATACAGGTAAAACTCGAAAAATTAGAATATCGTGCAAATGTTCATTTATGTCAGTATGGCAACTCAAAAGGTGAAACCAATATATGAGACAGACGCATTACATGCAAAGCGAGATATGTCAAGCCTTACTTTGGTATAATTGTGATGATTATGGCGTACAGCTTATGAAAACCCCAAATTCACAATCTCAGAAAATTAGAATATTACATGACATCAATAACACAAGGATTGGAAATAGAACAATATCGGACCTCTGCAAAGTAGAAGCATGCGTATGTACTCAGTACTTGGTTTGGGCCCCTTTTGCAGCAATGACTGCCGCAATGCGGCGTGGCATGGATGCTATCAGCCTGTGGCACTGCTGAGGTGTTATGGAAGACCAGGATGCATCAATAGCGCCTTCAGCTCCGCTGCATTGTTCGGTCTCATGTCCCTCATCTTTCTCTTGGCAATGCCCCATAGATTCTCTATGGGGTTCAGGTCAGGCGAGTTTGCTGGCCAATCAAGCACAGTAATCCCATGGTCACTGAACCAGGTTTTGGTACTTTTGGCAGTGTGGGCAGGTGCCAAGTCCTGCTGGAAAATGAAGTCAGCATCCCCATAAAGCTCGTCCGCAGAAGGAAACATGAAGTGCTCCAAAATCTCCTGGTAGACGGCTGCGTTGACCCTGGACTTAATGAAGCACAGTGGACCAACACCAGCAGACGACATGGCTCCCCAAATCAACAGAGACTGTGGAAACTTCACACTGGACTTCAAGCATCGTGCACTGTGTGCCTCTCCATTCTTCCTCCAGACTCTGGGTCCTTGGTTCCCAAATGAGATGCAAAAGTTGCTCTCATCAGAAGAGAGGACTTTGGACCACTGGGCAACAGACCAGTTCTTTTTTTCTGTAGCCCAGGTAAGACGCTTCTGACCTTGTTTGTTGTTCAGGAGCGGCTTGACAAGAGGAATACGACATTTGAAGCCCATGTCCAGGATCCGTCTGTCTGTGGTGGCTCTTGATGCATTAACTCCAGCCTCAGTCCACTCCTTGTGAAAGTCCCCAACACTTTTGAATGGCCTTTTCCTGACAATCCTCTCCAGGCTGCAGTCATCCCTGCTGCTTGTGCACCTTTTTCTACCACACTTTTCCCTTCCACATAACCTTCTATTGATGTGCTTTGATACAGCACTTTGGGAACATCCAACTTCTTTTGCAATTACCTTTTGGGGCTTTCCCTCCTTATGGGGGGTGTCAAGGATGGTTTTCTGCACAACTGTCAGGTCAGCAGTCTTTCCCATGCTTGTGATTCCTACTGAACCAGCCTGAGAGACCATTGAAAGGCTCAGGAACCCTTTGCAGGTGTTAGGAATTCATTAGCTGATTAGAGTGGGACACTTTGAGCCTAGAATATTGAGCCTTTTCACACTATTCTAATTTTCTGAGATTGTGAATTTGGGGTTTTCATAAGCTGTACGCCATAATCATCACAATTACACCAAAGTAAGGCTTGACATATCTCGCTTTGCATGTAATGTGTCTATCTCATATATTGGTTTCACCTTTTGAGTTGCCATACTGACATAAATGAACATTTGCACGATATTCTAATTTTTTGAGTTTCGCCTGTACAGTGGCATGCCCTGCCAGTGTTGGTGGGGGTGGGGGTTTTGTTTTGTTTTATTTTTTCCCTTCTGGTAATTCCTTGATTAGGGTATTGTTTACTAACTATTAACTATTTTGGACACTGATGTGAAGGAAAGAATCATTGGAGAAGACCTTAATGCTCAGAAAAATGGAAAACTGTTTAAAAAGAGCTGGCAGAGGACAAACTGGCTTGATACTCTCTCACTGTTGACATAAGCGATGGGCTTACAAGAATTCAAAGAAGAAATTACTGTCAGACAATCCTGGCAAAATTATGTTCAACTGGTCATGAAGAGTTGGAAGTGACTGACTGAATGAACAATAACAAACTAAAATGTATAAAAATGTAGTAGTTCACAAACCTAAGGTGGAACCCTTTTTTCCCTGGTGCCCTCCCTTCTCTGAGTTTTTGTTTATTTTCTCTCTTCTGACTGGTTATGCAATATACTTTGATAAATGCTGTGTGAAGAATGGGAGAGATAATGCTAGGTACTTGGAGGATTTGGTAACTCAAATCACAGTTAAAAGCTGAGGAATGACATGAAGTTACTCCTTTTCTGACAAGCATCACTGTTAATGGCAAGCAAAGCTCTTCTGAAAAAATCCTGATGGCCCAAAGATGGACAGAATGAGAGCCCAGAGCAAGCAGAGAAGGGGTAGAACCAATCAGAGCCTGGGAAACAGCTATCTGGACTTTGAAGACATAAAAGATGTGTGAAATATCTGCCTGACAAGCCTCTTAACTGCCGAGCATGATCAAGGAAGCAACTTTAAAAGACTTTCTTTAATCAGTGTTAATACCAAGAATTAGGGGTTAGAGTACAGAATCCTGAAAACTAAGATAGTAGATAGGCCTGTAATGGGATCCCTTATCTGCTGGTTATTTGCATTGGGAGATACTCCTTTTTCTTTCTCACCTTCAGCACAATTTTTTAAACTGCCAGAGAGTCCTAATATGAATCCATTCTTTTACTGGATTTCAACTTCTTTCTTTTACTTTCCAATGTACCTTAACTTTTAGCATTTTTCAACCAATTCTCATCTCTATAGGTGAGAGTTTGACCATTAGGTTTTCTTATATCTGCATTGGGATAAATTATTTTATAGATTTTGTTACTTTATACTCTGCTACAGTTATGGTCTTATTCATATGAATCACCCCCCCTTCTTAAACATTCCAGGCAGAGAATCTAATGCTACAAGTGTCATTTTATATTTCTAATCAGACTATCACCAAGCAAACTAGATTTAACATAAGGCATTACATACGTTGTTGGCATTTTCAACAAGTACAAATAATCCTGACAGAGCCCATATGAACAAGTATAATTTGGAGAGAAAGAGAAGAGTGATCTAGTCCCCATAAAGTCTCAGGTTGACCAGGAAGAGATCTAAATATGACAAAGGACCAGTAATTAAGTCCTCAATCTTTAGATCAAGCTTCAATTGCTCCAAGGTGAAAACTAGATCCAGTGTGAGTTCACTACATCGGTCAGGATCAATGTCAGTTGGGACAAACCCATGGCTGTCATGGAGGCCAGAAATTCCTAATTCATCATCAACCTCATCTCAAGGAAACAGAGATTAAAGTTCCCAGCATTAATAGCCTAGAGGACTCAATCACCAACTCCAAGATGAGCATAAGAAAATTAGACAGTAATGCAGGCAAGCTGGGAGGTAATACATCAGCAGAATCCATAAGTTGTCCCTAAAGCCCAACTTAGTATGCACAATTGCCCAGAGTCACCTGAAGGCAGGTTTTGGACAGAAGAATACTCCCTTCTTCACTCAGCCAAATTTCAGTGATACAAATTAGGTGTGGTCATTCCTCCAGGAGCAAATAATGAAGGAGCACAATCTTAATACAAAGAGACTTGGCATTTGAGAACCATATCCTTATCCCGCAATATAGTGTTGACAGCCCCAGAAAAAGGCTAATAGATTAGAAGAAGGGATCAGCACCAAACTGTTTATCTACCTTAATCAGCTCCACAGTACAATCCTTATTCTATGGTCATTCTCAGAAATATGACCCATTATGTTAAAGTTATTTGCTTTAAATGTATTTATAATATCTGAAGCTTCAATTCTATTCATAAAATTGAATTCTATTCATAGATACCTCTACAGGTTTCATTTTTTGAAGTTCATCCTCCATTATTTCTTTTTCTTCTGCTAGCTTTCGAAATTCTTGCTGAATTTTCTGTAATTTCTAACATAAAGAAAACCGAGTGTCAAGAAAGGCTAGACACCTCCAAATATTTGGAACATCAAAAGGAATCTTGTCCCTCCTTTGGAGAGAACATAGAGTGTTTACTGTATAAGAGGGGGATGGAATAAAGAGGATTTTAAAGATCCATCTTGTCAACCTGAAGCCTTGGATCATTTCATCACCCTACATTTTGCCAGGTCAGCTTAAGTTTGATTTAGTTAGCAATGTGTGTTCGTGTGAAGGTGAGTGTGTGCATGTGTAATATGCTCAAGCAATTCCATTCTAGAAAAGAAAAGTTAACATAATATAAGCAGTGCTTGCTGGATCAGACTCCCAGCCCATCTAGTCCAGCAATCTGTTCTCACAGTGGCCAACCAACGCCACAAGGAGTCCACTAGGCAGATGGACTTCAGAAGCAGTCACACTGCCATCAGGGCTAATAGCCATTCATCCCCATGACTTTCATGAATAGGTCCAACTCTTTTTTGAAGCCAGCTAAGCTGGCAGCTTGTATCACATCTTGTTATAAAAGTTGATTTGACTTAAAATCCTGTCTGAAATGAATGATTTCAACCTTGGTGGGTACATTATGTCCAAATTGTAATACCATGATCAAATGTATTATTTATGATAAAATATTTGAAGGAACACAGGTCAGAGCTGTCATTAAGGCCTACCTAGTGGCAGTAAGGGCAGCAAAGCATCACTACTCCTCTACTCTTATTACATCCGCAGAATGTCACCCCACAGCCTTGTTTTGGGTGACACGAGCCCTCCTGGATAAGGGGGACTTGCCTCTTGCAGGGGCTTGTGGAGGAATTTGCTCAGCATCTGTTGGACAAAATCACTTGCATTTGTTCGCAATTGGACACCGGCTTTGCTGCAGGTCCAGCGGAGATGCCTAGGGAGGAGTCTTGGCCTGTTATCTGGGAACCGTTTGAGCCAATTGGGCCTGAGGAAGTGGACAAGGACCTTAGAGCTGTGAGCTCAGCCACCTGCTCTTTAGATCCATGCCCCTCCTAGCTTGTTAAAGCGGCCTGGGGGGTGATATGTGAGTGGGTTCTAGTGATGTTTAATGCTTGAGTGAGGGGGTTGTTCCTTCACCTCTTAAGGAGGCTTCAGTTCGCCCCCTCCTCAATAGGCCATCGCTGGACCCCATTACTGGACAATTTTCGTCCAGTATCTATTTTTGAGGAAGGTGATTGAGAAGGTGGTTGTGCAGCAACTTAGCAGGACCTTGGATGAAGTGGATTATCTGGATCCCTTTCAGTCAGGATTCAAACCTAGGTATGGGATGGAAACAGCATTTGTGGCACTTTTGGATGATCTCTGGTAAGGGCAGGATGGGGATTGTGCATCCATCCTTGCCCTACTTGACCTTCTGAGGCTTTCAATATCATCAACTATGGTATCCTTCTGGATTGGCTCAGAGGATTGTGGGTGGGCAGCACAGTGTTGTGCTGGTTCACCTTCTTTCTTTGGGGCTGATTCCAGACAGGTGTGGGGGGGAGATCCCGCCCCTGATCCCTACTATGTGGGGTTCCTGCAGGGTTCAATACTCTCCCCTCTCCTATTTAACATCTACATGAGGCCACTGGGTGAACTCATCCGTCGCCATGGAGTGAGTATCATCAGTACGCTGATGATACCCAATTATACATCTCTGCCCCTGGCAAATTAAGCAATGCCTTATCCTGGTGCCTGGAGGCTGTGAGGGTCTGAATGGGGAACAAGAGGCTTCAGCTGAACCCTGGCAAGACTGAGTGACTGTGGACTTTGGGGACTTCTGGTTCTAGGATTATGTGATCTTTGGTGCTGGATGGGGTGGCACTGCCCCAGACAGACCTGGTACACAATCTGGGGATCCTCCTGGACTCACAACTCCTGCTCAAAGAGTAGGTGGCATTCGGGGCTAGGAGGGTCTTTCCACACCTTTGTGTTGTGCACCAGTTGCACCTGTTCCTGGATTGGGGGGCTCTGCTCATTGTCACTCATGCCCTCATCACCTCCTGTATGGACTTCTGTAATGTGCTCTACATGGGACTGCCCTTGAAGAATATCTGGAAGCTTCAGCTGGTGCAAAATGTTACACACACACGTTACACACACACATTACACCTCTGCTCCGCGAACTGCATTGGTTGCCAGTTTCCTTCCAGGTGCAATTCAAGGTACTGGCTTTAACCTTTAAAGTCCTTCATGACATGGGGCTGGGTTATTTGAGGGACTGCCTCTCCCCAATTACATCTGCCCATCCCGTCAGGTTTGGCAGAGAAGGCATGCTGCAGGTCCCGCCTGCCAGGAAATTCCTTTCGGTGAGTTGCAGGAGGTGGGCCTTCTCTGCCATGGCCCCTGCCTTGTGGAATCTTCTCCCCACAGAAGTGAGATTAGCTCCATCCCTCTTAAGATTCCACAAGTTCCTCAAGACCTGGCTATGTGATCAGGTCTGGGGGTCCCAGAGAACCAGGGAGATTTTGCAATGGCTCCCTTACTATGGTTAACATCATCCTCTCCTGTTGTGTGTGTTTTTATAGCTTTGATGATTCTTTTATACGTAGCTTTGGGTTTTTTAATTGAGTGTTGTACACCACCCAGAGTCACTGTTTTTGTGAGATGGGCGGCTAAATAAATATGATCAATCAATAATAAAATTAAGGGTGGTTAGAGATTCTCAGTGTGAGACAGATAATTTTTTGGTAGTGTCAGCAATGGATTTTTGGAAAAAATGGACATGGAAGTAAGAAAGCAACAAAACCAAAGCGCAGGTAGAACTGTAGAAAGATAACATTAAAAAGTATTAATAAAATATTAAAAGATAGCTTAATCTCACCCAAAAATGAACAGATATAAGGAAAGAGTTTGTGGAAACTGCTTGCAACAACATGAAAAGGATTATTTAAGAACATATCACAAACGTATGCTGAGTATTGGGTAGTATAAAAATGTTACAGAATCTTTTTGGTGAATATAGAGTTAGTTGATGAATGTGATAAGCTTCATATATGTTAGAAGTAAAGTATGCATGAGAATAAATAGAATACTCTGTGAATGGTTCAACACTGAGCAGGGAGTAGGACAAGAATATGTAATACCTGTTGGTTGGTTGAATACAATCAAATCCTTAGTTGCATGTATGCAGAATATCATTATTTTCTGTACACCCACTCCTCATTTAGTGATCACATTCCATTCCAACCACTTAGTTAAGCAAAATGGTTAAGTGCACACTGACAGAGAGAGATGTTGCAAAGATCCCACTTGCCATCTCATTCAGATAAAATTCTCTTGTACAGTGTCCTGTGCCCCCCTCCTTTTTTTCCCCTTTTTCTTGCCTCCTCACAGGCAAGAGAGATTGCTTAGGCAAGCTATCTCTTCCTGAACTGCTTTTCTCCACAGGGCAGCACTTCCCTAAAAGGTGCTAACTGCAAGTTAACAAGCTCAGCTGTGATCTTAAATAGTTGATTAGAACCCTCCAGCCAGCTGCTCTGCTGCCTGAAACTGACCAAACCTTAATCAGTTTCACATTAAATGCTTTTGTTGTCAGGCTCACAAAATTTGGTCCTAAATGCATGCATTGATTGGAAAATTAAATTTTTATTACTCTTTATTACCTTTGTATTTGCAAATGGTTGCTAACCAAGGTAGTCGCTAAACAAGGAATGGCTGTATCACTGTATTTTCTATCAAATGATTGCTTTAGGAATTGAAAGAAGAGTAAAAATTATAACATACTTACACCTTCCAGCACATCCTGTTCATTTACAACTCTGAAAAATATGAATATTTTTTCTTTACTTTTTTCTTTTAAGCCTTCAGTAATTTCTAGATAAAGTGAACTAACATTTATTTATTTAGAGAATTTATACCCTGCCTTTCTGTTAGTACAACATTCAATTGTCTTACAATAAGAAAGAGCATACAATTTAAAATTAATTGAATTAAAATCAAAATTAAAAATAGTCATTTAAATAATTAACAGTTAAAAGCTTCAAAAAATACAATGTTTTTATCACCTTTCTAAATTTTGGGAAAGTGGGAACCAAATGAACCTCCTTGGAGAGCACATTCCATAGTCTGGGAATATAGGAACCAAATGGGAGAAGGCCTTCTTCCATGTCCCCAGTAGTTGAGCTACTGGCATGGGGGTATCCTCAGAAGGACCTCTCCAACTGACCAGATTTATTAAGCGTAGAGGGAGAGCAGACCTGCAGATAATCACAACCAAAGCCATTTAAGGCTTGAAAGGTCAACACCAGCATCTTAAACTGTGGCTAGCAGGCAACGGGTAGCCAAGCAGATGTTCTAGTACAGTCATAATATAAACCCTGTGTCATGTAGCAGTCAGCAGCCTGGCTGCTGTATTTTCTACCTATTGCACTTTATGGACACATTTCAAGGCTAGATTTTATGTAAACTGCACTAAAGAATAGGCTACAATCAAAGCATGGTTGTCACTAAACTGTCACTAAGTTCAGTAAAAGTTGAAATGTAAACTTTAAAATGGCCAAAGATCAGCACAGAAAGTTCAGTGAACTCAGAAAAGGTTGTACTCTTCTTTACAGATGTCATCTGGACAGTGGCAGCTAGGAATTAAAAAGTACTCCCAAATTGTAAATATGGTCTTCCTGGGTAAATGCAATCCCTTCCAGAATAGGTTTAAATTCAGGCCAAATCAAGCTTTTCCTTACTGTTTATTGGGTTTTTGCTCAAGAAGTCCATGTCTAGAAACACAGCCAGTTATGGAGAACTGCTGAATCTTTTTAAGGAATTCCAGTAACACCTGTCTTAGTGAAGTGTACCAACTTGCTATAAAGTGGACTCATCAAAGGAAGCTGCTTCTGAACAAGCTGCTATAATGTATTGTCGAAGGCTTTCACGGCCGGAATACAATGGCTGGTGTGGATCTTCCGGGCTGTGTGGCAGTGTTCTGGAAGTTTTGTTTCCTAACATTTTGCCAGCATCTGTGACTGGCATCTTCAGAGGACAGGAACACAGACAGGAGGAGTTCTCTCACAGATGACGGTCACAGATGCTGGCAAAACGTTAGGAAACAAAACTTCCAGAACACGGCCACACAGCCCGGAAGACCCACACCAGCCAAGCTGCTATAAGTTCTGCACAGTGAATAAGCCCAGTTAGGGGCTGTTCTCCAGCATTTCTCAGTTGCTTGAAGTCTCTAATTTACCAGAAGCCCCATGCTGTAATATGGAACTTGTGTTCCCTAGCTTTTAAATATCTCATTCTGGAACCTGCATTAAATAAAAGGACAACTTAAATATGAAGTGAGACTCATGTGGCTAAACAGAGCAGGCAATCGAATTTTTGAAATTCTCCGATCTGTTGAAGGACATGTTACACTTTTCACACACCACTGGGAACTATGTAGGCTGGATTAGGCCCATTAACCTAATTACTTCATTTTTTATAATTTCATAAAGAGATTATAAATGAAGGAATCTAGATTCAATATGTGCATATAAAGGTTTGTGAACCTTTTGAATTTGAGTCAAAAACATTATATTTGTTCATTGATTTATTGTGGAAAAAGATCCAAAGCTACATATTTGTGTGTGGCAAAAGTATGTGAACCTCTAGGATTATCAGTTCATTTGAAGGGTAAATTAGAGTCAGGTGTTTCAATCAATGGGATGATAATCAGGTGTGAGTGTGGGAGGTCCTGCCTTATTTCAAAAACAGCATTCTGGGTATTCTCTATCAAAGTCTGATCTTCACAACACAGGATATGGAATTATGTCATGGCTCAAAGGAGATTTCTGAGGACCTCTGAAAAACAGTTGTTGATGCTCACCAGACTGGAAAAGGTTACAAAACTACTTCCAGAGTTTGGACTCCACCCGTTCACTGTCAGTCAGATCTTCTATGAATGAAGGAAATGCAACAGACTGTTACCCTCCCCAGGAGTGGTCAACCAACCAAGATCACACCAAGAGCAAGGAATGTAACACTCTGGGAGGTCTCAAAGAACCCCAGGGTAATGTCTAAGGATTTAAAGGCTTGTCTTGCACTGGCAAATGTCAGTGTTCATGAGACCACCATCAGGAAAACACTGAACAACGGTGTGCATGGCAGAGTTGCAAGGAGAAAGCCACTATTCTCCAAAAAGAACATGGCTGCCTGTCTAGTGTTTGTGAAAGACCACATGGATAACCCATAAAGCTATTGGAAGAACGTTTCTGGACAGAGACCAAAATAGAACTTTTTGGCTTGAATGAAAAGTGCTATGTTTGGTGAAAGGCAAACCCTGCATTCCAGCATAAGAACCTCATCCCATCTGTGAAATATGACAGTGGCAGTATCATGATTTGGGCCTGCTTTGCTACCTCTGGACCAGGACGGCTTGCCATCATTGATGGAATTATAAATCCTGAATTGTACCAGCAAATTCTATAGGAAAATGTCAGGGTATCTGTCTGTGAACTGAAGCTCAAGAGAAAGTGGGTCATGCAGCAAGACAATGACTCAAAACACACAAGTCATATGACCAAAAAATGGTTCAAGCAGAAGAAAGTTAATGTTTTGGAATAGCCAAGTCAAAGTCCTGACCTTAATCCTATAGAAATGTTGGGGAAAGTCCTGAAGTTCATGTGAGGAAGCCCATTAACATCCCTGAATTGAAGATATTCTGTAAGGAGAAATGGGCTAAAATTCCTCCAAGCTGATGCACAGGACTGATCAACAGTTATTGGAAATGTTTAGTTGCAGTTATTGCTGTCCAAGAGGGGCACACCAGTTACTGAAAGCAAAGGTTTATATACTTTTGCCACACACAAATATATAGCTTTGGATCATTTTCGTCAATAAATCAATGAACAAGTATAATGTTTTTGACTCATTTAATTAGGTTCTCTTTGTTTTAGAACTTGTGTGGACAACAAGTCACATTTTAGGTCATATTTATGCAAAAATATTTAAAATTCAAAGAAGTTCACCAACTTTTAAGTATCACTGTAGATCACACACCAACTCCTTTATGATGAATAAGAGCTCAATAAAACCTTCCCATATATTCTTCTCCAGCTCTACCCCATCAGTTCTAAAATGAGATTTGCATCTGACCAAAGTTTTCATTTATTTCGGATAATTCTGAATCAGGACATTTTGGAGAAATGAATAAACTGCCTGAAGCAAAATGGTGTCTTCTGATGCAATTAAAATATGATTGTGCTCTTCAAGGAACATAATGTGCTTGATATTTTCCTCTGAGGTTTCAGGAAAGAAAAGAATGACAAGGTGTAAATTTGTTATTTGCAGGTCTATCTTGTACTGTGTTTCTTTCTATTTTAAATCACAATGTTTTAGTGAGAGACATAAGATTTTGTCAGGTGAGTTAGTGTAAACTGAGCAGAAAACAGTGATATTCACTATAACTTATATATTTTATATATAATAATATATATAATTATTCATTATAACTTCCTTACTTCTGCACCTAACTTTGTGAAATTTTGCAGGTTTCTTTCCTAGGAATCTCTTAATTATTTGTGCCACGTCATAAAAACTATCCGCAAATCCACAGGATAAAGTGAAACTTTCCTTCCCCCATCTACATCATTATGTACGATTTACCTGTGTAACTTATTTGTTTGTCTTTCAAATACTTTCATTATTTCTATCATGCGGTTGTTCATCATTTCAACTGTTTCTGAACAATAATAAAAAATAGTTATTAGGATGATATCCAACATTTTGATCTAGAAATAGATGTCAAACAATTGTGCAGGATTGTGTAAAAATGTTGCTGCTACTACTATCACCATCAGTTGACATTATTGCTACTGCAAAATTATATAACGTAAGCTAGAGGTAATCAAGTCAATTAAGAAAGGGTCATAATTGTCATATAGGTAGTCCTTGAGCTACGACAGCAATTGGGACCAGAATTTCCATCTCTAAGTGAGGACTACTTGTAATTGAAAAGTACAGCTTGTGAAAGAAACATTTTCTGTTTGATCACAGTGAAGTGTTTATTGAACAGGTTATGAATAGGATTACCCTTCTTATCACCGCCATATCCACCCTCCAAAATAACCAGTTTATGAAATGCATGAGAAATAGGCAGACTCCAGCTCTTCTCCAGCATATCCTCCAATGCTCCCTTTGTCATCTTCCTACTTTTCTTACATCATTTCAAACTTCTGGCTGACATGGCAGCATATTAAATTTTATGACTTGGATCACTCCTGAGCTAAGTACTCTCTCTCTGTCTGACTGCTTTATTGACTAATTGGTGAACAGAAAACCTTTTCTGTCTAAACTACTAGCCATTTATTTGATTTATAATGGGCCAAAAAAAAAAAAAAAAAAAGACAGAGAAAACAAAATGCTCTCCTCTTCCTTGAGGGAGAATAGCCTACAGGTAGTCCTCAACTTACGATCATTCATTCAGCAACCATTCAAAGTTACAAAGGTGCTGAATTATTGGTGGTTACAACTGGTCCTTGAAGTTACAGCCATCCCAGCACCCCATTGGTCACGTGATCACAATCTGGGCACTTGGCAACCCGTTCACACGACCGGTTACCAGGCACTCCACAATCATAAGATCGCTACTTGCAACATCTGATACCGGCTTCCTCAGAAAGTCAATGGGGAAGCCAGCAGAGAAGGTCGCAAATTGCTGGGGTAAGTCTCCCCCACTGATGCATCATCCCCAGCCCTCTGTGCTTGCATGTCAGCCATTCACGCACCCCAACCCACATCGCACCCCCACGCACCCTCTCTGACCTGCGCCACACCTCATGCAACCTTGTGCACCCTTCCTAACCTACACAGCGCCTCACACACCACCACGCAACCCTGCACACCGCCGTGCACCCTTAACCTGTGTAGCACCTCTCATGCTCCCCCAACCCATGCAACACCTCTCGCGCACGTCCATGCACCCTCCCTGACTCACACGCCTCTCACGCACACCCTTATGCACCCTTCCCAACCCTCCCAAGCACCCCTTCACTCCCTCCCCCACCCAGCAGCCACTTACCCGCCTGTCAGCCTGGGACTTACAACTTTCTGCTGGCTTCCCCTCTGGCTTTGGTTGTGGGAAGCCAGCAGGAAGTTGCCTTGCCG
Organism: Liasis olivaceus; assembly: GCA_030867105.1. Taxonomy (NCBI): domain Eukaryota; kingdom Metazoa; phylum Chordata; class Lepidosauria; order Squamata; family Pythonidae; genus Liasis; species Liasis olivaceus. The sequence continues at coordinate 15,261,792 of CM061351.1, forward strand.
AACGACCATGGGGTTCAGTTAACAGCAACCAGGCCCATAAGGATTGCCATCACTAAGTGATGTCACACTTTACAACTGCATCCCTTAGCAATGGAAATTCCAGTCCCAGTTGCTGTCATAAGTCGAGGACTATCTGTATTGAATTGGCAGCAGAGCAGCTAATAGTTCCGGCTGAGTCTTGTCTAGATTGAAATGAAAAATAAAACTAAATTGAATTTCTCACTACTCTAAAAGCTTTTTCACCTGATATGCAAACTTTTATAATACAGATTTTCAGGATTTGAATCAAATATTTGTTATCTTAAGATCTAAAACTGAAATCATGTATTATATGGGTTTATATTCCATTCAGTTCAAAACTTAGTCCCAATGTTGTGAGATTCTACAGACAGTACTACATCATGCATTTGTCAGGACAATTTGGATTTCTTAAATGGAAACTAAAGAAAATAATGATTTTTTGCCTCCACAAACAGTTCAGTAAAACGTGGCTGCCATTAAACAAAAAGGGATCAAATCCTATTTTCTCTTTTCAGCACAGATACAGGCATGAAAAGTTTTATGAGCCAGATGCTGTTAGTAAGTTAACTGTCATAGGATCATCTGAAATATAATAATAGATTTTTAATGTTTTTTCAAGAAATTAATATTCTACTACAAATTATCTCTAATCAAATAGATTGGTTGATCAAACATACAAAAGAAATTCAAAATCTCTTAAAGGTGTAGTAATCTTGATTATCAGGTACTAAAAATTTCTGGTGGAACAAGAAATGAGTGGTCCAAAAAGATATTTTTTTTAATACTGATTATGTTTTAATAAATTTACCGCATTTATTATTATAGTCCAACTAAGGATTATCCAGCTATTTTACATAAATATTTTCAAAATCTTTTTACTTTTGCTGTATCTGGAAATTTTAAATTCTTTTTTTAATTTGGAACCAACTTAATCTAATTCTAACATGAATTAGATGAATATGAAAAGTATTGATTGCAGAAGAAAAGTGAGCAGCTAATGGTATGCGCACCTTTTCCTATGTGAAAGACTTTTCCCTTCCAGATGATAAGTGCATTTCGTCTGTAGACCAACAGTTGATGGGTAATACAAATCTTATTTCTTATGCCTTTGCCTTTTGGGACATGATATCAGCATAGCATGACCTCAGACTTAGCCACTGGTTAGCCACTGGTGCTATATGATAACTGGAATAATTTAGTGAACATCCTTATCTGCCTTTGATGAGGCTTCCAGCTACTGACAGTATGTAAGAAGAGATGAGCCTCAGTAGAGACCATCCCAGAAAGGATGCTGTAGCTGTAGTCAAAATAATCTGAGAAAATGGGCAGCGCTGAGTTTCAGGGTTTAGTGACCATAGTCTAGACAGATTTCCTGGTTTCTTGCTAGCAACTGTGGCTGGCATCTTCAGAGGACTGGGCACAAAGAAAGAATCAATCATGACCAGCCCTCACCAACCGCACCAATTAGAAACCAGCTCAGGTAAACACCAATCAAAAGTCTGGTCACCTGGCTATAAAGACAGGAGCCCAGTCAGTCCCAGTTCAGTTGCCTGTGGTCTGCATAGAAGGCCACCTTGCCCCTGAAGATGCCAGCCACAGTTGCTGATGAAAGTCAGGAAATCTGCTGTCTAGATCATAGTCACTAAACCCTGAAGCTCAACACTGGCCAAGACATGCCAGTCGTGAAAGTCTATCCCAGTATAAATCTGGGAAATATCTGTAGCTGCCTTTGGTGAGAATGATGGGCTCTCAGCTACCAAACAGATACGAGATGCTATCTTGCATTTATACTATTCTATTGAAAGTTGCCATATCTTGTTTTATTGCTTTGTCTAGAATATCTCTGTCTAAATCATGCTTTGCAGTTAGTTATTCTTTTGCTATGCTTTGCTTAATAAACCTTTCAGCTTTTACATTTGTGTTTATTGCTTCTGAATCCACAAACCTCCTGCCCATATTTTAATGTGGCAAAACAAGTTGCAATTTAAACTTATAAATCAAAGTTTAATTTGATAAATATGACAACTTTTTAATCCTTTCCAACAAGAGTATTTTTATACATCAGAGTTGTTCTCTGATAATTTATAATAGATAATTTTCTAATATCTTGATTTTTAGTTGAATTGATTACTAAATGTAATATAGGTACCATAATTTTATCAAATCATGTCCCATTAACAATATTAATTACCACAAGAATTGTTCATTTTTTTCTAAAAGGCATTTGAACATATCTTTATTAAAGAATCCATGTTTTTATAAAAACAGACGCAACAAGAATTTGAAGAATTTTTTTTATAAACAGACACTTTGACAAAGTACTAGTTGTCTGATATGTCTTCAAGGCATACATACGTGTTGAATATTGCTTATGCTTTATGGAAAAATATAAAAGTTAAGTATGGGAAAAGATTAAGGAACTTTTCAAGTACATATACAAAACAAATTATACCAGAATTATATAAAATTTTTATAAATGATAAATTGATAATGAAAAGTTCCCTTTAGTACTTGAAACAATATTCACTTAATTGCATAAAGCAAAAATATTCGTAGGAAGGTGAAAGACCCGGTATATTAATAACTTCTGACTTAAAGGCACTGCAACCATGTAATATTTTATTTACTCTGATAAAATACAAGTACTCCTCATTTAGCAACCACAATTGGGACCAGCAACTTGACTGTTAAGCAAAGCAGCCACTAAGTGAAAGCACAACTGTGCTGATTATCTTACTTCAGTTTTCCTTTGCTTTACAGACCTGCAAAGGCCACTTTACAGACCTGTAAAGGCCATAAATGCAAGGACTGGTTGAAAGTAACTTTTTTATCACCATCGTAACTGCGAATAGTCACTACACATAGCAGTCACTAAACAAGGACTACCTGTATATAATGGTTCTGACTCAATAAATTATCATTTTTTATATTTTTGCTCTGTATTACACAATAGTGAGTTAAATTTAATCAAGAGAAATTAATCTATTTTACATAATACAGCTCTAAGATTACACAAAATAAAGCTTCTTATTTAGCTGCACTTTTATCTCTGTCCAAAATAGAATAGGTGCTATTAAATCTATGAAAACAAAAAAAGCTTCTAGTACAAATGGTTAACCTTAGGGTGCTTTAAGCCTACTGTATATAACTGTGATTTCAAAGATTGTACTGATTTGTGCAATCATTCAATTTCCTTGCTAAACATTGGCACAAAAAAATTGACACTGACCCTAGCACATTGAATATGTAAAAGATTTCCTTCCATTATCCATCCAGCAAAAAAAGGGCTTGTAAAACATTGTCAATTGTCTGATAACATTAGATTACTAATTAATATCCTAGATATATATTCAGAACAACTGATATTAGCGGTAGTGGTTTCATTGGATATAGAAAAGGGATTTGATATGCTTCAGTGGAAATTTTTTAAACATCTTGCCTAAATACATGTAAGGACTGAAGCTAGTAAGGTAAGTACATCCAGTTCTCAGACTAAAGAAAACTGTTATGAATTGTTCTCTTAACAAAAGGAAAAGACTTAACATTTACATCCTGGAACCTACACTTAGAAACGATATGGAGATGGAGATGGCGATAGAGATATATGGGCTCCAGGGTTTAAATTTTGAATCTTTTACTTCTGTCTTAGAGCTTATATATGTCATCTTAGAGTCCTCTCTGCACTGTGAGGAATCTTGGAGGATGGGCATGATGCCAGAGTATTGGAAAAGAGCATTGTTTCTGTCCTCAAACGGGGGGGGGGGGGGGACACATGAGTAATTAAAGGCCAATCAACTTGACTTTGATACTGTGCAAAAGGCTGGAACAGATTATTAAGCAGTTGGTTTGTGAGCATTTAAAAAAGACTGCATTACCTGGCAGAAGCCAACATGGACTTATCAAAAACAAGTTACGTTTCTTCTCTTTTATTGATAAAGTGACCGTGTCATAGGCATAGTATACACTTTGATTTTAGCAATGCATTTGACAAAATCTCCATGAGGCTGTACCAGAAAAAATGAGAAAATATGAGCTGGACTATGCTACCATTAGATGGATTTAGAATTGGTTGAACAATTATACCTAACCCAATCAATGCCTCTATATCAAACTGCAAGGAAATGCTAAATAGCATACCACAGGGCTCCATTCTAGACCCTGGGTTGCTCAACTTATTTATAAATGATTTTGATGACAGTTTAGAAAATACGATTATCACATTTGCAGGCAACACAAAGCTAAGGGGAATAGCAAACACCTCAAAGGAAAATATCAACACAAAAATCTTGACAAGCTGGAACAATGGGTAGAAGCAAGAAAGATGAATTTCAGCAGATACAAGGGTAAAGGTCTTCTTGGAAAAATTAAAGGTATGACCATAGGATGGGGAATTCCATACTGGGCAGCAGTATATGCAAAAAGGATCTAAATGTCTTGGTAGATCACAAGCTGAACATGAGCCAACAGTATGATACAGTTGCAAAAAAAAAGTAAGTGCAATTCAATAGCAGTACAATGTGAAGATCAAGGAAGTAACTGTTTCTCCAATTTTGCACTGGTCAGACAGAACCTAGAATATTTTATCCAGTTCTGTGCACTGCATTTTAGAAACAACACTGATGTACTGGAACATGTCTAGAGGAAAACAAAAAAGATGATAGGAGCCGAGAAGGAGAAACTTATGAGGAATGATTGGAGGCACTGGGTGTGTTTAGCTTGGAGAAGAAAAGGTTGTAGGGAGACATGAAGGCTGTATTCAGACTCCTCAAAAACTGTAATGTAGACGATGGGGTAGAGTTGCTCAGAAGGCAAGTCAAGAAATAACAGATGTAAATTACAAGGAAACAAATTTTGATTGGATATCAAGAAACCATTCCTAGCCTAAAGAGGTGTTGAACAAGGGAACAGATTGCCTTGGTGGTGTGCTCTCCTTTGTTGGAACAATTTAAGAAGAGGCTGGATGTCCATCTGTCATGGATGCTGTATATTGAACAAATGGCTGGCTACAGGATCTTCAAGGTCTTTTCCAACTCTTACATTCTATGACTCTACTGACAGGTTATTCAGAATTTTTTCAATGGGAAAGACAACCCCCAGATTACTTTATCTAATTTTCAACTATCATACAATTACGGGAGTTTTAACTTTCCAGACTTTCAGCTTTATCAAGTGGCATACATTTTGCCTTCAATTTCTCAATGAAATGCAAGTAATCAAATAAAAATTTTAAAAAATGCAGAATTCAAAAGTTACTGTATGACCTCTCTGACCTCTTGGCAGGACTTGCTTCCAATTTTTAGCCATAGCTCTATTGTATTTTCTGCATTAAATGAGGAAAGGCCCATTTGAAAGATGGTGGGAAGGAAGCATAATTTCTACCCTCATTCATCTGAGAAAGTCTGGGGCAGATAGCTTCTTCTGAGGTAGATAGCTATTTATAAGAGATTTAGAATAAAAGTTGAAATGTCCTGTATTAACAAATCAATGGCTAAGGGTTTTAAAAAATAGTAAGAATATTTCTTTTTAATCTTAAGATATAACTAATTCAACAAAATATTCTTGTTCATGTTTACTGAATCCTAGATAATGTTTTAAAAGTAGTCTGTCAACTTCATGTTGGAAGTATATAACAGGTGAGTGGACACTTGTTCATATGGTGTGGGCTTGTCCCACTACTACACCATTTAATATCCATATGTTTGTAATTATGGTATTACAATCAAAATGGTTGAAAAATATGAAAGTATTTGAATTATATATCAAAAACGTGGAACTTACCACTATATGAAGGGCTGTGTATTTATCATACATGGGGGAGAGCACAAAAGATTACAGTATACTTCAATACTGGAAAGATATGAAACCATGATTTACAATTTTAGATCACTTCCTCCAGAGTATTATGTATTCTTATCATACAACAGAGAGACATTTGGAATTTTGAAAGCATATTACTTATAGCCCCCCAAAAATGATTGGTATAGGAAATGTAGCCAGTTAAAAAACATTTTAGGCAAATTAATTGGGTTACTCTCCATTTGTCTATTGACCCCTCCAACATGGTCTTCATTGCTTCAGCTTATCTTTCTCCTTATTTCAGACAAGTAAGTACACTTTCAAATGAAGCATTTGGCTACAGTCATCCACTATTTTTATTTTCTAAGAGTACTACAAGGACTATGTGGAATAGAGAGATATTTAAGTAAATAAAAGGATGTAAGATGCTGGCAAGTAGAGCAGTTGATGGATACTAAGGAGATATTTGTAGATTCCACATTAGCTTCACCCATGCTGATGTAATTTAAATTAGGATGTCAGAATAGAAAGAAGCTCTGTCATATCGGACCTGTCTTTAACTAATGAGAAAATGTGTTAGAATTGTAAAGTATACAACCTCGCAATAATTCACAGAAGATGATAAAGCAGAACTGCACAACTTTTTCAGGCTGCAGGTGACACCTAACTTTTGAATAGCTTGCTGGGGGAGAAATTCAAAAACTGAGTGGGACCACAAGAAAGAAACAAACAGGGTTAGAACAAAAAATAAATTTGATTAAAGGAAATAAACATTGTTGATAGTTATTTTAATAAAATTTATTTCCAAAACATATTTTCCAAATATTTAATCATTTTTATCATATTAAATATTATTCTTTGATAAAAATATGTGATTCAGATGCTAGAGCTAAATACAAGAAGTGCATACAGTTCTCCAGTTGACATCAATGACTGATTAAATGATTAAGCAAGAGTGAGCAACCTTAGATCTTGCTGGAGGGCTTAGAAACCACCTGTTCATGTCACTGAATAAGCAAATGAAGTAACTCCCATTCTCTGCTAATACTCATTGTTTAGTTTTAGCCCATTTCTCTAACCTATCAAGATTATGAATTTTATTTCTGTCTTCTAGGACAATAGCTATTTACCAATTTTGTGTCCACTGCAAATTTGATAAGCATTTATTCTGTCTTTTCAAGTTATTAATTCCAATAGAAGAGAATATATGTAGCTCAGGGTTGAACTGTGGCGTCCTTGGTGCTCTCTGAGCTTGGCTGTTTGCTTGCAGATGTTTCATTACCCAATTAGGTTACATTATCAGTGTAAGTGTGGGGTTCGCTCCCTGTTTATATATAGCAGCATGCCCTGCCAGTTTTAGTAGGGGTGTGGTTTACTCCTTGGTAGGTGCTTGATTAGGGTATTTTCTTCTGCTTGATTGTTTGCCTGGTGTTAATCCCTGCTTATCTGGGTGTTGGCTGCTGGAAAGGATGTGTTCTGGTCCTTTTGTTTCCTTTTGAGTTTTTTTATTGTCTCTTTTGAAAGGTGTGTAAATATGATTTACTTCTATGTGGTGACTGATGGCTGATATGTCTGAATGCCAAGCTTCCAGGAATTCCCTAGCATTTTTGGATTTAGCTTGATCTAGGATGCTCAGTCTCCCAGGTGAAGCTTTGGTTGAGTCTGTCCATGTGTGGTGAGATTAAGGAGTTTTCATCATGACTTCTGACTGCTAATTGGTGTTCATGGATGAGCTCTGCCAGTTTTCTGCCTGTCTGTCCTACACAGTGGCTGTTACAGTCCTTAAATTGTAAGCTGTAGATGACTCCTGTTTTTTCTTCTTGGGCTACTGGGTCTTTTGGTTTACTTAAGATGTTTTGGAGGGCTTTATTTGGTTTGTGTGCTACGGTAATGCAGTGTGGTTGTAATAGTCTGTTGGTTGTTTCTGAGATGTTTTTGATGTATGGTAGTGTTACTCTTTTCATACCTTATGTTGGTTGTGCTGTAGTGGATTGAGTGGTCAGGCACTTTTTGATAAAGTTGTGTGGGTATCCATTTTGGATATTGAAGATTAGAAGACTTAGGACTGAACTTGCTGGCATTCCATTCAATAACTCAACCCAATCTGATAAGGAACCATTCATGAGCAATCTTTGAGCATGGATATTTAATTATCATGCCATCTAGCCCTCACAATTAGTGTCACGTCCTAGATAAGAGAATTGAACTGACAGCTTTGCAAATGTCAAGATTTTAAAGCATTCCCACAATCTACGAAGTAAATTATCTATTCAAAAAGTGAGACAATGTTAGTTGGGCAAGATTTATTTTTGAATATCTATGCTAACTATATATTATTCTTATTAAATCATTAATTTTATTAATTTTTAATTTAAAATTTTTAAATATTAATTCAATTATTAAATATAATTACTGTATGATTTTCAAGGTACGTACAAATCCAATTTTTATGATCTGCTCTAGAATCTTTCCATGCATTGATGTCAGACTGATTGGTCTATAATTCTCAGGGATTTTTTCCCTTTCTGAAGGTAAGATCATTAGCTATCTTCCAGTCATATGGCATTTCACTAGCTCACCAACATTTCTCAAGTGTAATATATAATGTTTGATCAACTAGATTCTTCCTTGTTCCATTTGTCTAAATAATACAACTGGTGATGTTATTACATTACTATGCTGCTCTCTACAGCTTCCCTCTGCATGTGGTGTCAGGATTTTCTCATGGGAAGAAAGTCATCCCATTATCTGTACAACAACATTGTTATGTCTCCTGTATGTAGCTTAATGTAAACAAAGCATCTTGTGACTGTGTTGTGCTATTTACTGCCACCTATTGGCATGTGTATGCTAGTTATTCAGTGGGGGGGTACATGCTGGCAATATAATGGGAGGGCTAGATGTCCAGCCTTTCAGTCGTGTATAGTTTCATCTATCATGTAGTTTTATAGGTTATGTAGTTGTAACGAATAACCAAGTAGTGTACCTCTTCTCTGAGAGTTTTTAGCTAGAGACTTTGTTGTGGATAGGTCTTGGATGCTAAGATGAGAAGAAGTCTTTGTTATTTCCTACATTTTGTATGCAACTTGTATTTTATGGAGTTTTGCATTTTTATCAATAAAAACCAGTTAGTATATATTTTCTGACTGGAATTTCTTTGGAGAGCAAAATATGGACATTGCATTTTGCAAGCTCTCATGCTGATGTGTGTTTTTCCTGAGAGCAGAGTTTTTGAGAGCTTTGCTGCGCTCTGCACAACATGTGGAACTTTTTTCCAACATTTACATACAATCCTAAACTGGGATTTTATTTAAACCACTGGAGTGGCCTAGTTTGTACATAATGCTAAGGCATAGTGTCTGGTTTGCACATGGCTTAAGCATTATGTGTGAACCAACTCTTTGTGTTATGCAGAGAAAAAGGAATAGTGCCTTATGCTGACTGATGAACAAGCAATGCCATATTCAGAAAGCCTCCTTACTCCTGTACTTAAGATGCTTATTCATATTCAGTTTTTACCAGTTATCCCATCGGCTTTTTTAAAGCATATATTTATTTATTATAGTCTGTCTGGTATACTTTACTGTAGGGAATCATTAATGCTAAATTTTTAAAAACCCAATCCTGTCAGTTTTTTAAATTCCATAGTTTTAATTTAAATCCAAGTTAAATTCCTAGAATTTAAAAATAGCTACTATAGCACGATGATCTAAGATGATCTAAGATAGCCCTTCTTAATTTGGCATTTTCCATGTTTTGGAAAATCATAAAGAATAATGATGGTTAAAAGTCATGTTAGCTAAACTTGTCGCCTAATTTAGAAAGAACTGATTTGAGACAGTTCTATGATTCCATTTCCAATTATATGCTTTTCCGTGTTTTAACAACATTTTATATTTTGAAGCACTTACGTGGTTGCCCTGTTTCATCTTGGAAAACCTGTACCATATTCATCACATCCTCAGTTGCATGTTTCATAGCAAGTTCTAAAACAAAGTATTTTATAACTGTTTAGGTAAAACTATATTTCATTCCTCAGATGTATATAATTAATTCATAAAAAATACAAAAAGAAAAAGGACTTTTTTCCTATAATCCTGATTATATCCTCAAGAAGGTTTGATTATCTCCAAAACAAACAGTTCTGACTATTCCTAGGAATAGCAATTGTTGGCATCTTTTCTGCAAAAGCTTCTGTGCCTCTAACCTTGTATTAAAGGGAAAGAAAGTTAACAACTAAAACATTTTCCAACATATACAGTACTGTGTAAAGGTTTTAGGCAGGTGTGAAAAAATGCTGTAAAGTAAGAATGCTTTCAAAAATATATATTGTAATTGTTTATGTTTATCAATTTACAAAATGCAAAATGAGCAAACAGAAGAGAAATCTAAATCAAATCAATATTTGGTGTGACTACCCTTTACCTTCAAACCACCATCAATTCTTACACTTGCACATTTTGTACACTTGCACAAAGTCAGGGATCTTGTAGGATTAGATTCAGGTGTATAATTAACCAATTATACCAAGCAGGTGCTAATGATCATCAATTTCATATGTAGGTTGAAACACAGTCATTAACTGAAACAGAAACAGCTGTGTAGGAGGCTTAAAACTGGGTGAGGAACAGCCAAACTCTGCTACTAAGGTGAGGTTGTGGAAGACAGTTTCATTGTACAGGTCAGACACCATGGCAAAACTGAGCACACCAACAAGGCAGTTCTACTGCATCAGCAAGGTCTCTCCCAGGCAAAAATTTCAAAGCAGACTGGGGTTTCAAGATGTGCTGTTCAAGCTCTTTTGAAGAAGCACAGAGAAATGGGCAACGTTGAGAACCACAGATGCAGTGGTTGGCCAGGGAAACTTAATGCAGCAGATGGAAGACACATCATGCTTACTTCCCTTTGACACTGGAAGATGTCCAGCAGTGCCATCAGCACAGAACTGGTGGAAACCAGTGGGACCCAGGTACACCCATCTACTGCCTGGAGAAGTTTGGCCAGAAGTGGTCTTCATGGAAGAATTGTGGCCAAAAAGCCATACCTCCGATGTGGAAATAAGGCTAAGTGACTCAACTATGCACGAAAACATAGGAACTGGGGTGCAGAAAAATGGCAGCAGGTGCTCTGATGAGTCCAAATTTGAAATATTTGGCTGTAGCAGGAGGCGGTTTGTTCACCGAAGGGCTGGAGAGTTGTACAATAATGAGTGTCCACAGGCAACAGTGAAGCATGGTGGAGGATCCGTGCAAGTCTGGGGCTGCATTTCTGCAAATGGAGTTAGAGATTTGGTCAGGATCGATGGTATCCTCAATGCTGAGAAATACAGGCAGATACTTATCCATCATGCCATACCATCAGGGAGGCATGTGACTGGCCCCAAATTTATTCTGCAGCAGGACAACAATCCCAAACATACAGCCAATGTCATTAAGAACTCTCTTCAGCATAAAGAAGAACAAGGAGTCCTGGAAGTGATGGTTTGGCCCCCACAGAGCCCTGATCTCAACATCATTGAGTCTTTCTGGGATTACATGAAGAGACAGAAGGATTTGAGGCAGCCTACATCCACAGGAGATCTGTGGTTAGTTCTCCAGGATGTTTGGAACAACCTACCTGCCAAGTTCCTTCAAAAACTGTGTAAGTGTACCTAGAAGAATTGATGCTATTTTGAAGGCAAAGGGTGGTCACACCAAATATTGATTTGGATTTCTCTTTTGTTAGCTCACTTTGCATTTTGTAAATTTATAAACATAAACAATTACAATATATATTTTTGAAAGCATTCTTACTTTACAGCATTTTTTCACACCTGCCTAAAACTTTTGTACAGTACTGTAGATACAATGAGAAAGACACATATGCTACATTTATATAAGCGATGATGTAATTGCAGAGCCCTGCTGAAGGAAGGCAACAGTCCTAGTTCATGCATAACATTTGTCCAAAATCCATTTCTTCTATATCAAGCCTCTATGAAATATTGTTTCTTTAAGACCATTACTTCAATTCTGTTTCAGAACAAAAATTAAGAAATATATATATAAATTATACAATATGATGTAATTATGAAACCAAATGATAAACAGTTTTATTAGGGAAGCATAAGGTTCAATTACATAAGAATAATCCTATTTTCTTACAAATTACCCATTATTTTCCAAGCTTCTACTCAGTCAATTGTGCTTTTGACCCATCCTAGCTTTACTACCCAGTAGTTTCATTTTTTGTCCACATTTCCCAAACTTACTTTCCTTCTAACAAAAATTATTTTCTAATGTATTGGAGTCCATGGTGAATCAGAATTCTTACCTTCAATTATATTTTTTGGATCTTTTTGAGTGGGAGGTGTTGGGCTTACTGCTTTTTTCTTTTCCCTGTCAAAATGTGCAGTATTAGTAATATTGAATCTAGATCTACAAATTCAATGTCAATTCAGGCAAAGTTCTAAAAATGATTTACCATGTCATGATTAGTTTATATTAAAAGAACAAAATCCTATTTTAGTTAATACAATGTCTTAGTTAATATAATGGACTATGATAATTTGAATATTATATCTTATGTGAAAGACAGTATTCATCTTCACTGCTCTAAGAACAAACACCAAATAACAAAAGAGCCAAAATATTGTTTAAATTACTTAAACATATTTTTGGTAATTCCTGTTGCTGATTCATGTTATTTTTCATGTTATTATATTTCTTAAAAAATAAAGAATTTCTGGTGTTGTTTTCAAAAATTATTATGTCACAAAATATAATGCTGAGAATAGTGAAAGCAGTATTAAATCCCAAACTGTGAGTCAATGTGAAGATGACTAGAGAGCTGCAGTAGAAGAAGAAAAATCTAATCTGAAACCCTCACTTCAGAATTGGAAGCTCACTGGATAACTGACAGATCAGTCATCAGTTCTTCTCTGTAGCAGCGCCTGCCCTCTGGAACGAGTTTTCCCTCAACATCTACAGGTGAAACTCGAAAAATTAGAATATCGTGCAAATGTTCATCTATGTCAGTATGGCAACTCAAAAGGTGAAACCAATATATGAGATAGACGCATTACATGCAAAGCGAGATATGTCAAGCCTTACTTTGGTATAATTGTGATGATTATGGCGTACAGCTTATGAAAACCCCAAATTCACAATCTCAGAAAATTAGAATATTACATCACATCAATAACACAAGGATTGGAAATAGAACAATATCGGACCTCTGCAAAGTAGAAGCATGCATATGTACTCAGTACTTGGTTTGGGCCCCTTTTGCAGCAATGACTGCCGCAATGCGGCGTGGCATGGATGCTATCAGCCTGTGGCACTGCTGAGGTGTTATGGAAGACCAGGATGCTTCAATAGCGGCCTTCAGCTCCACTGCATTGTTCGGTCTCATGTCCCTCATCTTTCTCTTGGCAATGCCCCATAGATTCTCTATGGGGTTCAGGTCAGGCGAGTTTGCTGGCCAATCAAGCACAGTAATCCCATGGTCATTGAACCAGGTTTTGGTACTTTTGGCAGTGTGGGCAGGTGCCAAGTCCTGCTGGAAAATGAAGTCAGCATCCCCATAAAGCTCGTCTGCGGAAGGAAGCATGAAGTGCTCCAAAATCTCCTGGTAGACGGCTGCGTTGACCCTGGACTTAATGAAGCACAGTAGACCAACACCAGCAGATGACATGGCTCCCCAAATCAACACAGACTGTGGAAACTTCACACTGGACTTCAAGCATCGTGCACTGTGTGCCTCTCCATTCTTCCTCCAGACTCTGGGTCCTTGGTTCCCAAATGAGACGCAAAAGTTGCTCTCATCAGAAAAGAGGACTTTGGACCACTGGGCAACAGACCAGTTCTTTTTTTTTTTTTTCTGTAGCCCAGGTAAGACGCTTCTGACGTTGTTTGTTGTTCAGGAGCGGCTTGACAAGAGGAATACGACATTTGAAGCCCATGTCCAGGATCCGTCTGTGTGTGGTGGCTCTTGATGCACTAACTCCAGCCTCAGTCCACTCCTTGTGAAAGTCCCCAACACTTTTGAATGGCGTTTTCCTGACAATCCTCTCCAGGCTGCGGTCATCCCTGCTGCTTGTGCACCTTTTTCTACCACACTTTTCCCTTCCACATAGCCTTCTATTGATGTGCTTTGATACAGCACTTTGGGAACATCCAACTTCTTTTGCAATTACCTTTTGGGGCTTTCCCTCCTTATGGAGGGTGTCAGTGATGGTTTTCTGCACAACTGTCAGGTCAGCAGTCTTTCCCATGCTTGTGATTCCTACTGAACCAGCCTGAGAGACCATTGAAAGGCTCAGGAACCCTTTGCAGGTGTTATGGATTCATTAGCTGATTAGAGTGGGACACTTTGAACCTAGAATATTGAACCTTTTCACACTATTCTAATTTTCTGAGATTGTGAATTTGGGGTTTTCATAAGCTGTATGCCATAATCATCACAATTATACCAAAGTAAGGCTTGACATATCTTGCTTTGCATGTAACGCATCTATCTCATATATTGGTTTCACCTTTTGAGTTGCCATACTGACATAAATGAACTTTGCACGATATTCTAATTTTTCGAGTTTCACCTGTAGATGCCCCCCGACTTGTTTAGAAGAGCCATAAAGAACTAGCTCTTCACCCAAGCTTTGGTGAGGGACAGTGAGACCCCTCACCTCATCGCACTTGACATTTTTTATCTTTATCTTTTCTATTTTGTTGATTGTATTAAGTATAATAAATTATTATTCTTATTAGTTTTCAGAGTAACTTAATTCTCTGAGCTCCTGGGAGCACAAAATGGTAGGGAGAAAAAAATGTAAATACCCTTAGAGGTATATAAATCAGTATGCTGATGATACTCAATTATATATATCCATCCCTGGTGAGGTAAGTGATGCCGCGACCGCCCTCTCACGGTGCCTGGAGGCTGTGTGGGTCTGGATGGGGAACAACAGGCTCAAGCTGAACCCTGGTAAGACGGAGTGGTGTGGGTTAATGGTTCCTCTGTATCCAGGACGTTGTCATCATTGGTGCTGGATGGAGCAGCACTGCCCCAGGCAGACCCAGTGCGTAATTTGGGGGTCCTCCTGGACTCACGGCTCCTGCTTGAAGAGCAGGTGGCAGCCGCAGCCAGGAGGGCTTTTGCACAGCTCTGGGTTATGCGCCAGTTACGCCTTTCTTGGATCGGGATGCCCTTCGAACAGTCACTCATGCCCTTGTTATCTCCCAGATAGACTACTGCAATGCGCTTTACATGGGGCTACCCTTGAAAAGTATCCAGAAGCTCCAGCTGGTCCAGAATGCAGCCACGTGAGCTATTTTTGGGGTCCGAAGAAGGACCCATATAACACCATTGCTCTGTGAGCTGCATTGGGAACCGGTCTGCTTCCGGGTGCAATTCAAAGTGTTGGTTATCACCTTTAAAGCCCTACATGGCATGGGGCCAGGCTACCTGAGGGACCGCCTCTCCCCCACGATTTCAACCCGTCCCACCCGATCACAAAGAGAGGGCATGCTCCAGACCCCCTTGGCAAAAGAACTCCGACTAGCGGGGTCCAGAAGGCGGGCCTTCTCTGTTGTAGCCCCCGCCCTTTGGAACATCTTGCCCCCGGTGGTGAGACAGGCCCTCTCACTCCTGGCCTTTTGGAGGGACTTGAAGACCTGGCTCTGCCATCTGGCCTGGGGTGGAGAGGGAGGTCATCAGATATGGGGTTGGCTAGCCCCCTAGAGGCCTGGTGCTGCTTCCATCGGCCTCCTGGATTTTTCCTCTTCTTTTTATTCTGTGTAAATGTGTTTTTTTAATAAATTTTAACTATGTATTTATTTATTGTTTTAATCTGTTGTAAGCTGCCCAGAGTCCCCCATTGGTGGGAGATGGGCAGGGATAAGTTTGATAGATAAATAAATAAATAAATATGTTTTTAAGTTCAAGGAAACCAAGAGCATGTTATCATGAGGGTTAAGTAGATTGTAATTAATCAGCAGACCTATATATGTTATATATTACATTTCTTCTTTGTTTTATAGTCGTAGAATACAAATTATTAAAACACTCAAACTTAAGAGACTAGAAATGCTTATATCCAGTTTGTCGTAATACCCCTTAAAGTGATTATATAAATGCTAGAATCAGTTATTCTTAAACTGTTTGACCCAATTACCCCCTTTCCCAGTCTCAAATGTCATTACCACAACAATAACAAAAAACCCAGACTTTGTTGTTTTACACAAATGTCCCAGCAGCAGCAGTGCCAAACTAGTTCCTCAACTCACAAACAAGCAATTACATATTGCTCCATTACCCCCAGGATATGCCCAAATTACCCCCAGTTTAAGAACCATTATAATAGCATGTGGCAATGACCTCAGTAGACAGGAAGAAGAGGTGCAACCTAAACAATTGTCATGCAAAAAGTATCTCAGCCCACAGAAGGAAAAGGGGCAGGGGAAGCATTTCAGAAGGGACCCTCCCTAGTTCTATTGAAAGTAAAAATAAAGGAGGGGAGAAGTGCTTTTAGATTTGCAAGATTCTGTAACTATAACCTTACAATAAAGGTAGTGCTAGTGCTCATGGTTTGTGCTTCTTGCCTGGACTATCTCAAAGGGCTGACAACCACTGACTAAGAGCAGTAGTGTAAGTTGTTGCCCTTGCACTGCCATAGTGAAAGCTTATATAATTGGTTTGCAGGAACATAAGCCTATGCAGAAAACACTGTTTAGTATGGACCAGTCATATCGATATAACCGATTATCTGTGGGAATGGGGACAGGAATATGGACAGAGGGGAAAATATTCATCCTATCATAGTATTGCCATACAGATGTCATGGAGCTTGCAGGAGAAAGGATTTGAGAGGACAATTGTAGGAGAAAGGACAAGCAGGGGAGGAAACATCTGACTATTTGTGATTATTTTAATAGAAAATATCAGAGGGCTATCTTGACTGTGACAATGGCTACTGACTAGTGGTCTGCATGTTTTATATCTTGGGGAAAACTGTAATGTGACAAACATGCCCTGTGGCATCCTGCATGAGCTGGGTGCTCCCATGTGCAGGCAGTATATAACTAATGATGGTAGAATCACTCCATATCACTGTATACTAATGGTGTTTCTAGAAATAAGCTGAGAATACATTTGAAATTATTAATCATTACATTGTTGCTATACAAATCGTTTCCAATTCTGGAAAAATATGTGTTGCTTTAGAAATCATTTTTGAATTACTTACTGTATGTACTATAGGGAATGTATGACTACTATCACGTGTTCTTCTACATATATCCTCAGCAACATCTAATAAAAGAACTGTAAACTATGACATCATTGGTTATATAATTCTTCCAGGGAACAGTGTTTCCCTTTAACTTCCCTATTACAGGTAGTCCTTGCTTAATGACAATAGGGACCAGAAAACTGATAGTTAAGCAGAGCAGTTGTTAAGCAAGTCACCATGTGACCAAACCCAATTTTATGACCATTCTGAATCATGGCAGTCAATAAGCAAATCACATGGTGGTTAAGCAAATCCAACTTCCCCAATGGACTTTTTTTGCTGGAATTTGGTTAACCACCATGATTCACTTAACAGCAGGATTCACTTAATGACCGTTGTAAGTCCAAGTACAGATTGTAAACCACTTTTTCCAAGGCCATCGTAACTTCGAATCATTGTTAAACAAATGGTTGTTAAGCGAGGACTACCTGTATTTGCAGAAGTCAGAGAAATAATGAACAAAACAATATATAATATGCATTTATTTATTTGAGAGAACTGAAATAGAGCCATAGAACTTAAAGTTAAATAATTAAACCCTGAAGGGGATACACTGTGACAGTGCATAAGAATCTCTGGATTACATCATCAAGTAAACAAAATACTATATTTTCTATATAATAAGCATATTTTACAGATGTTATTGTTACCATAATTTCTTAATCATAACTCTGTTTCACAATATTCTTACTGTTTAGGTGTGGAAAGCTGAATAAGTTTGGGTAGTTCTTGAACACGGCCTTTTAGTTCTTCAAGTCTTTGAATGCGATTCAGTAATTGATTAATATTATTTGTTATGCTTTTATCTGCTAGAGGAATTTCCCAGCCTGGGAGAATTTTCTCCTCACCTATCTGAAATATAGTTAGATAACAAAGTATTAACATAATCTGTTACATATTAACAGAGATTTTCTCAAATAGCTTGAAAGGAGCACAAAATTCACTGCTTCAAATAATGTACCTTGTATATCATTATACTAGAACTGTCTATATTAAGCTGTTGTAAAACTTATAGCATGAAAACAAAATTTTATACTTTTAATTATGTATAATAATAATAATAATAAATATTTAAAACATTGCATTTATCTGAAAGGAAAACTAATATATTTCTTGAATAAACCAACCTACCAATCTCTTAAACATAATCAATCCATCATTTCTTAAAATCAATTAGAAAATATACTTTACTGGTAATGAGAAAGAAACTGAGATGCAAGCGAAATGAAAATATTTTATTTTGGAATGGCCTCAATTGAGAACCAGGATATGCCAAGCTGGATGGAAACTCTCGTGGGTTGTGGTTGTTTTCTACTGTAACAGGCAATGAGAAAGAGGTGGGATGGAGACCACCATAGCATCCCTTGCCACTGCAATTGGAGGATGTACCATCAGTAGAGTGGTGGTAAGTCAGGCCAAATGTAAGAAGCCAGGTTGTCAGTCTAGGGATCCCCTGCTGGTGACCTGGAGCAGCACACAGCAGCTTTGGTTGTTCCAAGCCACGTAGTGTACTTTCCCTGGGATGTATCTGGAAGAGTCATGGAGAGATTCCTACCCGTATATGAACAGGTATCTTTGTCCATCTCTTTGGCCATTATAGTTGCAGCCAGGCACAACTGCTGTATTCTCCCCCTCATTGAGAGACAGGAGCAATGAGAGGGGACAGGTGGGAGAAGTATAAGGATTTTTTATAGGACTATTAGTGAAAGACTGGAATAATGAAGAGGCACATCAATATATGATGGGGAAGGGCATTATTAGAAGGTGTCTGGGAATGTGTGGTTTAAGTGTAGGAGTGAAGGAAGACCTAATGCACTAGCTAAAGTAGACTTAATAAGTTTACTGATTTAGCAAGAGTGGAGTTTGGCTGACTGAGGGTCCAGTGCTATGGGAAGTATCGTTGAAATAAGTGTAGTCCTTTGGGGGTTTCAGTGAATTCAGCCAGGTACTAAGAAGTGTTTTGGGGGCATGAACCAGGGGACAAGAGCAGTGGATTTGAAAGAAAAGAGATACCAGCAATTTGTTGCTGATCCCACTTTTGGAGGTTCCGATTTTCAGGAACCCCTAAAAGAAGAGGCCAGATCCCTAGAGATCTTGGTCTCAATCTACTGGCAGTAAACATTAGATCTGTCTGTAGTAAAACCACATTCATCCACAATCTAGTAGTAGATGAATAGATGAACCTGACATATTCTTGAAATCTGGCTGGGTGAGGGCAGGAATGTGATCGTCTCAGAAATTTGGCTTCCTGGGTCTGAGGTCCTGCAGCAGCCAAGGTTGGGAAGGGGGAGTGGTGATAACTTTGCCTATAAACCCAGGGTAATCAGGTGTGAATACTTCAGTCTCATGCTGGACGGCAGGGACAGATTAGGGATCCCTTCCTGACCTCATCACTGAATTGGTGTTGGAATATCAAGTACTATTGTTGGGGGATTTCAACCCCTATGTTTCAAGGATGGGGTCTGGTAAGGTTCACAATTTCATTTTGCCCTTGGTAATCATGGGTCCACATAGGCAGACATATTAGATCTTGTCATTGCCTAAAAGCAGTTAATGCATGATTTGAAGATGGCATTATTCTACATTCTTTGCCATGGTCACATTGATTTCTGTTCCACAACTCTCCCACTTGGAACTTTTGCAGTGTGAAAGGACCAATTAATATGTTCTGCTCAAACATCTGATAGAAACTGATGGACTCTAATGAGCACTTGGGGATTTCTCCAGCAATCTGGCAGAGCTGTGCCAAACTCTTGATTGATATCTTGATCAAGAGGACACCAGAGCACTTGACATGATTGCCCAGAGGTAGCCTCTCCCTCTTTGCCAGTCCTGGGGTGCTATTTGATTTATTGAAGAGTTCTAGAAGATCAAACAGTAGATGTCTGAAACACTAGTAGAGGAAGGCAAGAAGTGAACTTGACTGATCCTGAGTAAGTGCCCACATCTGAGCTGACACCATAACAATAAACGCAGCAAAGGGGGAATATTATTGCATTTTACTGCATCAATAGCTTGTTGTTCAATGGTGCTATTTAAAGTAGTCAGCTCTGTTAGGGAGGGATGGGGAAGAGTATCTCTAAGAAACCCACTGTCATGTGTTTACAGAACATTTTGCTAATAAAGTTGCTCAAGTTCACCTGAGTCTTGACTCTATGGGTAGAATCTGATACAGTAACTGGGGCAACATTTGCTCTAGGATTCATTTCAGCCTGTGGATTCTGATGATGTGGACAGGATTCTCTGTCACATGGGCTCCACCACCTGTGACTTAAATCCATGCCCCTCCAGGCTCCTTCAGGGGCTACGGTGATATGAATAACTGGAACCAGAAAGTGATTTATGCCTCCTTGAGAGAGGAGACTGTACTGGGTTCTTTTAAAGAGACTCTGGTGGATTATCTTTGTTGAGAACTGGAGTGGGGGGAGTGTATCCTTCCTGGCCCTACTTGACTTCTCAGTGGCATTTGATATTATCAACCATGGTATCCTTCTGGACTACCTGCAAGGGTTGGAGGCCCTGTTCTGCAGTGGTTCTGCTCCTCCCTAAGAGAGCAAGGTGAGGGGGGGAGACAGATCACCCTAGTGGAAGCTTACTTGTGGGGTCCTAAGGGATTCATTCCTCTCAATTCTAAAGTTTACATGAAACTACTAGTGGAGGTCATAGATTGGTCTGAGGCGTGGTATCATCAGTATGATGAGATCTTTCCACCCCAGGGAGGTCCAGGGATGCCATGGAAACCCTCTGTCCATAGGCTGTGGGACTCCAATGGGACAAAATCAAAGAAAAGAGTCCTTAAAGCACTTTCCTACAAAGAAAATGCTCTCTCTCCCTATTTCCAGGATAATAGATAGATAAATAGATAATGGTTGAAATTTTAAATTTGTTTCAGACTGAAGAAATCATGCCACCAGTGAGCTAGACTAGTTTCATGATTTCCATTTTCCCTTGAAGACCCTTGCAACTATTACATTAGGAAATTCAGTGGAATGAGGAGGGGAAGCCTGCCTGAAGAGGGAGAATTTGCAGAATTTGTCTCCCTGCTTCTGCAAGCAGAATCTTAAACTGAATCAAAAGGGACCTATTTGAATAAAAGGATCCCTTTGGTTTACAAAAGCTTATTTATGATGTAGGCCAATATCAAAGAGAAAATACAGTGGTACCTCAAGATACGAACGCCCCATCTTACGAAAATTTCAAGATACGACCAGCTCCGGCCGCAAAAATTTACCTCAACATGCGAACTCTGCCTCAAGCTACGAACCGGATCCGCGGCCATTTGCCCTGCTGCCACGTGGTCGCGGCTTCCAAGAGGAAGTGCTAATGAAATCTGAGCGGGAGGACAAAAGCCCAAGGAAAGCAATGCAGAAAGAGGAACTGCTAATGAAATCTGAGCGCGCGGGGGGGGGGAGAGCTCCCGCTCCCGGCTGTGCGTGCGCGCTGATATTGCTTTCACTGTGCTTTTGTCGCTATGGAGAAAGGAAAAAGGAAAAGGAAAAGCCATTTGCCCTGCTGCCCCGTGGTCGCGGCTTCCTGTGGGCGAGATCGCGGTAGCAAGGAGGCGTTCGGTGAGGCTTGTGGTGTGTTTTGTGGCGTTTGGAAGGGTTTTGGTGTGCTTGTCAGCATGGCTCCAAAGAAAATGCAGAGCGGGCGTGGCAAGAATAAGGCTTTGCAGCTAGGAGGCAAAGAAGAGAGGAAACCCCTGAAGAAGATCTCCCCGAAGTCCCTTTGGAGGGGGACTCTCCCTCCAAACAATAACTGCCTCCCCACCCCATTCTCCCTCTTCATACTGTGCTTTTTTTCATGTTTTTGTGGTTTAAAAATAAAATGCATATGTTTCAGAACTGTTTGTATTTACATTGAACCTTATGGGGAAATTTGCTCTTTCCTTTGGCCATAGCCCTTGGCCTGGTGATTGCTTTCACTGTGCTTTTGTCGCTATGGAGAAAGGAAAGAGCGCGGAGGAATGGGGGGGGGAAGCTCCCGCTCCGCTGTGCGTGCGCGCGACATAAGCCTTTCCCCCCAGCGCGCTGATTGCTTTCACTGTGCTTTTGTCACTATGGAGAAAGGAAAGAGCGCAGAGGAATCGGGCGGGTGGGGGGGGGGAAGCTCCTGTTCCCGGCTGTGCGCGCGCGCGACATAAGCCTTCCCCCCCATTGCTTTCAGTGTGCTTTTGTCGCGTGCGCCAAGGGCTATGCACAGAGGAAAGAGCGCGGAATTAAGAAGCAGCAGCACGGGGGTGGGGAAACTCCCGCTCCGCTGTGTGCGCTACATAAGCCTTCCCCCCCATTCCTTTCACTGTGCTTTTCTCGCGCGCGCCAAGGGCTATGCATAGAGGAAAGAGCGCGGAATTAAGAAGCAGCATGGGGGTGGGGAAGCTCCCGCTCCGCTGTGCGCACTACATAAGCCTTCCCCCCCATTCCTTTCACTGTGCTTTTCTCACGCGCGCCAAGGGCTATGCACAGAGGAAAGAGCGCGGAATTAAGAAGAATCAGCACGGGGAGTGGGGGGGAAGCTGTGTGCGCGGGAGCCTTTCTCAGATTTCATTAGCACTTCCTTTTTCTGCGCTAGGGCTGACTAAAGCACGCCTGGGGAATTTCCTAGCCGTGCAACGCCGGCTGACACATTGAACCTTATGGGAACATGTGCTTCAGGATGCGACCAAATTCGGAGGGCGGATTAGCCGTATTTACATTGAACCTTATGAGGAAATTTGCTTCAGGATGCGACCAAATTCAGAGGGTGGAACGGATTAACCGTATTTACATTGAACCCTATGGGAAAACGTGCTTCAGGATGCGACCAATTCGACTTGTGATCAGAGTCACGGAACGGATTAAATTCGTATCTTGAGGTACCACTGTAATTGCAAAAGATTACCAATGAAAATAATTAAAAGATCTTCTCTTGTTGTCAGAACCTGCATCACCCATCTGTTGTTGTTTGCCATTGTATTGCAGTCGTTGGGAGTTAGAGTGAATTGGTTCTGCCACTAGTAACTAAAGGGGGGTGGGTTTCTGTTAATGGTTGTAATGGGAGCTGGGAAGCAGCTTAACCATATATGGGCAATAGGCAGCTGGGGCCCCAAAGAGCCAGGAAGAGGCTCAGGGAGGAGGGGGGAGGAAGGAAAAAGGTCACCACCCGGTGGAGAAGACTCAAGACCGCCAGGCAATAAGGGGAGGGGGGATAAATAGAGGGAAGTTTAACCAAGGCTTTAGTTGTAGCAATGTTCTGTTTACAAGCTACCTGTACCACTCAATAAAGAGTATTTTTCTGAACCAAGCCTGGTTGCATGAGAATACTTCGGAATTGGGAGTCAGACGGGGAGGACTTGACATTTGTTTTGTTTCTAGAACTTTTCAAATATTAGCAATTATTACAGAAACACTTTTAATTGCATGAATAAGATTAATCCCAAATTTCTGCCGTGCCTGCTTAAGTAATAAAATCTAGGCCTTTTATTGTATCCTTCTGTTTTTTTCAGATCAACTGAACGTTTATCCATTAGATGCAAGAGGAATTGACTGACCGGCTTGTCACCCAAGTTTGACGTGGTGGGCTGAGAGAGAGTGACTGGCCCAAAGTCACCCAGTTGGCTTTCCTGCCTAAGGCGGGACTAGAACTCACAGTCTCCTGGTTTCTAGCCTGGAGCCTTAACTACTAGACCAAACTGGCTCTCAAACAGATTATATACAGAAACAATTCATATGGTTACCACATATTTCTAAATATTTTCTATTAACCCTTATGAACCAAAATTCTAGGTTTACCTCTTCCATCTCATGGACCTCCTTTTCAAACCACTTGAGGAAAAAAAATAAATAAAATTAGACATTAACAGATTACATTTTTTACAAAATAAAACATATTTTTAAAGATCCAAATGGAAAGTTTCTTACCTTAAGCAATGACTCTAATATCTAAGAAAGAAAAAATATAATTCAACACCAGTTTTATTTATAACAATTTAAATATTTGTTTTCAATTCAGTTTTTCCGAGGATTATTTTCTTTGAAAATTAGTATTAAACCGCTATATTTTTTATAATCAAAAAAGTTTACTCTTAATACCACTTGTATCTCAATTTAAAGGAAAACTATACCTAGACAGGTATAATCTTTTGCATTACTTTGTTTTTTGTTTTTCATTGCTTATGTTCTATGCAACTTGT
The DNA here is from genome assembly GCA_030867105.1 of Liasis olivaceus. Lineage (NCBI taxonomy): Eukaryota > Metazoa > Chordata > Lepidosauria > Squamata > Pythonidae > Liasis > Liasis olivaceus. Next base: position 15,286,049 of record CM061351.1, read on the forward strand.
TTCAGTTCTGTTTTTTCACAATTGGCAGCATCAAAATATCTGAAACAGTGGTTGAATGATGATTACAAATATAAAAAGCTTATGTCACAGATTTTGTTCAGAGTGAATGTAGATGTTTAACTCCCAATAGCTCCATGGCAGGATGATTTCTAGCAGGAATGAAGTACTGCTAGCATCAGTTTAATCTTTATTAAACATCCAATTTACTTTTTAAAGATGGATGAAGTGCCCAGACTGTTAGCTTTTTCTTTCATTCAAAAATAAAATGCCTCAGCTTGTTCTAGGTAATTCTTCTCAGAATAGCCATATGTTCCTACAATTTCCAAAGTGACCCATTGGAGAAGATTTTGTGTGCATAAGGAGACTGAAAGAAGAATGGGAATAATTCCCCCCCCCCCCAAAATACTAAATGAAATCACTTTCATTTATACAAATTGACAATTAAATTAAAACCTATGCCTTTTTTCCCCCACAGAGGAACATACAAAATGTATTTGCTTACTATGTGGAGCAAAACCCTTCCAAAAAATCACAGCTTGCATATAAGTAGATTGCTCACTTATTTACTACCAAATAAATCAGTTTATTAAATTTCCAGGGCAAAATGTGAACAGAGTGATAGATACCTAGCACAGAACTAATTTCATAACTTCAATAGTGGGATACTGAAATACTGGATAATTCTGAAATTACTGTATTTAAAAAATATGTGTGTTTAAAGCCTAAGTGAAAAGAAGATAAATTTCACTGAAAGACTAAGCAATGACCATACAGCATGATCTGGATATTCCATGACATTTCTATAATGAACCATACATATTTTACATTACACATTGAAAAATTTACCCTCGAGCAGCTGAATTTAAAATAAAAATTATTTAGCATATTGCCAAGCTCCTACAGCAGCCAAGGAATATGGCAAACAGATTAAAAGCATTGGTGGCCTAGGGATTTTATTAAACAAAAAAACAAACATTGAAAGCCAAAAGGTCTGTGTAACCCTGATACGCATGCGTATTAGAGCAGGCAAACTACCCAATTGAATGAGGAGAGCAAAGCAGAATAATAATGCCTCTTCATGTTAGCTTGAGCTGGAGGAGAAGGATTTTCTCTTACTAGACTTTTTAGCCAGGCTGATCTTTGTATTTTTGGAGTTTCCTCTTTGCAATCAGAGGGTGGGAGAATTAAACATGCGCTTACCAGACTACTGAAACAGAAGCTTGCTCATTTTGGAGCTTACAGCTAGCAAAAATACCACTGATGGTATTTTTCTGGCAGTGAAATTATCATTGATATAACTGGATCTCTAGGCAGCTATGCCTTTATAGGCAGAGAAGCATATTTCCACACTTATTCTAAATTTCCAACCAGAAAAATTGGTAGTTATGATTATATACACTATAGCAGAAATTGGTCAAGCATAGCAAAGCGTCACATTTAAAAGTAAATAAAATCTTACATTTATATTATAAACATTAGAGTACGTACTTGCTTTTCTTCACGAAGTGCATTTTCTAGTTGTGTCCTAAGTTGTGAACAACATACCAGGAAAGAAGTCATATCTTCATACTCTTCCTTCTAATAAGGTAGGTAGGTAGGTAGGTAGGTAGGTAGGTAGGTAGGTAGATAGATAGATAGATAGATAGATAGATAGATAGATAGATAGATAGAATCTTTATTTTAAAAATATTGCTAGGGAAAACTATTTCTGAGATTTGTATTAATTTTATTACAATTCTTATTTTTTAAATCAATTTAAGAAATTCTCTCATTTACATGAAGTAATGGTAGCATTTACTTATTGTGTAACTAAGTACATTAAGAATGAAAACATTAGCTAGGATACAATCCTATGTCAACTGAAATGGTAAGTTCCAGTGAACAAATGAGCTATCTAATTACCAAAATTTCTATGCTGCATACTCTTCTGATTCAAGGTGGTTTACCACAGATAAAACATTAATAAAATAAAAAATCTATTCAAAAAACCAGATAATAAACAGAACATCTAAAAACTATGAATAAAGGCACAGCTGCCATCAAACAAATTTAGATGCCTTCTTAATAAAAACTATTTTCATCATCTTCTGAAACATCATCAAGGTAGGGGCACTACTAAACTCAGGGGAAGCTGTTCCACGGGGGGCTGAGAAGCTTAATCTCTAGATCCCAGACCACCTGATTGTTTTTAGGCAGGTAGCCAAAGAATCCTTTCCCTTAGAACACACAGATTAGGCAGATTCTACATGAAGAATACAGTCCTGAAGGTAGCAAGGTCCCAAGTTATAAGAGGTTTTTATAAGCATTCACTTGAACTTTGAAAAAGAAGCCTACTGGCAAAATACGTAGCTCCTGCAGAACAGGTGTTATACTGCTAAACCAGTCAGAAAACTGGTTTCTATATTCTGTACTAGCTGTAGCTTCGGAGTTATCTTCAAGAGTACTCTCACATAAAGCCTATGGCAGTAGCTTAACTTAGAGATGACAAAGGCGTGAGTTACTGTCTTCAGTTCCTGCTGGCCCAGGAAAGGGTGCAACCAGCAGACCTGCCAAAGCTGACCAAAGGCTCTTCCAGCCACAGCTTCCATCTGCTGTTTCACCAGAAGCCAAGAGGACAGGAGAATCTCTAGATTGCATTTCCACTTCCTTCAGGAGAAATGCTGTCCCATAAAGAGTAATAGATGAAATATTCATGACACCAGGTTTCACTACAGCAACACCAACTTACTGAAATTCAGTCTGTTTCACCCCATCTAGTCCCTCACAGCCTCCAGTCACCAGGTTTGGATTTCTACCATATCGCCCTTCTGTCTCAGGTCAAAATATAAAGCTGGATATCATCGGTATTTTGTTGATACCTAAGCCTCAGCCTTAACTGACAAAAATCTACTTTTGACAAGGCACTGGAAATTAATTTAATGTTTTAAAATGTTACTTTTACTTCATTAATAAACAGTAGTTATGTATTGTTCTACAACATAATCATTCAGCACAAACTACAGCTAGTCCTTGTTTAGCAACTGCCTCATACAGCAATCGTTTGCAGTTACAACACTAATGAAAAAGTAACTTTGCCACCAATCCTCACATTTACAACCTTCGCAGGTCTATAAAGCAAAGGAAAGCTGAAATAAGATCATAAGTAGAGTCATGGTTTTACCTAGCAACCGCTTTGCTTAATGACTAAGTTGCCAGTCCCAATTGTGGTCACTAAATGAGGACTACTTGTATTACATCTTTTGTTACTGCTCATTAATACACACTTAGCCTAAAACCAGCATCATTCATGGTAAAATGAGGCCTATTTAAACAATATATATTATTTACAGGTGGTTCTTCCTCTTCCTCCTCCTCCTCTTCTTCTTTGTGTTTAATTTCACCTTCCATTATATAGACACTTTCCATTGTATGTACAATCTGCAAAAAATTCCAAATAATGTTAAAAAATTTACATAGTGCTGGTACGTTTTAACATGCCCATAATGTTTGATACAACCTGTTTCCAGGATGCTTATCTCTTATATACACAATGAAATTTCACCATTCCCTAAAACAATTATTCACTACTTTGGATTTTGATACAATGGATTCTATCGGAGACTTTTTCAAGTAAAGCTATAAACCAGGTCTTACCATGCAATCTATCCAGTGAAATATTATCCAGATATTTCCATTGTTTATCAATGACTAATATGGTTCCTATAAGTAAAAATTTAATGAGTTTTTTACTTTGCAGTTTCTTATTCTGGCCATCAAATATGTGTAGCAAACCTAGTTTTGGAGAACTGAACCTTTTGTTTAGTTATATAAAACATTTATCTAAACACATTATTCCAAAACTCTGATACTTTATTGCATTTCCACCATTTACAGCCTCAGCAGTATCTCGCTGAATATTGAGAAAGTATATGTGAGATTCTTATTGGGGTTTGATGCCACCAACATAAAAGCTAAAGATGTATTTCTTATATGGATGCTGATAAATATCCTTCATGCTACCACAGAGACTGCCATTATGGTCTACTTTTTCCTTTAAATTCCAGGCTTCTTTTAGCTCTCTGGTAGATTTGCCACCATTTATTTCAAATGAAATTTAATAAAACTGATAAATTTTATTTAAGTAATTCCCTTAGGTTCTGTAAAAAATGCAACATTAATTTTCAAAAAGAGACATATCTATTTGCAGGGTTGTTGTTGTGGGGAAAGTAGGAGGCAGGAGTATTAGGTATGTTCACTGCCTTCAGTTGACCAAATATAAAGGTGGGATAAAAATCTAATAATAAATAAATAATGTTAATGATTAACCTACCTCATTTAGATGTTTGGTAATATTCCTAAGCATTTCCATTTCATCAAACATTCTATCTTTATTTCCAGACGAAAGAGACAGAGAATACTGTGTAACAGTTTCACTGGTATCTGCAGGCAGTAAAACCATTGGCTCAGCTCCATATCTGCTGTACCCTCCTTTCTTCTTTGTACCAGGGGATGAGATGTCAACTGGGTTTTGTTTAATTTGTTTTGTTGCATTCATTGCGTTGGTTATGTAATCTTTTCAAGAACAGATAATAAAAATTACACTCTAAACTATTAAAAGCTTTGAAAACATTATCAAAATACTTTAAAATTTAAACAATCAATAAAGTACTATACAGCCCTGAAGACTGTCCCAATAAATTTCCTGCATTCCAGAAAGTTTACACCTATCCTACCTTTAGCATGCCATCTCTTTTAATGTCTTTGTTTTCAATTTACAAGCTGTGTCAACAACCCTTTGGAGCTTACCTAATATAATGGTTACATTACTTGTATTCCTAGAGAGTCAGTACCATAGCAGTTAAGGTGCTGGACTAGGAGTGGGAAGAACCAGGTTCTAATAATCTCTTAGACATGGAATACAGCTGAATGTCCTTGGGCCAGTCACTCCCTCTCACCCATAATCAGCATCAGGGTCTGTGAAAAGCCAGCTGAAAAACAAAACCTCTCACTGCATCATGCATTGACAGTTTTCCGATTTGAACTAGATGAGCACAATGTAGAAAAAAGTGACCCTGTAACCATATGCTAAAAAAAAAACAAAACTCAACTGCTTTTTAATGCTACCAAACTATTTTTTTCTGTAATTAAGTAGAAGTAGAATATAAATAACAGTTCCACATGAGACTTTATGTATTGCATCAGCACTCTCCAAAGGCAAGGAAAGTCTCCACATGGACAAGATCTAAATAATGACAGGATCCATAAATAAATAAATAAATAAATAAATACGTACAAGAATAGCCTTACCATCATGTATACTTCAATTTCTAATAATTTATCAATTACTAAATAAAGGTCATATGCCATACATTTGAAACCTCCTAAAAAATCAAATATTCAATCACCAATTTCTCATATATTTTTAAGACTGGATATTATGCCAAAGAAATGCAGTGTCAGTTTTAAAGAACAGATTCAAGAAAATAATTTAATACCTATTCGGGTTAATCAGTAAACCACCTAGAGAAGGAGAGGTTTTTCAGTTAATACTTCAATTAAAGTATTAATTTTATTTATTTCATTACCTCCATTTCTGTTTATATTACCTGTACACTTTAGTTATTTTCTGGTTTACCTTGTTTTGTTTCTTGTACTACATTCATATGGTATTTGGTTCTTGTTTTCTCTTTTTCATTTATTATAGATTTAAAAGGAATATTTTTTAAATAATCTGCATTCATAATACACACAACTCATTTTCAACACCATGTTGCCTTAAAAACAAGCCCACGAGAATGAATCTTAATGATCAATTTTAAATATTAATATTTTTCTGAACATGTATTGTAGGGTTGTACATGTTTCAAAAGTAATTGGGAAAAAGTGCTTCAGACCTTATTTGAGCTCATGTGACAGTAGCACTATTCTATTCAATAAAGGAGCCAAACTTTTTTCTAAGTTTCCATGCGAGCCTGAAAAAAAATGCCAACCTTTTAAGATTTGCATTCATTTTAAGTAGCATCATACAAAAGCCTGAAAAGGTTGTTTTAATAAAAAGCAGAAAGTTCTGCACTCATGCCAGATCCAAAGTATTTCTTCCTAATCATTTTTATAACATGAACAACCCCAATCCACAGCACATTAATCTATAATACTGCAATAAACTGATTACTACTTCCAGGTAATAATAATAACAATAAGCTAAGTGTTTATCAGTATACTCAACAGTGTTAGTGCAATAATTCCACCTTTCTTACAATCCACTCTCTTTAACAGCTTTTTCTTCCTCTGTTCCTAATGTCATGTGCAGTGCATCTATGTTAATCTCATGAATCTGGCACAGAAACATCTCTCATCAATCAGAGAAGCAACAACACTTTGACATAAAGCTTAGGGTTTACTTCAGGCCCATTAGTGTTCTAAACAAAATTAAGCTATTTATTTATAGAAATTTACCATAAATGTTTTAAAAAATTTTATGGATACAATATGGCTAAGTAACCTTCAGATTTATCACTGAAAATGAGCCAATAATGCTTATTTTTTTTACTATGCATGATACTATTAAAATGTAGATATTTTAACTTTATCTAACACCTTCAATCATTATTTAGAAATGTAAACCATATAGCCCACTCTTAAGTATACCTAATTCCACATCCTATTTTTGCTCCAGTATATCAGATGATTATACCTATGACTACATTGAAAAGTTACAAGAAAAATAGAAGTTACAGGGCATTCTATTTTCCAATTGCTTTGGGAATCATCCAAATTTTAGGACTTTGTTTTAAGAATGATCAATATACTGTGCTGTTTCATACTTAGAACAAAATACTGTTATTTCAAGTATTCTAGACTATTTCCAACTGGAATGTTGTCTTATATTCTAACAGATTGTTTAAAAAAATGTTCCCCAAGTCAGTATTGATCAGTAGATCTCCAGCTGCCCATGTCCCTGCTGTTATTGGCTTAGGTTGGGTTGGGTGGAATATTGGATCAAAGAAGCAGCACATGGCTCAGTAGGGAGGTATCTTTCTGACTGCAACAGCTGCTAGTGAAATACCCAAGAGAAATGGATCAGAACTGCTATGAAGTGACTGGCCCAAAGTTACCTAGTAAGTTTCCATGGCTAAGGGCAGGTTAAACCTGAGTCTCCCCAGTTCTAATACAACAGCATAACCACCACAGAACACAGACATACATTTATTCATCAAACATATATTAAGTCCTTCCCCTTCATGGATCACTGCCTTGTCGTGGCGAAGGGGCTTGTGTAACTCAGTGAAGCCATGAGCTATACCGTGCAGGGCCACCCAAGACGGACAGGTCATGACAGAGAGTTCTGACAAAATGTCGTCCACTGGAGAAGGAAATGGCAACCCACTCCAGTATCCTTGCCAAGAAAACCCCATGGACAATGTTAAAAGGCTAAAAGATATGACGCCAGAAGATGAGCCCCTCAGGTCGGAAGGTGTCCAATATGCTACTGGGGAAGAGCGGAGGGCAATTCCAAGTAGCTCCAGAAAGAGTGAAGCGGCTGGGCCAAAGTCGAAAGGACGTTGAGCTGTGGATGTATCTGGAAGCAAAAAGAAGGTCCGATGCCGTAAAGAACAATATTGTATAGGTACGTGGAATGTAAGATCCATGAACCAAGGCAAGCTGGATGTGGTCAAACATGAGATGACAAGATTGAACGTCGACATCTTGGGAATCAGCGAATTGAAATGGACGGGAATGGGTGAATTTAATTCAGGTGACCATTATATCTACTACTGTGGGCAAGAAACCCTTAGAAGAAATGGAGTTGCACTCATAGTCAATAAGAGAGTGGGAAAGGCAGTAATGGGATACAACCTCAGAAACGACAGAATGATCTCAGTGCGTATCCAAGGAAAACCATTCAACATCACGGTAATCCAAGTCTAGGCCCCAACCACTGATGCCGAAGAAGCTGAAGTTGACCGGTTCTATGAAGACCTACAACACCTTCTAGAACTAGCACCAAAAAAAGATGTCCTGTTCATCATAGGGGATTGGAATGCTAAAATAGGAAGTCAAGGAGTAATCGGAATAACAGGCAAGTTTGGCCTTGGAGTACAAAATGAAGCAGGGCAAAGGCTAATAGAGTTCTGTCAAGAGAACAAGCTAGTCATAGCAAACACTCTTTTCCAACAACACAAGAGACGACTCTACACATGGACATCACCAAATGGTCAATACCAAAACCAGATTGATTACATACTTTGCAGCCAAAGATGGAGAATCTCTACACAGACGGCAAAAACAAGACCAGGAGCTGACTGTGGCTCAGATCATGAGTTTCTTACTGCAAAATTTAGGCTTAAATTGAAGAATGTAGGGGAAACCACTAGACCACTCAGGTATGACTTAGATCATATTCCATGTGAGTACACAGTGAAGGTGATGAATAGATTTAGAGGATTAGATTTGGTAGACAGAGTGCCTGAAGAACTATGGACGGAGGTCTGTAACATTGTTCAAGAGGCAGCAACTAAAATCATCCCAAAGAAAAAGAAATGCAAGAAAGCAAAATGGCTGCCTGATGAGGCTTTACAAATAGCTGTGGAAAGAAGGAATGCGAAAAGCAAGGGTGAAAGGGAAAGATATAAGCAACTGAATGCAGATTTCCAGAGAATAGCAAGGAGAGATAAGAAGGCCTTCTTAAATGAACAATGCAAAGAAATTGAAGAAAACAATAGAATGGGGAAGACTAGAGATCTCTTCAAGAAAATTGGAGATATCAAAGGAACGTTTAGTGCAAAGATGGGCATGATAAAGGACAAAAAAGGCAGGGACCTAACAGAAGCAGAAGAGATTAAGAAGAGGTGGCAAGAATACACAGAAGAACTCTACAAGAAAGATCTTAATGTCCCTGATGTCCATGCTGGTGTGGTCACTGACCCTGAGCCAGACATCCTAGAGAGTGAAGTCAAGTGGGCCTTAGGAAGCATTGCTAACAACAAAGCTAGTGGAGATGACAGTATTCCAGCTGAGTTATTTAAAATACTAAAAGACGATGCTGTTAAAGTGCTGCACTCAATACGCCAGCAAGTTTGGAAAACGCAACAGTGGCCACGGGATTGGAAAAGGTCAGTTTACGTTCCAATTCCAAAGAAGGGCAATGCCAAAGAATGCTCAAACTATCGCACAATTGCACTCATTTCACATGCTAGCAAGGTTATGCTCAAAATCCTACAAGCTGGGCTTCGGCAGTACGGGAACCGAGAACTACCGGATGTACAAGCTGGGTTTCGAAGAGGCAGAGGAACTAGAGATCAAATTGCCAACATTTGCTGGATCATGGAGAAAGCACGAGAGTTCCAGAAAAGCATCTACTTCTGCTTCATTGACTATGCAAAAGCCTTTGATTGTGTGGATCACAACAAACTGTGGCAAATTCTTAAAGAGATGGGGATACCAGACCACCTTACCTGTCTCCTGAGAAATCTGTATGCGGGCCAAGAAGCAACAGTTAGAACCGGTCATGGAACAACTGATTGGTTCAAAATAGGGAAAGGAGTACGACAAGGCTGTATACTGTCACCCTGCTTATTTAACCTATATGCAGAGTACATCATGAGAAATGCCAGGCTGGAAGAATCACAAGCCGGAATTAAGATTGCAGGGAGAAACATCAATAACCTCAGATATGCAGACGATACCACCCTAATGGCAGAAAGTGAAGAACTAAAGAGCTTCTTGATGAGGGTGAAAGAGGAGAGTGCGAAAGCTGGCTTGAAACTCAACATTAAAAAAACTAAGATCATGGCATCTGGACCGATCAATCCCTGGCAAATAGAAGGGGTAGAAATGGAAGCAGTAACAGACTTCATTTATTTGGGCTCCAAGATCACTGCAGACGGAGACTGCAGCCATGAAATTAAAAGACGCTTGCTCCTTGGGAGGAAAGCTATGGCAAACCTAGATAGCATATTAAAAAGCAGAGACGTCACCTTGCCGACAAAGATCCGCATAGTCAAAGCTATGGTTTTCCCAGTAGTAATGTATGGCTGTGAGAGCTGGACCATAAAGAAGGCTGAACGCCGAAGAATTGATGCCTTTGAAGTGTGGTGCTGGAGAAGACTCTTAAGAGTCCCCTGGACTGCTAGGAGGTCAAACCAGTCAATCTTAAAGGAAATCAACTCTGATTGCTCATTGGAAGGATTGATAATGAAGCTCAAGCTCAGCTAGTTTGGTCACCTAATGCGAAGAGAGGACTCTTTGGAAAAGACCCTGATGCTGGGAAAGATGGAAGGCAAAAGGAGAAGAGGACGGCAGAGGATGAGATGGCTAGATAGCATCACTGAAGCAATGAGCATGAAATTGAGCAAACTCAGGGAGGCAGTGAAAGATAGGAAGGCCTGGCGCAATATGGTTCATGGGGTCACGAAGAGTCGGACACGACTTAACGACTGAACAACAACAAAATATTAAGTCCTTATTTTAAACACACCATCAAATCTAACACAAGAGGAAATGCTCAACAAAAGAGCAACACACAGAATCCAGCTAATCTGCACCTTAATCCTACCTTTAAAATAGTATACCTGCATCTGCAGAACTTTCTGCAATTATTCAGTAGCTTCTAAGGCAGGATAATTGTTCCCAAACTTAAAAGGAAATACAAAATAATAGGATTTAATAGCACATGTGGCCACTGAAACTGGAGTTATGGAATGCATGCATTGGCTGAGGGAATAAGGCTGCATCTCATTTTCTGGCTAGTTGAATAATGCACTGTCCATTAACTGAACCATGATTTGCTGAATTAAGCTAGTTGCCTTAGTTCACATATCACAGTAAACCATTAATTAACTATATCAGCTAGTATAATTAATTGCTTTGAGTCATAAACTAGCAATTATATTTAAGCCTAATGGTATCAAAACGACACCTACATACATGCACGTCTCCAAATACAGTACATGCAGAAATCAAAGTGACTATATTATTGGTACAAGGAGATGGAAGAGCTCAGTTCTAACAGCAAAGACTTGAGCAGGGGCAGACTGTGGAACAGATCATTTGCCAAGTTAAGCTAAAGCAGAGGAAGAAAGCCAACTATATTCTGGGGGATGTCAATTTATATGGAGAATGGGGGAGATCAGGAAATCTGGATGGAGGCTATAGGATCAGGAAAGTGGTGAGCAGAAGTAGGTATGACAAGGCATTGGGTTGGCTATTACAGAAGGAGAACCAACAATTTGGTGAAGGTCTCCACTTCTAGTATGTTGGTGCCTTTCCTGGATTCAACAGGCTGAATTACAGGACACCTTGACCTTAGACTGCTGAGTGAATGCCAGGTTTCTACATAAAAAGACATCATCCATCCACAGTTTGGTGGTAGATGACTGCAAACCCAGCAAGTGTTGCTGAGACTTGGTTAGGTAAAGACATAACCCAAGATCTTTCCTCCCAATTTTCAGGTCCTGCAACAGCCATAACCCCAAAGCCAGGGAAGGGAGGTGGTAACAGTGCTTCCAGAGAATTTGCCTGCAACTAGATATGCCAATCCAAAAATGACCAAATGTGAATGTCTTTATACAGAGCTAGACTGCAGGGACAAGTTAGGGCTGGTTTTGATGTACCACCTACCCTGCTGTCCAGCAGCAGTCATTCCTGAGCTCCTTCATCTCATAGCATAGCTGACGGTGGAGTCTTCAAGCTTTTAGTGTTGGGTGGATTTCAATCTTCTTGTCCTAGGGTGGGATTTGCTGGGCCTCAGGAATTTGTGGCTCCAGCTCCAATTCATATGGGAGGTCACATGTTAGATCTGGTGTTCAGATAGCTCATGATCTGAGGATGAAGGACATTACCATTAATCCTTCATAGTTGCCAGATCATTTTCTGATCAAGGCGTGGATAGTTGGCATCCTGGACAACTGTAAAGGTGGGAACTGGTTCAGATGGTCTGTCTAGGTATCTGATGTATCTGGAGGGTTTCTGGAGATGCTTTGGGATTTGCCCAGTGTTTTGGCAGACAATTCTGTTCATGCCTGGTTGACCTCTTGAATATGGAGATGGACCTGATGCTGGACAACACTGAACCCACTTTCCCTCTCTTTAGTTGTTGATCGCAGAAAGCCCACTAATTTATCAATGAGCTTTGGGAAATGAAACAACTGATGAGAATTACACTGGCAAAACACCAGGAATGAGTATGATCAAGCACGGGTATATGACCATGATCAGGATAATGAGAGGATACGAGCAGTAAAGCATTTTTTTGGTGGTTTTTTTTTTTTTTTTAATGTTATTGTGTCTGCAGACTCTTGCCCAGTATCTCTGTTCAGGATGACCATTACAGAACAGATGGGGAAATACTTCTGCAGGTCACATACTTCTGACATGTTTCTAAGAATCTTTGCAAATAAAACTAGTCATATGTATATTCCTGAGCCAATGTAGTATGAAGATTAGGATGTTGGGAGAGTCACTTAGTGAAATTTCAAGGTTGAGAATGGATTTCAACCTGGGGTCAAACACATCCTCAGCCATGAAATCTCATTGAGTAACTTTGGGCCAATTACTCTTTTAATCTAACTACCACACAGGCTTGTTGGTAAGGATAAAAATGGGTGGAGGGAGCCCTATGTATATTACTTTGATCTCCTGAATGAAAGGCAAGATATTCATCTAATAAAAATTTGCTTAAAGTTGGATGCCTCTTGGACAGACTGCAACAAGTTGTATAAGGTAATGTTTTACAATGTGATCTAGGATTCTTCTGGTCTCATGAAATTCAAGTAAATGGACAGAGTTCTCTGTAGCATGAGGTCAGCTATCAATGGGCTGGATCTATGACCAACCTCACCTATTTCAGCAGATTGTGAGGGATTATGGCTGAATTCAGAAACTGACTATCTTTTTAAAGCTAAGGTGCCACCAAACCTAAATGAAAAAATGATGTGTCTTCTCCTGAAGATGCCATCTCTTAATCCAGTCATATTCAACAACTTCTGCAGTCTCCATTCTTCTCTTCCTTCATACTTCTCAGTGATTTTGTAGAAGGTGGTGGGATGTCAGCTACAGATGAACAGATTATCTAGATTCCTTTTAGTCAGGGTTCAGACTTTGATATGTTACAGAAATAGCAGTACGGTGGGTAACCTTTGTTAGAACATTAGACAACCCTTGACCCACTGGGTCATCCAGAGACAATGCTGTGTCGAAGACCAATGGACAGGTGACAAGCTCCGCTCAGCGGAGCCTTTCCAGACAAGGAGAGGCCATGAGATCACCCAATTTGCTCTGGAGGGCTGCTCCTCATGAGGAAACCACAGGACTTGAAGGTTCTTGTAGTCAATTTGTGAGTCTGAGAACTTCGGAGCTGCAGAAGAGATAGCAAGGTCACAGCCTCAGCAGAGCCTGTATAAGGACACTGGGTTCGCTCAAAACCTCACTCTCTTAAACACATTTGAAATACAACTATTTTAAAGTTAAAAGAGATATTTGGAACAGCAGAGTAATAAACAACCCAGTGAGTGATCCTTCATTCCAGAATAAAGAAAAGAACAAAAATAACAATTTAAATTTTTTTTAAATAATGGCAAAAAGCTTGACAAGAATTTGGATTAAGAAAGTTTAAAACAGACTAAGGGGACAGTCAAACTTGAAATATTATTTTTTAAAGTGCTTCTGAAATAATAAATAATACATAGCTTTGTAGGAATGCAGACTGTTTAGAACTTTAGTGAGAAGACAGCTGGTTGACTTGGCAATATAAAGAGATTTGTGAGAGTCCCTGTGATTGTAGAACTACGGACTGCCAAAAGGGCCCAAAATGTTACGGTCACAGAAAAAAGGCAAAAAAGGAAAAAGAAAAGAAAAGAAAAAGGCTCTCCCTTACTTTCACTTTTGTTCTTGTCTTCCTCTTTCTAGATTAGAAATAAAAGGAATGGCTACTACTAAAAAAGCAGCAAAACTTGGAGAAGGGAGGAGAGGATCGTTAGAGCAACCAAAAGAAAAGAGAATTACCCCAGAGATATTACAAAAAATGTTTGAAGAGTGGGGAAGAACATATCTGAATCTGTCAAAAGAGATTTGGTTGCATTTGAAGGGAGATTGGAAGAAAGATTTGTAAACATGTAAGAAGAAATGAAAGAGATAAAAAAAAAAACTTGAAGAATCTATAGGACAATTGAGTGGAAAGGTGAAATAAATTAAAGAGAAGATGGAAATTTTAGAAAGTAAAACAGAAATAATAAACAGAGAGATGGAAAAAGATTTGACAACTACTTGACACTACTGGAATTAAGAGAAAAAGAATTCTGCCTGAGATTCAGTGCGGTACCAGAGGAACTGGTTTGTTTGATTAGGGAAAAGACAACATTTATTGGCAACTAGAAATCCTTTATGGACTTTTTGCTGAAAACAGAAAAAAATGAACTGATGATTTATGGATCTGATGATTAGAAAAGGAAAAATATGGGAAGAAGGGAATTATGACACAACCTTAAAGAGGATAGATGATAAATTTATTTGTAACAGCTATAAAGATCAGAAGCTGATCCTTTATATATTTTTTCTTCTTTTTCTTCTTTTTCTTTCCTCTGTTTACTTTTCCTTATTTACTTGCTCTGCTTTCTTTTTTCTTTTTCTTTTCCTTAAATTAATATTGTATGTTTGTTTTTACTATTGTATAAAATCTCTTAATAAAAATTATTTTTTAAAAATACCTCCCTAACCCAAAGGAGAACAAATTAAATGAAAACATTCTTCACATATCACTTCAGACTACAGATAGTCCCCAGTTTAAGAACAAGTTCTCTTCCCAAGGTCTGTCCTTAAGTCGAATTTGTATGTAAGCCAGTACAGTATTATTGTATAACACTGTACAGTATAAGTACTATTGAGTAATTAACTCGAACCACTGCGTATTTAACCCAAATTTTGCTATAATAGGCTCCATTCTTAACTATGGGTCTTCCTTAAACCAGGCGTTCTTAATCCAGGGACTACCTGTATAAACATAGTGACCATGTGCAGAGCACTGTTTACAAACTATACTTCCCTCATCTGTTTTCTTTAATTATGTTTTTAGGTCAACCATGTTGTTCAAGGCCTAAACAACCATTTTGGATCCTTTTAGTCTAGATACTATACCTATAGTTTTCTTATAACATCCAAATTAAATGAATCCAAGATGACAGCTGCTTAAGTTTCAAACAATGTAAGCTTGAAAGGTCAGATTGCTGATGGGGTTATAAAAAATGGAGTTGTACACATATTTATAACTCAGCATGCTTTGCAAGCACAGCTAAAGCAATTGCTTTATTTTAATTAAATGAAATTAATTACTTGACAGCTAATATTGATTTTAGGACCTGTTTCAGGTATCTTACCCATATTTACTGAATTATTCCTCAGTCAGGTACACTCCACAATCTTAGCCACTAGCCATACTGATTTGGGGGGAGGGGAGGTGGTGAGTGGCGTAGATCAGTCTATCTAGACAGAATCTGGAGCTGAATTTTCATCCTAATAAATCTCACAGGATGGTAAGAGGGCAAATAGGAATAAGCAGGTTCACTCATCTTAATATGATTTTAGTTTGGGCTTAATACATTAAGGCATTATGATTTGTAAACTATAGCATATGACTTACTATGATCTGTGACTTAGACGCCAAACCATGCTTCAGCAAGCTATGGCATAATATGATGTGTGACATATTTTGCTTACTGGCAAAAATAAGTAGAGCTTTCCAAGACCCAAAAGCAAGCCTTTCAGGCTGGGACCCCAGGAGTGACAGGTGCTGACCCCTCAGGGTACAATAACTGAGGGCAAGGGGGAGAAAGGAAGGAAGGCACACAGGCTTAGGTCCCATGAGGGTTTCTGCTCACGAACTTCTTCTTCCCTCCCTTCCAGAATATGGCCACCCATGTACTCTTGTGCCCCTTCTCCCCCAGAAGAATCCCTCCCCCATGGCCATCTCATTCCTTCCCAAGCAGAGAGGAACACCAGTGGGCACCAGAAAAGCACTAACAGCGAGCTCCAGAGAAGCCACTGAATCCTACAAGAGCTTCTTTTCCACTGCATGCGCTGGCCTCTCCTCACCTTACTACCAGGTGATCCAACTGAGGAGGAAGAGAGGAGGCTGATGGTGGTAGCAGTGCTGCTGTTGTGGCAATAGCTGCTGCAGAAGCAGCTCAGGAAGAGGAGGTGCTCAGCCAGCAGTGGTGGCAGCTCATCCCTTCCCTCCTTTGTTCCCTCCTTACTTTTGCACTCCTCAACAACTTCTGTGGAGGTGCCACCCCCACAACCAAATTTGTTGGGGGCATGAAGCAAGCAGAAGCCCAGAGTCTCTTTGCCTGTGGGCCCCACAGTGTCTACCTCTTCTATTTGTATACCTGTGTATTTCTTGTATAAATTTTACCTTAAAGGTTGGGACAAGAACATAAGGCTCTTTTCATAACCTGTTAACCCATGATTAATTCTGGTTTACTATCTATCCTAGTTTCATGGATTTGCACTATATAATGAGCCATAAACTAACCACAGACTGGTTAGCACAATACAGTAGCCTAGGCTGTTGTGTGAGCCTGGCCTGGATGGTGAGCTTTAGGGTTCAGTGAGTCTTCTGAACCAAGAGAAATGGGATAATGAATTAGATCATAATTAACCTCGTCTATAGTTCTGAATCACGCAACACAGCCGCTGTATCTATGATTCCCTATGATATTACTCGTCGACTGCCACAGACCCACCTAGGCAAAGGCCGAGCTACCCTTTCCGTTTCAAGTCAGTGGTTTCCGAAAGCTGTTCAACTACCAGGGCGCCGCATCTCCCGCTGCCCGCTCTCCACTTTCTCTAGCCGCCGCTTCGGGTGTCTCGTTGTTGTTCTTTCTGAGGAAAAGGCCGTTACCACGAAGGAAGGAGAGCCGGCGGACGTGGGAGCGCGAGGAGGCTCGCGGCCTTTGCGTCATTAACTGCCATTTGTTTTGAACGAGAGCTTGAGTTTTCCGCCTGCAGAAGCGCGCCGGATCAGTGGGTGGCGCGCCCGCGCTAGGAGAGTGCCGCTGGGACGCGTGCGCGCGCTGGCTGCCTGGCGGGCGGGCGTCTTCGCTCTTGTGCGTTGTAATCTGTTAGCCTTAATCCAAAAGAATCGCGGCAGGATAATATCTTTATTTAGGGTCATTTAAAATCATAAGGGAACAAATTAGAGTCGACTTCGTTCGAAGCTTTCATTGGAATGCATGATAAGCAAACAAAAGAAAATTAAAATTGTTAGGGAGTGGGGGGTTGGACAATATCTCAGCAACTCCCTTTTCCTAGTTGCTTTCTTTCCATCTCTTTTTGATTATGCCTGTTTCCCATTGGAAACATTGAAAATCCGTTTCATATAATCTTTATTCTGAGAAAGCGTGAATGGAATTGCAACCAATCATCAAATTCTCCTAATTCCTTGTTTAATAAATCGAGGGGAGACTTTCAATAATAATAAAATGTTCTCATTTCATTTGATTTATTTTGGATCAGGTTACTTACAAGTTCCTATTATTTTAACAGGGTTGCCTCCAGGAAAACAGGATTTAATCTGCCTACTAGTGGAGTCCAAAAATGGGGCAAAATCAATGTCATGGTAGAATCAGAAAGATTATATTGGAAAATTCTGTATTCTATCCAATTACCTATATGTCAGTGGATTTTATTTTCTTCTGCCTGTCTGGTAAGATCAAGCAGAGTTGGTGTGCTTTGGGTCCCCTTGATCAAATAATGCCATCTATGAGAACCCAGGAAGCATGACTTCTCTGTTTTGGCACCTGCTCTCTGGAATTATATCCCCTTCCAGTACATATTTTTCCTAGTACATATTCTCTGTTTTCAAAAACTTCATTTTATCAACTGTAGTTTTTCCCAGCATGGAGTTACAAGATTGAGAAGAGCTTGATCTGATAAAGTTTCTTTGCTGTTAAAGGCATAGATGGACAGTAATCTTTAAATCATTCACACAGCTGTTACAGAGTTAGCAACACTCCAAATGGATTTCTCAATTCTCCCTGATACAATTATTCTCCTGTGCAATAGTCTTATATTTAGCTTTTCAAGGTACAAAATGCCACAAGGAAAGCAGTTCTTACATGTCTCTCAGTTATCAAACATCTTTAAGAGGGAAAAATGGCAACTCTATTTACAGGCCTGTGGAAGGACAAAGGCCCTTCAGGGATTAGCTAATTTTGGTCAACAATGCATAGAATAAGTATGTGCACCTAAGGACTGTAGGTGAACAATTTTCACTGCAGCCTTCAGGGCCCTTCCAAAAGATGTCAGCAAGATATAAATCTTAATGTGACCAAAAAAAGAAAAAAAAATATGAAATATGTGGGGATATGTATTAATTGTATTTAATTAAATAAAATATATTGAAATTAAAATGAAGTTTATTTTAGCTTTTCAGCCACCCATTCTTAATCTTAGAATCTAAGATTCTAATATTAGAATCAATGAATCATAGAGTTGGAAGGGACCTACGAGGTCATTAAGTCTAATCCCCTGTACACTTCAGGATTCACTACCCAATGGATTACTATCTAGCCTCCATTTGAAAACCTCCCATGAAGGGGAAGAAATCACTCCATGGAGTAAGCTATTCCACTAATTGACAGCTCTTACAGTCATTAGGAAGAATGTCTTACCTGTATCTACATCCTTGAAGTTTCATCCCATTCATCCTAGTCTTACCCTCTGCAGCAAGCAAAAATAAGTCTGAATCCTCTACAATGTGACAGCCCTTCACATATTTGGAGACAGCTATCATGTCCCCTCTCAACCTTCTCTTCTGCAAGCTAAACATATTTAGGTCTTTTAACCGTTCCTCTTGGTTTCCAGTTTTTTCACCATCTTGGTAGTTCTTCTCTCGACTTGCTCCAATTTATCAATGTCTTGCTTACTTTTTGATGTGTGGTTGCAGGATGACATTTGTAAACCAAGTATACCCTCAGTCCAAATAAAAATGTGCAACCCTGGCACAGAGACCATATTGAAATTGAATTAAGAATCCATAAAGCATCAGGTAAAGGCTATTTGGGCAGATGGGAGATGTTCCATAGAAATTCAGCAGTAAGAAGAATTTCTGATAATGTTACTATATTGCTAGGAATTAGTATATATTTATTTGTACTCATTGGTATGCTGCCTATTCACAAAATTCTATTTCTAATAATTTTCTTATTCATCAAAATAAATAAAAGCTATTTTTATAATATTTAATTATGTTTATAATGTCACAAGTATGGAACTGAGATATTAGCAGGAGATATGTCTATTGTTTTAGCATTATAGTTGTATGTTTTTAATTATATAAAGTATTTGTAGTATGTTGTTTGTGCAATCTTGACTCCATTGGGAAGTCAAGTTATTTATAAGATAATATATTAAATATTATCAAATAATATATATCTTATATATTATTTGATATAATATTATATCTTTTGTGTTTAAAATAATATTTTAAACACAAATAATATTATATCTTTTGTGTTTAAAATTAACTGTATAGTAGTAGTATAAATGTATGATGCCTTTGAACTGTGGTGCTGGAGAAGACTCTTAAGAGTCCCCTGGACTGCTAGGAGGTCAAACCAGTCAATCTTAAAGGAAATCAACTCTGATTGCTCATTGGAAGGATTGATAATGAAGCTCAAGCTCAGATACTTTGGTCACCTAATGCGAAGAGAGGACTCTTTGGAAAAGACCCTGATGCTGGGAAAGATTGAAGGCAAAAGGAGAAGAGGATGGCAGAGGATGAGATGGCTAGATAGCATCACTGAAGCAATGAGCACGAAACTGAGCAAACTCAGGGAGGCAGTGAAAGATAGGAAGGCCTGGCGCAATATGGTTCATGGGGTCACAAAGAGTCGGACACGATTTAACGACTGAACAACAACACCAACAAGTAGTATAAAATCAAAAAAATGAAATAACAAAGACATAACTGATAAATCACAGCACAGGAACAATTAGGAAGCAGAACTGAAGTCATGCAGTGGCTTTATTCATGCATTGTGCTAAATCATGTTGATTTGCTCTTTTGTTTTTGTTATTTATTTATTTAATATACTGCTGTACTCCATATGGACTCATAGTAATATGCAATAAAAAAACTAAAATGAACATAACAGAAATAATCTTTAAAATATCAAACTTTGAATAACTTATAACCAGTAATAAAAGGTACCAATGACAGATCTTAAATGTTCTAAATAGTTCAGTTAGAACCATGCAGATTTCTGGATTTGCTCTCTCACAGATCTTCAACATCTAAGCCTGAAATGCAGGCGCTAGACAGGTACAATCTGCTTGAAGCAAATGGTCCTCTAGGTACCCAGGTACCAAACCACATTGGGCTTCAGAATGAATACTTTGAATTGTAGCTGGAGGCTTTTTGGTCATCAATGCAGAGCACACAACATCAGTATTATATGTGCATAGTGACTCTTACCCACCAACAAACAGGCTGCTCAGTTTGGACCAACTGTGGCTTCCAAGTATTTTCAAAGGCAGCCCCATGTACAAAAGTAATAAATAATTACAGAAAAATACAAATGCAAAAAGTAGCTATTCTATTGCCTTTTAGAGAATTCCATTATCACCAATTTAGGGTTATAATGCCTGCCTGACCTCAAGAGGGAGACTATTCCAAGGCATGGAGTCAGGAGTGAGAAACATCGTATGCAAAAGTCTGCCCCTTTTACCTCACAAAACTGGGGGACTATCAAAAGGTTTGCATGCACCAAGTAGGTTGGACAGGTGGTCTCATAAGTACCAAGATGCCAAGCTATATAGGGTTTTATGGATTAAAATCAGTACTTTGAATTACACCCAGAAATTTACTGGCAACCAATGTAGCAGCTGCAATATCAGTGCTATAGAATTATTGCAACCTTGATTCATCAACACGTGAATTGCTGCATTTAACACAGGGAGTAACAATACTGTTATGAGCAAACAACATACCCCTCCTCCCTCCCTTCCTTTCTTAAGAGCATGCTGGCTGGGGAATTCTGGGAGTTGAAGTTGCCACGTTTGAAAAACACCACTCTAGATCATTAAGAAATGGAATAGAGTAAGGCTGAATGTTAGAAAGTTCCATAAGAAATGGAACAAGTATTAAAGTCTTGAGTAAGCATTATGTGGATTTCTATTGGCCCAGGTTGTGAAAGTTGTAGTCCCAGACATCTCAAGGGCACCATGTTGTCTACCCTCCTGTTTTCCAAAACAGGTCTGTAACAAAGCTATATGATGAACTGGAATCTTCGATCAATGTAATTTTACAGTAGTGAATTAAATATATAATGAGAAAAATATATAGGAGGATTTTAGGGGAAGTAACATTTTAAATTAAGATTTAAAATTTGTTAATCCAGTCCAGAATAAAATTGAGAAGCATAGGGTACTATTAAGGCTGCCTCTTTGACTGATGACCAAAGTCAGAAGTACTTCAAAGGATACATATTTCAGATCAATCTGTATCAGACAAATCAGTTTACCGCATTTATCCCTCTAGCATTGCTAAGCTGAAAGAAAAAAGCCTCTTATTCTGCAACACTGTGGAAGTATCACTTAATCAAATACATGTTTGGGTAATACCATTTTCTGACCTTCCCCAATCATGACTATTTGGGGCTGATGTGGGACAGCTTTGTTGTACTGAAATACATTTGCAACCTAGATTGGATGGAAACTAAGAAAGTTGCTTGAGATACAAGAACACAAATGGGGCCAGCACTGCTTTGGCAAAGCACTTCTGAGATTAGTCTGTTAAGGCAGAATCATAAAACATACTTTTTTTTGTAACTGTATTGAAATCATGTAAATTAGGGTGGTGTAATTTAAGTTTCTTAGTTTTACCAGTGAAGTTAAACTGATTTCAATATAAATATATTGGTTAAGTGGTTTGTGGTTTACACTAATGCCATAATACAAAAAAATGAGGCTTTCAAAGGAAACAATGTCATCACTGGTTTAAACTTGCTATGAAAGAAAGTGAGAAGGCGAAAGAACAGGATCAGCTGGGGTGGGTTAGGGTTATTCTGGTATCAGAAGAATGAGGTGGGAGTGGCAAGGAAGGTTACCAGTGGGAAGACCATCATGGCAGGCAGTGGCGGGCTGCACAAGATCACCAGTAGCAATAGTGATCTTATAGAAAGTGTTCCATAAAGTCAATATTCCTCTGATCCTGGGAAAAAACCTTTGGTCGCCCGGAAGTTCTAGTCTCTGTGGCATCCAAAAGCGAAATGGCCACAGAGGCACAGAGCCTGGTGGCTGGATGGAGGAGGTGGTTCTACAGCAGGCTGTTGGTGGAGTCCTGCAGGCTGCCATCCTTTAGGCTCCTCCTCCTTGCCACACTGAATCCAGGTTCAGCCGGCTTCAATGGCAGCACGGCACTGAGATGGAGGCTTGGTGGTGAGGACCTGTCAACAAATGGCAGGCAGGCCGTTTTGGTGGTGGGGCAAGGCAAGTGTGAGGATGGGCCCTAAAATTGGGAAGGCCAAGATGGTGGGCATTTGTCAGGCCTGACTCAAGTTTACCTGAGTCCTAGGGTGGGAACTGAACAAAGATGTCAATAGTTACATAGCAATTCTAACATTTAGGGTTGGCCCTTTTAAATGTCAAGCTGCAAGTGTAATGTGTACAGTAACATTTAGAAAGTTCAGTGCTCAGGTATCCCTACCTCCGGAGTTCTGAATCGCCTGCTCGTGCAATAAATAATCCTTTCAAAAAGGGAAAGGAGAAGGAAAGATTGAATTTGTCCGATTTGCCATTTGGTTTTTCCTTTGTTAGGCCAAAGATTTCGCCTACGTTTTTTACCAGCTCATACAGCAACCGAGTACCTGATTCAGCTCACAAATGGAGGCTCAGGGCATCAAATTTCCCAGCCCTCTTAATTGGAAAGCCTGCCAACGTAGGCGAAAGACCTTATACATATGTAAAGCAGGAAGTTCAAATTACAGTCTGTAGCGTCCTAATGATTGATGGCTGGTTTTGAGGAACGGCAAAAAAGAAAAAAAAAGAAGGTTCCTTGCAGATAGGGCAGGGCTTTGTGGGAGTCCCTCGCCCTTCCGATGACAAGTGGAGTTGGAGCGTCCATTGTACTTCGGGTTCTGGTTTCTTTCGGATTTCTGCCCCTTCCCGGAGGCCGCGAGAGGGGTGTGTGCGGGTGTGTGAGTGTGAGGGAGAGGGGGAGAGGGGCACGGTGGGAGGATCCAAAATAGCTCGGTGCCACAGCCATTTTGTTTGTGGGCAGCATGGTCGAATTCTGTCAGTCAGTATAAGGAGGGGTTTTTAAATAGTCTTTGTGGAGGAGCGATGCCTATCACAAAGGATGTGTCTGTTGAAATGAATATCCTTAGCTCTCTCGATGGCGGTAGGTAGACGGTTTGGCGAGGGGAAAAAAAATGAAAAGGAAGCCGTCCTTGCTCTCTGGATAGTCTCTCGATATCAATACCAAGTCCTAGATTTTGTTTCAAGCCTAACCAGGTTTTTTAGGAGGTGTGCCATTCAGCAAAATATTTTGCGGGGTCACTTTAAATTCCACCCGGCGTTTAGGCAACGGGTGGGGGAGGAGCAGGGTTAATGAATGCGTCTCTTAGTTGAACATAATAGGTAAAGAAATCTTAAAGGTGGGAAGGGAAAAACACCAAAATCCCTGTATGGAAACTGGTAGACTGGTGTGTGTGTGAGTGTGTGTGCGCGCGCGCGCGCTTTTCGCTCCCCCCCCCCCCCTCCCCCCGACCAAGGACAGTTGATGATCTGAAGGAGACTTAGAAAAGCTTCTGGGCTCTTGTTCGGTAGGATCCCCAAACATGAAGCCTGGACATTTGGTGGCTGGCTGCGTTGGGGTGTGTTTTAAGAGACTGTATAAAATGGCACACTGCATTTCTGCATTTTTTCCAGGCTGCAGAGGGGCGGGGGGAGCGGGGGATAGTGCAGACTGTGTAGGGACACTGCCCTCCTAACCAATCAGAACACGCCTGTTTGCCATTACAAAGTTGTTAACCCCAGAGTCTTCTGGCTCCTGCTGCCTTTGCTTTTAATCTTTGGATATTTCTCAGGTTTACTCGAATCCCCCCCACCTCGCCAGATATTGAGAAAAAACCTTCGGAAGCGATTGCCGATCATGGGAAAGAGTCTCTGTTTTCATTTGCGAAGATTTTTAAAGATGTTGGAGGATTCTTTCGCTGCGTGGAGCTGGCTGATTGCAAGCGAGAAACTATACACAGACTATTTTGTTACAGTCGTGAAGAGGCAGCTGGCTGCTTCCTTTCGAGGTAAGTTTTCTAATCCTTCTCACACATAAACATAAATATACACAAACACGCATATAAAGCGTCGAAATATGTCTTACATGCATGAATCAAATATAGACGTATCTTTTTCCTTTAGATATGAACGCTTTTAATTAATTATGACACAGGTTGTTTCATTATCTTTGACCATTAAGGACAATTGTGTTACTGTCTTTATGGTGAATAAATTAGACCCTTATATTGTACTTGAGTCTTTTATGAAACTGCCAAGAACGCAGATCTTTTCAAGGTGGAGTTGGAGTCTCCAGTGAGGATAATTATGTCCAGAGCAGAATGTATATTTTTACAAAAGAGGAACAAAATACATTGATAGATAAAGAAATGTGCTTCAATTTATTTGAGCTTGAGATTAATTGGAGAAAGGCTCCTTGGATTGGTTTGTTGAAAACTACCCAAGGAAACTGTCCTTCGTGTAATGAAGGAGGAGATTGATTTAACAGCGTTTATATTAAGTTATGTCTGTTACTAAACATTGGCCTTTTTATTCACCAATCAGCTCCTTTTTGGTCACTTGTCTTAAAGCCTTCTTTATATAAAGAATATGAATGACGGTACTTCGTTTAGGTGTTGTGGTCTTCTTTTGAGAAGGTTCATTTAGGAGACATTTTGTAATTTTGGGCATTTTTCTAGGCTTTTTTTTATTTGTACACAGTGGGAAATCTTTTTTGTTTTGTATTGATCTGTGTTGGTGGCGCTGTGGTGCTCCTAAACAATTTATGTTCGTTTCCCCAAGAAAAGAGGGGGGTAGAGAAAGGTGGGGCAAGATTTGATCTATTGTATCATAATTCCTTTTTTTCTTCCAACAAATACAGCTTTAAATATTAATACATGCAGTATAGTTTGGATCATGTATAATATGTACAATAATCAATATACATGAAGTTCAGTGTACAGCATAACAGACGTGTCGTCACAGTCCTTTGTTGTTCTGTGAGACTAGAGGCAGGGTTTGGATTTTTGTTTCTAGCTTTAAAAAATCTAAGGTATGTGGAGAACTAATCCATTCTTTAGTCATGGTTTTCTCTTTTCTTCAAAAAAGATTTTCTAGTAGCTAAAACCAATTTTATGTTCTCTGTAGAAAGTGACTGTTTTTATTGTGCTATAGATTCATTATCAGATAGGCATTTTTCATAATCCTTGGCAGGGTCTTAAACCCTTTCTTTTTTGTTTAAAAGAGTAAAAAAGCACTAGCAAATAACAGTTTGGGACTGGCTTTTTTCTTTAAAATTGAGTGTATTATTTTTAAAATGTTCTGTAGCTAATTGATGTTTTAATTAAGAATGGAAATAAAGCTGAAAAAGACAAATATTATGTAAACTTAAAAATTAAGCAGTTTTTCACCTATTTTGAGTACAATACATAAACACCATATGTACACACGTATATACATATATTAAGAATCAAATACCTGTTTCCTGCAAACATTAGTAAACTTATACAGTATAAACAAAAAGATGCAAAAAAGACAGGAAAGATATATTTACACATGATCAATTCATAAAATCAAAGGGTTTACCTTATAAATAATATAAATATAGTTTGAAATGATCAAAATATCTGGGAAAATGCAACAGGTTAAAGAATCTATTTAAGTATAGTGAAGGAATGAATTTTTTTCTTTTTTCTTTTTAATTTCTTAGTGTAATTAATGTGAAGTTCTTTGAATAATTTATTTAACTTATATGGAACACACTTTTAAACAGAGGATGTTGTGTATGTATAAAAATACTAGAATTCACAATTAAACATCTCCTTCCAAAATAGTTCTTTCTTGATACTGAAGCAACATTTATTCACAGAGTAAATGCCATACTGTAGAATGTATTTGATGGTTTCAGAGTTAACACTAGTTAAATCACATTATTCCTAGTTAAACCACATAGCTAAATTCTAGAATAAGGATTTATATGATTTAATTGCATATTTAGCTTATTATAGCTATTTTTATTGAAGTATATGAATAAAAATTGTTTATACTAAGCAGAATATGCTTTCATCAATTATGGCCTCACTATATAATAACAATGGCTCTTTGAAAAGACCAATCATGGATGTTCTCTTACAGATCTAGGAATGCAACTCATGCAGCTTCCATCTCAATAAAATGTGGCAGTGCAGCATATGATTGCACCATACAGTGAACAGCTACCTTAATATATGGGTGCAGCCCCTACAGCACAATTGCTTGAAGGAAAGGTGTTTAAATGTGCCATATTTGGCTTTGGAAAATTAGTTGTATCCAGGTTGAGGTAGAGACTTCTGTTTACTCACCACCCTGAATGCATCCTGACAGAAAGGATTGCATTCAGACATGATACCAAACTGTGCAAAAAGGTAGAATTTTGCTCTTTGTTAAACCTGTATACCTTTCATTCTTCAGAGAGTGCAAACCAGTACATGAGGAAGACCCCATAACTTACTGGTAGATTATGTTTTTAAGAACAGAGGTTTACTAACTGTTAAATCCTTTTAAAAATTCTTAGCTATTAGGGCTGCCAAACATTTGAAATTGAGACTTTTCATGAGTCTAGTCTAGTACTGGCCAGTAAGGTAAAACAGCTTAATGTGGAATATGTTCATACTTATGTAACATTTAAATGAGTTAAATCAGATATTTCTTTAAGCTATTTCATTAAACCACAATTAGTAGATCCCTGACTGATGTGATGCTAAAAGCCTTTTTTCAGGTGGAATAGTAGGAAAGCTAGATTTACTAGCAAATGCAACAGAAAAAATAATTTGTCCAGTTTATTACTTCACAAATCTACATAAATTACTATCCTGTATTGGTTAACATCATGTTAGGCTGAATTATATGATGTAGAGATTATAACTGACATGGCGGCTACACATGTGATGACAAGAAGGAAGAGGGGAAATTGTCAAATTGACTGTGGATATATAATGTGGGGTAAAGATTGATAGGATGGTGTATGAACAGCTCAGAAAAGGAACTTAATACAGACAGTTCTAATGGATTGTTGGTGTTTTTTCAAGGAAAGGTATGAGTAAAAAGGCACAGGGCTCCCAAGTAAATGAATTTGAAGAACAAAACAGTGGAGATAACAGAAAGGTGAAAAAGTATTGAAAAGGACTAGAAACTTGAGGAGTATTAAAAGCTAATGTAAAAGAGAGAAAAGTGGTATTTTTAAAAAGTTATAGTAAATGATACTTTAAGGCATATATTCTAGATATAGCAGGAGAAGAAATCCAGGAAGTAAAAAGTTCTGCTTGGGCAGAATTTAATTTAAACTAGAGGCTGCCATGGCTCATATTTCATAGCACTTTGGAGTTTAGCTTTCCTTCTGCATAAGCACTAATGAGTCTGCACATATCTGAGATTCTAGAATAGGACCTGTAATTTAAAAATGTTATTTGAAAAACTTATCTGTCTTTCATTATCGCATTAGTATTTCCACAAGTATTTCAGCTTTTGTATTTTTTTATCTGATGAAATTCTAGTTACATTTGCTACTGTTTTTGAAGATACTTTTTTTCCTGAATAATGGTCAATATTTACTTTCTGAACTGAATTGATGGAAGCCTTAGTTCAAGGAATGCTTCAAAGACTGATAATTCTTGTACTGGTAAAATGAACAACTGACACTGAAAAGGTACCATTTTGTATCTGCTGTGAGACATATGCAATAAAATAACAAAAAGTAGATTATCCTGAGTTGTCATTTCAAAATGACTAGGCATAGATATTTCAGATTAAGGCAGAACAAAAGAAAAGGCATATGGAAATGGACATAGGGATCCATCTAGCCACAATTCCTCCAAGCATTTAACAACCAGAGGGTCAAAGTGGCACTTCTGGCATGGACTTACCTCCTCTGGTCATTTTGACTAATATTTGGGGTGATTTAATTCAATAGCTCATAATTAAGGTAGGAGATAAATTACAGTTCTGTTTGTATTCAACTTATATAGTTCCATTTTCACTGTTATCTGGATCAAAAGAACCTAACAGTGCAATCTTATAATACCTTCTCAAAAGTTAGTTGCATTGCATTCACTAGAACTTATTTCTAGATAAGCGTTCGTGGAACTGCAGCTTCAGGCTCTCCATGCACTCCAAGAGGAAGCATGTACACGCCTCCTGTTCCTTCCTGTACAGAGATGAGTAGAAAGGTTAAAAAGGTTCTTATATGCATATTCCCACTGAATTTAACTTTCTATTGCTCAATCCTGAAGAGCATTTTATTTCCTAAGATTTTAATAATATGAGATCATTCTGTGACTGTTCATAATGAAATTCTGCTCAATTATATTGTTGGGTTCAAAATGGCTGCGAATATAGAAGGAATATTTGTTCACATTGAAAGAGCCTATGTTGCTTGTCTTCTTAACTAAATAAGCATGAATGTGAGTGACAAGCTCTGGTACACTTAATCTAAGTAATCAAATACTATATGAGATGCTACACTAGCTGGATCATTTGTTCCATAAATATAAAAATTTATGCAGCGGTGGGAATGTGCAAATATGTATTCCTCAGAATCTCAACTTTTAATGTCCTGTTTTTTATTGCTGTGGAGAAAAACCCAATGTGCTAAGTATGCCTGCAGAAAAATATTTATTGTTATTGTTCTCAAACATTTTGGTCTCAGGACCCCTTTACTTCTTAAAAATGATTGACCCCAAATATCTTTGGTTTATGTGGGTTATATCTATTGATCTTTATAGTATTAGAAATTAATACTGAGAAATTTTAAAATATTATTTATTTGACTTTGTGAACCCTAAAAGGGTCTTGGGGACCCCCAGGGTTCCCCAGATCACACTTTAAGAACTGCTAGTCTTTGCCATGTACTCTTCCCAGGTCCATATTTTTGACTTCCATGTTGCATAGTATTCTCATTACTGCTATTCTAATTGGTCACTATACTATTCTAAAAAATCTTAACTCTCTAGAAATTTATTTAGAAGCTGAGAGACATTGATAACAATAAGCATTCTTAAAATAATCAGATAATTCCTAGTACCCCAAAACAAGATTGGGATGAAGTATAGAAAAGGCAACAGATCTTTATATTGTTGTCTAGATAGATAATTCTAGTTGGATAGTGTAATTTTATTATGTCTTCACAGAATACACTTTTCAGCTCCAACCATTTATGAAAGAAGGCCTTACATTTTTTAGAATGATTGAAGACCTATATAAGTAAATTTATTTGAAAACTAAGCCATCTAATTGGGAAAGGAGGGAGCTAGAGGAAAAATGAGTTGGTTAGAAAATTTCAGGATATACCTGCTGTGTTAGAAGTAAGGAGATTTTTCTCCCTAAACATCTTAATTGTGGCTATAACCAGATTCTCAAAAGACTGAATGTTCAGTCATTATATCCATATTGTCATATCAGTTCAGTTAAACTTGAAAATGAAAAGTAGAAGGGGAAAATTATGAGTCTCTTGCATCAATCTATACCGGTCATACTGTTGTTGCCCTGATACCAACTAGAATTTAATTGTATCATGTAATTCAGATAAACACAGGAAAACCACTATTGAGGCTGAGGCTTAGTTCGGCGCTAGAAAAGATGGAACAAAGTGAGAGAGGGCAAAACTGTGCCTGATTAGAATCTGAACAGGAACATCTTTTCTTCCTGGACTTATAACAGATAATCTTCCTTTTTTCAGTTATAATCAGTGATATTATCCAATCTTGACTAAAAATGTCAGTTCAAAACAGAGGTCCATCTAATCAAGCATACAATCAATAATAGTCAACAAAGATGCCAAAAGAAACTTTAGCAGAGATGGAATTAATACTTGTCTTTTATTCAGTTCATCTCAGCATCTAGCATTCAGAGATACTGGCTGTGCTTATGAAAAATATTCATGAGTAGGTACAAACCTTATTTCCTTTAGAAAGGAAGTTAAGGGCATCCATGGGGGAATGTGGGGAAATTGATGACAAGTGCATAATTATACAATTCACATATGTGTGATTTGCATGATGACATCATGACACATGTCATTTTGACATCATTGCAGCTTACTACAGACACTTATGGTCCCAGCTCAGACATACTATTTTTATTCTTAGTTAGCTAATTCTGTATTTGAGTGGAGTCAAGCAGGAGCATATACCCACAAATGCTTCTAAACAATTATCCTTCATAATTCTGACTTAGGGGTAATAGGTTATTGCCACAATTTAATACTGCAAAATTGTAAAATTAATACATTTCAAAAGGTGTTCCTCTTCATAAAGACATACTTTCTGTATAACTGATTATATGCCATTAGACATTCTGTGTGTATAAGCAACACATTTTAGTAATCCCAGAATTCACTCTGGCTTCCTAATCATTTTGAAAAGATGTAGTTTTTTATCCTAATAATTCTAATTATCTAGAGTCACAGATTACCAATTTTACTTCCATTTCCAGTCGAAGTACTCCACATTGAATATTAATGCTTTTTTAGCCTTTTATTTAACTATTCATTAGATTTCCCCCACATTTTCTTCAGGAGCTCAAGACAATCCACATACTACTCTCTTTTCCATTTTACCATTCATTTCTAATATCACCTGAAGGAGAATAATTGACCCGACCACTCAAGCAAGTTTCCAGGACTGAGAGTAGACTTAGACTTTATTTCTTCTGTCCTAGTTCAGTACCTTGGCCATATTCTTCCTTTATTTTCAGCTTATTTCTCCAATTTAATGCCATGGATCCCAGTCTGAATGATAGTACAATAGATGCCAGTTTTAGGAGCTTTTTCACATTCTTAAGCTCTAAAATGGTGCCTTCAGTTTTTGCTATACTTAAGATACCAATTTTTCTCCTTAAGTCTACCTCAGACATCTCAAAATAAATAAATAAAGACTTGGCTGAGAGCTTTTTTGCCCAGCTCTCTGGAGACTGCAAAACAGGTATTGATGGGCCACAGTTTACATAACCCTATTCCAGAGACCATTATCTAAAGACATGGAAACTTTGTATAGCTATGTCCTGGGTTTTCTCATTGTATGTAGCAAAAAGATAAATGTAAGATGATAACTTCCATACAGAGGACAGGAGAAAAAATTACAGATAAAAATCCTGGGTAATGCCTAGTTTCTTCACCCTAGGGTTCCCTACTCCAGCTGAAACTTGGAAATGCTCCCCTCAGGCCTTCAAATGTGTATGCATGATATGCTTATTAGAATTATACAGCTTTTAAAAGCTATGTTTCATAATACGCTTGAACAGATACAAAGCACCTCTTTGAAGGATTTGCCAAGTCCTTGTGTCTGTGTGTGTCTCTCTGTATGTATATCAATAGTAGGCATATTCTCAAAAAATTCAAGGCAAGACAATTATTTTTCAAATAATTTTATTTATAAATGAAAAGAATAGAAGCCAATACAGGCTACAAAAATACAAACAGAAAAAGAAAAAAGAAAAAAAAAGTGTGAAAAAGAAAAATAGGAAAAGGAAAAGAAAGAAAAAGAAGTAACTTCCCCCATCATCCCAGCAAGTAAAGACAATCTTAATAGATTATCACTATCTCTAAATACAAGATAATCTCTCTTCACCCCTTATCTATTGAATTAAAAAAAACAAAATCCAAATGCTTCATCAGGCATTCTTTGTCAGCAAAAGTCCAGTAAGGGCAACCAGATACTATTTTCTTCTTTAGCCCTGGTCAAATAAGCCAACCTTGTATTCCTTCCCTGAGTTTTTAAAAATATCTTTTATCCCCTTCAAAAAGAGTCCTAGAGCTAGTTTTCTGTTCATCTGTGTTTCAAGCCAAAAATCTTTCAGAACTTTAACAGATTTCTTTTGTATATCCAATAAGTAAAGTTTGTCCTTTTGTTTGTCACTTCTAATGAAGTCCTTCAGAACCTTAACAACTCGTTTGTATATCCAGTAAAAAAAAAAAAAAAATCCAAGTCAGTTTCCTGGTTCAATATTTGTATATCTCCTTTTGGGAATAAGTCATCCATTAGTTCCATTTGTGTGCCCATATCTTTCTCATTACTTGTTACATTTAAGTCCCCATTCAAAGTAATTTCAAAATCATCTATTGCAACTTGTTATTATTCTGTAATTTCATTACAACATGCTCTGTAAATCTTGTCAAGAAATTCATCTATTTTGTCAAAAAGCTTGGCAGATGAATATTCCCAAGTTTGTGTTATAGATTTCTGCTCCATTTTCTTTACTCTCTAGCTCCCTCTAGTGTCCAACCTTCAAAGTCCCCTTATCATGAAAAAACTCAATCGCCATTTTTCATATAAGAAAATTTCTTCTAGTTAATTCAAAGCTCTTTGTGGGCATTTAAAATTATAAATCCAAGTCCATCTGAGCCCTTAATCTGTTGTGAAACTTTCTAAAGTCCATATTCTGAGCATCCTTTTGCTGCTTAATCCAAAAAGTAATACTTTTCAAAAGGTTTTAAAAATCACATTTAAAAGTTTTCTCTAAGGACAAGGCAGCTCACCTAGCAAATACAATATAACTTGCCATTCTGAAGGGTCTTAATCCTTTTAAGGCAGCAGAAAAGAAAACAAAGTGGTTAAGTGAGGCTCCTTCAAGTTTATTGTTCTTTAAAAGGGTGTGTTAACGACTCTGAGCAAAGATAGTTCCTTCCTCAATTCCCAGCTGTGGTGTACTCACAATGAGCAGCTGTGCAGAGTCATGTGGGCTATCTCAAAGATCTTTCCTTAATCCAGAGAGCATTTCGGCAGCCAGGATCCTGCATCCCATGCCAATCTCCATCATAATGCCGTTCCACAAAAGGGATGTTTAGTTCACCATGGCTGTCAGCTGGAAGACTTCTCACACCTATACTCTCCTATGAGTAGCCTGACAGCTATGTGAGAGAAGTGTGCAATCTCACTCCATACGATGTTCTAACTTTGGCTGCTGAACTGCAGTTGGGGCCAATGGATCAAGTCTGTGGAGGATTCCATGGAAGAGGTATGGAGAGATACTGTTCACAGGACATGAGAACAAAGCTCTATTAGCTGTCTGGAGCAAAATGCATCATTCTTCATATATTGTAGAATGAATACAGTAAATTAATGCACCATTTGCTGAATGTCACACTTTACTTATATGCTGGGTTAATGTTACTGGTCTCCATACTCCTTTCCTTCATACCCTTTATGTGAGTTATGCCTGTGAGCATATAAAGAGAGAAGCAAAACAAAAATATTAATTGAATTAATAACCATTATTTAAAGCTAATTGCTCTTCTATAAAACTTTATTAAGTTTCAAAAAGAAGATAAAATATAAGGACACAGAAAAGAGAAATTAGAAAAAGAAAAAAGAAAAGGCAAAATTAAAAGCGCAAAAACAAGAAATAAATAGAAAAAGAATGATTTCCAACTTCCTTAGGTACAGATACAAATATGAAATACATTAAGCTCTTGCTCTAAAATTAACAATAGCACACAATATTTCTATATCCACATGCAGTTCTGATCATCAAATCCCAAACTCAAAATTTCATTTCAGTTTCAAGCAAAAAGTCCAAAAGTGGTTTCCAAGTAGGAACAAAGCTAGACAAAGTCTTTTCTTTAATCAGAGTAGTCAGTTTTGCTATCTCTGCCAATTTCATTAACTTCACCATCTCTTCTTCCATTATAGGTAATTGTAAGTCCTTCCACCTCTGTGCATATAAAAGTCTCAATGCTGTTGTCACATATGAGAACAAAGTCCCATGTTTTCTTTCAATCTGTTTGTCCAAATCTAGAAGGAAAACCTCCGGTTTCAATTGCACATTTACTTTAAGAATTCTCTGAATTAAAATATTTACCTGATCTCAATATTTCTGTTTAAAGCTAATTGCCTATAAAGTATAGTACTTTGTTTATATCAGTGTACCTTAAAATGTGGTCCAAGGACTGTTGGACATCCTCCAAGACTTTGTCAGGAGTGTGCAAAATCGAAA
Organism: Liasis olivaceus; assembly: GCA_030867105.1. Taxonomy (NCBI): domain Eukaryota; kingdom Metazoa; phylum Chordata; class Lepidosauria; order Squamata; family Pythonidae; genus Liasis; species Liasis olivaceus. Next base: position 15,320,258 of record CM061351.1, read on the forward strand.
TTACTTGCCAGATATTGAGGATATTGGCAAAAATTTAAAACAATATCACACTTCTCATTATTATTTTTATTTGTTTAAAAATGGGGGGGGGGGTTATAATGGTTGATCTTACTATTTAACAGATTAGTGAGAAAGAGAATCCCTAGGTTTATTTGACTAGATAAATTAACGGTTTCAAATGTAGTTGTTTGTATGATCTAATTAAAAGCAACTTTTTTATTGAGTATAACTTTAATGTAATAGAAATAATTAAGGCCTCCATCTTTGAGCCTCAACATACTATGCCCCCAAATCTCTACTATTTCAAAAGAACACTCTACTTCCAAAACAATTTTTGAATGATACATGATTGATAACTCCCTAAATGAACTTCTTTCAGTTGAGAGTACTAAAAGCAAGCATGCTCAGTGAAGTCATCTTTCTATTTTTCACTGTAAAATAACATGTAGTTAAATTTCTAACTTTTTAGCTGAAGTATGAAGAAAACTTTGTCTGAAAATGTAGAAAGAACAAAATCTAGCAACTTCCTATTTGAAAAGGCAATAAGATATTTGTTAGAATGATTAGATAATGAACATCTCTGTTAAAAATATCTCAACTACTGTAAAAAAAATTGATTCTGAAGGTATTCAATATGCAAGAAATTATTTCTTAGTTTTAAGAGTTTGCCTAAACTATTAATAATTGAGCAATGTATGTAATTGAGTTCTAAGTAACTTTACTTGTAAGCCGCCTAGAGTAACTTATACAGTGAGATGGGCAGTGTATAAATTTGATTAATAAATAAATGTACATGATTATGGAAATTGATTAAAGCATGTGAAATTATGCTACTTTTTATTTATTAAGAGAATTCCTTAAATTGTTTATGCTTGCGGCTAACCTGACAGATTTTTTATTGTACCTTTTTTATAACTAATATTTGTAGGGTCATTTTTCTTCAGTTAAACTCTTGCTCGATGAGCAGGTGGCAGTCATGGCTAGGAGGACCTTTGCACAACTTCATATTGTGCACCAGTTGCTCCTGTTCCTGGACTGAAGGGCCTTAACTCATGGTCACTCATGCCCTGGTTGCCTCCTGGTTGGACTACTGCAATGTGTTCTACATGGGGCTACCCTTGAAAGGTATCTGGAAACTTCAGCTGGTGCAGAATGTGGCAGTGCGGGCAGTTATGTGTGTTTCTGGTAGAACATACATTACACCTCTGCTTTGCAAGCTGCATTGGTTACCAGTTTGTTTCTGGGTCCAATTCAAGGTGCTTAGAACTGTCCTTCATGGCATGGGACTGGGTTATTTCAGGGACCACCTCTCCCCTATTTCTTCTGCCCATCCACTAGATCTAGCAGAACGGGTAAGTTACAGGTTCCGTTGTCTAGGGAGCTAGGTTTGGCAGGCCCTAGGCAGCAGGCCTTTTCTGCTGTGGCGCCCACATTGTGAAACCTTCTCCCCCCAGAGATGAGATCAGCCACATCACTCCTGAGTTTTCGAAGGCCCCTCAAGACCTGGTTATGTCAGGAGGCCTGGGGACCACAGGGGACAGGTGAACTAATGATGTGGCTCTGTTATTAACATCCCTTCACCTATTATTTTCTTTTTCTGTTTTAGTTTGTTTTAATCATTTTTAACATTTTTAATAACTATATTTATTGTTATATTGGGCTACTGTACACTGCCCAGAGTCACTTTTTGTGAGATGGGCAGCCATATAAATTTGATTAATAAACATAAATATGCTACTGCAGCTGTAACATATTTTCATAATACAGGAAGCAGTGGGTCCATGTAGCAGAAGTTTGTAAAAGGTTTGTATGATTATGCTTTCAAACAGGCAGTAGTTCTTGTAAAATGTTTACACTTTGCTGCAGTATGGGCCATGAGAACATTTGATAGACTGGCCTGATTTATATCCCAGTGAAGACATAATATGGCTTGTTAGGTTTTGGTTGGGTATGTTGTCCAAATTCTAGCCATTTCTAGTTTAGTTAATAAAACACAGCTAAGAAAAATGGAGCACAGTGTATGAGCCTGTTAATTAACCTGTAAATGTTATTTTTTTCAGGGCAGTAGTCATTTTTGTCTGGAGCAAAAAAACCCCCAATACATAGTAAATGTATTAAATGTTAATATATTTACTATGGCAAGTTTAGAAGAAATGCAAGTTGCAAAACATGCAGAAGCAAAAGTTTTTTTGGGAAAAGGGAATGTGGATCCTACAGAAATTTACAGTTACAACTATTGAACAAGACTGTAATGCTTTCCACAATCAATATTTTGCCACCATCTTGTTACTTAGTCTTCCTGAATTCTTGTTTTTACAACCAGCCATTTATTTTGCTCGTTCCTCTATTTTTGTTAGCTACCTCGGTGTTCTATAGATGGAAAAATCGAATATAAAATACATATGGTATACATATTGTAGATTAGCTTGAATGCCTCTATATGCATTATGCAATCTTTGTGCATTGGATTTTTATTAAGTGAGAAGTATTCTTTATATAAGCCCCCACTTGGAGTCTGAAATGTATAATCCAGCCATGAGTTTCCAGTCCTCATCTGTTATTTAGTAAAACTCAATCCCAGCAAGATGGAATGGCTCTGGGTTTGAAGGCCTGGTGATTCCAGTGAGTTACCATTTTTAGCACCAAATAGAATTTCAGTTGCCCAAACAACTGCTTCACAAATTGGCAATCCTCTTTGGTTTCACAGCTCCTGCTCAAGCTGTGGCCAAGAGAAATTTGCACAGCTCCAGATTGTGCACCAGTTGTGACCTTTTCCTGGAATCCGAGGCCATACTCACTGTCTGTCACTCATGCCCAAGACATCTCTCAGTTGGACCATTGCAGTGCATTCTATATGGGGCTGGTTTTGAGAAACATTTGGAAGTTACAGGTGGTCCACAATGCAGCAGCTCAAGCAGTTATGAGTACACCTTGAAGCACCCATGTAACACCTGTAATTCAAGAACTGCACTGGTTGCCAGTTGGCTTCTGGGTGCAATTCAAGGTGCTGGCTGTCACCTTTAAAGCCCTTCATGATTAAGACCTGGATATCTGCAGGACTGCCTTCTCTTGATGACATCTGTTGTCCGGTAAGATCTAGCAGGGTGGGCTCTTCATGTGTTCCCTTAATTAGAGATTGTCTCTTCCAGGGGCAAAGGAAATATGCCTTCTCAGTCACCTCCATCCCCACCTCTGGAATAGTATCCCCCCAGATATTCATTCAAACAAACCATCTTCTAGTTTTCAGAAAGTCAGTGAGAAGCTGGCTATTCTAACCAGCCCTAGGGGCAGGCTTGTTATGGCTATCCTTGCAAACAAATTAGTTTCACTGCATTTCAAGTATCAATCCCCTATTTTTGAATGATTGGTTATTTTATGGTTTTAAATTTTGATTGTTTTCATCCCAAATTATGGTTTTGAGAAGTTGTACATTGCTCAGAGTCCATTGATTGAAGTGGATTGTAAATAAAAATAATTTAAAAAAAAACTAGACTGAAAATGTCATGGTCTAGTTCTTTAATGATCCTGCTAAAATAGGCTGCAGCAGAAGTTGCATATAAGAAGCTTGCCTGAGGTTTATAAGTGCTTGTCCAAAAAAAGTTCTGCTTGCTTTGATAAGTGGTGGATAGGATAAACCTAAAAGAAGGGGGATGCAAAGTGAAAGAGGTTAAGAAATTCTCCAGCCCCAGCAGCCCCAAATCCTCAGTACTGTTATAACCCTGATGGTTGTAATCATTTCCTTCAAAATGCATGTTCCATGAACAAGGTGACAATTTCGAGATAACCGACTTTTTCTGCTGGGAACTGTTAACTTTAAAATATCCAATCTGCAGTTTTAAATACCTGTGTGTATAATAGACTTGCATTCCTCTCAGTTAATTCTATAGAATTTTTGATGTCACAGAGCCCTGTCTTCTAGAGGAGAGAACAAAGTGGCCGGGAAAGAAATGAAAATAGGATTTAGAGAGCGCATTGAGCGGCAACCCTCTCCCTGCCGCAGCACGTTTAAACAGAACCGGGCCGCGCACGGCCGCTGTCTCCCTCTTGCAAGGGGCTCGGGCCGGAGGAGATGCTCCCGATTTTCCGAGGGCTGAGGCGTGGATTTTCTCCCGTGCCTTCCTCCAGGCGGCAGTGATGGAGCCATCCCTCCTTCGCTCCCTTCCCGGTGTGTGAGGGCGCGTGGGGGGGGTCGGTGTCTCCGCGGCACCCGAGGGAAAAGACCGCTTCGGCTTCGGGGGAGAAACGGGAGCGTCTTCGTCCCGGCGAGAGTCAAAACCGCCGCTCTTCCGTGCCCGTTCCTCGCCGTGCCCGCGCCGCGCGCTCTTTTCAGCAGCCCCGTGCCCGCGCTTTTGCGCGATGCAGTGTGGGAATGGCTGTGGCGCTGGGGTTGGCTGAAAGAGGCGGCCAGTCGAGGTTTAATGTCCGCCATGTTGGCCGTGGCGTATTGAGCAGACCCGGAGCGGCGGAGGAGAGAAACCGGCGCCCTAGCCTGGCCGCGCCAGTCGGCGCCGCTGGGACCCGCCTCGGAGCGAGCCCCGCCCCGCCGCGGGAGCCCCGGTCCCTCCATGAGAGCTCTCGGCGGGGTCCGGCTTTCAGCTCGGAGCGCTCTCGCTGCCTCCCCCCCCTCTGCCGGAGCAGCAGCAGCCGCCATAGCAGTTGCAGCCGCCGACGACTAACATGAGCAAACTGTCGTTCCGGGCCCGGGCGCTGGACGCGTCTAAGCCGCTTCCCGTCTTCCGCTGCGAGGACTTGCCCGACCTGGCCGAGTATGCCTCGATCAACCGGGCCGTGCCGCAGATGCCCACGGGCATGGAGAAGGAAGAGGAGTCGGTACGTGAGAGACCCCCTCCCGTCCCTACTCCGGCCGAGCCGGGCCCCGCCATCGCCCTGTACCCAGGCCCCCACCATCGCCTCTGCGCAAGCACAAAATGGCCGCCATTTTCTCCCCGCTTCCTCCCCCTTTCCTCCCCTCCCCCCATGGGAAGAGGGCGATGTTGAACCCTAATAGCCCCGTCTGTTCTCCCTCTGGAGGCCCCCCTGAGATGTCCGTCTGTCTCGGCTCGAGTACCAAGGCCGCCTGTCGGGCTCCCCTCAGCCTCCCGAAAGGCACAAAGGGGGTCACGTGACGCGGCGGGCACCCGCCATTTTGTTATGCCTCTAGTTCGTTGGGCTGGGCCTTAATAGCGCAGCAGCTGCGAGAATGCGAGCTCTAACGGAGCTGGAGGTGAAGTTCCGTACATTTGGACGCTAGGTGGCGTCTTTGTATTGTAATTAGTGGTCAGGCTGTAAGCGTGCCTGGCTTTGCCTTCTTACCTGTCTGGGATTTGCCGCTGTCAGTTCTGTAGCTACCAGCTGAGTTATGGTAAGGAAGGAAGATTCTTGAGTTGTATGGATAGGGATAAACAAGATGCTTTGTTCAGTTTATAAGACAAAAAATAGTATGAAAAACTTGGTTACTGGTCAGTGCTTTCTAACTGAAGAGCCTTCTGGAGATAGACTCCAGTTTTCCCCAAATAAGTGGCTTGTTAAAAATATACTACTCAACTAGTAAGGAAAAACAGTAAAAATTAAATTAGTCTGGTTATTTCACCTATTTTCTTTGAATGAAGCCCGCATGATTTGACACTAATTCAATTTTGAGGAGAGCAGTAATAAAAACAAACAGTACTTAGGAGTCACATATATTGTTCATCTAGTAAAATACTTCGCAGAAAAATAACCTTTTTATGTAATAACATTAACCATAAAGTCTATTAAAATGCAGAATATGAAAATTTGTTCGGCACGTAGGAAGTGCATAAAGTTTTAACAAATGCATGGGTTAGGTGACCTAAAAAAACTAGATAAATCATATAAACTCAACATTTTTTACTTAAGAAAAATCAGTAACATATGAATACATGCATCATAATTGTTTAACTGTAGCACAGTATTCTTGGCATGAAATGTTTAAAGACTGAACTGTAACATGTTTGTCTCATTTATGTTATGGTGTTGTGAAAGTGAAGTAAATGCACATTCCAAATAGTGCATATTTGGAACCTAATAAATAAAAATTACTTATTTTTGAGTAAACACGCATAATATCAATTTGAAAAGTTCTAGTTTTTCTCCTCTGTTTCTTGAGACTCCTGGGTTAATATTAAATTTTGTGAACTGAGTTGTGGGGTTGTGTTTCCTTTATCCTGAATTTGTGCAGCTGCCCACATTGGATAGACAGAGAATTCTGAACAAGAGGTTCACTGAGTCACTAGGCTTCAGATCCTGCTGATAGAAATTGGTGGACTGATAGTGTAGTCCTTTACCTGTTTACTGAGATATTAAGACTCTTAAATTCAGTAAGACTTTTTTACAAGTTAGGTTGCATGGGATTGCATTTTAAAATAACTAAGGATAGAGCTGAATGAAAGGATTTATTGGTGCAAAAAAACTGTAGTGCTTGGATGCATAAAAGCTAATATATAAGAGAGAAAAACCTGTGAGACTGACCAAGAAGGAGGAGATGTAGATCAAGACCAATAGTTGGTAGAAGATAGTAAAAACTTCAAGAAAAGACAAAAAGAATGCAAACGTAAAAGGTTCTGAATGTTTATATCTTGCATAGAATTATTTATAAATCACATAGAAAATTACAGGCTGGATACTCCTAAACCTTTGCTAAGTCAGGTACACCTAAAATTAATTGTGGGTCATTTAGCTCTGACAGAGTCCAAAAGTTGTTAAAACCTTTATGCAAAAGTGAATTCCCTTCAAAATAAATGGGAATTGTCTGAACTAAGCAGATAACGGACAGTAATGACTGCATAACAATTTGGAATGTAAAGAAACTCCTGTTCAGTAAGTTTGGCATAATTTTAAAAAATGCTGCTTGCAAGAAAGAGAATTTTTCTTAAACATATAAGTCATATTTGACTGATAGTTGCCTGATACATATGGACACAGTGTTTGGATTAAAGAATTTTACTGAATAAACTGAGAATACAAGACTTTACTGTAACTATAGTTAGAGATAAATTAATGAGAATATAACCAAACAGATACTAGTATGAAACAATTATGGGCCATCAACACATTATTGCAGTATGTTCCTAAGACGACAGGTCCACAGACAATCTGGAAGAAGAACTCAGTAATCTTGGTCAGGCTACTTTGGGAGAAAAATTTGGGAGTGGGAAAGAGATAAAACTTCCAAATGGTTACCATTGGAAGCAGTGGGCCCAGCAGGCACCTTACTGGCCCTTATTTTAATTGAAACAGTGGGAGAACTGGTACACTGCAAAACATGAACTTCTAGTGCCATCTTTATTTCCAAGAAGACCAATTCTTAGCCAGCTTAGAAAAAAACAAATGAAGTTGGCTGTAACTTGGGTGCTTTTCTTGAGGTAAGCCTGTAAGCCCAGAGAAAAGGTAAAAAAGGAGGAGGAAGATAGAGGATGTATCAAAGAGAAGCTTCAGTAATTTGCCTTCTGGTAAATGAAAACCACAGGCAACCCAACTTATTGTAGATGTTTGATAAATAAGTCCCTGTAGTAGCCCTTTTGTGATAGTGGCAATGACATGCTTTCATAGTTTGGTGGTATACAAGCAGAATAAATACAGTAAATCCAAATGTATCCCCAGATGTTAGTTGCCTCTGTCCAAAACAATCTCCTTTTAAGTTATGTAGAATCAGCTCCTGAGCACATAACTATAATAGCAAAAGATGCACTTGATTCTGAACTCTTCTCCCCCATCCTTGCCCCCATCCCCAAGTCTTACTCTTTCATCTAGAATTAGAGGAACTGCTTTTGTCCTGGCCTGTATGTATCTTTTGGGGTTTCTGGATGTTTACAGCAGACATTCTAACCACGCTTTTATAGTCTTCATCATTAGGACTGTTTTATATTGTATTTTAATGAATTTTATCTTTGCTGTAAACCTCCCAGAGTCATTTCAATGAGATGGGCAGTGACAAATTTGATAAATAAATAAAAATAAATTTGAGAAAATACATGGTTCTTTGAAAACAAGAAATCAAGATCCTGCATTTAAATTTCACAATACATTATCTGCATCTGATTGGTTTAATTTATGTAGAGAGGAGTGAACAGACGTTGTATATTAGTACACTACTTGTGCATTTACTTTGGGTAAAATAGATATTCTGGCTTATCATTCATTATGTGCCAACATGACCTCTGTATGTGAACCCTCTCAACCATAATCTGGTCTGATTTCTTTAGACCATTATCTTATTTATTTATTTTTACGTTGCTGCTGATTTCCACAGGCTTTCTTATCTCCTGTATAGATCTGGCTGTTATCAGTATTCTATAGTGTGGCATGTTTTAATGTTTAAATCTGCATACCTAGGAATTCCCAAGTTAAACCGAAGTCCCTCGTTTTTTAGAAGTCCTATTGTTTTTCAAATAACTAGATACACAAGTCACTTATATTTACTACTGGAGGGAGGGATTGAAATTCAAATTTTGTTTTTCTGGTTTGTGTAAAAAAAAATAGTATCAAGGGTTAATTAACATATTGTTCAGTATAAGTACAGCTTTATGTTCAGTTCTTGAAACCTTATTTAACATCTAATAATTCGTTGATTTTAGTTATTTATAGCTTCTAAGTGAAATACTTGTATTTGTGCCTCAACATAAACAGGATTGCTGCCAAAGAAAAATCTACTGAGGTTTCAAGGGGGATGACTTATGCTTAATTCAGATAAATAATATGAGATCAGATATTCTCAGTTGCCAATAGAATAATAGAGTCATTCCTGATACTCTTTATTTGGAGAATTTACTGTCAGCCTCAATAACAGTATAATTTTCCTATTATATTGGAATATGGAATGGAGAAGATTATGAATATTAAGAATTTGAATATGCAAAATAGGTCTCTAGTTCAATAAATGAGGCTTCTTGGTTGTGGAACACACAGATCAATTACCCATTTTTGCTGTGCAGAAAAAGCATTTCCAGTTGCAGTATTAGGATTTTAATTCATCATGTCTCCTGCTTGACTGCTTCCATCCTAATGCCTTCTCTTCTTCATTTTGGAAGCTAGACAGAGTATGCAAAGAAGTAATGAACTAGTTTCCCCCAGTTGTGTGTTAAATTGAAGCTTTACTCTGTGTGACAACAATGATTCACATGTTAAATCATGCTTTGCTTCGCCGTGGTTATTGAATGAATCACAATTGGCAAGGTTCATACAACAAACTGAGTCCAAACCAAATAGACCATGTTTATTTTTTATTTAAAGGATCAAACAGAACTGTAACTCTGAAAGAATCAGGTATACTTATACAAAGTTATTTAGAGTTTTATATGTTAAAAAACAAAAGCTTGAGTTTCACTCAGTAGCAAATTGGCAGTCACTGCAGTAGTTTTAGCAGTGAAGTAATAAATGCAAGGGCAGGTGCCCCACTGGAAAACTTATTCACCACATTTTTACCAGCTATAACTTCTAGACCAAGTGTAACAGCATGCTGTAATAATCAGAATATGAAGTTGCCTCTGTATGAAAAACTAGCTGGATTATCTCCATCCAAGAAAGGATATATCCATCAAAGTTGGTAATTGCTATTTCTGGCCCTAGGGATCACTTAGGCTTTCAGTGACATCGATGACTCTAGCTCCAAATTACATGTTCATTCTGAATTTGTGCAACCCCATGTAGAACAGGCAAACTCAACAGTGTATGTACCCAGACAGCACCAACCAACAGGGTCTCTGCTTGCAAGATTTAGCAGTTTAGCTCCTCTGTCTAATCACTGCATTCAGTCATTATTTCTGGACATGTATAGCCTCTCCCAAGTTAGATGTTACAAAGAAATGAAGCTGAATATTATCAGCATATTGATGATACCATCTGAAAATTCTGATGACTGCCTTCATCAGTTTCATATAGATGTTACATGGAGTTGGGAACAAGATTGTCCCTTGTGGCATCATGGCTATCTGAGTGCCTTGACATTGTTAGCCAGTAGCACTGTCTGAGGCATGTCATTACAAGCAGGAGCAGAACCACTGTAACACAGTGCCTCCAACCTCCAACTCTGGAAATGATCAGAGAGGATCATTTGATCAAGAGCCACTAAGAGATCAAACTAAATTAACTGAGTCATTCTTCCTCTCTCTCCTACAGGAGGTTATCAACCAGGGTAACCATGGTTGATTCTTTCCCTAAGTTAGGGCTGAATCTAGATTGGAAATAATTGAGAGAATCAGTCTCCTGCAAGAGCAGCTGCACAAATGAAACAGTGGGTGGTAATTGGAAGATCCACTGATCCATGGAAGAGTTCGTCAGCGGTTGGTGGACTTCTGCTCTTTTTGAGGCTGGTGTTACCATTCCCTGATGGTATGATATATTCACAAGACTAACATCAACAAAATAAAGTATTATTACACAATATCCTCAAAAACCAAATGTGCAGCCCTCATTCACTGACAAAATATATCCTGGAATAAATAAGTTTTATCACAAATGGAGTTGCCTTTAAGACTACTTGAAAGCTGCAACTGGTAGAAACCATGACAGCCCATGTGCTGACAGGTTATAACTACCAAAGATACATTTTGTCTGTGCTTAAGGCCCTGTATTGGCTGCCAGTAGGTTTTAGAGTGCTCTTTATGTCCTATAAAGCCCTTTATGGTTTTGTGCTGAGGTGGCTCCAGGACTGTATTCTCCAGTTAGAACTGACACACCTTGTATAGTCATCACAAGTAAAACATTCTTGACAATCCTGCATTTTTGTGAGATTTGGGGATGCCAAAGACAATGGCTGTAATCGTTCCAATATTGTGGAATAGCCTCCGTTTGACTATCAGGCTTACCCCCTCCCATGTAGTAGCTTTCTGGGAAACATTAAAAACTGAATTGTTTTGAAAGCCCTTTAGTGATTGATGTCATCTTACTGGTGTTGGCTGATTTCTAGTTGTGTGGTTTTCTTTTATATCATGTGTGATTGGTATAGTGATAATTACAGTTTTGGGGGGTTGGGGTTTTTTCTTACTGTGGACATTTTAATATCTGTGGTTTTGATATTGTTTAAATTTAACCATGCATGCTTATTACTTACATATTATATTATACCATGGATGTTTTAATTTTGTTGAACAGAGTTGGCGACATATAAACCCAATAATAAAAAAATAAATGGAGGCCTATGAACATCAGACAATAAATTTCTTCCTTCTGTGTGCAGATTTGACATTTAGCTCCTTGTTTGTGGATTGATCTTACCATTTCATGTAACAACTTGAGGTATGTGTTAAAAGTTCCAGACAATAAAAAATTCTGTTGCTGTTTCAGCCAAATGTGGATACTTTAGTGTCAAATAGTACCAACTGTTACTTCTGGAATAAAGGTGACATTTTGCAAAATGTTTTATAACAAAACAAGTCATAACAGTAAATAAGTAGTGTTAGTTTATTACGATGACTGAGTTTGCTCCTCATGCGAAGCTGTAATGTGGTTTGGCATATTGACTGAATCCAGCTATTGTGGATTGTAAGCCATAGTATGCGGCTTTGTTACAGAAAACCATCACACTGTTTCCTTTTGCAATACACAGTATTCTGCAAAGTACAGAAGAATAAAAAATAGTGAGCAAAAGAAATTAAAGCCAGGAGATTTAAAAATAAATAATGGAATCTAGTTTACACCAACACTGCTTTTTCTATCCTTACAAACCATCCTTAAACCACTTCATATGTTGTCTTTTGTTCTTAAACTTTTCAGTCTCACTTTTTGATCATTACATCTCCATTCAGCTATGACTTTCTTATTCCTCCCCTTTCCCTCATGCAGTCATCCTTCATATAATTGTTTTACAATTCAGTTCTTATTCTCTCTGTATGACAAACTGTCTCATCTATCATATTAATCACTCAGTTCTGTATTCAGACCACTTTCATTAAACACCCATTCATTCTTGGCCCTATCCTTGTTTTACCACATATACTTTTTAAGTATCCCATTGCCACTGCATTCAACTTACTTTTTTGTTTCTCCTAGCATACCCAGCTCTCACTTTATATTTACGTATTCACTAGTTTCATAGCTGCCCTATCCATAGACTCTGTAGTTACCATATGACATTCACAATACAATAAAATAACAAAAGTATAATAAAACATAATATAAATGTAAAAATTGTAAAATAAAACAAGAAACAGTAACAGTAATAAACTGATGGTGTCATTTCACTCATCACAGGCTTTCTGAAACAATTCAATTTGTAAAAATTCTCAGAAAGCCAGTAACATGGGACAATCTGACTTCCAGTGGAAGGCTGTTGCATACCACAGGCACCTTACAAAAGGATGAGTGAATCGGATGGGTTGAATTTGGCTGGAGAAGACAATCCTGTGGGTACTAAAATGCCAAGCCATCAAGAGTTTATAGATCAAGGCCAGTTCTTTGAATTGCATATAAAAGCTGATGAGTCAATGCAGAGCCCAAAGGACCAAGGTAAAATGCTCTTATTAATATACAGTCGTGTGAAAAAGAAAGTACACCCTCTTTGAGTTCTGTGGTTTTATGTATCAGGAGATAATAAAAATCATCTGGATCTTAGCAGTTCTCAAAAGTAGGTAAATACAATCTCAGATGAACAACAACACATGACATATTACACCATGTCATTTATTTTATCAAAAGAAAGCCAAAATGGAGAAGCCATGTGTGAAAAACTAAGTACACCTTATGATTCAATAGCTTGTAGTACCACCTTCAGCAGCAATAACTTGAAGTAATCATTTTCTGTATGACTTTATCAGTCTCTCATATCATTGTGGAGGAATTTTGGCCCACTCTTTTCAACATGGCTTCAGTTCATTGAGGTTTGCGGGCATTTATGCACAGCTCTGTTGAGGTCCCGCCACAGCCTTTCAATCAGGTTGAGGTCTGAACTTTGACTGGGCCATTGCAACACCTTGATTCTTTTCTTTTTCAGCCATTCTGTTGTAGATTTGCTGGAGTGCTTGGGATCATTGTCCTATTGCATGACCCAGTGTCAGCCAAGCTTTAGCTGTCAGACAGATGGCCTCACATTTGACTCTAGAATACTTTGGTATACAGAGGAGTTCATGGTCAACTCAATGACTGCAGGGTGCCCAGGTCCTGTGGCTGCAAAACAAGCCCAAATCATCACCCCTCCACCACTGTGCTTGATGGTTGGTATGAGATGTTTGTGCTGATATGCTGTGTTTGGTTTTCGCCAAACATGGCACTGTGCATTATAGCCAAACATCTCAACTTTGGTCTCATCTGTCCAAACGACAGTGTTCCAGAAGTCTTGTGATTTGTTCCGATGCAACTTTGCAAACCTAACCCATGCTGCCATGTTCCTTTTAGAGAGAAGAGGCTTTCTCCTGGCAGCCCTTCCAAACAAACCATACTTGTTCAGTCTTTTTCTAGTTGTACTGTCATGAACTTGAACATTTAACATGCTAACTGAGGCTTGTAGAGTCTGAGATGTAACTCTTGGATTTTTTGCAACTTCTCTGAGCATTGCACGGTCTGACCTTGGGGTAAATTTGCTGGGACATCCACTCCTGGGAAGATTGGCAACTGCCTTGAATGTTTTCCACTTGTGAATAATCTTCCTCAGTGTAGAATGATGGACTTTAAATTGTTTGGAAATGGCCTTATAACCCTTCCCAGATTGATGGGCAGCAACAATTGCTTCTCTAAGATCATTGCTGATGTCTTTACTCTTTGGCATTGTGTTAACACACACCTCAATACTCAAGACCAGCAAACTCCTAAAACTTTGGCTTTTATAGAGGTAGTCACACTTGCTGATGATCAACTGATCAAGGGCATTTGATTAGCAGCACCTGGCTGCTATTTAGCCTCTTTATACCTATGGAAGCAGTAAGAGTATACTTAGTTTTTCACAGCATGGCTTCTCCATTTTGGCTTTCTTTTTGTAAAATAAATGATGACATGGTATAATATGTCATGTGTTGTTGTTCATCTGAGGTTGTATTTACCTACTTTTGAGAACTGCTAAGGACCAGATGATTTTTATTATCTCCTGATAAGTATCACCATAGAACTCAAGGAGGGTTTCTTTTTCACACAACTGTATGCCAGCTAACAAATGGGCTGCTGTATTCTGGACCAAGTGTAGTTTCCAAATAGTCTTCAAAGCAGCCTCGTGTAAAGCACACTGCACTAGTCCTTGTGCTAAGGAAAGAGTTACTTTCTCCAGGTCCTCCTGCCCAAGGTAGGTCACAATTGGTTCAGCAGCCACAACTGGGCAAAGGTTCTGCTGACCACATCTTCTCTTGACATATCCAACTTTCACTTCCATATAACCTACAGGGCAAAAGTACATACTTACACACAGCCCTTTTAGGTCCTTTTGACAAACATACGTTCTTCTCAAGACTGGTAGTCGTCATTTAGTGACCACCATTGGGACCGGCAACACAGTTACTAAGTGACACAGTCACTAAGTGGAAATCACGTGATTGCGACTGTGCCTACAATTTTACTTCTGCTTTCCTTCTTCCCCACTCCTCTGCCCTTTGGAATGCTCACCCTAGTGCTGGGATAATTAACAAGAATGGAATTAATGTTTGTATTTATATTCATTGCAGAGGAAGAGATTACAAGAGAATAAGCAGGCACACAGTGGGGAATACACATGGAAGTAAATGCGCTGGCGCCAACTGTTTGGTTGAGTCTGGAAGCCACAAAGGCACTAGGCAAATAGCCAGTGTATTCCCCAATGTGTATCTCGGTCTGTTGGCGGGGGAGAAAAAAAAGGATGAGGCACAGGACAATGCGTACTAACTGACTGTAATGGTGAACACATGACAGAGAGACGCTGCAAAGGTCATAAATGCGCGCCTTGGTTGCAAAGTTATTTTTTCATCACCGCTGTAACTTCGAATGGTTGTTGCACAAGGCAATCAGTAAGCGAGGTCTATCTGTAGACCACATACTATCCATTACTTTTCTATCAGCATTTGTACACCATAACATTGCTCCACCCATTTTCCTGTCTTTAGTAAGCTTTCAACCAAAGGTGATGTTGTTCTGCCTGCAGGTTTTTTTATTATTTATAACAAGCAATCATTCACTTCATTTTCCCCATCAAACACAACTAATTTGGTTTTTGATCCAGTAATTTTAACATCATATAAAATATATTCCATAAACTTGAGGGATGATAGTAAACATATTGCTATCATTGCTGTAAGTGCTAAGAGGGCCTTTGCATACCTTCAGGTTGTGCACCAATTGCGCCCATTCCTGGACTGTGAGGCTCTACTCACTGTCATTCATGTCCTCGTGACCTCCTGTTTGGACTATTGCAACATGCTGTACATGGGGCTGCCCTTGAAGAGCACTCAGAAGCTTCAGCTGGTACAGAAAGTAGCTGCCCGGGTTGTAGATGGTATCAGCTGCTCGGCACATATAACACCACTACTTTGGGAGCTGCATTGGTTGCCGATGTGTTTCCAGGTGCAATTCAAGGTGCTGGCTGTCACCTTTAAAGCCCTTCATGACTTGAGATCGGGTTACCTTAGGGACCATCTTTTCCCAGTTGTTTCTACTCATCCAATCTGGTCCGGCAGGGTGGACATGCTCCGGGTCCTGTCAGCCAAGGAATGTTGTGTTCCAGGATTGCTGTTGCTAAGTGATTTGGTCGTAAAGTACAATGTTAGGTGACTGCATCACTTAGTGACGGCAGCCCTGGTGGTTGTTGCCCAAGACATGCAGGTTGTTAAGTGGAAAGCAGTGGGAGTCCCAGGTAAGGAGTGCGGTGGTGCCACAGGGTTGGGGGAGGCCCAGTGCAGGCTGTGTATGAGTTGGAGGAGGGGCCACTGTATTGCAGGGTGAGCACAGAAAGGCTGGGGAAGGAGGGCACATGGTACGTGTGAGCACAGGAAGACCAGGGAAGGAGGGCACAGGGTGCGTGCAAGTGTAGGAAGGCCTGGGAAGGAGGGTGTGGGGTGTATGTGAGTGCAGGGAGGCTGGGGGGTACGGTGCACAGGAAGGCAGGGGGGACTTACCAGAGTGACCTGTGACCTTCCCTGCCGGCTTCCCCATTGAATTTGCTTGTGGGAAGCCAGCAGGGAAGGTTGCAAATGGCGATGATGTGACCGTGAAATGCTCCTGCAACTGTCATAAATGTGAGCTGGTTGCCAAGTGCCTGAATTGCGATTGTGTGACCACTGGGGCGTTGCAACAGCTGGAACTTTGAGGACTTGGACATAAGTACCGTTCGTTCAGTGCCATCACTTCTTCCAACAGTCACTGAACTTGTGTTTGGTAAGCGAGGACCACCTGTAGCTGAATAGTGTGCTCAAACTTATATAGGAAAAAGGGGATAAAATGAGCTCAACACATTATTTGTTACTTACTAGTTTAATAATCAGTTGCAAATCCTGCAAGATATATTTTGCAAAGACTTCTAGATTGGGTGAGGGTAAATCAGATTTTTTTCATCCAGAATAGGCTAGATTTAAGAGGGTTTCAGTACATTGGATGGTGCTTTATATTGTAGCATTTGATTTGGAAGTTGTTTGAAAAACCATCTGGGGACTATACCTTGCATTCATTAATCTGTCATCAATTTTTGTTTCGATAGGCAGAGTTAGACTATGGAGAATTGCTAGAGTTGAACGTAGAAGGCGGATTGATCTAAAAGTCGTGTAAATCTGAGTAATTTGTAACTAACTACTATAAAATCCAGATAGTTTTTACCAAAAAACAAACAAATATAAATGGCTTTTTGATGGCAGTGTATTGGTACGGGTAAATTTTAAAAAATACCTTGGTATTTACTTTTCCCAATCTTGTCATGATATCTTCACATTACTACTGCTAAAATGACAGCCATGCAATCCATGAAAGTGTGCTGTTCTTTCCCCACAACTCTTCAAAAGAAGGTAGGCGGTTAATATAATAATATACAGTGGTACTTAAAAGTTTGTGAACCTTTTGAATTTTCAATATTTCTGCATAAATATGACATAAAATGTGATCTGTTCTCCACACAGGTCCTAAAATTATATAAAGAGAACCCAATTAAACAAATGAGTCAAAAACATTATACTTGTTCATTGATTTATTGAGGGAAATTATCCAAAGCTATCTACTTGTGTGCGGCAAAAGTATGTGAACTTCTGGGATTATAAATCAGATGTTTCAATCAATGGGATTATCAGGTGTGAGTGTGGGAAGTCCTGCCTCCAAAATACAGTTGTTGATGCTCACTAGGCTGGAAAAGGTTACAAATCTATTTTCAAAGAGTTTTGAAATACTGGTGGCAGTATCATGATTTGGGCCTGCTTTGCTGCCTTTGGACAACATCGTTGATAGGAACTATGAATTCTGAATTGTACCAGCAAATTCTGCAGGAAAATGCCAGGGTATCTATCCGTGACCTGAAGCTCAAGAGAAAGTTGGTCATGCAGCAAGACGGTGATTCAAAAAACACAAATCATATGACCAAAGAATGGTTAAAGCAAAAGAAAATTAATGTTTTGGAATGGCCAAGTCAAAGTCCTGACCTTAATCATATAGAAATGTTAGGGAAGGACCTGAAGTGGGCAGTTCTTGCGAGGAAACCCACTAACATCCCTGAATTGAAGCTGTTCTATAAGGAGAAATGGGCTAAAATTCCTCTAAGCCAATGTGCAGAACTGATCAACAATTATTAGTGTTTAGTTGCAGTTATTGCTGCCCAAACACACCAGTTACTGAAAGCAAAGATTCACATACTTTTATCACATAAATATGTAGCTTTGGATCATTTTTCTCAATAAATCAATGAACAAGTATAATGCTTTTGACTTATTTGTTTAATTGGGTTCTCTTTATCTAGTTTTATATTTTATAATTATTAACATAACTGATTAATGTTTATTATTGTATTATATTATTGAATAATATTATAAGAATCATCCCTTCAGCAGTTAATACTTTTGAAGGAAAAGTAGTTGCCCAATTGTCATACAGAGCAGAAATATGGGGAATGGACAAGCTCAGTTATCTGGAAATGATCTAGAATAAATTTATAAGAACTATACTTGCTTTTCCCCCAACATTCCCATTGCTTTCATGAGAGAAGGGTGGATGACTTTAGTTACCAGTAGGGTGATTTGTTTTTACTAAAAAATATTGTTTCACATGCCAGATACTGGATTGCAGGAGCTGGTTGGGCTCAGACCTGTTAGTGGTATTTGAAATGATACTCAGCGCCTGTAGAATATGTGTATCAACCTAAGTGTAAGGGGAAAAAAACTTAGGGATTGATTAGCTTCTGTGGACTCTTAACAGGACTGATGATCAGTATATAGTGCAGGTGGTCCTAACATTCACTCTTTCAGTGACCAAAGTTATGATGGCACTGAACAAGTGGTACTTAGGACAGGTCCTCATCGTTGTGGCCATTGCAGTGTCCCTACAGTCACATGATTGCAATTTGGGTGCTTGGCACTTACGACATTACAGCATCCCACGGTCACGTGATTGCCATTTGCCAGCTTCCGTCAAGCAAAGTCACTGGGGAAGCTGGCAGGAGGTTGCAAATAGCAATTACATGGGATTCACCTAACAATGGCAACTGGGACTGCCAGAACTGCCTTCATAAGTTGATGTTCACATGACATTACACCTTAGGACTGTGTCACTTAGCGATGGAGTTTCCAGTCCCGATTACTGTCCATAAGTGAGAACTACCTGTACAACTTTCTAACTTGCTGCTGGTGAAATTGTATAATGGCTTGTGCCTATATGCAATTCTTGATAAGCTGCCCTTTGATACAAGCTTTTACAGAGCTGCATTTTCTGACTGTTCCTTCAGATATGTGAAGAGGAGATACAAGGAGATTCCTGTACCATAGTACGCTTAGGTATTTCTAAAGTACCTTATATGGAAGATTTGATTTGCTATGTGCTGCACTGTAAATTATATCTGCCCCCAGAAGTGGATTTATCTACCCACTTCTACAGCGATGTAGTTGGGCTTCGCACAGTGAAAGAATTTGCTTCCTGATGGGAGATTTTGATTCTTTTGCCATGTGCAGGAGGTACAAGGAAGTTAAGAACAAAAGAATGGGCAGCCATGACAATAAAGTAGATAGAGGAGATGAAAAGTGTCAGTTATGTGCAAATACCATATAATTGGATGACTGATAGCATAATAAGATGACTCTGCTTGATGGCCTAAACCTTGTATTTTGTTTTTGTTATTGTTATTTATCGGCATGAACCAGGTTGAAGTGCAGTTGTATTGGGGTAATGCTGATAAGCAAGAGGTTTTGGTAGTCAGTTAGATAACTGGAACCAGCATAAGGAAGAATAGTAAGAGAACCTGAGAAATGGGATCAAAATACACAGTTGATAACAGTTGTAGTCAGCCTAATGCTGTTAACACATTTGGGATTATTAATGAATGTAACTCTTTCTAACTTGATTGCTGCTCAGGATTTATGTAGCTGTAATCCAAAATAATTGAATTAATATGAATTATAAAAAATGTGTATGAATCTGTGAAAGAATCTTGCTGATCATTTTGACAAGTTGCAAATAGTTTAGAAAACAGTAGTGAGGATGCATTGCTGGTCCAGTCTGTGGACTGTGGACTGTGGGAGTATCTTGTATGTAAATTTGCACTTGAAGGCTATTTGGAAACTGCTTTTAGTTTAGCAGTAACATTGGATTCCATTTCCAAACAGTGTTGGAAGGATACTATAAGCTGTTGGAATTAACAATTTGTTGATAGTTGAAAATACTTTTAAGAAGTTTGCCCTGTAACAACAATGGTTCTCTGCCTCTAATCAGATTTCTCCTCTACAACATGGTTTAAAGAATGTGAACAAAATATGAGCACCAGCTGCTGTTACAATTGGCAGCTTCTCTCTTAATTACAGGTTATAGGAAATTGTGATCCAGCACTAAGGATATGTCCTCTCATTTCATTAAGAGACAGATTTCTCCTTAAACATAGTTAATATGATAGCTGATGAATTCACTTAATTATAAGAGGGAGGCAGATTTGCTTTAGGGAGTAGAAAAGGTTTTGGTGTATGGATAGGGGGGGAAAAGGCATAGATTCCCAAAGCTGGTTTCCATTTGGATTACTCTTAGTTGGTGCTCTGGCTGTAGAACTACCTATTTTAATTATTTTACAAAGAAAAATATCTTTAAGGACAAACAAAAATCAGTACTTAGTTTGTTTCATTTTATTTTTATTGTCTCTTTTAAAATATGTTTCATAAGCAAAAATGACAAATACTGAAACCTTTTGGCAAAATTTCTAGTTTTATCTAGTGGTGTTTGTGATTTTGACTTTTACTACACATGAAAATCAATTAAAATTTTGTAATAAGTTCACTGGAGGCGAAGAATCTGTGTAAAGTTCAACTGATAAGGCAGAAATATCTGGGTGAAACAGTTTTAATATTAATTCAGCTGTTCTGTTTCCACATTATCATTTATTTAGATACACACACATATACACAGTATGTATTTCAATTTTCATCTGTCTTTTTTTAATGAACTGTAGGAACATCATCTCCAGCGGGCCATTTCAGCACAGCAGGTATATGGAGAGAAGCGGGATAATATGGTTATACCAGTCCCAGAAGCAGAAAGTAATATTGCTTATTATGAATCTATATACCCTGGAGAATTTAAGATGCCAAAGCAGCTTATTCACATACAGCGTGAGTATATCTTTAAACCGAATGTTTAAAATTAATTTGATTGCTTTTTAAAAAATTAAAATAGTTTTCTAGATTCACAATCTCCTTTGGATATAAAGAAAGATATATTACTTCATGTAACTAAGTAATGAGATTTATTAACTAAATTTGATAAACAAAAATATTGAGCTCAAAATAGTTAAATTGTGTTATTTATATGCTCTCTTATATAATAAAATATGATAGTGTTTAAAAAATGAAATACACCAGTATCCTTATAACACTCTTTGATATAATTTACATGGCATGCAGTGTCATAAACTAGTTTATAACTTGTTCAGAGTTGTCAAGGACCAACTGAAAATGTATGTCTTATATTTTTATCTTTATTCTCTTTATGTCTTATTATTATTTTTATTCTTATATCAAACTTAACATTGTCAGGTAAAGTTTTTCAGATTTGGTCAAAGAAAATGGAATTGGAGATGTATTACCCCACAGAAAATAATTCTCAAGGACTATGAATCCTTTTTAATGTAGCTGTTAGTTGATATCCCGCAGATTAGAAATAGACATATTTGGTTTTTTATTTGTTCCATTCTGAGTACAACAAATGGTGTTGTAAATAAGTTGAAAGGGCAACATTATGAGGGCTTGCCTAAACAGCAGGATCAGGGCCATGATACTGTCTCACGGTATGGGGAATACACTGGGCTGTTTGTGTAGCGTGCTTGTGGCTGCCAGCATTAGCACATTGCTTTTGATGTGTATTCCCCATTGTGTCCCTGCTTACTCTCTTGTAATCCCTTTTCAATCTCTCCACTCTGCAGGGGTGGGGTGCGGAAACAAGCAATTTCTGTAGGCAGTCTCTCCTGTGCCTGACCTGTTCCCCACCTCACAGAGTGGAGAGTTTGGAGAGGAAGGGATTACAAGAAAGTAAACAGGCACAAAATGGGAAATATGCTGGGCTGTTTGCATAGCGTGCTCACAGCTGCCAGCACCAGCACATTGCTTTTGATGTGTATTCCCCATTGTGTGCCTACTTACTCTCTTTAATCCTTTCCTCTCCAATCTCTCTGTTCTGCAAGGGGGGAAAAAAAGAAAAACAACAGGTCAGGCACAGGACAACGCATACTGGCTGTAATGGTGATCACGTGACTGATGGACACTGTGAAGGTCGTAAATGCGGACATTGGTCGTAAAGTTATTTTTTCAGCACCGTTGTAACTTTGAACGGTCGCTGAACGAGGCAGTTGGTAAGCGAGGACTACCTGTAATGGGATAGATCTACCAAGTCTGTCTTATTCACCCTGAAAACAATACAGTTAAATAGCCCTTAATGAAGAATTGATTATCTGGTGAAGGCTATTTTACTAGACTTTAAGCCCTTATTCATTTGATAATATTATTTCAGCTATTTATCTGCATTCTATCCTATCCTAAACCCATATTCTCAGGACTCGTTAAGGAATATAATTTTATAGTTAGTAGACTTCAAGTTGGCAGGAATACATGTGCATATTTTCAAACTCTTTTAATTTGAAGTAGACATTAAACTCTATTAGCTTCAGCTCCTATAAAATGCCAGTTGTTCATCTGAACTATTCCAGATTTACATCTAAATTATTTTATTCTGTTTTGCCTAGATTATCTGGGGGGGGGGGGAAAACCCATAAAAATGTTTTTCTCTGTTCAGCTTTTAGTTTGGATGCTGAGCAACCAGATTATGATTTGGATTCAGAAGATGAGGCCTTTGTGAATAAGCTGAAGAAAAAAATAGATATTTCTCCTTTGCAATTTGAAGAAATGATAGATCGACTTGAAAAAGGAAGTGGTCAGCAGGTATAGTATTGTTTCAAATTTGAAATTGTTTTAAGAGTATAAATATATAAAAGTGACATACTTGGATTTTACCTTTAGCCAGTCAGCCTGCAGGAAGCCAAGCTACTCTTGAAGGAAGATGATGAACTGATTAGAGAAGTATATGAGTACTGGATTAAAAAGAGAAAAAACTGTCGAAGTCCCTCTCTTATCTCAGCAGTGAAACAGGAGAAGCGTGATGGTTCCAGCACAAATGATCCTTACGTTGCATTTAGAAGGCGAACAGAAAAGATGCAGACTCGAAAAGTGAGTATGCATGTATATGTGTGTGTATAGAGTCTGTATATATAGGCTATTTCCCTGCTCTTATTGCATCCACAGACTGCTGTCCAGGGGTCTTTTTAAAATGAACCAGATTCTTTTACAGAAGGATGGGCTATTAAAATACTCCTGTGACAATGTTAGCAAAGCACTTCGTTGATAAAAATCACTTGCATTCACTTGGACTCAGAAGCCAGTTGGACAGAGTCCAGAAAAGTGTGAGGGTAGTGTGTTGCAAGGTTTCCTGAGAAAGAGTTTGAACATGTTGATCCTGTGGAATTGGGCAATCTTTAGTGAGATGAGCTTGACCCTGCCCCATTTGGCTTGTGCAAGCTGCCAAGGAAGGGATGGGGAGATGGATCAAGCCATGGTGGATGCCTGTCTTTGAAGGGGGCATTGTACATCCTTTCCTTAAGGGGCTGGTTTTTAACCCAACTGCATTGGACAGCTATCACCCAGTCTGCAACCTTCCAGCCCATAGGTACTTCATTATAGAATTTCTCAGGGCTCAAACCTCTCCCCCATCTATATGAGGATGGAGGGAGGAAGTCATTTGACAGTTTGAGGTATGGTATTATCAGTATGCAGATGATACCTAATTATACATCTCCATCCCAGATCAAATGAGAGAACACCAATTTCAGCTCTTGATGAGGTTGTACTCCTCTGGAAGTTGCTGATGTACAACCTCAGGGTCCTCCTGGACTTCCAGCTCCTGTTAGAACAGGAGGTGGAAGTTGTGGCCTGGAGGGCCTTTGCTTAGTTTTTGGCTTTTGAATAAGTTGCTGTTGTTCCTAGGACTGGTAGCTGTCACCCATGCCCTTGTTACTTCATGTATGGACTACTGCAGTGTGCTCTACAGGGCACTGTCATTGAAGATATCCAGAAGCTCCAATTATTGCAAAATCCAACAGCTCATGTATTAACATGGACAGCTTGATTTTCCCATACAACAGCAAGTACAGCAAGAGCTCTGTTAGTGTCAGGTTTAGCCCAAGGAACTCCAAGAGACAATGCAAAATCAGTCCAGCTGTGTTTATTAGCTACAAGCTCTAGCAAGAATCTTCCCAGACTGAAACCCCAGCTCCTAAGCCAGCCAGCCACAACACCGTGAATTCCTCGGGGAGGTGCCAGCCTCATCCTCTTGTAGTTCCCACAAGCTTTCGGCGAACTAAGAAAACACTTATCTCCCTGAGCCTGGCCTTCTTAATTCCATTCCATCACAGTCTGCTTCTGTGTACAGTTCAAGATGCTAGGAGCCACCTTTAAAATCCTACAGAGACTGCTTACTCCAAATAGAATCTGCCTCTCCAAATTGTGCCTGCAAAAAATGCTTGATGAGAATCCCACCAAGTGGTGGGAGGGAATTCAGAAGCCAGCATTTTCTGTTGGAGCTCCTCTCTTATGGAATGCCCTTCAACCAGAAATAAGATTTGTGTGTTCAGTGTAGATGTTTAGGAAGCCTTTAACAGCATGGCAATTGCAAAGAGCATGTGGGGACTAAACAGTTGTTAGTTTGTTGTACCTGTTTAGTGGGGACTAAACAGTTGTTAGTTTGATTGAGGGCACTGTTAATAATAATTATGAATGCATTTTATAATCATTAGATTAGTTACTGCATTTTGTACTGTAATACTGCAATTTTCTGTTTTGAGCTGCTTAGAGTCACTGTGATTCAAGTGGCATAGAAGCCTTCATAGATAAATATTTAGAATTTGTGGTTCAAAAATAAATGATTATAGACAATATTCAGATATGGCAATACTTGATATATAATAGTTTGATGTCTAAAATATGAATGTTTCATTTGCATATTTACTACATTTTGCAGAATCGAAAGAACGATGAAGCTTCTTATGAAAAGATGCTTAAACTGAGGCGGGATCTGAGTCGTGCAGTAACAATTCTAGAAATGATAAAGAGAAGGGAAAAAAGCAAGAGAGAGTTACTGCATTTAACATTGGAGATTATGGAAAAGAGGTAAAACAGTTCAATTTTGGTTTTAAATTATGGATGCTATTAAATAAAGATCTTATAAAATTGTCACATAAATAATACAATCTTAAAAATTGTAATACATTTTTAATTTGCTTCACATTTGTAACATAGGTGTGCTTGTAGGCATGAGGATAAAAACATTGATGTTTTAGATTATCAAACAAACTATCTTGACTTCTTTGTTATTAATGGCAAGTCTTACCATTTTGGAGAAAAGGATTATTAGGGGTTGACATGTCCTGATATCTTACATTCAGTCGTGTTGCCTCCTCTTAAGGCCCTGAGAGGCAGTGGCAATTGGATCACATAATATTGAAGTAGTGGATAGATTAATCTGATTTCGTGTAAGTCAATGTCACATGAAGGATTTCTTTTGTAATTTTGAAACCAAGGCAACTTTAGGCATCTATCTGGAGTTATACAAATGAAAGGCATATATTAATTTGCAGGGGACAATTTTTTTTTCATTTTAAAGGGAGAATATTGGTTGATTGGAATGTATTAAAATACCTTTAAAAATAAATTAAGATATTCTGTACTGGACTAAGATGCTAAGAGGGTTTGAATTATTGTTTTAGAAATCTGTGGTAATACTTCATAATGACCAAAGTACAGTAAGTCTGCTTTGCTTGAAATAATATCATTAAAGATCCATTATGCTTTTAGAGTTGGAAATACTGACTGAAAATATATGTTAATCTCACTTACTGTTATCTGAGGTGTATAAAATATTTAGCACTTTAAAACACCCTGGTTATTTCAAGCTCAGAACACTTCTGGCAAGGTGAAGACAGCATTTGAACAACTCCTGTGAAGTCAGAGCAGTCTTTTTTGAAGCTGATTTTTTTTTCCAAGCTGAAAAGGGATATGTTGATCTCAGAACATTTCAAATTTGAAAAATTTTGCATGCTTAACTGCAATCACCCTTTCAGAATATATATTTTGAGTATTTCTGTAATTATATTTTTCTTCTTGAGTAAGACTTTTTAAATTATGTAACACTCAAGTCTAGATCAGTAGTTCTCAGCATAGGCAATTTCCAGGTGTATAAGCTTGAACTCACAGAATTGTCAGCAATATCCATGCTGGCTGGGAAATTCTGGAAGTAAAGTCCATGTATCTGGAAATTGTCAGGTAGGGAAATTCTGATGTAGATTCACTAGATAATAAAGATACAGATATTAAGTATATAAACTAACACTGAAAAGTTTTGGCAAGTTCAAACTTTTTCTTTAATTTCCAGATATAATTTGGGCGATTATAATGGAGAGATCATGTCTGAAGTAATGGTACATCGACAGCCCATGAAGCCTACCTATCCTATTCCTATTATTCCTGTTCCTAATAGCACTCAGTTTAAACACCAAGAAAGTATGGAATTGAAGGAATTTAAAATAAACAAGGTGACTAAATCTATTCGCACTTGTGTGTGTGTGTAATGCTATACATATTACTTATTTGAAAAAAATTGCCTCTTTGTGATTCCATGTTATAAATGTGCTTCAAACCATGTGAGTCATTCTTAATTTCATTCCATATGACTTCAAGATAACTGGTCTCTAGGTACATACTCCTATTTATTATTCCCTCTGGTAAGTAATTTGCTAGTCCATTATGTTAAAGCTTCTTATGAATTAATCCTGGTTGATCTTAAAAATCTAAGCTGACCTTGTCAGTATTTGAATGGGAGACCAACAGGAAATCCAGGGTGTGGTCTAGATTGTGAAGATGGAAAAAATGCAAAAGAAAATTCTTACTAGAAATGTTCATGAAGTCACCATGAGTTACAGCTTGAAAGAAGTTCTACCAGATTGTCCATTAGGGAAGCAGAAATCCCTCTACTCATTTTATCACAATGGTGCATTTAAAAAAAATCTTACTAAAACTAACATCTTCTCCTAATGGATATGATCCATTCTCCTAATGGATATGATTTACTCAGTTAGATAAAACTATTAATGCATGTTCTCTTCATGCAGCAAGAGAAAGCTGATGCTATACGACCGAAGAGAAAATATGAGAAGAAGCCCAAAATTGTACCTTCATCGGCTGCTATTGCTACTCAACAGACAACTCCTGCTGCACTGCCAATCTTTAATGCTAAAGATATGAATCAATATGACTTTCCCAGCTCTGATGAAGAACCTCTTTCTCAAGTATGACATCTCCAATTTCTTTGGTTTAGGGAGAGGAAAGATACTTGTGTCTTTATTCTTATCTGCTGCTTTCTTTTCGAAGGTCTTGTCTGGCTCTTCTGAAGCTGAGGAAGAAAATGATCCTGATGGGCCATTTGCTTTCCGTAGGAAAGCAGGCTGTCAGTATTACGCTGTAAGTCTTGAGTTTCTACAGTATTGTTACACTTATATTAATTAAAATTCACGTTTAACCCTTTTCAAATATTTCTTTTCAAAGCCTCATTTAGACCAAACTGGTGACTGGCCATGGAATAATCCTAAAGGGGGAACATTAGGAGATGAGCGTTATAGATATTGCTTAACCACCCTTACTGTGCCACAAAGGTGCATTGGGTTTTCACGTAGACGGGTTGGACGTGGTGGAAGGTAGGCTTATTTATCTTAAAACTCACTATATTAATATCATATTGAAGTTAGAACATGATGTAGTAAAATAGTTGAAATATAGTTGTAACTTATGCTTGCTCAGTTATTTAAATTAGCACATAAAATTAGCCATCTGTATTCTTAATGTGTACCTTTGACTTGATTAAGATGATCTTCTCCCTTCTGTTATAGAAACACACAACCTTATTGTGACTTTTCCCTTTCTCTTTTCCCCCTTTGAATCCATTAAAATCCATGATTCAGAGATTAGCACTAATCATATTTCATGTCATTGCACACTATAAATTACCTGAAAATGATGGGAAGATCCTGAAAGCCTGTGACATGTTACCAGACCTCTGTTATGCCTATTGAACTATCAGTTTGGTAATCTGTTTGTGGGACAAGTGTGGTAGTTCATCCTTCTTGAGCGGAGGTCCTTCATGGTACCTATGTAGATCTGTGCATCTTCTGCTTAAAAGTTTAGGTGCTTTGAGGTTCTTCTGAGATCATTTGTGTTTGCAGATAACCAGAAGACTATAGGTAGGCCTCAAAGCAGCTTGATTTCTCATCAAATGATTTGCATGGGTATAGTGTTGTTGTTGTTGTTATTATTATTATTATTATTATTGGCTGTATTAAAATCCATGTCAAATTACATTAGTAATAGATTTATACATTAGAAATACATTAGATTTCTGTGGCATCAAAATAATAACTTAAGCATATCTTGTCTGGATTCAGAGTGAGCTGTAATATAATACTGATTTCAGCATGTAATAAGAAATTATTTTTCTTAATATTATCCAGCTGTGCTGGCACCTTCAGCACTTTTATACCTTATAAAAATTAGGTGTAAGTGTGTTTCACATTGCTACTACTGCAGATGCACATCAGCTTGGAAAGAAGTATATACATATTAGTATTTCTTAGCATAGCTTTGTTCACATTCTGCAATGTGAACAAACCCTTTGACAAGTCTCATAATCTACTTTGCTGTCATCACATTCAAAATTGCTTCAAGTTAGAGGCTTGTAAGAAGAATACACCATCTTTTGTGGTTAGTGGTCTACTTACTAAAGTATTTTTAAGTATTTATGTGTATTTTTTAAAAATGGGATTATTTTTCTAGATTTAAAGGGATGAGGGTTCTTTTTATCTTAATTCCAGTTGGATTTTGCAGCATATTCTCTGTTGTCCCCTGCAGCTAGAGTTTGACACTGTTAAGGCCTAATTACCACATTTTCCTTTTAAACTTGTTTATGATCCTTAAACTATAAAAAGGTTACATTCACAATAAGGATCACTTATGTTTTTGAAGAAAGAAATAATCTTGTATCTCCTAACTAAACTTTGCATGCATTTGAGCAGTGAATGTACTTCTGGTATTTAGCTATCCTTGTTAATAGTGACATCTATCCAGTTTGTTCTTTATTTTGCTTCCCTCCACTAATTAATCCTAAGGTACAGTCAGCCTCTTTATATTCTTACAGTAGTTTGACATTTTGTCCAAATAGCCTGATATTGACTTGTTTCATATCAGTTAGGGAATTACCATGCATGTAGCAAGTTGGACTTTGTGAACCTGAGGCTCCTAGTTATCTTTCAAAGGCAGGGTTTTTTCTTGTAATTAAAAAAAGACCTTTCTTGCTAAATTGCTGTAATAAAAAAGTATAACTTATCAATTTCTTTCATTGTATGTTGTCTTGCCCTGTTACATGTAGCTTTTAAATAAGGTTGAGCATACTTCAAAAATTATTTGGAAAAACTGTTTTTTACCTTGCCCAAGCATAAAACCTCTTTACTATATAGTACATTAGAAAAAGCCTAAGTTTCTTTCAGGCTTCCACATAAGCCTGTTATTATTCCCATTAATAAGATTCATTTTAATTAGTCAACTCCTTAAAGAAGTAGCACCTTCTTTCAGGCTAATGTGGAAGCATGAAAAAAGACCTTTAATAAATAGAAGAAAAGTACAGGATTTTCGTGGGACCCTGACCATTTCTTCCAAGTAATTTTCAAATTGCGCATGGCCCCGTTGTAAATGTTTTTCCTGTAGTTGAAACAACCAGTTTGGAAGATGTTTTCACACAGAATTTCTCTGCTATTTCTTCCTAACATTTTAAAAATAAGTTTTGGATGAAGATAGGAATGACACTTTGGCTTGTATGCAATTAAAAATAGCCTTCTTTCCATTTTTAGGGTGCTCCTGGACCGAGCCTATTCAGAGAACAACACTGCATTTTGCCAGCTGGATTCAGAAATACTTTCCTCACAACTACACTCTTCAGTCAATCAATTTGCCAATACCTCAGAAACAAATACCTCGGACAGATATTTCTCTAAAGACCTCAGTCAGATACTTGTCAATATCAAATCATGTAGATGGCGGCATTTTAGGCCTCGGACACCATCCCTACATGACAGTGACAGTGATGAACTTTCCTATAGGAAATTACACAGGAGTGTAAATCGAGCAGGCACAGCACAACCTGGGACCCAGACATGCAGTACCTCTATACAAAGTAAAAGTAGCAGTGGTTCAGCACACTTTGGTATGTTGATTTTGACAAACTTAATTCTAAAAATACTTTTGGCAAAAGTCCAATTTTTATTTATTTCTCCATATTTTTTTTCAGTTGCTGATGTTTATGCTGTGTGTTTAAATGCCATGCTAAAGTTAGATTAATATAGTAGATTTGGTCCAGACTTAATCTGTACTTTAATTACAGCTATGTCTGAATCTAATCTAGTGTGTATCTTGAAAATGCTTTTTTTAGTAGAATTTTATAGAGAGTTCTCTCACTAAATTTATTACTTATCTTTGCTGTTTTATTTATATTTACTAGTTTTGACAAACTATAATTTGATATTAAGAATGCAAAATAAGGAATTAATTTAAAATGTTCAAGACATCAACACTTAAAATCCAAAATCTAGCAATATACACAATCATGAAAAGTGCTACATGTGTTATTAATTATTGTTTAAAAGGACCACTTGTGTTTTACTGAGACAAAAAACGTAGAGACACTGAAAAGGTCATTCAGGAGTGCCTATAGCCCCTTTGGCAGTGTAACTACCCATTTATGTCAGATCTTAAGGAGATGGTACAAGTAGGATAAAATGTTTTTTGGTTTGGTTTGTTTTGTTTTTGAGAAACCATATTAATCTGTTGAAAGGAAGCAATTTTATCCTGACTTCTTATAAAATGATATTGTTTAAAAAAAAGTCTTATACAATGACATCTAAAAATGAGCAGGAATATAATTTAGGACTACGGTGGTTTCTTGACAGTTCAGAATTATATCTCCAAATTGTATATTTTGATTAGTCAAGCAGCCTGGGATACAGCTAATATGGATATGGCCTTCTGATTGAACAGCACTGCTATAGAATTCTGAAAGCAGTTGCCAAGGCTGAGATTGTTGGTTAAATATGTAATTTGCAAATGTAAATCTTGAGAGTATAATGTTTCAACTGTGACCATCTTCTTGCTGTCCTCTGTAATTGATACAAACCTCTTTTAAATTCTGTTGGAACTATTCTGTAGCAATGGATATCTGTTTCTTAAAAAAAAAGACAAGGAAATCATCTCTGACATGATTGAATAAAAAGAATATATATAATGTCCCTAGCAATTTTATTAAGACTTTTGGTGGGTTTTTTTTAATAAAACCTTTATTATATTACAAAGTACAGTTAAAAACAGAACAGAGAATACAGTAAAGATAGAAAATAGAACTAAAAGAAAAAAGACAAAAACTAAAATGGTGAAAATAGAAAGATGAAACAGAAAGTGACTTCTGACTGTCTCCCATACAGATATAAATACCGATTAAGAAAAAGTTAATCTCTTACCACTAGTTAATCCAAATTCACATTATTTCTATCAACACAAACCACCTAATTATTGAAACCCACAAGACTTTTGGTGATCTTAATTGTCTAATCATTATGTTTACTATAATTTGCTATTTATGACTGGAATAATGGATCAAGTCAGTAAGACTTAAACAAAGCTTATTAAGTTTTATAACTAATTTCATCAGCCTGTTTGAATTACATAATAGGTTCCAGACAGAGATATGAGGATATGGGAATAATAATTTATATGATACCAAAATAAGTTTAAATTCTTTAGCTTATTGATCCACCAAAAGAAAACCATTTCATCAGATTTGTCTTACCTTGTGTTAACAGGAAACTTCCCTGTCCCTTCATCATAGCTGCCTCTCCTGCTCTGATGAGTTTGCATGTTGTTGTATTGTTATAGTTATTTGTTATAGCCAGAATAAATAGCTTGCACAATGCTCTAGGAAAAGTTCATAATTATAGCTAAAGATCTCAACACTTATAATTATAAAATACCAATAATTGTGTTGAAAAAGTATTTATTTCAAGCCATTGAAGTCCAACAGTGTGTTTTATATACATTAATATGGAAAAACTTGCTGAACAAATATTTAAACTAAAATAACCACTACACTTACTAAAAGAGGAAGTACTACTGAACACAAAGGAAATTAACTTCCAAATTGACAGGCATAGTTTATTTTGTTCATACCATGCTTTTGGACTATAGATATGTGTTTCTGATTGCTATGAAAAGCTAGAATTTGATAGTAAACTTTGAAATAATTTAAAATATATTCTACAGATCATAGGCTGATTGTTTGACATAGCGCAGCAAGGTGTTTGGATGTAACAATTCAATCATGGTTAGAAGCTTTTGAGTTATGTAGTCTTCCCCTTCTTTCCATTTCCATAATCCAGTTTCATATCTGTCATTATCATTCAGGAAAGCCATTCTTTGCAGTTGTTGCTGAATCTGGCAAATTATGGTTTGTGTTTATTTTCCAACATAAACTGAAAACAACTATAAAGTACTAGCTCAGAGTGGAACTGCATTCACTTGTAGCAGTAAACTTCTATTTATTCAATGAAAAATGTCCTAGAAAGAACCTGAGATGTGAAAACATAAGATAGCCTAAATATGTTTTAATAATCATGCCCATTGTGGATCAGGAGGTCTTTCTCAATGTCACTAAAATGCCTTAGACATTATGCAGATAGATTACTGTATGGGGCTTTACATGGGGCTGCCCTTAAAGACTACTGGGAAACTGTAGCTAGTCCACTTTACCTGCTTTACATGGGGCTGCCCTCAAAGACTACTTGGAAACTGTAGTTAGTCCACAGTGCTGTGGTGTGAGTAGTTATGGGTGCAGCTCAATACACCCATGTAACACTGCTGCTCCATGAGCTGCATTATGGGCTTCTGGGTACAATTCAAGGTGCTGGTGATCATCTCTAAATCCCTTCAGGGCATAGGGCCTGGATATCTGTGGGACAGCACCTCTCCACTTGTCTCTGTTCATCTATAAGATCTGAAAAGGTCAACATCCTATGAGGCCCATCAACAAAGCAGCAGCATCTTATGAGACCCCAGAGGCAAACCTTCTCTCTTGCCACAACTGCCCTTTGGAACAGTATCCCCCCCCCCCCCCCCGAATTCTATATGATCCTGACCCTGCTGGATTTTAGAAAAGAATATAACACCTGGTTCTTCCCAGAAGCGCTGGGTTAGGATGATGTGTAGTCCTGCTAATCACCATGTAAGGGTGATATAAGTATTCACTGCTGTATATTTAACATTGTTTTTCTTCCCTAGCACAGTCATCTTTTATTGCTGTGGTCTTTTTTAGTTACCTTTTAAACTTCTTTAAGCCGCCCAAAGTTGCAGGAAAGCAGGTGGCCTTATATATTGATTAATTAAATAAAATAAATTAATACACATAAAATGGCCCAGAGACTTTATCATTGCCTTGGTACAATTACTGATGAATAACTTATAATTGGTAAGAATTTAGATAGTAAATGTTAAACAGAAGTTGTCTTGCAGACTATATTGCTTTAATCAGTGACACATACTTTTTAATCAGTAAATTAGTATGCAATTTTAATATTTGAAACAGCTACCTTCTTAAGAAAGGAAGATAAGCATTTTGTGATGAGAATTCTCAGATGACCAATGCTTGAGATAGATGTAATTTTCAAGGAACTCAACAGCTTTTCATAGGTCTAATTCACATATAATACTAAGCCAAAATATGGTTTGTTTAGTTGGTTCTGCATGATAGTGAACCTATTCATTATGGCTTAATGTTACCTGTGCACCAGACCATTGTACCTTGTTCAGCAAAACAAGTGGAAATAGAGGTTACAAGTGGAAAAGCTTTAATCAATTTAATATGCTTGACTATAGCGAACAGAAAACAAAATGGGAATTAAAACCATCCATAGTATTTGAGGTAAATTCTTGAAATAAGGAATATTTTTAAACTTTGAACAATACTGAAATTCAATTCTTATTTTTAAAAGCTGTGTGTTTACAATGTTAAAGTTTAGTTTTCATAATCATTCACATCAAATAATTAAATTTCTATGAAAGATTTAAGGCAGCTTTTTAAAACGTTTGTATATATTCCATATTTGTATAAATTATTTGATCTCACTGCAGACATAGTTCCTTAACTGAAAACTTGAGTAGCATATTAATCAGAAAGGTTGTGCAGAGCTTCAGAAGAGGTGCTTAATTGTCCAAGGCAAAATCTCATTTGCTGTCATGATAACATCCTCTCTTCTTTTGGTGGTAGTCTGATGAGGGGAATGATTCGGAAAGCACTTGTTACTATCTTCAGATTGTGTTCTCATAGAGCAGTGTTGTCTGAACTTGACCACTTTAAGATAAGTGGACTTCAACTCCCAGAATTCCCCAGCCAGCATGGCTGGCTGGGGAATTCTGGGAGTTGAAGTCCACTCATCTTAAAGTGGCCAAGTTTGGATAACACTGTCATAGAGCATCCTAGAAACGTGCATGCTGCTCCAGAGGCAGTTGATATACTGCCTTAACTTCTGTGAATAAAGTATTTTCTTCTTTGTAGTCTAGGTTTGTTTTAGATTAGCATAGGCTGTTTCATGTTTGTTACTTACATAATCTCACATAGGAAGGTTGAGCTGAGAAAGCGGCGTTGGACCAAAGTCACCCAGAGAGCTTCCATGGGTAGATGGAGAATATTTTCCATATATAGGAGCCATTATTCCTTGTAATCATTTTGTTAAAGAACTGAACAATACTTATGTAAAAACATCAGATTATTAACATTTTTATCGTTTTTGAATATTTAAATTATAAGCTTGTTTATACAGAATGAAAGCAAATAAAATAATTCAGATTTTTAAAACTCTTTAAAGCAACGTGTCGCTTGTTTTGCAAGCATATTCTTCAGGACAGTTTTCATGGGTGTACATGCACAGCTTCTTTCCTCAGGAAAATCTGACATGACCATCCTGCACAGATACATGTGCTTTTGTGTGCTTATGCCATATCTAGTTTAGTGCCAAGGCAAATTGAAGATATGTAAATGTTTCAAATTAAACCAAATTCAGAGGGCTGCCCTGAGCATTCTAAAATATTTCAAGCTCAAAACAAAGTATTTGTTGCTGAAGTTTTAACTTCAGAGCACTTCCAAAATGCTGGAAATAGCTTGTTTTACAGTCAGAGTTTAAAATGGCTTGATTCAAAACATTGTGCATCACAAGTCTGAAGAGTGAACATCTTTTGTTGAAGACAAATTTCATACATGAGAGTTTCATTCAAATTTAGTATGTTGAAGGCTGAGATTAAAATGTGTATGTAGAAGGTGGTTTTAACTGAAAGTCTTTTATGAAAGGTATGCTGGCAGTAGCTCAGAGATAAAATAGATCATAAGAGGAAAATAATTAGAATAATTTATAACTATCATCAATTAATTTTGTATATTGCAGTGCTGATCATCTCAGTTTGCATACTTGTGATAACACTGCTGATTAAATGTGTGTGTTACCTAAACTGACCAACCTTGTAGAGTTTTTCTTCCTTGTGTTACTTGAGCAAAAAGATAAGGCATGAAGAACTCTCCTTTATATTTGGCACATCACACTCAAGGCTACGATGCACTGCACCTCTGTAGAATTTTCTATTATATTGAAGCTTCTTATAATTCTAAGCATGATAGCATTATTGACAATGATGGGGAAAAATTAGAGTCTCTGCTATATAAGAACCAGAGGTTAACTTTAGTTATCTGTTATTTCTCTCATTACTAGCTTATTAAAGAAATTGTAGGGTAGTGAGTGATCTGTGGCACCAAGGAGTGTCCACAGTGATAACAATTTTACTAAAGTTTTGCTAATTAAAATGAAAACATTAAAAAGCTAGCTATTAAGCATGAAAATGAGTGCACTATACAAGTAGGCTCCAATCAGAACAAAAGTTCGAAAACCCATGCTGGCTTTCCTATCTCCTATTTTACTACCACCTGAAAAATATAGAATTTTGTATTAAGTCTGAAGTTTAATATATGTTTAATGTTTTCTGAGAAGTAATTAGCCATACCTCACAATTTTTAAACATATGAAGCTAATTGAGAACTAAGAAACCTTTGGTGTCTGAAGTTTTTTGCCCCTCGTATAAACATAATTATAGTTTCTAGAAACAGAAAATGTAACGCCTCTGCTAGAATTGAGCTATGTTTCATTTATTAAATATATTTCTATCCCATTGCATAGGGATTACGTAGAATAAATAATACGATTTAAAACATCCACAGTACAGTCTTAAAAGTTAGGTTTTGCTTTATACAGTGAACACTTTTTATGTTTTTGTCCCTGCTAGTCATACTTTGGATATATATTCTGCAATTATGAAGTAAGAATTTTGAGGCACTGGAAAATAGAGAAGTAGCAGATATGTAGGCTGAAGGAGAAAGCTGTACTCTCCATAGCAGTGTTTCTCAACCTTGGCAACTTGAAAATGTCTGGACTTCAACTCAGAATTCCTCAACCAGCATGCTGGCTGGGGAATTCTGGGAGTTGTAGTCTACACATCTTCAAGCTGTTGAGGTTGAGAAACACTGTTCCATAGTAATAAAGCATGCTGAAGCATTCTGCCTTTTGGGCACATGCAGAGGTTTGTACTATGAATTTGTAGCTTTTTTGTTCCAAAATCCTCTTATGAAATACAAGCTGTTTTTAAATTTTCCCTTTATTTCAAGTTCTTTAGGAATCATATAAGCTATATCTAGTGAGTCTCTTAGTCCAGCTTGTGGTTTTGAAAAAGCCTTTGAGTCAAACTTGATTCCCATATGGATACAACCATGCAATTTCTTTGGCAGTATTAGGGAAGTGCTTTGCCTTTGCCTTCTTTCAGATTTTTTTTTTAACTTTTTAATCTATTCTAAAGCCCTTGAGCTCCTTGGTGGTCCCTCATCTAAAAGTCAGGCAGCATACAAGTTTAATAAATTGTTGTTGTTAATATGTACCAGGCTTTGGCCTGCTTAGCTTCTAAGAGTTCAAACAGATGGTACCACCTGCTGAGACTAAGAAAGGATACCCTATAAGTCAGCGGATAAATTGCATAAACAAAATTACATACGACTAGAAATGACGCTAAATTATCACGAGTTTGCTCAAAGAAAATTAGATATTAATCCTTACTTGGCAATTTGCAGTGTGAATTTCTAAATTTTTAAAATTTAAACTTGGTCAATTCCTCCAAAAGCAATGAATTTTACAAATTTGAGTCATCCATGGAGAAAAGGTGTACTTTTCTGTACAGATTATTGTGTATCTCTGCCTATGTAGATCCAGGGAACTGGAAACAGTTCACCAAATACTGCTATATAGTAACTTCTACATGAATATTCAGAATAGTTCCATCTTACCCATGCTGCATAACTACCATAATTAAGATAACCATAATTAAGATAATTATTAAGATAACCTTCTTTTCTCAGATATGAAATTACCTATTACATATGGTAGCTAAGCGTTACGTTCCTGCAGTAAAAACAAGGCTATAGCTAATGCAAGTCCAAGCACTGGAATTTTTTTTTCTTTTTAATTATGATGATGTATAATTTGCTGAGAGTTCATCAAAATAAGATTGAGTGTAGAGGTAATAGGAATCTGACTAAATCTCAAATACATTTTGCTTGTATATGTATTATATGAATGTAAGATTTTCCGTGTACAATACTGGTATTTTGTGGTGTGATCTATGGTAGTGCAGATCCTTAAAACACATATATGCAGAGATGGGCATGCCTGAGTGAACCTAAGTTTGTTGAGAATCAAGCATTTAGAGACTATTATTTTAAAAATTTAAACATATACATTTAAGAGAATAAATTCAAACAAAATTTATATATCCTGAGCTAGAACCAAAAATATATATGCAATTGTTGCTGTTGTTTTATGGGGGGGAGGGGGGATAACAGTTTTGTGTGTTCCATACAATTTTGGCTTGCATTTCTCAAACAACTTCATTTGCCACATGAAAATCATTTTTGAAACTAAAGATGTTTTCAATAGCAGTTTAATACAACACAGAATCCAATTATTTAAAATGCAAAAATTCTGAGCATTCCTAAAAATTCTTCTTTGTATTGTAGCCAGTACAGTTGTTCTATTACTTGCATTGTCTGTGCAAGCTATGCCGCCAGATGGAGAAAGGCTAATGTGAACAGCGACTGTGATGTGAAATACTGCATAATTAAATATTTTTTGCTTGGGAGTTAATTTATATTAGATTTCCTCCAATCTACACTCCATTTATGCTATAGGTACCAAATACATACATTTTCCTGTGTATGCATTCTACAGTGAAATGAAATTAAGAATGTGGGATTTAATGCAAGTATCTAATTATTATCTTGACTAATTTTCTTCCATCGTTGTATCCTTAACAAATTTATATATAGGATTGTACTTTCATTCCATATTCCAACAGTCGGTACCACATACTGGCATAATAGTTTGTCATACAACATTTAAACTATTTACTTTGCTTCACTTTGTATATTTTTCTCATAAGCGTATTAAGCACAAATGAAGTTCAGTTTAAATAGATGAATGTTAAGGCTGTATCTAGCCAAATCTGTTTCAAACTTAAACGTTTTTTGCTGGAATCTAAAGTCTAAAAGCCATCATTCTTTGAGATCTGGGATGAGAGGAGGGAAATAAATCTCCAAAGCCCTAACATTTTTCTGCACTGGAATATACTGAGATCTACAGATAGGCAAAAGATCTGTAAAGGTAGTCTGGGGTTGTAGCTATGAAGTTTATGTTAATCAAAAAGTGTATGATGCATTATTAGTTCACTTTTATGAGTATTGGTTAGTGGAGAACAAAGTGTTATGTAAGTAATTTGTTTTTGAAATCTGGCATGTATCTGTATTGTGCTGTGTTGTGTATGGAATTAAAAGGTAGACAATAAGTTTTAGTGCTTGTATTACGAAGTTTAATCTAAAATAATAATAGCTATCTAATGAAGTAAAATGTCCAAAATTCTGTATTTAAAACAAATTGAGTTTGGAAAATCTGCCAGTTTATTCTAGAAACAAGATTTATAATTTATTCTTCAGTCTAAATTCACTTTAAAAGTTGGCATTAGGGAGATTTTCATTAAGATGCAGTGAAACAAAAATTGCAATGAAACTTCTCTATTTTCTATTTTTAGAACTCTCCATAGACAATAAATAGTATAATACAGTCTTTCTTCATTCCTCTGTAAATCAGCATAACCAACTCCGTTCTTATTGACTGGATTTTTTTCCCCCAGGTGGGTTAATTGAGGGAAATTGAATTATTACAATGTCATCATTTATAGTCTAATATATAAATTCTCAATTGAATATCAGTATTATCTAAAAATAGGAAGAAGGAACACATTTATTTGACATGGGTATCAGAACTTCTGTTAGTATGATGACCGTAATATGGCAATTTGCTGTTCTGGAACAGCAATTCAAATGTTTAATCCTGCATGGTACACAACCAAGCTTTATTTTGGAAGTACAGTTAGTATGAGCTCCCACTAGAGGTGGAGCACTGAATAAATGTACTATGCTTAAGGCCTGTGCATTTTGAGCATTCTTTAGACTGAGGGATGCACATATAAGGTCTACATATTTTGATACAGTATTCTCTCATTTTATATTTTGTTCAGCATTTACAGCCGAACAATACCAGCATCATCAACAGCAACTGGCACTAATGCAGAAACAGCAGCTTGCACAAATTCATCAACAGCAAGCAAATAGTAATTCTTCTGCGAACACTTCACAGGTGAGGGAGTTGCCTGTATTATGATTTATTCCTCATTTTTTCCACCAGGGGCCATCTCTAATTCTCAACTGTTGCCATAGCATCCTGCAACTAACCAACAGGAAAATGGCTTTCGCTTGAATCTCCATCTTAGCCATACTCTAGAGTGTTTAGAAGTGATGCTACAGGTGAGTATAGATGGCACTACTGCTGCCCCCTCCTAACAGAAAAAGAGGTGATTCAGTATTTTAAAGCATTATAAATATGCAGCAGAGTGGAGCAAGGGGAGTCAGGTTGTGTCAACAGCATCACAACAATGAATGCACATCCCAAAGGGACAGAGGTTGTGTTGCAGTGCTGGCGAATTCTGATGGGTACCACTATACCTGCATTCTAAAGAATTCCAGATAACTCATTAATTTATATTGTATATGTCTGCATTCCCTTCTCCCTCAAATAATTATCAGTTCAATCCCTCCATGATGTGAACAACATCATACACTTTAAACTCCAGTGTTAGAAATGAATGCTTTTTATCTCTTGTTAGTAATAAACTTGCTAAGGGATAGAAGAACCAGTTACAATATGTGGCATTTGGCTTACTGAGTTTCTTGATTTATTCAAGTGCTTTAAGAATAGAAGATACAATGTATTAAAATTCCAGTGAAAAGACCCTTCTTTTTAGTCAGAAAATACCAATAATTAATTTTATAGTTATGTATATACTTACTCACTGCTCGTAATCATGTATTTGCTTTAAAATAATGAAATGGGATTCTTAAGCAGATCTTTAGTGCATGGCTCCATGGCTGTTCAGTTACTTCTCTCAGGAGTGTGTACTCTTCCCTCCCCTACATGCTGTGGAGTAATTTTAAATAAGGAATAATCCATACTTGCTATTAACAGAAGCTGGTGACTTTTCTCTATTGTTGGGCTCTGCTTTTGTGAGGCTATTTGACATTTTAATTATCATGGCTTTTGACATCATTATTTCAATTATTTCTAACTGGTTTAATTTTATGTAAACAATTTCGTATTCAGAATAGAATCAAATTGTAGTTATTACATTATTGTAGTATGTGGTTATAGCTTGGTGTTATTCTTTCTCTTTAAAAGGGTTTTATTTCCAAGACATTGGATTCTGTCAGTGCTCAGTTTGCTGCTTCAGCCTTGGTTACATCAGAACAGCTCATGGGATTCAAAATGAAGGAAGATGTGGTGCTTGGAATTGGGGTGAATGGCATCCTTCAAGCCTCAGGTAAGACATGGTAAAGATACTAATGCCAAAATGTGTAATCGTGTGTGTGTGTGTGTGTGTGTGAGAGAGAGAGAGAGAGAGAGAGAGAGAGAGAGCAAATTAAGCCAGTAACCTGCTATTATTGTCATTTGGGATGACATGGGTTTTTTTTCTTATTTCACAGGAGTATATAAGGGCTTACACTTCAGTAGTACTACACCTACAGCACTTGTACATACAAGCTCATCAACAGCAGGTTCAGCCTTGTTACAGCCTTCAAATATAACACAGACTTCAAGTTCCCACAGTGCACTGAGTCACCAAGTAACTGCTGCCAATTCTGCAACAACTCAGGTTCTGTTTGGGAACAACATTAGATTAACTGTACCCTCATCTGTTGCCACTGCAAACTCTATTAATACGCTCAATGCAAGGCACATACCTAGGACTCTAAGTGCTGTTCCATCATCTGCCTTAAAGCTGGCTGCAGCAAACTGTCAGGTGCCCAAGGTGCCAGCCTCATCCTCTGTGGACACAGTACCAAGGTAAGTGCTTTTGCTACGTTTCATCACCTTGAATTCTTCTAATTGAAAAAAAAAATTGTGTAAGAAAAGTAGTCTCAGTAGAAAATCCTTTCAAACTGCTCCAACTTCTGCATTAAGAATATCCTAATGAAAATGGAAGTTCTATAGTTTGAAATATTAAATAAATTTATGGCCAGTTTATATCAAAAGTGGGACAGACTACTTTTGTAAAGCTTGATTTTCCAAAGAAAAGGGGCCTTTTTGGTGCTGCTGTACAGAAAACACCTAGCAAAGTCTAATTAACAGTTTCTCTAATTTCCATTACTGTTAGTAAAATTGGCACCTGCTAACCATTCATTGTAAAGGGTTGTAAAGATCACTTTTTATGTTTTCAATCCTATTCTCTGTTTTTTCATTTTAGTACTATTTTTGGTGTAGATTTGGGTACCCTAAGCATGCTGATACCTCCAACTTGGGAATGTGTATACAGTAGTGCTTGCAACATTAAGGTTGATATGTTCAAGCCCAGAAAATAATATTGCATGTAATCTGATTCTCTCCTCTCCTCTCCGCTATCTTTTTTGACTTTCAACATTAATACACTAAAACCAGTGTGGTGTAGTCATTAAATCGTTGGAGTGGCTCCACAGAGACCCTATCTGTGATCCATCCTTAGCCATGAAAGTTAGCCACTCTCTCTCAAACCAAACTACATCACAGGGTGGTTGTTTTGTGGAAAAACGAGAAGAGGGAGTGCCGTGGACACCACCTTGAGCTCATGAACAAAAGGCAGGATATAAATCTGACAAATAATTAAATACTAGATAGGAGATTACCTGGAAATTCCAGGGCTATAGACTAGGAACTGAAA
Source organism: Liasis olivaceus (assembly GCA_030867105.1). Classification (NCBI taxonomy): domain Eukaryota; kingdom Metazoa; phylum Chordata; class Lepidosauria; order Squamata; family Pythonidae; genus Liasis; species Liasis olivaceus. The sequence goes on from CM061351.1 coordinate 15,362,404, forward strand.
TGAAAAATCCAAAATGACGACTCCATGGATTTGTCCAAGAAATCATCAGGACTCAGGCTTCACTCAAAGAACGCTACCTTTGTCTTTTCATCAATTCCATTGATATATTCAAACCTCATTATCTCTATTTTCATTGTTGCCCCATTTGGGGGTTGGTGGGGATGGTGTTAGATTAATTTACTTCTATCCAATCTTAGCTGCATTAAATCTGTGGGTAGCATTTATTCTTTCCTTGGAGACATTTAGAAATACAGTACTCTTCTAATGAACTGATTGTCCAGAAAACTAATTGATTTTCTCTATTAAAATATTTCTTTGAGATTGGTAATATCTCAGTGTGAAATTTTTCCACAATGTTTCCATAAGTATGAGGCAACACAGATTTGAAAATGGAAAGAAATATATTATTACGCTATTCTGAAGTTCTGAAGATGGAAAATAAATACTTTTACCATGCTTTTAAGTGGGGCTTTTTTTTCTTTATTTACATACTTACCAATGTGTTTATGTTCTCTCCACTTTTATTTCACAGGGAAAACCATGAAACAGAAAAGTCAGCACTGAACAATATAGCAGACAATACAGTAGCAATGGAGGTGACGTAGTTTCTATAGTAATGAAACTCCAACCTTTGGGAACTTGTTTAGGTGCTATGCATCAGTAGCAATTTGAATGCAAGGGATGATGGAATGCAGCATATTGTATTTCCATGGCAGCTGTGGGGACTTGACAGCAATGCACATCTCTCATGCTTTGGTTTTTCTATTCTTACTGTTAATAGGAAAGAATCAACATCTGTAAATTAAGACTACAGCAATTATCTGTACAGTACTGCGTATTTGTAATACCCTTGTATATATGTTACTTGAATACAGAACCGTTCATTTGTGATGCTTTGCACTTGGGGCGGGGGGGAGGGAGAATTGCAACAAAGTAAGAGTGTAAGAAGTGAGATTGTATAGAGATGAAGTGTCATGACATCATGTGCATGGTGCGGAACCTGCTGTTTTATCTATTTATTGTGCCGTGTTTACAGTTTTTTGTACACTGTACCTTCATTGGTTCCTGTGCTGTAGTAAATGTGTTAGGTAGCTGTGGACTCCTTGGTATTTTGTAAATGGTATTAACATAACTTGGTTCCCCCTCTGGGTCCTTGAGTTTTTTGTGTATCATGTGAAAAATGGTGACATACATACAGAACTTTTTAAAAGGCATCAGTTTAAAAATGGGGAATGTACTACTCAATAGGATCTTCCTGTTCTAAAATCACAAGGCAAGTAACAAGCTAAAAATGAAGTCTCATGGATTCTATCAACTGACTAGCTCACAAGCATGTGTGCAGTTTCTGGTACTTAAAGCACTAAACTTATGTTGCTGCTCTTCATATAGCCCCCTCTGTTGTCCCATTTTCTTATGCACCAAAATAGTGGTGGCAAATCAAGTATGCAAATGGAGTCCTTACAACTGGAGTTTTACGTTGTCTTGCCATTCTTTTGATCACAAATTATATTTTTTTATTGTGTAATTGTTATTAAAGACTTCATTCTTCACTTGTTCTTAAAAAAAAGGCTATAAGGGAAAAGAATGCAGTAATTGCTGTACGTGTCTCATCATTCCAGTTTCTGAAAACAGCCAGCTTTTTTCCCCCCCTTCCTTTTAAGATTCTCCAAAAGGCTGCAAGGCCAGAACCACAACTGTCGGGTGCCTTCCTTTGGAAATATTTGCCCTCTCTTCTGTGAAGAGAATGGTACTTAGGACTCTACTACTAGTGCTTTGTCAGTACCGGTCTGAATGCCCACTCTGATGGCGTACATTATCCTTAAGGTTTTTAATCCCACCTGGAAATTGTGATAGAACTCTCACAAAATAAACCCAGGGCATTACATGTTGACAGAGAAGTGTGTGGTGTGTGTTATACTAATTTCATTTTATGAATTTATTTATTCTGAGAGAATGTGACCCAAAACAGCTGAGCATGCTTGTTTTTAAATTAAAATATTTTTAAAGTAATGCAATAAATGAATTAATGGGGCTCACTGATCAGTGGCTTCCACCACCTAGACACTGTTGAGAGTTGTTGAACAAAAGAAAATGGGACAAAGGACTGGTATGGTTGGGGTCCTAATACTTAACTTAGAAGTTGAGTGAAGCATTGGGTGAATCATGCCTGGTACAAGAAGCCAGACCATGAACAGATGACTATATGTGCCTTTACAAACATTTCCAGAATCTTTCAAAGTTGTTTACAAAAACAGATTAAAGTAAAGTTACAGATCATTCCAGATAGAAAGAAGATAGACTAGATCTCAGATGGACTGTGGTTACCATAAAAAAAAGTAAGGTTTCATTGTGCAATTACTGAGATCACAGCCCAAAATAATGTAAGTCTCTGAGAATGAATTCAGTTGTCTGTAGCTTTCCAGGCAGAATACACAGTAACCCTTTACATTATTAACTTTGGAAAGTTGCTCTTACCCGCCTAGTAATTATAATTGAGAATACAGAGGTAAGTTACATATTGGGGAAAGTCTGGAGGAGCAGTTTTTCACAGGGTTGGAGGGATTCTAATTCCAGCATTTTTTAAATACAGCATATCCTCATCATTTGACTAAAATTAATGAATTTATACTGGCATCTGAAACAACATGCTTCAATATGTAGTGGCTGCTCTGTGTTTCTCACTAAAAGTGCTAATGAGCCAGAATGTGTAAACATGACATTTTGATCTCTTTCCCTTATCAACTGCAGAAAAGAAACCTAGAGAAAACAAAACAATGGGACAGTTAGTTTTTATCATTCTTCAGCATCTGGAAGAAGACACTTAATAGTTTGAATTTCATTCACACAGTCACCTGAAGATTAAAACATCTTCACCTAAATGGTGAATATTGTTAGATGCCAAATCTGAGAAACTACAGAATTACTTTTTTCTGTGGCCTCAAGTTTTTTGTGGTTTGTTTCCATTTAATAAATGGATGTGCCTTTTGCACTGCATGTATATTTGCCCCCAATACAATGCAAATCTGCAAGATGCCACATCCTTAGCATATCTGGAAAACAAAGTTGCAATTTCTTTAAAGTAATTATGATCTTTCTTACCTAGTTAATGTGGTGTAAAACTATAGCATCATTAACAGTCAAGCAGCTGAAAACAACCCTGGCGCTTAGCATATTGCAAGGCTAATTCAACTACTTGGGTTTTGACTTGAGAAAACAGTATTATGTACCAAAGTGGCTACTTGAAGCAAATGGACTTGAAAAACTTAAAAGTTTGGTTTTGGCATCACACCTCTGGGTGCATGGCTCATTAAGAGTTGGCTAGAGCTTTCCTAGCTGGTAAGATTTGCTGAATCTTCTCTGTGGTTCTTTATGCAAGTAAAATTCCCAGTTTCCAAAAACTGGAAATACCATGGTAGCGTTTAACACTAGGCTAAGGAACACAAGGGTGCTGCAGTGAAAAACTGAAAAATGCAAGTAATAAAAATCCTTGCTTTGTTCCTCCTCCCAAGGAAGAGGCTACCTTTTGTATGTGCCCATAATTTACATAATCATGGTTTATTCAGTGCTGTTTTTTGGCTATGTACAACATACTGAATCATAAAAGTTGCTTGTCTTGGTAGGTAAAAATGGCTAGGTTGTGGTTCAAACATGTTACATAAACCCAGTGGTATGAATGTCTGTTTTCCTAATAGGCATACACTGGCAGAATGTATGCAGGAGTTAATTATATTAAGACTTCTGCATTTTAGACATTACTAATAAAGAGATACATCAGATTTGTCTCCTCTTTGCTCTGTCCCAGCTAGCTCTTTGATCTCTGCAGAAAATTAACTTTTCTACATTTAAAATGTACCTCAAATTTCATTGTACAAAGGAGACATCAGCTTTCAGAAGTTTTGAAAGTACAGTCTTAATGTGTTCTAAGGCAGTTAATTGTTTTTTTATAACAAAATCAAGACTTTTGACTGTAAGTTACTAAAAAATTAATGTCTACTTCCTTGGATACTTCCATCCTACAGAAAATAGGTGTTTTAATTTTTTTTTTTAAATGCATAAATGGAAAACAAATGTTCCCTGATCATTACCCAGAAATTAAATTGGTTAACATGTCACCAAGTCTATGTTCACTAGGAGAGTGGTTGGGCTCACAGATCCTGGAGTGATTTGCTGATAGATATGGGTTCCTGATACCAAATTTAACAATAGCCAGAAGTGGAAAAAACTTCTCTACTTCAGATTAGGTCCTTGAAGAATTCTTGGGTACAGAGAGCTTAATTCTGGTGCTAAACAAATTCCTGTCATGAATATGTACTGCCTCTTAACCCTGAGGGCTGGGTTCACATAGTGTGCTGAGCCATAACAGGATTTGTTTTATTTGGGGTTAGCATATCGTGTGAGCCCAGCCTAAGTTGTTTCTCTGGCCCCATTTGGGTCCATTTAGTAGATCTTGGGATTATTAGCAAAAAGAATAAAAATTAGAACCTCTGAACCTGAAGTCTGCTGTGCTGGCTTAACAATGCAGGAAACATACCATCTGAAATGTAGAAAAATTAGATTTTGGAAAAGGTAATTCCACAGGTTCTCAATTCCTTAATGATCAATGGCAATAGTACAACTAATGAGTGTGAAATCGCTATCTGGAAATGGATTTGCTGATGGTGTGGTGAGGCAGGGAACTTTCAGATCAGGACACATAAACACAGAAGGCAGCCTTAGAGTAAGGCTACTCCTGGGTTTCTCTAATTGGCAATGATAATCAGGGTCTTTGCATTGTTTTTCCCAGGACTTGCTATCTGCATTTTTCCCTTTTTAACTAGAAATCCCTGAAACTGAAATCCTCTGTATTCAAAATAGCTACTGAGCTTGACAGTGTTCTAAGTTTATAGCATAAATAATGGTCATTACATTGAACCATTCATTGCTTATATCTTGGGTGAGAGTTAACCCAATGGTACTAGAGAAACTAGGCTTTTCTGGGTTTGCATAACTTGCTGAACTATAAATCAGCCACAAGGCTGAGTTTACACCACATTTTAATCCATCCAGAAAATCTGTAGTCAAGGTTGAAATTAAACAATGTGTAATCTGACCACATGTTTAATCATTGTGATAAGCAGCCAGTCATTTCCAGCTTGATAATGTTTCAAACAAGAAAATGTAAAGAACTGCCTAAGTAAACTAAGGCTAGCATAACTGGGCTGTAAAAATCCAGATGACTATTGGATGACAGCAAAGAGATAAAGAAAATTAATATTACATTAATGTGTGGATTTTTGCAGCCCAGGTATACTAGCACTGGCTAAGCCCTAAATCCAGTTCACCTTGCCTTCTTTCCCAAACTTTTTCTCAGATATTCTTCCTAACTGGCCTCTTTGCATGCACAAAACACCACATCGGTAGTATGTGTGAGCACATCCGCTATGATGTAACACTGCCCACCTTGTAGAAAAAAGAAAACAGGAATGACAAAAATGTCTCCAGCCATTCTCCAGACCTTCAGATGACTTGTGGAGAAGGACTTAAAATTAAAATAGGCATGACTGGAAGGGCTCCAACCCTACTGAAACAGCACTAGATGGCATAACAACTGCAGCAGGATGTTGTCTCTCCTCTTACAAGCTCTCTGGTTCATTCCCTGACTTGCTCGCTCAATTCAACGGTCAGAAAACATTGACAGACATTTTATGTACTTTTAAGTAGCATTCCAACTTTGCTTGCAAAGAGAGTATAGGAGTGATTGTCCAGAACATTAAAAAAAAAGTAACCAAGGAAAAATCCATTAAAATACTACCATTAAAATATTAAAGTCAGCAATTTGGGCTAATTGGTCTAATGCAAACTCTAGATTTCTTGGCAGCACATACTGACTGGAAAATAAGTTCCATTAGAAGAAGAGATAGAAGAACAGCTGGAAGAAAAACAAAGTTTATTGGTTGCACTTTCTTGTTTGTTACTGGATTTATTATCCCAGGTAAAAGAATATACAATATAAACAATTCTGCAACCAGTACCAGTTCTAGGCATCATGGGGCCCTAAAAGAAGATGTCTTAGTAGGTTCTCCTTGTCTTTCTGCCAATGGCCATTCATTGGACTGGTTCACAAATAGCATGGAAGTTTGGTTCATTTAACTATGGTTTATTGAATAAACCATTATTCAAGCAAACCACATTATGGCTTAATGAGTGCAATGTGTGAACCCAACCAAATTTGGATTTAATCTGTGGTAGTTAGTATGCTCTGGCAGCTCAAGTTGTGGGTCAATTCAGCATAAATGAACCTTTTTCTAAACTGATATTCACCATAGTCATCATTCTCATTCATTCTTGGGTCATGACCATTTTTCTTTCATTTCACTTATTAATTGATACCGCTTTACCATTAACTTCTCTTACATTCCAAATTGCAATCTTCCATATGCTGTAGTCCTCATTGGATGGGCCCACAGATAATTATCTCTACCACACCAGTGGACTTGGACAATCAAGGCTTTCCTAGAAGGCTCTTTAGTAAGACATAAAAGGCGCAGACAAAGTTACCAGCCTTAGGCATAACAACGCCATATGGAGCATTCCATTGTAATGATAAGGATAGCACAGATCGGTTTTGATACATTTTCTCCAGCATGTCACAAGTGCAACCAAAACCCAGTTTTATCCCAAGCATGCTCAAGCTGTTCTATGCAAGCGAGGATCTCTAATCTAGGAACTACCTTGCAAGCCAATATACTGTTGCTCACATCTTATCAAGTAAAAAATATATGCAGCATATTGATACACACTGGATGCATTAAAATAAAATGAAATAATTTTACATATTATATTTGTAATACCATTACTGTAAACAATTGTATTACACACTTATAAAATAATTCAACAGCTGAAATATCAGAGCTTTTCCCATATCAGAAAACTGCATCAATGAGGCCCACTAACTACTAGCGTTGTCTAAAGTATTCTAATGGGCTATGCCTGCACTGTATCATTATAACCCCTCTGGGCTACAGGCACACGCACGTGCATACATGGTCACTTTGCTTCACGGGGGACCCGGGCATGCTGTGCAGTCCTACTTGACAGTTTTATTCACCTCCTAGTGGTGTCAGTTCCTGAATATATCCACAAAAGCTTCTATCATTAAATAATCTTGCTTATAAAGAGTTTTCATATCTTTCCATTTTCCTTTAAGTTCATCTGCCTCTTTTAGATCTTTCCTATGATTACTCTTGAGTAATCCTACTGTTCACCCTGAAGAAAATAAATCTATGTGGTCACTAAGGGTTGACACAAACTTGAAGGCACTTAATTATACATTTTCCTGTGATTTCTCTGAGCTTGTTAGAAAGACTTTCCTTTTCTTGTTATAATTCTCTATCTTTTCTTTGTTGTCTTGATACTAAAAGCCTGAATCTGGTCATCATACTTCTTTCTTGTTCCCTGATATTTCGTCCTCTTTTCCTAACAGCTTGTTTTAAAAGTTGCTTGGACCTTTTCACAATATTTCTTACTTCTTTCTTTAGTTCCTCAGGATCACATAAGTTAGTGTTCTGAATCTTTTCCTTACATTGATTTCATATTCTGACTGTATATTTCCCAGGTCATATTTTGCTGGCATACCTACCACCACCACCACCACCCTTTAATTTTTTTAATTTAACCTACTTGATACCGTTAAATGTCCTGGCTGACTGGGTTGCCTTTCTCTGTCTTCTGTCCCTACTACATAGTCTCTCTGATTTCAATGCTGTCCATCCACTTATGTCTATGTGTAAAGTTTGCCTTTGTGTTATTTGAAACAGGTGTTGGTAATAAATGAAGAATTCCTTCTGCAAAACTTTGTAAATTTACTGTCTGCATTATTGTAATTACCCAATCCAAATCTTCCTGCAATTCTAGGGTCCTACATTTTTCCATCTTTTTCATGGCAGTCTTCCACTAGTCACAATATTGCATTCAGCAGCTCTTGCAATTTGCCAAAAAATTCCTCGGTATTTCTACCACTGGATCTGCAGGAGAGAGATAACCCTGTACAGCACTGATGTTCACTGGAGAGCTGCTAATTCTAATAGATATATTATAGGACAGCATATACTTAACAATATCATTTTTGAGTTATCACTGCTCATCTATTCCTTCTTATTCTACCATACATTGAATCATCATGTAATCATCTGATTTAAAGATGCCCATTCCAGTCCACCTGTTCATTTCTTCCCAAAACATCAAGGAACACACTTTTTTCTTCTTTGACAGTTTCAAGTTTTTCCATAGTTCATAATGCCCACAATGTTACAACTGTATTCTTATAAGAGAAAAATGAAAGCCTGTTTTCTGAAGCTTCTAATCACAGAATCATAGAATCAAAAGGGACCTAAGAGGTTGTCAAGTCCAATTCCCTGCGTTGCACCATCCCCAACAGCTGACTATCCAGCCTTTGTTTGAAAACCTCCAGTGAAGGGGAAGAAACCACTCCATGCAGTAACTTATTCCACTGACTGACAGCTCTTACTGTCAAGATGTTATTCTTGAAATCTAATCTGTATCTACATCCTTGAAGTTTCATCCCATTCATTCTAATCTTACCCTTAGCAAGCAAGAATAAGTCTGACCCCTCTACAATGTGATAGCTGTTCAGGTATTTGGAGACAGCTATCATGTCCCCTCTCAGCCTTCTCTTCTGCAAGCTAAACATACCTAGGTCTTTTAACAGTTCCTCATAGGATTTGGTTTCCAGTCCTTTCACCATCCAGCCCTTCTCTAGACTTGCTCTAGGTTATCAATGTCTTTTTTAAACTGGGGTGTGCAGACCTGAACACAATACTTCAGGTGAAGCCTGACCAAGGCAGATTAGAGCAGGATAATTATTTCCCGTGATCTGGACTCTGTGCCCCTCTTGATGCTCTTAAGATATTATTCCCCTTCTTTGAAACTGCATTACACTGTTGGATCATGTTGATCTTGTGATCCACTAGCATACCCACATTCTTCTCATATGATTGTCATGGTTTTGAAATTCATGTTTAGTAGAGCTGTGCAAAGCATTTAAAGAAAGCACCTCTCTTTGAAGTGTTATAACAGCGACATCCTTCCCAATGCTGCTTTGAAAACTATCAGAGTTTTGCTTATGATCTTACAAAGAAGAATAGAATGATAAATGGGAAGCAAAATGCCAGATGGATAGGCAGGTTTCAGAAAAGGCAGATAACATGAGATCAGATAGCTACTATAAGCTCAACAATAGAGCAAGGAAGATAATTTAAAAATAATGTCTATCCTTGCTTTATTAAATATAGCAAGGTCTTGCCGTGATATATCATGCTGGAATGTGGAATATATTAAAGCTAATGGGTGTGCTAAAGCAATTATATTTCTGGGGAACTTTTGCAGTGAGCAAGAAGCTATTATAAGAATTGAGTTAGGAGAAGAGAGTGATTCAGAATAGGAAAGGGAGTGAGACAAGGATGCATGATGTCCATAGATCTGATTAATATATACAGTAAATATATTATATGAATGGCAGTATTGGAAAGAATGACAATTGGAATCAAAACTAGAGGCTGAAACAATAACAATTTGAGATATGCAGATGACACTTCTTTGTTCGCTGAAAGCAAAGAAGGCTTAGATGAGCTCAGCCTCATAATGAAAGTAAAAAAATGTAAAGTGACAAAATTGGATGAATGCTAAATATTAAGAAGACAAGTAATGTTAACCAGCATACTTAGTGAAATCACAACTAATGATGTGGAAGTGAAAACAGTAAGTAGTTTTGTTTTCTGAGGCTCAAGAATAAAGATGGAAATTGCTCTGGAAAATTAAAGAGGAGGAAGGTCATTGTTTTTTCCATCTCAGGGAGGAAGGCAATGACAAATTTAGACAAGATCATGAAGGATGAGATATTTTCTAAGAGTGCACAGAGGAGTGCTCCATTATTTGAATAACCTGATTACAATTCATGTACCTGTGAACTTGGCTTGACAGAGAATCAAGGTCAATTAGGTTTTCCTCATGTTAAAATGATCATATTTTAGGGCCTTTTTCCCATCCGGCTCCTTATTCTCTGAAATTGATTCCCCTTTGAATTATGTTTTAAAAAGGCTTTAAAACATTTCTTTTTGTAGAACCTCTATGAAGCTGTCATCATTTGTTATAGGTTTATATTAAGATTGTGCTGGTTCTTGGAGATGTCTTGCACTGATTACATTAGTTATTGCTAATATTGGATATAGTATATATTTTAATGTACTTGTACTATGCTAGATATAAGTACATATTTTAATAAAATTACCACCACCACCACTACTAGATCAGAATAGTCAAACCAACTGTCTTTCCAGTGATAACATATGATCATAAAAGTTGGAAATTGAGAAAGATGGAAGAAGATGGATGCCTTTGAATTAGTACCATGGGCTGCAGGTACTGCAGGTACAAGAACGAATCAATTGGTCCTGAAGCAAATATAGACTGTTTCCTTAAGATGATGACCAGCAAGCAGAAAACAGGCATGTGATGAGAGCAGATGACTGACTAGAGCAAGCAACTATATCAGACAGAATCAGGGAAACAGAAGGGGGAAATAATTGATAAGGCAAATAAAAGGGTTCTAGGAAATTTTCAGAATGTTCTTGAAAGAACTATGGATTTTCATCAGGGACAGGTCAAGGTAGCAGGCATTTATTTATACAGGACCAGGCTCAATTACTGTATCCTGGAAGTGGGGATACTTTTCAAAGGGTAGGCACCATGACAGAGAAAGTCCATTTCCTGGGTCCCACTTGCTTAATTGATGAGACCTGAAAAAAGCCTACTCTGCCAGAACATACGGAATGGGCCAAAACTATAGGAGACAGATGGTCCCTCAGAAACCTACGCCCAGTGCCCCTGCAGATTAAGCCAACTGACAACAAGTGCAGCTTACATAGCAAGGCTTGTTTATCTCAGCTCAGGCTGCTGGACCATCTGTAGCTCCTGGGTAGTCTTAAAGGGCAGCCCTATATAGAAGCATAAGTTGAACCTGTGCAAAGGTCTTCCTGACCACACCTCTACCTGCTCCTTGAGCAGGAATTGCGAATTCAGGAAGACTCCCAGATTGCTAATCTGTCCTGAGCAGGGAAATGCAACCCCAGTCAGGACCAAAGATGGAAAGATTCCCTAGAACTGGGAAGACCAAGCATCCACAGCCTCTCCATTTTGCTAGGCTGGACCCTGAGCTTGTTCCTCCTCATCCAGACACTGGGACAAGTCCTCGACTGCATCACTTGGCAGGAATCAAGATGTACAACTGAGCAGTATCAGCATACTGATGATACCAGAGCCCATACTGACAGATGACCTTCCCACTGGTGTTATATTGATGTGAAACAAAAGGGCAAGAGCATCAAGCCCTGAGGCACCCCACAAATGAGAGGATTTGGGTTCCACCTCTAACTGTAAACAACCACAGAAGAAGAACCACCATACCACCTGCTTCTACAACCTGTCCAGAAGGATACCCTGGCTGATGGTATTGAAAGCTGCTGAGAGATCTAGAAATGCAAGGATGGCTGCACATACCCCACCCCACCCCATTCAACCATAAGTCATCAACAAGCATGATCAGTGCTATCTCAGTACTATGTCTAGACCTGAACCTGGACTGATGATGTCAAAGTAAGTTTTAATTCATTGTGACCTCTGTGCAGTCCCCTATAAGGATTCTGCCCTTTTGCATAGCTCTATTTGAGCAGATGCAAAGATGGGCAGAGAAGCTAACTTCCACTCTGAGTGCATCTTTTAAAAGTAATCAGATTGTTAATGTTTTTACTCAGGGGTATAGGACTAAAACCACCCCACTATATCCATCTTCCAAAACCAAAAGTTAATATATTTTAATAATTCTTGTAGAACTGTAATTGTAAGTTATGCCCTGTTATTCATTCACCTTTCCCCCTACTTTTGCTAACCATGCCACTCAGTAAAAATACTTCCTTACAAATCCTGAACCACAAATTTGGGAAATACACAAAACTCTGCCATCTTGTGGTGGCACCAAACAATACAATGGTTGACAAATAAAGCTTCCCAGCTTCCTTTACCCAGCACATTATTTATTTCTAGCTTTTCTTGTTCCAGTACTGTTTTTATTAATGTCATTAGTACCCCTGAGCATCCTATATAATCTAAACAATCTTCATTCAACAAAAATAAATATTAAGGCAACAGTTATTAAAAGCATCAGAAAATTGAATTAATTTCTATAATAACGTTAAAATGTAAAATGCTTTAAAACTGAAAGTATGGTAGAGTAAATAGGCTTTCAGATGGCACTAAAAAGTTAACAATATACAGGCAGAGTTTATTGGGACCAAAATGTCAACCAAAAGTTGCCCAACTAACTAAACATTCATTAAACCATAGGAAAGTTGGAAAAACTGAATGTTGTTATTAATAGTCATGGATATTAGAAGAATATCCATGTTGACAGAAGGCAATTAACACTTTGAAGTGGCTTCATTCCAGTATGCAATAAAGATGGTTATCTAGTCATGCCAACTGCTTGGATAGCTTCTGCAGAGTTTGAATGTGGGAGCCCGCAGTATGGTTGTGCAGTACAGGAAGCCACAAACTAGCCAACTACATTTTAGCCTAGGTGAATTCTGCAAATCCAACCTTTGATGGCTTCTGGACTTTGCCTCAAACTCTAATCTGACTATACTGCCTTTTGAAATTGTTATGAAAGAGAAACTAAGAAAAAACACATTGTCAATCACAATTCATTTGTTGCCTTCAATCGCTTTTGCATTGGGTGGCCAGTTCACAGTTCCTAGTTTGTTGTTTTCTTCCCTGGGATAAAAAAAAAGTGTCAAATCAAGACTGAAACCACTTCAAATGAGGTGAGCAAAGGCTGATGAGCAAAGGCTGATCATATGGCATTACCCAAAAATAATTTCATTAGCAGAGGAAGTATTTTTCATGGCTCTGGGCACTATACTTTGTGGTACAATGGAGTTTCAATGGGCAAAGAACATTAAATTTCTCCAGTTATTACACTTAAGAGAAAATTGTTATAAGATATTTTATTGTTGGTATATTACCCAGTCCTGATTGCTAAAATGGACAATTCATTATCTAGGAATTGCTGAAAATGTATCAAGCAGATCAGATCACTCTTTTACACTTGGTGGCAATGTTGTAAAGTATACAGTAACTACTTTGGAAATTAATTCATATTGGAATTAAACAAATCTTAAAAGTTGGATTTCCATTTTCAGCCCTGATGAACCTGATAAAATTTATTAAATGATGTATTTCTTCAAAGACTACTGAATTAGCTTTGAATGTGCTAAGTGATGTGAGGATATTATATGACTTTTACTGGAAAACATTTTCCATAGTTAAATGACTATTGTACCATAACATATATATCAACAACCTGAATGAAAAGCCTTCTGAACTATTATACCTACAGCAACGAATGTGAAAACTGTTCCAAAAGAACGGCTAATCTACCTATAAAAAATTAGTTTCACCTTTCTACATTGAAGAGCTTCAGTAATGTTGGAGGAAGCTGAACTCTATCCAAATATAATCACCAGAGAATCTTTTATCACGTTTCTTGCTCCCTTTATCTATGACCAATAAAAGGCAATCCTTGGCATAGCTCAATAGCCAATTAAATGCTGGATAGCTAGATGTTAATTTGTGTTAGTGTAAAAAAAAAAAAAGGAGTACAAAATTGTTCCATGCACAGAGCACTTGTTTTCAGGTACAGTAGTTCATAGCCAATATTTGGTCCTGATACAGAATAAAGTCTGATACAGACCAAAATATGGCTTTTACAAGCACAAGTATTGGGGAGGTGGGGAGGGGAGAACTAGTGAGAAGGCTGAAGGAAGGCAGGGAGAGTAAAGGGAACGTGGGAAGACTAAGGGTGGATGAGTTGGTGGTATAAGCCACACTGAAACATCACTGGTTAGTGGCTAAAGGGAAGTAGAGGAAGGAAAGGTATTGGGAAAACTAGTGGGCAGGCAGCCTGGTGGGCTATTCTGCAGTGGGAGCTGCTAAGACCATTTCATTGATTGATTATATGCCATCAAGCTGCTGTCAGTTCTTAGAAATTGCATAAGACACAGACCATATGGAAGAGACAGTGGCGGTACAATATATCTTTGTTATTGAAAGAGGCATCAGCCTTCCCCTACTCATTCATTAAAGCACTTGGGATCCCTGTGGGTTTGGTTTCGGATAAACAACAAAAACAATCTTGGGGTTTCCCCAAATTGCAGAATACCTCAGCAAAAATTCCAGGTCTGAAACAGAACACATTTTCCATTGTGTGGATGTCCCTAAAAAAACTGACCAGTTTTAGTATATTGTATGAATGCAGCCATTAGGTATGTAACTGATCTAATTAAGTACTTTGTGTGAGCACAGTCACTGTCTCTTTACACTGGAACTATGTTTGTAAAACAGCTACACTGAAACATGGTTGAGTAGTTTAGGGCTCCATGTGCTGTGCAAACTCAGCCAAGTGTATTGATTTATGGTTCAATGTTGTGTAAATCCAGTAATTCAATAAACCATGATTCAGTACACAGGTACTGGCTGCAATCTTAATAATACTTGAACAGAACTAAATCTCACTGAAGCCCATATAAAATATAAAAAAACAAGATGGATCTTATGTCAAACAAATACTGGCAGGCTTCGTCAAACTGTTGGTAGAATCCTATCAGATTCTTCCAGCTGTCACTAGAAACTAAGCACTTAAGCTTTCAAAAATCACAAGGATTCTGTTTGGTGACTCCAACTGAATATTTTTGTCCTGACTAAAACTTTTATTTATGGCTATTTAAATAAAATGAAGTGTTATAAAATCACAAAGCAGCAACCAAATACAGGACATATTAAAACAAACATACTAGATCATTATTAAAATAATTAAGATAGGGCATGAAAAATAAATTAGAGTGAAACAATGTTCAGAGCCTAACAGAATATTGGGTTTCATTTATAAGGGGAAAGGCTCTGCACAGCAGAATCTAGAATCCAATGCAAAGTTTGAATTAGCAGCTCTGGAATGCCAGAACCAAAACAGAGGAAATAACAGATCCAAAAGAACACAAAAGAACATATTACTTTTTCCAATCCAGTTTTATATGACCAGCAATCTCAAAATTCTGAGAGCAGGAGTGAAGTCAGGATGATGCAACAGAGGACTATCTGAGTGTCTTTTGGCCTACCCTGCACCCTGTCCTGTGGAGGAGATGGTACCATATCTGGTCATGACCTGAATCCAGTTTGTTTGGCTTCTGGATATAGAATGGGGGAAGGGTATTTTGTTCTTAAAAGCAAAATATAATGGACAGAGAAGAGCTGCTGGAAATTGCCTTAAGAGTCCTGGCATTTTTTCAGTACTGCTCTCAGTGGCTTTTCCACAATGATGAGGAAATAATTGGAGACAGCTTTGAAAAGGGAGAGCATTGAATCTAGGTGCCCAGGCATCAAGATAGGTTATAGGTTTGGAATAAGACTACAGAGGACACAATAACATTTGGGATTTTGTAAGCTAACAGCATTATGTGGAACTAGTTGTCTCTGTATACCAGCTTTCCTCCACTCAGGTTAATGGAAAAACATGTTTTTAATACATCTAGTGGATACCAGTTTGAGGAAGACATGCAACTTTCTTTTCTTTTCTTTTGCCAGACTCTGAACACCCCAATATTCTGCTGCCAAAATTTCGTGGATGAAAATTGAACCTTTAAAAAATGTGTGGCTTCTGCCTGTAGCCAGAAAAAGTTTCCCTATCCCCAAGCATATGTAAGGGCTGCAGCACTTCATTAGAAAAATAAATGATGCTACCATCACTTGTCTCAATTAGAGCTGGTTGCTACCCAAAAGGCAGTGAATAAGCCTCTCTAGAGGAAAAGGCTGAAGAGAAAATAACAAAGCAAAGCCCTACCGATTTCTGCTGTAGAATACGCACTATTGTCTTTGGTCTTGTTTAAGATAGGATTGGCTGCCTGAGATAAAGAACAAAATGGGCCCCTCTGTTAATTCCACATAAACAGGACAACTCGATTGGCAGCTGACAGTTCTGGTAATGGGATAGGTCCTCTATCATGCTGAAGAGAACAGGCTAATTTAGGAAGTACTAGGCAGACTGTGGGATTCGGAGGAATCCGGGGGGTAAAAAAAGTCAAGATGGCAGCCACAACAATGTAATTGCAGCCATTTTGATTTGTTGTCTTCTCCACCCCTCCCCCATATGTCCCTGGCATTATACCACACATAGGGCTCCTTCCCTCCCGCACTCCCCAAAAAACAAGATGAGGCAGACTCCAAAAGAATGCCTGGGGAATTGCAAATGCTCCTCCTAGCATTTACTTCCTCATATAGTTACTTCACTCTCCATAACTCAGAACTGACCTGAGTTAAAGAGCTACCGATTCTATTAATAGGTGAGATTTATATATGTATAATCAGAGCTCCAGCCCTACACACTTTTTCCTGTAAGATCCAATGTACAAACTATACATTTTGTAAATAAATCTACTGCCTTGTTCAGTAACAATGGGTTTCTGGACAGTTCATGATTTTAAAAGACCACAAAACATAAAAGAATAAGAATATTATCTAGAACATTATTAAATCAAAATAGGAGTTTCTTGTAAGTAAATAAGCTCAGAGTTGGGCATAAGAAAGATTAACTGCGATAAATATGTAAATGGTATTATATACATTAACTAGTTCAATACACCATACAACCAATAAACGCTTGAAGTTATACTTCTCAAACAAATGTCACATAAGAGCTGAGGTATCTTGAAAAGCAATTTCTAACATAAGTCCACTATTTAAAAAATAAATGAATAAGCCCATATCTTTACATTTGATCACCCTCTCAGTTGCCTCTTTTTTTGATGGCTAAATGTTGGAGGTAGAGCTTGTATATTTAACAGAGTCCCTCTAACTCTCCTACATAATTTGAAAATTTCACTAGGCTCATGCAAACCTCTAAGTAGAGTAAATGTAAAATAATTATCTGGACTGTATCCCAAAACTATAATTACTTATCTTCATAGTAGTAATAAATGTTATCATATGAAATGCCTTAATAAACTAGTGGAGAGGCAAAGCACAGTATCATGTAGCAGTTGTTCTGTTGCTTTCCATATAAATATTTGCAGTTTTACTGATAAGCTGAATATGGTTGAGTGCCAAGTTGCTATGTATATCACTTATCACATAATGATATTGCCATCTCCAAGATTGCTTTAATGCACCAATATGCACTCTATGGGAATATTTATTTATTTATTTATTTTATTCTAACATCCTTTATAATGGACTGTAGTCAGCAGTAATTTTCTGCAGCCTGACTGAAAAATGAATAGTGCTTTATTGGCAGGCTTACAGTTCAGCAAAATAACCTCCAAAGTGATTGCTCATTGCTTTTCTCTCAAATTAAAATGTCCTCGTTTTCAAAAGAAATGTGCCCTCTTGATACAAACTCCATGCAACTCATTTCATATCAGCCTTCCCTAACTTGATGTCTTCCTGTTGTATTGGCTATATTGGCTGGGATTGTCAGAGCTTGAAATTACACACTTGAAAGCACCAGGTTATGTACTACATTATCTTGAATGGAGAGAATCCTGAATTTAAGACAGTTCTCCCCACCCAAGGAAGAGAAGACAGAAAGCAAATTATGACAGGGCTTACCCAACACATCTTGCTTACCACAGTGAGAAGAATGTCTGTAGAGGTTATATCCTCATGTCACCACCTCTATCTCATTGCCAACCCATTCCCTGAGGCTGTGCAAAGTCAGGTTTGGGTGTTCTGGTGTGGAAGTAGTGTTTTCCTTCTTATCCCAGCACAAGGTCTCTCATGAGGACAACCTAAGACACATGAAGGAGAAGCCTTATTTTGGCTCGAGGACAACTGGAGGCCTGGCTTTTGCAGCTACCTTATTTAGGGCATTTTATATCAGCCTTTCAACCTAGAGGGCCTGCTGCATCAGAACAAGAGTTTATTGCACATACACACAAACCAAAACCGCTTTCTTAGACTAAAACTCTGGCTCTTCCATAATGGTATAAAACTGGACAATCACTAGATAGCAGCTAAGACATACTGAAAATCTATTTGCTGCCACCTAGTGTTTGATAGGATAGTAACCTCTGATAAAAAAAACAGGGAAAAAAACGATTGCATGATATGCCAGGGCATACAGATACTGCCTGAACACATGTTCTTTATGGCAATTGGTGGCAACTTTTCCCATGCCTGGTGATGTTGACCAGGACTGGAATTTCAGCCAGGAAGACCACTAATTGCTGTCCTTTTCATTTCACATGGTAGAGCTGAACTGAGAACCTTATTCTGGATGTGCATTGTGTACACCCTGTGGGGGCAGATGAAGTATATTGACATTATTTCCTCCTAGCTCCAGGACAGGAAGAAAACAGCAAAACCGCTGTTTGGATAAGCCCTTAGGAAAAACTCCTATACAATGCCCAGCTTCCCCATTTTGTCAACGTAGGTTGCCAACTCCAGCTGAAATAAATTCTAGTTATTCCACTCCACAAATAAATACATATGACACAGTGATGTGTTATAAATCTGTGTGTATATTTGCCTAAAGCCACACTTCCCAAAATAGCAGGTCCGTGACAAAGTTAATTTACAAACTTTAATTAATAATTACTGATTAAAAATGTATTGACTGTAAAACAAGGTATCTAATTTATAAAATAAATTGATCTTCATCTGCCAATAACAACCATTCTCTCTCTTATACAAAAATCTTTCTCATTCACTGAAACACACAAGTGCAAACATTAAATCCTTTTGAGGATGCTTTGGTGATACTTATGTCACATAAAAATGACATAAATTGAGTTTAAACCTCACTTAAGCATCAGCATTAAAAATGATGTCACATGCTTGCTGAGGGTAATGTCTTGCTCAATGTATCATGCTTAGCACTGATTTAGTAAGAAACATACAGACTAAAGGAGATAGACTTGTGATGTAGTATGAACCCAGTTATTACAATTTATTCAGTAAATTCTGTGAGAACCAGCTTTATTTGTCCAAAGCCTTTTAACATCCATACAAAAATTGAAACTTCTTTCATTGCTGAAATCAGCTTGAAATGCTAAAATGGGAGTGTATTTATAGGAAAAAAAAAAACTTAATGTCAAGTCATTTGGTTTGACAAGGCCTTTTAAGCAGCCAGTTCAACCAAGAAAGTATAGGATCTTACTGAAAGCCCAAATACACTAGATGAAACTAGTCACCAGATGCAGCCAATTATTTTTTATCACATCACCCCTTCCTTGGCTCTCTATTTAAACCTTTATATTGTTTTATAACACAAATAACTCATTTCAGTTCTAGTCAATTTTTTTTACCTATGGTTCTGGTGGTACACACAATCATGCCTATTGGGCCCAAAGTAATAATTTTGGAGTTTCTGAATTGCCACCACTGTCTATGGGAAGTTCTGGATATCAAGCAGGCAATGATTTTTTTTAATCTGCTGAAAGTTTGATATTTTTCCATTGTTCCTAATTAGAAATCAGATGTTTTCACAATGTAAGCAAGTCACTGTGACCGACTTTAGAAACACAAACTGTGAACTTTTGCTGTTTAAAATTGCAAACTGAATCACAACATACAGCCCCAACCCAGTGATCAGTGAGAGCTTCAGGGCATATGGAGCTCCAAACCTGCAAAGCCTGATCCATTCAATTCTATGGTCGAAAAATCTACAAGTACACAAGCTTCATGCAAACACTACAGTATATAGTCACCAGATGCAGCCAATTATCTGAACCATGGTGATTATATTTCATGGGATTTATTAAGAACAAGTCTTTATGAAGTATTACGTGAGAGTTTTATGTCAGACTCTTTCAAAGCATAGTGGCCTTTAAAAGTTGTGTTCACACCCTTAACCCTATAAATAATTATTGCTTACAGCAATTCTGCTGCTTTGGCCATGATTAGACAGAACGCTCCTCTAAGATTTACCGGTATTATATGGGTAAGCTTGTTGCAACATGATCTTCATAGGGGAGTTGAAAACCTGTCTTACCACACTAAGTTGCTTTTAAGGAACCAAATTCCTAAATTAAACACACAGATGCTGGGTTTTCACTCAATCTTAAGTCATAGTTTGTTTAACAGTAGTACATTGAAGCACAATTGCTAGATAAGCACAATACATCAAATTATAACACAAAGGTGGGCATCCTGTGACACCAACTATACCCATAGCTCCACAGCACTCAATTTGTAGTCCCCGTGCACTGTAAGATTGAGCTGCTAAATTAGGTGGCCAAATGGCCCATTCTCAGTGGTATGATTTCACCTTAAAAAAAAGACTACTCAGGGAAGTAGGAGGCTTTCACAACACCACTCAATTCTATTTCTACTTTTAAAACTGCAACTCTCTCCAAAAAATGCCTTGAATTTTGTCATTTTGCATCTGAATTTCAATGAGATTATTTCAGGCCATTTTGGGAAAAGTTTTTAAGGGTGGAAATTAGACCTTTTTCTTCCATTCCCGCCCTTGAAAAACTCATGAAAGTTAATCACATCCCTCTGCTGCTGCTACTACTTCACCAGAATTGTTCCTGCTGCTCTCTAGCCGTTTGGGGAAGCATGTTTAGGCCCCCAATCCAGGATACGTTTTCCAGTTCTGCCATAAATCATGATTTATAAATCACAATGACTAGGGTTACACAACATTCTAAATCCAACTCAAACAAACCTCATTAGTGGCATAACACAATGTGTGGACCATGCCAACCTTTCCAGTGACATTACTGTAGTTAATATCCACTAATGAATAGTCATGGTTATTCATTGTTCTGCCCAGTTGCTACTCATCAAAGTTGAACAAAGATAGATAGAAATATATATATATATAAATATAAATATATATATATATATATATATATATATAGTACCACAGATATAATTTTCATCCTTTTACCTATGAAAAGTATTATGGGATAATTTGTTTCTAAAAAGTGAGGCGGATTATTTTCTTATTAAATTAACCTGGGCAAGTCCATTCTGAAGAAGTTGCTTTTAAAACTTGTATAGAATTCAAAACCAACACTGATTTACTTCAGAATGCTTGTTGGCAAATATTTGGTCTTTGGTTTATTTGATCCAAATACCAATGCTGCCTCTGAAGTTCCACAGTGGTTGGAAGTTTTCAAGGAATCAGTTTGGCTTCTAAGGCAATAACTTATTTTTATAGGAAGTTGATAAAATTGACTCCTGGAATAACTAAATATTTTGTAAACAGTGGAGGGTTGCTTTAAATAATCTGAAATTGGTTTCCTTTGATCTTAAAATGAGGTTAATACAAGTAATCTTTTTTTAATTTGAATATTAACTAAAGGTTGATCACAATCACCTTGCAGTTGGAGATGGAGTTCCAGTTAAGAGATGGAACATAAACTCATACAGTTTAGACTTGTGTTATCATTGCCACATTTGGGGCTAAAATCAGTAGTAATGAATCTTGTGTGTTACCAATGCATATGTCATTGGCTATATTCCAAATTATTTGGAATGTATCAGCACATCAAAAATTGTGGACCTTTAAACCATGGGGCCTGACTAAAAGAATTATTGTGCAACACTGGAAGGAGAAATCTACATCTAATCTGCAGTAATAGACTTCCGGTATGTGTTACCTTTTGAATTATTTTTTTTTCTTCTAGGAAAGGAGGAAGATGTTTGAGCAATATGGTCATTTCTTTGGAATGGGAAAGTTCCAATTGGAAATTGTTTAATTGGAAAATGTTACCAATAGAAGAGAATATATGTAGCTCAGGGTTGAACTGTGGAGTCCTTGGTGCTCTCTGAGCTTAGTTGTTTTCTTGCAGATGTTTGATCACCCTGTTAGGTAATATCACCAGTGCTAGTGAGTTGACATCACAGCATCATCAGAGCTAGTGGAAAATGTAAATTGTTGAATTGTTTTTAATTGTTGAAATTATTTTTATTAATGTATATGTTACTTTATATTATTGGTACTGTTCTAAGTACTTTTTCTGTTAATTAGTTTGATATAATTTTTTAAATAACTGAGATCACATATACTTAAGACATAAAATGATTTACAAGCTTAAAGCCTGGTTTTGTACAACACATTACATCAAACACACTATATTACAGTTTTGCATAATGTTTAAACTAAGGCACTTATTACTCTCTTAGCTTAATCTACCTAATCAGTGCTTGTTGAAAAGATAAAATGCCGATGGGGAGCAGGCATTAGTAAATGAAACTACACCATCACAAGCTTTTTGGAAAATAACTCAATGCAAATTCATGAGTAAAGAATGTCTAAAGATTTTCTTCAGACTGATGAGTTATTTAGGACATTTATTTGGGATAGTAGCCCACCATTAGCTAAGCTGAAATTTCTGTTTGAGGAGCATGTCTTTATCTGATTTGCAAACGTATCATTGGGTTCATATTTTATCAGCCATAAGTATGTGGAATGAAAATTTAGTGGAACGTCATGCTTTATGGGCTATGCTGGAAAGTTGTTATTTATTCCCTTTGTGGTCATGGCAAGTTCTTGGAACAACATATAGTAAAAAGATGTCTTGTTTCGACGAGTGCAGGCTGCAAGAAATCTTTGGGCCATACTGGGGCACAGTTTGGGTTTTGATGATGAGATTCCTGAATATTTAACTCTTTGGAAAAATCTATTTTAAAAATAAGTGGCAAAATGTTTTATTGGAAGGTATAGGCAGAGGCAGGAAAACTACTTGAAACCAATTATTATGTAATGATTATTTTAAGAATGTGTCCTGACTTCAAATTGAATTTGGCCTTCTTAGTTCACAACAGTGGCAGTATTTTCAACTTAAGCATGTTTTAACAGCTCAATATGGGCCAGATGCTTTGGCTCCTCCAAAGGCACCTGAGATGCTTTTCTGTTTGATGAAATCCATGACAAAAGTTAAACACACAACATATCTTTATTGAAGGTTCAAGAATATTTTTAAAGTGGGTACTACTGAAATATATCAAAATGACCCAAAGAATTGGAATCTTCAATAATGCCCCATCAATGACTTCATATTCTTAAAAATGTGAAAATGGTATATGCAGATTTGAGATTAAAGCTGATTCATTAAAAACACTGTATTTAGAGTGTATTGGGCTCCCCAAAGAATGTACCTGAAAGGACGGACATCAGATTTTCTCTATTGGAGATGTAAGGGTTTATTGACTCGTACGATATGGTCCTGTGGATTCTTGACATTTTTCTGAAGCAGTATTTTAATGTATAATTGTAGATTTATCAGGAAATCTTTATATGTTAAAGACATAGATGTGATGTTAAATTACATACCAATGCTCTGGAATCTGACTATGAGGAATTATGATTATTTTGTGTGTTTGTGTGAGGGTAATAAAATAATATTGATAAATTGGAAAAGTGATAGTATTCCAGATATTAAAGACTGGCCTTTGGAAATGTGTAACTTATCTATCCTGGAAAAGGCAATACCCTCTATTTATCAAAGAATGAAGCAATACGTTCTTCTTTGACATAGATTTTATGATATTTTTCAATAATATTTTAGTTGATTACAATGCAGTATTATATAGTATTTTTTGTAAACCAGAGATTATACATTTAATATACAAGGTAGAATTTTTTGTTTGCTTTTTCCTTTTATTTCCTCTTTCTTGTCCTTCATAATTTTTATGGATTGCTTAGTTTTGTTATTGTTGCATATCTTGGAACTTTGCTTATATTTTGTACTCTTGTAAAATAAAGAATAAGCAAAACAAAACAAAAAGCCTAATGTTATGTTTACATGATATGGTTACACATGGCTAATTGAAGTGGGGAGCCCAGGTCTTTTCACCCAGAGAATGGTATCTCCACGGTTCACAGAAGTCAGTCTTCTCAAAGGCTGCCCCCCTTCTATGGAACAGCATTTCTCCAGATATCTGGATGCCCCTTCCCTCCTGTTTTTTAGGGGGAACCATAAAACATGATTATTCATCGGAACTTGGGGGCTGGAATGCTGTGAATTTGTTCTCTCTTGCAGTAGAAGGTCTTGCTCATGGTCACTCATGCCTTGGTCACCTAATTGGATTACTGCAACAAACTCTACAGGGGCTGCTCTTGAAAACCATCCAGAAACTTCAAGTGGTCTAGAATACAGCAGTGCGGGTGGTTATGGTTGCATCTTATTATGCCCATGTAACACTGCTACTCCGTGAGCTGCACTGGCTCCCTATAGGCTTCTGGGTGCAAGTCAACATGTTGGTGATTATCTTTAAAGCCCTACATGGCATGGGACTGGGTTACTTGAGGGACCTTCCCCCAAGAACATCTGCCTGCCTCATGCATTCCCACAGGGAGGGCATGCCCAAAGTTCCCTCCTTTTGAGTCTTGTCATTTTATGGGAACTAGGAAGCTTATTTTTTCTGTGGTTGCCCCTTCTCTCTGAAACCATCTCCCTCAATATACAGCAGGCCTCAACTCTCTTTGATTTTAGGAAAGCCCCTAAGACCTGGCTCTTCCTCTAGGCATTGGGGGCCAGTTAAGTGGGAGTCCCCCTGAGGTTTTGTTATGTGCTTGGTTGCCATTTTAGATTTTGTATTTAGGTTGTTTGTTTTTTTTCCCCTTGTTATTGTGTTTGTTGTTCACTGCCTAGGGTCACATGGTTTGAATTGGGTGGCCTTATAAATCTTGAAATTAAATAAATAAATAAGACTGCTGGTTGTTTCTGGTGCTATATGAAGGTAGTGTAATATTACTGATTTCTGTAATTTTTATTCTATTGTTTCAATCCAAATTAAGATGTTGGGATGTACACTACTCAGAATGAGTCTAGCTTGGAGCAGCCTATTAAGTCCAATGAATAACTAATTCAACCAGTCTACTCAGTTACTATTTTCTGGCTTCACTTGGAACACTGAATCACACATGCCCACCGGCTATGTTCACACAACATGGTAAGCTGAAATGTGACTGGATAGCTTAACAAGTCCTGCAAATAGAGATGCACCTATAGAGTTTGGGTGCCATGATCCAGCAGTTGACCATATAATTTACGTACCAGGTAAAGTCTCCTAGAGACAAGCTGGAAACACGTTTTCCTGGCCACGATAAAAAAGCGGATTGTTATTGCCTTCACTGGGCAATGTTTATTCAAATCTCTAGTTAGTCCTGGGATTCCCTGATGGTCTCCCATCCAAGGACGAAGCCGGTGCTACACTGATTAGCTTTTCTGAGATCAGCCAGCTTGGGGCTACAGAAAGTCCAAAATTCAACCCCTCCCACTTCCAGCACCTGAGCCGCCCTCATCTTTTCCACAGCCGTCTTCCAGATTTCCCTCCTTAAAGCAGTGTGCGCCTGCGCATTAATATCCTCCCTGCTCGAATCTCCGCTTTCCCGTTTGTCCATCACGCGCGTTGTGGTCCAGCCCCGCCCCCGACTGATGGAGTCCACTGCCTGAGTTGCCGGCTCGCTTCGCTTCACGCTGAAAGAACACGGAGCCGTTTCCGCGCCTGCGTAGAGAGTGAGAAGGCGAAGGAGCCGTTGGCATCCCTGCAGAGGGTGACGTCACTCCTCCCAAGCCAGCTGTCAACTCCGCCCCCACCCAGAGAAGGGGAGGACTCGGATTCGCCGGTTGCGGGTGCCGCCATGGCTGCCATATTGGAAAGGAAGTGAGTGCAGGAGGCGGCGGTAGGTTAGGGGTGGAAAAGCCCTTCTTCATTCGTAGTGCGGCGGAGGCCGTAGGTCCCCCCCTTGACCAAGGAAAAGATAATTCGGCGGTGGATTCGAGAGCTGAGCGGCACGGGAGTCTGACAGGCGGCACCCCAGGGGGGAAAACGGTGGCGGCAGCGGGCGGCGGCGGCTTTGGCCTAAGATGGCGGACCCGGCGGAGTGCAACATCAAAGTGATGTGTCGCTTCAGACCTCTCAACGAATCGGAGGTGATTCGAGGCGACAAGTATATTGCCAAGTTCCAGGGCGAAGATACCGTCGTCATCGCGGTGAGCGGAGCGGAAGGGCGGGTAGCAGGAAGAGGCCGGGTGGGAAGAGGGAGAAATGAAAGAGGGGTGGCGCCGAGGTCTTCGGGTTCCCTCAAAGGCTGGGGCACCGACTGGAGGACTGCGTTGTATTGTTAGGGGCGGCGGGAGGTGAAGGTATGGGGATGGTTTGGGAGTGGACAGCTGCTGCTGGGGCAAAAACCGGAGCCTGCGCCAGGGATGAATGGGGGTGTGAGACTGCCCGAGACCTGGCGGTGGGACTGCCCGAGTAGGGTTGCGGGAACAGGAGGGAAGGGCTGGACGGAGCCTGGGATCCCATGGGGGCCGGGCAATGTTTGTTTAAGAGATTGGGCCCAAGCTGTGAGCTCCCCCTCCTCCCACACACACCCGAAGAATTCGAGCAGCTGTGAGCTCCTTGGTCATGATCTCTTCCACGTATTGGAAGAAGGTGCCGAACTTACAGAAAAGCAGTCACCTCCCTATTGTTGTAAGCTTAGTTGTGCAAAGCGGTTGTGGTATTCAAAAACATAAAAAAAAAACTGCTGGCGAGACTGTGTTTCACTGAGTATTGAAGGGCTCCCTTGTGCGGGTGTACAGTCTGTGGTAAATGCATGTTAGGAGAAGTCGTGTAGTGGTTACCTAACCAACTGTTTGCCCAGCAAGTTAGTTGATAGCAGCTGACACTTTTGTAGTAAGGATTTAGATTTTGTAGATTTGTTATCCCAGCAAGTTCTTATCAAAAATAACTGAATAGCAAACTTGTGCATACTTACATAAATTACATTAATGACCAGACTGTCAAGCAATATTGAACGAGTAGAATTAAAGCACAGCTTGAACCACATTAATAATGTTATTGGTGTTTTCAGAAAAGCATTTAATAATTTAGTGTTATGAAAATATGCACACATGGGGGAGAAATAATACTGAAACTCTGTGGTAGGCTTGTATGCTAGACTCTTAACGCTTGTGGAATTGGTATACTGGAATATCTCGCCTCATATTGCAGGTTTTGTTAAAACAAAAACATGCATGTTTATATGTGGAAGATAAGCTTTATGTTATTATTCAACCAGTGCTTGATGCTGGATGCGTCAGCAATTGCCTTATAAAAAGTTTATTCAGAACTGAAAATAAGGAGAAAGGTTTGGGAAAAAATAAAACTAATATGACTAGTTTGCTCACTTTACAACAGCTCTGTAATAATTACTATTTATGTACAATAGTTTTCTTTTTGATAAGAAATTGTACTTTAAAACTATACTTTTTCACTTAGAAAACAGATGAGCCTTATTTAATCATACATTATGCTCTTTTCAGATGAACTGTAACAAATAATGTCTGAAAGTCCTGTTTAAAATTGTGTCTGTTTAAATTTTATGGCTCATTCTAATTAACTTTTAATTTTGTGAAAATGTTGCTTTTTATGAGGAGCTGAAAAAAGTTGAATAGATTGTTATTTTGCTATTCAAATAAAACTTCTCTGAGTGACTTACATAGCATAAAAATACAGTAAGGTATAATAAACTATAGCAACAATGGGACAGGAAAAAGTATAAAAAAAATCAGCTGAGGACTTGAAAAGTTCCTTAAAAATTAAAGGAAATCTGAAGAAATGGGAATATTAGATCCAAGCATGTATCTCCAAGAAGAGCATTTCAGAGATGCATTCTGGTGAAGCCACTGAAGAGATTTTCTTTCAGTTTATTTTATTCAATTCAATTCAGTTTCATTTAATTGCCAGCTATGACACATCATTTCTTTATGGCAACCTTCCCTAACCTAAATGGTTTTATTTGTTGTAAATTACTACTTCCTTTGTCCCTGAGCGTAGCTGGGGTTGTAATAGCCACAGTATTTAAAGTCAGGTTGGAGAATTTGATTTAAAGCTTCCAGGACAGTTTCTCTTATTGGAGAAATAATAAACTATTGTTTTGGCATCTTTGTCCCAAGCATCAAAAGATTTTAAAAACCAATACCATTCTGAACTGTGCTTGGAAATGGCGGAGAAGAAAGTACAGGTTTTTTGAGAAATGAGGATATTCTCCAAATCATAACACAGATCTGAAGGCCTAGGGTAAATAGGGAGAAATAATGAAAAACGTCATTTTTCCCAAGTGTTTTGGGGAAAAAAATATTTTTCTTCTGTTTTCTTTCATATTTTTCCAGTTTTTTTCATGCTTATAGTCGTGGTCTATCAGTATCAAAATTACACTTTGAATTCATTATTCTTTCAATGGTCTTCAAAAGTAGCCCTGGGTATAATGCATCTAACCTTGGGCTATAAGAACTGAATAATTTGAGGTATGCCATCTTTGTCTAGAATGGATATATTTGGCACAGCAGACAAAAAGTTAGAAGCTTGGCCATGCGTTGCAGAAAAAATATAGAGAAATTTCTGTAATATACAAAGCTTGCAAGTGTCACAGGATGTATTTGTACATATTAGGGCATTATTTTTTTCCTTTAAACCTCACAATTTACAGCATGTATATTAAAGAGTAGGTTATAGAAGGAAGGGAATTATGTAATCAGAGAGACAGGATTGATTTGAATTGTAGGTATAACTACTGAGAAGAAGATCTGAAGCTACTTCTCTCTCTCCCCCCCATATTTTCTGTTCTTTTCTTTTATTTTTTTTCTCTTTTTTTCTTTGTCTCCTTTCCTTTCCTTTTTTTCCTTTTTCACATTTGCTATATTTTTTTCTTTGAATATATTTCTTATGTATGTAAAATCTTTTAATAAAAGCTATTTTAAAAAAAATTAACAGCATGTATACTAATTTCCCAACAAGCTTTCTTTTTTGTTTGTTTTGGATATTTGAGCTGGTTTATCACATCTTTTTGTCTTTTCCTTATTGGTTCAAACAGTCTACTCTGAATTTCACTGTGAATAGACTATAATTGTACTGGAGGAGGAATTAAGAAGGAAGTGAAAATAAGCCCCAGCCCTGATGGAGAGATCTGACAGTTAACTTGCTGCATGGAATAAGGATGCTTTGAGCAAATGAATGAGGATTATTGAAATATAGGCTACCTGTCACAAGCAAGCAGTTTAGTAAGGATAGCATATCTATATTTCTCTAATAAACTTCTGTGTTTACTATAAAATATAAAAATTGACCTTGAAAGTGAATTTCACATATGAAATTTACTGAAGAAATTACACAAGCAGAATGCATTTCTATAATATATATATTTTGCTAATAATGGTCATGTTTGCTCTGAAAAGCTAGCAGATATATTTGTGTCTATCTCGATAGTGAAATGTCTCAGACTTCTTAAGTATATGTTGTAGGGCCATAATATAGAGAGATTTGTTGGAACTTAGTTTTTAAAATATTCAGGGCTGCTAATTATTTTGCATGGCACATCATTTGTGTTTTATGTGCAGTGTGTGCAAATCAGGCGCGCGCGCACACACAGAATGGTTTTCAATAAACATGCGGAAGTGTTTGTGTGAACTTGCCTTCAGAATTGTTAAAATTGGGTGCATGGACCTTTTTATTTCATAACAGCTGGTAATCCAGAGTTTTTATTTGACCTTGTAATGAGCAATTATTTTTAGTGCCGCACCCCTAAATCTACTGGCAGATGCCATGGTTTTTTTGGGAGGGGGGGCTGCTTTTAAGTGATTCCAAAATCTGATGTGGTGAATGGATTTTTTTTTTTCATGAGATCTCTGCAAAACACAGAGACATGCTTCATGCTGGGTAAATCAGAGCTGAAAAACTTATGGTTACTGTTTATCATTATATATGTGAATCCAACTTGTCAGAAAAAGCCAGAAAAAGCTTGTGTTGGTTCAGACTAAAGGCTGCAATCCAATATTCTTTTCTCACAACAGTTAATCAAATACCTATGGAAAGTCTGTAAACAGAACATGTGGACAGTTATACTTTCCCATGTGCTTCTTAACAATTGGTGTGAAAGGCTTGTTGATCAGATACTGGAAGAAATATACAGCAGTCAGGATTAATAGTCATGGAAAGCCTCCCATGATATCATTAGATTAGGAAACTTATAGGCAATTTTTACTTTATAACTTCAATGTAATAAAGTTTAATGTAAGTTAAATAAAATACTAGAGCTGTGCATGCATCAAAAATGTTTAGGAAGAAGTACATTGGGTCTTATATGAGCATTGGACCTCTCTTTAATGAATGAACTAGTTTAAGTGTCTCTTAAAGCAGCAGCATTTTTTCTCAGCCTCTCATGGAGCCTGACTGGATAGGCCTTCCGTTCTGTGGGTTTAAATTCTAATAGACACCAACAGTGAATGTAAGAATAAATTTTTCTTTAATAGTGCTATCAAACTTCTGCACTTCTCTAAATCTAATTTCATAACTTGTAAAGTTTTCATTAAAAGAAATAGAAATCCTTGTTTATAAACTTGTAATGATTAGAAACAACAATTTTCTCTAGAAATTGAGCAGCTCTAATATACATGGAGACAACATATTTGTATTCAAAATCAGTAAACTGTACTGTTCATTCTCTTCAGAATTAACACTACTTGTTTTGGCTATTGTGTACTAGTTCAAAACAACAGATATTTCAGTATTTTTTAACAATATACTGGTTTTTGTGAAATCAGTGTTGTAGTGACTTAAAAGCTCTTTAATAGAGTTAATAATAGGGTTAGGGTATACTCTGTGTGATAAGAATGTCTAAAAATTATCTTTGAACCAAAATCATGTATGGTTGTTAAAGTTACCTTTTGTTTACTGGACTGGAAATAATGCAGTTTCTGAAAGTATTATCTTCTCAAAACAGCCTACTGAAAACAATCCCCAATTGGTACCTGTTAGAATTATGAAATATTATCATTTCATTTCATATCTCTTTGCTTATCTCTTTAGGAGTGTTAAGTATACAGTACTAGCAGTCTTTAAACATTGAAAGCAGAGGGATCATTCTGATTTGATTGGTGTTCTTAATGTAAAATTAGCATAGCATATTACAATTCTTAAAAAGCTCTTATTTTATCAGTTAATATATTCTTGGATTACTTTTAAAGTTGTTTTTAGATTGTTCACTACTTTAGCATCCAGTGCTTTTATATATCAATCTAATAAGGGAAGCATCATCTAGTATTTCAGCAAGAAAATATTTCTAGGAACTATAAAATATATATTTGTCATTTCTCGTTTTTTTATTTGTACCTTTGAATGGCAGAATAGTAAGAGCTGCATTACATTTGAAGGCCTGGTATGCTTGATAAACACAGACAAAAAATAATATCAAAATTAGACTGAATAATCTAATTATTCAAAGCTAAAATTAATTTAGTTTCAGACTATATCGGATCCCTGCATCTAACATTTTGAAACACATGCCTGAACAGTTTTAAGGGTTAAATCACTGCTTTTCAAGCATTGCCTGAACAAAACTCTGGGCATCATGTATACAGTATGTATTTATTAAAACTGACATACTATCAAGCATTGGGTAAAAATAATCACCTTGAATGTTACCTCTTTTTTTTGCTGGTATTTATTATCAGTTTCATTATCATTAAATGTGCAGCTTGAAAGAAAATGAAAGTCTTTTCAAGGAACAGTATGAAGTTTAGCAAAAAGAATTTTTTTTGTTACAAATATTAGAGATGTACAGTATAACCTATGACTCAAAGTTAATTGGAGTACCATAAGGTCTGCTCTAACTAATTTATAACTTTGCTTTTATGACTGTTTTTTTCCAGTCTAAGCCTTATGCATTTGACCATGTATTCCAGTCACACACTTCACAAGAACAAGTATATAATGATTGTGCTAAAAAGATTGTCAAAGGTAAGAGGAGACAACTTTACTTAAATAAAATATGTGAGTCACAGGTGTAGTTTTGTAGCCTTATTATCTGTCTTGCCTTTTAAAACACTAATTTAGTTGCAGCAAGACAAAATAGTGTAGTTTAGGTTCAAAGATTAGCTTGTTTTTTAAATGTGATACTAATGTCTGATTTTAATAAGTGTACTAAGAATCTCTTGAATGTAGTTGTAAGGAGTCAACCACCCTTACACAATCAGAATATGGAACCTGGAATTTGTTAATAAAGGGGTAGCTGGTTTTTTTTGTTTTTGTTTTTTGTTTTTTAAGCTCAGATGCACAACCTTGGGCTGAGGACTACATTAATCTTTGAGTGATATGCCAAGAGCCCCACTCCAAAATTTACTAAATGGACACAAATTTATAACAGTAATTAAATAAGTACTAATTCAGATGGATTTTTCTCACTGTATAATTTCTCATAAAATAAATGTATTTCCCACCTTCACTTTTAAAATAAGATATTTCTTCTATAGAATTAATTGCTCCAATTCAGTTTTTTTCTAGTGTGTAGCAATTGGGTGTTGGATGGAAAAGCATGCACACTTTTTCTTATTCACCCATATTGTAGACATGCACTCCCTCTTTTCCTTCCAGTTATCCTTAGAAATATTTTAAAAAAGAGAGAAACAATGGGGCTTCTCTACTCTTTCTCTCCTGTTTAACCTATTAAATATTACCCATTAGCTCTCACCATCTAATTATCATGAACAGAAAGTGAATAGGCATTAGTATTCATTGGAGGATCGTGTGGGATGCTCTGGCATTAAGAATAGGTCCAGGAAGTTAGCTAGAGCAGAAAATATTCTGAATTATTCAGAGTAGAATTTATAGAGTGGGAAGCATTGTACTTGCTTCTTGCTGCTGTTGAGAGAGTAATCATAGAGAGGAGACTATAGCCAGACAAAATGGAAATGAGAGTCAGGTGAGGGTGAAAGAGAAATGAGAGTGCATAGTGGTTGTTTCCTTCTTGCATTAAAGATTGTATTGCTACTAAATAAAAAGTATAGATTAAAGTCATATGAGGATACTGGGTGGAAGCAGTAGCAGGAGCAAGTGTGCAAGGGCAACGTTGTAAAGACTTTGTCCAGTAATTTCTTTTTGTAGAACACCATATGGCAACATCAAATTCGGCTATGCCATATTTAGGAAGAAGGTCCCTGTCACCTCAGAGAATGCTTAGAGGACAGAATGCTAAGTGTCCACCTTTCTTAATGCTTAGATTACATGGTACAAACTCTGGTAGTGAGATAATATGCACTGAAACCGATGATTTGCCAAGAAGTTAAATATTTGCCCAGGACAAATACGTGCCCTTCCTTTTTTCCACAATTGTCTTGCTTTATTAGAGAGTTCCTTTATTGCATACCAAATGTACCAGACTTTTTGGAGCAAAACTTGATGTATCTTCCATAGAAGAGCATTGATTCCAAAATACAGTGCTTTGTATGTAGCTACTGTGAACCTATCGTTAATGTATATTTTTTCTACTGTAGATGTACTTGAGGGATACAATGGTACAATATTTGCTTATGGGCAAACATCATCTGGGAAAACTCACACTATGGAGGTAAGATATTGTTAAACATGGTTACTTGGTTCATACTTCTCTGTACACATCGCAAACTCTGTATTTAGGGAGTGAGTAGTAAGATCCAAATTAAGGCAAGCTAGCAATAATTGTAGAAATAAATGAAAGAAGTTATATCTCAGGAAGACTTCCCCTAGTAAAATTAGTACAGTAGAAAACTTTAAATGTTAATGTAATTGTTTCTAGGGAATAATGTTTCTGTTTGTCAGATTAGCAAAAGTATAGATTCCATTGTAAGTAATTAGTAAGTTTATTGTTGTAACTACGGGTCATAGCATATAGCATGCCATAAAGTACAATAAAATAGCAGTAAAATAGTAAGATTGTAAAATGAGGTAATAAAAAGAGTATTAGATGTAAAAAGGTTACAATAAAATAAGGCCAAAGCTACAACTAAGAACTTAATATTTCTTTCTAAGTTTAAATGACAGCAAAGTAAAAGTAGCAACTTGGCTACTGATAGTTGGGAACATATCTGCAAGAAGATATAGGTAGTCCTCAGTTAGTGACCACTCATTCAGCAACCGTTTGAAGTTACAACGGTGCTGAACAAGTACTTATAACTGGTCCTCGAAGTTCTGGCCATCCCAGCACCCCCACGGTCATGTGATCACAATCCAGCAGTTGGCAACTGGCTTGCGCTTATGACAGTTGCAGCATTCCATGGTCACATGATTCCCATTTGTGACCTTCCCTGCCGGCTTCCCACAAGCAAAGTCAATTGGGAAGCTGGCAGGGAAGGTTGCAAGTCACTCCTGTAAGTCGCTCCATGTGCCCTCCTGGACTTATGCCGGGCTGCAGCAGCCATCTGCACACCCTGCCGCCATCCAGACTACCCACCACCCAGCCACCATGTGCTGAGCTGCTGCAGCCACCTGCACACCCTCCCACAATCCAGACCACCCACCACTCAGCCACACTCGTGCCGGGCTGCAGCAACCACCTGCATGTCCTTCTGTTCTTTGGAGCACCCACCCTGTGCCTGGCTACACTCGTGCTGGCCTGCAGCAGCCACCTGTGCACATTCCTGCCCTCTGAAGCACCCAT
Organism: Liasis olivaceus; assembly: GCA_030867105.1. Taxonomy (NCBI): domain Eukaryota; kingdom Metazoa; phylum Chordata; class Lepidosauria; order Squamata; family Pythonidae; genus Liasis; species Liasis olivaceus. The sequence continues at coordinate 15,396,914 of CM061351.1, forward strand.
TCCCTACCTGGCTGCACTTGCGCTGTGCTGCAACAGCCACTTACCTGCCCACTGGTCTGTTTGTAAGCCATCCAGGACTTGCGACTTCCTGCTGGCTTCCCCATTGACTTTGCTTTTTGGAAGCCAGCAGGAAGTCACAAGGAGGTCCTTGTTTAATGACCCTTGATCCTTGCTTAACAATGGCAATGGGGACTGCCAGGATCGCTGTCACTAAGTGATACAGTCATGTGACATCACACTTTACAATTGCATTGCTTAGCGACAGAAATTTCAGACTCAGTTACCGTTGTTAAACAAGGACTACCTGTATATGGTATAATCTTAATTCAATGAATTTTAATTCTGACTAAGTAAGGGTATTACATCCCATCAATTTCAGTGGAAAAAAAATTATTTCTCAGAATTGAAATCAGCAGGCTAGTTGATTAGATTTAGCTGGATCATGCCTGTACATTTTGCTTATAATAATAATAATTAATAATTTATTAAATTTATATGCCTGCTGACTGCTAGCAACTCTGGGGTTTTTACATATTGTTAAGAATATTTTAAAAACAAGGAAATGAGAAAAAAACAAAAAATAAGAAGAAAAGATGACAAAAATTACAAAACCAGATGGGAACAAAGGAAAAACAACCCTCACAGTCTAAAAGGGGCTTCAGAGGCCTCAGTGAAGAGGCATGTCCTCAGGCCATTTGAACCACGAGTAGAGTGGGGGCGATTTGAATATCATTCCAGAGGGTAGGTGCTGCTACAGAAAAAACGTGCTTCCATGTCCCAAAAGATGTCATTGTTTAATAGAAGGAACCCGGAGGGCGCCAGCCCTGCGAGATTGGATGTGCCAGGCAGATGCTATGGGAGACGGGCAGTCCCTTAAGTAACCAAACCCTATACCACGTAGGGCTTTATAGGTAGCAACCAGCATCTTGAATCGCACCCAGAAGCAAACTAGCAACCATGCAGCTCACAAAGCAGAGGTGTTACATAGGCATATCAAAGCATGCCCATCACTGTCCAGGCTGCAGCATTCTGGACCAGTTGAAGTTTCCAGGTGGTCTTCAAGGGCAATCCCATGTAGAGCATATTTCAGTAGTCAAGCCATGAGGTGACCAGGGCATCAGTGACTCTCTGAATTATGAATTGATTGTAACTATAGTTTTTCAAAAAGTCCTATTCATTCTTTTCAGACTAAATATGCAATCTTGGCAATAATTAAATTCCTTTTTCTTTTTATTTCAAGGGGAAGTTGCATGATCCAGATGGAATGGGGATTATTCCAAGGATAGTGCAAGATATTTTTAATTATATTTATTCCATGGATGAAAATTTGGAATTTCATATTAAGGTAATTCGTTCGTTCGTTCGTTCATTCATTCATTCAATATGGATACTTAACTTGCAGTGTGAAACTGGATGGCTAACATACTGTTAAAAACAACAGACAAAAGCAATGAAAGGAAAGGAAAGGAAAAAGTAAAGACACATCATATATGAGGCCACTCACATTCCTGCACAATTAAATAGGCTCACCTAATGCCCTGGGCTAGGGCCTCAGGGAATAACCAAGTCTTCAATGCATTATGAAAAGCTGGCAGGTTGTGACTAGCCATCTCCTCCCTACAACATCAATCTCAGAGGAAGGAGGAGAACCATCACAATACTATGCCCTACTTCCAAGCCTCTGAGCTGGTCCAGAAGCATACCATGATTGGTAGTATCAAATACTGCTGAGAGACCAAGGAGGTCCAGGATGGATGTGCTACTTGCTAGAGGTGATCCATAAGTGTGATCAGCACCATGTCGGTACTATATCCCAACCTGGAGCCCAACTGAAAAGGATCCAGATAATTCACTTCCTTCAGTGCCCTCTGAAGTTGAAGCCCAACCATATTCACAACAGCCTTCCCTAAAAAGGGCAGGTTGCAAACAGAACAAAAATTGTCCAGTACTGTTGGGTCCAGCAGTGGCTTCTTGAGAAAGGGATGGACCACCACCTCCATAACCACAGATGGGGCCACCCCTTCACTCAGGAATGAATTTACCACAGCCTTGGCCAATTAGAAGGGACATGATCTAGCACGTGAGTAGCCATTACAGGGCCAATGACTGTCCGCTTCCTTGAGACCAAGAGGCTCAAATTCCTCCCAAATGGCCAGGTCAGATGGTGCCTCAGTCAAGTCCATAGGAACTTGACAGCCAGAGTCCTGTTCAGATTGGCCCAGAGCAGATTCTGTCAGATGCCTTGAATAGCCCTCAGAGCGGCCCTTCAGATATTCCTCTGGCTCTTCCCTCCCCAGGAGGGACTGGGTCACTTTGAACAGTGCCACTGACTGGCTATCTCCAGAGGCTACGAGAGTGGAAAAACAGTTAGGTTTTACTGCTGTTATTGCTACAAGATAATCCTTAATAATGGCTCTTGTGTTCAGTACTTTTAAAATTTATTTGCTTTGTAACTCAAAACAGTTCCCAAGGATTCTTGGGTGAAAATTCCCAGTTAGAATTCCTTTGACAGTGAATTGGTCATCTGGGTCCCTAATGAATGATAGCTTACTGGGGATGGAAACTGCTGTAAAGCTAGGTATTCTCTGAAATTCCAGTTTTTTGTAGGGGGTTTTGCCACTACTGTCAGTAGATTTTAATAGTTAGACATTTGTCAGTGGTACAAACACTGTTGGCAGATTGGTGGAATGCAAGAGCGAAGAGAATCCAGAGTTGCTTTTGAGGGGTTGAGGGCCCCTCTGAAACAGTTTGAAGGTATGTAGGGAGTACAGGCCATTTCCCATTGTGAGAGCAATGCAATTTCCCATTGTGTAACTGTAAATCCTTTAGTTTGAGATTAGATACAGTCCAAAGTTTATTTTCTTCACAAACTTTACTAAACTTAACTCTTAAGTTAAGTGAGTACATTGTTAAGAGCTGATTGGTAGGTATTCTTGGGATCTGAGAATGAAAGATCAGTTCTGTCTTACAAAAATTGGTGGTTGTTTGCCTTAAAACAGATTATTGCACAGATATTTGGGTAAGATTAGTCTTCACACTTTCAAACTGCTATAGTTTGAAACCCCTTGGAGATTTGAGGATAGTATTTCTTTACTGCAAAGTATTATATATTTTATATTTGAGGTGTTTCAGTGATTTCCATACATACAGATAATACAGACATATTATCAGACATATGTTAATATTATGATGTTAGGATAAGAATGCTACCCAAAGTTGATTTGTACATGTACTTGCATCCCCAAATTTGGAAGAGGCTAGTGATGTCTAACATTAGTGACATTTTGCTAAGATGCAGCATCATTTCTGATTTTCTAAACTTCACGGGTCCATTTTTTAAAAAAGCTATGTGCCATTTTAAATATTATACATTTTTGTAAATTTCTTTGTAACACAGTGGCTCCCAGAATGGTTCAGAATACTGTAATCAGGTTTATAAATGAATCATAGGTATATTATTTTAGTTTTTTATTGAGTTTACATAGCTGAAAACAGTTATTGTTTTAATATGCCATATTCTTTTAGGTATCATATTTTGAAATTTATCTGGATAAAATAAGGGACCTTTTGGATGGTAAGTATATTCTTTCTTTTGAGGGGGAATAGGAGCATTTTTCTTGCAAACAAAGCATAATCAAACTTGATTTTAAATGTATTTTAAGCAGTTGAGAATCAATTGGAGACTCTAGTGAAATAAATACATACACAAACCCACATGTAGCTAAAACTGTTAATTCGTGAAGTACTAAAGAAAATCAAGTAAAATGAAATCTTGGGGACAAATTTAAGTAGGTAAACAAGCTGTAGAAGTTCAAGATTGGGACATTGTTGGGCCATTTAACAAATAAGGCACTGATGTCCACATAGTAATAACAGCGTGAGGATGGGCAAATTAAAGAAGTGGCAGATAAGGGGAATTATAGTTTGGCCTTATAAAACAGAAGAGGTAGACAAATTCATGATTAGTGGCAAAATGCCTAGGAGTTAAGTATTATTTTTTATATAGTAACATTATTGTTTTGTACAGGTAATCCTGAGTTAGTTTGTTTGTTTGTTTATTTATTTATACATAGACATCCCCGCCCATCTCCTCGCAATGGGGGACTCTGGGCGGTTTACATCAAATTAAAACAAATAAATACATAATTAAACTTTATAAAAAGACAAACACATCTACACAAATGGAAAGAAGAGAAAAAATCCAAGAGGCGGATGGAAGCCACACTAGGCCTCTAGGGGGCTAGCCAACCCCATTTCTGACAACCTCCCTCCCCACCCAGTTAATGACTGCCCTTACAAGGAACTTACAACAGTGCTGAAAAAGTAGTTTTATGACCTGTCCTCGAACTTAGATGTTTGCAGCGTCCCACAGTCACGTGATCACCATTTGCGAGCTTCACAGCCAGCTTCCAACAAGCTAAGTCAATGGAGAAGCTGGCAGTAAGTCGCAAGTCATGGTCATGTGATGTCTTGCTTAATGGCCATGAATGGTTCACTTAACAACTGCAGCTGAACTGATGTAAGTCCGGTGCAGTCATGTGATGTTTCACTTTACTACCATGTTGCTTAGCGATGGAGTTGCAGGTCCCAATTACAGTCATTAAGTGAGAACTATCTGTACTGTGTTAAATGCAAAAGGCTAGTAGTGAAAGGTAAAACTGAAAGAGGAAAAGCAAACGATCAGAATTGTGAAGAGGTTAGGCCAGCCCTATATGGCAAATACTATAATGCCACCATATAAATTGTAATGTTACATTTTGAATAGCTATTGTCACTTTATCTTAGTAAAGGGATTGGAAAAAAGTATAAAATGTAAAATTCATGTGAATACAGTATTTTTCCTAGGGAAGAAAGCTAAGGAATTTAAAGCATAGGGGGGAAAACAATAACGGACCTAAACTTTAATAGAAAATTAAAAGTCAAGTTTGTAATCAATTAAGTGGAGGTCTACTTCCTTTGTCTAATAATTATGTTATGGAAAATTGCTGCAAAATACATAATGGCATTAAAGTGGTATTAAAATATGTCCAGAAGTATTTCTGAAGAATCATGGTTCTGCCAACAGTTATTAACTAGGAGAATAGCTCATGCCCCATTACAAGGAACTATGTTCTGGTAGTAGCAAGGAATGGCTTTTGTTGTCTTACTCTGTTTTTGAACCAGAAGTATCTGCTCTGTCACAGTTAAAAATAGAATTTGCTTAGCCTAGGGCATGGCTATCTAATGAGAAAATATTAACTGTTGTAATTTTTTCCCCCCCTTTTAGTCTCAAAGACCAATCTTTCTGTTCATGAGGACAAAAACCGAGTACCTTACGTGAAGGTGAGTATAAGGTTTGAGTATGTAGCCTGCATCCTTTAGAATTTGTTTAATTACTGATTATGTTACAATATATTTTCACAGGGCTGCACTGAACGTTTTGTATGTAGTCCAGACGAAGTTATGGATACTATAGATGAAGGAAAATCAAACAGGCATGTAGCAGTTACAAGTAAGTGGTTTGTTTTAGTTTAATTTAAAAAAAAAGTCAGGTTGCTATAATTAAGAATTAGTATTTTTTGTTCCAGTGGATAACTGTCTAAACTCTAAACACATGCAATAGAAATAAAATTAATTAGGTTTTAAATGTTGGACTAAAATACTGCCCTCTTCCCCGTTTCTCTTCTGTAGCAGGGATAACTGATTTCCCTGAATGAAATGGGGATGGAAATATACTGGCAATATTATTACAACCTGTTCTCTGCTGATTGCTAGTGATAATCTGAAGTCTCTACTTCTGCTTTGGCCCTTCTTTCCATAGAAATGGAAACCTTTTCCTCCAAGGAAATGGTAATCTCTGTGACATTTTCAGCAATTAAGTAGCAATGTTTTTCTGTTTCCTACTAGGAAGAGTTACATGCTAGTAGGAAAACTTGTGGGCTATGGACAGATTGTAGAATGTATAATCCAATATATCTGAAGGATACCAGAATGGGGAAGACTGTTTAAGAATCATGCAACTTTCTGATGTCCCTCCTATCCTGAATCTAATCTTTCCTTATGGGGGGGAAAAAAAGCAAGCCACTTCTGTGTTGTTGTCTAGATAGCCACCAGGAGTCAAGCTTGACTTAAGAGTGTCTCTATTTTTTTTATTCCTTCTTTACCTCGGTGCCAAATAAATATGGCTTTAAAAATGAATGATTCAGTTTCATAGATTCTGTAGGTAAGTTACAGTTCTTTTTGATAAAGGGATATATTGTTGTTTTTTGTTAGATTTATTGATTGATTTATTCTGCTTTGATTTATGAGGCACTTATAATTCAATTATCAGGTAAAGATTGTTGCCAGAATGGACATTTATAAAGCTTTAAAACTGTTCTTTTACAGACATGAATGAACATAGCTCTCGAAGTCATAGCATCTTTCTCATTAATGTAAAGCAAGAAAACACTCAAACAGAGCAGAAATTGAGTGGAAAGCTTTATCTTGTAGACTTGGCAGGTAGTGAAAAGGTAACACTTTGATGTTTTGAAAGTACATGAAAATAAGGTATCGTTTAACTCTTTCAACATTGCCCCCTCCCCCCCCCCCCCCCCGAATATATCAGAGAAAAGTGCATCTAAGGCATTTAGTATGTATTTCTTCCCCCATTCTCTGGGCCAAGGGAGTTTTTGCCATTTGGGGAGAAGAGGGCAATTTACAGTAGGCCATCTATTTTCTTTGCAAGAACTGGTTATTTAAAATTATGTAGTGATAAGAATATGCAACACACCTGCAGTATCCTTATCATTATCCTATCACGATATCTGGCTCTTCGAAGGAGTACCAGTCACAACTGAGAAATACAGTCAAGAGTATGGCTATAATTATTATTATGATTATTTTTATTCCTGATTATATTGGAAACCTAATTCATGTCAGGCTTTGCACTACATCAGCAGAGCTTAAAAATATTATAGGTTTCTGTATTGCTGTTAGATCTAGATACACAATTATCTATATCATGGGATTGTTTATGATACTGAGAAAATTGGGAGAAATAAATAACTGTTCTATTTTGCACTGTTTTATAATATAAACTTTTCTCTTACATTTCTAGAGTTCTTGGTTGACTCCTTTTATAATTTTAACACTGCATTTTAAGATGGGTTATAGACTACTACACTTGCAATATTCCTCTTCTACACACTTATTAGAGCTTTCCTTATGTGACTTATATATAATTTCTGCAGATTTTCCATAATTGTGGAAAATCATTAGGAACAGGTTTGGGACTGGGGTACATGGGAGAAGTGTTTCAGTGGGAAAGACAAAAGCTATATTACATGTGTCTTCCTAGCTACAATCCAAAATTTGTAAAATAACAGATCGATTAGGCTTACAACTTTTTACATTATTTTAGGTTAGTAAAACTGGAGCAGAAGGTGCAGTATTGGATGAGGCTAAAAATATCAACAAATCTCTGTCAGCTCTTGGAAATGTCATTTCTGCTTTAGCTGAAAATAGTGTAAGTATGTCAGTGATTTGAAAATGCTTGATGCAAATTGCTTAATTTCAGCCATGAAATGTGTTACCCGCATGTTAATTTCCTTCACTGCTTTAGTATGCGTTGAATATTTTAATAACTGTGCTCAGTAACATTATGCATAATTATAGCATTATGCAAAATTACATAGAACTTTCTGGTTGAAAATACCATACTGAACTAAACTTAAATGGTTCTTGGTTTGGGAAAATACAAAATATTCTCATCTGTCTATAGGCTTTGTTTTTTGCACTTTCGAGTCAGTGTTGACCCCTGATGGCTGCCTGGACTAGTCCCTGCAGTTTTCTTGGCAAGGTTTCAGAAGTGGTTTGCCATTGCCTACTTCCTAGGGCTGAGAGAGAGGGACTGGCCCAAGGCCTTTGTGCCTAAGGTGGGACTAGAACTCACGGTCTCCCTGTTTCTAGCCTGATGCCTTAACCACTGCACCAAACTGGCTCTCAATGTCTATAGTAGGGGAAAGTAAAAAAACCTTTTTTTATTTGCAGACATATGTACCATATCGAGATAGTAAAATGACCAGAATTTTACAAGATTCTTTAGGGGGCAACTGTAGAACCACAATTGTTATTTGCTGTTCCCCATCATCTTACAATGAATCTGAAACAAAATCTACACTGTTATTTGGTCAGAGGTGAGTGAACAATCCTAAGAATGAGATTGTAAAAGCAGAATGATTATATTGAAGCAGACTTTAGACTTCCACAAAGTCTGTCTGATGCAAGTGTTGAGCTGTTGTGTACATAAAACATACACGCACATGTATCTTTGCTTAATGTCTGTCTCTAAAAAATCTTTCTTAAAGCTTGTCAGTATTTGATTCTGTACGTTCCTTGTCAATTATTATAAACCATCGCAAATAGAAAGTTAAACGTTCTGGGATATACATCTGGAAATTGATGTGTTATTGGGATACAAATCATAGGTGATGCACTGAGCCTTCTCAACTGAAGTTTTTTTACCTGGCTTATTTTGCCACACTCCTGTATGCAACTAGTGATGTTTTCTGCCAAATGACTGTCTTGAGCTTCTGTTTCTCACAATCATATGAAAGATGAATTAGTGTGCCATGCTGTGAAGTTGCATAAACGTGACAAAAATATGTACAATTTGTTTTAATTATTAAGAAAAGAGATTGGGGTTGAAGATTAACATTGAAATTTTCTATACAGTTTAAACAATCCTATATTTAGTTAACTTTTAATCTGCCTTTAAAATAGAGCCAAGACTATCAAGAATACAGTGTGTGTTAACGTAGAATTAACTGCAGAGCAGTGGAAGAAAAAATATGAAAAAGAAAAGGAGAGAAACAAAACACTGCGTAACACTATTCAGTGGCTTGAAAATGAGCTCAATCGATGGCGCAATGGTGAGATCTTCAGTAGTGTGATCACTTTTTATTAATGGGTAGAATTAATTGGTATAGTAAATGTGAAATGGCATAACCAAGGCTTTCACTTATAAATAACTCATATAACATTGCAATAGGAATGTAAGGTATTTTCAGCCTTTTACAATGGTTTTGTTCTTCAAAAGGCCTTTTTTTCAGCCTACCTTTGAAATTAAGTAAAATTCTCTATAGTACTGCAGCTAAATAGTTATATATATCAGTTGATTAGGCTGAAGGCTTATGAAGAGATCAAAGTATCAATGACATTGTGTTCTAATACTAAGTTGCTTTAAATTTCAGCTGTGCATAAATAGAAATTCTGTATTCAGTCCAGAAAGGCAATATTTTATGGGTATCTAAATGGCTTTTGTAAATATGAATAAAGGATTTTCAGTGAAATGTTCCTGATATAAATGCTTGTCTAAAGTTGAGTCAGTTTCTAACATTTATTTTGCTGAAAGTAATTACATCCTTGGGAATTTCTGTTTTAAAGGAGAGACTGTACCTCTAGAGGAACAGTTTGACAAGGAAAAGGCTAATTTGGAAGCATTTGCTGTAGATAAAGATATTGCAGTTATTAATGATACCCCAACTGCTACTATTGGAGTAATTGGCAATTTTACTGATGCTGAAAGGAGAAAGTGTGAAGAAGAAATGGCCAAAGTGTATAAACAGCTAGATGACAAGGTATGTATGACAAGCTATATATTGTACATTTGTTGATTTAGAGAAAACATACAGTAAAGTGAATAGACTTGAATTATGACATCGTTTGCATGAATGTGGGAGTTGGAGGTTGGTTGCTGAATGCAATTAGAGTGGTATATAATGTAAGTAAATGAAACACCTAGTGAATGGTTCAACATTGAGCAGGGAGTAAGACAAGGAGCTGTGATATCTCTGTTTAATATATTTATAGATAAATGTATATGGAATGCTTGTAGTAATTGTTAGAGATGTTTTGGTTGAGGGCTTGAATATGCATGTACATTTGTATGTAAATTATTCCATGTTTTTGGCTGAGAACCTGAATGATTTTGAGTGAATGACAGATTGTATGATGCAATGAGAAGCATGGATCTGAAAATTAATGTATCAAAGACCAAATTGTGTTTGACAGGGAAAATGGAATCAGTGATTGCAAGTTATTGATCAGAATAATTTGATTAAGTTTATTCAGGGCATTCTGTTTTGTAAATTGAGAGATAAACTTTCAATTAATCTATATTTTGGCAGTCCTTTCTTATTGCCATTGATACTGAATGGCAGATATAGATATAGATGTATATATCTATACATCAAACCGTCAAAGGAGGTGCTGACCTAAGAGATGCATGTATATATTTGTGTGTGTGTTTTTGAACTGAGCATTCACATTCTGAAAGTCTGATAGGATCTAAGGAACTACTTTGGGCATGTTCAAAGTTTGGGTCAGATCTAGTTTGTAATTACTATTCTTGTTAAAACAAAAGAAATGTGATAGAACTGCCTCCACCCTATATCATAAACTGCCTTGAGTCCGTTTAGATTTGAAAGAGGGACCCTCTTGGCACTAGGAACACTTGTTACGAAGTTCTCTTAAATGATAATAAAAGCTACTTGACATGTAGAATATATGGCTATGCTTTCTGGATACTGATTGTTTATATTAGACAGGATCAACTTAATGAACAATGCCTATTTTTACTGAGTTTTACAGCTGAATAATTTTCTTTCCCCTTTTTTATTCAGGATGAAGAAATCAATCAACAAAGCCAATTAGTAGAAAAACTAAAAACACAGATGCTGGATCAGGAGGAGGTGAGCATTACTAGTGTGTATATGTTGTGAACAGCAAGAAAGCATAATGGTGCAAAATATATGTGTTGCTTATTGTATAAAAATTGTTGCTGTTACTAAAGTATGAGAAATGTAGCTCGTGCTGTCTATATTTCACAGCTTATTTTTTTAACTCTTCAGAAGAAGATTCTATATTTTGATTAGGGTACTGGTTTCTAAAGGATTTCTGCTGGCCTATGTAGTGAATCACTGAATGGAGATCTGTAAATATCTAGAACCTAACAAGATTTAAAACAGAGATCAGTGTCATTATAGAGCCTTAAAATAAAATGAGTAGGTATGTCTTATGCTAACAATTTATCGCACTAAGCTTTCTGGAATATATTCATTAATGTTTAAGAAACAGCTTTTAAAAAATATTTACTGATAGTCCTTTTTTGATAGCTTTTAGCATCCACCAGGCGGGACCAAGACAATATGCAAGCTGAATTGAATCGCCTTCAAGCTGAAAATGATGCTTCTAAAGAAGAGGTAAAAGAGGTTCTCCAAGCCCTTGAGGAACTTGCTGTCAACTATGATCAAAAGTCACAAGAAGTTGAAGACAAGGCAAAGGAATATGAACTACTGAGTGATGAATTGAATCAGAAATCGGTAAGATAATAGAAAGGATTTTGGTCAATAAACCTTCTAGCAGTTGTCCTGAGATGACCGTTTTTCCTGAACAGCACTGTACAGGAGGCTACAGCAGTCAGCAGAAAGCTCTGGGCAGCTAGGAAAGAAATAAAAAGAAAAGTGGCCAATACTTGGGGTTTATAGGAGTTGGCAGGGGTCCTGTAGATGCTTGTACCTGCAATAGCTTGGTTGGATAATTGTGCGCAATGACTTTAATGATGACTCTAGCAGTGACGCAGAAGCTTTCATGGTCATACCAGTCTTTCAGAGCACAGTGAGAATAATCTTGGAGCCTACCACTCTTGAGCTCACAGAACTTAGAAAAAATGTTCCATTAGGAAACAAAATATGACTATTTGAATGAAAATTACGTTGTTGGAATTAAGGCAGAATTCTTGAATTGATTTTTGGCTGCTGAAAACATTACCTGGGTAACAACATTTTTTCTTGTTCCAGATAACATTAGCTAGTATAGATGCAGAACTTCAAAAACTTAAAGAAATGACTAATCATCAGAAAAAACGTGCAACTGAAATGATGGCATCTCTGTTAAAAGATCTTGCAGAAATAGGAATTGCAGTTGGAAACAATGATGTAAAGGTAAGCAACAGAAAGCCATCTAATGAACCATTAAGATTCCAAATCCATTCCTGCCCCCAAATGGCACATGTATATGTGTAAGTGAATCCCTGACATTGTATGTCTTCTCTCTTAATTATTAATTCATCATTAGAAATATCATTACAGTTTTTCTGTGTGAGAAATACTGTATAAACTTGTGTATCTCTTTGTGTTGATGTCAATACAGCACTCAATAATAATAGTTTATGAGAGATCAGCTGTAGGGATTGTCAGAAGTGGCAATAAAAACAGTTTTAAAGCAAGTAAATACTTAGTACTTACGGAAATGTTTAATGTTAAATCAGAATGCCCCAAATCTGTCACATGCAAATGGGGCTTGATATAGTTTGTGTCACTTTTGCCACAGTCTCATTTAAAATAGAACATCATAATTAAATCATATAATTGACAACTTACTAGGAAAGAAATGTTCTAATGCCAAATAATATGTGAACTCTGAATATGTTGCTGGATCATTTTATGAACTTTCAAACTTTTGGAGTTAAACATTAGTTTTTCTTTCTTAGCAGCCAGAAGGAACTGGTATGATAGATGAGGAATTCACAGTTGCAAGACTCTACATCAGTAAAATGAAATCTGAAGTAAAGACTATGGTAAAACGATGTAAGCAGTTAGAAAGTACACAAACAGAAAGCAATAAGAAAATGGAAGAAAATGAAAAAGAACTAGCAGCCTGTCAGCTTCGTATTTCACAGGTAAGTTTGTTCTGTTTGTTAAATACTTTGTAATAACCTTCTCCAATCTGATGTTCTCCAGTGGCCATTCCTTTCTGGGAGTTTGGGGATCTTGTTCAACATAATGGAAGGACGTAGGGGAAGAGGGGTTTTTCCCCCCCAATCTTAAAATGGCTGTTAATGAGGGTGTCACTCACACATTTTCTGTTCTATCTTATCTTCCTGTACAGAACAGAAGGTTAGCATTCTGTTGCCAATGAATGTGCTGAGTCCTTATTGGGCTTGAAAATATTTTAAAATACTTTTTCTAATGCTTGAAAATCTTGGGGTTCCTCCAAGTCCACTGATACTTCCTCTTTGTGTGCCTGTGATGCCATTTTTGATACAAAAGTAACTGAATATGTGGCTGTACATAGGAAATGGAATTACTTTTTCTAAGCTATGAATATTAGATTTTATTTGGTTGAACATTAGTAACTCAGATTGAGCTTGAAAGTAGTTTTTAGTGGGTTTGAATTTTTTTGGACTGTAATATGGCTAGTCTACAAGATCTCAGCGGTTTTCAAAATGGGTTATAGCTCTCAGTGTGTCTAAGGTACAGTTGTAATAAATGTGTAGCTTATTGTTGGCTTCTGTGGGTTCTAGTTTTCCATCTAAACTGCAAAAGAGAGATTGTAATTATAATATACAAAGGGAATAGCTGTGTCAGATGCTGGCTACTTCCAACACTGTCACAGAACCATGCAAGGAATCCACCTGAACAGATATTTTTTTTTATTAGGGAAGCAGTGTTTTTTTTCCTTTCCCTATATGGCCTCAAAATCCTAATGAAAGGCTTAGAAACCACCTTTGAGGTAACGGGAATGTACTCATCCCCATTCTGTTAATGCAAATTGTTTTTATAATGGAAGTAATTTAAAAATGCAAGGGATTCAATGGACTTCCATATCCTTGGACTTTCTCAAGTGTAATTCTCACATGTGAAAGTTTTGCTGTTTTAGATCTTGGTTATCGTTAGTGTTCCTTGAATAAAATTTGCTCTTATAACTCACTATTAGAGCAAGCAAAGTAAGGACAGTACAGATTGATGAAACTGAATTATTTGAAGAAGCACATATTTGGCTTTGCATACTACAGATAGTATAGAAAATATTCTTCAACTTAGTCTTTAAGTGTTCTGCAAATTGCTCAGTATATGCTTCTCCTGATGTGCATTTTGGTATTTTACTTTAAATCATCAGTTTGCTAACCTCTGATACATGTCTCTGTAATTCATTGAAATATCAATCCTATTTTCATCTTGAAAGCATGAAGCCAAGATCAAGTCACTTACAGAATATCTTCAGAATGTGGAACAGAAGAAAAGACAGCTTGAAGAGTCTGTGGATTCTCTTAATGATGAGCTAGTTGAGCTCCGAGCCCAAGGTATGTATTGCTTTACATTGTTGTTTTTGATGATGATGGTTAAGAGCATGAATCATGAGCTAAGAAGTTGAGGATACAATCTTATGGTAACTGGCACATCTCTGCAATAAGGGGATGGTGGTGTATTTTATAGTAAGCATGTTTTAATCACATATGCAAGGGGATATATTCAGATATTAAGTTGATGGATTAAGACTGGAGAGACTTAGGTTCAAGTCATCACTTGGCTATATAAGCTCTGTAGGTGACTTTGAATCAGTCACTGTTTCTTAGCCCAGCTCAGCTCACAGGATGACTTCATTAGGAAAAGTTGGAGGAGGGAGCATTATGCTTTGAATTTGTAGAGGAAAGAATAATATACAGGTAGTCCTCACTTAATGGCCATTCGTTCAGCGGCCATTCGAAGTTATGGCGGTGCTGAATGAATGGTATTTATGCCCAGTCCCCAAAGTTACGGCCGTTGCATCATCCCCCCATGGTCACATGACTGGGTGCGCCTCATCAGCAGCGGGAGAAAGACGGCGAAGGTCAGCAGGGTGCGGCAGGACCTGTTGAGCACGGGGTAGTTGGGGCTTTGCACTGTGGCACTGGTATGGCTGGCCATGGTTTGGGGCTTGAGGTGGCACTCTGTGGCAGTAGTGCTGGGGCTGAAGTTGAGGTCTGGGAGTGGTGGTGGCCGGCTGAGACTGCTGCAGGCCCTGGGCTGCTGCTTCAGCCACTGTTGCCAAGGAGTGCAGGGTGGCCAAAAGGGCAGAGATGGGGGGGATAGGCAGGTGCGGGGAGTTGAAGAGGCAGAGGAGGCAGTCCCTTACCTTACTGAGGCTCGGGGCTGGGAGGGCCCATGCCAGGAATGGCTTGGATCGGGGTGGGCCTGTGCCTAACGACCAGTGGATTCAGTTAATGATGGCAACTGGACTGCTGGGATTGCCGTCGCTAAGGGATACAGTCATGTGACATCGCACTTTACAACTGCTTTGCTTAGCTATGGAAATTCTGGTCCCGATTACTGTCGTAACCCTAATGAATAAATTATGTGTGAGAGAGATCGGTGAATTTCTCAGAGATATTTGCTGGAAACAGAATACTTACTGGGTTGCCTGCTAGTGTGATCATTCAGGACTCTTATATTTATATAAGGTGCAAATGTTATGAGGACTTTTTATACATTCTGATTATGTGTTTTAAAGATGAATTTCCCCCCCTTTTCTAGAAAAAGTTCATGAAATGGAGAAGGAACATCTGAACAAAGTTCAAACTGCAAATGAGGTCAAGGCAAGTCAACCTATATTTTAATAAATTCTTTAAAAGGAATCAACTAAATACATTGTTTGTCATTATGATGTAAAATAATCAAAACATTTGGTTTTTTAGCAAGCAGTTGAACAGCAAATTCAAAGTCATCGTGAGACTCATCAGAAGCAGATTAGCAGCTTGAGAGATGAAGTTGAGGCAAAAGAAAAACTAATTACTGAACTGCAAGAGTAAGTTCTGCACACTGCTTTGTCCTAATGAGTGGGATAGATGGGAATAACTTATTTTTGCTTATGAAATAGGCTTTTAAGTGCATTGTTCTCTTTGATTTTACATACTTAAATTTCAGTCTTTTCATGGGAAATAAAACTTGTTGATGATCACAGGGACAGAAATATCCTTTCTGTATTTGTTTTCAATTGTGCAGTTTTTTTCCTCCCAAAATTAAAAAGCACAATAGGAGTAAAATAAAAATGTCCAGTTCAAAGAACTAATGGTACTAGGTAACAGATTGGGATCTGGTTCCAGGACTAAATCCACTCCATTTTTTTACCTGAACTGGTTGAAAGATTTGGGGCTGAGAACGCAGTTCCTCTGAAGGACATGATAGCGAATACTCTGTATCCACCCACATGGAGAACAAGTGCTAAATGCAAGATAAGGCAGAAACCATCACTTCCGGTCTCACCTTGCAGAGTGGATTGAATTTCCCTGTTGGGGAAAGCATGGCAGATGAAGTGGCAGGAGCTGCTGTGCAGTTTCCCACTCAGGGAAAGTGTGAAACAGCATCTAAAGAGTTCGTCCTTTCCATACTTTCTTGTGGTGGGAGAAGGCACACAACAAATGAATTGGCTGAAGCCATTTTGTGAAGGGAGAAGATCAGTGCTCTCTGCGTTATCCTGCCCCATTGGAAAGGGCATAAGACATTGTGGAGGAGAGTCTGCAGGAGTGGCTTTCCTGAGCTCAACCATCCCACTTCAGTGCCCTTTCTGCCTTGCAAGCCTACATTTTCCTCAGTTACCCTTGCAGGGCCTTTGAGTGGATTGGCTGCAAGAGTGGTTGTATTTGATTTGTGCAACTTTGCATCTTTTGGATAAGATGTGAACCAGCCAAACAGAGCCTTGTTTAGAGATTCTGGATTTGAGATACAGATCTTACTGCAGATAACAGGGAGGAGACTTGGGGTATAGGGATTTGATTGAGACTTATAGGTTAGAATGGGTATGAACTTTCACATTTCTGAGTTAATGTAAATAATTTTTATTTAAAATTGATTAAGTTCATCTGGTAGTTCTAGGTAGAGGACTAAATTGGTTCCAAGATCATTGTTAGATCCAATGTGGTTGATATTGTCATCTTGGTTTTGAGATATTAAAGTTGGTGACTAATTTAATGTCACAAAGTAAGGAGTTTTTGAACCTTGCTCACCTCACTTAATTTTTGTTTCTGTGTTCAGTCAAAATCAGAAGATGATGCTAGAGCAGGAACGGCTCAGAATTGAACATGATAAGCTGAAAACTGTGGATCAGGAAAAAAGCAGGAAATTGCATGAACTTACGTAAGTGAAGACAATTTATGGTTAGATGTGTATAATAAAGATCTATTGATGCTGTTTGTTTTCGTATTCTTTTCAAGAAATTGGCTTCCTGGCCGGTGAATTCTGATTGAGATATTGTATACTTTTACCATCTTATATTTTCCTATAAATGGCTGTAATTAGGAATTATTTTCAAACTACCTTAAAAGCCTCTGTTCTTTAGAAAGTTCCGGAAGTTATAGTACTGGATTGTAGTAAATATTTATTGAACAGATGTACACCTAGTTCTTTCTCTTACAAAAAAAAGACAGGAGAGATGTACCTTGTCCCTAATAATTGCTAGTACACCAGGTTTAGGTTTTTTGATTGCTCTGATTACATTATGGGTTTGGGCAGCAGGCTAGTTGTTCCACTCCTTCAACAATATTGTTGACTTTTAAAGATGGATTGTTTTGCATTTGTTCCATTACTTTTCATACAGTGTACATATATGCTTCTGCAATGTTTTTGCCAGTGCTATGATATATTCTAAATAATACAGATGAAATGCCAAGTAGTTTTACTTGTTTTGGTGATAGCTTCCAAAGTGTTAGGGAATTCCTTCTGTATAAATTTGCTTCAGATCAAAAAAATTTTAAATCAATATTTTTCTTATATAATTCAATGTTTAAATGTGGAATAGGTTTATATGTTTAACTTAATAGTCCAGCTTCTATTTTTCATATTATTCAAAAATCCTGTGAACCAGAGACTTGAGAATAAGTAAGTGCTGAAAGTTTAATGTTTTTTTTATTGATTTCAGTGTTATGCAAGATAGACGAGAACAAGCAAGACAAGACTTGAAAGGTTTAGAAGAGACTGTGGTAAGCTGTATATCCTGAAAAATGTCTTTAAAATTCTTGAACTACTTTACTAAGGGAAATCTTAATTCTAATACTCTTATGCTGTTAGGCCAAAGAACTTCAGACTCTGCATAATCTCAGAAAACTCTTTGTTCAAGATTTGGCCACCAGGGTTAAGAAGGTAATGTGACATTCAGGTCTTTATTTTAAAATGAATTTAATATTTTGGATCGTCATTCTGCAAGAATCTGAACTAAAATTATATCTCTTCTTGTCAAAGAGTGCAGAGATTGACTCAGATGATACTGGTGGGAGTGCTGCCCAAAAGCAAAAGATTTCTTTTCTAGAGAACAATCTTGAACAACTCACAAAAGTCCACAAACAGGTAAACTGTGATATTCTTATATTTTTGCTTCCATGATTCAAAAACTACATTAACAATGGTTTTATAAAAAGGTAATAGTTTTGTAGTAGCTTGCTCTTTATTTTTAGGGTTTTATTTTTTTGCTTCTTTGTTGCTAGTAGTTTTAATATTTTTAATCAGTTACCAACAAACAAGCATGAAGCTGAACCAGAAAGGGTAGTAAGTGACTGCTGCAGAATGCAGTATCCTCCAGAAAGGACTAAAGTACAACATGGAAAATGCAAATGCACTTGAATTCTCCTCACTGTCATCGTAACCTCCCATCTGGATTACTGCAAAGTGCCCTACGTGGGGCTGCCCTTGAAGAGCATTTGGAAGCTTCAACTATTGCAGAATGCAGCTGCATGGGTAATAAATGGTATTGGGTACTCAACACATGTAACACCACTGCTTCGTGAGCTGCATTGATTGCCAGTGTGTTTCCGGATGCAATTCAAGGTGCTGGTTGTCACCTTTAAAGCCCTTCATGGCTTGGGACCAGGTTACCTGAGGTGCCGGTTACCTGAAGGACTGTTGTCTGCCAGTTGTTTCTACCTGTCCAATCTGGTCCAGCAGGATGGGCATGCTCCAGGTCCCGTCAGCCAAGGTATGTCGGCTGGCAGGGACTAGGAGGTATGCCATTTCTGCTGTAGTGCCTGCCCTCTGGAACATTCTCCCTTCAGAGATTAGGATGGCCCTGACCCTGTTGGTCTTTCGTAAAACCTTGAAGGCCTGGTTATGTGCCCAAGTCTGAGGTCCCAAGTGTGTTAAGGGCCCTGTTTCCTGGTTATGTTAACGTCTATGGATTATAATTTTTCTTGGCTGCTGTATGTATTTACTTTTTTTGTGTTGTGTCTGTAATTGGTTTTAATTGATTTTATGATTGTTCACTGCCCAGAGTTACTTGTTTGAGGTGGGAGGCCATATAAATTGGATGGATGGATGGATGGATGGATGGATGGATGGATGGATGGATGGATGGATAAATTCTTCACAAACTTAGCAGTGGCACTGAAAACATCTGGAATAAAAAGACCAAGAAGAAATATGACAGATAATTGTGCCTCTAAACAGATGAAAAGACAGAAAACATTATCCTAATATGAACAAACAAAAGGCAATAAAAGCACTGAAAAGAGACAGGACTATCATAGTTCCCCCAGTTGAAAAGGACCTACCAGAGATGTTATGGAGAGAGCACAATAAACACTACCTCTGTGCAAAAAGTAGACAGTCAAATCAAGGACACTCCCTGTACACTAACCAAAAAAGGACAGATCACAAAACAAGCACACTAAAGAATGAAAAGCAATGGACTTACACTCCATTTTCTATAGATATCCAAAAATTTAAAAGCTGAAGTCTTGCTCTGAATCTATCGTAATGCTGTTAGGAACCCATATATGCCACCTGTCCAAAGAGTGGGCTGAGAAATATAAACATCTAATTGATGGCTGCAAACATTCCATCAGCTCACTATTACAATGCCTCAAAAAAAAATTTAAAAACTTATACAGTAGAAGAGAAAGAATGGT
This sequence comes from Liasis olivaceus, assembly GCA_030867105.1. Classification (NCBI taxonomy): domain Eukaryota; kingdom Metazoa; phylum Chordata; class Lepidosauria; order Squamata; family Pythonidae; genus Liasis; species Liasis olivaceus. The sequence continues at coordinate 15,416,586 of CM061351.1, forward strand.
ATTCATCAATGATAGCCTTTGATGTCACTGCTCTTTCCACATTTGTTGACCCAAAACTATCCAAAGAAACAGCTGCAACATTATATAACACACCCAATTCAACTGAGAACACAAAAATCAAAATATCAAAATTTCGGAATTTTGTAAACCTGTGCCTCACCATGTACTTTCAGTTTGATAGCCAAATCTATGACTAGATCAAGGCGATCCCGCTGGAATCCCCCATTCAGGAGTCACACCAGAAACAGTAGTACAACAACTACAGTAGTACACAACTAGAAACTTTAGTCCTCCAGCTGAGTCCAAAACATGGATCTGCTATGTAGTCAACAACTTGGTCATAAAAAAGATATTTGAGAAAATACAGCTTAATTAACCACATGTTCATAGAATCAAATTCAGAAAAGAAGAAAGAAATAGACCTCCCTTTCTAGATATCCTCAGCAAAAAATACAGCACGCCTTAAACCACCAAAAAACAACCCACATAAATCACTACAATAGTAATAATCCAGCAACATGCAAAAGCAACTGCATACTCTATTCCGATGAGCCATAGCACATCATAATCACAGAAAGCAGAAATAATCTATTTGGCATCATTGAACACAGTAGATACCCACGTACAGCCCATAAAAAATATAACCCTTTCTTACATCAAAGGCATTTCCTAGTCCATTGAGAAGTTACTCCAACCATTTGGAATAACTGGAATAACAAAGTCCTTACATAGCACCCTAAGCTAAACCAAAAACCCAGTAACAAAGATATATAAAGTTAAATTCCATCTATGGATCTATCAAAAGCTGTAAATAAAGACCCAGCATTAGGGAATCAACTCTACACATAACATTCCCTCCATCTTACAGCAATCAACCAAAAGATAAACTCTCTCCTTATCAACCCAACAACCAAAAAGCAACTAGAGTGCAACAATCAGAGAAAGAGAACCACACCCTCCCAATAAGCCACATAGCTGTCAACACCATCTATCAAATAAAAGCAGTCAACACACAGACAGAACCACCAAATTATCGGCCAAATAATCTACCAACAAGGCATCACGTCTCTTGCAAAACAATATCTACCCAGAGGATCATCCCATTCAAGCACCTGCAAAGCAGGCAAGACAGATGGATATATAATGCCTGCCAACCAAGGAAGTTCATTTCTCCAAAACTCCTGCACCAATGATGTTACATAAAAGCCAAGCTTGCAGAAAATTAACAATGTGATATGCCAACTCTGAGCTACATGGATTTGCTGCCATCACAGCCAGTTTTGTGCAGGTAGTCCTCAACTTATGACCACAGTAGGGACCGGAAAGTTTGTCATTAAGCAGTGCAATAGTTAAGTGAGGTATCGTGACCACATCCGATTTTACAACCTTTTTGTTGCAGTTGTTAAATTAGACATCATGTGACCGCAACTTGTGACCTTCCCTGCCAACTTCTCTATTGACTTTGCTTGTTGGAAGCCGGCTGGGAAGGTTGCCAATGGTGATCATGTGACTGCAAAACACTGTAAACATCATAAATGTGCGACAGTTGCCAAGTGCCCGAATCACAGTCATGTGACTACGGGGATGCTGCGATGGTCATAAGTGCAAGAACCAGTTGTAAGTCACTTTTTCAGTGCCGTCGTAACTTTGAATGGTTGCTAAACGAAAGGTCATAAGTTGAGGACTACCTGTATTTATGCTAGAGTTAGGGTTACGGTCATTACTGCTCATTAACTATAGTGAATAAAGCATACCATCAGACCTCAAAAAGCTTTTCTGTTTGTATTACAATTTTTGCTTGGTCTAGGACTTTGATAAAGTATTCATTCTCTGAGCTGTCAGTTTGTGTTAGTAGATAGTACATATGTACAATGCTTCAGAATCAATTTGAATAAGGTGTTTTAGGATTTGTAGGGACTCAAACATAGGACTTACCTGCAACTCCATAAGCAGCCCCATCTTCTTTCAGGATGATGCAGCTGGAGATATACAGGTGCTACATTCACACACTCATGTGTTCTGAAGAACCTCTTCCAAATTGTATCAAAACCTTTTCATACTCTTAGATAACCATTCAGAAATATCACCATTTATTTTTTAGCTTATGAAAGAGTTGTGAGTGGTGGGCTTAGATGAAAATGAGTAAAGTTCTTCAAAATATCCTGTAAGAATTAAATGGAAAAATCAGTAACATTATGTTCATTATTGATTCATTTACATTGGCTTTAGCTAGGATGTATGCTGTATACCTTCATGTGACAGAAATGCTTTAGTGCATACTGATCTGAAATTTATAATAATCTCTAACATTTGTTACACAAATTCACACACGTTACTCTGTATATATGTCCAGTTGGTACGTGATAATGCAGATCTTCGCTGTGAACTTCCGAAACTGGAGAAACGGCTTAGAGCTACAGCTGAAAGAGTTAAAGCTTTGGAATCGGCACTAAAGGAAGCAAAAGAAAATGCATCCCGAGATCGCAAGCGATACCAACAAGAAGTAGACCGAATTAAAGAAGCAGTGAGATCAAAGAACATGATCAGAAAGGCACATTCAGCACAGATTGGTAAGTAGAGCAAATGAAGCATAGACATGAAGTGCTTTGATTTTTGGTAAGTACGTATAGGTTTTAAAATAATAGGATATCACAAACATACATTCTGTTAGAGCGTTAATTCCTTAATTTTACCTGGGTTGTTGCTGGGGGAATTTTTGGAAGGCCCCAAAATTTGTTTTGTGTTTAGCAATAATTAAACAAAGTACAGCAAGTGTTTTTACAGTACAAAGAAATTGAATGGTCTGTGCTTGCGGTTAAGAGCATGGCACCAAAGGAAAGGGAAGCGGAAGAGAAGAGAGAAAAACGCTAATTCTGTTACTAGAATCCAGTAAGTAATGTTGCTGGAATGAAACCCACAACAGAAAAGCTGGTGGCCTCTGGGACAGTAGAGGGAATGGGGCTTTTGGGTAGAATTAAATCCAACAGCATGGAAGATCTATGACTGCCTAAAAAATCAGGTATTTAGCAGCTGAACTGCTTGGAATTCACATTTTCACATCTTAGCATACAAACATTCTGGTTAATATTCATGGACTGGATATAAAGAACAGAATGCTTCCCACCCACCCACCCCCGCCCCCCTCAAAAAGAGTTTTGTATGTCTGAAGTAGGATATAAGCCTCAGCAGGTAATAAATAAGTCCCATTTCAGAAGAGAACCTCACACCCTCTGGAGAACAGTGTGGGATACAGGGCATGGAGGTGAGGCCTGCTGCTGGAAAAGAAGAGTTGGTTAAGAAAGATCATCCTCCCCTCTTCAGATAGCAGGGCTCTGGTGCATTTCTCTCTGATGCCTCTTGGAAGGAGTTTTTCAGGTTGCAGAGGCCTAACCCAGGATCCTTCTATCCATCCATCCGTACATTTAGTCCAGCTTTTCAGGATACTAATTCTTCCAAAAGACATGGATTTGATTGATAAAATCATGTTGTATTTCATAGTGTACTAATAAATCAGGGTGTATCCCACAAAACAGTTAACATCAATTGGCCTTTTTGGTGGGCAGTCAGATGAACTGGAGCAAGTGCTGAGTGCTCTTTAACTATAACATCCATAACATGAATTCTCAAACAATTACAGACTGTGTGTATTCAAGTATTTTTATATATTTGCTGCTTTATGTACCAAAATCTGACTGGGTGCCAGATTTTTTCTTGGGTTTTATAGTTTGCCTACTGAAGCATTCATGTAAAAATCTTTGTTTAATATCCTGCATTTTAGAAAAATTTTACAATGCATCTTACAATATTGTCCTTCCACATTAAATATAGACATGAGCATATTTTAATTTAAAAACGATAACATTGTTTTGTGATACATAAAGTTATGTTCTTCTGGTCTAGCATTAGTTACATCAGGTATATGAAATAACTAGCCCACAGCAGCATAAACCTCAGTGGCCAGCCTTTAAGACACTGAAAGGATCTTAATCCATTGGACAAAAAACTATAATAGGAAAAACAAAGAGCTAAAATTAGTTAATTATAAATGTTCAAACTGATTGTAAAGAGCCATCCTCAGCTGAAATATGTTGAAATACTTTTCTGGAGCATAAATATTATTTCCTATTTCCATATAATCTATCATACTAATCACATTTTAGCCTTGCTTTATTTCTTATACTTGTATTTTTTTCATATAGCTAAGCCTATTCGTCCTGGTCAACATCCAGCTGCTTCTCCAACTCATCCAAATGCCATTCGTGGTGGAACTGCTTTTACTCAAAATAGTCAGCCAGTTGCCCTACGTGGAGGTGGAGCTCGGCAAGAGAAAGTATGAATATTTAGATGATCAAGGTTGGTTGATTACTTTAAACTTGCAGTTACTTTATATGCAAGAAAATGTAGAAATTTGGGAAATGTCCTCCAATACAGAGAGAGAATGAATTAATAACATACTGGAATTGTACACTAGTATTAGAATCATGTAATCATTACTGACATCATGGAGACTGTATATGGTAATGAATGAATGTATATAGTTATGAATACTTGTGTAAAGTCAGACTTATGAGATTGTAACAGTTCTAAGCATTTTTTGTTTGTTTATGCATGTTCTTTGGTTATTTCTAGATGGTGAGAAGTACACACAACATGATCAGAATTGGATATTGCGCAATGAGAGTCATTCCTTGAAAATTAGAAAATTGAATAAATTTATACCATCTGTACAGCTCTTCTCATTTGGATTTGGCTAATTGAGTCCCAACAAATTAGGAAAAATCTTTTCTTTCTTGGAAAATTGACGTGTAACTTAAAATGTAGCTCTCATTACATGATCTGTCTTTCACGTCTTAAATTTAGTCTGCACTGTGCCAAGTTGAATGTATGTTAAGCAACATCTTACTTAAAATTTCCTAGCTTAATTTATGTATATTTAATGGTCTTAGGAAGTGTGGAGCAATGTTGAAATAAGTTTTGAATTCTACCACTTTTAATTACACTACTTGACCCACTCCTGAATTAGAGCAACACTGTACATTAATTTTGCCTATGTGGCTGTATAGAGACTAAGTCTAAAATTATTTGTACAGTATGCAGTTAATGAGGTGTGCTTATGACGACTGTTGCCGTTAGGCACTGAACTCTAAAAACATGGAACTAAGAAATTCTGGTTTTGTGAGGCTACATAACTGTTCAGTTAAATATCTCTTACCGGGTTACTGAGTTAATACTGTGTATAGTAAGTAGTAAATATAGGTTTACATGGAAAGATTTGGCAATGACTTTAATCTGTCCTCTTCTTGACTATACACAGAATAGCATGATGAGGTGAAAACATTCTGCTTCATCTTGATGAGCCTACCAATTATCAAAGCTGTATAAATTTGGTGAGAAATCGGGAAAGTTATTTTGCATTATTTGTGTTTCATATTTTAATAAACTATTCTACAAATAAACTCTACACATTCTATAAACTACAAAAAGTCTACAATAGTGTACAAACTACAAATCTGGCTTAAAGCTTGAGAAGAAGAATTGATTCATTAAAAACCTTTTCAGGAAACTGAAAAACAGGAGCAAAGTTAATTGTTTAAAAAGACAGAAATGTTAGATGACTATGGAAATTGAGCAACACTGAATTTATATTGTAATTTATTTGTAAATCTAGATTTCTGTAAATGTATGTTTTTCCAGACATCTTGTCAGACATCTTAATTGCTCTTCTGTTTGTTTTTGCAAACAGTCCCAAACTGTCTTTTTTTAAAAAAGAGTTTTGCCCTACAGAACAGCACTTCATGAAGTTCTAATAATGCCTTTGATAGGGACTTCCTGCATGATAAATTCTAAAGGATTTAGAAGGCTTTCTCATAACAATCATAAGGTTGGTAGGAGTAGAAGAATAAACAGTGGAGAAATGCTAAATATGTAACTGCTTTCCTGGAATGCATTTATGCTAGTTTTGTATCTTGTTACAGTAAGTTCACAAGCACTTGGGGATAAAGGTTTTCTGTAGATTTTTATGACTAACTTTTTTACAAATTAAAGTATTTGTATTATGATGGAGCTTAATAATAGAAAAATTAGGCTTTTTTCCCAATAGCTTCTCATTTGTGAGTTTTAAAATAATTTTTAGAGGCTGGATTTTTTTTAATCAGCCAAACTGTTGATAGTTTTGGAATTGTCCTAACACAGTTCTTTCTGTGTTTAAAATAAACACTCCAGACATGAGATGAAAAGAATTCTGCAACATAAGAGGGGACTTGTACAAAGGGAAATGGGTATTTAAGTAATAATTCTTAGTGTTTTCAGTTGCAATAGCCTATGTCAGTTTCTCAACAGTAATTATAAGGTTCCAATCCCGATTCAGTTTGCACAGTTCAAATTTGGTTTCTTGGCAGTTTATTCAAATGAAGCAGGATATTTTCTCATGGTTGTTTATGGTAGTTTCATTCCTGTAAGTAATGTATCACAGGTTTTGGTGCTGATATGGCTGTGTAAATTAATAAACTGTACCTAGCATGTAGCTCAAAATGTACATTCTTTTTATACCTGGAGTTTTTTATTTTGATCTGATACGAAGTTTACTAAGCATTGCAACTTGGACTTTCAAAACAACTCCCTTTTAGTTCTTTGGATCACCTGTGGTATGTTGCATGACAGGACGACTGCTGGTTTTGCGAATTTAAAATCTTCAGTCTTCATTAGAAATGTTAAATGCATTGAAGTTTCAATTTATGGTCTTTGAGTCTTCTCCTCTAGCTCATTTTTAAAAAATGGCTTAGGATAGGAGTTGAATAACATGGAAGAACACTATTCGTGGAGATGAACTAAATTATCTACCTAATATTACTGATACAATAGTAACTCTAACTTAGACATGAAATGAAAGAGTTTGCCTATGGGCACAATGGTTTATTCTCAATATATGAGAATGAATAATGATTTGGAGAGGATGCCATACAGTTAACTACTTGCATGCTGTAAATGTTTTGTGTTTTAAATAAAGAAAATCTTTGAATTCTAGTGAAATTCATTGAGATGTAATTTAATTCCCAAGTAGCATCCATTTTATGGTGTTATATCAATATATATTGTACTAAGGTTTTATATCTACTACAAGCAATATTCTGCTAAGATTAATTCTGGAAAGAGCCTTCAATAGCAAGCATTTCTCCTTACTGCAAGGGGAAATTCATATACCGCACTATTACATAAACTTATCTAGATACCAGGGACCAAGAAGTGTACACTTGCAATGTTGTCTTTATTCATTTGAACATGATTTTGCGCTCACTCATGCAAACTTGTATAGTTTTCATGGTTGTGGCATTCAGATTTGAACATGTGTCAGTCTTTATTTATTTATTTAATTTGTATGCCGCCCATCTCCCCCAGAGATCTTTGCTCATAGATAGTGTTCATATGCACTGATAAAAACCTGAAGTTCAGGCCTGAACCTCTTACCTGTTGAGGGAGCATATCTGTGTAAGTGATATGTAAGTCATCTCCTAATCATAAATGGAAATGGTTCTGGAATGGGACACACATATCAAATATGGTGGCTTGGGCCCTACAAATTCCCTTGACAGATCTCTAAACCTTCCCACAAACCTGCTGTACCCTCCCAAGGACTCCTGTGTAAAGTCAGCTTGGCATGTTGGCACTAGCCATTTTATTTCTGAGAGATTTTCTCTGCCCCTGATGTATCATGGAGGAGGTAAGTGGCACTCAAATTGCCCTTCGGGGAGCTGCATGCTAAAGGCTATATGACTTTCCCAGAATAAGCCCCATTGCTGCACCCAGAATTAGGAACTTCAGGGACCTAGAAGGTGAAGAGACAAAGTGAGAAGGAATGAAAAATGCTTTCTGAAGAGGTTGACCTCAGTCAGCGGCTACTTCCAGCCCAGGATCTCCTCTTAGCACACGAGAAATTTATGCAGCCCAGATTTCAATTCATACAATAAAACATAGCCTCACTGCTCTTGCACATTGTCCAAATTACTGCAGCATTTCCAGTCCAGTTCTTGGGTGGGGCTTTGCTGTTGCCAGGCTTGGAACCAGCCATGGTGAATGGGAAACACTCGAATACAAAATGAGCCTGCCCTCCCCTCCTGTAGAAGCCCACCTGCTAGGGGTAACCCTCTCCTTGTTTGGTCCTGAGTGCCTGACTTTCCTGGGCTTCAGTTTTCTCTGCAACCTGGAGTAGAATTTCATCACATTCCTCAAGTCTTTTTAAACATCCACACTTCCATGATCTGCAAAAGGTTTTAGACCAGGTAAATTTTGCTTAAATACCTTAAAGCAAAATAACACATGGCCAGATCTACATCAGGTGGACTGAGCAGCTACTCACATCCTGTAATTGGAACAGTGGGCCTTTGTCTGGACAGAGGTAGACATACGTTGCCATTTTTAACAATTGTGTCTCAGTGTACAAATTGTAGTCATTCTCATTCCTACTGACACAGCTTCCATGAAACATAATTAAACATTTCTTAATATCTGGTGAGTTTCCTGATACCATTGATTAAATGGACAAATGGATTAAATTCTACCTGGCTAGCAGAAAGGAATTAAAGATATTGGCCACCAGAGGGAGCAGCAATCCTTTTGTTCTACACTATAACTCATTTTGAAAAGTTCAGCAAGGTATAGAAAATCTTTCCAATCCATTAATATTACCTCCTCTCTGGAGGAGGCTCAGAATGGAAATGTTGGCAACATGCCGAGCCGCTACCCTGCAGCCCCTCCCATAAGGATGAATTGGAGGATCTTTGGAAAGTCTTTGTCTGCAGCTCTCGGCCTGATGTGGCCTGTTTTCAAACTTTTCAGCCACTGATTTTCTGCTCAGTTTTCAGAGAGTTACTCGGGTGACGGAGTTCTGGTTCCTTTTAACATAATTTCTTCCCACCATTCCATTCTGCTGGAAAGAATAAAAGCTGGTTCAAAGCATTTTATTTTCTGATTTTAAAAGAACTGTCAGAGACGTGCTTTTACAAAGCAATAAAAGTTATAGAACTGCAGGCTTTTGATAATTTTTTTTGTGCAGAAAGCTGTTGATCTTTTGTGGGATGACTAGGATGGTAGAACACATTTAACAAGCGTAGGAAATGAAGATCTATGATTTTTGATACTGTACTGATAAATTTCACTGCTGAGTGTTTCAGAAAAAAAGGGCTGGTGAACTAGTTAAGTGAAAGACTTTCCTTCAGATCTACCTGACAATGTTTTTAAGTTTCCTGGGAAGCAGAAGATAATGAAGAATTAAGTGTAAATGAAAATACCTCAGTTGTGGTTGGTGAGGCCAGCTTGAAGCAAGCAATAGGGATGTAACTGGAAAAGGCTTGAAATGCCAAGCTTAACTAAGTTAAAAACTGAAAAAGCAATGAGGTAACTGCTTGTCATAAGCAATATAAGCAAGGGCCTTTACTACTTCACACAATTCAGAATTTATCATCTCAGGTCATTTTGGTCATAAGAAGTCAGTGGTTTTAGAATGACTTGGCTGGGTTTACACAGCACTATAAATCATGGTTTTAAAACCACAGTAGCTGGGTTTACACATCATGCTAAATCAAAACCAAACAAACCACATTTTGGTTTACCATGATATATAAGCCTAGCCAGTTCCTGTTTCTAAAACTCTTAGTGTAAAACAGTGTTATTGTAATCTTTTCAAGAACATGAAACACCCAGTTATTTTTTTTATTAATGCTGAGTTTTCCTGTTTCAAAAAAGAAAATAATACTGAAATAAACGTGTTTAATAGTTAATATTAATTAATAATTGATTATAGAACTCAGTGGAGCATATGAGCTTGCATATGATGCATATTTTATCAGTGCCTGAATGAAGATTTGTTAAGTCTTAGAACTGGCATATTTTATTTCAGCAATTGGTCTTGGTTACTGTGAGTGATGAAAATCAAGTTTCACAAAGATACATTGAAAGAAAAGATAGTAAGCCTCTCAAGGCCTTTTTTAAAATGCTAATATTTGTTGAACTTTCATTCAAGACTTCTAGTTGTCATTCTTTAAAAATGGTTTTGCTGTGATATCTAGGGATAAAGCTATCAGCATCTTTTCATTCATAGTCCTTGTTTGATTAGTGAAACTGAACAGGTCCAAATCTCAGAACAGTTGGTAGAACATCTTTGTTTTTTGGAGAACATTGATGTTCCATGGTGGAACACAGTGGTTCAAAGGATACAAGAGAAAAAAAGAAAAAGGGATTGGGGAAAGTTAACACCTGCTGTAGTTCCTACAGTTCGTTGACAAATAATAGCCCTGGATTGGAAGCAACTGAAAAAGATGAGCCAAAAGCTTTGGTTCTCTCACTGAAACTTACAGAGTGTTCCTGCTTCTTCTCTTCCTAACAGCTGCCTGCTAGAATTGGCAGCTGAAGATGGGAGGAACCTGGTAAAGGAAGCTTCTCAGCATTGCTGAAGATTAGCTAATATGCCTGACTCTAAGTGGTATCTGACATGTTTTATTGATTACAGTCTGTTCTAGCAGAGGCATCTTTGGGGAAAGTAGACTAAGGAGGTGCAGGCTATTAAATGATTTCTTTCATGGCTGCCTCTCCTAATTGGGCATGATTAATAATGAATTGGAACAAAACCCTGAGCCTTACACGCTCTTAAATTGCCTGTGAAAGAGCCTCACTTATGATGAATCCTTAGATTGTACTAGGCTCAAATTCCTTTTCCTCATCCCAGGGCCCTCATGTGTTTTCTACTTGTCATACAGCTGTTGATCAAACAGCTGTGGGGATGGGATTTGCATGCTGTACCAGGGATGTGAGAAACATTCCTACTGCAGATATCCTGCCTGATCTGTAATCTGAGGTTCCCAAATTTGCTAATCTTAAAATGGAAAAATTATTATATGTTCTTATGCTTACTTGATAGCTACAGTATAAGAGAAAAACAGTCGTGTTGTTACACTCTGTTTGACCACTGTTTGAAAAGAATGCTCTTTGAAGTAAACCATTCACCTATTTGAAAGTCCATTGCTTTATCAATCCTAGCATGGTTTACCTGGGAATAATCCTCCCCTACAAAAACAAAAACAAAAACCTTATATCTGACAAGATATATTGATTACTAATCTTGGTATACTGCTTAATATCCTGTTTGGTAAATTGCCAACTTTTTCTACTACAGTGACATTATTTGGCCAATCAATCAATCAATCAAATGATACATTATTTTTGAATAGTGTACTTGTGATCAAAAGGAAGCAAAAATGTAACTGGTCCTCTAACACAGTGCTGATCCAACAACTTCATGAAATTCGGTGGCTGTACTGGAGTAAAACAAAGGTAATACCTTCTTTTTTATCCATCTTCTCTGTGAAATAAATATATGTTCTTCCCCGTTTACCACAAATTCAAATTGTAAGGTCCTTTGCCAAAAAAACTGTTGTAATTTGTCAGACCCATGCATAATTGTACTATATTAATAATTAAAACTGCACCATAAACGAATGATCAAAGAAGAGTAGAGCGGAAACATCATTCAAGGTCCTATTTGTTGCTCAGTTCTGTCACTTCAGAACATATATCTGTAGGTTTCACATAAAAATATTCATCAAACAAGTATGTTCATTGAGTCTTTGTCTTCAGGTATTATTTAAATATTGGGATGTCTCACACCTTACCTCCTTCTGTGTGGTCAGTATGCATCTTTGTAGTCCACTCTTATCATCCAAAGGTTGCATTCTAGGTCTACCAGGAAAAATGACATTGCTTTCTTTAAACATCTACATCTGGCTATTACGGTGAGGGCTAGTAGTGCTATTTAAAAGATCAGTGTTGATCTTTTCTGTGTTTTTGACTTGTTGATTGAGGAGATTTTTTACCCAGTCTTTTATTGTCTTTTCTCTTGTTTTTATATGAAGTTACTTGATTAAGCTGGGTGGCCATATTAATTTGCATAATACATTAATAAATAAATGAATGATAAAAATAGGATAGCACAGCATAGGACTCTGTTATCTGTAAACTGCTGCATGTGAGTCTCCTGTATCAGCGACTACTAAAATAAGGGTTTTTCTTTATTATCTGTTTTACAGCTTTGTAGAGAACCACAGCATTTTTATTCTACCCTTCAGTCCACAGAATTCCCATGAGAATTTACAAAGGCAGTAAAACAAGACAATCCCTAACTACAGGTTTACAAAGGATGCAGTACAGAAAGAGGGAGGGAAAAGTAGAGAATGCAAGCAAGTGCTAATTTTAAAAATAAGAATGGAAATATAAATGCAATCTTGCTTCAAATAAGAGCTGTTAGAGAGTAGAGTAAGACCAGTAAAATATCTCTAGATATCTACTTGACCTCCCATTCCTAAGTATTATTTGTATACCTTTATCAAATTACTATACTAGGATATTATTATGAGCTATTCCACATACAGTTAGGGCAACATTTATTTCCTTCCTCTGTGTGGAGGTCATATTCAGTAACACCCTTTCCAGAAAAGCTGATATCATTTAGAAGTATCCTATTAATTATAGCTCTTCTGCCTTGGCAGATCCATATGTATGTATGTGTATGTACTATGTATGATGGAGCAAAAGAGCTACTATGTTCTGTATCGCTTTTCAAGGCCAATCCAGCTGGCTATCTCTTGTCTGGCTTCACCGCTTAGAGGGAATAAACACAATACAATATAGCAGAACAGCCACTCAGGCACATTAATCTCTGTGTCAGGTCATTGAATGGGAAACAAGGCAACCATTGTTCCTCCAGGGGACAAGAGAAACTTGCAGAGAAATGTAGAGAATAAAGATAAAAACTGAATCATGCCGACTTGAGAGAGGAGGCAGAAAAGAAATTGACATGTGCTTTCAGTTTTTAGTCCTGCTGTTATCACTGTAATGCATAAATAAAGAATTTTGTTTCCACAAAGCCTTTTGCAAAAGTATCTATGCACATTGAGTGCCTTTTGCCACTATTTTGGCATTCTGTGTACACTAATTCCCACCATTATGAGGTGAACAGTTGCCACTGCTTTAGTATCGCACCAGGCATCATATGCAAAATTTACTGGTGGTGTTTCCAGAATATGGTGTTAGACCAGAATTTGGTTTATTTCCTCTATTTCCATTTTTGAAAAGTGGAGATGATGGACTTGCTGGGTTTATTTGTTTAATAATAACTTTGTTACCTGGCACAGTGTGTATTTACACTACTACAGATAGTCCTCAACTTGGGGCCATTCGTTTAACAACTGTTTGAAGTTAAGATGGTGCTGAAAAAAGTGACTTACGACTGGTCCTCGCACTTATGAATGTCACAGTGTCCCCGTGGTCACATGATCAACATTTGGGCACTTGGCAACGGGCATGTATTTACGACGGTTGCAGCATCCTGGGATCATGCGATTGCCATTTGTGACCTTCCCAGGGGGCTTCCAACAAGCAAAGTCAATGGGGGAAGCTGGATTCGCTTAATGACCGTGTGATTCGCTTAATGACTGCAATGATTCTCTTAAAGGTCATAAAATTATGCGCCACTCACTTAATGTGAGTATTGCTTAGCGACAGAAGTTACGGCAAAATCCATGAAAGGATGCATTTCCCAGCTATAAAGATTGTAATGCTATGATTCTTCAATAGATTACAGAATTAAGTCACTTGGGGGACTTTGTGAAAATAGTGGTGATATATTATGTTCTCCCGTTTGCATTTGAATTAAAATGCATATGTTGGTTGGGGTTCTATTCCTGTATTCATAAAAATAGCATTTTTTTTAAGAAAGAAAATCTGATTCACAAAGACATGAAATCAACTATCTTTCTCTCCTGCTTGATTTAAATGTTCTGGGTATTTCAACAATTTGCATAGTTCAGATACTAAGCAAACTTGATCAAATAAACATCAGAGGCACTTTTGAGTATAGCTGTCATGAATAATCAGTGCTTTTTGCATATCGACTTGCAAATGGGTTTGCAATCTTGCAGCCTCAGTGTATGTAGGCATAGTGATATTTTCTGTATGCAGAACAATTAATGCCTCAGAAGCAAGAAAAGCTACCTCGCTTCTTACATTTTTCCTTCATGTACCTCATCACAAGAGATGCATATGAATGCAACAGGCTCTAAATGTCATGTGACTTTTAGGTGGACGATTGCCCATTCCTATGCAAACACTAGCTAAACAAAGGAGTTTTCTCCTAGAATCACAGAGATGAAGAGACCTTCACTGCAGGATTCACCAGAGCATCTCTGACAGATGATCATCCAGCCTATGATTGAAGGTTTTGAGTAAAAGAGAACTCACCACTGGTTGTCAGCTTGTACAGTCAGCAAGTTCCTTCCTCCTACTTTTAACCAACTGTTCTGATCCTGCACTCTGGCAGAACTGATTCCACCCTCTCTTCCATGTGACAACTCTTCAAGAATACAATATCAAGAATACTTCAGATATGTGAAGGCTGTTCTATCTCTCCTCAGTCATCTTTTCTGTAGACTAAACATTCCAAATCCTTTAAGCATTCCTCATAGGACTTGATTTCCAGACCCTTTGCCTTTTCTAAACTTGCTCCCGTTTGTGACTGTCCTGTTTGAATTGGATACTTTACTCTAAGTGAGGTCTGTGCAGGGCAGAGTAGAGTTACTCTGAGAATTACTCCCCATGATCTGGACTCTAAATTCTTGTTAATCTGCCCCAGAACAGCATTTTTGGCAGGCAACTTAACAGGGATGGGGACAACAGGGAAGTAATTTTAATTGTGCAAGGACTGCAATGAACTCTAAAAAAGAATGCTGTAGCTTTTCACAAGTTAGTTGGGGCAAGGAAGAGCATGTGCTTTTGACACCAGAAAGGTCCCTTATCTACAATTCAGGGGAATGCCTTCTTCAGTGTTTTTCAACCTTGCAACTCTAAGACATGTAGACTTCAACTCCCAGAATTAAGAGTTACCTCAAGACACCTCATGTTAAATTTATGGTCAACAAGGACACCAAGGTCCCTTTTAAATATCTTATTGCCAAGCTAGGTCTTCTCCATCCTGTATTTGTGCCTTCATTTTTCCTATCCAGATGCAAAACTTGACATTTCTTCCTGTTAAATTCCATCCTATTCCTTTCAGTCCACCACTCAGGCCTGACTAGATTTTTTTCAATCTTCTTTCAAAAGTATTGGCCACCCCTCCCAGCTTTGTATTATCTGTTTGAGCATGATGGTTTTGAGGCTGAGTTTCCTGCATCCAGACCACCGACTCTTCTATTTGTACCCTGCATTGAATAAATGTCATTATTACTTATTTACTAACATTTCTCCCTAACTCTCTAATAAACACCTCACAGCCTGCAAGTGGCCCCTAAACCCTTTTTTGTGTCCCACCCAAGCTCCTGTGATTGCACTTCTGAAATTTGTAACCAACAACCAATTATTGTACAATCGTCTACATATGTTAAGGTACCTAAGATTTAAATGGTTTAGATTTTTTTAACCCCCCCCCCAAAAAAAACAAAAAATGCCTCCCTGACCCCTCTGATGACATCATTGCATCATGATGCTATCCATTCACTGCACACTTAGCCAGAAAAAATTACTTTAAAAAAAACACAGCAGCAAATTACCAAATTAAGTCATGTTCAATCAAATATACTACTTCTGTCTCTGGCCTTGGGGCCTTGGGCTATCTTTGTTCTTAAGGGAATTTGCACTCAGTTGTTGTATTAGGATGTTGTTAGTTTCCAAAGAAACATTTATAAGTACAGCCCAATTTTCTGATGAAGTTTCCACAAAATCAAGAATACTTATGCATTTCAGCATTCTTTTAATGACTCAGTGCACATAATCAAAGGCAGGCAGCTTAACAGGGATGGAGACAAAAGGGAAGTAATTTTAATTGCGCAAGCACTGTAATGAACTCTAAAAAAGAATGCAGTAGCTTTTCACAAGTTAGTTGGGGCAAGGAAGAGCATGTGCTTTTGACACCAGAAAGGTCCCTTAGCTATGATTTAGGGGAATGACTTCCCTTACATCAGTGTTTTTCAACCTTGCAATTCTAAGTCATGTAGACTTGAACTCCCAGAATTCCTCAGCCAGCCATGCTGGCTGGGGAATTCTGGGAGTTGAAGTCCACACATCTTAGAGTTGCCAAGGTTGAGAAACACTGCCTTACACCATTCTTGAAGGATGAGTAGGAAGCAAATCTAACAAGCAAACAAACAAAAAAACCCCCACAATGTTTGGATAGCTGTTCTTGGATTTGGCCAGGAGCTCAAATCAGGTAAAATACAACTTAGTTTGTATTCTAAGAGAATGACTGGCCCAATGGAATTTTTGACAAGTGATTGACTTTTTTGATACTTCCTGTCTCACCTTCCTCAGGCTTACTATTAATTGATTTTGATTCTCAAAATGACTCTTCCCGAGTCTTGTTAAGAATCATGTCACATTTATCCCCCTCCACCTGCAGGTAAGGTTTTGATATGTTTTTGATCTAATATGCCCCCATTTGCATAGTATGGATGTGGTAGGGAATGACTGACTTTGAGACAAGTCCTTTTAACCTTTATAAACGAAATGGTCCATAATTTGGTTGATTTTCATGATTGTTGTTGATTGAAAAATATATTCATCTTAAACATTCTTCTGTGTGGGTTCTGAGAAGCAATAGTAAAATACTTGTGTCTTCAGCACTGGAAGTGGAGACAGATTCCTTAGCTAGTTGGAGAGATGTTATTGTGCCCAAAGTAGGCAAGATTCTCTGCAGAAGATAATTTGCAGTGGTACTTTTAGGTAATATGCCTAGAACATGTGACTTTTATTAATTCATCAATAGACTTACTAATTTCCTGAAATAGAGATTAAGTGCTTAAAATATTGCCGAAACCAAAATGCTCACTGCTACCATTTAAAACCAACTTCAGTTGTCCACTGTTGAGGAGAATGTCTGCAGGATATGGTCAAAAAAGTTAAGATGGTGGCCATGGTGCAATTGAATTTGTTTTTTATGTGCAAGGCACCATTGTAGTCACCATCTTGACTTTTTTGATCACACCCTGCAGACACCCCTGCTTGTATGTTGCCCCATATCAGAGTTATGTGATGACTAGGCTACAATGGCAGTTTCCAGGGGCTACTTACTCCATTCTGGAACATTAGGACACATCAGTGCATCAAAAATCCAATTGAACATGATGTACCACTTGAAAATGGTGCCAGACTGTTGCCAGACTAATTTTCCAGAGATTCTGATTTGCTGTATTGTAAAAACTGTAATGCGCCAAGAAGTTCAAGCAGCGTTCCATGCTTCCTGCCCTTTTCAAACTCTTAGGAAAATCAGATCCTCTGGGGATGCCTGCCTGTTGTGATCCTCATGTCTGATATAGCCTTGTGCTGTTTCTGGTTCACTATTCTACATAACTGTGTCTTCTGTCTAGGTGGCAGTTACTTTTTAAATAGGAAGGTGAGGTTGAATTCTCAGGCACTCTCAGGGGTATCATCTAAATTAGGCAACAACTGGTTCCAAAAACTGGTTCCAGCTTCTCTTTTCCCCCTCCCTGCCACTTAATAAAAGCACATTTCCTCCAAGCCACACAGCATGCTGGCCTCTTGTTGTGAGGTATCCTCCTATCAGAAGGAAAAGAGAAGCAGAAATTGCCTTGCTGGGTTGCTGGGGCAAATGTCTAGACTCAGCACCAGGACCCAGCATGACAACCCTCAGGAAGAAATCCAGAAAGAGCCCCCAAATTAGCGGGTTTCTAGGGATCCACCGCAATCTCCTTCACAATACCCCTGGACACTGTGGACCATTTTCTTGTCACTTTCCTATCAACAGATGGGCTTGTAAGGTGGTCTTGTTTTGATCCTCTTGGACCACAGGTGCCATCCTGTGATACTTGCTCCCAGATGCCCCACATTTGTGAGAGTACTGATTCTCATGAGATTTCTGCAATCTCATTCAAAATCTCACATGGAACAATGCCAAGCGATTTCACATGAGATCTTGTCTGCTTTATATTTTATATATCTATTTTTACTGAGTTTGGGGAGGCTTCAAGGGTCACTTTGGAGGGTGACCCATGTTGCTGACCCCTGCATTAAGCAGAAAAAATAGCTAATCCAGGCACACATGGTAGATTGTGGGATGGACAGAATGCGTAATGTACTTTTTCTGTTTGCTAACAGAGCAGAGCCAAGCCAGGATCAACTGCTAGTGACTTCACAGTACTTATCTTGGCAACAATATGGCAACATTACCTTCTGGTATATTTTTCTGATTTTGCAATCTAGCCTACAGCCCTGATATTTCCTAGTGGTCCCCAGTCCATCTGCTAACCATGTCCAAACCTGGGGTAGCTCACCAATGATGACTAGATGATGTCCATTTAATTGGGCAAATCCTTGCATAGCTGTCATATTTCAAAATCGAAAATAGGGATGGGATTATTCTGATGTGCCTCATAGTTTTTTTTTCCTCCAGCCCCCAGCACATTTTTCATCTCTAGTCCCAAAATTATTGTCTTTGTCTACCACTACCCAAATAGGCCATCCAAAGAAATTATTTTTATGTTTCCATTAGAGGCCCTCAATACCTTTGACCATAGTATCCTTCTGGACCGCCTGTGCAGGCTGGAGATTGGAGGTACATTCCACTCCTTCCTTAGCAGGCAGGGTCCAGTCGTAGTGGTAGGGATAGAGAAGTTTTCCTGGGGGCACTCCCATGTGAGATGACTCAGGCTTTGGTCCTCTTTCCTTATTGTTAACGTTTATTTATTTATTTTTATCTATTCATCAAATTTATATGGCCACCCATCTCACAAACAAGTGATTTGGGGCAGTGTGCAACAAAGCTACTTACTGGGAAAGGTAGATTCAGGGAGTTATACCATAACTGTGCTGATAATATCCAGATTTACATCACCACTCTGGATGTGCTGGAGATCCTGCTGTTGTCTTGTCATGGTGAGTGCAGGCTATAAGGGTCTGGATTGGGCAAAAGAGGTTAAAGCTGAACATAAGCAAGATGGAATTGCTCTTTGTGCATTGAGGCTCACTTTTAACTCTGATGTCGTCTCTTAACAAGGAAGTATTAAACTTGAAGAAGCAGGGCTGCTCTTTGTGGGTCCTCCTGGACTTGAGGGTCCTCCTGTTTCTTGGAGAGGTGGAGGCCATGGTCAGGGTGGCATTTCTCCATGCCTGCTGGTATGACAGTTGCAGTCTACCTGGAATGGGAATATCTTGCCATGGTCACAGACGCCCTCATCACTACTTGGTTGAATTACTGCAATGCACTCTACTTGGGCCTGCCTTTAAAGACCATCTAGAAGGTGCAATTGGTGCAAAATTCAGCAACCCTTTTGTTAGCTGCACATGTCACAAGAAGCACATTACAGTTGTGCTATGGATCCTGCCCTGGCTCTCAACAGGCTTACTGGTGCAATTCAAAGTGCTGGTTTTGACCTGTAAAACCTTAAATGGCTTGGCGTCTAGATACTTCCGGAACTGCGTTCTCTATCCAAAATTGATCCAGCCGATTCAATTGTCCCAGGAAAAATTCCTGCTAGTACCCACCTCTGTAAAGCAAAGGAGAAGCTCAGAGCCACTGCATTTCAGTGACAGCACCTGTTCTTTGGAACAGTTTTCCAGTTAAGATCAGACTTGGCCCCTCTGTAATTTCTTTTCAGAATGTGCAAACGACAAAGGATTTATGGGTGCCATCTCAGATTGTATGTGGTTGATGGATATTTAGGTTTTTGTTATTATTAAGGGGTTGTTACCTGTTTATTTTGCTAACTGCATTTCTTATTTACCTTTAGTGTGCATGATTTATTTTTTCTGGATATTTTAATATTATGTATCTCATTGTAAACCACAGGAATCCTAGCAGATTATAGCAATATACTAGTTGTATGAATCAAGCAAGCGGCCAATAGGAGCTAGGCAAATTGCAACCCCTGCCCACGCTGGCAGCCAATGCTCATGAAGCCTGCCAGGTCATATACGTGGCAAAAATTGCATTGGGATAAGGTTAAAAACTGGAACTGGAAAACTTAGCATAACTTTAAATTGTTCTAGGTATGTGCTGGGGTTGAGGTTCCTGGGGCATGTAAGTGCTATGGTTAGGACCAAGTGGGGAAAGGTTCTGTGTCTCTACAGAAGTATGGTTTGAGATTGGCAGAGTTTCAGCTTTTGAAATAATAATGTCCAATAATAACATATAAAGTTACATCCAGTGGGTGTTGCACAAGGTCATGGTTTTCCAATGGCATTCTCTGCATTTCTGATACCATATTTCAACATCACATTTACTGTTATTTAGTTCTCATTTAACCCTTTCTCTTCTTCTCCGCTTTCCAAATCCTGCCTGTTTTCTTCTGGAAGGATGTGTGTGTGGGGGGGGGGGGGAGTTACAAGGCACCAAGGATATGGATTTGAAACTGAACTTGCTCAGACCAGTAGCTGCTTGAAAGAAACAAATATCTAATACTGCACAGAAGGGGATTCTCCTTTGGATTGATGCTAATGTCACTTTACAACAGGGTTTCTCAACCTTGGCAACTTTAAGACGTGTGGACTTCAACTCCCAGAATTCCCCAGCCAGTATATGCATATGTAATCTTTGTAATCTTTGATTATAGGGGAGTTTTAGTTTTTGGTCTTTTGTTCAAGACTCTAAGAAACCAGCTCGATAACAGCTTCAGGATCAGAAATGGGGCTGACAAACTTTCTAATAGTCTCTTATTAAAATGCAGACATGTAATTTGTTCTTTCTGAAATTGTGGCTGTTTTATCTTTCTGGATTTTATAACATGCTTTGACAAAACGGATGTTTTGTTTGTCCATTTGTTTGTTTTAAAAGACTTCTATAGCCACCCATATTGTAGCCACAACCCCAAACAGCTCACACAACAGTAAAAACAAAAACCTCTGCCCCAGAGGTTCAACCTCTGATTGAATAGAAACTCAATATCAACTCATGGTGCCCCAGGGCAACGCTCTCCCAAATATCCACATACCATCTTCCTGGGCTCCAGTCTCAACCTACCCCACCAATATTTTTGGCGATCTTTGTTGGCCTCTTAACAAAATTGCTCAGGAATGTAAACTCACTGCCATATTTTCCTTCCTTAAGATCAGAAGGAATCAGAATTACACCTAGACCAAGAGCCTTTGGAATAATAATGATAATAAACATAATAGGTCATTGTCTGAGAACCTTTCTAATCAGCCATATCCAGGATGATTCAATACAAGGATAAATACATGAATCCCCTAAAGGCAGAAGTGAGAAATCCAAGATATGGGACTTCTTATTTCATCAACTATCATCATCCTAGCAAATCTGGAGATAAGCTTCTGGGCTGGCTTTTCAACATACAAAGCTGAAATAGAAAATATTATTTAATCCATACCAGGGGTATTGAAAACAAAATTATATTGAAGTTATTTGCAGATTATTGTATATAGTTGGAGTGAATTGGCTTCCTCTAGAAACTTTTACCATGATCCCAAAGGAAATAGAGCCCTGAAAATTATATTACCATCCAAATGCCCTAAAGGAACACAGCAGTTTTTTCTGAAGTCATTTACTCATCACTCCTAATACTAGTTTAATATATAATTGCTTTTTTGACACTCTGTGTTTAGAATATGTTTGCTACAGTCATTGAGACTCTAATGTAATAGTGTGTATTATTTGAAACTCTTTTTTTTTTTTTTAATGCCTTCAAGTCAGTCTTCGCTCCTAGAGACTGCCTGGACTAGTCCCTGCAGTTTTCTCAGCAAAACTTGTGGAAGTAGTTTGTCACTGCCTTCTTCCTAGGGCTAAAAGAGAGTAACAGGCTCAGAGTCACCCAACTGGCTTTATGCCTAATTTGACACTTAGCTTATTAAATTTCTGAAATGCTTGATAGATTATGTCTATTCGAGTGAGCATATTATTAAATCTTTGGTTATTGCCCAACAGTGAAAGAATGCAATGACATGAGTGTGAGTCTGTCTCCCTCAGCTAAAAATGCTTATGAGTTGACCATTTGCACTTAAGATGTCCTGCCTATATCACAATTTCTGTTTCTTAGGTCTTTGGTACTTATTTTGCTTAGCATGTGCCCTAAAATTGGTTATTATTTGATAGTTCCCAGGGTATCAAATTCCCATATGGTATTCACTTACATTAGGGGGACGCGGTGGCGCAGTGGCTTAATGACGCTGAAAGTTGCCAGCCAAAAATGGTCGACACTTCAGCGGTTTGAGCCCAGCTCCGCGCAGCAGAGCGAGCTCCTGCTTCCTCCCCAGCTCCTGCCAACCCAGCAGCTCAAAAACTTACGTGAGTAGATAAATGGGTACTCTCACCCTGGTGGGAGGAAAAATACTGGCAGCGCCTTGCAAAGGAGACAGTAGCAGTTGCCGGTAGCACGAAAGCCGTGCATGCCCAAAAAGGGCGCGAAGCAACAGAAACCCCGCCTCCTGCGCTCGCCAGCTGGGCTCTGCTCTAGGAAGGAGGCAATGGCAAACCACTTCCGAAACACCTTGCCTTGAAAACTGCACGGACTCGTCCAGGCAGTCACTGCAGAATCGGTAACGATTGAGTGCGGATTAAAAAAAAAAAAAATTCACATATATTATCAAAGAGCTTTGAAATTAACTCTAAGCCAGGGTTCAGAGGTAGCTCAGGAATATACATCTTTGTATGTATCTTAAGCTATAGGTGAATGAGAATCAAAGATTGTCCTATTCAATAACTAGGACAGTGAAATTGCTTGCTTCTATTTTTGAGGTCATGGCTTATACAACTGTAATATGTAGTAACTATAAATACTGTCCAGTATTTTTTTAATTAACTGAAGAAGGCTCATAAAGTTCTGGCTGAGAGATGTGACAAGCTTCTTGGATAACCTCTTTCTCCTCTGACAGTCACTGGAAGGACCTGTATATCAAAGCTCCATGGAACAACTTCATTTTCTGTTATATTAATACTAACGGTAACAAACTTTCCCCTATTGCTTGTTGGAACAACAACAGCAACCAAGTTTTAAAAGAAGCAGACAGTTATTTATAGCTTCCATTTATTATTTACCCTGTTTTTATTGCCTATGATTGATTTCCATACATTTCACAAGGCTGAGATTTCTTTATTCCCTGTGGAAATAAAATTGAGCTGATTTCTTATCTGGCATTGCCCAGTTGTCTGGTAACTATGGACAAAGAAAGCCAGTAGAAGACAGTGGTTCAGGTAGGACTGAGAAGAATCAAGTTCAATCCTACTCTTAGTTATGGAAACTCACTGGGTGATGTTGGGCCATTCATCCTCTTTCAACCCAACCTCCTTCACAGGGTTGCTCTTGTGGAGGGAAAATGAAGGGAGATATGACTGCCTTGAGCTTCTGGATGAAAGGTGGGATATAAATCTAACGAATAAATAAATAAGAGCAGAGACCAGAGCAACTGTAGAAACTCCAGAAAAGACTGCAAGGAACTCCTGGGTGGCTCCACTTCGAAGTTCTAATGAGAAAAAAAGGAACAGATATTACTCTGGGGTTTCAGGGAATTCTCATGAGCTGCTACTGAAATGATTGAAGGAAAATCTTTTCTTTGCATTACTTTGTAATAGTTTGTGCCTGGAAGAATGCGAGACTTTCTATTCACCCAAACCTCATTGTCCTCTGATGTTTGCTGCATAGCTTGGAGCGTTATGTGTAATTATGGAGGGTCATTAGGTCAGTGATAAGAACATTTCCTTCTGCAAGCCCAAGTCCCTAATTCAGTTGCTATCATTTCCACTAAAAAAGGACCAGATAGCAGGTGGTGGGAAAGACTTGCTTTATCTGAGATTCTAGAAAAGCCACTGCTAATCTGAATAAACTAGCCTTTTTAGTTGGCTGCTTCCAAAAATTCTGGATGATAGCTCTCAGCATGGCCCACATTCAGGAGTTACAGGTCTTTGGGAAAGGCGGGAGTAGATAATGCTGGGCCACATGGACCATTGGCAGCATCCTGTGATCCTGACTTAGTCCATACTACACAAAAGGCACAAACATGTAGGATAGAGCCTGAAAATGACTAGTGATCATGGAGGTGCAATGCTTTGGATTAGATTCTGAAAAGTTGCTTCAGAGAGCATGGAAGTGCAAATACTACATTTGTCAGAAATGCATGATAACAACCACATGATCCTGGAAAAAGTTGTGGCTGCTTTATTGAATTGCGGACAGGTGTGGATTCATGCTCCCATCCACTCTAAAGCACTAATGCATAAATGTACTAATAATAAGCAAATGGCCCCTTATTCCTTGTCATATGTGCACCATTTTGATTCCCCTTTACAAAAAACAAAAACAAAGGGGGAGGAGGGAGCTTTACTTCATTTGACTTTAATTTTAAAGGGTTCAGTTACTTCACTCTCTGCTAACCAAATGCCAGAAAAGCTTTTTCATTTCTTTATTAAGATTTTTGTCTACCCCAACTTGGTGGACACTTCCTCTCCAGATGTGTTTAAACTGAAGCTCCTATCTTCTCCAGCCAGCATAATCATGGCTTGTGCTGCTTGGAGATGCTGGAAATTGCAGTTTAACTATATCTGGAGGTCACCTAGTCAGGGAAAGATGTTCCAGACTATCTCTTTTCTTCCCGCTCTACAGATAATTGTCTCAGTGGGCAGCAGCTAGCCAACTTTGGCTGATCTTAAAAGTTAATCATGGTTGGTAGTCTTTAGATAGGGGCCACCTAGTGATGTAGGCTAGATTAGGAAGGACAAAAAATATTGCAGTCAATGGAAAACCATTTTGGTGAAAGTGCTAAGAAAAATGCATGCCTGGATGCAGGAATTGACCCCAGCTTGATGGTATCTTTACCTTGAGGATACTATTATTAGCTAAAATTAAAATTATTCTAAAAATTAAAAAAAAATTGTCTTTCAATTCCAAACAACACATTATAGGTAATATGAATGGCCAATTAGGCCATTTCATGTATTTTAGTTGCCTGGTATATGTTTCATTCTCAAACTGACAACTACTTGTCCTTAATCCTTTGGCATTTTTCAAGCATACTTCCAAACCAGATTTTTTACTTTCCATCATTTTATTTTCTCCAGAGAGCCATCACTTTCGTATTGTCTTCAGGTAATTTTCCAGAAGGCCAGGGAAAGTCATTTCAAGCTCATTAAGAAACTCCCAGATAATCATATCCCATCAAAAACCTTCATTTAGTTGCACCCTTACACAGTAGATGACATTCTCTAATGTTAATGCTTACTACAACTACTCAGTTAAGATCACCACATGGGCGTGTGACTTGGTTTGTTGCAAAACAGTGGAGATCTTGGCCCTCTTCATTCAAATTGCATAATTTAATTTTGCTATTCCTCAATGAAGAAATAATACTGTGGGAAGTAAACAACATTCTTATGACACACACAGTTCCATTGCTCTTAATTTTTTTCCTAGTCTCGCCACATGAGGATTACAAATGAAATGTTAATAAAAATACTTTTGGAAAACTGGTTTTGAATGGGCTGTTGATTAATCTTTAGATATAGTAAACCCAAAACTAAAAGGTTGTGTGAAGGAATGTACAGGCTCTGCACCAGGGGTGGACCAGATATGGGCTTCGTTTAAGCCCCAGTCCCCAAATTTCTCCTCAATTTAGAGCGGGGGAGAGTAAAAGAACAAGGCTTCTACATGTAGGAAAGGCTCTAACATCTAAGAGACGACCTAGAAAACTCATCCTGCCCTCTTGCTTGATCATATCATGGCTGCATTGATAGAGGCCCTTAGCTAACCGATAATGTAAAATAAAAAATACTGTCACCAACCATCAATTAAAGAAGTATAGATCACTGAAGTCAGCACACCCCTATCCAATACTATGTTTTAGGATTTCTACACTTTTTTGAAAAAAGCTACCTATTGCTTTAGTTGCGTTGTAGCTGCAAGGTTGGTCTGAGCTTTCACTGATTTAATTGAGCGTTTCATCACAGAGGCAGCATGGCTGCTTGAGTCAAAAATTGCAATACCTAAGGCCTGAGAATGCTGCCTGGGCAGGTGGGTTCAGCGATGTTTCTTTTGGTTAATTAATTTAGCTTTATGCTGAATAACTGCATGTTGTACTGATGAATTAAATGGGTGGATTTCATGCTACTGCTGAAGCTTGAATTTATGCTGCTGTTCCCTGTGAAGGATTCTGGGGTATGTTCTCTTGGTCAGGGAGTACATCTATCACCTCTGTCCTCAACCCTGCCATTTTTCTCTTCCATGTAATCACAAATTTGCTTTTCATTATGCTTGGAAAGAAGTCCTGTTTTGGTGTCCAGTGATCTATAGATGTATTAACTTAAGGTAAATATCCATAGATTTTAAGGATTAGTTAGCCAGTCTTAGTCCTCCATTAGCTGTGGTCCTAGGTACAACAAATGTGATGTTGACTTGTATCAGTTCAGATATGTTAATCCTTCAGAATTACATTGTTTGTATTTCTGTCTTCTTGGTATCTATTCCAAACATGACCAAAGAATTGCATCTAGAGCTGCTGGGGAAGATACTACAGTAGAACAAGGTCTCTAATCTCTTTGAACTATGGAATACATTCAGTATTTGTAACATATTAATGTCAAACCATAAGAATAATAAACTTGTCCATACACAAAATGCAGTGACAGATGCATTTAGTAACAACATTCCCATCCTCAAAAGCCAAAATGCTGAAGATGGTCCCTGCCAACTCTAAGAATGTTCTGCACCATTCTTTTTTACTCTTTCCAGACCAAGAGAATTTGGAAAGGAATTACGTCAAATGTTTGAGCACTCTGTCTATGAGCTCGATAATTCTCCAAAACCCAAACAGAACAGGATCAATTCTATTGTGATGGGAGTAGCAAGCAAAAGAAGGACTGATCTTTTAAAAATATTGTTTTATTGTATTATTATAAAACACAAGTAGTACATTATATTATTTGGGTATTTGAGTACAGTGGTATTTATACAGTGTTGACTAGAGATTATTAACACTCTGACAATTTAGATAACTTAAACCTTTAAAGATTAAAAAAAAACTTTATGTCAATATTAACTATGATTTCTAAAATGTTAGTGTGGAAGAAAAACTGAATTTGAAAATAATCCAGATTTGGCCAGGGGCTGCAGAGAAAAACCATCCAGAAAAAGCCCACAATGCATCTCAGTAGGAGAAAGAGTTGAGCATCTCTCCAGAATGCTCTCTTTCTGGAGCCTCCTTGATCACACCACCAAGAGTGTAGCTGCTGTGAAGGGGCTGCAAGCCATTCCAACTAAGTACACTTCCAAGCCTTCATTGACCCACTTTTTTATTTTCCACAAAGCCTTTTCAGAACTTATGCAGGACCAAGAGGCATTCTTGAAAATCAGTATGACGTTTGTTGCTGGCATTTTTGCTTCCTGCATTCCCGTTTTCAAGTAAGGTAAGGAAATAGCCTGCTAGAGCAAAGGAGGTTTTTCAGAGGGGCATCTGGAGGGGAGCGGGGAGGTAAAATGATGGCCATAACCACATGATCACCACACCTCTTTTTTTCATATATCATGTTGCAAGTAAAAAAGGGGTGTGACTTTGATTGCACAGTCTTTTACTGCCATCTTAATCCTTACACTGCCCCCCACCCCCCATGGATACCCCTGAGCAGAGCTGACACTGAATGCTCCTAAAATAACACTCATGTCCATTCCCAGACTGGAAATTTACCATTACCAATTCTATAATGTGGTAGTTGCTGCATGTACAGTAAACATAACAATGCCTCTAGAAGCAGACAACTTACATATTATTCAAGGATCACTCCTTTCTGCAATTTATTTACAAATAAACGTGGAACTGTGTTTGAAGCATTAAGTTGCTGAGTTTGGGACCAAAATGAGTTTTCAACCACAGTAGAATATTCATCATGCCTAGACTGGGAGGGGCAGTTTCATAATGCTAATTTCACTTCTATAATTTTGGTAAAAGATCTTTTGGAAGAAGATATTTTCTGCCTTCCAGTTGTACTAAATTGTAATGACCTCAGTCTTCTGGAAATATGAGTATTTTGTGAGTCACTTATTGTGCTACAAGTCATTAAAAAAAAATCTAAATAGTATTTTCGAACCCGGGTAACAGGAAATAGATCTCTACTCTGCTGAACTCTACTTACTGTTTGAGCTTTGTGACTTTACTTCTAGGAATCCTGGAGCTACCATGTGGTACTCAACCCTATATTTCTGGCAGATGGCAACATGATAGACGAACAAGACAATTGGAATGTTCCAATGTTGTGGCTGGGCAGGGCATGACGTTATAACAAAACCATGAATTTCCACTTTAATAATGGGGTGAGGAAAGACATTCCAGGAGAAACAGAGATACATTAACAATAAATAATTGATTGTGAAAACTATTAGAGCCCTGTCCATATTACGAAGGGAAGGAATGCCTAATTCATCTGTAATCCTCTTGGTGGAATTTAGTATCGTCATAGGTTTATCATTATGATGGTCTTCAACAATGAACAGAGACCAGAGGCTACACTGTGCTTTTAAATTATTTTAAATTATTTGTTGGGAATCCAGAGAATCTGATTCATTATTGATGAATAAAATCTGATCACATTATTATTTTTAGATATTTGCTACTGTTAAGAGATTCTCTTTTTATATTTTGAGGACAGCTAGGATGAGATATGCAGTTTTATTAAATTATATGCTTACTATAATATTTATGTACAGTTATTGATTGTATAATGGTTATAGTAAAATATATTGTGAACATCATGATGTTCTTCTGAGCAACGTCTTTTCTCAGTAGTGATTTGTAAACATCAAAACTCCATTGCTAGATATACATGATTATGTTTGTGTTTTCATCCAAAAATCTGAGTTCAATTTAGGTTTTAAATGTTCAAAAGTGTTCATTTATTTGTGTTTTAGGAAGGTAAATTTCCTTATCATGGGTTATTAAAGTCTTGCATAAAGGGGTTTTGGGTTACACATATCTTGCAAGCTACTGATAATGTGTCTGGGTGTGTATATTATGGACATATGAACTATGAATATATGTATATAAATATATGTGTGTGTATTACATACCAGCCAAAAAAAGATGCAAAGGTAGAACTATATTCATTTATCTATTTTCTTTTTATAATCCACCCAGTAGGTAAGCTTACAATGGAAAGCCAAGGGGAAAAAATGGATACGTTAGATTCCCATATGCATGTTCATAACTCAAAGATTTGCTGAATACTAGAAATGGAGATGAGGCATGAGGAAGCAGAAATATTTGTGATGAGGTTTAAAAAATAAGGTTTTTTTCCTTGTGTCACAACAATATTCTAAAAAGACACTAACCTCCTTGGGTTCCCTTTCCCACCACATTATTTTATGAAGAGGCACAGAGAAAGATACTACCAGGATGTGGCTTTTTGACTAAGAAATAGGCCATAGTTTTGATATACCAGGCTAAATATGCTCAGAATGCATCAAGTTCTGATTGGACTTAGTTCCATCTATTTTCCTTCTTATTTCTGGCCAGCTGACCCCAGAATACTATGTCTAGTTAAGCCTAAGTCCAATTTACTCAACTGGCTTGTGACATACCACAAATGGATGGGATAATACATTTGTTTCAGAAATAACAATGTACTTACCAACACAGGGAATCAAGAATTAGTAGACCATAGAGGTTCCCGTTCATCAGGTTGACTGAAGTTGTGGTTATTTGAGTAAACATATATTTCAAATGCTCTGCATTTTGAATTAATTTCTGTTGAGTTGTATCCAAAATGAAATAATCTTTTACCACAGAACTCCCAGGATGTTAGTCATGTTAATCTGTTACAGCAAAAAGAAACCGAACATTCTTTTGCACATGGGTTCAGCAGCAGTTTAAAAGCAGCTCTAGACTTTGGTGATCCCTTGATGTCGGCAGTGTTAGAAAGCTGAATTGTTTTACTTCTGGCTCAGCAGTAGCATTGTTGAAGCCAAAGTGAAGCTAATATCTTCTTTTTTACAACTCTTTCAAAACATTTCCCTATTAGAAGGGGTTCCTGGCTTATTGCAAAATTCCCAGTTTGCACTGGTCATTCCCAAAATATTTGGGGGCCAAGAGAATGGAGTTAAAGTAAAGCCTTAAAGTATTCTTGCAGTGACTGTTGTTTTTTAACCCAATGCAAGTAAATTAAAGAGGAACACCATGTGGCAAAAGCAGAGGAAATAGTAGAAGAGAAGATTGTCTGTTACTAACAAGGACATGAGTTTCATCTCTTGGAAGTTTGATTAATAAGCAAGCTCTTTGTACAAGAGTAGAATATTATTTGCTCAAGAGTGCTTTCTTCCTTAGATTGTAAGATGTTCAAGCATTGGCATTAATTTTGCCCTCAATAATACTTACATGGTAAACTGATTGTAATATCTCCCTTACCCTATAATACATCTACAATAAGTCCTTTACCTGTGACCAAATTGCAAAATGTTCCACAATACCTTCCAAACCCATATGTTACCTGATATCACAGTTTGAATAAAACTTTTGCTACATAAAAGGTGTTAGCTACTCTGCCTCCTAAATAAATATAAATATGAGTAAGAGAGCCATTACTATTTATACAAGTGACACCCAAGCAGAAGTATAAAGAAACTTAGTGGGATGATTAGCACCAACATCAATTATACAGCTGATTATAATATAAAATTAATTATATAACATCCCCCCCCCCCCCCGCCCCCATGATAAGTAAGACACCTGCAAGGTTTCCTCTATGCAGTTTCATGGGTACCTTGTGTGCCAGTATTACATATCAAATTGTGCAGGGAAACTATATCAAAGCATAAGAATGGATACATTAAGAGATGTCTCCTTTGGCAAGGCAGAGAAATGCACATGCAAACTACAGTGGTACCTCAAGTTACGAACTTAATCCGTTCCGTGACTCTGATCGCAACTCGAGTTGGTCGCACCACGAGGCAAATTTCCCCATAAGGTTCAATGTAAATACGGCTAATCCGCCCTCCGAATTTGGTCGCACCACGAGGCAAATTTCCCCAGAAGGTTCAATGTAAATACATACGGTTAAACAGTTGCCAAGCCTGCTCTGCATTTTCTTTGGAGCCATGCTGACAAGCACACCAAAAACCTTCCAAACGCCACAAAACACACCACAAGCCTCACCGAACGTCTCCTTGCTACCGCGATCTCGCCCACAGGAAGCCGCGACCGCGTGGCAGCAGGGCAAATGGCCGCGGATCTGGTTCGTAGCTCGAGGCAGAGTTCGCATGTCGAGGTAAATTTTTGGGGCCGGAGCTGGTCGTATCCCGAAAAATTCATAAGGAGGGGCGTTCGTAACCCGAGGTACCACTGTAGTTTGGGCCAGCACTGCACTGGAGTTTTGAAAAAGGAGCAAGAGGTGAGAATAAGACTGCCTGTTAATCAGCACCGAAAGGTATCCTGAAGCAATCCCTTGCAACTGAAATGCAAGATGAGATTATTTCAGCACATAGTTTCATTAAAACTGCTGGGTTATGTTTAGGCATGGCCTTGTACAGAGGACAGAAAAGGGAAAAACTTAAGCAATAGAAACATTGAGGTGTTAGTTCATCTTGGACGTTACTTAGCTTGCATTTGCTCCCTTTTTCTACACTCAAGTTATATGCTGGTTTGCAGAGCCTTTGTAGCGATAGCCCCAAAGTTTTTGTATTTCCAATCAATGGAGGTCAATGGACTCCCCCCACTTTATATGCACACTTCTACTGGAAACGGATACAGAGTTTTTACAGCTTGCTGTGCCTGATATTTTAGTCTGCTGTTCCAGATGTGGTTTTATCACGCAGTTTTAAGCTACGTTTTGTTACTGATTTTTAAATGATACTTTCTTTTAAAGGCTGCATGTTATTCTGTGCGTCTGCTGTAAAAAAGGAATAGAGTAAAAATAAATAATAATAAAGCAGTTTTTGTTCTTATTTATGAATAAGAAATGTACTCCTATACATTTTCATATTTTTAATCATATTTCTATGTTACATTACACTTAGATACAGTAAATGTTCACAAGATTGTTGTTTTAATGCCAGTAATGATTTTAAATAGATTTTTAAAAATCGTGATAAGCTAGTGATGGCAGCAAAATTGGAGTTAATTGATAGAGTTAGAGTCAGACTGGGGTCATAAACTATTGAACTTGCACCCCTCAACAGAACATGCCAACAAGCTCTGTGGTTAAGTTTGCAAAAGAGTTGAAACAGGAAAATATTGATCAGGTGTGAAGTTAGCTAGCAGAAGAACAGGAGCAGAGATGTAGAGGTGTATTCAGATAAAGCCTAAAATAAAGATGTTCTAAAACTACTAAGTGCCCCAGATACAGAAAATCACCAGTTGTCATGGACACAGACACATATGGTTTGAAAACATGTTAGGACTATGGGATGTTAGCTATTAAGTACGCATGCTCAACTATGTGACCAATCATGTAACCTCTGATTCTGATGCTGTTTTTGAAAAGGTATTAAAGATTTATGCTTTCTATTTTCGGGGCTCTCTTCTTGGGAAGGAGTCCTCAATGACTAACATGCCTTAATAAATGAGTAACTGAGTTTCTCGAGTCCAGTCTTTCATTGCGTTAAAGGGCTGGGCTGAAAACCACGATTTGTGGCCAACACTAGCCTTTAGAAAGGAAAGTGGGGTAAAAATGGGAAAGCAATAAAGGTATGAAAATCACAGATTGCTGTTTGTCATGCAAAAGACATTATCTTTACATGGGCAGAGAAGAACTGCTACTGAAATCAGGAAGACTTTGTCATTGCTACCTTTTTCTGTTAAGCACAATTAAATCTAGATCAATCTCCATTTAACATATTGATTATAGTAATAATCAGTTTTTATCAAACATTAAGAACAATAAAGCATGGTAGGCCTAAAAAAACCTACCTAAACAGATAGGTGGAAGGGTTTTTTTTTAAAATTTTACCACTATATATTTATGTTTCATGGAGAAAATCTATTTTTGTGGCTGCTAGAAGTTGAAAAATGACTTGATGGCACATAATCAGTCAATCAATCAATCAACCAATTGATCAATCAATATATTTATGTTGCCTCAGCAGATACCAGTATTTAGCTGACCTTGATTGATCACAGAAGCTAAGCAGGGTCAGCCTGGTTAATACTTAGATGGAAGACTACTTAGGAATGTGAAGGTTACTGGCTAGACTGGGAAACTGAAAAAAATGTTCTGGATGAATGCAATGACAAACTACTTTCCTAAAGCTGCCAAGGAAACTGTATGGATGTAGTCACCAGGAGCTGAGCATCACTCAAGGTCATATTTACATTTGGTTTCAGATTCTAGGAATTCTCTTTCCAACTGTCTGGAGAGTAGGGCTAACCATATGGGTTGCAAACTTTCAGAAGACTCCTTGATGGGAAGAAAGAAATTTCTCTTTGTTGGCATGTAGTGGTTATCTGGATTTTTGCAAACTAGTTAGGGTGGCCCTGTTGGAGTGTACCAGGCTGGGAAAGGCTATTCTAGACGATTAAGAAATAAATATTTTCTAGTCAAGCACTTGAGGATCTTCAATAGTTTATGCTGTTAATAATACAACACAATAAAGAGAAGAAAGTTTCTTCCCCAAGTTAAACTAGGTTGTTTCCTGTTCTTTGATTATTCAGGCTAATCACGTTTGCAAGGTTTGCTGTTTACTATGCTGAATCAGCATGAAAGGGTTGGGATTGCTAATACTGTACAAACAAAATTTCATACACTGCACTTCTGTGGCATTTTCCTTTCCAGAATTTCAAAGTACTTGTGTAAATAATGTCAAACAATACATATGAAGAAGGTAGAAGAAACCAGCTTGACAGGGTGAATAACAATCACTTGATTAGTTCCAGGAGATGAGAAAAAGAGATGCATTTTGAGCTTTCATACAGATGAAATAATTAATGATTCACATAATAAAATCTTAAGTAAGAAGCTGTGAAATTTCAGCAAGTACTTTTAGATGATAAACTAAGCTGACAAGAACAAGCAAGGTATAAATGTAAAGGGCTTCCCTTGAGTTTCACCTGTCGCCTGTTCATCTGTATGCTGTTCCCAAAGTTGGATGAGAACAGCTCAGCCAATGGGTCCAACCTCCAAATATTTATCTTTAATACTAAGATACTAATTATTTGTGATTTGTGGCATCTCCCAAATCCCCATCAGCCTTTGTGTAGGTCAGATGTTTGTACATGTTCATTGATAACTGTGTAAGAGGTAATTTATAAAATGCCTACCAAGTGAAGAAAATTTGTATGAAAATGATGTCCCACTCTTTTTGCCCACCTTTTATGCTTGTCTTTCAATTCTTGATCAACCTCTGGGCCTCTTGGGTGTAACAGGGTTTTCCTCTTCCCTTAACACAGCCCTAGCCCCATGAAGTCCTCCGAGCACCAAAGTCTGTGGTACAGAACTTCAGTGCCAAAATATCAAGTAAGGGAAGCATATTTTTCAAAAGAAAATTGGAGGGGAGAAGGTTTTTAAGCTGTCAAACAGTCTGGACATCCCAAAGAAGTAAAAAAACAAAAACAACCCCCCACTAGATCCCACCCACTCATGTGATATAACTGCATTATAGACCTGCCTATAAACTGGCAAAAATGTATATGGGTACACACACATTGTTTCTGCATGACTATATATGTGTGAAAAGATACATATGGATATATACAGTAATATATTTTACACACACACATTCACACACAGTTATGCGGGGGGGGGGGGTGTCTTCGTGCACACATATAGATGCACTCATGCCCAGTGGCTTTGGGCAATTGAAAGATTGCCTGTCTCTGCCTTGACAATAATCATGAGATGGGTGTGAGTCATGCAAATAGCTATGAGACATAGCTAAGAGTTATACTAATCACTGCTAACAGTGCACAGACAAGGATGGCTCTGTAAAGTAGGGCAAAGCGGTGCTGTTTTAATATGCAGGTATTAGATGGAAGGAGAACTGAGTGAGATTTCTCTTCCTTATTGTCAAAGATGATAAAACTATATCGCCTTTGGCTCTTGATCAGGTATACATATAATCAGTACTGTAAACAGTTTCGTATAGCCCCATGTTTCTCAGCCTCAGCAACTTTAAGATGTGTGGACTTCAACTCCCAGAATTCCCCAGTCAGTGCTCTGGTTTGGCCTACTAAATTCATAGTCCTCTTTTCACAGTAACATCTTTCACAAAACCAATCCAATTTGAAAATACCCCTGCTCAGACTCCCCCCCCCCATTCCAAAAGTTTTGGCTGATGAACAAGCAGACTTAAGGACAGGACAATCGATCCATATGTTATCCTAAATTATCTGGTGGAAAAAGTCCTCTCAATCTTCAGATTCCCCTTATGCTGCCATCATGGATTGATGATGGCTTTTGATTGGATCTCTAGGGAGAGATTGTAGTGGAAATTATTAAACAATCTATGGATCACCATTTTCTTAGATTAATTATGATATTCCATGGGAATACATACAGTACATGCAGATTTGAAATGTGTGAGCTGATGTAACATTATTTAGGAGAGATCTTGTGTTTCAATTAATGAATATCGGTTAAACTTTTGGGGATAATTTGGGGAAGAGCAACCGAATCTTTTTTGTCATTGATAGTGGGAAGCCTGTTTAAGAACAAGATTAACAGTATGAGGCTGGCAATGAAGTAGTTGGCTTAGGAAAAAACAAACGGAGCCTAGGGAAACCCATCTTCCCACATGATGCTTTTATTAAGAACAGAAATAATAAGTTGTTTATATTGACATATGAGAGCAAAGCCCTCTTTATTATCAGCCAGCTTATTGCAGACACTGAATAGGCTCAGAAGGAGTGACTGGCCCAAGATCTCCCAGCTGGCCTCTTTGCCTAAAGGAAAACTGGAAACTGAGACTCCCCATTCCTAGTTCAGCATCTTAACCACTGTATCACACTGGATTACTATAACCGTAGTAATTCAACTTATGCAGAATGGAGCTTTTCCATTACTAATACATTTCTCAGAAGCAATCAGAGATCAATCAAATGGAGTGGAAAACTGTTTCTGGCCAATAATTCAATGTATTATGCAACAGCACAATTTCAATTTTATTTACAGCAGCTTCCAGACAGAGAAAAACATTTGAGAAACTTCATGGTACCTGAAAGATATTTCTTTGGAATTTAGATTGTA
Source organism: Liasis olivaceus (assembly GCA_030867105.1). Taxonomy (NCBI): domain Eukaryota; kingdom Metazoa; phylum Chordata; class Lepidosauria; order Squamata; family Pythonidae; genus Liasis; species Liasis olivaceus. The sequence continues at coordinate 15,452,737 of CM061351.1, forward strand.
TATATCACTGTAATATTTTGATAGGGTCCTATCAGCATGCCATATAGAAGTTTCAGTTGAGTTTTAACAATAAATAGTTTAATTGCTACTGGGATATATAATGTTCCCCACAATCTATGAAATGCTTGAATAGCGAAAAATGATATCTGTGCATTCCATAGGGCTTACTCTAGATATACATTCCAACTTCCTGTAGCATGGAAAACTATTCCCAAATATTTGAACAATTGGGCTTGTTGTGACTCATGCCCATTTAGTTTCCATCTTTGGATTTTAGGATGTTCTGCAAAAAACACCACCTTGAATTTCATCTACAATACTTGTACAATTCATTGTACAGTTACAATAATTGTAATTATTGCTTTTCAGCCTTTTGGCTAAAATCAGTGTAGTATCTGTTCTTATCAGCTTAGCATCAGTGCTAGCAAATAAACCAATATCTATTTTGCTTTACATGGATGATATAGTCAAAAGCTAGCAAATAAACCAATATCTATTTTGCTTTACATGGATGATATAGTCATCCTCTACCTGACTCAAGTTGGACTTCAATAGAAGTTGCAAGCCTTAGACATTTATTGTAAGGAAGAAAAATGAAAAATTAATCATAGTATTTAAGATTGTTTTATATTGTATTTTAATGGATTTTATCTGTTCTGTAAACCGCCCAGAGTCACTTTTTGGCAAGATGGGTGGTGACAAATTTGATATATAAATTAAATAACTAAATAAATAGTAGCATTAAATTGATTGTCTTTACAAAAAAATGGACTAATGGTCCCCATAAATGGGAAATCAACAGCCATCACATTGAGCAAATTAAAAATTTTAAATACTTAGGAACTATGATTCAGTCCTCTAATATCTGGAAACAGCATGAAAAACTGTTTCATCTTGTGCCCCCAAAATTTCCAATGCAAAAATTAGATTTGCTAGCAGCCATGGAAATAACAGCGTAATCATGCTTTTCAGGATCAAAGTGCTGAATCTGATACTTTATGACACTTAAATTTGTGCTTATAAAGATGTAAAAAATTGGGGGTAATTCAGTCCAGATTCTTAAGAGCAATGATTTATGTCCCTTGCTGCATCTCAAATACAAGCATGAGGCTGAAGCTAGATTGCATATCAGTGAGGATTTGCCAACTGAAATATTGGTTAAAATTATTTTGTAGGAAATTATCTGCATCCCAGTTAATTCATATTGACAGGTTTGATTCTACATGGAAGAAATGCATAGCTTCAGACTTGATCTATTAAAGATTCTCAGTTCAATTGCTGATAACACTGGGGTCTGAAAGCACCCTACAAGAGATACCCTAGATTTACAGAAGACAGGAGCAGAATCTCTCACTGCTTTAACATCAACCTTTGGAAGAGGCATTTGTCTACTTCTAAGTATTTATACTACATTCTGTCTGTTTCTTACAGAAAAGCTTTGATTCTTGCCAGGCTTAATGCCTTGCCTTTCACAATTCCGGTACAGCAACCTTCCTTTCCAGGACCAAATTTTTCCCTGCATACAGGGAGTTATTAAAGCAGCATCACAAGTTATGCTGATCTGTCCATTGTACCATGCTTGGCATTCTAAATTAATATTAACCTCCTTGTAAATCACTCCAGTATGATAAAATTTATCGAACCGCAGATTGGAATCAATTAATGTCAGCCCTTCAAGGTAAATCAGACTAGAAACCAAAGTTACGAACACTAATACTACTTTTATTATATGATCACAGTAATAGAATCTTGCAAGTCTGAATACTGAATACTTCTAGGGAGGGTCTGGGATGTTTTTCTCAAATTACATTTCTGCTTTGGACTAAAATTTCTTTTATCTGACCGTTGTCTTGGTTGAGGCTCTTCCTCCTGTTCCTCAAGCTTATTCCTTCAGCCTAGTACAATTAGTCTTTAAATCCTTCTAATGGTCAGCAAAAACATCAGACACACTTCTGGGCCACCACCAAAAAAGGTCCTGTTATATGAACCTCACTTTTCTTATGGCTGGGTTAGAGAGCTGAGCCTCAAATCTGATAAATGTTATGGGGAGAAGGAAAAAATCCTGCGTGTCCACAAGTGTTGGTGCTGTAGGCAGCTTCCCAAGAAGTAAAGATGGAAGCTTTGCAGCGATGAATCTTAAATACTATCTCTGCCAACCCTGGCTATCCATTTTTACATGCTGGACTTAAAAAACTACAGCTCATAACTCTTGCCTATATAATTAACCAACCATGAATTACCGTATTTTTCCGTCAATAAGACACCCCCATGTACAAGATGACCCCCACTTTTCCAACCCAAAATTAAGAAATCAATATTTTAAAGATAGTGCAGAACACATTTTTATTTAGTAATTAGTTAACATTTACCTGATACACTCGGTGGGAGGAGGTCCAAACTGTCTCTCTGCAGCTCTATTTCCATGCTCTTTTTCATAACTGATTACATTCAAGCACGAGTGAAACTGCCGATAGCTTGTCTCTGCAAACAGCCTTCCTCTAATTGGTTTGTTCAGCATCAGCTGACGTCAGTTACATAAGGCTTGTGATTGGAGGAAGTCTGTTTGGGAGACAAGCTATTTCACTCGTGATTGGAGGCTAGCAATAGGAGGAAGCCTCTTTGCAGAAACAAAGTGTGGGCAGTTTTGGAACCGCGCGGTTCTCTCCTCGGCTGACTTCCTTGAATAAGATGCCCGTCAATTTTTAGGGTAAGGATTTTAGAAAAAAGTATCATCTTATAGTCGGAAAAATACGGTAACCCATCAGGTGGGATTCATACCATACGCTTGTCTAATAGAGGTTAGCTAGTTGTGGTTAAGTGTGTCATGTGACAGGGCTCCCAGATCCATCTGAGTTTTGCTTGAGCAACAAGGGGTGATGGAGTAAAAAAGGCAAAAATTCCACATTCATAAATCCGAAGAGTAGATAATTCTCAGAGTATGGTCTGGTCCATAACATCAGGAGAACCAGTGATGCTGAGAACAACAGTGTCCCCGCATGAATTGCAGTGAAACCTCAGAAAAAAAGGGATGGTGCTTCATTTTATTTTGGTTATTTTCTGTTTTCCTCAAGCCATAAATATGCACACAAGCATTACTTCTTTGTGTCAAAAAACAAATCCCTTAAGTAATAGTGTATTTTAAAACAGCTATTCATCTGAGAGTCGAGGTGTGAATTGAATTGCCTGCTTCCTACCAGAAATGTTTTCTTAGGCTGTTAAAGGGAGAAGGAGGCGATTGTATTCTTTAATCTGTGGAGGTGGCAAAAGTATTGCTATAAAGAGGTGAGTAGGAAGAAGCTGCCAAGGAACTGAGCTAGAGAACAGAATAGAGAGGCGTTGCTCCTGGAGAAAATGACATAGAAGACATACCCAGATAACTTTTGAAACTATAGCTATAAGGCTGCCGTCTCTGCAACTTACCCAGAAACAATTACCATTTAATTCAGCACACTGAGGATCTATCTGGACTGGAGAGCCTTGAGTTCAAATCCCTGCACAAGAATTAGATTCTTTGAGTTACTTTTATTATCTGTTCCCTCTATATCCTATGTTTCCTCCAGGAACCCAAGATAGCATATGCATCTCCAATCCCCATAATTTTGTCTTTGTAAATACACAGTAAAATAGGTTCCACTGAGATCATGACTAACCCAAGTGGAGATTGTAGTACAGTGGAGATCTGAATCTGGGTCCCCCAGTCCTGATCCAGCCTTCTAAACCCTGTACCTGGTCTATCTGATATTTTACTGTTAGCAGTTAATCTAAGCATATATAGATTTAAGCAGATTATTTCTGAGATGTGCTTGTCATGGATGTCACAAACGTGATGGTTGCTTGATAGATACTGGTTGTGTTCACTCAAGTGCAGGGATAGGCAGCCTGAGGAACTCTAGATTGTGCTGAACTATAACTTCCAGCAGCCCTAAGTAGAGCAGCCAATAGGGAGGAATGCTGGGAATTGTAGTTCAGCAACAACCAAAGTGCCACAGGCTGAATCAAGACTATTCCTAATCTGTGCCTTGCCTTGGCTGTTGTTTTGGACTTCCAGTAAGCATACCAGATCTGGGCTATAAAAATCTGGATGACTGCTAGATGGCAGCAAAGAGTTAGTTTTCTGTACAGCTTTGCTGTTAACTAATGATCATCCAGATTTTGCAGGCCATATATAGGATGATTAGGTTTCAGCATTAGCATGACCTCATGACATGGCTACGAGTTCTGCTTTTCTGTCCTACTTTTTGAAGTTAACCCTATCCCATCTTAGGTATAACAATAAAACTATATATAGGGAAGCAAGTGTGTTGGATTGCAAATCCAATATATAATTTCAAGACCTTATATTGCCTTTATTTTTTGGAAAAAGAAACCAGGTCACATGCTTATTTAAAATAGAAGGGGAGAAAGATCATTACAGAAACTATCTGGAACAATATCCCAGCAGAACTACTGCAGCCCTGTTTCTTCTCCTTTATAACCTGCAAAATGACATTGCCTTTCATTTATGCAGCACTTTTCATCCCAAAGGGCTTTACATTTCATTTACGCAACAGCAGTGGGAGTTCTTCAAATGGTTCGAGGGCATTTAATAGCTGGATGTAGAGGTCTGAATCACTTTGTCTTTTCTTAAGGAACAGTCAGAATTGAGGAATGAACTTGGCAGGCTTTCTTGACTTGCAAAAGTGAGCTGTTTCATGAAATGCCAGGAAATTGGAAAATTAACCCACATCAATGGGGTTAAAGGAAGGCATTTTGTAGCAGTGGGTGTTAGTGGAAAAAGGTGACTTGAAGAAATAAGCAGTTGTGCTACATAAGGCGCACACTTATATTTTAGAGACTATATTTATAAATAATATAAGGCTAACTCCATCAGCTCAGATCATAGGCCCTCTTACATATAAGCAAGTTTTTCTCGCAACTCATATTACTGCTATTCAGAATTTGCTGAAAGCATTTCTTATTCTTTGCACACTGAATGGCCATCCTGTTGAGCATGAAACAAATGATTGCTTCTGGAGGTACCCAGCTGTAACGGTTTTCATTTTCGTATCTGCAATAGACTCTAAGAGGATTCCTGCCACCCCATTCTGTAACTTTTGTTCTCATCATTTACTAAAAAAGTAGTAAACTGTAAAGGCAGGATAAAATACAAGTTTTAAAGCTGATCCTACCTCCCTAACTACTTGATTCGGTGGAATTCTTGGTGCTCTCTGTTTGCTTGCATACCTTTCATCAGCCAACTAGGTAAGACCATCAATGTGAGAGAATGTGGGGTTTGCTGCCTAAAGACCTTATACCTTAAATGAATCAGGTTTCAGTCTGTAAAGGATTAATTTAATGTGGTGAAATATACTGTACTAATTCAATAAAGACTAACTACACTCCGGAGTCCTTGGTGCTAAAGAATGTGGGGTTTGTTCCCTGTTTATATACAGTAGCTTGCCCTGCCAGTGTTGGTGGGGCTGTGGTTTTCTCCTTGGTAGTTCAATGATTAGGGTATTGTTTTCTGCTTGATTGTTTGTCTGGTGTTAATCCTTGCTTATCTGGGTGATGGCTGCTGGAGAGGATGTGTTCTGGTCTTTTGTTTCCTTCTTAGCTTTATCATTGTCTCTTTTGAATGGTGTGTAAATGTGGTTTATCTCTACGTGTCTATTGATGGCTGTGTGTCTATTGTGTGTCTCTATGTGTCTATTGATGGCGGTTGATGGCTGTCAACCAAGCGCTGATGATGTTACCTAGTTGGGTAATAATGTCTGCAAGCAAACAACCAAGCTCAGAGAACACCAAGGGCTCCACAGTTCAACCCTGAGCTACATATATTCTCTTCTATTGGAACTAACCACACTGTTTTGCATCTTGCTGTGAGATGAAATGCTTACGGTTACACTCTTAATAACTTTCGATAGATGGAATATAAATTAGCTCCTATGTAAACATTTTCCTTGAAATGCATCAGGCTTCAATGGCTTATTTAAATAAACTACTTGTTAAACATCTATGGGGAATACCAAACAGATTTCAGAGTGCTAAACAAAAGGGGGAATAAAACCATTTTAATGTAAGCTAATATGCCTTCCTTAAACACTGAAATCATACATTCCCAGTCCACCCCTGTGTCTTTTCATTTTTGAACCCCATTTTTTGCAATTCAGAATACTCTAAACCTGAAGTTTACTATCAACACCCTTGGAGAGAAATACTCTGTGTGTGCACATGTGCGTAATCTGAGAGAAGCCAGAATGGACCCCTCTTGCACTGAAAGCCTGGCATAAGATAGCTACTACCCAATGGTACCCCCTTACAAAGTAAAAGTGGCACTCTTTTTAAAAAAAGTAATGATTCATGTAATATGTGGTATGACCCCCTTCAGCTGAGAAATATGAAGCTTCTGGCAAAAGCATGTTGAGTCAAACATCTGGAGAGAAGCCAGTTTTAACATCCAAATCATCATTGTTAATGGAACAGCTGCACAATGAACAGTAGCTTCCTAAGTTTGTAAAGTAATTAAATGTGTTTTTTAATTGGTAAGATTTATTTAGTAGGAGTATTTGCTTTCACCTACGATCCCCACAGTGGGTATTTTCCTTTATTTCTTTTTTCATACAAGCATTCCTTCTTACTAACAAACAACATTATGTATCTTTCCTTGGCAATCCTTTTTTTAAAGTAACAGCTGTCACCCTCAGTGGATTATGTGTTCTTCCTCCCTTGAATGGCAATCAGGAGAAAACAAGATGCTGAAACTTTTACTTCAGATCTGATGAGATGAAAAGTTCTGCCCCATTCATTTAACAATTTGCACCCGAACCACAAGCCTCAAAAGTTCGCTGGAATGAGGGTCCAAAAGAACTACCTGGAATTGTGAATAAACCCTTTACGGATGCATGTGTGACCAAGTTTATTTCATGCTCTTTGACTCCAGTGTGTTGCAGCTTGCTAAGGAGTTAACAGGTCAGATAATTTGTTGGAGTGGAGAATGTGAGTAGGAGGGAGTTTAATGAGAAAAGGAGGGAATGAGGTGAAAAAGAAGAGAATGTTAGCATTTGGAGGTCAGGTTCTTTTAGACAAATTAGCGGGCCAGGTGGGGGAGCGTGAGGGAGAAGAGCGAGCAGACACATCCAACTTGTGCTGTCAGGGATATTCTGTTCCTCAAACCAGAGCTGTCTTTGCTGAGCTTCCTTTCTTTGTTCCTCAGTGCAAAGGGGAGTTGAAAGCCATATGTGAAGAGTAGGAGTTACATGAGTGTTCAGCTGTGTAGATAGCAACGTGAGGGGGAACAAGGCAAAAGACAGATTGACACGAAAAATAAAAGGCAAATATACCAGGGAACTGAAACCTTGGGCGATTGACCATATATGACTCCAGGCAGAAAGTTTTCCTCCCAAGAATCCTTGATTGCAACAGCTGAAGGAACAAGCTGAGTTCCTGTTCACAAATGAATAAATTCAGATGAGTTATCCTATTCCCATTCATCAAACTTGGGGGATTACACCATGAAAACCAAAGTGACAGAGCCTATATTTGAGAATTCATAATTAGGACCGTGCTATATAAGTGCCTCAACTGTAATTAATGAGGTTTTTTAAAGTTAACAGTGTGATGTGGTGTTTAGTGATTGTACCAGGAATGTAGCATCCCCAGTTTTAAGTCCATACTCAGCTACAGAAACTCACTAGCTGTAGGTGTCATTGAGCAGGTAACTCTCTCTTGGATACCCTGCCTCACAGGGTTATTGTTGGGATGAAATTGGAAAAGCGAGCCTTCCATCTTGAAAACCTGAACTAAATCCTGTCATGTTTATTGAGAGGGAGTTCCACTGAGTTTAAAGGAAGGATAAACATGCATGCTCTATAGTTAGAGGTCCTCGTGTATCCAGTGGATTTAATCCTAAATAAATGTTTGTAGGATTATTGCATTCAACATATTAATCCACAATATACTATAAAGCACTGTATTTATGTTATAACGGCCTGGCTCACACATATCACTATGGCATAAAGGGTGGGTTACATGTGGGTTAGCTCCAGAACAAACAAGTCGCATTATTAACACAATATGTTAAATATGTGACACAAGTTTCTAAGTAAACTTGCATAGGATTGTCATAACATGCATGAATAACCTCTCAAAATAGTTTCATATTATATATCCTCAGGCTTCAAGTTAAAGCTCTTTGATTAGAAAGTGCTGTAGAATAGATTGGACAACTCCAGACTTGTGTGAGGTGGGTCACCATCATTCCTTTATAAAGTCACTACCTAAAATTTGTTTTTTCTATCATAAAGCATCTGCGCACGTTTGGGCATGTCCCAGACATCCTCTCTCTTGTATTTCATGGCAATTTGTCTACATGCATACAATTTCCCATTTATGTATTTAGTAGAAATTCCAGGAGTATTATAGTATGCTTCTGAAGGGCTCTAGTAAATGTGTATCTAGTAAACGAATGGACTCTATTTAAATGCGTATCCCCAGATTTATATTGTGCTGCGAGACTTAAACCCAGGGCAATTGCCAAGACTCATCTTCACAAGGAACTATAGGTAGTCCTTAATTAACAATGGCAATTGGGACTGGAATTGCCACTGTCATGTGACCACACTGCTTAGCAACAGCAGTTCCAGCACTTCCGGTTGCCATCATTAATCGAATCCTGCATCATCGTTAAGTGAGAACATCATATGGTTGCCATTTGCGACCTCCTGCCAGCTTCCCCATTGACTTTGTTTGTCATAAGCTGGCAAAGATCAAAATGGTGATCATGTGAGCTTGGGGACACTGCAATGGCCGGAACCCCGAGGACCAGTCATAAGTACCACTCATTCAGCGCCATTGCAAGTTCAAATAGTCACTGAACAAGCAGTAGCCGAGTGAGGACCACCTATAACTTTAGCTCTCGTCTCCCCACTCAAGCTGGGGAGAGCCAGGGTTGAGAGACTAAAGCCACTAAAGGCAGAGGCTATGATAAAATTTAGCCTCAATTTAGTTATGAACTGGTTCATAAAGCATAACTTATGGTTTAGCGCTTTGAACTTTGGTGTTGGAAAAGATTCCTGAGAATACTGTGGACAGCCAAGAAAACTAACAAATGGATCATCCAACAACTCCACCCGGAGTTCTCAATCGAGGCGCAGATGACCAGGCTCAAATTATCCTACTTCGGAAACATGATGCAAAGACCTGGCTCTCTGGACCCAGCTCTAAGGCTGGGTAGGAAAGAAGAGGATCAACGGCAGCCAGATGGATGGCCTCAGTTACAGCAGCAATTGGAAGACCTGAAAGAGCAAGTGAGGGGCAGATTGTCATGGAGAAGATGTATCTATGTCAGTGTTTCTCAACCTTGGCCGCTTGAAGATGGGTGGACTTCAACTCCCAGAGTTCCCTAGCCAGCCACACTTATTGGGGAATTCTGGGAGTAGAAGTCCACGCATCTTCAAGCAGGCAAGGTCGAGAAACAACGATCTATGCGGTCGCTAGGAGTTGAAATGGCACATAGTCAATCAATGGCTTAGCCCATTGGGTTAATCGCTGGTTTGTGACTCGCTGGGGCAAGAGGCAAAGGGGCGACTTGGTGCGCGTGCGCGCCGTCCCGACCGCGGTCGAGCTGTCTGCCCTTTGTGAGAGGAGCGCAGCGTCTCCGCCCCCGCCCTGAATTACTTTTTCCCGCCTGTTTCCCCCGCCTCCTCCCCCGCCACGTGACGGGGACCTCTGAGGCCGCGCCGCGCGGTGCCCAGCGGCTGATGGGGTGGCGCTTCCCGACGAGCCGCGGCTGGAGAAGGCGAAGCGGGAGAGGGGCGGGGCGAGAGGAGGAGGAAGCCGCGGCTGCCAGTCCTGGAAGCGCTGCGTCGGGGCCGGAGCGGAGCTGCGCCGCGCCGCGCCAGCCCGGGACTCCGATTTCCGGTAGGGGGCCGCTTTTTCGGCTGAGGAGGGGGCGTCGCCGCCGCCGCTGCCCGCGGCCGCTGCCCGGCGCTGGGGGGCTCCCGCCGTGGCTCGCCGCTTGTTCGCGGGGGATGGAAGGACCAGTGGACGGACTTCCTCGTAGCCTGGCTCTCCGCCCCACCTTTTACACGGTCGCGCCGTTTCCCTCCGGGGTACTTAAAGCGGAGTAACGCTCCCCTTCCCGGTTTTGGGGCGAAGGGCTGTTCCGCGTATTGCCGAGGGTGAGGATGGAGCGCGGAGGAGGTCGGGCTCCCGGAGAAATCCGGACGGCCGTTACGTGGCGGGAGAGAGCTTTCTGTGTTCCTTTCCAGTACGCGGAACTCCCCTTTTTGCCCCACAGTTTGGGAAGCACGACGGGCGAAGTGAAAGGCTAACGAAATTTGTCGCGCGTGCCGCGTGATATTGCTCGCCTGGGTCTCCATGCTAAGGTCAGCCTTCCCTCAAGTGGAAGTGGTGTCCTGTGGTGATGTAGAACTGCACATTCCATCATCCCCAGGCACTGGCGTCTTGGTCTTGGAGGGTACCAGTTTGGGGAAGGTCGGTGGGTAGCGTTTCGCGCTTTCCTCTGCAGTATTTAATGAGTTAGCATGAAATAGCTTTAACGTCAAACTTCTTTCCGGAAAGTGCGTGCACGTGTGATGTCTTTTAAGTTATTTACTGCTTTTGCGGGGGAATTTTTAGGAGACCTTTCTTAACCTTGTATTTTATTTGTATGTGAAGTGATATACACGCGTGCACACATGCACGGACACACACACGTACAGACACACATATTGCTGTCTGGTAATAAATGTGTATGGGACAGCAGAAAAGTGTCATAGTTTCACTTCCTTCCCACTTGGGCCCAGGCATAATTCTGGATTCTCTTTCTGTGGGTAATACAACCTGTTTCCGGAAATATGTAGAAACTCTGGTGATAAGAGCCTTCACAGTGAGACTGTTTGCCCTGACAGCCAATAGTGGTTTGTGCCCGGAAGTGTTCATGCTTATATTATTTCTGCATGGAGTGGATGCCTTTCTTCTGCCTTTCTTCAATTCCTCTTGACAAATTTTCTGTATGGGGAAAGATTCCAAAATGGAGAAATCTACTTTTGTGTTTCTTGAAAAACATGACTTGAATAGGAAGTTTTTCATTTGTCTTTATATGCAGGTTATTGCATAGAACATGTTGTTTAAGAGCTTTTGTATAGTTGACTATAGTTGATATGCTATTTAAGGATTGCAGTACTGATCGTTAAATGCATAATTCCATCCAAGACAAAGTAAGAAGGCTTTGTGTAGTTTTACGTCACTCCTTAAAATATGTTGCGAAATATATATGTGGGGGACATCATAGTCATCTGTTTTTAGTAGAAGATCTCGATTCTGCCTTACTGTTTATAAGAAACTTTAAACTTCCCTTTATTTGCTTTAAATACAGCATATTAGCCATACATTTTTGCTAGACATTTAGTAACAAAATATTTGAGAAAGATGCAAATAGATAACAGATCTATATGCTTTTGGATATTGATTTTAAACATTATTTATCATTTAAACATCCTGACCGTTCAGAAGGTGTCAAATTTAAGTCAGTGATCACCTTCCAAGTTCAAAAGGATTCTTTTTTGAAGAAAGGCCACGTTGCTGGAGAAGTATGTTGAAGAAGGATTATACTGTTTTTTTCTAACTAGTTTTGACAGTCCATGCTTTCCATCTGTGATTGTTTTATCTTTATGCTCATTTTGAAACTATTTCATATGAAATTGAGTACAAATGAGTCATGCAAGCTGTCAAGTAAAATTCTTATGAAATTTCAGTGTGTAAAATCAATTTCCGTCTAAAAATGTGAAGAGAATGTTGTTATGAAAATCATGGACTTGGCATTGCATAGTGTGTTTGCTTTTCTGTCATGGTGACCAGAAATGTTGCTGTCTTTTCTCCAGATGACTTCTGTGTACTTGATAATTGTCAGAATTTTTTTATCTTAAATGTGGAAAATAATACAGGCCTTTTATCTACATTACTCTTCTGGCTTGCTTGAAATGAGGCTATAGAATGCAGAAAAATCTGCACAAATAAAGTTGTTATGCCGGTGGGGGTGTATTGTGTTCTCATACAGTGTGTACCCAGAAGTCGTGGGCTTAATGGAAATGTTCCTAAGATGCTGACAAGTCACAACATAAGAGAAAATGTCTATTGTGTAAAGGCCAGTTCACTGGATTTCACTTCATCTGGCCTTCAGTTGGTAAGATCTTATAACAAGTGAAGATCAAAATGTCTTCCACTACAGCTTCAATGACTAACTTTGTTTGTCTCACAACATCATTAATGTGTTTGTTACAGCTGTAGAGGCTGATGCTTGCCAGCACAATAGTCTGCAGCTGAAGAACCATATTATTGTGTTGCCATTGTGTATGTATCTGTGTAACATAAATAGTATCTTTTTTCCAGTCTTTGCTAGACTGAATTTAGACTGAATTTCTAAATTTTATTTAATTGTTTAAGCCTTGGTTAATATTAAGCTCTTTGTAATGTTGATAATTCCTTCTTAATACTAACTTAATATTATCAACATTATAAAGAGCTTCCAGTAAAGCAGTGAGAATGCAATGCATCTAAATATGTCATACTTTTATAATTTTCTTTAAAATGTAAAAAATGTACTTTTTCCTGAAATTTATTATTTTGAAAATTAAAGGGGTAGTGAGGCTTTTATGCTGCTTTTAGACCTTTTATTTCAGACTCCTCATTGACTTGCATTACTGTAGTTGAATACAGTATGACTTTTTAATAGCACAATTTTCAGTGACTGATATTTTACATTTGTTCCATGAAAGGAACATATTATATATATTTCTGCTCATTGAATTTAAAATCCCAGAGTACTGATTTTTACAGTGTAGTTCCATACACACTTAAATAAGCCATTATGTGGCTTGTTTGGCTTTACCTTAAAATGTTATATCAACCCAACTATTGTTTGTAAACCATGGTTTATGTCTTAACAATTGATACCACCAAGAGCAGCTACAGCTGCATCATCTGGACCTTGAAGTTAGGAAGGAAGTTGGAGAACCTGGGTGGGTTATTTTCATCCAACTTTCCCATCCCTGAAAGAGAATTAGAAAGGGAAAGAATTATATTGCAGGAGAATGAGTGCCTTTGAAAATGGTGAGGAAGAGATTTGATTAAGGAAGAGATTTAATTTCTGGGATCATGTCTTGTTACCTGTATGATGGACTGTTGGCATGGGAAGGATTCCATCTCACCAAGACTGTGGAATGTGATTGACCAAAACATGATGAATTTAATTAGGAATTAAATTGAATCCTGTGGGAATTGAAGGCAAAACCTCAGAACTAACAATCTAGTCAAGGACTGGTACACTACAAGAATAACTGGGAAAATAATTAAACTGAGGATTTAAAGCCGGTAATAAATAAAAAAACAACATTCCCTGTAAAGGTTATGTCTTTGTTATCTGAACTATGATTTAATAAGTATGACTGAGATCTGATGGGGTGACTCCCATAATTTGAATATAGCAACTGAAGGCTATAACTTATTCAAAAGGAGCAGAAGCAAGAGCAAGGAAGGAGGAGTTGCACTGTATGCTAAAAATATCCACCTCTGCATGAAATCAAAGGGAATAAACTTGGTGGCATTGGTGATAACATCTGGGTTAATATAAGTGGAAGAAGAACTAAAAGCAGCAATGTTTGAATCCCACAGCCAGATGGATTGTATCCAGGGGTTTCTGATGGTCTGACTAACTCTCTGTCAATAATCTTTAGGAAATTCTAGAGAATGGGTAAAATATCAGAATGGCAGGGGTAAATGTCCCTGTCTTCCAAAAGGTGAAAAAGGAAGGATCCAGGAACTGTAGAGCAATGAATCTTCCACTGATTCCTGGGAAAATTCTAGAGCAGATCATAAGGTTGTGTTGTAAACACCTTGAAAACAGTGCTGGGATTGGCAGAAGTCAGCATGGATTTGTCAAGAACAAATCTTACAAGATTTAACTTATTTAATTTTTGCTTGGGTAACTTGATTAGGTAAGTGAATTTATAGTTACTGGGTAGAGGACCTTTTCTTTCATTGCAACCAAGTTATCCCCACCCCACCCACAAATGGCTTGGTTCCTATATTTTCCTGGGCTTTTACTATTTCAGTGACTGGATTTGATTTATGCTGATTTTCATTTTGCTACTTTACTTGTTTTATTACTTTTCTCTATTTTTATTTATTGTAAATCACCCTGGTTAGTTTGTTTGAAAGGCAATAGAAATGTAGAATGCAATTTGTTAAAGAAATGTAATATAAATTGTTTTAAGGCAGTAACCTTGTGAAACATTTTTGAATCTGGTCAGTGCCCAAATAGGAGACTGTCTAGGTGTAGATAAATAATGCCTCTCTAGAAATGATGAAGACTCAGATGGCAAGTCCTGATCCATTTATTTTAGCAAAATACTCTATCTGATGGCATATAATAACTCTGATCTTTACCAGTTGCAAAAACACTTGAACTTATTTTGTTTTGGGAAGTTGTCAATATATGTGCAGTATAAGCAGGATGGATACAGATAGGATACATAAAGGAGTATTATGGCATATCTTGCCATATTATCTCATGCAAGTTGTTTCCTGAGTGAGAAGCATAACTAAAAAAATATATTACAATGCATAAGGGTCAGATTGATATAAAAATTGTATTATAGAACTCACATATTCTAGTAATTATTTGCTGTATGTTACATTGATAGAAATAATAGTTTCAGAAAAATAATAGTCACTACTAAACTCCAAAGTGTGTTTAAGGAAACTGAGCATAAGGTGAAAGACAATATAATTGTTATCTCTTTTCCCCCAAGATTTAGTATTACCTGGGCTAAATAATTTGTTTATGTAAGAGATTGTCTTGAAATAAAAAATCTGTTCTGTTTTGCTGAGTAAGTTACACATAGGCTTAATATTTTATCCTTTGCCAATTAGTGAAATACATTTGTATCCAGGACATTTTTTTAGTGTTTTATATACTATTATGAATCATTAGCCATAAAAATGATAATAGTATACCATTTCAGCAAAATGCATAGATAATAGCTTGCAGGGTTTTGAGTGAATTGGTAATGTAAGAAAAGGTACAATAACTCAATAGTATTTAGTAATTGAGTATCATACTTCTGAAAATTGATTTAATGTGTGAGAAAATGTTCTATGGAAGTATTTCTTTCTTAATATCACATATTTTGAATAAATCTGATGTGGATTGCACATTAATCCAATTCATTGCTGAATTTATTATATATGTTAATATTATAAATATTATAAGCAATTCACAGAAGATAAGGATATGTACTGTATTCTACTGTGAAAAATTTCCCACATTTTAGGAATACATCATTTTAAAAAAAAGGACAAGTAGGATAGCTATAATATTTTTTACATTTAAATTTAGAGATGTAATTCTATTTTTTCTTCAAATAAAACCATACCACTTTTTAAGATATGTTAAAATCAGTACTTTTCAGTACTTTTCACCACTTTTTTGTTAAAATCTAAATAGTGTAAGGGAAGTATTGGCTATCAACATCATGTCATAAACGTTTCAGTAAAATTAATCTCCACATAAAGATTAATTACTGTTAAAACTACACCAGAGAGAGAGAGAGAGATGTTTGTTTGTTTGTTTATATTTTAAAGTGCATATTTCAGTGCAGTACTCTGGATTTTTAGAGGAAAATTCAGATAAAAGTAACATGCTAAGTAATAAAACATTTTACTTTTGTTTCCTAAACATAAGGTATATGTGCTAAATCAGGTTTCCATGGGTTTATGACTCTGGAAATTTTTCCAGAAAAATACTTTTTTACCCAGAAAACCCACATCCCCTAATGGAGAGATTTATCTGAAAGATTTGGTAAGCGAATTCATCCAAAGTATGAGATTTGTCATTCTAATAAAGAAATAATCTGCAGATGAAAATTATTATATGATCATATGGTAATATGTGTACATTTTTTTGCAGTTCTGCTGAGAATCAGGAGGAAGAAACACCATGTGGCTTACCTTTCGCCTGGAAACATAGCTTTTTAAAAGAGATGGCTGACAAGACTGGAAAAAATCTTTCAGGTCCACTATACATTGAAGTTGAATATGATTATGAGTATGAAGCAAAAGACAAAAGGATTGTGATAAAACAAGGGGAGAAATACATCTTAGTAAAAAAGACTAATGATGACTGGTGGCAGGTCAGAAAGGACGAAAACTCCAAGCCCTTTTATGTGCCAGCACAATATGTTAAAGAAATAACTCGCAAAGCACTAATGCCACCTATTAGGCCATTAGGTGGACTGCCAAACAACTCTCTAAAACTTATGCATGGGTTACAGAGGTCAACAGAAAATGTGAATAAATCTCCAGAGCTTTCCACTTCGGGGAAATCGTATCCAGTTCAAGCTCAGGATGCCAACCAGAATCTGGGACCAAATAATAGCCCAGGTCAGAATACTGGGCTCAGCCTAGAACTTGCCCCAAACAATGGAAAGTTGAATGAGTTACAGTTTGTTAAAGTTTCTAATCAGAACAGGACCTTCTCTGTGTCTCACATTCATTGTTCGGAATGTATGGAAACTGAAAAGACCAGCTTCTTGCAAGAGCAATCCTGTGATTCTGCAGGTGAAGGCTCAGAAAAAATCCACCAAGATTCAGAATCTGGAGATGATCTCAGCAGCAGTTCCACAGAACAAGTACAGGTAAAATGAGATTCACTGCAGTAAATCACCTGTCCAATAAACCTTTCTCTTGATAGTAAATATGTATGTTATCTAAAATGACAGTCCAAACTTGCTCTATTAGTGGACTACAATAGAGTGTTAGAATAAATATTATTTGTTTGTAGTTAGATAGCTTTTTCTTGGTGATGTTAAGACTTTGGTGTTGGTTTTATATATATAATTATTCTGTAAATTATTATTTCTAGAATTAATCCTTTCTGTGTCCACAATAGGTGGCAACAGTTGACTGATCTTGAAAAGGCTATGCAAGTTCAGCCATGATAATATTTGTACTTGAATGGGAGACAACCAGGGGCTTAGACTTGCAGAATAATACCTTCCAGAAAACAATGGCTTCTTCCATGTTCTTGGCAAATAAATTACATGGAAATGTCTGTGTAGTCATCAGGATTGATCTCAACATGAGGAATACTTTAAAAATACTTTCTAAAATGGAGTAATTTAGGAACAGTTATATCAAACCATTATATCAAATATAAAGGATCAAAGGATCAGCCTAATTGCTAGAAGTTTTAAATGGCAATATAAAAAATGTATGAGTATTGATACCCTTTATATCTGCTATCAGCAATGTTAAACTCTGGGTGAGAATAACGTCTTTTTCTTGTTGTGATGGTTCTTTCTATTTTATTTCCAGGAGTATGTTTTAAGTTGCATTGCTAAATATCCACACAGTGGATGCCATCTGTTTTGGGTTATATCCACCAGTGTCTATGCGGGGAGTAAAAAAAGATGAGATAGTAGTCATGGTAGCATAATCAAAGCTCTGCTCTTTTGTGTGTCCAGTGTGAGGCATGTGTATCGTCTGTTTTGGATATATTAGTGTAGCTAAAGCCTTGCATTCAGTGGGTTAATTTTAAGACATGACAAGATCAATGATATTTTAATCCTAATATCTAGAGCAAGCAGAAATACAGATAAAGAGAGGAATTTTGCATTTAAAGTTTGTGGAAGAGTAGCGAGCTGTGAGTAATCACAGCCCCAAGATACCCTACATTTAAAAATCATGTAGCAAGCAACCTGGCTAAGCCAAAATTCAAGCAGAACTACACATTGCCTTGGCAAGTACATATTCCAGGCATATTCTTTCTGAGGTAATAGAGGGGTGGGTATTGATAGGCTGCAGAAGAGGTGCTTCCTGTGCCTACTTGCCTGCAAACACTCCTGTGGAGATTCTGTCCCCAGTTTGTGCAGCTTTCAGTCTGGAGAATTGACATGGGAAGACAGTTGCACTGCAAATGTTCTTAACGTGTATTAGGCCAGTGCAAAGTGTTTGAAAGAGGTGCTTTGCAATGTGTGGAGATTTCAGGAAAGTGGCTGCACATGCACATGGAGACATTCAGTATCAGCTTTGGAAGCATCCACACAAGCCTTGAAGAAGATGTAATTGTCTTAAAACCTTAACTTTCCCAACCTGCATGCCACCAAGAAATAATGGGTGTTTTCCAACGCAGCCGAAGGCCACCAAGTTGGGAAAATGGTAGCCTTATGTGCTCCTAATACATTGGAGTTACAATTACTAGAATTAGCTATGCTGACTGGAAACTGCTTGTGGTGCTTGGGAATTCTAGGAGTTGTATTTCCAACATAGCTGGGTTGTTACTAAATTTGGGAAGGCTACTGTACTATATGTTGTTCATTTTTTAAACTGAAAGTAGGAATCAGTAGGAATATTATATTCTTTTATGTAGGGACAAGTTTTCTTTCTGAAGTGACAGTGACATTCTTTTGAATATGAATCCATTAGAAAATATGTGGCTTACTTTTGAAAATAAAACAAGGCAGGTGTCAGCTAATAACACTATTGGGGCTGTATTTTCCTTAGAACTGCTTTGTTGAATTGGCACCCTCTGAATAATGATGTACCTTTTGTTACAAAAAATATTAATTTAAATTAACCAATCAATGTTGTTAAGTCATGTCCAAATCTTTGTGACCCCATGAACCATATCGCACCAGGCCTTCCTGTCCTTCACTGTCTCCCGGAGTTTGCTTAGTTTCATGCTCATTGCTTCAGTGATGCTATCTAGCCATCTCATCCTCTGCCGTCCCTTCTCCTTTTGCCTTCAATCTTTCCCAGCATCAGGGTCTTTTCCTCTCTTTGCATTAGGTGACCAAAGTATCTGAGCTTGAACTTCATTATCAAACCTTCCAATGAGCAGTCAGGTAACCGATCAATATCACATGTAAAAAAAAAAGCTAATTAGGTAGTATTAGATGGCACTGGATAACATGAATGTTTCCAAATTCAAATATTTGGAGAGAAATTTGAATAGATTTGATAAGCTGATGACAGAAGCTATGGAGCTTTGCACAAAGATTAGCAGTTCGCTTAGAACTGGTTCATATGCATTTCAAGAACTGTTTGGGGGACATTTTAATAAAAATGAAGAACAAATAAGTCAAAAGCATGTGGCAAATAGTTCAAAACATACTCTGATGGAGCAAGTCTGGATGATTCCTTGCCTTAACTACCAGATATGTGTGTAATAGCTTGATGATAGCTTTATTGTTTTCTCATCAATTATGCTAAACATTATCTTCCCCAAATATAAGTAGTTACTATTAGTAGAAAGCTGTGTTAATCAGTGCAAATACAGACACTGACCTATATGCAAAGACTGTTCTGTCTTTTCAGTAATTGATCATTGCACAAGCTATGAAGTACTACAAGACATTATTGCTGTGAAGACTATGTCTTGTGTTGATAAATTTTATATACTAATGATCTTGGAAATAGATGCTTTCCTCTTTTTAACATACACAGATCCATGTAGTTTTGACCAAATCTGTAACAGTTGAAATAGTTCTTAGAAATATGTTGTGTTTAAATATGTGTTTCTTTTTTTGAGATTAAATGAATTTTTCTTTTAAAACCTGAGTCTCAAAGTGGCACAATGCTCTGGTAATGGCTGCTCTGATTTCTCTCTGTATTTTATTTGTTTTACCATTAAATAGGTGGAAGGAAAGAATTGGTTATAGAAATCTAATCTTTTTCTACCTAAGGGCTGCACTATATATATGAGCCCTAATTCTGCATTATATTCTGAGGCTTAATGTGTTGGTATTATAGTTATATTTAACTCTAGATCCTTTACAAGGGGGCTTTTCATGTGGCTGTAGCTTGGAGGTAGCTTTGGCTACCTGATGAGTGAGGAGGGACATGGTGTAATACTCCTGTTGATACTTCTGGGTCTTAAAATGGCTTTTGATACTATTTATCAGGGTACCCCATTGGAGTGCTTGAGGAAACAGGCTTTGAAGGCACAGCTGTACGGCAATTCTCTTTCTGTTTCTCTTGCTGCTACTAGAAGTTGGCAATGGGAAAGTACTGTTTGGCTGATTGGGAATAGACCTACAGCGTTTTATCCTGTGTCCTGTTTTGTTGTTGTTGTTTGTGCCTTCAGATCAGTCATAACTTCTGGTGATTGCTTGGACAAGTCCATGCCATTTTCTTGGCAATGTTTTCAGAAGTGGTTTCCTAGGGCTGATAAAGAAAGACTAGCCTAGAGTCACCCAGCTGGCTTCATGCCTAAATCAGGACTAGGACTCACAGTCTCCTGATTTTTAGCCTGCTGCCTTTAACCACTGCACCAAACTGGCTCTATAAAGCTGCTGCAAAGGATCATACAAGAGTTTAGAGCTAGTTGTCATTAGTGTGCTGATAATGCTGAGCTATACTCTGGGTAAAGCTCTGGGTATGAGAAAACAAGACAAGTTGGATAGTTCTGGCTCATGTGGAAAACAATGTATTTGTATGATTATAGATTTTCTTCTTGCAGATAATCACACTAAGTGTGCAATACTTAGATTACTGCAATGTGCTCTACATGGGACTGCCCTTGAAGAGTATCCAGCAACTTCAGCTGGTGCAAAATGCAGTGGCGCAAGCAATTATGTATGCTTCTGGAAGAACACACGTTACACCTCTGCTTTGTGAGCTGCATTGGTGTTGACCTTTAAAGCCCTTCATGGCATGGGACTGGGTTACTTGAGGGACTATCTCTCCCTGATTTCATCTGCCCGTCCTACCATATCTGGCAGTGAGGGCGTGTTACCAGTTCTGATGCCTAGGGAGCTACATTTGGTGGGCCCTAGGCCATGGCCTTTTCTGCTATGGCACTCACGCTGTGGAACTTTCTTCCCCTGAGGTGAAGTTGGCATCATCGCTGTTGAGCTTCCGGAAGTCCCTCTAGACCTGGTTGTGTCAGCAGGCCTGGGGATCCCAGGGGATGCGTAATCTAGTGAGATGGTTCCATTATTTTTAACATCCCTTTGTCTGTTATTTTCTGTTTCACTTGGGTTTTTTAAAAAAATATTTTTAATACTTTTAAATGCATTTATTGATTTTAATCTTATTGTATGCCGCCTAGAGGCGCTTTGATAAAGGGAGATGGGCGGCTAATAAATTGAGTAAATAAAATAAATAAATATTTGAGTGATGTTAGGGATGTTAATTGGAGCACTGATATCATGAATGTTCTGGATTCACTAACACCTGAATGATCTTTGTGGTGGTTTTCAGGGCTAGATATCACAGTTTGAACTGTGTATGCTGCTTCTTGTGAATTTGCAAGATTGGTTCATGGGCTGAGGTTCTTCTGAATCCAATATTGCTACTAAGCAGCCACGTAACATTTGTGGGAAAAGAGGCCTTTTTTCACCTTTGGCTAATAAACCAGATATGCCTTTTCCTGGCGAAAAGTGATCTGGTGCCAGTGATAACGCCTACATTTGGTATCCTCAGGTTTTGATTGTTGCAGTATGCATTGCATGGGGCAGGATGTAAAGGTCTGGAAATTGAATGTGGTAAGAAAATAGCTGCATGATTGCCAGTTAGTTTCTAAACATTTTTTTTTCTGGCATTCTCACTGTGGTTAGGCCAAAGACCACTTGTCTGCTTTGCACTAATAAATAGATAATATGGCACTTTTTGCAAATCCCACCATGGATACATTTAACATTAATAACTGTGCTATATTACAGAACAGACTGTCAGGGCAGAGGAAGGAGACCCTTTCTTACTGCAATTTAGGAGGGGACTTAAAAATGATCTCATAGTGTTTTATGATTTTTACAGATAATTTTGATGCTGCCAGAGTGATTAGGCATATAAAAATCTCTTAAATAAATTTGCATACCATTCTCATCTTTAATTGTTTTAATACATCTTTGATAACAGTGCACGAGGATATTAATATTTTTATGATATCTAGTACAATTTGTTCCTATGTCATCTGGTAGATAAATTCCTTCCTATTGAATGTATTTGTGCTTAGAGCCATCACAAATGCTAATTATGATCAAAACTGTTGATGCTGACATATGGCTTTGAGGAACTGAGATGAGAATCATCCTTTACCTTGTATCAAATGGCAGATGGTAATCCCTTTCTGTCACAAATAATATTCTTGATAAAAATGATGGATTTGAAAGCAGAGATTTAAGTACCTGCAGTAATTACTTACCACTGAGTTACTCACTGGATTGCATTCTTTTCACTTTTTGTTTCATTTATTCAATCTGGTATTTTTGCTCTCTTCCATTAATCTTACTCCTTTTTTTTTCCTCTTTGGATAAAAGAAGGGAGTGTAGATGTTTTTATTTATGACTGTGTGTCATGTTTAGCTAAAGGTAAAGTTAGCTACAAAAAGACTCTTTCACTACCTGAAAGAAACTAAAGAAGTAAGAGACTATTTGGGGGGTGGGGATGTTAATAACTGTTTTCTGGCTTCTTCTCACAGACAAGCCAGTCTGATATTCACATATGTTGGGTAGATAAGTCATGGATAGCTTATTAGCTGCACGTACTCACAGGTTAAGCCAGCAAACACATGGAAGCATGCTCCCTGCTAAGCCAACCATATGCCTTAGTGTAATGGGTGAATTGGCTTAAGGTATTAATGACTTAAAGTAATTAAAAAGTCCACTTGGTGAGTTCAGTTAGAAATCCTGCTAAAAAATGATATTTTGAGAAATACAACCCTCATATATATATTTGTGATTCAGAATTCATATATATATATATATATATATATGGTTGAAAGTCAGTTAATTATATGGATTTTTTAAAGAAATGCATATTTGCAGAATAACATTAAAATATTTTGTTAATTTGTTTTATTGGGTATGATTTATATATCACTCCAAAATTTCATGAAAACTAAAGTTCTTAATGTTTTGTAGCTCAGCATTTGTACTTACCTTTAAAATTAGATTTTGATTGCCCTTTGTGGTATATTGGTCAAAATGTGCCCAAACAACCCTAACCTTTAGCAGATAATTTTACATATGGTACAATAATGACTAAGAATAGTAACTTTCTCTATACTTTCTCTATATTACTAAAAAAGATTATGTGAAATCTGTGATTGACCAAAGCAGTGACAGGTGACAGAAGCCCATATGTAGGCCTCTCTGGTGATGGCCATGGCATACAGAAGGTTGTGAATGTAAAATGGTTCCTTTTAACATGAAAACAAAATGGAATAAAAATATGTGCATCAGTCTATTCATGCGCATGGAAAAGGAATGAATAGAAAAGCATGATTTATTTGACTGATTATCATGAAAGATTGAGAGAATTAGTGAAAGATATTAGGATGAGGGGTTCTGAGTCTGCGACATTTCATTATTTGGTAGTATTAAGAATGGATCTAGGTGAAAAATGGACATTGAAGAAAAGGAAAGGAGTAAAAGAAAGTAGAATCAAAGTACAAGTAGTCTTTGACTTATGACCATTTGTTTAATGACCGTTTGAAGTTACAATGGCACTGAAAAGTGACTTACGACTGGTCCTTGTGTTTATGACCATTGCAGCATCCTGGTGGTCAGGTGATCAAAATTCTTACAGTTCTTCCACAAAGTCATGTAGTTGTTGAAATGTTTAATGAAATCAGTGCTTTGAACTTGTGAGAAAGGAAAGAAAATAGACTTTAACAGTTAAACCCATTTTTACTCTCCAATTTAGCAAAAGAAGAGTTGAGGTATTTGGACTCTTGTCACCCAATCTTTCCTATGATAATTTTTAATCTTATAATATAGTTTTACTGTCCTTAATCTTTAAAATGTTCTAGTTCCTCTCTAACAGATACAGTACTGCTGTGGGCTGATGTTAAGAGCATATTGCATGCTTATGCAGTAAAGAAAAAAGTCTAACAAGTGTTGTTCTACTGTAAGAAAAAGATGACTAGGTCTTGTTAAATTTGTTTGCAGTAGATTGCAGAAATTTCATTTTACTTCTATGTTTTGCTTGCACAGTTAGGTATAGATACAAACTGGTTATTATTATTGCGTAGCTACACCTGATAGAGAAATGAAATTTGTCTATTTTGTTGTCCAACATTAATTGATTAAATGGATCTACAGTAAGAAAGGCATTTGGAGGGGGAAAACATCAATTAGAGCAGAGAAAAATTATTTGAGGTTGTATGAAAAAAATACTTTAAATATAAGATGTACTTTATATCATTTTTTAAATTTTTTAAATAAATTAATATTCTTCTCCAAAAACAGTATGGTTTAAATCGAATAAAAATATTTTTAAAACAATTGTAATTTATTTCCCCCATATCTTTCATTCTGGTAAAGTGATATTTTACTCACATTTTTGAAAAAAATCTGCCTTAAGGTTGAGCTTTATTATTATAAACAGAGGGAAATGTTCTGTAGACATTAGAATGCAGCAGCTGATTCAGAGATGTATCCTAAATTTCCTGGGATGAGTCACTTCAGTGTACCTGAGAGATCTTACGCATCAGTCTTATGATTTGAGTAAATGAGCTCTGCTAATATGCCTTGTATTTATCAGCTAATATTAGCCTTGTATTACTGCCTTGCATTTGCTGTTGAAAATTTCTTGGCAATTAGGCTTGGTAGGGAATTAATACCTCTTCATCTTCTAAATGTTGTTCAATATTTTAGAATTTCTCATTGTTCATTGTAGGAATCTTAATTATGGTTGTAAGTTACAGCTTAGTACTATTTGTGGTTAATGAAGACATGGCGCATAGTAAAAAGGAGGAGAAATGTCTGAGCCTAGGAGGTCATAGAATCCTCTCACACTCTAATAGGGGCATTTTGTCTCTGACAGGTTTTTATTAGTAAAGAAAAGAACGAACAAAAATCTTTTAACTTCACAGTTCTCAGGCTCCCAGGATTCTAGTAGAATGCTGTAACATAAATGATAGTGGACAGTGAGAAAACTTTGGATAACCCTCATAGATACGATAAAAATCTGTTTTTTGGCTTGCCATAGTATCTCTTGTATGATGCGTTGATTGTTTGTGAACCGGAAGTAGAGGAACGTCGTGTATTACTCAAATCAAAGCAATATAACATTAGAAACTGTATTTTCTTATTCCTCTTAGGGAGCAGATGGCCTTGTGAGTGGATTTGTAGACATTTCTGATATGTCCATAAAATTTTAGTTTCTCTGTTGATTTCACAATTGGCCCTTGCCACTTGACTGTGAATACTTATGGTTCATAAAATCAAAAGGGATGAGACATAGATGAACACAAAGGGGTGAGCCACAGAAAGTTATATAGTATTGTAT
Source organism: Liasis olivaceus (assembly GCA_030867105.1). NCBI lineage: Eukaryota > Metazoa > Chordata > Lepidosauria > Squamata > Pythonidae > Liasis > Liasis olivaceus. The sequence continues at coordinate 15,478,009 of CM061351.1, forward strand.
TCATGCACAGTTTATTAGAGCACCTTAATTATATATCAGTGTGGGCAAGACTGCATAAAAAGTAAACACTTTGCTGTCCCTGTGATTTTAGTATAACACTTTTAAGCGTGTGAGTAAAAGCCTTAGTTAGATCATTGTCAATATTCTAAGGCTGTACCTAACAATTCAGTTTACTTTTAATAAGGGAATATTTGACTTAAAACAGATTTCAGTTATGTTTTAAACTGCACTTATCTTAGTAATTAATATTTTTAAATTAGTCTACCTTTGTTTTAGTTGCTCAAGTATGTGTGATCTTTTTACTTCTATGGCTAACTGAAGCAATTTTCTACATTTTGTTTCTAAACAGCTTCTTTTATGAACACAGGCATTCATAAATAAATGGAATTCCTATTTCTTTCCATTAAAACTTGAGGTGTGTGTGTATGTGTGTGTAATATCTCTGTAGTGTGCTTAAAAATAAATGTAGAGCATTTTACTCAGCATCACTGATTTATTCATTAAATTATTAATGCTTCCCTGTAATTGAGCTCAAATCCTAATGACTAATGGAGGCATCCATGTTGTTTTTTGGCAGAAATATAGAAATAGTTTGCCCCTGACTTCTGTTTTATTTCTGGATAGCTATCCATATTCCATCTTCTGTTACAAACAGTATGACTAAATGAAAAAGAAGCTTTATTCAATGGCTACATTTCCTAACTATTAAAAGTAAAGAAAATATGAATGCTAGTCATAGTCATAAAGTTCAGATTTCCTAAACTGTTAATTTCATAATTTAATCAAAGTATTCATGGTTTTACAATAGGAAAGAAATGGGAAACAAAAAAGAAAATTGTCAGTGCAGTATTGGCTTCATTTTTGTTGCATAACACTTAAGACACATGTAGACATCTAAATACTGTAAGATTGTATAATACATTCCATGGTGTCCCGAAAGTCACCCCATTTATATTGTTTTGCATCTACTACAATAATGTGTCTTTGACAGGGTAGGTCAGCTTTACTTGATGATTTTGCTGTTGTTTTTGAAGCTGCCAAAAATCCGGTCAGATCGCTGATTTGTCCTTCCCAGTCTTTTATATTCTGAGAACAGTAGATCTCCAGGATCTGGGCCCATCAGGGTCATAGTGTGCTCCTCCTGCTGAAGTTAGGGATTCAATCCGGGGCAACATATTTAAGAAAATATATATGGGCATCTTTCTTAAGCATCAGTAAATAGTATGAAACAATATAGGCAGCAGGTTTTCACTTGCTAAGTAGCAGCAAGGATTTTGTAGATATTCCATGAAACCTATTCAGGCCTTTGTTTATCTTGTCATTTGAGGAAAAGCAGACATGTAGAATAATTAATATTAAAATAATTACATATTTTAATTTGATTATAATTACGCATTTTAATTTGATAAAAGCCTTAATTGACTAATGCTTGCAGTTTAACATCAACAAAATATTAAAGTCACACGTAGACCTGTGTTTAAGTTGTACGCAATAGATTAATATGTTTCTAATGATACTCTGCCAGTAATGTGAAAATAAGAGAAGAAAAATTAGCTTTAATCCTATTTTCCAAAGTCACAATTGTGTGAAATCATTTGTCTGAATTTCACACAATCTTAGGTATCTTATAGCTTATTTTTTGTTTTTGTCTCAGGATTAAATAACTGAGTGCTCTGTCCAGTTGGACAGCATTTCCTAAATTTTCTGTAGAAAATTTCAAAAGCAGTTGGATAAATAAAATTTCTCTGACTGTACCAAACTCCATGGTGACATCTGGTGGCATAGCTGAGTCTGTTTAAAGAAATAATGAACTTCTACCGATAACAAATCTGCATCATTTTATGTTTCATTTTTAAGGTATATACAGTCTGATTCATTGAAAGGCTCCCAAAGATGCTGTTGTGGTTCCAAGGATTTGTCCCACTTGTTTTACACTGCACTGGCTTCAGTTCACATAGCAAAGATGTGACAAGGAGGTTTTTTTTCAGCTGGCTTGTTGCAGAGACTGGTGATGATTAGGCTGAGAGAAAGTCACTGGCCCAAGGTCAACCAGCTGGCTTCTATGCCTAAGAAAAGATTAAAACCTGGGTTTCCCTACTCCTACTGCAGCACTAACCACTACCCCATATTAGCTCAGGGTTTTATTCTCTCCTGGTAATTAGAAAATTATCTGGGGATAGTGGGAATAGCTGTGTTAGCTTCATCCTCTCCCTTGCTCCTTGTCACTCTTTGCTTATAGAGAATAAATATCTGCAAAGCGGTGCTTTTCCTATGCACGTTTTGTTTACTATTTTAGTATGCTGCAGACAGTGCCCAGTGTGTAACAGGCAGCAAAAATAATAAGCTAGTTTATTGCTCATGTCCCTACTGATATGTAGAGCTTAAACACAAGAAGATTAATTAAAATAGAGTTGTTTTCCCATAAGACATATTTTCAGAGCACCACACAGCACCTGTCAGACTTACCAGGTAGACTAGACAGGAAAAGTGACTAGATGAGCTAATTCTACTGTTAATGTAAGGCTACGTTAACAGAATCTTGCAAGTCTGAAAGTACAATTCTCTCCATGTCTTCTTTACACCCTGAGAAATTAGGGAGGGTCTCTTCTGAGCCTCTTGCCCTGCCTACTATCCAGCTGTGGACTATATTGTTTCTTATCTGACTGTTACCTAGGCAGCATCTCTGGGCCCAGTCTCCCAAGGTCATTCCCACATACCATTATAGCACCCTACAAAAGCAGATTTCTGTTCTGTTCTCAAGCTACAACTAGATTTCTGGCACATGCTTTAGAATTTATGGCAGTGTTTCTCAGTTTCAGCAACTTTAAGATTCTTTCACAGAACTCCCCACCCACGATTGCCTGTATTTTTTCCCACTAGATTTAAGGAATGTAACTTGTTTCTAATTCCCTACATTGCTGCATTTCTGAATTGTGTTTCCTTATTGAAAGCATTCAGTGTCTCACTTGCATGTACTATATATGCCAAATATTTATGCCTGCATTTATTGCCATAAAATGATGATCTTTAAAATTGTACACAATTTGTTTTATCATAGCCAACAACACCACCAAGCCAAGGAAGACCAGATTCACCAGTTTATGCTAACTTGCAAGAACTGAAGATTTCTCAGTCTGCACTCCCACCCGTACCTATAAGTCCTCCAGTCCAAATTAGTGGGGAGTGGGAGACCCATAAGGATATTACAGGACGCTATTACTATTACAACAGAGGTACACAAGAGAGAACCTGGAAACCACCACGTTGGACTCGGGATCCAAGCATAAGTAAAGGAGACTCTTTGAACCAAGTAGATCAAGAGGTAACCTGAACAGTATGCATAATAATGAACAAAACTTTTATATCTTTGCTGTTCAACTGTTTAATAGGCCTTTTTTTTTTTTTTTTTACTTTGGCTGTCTGAGGATAGTAGAGTCAAATAAAATGTAATAGATCTTGCGTGCATGACATTTTTAGAGCAAACCTCACTCTTTACTATCATGTTTCTTTTTTTTAAGTTTTAAAAAATATTTATCTTTAATTGTTAGAATAATGAAATACAAAGGAAAAAAGTCTACATTACATAGTAAAGTTGAATAGCACAACAAGAAATAACTACTAAGTGTAAATAAAAACATTATGGGAAAATTTTCTAGTAACACATTCTCCCCTTCCCTTCTGTTTGTTTTCCCAACTATTGACTACCACAATTTATACTTTACATTGAACATTAAGATTATTACTTGTACCTATTTGATCCTTTCACTCTTTGCTGTCATATTTCTTAGACGTAGTATGAACATTCAAGACAATAGACAAGATTGTATGCTATTATTGTAGGCACTTCTTGGTTTTTTCCTTTAACGAAACTGCTGTGATTCTAAAACAATCTGGTAGTACTCCATATATATATATTACTAGATGGACAGCTTCAAAAACAGTAGCTCTAGTTCAAGCATTTTTAGTGCTGTGGTGACTAGTCTGCCTTAACTGTAAATGAAAGATGAGAGGAGCTCCAAGTTAACACGAATGGAGGAAAATGATTAAAGAAACCTTCCTACCTAGGCTATTTTTAACTTATTTGCTTATGTATTTCTGTCTCTTCCAAGGATCTCAAGAGTGGCATTAATACAATTTTCCCTATATTGTTTACAGCATTTTTTGTTTATCATTTATAAAGTTGGATAAATCTAAATACCAGTGGCCAATATGTTAAACCTAAATTAACAAAACTTGAAAGGTTTTGTCTGAGAGACAAAGAGATTTACTTTGTAATTATGTTCATGAAGTTTTGGAATTTCTAGTTATATTGACCTATCCACTCAAAGCATCTGCTGAGATTTTCATTGTTAAATCTGAATTTTTGAAATAATTTCTGAATATTAGTGGTACTTGTATTTATTTTTGAAGATCACAATATATAAAACATACTACTTTTTAGTAACGATGTGAAAAGTTTTCTTAGACTACATATAAACTGATACATAGTTACAGTACACATTTGTGAACTCATATATTAACACATAAACCAGTTTTTTAATATAGTTTTTGTTTAAATCAACTTAGTTAACACACCATAAGAACGTAGGACACTGCCCCATGGTTAGTTAATACACTAAGCCATAATATGGTTTGTCTAGGTGTAACTTAGTGTGTTGAATGAACCCAGCCAGATTTAGGGTTTAGTGCAGCTTATGAACCCAGCCACATTGTGAATCCTTAGTCTGGAGGTTCTCAAACTTTGCAATCCTGTGATCCCCAAAATGATAAAAAGTTATACACCCCATGCCCCAAATAAAACATAACTTTATGGATATTGGAGTAGTATATAAATATACTACTTTTTAAAATTAACGTTTATCTCTAATTCCTTTTAAAAGATAGAACCTTACAAATTTATAAAATAAAACTGCTTCACTGCAGATAAGAAAAAAGCCCAATGACATTTTGAACCATGTTTTTAATGGGAAGGATGAGCTTGCTAAACTTTGTACAACCTTGAAATCTGTGTTTCATTTTAAAGACAGCCACTCTCATTCACCAAGGCCAAGTTACAAAAGGTTGCTTCCTGGCCTGAAGCCAGCTTCTCTTAAAATAGTGCAGTTTGCAAAACACAGGGAGGCTGTATGTTACTTCTGGTACATTTGTTCAAAGCACAACCACACCCCCTCATAACTTTCTTCTCTCATGCCCTCTGTAGTAATTCCCTCTGCAGAGTGAGTGTCAGGTGAAATGGTCAGAGCCTTGTCTAGAAGGCTTGTGCCCTCTAGGCCTGATTACTCCTGCTTTGAAAGTCAAAAGCAGAGCATCAAGAAAAACGAAAAGTACATTCAGGCTCCATACAAGGCTTTTGAATTGTCATGTTGTGTTATGTTCAGCATACTTTTGCAATGAGCTGGTAAGCCTGCTTAGAAAGAACATGAAAAGAAGGTGACTCTTCATCCACAGGCATCTACAGCAAGCTAAGATTTTCTCAAAAATACAAAACGTGTTGTGATGTCACCACACAAGTTCCATCCTTTATATATTTACAGGGGACATTATAACACAAGTGTGAAAGGGGCAGAGTTTGTATTGTGATGTCATGACACGTTTTGACATTTCCCCCTTGCTGTGGATGCTCCTGTCTCCCCTCTCTTGCAGCCTTGTAGGGATCATGACCCACACTTGGAGAAATGCTGCCTTGGTCTGTCTGTCACTGTACTTTCCATATTAATTGGTAATATGGTTTCAGGAAGGAGTTTGTCCTTTATCTTGTGCATGAAGGAGAACCTCGTAGCTTCTGCATGCTAAGCATGTGCTGTCACCGAGTTTTGAATCTTCTAAATTAATAATGAATGCATCCCATGCTTCTAAAATTGCTAAGCAGCAAAAATGGATTAATAAAGTTTTAATAAGTTATGTTCAACATGAATTGGAATAGGAGAATTACTGTCATAAGGCAGCAGGAAGTATGGGTGCATTATGTTAAATTTAGCATAATGAATAATTATAATTTGAGAAATTCAGTGGTGTGACCCTTGAGAGTGCCGCTGTGAAAGTTACAATGTGTTATCGGTGTAGTGCCCTTATTCCAGTGTTAGGTCACTGGATTCAATCGTAAGAAGTGCTTTGAACACTGTAGGAACATAAACTTACTGTCTGTCTCCAATGCTTTAGAAGTTGTGTCTTTTCCATAACTCTAGAACTTGGGTTACTAGTATTAGTAAAGAAAAGCAAGGGTAGTGACTTGTTTTTAGGTTTTCATAGAAACATGATAAAATATAGAAATCAGACTTCTAGATTTGGAAGCCTAGCTACAAGGAGAAACAAAAAGAAATTTTAAAATAATCTGTGGATAATCTTTACAGAGGGAAATTGATAGGAAGGCCAGGAGAGCAGAAGCAGGGTTAAGAATTATGCATATCCCAGATGGCTTGGAAGTGCTGCTTTAGCTCACATTTTTGTCAGTGGAGCTAATTGAGATACAGATCAGTTCACAGCCCTTGTAAATGTTGCTTCTAAACTAAGCTAACTTTGACACACACAAAAGGAACAGGAGTTTCATCTTTTCCAAAAGCAATCTCTTCATAAATAATCGGATTAAAATTCTGTTGCTATTTATGTTTTGGCCATTTAATGTTAGAATTCATTCTTCATTTAAAGTTTTAATATTAGACAGTTTCCAGTCTTTTATAGAATTTAAACTAATGTCAGTTCTCAATGTTTCTGTGTTTGACCATTGTAGACTCTTTCAACACAAGAAAACTCTAACAGCCCTTCTAACAGCCAGCCAGATAGTCAATATGATTCTCCTCCCAAAGGCTGGTCAGAAGAGATGGATGAACATGGCCAAACACAATATACCAGTGACTACACCAATGAAAAGGTAAACAGTTCTTCATCACATATCTGCTAAAGTAGTAGAAATTTAGTGAGTAAAAATTCTAATGGGTATGACTATTTTTTTTCTCATAACTATCAGTAAAGTTCTGATTAGCATCAGCATCCTCTTATTCTCTTTTGAATTTTTTTTGTCTGCTTTTATCCATTTTTATGTTTAACAAACTGTCTTTAAAGGCTACTCTATGTTTAGTTTCCACTTGTGTTGAAAATAAAAATTCTATAATTGCTGATTGTATATTCTCTGTCAGGAACAAGACTTAAGGACATATTCTCAGCTCCATGTTTGCTGCAAAGTTGTCATTATTCTAGTGGTATTCGCATCTCTGGACCATGAATATGTCTCATTCTCAACAATTACTTTTCATTTGGCTATACTACAGGAACGCTTTTATTTAAGAATAACTCTAAAATGGGTTTGAAAGAGGTAGTTTGTGGGATTGAACAGTTTAGTTCCTATCGGTATATTTACATGTATAAAATACAATATTTAAATTAAAAAGCATACTTTTTAAAATTAAAAGATTCCTCTAGGAGTAGTAAGAGATCAGCCTTGAAAATAAATATTTGCCTGATTGCCTGGAGGTACTAATGACAAAAACAGTTAAATTATGGATATTTAGTTGCCCTGTCCTTGAAACAGTATGAGGTCCTTAATCTCTGCCTGGAATGGTAAAAGGAGTGATTATATAACCCAGCTCAGAATAAAGATACTTAGAAGCCTGCATATGAGGTAGGATCTTTGTCAAAGTTGGGGATGTGGTAGGAGAATAGAAATCACATGTGCTCCCCTTAAAATAGGGTTCTTTATTGAATCCATTTGGCTGGCTGGACTTAATCCTTTTTCCCTCCTTTTCCCCCTAACATGGGTGCAGAAGATAGAAGCAAATAAAGAAACAAACAAACTGTGCATGAACCCTCTTGCTCAGACAAGGCGGATACTGTTCCTTCTTTTCTTCTTTTCTTCCAGTAAAATTGCAGAACAGAAAATATAGTGGGAATGAGCTCTGCTATGTTTGAAAAGTTAGTTTTTCACCATATTCATCCAAGCAGCCACATGCCATCAGGGAGCTATAAGAGTAATTCCACTGTCTCCTTCCTGAACTTTTCTAAAAAAGTTGTCTAGATTTTTTTTTGGTTTGTCTGAACAAAAAGCAGATGGAGAAGGTTTAACAGTTTGCTCAGCCAAAAGGGAGTCCGTGCCTTCTGCCGATTTATAGACAGATTAGATTGCTATCTACAATTGCATGTAGGAAAAGAGTTGGGAATCTTCTCTCTAGAGATTGTAGCGCTCTCCATTAAGGGGATAACAAAGGGCAAAACCCTCTCTATATTACATTTATAAACAAGGTAATATTTTCTCATATTCTTTTGATACATCTCTGTGGATGCAATCTTTGGTAAGAAAATGCTGAAAAATAATCAGCTGTGTTACTGTTCTGTTAGAGGTAATAGGTTCTGCTTTGTATGTTCCTACAAACTGTACTTAATGAAAATTGTATGTACTGTGAATTTATGCTTAATTTGGTTATGCGATGGCATTGCCTGACTGTTGAAAGTAAGATATTTAGTGAATGTTCCTTAAATTAGGGACTCCCATGGGTTTCCCTTCCAATTGTTTCTAGCCTTGTCTGAAGTCAGCTCACTTTTGTGAAAACTGTTTTATACCTGACACACAAGATTTTCAAATATAACATAATTAGACTTTCAATACTTTCAAAACTGTTCATTGTTCTGCTTTTTAAATTAATCACTATTTTATTAACTTTCTTGTTTCTGAAGTGGGTAAAACATGTAGATGAACAAGGTCGGGCATACTATTACAATACAGATGGAACTCGGTCAGAATGGACATTGCCAAAAGTAAGTAATCAGATACAGCCACAGCTGTATTTCTAGTTCTTGATTAGGATCAAATATTTTGAAATTAAAAAAAAAAAAAACTTGGTGGAGGGGGCCCACTTTGATTTAATCGATTAGATAAATTATATAAACCACAACCTATATAAACCAACTCAAAGGTGGACTAGTAATTTAATACTTGTTAACAATGCAGTCACAAAACTTTATATTTTGCAAAGAATTACTTTCTACTTCCTGAAACATCACAGCATCTGTGTACATGCACAACTGCTTGTGTGAATTATTTTTTTAAGCACTTACTAAGAACTGTGATGGGTACTATATATTACAACCTAATTTTTGAAGAAAAAACTGGAAAAATGGCCAGTGAAATTCTCCACTTAAAAATAACTGTATGAAAAGCAGAACCATTCCATTTGAAACAGATGGTTTTATCTTTTAAAAAATGTGGCAGCCACAATTTGAATTGACTTTTAAAAGGTAGAAAGATGTAGTGGAATGATTATAGCTTGCTAGAATAGGTAATTCAAGGAGGAGTTTTTTTTCAGTCTTTGATGCAAACCTGAGAAAAATGCCACTACTTTCAGTACAACTTTTAAGGCAGCCACAATTTGTTTTCAGGCTTGCACAGAATCCTGTGCAAAGGAAAAATGGCTTCCTCTGAAGAATAGCAGAGATGCTATGTTTGTTTATGGACTGTGGAGCCAGTTTGATCTAGTGGTTAAGGCACCAGGCTAGAAAGCAGGAGACTGAGTTCTAGTCCCGCCTTAGGCATGAAAGCCAGCTGGGTGACTTTGGGCCAGTCACTCTCTCTTAGTCCAACTCACCTCACAAGGTTGTTGTTGTGGGGAAAATAGGAGGAGGAAGGAGTATTAAGTATGTTCACTGCATTGAGTTATTTATAAAAATAAGAAAGGCAAGATAAAAAATCTAAAAAAACAAAACCGTACAGCACTGTTATTTAGGATATAATAGGGTTTGGTGCTGCGTATTTTCACTTCATTAAATGCAGTATGTTGATGAAGATTCTCAGTCATCCAGGTGGAATTATCTGGAGGTTGAATCATGGCAACTGGACTTCTTTTCTTTTGGTTAGATACGTGTCGCTGCTTGTCCAAGCAGCTTCTTCAGTCTAGAAAGTTAGGGGGGACCCCCTAAATGTCTTCCAGGGTAGAATACCCTTTGGGGTATTAGACCCTTCCTTGAATAAAATAAACTGTGATTTATTATACATATGAACTGGGCAAGCCTTGGACGGACTCCAATGCTTCTCCCTCTTCTTCTTCCCCTTTGACAAAGAAAAGTTGAGAAAGAAGAGCATATCATACTACAGGTAGTCCTTGCTTACTGACTGCTTGTTCAGTGACCATTTGAAATTACTACAGTACTGAAAAAGGAGATTTACAACTGGTCCTCAAAGTTGCAGCCATCACAGTATCCCCATGGTCGTGTGATCATGATTCAGATGCTTGGCAAATGGCACACATTTACGATGGTCGCAGCATCCTGCAGTCACATGATTGCTATTTGTGACCTTCACAGCTGGCTCCCAACAAGCAAAGTCCGTGGGGAAGCTGGCAGGAAGTCTCAGGTTGCGGTCACGTGACATTGTGCTTAATGACCATGGGTGATTCACTTAACAACTGCAGCCAGAACTGATGTAAGTCAGTGCAGTCAGATGATGTTTTAATTTATGTTCACATCGCTTAGCGATGGAGTTACCAGTCCTAATTGCAGTCGTGAGGACTTCCTGTACTTATTTTTGCTGCTGGTTCCATGTTTTCCTATTATTGTGAACTTAAGGAGGGAGTGCAAATTATAAAACAACTGATACTTGGGGAATTTGCAAAATGCAAAGCAACATAGGTTATGAAAAAGAAATGGCAGTTCTTCATTTTGACTGAAAATATCCTTTTGGAACTAGCCACTCAGTGCATGTCTCTGTATAATTGGCCTCTTGTTTCCCTCCATTAAAAGTTTCTTGGGGCATGAATAACAGAGTAAGTAAGAATTAGAGAATTAATCTTTCTTTTTGGCTGGACAGTATTGTAAATGTCACTCCTGCATAATCAGGTAGTTAGATGGCAAAGGCTTGATGTGGACAGTGAGTGACAAAAATATTAATTTTAGGTGTCCCACAGAATTGTTGGATTCATTTATTTATTTTTTTTTTTATCTGCTTAACAGTCATTACTGACCCTGCAGTGACCGCCCCCTAGCGGTTTTCAAGGCAATTGCATCTTTCTAGTTTCGGAATTAGACTTTGCCAGAGCCTAATTCCTAGAGCGTCAGCCCAGCTGGCAGCACAGGAGGCGGGATTTCCGTTGCTTCGCGCCCCTTTTTCGGACGAGCGCGGTTTTCGCGCTTTTACCGGCAACTTGTCCCGTCTCTCTCTGTTGAGCCGCTGCCAGCATTTTTCCTCCACCGGAGTGAGAGTCCTCATTTATCTACTCACGTATGTTTTCGATCTGCTGAGTTGGCAGAAGCTGCGGGTATAGAAACAAGAGCTCACCTTGTTAACGCGAGGCTGGACTCGAACCGCTGAAGCTTTCAGCCATTTCTGGCCGGCACTTTCAGCGTCATTAAGCCGCTGCGCCACCGCGTCCCGCTAGATTCATTTATAGAGCCATTTTAAAACTAAAATATTATAGCATGTAACAAAGTTTTAAGTTACTAGACATTTTTTCAGCTCTTCAGGAGAGGAGTATATAGATATTCTGCTTGAAGTTAGCAGTAGATACTACTGAAAATACTTCCTAGTGGATTATACGTATGTTATGTTTTGTTATCAGTACAGATTTACAACATGTGGGTTTTATTTTCATTAGTATAATGCTTCACCACAACAGCAAAAAGAAATAATTAAAAGCAGAAGTTTGGACAGGAGACTTCAGGAACCAATAGTTTTAACAAAATGGAGGCACAGCTCCGTTGTGTTGGACACAAATGACAAGGTGGGTATATTTTAAATAACAATTTGGACTTCTACTTACTACATAACCACACTGATTTCCATAAAGACTAATGCCATATACTTTCATGCAATATAATCTCTTTATTTCAACTATCATTTTCTTTTCTACTTTTGTGAAATAATTTGCATTAAATTCAAAGATAGAACTTGCTAATTAAAATATCTGTCTCTGAAAAGTTGTATTTGCTTTCTCCAAATAAAATTTTTAAAAGGCTATTGTTGAGAATATATGTGAATTAAGACCTTAGTTTTCAGAGTTTAGAATTGTGGCCTTACCTCAAATGGATCCCTAATGGCTGCTTTTTTACTTTATCTCTCTGAAATCAGTAGGTGTTAGAGGAATGGTTTTTAAAATGTTAAAATGCATCCTAATCAAAAAAAGGTAACAGGGTACAGTAGATAAAATAAAGAGTTAAATAATAACAAGCAGTTAAAAAACACCAAGAATTCAAGCAGTAGCAATGGAAGCAAGAACATAACCAGAATATCACAATGGTTGTTGGTTTTAAGTGCGGACTGGGTTCAGGCCCTTAATGAACCATGAAAGTCACTGGGTGACTTCAGATCTGTCACTGTTGTCCAGCCCGACTTACTTCATAGGGTAGTTGTGACGATGAAAATTAAGAGAGGTTTCATGTGCATCCCTCTGAGTTTCTTAGAGGAAAGACAGGTTATAAATGTAATAATTAAAAGATGCAACAGTATTTACTTGTAAATAATTATATTCTGCTTTTTATTGATTGTCATTAATAAGCTTGTGAGGATTGGAATGCTAGGGCTATGAAGCACTTCAGTTCCAATTTGTAAAGGTGGTTTGGAGTACAAACATAGCAGTGCTTCAGGTATAATCTTAAAAAGGTGCTTTGGAGTACAGGTGAGTGTGACATAGTACCTGTCTGCAACACCTTAAAGCAGCTGCTTCTTTTCCCAGGATTACAGTTCCATCCTGTGAAAGGGGTTGGGCTGCTTAAAGGTGTCCCATACAGGTGCTGGGTTCAGGCTCCCTTGTGCTCTGAAGCACTTTTTTGAGATTGTACCCAAAGCACTGCACAGTCCTTGAGCATTTAAATCATGCTTAATTTTAAAAGTTCAACTCTATTCTGTAAAGGATGCAAGCCATTTTTTTTATTATTTTAAGACTGAAACATAAGTTACTATAAACATTCCTGGTAATATAGCCTCTGAAACTAGTTCTTGTATTTTTACAGTTGCCAACTAATTCTTCTGAACTCCTCTTGCCTAATCCTGCATATTTGTTCCCAACACATCAGGAGCAAGTTAGTATCTGAAACATGATTTATTTATAGACCATTTTAGTAGATAATTAAAACTCAGCTCTCCCAAAAATAAATTATAGAAAAAAGTTAATCAGTAGAGTAAAAATCTTAGTATTAAGTTTACATTCCTCTATTTCAGTATGCCCATCTTTTCCATCATATTAAAAATCCATGAACATTGAGCTTGTTTTATTTCTCTTATATAAACATTTAAATGCATTTCTCTTTTCTAGGATTCACCATTGCCTGCAAAGATTGCATTTCCTGAAAATGAATCCTCTCCTTCCTCACCAAAGCATCAAACCACAGTCAGTACAAATTACAAATGTTCGAGACTGTTTACCTCTGTGTGTGTGTGTAAATTGTATATATGTCAGCACATTGGGATAAGTTTAATATATGTTATAAATTATTAAATTTCTCAGGATTAATTTTAACAGAATATGCCTCCTAATTCTTGTTAAGAGTCTGAGACTTTCAAATCTCTGCCTGCTTTCTGTGCCTGCATTGAAATCAATGGTTGGCAATTAATCTGTGCCAACCATGTGCCTTCCCAGATTAGCAGTTTGTTTGAGGGCATATCTAAGGGTTAGGAAAGCTGGAGCTCATGTGGTTCCATAGCCTCTTTTAATAGAGCTGCATGTCTGCTGGGCATTGAGTTTCTATTATTTTCAGCTGGAATATCAAAAACCCAAAGCTGATCCCCCCTTGAAATTAATGGGGAAAAAACCTTCCTATGTAGTTTAAAGATGGTATACTTAAGAGGGTCTGTTGCTTGTAGTAATCATACGATTCTGAAAACAAGGGCCTTTCTCTCTAGCAGTACTTTTTTCAGATTATACTACTAGGAATGAACTAGGATTGCTCTGCCCAAAAGCAAGCCTATATTGTATTTATTTACCTGTGAGTGATCCCCAGTGAACATTATGGAATATGTTTTTAAATAGGTTTATATTGGGATTGTAAAGTTAGATAAAATTCAGAGAGTTATATCTGCAACTCGAGTCTCCATTGTTTTTCTCTTCTGGGAGTATGTATAAAATGAAATAACTCATTTCCTCTTTAAGGGAACAGAAATCTTTATTAAACTTCTTTTTCTTCTCTTCTCCAGGACCAAGAGAAGTATGGATTGTTAAATGTAACTAAAATTACAGAAAATGGGAAAAAAGTTCGGCAAGTACTACCATAGGGTTTATAAGTTTTGAAATCCTAAGTAAAAATGAACATAAATTTACTAATCCATTTCAGAATACATATTAAATGTTTAATATGAACTCAAGTCCTTTCAAGTTACAGTTTTGATTTTTCAAGTATTATACTAATGTATGAAATAGTCACTGTGATAGAAGATTATTAGTACATCTTTATCAAAGCAAATCCCATTGATTCCAGTGGAAATTATAGAGTTGATCAAAATATTACAGTCTGAATCATCCTAAGAAACATGATTAGCAGAAGAGTTTAAATTTAACTCTCAAATCCTGAATGCATTATTAGCTTAATTTTCATTGGATTCCCCCCCCCCCCCCATTAGTCTTATCACAACATATTTTCATTGTGGTGAAATTCATAGATATTGAGCAATTTCTTTACACCTGTTCAGACTGTAGACTGAATAATTTAATATGTGTGAAAGTAATACTACAAATTTACCTAATATATTCTGTAAGAACTCCTGTGATGAGTTTGTCTAATAAATATATAAACTATTGTTTTTATGTAACCATATTTCTGCGATTTGAACAAGTGTCTACCTTGTCGGTAACAGGCATGCCAGTAAACACAATACTGTTTGCTGAGTTATCATTCGCTAATTTTGGCATTGCATTCTTGACTATGTACAAATATCTACCTCCTCTACAGAAAGAATTGGATGTCATCCTGGGCAGTATTGCAGGGTTCCTCATTATTGTTTACCAAGACTCAAGGAAGTGGGACTGGTTGGGTAAGTACTAAAAGATTGTCAGTTTTCCAAAAATGCATTATGCAAATCATTTTTTCTCCTTTTTCTTCAGGCTGTTAGTACAATCATAGCTACGTTATGTGAGTTACATGCGTTGGGATAAACTGCACTAATGAAGAAGTGACTCTCATGGATTAAAAAAAATATTTGCAATCATGGAAATGTCTGTCTCTTTATCAGTTTAGATGCTAATTGAACATAAATTGTCTCATTAATGGAGAAGCTATTTTTCTGTTCAAATTAGCAAGTTGTACTTTAAACCAAAGGAACTCAAGATGTGGCTTAATGAGTGTCTTAAGTCATGATAAGTATCCAACTTCCCAAAGTCAATTAAGGCAAAATAAAAAATATAGTGGTACCTTGGGTTACGAACTTAATCCGTTCCGTGACTCGGATCGCAACTCGAGTTGGTCGCAACGCGAGGTAAATTTTCCCATAAGGTTCAATGTAAATACGGTTAATCCGTTCCGCCCTCTGAATTTGGTCACACCACGAGGCAAATTTCCCCATAAGGTTCAATGTAAATACGGCTAATCCACCCTCCGAATTTGGTTGCACCACGAGACAAATTTCCCCCAAAACACACCACAAGCCTCACCGAACGTCTCCTTGCTACCGCGATCTCGCCCACAGGAAGCCGCGACCGCGTGATAGCAGGGCAAATGGCCGCGGATCCGGTTCGTAGCTTGAGGCGGAGTTCGCATGTCAAGGTAAATTTTTGGGGCCGGAGCTGGTTGTATCTTGAAAAATTCGTAAGGAGGGGCGTTCGTAACCCGAGGTACCACTGTAAGTCCTTTGTCTAGGACTTTGGGCTCTCACATTTGGTACTGAATCATTAGGCAGTTTTTCTA
Organism: Liasis olivaceus; assembly: GCA_030867105.1. Taxonomy (NCBI): domain Eukaryota; kingdom Metazoa; phylum Chordata; class Lepidosauria; order Squamata; family Pythonidae; genus Liasis; species Liasis olivaceus. The sequence continues at coordinate 15,493,819 of CM061351.1, forward strand.
TCTGATGCAAGAATTTTAACAAGACAATGTGATAAGCTTATAATATTTCCTGTACTCTTGTTCTGATTAATGCTGGTAGTACAAGATTTCCTTTTTTATAGGTAAAGGCATGCTTCTTTTGAAAGCATGTATGATGGAGTTTTTGATTTAACCTGCTTCCTAGCCAACTTCCTTGCCCACTTTCAGTTGTATATCCAAAATCACTGTAATAAATATGATTTAAGTTAAAATGTCAGCACAGTCATTGATTAATCATCACTAATTGATTAATCATTAATCACTCCTTAATCACTGACACTTTCAATATATTTAACAAGTTTTAGCATAAATAAAATTCTCTTCTATAAATAAACTCATTTCTGGTTCTGCTTATCATTGTGGCAATGCTGTATATTTCAAAAGCTTTTGTTTTTAAGGAGGCTGCAGTTTTCCTCTGGATTTAGCAGTAAATCACACCTCTATGAATCTATCCAATTACTGACATCTTTTCCAGAAATCTTGATTCCTACCTTTTGATATCTCTGACTGTCGAGAGATGTTTCAGTGGCATCAAGATTACTGCTTTCTGTGAAATGAGCAAAAATACTGTTCTTCTAGTCATATGAGCATATCATAGCTCTTAAGAAAAATGAAGAAATGGGGGGAGGAGGAAGAGGAGGAGGAGAACAGTGCACTCAGATTATAATCTGAAACCCTGCAAACAAGTTATTTTAAGTAATGGCAATATCCTATATATTTTATAATCATGAAACAGTCTTATGATTATACTGAGCAAGAGCCTTTTCTAATAATGCTTATGTGTATGTCCTCATTTTTTTTTTCACCAATGCTTTTTTGTTGTTCTTTCAGAAGTTTGGGGTCAATCAATCTAAGCCAGAGTTCACAGTGGATCTTAAAGGTGCATCTGTTGACTGGGCTTTAAAGGAGAAATCTAGCAAGAAAAATGTTATTGAGGTAAACTTAGTAGGAAAAAGAGATACTGAGCCAGTCATTTATTGTTGTAAATTGTAGAAGAATGTATAGAGGCAAAAAGCAAGTTGGGATTATTTCAGAATATATGCTTTGTTTTTGTGGTAACAATATATTTTTGGAAACACATAAAATATGAACTCTGATTCTAATGTCATGATTTCTTTTATTTTAAAGCTGAAAACACGCCAAGGAAGTGAACTGTTAATTCAGTCAGATAATGACATTTCTATTATGGAATGGTTTAAAGTTCTTAATTATGCTATAAATAATCAGGTAAGTGTAAACCTTTTTTCATCCAGAATTATGGTCTATCTAATATTTGAATCAATGTAAAGCATTATCTTGAACCAGAATAGAGAACTGAATCAGCCTGTGCTCTTGAATGTTCAAATGGGAAAATGGTGAGACGTTTTTACGAATGGTCAATGACGATTACACCCATTTTGAATAAATATATGCATTATGTGTCAGGGGTGTCCAATATGGTTTAGCTAAAACCAAGTGTAATATGCATTTAGAAAAAGTAAATTCAAAATCCAAATAAATCCTATGGAACAGCTGTATTTACATTGTATTGGCTTTATTTGGAATGTTTTTGCCAAGGTAACTGAATGATGGAGGAAGAATTAGGATTAAACAGTTTCTAGCTCTTTGAGAAGGATTGAAATGCTGTGCAGATGTTAACTTTTTGGTAGATGAGAATTAGGGCCAGAGCGAATGATTGTAATAAATGGTTCACTAGAAGAAGTGGACTGACCTCTACTATACTATGCAGAAAGCATTGAAAATTTATTGATATTTGCTTCTGTTTGTTATATGATGTTGGAAGGGCAGTTATTCAAGATTGTCCTCTCTAGAAAGGCCTAAAAATGTTCTTTTTGATCCTGTGATTCCTGGCCTTCTGGTAGCAGTGTAGGCTTTCATTGATGGGCTCGCTCCTTTAATAGCCAAGTCATTTATGGGCCACGATGAGTTTGTTAGGTTTGGAATCATTTACTTTGTATAGCTTATTTATTGGCGTTTTGTTCTTCTGCAATTTCATTTCATTTTTGCCTATGGAATCAACGAAAATAAAGGTCTTAAACTTTAAAAAGGGTTAAAAGAAACCTTAAATTATATTGACTGATAATATTAATTATATTGCCATCAACTCAGAGTCGACTCTTGGCAACCATATAGATAATTTTTCCCCAGGACACCGCCCCAACTTGGCCCTTCAGGTCTTCCAGCTGTGTACCCATCACTGTTGTAAATGAGTCCTTTTACCTTGCTGCTGGTCATTGTCTTAATATTAAAGGCACTTAATATTTTATGAATGCCATCTCTATAGAAAGACATAAAATATCTGTGCCTTTAGAAAATTTCATGTATATGATTTAGGTGACTTCTTAAAATAGTCATATCTTATGAGCCATTATTATCCATACCATATATTATAGCTTTTGTATAGATACTTGAAGATGTATCAGTGTGTTCATAATTTATCTGAGTTTGAACTGAGAACTGTCAGTTCATTCTCAATAACTACTTTACTAATAAAATTGCAGACAGGTCTTAAAGACTTCCTTTAGGCCAAATGCCAGTGTTCACAGATAAATATTCCAAAGGAAAGTCATGGTAGTCTTCAGATTCCCAATTTTCATTTAAAAACTGTCTGGTTTCCAGTGCTTCTGGAAGTAAAAGATATAAATCAAAGCACGTAGCCATTATTCTGTCCATTTTGTAAGAAAAGCCTCTTCCTGTTATTCAGTGATATTAGCCAATAATTGAATGGTTCTAACAATGCTTTTCATGCACTGTGTCTCAAGTATTGTTTTGCATTTTTTGTAATGTGAAGGAATTGCTGCCTCCTAATACAAAATTCAGAAATTCAAGCTTTTAACATAGCTGTAATTGGGCAATGGTTTGTCTACTTTATAACAAAAGGAAGGAGGAGACTATATTTCTAACTCAATTCTTTATAAAATGGTGACTTTTCTGTGTTTGTAAATGTTTAAAGAAATTATTCTGCCATGTTACACACACAAGAAAGAGGCTAAAAGGCTGTGAGTTATGCCAGCCTTTCAAAGTAATCGAGTATTATGCAATGGATAAGGGATGGAGGAATGCTGTAAAATAAGCTTTCAGAGTGGTCCAGAGTTTGATGTCTAGTCCCCTGGAGTGTTAAGTAGGGCTTTTAAAAATATTATTATTATTTAGGGAAATACAGTGGGGAGAAGGAGAGGCCGAAGTTGATTGCAATTCATCAAAGAGAGGAAAGATGTCAAGTATATATGTATTGTAGGATGTTAAGTAAAGCTGCACATTTTTTTCTCTTAGCTCCCGGTTGGGGCGTTTCTTTCTGTCTTTGAGCAGGTTGCTCAGAAACTAGTGTTGTAAAGAATTCTATTGTGAAGATAGCTAGCATCTTGTATGTTAGAGAATAAAATTAAAGGGTGAATTGCAAGCTAGACAATTTGGTTTTATATAGTTGATGAAGCCCATGAATGTATTTACTCACTACATTTATATCATGCCATTTTCTTGAACATGGCAGTCAAGCATTTGGCAATTTCTTGTATGCCTTTTGACTAACAGCTTCATGGTTGATACTGAACACTCCTTTAGGGTTTGACTTGCTTCTTTGGATTTCATCCTTAGGATTTTAGATGTGGATAGATCCCAGTTTTACTTAGTCAAACAAAAGGGTTTGATCTAGTATATTAATTTGCATGGTCAACCCTATCTATTTTGGTAGACCTGCTGTCCAGACTCTTAAGTCACTGAATTATTAGAAATGGTAGGCCTGTTCTCTGATGCTACCAGACCTTTGTAAATTAAATATGCTAACAGGCATAAAATCTATTGCTCTAGGAAGAAACATCCAGTACCAAGAGAATTGGGATAGTATGAAATTCAGGTAATGCAAAAGTTGTATTATGTTAGCTGATTAAAAAATTAGCTGAATAACAGTGTGAAAATCAGCTCCCAGCTCTGACCAAGTGTATACACTTCTCCACATCCTTACCACAAAAGTCATCCTCCACGGACTCTACTGCTCCTTCTCTAGAAAGCTCACCAGTGTTTCTAAATTGAAGGAAAGTTCATTGCTTTGCAAGTAGAAAATCCTAGATTTAACCTTACCTATCTCTGTGGAATTGTAAACAACAGCCTGAATCCCTGGACAGCTGCAGCTAGCTGACCTAAGTAATACTGAACTAGATGAACCAGGGTCTAATCAGGATAAGTCAACTTCTCATATTCATGTTCTAGAACATGAGACACTTTTCCTAACAAATCTGATGAAATTATCAAATTTATGAAAAAAAGAGGATGGCCAAAAATACTCAGACTGTACATACTAATAGATAGGTTTGTTGTAGCAGTAAATACCAAGGAGGCAAATTATAGCCTACATTGCAACCCCCATCCCCTTAGAAAATATCCTGTGGAATTTTAACAGTATTGCATGTTCTGCTAATAAATCGCACTGCTGCAATTCAGTATGGTTTTTTGGAACCTGTGGGTGTTTTATCACTTTTGTAATTAATGATAAAAGTATATGCTTTGTAATTAAATTGTAACAGACATATTTCTAGGTCTTTCTGGTGTGTGCTTGTACCTGTTCAAGTTTCTTTTAGCTGTTGAAGGGTGGTGTCTTTTTAGATAGATTATTTGTTTCCCAGACAATATGTGTTTGTATCTTGAGGCTGGACTGTTTTATTGCTGGAACGTCCTAGCTGCGATTCATCTTAAAAGACAAGGCTGATTGGATGGAGATACTGTTAAAGAGTATCTGAGAATATTGTCCTATGATTCCTTTTTACTTTTACCCTAAGTGCTTCTAAACTCAGGGCTGTTATATAGCCTTTTAAATTTGAAAAGAAAATGTGGTAGGAGAAGCCTCGTAATTCATTAATATCTTTCCATAGTTGCTGTTTGTTTAGAAATAGTAAATTTGTAGGCTTAGATTACTAAACAGCACTCTTCTGAGAAAAGCAATTGAGAGGAAAAAGTGCAGTGTTCCTGTAATCCTAGAAGATACTTGATTGACAAGAATGGAGAACTACATTTAGGTTAACATTAATTATTCAGTAATACTTACTGTAGCTTCAAGAAAAGGATCTTTACCAAACTGATTGTGTGCTGAAACACTGCCCCATCATGACATCAGGTTTATTTATTTATTAATCTAATTTTTAGGCCACTCAATTCCAAAATCTCTCTGGGTAGCTTCACAAGATTAAAAACCAAGAAAACAGCATTATATAAAAATTATATAAAAAAGAACACAGTCAAGGGAACAAATAAAAAATACCCTGTCACATCATCACCAGTCTAAAAGGTGCACCAGACATCCTAACCTAAGGCCTAGGGAATGAGTCAAGGTTTGGGGCTCTCTGGAAAGCAGCTGGGATGGGAGCTGTAGAAATCTCTAGGGGAACGCTGTTCCAGAAGGCAGGTGCTGTGAAAGAGAAAGCCTGCTTCTTGAGTCCCACTGGATGTCATGACTTAATCAACAGTACATGAGGCAAGCTGACTCTGTCTGGTGGGCAGAAGCTATGAGAGACAGATGGTCCTTCAAATAGCTAGACACAATGTAATGTAGGGCTTTATATTAATAACCAGTGCCTTGAATTGCTCTTGAAAGCTTACCGGTAAGCAGTACAGCTCATGAAACAGAGGGGTCATGTTGGCATAACAAGATAAAAACCAGGTCTAATGCACAACCTCCACTAATGATCTGGGACAGGTTCATGGTGCCCAGACTCAGCGCCACCCAAAGGAGGGTTAAAATCTCCAAGGACAATCAGCCTTGGGGAATCAACCACTAACACAACAATGGAATCAAGCAGCTTAAGCAGGAATGTTACTACATAGCAAGGAGGCCACTATAATAGCAACAAAGCCACCTACTCCCCAAATCCCATCTTCAACCACAAGGTCTCACATCATCACCATCATCATCATCATCATCATCATCATCATCATCATCATCATCATCATCTTATCATGCCTTTTATATATTTTGGTCAACTTAAGGTGGCGAATATACTTACCTGCCTCCTATTTTCCCCACAGCAATAACCCTGTGAGGTGGGTTGGGTGCAGAGAGAGTGCCTGGCCCAAAGTCACCCAGATGGCTTTTATGCCTAAGAGAGACCTAAACTCACAGTCTCTTAGTTTCTAGGCCAGCACCTTAACCGCTACACCAAACTGGCTGTCATGGCTCTCATCATCATGGTTGATGCCAAACATGAAACCCAGGCAAGCACATCTCAGAGAGGGGAACTTCTCCCCTAGGCCCACATAGGCCTTGGCTATACTGATCAGGTCAGTTGACTCTTCCACAGTCAAGTTATAGATGAGAATAGATTTATTACACATCAACTTGGCATTTAATAGCAAAAGCCACCAAGAATCCAGTGACTTAGCATTAAAGATGAACACTGAGGGCTGGCATGTGGAGCAATCTCAACCATCAAACCCGCTGATCCTATGACCAGCCCACCTTCAGGTTCCTGTCATATCTCTTCCTGCCCATCACTAATCTGATTGTAGAACCTGTCCTCACCTCTCTCCCCATTTCAGCCTTCCCCACTTATTCCCTCCACCCTTCCAGGCCATGATGCATCCAGGCCCCATTCCACACCTCTCTCAAAGCCACAGCCTTCTCTAGTTGCTCCTGCTCCCTATCACTCAACAGCCAAAGGGACCAGGCTAGGCACCCAACCCTCAGTCATTCACTTCCTGACAAATTCCCAATCTAGTCCAGAATGGGCCAGTGTTAAACCTCAGATCAGGCAGCTAGCAACAGTCTCTCCCTCCCACCTGACAAATGGAGAAGAGTCCAGGGGGCTAATAACATTGGACCAAAACCTAGGCCAGATGCTGAACAAACATGCAGTTTCTGAGAAACTGCAAAATGCTTTTGTAGATAATATTTATGTATTATATCTTGCTGGATAATTCAGGTAATCATCTTCTAGTCAGAAAGAAGTAGAAATATAACACCATGAAGGCTGACACTTCATGGTGTTATATTGACTTACTACCTAGCTCTGGCCTGGGTCCACCTGACATTTTCATGATTTGGTATTGCCAGTTCAACATAAGATTGTAAAAATTGATATAAAAAGCCATCAATACTGAAACTAATTCTACATACATTTCATTCATAAAGTCATAGCCATACGGTTGTCAGTGGCTTGGCCTTGCTACTGAGAGACTCCTTTCCAAAGTATGTGGAAACTGACCTCATGTTTATGTTTTTATCCCCTTTCTTCTTTTTCTGTGCGTGGGGGATGTTTTAAGTAATATACACAACTTGCTGATTCCAAACATAGTGTTCTAGTGTGGCCTTGTAATGGTATGGTCAGCATGGTCCAGAGGGGGAATACTTTAGAACATTCTGGAGTTCTCCAGAATATTCCATTGTCAGATTGGTGACCTTTGCATATCCCCAGCAGAAAGGTATGAACATGCCATTCATTTTGGAAAATCTATATTGGTAAGGTGGGGGAAGAAAAAAGAGGGCTCTTCCAGATTATATAGATAGCTGTTATCAATTTTAAGATCAATATACTCAGTTTCATTAAGTGATGTTGTTGTAATTTGAAATCATATTTAAAGAAATACACTTTCTAAAAGCATATATTATGCCTTGTAAAATAATTTTATAAGAAAACAACTTATTAATTGTTGTTGTTGTTGTTGAATTACAATAGACAGTAGAGTCTGATGAAGCATTAGATGATGAAATGCCAGATTCTCCTGGGCTGGAAAAACAAGACAAAGAAAAGGACCATAAAGATTCCAAAAAACTTCGCTGTAAGTTTCAAGTCTACAGTAAGCGCATATGCTTCTGGGTCATCATTACAATGAAAAGACATTTTACCTCTGGAAAACATCAAAAACTTAGATATTATCAATTTTCTCCGTTATTGCAGTAAAGGAGATATCCGAGCCTTCTTTTGGTCAGATTTTATTGGATAAGTAACACTTAATGTAGTACTGCAGGTTGTCCAATCATCCTATGCTTGTTTCAGCTAATCAGAAGTTCAAGAACTATCAATATCACCACATGCTGTCAGGTTTGAAAGTGAATGTAATGAGATTTTTTTCCTTAATAAATGGTTTCTTAACTGTGAAACTGTAGAGACCAACATCAATGCTCCTCTTTTTACCCAGAGTGGGCAAGATGTAGTTAGCCATTGCTACATTTAGAAATAGGCTTCTTTCAACAGAAGTATAAAGTGAGTTTTTACTGGCTCCAGTGTTTCTGCAACATAATGGCAAAGAACCTGAGATATTTTTGTTTATGTTCCTGCATTGCTTTGTAGGTTGTAACCAAAGGCTAACGTAGAAAAGCAGAGCCAAAAGAAGATGCCAGGCCACCATCAGTTTAGCAAAATCTGAAGTGTGCTCCAACTCATTCTCCCCCTCCTCTATCACATTTTATTTTGGAGCAGCTGAAGAAAATAAAAGCCAAAACGTTTTGTTTTAGGTTTAGATTTCTGTTTTGTTTGTCATTCTAATAAATATGTAGGTTTTAAGTGAAAAACAAAAACATTCCAAAATCATTATAACTAGGGAGGCTGAGCTTATCCTGCCTGGGTGATCTTGAATTCCATTCTTGTGGAAGACATTTATGGATTTGGCTAGAGTATGTTAGATTGGAACAGTGAGAGAACATATATTACAACTAAATATATAGGGAAATAGAATAATTAGTCCCTGTATTTACTCATTCATGCATTCAGAATTGTATGCCTCTCTATTCTGAATTGTCTAAGCAAGTTCCTCTTCCCATAATAAGATTAAAATAGTTCAAAAACCAAAAGTAATATAATCAGTCATAACTCACCCCATTTATTAATAGTGCCTACATCTTTGGGGACAAAGTCACCTTTCCATCTTGTCATCAAAAGCCCTCTGAAAGAGCCAGGTTTGAATCACTGTTGCTCACCTTGTATCTGGGGAACATTGCTTTAGAGAGGGGTGACCATCACTCAGAAGGTTCATGCATGGAGTCCCTGATGACCACACATTTTCAGAAGTGGGACTCTTTATTTGCTTTTCTTTCCAATCTCACCAGACAGGTGGATTCCACCTGGAGGAGGTGGTCTTGGAGATACCTAGGCCCTAAGCCATATAGGGCTTGAAAGGTAACATCTTCAGTTGAACCTGGAAGTTAACTGACAGCCAGTGCAGCTCCCATATTAGAAATGTCACATGAGCAAACCTAGACATGCAACAACTTCTTGGATGACTACTGCATTTGAAACCAGCTGCCACTTACAGATGGTCCTCAGGGGCAGCCCCATGTAGAGTGAGTTGTCATGTCAAGGGCATGAATGATCATCAGCAAAGTGTCTCATTCCAGGAACAGTAAAACTGACATAGAGTATGTAATTGTGTAGAGGCTATCATAACTAAAACCTCTACCTTCTGTTCTAGCAGGAGCCATGAGTGAACCAGCTGTCCCTGCAGAAGCTCTAGCCCATCCAGAGTAAGAGATGGACTTTCTCCAGTATCAGTCAGCTTCTGAATTCTAGCCACTCCATCTTGCTAGGGTTCAGCCTAAGGCTGTTTCTTCCCAGCCAGACCCTAACAGTCTCTGGATATCAGGACAGAACCGTCACCTCATTGCCTAATTGGCCATGTGGCAGTGTATCATTTGATGATTCCTCTTCTCTCCTCTCCACATGTCAATGGGTGGTCTCTCCCAGTGGTGTCATGTATGTGTTGAATGGAGGTTGTTCATAAGTCCTTCTGGATGAATGTAAACATACCTTTTAAAACACTTGCTTTTTATGTTTATACAAGGAACCCATCCTAGGGAGATGCCTACATGGTGGTTGAATTGTTATCTGAAGAAAATAAATGTTAATATGAATAGAAATTCAAAAAAGGTTACATAAAGGTCAGGCATGCTACTGTACTTCTGTTAATCCTTAGGTTGCATTTCAGTTCTTTCCCATAAACATGTTCTGAATGATAATGCTATTTTTTCCCCCTAAGGAATTCAGTATTGACATATTTTATAAATTAGAAAATATTTAGCTTAAACCTTGTCAAATATTATATATAGTACATTAGTTTTTCTCTTTCAGCACTAAAAATATCCAGCAGCATTGATTCTTCAGAACAGAAGAAGACCAAAACGAAACTGAAGAAATTTTTGACCCGCCGACCTACGTTACAAGCAGTCCGTGAAAAGGGCTATATTAAGGGTAAGGCTTCTTAGTTTGTTAATCAAGAAAATTAGAAAATAAGTTTTTCATGCTGATTCCTTGGGTATAAGGAAATAGCTGTTTCCTTAGGAAATGGCAGAGACGCTGTGGCTTTAAAGCATTATATTTTTAAAATCTGAAGATTCATATTGCAGACCCATGCTGCAACTAGCAGGAAACATAAAGATGACTGAATATAATCACAGATTTCAGCATATCTGTTAGAAGCTGATTATATGTACCAAAAGAGCAAACGAGGCAATTCACTTGCTTCCGTTAGATTTAGAGAAAATAATCTTCACCATCTAGAATGTCACATTTGTCAGAGAGAGATCCAATAAAAATACAACTCACTATTGACAACATTATGATTGCTTTCTATCAGTATGCAGCATTAAGCTGCTGGAAAATATGGGAATCTACTTTTTTTCAGAAACTAGGTTCTTTACCATTTTTGTGGTATGGGGAAAGTTAGGAATGTTGTATTTTAGGATTCGGGGTAAAATAACACTACAAAACTAGGTTTTTTGGGCCACTTGTTTCCTTACCTGTGACTTCGGAAACTTTATATTGCAAATATCAAACCTGATCAAAAACTCAGGCGTTTTATAGATCATCCATCTACTTTCTAGTTTTCATCAGGATAATAGAAGGGCCTGTTTGAAAAAGAGTAGATCATTAAGTGCTGTAAGAACACAAAAACTGCTATAAAATTGATCCTTTAAATTTTGCAGTGAAAAAAAGAGAAATTTTCACTGTTCCCTTGACATCTTTAAATTCAGATGTTTCTGTCTGCTGAAGTGAAGTGAACCAAAGAGCCAGGATCGATTGTCTGTCCTCAAAATGTGATTGAGGAGAATGATCCATAAATCCATAAATAAACAAACAAGCAAACAGGACAACTTTAATTTTACAATGTTTATAGCAGATAGCATTTCCAGGAACAAATTCTATAGAAAAGTACGTGTGGGTATTGGCAGATGTGTCCTCTGAAAGCTGTCCCACCATCACATATATTCCTTGAGCCTCCAAAGGTTTTTCAGTCATGACTTAGAGATAAAATATGAACTGAGAAAATTGCTAAGGGTTTTATTGGATCTAATATAGTGAGAGTTCAGTGCTAAGACTGAGATATCTAAAATTTTATATGTCCAAGTTCATGATCTTACTGACCATATATATATCAGTTTTTATTCTGTATAATTCTGAGAAGTTCATCTTACTAGGCTATAAATTTAATTTTTCTGTTCTTCAGATCAGGTATTTGGCTGCAATCTGAGCAGTTTGTGTCAAAGAGAAAACAACACGGTGCCAAAATTTGTGAAGCTGTGCATTGAACATGTTGAAGAACATGGTAGGAAGAAAGTATTTCTTGGTTTTTTAGGATTAAAGATTATTTTATTTAACAAAAGAAATATGTCCAAGATACATATATGGGTGTAGTTTTTTAAAGAAAAAATTTAAAATTTATCTTAATTGCTGGAAACTCTTATCTAAAAAGTTAGAATATCACATCTTTCAGTGTAAAACTGTTTCCACTCCATAATGAATACTAGATCCTTGGTTCTACAAAAATTAAATGCTGCTGTGCTGAGTCAAGTAGGTGCACTAGATGCTTCAGTTATGATGCTGTTTTGCTTTTCTGTTTTAATATTTGACACTATAGTCCAACACATAACCAAGTGAATTCCTCTGGCTCCAAGATAAGTGTGTAAGATTTCACTCTGTTTTTTAGTGTTATTTAGTATAATTTGCTTTAGTATTATTCTTATAGGATTGTTTTTCAGTGTGCTTCCTCACTTTCTATATTGCCAGTTCTGACTGGAGATAAATGCTGTCAAAGCTAATCCACTGGAAAAAGAACTTTGACTCATCCAGTGAAGAAAGAATATTACATTGATTTGCTCTTCTGTCCTCATATTGGGTGACAGACATGTGAGAATGTCTCTCCCAGTCTCCCAGTTTCAAGAGTACATGCTTACTCAGCATAGTGTGTTTGAGGAGAGAGATGTTCCAAGTGAAAATAGCATTCTCTCCAAATTATGGCAGAGGATCCCATGAGAGAAAAGAATGGGAAATAAACCTAGATATGCTTCACATCAGTTTTTTGAGGTCTTCAAAATTCACACTCCCAGATGGATCTGAGAAACAAAGTTCATATGTTGCTGAAATGTTTTTGTTAATTGGCGAATATGGACAGAGTTTAATGAAATAATCTATTTCTTAAACTGCTTATTCTACCTATAATTTTCATTTTAAAGTTTTTGCTTTTCCTTTTCAGTACCAGAAAATAGCATGTATAGGATTTAATAAGTTGTAGGAATGTTTACTGAACAAAAAATTAAATGTGTTCTAGGATTGGATGTTGATGGATTGTACAGAGTCAGTGGTAATCTTGCAGTAATACAGAAGCTAAGGTTCGCAGTTAATCATGGTAAGTTCCTATACATAAAATTTATTTGCAGTTAAGTTCCTTGATTGCTTTATAATGGCTTGTCATAATAGGTTCTAACAGATTATATTTTTAGTATGACATAGAAGTCTGTATTTTTTTGCTGTTAGGAACATCTAATGAGATAGTTAGAATTGCTTTTTTAGCTGAATATGCTTCCCTTTGTATGAACTACAGCAACAAAAGCTTATTATGACCAGACAATGGTTTTGTTCCTATTTCTTTCAGATGAAAAACTGGACTTGAATGACAGCAAATGGGAAGATATCCATGTCATTACAGGAGCTTTGAAAATGTTTTTTAGAGAATTGCCGGAACCATTATTCACTTATAGTAATTTCAATGATTTTGTCAATGCCATTAGTAAGTATTTCCTCAACAGTCTGCTTATCCTAAGAGTTTCACAGCAATTCATAATGGTAGCCCCATTGCATGCAAGGCTGTATCAAAATTAAAAATGGAGTTCTAAATGGTCACTTTTCCTTAAGTAGGAAGCCATTTATTAACTGTAACTTCTTTCATCTGCATTATTGGGGTAAAGTTATGTAACTCTAATAATTAGAATTACAGCCAGACCACCACTAGATGGAAGAAGGGGGTTAGTGTCCAGATTTGTTGTATATATTAATACTAATAAAATGGATTATGGCTCATTTTATCTTACTGGTTTTCTAGATGCTATAGAACCCTTAGTAGTTAATGCTGCAATAGCCCAATCTTGTTAGCAGTGTTCATTTTAGCCACTAGATGGTACTGGGTATTAGCTAATGTCCTCCCAATATACTCTTAAGCCATGAAAAGCAGCACTGTACATAGAACTTGTATTTTCTGTCTCTGTCTAGAACAAGAGCCTAGGCAACGTGTTTGTGCTGTAAGAGATCTGATTAAACAGTTACCAAAGCCAAATCAAGATACGATGCAGATGTTGTTCAGACACCTCAAGAAGTAAGTAAATGCATGGAAAAGAAATGCAACTTAGTGTGTATTTACATAAACAAATGGAAAAATATAATTCTGTAATGTTTCTAATTTCCTCTTGAGGGCACCTTGTCCAATCTAAACCCCTCAATCTGTTTTTTTAAGAAAATGAATGCAAACATTTCAGAGCAAACAGTTGCTTTGTGTGAGATGTGCGGCTATATAAATGTGACATATAAATAAATAAATAAATAAAATAAACATAGCTTTAAAAACCCAATAGAGTATAAATGTGTGATTTGGGAAAAGAACCAGCATTATAAATGGAACTAGCGCTCATGAAATATAGTATCTTGATAGATGTCACTGTATTACTCAACAGTGAGAAACTGTGACTCTAGAATTTACATAATGCAAAATTCTACACACCTGTAGTCCTAGCATTGGAGCTATTTTAAAGTTCAAGCTGTAGTATTAAGACCCAGGATTATGCCCTGAGGAAAATACGCAGAGTGACTAGCCATATACATGCACTTGTCAGAACATATGTTTTAGAGCATTTATGTACCAACTGATATTAAGTAAGTTATTTGGATAATGACATGAAGTGAATTTAACAAGTTTGAATACTTTTTTTCCCCTTTCTCAGAATTGTAGAAAACGGAGAGAAGAATCGAATGACCTATCAAAGCATAGCCATAGTCTTTGGCCCAACTTTATTAAAACCAGAGAAAGAGACTGGTAATATAGCAGTTCACACAGTGTATCAAAACCAGATTGTAGAATTAATCCTACTGGAATTGAACTCAGTCTTTGGACGTTGAATTTGTTAAGCCAGATTGGCCTTCGAAGGACAACAACTTGGGCCTGACAGAAACAGCATCTCATTTATATATTGTATGTTTGTGGACCAAGCAGCAACTTGATGTTTTTGCACTTTTGAGGGAGGGAGAAGAGCGTGATTTATTTTTGCTGGTTGTGTGGAAGCTATACAGTAAATCTATGGATATTTTGAAGTTTATATAATTTTAGTAACACTTAAACTGAAGATTTAATATAGATGTACACACTGGATTCCTTTGTGAAAGAAGCTAATTTCTGTCAGGATTATCTAGAATAGCATTTTAATCTTGATTTTTAAAGTAATATTAGGTTCACCACTTGTTTTGGGGAAGCTGAACTCTGTCAACTGACTTTGAAGACTTCTGTGGGCATTTTTTAGTGAATCATTGCGGTACATGCTCACAAATTAAATATGCAAGATAATTCCTGTAATTTGTTTACAGGTTTCTGTATTAATTTGACAGATTAAACGAGTGCTAACAGTGGCCAGTGTAAATCCTTCACAACACCAAGCTTTTTGCTTTATGTTGCCATTGATATTGCTGGACTTAATGCACAGATTTTAGCTGGCTTTCTTATTGCATACTAGTATTGCTTCAGACACTGAACTGGTACATACAACCAATGGAAGATATGCCACAGTCTGTGATGGGCCAGAGGGTTCAGCATTTTTTCAGGATATATTATTTGGGATTAAATCATACTTAGTAAATCTAACTGAAGCTTGATATTGTAGTGAATTCTTGGTATGAACCTGTGGTAGTGAAATCAGATGTAAATACACACTGAAGTCCTAACTGGGTATTTTATTTTTTATTATTATGTGTATACACTGTTGTATACTTTCTAGTCCTACACTTTGAATGTGTAGATTAGTGACTGGTATTTTGGTGTACCTCCAATGGATATTCTGTTTCCACAGAAAAATGGGTTACTTGGAAAACTGTGTGCACTTTTTAAATGCTAATAACATCTGCATGCAAATAATTCTAATGCAAATGGTACTGGAAAAATACTGAGTGTGCTTGCTTTACATGGTTAATGCACTACAAGCAGAACCTCTGATGTTATTTAATATATACAGGAGCTGTATTAGATAAATGTATTACAAATTCTAACATCTATATATAGCAGAAGCTTATATTTGAATAGATGGATGTCTGGATGTAATGAAAATGCTGAACTTAAGGATTCCTTTTTACCTTAATGATGTAGATTGATTTGTAAAATAGGTTTCAGAAGATTTTGTTATAGGATACATGGTCTGCAGAAGATTTTTTTAATTGTATTTTTCTAGACTAACTGCTGTACCTGACATTTGCTACATGGAAATGAAATAAAACTGTTAGCTGTTTGGAATGCGGTGCTCCAGATTTGGAATGCAGTTCTGCCATATTGAAGCTGTAAATACAAACTAACCAATCATTTGTTGATTGGTAGTTTTATATTGCATTAATTATCCTCGACTTACAAGAACTCAATGAAGCTGTTATTGACAGACAGTCCTGATGGTCACAAAGAGATGGAAGGGACTTACTGAACAATAACTATCTCTACAGAGTTGCTGGACTATTTTCCTTACTATTTTATTTGATTAATTTAACATTATTAAACTGCTAAATTAAAAAAGCATGATTATAAACAGGTTCTCTTGAGAAGAAAAACTTCATAATTTTGACCTCACTAGAAAAGGCCCAATTCTATTAATTATGATCATAGAGGCTTGTATGGAAGAAACAGTATACTGGGCACATGCCTGTTAAGGCATCTGGAAGCAATGTGTGCACTTCCTGGGAAAGAAACTATATACTATGTTCCTATACTAGTTTCAGTCATAAAGATGATTGCAGAATTATTTTCCACTTGTACCTGTCTTTCAGAACATTCTCCTCTAGAGCAAAAATAGTAGCCAATTCATAATGTTATCAAAATATACCTGACAAGGAAAATATCCTGTTCTTCATGGGCGCTCCTAGCAGGCCAGCAAAGGCCAGGAAATGCTCTCAGACAGTATATCTGCAATTATGGGGTGTGTGCGTGGTGGGATATGTTATTGCCCCTACACTTGGGAGGATACTCCAGATTGGTAGGTGGCATCAAAATAGATTCATGTGTACTATCACAGATGGGCAGAAAAAGGATAATCTTCCCTGTAGGGAGAATTGTAAGCAATCTAGTGGGTTTCCCTGCAATTTAAAGTGTTGCACTAGGTGAAGGCAATTCAGGTTCAATTAGCCTTGAAGCTTATTGGATAATGCTTTATTTTCTGTATTCTTGTTTATATTTGTAATCTGGTTATAAAATTAAAAAATGTATTACTGGGAAAAAAAAACTGGTGGACGATTAGCTCTCAGCCCAGTTATCTTAGAAAGTTATCATGAGAATAAAGACTGCTTTTTGGTATCAACTATTGAAATATCTAGAACAGTGTTTCTCAACCTCAACAACTTTAAGAGGTGTGGATTTCAACTCTGGGAGGTTGAGAAACACTGATCTTCAAGATACCGCAGCTTCACATCTTCATTTCTTAAAGAAATATTGAGGACATTTAACATAGTTTTCAAGCAGACATAGGGACAAATGGCTTTTGCAAATATAATTCTGGAAGCGAGCCATTCACCATATACTTTGCTACTTCCCCCCAAATAAGTTGTTAATAGCTAGAAAATGTTCTAAGTCATTTAGCTGAAACAGTTGTCTTTATAATAGGTACTAGCTCCTCTTTTAAAGGTACATCTGATTGTCTCTGAAACCAATGCTGCCATTCTCTGACTTAATTTGGCAAGATAAGCAAAGGTCACTTTGTTAAACTTCTTCAAACATCCTGTAGGTATTCTGGACTGCATTA
Organism: Liasis olivaceus; assembly: GCA_030867105.1. Classification (NCBI taxonomy): domain Eukaryota; kingdom Metazoa; phylum Chordata; class Lepidosauria; order Squamata; family Pythonidae; genus Liasis; species Liasis olivaceus. The sequence goes on from CM061351.1 coordinate 15,511,067, forward strand.
ATTGGAGTATGTTTCAAAACAGAGGCAATAAATATTTCTAGTTTTGAATCTGTTTCAGCAATATAGCAGTATAAAATGGTCTTTCTTCCAAGGGTAATAGAAGTTTGGTAGATCACATACATATTATAAAGAAGATGGAACAATTTTATTGCCATTTCAAAATGATGTGCAGCTGAAATAAGGAAGACAGTCTACTGCCTATTGCAATAGACTGTACAGTGGTACCTCGGTTCACGAACTTAATTCGTTCCGCGACTCTGGTCGCGAACCGAATTGGTCGCAAACCGAATCAAGTTTTCCCATAAGGTTCAATGTAAATACGGTTAATCCGTTCTGACCCCTACGAATTTGGTCGCCAACCAATTTTTGATCGCGTCCCGAATCAAATTTTCCTATAAGGTTCAATGTAATTACGGTTAATCCGTTCTGAACCATATGTTGTTGTTTTTTTAAACCGCAAAAATATGACACAAAGTACAGTACGAAGAGAAAGCTAACCTTGCTCGATGCGACTTCTGGCGTGGAGGACAGGAAGGCGGGTGGGGAGGTGGTTACTGCTTGGAGGGAGAGTCCCCCTCCCTACAGGAAGCCGCAACCACGTCACGGGAGGGAAAATGGCCGCAGATCCTGTTCGTAACCCGATGCGGAGTTCGCGAACGGAGGCAAAATTTTGCGACCGGAGCTGTTCGTGAACCGAATTGTTCGTGAACCGAGGTACCACTGTATTTGTCTAGGTAGATGGCTAATGAATTGTCTTTGATATATGATAGTCTCATTTCCATGACAATTGTCTCCTAAATCTCTTAAATGTGTGTTATAAACTCTTACGTATTGTGCCAGAAATAAACTGTTATTTAAATATATCTATTTTGTTTAAAATTACATAAATAGAAACCAGTAGTTACTGAAGATTGAAAAAAAATATGTAAGTCCCAAACTGGACTTAGGAAATGTTGGCATAAATTAACTTTTTAAAGTATCCAGAGTCAAGCATAATGTTGCAATTAACCTATCAAAGCCATTGGCTCTAATACATCAGTATCTATTGTCCTGAAGTGTGGCTGTGTTTCAGGACAAATAAGTTCTGCTAATTCAGGGTTTGCTTTGTTGGAAATGACTGCCGTGTTTTCCTTGGGATGCAGGAAGACACCTAATTAGTGGCATTCAAGGTATCTTGTGCTTTATAAATTAAGAAGCTCTGGATTACTGTGAAAGTCTGGCAAGGAGTTTGATGCTATTTTTGACACAAATAAACATTTAACTCTCAATCTGTGTTTGCATTGCCTAACGCAGTCACTTGAAATACATGATGATACACCAGCTCTTGACATGCCTTTGTTCTTCAACCACCTGTAGCATAGGAGGTTTTATTCAGTTCCCCTTTCTAATATCTTTGCTGGTACTGTAGCTGTGTGGGGTCCTTATGCCATAACAGATTTTGATGATGGGAGCACATGAGGAAGAAATTGACTACATTCAGACTTGATTCAGTTTACCAGAGCTATCATTTAGTTGTTATAGGCAGTGAAATGTGATTAGTGGTAAATTATTTTTGAAATAATAGCTACATCTCGGCCAGAAAAGAGCAGCAGTTGCTGGACTTGTTCATTTACCCACCATAAATGTTGGCTAGGACTGATGCTTGCAAGAAGGGGCCAGTTACTGAATGTCTAATGAGGCATAGCAAAGCCTAGCAAGGAAAGGGAGCTGCTCCAAGGAATCTTAATGAGCTCTCACAATTGCAAGGCTATGTGAATGAGCAGCTGCTGAGGCTGTTCTTTGCCAGATCAGTCCTTTACAAAATAGCCGGTCCTATAATAATGGAGCTTAAGTGAATATTTTCTACATCACGGTGTTCCATTTAGAAGGGTGTCTCATTTGCTCCCCTTTTCTCTCTCTGGTTTTCCTTCTATTCTTAGAATTTTGATCGATTTAATTGCTTAGTGAAAGTTGGTTTTAAAAATTTCTTGGCGTTGACCACCAGTTGCATTTTTCACCAGGAACAACTCAGATGTGTTGCATTCTTTCAAATACTGCAAAAGCAAACATCATTGTACATAGCTAGCTGATTAGTTCAGGCTTTTTTCGACAGCTTGTAGAGTATATATTATTCTGTTTAAACATGCCTCTGGTAAAAAATGTACACAACAGAACTTTTCTTCAAGAACTGAAATTATTCTCTTGCTGTTTGTATGCCTTCTTCAAAAAACAGAAACAAGAAATGAGCATTAGGAGGTCAACTTCCTAGGAAGCTAGACATTACTGCTTAGAGCTTTAATTCTCCCTATATAATGTAAGTAAAGTCACACAGATTTTTAGAAAGAACAGAAACCTTGCTAAAATATAAAAAGCTATTTCCATGAAATTGTTCACATTGGTAGCTGATGTGAACTTATTAGAACTTATGTGAACTTATTAGAGTGTTGACGCTTCCACAGCTGTTTTGTGTGAATGCTGAGTAAGCCTCTAGCTTTCCCCTGTCCATATAAGATACATGGACAGGGTGGTGGTGATGATGATGCTATCCATTCAATCGTGTCTGATTCTTGGCAATTCTGTGGACCAGCTCTATCCACGTTTTCTGATCTTGTACGGCTTCTTTTAATTCTTTTATGCTCTGGCTGATGTTTGCTTTGATGATGTCTAGTCACCATATTTTTTGGAGGCCTTATTTCTTTTTATCACTGACCATTCTGAGCATATCTGCCTTTTCCAAGTGGATTTGGACATGGCCGAAATAAGTAAGGCTGAGTTTTGTGATCTTGCCCTCCAGCAATATGTCTGGTTTTATATGCTCCAGTACTTGCTTGTTTGTCACCTTTGCTGACCAAGGAATGGTCAGGAGCCTTCTCCAACACCACAGCTTTAATGAGTTGATTCTCTTCTTGTCTAGTTTCTTCATGATCCAACTTTCACAACTGTAGGTAGTTATGAGAAACATGCTAGTGTGGACTAATCTACATTTAGTTGTCAGGCTGAAGTCCTTGCGTTTCCATACTTGCTTCATGCTCATCATTGCTATGTGACCAGTGCAATTTGACACTTTATTTCTGGACTGCATTCACTGCTTTGATCAATTTGCAATCCTAGGAAAGTGAATTCTTGCATGTATTCAATCTCTTCACCATCAATAGTTATTTTGACATTTCCATTCCTTTGATAGGAATATCGAATGAGAAATTTCTCCAGCTATTCATGCCTTCACTCTGGTCAAGAGAGAATGTAAATTAGAAGTTGCCATTAAAACCATTAGGTATTGCAGGTTCTGAGCCCCTTCAAGCGGCCTTCCTTGGATTCAGCAGGTCTGGAAAACTATTGCCAGGGAGCTAATATCCTTTTTGGGCAAAATGGTGGGTAGGAGGTTGCAGGTCAATTTCAGACATGCTTGAATGAAACTGATTTTTAGACCTCTTTCAATTTAACTTCAGGTACTAATACTGTTTTGGAAACCCTGTTGGAAGATCTCTGTTAGGAAGATAAATGTGACCTTGTTGATTGTACCAGATTTCTTGGACTTTGTCTTTCCATTCTTTTGGAATCAGATTATACTATTGCTGGATCCCTGTCTGGAGGCAGGAATAGGCTGGATGAGGATCAATAAACTGATACAGATCCTGACAATGCCAACCCCCCCCCCCCCCCCCCCAAATTGGGAATCATTTCCAAGTTTGGAAGATCACCGGTTCTGGACAGAATTAGTACAGTATTGAACGTTTAATCAGGCTGACTTAAGATTCTATGAAGATACCATTTGTCAGAAAAAGTTATTCTGGAAGAAATTCTGAGACATTCACAGAGCTCATAAATGGGAGATATCTCTGCAGAATTTACCACTTAAGAATATGAGTTTTTTCTTTTTTAAAAAATAGTACTAACAATGGCGAAAGTTACAAATATAAAATAAACGTGATACTTAATAGTATTGACACTAAATAATAGGCCACATATAACAGTCTAATAAAGTATATAACCTATATTCTATTAATATTAAATTATTTAAATTTTTAAAAGAAAGAATGGTTGGAAATTTGAATCAAAGACTTCAGAACATTTTACCAGATTGTTCAAAAATCCTTTCTTGCTCTGTCAAAAAATACTTATTCAGAAGTTGACAAAGATGTGTATATATCAGCAATCAATTGCTGCAAATCAAGTGTATATTCTACAAATGTTTTGCTAGCATCTTTCTTCCAGTGTACACTGGAATATGGTACACTGTCAAATTTCCAATACTGGGGACATAGCCAAGGTGGCAGAGTGCAATCATAGTAAACTAGGACTATCGGAACTGGATTGCAAAAAAACCAGATGACCACCAAATACAGCAAGAAGGTGCAGAAACTTTACATTTTGCTACCGTCTTGTGGTCATTTAAATGTTTGCAGCTCAGAGCTGATGATTCTTTTTTAAAAAATATTTATTTATTTATTGCTTTCATTGATTATATATATATAAAAAACAAAATAATACACAAAGTTATAAAAACAAAGCTATGCATTTCAAATCAAAACAAAGCAATAGTAGGACAAGCCCAAACCATATGAATTCATGTTCCAACTCCTGAATTGCATACTGATTTGCAAGGCGGTTTGTAATTAATCCTTATTGATCCTTCAGATTCCTTTCTGCTGGATACAGATAGAGGAGGTTTTTTTTTACATCTCTTGCAGGACTCCATCAAGTTCTTGTGGAACCCTATGATTGCTTGGAGCACAGTATGAAAAGCCCCGCTTTAATATATTTACTAAATTGAAAGCTAGAGTTGATTTAATTGTTTTGCCTTGCTGAGAGGCGAAAAAAAATGTACCTTAAGATCAGGGATGCATTAAGCAACAACATTCCACTTTGGCATTCGGCATGCACAAAGCCCCATTTTGTTGGTCAGAGTCAAAAGGTGGCTGTTCTACTGTGATGTTTGGAAGCTGAGGACAGTTTCACAAAAGCACTTCAGAGGGCTACTTTGACTGAAGCTTAGGGGAAGTGACCCTCTGAAGCTCTCTATCCTTCCTACTTCAAACTTGTTTTTGTAGGAAACAATCTGCTTTGCTTAACCCACAGACCACAAGATTAACCAGGAAAGGCATCTAACACAGTACAGTTCTATACAAGTCTACTCAAAGGTAATCCCCACTGAGTTCAGTTCCAAAGTACAGTATTGTAGGTTAAATAGATCAGGGCATTTCAAGTTCTATGGTTTCAGAAGGACAATGCAACACTTGGTTTCATTGATATACATTGTAAGGGAGATGGGCAGGGACAAATCAAATTAATAATAATAATAATAATATAAATTTAATAAATAAATAAAATTTTAATGCACCTATATTTTCCCCCCTTGTATTTGTTTTGTCATTCAAATGTACTTAAATTATGTATATGCATAAAGGAGGACAGACAAGGTAGAGGAAAATAGGTTTATGGGAACAGCATTAAAAAAAAACCCTGTTCCATATAACATTAATATTTTAAAAATATTTGATAAATCAATTGAACTCAACTGATATCTTACCTGCAGGAAACTGGGCTTCATATTTATTTATTTATTCATTAATTAATCAAATTTGTATGGCCACCAATGTCACAAAAAGCAACTCTGGGCGGTCTACAACAATCCAACATATATAAAACAATCAGTATAAAAATATAAGAATAAACATTGAAAGATAAATAATATAAAAACAAAATATATACAAACCCTACCGGGGGTGGGGGGGAAATAACTACCTCAGCAAATAACTTAGATGGAGCCATCTAAGCATGTCACTGGTTCCCTGGGACCCCCAGGCCTGGTGACATAACCAGGTCTTGAGGGACTTCTGGAATGTCAAAAGGGATGGAGCTAATCTAATTTTGGGGGGAAGAATGTTCCATAAGGCAGGCACCACAGCAGAGAAGTCCTGTCGCCTGGGACCCACCAAATGTGCGTCCCTAGCTGATGGTACCTGCAGCATGCCTTCTCTGCCAGATCTAATGGGGCAGGCTGATGTAATCAGGGAGAGGCAGTCCCTCAGAAAACCCGGTCCCATGCTATGAAGGGCTTTAAAGAAGCAAACTGGATCCAGAAGCAAACTGGCAACCAATGCAGCTTGCATAACTGCCTGTACCACTGCATTCTGTATCAGCTGAAGCTTCCAGATATTCTTCAAGGGCAGCCCCATGTAGAGCACATTACAGTAGTCCAATCTGGAAGTGACTAGGGCATGAGTGACTCTAAGCAGGGCCTGCTGATCTAGGAATGGGTGCAACTGGCGCACAAGACAAAGTTGTGCAAAGGCCCTCCTAGCCACAAGTGCCACTTGCTCCTCAAGCAGGAGGTGTGAGTCTAAGAGGACCCCTAGATTGTGTATTGGGTCTGTCTGGGGCAGTGCAACCCCATCCAGCACCAAATATGACATAGTCCTGGAACCAGTGAGCCCCAAAACCCAGAGCCACTCAGTATTGCCAGGGTTCAGCTGAAGCCCGTTGTTCCCCATCCAGACCTTCACAGCCTCTAGGCATCAGGATAAGACGTTCACAGCATCACTTATGGATAGAGTATCACTTATGGATAAGGTAGGGATATATAACCAATGATACCTCACCCCATGGCAACAGATGAGTTCACCCAACAGCCTCATGCAGATGTTAAAAAGGAGAGGAGAAAGCACCAAACCCTATGGCACCTCAGATAGCAGGGGCCAAGGGCAGGATCTCTCCTCTCCAGTCATCACTGACTGGAATCAACCCTGAAGGAAGGAGGCAAACCAGCATAACATTGTGCCACCCACCCCCAATCCTCTGAGCCAATACAGAAGGATACCATGGCCAATGGTATTGAAAGTTGCCAAGAGGTCAAGTAGGGCAAAGATGGATGTACAATCTCCGTCTCACCCACACCAGAGATCATCCAAAGGTGCGACCAATGCTGTTTTCATCCTATACCTGGGTCTGAATCCTGACTGAAAAGGATCCAAATAATACGCTTCCTCCAAGGGCCTCTGAAGCTGCTGCACAACCATCTTCTCCACCACCTTCCCCAAGAAAGGGAGGTGAGATACTGGACAAAAATTGTCCAATACAGTGGGGTCCACTGATGGCTTCTTGAGGAGGGGGCGAACCAAGTCCTCTTTAAGCAGTAAAAGAACAACCCCCTCACTCAAGGATTCACCACCACTAGAACCCACTCACACAACACCCCCCACCCCAGGCTGCTTTAACAAGCCAGGAGGGGCATGGATCTAAAGAGCAGGTGGCTGAACTCACAGTCCTGAGGACCCTGTCCATTTCCTCAGGACCAACAGGTTCAAACCATTTCCAGATAATGGGGCAAGAGTCCTCCCTAGGCATCTCCTCTAGACCTGCAACAAGGCCAGCGTCCAAATGGGAATGAATCCAAGTGACTTTATCCAAGAGATGCTGTGCAAATTCCTCTACACACCCTTGTAAGAGGTTCCCCACACCCCCTTTACCCAAGAGGGCTTGTGTCACCCAAAACAGCTGTAGGACGGCAATCTGCGGATGCAATAAGGGCAAAGTACTGGCACTTTGCTGACCTTACTGCCACAAAGTAGGCCTTAACAGCAACTCTAATCCATGTTCGGTTGAATTCGTCCTTTTCTGAGTGCCAGCGATGCTCTTGACCAATCTTCTCCTGTTTCATCTTCCTCAGCTCCTCCATGAACCATGGGGAGTAATGGGATCCAAGAGAGAAGAGAGGATGCATGGGCGTGATCCAATCCAAGACCTCAGCTACCCCCTTATTCCAAGCGACAACCAAGGCTTCAGATGGACCACGCAGTAGACCAACAGAGACAACCCCAGCTCCCTCTGAAACTCATCCAGATCCATCAGTCGTCAGGGTGGACCAATCTAATGTCTTCTGCCATATCTCCCCATGCCTGCCATCACATGATACTATGGCTCGCCTCAACCCCCCACAACAGCAGCCCCATCCCCAGAACCAAGCCCCCCAAGACCCAGGACTGGGAACCTCCCAATGTCCTCTCCATGCATCCCTGGGAGGGGAAGCTGGGCACCCTGAAGCACTCTGCTCCACCAGCTCTCAATTCAAAGCTATTTTTACTTATCTTTCTGAGGACTTTGATGTAGCTTTTGAATCTCTCTCACTTTTCATCTCTTTTTTGTTTCAAAATCCCTTGTTACATTGCCAGCCATTTCTTTCCCCTTTTTGGTAAGCACGGATTTTTCTTCATCTCTTCTCCCTCCCACCTGCTCTTTTCCTGTACTGAAAGTCAGTGTGACTGGAGAACGTTTGCTTCCTTATTTGTACAATCTTGTTCATGGAGAATGTAAGGAGGAATGTGCTTTGCCTGGCAAGGATGCTAAGTTGGCCGCTTTGCCTACAGACAGTATTAAAAAAAGAGCTTGACCAAGTTCTGCATTTGAAACACTTATCTAATCAAATGTACTTGGAGACAATTCTCCCTTCCTGTCTTATAGCTCTTAAAATTATATATGGATGTCATTCACAAATCGTGCAAACATATGCATGTTTACTCAGAAGTAATCCTCTGGAGTTTACTTTCAGGTAAGGTGAGCAAAAAAATCCAACCTACAGCAAAAGAGACAAAGAGACAATTCTTATTTTAATTTGTGTGTGTGTGGGGGAATCAATGCAAATAATTTACTATTAACTTTTTGTATATCACCATCCCATATATAATCCTATCAATAGGTTGCAGTGCTTAGGAGTATTATCTAAGGAAATATGCAATTTTTTTATATTTTACCTTCCAAGGAAGAGAAGAAAGCTCATACACGAAAGCAGGAGAAATCCAGCCTCAGGATTCTCCTTTTTGATTCCCCAATTCACACCTCAACATGAAGCAGGTCAGCTGATGAGACAAGATAAATGGTAAGAGGCATAAGATGAAGTAGAGTCTCCTTCAAGACAAACACAACCCTTGATGAACTCACAGACATATCCATGTATTTTGGGGGTATTGTGCTAAACTGGTCTACCATGCCATCTTCTGAGATGTTCTTTTGACTTACCAGTCAAGCCTACAGCCCAAGTGTTCCCTGGAAGTCTCCCATCCAAGAGTTAGTCAGCCTGATCCTGCTTAGCTTCTAAGCCCAAACAAGGTCAGCCAGTGCTGCCACCTGCTGAGGTAGAAGGAGGAGGACACCATGGATCTAAAATAACAACTAACAGATGCTAGTCTGCAAGTCTGCACAGATTAATCCCGTTGTACCGGTTTCAAGGAGTGTCTGCAGAAAAATTAGTTACTGTCAACATGATAAGCATATGTGCCAGGGTAGCCTTATATGCCTGCATGTGACAATGCAGTGCAGATCCAAAAGATATAGAGTTTGCATTGCAACTTAATGCCACAATGGGATATTTTGTCATTTGCCTCTGGTGGACACCCAGGAGAACTTACTAAACCTTCATTAGTACTTTCTATTTTGATGGAATCCCAGAATAACTACCTTTACCTGTAGCATTTACTTTAAAAAAAGTGAACATATCCCACTAATTCTTTGCATTTTCCGTATTTATGAATAAGCTAATACATTTTGATGGTTAGCATCCCCCCCCAGACAGCTGATTAGCTCCCATCCTATTTGGATTTACAAATGCAATTAAAAACTTAATTATTTCAACAGGCCCTCGAAGTGGAAGCAAATTGCCCCGTGGTTCTACAAGTGTTGTTATTGTTGTTGGCATTGTGTCTCAGTTGTGACTAGGTTGTTATTATTTTTTGGTTTTTTTATAATAACTTTTATTAAAGTTTAAAAATACAAAGATAAAAAACTAATACAAGCTAAGAGAAATATAAAAATAAAAAATAAAAAGTGCAGAAAAAAAAAACAGATATATAAAAAAAATGACTTCTCCCTTCGTCAAAACAAGTACAAACAATTTCAGTAATTTATCACCTTCTCTGACATTTCAGCAAAAGGTCTCTTCTTCCCATATCTCATCTCTTATCTATAAACAAATTATAAAGCCTGGTCATTCAGTCCTAATCAACAAAAGTCCAGAGAGATGAGATAAGATAAAATAAGATAAGATTAGATAAGATTAGATACGAACAGGTTTTTTGTTGTATTTTTAGAGAAAGTGATAAGTTACCATGTTAAAAGTATAGGAAAGGAATATGAAACTGATTTATTTGATTATGGTGAAAATATATCCTGTGTGTTGTTATTTCTGGTTATAATTTTTTGTTGATGTTTTATTATTTTTTTAAACTGGCTTTTGCCATTGCTGTTATTTTAATCCAGTTTACATGAAGTAGGATTGTAAGCCACCGAGCAATGGTATCTGATTGGAACACTATATAAGCCTAGTGAAATTAAATAAGTAGATGCTGAATTTTGCTTTTGAATACCCAGGTGCATTCTTTTGTAAGTCACAGAAATATCTGATATACTATAGTATCTCCTAACTCTGTTTTTACTATGGTTAGTGGCTAAGCAAGTAATTCCCAAATAGCTAAAATAAATTCTTACAGGAATGTTATATACTCTGAATTTGTAACTGTCTATTCTGTGAATGACAATTCCCACTATTAATTAATAAACTTTGACAGTACCTGATTTTGCATTTGAACAACAATTCCACTTGTACATGTTGGTCATGCACTTTAGCAAATGGCAGGGCTACCTAGACTCATTTCTGTTTCTGTTTATTCAAAGCCAAGACATATTTAATCCAAAATATGCATGAACTGATATTGTTATTTCCGCAGGTTTGTGAATAACCATCCGCAATGGGATTGTACCCTATGTTCTCCATAGTAAAGCGACTGATTCCTCACTCCAATTTTTGTTGGAATATATTCCTGTTGCTCATAAGGCACAGCTCCTGGCCGAGGTGCTATATCAGGAGGTTCAAGAGATTTTGTTTCACCTCTCTTAAGCCTACTGTTGCTAAGAAAAATAATAATGAGAAAGGATATGATAAGGTTATAATGAGATGTTTAATGTTATGCTGTTGTTCACCACATCATTATTCCATTTTAACATATCTATGGGTGACTAGAAGAGCTATTTTTCATTGCTTGTGAGACTTTCTAATATGGAAGCTTTTATTTCAGAGTTCACATATAGTCCAAAAGTTCTATCAATCAGAAATGCCCCTCTTCACTTCCACAATTATTTGCTTCTGCTAAAGACTGGGAAACTGTTAGAACCCTAACCCCCACCCATGTATTGTGGCAGGATTGGAGAAAATGGATATTTTATATCAGAGTTAAGAGTTTCTTCTCCTTTCACACTGTTGACCAGAATGAAGGCATCTAATGTAATACAACTTTTGAATTACTTGGGTGCTCTTTTGGAACAGCATCTTCCTGGAGCTCTCCAGAATGCATCAGCCTTCTGCAAAGGATCCACAGGGTCTATTTATGCTATAGCCAATAAGAGCTCTGTACTAGATTGCTCTGGGAACTTCTGAAGAGAAAGGCATCTTGGCTGGGTTTCAGCAGAGGAGATGATTTCTTCTGGGCTACTTGGTAAGCAGCTGCATGACCTCTTTCCTTAGCTCCAAGGAAAGTGAAAGGCCTTGTTTTGGAGCAACAGGGAATTAAAATATATAGACTTACTTAACACTATCTACAGACATCAGTAAATCACAAATGCTCTTTCAGCCTTTAATAGACTGTGATGCCACTACAATTAACTCCCACTCCCACAACCATTGCCACCATACTCAGTGGGCCTTTTGTCACTACTGAGTTGAAGGGCCATCCAGCCATCCTTCAGTCAGCAAAAAAACTACATTGGCTTGAAATCTGTTGTCTCCATTACTAGTCCCTGTCCTGCCTCTATTGCCTCTGTTCCCAGTTACGTACTGCAGTGTAATTGCTTAACTTCTTTCCAAGGTAAGGGGTGACAGGGCCTAAAGGATCCTATGCATCTTGAAGCTGCCCTTGGACAAGAGAGGGGAAAACACTATTTCAAAACAGTTACATGGAAGCTAAGGATGACTTAACCCGGTCTGATGAATGGGCAAGGGGCAAGATAAAAGCAATGCCATCAAAGCACTGCAGAAAAAAGATGTTGCTGGGCATGTCTGTACTATGGTTAGGTGCAACTGGAGAAAGGCCCTGTATCTCTCCCTTCAATTAACATACCAGGGAACTGGTTAATAAACTTGGACTGTATTGCAGGTTTGTTATCTAGTCTTCCCTTTCTTCCTTTCCCAGAGGAAGGAAGGAAGGAAGGAAGGAAGGAAGGAAGGAAGGAAGGAAGGAAGGAAGGAGGGAGGGAGGGAGGGAGGGAGGGAGGGAGGGAGGGGAGGGGAGGGGAGGGGAGGGGAGGGGAGGGGAGGGGAGCGGAGCGGAGCGGAGCGGAGCGGAGCGGAGCGGAGCGGAGCGAAGCGAAGCGAAGCGAAGCGAAGCGAAGCAAAGCAAAGCAAAGCAAAGCAAAGCAAAGCAAAGCAAAGCAAAGCAAAGCAAAGCAAAGCAAAGCAAAGCAAAGCAAAGCAAAGCAAAGCAAAGCAAAGCAAAGCAAAGCAAAGCAAAGCAAAGCACTGTGTTTTCTTGAAAGGCTGGCATATCTCAGTCTTTCAGCCACTTTCAGTATTTTACTTTTTTCTGCAAGATGTGTGTTTCTGCATTATAATGAAAGGATTTATCTGCATATACTAGGAGAATATCTATCTATCTATCTATCTATCTATCTATCTATCTATCTATCTATCTTCTATCTATCTATCTATCTATCTATCTATCTTTGTTGGGGTAGAACTACCAGTGGACCACATAGTAGACATATTGACCAGCTACAAGTACCTTCTATCCCACAGTCACATGGGAATCACAATGAGGCAAGGAAGATAGCAATATCCAAGTACCACTGAAGGATAAGACAGGTCCTGAAGAGCCTGCTCAATGGGAAGACCAAGATCCATGCCATCAACATGTATGCCCTGCCAGTCATCAGATACCCTGCCGGTATAGTGAGCTGGCCAAAGGGGGACATGGAGGCTGCTGATGTGAAGACCCAGAAGCTCCTCACAACGTACAGAGGTTTCCGCCCAAGTCCAACACCCAGAGACTGTACACCAGCTGGAAAGAGGGCAGGCAGGGTCTGGTGAGGGTCAAAGCCATTGTCCTGGATGAAACCCAGAGCATCCAGGAGTACATCAGTATGATGGCACCAAAAAATAAGTTGTTGAGAGAATGCCTGAGGCAGCAGCAAACATGGGAGGAAGTTCAAGCAGAGGAAGCCCCATGGCAAGACAAGATCCTGTATGGGACGTACCACTGACAGACAGCTGAGGTGGCTGACATTGAGAAATTCTACTAGTGGCTGGAAAGGGCCGGACTAAAAGACAGCACTGAGGCACTGATCATAGCAGCGCAAGAACGGGCACTAAGCACCAGATCCATAGAAGCAGGAATCTACCACACTAGACAGGACCCAAGGTGCAGATTGTGCAAAGAGGCCTCAGAGACAGTCCAACACATAGTGGCAGGGTGTAAGATGCAGGCAGGAACAGCATACACTGAACGACACAACCAGGTAGCTGGCATTGTGTACAGGAACATCTGCACAGTGTATGGGCTAGACCCCCCCAAGTCCAGATGGGAGATTCCACAGAAGGTCGTGGAGAATAACAGGGCTAAGATCCTGTGGGACTTCCAGATCCAGACGGACAGGCTGATACTGGCCAATCAACCAGACATCGTGGTAGTAGACAAAGACCAGAAGACAGTGGAAGTGATAGATGTAGCAGTGCCAAGTGACAGCAACATCAGGAAGAAGGAGCATGAGAAGCTGGAGAAGTACCAGGGCCTGAAGGAGGAAATCAAGAGGATGTGGAAAGTAAAGGCCAAAGCGGTCCCAGTGGTGGTAGGAGCACTCGGGGCCATGACTCCTAAGCTGGGAGAATGGCTCCAACAGATCCCAGGAACAACATCAGAGCTCTCTGTGCAGAAGAGTGCAGTGCTAGGACCAGCTAAGATACTGCACAGAACCCTCAAACTCCCAGGCCTCTGGCAGAGGACCCGAGATTGAGGAAGACACATATCGCCCATAGGGGCGAGAGGGGATTCCTTTTTTACACACACACACACTACACACAAAGACTTAGGAAAGTCAGGAAAAAAATCAGAATTAAAATTAAGAATTGAACTGAAAATATTGCAAATCTCTCTGCTGATATTTGTTGTTTATGGGGGGAAATGCCTCATTTCTTTTGCTGCCTCATCACAGCAAAAGAAAAATCCATACATTTTGAATTCTTTATGGCAATCACTTCCACCACAGAATATTAAAAAATAAGACTTCTTGGTATGAATTAGGAGCTAGGAAATTTCCTTTCATAGTTCCACTCATTGGCTAAGAAAGCCTAAAAATAGAAATAATATATGTGAATGTTATGCTCACATACTGTGGTTTGCACAATCTTGTAAGAGCCTTTGTATTAGTGTAACATTGTGAGCCTATTGAAGCCTTGCTCTTAAACAGGAGAACACCAGTTCAGTTTAATGGTGCAAACTGCTAGAATAAGTGCCGATTCCTGATTCCTTTGAAGATTCTGCACTAATCTTGGAGATGAAGCAGTTGGGAGCTATTGTGCGTATTTGGGTATATCCTACATAATCATACTCTCAAGCTTGCTAGTTCTGCTGTTCATCTTAAAGCATTACAGCATACCCCTAAACATATCTATTCAGAAATAAGTCCCATTGACTTACTCCCCAGAAAGTGTATTTAGGATTGCACCTTTGATGTTAAAAAATCAACTGGGTGTTATTTTGCTTAAAAAAAAAATTGCTGCTCATCACTTGGAGGTGAATCTAGCTGCAAAAAAGAAGGCTACCACTTTTATTCATCACTGTCCAAAGGAAGAATAAATATGATGCAGACCAAGAGGAGCAGGAGAAGGGTGGTTGCAGATTCAGATTACCAGGATATTCTGTGCCTGAGTCACTTGGGCATGAATGCTAAGCAGGCTGCCAGCTTATTCTGCTCGGTGACTGGCTAATAATTACTGCCTAGAGAAATTCAATCAGAGAAAGTATTATTGTCTCCCCTCCATTTATACTGCCTCTTTATTTATATTCCATTAAGTAGCCTTCTTATGTTTTTAAAGGATTCTGATTGGAGCACATTTTAAGCTCACTTAAGATAGGAAGCTTTTTCTAACCTCAAAACAAGAGACTTTCTCTCTCGTCTCCCCCCCCCCCCAGCGATTCTCTCCGCCTTTTGTGTGGGAACAATGGCACGGATTGGCCGCTTGAGTGATCGCCTTGTGGTGAGCACCCAATGAGGAATGGCAAGGAGGATACTGTAAATGGTTCCAGACTTCTAGAGCTGCTGTGGCATGGCGTAATTATTGCTCCAGACAGCTGAAAGCAGCAGGGTTTCAGCTTTCCTGGCTTCATTTCAGCCTGCCATGATTGCTGGCAAAGAAAGATGCTGATTATAAGTAAACATTAATTATGCCCCTGCTATCGTTCTGCTTAAAGTACTGTTATCTTAACAGAAAAACAATCCAAATGCTTGCTTTCCTTTTAAAAAACAGACATAGATTTTCCAGGCTGCAAACTCAAGCATTTAAGAAGTGATATTCTTGTAAGCAGAACATGTTCCTCATGCATATTTTGTAGGAGGCCTTAAGCAGAACTGAAAATTCAGACCAACTTGACACATCAAGCTAAGCCATGGTTTACTCTTTGTGCCATGTTATTGAGTAAACTACAGTTGGCTGATTCGCATATTAGAGCAAGCTGTTAACCAGAAGTTCAGAATTTGAGATATGCTATTTCTTAAGCCTCAAGTGTGAACCCTTAGCCCTTCCCAAGCTGCAAACCAAATTGTACATTTTAAAATGACAGTCCTCCTCAACCTATTGCCCTCCAGATCCATTGTGATATAATTCTCATCAAGAAGCAGGATCGGCTCTCTAAAGCAGTGCTTGTCAACCTTGGCAATTTTAAAATGTGTGGACTTAAATGTGTGGCTGGGGAATTCTGGGAGTTGAAGTCCACACATCTTAAAGTTGCCAAGGTTGACCAACATTGCTCTAAAGGAACACCTTTCTTATTCCCAATGGACAAACATTCATGCATATGATGTGGTTGCAAATGTCTTGTTTTTTCTTCTTCTTCTTCTTGCAAAGTCAGGTTTTCAGCTCATCCAATACACTGTCCTATTTCATGAATGCTTCCCCATCACCCCATCACTTCTCCATAAATCTCTGCACTGATTTGTACAAAGAAAAATTCTTCATTATCAGCCGGGTTGATTTGATAATTTATAGATACAGGTAGGAAAACAAATATCTGTTTGCTCTTTGCTCCAGGGAGAAACACTATCTCAAAGTTAGGGTTTTGCTTTTGTTGAACTCTGAGTAGACAGTATCAAGCAGCTGTAATGACAATTACTGGCCACTGAACATTAAAAGTGCTACAGCATGAAGAACGCTTGATCGCCTTAAAATTCTCAATACTTTGCATTCCATTCAAATTTCATGTAGCTTTTTAGGAAATGTACCCCAGAGCTATCTCAGTGGCAAACTGTTGTCCAAGCCATAAGCAGAAGGAAGAAGTGTACTTCTCCAGTGCTTGTACTACAGAGACATTCACCCTAGCCTCATCTTACCATCACTGCATAAATACCCAGCGTGCACAGGGCAATTCTACACCTCCCTGCTGCTTTCAGATATCAACCCCGCTACAACAGTGTTTCCAGGTTCTGCTCAGAAACACTCAAAATCCATTGGATGATGACCTGTACCATAAACTAGACTTAATGAGCACCTAAGCACCATATTAGAGCGCTCTGTAATTTGATATAGTCTTCCACATACTAACTCTTGAATGCTCCCCTACACATATCTAATGCTCCTACCGCTTGCTTTTTAATTGACTGTACCTCACCCTCCTTATGCTGGTCTATGACCGTAATGAAGATTTGATTTGATGTTTCTCCTGGCTGATAGATTGACAACATTGCTGAAACTTCCTCGGGTTCTTTTCAGATATGATAGCATCTGTCCTAATCCTTGCAATACCCTAGAACAGGGGTTCCTAAACTTTTGCCATCACACCTCCCTTTAATCTCAAGGTACATTTCCCCTAAAAATCCAAACACCAAAATGAACACAAATGAACAATGAAAACAATACAATGAAACTAACAATGTACAACTAAAAGGTTCTTCACATCTTCCCTGGATTTTGTCTGCACCTCCCCAAGGGAGGTACACCTCACAGTTTGGGAAACCCTGCCCTAGAATATAATTTTTAGCATTTATAGTTTGTATTCTTCCTTCAATTGTTGTTTTATTTAATTGCTGAAAATCACTATGGAATTCAGTGAACAGCAGCACAACTGAACTGTAATTAATGTGTTAATTTAAAAAGGATATGGCATGCCTTAAGGATCAAAATATACAACACATGAAGTTGTTGGGAACAACCCAGGAAGCTAGAGGGATGGTGGGTTCATCAGACGTTTGCCTTCTGATAAATGTGCCTTTTGTGATAGCCATGGCTGCTATGGTGGCCATTTGTGAGAATGCTTTTGTCATGTACCCACCAGGAAAGAATGGGACCCCCTGTCTTGATCCAATGCTGCCTGCAATTATACTGCATAACATAATTCCAGTGACCTCAGAGTGCTCTTGACAATAAATTAGCAAGTGCTAATGGAGATAAAAGTTCACTGCCTTCTGACAGCTCTGCATTGCAGTGGTAAAAATTCTATTTGGTTATTTGGCTATTCCATTGTACTTGCAATTGCCACTTTGCAGATCCTCTGGGAAAAGGGGATGGAGAGCCAGACAATTATGCTGGAGCCATTTCTAAAGGTCAAAACAATAGAACATCCACTCCTGTAATCCACAAACATGACATTTCTGAATCTTGGTCCCTATGACAAAAATTGGCAGCACAATATAAGTTAATGTGAAATGTTTCTCCATTTCTAGGGCAACTGCCTAAACCCAAAGCATTGGTTTTGTCTCTGAACTATGTTAAAGTGTTCTTCCCTGATCAGAAATAGAGATTTACAGTGATACTTCCTGAGTTATTAAGAGGCATTTTTGAATGTTATGAAATATAGTTGAAAACAAATTCAATTTAGGATTCTATCTGTTTATCTTCCTTCCTCCCTCCCTCCCTCCCTTCCATCCTGGTTGAGCCAGCTATACATCAGTAATGGCCTTAGTGCTTTTGGTGTTCATTAAAGCATGTCATGACATCCCTGAGAACCACATTGCTCATTCCAAGACTAAATATGAACTAATATTTCTCTCTGAAACACAAATTACAATTAATGAAGACATTAATTAAGAAACATAACATGGAAAGGGCTAAACATTCTATCAGGTCCAACTTATAACACAGCATTGAGAAAAGTTACATTTGCTGACGTTCTGTCTTCCACACAGCTTCTAGTTGTTTGTTTTTTTCTGGGGTGAGGGCTGCCTTCGGCCTTCGGGTGGTATGCTGGACAGGGAAGAACAAGCTAAAAGCTAAATTTTATGTTTGTTCTCCAGTTATGCTTTTCTTTTTCTCATATTATTAAATGTTACAATTTGGTAGCATCATTTAGAAATTTCTGGAGACCAGCTCAAGTCTTTCAAAGGCTCTAAGCAGCACTGGAGTCTCAGGCCGTCCATCTTACTTCTGAAGATACAAGATCCCATTCCTCTTCTTCACCTAGTTGTCTTAATATTCATGTTTTCCTGTTATAGTATCATATTATGCCTCTTCTGATACCCAGACATTGGATTACCATCTTGTCCTTACTAATTTGTTACTCTCAGGATGTATTTCTTACACTATACTGACATCTGCAGGAATGCAATAATATATATGATTATCATAAAGAAGCTTTTAAGTCATGAGACATTGTTTGTTACAGACCACTAGTCTGCTTCCAAGAGGCATGAAAGGTGTGGTTCAATTCCAAAAGAATGTTCTACCTACTTTAACAGTTAAAACTTACACTTAAATGCCATACCAACTAATCAATTACCTGTTGCTGACAGAGCTGTTCTCATATCAATACATCATGGTAGGTCAAAGGCTAAGCTTTCTGCAGTTGCAGACATTATTCAATTGTTTCCCCTGCCCTTCTTTTTCTATTCTATTCTCTATTCCCTTTTAATTCCAGATTGAATTTGTAGAATTTTCTTTGCTTTTCGTATAGCACTTTCCGCTGTCAACAATAAATTGACAGGGATCTAAATTGAATTTTACACAGATCTCAGTGGAATATACGTAACACCAAATATTATGCAGATTCACTCGAAGCAAATTTTAATACTGATTACGTGCCATCAAGTAGTTTTGACTCCCAGCAACCACATAGATAGATTTTTTCCCATGACGATCTGTCCCTAACCTGGTTTTTCAGGTCTTCTAACATTGCACTTATTGCCACTGTAACTGAGTCCATCCACCTTGCTGCTGGTTGTCCTCTTCTCTTGCCTTCTACCTTTCCCAACATTAGAGCCTTTTATAGACAGCAACAATCCAGTGCAATAGCACATTAAAAACATAACCATAGTCTCTAGGGAGTAAGCTTCTTTGAACCTAATGGGATTTGCATCCATGAAAGAATGCCTGGGATCACACTGCACGTCTTCGAAAGTTAGCTAGTGATCTCTTAAAATGCATCCTTTGGCGAAGAAAACTGAGAGAGTTAAGCCTCTAGTTCTATTCTCAGCGTGCCTCAGAGCTGCCATCCAACCTACATTTTTCAAGTTTGAACAGAAAAATACTCAGCATTGCTCTGTTTTCCCAATATACACAATCACTTGTCTGAATTATTTCCCTGAAAACAAAACAAATAAACAAAAATCATGGCAAAGCATTGAAGGACTTACAAATTTTCCTTCTGAATCTTAATCAACAACATAATTTAGCACACCTAAAAGCTGTAGAAAGAGCAAGCAGGACATGAACCACTATTGGAACAAATTAAATAAATTCTTACCAAGATCAGGACAGAACACCAAGCCCAGACAATCTTCAGACAACTTATGAAATGAAATGTAAGAACTATAATCCAGTGAAAATATATTCTTATCCATAAAAAAGCCAAGTCTTCCCCACTCCCTTGGACGCAAAATTATTATTTATAAATAGTTGATGTTGACAGTTTGTCAACTTTTAAGAGTAAGCCACAATTCACCAAGTGATATGGGTTTTAATGTTAGGATCAGCACCTGAAGTTGGTCCCATAATATTCCCAAGGTCATGCCTCAGCTTGGAGGAAAACTGCATTTTTCCAGAAATTGTATATTCGTTCATTCATTCATTCATTCATTCCCCACTTGATAAAGGTGCATACATTCATAATAATAAATCAGATTTTATAATGATTTATGAGGATCTGATCCACAGGCAAGTGTATGTATGGTAAACATTTCTGCAGGAAGCCTGAAGAAAAGAGGAAAAGTTCAGTGCAACAGATGCCAGACATACAGCATGTTTCCTGCTTCTGAGTTCAATGACTGTCCTGGATGTCTATGTGTGGGTGTGTTTCTATGTTTGCAATGGAAATGTTGTCTTGGAAAAATTGATCTGATTACCCATTACGTTTCAGAAACGCTAGCTTTTAGAAAACTACTGAAACTTTGAGATAACAGTTCTCTAGAATTGGGGAAAACTTTCTGTAGTTAAATTTGCAACAGGAACCTGCTCCTGAGCAATTCCAACAAAACAGCAGAGATTTTTGTCTTCATCTCAAAGCTACACTACAGTTTACAAGACGGGGCATTTTTATGTCTACAATCGTCACCGAAGCTTTCTTATTAGGGAAAATATAATCAACCATAAGAAGCAAAAGCAAATTGCAGGATGGCTTAAACAAAGCTTTCCCCCCCTACCTCATTACTTGTATTTATACCTATTATCTAGTCTAGCCTTCTTCAACCTGGTGTCCTTCAGATGAATTTTGACTGAATGCTGGTAGGGAATTATGGGAATTGCAGTCCCAACACACCTATAGGGTACCCAGTTGGTAAAGACTGATTTTATTAAATAATAACATCTAGTAATATATATTAGAAAAAGCAGCAACTGCTTCTACAAAGAAGCTGAAAACTAATTCTGAACTTAAGAAACTTTTCTAACTGCTAATGAATGCATTGTGAAAATAATCTACAGGTAAGTAGCACAAAGAGCAGGTGAAAATTTTGATTGCAAGGGGTGAGAAGACGGTTTTCTTTCTATCAAACATCTGTGAAGTTAGTTGAGCATCTGTTAATCATCTGGCATTTTAAAGATAAAAGAATGGGGGAATATCAGAGTGTATCCTACCAAGGCCTAATTAATCCACACATTATTACTGCACTGTTTTATGTGATGAAGGCACTTATATTAAAAAGAAACCAAAAAAACAAAACAAAAACCACAATGTTCTTTTGTTAGTTTACAAGTATTTTATCTTCTTAATTTTTGTAAAGGGTTGTATTTCACTCAATCCATACAAATACATGGAATTAATACATGAGAATGATCACATCTCAAAAAATGTGATTTTGCCATTAAAAAGAAGAGTTTGAGAAGCATTTAGAGTGAAGAAAACCCAGGATGCTTCTAGAAAATATTTTTAGTATATATTCTTCATGCCTCACAGTAAGCTTTCCTTGACTTTTTCCAAGGAATATGTCTTAAGGATGGAAGGGTGGAACAGCTGCAAATCTTTTTTGAGCCATTTATCTGGATTTTGTTAGGTTCAATATACTGGACTGGATCCAGCTTTAATACTATTTAGATCCATTGTAACTGATGGAAATTAAGTTAGCTCATGAATAATCTAACTTTGATTGATTTTAGTGGTTGTTCTAGAAACGTAATTAATCTCAGTCCAACTCACCAAACAAACAAAAGGATAGTTTTGCAAAGAGTTTTCTTCAAAGAGTAGATGTTCTCGTATTCAAGTTCAGTACATCTAACTTCTATGAAGAATATGTATCCAACACTGAAATCTCCCCAACCAGATTGTTTTCTAATTTGTGTACCTGTTGTCACACAATCCTAGTATCTCTTTATTCATTGCAATATTATTTTCCCATTAAAAAAACAAAAACTGTTGAGTTAAAGCAAAGAACAGAGAGCATGGAACTGGAAGTATCTCATCAGTGCCCTTAATTCTCAAACTGTTTATTGTTTTTAAATTGCCTTTCAGGATTCATCCTCCTCCTAAGAAGAGAACATTCATGCAGAAGTATTGCTTTTCCTGGTCTCTCCAAAACATAGGGATTGTTGTACTGTTAGGTTCAATTTATTAGAAGTAGTAGGAAAAGAATGATTTGAACATGGATCAATTTATTTCCTCATAGTAGAATGATTTTCCTTTCATAATTAATAGGATGCGTATTAAATGTTGCTTAATATACCCCTTCAGATTCACTCAGCTGCCTATTCATAGTATCAGCTGGACACGTTAGGGATCAATGGCTCCTCTCTTTCAGGAATGTACATTTTAAATTTCCCTCATTTACCAATTCTTTACTCCAATCTCCTTTACATTTTTATCTACAAGAGAAACCTATTTGCAAATCTTACTTGCTTCTTCCCTACAGCCATGGTTTCCACTTAATGTCCACCCTAGCCACACATACTCTGAATGTATCCCAGAAATAAATGACACTCAAACTAGTTTTGCTGGAAAATATGATATTTTGCTTTGGGCTTGCTGTTCATTTCTTCAGTCGATAGATATGGTACAGTTTGCTTCCTTTGATCATTGAGCCTTATCTTACTAAATTTACCCTGTTGTATAAGCCTATCTGGGATAGGCCAACATTGGTTTTCCTGCTCTCTGGTCTTGGCATACTATAATTTGATGTGATTATATGTTGTAACCCTTTATTATACAGACAAATGTTTTACAGATGTTATAGGCAATGCAAATGTTAACTGTAAAAAATGGTCCCAACGCTGAATTCTTAATCAGGCAGTAGAACAATAAATATTTTTAACTGAGCAAAACAGATGCCTATAGGAAATGAACTAAGTTCTAGTAGGCCAATCAAGTAAAATGTGAGCAGTATTTTTTCTCTCACTTTGTCATATCTGCAAACAATCTGCAGCAGCCCAGGCTATAGAAACATATACTGCAAATATAAGTCTACATTTGCAATGGCATTTCATGGGAATCACTTGCAGACACAGGCCACAAATCTGCCACACAGAGGGTTTTTTCTCTCAATCAAGTTGCAGTGCTATCTATTCATCCTTGACCCAGTAGCAAATAGGCATGAAATTTGTGGCCCCATTGCTGAGCCCTCTCTCGCCTCTGTTCCTTTTGTTCCCAGTCGTGGCTGGTCACCTGATTTCCCTCCAAGATAATGGCAACAATGCCTAACAGATTTTCCACACTTGAGGTTGCCTTTACACAGGGTCAAAATAAGAGGGAAAATACTATCTTAATACCACTTCAGCTAAAGACAGCTTAAGCCTGTCTTATGCATTGGCTGAGGATGAGATGAAGACAATGTCATGGGGACATAGCAGAAAATAGATGTTGCCAGGGCATATTTGTGCCAGAAATAAATGTGTATGGAGACACAGATGGAATATTTCTCTTTTTTCAGTGACTGCTTCCCAATCATTTAATTCAAACAATTCTAGGGTCTGCCAGGCAAGCTCCAGTATGTTGACTTCTATTGCATTAATTGCCCTTGATTTATTAAAATGATAATCTTGACATTTTAGGAATGTAGTGTTTTAAGGTACTGAAGCACTGAAAATAATATATGATGGTCCATTCTTGTCATATTTTCCCCCACAATTGATATGCTTCTGTTCAGTCTACTGAGTAACCTGGGAAGCTCAGAGATTTTCCTTTAATAAGAAATTAGGCTTCTATCATTTAATTTCCAGTAATTTAAGTGATTTTCTTATTAATATACTGTGTTTCCCAAACCTCCTTAAGTGTGGCTTTTTTTGCTTTGGCGGACTCAAAATTGTGGGCCAACAATTTGAAGGTTTTGTCAGTTGACTGTAAAGGAGATTCACATGTATTATGCATCTTTCCTATTTACTTGATGAAAATGCATCACAGTTGGTCATTTTACAACTTTCTTTCTGTAAACAACAGCCATGCCATGCCACTAAAACCCATATGCCACAGGCAGTTGAGATGTGATCTGCTTTTGGAGGATGTAGCTATTAGTCTGTTGCCATGGCTGGATCACTTTCTGATGCTTTTTGGTACACTGGTCCCACCTCACTCCACAGGGGGCAGGACCTTTTAGACTGGCCTGCCCTAGGCAACTGATAGACACAGTTGGGTTTCAGAGGAAGCCTGGGGTTTTCCTTGTGGGTCTGGTGGGCAGTTCAGCTGTGACTCTGGTCATGGCCTGGAATGGGTGTGGGCTTAGACTGCATTGTCCCTGTGCAGATTCCAGGGTGCACCTTGGTTTTCTGAGGAGCTTTAGGAAATCAAGCACAAGAAGAGCCACCTGGAGCACTGTGGGAGGAAGATGAAGAGTGAATTTGATTAAGCACAAGTAATACCCCTGATTAGGGATTACATTGTGATGATACTGTAAAGATGGTGAAACTTTCCTCCCTTATTGTGTCTGCCAGTAGCCATCCAGAAGTCCTGTTTAGGGCGATCCAGTCCATGCTGGGGAGGGACAGTCTGTAGGACCATCTGTGAGGAATATTCTTGCTGTTTGGCAGATAAAGAAACAGTCTAACAGTAGCATTGAAAAAGTCTAGAAGCAGTTTTGAGTTAAATGAAATTGTTGAATCAGTTGCTTCCATTTCACCCAGAGATTGAAAAGTCATGATAATTTGTTACAAATGTACATGGTCTAATCTCTATTGATTAAATAAAAACATCTTCCATGCTCCTGTCAAAATGAATTCAACATTTGAGAAAGGAATCAGAATGAAGCAATCCTATAGCTGAATCCATATGTTTATCAGTATATAAATCCCAGATTTACTGGAACTTTATCTAGGGCAACAGAGCAAGTAAATCTCTTTGGCCCGCTTAATCCAAAAACCATCTGTTGTGACAGCTGGCAATGGTAGAGAAGTGCCTTCTATATTCTTCTGAAATAGTAACTGAAGAGATAAAGCCATATTTTTCCCATATTTTTTGCCATATTTTTACTAAAATGTCAAGGACCCATTTTACAGCAATGCTTATAATCAATCTAAATTCCTAATTTTGTGAATTCTCTCAAACAAACAAATTAGCCTAAGAAGATATTGTTTGCATTGAAACAATATCAACAATTGTGTCTTACTGAAGTCTTGATTGGGAGAAATGTCTCTGACTTGGTCTGGTCTGGATTCTGCATTTTCTCCATTAAGCAATTGCCTCTTTTCCTGAAGACTGTAATATGACGCACCAAGGATGGGGGGAATAAGTTCTGTAACGGATTTTGCAACATTTCTCAACACATAGTAATAATAGGTTAACTAAGTGTAAGATATTACACTTATAACTAATAAGAACTAATATCTATGGCTGCAGGAACAATGTTGAAAGACAACGGTTGTTTAGCTTCTTTCCTCAATTATCACAGTTTTCAGGTTTTACTTCTGCCTCTCTGCCAAGCTCTGTAGCTCAGATTTTCCAATGCTGGAAAACCCCAAAGTTGAGCAGAAGGCAGAGTGGACTGAATATCCAAAGGGCTTTTAAGCTCCCTCTTCTGGCCTTCCCAACGCTCCCAATCTTTGGAAACATTAGATCAGCAATTTGGCCCCTCTGAATAAATTCCTCCCAGTACAACCAATTAGAGGATTTTTGTTTCCTTTAAAAACAGAACAACAAAGCAAATTAGGTAGGGAAAGGCAAATACCAGCTTTGGACTGCTCAGCTGATCATGTAAAATGATGTATTTCATAAGCATACACCTTTGTTATAGAACAATAAGTATGTTTTTTCTAGGTCCTTGTAAAACTGTACATTATTCTAGGTATACTGATACACATTGTCCTGATATGCATAAAAATATGTTTACCAAAATTACTGAATCTGGTGTTTTGATTATGAAATATATCTGAAATTTACACCCAACATTATTTAATATTTGAAATATTAAAAGAACTTATCTGTGTTTATTATATAGATACTGACATAGCAGCCAGCACTAATCGTACAGCTGGACAAATGAAGTTTGTCAAACACCTATGGCATTTTGACAAAAGCTGGATTCTAGCTGTTGTTGCCTTGATTTGACCAACTTTTTTATTTCACTGATTTAACTACTTATTTTTATTTCTAACCTACTTCCCACTTAAATAGAACTATTAAGGTAATTCAGTATTGGATTCTCATCTCAGCAACTCCAGCCAGCAGACACAATTGTCACAGATTCTGGGAGCTATATCTGATTAACATCTAGAGGAATTCAGATTTCCTATTCTTAATATAAATATTAAAATAATACTGAAACATTAAATTTGTATTTACTTGCCTCCTAGACTAGGTGAATACCCATGAGAAGGAGCTCAGAACATCAGAACTGCAGAGACATATTTGATTTATGTATTTAATTAACCTTATCTATATGTCATCCACTTTGCAAGATTGAAATTTCATAACTATAAAATAAAGAAGCATCAACAAAATAACAAAATAAAAACACCATAGTCTCCTTTAAATGTAAAAACCATACCCGTCAGGGCAATAGACCAGCCAGCATTCCTATCATCTATCTTTTTCATTTTGAGGATGGTCTTCATCTGTTTGCAGAACACAAGTAAGGAGAGAACCTTCTAACTTCAAGAGGAAGAGACCTCAAACAAAGCAGATCAGGGAAAAAGTTGACCTCCATGCTGTTTCCCCACAAATTATCTGGAAACAGGGAATCACCAACAAACTTTCTGTAACAGAACACATATGTTGAAGAAGCAAACCCATAAAAACCAAGGACTCAAGCCATAAAAGGCTTTACAGGTAACAACCAGCACTTTGAACTGAATTGAAACCTATCAGCAGCCAGTGCAGCTCCTGGACAATGGGTGTAATTCTGTTCAGCTGGAACTGGTTTATCAGCAGATGGACAACAGGAGATCAGCTGCACTGAGTAGTCTTCAAAGGCCATCCCAAATATAGCAAATTAATCATGACATGAGTGACAGTCAGCAGGGCATCCTGTTCCCAAAACAGCTGCATTTGACACACCAACTTCATCTGGACAAAGGCTCTCCTGGACATGGTCTCCAACTACTTTTGCAAAAGGAAACAGGAGTGAGTCCAGAAGACCTCCAGATCCTCAATCAGCTCATTTTGGGGCAGTACAACTCCATCAAGATCCAAAGATGTAATAATATTGGATCCAGGTACTTTCTGGATGAAAAGCCACTTTGTCTTGCTGGGATTTAATCTGAGTCTGTTTTGCTCCATCAAGATCTTATCAGCCCCCAGAAACTGGCTCAGAACATCCATAGCATACCCTGAATAATAACAATAAATAATACTAATACATCAAGCACATTGAAGTCAAGAAGAAGGTTAGTAGTGAATACATCATGAGAGTGAAGAAGAGCTTAAAGTCCAAACTCAGTGGAGGAAATACCATCAAGGCAATTAACGCCTGGGCAATTCCAGTCATTAGATAGACAGCTGGAATAGTGGACTGGGCTCAAGCAGAACTAGAAGCCCTGGATAGGAAGACCAGAAAAATAATGACAATGAATCATGCCCTTCATCCATGCAGTAATGTTGACAGACTCTACTTATCAAGGAGCATAGGTAAGTGTGGAATGTTGCAAGTACACCAGAGGCCAAGAAGCAAAATATCTTCTTCTGTACAAGAAGAAAAAGGGCATTGGAAAAATATCTGAAGAAGATGCACTGAAGTTAGTACACCATGAAGGCCTACTGAATACAGAAGAGTCCAAACTGGCCTACAAGAACGACCAAATGAAGAATAGAAAAGAGACATGGCAAGGGAAAGTATTACATGGCCAGTACACATACACACACACACAAAACTAGCAGGCAAAGCAGATAACAAGATCTGGCAATGGCTAAGAGCAAGGAAGTTGAAAAAAGAAACACAGGGGCTAATTCTGGCTGCACAAGACCAAACCTTAAGAACAAATGCATACAAAGTCAGAATTGAGAAGACAGCAACAGACAGCAAATGCCGTCTCTGCAAAGAAGCTGAAAAAAAAGTGGACCACCTAGTCAGCTGCTGCAAGAATATCGCACAGACTGACTATAAACAACAGCATGACAAAGTAGCAACAATGGTGCATTGGAATATCTGCAGGAAATACTATTTGCCTGCTCAAGAACTGGTGGGACCACAAAACAGACAGAGTAATAGAAAATGAAGAAGCTAAAGTGCTCTGGGACTTTAGAATTCAAACAGACAAGCACCTGCCACACAATACCCCAGACTTAACAATTGTTCATAAGAAAGACAAAAAAGTCTGGATAGTGGACATAGCAATACCTGGACATAGCAGAATAGAAGATAAAGAACTGGAGAAAATCACA
This sequence comes from Liasis olivaceus, assembly GCA_030867105.1. Classification (NCBI taxonomy): domain Eukaryota; kingdom Metazoa; phylum Chordata; class Lepidosauria; order Squamata; family Pythonidae; genus Liasis; species Liasis olivaceus. The sequence goes on from CM061351.1 coordinate 15,539,461, forward strand.
AATACAAACACCCACAAATAGAAATAGAACGACTGTGGCAAAAGAAAGCAAAGTAATAGGCATTTTGGGTGCAAACTCAAAACATCTGGAGTACTACTTAATGACCATTGGCATTGATAGAATCACAATCAGTCAACTGCAATTCCAATTACTTGGAAGAGCTTACATTCTGCGACGATACCTTTAACACCATCAAACAACAAGATCAGCCTATCTCAGGTCCTTGGGAAGGACTTGATAGGTGGATAAAAATGCCAAATCCAGTCTAAACATCTGACTGACCATGCAACCAACAATGATAGTAATTTATTCTTGTATGCTGCCTGACTTGCAGTGACTTTGGGTGGTTCACAACAATCAAAACAAAGAAATTACAATGAAACCAATAAAATAAAATAAAGATAAAGATGACAAGAAGAATAGATTGGATGAAATGAAGCAAGAGGTCTCACTTTCTCTCGCCAAAGGCCTGGGTGAAGAGCCAGGTCCTCACAGCTCTTCTAAATAACAGCAAAGTGGGGGCCAACCAGATCTCAGGGAGAACCGCATTCCAGACGGCAGGCACAACAGTACTACAGAAAAGGCACACTTCTGGGTCACGATCGATGACGTTGTCTAATCGGAGGAACCTGCAGTGTGCTAACCCTGCAAGGTCAAATTGTCCAGACAGATACTATGGGAAACACGGGTCCCTCAAGCAACCAGGCCTATGCCATTTAGGCCTTTATAGGTAACTACTACCACCGTGAATCACACCCAGAAGCAAACTAGCAACCAGTCGAGCTCACAAAGCAGAGGTGTTACATGGGCATACTGAGGTAGAGGTAAAAACTAGGTATTATCTGCATATGATGATGCCTCATCCCAACTGACGGCTAACCTCCCCCAGCAGTTTCATGCAGATGTTAAATAATGTAACGAACTGCCACTTGTTGATCTTAAAACCAGTAACTCTCCTTGCAACCAATATCGATTCAAAAGAAAGTTCATTTATTAAGAATAAGTGTACAGATCCAAAGCATTGCTGAGACTGAATAAAAGCGCGCCAAAAACTGCTTTTCTTTCTTTTCCCCCCCTTTCTTCGCCCTTAGTTCTTGTCTTCTGATTCCCTTGCTGGCATGGCCTTGAACATTCTAGGGCTTGTGATAAGAAACCATCTGCATCAAACGGTCTCTCCTTCCTACTCCCCCTCCCCTTTTCCAATGGCAGAACCGCAGCATGTAGAAAAAATCATTTTTTTTTTTTAAACTAGCCATATAATAATCTACTATAAAATCTTGCGAGGATTCTGACAAATAAGATGGAGAAGAGAGCTGTGCTTGATGCACTCCACACTGGAGTGGTCAAGGGCTTAATCTCTTATCCCCCACTGTCACTGACTGGACTTATCCACCCAGGAAGCAGTAGAACCATGGGAATATAGTGTCTTCAATTCCCAGACATCTAAAGGAAATCCAGAAGGATACCATGATTGATGTTCCTGAATGCTGCTGAGACGACTAACAGGTAGAAGAGCTGCATTGTCTCCACTCAAGCTCTGCGAAAGGATGCCCATAAGAGCAACCAATGCTGTTTCAGTCCCATCTTCAGGTTGGAAACCAGACTGTTCCACTGACTAATCCCTTAAAAGTAATTGCCCTCCAAATTGCCTTCAAGCTTACCAGCCTCAAAATGCTGAAAACGTGGAGCAAAAATCACTGCCCACTCCCAGTTGCCACAGAACCCAGAGTTAAAATAAATCCCACTCCATGCAAAAGGGAAATAAAATAAGTTTTTACCACATGCTTAATTCAAGTCGTGTATATTTGCCTGGGCATATACAAAAAACCCTACTGGTTCCTATAAGGGGAATCTGAAAAGCCTCAAGCCACTCTTTTTTTGACAATCCTAAGTGGAAATTTGATATAAAATTTTGGGATTATAAATTTAGCCAATCGTTAAGGTAAGGGACAATAGACCAGAAGGAATATACATTCTTCACATTCAGAAGTTCCCAGGTTCAGTTCCACTAGATACACTAGGTCAGTGTTGTCCAAACTTGGCCACTTTAAGATGAGTGGACTTCAACTCCCAGAATTCCCCAGCCAGCATGGCTGGCTGGGGAATTCTGGGAGTTGAAGTCCACTCATCTTAAAGTGGCCAAGTTTGGACAACACTGACCTAGGTAGACTGATCTGGTAAATGTTCCTTCTTGATCTTAAAAGAAAACAAAACCCATATCTTAAGTTGAGGATGGGCAATCCACCGTTCAGGCTGGCTGCATGCCAAAGACTGGGCTTAAACAAATAGATGCTTAAACAAATAGTTTTAAACAAAAAGCTCTCGCAATTTTAATATCAAGGACATCGTTTTGACTGGAATTTAACTTTTTAAATTTAAATAGAAAGCTTGAAAACTCCCCAAACCGTATACTCAACTTTGAAGGGAAACTGTAGTACTGAGTTAGGGGGCTGCTGGACTTCCACGAAATCCTCTAGGGATGGGGGGGGGCAGGCTTTGACTTGATATACTCCATATTTGGATACCTGCAATATCGGTGTCCCCTTGGCTCTTTAGAGGGAGAGCTTATTCTCAGTCAGGGTGGTCTTCCAATTCCACCCAACCACTCTGCATCCTACGAATATCCTGTGCGTCCTCATACAAAACTGTATGCACCTTTTAGTCGGAAAAGATGCTACCAGAGTCCTAATTTTTTGCTGCCACAGACAAATACAGCTCCCCCACGGGTCTACCAATTCAGTGAGGCTGGTGGGCCAGAATACGGAAACAGCCCCTCCTATGCGTTCAGGATCCATCAATCTCCAACTAGTTTATCATCTGTTCCTGCTCTAACAGGCCCCAGTCCTTCTCCTTATTTTCTTCGGCTTATTCTCATCTTCCCTCATGACTGACTGATCGCTCACGTGCCATCAGGTCGTTTTCGACTCCTAGCCACCACGCAGACAGGTTTTCTCCGGGACGATCTGCTCTTTCAGGTCTCCCCACGGTGCCCTCACGGCTTCCGCCTCGTGCAAGCCTTCACCCTCACCCCGCCCCAAGCATGCATTTTGCCAGACGTATCTTTTCTTTCCTGATGCTTGGCTTCCGTCAACGCAGTCGCTGAAGTCAGAAATGCTGCTTTTATTCATTTGTTCGATAAGAAAATGTCTGGAGCGTCTTGTTTTTAAATCTTTTATGCGGCCTCCGGGGAATCGGTAATGGAAGAACTGGCAGGAGACCGGCGCGCGCTAATCGGCCCGGGGATCCCGCGCTGCCTCTTCGGGAGAGACTTGTCTGGCCTTTGGGGTGCCTTCCAAGCTGAGGACCCTCGAGTTAAATAAAGCCGGGAGAAGGAAGGCATGCGTGTAACACGGCGGCAAACGCCCCGGCTGGGCTGGGCTGGGCTGGGCTGGGCTCTGCTCGGTTCCCCCGAGTTTAGTGTCTCTTGGCTGCGCGCGCGCACAGGCGCACATCCTCCGAGCGGCTCTCCTGTCTCAGCGTTTACAGGACATCTGTTTATTCCCACTTCCAAAGCTCGAATCCGGCCTCCCGAGCAGCTCTTCCCCATCTGACGATCGAAGCCTTATTGTTTCCAGGCTTCCCCCGGGAGCAACGTTGTGCGCGCAACTCAGTTCCTTCCCCGCCTCTTTGCCCAGACTTCTCTGGATCGGAGCGGCGCCTGATGAGCACTTGCGCTCCAGCAAGGCTGCCTTCCTGCTTTATTTACCGAGCGGACCCGTTCCCAAGACCCAAGCTCGTTCCCACAGGTCAGGCCACAGCAGCTTGTTTTACTTGGATAGCGCGTAAAAAGGACGGCATTTTGACTTGGATCGAAGCCTCAGGCTTGGTCTCAAGAAAAACAGGATTCTTGTAGTCGCGATTTTCTTCTTTCTGGGCAAGGGCTCCACTGAACACTGAAGGTGCTGATAAGAAAGCCAGAGGATTCCGTCTGTCAGGCTGCCTCTACAAAATATAGTTCAAACAGATTATCCGTTACAGCTCCCCCCATTCGCCTCATCCCCCAATATGAATTCTGGGAAACACATTTGTATGAAGAGGCTGGGATTTTCTTACAGGGCATGTTCAGCATTTTACAAGAATACAAGGCATAGGATTCTCTGCCTATCGTCTCACGACATTGTATACAACTAAGAAGAAAATCAGAGGGATTGGCGGTGCACTTTGAGGATAACACAAATCTGAAGACCTTCCCTCGTTGTATTAATGTTATGGAGAACCAGTCTGATCCGGTGAATTAGGTTTAGATGTTAGAATATTTGGATATTTTGGGTGTTATTGAGCAACTGGAAATTCATCTTGCTGTCTAAAATAAATTTTAATTCTGGGTGAGACAAAGCCCTTTCATGCCAGGGATCAGATGATGATGAGAAACAAATACCCTAATTCTTCCTACATAATTTTGAAGACCTGTTTTGCTTTGAGCACCAAGATTGCTGGAAAATTGGATCTTTTGCTTGTACACAGACCATTTAACTGCTTATTCTGTCTTTTATAATCACAGGAAATCTTTTATCATGCCCAGAGCCTTCTTAAGTCCCAACTTCTGCACATACTGGCTGACCTGTGCACAGCCATTTCCTCACATTTCTATCTCCAGACATACTGAAGTTACAGTAAGCTAAATACCTTCCCTAAATAAGTTAAAATCTGGCAAAATACGTTACAGTACATAAGGATTCTGAGGGAAAAGGCCTTACTAGGGAACAGAGAGGGTTTAAGAAAAGGTAAAACAGTTACTTCAAAAGCTTATTTCAGAGAGAAAAGAGCAGGACATTTTCCTATCTGCTTCTTCCATCTCTGCATTTTTTTACGAAACAAATGTGCTCTATTCTGAAGTTGAGCTGATTGCTTCAGATGCAGAAAGGCTGGCAGGAAAGCAACTTCTCTTTGTTCACCCATGTGGTCACTTCCATCCTGAAAACTCACTCTATGTCATAACAACACTGTTGTGAATCGACCACCAGGGGGAAACCTGACCACTCTTCCCTTTCTCAAGGTCCCACTTCCTTTTCCAGTCCAAGAATAGAGTTCCCTGAACAAATTCCAGTTAACACCGCCACATCCTGCTTGCAGATTTCTCATCCAACATTCACTAGGAAGGAAGGCTCTGCATGCACAGAATACTGTTTCATCTCATCTTTTATGAGGAGAAAAAATAACCTATTTTGCAAACAAACTTCTTTTGCTGGAGGCCACACACATTCCCAGTGGGTGTCTGTTTGCTGTATTCCGATCAGTTTGGAGAATAGCCTGTAACCTCTGAGACTGCCTGTCTGCTTATGCATTCCAGTCTGTTCCTCTAAGCCGAATATAGAGAGCAGCTGGCCGAAGCTAAATGAATAACACTGTCTCACAAAACAATGGGGCCAGGCCCAACATGTTGCAGAGGCATCTCTTTCAAGTTCAGATATTTAAAGACCAAGGCAGCGTGACAGTCACGTTTACCGGGCCAAAGAGTTACAAGCAGAATGCAGACAGGATTTCAAACATAAGCAGATCAGAACCTTCAGTCTTATAAGAGTTTGCATGTCTCTCCACAAAGTTTGGCAGGCTATCCCCCCCAATGTTGCAAAGAGATCCTTCCTTCCTTCCTTCCTTCCTCCCTCCCTCCCTCCCTTCGTTCCTTCCTAGCACTTACAGCTTTTTTCTATTCAGTGCTTGCAACATCCTGTTAGGTAGGTGTCCTTAGGTCATTCAGTGAACATGGCTGCTGAACGGGATTATGAACTCAACTGTTCCTGCTTTTCTGCCAACATTTTCAGTCATCAGGTGATCACCCCGGTCATGAAAGTCTCAGAAATCAAACAAAAATAATTATTACGTTTATGGAGTGTGGGTTTCAAGTACATCTCAAAAAAGTGGCAGGTCATTTTTGAATATGACCTGGTTATGTTAAGATTGGCAAACTGCGTAAGTGTAGCAAAGCCATCTTCAACATTCCCTTCAAACATAACTCATGCAAACCACCTTTTTTTCATTTTCATTTCCTTTTCTATGTCTTCTCTTGCTAAGTTTCCTGGGAACACAATTATTAGAGTCATACCAAAGGACTCCTGTAAGGAACAAATTTGTGTACAGTGAGAAGTTTTTCCACAAATTAGAAATGCACTGACTTAGAGCTGGTTTGAGTAATCATTTCTTGCTATTGTTTCTCTACGTTAGAGGTACAAAGGTTAAACATGGTATGGTGGTGGATGCACGACAAAAAGTGGGCAGGGCTGGGACAAAAAGTGGGCTGAGCTAGAATTTAAACTGCAATTAAGTTGAATCAGTACACTTAACATTAGTACCTGAATGTATGTAACTTTCCTTTAATCACATTCAGATTTTAAAACTGTTCTAGAAGCTATATCTAATGCATTAGAAAGCTACATGCAGCCCTGGGGATCTCTTTGTGCTTCCTTGTTCTACACGGGTATATATTCTTGGCTTTTGGGTATATATTCACGTGTAGGCTATACCATGTGAACCAGGGACGTGTAGTTGTTCTTTTGCAACCATGGTGAAAGCCAAATGGAAAATGGTATATTGCTGTTAAGGTGCAACTTTTTTCCATGTTACTATAACAACAAACACAAATAAAGGTAATTTAAAGATGACTGTGTGGAAAAACCTTGTTAGAAGAAAGGTTCTGCAAACTGGTCTTTAGATGTTGATACCACCATGCTCACACTGAACTCCAACAGACTCAGATGGCTGGCATATTGGAAGACAATTCCAAGATTCACCTAATGAAACAAAACCCTGAATTAGCTCAATCAGTGTTAAATTAGCTTCCAATTTTGCTCTACACAGAACATGATGCAGGGATCATGTTATTCTCAGCTATGAATATTAATATTCCCCCTCCCATACTATGTGGGTTTTAATATACCATTTTATGCTTTTTTAATATACTGTTACACATTTTATAGAGTCAAACTTTTTTATTTTATTATGTCCCTCATGGGGGGGGGGGGAATATAGAAGAAGGCTTAATAGAAACCTAAGAATCTCCTCCATCTTGATCTTGTGCATATTTACTTGAAAACAAGTTGCACCAAGTATGCTGTGTCATGTTATAATCTTTGTGGAATTCTAATATGAGTAACTTGGTTCAAAACTGCAAGCAAAACATTGCAAATCACTGTATATAAAGACACGTTGTTGGAAGCTGCTTTGGACTGATCTCTTCTGTACTTGTCAAGTAGGTTTTAACATTGTTGTTTTAGAGCTGACGCTTGCAAGAATCGTTTGGTGTCTCTGAACTGACAACTCTGTCCAATACGCATAGCTCCCCTGTTCTTTTTAAAATCAAATTATCATCCTTTGTTCAGTAGTACTGGTCTGTCTCCCACTGAGAAGATTTCAAAGTGCATGACTCCTCCGGTCTTCTAAACTTAACGTCCTTCTGTCCCTGTTTTGTTACTTTGGCTACTCTGCTGGAGCCATGAATGACTCCACCTTGAATTAGAGCTCATAAAAGTCACAGTGTCTAGACACTGCTCTGCACTAATGCCAGAACTTACAGCTCTATCGCCAGACACGGCTCTTGTCTGTCACAGAGCACAGAATATCTATAACTGTTCTCAAAAGTTTCTGCATGGTCAACGGGAAGCCGGTTCTTTGTATTCCAGTGAGTGTATTAGAAACTATTGTCAACAAGGGAGAGAGATCCAGCTGGAACATAAACTACTTCCACATCTTTCATCAAGTTCCAGGGAGGACAAACCATCACGTGATGCAAGAAAGATGAAGAGTGATAGTCCTACAACTTGTCCTTAAGTGTATTCATTCAGTTTGGCAGCCTTTGATCTCTTTGTTATAAGTGTGGAATTGCTTTTCTCTGACCAATGGAAGCCCACATGGGTGTCTTAGCTTTGCCTTGCAAGGCAGAGAGACAAAACACTGCATTATGCACAGTGTGCACTGACTTAGAACTAAATTGGCTCCCACCTGCTACAAGTCCCAGGGAAGCATTCGGTGTTGCTTTGCTTATAAATAGCACACACCTCATTCAAGTGCTAAATTAAATTAGACCTAAAATATTCACATAGCCAACACCTGGTTAACTGCTAATGGCAACTAACGGTTGCAACATGAATAAATGCTCTTTCCTCCTTTCTCTTTCCCGTAGCGATTTGTTGTGCTCTTGTTAAACAGCATGGTTACTTGTACCAAATGTAATATTTAAAAACTCTATCTTTCTATTACCATATTAGTAACATTCTTCCCAAGCAAGCAAATGTCATTCTTTCAGTCTCTCTCTTTTTCAAGGAAGAAAACTCTGTTATAACGTAAAACACTTCCTATAGAATATTCCATTAATATAATCACATGGATTTAGAAATGTATTTGGTACCTTGCTGCCTAAAAGAGTTTAAAACAGAATAGAAACAGCTACATAACATGTAGAAAACATGTATATGTTTTCTCAACCGTTTGACCAAGATCAAGTGTCATATATCAGACATGTAAAACAGAATCAGACAGTAGAAAAGAACATTAGCATTGACAACTAAAAAAAGAAGAGCAAAATCATTTTGTGTGTCATAGCTATGCAAATAACTGCCTGGAAGTGGCATTTGTCTGAAGACTTCTTCCATAAAGCTTTATCCATGGATCAGTACTTTTTCTGCTTACTGGGAGTGTGGTCTCTAAGATTTAAGACAGAAGAACTTCTCAGCTAGGAATTGAACCTAGGACTGTAAATTCTGTGCTGCTGAACTATGGGTTCCTCATCTGAAACATTTTACTGTCTGCTGTGTCTACATATAACATACAGTATATAGCTTGTAAAAGACTTGGAACTCAGTAAAACTTATCCTAAATATTTTAAGTATTTCCAGTAGGGTTATGCCTGTTTTGAAAATGATCTAGAAGACATGCTTTGCAGTTTTAAAGCAGTATACCTTTTTTCGTGCTGGTGAGAAAGCCTGAAAAACGAGGGGCTGCTTTAATGAATATTAATTGATATGATTTATCTACTGCCTCTGTCTAAGTGGATTCTGTGTGGGGGATAAATCACCGCAATCCAAACAGACTCTGCAGGTGTGCACCTGGGATATCAGAATGGCACCACCACTGCGTGAGATCCAAAACTCTTCTTAATAATTTTCAAAGCAGACACAGCCTTAACGCAACTATGATCATCATCTTCTTGTTAACCTATGTTCTGTCATTCTTTTGTTATTCCAAATGCATCCAAAGCATTTCAGAGATTATATCCTATGAAATATTAGCTTGCCTGTTTTGAAAATAGTAGGTCTACAACTGTTACCTGTCTTCCATCTTTTCTTCGTGTTATTTAGTGTTACATACTACATTACATACTATTACAATAGTATTACATATCTACTCAGAAGCAACTTCACTTAGTTCCACAGTACAGTTTTTACTAATAGTGAAATTATTAAAAGACTGCAATTCACCTATAGAACAATAGACATTTCACGCCTTTAAATAACTGGTTGCTTAATTTATTGGTCTCATATTTATTGCCTAGGAAAAAGATGGAAGTCCCCAACACGAGATTCAGAAATTCTTAGCCTAGAGCAATCCTACAAGTGTACATGTAAGACAGATTCCTGGGAAAATCTATAGAAGAAAAAAGGTGCTAGGTAAGCAGCAATGAGTGTAACTGCTATATTTTAATAGATGTTGTAGTAATTGTATTTTTATTATACTAATCTATAATTTAGACAGTATTTTATAAAATGCTACCACATTCTTTTAGCCAAATATTTATACAAACAAGTGTAAAAGATCCTTCAGTTGTCAAACAAAATTAATATTAAGTACCTATGTCTGATGCTTGAAGCTTTTGAAACAAGTTTTTTATAAATGTATATAAATATACATTTATAATATAATACAAATATTAATAATAATAATAAATAATTAATAAATATAATATAAACACTGCTAGGAGGTCAAACCAGTCAATCTTAAAGGAAATCAACCCTGATTGCTCATTGGAAGGATTGATAATGAAGCTCAAGCTCAGATACTTTGGTCACCTAATGCGAAGAGAGGACTCTTTGGAAAAGACCCTGATGCTGGGAAAGATGGAAGGCAAAAGGAGAAGAGGACGGCAGAGGATGAGATGGTTAGATAGCATCACTGAAGCAATGAGCATGAAATTGAGCAAACTCAGGGAGGCAGTGAAGGACAGGAAGGCCTGGCGCAATATGGTTCATGGGGTCACGAAGAGTCGGACACGACTTAACGACTGAACAACAACAACAACAAAACATTTATAATATAATATAAATATAAAATCTCGATTGATTGATCCCTGAAAAATAAATATACCTATCCAAAACACCTTGGAGATATAAATAGATAGATGACTATTAGCCCACTTAATGTTCAGGAAGCTAAATAAATATTATTAGAAATGGAAACCAAAAGAATTTTTAACTTTTTCGTGAATTGCTTAAAACTGAACATTATTGCTTAAAACTGAACATTAATATCCAAGGCTATCTTATTTCTTTGCTAACATATGATGTTATAAGTAATTATGGTTTCAACTTCAGGGCTTTCTATGGCTGATTGTACACACTGTATGCTAGATATGGCTTGTAGCAAATTGCTATAATTGTACACTTTCCAGCTATTTGCAGCTCCCAGCAGAATCAGCATAACCTGAGAAAAAGATTGTGTAGACTTTTTATTGGTCCCCCTTTTGCTAGACAGTGTGAGAGACTTAGAACTGCCTTTATTTCATCAAATATCCATAGTGCTGTTCTATATTCATTGACTCCTAATGAATTCCTAAGGAAGTGTTAGTTGTAACTGTGACCATGGCAAGGATGTAAGAAGAAGGAAGGCACTTTGCATTCAAGGTGCCAGGCTCATTGAATTCCTTGCCTCCTATATAAATTCCACTGAAATACACACCCCAAAAAAGGAAAATAATCCTAACAAATGGTCCTAATATAAATCACTGTTAACCTTAAGCTAATTCGTAGAGATTGCAGAATACTTTGGTATCCCTGCCTCCAAGAGATGCTACTTTGAAAAAAAAAACGTTTGGAGTAGTTATCTTCTATAGGAGTGGAAGAGGAACTGATGGTTTCATCATGCCCATCACATTGCAGTTTGGGAAGAATTATGCTTTGTTTATTAAATTAAACAATGCATGCCTCTAGATGTACCCATATGACTTGACTGGACCAAGACCTCTTAGTGACAAAACTGTATCATGCACTCTGTTAGTGTTCTTTTTTTTTTCTTTTAAAGTTCATGTGGAACTGTAAAAATAGTGATTCTGTGAGTAGTGTCAAACAATTCAGTCTGAAGGTGACAATCTATGCAGGCCTAATTCACTTTCTGAAGAGCATATCAAAACCAAAACAACTCCTCTCTGTCTCAGTGTCTTCTGGTCACTTTAACATAGACTGAGCATCTTTATCATGGGGTGGATATACACAATACACAAGATATCATCCAGCCTACTCAGGAGATCTGTTGTCAAGGCAACTGGGATAGCTGAGCAGCAGTGTTTTAGCCTTCTTGCCTGGGCCCCTTTCACAATAGGTAGTAGAAAAGGGAACAAGCTTGTATGGTCTATAAAATGCTTTTGGAAGCACAACTGTTCCCAGTTCTCCTCTTCTGGTGTAGTTCTGCCCTCCTGCAGACTGACACTGAAAACCCCAATCTGGCCCAATGTATAGAAGGACAGGACGCTGCAATAGATAAATAATGAACTCTAAACTGTGCCCCACCTTTTAAAACTGCTATTCAGTTTACTGCCAGGAGGTGCTGAAAAGACTCTTCTTATTCAGATGTCTGCTTTTGTCTAGATGTAGGACAGATTCAGTTAAAATACCCTACTAGGCTTCTTATAATTTAGGATGAAGATGAACTCACATGCAGAAAGACAATGTTTTCTTAGTCTTAAAAAGAATCTGATATTTATCACCTACCTGATTGCTCTACATTTTTTAATGTAGCTATATCAATGATTAGGCATCTTGATATACTTTTTAGGTCTCCATGTATGCATTGCATGTCTAAGATCTCCCCACAATTTTTCACAGTCTCCAAGTCTGGAAACTGTGAAAGCCATTGCAAAACTTGTATCTTCCTTTTCTGTAGGTACTTCATGGTTTATTTGGAGGTACATTTTGGACTGTTGTCTTACTGAAATATCCAGCTTCTTTCAGCTTCAATTGCTTCATTGGCTATCAGACATTAGCCTCTAGGACTCATTGCCATTTGGCTGATTCCATTCTTCTTTCTACCTGCAAATATTTCCTGTGACTTTACTTCAACAGTTCCAAGTAACTTCCATTTTCTAACATATTTCTTACAGATGAATTTGCTAGGTGGATGCATTTGGATATTTTTAATAGCCTTCCCTTCCAGTGTAAGAGTGAATTATATTCAATTTTAAATGTTCAGACAACTGCTTAGAAGATCCCATGGTTATTGAAAGGAGACAGAACAACAGTCACTGGAGTTGTGATGGGAATGTCAGGGTATTTGTTCACCTGTGGAATCATCTTCTCCAGGCTAACTGTAGATTTAAGGCATCAATTGCCTCTTTGGGGCCTTACTAACAGATATCTTTACAGGAAGAAGAAGAAGAGGAGGAAGAGGAGAAGGAGATGGAGAAGGAGAAGGAAGCAGAAGTGAATGAGGTGGAAAGATATCCAAACTTCTGCCACATTTGCTGTTTATTTATTCTGAATTTGTAAATAACTGCACATAAATAGTAAGTATGAATTCAAATTTGCAGAAAGGTGCCATGTGGAGGTTGGGTTAGCTTCTTTTCCTTTAGAGCAGTGTTTCTCAACCTTGGGAACATTAAGATGTATGGACTTCAACTCCCAGAATTCCCCAACCAGCATAGTTGGCTGGAGAATTCTGGGAGTTGAAGTCCACACATCTTAAAGCTCCCAAGCTTGAGAAACACTGATTTAGAGGTTCACTGACACGTAGAATTTGACTCTGAGTGCCTAAGCCTTTCTTGCAACTTATTTTACAAATTCATTGTGAGGAAAATAAAAATTAAGATTGTATTCTACATTATGTAACATATAACTGGACTTCAGTTCGTATTATCCCGAATAAAGCATTATTTTACAATAGATTACTGATGACTCAAGTTAAATCCTAAGGTTACATACGCAGGGCCTGCACAGAAGTACATAGGGCTGGGGGCCATGTCAGCACTTGTGTATTGACTTAGCCACTTTAAAATGTCTCTGAACTGAGCTAGGGACTGCTTGAATTCTAGTAGATCTTCTGAAAACAGTGACTTCGTGGGTGTCTTGGGAAGCAGGGTCAGAAAAGTCAAGATGATGTACATGATCATACTCTCAAAGCCATCATCTTTATTCTCTCCATGATGTCTCTGAAAGACTTAATTAACCTTAATAATCCCTTTAAAATGGGAATTGAAGAAGAGACAGCCTGGTTCTAGAAGACCACCTTAATTATCAAATACAGGTGAAACTCGAAAAATTAGAATATCGTGCAAATGTTCATTTATGTCAGTATGGCAACTCAAAAGGTGAAACCAATATATGAGATAGACGCATTACATGCAAAGCGAGATATGTCAAGCCTTACTGTGGTATAATTGTGATGATTATGGCGTACAGCTTATGAAAACCCCAAATTCACAATCTCAGAAAATTAGAATATTACATGACATCAATAACACAAGGATTGGAAATAGAACAATATCGGACCTCTGCAAAGTAGAAGCATGCATATGTACTCAGTACTTGGTTTGGGCCCCTTTTGCAGCAATGACTGCCGCAATGCAGCGTGGCATGGATGCTATCAGCCTGTGGCACTGCTGAGGTGTTATGGAAGACCAGGATGCCTCAATAGCGGCCTTCAGCTCCGCTGCATTGTTCGGTCTCATGTCCCTCATCTTTCTCTTGGCAATGCCCCATAGATTCTCTATGGGGTTCAGGTCAGGCGAGTTTGCTGGCCAATCAAGCACAGTAATCCCATGGTCATTGAACCAGGTTTTGGTACTTTTGGCAGTGTGGGCAGGTGCCAGGTCCTGCTGGAAAATGAAGTCAGCATCCCCATAAAGCTCATCTGCGGAAGGAAGCATGAAGTGCTCCAAAATCTCCTGGTAGACGGCTGCATTGACCCTGGACTTAATGAAGCACAGTGGACCAACACCAGCAGATGACATGGCTCCCCAAATCAACACAGACTGTGGAAACTTCACACTGGACTTCAAGCATCGTGCATTGTGTGCCTCTCCATTCTTCCTCCAGACTCTGGGTCCTTGGTTCCCAAATGAGATGCAAAAGTTGTTCTCATCAGAAAAGAGGACTTTGGACCACTGGGCAACAGACCAGTTCTTTTTTTCTGTAGCCCAGGTAAGACGCTTCTGACGTTGTTTGTTGTTCAGGAGCGGCTTGACAAGAGGAATACGACATTTGAAGCCCATGTCCAGGATCCGTCTGTGTGTGGTGGCTCTTGATGCACTAACTCCAGCCTCAGTCCACTCCTTGTGAAAGTCCCCAACACTTTTGAATGGCCTTTTCCTGACAATCCTCTCCAAGCTGCGGTCATCCCTGCTGCTTGTACACCTTTTTCTACCACACTTTTCCCTTCCACATAACCTTCTATTGATGTGCTTTGATACAGCACTTTGGGAACATCCAACTTCTTTTGCAATTACCTTTTGGGGCTTTCCCTCCTTATGGAGGGTGTCAATGATGGTTTTCTGCACAACTGTCAGCTCAGCAGTCTTTCCCATGCTTGTGATTCCTACTGAACCAGCCTGAGAGACCATTTAAAGGCTCAGGAACCCTTTGCAGGTGTTATGGATTCATTAGCTGATTAGAGTGGGACACTTTGAGCCTAGAATATTGAACCTTTTCACACTATTCTAATTTTCTGAGATTGTGAATTTGGGGTTTTCATAAGCTGTACGCCATAATCATCACAATTATACCAAAGTAAGGCTTGACATATCTCGCTTTGCATGTAATGCATCTATCTCATATATTGGTTTCACCTTTTGAGTTGCTATACTGACATAAATGAACATTTGCATGATATTCTAATTTTTCGAGTTTCACCTGTATACTGTCCAGCAAAAATGAAAGAATCCATGTTCACTGGTGGGAGAAAATAGGATGATGGGTTGAAAGAAAAGCAAGAATATTGCAAGCATTTATATCATTTAGTTGTACAACACTTTAATGGTTTCAGCAAAGAATCTGTTGTATGTATAAGCACTGATGCCATGAAAAAAAGATTAACAGGAATTAAAAAAAAAAGTCTTCTGAACATAAATATAACCTACTTGAAAAAGCAGTAAATGAGGTCAAAATATTCTGCAATCAGATTTTTGGAATCAAATATATTACTCAATGATACTTACTGACCTTTGCATCCACGTAGTTAACTTGATAATCCTTGTTCTTCGGGAGGGAGGGAGGGGGGAGGGAGAAGGAGTAACCAAACCTAAATGTCTCAGCCATCAGTCATGAAACAAGCATTCATGACTGTTTTTGGAACTCTTCCTTATCTTATAATTATTTCTGCATCTGTGTCAGTTGTTGATCTTTTAGACTTAGACATAACGTGAAACTTTCTGTATTTAAACTGGAATAACATAATTAGTAATAATTCTGTGTAAAAAGAAATTTTAAAAAAGATGCAGAACAGGTGCCTCATGTAAGTGTCTTTTACTATAGGACACCCAAATATTTTCTGGACTAGCAGCACACTTAGCAATTGAAGGACATATCTGGATGGCATTCCAAAGAAGTGGAAAGGAAGAGAATACAAAGTGGATGGAGCAAAGTGAAAAACTAATTTGTGTTTACATGAAATATACAGTAAAATATGCTTAACATATTACAAAGAATATTTGGAACAGGGGTGCTACTTAATTAGCAGCAGCTGCTGAGGGAGGTTTCAGTGACATAATATAATGTTGTTTTCCTTTGTGGTTTTAATGGCTGTTTATGATTTTTATGGATGTAAGGGACCTAAAATTGTTATGAATAGGTGGCATACAAATTATGTTAAACCAATTTATTTATTTAAAATCTTTATACATCTATCCTCCATAAAGCTCCACATAGTCCTATTCTAACACATTAAAATTATAGCTGAATAGCAACTTTTGGAAGAACTCCAAGGTCATGTCCAAGACGCGATGGGTCCATGAAACCCTGGCACCATATGTAATCTATCCCTGGTCTACAGATAATGCAAAATAAAGTAGTATCCTGAGATAGTAACATTCTTGATTGTACCATTCTCAAATACTGGCTAAGGCAAAATAGTTTTAGAACTGTCGCATAAAACCTTCCATGCCTGTAGTAAAGGGAGCAAACCACAGTGAGAGCTATTTGAAAGTTTACTACATATGAGGAGTTTGGGGGAACATTGAAAAATGATTCATAATTATTAATTGGATAGCAGAGAATTCCTTAATTTGTTTCACTTGTATACCACTTTCTGTTAACTCAAGCAGAAATCACAGAAAAGTGGCTTATTAAATGTACATGAAGGGAAGATGAGATCAAAACTATACATGCGGGAATTTCTCCCACAAAAGATGTACTTAAATGAACAGTATGTTTCCTACAGGACTGCAGAGATACCCAAGGCTGACTATAATTCTTGTCAAGGATTCTGAAGGATGGCATTTCACTGTCTGTAAAACATCAAGATCTGATACAGATAAAAGGTCAGGAGAAAAAACAATCCTTGCCCCCCCAAAAATGTTCCTGGATTCTCTGACAAGATGTGGCAGAGAAAAAGGGGCTGAGCAAAATGGCATCTGGAGCCAAGCAAACTGCATTTAAGTAGTTTCCACACTATAATGCAGTTTGTTCAGGTGACAAAGAAAGATGTGGGCAGACATACTGTCAGGTGAAGAATCCGTCTATGTGAGCTAAAGATCACTACCAAGTTCACCTTCTGCCTCTGCTAGGCAATGAATGCAATTCAGCATCTCAGTGTGTTTTTTCCTGGATGTTTACAAAGGGAAGGAATGAACTTTCTTGTAAAGTCTGCATGTGTTTGACCAATTTTGTCTCAAGGTCTGCATCTAAAAATTGTGCTATAAAACAAACTTTACGTTTGAGAAATTTGCAAGCATTAATTAATCATTTGATACCATAAATAGCAAAAAGAAGCAATATTTCTTTCTTGTATGTGTGCTGAAGGAGAAATCTGTTACATATGTAGGAGGTATACCAGCTCAGCTTATTTGCCCATCTAGACCATGGTTGTCTAGTCAGATTGCCACTGGCCTTACACAATCTCAGGCAAAAGTCTTTCCATTAGAGGTGCTGTTGGGCAGACCCTGAAGTGAGAGCGAGAGACATCCAGGACCCTAATCAGTCGAAAGTAGGAGGGGCTGAAATAATACATATTATCTTCTAAACAGTCCCCCATTAAATCTAGACGGGGGTACCTGTCAATTGATCGATCATGTGCTACCAAGTTGGTACCAACTCTTAGTGACCGCATAGATAGACTTTCTCCATTACGGTCTGTCCCTTACTTAGTCCTTCAGGTCTTCCAACAGTGTACTCATTGCCACTGTAACTGAGTGCATCCTGCTGCTGGTCATCCTCTTCTCTTTCCTTCCACTTTTCCCAGCATTAGAGCCTTCTCCAGAGAGCTGGGTCTTTGCATAATGTGTCCAAAGTATGATAATTTGAGCCTTTGTGCCTTGAGTGAGAGGGTTCCCCATAAGACTGTTAAATCCAGAATTTAAGATGATCATCTAACTGCATTGCTGTTTATCCAGCCTGCTCACCAAGGACTGACCTTATTACTTTCTGCATGCAACACAGGTGGTTTATCACTGAACTGTATCTACCCCCCCGCCAATGTATTTGGATGGCATGCAGTTAAACAGAGACCTGATAGAAAACACCAAAGTAATACCGCATACGCTGCTCATAAAATGATGCTATTAGCAGGAAGAGCTGACTTTCCAACAGATTAATATACTAAAGATGGGAGAGAACAATGATCTGGAAAGAAGAATTCAAATTGTTGGTGGACTTGGAATAAGAATGACATTTTACCTTTGTGAGCCTGGATTTGTTCTCTCTCTCTTGAAGCACATGATTTAGCTCAAGTGATTGAAGAATTTGAGGACATTTACTGCCCAGACATCAAAAAATAATGTGCTGTTCCTATTCATTGTTCTGTGGATTGATCTCTTTTCTCTTGCTCTCTCTCAAAATAAGGAAAATATATGTTCTCTATTTCTATCATGTCTGTCAGTCTGTCTGGATAGTTGTGATTTATAGTATTGTGGGCATTGAAAATATAATTTAGGAAAGCCTTTAAGCTGGTAATTCGTAACCTATTTCAAGACTGCTATTTCTTCTACAAATACATGCTGATTTAAAATAAGTATTATACACATGGGTGTCAAAATAAAATACAATAAAATAATAGCTTTGTCAGTTTGTCAAATAAATCAGAGTCAAAATAAGATAAAATGTGCAATACAGAGTAAAATAAGTACCATGAGAGAAAATGTTCAAACAGTAGAGAGAGGCTGACTGATATGTGTGCTCTACAGATTCTCAGTGACTGTTTGCTAAATTGTTATAATAATACAGATCTAGAGGACCAAGCTTCCAGGGGAAGTACAGATTTTAAATATGCCCATCTGAAGATAGCTTGAGAAGTTGAGATGTAAAGTTGGACCGAATGCAAGTTAAATTGGATTACATTAAATTTCAGTGAAAAGGATAATGGTAAGAAAGTAGATGAATAACTGTTTCATGGCAAAATAAGTTTATCAAGTGAACAAAAGTTATTGTAGAGAGAATGGAATAGTTCCAATACGGAAATTACAGTTGACCTACAGAGCTATCTGCCATATTGCTTGGAAGACAAGTAACATGCGCAAGGTATTCAATGTGCAGAAGTGGAAACAGAATACTTACCTGGTAGAATTCTTCCCATCCTTGTCCTGATTCTTCTGCTTCCTCCTGTCGCCCTATTGATTCATGCCACACCACTTCCTCCTCCCATGATGTTAGGTCATCTTTCATCCTCCAGACAATGGTAGTAGGACCTGCCTCTTCTTTCTGAATATCAAGGGGCTGTGAATAGTGACCATTTCAATTGGTGCTTTCCTGGATGGCTGCAAACATACACAGATTTTTCAGAAGGATCAGCAAGGGATGTTGCAGGTGCAGGAGGAAGTGTTTCTGGGGATGCTGATGCCTGGGAATAAGCTATGAGTACATGAGCTAGTCTATGTGCTAGCTGTGCAGCGCTGGAAGTATCTCGTGCAGTTCTATCCTGATTATTCCTATCTGAACACACCGGTGTTTGGTTGTGCTTATTTACCTGGTAGATGTTTCAAAAGGACAGAGAGAGAGAGGGAGAGGGAAGAAAAGAAAAGAAAAATCTTGTGATATATTGCCACTAGATCAGGGCAAATCTATCACCTTAGGGTTCATATCATGGAACAAAAGTATCATTTTACAGAAGTGAATTAAAAAGGCTACTGTGAAGAAATGTATTCAAATTCTCAAGCAGTTACAGCAGCAGCTGCTCCCTGAGGCTCTTTGTAGTAATGAAGAGATCATCTTTGCCCTGAGGAGATGACACCATGAGTCTCTTTCATAGAATATCAGTATTTGTGCGGTCCCAAATGAGGATTGGTAAAGCTGCTCTTCGCTGTCTTTTTCTAGCCCTTCCCATAATTGTAATAATAACCTCTGCCTGCCAGTTAGCCTGGACTGTAATCCAGCACAGCCATGGAGGATCTCTGATGGAGCTTTACATCATATGTTAATGTATATCGTCTTGTCGGAGAACTCTGAGGGTCTCCCCGGAGCTCTACTCAATAGTGATTGATGCGAAAAGGGATGGAACGGCTGTGATTCAGCATCACTTATAGTCTTCTCTTGGGTCTGAGGCTGACCCTATTAGCACAGCCCGACTTGGATCATTTGTCTCCAAAGTACCCAGGGATTTTAAAACAGCTGTGGATTCAACCATTTCAAACTGGAACATGCTTCTGGTTTGTGGTAAAAATAAACATACATTATATGCTCTTCAGTGCCCAGGGGCTCAATGTTCTTGGCTTGTTCCCTCTCACACTTTCTGTTTGCTTTTTTCTTCTTGTCATTGCTTTCAACATTACACCCACCTTTGTCCTCACACGTCTGTCTTTTCCTGTTTATATACTTTTTTCCCCCCTTTCTCTTCTGAAAGAAGTGAGCAGGTGGGTAAAATAAGTACAGTACACTTCAAGTCCAGAAGTAAATATGCTGGATTTTTTTTTTTTTTAGGTTTTGAAGTTTTCCATATCAAAGGTGTTGGCTTTTTAAAAACATGGTACATACGTTTAACAGCTTCTGGACACCACTATTGGGTGGGGGGGACAGCTAATGTGCAATAAATGTAAACTTGCAGTGACTAATCCAGTTATTTTAAAAAGAGGATGCCAAGTTCTGAGAAGGAGGAAAAGAATGTGGCTGGATCAATTTCAGTTCTGGATTGAATGAATTTGGCTCAAAACAAAAATCAAACTGAAGTACAGTCCTACGCATGTCTGGAATAAATCCCACTGACTTCAGTAGAACGTACTTCAAAATAGCCCTGAGTAGGATGGTGCTCTGAGTACTGGTCACCCTTGTCTCAGTTTGCTTCTCTACAGAAGTAAAGGTGATGGTTGTTCTAATCCCTAAAGGCCTAGATGGCTTAGGACATCGAGTTATCGTAGGTACTACTTGCTCCCATAAAACATGCTGTTATGCTCCAGAAGCTCTGTTGAAAAGTCTGCCAGGTGGGATATCATTAGGTAGAGCAAGGAAGCTTCTAGTGGGGTTTTCTGCCTCAGCTGCCCTTGTCAGGTGGAGAGCTATGCCTGTGTCACTGCTTGACTTAAATCAGTGTTGTCCAAACTTGACCACTTTAAGATGAGTGGACTTCAACTCCCAGAATTCCCCAGCCAGCCATGAAATCCACTCATCTTAAAGTGGCCAAGTTTGGACCACACTGACTTAGTTGTTGGAAAGGTAGGAGATCCTCTGCTTCAGGCATTAAGGGAGCCTTTACTGCAGTGATGTTATAGTTATGGAACGGTGTCATCTTCGAAATCCAGCAGGCTTCCTCTCTGTCTTTCCCCCCAGAAACTGATGAACAACGGTTAGTTTTTAACGTGTACCATCTGTTAACTTCTGTTTGTTTTCTTAATCATAATTCTGTGTTTTGACAATATAAATCTATGTTATAACAATATAAATTATGTGTGTTTTTATAGTCGTGCTATTTTTATTCATGTAATTTTATGGGTACAATAGCAGAAACTCAGCACATAAAAACCCCAAATAAACATTCTGTCAACTCCCCATAGACGGTGCTTAATAGGACAATGAAATTGGAATATTCAGATATGCAAAAGTCCAGAATAAACCCTGTTTAAGGCAGAAGAGGTAGCTGCTTGAAAGACTAGCAGACAGTTTACTTCTTTATTTTGTATTACTTTTTGGCATATTGTCAGAGGAAGAGAAGGGCACTGGTGGGATTTATTCATTTTTTAGCCTCAGAAACACATGGATAGGGATGGATTTGATATTTTGCCTCAAGAATTGTGTTTCATTTCCCCCCATAAGTAAATAAATAAATTTCAGAATCATATGAAATAACCAAATCTTGAAATATGTATCTCTGTGTTCTCACATGAGATCACATGAGGTTTTGGCCATTTTAATTTTTAAAATTTCTTTAATTTCCTTTTCATTTTTTTCAAACTTTTAACTGAAAATTTTTAACTCTCTCTCTTTGCAACTTGGCAACTTTGCATGAAATCACATGGTGGTGTCTTCTGATAAAGCCAGCTGACTCCAGATCTGCTTTATCCCTGTGGCTGGTCTTGAAAATCCTGGAACAGGTAGCCTTCTGTGACAGAATCTGTAGCTTCACTTTATCCAGATCTTATTTGCTCTTTCATGTGCAGCTGTAAACCAGTTCAAACATTTTGTCGATAGGAAGTGCAAAGAAATGTTTTTAAAAATCAAATAAAAGCAGTCTGATTTATGCATATAAATTTGTAGTGATGGCTCATGTATGGAAGATTTCTCTGACTTCAATAGTAGCAGCGGTTCTTAGGTACTGATATACACATTTTAAACTGGACCTCTCCAGGCCAGAATAAACACTGCGGAGTTCTTGGTGCTCTCTGCGCTTGGTTGTTTGCTTGTAGACGTTTCATTACCCAACTAGGGTAATGCATCACATGAGGGACTCACTCGCACTGATGACGTTACCTAGTTGGGTAATGAAACGTCTGCATGCAAACAACCAAACTCAGAGAGCATCAAGAGTTCAACCCAGAGCTACAGATATTCTCTTCTATTGGAACCAAAATAAACAACGTCAGATTTCACAGGTCCCTTCCAGTGCTGTGATTCCCAGGAGAACTGCATTACTGAGCTAATGCTATCTGATCTCCCCTTCACTATTTCTTCCTCTTTTCTCTCTTTATTTCCTCTGCAGTTTTACTCCTGGAGACATCTGCTACGAGGTGCGACAAACTGAGAAAGAATAATTACCATTGCTTGCCCTGTCAGTGCGTATGTTTAAAAAGCTGGCATTAAACAGTCAAGGCTGTAACAGGGTAAAAACAAGCTCCAAGTTGTGTCGGCCCCAGAGCAAATGCCACTCTGCCACATGAGAGACACTCTCCTGTCAGCCCTAAACAAAGCCAATCAGCTTCAGTGGGTTTCTCCACTCAGAAACCTGTGACCTCCCAGTGAAGTGCAAGTTATGAAGAACTTCAAAATTAATTATGTTTTTATGCAACGTGGTTGATCTTTCCCATCCTCCTCCTCCTCCTCCTCCTCCTCCATCTTCTTTATTCTCTTTTCCACTCTGGCTAGCCTTCTAGGTTGGGTGGGATAATCTGGTGGCTTTTGATCAAAGAAAACAAAAGGCAGCAATTCGCTTCCCAAATGCAGCTGTGGCTAAATATCACAAAAAAGGGTGAATGAGAGTTGGACCTGAGTTATTTTCACCTTCATCTGAACTCAGAGTGCTTTGGAACAAAACTAAGAAACTACGGGAAGTGTTAAGTTTTGGGAATGCATAACCAGAGGTGGCAAACACACACAAACACACACACAGTGTGCAGACACACAGAAATTACTTTCTCCTCCATCTTTCTCCTTGGATAAAATGTGACTGTGTGCCTGTCTTTCTTCTACCCATTCCTAAAGAAAAATATAGTTGGCATATGAAAGAGCTGAAGCTTGTTTTATTCCCGTTAGGTTTTGCAAAAGAGCAGATTTTAGAAACTAATTTAGAATGAACCTGATATTAGAGCATTTGGCGCAACCTCTAAGAATTTCAATAATACAACTTATTTAAACTCTTATCCCAATTAATCCTTAGAACAATCTTTTTATATTGCTTGTGGGACTAAGAGATACTGCCTTG
Source organism: Liasis olivaceus (assembly GCA_030867105.1). Classification (NCBI taxonomy): domain Eukaryota; kingdom Metazoa; phylum Chordata; class Lepidosauria; order Squamata; family Pythonidae; genus Liasis; species Liasis olivaceus. The sequence continues at coordinate 15,562,867 of CM061351.1, forward strand.
CCTAAGCCAACTTAGGAAATTCATAGTAGAGATAGATCTTATCTCGGGATTATTCCCATCACAATTATAAATAAGTAGATAATATTTCTGAAAATTGTGATGAGATCTCTTGACTTGTGAAGCTTAAGGAGAGAGGAGTTTAACAATGTTCTCTAAAAAAGACTACAGATGATGAGAGTTAACTATAGTGACTGAAGGAATGACCAGGAAGAGTGATTCTGTGGAGGACACCACTTTGTCTCAAGAATTCCAAGGGACTAGGATTTAAATTGGGGCAAGGTAGGGGTGGGGAACCGTATATCACTTTAGCTACTCCATGCATTTGATGAAGTGTTCTATACTTCACAAGAGTTTATGCTTTTAATAAAATGTGCTGGTCTGAAAAGGTACTACTAGAATCCTTCTGATTTTGGCTACCATAGACTAACATGGCTGTATTCCTGCAAGGATTTACTCTGTGTCCCTTCTTAGTCTATCGCACCCCTACTCTTTGACTCTTTCCTAATTTGAGGATACTTCCCTCTGTCTTCCTTCCCAAGTACACACAAGTCCAGAAGAATCAGAAAATATAGGCTCAGACGGACACCCCTCTAATTCACATGAGTATAATTAGGGGAGGTGTTGCAGCACAATCAGATTTGCAAGATTCTGTTATTATAGCCACCCTCAATAAAAGTAGTTTTAACCTTCATGTGGAATTGATTCCTGGTCTGGTCTACCTAGTGGGGCCAACAGCTATTCTGACACACGATTAGAAATAAATATATGGGCTTTGTTACCATCTGCAGGGTGCTATTTTAACTTTATACTGATCTTTTAAAGAATTGTTATGGTGAGACTTTATGGTTTGTGAAGCAACTAGAGTTATGCACCTGTGGCAGTATTCAAGTAATGGAAATAAATAATGGAAGATGATTTGAGCACTGATATGACATATTTCTAAAAGTTTAAGATTAAATCAACAAAAATATTATTTCATGTCTAGTGAATGTACGCATCCTATTTAGGAAGAGATTGGTGGGTTCAACTAATTGCTGGAGATGCGGTGCTTGAAATTCAACATTCACTGTCTGATGAACGCTTTAGTGGCTTTTCTTCGGACTGCAATAATTTCACATATTAGTTTTTGTTCAGGAAAACACATTGATCTTTGAAGATGCTCATGTTCTTTTGTATTATATACCAACTGCCTGGAAACTTAGAGAAGACAGCGAAAATGTATATTGCACATTTTTGTAGTTGCACAAAATTGCCCTGAAAGAACACCCATACTCTGTCATCAATTATGCAGCAGTCTGAAGAACTCATTTCTTTTTTTACATCTGAAGAAGGATTTTAATTCTAGAAGTCCTCTTTCGAGGACTATTTAGAAATGTGGACTGCCTATACAGTACAGCATATGCTGGACTGTATGACATGAAGATTCATGTAATATATATGCTTTTGTAGGCTTTCTTCTGGGGGGTATTTTTTTGCATACAATAATACAAAATTAGACCTTTAGTCAGATCTATGAGAGAAGGCAGACCCATTCTGTTAGAAATAGTTACTGTCTCTGAACCTTCCAAAAAGATGTTGGTTTCCTTTTTATACATATGGTGAATAATGGGAAGAAGGCACCATTTACCTGGCAAGTAAATCTTGTGGTGGTGAATTTTGATGGTCAGTTCTGATTACATAAATCTTAGAGGTTTCAGTTGCCATCTAGTATGCATTAGATGCAAGGCTTTAATTAATTTGGTACTTCTTTCATGGACAGTTTTCCTTATCAATTACAACCCATTTAGCACATCAGTGCATAAGACTGGGAACCTACAGGAGAAAAAAATATTAAGAGGGGGATGTTGATACAATCCAGTCTCCAAGTATTAGCTTTAGATGCAAAAAAGAATAAAAAATAGAAAAGTTTCTCCTCCTCCTCCTCCTCCTCCTCCTCCTCCTCCTCCTCCTCCTTATTATTATTATTATTATTATTATTATTATTATTATTATTATTTGTAGCACGCCCCAAAGACATAGAAACAAAGTCAATTAAAATTTGCAACATTGATGGCCTGGAATGGTTCTTCCTGTTTCATTACACATAGTTTGACATGCTTTTGCTATTTTTATTATGTTTACAATTGTAAAGATCCTTTAAAGACATTTTTTTAAAATAAATGTTTATACAGGAATCATATGTTCTGTTGCTGTATTTTATACTGCAGGCATGTGCCAGAGATGACGGGATTGCTTGTGGTCCCTGCACCTCCTCCAGAAGTGGGGAACAAATTATAATTTTGAATGTATTAGGAAGATAAAATTATAGAATTAGCTGCATGGGAATTAGTCACATGAATTGCATTCATTTAATCTGAATTAAATGTAAATCAAATCATTCACTCCTACTCCTGAAAATGGACCTGTAGGTCTGCTAGGACAGGGAAGAGCATTGGCTGTGAGCAAGTTGTCATTCAGGATGATTTCCACCATAACTGATCTTCTGATCAAGGGGCCACCTTGGAAGCAAAAAAGACATGGAAGTGAAGAGACTCTCAACATCAGGCAACAGGTCCCTGAGAGCAATTTATGCTGATTCTCCCCCTGCTCCACCAGCACTGTTGCCCTGTTTTTAGCTAACACCAGCCAGAAACTCCACAGTCTCCATTTATCTGCCTATCTCTTCTTTGATCATTTGACTGCAGAGTTCCAGCAGACAGCTCTGATCATGAGTTGGAATAAAGGGTAGGAACAACTTAGATCCAGTCTTTCTTTCCAGAATCAGGTGTCAATAAACTGTTTTGTGCTGCTTAGCACTTTATGTGGTTGCACAAAGGGGTCAATATGGATGGCACTGTTTTTGTGTATGTATATACTGTATGCATGATGTGCTTATTTATTTAGTCAAATTCCCCCACCTTTTTCCTCTGGCAAACACTCAAGACAACTAACAAGATTAACTAAAATACAGAGCAGAAAAAGTATAAAATACAGATTAAAACAATATGTTCTTTTATGCTAAAATCATCTAACAATGTTGGTGAAATGCCTGGTGAAAGAGACATGGCATAACAGATTTCCTAAATACTAAGAGAAAGGGAGTGAGACTCAAATCCCAAAGACGTGTGCTCCATCACCGGAGAGCAATTCAGGAGAAGGCCCTCTCCCACCTGCTAAGAAGGTCAACCTCTGGAAGGGGGGCATTTCCAGAAGGGGCTTTCCTGCCAGTCCTAACAGGCACGTTCTCAGTATGCCTGGTGGAGCAGCATGATGAGAGGTAAACAAGAAACCAAAAAGGAGGGCTATAGAAGAAAGTTGCAGGGCTTGGAAGGCTGGCAGGCATCCAACCAAGGAGAAGCAGATTTCTTAGAGGCAGGGCAACAAACAGCAGATTGGAACTGAGGGAAGCCAGAAATTCATGTGGCTTCCCCAGTCTTGATTTGGCAAGACAGCAGGAGGACACCGGGTCGATGATCCGTTATATCTCTCTGTAGGAGAGATTAGCTCTCTAGTGTTTACTTCCCATCAGCATTATTTCTTTATTCATTATATCATTAAATGACAGGTGTTCTCTGGCAGGTTCCACTGACCTCATCAGAGGCTACAATGGCAACCTCCCCATTGGAAGGGCCTGCTCACTTTTCCAAGAGCAGTCACAAGGAGCAGAGGGCTTCAGGTTCAAGCTCCATTAAATCTGGAAGATAGCACATTAGAACCTGTTTTTCACCTTTAGCTCCCAGTCTGAGAATGCACACAGAACTGAAGCTGGGGTTCATATTGAAAATGCAAGATATTTCTTGGAGGGGTTGTTCATTTTTATGACTCAGTTTTAAAGAGAGAGCTCAGATTTCACATCTTCCTTGACCTTTCTGAAAATTTTCATCCCAGTCTCTCAACGTTCAATGAAGCTATTACATAACTGTAGATTGAACAAAAGGGCTAGAGATCTGTATCATTCAAACAGCTATGTACAATGCCTCTGGAAGAAAATACTCTCTTGCATTTGGTAATTGTAATGCCCTGCCATAGAAAACCCACTGGGGATCTTAGCCATCCCCAACTGAGAATAAGACTATCCTGTTTGCCCTGTAGGAAAGTGTGCCCAGAGTGATTTGAAAAACCTCTCTGACCCTCTTTGAGCTCTGTGGATGACTTAGGTGTTACGGGCAGACAGTCCTTCCAATAGACAGGTAAAGATCAGAAGCTGTGTGAAGCTGACACGTGGCTTCCAGCTGCAAGGCAGAGGGACCAAGAAGAAAGTCTTTGAGACATTTCCTAAAGCATTGCTGTAAGTTTGTTGCCACCAAGGAAACAAGCAATGCCATGAGTTGGGGACTGAGAATATGTAGCAAGGTTTCGTGGTTTGTGCACAGAATCCCCAGCAGCGCAACAGCTGATGGCAGTGGTTCCAATCCAGCTCATACTGTAATGACTGGCTGGGTGCCAAGAGCTAGCTAATCAAAAATCTAGTCACTTAACCCTTGGCATGCAGTTTTTCTGTCAGCCCCCCATGATGTATGCATGGATTTAGGATGTCCTATAACCATGATGGGGCTTTGCTAAATAATGTAATTAATTCTGACTCTGCTCCACAGGCATGTATAGTGTGTGGTCTGTACTGGTGATGAGCCAAGCAGAAAGTGCAGATCAGCCCTTTGTCAGCACAGGTTGAATCTAAAGCAGTTTCTCAACATGGACCCCAGACAAGTGAGAAGTAAACTTTTTTAGTGCCATAGTAAAGCATTAATGAACTTGTTCCTGCACTATATAGCTAAATGTTTCTATGTACAAAAATGTACATAGAAGAACCCTTGAAGACTGTTCTATCTCCCCTCAGTCATCTTTTCTGTAGACTAAACATTCCAGATCCTTTAAGCATTCCTTATAGGGCTTGATTTCCAGACCCTTTGCCTTTCCTAAACTTGCCCCTGTTTGTGACTGTCCTGTTTGAATTGGACACTTAACTCTGAGGTCTGTGCAGGGCAGAGTAGAGTTACTCTGAGAATTACTCCCCATGGCTTGGACTCTAGATTCTTGTTAATCTGCCCCAAAATAGCATCTGCCCTTTTAGCATCTGCATCACACTGATACCTAATGTTTAACTTTACCAAGGACACTCAGATCCCTTTCACATCTACTGCTGCCAAGCCAAGTCTTCTCCATCGAGTACTTGTGCCTTCATTTTTTCTATCCAGATGCAGAACGTGCCATGTCTTCCTGTTAAACTCTATCCTATTCCTTTCACTCCACTGCTTGGGCCTGTCTAGATCTTTTTGAATCTTCTCTCTTGTGTCTATTGTATTAGTTACCCCTTCCAGCTTGGTATACCCTGCAAATTTGTAAGGCTCCACCTTCATGGAGCATCTAGGAGACTATTTATTTTTGTCTTCCTTTTCCAAAGAAGCCCCTTTTTTGTTGTTTGAGCAACATTGTTTGTTGTTGTTGAAGCATTAGCCTCTACCATCCTAAGCTACCTCTATACTTCCTTGTCAATGTGTCATCTTTCCTTTATCGATCTTCAAAGAGTTACTATGCTTTTTGTGAAGCCACCGTGGCTTCTGCTGACTGCCGTTTCTCTTTGTAACTGGAACTGTGTGGGACTCTGCTTTTAGCATTATCTTGTTTTAGAAGACAGATGCTCATATTGTGAATGGAAAGATGTTAGCTGCGGCATATTTTTTTAGCAGCGTCACAAAAACAACACGGTTGTGTTGTCTCTGCCTTTATCTGCAGGGATGATGTCCAGCTACAAATCCTTCTTTCTTAATGAGCATCCTTCCTGCTTGCCAGAGAGAGGCACTCAATTTCCATTGCTTTCAGGGGCTGCTATAGTGTCTAATGGATTAAGTCTTGTTTTCTAAAAGCTTGCTCTCCTGGGTTCAGATGCACTCACCCTTTATTTATAAAAAATCCACAGGAGCTTAAGCACTGGAGAGAAAGAAGTGTTTATAACTTGATTTCACACACATCCCCAGACAAGAAAGAGCATTGTGCTTTCTTGATTGCAATTTAGCTGTAGGTAATGAATTATCAGTGTGTGGGAGGACAACATAGAGCCAATAGTAATTTGATTGCTGGTCCTGGCACTCAAGCATCTTCCAGGGCTTAATTTTATCTGCATGTTTTATTTGCAACTTTTCCTGGGCCCAGTTGTTTCAGATATGTCAAGGATTGGCAGAAAGGCTCTCTGTAGCCTAATGGCTATGTAGAAGGGTTTGTATAAGCCAGCTTTCTCCAACTTTGATATGTTGGCCTACAACAACCAGAGCAAATGGCTGTGATCCTGGAACTTGTAAGCCAACCCATGCAGAGGGCACCAGGTCAAAGAAGACTCTTTCAGGGGAATACACAAAAGATTTTTGACTGTGAAGTGGAGAAAGTTCTGTTGTGCTTGACTGATCAGTTTGAATGGCAGAAAAAGTTGGATAGTTGGCTTTCATTAGCTGAGCTGTTACTAGAAAAGGGCACCACTGAAGATAGGTGCACAGGAATGATTAGGGAGAAAGGACACGGATGAAGGATGAGATGGGAAGGAAAAGAAAGTTTAAGCATCCTCTCTCAGCCCCCAAGTACTTGTGAAACAGGACAAAAAAATGGCTGCCAGCTATACATTAACCTTCTTCTCAGTTGCTGCTTCCATTAATATCTATCCCTCTATTGCAGTGTTTCTTGACCTTGGCAACTTTAAGATGGGTGGGCTTCAGCTCCCAGAATTCCCCAGCCAGCCATGCTGGCTGAGGAATTCTGGGAGTTGAAGTCCACCCATCTTAAAGTTGCCAAGGTTGAGAAACACTGCTCTATTGCAACAAGGAGCTTTCAAAAAGGCTAACTGTAGGAAATCTTTGTACATGCATCTGTATGTTACATGGATATTATATTATATTTATTTATTTATTCACATTATTTAAACGGTTTACCATATAGAGCTGCCCCTCTCATAACAGATTTGAATGTGCCTCTATCTGTGAGTATGGGCACCCCACACAAGGTTTCTATGCCCTTTTGAAAGCAGATCTGGACCTCTGTGTTTTCACAGTGTTAGCTCTGTTGGAGTGCTGAGCCAATTAATTTCCAGCTCAGCCCCAAGGTATTTACAACAGCAGCAAAGCTAATATTTTCTTTTGCCCCACTTTGAAATGCAGAGCTTCCAGGGGGCTCCAGAATGGCTGACCCTCTTGCCTCTCTTGCCTCCAGAATCCTGGGGTTTTCTTTTTCCCTTCCTCTGCCATTAGCATTTCCATTTAGAGCACGTCTCGGGGAAATGTCCCTTTCAGTTTGCAGGGATCCTTCCAAGAAGAATCAGGAATCAGGCAGAATGATCCTCAATTGCACCCCTGTTTGATCCCACTCATCTGCCGTGCATCCTGGAGGATGTGCAAAGATCTGCAAATGCTCACAGTGGTGAAGCCTGGCTGTGCAGCTGTACTCCTGGTTAGCACAACTGTGGAAGGCACCTGGTACAAACAGGCTTTCCTGTTGCTTTCACAGCTTGCAGTGGCCTTTAAGTAGAAACTGTTGGAGTGGCATGTTTGCAGCAGAGTCACTTCCCTTTCTGCAACTTCTCCAACCGCTTTGCAAACAGCCAGGGAAATGCTTATGACCTATAGTAAAAACGTGGAGAATGCTACCAATATCCTTCCCCCCCCCCCCCCCCTTTGTGTGAAGTGTATGGAGTGGTCCAGATAAAGGGTTTTTGTTATTCCAGGAGTTGTGGCAGTTTAGGGGAAAAGGCACTGATTAAATATCTTTCTTTGCACCTCCTCTCGATCAGCTGGGGAGAACGTGAATGGCTTGTGATATTCTTTGCTTGCTCTCAGCATTTCAACATCAGCAGAAGTGAAGACAAGTACAGGTTTGGAGAACAATAATGCTGATGTATGGAAATGCCCTAGGTGTATATGAGTGTGTTTTTGTGAAAGTAAGACTGAGAAATGGGAGGGCATGATGGTTCTGGCCCCATCCGCTGCTGGCATGTAACAGAACAGTGAAGACCTACTGGGCTATATTTAAAACAATCTGCTGGGTGGCTTAAAGACAACTTCAAATACTTATCACGATGAAGGTTGCAAAATATAGTAATGCCAGTAAAATGCCCTAAAATAACAATATCAGCCATCTGTCTGTTGTCCTGTGAGTGTAATCTATCAAATATATATTTGATTTTGGCTTACATGGTCCCTACAGGAAAGCCATTTGGACAAGTGATGGTGTAGAGCAGCAAGCCCTCTGGGTCTAATTCAGAAAAAAAGGCAAATCCAGCAATATTGCCCTTAAGTGCTCCATTGCATGCTGAGGCCCAAGTCACTTTTCTCATTTACCAATTTTAATACATATCTATACACATATCCTCAAAGGCACTTATCTTTGGAGGACGCTGAACAGCAGACAAATGCATGCTTCAGACAGGAGTGTTCTCAGTGTACATGTCTGTATGAGTCAAAAATCAAGATAGTAACTTTTTAATGTGCATCTCATACATGACACAGGTGAAAAAAAAGGGCAGGGTTTCAATTGGTTGAGACTGCCATCTTGACTTTTTCAGACTCCCCACTGGATTGTTGACATTTACGTGGTCTTGGAACAACTGCATGAATAGCCAAAGAGACAACTGAAAGTGTAATGAGAAAACTATATATATATAATAGAAGATTGAAACCCTATAAATCCTTGCCCAGGTATAAGCCCATTAAATTCATGAAGTTTTCCTGCTTTTGGTTATTTACAATGTTGTCCACAACAGTAACTGCTATAGAGTTGAGCTGTGATTTTTATACCGAGCTCTAGAGAATGTAACAAAATGTCACAGAAACATATATATGAAAGTGTGAGATGGAAATAGCAGGTTGGATCCTGCTTTAATCACAGTCAAAATAGGCCTATTGGAATATTTACTGACTTAAGTACCATTGATTTCAGTAGATTTAATAAGCAGATCTCAAGCTAATCCTTAATTAATTAATTACATTTATTATGGCCGCCCACCCTGGAAGACTTTGGGTGGCTTACAAAATCCATAAAAAGAATAAAACAATTAAAACTCACAAAAACAGGCAACCCAGACTAAATTAGAACAACAAACAGTACGGAAAACAATACGATGGGGGCTTGACCAATAAATCATCCCCACATTAACTCCAGGCTTGGCAACTCTTAGAAAGAAATGGCATCTTAAAAATCTTTCTTCCCCAAGTAGGTAATTATATTTCATGCCACCAAATTCTGTTCTCTCTCACTTAGCATCCAGAGTGCAATTCCTCCAAGAAAAGGTTTCTTTGAAGAATCCATAATTTTTTTTCCACAATGTCATAAAGGGTCACCTCTCACACCACCTCTTAAGCTGGTGACTTGTGTGAAGTAGATAAATGTAGGTAGCTGTTGGGATGATATGAAGTTAGAACACTCTGGCTAGAGTTACACAGCACATTGAAGGCACATTTTAGCCTAGCATGATGGGTTAACTCAGGCAGTGTGTTTAATTTATGATTCAGTCCATCATATGATCTCAGAAAATTGTAAGAGAAATTGTGAGAACATTATAAAACTTGTTCTTCCATCAGGGTGAACAATAGTAGTAATGGTCTGTCTAAAACTATGTATCATTGTCCATATTCTGGGTCCTCTATATAGCAGGTCTGCAAGAGGAGTCAAAGTCAGCCAGGTGGTAGATGGAGTGTTGCCATACAAGCCCCACCCCTTTTGATGTGCGTTGATACACATGTTCAAGAGGGGCAAGGCATGCATTGCTCTGCTCTGCCATATGGCTGATTTTGACTCACTCCGTGAATGCTGCTGCTTCTGTTCAAAGTTTCTTGAAAAGAGAGTTCAATTATTCTTCCCATCTCCATCTGAAGAACCTTTTACCACGTTCAGGCACTTGCACTGACATCACTGCAGATTTCCTCTTTCTACTGCATTATTGAAGTAAGTAACAAGTGGATACATTCAGGAGTCACAGAGCTCAGAATGCAAATCATTAAATGCAGCTAATAAGTGCAATCTCGTTTAGCTTTCACCAATAAGCTGGACAGAAGTCCTTCAGATCATATATATTTCTAATTTTATTATGAGATATAAAGTATAACTCCAGCTAACAGTCTTGGAATGCAATAGGGATTAAAAAAACCCACCTCATATATATTTCAAGTGATTCCAAGGGCTTCTGCTTGGGGAGAGGGTTCAATAAAGTCAGGATGGCAGATCCAGTTGTGCTATTAAAACCCTGTCCTTTTTTAAAAAAACAATTCAATAAAATCTGGTTTATCATGGTGAGACCGTGTTGAGGGCTGTTATGAAAACTACCAGATGGGTGGCTCTCTTTCTGGAAAGCATTTGTTTAATTCAGTATTTTCCAAGTTTCATGTATTCAACTCTAATTTTCATCATTTGCAACCAGTGAAAATTTAAGTCTAGTAAATTTAGCCTTGGCGAATGATCCAATTACCTGGCAGAGTTTAAAAGTTATCTCAAGCCTTTTAGAAAAACAGCCAAAAGGAATCAAGGACAGTGAATATTAATGGTGTATTAATTGTCTAGTTAATGCAATGGTGAATTTCAACTTAAATCCTCTATGTGCAGTTTTAAGGAAACAGAGAGGATGTTTTAGCTTCAGGTGACCAACTGATTGATCAGGCACCCTTACTTGAATCCTATAAAGTCACAATGATCTTCTATAAGTAATACATGCATAGACCAAAACATTTTGGTCTGTGCTGCATAACTCCAGGGGTATCCATGGAATTTGGTCAAAAAGTCAAGATGGTAACCACGATAGTGCGATCAAAACTGATTTTTTTAACATACTGTATGTCACATCCTGTAGACATCGCCACACAGAGAAACAGCACTTCTGTTAAATGCCTTGTAGTTGTAACACAGCCCTTGTGCAAAGATGCAATGTTAATTTTTAACCAGTTTAAATTTAGGAATTTAAATTTAGGAGTTTACCAGACCAGACAAGAAAGTTTTAAAGAGGAGCTTTTGAGGATATAATAGAAATAATCCAAAACAAATTGCAATGCAGTTAGAAGCAATTATTTATGTTTGACTGTACAATGTGGTTCCACTGTACTAATTAACCCAGACCATATCCCATTCAGTTATTGCAAATTGCCTTTTTTTATCACTGCATTTGCAGCCCTGGGAGGAGAGAGCCCATGAAATCTTACTTACTCGTTACGATAACAGGAAAACAGTGTGTAGCATTTGCTTACTAACATTTTAAAGTCAAGCTCTGTAACATTTCTTCGCCACAGATGAAATATTGCCACACATAAGCTAGCACCGGGCTATACAACTAATTAAAATGAATTTTCTATATGAAGGTATATTGAAGGATGCAAGCAGAACCATGATTTATAGACTTCCGTTGTGATGAGACAAGTAATGCATCTAATGTGATGCAGCTACTGACATAGAGAAAACAGCATTACTTTGATAAAATCCACCCTCTGTAAAGCTGGATAAATATCCTTCTTTCCCATGGTAGGATTTTTGATATGAGAGACTTGGGAAGTGCTCGATCATACATGTCCTATTTTTGACGGATGAAAGCTTGCTTTATGGTACATGAACAGAATTCATAACAATACACAAATAAAATGTGTTAGTTGTTGCTATGAGATGTGGGTGCCTGTTCTATCAAAGAGTATTGGGAGCATTAATGTCAACATATTATTTTCTTTTTGGGCTGGAGAAACACCTTTCTGTATGCAGATGGTGTAACGTTGATATCCTACTGCCATGCAATGCCTTTCCCTAACTTGCAATGTACCCAGAATTTTGAGCACTCTGTACCTACCAAACCAAAAAAGATGCATTTGGAAGGAGGCAGCACCAGCTTGTGCCTGTTAAATGCAGCTTGGATGGTTGGCAAATTGCAACTGAGAAAGCCACGATCTCAGCAGTTCTTTTTAACAGTGGTGGATTACTCATATGAGGTAGAATTCACAGCAGTGAGATTCTGCATATTAAGTGTAATTGTAATACCAAATGTGATAGACAAATTAGCTTATTAAACCCCATTACGGTGTGATTCAATAAACACTGCATTTGGACATAGATATAGCATGGCAAAACACTCTTGAAAACAGAATGTTAAAACAGGAAAAGGATTAAGAGTGAATTAATCAATCCAAGCTTCTGGCTTTTGCTCTTCTCTTTTGGCCTGTGATGTTGGGGGGAAGAGGAAAAGTATATTTTTATGTGAAGGCAAGGAAAACATTAACTGGTTGAGTTCATTCCTCTTTTTAGGCTCAAATGCTAAAATAGTTGACATTAATGTCCAGTTTGGATGGGCTACATATTTGTAGGTGATACATCAGCCAAATGATTTGACTGGAGGAAAATAGTTTAGAACCCAAATATGCAACTCTATCAAGGTCCCCTACTCTGAGTCCTTTGACCCTCCAGAAACATTCATCTGTGAGACTATGAATAATCCCATCAGGGAAGAATATGCCAGGAATTGCAGAAAGCATTTTATTGATAGTTTTATTCCAAACATACAAGACAACCTGTAAAAGGCAGCTGGACACAAGAGATTTAACAGTGGATGTAGCTCAATAAATACTGTAAAGGGAACAGTGGGTTTAGCCCAGTTCCTTAGAATGCATGAGAACACATGTTTTTTATAGGAGATGAGATCATGTCAAGGTGATGAGTCTGTGTGAACGAGGTTACTGCACTGGCATAAACCATAATACAGGAGAGTTTCTAGTCAAAAGGTCATGAAACTGATTTTGATGGAAAATGTTGGCATTATTTAAAAATAATACTAACCATTGTTTTTGTTATGAAGACAAAAACACCTTTTTAATCATCAATGCTAGGTATATTTAAACTTTTCTTACACACGCTGTCTCAAAAGAGCTGCATCGAAGTGCTTGGAAACTTGTATTGATATTAAAACATAAACTATATTTTTTATTTTGCCAGGGTTAATGGGATAATAGTGTGAGAATCTGGACTGAACTGTGTTTTCCAATTGTATAAAATTAATATGTAGAGAAATGGTTATTGCATACTACTGGTGTTTGGTATGAGTGGAAAAACATCAAAGCTATCACTCTCAAGTAAATGGACGACAGCTTAATTATTTCCTCTATGCAACTAATTTTTAATAAGGAAATGCAATGACCATCTCCTTTTTCTACTCTGCAATTCTCTTTTAGAACCTTCTCTAAAGTTTAAGCCAGGGACTATTTTGAAACAATGAAAAACGGTTGTATGGAGGTTGACTTATGTCTCCTGAGCATTCTTTCTTTGGTTTTCAATGCTTTTCTTTTAACTTTCAGATTGGATAAAATGTCTATAATGGCTTGGAAATGAAGATGTACAAAAATGGCCAGTGGGATTAAACCAATAGGTGTTAGAATTCTTAATATAGTTCTGAGTATCAGGAACAAACCACTGCAAACAAGAAGAATTCGGAGCAGTTGGCTTGTCTTCTTTTTCTGGCATTTGTGGTGGTGCAGAAATATAATAATGGCTAGTTTTAGACTTGAATTTAGGAAAACTAGATTCAAAACCTCACTTAGGATGGGATGGTCTTAGGTATTTAAGTAACAGTATATGTATCTAACAAGAAGGTTGCTATGACCAAATCAATGTAATAAGAAAAGAGTAGGATCCATTTTTATGTTACTGGGTACTATTGAGCAATTTGAAAAGCGTCAAACCTAGATAGAGCTTACTTTTTTATTTAAGACAAATCATAGCTGATAGAAGCTTTTCATTATACATTTATTTTTAATTCTATCAAATCTTGTTAATCTTTTCCTGTCTGAGAAAATACCATATAATCAGATCTTACCTTATTGCTTCTATGTTCTTTTATTGTAAACTTTGTTTTCCTAATAACTATTTGGCCTGTTGCAATTAAAACCATTACTTTAAAATGGTGTTTAAGAAACTTAATATAGCCCTTTAGGGATGAAGAAAAAATTTAAAAGGTTGCTAGGTGAGTTCTAAACCTGTGCTTCTAAAGTACTAAGTGTAGGAAAGCCATTCAAATACCAATAGTTTAATGTTGAGCATAGCACCAAAGCACCAGCAAATCCCCTGATTTAGACTCAGTAGATGAGGCTGGAATAGGATAGTTTAACTGGAGCAGAAGCTTAACAATTGATCTTTTCTTCATTCCTTAAAAAGAAAGCAACCAGGAGACATTTTTAGTAGAAAAAACAAGAAAAACACTTTCAAGGAGTTCTGAACTCTCAGAAGCATTTGTTTAAAGATGGAGCCTCAGTGTGCCTCTTAAGATTTGCTTGGCTTGAGCTGTTTTGGTTGATTTGAAATTATTGTGGAAAATTTGTGCAGATGAGCAAAGATGATAGGAAAAATAAGTTGGAGTTTTTGGGAGAGTGGATGTTGTTTTTACTATTGTTCACAGCAAAGAAGAAGAAGAGGAACAAGACAAATGTGAATTCTACCGGATTCTGCTCTGCTCCTGAAAATCATTTACTGGGCTGCTGCTGTAGAAGAGTGTGAGCCACTGCTGGTCTGTCACAGGACAATAGTTAAGCAGCAGCAATGTGGAGGTCACCATTACAGCATAGGCGACTGTGAGTGAGGAGATGAGGAGATGGAATAGCTCACATTCAAGCCAATGGTTGTCGTCCCAGGAGAGGGGGGTGGAAGCAGAGGCAATGGGATGGAAATGGAACCTTGGAAAGTGGTGGCAAAAATCAATTAAGTTACATTAAATCAAATTAAAACGAAAGTGAGGGATTCGGTTGAAGTGATGTATGGTCAGAGGTACATTGGCAGTAGTATGAGAAGCTAGAGAAGGTTTGATGGTTGGGTATGTCAGGTTGAAGTATTATGTGATATTAGTGGTTTGGGAGAGGAGGAGAATGAGTGTGTGTTTTATGTCCTCAACTTACAGGTAGTCCTCAACGTACGACCATTTGTTCAGTGTCCGTTTGAAGTTATGACAACGCTGAACAAATGGTGGTTACAACCGGTCCTCGGAGTTCTGTCTGTCCCAACACCCCCATATGATTGCAATCTGGGTGCTTGGCAACTGGCTTGCATTTATGACTGGTTGCAGCACCCTGTGATCATGTGATCGCCATTTGCAATCTTCCTTGCTGGTTTCCCCAAAGTCAATGGGGAAGCCGGCAGGGCAGGTTGCAAGTCACTGAGATGTCTCCCTCACCCATGCACCCTCTCCCAGCCGCTCTGCACTTGTGACATGCCAGCCCCTCACTGTGCCTCCCTCACACCCCCCACACCCCCCTCACCATCCCTGACCCTCACAGTGCTTCCCTTGCACCTCCGTGCACCATGCCTGAGCCTTGTCATGCCTCCCTCACACCCATGTGGACCCCCTTGTGCCTTCTCCCACCCAGCAGCAGCCACTTACCTGCCTGCTGCTTGGCCTGCTTGTGAGCCCCTCAGGACTTGCAACTTCCTGCCGCTTCCCCACTGACTTGATTGTGGGAGGCCAGCAGGAACTTGCCTCGCCTAACAATTGTGGGATTCAGTTAACGGCAGCAACCAGGACTGCAGGGATTGCAGTTGCTAAGCGATGCAATTGCGTTTTACGACTGTATTGCTTAGTGATGGAAATTCTGGTCCCAATTGCTGTCGTTAAGTCGAGGACAACCTGTATGAGGGGTTATGAATGAATGCTTTGGAAGTACTTTGGGAGGTAGTATTCATACAACAGTTAGTGCTGTGAAATGGTGAATGGATGAATGGTGAGGGTCCAATGAGATGGTGGAGGGAAGGGGTGGACTAGTAATTAGATTCTGGGGATGGACTAGTGAGGGCTTGCATGGAGACTAGGAAAGTACAGTGGGACCAAGTTTGCCATTCCAAGAGGAGGAGGACTAAATGTTAGTGTGGGGCTCTTCTTTTAAGCTCTCTTTCCTGGGACCAGTTGGCCAAATTTTGGGATATCATGGGCTCAGGCTGCTGTTGATAAATGACACGTCTGCCCTCAGTAAGACTACATCCATCCATAAGATAAGGGGTGGGTGCACAGATCTGGCATGTATTACTGAGACCTGGCTGGGCAACTATGGGGATACCTTTCTGGGTTTCAGGGCCTACAGCAGCCATGTCAGCCCTGTAGGGTAGACCAGACTAAGAAACCAATGCCATACAGGCCTAAAACTACTTTTATTAGAACATCTATAATAACAGAATTTTGCAAGTCTACATGTGCTTCCCTCCTCCCTCCATTTATCATGTGAATTAGGGAGGGGCCTGTCTCAAGTTAGTTTCTTGGAATGGGGTTAAGTCATGTTTGTCTGATCGTTGCCTTGGTAATGGATTGTCCCAATGTCCTTCAAGGCCATTCTCCATGCTCTCTGCATATGAAACCATGGCTGGGGAGGAAAGGTGGCCACAAATGTACAAATGACTATGGTAGTGGCCAGTAGAATTCTCCTGGAGATGACCACTAGAAAGTCACTTTGTGTGAAGTTGGGTTGCAAAGGTAAGCTAGGGCTGCTGTGGCATTCTGATCGACCATCTGTGTGCTTCACAAACTCTTGGATTTCATTTCAGAGCTGGGTGTGGGAATCTCCACAAGGCTTTTAGTCTTGGTTAGCTTTCTCCATGCCCTAGAAATGGAGTCAGGGCTGGCTCATGAGTTGTGGTATAACTGGACCATGACACCCTGGCAATACTCATACCCTGATCACCTCTCAATGGAACTACTGAAACATGCTGCATTGGGCTGCTTTTGAAGATGGTTATCGGTTTTTGTATTGTGGGTTTTAATTCAGTAAGCCACCCAGAGTCACTGTGTGTGAGTTGGGCAGCCATATACAGTTAATTTGAATTTGAAATTTGAAGATGACCTGGAAGCTCCAATTGGTACAAAGTGTGGCTGTCCAGGATACTAGCCAGGGAGACCTATTATGGGAAGACAACAGCAATACTGTAGCTGTTATACCAGATGCCACAAGGCTTCTAGGCCCAATGCAAAGTGCTGATTAGCACTTATGGATATATATGGTGGAGCACTGAGATACATCAGGAAACACCTTGCCAAACGTGATTCAGCTTGTCCAGTTCAAACATTGAGGGGAAGCTTAATCTGATTTTTCCCCTACTAGGAGGTCAAGGGGACTTGCACTCAGAGTAACAGAACATACTCTCACAGGAAGTATAGCCCCTACCTTTTTGGCACTCAGGAAGGCCTGCTAATCAATTTTTTTTACCGCAGGCCCTTGGGCCCTAGAGAGTTACCACTGCACATCTGTTTTTTACTGATTGTGATTTTTAAAAAAATAACTTTATTAAGTGTGAGTTGTTTTAATTTATGAAGATAGTAATTTCTTTGGATTTCTTATACACACTTACCTAGAATTGTTAGGATTGGGGCAAATACTGCCAAACAAATAAATAAGAGTAAACAAGCCCAATTGTTTTTGATGGACTATTTTCTGATATATAAAATTGGATAGCCTTTTGTCTCATTTGAGAAGCAAACTGGCTTGACCCACAGTAAGTGTGCATAGGACTTCAGCCCTGATGCTTCTGAAATGTTCTTTTAGTTATAGAAATATATCAGAAATATGATGCATGTTTATATGAGGTACAGGACATCTTGGATTATGATTTAATATATTCGATTCAAATTTAACATTTTCTTTGTTGAAATTCAAATCCCATCTTTATGTTCAAGGTCACAGGGACAGTCCACCAAATGGTCCTAGTTTCCAATCCCCCTTAGTCCACCCAGTGAAATCAGCTACTCGACTTCTAGAAGGCCACATATTGCTATTCCTGATCAAAGATAAGAACAGCCATACTTACTTTGGTAAGAATGCAATACAATGTATGTCTATTCTGAAGCCCACTGAGATCAGCAGGACTTTCTCTTCAGAATGTGGGTATTACAGTCTTGATACATTAACTCTTAATATTATGGGAGAAAACATGCTCTTCATAATCTTTAAAAGAAACTCTTACTCAGAACAACACACATTTTCTAGTGAAAAAATGGCATGAAATGAGAGAACATTAAGCATATGACTGTTCATTTTAAAATGCTTTTAGCCCTCAGAATAGTGAATTATGCATAGAAACCAATGCTTTTACAATATTTATGTTTATATTTATATATGCAAAG
Source organism: Liasis olivaceus (assembly GCA_030867105.1). Taxonomy (NCBI): domain Eukaryota; kingdom Metazoa; phylum Chordata; class Lepidosauria; order Squamata; family Pythonidae; genus Liasis; species Liasis olivaceus. The sequence goes on from CM061351.1 coordinate 15,580,934, forward strand.
TTATGACCATTTCATAACTTTGAAAATGTATATTTATGCTGTTTTTACACAGTAGGCATAGCAACTTATTTTCTTTCAACAGTATTCAGACAAGAAAACAAAAATATCAAACATGGCTTAAGCAGGAACTCAAGAGATGTTACCAAAAATTCTTGCAAAATTCAAAAGCCAAGAAAAGCTGTTCTAAGAAGCAGATGCATAACTACCATTTTACTTGGCCTCATAAAACCTAGATACTCCAATAATCTATTTATTTGTACAGCATATGCATGTTCTAATAATTAATTCCTAGCTCAAACTGGTAAGTTGTATCCTTCAGGACAGTAAAACCTGAACCATGTTTTGCTGTAGATCTACCATTATTACTGATGCATAGATTCTTGGCTAAGACCTCCCATGACTTTTAGTAGCTGTGTGCAAACTGTTATGAGCTTGAAAGGTTTTGAGCTCACACCGCCCCATTTCAAGATAAGTCCAAAACAGTTACCTCAGCCTTACTGAAAATGTTTTGACTGTCTTGAAACAATTGTTTCACATTCGTAGTAGTACCGTTTTAAGCTCTGAACAATTCTGGAATGGTCATAATGTTTCTGGCAGGATCAGTGAAGCCCATTCTGAACACGAAACATTTTATGTATCAACAATCTTTAGTAAAAATTTCTGAAGTATTCAAAGTCAGCTACTATAGGATAATGTAAATTTTGGGAGGTTGTTGAATTCCTGGGTAACATCCCTCCCCTCTCCCCCCCACCCCAAGTCTGCAGCATCTGTGGAACTGCTTTTTACTATTGCAGAATATGAAACATACGTAGCATCGTGTGCACAGGGAGAGCTGTGTTATTCTATGGTTGCAAAGATCAGGAGGACCGGCAACACCTTTTCCAGCTAACAACGTTTTATTAAAAGGCATAAGCTATAGCTCATGAAAGCTTATGCCTTTTGATAAAATTTGTAAATCAGAAAGGATGATTTCTGATTTATAGCCAGATGCACCCTCACAAGCAAATGGGAATTTTCTCTGATAATGACAACAGAAAATGATGGTATAATCCAGCTTGGCTGATTTATCAACTTCACTTACGTCTATGGAACTAAGTGAAGATGCTCTCATTAGGAAGACAAATCTGCCACTTTCTTCATAGTAAGATATCTTCTCCAGACCCGTAGTAACCCTTAGGTGAGGCAGTGGAGTGCCTTCGTAGCAGTAAGGGGGAAAGTCATTTATCCCAACAGTCCCATTGTTGGGATAAAATTTCAGTGAGATCCCATAGAAATATGTCGAAGATAAACTTTATTACCACAATAATGACAGTAAATCAGGCTTGTTGATGCTTTTTATTGTGAGATGGGGAGTCTGGTAAAAAACTAGAAAATGACCATGATGTAACAAGGAACTTAAAAAAAAAATGAAGCTTCAGATTTGTAACTCACATATATGAATACAGGAACAAATTGGCACAGAAATGTTAAACATTGTTCCCAACACTGTTTAGAAGATTACTCTAACTTGGTTTCCCTAAGGAAATGAGTGTTTTATGGTAAGGTTAATCTCTTAATAAAACTGCAGAGCATCATGCTATTAGTCATACAGTGAATTTCAAAATTTAAGAGCTTTATATTAAAAACTGGGAAAAGGTAAAATGAATTGATTGCAATTGTAAATTGATACATTCCCATTTTAATTCTCCTCTTCTACAGTCCAAGGCAAGTATAAATGTTAACATAACACTGTTAAATCAAATCTCAATGCAAGAGAACCAATTGCCTCTCTACTTTAAATCTTATCAACTTTCCAAATTTTCATACTAAAATATATTATTGTATTAATACAAACTACAGTATTATACACTACTGTGTAATAAATAAAGAAATATAAAAATAAGACACATAAATATAAAAGTTTTCTAAAACTAAAAAGGTACATATGTCAGTAAGAAGGGTATTAATACTGCCAGGTTTGAAAACATACAGTACAAAATGTTGCACAGATCTAAAAACTAAAAGAAATAAAATAATACTGATAGGTTAAAATCAGCTAACATTGTCAATAAATGGGGTCCAGAATAACTAACATTTGGAAACATATGAGCCCAATAACATATCATGTATTTGTGTGAAATAAAGTGAGCCAATATAATAGATCAGAAATTTCCCTTCATAATTATTGTAGAGAAATTCTCCAGATAAGAAATTAAAAAAGCAACAACTAAAAGTGAAGAATTGCATTATGAAATGTACCAGTGCTTTTACTTCTGTGATGGCTGGGTGTTTTTGTCCCATGATTTAGTTTACTGAAATTTAATACAGATCAACAAATGCTAGTTATTGTAGGCCACACATTGGAGGAAGGCTGGTCAAAGCCTTTAAAATACTGAGAAATGGCACTTACAGCACACAGGGTCTTGCATAAGGCCAAAAGAGATACAAAGCTTCATGTCATATCCTTCATATTTTTTACTACACACTCCAGACACAATTACAAACACTGATTTTGACAACTTGGGTGTCCTCACCAGTATTAACACTGTTAGTCCCTGCAATCAGAACCCCACCACAATCTTTCTTTTCAAACTATATTTTCAACCACATGAGTAAGAAACTTCAGTCCTTCTATCAGCTGCTCCCTTAAGGCTAACAATACACTTTAAATGAGAACATGTTCTACTAACAAACATCTAAATGTTATAAACTGCTACCTTCTAAGCTGAATTTACAAAGGTAGTCAAACACTGTTTGGAACTGTGTCATATCTTTCTGCTTAAGGGAAGTCTGTAGTGCAGAAATTCTCACATTTTAAAAATATAATAAAATACTGAAGCGGAATTAGCAGAATTGTTTCACTGATAAAATAAAATAATAAAAAGAACATAAATCTCTCCCAATTGTACAATCAAAATATTAAACAAAAAAAAAAAAAAATAATACTGATGGTAACAACTTGATGTCCAACACATACCAAATAAAACATGTTTCCTACAACATGTTAATCTATTTGCTTCCAGAGTCATCGTGTTCTTCTAATCTGTTTCAGGTCACAAACTTGTTCCTAAATTTGAAAACTGTGAAAAATTACTAGATTTGAGATTCAGGCACACCTGGATATATATATTTTTTATATTTTCTGTTTTTTTTTAAATTTTTGTTACACAGTAGTGAACAGGAATCACAGTGCACAGACTACTGTGCTTCCATAAAAAGCATGTAGAGTATAGAACAACTTTCATTACCAGTTGAGATTCCTTCTCCTTGTACAAAACCTCATCATCAGTTAAACTTTATTTGCTGCTGCTTCTGTCATTAGCTCCTCTTTTAATATAACTTCTGGTTTAATACTGTTTCCTTCATCTACGGCTTCTTCGTCCTTCATGCTATCTTCAGTTATTTCCTCCTCTTCCTCCTCCTCCTCCTCTTCCTCCTCCTCCTCTTCTTCCTCCTCCTCTTGTAATTTTCCACATTCTTTTTCTTTTTGTGATTCCTCCATGTCTTTGTCTTCATCTTCTTCCTCTTTTTCACTGTCTTCCTCCTCCCTTGTTATGCTTTCTCTCTCATCAGAGTCAAGCTGTGAGGGAGAAGCCACGGCCCTTGCATGCTCATTCCCCAGGTGCTCCTGTGCTGCTCCTTCCTGTTCTGTGCTGTCACGTTCTTCAGCTTCCCTTTTACAATAGGAGTAGCGATGATTCATGTGCTGAGAGTAAGACCCCGAGTGAGAAAAGCGCTTGCCACATTTGTCACATTGATAGGGCTTCTCTCCAGAGTGCAGTCGCGTGTGTTCGATTAAATGATGCTTATGTTTAAATGCTTTTTTGCAGATTCCACACTCATGAGGTCTTTTACCTGAAAAATAGAAATAAGATCATTTCCAAGCTCCCCAGGGCATATTTTGCTTGAACTGGGACTTGCTCAATCCATCTACACTGCTAATTTTTTTAGGGGAACCTCAAAGACAAATTTGAGCATGAAATTGAGCAAACTCAGGGAGGCAGTGAAAGATAGGAAGGCCTGGCGCAATATGGTTCATGGGGTCACGAAGAGTCGGACACGACTTAACGACTGAACAACAACAACAAAGACAAATTGGTTCATCAGAAGTCAAAAGTGGGGTACCATTCTCAGCAAGTATTACAAGAGGTCCCTTCTAGACTTCTCATCACAAACATCAGAACTTAAGGAAAGCTGTTGGATTTGCTCTTTTTACAGAATGTAAATAAGGTTTGGTGATTTGTAATTCCATCATATTTGGAAGGTACCACACTGAGATTAGCAGACTTTAAGTTTTCCAGAAGTTCTAAATAAGGATCTGCGAGGGTGCATATCTTATATGAACAGATATACAGAACCTAAGAAAAAAAGCTTGATTTTTTTAAAATGGAAAATTAATGGTATTTTGTCTAAGTAGGGACAAGTAGGGACAACAATAATGATGGAAAATATTAGTCCAGAAAATCAAACAGCAGTTAATAAGTTATTGACTCTGTTTTCAGACAAATCTACAGACTCAGTAAGTTAAGGATTCCATGTCTTTTAAAAATCTGAATAACTGAAAGATAATCTCTTATAATTAATATTGGCGTGAACTAATTATTGGCAACTAGTGATAAAAGCTATGCTGATATCTAATATGAAATTGGATGTTACACTCTACTTCTTACTCCTGTGCAGGATTCAAACTTAAATTAGACTTGTGCCATGATCCAATTTTTACAAAAGGAAGTCCATGTGAACAAGAAGACGTACTTCTTCACTTTGTTTCGTTGCTTCTGGCACTTTTCAGTCCGGCTCATCTTCCTGATCCTTTCCTTGCTTTAGATGTGAATGGGTCAGACACGTGAATAAGAAACATGGATATCCCAGATGCATCTATGTTATCCACAACAGCTCAACAGCTGCTTCCTCTCTGTCTTATCCTCCTTAACAGAGAAATTACTTGCAGTATTCTACCTCTAAACTGTAATTTAAATTAATGAATTAGATACAACTTGTTCCAATTTTTGAAAATGTTTCAAACTAGCAAGGAAAACATCTTTGCAGCCCTCTGAATCTATCATCAATACAAATGTGTATCTGGTCAAGTCCTACTCAACTGAGCTCAATATGGAACAGCAGGAGCTATTTTTTGACACAGAGATGCACATTCCCATTTGGGATTACCACCTGTTACATGTGCTTATGCCTGTTGTTGTAATTGGACCTGAATTAAAAATTGTGGTGACTTAATTTCTTGTTCACATACCTGTATGTTCATATTTATGCCTTAAAAGTGAGCTACTCTTCTGGAATATTTTGTCACACAAATCACATGCATACATTCCATTTTCTGTCTTTCTCATCTTCTTCTTCGGTGGTGTAGAATCAGAATCATTTTGATCCTCTACATTTGATACTCCTTCTGAGCTAGTGTCTTGTCTTTCATCCTAAGGAATCAAGGAACAAAATTCTTAATCTGTTAAAATATAATGTTGGTAACAGGATGTACAGTAAAAAGCATAATAAATGTTTACTGCACATTGGTAACTCATTTAATCTCAATTGTGACATATCAATCAATATTGCTCTGTTAATGGCTGAAAAGCCATGAATATATGCATAAGAGATATTTATGTTCAAGACTAACCCAACAGACAGACCACTGGTTAGCACAGAGAATTCTCGTGTAAAATTTTAAAAAATGAAGATTTGGTAAGAAAAAAAAAATATAGACTGAAAATGATGAAGGCAGTTTCACTAAAACTTCATAAACATTAATAATATTCATGCTTCAAAGATCACTACTACTATAGGCAGTCCTTGTTTAGCAACTGCCTTGTTAAGCGACCAGTCACAAATATGATGGTGATAAATGGTAGTAAAAAAAATTATTTTCTAACCAATGTGTGCACTTACGCCCAAATTTCTGCGCCTGATGACAATGCGCACCAGAGTGAGAGTAACTCTGACCATTTAGCGCTTGTTAAATGAGGGCTACCTGTATGAGACCTACCAATCTACTGTAAGAAATACAGTTTCACTCAAAAGTTTAGGCACCCCTGGTCAAATTGCATGTTTCAATGAATCTCTGAGAGAACTGAAGCTCACACAACCTTCTGCAAATTTGAATTCATACTTACTAATCATATGCATTTGTTTACAGATTCAAAATAAGAACACTCATTATGGTAGGCACAGAGGTTTGGACATATTTTCAGTCAATATTTAGTATTAATTCTTTAGCAAAAAAAATAACAGCACCCAAATGTTTCTTGTAGGCAGCTAGGTGTCTTTCTGTTCTTGCTTTTGGATTCTCTTGTCACTTGTCCTTGCAGAAGTCTTCTAGCTCAGAAAGACTCTTAAGTCTCTTTGCCTACATTACATGTTGAGATCTCTCCACAGATTCTCAGTACTATTCATGTCTGGATTGTGAAGGCTATTCCAAAACCTTTACCTTGTTTTCTGTAAGTAGTTTGTGGTTGATTCAAATATATGTTTTGAATTGTTGTCTTGCTGAAATAATCCATTTTTTTAAAAAATCAATACAATAAATATCCAACTTCTTTTTAGCTTCATTTTTTTTTACCAAATGTGGAACATTTAGCTTCTAGGATATGCTAATATTCTTCCTTCCATGTGCACAGTATTTCCTATGTCATTAGCTGCCAGACAACTTCAAAGCATAATAGAGTCACCTCTGTGTTTAATGTTTTGCAATGTGTTCTTCTCTTCAAACGCTTCATCCCTTTTCTCCAAAAGTATCTTGTATGTACAGTTGCGGCCAAACAGTTCAGTTTTTGCTTCATCAGTCCAAAGTACTTTGTTCCAAAATGTCTCAAGCTTATCAATATTTTCTTTTGCATACTTTCAACAATGACCTGTGTTTTGAGGTTTCCTTCTGACAACTCCCCCATGGAGTTCACTATTGTATAAACAATACTACACTGTGGACAACTATTTCAGTATCAACTAAACTTCAGCAGCTTGTCTGCAATGATCTTTCAGTTCTGTTTTGCAGTTTGGGGGCAGTTCTAACCAATTTTCTTGATCTTCTAGATGTTATCCTGATTTCAACAATTCCAAGTAACTTTAATTTCTTAGCAATGTTTCTCACAGATGAAATTGCTAGCTGCAAGTGGTTAGAGATTTTTATAGCCTTCCCTTGCTTTGTAAGAATGAATTATCTCCATTTTCAAATGCTCAGAAGATGCTTAGAAGATCCTATGATTGCTTGAAAGGAGACAGAACAACAATCACAACCTGAAAAGTCAGAAGCGTCAGGGTATTTTTTTACCTATAGAATCATCTTCTCCTGGCTAACTGTAGGCCTGAGTCAATCACCTCTTTGGGTCTGTAGCACTGAATCAACCAGAAGGGTGTCCAAACTTCTGCATCTGCCATATTCACTGCTTTCTTATTTTGAATGTTTAAAAAATTGCACATAAATACTAAGTATGTATTCAGATTTGCAGAAAGATATGTTTATACCATATTAAGGTTGTGTCAGCTTCTGTTCATTAAGGGATTCATTAAAACAAACAATTTGATCAAACATAATTTGATCATATACATGTGTATCAAGCTGTTTACTATGTCTCTCATAAATTTACATGTATTTCTAATGTTCTGATGTAAATTCACATTCAACAATTACTGTAGAATTTTTTAAAAAAATGATTTAATTTTATCCTACACAAGAATTTTGTAATAGAGGGATCGGCAGCCTGTGACTCCAGTCTGTATGCACTGTCTGAATCCCTTTTCTGTGCCCCTCAGAGCTGTTCTGATCATGAATTCTGAGAGCTTACAGAAATTTCTTGGCATTTTGGGGAAAACTGTAATGCATGCCCTAGAGTACATCACAGTTTTAAAAAACAAAGAACCCCCTCAGAACTCCTCCATAAGCAGACTTGTCATATGTGATGTGGCTTCACCCACTTTGTGATCCTTGCACTTTTAAAAAAAAATTAGGTGAGGCACTTGGCCAGCATAAGGTTGCCTGACTCTTCTAACAACACCAACAAGCTTAAAAAAATAACTTTGTAAATTTTTAAAGAAATGTGACCACAGCAATTTACAAACTGAATTTTCCTTACTAATTAAGTTTACTGTTAGATTTATATCAGTTACATAATTATATTAGTTTCACTAAGCCTGGATGAGTGGAAAACCTGAGTAATTTGGATATGACATTAAGAATTCCCCAATCAGTGGAACATGAAATGGAAAGCCATTAGGAATGGCTTTTACATATACATGAGGAACAAGAGACAACAGCTCCATGTATAAAGAAAAGGCCGTAAGATTACTAACGGTATCATTCGACATCAAACAATTATATGGGAACAGAAGCCTCTCTTTTTGCCTTTTAGCAAGACATAAAGTGTTCTGGGGTAGCTTCTGTATAGGCTATTTCTGCTTGGATGTTATAGAACAGACTAGAGAAACTGTGGCCTTACAGGTAATTGGACTCCAATTTCCACTGACCGGTGGTAGCAAGCCAGTTTAGTTCTCAGCATTTGAAAGGCCACAGATTTCTCATCTGGCTATAGAAATTTCATGCAGGTGGCAACTTAAATGTCCCCATAATCAGTCTGAATATTGGGGGAGGCATGCTAGTGGAGACTTCACCAACTTACTCCATATCGGGATAACCATGACACACCTTACCAATCATCTTGTCACATCCCATTTTACACAATTACGTTTACTGGTCCCTACATTTGATTTAATTCGGCCTTATTGCCATTTTTTTTTATCTGATTGGTATGACAAGAACACAACATTGTTGATAAAATGAGAATGCTAAGCCTACTGTGAAAACATCATGAATATTTTTTTAATGTTCAATAATGAGGTCTTCTGAAAAGTATTAAAAGGCAATATCTGGTACATATAGCAACTGAAGCAAAGAATAATAAAGGGGAAGGTGAAGAAGAAAACTCTGGGTAGACAAAAACAGCAACTAAAGGATTATTACAGTACCAAAAATATGTTGATACGCTGCAACTATTCAAATGTAAACATTTTTCAATCATTTGTTCCAACAGGCCAAATAGGCAATGCTTTTGATAAATATCCATCTTCAAAAATATTTGATATAGTCCTAACTGGTTATCATCACTTGCATAAAGATCCAAAAAGTAATAGCATGCATCCTCAAAGTTTCATTTATATCTTTTTAGAAATATATTACAATGTAAAAATGCATGCTAGACATGTGTATTATACTATTTACACATCACAGTTTAGACAAGTCCATAGAGAAGACTGAAACAATGGCAACACCACTCACAGATTCCTGATTTGAACTGTCCACTCTTGGTACCAGGCTATGTGATATAATTAAAGAACATCTAGGGAGTGATATGAAAGACCCTTTGCTTATACAGTACTAGGCATGAATTATTTATGCTGAAATTAAAAAATGTTTTAAATTTTATCAGCCACATATGATTACTCAAAATAACCTATAATATTAGCAAAACTAACATTACATTTTCCATATCATATCTTTTTTTTTTTAATGACACTGCTTCATAAACTGAAATATTCACATATAAATGGATATAAGTTTAGGTACCTGACTTCCATTGGCCTGCATCTGTTTTGGTGTTTCTTGAACTGTAGGGTTAACTGTGGCTGAATAAGTGTAAGCTACCTGTGGGATAAAAATGGTTTGCTTATTGGCAGCAAGAGCTCTTAAGCATGGAACACTGTTCTGGTCAGCAATGGCAACAATTGTAGGTAACTGGGCAGTAACTGTAGGAATAGCAATATTAATGGGATTGGCACTTGGTGGGATTACATTTACAACTGGTTCAGAGTCTGTAATACTGCTGTCCTTTTGTGGTTCTTTTTTTGCACAAGTTAAGTTCAAAGGTTCTTCCTGAACAGAATATGCACTGTTCTGGTAAACACTAGTAGATCGTTCCAATGAGTCTCCATGTTGCTTTGGTAATGAAAGGTCAAGAGGTTCTATTTGTGGCTCTTCCTGGACACCCTCATTAAGGTACAAGAAACCCTGTGCATTTCTAGATGAAGAGAGGTTAAGGGGTGATGGGGATGGTGTGTTATGCTGCGAGCCATTGTGAGCTGATCCTGTTGATACAGTCTGTGGTTTATCAGTCTTAAGAGGACTTACAGCTTTAGGTTGGCTGTCCTGATGTTCATTTGCAGCTGTAAATCCAGTGTGGTCATCATTATTAATAGAGTTCTTTAATTTGTCAGGTTCAGGGGAAGATTGTCCAGATGTTGGTACAGAAATCTGGCCAGCTTGCATTTTTTCAAACCACTTTTTAACTACATCCAATGGCAAATTTACTGAATCAGCAATTTTTGAGAGCTCATCTGAGCTTGGTTGTGCATTTAATGCATAATAGGCTTTAAGGAGGGATAAAAGGTTTTTTAAAGGAGGTTGACCAGGAGATGGGTTAACCTCCCCTGCTTCTGATGAAACAGAGGATTCAGACTTCTCAACTTCTGCACCACTGAGTTGAGGTGGCTGAGTGGAATTTTTGATATCATAGTGCTTTGATTCTTGAAGTGCATTAGGTTCCCCTGGACAGTCATCATGAAGAAGGCAAGTGCTATCATTGGTCTCTCCTTCAAAACTTTTTTCTTTTTCAGACTTCACTCTGAGATCTTCTGGTAATTTCTCAGTTTTGCAGCTGTTACTTGGGGCAGAGTTTTCTTTTTTAAGATTTTGTGGTACAACCTGAAGAGGGCTAGGTTGCTCCAAACTGTAATTAATGATAATTTTGGTTGTCCCATCTTGATCAACCAAAGGAAGACTGATAGCTGAAATGAGGGAATGTCCAGCTTGTTGTAGGGGTGCAGTGTTGATTGTTTCTTGTTCTTTGGATGTAAGATTGGTGTGACTGTTCTCCAATACTTGTCTTATAACATTACCATCCACAGCAACTTTAAGTACATTTTGAATGTCACTTAAGTTGATACTTATTGGAGATACCAGACCAACAGTTGGCAAAACAACAGCTTGCACCACGCCCTGAGTAGAACTGGTTGCCTGTAATGGGCTACCACCACTAAATACCCCATTTTGCAAAGGGGCTGAACAGTTGATTCCTGATGCAACCACTATGGGCTTGAATTCATAATCCACAGGTTCAGTTTTAATTTGGTTTACAGGGAGCTGTTCTTGTAAGGGCTTATTTTCTATCTTTTGTCGTACTTGTGGTCTTGTTGGGCTACCCGGAGATGCAGAAAGAGAAGGAGAAGAGCACTGAGATGTCTTGATCCCTGATCGTGCTCGGCCATTCACAGGCACCATACCAATACATTTCTTACTGCTTATGTGGGAGCTGTAGGAACCAGAATGGGAAAAACGTTTCTTGCAGTTTGGGCACTCGTATGGCTTCTCTCCTGGATACATACATACATATATAAAAAGAAACATCATTATAATGTAGAAATCTCAATTAAGAGGTTATAGGATGGATTTACAGGGCCAACATTGAAATAGTTCTGTGAGTAGAGGTTTCCTTCCAGATGTGGAAGGAAACCTCTATCCAGCCTGATATCCATATAGCAACTCCTCCAGATTTCCAGACCCAAAATTAATATAGGCTAATTGATATGTATTCCAAACACTGGAATGGACACAACCCAACTCCTACCCTCTGAAAGGAATGGTATTCATAGATTCATTGTTCCCCTTCTTTCTACTGATAACGAAAGTGTTCCCAATTTTTTTGCAAAGGATCTAGATTTCTTGTGTTCATAAAATACGTACATTGCATAGCATGTTTTCAAAAACATTGATTTATTCACTGGGCTTGCGAATGTCAGTAGTTCAACTGAACCACCCATATAGTATGGTATATACTTGTCAAAACATTTTCAATGATAATATCTAAGACAAATCAATGATACAAAGAATCATGCTTCATATAGTTCACCAGGCACAACACTCATTCTATGCTGGAGCAAAGAACTGAATGGAAGGAAAATTATGGCCCAGCATTTTATAGTCTGTAAATGCTTATACAAGAAATCATGGAGTGGTTCTAATCACCTGCACAAGAAGGTAAACCAACTGTGGCATATATGGAATATCTCTGAATTAATATCACTTTTCTTACAGCAGACAGTGCAAAATATAAGATAGCCTATGCATATAGACTATCTTTTGATATTACTATTATTATTATTATTATATTTCAAAGCAACAACTATTAAATAGAAATATCTTAATGCCACTTCACAATTTAACCCATAAAATGGTCATAAGGTTGAACTGCTTCAGTATTGTTCAGTAAATCTGAACACTAACAGACTGCTTAGTTTGTTTATATATTTTTATTCTGTTTTAGCTGCCCACTGAAAAATCATATTCAATATCTCAAAGTAGAGGAAATGTATACTATGACAGAAAAGTCGAAAACATGTACACTGACAAGCAAAATACTAGGATATTTACCACTGTGGATTCTTAAGTGTTCCTTTAAGTGATGTTTATATTTGAAAGCTTTTCCACATTCAGTGCACTTGAATTTTCGATTACCACTAGATTGTGTCACATGTCTCTATAAGACAAAACATGAAGATCAATCAGAAGACTAAACAGGAATAATTAAGCTTGTATGTGTGAAAAATCTCTTATTTGTAATAAGATACACTGAAATTTAACAGAGTTAAAAATCATCAGATGATTGAAGATATTGCTTGTGAAAAAAGAACAAGAAGGAAAACAGGTGAGCCATATTAGAAAAACAAGCAACAAAAATCACTTTATCCTCTATCTGAATTTCAGGCAGAGATAGTTTTGCCATTTTACATTCCTAGGAAATTCCATAAGGCATTCCGTTATCTAAAGAATCTGAGTAAAGATACATTATAAACATTATAGAAACATTATTTTTAATTATTTGACTTGATTTTTCCATTTACATGCTTCTAGTTCTTACTGTTGGCCTTGAATTCCTTTATGCATCCACATCATAGGACTGTTCTAAAGAAGATAGTCCAGTAACAGTCACAAATTATTCTCCAAATAAATGCACAGAAATCATATTTCGAAAGTTAGTACAGCTCAAGATTAATAATCAGTATTCCTAAATAATACTGAAGTGACTTCAATTTTAAAAAAAAACACCTTTTTGCAATATGTAGAATGTAAGTTTTTGTGACCTCCCTGTTTTCTGCATGAAATGGGAGAATCACAAAGAATTTTTAAAAAAAACCTATTAAGGAGACTCACGCATTTACATAAAGTAGATTACACAGATGATGCTAAACTTGCCCTTATGTCCTGAGTGCCAAAAAAGACTTGCAGGTGGCAGAGATCAGAAACCGTTTCTGCAATCAGAAACAAACAGGCACAGAGGGGATCCGATGGCTTGGTCCCTTGCTAGTTCTCCCAGGAGTTGCCAAACCCTCCTCCTAAAACCTGCTGCCAACTCCTTCCCACAGCCTGTAGGGCAAGCTGACTAGATAGGCTGCCACCCTGAGAAAAATCCTCTCTGCCACTGATTTACCAGGGAGAAGGTAAGTGGCAATTTCCTTCCTTCAGTAACCTGATCTGTCAGTGTGCTTAGAGGCTAGACCCCTTACCCAGGACCAGCACCACTACCTCATTAAGAATTTAAATCTGTGTTGCATCACAGGTAGTGACACTGAAGAAAATTAAAAGGAAAAAGGAAGAAGAAATGGACTACTTTCTCAAGAGGATGATATTAGTCCTTCTCCATTCAGAGTACAGCTGTTCCCTCAACCCAGGATTTCCCACAAACGTAATGCATGTGAGAACTCAGCCTAGATTGCAGTCCATAAAATAAAACAGAACCTATAGTGCAAACTAGTTTTACTAGTCCTAGCTTGCTATCTCAATTCGCTCGATTTCAGCCTGGTTGCTATTGGCTGAGGCTTTGCCCTTACCTGGCTTTCATAACCTTGGAAGAGAAAAGACAAATGTGCGACAACAACAATAAAATGGGGTCCACCCTGCACTCTTATAAGCATTCATCTGAGGGGAAACCCACCTCCTGATTGTCTCTTCAGGGTTTGATTTTCCCAGACTTCTATTATCTCTGCCCATTTCCTGGATTAACCTTTGCAGTTTCTGAACTTCTTGAAATGGAACTCCTTGACATTCACTATTGAAGTGGACCCATTTCTAAGGCTGTATGGTATCTTTTATACCTGTATGACATGATCTCAAAGTAAGTTTGTGTTCTGCATCTTAGTGCATTGTCTCTCTCCTTATACATAACCCTAATCAGATGGTATTATTCAAATATGTTAGTCTCTCTTGTGTATACTGGTAATAATGTTACTAAATCTCCAGTAAAACTATTACGGTTTGCCATTTGTGGATTTCTGACTTAAGTTCTACATAACTCTAACCCTGTTCTAGACATTTTGGGGTACAGATCAACTTGACTTATCAGAAACAGTACAAGGGTGTATAGATCAGTAAACTTCTCTTAAAAAATTAGCAACAGTTGATTAATTTGGAATACAGCTGTTGAGCAAGTGTCTTCCTAATTTATCTCCCATAGACATAAAATGATATCTCAGTATACTTTGACAGGTAAGGCTGAATATAATCCTATGATCGATATGCAATTTTAGATCAGATTTATTATGTCCCACATATTTATATGTGTACATTACATGACTGACTCATATGCATGTGCATATTTATATTAAACTTATTATATTTTTATTATTGTATGAAAATTAATTATCTTCTGCTTTAAGACATTTCTTTAAATATATATCTAAATGGATTTAGCTAAATTCATTGTTTACTAAGAATTATTCCAGACACCATCTTGATTCTTAAAAAATGTCTGAAGAAAACAACAACAATATATCAAGTGGCTTTCCAACTCAATAGTTCATTATTATTTGAATCAATAAACTTAACATTTCTCCAAATTCAAAGATCCCCAGGGCTTAGATATGCATTTTCTGTGGTCTGATAGTATATTAGAATGAAGGACTGCATGAAATTCTGTCCGTGCACTGGATGCAGTTTTATTTTCCAGTGTATGGCAATTAATTACACTCCAACTGCAGGATATACTCAAAAAGATCTATTTGTAGAACAGAAGAGTGTAATGGAGTACTACATAAACAAGAGCTATTCACTTCATTTCAATATTCAGAAACAGTTTGTACTTAAGTGTTCATATAGGGGAATAACATGGATAACTAAGTGTTGGTTATAGTAGTTACTTTTCTTGTACAGATAAATTTAGTTAATCTAATTAATATTTTGTAGAAGTTCAAATTGGTATGATATTTTAACTGATTAGTCTCTTGAATGAAAACTGTCAATCCATCTGATTGTTTCGAACAATGGATCATATTTTGCATAGCTCTACATGTGAAGCTGGTCATTTGCTCCCCCTAGTCCTGGCTAGGGTATGTATACAAATCTGGACACTGGGGCCACAGGCCAGTGGTGAGGCTATAGTACGGTGCAAGAAGAAAGTGAAGCAGGGAAATGGAAAAGGAGGACAGAGGCTTTGGAGGCTGGTGGTAAATTGGAGAACTGGGAAAGAAAGAAAGGAGGCGTGTTTGGATTAGGGACTCTTGTGATTTTGAGGATGCAGCCAGAGGCTGGAATTTGGAAGGCAAGGCCAGAGTCCAGACATTCAGGGAGAGGCTGTGGTGGAATGGATAAGAACACCGAAGCTGGGAATTTGGGAAAAAATTAGGAGACTGTGAGGATGGAGTGGGAAAGGCAGATGGATGAACATGAAAGAAAGTTACTGAAGATTGTAAGAGGAAGTAGTGTAGGAAAAATACGGTGTAGGATTCATTGGATGTAAGTGGGGCAGTGGAAGTATAAAAGTGTAGTGGAGGGTACAGTAATGAAAGAGGAGACTAGATTATAGATAAATGCGTATAAATGTGGTTACTCGGAGTGACTTCATCTTGGAGCATAGTAGGTTGGGGGACAGGGTGAGTAGCGGTTAGGGCTAAGTCATTTGGCCAGGACTGATAGTGGTGGATGGGTATGGGCTCTGAGGAGCTTAAAGGAGGCACCCTGTGGCCACAAAGGCTACTAATAAGAGTCTTGGTGACTGCATATGGCACAGTGCAGCCTCAGGAGATCTTCTTCCTAGCATTTTCCCGGAAGTGCAGGGTCCGCTTTTCAGATCATCAAACGCCATTTCATGTGATTGAACACAACAACTGGGTCCAATTGGGTGTCTTCATGTCCATGTCAATTGTGTCCTGCCACCTTTGTTTTGGTTTTCTGCGTGGGCGTTTGCCATGAGTCTTAAAGTGGTAGGCAGCGCAGGTGACGGTATGGATGCTGCTCATGGCCATACCACTGTAGGCGTTTTTCCTTCATTTTCTCTATTATTGGTGCAGTGCCTCTCTGCTGCTGCACTGCATTGTTGCTGACGTGGTCGAGAAGGGAAACACCTAATGACCAACTGCCTGGACTATTACCTTGGACCAGATCTGAGTCATTTTATTGGAGATCTGTTTATTGGGGATCTGTTTATTGGAGATCTGTACTCTCAGTGAGTTTCAACCCCACTAAGTAGACCAGACAAGGAAATCAATTCCACAGGAAGGCTAAAGCCATGACTACAGAGCAACTCAGGGCTCCAGTAACTGTTTTCTAGTTCAACAGCCACTGCCGTATCTGCCTTTACAAAAGACCTGCACACCAATATTTGAGGACAGACCCACTTATAGCTTAAGAGTGGGACCATAATTCCCCTTGAACCGTGAACTAACCTGCACAGCCATCAAACCAGATGAAAGGGTTAATGCAGTAGAGGCAAGTCAGTAAATCACCAGTCACTTCGTTTCTTTCCTGCCCTTTCTGCACTCACCCCCCTCCAGTATGGAGGAATCCATAGCATGTACGTATATCACATTTTTTCTATATTGATATGCTCTGGTAGCATATCAATATAGAAACAATATACAGTATTATTCAGATTACGTAAACTTGTGCATACTGTTATCTGGTCAAGAAGATTTTTACTATTTAGTAAAATAGTCATATTCTGCCTTTCAGGGCAAAGCCTCTTTAGTGGACATTTCCCTTCTAAAAGCTAATCATTTAGAGCAATTATGAAATACATGCAGGACTATTGGACTCCTGTGACAGGAAATTTGAAATTCTACACTCATAATTACAGGCAGTATTATAGGCCATTATAATCTGCCATGTGTTTTTTACTCTTCATCTTGCGGTTTTCAGTCTATGAAGTAGATCATATCATTTCTGCTTCACAGAATGTGAACCGCTAGCTGAAAAATAAAATTAATCAATACTGCAGTGTTAAAAATGTGTCAAAATTAATAATTGTTCCAAAATGTTTTATCAATAAAGAAATACAAAATGTAATATTTAAAGATATGGGAAGTGTCAGAATACAGATTTCCCTTGTTTTATGCTGGGGATACATTCCTGAAAGTCTTGCATGAAATGAGTTCACATAAAGCAAGATACTGATCCAGTGGAAAAAAGGAAGTTTTGGGGTATAGTGTCAAATTTTATAATCCAAATTCTTTGACAAATGTGCTCATACATTTTTAGAGCCTTACTCTTAAACACTACAGTATTCAAACATGTTTTTTTCCTTGTTTCACATCCTATGTACAGTGAAAGCATTTTCTCCCTCTTTTCTACACCTGGATTTCTATATCTGGATTTGTGATAATTTGTTATCATGGCAGACAAAGAGGTAGAATGCATCACAGCACTACAAATTTTATTAGCATTCTTTGTTATGTTGCACACGGTAAAGATTTTTCCAAGTTAACAACTCATCTAGGGCTGAGGATCCTTCACTAGCCTTGGCACAACATATTATGTCCAACTTTGTTTCTACTGTTAAGACGTCCTTTTCCTTTTGGGTAAGGAGATTGGACACGATGTTGATGGTCATTTTGGCCCCATAGTAACAGTAGTAGCTATTGCAGGTATAGAAGTAAGTAGAAGATAGATAGAACCACCACAGAAGACAATGATAAATGTATGAGTGAGGACAAAAAGGGGTTTTGGTTGGAACTGTTTAAGCAGTTTTGTGGCAAGAAGTCTTGGTATGTTTCCAGACCTTTAGTGCAAATTGATTATGCTAGGATAAATCATACAATAGTGACTTTTTTCCTGCATAAAGCAAATTTTTGGATGAAAATGATCAATCAAATAATAGCGATTTCACAGAAAGTGAGATAAACCTTTACAGTGCATTGATTATGTGGATTTGCATTGACTGAAGCTTGGCAGCTGAGAAAGTTAACATAACACTGACTGAAAACACCTGTGCTTAAAATATAAAACACTCCAAGAAAAGCAATTTTTCTAGGCCATTATATTTTAAGATAAATATATTCTTAAAACATTTGTGCACAAAGTCAAATTCAAATGCAAACAAAATGACATATGTCTAAAGCAATTAGTAGTATTGAACAGAACAATGATAACAGAATTTCATCACTCACTTGATCTCTTCCTGATTTATGTGATGTCATATGGCGTTCAAGTTGTGTTCTATATGCAAATGTATAACTGCATAAGGAGCAACTAAAGTTATCTTCATTTTTTTCATGGCGATATTTTATGTGTTCTTTCAGAGAGGTAAAGCGTTTATACCCTCTATCACAGTAAGGGCATGTGAGTAGCTGCGAAAATGCATCTGGTGTGCCTGAATGAGAATAAGAAAGTATTATTTTGTTGGTCATTATTACAGCATTCTATTTTGAAACTGGCTTTCAATTTTCATCAGTTCACCTCCAGTCAGTTTATAAGGGACCAAAAGGTGGCAAGCATATCTATTTATGCTATACAGGTAAACTCAAGCCTCCTGCCATTTAATTCAGTTTAAGAGCATAAAACAATCTTTTGCAGATAAAATCAGTGACAGCTGATATTTGTAGGAGCTGATGGGATAGAGAACAGAATAACTACTTGCTCCTGATCAGCCTCTTCTGCCACCATTCTCTATTTCTTCCCTAACAGCTGAACAGATTGATTTGAACTACTGCCACACTACCATGCTGGTGTGAAGAAAACTACAAGGACAACTGCTTGTCCCCAGTGGTCAAAATTGACCTAACATGTTACTTTTGGAGATACACTTGGGGAAAAGCTCAAGGCTACCATTGTACTAGTGGCTGAGCAGTTCTGTGTTATAGTGTTGGATTAGTTGGCTGGTAACGTAGCAAGTACTTCTTCTATCTTCTATTTATTTAAAAGTAACATTACTTTCATGATACCTTATGACAGTTAATCACTATTTCATTATGACATCCATACAAGTGCTGAATTTTTATTGGAATGTATTGCTATAACAAATCATTATTTTTAATAATACCCGAAATATAGTAGATGCAGTATAGCACACATTTGACAAGGACTATGCCTATAGTCTTATAGCTAAGAGCCAAAAGATGTGAGATTCAATTGCCTAACAATCTCTCTCCTTAAAGTAACCAAGGGGAATAGGGGCCTAATTTTCATCAGAACATTGGCACTGATGGACATAGTGTGTCCAGAGCGACTTTCTCAAATTAAAATATCCATCAGATCTGCTATTTACTACTCAGTGGGGTGAAGAGCAGTTTCATTGGAACAAGTCCAGTTAAGCAACTGGTGCAGCCAAAAAGCTAAACACTGAAATGAGAATGCCCGTTTGTGGTGGGCTTAAAGGAAAAAAAAATCAAAAAAGTTATGATTATGAATTTTCTACATTATATTTGATTTACATATTTTCCCAAACTCCTTTTCTGTACAGTGTGGATTGTTGCTGGGACTGAAAAACATGACCTCAAAGGACTGCTTGTTTGATATTATAGAGATGCAGTGCACCACATGTGGCTTATGTACCTTTGGATTAGTGTTTTTCAAACTTGGCAATTTTAAGATGTGTGGGCTTTAAGAAGTGTGGCATGCTGGCTGGGGAATTCTGGGAGTTGAAGTCCACACATTTTTAAGTTGCTAAGTTTGAAAAACACTACTTTAGATGCAACTTATACAGCTCTTGTTTCTAATTACACCATTTTAGAAATTACAGAAAAGTGAAACAGTGCTTACCATTTTCATCCTGACCGCTAGCCTCAGGTGTGCCTTGCCGCTGATCTTCCTCGGGTGCTTCAGGGTAGATAACTGCTGTATCTTCTTGTTGCAGAAATTCTTCAACATTCGGGTCATGATTTTGTTCATTTTCTGCATCAGAATCACATTCATCTTTTACTAGAAATGAGGATTGATAATAAGTGTTCTTTAATTACTTTATTTGCATTATGCCTTTATACTCAGCTGAGTACTCAAGACGACTAATAACAATTAAGATAAAGAAGCCACAAAATAGTATTTAACATTAAGTAGGGGTGGCTGTGGGTTGTGTATCAAAAAATTAAAGATGGCCACAACCATGCAATCAAAACATGTGTCACAACACATGTTAAAAAGGGGAGGGGCTTTACTTGCATGGTTGTGGCTGACATCTTGACTTTTTTACCCCCTCTGTGGATACCCCTGATATTAATTATTAAATGTGATGGCCTCTACCAACCTCAGACAAGTTTGAAATGTGTAGACAATGAGATAAAAATACAGAAGTGGATTCTAGCAATCTTAGAATTTCAGTATTTTACCAAGGTTTTTTTTTTTTTTTAATGTAGTATACTTGGATGTACAGGTCACCTCTAGACAACCCCCATCACATTCTCTAATTTCATCATCTTAATCTTTACCTTGACATTTCAAATGTTTTAAGAACTGCAGATGCAATAATATATGTAGAACTCTGAATGAAGTTTCTCCCCCCACCAAAAAAACCTTTTATTTTGGGACAAACATGATCCATTTGATCCATTTATCCTGAACTTTCTATATTTTGCAATTATTCCATGATATTTAATAACTCAGCCAATAGCTAGGTGAAGTTGCAGATGATAAGTAGGCAACTGTTTTTAAAAGTACTGAAATTCTTATTTTAGCTTTATAAATATGACCATGACAACAAGAATAGAAAAGCACAAAATGACTCAGTAGCATAAATTCAATAAAAAATATGGGTTAGGAGGAAGGTCTTTCAACATTAACTAATGTTGAAAATTAACTAAGCATGGTACCAAACACAACTGGACAGGGAAATAATTCCATAAATAATTGCTTTATCAATTATGTACAAAAAGTACTCATACTTTCATGAAAACATGCTTCATGAAGTGTTGCCCTCACTCTGAACAGGCTTTATTTGATAGCAGTTGTTATCATTCACCAAACTTAATTGGCTGTATCAAGGTTTTACTGTTTCCAGAAATGTGACTTAATTTTTTTTAAGTCAAAGTAGCACCTGGATGTAGTACATGGCTGAGAATATGGTAAAAAAGGAGAATTGGTGAGAAAATTACTCCAAAGTGTAATATTTGTCTCCAAAATGTAAACGGATTAACATTCAGCCAAGTTCTATATTTTAGACTTTTATTACTGCAATTTGCAATTTCATTTTGTAAATGAAAGTTTCAGTATGTTTTCCACTCTTAAAACTTGTAACTGAATTAAAGAAAAAAATTCCCTTTAAATTGCACTTCCAGTTGCAGAATTACTTTTTTTAAATTATTTTTTTGGACACACTGAAAATTGCTAAAGGATCTAATAAACTGATTCATGGGGCTGATTTAAGAATTTTTGCTCTTGGAGATACCAGTCAAGTAAGAAAAGAGTCTTTGGAATATGGAAAATCTACTTTTGAGAAGGAAGGCAAACTCTCCAACCCCACAATGTTCTCTTACCAGATACTAATTGCCACCCCCTCTATCTCTCCTCTCCTACAACATGTTCCCTATTACCTTCCTTCTTTTTCTGGACAGGTGGACATACTTCCAAAAAAGGAAAAACCAAACCAAACCAAACCAAACCCAAACCCAAAACCAAAACAAAACCAGCAAGCTATAGTTGCCCATCATTTTTATTTTCTAAAAAGGCTTATGAGGCCCATTTGGAACTCTGAGTAATTCTTTGAAATAAAATGATCTGGAGGCTAGAATTATATATATAATCAAGTGAGGCATCACTAATATCAAAGGAGATCTCTAAAGGGACAATGTACTGTCCTTCTCCCGCCTCCATCCTGAATTTAGGGATCCCAAGCTTATAATATCACAATGCAGAATCAAGCTTTTACAATTGCCATCTGAGAGTTTCTTCTGAGTTCCCCAAGATGTCATCTATATTGACTTGAATGCAGTTTGTTGCCCTATAATTTTTAAATGCTCTTTGTATTTACTGTTTTATTGCCATATTTCTTTCCACATTTATGAAATAAAAGTTTGAAAGCTGCCAAAATAGTTTTGTATTTCTCCCCTTATTTTCAGAAATAGCTATCTCAAATTTAAAGTTAATCTTAGGAGCTGCAATTACATGCAGAGAAATTATGAAAAAGCCTTCACTGGTATCATAATACAAAATGTATATTCATTTACACAGCATATCCTTTTTAGCATGGATAGAAATTTGCAGTATGGTAAAGTAATTTCCATTTCTTTTTGCTTACTTCCTTATTTTTCATTCTTTAACCTTTGTTCATTGCATTTTTAAATGTACATCTAGGGCTGTGATAGTAACAAGAGCTTTCAAGACACATAGAAATGTTTGGTGATCACATGCACCAAGGAGGCACATGTCACTTACCCCAGAGCTATGATACAGTTTAAAATCCTATACAAAATAATAATTCTTTCATATGATTAAAATCATATGAGGAATTGCAGTACTTAAACCATCCTCTTGTTATATCATCAGTTACATAAATTGATTTTATGTACACAGCTGAGGACAAATCTAATACAAAAAGAATACAGCTTATACCGTTACCTCTGCTGTGCTTCATCATAATCTTGTATTATGATCTTGCAACAGATCCAAAATAAATTGTTTATCCACTGTTCTGCTAAGAACAGCAGCTAAGAAATTGCAGAGGCACTGCAGTCAGGGGAAGGAACTGTTGTGCATAATTTATCAGCAACACTTCCACATTGCTCTATTGGGAGCCTAATCTGGTCATTTTCAGTAACTGTATATCCACAGTTTAAAGCCTTAAGTGCAATGCATGTAGAAAGCCTTCAGACAGAAAAAAGATTAGAAGGGAGAGGTATGGTAGTAGAAAAGGAGTAATTTCCTTTTTCAAGAATGCATGGTTATACTAACCTGAAGAATATTCTAAATACTGGAAACAAAGTTAAGGAATTTGATGACAAAATACCTGGACATCCAGATTCATCTGTTTGAGCTTCAGGCCCCAGGATTTCCTTTGTTTCTTTACTACCTAAAATATAATAGGATACAAATGAAGACCAATTCTTTATAACCTAGAAACTTATTCACTTCTAACAGTTCAATTTCCTATCACCTGAGTCACACTGATAAATGTTCATAATATTTGAATATGATGTTATTATTGCTTTTACGTGAATTGCTCTATGCTACATTGTGAAAAAGTGATATAAATAAATAGCATATGCATGATGTAAACAGATGTTTCAGTAGTGCTAGAGAATGAACTAACACTGAAAAATTCCTGTCCTTTATAGCTACCTATCTCACTTCAGGTTAGGGATATCATGAGAAGGCTTCTGATGAAAATTATAATAATTGGCTAAATTCATAACTTAGTAGATCTTCTTTCAGCTACCCCAGTCCCCAGCTATTTAAGTTTTTTATAAGCCAAAGTGAATGGCTTATAGATTGAAGCCAATTGAAAACCAGTTCTTTAAGTTCTGGTATTCTCTATTCTCTATCAGTACCAGTTAATAGCCTTCCTACAGAACTCTGAACAATCATAAAAGACATCTTCATATAATGGACTACAGTTTGCCAATTTGGACATTAATAGGCATTAATGACTCCAGCCAGGTTACATTTATCCCTTTTGTATATATATAATTGACAGTGAATTCAAAATGAGATGATTGAAAGTGAGAATTTACATTGAAAAAAGGTTCATGTGTGCTTTTTGATGGGGGTCTTCAGGATCATTAACTCCAAACATAGTCTAAAAAATGCACTAGGATCTATACGGAGGTCTACAAAGAAGACCTTGAGATCACAGCTGATGCCACTTGGAAGGTTTCATCTAAAAAATTCACAGCCCCTCCATAATAAATCTTTACTTTAAAAATATGTCTAAAAATTAAGCTGAAGTAAAAATCTGAGCATACTGAAGACCATTACATTATTTGGTGTGTTCTCTATTGCCAAAGTTCAAGTTTCTTCTTTGGAAGATAAGCAATCCACTCACTACATGTATACTTCTATTAACCACTGCTTAAAGTCAATTGCAAATGGCATATAAGCAAGAGAAATAAATAAATAAGAACCATTATTGAAATATTGCTTTATTCACAGAAAATCAAATTATAAAAAGTTATCATCTGACTTTTCTACTGAAACAGCTAATTTATTACACATAAAGCAGCATTTGCTTTAATTGTATATAACACATCTGGCATATATCTGATTCTAGATATATACAAATATTTAAAACCATATCTGAAATAAGTAATCGAAATAAGGGTACTTCCGCATGAAGAGTTTTATTCTGCAAACATACAGTATGCTTCATTTAGCAAATTTTTATGTAGGGTCTAGATCCTCTTGAAATAAGCTCATTCTTACATTGTTCTAACCACCAAAAAAAAAAAAAAAAATCTGATAAGGAGGCGAGTAAAACAGGAAAAATGAATCAGAACATGTATACTTGAGGCAGACTGAGGGGAGTTCTCTCTGAGGAAGGAAGATGACATATTAGGCATTCTCCTCCTTTCTTTGGTGCTTGTTACTAATTTCCATTTGTAGCGTTTTGCATTCTGCAAAATAAGTCTTTCCCCCCAAACACTAAGGCTTTCCTGAGCTTACAAACAGAGAGGAAAGTAGTGCTTACTTCTGAATAGCCAGTTGTAGGATCAGGCTGAGGGCCACAATTTTCTTATTATTCCAATATAGTTCCTACTGTGACTAAGCAGATGTTATCTCAAAGAGGTCATTATCTCTGCAATGGGTAACTACCTGGTAAATATTCATTCACCGGGAATAGAAAGCCTACCTAAAGCATTTGAATTAAAAAATACCTAATGATAATAATCTTCAAGGCCAACTCTTTCCAAATGTAGTAGAATAAAAAAAAAAAAAGTACCTAGCTGATGGCAACCTTCAAGGCCAGCTCTTCCCAAATGCACTACTTTTAATCTTCTTGTAGGACTTCTGTATCTCTGAAAGCTGGATAGCAGATAGAAGATAAACTACTGTAGCTCTATGAGTGAGGACAATGCAGTGACAGAACTTCATAGGGCCTGCATTTTGCCATCTTTCTTGCCACTGAAGTATTAGCGGGAAAGGGAGGGACATTTGCATGTTCAGTGGGTCCCATATTCCCACTACTGATTGCTGCTATTGTAATACTGTGTGAGTGTGTGCTGAGAGACAAATGCCATTGAGCTGAAGGATAAAAGGTTCACAAAGAAAAGGTTTGTGCAATTAAGAGTTAGAAAATAATAGACTAAATGATAAACTTCCTAGGGTATGAATGCCAGTGCTATACTATTTCTAAAAGAGGTTAATATTTTATTTCTCTATTTATGAAGAGATACACTACTTGATACATACCTTCATCTTCCCAGCAACTGTTTGTACTTCCTTCTCTTTCGTTATGATCTGGTAATACCACATGGTCTTTTGGCAAGTCATCATCTGGCACGCTATTATCACAATCTGTTCCATCTACTACACTTTCTTCTTCAACAATGTGCAATTTGTCTTCATCATCCGAATCTGAATTAGTTTCTACAACATTATTGTAACTGGTAACTGCAAAGATACAAGGAGAAAAGATCAATGTATCTACAGCTGTTCAGGAATGATTCATTTCTAATAAAAATACAGATAATTAGGTATAACTACTGTATTGAGTTCAGTCCTCAATTCTAGATGTACAGAAACATACTATAACTCTCACTAAGGCAATTAAATACAGTATATTCTTCCCACTGGTATAATGTAGTTGGACATCTTACAAATTCAATAAACAAACAAACAAACAACTTTCTCATATGTTCCAGAGCTGAGAATATTCATTCAAAACAAGACTTGGGGTATCTCCATACCAGCTATCTCCTGGGAGAGAATTTGGGAAAGTTCTCATAATCTGCCCTTTATTCACTATTGTTCCTTATAAGTTCATGACTTGCTGCTTGATCTACAGAAAATAATACTTGCTGTTTAATCAGTTCATTGGAAAAACTAAAGTATACTCAACTCTGGCTCCTCATTTACTCTGGCAACATCATTACAGGATTTGATTTGATTTGTTTATTTCATTAAATGTTTTTATGGCTGCCCACTCAGTAGACTCTGGGCAGCTTACAAAATCCAATACGTAGTTAAAACATAACATAGTTGAAAACATAAACAACACAAGGCCGCCCAGACTAAAAACAGCCACAGTAATAGAAGCATTCCAGACCCCCACAAAGGCCTGGGATTTGACTACATTGCTAATCATACCAAAGGAACTTATACTTGCTTATTCTCTAATGTACTCTATTATATGCTATCATCTCTCAGCAATGATCCACTATATTTCACATCAGACAAACTGGCCAATGTCTACATAACAGCAAAGACAGACATCATGTTCAAAGTTGGTAATACCAAAAAATAGTGAGTGATATTTCAATTCCCCTGGACTTTCTGCCATTGATTTCAAAGTATCCCTCTTTAGAAAAGGAATCAAGGATTCTAATTTCATTGGAAACAGCTGACCTAGAATTCATCACAAGATTTAACACCATTTCTAATAAAACAGTGACCAAATATTAGTATCACAGCATGTATTCTTATACATCTCTAAGAATATATGTATCAATCCCTAACTACTTCACTGTTAATGATGAAGATCACCATCTGTCATCTTTCCTTTTATCATTCAGCTCCCTTTCTATATTCCTTTCTTCAGCAGCTCTGTGTGTGTGTGTGTGTATGTGTAATTCCTTTCTCGTGATTATATTCAAACATCTGATGAGGTGAATTCATGAAAGCTCATGCAATAATAAATAGAACTTTAAATACCGTATTACTTTATTTTTACCCACATGAAGTACTTCCCACCACTATCAAGTAGTGAAAGCTTGAATCCCTCAGTCCCTCCATCACTAGAAACACCAGCCTATTTCTCTTGGCAATATGTGGCATCCTGCTTACAAGTAAAGCCCTGCACAATATAGCAATGCTGATTAAGACCTGCTATTACAACTACTTTATTAAAAAAAAAGTAGAGTCAAGACTTTCACCGTGCTATCAATGGAATAACTTTATTATATGTATATGTATATGTATATGTATATGTATATGTATATGTATATGTATATATGTTAAAGCTTTAAACTCTAGATAGATGTTGAAAAACAGGGTAAGAGAAAACTTTACAGAAGTCTTAACCCGTTTTTCAACATCTATATAAAGCTGAAGGTGGTATCATTCAAAGATTTGCAATGAACTGTCACTACTGTGTCCAGCTCTATTTATCTTTACTATTGGCTGTGCAAATGCTGAATGCTGACAAGACAGAAATACTGTAGGTAGGTGGTTCTTAGTTCTTGGAAACTGGTATTCAAACTATTCTGAGTTGCACATCCTTGATCTGGAACTATAGCACAGATACTATTATCTCTTATCAGTTTTGACTACTTTGTTAATTGCCACCATACCTAGTGACAGCTTAGTTATAGTAGCCCATCCTCTGATATTTGCCTGCTTGGCTTGCTATGAGGATGCTTTATGCAAAGGGCCACCTATGAAGACAATGCAGGTAGAGTAATACAAAACTCAATTTCTCAACAAGGTTAGCTAAGTGGAACTTAGTAGGCAGCAGTGGGCAACCAGTGGCTGTCCAGAAACGATACTGTTACTAAACTACAACTCTCAGCATCCCTCACGATTAGCCATGCTAGAAGTTGCAGTTAGCAACATCTGAGCTACAGGTATGGTACCAATTCTACATTCTATTTAAAGTATTAATGCTCGAATTAAAACCCCTAGGATGTCCTGGGATTCCTGTAACCTCTTTTGATGCCAATTAACCTGTGGATTAAGATCTTTTAATGATGATTTGAATTCAGTCAGCAATAGAAGTACATTATGTATGCATAAAACAAAAGGCCTTTTTTGTGGTGGACCTCAACTGGAGTATACTATATTCTTTAAGAAATATTGACTGGTATCTTCATAGCAGTCTTTTCAATACTAGGTTAAGACATTTTTAATTCCCTAGGCTATTTATTTAAAGCATTTCTATGGAATCCTAATTTGAACAATGCAACTCTGGGTGGTATACAAAAACGAATAAATGAAAATGCAACAACAATAAAAAAAAGGCAAGCATATACAAATAAAACAATTAATTGGCTCAAATATGTAATATTCCACCAGAGGTAGCTCTACTCATCCTGACCCAAGCAAATCAGTTCTACTGTCTTTATTCATAAATTTATCTCTCAGACTTACTGCTGTTTATTATACTGCTTTATTGTATTGTATATATTAAAATGCTTTCATGGCTCATATATTGCCAGAATCTTTTTGAATCACAATTATAAAAACAAAATAAGTATCAGCATTGCAGAAACCCATTTTCAGATAATTATAATGATTTGGTGGCATCTATATAAGAATTAGTCCAAATTGCTCAAAGAGCCATTCTGGTATAGTGGTTAATGGTATTGGATTAGAAGCTGGGAAACTAAATTTTAGATCTGCCTTAGGCATGAAAGCCAGCTGTGTGAACTTAGGTCAGTCATTCTCTCTCAGCCTTGGGAAGAAGATATTGGCAAGCCACTTCTGAAAATGTTACCAAGAAAACTGTATGAATTTGTTCCTGTAGTCCCCAGGAGTCAGAGTTGACTTGATGGACCACAGCAACAAGAAAGTTGCTCAGCTTTACAGTGTGAGAGAACACCCATTTCTAGCAGTTCAGAAACAGCTGGTTACCTACATGACTAGTGATTTGCCTGTTGGTTAATTCATATTTTATGAGAAAGAAGATATAGTGTATATTAGAATGCCTTCAGCAACAGTGTAATCTTTGTATTTTGTTGAAATACTGTCTTTTAGTTCAGGAATATACGTACTTTGACCTGATTGGTGTGACACCCTACAGAACAGGACCCTACATTTTTTAAAAAATAGACACTATTAGAAGCTTCAGGTCTTTACACATCTGAAAAGCTCAGTCTATATCCAGACGAAGAAAATTTAATGTGAATTAAGAATCTTGTATGGACCTAGAACCAATTTTCTGACAGGTAGCAATATCTTTTTTATTCCATGGTTTTGTGAATTGCTATATTTGTCCATGTACTAGCTGGATAACAATCTCTCCATTATGTTATCAAAAGTATATACATAGTTGAAGGATCATGATACCTCATGTGTAAGGTAACTGTGTAGATTAGTACTTCAGTACTACTAAATGTGTAAAGCAGTACTACAGGGTTTTCAACATGTAATACTGCAGAAAAACAGATGAATGTAAAATTTCATCCTGAGAAATAATGAGGACTTATATAATATCTTCAGAGCAATGGAGCATATTACAATTATTCTCCTTCCAACAGCACATTATTTCCCATGGCTGACATTGGAAGAGCTCCTAAGGTTCTAGAAGTTGGCTACATATGACCACTGATTGTTACACAGAATCCCTGGCTGCCGTCCCAAAGGGTATCTATCCCCAGTATATTTGTATATATATATTTTAAATTACAAATGTACAGAGGTGTGAATGTCATTATAAAACTATAAAAAACAAAGATAAAACCAACAGTATTAATGTAGTTGCAAGCCTAGAGTTTGGTTGTGTTCTGCCTTCATTCTTAAAGTGAGATTTCCCTAGGAAGAACAAGGATTTGTAGTTCCTTAGTATTCTAATAAAATATAAGTGAATTTGATTTAAAACAATGATAATACCACCCTCAGCCAATATCTTATCTCTATAAAGGCTGGACATTCCCAAATCTGTGTGCAAATGCTTTAACAAAGCAGACTGGAAGCTTCAGGTTTGATCTGTGAGAATCTCATTAGAGATTCCAACCCTACTGAGCAACATAACCAACTGATTGGCAATAACTTTTGCTATGATTGTGGGCAAGGAATTGCTTTTGGGTAACTAGTAGTATAATGAGAAATCAAAAGAATATATTGATTTCCTTTGGCTGACTTTGGCAAAGCTCAGGTATACCCACAGCAATTCTAGAAAACAGAGTAAGAAACAAAAATATTCTTTCCATAGATGCCTTGACTTGTTTCCCCTTAGGTTTGAGATACTGACATTATCTTTAGTCATCTCTGACCAAATGAATCTGTCTCTGAGCCTTGTTAGATTTTTTTCTTGTCCTGTGTGATCTGAGAAAAGATTTTCATGGACAAATGTCAGCAAAGCTGTAGAACAACTTGTTCTATTTTCTCTTCAGAATGGGGATCTCTACAAATTCTGTGTAAGATCCCTTCCTTTTTTCACAAAGATAGGGTGTTCTACCTACGCACCCACTTTTTCAGCTACTGCTCTTTTGCTATTTTCCAAAGAAGAATCTTTTTCATGAAAAGTTTTAATATCAACATCCCAGTTTAGCGTCAAAGGTTAGCCTTACTCTTATTGACCTTCTTAATAGCAGATTCCTTCCTTGGCTTTGTTCCTGGTACTAGGTCTGGGTGAAGGGTAAAATATCAGAGAAAGTTTCTGCTCCTGTATATGTTTTTGCTTTCTCCTTCCCCCATTTCTCTTGTTCCAGCTTCTGAAGCTGTCTTGAGCTCTTGTGGTCGTTGTAGCTATTTCTGCTTGTTTTGCAATGGGGATCAGTTGCCCACAGATTGGCAAGTCAACTAGTGGTTAAGTCACCAGGCTAGAAAGCAGGAGACTGTGAGTTCTAGTCCCGCCTTAAGGCATGAAAGCTGGCTGGGTGACTTCGGGCCAGTCACTCTCGCTCAGCCCAACTCACCTCACAGGGTTATTGTTGTGGGAAAAATAGGAGGAGGAAGGAGCATTAGGTATGTTTGCCGCCTTGAATTATTTATAAAAATAAGAAAGATGGGATAAAAAATCTAAAAAGAAAAAAAGTCATACAGCAATTCTTCCAAAATACCAACAGTGATTTTTTTGCTTTTACATTGAGGCGGACTTCTCTAGTTTCTCAAAAAACATTTGTGATGGCCTTTGAATTAAGTAGCCTCACTGCTAGAATGCAAAAATCTTCTGCTTTTTGATCACTAGCCTCTACAGTTACAATTCCTTTTTGAGGAGGAATTTTGCTGGAGAGCTGAATTAGTGGGGTTAGACCCCTTTTGGGGGGCAGGCTTTAGCCCGGTATTCCAATTATAATAGACAATCTTTACCCCCTTGTCCTTGCCACTCTCCTTTACTTTTTTCCTTGGGATTTTTCCTTGCCATTTTTCTGGCACTGCCCCTTTAGGAAGCCTGGATTTTTTAAAATTTGGCTATCTCCTTAGTTGTTCTACTCCCAGTTTCTAGGTAGATTGCCAAACTCCGAAATCTCCTTGTGTGCTTTTCAATTTTCCAAGCAGCAACATAATTTTCAGCCAATTCAGCTGCTCTATGTCCTGAATCAGGTCAGTTTTCTTGAATCTAATTGGGAAGGACTTGCAAGAATTGTTCAAGGACTACTTCCTCCATCATTCTAATTTGAGCATCACACTGTAGCCAATGACACATAAGTTCCACCTTTCCTCTGAGTCATATGTGTAGCTTCTGAATCTCTGCCTATAAGTATACGGAGATATATCATACTGTTTTACTGCATCATAAACTTCTACATCTGTAGGTGGAAAGCTATTGCATACTCTCAATGCTTTCCTTGTGAGCATAACAGCTCTTTCTAGCCATGTCTTTTGGCCATCTACATGTTCAGGTACTTTTCTCAAATCTCATAATATTTTTCAATGTCCTCATCATCCTTTAAAGGATGGATTTTAATCTGACAAGGGACATTATTTGCAACCCTACATTTTACAGTCTTGAGCAAAGCTCCTTTTATATTCCTCAAGCAGTTCTTGAAATAGCTCAATCCAATCCTCCCTGTCAGGTAGAGTTAAATCTATCTTTTCCCCCAGCCTTGATTGAGGCCCAAGTTCCTGCTTTTTGGAATTGGAACCATGAGCAGATCTCTCTCCCTCCACAAGACAAGCATTTCTACTTTCCCAGCTCTAGTGCTGCTAATTAAACAGGGTTTGTTTGGGCTACTCTGCCTCCTCCTAGCATCCTCTCCAGAGTCTTCATGGACATGGATATATGTGACCAGCCAGTGCAAGAGCCATAACTACTTCAGATATGTCACCACACCTTTCTACTGTGGTGAGTGCTCCAAGGCAGCTAACAAAACTTAAAAACAGAATATAAAAAGTTAAAAACATATTAACAGTTTAAAAAAAAATTCAAACAGTTAAATGTCTGGTGAAAAATATGTATCTTTTTAGGTCTTCTACATGTTGACAAAGTGGGAGCCAAATGCAACTCCTAAAGAATTGAAATCTGTAGAGTGAGACAAAAAAGGCTCTTTTATTTGGACCAGAAATATGGGACTGACAATGGAAACATTTTCCAAAGGCTTCCCCAATGCATCTTAATGGGACAGATTTCTAACAGGAGAGGCGATCTTTTAGATAGTCACATCAATACAGCACCTTAAATTGTGCAACTAGTACAGATCCTTTAATATAAGATTAATATCATCCCTGTAACTTTACCAGTCAGCAGTCCAGTTGCCACATTTTTCATCACCAACTGCTGGACATTTTTGAAGGGTAGCTGAACTGCAAAGTTACCAAGATCATATTTACCAAACGATCCATTTCAAGGTTTCTGTCAGAATATGATGTTCCTATTATTATCTACATAAATTCTCTGTCTCAAGACAAGTCATTTGGGAGAAGTATTCTCAAACCATTATTTGTAGAGAAACAGAAACAGTTTGAATAACATCTGTCAAATAGAGTAATAAAACTGTGCCTTGTAACAAGTGAATTGTTTTAATAAGTTTGTTTAACCTGGTTATTTGTACTGTGGAGCAGTATAAGCTATGGGATCCTAATCTAAAAGAAGATAGGAATTTAATTGGGTCACTCTGAGCTAGTCAGTAACATAATAGTTAATCTACTTTATGACAGAATTCTTGTTGATAGGAAACACAAACAATATAGAAAAGAAAGTCTGATATACCATCAAGAACTCTTGGTAAAAGAGCAAACTTTGTCTATCTGCCAAGCTTCCTGTTATGTTATTACTGTACTGCTGTCTTAGCTGTTAACTTCAGAGACGTTCCTCTGCTTGACAAACATTATCGACTAGATTGTACAGGTTTAGAGTAGGCCACCCTCTTCGGACTTTGAAGTACTGAACAAATGTTATAATTTTAAAGTTTTAATGACAATATCTTTTAAGAGCTCTCAGACCCAGAATATTAAACTCTCATGATGAAAGTTCTCAAGTCCTATGATGAAGTTTCTTCCAATCACCTGCTATCTGAGCATTTTAACTGGAATGGTCAGGACTGAACCTATGAGATATTGCATGCAAAGCATGTGTTCTGTCACTGAGCATCAGACCTACCCCTTTGTAACATAGTCACATAATTCATTTATGCATCTTAAACAGGATTCTGAACAACATTGATGTACTCTGGCACCCCAACCACCCCAACTGTAAGAAGTTCCCATTATGCAATCTTTCTATACTAACTCTGTCATCAAGGAAGCAACAACATCTAAGGTCTATCTTAACTAGAATTTGAAAGCATCAAAAGAGGAACTAGCAACAGGAAATCACATAGCCCATTAAGAATGAAAGTTTTCTTTACAAGGTTCCCTATCACTTATATCCTGGAATATTGCTAGATGGAATAATAAGAGAAACAGTGCTGCATTTGCAGAAGCTCTAACAAAATATGATATAATTCTCTTGCAGGAAACTTGGACACTAGATATGTTGACTTTCATGGGTATATGGCAATAATTTACCTTAAAGGCAACATCAAACCAGAAGAAAGGGAGACAAAGTGGGGGCTGGGTATAATGGTATCTACAGCTTTACAGGCTAGTCTGCTCATTTTCAGTATCTGCCAACCACTATGATGGCTGAAATTACTATGCAAGAACAAATGTGATAAGCTAGAAAATTATATTGGTGAAGATAGAGTTTCGTCTGGCATTTACTGTAATTGGTGGAGATTTCAATGCCAAATTGGGTCCAGTGATAGAGCCTTGTATGCAAGCTTCCATCAGTGTCCACAAATTTGCATTTCTACAGTAGAAGGCAAATTTAAAGATAGCATCTCCAGCTTTCCTGGTTTCTCCTTTGGCTTAGCCCAACTAACCTACTACTTAAATTTGAACACCTTTAATGGAGCAACAGAGGGTGATTTCCCTGCAGAATTTACATTCCAGGGATCTGGAACATGCACATTTAACTATATTACTGTATCAAAAATTATGCTTAATTTAATAACCTAATTTCAGGTACAATGAGCATCCCACACAATGATCATCTCCCATTATCTTTAACTTTGATGTTTCCTGAAACATACACACACCTTGACAAACCTCATCAAGTCAATTTAGGAGGGCAAAGGTGGCAGGAAAGCTAAACGGACAGAATGCCTGAGTAAACTCATCACTCAATTGTTGCATTCTAACCAGCTTCAGCAAATTCGTTTCGACTTAATAAGCAGTAAGAATAACAAGGCAGCTGATTTGCGGGCGGCCCTTAATGAGCAGGAGAGTAGGAATGTACCCTCTGGGGACAAAAATCCAAACCAGGGTTTGATCATGAATGTACACAAGGAAAAAAAGCTGTTATCTATAGTTATGCCCAATACAGGAACAACTCCCATACTGTAAATTCCCAAGATTTACTAACAGAAAAACATCAGTATAAACCCAATTTTAAGGAAAAAGAGGAAATCATTAATAGAAAATTGACAACAATTGATTATGGCTGTCAATTCTAATGGCTTCCACACTTTTTGGTGCAAAGTTACACATAATCCATTTAGAAACCCTGGATGTCACATATCTGCAGCTGCTTGGGTTGCTCACTTTCAATCTTTACGTGCATGGGAGTGCAACGATCCCTTTATATCTTTAGATTTAAACCTAAATAAACTTCCAAGATGGCCAACTTTATCTGTAAGGAAGGTG
Organism: Liasis olivaceus; assembly: GCA_030867105.1. NCBI lineage: Eukaryota > Metazoa > Chordata > Lepidosauria > Squamata > Pythonidae > Liasis > Liasis olivaceus. Next base: position 15,616,104 of record CM061351.1, read on the forward strand.
AGCCAACTGATCAGCTGAAAAGCAAAAAAAACCCTGGTAATGACCTTGTCCCTGCTGAGGTATTCAAAAAGAACAGTGATTGGTGGGTTCCAGTACTGGCAGCACTCTTTACTTTCACTGACAATTTGGCTCACATTCCAAAGGACTGGGCAATGGCAATTATTGTGCCAATCTATAAGAAAGGCTAGAAGAAAGATCCTGCAATTACCACCCAAACAGTCTCCTAAACATAGTCAGCAAAATGTACATCAAACACTTATACTCCAAATTCTATGACTGGATAGAAGACAATAATATTTTAGCAGAAGAGCAAACAGGATTTAGTCAAGGCAGATCCCTAATCAATCAAGTTATATTACTTAGTTCAGAAATATGCATATGGGTCTGAAATTCCATTTCACGTAGCCTTCACTGACCTGAGATCAGTCTTTGACTCAATCTCCAGAGAAACTATGAAAGAAACAACTGGACACTAATATAAATAAAAGACTTCTCCTACTGAGGCACAAATTATACAGTAATACCAGCATGAGAGTCAAATGTGCCTGCCTTGGCCAATTAACCAACCCAATGTGTATAACATAGGGAGTAAGATAAGGATGTCCTCCACTACTATCCAACTTTTATATAGATTTGGTGGTACGGCATCTTAACAATCAAGTTAGCTGAGAAGAACATCTTGATATTCTTGTATGCCAATGATATGGCCATCTTAACCTGTTCAGTTACAGGACTGAGAAGAGTACTTAAAGCCCTTACACGATATTGTAAAAACCATTCATCTGGGCAGGGAAATATTCATTTAGACCATGTATCATGAGTAATACAGAGAAGCAATATAGCTATACTAACCTATTTTTATTCTAAGGGAAGGCAATATATCCCTGCAGCACTAAAATTATTTGAAACAAAATTAATGGCACAGTTACTATATGACATCCAAACAGGCCCTACTTTTGTCTCAACAAAGGGTGCAATCCAAATTCCCGAGTTCAATTTTGCAAGTCCCTAAATGCACTTTCGCTGTGCATTAAGACTGGAATTGGGAGTCGTAAGGATAGAATCTTAAATCTAGATTGCTATTCTTAGAGCTATTGGCTGTAACCCCAACCAGCTTGGTTATCCTGATAATTAAAAACAGTTTTTGCTCGCAATGGCTTCTCTTGGGGTGGCTTTGCAACCACTGGGATATGAGCAAGACAGAAAGATGGTGAAACAAAGGATATTGGACAGAAAGTAGCAGCAGGCAATTAGTGCAGGTCTGAGGCAACTTAAAATATGGAGGCCTTAACCCTGTACAGATAGTCCTCAATTTATAACCACAATTGGGACTGGAATTTCAATCTCTAAGTGATGTGGTCATAAAGCATGACATCACAAGACTGCATCACTTAGTGATGACAACCCAGGCAGGCCCGGTTGCCATCGTAACCCCAAGATGTGCAGGTTGTTAAGCGGGAAGAGGCAGGAGTCCCAGGTAAGGAGCACAGGGGCGCCATGGGGGCTGGGGGAGGTCTGGGAGAGCCAGTGCAGGCCGCACGTGAGTTGGGGAGGGAGTGCTGCGGTGCGGTGTGAGCTCAGGAAGGCTGGGGAAGGAATCTGCTGAGGCTTAGGGGCTTCTTGGTGCACTGCAGCTCTGGGGCTGCAAGCTTTTTGCAGCCCCAGAGCCGCAGTGCGCCAGGAAGCCCCTTTGTGCCGTGCTGCTGGGCTGTGCTGGGGCTGGGCTTTGCGTGGCACGAAGGGGCTTCCTAGCATGCCACGGCTTTGGGGCTGCAGAAAGCAAAAAGTTCTCCACCATCCCAGCTGACTGTCTTCTTGCTCCTGCTGCTGCTGAGTCGTGCCCGCCCTGGTCCTTCACAAAGCAGCTGCTGGCCATGTGAGGCCAATCTTCCTCAGGTCTCGTGAGGAAACCTCTGTGCATGACCTTGGGAAGAAAGCCAGCAGCTGCCTCATGAAGGGCCAGGATGGGCATGACTCATCATCAGCAGGAGCAAGAAGATGGCAAAGGTCAGCTAGGGTGGCAGTGGCCATGGAGTGCAGAGGGCCACAAGGGCACAGATGGAGGGGGAGATAGGTAGGTGGGGGAGTTGAAGCGTCCCTGTGGTCATAAGTGCGGGTAGGCTGCCAAGCACCCGAATTTTGATTATGTGACCATGGGGATGCTGCAAAGGCTGTAATTTCAGGCACTGGTCGTAAGTCCCTTCGTTCAGTGCCATCATAACTTTGAACAGGTGCTGAATGAATGGTTATAAGTTGAGGACTATCTGAACTAGCTATGTGTCACTGACAAATGTTACACATTGCAAGGCATTTACTCTAGCTAGGCTTGATATGTTACCCTCAGCTTCAATTCAATGGATGGCAGATACTATTAGATCCCCTTTTCTGATCGGCTCTGTCCCTGTAGATCCCAGGTGATTGAGAACACAGGTCACATTTTACTATATTGTAATTTCTATAGTGAACTATGAGCCTCCATAATCTCACTTCTGCTAAAAGAGCTACCCAGTAGAGAAGATGAGGTATATATTTCTTTTCTCCTGGCAGAATGTAGGAGCAATGGCCAGTAGCTAGATTCTGCCTACTAACTATGAGGGTTTGCACCTAGGTCCTAGTGGATATAACAGAGTATCCATCAAATATTTAAAACCATTAGGTTTGAAAACTACACTGCTGACACAGGATTAAGATAATAACACAGAATGTCTTGATTCAAGGTCCAGAGCCAAGAAATCAAGATTTGACAGCCCCTACATCATAAGGGTAGGCCAATGCTATTTCTCTTTTGCCACCTACTTGTTGTATTATTGCTATTTTTATTTTACTATTAATATTTGATGTTGTTCTGCTGTATTTTGCAATTCTATATATGGCTGGTCAATGACCATAAATTAAATTTTACTTACTTAGTATTCAACAAAGGTGGGATAGACATTTTCTACTTTAGGAATTAGGTAGAGGAAATCATAGATTGGGGATGGACTGGGGAGACTCCTGGAATGAGAAACTTCACTGGTCATCTTCCTTTACTTAGGAATAATATTAAGTATCAGTCAGTGCTTTCTGAATAGCTAAAAAGCACTGAACAGGGGCATACTTCTCTCTTTCAACATGTTTGTGAAAAAGGGAGAGTGTATAAAGATTATCCAGGCTTTCTAAGCTAACAGCATCAAAGTTTGAAATGCCTCTCTACAGAGATCAGATGTAAGTCGATCTGTTGTAGTATTTTAGCCATGTGTCCATTCTCACCACTCAAAAATGACGTTCTTGCAATTTAAAATATTTCTGCCTAAACAAAATATCATGCTAAAGAGAAAACAAGTCTACTTTTTCCCCTGTATATTTTGCTATACACAGAAAGTTCTTTACACAGGAAAGAATTCAACGATAGCAACTTCCAGCTACAAGGTGAAATTGCACCATCAGGAAAATTTTTACCACTTGACTGTGATATTGATTTTGTAATCTGCACCTTAGCATAGACACATCTATCTTCACTCTGTGACAATTGTTAAGTTTATAGCGATCAGGAGGTATAAGCAAAAAGCATATGTGAGAGTTCTAAGAACACATCAAATCCTTAGTTGTTTCAAAATGCATCCAACTGGAACATATACCCAGTGATATTCAGGCATTTTATTATTTGCTTCAAATCAGGAATGACAAGGAAGCAAGGTTATTTCTACTGTCTTCCACTCCCCTTCCACTTTTTAGAGGCTAGTAACTAGACTTTAGTTCCAATATGTCAACTACCTTCACAATTACAGTTAGTCTTCAGGTTATGCACGGCAATTGGGACTGGAATTTCCACCACTAAGCAATGTTGTCATAAAATGCGATTGCACGTGACCGCATCGTTTAGCGACAGCAATCCCAGTTGTCATCGTAACCCCAGGACTGCGTGGGACTTTAAGCAGAAAGAGGTGGGAATTCCAGGCAAGCAGGCTGGCAGGTGTGTCAGTGCTGTGGGAGGGTGCCATGGGGAGGTGCTGTGGAGCATGGGCGTGTGCACGGGTTCTGCAGGGAGGCACTGTGGGCAGGTGCAATTTCATGTCCATTTACTGAAAAATAAGCCCAATTAAGTTCATTGGAGTATACTCCAAGATAAATGAGAACACGTACTAAATGTGATAGTTTCCCTACTTTTCAGATTCTACCTTTTACTACATAAGGAAAGATTCCCTATAATTCAATCATGTATTCAAAACTTTATTTCCCATATAGCTAGATATGCTATGAAAATGTCACTTCACTTAAAAAAAAGTTTTATTGTTTAGAAAATGAAATTTGAATTTTCACCATAGTTTTGAGTGCTTCAATATAAATATGTTTTGATAGCAATATATTGGTTTCATACTTGAGCATATTTTAACTAACAAAATTTACTAAGTAAATTCTGATGAATGCATAATTAGAATTGATATGTTATCATTCAACTCATAAATGAAGTATGATATTAAAATGCTCATGTTCATGTAGAAAGATTTGAGTAATTTACTAACTTGAAACTCAGTCACCTCCCAAGAATACATAATGTTACTAAGCAGATGCCAAAATGCAGATCTTGTTTTACAATAAATGAGGTAGGATTGAGCATCATGAATGTGCTAACAGCAGTCTAGCAAACAAGGAGCTGTCAACATCCACTAACCTATTATTCACACCTCTTTAATCACTGCCACAGAGTCAATTATAAATAGCCTCATACATTTTTAAATAAGGTCATTCTGAAATCAAACAAAGATAGTAAATACTTAACATTAGAAAATCAAGTTTTCAAATGCAGTGAACCGAATATTTTAAAGAAAACAGATTAGTAAGTGTTGTAAAATAAAGCATTCATAAGTAAATCAGAATTGCTGAGTTGTGTCACTCTTAAAATCTGCAGGCTTGATCCTTTTAATGTAATTAAAAGATTAATCCTGACAATGGGTCTCATGGATTTCAAATGATGCAAGCACAAAAGGGGAGGACTCTGCATCATGAGACTGCAGTGGTCATATTGTTATTGGCTGCTTTGCGCCCCCTCCCCCTGGACACTCATGGCTGACTAAATTTAGTAGAACATTAGGCAGGCTGATCAGTATCTATGCTTGAGCTCTAAGAAACAAACATGCATCAACATCTGTAATTGTAGTACGGAAGATTGTAGAAATATTATAGATTTGAAGGGAATTAATTGGTAGAGAGTTCAAAATAAGTTAATAGTACATGAAGTATAGGAACAGTAAACAAACAAACCCCACCCAGATTAAAACGGATGGTAAAACTCCAGTTTTTCTGACTTTATATTATAGAAGCTTGAAATTCTCAACTGAAGTTAAGTGCAGATTTAAAATATATTGCATAGAAATTGTCTGTCAAATACATACAAATGACAGTATTAGAGGAAATGATTCAAGTATAAAATCTCTAAAAGTTAACATGCTTTGTTATTACATTCCTTCTATTACCAAAGCAGATAAATCAGCGAATACAGTTTCTAAATCCAGAAAAATTCATAGCTTTAATTTTACTATGAACATAATTGTAAGGATGTTAAAGATTCATGTTTTTACAGGGGACTTCCAATCCTTTTTGTTCCTGGCTTCCAACTTCCCAGTTAGCAGAATTGCTTTTAACAGGATATGCTGTTACATAAAAGCTTAATATTCTAAACTAATATTAACTATCTAGCGCAGAAAGGTTAATACAAGAATTATCAACAAACTATATGTAACTTTTAAAAGAAGAATAAATGGAAATTTAGATGAAGGATTCTAAACAATAATGGCTCAATTCTTAATTATATTTAAGAAATAATTACTCTAGGAAAGACATTGGAAAACTTTGAGTAAAAAATCTAGGGTAGCAAGATTATTTACAAACATTTCTAAATTAAAAAAAAATTAGAAGATACATCTTGAGGATTACACTCAAGTAGATTATACTGTAGATCCCATTAGTCTACTGTATAAACTGACTGAATCAAAATCTTACCAGTTATCATATGTAGATCTGAACTGGCAGGCGTGAAAAGCAAAAACATAATAGTCTACAGTATTTTTTATTTATTGTTGTTTATATATCAAATTTGTCACCTCCCATCTCATTGAATGACTCTGGGTGGTTTACAAAACAGTTAAAATCAATTAAAATTACAAGATTACGATAATAATTTTATTGGTAGATCTTTGAATGATTTCTTCCTTCCTCCTCCCCTCAGTTAGGTTGCTGAAAATATACTCATAAGAAAGCCAAGGGAGATTTTTGTGCAACAGGACATGTGAACTAAGGATGTGGTAGGACACAGACATATGTTTACCTACATCATTAGTTTCTATCTACTCTAACTGGTAATCTTTTAAGAAAGTACAATGTAGGCTCATAATATACATGCTCATTTTTTCTCCAGTTCTGATTATGATTTACAGCAGCAATTTCCCAACCTTTTCTTTATGCAGCCCACTCATTGCTTAACACGTTAGAACCAGGCAGATGGCAATGCAATACTTGCAGCCACCGTTACCACACATGACTCTCAGAGCTCAACATGAACTAAATATTTTAATCAAAATAGCCCAAATCACATATCACTGAGTCTTGTGAGATTTTGATGAAAGCTAGCAAGATTTAGGACAAAAAACACAAACATCGTGGGAGACTTTGTGATCTCCTGAGATTATGGTCATTTAAAAAAATATATATTTTGGTGCCTGCATCAGGGATTGCCTCTTCGTGTATCACTAACACACCATGCACTGCAGGTTAAGAACAATTATTCTACAGATTTATTTAACATTTCAAATAATACAGGGAAGAGTATAAAACTATCATGGGCTCCTAATATCTCCCCTTCACCTCATCTAAAATGATTCTTTAATGATTTTGGAAAAAATAATCACGTGAGAATAATGTAATTGTCACCAAATAGAGTCCTTTGTGAGACTAACCCATTATGTCTGGTTGCTGAAAAAATCTTTATATTTCCATCTGCAGTTACTGAGAACCAATTCAGGGCTGGAGATAGCGATAAAATAGGACTGATATTAAGTCTTGCTTCTAAAAAATTATCTGTTTATAACCTGACATCATAGAAAGACTGTTGGAATTGGCTGAAAGAGCTAACAGGATGTCATTTTAAACTTTGCTTGGATAAACCTCTGGGTTCTAGAGAATACTGAAATAATTCCATGGCTAACTGAATAAATTCATGTGGGAGCTACCCAGTCATTCACCTAGGTTTTTATTTTTAAATACTGAAATGCAGCCATTGAATAGCTGCTAATTTTGTTCAAAGAAGGAACAAGATGTTCAACCTTTTTCTGCCCCTCATTATTTCCTTAATCTTCTGAAAAAAGGTTGTAATACAGGTAGACCTTGAGTTACATCTATTTGCTTAGCAACCATTTGAAGTTACAACAGTGCTGAAAAAATGGACATACGACTGGTCTTCAAAGTTCTGGTCGTCACAGTGCCCCTGCACTCATGAGATGAAATTTGGACTGGCCCACATTTATGACTGCTCTGCCACTGCCACCCCCAGTTGACTTTTGTCATCTTCTTTGCCTGGGAAGAGGTGGGAGTCCCAGGCCAGTAGGCCAGAAGGTGAGAGCTACAGGTAGAACAGTGGACGCCACAGGTAGCATTAGGGAGCATGGGGCTTGTTGCAGCTCTGGGGCTTGAGGTGGGCCGGCATGGGGCTTGCTGCGATGCAGGGCTTGAGGAGGCATTTTGGCTGGCAGTGGGCCTGAAGTAGAGGCCCAGGAACAGCAGTGGCGGGCTGAGATGCTGAAGGCTGCCACCACCAAGGAGCGCTGCTTTAAGATTTGTGCTGCAGGAAGCCCTGCACTCTGTAGCGCCCACCCACAGCAACCACCCCCTGGCCTGTAGCTCTTACCTGCCAGCCTGCTTACCTGGGACTCCTGCCTCTTCCGACATTGTGGTTACGTGAAGTCCTCACTTAATGACCTGCATGGTCCTGGGGTTACAACAGCAACCAGGACTGCCAGGATTTCCGTTGCTAAGCGATGCGGTCATGTGATGTTGCGCTTTACAATGACATCACTTAGAGACAGAAATCCTGGTCCCAATTGCCGTCGTAACCCAAGGATTATCTGTACCACACATCTGCATTTCAGAAAAACTTGCAACATACTGAATGATAATTTGAGGGAATGCTTCTCCCTGATCACATCTACCCATTCCATTACGTCCAGCAGAAAAGGCATGCTCCGAGTACCATCTGTTAGGGAATGTCATCTGACAGGGCCCCAGGAAGAAAACCTTTTCTGTTGTGTTGCCTGCCCTTTGGATCATCATCCCCAGAAGATGAGATTGGCCCCAACCCTATTAATTTTTTTAAAGGCCTTAAAAACATGCTACCACCCCTGGGCTTGGGGATCCGGATGTGTGGTAGTGCCTGTACAATGGTTATGTTGATTCTTGTAGAAATTTTTGAAGGTTGGAAATTATAAAGAGAAAAATATAGCTAATAGAAGCAAGCCATAAAATGATATGAAAAGAAGAATATATCAGTCTTTCCCTCACATTCCATATGTACATGTTCTTTTTCATTTATAACTCAATTATTTCAACAGTTTATTTCTTACATAAATGTTTTAGCCAATATTTTAAATCTGAGTAGGAATTTCAACTTGGGGTCTTTGAAATTAGCTGCATAAGACATTAAAAAGAACTCTGAAAAATCATATTGACTGTGAATGAATAGCTCAATGCTTTGTATATTGTTCAAAAGTAAATTCCATTCCCAAATATATGTCTATCTCACTGCAGCTTGATGAAATATTGCAAGTTACATCTATAGACCCACTACAAGGACTCTGAGTTTCAAATGGAAAATTCAGCAGTGACCTAGTTAGAATAAAACTAAATTGGATAATGTTTACAATGACTAGAGATCCTTCACAAAGCAGAAATATTAAAAAAAAGAAAATAATATGTGTCTAAGATAACAGATCTGCTTATCAGGAAAGTGATACAGCAAGTAAAATATCCAGTTAAAATTAAAAGAACAGTGGAGGGCAGTATAGACATTTCTTTGTTAATTCTTGAGGGTTTATGGAAATCTTAAAAATATTTTTAGAAACCATTTCCTGTAGTATACACCTACCAAATCACCTAGTATCATTTGCAGTATTAGGAGGAACTGTAACAAGTTCTACAAGCAGAAACTGGCTAAACTAGGTTGAGCAGGTGCTTGCTCCATACATCCAAGTGATCAACGTGAATAGCCACTTTCTTACTTGCTAATATAGACACAGTAGTGGCAGAATATGAGAGCCAAGGGTGCTATTACAGCAGTGGGTGATAAGGGGAGAAGATAAATGTATCTAAGAGCACAACCATATTGATTAAGATTAAAATATAATTACTTTGTGCCAAGACAACTTGTACCTGTTTTATCCTTTACATATCTAATTGCTTTTAATAATAACCAATTTCTATGTATAGTAAATTGATCAGAAATGCAAGTATTTCTGAGGAATATATGAAATCTGAAACAAATGTTCTAGTAAGGAGAGTAAAATAGCCATCATCAACCTATTTTGCACTAGGACCTCAATAATACTTATTTACAGAATATTGTTGACAAAGTAAGTAAATGCTAAGAGTAGTTTTTCAATAATTCTTCTCTGCATAAATATTCAAATTAGGACATCAGCAAGAAATCAAATCTAGAAAGGAAATTAGCCATCCCAGTCTACTATTAGTTAAACTTCATTCAGACTCAATGTAGCTGTAGATGTAAGATTATTAAAACAAAAATGCTATTTTCATCAGTATTTTGATAAACTGATGTATTATGGGCCATTTGGGTGCAGACCAAACTCTGAATTTACATAGGAACAAAAACTTCAGATTGTTTTGCAATAACCCTGGAAAAAGTAGAGGGTTGTGGAAGATGTAGATTATTTTAAGTTCTAACAATATTTAGCATTACATCCCATTACATTTATTTTCTTTATAAAGAAAAGTATGTATTGGTCTTCAGAAAAAAAGTTTCCTAATTTCTTATGCTTGCCTTCCTGAGAGATAGCTATATTGTTTCCATCTACAGATTACAGACCAGAAACAATGATGGTAAGTGATTTGCTCAAGGGCACGCAAGCCTCTAGCACAGTGCTTCTCAACCTTAGCAACTTTCAGATGACTGGACTTCAGTTCCCAGAATTCCCCAGCCAGCCATATATGGTATATGCATACACATACCATATATACTTGTGGATAAGCCCATCCGTGGATAAGCCGACCCTTGAAATTTTTGTATGTTTTAATTTTCACAATTGGCTTATCTGTGGGTGGTGCATTTTTCATGGTATTTAGTTAAAAATTTGAGGGTCAGCTTATCCACAGGTGGGCTTATCCGCGAGTATATACGGGTACTTTAGAAAGGTATTACCATATACACTTGTGCATAAGCCCACTGCAGGTAAGCCAAACTGGGGTGTATTTTGGAATCTCAAATGCTTGGCTTATACACAAGTATATACATTATCTTTAATTTTAACAATGAATATTATGAAATGATTGGGTTGTTAATGTTAACCAACCTTTAAGTATGAAAGAGAATCAATAAGTGATGAAAATAATTTACTTTAATTAAATAATTTATTTAATTATGGGAGGTAACAGCTGATATCAGAGGAACCAATTAACACAGACACAATTTTAGAGATATACCATAAGTATTCTCACAATTTGATCAACATGACCAGCTGAAAACCTCTCTTTAGCAGAAACAAACTGATAAGCTACAAGAAAACCTGCTCAAGACTCTAGGACAGGTTTCTCAACCTTGGCAACTTTAAGATGTGTGGATTTCAACTCCCAGAATTCCCCAGCTAGCGTATGTTGAAATCCACACATCTTAAAGTTGCCAAGGTTGAGAAACCCTGCTCTAGGCACAGCCTGATCCAGGTTAGATGCTTTACTAAGCAGAATCAACCATACAGACATATCATCTGATAGATGGTCTAGAAATCTGTCAAAACTTGCCTGCTCTCTAAGGCTGAATGATGGATGTTTTTCCCATTAGCAGGTGATACCAGGGGAATCCACCAATCACTTTCCTTAAGTTGTCCTGCATTAAATATGCAAGGAAGGCAGCAACTGCTGGCCTCACTGCTGAGGCACAATAGGGTTCAGCACTAAAGGTAGTACAAAGGATGCTGGCATACATTTGTGTTGCCTAACAGACCAGAGGAAAACACATTAACACAGCTGTAAGAAAGAGCCACAAGAATACTCAGAGGTATTCTTTGAAATAAGTAGAAGGCTATAGCCTGAGTCTTTTATTTTGCAGCATGCCAGCTTCACATGTAATTTATTACATATTTCAAAGCTAGGAATTGGGCAGAGCAGGAGCCTGGCCCCCCAAAAACATTCTGCAGGCACAATAATGCCCATGGGCACCATGCTGGAGTTTCTAGTGTTGTGTTGCAATTAGTAAGGCCTTCAGTAAGAAAAACAAGTTGTGCATATTGCTTAGCCAAATCATATTACATTCATTCTAACGGTTTTTAAAAATCCTGGATGTTTTATTAATAGAAACCAAAATAAACTTAGAAGGATAGTGCTGCCTATCCCCTTTCACAGTTCAGGACTATCCTTGCTTATCTGAAGCAGTGTCTATCCTATGGCAAATATCTGATTTTCACAAGATTGTATATACCCTACTGATATAGCATTGTGGTAGTGGCTCTTCATTGCTCTGGATCTTTTCCTCCAACAATGGGGTAGACGCTAAGGAAAACTATTTTCAGACTATGAAATCAGACTAATGCCAACACTTTTTATTAAATGAAACAGTACTGGATATTTGAGCAAAATGTGTTATTCTTGTTTGTTGAATGATGTAGCTTTGAGAGCAAAGCTGTTATGAAATTTAGATGCCACTGAGTTACATTAAGCAGTAAATTATTTTTGTGGGTCTTTATAGAATTCAAATTACCACTTCAGAAAGCTTTAATAATAGTCTATTAGAATAAATACATTCCTGAATGCAGCAGAAGAGAGAATACCAATTGTACTGAATAGAATGGCTGGGTTACTTTCACATCATCTAACTGCCATTGACGTACTCTTGGGGATCTGGATATGGATCTGTTCCCCAGTATACAGTGGAACGCTATGTTTTTTGAAAGACTAAGATAACAGGCCAGAAAAGAATATAAAGGAGCAGTAAAGTCGTATAAGAGGTTTAAAGTATACAGATTTGTTCTGTAGATTTGAAGAATATCATTTCCAGTGGAAAAGCAAGCAGCCCATAATGGTTATCTTAAGCTTACGTAGTATACATAGGATGCTTTATGTTTATTTTCTCAAAGCTGTATCAAGGATAACTTTTAAGCTAATAAAAATCCAGAAGTTAACCGTACTAGATTTTTTTACATGTAGAAAAGGAAAAGCTAATATGAAATACTGTAATCTATTATGCTCCCTATTATAGAGACAACATTCTATATTTTTAACTAGTTCATAAGACTTTCAAATCCTTTTAACGTTTTGGAGTTGGGCACTGCTGAAATTGAATCAAATAAATAAATTTCTTCCTTTGTATTAGCTATATTTTTGTCTAGCTCATTTTTATACAATGTCCAAGCTACAGCTACCTTTCAGGATGTTGTACCAAAATTATATCAAAGTCACAGAGAAATACAAATTTCACAGAGAAACCCACATTCAATTTGTATATTTTTTCACATATCATTGAAGTTGGCATTTAAACAAAAATATAATTTATAATAACATATAATGTATTGTTTTGTGGGCAAAAAATTCAGTCCTAGAAAAAAACAAGATAAAAAAGCCCCCAAAACACACCAAAAATGTCTCAACATTTAAAACAGGAACATACAGAGATGACAAGAATGGTTGCTATGTCCTAGGCTAACATTGCTGACTTTTCAGAGATTTCAGATTTTTAGAAGGGATTATGATCTTTTGAAACAGAGCTTCAGAACTTTAATCAGCCATGTCAGGGCCGTTCCATGTCAAGGACCACACTCCAAAAGTGGAAAGAGCCAGAACCCATTTGAGGAGGGGATTTTAGGAGCTCCAAGAAGAAATACAGATGCACTAAATATCTGCAAGGCTTAAGGCACCCATATCTGTCCTTAAAAGCCCCCCCAATGAATGAACTGCACAGCGATAGTTTCCTCTCTGAAAAAGGATTTTCAGGGTTACAAAAGGGATGCTGGTAAGCCACAAATGGCTCTGGGTTGTATATTTTTACTCCCTGTTTCAGGAGTGTAGAAAAACAGAACTGGAGCAAAATGAATCGGGTTGAAAAATCTAAGCTTACCTAAAACTCACATTTCAGATTTCTCTGTAATAGGGATATGCAACTATTTAGATCTGAAGATGAAATGGTGAATAGGCATCCTGAATGCATCTGTTGGTGCATACTTAAAGAACCACTGTTTTTTCCTGGGCTCCCACAGTCGATGTGTGGTCTCAAGAAAATATTTGTTTTAGTTAAGGGATACCTGAACTTTCCAAAGTACCTTTTCCATCCATACTCTTTACTTGTCAGGCTTTCCCCAGCTGACAAACCAAAATGCTGCAAGAATATATTTCCCAGGATGCAAAGGCTCACTGGGTTTACTGGAACAAACCCAAGAAGCTGTTACAAAAGAATTCCAGCAACTGCTCTGTGTATGCAAGCTGTATGTATACTATAAGCATTGCTCAATTTCTTGCATCTCTTTTTCCCACCTGCTCTATGTAAAGGGTTAGAAGCGATTCTTTTCAATGGGAGATTCAGTTTTTATCTGTTCCTTATTTTGGTAATGCCCTGATCTGGTGCCAGATTACCTGATATAGTACCTTTGGCCAGGTGAGAACTGACTTTAACACTACCCTATCCTATCAAAATGAAGGAAGAGAAGAAACTCTCTATTATGAAATTAAAGGAGATACTGTTTAATACATTGCTACAAGCACTATAATGCAAATCAGGATTACTCTCACACACACATACACTGTGGCACATACACTAAGTATACAACTGAACAGATAACCACTTACAGAACTAAAGTTATAAGTAATATAAGATTGTGTTTATTTGGGACACTTCTACAGCTACATTAAAGTTTTATCGTATGCACTGCTCCTACCTTTCAACTGCAGGTTCAGAATGATTCCTAACTTCCCATTCAGTTCAAAAGTGATAAAAGGAGAAGTAAATGGGAATAGACATAGAATAGCATCTAACATAATATAGGAGGGTAGACTGTGACTGCAGGGATGATAACTAAAAACCCTGTAAGTATAGGTAAACAATTTATATGCTTGTAGAAGATGCGATTGGTTAGATAGGTCAAATAATTTTCAACCAAGGAAGTATAAGAAATTATGGTTGAGTAGGCTTTAACTAATAAAACAAATTGTATTTAAAATGGTAACAATAAGACTACCATTGTAGGGTTAGAAGTCAGTTGAAAAGATATTGGAACACTACAGACTTAATGAACATGCTCAATTGCAATCTAATTTACTAGCAGAGGTTTCTTACTGATAAAGATGAACCTATGCTGAAAGAAAAATTCCCCCTCCAACCCTCAAGTCAGTATTAGTGCTATATGAAGTAGAAGATGGCTAGATCAATTTGTTCCAGCTCCTTATTCCAAGTATCCATAATACATGCCACATCAACCTTCTGATCTACAATTAAATTAATAATAATATTAAGCTTGTTGAGGATCAGCTGAATATTAAGTAATAGCACCACTTGATTAGCAGATACAGTAGCTAACCAACCTTCCATTGGATGTTAAAAAAAAATACAAAATGGAGTGTCTATACAGAAACCATCTATTTTCTGCCCTTCTGCCTATGACCTACTCCTTCCACACATCTTCTCTTCTCTTTCCCATAACCATCATTATGGGATGTGTTGGGGTGTGTGATCTCCCCCAACACCTTCCAGTTATATTACACTTGCAAACAATACTTATGTAGTCATTTAATACAGGTAGTTCTCACTTAATTACCACAATTACCGGCAACTTCATTGCTAAGTGACACAGTCATTAAGTGAGACATCATGTGACCACAATGGGCTTATGACCTCATTCCTTCTGTGGTCGTTAAGCAAATCACTGCAGTCATTAAGCAACACATCATGTGACTGCAACTTGCAACTTTACTGCCAGCTTCTCCATTGACTCTGCTTGTCAGAACTGGCTGTGAAGCATGCAAATGGTGATCACATGACCACAGGATGTTGCAACAGTCATAAATGCCTGCCGGTTGCGAAGTGCCTGAATCTTGAACACGTGACCCCAGGGATGCTGCAATGGTCATGAGGACCAGTCACAGTTACTTTTTCAGTGCCATCGTAACCTTGAATGGTCACTAAGCAGGGCAGTTGTTAAGCAGGGCAGTTGTTAAGCAAGGAAGGACTACCTATATAGAGAAGAGCCTAATGCGCACAACCAATCTATCTCAATAGTGGGAGACTCTCCCCCTCCCCCCAATTTCTAAGCATTAATACCACACAGTCACTTCCCATTTATTTGGGCAGTTAATCCAAGGGCCCGTGACCAGCTCTTACCCTGAACGGTTGACTACCTACCCTTCTTCTAGCTTTCGCATGAGGTACAGACTAGGTTTGCTGCCACTGTACTGTTTCAAACTCTCAGCTAGAAATGGAAAATTTGACCCTGCAGCCACCCATCATAACTGAATTGAACTTAGCCTGAATTCTATTAAATTGTTTCAAGAATGTTCACAATGTTCACAATTAATGTTCAAATGTTCACAATTAACTTATTGGCATGTTTACAAAAAGACATCAGATAAAGGCTCAACTATTCCAAAAATAGCTGAGCTACAAAGTATTTGTACATTTTAATCAACTAGTCTCTTAAGACCAATTAGAAAATAATTTCTTTCTCATATTTACTAGTCTCTTTAAATGTTTTAGAAACAGAACAGTTAGAAAGTATTTGGAAGTAGAACATATACAATGTGGAGGAAAGGAGCAATGACATCTTATATCAATTAATAAAAACCTTCAATAAAGCAACATATAACCAATATTTTGGGAAGCTGAATTTTATTAATAATTATATTTCAGTATAACCTATCTCACAAAGTAATGAGAATAAAGCAAGAGAAGGAATCATGTATATTACTGATATAGTAAATATAAATATCGTAAATAAATAAACTTAAATATACGATAGATCCATACTGAACAATGATTTGGGTATTAAAATAAAAGCCATTCTACTTGAATCTTCTGTTCTGCATAATGACTAGATAATCCAAGAATCTCATAAACAAGATATCAATGCTATATTCCAAGGGTCCCCAAACTCTTCAGCTCATCAACTCCTTCATGAAGTTTCAGATTGTTCATCAACTTCCAAACATTTATTATATGAAAATAATTTAATAAATACTACTTTAACTAATTGTTCTATGAATAATAATACTAATACTACTAATAATAATAGAGACAACTCAAGTCTCCTCTTGCTGGTGGCTGACCATCCAACTCTGGGTAACACTGTCTCACCGCTAGCCACCTCACTTTCAGGACTAGGGACTGGCATGGAGCTTTCTACAGAAACCCCAACACATTAATTAACCCCAATCGATCTTCCATCATTTATCAGCCACTTATTGACCTCCAGCTATTTTCTGACCCCTTCTGACCTCCAGCCATTTACTGACCCCTTGAATAGTCCCATTGACCCTTGGGGATCAATACTGACCATTTTGGGGAGCCCTACTATATACAGCCATCACCCAGTGGACCTCTTCTGATCCCAAAAAAGCTCAGCAGCATCAGATCTGGTTAGTATTTGGATGGGAGACAACCAGGGTATAGACTAGACTGGAAACAAGGAAAAAAATCCTGTAAGAAGGCAATGGCAAATCACTTGGGTATTGCTGCCAAAAAAACCTATAGACACTAGGGGTCAAATCTGATATGAAGGAGCTATCTTTTTGTTGTTGTTCAGTTTTAAGCCACCTTAAATACTAGTAGACACTGAGAGCCTTATCCTCCATCTACATTGCTGGCTATCACAGTAAGTGGCAGTCATTTTTGTCCTTTATACGTTAACTATATAGGTTCAGTCCAAATGAAGCTACTTCAATCACCTGTTAACACAGGAATCACTCCTAAATGGGAGAAAATATAAATAGCCCAAGTAGCCAAGTTATCATCCAAGTAGCTTTCAGTTACAATTTATGCACATCATTTGAAACACTTCTTGAGTTTTACCAAATAAAATCCATGCTAATGTATGGAATGATTGAAGAGTACAAATTGACACTAACCCTCTAGAAATTATAGCACGTCCTTAGAAATATATGGCTGAACTACAGAGTTTTCTTTTAGCTTATGACATTCTGTACAATGAAACAATTATATACTGTTATAAAGGTTTAGTATTTACTCCAAATTGCTATTACTACTCTTGTTCATCGGGAATCCTAGAAAGTATGACGGTACTGTCATTATAAAAATATAATGTTAGTGTTAGCTGAAATATTTAGAGGCCCTGATGTTTTTCTACAGGATGTTTAAACATTACTGATTTTTGGAGTTTGAATCTCACTTTTAACTTTCTTACCTAGTCTATTGGTGGATAACTTTTTGGTCACTGCATGCCACATTTAACATCTGGGAGCAGTTAAGAGCCACAGTAGACAAGAGAAAGATATAAACAGAGGGTTAATCTTGCCCTCCCAGATATACACTTTTACAGAGTAGCTCTGAAATCTTTGTTTTGGGTTAAGCTATGTTAAGCCTTATACCACAGTTTCCACATGCTTCCTGCCTCAAAATGGCAGAAACCACCAATTACAGTCAAAGGAGGCTCTGGGGATCAAAAAAGAGGTTTTTTGAGGTTGCCCACCTCTGACATTAAGTGAGATTTCTGTATGCCAGCAGCTGCCAAAAGTGTACAATGCAGGTTAATAGGGCAAAATATGATTTGCATATGGTGACGTTAGCAACTAAGGACAATATTTCCAAGATACATAAGCAAGATGTAATTTTAAACATAAACAAATTGTAACTTTCAGATTGATATGAAATATGTAGCCTGCCTTCTATAGAAGATCTATATACTGTGAGGGTCAAAAGGAGGGCAGAGAAGATATCTGCAGATCCTTCTCATCCTGGACATAAATTGTTTCAACTTCTTCCCTCAGGACGGCGCTACAGAGCACCGTATGTTAAAATGTCTAGACACCAGAACAGTTTTTTCCCTCATGCCACTGCTCTGCTGAACACCTAATTAATGTAGCATGACATACTGATTGACATTGCATGATAAGATATGACTGCTAAGACGTGACTGATAATGCTCTGTTAAATGTGAATATATGCTAGATAATACCTTCTTTTAAAAAAATGAATGTTAGTCAATAGCCACAGTATTATTCTTCCTCCAATTCTCCTCTTCTGACTGCATAGTTTTAGTATAACATTATTATTATTTTATTATTTTATTCTTTATTTCTTCATGCGAAGCAAACACACTGAGAGCTCTTTGCACCGAAGTGAAATTCCTTGTATGTCTAATCATACTTGGCCAATAAAGTAGTCTATTCTATTCTATGCTATGCTATGCTATGCTATGCTATGCCATGCCATGCCATGCCATGCCATGCCATGCCATGCCATGCCACTCTATTCTATGACAATTATGTTAACTACTTAAGCTACATGACTTGGATTCTTCTACATGATTTAAGGTAGATTCTAATTTGTTTTTAATACTTGCTGTCTTGCAAAAAACTGCTAAACATATTGCTTAGCTATCAGTATTGCCTCAAAACCAAATGGATAAAGAACTACAGCTCAGTATAGAATATCCCAGGTTCAATCTCTGTCATCTTCAATCAGGGCTGGTACAGATCCATATCTGAAATCTTCAGCACTGGCAATTCCGACTTGGCTAATATTGATAAAAGCTGGTTTCTATATTCCAGAACATTTTAAATAGAAAAATCCAGACTCCATGGCCATGTCCTGTATTAGAACTATAGTTTGAGATGCGCTGTGTTATATGCAGCATGTACTTGACAGTAAAAAGTAACCTGTGGGATTCAAATCAATAACTGTTGCTTTACAAAATAGAAATCTAAGATTTAGTTGAGCTATTGTAACTTATGGTATTTAAAAAAATCTTGGAAGAGTCTGGGATTTCTGCCTGGATAAATACTTCAAAAGCAAGACAGCACAGATTCACATTTCTTTTGCTTCCAGGAGAAACATTACTTAGATAGAAACCCACCTGGATGTATTTTAAAAACTAAAAAATATTGCACTTATTTGGTCATCTGTGGCAAATAAGAATCTGAGCAAAACAGGGAGGATAGAATACTTTTTAGATTGCTGGTAAGTGTGGGGAAGTAAATTGGGGTTACAATTTTTGAATTGAAAACTCATCTGGACAAATATTAAATCTATATTCTTATTTACATATTAGTCTGAACTGCAGTTCAAGTGAATTTGGTTCAAGATGTGGACATCTTTAGTATACATTATGAACATCTTTCAAAAATGTGTTTTATTAAAAAAAAGAAAATAACTGTATACATAATTTATTCTTAACTATTAAATTCCACTTAACTTTTATAATTGTTTAGTTTATCAATGAGAGGTTGTCCAAATATTCAGAAACTGATTATTTTTAAAAAGGCCACGACTGGCACATAAAGCAGTTTAAGTACTCAGTTAAATTCTATTCAACAGGCAATGAAGCAGAAATTCTACTCCACAACTAGCGAAGGCTGGCCAAGAGTAGTAACTGTTAAATTGTTAGATAGGTAAATAAATTGTTAGATAGGTAAATGTTGTATTGTGAGCCACCCAGAGTCTGCCATTAGGGGGAGATGGGCGGAGATAAATTTAATAAATAAATAAAAATAAAGACAAAAGGCAAAAAAATTGTATTGTCACAAAATCTACTTTTCTATGCCATGAAGACATAAGACCAATTTAGAACTTCCAATTAGCATTCAGCAGTAATTTCCTAACTTTCAGCCGCTTGCACAAAACAAGATGTGCAGTGAAGATCAAGATTTATAGTACCATTAATTTAAGATGCTCTTCTAAGTGTACATAAATAGCAGCTATCATTTAAGACAGGTGTTTTGCATTCAAGAGTGATTATAACTTATCTCAAATCAGTGAACTACTGCTCTGAGAATCTTTTGGCCACACAGGTGCGAATCTAATTACCTTTTGCCCCTAACCCTGCCACACTTGTGCTTCATTTTCCACTGCATTTTCCATTTATCATAAGTTTCCCTTACTGTGTTCAGAGTTTCAGTTCCATTTTATACACATTAACCCCCAGTCATTCTGTATCACATGCTGCCATCACTTGGAAGTCACCCCTGTTGTGTTATAAACACACAGCAGTTCCTCTGTAGTTTCTTTTTAATCCTTGTAAAGCTCATACAATCTATTTTATAGACAAGGAGTAAACTGAAGAGTTGTTAGTTTGCAAAGTCCTTCAATGAAATTCCATTTATGTTTGGATCTGAATCCTAAGGTAGGAGAGGCAGATTGTTTTAGAGACAGGTGTAATTGCTGTAAAGCATTTTCAAATACAGGTAGTCCTCGTTTAACAACCACAATTGGGACTGGCAACTTGGTCATTAAGTGAAGTGGTTGCTAACTGAAACTGTGACTGTGCTTATGATCTTACTTCAGCTTTGCTTTACAGACCTGCGAAGGCCATAAATGTAAGGATTAATGGCAAAGTTACTTTTTCATTACTGTCATAACTATGAACGGTCGCTGTATGAGGCAGTCGCTAAACAAGGAGTACCTGTACATTTAATCTGCTCTATTGGGACAAATGGTCGTCTTCTTAGTCTGCACAATACGCTTTAAAATAATACCTGCACTTTTATTACCATGATACAAATCTCAATCTGAATCCAGGATTTAAATATAAATGTTTTTGGACTTGGAACAGGGCCCATTTCTTAAAAATACCTGGAAGAAAGTTAATACATTTAGAATAAATGTTTTTTTGTTGTTTAGTCGTTAAGTCGTGTCCGACTCTTCGTGACCCCATGAACCATATTGCGCCAGGCCTTCCTATCTTTCACTGCCTCCCTCAGTTTGCTCAATTTCATGCTCATTGCTTCAGTGATGCTATCTAGCCATCTCATCCTCTGCCGTCCTCTTCTCCTTTTGCCTTCCATCTTTCCCAGCATCAGGGTCTTTTCCAAAGAGTCCTCTCTTCGCATTAGGTGACCAAAGTATCTGAGCTTGAGCTTCATTATCAATCCTTCCAATGAGCAATCAGAGTTGATTTCCTTTAAGATTGACTGGTTTGACCTCCTAGCAGTCCAGGGGACTCTTAAGAGTCTTCTCCAGCACCACAGTTCAAAGGCATCAATTCTTCGGCGTTCAGCCTTCTTTATGGTCCAGCTCTCACAGCCATACATTACTACTGGAAAAACCATAGCTTTGACTATGCGGATCTTTGTCGGCAAGGTGACGTCTCTGCTTTTTAATATGCTATCTAGGTTTGCTATAGCTTTCCTCCCAAGGATCAAGCGTCTTTTAATTTCATGGCTGCAGTCTCCGTCTGCGGTGATCTTGGAGCCCAAATAAATGAAGTCTGTTACTGCTTCCATTTCTACCCCTTCTATTTGCCAGGGATTGATGGGTCCAGATGCCATGATCTTAGTTATTCCACATCAAATATTCTTGGGGAATTTCCCTACATATCAAAAATGTTAATCTTTTTCATTACATTTTGTAAATCTAAATGTTTTTTCATTCTGAATTATTTGTAACAAAACGTTATTAAAATTGCAGTTACCCATTAAAGATGGCCTTCTTAATTTTTTAGTTACTATATTAAAAAGCACCTTCTCTCCCATATAGACTACCAAGAGATCTTGCTGTTTCCCGGGGCCCCCTTGTGGACTAATATGGAATCTTTCTATTTTGTATCCCTCAATAATTGAATGGCAGTTTAGTCTACTTACAAACCTAATGAGGAGTGTGATCCACCTACCACCTCTGAAATCAAAACGCATTCATAGTGGTGAACAACAATTTCAGCTGGAATTTTACTGACTTAAACCAAGTTGAATTCAGTCCTGACCTGGTAATTAGAAACTGATTTTTCCTTTTTGAAATTTACAATTTGAATTAGTTTCTTGATCCAGATAAAGACTTTTTCTGGAATTAAGAAACATAACTGAAGGACTGACAACATTTACAGGACTACCAACATATTATGACATCTTTGATGGTTTGTCAACTCTGTATATCCAGTTTTGCTGAAGAATTCGTTTAATATAAATAATTAAAATGTCCATGTACAATTGACCTTTGATGTATTAGAATGGAGTGAAACAAAGAATTAAGCATCTCATGCGGAAGCTAAATTGGAAAGCTGCACTTAGGTCTATGAATTTCTTTCTAAAGCTAATACAGCAAATACCAATTAATACTTACTGGATCCACTTTTACCTCTGAAGAAAAAAAACTTAAACAAGTAATAATCTCTGAAAATGGATGCTGCCACATGGACTGATAATGGGTCCATAAATGATTCTAGGAGAGACAGCTTATTATAACATGCTTTCTTTCCCAGGACCACATAAAGAAAGAGAGAGTATGTTGGTTATACCTCTTGTAGTCATGGTCTGTTTTTCCCAGATGTATCTGCAGTACTGTTTCCAAGGTATGTGGCAGCTGCTGTGCTTTCAAACAGTTCCAAGTAGTTATTACATTTTAAAAGAAAATTAAAGTTAAAAGTAGCTCTTAGCTTAAGTTATAAAATTTGAGAGGAGTGAAGTTTCGCTGAGGGACCAGTTTCCTAAACACAAATTTTGGAGAAGAACCACATTCCATCTGGGAGATATAGCTCACACGAGTTTGCTTTGGAATGCAACTGGATTTCTTTATTATCCTAGACAGCTTCCTCTTTTATATCCATCTATTCCCCATGCATTCTATTTATCCCCCAAATAAGCAACATGTTATGTACTGTGTTTTTAAAAATTAATGGGTTAAGATGAACATAGTAGTAGGCATGTGATATTAAGCAGAAGTGCCATTTAAAAAAAAATCAGTAAGGTTAAGCAATTTCAGTGCATGTGCTAGAGTTACACGACTGAATTTCAGAAATGTCTCTATCAGAAAAGTCTTGAAATGAAGGGGACAAACTATTCATCTGTCTTAATACAATAAATAGAAACTTTTTCTAAGAACAAACACAAAGCACAACAAACACAAAGTAGGCTGGGCCACAGGATATGGCTCATCCAGTTCGTTACAGTCTTTTGGATAAAGACTGTATACTGACTTATAGTGGGAAAACCATCTTTGTCAATACAGTATCCCAGGGCTGGTGTGTCATTTCCTTTTTATCTCTTCAGGAAAAACAAAAAAGCAAAACCCATGGTATCCCATTCAGGTTGAAGACATGAGGAGGAGGGGGAGACACATTTCTTTCCCATTTCACTTCACACACAGCTGGAGAGGGAAGAGATGGAGGACCCAGAGAAGTCCATTTTGCAGGGTCCCTCTAGGCTCTCATCTTTGTGCAACTGACTGGAAGAAAACTCTACATTAACTCTCTCTTCCATGCTTGCATAACACCGCTCTTTAAGTTAATCCTGAACAGATGGAAAGCTTTTCTGGATTCTCTCCTGCCCCACTGCTGACTGACATGCTAATCCTAAACTTTACACAGCTGAATGTGTCATGTGAATCCAACCAAAGAGCTGGATGGGGCCATTGAGGCCACTGAGTCTAATCCCCTATTCAATGCAAGAATCCAAATTAAAGCATTCCTAAGGTGTACTTCTTGTGTGACTTCCCCAATAAACACAGTTGATAGCATGCATATAGAGAATAGTAGCTAATGTTCACCTATCCTGTTAATTTGGAGCCATGCCATACAAGATCAAGCCTATTGTGAAATCTGCCTCAATTGCACCGGGAAAAAATTGTAATTTATATTTTTGCAAAGATTAGAGAGAATTTAGACAAAGGAGATTGAAGGGTAAATTCTTTTTTCAAGCTATAAGCAAAATGCAGAGAACAAGATTATCTTGCTATTGCAGATCTCATCAAAGCATCTGAAATGCAGAGAACAGAGTATTATTTTAAGGTTGCCTAGATTAGTTAGTCTAGTTGCACCTACCATAATTTTATTCTCTATCAAGCCAAAAATATTCAATTTTCCCATTTATAATTCATGTATTTCCCAAAACAAATTCTGCTTTCAAAAACTTTGCCAACAACCAGGAGGAATATATGGAAAACAAGCACATATAATACAGAAGGTTGAATGCCTTAGTTATTTAAATTTTAGATATTTGAGCAATGTTTTACTATCAATGCAAATTATGAGAAAGTTCCAACTTGTACAGTACTGCTATGATCTCTCCTCTCCCCTAAAAAAATATAAGGAAGCAGAAATACTAATGATTGGAAGTTGATTGGAAGATGAAACATGTTATATGTACTTGAACATTAATCTCCCATTTAGAGTGGATATGGTATAGGAATACAATTTTTTAAAAAGTTTCATTTTGGAGTATCTGGATTTACCTTTCCTCATGGGCAACCTGGTGTATAGCTACATGCAGGTTATCAGTTTCCCCAAAGAACAAAATTTCTTAGTGAGCCCCCCCCCCCAAAAAAAACAAGCTTAAAAATGCAGCCTTATCTCTATCTACAGCATGGCATTGATCAGTTGCCAGCAAAATAACTTTCTTTTCTGATATACCAGTAACTTTGATTTTTGGTTTGTTTTAGAATCTTAAAACTGAATGTTCTTCTGACCATAACTTTGCATAAGAAAGAAAAGAGTTATTAAAACTAGCCTGGGTATTTCATATTTTTAATTTATGCATCAATATCAAAAACATCAACTACACTTAATTCAGACTGCAACACTATCAATCCCCTCCCAGTGATGCTTTACTATCAACAATTCTTGTTTTCTATTTGGAAGAAACTATTTCCAATGTGGTCTAATTAATCCAATAATTCTTTTGAATATTTATTTAGGGCAGATTCGCTTCCAGGTTACCTCAGCACAAGCATGAGCTACCCATCACTTCTGGAAGGCAGGAATGCAGGACATCCTTCTCAACCCAATGTAATCTCTCTGGGCAGGTTTTCAGGCTCTCCACCAAAAATGAGGTTTTCTGCCTTACCCTGTCTCAAGCCCTGCTGTCCACTTTGCACGTTGTGCTACAATTCCTCATAAGCAAACCCTTCAGCAGCCCTTTCCTCTGGTCACTGTTCTCCACTGCCATTTTTAAAAATACGTTTGGCAGTGAAAACTGTATTTTTTTAAACAAGTGCATTGATGTTGCAAGGATGATTATTATTTTTTAAACCATGTGAAAATGACAAGAATTCTGCCACTTTTCCCTTCTAGCCTCAGTGACAGGAGAAATGGTAAACCTGTAGTCTTTCTTTCTTTCCTGGTCCAGGAGGGTTAAAGAAACAGGGGAATCCAC
Source organism: Liasis olivaceus (assembly GCA_030867105.1). NCBI lineage: Eukaryota > Metazoa > Chordata > Lepidosauria > Squamata > Pythonidae > Liasis > Liasis olivaceus. The sequence continues at coordinate 15,641,592 of CM061351.1, forward strand.
CAACTGGGTTGTGGGAAACATGGTCTGGACACAGGGCTGGCTCTAGATATTTTGGCATCCTAGGCAAAGTCATATGCCGGTGCCCCCTAACATTTGGCTCATCTTCTGATTTTGTTAGGAATTTCAAAAAGGTGCCCTCTTGTTTCTTTTTTTCTTCAGGTTTTTTAGCTTTATGCTCACAATTTTCAGTCCTGGACAATTTTTTTCTTTTCACAGACATTTTCACCCTGCAAATTTACTGCAAATCACAGTAAATTTCAATTACATCAGTACCCATTGTTATCATATGATTAATTCTGCAAAATTATATTTAATTCTCAAGTGGGCATGCTGGTACACAAACTGCATTGTTACCACTTTTCCAGGTATAACTTCAATAAACTGATAGTTACACCACTCGCTCACTCAGTATCTTCCCATCAGACCTTTGTTTTGCTTCAGTAATATTATCAGCTTCCTGAGGTCCATAGCTGTATTTATAATTTCTTTTTTGTGACTTGCAACATCTGGTTAGTGTGTTGTTCACTACCATTCAACCGACTTTGTGGGTAAGTGTTTTTGAAATGAGTAGAAAGAAAAAGTTCTAAAGCAACAAGGAAAGATTATCAAATTTTATACTCACACTGTGTATTTTGGAAGTCTTTTCCTGCTGTGTGGAAAAACTTTTTAAGTTTAGAGAAAGTGAAAACTATTAGGAAAAGCAGAAGAGGCTCTGACCTCCGTCTGCATCATACTGTCACTTACCACATAGTCCATACACAATTATATTAAGTCACCAGTACTGGATTAGGGTAGTGTCATATAGATGCTTTTGATCTTGTACAAGAAAGAAATGATATCTGTTCACAGATATCTTTGACATCAAAGATACATTTCACATCCTTAATATAAAATATTAGTTGTCTTAGAAGAGTGTGTAACATACTATAATAATGACATTATTTAATATTATTTAAGTATAGTAGACTTTAGCCTATTGGCTAATTAACAGTGCTCTGTGATAGGTAGATAGATTGGTACTATTCAATAATTATATGTTTCTTTAGTTCTTTTACACAATATTTACATCAAGGATATATTGTATCCCAAGAGCATACTAAAAGGAAATAATAGTAATCTTAGAACAGAAGTGTATAGCACAATATAACAATATTAATATTTATTTAAGCACATTATGATAGGTAGACACTACATAAAAGAATGTGTATGAGCAAACCTTGATTTCAATTCATGCATATCCTACTGGATTAACAGTTAGGAACCCTATGTAGTACATCAGTTACAAAATAAGGAGTGAATGTTACTCTTGAAAGTATATTGGATTCTTTATATAGAGATTATGCAAACTAATGTTTATGTTTCATTCGCTGTAGAATTTATTTGATAAGCAATGTGTGAACACCATTTTAAGTAATAGTAAGCAATGCCTAACACCATTTTAAGTAACTACTCTTTAAGAGAAGAACTTGTATACATTAAAGGCAAATTTAGCCCATCATTTATATTCTACATTGCCACCAAGATGCTTACAGAAAGTTGAGAACAAAACTGCAATGGTATCATCCTGCACATTTTCTTCAGCACTCTGATAGTAGAAGTTAAGGATGTGCAAAATTTTCGATAAACACAAAATTTTATGCATGGAATAGGAGGTTTCAAATGGTCCATGGCCAAGCAGAAATGCGTGTGTTTTGGATGTTTTGTTCTAGACATGGACTGAAATACGGGCTGTTTTATTTTTGATCTGTGTGGCTTATCTGGATAAAAGTATTTCAGGTGTTCCATTGCTTTAGTTGCTATGACTGGAAGTTGTTTTGTCTCTTGCAATTGTGGTGTTGTTCTTTGAATTCTCCTATGTAGGCCAGTAGAGCAAGAAGAACTAGTTATATCCATTCTGCCATTGCCTTAGGCTGGGTGGAGTTCTGCAGCAAGTATCTAAGAAACATATGACACAGAGGGTCATTGTGGTCCTAACTGCTGCTGGAGATAGAATGACTGCAGAGTGAAGAAATTGCTCTGAGGGACTACTGGCTTCAACCTAAGATTGGTGCTTGCTCTTATAGTGGATGTAGCCACTTGTCTGCCTGCCTCTGAAGCAAACTGCACAGCCCCAATCCTATTTTTTTATTAATTTCAGCTTTCATACACTATGGGTGGGTGGTGATTTGAACTAGATAGAAAGAGGGATTCCCCCACCTCTTGCTTTTCAAATAATCTCCCTTTAAATTTAAAATAACATTTCCTCCCCTAAATAAACCATACTGGCTTATTTGGAGCAACTAACTCTTTCAATTTGTTTCCCTACATAACTCCCCCCACCAAACAAGCCATGGCTTCGAGCTAGGCTACTCAAGAGTGCTACTTAGACGGAGGGCACGCCAAGGCTCACGTCAAGGGAACAAGAGAGCAACTGCTGTAAGGAGCTTTTATTTTAGTACCACACCTGCATTTCTTGGACAGCACTGGTTTCATCAGCTACCTTGGTGGTAAGCAAGGTTGAAGTGGGATGAGAATGAGGGGTTATCTGCTGCTCTAGGCCCCAGCACTTCCCATGATGCAAGACCCATACACAGGTGACTACTGCTTCAAATGAACTGAATAGATGTAGCTCACATGAGAGATAAGGTGAGTGCAGTCATGAACCACATGCTGAGAGCTGACTGTCTTGGGAGCTAAATCTCCACCATGGCTCATGGTCATGGTCAGCAGGCTCACACACTGCATCTGATTGCAGATGGTCTTAGTCTTAGGGGAACAGCAGCAGAATCATCACAGGTGGCTGCCACTATAATTCTAGCATTACAGGTTATTTACATCAGAGTGTAAGGGTGGGCAGATGCTAGACCAGTACCAGGTCCAGGTCCAACTCCACCCACCCTGACATTTGATCTCACAGCTACCTGTTATGGCTACTTGGACAGGCAAAGAACCTAGCCATGTGTCTCCTCAACCCCCAGCAATTAGGGGTTGAGCAGTTATTCCTTGAAAAAAAAATCTTAAGTGCAGACAGATCAGGAGGAATCTGGTAGCACCTTTTCAAAATAACAAAATTTATTTATTTATTTATTGAATTTATCCCTGCCCATCTCCCCCTAATGGGGGACTATTAAAAAGCACAAGTTTTCATGAACTACAACTCACTTTGTCAGATGCATGGAGCAGCTAAACTGATATAGGATTTAAAATGGGATAAGATGGGGCAAAAAAGACATTTGGTAATCTGGAAAGGTGCTACCAGACTTCTGACTTTGGTTATCATAGACTACTATGGCTTTCCTCTTACAATGTCTTAGGAACGGAGAGTCACACTGAGCCAGATTTTGTCCTTGGTACTTTCATTAGAAAAGTCCTTGGATGAGCTCAAGGAGAAACTGGGCTCCAAAGATGTCAGAACCTTGGCAGCCTAACTTCATGCTGGATTTCTGCTGAAGCTGAAGCCCTTGAATTTTGAGCAAGCATAATATGTGATCCAAAGGTGAAGAAGATGATCATTCACACTTCCTCAATGGACAGAACTCCTGAATGCAGAACTGTTCCAGATAGAGGACAGAAGACTAGGCTGCAGCCAGGAGAAGTTTTGGGCTGTTCAACAGATATTCTTCCCCTAGCAGTAGCCAGGGCCCATACTGGCATGGGATTCTCCTTGGCAGGCCCAAGCACACCAATCTTAGCTTGGGGCAGCATGTATGGTACACTGCCAGGGAGGAGAGGTATTCTCTGTTGGTTTGGACAGCAGAACAGAATGCTCTGTTGTGTGCTACTTGAGCAAGCCAGAAAAAGGTAAGGGGATGGATTTATTCCAGTTTTAAGCAACGAATGCCAAGGTCTGGGCAGACATGGAAGTGGTTGTCCAGCAATCTCTCACCCCACAATCAGCATCCCAAGTTAGAATATTCTCTAAGCCAAACAACTTCCCATTGTTCATGCTTAAAGGACAGTAGAGGGGTCTCACGGCTACCCTCTTACCTCACCCTCCAGACAGCTGGCAACAGCCTGCCCAACATCTTAAGACACCAATGCACCTGAGTCATACTCTGAGCCAGTCTCTCATTCACTAGAGCAAATCATACGGGGATGAATCCTTGGCTCACACAATCCAGAGAGATGCACACCAGGCAAGATCCATGTGGAATACCTGACTGTCCTTTCAGTCCCTGAGCCACTGAGTGAGGCTCATACTGGAGAAGGCCTCAAATAGTTCACTTGTTGACTATCTTTTTCAGTCCCTGAGCAATGCCACTCAGTAAACCTGACATTGAGACTCCACATGAGTATCTAGACCCTACACCATCTGTGTTGTACTGGGTTTCATCCACCACCTCTCACATGGGGTCAGCCCTTTGGGGTAGATTACATCAGGAAATAGACTCCAAAGGAAAACTAGAACTATACTTTATTGAGATAGGCTATAGTAACATAATCTTGTAAGCCTGACTATGCTTTACCCCCTCTCCCTCTTTTATCCTAGTGAATCAGGGAGGAGCCTGCCTGAGTCTCTTCCAAATACTATGATATTTCCCAGGACTTATGGAATGTTTCAGCCCTCTTTGCTTACATAACAGTTCTTGCCGATTTCCTGTTCTTGGTTCCTATTGATGTTGAGATTCAGGTTGCTTTTCATCTTCAAGGCATGCTGAAATCTCCACAATCAGTAGGACAAAGAACATGTACATGGTGCATTTTGTTGCAAAAACATGATTAAACTTGTTGGTTTGATCTGTACGCTGCAGTCCTTCTGCCTCTTTAGCACTTAAAGGGTAAAAAGAAAAGTTGTTTTGCTCAGCAATAGAGTATGCTTGACTCTTTTGTTGTGTGTGTAACTGAGTGGTGAGAATGCAAGCGTAGTTTACATTTAGGATGTAAATGATGGCTTTCTCCCTTCCTTCTAATGATCATCTTGGCCACCGGCTAGAAAGAAGGGTAAATCTTCAGGTGAATCATTAAATACTGAGAGTGAAACAGTCCATGTTTTTGCCTGTCTGCAAGATGAGGTTTAGGCATAGACACAATAGATTTAGAGGCAGTGGTTTGTTTTAATTACTTTTTAAACTTAACTACATAAACTTAAGCTTATGTATTGCCTGGAATTAATTTAATAATTTAATACTTCTGCCAAGATGTCCTCCTGCTCTGGATGTGGTAATTGACTGACAAGGTGGTATCTCATGCAATCAAAAACATGGACCCAGCCTATTTTTCCTACCATTCCTTTCAATTAGAATACACACATCGCAGGACAAATGGTTGCTTTAAATTCAAGGAAGGCTGGGGCTAGGGCTACCAGAGCTGGGCTACAAAAATACATATGTCCATTGGATGGCAATAAAAAGTTCAAGTTTTCTCTACCTCTTTACTGTCATCTGTGATTGTTCATATGCTTGTAGTCTAAGGTACTTATTCTGAAACCTATTTCCCATGACTGAAATGTCTGAACTGTTTCAGATGTTTATTTCCACTGAAGCATGTAACAGGTAAATAATTTCAGGTTTTGTTTGTGCCAAACCATCCCCAGACTGAAATGGCTCAACAGAACTTTTGAGAGGCATTGGTTTGTTTTGAAACAAAAGACATTTTCCGTTTTGTGTGCGCCTCTACTATAAATTATAATATGCCTAGTTGCACAGTAGCTGGATTCATACAATATACTATGCTATGGTTAGCTTAACTATGATATATTGAATAAATCATAATAACTAAGCCCACATATCACTCTAAGTCAAGCAAACTATATTAAGATTTAAGATTTTGTGTGACTCATAGGTCTGATAACATTATCCTCCAAGGGTGTATTGAATCCTCCTTAAAAGTCATTCAAGTTAGTGGCCATCACTACATCTTCTGTTGTCTCCCTAATTTTATTATGGATTGTATGAACTAACATTTGTCCTGATCCATATATCATATGGTAATTTTAGTTGATAAGAAACTTACACCTCAGCAAAATTTCATATAATCATCAATTTCTCCTGCAAGATTAAAAAAATGCCCATTACTTTTGTAATACCAATATACCAGTTTAGATTTTACATGATCATAAAGCTAAATGATTAACTTTGGTCTTCTAAACTAGACTTTCCAACGTCAACATTTTCTATCTGTATCGAAAGATACCTCATTATGCTGGTCCCTAAATATTTCTTTATATCATAACAATCAGGTTCTATATACTATATGAAAGGTAAATGGTAACTTCTTTATTCAGTATTTTGCACAATACCTCTTTTAAGGATTCAGTTCAACAGAAGCAACCATCCTAACTGCACAACACCAGGGAAAAAGTATAACTTTTCCTCATGTGATTAATACAGTAGAGATAGCATAATCCAACATCTATTACAATTTCATTTGATATTTCTCAGATAATGTTGCTATAATGTATTAAGTATAAAGATCAAAATAACCAGCATGTATGTAACTGCCTGCCTAATCAACCAGACACATAATTAATGTTAACTACTGAAAAACAATTGTCTCCATGTATCCGGATTTTTACATTGTTAATAAACTGTTCTCCTATCCCCCTTAACCATTATGCTACCATATGATAAATGTGGGATTGCTGTAAAGTGATCCTATGCTTGCTTTCTCTTCTGGTAGCACCAAGTAAAAATATTGAAATATATATCTGATTTCAGAAGCTTTCAGTCTCAGAAAAGGTAATAAAAGCAAAGTCAGAGCATTTGCAAGCTCTGTTTTAAGGTTGTTAAATTTTTCAGACTAAAGTCAGATACAAAAGCATCAAGCCTTTATTAGTTAGGTCCACTGAGTCATGTCTGACCCTTAACAATCATACTGCCAAATGCCAGTCATCACAAACTTCCCCCTGGTTATAATCCTTATTTCTTCCAAGGATATTCCAGTGATCTCTTTACTTCAGCTCCTTCACCTTATCATCGCTGTTCCTTTCTTCTACTTCTCCCACCTTTGCCAAATATAGTATTTTTTTTTAGTTCATCAACTGTTTGCATCGCATCATCTGCTTTTATGAGAAGCCTGATATTAGATTTTCCAGCTGTTTCAAACATCATATGCCTCCTCATGTTCACTAGATGGTTCTTACCGGTTTCCTATATTAATAAGTGTCAGGCTTGCCTTGATCCTTGTTTTCCTCTTCTTTCTTTCACCAATCCACAGTGATACATTGCCCAGGACAGCCCAGCAAACTAAGGTGGATGAATCTGTGTGCCTGCTGTCTGAAATAAAAGCCTGTGTATAATGCCTTAGATGGGCCTTACAACTCCTGGCTTCCTCACTCCTCACACTAGGGAAGAAGCCTCACACAGGTTTGGACCCAGAAATTTTAAAGTAGTAGATTACTACAGTGGTACCTCAAGATACGAATTTAATCCGTTCCGTGACTCTGATCGCAACTCGAATTGGTCGCATCCTGAAGCAAATTTTCCCATAGGGTTCAATGTAAATACGGTTAATCCGTTTCGCCCTCCGAATTTGGTCGCACCACGAGGCAAATTTCCCCATAAGGTTCAATGTGTCAGCCGGCATTGCACGGCTAGGAAATTCCCCAGGCGCGCTTTAGTCAGTTTCACTGCTTGAGCGCTAGCGCAGAAAGAGGAAGTGCTAATGAAAGGGCCACCTGGCGCCTCTTCACTAATCTGTTAACACCAGAGGGCCGCGGGCGCTACGGACAAAGGAAAGAGCCGCGGAATTGAGGAAGAGCAATCAGCGCGCGAGGGAAAGCTCCCGCTCTCAGCTGTGTGCGGTGACAAAAGCCCAAGGAAAGCAATGACCACGCCAAGGGCTATGGACAAAGAGCTGCGGAATTGAGGAAGAGCAATCAGCGTGCGCGCGAGGGAAAGCTCCCGCTCCTGGCTGTGTGCGCGACAAAAGCCCAAGGAAAGCAATGACCACGCCAAGGGCTAACAACAATTAAAGAACAATGGGACTCAGGCTGAACCTGCCATCTGGACAATTAAGGGGGATCATTGGGGCGCTGATAATCCGCAGCCTGTAAGGAGGGGAGGTATAAAGGAACCAATGTATTGTACCAAGCCAGTCCTGGCTTTGCTTGTGACTGTTGCGTTACGCTTGAGTAAACCTCTTTTGTGAACTACACGTGTCACGGGAGTTTCTCTTGACGAACGGGGCAAGATCTTACACAATGTAAATACATACGGCCCTGCATTTTCTTTGGAGCCATGCTGACAAGCACACCAAAAACCTTCCAAATGCCACAAAACACACCCAAGCCTCACCGAACGCCTCCTTGCTACCGCGATCTCGCCCACAGGAAGCCGCGACCACGTGGCAGCAGGGCAAATGGCCGTGGATCCGGTTCGTAGCTTGAGGCGGAGTTTGCATGTTGAGGTAAATTTTTGCGGCCGGAGCTGGTCGTATCTCGAAATTTTCGTAAGGTGGGGCGTTCGTATCTTGAGGTACCACTGTATTTTGAGAGTCCAAGTTGAGCAGGCTGCAGCTACCAAAATAAGTTCTAGCACATTTACATCCTTCTCCCCTGCCCCCCTCCATTCAAGTATCTATTTCATTGCTGCTAATTGCCTCTCCACAACAGGCATATATCTGGAAGTACTATAGACTTTATTCGCCAATACTATAGGCACAGGGGCTGCAACTGGGAAGCTGCAAACTCGCAGTGCTAAGGCTAAACAGAACTGTTACGTAAACACTGAGCAGGTGTCTCCAATTCTCAAGGCTCTGACAGGAACAACCAAAAATCCATTGACTTGAAAAGATGGGAGGAAAAGGCCTAGAATCTAAACCATGGAATGACTATGAATACATAAATACACATACACACATTTTAGTATGCATGTGTGTGTATGTAGGTATATATATGTGTATGTGCATGCTTGCGTGTGTATATTGATTTCAGTATTCTGCAGTAGGCAAATCTCTTGCTTATATATGACTTTTTTCCTCTTTAATAAGGCAACTTATCTAGCCATGCTCACATCAGCTGTGTAAGTATGTGTATCAGATCAGAAATATAGCAATTAGCAAAATGTTAAAAACCCCTCTACTTCTGCACAAATTAGAAAGTATTTTTCTTTGAATTAGAATGGTGTTCCCTTACTGGCTATTATCATTATAAATATACTTTATCCCTAAGAACAAACCATGCAATTAATGTCATGTTTAATATCCACAGACAATACACAACTCTTATATTTATATACTGATATAGACTAGGCTTAGCCATCACACTGAACCAAAATAAATTTTGTCTGTTTAATTTAAAATGTTATATACCCCCATCACTGTTATTAAATTAATATAAAATAATAACAACAACAATACCAACTCTACTGGATTAGACCAGTGGCCCATTTAGTTCAGCATTCTATTCACACAATGGCCAACCAGAGTGAAACAAGAATTTCACAAACTTAGGAGAGTGATAGATCGCTTCCTTTCACTATTTCTCCTTGATTGATGATGATTACATGCTATCAAATTTGTGTCCACCCTTAGCGACCAGATAGATAGGTTTTCTCCAGGATCATCTATGTTCAACAGGGTTCTTCAGACCTTCCAATACTGCACCCATTGCTGATGTAACTGAGTCCATCCACCTTGCTGTTGGTTGTCCTCTTTTTCTCTTCCTTCCATCTTTCCCAGCTTCAATAATGCTTAGAGCCTGGATATTTGTAACTCTGGACTGCTTTGTTCTATGAACCATTTGTTTGTTTTCCTGGCTATCCATGGTATTCTCAGAAGTTTTCTCCAACACCAAATTCAAAAGCATAAATACTCTTTCTATCCTCCTTCTTCAAAGTCCAATTTTTGCTTCCATAGGATGTCACAGGGAAAACCACTGCCCACACAATTTTGATCTTTGTAGGTATAGACATATCCTGGCATCTGAATATGATGAATTCTTTTCCAAGGCCTTCATTGCTACTCTGCCAAGTGCTACTCTGCAACATATTTCTTGATCGTTGATTTCTTTGATGTTGATAGTTGATCCTAAAAGGCAGAAGCTACCTACCACTTCAGTGAATTGATTCACTGTTATTTATATTTATTTTATATTTCAAATTTGTCACTGCCCATCTCACTGTGGGGTGACTCTGAGTGGTTTACAGTAAAAACAGAATAAACATTAATTGCAACAGATGACTATTAATTAATTAAAATACGCTAAAAAACAAAACTTCCTTTATGATACTTCCAAGAGGCAGAGGTGACATTAGGTGTTAATAAACTCAGGGAGCATCATCAAGGCGCCAGCCATCCCCAGGGTTGACTATAGCTTTCCTCGCCTCACGCCAGTTGGCAGCGCCAAGTCTTCAATTCCCTCTGAAAAATTGGGACGGTAGAAGCCCGACTCACTTCTGGGGGGAGAGTATTCCATAGGGCGGGGGCAATGGCAGAGAATGCTCTCCTCCTAGGACCCGCCAGTCAACATTCTCTCACTGACAGGATCCGCAACATGCCTTCTCTGCCAGACTGGGTTGGGACGGGTCATTGTAATGGGGGTGAGATGGTCCCTCAGGTAACCTGGACCCATGCCATGTAGGGCTTTAGAGGTGATAACCAACACCTTGAATTGGACCCGGAAACAAACTGGAATGCAACGCAGCTCCCGCAGCAAAGGTATTACATGTGCCATCCTCGGGACACCCAAGATTGCCTGCGCGGGTGCATTTTGAACCAACTATAGTTTCCGGATAGTCTTCAAGGGTAGCCCCATGTAAAGCACATTGCAATAGTCTAAACGAGAGATGACCAGGGTGTGAGTGACAGACCGGAGGGACCCCTGATCCAGGAAGGGGATAATTAATTGTTAAATTAATAAATTTTAATCTTAGATTGGTTGCTGTACTTATCGTTATTAGTTTGATCTTCTTTATATTTAATCTTAGTCCCACTTTTTCACTGTGTTCTTTGATTTTCATTACTAGTTTCCAGATCATTTTCATTTTCAACTATCAGAGTACCGTCATCAGCATAGCACAGATTATTGATGTTCCTTTCTCCAATTTTCAAACCATACTTGTCTCCTTCCAATCCAACTTCTCTCAGTATTTATTCCACATATAGATTGAATAAATAAGAGAAAAGTATACAGCCTTGTCTCACTCCTTTGTTGACCTGGATCCAGTCCGTTTTGCCATGTTCTGTTGGGACCATTGCTTCCTGACTTGTGTATGGGTTTTGCCAATGAGATGTTCTGGGATTCCCATTTTCCTAAGCACATTCTACAGTTTGGCATGGTCAACACAAAGGCCTTTCTTTCACCAGTGAAACATATATTGATTTCTTTTTGATATTCTTTGGTTTTCTCAATTATTCAACATGCATTAGCAATAACGTCTGTTGTTCCTCAGCTTTTTTTAAAGCCATCTCCCTTTCTATGTATGGTTCTAATCTGCATGGGATAATCCTAAACATTATTTTGCTGGCATGTGAAATTAAGGATACTGTACAATAGTCTGCATATTCTGTTAAGTCTCTTTTCTTTTGATATTGGTATGTAAACTGTGTTCTTCCAATCTGTTGGCCACCATGTCATTCATGTGCACCTTTCAACTGAAAAAAATGTATACACCTGTGTTAAAGTAAGTACCAAGCTTGAATATTTTCCTAACAGTTTCTAATACTGAACATTACTTCTCATCCAACAAATATCAAATAGCCCTCAAAATAGATGTTCAATGGATATTTAAACAACTTATTTTTCTGCCTTAAGGATATAGATCTTAACATTATTGAAAACAGAAAATAAATAAAACTTTGGAATACCCCAGCAGCTAGGCCATCTCCCAAATACTATAGTTTGAAACTATCTAATTTAGCTTTTCTGATTAAAGTTAAGGTTCAGAAGATAAAGCAGTCATGCCAACTGACACATTTTAGAGCAAAACCCATTCCTACCATAAATCTAAAGATAACATATAAGTATACACTATTCAATACTTCTGTTGGTCTATTGGGATGAGCTACCACTCAGAAACTTCTCCCCTATCTATCAACAGCTACACACTTATTAATGGCTATGCATCCTGCAGCTAACAGGAGGGACATATACCTAAGCTTATTGGCATGCTGAGACTAACTGTATTTTGTAGCCTTGTTAACCCACAGGGATTTTATTAAATTAAGAATAAGATGTATATCTAAAAAAGCAAATGTAAAAGTCTCTGCTATTTAAAAATAAAAAGCAAAAATAAAATGATATTGAACAAATGAATTACCCCAACAAAAAGATTCTCCCTGGTATGAGCAAAGAAGAAAAGCTTTATACTACAATACTGACAGTCTGAAATCAAAAAATAAAAGCATGCTAACAGTTTATGTAATCCAAAGTCCAGGCAACCAGTAGCACTCTTCCTTAGTTACCATCCTCAGCTAAGCAAGAGCCCAACAAGTAGCAGCTGTTCTGCAAGTCAGCAGGCTAGTCACTTTAAAAAAAGAAATAACTCAAAGTATGTCACTGCTGGTAAACACTGTAAATTCCACATTCATTTTTGTTGCTGTTTTTCACTGATTAGATGATTACTTAGAGTGCCACTATCTGCAAAGTCAATCAGTTTCTTTTCGTTAAAGTAGCTGTCATATTTTAGGTAAGTTTGTATATGGATCTAAATAGCATTTGGAAAGCTAAAGTAGTGAAAAGATGATGTTTATTACTACATAACATCTACTGGGAAAGTCCTTCCAATTAGTGCTTCTTCAAAGAAAAGAATGGGCATCACGATGTATCTCAAGTCTTGTTCAATCTACTTTTCCAAATTCATGGAGAGGAATGCAGATAAGGGAAAGAATGGTAATTGTCCCCTGGGGTTAGACTTGCCCCCAGTTATATAAATATATGCAAAATTCTTGTTTTCAATAAAGTTAACATTATACTATTCAGCAAACTAAGGTGAAATTGCTTATGGTTAAATGGTCAATGGATAGATGGTAAATTTCAGGGAGCCAACTGCAGGCCCTTCAGCCCCTCCCCCTTATATCAATTAGGTAACAGCTTTCATATATCACCCCATTGGCTTGTGGCAAAACTTGATGCAGGGGAGCCATTACAGGGCAAGCCACAGCCGTGGCCACCATAGTTTCGACTGTTTGGAAATTTTTTCCTTTTCTCACTGTAAAGCTGGCAATAGCCTATTGTTTAAAACAAGTAAACAAAAAACAAAAAACCTTACCATCAAAATCAAACTTTATTTTCCTCCTGCTGATCTATGTACCATCAGTATTTTTATGAACAAGAATCTCTCTACATCTGAATAGTGCCACATTTTACATTTCTATTATGGCAACAAATTATGTATGGATAATTAATAAAATAATAAATGGGAAATTCCCCATTCAATCTGATACTGGAGTGTGCTGACTGGGTATCCTTCACATCCTATTGATCAAGCATTTTCATCTAGCAGAACGCAAGAAGCAGGCCTTCTCCATTGTGGCACCTGCCCTCTGGAATGGTGTCCCCCCCCAGAGATCTGGATGGTTCCCATCCTGATGTCTTTCAGGAAACTACTAGAGAGCTGGCTATTCTCCCAGGCTTTGGGGCAGGGCGAAGGATGAGCCCCTGTCAGATGGGTTTCTTGGGTTAATATGTTGTCTTTGAGCCGCTTATTATGTTTTTTTGTTTTTTTTTACTTAATTATAAGCTGCCCAGAATGTTGGGAGTCAGGCAGCCTATAAATTGCATGTATGTATCTATAAATAAACAAATGTAAATAATATCTGCCATATTAAAACCATGTGGATAAGAGACATAGCATTGTATTAAAGTGCATGAAAAAAATATTCAAAGAATTCATGCAATTGTATTTAGATAATCTTTAGGATAATAAGCAAAAAGGAACAAATAATATGCAGAGCTAATAAGAATTAACACTTTTAAACAAACTATCATATACAACTATGCCTTTTCCAATGTTCCCTCTAAGTTTTGGTGGTCTGTGTGCCCAACAAATTTATTTTGTGCAATAGTTTTGAAGCAGAATTCCAAAGTGTACGCTGTGAGTATAATGCAATTAGTGAGTACGCTAACAAGTATAATGCAATTATTAAACACACTTTATAGACTTTTTAAATATTTTATTTGCAATGAAAATAATTTTACAACATGAAACTACAAAGGACACAAAATATATTCTTATACGCTAAACTTTTATACAGCCTATTTCATGGTCCTGGGTGAAAAAACATAGAGAGAAAGGCTAACATACTTTATAGTTTTCCCGTATGATAGTTGGCATCTGCCTATGCAGAATAAACTCTATTCAGATCTATTAATCCTCCATTAAGCTGAACACTCTTAACCTACATCACCAGGTCCAAATGATCTAGTTGTAAATAAATCTGTAATTTGATTTTTTAGAGTGTTCATTAAACTGCAGCAATGCTTACAATGTACACTGGATGTTAGGTATGTTCCTCTAAAATCCATTAACTGTGCCAAATCTTGAAACTGTTCTATCTGATGTGCAAATGTCACCAAACCAGATAACTTGACACAAATTTCCTTTTGATCTTTTTTTACCTATTGTAAACTTGATGCTTGTGTACTGCTTGACTATAGCAGTATTTTCAGTAAAAAAAGTCTTTGCATTTTGAACACAGAATCCTGATCTGTTCAATTCCAAACTGAAATCACACTATGCTACTGATGCATTCAACTCCTGAACTTCATCCTCTGGTAACATGTCTGCAAATGGGCACACAGAATGTTTATGAAAGTAATTATGAAACCAATATCCACTTTTTTTTTCTTGAGAGCTCATATCTAGAAGAGCCTTAACCAAGGTTCTGCCTTCTGATCTTGTTCTATTTACGGCATGCAAGAAAGAAATGCTTCAGGGTACAGTACTGTGCAAAAGTTTTAGGCAGGTGTGAAAAAATGCTGTAAAGTAAGAATGCTTTCAAAAATATATATTGTAATTGTTTATGTTTATCAATTTACAAAATGCAAAGTGAGCAAACAGAAGAGAAATCTAAATCAAATCAATATTTGGTGTGACTACCCTTTGGCTGCAAACCAGCATCAATTCTTAACACTTGCACACTTTGTACACTTGCACAAAGTCAGGGATCTTGTAGGATTAGAGTCAGGTGTATGATTAACCAATTATACCAAGCAGGTGTTAATGATCATCAATTTCATATGTAGGTTGAAACACAGTCATTAACTGAAACAGAAACAGCTGTGTAGGAGGCTTAAAACTGGGTGAGGAGCAGCCAAACTCTGCTACTAAGGTGAGGTTGTGGAAGACAGTTTCATTGTACAGGTCAGACACCATGGCAAAACTGAGCACACCAACAAGGCACAAGGTAGTTCTACTGCATCAACAAGTCTCTCCCAGGCAAATATTTCAAAGCAGACTGGGGTTTCCGAACGTGCTGTTCAAGCTCTTTTGAAGAAGCACAAAGAAATAGGCAACGTTGAGGACTGTAGATGCAGTGGTTGGCCAAGGAAACTTAATGCAGCAGGTGGAAGTCACATCATGCTTACTTCCCTTTGACATTGGAAGTGCCATCAGCAGTGCCATCAGCACAGAACTGGTGGAAACCAGTGGGACCCAGGTACACCCATCTACTGCCGGAGATGTCTGGCCAGAAGTGGTCTTCATGGAAGAATTGTGGCCAAAAAGCCATACCTCCAATGTGGAAACAAGGCTCAGCAAGTCAACTATGCATGAAAACATAGGAACTGGGATGCAGAAAAATGGCAGCAGGTGCTCTGGACTGATGAGTCAAAATTTGAAATATTTGGCTGTAGCAGGAGGCAGTTTGTTTGCCAAAGGGCTGGAAAGTGGTACAATCATGAGTGTCTGCAGGCTACAGTGAAGCATGGTGGAGGTTCCTTGCAAGTTTGGGGCTGCATTTCTGCAAATGGAGTTGGAGATTTGGTCAGGATCAATGGTGTCCTCAATGCCGAGAAATACAGGCAGATACTTATCCATCATGCCATACCATCAGGGAGGTGTGTGATTGGCCCCAAATTTATTCTGCAGCAGGACAATGACCCCAAACATACAGCCAATGTCAGTAAGAACTATCTTCAGCATAAAGAAGAACAAGGAGTCCTGGAAGTGATTGTTTGGCCCCCCACAGAACCCTGATCTCAACATCTGTCTGGGATTACATGAAGAGCCAGAAGGATTTGAGGCAGCCTACATCCACGGGAGATCTGTGGTTAGTTCTCCAAGATGTTTGGAACAACCTACCTGCCGAGTTCTTTCAAAAACTATGTGCAAGTGTACCTAGAAGAATTGATGCTGTTCTGAAGGCAAAGGGTAGTCACACCAAATATTGATTTGATTTGGATTTCTCTTCTGTTTGCTCACTTTGCATTTTATAAATTGATAAACATAAACAATTACAATATATATTTTTAAAAGCATTCTTACTTTACAGCATTTTTTCACACCTGCCTAAAACTTTTGCACAGTACTGTATGTCAGGTACATTTTTGAAACCACACTGGTAATGAAGCTAGCTCCAACTAAACATCTATGTGAGTGAGCCTGCCTTGCCTGCTTCCAATCTGACTAGCAGCACTGCAAGCCAAGCAGCTTCCTGATAATGTTCCCAATTCCACCAACAAATCCCATTTAAGAAGGGCCCAAGAATTACGAAGACTATTGGTAGGAAGGATGTACCCAATTGTAAGGAGCATTGGAAGACAGTTCTAGTCACAGAAGGAAGAAAGCTGAGCTAGATGAAGTTCTTGTACTATGCAAGTGGTTTCTGCATGCTGGAACTTGAAAATATCAGCCTTGCAGATCATATACTTCATGGTCAGAACTATGTACCATATACAGATTTCCTATGCCTGAATATATTGCACAGGATTATAATTATGATTAATATCTTTTTACCTGTTTTATCCAGTTAAGGGAAAATATCAGCAACTTATGTTGCCTATATAACCACAACAATTTAATCATGATTCTTTGCAAACTATAAACTTTGCAAAAGAGCTATTTTTAAATGTTTGAAAGTAAATCTAATAATTACATACAGTATTCTACAGATACTGCTGTTGTAATGTTGTTGTAATGATGTGAGCTATTTAAATATTTCTTTTGACTAGGTTACTGATTATTTCAGATTGGCATCTAAATCTACAGAGTGCACCAATGAAAGAATTAAGAATGCATAACGGACCAATTTGAGACTATTAATTGTATTTCTTTCATGATACATCTAAGGAGTTCTAAAATGGTACACAGAGTTTTTCAATGAAATTTCATCAAGCTATTAACTTGAAGGATGTCACTACATTCAGTACAATGTACAGACAAAGCTGTGCATTTAGAATGCCTTATTACAAACCATATCATGTTTTTCACAACATTAAATGAAAACTGGAACAAGGACATATGACAAAAGTATATGCCAAGCAGTATTAGAACTGTCAATTCTCCATTTGTTTAACAAATTAATACAGAGATCTAAAATGGTAAGAAATCAAAATCTCTGCTATATTCAAACTTGTATGTGTAACCCTACAACTCCTGATTTTACATATTCTAGACAGGGAGAACATAACCTCCACCTTCCCAACCTCCTCTAAAAGTTGCTATGAAATTATAAATGTTTATGTGATAGAATGAGATTCATGCATGGTCACTAATACGATTACATCTTATTTAACTGTTTAATTTAAATCAAATTTAGTTTTTCTCCTGGTCCTGTCCATTTTCTGGAGTACAGTTCCTAAATCACTCAAAGGGCATGTATGGACCTTAGCACAAAAAAGGCTACATTCTCCTTTTCTAGTGAGAACAATTCTGATTTTTTCTTTTTAAAAATGACAACAATTCCCTAGGAGAGTTATCTGTCTAGAAAGCCTAGGCAATTACTATCCCACCAAAGGTTAGCAATTCAAATTTTGAAGCACGATTATAATTGTGTGCTTTAGCGACAATGCCATTCAAACCTCTCAAATAAACAGTTCATTTCCATAAACCTGTGTGATCCCAAATGATGTTCTAAGCTTTGGTTTCTCTAATAAGGTATAGTTGCCTGAATCTGCAACATTAAGCCATAAACCATGGCTTATAAACCACAATGGCTGGTTCTGTTTCTATATATAATGATTTACTGTGAGGGGTGAACACAACTAGAGAAAGCCGATCCCAAACTCTAATAATCTCACCATATGCTTTACTGCTACTGCAGTACTGTAAGCATATTAGACTATATCCACAGAACCAAATGCATGCAAAAACTCTATACATGAGCGAACACACACTAAATCATTAATAATGGTTAA
This sequence comes from Liasis olivaceus, assembly GCA_030867105.1. NCBI lineage: Eukaryota > Metazoa > Chordata > Lepidosauria > Squamata > Pythonidae > Liasis > Liasis olivaceus. Next base: position 15,659,806 of record CM061351.1, read on the forward strand.
AGGATTCAACCAGCAAAAATTCTTTAGGTGATACAGCCAATCATACCAAATGTCATTTTAATATTTCCTCTCCCTTTTGTCTAATACCCCATGCCTGTCAAGGATGCCTGTCAGGTTACACATCTAAGCTTGACAATAAAAGACCAATCTCCTGACACTTTACCCTTAGCTCAGCTTCTCAGCTTGACTTGGCGAAAGATTCACAGACACATCTTGGCTAGATTAGAATCATTACTGCAGACAAGAATGAAGCCACAAACACAAGAGCTGACTGCCCCTGCAATGCAAAGATGTCAGGGACTTCTATATTTTTTGCAAGGATTTAAACTCAAGGATTTTTTCTTCCACACTTTCAAATTAACAGTAACTGGTGCAGTGCTTGGTGGCCTTGAAGTCAGGCTGTTGTGACATGTTTACATAAAAGCCATTTCTAATCTGGGAACTGCTGGTTCCTGCCTCTTCAGCCTCAGTCCTTAAAACACCTTCTCATAATAAATATAGCCATACTCGAAGATTCTCCATTGGAGCCCTGTAGTAATCAACAGGGAGGTAGATGGAGATAAAAGGCATAGATTCTCAGTAGCATAACATCCACTTTAAAAAGGAGTTCTTGACTCCTTGTCATTTGTTTTTAGGCTCACAACATTCCTTCTGCCTGAATACTTGGCTGTGAGATGCTAATGTCACAGTTGCTCAAATTAAGGCACTGATTTGTATACGTTCAGTGTTGCATGGACTGGATTATTATTAATGTGTTTGTTAATGTTATTTCCCTTATAAGCTGAGCCAAACTGAAATTCCCTTTGGGCCAAAGTCAGATAAGAGGAATTAGAGTGAATTGTAAGAAAGTGCTTTGCTTGAGGTTAGATAGAGAATACATGGTACAGAATTCTGCTATACTGTATATAAATTTCATACAACATAATATGGCAGCATAGCAAGATGTATAGTTAAGATAGCAAGTGACAGTTTGATAAGAGTCCACAGAGGTCACCTGGAGTAAAAGAGAAGTATTACTGACCTACATACAAAGAAATATATAGTTATTTCTTCCTTGGTCTAGGAAGTCTCTCAAAGTCTTGTTGAACCTCACTCAGATACAAAGAAGTCTTCCTCTTCTATGACTTGTCTTCTGTTTAGGCTTAGTATATGCAAATGAAGTACTCAAATACTCCAGATGGATTATATAAATTATATTATGAGTTCAGGATTTGGCACTGAGGCTGAAGTTATTACTTAGATTTCTAATAAGGTTAACAAGCATATATGCAAACATATTACTGCCATCAAGCTGGCTATCTATAGAAAGAATTCTATATTAGAAGCAGTACAAACTTAAACATTGCATCACTTGTAGTACTAAATTTGGCTGAGAAAATAAGATAAGTCTAGAATAAGAAGCTTTGCCCCGCTACCAAGGCCAAGACAGTCTGACTTGAACCAGTGTAGACATTAGACAGCTCCTTTGGGGACAAGAGCAATACAGCTGTATTTGGAAGTTCAAAGACCATAACAATATTAGTTAGTTAGTTATGGTATCTGAAACTTGTAGAAGTTAAACAAGTTTGGTTGAACAAAGTGATTCCAGCCCATCTCAGTTACAAAAATCAAGGAGTCAACAGGAGACAAACTATACAGATTATCATCAATACACTGAAAGTGACTTTCATATAAAATGAGTAAAAAGGTCATACTTTAACTTAGATGCCATTTGTATTTTGTCTGAATTAGTACACACAGACTCTAAGATGAAAAATACTTCCCAGATTATGCAAATTTTCTAACTCAAGTGATCACATTTCCAGTATTCATATTTAAGACTATTATTCAGAAAGTACTGAAATTGTTGAAGGAAAATATAGATACCAAATTTGATTCAGCAAATTTTAGTGTTTTGCTTTTGTTACGTGTAGACTATGCCTGTTAGAAAAAATTATATAAAACAACTTCCCAGATAGTCTGCAGTATCTAAAGAATGTTTCCATACTTATACGTATTCCATAAAATAATATTTATATACTATTTAAATTTTTAGTTCTTGAATACATGACAGTACTTTCCAGATAATCTATTAACAATATATCAGGCTACAATGTGAGAAAGATTCAAGCAAGGAAAGAAATCTGTAGTTTTAAATTTGCATTGAAACTTCTGTAGAATTTCTTCCACCTGAATGAAATTCATGACTTTCAAAACAAGTTTGCATACGAACTTTCTTAAACACTGCAGATAGTTATGTTTGGACTATAAGTACATGGGGGTTACATTTTTTATCAAGATTATGGAATGTTTAATTTATTTGATAGAAAATGCCAGACACTTTTGTATGTGCCTCTGACAGTATTAAAGTATTTGTATTAACATGCTCTGCTTACCAATCAAGAAGAGAATAGCACAGCAATTATATTTAGAGATTAAAATGAAAGATACTGAAGATAAACCTAAGTTAACACAGAAAAGAATATATCCTTTTTACTGTTAAGGAGGGAGTAAGAAAAAATAGAAAAGTTGTGGCATCAATTTACCATCAACAGAGGCAAAGATGAACAGAACATTTTTTTAAAAAATAACATCTTTAAAACTATATTCTAGTCCATTAAAACAGCAGCAGTTTTTAATCTGTGATGCAGCTAAGTAATAACTGTACTTTTGTAAATCTGTATTCCTTAAGACCAATGACAAGAAAATTAAAACACAAGGTTAGCAGCAGACATGGTACCCATCAATGGTACCTTTATAGAAGATATACAGAATGGAAATAATTTCAATTGCCTATTTGCAGCAAAGGATTAAGGGTTAACTTCTCCTAGTAATTTTGATCAGTAAACATTTGCAAGTCAAACAGGATTCTACTGCTGGGAAATCTCTAGTTTCCAGCATCTATTATCTAGCCTTTTCCAGTGATGGTTAATGTATAGCAGTTTAAGTTATTATTTATTTTAAAATATTATAATTAGAATCAACAATAGATCAAAGGTTTTGCTCCAAAATCTGAACACAAGGTGAGATATTTTCAACCAAAATTCATATTTAAAATACCTGGAATAGCACGTATCCTATACACCTTTTGTTTTCTACAAGTCATGCATGCTGCAGACAAAACGTTTATGCTAAACAACCTCAAATCTCATTTTCTAGTATTAAGCACAAAGGAAAAACACTGACAACAAGCATGGTAAATAAATCCCTCCCTTGAGAATGAAAGCAGCAGACAGAAGAGGGCTGACATGCATGCTAGAGAAACCTCACACACCATTTTTTTTCTACCTGCACAAGTTGCCATTTGCTGCAGCCCTCAGAATCCTTTTTTCCCAGCTGATCTCAAAAGCAAGATATTCAGGCACTCTCTCAAGGCATCTGTTGATAAGCTTTAGAAGTATAATATTCCAATAAGAGTATTTTTAATAGAAAATGCATTTTCTTTCCTGCTCAGGTAAACATGTTTACAGATCCTGCCCAGAGACTGGGTGGTTCAGACTTGCATGTCACACACATGTCGTCAGCAAGAAAAGCCCCCTTTTCTCTATCATTAACATTTTAAATAAGGTAACAACAGAGCAGCTTTTTCCAAACTTACCTTTAATATAGCCTCAACATGAAACACACAGAGGTCTAAAACAGGAAAATAACTACACACACACACACACTTGTGCTATAAATAAAACCACCCACTACAGAGCAGGGAACTACTACTTCAGAATCAACACCAGGTCAACTTGTTAGTCGGTTAGAAGGCCGATGTTTATGTGTGCATTTCGCACGTTAAGATTCATAACCAATGGCGCCCTCCCGCCCAGGGAACGATAATTCCTTCTCCGAGATATCAAAAACCCGTGCAAAACGTCATGATCTTGGACCAACCGCTAAAACCCTTCCTATCCATAACCGTATACAGGAAATGCCATACGAACACAAAAAACTGCCAAGAAAGGTTACAAAACCTCCCGTTTGACATCCTATGAAGTCACCAGCTTTCCCGTTATTTTCTAGAAGAAATAAGGGAGAGAATCCAACAACACAGAACTTTCGTGTATTTATTTCCCCCTTTTCAACTCATTTCTAAAAAAAAAACGAGAAAGAAACAAAAAGAGACAAATCGGAGAAGTAAGCCTCATTCCTTATATAGGCTGTAGCAGTTGTTCATTGCAAAGAAGCGGGGGGAGGAGAAAGGGGGGGCGCAACGGCCAAATCGTTACCACCCATTATTATGATTATTATACAAACAGGTACCTCGAAATCCAAGAAGAGGGCGAGAGAAAGAGAAACTTGGCTGATTCACGTTCCCTCCCCAACCCTCAGCGAAGAAAGCTTTCCTTTCCCCCCATCACGTTGATAAAGGAGAGAAGATATTAGGGAAAAGGAGAAAAAGGGGGGAGGGGGGAGCCCACTTCTAATACTTCTGCCAAGATCTGGAGGCTGGCGGGGGTGTAAGAGGAGAAACAATATGTTCAATGGCTACGGAGATAAATCAACATGCACTGCAGGCACTAAAAGAGGCGGAGGCGAAAGTAAGGGGGGGGGGAGAGAAGAGGAAAAAAAGCAGAAGAGGGAGGGGAGGAAAGGGAGAGCAAAGGAGGGGGTCCCTTTCAAGGCGATGTCAGGGGTGCGCATGTGGCGCGTTTCCCTTGCAAAGAAAAATAAAATCAAATCGATACACACTGCAGCAAGCAACAGTGCTTCCATCGCCTCCTCCCGCCTTCCTCCCCCGTCGGGGCCAAAACACGCCACCCTCCCGGAGACGAAGTCCCCATTACAGTCCTCCTGCTTCGACGTTTCGTTGCCCGAAGAGTTTGCTAGTTAGGCGCACTCCTTCCCACGTTCTTCCCCGCTAAAAAGTGCCCAAGCCCCACCGCACCATCCCATCCCAAGCACCCCAAACGAGGGGAGGGGGGGAGGGAGAGTAAGGGCAACGCTAAAGGGGGCCCCCGCAAAGCACTGCGTCTCTCTCCGACTTTCCTGGCGTGAGGGGAAGAGGAAGAGACGGGAAGCGAGTCCCCTTCCTCCACCAGCCCTCGCCCAGAAAAGTTTGGGGAGCGGGGCGACGCGGACTCCCCCTTTCAGAGCCGCCGGGACCCGCCTCAGCTCAGGTAATAAGTTTGCAAGTTGGGGCTGCGGAGGTCGCCGAGAGGCGAAGGAGCGGCCTCCGCCGCCGCCGCCGCCGCCCCTGCCCCTCGTGGGGACCGGAGCGCCCAGCACCCCTTTAGTTCTCCCCCGGAGAACGGAGAGCGAAAACGGGGCGAGGGGAGCCGGCCGCCAGCGAAGCGAGAGGAGGGGGAGGAAGAGGCGGCTGCGGGCGGCGAGTAACGGTCCCCGGGCAGGCGAGAGGCATCGGGCAGCAGCCGGCTGAGCGAGGAGGCACCGCTAGGCGGAGAAGAGGCAGCCAGGCGGGGAGGGAGCGCAGAGCGGGCGAGAGGCAGGCGGTCGGGCAGGCAGCAGGTAGCGGATCTAACGGTGCAGAGGGACCGGGCTCCCAGGGACGAGCTCCCGGGCAATTACTTTCTACTTCTCGCCTCCTTCCCTCTCTCTTCCCCGTCTCCCCGTCCACCCCCGCTCCACAGCTCAGCCCGACCCCGGCCCGGCGCCCTGAGCGGCCCCAGCCTAGCTCGGGCCGCTGCCCGGCGGAGCTGACTGACCGTTATTGCGCCTCGGGTTCGCCTGCTTCCTGCGCTTACACCTGGGGCCATCCGCCATGATCCTCTCGCTTGTGTCTAAATGCTCCAGTCACCTCCTCCCCCCTCCCTCTGCTCTCCCCCCTCAACCCCCGCCCGGACCTGGTTTACGACACTGGGTGGTTGGTGTGAGTGTGTATGTGTGTGTGTATGCGTGCGCGCGTGGTGGTTTTTTTTTTTTTTACTTTTTTACATCACCTTCCTACACCTAGTGCTCGGCCGCCGGAACCTTGTTGCCAGGGGAGACGGCCGCTTTACGGCAGTGCATTTGAACCGGCAGGAGGGAAAAGTTTCTCTCGACTCGTCCGCAGGCAGGTACTGTTTAGCGCTGGGGGGGGACCGTGAGGGAGCGGGGTGGGATCGAAGGGATGCGGGGGAGTTTCCTTTCACAGGAGGGATGCCCAGGGGGAGGGGCGAAGGAGCGGAGAGTCCCCTCAGGCGCACCAAGCCGGGGCAGCGCGCGGGAATGGCCCGTGCGGGGGTCGGCGCCGCGCAGGACGGGCGGGGGGCTCTGAGGCGGCCGCCGACCACCCGAACTCCGTTAGCCAAGTTTTCCCTTCTCTTCCTTTCTCTCTCTCTCTCTCTCTGTTTAATAAAACGGAATTACAGCGTGTGAGGAAAAAGAATGCGAAAAAGTGAAAGGAGGTCAAAAAGCCGCATTCTAAAAGAGCAAACGAGCAAGATTATAATGGCACGAACTGCTATATTCCAGAACTGCCAGCCTATGTCAGATGCATGGAGTGAGTTACTTACCCCCCAAAAGAAGACCCCCCCCCCCAAATTAGCTATTAAAAATGCATGGAGTGGTTACTTTCCTCCCTCCCAAAAGAAGACCCTGAAGAAGACCCCCCCACCTAAACTAGCTATTTAAAAAATCTTATTCCTTTTTTGTCATGTTCACAACAAACTGAAAAGTTTGAAATGATTTGGGGGGGGGGGGGAAACATTCTTTCTTGCAGGTAAATAGAGTATACTTCCCAGAAACCACTATCCAAGTATTTAGCATCCTGGAGTTAAGCCCATGAAAGATTATGTCTTTTAAGATGGGGCAAGACTTTTCTTATTTTTCTTGCAATGAAGTTGTTTTAGGCATGCATGTAGGCTTTTGAAAGGCCAATAGAATTGGGAACAAATTGAGATATGATATATTGTGAGCCCCCCAGAGTTGCTTAAGTTGGGTGGCCATATACACTTTTAAATAAACAAACAAACAAGCAAATCACCCTTGTATGAAGATAGAAGGTCAGAGGGGGTAGTGAGTACTGTATTCCATTTGCTGTACATTTAGGTGAAATTCTTTATATCCCACTTCTCATCCAAACATGCCACAGAAGATAACAGTACTAAAATAATTATCAAGAATAATAAAATACCAGTAAAAGCATCAGAAATCTGTAAAATTAAAACATAATAATAGCAGTCAGTCTCACCTGTAATGCAGTTTCAGTCAGTGCCCTGGTAAATGCTGTCATTATTTATGATTGCTCAAAATACGTAGAAGAAAATCTTTCTGAAGTCAGTGGGTTTTAATTCTGACTAAATATGGATAAAAGTTGCTCAAATTCCTTGGGCTACTATTCTGCAACTTTTATTTATGAATAATATAAAGTATTTTTACATATATTTATAAACAAGTTGTTCATTAGTCAACCTCGAACCCAGAAATGGATTCCTACAAATTAAAAGTTGAATAAGTTCTATACAAGTATATAGGTATAAAACTTATATAAAGTTAAAAGAGTAAAACAATTTTAACTGCTTTTATTATTGTATTTATAAGCTGCCCAGAGTCTATGGCAGTGGGCAGCTGTAATAAATTTAAATAACAATAGTAATAATTTACAGTTTGTAAACCATCAGACAGCAAATTTGACGATGGAAGAAACAGTTAAAAACAGGATAGAATTAAACCATGTAAAATTCCGTATAAATAGATTTTTTAAAAATCCTGCTAAATTCTCTAAAACTAAAGAAAGAAATGGCCAGTTTTAATCTCTTTAATAAGAAAGCTCTGTAATCAGGAAAAAATACTGAAAATACCTTCTTTTCCTGCCAACCAACAATTCTTGCTGGTAGAACTTACAAAAATTCCCTGAGAACTGATCCCAAACTCTGGGTAGATTGATACTGGAAGTAATATTTCAGTTATTCTAGGCCAAACTGGAAAGGTAATGTCCTGCTCTGTTGGACATTCAAGATTAGTCTTAAGAGGGCAAAATGTACACACCACACACACACACACACACAAAACCAATCTGACCACTGTCTTAACTGCAATTTCCAAATATTCTTCAAAATCAGCCATAATAAGTTACAGTAATTTAAACAGCAAGTGATGTAGTTATGGGTCACTACAAGGTTAGTCTTCAGGAGGGGCACAAGTGCTGCATTACTTAAAGCAGGACAAAGTGCTCTTGGCCAAAGCTGCCTCTTGACTCACCAGGAATGATGTATACACAACCCAAGCTGTGAACCTGGTCCTATAGTAAGAGTACAACCCTATGAAGAACAGTTTCAATCCTGGAATATCTAATCCAGAAACTAACTATAGCTCCATTTTATGGTTTGAATCACATTCAACCTGTCACTGCAACCAGAACTGTCCTGTTTCTTTAATGCCGTTTAATGCTTTAAAGGTTTCAGAGTAGTTTATCCCAATAAGAATATAAACAATTGAAATAAAATGCAGTTTCAGCATTATTAGGATAATAAATTATAGTGTCAGCTCATTACAGAGGGGAAAGTAAATACTCAGTGTACCCTCTCTTTCATTTATTTAAGTGTACAGAACTGTAGAATCCAAATCAGAAAACATTTATTTCTGAAATACTATTCTACATTAAAATAAATGTTAATTATTTACAAATGTATAGTGTGTAAGGCCAATATTTGTCCAATTAACTTCAGGGAGGACTAATCAGATACCCAGTTTTACAATAGCACCATTCCCACTCAATTGATAACTAGAGATCTTTGCAAAAGGCAATAGGAATGCATTAAAGATTTGTTGAATTATTAGATCATATTAAACAATCCCATGGTTAAGAATTTTCTTTCCTTAATTATAAAAATGCCTTACTTTAAGTAGCTATCTGGGAATGTTGTATTGCTCTGGAAATACTGAAAGGGACCAGAACAGGTCCCTTTGGTATATTCTATACCATAGCTTTTAGGAATTTCCCAAAGGAATGCTATTATAATTACATCATTTTCTTGGCAGAAATCTTACCCCAGGGTTCAAACATGTTTTGTATGCAAAAAGTTCCTGCTTCAATCTCTTGTCTCTTCAGTTAAAATGTTCATTTTGGAACTGACATCAGTGTCTGAGAGCATCCTGGACTAAAAAGACAAGTAGTTTGAACCTGTATGAAGTTACTTCCCATGTTTCTTTATTTGCAGTGACCAGCATAATGCAAAATAATATTGAATATGATAATGATCTTAATGTTAAAGAATGTGTTAAATCCCTAGTAGAGAAAAATAGCGTTTTTAGACAGTGGGAGCCATTGGGCTCAAGAAAAGAAAAGAAAATGGTCAACATTTTGTGAGATTACCAAATCTTGTAATTTTTTTTAAAAAAAGGTTGGCATAGTTCTACATATACTATCTAGAGCATCTATTGTCAGAGATTTCCTAAACACTAATGTATAAGTAAGTATATCTTTAACAACAGAGATGGCTACTGCTTTCATGTTTGAATGATACTGAAAATAATGGTTGCTGGATTGCCTGACATTCTGAAACATCTAGAAAGGCAAATGAGTTCTTAAACAGAAAACACTCTTAAAAAAAGTAAGTTCTGCTGAAGTATTTTGGAATAAACTGGTATAAAATTGGACTGCAGAAGGTTAATGAAGTTCATCTATTTACATGAATGATAACAGAATTCTACTGATTAGAAAGCTGGGCATTAGAGTGCCATTCCTTCTCCAGATCTGTAATACTGTACATTTTCGTCTGGTCTAATTGTTAACTCCAACCCCTCTATATATTAGTGACAGGGATTTATTTGTCACGTTCTTAAAATCTAGGTTATGCCATAGGATAGTTTGCATAGTTGACACTAATTATTACTCTACAAGAGTTTTGAAATGGTCTAGAACAGTGATGGCAAACCTTTTGGGCTTGGCGTGTCAAAAATTCAGAAAATGCCTAAGTTGACTCTGCTGGCGTGTCATCCCCCCACCCTGAACAAAAGAGAAACAATTCTTTACATATTCATTTATTTTAACAAAAAACAGTCCAATTGTGTGGTGCTATGTATTATATAAAGAAACATCAAATAATTACAAAAATGAAATACGAGTAAAACTAACTCAGTTTTTTTGGTAACTCAGACAGGGAGAATAGTTGTTTTCGGGTGTTGGTGAATGCTGGCATGTCACCCAAAATGTTGTGGTGTGTCACCTTTGACATACATGTCATAGGTTTGCCATCACTGGTCTAGAATGTTGGTACCTGAATATAAAAGCTTGTAAACATTTATTTAAGTTCATGTCCTCCAATTTTTTTTAAAGACAGCGTTCTCTCTCCTAGTGTTTACCACTCTACAGATTTCTGTGTCCTCAGCAGACCTGGCTGTTTGTTGCTTGGCCCCAGCTCATAGACATCTAACCTTGATGATGGCAAGATAATGAAATGTGCACCATGATTTCATGATGTAAGCTCTGCCCTCTCGTTCTTGGGTCAGATGTTGCATGCAAGTATGTAAGGAGCAGAGTTTGTGTCACAATCAACATTTATTTATTTAAATAATTTACATGGCCGCCCATCTCATAGCAATAACTCTGGGTGGTTGTAGAGAGTAAGAAAGGTGACCTTGACAGAAATATGCTGGAACTGTTTCCTAAGCAAAAGGGGTTGAAACACTTTTCGAGTCCAGAACAGCAAAATAACATTTGGAAGTAGCTCAGGTAGATACCTCCTTAATTCACTGAAGTATAAGAAAGAGGAGGAGGCGGCACAGCACAATCAGATTTACAAGATTCTCTGATAGGCTAAAACTATTTTTATTGAGATTGGCTATCTGTGGAATTGATTTTCTGGTTTGGTCTACCTATAGGGCTTACAGCAGCATATAAGAAGTTAAAACCAAATAATAATATTAAAGAGCCCAATAATCCACATGACCAAAGTCTGGGGTCAGGAAATATTATCTCAAATTTACTACAAAAAAACAATAAATCCAATCAACCAACCAGCAGGACTTGTTTAGCATTCTGGCCCAAATGCCTGAGGGAACAGTCAGGTTTTGAGTGCCTTATGAAAGGCTAACTGGCCCCCTTGTTCCTCTTCAGACACCTATGCCTCATTTCCAAATCATTTATCAACAAATTAAAAAGATCAGATATAATTTGAATACTGGTATCTGATGATTTCTTCAGTAGTTCTGGTCGTCTATTCTATTGTACTTATGGTTTGTAGTAGAGATGGACAAATCTGTCAATTTCATTAAGTTTTATTTGCAATAACAACAACAACATATTAAATTTATATATACCACCCAACTCCCAGAGACTCTGGGTGGTTTACAAATTGTTAAATCATTAAAAACAAGAAAAAAAACAAAAAATAAAAAGATGACAAAAATGACAAAACTGGGTGGGAACAAAGAAAATAACACAATCTAAAGGGGACTTCAATCACCCTCACCAAAAGCCTGGGCAAAGAGCCAGGACCTCAGGGTCCTTTGAAACATCAGTAGGGAACCTCATTCCAGAGAAACTGCTACAGAGAGGGCACATAACTATTACTATTTCCACATAACTCTTCTCATACACTTCTATAAGGAAAAAAAAAGTTACGATAAAATATTTGTATGCTTTCTCCTAATGCAAAACATTTAAAATTTTTATTGATATAAACATTTTTATGCAAATGTTCTTCTGACAAACATAATTGTGTATCTGTTGGGGAGTTGCATCCGAATTTCAGATTTTTAAAAGATGCTTGAATTTTGTTTTGTACATTGGAAATACATATTTACCAAATTGCTCTTAAAATGCAGTTTGACTGCATTTTTACCACATACCTGCTTCACATAGTGAACATATTACTTTATGTTTATCTAATGTTTATTGTATGTTGACAAAGTGAAACCGTAACTGTGCTTACTATCTTACTTAAGCTTTCCTTTGCTTTACAGACCTGCAAAGGTTGTAAATGCGAGGATTGGTTGCAAAGTTACTTTTTCATCCCCATTGTAACTGCAAGGCAGTCACTAAATGAGGACTACCTGTATGTTAGACTGATATACACATACACACAATCTGATATATGAAATAATGATTTTATTTACTTCAGTAGAACTCAATTTCTAAGAACCTCATTTATAGTATAAATATGTTTAGTTTTCTTTAGATATTTTTAAAGACGTATTATTTTGGAAAGGATGTTTACCACTTACATAAATGGGTAAACCACTGACTGTACACTTGATGAGATGCATCTAAGACACTGTAGGTCAAGCTGTTATGATTGTAAGAGATCCACTAATAATATTTACTTCCTCTTATGCAGATTCTGTAACTAGCCTTACTGATGAAGAAACATTTTAAATACAGGGGAGCATTAATTATGTATCTTTTTTTTTAAAGGAGTAGGATTATGGTTAAATTTGACTGCTAACTTGAGAAGCTTTCTACTAAATGTTCCATAATAAGTTAAATGCAGTCTTATGCATATGTACTCTGAACACAAGTTTACCGGACTTAGTCCCAAGTGAGTGAATATAGGATTTCACCTGCAAATTATACCTTCCTTATCTTGTTTGCCATCAAATGTGTTAGGTCTGTGGCTTTCTAAAATTCCCAACCAATAGTCATGATTGCTGACAAAACTGGAAATTGTAGTACCAACCTGTTGGAAAACTTCTATAGTGGACTCTATCTAAAGTAGTATACACTTAAATTTCACAGCTGAGAAATAATAGAAATACCGTATTCTTACCCAAAGCCCTTGAAGCTTGCTGCTTTTGAAGTACACTATGCCATAATTGCAGCATTTGGTTCACTTGAACAAAAGGATAGATTAATGTTGTCTTACATAGACTTTTGAAGAGTGACAAAAAAGTACCGTTTGGGAGCTTGGAAATCCTTGATAACAAATGAATTTGTTTATAGCACAAACTAAGTTAATCCCATCTGAGGCACACTACAGGCAAAATATTTTTGTCATTATAAGAATACTGTACTTATAAAATGGTATTGTTGGGAATGCAGATTAATGTAGATTTCTTAAAATGGTAATGCTAATACAGATACAGTACTTGAAAGCACATCTTAAAAATAATCCTGTAATAATATAACCATAGCACCATAGAAAAGGTACATTGTAAATACTACAAATTATGGCAACACAAGTGAAATACACAATTTTTGCATTAGACAAGACTGCAAAATATTTCTCAGTATACCTCAGGATAGAAGCTATAGGAATTTCCAGAGGGTTTCTTTGTGGGCTCTGCAGTGGTTTGAGCATGCATAGACAATACAATATATGTAGCACCTGTCAGCATCTCCTTAAACCAAATGCATCTTTTCCAGAGATCATGCTGCAGCTGCAGAGGGCAGCCATGCAATTTCAAGCAAAGACACTACACTACTGCTTTAAGTAATTGTCAACAGGTGCTACATGATCCCTCATGTGCTCTGAATCACTGCACTGCTCCTGAATCAGGTTTGTATCTGTATGATCTTACACTGTCATCTGTGTTTGGCAGTTGAGCTGATTTATTTCTGGCTCAGCTGCAGTAGAGTGCAATAAAAACTAGCCTTTGAAACTCATGAGCTGGGGGGGGGAGGTCTACTTCCCCACTTGCAATAATTTGATTCTCTGTGACTTCCATCTCCTGAGCTATAGACCCCCTAAAGTGACTTGAGAGTTTTGCAGTTTCCTATGATTCAGGAACCCCTCTTTTTTTGCATATGACTAGAGAAATGCACATAACTAAGTGAGGACATGAAAGATGTTTGTATGTGTAAGCAATTTATTTTATTTCCTTTTTCATGCTGGTGGGTTTAAGGTGGTTGTTTTTTTAATTCTAGGACCTATGGTAGCTCAGACATGGCAATGATTTCATGGTATTCTGTGCTTGCTGTTCTTAGTACTTCAAAGTTGGCTGAAGTGAAGGTGATTGTGAATCATTTTCAAACTGCTTTTGGTAGATTTGGGAGTGAAACAATTGCAGTCTGGAAGTGCCCTGTGAGCACTCAACTTTGGAAGTGGGCATATGTCACAGCTTCATGGCATTTCCTGTTATTAGTTGTTTCCTGAGAATAACAAAATATGAGACAATTGTCCTCACTTCTGCCTTGCTGTCTACCTGAAAACAAGCTCTGCCTTTTTTCAAGGAAATTTTGAAGTTGGAATCGCCTTTCTAGGTCTTTCTAGCCATGTCTGCATCTTGTCTCTGCACATCTCATCTTAGAAAAAGCTAGAAGTCAGCTTGTTTATCCCATGTTCCTATAAGGTAATAGAGCCAGTATAAAGGAAGGTGATGCTCGTCTCACATTAGCTGGATTACACTTGGGTGCATTTTCCAAAATGTGTCATATAAGAATTGGGCCAGCTATACACATATACACATTTGCAATGAACACAAGTATATTTATATGAATGTTCTTTGGGAGAACCAAGGCTTGTGAAATAAAATATAAATTACATTGGCACAAGTGTAAAATCAATGCCTTGGATTTAGATACACTTGTACTCTTAGAATTGTTTCATGTTTTAATATGCAGTTGTTTAATTTAAACAGGTCCCTAAAGATAGATAAAGCTTGTATAACATTAGTATTTTACAGTAGTATTTTATACAACATTCTAAGTGTATATGGTGCCTTAAAAGAGTAATGCAAAAAAAAAACCAGGAAGGAGTATTAGGTATGTTTGCTGCCTTGATTTATTTATAAAAATAATAAAGGTGGGATAAAAAATCTAAAAAAAAAATTCCATGGAACATACTTACCACATAAACAGGCCTTGGAAAACTTGAGGTTACCCCTTCTACTCAGTTAATGGCTCAGGAGCAATGGGTGATGTTGAATTTTGAAGCTAATTAACCAATTTCTATAGGAGACTATCAGAAGCTCTATACAATGGCAAGGAATTAAAATAATAATCATTTGTTCCTACCCTGATTGTGCACTTACCCAGATAATTTGTTAATGGTACTAAGTGAGAAAGAAACCATTATAATAAATATTCTTTTGTATGTTAAATATAACTTTCCTTTTGCAACAACAGTGGCCTTAGTTTTTCTTGTTCAGCCTACTTTCATTCAGAATAAAATGGAAATCTAAATTTATAGGCAACAAAGACATAGGGATAAGATGTGCTTGTAATTTTTTCATCAGAGGAGCATGGAATCTTACTTGTGTTTTAAAAAATAGATTATATATATGTATGTAAAATTGACATTTTAATGAAAATATCAAGGAAAAAAAATGCTTGAAACCATTTCATGTATATGGTTTATTTCCCAAGACTTCCCTTCAAGTGTTCTGTTAAATTTTCAACGTTTCATAAAAGTCTGATGTTAGTAAGATTTAAATAATGACATATTTTCTTGGCCCATGAAATCTATTTGTGTGAAATAAATGTGGTAAATGTACAACATCCACAGATGTCATTCTGAAATTTTAAATATTTTAATACATAACATATACTTTTAAATACTATCATAGACCTTAGTTACAGCAGTTTTATTGTTGCATGTGAGACTCCTTTTTCGGATGCAAAATGAGCCTGATTTATCCCATTAATACATTATTTTTACATTGCCATTCTTTTTTGTGTTTGTGTATGTTTTGCCTACATGTAGCTAGCTTTGACACTGTAACATATTCATATAGTTTGCTTTGCCATTCAGTTACCATGTGGATAAATGATATTCTCCAAGTTATGTACATATTTATTTATTTATAATTTAGATTTATAAGGCTGCCCAACTCAGCACTAAGTCTGGGCAGTGTACAGATTAAAAACAGATGCAATACCTAAAAATAAAACAAAAAGTAAACACAACAGTAAACATAACAGGAGAACAGATATACCCTAACTGAAATAGACACTGCAGATCAGCAGGGCACACCTAGCCTATGCCAGGGGAAAAATCAGATTTTCAGAAATCTTTTAAAGACTTGTAGGATTGGAGCAGTCTGAACATCTGGGGGATGCTATTCCAAAGGGCAGACACTGCAACAGAGAAGGTCTGCTTCCTAGATCCCATCAGAAGAATGAATGAATGATTTTATTAGTTATAGACTAGCATAAGAAAATTCAAATAAAAATGCAATCCCAATATAAACAAGGTATTGAAGGACAATTAAAATATATATTAACTTGAACCTAAGTATTGTATAATCAGCTAGATAATAACTACATCTGAAGGTAGTGATCAACAAAACTAGTCAAAAAAATATAAGCTACTTGGATATATTTTACAGCATATTGTACAAACAGAAGAATAATATTTAGCAACACTCAGTGAAATATGGTCAGATTGATCTGATAATAGAACTTGAGATAGGAGTCAGAGCAACCCAGATTTTAGCTAGAAATGGAGATAGCAGTTCCTGCTAAATGTCAGCATAATATGGGCAGTACAATACAACATGATCCAGTGTTTCAGTTGCTCCTCCACTGCAGGGACACTATCTCCATTTGAAGGGGATGTTTTGATATTTCCCCTCACTAACAGCTGTTGGGAGGTGTTGAGTCTGGCCAGCCCTAAGGCCCTCTTAAATTTTGGGACTATTATTTGATTGACATATCCTCCTGACTGAAATGGGTGAGAAGACCTAACAGTTTGGCTGGCTTCAAACCAGGGTTGGAACAATTCATGGAAGTCATGGGGTTCAGTAGCTATTAGTCTTGACAGCAGTGTGACTGCCTCTGAAGGCCATTTGCAGGGAGACTAATGGGCTGCTTTGTACCGTTGGTTGGCCACTGTGAAAACAGACTGCTGGGCTAATGGGCCAGAGGTTTGATCCAGCAGAGCACTGCTAATGTTCTTATGTGCTGCTCAAGAACATGTTTCTGGGCAAGGCATGCTGGTTGATAGCAGCTAAATGAGCGTTCATAGCCCATCAGGGAGATTGCAGCCCTCAAAAAGCTGAAGACTTTTCATTTCTTGTAAAGTGCCTGGCTCCAAGAAAAATTAAAATTTTCAACCAGGATTAGAGGAGCCAGAAAGAATAGTAACTTAAGCCAGTAGGAAAAGATGTAAATCCAATCAGATATTTCAGTTTTAGGTAAACATGCTTCATGACACATCACCATGCTAGGGATGCAGCAGGGTCCTTAGACATTGAGATTGTACTCTTTCGAGCAGGGAGACTTACCTTGCTTAATGGATGGGACATGAGGCATGCCCAGTTTGTTGGATCTTATGAGGGTGGGCAGAAATAATGGAAAGAGGCAGTTCCTCAGATAGCCAGAGTTATGCCACAAACAGCTTTATAGGTGATAATCTGCACCTTGAATGCTGGTAGCTAGTGCAGCTCATGTAGCAGAGGTGTTATATGAGTGCACCGAAGTGTGGCCATTACTGCTTGTGCCACTGCATTCTGGACCAGGAGTAGCTTCTGAGTGGTCTTCAAGTTCAACCCCATATAGAGCACATTGCAGTTATCCTCACCCAAGGTGACCGAGGCATGAGTGACCATAAGAAGGGAGTCCGGTCCAGAAAAGAGAGCAATTGGTGCATTAAATAAATCTGTGCAAAGGCCTCCCTGGCTACAGTTGCTTGTTCTTCAAGCAGAAGCTGTAATCAAGAAGGACCCCCCCTCCACCCCCAAAATTGCACAACAGTTCTATATGTGTAAGTGCCATCCCATATAGAACCAGAGATGGAGAACCATGAATGCACAGTTACTTGGTCTTGTCAGGGTTGAGTTTGAGACTCTTTCTCTCCATTCAGACCCAAATAGCCTCCAGGCACTGGGACCTTGGCATCAACTGTTGGTTGACCAGGGTTGAAATATACAGCTGAGTATTGTTGGTGTACTGTTTGTATCTCACCTAGTGGCTTCATGTAGATGCTAAATGGGTGTGGAGAGTGTATTGTGTTGTGAGGCACCCTCCAAACTGGGGGCTTTGGGCTGGTCCTTTCCTCACCTGCCAGCATTGACTAGAACTGGCCATGAAGAAAAGAAAACCACTGCAATACCATGCCTTTCACTCCCAAATCCTGCAGACAGTCCAGAAGGATACCATAATTAATGGTATTGAAAGCCACTGACAAGAAGGACCAGGACAGCTGCATAACCCACATCCTGATTCTGCAAAGGTCATTAACAAGTGTGATCAATGCTCTCCATGTACTATGACCTGGCATGAAACAGTACTAAAAGGGTCCAGATAATTTGCTTCTTCCAGGGTGCACTGGAGCTGTATCCAACCACCTTCTCAATAAACTTACCCAAAAAGAGAAGGTTGAAAACAGTGAAAATTGCCCAGAACTGTTGGGTTCAGCAATGGCTTGAGGAGAGGATGCACCACCACCTCCTTCAAGACAGGCAGAACCACCTCCTCTCTTAAGGATGTATTTACCACCAGATGGATCTATCTACAGTTCACCTCCTGGAGGGATATGGATCTAATAATTCAGAGTGGATCAAAGTGACTTTATCCACCAGATTTTATTTTACTTATTTATTTAACAAATTCATATGCCTGCCCATCTTACTGAATGTGATTCTGGGTGGCGTACAACCAACAAATAAAATAATGTCAGAGCTATTAAAAACTTTAAAAATAAATAAAAGCAAGATGCCTAGAGTATTCTTCATAGCAGCCTTGCAGATATTCTTGTGATCCAG
Source organism: Liasis olivaceus (assembly GCA_030867105.1). Taxonomy (NCBI): domain Eukaryota; kingdom Metazoa; phylum Chordata; class Lepidosauria; order Squamata; family Pythonidae; genus Liasis; species Liasis olivaceus. Next base: position 15,678,298 of record CM061351.1, read on the forward strand.
ATCCAGCTCTGCAGATATTCTTGTGGGAATGGATCACTTTAAACAGGGCTGCTGGCTATTTGTCTGTGCATGTGATAAGATGGATGTGGAACTATGTTTTGCTTTCTTATTGCCACAATGCAATCTCTGATATGGGCTCTTACCTGTGCTTGGTTGAACTGGCTCTTTGTATTTCTCCAGTGATGCTCTGAGTGTCTCTTTTGTTGTTTCATCTCCTGAAGCTCTGTGGAAAACCAGGGATTTGGTTTTTGCATGGGATTGATGAACAGGGGAGGCTGCATAGGAGCAATCTGATTCAAAGCCCTTATCATGCACTCATTCCAGATGGGAACTAAGGTATCAGTCAAACTGCCTACCAGATCCCCAAGAAAAACCTCAAGCTCTCTCTGAAACCGATCCAGGTCCATTAGTTGCTGGGAGCACATTGATCAAATAAGCTCTAACTGCAGGGGGTGGGGGGGTGGGGTGCAAGAATAGCATCAACAAGCCAAAACAACCAGACCATGATTTGACCATGGCTTGACCATGACTAAGGACTAATGGTAATGTCCTCCATCTTCAGTTCATATTGCAACCTCCCTGAAATGAAAACCAGATCTACTCTGTGATGCCATATATGTATTGGACTCTCGGTAATCTGGGTCAGATCCATCCTTGGTGTTGAGAGTAAGGAATATTTGGTCAGCTCAGGCACGGATCAACTGCTCCTTAGAGCTCAACTTTAACCACATGGTTTCGCATCTGGTTATCTGAAAGCTGTTAAGGCTTCCCAGATGACAACTGCCACCATATCCTCTTGCCCTGGAATCACAGCTGATGACAAGTCCAAAACCCAGGTGGACATATCTCACAGAGGGATGAGCCCACCCAAGTCTCAGTTACACTTGCCAGGTTGGCTGCCTCATCCATAATAAGGTCATGGATGAAGGGAGCCTTGCTGCAAAGCAACCTGGCATTTAATAGCACCAGCTGGAGACCAGGGCCACTGAGGATCATCTGGTGACTTGGCAACAGGGTTGAATACCGGGAACCAGAAAGTGGAACTGGTATCAAATACAGACTCTGCCTTGCCCCATGTATAGTTTACTCCCAGATTCCTACCATATTTCCCTATTGCAAAAATACAAGTTCTAAACTGTAAATACTGTATATATACAATGTGATCCATACATACCTACTAAGTTATCCCCATTTAGTTCAGTGAAACATAGTCTATGGGAGTGCATTTAGGATTGCAGCAAGGGAACTACATTCCTTATAGTGGAGCTGCTCTCACATCCAGAGCTCTGCTGGCTCAAAGTGGCCAGGTGGCATGGCAGAGCCCTTTTATTCCCTGCAGTCTTTTTTACTTTTTCTTTTCCCTCTAGTTTAATTGAATGGAAGAGGAAATGACCTGGTTCCTGCTATATGTTAAACCATGGTTGGTGTAAGTCACACTGGCCAGGCTCACACAACATGCTGTGCCTGAGCCAAACCACAGTATAGTTTAGGGCAGTGTGTAAACTCAGTAGTAAACAAGATGAGTTCCAGGCTGACTTAAATGTGAGAGCCCATCCAAAAGGTTGTTGGAGATGTAGAGTGGTCGTGTGTCCAGGACCGCTCCAGCCACCTCCCTTCCCCTCACTGCACCCAGCTTCAGGATTTACTTATGGCAAAAACACTATCAATATTGCTTCTATGTCTGCAGAATTTATGTTGGATGGAGTCCTGGATCCTTGGGAATGCAGATTGTGCAGCTCTGAAATAGGGTTTTGCCTACAGAAATTCATGCCAGAAGAAAATAATGGATCTTTAATGTATCATAGTTTAGGAATGAAAATAATATTGCTTCCCTTCCAGCGTTCCTAGGTTTTATTTTTCTACAGTGCAACAGAGCATTTGATGTCCGTACCTCAGTGTAAGTCTTCTCATGGAGTAAAACTGTATATTACAACAAATGCTTTAATACGCCTGAGACAAATTATTTTCCAAATAGGTTCCTGATGTGTAACAAATGCTTTGTTTTTGTTTTTTTGTTTGCTATGATTGCTGTTGCCTTGTTATTAAACACTAATTTATTGAGAATGGCTGTTTTCTTCCATATGGTATATTTTTGTTGCCTTCTGTAGTATATGTGCTGTTTTAGGTTTGCTCTCTTATACTTTATGCTTTCCCTGAATATTTTGTTCTTGCTCATTTGGTGTTTATTTGGAGATTTTCTCTTAGTTACAGTCTCTATACAGCTGTCTTGCTCAGTTTTGTAACTCTTAACAAGATTTCTCTAATTATTTCAGCAAATAAGATTCTTTTTCATGTTTATGGTTTTATTGTAAGCACATGTCACTGAAGATGTCATTCATCTGTTCTAGCCAGTTTGTCTCTCTTCTGTTTTACACTGCAAAAATATTTTGGATGTTCAGAGCATCAAATGTACTTTGAGGAAGTACTTCTTAGAAGATAGCAATCTACTTTCATCTAGAAATAATATAGAATAGAATGTAGAATAGAGCTTCCATTTTTTTTTTTTGAAATATCAGTTTTGAATTGGATAGCAGTCTTTTGCCCCAAAGTCTATCATTAAGTACAAACACTTGCTCATACAGGTTCCCCTCTACCACCTTATTCTCATTCCCACTGCCATCCTATGCAAACATAAGCAGTGTATCTTTAGTCATTACAGTAAAATCATTCTTTTCAAGAAGTGAGAAGAATTCAGAGAAACGATGGCTAGATTTGCACATCATGCTAAGCCATAATTTGGCTTATTTAGCTTTGGGTTACTGTATTGTGCTACCCCAACCACTGAGGTTTGCAATCATGAATTATGACCAGCTATAAACCATAGCCAATTGTGGTTTATTCAGTAAACCATAGTAAACTGTGGCATGGCATGCTGTAAGAGCCCAGACAGTTAAATAAAAGTTCTTCTCATTTCAGTTCTTCACTATTTGTTTCCAATTATTAAATTTAGTTGCCTAGGAAAAGTTCCAAGGATAGAAATTACTAGATGCCTAATTCAGGAAATGGGCTTAAAGATGCTCATTTTTGAAGCAATATTTTTTGGACTCTCTTTAGGAAGAGTCCAGGTGTATATCTCTGTGGTTTTTTAAAAAATATAAATTTTAGCTTTATCTCCAAGGTCTGAACATAATAAAATTGAGAAGTCTGACTGAGTCAGTGAGTGAACTGCTTAGTAAGTAAAACAGCTTTTAATTGGTAGCCATTTTTTTTCTTTTTACTTTGGCAACTAGTGCTGAATCATTGCTGTAAGATTTTCTTATCCTGCAACATCATGGTGTTCAGTGCTGCTGGGGAATCTATTAGTGATTTACTATTGTTTTATCCAGCATTTTCAAAAGAGACAACTCAATATTTCTGAAGTAAGGAACAACTTTCAGTTTCTTAGAGAGAAACTGCTCATTTTATTTTATTTATCAAAAAGATTTCTAACCTGCCTTTCTGCCACAAGTGTGTTCAAAGGAAACATGCTCCTTTAGTCAAGGATATGAGGAGAATCACTTATTTTTCTTCTCAGCAAGAAATGAAATGCTGCTTTGCTGATTGTAAGGACAGGCTGTTTATTTTTTATTACTGTTTATTATGTTTATTTATTAGAAGTTCAGTTGAGTTTGCTTCCATGTAAATATGCATAGGATGGCAAGCTGACTTTTCATCTTCTTGTCAGGCTCAAGTTAAGGATTCTCGAAATAAGTACTGTTAAAGTCTTCAAGCATTTGGTTCCAGCTTGCAGCAGATTCAGTTGTTGTGGCAAATCTGTTGACTGAAGCCAATTATTGAGAACTTGTGCTGTGTTCAAACACTGTAAATTAATTATATATTGTTCTCTTAAAGGCAGTCTAGCTTCCAGTCATCTTCCCCCTCTTTAAACTTGGAGAAGCTTTGTGTGGGCCTCTGTTAAGAACCTTGACTAGGGGCCATATAGCTCTGTCTGTCAGGTGTATGCCGTCTGAAGCCCTCTGAATGCTTTAGACCTCAATCTCTATAAGACCTTGTTAATGTGGACAGTGGTGCACACTTCTGTTGTAGGGCTACCATATCTGAGTTGCAGTTTTCTGTATCTCTTTGCTGCCATCTAGGAGAGGTTTCCAATTCATTTCTCACATATGGACATCTGTAGGAAGTGGATACATTACATTATGGGGGTATTTTGCTTGAGTGGGTATCTGGAGTGGGCTAAGTCTACTTAAGTGATGGGCAAGCTTGCTTGGGACACTAACCCTGGGCTTCACTTTACTAAGTGACCCTGAATAATCTAACATGAATATAGGGGCAGAAAAAATCCACAAAAGAGCTGCTGTTTCTCAAAAAAAGAGTTATCTGGTTTGGGTTTTTTTCCCAAGCTCTCCCTACAGTTGGAGAATTTGAAGATCTTAAGCAAAATATCTTTCCCCTCAAAAGTAGGTTGGACAGCTACTTTAAGGTTATTTAATATTGACAGAAGCAATATTGTCTCTATCCATTTCTTAGCCCACTGATTCATTTAACCATTGGCTCAAGTAACAAAATAGTTTCATTCAGTACTGATCTAAACTTCTCAGAAAATATTTGCTGAGAAGTATTCATTGTAGAAGTCTCTACCTGAGAGAATATTTGGTTGGGAATTCTGTCACATATGCATAGTTTGCTATCGGTACATAAAGAAAAAATTTTTGGAAAGTCATTTTCACAAAGCCTGAAAATTCATGATAGAAAATTAATTTTATGGCCATTTATCAACCATTGGGCATTATTTCTTTGCACCCATTTGTGTGTTTGCTTATTATTGCTTTCACTTGATTGCTTCTTGATAATTGGATGCTGTAAAAAACCAATTCTATATAAGGATTATCTGCATAACCACACATAGATTAAATAAGTTTGTTTCTGTTTTTCAGATTAGTTCCTCTGTTGCTTATCAGTAGTATGTGTACAGTATATATACTGTGTTTTGTTCCAGATTTAACATTATTACACAGCAAGTTATCATTAATATGCCAGACCTGTTGCCTCCCCGCATATGACTGACACTCCATCAGCCTCCCTTATTCAGATTGATAACGATTGCATCCTCCATGGTGAACATATCACCTGCTTCTGTGATGCGGTTTCTCAACTGTCTGTCAAGTTGCCAGCCCTGCACTGGGAAGCTGCCAGGGCTGTTTTTCAGCAGTAATGGCATTGGCTCAAGTCAAAATCCAGGGCAGGGCTGGCTGTCACTGAATAGCTCTGGTTAGAAGGTAAATCGCTTTGTGAAAAGTTAGTCACTGATTCTGTATTTAGAAATATATGAGTTAAAAATGAAGTGTGCTCCCCCACAGCAGTCTTGAAGATAAGACTCAAGTAGCATCCCAAAATATGTATTACCTAGGGAGATGGCAGAGGACTGATGGGAGCATCATTTCTATCCTGTATGTGGGGGCCCTCCTATTCTAGCAACTCACTTGATTTTTATGTTGGATTCAGAGGTGGGAAAGAGGGTTCCAGCTTTTCTTCTCATAATCTCTACAGAATTCCATGCACTTGCCTGGATGCCATTCATGGTCACTTAATTAACAAACATAATACCATTTATATGGAACACTGGAATGCCTGGTGGTAGAATTTTCAGGATTTATGTTTGTCAGAGCTATTCTGTGCTTTTGAAGGCAGCAGAAATAAGTAGAGGGTATTCTAGGAATGGCATTATGCCATTATAGAGTATCATTCATTATGAGAATGATGCTCCATGGGATATGCAGGCACCACTTTGAGAAATGAAAATAATAGCTGCCAACCAGGAGCCACTGAGAAGAGGTCTACTTCCGTCTCCGTTGTCAAAGAGGCATAGGTGAGAGAAAGATATAGCCCATTAGTTCAGCTCACTGTTTTTTCAATAATTTTTTGGCACAGCCTTAATATCAGTACTAGTTTCTAAAATTGCAACACCAATAGAGGAAATTAAAAAAATGTTATTCTGAAATGTTTGTGTCCAAGAACAGGAATCTCTGGAGAAGAGACCCTAAGAGCAGAAAATGGATACAGCTTTTCAGTAAACATCTCTTAGAGACCACTCTTGGCAAGACCACTTTGCTTTAAATTAAAGCACTATAACTTGGTATATCAAGATTTGAAAAATCTCATAAGCTTCTTTCCATATCTCCCTACATATTGGCACAGGATTGATAGATCAACTGCTTAGTATTATGGGAGTTATAGTTTATTGAGCAAAACCAAAATGCTATAGGAAGGAAAACCTTAACAAAGCAAAAGTGAAAATTAGGGTGCTAGTGCTAATCAGTGATTGCTTAAGAGCTACTGGACCAGAAAGCCTTCCACTAGTAGGAGGTAAATGAACTCTTTGTAGCTTGTTTGCATGAAAAAGATGGTACTTTGAAAATGTATGGTTGATATGGTACTTTTAGGTATTTTATTAAAATAAATACATCCTGGTAAAAGTTTTCCCATGTGCTTTATTTTATTCATTGCCAACAAACTGAATTAGCAAAGAAATGAAGATCACAATAAAATATCACTATCACAAAAAGGAAAAAAATATAGAAAACTAATCACTAAATGAGATTAGAAATAGCCCATAATTTCACAAATGGTAGTCAGCTCTCTTGAAAAGCTCCCTCCCCCACAAATCATATGTTGTCCACATTATGAAACCAAAGGAATGATGGGAATAGAAAGACCTTCCATTGCATTGGGGCTGTCCTGGAAAAGGCTGTTCTCCACTGCTAAGCCTCTGTCTCATCTTGGCTGGAGAAGTGTGTAAGTTCTTTCACATAAGAAATGAATACAGATACATAAGAAAACATAAACTTGCTTCATTTCTTAACTGGAAAAATGCTTTGAAGGGATTTGTGAAATTCCATTATATCAGCTTTCCCCAATCTGGTCCATTCTAGATGAGCTGGACTTCATTTCCCATCATCTCAGATAGTATATCGTCAAGTTAGGAGTTGTGGGAAATTACTGCATACTAATGGTGAACTAACTCTATGTATATTGAACTATATGTGGGGGGGGGGGGAGCACAGTTAATACCCAAGAGTAAACTATATGAACAAGTATATATAGTAGGAAAAGTCACAATTCACACCCGAGTAGACAGCCTAAAGTTGCCAGTTGCCAGAGGACTTGGGGAAATGCCCAGAAGAGCCCTGAGCATGCTCAGAAGGCACAGATGCTGAGCAACAGAAGGAAAAACAAGTCTCAAGTCATAAATATACTCTTGGGATCTGAGTGCATCTCTAAAGTAATTTGAAAAATTAGCTTGAAAATAATTTAATAATGCATAATCTCTGAAAGAAATAGCATATGAATCACAACCTGGGATTCAGAAATATGTAATTTAGATCAGCAGTATACAACCTGATGCTCATGGGCACCAATGTATCCTTCCTTATAGCCTCCCAGGCTCCCTGTCCCACCTGACTGTTTTCAACTGAAAAACTGAAATGGGAAACACTTTTGCTGGCTTGGTAAGGAGCACCGGAGGGAAGGACAGTAACTTCACCAGTTTTCCTTCTGGTAAGTAGGTGTTTTACTACTGGTCATACTCAGTGTGGCAGCCATTATATGAATAGGCAATGATTTTCTGTGGTCCACAATGTGATCTAAATGTGACACTGGCCTACAACATCGTCAGTCTGCTTTAGATAAGTTATATCTATTTCCAGATACTTATTTTTTTTAATGGACAACGATCCCTAAATCCTAATAATTAGAATAATTTCTGTGACCATTTTAAAATTATAACAGGATTCGAGAATGAATTTTAACACCGTGGCTTTTCCTAAAATAGTGTCCTCTGGGCGTGCTGGGCTGCAGCACCTGCAGTTTCCAGCCAACAAGGCCATTTGTCTAAAAATATAGGAAGTGTAATCTAGAGAGTGCCAGCTTGAGGACAATTGCTGTAGCATGCTGAGTTATTTGATGGGATAATCACAATACAATGAAAGTAACAGGGTGATGACTAATATTCTGATTTTGCCCAAGATTAATTCTTTTCCCCCCATCCCAAGTGTCTAATTTTGACTTACTCTTCTTGATTCTTAACATGTCTTGGAACAATTTATCCTCCTGCTATGCCCTGTAACAGAACTATTCATTAAAACTTTATTTTCTGTGGGGAGAAGGTTGGCAGTTGTTACTCATCCACCTGTCTCCTTTAATAAAACACTAATACATAAATTGAAATATGTTTCTTTTGGAAGTAAGTTTTAGATGAGAGAGCACAACGCTGTACTGGAGAGCCAAGGGTCTGATGTAAAGCCAACTGAAACCAATTATTCTTCCCATTAGTTTCAGTGATCGATGGTGTGCACCTCAAATACATCTGCTCTCTCCTCTGAAATAGACACTAAGAGCAAGGAGCCAGTGGTGTTGCTTCAGTCAGCTGTAGGAACAAGTCAGGCAAAAAATCCTAAATCCACAGATATAACTGAAATAAATGAATAAATGTGCGGTTTCAAATTCTTGTACTTAGTAAGAGGCTGGCTGAATTCTTTCTAACTAATATAGGAACGTAAGTGAAACTACAGCATTTTTATTTCATATAATAAAATTACTTGTTTTGCTTACCACCTAGTTTTAATTTTCAGTTCAAAAACTGTTATGTCACCTAGTTAAAGAATATAACTGATAGTGCAATTTTTTTTTTTTTTCAATTCAGTGTTACTCTTTCTTCCAAGTGCGGCTTCTTTCTGCTTCCTACATTAGTCTCGTAGGTGGTTTCAGCACTCAGGAATTTTGCTATGAACAGAATTAGTAACCATTGCTATTGTGTAACGAATCAAACTTGCCCATGGTTCTATTCAACGGCATCCTTTAGCATATTTATTCAAAAGTATTTCTTAGTGAATTACAGGGAGTTACCTCCTAATCATATACTTAGAATTGAAAACAGTCATTAGGGTACTGAATCCCACCCCCTTCTCAATGCAGGAATTACATTAAATTTGATTAATTATTAATTAATTATCAATTAATTGTTTAAATTCCAACAGTCCATTGTCCAACCTCTGCCTAAACGCATTCAGCAGTGGGGAGTCTCCTGTCCCCCAAAGTATTCCACTGTGGAACCATCCATATTGTCTGCAAGATGTTTGGAAATTGTCAGTATGAATTTGCAGTTATAACTTTAAACCCTCATTCTGTGTCCTCCATGCTGGAAATACAGAACAGATCATGGTACTATTCTGTGAGACATGTCTTCAGGTCCTTGAAAAACGCTATCATGTCCCTTCTCAGTTGTTTTTTTCTCAAGACTGTACAAATGCATTTCCTTCAATCTGTCTGCGCATAACTTAGAGAAGGGCAACAAGATCAATCGAAACTGATTCTGCTTCAGTTTGCCTGATTCAATCTTAAAATGTCATACCCCAAATTCCGCAATTCCATACACCTTTCTTGGAATGTATTTCATAGAACTCAACAACATTTACTGCTGAGTAGAGTACATGCACATAACATATTGCACTGTTAGTCACAGAAATGATCTCCACCCAATCAAGAATCACACACTGAAAAGGATGTTGTAACAGGGCTGTACTCCTTAGATGATGACATCACTAAAGTTTAGTGAGTTAAAATAATAGTAGGATTAGGCTATTGCATATAAACAAGCATTTTGGCAAAAGAGTCTTAAAATTGTTGAAAGAGAGATGAAAAAGAATGACTTGTTTATTATGCGAAACAAAGCTTATTATGTTTTATTACATAGAATAAAACATTTGTAAAGAATAATAATAAGTAGATTTGCAATGATTCACTACAATTAAAATAGGCAACTGATTGTTTCAAACATCTAGATTGTGAGTATATGCTGCAAAAATATTTTATAGCTAATTAAAACAAAGTAGAAGTTAGATTATCTCTGTATATAAAGTAATACCATGGAGTTGAATAAATAAGATTGAATGGGAAAGACAGCCAGCAGTTTTGCATGTTTCCATCTGTTCTCCAACCTTTGATAGGGAACTTCTAAGGCATTCAAGGTAGACTAAACAAGAGACAGTCAAAACAATAGATTTGCTTCTCTGGTTTTAAACATGTAAATGCTTAAACTGTAAATTTCTGAACACCATTCTAATTAATAAACAAACTCAGTGTGGATTCAATCTCCTTTCTCTGAATCAATAAACAGAGAAGTCATGAGAAAAGGACCTTCTCCCTTCAGGGAGCCTTTTCTTTTAAATGTTAACTATGATTGTTAACATTCTTTGTTTCTTTCTACTTCTTTGCGAAATCACCCCCACAGACACACACCTCACCTCTTTTTTATACTGCCTTGTGCTTTCTATTCGTGTTTTGCTTTCATGTGTTTATCTATGCCAAGAATAATTATTAGTTGCTAAAATAAACTTTTGAAATGGGAGTATGTTTTCATTGCAAAGTCAAGTCTGAAAAAATTAAATAAGAATTTCAAATGACACTTTAATGATTAGATTCTTGTTAGAATCATATGCATACACAGCCTACTTTTCAGAAAGAAAGAGAAGAAAGTGATGTTTATCTGGGGGAAAATGTACACTTTAAAACAGATTTCCCTAAACTGGCACTTTGCAGGTATGTTGGGACTACAAATCCCATAAATGCCAGCCAGGATGAAAAATGCCAGGTTGGGGAACTTGATTTATTATCACTTCCTTCATAATCAGCCAATATCCAGAGAATGAAACTACTGGGCAACTAGAATCTCAAACATCACTTAGTCATGTGTGATATACCACCAAGAAGAATTTAAAAAGATGTATATGGTTGCTTATTTCTTTATTTATTTTCAGAGTTATACTCTGTCTTTTGAGAGATGAGATTCTCACAAGACTGATAATTATTACAAGAAATATGTACATCAATATGAAAAGCAAAACAATCAGACACAATAAAACAAAATCAGCCTATAGTACACTGAAAATAATAAAAAAACATTTGGAACGCAATATGTTTTTCAAAGCACATTTGTAAGTATGCATCAAGGTTTCTTGATGGATATCATATCCCTACAGATGGAATTGCAAAGTCTTGGTGCTGCTATAGAAAAGGCCCTGGTTTGGATGTTTATGAAAAAGTTTTGTTTTAAGGGAGGCTAGAACAGAACATGAAATTCTTATAGGAAGCTTTATGGGGAAGAAGGCCTTCGACAGTTTGCATTTTAATATTTATTGTGTATGTATATGACTGTGTATGCATGTGTTTAAATTAAATATAAATTACATAATAACATAACTTAAATAAAAATATAATAAATTACACACAGAGACAATCATTTATTGAACACAGTTTAATAACCATTTTTGACAAAGCATGTAACAGCACTTTTTGCTATTGCTAAAATAAAAGATTTTGTTTTGGGTGCTTTTCATATCATCTATGTACTTAATTTTCTTCAACTCGTCTACTAAATTAATGTTGAATTATTCTTTGTTTGGCGAAGAAGAAAAAAGCATATGAATTTCAATGGAAAACAATTTAAATTTTGAATGCGATTTGATATATTGCCACAGAATAGAACTTATTCAGTAATGGAGCCTTCAGTTTGTTTAAAAGAAAAAGGTAATTTGACATTTTTGTTTTTAATGAAAGGTCATGCAGATTATTTCTGCACCCACTGTGTATTCCATAAAAATATTTCCAGTGAATAAAGAATAAATCTATTAGAAATGAAGTTCCCCCTTATACATTCCATTTTCTAAAACCATAATCAACTCACAACTGTTTCCCTATGACATTTCTATACCCAGTTTTAAAAAAACCCTACTCAGAATGTATGCAGAGAGCTAAAACTGCTTAAAATGAAGATGAACTGCTCCATGTTACTACTTCTGTAATTATCATATGTTGTTTTTTAATCCTTGGATTATCCTTCCCTAGTACAAGGAATCCAAGACCTGTAGTAAGGGTAACTGAAGTTGCAGTGCACATCAGTTGGACTACAGATTCTCCAATCAAGTATTGTATAGCCATTAACTTCACATAAAGGGAAAAAGTAAGGCATTATGATTGGATAATTTACTATTCATGGGCTGCTCTGTGGTATATGTATAGACTGGAATGGGCAACTCAATGTCCTCCAGATGTGTTGGAATAATCCCCCCCCTCCATAAGCCCTTGCTATTGGCCTTGCTGGCAAGGAGTTGAAATCAAAGCATTTGGAGGAACCAGTTGGTCAACCTCTGTTATGGACCTCTAGGCACAAGACTTGATACAGGACAGAGAGAAGCCATGATAGGAAAACTGAAAGAAAGCTCCATATTATGACTGGATTCATACGGCATGCTACGCTAAATCCAAACAAATCATCTTGTGGCTTAGGGTGATACATGGATGTAGCCCATATCTTCCACCCTCCCCATGATGTCAGGAAAACAGACCTATATGCATAAGTAGAATAGGGAAAAGCACTTCCAACCTTTTCCAATTACATCCTGCAAAGTAAGCTAACAGCAAGGTTAAGCAGAAGCAAGACTGTGTCCCAAGCCAGATCAGAACATACACTGTAGAGCGGGTGGTATTCAAGCTATTAGCTAAGGTTTAGATCCACTAAGATCAGTGCCACAAGAAAGTTGTGACTAATATATCCTATTAACTTTCATGGGACTAAAGCATAACTAGCTTTATCACAATTCAGTCCAGTAACACAGTAACAAAATGAACCCGGCCGCTTGTCCGTTTCTGAGCACAATTCCGAGTGCTGATGTGTGCTGTTAAACTATAAAAAGCTTGGGACTGTAAAGGACCAATGTGGACTTTCTGAGCGTTGCCAGAGGCCCTTCCAATTTCTAATGTCAGACAGATGGTAACCTCAGAGAGGCCTTGTCAGCTGTGTCGCCCTGTATTCAGAACACCTCCCTCCTGAGGGAGGGTGCCTGGTTTCAAAACTGGTGTCTTTTCAGTACTAACAAAGGCTTTGTTCACACTACATGCTAATCTGTGGATTACTTAAGCATACTTCACTAAATAAACTACAATTGGCTGGTTTCTCACAGTGCCCTAAATAAAAGTATATAAACTACTCTGACTAGGTTCACACAAAACGGGAACAACCATGATTAGAAGGGAATTGCATTTTGACTTATGCATTTTGACACGTTATGTGAATCCAGCCAAAAACTTTTATTTGACCATGCCAATACCACACGCTGACTGAAGTTAGCTTTAACTGAGTTTTTTAAAAAAAAAAATTTGAAAGTTTTACCTCTGTTATGCTTTTGTTCTGCTGATTTTTGAAATGTTATTTTACATTTTAAAAATATTTTTTATGTCACCCTTAGGGTTTTGTAAATTTGGGGTAGCGTTTAAAGCTTTAAACAAATTAATATATTAATCATAGCCATCTTACAGGAATCGCTTTGCATCTTACAGGAAATACCAAATAGTGGAAACCCATATGATTCATATACAGTATCATGCATCATATTGGCAGAGATTTACTTGAAGGCTAACATAGATACAGGCCTACTAGTAGAGACATTCAAGTTTGAGTTTAATTGCTATAGAGGAAAAACTGTCAAAGTGAAAACCATCAAAGATGGTGGAGCTTTTTAAATAACTTCGTAGCATCTGTAGAAATGTTACCTGCAAACTAGACAAAATTCTTCATTATTATTCCAAGAGTAAAAGTGTGTAGTGGGGCTGAATGTCGGCTCTAGCCTAATTTCGGTGCAGTCTGTTGAGACTCCGGGGGTGGGGGGAATAATCTTAGTTTTTCTTTGAGCAGCCGGCTGTGTGGAGAGAAAGGGAGGGAGGATGAAGACAGAAGAAAGGGAAACTAGGTGAGGGAAGGAAGATAATGAGCAAATGTTACATGGCCCTTGACACAAAAAAGACCTATCCCTGTTTTAAAGCAAAGACCAACATGGGATTGCAATGTAAAATGAGAGTCCAATATAGGCCTTTAAGTGTCTATAGAGTCGGTTCTATTGATTGTAATGGCGCTTTCTTCCAAATAAGTGGGAATTATTAGGCCAGCTTTCTCCAGCCTGATGCTCTGCCAGGTGTGTTAGACTTCACCTTCAAAATTCCCTAGCCAGTCTTTTCAAAGGCTGGAAAGTATGAAAATCCAATTCCTTTGGGATGCACAAGGCTTGGGGAAAGCTGGATTATACTATAGTCATTGTTTTACCTGTATACGCCGGACTCGGATGGCTATCTTCTGAAGCATGCTTGTAAAGGCACCAAAATCCCCACCATCTCTTAAATTACACACAAACAAGCTGCAGATGCATCTGGACTTATACACAGAAAAATACAAAAGTTTCCTTTCAAACCTTAGTCCAGAAAGACAAAATGAGGAAGTGTGAATTGCTTACATCTCTGGTTTTCAACACTTCCTATAGAAAAAAGCTGCAGTAAGCCATCATCATTTTCTGCTAGCCTTCGAGAAAGGAATACTACAAATTATGCGTGGATATCATTATCACAAAGAGCCATAGAAAAGAATCCTGTAACTCTTACAAAATCACCGCAAATATTTATCAACACTCAGATCTCCAAAATGTCTTTTTAAAAACACTGTTCCAGATATTATAAAATGTCATATGAAAGTGGTTAGAGCAAAGGATTGGCTCATTCAGAATTCATACTTTAAAAGCACGCTTTGTAAAAATAGCGGGGTGGGGGTAGAGGAGATAAATGTTATGTAATTCAGAGCCTTGAGCTAAAAATCATCATAAAAATCAGGCGAGCAACTGGGTTGAATGCACAATAATGTTCCAGCTGACTCCAAACCAGGCCCTAACAGAAATTATGCTAAATCATGAACAGGCTGTGCAGCACAGCATTAAGGCATTATGCATGAATATAAGCTTCAGCACTTTTAGAAAAGCATTTCTTACTGAAAGGTTCCTCCTCAGAGTATTTCTCCATAAGAATCCAAAGCCCTATTAAATAAAATCTACCTAATTAGTGACAAAGTTAGCCTTCCATTTTTTGTCTGTTCCTGGATATTTAAAAATTTCAGCGGACACATCCTTTTCTACTAAAACTAGAATTTTGCTAATTTCAGGATGTGCTCAGAGCTGCACTAGTTAAAAAAAAAAAATCTGAAAGTTAAAGGACAAGAAAATTTTGCTCCATATCCTTTCCTTTCTATAAAGACACTGATCCTGGTTTAGCTCGAGAAGCCATTTTTATTGCAGTATATGTCACATTTTGCATGGTAAATGTATGTGACATATATAAAGACAGCAGAAGTTCAGTGCTGCAATTCTGAAGCTGCAATCCAAGCTTGTAAACAATGAATTCGCAACAGCAATGAAGTGCAGCCCAGTCCTGGCCCTCTCAGAATATCTGGTAACTTGGCCCTGTTAAAAAAACCCAATAGGCCAGATATTAATTTTCATTTGAGATAAATATTTATGAGCAAGTCTATTTTATAATAAATAACCTTTCAGGTTAGAACCAGCTGGCTTTCTTCTGATTAAGTAGAATCTGCAATTGCAAAGAGAATTCCACTTGTGTTAGAAAAGCTGTTCACACCTTGTCTGCAATATGGCGAAGTCCAGAACCAAGGGGGTGGGAGCAACGTGCATGGTCCCATCATCTACTCCAGTTTTACCCACATGTGTTCAAGTGATCATTTGAAGAGGACTCATGACCTTTATCTACCATGCACGCTTATGAGATAACTCAGTAATATATTCAGAATGAAAATGTAATGCCATCTAGCTGGTAGACATTAGCTTTGTGAAGTGGCCGGGAAAGTAGATCCCTTTATTGACTCCAGACTAAGTTGACCAGTGGTGCCAAGCTAGCTGTGAGTATCAACAAGACTAAGTACAGTTAACATATTCTGGATCAAAGCCACTGAAATCTGTCGATCTGGCTTGCATCTCTATTCAGACTTCAGCCAATCGTAGGATTGGGTCATGTATCATATGAAACCATAGTTGCTTAATCATGATTTATTGAATAAAACACAAATGTGTTCAGGTAACCCATTAATCATAGGTTACATAACATAGTGGCTGGGTTCACACAATATAAGGCAAAAAACCCACAATCCTGATTTCTGCTTATTTATTTATTAATTCAATTTCTATCCTGCCACAATCCAAATGACTCTTGGCAACTTACATGATATAGAAACAATAAAACAACCATGATAAATCTTAAAATACATTAAGTAATTTAAAACAAAATGGTAAAGTCCAAGGAAACTAAGATAAAAATATCAGTAAGAAATTATCATAAAGTAAAAAAAAGAAAAAAACCCTAGCTGGACCCTTATCATGGAAAGAAGTTTTAATTTCCCCGATGTATAAAGATGGAAAGGATTTGACTTATCCTGAAGCATAGACCTATTTCCTGAATATGGATTATGAATTCTACGTGGCAATTCTTCCTAAGAGGATAAATGGTTTTTAAACTGAGATAATACATTTTGACCAGACATACTTGAGAGAAAACATCAAATATATTTTAAAGGCTATCAATAAGATAAACCAGAAAGACCAAAGTTTGGTTATTATTTTCCATGATGCCAAAAAAGCTTTTGACAGTCTGGAATGGTCTTTTTTGTTTGCAGTTCTTAAAAAAAAAGGGGTCCTAGCTTTTTTACATGGATATAGAGTATTTATAAAGAACGAAGCCCTAACATTATTCTGAATGGTCTTATTTCACAACAAGGCACTACTGTATATTGAATGGAAGAAGCTGCTCTCTCTTGCTTTAGCTGGGCAGCTGGGCTGACCTTCATGCCTTGGGTGGCCCTGTTGGGAATATGTACTCTTGCTATGTGCTCCTAATGTTCTTCGCTTATCTCTTCCAGGAACATCCCACCACCACCACCACAATGAGGCACACACAGCAGGATTTGGGCAAGGGGCAAGCATGTATATACCTTCATAATTAAAATAAAATGAGCAGTAGCCTAGGAACTGCCAAGATTAATGAGAGTAAGGTAGGATAAGAGGCCTCACACTAGCCCCACCCACTAATCAAATAAAAAGATATTTAAACCTCCTTAAAAGGCCATAACATTTTCACCGAGTTAAGAGAAGGAAAGAGATATTTCCAGAGCTGTAGAGCCAGATCCCTGAAAGCTTGGAGCCTGGAAAATGTCAGCCTGGCGTGAGGAATAAAAAGAAGACCTACAATGTAGAGAGAAGTGAGAATGGTATGAAGATCCAGAACAGCCTGAATGGTGTTGTTCTAGAAGTGTTTCTCATCCTCAACAATTTTAAGACTCCCAGAATTCCCCATCCAGCATGCTACTGCAATAATCTAGGCAGGAAACAACCAAGCTGTACAGCAATAAAGCCACAGTCTCCTCTATCAGAAATTGGCAGATCCTACAAATATTTGCATGTTCTTATATCAGTGCATTTATGTAGTAGCTATATTAATTACTAAAATATCTGTACATAAGCTAACTGGCTTCTAAAAACTGTTCCTGGTGACTGAATCGGTAAAGAGACTAAAATACTATAAAAGTGTGTTTCACACCTGCACCCCCTAAATTGCAGAAGTATTTTACTGCAAGCCCAGTTGACTTTTAAATATGAAATAACTGCATGTATAGTGATGGTGGGAGACTCCACCCTGTCTTTCCACACAGGTAATTAGCAGCTATTTCCTACAAGGAGGGATATAGTTTCTGAGCTCCAGAGGGCATATCTTAAGTTAAGCAGTATCTGGATGAAATACAAGGGGAAGAAGAGAGAGATTATGGTATGTCATCAGCAGAAAGGGTACCTACACTTTCATTAGAGGCTGCAAAACTCACTTTCCTGTTCTTCCACCTGGTTCCTGCACAATATGAAAACTGACTGGGATATCATAATTAATATGAAGAACATTTAAAATAATTAGTTGATTTTTTTTTTAATTGTTGAATCATGTTTTTCAGTGACAGAAGGAAAATCCAAAAGCTGTCAAATCATGGAGAACGTTTTGCAACATGGCTTATTTTCCCCAGTTCACTATGAATTAGGTATAAATATTTTGAAGCGCCATGCTTTAACTTGATACTGGGCGAATCAAGAAATCTTGACAATCAGAGGAGAAATTTAATAATTCTTCACTTACTTCACTCTGTCTGAAGTAAGATAGAAATGGCAGCTGGTTTTGCCTGCCTGGTACATTCTAGCACAGTTCAGGTCCCCAATATCAAACACTGCCATCTTATGGGACCGAGGAAGTGCTCCTTCTCTGTCATGGCCCCCACTCTCTGGAACAGTATTCCCCCAGAGCAGTGTTTCTCAACCTTGGCGACTTTAAGACATGTGGACCAACTCCCAGAATTCCCCAGCCAGCGTGGGAGAGGAGAAGGCAGAGTTGGGGACATCAAGTACTGCCAGGCCTAATACAGCAAATTTCATGTGTATATTTATATAAAAATGTAGGTCACAGTACCAAATCCCTGGAAAAAAGAAGTGCCCAATCAACTTTGATTGTATAATGGAGGCCAGAGGCAGACTTGGCTTTGCTTCCTGAAGCTGAGACCAAATAGCAATGGGACCTAAAACTATTAAGGCTGGCATCTTAAAGATGTCTTGGTGTACTATCCAGATCTGAATTGCTGTCTTGCCCGATTTCTCCCTTCTGCTAACCTTAAAAGGGGAGAGGAGAAGGCAGAGTTGGGGACGTAAAGTGCTGCCAGGCTCAATATAGCAAATGCTGCTGTAGACAAAACTGGGATTTGTAGTTCAATATCCTTGAAGGACAAATTACTGTATACTCTACAGGTGAAACTCGAAAAATTAGAATATCATGCAAATGTTCATTTGTGTCAGTATGGCAACTCAAAAGGTGAAACCAATATATGAGATAGACGCATTACATGCAAAGCGAGATTTGTCAAGCCTTACTTTGGTATAATTGTGATGATTATGGCGTACAGCTTATGAAAACCCCAAATTCACAATCTCAGAAAATTAGAATAGTGTGAAAAGGTTCAATATTCTAGGCTCAAAGTGTCCCACTCTAATCAGCTAATGAATCCATAACACCTGCAAAGGGTTCCTGAGCCTTTAAATGGTCTCTCAGGCTGGTTCAGTAGGAATCACAAGCATGGGAAAGACTGCTGACCTGACAGTTGTGCAGAAAACCATCATTGACACCCTCCATAAGGAGGGAAAGCCCCAAAAGGTAATTGCAAAAGAAGTTGGATGTTCCCAAAGTGCTGTATCAAAGCACATCAATAGAAGGTTATGTGGAAGGGAAAAGTGTGGTAGAAAAAGGTGCACAAGCAGCAGGGATGACCGCAGCCTGGAGAGGATTGTCAGGAAAAGGCCATTCAAAAGTGTTGGGGACTTTCACAAGGAGTGGACTGAGGCTGGAGTTAGTGCATCAAGAGCCACCACACACAGACGGATCCTGGACATGGGCTTCAAATGTCGTATTCCTCTTGTCAAGCCGCTCCTGAACAACAAACAATGTCAGAAGCGTCTTACCTGGGCTACAGAAAAAAAGAACTGGTCTGTTGCCCAGTGGTCCAAAGTCCTCTTTTGTGATGAGAGCAACTTTTGCATCTCATTTGGGAACCAAGGACCCAGAGTCTGGAGGAAGAATGGAGAGGCACACAATGCACGATGCTTGAAGTCCAGTGTGAAGTTTCCACAGTCTGTGTTGATTTGGGGAGCCATGTCATCTGCTGGTGTTGGTCCACTGTGCTTCATTAAGTCCAGGGTCAACGCAGCCGTCTACCAGGAGATTTTGGAGCACTTCATGCTTCCTTCCGCAGACGAGCCTTATGGGGATGCTGACTTCATTTTCCAGCAGGACTTGGCACCTGCCCACACTGCCAAAAGTACTGAAACCTGGTTCAGTGACCATGGGATTACTGTGCTTGATTGGCCAGCAAACTCGCCTGACCTGAACCCCATAGAGAAGCTATGGGGCATTGCGAAGAGAAAGATGAGGGACATGAGACCGAACAATGCAGCGGAGCTGAAGGCCGCTATTGAAGCATCCTGGTCTTCCATAACACCTCAGCAGTGCCACAGGCTGATAGCATCCATGCCACGCCACATTGTGGCAGTCATTGCTGCAAAAGGGGCCCAAACCAAGTACTGAGTACATATGCATGCTTCTACTTTGCAGAGGTCCGATATTGTTCTATTTCCAATCCTTGTGTTATTGATGTCATGTAATATTCTAATTTTCTGAGATTGTGAATTTGGGGTTTTCATAAGCTGTACGCCATAATCATCACAATTATACCAAAGTAAGGCTTGACATATCTCGCTTTGCATGTAATGCGTCTATCTCATATATTGTTTTCACCTTTTGAGTTGCCATACTGACATAAATGAACATTTGCACGATATTCTAATTTTTCGAGTTTCACCTGAAACTTCATCTCAAAAACTGAAAGTTCCCAGAAACATTTTTTTTCTCTCCAGGAGATGCTTGGACTTTAGTGACTGTCCAGTTTGGACCAGAAAATTGAATCATCCAAAGAGATCACTGCAAAGTCAAAAGAACAGGCTGAACATTATTCTGTCAGCAAGCTTGTGTTTATCCTGATCCTGCTCATGAGTGTTTGTGCAATCTATAGCCCTCCAGAAATTGTTGGATTGTAACTTCTGACTTCAATCATCATTGGCCAGGACTGCTGGAAGGTCAAAGTTCAGCAACACTTAGAAGACCATGGATTGTCCATCTATTAAAACTTAAAAATGACAATTTAAGCTATTGCTTCACAACTGAGACTTGAAAGTGGTACATTTCATTCTGCCAAATTAATGCATATAGATCTGCATACATTCTAATCCTTTCTTGAGTTCCTATCTTCAGGAAGCTCTGAATAGTGATTGGTTGATGTTTTTGCTTCATTTTGATTAATATGTAGCTGGTCTTTTTTTTCATCATGAATCTAAATGGTCAGAAGATTGCCTTAGAGTATTTACTTCTGTCATACAATGAGCAAGGACCATCTTGGGTTATACAGTAGCAGTTTTTCAACAAGAGGAAGAGAAAGGCACTGAGAGCAAGAAATGGTAGCCTTAGCATACTTGAATTTCAGAGGAAAATAAACTTTTCTGACCCAAAATCATGATGATTTCATGTGTGTATTTATATAAAAATGTAGATCACAATCCCAAATCCCTGGAAAAAAGAAGTGCCCAATCAACTTTGATTGTATAATGGGGGCCAGAGGCAAACTTGGCTTTGCTTCCTGAAGCTGAGACCAAATAGCAATGGGATCTAAAACGATTAAGGCTGGCATCTTAAAGATGTCTCGTTGTACCATCCAGATATGAATTTCTGTCTTGCTCAATTTCCCCCTTCTGCTAACCTTAAAATGAGTCACTTTGCTAGACTGTATGGTACACCTCAAGTCTGCACATAACAGACAAGGCAGGACTGTAGCAAGTGGTTTTATCCCAAGTCACACCATGTAGTTATTATCCACAGAGGACACATGTAGAGCCCCACAAGATCATACTATTAAATGTTGGCAGCAAAATGGTGATTTCTGCTGGTGGTGTTGTTTTTTTCCTTTTTAAAAAACAGTGAAACAAACCTCCAGTTAGACGGGCTGGGTTAAGCCTCTAGTGAGGCTTAACATGCCCCTTAAACCTCTGATTGTTATAAGAAAAACCCCAGCTGCAAATTGGGCTGAGGAATTCAATCTGGCTCCTTCTGGTGACTTCACCACATAATGGCCACTCCCTTTGCGGCCTGCAAAAGATCAACAAAATATAAAAAATAAAGCTACCGTCATGAGCGGTAGTATTAATCAGCTGTTTCTGGAGCGTGGAAAGCTTAGAACACAAGAGCAAATAGTGCTATTCCTGATAGGCATATGTGAAACTAAGTTATCAGAGTGTACATGTTTTTAAGGTCTGGGTTTAAAGATATTGGTCCATGTTTGCAAAGATGAATTAGGATCGTGAGCACCATTCTCCCCCTTGGGACAACCTCTTCATCTTTAATCATTACAATTCAGCAGCTACAACAGGATTGTCTTCAGACTAGATGGGATTAGCTTCATCATTGCATTTGGCCTGAGCAAGTAGACAAGTATTCAGTTTGATCTACTGTACTATTTTTTTTCCTCTAAAACAAGGAGTTGCCAAATTACAAATTACTTTACAAAACAAGTAGAAAAAAATAGATTTATTTGGAAGGAGGGGATAAAAGCAAAAATCACAATGGACATAGGAACTGTGCTTCTAATACCTCCTTGCACATATGCTTCCTCATACGTGCGTGCAAGCAGAACATGTACTCTAGCTAGAGAGGGGCAGTTTTTTTCTAAGCATTCCATGATTTTCAGAATAAAAGCAGAGGAACACATGACCTCACAGAGAAAGGAATATTTTTGGTGTGTAAGTTAAGAACGTTGAAATTCTGGCTGTAGGCTTTTGGCAGCTGGTAGCGGCCTCCATCATCAGCAGTTCTCTTTGGCAACACCAGCTCCTTCCTTTAGCTGCAGAAGAGCTCATGTCTTTCCTTGGATTCTTTAGTGACATGCAGGCAAACCCGGCCACAAAGAACAGCTGCAGCTCAGGAAAAGTAGAAGCAGCTGAAAATCGATTTAAGGCAAAGCTTTAAGATTGGAACAAGGATTTATCCAGAGTTTTCCCCTTCTTTTATTAACTATTGCTTCCTTGAAAGATAAATCCTATTTTCTTCCTCAAGACTGACCAGTTTTGCAGTTTTTAATTTTTAAAGGGTGGCATTTTCATACCGATTCTCATCATACAAAATTGTCAACGGCCTACAGCTAGTGAAGAAGTAGATCAAAATATGTAGAGCGTGTATATATTATTATGTGTGTATGCATGTTGTTATATATGCTATTAGTTCAGCTTTCTTTTTTTTTAAAGGAAATGCTTCAAGTTTTGTTTTCTGTCAATGGCCTTATTTGAAACTCGAATAAGGATTTCTTTTTCTATTTAGAGTGTGTAAGGTTTCTGCAAGTTGTGCTGAAGTTCACAATTTCCTGAGAAGAGACTGTGGTCTTCAACAGAACAGTTTTGAATTTTTCTTTATTTTTCGGAGACATGACAATTGCTCTTACAAATGATAACAACAAATCCCTGCACTTGGTCTACTATAATCTAAGATTGGGAAAACAAACAGTGGAAAAAGTAATGGAGAGTTGAATGAATCTGTTACATGAAAGGAAAAGAACAGAGCAGAATAACTATGCAAATAATTATATCCATTAAAAAAAAATTAAACAGTGCAAAATTGAAATATACGCTGTTGAATTAAACTGAAAACTCTTGAAGAACAGAAGAAAAGTACATTTAGGAGAGAAAGGAAAGCAAAAAAGATAGAAGTTTTTCATAAAGAGAGGAAGAGGGACAAATATGTTCAGAAAGCTGTCCCAGGAGTACGGAAAAGGAAGAGAGAAAGATCAGAGAGAGACCAAGATTGAAAATCTCGGAGTGGAATTTAGCAACAAATTAAAGCAGGGTTCCTCAACCTTGGCAACTTTAAGACAGGTGGACTTCAGCTTCCAGAATTCCCCAGCCAGCAATTCTGGGAGTTGAAGTCCACCTATCTTAAAGTTGCCAAGGTTGAAGAACCCTGAATTAAAGGATAAGACAAGTCAAACTGTTTAAGAGGCTGAAGAAAAAAAAATACACGTACCAAATATGATAGAGGAGAAAAACTGAAATGCAATTAAGGAATTAAAAGAAAGGAGCAATATGCAAATGTATGAATTTGTTGTAGCAAACACAAGGAGGTCCAGTGACAATTTAAACAAAAATTATTGGGTTCTTAGCTTGTGTGAACTAAATACTGGGGCCACAAAAGGAAGAGAGGTAAGAAGGATGGAGATAATTTCAGATGTTCCATTAGATTGAAGAAAAACCAATATAAGTCAAACTGGACAGCTTCTTTTAGTTTGTAGAGGCTGTACTCTCAAGTGAATAGTATTCCACCTTCACATAGTATAAAATCCTCTGCAGTTTAGGATCCCATTGTTATGCGACTAAGTCTGATATTCCGGAATTCATACAAAGAGCAAAGGTAACCTTCCTGACCATAAGGAAAAAAGCACATTTTTTTAATCAGGAAGGAACTTAAAGACGTAGTTAGAGAGAAAGCCTTATATCAGGGTTCCTCAACCTTGGCAACTTTAAGACGGGTGGACTTCAACTCCCAGAATTCCACAGCCAGCAAGGCTGTCTTAAAGTTGCCAAGGTTGAGGAACCCTGCCTTAAATCATAATAGCAGTAGTGACTTCAGTCACTAAGTATTTTTGCATTAAAAACAGAAAGAAAATATATTAGGGGTTTTGAACAGTCTAATGACAGGAGAGAAGAAGAGCGCTGGATACAACTGTCATTCAATAATGCTCAGCACCTGTAGTCCGCATTATCTATTGACTTAAGAACTTATTATCAATATTTTCCAGATGCCCACATTGTCCACTTCTGCATATCATTTGCTGAATAGATAATGTTGCCTGTGGACACACCCTCTGTGCTGAACAACACAGTTGCCTTCACTTGTTTCTCTTAATCTGCCATCCATGAAATGTTTCGGATCAACTCAGCTGAATTTACTACAGCTTGTAGTTTTAAAGCCATAGAAAGTCCTTCCTCTTCCTCTTCCTACTTCTCTGCAGTTTACTGAAAAAGTTGAATGTGGGGTGCTGCCTACAGCCAGCCCTATATAAGGGAGAGTGAAGCAGCTGACTTGGACAGCTGACATTAGTGTTGTAAAAGGGCAGGAAACTGTTAGTCATGTAACTGATTATGATTGCATTTTTGTAGTCAGGAGGAGAGGCAGGCACTTGTGGGATTTTCTGCCTCAAGGACCAAAATTTGACCAGCTTTCCTCACTATAAACCTTGCCTTGAGAAGGTGATCCTATGTATCCCTCTGGAAAATGTCAGGCCATCCCAGAAGCAGTTTACACAAAGCTAGTCCTTCCTTTCTTAGCCCAGTATTGCTATTTTGTCTGGCACCAGTTTGTCAAAGATTCAGACGGGACTTTCCAAACTCTCTAACTCCAGAGGAAATAAGCATCATATTCCCAGTAACTCTGAATTACAGTCCTGCTCTCCATTCTTACCCATCCACCTTTGCACGGCTGGCAGGTGTTTACCAAACTGTATGCACAAGACAAGGGAAAGAACGTGATGCTTGTATACATCTCACCATCCAGCTTGCCTTTTATTGACATTTGTCTACCTTAAATATCAACATTGTTACCTTTGGAATTTTGTTATGAAGCTAAAGCTGAAAAAAAAAATTGAACACTTAAGGCTCTTGGTTTGTGATTCAGAGATTTATTTATAAGACTGCTGATTTTGGGACATCAAGCATATACATTCAAATTGCAGGAATGAGTCACATTTGTAGGAGGTAATTACTACCAGAAAGCACATCTAACTTTTGTAGGTTCCTCTTTTAAAATGTCCACTTAAAAGCAGCATGTTCTAAAAATAGCATGCTTTGTTATGCATTTGGTGAAATTCAGTTCTACTGTACAATGTGGTTTCATATACATAATCCGTGGAGGTTTAGGCCTGTGATTGAGGGCACATGTAGGCTTACGGCCAGTAAGCCCCAGGTCATTTCTGGCATGCTAGTACTCAAATGCACTTGTTGGAATCACAAAAGCAAAAAGCCCTGATGATGTCCCAGTGGCAGAACCTAACATTTACAAACCTGCAATTTATGTAGTACAAATCCTGGAAATATTTTGCAAAGCTCAAATGTAAAACCAAATTGGTTGTTTGCTGGCTGAAAAATCCAGAAATTATATATGATAGAGATTGTGCTGTTGGAGTACATTTCAAATATCCTGGATAATTTACGTGAACAGTAAATTAATCCAAAGCAATTTTAGATTACCTTCTATGCAGAGTTGGGGAATTCAGGTGTAGGCAGGACTGATGCCCAAGTAGGTGGGAAGAGTCGAAGTGGACAAGTCTATTTTTCACATGCACAGTCACAGCACAAACGTGACCTGGCAACATGTGTTTTTGTTTTGCTGAGCCCCTACGATGTTGCCTTTATGTTATCTGCAGCACAAGATTGACACAGACTTAAGTCACTGTTAACTAGGCCAGTATTTAAGTAGAGTTTTCATCCTTATTCATACAGTTTTCAAGGGCAGCCTGAAGATGTGTGGGTTCCTCATACCCTTGTAGCGAAAGTTATAGATTAAAGAAAAATGCATGGCTTTACCTTTCTTGTAGCCCACTGTGTACTCCTGAGCCATCTATCCCAAGGAAAGGAACAGAATGGTTATCTTTTGCTCAGTGACAGAACACCTACTTCGCATGCAGAAGATCCATGGCATTAGCCAATATGAGCTCAATCCCACTTGTGCAGTGGAAGAGCCTTTCAGATGAGTCAGTGCTCCCACCCTTGGTTCTGTCTTCCTGTTGCTGCAACTGCAGTGGTTTTGGGGTTTTTTAAATTTTATTTTACAAATGGGGAACTTCCGTTTGTACCAATGACTGGCATGGCAACAATTGCCTGTGTTTTGCTCCTGTTGTTCGGATGGGGTGACCTG
Organism: Liasis olivaceus; assembly: GCA_030867105.1. Taxonomy (NCBI): domain Eukaryota; kingdom Metazoa; phylum Chordata; class Lepidosauria; order Squamata; family Pythonidae; genus Liasis; species Liasis olivaceus. The sequence continues at coordinate 15,704,701 of CM061351.1, forward strand.
TGCAGCCATTGGTCAACCACTCTGCAAGGGTATCTATATGGGTCTGCTTCCTACTTTTTTAAAGATAGTGGAAAGATACAATCATTTGGGGGAATGTCTGTTGGAAATCAGTGCTATGGCTGATTGGTTTTCTATAAGAAATGGGTGAAAACAAGGGCAGGGGTACCAACCATCAAGCACTGGTAAGGATGCAGTCTTGGGGGAGATTCCATACCTTATTGTACAAGTAATGCATCCTGTAACAGACAATAAAAACTATTAGTTGGAAACCCTGGTTGCTCTTGATAATCTGAAGACTAGTATCTGAATGACATGTCTGCTCTAATATTGGAGTTATTTGTCTGCAGTTATGAGACAAGCTTTTTTCTCCACAGAGACATCTTCCTAAAACAGCTGACATAAGTAAAAGAATGAGAATACAGAATACATTCTATTGAATGTATTCAATACACAGGAAAGAAAAAATTCACAAACGTTCTTGGAAATCCTGCTCTTAAATAAAAATATGGGGTAAGACCATTGACAGGTCTTGGTAGAGGAAGACGTAGAAGAAATTCATATTTATTTTGCTCATTCTTAGGCATCTTATAAAACACTTGCCTCCCAAAATCGAGTCGTTTTTCATTTGTCCATGTGCTGGCAAGTGTAAGAAACAGTTTCCCTATCTTTTGAGTGGCAAGAGAAAGAGAGACAGAAAGAGATCCTGGCATATTCTTATTTCTTTAGGAATGAATGGCAGCTGTAACCAGTCTGCCTGGTCATTGGCAGTGAGTTTTAATGGAGAGGCTTGCATTTTCAGCCACTCGTTGCATCTGGTTTCTCTCCATGGAGGACTCCTAATGCACAAGTTGTCTACTGCCTGGGGTGACAGGGAATTAAGCTGAACTCTGTGCATGACTGGGTCTATTTAGGAGATAAATTTAACCTCCATGGGCAGGGGTGTCTGCAGGGTATGCTCAAAAAAGGTCAAGTTGCTGGCCACAATGGTGTGATCAAAGGTCTGCCTGTTTCTCACGTGCAAGACACATAAAAAACAGGCGGAGCTTCAATGCTGAGAGGAAATCTCCAAATAGCCTTCTTTCCAGTTGGACCCCTTTGGTGGGACCTGCCATAAGACTCTGGCATGAACATCCTAATCCAGTGTTTCTCAACCTTGGCGACTTGAAACTGTGTGGACTTCAGCTCCCAGAATTCCTTAGCCAGCGTGGCTGGCTGGAGAATTCTAGGAGTTGAAGTCCACACAGCTTCAAGTTGCCAAGGTTGAGAAACACTGCCCTAATCACAGACCTAGGTCTTAGCCTTCTCTTGTTCGTTTTTCATGCTCTAAGCCAGATGCATTGATTTGGGCACGTATGTGGATGTAGAGGTTGGATTTTAAAATTCTTCCTTTTGAGCACCTTGGCCATCCAAGCCTGGGAGGGGGAAATAGACTTTATTCTCACATTCCTCTCACCTTTTACTTGGGGAAAATGAAAAAAAATTAGAGGAGATACTTCTGCTTTCCTTGCTTATGTTCTCAGGGTGGTTGTTATTTTAGTGTTGCTAATACCATGATACATACAGTATTTATAACTTGTGTGTCAAGAGAAGCCTTTTTTGATTCTGCCCTCTTTATTATTTCAGGGTTATACAGATGAAATACGATGTTTGTGGGAATCTGCAATGTGTCTTTTCTTATGTGCTATGGATAAGTTTGGCTTGTAAGAAGGAAGGTCTTAAGCCACCTAGTTTTCAAGCAATGATCTCCCAGTGGTGGAAAACAAGTTTGCGGTCCTCACCCCATTCACATGGAAGTAAGGCCTGTTAAATTCAGAGGATCTTACTTGCTCTGAGTAAACATGTAGAAGGTTTAGCTGTAAAAATCTGCGCTGGGGCAATGAAGTCTATAAATGACAAAATGGAGTAATTTGTTAGTCCAAGTACTTCTGTTTTATGCATTTGGAAACATTTAGGGTAAGGCCAAAAAAGGATTGTTATAGAAACTGTTATAGCAAGCTTGACTTAAAAACTTCTTTAACTTTTGAGAGCCAGTTTGGTGCAGTGATTGAGGACCCAGGCTAGAAACTGGGAGACTGTAATTTCTAGTCCCACCTGAGGCGCAAAGCCAACTGGGTGAACTTGGGCCAGTCCCTCTCTCTCAGCTCTAGGAAGCAGGCAATGGCCAACCACTTCCAAAATCTTGCCAAGAAAACTGCAGTCCAAGCAGTTGCCAGCAGTCAAGACTGACTCAAAGCCCCCCCCAGAAACTTCAGCTTTGTTATTAACATTTTGATTACAATGTAGTCAACTCAAGACATTTTTGTTTAATATAGTGTCCTGAAGGAAACGGTTTCACTATGCAATTTTTTTTAAAACTTCAAGAACTGGGATTATTGATCATTTTTATAATTAATAACAGCAGCAATGGTCAATTTGGACTGCATCTTATCTAGCTACATGTCTACATTGGGGTGCCTCAGTTTTCTGTCCTGGATCCATTGCTCTTCAACATTTGATAGGAGGGAGGCTTAGCAAATTTGCAAATGAAACACAGTTGGGGGGTTGCTAACACCTCAGAAGACAGGCTCAAGGTTCAGAAGAATCTCAGTAGACTTGAACACTGGGATCTATTCAACAAAATGCTGTTCAGTGGTGAGAAATGTTAGGTTTTGCATTTAGGTAGGAGAAACCAGATGCATGGTTACAAGATAGGTAGTATATGACTTGGCAATAGTGCTTGCAAGAAGGATCTGGGTGTCCTAGTAGACCACAGATTAAGCATCAGTCAGCAGTGTGCTGCAGCTGCCAAATAGCTAATGTAATCTTGGCCTGCATCAATAGAAGTATAATATGAAGATCACAGGAAGTGATATTTCCTCTCTATGCTACACTGGTAAGACCACACCTGGGATACTGCTTCTAGTCTTGGTCATCTCAATGCAAGAAGAATGCTGAGGAACTGGAAAGAGTGCAGAGAACAGCAACAAAGATGGTAAGGAGTTTGGAGGCTAAATCCTATGAAGAATGTTGAAAGAACTGGGTATGATTAGTCTAAAGAAGAGAAGGCTAAGGGGAGACATGATAGCAGTCTTCCAGTAATTGAAGGACTATCACAGGGAAGAGGGTATTATAGGTAAGGGACCGCTTAGTAACAGCAAGTGCACATTGCGGTCGTAAATGTGGGCAGGCTGCCAAGTGCCCAAATTTTAACCATGTGACCATGGGGACTGTAACTTCAATTCATTCAGCTGTAACTACTATTCATTCAGCACCATTGTAACAATGTTGCTGAATGAATGGTCATTAAATGAGGACTACCTGTATTCTCCATAGGGCCCAAGGCTAGGACAAGAACCAACTGGTGGAAGCTTTACAGAGAGAGATCCAAACTTGAAATAAGGAGGAATTTCCTGACCATGAAAGCTATTATGCAGAGGAACAGCCTACTTCCTGGAGATGTGGGTACTCTATCACTGGAGGTTTTCAAATAAAGCCACCCTTTATACTGCTGTGGTAGCCTAAAAAGTATCATTGATAGGAATAACTGCCCTTCAATATCTCCACTGAAAGGAAGATGGGAGTGTCCCAGTTGAAAAGCGTTCAGCTGTGGTGGGGATGGGGGGATAAGAGAAGACTAAGGTATGGCCTCTTTCTTCCACCTAGAGGCGGAGAAGATGTTAAGACCCATTCTCAGGATTTAGAAATGCATAAAATGTCTGAAGGACTTACAAGCATTCTTTGTGATAAAAAGAAAAGCTATTCATGATAAATAGACTGGAAAGTTATTATGAATCAATAAAGTGGATTTAAGCAAAAGACTGAATGTACAAGCACACACACATTCACATATATCTAGAAGTGGAATTTACTAGAGTCTTATGAGAACATAGACAGGAAATTAAATCAAAACATTGCCATCTCTTAATATGATATCCAAATAATATCCACAATGCTTGGGCCAATAGCTTTCTTATCAATGGGTCTTTCACGGCTGTGTTTGCTCAGCCCCACCTGTTGACCTGCAGGGCCCTTTAAGATTCTAAGAGGCCCAGGGACAGAATCTACTCCTGCTTCCCACTTCATCTTATATCAGGGCATTTATTTTCTCCACCATTTTTGCCCATTGAAGCCCAATAATCAAAAGTGTATGGGGAAATGGGAAATACTGAAATAATGTATATTCTAACTACTTCATTTTGATGCCTTGAATAAAAAACATTGATCCATCTGATCATTTTAAAAACTGAATTATACTTCAAATGCTCCTCTTCATGTGGAGGAGGGGGTGGCAATGGCCCATGTTGCTTTCCTTTTAGAAAGGCCCTGTGGAAGTCAAATTTCTTGAGCACTTTACATGCCCAAAATCGAAATGTTATACTCACCTGATATCTGAAGTTCTCCCACAATGTCTCCATCCCATTCTCCCATTTATTTACACCAAGAGTAGCTTCCCATCTCAGCCTGCCTACACTTCCTTTTCAAAGAACTGAGGAAGCAGGATCCTGCATCAACTTGGATATGGTTCTGCATGAACTCCTACTATTCAATTCAGCACTTTAGTTAGGAAATGTCCTTTACAGCTCAGAATTCTTCTGCCCCCCTCAGGTTATTTACTATTATTCCCAGAATTGAAGGATCTTCTTTCACAACGTCAGATTCCCTGCTGGGAAAGTTTGAGCAGTTTTCCACCCATAAATAAAAGCCTCACAGGCTGTGCCTCCAAGTTTGTCCATAATTCATACCAGGTTTTCCATCTCAAGTTCCCATTCTGTTTCCTCCCAGACTTCTCTTTGTTGGGCCACGCCCTTTCCTTTGAACTCCTCAGTCCTCTGGCCCTGCTTCTCCCTAGGACTTTCTTGAGACTTTCTTGGATTCTTTTTATTTCTTAAATTTAGTATTCTACTATGGCCTTCTGGATCTCTGTGGGGGTCTACCTTGCTGGCCATTCACATGTGATATCTGACTGATACCTCATACATACATGACAAGCTCCATGATGGACTTGGATAAAAGTTTCCTTCCTGCTGGCAGCTGCGGTGGCTGATCTTGAGAAGACAATCTAGCACTTTTTCTGTAGGGTCAAAATATTACTAGCCCAAAGGGGAGGAAAAATTCATCTTTCCTGGAAGATCAGGATGGGACCTGCCATTTAAAGAAGTGAACATTTACTTACTTTGTATTTCAGGAGGAAAGCTGTATTAATCTACGGTAGCCCAAAATCAGAAGGAGTCTAGTAGCACTTTTTTAGACTAATTTTATTAAAAGGCATAAGCTTTTGTGAACTACAGGTCACAAACATATGCCTTTTAATAAAATATGTTAGATTGAATAGTGCTACCAGATTCCTCCCTGCTTCATATTGCTTTTTCTTAGTAACAGTTATGGTGTCCTAACTTTACCAGTCTAAATTTATTTTATAGTAATTGGTAAGATTATGTTTATAGAGCTGGGTGAATTTTTAGGTTTGTTTTCATAATGGTTCTTCTTGTTATTTTTTTTAATGTGTAAATGTGTTTCCATTTTTCTCCTGGAAGCTGTCTTGGGAAGATATTTGTCTTAAAGGGGGTTTCAAATAAATAAATAAAGATTGCCCATTATTAATTGCCTCTAAGTATTTTCTCCAAGTAATTTGTTTGGGAATAACTGATTCCTAGTTTGTCAAAGTCATCATGGTTAATTCTCACTGTTCTGACATAGCATTTTTGCTTTGACCACCCATGTCTGCAATTATACAATATTTCTGAATAAAGCAAACATTTCTTTTTGAAACAAGTCCCTGTGTAGAGGCACGATTCAAGGACAAAAATATTTTATATACCTTAATTTTATTTGGGGAATTGCAAAAACAAAAACCCCTCAGCGTATCTTTTTAAACGATTTCATCAGAACAGCAATGAGCAACAAGGCATTGGCAGGGATTGTTAATATTTTCTTCCTTTTTCTTCATAATGACTTTTCCAGGAAAATCTAGAGAGAATGAACAAATGGGAGCCATCTCTGGAAATTGATTGCTGCTGTGTTTTCATTAAAAGCTGGGCCACCTTTCACCTGCCTTGTAACCAGAGAGCACCATTAAGAACACCATCTTGTTCTTGTAGACTCTTCTCTGCTTTTCGACTTGCTAGGAATTTGGCTTCAGTTGTGAGACAGCATGAGTTAGATGTGGGAAATGGAAGAACTTTTGCAGCTGCTCTTGAGTCAGAGAACAGAGTTTTAAATGCCTTAAATCAGTTACTTGAATGGCATTTTCTAAAGAATGAAAACAAAACAGAAAGAAAGAAAGAAAGAAAGAAAGAAAGAAAGAAAGAAAGAAAGAAAGAAAGAAAGAAAGAAAGAAAGAGAAACTCTCCCGAGCGCTGGTTTATGAATTAAATAGGCTTGTTTACAAATCAAAGTTTGTTCAGAAATAACGTATTATTATGAAGGACCCTTCATTCCTGAGAAAGACAAATGTGAGCAATCCCCATGGACTCCTGAGCCTTATTTGGCCACACAAGCTGGCAAATTTCTTATGCAGCAATCCATCAGAGTCTACTTCCTGCCTCCGAATGGGAGAAATTAAACTATGGCTGCCTGGATTTCTGAAATAATTAGGAATAATCACACATACTTTGTGAATTATTAGGACAGACAGACAGGAGTTGCGAAGGAAAGTGATTTGACTCATGGCAAGGCTGTGCCTTTTTGGAAGTTTTAGAAGGGACAGTTCAGTTGTACGTTCTGTATCATCCTGTACTGGAGGGCTGCAAGAAATCTCTCATTAGGAAGCTCCTGAGGTCTTACTGCCTGGGTGGTTCAAATAATATTTAGGGCCAGTTAACATTTCACAACCAAACCCATGTCACATGGTGGTGGTTGTTGGGAGGGAGCGTATGAGCTGTTGGGGTAACAGAGTATAAATCTAACACATAAATACATTTACATCTAGATTGTGGACTGTGTGACCAGATGTCCCAGTGAGATTCAAGGTCAGAAATCCATGACATAGTCTTCTACTTGTCCCCAGTACACTGGTAAGGCAAACTCTATTTGTCTTTTTCTGCTACATATCAAAAGTGACATTTTCTGAGTTGTGGCAGTTGAAGCGGTGCTGTTCAGTTCACCTGCTATGCTTCATTTTATTACAGGCAAACATCTCCACTCCAGCTGGTTACTGGGTGCTGTGGCAGGGGCGCCTCCTCCCCTCTGGTCACTGGTCACTGACCTCCACAGCCATTTCTTTCTTTTCTTTTTTCAAGCTCACCAGTGGAACAGCCAAAATGTTGAACTTTTTTAAAAACAAGTTTACTGATGAAACAGAAATGATGTACCTGTCTTTCAGGTAAAGCTTGTTGCTGAAACAATGAAAAGATGCTCCTCCTCCTCCTCTGGAATAATGGAACAGTGAAAGGACCTATATTTTGATTTAACCTACTAAAATTGACCAGAGTTCTGCCCCTGTAGCCCAAGTAAGAGGAAGTAGGGTAAAACTGCAGTGTTTTCTTTTCTCTTTTTCTTTTTACAAGTGGAGGAGGGATGAAAAAAGAAGAGGAATCCATGAATCATGAGCCATGGTAAACTCCATCCAGATGGACCACCAGGCCATCACCATGGCCAAAGCAGAGAAAGGGGCTGAAAAAGCTGGTTTATGCACAGGAGCCCAGCAGCTTTGGCTGCAATGTGGAAACTCCCTATAACTTTTAGCAATTTATGCTAATCAGCCACCCTCCCACCTCTGATTCCCATGTAGCCGCAGCAGCCACCAGTGTTATCTGTTGTCTCAATCTGGTAGGAAGCACTGCCCCGTGCCCCCCAAATACTGAACTCCTTGGGAAGATCAGGGCCTCGCCCCAGCACTGCACAGAAATTCTGCTCCTGCTACATTTCCAAATCACATTTTTCCTATATATGTGAGGGAGCACCTCTTAGCTGCCCACTCAAATGGGAGCCACTGTGGCTGCTGCTCCAGGACATCCTAAATTCCTCATCTACTCACTAAGAGAGGCCGGATGGAAGTAATAGTGGTTGCAAGCTGCAGAAACGTTTGCTCGTTCTCTGTATGGGAAGGAAGAGATGAGAGAGCAGCAATAGCTCACTGTGCTGTGAGGATCAAGGTGACTTCCGTATGACATCTTGATAAGGACCCCCCCCAATCTTGCACCTGGCACTGCAACCTTGTATTTATACACCTGTGTGTGTTTGTGTGTGTGTGAAATTTGTTTACGACTTTAGTATTTAGAGGTCATCTAACTGAAATCCTCAGAGTAGTAAAGCTGGGGAGGCTAAACAGGGCTGGAAGAAGCATTGTTTCATGGAGGGCTACTCTAATTCTCTAAGACTCTGGCTTATAAATGTAAATGGTACCATATTCATGGTAGCCTAGTCATATATTTCTTCCAAACTCCCAAATAGTGCTATGGCTTTGTTGGAAGTAAGAGAATCTCACTTCATATTATTTATTTATTATGTATTTATTTATTAATCACATTTCTATAGCTGCCCATCTCACGAAAACCAACCCTGAGTGGCCTACAACAATTGAATAAAACCACAGATATCATTATAAAAATATAAAAAGTAATCATTAAAAATTATTAAAAAATTAAAATATACAAACCATATAGAGAGAGCGAAATATCAGCCACAGTGGAGCCATCTCAGAATGTCTCCAGTTCCCTGGGACCCCCAGGCCTGGTGACATAACCACGTCTTAAGGGACTTCCAAAATGATAGCAGGGATGGGGCTAACCTGATTTTGGGGGAGAACACGTTCTATAAGACAGGTGTCATGGCAGAGAAGGCCAACCTCCTGGGATCCACCAAATATAAGTCACTGGCAGATGGTATCTGTAACATGCCTCCTCTGCCAGATCGAATGGGACAGGCTGATATAATCAGGGAGAGGTGGTCCCTCAGATAAACTGGTGCCATGTCATGAAGGGCTTTAAAGGTTCAAACCAGCACCTTGAATTGGACCTGAAAGCAGACTGGCAGCCAATGCAGCTTGCAGAGCAGAGGTATAATATGTGCTCTTCTAGGAGCATACATAACTGCCCATGCTGCTGCATTCTGCACCAGTTGAAGCTTCCGGATACTCTTCAAGGGCAGCCCCATGTAGAGCACATTACAGTAGTCCAATCTGGAAGTGACTACGGCATGTGTGACTGTGAGCAGAGCCTCCCAATGCAGGAAGGGGTGCAATTGGTGCACAACATGAAGGCCCTCCCGGCCATGACTGCTTCCTGCTTTTCAAGGAGGAGTCAAAGTGAGTCTAGGAGGATTCCCAAATTGCACACTGGGTCTGTCTGGGGCAGTGCCACCCCATCCAGAACCAAAGATGGCATAGTCCTATTATCCATTCCTATTTCATAGTTCTAGCCATCCATAATCCTATGACCCATTCCTATCCAGTCCTATTATACATTGCATTTCTGTTCCATCCTTCTTCTAAGGAGCTCAGAATAGTGTTCTGGTTCATGCAGAAATCCTAGTGATATGACAAGAAAAAGAAATGGCTAGAGTAAGATAAATTAGATAAAGACAGATTTTTAAACTGAGCTTATCACCTCTCAGTGATTCTGAAACTCTCTCTTAAGAATATTAAACAGATTAATAGAGAGGAAATGACGTGACAATTGCATTCTAAACATAGAACTATGAAACAATTCTTCCTGGTTCCACTTCCAGATAAATAAGTCACAGAGCATAAGAGTCGAATATCCACTAGGTGTTATCACTATGAGCAGAAAACTATGAGCTAACTTCTCTTTCCACTTCCTCATTATGATTCAGCAGTTACTCCACTGAATCATCCTAGTAATGCTGCTGCCCATATGAGTGTATGAGAAGTATCAGCCTCTGGGACCAATTCCAACATTTTATTATTTGAGATTTGTAGTTTGTCTCTCCCTCTTGAAATTATCTAATGAGTACTTTGGAAATTTGGGGAGGGGTTGACTGAAACGCTAGCAACACATTTAGCTTCAGAACTTTTCAGCAGGTTACGATCTGTAAAATGTTTAAGCAACCAGTTAGGACAATTCAAGCACATTTGAAAAACGGACTGTGATTAGTATTTTAATAGCCTTTGGCCTTTCTCTGTCTTGCACCCTCTATATGTTGGGCAAGATTTCCTACAGCCTCCCTCATGTCCATTGTATTAACTATTGATAAGTAACTATGTCTTCTTTCTCTGTTGATAAATAAGAGCAGTGGATGACACCAATTAACTACAACAATGGAGTCAATACATTTCCTGTAGAATTCTCTATTTACAGCTTTGTGGCAGAACTGCAAGGAATTAAAAGCTCTCAAGTCAACCTCTGATGTCTTCAGGTAGGTCTGAAGTAGTGGTTTAATTTGACATACGGCAGCATCCTGTGTTGCTAATGGAGGGAATGGTATGTACATTTTTGAGAAAAATTATACAAAATAGTAGCTAGTGCTTGTTTGAATGATATCAATAATCTAAAAAGCAAATTTCCCTCTTTACATTAGAAGTGAGAAGTCTGTGGCCTGGCAGATGTTGACGAACAGTCCAAATGATCACGCCCAATGCCAAGGGATGCTAGGAGCTGAAATTCAGCAACATCTGGAAGATCATAAATTGTTCATTTTCATTCTACCTGCTAGCATTTTATTAACCTTCCTGGAATTTAGAGCATGTGTCTCCTAGCCTTCTATGAATTTCACTTTATGCAGAGTCAGGTGCCCCTTGATGAAGATTCATACTTGATTAACAATCTCAACTGTTATATGTGAAAACACTTTGCTATGGGTTCCAACTGGCACTTCCCATTTATGAAAATTGTATAACCTGTAATATTCAGGTATCTCAGTAATGATACTGTACTTTAAATAACGTTTGCTTCTTTGCTCTGCTTCATTACCAGTGCAAAAGAACATAAGAAGAACCTTGCTAGATCAAATCAAACGCTTAACTAGTCCAGTATGTAGAGAATTCTACAGGAAATGTGTCATATGGTGGCTAATCAGCTGAATCTAGGAATCTTATATCTGGACATGAAGGTGGTAGTCTGCTTTCATTGTGCTTCCTAGCAATTAATATTTAAGTCATGCACCTGTTCTTTGGAAGTAGTAACCAATACCCTAATCTTCCATGTCTAGTTCACATCATCACAATTGACTGTGGCAAATTCCATAGCTGAACTATATGTTACGTAATTACAGTAAATGCTTTCTTTATTGGTCTTCAATCTTCCCTTCTTTCTGTTTCCATATTTTCAACGCTATGCTTAATTTAATTGCATGCCTTTGCTCGAAACGAAACTCTCCAAACACTTAATCATTCCTTGTAAGAAGTGATTCCTTACTTTGAATCATGGCCATTTCCATTCTTTGGCACAGTTCTGACATTACCCAGTTGTCCATTTCTTTAATGTGTTAAGAGAATCAAGCTCATGTTGCCCCTCCTGACAACATTTATGCAAAGAGAGCATTAATTCCATTTCTTCTATATAAAATGAGTCAAATACAAGTTTGGCTTTTATGCACATAGGCCTTTGCATGAGGGAAGCCCTGGGATAATAGGCATTGGGCCCATTTGGTGTGAAAGCTGCCTTGACTATGGTATGTTGTTTCTCCTTGTTATATGTTTAACCCTATGTTATCATGTTTGATTATTCAGAATCAGTCGTGAAGGGTAGAACTTGCCAACCAGGTAGAAAGTCCACAATAATTTCCTTAAAAAGAATCAGGACATCATTTGTCTGTGTTTGGTAGGAGCGGAGGATTAAAGCTAAATGAAATTCCATTCATATATATCTTCAGCAACATGGGGACAGTTCCCTTATTGCACTATTCTACACTACTGCAATATATGTGTGGTATCAATACCAGAACAATGTTGGTAAAGCCCACTGTTTGACTCTTTTCCACCTGACTGTTAACTTCTTTCCTAATTAGGTGACAAATGGGCGGGGAAAAGTCTCAGCAACATGTTTCTGATCTTTGCACACATAGCGGTGTTACCGAGAGCTAAAATTTATTCTTTTGCATTGATGAATTCTGCTCCTGAGGCAGCTTCAATATTTCCCCAGTTTGTAGCCTTATTCCCAGTTTGGTTTTATGGCTCTCTGCCTGATTTCTGCGCAGTCTTCCAGACCATGTGAAACTGAGATACAAGACTGAAGGCATTTCTAACTTTGGGCGAAGCTGTTGTACTTTCTCAGGCAACTTTACTTCAGGAGAGCTTTCTGAGAATTGTGGGATAATGCATCAGTTCTAAAAGTCATACTAACTTCTCTCCCCTCACTCATGACAGGTACAATGTTCATTTGTTTGGTAGTACTTTCAGAGGATTCACTCTTGTAGGCTTCAATATATCTGTACAGCATAAATACCAGACAAATAAATGGAAATAGAAACATGCTGGGAACAACTATATATACAATGCCAAAGAAAAAAGAAAAAAAAAGTGGAATTGCACCACAGAAGGAAGATAACAGTTCATGATTACATACAATTTGCATAAACTGAGGTATAAAAAGAGATGCACCTTTCGAAATAGTTTAATTTAAATACAAAGCATTTCACCATTGTTGGGAACATAATCTGTGTGTCTGCCTTAATCTACAGCCCAGATACAAACTATAAAGATGCAATGTAAAGATTCATGTCCCCTCCCTTCCTATGGTCCTTTCGCTTTTAAACAGACTAGAATGGCCAGCCCTTCTAATAAGGGACGATGTCAAAGAAAGAACTGCCATCTGGTATCTTGTCATATAGAGGACATGACCACTGTTAATACATTTCCTTGGTCCATCTTGTTCTGTGTGATCTAAAGCACATTGATTTGCAATTGTTCTGAAGGTTTCAGGAATAATATTTCCAAGACCCCTCTGTAGATGCCAAGGACTGAATGTGGGATCTTCTGAATTCAAAGCATAATCTTTGCCACTGGGGTTGAACCTGTGAGGTGAGGTTGGCCTTGTCACTGTTGAGCTTCTGGAGGTCCCTCAAGACCTGGTGATGCCAGCAGACCTGGGGACCCCAGGGGATGGGAGAGCTAGTGAGGTGGCTCCATCATTTTTAGCATCCCTTCGTCTGGTTTTTTGTTTTTGTTTTAGTTGGTTTTTATATTTTTTAATGTATTTATTGATTGTTTTTAGCCTTGTTGTATGCAGCCCAGAGTTGCTTGCTAGTGAGATGGGTAGCTATATAAATTGTATAAACAAACAAACAAACAAAAAAATCAATCAATCAATCAATCCACAATATTTAGCTCTTCTAGCTCTCTGCAGGTCTCCCTGCTTCCCAAATAACATTCTGTATCACTTCCTTTATCCTTAAGGGAAAGACAGGCAATCTGGCCTCTAGCTGCCCTTTTGATGGTTTGGACTTCCGGATTCTATTCATGCCAATAGCAAGGAGATGTGAGACTTGTACGCAAGTTGGATACTTCTGCATTAAGGCTTTATCAGGCCAGGCAACAACAGCAGGAGTCATAGCACAGGAAGTTCACCCATCACTGTTATGACCAGAAGTAGATTTCCTTTGTTCCTGAGCTAATGCTTTTTCTTCACATGTTGAACAAAAATCTCAAGCATCTCTCCACTTGTGAAATTTAATAAAGCAGACAGATTGTTTGCCATCAGTACTTGGCCTATTTGTGGCCAAGTCAGCAGAAACTCATCTAGTTTGCCATGAGAGCCAAGGATCTGGGCCAGGAGCAGAGGAGAATCTTATTGAAAAAGCTTATTATAAGTTTATGGAAATGTCTAATTAGAGAAGAGCAATATAGTGTATGTTCTCTGAATAATGGACATGCTTTTAAAATTATTATTTCAAGGAGTAAAGCACATGCAAAGGTCTCACCTTACCAGCCTCAATTTTCATATTTTGGGTATGATTTTGACAGCTTTATTTTGACAGCCTTCCATGAGTATAAGATTTCACCTGATGAAATTACAAGGAGGATCAAGAACACATTCTCTGTACATTCTTAGCCCAATTCTGTGCTCATTTTTTTCCAGCAATTTTCCCCTTGAAAATTTTCAGGGACAACAGCTGACGTTTTAGCTGTTATATCTCCTACAAAAGAATGTGACTTTAATTTCAAAAGTTTTGAATGGCAGTAGATCGCAGTGATGACTTTCACCTATTTCTTCTAAACTGGCAGGGCGAGCTACTACATATAAACAGGCAGCAAACCCCACACTCCCTTGCACTGATGATGCACCGATGATTCATTCTCCCCTGTGGGTGCCCCTGCTCAGATAAGTGGGCAAAGTCCCCCTTTTTGTATTTCTGGAGAACTAAGGCAGTAGACAGTACTAGATGAACCAACTGTACGAAGCAGTTACTTATGTTCAGAGCTATGCACTGTTCTCTGTCCATCAAGGCTTCCACAAGTCTAGCTGGCGAAGAACTAAAAATTAATGCCTTAGCCCTGTGACAAAGGTCCTCCTCAGTGCTATGTGAGAAATCCATTATATCTTCTTTCACCTCTAGAAATCTCATGACAAGTAGGATCTGTAGCATTTTAAATATTTTGCTTTCATTCTGTGATGGAATGGTGTTATGAAGGCCACACTCAGGGAGATAAGCGTTTCCTTAGCCCTCAACAGGAGCATGGGAAGTTTAAGAAGATGAGACTGGCACCACCCTAAGGAATTCACGGTGTTGTGGCTTGCTGGCTTGGGAAATTAGATTCAGTCTGGAGAGATTCTGTCTTGAGGTGGAAGCTAATAAACACAACAGAACTGTATCTGCGCTATCTCAGGGAGTTCTTTGGGCTGAACCTGACACATTCTCCTCTTTATCTCCTGCAGTCCCCATAGCAAAATTCAACCTCTGCCCCCCAAATCAGAGTTGAACTGATCATTTCTTAAGGTGTATAGCATGCTATGCTATGCTATGCTACAGTATACTATAGTACAGTACAGTATAGTATACAGCATACTACAGTATATAAAGTTTATTATGGTTGTAGACCAACCAGCAGGAGCACCTGCAGAGGGATAAAAGAAAATCAAGTTGGTGACCGTGACCACATGATTGAAGCCCCCTGCTCCCCACTTTAACAGTGCGTCTTGAATATATGATACACATTAAAAAGGAACAGGCCCTAGATTGCATGGCCATGGTTCCCATCTTGATTTTTTTTACCCCCCCCCCCCCCCCAAATGTCCTGTAAACCAGCATCATAAAATGAAAAACTTATTAAAAAGAGGATATATATACAGTACAAAATGTAAATGGAATGCAAGGAGCAAAAATTCACAAATAAATGCTAACAGATTAAGCTTTTCTAAGGCACAGAAGGAGTTCATATGTAATTGGGAAAGGTGGTGATTCTAAACTGTCAGTCCCCATATGGTGAGAGCAATAGCACAGAACATAGTTACCTTTCTGGAGGTTTCTGCAGGCTTGTCTGCCAAAAGGAATAGCACTTTCTCCTTATCTGAATTGCCAAAACAGTTTAACAGCTGGGGGGGCTATTAGGTCTGAAGGCAGGGCTGTATAGAAAGGATAGTGAAATAAAACAAGTGTGACCATCTCAGTATCTCCCAGCTGCCAGGGGCATGTTGAGTCCTAAACTGGGATGTTATACCTCCCTTTTAGCAACATAAAAGGCAAGGTATTTAACTTGGCCAGCTGGTCTATGCATCACCTTTCCACCAGCAAGTGGGATGACCTCTTCTGTTGAGATGGCCTAGGATCTGGGCTTGATCAAAGGCAAAATAGAAAGGAAGACTTTTGCAAGGCAAATACTGGTAATAACAGTACAGTGCTTCAGCCCCATGTTTGATCCAAGCATGGGGCAGAGGTATTCTGGGGTTGGAGACAGTGGAGAGAAAGCAAGGCTGTGGGTACAAGAGCTCCAAGGATAGGATTTAGATAGTAAAATCCTCCTTTTTATTTTCCTTTTTAGAACTGCCTTTCTCTTAAGCAAGAAGCAAAGGTGGTTGTTTTAAAAAATGAAAAGAAAACAAAACTCCCCCACCATTTTCATTTTTCAAAGCTATTCTGAAGTGACATAATCATCAATAAATATTTTTCCCAGGATTTCATTTTACTAAGGAAATTGCTGTGGCAGTTACAGAATTTCAAGGCTCCACGTTGGTATACAATCCTCATTGTGAACTGATAGTGCCTACTATTTAATTACATTAGTTGAAAAAAGCGAAAACAAATAAAATTGTCATTTCTATGCAACATTTCCAGGTATATTAATTAAGATCATGTGGGAGAAGGAAAAGGTAGATAAGAATCTAAAACTAGGGAAGAATGATGCTGAGAGAATGGCATTAAGATCTTGCCATTTTAAAAAATGGACTTACTCAAAATGTTAGGGCCAGGGATTTGTCATCCAGTGAAGCTGAACTGAAGATTTAGAATAGATTTTTAAAAAAGCATACGGTGCATAATTAATCTGTGGAATTCATTTCCACAATACAGTGATGGACATTAACTTGGATTGCTGTAAATGGGAGTGAATAAATTTGTGGAGGACAATTCTATCAAAGGCTATTAGTCTTGAAGACTCAGTATTACCTCTGGGTTGGGGGTACATGCAGGTTATCAGGAAGACATAAAATGATCGGGATGGTGGGCAAGCTGTGGGAAGAAGTGAGGTGAGCCAATGGGAAGATCAGTGGCAAAAGTAGGAAGATGCTATGATCTCAGAGGCATCTGATTAGCCATTGCGAGAACTCATTCTTGGCTAGGATGGACCTTGGCCTGATACAGTGGAGCTATTCTTACTTATAAACTCTACCCAAGGATTCTTTGTATGTATCTGACTTGAAAGCATGGCCTGGCCTAGCTCAGTTTTGCTGGCTTAAGCAGATCAAAGTTAAGATGCATTCATACAAGATCCAATTTCTAAGATTAATTGACTATTAAGTTTGAACCATAAACCATACACGGAACCATAAGCTAATCAAACAGAATAGGTTTGCACCGCAGACTAAGCCACAAAAAAACTAACCAAAGTTAAAACTATTAGGTAATACTTAGTTAGGCATGTTGTGTGAATGCAGTGATACAATAGCTTGTGCCAACATGTCTCCACCTTATGGTGAACTGAGCAACCAGAGTCGTGGCTGTTTGCTACTGCACAGATTGCTCTCAGGGGAATCCAGAGGGAGATGTCATAAAAGTAAAACTGGTACCTCTTCAGGTGAAGCCCTCCCTCTTTTTACATGCCTTGTCCATGTGACACACGTTAAAAAGGAGTGGGGTTTCAACTATTTATCCTTCATACAGTAATGCCTTTTTTTAATTGCTTGCCCCCCAGGACACCTCAAGATTCAGGGTCATCTCTCCTGCCAACTTTCCTTCTTCAGTCTTCTGTGCCACATGATTTTGAGAACAACTTTGGAGCCCTTCCTGAAAACAGGATTTTCTACGAGGAACCTGGCTCACATTTGACACTGTCAAACTAGCGATCACTGACAGTTGCAGGGCTTGTGGTGAAAGAATGCACTTCAAAGAAAAGCAGATACTTTTTGCATTCAACAAGAGTTGCCCTCCAGAGTAACAGACTATCAGAAAAAGCAGGAGACCGCTGGGCCCGTCATAATTCATAAAACAAATCACAGCTTAAGGAACATGGTTGTCATCCATACTAAAGGGGGGAAAAAAAGACTTTCTTGAGCTGAAAGTTTTAGATGGATTTATGCCTTGTCATAGGAACAAGCATGTTCAGCTGTATTTATAAGAAAATAAACTAACATTAATTGCAGTAAAGAATCTTGTGGTAAGTTTAAGGTTGCTGCAAGAGTCTTAGGTGTTTGCCAGAGACTATTCTTTAGCAATACTACTGGCCTTATTATAATTTAATGTACAGCAAAATCCTCACTCTCCTAAGAACATTCTCCAAAATATTGTTTTAGAGTTGTTTAATTTAAATACAGTTTTCTGTCAACACTGCTATCGGACAGCTGCTGGCTCTTTTCAGTATCGTGGACATCAATATTTTGCTTTTCTTTTTCAAAGAGGGAATAGACAGACTGTTGGTGCTTGAAGGGGTAGTCAACAGATGGTGGGGACCCCGGGGTGGGATGGCAAAGCAGGATCTTCTGCCTGTCCTAGTCTGCTGCTAGCATGAATATACTCACCTTCTGGAATGTCCAGATCTCCTTGGCTGAAGAATTCATGCATGCCTGAAGCTTTTGGTCATATTCTGTAATGGATTCACTTTATGTGGTGCCAACCACAGCTTTGGGTGGGGTCTTACAACTGTCTGGTGTGCATTGAGAGTCTATAACATGTTTTACATGTCCTTGTAGCTAGTCCCTCCAGGAGTGTTATCTATCTATCTATCTATCTATCTATCTATCTATCTATCTATCATCTAACTAACCAACCAATTTATGTAGCTGCCCAACTCACAAACTGTAACTTTGGGTGACTAATATAGGATTAAAGCCAATACAAGAATGATACACAGAACAGAGATATGACACATTCAAGGCCAACCCATAATCATTCCTCATAAAATAGTTTCAGATGTTTTTCAGATCTTCTAGCAAGATCTTTAGTAACAGTGATGCTGCCTGTCAACTTGTCCTTTCTTACCAATTTTCTCAGTGAAGTGAGGCCCTCTGATGAACTTATGGAAAATTCTGAATATCCAGCATTAAAAAATGCTGGCACTTTAAAATCATTCTCCCTGCAAAAACCTCTTTGGAATTCAGAGCATTATTACTGCATTTATCAGAAAGGAAGCCTAGGTTTTTCTTCCTAGGCAGCTTAATTCTATAATGGAAGAATTAGATTATCTGAGAATATGGTAATGCTGGCAAATGAGTTTTTTCTATTTAATCCTTTCCTGTCTTAAATTCAGCCCTTTAAATAAATAGAGTACTGGATGGACATACATGCAAACTAATTCCTGTATATTTTGAATGCAGATCTGTTTTAACGCTGAGGTTCAGTACTCAATATCTCAGTTTAAAAGACTGCTGGTAGTAGAGCCAGATAATATTTTTGTTTGAAACGCATGCAAGCAATTACAGTTATTGAGTTAGATGGTCCACTAGTTTGACATCATATGTAATAATATAAATAAAGGTCATATAACTCTAACCTGCCTGTGGCACTTTAGAAATAGGCTAGTTTAAACATTGAACTGATCAGGATTTGCAATTTAGCTTATCATTACTCATGTCTGATATTTTAAATCAAACATTCCTCACATATATTAGTTTTAAACAGTAGCTTTTGTTCAAAGCAAGTTTGTAATGAAGGGATGAACTGTTACTGCCTGCCCTTGTTCATATGAAGAACTTGCACGCAAGGTCGCAATCTTCGTTCCAAATGTTTTAGGGTCTTTGGTTTTTCATTAGAATGTTTGCATTACTTTGATAATTCTGTATTTTGTTCAACAGTAGAATGTTCTGGAGTACTTTCCATCCGAAAATAAAGCTTTTCACTTGTTTTCAGACATTCTTGCATTGGCAGCTAATTTAGAATTTTCAGGACAGATACCGAAGCAGCAGGACATTCTATCTATCTATCTATCTATCTATCTATCTATCTATCTATCTATCTATCTATCTATCATCTATCATCTAATTTATTTGGCTGCCGATCTCACAAAAAGTGACTCTGGGCAGCGTACAATTATAAAAACAATATATAAAAACAGTCATTATTAAAAAATATTTAAAAAACACAAGGCAAGAGAGAATGAATTTTAACCACAGTAATGGAGCCACCGCAAGACCTCATTAAAGAGGAGGTGGCACGCATGGCCAGGGGGGCCTTTGCAGAAATCCATCTTGTTTGCCAATTTCACCCATTCCTGGACTGGGAGGCCTTGCTCACAGTCACCCATGCCTTAGTCACCTTCCATTTGGATTACTGCAATACACTCTACATAGGGCTGCCCTTGAAGACCATCTAGAAGCTGCAACTGGTCCAGAATGCAGTGGCACACACAGCTTTGTGTGCCCTGCAGTTCACCCAAGTAACACCACTGCTGCATGAACTGCACAGGCTTCCAGTTGCTTTCCAGGTACAATTCAAGGTGCTGGTTATCAAAGACCTACGTGGCACAGGGCCAGGTTACTTGTGGGACTGCCTCTCCCTGAGGGTATCTGCCCATCCTACTAGGTTAGATAGAATGGGTGCACTCCAGGTCCCCTCCCTTAAATGCTGCCATCTGATGGAACCTTGGAGGCATGCCTTCTTGGTGGCCACCCCAGTCCTTTGGAACAGCCTCCCACCGGAGATCAGAGGACCCTTACCCTTTTAGCTTTCTGGAGGGCTGTGAAGACCTGGCTCTTCCCCCAGGCATTGGGCTAGGATGGAGGTTGAGCTGTGAGGATGTTTGGTCTGGTGCCCGGAGAGAAGGGTACCTTTGTTTTTAATTATGTTTAATGGATTATTGTGAGCTGCCTAGAGTCATTGTTTGAGAGAGGTGGCCATATAAGTCCTATAAATAAACAAACAAACAAACAAACAAATACATACATAAATAAAATAAATGAGGTGCCAGGACTGAAATAAACTGGATTGTGCTTATTAAAATTGTCCCCATTACTTGCAGCACCAGAAATCTTTCCCCAATCTGCCATGGTGATCCCAAGTAGCGAGGACAGTCTCTGGAATTTGACTCACAAAGAGGTTGCTTTAATTGGGCAAGTTTTATAGCCCTTCAACCTCTCTCTCCCCCTCCACTCCCCGACTTGCTTAGTTTGGGCAACAGCAAGGGGTCACATATTAATGAGGATTAAATGTTCAACAGATATTGGGCACCTGCTAAAATAAAAGAGGGAAATAATTATCTAATTGGAATTAGAGCAGAAAGTTTGTTATTTCACAACTCGCAAGACTAAATAGGAACAGCTAGCTTGTCTAAGCAGTCTCTCTTCCAGGTGTTAATTAAAAAATACGGGTCAATCACAGGACATCATTGAACCCTGATTTAATTTTGGTGATGGTACCAAAATTAAATTTTATGATATTGTGAAAACTATACTGAGTAATAATAGTAGTAAGTAGTAATAATTAAAACTTTCTGAAAAAGAGAATTATCAAACAAAATTAGAAATAATTTGTTCCATAAGATAGAGAATGAATTTGAAGAGCATCTTTATGAGATACTAAAATAGCATGACAGTCAAAATTGCATTCCTGTGTGTTAGCTTAATAGCAAACTGTCCACTGTGATTATGCTTATGAATGGTGATAGTATGTGTGCAGGGGAAGAGTTTTAAGTATGGAAGGGGTGTTGTACAGAAGAAGGCCAAAACCTATCCTTGTCATCCTGGAGTTAAGTTACAGGAAGGCAGATTCTGGTTGAATGTGATGAAAAACATCCCAACAGCCAAAGCAGTTTAATAGTGAAATAAATTATCCAGAGAAGTGATAAAGTCCCTCTCAACAATTGGACAACTGTTGGTTGGGAATGCTTTAATTTGGATTTCCACACTGAGTACCGAGTGAGGAGTTGGATTTGATGACCCCTTGAACACTCTTGTTACTCAGAAGAACACCATGGGTAGATGTACAAAAGATGCAGATACTAGCTTCTTTAGGGTGGCCACGTGCAACACCAATGAAGAAGAAACATACCACCAAGGAAGGGAATGCTAAGGGAACAGACAGGCATAACATTTGCAAATGCTGATATAAAATGTTAAAATTTCTTTTGACTCAAGTTCGGCTCCTAGTGAATTCATAGAGAGGTGAAAAGCAGAGAGAAGAGAGGAGATTTTATATGCCAAGGGAGCACCTAGAAAAGACAGAAGCAGGAGTTGGCTGGAGAGTGAGACCTACTATGAAAAACAGGCTACACACTGCAAGCTACTTGTTATTGTAAATAAACTAAGTTATTGCTGTTAACTGAAAGTTTTAGGTCATTTTATATAGAACAAACACCATCCAGATGCTGTTGATGGGTGGCTTCCTCTCATTTTCTAGCATCCTCTCATTTTTTGAGCTGCAGAGATTCTTCCTGCTTCTTGGGTAATGCTACAATGCAATGGACTACAGGTAGTCCTCAACTTACAACCATTCATTTAACGACTGTTTGAAGTTATGTCAGCACTGAAAAAAGTGACTTATAACCAGTCATTGCACTTATGACCGTCACAGTGCCCCCACGGTCACATGATCAAAATTCAGGCACTTGGCAACCAGCATGTATTTATGATGGTTCCAGTGTCCCAGGATCACATGATCACCATTTGCGACCTTCCTAGGGGGCTTCCGACAAGCAAAGTCAATGGGGAAAGTCAGATTCCCTTAACGACCGTGGTGATTCGCTTAACGACTGTGGCAAAAAAGGTTGTAAAATTGGGCGGGACTCACTTAACAACTGCATCGCTTAGTGATGGAAGTTCCAGTCCCAATTGTGATCGTAAGTTGAGGACTACCTATACCATGAATTAGCTTTCTACATTTATAAAGATTATATATTTGTAAACATACACTTTCTCATCCTACCTTGTTACTAACATAGGGAATGAATTACATAGGTGATGAGAGGGTGAATTCCAATTCTTTCTATATTCCAAATTATCTGGAATATAGATAGTTCCTTTCTACCTTTTAGGTAAATGGATTGCCCTTTTTAAGCATGTTCTGCTTTTGTCAGGACTGATCATATATTGCACTTTCTACAGCCTCTTGCAGGACCATGAGCAGCCTATAATTTACCATTGCCCCTCATTGTTCTTGAAATGAGATTTTCATCTCAGTGGTTGTACTATAGCGATAGTTTCCAGATAAAGGAATTAGCGGGTCTACAGCATTGTTTTCAAGGTTTACAGACCGTTTGCATAGAAAGTTTTTCTGCTGGAGGAATTCTTGAGGCTTAATATTTGTGTGAGCTGAATGAAACTATTATTAACATATCTCTGGGTAATACTGTATATGGGCTTTACATTAATGTAGAAAGGAGGCACAAATATGGTTTAGCCTATGGCAAAGTATTAACTTTGTCATTTCTTGAAATGACTGCTGTGTAAAAATTAATCTCATTCATACTGTAAATTACTTTTACACCTGCCTTCTTAGGAAAAGGAAGAAAGCTGGCAGGGAAAATCTGGTAGCAAAGTGCATAAAAGTTGAAAAGTCTAACCGTTTCCAAGGAACAACATTCTATTAATAATAATATTCTATTAATAATATCCACTTGACTTTCAGGCCAAATCTACTGTGATTTTAAACATCGGTCTCAGATTATTTTGATTGTTTGATTACGTGCCATCAAGTTGGTGTTGACTCTTAGTGACCCCATAGATTTTTTCCAGGATGTTCTCTCCCCAACCTGGTCCTTCAGGTCTTCTAATGGGTGCACCCATTGCCACTGTAACCTGAGCCCAGATTATTTTACTTTGCGTTTATTTTGGTCCTCCAACATTTTAAAATTCTTTTTTATATGAAAAAGAAGGTCACAAAACATATCACTCCTATCTACTGATCAAAGCTGGTCTTATGTATATTGTCATGTAATACAGTTAAATTAAGTCAGTTTACTTAATGATAAAAAGAGAATTTAAACATATAAATTAGTTTATGCTATTCAAATTTCTACCTAGTTCTCCAAACAGGAAACTTAGTGATAACATACTTATTCAAATATTGAAAGGGAAATGAAATCCTCAGATCACAGTATAATTGATGGGAAATGAGTGTTATTCCATCCTTGTAGTATCTTTTATGTGTGAGAGAGAGAAAGAGAGGGAAAGATAAATGTATAATCTCCATTTCCATTGTCCTCCTGCTAGCTTGCAAACTGTTGATATATAAATCAAAAGATCGTAAGCATTTACAAAAACTAATAAGTTCTCCAGAACAAAACTAATATATTGAAATAGCTTCGTTACCAAAGAGAACCATTATAGCACATGATCACGTAAATATGAACCAAACTGGGTATCAGATCGTCAACATTCAGTTGAATATACCAATTTCTTGCTAAAAAGACTTCTGAAGACAGACATAGATGTCCAATAGAGGGAGAAAAATAATCTTATTGAATGAATAATAATTTTAATATATTGAATGATAGATACCAAAAGATTATTTCCTTTAGACCAACTAACTTGAACAAAACACAATATGAATTGAGATATGTTTGCTCCTCAAATATAAGTATGGATTTTTCT
This sequence comes from Liasis olivaceus, assembly GCA_030867105.1. Classification (NCBI taxonomy): domain Eukaryota; kingdom Metazoa; phylum Chordata; class Lepidosauria; order Squamata; family Pythonidae; genus Liasis; species Liasis olivaceus. Next base: position 15,728,748 of record CM061351.1, read on the forward strand.
TTATAATCCAAGCAGACAGTCATGGATGATCTGAACATGTTACTTCTGCTTCCAAATTTGTCACTTCCTCTGAAGATTTTTTTTGTGGAAAGCTCATGTCATTAAAGAGGCATTAAGTTACAGCGTGGAAAGGCAATTTAAGAATATCCAAGAGAAAAAGCTTTGGACAGATTTTGGATACAGTGGTGAGATTAAGCTAAACTGTCTAAGAGGTTGACAAAGCTATATGATAATGTATCACATCCAGCACTTGTAAAGTGAAAATCCCATACAGATTTAATAGAGATCCTGCTTTAATGGAACCCTTTCCCCCATTAGTCTGTTAAATCAAGGGTTTATTATAGTTATAAATTCTTCTGATGGCTGGTAACTGTGGATAGCCAGTGTTTATACTGTATTTGAATATCTGTTTAGCTTCCCTTATGATTCAGCTGCAGCCAAAGTTGTTCTGCTATGATTCTTGAAGCTAATTGTAGTTGGGTCTCTTCTTCGGATAATAGAGACATCCAACAGATAACTTCCAGTACGTACAAAAAAATGTAAATGCGTGGCATATATGATATTGATATCCCTCTCTAATCTGTTCAATGCTGCTGTCCTTATCTTAACTTTGATGGTTCTAAAGAGGCATTGGATACATTTCAGGTAGATAAAGCTATTAACAACTACTAGTTATTATCCTATCTCTAAGATCAGTTCCTGGAAATATAATGGAAGAGAACCATTGCACTCATGCCCTGTTTCTCATAGGCATCTGGTTAGTCACCAGTAGTAACAGGATGCTGGAATTAGGTAAGCATTTCATTTGATCCAGCAAGCTGCCCATATTCTAGAATTACAATGTGGTAAGTTACCTCCTGGGAATATTTTCCTTTCCCTTCACTTCGAATCTTTTGTAGCTTAAGACAATGCAATTCTGTGTCAACTCTGCTTTCATTTATTTTACCTGTATCTTAATTTTACCCTTCGAAATTTCTCTTTTATTCCACCTAGTCAATTTGGACTTGTTTGATGAAACATGTATTTTGATACATACAAACATATGTATGGGATATATATATATACATATATATATATACACATACATATACATACATGCATAAATATATGGTATGTATGTATTTATTTTTTTATTTATTGGATTTCTCCCCCACCCACCTCCCCCCAGTGGGGGACTCTGGGTGACTTACAAAAACATTAAAACTATAAATACATATAAAATACATAATACATCTAAAATTTAAGAGCAGTACTAAAAAAGGAAAATCCAAGAAGATGGAAAACCGGACTGAGGACAGCCAGCACTATGGGGCTAGCCATGCCCCTGCTTAAGCTCTTCCCTCCCCACCCCAGGCCAAGTGACAGAGCCAGGTCTTCAAGGCCCTTCGGAAGGCCAGGAGTGAGGGGGCCAATCGCACCTCCGGGGGCAGAATGTTCCAAAGAGCATGATATTATATATTATATGGTACAGCCATCAGAAAATAAGGACAGCCTTAAGTTACATGAATTAGGGAAATATATGGGTGCTGGCTGATCCATGTGGGGAATTTGCTTACATCGTTAGCAGTCTTTGGTCCACAATTGCATTTCACACCACAAGTTGCTTTTTCTAGGAGGTGGGAACACATTGATTTGTTTGTTTATTAACAGCACTTATAGCACTTATAGATCATCCCCAGATGATATTAATGGCAGATATTACCATTAACTTGAAAAATTAAATTGAACTTAATAAATTAATAAAAATCAAATTAAATTAAAATAAATAAAAATTAAATTGAAATAAACTTGATTTATTTTTCTCAGTTTTTAATAGTATCTCATTATATCCTTGGTGTGTTGCCAAGTGATGCTTTTTTCAGCCGAGATTTGTTTCTTTTAATTTTTAACCTATCCATAAATTTAAAGCAGCCTTCTCAAGAATCTCTGAGTGAAAAGTCAAACAGGAAGTGTGCTAATTGTGTGATGCTGTGCTATTTTTGTTCTGATAGATTTTTAGGAGAGAAATTCAGGGAAATGTTGGCCCTAGTTGGCTGCCCATGCCTCCACATCTCTTGGTGTTTGGGCACCCCAGACAATCACCCTCATCATTGTAAAGTCCCATTTAATGCGATATCATGGGGAGGAAAGACCACTGGATACAACCCTACTGAAGAAATGAACAGAGAAGAAATCATGTCATCAAATGGAACAAAAGAGATTGGCATTCAGTGTCTTAGAAATAACATCCTAGATTCTCCTTCCTATAATACTGGAACCTCTCAGAATACATGGTTACAGAATGAGATAATAGTCCAAAATTGCATGCAACATACTGAGAGTAACTTTTGCTATACAATAGCTGATAGGAAGAGTCTGCCAAACAATTCCCTGGGTCAACAGGGTTTATGTATCCATGAATTATAAGACATCTAGGAGAACAACCAATGGAAAGCAGAGGATTGCCATTAATTGCAAGATGTTATGATACCAAATGCCAATTAGAAATATCTGTGTTAGCCAAAAGTACTCTAACTACATTGCTATTTCTACAACCACTATACTACCAGACACAATATTTTAAAACAGATGCAGTAAAATAGCAGTTTTTCTTTTAAAATGTTGTGCATGGTAGTGTACTTATCCCAAGTTAATCTACAGGAGGAAAAATTAGTATCTCTGATTTTGGAGACATGGTCAGAAAATGTAAAGAAATTCAAGGTTTCTCAGACCATAGTTTGAACACCTCCAGGTGACAGCTAAGGAGTCTACTGAATTAATTGTATATACAGTGGTACCTCAAGTTACGAACGCCCCTCTTTACGAATTTTTCGAGATACAACCAGCTCCGGCCCCAAAAATTTACCTCGACATGCGAACTCCACCTCGAGCTATGAACCGGATCCGCGGCCATTTGCCCTGCTGCCATGCGGTCGCGGCTTCCTGTGGGCGAGATCGCGGTAGCAAGGAGACGTTCGGTGAGGCTTGTGGTGTGTTTTGTGGCGTTTGGAAGGTTTTTGGTGTGCTTGTCAGCATGGCTCCAAAGAAAATGCAGAGCAGGCTTGGCAAGAATAAGGCTTTGTATGTATTTACATTGAACCTTATGGGGAAATTTGCCTCGTGGTGCGACCAAATTCGGAGGGCAGATTAGCCGTATTTACATTGAACCTTATGGGGAAATTTGCCTCGTGGTGCGACCAAATTTGGAGGGCGGAACGGATTAACCGTATTTACATTGAACCTTATGGGAAAATTTACCTCGACTTGCGACCAACTTGAGTTGCGATCAGAGTCACGGAACGGATTAAGTTCGTAACTCGAGGTACCACTGTACTGCAAATATGGGAACATTTTAAAAATACTTAGAAAAATAATAACTTACAGAGACAGTTTGCCTAATTTATTTATTTATCGGATTTATCCCCACTGCAATTGGAAGACTTTCAGTGGTATACTGTACTTCCGGCAAAATACAATAAAATGTCCCACAGTATAAAAATAAACAGGTAAAATAAAAATAAAACAAGTAAACCAATCCCTAAACACACAAATCTATAAACCAATGGCTTCAATTCATATCTCAAAGGCTCTCCAAAATAGCTCTGTTTTTAATAGCTTGAAAGCCAACAACATGGGGGCTGATCAAATTTGCGGTGTGGGGAGGGAGCCATTCCCAAATACAAGCCTGGGACTGAAAACAGTAACTGCAGACCTTCATCTTCTCACTTCACTGAAATGGGAAGCCATTAGTAGGTTCTCCCAAAATGCATAAGTCAAGTGGGTCAAAACTGGTTCGAGAAGCCAGTCCTGTAAGTCATTTTCTGATGGCAGCTATGTTTAGCCGCCTTTTTTATTAATTTTTTTTAGATTTTTTTTTTTATCCCGCCTTTCTTATTTTTATAAATAACTCAAGGTGGTGAACCTATCTAATACTCCTACCTCCTCCTAGTTCCCCACAACAACTCTGTGAGGTGAGTTGGTCTGAGAGACTGGCCCAAAGTCACCCGACCGGCTTTCATGCCTAAGGTGGGACTAGAACTTATACTTTAGTCTCTTTATGCAGCCATAAAAGAAAAAGAAAAAGAACATTTTTTTTAAAAAAACAACTTTTAATGATGCTAACTCCCTTGGTCTTAATAGAGCTGGCACAGGAGTGTTTTTAGGGACCTGTCTCTTGGGCCATTTCTACAGAAGAAAGCCATTTGTCCTGTCTCTTATAAGGGCCCACCAGCCAAACGGCAGAGCCCGTAGTTCCTCATCCATAAAAGCAGAATATGTTCATACACTAAAGTCAGCAGAATACACCACCACTACCACACATACACAGAGTCTAAAGTATTTTCACCAAGACCAACCAGAAATAAAAACAGGATGTGGGAGATAGATCTCATGTAGTTCAAACACTGGTTCGCCTTGGAGTACTCTTTTAACTTCCAGGAAAGAGAGGTCTGGGAAGCATCTCTTGCACATCTGGGGACATTTTGTGACCTCTGTTTTGCAAGTCTGGGATAATAAATTTTCCATTTAAAGGTGCTGGGTTAGTTAGCATTAAAAATCACCACAAAAATCCGATATGGAGACTGCCACTGCCAAAGTCTAAGAGGATATTCTTCCTGTGCCTTTTTGCCAGACCTCAGTGTAGGTTGCAGTAATGTGCTCTGCCATACCACTATCCCCCTCCTTTGCAAATTGTCCCCCACACATTTTAGATCCAATCTGCGATTCCCCCATCTTATCCGCAGATCCCCAACACAATGACTTACTTATTCCTCAAAAACTTTAAGGTGAATGTGTGATAGTGATATGATGGGTTTGCAGTGATGTATAAACATCTGAGGGAGATGGGCGGCATATACATTTAATAAATAAAAAATAAAACAATATATTCTAAACCAGTGTTTTGCAACTTTAAGATATGTGAACTTCAATTCCCAGAATTCCCCAGCCACACATCTTAAAGTTGCTGAGGCTGAGAAAATTGCTTTAGACCATGGTGTGTGTGTGTGTGTGAGAGAGAGAGAGAGAGAGAGAGAAGGCAACACAGAGCTTGCGGCTAGGACATTGGATTTGGACTGAGCAGACCATGATTCAGATCCCATTTTGATCACTGAGATTACTGGATAACTTTGAGCAAATCTCTCTCAGCCCAATTCAATTCAGATGGTTGTTGTGGGGGAAAAGTAGGAGAGACTCCTCTGTACGCTGCTTTGACTTCCCAGATAATAAAGAAGCAGGATCTAAATGCAATTGAAAGATACTTATAGAATTTGTTATTTTCTGTTTATTACAACCATATTTGACAAGTGGAATGCAAAAGAAGGTTGTAAAAAATAAAACAACAGATGTGATTACTGATAACACTGTTTTTAACTTAACTTTTAGCACATCTTTTCCCTCAATCACTCCAAACAGCTTACAGCAAAGTAATTAAATATAATAAACTTCATTTCATGCACATTAATGAATTTTTAAAAATTACCAGGAACTTAGCCTCCCGTGGGATTCCTTCCACCCCACCACCAGAAGTCAAGGGGATCTGGACCAGGTGACAGGCCTTCTACATCGTGAAACACATTCCTCCTGGTGGTGTAATTGGGCTTGCTCTCCTTCTTTTCAGAAGCCTTTGTGCCCTAGAATTAGTGGCTCACATTGGTTCGCTTATGGTTTCCATCTTGTTCTATTATCATTATTATGTTTTGAAGGCACTGTTTTGGGATGCTTTTAACTATCAAGATATTCTGTATTGGTTTGCTCATGTACCTGGTCCAGAATTGGCCAGATTGGGGCAATCTGTAAATGCTGTGAAAATAATAATGGCGAAATGTAGTAGGAACGTTAGATGGGAGTGACAGTGAGATTCCTTCGCAAGATCATTTATAGCTTGGATAACATGTAAAATGCCTGGTGTGGGTCTCCATTGTTGCAAATTGATGTCAGGATGTAAAGGCTTTAGAATGAACATCTATGCCATTGCTACTATATGCAAACTAAAAGACTAGGGATTCACTGTGTATTAGAGTTCAGGAGCAAGAGGTTGAATAGAAGGGATGGGGAATCTCACTGCTATTTTTCCCAGGCACTTTGGTTCAGGATGTCCCAGAATAACTCCATTTATTGAAAAAAGAATCAGCAATTTTTCCCCCTATTTATTCTGCTACTAATTTGTTTAAAATGCTATATTAAAATGTATACTATTACGCTAATTAGATCTTCATATTTAATATTTTACTAGTTTTTACCAGTATTTAATAAATTGTAGGACTTTGTGTAATAAAAGTATAACAGTGAAAGAACAGTTTTAGGAGGTTGTTCCTATCAGGGCCAAAAGAACGTAGAGTTCATTGAATATTTTCCATCTTCCCTTCCTTCACCCCAACCACTCCTTCCCTCTGACCACCGGTCAGCTTCTTTGCAACCTCTAAGGTTTTTTCAGACTTGAAGTCAGCTGCAGAATCCAGGAAAACTCATTTCAAAATAAATGACTAAAGATAGATGAGAGTTTCTAACCAACTTTAATAAGTTGTTGTAGTTCAGATCAGGATCCATGATGTCAGAACGAATGTAAACCAAATGCCAAAGAATATCCCTGTTTTCATCAGCGACACACTGAAAGACATAAATAAGTATATTCCATTCAATAGCTAGAAGATTTTGCACAACTGAATGGGAATAGTCTCAAGAATGTTCATTCTTTGAAGAAGAAGCCAATCTGATTACTCAGGATAACGAGCACCCATTTTGGAAAATAAAAGGCTTTTTAGGGCTGTTGTATCTTTAATATCCTCTTCAATAAATCAGATATCCTCCTGCATATCTGATCATATTATTCCTGTTGAGTGATGGCAGCGGAATAACTGAATAATCTTGTTAACTGCCATTAAATCTCAGTTCCTGTTAAAATGGGGGCAAGAAATCAGGAATCTGGTAGCACCTTTTCTGACTAACATGTTTCATTAAAAGGCCCGTAAGTTTTCGTGAGCTGCAGCTGCAATTAAAATAAAAATAATGTAATTTTACTCTAAAAATTCACATATATGCCTAAGGAAAAAGAGTTGAAGTTAAAAAACGATTCACAGATTACTCATTATTAGCACCCCAGCTTCACTGAACAGGATAGACAAAATATATAAGGATGAAGTTCTTAATTAACATTGCAGGTGATTGTTTCTAAATACACTTATTTTTGAATAAATATTTAGAATGTTGTTGGCCATGGGGTAGGTTATTACTAGGCAATACAATTCTACATTAAATGCTATCTGTCACAGTTACTTTTTTTTACATGTAATTAACTGTGATTGAGGGAATGCAATGTCCAGCCAGTGATAAAATCTCTTGAGAAGCAAGCTTGGTCATCACAGGTGAGTTGATGTATTTCATCATATAAACTCTTTTATTTGCATGGGAGTAAAAAGACAAGTAGGGATGTCTATCTCTCTTTTAAAATATTATTCATTGATAGTATCTTTATTACCCACCACTGTTCTCTCCAAGGGAAGCTGTTCTTTATGGGCAAAGGGCACTAGCCTCCTGGGTGGTGGTGGTGGTGGTAGTGAAATAATTGCATTAAAGCAATTAAACAAAGGCTTCTATGTGTAATGGTATGTGGGAATGACCCTGGGAGACAGGAGGAAGAGCCACAGACTAGGCAATGGTCAGATAAGAGGCAGCTGAGCCTGCAGAAGGAATGGGACATGGCAAACATCTCAGAAGGGACCCTCCCTAGTTTCTTGGATTGTAAAGGTGAGGGGGGAGAGATGTACTTTCAGACTTGCAAGATTCTGTTAATGTAACCTTACAATAAAAATAGTGCTAGTACTCTTGGGTGTGCTTCTTGTCTGGACTATCTCACAAGGCTGACACTATGTGACTTAATCACTCCTGATTAAGCCTAGTTTATTTATTTATTTATTTATTGTCTCCATGGCTTCTCTCATGTCTGAATCATGAGTATGGACTCTTGCTGACAGAGGAAGAGATCTGCATATTCTAGATCATATGACAAGGTTGCCCTGCTTATCTCCTTAATACAGGGAAAGCCAAACTGGTTTCTTTGTTGTCTTGTCCCCCTTGGCGCAGAAAAATCCCATGGAAATTGCTGGGTTGGCAAATGATCAGCCCATTGAAATTTTCAGCAAAATAATTTTTCAGCCACTCACAATGTTAGGGCTACCTCCTCCTGTTTGGTTAACTTGAGTTTTATGTAGGGCTACCTTAACTAGACTGCAAATATCTGGGCCACTGTGAGCTGGCCACAGAGAGATGCAGAATCTCTCTCTTTGCTGCCATGTAACAGTCATGCCTAGTTTTGCAGCTTAGATGAAGTAGCCTTAATGCTGTGATGTGTACCTGGTGAAAACTGGAACTATGTAAGGATGTCTTGTGGTCTGTAAGTTTCTGATATAAGGCAGTGCTTATACATTCCAGTTCTGTGCTATTTATTATTCAGCAGTGGCATTATTAAAGTGAACTGTAACTTTAATCATGTATTCATCCTGGTCTGTGTCTTCTGCATTTCATTTCCCTCTGATCTCATAATTTCTCCCCACACCTGTTCAGTTAGGGGGTGTAATTTACTCTTCATGCTCTGTTCATCTAACAAAATGGATGATAATCATGAACCCTTCTACCCTAATAATTGTGTTAGCTTTCAATATGCCACAGTCTTTATCGAACCTCTTTCAATTTCTCCTCTGCGGCTGAAGAGGAAGCTTGCATTTGCTCTTTGATTTTAGTGTATTTGGATGTTACCTTGATAGGTACTGCAAAACTTTTGGCTCCGTCAACCATGCTAAAATATTTTGCCCTAAGGGGAACTTCCAAACTCACTTCAGATTTGAACAAAATTCAGTGACTTCGTAGGAAAGCTTTTAAGTTCACATCTCATTCTGACTAGGCTTCCTCTTGAAAAGGTGGTGCTACACCAGTGCTTCTCAACCTTGGCCATTTTAAGACGTGTGGACTTCAACTCCTAGAATTCCCCAGCCAGCCATGCTGGCTGGGGAATTCTAGAAGTTGAAGTCCACACGTCTTAAAATGGCCAAGGTTGAGAAGCACTGTGCTACTCATTTCAGAAGCCCACAGATTCTTTTGGCTACCCTTGGTTATCTTGGCTGGGGGAGCACTGAGGGAGCATTCAAGACATCTAGCCTTGATTAGGATTATAGCAATGCTAAAGTGCTAGGAACCCTCGCATCTATTAAAGGAATTCAAAGCATTGCTTAGGCACTGTTCTTTTTTCATAGTTTCCCTAGGTCCCCTCTTGGTATGTGGAGCCAGGTGGATAAAAATCTGGATATATGAATGAGTGTCATTCTCTGGACACATCTTCTAATATGCAAAGCTCATGAAAAGCATGATTATTCTCTTTTTGATTAGCAGCTGCTGAACTAAATTCAGTTTCAAGGCTGCCAAGTGAAAATGACATAATTCATGATATAATTAAATACACAGAAGTGTGTTTAAATAACATTAAGAGACTAGCTCAAAGCAAACCTAGCCAGGAAATCAAAGGCAATATTGACCCTCTACTTTCAAGTAAAATTATGGATGGGGCTCTGGCTGCAAATATAAACCTCAGGAGTTTAATGTGATTTCCCACCCACCTTTTTCCTCTTTGTCCCTTCCCAGGATTCCTGTGGTTTTTAATAGCTAGGTGAAAACAGAAATTCAAGAGAAGCAGCTTCCCTCTGCTCTAGAAGTACGTTTCCTCCAGATATTTGGATAACTCCCACCAGTCTGTTCAGTACGGCCATGGTAACAGAGGATGAAGGTTACAGTCCAAAATATCTGGAAGCGATTTTCCTGATGTACCTTCAAAAATAAAAAGAGGCCCACCGTAAAACAACTAATAACTTATTAACTTTGGTTTATGAAAATACAGTACAAGTCCTGGAAAGCAAAATGATCTAGAAATATAGCATCACCCAGTTGTCTGTGATTTCCTGTTTTGTCCACAATAACCAGTTGTGGTTTACTTGTCATACTGAAAAAGAAATGTGGTAAAGGTTTCAGTGAAGTCCACCAATCTTTTTTCCCTAGCAAAGCTCTTGGGCCCTTTAAGTTTACCCCAGGAAGAGGAAATTCAGTGAGTTTTTCCTGTCATGGTCTACATAGATTCAGGAAAAGCTTCATCTGCTGAATTGCTTTTTATCATGTAGCTTGATGTTTCCTGACCTAATAGTCACTAGATGTGCTAAATTTCAATTCAGCCCAACTAATTTGGGAAGTCTGAGGTAGGCTGTAAACAGCTCAAATGCCTCCGATGGACAATTTATTTATTACATTTATATGCCACTACAATCAAATATAACTTTACAACTTAAAAGAGACATAGAAAATAACTAAAATCAATTCGCCACCTTTTGCAGCATTATAGACTTCTCCAGAACAGGGGACACGGTGGCGCAGCGGCTTAATGACGCTGAAAGTTGCCGGCCAGAAATGGCTGATGGCTTCGGCGGTTCGAATCCAGCCTTCGCCGTTAACAAGGTGAGCTCTTGTTTCCTCCCCAGCTCCTGTCAACCCAACAGCTCGAAAACTTACGTGAGTAGATAAATGGGTACTCTCACTCCGGTGGGAGGAAAAATGCTGGCAGCGCCTTGCACAGAGAGACGGGATCAGCTGCCGGTAAGCGCGAAACCGCGCTCGCCCGAAAAGGGTGCGAAGCAACGGAAATCCCGCCTCCTGCGCTCGCCAGCTGGGCTCTGCTCTAGGAAGGAGGCTCTGGCAAACCACTTCCGAAACAATTGCCTTGAAAACTGCACAGGATTTGTCCAGGCAAGGATCCGTCCAGGCAAGGACTCGTCCAGGCAGGCACTGCAGGGTCAGTAATGACTGAGCGCAGACAAAAAAAAAAAAAAGACTTCTCCAGAGAGCTAGGTCATTGCATAATGTGTTCAACATAAGATAATTTGACCCGGTCATTCTCACCTATGCCTTCAGTGAGAACTCTGAGTTGATCCAGTGGTGATGAGCTTCCAGGCTAATAGGTCATGTTCTAATTATTTGGTATCCTGATGTTTTGCCAGCAACTATGGGTGGCATCTTCAGAGGTGAAAGTGGTCTGCTCTGCAACGCACATCTTGGCAGCTCGCAGGTCCCTGAACAGGAACTGACTGAGCTCTTGTGTTTGTAACTGAACTAATTTCTAATTAGACCATGTCAGCGGAATTCTGGAAAGCAGTTTCCCATTGGTTCTTCAACCTGGTGAATTTGTAATTGGTCTGATTTAAAGACGTTCCAAAGGAGCTAATATTTTATTGATCTTTCTTTGAAACATGCTGAGTGGTTCTCATCTGAACGAAGACACAATTTGACATAGGCAAAGGGTGATGGCAATCCCCCCTATATCTGGAATATACAACTGCTCTGAGGCAAAACTAAGATCTAATGTATTTGGAGCCAGAAATTACCTGGGACGCTCATGGTTGCCATGTAGGCCAGAAATTACTGGACTTTCTGGGACGTTGCCTCCATGACACAGAGGTTGAAGTCCCCTAACACCAAAAATCAGGGAGTCTCCACCACTGGCCCTGAGTCCAGGTTCAGAAGCCCAGGGAGGATCCTGCAGGTAGCAGGGTGACCAGTACACCAGCGGGATCCCAAGTTTGTCCCTGTGGCCCAACTTAACTCTTAGGTGCTCACACCCTGTCATTTCAAGAGCAAAGATCCTGGTCACAGGTAGGGTGTTCTAAAGATCAATGCCACCATATCTCCCTGGCCTTTACATTTAATGACAGACTGTTTTATACATCAGGCTAGCTCACAATGTAGTTTATTCATTTGTGACTTTGTGTGTTGTATGAACTGAGCCATTGTGTTTTGTAAACCACAACTTAGCATGATGTGTATACCAAAATAATTATGTCTTAGCATGAACTTAACCACAAACTATGATATGGGACTATGCTCCAATCATTGTTAACATAAAGACTGTTTCATTTTTCCTCTACTTTTGTGTTCACCCACCCTAGAAAACTTAGTGTTTAATTTAAGAATAGAGAAAGTTCTAAATAATAGATGGATTATATATATTTTAAAAATAGGAAATCAACTATTATTTGTTTCTCCCTGAAGAAGTAACTATTTGAAATCATCTTGGCAGCACCTTAGCGCCCAAGTGGAATTCTGTGGCTTATTCCCAGACTCCATCTTAAGTTTGTAACAGAATGCAGATTCCCTGGCTTTTTTAACAACAGCCAACACTTTTTAAAATTAGTATTTATTTATTATTCTGCCTGATGAAGAATTCTGTAAAGCTCAAAGCCTGCAGGCTTACAATATTTTGTGACCCCTGAGTTGGCTTAATAAACATTTTGTCTAAATATGGCATTTGGAATTATTATTATTGTCAATAAAGCTGTGTTGCTTTCTGGACTGATCTCAATTCATGTTCCTATATTCCTTCTCCTTTTTTCCACTGGCAAAAATGCATAACGCAGTCAGGTTTATTTAATGGTCTTTGCTCACCTGCAATCTCTGTTTTCTACTGTTCTATATGGCAATGTAAGTCCACTGGTTTTCTATGGCAAAAACATAAAAGCATGCCGAGAGCATAAACAGGAAACTTGTGTTTAGGTGGGAGTTCCCAGGAATTCTGTTCTGCTGACCACAAAGGCCATGGGAGAAAGGAAGTAGGAAAAACACTGTAAATACCTGGGTGACTAATAACTTTGTGCTGCTCGTCTGGCCTTTTTGGGACATGCAACTCTCTGCTCTTTCTGGGCAAAAGGAGGGCAACAATTCCTCCCCCCCCCCCCCCCCCCCAGGCTTTCCAGACTGTTACACGTTTTACATCTCTGCAATGGTGGCTTTAGTTGTTAGATTTTTTTCTCTCTCTGCTGTGCTTTCCCACTCTATTATTGGATGCTTCATTTTCCCTTACAATACAGCCCAACGCACATCAACTCAGAAAAATGAACTCTTCTACGTTCAAGAAGTTTTTAATTGCAGATGACTCTCTAAACTACTGCAAGCATAACCAGGTTTGATCGTGTAATGGCAAGACTTTCTCCATCATCCACTTAAAGCAGGATCTTTGCAAGCTACAGTATGTTGTATTGGGTGACTTCCGAGTGTTTATTGTATTTGTTCAAGTCATATCCTATTCCTCCTCCAAGAGCTTAAGGTGGCTTCCAAGGGGATTCCCTTCATTTTACCCCTACAACAGCACTAGGTTGGGCTGAGAGAGGCTGACTGGCTCAAAGCCACCAATGATCTTCCATGGTTAAGGGTGGGCTCCTTAGTCCTTAACCACTCTACCTCAACCACCTCACCATTGCCGGAATAGGGGAAAAACATTTCCTTGTTTTAGCATCAAGAACCCCACACTCTGGTTCCAGGAAAGTCCTTAGTTACTCATAAGACATGTAGCATCTTAAAGCTCCCTAAGTAGAAGGCTGCTTTTGCAGTGCAGGTAGTAAGTGGGAATACCAATGTTGGTGGCATCAGCATCTAAGTCTGCACATGGGAGACCATTTGGGAGGTTAGGATCATGATTTCCATGTATGCCACTGGCAGAAATCATGGTTTGGCATGAGTTACAGAGCAGAGAAGAAGGAGAGAAGCAGAACCACTGCTTCTGGCGAGGGACTGGTTATCTTTTCTCCCCCCCCCCCCCCCAGCTATTTCCATCATGCTTCCTGAGCTGAGTTCATCCCAGCAGGTTGTGATAACTGTGGTTTGAAGAAGTGGTTCCTGAACTTGCTTGCTTACTTACTTACTTAAGACATTTATTGTATATAGCCAATTCAAGATAATGGCACATGTTTTGGGTCCATTATGTTTGATTGTTGGGGGCTGCCTTGATGTTAGGGATTTTTAATTGGATTTTATATATAAATCAGATTTTATATATCAACTTCTTTTTTTCCTTCTCCATCTCCTCCCCCTTGTCCTGCCTTTGAAATTATAAGCCTCAGGATAGGAGCGGTCTTACTACTGACAGTTGCAAACTACTCTGGAAACCATTTGGTTCTACAAAGTGGAACAGAAAGGACTTTTAATCTGTAATAAATAATAAAGGGATTGTGCTTGGGGAAAATACTGAACGTATTACATAAAGAATAAAAATAGAGAAATATGACCATTTTGTTCACATTTTTTTACCGGGCTCCTGAAAGTTCGCCAATGCCTCCGTAAAAGAAATTTTGAAAAGTTTTTACAAATATTGTAAAAAAAAAAAAAGGAATGAAATAAAATTGCCAGATTTATCCAACCAGGCCAAGGGCTCTGAGTGCATAAAGACTCTAAAGACTGCTAGAGTCTTTATGCATTTCACCACTTTTGTGCTGGTGAGTGAGAGTGAGGTCATGCCTTTTCTTCTGGCATCTTCCTTGTCTTTAACAGCTACATGCTAGACAAATGCCCTATGCTGAAAACTGCTGTACCTAATGAATGCGTCCAAGGCAGAGAGAGGGGATTTGACGTTGGTTTGCTTTTGATGAAAGCTTACCAACATTCACACATCTTTAAATAAAAGTGATGAAAAGAACCTGAAATAGGGGAAATGAGTCTGAGAATGCAAAGCTTACCGCTTAATTCATTTATACGCGGGTAGAGATGGGTCTGGTTGGTCTGCTAAATGCAAAACCCAGCAGATTAAACAGGAGACAGATCCTGATGTCTAAGGACAATATAATGCAAGATAGAAGAATCACCATTTTGTTCCCTGAAACATTTGTTTTCTCCTATTAATCAAGCAGATTTTACAGGGTTTCAGAACGCAGACTGCCAAAGCTCTGGACAGGATCATGAATGGGACAAATGCCTTTGGCTCCCTTGGCATTCAGAAAATCTGAAAAGGGACATCCCTTTTGCCTGGCTGCTGCTGCTGCTGCTGCTGCTATTATTATTATTATTATTATTATTCCATTTTAGTATGGATTTTAATTTATGTTTTAAGATTCGGACAGAATCTGCCTCGAGCCTTACCTTAATAGGAAGGAAGCCTCTAGATCAAATAACTAAAGAGGACAAGCAGCGATGCCACCTCTCGCACAGCACCATCAGATCTGGTGGGGATGGAGAGCGAGAGGGAGGGAGAGAGCCTGTTTTGATTAACCAACATACTTTGTGCTACTGGATTATACATGCCTGCACTAAGTTGTTGCCAACACGATCTCTAAAGAGGTTGTACTTTTTCTGAAAGAGGGAGTGAGTGTCCAAAAAAGCCCCAAGCACCCCTCCCCGTATTCGCATTGTCTAAGCGGATTTAGATAAAAGTCATCCCCCTTGTTTTGTGCTGAAGCAGCAGCTGGAGATGGGACTCATGTATCTCTTTCTAAGAGGTTTCCTCATTAGATTCCCCCAAAGGATTTCCATTATTACCCGAAGGGGCCTTCTAGGGGAAAGGCTTTTCTTCCTTTCTTCTCTGGCTACAAGCACAGCTTGGAAGATGTTTTGTCTTTTAAACTGACCAGCAGCCACTTATTTTTTGGACTGATCTGCATCTTGCTTGTGTTAAAGGTGGGGAAGGACTGGATTTCAAATGGGGGGCCATCTGTACAGAGCTAACCTGGCAGATCCGGGCTGATTCACAGTCGTGATGGTTTCCCTACAAACACGAAGGTCTGCCTGGCTCAAATGAAGACATCTGGCCAACTTAATTTTGAATGCAGGGTCTAATTTCACTGGAAAGCTTAGGCCATTTGCTGCCTAGATAAAGTCCAGATTGGCAACACTGGGGCCAAAGTTGTTACAGACCTACATTTCACTAATGAGGAAATTTACTTCCCTTGGGACATCACATCAACGCTGAAGTCATAGCACAGATCATCTTCAGGACAGGAGGAGAAAAGGAGGAGGAGGAGGAGGAGGCAGAGGAGGAGGTGGTGGTGGTTCTGTTCCATTTTCTGATCAAACAGCAATGGCGTACTCTTTACTTTCTTACCCATCCAGGAAAGGGAAGTATAGACTCAGGGAAATTAGCTTCCTGGCTCTCTGAAGCTCGTGGTTGTAACAGATGTTTTTCATTTGTTTCTGGGTGCTCGTGACAACCAGTAGCTGGTCTTAGCAAATTTATAGTTGCAGTTCAGTTGAAACATTGCAGCCCAGTTCTCGGCCTGGGCTTATTCTTTGGATTTTTATGTTATTGGGTCTTTACTGGCATACACTGAGATTCCTAGCACAGTTCAAATTGCCAGTGATCCCTGTGAAACTTCTGAACAGTTGAAGACCAAAGTATTAAGCTTACCCTTGTTCAGGTGACTCTGCCTATCTTGTTTGAGCCCTGATGAAAGCTCTTCTTTGTGAATCAGTGCTGTCTAAATCACATTTGGCAGGAAAATGAACAGGGCCTTCCCAGTTGTAGACCCTGCATTGTTAAATGCTTTAGGAAATTCTGGCAGCCCCCTTTTAACTAATATTCTGCTGTGCCGTAAAGATAATTTTGCTTATGGCACTTTGGAGTGGGATCAGATGGGTTAGTAAAATTAACTCTTGCCAGCTTATTTTATGCTATTGTTTTATTGTTTTGGTTGGTGGAGTCTTCCTTATGTGACTGAAGTGAATGTTACTTTAATCTGATAGTTATTAGCCATCTTTGCAGCTTCTCTGGGGGACTGAAAATTAGGGTATACATATTTTAATATAAAAATAGAGGATATAATAAATATGAATCCAGAAATGGCTACACTAAGGGAGGGTAGGTGGTGAGTAAAATGTAAGCCCTTTTCATGGCAATTAAACCTGGTGACAACTACCATGAGCTCCAAAAACGAGGGTCTCCAGTGCCAGAAAGAGAAATTATCTTGAATGCAATTTTCCTATTTATTAAAAAAAGTAAGATTGTGTGTTTATGTTATTACTGTGTCTCTGCTAGTCTGGGAATTCTGGGAATTGCCATCCACTACATCTTCAGGAATCTAAGCTGAGGAAGGTTATAAACATACTTAAAAGCTCTAAAATCAATTCCAAAGTGTTCTGGGTGTCCTTGGTAAAATATCAAGGGTGGCTGTGGATCCTATGTTGCAAAGGATGGTTTCTACTTGAAGTAGTGAAAAAAGGCAACCCACTCCTTAAAGGTATCCTCTGTTTGTACCCCTTAAAGGTATCCTCTGACCAGTCAAAATCCAATTGAAAGATAACTAATTATAACAAGAGAGAGCTGCCAGCCTCTTGAGGCTGCCACCAACAATTAGCCCATGAATATACATTATCTGGACACGTTTTTTCCCACTACATGGAGTTTATTGCACTTTTTTTTTCCTAAATTGTATCTATACATAAAACGTAGCTTATGCAAACGTTACAAGAACTTGTGTCCTCTATCCGCTCTTTTTTCTTGTTAATGCATGCCTTTTTTGGTAATATGTAAATTGCCAGTCTATGCAAACTTCTTGAAGCAGCAGAGGCCATCCTGGTGGCAGAAACCATTTTCAGTTTGTCCAAAATGCTGCTCCAAATGTTATAGGAACCATGAAAATTATATTGATCAAGTCTCTGAGGGGAGAGGAAGGAAATACCAACATGAATGACAAAGGGAATTATTATAATGTTGACACACCAACATTAGAGTTACACCTCCATCTATAGAAAAAATATAGTAAATCCAGTGCCAGGGGCTGTAGTCTGAAGGCCTATCATGTTGTAATCATGCTGAAGCTAAGTGGGTGTTCATTGTGCCAGTGTTTGGATGGAGGACAGCCACGGAACCCAACGTTCAATTTTACCATGGACAAAATGCAAGAATAAATGTGACAAACTGGAATGGCAAAGCCAATAACAGCAATCATGTTGTGAGGAATCCTAGGATATAACTTCAAAATTCCAAAGGTTGCCCCAGATCCAAAAAGATGGTAAACTCTTGTTTTAGGTAATTATTTTACCTGATAATGTTATGGAAGGACTTGACATTAAAGGTACGAAATACTCACATGTATGAGTACCTTGAGATAAAGGTGTAAAATACAAACGTATATGAGATGTTTCTTGATTCATTATCCTGTAATCTATTAAACGATGCATCCTGACTGTGTGTCAGTATACTACATTTACCTTCATGGAATATGGACAATGGTATGTTTACTTGCAGAGTAGTATCTAGATTAGATTTAAAAGCTTGCATAGAATAGCATGAGCATCTTTGGGGTAAAACTGGGCTCTGGTTGAACCCATGACCAAAATGTGCCAAAACTTACCAGTACAGGTAATCCTTGGGTTACAACAGCAATTGGGACTGGAATTTCCATTGCTAAGCAATGTGGTCATAAAGTGCAAAGTCACATGACTGAATCATCTAGCAACAGCAATCCCAGCAGCCCTGATTGCCGTCATAACCCCAGGACTGCATGGGTTGTTAAGCAGAAAGAGGTGGGAGTCCCAGGCAAGGAACCTGGGGGGTGGGGTGCATGGGTGCCATGGCAGGGAGCGACTTATGGGAGTGACTTGTGACCTTCCCTGCTGGCTTCCCCATTGCCTTTGCTTGTGGGAAGCTGGCAGGGAAGATCACAAATGGCAATCATGTGACCATGGTATGCTGTAACCGTCATAAGTGCAAGCTGGTTGCCAAGCACTCAGATCATGATCACATGACCGTGGGGGTGCTGTGACAGCCAGGACTTTGAGGACTGGTCATAAGTACCACTCATTCATCTGGAGGTTGAGTCATGGCAACTGGACTTCTTTACTTTTTGGTTAGAGACGTTTCACTACTTGTCCAAGCAGCTTCTTCAGTCTTCAGTCTGAAGAAGCTGCTTGGACAAGTAGCGAAACATCTCTAACCAAAAAGAAAAGAAGTCCAGTTGCCATGACTCAACCTCTAGACAATTCCACCTGGATGACTGAGAATCTTCACCAACATAAATACCACCTCATTCAGCACATTGAAACTGAACAGTTGCTGAACAAATGGTTGAAACTCAAGGACTACCTGTACTGTCCTTATTTATTTATTTATTTAGATTTATATGGCCACAGGGACTCTTCATAGCAAGTAAAGTTTAAACAAAAAATACAATAAAAAAACCATTAAAACATACAATTCACCATATATAATTCAAAAAAGAAATGGCAGCCAAGAATAAAAATGTAATATCAACCCACCTGGGCTTCACTAACATCCTGACCCCCATGTCTGGGCAAACATCCAGGTCTTCAGGAAGACCAGCAGGGTGCTTTCTGGAAGACCAGCAGGGTCTGATCTCAGGTTGTAAAGTGTTCTAGAGGGCAGGCATTGCAACAGAAAAAGCAAACTCCGTGGGTCACACAAGATGGCATTCTCCAATTGATAGGACCCAAAGCAAGCCCCTGCTAAATCTAATAGGGGTGGGTACAGACCATTGGAAAGAGACAGTCCTTCAAGTATCCTGGCCCCATGCCATCAAGGGCTTTTTAGGTAACAACCAGCACCTTGAATGGCCTCTGGAAACCTACTGGGAGCCAATGTGGTTCACAAAGCAAAAGTATTACATGGGTGTCTCAAGGTGCACCCATATCTCTTGAGTTTTTGCATTCTGGATCAAATGCAACTTGCAAATGCCATTCAAGGGCAGACCCATAAAGAACACATTACACTTATTGTTAACAAGTAATTTCTCATGTGGCACAGTTACAACTAAGGCTGGTAAACTTTATGTGAAAGCCTTGGTTGATCAAAACCATCATGGGCAGTGGTCAATGTCTGTGGGCTTTTATATAAAAGATTACAATTTAAAATGTAAGACTAAATAGTAAAGAGCATTTGAAAGAAAGAACAATTGATATATTATGCATCTGTGAAACTAAGAGAAAGGAGAAAGTTGTAAGAGATTGGAATGAAGGTGTTCTGATCTTGTGGACTGGAGTTGATGAATGCATGGAAATAAAAGGGTAGGTTTAATTCTGAATGAAAGCTAAAATGTATGTTAGAAAGTATGAATTGATATCACTAGGTTGTTGTGATTGTGTATGAAGGTATGTATGTATCCAAAGTCGGTGATAGTTACTCTCCAATGAATGGTGATAATAGAAGAATCACAAATGAGTTTTGGGAAAACTGGAACATTCCAAATTAATGCGATCCAGAATAAAATATTATTCTATTAGGTGATATGAGTAGAAACAAGGTGTGAGAGTACAGAAGAAGTGATTTGGAGACCCAAGAATGAATGAGAATTGAGACTGTTTGGTTAAGAAAAAGGTCTATTTCCAATGCATGACTTAAGCACAAGTCTATTCATAGCTATTCTTGCTTGTGTTGACAGTAGTAATGTGTTTGTTGAGGGCATGAATGTACATATGCTTTTGAATACAGGTAATGCCATATTGCAACAAATGTTAGATCGAAAGATACAGGTAGCTTCATATGACAGGGAAAATGAAGTAAATAACTGCACTTGCATGGTAAAAAACCAGAGCAAGGAAATGAATTTGTGTACCTTGGTAGAATATTTACTAAAGATAGAAAACAGATGGAGAAACATTATCTTGTGGAAATGCTGGCACAAAAGTAGTAGGTAATATGTAATCTGTTGTGAGGAGTGAAAGTTTGTTGAAAGAAGAAAAATGGTTGTGCTGTATATAAAAGCATGCTTGTTATATGGAAGTGAGAGCTGGGTAAGTTAAAGCATTAAAGTAAGTTAAATGTCATACGAGAGATAGGATCAAGGGTGAATGGGTGCTGAATAGAAAAATGAGAGACTGATATGAAGGAAGTACTTTGGGGTGGATTTATTTATTTATTTATTTATTTATTTATTTATTTATTTATTTATTTATTTATTTATTTATTTATTTATTTATTTATTTATTTATTTATTTATTTATTTATTGGATTTCTCTCCCGCCCATCTCCCCTACAATAGGGTACTCTGGGCGGGTTACAAAGAGATTAAAACTATAAATATATATAAAATACATCCCATATATACAATTAAAACAATACTAGAAACAAAAAATCCAAACAGATGGAAAATCAGGGCGGGGGCAGCCGGCCACTATGGGGCTAGCCATCTCCCTGCTTGAGCTCTTCCCTCCCCACCCCAGGCCAAGTGGCAGAACCAGGTCTTCAATGCTCTTCGGAAGGCCAGGAGTGAGGGGGCCAATTGCACCTCCGGGGGCAGAATGTTCCAAAGAGCGGGGGCTACCGCAGAGAAGGCCCGCCTTCTGGACCCCGCTAGCCAGAGTTCTTTTACTGAGGGGGTCTGAAGCATGCCCTCTCTGTGTGACTGAGTGGGACGGGTTGAAGTCATAGGGGAGAGGCGGTCCCTTAGGTAACCTGGTCCCATGCCATGTAGGGCTTTAAAGGTGATAACCAACACCTTGAATTGGACCCGGAAGCAAACTGGTACCCAATGCAGCTCGCGGAGCAATGGTGTTACATGGGCCCTTCTCGGGGCTCCAAAAATAGCCCGCGCGGCTGCATTCTGGACCAGCTGTAGCTTCCGGATACTCTTCAAGGGTAGCCCCATGTAGAGCGCATTGCAATGGTCTATCTGGGAGATAACAAGGGCGTGAGTGACTGTTCGAAGGGCAGGTTGTATGGTTGGTTCATACAGAGAGAATGAATGAGGTTCAAATTACAAAACAAATATATGAAGAAAGAAAAATGGGTCAAGATATGAGGACGGGGAAAATAGAGAAAGATGTAGATGGTTGGAGCTGAGATCCTCAGAAAGGGAGAGGTGAGAAAGTTCAAGAACAAAAGGTAGTGTATCAAAGCAGTGTGTAGATGCAATAGAAGGAATGATGGTTTGCAAGGATAGAAACATATGGAAAGATATAGTGTAAATTAGAAGTACCTCTATTTCCGTTCTTTTCCTTACCGCATGACTTCAGTTTCTTTGATTTACTATTTTTAACTCCTTTTTGTGTTTAGCATAATATTACTTACCCTGAAAGAAAGTAGTATGATGGGTATAGATGTATGTACTACATGACAATGAAGAAATTAAATTCTCCTCACCCTTTAATATTCCTTTATGAGCAAAATGCTGCCTTCTTCTCCCATAAGTGAGTGAGCATGAGGACAGATAGAATTACATTCATTTGATACATCACATGGAAAAAGGGAAATGTTGGTGAGTCCATAGTCATTAAATGTTGTTCCTGTTTAGCTTTCAGTTCTCACTAGTTAGAAGAAATTAACCATATCCTGATTAAGTGCTATATGATCAGGCTCAATTAACTTTTCAAAGATGCAATTATATTTTTAATTGATCTGTGTAGAAAGCTAGCTGAAAGTCATAAACTCTTTGCCTGCTTTTTATCCTTGGATTTTTTTCTTCTTTCAACAAGGCCATACTGCACTAGAGTGACTTCTCTAGACTGGAAGAGGAGCAAGCAGGAGGTTGCCTGGGATCAATCCTGCTGACTAAAGTCACCTGAGAAGGTTCACCTTCACTTGCTAAGGGCTCACCCCAAGCAACTAGAGCTTGACTTCACTGCAGCAGCTCTCTGCTGACTTGAGACCCAAACCTCTTCATTTGCTTTGAAAAGACCTCCTTGAAAACATCGCTTTAGGTAGGCTTTTCACTGTTGACAGATATAACTCATGTTCAATATGCTTAGTTTTAACTTGCTTTTTATGAGGGTTTTTTTTACTGCCAACTATAGTCACAAGTAAAACAAACAGAATCAATTAATTAAAAGTGAAGACTATCAGCAGTATTTTCAAAGTACCATTTGTTTAACAATATCAATAACAGATTGATGTTTTCCACTTCCAATTTCTGCTGAAATTAAGAAGACTTGAGATAGCCAGGAATGGACTTTTGTGTGAAAGAACTGTGAACTCAGCTCCATTCTGCTGATTAAAAAAACTTCCTAAGTTCAACATGTATTCAGAAGCATTATTTTTCTTAACTCAGGCATACCCCTTTTCCATCTGGTTCTGTATGGCACATTTTGGTATGCTGATTTTAAAAGACACTGAGTATGATAAGCCAGAAATCTATTTAACTCTATTTTATAATTCATTTGAAACCCTGTATTATATTTAAGCACTTTCTTCCAGGCCTATGTATTCACAAGGCATCCTTCTTTAAAGGGGTTCACTTCTATGCATTACATAGCTCACTGTACCCAGCTTAATATTCAACATATGACATGTTTGCTATTGAAATGTCCCCTCTGGTTATATTTATATTCATCCTGGACAACTATTTGTTAGTCTATAAGATACTGGTATGAGGAGCAGAAAGCAATAGGTACTGTGTACTTTTAAGTGGAGAATGGCTTATAGCAAAGAGAATCCATCTAATTATCTTGCTAACAAATTTCTGTTTCCAGACATTAAGCTTCAACATACCTGAAGGGCCAGATGGAGAGGACATGTATAAGAAATAGGCTGGATTCCTCAGTTACACAAATGGCCACTGGAAGACTTTGTCCGTTAACCATACAGTGACTTGATCCTTGGGAAAGAATATTTATGTCCATGTACAGAGTGCAAGGAATTTGCAAAATAGAGAAGCCACACACCTTAATTTCCCACAGAAGAAAGATGCTGGAGGTGAAGGAACTAGTCATAGCTCTGAAGGTGAGCAATTCCACAGAGTTAGAATTAGATTTATTTTTAGGTTTACCACTTCACAATTGATTTGGTGATATGCCTCTAACTTGAATGATACTGAGAATGCCACTCCTCTGTTTCCTCCCCCCTCCAAATAATTCCACCCAGAGAGGTGGCAACAACAAGCACAACCACAACCACAACCAAAGATGGCATATCAGGCAAAATCACTCACTTGGCTTTCTTCCAGAGCATTAGTTGACATGACCCTCAAACTGTATGTTTATCTTAAATAGCACAGACTCTCGCAAATGCCATTCCTCATTTCTATAGATCTTTCCAACAAATTCAGTGCTATGCCATCCACATTTGTTTTCCCAGCAGCTTTTTAAGATGTGTAAGGCAGACTGTATTCAGCTTCTCAGATCCAGTCGTAGGTCAGTTGGTCTCCACAGATCAGACAGAATAGTCTGTCTGTGACCATGTATTACTCCATAAGAGAACTGACAAGTGGTCATGCTACCATATTTTCTGGCTTCTGGGCAATTATTTTGTGATTTAGTGGTAAGAATGTCTCTCCCTCAACCAATGGCAGCCATATTCTCCTAACATATTCTCCAAGCTTCCATTGTTCTACTGGTGAAAGAGTTGGAGCTTTCTAGGCTAAGCTGTCCAGAGAAAGCGATGCTAAAACATAGGACGAAGAAGTTTCTTATTATTGAATAGTAACATGAGTGAACCACTGGCAATTTACCTAACTTTTTAATTAGTATTTGAGATAACTGAGCTCATGGGCAATTAACTGCCAATTTAATTGATTTCCTTTCAATATCCACTAAATTTGAATTCCAGGACTTTAAAAACATATTTACAACTGGGTAGCTAGATATTAATGTATGTGTTTCACAACATTCATATACCACCAGAGACTCTGGGTAGACACCATTCTTTCTGTCATATTCAAGTGTGAAGTTGAACTTGATCTCCCTAAAGCACACTTGGTTGACTACAGTTTTGCAACCAATATCCTGCTATAGGACTACAGGACCAGAAGCTTTTGATACAGTGCCTTGCAAAGTATTTGTGAAAGTGTTTAGAGCAGTGTTTTTCAGCCTTGGCAACTTTAAGATGAGTAGACTTCAACTCCCAGAATTCCCCAGCCAGCATGGAGAAACACTGGTTTAGAGATTACCTATGCCTGATGAGTTGTATAGTGCCTCCTACTAGTCACTAGCAATTATAACATTTATAAAATCTATATAAACCCTCTTTAAGGGGGAGATCTTGTGGCCATGAGACCCAGACGCGCAAGAACAGTAAGCTCCCCAATCTGAGAGTGAACAAGTGAGGAGGTCCATAGTGGCATTTATAGATATCCCTTCCCACAAGCCACTGACAGGCCCAGATAACTCTAAAGCTTAATACACTGTACAGTCATCTAAAGCAAAGGTCTGTGGGTTCAAATCCTGGTAAAGTGCTCTGAACATATAGGCTAAGTATGCCTGATAAGTCTCAAAACCAATTGTATAGTGCCTCCTACTAATCAGTAGCAATTGTGACATCTGTGATTTGCCCACTGCTGGAATTTTGGTTTTGATTGAAGTCCCATCTACAATGGGCTAGATCCGCTACAATTTGTCTTATCTAGGTTTTTCTAGGTGCTCTGCACTGAACTGTATTTTTCAATGGAATGGAGTTGATTTTTGGCAATTCCTCTCTTTCCCTGCAGCTTCTGTATGCCCTCCAAATATGTTCCAGAAACTTGGGGACTCTCTGGAGAAGATATTGAGGAAGGTTAGCTACGGAGAAAGGAGAAATCACAAAAATCACCACCCTCCTTATTTCACAGATAGATAGCTAATAGGGGCAAAGGGACACCAGTTGGATGCTATCCAATATTGTAACATATACACACCAGGGAAGCACACTATTTATTATCCAAGTTTTCATTATATGTTTCTGACTTATTTACTGTGCGAAGATTGTAGAATGTATATACTGTAATGCCTACGCAGAAATTTGCTGAATTTCAGATAGTACCTTTAGCTCCCACTCATTATGCAGAGGTATTTTTGGATTTGAGCTTAGGGAAAGATTGCTCCCCCAGTGAAAAACACTCCTTCAGCCCCAATTTCTAATCTCATTTAGAACACAGTATAAAATGGCATGCTGAATTAATGCGTGTACATATTATATGCAAGTAATGAATAAAAAGTTCTGTCAATCAATCAATCAATCAATCAATCAATCAATCAATCAATCAGTCTTTAAGCATCTATCACCATTAATATCCAAAAGGGCAAAATAAAAGAAAAATTACAAAAACACAAACCAGATTGTAAAATACTTTAGTTTTTCTTCAGATTGAATACAATATTGACTTGGTAAATGTTGATATAGACACATGTCTCCTTCTCTTCTCCAGAATATCTTCTTTTTGGAAACTCTGTGTAGGCCTTATTCTTCCAGGACAGGGCAATATTTGGAGGTAAAACTCTTAGTTTTTATTGTACAAATCATCTGTCTTCTGATGAAATTATTCTTAGCCATTTCCCCCTCTCATTAATATTGTCTATTCCCAATGTAATTACTTCCACAGGAAAGTTGCACATTGGAAAAGTAAGAGATTTTCTCTTTAGTTTAATTGTCACTATGATTTAGAAGCATGATGGGAAAGCATTGCATCTCAAAAGGGTCAAATTAGGAATAATAATTTGTAACAATTTAGAAAAATGCTGAGCATATTTTGCTTCACCAAGATGAGTAAGCCACTATTGCCTGGGTTCACACAACCTACTAAGTCAAATCCAGGTATTCAACATTATGGCTCTCACCTGTATGTGACCCAAATTGGGTGTGTCTCTTTTCCTGCCCTTCTTGTCCTCTTCCATCATCAAACTTTTGCTGGCACTGGTCTGCAGCATCACTTTAAGAGCTGGCTTGACAATCAGCAAGCAGAAGTTTGATGATGATTTGGAGCCAAAAAGGTCAGATTCAGCGTAGGAATCTGTACAGTATAGAAAACAGCATTAAAATAAAATAATAATTTATTACTATTGCAAAATATGAAGAAGCATAACAAAAGTAATTGTTGGTTGGAAAGCTTCCACGCAGAGACAGCTTTCCAAGACTGTTTTGAGCAAGGAAGCATTTGTTTGAACAGAACAGTTCATTACAATAACTTTCATGTTCAGCCCAAATTCTGGAACAAGTTGTTCCATTAAAAAACAAACAAACAAACAAACAAATGGCTCAATGCAGGGATTTCAGGCTTAGTGCTCCTCAGATACTATGATCAGGACCAGATGTGAAATTCAGCTGAGGAACCAGAGCATGCAATTTTTCCAGTTCAGCTGGAAGGGATGGCATAGGCAGGATGCTTTTGATCAAGATTCTGGCCCTTGCCCTGTTGGCTGAGGCTGAGGCCACTCCATGACCTGCAAATTATGTTCCAATAGGCCTGCTTGTTCTCATGCTATAGAGGAAGGGGATAAGCTGTGAACTACAATATGTCTTACATTGATCCTTGCTTGGAAATCAAATAAGTATTTTTAAAAACAGCCTGTTTTGCTGCTTTACAAAAGTATCACTGTCATGTACCAAAAAACAGACTCAAGAAGGCCTTAATTGTTCTTTAAAGAGTCTTAGGAAACTGGAGTGCAGCTCTTGTGAGCGAGGAGTGAACCAGGTTTTTACTTGCTGTTGAGAAATAAGCACATTTCTATGCAATGATAGAAATTGATGTTAGAATGAGAAGGGAGGGCAGAAAGGACTGAAATCAGTAGAAACTAGAATGAGCAATTGCCTTATCTCTCCTAGTTGTCACTCTGCATGCTGGTTTGGCTGTCAGAGGACCGCTAAACACTGACAACAGTGTTTCGCACCACATAGAGGTCTGTAGCAGGGAAGAGAATAGAGAAGAAAGGACTCAGAAATACGGGTGCCTGAGCATAAATCATTGGCAAGATTCACACATTATGCCAAGCCATAATGAGCTCTGTTTGATTTATCTTACCATATTCTGTAAACCCAGCTGCTATGGTTGGTACCCCATACCTTGTAGGTAAGCATATGGAGACTTATTCAACAAAGTGAAACCCAGCCTCTGAGTTCAAAGCAAATTAATAGAATCTGCAGGAGTGGTTTGCAAGGGTCTCAGGAGTGACCTGTTGGATGGGTGTGTCACTCTGTGGTGTGCCATGCTTTCCATATAACTTTGAACAGAAGGCAAATCTTTCAACTGATGTGATGAGTTCCTGGCTGGCCAGAAAAACATTAAGAAGATGTCTCTAGCTAGACCATGCTAGTTTTACACCTATGGTCTTATATTCTGCCTGTCCTTCTTAATTATCCCAACAAAGGATGATTTCATACATATTTTTATGATGCAAACAGCATTATTATTTGTTTGTTTGAATTTATTGGCGCCCAACTCCAGTGGACATAGTTCATTTTGACATGATTGTCACTCGTGAGTCAACTGTATGGCCCTTGAGGTTCCTATTTCAGAAGTCAACTGCTGCAGCTATTCTGATGCAGCAATATTTATTTATTAGTTGATGGTATTTTAAAATCCCTGGTTCCTTAAAACAGCTTCCATGTTTAAACTTAATACGATATATACACCATGCCATAACTTAATAACAATACTTGCACAAATGTATAACTACAATATTAGGAATAGCAATGGTGAATCAGAGAATCTTGGTTAACAGAGATTGAAAGCTTTCCCACCCTGCTAATTCAGTGATGGAGAAACCTTTTTCAGTCTTTTTCTATTTATTCATGCAATCACATGTACTACTGCTCACTTCCCAATTTGGAGCCTGCCAAAGTTTCCAGTCCGGCACTGAATGTGATTAGAACCAAAAATGTATGCAGTAGAGTTGTGACCATGAAAAAGAATGTATATTTCTCAATACTGAATGCAAAATAAAAAGTATAACAGAGAACTTACATTTTTACATTTACTAATTTAATTACATTAAGTAATTGCATTTACTTATATTGGGGAAAATTATAATCAATCTATCAATCAGTCAAAAAGGATATTGGATATAAGTATATATGGGTCTTGTTGGATCAGATCAAAGGCCTATCTAGATCAGCACACTCTTGTCACAGAGAGGCCAACCAGATACATTCACGAAGCTAATAACCAAGGTTAGGAGGATGATCGACCTTTTCCATTGTTGCTCCCCACCTGCTGATATTTAACATCTGTTGCCTGTGTTTTAAAATATGGCCTACAGCCATTCAGACTAGTATTCATAGAGCTCTTATCTAGACTTCTTTTAAAGCCATCTAAATCAGTTGCTACCACCAGTGTGATGGCATTGACCTCCACAGTTTAACAACTGGGAAAATTTGCATAAAATAATGTGTCAGAGAAATAGATGTGTGTTGGAGATTAGTTGCTTATAAAAGCTCTACACGTTAGTGAAATTGCAAACAATCAACTGATGTAAATATTTAATGGAATTTTTAAAATAAAATCCATAAAATGAATTGATGACTGGAATTATGAATGCATCAGGTAATTTGGAACAGATTAACCCTGATTTGCACATTGTTCAGTTCCTGTGCAAGGTTTCCATAGCAGCTTTGTAGTTAGGAAAAAGTATATTGTATCAGTAGTCCAGAACAGGAGTAAGTCAAGACAAGGCCTAGGGAGAGTCCAGAGTTGTTGTTTTTCTTTAAAGCTATATAAGTTTGCATTTAGTCTGTGGATTGCAAACTTCCCACTTCCCCTTTTTAACTGATGAGCTGGAGATTCTAGAGGTGAAAGAATCATGGGAGTGGGCATCTAATGATGGTGACTCTTCTAAAAGAAATTCCTCAGATTATTTTAAGGACCACATATAGTTTGTACAATTCTTCATTCTTCATTCATATTCTGGCTAAAGCCTCAGATTACAAAGTATACATAGTTTAATGCAAATTGTATTTAAAAGAAAGCCCATGACAAAATGGATCAGCAGTTCATTTCACTTCAATGTCATCAAACGAGTACTAGTTAGAAACAGGTGAACAAGCTTTTCATTTTTAATTGGGAAGCAGCTAAATTAGACATTCTTGAGGCCAGGTTTATGCACATGGCACATTTTTACAGTCTGGATAGAAAGCCTAGACAAGCAACGATTTAGAGGAAATGTTGACACAACATTAACTGAAGCAATCCTAGCTGACACTTCTACAGTTCCAATTTGGGGAATTCTACTGGGAAAATAGAAATGCCAAGGCAGTTTCTTGGAAGCCAAGAATAATAAGAAACCTTTAATCTTCCTCCACACTCCATGAAGACCTATTTCCAAAACCAGCAGTTCTCATGGACTAAAGTAACTCATATTCCTATGAGAGTACTAAAATTTTGCTTCCAAGACTTTGGTTTCAAGACTCATTGCTTCCTCTGAAAATCAGCTTAATTTTGAATGACAAAATGCCTACCTAGCATAACTAAGGATTCTAGGCCATTAATATACTTAAATGTTTAAACTAAAGAAAGGGAGGACAGAAAGACCAGTGAAGATACTTGTGCAGTGATGCAAAACTCCTGCCAAAGAGTGAGAGGTGAATTGATGGCTACCTACAAATGCCCTTTAGTTTCTCTCTGCTCTTAGCATATTAGGCAGTTTTTGTTTCTAACATCTCTCTCACACATGGCAAACTTTTACTGCATTTTGGCAGCAGTGCAGCATCTTTATCCCAGTTTTTGAACTACTTGCCATAATAACAATTTTTCTCAGAGTTGGCCTTCTCTTCAATAAAGAGGACTTCACTGATATTATTCCGTATTTTTCAAGGTATCACAATTTCTTTAGCTGCCTTGACATGGAGCAAAGATACATAAAGCAGTGACAGAAACTAAGCAGGTTGGGAGGCTATCTGAAAATCCCATTGCCAGCCTTCTCCAAGGAACTACATTTGGAACTACATTTCCCAGAATTCCTAGACAAGTAGCAACGGAAAGCAGATGACTGGGACGGAATATATTAATTATTCTTCAATCATGCAAGTGAAATCAACATTTATTTACTTTCCAGTGTTCTGCTTAAGCAAGTACCTTGTGGTAGTTTAAGCTAAGTGTGCCTATTTGTTGTCTGGCTGCCGTTAATGCACACATTTTGAATGATCTAACTAAAAATTGGAGGAAGTCTGGAAAGATGTTGAGACCATTGAAGGAATCATTTTCTCCCCACCGTGGAATCACTTCCAGCAATGGAAAGCTCCCACTGGCATGATGGAGGTGCCCCCCTTCAAATGCCAATAGCACTTTCCAAGAGATGTTTCTTGTGAGGTGGTGGTTGGATAAGAAAGAGTTAAAGATCCTTTGCTCCCTGCTCATGAACTGAAAGCTGATCAGGTTTCCTTGCAGCTTTTATTAACATCTTTTCCCTCTCTTCTACTTACATAACAGCAAAATGTATCTTAATGGCAGTCTCACAATTAACATCGTGCTCATGTTGACCCCTAGGTGGAAGCTTAATGGAAATGGAAAACTGATATTACAAAGGAAAGTCAAATGCACTTTTGAGGTTAGAACTGCTCAGTTCTGGGTTTGCCTCTATCATAAGAATTTGTAGAAGAGAAGCAGTGGATAGAAGAAGATTTGACTCCTGTTTCAGTTGAATTTTCTCGTTAAGCAAAGAAAAGTGGATCACAGGACAGAAGGCAAGAGCAGGATTTGCAAGGAAAGAAATTGATAGGCAACTGCTATTTCTCCATTGCAGATACCCTCCCCTCTTTCATACTGAGAATTTTATAGTTGCCATCTCTTAGCCAAAATTGCGCCTTAATGTTGTGTCTAAAAAGCCTTGAGGTTACAGGATAATGTGAGGTAAATGATTGGCAACCTAGTAACATCTAGATGTTTTAGACTTCCTCCCATCAGCTCTGACCAAAAGCAAGGTGCGGAAACGTGTTCATTGGTTCATTTGGCTTATACCTTGCTTTTCTTCCAGTACCTCAAACTGGATAAAACTTTCCTCTTTACATCATGAGCTGCATTGCACCAGTAGGTGCAATTCAAGGTGCTGGTTATCACCTATAAAGCCCTTCATGGCCCAGGACTGGATTATTTGCAGGACTGCCTATCTCCCATTAGTTCTCCCACCAGATCTGACAGAGTTGGCTTGCTTCAGGCCCCTTCTATCAAGCAATGTCATCTGAGCCAAGAAGTGTGCCTTTTCTGTCGTGGTACCCTCTCTGTGGCACAGCTTGGCCCCTTGAGATTTGGATCATCCCAACCCTATTAGCCTTGTGTAAGGTTCTTAAAACCAGGCTGTTCCTCCATGCACTACACCAGAATGTTGGATGGTAGTATACTGATTAACATCTTTGGTTGCAAATGTGTTTCCTTGTTTTGATATGTATTGTTTTTAATTTGTTTGTATGCCATACAGAGTCATCATGAATTGGGTGGCCATACAACATGAATGAATGAATGAATGAATGAATGAATGAATGAATGAAACATCTTGAAAACACAAGATAGCCCATTTCTATGTTAAGGCAATGGCTGGTCCAAGAAAAATACTAAATGAGTGTACCTGAGGTCATTGGAATAGTCTAAGATTAGGGTAGCAAGATAGTCCATGTAGCACTCAAAGGTCTTTCCTTTACTGAGGGTTTGGATGGAAAATCTGGGTTTTACAGTTGCTATTTCCTGTACCCTCACCTCTAAAGCAGCCATCTAAGGTGATTGCTTCCCTCTGCCTCATGCTAGTTCTTGCACTGGTTAAGACTGAAGTCCATTTCATATACTTCTATTTCCTTCTTCAATAAAAACAAGAATACATTAATGGGGTAGGAAATTGTAATGTATGAAGTGGACCTAATATTCCATTAAGTTTGGTTAGGCTTCAATTAAAGGAAAACAGGCTTCCCTTTTTAGACCTACAGTGAACTTTTAAGTAATGTTATTAAGACAAACATGTTTTCAATTTTTTTTTTCTTGTTAGGTTCTTGGCCTTGCTCCTAGCAATTTTGCTCTGGGCTCAAAAGTATTTAGAAGATGTTGTAACTCTGATTAGAAAAAAAATGTGTTTAAGGTTAATGCTAAACTTCTGTAGGAGATTATTTTAAGGTTTCAAAGAAAGATAGTGAATTTCAGCATGTATCTGCCAGTGCTAAATGATTGTTCATTTCCTGTGAATTGGCAATAAAGTAATAAAATACATCTGGAAAGCCAGGGGATACTGCTTTAAAAAAACACACCAAAAACATCTCCAGCTCATATTCTTTACCAGCTGTGAAACACTACCATATAAACTTTTGGAGTAATGTTAAGGAGAATGAAATCTCTGGAGAGGTCAGCAATTGATCTTGACAATTCATATAGGCACCTTGTAATAACCAATATATTAGACTAGATAGAATCCTAGATTTAGGATGTGAGTTTACTTCCCTTTTAATGATGAAGTGCCATAGATATCTTTCAGTTTAACCTACCTCCAGAGGTTCTTCTAGGACTTAAATGGATTATACCCTGGCATTCCTAGAAGAGCAGCATATGAATGGGGTAAATATATGTGAAGAAAATTATATTAGAGAAGATTATGAAAATATTTTCTACTTATACTTTACATCTCTATTTGGTTAAAGATTAGTTTGTGCCCCTTGACCCTCATACAGAAGGTGCTGAGTTCTCTCAAAGCCTGAATATTAGAGGAAAAGGCAAACTTTACTAATCTAAAGATATCTCAGTGCCTCAAAAGACTGTAACTTGACAGGTTTGTCATCTTGAAAAAATGGAGGGGAAGGAAGTGATGCAGGCTTAGAAAGGGAGAGATCAGACTCACATGTGCAGAATATAATTCAGAGCAGAAAAATAGATTCAGTTCATCCCTGGTATTTTTATTAGCAAAGCTCCAGGATGGGAGAGTTGTAAGAACTTGCTGGGTAAATCCAGTGACTTGTCTTTTTCTCCCTTTCCAGCCATCACTTTTTAGCAGCTAGTGCTTGAGGCAAAGCCTATTCTCTTGATAGCAGAAATTCACCAGTGAATTATTACCTAAAGGGACAGAAAAACCACAGAAGCTGAAGCTTAAAGAGAGTAGGATAGCACTTAATCCATAGATGCAATGTAAGAACAAAGATACTGTTCTAAATCTCATGGGAAAGAGAAGGAATACAGGCATGCTGACAAAAAACACACGGTGTCCATGAGTGGGAACTTGTTTTGGTTCCAGACTATTTCTGGCCTCTTGGGGCCTGCAAGGGACCACCAGCAGGAACGAAACATAAGTCTGCTTCTACACGGCTTCAGTCAATGGCTGCCCAAAGTCAGCAGTGAATAAGGAGACAGCTGCAGGTTGCATAAAAACCTTAAGGGGCACTGGTTGCCCATTATATCCACAAAGGTATTGTTTGGTATTAGTTGCGTTAGGGCACTGTTTCTCACACCTAGCAACTTTAAGACGTGTGGACTACCACTCCCAGAATGCATGCTGGCTGGGGAATTCTGGGAATTGAAATCCACATATCTTAAAATTGCCATGTTTGAAAAACACCCCATTGAGGTTTGAGCTAAGAAACCAATAGGAGGCAGAGCTGTTCCATGTGGTGAGGCAATGGCTGTGTTGTAGTTCAACACTTCTGGCGCACAGAAGGAAACCAGGTGAGTAGTTCTGCCTGATGGTTCCCTGTCTACAACTAAGCCTGACACTAGGATTTTAACCGCAGTAGCTTTCTGTCTGGCTTTAAAAAAACGTTGAGAGCTAAATGTTTTTTTTTTCCAAACAAGAGTTGTGTGATTTCACCTATTCTCCCCCCCCCCCCCCCCCCCCGCATTCTTATGAGATATTTGCTCTGGTTCATTCCAAGGGAAACTCTACACAAACTGAGATGCACAGGAGAGCTGGCCAGATCTTGAAAAATAATCCTCTAGAGAATGAACTGGGCGGCATCTAAGTCTTGGATGTGGAAGGGGGGGTTGTGCTACATTACTAGCACCCCATCTCATAAAAATATATGGTTTTCTTCCTGTCCTGAACTCAGTCAGTGTAATGGATTTCTATAGCCAGAGTCTCCTCCATCAATATGGCAGGCAGACCTCCAGGTGTGTAAAGAGAGTGATAACTCCTGCAACTGTTGCTGTTTTACAGTTGTTTGCAGCTGAAAAGTTGGTGGGCTGCAAGAGGCAGGAAAAGGAAAAGGTCACCAGAGGACAGTGCCCCTTCCCAGCATCAGATTTCAGATGAAGGGGTTGTAAGAGGGGGCGAAAGAACATTTGGACTCAATTATAGCACTAATTTGGCAAATAAGGAACAGTTGTTTGCTGAAGATAGTGAATGATATACCAAAGTTTTTTTTCTTTCTTTCTGCCTCATTGAAATATCACTTTGTAGTTTTCTGCTGCTTTGAACGAGAGGAAAAGACCCTGATGCTATACAATTATGATGGGCCTCTTGGGTATACAGCCGAACTCCTCTAAAGCAACATCTGTCACGCAAAATTGGGGTAGATGTGCACAGTTGCATGTAGGGTGTTCCTTAATGAGAACCCTCTGAATACAAATGGAAACAAATCCGATTTCCAGTAAATATATTTCAAATCCGTGCGTGCATCTAAGGTTGCAGAGCAAGATTCAAATCTGTTTCTTGTCATGCATTTTTAAAGCACGTTTTTTTATCAGCAGCCCAGGTTTCCTGAATTCACTGTTTTCTTTACCTTTTAGAAACAAAATTATCTTGCGTTTTGTTTGTCCCCTGAGCAGTTCAGAGAAATGAAATATACAGCAATTCTGCTTCAAAATTCACATCACATACTGACAGGTGGTTTTATTTATCTGGCTGGTTTTGCCCAGGATGGACAAGAGGTATCGCAATAAAACCAGAGCAAGTAAGTATCCAGATACATGATCCACAACCTTGATGCTGCCAAATATGTGCTTTCTGTTGTTCGTTGACAAAAAGTCCAACAGATCTAAGCTATACACAAGATAAAAGAAAATAAAATCAGTGGCTAAAGAATGTTCAGTCCATAGAATAGGAAAAACAAAAACAATTTTTTTATAAATAATTTTATAATTTTCCTATTTGAGGAAAAGTAAAATGAAAGCTTAAATGGGCAGGGTGACAGGATAAACCCTTAAATGCAAAGTAAATAAGAAAGAAAATATAATTGCAAATTGTAACAGTGCATTGCTAATTAAAAAGAAAAGCTAAAGGAGCTAACCAGAAATGGATCTATCCCAAAGAGAAGCATGCAAATAATTTAAAAAGTTCTGATATATCTTCAGAGATAATCTGAAAAGTTATCGTGCATCCCCAATTATGGACTTAAGCAGGTGTGAAACTACTCAGTAAAAAATAGTCCTACCCAATATATGTTCATATAAAATACAACTGAATTCAGTTGAGTTAAAAAAATAAAAACGACAAAAAACAAAAACCCACTTCTAAAATGCATCCTCTATTTTAGCAGTTTGGGATATTTTGGAGCTGCAAAATTGGACTCTAGCTGGGCAGGTCCTATGGAGTGACTGAGGCACAGTCTTGTGACGTTATCTGGGATGAGTTCAAGTCTTGAGGAAGTGGGCGGGGTCCTCAGAGCTGTGGGTGTGGCCTCCTGTATTTTAGATCCCTGCCCCTCCTGGTTGGTCAAGGGAGGGGGCACCTGGGTGGATCCATGCAGTAGTAAATGCCTCTTTGAGATAGGGAGTGGTTCCACCTTGCTCTGATTTAGCTTCACAATGTCTGTTGTGTTGTTTAATGACTTTTTAGTATCGCTTCATCCTCATGGTGCTCCTGGTTGTTCATTTTGAACAGCATCAAATCAGCAAAGAACCAGCTACAAATACTATTTACAGAAAGAAAAAAGGGTAGCCATGAGGATACAGGCTTATGGAACTTGCCCAATGATTAATTCACTTTTTGCCCCAGAGATAGTCAATGAAATTTTGAAAGAGTTCAGTTTTGACAGAACTGCTTTATTCGTTTCCACGCTGATAAAATATACTTGAATAGCTTGTATGGTATAAACTATAGGAAAGACTGAGAAAGTTTTAACTCATGACGATCTCACTATTACATGCATTGTCACAGGGCGCAGCTGCAGGGAAGAAACAGCCAAATCACCATATGTGAACTGCACCCAAATATAGCTAATGATGCTGATTTGTTCTCATTTAATTCATTGAACTAGTTATATTCACCTTGATTCCTTTGGGAATTGTGAAGGATATGTTAGATTTGGTCAAATTACTACTGTATGACTCTATGGCTGTCTTCCACAGATGCTCCCCAGATGTGTTAGAAGGAAAATTCCCACCAAAAGTCATGGGAGCTGGAGTAATGGGAACTGTAGTCCAACACAGAGGAAGGGTACCAGATTGAGGAAGACTGGTTTATAGAATGGTATGCATGTAATGCTGACATGATTATAATGTCATGGATCAACAATTCAAACTAAAATAAGGCTTCTGTAATCTTGAAAAGTCACCCAGAAGATTAATTCATAATTATTTCCCTTTTAAATTGTAGAATACTGTAGATTATTCTCCTACCTAGCTTCAAATAATGGCATATTTTATTCTAAGTAGGGCTACCAATCAAGAAGACTCTTTGTTGGGGTGGTCTGAATATTTACGGCTTAGATCTGATAACGTTAATTCTAAGACGTCTGAGGCAAAATTTCCTTTTTTCAGATTAAGGGCAACTGTTAGGATATCAGTATATCAAGTCTTCTTATGGATCTAACTCCCCCAAAGAAAAATACTTTTCGTTTAATTAAAATTGCTATCCTATGATTTATTTGCAAAACTTATATTTAAAGCCTTGAAATGAAATTAGATATATTAGACATGTTAAGGTCTTCTAGCCCACTCTTGCACCATTTATTATGGTGCAAACTAGCTACAAATGTATTGGGAATGTTGTTACATCAATGGCACCCATCAGGAGGTTAAAAAAAGTCAAGATGGCAGCCACAACTGTGCAATTAAAGCCCTGACCCTTTTTTGCATTGCAAGTTTATTGTTATGATCCCTCCCCCACAGTTGCTCTTTATAGGTTTTGTGGCAGCAATCTCTCTCATGTTTTGTTTTTGCTTTTTTTTTTAAAAAAGATCTTAGATGTACCTAAACCCCACAAGTATATGGAACAATCCCTGCAAATTGTTGATGATGAAGGTCTCCCTAAAGAATCCATTCAAGATTAGTATTATTCCCAAAGCATTTCATGTTATCTTTGTCAAGGGAATCAAAGCTTGCAGATAATTCAGCAGCATCAAGATTGCACTTTTCAAGTATTTTTAAGGAGGAAACATTGTAAAGTCATACCAGAAATAATCCTAGCAACTTGTTTTATGAATTACATTCCTCACAGCTTCTTTGAACCATCCTTGGTGGCTCAACATATCTTGGAATTATTTTCTTATTTTTTGAACTTAAGTCATAATAATGTTATTGAAGTTTTAAAATGTAATGCTATTTTATTGTTCTTTAATACCTGTAAACATCCAAGAGTCCGTGAAGGCTGAAGCACTAGATAAATTGCAAACATAAAAATAAAGTGTAACATTGCTACAGCCCAGGGGGAGATACTTTGGTACCCTTCGGCTTGGTGCCTGCCAGATTTCCTACTTACCTGACTTTCCTTTTTAGAAATATTTTTCAGTTTAGAAAAATGGGAAGTTGGTTGACTGTAAAGCAAAATGCCAGGTGCCAGCACAAGTTTTATTTTGAAAAATGCCTCATGGCGCTATTGGCTCTGTAAGTGTTCTTAGAAAATAATTTTTAAAAAACAGTGAATGATTGTTGCCCAGGGTTTAGGCAAAAGTCAAACCACTTGCCCAGAAAAAAGACAAAGGTCATTTCCATACCTCCAATGCCTATTCACTAGTCCCTCCCAAGGCAGTTTGAAGCTAACTTGGAGGGTCCAGCTTTACTGGCCTTGAAACATCATGAAATACTGGAAATATAGAAACAATACAATGACCCAAACAGCACTCACCCTCTTTTCCTCCCAGACTCTGATTTTTTGCTTCTTTTCCCAGCTGATCAATAGAAGACTGTAAAGAACATCACCCAGACTGAGCTAATATCAAAAATTCTCTAAACCTATCTTTGTGTTTCTTAGCACATGTATTGTCTGTATTAGCCTGGTAGTTTTCAAAAATTGGGAGTGGTTGCTGTAATTGGAAGTTATCCAAGGAAAGGTTGATTGTAAAAAATATAAAAGAAAGCATTAAAATCCTCCAAAGTCTTCCCAGGCAGCAGGCCACTATTCCTTTGTTACCTTTAATGTCTTTGTAACTTCAGAGGGAAAAGCAACAGCATATGGAAATTTTTGCAGCCGCGCACTTTCCCTGAAAGTTGTGGTTATGGCTGCATCTTTATTTTTTGGGAGGGGTGGGAAAGATGTAAGTTCTGAATAATGAATATGGAAAGACGCACTTATGTAATAATAGTCACCGCAAAGTGTGGAAGCAACAGATGGTGGTCCTGCTTTTTCTGCCAAATTTCAACCAGCTCCCTCCAAATACTGATGGGTAGCAACACATTTTTGCTCTCCAACATATGGGAGCTGAGGTAATCTACCTACCCGAAGCAAGATCCACAGGACATAATTCAATAAGCAAGGAAAATAAATTCTAAAATTTGAGAGTGAGTAGGAGAGAGGTGAGAGTGAAGAAGGTGGGAGATGACTGTTGATAAAAGAAAACAGCGAGGGATACAGGTGTGCTAATCAAGTGCAAGACTTTATCATGGGAGGGCAAACATGAATTTGTTCCTGCAGCAAATCTATTTCCAAAAGATCTACTTTTTGGAAAAGGATAGAACATCAAAAAATAATGTTGGATCAGATGAAAGCTCTTATTAAATTCAAATGTATGACTGTAAAATAGCATCATTATTTTTGTAAAAAAATCACCAGCGGTTCCATCATACATCACACATAACTCTATGCCATTTCATTTTTCATTGAGGTAGGGTAACCATGTCATCCTAAAATATTGGGATCTGATTCATTTTTAAAAATATTAATAACTACATACTGCAACCTGATCCTAAAGGTATTTAAATAGAACCATAGAGTTCCATGAAGAAACTAGTAGTCCCAAAGTA
The DNA here is from genome assembly GCA_030867105.1 of Liasis olivaceus. NCBI lineage: Eukaryota > Metazoa > Chordata > Lepidosauria > Squamata > Pythonidae > Liasis > Liasis olivaceus. Next base: position 15,768,227 of record CM061351.1, read on the forward strand.
GGTGTCTACAGATGAGGGAGATGACTTTGTACAATGTGGAACGTGGGCATTAACTGCAATTTAAAGTAATTAACTTCACTATTATTTTGTATAACAGCTAATTGCTAGGTAATTACAAATAGTTCTAGATTTATTTCTGAGCCCATTTCCTCTTCATCTTTGCCAAATATGCATACTATAATATGATAAACCTGATATGTAATATTATAGGTATAATTTCTGAAAGCAGGAAAAATACTGTATGTGATTTGTGAAGAGGAGGTACCTCAGAGTATTAGAGACCTCTAAAAATGATTACAGAGTTATCCCCTAAAAATTGTGGTTATCACTGTAGAATTGCATTGTTGTACATTAATTTTATTCTATAAAGGAGCCACAATGATTTGTATTTGATAGAAGAGTATGGAAAACTAGAGTGGATCGATTTCTCCCATCCAATGATAGAGGCCCTGGTCTGCTCTGAAATGTGCAGCCGTCTACAGAGACAATGGAGATAATTCAAATAGAGCAGCATATTCGGTCACGCAGGGTGCAGAAAGTTTTTTGGATCATGAAAGAAACACCAAGAAGGAATTTAATATGGAAGACAGCTAAGTCTGCAGTTGAACACATAAAATATACATACATTCAGAAGTAAGCTCCATTCAACTCCATAGGAAATCAAATGTGTCAGATGCTGTTGTAATAGGAGCAAACTATTTTTAAAATCTCCCATGTCAAGTTCTGAGAGTCTACTTTCAAAGGGCAATTTTTGTTCTTACTCCCAAAACATTTTTAGTATTAAAGTGTCCAATGCAATCCTTTCACAGGGGAATAAAAAATGGGGAATAGAAAATTCAGGGGACCTTAATTTTTTTCACTCAAAATAACAATCTAGCAAAGCATTCTCAAAATATTCCTATGTGACCTTATTATTCAATCCTAGACCAGCAAGCTTGTGAGACTCTAAAAAGGGCTCTCTTTGTCAAAAGACTGCTGACTACTTATTCCCCCCAAATAAAGACTCATTGAAAAGTCATAAGATACTAGAACAGAGCACACAGAAACTTTAATTCTTGGGGAATAATACACTTATTATGTTATATTGCTTTTGGCCTTTTTGGACAGCTGTTCAAACTGACCAGGCCATTTCTGACTTCTGCATCTGCAACATTTGGAAATATTCTTTTGAGAACAGTCCAGAGTCTGCTATATACTAATAGAAATAACAGAGATGCCCACAAAAATTCCACACGGATTCTGCTGGCAAATGTGTTGTTTCTTTGTTCAGGTTGGTTCCATCCCAGTTTATCTGGAAAGTGCATATACATCACTTAGGACTGCAGAGCAGTTTTAATCTATCCTGATCACCATGACCGTGGACCTTTGGCTCACGGACATTATCCCAGACTAAACCCACACCAGGATAAACAGAGAACCCGATGTAAACTGTAACTACAATTTACATTTGGCCAGGAAGGGGCATAATGAAGGCCATCTCTTTTCCTTGCTCTTCCACCCCAGGAATCATTCCTCCATGCGACGTTGCCTCTGAATTTCACAGTTCCTGAGAACCATGAGAATAGGGATAGGCAGACATTAAAGACAGGAGGGGAAAAAACACCCAAGAACAGCAACCGTTGGATGTGTTTCTTGGGACCAAACACCCCACCGTTTTTCAGTCCACAAGAGCGTTAGGCTGTTCTTAGGTAAGCGATGAAAGAAAAAGAAAAACAAATCAAGAGAGACCGCTAGTGACTTTAAACATCTTTATTTCTTACAGAGCTTCCGATCCTCCTGTTCAAATCCTTTCCCAGGACAGCCATCCTAGCATGCAATCCTACCCGTACTTACCTGGGAGTAAATCCTATCGGCTTACTTCTGAGGGAACCCAAATAGGACTGCGCTGGTCAAAGAGGTTTAGCGGGTTAGCTCTTTTAGGACTGGCTTCGGAGCCACAGGACCCTTCCCTCTCTTTTAAAATTAACTGAGAGACCTGCCTTCCCCCGCCTGTCTGAGTTAGACTTCAGCACCCATAATTCCTAGCCAGCACGGCATCATGGGAATTGAAGTGCACAATATTCCGAAGACCCGGGAAGGGGTGGGGAGTTGGTACGAGAAGGGGCGGGGCTAAAGAAATTCCCGCCTTATCCGGCCATCTGCTCCCGCCCCACCTTCCTGGGCAGTAGCAACAAGCCACGCCCTCCAAGAAGCGCGAGGTGAGAGGAGGCCGATCGACGACGAGTCAACTCCGCCCTCAGTTCCGAACGTGGTATCAGCCGGTCTCTCGCGCACGACGGCTTGGCTTAGAACCGCGTGACGCCTGTGACGTCCTCCGGGCGTGACGCAGCGGGGGAGAAGGTTGGAGGGGATCCTCTCTTTCTCTTCTCTTTCGGCGCCTTTAAATCTGCGTCAGTCCGAACAGCGCCTCCTGACGGGTTGCACGCACGCACGTACGGAATACTAATTTGGAAGTCAAAGTTTTTTTCCCACCCTCGTCAGCCGGACCTCAAAAGCGCGGATTGGTATCTTTACGCTTCAGGCTCGTCTGAGTCGCCTCCGCGGCCTTTTCATCCCCATGTGGCGGTCCGTTGCCCTCTAGGGGGGGAGGAGAAGGTTGTGGAGGGCGCTTCGGATTCTCTGGCGGGCATTTTGTGCTATTCTTTGTCTTGTTCTTCAGCTAGAGAGTTCAAGAGTCCTGGAGCTCACCCATTTTAAAGGGCCCCAGAGGGATGGCTTCTCTGCTTCGTTTAAACCCGCCCAAAGAAGAGGACCTCATCTCTCTCTCTCTTCTCTGGATTATTGCTTCCTTATTTACCTCACAAATCTAGTCACTTTTTAAGGGACGTTAGATCACCGTACGTGTGTATCAGAAATAGGTCCCACTGCTCTAAAGGGAGCTTATTCTTCAAAACCTGTGCCACAATATAAATCCCTTAGCCTTGAAAGCTGCCGCTTCCAAAATAAACTCCCCCATATACATATTGGGACTTCCCCAAATGCTCCGTCAACTACTGTGGTGCCGGCTGGGAATTCTGGGGGTTGTAGTCAAACTCATCTGGGGGAATAGCAATTTGGGAAAGGTAGTCAGTCACTAGATCACCAGTGAGAAAAAAGGAGCTGCATTAAAATTGTATTTGAATATTCAGCACATAGATACTGAAAGATTCTAGGTCAATTTATGATTAAATGAGAGGCCTGTCAGGTCTATTTTTAAAAAGTCATTAGGCTTCTCTTGTTTCTGAGATCCTAGACTAAATAAAATGAAATCATTTGGCTCAAGTTAATATTCTTGTCTTCGAACCAGAGCAGAAAGTTGGTGGATTAAATTCACAACAGAGTTTTCCTTGCTGGAGTTGTAAACTGGAAGAAGAAACAGTTTTAAACTGTTTGTTACCATTTTAACATATACAGAAAATACTCAGAATATTTATGGAGGGAGGAAAAATATTAGTTTTTAATTTTTGCCTTGGTCAGAATTCAGCTTGATGGAACAGATATTTAAGATAATCTAGAATCAAGCGGATTGCATAACAAAGGATATGGAAACTAGCAGGGATTTACTTTAACCTGTTTTTGTACCATAAACTCTTCGGTATTCCACAATTACTGTAGTGAAAAGTTCTGGGATAACACTGTAACAGTTTAGTTAACTTTGGGTGAAATAATAGCACAATCCAAAGATAGGAGAGGTTTTCAGCAGTGCAATGAGACCATGCATCCTTATACATATGAGTACTGTACTTCTGTTGTACCATTTGGTTCCAGCTGTACATGCTCCACAAACAAGGATATTCTAGTTATTCAGCCCAGGGAATGGCATTGGCGTAGTTAAACTTTCCTAGCTTTGCAGACATGTCCGAATTTCCAGTCAACAGCTATGCTTTGGGGAATTATAGTTTCAATGAATTTGCAAGGTGCCAGGCTGAGGAAAGTTGTTTCAGAATTTGACAAAGGGAAAGACTGAAATGAGTGTGCCCATCTGAGGGCTTGTTAAATTGTTTCCAGTGGAAGCACAGCCTTTCAGTGACTGAAGAAACAAGATTTCTCCTTTATTTTAGGACAAATAAGCAAAGCTCTGCAGTACTTTTCTTGAAACAAGTTAAAAGTTATGCAACAGCTGCTGAATTTGCCTCAGGTGGGATTACAGTATTACATTGTATTTACTGCATCCTGCACAATTAGAGAAGAGAGATTTGGGTCAGCCTTTAATAAGTACAGATGTCATAAATAGTGTTGTGAATAAATTCAGAATTAAAGAGCACTGGTGTGAGAGCCATACATCTGCTTTGAAAATAAATTGCTACACTGCAGAGAAAGCCTGGGTATAAAGAGGGATAAATTGGATGTTTTTTTAAAAAATCAAGAAGCTAAAAAAGCAAAATTATTGGATCTTGAAGATAATTTAAGGGCTGTTTTTCATAGGGAGTTTCTAGTTAGATCTTTAGGATGAGAGATCCTGCTGAGCCTAGCCTAAAAATGATCAAGAGAATTGGATTAAGCTTTCATTCAGGCCCAGGGCAGTGAGTAAATTAATATGAAGTGCCAGTTATAAGGTATGCAACTGTAATCATGTCAATATTTTACATTATTTCAGTGCACATCTGAGCAATCAGATTTCCTTCTTCTAAGAGTTGAAGTTTTCATAAATAACTAAATTTTACATCAGGTTTGTGGAAGTTCTGTGAAATAAAAAAATAACGATGCTACACCATTGAAATTTACAAGGAACAAGCTTAGAATATCTGTGACTCTCCATCCCAGGTCATATTTAAAAACAAACAAATCCTGAAATCCATCTTGAATTCTGGTTACTATGTGGATAAGCCATGAAGTTTTCTGTGTAGCAATTTATTATTGCATTCTTCTGAGTTATTGTTTCAACTTCTTCCTCTAGTCTATAGATCTAGGCTTTCCAAGGTCCAACCCTGCTTAGCTTTTTTTAAATCTGCCAAGGTCAGCTATATTGCAAGCGGAACTTCTTTGCTTTGAAATTCCATTTATAATTAAAATAAATTATACTGGGACTGTGCAGGTTTCACATTGGAATAGTTATTATTTGTCAGGCTAGTAATTCAAAGCCAATACTATTGTTAAAGAAATAGGATTTAAAGTTTATTACTTTGACATTGTCGGATGACATAGTTCTTTATTGTAGATTTTTTAAAAAAGGGAATATACAATATATTGAATGTTGGTCAGTAAATTAAGTCAGAAATATCAGGTGTCATTTGTGTAAAGCTGATACAAGTGAAAGATCTTTCAAGCTTAAATGTTTAAGAACCTGAAGCAAGGATTGTGACTATGAGCAACACTGCTTAATTCCTTCTACTGTAATTTTGAGATGGCGCAGCCTAATTTGAACAGGATCTTTAGGTCAATTCTTCTTACTCCTTTGGATGCCCCTCTGCCTTTTCCTGCAGCAAATAAAGTTATTTTAGTAGAGAAGTCAGATTTGGGGGTGTTCTCCTTGATGCACATAATTTCTGTTGAGGTAGGGTTGTTTCAGCTTTCTGCAAAACAAATGATACAGCATACAAAGTACCTTCAAGAATCCTGAAACTTGTTGGCAACTTTCAGTTTCTAAGGGGAAAAGAGTGAGTAGTTGAAAACACCTGCCAGACTTCCTCCTCTTGTGTTTGAGTTGGGAAAGGTGCTCTGTTTAATAATAATTTTTAATTATTTTAATAATTAAAAGAATTACTTTTAATAATTTTAATAATAATTTTAATATTTTAAGTATTTTAATAATATTCAATTCCATCATTAAGAGTTCCACTAATGAACAATTATCGTATTGTTCTTTCTCATTTTCTTTCTCTTTCCTTTCTTCCTGAACTTCTTGGGACATTTATTTCTGGGTGTCAGACTTCAGATACGGCTTAAGGCTTAAAAGAACAAACTTAAAAACACAAATAAGAGAAAAAAATGCAGTTGAGAAGTTGTTGATACTTGATTAAGATATTTTTAATTAATACACAGTTTCTACAAATAGCTGCAGAAACTATTGACCTCTCTTCCATTTCACATGGTTGTTGAAATGAGACCTTTCTCCTGTGCTCTTAATTATAAAACCTGAATGCTGAAAGGAAAAGGCTTCTATTCTGGATACTTTTTAAAAATCATGTTATAATGAGTTTACATTTTATGTATAACTTTCTCTATCTCCATTCTTTGTTCCTTAGTTATCCTAATTCTTTAGTTTAGCAAAAGAATGATTCACTCCTCAATGTTTGGGAGGAGCATTAAAGGGTTATTTTTCATATTTCCTGTGCAATTCCTTCTGATCTTGTTGAGCTGCAGTTATTTTCTTGGGGTTAAACATTCCCAGGCTCCTATAACCTTCTAGAGTATTTACTCTGGCCAAGTTTGTCCCAGGTGAACATGTGGGCGAACTTCTTGCTTTTAAGGAAAAGAAAATTTCTTTCCGTTGTAAGATACTTCAAATGTGCTATCCTTTGCTTTGCAGTCTCAGAAGAAATCCCTTTTAAAAACAATAATGTGGTAAGAAAATTAGCCTTCTCAAGTCAGATTCAGAAATAAAAATTAAAATAAATAGAAATATCAGCTACATTGAAACTGTGTACAAATAAAAAATGCTGAAAACAGTTGGTTTATATTGATTGTGCCTTTATCGTACAGTATGTAATTAAGGAAATGTGATATGTTTGTGATATGAAGTCACATTTCCTTAGCCCCAGCCAACATTATTGGCTGCTATTAGTGGGTGGATGGATGGACGGATGGACAGACGGACAGACAGATAGATAGATAAAGCATGATGCTAAGGGAGGGTGGAATAGGGATTGAAACCCAGAATTTAGCTCTAGACTTCAGTTCCAGATTGAGATATTTTTTTCTAGATATACATGCTATAGTTTATAAAAGCAGAATTAAAAAGTTGCTATATATGGAAAACCTTAACATTTAAAGTTTGTATTTGCATATTTCTGTCCATAAGAAGGTTGGACCTTCTGAATGAAGCAGCTATTGTGGGGGTTGGGCAAACTGTGGCCCTCTAGGTGTTACTGAACTCCATATCAGCTCTAGCAAGCATAAAGTGAGATGCTAGGTGATGCAGTTCATAAACATCTACAGGCTACCCATGGTTCATCTCTGTTGAATACACAAGGAGAAAAAAATGAGGACTATTTGTTTTTCTGTATTATAGATTTTTATAGATTACCTTTTAAAGGGACCAAAATAAGATCATTTAGAATGGATTAAAATAGGATTATTTAAAATAAAAGTTAGAAATTTTATTACTGAAATTCAGGTATCACCCTTCCTTTAAAAATTCTTGAGGCAGCTCAAATCCTTCATTTTAATTTCTGATAATTTACCAGGCAAATGGATGACTCTAGTGTGTTACAAAACCTGGGTTGAGATACAGTACAGATGTCTGCTTAGACTGTCTTCTATGCTTTACATTATTTGAGATCTTATCAGTTAAGAATTAATTAAATAACACTTAACAATTTAATTAAATAACACTTAACAAGATTTGCTGCTAAAAGACACCCAAAGATTTAAAAAGCTTTAAAAATTATACCATGTGTTAGATAAAGCACTTCTATAATCTCAGGCCCTTTTTTCACCTGGATTGATCTACCTAACTCAATAACAGTTTCTGATTATGTTTTGTTACATTTTCTTTGGTGACCCTGTTATTGTGAGATCCTTGTTTAAATCCTTCATTATTGTCATCTATGAATTCTGAATGGATTATTTTAAGAGGAAAGAAGTAGAAAACATACCATTTTAAAAAATGACCAAAATGAAGAAAAAATAAACAGTGATATGAAATGTTCTGTAGGAAAAAGAATGGCCTCAAAATGTTAATACTGTATTTATAGATATTGTTGCCTGTTGTCTTGAGTGCAAAAGTCTGCTTTAAATCCATCTGTATTCAGTTTGCAAAATTAAAGTTCTTTATCCACATAGAAGTATTACAACTAATTAAACGTGAAAAAAGCATGTAGTTGTGTGACTCAGACTAAGTAAATGTGGATCAATAGGAATATCCCAGAATTCCTTGAAGTAGCTTCCACTACAGCTGATAGGCCTAAGGAAATCTGCAACGCATGCCAGAAAACAGTCCCTTCAATAGATCTACTAAGCTACTGGGCAAAAAAGAGGGTAGGATGCCATCAGGCAGTATTAAGTGTCCCATTCTATAGCTTCTAGAGGTTAATTCACTCAACATTCTGGGAAGTGATTGAGGAAATCTGTTTCAGCATAACAGGGAAGCATGCATTTAACTTTTAATCAGAGCAAGTATTTGAAAACCCAAAACTAAGGAATGAACCAAACAAAAAATGCTAGGTAAAATATTGACCTTTGATAAATATTGCAAACAATACTTTAATGATATGACTTATTATCATGTAGATACAAGATACAGTTGCTGAACATTTGTTAATAAAGCACTTTTCTAATTTGCAAAGTGTCTTGCAATCTGTTTCTATGCCTGCAGTTTTCTAGGTGGCTGTGGCTAATCACCATATCTTATATATGGAGCAAATAAATAAGATGCTTAATTGGAGGTAAGTTAATGTACTCAGAAAATCAATGGGACAATATATTGTATGAAATACTTTGACAGAAATTACAGAAACCCCAAACTGCTGCTGTAGCTTCCTTAATCTGATCCTCCCTTTACTCCCTGGATGTTGGGAATGCAATCTGGCTCTGAGTTCTGGGAGTTACAGTCTTAATATGCCTAGAGAGGACTAGGTTTGAGAGGATTGTGCTACAGTGGCCAATGTTAACAGCACAGGATAAAATATGAATGTGAAACAAATCTATATACAGTTGAAGTTCAATATGTCGGGAATGAGATAAATAAATACCACACTGAGTACCTCCCTCTAGCTTGATGAAAAACTGTTGCTGAGCACATTTGAATACAATTTTTTAGCCAACTATATATCCACTAAATTAACATGCCATTCAAGCCACACTTAACTAAATTTCTAATCAGAAAGTCAGGGGTACTTTTCAGGGATACTTTGCCTAATATGTTGTTGAAATCACTTACGTATTATGTCTAGCACATTCCCACAATTAATTTATTAAGTAATATGTTAAAAAAATCAGGATAAGGTTAGTGTGGCAAGCCTTGTTCTTAACAAACTCATTCTTATGGTATTCACTGTATTGTTTTCAAGACATTTACAGATCAGTTATTTTGTGACCTACTCTAAAATCTTCCCACGTGGAAAATTCTAGCCAGTAATTCCAGGGAAGTAGGGATAATATTTGTCTTCCAGTCACTTGACACTTAACCTATTCCGTAGAGTTTCTGAATCATAAGTATGGCCAAAAATATTGGTACCAGTCTACTTTTACCCAAAGAATCCCAATTTGCCATGAAATAAGTTGAAATTACATTTTCATTTCTTGTTTACAAGAACATGTTAAGTCATACATCAGAAACAAAGTGTCTGCTCTATGGAATAAAGAATAGTGGATGCCATTTCTTTGTGTCAGTTTCAACTTATTTTATGGGAAATTGGGATTCTTTGAGGAAAAGTGGAGGGGTACCAATACTTTTGGCTGCTTCTGTATATTCAACTAAGTTTAACTAGGCAATCAGCAAGGATTTAAACTAATTAAAGCTGAATATATTATTTTGTGGCCTTATTTGTGTCAATTGCAGGCTTCAGTATACCCCATTCATCTTCAAAATAGCCTAATGGCGTACATATCCTGTTCTCAGAGAAAATTGAGTCAAAATGAGAGTTGAACAATTCTGTCTTTTAAAATATTTTTTACCATTTTGCTGTCATTTTTGAACAACTGGTACACTTTTTTCTCTCTCATTTTGAGGATATCTGAAGAAGCTGTTTTTGTTATTCTTAGTATTCTTAGTGAACCCCAACTCCTTTTGAGCTTTAGCTTTTCTGAAAGCTTTGTTACGTTGCCAGTCTATTTGTTGATCTGTCCTTTTTTCTAACTCATACACATGTCCTTTGTTTTTTACATTTTCATATATTGGCACTCATGTTAGCTTTCTCTGTTTTCCATTTTTAAAAAAATCTTATTGGAATTGTTTGTAAGCTTTTGCATCAGAATTTGTCATGAATCTTCCTTTTCATAACCATCTGGCTTTGGTTGATTCACTTATCTTCTATGTTGTTCTTTCAGGCTAAATAATCCTTGCACCATTCCAACGCTACTACAGACAGTTCCCTACTTACGAACAGGTTACGTTCCAAGAGGCTGTTCATAAGTTCATTTTGTTCGTAAGTCCAACCAAGTAAAAAGTAAAAAAAAGCGGAGGACAACAGGAGGCAGGGCAGGGGTGTGGGCAGAGGAGCCCTATCTTCTGCTGCCAATGTGTTGCCAGGGGAGGCAGGAGAGGGGGTGGTAGAGGAGGAGAGGGAAGTAATTTCTGTGTTTCAAGTTGGGTTCATGGGTGACATAGGCCTGAGATTGTGGTCCTTTCTGCTTCAACTGGTCAGTCATATTCCTCTCTGTGTCGATGCCAGTGAAAATAACTGAGAGTTAAGATGAATTTTGTGTTACTCGAGGTTTTAACTAAGTTATCAATACCCTTCATTTTGTATGGCGAGCCAACATACACCTTCCCCTTTCATCTCAGTATTAAATCTGGCACAGCCTATCAAGGTGTTGAGAGGCACCAGTTCTAAGAATGAAGCTGGAAAATTGAAACCTTACATGATTTCAAGAAACCTGGAGAAAAAGGAACATCAGTTGCTAAAAAAAGTATTTTAATAAACCTGTTTTGTAAAAAGGATAGAATAAGTGCAAAATGAATGCAACTCACCATCAAGATACATATATTATACTAATATTATTATCATAGACTTTTAGAAATAAAGACAATTTGAAACCATTTGGGGGTCTTTTGATTGCTGGATACAACATTACAATCTATTTTTTAAAATCTTATTTGTATTGCTACCACTGCAGGCTTTTGGAGACAGAATTTCAACTTCAATTAACGAAATGAATGTATTTCATAGCATCAACTCTCGCTCAGTGGAAACCCCTGCTGCCTTTCTTGTTATTAACATAAATGCAGGTGCAAATAGCATTTATGTATGTTGATAGGAAGCAGTTGGAGGCATTTCACTGTGGGATGCAACACTTTCATATTGCTTGCATCTGTTCAAATAATGTACCCATGCTTAGTGACATGAGCACAAGGAAAGAAACATCTGCCCCAGAGACCATTTCAATAGAGCAGATGCTTAGATCTTTATTTATGCAGATGTTTTGTGTGATGAGCTGGGTGATAATAAGAGCAGGAAAATTTGATAAAGACTTCCTGTGTGTTAAGCAAACCAAAACAACAAAAATGTGAAGACATCTATACCCACATTTCATTTGCAGGTATATAATTTGAGAAGAATAGAAATCAAAATACATTTAGTAGTTTATCAGTGAACCAGAGATACTGACTTTGACTTGGCCTTTATAGCTATAAATATAAGGCTATAAGTTTGGTTTAAAATTTCAACCATAGTTTAGGTAAGTATTAAAAGGATTGCTATGAACAATGATGAATAACAGATATGTTTGGCTTTGCCATGATTTACTCATACAAATAACTATAGTAAGGTATTTTGTAGAAAGTTCAGACCATTCTTTCATGTCTTCAGTGTTTAATGGAAGTATCCCTCTGGGACATTAACATGCAAATTTTTCAAGGCATCAGCCAACACTCCAAAAAGTACTGATTGGAGCAAGAACAGAACTACAGTTGATTTCATTTACATGTAATTAAAATTAAAAGTATAATTATTTTCCAGTCATGTATTTAATAAGTTCCTTTTCTATAACATTAAAATTACAACTTCCTAAGTATTGATGGTCTTTGAGAGATATACCTAAGACTACAGGTGAAACTTGAAAAATTAGAATATCGTGCAAATGTTCATTTATGTCAGTATGGCAACTCAAAAGGTGAAACCAATATATGAGATAGACGCATTACATGCAAAGCGAGATATGTCAAGCCTTACTTTGGTATAATTGTGATGATTATGGTGTACAGCTTATGAAAACCCCAAATTCACAATCTCAGAAAAGTAGAATAGTGTGAAAAGGTTCAATAGTCTAGGCTCAAAGTGTCCCACTCTAATCAGCTAATGAATCCATAACACCTGCAAAGGGTTCCTGAGCCTTTAAATGGTCTCTCAGGCTGGTTCAGTAGGAATCACAAGCATGGGAAAGACTGCTGACCTGACAGTTGTGCAGAAAACCATCCTTGACACCCTCCATAAGGAGGGAAAGCCCCAAAAGGTAATTGCAAAAGAAGTTGGATGTTCCCAAAGTGCTGTATCAAAGCACATCAATAGAAGGTTATGTGGAAGGGAAAAATGTGGTAGAAAAAGGTGCACCAGCAGCAGGGTTGACCGCAGCCTGGAGAGGATTGTCAGGAAAAGGCTATTCAAAAGTGTTGGGGACTTTCACAAGGAGTGGACTGAGGCTGGAGTTAGTGCATCAAGAGCCACCACACACAGACGGATCCTGGACATGGGCTTCAAATGTCGTATTCCTCTTGTCAAGCCGCTCTTGAAGAACAAACAACGTCAGAAGCGTCTTACCTGGGCTACAGAAAAAAAAGAACTGGTCTGTTGCCCAGTGGTCCAAAGTCCTCTTTTCTGATGAGAGCAACTTTTGCATCTCATTTGGGAACCAAGGACCCAGAGTCTGGAGGAAGAATGGAGAGGCACACAATGCACGATGCTTGAAGTCCAGTGTGAAGTTTCCACAGTCTCTGTTAATTTGGGGAGCCATGTCATCTGCTGGTGTTGGTCCACTGTGCTTCATTAAGTCCAGGGTCAACGCAGCCGTCTACCAGGAGATTTTGGAGCACTTCATGCTTCCTTCCGCAGACGAGCTTTATGGGGATGTTGACTTCATTTTCCAGCAGGACTTGGCACCTGCCCACACTGCCAAAAGTACCAAAACCTGGTTCAATGCCCATGGGATTACTGTGCTTGATTGGCCAGCAAACTCGCCTGACCTGAACCCCATAGAGAAGCTATGGGGCATTGCGAAGAGAAAGATGAGGGACATGAGACCAAACAATGCAGTGGAGCTGAAGGCCGCTATTGAAGCATCCTGGTCTTCCATAACACCTCAGCAGTGCCACAGGCTGATAGCATCCATGCCACGCCACATTGTGGCAGTCATTGCTGCAAAAGGGGCCCAAACCAAGTACTGAGTGCATACATGCTTCTACTTTGCAGAGGTCCGATATTGTTCTATTTCCAATCCTTGTGTTATTGATGTCATGTAATATTCTAATTTTCTGAGATTGTGAATTTGGGGTTTTCATAAGCTGTACGCCATAATCATCACAATTATACCAAAGTAAGGCTTGACATATCTCGCTTTGCATGTAATGCGTCTATCTCATATATTGGTTTCACCTTTTGAGTTGCCATACTGACATAAGTGAACATTTGCATGATATTCTAATTTTTCGAGTTTCACCTGTACATATGAACTGGGGCCTCAGCTTGTACGTTTATGTTCTTGAATCTCTCAGATAAAGGCATTCCATGTCTCCTTTAAAATTGCATTTGCCAGCAATTCATCTTAGAACTCTTAGCATGCAGTTTTAACAGTGAACTGAGATCTATCCTCACTACATATAGATGGGTCTGAATGGTGGATTTTAAACTGACATTCCACATGGCTGTTGTAATAAATCTAACTGAGGGATACATAATGATTTTTTTAGGTGACTGGTCACTCTTGCTTTTGAATAGTATGCCAGCAACCACATTTCAACAAGTGGGTATAGCCAGGGACAGGGCAATAACTAAGTTTAATTTAAATTAGAGCTAAAGCAAATTCAATACAATTGTTTTGATTAACCCTCTGTATGTAATATTTCCACCTTATACTATTTAAAAATAGTTTGGCAGCAACTTTTGGAGACTTTCTGAAGGCCATACCAAAGCTTGGTGGGAATGTGGAGCCCTGAAGCCTGTATGCAACTCTTATCTAAATCAATGTTGGAAACATTTTAAAATTATTGTATTATAAAAACTAACAGAAGAAAAAGTGTAGATACATGCAATAATATTGGGAATATAACTTCAAAATTAATAATTATGATAAAAAGGAAAATGTCCTGGAAAATTATGTCATAAATAGGTCAACTCCTCCCAAATTGTCCATATTACTAAAAATCTCTCTCCCTACGTTGTTGAAAAAAAAATGATTTCAGTGTTGACAAAAACACTATCAACAAGCAATTGCTGCAAATCTGCTGTACATTTCTCCATACAGTTGTGTATTCTTTTAGCCAGGCACTATGCCTGAAAAATCCACAATTCTTGATGTATTGATAGATTTAAATATTGGAGATATAGCCAAGAAAAAAATAGAATTTTTTAACTGATGGATTAAAATTAAAATCTTTAATTTTAATTTTATTCATATTAATAATTTTGTGTATTTTACCCTTAAATGTGGCAATAATAGGACATGTCTAATAGCAAGGTGATTGTAATTTACTCTTCAGTGTGGGGAGCAGATAAATTAAGCAATGCAAACACTGCATACTCATTAAAGCTCTGATATAGTCCTCCAAAAAGCCTTTGGCTTTTTAAACTTTTTCTGCAATGAAATAGATTATTGAAACAATGTTATGTCAATAAGTCAATACAAAGCATAAATTCATATTAATAATTCTGTGGATTTCACCCTTAAATATAGCAGTAATAGGACATCTCTAACAGCAAGGTGATTGTAATCTACTCTTCAGTGTAGGGAACAGGTAAGATTCCCTTTTTCTGTTAAGGGAATCTTAGTTATTTCGGGATTTGCTTTGTGAAAATCTGTATTTGATCTAGCAGAAATGAGCTGATAAATAAAATGACTTTGTTATTTTTCTTTAAAAAGGTATGTGTTTACTGTTACTTTAATTATTAATTGTATTTCTTTACACAGCTTCTTGAGAGTCTAGATCATAGATCAATGTGGAAGACAGTGACCACTGGAGAATTGCTAATAAGATGGACTTTTGGTTAGATGGACCAATGGTCTGACTGTGTAAAATGACAGCCTTTTATGTTCCTAGAGAAACCCTTTACATGATAATTAAATGCTCCAGATATGTAAAGGGCCATTTATTTGTGCTGGATCTCCTAAACTGAATTACTGTAATCAAAAAGGTACATATAGAAGGATTGCTTTTGCATTACAGTTTACTCAGGTACAGGTTTAAGGTCTTTTGCCTTTGAGCAAGTTACCTGCACTTGTAAGTGTATTCCTGAGTTTTTGTACAACTTTGTAAGCAAAGCAGGTTTCATATTCCATATTCATGAGGTATGTCCATTTGATCTTTAAAGAAAATATTATCCTTTTAAAATTCTGCCTTAATACTTCATTCTCCTGTGAGACCTAGTCAGCATAATTTTTCCAGTGCAGAGGAAAGAAGGTATTCATTACCATTTTATATTATGTATTATCAGCTCCTTTAATAGAGTTGAAGTATTCATATTAATTCAAAGAGGACATTTACATCTACTTTACAAAGATAACCTGCTGTGAAATGGCAATAAACATATCCCTGTACAGTATAGTGCAATTTGAACCAACATTGTTTAACAGATCACTTCCTAACGGAGGGGGAATCAAATGCTTCAATACTCTTTATATCATGCTGTCGCAAGAATTCTTCTTTTATAAGACTTCCAGCTTTTTGAAGAGCAACAGGCACAAACCTACTTAAATTTCTTTCTACTTAGGAGTTTAAGAGCTGAAAGAATCAGCACAGCATGGTCTTCTCAGTGATGGCCTTGAGCTCTGGCAGATGCATATTAAAGAGACTTTGTTCAAACCCAAATATATGGATAATCCAAACAAAAAAAAAAAGAGCAAAGCATTGCATTTAGAATGCATTTGGGCAACTTTTATATTTATGATACTGTAGATATATTCCAACTTCATTCTGGTTTGCTTCATGATATGCATGGGGATTGTGATGTAGTTTGCAGCTCAAAATGTATGCAGATGTTTGGGAATAATGCACAAAAATGCATGCCTTAGAAGAAAGTTCGCATAACATATATTTTTGCTGAGGAAAATTTGTAGGGAAAAACGTTGAGACAAGCCTAGTTCAAGCACCTGGTTAATTCACTGGGGTCTGTACTTAGCTGAGCGTACAGCTAAGTAAACATACTGTACACAGTATACAGTGTGAGCAAAGCAAAACCATTAAGAATATGTAGAAACAGCATTAAGTATTCTTTCCCTCCCTTGCCATCCCACAATAACAAAACTGCCAATGGACAAAATTCCAAAGGAGAGCATTCTCCCACTCTCTTCTTTTGCAGGTCTTGCAGTTCAACGTTTCTGGATGCGTTTTGTTTTAAAAAGGAGGCAGTAGGAATGTTGTTCAGCTGCAATGCCCATGAGCAGGACTGAGGTGAGTAGGACTCTGTTAACATACTCAACCCTGCAACTCTTCTGTCTCCACCAGTCAGGCTTCCCTCAGCAGGCAATGCAAAAAACTTCAAGAATAGATTTCCAAGAAGCCAGAAGCTCAGATAAATAGGTTTTATTGTAGCAAAACATTTGCGTCTTGGTCAGTGGTGTGGGAAGAGGGTTGGTTGCCTTGATCTGGGTCTAGAAATTAAAATTTTGCCTCCTGTGTAGTAGAAGTAAGAAATAGCTGGAATTAATTCCCCTTAGTTTATTTAATGGTACTTGGTTCAGGTGAATTTGAATGTAATTGAAAAAAGTAGGCTAAACTGGGATATACCACGTGTGGACATCGGGGATGTTGGTGGAGGGGAGGGAAGATGCTGAGAAGACTGGGGGCTGAGCAGCAACTGAAGAAAAGGGGAATTCTGAGAAAATGTGGGGCCAGGTGGGTAATATATGTTGCACTGGGAACAACTGAGGGGCAAAAGGGGGAGATACACACCAGCCTTGTCTTACTCAACAACATTTTGTTATTTGGGTAAACTCTCAATGTCATGGGCATTCAACAAGAGTGTGGAGCATGTTGAGGCTCAGAAACCTCCCTGTTTCAATTGTCCACTTTAGGTAGAAACATTAACACTGGTTAAGTTATATTCAAGATTGAAATAATGGCGTCAGTTATCCTGTGAGCTCTCTAACATGATTGTGCAGAGCTGTGACCTCATCCTGTTTATTCTGTGCTCTTTAATTGAATGGCATTACCTGGAAACTAATTCAGGAAGGAGGAAGAATAAACAGCCAATGAAAAATGGTTCTGAACAGAACTGAGAACAGCAAGCAGATTTACCACATTAGGAGACTCTCGGAGCTAGACAATTTGATGTCTTCCAGATGTTTTGGACTACATTTTCCACAAATTCTTCCTGTTGGCCATATTGCCTAGGGCAAATAACAGCTAAAGTTCAGTTGCTGTCATATTGTTATTCACTGCCTGTGTGAAAACTACGCTCACAGACCTTTTCAATATTTCGGTATTTCTGGGCTCCTCTGCTTGTGGAACAGGCACCTTCAGTTAAGCTCCTTTAGACTCCAAATATTTGGTTTGGAAGGTCTACATCTCTATTGTTGCAATTCCTGGGAAACTTTGCTTTTCACTTTTCCATCAAACATATTCCTTTGCTTTAACGTCTTTCTTTTATGTAACTCTTGTTTAAATTCCCTCTCCTTATCAAAAATTATTTCTTCAAAGACCATACATGCATCGACAGACAAATCTGTTTTGTTTCATGCAAAAAAAACCCCCTGTTGTAGTGTAGAAATTGGCCAGCCCCTTCCAAGCAATTCACAGTCTGGCTGAAATGAAACTTGGAACAGGTTTCAGTTCATAGGGTCTTCCAGGCAAATAGGACAAGGCTGGTGCATCTCATTCTTCTCTACATGGCCTGTGTGTCAGACTGCCACTGATTTTCTCAGTACCCTGTCTTTTTGCCACCGCTGCACCTCTTGTTCGAACATGGCATATCCAACCGACCTTCCCACATCTCCCCTGATGTTCCCAGGACCCTCCTTCTCTATACTTGCATTCCTGCATCTGGACCGAAGCATGGCATTTTTGACTCCTCTGGATTTTTCCAGGGCCTTTCTTAACCTCAGCTGTTGCCCTATGCCAGCATGATTGTCTGGGAAATTCTGGGAGTTAGTCCACACATCTTAAAGTTCCCAAGGTTGAGAAACACTGCCCTATGCTGCCATAGTGGTTTTGCATTTCCCCCACCATCTCTCATCTTGGAACACCTCTGCCAGAACACACATGGTACCAGGTCCATGCCTGGACTAAATACCCATGTTTCAGTCTTGGCACAGATCACCCGATGCCTCTTGTTCAGTGTATGAAATATTTTGCACATCACTACAGATCTACAAGAGGAGCACATGTTGGCTTGTTTGCAAATCCTCTGCCTTTTATTTTTAAGATTGTCAATAAATTGTCACACCAACAACCTCTAAAAATGGTTCCTCTTTGTAAGGATTAAGCTCTCTTCTATCCCCTCTGATTCTAAAATGTTCCCATCCTCTTATTTTTTACAATTTACTGACTGTACCATACATTTCCTGTACCTCCTTTATATCTGTGTTTGCATCTCCAGAATCTACATTTGTAAATAAAAGGTTTGTATGAATCAAATCCTAACTTCCTGCACACATACATTGCAACTTATAATGCCTTCTAAACTATAATTTACATCTGCTTTTTCAAGTCAACAGAAATTTGGCTGTTCTCTTCATGACCTTGAGATTGCTCATTATGTATATAAATGATTCAGTCTTACCTAGGAACTTCCAATTCTTGCCTCATCAGCTTCATTTCTTACACTACCTCTGATTTTCATCAGAGGTAGTGTAAGAAATGTATCAAATATCTCTGAATGTGGATATTTGATACAACTTATATAATCTCAACTATATCTGACTAAATATTAAATGCAGGATACTTTCAACTACTGATTAGAATTCATTCTGGAAACATCAATCCACCATCATTAATATTTGTCCTGTTCAAGTGAGGCCGATCAATTTATTTCCTCTAGCTCCTGGAACATTAATATGCAGTATTAATAAAATCTATTCCTTCTTCTCTGCCTGAACCCTACAATTTTGTTTCCTATCCTTGCTTTCCAATACTTTCATTTTATTGTATCTGCTTGCTGTCCTAGTTTACTTTTGGGTGCTCATATTTTGTAGTAATAATATGAATAGATAACAAAAGCGCCTAAATTAAAAAAGTACTGTTCAATTTAGTACTATATTGTTTAGAATTAACTTGGTAGAATATATTGTCAGATATATTTTACAGCAATCTTCCCCAGTCTGGGTACCCTCCAGATGCACGAACCCGAAGAAAACTGAGCAATGGCCATGCTGGCTGGAGAATTCTGGGACTTGTAGTTCATGCATCTGGAATGTACCTTAGGTTAGGGAAAGATGTTTTAGACTGCTAAATTTGGCTATATAATTCATAAAGTTTCAGAGCTGTTCCAGAAAATTCTTATTGCTTCCCCTCAATTTAAATGCTTTAGAAGAACAAGCATAACCCTCACTCTATTATATATGTTTCTTTTATCTTCCATATTTATGAGTCTATTACAGTAATATATCAAAAAGACAAAATGACTTTCCTAGCCTCTGATACAAGTTTTTCAAAGTGGGAGAGGATCACAATGTTCTGCTTTCTTATGTTTCTTCTTTCAGAAAGTCAGGCCAAACAAGTACTTAGTTTAATTTTTTTCTTTGATTTGTTTTAATTTACTGCTTTTCTGGCAGTGAGCTGCAATATATCGATTGCCAGCACAGCAGATTTATTTTTTTTCATTTCCCCTTGGAAAGTTAATATTTTATGGAAGCACTTCTATTGGCCTTAGGGTTGATTAATATTTTTCAGAGCCGAAATTTGTAGATAGATTGTACGTAGCCATATCCGTGTTGGCATATTGTTTGTACTGCAATACTTTTAAGTTCCATTAATTTAAACACTGTTAAAAGTAAAATATCAGTTGAATACAAATGAATGTAAAAGACCCACTGTTCAATTTTTTTTTTAAATTTATTTATTTATTTACTTACTTACTTACTTATTTTGAGAGCAAAGAAATGACATTGAGGAACAGCCTGGTCTGGACTTGTGCTCTAAATCTGTGCAATATCCCTCATATTCAAATTTAAGTTTCAAAAGCATCCTTGTTGGGAGAAATCTGCTTTGAACCCTCTTTGGCAGAGAATACTCACAAGGGCTATTTACACTTGAGTAACAGTAGGGAAAGAAGCTTCTCTCAGCTCTGCTTTGCATCTCTGTGCAAAATTTCTCTCTCCCAAGGTGGTTTTTCATTTGTAAATATCAGTACTGGGTCTTAATTACAAACTGAACCTCAGTTAAACTAACCTCCATGTAGTCGTCCTTATTTGGACTTGAGTTGAGGGGTTGGATACCTCTAAGTAATACACTTACATTATCAGAAAGATTGCATACGTTATCACTGGACACAGCAGCTGTAGCCACAAGGCTGTATCAGAAGTGGAAGAAAAATCAACTGGAATCCTTCCCATACAATATTTTCCTGTAGGCCAGGTTTTTTAAACTGAAGCAGCTTTAAAATTTGCAGCAACAGTGACCATGAGTGCTCAGCTTCCTTTCCTTTCCTTTCCTTTCCTTTCCTTTCCTTTCCTTTCCTTTCCTTTCCTTTCCTTTCCTTTCCTTTCCTTTCCTTTCCTTTCCTTTCCTTTCCTTTCCTTTCCTTTCCTTTCCTTTCCTTTCCTTTCCTTTCCTTCTAAAGTTCCCTACATGGAAAAAAAATTCTTCTTACTCCCCATAAATAATCTGACCTTGGATGAATTCCCCAGGCTTCTCTGCCTGAAAGAATTGTTCCTTTGCTTTTTGAAGCAGAGCTGTGTTTTCTTGTAGCCAGCAGAACAATGTTGCAGGCAGTGATAATTCAATTTATTCTTTAGAATTCAGGCCTCTGCTGTTTTACTTCACCAAAGGTGCCTATCATATCCTATTAGATTTTGATTTTATCTGATGTGCCTTGACTGTAGTGTAATGCTTTCATGATGATAATCATAAACCTAAGAGAACAAATGACAGCACCTAGACAATCATGTCTGGCTTGAAAGCTAAGCAGGGTAGCGTTAGTCCTCGAATGGGAGATGTCCATCCGAGGAATACCAGGGTTGTAAACCAGATTGGGAACTTGAAAAAACATCCTGGAAGAACACAGTAGGAAATCACTTCCATTCCAAGTGAAGAAAGCCACACAGAGCTGTGGGGGAAGGCCCTAGCAGTTGAGCTTGTCCTGAGGGAACTTTTACTTCATTTAGTACAGATAATGTCAGTGAGGAAGAGAATTCAGCTAATGAGAAATTCTATTGACAGACATATATTTCATTCTAAAGCAAAAGCACAGCATTGTATGATGCTATCACCTCTACAGGGCTTGCACGTCAGCTTTCTTTAATGTTCCTGGAGTGTTATTTTTACAAGAGTCAGAAGAGTCCAAGGAAAGGGGGTGTGTTCACTTCAAAAGGAAAGATTGACGGTTTTAATTTTAATACTGTTTTTCAGATGGTTTAACTTGTTACAATTTTTTGTGGTGTGTGTGTGTGTGTGTGTGTGAATAGGCATAATCAGCCAGGCACCAGAAACTACAGAACACGGAAATATTTGACTTAATGCCTTTATGGAAATCTATTAAATGATCATATGTGAAATTTTATGCATATAGTAGTTCTGTTTGCCCCATAACAAAAGGAAAATTGGAGATGAAAGAAGTGCAGAATAGGCCCATCAAAATTTTCAAAAGACTGAAATACCACTGGGATATTTTCTGATGACAAAAATGTATAAAGATTGTGGTTTTTAACTTTTTAAAAAGACGATGAATAGGGGATCTAGAGAAATACATAAAATTATGTATGATATAGGAAAGTAGATAGAGCAAATTTTTCCCTTTCATAATTTTAGAAAATATTAGAACCCATTGTGGTCCAATCTAGCTGAAAAAGGGATGAAGGAAGTAGGTCAAATGGAAGAATTTAAAGATGTGATTCATAGCCTTTAAAAATGATTGCTTTAATGTACAAAAAGAAAAGGGAAAATGATACAACAACAACAACAACAAAAAGCAAAGAGACAACAAAAACAATGTATATTTTAAAAGGGTGAAAATGTATCATAAATCCAAAATTGTAAATTCAGGGTGGCCCTGTCTTTTCCATCATATATATATATATTTGCTACTCCCCCTTGGTAAATCCTCAGTTCTTCATTAGTTATAAATTCCAACATTGTCTATATAACCCAGGAATCTAATTCATATTTTTAAAACTATTAATCCTTCCAAAGTCCTATCAACAAACCTAATGAATATTAAATCCAGACTGGTTGAGAATGGAATCAGCATGCATGTTAATGTCCCCTCTTATCATTTTACACTTGAGTACAAGGAAGTTAACAGCCTGCCCCTTTTAAACATTCTATTTAGTGTTCTGGGAACCTGAAAAAAAAAAAAATCAAGATTATAAGAAAAACAGTTAATATTCTTTAAGATCCCAAACTACTGATTTGTTTTTGTATAAAAGATTTAAGGCTTCTTTGATGGAGAAACACCTGATTCTGCTAATATATAAAGCTATATGCAAAAACAAGCTTGCAAATAAGACACAACCCAACAGGGCCACTTATAAATTGTGTCGCAACTCAGAAAGGGGCTAATAGGGCTACTTATTTACTTATCAACTTTTACATTAACTTCTTAGGCCTTTGCATGATCTGGACACTCATCCATCCTCCAAAGTTAGCAGATAAAAGTTTACTGATCCGACTGCATTCAGATGATATAGTACTGTGATTTTATCACAGACACTAGTCAGCCTTTGGGGAGCACCGAGGACCACTGTTCAGTACTGCATTCAGTACTCTCATTTTGGTTAATTATAAGAAAACAAAGATTGTTTTATTTGCCTCAAACTTCAGGGTTAAAAATTGGAATGTCCAAGGCAACATCCATGCTGCATTTTGGAGTAATATTTCATACCTCAAGCAAGAAGAGGATCCAACTTGTAAATTGCATAGAGAGATACTGCAAGTATCTTGGAATTATTCCACTCAAATTGAGGCGGTGTATTTGCTGTTATCAACCTACTGGAGAATAAGTCATTGGTTCAACCCCTGTATGAAGCTCAGGTCCATACTCCCGTTATTCTCCTTTTAAAACCATGCAATCCAAATTCCTGAAAGCAGAAATCAGATTGCCAAGTGGATCCCTAATCTGCTTTGCAGCTAGACACTACTTTGACCAAGATGGAGACTTGTGTTTGGATAATGATCATTATTCTCTGGTTAATTATTAATTTCTGTTCAATTGACTTTCTAGATAGATTTCATTTGGCCTGGAAGAGACTCAGTTGGATAAATTGCTGATCTCTCTCCAAGGTTTTTTGTTGTCCATGAACTGTGATCAAAGCTAGGGTGCTGTCTAAAGAGCAAGTCTTGGATACCGAATGTAAAAATGAGTTAATTCTAGACTCTAACAACGTTGAGTAATAGAGACTGAGTCTGAGTCTGCAGCCAACTAAAGAGTATATTGCCTTGGAATGGCGTAACCATGGCAGAGCTTTCTCTCAGGCTTGATTTGATGTTCTTTCATCTGCTCCCCTGTCTCCAAATACAGATTCAGTAGGACCCCATGAGAAGTGAACCTGCCCTTGCGGCTTTGGGATGGTCAAAGTAGTTAGGCGTGTTCTGCTCTATTGTAAATTTTATGAACTCTACTATGCCACTTCTGGTAAACCTTCCAGGCCACTCAGATGAATTGCTTTCCACACATTTACTTTTGAGTTGGCAGTCTGCTAGTACCTAAAATGTAGCAAAATTGGTGTGGCAGCACGTAGTGTGTGACAATAGATAATGTAGGAATACCATCTTAAACCAATATTCATCTGTCTCTTCTGTTGTGATATATATAATCTACTGTTTTTATGTTGCTGTCTGCTTTATTATGTATTATATTGTTGTCTGGATATTTTGTTCATGTATGCCATGTTGTGCTGCTGGCCTTTGGTCAGTCATTCAGTCATTCATCCATTTCTTGAACTATACATGAACCTGAATACCATTACAGTAAATGCCACAATTCTGTATTTTTACCATTTTTATCAAGAAATGTATGTATCCATAAAAACTGCACAAACATGCATTAAAAGTATGGATGAAATGAGTGAATTGTAAGAAATAAGCAAAAACTGTGATTTTTATGCACACTTTTGAAAAAAATACAAATTGTTGCAAATTAAACAAGACTAGAAAAAAAGGAAACTGAGGAAAATTTGGCTTAGCAGATTCACCATTTATTTATCTGTTGTATTTATACCTCATGCTTCCTCCAAGAACTGAAGGCAGTGGACGTAACCTTCCATCCGTTGATGCTTCCCACAACAACCCTGTGGGATAGTTTGGGCTGAGAGATAGTGACTGATTTAAAATCACCCAGTGAGGTTCTCTGAACCCTAGTCTCCCAAGTCCTGATTTCTTCCATAAAAAGAACTTAATGTTTTCTGGAAATGATGAACAATTTACAGTGTCGTACTTGCAAGTAAGTGAAGACCTAATTGTATTAAAACACTGGCTATCCAACCAGTTTCATCAAGTCACTCTGTATCTTGGATTCAGTCCAGCTTCAGGTAAACAATGGCATTTATAAGAAATGGATCATTAGATTTGTCTCTGACCAGGAACTGCTGTTTCTTGGAAGGGTCTTCTAAGCCCTAGTTGAAATTCAGTTTGACCAAAAGACCTAAGTCCAAATCTGGCTTCTTAAATATTTTGCCAATGAAGTCTCTGCTGCATTTGTTGCATTGTAACACACTGAATGACTGGAGATCACTTTACTCAAAGAAGCAATAATTCTCCAATATTGACAGAAGTGACAAATCATAGTGCTGCAGGATAAGTGGAATCCATCTTTAGTGAGTAGTTATGACCTGAAGTCAAGAGCTGTGCCAGCAACTTCCACTGCATGCTAGTTCGTTTCCGTTTTGTCATAATATGCTACTGAAATAAATCCTCATGTACTTCTCAGCCAATCATGGAACAGTTGAATCCTGAATTTCATCCAACCACTTTTTGCTATCTGCCAACATATTTTGCTCCTAAGTGCAAATCAGAAGTCATTGCCAGTAAATCCGCTTTCATACTTTTAAGTCATATTGTCACCTACTATGTGTTCTGCCAAACTAATCAATGTTGAAGAGGGGGATGCTTTAAAATATAGACAAGGTCCAGAAGGCTGCTGCTCTCTGGCACATTTAGGAAGATGAATAGCATATCTGCAGGACTTCAAGGCTGATCAACTGTGTTTTCTGTCTGACATGAAGAGTGGAAGGTAAGAAAGAAAAAAGGTATCTCAGGATAGTCTCAAGTCTTGGGTTATATGAATTTCAAGATACTTCAAGTGACATGGCTGATTCAAGATGCTTTGCTGCCTGAAGAAACTCTTGTTTCATGTGTAGTAGCAAAATTAATTGATTCTTTCTAAGCCACCCCCACCCCCACCCCCAATATAGGCGATGTGGATGCTACTGCACTTCACTTGAAGGCACTGTGTCTAACAGAATGCAGAACCAGCCACATGGCAGAGAACTGGCTTCTCCGATACCCTGTTACCATTCACAGCATCTGCCGCCTGAAGCAATTGCTTCTGCCTAATATTGGGATCAGCACTTGCAAAAGATTTCTCAGTGTATTCTGGATATGTTGAGTCCTATATGAATAATATTCCTCCCATTTTATATTTATTATATCATTCGTCACAATCTTATGGTTGATGAACTGTTGAGAGAAGGACTGTTTGGAAGCCCCTTTTGGACTTTTTGTGTGAAACAGAAAAAAAAAATGAAATTGTGTGATATGGATTTGATGATTGGTAATACATGGATCTTATGTTGTAATCCTAGAGTAAGAGTACTTATATCTGCTGTAGAGTACTTATATCTGCTGCAAAAGAAATTATTTTTTGTATTTCTCTTTTTCTTTCTGCAATCTGTTTTCTTCTCTATTCTTTTTTCCTATTCTTTTTCTTGATTATTGGTTCTTGTTAGATCTTATCGTTTTCTTTTAAAATTTAATAAAATTATAAAAAAAAGAGAGAGAGAGAGAGAAGGACTGAGTAGAAACATGATTATTTCTAAATTCAAATTAATAGCAACTTTACTATAAAAATGTCCAGGCCCTCTGAGTGTCTCCAAGGTGGAAAGGACTGGAGTACAAACTGAAACTGAATGTGAACAAGACAACATTCACATTTGAGGGCTGGACTTTAGGATTCAAGGGAAATGCCTACTCTGGATGGGACTGGGCTCCCATGTAAAGATCAGGTTTATTTTTGAGAGGGTCCCCCTCAATCCAACAGTGATGCTGGACACCACATTGATGAGTAATCAACTATGTCCCTACCTGGAGGAGACACCTACTTTCAGTGACTCGTGCTGGTAAACTCAGGGTTGGATTAGAATAATACCATGTATTATCCATGGATCAGCCTTTAAAAATAGTTCAAAATTGGCAGCTGGCTCAGAGAATCCACATATCTCCTTTGTTCGAACAACTTTACTGGTTGCCATTTGCCTTCTGAGCCCACTTCAGAGTGTTAACAATGGCCTATAAAGTCTTACATGTCTTATCCATTCACTTATTCATTCTCCTTGTATACTGACAAATACAGGCTTGCAGTAACCAAAGAATGCAGGATAGAAGGTATGGAAGCAAGCAGTTTTGTACATAACTTGATACATAACTGCTTACTTCCGTACCTTCTATCCTGCATCCTTTGATTAAAAACGGGGCCTGTCTTATGGGTCCTGTGATGGATGCATTTGACAATTCTGTTTTCCCTGGGGTGGGGCCCACGTTGTAGGACAAACTGCCACTGGAGTTGAAGCAACACCCTGCCATGTTATGGTTTAGGGGTGGCTCAGAACATCCTTCTGCCCAGGTCTTTTAACTGTTTTAATTTTTAAAAAATATATATAGTTGTTACAATGTTTTAAGGTTTGTTTTAACTGCAGTTTTGCTATCTTAATGGTGTTCACCCTCAACTAGTACGGTAATGGATTGTATTTAGTTGCTTCAGATAGATCAATGAGTATAGTAGGAGCTGTGAACATTTAATTGCTCATTAACTTATGAGACAATTTATTATGCATACTTCTTATCTGGCAAGTCACTGTCATGAACCAACATTCTACCATGTTTTGTGAAGATAACCAAGACATCCTTGGTTATGTCTTTTCAACTGAGGGGCCTCACCTTCCCACAGTTCTTGGGGTGTTTTTTTTTTTTTTTTTGCTATGTGTGACTCTGGGAGATAATTACTATCATGTAGAAGTTGAGATTACTGGTTTCCTTTTCAACTAATGACACTAGAGATCCCATGCCTTTGTTAATATTTAATAAAACTTCTGACTTAACAGTTGGGTAAATGAAGTATGTAATTATGCTATTATGAGAGACATTCTAGAATTTTGCTGTTATTAATAAAAGAAGTTAATGCCGGACGATAGGGTCCTTCTCAGCTATGATGCTAGGAGAAACATCATTTCATTAGGATTTCTCAAACGGAGACAATCCATGACATGAATAATTATTTTATAAATAATGCTCTTTGCTTTACAAAAATCAGCTTTGATAGTGATGTTTGCTGATATAGCATGCTGTAGGTTTTGGTAATTAGGAGACATTTCAACAGGTACTCAAAATTGTGGTTCTTTCTAAATTATTCCTACTTTATTTATCAGCACAACTATTAGAAATTACTGCAGTAACACAAAAGTTTTTAAATTTAGTTGTTCAGGTTCAGTTTGCCTGCCTCTTTGTACCTGGTTTTTAAAACAAGCATTTGTCCTGTGTTTTGTAAAGACATTGCTGAATCCAAAAGCAAAGATTTTGGTTGCTGGTTAAAAAAGAAAGAAAGCTAAAAATAACCAGTAACTATAATAAAATTTCCATATTTTTAATTCTTTAGGTATCTGGGTATTCTTTTGTTTGCAAATTACTGTGTCCTGAAAAGATTAGACTATGGTGTGTGCTTAATGTTATTCCATCTGTGGAGAATATTGCATTAAACACAACAAAGGAAATGAACAGTTCAGCATCAGAATCGTTGGTCCCAGGAATCTGGGTTCGTTGGCATGAATAAATGATTTTTGCAGCTCCAATATTATAGCTCTGAACTAGATGCTACAGCAATACTTACAGTTTAGTAAGAAAGGCCTCTATTTTTAAATAATGAATCCTTCTCATAAAAAGTCCTTCATGACTTTAATTTTTAAAAAAGGCAAGTGATGGAAAAGATAGCTGCCCAAGGCCTTGAAAAGTTGCTGTCCGGGCCTGCACTGTTACTAGGCAAAGGAAGACAATTGTCTCAGGATCAGATGCTTGGTGGCAGCAGTGACAGCTCTCCAAGTGTTCCTTTCACTCCACCAGGCCTTGGTAGATCAGAAGAGCAGAACTGGGTGTGCCACTCAGCCGCTCCTGCATCCCTAAACCAGCCTAGTGCCTTTAGGTGTAGTGAAGAATTCTAGCTTGTTGCAAGTATCAAGATAAGATTAAGCTATCAGTTCAGCTGGCTTCTCCACATGGAGTAGGGGTGGAAGTGCAGGCATAAGTGTATGGAGGGTGTCCAGAGATGGGCCAAGTAGAATAAATTACGTTGAGCTACATGGACCAAGAGTAACATGGCAAAGGGAGCAACTCCCCTTATAAAAATAAACCCTGATCCATGATATTATAGTGTTTATATTACAAAATCCATCTAACAGCACTGTCAACAATAAGATGGAGAAAACTGTCCAGTCTACAATAGTTCAAGTTTAATTACTCTGTCCAAGCAGTAAGAGGGAGCCGCTATAAAAGTAATCAAGAAAGAGAAAACTGGACCCAAGCAGCTGCGTGAAAAAGGATATTCTTTATTTCTGAACAGATGGGTACAATTTGATTGAGAGGGAGCTATTCATTACCAAAAGGAAAAAAAGAGGGGGCGGGGCTGGTATTTACTTATTACCTTTAAAACCTGCCTTCCTTCCATGATGGAACTTGAGGCAGCCCACATGGGATTCTGAAGCAGTCCTGGGTCTGCTTTCTTTCAGGTGACTTATGAACACGCCCCAGGGTAAAGCACAGCTATACAAATGCTGCCCTACAACTTAGAGATCAGGCTGATCAATTAAGTGTTTTACCTGTGGGAACACTCCAGTACGTTGCAAATATATGCAGCCAGCATCTGCTGAAGTGGTAAATACTTTCCATCACCTTTTTAAAGCACCCTGTATATTTATTAAAATGAAGGAGGAGGAGAAAGAATTCTTCATGGAAAGTCTGAAGTGATACTCGGTTGTCTTGTTCCTCAGCATTTTGCCCCCTCAGTTCATGGCTTGTTTAGCTCAGGGTATACTTTTATGCCATTTTACTTAATTAGTCATGCTTTTCTTTTTTTAAATCTGATTTTCTTCCAGAGAATTTTACCAAAAAAAGAGAGGCATAATATATGATTAATAAGAAAAAAAAGTATGATGAAATGGAATATTCTATAATGCCTCTGAGGACTGGGCTCATGAACTAGAATTATTTTGCTTCAAAGACTAGGATTTTATTTAAGCATGATTTCAATGTTTGTTAGGGAGGCTGTGAACCTGGACAGTGATGTATCATTAAGAAGATAAAATATTACCTGCTTATATACTGTATGTTGGCTTCCTTCCTTTCTCTGAAAATGTTTAATATTTATTTGTTTGTTTATTAAACTTGTGCACCACCACATTCTCTCAACTGCTTACAATACAGCCTAAAATCATAAAACCCCAACAAAAATTGAGGTCAACAGGCAGAAGAAGAAGAAGAAGAAGAAGAAGAAGAAGATGATGATGATGATGATGATGGTGATGATGATGATAGGGTAATACATTAAATCAAAAAACACTCCTCTGAAATGATTAAGTTTTCAAAAAAGTCCTGAAAGCCAGCAGCGGGGAGGTGAGTCTGATCTCCATAGGAAGACCATTCCAGAGCATTGGCACCACTACAGAAAAGTAGTGCCTTCAAGCCTTGGTCCCCATCACTGCCCAGAAGTGTGGGACCACAAGCAGCTGTTTCCTACAGTATCTGGTGGTCAGAGCAAGTGGTCCTGTGGATAGCCAGGTGCCAAGCTATAAAAGGCTTTATAAGTGAGCACCTAAAATTGTATCCAGAATCTACTGCAGCCTCTGTAAAATTGATGTTATAAGTTCCCCTCACTAGGAGCCAGTAAGTAAGCAGGTCACCAACATTCTGTATCAGTTGCAGTTTCTAAATGGACTTTTGTGAAGAACATTGCAATAGTCTAGCCTGGTGGTGATAAAGACATGAGTTGTTATAACTAGGTCCTCCTGTATCAGATAAGGTCACAATTGATACACCAGCTGGAGCTGGGCAAAGGCCCCTCTAGCTCTACCTACCAGCAGTGAAGCTAGAAGGAACCCAAATTGTGAACCTGCTGTTTCACCTGTAGTGTCTGCCTATTGCCTATCAGAGACAACACTGCTGTAGACAGAGAACCCCAATGTACAAACAATAACTCTGTCTTACTTGGGTTCAACTTCAGTCTGTTATCTCCCATCCAGTATCTTATAGCCTTCAGGCACCAGGATAGGACATCAACAGCTTCTCCCCTACGTCCCAGAGTGGCAATGTAAAGTTGGGTAACATTAGCGTACTGAAAATACTGCACACCAAAACTATTGGATGGCCTCACCCTGCAGTACAGTGGTACCTCAGTTCACGAACTTAATTCGTTCCGCGACTCTGGTCGCGAACCGAATTGGTCGTGAACCGAATCAAATTTTCCCATAAGGTTCAATGTAAATACGGTTAATCCGTTCTAACCCCTACGAATTTGGTCGCCAACTGATTTTTGATCACGTCCCGAATCAAATTTCCCTATAAGGTTCAATGTAATTACGGTTAATCCGTTCTGAACCATGGTCGTGAACCGAATCAAATTTTCCCATAAGGTTCAATGTAAATACGGTTAATCCGTTCTAACCCCTACGAATTTGGTCGCCAACTGATTTTTGATCACGTCCCGAATCAAATTTCCCTATAAGGTTCAATGTAATTACGGTTAATCCGTTCTGAACCATATGTTGTTTTTTTTTAAACCGCAAAAATATGACACAAAGTACAGTATGAAGAGAGAGAAAGCTAACCTTGCTCGACGCGACTTCTGGCGTGGAGGACAGGAAGGCATGTGGGGAGGCGGTTACTGCTTGGAGGGAGAGTCCCCCTCCCTACAGGAAGCCGTGACCACGTGTCACGGGAGGGAAAATGGCCACGGATCCTGTTTGTCACCCGATCTGGCGTTCGCGAATGGAGGCAAAATTTTGAGACCGGAGCTGTTCGTGAACTGAATTGTTCATGAACAGAAGCATTCGTGAACCGAGGTACCACTGTATATAGTTGTTAAAGAGCAAGGGAGAGGGAACTGACCCCTTTGGCTCCCCACATGCCAAAAGCCATTGGGCCAACCTTGCATTCCCCACCACCATTGGCTGAGAACATCCACTGAGGAAGGAGCAGAACCACTCCAATCCCCAACCCCTGTAGGAGTTGTCAATTATAAGTGAATCAGGGCATGATCTGCCCAAGGAAACAGGGTGATGGACCCCTTCTCCAGCTCACCAATTATCTGCTCAGAAGCAAAAAAAAAGGTCTAAGATCTGACCACCAATATGGGTTGGGCCCAAAATTACTTGAGACAAACCCATAGTCACCATGAATGATATGAACTCTGAAACCAAAAGGTGGGGATTTTCCGCTACCAGCCAGAGATCAGCTCTAATAGCTCAGGAAGGGATCTTGACAGCCAGAAAGCTTATTACTACACAAGCTGGATTCCAAGCTGGTCTCTCTAGCCCATTGTAGCATATAAGCACTCACACCTCACTATCTCAAGAGCAGCATCCCTGACCCTAGATAAAGTGTCCTTATGATAAGAACCACTCCCTTCCCTGGCCTTGGTATCAGGCTACTGAAACCTGGAAGGTCGGATAACTGACAAGGTGCTATAGTCACTCCCATTGAAATAAACACTGCTTCTTTGGTTATGAGAAAAAGGGATCATATTTGAACTCTGTTCTTAGACAAGATTCTCTTGTCTATCTATAACTCAGCCGAAAAGGAAGCAAACTAATCAAGAATTAGTTGTGGAATGAATGGATACAATATGAAATTATGGATTGGGTCCAGTTTTAGCCTCATCTAGAGTAGAACTGTTGAAACTGCTAAGACTTGTACATCTCTGGAAAGAAGGACTATTTAAGTAATCTCAGTGGATCTGCTTTAAGTAATATTAGGTTTAACTCAGATTAATATGGGTATTAGAGGATCTGAAGTTCAAAACATTTGGAGGGTAGCAGAAAGTGGGCCTAGATAACTGCAAGAGGGACCTAAGATAAAATCTCTATCTTGAAGCCACCAACTAGGGTGGTGTTATAAAATTTTGGATTTCATAGTATAACCTTCCTCACAGAGTTCGCACAAGATGAAGGAGGTAAGTTTTTAAAAAACACTTTCAGTGATAGAAAAGTACTTCCACGATTATTAACAATATTCAGCCAAGACCTGCCCCCAGCTTTTCAATTCATGCTTTGATAGTTGCTCTCAACTAGCATGATTTTTTTCCCTTGTGACCATTTTAAGACTGATAATTGCAACAAGTGTGGAAAATTTTTAAAAATGTCAAAAGCTTTGACTTGATAATTGTTTGGGTGGGACTCTCTTTGAAGATTGGGATATGGAATTGACTGAGGAGATTAACACAGCCAGGGAAAAGAAATCTCTCAACGATTTCAGTGGAAGTAAAACAGTATGACACACTGAAATGGACTGGCAGCAATGAATATTCACCAGCATCCATCATTCTCAATTCAAAACTCTCTGCAACAAAGTATGCATCCTATAAAGAATGCATGTTTAGAAATTTGAGTACAAAATAATAGCAAATATTAAGCTTGATTTTTAAAAAAACATACATTAGGGAAGGTTGCATATAAAACAATGTACATTAGGGAAATTTGCGTACAAATTTCTATATGTTATACATGAAAATTTAAGACATTAACAAAGACCTAAGTTATATTGATCCATCAATATTATATCTCTGATCCTATCCCCAGCAAGAAATGGTAGGGCATCAAGACTTGAAAAGAGGCATGGCAATGATTACTGGAGTATGTAGGGCCAAACATCTTGTAGAAGACAGAGGGAATGGCCTTGATGGACAGGAGGAAGAACCAATCAGATAAAAGGAATCTGAGGTAGGAATGTAACTGCAGTAAATGTCTCAGACAAGACCCTCCCTAGTTCTCAAAGGTAAAGGGAAGGAGGGAGGAAGCACATTGAGACTTGCAAGATTCTGTTACCATAGCTTTACAATAAAAGTAGTACTGACCTACATGACATTGGATTCCTAGTTCGATTAACCTTGAAGGACTGACACATCTTTGCCCATCTTTTTTCATGGTGGTTGAATTTCACAGGGAAAATATCTAGCACAAGATGTCCACATCGTAAGTAGTATACAATGCAGAACAGAAACAAGCAAAGAATAACAGCAAAACCCTCTCTAGTCCCAGTATCTGGTGGTGTAGATGTAGTGATCATTGAGGTTTGGCAGTGCTTTGGATTGACCAAATGGTGTGTTGGATTGCCTGGGAATGCTCACATAGTGTTTCTCTGTTATTCCTTAACCTGGCTGCATCTTTCCTTGTGATTGTGTTGTTGCCCTCTGAAGCTGCAGTATGATCCTGGGAGAACATGTGTTTGGTTTGAGAAGTTGCAGGTGTCCCATGCATACTCAAAGCACCTTTTTGTCTTTGAAATCTAAATGCTACATAGCTGTAGGATGGGTCCTTTTATTTACCTCTAAGACAGCTGGATGAATGGGAGTATTGAAATATAATCCCATTACGTACATTAAATAATTCAATCACAAAAGCATGAAGATCAGCTTTTGCTCAGTTGGCATCCTTCAAATACCTGTTGTGATTGGAGTTGTTGTCCAACACACCTGGAAGACAACAACTGATTGAAAATTACCATATTTTTCCGACTATAAGACGATACTTTTTTCTAAAATCCTTACGCTAAAAATTGAAGGGCGTCTTATGCAAGGAAGTAAGCCGGGGAGAGAACCGCGCGGTTGCAAAACTGCTCATACTTTGTCTCTGCAAACAGGCTTCCTCCTATTGCCAGCCTCCAATCATGAGTGAAATAGCTTGACTCTGCAAACAGGCTTCCTCCAATCACGAGCTCCAATCACGAGTGAAACTGCCCATACTGTCTCTGCAAACAGACTTCCTCCAATCACGAGCCTTATGTAACTGACATCAGCTGATGCTGAACAAACCAATCGGAGGAAGTCTGTTTGCAGAGACAAGCTATCGGCAGTTTCACTCGTGATTGAATGTAATCAGTTATGCAAAAGAGCATGGAAATAGAGCTGCAGAGAGACGGTTTGGACCTCCTCCCACCAAGTGTATCAGGTCAATGTTACCTAATTACTAAATAAAAATGTGTTCTGCACTATCTTTAAAATATTGATTTCTTAATTTTGGGTTGGAAAAGTGGGGGTCGTCTTATACATGGGGGCGTCTTATTGATGGAAAAATACGGTAATATGGATATGTTTCAGACTCTCTTTCCTCAGCCTGATGCCATCTGGACATATTGGGATTACAATTCTCAAGATTGCCATCTAGCATGGTCCTTCTCAGAATATATATAGCAACTCTAAATAATTCTGGATTACAGTCTTACACCATATTCTAATTTCACTCTGAGTTTCCTCCAAATTCCTCTAAATTCTAGATCTACATTTGCCTCATTGACAACACAGAGGGAAACATTTGCCAGACATCTGTTATATATTCAATTATAGTTGGACTTCTCATTTCCAAGTTAGGTCTTCCAGGTCTCTCGTGTCATAAATTACATACCTCATTCCTTCTTTCATTTAAATTGGCCCTCCAAGAAGGATTGCAGATGAATAAACTACACTTCAAGACTAATGATTTTGCTCCGCTTATCAAAATATTGATCTGTTAAGAGGATGTTCCTAATCAGGTGGAGTATTGAAGGAAATTTTTGTAAGTTTGATGTCATGAAACTCTGGAATTTGCACTGTTTCATTTTCTGGGTCAACAAAAAGTGACAGGCAATTAAAGGTAAAGAACTGATATGCTTGAAGAGTAAGCAAAAATGAGAGGTGAACTAGCATCTTGGCCAGAGATTAAAAGGAAATGTGGGACTTCATTTAACTATAAACTGACAGGTGAAACAGACCAGGGAGAAGTACTAGGAGTGATTCAGGGACACAGTTCTTGAATTGCAGCTTTTAATTTCTCTCTGGGCTAGAATGGGATAGGAGTTATGCAATAGTTCCTTAATATCCCTCCCAGCTGTTGAATACAACTACATCTGGAATGGAACATTGCAATGGAATTACATTACAGCTGCAGAGTTACTAAATACTTAACTACAAATATATATATTTACAACTAATTTAACCGGATTAGAGGAATAAATCTAATTTGTCATTAGCTGGCAAGAAAAAACTGGAGTCAGATACAGAGATATTTTTCCTCTTAAAAATTGTACAGTTAATAGCAGTACAGTTATGAACAAAAAGGAAGCAACAGATGGTCAGTCTGAGAGGTCAGATACAGTACATGGGGCTGTAGAAAGGTGGGTAATTGCTATTCATTTAGTTCATTGATTTATAATTTTTTTAAGGTGTACCACTGTAGCTTCCCATTTCTGGCATGAAAATGTCTTGAAACTGATCTCTTAATGTCAATATTCAGATTTCAAACCACTGTTGAATTTAAAAGATAAAGCATGCTCGTTCAGGCCAAGGGTCTACCTAACCTAGAATCCTGTTTCTACCTTTAGCCAAACACCTGCCTCCAATAAATCCCTAAGTTTGGCATGAAGACAGCAGTGTTTCCTTTTCCATCTGCAATACCTAAATATTTTAACAAAAAGATTTAAGGAGACATTGCCTCTGAACTAGGAAGTTCTGTTTAGTTACCACAGTTCGTATCTGTGGAAACAACCAGTTCTCCAATGTAGTAATGTCTCTAATCCGGCTGCAAAGTCACTTTTCAGCAGCCTGAAAGCTTAATAATTATTTTATTTATTTTTTTAAAGAAATGTCTATACTGCCTTTCATCCAAACGGATTCTAGAACAATGCATATGAAAAGATAAGAACTCTAATATTATAAAACACATTTTAAAACCCACCATATAAATCATAACACCGAGAAACACAACACATTAAATAATACCCCAAAGAGCGCTGCAACCAATTAATGATGCCTGAACAATTAAAATGTCTTGACCTGGTGTTGAAAATAATGACATTTCACAGCTCTCCTTAAAGATAATGTTCCAGAGTCAAAGAGGATCTTTGTAACATACCTTGTAACTCTATTGATGGTGCTTGGAGTAGGATCTTACCTGAATATCTTCACACAGAGTTCCCCAATCAAGTGTCATCCAGATCTATAAAATGTAGTATATAAAGGTTGAAGGACAATGCCTTTAAGAATCTCAGACTGGGAAATCTTTTAATTCATGGGCAGGCTAATAAGTGGGAGAAATGAAGTTTATTTTTTTCCAGCTTCCTACAGGTACTTCTAAAAGAAAATAAGCTTTTAAAAAGTCTTTTTAAACCTCAAGAGATTGGACTCTAGTCTCCAGATGTAATTCAAAGGAAAGTTAATTCCAGAGAGCAGGAACTAAATGGGAAAAGGTCCTAAAATGTGAAGTGGTAGCTTCAATATGAGAAAAATCTGATCAACTTGATTGTACAATCAAGCCAAGTGCACAGGAATAGCCTTCCCAAACCTGATGTTCTCCAGAAGTGTTGGGATGACAATTCCCAGATTCCCCAGCCATGGTGACAGAAAGTACTGTAGCCCTGGATTATGGAAGATACCAGATTGGGGAAGGTGAAAAAAGC
The DNA here is from genome assembly GCA_030867105.1 of Liasis olivaceus. Taxonomy (NCBI): domain Eukaryota; kingdom Metazoa; phylum Chordata; class Lepidosauria; order Squamata; family Pythonidae; genus Liasis; species Liasis olivaceus. The sequence goes on from CM061351.1 coordinate 15,805,230, forward strand.
CTTACTCTTATAAATACATCATATGAATACGTAAAATGGATATGAAAGTCTTCCACCTGTGTGCATAATTTGCTTATAAAAGGAAAATAAGGACTCTGATAAGGTGCACAGTGACAAAGGTTGCTAGTATTGATCAGCAGGAAAAGTTGGCATCCACTTAAGCAATTTGAAAAGGACTATAAGCCATACATGGATGGGTAGCCCCAGAAAACACAAAGCCTACTGAGAAAATCATGGCAAAGCTTTGACAGCGGGCTCTTTCATACAACATGTTCTGTAACAAAGCTGCTATTTCATGGTGTTTCAGTGTGAGGAGTTAATCAAGATGTGGCTCAGGCGTCCAGAAATATGTCACACTCAATCCCAGCACGACCCAGCATTCTTTCCAATTGCCTTATTTTGCACTATTCTGGAATTTTCCAGCAAAGCACAAGTCAGTTTGCTGGATCTTAAAACGGAGCAGTTCGTCTTAACTGCAGCTGACATTTGGATTCCAAACATATAGTCTTCTTTCACACTCTCTTATCCTCCATTTTGCTGAAAGAGCCTTCCCGCAGCTCTTCCAAAATAAATTTTAGAGGTTACTGACTCAGGACCAGTAAATGTAGAAGCAACATATGGAAGCGCTTAAGGTGCATTGACGTATAAAGAGAAAAGTGCTGAGGTCTTTCCTTGGCTTCACTTTCAGCAGTTCATGTGGTGAGTGGAGGAGATGAGTTGATCAGTTGCACACCCTGAACCTTTGGAGACTTCTGAATCATTTTAAAATTTCAAAGCAGAGATGGAGAATCTGTGGATGTTTGTACACATTGAACTGGAGAGATATTTCTGGGAAGGATTGGTAGGCTTATAAGATTTTAAACTTCAGATTTTGTTTTAATTTAAAAAAAAAAAAATACCAAGGGCTGGGTATTTCTTCTCTAGCAGCAGCAACAACCATCATCTGGGACCAGAGTCTGGATCTGAAGATCTTCTCTGGATCACCAGCCCAGCAGAAAAATAGAGGGAAGTGGTGAGGGCCACATTTAAAAACAGTCTTGTGTGATCTGATATTCTCCAGATATGTTGGCACTGCAGTTCCCCAAATTACTAGCTAGCGTGGCCAGGATGCCAGGAGGAGAAGACTTATTTAAAACAATTGTTCTGGATTCAATTATTACCAATGCTCCTTTGATTCTTTTCAGCTGTGAACAATTTTCAGCCTTCAGCCTGATTTAAAAAGTTCTTATAAGTGATAACTGGCTCTCAGTGGTCTCTATTGTCTGTTTATGGGGCAGTTACAAAAGGCAAGAAGGTAGTCATAGCAGTGCAATTGAAGATCTGACCCTTTTGTGTGTTAATGTTGCACATGTACAAAGGGGCATGGCTTCAGTTGTGCTGCTGTTGTTATGCAGAGTGCAGCTATAATCACAGTTCATGCCAAAAATACACACCAGCATTAGAGAGATTTAAAGAATGCAATGGCCTTATCTTGTTCTCCAAAGAAATCCAGCCAGAAAGTATAAAATATCTGGTTGTTTATTGAGAAAAATAAAAACTACATAAAATACAAGTTTCATGTAAAACATAGAAAAAAATCACTTCTTCTCATATATGTGGCATCCAAGACTTATCCACTACACAAGTTTAACAAAGTCTCTAGCCAAAAACTCTCAGAGAAGAGGTACACTACTTAGTTATTAGTTACTACTACATAACCCATAAAACTGATTACATGATGGCTAAAATTCTACTGAGAAGTGGGGCATGTAATCCTCACACTTTATTGACACTATGCACCACCCCTTGAGTAACTAGCATACAGACGCCAATAGGTGGCAGTAAATAGCAGTATACGTGCACACTAACAGTAGTAAATGCAGATGGCCTGACTTTTTAGCCACAACAATATGTTTGAAGATAGCGAGGTGCATTTCTTCCCATGGGAAAATCCTAACAGCTGTGACCACCATTTTGCCTTTTTTGATAACTCTCTGTAGCTGGTTGACCTTCTGGCGAATGTGTTTAGTCTATTCTCTGGCAGCAGAGAACTAGTAGAAAGGGAGAAGTCTGTAGCTACAGCAAGCCTGAAATAATCTTAAGATAGTTATTAAAAAGATAGAATTCCTCTTAAAAAAACAAAACAAGTGACTCAATTCTATTAGCTTTGAGTTCCTAATGAATAAAATTTATATTGCCCCAGCCAGTGCAATTTTTGTCCCCCTCATACCTCCTCCCCCAAGTCCCACCAAAAGATTCTCCTATTCCTGACCTATTCCTTTTTTTAATAGTAATGTTATTAAGGATTATAATTACAGTAGTAAAAAATAACACAAATTGAAAGAAAGAAGAATAGAAAGAAAGAGTAGAAGATGCAGAAAAGGAACAAAAAAAAAAAAAAGGAAAAATAGAGAAATAGAAAAGAAAGAAAAGTAAGAATATAGTAAAGAAAAAGAAAAGAAATATATAAAGAAGTGACTTCCAACCTTCATCACAACAAGTATAAGCAATTTTAGTAACTTATTGCCTCCTCTTAAAATACAACAAATGATCTCTTCTTCCCATGTCTTACCCATAAATAAACCCATAAAGCATTATCATTTCAGCCCTGGTGTCAGCAAAAGTCCATTAAGGGTTACCAGAAATAACAACATATCTATGTTAACCTTGATCAGATAAACCCACTTTATATTCCTTCCTTTTACTTCTAACAATCTTAATCTTTAGTCCATTCAAATAATGCTGTAGAACTTTTTCATTTTTTCTTTGTCCCTTCTCACAAGATTCTTCAAAACTTTAACAAGCCTCTTTTGTAAATCCAATATAGGAAAATTATCCAAGTCACTCTCTTGGTTTATTGTTTGTATATCCCTTTTAATTATTAAAACACCAGCCAGTTTCTTTTGTATGTCCAATGTAACATCTTTTTCCATGTCATTTTTGTAGCCTGTCATTTGTAAATCCACTTTCAACTCAGTCTTGATCTTCTCAGGTAAAACCTGTTCCTCTTCCATAGCATATTTTAGATACAATCTCTCCATAGAGGCATATGTCTCTGTTGACTATTAATAATAACTTCTGAGTCCATTTTTCAAAAATATCCTTCAATATGTCCAATATTAGAATATTTTGCCCCATTCTGTAATTGTAAGCCAAGTTTATGTGTTCTTCTCTTTTAATTGTAATCTTTAGTTCCCTCTTGTGTCCAATTTTTAAAATCTTACCTTATTATGTTTTTTAAATTCAAAACAAAAGCATTTTCCCACAGGAAGGATTCTTTATAATTAATTCCAAAATCTTATTTCAAATTTATCTGAACCATTAGTCCATTTGTAACTTTCTAAAATCAAAGTTTTAATCACCCTTTTGCTGTTTATTCCCCCTCCCCTCACACACAAATATTTAAGTTCTAAAACTGGTAGTTAAAACTTTATTTTGCTAAGGATTAAAGGAAAAATCACCTAGTGCTGTCAAACTTGCCAGTACAAAAAAGCTGAAAAGCTGTTGACAAGTAATTTCCAAAAGCGATTAGGAAAGGAAGAATGCAAACGTAGTGTCCTTTCAAAGGCACTGACCATGGTTTGAGCAAGATGGCTATTCCTTTGTTCCCCAGAGCGTTAAACCCACCAAAGACTACTTTCTTACAGTCTCCTCATGAGGAGAAGCTGTCTGGAGTACTTGTGGGCAATCTCAAGTCCTCTCATTATCTGGAGAGGTTCAAAGAGCCGGTCTACTCATGGGCTCTTCATTCTTCACCATGGTTGTCGGCTCCACTTTTCACGGAGTTGTCTTCAGTCCACCATTTCTTCCTCAGGAAGTCCCTATTCCTGACCTATTCCATTCACTTTTCTGTTTGATTCCACCCACTTTAGGCAAGTGTCTCCTCACAATTATCCCCGAAGGAAAGTTAGCCTTTCACAAATACATTTTTAAAAAGTCTCATTTATTCCCAATTTATTGATTTTTGGGTCTGCGTAGAGAGCTATTGCCTTCACACACTCAGTTACTTGTCATTCTAAACAAATGTAGGGTTTCTAAAAGGACTGTTTGTAATGTCCAGTTGTTCTAGACTCCACACATGCTGGCTGGGGAATTCTGGGAGTTGAAGTCCGCACATCTTAAAGTTGCCATGTTTGAAAAACACTGCTCTAGACCAAGTCAGATTATCAGGTCACATTAAGGACACCAGGGCCCTTCTCCAGCTTGGCTTGGTTCAGTTTCTTGGGACTGCCACCAATGTAATATGAAGCTTTCCACAAGGGAAACATACATTTTGTAGCTCGCCCTGCTTTTCATACCAGCAGACTACTGGCCTATTTTGCCCAAAATTTAGGTAATGGAAGGCTTGAATACTTCACTTATAGCTGCTTAATGAATTGACGGTTAAGCAATTTCCAGATTCACAGTTCAATCTCTCTACTTCTACATTGCAGAAATTCTAATAAATCTGTGTTTCTCTGCGTGGAAACATAGGAGTTAATTGTCAGTTTGATTAGAAATTAGGTTTTGCTGTGCAGTTTTTCACATTACTCAAAAAACACAGGAATGGACTTCTAGGTAGAGCCAACAGATATTAACATTATGATCAATGCATTGTGACAGCAAATGTCTCAGAGGCCTTCATTTTAGCTCTTGTATGTTACCAACCCAGCAAAAAGCAAATACTATTGAAAATCCTTTATTCCCATGCCTTTTCTTTACTGAAAAAGAATTATCCCAGTGGCAAAAAAAAAGTATCAGTGATCATGAGGCCTCTGATCAAGAGATCTTCACAAATGTGGGAAGATGCTTGGTCAGTATTTCTCAACCTCAGCAACTTCAAGGGAGTCAACAGTGGACTTCAACTCCCAGAATTCCCCAGCCAGCTCTTCACCTCTTGAAGTTGTTGAGGTTGAGAAACACTCTGCTAGGTTTTAGTTTCTGTTTGAATTTTTCAACTCTGGTCCCTGTAAATGCTAAGTGCTCTTCATCTTAGAGTGCTTGCATTCTTTTAAGTGTTTTCCTGACTCAGGATGCTGAAGCTGAAACCTTAGCATGGACCCATTTCCTTCCTTGCCTCCTACCTGCCTCAGCCATTTCAAACTTCCTGTTTTATTTAACAGTAAAAGGCAAGAAGTGCTAAAAACAAGCACTGTGATATGACCATTGTGCTATGTTTAAGTACTTCTGTCTCTTTTCAAAGTTCATAGCACATCTTTTTTGAAGAAAGAGAGGCGAAGTATACAAGAAACAACATTGAATCAGGCCTATGATAGATGCAGAGCCTGTGAAAGGCGAATGCACTCTAATGGTACAGTGATCTTTACAGTAGATAAACCTTTCAAGCTGGATCTAGAAGTATAATCTGTTCTTCCTAATTCAAGAGCTTCTGGCTACTCTGGTCACAGTCATGAACAGGTGAAACATTCATCCTAGTCCCATTTGAGCAAATGCTGAGCCTGAAGCTGGTTGCTTGGTATTCTTTTTCTAAATTTCTCTTTTAAAATCATTTGTTCAGGGAGGATGGCTTCCAAGCCAAACAAAATGGCGTCCAAGGTTCCAGCTGCCAGTTCACATGGGCCCTAGGGGCATGCCAGGGAAATTAAGACTGATTATAGAATTGCAGAGGTGGGAGGGACCGCAAGGATCATGTAGGCCAGTGCTCTGGAGCATGCAAGAAAAGCAATGAAGCCATCTGCAAGGGTTGACCATTGAGCCTCTTCTTAAGAAACTCCAGAGATGGAGATCCCACAACCTCTGTAGGCAGATGGTTTCACTGTTGTACAGATCTTACCCTCAGGAAGTTTTTCCTTATATTTAAACAAAACCTAGGTAGGTCTTACTTATAAAGCTTGAATAATAGATATATTTCTAGTCCTAGTTTCTATGGCCTAATTTCCTGTAGCTTCTCTTTATATAACTGAACGAGCTATCATGTCTTCTTTATTTCATTCATCCTCAAGTTCCTGTATCATCTTTGTGGCTTCCCTGTGAACCTTCTCTAACCTGTCGGTGCCCTGGAAATGTGGTGCCCCGAATCATACCCAGGACTTCAGCTGTGGTTTTACCAGTGATAAATATATTTCAGGGTAGCAGATAAAGATCAGGGTAGCTGGCCAGTTTGAGGGAGGGCGGGCAGTCAAGCAATCTAGCTCGCTCTTCTAGGCATATGGTAAATATATTTGATGGTGGTGGTGGAGGTGGAGGTGGAGGAAGGCCTTATAAATTTACATTGTAACTAACTAAACGAGGATGGTGCAACTAGGGCAGCAATGGAAAACGGATGAAAACAATTTGTGGGGGATCCCAAATGACTTCTTTCCCAAAGCCCTTAACCATGAAATGAGGTTGGATCAACAAGCCAGATAGCCAATTAGCACTTGGATGGGGTGCATAGTGCTAATTGGTTAGGCTTTGTGACAGTCACTTCCTTAGTGTGTACTATGCACAGAGAGACAAAGAGAGGCTGTACATTTGTCTGAATACATGGGCCGAAGCTGGTGCGTGGAACTGAGAAAGAAATCCATACCAAAAGACTATAACAGAAGAACCTTTCCTTCTTCATGCATTTATTTATTTATTTATTCAATATAATTTATATGGCCACCCGTCTTGCACCAGCGACTCTGGGTGGTGACCAAGGATCAAAACAAGGTCTATAAGCAATGACCCACGACGAACAAGGACAATAGGGTAGGACGTCTGCGCTTTCTCTCCTCTTATTTGGTATTACCCAAAGTATGGTGCTGGCAATAGCAAGACCATTCTTCTTTCATTTCATTTCATTCTTCTGTTGTTTTTTTAGTCTCAGAAATATAATACGCTTAGGCTAGATGTGACAGCAGCTTCTGCTAGAGTCTCCCCTTTAAAAATCCATTTGCAAATGAGTATCTGACCTCTGTAGTTATATGCTTTTAAGCTTCTTACTCTGTTCTGTAGTTGCCATTCTAGCCTAAATTTGCAACCAGTTGGGGAAAAAAAACACGACTAGTGCCCTGTAATGAAATCACAAATTAAATCCACAGTATTACATTTCAAAAGGCTCATTCAAGGCAACACATTCTGATTTCTTGTGTCTTCAGTTCAAAACTGTTTTTTATGATTGGCAGAAATGATAAAACTAATATTATCATATTTTTGTTTGTTTTTTCATTATAATGATTTGCATCCATGGCATATAATATAGGTTGGGTGATACAATCTATATTTATATTTGTGCATCCAGAGAAAAATCCATTTGAATTGAATATGATAAATGGTTGTCTGATATATTGGTTTGAGAGAAAGGAACCCTGCAGGAGAGAGGTTTTTAAATTATTCCTTTATTTATCCTACCTTTTATTCTGACAACTGCCCCATTTTAAAACTCACGGGCTGCTTCTATATATTTTTTAAAAAATTGTATTTAAAATTATTTGAATTTAAATAACGTAAGTCACCAACAGTAGTTAAAAGTTATGAGACTGCATGCAAATAAATTAGTACAGTAAATTCAAAATGCGCTAATTTTTTTCACTGAAATTAGAAAAGCCCTATCATGTTTATTGTGAATTAAGCCATTCTATTGGACTCAGCTTTTTAAAAAATTACTATGAATGGCATGTTTTGTCAAAGTAGCAACAAGCTAAGATTGCACATGGGAAGCTCTGGTGTCCCATGATAGACCATCACCCAAACAACAAGCCTGACTTAAAGTTGAGACAGATAGACTAGTTACAAATGTAAAGGGTGATACTACTTAATTGTGGAGTCCTTGGGGTTCTCTGTGCTTGGTTGTTTTCTTGCAGACATTTCATTACCTGGCTAGGCAACATCTTCAGTGCTAGAAGGGAGTGGGGTTTGCTCTCTGTTTATATACAGTAGCTTGCCCTGTCAGTGTTGGTGGGGGCATTGTTTTTTCTTCAGTAGTTCCTAGATTAGGCTGTTGTTTACTGCTTGATCATTTGTCTGGGTTGGTAGTTCCTTGATTAGGGTTTACTGCTTGATTGTCTGGTGTTAATCCTGGTGTTAATCTCTGCTTATCTGAGTGTTGATTTATGTATATTTTCTTCCACTGATACTATTTAATTGTAATACTTAATATATCATAATCCTATATTATGATTATTTTAATTTTGTTGATTTGCTTGATTTATAGAGGCTTTATTTTTGCTTGATTTATAGAGGCTTTATTTTTATTGTTGTTGCTGATTGTTGTTAGCCACTCAGAGTTCATGAGTCAGATGGATGGCCATATATATTTTCTAAAGGAAATAATAAATAAATATGTTTGTAACAAACCATTAGCAGCAGGAAAAATTACGTCAAGTCTCTAAAAAGGAAAGTGTTAATGGACACAAGACTTTGTAACTGTTGAATTACAATTTCAGGCACATCACAATGTTAAGAGTTAAATCTTCAGTACAATCCTACATAATAGCTATCTGGGCTTCTTCCAATACACCATTGCTACTCAGATTGGTGGATTTTCAAATGTATTATGGCTGGTGCTCAGGGTTGGATTTTCAAAGAGCAAATGTAAATATGTGGGAATGAGTTAGAGTTAGAGTTAGAACAGAAGCTACTATAATTCTGGCTAAACTCAGTGGTTTAATGATCAAAACCTGGTGGTTGTCTATTTATTTAATTGTTACATTGATATACTGTTGAATCTGGGGATTGCCAGCTGTTTGCAACAAGATCAAAACAATTAAAACGTCTACAGTAATAGATCAAAATTAAAGTGTCTACAATAATAAATTAAGATAATTTAAGATACTAAAACATCAATCATAATAATCTAGATAGAGCCATCATATTAATCCAAAAATAATAATCACAACCATGTTAATAACAACCGACAGCAAATTAATTAACTATCCAGTGTCCTCCAGAAGAACATCATCTTTACTATTTTCCAGCATGTTATTTAAAGAAGGAGCAAGACTGATTTTGGAGGGGAGGCTGTTTCATAAGTTGGGAGCGATTAGCAAAAAATGCCGCCGCCTTTGTCCTTCCTCACTTCACAGAACTGGGGAATAACCATCAGCTTCTCCTAAGCTGATCGCACTGTGTGAGCCTGAGTGTCAAGAGAGAGAAGATGATCCTGCAGGTACCTGGGCACCAAGCCATGTAGGGCTTTATAAGTCACAATCAGGACTTTGAACTGCACCTGACTGTCTATTGGTAGCCAATGCAGGTTGTGCAAAACAGGTGTCGCATGCTTCTGGCAGCCAATATCTGCCAGCAACCAGGCTGCTGTAGGGCTGCAGTTTACAATTCAACAGTTTTGTTGGCTGGAATAGCAATCTTAGACTGAATTAGGAAAAACAAAATTAGGTTGATCAGCATCATACTATGGGATTTAGCACTGTGATTGCCTTCAGACTTACTCCTATGGGAAAGCAACATAGAGGAACAGGCAATCCCCAGGTGAAGCATGTCTGACTTGTGGACAACTCATACTTATGAATGGACTGCCATAAAGCCTATTATATTAAAAATTTGAGTTAAATACAATGGTTCAGAATATGCACTACTTTGTGATGCCCATGAAAACATTGCGCTGCTTCAGCATTTCATCAGCTCAAGGAATGAGAACGCCATCTGCCATTTGAAGTCAGATCACGTTGCCATTAACACTGTTGAGAGGCTTAAATGTTCGAACTTACCTACAAATTCAACTTAAAGACAGGCTTAGGAATGGATCTCATTTGTAACCCGGGGACTGCCTGTATAAGTAAACATAATTGAGAAGACTCCAGTTTTAATCAGATCCATTAGTTTAGCAAGCAGAATCAATCAGTTTATCCACTTCCACGTGCTAGTATTGGGACTGTAACTCTCAGCTGCTAGCTCAGAGGCCCACATCTAGAAGGTGTTTAAGTTGAAGAAATGGTTAAGTTCAAAAAGGTTATGGAATGTACAGTATAAAAACTTAAATCCAGTACTAGGTTCTGCTCAGTTCAGTGAAGGACATAATTCTCATATGTTGAAGAAAACAGACCTATATCTCATTTCTTTCCATGGAAATGAACCAGGTGGCTGTGATCAGTTCTGGGTGTGCAGCAGAGTTTCCTACCTTGGTAAGAAATCCCTGGATCAGTACATTTATTTTTTAGATCCAGCTCCTCCTGGCTCTTGAATTTGGGAGGAAATTAAGCTGAATACTTCCATATGGCTTCCTGTAGATACCTCACTGTGCCAAACATTCCTCATTTCCAGTCCCAAAGATTGTTGGAGACGTTGTTCTGCACCACTTGAGAAAGTTAAAGCAGGAATTCCCAGTACCTCCTTGTCCCCCCTCCTGGTGGTCCAGAAATCTTAGAGCTCACTTTGGGTCTTCCATCTGTGAGAAAGAAGAATGGCGGTTGTTCTTTTCATTTTCATATGATTACAGTATCTCATAAAATGTCCTCCAATGTGCTAATTTTCTAATTTATTGCTTGGAAAATGACTAGCTTTGCAATGATTCTGAGGCCAGAGTAACTTGCTGTTCTTTCTTCTTGGATCTCTAGATATGGGACTTTTTAATCATATTAAAATCATAAGATTGTTTAAGGTAGGAAAGTAGACCAAATCAAAAGCACATTGTGCAATTTTTTTCTATAATATAGCAGAACTTTGAACTTTGAAGGGCTTTGGGGACCATAGATGATTCTCAAGGTTATGCATCCCTCCACTGTGTAGGCCACTGTTTCTCAACCTTGGTAACTTTAAGATTAAGATTTAAGAATTCTGGGAGTTGAAGTCCACACATCTTAAAGTTGCCAAGGTTGAAAAACACTGGTGTAGAAATTAAGCGCAATCCAGTTCTAGACCCAATATATATTTTTTGTTGGGCGCAGAGGACAAAGAGGTACCCTCATTTCAGGAAAAGAAGGCAAATAGGCTGTCACTTGATAGAACAATACCTACAAATATGTCTGTACCTACAGATTCACACCTTGATAAGCAGCAGATTCAGTTAGGGAATATCGAGCTGACTATAACTGGTGTGCCCAGTACTGGCTATGTTCACACACTAAGACATTATTTACTAAGTGACACAACTGATTGTGATCATCCAGCATGCTAAGCCGTAAACCATGGCTCACAAATGACGGTGGTTGATTTCATACCACCATGTAAGCCACCAACAAAGAAATCCCTTCTTCGCTTGGCGCGATATATCAACCCAGGCCCCATCTTCAATTTCCTTGCCCTCATTCTGTCCCATAGAATTAATTAGTGGGAGAGTAACGTGGGAGAGCTTGTATATTGAAGCTCCGAGTTTCTTGGTAAGATGTTATACAAATGTGACAGGCAGGCAGATGGATAGCAAAGAGGAAAATAAGGAATTTGAAAGCCAAAGAAGGCCAGACAGCTGGAATCCAAAGTCTCTAGTTCTATCTCATGATCTGCTAGGCTAACCCTTTCTCACACTTCCATTTTGTTTGGAATACAAGCATTTTCCATCTGCTAGTAAGAAATCTCTCCTCTAGAAAATACAAAAAGGTCGGTGCCAGTGCATCTTAGCGGCTGAAGCCAATGGCATTCCTTTTGATCAGTGATGTTTATGAAACAGCTTCAACATGGGGACACACCCTCAGGAACGGCCTGCATAGTTAAAGCCATAACCATACGAAGCCTCACATTGTGCTATTTTATTTGCACTTTTCCAGGCTGATTTATTTTATTCTCTCTCTCTCTTCCCCCCCCCCCCGGCCCCCCGCTTCTGAAGTTACCAAAATCATTACCATCTGTTTAAAAGTCATCAGCAAAACCTCAGTTCTAATAAATGCCAACTTGGACAGCAAAGCCCAAGGGAATTGATGCTAGCATTTTGGTCCTTAGCACAAAGGATTAAAAGCTATTAACATACAGAAGTGTATTAGATGGTTTAGCATTATTTCTAATGATGTTTCCAAAGATGTAGCAGGCAAGATCTAGAATGCAAGAAAAATCTCTAGTTTTATTTCCACTCTTGGGAGATTGCCTGGTCATGGTTGTTACCCTTAAAATGCCAGCTTTTTCCATATGCTCAGCTTCGTTCGTGCTTTGGCAGAACTCTGCCTACATCACATTGAAACTGCTTCCTCCCAAGCTAGCCTATGCTGACCTGATATAACAATTCAAATCTGACTGAGATTAGTGACAGTTTGAACTAGGGACTTGTTGTCTAATGAGACAGAGATACAAGTGGTTTTGCTATAGATTTCCAAGGATGCATCATTATATTTCTTTTTAACATCTTCAGCAAATTTTATGAATCTGAAAGTGGATTTGTCACTCTTGAATTGCTACTAAAAGGAAAGACGAAGGAACTGTCTCTGAAATCCCATTTGAAGTTGCCCCCAAAAGGCCTTGGGCAGAAATTCTCAGCATGTGATGGAACAAAGTTTGGGCTCTCTCATAATACTAAGATGTAATGTAGCTTTATTTGAATATAGATTGCTTTAGCTCTGTGAATCCAGCCATTGCAAATCTTGGCTTATGGGGTAAAATGTTGCCAGCTACATGTTTGTTTATGTTATGTTATGGTTTACTCAACAAACCATGATTATGTAACCACGACTTAGTATGTCAGCTGGGATTTTATTTATTTCTTTATTTTTATTTTATTTATCAAATTTGTCACCGCCCATCTTGTTGAAACAACTCTTTTGCCTGTCCTTAACTCATATAATTGATTGTTCTATGCCTTCCTAAAGTTTAGGAATATCTGCAAGCTTTACTATCCCATCAGTTTAACCAAATGCTATCAATGGCTTATCCTTCCATTGAAAATAGAGAAATGTATGTGGCACACACTAGTTCAAGCAGGCTGAGGGTATAATTTGTCAAAGGTATGCTATTTTTGGTAGCCTTGCAACATGTAGCCCAGAGTCAGATTCTTTGTTTTCTAGATCATTATTCTATTGTTTTATTTTTATATTACACAGACTTTATTGCATATGAAGAACAGTGATTGCACTGTGGATTTTTCCTATCCAAGTTGCTAGAGGAAGGCTTACTGAATTATTCAGGCTAACTCCCTTGGGTCTCATAAATGTAATACAATACTCAATCTCCTTTGATTTTTATTTAGTAAATACTTACAAGCACTTGGGGCAGAAAAGAGAAAAGAATCAAGAGGTGGGGATGATTAGACTTCCTGTAATCTTCTACAGGAAAGTGAAAACATTGAGATTTCAGGCACTTGACCAAGACTCTGCTCAAAGGTAGAACACATCTTTGAGGGTTTGTTTTATTAACAAACTAAATGATATAGAAAATGTATTCATTTAGTATCCGCAGCTTTTTCTTTATGCGCATGGTGCCCAATCTATATCAAGACCACTATGAACAGGATTGTGCTAACTTCATACATTCCCACATACCCCAGTGCCATGTCCTTACATCAGCTTTTCTCAACTTCAGCAACTTTAAGACACATGGACTTCAACTCCCAGAATTCTCCAGCCAGCAATGCTAGACATGTGGGAAAATTCTGGGAGTTGTCCACACATCTTAAAGTTGCTGAGGTTGAGAAACACTGCCTTACACACTTGAGATGTTGGGGGAAAATCCATGAGTAAAGTTGTGTTTTTTTCTCCCCAAGCAAGGTGACTGAGAATCGGAATGAGTCCACCTCCTTATGTATACTAGTCTTATTCATATGAATCATAGAATTATAGGATTGGAAGGGACATTGGAGTCTTCTAGTTCAACTTCTTACTCATGACAGGAATCCTCAGACTGTCCTAGACAAATGGGTGTCCAACCTTCGTTTGAAAAGCTTCAGTACCCATAAATCCAGGTGGCAGATTATTCCACTGGTTAGTAGCTCTCATGGTCAGGAAATTCTTCCTTATGCTGAATTTGGATCTCTCTCTTTAAAGATCCCACCTATTGATTCTCGTCCTGGCCTTGGGCACTACTGTATGTTGAATAAATCCACACCCTTTTCCCTGTGAAAGCCCTTCAGTTATTGGACGGCTGCTATCATGTCTCCCCTTTGCTGTCTCTTCTTTAGGCTAAACATACCCAGTTCTTTCAACCATTCCTCATAGGTTTTAGCCTCCAAGCCCCTCACTGTCTTTGTTGCTCTTCTCTGCGCACTTTCCTCAGCAATTTTCCAAAACTGGACATAGCATTCCAGATGCGGTCTGACCAGTACAGTACAGCACAGAGCAGAACAGTCACTTCCTGTGATCTTGACATTATACCTCTGATGCAGCCCAACATTGCATTGGTTTGTTGGCAGCTACAGCACACTGCTGGCACAGGCTTAACCCATGGTCTACCAGGCCACCCAGATCCTTCTGGCAAATACCACCGCTGAGCTAGGTATCATTTATCTTGTACCTGTACACCTGATTTTTCTCAGCTAAATGCAAAACCTTACATTTCTCGCCACTGAACTGCATTTTCTTGGAGAAGGCCCATTATTCAAGTTGATCAAGAGCCTTTTGAACCTTGAGTCTGCCTTCTGAGGTGTTAGCAACCCCCCCAGCTTTGAGGCCACCATGCACTTCAGTAGGTTAAAGAAAAACAAGAAGTGATGCAGCAGGACGTGCATTATATGTCACGTTTTGTCATAAATAAATTCGATTTGTTTCAGATCTAACTGATGGATGGAGATTTGTCATCTGGCCATTGGGCATTTTTATTGTTCCTTAAAAATTGGCATGAACTGCATCTAGAAAAGGAAAGTGTTGATCCTTTTCTAAATGATAACAGGGACAGGAGTTAATGGGAAAGTTCTGCCCAGAGCCTTGTACCCAGGCATCATTCATGTCTCCAAAGCAGTAAGAAATGGAGAAGAGAATCTGCTTCATAACTGGTTGAGCTGTAACTTGAGTACAAGTTTAGGAAATAAATGCTTAGGTCCATTTTAGTTCAGAAATTTCTGCATTTTAACATTAACATAGAGTCAAACCCAGGTTAGCTGAAATCTGAAGTTCACCCTGGGAAATGTACAAGTGCCTGTTGAGCTGCAAGACTCGGGGAATGGAAGCTACTTTATGGGCTTCTCTGGATATTGGTAGACTTCTGGTGTTCTTCTGCACAGAATGATTTCCAAAATAGTACATTAGGTTTAGAAAAACTACTGGATCTTGAGTTGATTTAATGTAGCCTTGCCAAAACTGTTGCCCTCTAGATGTATTGACTGGGAACTCTGGGATTGGTTCGCTGAACAGATTGGTAGGATTCAAATTGGAAAAGTAGATTCAATATTTTCATCAATGGCCAATTATGCCCCATCTTTGCCCTAAGCTAGTACATGCATTAGGTCTGGGTATTGATCTCTGAGTCACTGTTGCATTGAAGTATGTGTGACCGACATGCTTGCCAGAGTTGAATCTTCCAATGTGATCATCTAGAAAGGCCTGCTAAAAGGCCCCCCTCTTCATGAAATGTATGGGGTAAGATGGCAAGACTTTTCTGTAGGAGCTCCCTCTTTGTGGAATGCCACCTTCACAGGACATGCAGACCCCCCCTCCTCACTTTATTGGCATGCCATAAACACATTAATAATATTAATTTATTTATTTAAAAATTAAATAATAATTAATAATAATAATAGCAAGGAGAGATAAGAAGGCCTTCTTAAATGAACAATGCAAAGAAATTGAAGAAAACAATAGAATGGGGAAGACTAGAGATCTCTTCAAGAAAATTGGAGATATCAAAGGAACGTTTAGTGCAAAGATGGGCATGATAAAGGACAAAAAAGGCAGGGACCTAACAGAAGCAGAAGAGATTAAGAAGAGGTGGCAAGAATACACAGAAGAACTATACAAGAAAGATCTTAATGTCCCTGATGTCCATGCTGGTGTGGTCACTGACCCTGAGCCAGACATCCTAGAGAGTGAAGTCAAGTGGGCCTTAGGAAGCATTGCTAACAACAAAGCTAGTGGAGATGACAGTATTCCAGCTGAGTTATTTAAAATACTAAAAGACGATGCTGTTAAAGTGCTGCACTCAATATGCCGGCAAGTTTGGAAAACGTAACAGTGGCCATGGGATTGGAAAAGGTCAGTTTACGTTCCAATTCCAAAGAAGGGCAATGCCAAAGAATGCTCAAACTATCGCACAATTGCACTCATTTCACATGCTAGCAAGGTTATGCTCAAAATCCTACAAGCTAGGCTTCGGCAGTACATGAACCGAGAACTACTGGATGTACAAGCTGGGTTTCGAAGAGGCAGAGGAACTAGAGATCAAATTGCCAACATTCGATGGATCATGGAGAAAGCACGAGAGTTCCAGAAAAAGCATCTACTTCTGCTTCATTGAGTATGCAAAAGCCTTTGATTGTGTGGATCACAACAAACTGTGGCAAATTCTGAAAGAGATGGGGATACCAGACCACCCTACCTGTCTCCTGAGAAATCTGTATGCAGGCCAAGAAGCAACAGTTAGAACCGGTCATGGAACAACCGATTGGTTCAAAATAGGGAAAGGAGTACGACAAGGCTGTATACTGTCACCCTGCTTATTTAACCTATATGCAGAGTACATCATGAGAAATGCCAGGCTGGAAGAATCACAAGCCGGAATTAAGATTGCAGGGAGAAACATCAATAACCTCAGATATGCAGACGATACCACCCTAATGGCAGAAAGTGAAGAAGAACTAAAGAGCCTCTTGCTGAGGGTGAAAGAGGAGAGTGCGAAAGCTGGCTTGAAACTCAACATTAAAAAAACTAAGATCATGGCATCTGGACCCATCAATCCCTGGCAAATAGAAGGGGTAGAAATGGAAGCAGTAACAGACTTCATTTATTTGGGCTCCAAGATCACTGCAGACGGAGACTGCAGCCATGAAATTAAAAGGCGCTTGCTCCTTGGGAAGAAAGCTATGGCAAACCTAGATAGCATATTAAAAAGCAGAGACGTCACCTTGCCGACAAAGATCCGCATAGTCAAAGCTATGGTTTTTCCAGTAGTAATGTATGGCTGTGAGAGCTGGACCATAAAGAAGGCTGAACGCCGAAGAATTGATGCCTTTGAACTGTGATGCTGGAGAAGACTCTTAAGAGTCCCCTGGACTGCTAGGAGGTCAAACCAGTCAATCTTAAAGGAAATCAACTCTGATTGCTCATTGGCAGGATTGATAATGAAGCTCAAGCTCAGATACTTTGGTCACCTAATGCGAAGAGAGGACTCTTTGGAAAAGACCCTGATGCTGGGAAAGATGGAAGGCAAAAGGAGAAGAGGACGGCAGAGGATGAGATGGCTAGATAGCATCACTGAAGCAATGAGCATGAAATTGAGCAAACTCAGGGAGGCAGTGAAAGATAGGAAGGCCTGGCGCAATATGGTTCATGGGGTCACGAAGAGTCGGACACGACTTAACGACTGAACAACAACAAAAACACATTAAATCTGTTTTATTTCAGTGTGCCTTTGCCCCCGTCCAGCTGATTGTGGATATCTATCTTGGGCTTGATTTTGATTTGTTTTTCAGTATTGAGAATGATTTAAATTTTTGTTTTGACCTTGTAGGTCACCTAGAGTTCTTCAGGACTGAGGAAGGTGGTACGTCCTGTAAAATAAATAAATACAGTTATAGGAATGTTCTCTTCCTGAATTTATATGTCATTTTTCTGCTAAAGGATATTTGCAGTTTATAACAACTGCAAGACCCAATACCCAACATACAGGTGTAGTTTCATACGGTTGCATGATGAGATCACATATGATCCGGTGCAGGGGATGACCAACAATCAGCCCATATTGGGAGGACTGCCCTATATGAATTCCACTTAGGACACATCGTCATGTCAACCACAGCATCAAGATGCCCCACTAACAGTTTTCACAGGTCATGCTGCATGACATTATGAGCCACGCAGAGTTGCTTAAGATGGGCAGTTCGTATAAATCTTTTAAAATAAAATAAATAAATCTATCCCCAGCCTAGCACAAAGGAGAGATCAGATACTTCACTCTTGCAGGAGTATCTGCCTGTATGTGCCAGTTACGCCCATTCCTAGATCAAGGGGCCCTACTCGTGGTCAATCATGCCCTAGTCACCTCCTAGTTGGACTATTGTAATATGTTCTACATGGGGCTGCCCTTGAAGAGTATCTGGAAACTTTAGCTGGTGCAGAATGCAGCGGTGTGGGCAGTTATGTGTGTTTCTAGAAGAACACACATTACATCTCTGCTCTGCAAGCTGCACTGATTACCAGGCTGTTTCTGGGTCCAATTCAGGGTGCTGGTTTTGATCTTTAAAGCCCTACATGCCGTGGGAACAGGTTGGGGGAGCACCTGTCCCCAATCACATCTGCCCGTCCCACCAGATCTAGTAGAGAGGCATGCTATGGGTTCCGTTGTCTAGGGAACTACATTTGAGGGGCTCTAGGTGGTGAGCCTTTTCTGCTGTGGCACCCACATTGTGGAATATCCTCCCCCCTGAGGTGAGGCTGGCTCCATCACTGTTGACTTTCTGAAGGTCCCTCAAAACCTGGTTGTGCCATCAGGCCTGGGGACCCCAGGGGACTGGCAAACTAGTGAGATGACTCCGTTATTATTAACAACCCTTCGCCCACTATTTCTTCTTTTTAGCCTGTTTTTTATAGCTTTTAATTTTTTAAATAATAATAATAATTGCTTTGGCTCTTTATTAACTTTTAGCTTTGTTGTACATTGCCAACTTGTTTTTGTGAGATGGGTGGCTATATAAATTTGACAAACAAACAAGCAAACAAATTAATCTTGAAATGTTGCAGCAAAGATATGTCATCTGGGAGTTTATTCTGAAGCTCTCTTTTCCACAATGGATTGCATTTCCTGTAATTTGGAACTGGATGTCTCAGCCGATTATCTCATGGTTTTAGTTTACACAGGAAAGCAGCCAGAGTTTCAAGAAAATATTTCTTTCTCCTTGAACCATAAGTTTGTAACATTCTGTCCTGAAGCTGATTTTATTCCTGTGCTAAACCTGTGCTCTGCAATGTGATCTCTGGTTACACCCAGAATTCTAGATTTATAATCCTTGATAATCCTTTTATATGAATAATGCAGTAATTTTCTCCTTTCCCTTTTTAGCTTTTATATTAATCCCAGTTGCAAGAGGGAAGGTGGAAGAAAGCAGGGGCATCCACACAGGTGAGTCTTTGTGTGTGTACATGTGAAAAAATCAAGATGGCGGCTGATACCATAAAATGGAAGCCCTGCCCTGAAAGTGACACATGTAAAACGAGGCAGAGTATCATGGTTGTGGCTGCCGTTTTGATTTTTTTCTTTTTAGTTCCCCCATGGGTGCCCTGGGGAAAGATTGAGGGTAAAAATTAAATCTGAAAATGATCTAATTTTCTAAAATAGGACTTTAAAAGACCTAGAAGGCAAAAATCAAATAAAAATGAGTCTTCTTCTTCTTCTTCTCTCTCTCTCTCTTCTAAGAACAGGATTAATCAGCACAGATTATGGTTATGGGGACAGTTCAAGAGGGTCGGTGTGGGCTCTCTCTAAATATGGATTAAAATATTTCTATGAAGCCAAGGCAACAAAAACAAACATAACTCTATTTCTTACTGTGAAGTGTTTGGTTTCGGTCTCCATAATTCAGAAGGTATTTTATTTGAAATGAAAGTTCAGCATTTCAGTCTGAAGGAGATAGTTATGGGCATTGGATGCTAACAAAACTGCTGTTAACTGTACAGTTAAGGCTGAAATCCTGTGTAATGGCTCTGAGAGTTGGGGGCTTTATTTGTAAGTTGATATGTTTTGAACTGTTTTGTCAAATTTATTTCCAGCATTTTTTATCTCCAAGCAAAATAACATCACACGGAGAAATAGTAGGATTGTGCTGGTCCTGGTATCATATCACAACCTATGTGGAAGCAAACATGCATTTGTGGCACTCGCAGCAGGAGACTAACACAGCTGCTTCTCTGCACGTTTTCCTCTCTAAGCCCTATGTGAGGCAATTCATAGTCTAGAGCAGTGTTTCTCAGCCTTGGCAACTTAGGATGTGTGGACTTCAACTCCCAGAATTCCCCAGCCAGCATGAAGTCCACACGTCTTAAAGTTGTCAAGGTTGAGAAACGCTGGTCTAGAGGCCACCTAATGTTAAGAACAGAAGCCCTGCTGGTCGATCACTCCTTGGGCATTCCGAGTTCTGAAGTGGCCCTCCAGCTGCATCTGCGGAGCTCGCAAGCAAGGAGAGATGAGCAATAAATCTTTCATTGTTTCTTCCAGTAGCTGGTATTTAAGGAAATAGCTTGTTCCTCTAGGCATTTATCTAATCCTCTTTAAAAACAATCTTAGTTCATGGCCGTCACCACAGCTGAGGGCACCAGAGCTATGGAATGCATACTGTAACAAAATACTTTTTATGGGCCCTAAATTTTCCAACTCATTTACTTGTTTGGTTGCTGCTGAAACTGCAAAGGTTTACATTAGGGCAGTTGAGTTTCGTGCATTGTTTGTCACATCTTTGGACCTGTAAAGATCAGAAAGGCAGTGGAATGAATCATGCCAACTAACAACAAGGTTAGAAAGTCGGCCCACGCTTCTGTAGTTGGAGGGTTATCTTTTGCACATGGAAGAGTCCTGCTTCAGAGGAGTCACAATGGCTTGTGCTAAGCCATTGTTTTGCTTATTCTATGATTTCTGGACTATGCCACAATTTATTGATTTGCACATGGTTTAGGAACTAGTTTAGAAACTACAGTGATTGAGGTCACACTAAGATGAGCTCAAACAAATGATACTATGGTTTTATATAATGTGTCAGCTTAGACACTGTGGCTGGGCACTAGGCCATCATGGTTTATTAAAATCATGGTTAAAATCATGGTTTAGTGTGATATGTGAAGGTAGCCGTAGTTTAGACTCATGTGCACTTAACAGTTAGCTCAGATTCTGGCAAAACACCCCCCAACAACCCCGCATTGTCTCCCATTTTAACTTTTTAGCTGGATAAAGACATTAAAGGATAACGTTCAACCTGTGAGACTCATGGATTAGCAAAGACTTGAGCCTGTTGCTTATTCTAAACCCATCCTTCTAAATTCTTCACTGGATTGACAAAATGGGATATTTTGTTTTCAAATTTACTTACAAGATGACTTCCTGTTATCTATCCCATACTGTATTAAAGGTTGTAACAAAAGGAACTCCAAGTTTTTCCTTTGTTCTTTTTTCAAACAACCGTGATGCAAAGCTGGCAGAATCACAGTTGCCTGCTTGTTTATTTTATTTCTATACTGCCGCACTGCGTGGATTCTGTTCCCTAATTTATAGATGTGGCCGTGGTGTAATCTTACCCAGCTCATGCAAATGAAAGGCTGGGTTTACACCCCATTGTTTAAAAGAACTTCATTTTCTGAATCTTGCCTCTTTGTCCAGCTGAACAAACTTCCTAGCAGATGTTTGATGTATGATAATTAGATCTAGCTGAAGGCACAGCTCCCGTCTGGATGTCCTGCAGCGTGAACTTAAGGTACCTTACCATATCCGTCCTGGCTTATCAAGGAAGTGGCTTTGCTATGTAGAAAACATTGGGGGATTCTATACATGTTTGACTGCTACATTTTTATTAGTATAAGGTATATATCCACTATTTGCCAGATCCTAATCAGAATAAATTAATTAGCTGAAAAGGAAGTTTGCAAGGCTTTCTGAATTCTTTGCAGAGTCTGTATTTCCCTCCCATAAGCAAGCATCTGGAATAAACTGTGATGACATCAGCATGAGAACATATGCATGATGATGTCATCATGCAAACATCGCAATTACTTGCATCACAATGTCTTACACAAGTCCGTAGGTCATGATGTCACCTTGTATGTGTTGCCAATTCCCCTCTTGCTTCCCACTCCAGGCCATGCGCAGTTGTAGTTCAGCAACACCTAGAGGACATTTAGGGGTTCTCCATTCCTGAATTCTTAATTAGCTCTTGTACACTCTACTTAGTTTTAACTGTATCCCAAATATGTGAACATTTATGAAATGGAGGTGATATGACAGGGTCTAGCATCTGACCACTGAAATAGTCTCTTATTGGACAATAAGGGATAACAGGCTGTGAAAAATCAACCAATATCTCTTTTGCAGGATATTCTGTCTTGTGCTGAAGAACAGCTAAATTGCATGTTGTACTTAGGACAGCATGCAGCCATGACTTGATTTTTGTTTACTGAGTTATAAACATGGGGTATCTTAGTGACCACGCGTGGGAATAATTCCATATTCCCTGATTAGAAAAGGGGTAATCTAGTTGTATGGCTAAGGACTTCAGAAAAATAACTGTTTGGCACTGATAACAAGCACTGCTAAAGATGTTTGCTTGGCATTTTTAACTCGCAATATACAGCGCCATATTGACATCCTTCCAAACACAATAAGATGCTTTCTTTTTTTTCCTAAAGAAAAGAAAATCAACATAATTGAGTCTTTTCTGCTCTGACATTAGCATTCTTGACAAAGGTTAGCAGCAGAGCGGACGCAGAAACGACAACTTCCTTGGCAGTTCTGCACAAATGGCCCTTGTTAGGGTGAAGGAGCCAACTGAGTACATCCTGACTGCTGGATCTGTAAGATGTGTGTGTATCTATCGCCTGATAATTAGTTCTTTTGAAATGGCACAGGACTTCTGGTTCCTGAAAGATATATCCTGTCCAAGAATGCTAGCTACTTTCACTCCCCCCTTCCCCCTGCAGAAGGGGGCCTGGTATTACAGTGGTTCTGCTTCCTATGCCCCACTGTGTCAGACAGGAAAAGGCAAAATTGGTCTTCAATCTGGCCCCTAAAGGAAGCAAAGAGCAGGAAAGTTTCAATCACTGAATTATTGCCCGCAATTTATCATTAATCAATCAGAGAGGTATGAGTGTTAAACTGCTACATGGTTCAACTGGAATTGTCCATATCAATTTGCAATTTCTCTTCTAGAGAATCTTTAACATATCCTGCCCTATCTGAAAACACAGCATGTGCCCAACCAAGCATCTTTACCAAACCATAGCCCAGAGAAGGTCAGGTCAGTTAAAGGAAATCTGAAGTGTGCGCAAAAAAGTCCCAATTTTTTGAAGATGTTTTGGTGCTTAGACCTCAGTGGTCTTGCACCAAACATTCAATAAATGCTTCTGCAAGGCCCATGTGTAATGATCCCATGCTTTGTGTCTTCCATATTAGTTTTCACATCTGCTATCTTCCCAGGAATTCTGGGAGTAAAAGTTCAACAATGTCTGATGGGCCACATGTTGCCCATCTGTATTATATATCTTAGGTGCTGGAGCTGATTAAGGATTTAGGGATGGAGAATCACTAAATGTCCTCTAGTTGTTGCTGAACTACAATTCCCAGCAATACTTACCACTGGCCATGCTGGTTCAGGTTGCTGGGAATTGGAGCAGAACAACATCTGGAAGGCTAGTGGAATTGTTGGCCCAGTTGACTATTGAGAACATGTTATGGGCACACTCAAAAAACCCATCCATTGTCAGAAAGATAATGTGAGGTCATTCCCTATAATACCATCTAGCATCCCAGCCAACCTCAAGTCTCAGTAGAGTTCAGTAAGCTACGGATCCCTATCCTATATTTTTCCCCAAGAATGTCTCTGAGTTATATGTGGGACACCAGGAATATTCCTGGAAATAAGTCTTTTCTAAAAAAAATTAAAAGATAGTTTTAAATAATAAAATCAGTTAAGGAATATAGCCTGGCAGTCACTGAAAAAGGTAAATGCAGTTACTAGAAGCTACCCAGGAACTGATTCCAGAGGTTGGAGATCTGGTAGCAAAGTATAAATTTGATCATTCATAGGCAGGTTCTTCTGTTCCTCTCCATACCCTCTGCCTTTGACTCCTGTCTTTTTGGTTGGCCATAGAAGTTCAGTCCCCTTCATGGATCACTGCCTTGTCGTGGCGAAGGGGCTTGTGTAACTCAGTGAAGCCATGAGCTATACCGTGCAGGGCCACCCAAGACGGACAGGTCATGACAGAGAGTTCTGACAAAATGTGGTCCACTGGAGAAGGAAATGGCAACCCACTCCAGTATCCTTGCCAAGAAAACCCCATGGACAATGTTAAAAGGCTAAAAGATATGATGTTGGAAGATGAGCCCCTCAGGTCGGAAGGTGTCCAATATGCTACTGGGGAAGAGCGGAGGGCAATTCCAAGTAGCTCCAGAAAGAGTGAAGCGGCTGGGCCAAAGCCGAAAGGACGTTCAGCTGTGGATGTATCTGGAAGTGAAAAGAAGGTCCGATGCCGTAAAGAACAATACTGTATAGGTACCTGGAATGTAAGATCCATGAACCAAGGCAAGCTGGATGTGGTCAAACATGAGATGACAAGATTGAACGTCGACATCTTGGGAATCAGCGAATTGAAATGGACGGGAATGGGTGAATTTAATTCAGGTGACCATTATATCTACTACTGTGGGCAAGAAACCCTTAGAAGAAATGGAGTTGCACTCATAGTCAATAAGAGAGTGGGAAAGGCAGTAATGGGGTACAACCTCAAAAACGACAGAATGATCTCAGTGCGTATCCAAGGAAAACCATTCAACATCACGATAATCCAAGTCTATGCCCCAACCACTGATGCCGAAGAAGCTGAAGTTGACCGGTTCTGTGAAGACCTACAACACCTTCTAGAACTAGCACCAAAAAAAGATGTCCTTTTCATCATAGGGGATTGGAATGCTAAAGTAGGAAGTCAAGGAATAATCAGAATAACAGGCAAGTTTGGCCTTGGAGTACAAAATGAAGCAGGGCAAAGGCTAATTGAGTTCTGTCAAGAGAACAAGCTAGTCATAGCAAACACTCTTTTCCAACAACACAAGAGACGACTCTACACATGGACATCACCAGATGGTCAATACCGAAACCAGATTGATTACATACTTCGCAGCCAAAGATGGAGAAGCTCTATACAGACGGCAAAAACAAGACCAGGAGCTGACTGTGGCTCAGATCATGAGCTTCTTACTGCAAAATTTAGGCTTAAATTGAAGAATATAGGGAAAACCACTAGACCACTCAGGTATGACTTAGATCATATTCCATGTGAGTACACAGTGAAGGTGATGAATAGATTTAGAGGATTAGATTTGGTAGACAGAGTGCCTGAAGAATTATGGACGGAGGTCTGTAACATTGTACAAGAGGCAGCAACTAAAACCATCCCAAAGAAAAAGAAATGCAAGAAAGCAAAATGGCTGTCTGATGAGGCTTTACAAATAGCTGTGGAAAGAAGGAATGCGAAAAGCAAGGGTGAAAGGGAAAGATATAAGCAACTGAATGCAGATTTCCAGAGAATAGCAAGGAGAGATAAGAAGGCCTTCTTAAATGAACAATGCAAAGAAATTGAAGAAAACAATAGAATGGGGAAGACTAGAGATCTCTTCAAGAAAATTGGAGATATCAAAGGAACGTTTAGTGCAAAGATGGGCATGATAAAGGACAAAAAAGGCAGGGACCTAACAGAAGCAGAAGAGATTAAGAAGAGGTGGCAAGAATACACAGAAGAACTATACAAGAAAGATCTTAATGTCCCTGATGTCCATGCTGGTGTGGTCACTGACCCTGAGCCAGACATCCTAGAGAGTGAAGTCAAGTGGGCCTTAGGAAGCATTGCTAACAACAAAGCTAGTGGAGATGACAGTATTCCAGCTGAGTTATTTAAAATACTAAAAGACGATGCTGTTAAAGTGCTGCACTCAATATGCCAGCAAGTTTGGAAAACGCAACAGTGGCCACGGGATTGGAAAAGGTCAGTTTACGTTCCAATTCCAAAGAAGGGCAATGCCAAAGAATGCTCAAACTATCGCACAATTGCACTCATTTCACATGCTAGCAAGGTTATGCTCAAAATCCTACAAGCTAGGCTTCGGCAGTACATGAACCGAGAACTACCGGATGTACAAGCTGGGTTTCGAAGAGGCAGAGGAACTAGAGATCAAATTGCCAACATTCGCTGGATCATGGAGAAAGCACGAGAGTTCCAGAAAAGCATCTACTTCTGCTTCATTGAGTATGCGAAAGCCTTTGATTGTGTGGATCACAACAAACTGTGGCAAATTCTGAAAGAGATGGGGATACCAGACCACCTTACCTGTCTCCTGAGAAATCTGTATGCGGGCCAAGAAGCAACAGTTAGAACCGGTCATGGAACAACCGATTGGTTCAAAATAGGGAAAGGAGTACGACAAGGCTGTATACTGTCACCCTGCTTATTTAACCTATATGCAGAGCACATCATGAGAAATGCCAGGCTGGAAGAATCACAAGCCGGAATTAAGATTGCAGGGAGAAACATCAACAACCTCAGATATGCAGACGATACCACCCTAATGGCAGAAAGTGAAGAAGAACTAAAGAGCCTCTTGCTGAGGGTGAAAGAGGAGAGTGCGAAAGCTGGCTTGAAACTCAACATTAAAAAAACTAAGATCATGGCATCTGGACCCATCAATCCCTGGCAAATAGGAGGGGTAGAAATGGAAGCAGTAACAGACTTCATTTATTTGGGCTCCAAGATCACTGCAGACGGAGACTGCAGCCATGAAATTAAAAGGCGCTTGCTCCTTGGGAAGAAAGCTATGGCAAATCTAGATAGCATATTAAAAAGCAGAGACGTCACCTTGCCGACAAAGATCCGCATAGTCAAAGCTATGGTTTTTCCAGTAGTAATGTATGGCTGTGAGAGCTGGACCATAAAGAAGGCTGAACGCCGAAGAATTGATGCCTTTGAACTGTGGTGCTGGAGAAGACTCTTAAGAGTCCCTTGGACTGCTAGGAGGTCAAACCAGTCAATCTTAAAGGAAATCAACTCTGATTGCTCATTGGCAGGATTGATAATGAAGCTCAAGCTCAGATACTTTGGTCACCTAATGCGAAAAGAGGACTCTTTGGAAAAGACCCTGATGCTGGGAAAGATGGAAGGCAAAAGGAGAAGAGGACGGCAGAGGATGAGATGGCTAGATAGCATCACTGAAGCAATGAGCATGAAACTGAGCAAACTCAGGGAGGCAGTGAAAGGTAGGAAGGCCTGGCGCAATATGGTTCATGGGGTCACGAAGAGTCAGACATGACTTAACGACTGAACAACAACAACAACAACAGAAGTTCAGTTCACATGGCAACTTTTTCTCCTTAAGCCACCTTACTGCTTATCAGGGAGGCCTTCTCTCCATCAGCTGGAGTCCCGCAGATCTGGGCAGATGTATTATTGTCCTGTGCTACGTCTTTCAACGCACTGACATCGTAACTCTATATTTATTCCAGCTGCACTTAAATGGAAGAAGCAGAAGCCTGCTGGTTCTGGGCCAAGAAAGCAGTGCTCTCTCTCTCTCTCTCTCTCACACACACACACACGCATACACATTGACAAGTGCACTCCCTCCCCCCCCAATAATGATGTTCTTTAGCAGCAACTGTGTCACTTAGTATTGTTGACAATAAAATAAATTAGCACAGTAAACATAATTTCTCAAAACCAGCTAGGTTCAACCAGATGGTTTAAAATATTTTGGCAAGCCCATTAGCCCAGGTTCACATATATATGGAGACAGAAGTTTATTGCATGACATATGGTGCCTATTTACTATTTTCACAGAAAAGACTCTCATTTTCAGCTTTATTGCGAAGGAAAGGATGGAAGGGCTGTTTGGCTGTAGTTAACGGGGATTCCTCACTTGTTAATTTAGGAGGAGAAATGGAGAAGCAGGGGGAGGAGAAAAAGACAGCATAATAGGAATAACACAAGGAACAACAAAGGAAGGGGCAGATAATAACACAACTGCAAACTGGCAGGGTTCCTCACTTGGTGCTCCCCCACATCTATTGGACCACAACCCCATAATCCTCAGCCAGCACAGGAATCATGGGAATGTCAAGCCCACACATTTGGAGGGCATCATGCTAGAGAAAGTTGCATTAGATGTTTAGTGAATCTCAACTACTTTTTTATGTAACAAGTTCACATGCATTTCTTTACCATTCGGAATTTATTTCCCCTCACTCCATCTGCAGCATGAGATATTTCCTACTAATAACAACACGTCTCACTGATATGAACATTTCATTTGCACAGTGGACTTCAAGTGTTCAAAGGCTGCTGTATACGTTGTTTGAAAGATCTACCACTGCCCTGGCAGACAACTCCATACTATTATCTCCACGTTCCTCATGCGTAGCGAGACTGTCTCTCGATTGAAAAACATTTCTGTTAAAATAGTTCAACCTGGATAGGTCTGTAGACCATATATAAATGATTTACAAAAACTAAATGGCAATATAATGAATGAAACCAAACATAATCATAAATGTAATCAGCTCTAAATGAAAACAGCAGTTGTTATCCCTATAGTGAATAAAAAAAAAAAAACCTCAACTATCTGTTAAGTGCCAGTTGAATCACTGTGTTTTATTTCTATCAGAGTTTGAGATGAAAAGCTTCCAAAAGCCAGGCCAGATTATCAAACTAGCACGTGGTAGATATGGCTCAACTGAACTTGAGTCTGTGCAGTGGCTGCCAGAGAGAGTAATCCAGTGTTTCTCAACCTTGGGAACTTTAAGATGGCTGGGCTTCATGGCTCGCCGGGGAGTTCTGGGGGGTGAAGTCCACCCATCTTAAAGTTCCCAAGGTTGAGAAACACTGCTGTAATCTGTCAGAACTTCCTTCTTTTTAAAAATAATTTTACTGGAAGTTTTAAAACCGAGAGTAAAAATTAATACAAACTAAAATAGAGTAAGAAGGGGGAAAGTAATCTGTCAGAACTGCCAAAGGCATGGTCTGAAGGCACATCAAGTAACTCTTTTGCAGGACTTTGGGGCAGTGCTCAAGGTTCAGCTCTGCAGGAAGCCAAGCATAACAAGGCTGGTTTGTCTCATTTGGAATTAAATGAATTAATATACAATACCATCTCAAGGAGGTACCCTTATAGGACTATTTTGCAAATTAGACAAGAATTAAGTGCACCGCTGACCAAGATGAAAAACTAGCCGGAAACCTGGCTGACTTTGCATAATATACTGAGCCTCAAATTAACTGTACTTTGCCAAGAGTGGTACATCATGTGCTTGGTCTATGGTTCAGTGTGTGGTACACCTCTAGCCAATTACATTATTAATGAATCACTATTCAGTTGACCATGGGTTTGTGTATTGTATAAATACAGCTTATGTATGGTAGCTTAAGTCCCGTGTTGGAGAAAGGCAGGATATAAATATATAGGAAAGAAAGATAAATGCAAAAATGATTATAGGGTTACTCAGAAGGCATTTAACTTGAAACTCTCTTGAGTATTTTAATTCCACCCAATTTACTCTGGAAAATATTTCAGCACAGGAAAATAATAACAATCTAATTAACTGGTCCAGCATTCTCCAACCTGGGATCCTCCCCATATATTGGCATTCCAACTCTGAATCCCCAGCCTGCATGGAATATTGCTAACCACTAGGGATATGCACAAAATGGAAAATACATCGCTTTCAGGAAGTTCTACCAAACTGCTTTAGATTGGCTGCAGTTTGTTAGAAAGAAAACCTAGAACATTATGGTTGTTCCAGGTTTTGTCAGAAACAAAATTTGGAGAGATCCTAGACTAATGTTTACATACCTCCCTTCTTCCTCCTCCTCCGAATGGCTTGTTTGCAAGTATCTTTCCAGTGTCCGTCCTTCCTTCCTTCCTTCCTTCCTTCCTTCCTTCCTTCCTTCCTTCCTTCCTTCTACCAGTGATGTCTCCATATGCCATTTTTTAATTTATTTATTATCAAATTTATATGCCACCCATCTCCCCCAGAGGGTGACTCTGGGCGGCTTACAATTAAAATAAAATGCCATTGCCAACAAGACCCACTCCAGCTTGCTTTTTTCTTACTTTTGTCCCTTCAAATTATTTTCACTCCATATCTGGAACAAAACAGTCCTGGTTTGTTCAATATACTGAACCAAAATATTCAAAATACTAATGTTTTAGTTTGGTCGCAAACCATCTGAAACTTGCTGTTCCACACACAGAATGTTTTGCTTTACTAACTAGCAGTCTGGGGAATTGTAATTCAGCACCCAAAGGGCTCGAATTGGGGAAGCTTGATCTAGATCATATTCAGTCACCCTAATGTTTTCTGCAATATTATGGGGCCAGTATGTTTGACATGTTCAGAAATATCATGATTGTTTTTCCTAAATTGCACCATTTTGGAATTTATTTTGTAGAACTGCGTATTTGAATGCTCTCCATGTTAACAGCTACCAAATCTGTGCATGAAAAACAAACTTATCAAGGATAAGGATAGTATATGTTGGGAAAATGGCACTCTTAGTTACTATTTCAGAAGGCTACAAAGGGGTCTTAATTTCAATCTTTCTCCCCCTTTCTCACTTCCATATGTTTCTCAGTAATTATGAGCCAGACTGGGAAGGATAATCTTGTTTCTAGCTTTGAGTAACTTTGTTTACTCAGGTTGTCCATCTTAACTATGTCCCTGAAGATCAGTTCAGCTGGCTTCCCTCTGTTTTCCTGTCCTCTACTGCAATTAATTTAGTTTGGTCAGATATTCCCTCCTATCAAACAGCCTTCTACCATACTTCAAGGGTCCCCAGGTTTCTTAGAGTCTGGGCTAGAAAATCCCTTTTTGACACCTAACAGGGGATCAGCAAGGGTTGGAAAAGAAACTCACTCAAATGGCTGTTAGGGCCTGCACAGAGAAAGCTGGCTTATTTGGACCAGAGCAGCAATGAGGAGTCGTACTTCAAATATCCTTCTTGTTTGGTCTTTCACAATAATTTTATGTATTTATTTGTGGCATTTTTATTCCTTTATTTTTTGTCAACTCAAGGTGGCCTACATACTTAATGCTTCCACCTCCTATTTTCCTCAAAACCACAACATTATGAGATGGGTTGGGCTGAGAGAGAATGGCCATCCCAAAGTCAGTCAGCCAGCTTTCATGCTTAAAGGATGACTAGAGCTCACAGTCTCCTGGTTCCTAGCCCAGCACTTTAGCCACTACATCAAACTGGCATCATAATGACAGATCAGTGAAAGCCAGAGTCCTACAAAATCTGAAGTCCACAGGTTTTCCACCATTTAGCCTCGATGTCCTTTACACTGCTCAAATTCCAGTGGAACATGAGGCAGGGCAGGCTCTTCTCAACATTTAGTGACATGTATCTTGTCTACTACTGTTAGAAAGGCATAAAAGGAGATGGCTGGTTGAAACAAGGAAGAACCTGTGAATTTCACTGTTGGTTTTAATCTGGGCTGATAGCATTGAACACTTTCTTCTGGCTAGTTATTCATAAATAGGGTCCTTTAAACAAATATGTATACATTTGCTCACATCCATATTTACTACTTTATTTATTTATTTAGATATTATACAGTGCCCCAGGACATGCAGTTCTCCTGCCTAATGGGTAATTAATTAATTAATGGGTAAATAATGGGTTCCAGGAAAGGATCTTTCTTGATTAGTTCTACAAATCTGCCTATTTTGTATTTTTCCAATTGCCTGCTTTTTTCTGATTAAAGTAAATTAAGTACTGGTTTTATTGCGTTCTTTTAGGGAAACATTCCTACATCCTCTTGAATGTTTCCTATTCTTAATCTCAGTATAGCAAAACAACAATTTGATCAGGATTACCTGTAGAATGATAGTCACCAGGAGAAAAATCACAATTAAATGAATATATTTGATAGCATCTGTGATAATGTTGAAGACGTCTTAAATAAAACAGCCAACAAGTCCCCTTCCTGAAGTTTTATTTAAAAGGGTGTCACAACATATTAGCAGAGTATTTAACTGAAGTGTAACAGCTCCCAACATCTTATAAATGGCCATCAGTAAACCAGTTTTTGACATTTACTAGCAGCCATTAGATAGCAATTTAAAGGCAATCTTATGAGATAGGTGTGATGTAAACATAATGATAGTTTGATACATCAGGCTTTGTGGTGCGTGAATTAAGCTGTAATCTAGCTGTTTTGGAAATTGTACATGGAAGAAATATGATCTTAGAAAATTTTGTATGGCTTTTGGTTTCATAACGTGCTCTAGAACAGATCCAATGAGCTGTGCCATCACAGGTTGGATATAGGGTATGAAGTAAATTTAGGAAAATATAAGATTAAATTTGTAATTGAGAAATAATATCTGAATTGATAAGAAAATAAGGTGTGGTTTTCACACTTGCTTGATGAGCTTAGCTTAGAATAACTTGGCATCCAGCTGTGTCAGGAGGGCAATTTCCAGATTCCTCCACAGGCTGAGCTATTGAAAGTGCAGCTCCAGTGGTCTAGAGGCCAACTCTAACTCATCCTTTGTTCCCTGATGCATGAGGATTCAATCATGTATGCACATTGCATGGACTCAGGCACTTGTGCAGCCAGTACGGTAATGCTTTGTGCAA
This sequence comes from Liasis olivaceus, assembly GCA_030867105.1. Classification (NCBI taxonomy): domain Eukaryota; kingdom Metazoa; phylum Chordata; class Lepidosauria; order Squamata; family Pythonidae; genus Liasis; species Liasis olivaceus. Next base: position 15,837,509 of record CM061351.1, read on the forward strand.
GGTAATCATCTTTATTAGGATCAACTAAAATAACACAGCAGGGTTTGCAGGCTTTCTCCAGGATTCTTCATCAGGAAGATGCTGTTTGAAAGGACTGAATAGGGAAGAAACAGGTCCAAATCCTAGGGCAGTGTTTCTCAACCTTGGCAACTTGAAGATGTGTGGACTGGGGAATTCTGGGAGTTGAAGTCCACACATCTTCAAGTTGCCAAGGTTGAGAAACACTGCCCTAGGCTAATTGTTTGAAAACCACATTTAAACAACTAGGTGCCCTGCTCAGAATAATTCCCAAGATGGAGTTTGTAGCCATGTTTAGTGTTGTTCTGCAGATTATATCTAATCTTTAGGAACCGAAGAAATAATTGTTCTCCCCAATTCTGGAAATATAAAGACATAGTCTCCAGTCGATTGCTTGTAAGACTATGTGCAGAAGAGATACTATATCTCCATCTTCATCTACCTCAATCATAGTCTTTCCAACAAGGCCAGGGAACTCTTTTGCTTGGTCACTAAGTATCAATTAATCCAATTCTATACTATAGCCTGCATGGTAGAACATGTTTTCCATTCAGAAAGCTCCTAACTCAAATATATCAGCCATTGGATTGCAAGTCTATTCAAGGGCCTCAGGAGTTCTAAATGATTTGTTTCCTACTTATATGTTCCCTTGTTCAGCTAATAGTCCTTGCTGTAATATACTATTACTCACTGAAGTTGGATGGAAGGCATCAGGAATATTGGTGCCTTGGAATACCCACCTTACAGAGGCCTTCTGCTTTTCATCAGTACTGTGTTTCTCCAGCCGTGATGTGAAAATCCAGCTTTTCAGAAGGCATTGGTGGTTGACAAAGGCAATTTGAATGCTTTGCTTTATTTTTGTGCTGTCAATTTTTGCTGATGCATTCTGTGTTGTTGCTATTGTTATTGTTATTTATTTATTTATATATCAATAAATAAATTGATATTGAACGACTCTTATTATCTGGATGATTTGTTTAAATTGTTACAACTTTCATTAAGCTTGTTTAGAAAAAGATGCATGATTTAACTGTTTAAATGTAGCAAATGTTATAAACTGAAGACAGTCCTATTGTCTGACTCAAAGACTTACCAGAAAAGGAGAGAATGTATCTTGTATCTTTGGGGAGAGACTAGACTTTGGGTAGAGGTTTTACCTTGATGGTTTTGTTCCATGGAATCAGGAACTAGTTGTCTATTAAATCCATGTAGTCACTGGGCATCTTCCTTTTCTTAGATATCAGAGAAAGGATGTTCAACAGAAGAGATCTCTCAATATTGAGGTTAATTATCCATTTCTTTCTACATTTGGAAGAAACATCTAAATCCTCTTATAGGCCCAGTAACTATGCTGAACAGCAAATGTAATGTTTACCACCATTATCCAGAGATTTAAAAAAGACAAATTTATCCATTTATTAGCAGTTGACGTATGTCTTCTGGGAGGTGTGTCACCAATGCTGTTCAGATTGATAGCCAACAGGAAACCCTTCACTGAGAAACAAAATAACTATGAAATGAGGCAAGAAGGAAGGGCTCTCTAATTGTAAGAACTGGCTGAAGTGCAAAACCAAGACCTTTCTTTTTCTTGGCATAAGAGTCTCCTAAATGAGCGCATATCATCTATAAAACCATCACACATTTTCCGAGCCATGCTCCAGTAAAGTCTCTTTGCTTGTGTAGCTTCACAAGTGTTTGTGGGATTTGGTTGATGTAATGGAAAGTGAAAGGGGTTCCTGTTGGCCAGCAATTCCCGAGTGATGCAGGCTATGGGTGGCAGGTTATGGCATCATCAGGGTTTCCCAGAAAATGACATAGTTGCTTTATTAGTTTTCTCTCTCTCTCTCTCTCTCTCACGCGTGCGCACGCACGCACAGACATCTCACAAAACTCCAGTTCCTTAGGGCAAAGGGGATTGCTGTGGATTGAAAAATCCTTGCCCATCAAAGTAGAAATTTCAGGATCAGAGAAATTTGATGGTCTGAGTCCTAGGAACACAGCAAATGGGCAGATTCAGACCAATGCTTCAATATGATATGGGCTCACTGATAACACCTTTCTAGATTCTTCAGCAAACAAAGGTTTCAGTTCTAAAACTCAAAGGACATTTTTATCCCTGAGTGTAAGGGATTATTTGCCTGAACGCAATGTACAACCTGAATGAAGCAAGAGCTATCAACACTTAATGCATTCAGTCTACAGTCTACATCTTGAGACTGATCTCGACCTGCATACCTCCTGTTTTGAACTTCACTGTTTTCCTGCTTGCTGGGTGAAGAATTCCTGAGAATTCCAATGTATGAACTTCAGAATTCCTATTTTTGTGCCATTTTGATTGATCTATATAAAGGTATTGCCCTTCAGTGGAAGCTGGATACTATTTCTCATTGACTGACATACCTATTATTGCTTTTCATATAAGCCTTTGTTTTCTAGATATCCTGTACTCCACATTCCATTATTCATTGCCACAGGAAGGTACCAGATTGAGGAACATGCAAAGAGGGATTTGCTGATTGTTTGTTAAAGAAAATCAGGTGTCCTTCACCTATACTTATGTATAGGTGAAGTACAGAGAGGTGAGACCAGGGGACCTCAGCACCTAACAATGTCCTAGAAGAAGGCAATGGCAAGCCACTTCTATATTGTTCCCAAGAAAACTTCATAGATGTGGCCAAGTAGTCACCAAGAGTCAAGCTCTATTGGAGAGTTTTTATCATGTACCTTCTCTTTTTAATTAAAGGAAAGAGTTTGCCAAGAGAGGCATAATCCTTTGTGTTCTTTTCCAGGAAAAAAGAAAAAAAAATATTGCTACTACAAAAATACAACTCGCCTTCCTGTTTGTGCTACCTAATATAGAACATTTAGGTTTTCATGGAGAGCTTGCAGGGAAGGCTGGACTGCAGCTGGTTTCTGGGGCAGCTGCAAGTTGAATGCAAAGCTGAGCTCACTTTTTTTGTTTGTTATTTGTTGGATTTCCTTATGGGCCTATTTTGGTAAAAATCCAAAACCAGAATGGACTTTCTTGCATTAAGCAGCTGTTCTTCAGCCAAAAATGGACACAGAACTACAGTATAAGGCGGTAGGGAATGAAACAGTGTTTAAATACAACCACTGCTGAGACCCTGAGATCAGCTCCATGGGAATAATCTCTCCCCACTACCAATATGTCCTGTTAAAGGTCTCCCTTCTCTTCCTGCTCATCTATCATATTTGTTAATCCAATACTGTAGTTCGGATCAAAAGACAGCCCGGAAATGTAAATCCTGGAGCCTGGCCAACCATTTTGCCTGTGCCAGCAAAGACTTGCTGGCAGATGTCTGTGACCAGAGACTGAGACCTTTGGAAATGAACCTGCAAACAGCTCCCATAAATCTTAGGAGAAACATTTACAGGCCAAAAATAAAAACAAGCAAATAAGCAAGAACAAAAGAAAATGGAAATAAGTTCTGATATCCAGTTTTGTTTTTGTTTTTTAATGTTACGATGTTGGGTCTCAGATCCAGTGAGAAACATTTTCTAACCATTAGTTCCAAGCAAATTGTTTATCTTCATCTAAGCAATGAAGAGAATACTTCAGAGTGCGTCGTGTCAAACCAAAGTCAATAATGTAATAAATACATTGGCCATTACATAGATCCAATAGAGAATTTCTCACAAGAGACTTGCAAACCGATGTTCTGGAACCAAAAAGGAAACGTAGAAATGTCTATAGGGATGTTGGCAGACTTTCACTAAGGGCTGTGTTGATCCATTTAAACTGAATCCATTTTATGGGGTGTTTAGTGGATTAAAAAAAATCTACACCTGTTTTTATTCATAACTTTCTCTAACACACAGAGCTTTTGTATGCAATTTCCCATAATGTATATAGTTGTACATGTAAATTTCCTGAGATAGTGTTTTAATGCAAACATTTTTGATACCACTCTTTCTGATGTAAACTTCTCTGATGTAGGCTTTTAAAATATTCATTGCCATACAATCTTATTCCTAAGACTGTGGGAAGAGGCCACTTTGCAGAGACTTCCTCTGAACACTCTGACGTATGTTAGAGCTCCATCCTCTGAAAGACTTTCCCACATTGTCTTCAGCTGCACGAGGTGCTTGATGAACACTTTCACTTGGGTGGCTGTCCCAGTGAAAGTGTCTTCTATGCAGACAGATACCTGTTCAAATGACATCAGGAGGCCCTCAAAACAGGTGCACTGAACCTTTGAGGAGATGAAGCACCATCAGGCTTCAAGCAGCAACCTGTTTGGGCTTTTGTTTGCTGAAATATATGTTCTTTTTTTCAGACAACACTTTCATAAACAAATGGATTTGGGGTGCTGATTCTTAACCAGAAGATGAAGACTGCTAGCAGACTTTGCATTCCATGCATTGGTGGAAGCCAATGTGTACAGTACTCCATTTTGGTAGAGCTCCTAAACTTATCTCCATAGCAATCTGTGCTAGAGTTTGTTTCCATCTTCACTTCATGAGAACTACTCTTCCTGATTATATGTGAGCAGAGTCAAAGTGAAAACTATTCCTTGCTCTGTTCTCACAAACGCTCCCATTGCTTCCTCCATGCTTCCTTTCCCTGAATGTCTTGGGATATAGCAAAGAGCCAGCTGCAGTGTGACTTTTCCTGCTGGAAATAGGCTGTGGAAACTTGCAAAGGCATAACCCATTTGGGGAGAGCTGATGCTCCTCACACATCTCTAGATTTCTGTCTATGAAGCTTGCAAAGAAAGACCATCTATGAATACTTGTGTGAATAACTGATGAAGTCAAAACCTGAGATGACTATATCTAGACAAGAAAGCTGTCTTGGAAATAGGGTTTGAATGTCAACCCCTAAAACATAGGCAACAACCTAGGGAGTGAAAGTACAAGAAAGCATATCAGGTGCATATTGGAAAATGTATTTTAATTTCTGCTTTCCCATCCAGAGACAATGGGAGTGGCAGAAAGACCCCCCCCCCCCCCCAGTGATTCATTAACTACAGGGCTGGGCTCATATACATTCTTGTAAGTATAAGCATTACTGATTATACAGTTGAATAGTCTTTTTGTCTAATAACATCTGTAGAAGAAAATGATGCAAATCCTGCATTTTTATTTCAACATTTCATTCGACCAAAAAGTATAGCCAACTTTTCATGCCAGGTCTGCTGGAGCCAAAGTTAAAGCCTTTCCAAATCTGATATCCTCATCTCTTAATTCTCTGTCTATATGGCCAAAGGTAGTGAAAGACGTTAGGCTGTGGAAAGTTGGGTTGAGATTTCAGCATTCCAGACTTCAGGTTTTCTCCATGGAAATGCATAGATTTATACTGCACTTATTCAATTTTGCTACTTAGCTAAAATTGTACTTAAACATTTCTTGGTATCCATTTCTCCTGCCTTCTCCAACCTGATGCCCTCCAGATCTGTAGTTGGAGAGCTGGGTTCATCTACAGTAGCCAAAAATCAGAAAGAATCTTGCAGCACTTTTTCTGACTAACAGGCTTATGCCTTTTAAATACAATTTATTAGTTGGAAAAGGTGCTACCTGACTCCTTTGGACCTTGGGCCTCCAGATCTGTTCAATTACTACTCCTGTTCTTCTAGCCATATGGCCATTATTATCAACAAAAGAAGGGTGTGCCTTCAGTGGGTTAGGACAAGCTTGGAGCTCCTAGATTCAAAGCCCTCCTGTTTCCTCAGTATAGCCCTGTGGATTGGGGTGTGTGTGTGTGTGTGTGTGTAAAATATACCAGCCCTGGATCCGGCATATCTATTTTTCCTACAGCTGCCCTTCCTGCATAGCCTCTGCCCAGTATGAAAGCTCACTCTGTCTTGGATTCTCTGGTTCCTGCTACCTTTGGATTGTTCTGCCCATCCATCTTCAGCACCAAATAAAGCTAACCATAACAAGCCATGAAATATATAGTTAAGATAATGGTTAGGAAAAAGTAACAGATTTGTTAGTTATCAAAAAGAAAGCCATGGTGCTGCCACAGAGAAGGCTCTCATCCACACGATTTTTGATAGCATGTGAATACTAAGAAGGGTGTCTTAATGAAAGGAAGGGTTATATAGGAAAAAGAGGGTCTGATGTCACACTGTCTGTAATGATGGGAATTTCAGCTGCCTGATCCATCTGCAAAACTGGGAGTAAGTGAGGCAGACGGTGCTTTTAGGCACAGGTGCTTCCCTCTTTAGAAACCAACATGTAATAATAATTCTCTTTATTCCTTCCCCCTCCTTTCAGTTCCTCTGTGGCTGAAAATATCCCCTAGTTGGGTGGAAACTGAAGTCTATGCTGGTGACCGAGAACAGGAGGAGGGCTGAGAATTTGGCAAGAATGCAATGATGGTTGTTATATTTAGTGTCAGATATGGACAGATGGAAACCTGTCCCAGGGCATCTGAAGACTCCAAAAAATGTAGCCATTCCCTCCACAACTGCTGTAGGAGCCAGCACTCTGGGGCTGATACATTCCAGATGAGAATTGCTGTTTTCACTGATGGAGCCTCCCAGCTGCTTGGAGGGAGGCTTCTGAGCAAAAGAGTGAAGATAGATAGACAGATGATAGATAGATAAATAGATAGATAGATGATAGAAATATGGAATATATAGATATGGAATATATAGCTATAGATACAGATACAGATATGAGTTATCTTTCCTAGTCCAGCTGTTTTCTTGCTCTCGGTCTTCATTCTCCTCCTGGGTTTCCTAAGCACTTCTTTGGAGAGTTCTCACTTCCCTTCTGAGTCATAATCTAAAACTCTAAATATTTTTTCTTGGAAGAACATCTTCCTGGGTTGAAACCAGATGTGATGATATGTAAAATAGATCCATTGTAGTCAATGGAAATCCCCATTAATTTCTGTGACTATACTGCGAATGTGGCTCAATCGGGATCCAATCCATCGCTTTCAGTTTGTTGTTTCCATTTAAGGTTAAATAATATTGATTATTCTCATGTCTGTTTCTTTTAAATTTAAGTTTTCTTTGAATTTCAGGACCTCTATTTTATGCAAAACAGATTTAGTTAATAGTCATTACCTGAGTCTTTTTGTCTTTCCTATGTCTCCTTGAATGCTTAACATGCTATCAAGGAATTCCAAAGAAAATTGTCCATAACTCCCTAGGAACACCTCTACCTTTCAAGATAATGGAGAAAAGATTTCACTCCTGAGGGCTCCCTGGTAGCTTTTGCTCAAGTGTAGAAACCTGGGCTCTCCAAATGTTTTGGCCTTTTCCTTAGCAAGGTTGCCTACTGCCTGCTTTAACCAACCTGTGTTAGACCGAAATTCAACAAGAAATGTTTCATAGGTTGGTTTCTTCCTTACTACACTGCTGTAAAAGGAACAGGAACAGGAATACAAGTAACAAGCATAGCAACAGATGAAGCTGCCTTAATACTGATCTGTCCAGACTGGCCCTGGGTCACTCCAGGAATTTTAGACTTCAGTTTTTCCCAGCCCTACAAGAAGCTGCTGATTAAACCCAGGGCAAAAGTGTTCTGCATTCAAAGCACAGTACTTTCTAGCACTGTGGTTCTCAAACATTTGGGTCTCAGGACCCCTTCACATTCTTAAAAATGATTGAGGACCCCAAAGAGTGCTGGTTTATGTGGGTTATATCTATTGATATTTACTGTATTAGAAATGAAAACTGAGACATTTTAAAGCATTTATTTATTTATTTGACTTCGTGGACCCCCAGGGGTTCCCATACCACACACTGATGTTCTAGCAAACGGGCATGTGCTTAAAGCTGCGGCTTTACAGAACACATTTCTTGTGATTGTCGGGGAGATCCTGCCAGGCCCCACGAGGTGCAGGACCCGGTACCTGCCCGTCCTGGTGAGGTGTCTCTGCACAGGAACTGTTTAAGACTTGTTGCCCTGCTGGGCCTCAGCAAAGGGAAATACTTGCCCCTCCACCTAGTTCCTGTCCAATTGTGTCATGCTGCGTCATGAAAAGAAAAGGAAATTCTGACCAAATGCTACTGGCATTGACCTTGCTTTCTTAAGTTATCTGTAACCGTGTTAATGAACTGCTCAATGGCTCAGTTTGCTCGCCAATAAGCTGGGCGATAAAAACATCTTCCTGTAAGGCTGAGAATAGCAAAAGTCCCCAGGCCCACATGACTTCCTGCTGGCTATTCTGCTCCACAGAAAAACATGAATAATAGTTATCATCTCCTGATTAAGCTGCTGTTGCCTTCATCTATTCTTAAGAAAGAAAGCCTCTTCTCTTCATATTCCAGCCAATTCCTGCAGACTGGATATTGCTTCCAATCTCATGAGTTCAACCAAAAGAGTGAGCAGGCGATTCTCAGTGTGAAAATGGAGTTCAGCCTCGAATGTACCAGCTGGGCCTGGGACAAGCCACTCAACCTCAGCCCAAGATCTGCAGTATTTGATGGAAAAAGAAAGGTTCATCTTGCAGCATTCTTGTAAGGAAATATAAGTGAAATACTTGGAACTAAGTACTAAGAATCATTTTTTCCAGTGGTCACACTTCCAAACCAAATGCTTTAAGGGTCCAGAAGGGTGCCCAGAGCCATTCTTGGAAAGAGAGGTGAGGCTGCAGACACAGCAGTATTTGCAACATTTCTGTTACCCCTTCAATTTCTTTGAAATTAAAGAGTCTTAAAGGGGAGGGGGGGCTGGTGTGTCATGATATCCATGAGCACATGGCCACCATGTTGGAAACCTCAGAAACAGAGGCCTATCCTCTACAATATAAGTCAGGGTCCATGGTTAGAGAGGTCTAAGTTTCATCCCTCTGTCCTTCAAGAGATAAGAAAAAGATTTTCTGGTGATTCCCAGTTGGACTCTGGTTGTTTGTAATCCCAGTTTTACACCAAGCAACCAATTACCTATAGCAAAGAAACTTGTGACACCTTAAACAACTAAAAGATTTACCATGGAAAGTTGATAGGCCTACTAAAGTGAGTAGTTAGAAGATGAGTTCACACATAGCACTAAGCCATCATATGGTTTCTTCAGGTTGTCTTGTCATGTAGTATAAAGGAGCCATTGTGTTTCTCTAAAAGTATGATTGTTGGGCTCGGTATGTACAATCCTGCTTAATTGTGGCATATTCCATAAAACAGGTTTAAACAAACCATGGCTTAGCATGATGTGCAAACCCAGCCCAGGAATAAAACCTAGAGTAATATTAAAAACAGTTGGGAAATATATTGAAAAGGAAGATGGAAATGCACCTTTTCTGAGAACTTCCTCCTAATCCTGCCCAGCAATTTCTCTAAGAGGGACCTTCCGAGAAGCGAGTGAGGGACTAACTTATGGATACCCATCAGGTTGAAGGGTCTCTGGTGATGCTTTTTTCTGGGGCACTCAGTTTTACAAGCCCTACAAAATGCCCATTCCAGCTGAGGAGCTACAGCCTCATAAAGCTTTAAAACTGAGATACTCTGTTTTCAGGTTTTCGAACCTACATTTGCAACTCTGTTTTTGGGCCCTTTGGAAGGCTTAAGAGCCAAAACAAGAGCAAGCTCAGGATATGTCAGCAGGCCCATGCAAGTTACTTTTAGAAGAAGCTTGTTACAAGCAGGGCTACAAAACAGCCTGAACGTTCTGGTGAGGCTTGAACAGGGTCCATCACTAGGAGGCGAAGTCAGTCCCAAAGTTGCTCTAATGGGCTCTGCCTGGCTTTCACCTTTTACCTCCCACATTCCCTACCCTGAGATGGCACTGGAATCCATTTTGCCTTGAGGTATAGCCCCTTGCATTGTTCAGGACCATTTTATAGATGTGTGGCAACACTGTCCTTTTCCCTCAACTAACAAAGATGCTCTGCGTGGTAGCGTCAAACACTTTGGGGTTGAGGAGCCTGACTCCTCTCTCCAGGATGAACATGCAAAGCCTACACTGTCTCAGAGTTTTGGGAATTCATCGGTGCTTTGGAAAGAGTGCCATCTTTACTTGCAGAATGGCTGAAAAGCATCGCTTTGACCACCAAGGGCTATCTTCAAAATTCTGCTCCCTTACTGGAAAAGAATAGAAAGGGAGACAGCCACCCTTGGATTGGGTTTCATGTTGGTGCCTCAAAGTTTGTGACTTCTGCAGGCAGGTGTGCTGAGATGGTGAACGGGTTTTGAAACGAAGAGGGAGATACAGGTATTCCTCATTTAACATCCACTCATTGAGTGACTGTTCAAAGTTGCAATGGTGCTGAACGAGGGGTACTTACGGTGGGTACTTGTAGTTGCAACTGTTGCAGCATCCCAACAGTTACATGATCTTAATTCAGGCGCTCGGCAACCAGCTTGCAGTTATGACGTCGCAGTGTCCCGTGGTCATGGGATCACCATTTGCGACCTTCACTGTCAGCGTCCGACAAGCAAAGTCAGTGAGAAAGCCAGCAGGTGATTGCAAATGATGATCATGTGATCATGGGATGTTGCGACTGTGTGGGATTTACCAAACAACAGCAACTGGGACTGCCAGAACCGCTGTTATCTTATGACTGTGTCGCTTAGCGACGGAGTTCCCAGACCCAATTACCTTCAGTAATTGAGGACTACCTGTACTGAGCCTAGAAGCCAGGGCTTTTCAAAAGCTGGACTCCCTGGCCAACAAAATGTGCATAATCATGTTCACAACTCAACAGAACAGAGCAGTTGTAGTTCCACTCCTGCCTCCAACCAGGGAGAGACGTGGATCATAAATAATTGCATACATGTGTTTGTGTGTGCACACGCACATGCTTAAGAACAGACATCCATGGCTGCTGAATCACAAGCCTGAAGTGCTGGGAGTCCCAGAATTTCTCATGGGGAATGCTAATGGCTGGAACCAGGCCCACGTCCTCTGCCGAGTCATATTCCACGTTGTTCACTTCTCAATAGCTTGTGTTTCATGGCGTTAAATGAGCTGTAGACTTTATTTGCAGCGCACCAATCAGTTGCACATTTTTTCCTGACATGGAAACATGAACTATTGTGTGAGATCAGTCTCTTACTTGCTGATGTGACAGCAAATATAGGCCCATTTTCCAAAAAAGACAGAGTCTCATGCCAAGAGCTAACGTAACTCCTCAATTGGCCTAAACCACCATCTAGTGGTAGTTTGTGAGAATTTCAGGCCACTTTAATCAAAATCTGTACCCTGAGCGCTTTTTTTTTTTTTCCAGAAGCACAGTACTGCAATAAGCAACAGAGAAACTTCTGGTTTCTTAAACCCTAACAGATTTCCAGCATAAACTTTCATGGAACTTGCAACTTCATCTGCTTCTTGGAGCAGGAGTGAAATTGTAGTATGTGAGTGTGTGTGTATGTGTGTGATGGACTTTGAGTGATCTAAAAAAAGCAAAACAAGGTTGGAGCCAGATAGTACTTGGAAATCCCAGAGCGGTTGACTAGTCTGGGAAGTTAAAAATCAGCCCCAAAGAGTGCTGTAGGAGGCCACTTCCAAGTTGTTGCCCAGAAGATAACAAGGCTGTGTCCCTGTAGTGTTAAGCTCGAGTTGGGAGAGAGAGTTTGCCTTTACCATAGTCTCCTATTCTGGGGAACATGAACTACCGAAGATGCAGCAAGTAATCACGATTTTATTAACAATGGCCATTCACGAAACAGTTACTGGCCACACCGTAGGCATTTTAAAAGGAACCCTCGTCTCTGATCAACATACAAGAGATCAGAGCTGAACCTGTTAATTGGAGCTTGCTTTGCTACAGGATGAGAGGGCCACTTTGGTGTAGTGGTGAAGGCATCAGGCTGGAAACCAGGACACGGTGAGTTCCAGTCCTGCCTTAGACACAAAGCCAGCTGGGTGACCTTGGGCCAGTCCCTCTCTCTCAGCCCTAGGAAGAGGAAGGCAAAGGCAAGTCACTTCCAAAAATCTTGCCAAGGAAACTGAAGGGTCCAGTCCAGGCAGTCACCAGGAGTCAACACTGACTTGAAGGCCCAAACATTTTGCTACAGGATCTGTCTTGCACCTTTCAGCAAGAATAGCCTCTCTCTGTCACTATCAGACCTCCCCCTTCTTTCTCCAAACTGTGGCTCAAGGGTGCCTGGAAAGCATGTTTTGTTTTTTTGTTTTTTTTTTGAAATGCCATGCTCTCATGACATTGCCCTTGTGTCATCCACAGCCCGGGGCAGTATAAGTCATCTTCAGCTGTTCCAGTTTTAGCTTTCTCCTCTCACCCAACACCATTTTTGTCCTGCCCATTCCCCCGCAGGCTTCTTGCATGATGCTGTTGCTGATACTGTCAGAGGTGAGAACTGCCCTCCAAAGCCATTTGGGGTTGGACGGTAGGAGAGACCAGGCACCTGGCTTCCCATAAAAGCATCTGCCCTTATAATGCCCACGTGGCAAAGGGCCTAGATATTTGCAGGATTGCCTGTTTCCCACTCTGTCTGCCCGTATGAAAAGATCCAACCGAGTTGGCATGCTTCAAGGCCCATCTGTTCATCAATGTCATCTCATGGGACCTGGGAGGCACCCCTTCTTGGTCGCTGCACAACATTCCCTCTGAGATCCACACAGCCCCCATCTTGCCTGCCTTCCAAAAAGCACTGAAGGCCTGGCTTTTTCTCAGAGGCTTGCATTTGGGGTACCCCAAGTTACGCTGAATATTACGGAATTGGTTGGCTGCCTTTCTCCTGACGGGTCACTGGAATTCATACAGCTCTACCCAAACGTTCAGTACAGCCCTTGGCCAACAAGAGTTGCCCACCCATGTTACAAAACAAGGCTATGAAACCATAAGGATTGAATTCGCACACAACACACTAAATTACAACTTTTTACTAGCATCCTTGTGGAATGTTATTTGTTCTACGAACCGAGATCTTGAGTCTCTGAGCTTTATTAAAGTAAAAAGACAAACAGCTCTCTATGCTCTCCTGCTTTTCCCCCTTTGCTTCTTTTATTACAATATATTTTATTTTTTGTGCGTGTGCATGCCTTTGAGTCAGTGTTGACTCCTGGCAACTGCCTGGACAAGTCCCTGCAGTTTTCTAGGTAACATTTTCAGAAGAGATTTGTTGTTGCCTCCTTTCTATGGCTGAGAGAGAGGGACCGGCCCAAAATCACCCAGGTGGATTTATGCCGAAGGCAGGACTAGAACTCACAATTTCCTGGTTTCCAGCCTGGTATCTTTAGCCACTACACCAAACTGGTTCTCATGATTGTATATCACTATATAATTAAAAAAACAACAACACATGGGATCCTTCTGGATATGGAATTTGAGTTTGCACAAGGTTTTGACCCACTTAGAAGGCCTTAGAAGTAATCCAATGTGACTCAAAGTCCCAACCATTTTTTTCCAAGTTTTAACTTTTTACCTGTTCATCAGGCTGTTAATCCCTATCCCCGCCTCCTCCACCTACCACCACCATCACCACCCATTTCTCCTGGGCAATTTCATCTCATATGACGTTCCAAAAATAAAGCTGGAAACACAGCTGGGGAAGAACTTTTAGGAGGGGAGAGAGAGACAGAGGAAGAATGATGGCAGCACTTTAAAACTTACAGATGCACAATACTTGGTAGTTGAGAAATGAAGTTCTCGGTATATATGATAACATTACTAGGGCTATCATATCTGGCCTGCAATAATCACTATGATCACTAGAGGGAAACAGAGTTAATCTGTAACTCTTTGCTGCCATCTAGTAGGTCATCAGGAATTCTGCAGCCTAGATAAGATAGTCCTAAGTGTTCCATTTGCACTTATGTAATGCAAATACAGGCAAAATACAATACAATCACTTTGTATTGATCCTCCAGCGCTTAATGAGCTTTTAAGAAATTGAACAGTCTGTCATAAACCACCACAGTCTGATTCTTGTTTTCTACCGGAATGGGTTGTTTCATGAACAAAATCAGACAGATGTTTCTAGGCAAACCTTCATTAACTTTGTGCCTTTCCAGATGTAAGCCCTGGGCACACAATGCCTGGAATTTGTTGCCAACATGCTGTATGGAAATTCTAAGAACTGTAGTTCTGAAACATCTGGAGGACACCAGGTTGGGCAAACTTAGTCTAGTACCATGTTAGCTTTCACTGCATTTTAGATTCATAAAACATTCTGGTGGTTCTTTTGCTTAGCCAGTCTCCCTTCTTACATACTATTATATGATAGTCTCGTGAGAAAATAGCATTCCCTGTCTCTCTGAATATGGAAAATTAAAAACAGAAAGGTTTTCATAGTCATATTTTTAGCTGCCCAATAAGGGCAGTTTGGCAGCTGGGACCCAAGAGGAATCTAGAGCAGGCCAGAAAAAAGAAAGCAGATGATGAAAATTAGTTCAAACATTACTGGAGCAAAACCTCATTACTTGAATGAATTGCAGAGCATAAACTCAATAAATGACATTTCAGTTAGAAGGTAAAATATCACACAGGTGTTTGGTAAATAAAAACAGCCAAATCAATTTCTTTTCTCACCCCCTGCTCTCCAGCAGGGTGCCCCATTTATCATAAAGCATACAGTACAACATGATTTTTCCACTGAAACTGAAACAGTTATGATAAAATGCTGGCAGCTCCAACTAGATTATTAGACAACAACATCTAATTTATGGACTTAGACTGCTGATGCCTTTCTAACAATATGTCACTCTTACTATGAATGGGCTATAAAAATAGAAAGCATGGTAGCTTTCTGCATTACTTACGATAACCAAGCAAAACAGATTCCCCACTATAGAAATGAAGCCTGATTAAATTTCATAGCCTCATCTAATAATGGCCACCAGTATTTCGACAACATAGCACATTTTCTAGGGAAGGTTTCATAAATACCCAAACTGGGTGTTAAAGCAGCAAATGCAGTTCTGCATGATAATAATCCTAACCTCACATATAGACTGATAAACGCCTGGGTTGCAGATGATGATCAAGGAAAAATTTCTTGGGATTGGGATGAATTCTTCGATGAAAACATCAACCCAGCATCCTGTGTCAGGGACCATCAAGGATGACCATAAAACTATCAACATCTTTTTTGTTTTTGTTTTTTGGTACCTTTGAGTTACTGTTGAATCCTGGGAACTGTCTGGACAAGTCTTTGCAGTTTTCTTGGCAAGATTTTGGAAGTGTTTTGCCATTGCCTCCTTCCAAGGGCTGAGAGAGAATGACTGGCCCAAGGTCACCCAGCTGGCTTTGTGCCTCAGACAGGACTAGAACTCACAGTCTCCCGGTTTCTAGCCTGATGCCTTCACCACTACACCAAACTGGCTCTCAATTTATTCAACCTTTATTCAAACTTACTTGTATTATTGTGCACAGGTCTAGTCACTAATATCCTCTAGGCCGTTTCAGGGCTGGAAAAGGTGCAGAAAAAGGCCTCTGAGCAGGAGGCTGGAGAAACTGCCTTATGAAAAAAGGGTATGCATTTGGGGGGAATGCCATGAAAGAACATGGTTAGGCATGGTGTAGCTGGGGAAAGTGGAAGGGGGCATGAGACTCTTTTGTCCTCCTCTTTCATAATCTAATGTTATCCCACAAAGCTGAATGGTAGGAGACTCAGGACAGATAAAAAGAAGTCCCGCTTGGCATCACGCATAGATAAGTGGTGGAATTCACTGCCACAAGACAGAAGCTTTTCTTAGGTCAGCAACATCTAAACTGAAGTGTTCTTCAGGTTCACCTTCTGGGGACTTGACAGATTTCATGCCATACAAAAGCAACTTTCAATGTTTTTGTTTTTCCCCCCAGGGATGCTTTTTCAACTCTCCAGTCTAGCCTACAGCTTTGCAATTCCCTGATAATTTCTCATCCAAGTGCTAACCAGGTCTGACCCAACTTAGCTTCTACACCCACACAAGGTCAGCTAGGTGCTGCATCTACTGAGGTCAACTGGCAGTATAAATACTATTTGCATAGCTGCTTGCCCAGCTGGATTGTTGTTTTAGATTTAATTTGACCTTAATATGAAAAGAACCATGCTTTGGTTTTATTACAGATACAACAGAAGAATGCAATCTGAAGTCCCTCAAAGAGTCCTAGTTCTGTTGGACAGTGTTGAGCTTCAGGGTTTAGTGACCGTGGTCTAGACAATGGATTTTCTGACATTTTACTGGCAACTGTGGCTGGCATCTTCAGAGGCAAGGTAGCCACAGGCAATTGAGCAGGGAGTGACTGGGCTTCTGTCTTTATTACCACCACCACCACCAAACGGCCAATCAGGACTGGGCGCAAAGAAAGAACCAGTGAGGGACCAACCTCACCACCCTGCACCAATCAGAAACCAGCTCAACTAAAGACCAATCAGAAATCAGGTCACCTGGCTATAAAGACAGGAGCCCAGTTAGTCCGTGCCCCATATTACTACGTGTGCTAGAATGAGAGGACTAGCATCCGCCTCCATGTGCTTCAACCCTTTAGAAATGCTAAATGTCAGTATCCTAACAAGAGTTGTATCTAAGATGGGAACCAAAAATGATCTATATTTGGTGTGTCTGGAGCACAATAATCCAGAAACTTCCTGTATTACACAAAACATCCATCAATATGGAGCTGGGTATGCTAAAAAGAGGGGCTGGGGAGTGCAGGAGGCAAAATGCTAGGCAGGGAGAGAGGGCATTGCTTAGATACTGATGATGCTCATGGAGATAATTTCAGCACTAGATCAGTGGGAAGGTTTTAGCTTAAAGTATTGCAGGAATCTATAAACCATGGATTGTGGCCTAGGAACAAGCCATAATTTGTTTAACTGTGATTTTTTGAATAAACGATGTTTGGTTTTGCATATGTTAAGCCAAATCCATGGATAGCCCATGTGAAGATAGTCTATCCACGATGACTTAGCGTTGTGTATGAACTCCTCTACTAAGTGCTCAATGTTCACAGGCCGCTCATGAATCCAGCGATCCCAGCCTGGGGGAATGTAACAGTGAGGCAGCGCGCTGGGTTGTTGATGAACCTAAGTTAAAATAGTATCAGTGGTGGCGTCCACGCCTCAATTCCATTAGGCTGTATGTTCAAAGGAGAAGAAAAAGGGGAAAAACGTTTTGACTCAGACTTCCAGCCCTGCTGGCAGATGGGAGTGACACGTCAAGTACAGTCCCTATTTTATTACTGGAATTTGGCAGGAGTGAAACAGTTAAATTATACCCTTAGGAGAAGCCGATTTAGCAGCCATGATTCCCTGGCTGCTAGCCCAGAGTGTCTTCCTGCAGCAAAGCGGGCAGGGCGCTGCCTCGGCCATGCAAACTGACAGGCACAGAGGCTGTATTTCTGACTGGTCATGTGAGAGCTCTGGGGTCTTAAAATGCAGTTTAATTTAGATCCCTACTCCTAGAAGCGGAGTGACGCTGCGTTTTCCCTCTTTCCCATACAGATTCAATTAACGTCACTTAGCAGATAAAACTCAAGGAAGATAGCCAGAAACAATTTAGTTAGTCAGAGCTCATTTCCCCCCCCCTCCACCCCCCCTTCAGAGCAGGAGCTCTGTGGCCTGGAGTTGTTTCAAGCTAGAATCACAGACTTTCCGCCTATTCTGCATAATGAGAAATGCAACGAAGGTCTGTAATCTGACGTTCGGGTTCCAGTGCCAGGTCTTCCCATATCTCACGCCCATATTATAGGTTTCATTCTTGCAAACAGAAGAGGTAGCATTTTATAGGAATTCTACCAGCTTCAAGTGGCATTCGGAAGTGCTGAGGATAATTTGCAGCTGCAGTTATGGGGAGAAAGGATTTCTGCACACAGAAAATCAGCCTTTTAATGTGAGACCAAGATATACCCCTCTTTCCTAATGCCCAGTATTCTGCAGGATTTTAATCAAACCCAGGTTTATCACTACAGCTGTGGTTTCGGAGTAGAAGACTCTGCATCGGAATAACTTTTACAGCATACACTAGTAAAGAACAGTTTTCCACATGCAATAAGGCTGAATTATCTTGATAGTATTTTTCAGTCCATCGTACAAAAATGAACATAACTTCTCAATAATAAATAGAAGGGCAGGTAGAATTGACTATTTGGCCCTCTGCCTCCTTACTGCAGTGGCTGATTGGCTGATATCTGGGAAAAATAGGAGTCAGGAACTGGTGCTAGATAAGATGAAGTTATAAATCCAGCTTAGAGACATCCATGGGGTAGGGTTGGGGTAAAAAAGTCAAGATGGAGGTTTTGATTTCCCAGTCATGACAGCCATTTTGACATCCCCAGATCCCCCTGCACTGCAGTCACATTTGAACACATTCGTTTTCTGCATACTAGTACCCTTGGCATCTGTTTTGTCTTGCTCTAGAACAGTGTTTCTCAACCTCAGCAACTTTAAGATGTGTGGACTTCAACTCCCAGAATTCCCCCAGCCAGCATACATCTTAAAGTTGCTGAGGTTGAGAAACACTGCTCTAGAAAGTATAAGAGATCAATTTATACATGACAATTACGGACATGGAAACAGCCACAATGAATAGAGAATATGGAAGAAATGAGTGGGAAGTGTATCCTGTTTATCAGTCAACAGCTTAAGTGAAATTGTTCAACCAAAGTGATTGATTCATCAGACCTGTATACTAATACAAGTAGTCCTCGCTTACCAATTGCCTTGTTTAGTGACCATTCAAAGTTACAATGATTAAGAAAAACAGCTTTGCAAAGTTATTACATGCACAAAGATGGAAGAATACAGAAATACCCATAATGGAGGAATGGATTGTGAAGATGGTGGAGTTTGGAGAAATAGCTAAATTGACTTGTCTGATTAAGGAGGGAACAATAATTATTTTCATAAAAGATTAGAAACCCTTTATGGATTTTTTTGTTGAAAATGGATAAAAATGAACTGATGATTTCTGAATTTACTGATTGCAAAGGGTTGTTTATAGGAAAAAGTAAACTAAGATATGTAATTTGGGAGGGTGGAGATGATAACTATTATGTCTATAACTGCTGCAAAGAAGATTGGAAGTTGCTTCTTTAGATATTTTTTCTTTCTTTTTTCTTTGTCTTTTGCTGACCCTCACTTTTTCTTTTATTTTTTTATAACTTTTTTTCTATTTTTCTGTTTAAGTTTCTGTAATTTTTAATCTTGTGTAAAATTATCTTATAATAAAAATATTATATATATAAAAAAAAAAAAACCAGCTTTGCGACCAAACCTTGCATTTATGGCTGTTGCAGCATCCTGTGGTCACGTGATCACCTTTTGGGCGCTTCTCAACCTGCGCACATTTATGACCATCACAGCGTCCCATAGTCACATGATCGCCATTTGCCCGCTTCACAACTGGCTTCCGATAATAATTAATCGAGAATGCGGAAGTGAAATTGCAAGTTGCAGACATGAGAGGTCTCGCTTAATGACTGCGGTGATTTGCTTAACGATGGAAGGGGAAGTGATGTAAGTCCGGTGCGGTCACATGATTTTTCACTTAGCAACTGCAGCGCTTAGTGACAAAGTTGCCGGTCCCAATTATGGCTGGTAAGCAAGGACTACCTGTATTCTGAACCAGGGTTTGTTTTTTAACACCTTCATTTTTAAGGTTGTTTGTTAATGATATTGAACCTTCACCTAATTTTTTCCTCCTGTAGGGCCTCAGTTTATTTTACTGTATGCAGGTGCCTTGTGCCTTCTCTCAGCTGAGAACTGGACAGAATGTTATCCACGTTTTGATGGTACTACAAGGAAGAAAAACTTAAACTTAAGTGAAACTTTAGGGTTTTGGAAAATAACCAAGCAGGGTAAAAAAGAAAAAAAAAGCAACACATATAAAAAATTGAGCTTTTCATTTTTTCATTTTCATGGCTGACACCTTGACTTTTTGACCACACCCTGCAGATATCTCTGTGACCAAGCAAGTCAAAATGGGTCAAGAATCTACCACAGAAAAATGTAAACACATTTCTTAAAGATTTAGCATTGATTTTAATGAGTCAATCTCATGGGATAGTCAGGCAGATTATATTAATTTCTTAGCAGAATTTATTTTAAAATGTTATTATCCAAAAGATTTGGTAACACTGCTTGTCTTCTGATCAATCCATTTTTTTAAAAATGCTACCAGACTAAGATTAAATCGCAGATTTGCCCAACGTTGGGGTTGGGAGGGAACATTCAGACAGGATCTGGAAATCATATATAACCCACTTCTTAAAAATGACTGTTGGCTCTTTCACCAGGAATTCAAATGGCCCATTCCCAAATGGAGCTTGTCCCATCCTGAGTAAGGATATGGATTCACAGCATTCTCCTTAGCTAAATGCATCAGTTTGGTGTCGTGGTTAAGGCATCAGGCTAGAAACCTGGAAATCATGAGTTCTAGTCCTGCCTTAGGCACAAAGCCAGCTGGGTGACCCTGGGCCAGTCACTCTCTCTCAGCCCTTGGAAGGAGGCAAGGGCAAATCTTGCAGGACTTGTCCAGGCAGTTGCCAGGAGTCAACACTGACTTGAAGGCACCAAAATAAACAAACAAACAAACAAACAAACAAACAAACCATCTTGCTGTGAGATGGCAAGCTCATACTTGACCAGCGTTTTGGAAGCTGAAGTATCAAGAAACGTGGAAGTCAGCATCTGATAGTCTTTTCTAATTATATCCTCTTTCACTCATGGTTATATCTCTGTTGAATCACTGTGGGAAGCTAAGCAGCTACGCTTTTACTCCAGTGATTCTAGGGCTGACAGGCAGCTGTCTCACGCTCTGGATTCGTTCCATAGTAAAAGCTGAACAACCACAAGGGAGTGTGTCACCTGGTTAATATAATTTCAAATTAATTGTGCTTGGCTTTCAGAGATTTCAAACTATATGGGTGGTATTGATTGATGGAAGATACTATCAAACCCTGCTGGCACAATCCAGCTGCCAAACCAGATTGAAGATCTGCCTCACTGCTTTCTTTACTGCCCCATTTATTCTAATATCGGGTTCTACTATCTAGATTCTGAAAAGGACAGAAACCTTGTTCAGGCATTATGAAATCTGAAATGCTTACTGCAGGAATGTTCCCATTAGTCCACTCTTGCTGATGTTGCCCAAATGTCTTTCTCCTGCAGAAGTTCAGTGCAGATTTCTGCAAGAGCAACATCTTTGCATAGGTCTGTACATGTACTGACTTCCCTATGTACCAGGGTTCTGTATTATATGTATCCATGTTCACTCAGAAGCTAATGAGAAGACTTTTCTCCTGTAGACGTGTCCAGTGAATATATGAATGACTTCAGGAGGAAGACATCATTTGGTTGAGAGTTGTGGAAAGGTATGGTTTAACCCCATGGGTAGCACTCTAATTTTCATAATGCCTGAATTGGACTAGTGCATTGTCATCATTAGCTCATTTATGCTTTTCCAAGCTAAACAATTCTGAGCAGGTTACATTCCTCCCTATAGTATTAAGATTAGGAATGTACAAAAAGTAACAACTAAGTATAAACCAAATAATCAAAAGCCCATCATGTGACACCACTCCTTAACTGCAAACAATCAACTGTCAGGTCCATCTTCAAAGTTCTTCTGGAAGGGCTGGGACTTCACTCGTAGCTCCTTATATGGGCTAGCATGGATTCATTAATTGCCTCTGACTCCTTCCTCAAAGAAGGCAAGTTGAAACCATCCATGGCAAGAATCCTGGATGAATCAATCACCACAAACCCAGATTGTCCCTTAACCCAAGCACACTAGCAGGGCCTCTAATCTGCAGAATCAGAGAGTTCACATTCACCATCCCTATCCTCCCCTGCTATGAGATCTTGGCTGATGTAATCCTAACACATGGATGATGTCTTGGTGATATAAGCCAGATGTACCGTCTCTTCCACGATCAATCTTACAAATTACAGTCAACTATGTGAATGTCACAGCTATCAATTGTAAAAGGGATTCCCTTACAGTGTAGTAAATATTTTGTATTAACTTGATGAAACAAACTTATTTTGCATTTTGCTTTGCATAAGTCTCCTCTAGCAGCCTATGGTTACAGAAATAATAAATTTGAATTTTACTTAAATTTGAAAGTTCAAAATGAATTGTTCACTGACCTAGTACTCTCCAGATGTGTTGGACAACACTCAGAATTGCCAGCTGAAAATATTGAGAGAGGGAATGCCAGGTTGGGGACAAACTGATTTGGAGAAGAGGAGGTAGAAAAGAGCTGTATTGGGCAACTACTTAGCAAACTGCAAGACACTAGCAAATCCATAACTATTGTAATGTATTCTACATGGAGCTACCCTTGAAGAGTATCCAGAAATGTCAGCTGGTGCCATATATGTTTCTAGTAGAACACATGTTACAACTCTGCTCCATGAGCTGCATTGGTTACCAGTCTGTTTCTGGGTCCAATTCAAGGTGTTGGTTTTGACCTTTAAAGCCCTACATGCCATGGGACCAGGTTGAGGGACCACCCGTCCCCAATCACATCTGCCTGTCCCACCAGATCTAGTAGAGACGGCATGCTATGGGTTCCATCATTTAGGTGGGCCCTAGGCAGCAGACATTTTCTGCTATGGCACCCTTGTTGTGGAATATCCTCCCCCTTGAGGTGAGGCTGGCTTCAGTGATCACTTTTGACTTTCCAAAGGTCCCTCAAGACCTTGTTGTGCCATCAGGCCTGGGGACCCCAGGGGACTGGCAAACTAGTGAGTTGGCTCCATTATTATCAACATCCCTTTGCCCACCATTTCTTTTTAGCCAGTTTTTATAGTTTTTAATGAATAATAATAATAATAATAATAATAATAATAATAATAATAATTTTTTAGCTTTGTTGTATGCCGCTCAGAGTCACTTGTTTTGTGAGATGGGAGGCTATATAAATTCAAAAAATAAACAAATAACTGTATGCCTTCTAATAGCTGTTTCAAGACTTAATTTGGTTGGAAATGAAGAACTTATTCAGCACAATGTGACTATTCCAAACATTAGCACTGCTTAAGCTTTCAGCTTCCGTTCTTTCTGCATTCTAATAATTTAATAAATGGAATGAAATTACATTTATGTCACAATGTTAAAGAGCCACAAGATCCTTTGCCACTGGTGCTACAGAGGAGCAAAGGGCTTGTCACCATGAATACATGTGCTCATAGAAATACGAAGCTGTAGAG
This sequence comes from Liasis olivaceus, assembly GCA_030867105.1. Lineage (NCBI taxonomy): Eukaryota > Metazoa > Chordata > Lepidosauria > Squamata > Pythonidae > Liasis > Liasis olivaceus. Next base: position 15,860,542 of record CM061351.1, read on the forward strand.
CCATAAGCACTGAACTGTAAAACTTGGTGTGAATTTGTCTAATGGAGTATTCTAATCAGTAACATGAACCAAGCTTTTTCTAGCAAATAATTCTGACTAAAAATGCAAGTCACTCAGGGTAAATGTGCTAAACATAGGACTTTGTTGTTGTTGTTCAGTCATTAAGTCGTGTCCGACTCTTCGTGACCCCATGAACCATATTCTGCCAGGCCTTCCTGTCCTAAAACATAGGACTTAACCTCAAACATATAGATATCAATGAACTATATTTAACTTCTAGCTGTTCCCTTTTAAAGCAGGTATTGGATGGCATCTTTAGATGGTACTTGACATCAGACCTTTTTTAAGTCTGCATTTGCAAAACTAGTCCAGATGTATTTGACGCTGGCAATTCAATAGGCTTTGCCTGCATTTGGCTTAGTCAGATTAAGAAAAGTATCTGAAGAATTCATCATGTCACTTATCTTAATGGCTTGTAGACTTTCCTTGTCTAAAGGCAATCTTTCAGTTGTCATAGTCTGTTGAATACTTTCCTGAATTAAAGGCTAGAAACTGAATACTTTATCTGTGATGTTGCAGAGAAAAAGGGGAGAAACATCTTATGTATAAGATAAAGATTACAGGCTTTGGAAAGAGTATACACACATGGTCAAACATCCTTTGTTAAAATCAATACTAAATTTAATGCCACAAAAATTGGGGTTCATTAATTTCTCATAATGAAATCATCCCTTTGCAAGTTTGACATTGCATAGAAGCTTGCCAGATGTTCCACAGACTGAATCTGGACTCCAAAGTAGATTTATGTAGCCACCATTTGCATTACTGAACACACAATAAATGCTTATAGCTTTATATATAAGGAAAAGTTGACACAAGAGTCTGAGTTGGATCCAGACTTACATCATGCTTATGGATCACCAAAATTAATGGGACTTAGATTAATCACACATATTCTAAGTTTGGATTGTAGCAAATGTTATATTTCATGTATACTCCATTGCAATGCTATTTTAAGCAAATCCAAGTAAGTAATGTCTACTACCTGCTCCTTGAAGGCTTCTTTCCAAAAGGATATTTATTCCTTAGCCTCCTTTCTCCCACAAATAACCACCAGAAAGTGACTTGACTCAATGTGCCACACAACTGTGGTGCTGTTAGTGCCAAAAGACATAATAAAGCCTGACTGTGAGGGAGAGCCAAGACATTATTCTAATCTTGATCCTATTGGATTTCAACTCCCATGAGATGAAATCTGTTAGTCCTGATGGGACATCACTTTGATTGAATTAGAGAGCATGTGATATACAGGGATATCTGTAATATAGATACCCAGATGGTGCAGATCAGCACCATCCTCTTATGACATTTTAAAATGTACAATAGGAAATCTTTATTGCCTACACAGAACCATTTTAGTCATGAAAATGGGGTGAAGGGAGTCTACCAATTTCATCTTTTTTTGAAGGAAAGCTTTTCGTTGAATTACCTGCTCACTTGCTCACAGTGCAATGCAAACATTTCCCACAGTAATATATGAAGCAAGATGTTTCATTCAGTTATCTACTTCAGATGGCACGGGAGAGAATCAGGAGCCAGTCCATTGCTACAAATTTATTCTGAAGCTTTGCCTTAAGTCTTGATCACAAAAAATGGTTTATGTTTGCCACATTATTATAAACTGAGTTTTTTTTTTTTAAATTTCTACTATTATAAAAGTAGAGCATAGAAGACTGTTCTGAGTCATCTTCAAAAAGCAGGCCAATATTTTTGTATATAAACTGTACATGAACAAAAAAAACAAGGCACTATACATTTTTGGGATATCAAATTTGGATTCAGTGAGTTTCCCTAGAAACCCATGTGATAATGCTTTGTTCAGTTTAGCAGCTGAAACAGCTCTGAGACCAATACTTTTGCAATTAAAAAACATTCAGAATCAGAGAGAGAGAGAGGCCACAGAACGCGCCATAGTCCAGAACAATAACACAGTCCAGCTACTTTCCTGAAACTTTCTTTACAGAAGTACTGAAAGTGAATAATACAAATTGCATTGTTAAATACATCCTTCTCCTATGTGTTTATATAAATATAAATCCTTTTTGAAAATCCACAGCTTGAACAAAATAATACTTTACAAAAAGAACATTTTCAAAACCCAAATGACAAGTAGTGTGTGTAGCCAAAGGATCAGTTGCAGCAGTCAGAAAAAGTCCTACTCGGAGTACAAAGAACAAAATTCCTAAACATGACCTATACTTTGGAGTCCTTGCCCACAAAATGTCTTCCAAAGATGCCTCTCACACATTTACATTATTATATGGCTTTAGAACAGATAGTATAGCCTAGTGACTTCAGACAGTATCTTGCTTTTGGGGGTGAAAACCGGCATGCTACTTCGTCCAAGAGGTGTGGAAAATGTCAGTGGGTCATGCTCTAGCTCCAGCCCTAGATTACAACTCTGGCACTTTCAGAAAAGCCCTTTTGCCTTTTTGAGGTTCACCTGCTTCCAGGAAGGCAGTGCGTTGTATTCTTCTCTGGTTAGCTGTAATGCAGACTGAATTAAAAACAAGAAGGCATTGAGCATGATTAGAATGAAAGAATTAAAAATGTAAACAAACATGCAAAGAGAGAATACAGTGAGCTACTTCTAGTTTACCTCAAAGTCCTCGTCCGAAAGATAGATTTCAAGATTAAGTGGATCCACTCCCTCGGGAAGAGGCCTTGCCAAGAGATCGGCAAGTGGATACAGCTTTTGGCATAGTTTGGCCAGCACATCTTCTACCAGGATGATCTGATTTGAAGCTTCAGCATCCTGAGGAAGAACCAGAGATCACTGGACAAAATAATTCAAACCAAAACAGAAAAACAAAAGCAAACTGAACCAACAGTTTCACACTGGGTTTGAATACTTCAAGGAAGCCAGGCTATGGTATCACCTTTGACTCAGCCAAGTATTTTGTACAGAGGAATCAAGTTATAAATTCTTTATTTATTTGGGCCTTCAAGTCAGTGTTAACTCTTGGCAACTGCCTGGACTAGTCTCTATACTTTTCTTAGCAAGATTTTTGGAAGTGGTTTGCTCTTGCCTTCATCCTCCTAGGGCTGGGATATAAACTCATTTCTTCTTCTCCTCTTCTCTTATTGTCTAACATACCATTTCCATGACTTTCTAATTCTCATATATGCTTCTGCCCCATTTATAGGAACCTGTCTCTGTTTCTACTTATTCTCCTGCTATATTTGCTGCCCATAAACTTAATTCCTTCATACCTATTATGACATCAGGAGGAATTTTCTAATGTAATAGCTGTCCCACAGACAGCCTTGAGAAGTGGGTGGACTTTCTTTCGCTGGAGATGTTTAAAGAGAGGCTGGAGGGCCATCTGTCAGGGATGCTGTAACGGTGGCTTTCTGACGTGAGCAGGGGGTTGTTTGAGATGATCTTGAAGATCTGATCCAACCCTTACATTTTATGATTCTATGAAAAGATCTCTGGTATCAGATCGCCTTCAATTGGCTCACTGTTAAGTTCCACACTTTATTTACAAATCAATATCCTCCCATAGTTATCTCAAAGTTTTATTTTAATTTTCACATTTATAAACAGAGCTCTGCTATATTATGAAGAGAAAGGTGCAACTATCACAAACCCTAGCTTTTCACAAACAAGAAAGCCATTTCCTAAGAAAGATAAGGAGCAGCTGGTGGCCCATTACCCAACAGGCTTTTAGTTTGTTGTTCAATCACTAAAATATTTCCTTGAGCCCTGGAAAATTAATGAATAGGTAATAAAATCTCAGTTGGAACCCATCCCCTCCCTATTGTTTTAAACTCACTGCCCTGAAATGCTTCAAGCATCCTATCCAGGTTAACCCTCTGGATTTTAGTGCCTCCCAGCATGATGTTCCAGCATGTCCAAAAGCAGATGGAAAACTGAGAAGGTAAAGAGAAAGATTCATTTACCATTTCGGTGATTTCAGCAATGTCTTCTCTGTGTTCCCAGCTGGGAAACATATTGGTAAATGTCAGAGGCTCAAGACCAGCATGGATTAGATAAGATTTAGGAGGCTTCTTCACATTCTTCCCTATACATTTAGAAAAAGTGTTACGTACAAAATAAATTATAGCTGATTTTCCCTCTTCAGCATTGTGAATTACACATGAGCAGAACAAAACAAAACAAAACAAAACCCAAACCCTTTCCATTGCAGTAAACATTTCAAACAGAATGATCATAACAGATATAACACTAAAGAGGTTAAAGCCAGATTATTTTATGGATAACGAGAAGCTGCTTGAGCACCAAGACAGCTTCAAGAGCCTGTCTCCTGCCCAACCTCCCTGAGTATTCAACAGATAAGTACCATTAATAGACTTCACAGACGGGAGATTCCCATCCCAGAGAGATCTAACCAGCTTGTTCTTCCTGCTTTTGGATGGGGTCTGGTTATTTTTTTGGTCTCCTATCTTTTTCTGTTTTGAATCTTTCGTTGCTGTTGTTGTTATTATTATTATTTTAAAAAGAATTTTCACGCTTCACAGTATTTTTATCTGGTAAATTTCAAAGGACTAGTTAATTAATGATTTGGGGAATTCAACCCATGAAATGTTCAGATGCTTGGAAGAAAAGTGAAATATAAATGTAATAAATGAGAAAGTGAAATATAAATGTAATAAATCATCTACCGCACGATATAAGTATATAAGTAAAATGCTGTAATTACAAGTACTTAAGTAAAATTCTGTAATTTATTGTACTTTGTTAGAGACAAATATTTAACATATTCTATATGGATACCTTTCCCTTATAGCCTAACACAAGATTTTCTGAGCAACATATATGGCTAAAACCTTCTAAACACATCATGAAAGATGGCTGGAGAAAGCTATGTGTTTTCTTAATTTTTTCTAGATATGTTAATGCTTGAAGATCTACCATTTTGTTGTAAAAAGGAAACCAAAGGTAGTGTGACATTTGTTAGCATTTCTTTTAAACTTGGAATTTCAAATAATACATTAGTGTAAGCAGCAGCTAGATGCTAACAATACCGTTGAATCTCCATTTAATTTTAATGTTTAATTAAAAGTAATCTGGTGGTCACCTATAGCTAAGGAAGGTGCTTGAATCTGGCAGACTATTCTGTAACTTCCTTATGTTTTCTGTTATGGTATGCAATTCTGCTGAAACTCATTTGATGAGGGCTAACTGTTATGGGTCTTTAGGCAAATTTCAGAGGTCTCTTGCAACTAGTTTCCACAATTATGACCAAGGTAGGTTTCTGGGTTATGCAAAAATCTGCTTGTTATATGGAATAAGGCTGAAAGGAACATGGAAATTAGCAGGGAATTCAATCACCCACATTCTGCAATTTGCTAATAAATATCAGCAACAACCCTCAAAATGGGTTCAAGGACCATATGCCCCATACAGACTGTCCATCCTGCTTGAAATAAGCCAAAACAGGTAAAAAGCCAGGCTTTTCCATATGAGCTCTCCCATCAGCCTTAGCAAGCTACTTTCATTCACCCTGTTTTCTCATTCTTGGTTACTAGTCTCAAAAAAGGTATTAGAGGGATGTGAAATATCTCCCATTCCAGGGTTCTAGAAATTGATAGTGCTAGCCTTCTTGGCCATTCTAGGATCAACCTTGGTATAAAGAAATGCCAAGAACACCCGGCTATTCCTAACCCAGAGCCAGTGTCTTAGGTAGATTGTTGAAAAATTATCGGGATGGTTATGACTACCCACAAGGGTGGAACTCTTCATCAGACGCACACTCCACTCCAGCTCACACAGCAACCTAAATCTGCTTCATTGCTGCATATCCCGCTGGTCTTATGCTTTCCAGCATTCATTTACCATTCTCAGAACTGCCAGCCAGAATAGTTCAAGGCTGGGAATTAAGCAAATGAAGCTGTCCCAAATGTACTCCATGGTCACATTGTTTCTTTGTGTATTCCCCCCAATCCTGTTCTGCATCATTAGCAAAATCCACCCTGATGATGCTGTTTTTGGCCCCCTGTCTTTCCCTCTTCCTGGGCTGCAACAGCACTTTTTCTTGGAAATGAGAAGCAGATGTCAACACAACACTTCATTTGTCGTTACCTTTACAGTACTGTAGGACAGTCTCCATGGCACATTTCCTGTCTGAAGCCCATCGGATTCGGGCAGATCCTGCAATTTTATTTTCCGCTGGCCACCAGCCTTGCCAGAGATACACTTCATGGTGATTGTCAACAAGGAAGAGAACTGCACAGATTAAACCAATGTTATTTCTTAAATGGCACAGGCATTCCACAGATTACACATACAGAGATTTCAGACAACACAGAGATAGATATATGCCACGTCTGCGCATCTAGAAGTGCTCCTAAGTACCTGGGGCAAGGCACCATTTATTTTGGAAACAATGTCACATGGGGTCCTGCACTCCTGTGGCTGCAAGCAATGAAAAGGGGTTGAGGGGGTGAACAGCCTCTGCACCCTGGTCTGCTTACATGGAAATTTTTTGTTACAGCATGAGCTTGCTGACAAACCAGATCCAGGAAATTCCTTGCCTTTCCCAAAGTGGAATAGTGATTTCTTCTCAGATGCCTGAGAAGAAATTCTCACTTCTTTAGAGAACTGCCATTTTGAATGTTGCCATCAGTCTCAGTTCTCCATATGATTGTGGTGATGACAATGATAAATCATTCACAAATATTGTACGGCACAAAGGTAATGAAAATAATACTTAACACACTGTTGCATATATATTTCCACTGTTTTCACAATACATCTGAACAAAAGCATCTTTCTAGAAACAAGGAATTTCAGATGTTCAACATATATAATTTCATACTGTTATTAATCCTGTACCTAAATAAGTCTATTTACCTGGTTGAGGAGCTGTGTAGAGGTCTTCCTGAAGGAAGGGCATGGAATTCACCACAGAGGGATCTCTAGCTGGATAAATATATTCTGTGGCTGAGAATTCACCTGATGAACTTCCAAGGATAAACAGGCGAGGTGTAAAATTAAACTTTCCAGGGTCTTTAAGAAGAAAAACAAAAAGTTCAGTTTAGAAAACTACATACAGTTTGGATTTTATTTTTTTTCTGCCTAAGTCTTATAAAAAATGAATAATGGCAATAGGTGAATAACAGGATAAATAATTGGTAACGTTCATGTCAGCTGTTGCAAGCAGATAATTTGACTGCACTAACTTCATTATACTTCTTGCCAAGGAGAAAATGTTACTAATAGATTTATTAATAACCTAATATGGATAGAATACATTGGTTTATTTTCTTTTATGAAACATTAGTTCAATTCAATTCAATTCAGTCCCGCATTGGTTTGCAATTTTTTCCAGAAAACGACATGAAAATTCACATTTGTTTTTGTATATATATTTCTGTAACATATGCATTTTATATGCTGTCTCCCTAAAAGACTCATTTCCTTCTAATACATTCATTTTTCTGTGCAAATTTTTAAATTTGAAATTGCAATCTGCAAAAATGAAACAATACTTTCTTTCCAATCTGCATATTGACTTGGGTTCAATTATTCACATTTTATATCAAAATATGATCCAATGTATTTTGACCACATTCCTAAATTTCTGACATTGGTTCCTAAAAAGGTTAATCAGATTGAAAAGATCTTGGCCATTTTAAAGAGCATCACAAGAAAACCAACCCTAGCCCTACCTTGCAACATGCAGTCATAGGCTTTTCGGTCTCTTCTTCCTAAGGCATCCCAGAATCCCAATGGCTCTGTTCCTTCATCACATTCATGTATTGTCACTTTGCTGCTACTGTGCAATCCTGCTTCCAACGGACATCTAAAATGCAATATCAATCCATGAGATTCAGAATTAGTGATGTAGTATAATTCATACCAAGAACTGATCATTTTGCCAAGAAGTCTAAGGAGGAGGTCAGGGAATAGCTCTTGCCAAGCTTCATCATTTCTCTTTTCTCTTCCCATATATGCACATCTGCCCCTTTTTGCAATCTGGCGCTCACTAAACCACATATGCTGTACTGGTTTCCCAATTTATGGGCAAAAATGCGGTCCTGCTGAATCACTTCCAAGGTCCAACATCCTGCTTCCCAAAGAGATCGATCAGATGCTGCTACAAAGCCCACAAACAAATCGTGAATGCCAGTCTCCTTTTATAATGCTGCATTGACTCTGAATACAGAAGCCCCATAAAATCATCACAACTATTAGGTGTTAATAGACAGTCTTCAGAAATTGGGCCTCATTTGCCTTTAAATTCATTTGTTAGTGACCATCACATCAGGCAGTCAATGGATGCTAAGTAATGATTCATTGTATGAAGAAATACATTTTTCTCTACCCAGAATCTACTGCTTATTAATTACATTGGATAAATGAGTTCCAATTTTAGGAAAGAGGCAGAGAAAAGCTTCACTTAATCTTCTCCACGCCATAAGTAATAGACAACTACAAAGCCAAAGTGCTTTAAAGCTTAAAGAGCACTTTAAGGAGGACTAAAATTGGGAAGACCAAGGCTCAAATCCCCTTTCAGCTGACTAGAAGTAGTCACTACTATTCTGCCAGACCCATTTCATAGGGTTGTTGAGGAGCTAAATGAAAGATTAAATTCATGTACAGTATAACCATCTTGAATTCCTTGGAGCAATGGCAAGAAATAAAGATTATGCAGAATGAGATGGCAAGAAATGAAATGTTTCATTTCAGCCTTTGTTATTTTTAATTTGAATTTTGTATGTATATAATGTCATATCTGTAAGCTGATATGGAAAAAAAACATTTTTGAAGTCAATTTAGAAATCTCTTACATAAGTAACATACTTTTAAATATTTCCCTAGTACATAGTCATTTTTCATCCCCTGCTAGATAGAGTTGACAAGTATGAGTTTTACAGAAAACGCCTATAAAGTAATGGTTCTTCTACTTACTGTTCTTTTATTTTATTGGCTGCTGTTCTTCCTACTTCCTTGGTATGTGGCTGGGCTTTGCAACCATGCCACAAATAAATAAGAGCTTTGTTGATATTGAGAACAATCATTGAAGTCCTGGACCTCAGGCTGCTACAGTGACACGCTACTTCAAGCAAGTTCCCTTCAACAGGAACTTCTCCTCGAACACAATACAGTCGCCAATCACCTGCAGTGGGCATTAAAGACACAGATTTATTATTCACCTGCCAAGTTGGCTTCTAAGTAAATCTACACATTTCTGCTGGACAGACTAAAATTGGCAGGAACTGTTTGTATAATGAATCTGCAATTTTTCCTTGCTTTGTACCTTGGTTGTGCTGTGCTATTTCCACAATGATATCTCCTAGTCTGAACAAACTATCAGGATGTCATAAAAGTAGCAGTTAATATTATTACTATCAGTCTACTGATTGTCCTTTTCTCCTCTTCGTCCTACCGCATCCAGAAAAAGGTAACCTTTTCACATATGCTCAAATGTATTGGATCTGCCTAATATTACTTCACTTTCCAGAGCAAACCCCAGTTTTACAGGTAGTCCTCCTTTAGCAACTAACTCATTCACAGTTTCGACGGTGATAAAAAAGGATTTTGCAACGAATCCTAACATTTATGACCTTCACAGGTCTGTAAAGCAAAGGAAAGCTGAAGTAAGATCGTAAGCACAGTTGCAATTTCACTTAGTGACCACTTCATTTAACAACCAAGTTGCTGGTTCCAATTGTGGTTGCTAAACGAGGACTACCTAATGGCTACTGAAGTATCATTCAAACAAAATTAAATGCCAAACAGATTAAATTCAGGTTAATTTATCATATAGCATCACTCTCCTTTCTCTTCAAAATTCAGCAAAGCTATTGTAACAAGAAGCTATTTTACTCTGTGTATTTTCTTCTTCCTCTTCCCTTCTCCCAGTATGAACAATCATTCCACCTTGAAAACACTGAAGAAAACATGGAGGCTCTTTTCCTTGAAGAACTTGTACCTGAAAAAAAATGGTAATTAAACATCACAACAAATTAAGATTTGTGCAAGACCACAGTAAAACTGGCGTGAAGGCTATATATGGACTTTCTTATGTATGTAGGTCAACAGCATAGGCCTTGCACAGAATGTCTGAACTAGGGAAGGTCAACAAAAACCAGACCTTCTTTAGTGGCAGTCATGTTAGGTTAGAATACTAATTCTAAGAAAACCCATTAATGTACTACTTTTGCAGGCCACTCATGAAATATTTTTGTAATCATACAATATTATCCAACACAATATTATTAATGAATACGCATCAATAATGAGCAAGTTTATTTTCTTGACCTATTTACATCAGTTCTAGAAGTGCCTAGTTTCTGAGCAGTTATATAAAACTCCCTTAAAAAATGCTTCTAGGCAATGAGAACCTGGAGCTGTTGCCATAGCAAGAAAAAAAATATTAGCAGATACTTTGCCTTTATAGTTATGGTCTCTGGCAACAGGGTTGTTCCTACAAAACTATTCTGCACAGGAAGAATAGAACAAAACTATTCCAACCCAGGCAATCAGTCTATCTAGGTATTGGTTACAATAAACGGAGTGGCAGTGATTCCCTACAACAGTGTTTTTCAACCTTGGCCACTTTAAGATGTGTGGACTTCAATTCTGGGAGCTGAAGTCCACACATCTTAAAGTGGCCAAGGTTGAGAAACACTGCTCTACAGTTTCAGGTAAGAGTTGTTCCTAGCCTTACCAGCAGAGGCTGGCAACTGAACCTGGGATCTTTGGCACAGAAAATATGAGCTCTGTCATTGATCTGTAGTTTTCCCATACTAAATTGCAGCACAATCCCAAGCATGCAACGTATCCAGTGAATTAAGCCTGCCAAACTTGGTACAAACCCTGTAAAGAGTTCATCTACAGTTTTTCAAGCCATAGGATTATTCTTACTATTTATCATCAACTGCTCTGAAAATGTAATGTATTATTAGATACATTTAACTATTTGGTAGGATCAAAGCATAGTTATGTTTGGGGTCTACCCACTAAAATCAAGGGGACTTTAGTCTAGATTAAGTAGCTGCAATGATTTCAGTAGGTCTTCTAAACAAAGCCTGGATCTCGTTTATAAATAAAAAGAGCATTGCTGGCTGAAATGTTTGTCTGGATCACTTTGTGTGTTTGCTGTATCTCCCTCTAATGGCACCTTCACCAGATAGGTTCAGTGGGCTTCATATATTTCTGAAGTTTAAATATTATATTGGTCACAATGCTGGAGACAGTTGAACTGGTCCTTATTCTCATTGACGAAACTCAAGAACAATGGTGACACAACCACTGTTTATTAAGGACTTTGCCTAAATTGGGAGTGGCAACCTTTCGATGGCTAGGTGTAATTCAATATTTTTTGCAAGGGCTTGAATGAATGGGGCAATGATGCTACATCCACGGGGGCATGTCACCCAATTCCTGCAGAACTTTTTCTTAGGTTTTTAAAAAATGTTAAACATCTTTTAGAGCTTCTACTACAGTATAATCTCAAAATGACAGGAAACCATGCTACTAATCTTTCGCATTTGTGGTTGGAAGGGTGCTAAAAGAGGATTTGGTGGCCATATGCGGCTCAGACGCTTTGGACTGCCCACTCCTGGCCAAAGTGAATTGCATTTTTTTCTTGTGGGGCCCAAGATATGGAAGAAATTCCCACTGGGGTTAAAGCAACCCCCCTTCTTACAGATTAGGAGGAAGTTAAAAGTATACTTATTCATTCATTAATTTTAACATTGATATTGATCCTTATCCATTTACTATGTGTTTTATTACGTTTCTGTAAGCTGCCCTGTGCCATTAAAGGAATGGAAGCATATACATGGATTAGGTGAACTGGCAATATATTCTGTTTGCAAAAGTGAGGCTGGAGACACCAGACTGGCAAAACCTATTATTTGCCTTGAAATGCTAGGCAGTACAGAACATGGAACACTCTGCCAAGCCTTTGCTTTCTTTACCTGAGCACCTCTTTCTTCATCAAGTTCCACAGTCATCAGTGCAGAAGTTCCTTTCTCACTGACAGTAGAATGTCTCCCTTGCCAAAAGAAGTACACACATTTCTCTTTGCCCACGACCCTGGTCTGTAAATCCCCTTTTTGTCTGCTTCCAACTGCAAAATCAAGACAAAGAGGTTGTATCTTGGAAGGCATATGCTCAGCTTAGAACTCACATCCAAGGCTAAGCTAACAAACATTACATCAAAGCAATTCATTATGCTCCTCAAAAGTATTGGGGAATAAACACTCAGACAGGCAAAAATATTCTGGAGATTGACCAGCATTGCTTGGAACAAATTCAGTATGACTGTGGTATTATGCATGCTCATCGTGTCATATTAAGAGATGTATACACAAGTTTCTGTGTATATATAAATAACTACATTTATATTAATTGGTGCATACATATGTGTGCGCGCACATACACACACACTCTCTCATATATCAACATGTGGTTGATCATCTAATATGGCTGATCCATACTGGAAGGAGATACAGCTGGGGAGAAAAGGTGGAAGAGCATTTCTTTAGGGTAAGCATTCTTTAAAAAGCAGTATTTACTGGATGTCCAAAATGCAGAGGCATATACAATGACAATAAATGGTTAGTACAGTGCTTTTACAACTAGCTTATGGCTTCTTCATTAATGGAAAACATACTTCTTCATCTGATTGTATGTAGGCTAAGAACCTTTAGTGACTGTCTTTTTTTTTTTTTTGTTTTTTAAGCAAATCCTTAAAAAAATCAGACCAAAAAAAAGTAAATCTCTATGGCTAGCTAGAAGAAAAAATAAACAGGTTTCTTCTGATGCATCAGAAAAGGCTATGAAAGGCTGTATGACACCACATATAGAAATTTATTTATGCTCATAACTTGTTTTCTGCCTCAGAAGCAAAGTACTTTCTATAAACTAATGTGGTAAACACAAAAATGAATTACTGATGGCCTTGAAAAGCTAAATTTATCGTGAGATACAGAGAGTGCTTTCACCTTATTCAAGCATAACATTTATAGAAGCTTAAATCATAATAGAAGATTGAGATATTTCACTGACCTGAAGTGCTCACTAGGTATTTCCACTTGACAACATATGTATCTCCTTCATGAAATTGCCCAATACTTTGTTTAGGGAGCCTGCTATAATCAAATTCCAAAATATGCCAGACGCCTACAGAGATGGTAATAATTTCAAATTGTCTCCCATCATCTCCCTCGATGAATCCATAGCCACGGCCAATATTTATCCCATCGAAGACGGTGCCAACGGTTGCCTGGGGGACTGGGACCATGAGCATGACGTCATATGGCTTAGTGTCAGATCTGGTTTCTTCCTGTAACAAGACACAAAGCAGTTTAGTCTTAGGAAGCAATTCAGAAAGTCCATTGTTCATATTATGATTTAAAGCCAGAAATCTTATCACAGTGGTCAACACATACATAGGTTTTATCAACGATTCACTCAGTCTGCTCCCCAAAAATCACGTTTCTGAAGAATTGAAAATAATTCAATTACTCTCTGAGTTTACCTGAGATACTAGGACTTGGGTTTCTGATGATAAAACACAGTCTCATGCATGAAATGTCATTTATTTTTATTTTGCAAGATATCATCATCACCACCACCACCACCAATAACAACAAAAAATTAAGTCAATGTATATTGTGCAGATTTTGGAATAAGTTTCCTAATTATATATTCACTGGGTCAATCACTATTTTAGGCTGTTTGTAAATCTAAAGCAACTTCTCTTGCATAGCTGATTTCTACAGCAAAGTACTTTTCATACCAAAATCTGCAGTGCATTTATCAAGCAATCCTAATGTAAGTATTATAAACAAGTAAGAAATTCTGCCACCTTCTGAGGGGATTCACCAGAATTCTTCTCAGCAGGTTTCTTCAACTCAGTCCAATCAAGAAACTTTTCTTTAAATAGTATTGTCTCATTGTGTTCTGTGAGTCTGCCAAAAATTGCCCAGTCTGGTCGCCCTTGTCCTTTTCTGCATAACAAAAAAGAGACAAATAGAAAGTTCCAACATCATTTAACATTTCATGCCATAAAAGAAAAGCCAGTCAAGCAAAACTAATTAAATAAACTCTACGGCCTAGTTCGTATTTTGACAATCACGAGTCTTGACTTTTGAAAATTGCATGTCAAAAAAGTTTTCAAAAAAGATCTTCTGAAGGTAAAAAGAAGCCAACAGAGGCCTTAGAAGTCTCTGCCCCCATAAATCTGAGACTGCAGACATTGACTCTGATCCAGATATCTGAGAACAACCTCCCATCTCAGAGAAGTTTGGGCAGTGTCACCAGAGAGAAGATCAAAGGGCTGATCTTCAGCAGCACATTACTACACGTCTTCTTGTAAGAAATGGTCTGTTCAGAAGTCACTATTACTCCTGCATTTTGACTGAATTATATGTATATTAGCTGTGCTGGGGTTGGGATGGAGGTATGAAGCTTCTTTCTTTCTTGTATAAATCTCCCTATCTGTGAATAAGAAAATACTGGAAATTATTTCTTTGCTAATTATGTTCCTGTGACCATCTATCTTCAATCTCCCCTCGGAATGCCCTGGAATCAACTTTCTCACTCTTGATTTGGCTTGGCCTTTCTGTCTTTTCTTGTGTGTTCTGGACTGAAACTCTGATACCTAGTTTGGCTGACTTTTGTACTATATCCAGATTACCTTTTCCACCCAACATGTATATGATTACCTGTTGATTGCCTGGGAGTTTCAATTACAGAAAATTGTATTGGTCTTAATTCTGCTGTGTTCCTGCCTAAAACCAACAGTTTTGATATAGGAAGATATATGTGAAAAAAACTACAAGAAGAAGATAACATACTTTCCAATAATTTGAAAAATAATATCGAAACCTAAATCCCTAACATCCTTCTTCTCTTTTCTTAAATAAGGTCAGCAAAATCAGCATTGTCATTGGGTATGATACCTTGGAATAAGAGGATTGCATTCACCAGGATCCAGGGGATTGATGTCACAGTTGGCATAGTCAAAAGTCCCATTCCACAAGTGTTTGGCTAACTGGAAGGCAACCTTCCTTTGTGCTAGCGTGACCTCTTTCCCATGCCAAACATATACTTCACTTCCAAAGTCAAACACTAAGACCTAAAAGAGAAAACAAGGAAATAAAAAATAAATAATTTTTGAATGGGTGAGGAGAAATGTTGAAAAAACATTGAATTTTTTAGCCAAGTAATAACAGTTGCTGACATTGATTAAAATGTCCTATGAATAATGATATAGAATAAATCAAGCTCTGGATTATTAAAGCCTTCATTTGAGGATATTATGAACTTTTGATGCATCTTTTGAAGCATGCTTATTCGTCTTATACCAGGTACCACAAAACACTGTCTATATTAGAATGAACTAAAGATGTCCATACTAACCACTTCCTCATTTTGTCCAGCCAGACTGAGGAGGCATAAAGATAATACAGTGGTACCTCGGGTTACGAACGCCCCCCCTTACGAATTTTTCGCGATACGATCAGCTCCGGCCCCAAAAATTTACCTCGCCATGCAACCTCCGCCCCGCGCTACGAACCGGATCCGTGGCCATTTGCCCTGCTGCCACGTGGTCGCGGCTTCCTGTGGGCGAGATCGCGGTAGCAAGGAGACATTCGGTGAGGCTTCTGGTGTGTTTTGTGGCGTTTGGAAGGTTTTTGGTGTGCTTGTCAGCATGGCTCCAAAGAAAATGCAGAGCCGTATGTATTTACATTGAACCTTATGGGGAAATTTGCCTCGCTGCGCAACCAAATTCGGAGGGCAGATTAGCCGTATTTACACTGAACCTTATGGGGAAATTTGCCTTGCGGCGCAAACAAATTCGGAGGGCGGATTAACCGTATTTACATTGAACCTTATGGGAAAATTTGCCTCGCGGTGTGACCAAATTGAGTTGCGATCAGAGTCACAGAACGGATTAAATTCGTAACACGAGGTACCACTGTACTTCTGTTTTTAGGCTAACTGAAAATTTAGCACAGCATCTAAGCTGTAAAGTTTAAAGCTCCACTATAGTTTGATGAAACAAGCCAGTTTTGAATACTGTGATTTGAAGGAGACTTATTTTCAACAAACTATAATTAAGATTACCTAATGTTAGTTTGAGTACTAGAAACATGATAACTAGTGGTTGATCTAAAATAGAAGTAAGAACTTTGAAGCTCCTCCTTAAACCCACATGGAAAGAGGAGGAAGAGGAGAAATTGTGTAAACCTAAAGTTCTGTAAAGCTTGTTTTCATAACACTAAGCTGTGGCTTAATGTTACATCTGAGGGAGGCTAATCTATAGGAAGCACGCTGTTGCTTAAGTTGGTTATCCTTGGTGTCTTTACCACATCTGCTCTGCATTTTTAAGATGACACTTTGTTTTATGTTAGAAACATTTATTTTGCTTGCTTCTGCTGCAAAATAAAACAAATTCTAGATTGTTTAAATGGAAATGCAAAAGAAGCACAGTCATATGATGCTCTATGGCTGCCATACCTTAGCTGATATATGGGCTTATTCTACTCCCTCTCTGCTGTAGTATCTAGGTAAAATATATGATGTGCTGCACTTGCATTTTCCTATTTTTGCTGTGCCTCTACTTCACTGGCTATTGAACTAATTGTGTATATATATAATCTTTATTACGGTCACAGACCAGAACCGAACTAATTGTGTATCGTGTAACTTTTTTTCAGAACTAGTTCAACTATGTAAATGTAATGCATAGCTTAGACATGATTTATTGTTTAATAGTCTCCTACACAAATGGCATCTTGGCTGCCTTCTCTATAAATCAGATCATTTACCTTCGCATAATTTCAGTAAAAAAAAATCATGAGATTTGTATTTTTTAAAAGAAACATGAAGCTTTCCAATTTTAATTATTATATACATGGCTTCTTTAATGGTGCTTACTGGCACAGCTATCTTCCTGGCTGTCTTTAGAAACCCAAATATTACAATCTGCTTCCTATAATGCTGCTTGATTTTCTCAGTTCCTATATATCCACTGGAAGCTTTTAGATCTAACACACATTAGGTTTGCTAGTAAAAAAACAGACAAGCATCCATTGAAGAGATGAGCAAGAGTCTAGCTCTTACTCTCTGAGCCCAAAGGAGAAAGGAAGATTTAGCAACTGGGAAAAAGAGATATGCACATTTTCATCAGCACTGAAGCTGCCCTTAAGCCTGAAAATGCCTCTTACTATACCTCTTTTGAATTTAGCAATGTACACTTTGGCATCTTTCCCCAGTAGTCGTCATCAGGAATAAGTTTATCATCAACTAGCTGGTAAATGCAATTTGTTTCTATTATTGCAGCTTCATACATCTCATCTTCCTCTGGTCTTCCAACCGCTTGAAACAGGCAGACAAAATAAACATGTTACCAATGTAGCCCAGGAACAGTAAATTAGAAAAAGCAATTCAAGAACGTTCTTACAAAAGGCATGTGTGGAGATGGAGGGAAAAAAAACCCCACGCTCTTACCCTGGTAGTTTGTCTGCCCACCAAGGAGTTTCCAGAATTCTTTGGCTGCATGAGTACGGGTATTGATGTCTTCTTCTATGGTCTGTACATAAGGAGCTCGGCAGCCAAGTTCTCGCTTTGTCTGAATTAAAGCTGCAAGTTCTGAAGCCTATGAAATTGAACATGATTAGCTGAATAGGATTGCCTAAGCTCCGGGGACAATCGGGCTATTCAAAAAAGAATGAATGTGTACTTGTTGCTATTTTCATGAGACATATTAGACTGAAAGATGGAAACTGTGTCAAATACAAATAGGTTCCCTTGTTTCCATTTTAATGAGAACTTATCCCATTTAACTGCAAGAGCCAGAAAGGACTTCCTGTCATTCAGACCTATTTTTTTTCTTGAATGTAGACCTCTTTTTCCTAATGATTTTTAGGGAGAAAAAAAATCCAGAAGCGGGTGGTGAGCTGTAAGAATTTTCCCATCAACATTCATACCGTGTTTATAGACATTAAGAATCCTGTGCATGATTTTGTTTGGAAATGACCAAGAGCCTAAAATAAAAAGAGACAACCACAGGGCTGTGCTATCTCAGGGCTTCAGAGCACTAACCTTGGCTTTTTCTATGACATTCGCAAACTCCCCTACCCACAGGAAGCAAAACTGTGGAGTGAGTAGCAAGAAACAGTCACCGCTGTTAAGTGATGAGGCCCTTGGTTCAACTAATCTTGTCTGGACATGTCTTCTTCCTAAAGAGAAAAAAAATCCAACAACCTCCTATAAATAAGGGATTAGAGGCAACTTTCAGGCCTGTTTATTCCAGAAAGAAAACCTTTATCTCAGACAAATATTTCATTTCCTAAATGACATTTAATGTATCACAACAGCAGAAACTGAACATAAGTCAGGAATAAAGGGACTTGAAGCAACTGTTTTCTTATGAGAAAAGTTGTCAAGTATTTCAATTTATAAAACAGGGTGGGCAATCCATGGTGGTCTGCAATGTTTGAAGTACCTCCCCAAGAGTGAGTCACTGAAACGTGAGAACAAATCGCTCATTTTCAGTGGTGAGGGTTTTTTATATTTAAAAAAACAGCTAAAATAATTGTATTATGTTGGCCTGCAAAAATCTCCCACCCCTACCCAAACCCTTAAAAATAAGCAAGGGTAGAAAGTTTCCTCTCCTATCCCTGCATTGTAACCATGTCACTATCACAACTTTCAACAGCTCTCAGGGTCATTTTAGGGTACCGACCCTAAATTTTAAAGGTCATTGTAATGCACTTTTTCAACATGATTACTTTCTTTTAGATTCAATTCCTTTTTACTACTATTGCTGGAATTTTAGTGTGCTTTTTAAAAAATGTAATCTGCCAGAAAACATTATTAGATAAAATAAATACATTTATTAAAGAATATGTTCTATCTTGGAGTCTTGTCCAATGTAGAGATGCTAATGTAGTGCTTCTCAACCTTGGCAGCTTGAAGATGCATGGACTTCAAGTTGCCAAGGTTGAGAAACGCTGTGCTAACGCTACCCAGCATTAAATATGGGTTAAGAGTGTCTTTCCTTCCCTCTTCCCACCTTCTCCATCGCTGAAAAAATCATTGTCAATTCTCGCCAATATTTAATACTTTGCATTTTGGATTAATTTTAAAAAATTGTACTTATTAGCTTTTCCATCTACCTTTGATCTGTAACAGCATCAGCTTCTTGTATGGGACAGCACTGTTGTTTGAGTTCTGCTCCGTTAAATTGACACTACGCAGACTAATATTGCTGAAGTTCTCTTTACTTGCTAAGCCAGCAAGCGCTACTTCTGAGAAATTTGAGTTTGCAGACACTTAAGACAGACGAAGTGGGAAAAAATGACAGAAAGAGAGAAAAAAAAAAACAGAGGAGAAAAATAAAAGGCCACACACACACATACACACACACACATATAAAACAAAGAAAGGACATTATGTTTCGTTTCCATATTTATTTAGTTTTTTTTCATGCATGGCTCATATCCAGCCTTTAGTTTTGTTGCTGCTGCTGAAAGAGACAACAAAAAACAGGTTGAGCTCAAATTACTCCCTAATCTGAAGACCCTCAAATTTCCAGGAGGAACATTTCAAGATAAAGATGAAAAGTGGACTGATTATATTGTTATATATTATCAAGAACAATAAAGGACAGTTCCAATGGTTATTTGACTTTCCATATATCCAGATGTCTTAGCGATTCTGTGGAAGTGGAGGAGAGACAACTCATTTTCTGGACCTCTAGCAAAGAGTATTTTGTCCAGTAGAAAATGAGAAATTATATCCTTATTCTCTTTCCCTCCCCCAAGTATTGGGGTGTAGTGGTGAAGGTGTTGTTCTAAGCCATCCTCAGCCAAGGAGGCCCACTGGAGGACTATTGGCCAGCCCAACCTACCTTGGTTGTTGGGGGGAAAAAGGGAGAAGGGAGTGCCATGTATGTTGTCTTTAGCCCCTGAAGAAAAGGCGGATGTACATCTAACTATAAATAAATAAACCAAGCACATGAATAATAAGAATTTTGCATTTGTGTGAGTACAGGCATACCTCATTTTCTTGTGCTTCACAGATATTGCGTTTTTGTAGAAATGGAAGATTTGTGGCAACCCTGCATCGAGCAAGTCTATCAGATGATGATTAGCATTTTTTAGCAATAAATTATTTTTTAATTAGGGTATGTACATTGTTTTTTAGACATAATGCTATTGCACACTTAATAGACTACAGTATAGTGTAAACATAACTTATATATGCACTGGGAAACCAAAAAATTCATGTGACTCGCTTTATTGTGATATTCGCTTTATTGCGGTGGTCTGGAACCTGAACCTGCAATATCTCCGAGGTATGCCTGTATTACAGGGGTACCTTATAAAAAAATCCCTGATGATGACTGAGGGACAATACCTTGCCTATGCCATTTTGTGAATTATTTAAAGACATTCTTTTGGCAATGCATTTTTAAGATCCCAAAACCTGCAATTGAATTTTTAAAAATACCACACCAAACTACAGACACCTAGGTCTACTTCAAGTGTAATCATTTCAAGCTGATAAACAACTGAAAACAAGCTCTATGTTCATGTGCTCCTATTCTGACTCTCCCTTTGTGCACCAGGCTTTGGCACCTATCTTACCACTTGTTTAAGACAGTTTTCCATTATATCCCAAATGGGAAGCTCTGGTTGAATCCCTAATTTCTAAGAAATGATGATCTTATATTGGGAAACTGGGTTAAAGGGGCTATAATATCAGCATCAACACTGGAGTAAAGAAGAACAAGGATGGAAATACAGCTTCCACGGTTTGCTGTCAAGCAGGTAAACCATGGTTTATCATCATGACTGAGAAGTGTCATGACATACACTTCATGGGCAAATAGAGACAGTACTTCTGTTCCTCAAAATGTAACTGAATCTTGACTGCACTGTAGTTGACTCCTCTGTAGAACTGCACAGAAGGCAGTTTGGGACCTCACACTTACTTTTTTCAACTTTCATCCGCTTTGACTCCATGAAGGCCACATTTAATCTCTGCTCTGTGTATTCATGAAGAATGTCCTCTCTTGCTGCTAGCATTTTTAAAGGATTCCTGGAAGCCTGGACTCTGCGTGTAGGCCTCACGGCACGTTTGTGCTCTGTTACTGAAGAAATCAATCTGAAAAGCAAAAGTTCTTCCCACTTAACCTACCATAATCAACATCCAGAAGAGCAAGAGCAACCACATGGGCTTGTCAGACAAAATAGGGAAACTGATTCTGTTGAGGAACCAGGAGGAAAGCAAAGTGGGCCCAAACACCCTCTTATGCCTGAAGCAGTTGCTTTATTGTGCCTAAGCCACAGAACACTTCAGAACTGCTGTGATACCATAAGAGTCATTCTGAGGTGGCTGCAGAGCAATGCATTACGAGGTGACTAATGATGCTTTTAAGGTTGGCCTGTGAGTGGTGGAAGGTGAGTAGTGACATCGCTTCTGCAACGGAAAAGGAGCATGTGAATGCTTACAGAAGGAGAGGTGGATGCCCTTGAATCAACCTAACTACTGCTTCCAGCATCTGCCTTTCAATCCTGCAATTTGCTCAATGTGTAACTACATTCCAGTGATTTGATATGACATCAAAAGCAAGACAGAATAAATACAGAAGTGTCATACTAGGGCTAAGAATTCCTTAGAAGCAAATTTAGTAAAATGTTATTCCAACCACTACTTGTCTCTATTTCATTTTCTTCAAACTAATGGGCTTTTATTTCCCAACATTCTTCCTTTAAGATAGTGAAAATTTGGTCCTTCTGTCACCTCCTGGACTCGAATGAGGAGCCAAGGTACAGGAAGGCAGAAGAAGGAAAATTGGAAAAATTCAAACCGTAAATATGCAGAGGAGAAGTTAACAGAATTGATAATCTAAATTTGCAGCACGGTATCTCAGAAATGACTGATTCTTGATCCTTACCCCTAAATTGTTTTTAAAGGAATAAAGGGGAAACTACTCACTTTGGCGCATCAGGATTAAATATGGCATCAAAGTCTTCATCCAACTCCAAAGGCAAGGAGGGAGTGGGAAAATTCATGCATCGGTAAAATTTGGAAAATGTTTCTTCATCATCCAATTTCATTACTTCTTTCACAGATTTTCCTGTGACTGTCAAGACTGTTTCTTGCATTCCTGCAACTACAGAACACATTAAGATTATAGAATAATACTGTATGTTACTGGCAGTGTTTGACTTTAAAATTTCTATCACAAAAGTAAACACATTCATTTTAGTGCTGCTCTGTAAACTTGATACTGGTACGAAAGCACCCAAACTGTGATGGGCATACCATGGCCCTCTGCTGTTTGACAACAAAGAACATTGGTGGTTTTTTAATAGCCCAAACAGGTTTAAAGCTTTGACAAATTCAGAATATACAAACTGTTGTCAGTGGTCAGTGGTTTTCATATTATATGAAACTTTCAAATTCACAGGCAATATGCTGCTAGGAAAGAATGAACAATGCAACTACCTTCAGGTCCTACTTGTATACCACCTAGAAGTACCTTGTTAGCAATAGTGAAGAACTAGATGTTTGATTAGATGGGCTGGTCTTATATTTTAATCCAAAAAACATACCGTACTAAGCAGTATCTGAACATGGTTTTCCTACTGTCAGCTATGCTAGACAAAGGTTTATAAGCATCCTGAGAGGTTTTTTTTGATTGCAGCAACAAATGGAATTTTCTCTAGTATATATGGTACTCCTCAAATGGTATCCTCCTATTATTTTAGATGACAACTGCCGGAAGCCACAGTCACAATGATAAATGACCAGGGATGATGGGAATGGTTGCCCAAGACATCTGAAAACACCAGGTTGGAAAGGGCTAGTAACAAGATGGTCAAAAGTTTCTATACTCTCTATAATCTAACTCCAGCTTTTAAGATTATATTTTAACAGAAACCATTTGCTTTAAAGAAATATGAGAAACACCCCCTTCCTCTTATCTACTTAAAGCTTTAGTAACCAAGTTTAAAAGAAGAGGGCTAGCTTACAACACATGGCAGCAAAAATCTATTTTAATCGTTCATCCTGCCCATTTAATATGAAGTAACTGAGCATCCAGCCTTGGTGTAATTCAAACAACAAAAATCCAAGGATAAAAAGTCCAAAACAATCTATGTCTCAGTCATGCCTGTTTCCTAACTGTCAGGAGAAATACATTTCGTATTCTCTGGTGCATCATACTTGTTAGGCCTTTAACATTTTCTTATCTACTTATGGTTAGCAAGAAGGCATACCATTCTGCAATTTTTAAAACAAAGAATATTCATAGTATCAACATTCTTGTACTAAAAGTGTATAAACCATTTAGAGCAGCATTTTTCAAACTTGGCAACTCTAAGATGTGTGGACTTCAACTTCCAGAATTCCCCAGCCAATGTGCTCACTGGGGAATTCTGGGAGATGAAGTCCAGACATCTTAAGGTTGGCAAGTTTGAAAAAACACTGATTTAGAGCATGAAATATTCTGAGCATGGAACAACCACTGAGTATGAAGTAAAGCATGTATATGCTGCAAGGTGTTACCCACCTCCTTAACAAAATAAACTTTTGCTAATGAGTCCCTACTTATAATTTTTAATACAGACAACAGACCATTCTTGGAATAATGAGTAAAGTTCTTTATGTGTAACATATCTGACACAGAAAGTAAATTAAAACACAGGCTGCCTACTCAAAGTGTTACAGACCTTTGTTGTTCAGTCTTCCTAAGAAAGTTTCCAGTTTATCCAACTTCATGTCTGATTCTAACTGCATATCTGGCTTAGCTTCAATTTCTAAACAAAATAAGAATAAAAACAATCAACTTTTTAAAAATGAGAATCCCAATTGCTTTTACATATTTTAATGACCTACCTTCCAGGGGTTTTGAAATAGCTGTTGTTGATTTTAGTCTGTTGCAGAAAGGGGATGTCACTGGAGTGATGGCAGTTGGTGATGCTAAGCCTGCAAGATAATAAAATGTTTAATTTCCTATCAAAGAGCTGATGTTACTATTTCTTGCACAATCTAGTTTTCAAGCATACCTGGAACTTTTCAGGCAATCATAAAAGCCTGGCATAAGTCTATTCCTTGAAGGACATTCACAGGTTCTATTTCTGTGCATCTTATGCATTTACCAAAGTCTCTTAAATGAGCTAAATAAATAAAGTGTTCAGCTTCCATTGGTGATAGGCAACATGGGTAGCTTTTTAGGGGTGAAAAAATATTTTTTTGAAGGTACAAATAGCCCAATTCCTTGTTTTGATAATTGAAAAGATGACAAAATATTTGCTGGAATGATTGTGGCAAATCCCCAGAAACATATTTACGGACAAGCATATGTTAGGTTTTCAAGGTAATCTTTTCAATAGTACCCAATATTTCAGTAGTGCTTATAACTCACCATGTTGCAAGGGATCACTGAAATATGTTAAAGAAAGAACATGTAATTCATTGATTACTAGTTTGTTGAATCTTACAATTAGCAATTTCCACGGCCCAGGATTGCCAACATTTCCCCACAAGATTATAATGCAAAAGATCTAATAGTGATGGACGCCTCTGATAGAATAGCTCCCTTTTTTTTTCTCACTGAGGAATCCCTGAAGAACTTTTAAGGAATTACTTAGAATTTCATTCTAAATTCCCAGCAGCTTAAGATGTAAAGGCAGGGACATTTGTCTCCTGAGGCTCATTCAGTTTCTACCACTTGCAGATCATAAATCAGTGTTGTCCAAACTTGGCCACTTTAAGATGAGTGGACTTCAACTCCCAGAATTCCCCAGCCAGCCATGCTGACTGGGGAATTCTGGGAGTTGAAGTCCACTCATCTTAAAGTGGCCAAGTTTGGACAACACTGTCATAAATCATTCTGTGCAAATGTGGCTATTTGGTGGAATGGGAAGTTAGACTATACAAGTGAAATTTTTACCTTGGTACCTCCGGGACAAATAGTCATTGCTGTAACAAGGTATACCAAGAATGAGACATTTATGGCCTTCCACGATGTTGTTAAACTATAATTCCAGGCAGCTTTATATAAAAATGACCACTGATACTAATGTCCCAACTAAGCAACTTCTGGAGAAACACAGGCTGCCCACTTGTGAACTAGACAAAAAGATGCCCAAGTGTATTCATTTCTTAATTGGGCTTTCACAGACAGCTGCGTTCTTGAACCCCTATCCACACAGAAACCAAGGCAGTTTCTTTATTGTGGAGTCCTTGGGGCTCTCTGAGCTCAGAGAACCCCAAGGACTCCACAGTTCAACCCTGAGCTACACATATTCACCTCTATTGGTAGTTTCTTTATTCTTAACAGAAAGCCCATCAGTTAAGTTACCAGAAGAAGACATAAACACATCCTAAAAATAGTATGATATTCAGTTTAGATCAGTGTTGTCCAAACTTGGCCACTTTAAGATGAGTGGACTTCAACTCCCAGAATTCCCCAGTCAGCATGCTGGCTAGGGAATTCTGGGAGTTGAAGTCCACTCATCTTAAAGTGGCCAAGTTTGGACAACACTGATTTAGATGGTTTCATGAGATGTGATCAGCTTGCTCACTTACTTATTCTGTATTTTGTTTTTTATTTCAATGACAACCAATTATGTACATCAAGACAATACAAACTTTGTGGACTTCAGAACGCAAACTGTTTGCTGCTGCTATTCTGTCCTATTACGTTTTTAATATAATGGAAATGACTCCTTAAATCATATGCAGACCAAAATGAAAAAGTAAAATCTTTCTCAGTTGCTTCTGGTTCCTAACTTTTTTAAAAATCCAGATGCAATAGATTAATAATTTACTGACCTTTCTTGACCATTCTGCCAGCCACGGTAAACTGGGTAGAGTCATTGGATGCTCCTCTTCCTTTAGCTTTCCAAGCTTCTTCTCGAACACTTATTAATTGCTTTCTTTCTTCAATTGTCATTTGATTTTCACAGGTATCCATCATCCTCTGCTCTTCCAGAGAAAGATGCAGTTATCAATATTTTATGTACCTTTTTGTAAGATTACGTGATCGGATTAGGATTTCCGATAGCTATACTGAAATTCTGAACTTTAAAGATTTCAAAGTGCTCTGTATTTATTTTCTGTTATAATACAACTGAATACAGCAAAAGATCCTTTTCTGGCCTTCAAAATCTAATGTGTCTATAAAATTGCTACAAGCCATGTCACAGCCTTGATCTGCTTCATATATTATGATCTTCTCCAAGGTATCAGGCAAGGTGGTTTACCTCTTACCTGCCATTTAATCTAATTGGAAATGCCAGATATTGAATCTGTCGTGTTCTAAACAGTCTGTCCTTTGTGATACCACAAAACTGTTTATTTTTTCAAAGCTGCATCAAGCCTCGTTCCTATTTTTATGTATTGGTTCTTTTTTTTTTTAAGACTATTTATTTGTATTATAATTATTTTTGTTTTTTTCTCATGTTTGTTTGTTATTATTTTAAAATTTAAAAAATCAATTAAAAAAAGCCTCATTCCTATTTTATATGATATGCACAGGTGTGTGGTTATATTGTACAGCGCCCTTGGAAAACCTGGTTATTTATTTAATTTAAATATGTAAATAGACACAGATGTGTGTGTTTACTATTTGGTTTCTTCATCTGATTGCTATGTGTAGTGTATCAATTCTAACTAAGGAAAAAAAGCATTTGGTATTGTCTGGGAGCATGCAAATTTTGCCTTTTTCTCAGATAAAAGCAGTCCATTTATCAAATGGTTATATTTCCATTTCAATCAACAATCCTCCAGTAGCATTCACCTGCATTGTGACAATTGTATTATCTTTTTTTCGCACCAATGTGGCAACAAATAATTCTCTTAAAATATAAACTGATGGTTCTAATGATCAATTTTTCTTAACTTGTGTGTGCGTGGCACTAGAACGAACCAACCTATATTCACCTACTGTACAACAACTTCAAGATTTAGGGAGAAACATATAGATTAAATATTAAGAAGTGTTTAACTAAATTGGTTCCTCCAACTTGTTTAGCTTCAGTAATCACTTTCTGTCACTACCGAGTAACTTGCTACATATTTTATTAAAAATAAAGGCAGGAAAAAAAAAAAAAACTTGCTATACTTAAGTGGTAACTCCTTTGCTAAAGTGAAGGTTTTCTAACAGAATCAAATCTGTTCAAGGCAGTTTTGAATTTACCAGTATAGAATCTTACGCATTTTGGAATGTTTGGAAGATAATTTTGCTTCCTGTTCTATTCCTTTCTTTATCTGTATATGCAGCTGCTTTATATTGAACTCAGGTTTAGAGCACTTGGGGGTTTGGTCTATTTGGATACAAGGTCATGTTAAAAAAATAATTTGTACATTTTTGTATTAGCTATGTGCAAATATTTACTAGTCCAAAAAAAATGATAGCATTCATACAAAAATATTAATGTAATAAGAAATCAGAGAAATCCAGAAAAAGAAAAGGATTGCCGAGGGAGTTTATGCTTGTTATAAAAACAAGTCAAAATATACACATATGAAACAAATTCATATATACTGTTATAAATAATGCTATCCCACTAAATCTCACCTCCGCCCCTGGAGGTGAGACAGGCCCCCCACTCCCAGCCTTTCGGAGGGACTTGAAGACCCGGCTCTGCCATCTGGCCTGGGGTGGGGAGGGAGGTCATCAGATGTGGGGTTGGCTAGCCCCCTAGAGGTCTAGTGTTGCTACCATCGGCCCCCTGGATTTTTTCCTTTTATTTTTGTAAATGTGTTGTTATAAATTTTAATAGCATATTTATTTATTGTTTTAATATGTTGTGAGCCGCCCATTGGGGGGAAATGGGTGGGGACAAGTTAAATAAACAAACAAACAAACAAATGGTATAGGACTATCAGTTCAGAAGTAAATATGTTTCTATAGGAGCCTGACAAAATATTCTGTATTTGTAGGGTCACAAAACACTCCCACACACTCTGGCTTCACTTCTCCTGAACAAAACAAAGCAGCCATGTACACATTACGCAATAAAGTGTAGTCTAGCACAAATGAGCAAATGAGCAAAATCATACAATACAAAACCTACTCCCAGAAGGATGCAAGCCTTCTATTGGCCAAAAGTCACATTTGATCTTTAAGGGGTGTACAAGGGGCTGCATTTCAAAAATTGGATGAGGTCAGGGCAAAGAATCAAATGGGACTACAGCATCAAACAAAATTTATTAATTTATTTATTCAATTTGATGCTGGCCGACTGACTCCAAACAACTATTTTATTTATTGGGCATTGAAATTCAATTTATATACTACCCATGCATTCAATAGTAAGGTTCATGGACACATACTTTATCCTGTCATCTGAATAAATCATCACCATGGTCATAATCATCAGCTTTGTACATCAATTCAGAATTAAATAAAATAGAAGGCAAACGTTGCATAAAGTTAAGACTATCCATTCTTGAGCTGAGAATATTTGATAAGATACCCCAAATGTGATCTAACTAAGATCATATTAACTTCTGAACTTATAGCAATGATGAAACATTGCTTAGTGGAAAACACAAAAAATATACACAAAGAGATCTTTGGGACGGTACCACAGCTCACAAAAGTTAAAGGAAGAGTACAGAACAAAGTAAAATAAATGCATTCCTGTATAGAGTAAGGCCTGTTTCTCATGTAGTTTTTAATATACACACAGTCTGGAAGTGCCATTCACATGCATTTGTGTCATTAGACTGCAAAGATTCTGACTTTGCACAACTGAAACTCAGCCACGCATATAATGCAGCTGCATATGCTGAGAAATGTACCCAATACAATCATGACTAGAAATCATTGCTTTTCAAAACTGTTTCATTTCACTGCTTGCTAAGCTAAAGAAACAGGCAGAAAAGGCAATATTTCACCTTCCATCTCCAAGGGTGACGCTCAAACACCAGAGGGGTTGGCTGTTTCAAACTAGCACTACTGACCTTAAGGAAAAAGAAATGGAAGTATCAGAAAGAGAGACACAGCACAGAAGCAGGTTCCGAACTGAAGCAGGAAGTCCAAGATGCCCCATCTCCTAACTGAATTGTTAAGGCAATACAGGGTGAAGCATCTTATATCACCAAGCATCTTATATCAGCAGGATGCCCTCATACTGTTAAATGTTATCTTCAAAGATAATGCAAAATACAGCTTTGAAACCTAGCTACTGACATAAAATCTTGGTTCAAGCTACTGGATTATTCTTATATTAAATGTACAAGGATCCTAGATGTATTCAGAAGACTTTAATTTGTTTAAGAGAAAAAGAGGTAAGCAATGTCCAGAATAATAATATAATGATGAGTAAAGATATTTATAGGGGAGAATGTGATTAGGCAGACTTCTGAAGATGAAAAAATGGGAAATGAAGTCATTCCACTGGTTTTGTTGAAAGGGAAAGACTGTTGGGCTCCTTCTTTCCTTCATTGTTATTTTTATTAGAATACTGTAAAATTATTAATGGGTTCTAAGAATGCTTGTTTTCTTCCTCCCTAGGTTTTCTTTTAGATTATCAGCCTATGGGTATTGTATCTTATAGATCATATGCAGGTCACTCTTGGAGTGCTTTTGATTATGGAAACAGTAAAATATATTAAGCAAACAAACCGTGACTTCCACTATTGTTGGCTTCCGACTTTAGGATTAAAGAGGTACCGTATTTTTCCGACTATAAGACGATACTTTTTTCTAAAATCCTTACCCTAAAAATTGAAGGGCATCTTATTCAAGGAAGTCAGCCGAAAATCGCGCAGTTGCAAAACTGCCCATACTTTGTTTCTGCAGGCAGGCTTCCTCCTATTGCTAGCCTCCAATCATGAGTGAAATAGCTTGTCTCCCAAACAGACTTCCTCCAATCACGAGCCTGATGTAACTGATGTCAGCTGATGCTGAACAAACCAATTAGAGGAAGTCTGCAGAGACAAGCTATCGGCAGTTTCACTCGTGCTTGAATGTAATCAGTTATGCAAAAGAGCATGGAAATAGAGCTGCAGAGAGACGGTTTGGACCTCCTCCCACCGAGTGTATCAGGTCAATGTTGCCTAATTACTAAATAAAAATGTGTTCTGCACTATCTTTAAAATATTGATTTCTTAATTTGGGGTTGGAAAAATGGGGGTCGTCTTGTACATGGGGGCGTCTTATTGTCGGAAAAATATGGTAAGCAATTTGGGATTTAGGATTAAAGGGCTATACAATTTGGTTCACACCAAAAGTTGAACTGCTATATATTCTGTATCTGTGCTGGAAGCTCAGGGTATACATATTAGGGCAACTGATTTCAAAAAGGTGCTCTAGGGTGAGCATATAGCATCTACCTGCAACTCTTCAAGCAACCCCATCTTTTCCTGGGAACAGGTAATAACTGCATGATTCTGGGAAAAGGCATGGCTGCTTCAAAGAACTATAGAGAAGTGCTATGTTTACACTTCCATGTGCTCTGAAGAACCTCTTTGGACTCAAGTCCAAAGTGCTGCACAACTCTATTGGACACATAGGTTGAAAAGAATTTGCAAAGGAGCAAGATCCCCATTCTGTCCTTGTCAATTTATGTAAAAATTACTGAAAGTATATGAATGGTAGAAATATTCATTACTATATGTATACTATAATAAACTATCTTTAGAATTTCTAAAAATCAAAGAAAACTTGGGCTTTTGGAAAAAAAAGTGCTTTATACAGATTTGTACCACATTGCAATTCAAAATTTAGTTTGAATTCCTAATTTGAAAGCAAGCTAAGATATATTTACTACTGAGCGTACAGTATATGAGCGCCAGTTTGGTATAATGGTCAAAGTACCAGGCTAGAAACTGGGAGACTGTGAGTTCTAGTCCCACCTTAGGCACAAAGCCAGCTGGCTGATCTTGGGCCAGTCACTCTCAGTCCTAGGAAGAAGGCAGTGGTATACCACTTCTGAAAATCTTGCCAAGAAAGGTGTTGAGACTGACTCAAAGACATCCCCACCACCACCACTATATATTGGAAAACAGTGTATAATGATCTCCTATGTTTATACCGCTGATATCTAGGAAGTGGGCTAGAACTAAAAGGAGATAAAAAGAGAGGATGAATAGAAAAAAAGATACATACTCTATACAACCTTCCCCAACCTACAGATATGTTGGATTACCATTCTAAGAACTCTCAGCCAGAAGAGCTGTTGTCTGATATACCTGGGGGTGGGGAAAACCAGGTTGTTGAACAAGTGCTCAACAAATCATTGCAAGACCTGGCCTACAGTATGCAAGATTTGCTCACCTGATTAATAGGTACGAAGGAATGAAGTTTATGGGCAGCAAGTATAGCAGGAGAATAAGTAGAAGCATAGACAGGTTCCTATGAACAGGGGGCAGAAGCATATGAGAGAATTAGAAAGACATGGAAATGGTATGTTAGACAATAAGAGAAGAGGAGAAGAAGAAATGAGTTTACATCAAATAATTGATGGAACTTCTTATAATGTTTCAGGGTTTGTCTACCTAGGCAATATGCCATTAATCAAACAAGAAAATCCATGCAAGAATATTACATTTATTACAGCCATTCACATGCAATCACGGAAAGGATCAGTGATGATAGATTTGAAGGAGGCAAGCATGGAGAATAACTTTTAACCACACCAGCAATACTTGGCTAGGAATGTGTTTGGCTGTTGCTGGAAACAAAGAAGGGCGCATGATTTTCGTGTACTGCTACCATACGGAGCCTGAAAATGCAGCTGACCATACCCAGAAAACAAAATAAGCCTGCGTGCCTAGAATAACCGCTCTGCATTCATGTCAGGCTTACCCAAAGCAGCTTAGACATGGCATTATCATCTGAACCTCCTCCTTCTTCCTACAGGTTGAAACAAACAGGAAACATTGCAGAGAATGACAGAAGGGAGAAGTTCCCTGTCTGATTAAAAATCCAGAAAAAGGCAGGTACCACAAAAAAATGTTACAAATGTCAATTTTAAAGCAAGCTGCCAACTGGTAGCTAGGGGGACACTGCTAACTCCCTCTTTTTTAAAAATTTATTTACACTTTACACTTTATGTAAGAATAATTCTCGATCATAACTTCTCTTTCTGTGCAACTTTGCAAAGATCATTTTCAGTTTTTGATAAGGAGTTTTGAAAGATTAATCTTTTGCAAGAGGTCTTTCCTGAAACAAAATGTAATTGAAAATCCTTTTGCTTGATTAATCTTATGACATAATGACCCCAAACTCAGTGAATAATCTGGCTTTCTGATTTAAGTGTGTAATAAAGAGTGGTCATTTCAATATTGGAAAAGCTAATCTAACAGAGGGGATCTGGGTTTTTTTCTTGTATGATTGTGAAAATATGGAAGGAGGGGAAAAGAACTAAAAATAAAAAGAGGATTTGAAAACAGAACTGTTTCAGGGACAATTTTATTCCTATCTGGAGGTTTAAAAATTTTTAAACCAATTACAATTTGGTAATTGTACAATTACAATTCATATGAATTAACAATTAGTCCTCCCTAATCCAGTAAGATTGCCACAACTATTGTGCCTTGTAGCAGATGGGCACAATTGATCCTTATATATCTATTACCAGCTACTTTTGACACCATGAAGATTGGCATATGCAATAGTGAGCATATTTCTATCAAAACTGTGCAAATATTTATTTAAAATATTTTATTATTTCTGAATGAGTTTTTCTATAAATCACAATGGCTTGCATTCTAATATGCATCATACAACTCAATTTTAGATTAAAGTATTTGCATTTAAAAGGGTTAGGGTTAGATTTTACAGCTATCAACTTCTGAAACTTCTAATTCTGAAATGTTTTATTCATGTCTTAATAAGTTTTCAGCCGTGCGAGATAGTCCAGACAGAAAGAATGCCCAGATGTACTAATTCTACTTTATTGTAATGTTTCATCAGTGTTTGTCAACCTTGGCAACTTTAAGATGTGTGGACTTCAACTCCCAGAATTCCCCAGCCAGCATGCTGGCTGGGGAATTCTGGGAGTTGAAGTCCATGGGTCTTAAAGTTGCCAAGGTTGACAAACACTGCATTACATTAACAGAATCTTGCAAGTCTAAAGGTACATTTCTCCCCTGTTGCCTTTACAGCCCAAGAAACTAGGGAGGGTCCCTTCTGAGATGTTTGCCATGCCCACTTTCCTGCTGCTGCTTTTCTGACCATTGTCTACTCTGCAGTTCTTTCCCTGTCTCTCAAGGTCATTCCGACATACCATTACATAAGTACTCTAAAAAACAGTTAAAAAGTGATGTTTCTTACATTCTTTGGAAATGTTAACATGCCTAACATTTTAGGGCTGTCTTTAATTTCCAGAACATTTACAATCTTAACTAAAAGGTTAGCGATTAAAGTTTATTCAAGCATTTGGTGGCACCATTTTATTGCTTAAAACCATTCCAGTTTAACTCCAATGTCATTTATATTTAGTGGTGCTTCAGGTTGCTATTGTATCAAGGTACATGCAAATCATACCAACCAAAATTATATACTGCTCCATTACTACTCAATAGCATGCACCAACAACTGACTAACAGCATCCATAAGTTGAATGAGATAAGAAGTTATCACTAATGTAGCCCTATTTCTCAAATTATTCTCAGTATGAATTGTTATAGCACTAGGCCAGGATTTAATGATTTTTTAAGCCATGCTGTTTCTAGAAAGAATACTGTCATTTCTAAAATATAAAGAACACCAGACTGTAAAAGAGGGCCTCAGAGAAGTTGAATGTTAGTATCTTAAAAAGAATTCATAACCCATTCCCACAAAAGAATTTTGGCCAAAAACTGTCATCTGGAATGTACAGCTGGTTACCAGTGATTATAAAATTGCAACGAATTGGTGTTCCAGTTGGAGTAATCTTAGCTATGTGTTATAGAATATTTAAAAACAACAACTCAGAAACATTTACAACTTTAGCTAATACCTGCAGTCTGGCATGTCAAGAAACAGTCCTTTTCAGATTGGGTTCATCGCTAGCTTTAGGAATGAATCAACCATGGTTGCCCTGATACATGACCTCCAACAGAGAAATAGAGAAATGGGACTCTATTGATCTTGCTTGCTTGCTCAGCATTTTTCATACAGTTGACTACAGTATTCTCTAGGACTGTTTCTGTGAGTTGGGGGTTGGAAGGTTGCACTACGCTGGTTCCCCACCAACTCGCAGGGATGGTCTCAAGGAGTAGAATTTGGTGACTGTGCCTCTGTACCCTGCAAGCAACACTACAGGTTGTCGTATGCTACTATTTTATCTGCAGTGTTATTTAGATTAGGTGTTGTCAATATGCTGACAGTGTTCAGCTCTTCTTCTTA
Organism: Liasis olivaceus; assembly: GCA_030867105.1. Lineage (NCBI taxonomy): Eukaryota > Metazoa > Chordata > Lepidosauria > Squamata > Pythonidae > Liasis > Liasis olivaceus. The sequence goes on from CM061351.1 coordinate 15,894,900, forward strand.
TGAATCAGGAGAAGTTGGATGTTCTGAAGTAGAGTCTGGATGTACTGATGCAGTGGACCAGGTCAATAAACTGAGACTGAATCCTCATAAAATGATGCTTGTAGGTGGAGCTTGCCTATTCTAAATGGGGTTACACTCTCAGAAACAACAGGTACATAGGTGAGGTATTCCTAAGGTTATCATAGTGCCGGAGGCCCAAAAAAGCTCTGGGGCCAGGGATGCCTATTTCTAGCTTTGGTTTCCCAGACAGGATTTGACCAGTTCCAACAATGGTACACTGAGGTTTAAATTATGTAATGTGCTCTATGTGGGGCTTCTTTTGCACTTGATCAAGAAGCTGCAACTGGTGCAGAAATCATTGATCAGTTTGCTCAGTGGGGTCTCTGGCAATTCACAAGAACTCTACTGAAGCAACTGCACTTCAGTTTTGCTTCTTAGAACCTAATCAACCTGGTGCCTGGATACCTAAATTTACATCTATACAGATAAATCAGCTCATACAAGTTTTAGGCAAATGTGTTTCTCTTTCACTCTTTTTGGGTGATGCTTACAGGCACTTCCATGTAGCACCAATTCCATTCCAGAGTTCCTGCGCACTATTCTGAAGCCAGCCATGAGATTATGTTGGCTCCTGTTGGCCTAGAAATCCAGTGAAAATCCTCTAATCACCATGAGCAAAGCGACGCTCCCCCCCCCCGCCCGGAGCCAACCAATAAGAGTGCAAAAGACGTAAATCAGCCTTGTCCCCTGAACTATCACAGTTTCTGCCATAAAAATAATCCCCTCATAAAATTCCACAACAAAGGAACATTTTAAAAAATAGCTAACATTTTTAGCCACCCCACTCCAATTCCTTTTTTAAAAACAGTTCTGTGCTTGTGTGATTGGGCGGAAGCTGACTGGTGAAATATTATTGCCCTTGCTTTTAAAATCCCATTGAGAACAAAGCTGTTGAACTCTCATGGACAGGAAAGATAAGCAGAATGCTGCTTGCACAGTTCCCACCTATGCAAAAATTGGGTGCATTTTTCTGCACATTTAAAGAAAGAGTCACTTCTGCGCCATTAGGCCACCTCTCATTCTCAGGGAAAGCCATGGGGCTGAAACAAGAAACTTGCAATGAGATGGTTTGGTAGTTGTAGCAGTAAGGAAGGAAAGAAGCTGCCCCAAGGTTTGAGGGAGGAAGCAAGTTAAAACATAAAGGAAAGTAGACCTGACCACAGGAAATGTATGAGAGCATCATTAAGACGGGAAGGTATGAAAGAACCACAAAGCGGGGAAGGAAGGAACAAGTCATTAAGCAGGGACTTGCAGAAGAGATTACACAGTCCTGAGACAGAGAGAGAAACTCAAAATAACCCCAACCTTGGCTTTTTTTTAACAGTATAAGGTAGCACAGAGAGAAACTTCGTCAGACTTTCAAGATTCTGTTATTCTACTATACTACATTAAAGAGCATTCCTAGAACCCCTGCAGCGCCTGTTTCTTGGCCTGGCCTACTTTGAAAGACTGGCACTGGTACAAGAAAGATAGGCAGGCTGGTTGGTTGGTACTGTTGCTGCCTGGGGCAGGTAGTCCTCGAGTTACAACCATTTGCTCAGCAACCATTTAAAGTTACGGTGGCACTGAACGAATGGTACTTATGCCTGGTCCCCAAAATTAGGCCATTGCAGCGCCCCCACGGCCCCATGATCAAAATTGGGTGCTTAGCAGCCCACCTGCATTTACAACTGCAGGGGAACTTCAACTTCTCCCCCTGCCTACCCCCCTGTCTGTGTCCTTTTGGCCCCCTGTACTCCACAGCTTCTGCCGCCTTAGCTAACCTTCGCTGTCTTCTTGCTCTCTCTGCTGATCAAGTACGCCTGGCCTGGCCTGGCCCTTCACGAGGCAGCTGCTGGCTGCGCAAGGCTTTCTTCCCAAGGTCACACATGGTGGTTTCCTTGCGAGACCTGGGGAAGAAGGCCTCACGTGGACAGCAGTTGCCTTGCAAAGCACCAGGCTGGGCACACCTCATTAGCAGTGGAAGCAAGAAGAAGGTGAAGGTCAGCTGGGCGATGAAGCACAGGGTGGAGAGGCAGGCTGAGGCTGGGGTGGCTGGAGTTTCCCAGGGCAGCTATGGCTTTGTGCTGCACTGCAGCTCTGGGGCTTCTTGCAGCCTCACAGCCATGGCACACCAAGAAGCCCCTAAGCCATGGTGTGCCAAGCAGCCCCAGAGGGAATAGGCAGTTGGGGGGGAATTGAAGGGGAGGCAGTCCCTTACTTTGAAGGAATTGAGGCTCAGGGCTGGGAGGGATCAAGCTGGGAATGGCTTAGATCGGGGTGGGTCCTCGGTTAATGACTGGTGGAATTTGGTTAACATTGGCAATGGGGAATGCCAGGATTGCCGTTGCTAAGCGATGTGGTCATGTGACATCAAGCTTTATGACTGCATTGCTTAGCAATAGAAATACTGGCCCCAATTGCTGTCATAACTCGAGGACTACCAATATTCATCTTCCTCAGCCAGCTACTTAGTCCCTCCACCACCCTCTCCACTTGCTGTTCTCAACTGATCCGAACATATTGTTTTCATTTTCCTAGCACGGCTGGGTTGCAACAAAAGCTCACTACTAATGACTTGCTCACACCCAAGGGTTGTAAGTCCCTTCTATGCCAAAAGAACAATGGTCCACTTACAAGCTTCAGCATTGCCCCCATCCCAAAAGGACCTGCTTTGCCTTGGTTGGTGCAGAGCCAGAAAGACAGCTGACTCAGCCTTTAGACATGCCAGCTTTGAGTGAACAAGCAGGCCAGGAGCATCTTCTGAATGGCACAAAGTTGTTGCACTGAGCTGCTCTAAGCATCTGTCCCACGGTTAAAGAGAAGGATTTAAGCACAGCTTTGTAAGAAGCCACGTGGGATGGCTATCTCTTTAGCCACATTCGCTTAAACAAAAATTGAAGGACTCTGGTAAGCACCCTTTCAGACTAACAGATTTTATTAAAAGGCATAAGCTTTTATGAATTGGTCAAAAACTTATGCCTTTTAATGAAATGTGTTCATCAGAAAAGATACTACCAGGCTCCTTCTGATTTTTGGCTACCACAGGTTAACATGGCTCTCCTTCTACAATGAACCAAAAGAATAGTACATCTCACATGTTGCCATGTCACAAAGTATCTCCTATGTCTTCAAAACTTCCTTCCCAGATATGCAGCACTCTCTCATACAGAATTAAAGCCAGGTACAGGTAGTCCTCGACTTACAACCACAATTGGGACCAGAAGTTTGGCTGCAGAAAAAAAAAACAAGCCAAAAGCAGCCCTAGAGCCATGGCATGCCAAAAAGCCCATTTGCCTTTGCTGCTTCTGGCTTTTTTGGGGGGGGGGAGCATGAAGCTCCGCCCTGCCCAGGGACTCTTTGCAAAAGGGCTACTTTTGGCTTTCTTTTTTTCCTGCAGTGTGAAGCCCAGCCCCAGCCTGGCCAGCAGCTAGGCCGGGCACGCCTCATCAGCAGCGGAAACAAGAAGATGAAGGTCAGCTGGGGCAGTGGAGCGGAGGATGGCAGGGAGACAAATGGGGGGGGGGAGATAGGTGGGTGTGGTATAGTTGAAGTGCCTCTGCAGTTGTAAGTGCAGGCAGGCTACGAAGCACCTGAATCTTGATCACGTGGCCGCAGGGGCACTGCAGCGGCTGTAGCTTCGGGCACGGGTCGTAAGTCCCTTCGTTCAGCACCGTTTGAATGCCTGCTGAATGAATGGTCATAAGTCGAGGACTACCTGTAGAGGAGATACTGGATTACTGACTAACTGCTATTCATCATCTATGTCCAAAACATTCTGTCCATAAACCATTCCATGTACAGAGCAGGAGTTTCAGATGGTTGGTGCCTAAGCCAAAATACAAGTTTTGATCAATGCACAGAATGAAGCAGGCAGAAATGTGTGGATGGGAGGGAGGTGAAAAAACCAAGGACATTGGCAGCTAAGGGTAGGTGAGGAAAGAAGGTGATGGATGGGCAGAGCCAGTGGGATATCCCACACTGGGACATCAGTTACAGAAGCAGTTGAAAGAAGAAGCGAAGACAAAAGACAAGAAGGTAGGTAGGTTGGTGGCTATGCCATGATAGGATGTTGAGAATGGATGAGTACACAGAACGCACTGGGAAGATTGGGGTGGGCGGGCCAGTGGGATATACCATGTTGGGAGTTGCTGAGAGAGGAGAGGGGGATGACACATACCAACCTAAATAAAATCAAATCCAGGATGTGGTACAGGAGTATGTTCTCAATGTATTTTAAAGATTTTGAACCTTGGGGAGAGATAAAATCCTAACATATGAACAGTTCTGGATTAGATCTTATCTTCTAATAAAACCAGAGCATTAATGTATTGCTTCGTCAATACTTCAAGAAATATAGAACACTAGACTACTGAAGCACCTTAAAAGTGCATGATTTATTATGGCATACAGATTGTTTCTGACAGACTATCAAATAAAAGTATTGTATAAAGATCAATGTTTTTGGCAAAGCAATGTGATTACACCATGGAAACCATAAAAATACTTAAATTTATGATATGGCCAATTTAAATACTGTAAAAGTGATTAATAATTCTATAGTATATAGAACACTTTGTCTTTTCAGAACTTCTTCCCCACTATGGAAACTTTTGAAGTTAAAAAAAAAAGAAGGAAATTTTGAAGAGGAATGCTATTTCCAAATATGGGGAACTGTACCTTCTTTGTAAATAGCTGCTCCTTCTCCTGCAACTGAGGGCCACGCTCAGTGCCTGATGCTCGGCTATACTCCAGCTTTTTATTCAATCTGTTTTTCCAGTCTTCCTCACCACTCTTCTTTAGGAGTGCCAGCCTGAAAGAGGGGAAGAAAGAAAAGAAAAATATATGGACTTGGTTGGATCCATTAATGTAAATTAATGTGTTCCACTGAGGGTGCCATTCAATAATGGAGACAAAGCTAATTCTGACTTTTTCAAACCTTACTGTTTGCATAATCCTACTTTGCATTTTAGTGTATACTGTACTGAAAAATAGCTTAGTAGCTAACCCGTGATTACAATCCTTAAATAAAAGTAATATATGTGACATAGATACAGTGAATCTTGGATCATTTAGATGTCATACAAACAAAAACCCAGTGACCAGTGATCTTAAGCTCTTCTTTCAAAAAATACATGGAGAGTTGTGCTTTCTCTCTCAAATATCAAAATGGCATCCTTCTTTGGGCAGGAGCCAATGAAACTCAGACTGATAAGTAAAACTGAGAAAGAAGAAATAATCAGAACGCTGCTTATTGTGGGGTGCATTAACAAGAGCACACAGTTTAGATCTACTCTGCCCTGGTCAGACACCACTTGGAGTGCTGCATCCAGTTCTGGGCACCACAGTTCAAAAAGGACAGTGACAACTCAGAGCAAATTCAGACGAGGGCTACCAAATAGTGAGAGGTCTAAAAACTAAGCCCTGTGAGGAATGGTTACCCTCTCCTTACTAAGTAAGTCCTAGTTTTAAAAAGTTGGCAGTTTCTCCTACTCCCTTTCCATAAAAAGGAAGGCTAGAAAGAAGAGAATATGCCACATGAATCTTGGGGTAGGGGTGGCTGGTGGTGAAGCGGGAGCATCAGACTCAAAACGCAGGAAGTTTTGTTCACTCTCCAGTCCTCATTTGGAGCTGGTTTCTCAATCCTGATCACATCCCATTCCCAAACTCCTGAACTGTGTCTATACATGGGGCATTGGTGCTGTGTCTCATACAACCAAAAGTGCCTTTAAAGAAGGTCATCTAAGACATGCAATGTCTTGGTGGCATTTTTAAAGTAAGACTGAGAAATGGAGCACTGAATTTAATCAGCAGAGGACACTGTCCCAGTTCAGGCTCCACTTGATGTTTTCTCTTTCCCTTTTCTCAAATGAAAGCCCACTTCTTCCCAAGCATTTTTTTTTTTTTAAGTTCCTCTTCCCTTACCAAACTAAGCCAGACAGGTAAATGAATTCAAGCATATTTTTCTATTATTAATGGAATATTACCCTTCTTCCATTTCTTGTTGCTTAACTGTACTGCCCATTTTCCCTTACAAGAAAGGAAACCTTAAGTAACTGACATTATACAAAAAATAATGTTAAAAGACAAATAAGCAATATAAAATATTATCTGCCATTACAAGAAATACAGTATGATTATAAACAAACCCAGTTTGGCCCTTAAGGGAATCACAGATTCATTCTATAGATAATGCAAGAGTAATGGGCAATGTATCAATAAACAAGAGGATAAAAAAAGATAACTCATAATGTAAACAAAAATATACACAGCTGTAACATTTACTCCAGCAGCCAATTAGCAAATCACTTGAACTTAATCCAGCACCTCTACCATATGGCAAGTATACGTATACCTGTGCACGTGTTTTTGTATAAATATGGGTGCATACTGTGATTGGAATAAAAATTAATCTCACTTTTCCATCCCAATAGTAAATGTTAAGTTATGTGGAACTGAGCATTCCATCATGTTCAAAGAAATAAGACAGGCGAAATAAAGCCCGTTCTTTTGTCTTGTCCAAGAGAGGTTTGTTTTCCTCTATTTGATGGATATAATGTGCTTATTCAACAGCTCAGGAGAAGCCAGAGGTTCTGCAATAGACTGGCATGAAGATTAATATTCTCTGTCACCTTGCCCAGCCGTTGTTCTTCCAATTCCTCCCCCAGAAATAATGAGCAGCAGTCCTCCTCCATGGAAGATTGTACAGAATACATGAAACGCTGGCCTCTTAGGGACATTTTTGAGGTGACGCCGCAATATTTTCCCAAAATTGATGAAGGTGGCAAACATTGCATGGGTGACTAGTCCCAGTTCTGCATGCAGCATGCAAATGTTACTTCCTTGTTTAAAAGTAAGAACAAACTATATGCCATGAATTATACCAAGCCAAACTTCTTACTATATGAAAATCAGAAACTTAATATCTTTCTGAATGTTACTAAAAGGATGGAACTACAGTTTTTACATTGCAATCCTGCCATGGAAAAAAGATAACTTTTGTGTGGCCAACAGCCAAAAAACAGCTATATTAGGAATTGTATATAATGTATGCTTAAAAGGAAACTATGCCAAGATAACTTAAATTTTACACAGATGTTGAATGGTGTATTGTAATATATGAGTTTGTTCAATTGTTATAATTCATTCTGCTTCATCATATGGATAGAGCAAAGCATAACATTTTTTTCAGTTAGATACTGACAACATACTTTCATGCCACAAAAAAAGCTCTTTGTTTAAAACAGAAGAGTGGGAGACTCACAAAATGCTAAACTCTGCATCCAAAGCTATATTTAGACAACAGGATAACTGTAATAAGCAATTCCTTGATTTGCTCTTCTTAAAGTTTAACCACGTATTCAACTATCTAATGAAAAACACATTTCAAACTTTGATTTATCATATTTGCAAGGATGCTTTTCTTAATAAATTAACTATCCTAATAAATTAACTTGATTTATCACGTTGTTCTTGATTTATCACTGCCAAAAAGGTGGTTTAAAATATATACAGATGAAGATATTCCACAAGGAATGATCTTCTGTGTCATTACTTAGTTATACTCCTTCTAGAAATAAGGGGACAATTATACACTCAGAAGAGTCCATTTACCTTTCTTTAATGGACATAGTTTTGCTGGAAGCATCAAGGATGTCCTCTGTTATTTCAGCTTTACTCTCACTGAAGTCTACTTTTCCTAACAGCTCAAAGGGTTCCTGCTGCCTACCAGATAGTGCTGCTGCAGACTGAGAAATACTCTTTGTTGCTGCTGCTTTAAATTCTGAAGATGGCTCATCGTTCTCTGAAGGGGAGAAATTCAGCATTAGTGCTTCATTGCAAGAACCTCCTGCACATTACATCAGTTAAATCGATACATGACTTCTACTTTTTATAAGTCATTATATTACTCATAACTGCAAATGAAGTGTTCGTCCTCATAGTTAATAGATTATTGCAGCTTTTAAAAAATAATCATGATAAAAGTCTTCCTCAGGTTGATTGAATCCTGGTGACTGAGTGGACATGTACAAGTACGGATGTGGTTTTTCAACTTTCCAGACAAGCTTACAATCTTGGTGTGTCTAGGAAAAGATGTAGCTGCTTTGAATGTGGGAGACAGGTGTGATTCTCACATTTCCACATGCTCTAAACCACAAAATCACTTTTTCAAGTGCTTGAAATGCTGAGCACTACTAACACAGTGTTTCTACTTTTGCAATAAATTTAATTTTAAATGCCCAATTCACAGTGGAATAGTGAATGTGATACCTTTTATCTTATTCAAGTGCTATTTATTCATTTTATATTCATTGTTTTTGTTAATATTCTTAGTAACTTTCCAATTTGTCCGGATTAGAAATAACACGTATTGTCCAGCAGGTGGCAGCACTTAATTGATCTGGGTTGATCTTAGTACTGGTTAGATTTTGGATGATAGATTACTGGAAAATCCAAAGACCATGGACTATTTATACTCCTTGCTTAGTGCTTCTGCTCATCTTAGTAGGGAAGCTGAACTTGACCAACATTTGGATCTGTAAGGCTGACAATTCAAAGTCACTAAATCATACCAGTTCCGCTATAAATATATAAAATATGCCATTATACTAAGAGAAGTTATGAACAATTGTGTTCTCTATAAGTAAATTGCAAAATTATCTAGCAGATTTTCCTTGGTGAACAAATTGGTACATTTTTTCCTATATGGCATAAAAAGGAACTGTGAAAAGAATATTAGATTTCTTTGGTCTTATTTCCTTGTAAAGTTAAAAACACCATGGGTGAAAGCTGACTTTTCAACTTTTCCCAATTTTGCTCAGAAAGGAATACACTCTAGTTTGCTTTAAAAATTTGGTCTGTAATACGACAAGGGATAAGGTAGGGATTGTTTTGTTGTCAGGGAATGAAATAACTGCAGCATGAAATGCTTTTATATCAGGAAACAAATAGTCTAATGAGTGTTAAAAAATGGGTAAATATTTAGAACTAAATGCCAACCAGTGTCGACTGCATGCTAAACCTTGTTCTTACAGTAACAAATAAGTATTAATATCTTGTACAAATATTCAAATGAACTTACTCTATTGAGTAAATCTCAGTTGGCTTGATCTGCCCAATATACTAAGTCATAAACCATGGTTTACAAATACAGGTAGTCCCCAGATTAAGACTGCCCAGTTTACAGATGACTCATAGTTAAGAACAGAGCATACTGTAGCAAAATTCAAGTTAAATACACAATATTTGAGTTAAATACACAATGGTTCAAGTTAAATACACAGTACTACTTATACAGTATTATACAATAATACTGTTCTGGCTTACATACAGATTCGACTTAAGGACAGACCTTGGGAACGGAACTTGTTCTTAAACTGGGGACCACCTGTAATACATTCACTGATACAGAATGAATTTTCAACTGGTTTTTGAAATCAGAAAACAGTATAAGTATTTCAGCAAATTTGCATTAGGAAAAAAATCAAGATGAATAAACATCCAAGAAGAAAAACAGACCTCATAAAGCTAATTTTGAAGACAACTTGAGTTGTAGAAATTTGTTCTGCTCCAGCCCTTTGGGGAGAACATAAGCTTCAAATGCATGCTACATTTGCAATTTTTTTTCCTGGAAAAGCTATGGAAGATTGATATGAAAATATCACAGCTGATTTTATTAAAGGGGAAAAAATCTAACTGCTGCATTTGATGATCAAACAGATTTCTTGAAAGTAATTACTAATAGGTTATAATCACACACTGAATTTAGGACAGCAATGTTTAATTGATTAATTAGGCAACTAACTCAAAGATGTGCTCCAGTTAATCAGGCATAAAAATGCATATTTTAAATATAAGAACTTATAAAGGGGAGGAGGGAAGTCTTTTAAGTTGCAGCTTACCACGGCATGCTATTTAAATCCATTTTTCCTAATTTCATTCTCACTCATATGTATACACACACTCACTGGGAGTTAAATGTTGATCAAAACTCATATAATGAGGAGGAGGAGACTAAGATTTATTTAGAACAAACAAAGAGCTAGAAGTGAACCATTTACCTTTCAGCAGTGTTGAGTCTGTGGCAATTCCTTCACACTCCATCATATCCTCAAAGGACTGCCCTTTGACTCCTTGTTTCTCTGGTAGGATGTCAGTGACCTTTTCTTCAGTATGCTCACAAAGAGACTGTGGGCCAAGCAATTCCATGCTGTTTTTTCTTGGGAATGCATATTTTATCTCTTTGTTGTAGTCCACTGTTTTATCAGGAACCGGATGTGGGGGCTCTTCCTCAAAGGAGCTATGCTTTCTTATGCCATTCACTTCCCATTTTACAAATTCCTTGGGCTTTGTCTCTTCATGCTCCCTCCACTGCTGATTGCTCTCCCTCACTTCTACTGAAGGCTGCCACAATTCTGTTTTCAGGGTGTTTTTTAATGACAAATCTGTGTTTTCTACTGAAGAATGGTATCTGAAATCAGATTTACTGACCATCTGGTCTTCTGCTGCCTTCACATGAAGATCTTTGCTATATGCTGGTAACAAGGCAGATACCATGGTTGATACAGACATTCCAGGAGTTGGAGACAAAGGGGTAATCTTCTCACTGTCACTTTGTACCTGTGGAGTGAGACAGACATTTAAACCTGGTTGTCTACAAGAAAAACTTCAATAACCAGCAATTATGCTAATTATTCATTATTGTATCCTTTCAGATGTTGACTTACATGATCATACAGAATCATATGGGACTGGTGAAAATGAAGTAGAAGTGAGCAATGGGGTTTTCTGCTTCTCTACTCTCATAATTCCATATTTTTTAATGCTGCTTCTGGAAACAGTTGCAATTCAAATGTAATTCTCAAAGGTTCTCTTTTCATCAACTGAGAATATATTTTCACAAAGCTACTTTTCTTAACATGCTGTAAATATTGGTTGGCTGATGCATGTCATCACAGCAGATGTGGGAAACCTCAGTCCTTCCATGATGTTGGATTAGAACTTCTATTGCCTCTGACTATGCCAGCTAAAGTCTAGCATTCATCTGGAAGGCCACAAGTTCCCCAGCTGAGGATTAGAAGGTCAAACTAGGTCTCAGATTCAAATCCCCATTCAGCATAAAGCTTGCTGGGTGACTTTCAGCTAAACTTTTATGTTTGAGCTCACGTATCACACCAAGTCATTATTTGCTTAACTATGTTTGGTTTAATAAATAAAGAATTGAATAGCACAGTAATATACAAACAAATCACATTTTGGTTTAGCACAATGCATGAATTCAGCCTCTTCATGCAATCTGTCTTACAGAGGTTGCATGAGATAATCATGGGAAAAAAGGATGGAAAAGAACCATGTATGCAAATGGAGGAATGGGAGGATGAAAATATAATAGCATAATTTGAAAAAATGCTTTACACTGCATTTCTAAGCGCTTATATATATTGTCAGGAAGCATTACCCTCTACATTCTAATTCTACAGTTCAGCTACAGGCATGGTTTACTAATAGTTCTATCACTTTTAGATACAATTTATGGATTGTACAGGTTTTTTAAACTATTCTTTGCTGCAGAGCATGAATATATACATATCAGCCCAACACGCCTAAGCCACCAGGGATTAATAACACTGGAAAAGAAACATAATATTAAAAGAAGATATCTGCCATATGTACCATTTTTCAACCCTGAAAGTCAGTTTAGCAATATTGGTCACACATAGATGAAAATAATGTAGATGCAATTCTTGGATATGCCCTGGTCACTGACTATAATAAAAATTGTGTTCAATTATTGGGTGTAAAAACAGCAGCAGCAAACAGTGTCAGCATCAAAACTCTGAACATAGTCACAGCCCATGTTTATCCTATTTATAGGCAAGTTGGTTCCAAGCAGCAGCTGGGCTTCTGAAGTTAAATTTCCAATATGGAAAGAATTCATGGTCTACTCATACCTAATTCAATAGGGATGTATTTGTTACCCAGTAAAGATGTTTAGAATTAAAGAGCAAGCATATAGCTTTGGGAGTTCAGGACTAGAGTTGTAACTAGGAGAACTTTAGATCTGCTTAGGACAATACATCAGCTGTATGTTTTCCTGAGCAAGACAGATACTGCCAGTTTCATGTACCTTAGGAACTGAAAAGTTGGGAGTGTAACAGAATTTATGTGGGACAGCCTTTGCATTTAAAAATGTCAGTCTAGGCAGAACACAGCATCTAGGTTACTGATATAACCTTCTTATTAAAAATCATGTAGCATCAGTACTGTAGTATTTTCACTGGCTTGCAAAATATGAATAATTTTGTACTGACAGCTACATTGCAATATTAGAAAAATGTGTTTGGGGGCTTAAAGTCTGCCTCTTGACAAGAGGTTATCTGTACATGCTGAGACACTAATCACACAGCTTGATTAACAGCACTGGAGCTTCTGTCAGATAACAAGCTGGACCACATTCTTATGCAAGAAGTTTGGCGAATGAGGCCATTAAACTCCATGTGGCCAATTTCTACTGAATAAACATGATACGGCTGAGTTGTGAGCAGAAGAAAATATTTGCATTTGTACCTGCTCAACTTCTCCAAGAGTGACGGGCTGAGTCTGATAACGAGCTTTCGATCTCCTTTGTCTAAGATCCCCTCTCTTCCTTACAGAGACCACCTTTGTTATTGGTTGAGACAATTTATTAAATAAGGCCATCTTTTCAGCCAAACTCAGAGTAGAAGAATCTGGTTCTCCAGACTGATCTTGTTCAGCAGCATCTTTGGCTTCCTTTATTTCTTCTCTGGCTGAAGTTTTTTGGTGTGCAGATGCTTGCAACCTTAAAGGAAATCTCAGAATCAGCATACCTAGCAGCTTTAACAACACATGAGACAAGTTTTAAAAATCAGGAAAACTTCAGACAAGTCCTAAGAAAAGTCAGGAGCAAAGTGTTGGCAACTTGGTTTTGTGCAGTTGGATCTGCATTATCTTTTCTGACTGATATATTCCATACTTGTCTAAGGGCAGTGTTTTAATACTGATATGCCCTCAAAGAACCATGTTGGCCCTATGCCATGCACCATATCTATGGTGTGTAGATACATATCATCACAAGACAAAGAATATGTTCTCTTGGTGAGAGGCTCCTCTGAACTCTCTAGCCTCTAAATTCAACATTTTTACTTTGAGACTCTCATTTTGATTCTCACTTGTTGTGAACGTAGCAAGTCATTTGTATCAATTTTCATATTAACATACATAAAAGAGTCACAAGGCCCTCAAGAATGCCCAAACTCTTAAACCACGTTTTACTGTTTCTTTGCAGGAATCCATTCTTAGTCTTAGAGATACCCTCCATCTTATCTAGTCTTCCACTCACTGCCTACAGTTTAAGAAAAATACCGACTGTGCAAAAACATAGTCTCTTCTATTGCTACTGCTTATGTCGTCTTTCTAGCTTGTATCATCCACAAAAGGAAGTGGGGAAAACATTAATTTTTGTGCAGCATGCCCAATTCATAGGAGGAGGAGCAGGAAGGACTGAGCCAGATGTTCCATAAGAGCTACAGTCAGCACCACATGCATCAGTTTCTACATGCAAAACAGGCAATAATGATAGCAACACTATCACATGGCAAATTACTCTAAATCCTCTATGCTCACTGTGTTGGTTTGGGCATTATAGGTATGTGCGTGTGTGTATGTGTGTGTGTAAGGGGGGGAGAGAGAGAGAGAGAGAGAGAATATGACTCCAGAAACTCCAGCAAGATTCCTCACATTTTGGGGAAAGTCTACAGCACAGTAGCAGGACATAAATTGAATGCATGATACTTAAGGGTCTATCAGGAAACAGCATAAGCTTGTGGGATCAGTATAATTATAACTTCCTATAATCCCATCTTTTATTCTTTTGGTTAAATACAAAAGTTGGGCACTCCCCAAGAGCACTCTATTATACAGAACTTTACATAGTTGGAAGGGTAGATTAAGAACTATATTATCTTCTAAATGTTCAATCTCTCTAACTGGTGCTTGTCTTTACCAATTCTATTATCCATTTTTCCTTGAGCTATTAGGTCCAAACACATTTTCCCAATAAACATACAGAGACATTGGGAAACAGTCAAGAGGAATGGAAGGATGAGCCATAAAGGTCTATGTTGCGGGTAAAAAAGATGTCAATCAACAATTAATCAATCAATCAATCTTTGCAGCTTAAAAATTACCATCTGGCAAAGTCAGCAATAGTTAACAAAAGCAGAAGTCCCAATAAAATCAGCATTGCTGATCTCTGTTTCTTCTTACTATATTTTAATTTTTCAATTCTTTTTCACCTCTTATACTTCTATTACAAATATTAAGCAGCTGAAGTTAAATGAGAAGAGGAATTTATGCTTATACCTATAGATGGTGCAATTGCTCATCCTTCCATTAATCCTTCTAACTGTTAGAAGCTGGAGACAGAAGGAGAGTGAAGGTTGCGGTCTATGAGCGTATCTGGCTTTCCCCATGCATTTTTTCCCTTTTATATTTGAGAATGGCACCTTCTAAAAAAAGAATTGTGCCTAATTTGAAAGCTCTTGAATTGAGTGTGCAACAAGCAAAAAAGTGTGATTGCTTTTGCAGCAGACAGAGAAAGGTTTTTATGAAAAAGGCAACCATTCTTTAAAGGTCTTCAAATCATACAGTACACTTGCTTTTACAGATGCATTTGCTAGCAATGAAACTTGCGTTCCCTGTAACATGCAAGTTGCATCTCCCAGTACCTGGTAGGATGTACAGTGTTCTTAACTACAGTGGGATTAGGTATTCTTGCCACTACAGTGTGGGTATTCACAGTACATGAGGCAGGGGTAGGTTCACTTTAAAAAAATAGCCAAGGGGAAGAAAAATTCACAAGGAGAGAGAAAAGAACAGCATTAAGAAAAGCATATAGTTTTTACTATGCAAGATGACATACAGTACCTTTTCCCTAGTTGAATATATTTGAAAGATGTTTTATAAAATTGCATTTCCAAGTCCAGGTTATCTGTTAACAGGAACGTTTCCCATAAAGCTTAACTGATTTTCATATTCCTATTACTTATAAAATCTTGTCTACAAGAGCACAGAGATTTGAAGGAGTCTCACGGGATTTTAAAAATACAGAATATGAATTCATTATTAGGAGGATACGTAAGTTTAGAAGGCTTCTGCTTTTCTAGCAGATTCTGAAATTATACTGGCAGAGCTCTTCAAGGGGGGTGATACATTTAATATGATTTATAACCCCAAATGATATCAAGTATATCCTGTTATCATCTGCCATTTATTACTTTATGAGAATGTTTGTGTACTTCGTTCTGATTTATATCCCTGACTCCAAAAAACGGTAGGAGTTGTTCCCCTCCAGCTACCATAATTTTTCAAATATAAGTTTCCCCTCTGCAAGAAGCCCCTTCATAATTACCAAGCTATAAATACTTCATGAATGGAAGTACAACCCTCTAATTAAGAAGCCAAGCAAATATCACAGCTAACATATTTCCAGAACTTACGTAGCAGCAATGACCACCTCTTCAGTTGTAACAGGTTGCGTGCGTGATCTATCTTGCATCCGTCTTAACCTTCTCTCCACAGCAGAATTTCTTGAACGTGGTTTTGGAATACTTTTATCATCAAATGATTTTTCCATCTCCTGGAATGAAATGTACATTGGTATTACCAGCATTACCAAGTTGGGCTCTTGGATCAATGCTAACAACATTTGTGGAGATGAAAGCTAATGATACATATAGGGAAATCTCCAGTGCATTATCAGAGTGTACCCACATACACACAGCTGTCTCCTTAAACTGAAATAGTGAGAAATTTCCATCTACTGAGAAAAATATGTTACTTACTCTGAAAAGCAACCTCTTTGCAGCAACGCTCAGCTTAGCTCTTTCATCTAACTTCTCTTCATCTACAGAAAAAATGATGCATTAGGCTCTAGGGCAGACAATCTGAATTGCTTCCCCGCAACACATACCTACAATAGAGGCCCTGAATTTCAGTAA
Source organism: Liasis olivaceus (assembly GCA_030867105.1). Classification (NCBI taxonomy): domain Eukaryota; kingdom Metazoa; phylum Chordata; class Lepidosauria; order Squamata; family Pythonidae; genus Liasis; species Liasis olivaceus. Next base: position 15,910,958 of record CM061351.1, read on the forward strand.
GTAAGTCCATCGTAATCATCTGTCTATGACAAAGAATCTCATAGTGATGACTTAGATCAAAAGAAGCAATCACAAGAAACCCAACCCATTTGGTTCCTTGATGAATGAATGGCTCTGATACCAGTTGGGAGAATCCCATGGAGACGACCTTGAAGAAGGCACCTAGAAGCTGTTAGGACAACAGTAGGTGCAGAAGCAGCATGTGAAACCCAGGGAGGTGGGAAAGTACTGGAAAAAGACTCAGACTGGCTCCCCTGAACTCCTTGGGACATAAAAGGAAGGGAGGAGAAAACATGGGCAGATCTGCACAATTCTGTTACTATAGCCTATCTCAATAGAGTTCTAATCTACCTGTGGAAACAGTTCCTTTGTCTGGGTTTTTGTATGTTTTTTTTTTTTTGGTAGGTTTTGTAGGGCTGACACAGGGGTCATGAACACCTGAGCTTAACCAGCAACCTCTGCCTATGGGTTGAAGCACCATCCTAAAGTCTACTCCAGCTAGTTCAGGAAGAGAGACTCTGTTGGGCAGTGCTTCAACATAATCCTTTTTCTGTCTCATATCCCTGTCTTCCAACAGCTCTTCATGTTTTATCGAGGTTTATTACCAGATGTCCCCAGAGGCAGAGAATTTAAAACAGCAGCAGTCAGGATGTTTTCACCATACCTTTTGTTATTAATTCTAATAACTGATAGCATCTAGGGCAGTTTGCATATGCAGCAGGTCTGCACAACTTGAGACCAGATGTGACCTTTAGAATTGCTATTTATTTATTAGCCCTTACACACTGAGCCCTCTCATGATATCCCTTGTTCTACTGAAGGAGTTCCAAAAATTGTCTTATCACATCAACAAAGAGCAAGACTCCCCCCCCCCCCCTTTGACTTGCTCTTCAAATAATTAAAAGAAGGATAAGGGTGCATTTCTTGACAGCTATACTGTGGAAGGGCTGACTCCTACATAGTCCTCTAATGGTGAGATACCCTTCTCTGAGAATTACAAGTGGTCTTCTTTCTTTTTGCTTTCAGAAAATGTATTTAATTTTTTAAAATGTGTACTATAAATATAGTATAAAGGACTATATTTGACCAGAGGGTCCAGCTGCCCCCATGGTGTTGAATATATTACACATTATATTTCATTACAATTTATGGGGTGCTGGAGGGGTGAATCCCCTCTCCCCACTCTTTAACATCTATACCAAGGCAATGGGCTGTAGGAAAATTACTGTGAGTAATATTCAGATTAATTTGCATCCAGCATCCTCCCAATCTCTATATCCAGATCAGAGTAGGCAAACATGCCACTCAGTTCAGCTAGCAAAAAATATAGCCTGATGTTTATTTATTAAACATCAGTAAACATCAAAACAGTTAACTGGGAAAAACAGGATAAAAGGCAGGAAAAAGCAGGGGAAGAGAAAGACATGAACAGCCCTCTCTCTCTCTCACACACACACACACACACACACACAAACCATACATAACAGATACCACCTCTATTCTACTGTTGAAGAGATGAAGGAAACAATTTGGTGGATGGGGATGATGTATCCAACACAGGAGAGGTCATCCAACAGTTTGGAGTGTGGTATCATTATTATGTTGCTCTATCCAACTTTATCTCATCACCCCAGGCAACAGAAAGATGCTGTCAATATCTTATCCAGGTGCCTGGAGGCTGTGACAGTCTGGGTGGAAGAGAACTGGCTGAAGCTGAACTCAAGAAAAATGGAAATGGTGTTTGTTCATTGAAGTTGTCTATGAACATCAGTGTTATCTCTGGGTAGGCAAGCACTGCCCTTCTGGACCATGGCTCCTGAGCAGCAGAATAGCTAGAGGGAGGGACTTTTGCTCAGTTTTGGCTGGTGCGCCATCTGCAGCTTTGCCTGGCGTAGGAGGACCTGGCTACAGTAACTCGTGCCCTCATTACCATCTGCTAGAGGTAGCTAGATGGTAGCTTACCGTCCGCTAGATTACCGCAATGCACTCCACACAGGGCTTTCCACTACTCAGAAACTACAGTTACGCCAGAATGTGATGACTTCCTGATGCTGGAAGCATGTGACACCTATGCTAAGGTGAGCCACCATAAGCTAGCTATTTATTGATTTCCAGATATAATTTAAAATGCTGGTTTTGCGCTATAAAGGCCTTTGTGGCTTGGCACCTGGGTACCTGCAGGACCAACAATTCCACCTTGAATTGGACCAGTCTGTTATATCATCCAAGGGGAAACTCTGTGTAGTTCTCCACTTCCAGGAAATGAAAGGGGCTGAAGGAGCTGCTGTTTTTAACTGGTAGAGCTGTTGCTTTGGAATAGCCTTCCAACCAAGATCAGACTGGACCCTTTCTGATGGCTTTTAGGAGGATGTTTCAAAGAGCTTTCTAATTCAGTTAAGTGAACTCTGCAATCTGTTATCTTTTATTTTATTGTTGTCATTATATTGCCTTATTCTGTTTTGTTTTATGACGCATTTTGTTCTTATTCATTTTTAACTTACCGTGGATGTTTTAATGTTTTTTATATCACGCTAACCATCGAGAGCCACCAGATTACATTGGGATATAAATGTAATAAAAATAAAATAAAATAAAATAAAAATAACCCAGAAAAAAGTATAGGTAGAAAAAAACCTTCTTACCTTCAGGAGATGGCATTTCTGGACTGAAGGTGGACCTATGGTAATTTCACAAAGGAAGAAGACAAATCAATGGTCTTTCTTTTTACAAATGAAAAAGATAAACCACTTGAGATCAAGGAGGATAGCAGAGACCAAAAATAAGACAGTGTTTCAGTTTGCAATAATATTTTGTTTGCAAGTAACCTGAAAGCAGGACCGCAAGCAATTCCAGCCAGGTGTAAGTTGCATGAAGGAGAATGAAATCAAGTAATTCATTACATAAATAATAATAAAAAACACCTTAAAATACTCTCCCAACTATTACATCCAGCACTGATTTCAGTTTTTTTTAAACTTGCTTAAAACATTACAGATAGACATATAACTGAATCTGTTGCAGTGGTAAGTTATTATTTTCACTTTAGAATACATGCTGAACCTTTAAAGATGAACCTATTTCCTTTACCTAATATGGAATGTGTGTGCTTGTGTATTATAAAAACAGCCCCGCTCCCCCAAATCAGCCACCTCCAACTGCATTATTAGTCCAGCCGAATAATATTTAGGTTTCATTACCCTAAAAGACCTTGAAGAATCCAGTTTATTTTACTGCTATAAATACTGATCTCAGCTGTACAAATGCCTACCTATCTGTTTCCTTTCGCTCTGCTGAAGTTATGGGTTGAGTCCTAAATCTCTCAGAAGTCTTTCTATTTTCCTCAGGAGAAAAATACCGCCTTGGCCTTCGTGGCCCTTTTTCGCTTTCAGCACTGCCCGACAAATCAGTACCTGATGTTTGCATCTCAAACTGAGACCCGCTTTTTAACATGGCAGAAAGTGGAGAGAGGGAACAACAAAGAATTAGGATGAATGTGGAGAGAAAAGAAGAAGAGGAAGAATGAGAAAAAAGATGAAGGACAAATGTAAGCATCCCATCAAATCAGTCCATTACTGTTCACTCTGCATGCTCCTAGAAAAACCATGCACAGAAAAAGTACAAAGTCATTCCATTCCAGCCACCCAACATCAGAACTTGCACTAAGCAAGCAGAAGCAAGAATGAACAAGAAGGTGGAGACCAACATCATGTCCGAGACATACTAGATGGGAGTTATATTGTGTATTTGAAGTGCCGCAGAACGCAACTGATGTTGAGTTTTGAGTGCCGTTTATGCCAAGGACGTGCAAGTGTTCACATCAGTTAAATAGTAATAATAATAATAATCAGAAAATGTCACCTACAGTTCAGGTTTCTTCCTGGCATTGGCAGTTTCCAAAAAGGCATTACGGAGTTGGGCCACAGAGACTTTTGTGTCAACCATGGTAACCTCACCATTGGGAGTCTTTCCTTCAGTGCTCTGAAACTGCATGGTGTTCTTTGCCACATGCTCCTTACTTTTGAAAACTTCTAGTTTAGGAGACCCAGTATAATCAGACAGGGAGCGTGTAAGGAACTTAGGTTTCACGGTAATCTCTTCCTGGGCCTGAGCATTCCCTCTAGCACTGTGTAGATACATAACCTTTTCGGTTTTCTCAACTTTCTCATGAATCTTCACCTGAGGTTCAGGCATCCGCTCCTTAAAGCTCTGTAGCTCTTTCTCAACTTCCAAAGGCTTTGGCTTCACAACTATAGGTTTCTTAAATCCATCTCCTCCACAGTAGGCCTCTCTACTCTTCACTTGCCTGTGCATCTCCGAAGGTCGAACTGCTTGTCTTTCCTTCTCAGCCTCCAATCCAGAATAATCAAGCTTTGATGATCCATAATTCTGAATCAAGTGACATTTTTCATTGTCCATCACACCATCTGGCAGGAATCCAGTTATGAAGCTGGCATTTGCCTGCATGGGAACCCTGCTAGCAGGATTTCTTTCTGGTTCTTCGGTTGCCAGCAACTGAGCTGTACGAGCAATTCCAGCAGGCTGAATATAGCCATGTGCTGGTAGGCAGACTAAATCAAATGGCTTACTGGCAACCCTATGGAAAGCAGATGTTTCTGACTGAAGAGGCACAACATTAACAGGTACTGGGTGAATTTTTCTTTGAGACATAGTGTCTGTGAGAAGTTCAAGGCTTCCACGAGCACTCTCCTCTTTCACCAGTTTCTCTCTAACTTTTACTCTTTAAGAAAGAAAAATGGATTAAAAAGTGGCACAGCTGTAACTAAGAAAAGGAGAGAAAAAAAACATGCACCAACTTTGGGAAGAGACAGCAACATTAAAGTATTAGGTATTGTTAAAACAGGAACTCACATAGGATATCAGAGAACCTTCCTGACAAATACATGTTGCCAAAGTTCAACCTACTCATGTCAGTCATGATCGGGTCACTGATTTCAGCATAGCCACTTCTCTGTCCATTTCTATTTTCATGCACTAAACAATGTGTTCTGAACTTTTACAGTCTACAATGTTAATTTTCTGGGTTGGATATGGAGCTCAATATGGCCAAATTAAGAACAGTTAAATATATAATCTAGCTACTTACATCCCTGAAACACATAACTAGCTCCTTTGTCCTGAGATGTGTTGAACATGGCACTTTAAAAAATTTTTACAGTAGAAAGAATTCCAAGATTCTTGCAGAACAGTGGGAATACATGGACTTTTGACAGCTTGTCATATGCACTCTCACAAAATGGCTGCTATGGGAGGTGTAGCCAAACACAAAACACTTGTTTACTAGGAGACAAGCTGGTGAAAATGCTTCCCACCAACTTTTGAAATCTCCTAGGATTCCCCACCCCCCATTTCAGCTTACTCCCTTCCCCCCCCCCTCTTAGCAGGTGTGAACACTTCCTAATAAAGCTCTCGGCTGCAGTCACCCACCAATCATTTTTAAAAAATAATGTCTTGTGGAACCTAGAAGGCATTGTTGGAAATATACTTGCCAATTTCTCATTTATTATTTTTAACTAAAAGAATATAAAACAACTGAAATCTGATGAGGAAGGAACCTGGTGGACATACAGAGGTGTTGGCAGACAATTTAGCACCAATGTGTGCCATGATGGATATCAAGGCTTCAATAGATTTCCTGATAAGACTAAAATTGTGGACAACAGGGCTAATTGTTTGAACTATAAACAGTGCCACGTTTTTGAACAGAGAGGAAAGAGAAACCTAAATCTTGATGTGTACGCAGAACTACTGCATTTTTAACAGACATAGTTGTGTTATTTGTGAAAGACATGTTTCTTCTGCAAAATACACAATAAGCATGAAACAGAAAAAATAAGGTACTGAATACTGTATATTATACTACATGGATTCCAATGTTCTGTATCAAAACTGCAAATTAGATGCCTGCAGGTGGGAGATGTCAGTGCAGTAGGCACTGTCCTATTCAGTCTCCCAATCTTTTCTCTCTGTGTGTGTGTGTGTGTGTGTGTGTGTGTGTGTGTGTTGTGCCTTCAAGTCAGTGTTGAATCCTGGCAACTGCCTGGACAAGTCTCTGCAGTTTTCTTGGCAAGATTTTGGAAGTGGTTTTCCCTTGCCTTCTTCCTAGGGCTGAGAGAGGGGGACTGGCCCAAGGTCACCCAGCTGGCTTTATGCCTAAGGTGGGACTAGAACCCACAGCCTCCTGATTTCTAGCCTTGTGCCTTAACCACTACACCAAGCTGGCTCTCTTAATCTTGTGCTACTGAAAAAAAATACAGCCTCTGATTCTGGAGGTAATATATAAATATTGTGACTAACAGCCACTGAAATTCTTATACTTAGTGAAATTGTCAAATGCTTGTTAAAGCTAGCCACTTGCTAACCATTTGTTAGTCAGCTAGCCAAGTAAGGCTCCTTCACTGAGGACAACTCATCTATATGTAAGCATGAAGATTTTCATGATTCTAAAGAAAAGCTAATGAATTAAATATTATGGGAAACAACACAGTATGGAAAACATTTCTGCATTTAGTACTTGCAACATTTCACAGGCTATTATTCTGTTGTGTTACTGAATGCAAGGTAAAAGGAATAAGTTAATGACAGAGTAAAAAGAAAGCTTAAATTTAGCCAGTACCACTATAGTTATAGCTATGGAACAATTCCTATAAAAAAAAATCAATTAATTGTGAGTGACCAAAAAATGCAGGATTTCCTAGGAGAACACTGTGCACCAAAATGGCTCATTAAGCAGAAATCGTGTTTTCTGATTCCGTGCCATCAATGAATATTAAATGACATTTGTTAAAATGATTGTGGGTGAAAGAAAAAGGAGGGAAAGATAACAGTCCAATTATTATTTACACCACACAGCTACATGGTAGGATACCTGGAGGGCCAGTTGATAAGTGAAGCTGTGTCCCCATCCGAATCTTTCTGAAGAAACCAATCGGATTTTGTTTTCCCTGTACTACTACAGAAAATAGAACTTCAGAAAACGTTTGGATAATATCCAAAACATGCACACTCAACTCCCCTACCAACCCCAGTTAAACATGTTTTTAATAATTCACAGTAAGATTTTGGCCTTCAGCTTTAAGAAAGATCCCTAGTTATATTCAGCTGTATGTGAATATAACTAGGGATCCATCTACAAGAGATACTTCTACTGAGACAAGTCCATAACATGGACTGGTACACATAGAAATATTTTTCTAAAATATGTCTTCGATTCTTAATCTGAGTAAGAAATATTGAAAAAACTAGGTAATATTATATTCAAATTAACAAGTGATACATTGACTTAAAATCAGTTTAGAAGTGAGTTTTTCTGAGTTCTCAATTTAAAAATAAGGGGAACAGGATTCTAAGGTATCAAAAAAAAGTTAGATTTAAAACTTAAGCACTTCCTTGTAACATCTTATGTCAATAGTTAGACTGAATCCTTTATTAGGAAAAATATTTGATTTTAACATATATTTTTAGTTAAAAAGCATAATTTTTCAAAGCTTTTAAAGATCCTGGACCTGAAAAGCTACGATGCAAGAATATTCTTCACTTCCCCAAGTACATAAATTGTGGAGAAATACGTACACTTAAGTGAGAATAAATCTCATTTATGGGATTTACTTCTGAGTAGATATGCATAGGATTGCACTGTTTGTCATTCCTTATTTGAAAGCAAGAAGTGATATAAAGAAAAAATTAACTTAACACTGAAACAAAGCTACATCTTTCATTAGCAACTTACACACTCAATTCTTTATTAATAGTTGTCTTTGTACAAGAACTGTTTTAGGCTACCTTATCATAGCAACTACTTTTTGCCTGGCTGATATTGGTAAAGGTAAACAGTACAACTGTGCAGTGAACTGGCTACAAAGGTGAAAATGTAATTTGGGGCGCATATATCACATGTGACAGCACTACTTTATATCAGGTATGTTTTTTAGGAGCTGTCAATAGATGCAACATGCATACCAATGCATGCACAAATTATCTTTTCTCCTTCAAATCCAGACACTGCACAGCCCAAGTAAGTTTTGTTAACTTTTGAAGCCATCTACAAGCTACACTTTTTAAATTAGCAAAGCTGACAAAATGCTGATGCTGAAGCAAGAGCATTTGATGGCAAAGTGAACTAATTATCTCTTTCTCACAAAAGACCTTTAGCGGAAGTGATAACAAAAAAGAACAAAGGAGTCCATGATTCCCAGTATGGGTGTCCTAGCCCAGATCTTCTTTGTGGATAGGTTAATTTGATTCAACTGTTCCCAAATGTGGTGTACTCCAGATGTGTTTGATTTATTCCCAGGTCTTTGGCCTTGGGAATTATGAGAGTTGTAATCAAAATATGTAGAAAACACCATTTTGGGGAAATCTGCTTTAGAAATACTTTAAACCCAAAAGAATGAAATGGCAAAGAAATAGGAAAGATTCCAATTAGGAATGATTTCTTCAGATCTAATACAGAATTCTATCCACACTGATGGGCAATTTTATAAAACAGAAATGAACTCATGGGCGGCACTGTTGGAAAGGGCAGTAACTGTCATCTGTATAGCTCCAAAATGCTATGGTTAGAGCAGCGTTTCTCACCCTTGGCAACTTTAAGACCTGTGGACTTCAACTCCCAGAATTCCCCATGCTGGCTGGGGAATTTTGGGAGTTGAAGTCCATGCATCTTAAAGTTGCTGAGGGTGAGAAACACTGGGTTAGAGCTTTATTTTCTTGGTAATTCATTGGTTCAGAAATTAGATAAATTGAATGGAAGAAGCATATCCAAAATAATTGGCCTTCTTAAAAATTAGCACTTTTACTTTATTTCTGAAAGCATAATAAAAACACTGATAAAGTTGTTTAAATGCAGCCTACAGAATTCATATTAGTTGACCATAAAGTAACAAAAAGTGTTTGCTGCAGCCAGTTTAAAACCTTTGTTGAATATAATGAATCCAAACCACATATACAGAAGTACATGCTATTACTATAGTGTTTCTCCTACTGGTGATCTTACAGAGGAAACAACTTATTTAAACAACATTCAAAGAACATGGTTAACTACAAAGCTCGGTACTGAAAGTAATTTGTTCTACTGATATAGTCTTGAAGGTTTTCTCTATTTTCAACTGCTCAGGGGGCTTATTTAGAGGGAAGATGTATTTTTAGGGTGTATCTGAAATACATATTAGGGGCTCAGTGCTATGCAGTCCAGCTTATACAATCAGGGCTGATCAAAGCTGGGTGAGTTCAGGTGCAGGCTGAGTGCATTTAGCATAAATGCCTTTTCTGGCCTGAAAGCAATATGGGACTAGACCAACTGTCCTCCTGAATCAATCTTGTATCTTTTGCTTCTTAACTCTAAGTCTTGGCCAATCACCTGGAAACCCTTTGCCTGGCTCTGATGTTTGTTCCTCTACCTTCTGAAACCTCATCACTGATACAGAACTTTGTATGTCCTGAATTTTTGACATGGCTGTGATTATATCTTCACCTATGGATTCTACAATGAGTCTCTTTAATAATTCTGATCACTGTTAGATTATTCTAATCCTATGGGATAGGGTTATAATTCATACCTTCTGGGACAAATTACTCTCTTACCTCAAAACAAAATAAAACACTAAAGGCCACTTTTGTGAATAGTTATTAATTAATGAAGCATGCACATTCCACTTATAGTAAACACCAGGGAGAGAGAAACTTGACCCTTCAGATATTCTTGAACGATAACTTCCAGCAAACTTTTCCTATTGATTGGGACTATCCATTGTTGTTATCATGTTTTGCTAGTGGTAATTTGATTTTTTTTTTTTCAAAATACCTTTTCACCCTCAACAGTGCTTTGTAAAACAAGAGTTATGATCTCTGTAAACCTCTTGGTGGCTCTCACCACATAACCCAAGATTATGGACCTGTTATTACCTATGCTATCTTTTTTTTTCCTCATAATACAAGTACAAGCAAGTATACATTTATATTTCCTGCGTTTTCAGTGGATTTCAAGCATTGTTTACTAATGCTCCATTCAGAGAGCTTTTCAATCATGACATTTCATCTATATCATTATTTCAAGTTCCTTCTCAAAACTCATTTTAGAAGCATTCCAATTTTCCTCTTGGACTTATTTGTGTAATATTAAATCTGAGTGTACAATATATGCATTTTTAAAAATATGCCTCTTAACAGGCAACCCTTTGCCTCTCTCTTCTTATTCAGCTTTTCCTTTATTATCATCATTATTATCTGCAGAATCAAACACTGAGATTTTGTAAAGACTTTGGACAGGATCATATAAATTAAGGCTGCTCAGTGAACAATGACAGTAACAGCAGACTTACCCTAATTTGTGGTCAGTTAGGGAAGGACTTGGTGATGTTCCTGGCTTTGGTGAGGAAAGAGAAACCCTGTGAGTTTGCTTTGGCGAACTTGGCACTTCATTTAAGGAAGAGTCATAGACTGGAAGTGAGAAGCATGTGGAATTCTCTGATGCAGAGGGTATACTGTATTTGCTCAGACCAGGTTCTGGGGCTGTTCGTTCATTGTCTTCATTCAAATGGAGTTTTTCCCTTTCCGGAGAACTCTCTTTGTCATCATGCCCAGAAAACTCCTTTGACTCACAAGCAGCATTCCTTAGCTCCTTATTCTCAAGCCTCAATGAATATGGAGAACTATGATCTTTACTTTCATCCTCTTTTTTCTCACTTTTCAATACTCGCTTCTCAGACACATCTTGGTCTTTCTTTGTCCTTGTATATTTGGATAAATATTCTGAATCCACATCCGAATCTATGGAGAGTCCATATTTTTCAGCCAGCTGGCGCCGTCTTTCTGCCTTGTACCTAGCTATCCTTTCAGCTTTGGACTCAAGTCCTTGGGGATCCATGACTAATGGGCTGTAAGAAGGGGGTTTTGTTTTTCCTGCTGTGGATTCTGCTTGATGTCTGGATCTAGGCTGATTTTCTACCAAAGAATCTGAAGTTTCTTTTTCATTTGATCTCCCTATAACAACACAAAAGAATCAGCTATATCAGAGGCCCCAATATTCAGCATAAAGCTTATGCTAGACTTTAAAGAATCCAAGTAATGACTTGAATTTAAGGCATCACTATTTACCAAAGCCACAGTGAAAACATAGGCAGGGCAGCTTTCTTCAGACTAGAGTCCTTCAAATACCTGACCTTGCTGGCTGGAAATTCTAGGAAGTGTAGTCCCAGTACATCTGGGGAAAGACTAAGGAAAAAGCTTAACAGAGTTGGGATACAAGTTTTCACTCCTCTGCCAACTGCTTTTGAGCTGGGAAACTCCTCGGTTAAAGACATTGTGGGGCTTCTTAGATTGTTTCCCTCTCTCCCTCAGGTTCAAAAGCATCACTGAATTTTTCATTGTTAAAAACATTCTTTAAGACATTTTTGTGTTGGTAGAATCAGGAATTATCTGCTCTTCTGCTGTATTCAGAATCAAACATACAGAACTTCATTATACAAAAATATAGCATCATACAGGTTTTTTACAAATATCTTTAAAGTTCCCATAGCTATTTAAGGTTAGAAAATAGCTACTTACGAGTTGTATTTTTAAAAACTAGCACATAATTGCAGGTTTGCAATCCTGCACATTAGCAGTATATCCTCTTTTAACATTCAGACTAACTTTGATGCTGATAGCAGTAAATAGAAACAGATTTTTTAGGCCCTTTTAAAGCCATCTGTGTCTCTGAACTGTGTGATACAACATACTGTGAGCTGGAACTAGATGTGATGAGCATTTACAATGTGTCACTAGAGGAAGGGAAGGAATATTTGCATTGATCTTCCTTTGCCTTGCAGCTTCATGAACTACCTATCTACACCAGAGGGCTGAAGAACCCTTTGAGAACAGCTTTGGGGGGTACCAGTGAGGGTTGCAGGAAGAAACAGAACCCGTCAAAAATTATCTCTATTCTTCTTCCAATAGAAACTTCTGCTAGATCTGATTTGGACAGACATGTCTGGATTTAACCAATGATAAAATATGTTTTAAAAAAACCTGAAAGGCAATAATATTCAAAGGTTGTACATCATGACACCTAATAGCCAGTGAGAGCTTCTAGGAGCACAAACTTACGATAGTGCTTAACCCACATCAACATATATTATTACTATATCTTACCAAAATGAGGACTATATGGATCTGTCGCACGCATATATCTTGGTGTATCCTCTTCTAACAAACGATGGGTAACCAATCCAGGACAATTTTGCAAAAGGACGGGTTGAACATCATTTTCAATTCCTTCTAAACGCCTAGCTATCCTCTCTTTCCTATGAAGGAGAGGATAAAAATAAGAGGTTATAATATAAATGTTACCTATGGAAAAGGAAATTGAATAGTGATGAAACAATTTTTATAAAACCATCTATACTATGCTTAACATAAAGATAGAGAAATACCTTTTCATTTCCAAGATATCCGGCCTGTTTGGTTCAAAGAGTTTTCTTAATTCAGAAACTAAAAAGTAAAAGCAAAATAAACATTAGAAATTTAAAACAACATATTTTGTAAAAAGAAAGGCTTGGGTTTTCATAAAGCAATTATCAGCAAATGGAATGAGATAGCAAGTGCCTAGCAATTATTTCCTTGTTCAGTTTATCTTTCATGCTTTCTATGGGATATGTATTATGCAGAAGTTTGCAAACCATTAACTCTACCAGAATAGCATTAATACTCTAACTTATATCTAAAATGTTCTGTAATGATAGGTAGTCATGCACCACCTCTTGGGGTATGAAAGCAAAATGTGTTACAGCCCGTTCCTTATTTTAAGCATCTTTCTGTAGAATTATTATAACTTTCTTCCACAGCAGGTATCCACAAATCTTATAATGGCTGGCCTTGCCACTCAAGTTTTCTAGATGGAGAAGGCATTATAGAAGAGGAAGTGAGGGCATACCTCAAAGTACAACTAAATTTGTGAAGTCTTTGAGGGCCTGGTTGTGATAGATCTTATTTTTTCTTAGTCCTTGGAGAGTCAGAGCCAGAACAGATAATACAGGGTTATATAGGCTGTCTAACTTGGTACATATCAGCTTTTCATGCTCACGTTATCCAGTGGTCAACCTTCAATTCCAAGCCTAGGGTGGTAGGAGAGGATGTGTACTAGAAGGAGTTCCAGACCAATTCTTACTTCCAGATGTGAAACAACATTTAGTTGCTTCAGTATCTAGCATGGCCAATCAAGCCAATTTTGGGTGAACTTGAAAGCTAAGCAGGATAGGACCCAGTTAGTATTTCAGTGGGAGACCACTGGGAAATCCCTGGGTTTGGGCCAGAACAGGAAGTTTAAATATACACACATACATACATACTGAAACAAGACAATGGCAAATTGCTTCCACACTATTGCCAAGAAAACTACATAGGCTTGTCCATGAAGACACTGGAAAAGCTCAACATGAAGGAAATTTTATCTATTCCTAACTAGCTTAAATTTAGTTATTTAAAATTATGATAGTTTGTTTAATGGAATTTTAAGTTCTTATTCAGGTCTTCTGGCTGTAAATAAAAATTATTATATCTTCTTGTGTAACAAGATCTTTATATTAGTACATTGGCTGTATAAGCAATGATAGTAATATTATCAAAATAACCATTACTAGGTGCATGGTCAGAATAGTCTAACATTTTGTGCCTTCAGGTCAGTCTTGACTCCTGGCGACCACCTGGACAAGTCTCTGCAGTCTTCTTGGCAACATTTTTGGAACTGGTTTGTCATTGTCTTCATCTTCCTAGGGCTGAGAGAGCATGACTGTCCCAAAATCACCCAACTGGCTTCCACACCTAAGGCAGGACTAGAACTCATGGTCTCCTGGTTTCCAGCCTTTAACACCAAACTGGCTCTTATGACCTGAATATACATTTCTTTTAATTGCTATCAGTGGAACTCATACTCCACATGCAGAAATAATGTGAAGTATATCATGTGAAATATGACAAATCATTTTTAACTCCCCAAATCACATGGATCTTCCTTCTTTATGCGGTGTAATGCCTGAAGGCATTCATTCAAGCCCATACTCAGAACTGAATCACCGAAAAACAAACGCAGTAATGCAAAGTTTGCATTGGGTACCATTAGGCAACTATGATGCAGTTTTGTAGACTGAAATAAAAGCAGTGGCCTTGAGAAGTATCTCCCAAAACTTTCCTAAGCAAGACTTGAGACAAAAATAGCACACACCAAACCTATCCAGAGCTACACATTTTCCACGCTTGAGATTCCAGAGAAGTTGTATCAATTACCTAGATTAGATCCTATCTGCACAGAAAACTGTTAATACATAGACTTCTGCAATATGTTCATGCAAGTAAAATCCACATCAGCTTACATATAAAGATATACCTAAGATCCTAATAAAATCCTGGAGAACACATTTTATTAGATGGTGCTTTTTCTGTATATCCTGCAATGTATATGGCATTAATACGAATCACCTACTCACTCTTTTCACAATTCCACTAAAGGTAAGTAATTTCATACAGATATGCTGTATAAACTTTAGCCCATCAGCAGTGCAAGGGAGCCGCAGAATGTTAACCCAGCAAAGTCATGATTTAACAGAATGTTTAGAAAAGAAGAAAGAGGCATTTTAAAAGTGTATGTCTTAGCATGTATCTGCCCCAGCTTTCCTTAAATCTTTTATCTCATGGATTTTGCATGCATAATGTTAGCAGCAACTCTATTTTGGCATGCTGCCCCCATAATATAAACTGGGTTATGCTAAAATAAATTCCATTGGAAATCATCCTGTTTGAAAGCTATACATTGTTCAAAGTATGTTTAATGAACTCAACAGATACATTTCAGAAGTTGAGATGTGCAGGCCCCAGGAGTGTCCTAGATATACAGCAAAGATATCATATTAATAAAAGACAGAGCATATTTTGGCCTGCATTGCTGCCTGTTAAGGAGCTTTAAATTTCAGAAGGTAATAGTCTCCCTATCATAATTAAGGAACACATTTTGGCACAAACTTCTTAAGGAATTAAAAAATATCTTCTTAGATACAGATCTCATGACAGTGTTGTTCGATTTATTTTAAGAACAAAATTGAAAAGTCTTATTGCAGTTTGAGCCACAAGAGAAAGGCATACAGTATGGTTTAATAGTGATATCTTGAGAAACTCCAAAAGAAAGCCTAATAATTACTACAAATTCATGTAAATGAGCCTACGGATACATTTTTATGCACTGCTCTGCCTGTGACCAGTTCCTGTTGCAATGAGAACGTGAACAGTTTTAGGGAAGCAATATGGTAACAAACACATAGCAAGAACAGTGAAAAGGTTCTAAGGTAGAATGGCTGCACTTGAAGGAAACTACAATCGGAAAAGAGGAACGCTTCTGACCATCTAGACCTGTGCGAAACAGCCACTGCGTTCTTCTACAATAAGCAGCTTGACATCTCAGAGTTATCTGGAGTGGATCTGTAGTTACAACTCACTGAGGTCCAAGGTGAATGAATAGGTCAAGGGTGTGTAACTTGTACTGACAGGATTCCATCTCTCCTTTTGTATCCCTCAGAAACCACTCTGAATGGAGCTAAAATTTTAGACCAATTTGTGTGTGTATGTGGGGGATCTGGGAGGATTTAAAGAGATGAAATGGGTACCTTAAGCACATCTCTTAAAATCCCAACTCCTCACAAATTGTCCCAGTTTCTCCTCTGTGTGCGTGTGTGTTAGTGGAGTGTTAAGGGCCAAATCTTCATTGTCCAATTTCCCCAAAAATTCTTTAATGAAAAAAGGTTCTTAAAATTTCAAGTCTGCTCATTTCAGTGATATTGCATGTCACTATGGCCCTTATGCTTGGCAGAAAATGGAAGTACCACCCCAGGTCAAAAAAGGGTTGCCCACTTTAGAGGTCTAATTGGATGCAAGTCATTGAAAGAAACAAGACATGTGATTTTAAAATCTGCAATTAGGCATGGACTTTAAAGAAATACATCATTAAAAATTCAAATCTCCTTAAGAATAATTTATCATTCTAAATATAATTTATCCCTTATAATTTAAATGTGACATGCCAGAATAAACTTTTAATAAAAGCTCTCCCAATAGTTTAGTTTTGGCACCCAACCAATGGGGTAATGATAATCACAGAAAAGAGTTCATGGATATCAGGGTCTTGTTGTCTGGGTGCTAGAACTGAACTGTTGGGAGAGCTTATAGTAAATGTTTAATCTGGTATGTCACATTTAGCATGAGTTGAAATAAATTCTCTTCCAAGAATAAGTGTCTTTTAGAACATATATTATGGTACTGTTTATAAAGAAAACATGCCTGTTACAAGCCTTGTACTTACCTTTCGGCAACACTGCTAAAAGGCTGGCATCAATATCTTTAGTGCTGTTTGAAAGGTCTTCTTTATCTTCAAATGAAAACTCTTTCTGAAAACTGAAACATCGTCACCTTGTTTTAACAAAGCTGCAGGAGATCCGGATATTAATCTAGTTACAGTATATTAAAGCACACAGATTATTTTTATACTAGACATAATAAGGATTAAAGAATATCAGGACCAGTTCTCAACATTGGCCAAAAAAAGGGAAAAGTGAGATTACAGAACTACAGTACAGTCCATATAATCATGTTCTGTGGCTCCTACATTCTTTTGGTTTTAGTATGGAACATAGTATTCCATAACACAGATACTAACCTTCGCAAACTACTTCTCTTTTTATGTTTTTATGAAGACATGAACTATGAGAGTTTACATCCTCTTTATGCTCACTGAACAGCCAGAATATTTGTTGGGGGCAGTGAGAAATTTCCAATTCTGAAAGCTCCCTGTGTGTTTCCAAGCACAATTCAATATGTTGGTTTGATCTAAGTAACCCACTTGATATTTTGAGTACAATTCATATAACCATTGACTATCAGCCTAACTAGCTAGGGGGTATGAGGGTTTAGCTCCAATTCATTTGGAGAGGATCAGCTGGTTTAGCATGACAGTTTCTTAAGAAAGAGAGTTCTTAACTATCTATTGCCAGACAAACCTGCATAACGTGCAAATTTCCTATCAAAAGCTAAACAGAAGGTTACCAGAACAAGGGATTTTTTTTTTTAGCTGAAGCCCTATCCTATAATTGTCAGCATAGTTTTGGGGGTGGGGTGGGGGGGCTCTTTCAACCTCTGTTTTAATGTAAGCATTGTCCTATTATTGTACTACATTGTTATAATTTTAATGTATTTACTGAATTAAAATGCAGAATAAGCATTAAAATAACAAAGAAACAATCCAGCATTTTGGGGGAAAGTCTAAAGAAAAATGGCACATACTATAACACAATGTTTCTAAGTATGTTGGACTTTAGCTCCCGTTATTCTAAACTGGTTTTGCCATTGTCCTGGGTGGCTAGAGGTGATGGTGATTATGGACTAACAGAGGATATCCAGTCGGGAAAGGCTGTTACGAGGCATCTGCAGAGAACAATCCTGGGATGTCAAAATGCATCCCCTCATGTTAAACTGCAGTGTGTTCAATTCTCATTCTCTATGTTAAGTGTTTTTCTTGGATTTTCTATTTTAACTGAATTTTGAAGTCTCACTTAGCCATATGCCTACGTTGAAAATGTGGAAACAAAGTTTTAATACTTTTTAGTACAGAAACTGTCTGCAATGCAGTACCCCATTTTCTAATTTGATACGTTGATGTAATTAGTTGGGAGCCAGTTCTGATTGCAACTAGGTTTATGCTGATTACATGAGAAATTAATGCAAATTAGATTTAGAAATGTCCACATACTCCTAGAAAATCTGTCTTTCTAAAAGTTGTTCCTATTCTGGAGACTTGTGTGTCAATCCTAATTACATTTCCCTGACAGATTTTCACTGAAACTGCATGAAAGTCTATCATGTGAACACTGATAAAATCTAGTTAATATATCCTTCATTAATGCACCCATGTTTGACTCTAGGTGGCAAAAATAATTTGAAAACAACAATATAAATAACAAATAATAGGTATAGTCAAAAACAAAAAATAATAGGTATAGTCAAAGGCAAAAAATGGCAGTGAAGGCTAATTCCTCAACCTCTAGGTGGCAAAAATAATTTGAAAACAACAATATAAATAACAAATAATAGGTATAGTCAAAAACAAAAAATAATAGATATAGTCAAAGGCAAAAAATGGCAGTAAAGGCTAATTCCTCAACAACAATTAACAAACTTCACAGGTCCCGCTAACCTCCTGACTTCCAAGCCTGGGAGAACAGCTAGGATTTGAACACTTTCTGGAAGGCCAGCAAGGTTAGGCCACGCTAATCTTGGGTAGTGTGTTGTTCCAAAGGGCAGGTGCTATGACAGAAAAGGCACACTTCCTTGGTCCCACCAGATGTCATTCTTTAATCACTGGGACCTGGAGCATGCCTCTCCTGCTGGATCTAATGGGGTGGGTAGAGAAATTGGAGAGAGGTAGTACCCTCAAGTATGCCATGAAGGGTTTTACGGGTGACAACCAGCATCTTGATTTGCACCTGGAAGCCAATGTAATTGGAGACATCCTCAAATTACTTTTCTCATTATATTATTTCCATGTAGTTTGAGATCTTTCTTCTATGTTTATTCATTTTTATACGTGTTAAATTTGAAGAATATCAGATTCTTAATTTTATAAAATCAAGTGGGGTATTAATCGCTTAGAAAACTAATATTTTATTTTTAGTAGCACAGATCATATTTCGAACAGCATCCAGTCTTCTAATTTAATTAGAATTATTACAGTGAACCTAGGGAATTTGCTATAGACTTCTTCATTTTAATTCCATTCTTTTTTTGTAGTACAAATTACAGAAGTGATGATAGGATCCTACATTTTTCTCTTACAGCATCCAGTGCAAGAAAACAGACTGGAAGTTATCCTAAGCTCACAATTCACAAAAAGATCATGGAAGAAACAATTCCCCCCTTTCCTTCTTTTTTTAGAAGGATGACTTCTGCTATTTGCTAGGTGACCATAAAACATAGTCCACAGAATTACATGTTCTGATTTTTTTTTCTTCTTTACCATTTTAAACTCAGGTAGTTTTAACGAAACTGCTTAGTTATCCTGCCAAGCTCCTATGGGATTGCAAATATTAATTGTGACAAAGAGCTCACTATGATGTTGTGACATGCAGCCTTTTAAGATCCATACTATTAACCTAATTGTGATTAACACAAACCCTAGGGAGAATTAGATTGTGTCACTGTGGCTCATTTTAACTCTCTTCAAGAGAAGGCATCACCTTGAACTCCTATGGGGAAAAGTACCAAAATTTAACACATTTCCTTTCAAAATGAAGACAAACATACTGTACCTATATTTCTTTCAAGGCCTAACCATTTAAGAGTCACATATAAAAATAGTATAAAAACATCAGATATGCATCTCTGCTACTTTTTTTACACCTTTATTGTGGCATAAGATTTTGGGGTCAAAGGCCACTTTTTTGAGATATGTGAAATGTGATCTTCAGTTGAAAGAGGCACATGCTAACATGTACAATACAGAGAGAAAAGTATTAACAGCATTAGCCCAGGACCATAAGACCATGTCATTAAATCAGTACAAAGGACTTGCCATACTTCTACTTGAGAACTGCATAGAAATATCACAAAATCAAATGCTTATTTTGGATTTTATGGTATTTGCACTCCAACAATTGTGTGTGTGTGTGTGTGTGTGTCAACTGATTACACACATATCTCAGGGAGTGAGGTTTATCCTATACACAGTCACTATAGATCTATTTCTTCCCAAATCACTGTGGGACTCTTGCTTACTGTGAAATATAAATACTGAGATAAGGAAATTAACCTATTCTTCTTTGGTCTCACTGCAAACTAACTCATTACACACAAGAAGTACAAAGAATGTTTTACCTTAATGTCCTCCTCCTTCTCTGGAGTAATCTTGGAGTTTTATATGTAAACAAGTTCTCTTTGTCAAAATCTGAAACAGTGGTAGAAAAAGTTACGTTGCAGCAATAAATAGTCTGAAAGTAAGAAAAAAAAATCTTAAATGGTTAATAGTACTTTGAGCCTTAAAAAAGTAGTTAAATTCTAATGATTAAGTGTTCATATTTCAAAGCAGACAAGACTGGGCAGAGTGTGGGGATGAAAGACAGTAGCAACTGATGAAGTATGACATAAAACTATAGAAACTGGGAGTTTTTGAATCTTATTTCACCTATGTTTGGTCTCTGTACAAACTTGCCATGTGGCATCAGTTATTTGTAGAACTCTGGGGTAAATCATACTTCTTCACAGAAAGGAAGCCTCCTTCTGAAAAAGTACATTTTACTTCCATGAAAAATTACATTCATAATCCCCAATAATCATCTATTTGGTGAATAAGCATTTTGCGCAACATTTGATAACAAATTAACTAGCAATTTGCTGCCATTTCTTAACACAAACAAGGCTGGCAGGAATAGCTTTGGAAAGCAGGAATCACTACAAAGAGATGTTATCAGATTGCCTATCTGATAACAGCCCTTTCTGTAGACTCCAGCATCTCTACCGGTGTGTTTCTCAACCTTGGCAACTTGAAGACATGTGGACTTCAATTCCCAGAATTCCCCACATCTTCAAGTTGCCAAGGGTGAGAAACACTGGTCTATACTAACTTCAAAATGATCCCAGAATACCTTGCAGACTGTCTAGGACTACAATAAATATATAAATGCACCTGAGCCCTGATAAAGTCTCTTATGAAGAGATATTTTAAGAAGGCAAGCCATAAACAGAATTGTCAGTAGAGAGGAATATGTGAAAAAGTGTGGGAGAAAAATCACACAGCCTTTATCAGCAATAACCCATGACACAGATGAATCCCAAACAACAGTGCTGGATTACCACCATTTTGCATCCACAGTTGGCATCAAATGCCATCCATGTGATGTGCACTAGAATGACACTGCTGAATTGTTTTTACAAAGAAGCATAGCTGAATCACCCCTCATCTTCTATCTTTCTCTATCAGTTCCCATGATTCTCAACTAAAAGACAAAGACTATAAAGAATAAGTAATCAATAAAATGTTATCTCTGTTCACCCAAAGAGAAAGTAACTATGTTGAGAGCAAATAACCATCTCCAGCAGTCTTCATTTCCTGTGTATGAGGTTTCCATTTTTTCCCATCACCCCATAACAAAGAAAACACACATTATTTAAATTAAGCATTACAAATTATATACTGTTATGATTCTGTTTGAAACTCAGGGCCTCTTTCTACTTACACTTAATAGTGGCATAATCATACGTAGGCAACATCTTTTTTTCTATCACAGCCCATAATGTTGCATGTATGAGAGAACCTTAAGTTGCTCTTAGCTATACAGGCAGTCTTCGATTTAGTACCATTTGTTTAGCGACTGTTTGACATTACGACTTATGACTCGCCCTTGCACTTATGACCATTGTAGTGTCCCCACAGTCATGTGATCAAAATTTGGGTGCTTGGCAATCAGCATGTATTAACGACAGTCCCAGGTTGCAGCATCCCAGAGTCACATGATCAGCATTTGTGACCTTCCCAGATGGCTTCCGACAAGCAAAATCGATGAGGAACCATGTGATTCACTTAACAACTGTGTGATTTGCTTAATGACTATGTGATTCACTTAATGACCATGGTGATTCACTTAACCACTGCAAAAAAGTCTAAACTCAGGGTGCAGTCATGTGATGCCTCGCTTAATGACCACACCGCTTAATGAAGAATTTTCCACACCCTATTGTGGCCATAAGTCGAGGACTACCTGTATTGGTGTTAAAGCAGTATTTTCCCCCTTATTCGGACACCTTCCAAGAGTAGCTTCAAGGTATATAACATGAGTTTGGCTGTCACGCCTTATCTTAGAGGGAAGTCACATGACAGGTAGAAATTAGAGTTATGTGCCAGCTCAAGGATGGTGACTAACAATCCAACTCAGCAATGGGGAAAGGCCTCAAGATCCCCTCAAAAAAGCATGTTAAAAGCATCTATTTGGTATTGCTAAAAAGAGCAGCTGTTAATAATCTTCTGTCTGGTTAAATTAAAGCCAGGCATGCATAGAAATTTAAACGGTATATAATTCAATACAAGTTCTGGAATGTAACTCTCTCCACCATGAAAGCCTCAACATAGGACACACAGAAGGTTCTTTTCTGTCCCTGGAAGACAACACATGGAAGGATGAAGGAAAGTCTATGTGATTATTCTGGCACTCCATTACCCGTGAAATACCAAGCCACACCAGAATGCCTGAGCACAAAATTTGGAGCATGCCTTCTAGAGCAAATTCCACAATGCTTTAATTTGCTGTAACCTCAAAACATTCCATAAATGAAGTTTTTAGTGACAGTGTACCACTTTTGATAACATGTCTTAAAAATCTCACACCCCCCCAAAAAACCCCGTCACTTGAACGACATAAACACAATGAACCAAGTTTAATGCACTTCTCTCCACAAGAGGTTTAACTGCTAATCCAAAAAGGCTGTCCAGTATTTTCTCCATTGCAGAAGTATCAGTTGTTTATTGTTCAAACAGACTCAGAATTACAACTATATTCCTAAAACTCACTGGAAAGCAGTCTTCACATATCTGCAAAGTTCTTCGTTCATTTAGTAAAGGTTTTTACATGATTTCTTGCTTCCAAGTTTGAGCTCTTCACTCTTACCATCCTTTTTAAAAAATATTTTTTAAGGCAGTAACCAAACCTTCCCTTATTCTAAGCATGCCATGAAGATATGAACAGTATCATAAAAAAAGCTTTAAAGGTTTCTTGGCATCAGCAAGGACTTAATTCAACTGCTAGCTAAGCTAATTACAAGATTAATACAAACTGATTTTTTTTTAAAACAAAAAAAAGAACATCTTTTGAAGCTGCAGTAAGACAAAATGCCACAATGAATGCTGATAACTGAAGCAGCAAATATGTTCTGTCATTAGCAAGGGGCAATGGGGAGTAGAGAGGAGATACCTTGATAAAGCAGCTTAAATTTAGAAAGCATATAAATGACAATGAACTGCATTATTTTTGATGTAGTTGGAATTCTTACCTTGCTGTTCCAAGTATCTGATATTTTGCAAACAGCTGGATATCCAAGGATTTTGGAACATGGATGCTGAAAGCAAAGGTGCTCAGCAAAGGAAGAAACTACAAAAAGAGCTAATTCTTAGCCAGCCTCAGCCCCAGGCAGGTCTATCTTAGCAATGTTATGTAGAGATTTTCATAGCACAGGACTGGAGCTGCGAGGCTATTACATCCCTGGGAGTACAGTAAATGCATAGCAATAGGCTGGAAAACTGGAACAACTCAAAACAGTAATCGTATTTCAAGCAAAAATTAAGCACCTGAATGCTAAAACAAATCGGACAATCGTGACTGGAATGGTAATATCACAGATTTTCTGAAGTGTTAGCTAAATGAGTATTTGTATTCCACATTTTTTAAAAATGTATACATTTTTTTTCCTGAGAGAAAAGAAAAGAATGAAAAATCTTGTTTTCTATAAGGTAAGTTCAAATGCAACTTCTCTACTTAACTGTGAATATTATACACACACACACACACATCCATATATGTGTGTGTGTCCCTTCAGGTCAGTGTTGACTCCAGACGACTGCCAGGACTAGTCTCTGCAGTTTTCTTGCAAGATTTTGGAAGTGGTCTGCCATCAACTGTCCCACAGTGATAACTTATATAGAAAACTTTAACAGTCAACTACTCCTTTCTTTGGAAAGATTTATGCTAGTAATCATATTAATTATGCTAAAGATCTGTCTCACTAGAGAATATGCCACTAGCAAAATACTAAAAAAGCTTAAATTTATGGGCATCTGAACAAAACAACCTATGGTTGAAAGTGGAGGATGAGAGATGATAACAAACATCCATCTGCAAAATATTTTAGATTTTAAATTTAAATTCCAGATACATGGCATTAAAAATGCAGCTAAAACATTGGAGGACAGAATCAATCTGATTGCTGAATTCATTTCAAGCTAAATTTTATAAACTGCTTTCAGAGTTAAGTCTTATACTTCCTTTTTAAAAAGAAAAAAAACGCACAAAAATATAGCTTCTTATGAGAAGTAAATAAATGTTTTAAGTATTTTGTATTTAAGGGTTGACTCAAATTCTAGGTACCTTATTCCATGAAATATGGCTTTCCTTGCAGCAATTGAAAAGGGTATCACATTCTTCTCATTGTGAATTAATTTTGCAGGAGACAATCCCTCAAACCACAAGTAATTAAGCATAGAGTTCCAACTGTTTAGGTTAGACTCATCCTGGCCTTTTGAGATATGTTAAGACTACAACTCCCAGGCCAGAATTCTCCACTTGCCATCTGAAGTGAAAAAGTGGTTCACATTCCCAAATAATCTAGGGAACAAGTTCAACTACTTTAAATAGTTCAAAAAGTGGAGGGAAGCTTTTTTAAATTTAAACTTGGCATTGGGTGCCACTTTGCTTCCGGGTCCAATTCAAGGTGTTGGTTATCACCTTTAAAGCCCTAGATGGCATGGGACCAGGTAACCTAAGGGACCTTCTCAACCCCATTACATCGACCTGTCCTACCCACTCCTCACTTTCCAGAAAGGGGCAAAGACCTGGCTCTGCCAACTCACATGGGATGAGAAGAGGGGCAACCAACCCTGGGGGTGGCTGGCATCTTGAAGATGCTCCTGTAACCTTTATTTACCATCAGTATCTTGGAAGACATTATTTATGTATGAACATGGTTTTTTTATTGTATTTTAATTAATATTTATTTTTGTTTTACTGTAAACCACCCAGAGTCGCTCTTGAGTGAGATGGGCAGTGACTAAATTTGAAAAATAAATAAACAAACAAACAAATAACTCCAGAGCAAGCTTTAATTGGTGGATTATTGAGAATGGCTGTAGCATAGCGGTAGATTCTGGCCTGAAAATCTGGAGTTAGCTGGTATACATCAGAAATCTTATGTGCAGCCCTTCCTCCAAAAATCCTACTAAACTATAATTAAAACCACAGATAATAATTGTAATAACTGAGCTAGATACTGAATACAACAATTGTTTTATTTTTAAACTGGCAGTTCTAGAAAAGGCACCAATTTGAATTCTTCTTATTATTCATATATATTAAAACAAAGAAATAAAAACGCCCAGTGCCTTATTTATGGAAGTACATCTCATATATAAAATATTCCATACATAGCCACCACACCACAGGAAGATTCTGCTGGTCGACAAATGTTTCATACCCACAAATGGAAGACATTTAAATATGTTCCATAAAGAGACCAACATTAGGGAAGAGAAAAATCCTAGCGGAAGGAGGTAAGTAGGTAATTTTAAGCTTTCTAGTTCAGGTGCTTAATTCAAATCCACCCCTCTCTTGTGTAAAGATTAAAAGCCAAGGATAAAGATGTCCCTAGGGTTCTTGCAAAGAAATAGCACATATGGAAATTTCAGGATGCAGCTGGAGCAAATTTTATGGTACTACTAAATGATCTGAGAGAGAGAGAGAGAGAGAGAGAGAGAGAGAGATTGATTAAACAGACTGATATTTTTTTAGTGCCATTTTGTCACAAGGAAGTTTTTTAACTGTGCGGACAGGCCTTCTACAAGCTGGCGCCCTCTAAATGGCTGAGGTTGACAGGTTCTTCAGTCCAATACATATGGAGGACATTGGGCTGAAGGGTTAATATTAGACCTATTATGTACACACACATAAATTATCTCACATCTTCTAAAATAGCCTTTGCCTCCAATTAGATATTTCTGAGTTATGGAATTAGATTGAAGTATGAGTAGGTTCCTTTTGGTCTTAGACTGAAGCTTCCAAGGAATAGGCATTTGGCAGCAAAATTACATTATCTCTAAAAGTTTCTTGCAGACGTTTTGCAGAGAACATGATTGGTCTGTCAGGCTTGCCTTCTCAGTAAATTATAAGTAAGACGGGAAAGGGAAGGCAATAGACACCAGGACTGTGCAAACCATTCAAAGGGTTGCACTGTGAAGTGGCCCACCTTAGAGCTTCAAGGTAGCCTCATCTCTCCCAATGGCTTGGCACAGCAGGCTGCTTCATGGGCTTCCCTTGTTTATCCGTAGGCATCCTCACAGACATATCTACTGGGATTACTTCTGAGGCAACACACATCTGGAAACAACATGGAAAAGCCACTGAAGCAGCTGTTTCCAAGCTTTCTAGAAGAGTAGAGAGGCTTTCAAATATATGCACTGCCCCAGTTCATACTCTAAAAGAAACCGGTGATAAAACAGAGAGTGGATAAGCTCAAAAAAATTTAGAGGGGCCAGGGAACCACCTGATCTACTCAAGCCTGTAGTGTCAAGAAGCATTTTTGCTGATAGAAGTGGCTCCTGTATTACCCAATTTCATCCAAACTGAGTGGTAGAGCACATATATCCCAAATCCCTACGAGCAAAATCCCAGGTTCACAATCCAATGTAGACAGAAATGCTGACAGCGTATTCCTTCAAAAATCAGATATAAAAGGTGCGGTGCTGAACATCATCAAGTGCTTCAATGGCTGAAAATGGAAGCATTGTGCAGATATCCCTATCTATTTATGTCCTGTTGAGACCAGCCTGGTCTGCTGGACTATCTTTCATCACAACTAAAGGATACAACAGATACAACTTAGGATACAAAGGATACAACTTATTAGGGGCTGCTCCTACTGAACTATGATCCAGGTCAACAATATCTGCACTCTCTTCATACAGCATTAGTACTATACATCTTAATGTATAGTACTAAATGTATCTTAAGTACTATACAATCTTAATGTATAGTACTAAATGATTCAATGCAAATGAAATGCATAACTGAGAGTTGATCACAAGTAGGGCAACTGGTTGAACTTCAACAGCTCTTTCTGTAGCTACAGTGAGAATACACTACTGTAATGATAAATATTCCTCCTTGCTACCACTGTGTGCAGAATTGTTCTTCAGGATAATAGCAGCATTTGCTTAGTTAATTCATAGTAATGATTCCTACTGTATTCTAGAAATAGCTTGGTTCAGTCATCTTGACTTAGAGCCTCTTATTTTACCAGGGAACCTAGGCACCAGTACTGGTTTTTCTATAGCCACCTTCCAAGTGAGAAACTTGGATGACATAGGTACTCAAAGGCCCAAAGGTGCATAAACAGTGATATTTCCCCTTCCTCTGGATGAATTAACTTAAATTACTTTTTAATTTGATTTTGCAGGGCATTTTATTTATTTTATATATTTATATATTTATATATTTATATATTTATATATATATATATATATATATATATATAAAATTTATTTATATATATATAAAAATACATGGGCCTGACTCCATCTGAAGCCCTAGAGACTGCTCAACAAAGGCTCACAGCACTGGCTACCAGGCTAAGGAGATACAATAGAGAAGCAGAGGCCAAGAAGATAAATGCCCTGTTCTCCAAAGAACCATCCAGAGTGTACTCCCAACTGCAGTGCAACCACAGAGTATCAGCTAAGCCACCAGCAGCAGAAACTGAACAGTACTGGAAGAACATATGGGAGAAAGAGAAGACACATAACACCAGTGCAAAGTGGCTGCAGGACCTGAAAGCAGACCACAGCAATCTCCCAGAACAGGAACCAGTCACCATCACAGTAGCAGATATCCAACAGCGGATCAAGAACATGAAAAGCTGGACAGCACCTGGCCCGGACATGATCCACACCTACTGGCTAAAGAAACTAACAGCAGTGCATGAACGCCTAGCAGCACAGATGAACCAACTGCTAGCAGCAGGCTCCCACCCAGACTGGCTAACACAAGGAAGGACAGTGCTGATCATGAAAGACCCTCACAAAGGAACAGCACCATCCAACTACCGGCCAATAACCTGCCTCCCCACAACATGGAAACTTCTATCAGGCATCCTAGCTGCCAAGCTACAAGACCACATGGGCCAGTACATGAGCACAGCTCAGAAGGGCATTGGGAACAACACCAGAGGCTCAAAACACCAGTTACTCATAGATAGAGCAGTCACCCGAGATTCAAGGTCTAGGCAGACCAATCTGAGCACAGCCTGGATTGACTACAGGAAAGCCTATGACTCAATGCCGCACACATGGATCTGTGAATGCCTGGCGCTATACAAAGTCAACAGGACACTAAGGACCTTCCTCAAGAACTCAATGGGACTGTGGAAGACAACACTGGAAGTGAACTCAAGACAGCTCGCACAAGTGGCCATCAAGTGCGGCATATACCAAGGTGATGCACTGTCCCCACTGCTGTTCTGCATAGGCTTAAACCCCCTCAGCCAGATAATCACAAGGTCTGGATATGGGTACAAGTTCAAGAGTGGAATCACCATCAGCCACCTCCTCTACATGGATGACATCAAGCTGTATGCTAAGAGTGAACGAGACATCGACTCACTGATCCATCTGACACGGATCTACAGTGAGGACACTGGGATGTCATTCGGACTGGAGAAGTATGGCACGATGATAGTAAAGAGAGGGAAGGTAGTTAAGACCAATGGAGTGGAATTACAAGTGGGCCACATAGCAGACATAGAGACCAGCTATAAATACCTTGGTGTCCCACAGTCACATGGGAACCATGAGGAGGAGGCAAGGAAGACAGCAACATCCAAGTACCACCAAAGGATAAGACAGGTCCTGAAGAGCCAGCTCAATGGGAAGAACAAGATCCATGCCATCAACATGTATGCCCTGCCAGTCATCAGATACCCTGCCGGTATAGTGAGCTGGCCAAAGGAAGACATGGAGGCTGCCGATGTGAAGACCCGGAAGCTCCTCACAATGTACGGAGGTTTCCACCCCAAGTCCAACACCCAGAGACTGTACACCAGGCGCAAAGAGGGCGGGCGGGGTCTGATGAGTGTCAAAGCCACTGTCCTGGATGAAACCCGGAGTATCCAGGAGTACATCAGTAAGATGGCACCCAAAGATGAGCTGCTGAGAGAATGCCTCAGGCAGCAGCAGACATAGGAGGAAGTTCAAGCGGAGGAAATACCATGGCAAGACAAGCCCCTGCACGGGATGTACCATCGACAGATAGCTGAGGTGGCTGACATTGGGAAATCCTATCAGTAGCTGGAAAGGGCCGGACTAAAAGACAGCATTGAGGCACTGATCATAGCAGCACAAGAACAGGCACTAAGCACCAGATCCATAGAAGCAGGGGTCTACCACACTAGACAGGACCCAAGGTGCAGATTGTGCAAAGAGGCCTCAGAGACAGTCCAACACATAGTGGCAGGGTGTAAGATGCAGGCAGGAATAGCATACACTGAATGGCACAACCAAGTAGCTGGCATTGTGTACAGGAACATCTGCACAGTGTATGGGCTAGACCCCCCCCCCCAAGTCCAGATGGGAGATTCCACAGAAGGTCGTGGAGAATAACAGGGCTAAGATCCTGTGGGACTTCCAGATCCAGACGGACAGGCAGGTACTGGCTAATCAACCAGACATCATGGTAGTAGACAAAGACCAGAAGACAGCGGTAGTGATAGATGTAGCAGTGCCAAGTGACAGCAACATCAGGAAGAAGGAGCATGAGAAGCTGGAGAAGTACCAGGGCCTGAAGGAGGAAATCAAGAGGATGTGGAAAGTCAAGGCCAAAGTGGTCCCAGTGGTGGTAGGAGCACTCGGGGCCGTGACTCCTAAGCTGGGAGAGTGGCTCCAACAGATCCCAGGAACAACATCAGAGCTCTCTGTGCAGAAGAGTGCAGTGCTAGGAACAGCTAAGATACTGCGCAGAACCCTCAAACTCCCAGGCCTCTGGTAGAGGACCCGAGATTGAGGAAGACACATACCACCCATAGGGGTGAGAGGGATTTTTTTTATATATATATAATAGTGAACTGTTTTTAGAAGATACAACAGGCTCCAAAGTATGAGGAAATATTTCAAACAGCATAATGCAACTGCTAGGTAAACATATAAAATGTTTTATTCATACAGATGCCAAACCTGCTTCTCTGATGCAGAGGTATATGTCATGATCCAATTCCACCTGGGAATGTGAGCTAGCAATGTTCCTCTATTCATGCTGAATGTATGTATGTATGTATGTATGTATCTGTGTGTATATATAAAGCAGGTGTGCATACATATACATACACACACACAACAAGGAGCAATGCTTATTTACACAATGACACATGAGTATGGCAAAGGCAGGGCATGTCAGATCTAATACATCACAGAATATCCACATTAGGATTTTTCTTTTTCACTAGAGCACCTGGCCTTTACTAGGGGAATTACAGCATGCAACCACCAGCACAAGTGGTAGAAATTAGGATATTGTGTCACTACAGAAAAGAAGAGGGACAAGGAAGAGAGGGATAACAGCAACAATGAGTTCTACTGGTATCAGCCAGTGGCCTTTGTAAAACTTGAAATTTAACTACTTGTCATTCCTATCAGGTGTGGATACAAAGAATTAGTTTGATTAATGGAAATCAAGGCCAGCTGAAAGCCACAAAAGGAGAAAAACAAGTAGGCCTCCTGAAAATAGTAATACTAATTTATTAAACTTGTATACCACCTGACTCTCAACAACACAAAATGATTGTGGGGTGGGAAGAAAGCAAACTTCCTTCTTAATGCACTTAATGCAGATTTTTAAAAAAATGTGTAAATCAAAATAAAGCTGCACTTAGCATCTGAAGAGGTTGAGACTCATCTACCTGACAGTGATTACCACCAGTAAAGTTTGAGCTGCATACTTCAAGTTGCAGCAGCACATAAGAACTAATCCATACTCTGTTCATTTTAGACTGAAGCACCCTGAATAGATTTTCTCAGCTACTGGCCTACTCCACCTAGAGAGCCTGGTCTGATGTAGCAATCATTGCCTTCAGCCAGTCTTTGATGCCAGCAATTCCTTTTCCTTTCTTCCACCAGGGTTAAGGGAGCAAGCCCAAAGAAAGAACATGCATTTCCTTTTCCTAAATGAGGGACCCAAGAGCACCTTGAGTCAGTGCCTTTTAATCATTCTGAAGGAGCATGTTACCAAATTACAAATCCCAAAGCACAAACTGGCACCCCAAATAATATAATTTATTTAAAACACACAACAAAAAAAAAGCTTGTATGAGTATTACACTGAAGGAAAAGGACAGTGCTTCAAAAGAGGAAGTATGAACAAATGAACAAGGAGTAGACAATTCTAAGATGACAGTTAGGCATCTGAAAAGGCAACTGGGTAAGGCTTGATTTGAGGAAATACAAAATAAACCCAAATCTTAATGGCACTGTAGTTACCGCACCTAGAAATTGAGGTAAGTTATATTCCTTTCTGCATCCTAGAAGATTTCACCCTACATTGGGGAGTGGTAGTAGACCTTTTTCCTTCTGTCTCTCAGCCATTATTCCTGGGGAAAATTCAAAGCAACAAAATTCTCCAGTGAATTCATTTGTAGAGGACTGGTCCTTGGTCATTGATCTGGCCAACTGACTCCAACAGGCATGCCTTACTAGAGGTGGAAAAGATTGGTCTACAGGTCAGTTATGAGTTGTTCTGACCTAATAGGAATGTCCAGAAGCTTGTGTTGCTGCAGCTGCCTGTTACATATATTGTTGTTGTTTAGTCGTTAAGTCGTGTCCGACTCTTCGTGACCCCATGAACCATATTGCGCCAGGCCTTCCTATCTTTCACTGCCTCCCTGAGTTTGCTCAATTTCATGCTCATTGCTTCAGTGATGCTATCCAGCCATCTAATCCTCTGCCGTCCTCTTCTCCTTTGGCCTTCCATCTTTCCCAGCATCAGGGTCTTTTCCAAAGAGTCCTCTCTTCGCATTAGGTGACCAAAGTATCTGAGCTTGAGCTTCATTATCAATCCTGCCAATGAGCAATCAGAGTTGATTTCCTTTAAGATTGACTGGTTTGACCTCCTAGCAGTCCAGGGGACTCTTAAGAGCCTTCTCCAGCACCACAGTTCAAAGGCATCAATTCTTCGGCGTTCAGCCTTCTTTATGGTCCAGCTCTCACAGCCATACATTACTACTGGAAAAACCATAGCTTTGACTATGCGGATCTTTGTCAGCAAGGTGACGTCTCTGCTTTTTAATATGCTATCTAGGTTTGCCATAGCTTTCCTCCCAAGGAGCAAGCGTCTTTTAATTTCATGGCTGCAGTCTCCGTCTGCGGTGATCTTGGAGCCCAAATAAATGAAGTCTGTTACTGCTTCCATTTCTACCCCTTCTATTTGCCAGGGATTGATGGGTCCAGATGCCATGATCTTAGTTTTTTTAATGTTGAGTTTCAAGCCAGCTTTCGCACTCTCCTCTTTCACCCTCATCAAGAGGCTCTTTAGTTCTTCTTCACTTTCTGCCATTAGGGTGGTATCGTCTGCATATCTGAGGTTATTGATGTTTCTCCCTGCAATCTTAATTCCGGCTTGTGATTCTTCCAGCCTGGCATTTCTCATGATGTACTCTGCATATAGGTTAAATAAGCAGGGTGACAGTATACAGCCTTGTCGTACTCCTTTCCCTATTTTGAACCAATCGGTTGTTCCATGACCGGTTCTAACTGTTGCTTCTTGGCCCGCATACAGATTTCTCAGGAGACAGGTAAGGTGGTCTGGTATCCCCATCTCTTTCAGAATTTGCCACAGTTTGTTGTGATCCACACAATCAAAGGCTTTTGCATAGTCAATGAAGCAGAAGTAGATGCTTTTCTGGAACTCTCGTGCTTTCTCCATGATCCAGCGAATGTTGGCAATTTGATCTCTAGTTCCTCTGCCTCTTTGAAACCCAGCTTGTACATCCGGTAGTTCTCGGTTCACGTACTGCTGAAGCCTAGCTTGTAGGATTTTGAGCATAACCTTGCTAGCATGTGAAATGAGTGCAATTGTGCGATAGTTTGAGCATTCTTTGGCATTGCCCTTCTTTGGAATTGGAACGTAAACTGATCTTTTCCAATCCCGTGGCCACTGTTGCGTTTTCCAAACTTGCTGGCATATTGAGTGCAGCACTTTAACAGCATCGTCTTTTAGTATTTTAAATAACTCAGCTGGAATACTGTCATCTCCACTAGCTTTGTTGTTAGCAATGCTTCCCAAGGCCCACTTGACTTCACTCTCTAGGATGTCTGGCTCAGGGTCAGTGACCACACCAGCATGGACATCAGGGACATTAAGATCTTTCTTGTATAGTTCTTCTGTGTATTCTTGCCACCTCTTCTTAATCTCTTCTGCTTCTGTTAGGTCCCTGCCTTTTTTGTCCTTTATCGTGCCCATCTTTGCACTAAACGTTCCTTTGATATCTCCAATTTTCTTGAAGAGATCTCTAGTCTTCCCCATTCTATTGTTTTCTTCAATTTCTTTGCATTGTTCATTTAAGAAGGCCTTCTTATCTCTCCTTGCTATTCTCTGGAAATCTGCATTCAGTTGCTTATATCTTTCCCTTTCACCCTTGCTTTTCGCATTCCTTCTTTCCACAGCTATTTGTAAAGCCTCATCAGACAGCCATTTTGCTTTCTTGCATTTCTTTTTCTTTGGGATGGTTTTAGTTGCTGCCTCTTGTACAATGTTACAGACCTCCGTCCATAGTTCTTCAGGCACTCTGTCTACCAAATCTAATCCTCTAAATCTATTCATCACCTTCACTGTGTACTCACATGGAATATGATCTAAGTCATACCTGAGTGGTCTAGTGGTTTTCCCTACATTCTTCAATTTAAGCCTAAATTTTGCAGTAAGAAGCTCATGATCTGAGCCACAGTCAGCTCCTGGTCTTGTTTTTGCCGTCTGTATAGAGCTTCTCCATCTTTGGCTGCAAAGTATGTAATCAATCTGGTTTCGGTATTGACCATTTGGTGATGTCCATGTGTAGAGTCGTCTCTTGTGTTGTTGGAAAAGGGTGTTTGCTATGACTAGCTTGTTCTCTTGACAGAACTCTATTAGCCTTTGCCCTGCTTCATTTTGTACTCCAAGGCCAAACTTGCCTGTTATTCTGATTATTCCTTGACTTCCTACTTTAGCATTCCAATCCCCTATGATGAAAAGGACATCTTTTTTTGGTGCTAGTTCTAGAAGGTGTTGTAGGTCTTCACAGAACCGGTCAACTTCAGCTTCTTCGGCATCAGTGGTTGGGGCATAGACTTGGATTACCGTGATGTTGAATGGTTTTCCTTGGATACGCACTGAGATCATTCTGTCGTTTTTGAGGTTGTACCCCATTACTGCCTTTCCCACTCTCTTATTGACTATGAGTGCAACTCCATTTCTTCTAAGGGTTTCTTGCCCACAGTAGTAGATATAATGGTCACTTGAATTAAATTCACCCATTCCCGTCCATTTCAATTCGCTGATTCCCAAGATGTCGACGTTCAATCTTGTCATCTCATGTTTGACCACATCCAGCTTGCCTTGGTTCATGGATCTTACATTCCACGTACCTATACAATATTGTTCTTTACAGCATTGGACCTTCTTTTCGCTTCCAGATACATCCACAGCTGAACGTCCTTTCGGCTTTGGCCCAGCCGCTTCACTCTTTCTGGAGCTACTTGGAATTGCCCTCCGCTCTTCCCCAGTAGCATATTGGACACCTTCCGACCTGAGGGGCTCATCTTCCGGCGTCATATCTTTTAGCCTTTTAACATTGTCCATGGGGTTTTCTTGGCAAGGATACTGGAGTGGGTTGCCATTTCCTTCTCCAGTGGACCACATTTTGTCAGAACTCTCTGTCATGACCTGTCCGTCTTGGGTGGCCCTGCACGGTATAGCTCATGGCTTCACTGAGTTACACAAGCCCCTTCGCCACGACAAGGCAGTGATCCATGAAGGGGGTTACATATATAAACATGGCCAAAAGGTCCATCTAGTCCACCATAATTGTTAAAATGTCCAGCCAAATGCTGCCTAGAAGCTCACAAAAATGTTCACAAGATGCTACAGCTTTCTATGCTTTTCCTCCCCATAAATTAGGTTCACATGCATTCTGACAAACAAACCACACTCATTTCACATGGGCTGGCTGGCAATCAGCAAATGTTGGATATTTTTCAACCCCAACCCCAAGTGGTAACTGTGGTGGGTCACACCACAACTAAAGCATTCAATCAAATGTGGAAAAGGGAGGTATTCATTTAAAATGTAACATATATTTGGAATGTGTAAATGTGTAATGGAGAATTCCTTCTTGTTTCACTCCTCAAA
Source organism: Liasis olivaceus (assembly GCA_030867105.1). NCBI lineage: Eukaryota > Metazoa > Chordata > Lepidosauria > Squamata > Pythonidae > Liasis > Liasis olivaceus. The sequence continues at coordinate 15,946,162 of CM061351.1, forward strand.
AGATGATGTTTTCCTACTGGATATTATTTATGTAAGTTTCATTCTGGCATAAAGTTTCCTGACATGAGGTCATTTCTCTAGTGGGGAACATGTTTAATGCACTTTACTTTCCTTCACTCAGATCTATTACTATGCAATAATTCAAAACTGTCTTAGAGAATGTTGAAAGTTTGGGCACATCCATTTACAGCTAGAATTTTGTATTACACTAAACTACATTTGGCTGCACTGAACCAATTTCAGCTACTATTTCAAATAGGCTACCAGGTATCCCCCCATCCCAAGACAACCTGTAAACAAACCAAAAACATAAACATGACAATAACGAAAACTGAACAGGCCAGATGACTTGCACATTCATTTCTACTTTTGCTAAAAATGTACATGCTTCTTCATGAAAAGAAATCTATATGCTGTCCCCTAACATTTGCTGACCTTCAGCATTAAATCTCCAATGTTATTTTTTCTCTGTCAAAAAAAAAAAAAAGATAAATTGCCCTCTTGGCCCTCCCAAAGGAGCATTTTAGACAGGAATTTTAAAAGCTTTGTAACCCATATTGAAGCTTCATCTCACTGGCTATGAAATTGTTTCCAGTATTGCAATTGTTTTTAAGAATAAAATGTATGTGTGTGCATGTGTACACACCTACAGACATGTGAATGACATCTGATGCGGCAGAGGATTTGGGCCTCTACAAAGTATAATATTGAGAATTCAGTGTATATCATATCTTGAACCCAGTTACCTCTAGATTCAATATTGAATAGACAACTATGGTACTAATGTATTATCATCAATGGGGTTTGAGAAATTATTCTTTGACAAACCACTGCAGATATGTATGATTTTTTTTACTGAGATAACAAATGGATATTTTTTAAAAAAGAAGGAAACTGACTTATGTTGCTTTCAACACTGAGTTGAGGATCAAAACTACTGTACTTTCATCCTAATCTTCCATCTAAAGACAGTTCCACAATCATCTCCATACGGTATAGTAGAAGTAAAGTAAACCTTTGAATTAGTTGACATCTTAAGACCTTTCATTTGCTGTGCAAGGAATTTACATGTCCCAAATTTGTTTTAGGAGTAGAAGGGTTTTTTTGGGGGGGGGGAGGTAAAAGTAGGGGCCATAATTTATATGGAATATGTGCTTTGTGCAAAAGTAGGAAGTAGAGGCCATAATTTAGATGGAATATGTGCTCTGTGCAAAAGTAGGAAGTAGGGGCCATAATTTACATAGAACATATGCTCTGTGCAAAAAGCCCCAGGTTCAAACTCTGGCATTTGCTAGAGGAGTTGGGGGAAAGCTTCTTGCCAGAAATCCTCGAGAGATACTGTTAAGCCACCCCATACAACAGTAAGCTACTAAGAGTTAACAGAAGGCAACTTGTTAAGGCCCTACAATGCCCTTGAGTATTACTTGCTGCATATCAAGGAAGAAATCTAAAGGTCAAATTGTAATTATTTAAGGGCACTTTCTGCCCATAATTTTGCCTTACATGGAAAGAAAGCTCCATCCTACGGAAGTCTATTGCATATCAGTGGCATTGTACCAGTGTGAGCCATTGGTCAGATTTCTGCAATCAGAATGAACAGAATAATTTATGTTTCTCAAATTAATACCTTTAACGGGCACAACTTTATACCAATTCAAGCCCTGGGCATCCACTTAACTTGGGCAGATCACATGCCATTTTGCCTTCTCACCCATAGTTTTGCATTATTTATTTGCATGGTCTTGGGCTGTTGTACCAATGCAATCCTGCATTCTTGACATAGTTTTTGTGTTTGTTTTGAACCTGATTCTGCCTACTTTGTTTTTCAAGCTGTTTAAATTATCAGGTTTTTAGTTAATGGCCATAGCCTAAATGCCTGTTCTCCATACTCTTGTTTCCACATATCTACTGTTTTCAAGTTGCAGTTATTAAATTTATGATGAGCTAAAAATATGAATATGAAAATTTTTAATATAGAATTCCAGGTTTTGGGCTGGGGGATACTGTAAATCAGTAAATATTTACAAATTAATAAAAATAATAGAAGAAATCCATCAACATCGTTAGCAGTACTACAGTAACAGAAAACTGCATATGATATAGTCTTTGATGTTCAAGGTACAGAGAAAGAAAAGCCATCTGTCTGTTCTTTTCTTAATTCTTGAGCTATTTGGATGAATCTTTTCACTACCATTTATGATGCATGCACAGTGCAATTCCATGTTTAATGAAAATAGAAGTGGAAATAAATCTCAGCACCGTGATTGTCTTTCGATTGGGCTACATCCCTTAGGGGTTGGTCTGTATCTCTCTTTCTGATGGATGCTCAGCTTGCCATATAGTCAATTCTGTCCCCAGACATCATTCCCAGCTGCTTACCTAATAAGGCAATGTGTGAGCTGACTGGCTGGCTTATAGGTCATGCAATGTTTACCTCACAAGAAACTGACATCCTACCTTTTGGCAGACAGAGGGTGCTCAGATATCCATTCTCAACAGTCATAGAGAATTTTCTGTCAACTCACAGGAAATCTTCAGATTAACAATGTGTGCTAACAGCGAGGGGGGAAAGGATGCACTCACTGTGCAATCATACTGTGAAACCATGCAATTGTTTAAGAGGATGAAACATTATTACAAATATATTAATGTTCAAAACAGAATAAATGCTCTTCAAAAACTCATTCTCCCATAATTATTTTCCCTCCCCTTTAAAATATTTTCAACAGTGCAGTGCTTTAAAATGGGCAAAGGCACTGGCTATTTATTTAAAAGTGGATCCAATGGTTGCATTTGTATGTACTGTATATGTATAAACTAAAACTGGAATGCATCAAGGGCAAAATTAACAAGGTGAAAGTAATACTGAAATAGCAATTATATTGCATCTGCTATGAAAACGGTCCAAAAACCTTTTAATCAGCAGCAGGAATGTCTTTAAAGAGCTTCTAGCTTGCTTTAGTGGTTCTTGTTCAAAACAGAACATTGTGAAAACTTAGCGGTCTCCAAATGTTTAGTTGTGGCCCCTTGTAATGGAAGGGCAGCTCGATAAGGGTATTATAGACCTGCATCTATTGGGACAGACAGCCCTTTGGGGGCCAAGGAAACAATCACATTTGTTGTAGAAGGATAAGTTTATTAAAATAACCACTCTTTCCACTCTGACCCAACTCTGATTTCATCTCCTCCAGGTCTACCACATGGCCTTTCAGCTAAGACTCAGCTTCCATCATTAGCCTACCTAGAATATGACTGCTCCCAAAGCCATTTTAATTCTGCCAGCTGTCGTCATCCTAAAAACTACTAATGGCTTCTCTGCAAGATCAGCAGTGAGAACACTCAATATATTTAGGATAGAGTAATTGCAAAAGCAGTTCAGCTTACTATATTTGTCAGCAGTATGTCCTCCTCCAATTGTTACAAAATAGGCCCAGATTTTCTTCAGCACTCATCCTTACACTCTGCTTCCTTCTTCCTCTTAGACATCAACTAGACCCTATCAAACTTGCTCATTAAGATTGCTGGGTGGTGGTGGGAGGAATTTTAATAATCCATTCTACTCTGTTCTATTCCCACCAGCAACATGATGTCTAATCATCTAACAGTTGGGCATTATTCATAATCCTGTCCGTCCGTCCTTCCTTCCTTCCTTCCTTCCTTCCTTCCTTCCTTCCTTTATACAAACACACACACATACAAACTCAAATGCCATTCTAAAAATTTTCTTGATTATACCTGGGATCTTCATATTTCTTTTAAACAAAAATATTTTCTCTTGGTTGAACACATTTGAATCAAGCTCTTCCTTACAGTATAAATGCAAGAGCTTACACACTGAGACAGTCTCAGGTAATAAATGTAGGAATACTTATTAAAGAGATTTAATACGTCTAAAAAGTCTTCACAACATCACAAAGATGAATAGCTGCAAAAAGTATTTGGTGGTAGAGACAGTAATTCCCATTCTAATCCTTGCTTTTTCAGCATGTTAGCCTTTGGAAACATTTTTTGGCACAAACACCACACAGTTCTGAGCACAGTACATGATTCATATCAAGAATATACAGGTTCAATAGCGTGTGGAATCCAGCAGTAGCTACTGTGGTAGTGATGGCCACACCCCCAAAGAGCATCCAAAATGCATCATCTCAGACATGCATAACAAACATCAGAACACAGCATAATGCCCAATTTATTAATTCTCTTAGCAGCCAGAGACAGCAAGCTGGCAAAAAACAAGATAGCGATCATAATGTCAGACCATACTACCTGATTTTGAACCTAGGATCCACAATTACGTTATTTGAATGACCACAGGCCTTTGACCCTAACCTGATAAAGCATATCTCAAACAGATGATAACACATATTTCCATATGCCATTCTGAGCCCAGCACAGGACCACAAAGAGTACCATGTATATGTAATGTATACTCTCCCTTTTATAACAATTGATCAGTGATTGTAACATATTGTAGAATGATTATATTACTTTCTAATCCAGCTCTAAAGACAGTTAAAAGATATGGAAACAACAGAGAAGTGAAACAATACAGTGAAATCCATAGGAAAGAATCTCAAATAGAATATAAATACTAAAAGAAATATTTATTTTTGTTAGTATTTATGTTCTAATTGAGATTCTTTCCTATGGATTTCACTATATTGTAATATACAGGAAGTATACCACTGCCAACATATATGACTGATTTGTGATTTCCTCTTTAAATCCTCTCTTTCAAAACATTTTATTTATTAAGGGGTGTTTTACCAAATATTTTGCATTTAATGTATTGTATCCATGAATTCTTCCATTAACACCATTTTTAATAATTTGGAATACTAAACGTTTTGAGTTGCAATGCCAGTCTCCTTCCATTTCTAGTCTATACATTTCTTTGCTACCACCAGCATAAAAATGACTGCTTATTTATTTTTAGTATTTTGATTTTCTCCCTCAGACAAACAATAGAAGGTGTAATTTTTAAGGCCATAAACCAGAGGAGGTTTTTTAGGGTTTTTAATGTTTTTAATTATTTATAGTTTTTAGCCATCTCGGTGAGAGCTGTGTTTTTATTGTGAGCCACCCAGAGTCACCCGTTGGGGGAGATGGGCGGCATACAAGTTGAACGAACGAACGAACGAACGAACGAACAAATAAATAAATAAATAAATAAATAAATAAATCTGGTGGTCCTAGTTCATGTTCTTAGCTCAGTATAATGTGCAATGTGCTTCACTATCAGAAGCTGGGTGCTACTAGTCTAACATGTTGAAGGGACATAATGCAGTCTTCTTGCTGTAGCTAAGCTGGCCTGGGTTTGATTGGAGACTTCCTTGGGACCCATATATTTGGGGGGGTGGGATGGAAAAGCAGTGATCCAACCTGCTTCTCTTATGTTCTTGTTCTATAGTTCAGTCCACTATGGATCCATTCTGTATGCATGCATCCTTAGATCAGAACTAATCCATTACAATTATGTTTGCGCTCATATTATAAATCAATAATACAAAACACTTGTGTTTTTTTTACCAACAGATATATCCTTCACCAACAGTAACACTGAGGATGCATTCTCATATCACACTAATTCATAATGTGATTGTATGTGTATGAACCAGGTCACTGTGGATTGTTCAACAAAATGTGATTAAAATTTCCTGGCTCATCATGATGTGTGAATCCAGCCAAGTATCTTTGTAATATCTTATGTTTTTAAAGGCCAGCATGTCTATCATTACAATCTATATTCTTCTTAGGCAGAAATGTAGTTCTGAAAAACATGAATAGGTTGCACTGTAACTATATTTAGTACATGGCAAAATATAAGGGTTGTTTCACGTATGAGGAATATACAGATATTCATTTTCAGAAATTAAGTATGTGTGAAACTGTGTGTGAAACAATAAAAACTGGAGAGCCTGATTGAGGAAAAATGACCTCATCACAATAATTTTATTAGATGATTCAATTTCCTTCTCATCTTTGGATAATAAAGCCATATTTAAGTGATTTACTATGTGTGCAAACAATCCCTTTAGGGTTTGATTTTTCTGCCAAGACCTATTTCAATTAGTTGCGACTTATCAAGGGAATGTAATAATAAACTCCTGCATGAGACTTATGGAAAGGTAATATTCCAAGTCTTTCATGTAGCATATGGCTGCCCCAACCGTCTACTCCTCACAGTTCCAAGATTGGAAAAGGAGTTCTGACTGAGTCACCAAAATCCAAAAATCCATATCTCCAAATCAACTGTGCAAGAGGGACAGTTGTAGAGGGGTTGTAACTGTGCAATTGTTTATTGCACATTTATTGCATTTTTGCTCCAATTATTCAGACAGAACACATGAAACATGCTTAAAGGCATCAAATTCTTGCACCTGCTTTGTCTCTAAATCAGTAACTCAACTAAATTATGTATTTACTTGTTTCCTTTATGACATATTGATGTATCAAAATGTAGTACATTCTCTTTCATTAGCCCTAAAGCGAGAGAGGCAATTGCTTCTGTGCATCAATTTCTCTCCTGAATTTCTGTTGGCTGAAAGGTCTCAAAATCTTTCCTTCAGGTCCCCTGAGTTTAGAACAGTGTTCCTCAACCTTGTCAACTTTAAAATGTGTAGACTTCAACTCCCAGAATTCCCCAGCCAGCATGGTCTGGCCAATGGACAACAACAGAGTTGTCTGGAATGACAGACAATCAATCAATCCTAAAAAAAAGTAAGTAACAGGAGAAAGATCTGTTTTTATTACTAGGCTTTCTTCTCCAGAGAGGACTTTGCCAAATCCTTACTTGCTTTTAAATCAAGGCTCTGTATATTTTCCTCATTGGAACGTTACCAACATTTTGCTTTAAATCCCCAGCTTTCTGAGTAATTCTAATGATTACTATTTACAGGTTTATAGATACTCTGGTCATCTTTTAACTGCTATTTTAGGAAGATAAATTGTGTTTATTTATTAGAAAATGTTAACTGCAAAATTATTTTTGCAACTGTACCACTGTTTAATCAGATCTTCCATTTTCAAGCCTATTAACAAATCAACTGCTTAAGTTAATAAGCTTCCTTAAATTAAGTTGCCTTATGAAAAAGAAAAGTCAGCCTACTGGGTCACATAGCCAAGAGCTCTCTATATTAGTTTTCCCAACCTAGTGCCTTCCTGATTACAACCCAATTATCATCACTGAAGGCTAGCTAGGAATTCTGGGAATTTAAGTCCAAAACATTTGAAAAATACTAACATGAAGAATGCTGATCTATACCAATTATCATCAGGTCTTCAAACCCTCAGTTCAAAGTGTTCCTTACTAGGCAATTATTAAAGGGGAGAGGTGAGAAATTATTATTGTTTATTAAATTTATAGACCACTCCACTCTATCATGATTCTGGGCAGGGTACAATATAAGACAGTTTAAAGCAATATAACACAACACATAACACAACCCCCAATAGGCCAATCGTCTCACAAAGGATCCACCACCCACTCTATCTCAAGGCCTTGGGGAAGAGCCAGGTTTTAAGGGCTTGTTTAAATAAAGCCAGGGTGGGGACTGTGCAAAGAGGGCAGGTGCTATTACAGAGAAGATTTACTTCTTGGGTCCCATCAGGCGATACTGCTCGATTAATGGGACCCAGAGCATGCCAACTTTGCCTAGTCATATGGGATGGGCAAAAACTACAGAAGACAGATGGTCCCTCAGATAACTAGGCGTTATAGGTGATAATCAGCAACTAGAATTCCACCAGGAAGCCTACTGGGAGCTACTGCAGCTTACAAAGTAGAGATGTTATGTGTACATACAGCCATAACTGCCTGTGTCACTGCATTCTGGACCAGCTGCAGCTTCCCAGTAGTTTTCAAGGGCAGCCCCATGCAGAGTGAGTTGCAATAGTCCACACACAAGATGACCAAAACATCAGTGACTGCCCTAAGGGCCTTCTGATCCAGGTATGAGCACAATCAGCACAATAGATGAATCTGTGGAGGCCTTCCTGGCCACAGCTGCCACCTGCTCCTTGAGCCCACCCTACCCCACCCCCCACCCTGAATTGTACTCCAAGCCTAAAAAGGGAAGTTCAACCCCATTCAGGTCTAAAGATGCAACATTTTCGATCTGGAGGTCCAAATGCTCGCAGCCACTTGATCCTCCCCATCCATACAGCCTGCAGACCCTGGGGCAAGATCTTGACAGCAAACTGACTTGGTTAGTTTTAAGGAAGATGCTGTTACTGATGCAACCCTCTATTTGCTCTGACATTGGTCTATGTTTCCTTTTTGTTTTTCTCTTCTGAGTAATATTCAGAAAAAAAGGTTTGTAGACAGTGTTAACCATACTAATAAGGTACATGCAGATGTCATCTAATGTAGTTCATCAAGCTCTTAAAATGGAAGATAGAATACCTAAACAGGCATAAAGGAACTAACCAAAGGCAAGCAAATACTATGTGGCTCAAACTACAGAGAACCATGGGCTAGTTCTTATATACAGAAGAACTGACCATGTAAGAAAATAAATCTTACTTATTTACGTGCAAATAGAGCAACACTGAACATCGTATTCCAAAGAATGTTTCTCAACTGAGACACTTCTAGAGTACAAAATAGGGGTCTGCAACTTATTTTCCCTCCTATACTTAAAGAAAACACATTTTGAAACATCAGTATTCCTGTGTTTAGAAATTTAGACAGCCATACAGAGCAAATCACTTGCGTTCAGCTCATAATAAACAAGATCCTCTTTCCACTTAAGGGCACAGATTGTTGGGATGTTCAACTGAGTTCTTTTCAATTGTGCCTTTATCTGAAAAGAAATAAGAGCAATCAGCATGCAGAACTGTTTTCATAAGTGGTATCTGGTGCTATACAAGCAAGTAACTTTTTGAAAAGAGAAATGACTATTTCCGTTGGCACCAACAGTACATTCATATGCTGCTTATCATGATTTTAAAAATAAATTTAATTTTCTAAAATGCCATCTACACATGAAATATTCTGAGGCTGTATAAAATTAAGCAAGCACTTCTATGCTTTGTTAGACTTAAAGTGGGTCCACTGAAATCAAAGGGATTTGATTTTTGACTGATTCACTGACTTGTTCTCCTCTAGGTACAAGTCATAATAAAAATGATTGCCCCTATGAAATATTTAGAATTAGACTTCATCTTGGCTTCTAAAGGACAAATAAAATAAGTTGAGGAACAATAACACTTCTGGGATGTGGTTAGCATTAAAAACCTCTTGTTTAACTGAATGGATCCCCCAAAGCTAAGCACTGTAAAGTGTGGCTAATCCTTGGATGGGAAACCACCATGAAATTTCAGAACTAGGAGTAAAAGGGGAAAAAAATCAAGAGAAAGCAATGGAAGACCACATAAATATGTACACGTAGTCACCAGGAAATGAGCTTGTCTTGAGGAAAAGTTTGCTTTATGTTTTTCCAAGGATTTTTTTCTCATTATAATGTGTTATTTTATCTACATTTCCCTAATATATAGATGTTTGTGAGCCTTTTACTTAAGATAGGATATGTATGTCTTGAGTGGGTGCATATGTATTTCCTGAGTTGCAAGTCATACTGCAAACTTGAGAAGACAGCAGATCTCACTCTCCAACTATGCGAACTTCTGGTTCACAAACAGATTTAGAAGTTCCAAAGTTTGATAGAAATATTCTTTAAAAATTGGATCAAAGAAATGTCTCCTCCATCCCTATTCTACAGGATGCCTAAAATTAAAACTTGGAATGCTTCAAGTGTATACAACATTTGGGTTTCAAACTACAGAAAGATTTTGAATTGTTTTAAAGTTTGCTTGGCTTTTTTCTCCAAACCACAATGTCACTTTTATTATTTTCTTGTTTCTTTCCTGCCAGGATTACAGAAGCATTTCATCTCTGTTTATAATGCTTCTTAAATTACAAGAACACGGGACTGTCATTTTCACAAATTCCTCCCACATCCACAGCCAATGATTGTCTCACTCTGCTTCAAAAGGTAATTTACTCCAGATGTAAAAGATGTTATCTGAAATCAGACAACAAAAAGTATTGTTCTTATATGAATTTCTAACACAAGACATGTTTTATTTTTCTCATTTTTTAACATACTATTTAAACCAGGAGCAAACTTATACTCCAAACTTTCAACAAATTCGCACGTACATATTTGGTTGACCATAACCATGCTTTATAGAGCCATTGCTAGCGGAATAATTTAAATACAGGGCAGAAATGATTTGCCAATCCATATGAATTCCTACCAGCCATGTCAAATCTCCCCTCTTTTAAATCGCAAGCTGTTGATGGAAAGAGATGTTTTCCCATACAGCTTGCATGTCGCAAATAAAATGCTCTTATTGTCACATTTATTGAAAGTGCTTAGAAATAACTTAGCTGTACCTGAAGGACGTGAAGAGTTCTTGAAAAGACTTCAGATTTTAACTTGAAAAGGAAAAGAGCACTCACCAAACTAACAGGACAGAAATCAAGCACGGTTGAATTTGTTGAATAAATCGCTGTGAATAAATTGCTGTGTTGATTGTTGAATGAATAGCTATGAAATTCTCAAGACTCATTGATCAGTGATATTTCATTCTCATTTGTCCAAAAGATAACAAATTGGAAGGGTTTTTTTCCTTTCTTGACTGCTCTCCCAATATTTCATCATACATTTATTTATTTTTATTCAATCTGTACACCGCCTGACTCCCAACAACTCTGTGCAGTTCACAAGAGAACACGGAAACTATAAAATTAAAAAAAAAAAAAAGAATACAGCAATAAAAGAAGAAACACAAAAATTGAAGATGGCAAAACGTGGCAGCAACAAAACACACACCCACTCCTTGGAAGGGACTATACCCATCCACGTCAAAGGCCTGGGTGAACAGCCAGGTCTTCAGGGCCCTCCAAAATGCCAGTAAGGTGGGAGCCACCCAGATCTTAGGGGGAACCTTATTCCAGAGGGCAGGCGCTGCAACAGAGAAGGTGCACTTCTGGGGGTCCCAATAAATGGCATTGTTTAATCAAAGGAAGGAGCGTGCCAATCCTGTTGGATCAAATCAGCTGAGCTGATACTATCTGACAATATAACCAACACACAACTCTTCTGCAACTCCATGTCTATTTTTTCCCAGTTGTTTTGAAAAATCCAGTTTTGCCCATTTCAAATGACAGATATGGTACATACTGCAAATCATTGCAGTCACCATCTATTATTACTAGCATGCACTCATAACAATATCCTTCGGAAAGCAAGGCCATGCTGATTTGCCAGTTTCGTCCCCTAAACCCTTTTAAGAGAGGGTGTGATAACAGTCTACATGCTATAGGACGTCACGTGCTCACTATCACTGCACACAGGGAGTCAAGTCACCTAGGTAGTTGCCACAACCCTCACCTCCAAAAGAACTAAGAGGTAAACCATCTGCTTACATATTTTTACATGCAAAGGGCCTGGTCACGCTTATCTTCTCACATTGTTTACCATTTGAGAAAATATCTAACCCAGTCAGAAGCCTCTCAGCAGTATTAAAACTCTACATTAATCACTGATTATTCACTGGGCTGAAAAACGCTTATGTTTATTTATAATTTTTCATTTTTATAGCACCCTGTAAAAGGGATATTTAATACAAATTTGCTGGTAGAATAATTCCAGATTCAGTTCACTGGCAAATTAGGTTTTTTTAAAAATTTCCCTCACTTTTATGCATTCTCCTTTTCTCTTGATGATTGAAAATTTAACTTAGCCTTACAGTCTGCAATTAGACTATAACTAGCCCTTCCCTCCAGGTCACTCGCACAGATTTAATATTAGCAACTGAACTGAAATACGAGTCTTAAAAATATCCTGCTTAATCCCCTGCTGGATGTCAGGATGCTTAACGTGGTAATATGTCTAGCGTCTCTCCCCTCCCCACCCCACCCCCTTTGCCTGTTCTTTCCCATTTCTTTCCATTTTTCACTTTCTTCCAGGTTTTCTGGCTTAAATTGAGAATAACACTCTTGGGACTGTTCTCCTCAGTCTCTTTTTCTGCCAGTTTACATGGAAGATTTAAGTTTTGATCAACCAACTGTTTGGTATGTCATACTGCTCTACCATATGCTAAAAAGTCTGCCAGGAACTGGCCCATCTGTAGCATCTATTTAAGTCGCTGACACGTTATTCTATGAAGTTCAGTAGATCACAACATCTTAGTAACACCACAGATACATTTAAGTTTCCATCCACAACTGAACACTTCAGGAGGCAACCAAATAATTTCTACTTCCAGAAAACTGTAGGCATTCACCAGCTGCTCTACTTTCTAAACTGATTTATTTTCTTCAATAGCACCTATGATAGCAAGATCTAAGTTCATACTGCAAGCTCTTAGCAGGGATCTCAAGAACTTTCCCCAGCATATCATACAATAAAGAAGTTTGCACCAGGCAACGATGCATGCTGAATTTTAACTATGGATGCAATCTAGAAATGTAGAATGGCGTGTGCCACACCACACCTGTCCTTTCATCAACCCAGTCTTGGCTCCTTTAAGCTCAGATTTAATTGGAATTTAGAACTCCTATCACAAAGACTGAAAGCTGCCAAGACTTATGAATATGAAATGTATAGCAAAAAGATGCAGGTCTGTTGTTAGCTTCAGCCACGGTTATGGAACATTTTTAGGCCATGTAGCTTTCAAATCCAAAGTATGATTTAAGGGTTGCCATGACTCAGCTGTTTGCCTTGCTGCCACTACTATATGAACTGTCTTATTTCTATCCTAAATACTTTCTCACAGGGAATTTTCCCACTGCAAGTAAACACATCATTGCTACATTTTTCTTCCACTATGTCCTCATGTTGTCTTTCTTTTGTCTCCTACACATGAGTGAGACAGGCTTAAGTCACCCCTTAAATGTACAGGTATTAAGCTAATACTTTCCTTCTTAAGCCAAAAACATTGAACAACAAATACAAGGCACAGTATGTAAATCTGTTATACTTTCCAACCCATTACCCTGGAAAGGAACTCGAGAGAGAGTGGATAGCGGATGAGAGCAACACTCACTGGCTGTTTCAGGCTGATGAGAACACGGCCCCTCCTCTTGTCCCTAGCCAGCCTCACCTACCATCATACCAGTGTTTGGTCTCCCTAAGAAGCTGGACATGGCAGTGCTGCACCAGTCATCTATCAGATTTCCCCAGTAACATTGGACTACTCAGCCAGCAATACTGTAAATGCTTTAATTTTACGGCCCTTTCCGTTTACACAAGGCTGAAACACAGAAACTGTGGCATGATGGATCCTACCCCCCAATTCTCTCCCAAAGAGAACACAGAGGAATCTGGAAGTTGGCATTTTTTGCCTATCTAAAGGAAGGAAAAGAAGGGGAAAGAAATCATAAATAGGAGTACTGTTTATGACTCAGCTCCCTTCTGGCTCTGATCCAGGTTGTTTTGTTTTGTTTTGTTTAGCTTGGTTTATGATGGAGTGTGGTGTAAAAGGAAGGGCACAGGAAGGAGCCTAGAGACGGGTTGAGTCTTGGAGCCTGACCCACCCTATCCTTGCTGGAGCAGTGCAAACAGCAGACAATTCTCCCATGAGCTGCCAGCAGGCAAAACCAGAGAAATCGATCCCTTTGCTTATCACATACTCAACAGGCAAAATCAGGACTCCTGGCAATGAGTCAGAACACACACAATGTGGGCAAGATTGGATTCAGTGAGAGGGCCAGCAAATTTCATGCCAGTGTTGTTTTCTGCCAACATAAGGATGGGTGGATAACTCTTTAACACAGCAGTGGGGAAGGGTCCTGAATTTTAGTTTCAGATTGCATTACTGTACAATACAATGAATATGAATATTGTAACTGGGATATGAGCAATGTTAATATTCCAAACTTCTGCAAAACAGTTAATGTTTTTATTGGAAATGATTGTGAACAGAATGTTAATTACCATCTATGGCTATACAGTTATATGAAGTCAAATTTTAACCAAAGCATGTTCTCCTTGTTCAAGTTACAGATGTAAACAGGTTTTCTCTTCTTTTTACAACTTTCAAATATAGGCAATTATTTTAATTTTTTTAACTTACCTACTAGTTCAGGTCAGAGGAAGAAATTATACCCTTCAGTCTGACAAGAGGGTAGATGCAGTGAAATAAATGAAATGTAGAAACTTAGGGTTAGACTTCTTCATTGCCAACAACATTTCTGGAGGATGAGAGGTCAGAGATCCCACTACAGTAATACATTATCGAAGCTTTATCTGCATGATAATTAATAAATGCAGGTAGTCCCCAGTTTAAGAACAAGTTCTGTTCCCAAGGTCTGTCCTTAAGTTGAATTTGTATGTAAGCTGGAACAGTATTATTGTATAATACTGTATAAGTAGTACTGTGTAATTAACTCAAACCATTGTGTATTTAATTTAAATAATTGTGTATTTAACTTGAATTTTGCTATAATAAGCTCTGTTCTTAACTATGGGTCATTTGTAACCCTGGTGTTCTTAACCCAGGGACTACCTGTAGTGACTTGTCACTTTGCACATAACATTAACAAAAGAAGCAAACATGATTGCACATTAGAAGAAAATAAAAGAAATGCTTATGTTCTTTAGCTCCATTTTTGGAAGGATAATCCCTCTCAGCAAAACTAAATTAATTATGAAATCAGTAGATTAGAAGGATCATGCTATGCAAGAATATAAATGTGTTGACCTCTTTTAAAGTTTTGATCCATCTTATGGTTATGGAAGAATTGCAATATGCCTATTTTACATATATGGCCCAAATACTTCATGATGAACATTTCTCGAGTGTAGAATAAACAGTGAACTGATGTTTAGAAAGACTTTCCAAACTGAGGGCCTCAAAATGGGTCATCTTTTAGCTCTTAAATCCTCCAGCCAGCATAACCAAGTAACCTAAATAATGTGTTTATTAAATCACTGGCAATCAAACATTATGCACTCTCCACTATCACAGCATAATAGGCATTCCCACTGTAATGTCTTAGTGGTTGGCATTATTCATCACATGTGAAAAACAGGCTGGGCAAATGTTTGATGGCCAAATTCTGGTGGTAGAACCAGTAAATCAGCTTAGTTCCCAAGCTAGTATTACTTCCAACTGCTAAGACTCACTAGATTGCCTCTCTAATCAGGTAAAGGGAAGATACAGTTTGTGAAGTATTGCTGAAGACAGTAAAATTCCTTGTTTAGTTTATAATTATTATATTATTACATTTTAACTTGCCTATCTTAAATTCTAACCTTAGTGATATATGAAAGAGATAATGTTAGAAGGGCCCCTTAGGCAGTGTTTTTCAACCTCAACAACTTTAAGATGTGTGGACTTCAACTCCCAGAATTCCCCAGCCAGCAATGCTGGCTAGGGAATTCTGGGAGTTGAAGTCCACACATCTTAAAGTTGCTGAGGTTGAGAAACACTGCTTAGAGTACTGAATAATCAAACAGTTTCTTTTTCCAGCAAAGAAAACAGCAGATGCTTTATTTGTATGCTGTTCATACTATTCTGTGATATGGAACAGAATGACCCAGTACTTTTTTTCCTGGTATGTAACATCTGGGTTAGAGGTGCAGGATACAGTTAACAGTAATATACTCTGATTGTATGTCTCTTCAACCAGCTGTGTATATCAAGAAGAGCCCTTCAAATATTATTGGATCTTGTCCTCCCAAGAATAAGTCTTTTCTATAAATTTGCTCTAACACATGGAAACACATCCGTGCTATGAGGGAAGGGAGTGTTACTCATGCTTGACAAATTTGCTTTTATATTTTCCCACTTTATGGGGCAAATTAATTTTTTTCAGTTTGTTTTCTTTTTTCTTTTTGCTTTGGGAAAGGAAATTCTTTACCATTAGTTGTTGATGATGGTTTCAAACTGCCACCCAGGACCTTTTGTTCCAGAAGAACAGTATTAAATAACAGTCCATCCATTTTTTTAATGGCAAATTGAGCAACAGGAAGTTGCTAACCGCTCACCCTGTGCAAGGCTCTGTTTGTAAATAGCAATTGTCACTGCAGAAACAGCAGCAATTCAAAATGCTCTCTTTAACTGGGCACCAGACACAACAATGCTGCATTCTGGGGAAGGTGGCAAGGTGAGTGGGATCTATTTATTTACATTTACTTGTTAGATTTGTATCCTGCCTTTCTTCTAGGAGCTCTCCCTTCTTACTGTCAGCCCTGCTAGATAGACCAGACCAAGAAATCAACTCCACAAGAAGGCTAAAACTACTTTTATTGCAGTTGGCTATCAAACCAGAATCTTGCCATTCTGATTTTGCTGTACCTTTTCTTTCTTCTTATAGTTCAGTGAATTAGGGAAGTGTTTGTCTGAACCACTTCCAAGCATGATCTGGATGTTCTGGACTTAAAAAATGTTTTACCCCTTACATATCTTCATCAGGGTCATATTCCTTACTCTCTACACTTCCCCACAACAATTACCCTGTAAGGTAGGTTTTGCTGAGAGAGTGTGAACCTGCCTAACATCACCAATTAAGGTGTTGGTCTAGGACTGGACAGATCCAGGGACTGGACAGAACCTGGGTCTGCCCAGTGCAAGTGCAATGCCTTAACTACCACAAAGACTCTGGCATGTGCCACCATAGTGATTAACCCAGAGGGCTGCAATTTGAAATCGTGTACTCTGTGTGTGCACGTGTGTATGTGTGTGTGTATGTGTATGTATTTTTAAGGGGATAGGGATTTCTTTGTCAGTGTGAAACTGACAGACAAGTCAAGGCACTTGGTTGTTTGCCAATGACAAAGCATGACTTGAGACATTTTTGCTCACTTGTTGGTCGGGAAGGGCATGTTCTGACTGCCAATGCCACATATTGATGGTACAACAGGGCCTACTGTAGCATCCTGCTAACATTATTAGTCAGAACCAGTCATTCAATTCCTGCTCTGTTCAAATGTGAAATTGAAAAGACTTGGCTATGGGAAGGCTAGATATCTGGAGCTGTCATAACTCAAAACATCTGCATTTGACATAAGAATGCTGTGTATTCAGGAAACTCTACATAAACATTTAGCTAAAAATCCCAATTTCACCAGCCAGCATGGTGCATTGTTTGGAGATGATGGGAGCTTTATTTCAACCAATATGAAAGGTACTGTGTTAGAGAAGACTAACCTAGGAAGTTGGCAGTATACAGATTATAGGAAGCTGTCTTAACTTTCTGCACTTAGATATACAGTACTGATAACACATACTGCTGTTGTTGCTTTTACGAATGTCTGGGCTCAAGATATAAACTTCTTCCACAAGAACCTCTGCATGCTTTCTGATCTTGAAAGCACTTTGATTTAGGCTCCCTTAAAAATAAGCTCTTTCCTCTTGAGAAATGTTGTTCTGTTCTCCTTTTTCTGCTGCTATTTTCCTTCATACGCTTTTTAACTCTGACTGGCTTTGCTTTTGGTTGAGCTTAATTTCTTAGTTCATCAATTGATGCTTTATACATTACTTACATGTTTTTCATGTTGCAACTGTTAGCTGCTAGTGAGCCTTTTTTTTTTGCTTGTTTCAAAGAAGGGATATAATTATTTAAATAAAATAAATCATGGTGGAAGCTGTGCTATAGCTTTCAAAACAAGACAAAAAAGGGCTATATTAAGATGTTAGCAGTAAGTGGAATACGAGGGGAGCCACACCACAAGAAAAAGAGAGATGGGTGTATTCAGAAAGTTTCTATAAAAGCTCATTAGTATAATATGCTGCCAAGTGAAACAGGAGAGCACTCCTGGATAAAGAGATGAAAAAGGTTGCAGGTATAATTAGTTTACTACCAAAGGGTCATTTTCAACTAAAAACTAGATGTCCTTTGCCTCTTGTATAGATAGCAGCATGGAAGCCACTTGGGGCAATGCCTATGTATGATTAGCCACGGCATGAACAAGGCCAGCTGGAGAGGACGGAGGAGCCAATCTTGCAGGAAAGAGCCAAACGATTAACCTCGTTGGTTGTATGGCCCTATAACATCAATTTACACTGCACCAAAGTGGTTCTCACTTTGCACGCATGCAGAAGACAATCAACTGTTGGAGCATTAAGGAACCTCCCCTGTATGGAAAGATCCATCTTCACATATAATCCTGCAAAGTGAACAAAGTGGTGTGGATGAGTTTGATGGGAGAAAACAAGTTCATGCTGATGAATGTGAATACAGTAGTGCCTCAATGTTCTCATCTTCAAAATATTGGTTTCTGTTTAGGAATTCTGTTTTTTTTAGTATATCATCTGGACTACTTTTTCGGTTTGTTTTACAAAGGCCTGATTTCATTTTCCACTTAGCTAACAGGTTTACAGAACATACTAATACATTTAGTATGACAAATGTCTGGATTGTTCCACATCTCTACAGTAGATCTGCAAGACAGAACAGGATTTTTGTTTTTTTATCATAGTGTATTGATATAAGCAGAGGAGGCAGATATACCATAAGAGCCTGTCTAAGGGATTTAGTGTGTTGGCATATGAATAAAATTTGAACTTAGGGCATTTTGGAGCACAGTTCACTTTTAGTCACTACATTAAGTAAGTTAGCATATCATGCAGTGTTTATGCGAATATATGCTAACACTGCCAGTCTTGTATGAAGAGGTGAACAACCCAGTTATAAAACAGGCCAGAATATTAAAGGCTATATTTCATAATAAATGCTGTTGTTTTTGTTCTTTGTTTTTTTTTTAACTTTATTAATTTCCTTTCCCAGAAGAGCCAAATGAGGGAGAACAGTGGCTGATGTCACACATTGCTCTAAACTATTTAATCTGGGCTTAGCATGTTGGGTATACATGGCTACCAGAGTCTGTGAATCATGATTTTGGACTTAATATGTTATGTAAACTAGTCAATTATTCAGTAATTCATTATTCAGAAGCTAAGACTCAGCAAACACAACTGTGGCTCATTCACCAAACCATGGTTAAGCACAGTATGATTTAGCATACTGTGCTAAATCAGACTGTGCCAATTCAGAAATCACAATAAAAAGGGGTTCAGCATAACATAATTTAAATTTAATGAGAAGAAAATTTGGGAAAAAATGTACCTGTAACAGTTACAGAGGAAATATTTCTTGTTTCAGCCTATATACCTTTTAATACAGGCCATGTAAATCTTCCATTATTCATTCCCCCTCATGCTACATATATCCTGGTGCATCTCACTGGTACTTAAAGGCCAACACATTTAACTGTCACACACTTCACACAAAAAAGGCATTGAGGAAAACTTTCCATCCATAATGAAATTAATTCACCCAACAGGCAAAAAAGAAGAACATAGATTCAAAACGTTTCAATGACTGACATGCACAGGCTCCCGAGTGTGTGTGTGTGTGGGGCGGGGGGGGGGGAATCTTCATTCACATAACAACCTGACAAAGCTCAAACATTCTCAAACAACTGGCTTTGAACATTTTTGCTATCAAACATTTCAAGAAAATAGAGGTTACTTACTTCAAAATGCTTGTTGGTCTTGTTTTTTTTTAACCCTAGCTTATTTCTTTTAATTATAGAAAAAAAATAAAGAAAATGCTTTCACAAGAAAAAAAAAACACTATTCTAAATCTTTTAAATCCAGTGGACTAAATTAAACTTCAGAAGAGGCTCCATGCTTCAACAAAAATTATCTCAAAAACAAATATTTACGTCTAAGTGACACATCACACAAGCTACTAGCATATCGGCTTCGAAAGAACATCTGTGACTGGCCAAGATGGTTCAGGGCCAGATGAATTTAGAAAGGTGCTTTCCAATAGTGTGTGCGCACCAAGCAGAGTTTATGTGCAAAAGTTATATTCCAAGGACTGAAAGACTGGACCAAAACATTATTGGCAAAAACCTTCCTTTAAATGTTCTCCAGCATCTGAAACCCTCAATAGAACAATTCTCTGGTTTAGCATTTCCATCCATCATCGGAATTCCTTCACAGACAACTATAGGCTCCCGAACCTTAGAAGACCAAGCCAAATGCAGGGTGGTAGCTTCACACAGGACCAACCTTTTATGGGCTGAACAGTGGAGCTTTGATACCAGCTAATCTACCATAAATAGCTCTTGAAATGCAGAAGGATCAGGTCAGCTGTTATAACAGCCCCAGTCTGCAGCAAGTTCAAATCCTATTCCTCTGTCAAAATTTCCAATCTCAGTCTTTATTTCAAATTTGTGTACTTCCCCACTTTCCAAATAAAAAGTGAGGTGGGAGGGAGAAAATATCTTAAAAGACAAAAATGGGGAAAAAATCAGTTGCAGGGAAGAGATTAATGGAAAGAGAAAAATGCTTCTTGGAAAGAAAAAGATGCATAACTGATCTGCATCATTTTAGTAAACACTTTAATACTGTTGGAGCAGAGTGATGTCTACTAAGGCATTCCTTCACCAGTTTAATAGAAAACGGTTAACTCTCTTCCCTTAGAATGCAGGGTCAAAAGATGTTCTGTGTTGCAGAGAGCACCCCACAGTTTCAGAAGCAGCTTAGCCATTAAAATCACTATTAGTGAGGAAAAAAAAAAAATAACCACAGAGCAGATTAGGAAAGAAAACTCCTTTCATTAACTCAAAGATACCCAGGCAAAACTAAAATCCAACAGATCCCAAGAGAGACCTTTCATCCCCTGCAGTAAATAGTTTAAGGGATGGTCAGCTTTCAACAAATGTACAGCAATTCTGTGATTCTACAGGATAAATCAACTCTAAACAGGAAACACATTTATTCAAACTTCATAGAAATGACAAGACTCATGCTAATACTGTCTTCTTGTATTTATTAATACAATTTGTAGAGGTAATGGTAGTTCAGCACAAGTTGGAGCCAGATTACCAGCAATTAACAGCTACTTGGGAAGAATATTAGGAATTACAAATTCATCATTATATTATTATTATTATTATTATTATTATTATTATTATTATTATATTTATAACTTTGTCATTTGTTCAGGAGGTTATATAGCACCGCCTCCTCCCATTATTCCCCACAACAACCTTGTCAGGTAGGATGGGCCAAGAGTGACTGGCCCAAAGTGAACTTCCATAGCTGAGGGTGGACTAGGACCTGGGTCTCCCCAGTGCCAGTCTAACATCTTAACCATTACACCACACTGGCTCTCATCTTCATGGAGGTTATTGAAAATCCTTCCTATTCCTCTTTCTGACTATAGCTTCCAGGTTCCTTGAGGACAGTGAAGTAACATTAAACTTATTAACAGGATAATCTTAAATATGTTACTTAAAACTGGGTCCCACAGAGCTCTGTGAGACTTACTTCCAAGCAACTGTGCTTAGAATTTCAACCTTACCCACAATTAACCTACTGAACATCACGGACTTACTTTTGAGCAAATCTGCATAAGCTAGTACTGGAACTATAGTCATGTATACCCCAAACATAAGCACAGCAAAACAAAACAAAACATGTACATCAGAACCAAGTCGTTCATTTAGGACTAAGTGCCACTTCAGAACAGTCCCTACTAAAGCAAGCACAAAACTATGTCTTTGTTCACAGCCATGCAAACGTGAATTCTTCGTGACCATTTGACCAGAACAACATTTACTGATAACACACCCTTTGCACAGTTTGGAGAAGTCCTTTGAAATGTTTCTGCCAACCCAAATGGCTGTTACAACTGTCCCCTTCCTTTGTTAAAAAAAAAAAAGTAGAGAGCATTTATTTAAAAAAAAAAGTTGTTTGCAGCCACACCATAAACGATATCATGGGGCTTGCAAGACCCGCCGAGTGTCGCAGCCCGCTGTTAAACTTTCCTTGTGCCACACATTGCTTCTTTGGAATTTCTCAGCACTCAGCACAAATGACTCTCCGTGAAATAAATCAGTGCCATGACTTGATCTGAGAGATTGCTCCTTCCTGTGTGCCAACACCTCCCATGCCTATCTCACCTCTAGCTTCAGGGAGCATTGAAAAGGGCAGATTGCATGGAACGAGGATCCTACCAAGGAGCTCACATGACAAACTCCACAGAAACTCTTTAAGCCAAACGCACACTAATTGGGGAACCCATAAGTAGACGCGGTCTTCCTTTAGAGAGTAATTGAAACGAGCACATTTGCTTGTTTTCCCCATCCAGTAAAATCTTACCCGTTTCCATTGTTAGGATCATAATTCCACTTCTCTCTCTCTCTCTCTCTCTCTCCCTCTCACTTTCAGGGTCAGGCCTTACTTATCCAGGGCATGTGAGCGATTCAGAGACACAGCTTGGCTTTGTTAGAGCTTATATCTTCTGCCTCACTCTCCCCTCCTCCCTTTGGTGTGTGGAGGGTGGAGGAGAGAAAGAGGAAAACATTGCCTGTACCCTCTCGGCCAGGCCATCTCGATTGGCTCATTCACAAACAATTCTACTAAGCGCATTCAAGTTTCCCTGAGAGCTTGAAATGATCCAGAGAGGCATTTTCGGCCTGCCCTGTTCGCAACTCGCGGTGGAAGAAGTCAAAGCGCACAGCCAACAATTGTCTTTCAAGCAGCTTCTTTCCAGTGGGGCCAAGCACACAAAGCCTTGTGCTCCCCCAACACCACCCAGACCGAGACAATAAATACAGGCACTCGAGAGCTACAGATGAACCGTTCAGAGGAATGCTGTCATCTCTCCTTTCAGCAGAGGGTTTAATATTGTAAGTTGCACAGGAAGCTTTAAAATGGTACCCAACAGTATCACAGCATCTAATTTGAGACTGGACTTAGGCCCAGAACCAGCTTTCCATATCAGGACTCAGTTTTTGAACACAAGCTATAATCAAAGTTTCCTCAAGCATATCTGGCAGAGTAGGAAGATTTTGCGGCAATTACTTTATCTGTTTAGGGAGGCTGTGATGACACAAAAAGGGTGTGGTGGATGTGATTTTCCATCTTTCTAGGTTTGGGGAAGAGATGGTGGTTATTTTGCTGGCGTGTTTGTTTTTACTTTGTAAAAACTCAGCAGAGAGCATCCCCTGGCTGACCTTGGAAACACTAAGCTGAATCAGACCTGGAGACCACTAGGAAACAGAAGAGCTGTAGACTAGAGTGGGAAGACAAAAAAAATCCAGAAAACAGTTGCCAACCTCTTCTCCATTATTGCCAAGAATACATGGACGAGTTGATAAGCTTAATGTAAGACTCTTGTTACATGGTTCGCATCTCCTAGCTCAAAATGGTAAGAAGCCGTGCCACTCATTTTCAGCAGTTGTTCCACAGAAATTTGCGGGAGGGGGGAAGTCAGGGAAGGGGGTCCAAGGGCAACAAACAAAAATTGGGCAAGGGCTCTGCAAAGCATTTCGGCTAGTATCAGGCTAGAACTAAACATAAGTTCCCCATCCCTGCTCAGATCTGAAATGTATGAATAACCTTAGGTCATTCATTTCCCTGCCTCTCACATGAAGTGTGGAATACTTCACATAATTGTTGTGGGGAGAAAGCTGAGGTGGAAGGGATAGGATGAAAGTTAAGGGAAAGGGGTTAAGTAAAAGGAGAATGTATGAGGAATGTATTGCACAAAAAAAAATCAGTGTTTGTAACTTAGGTCAGGTATTGACAACTTCTACAGCTGTGTTTCTCAAACTTGGCAACTTTAAGATGTGTGGTAGGCTGAAACCCATACTTCAAAAAAAAGTAGGTGGGACCATAGCAAAACTTTAAATGGATTGAACTTTGTTCATCTTTGCATTTAGATAAAATATTACCATTCTCCCGCCATAGTTTCAGCTTCTACTACATTAAAAATTACAATTGGCAACAACTTTCAGAAGTCCCCAAGGGCTTACAGCATCTCTGCCTTGGATGCTGCCCAAAGGACTTCTGCAACAGGGTTACTTGTAAGTCTGAGCCACGGTCCTTCCCCTTTGGTCTTACAAGGTTCTGAAGATGATCCCTTTTGGAAAAACATGTTGGTTCTCATCCACAAAGCAGGATTACCCACACACATTTTTAGGATACACAAAGAGCCTCTCATACAGTTGTGTAAAAGAATAAGCATACCCCATTGAAATTTTTGACTTTTTCAACCTATTTCAACATACAGATATTTGATCTCCATTTCAGCAATAAGGCTAGATAAAGGGGATATGATACAACAAACATCATGCACTATTTATATTTCGTAGTCCATTGTGTAATTGAAATACAGGTAGTCCTTGCTTAACCAACCACTCTCTGTGACCATTCAAAGATACAACAGCGCTGAAAAAGGAGATTTACAACCAATCCTCGAAGTTGTGGCTATCACAGTGTCCCCATGGTCACTGCCTTTTAACTACTACCTGATACCAGCTCTCTAGCAGCTCAGTTTCTTACATTATGTAGATAATAGTCACATTCAGATTACTTACCCCTGAAAAAGTGTATCAAAACAGCCAATTTTCTTATATTCCCATCTATAAATGTCCCTAATAGCTCAGCCTTAAAGGCAAACCTATAATAACTAAAACCACTCCACAGCCAATTCAGAAGGCAGGAATGAATATCTCAATATTGTGTTTTGCACACGAAGCTTCCAACTGTACACTAACAATCTTGGTTGGTAATGCAGGTAACAGGGTGCTACAATTCTCCACTCGTAATAAATTAAAAGATTGGTGGTGCTGACAGCTGTACATATGTAAACCAGAAAAGCTAATCAAGCATATCTCATTAACTCAAAGAGTCATCAGTTCATGCCTATTTTTGGAAACACCATCCACAGGAAACAAAATGCTGCTTTTCTTCATCTATCCTGGGGACATGAGCAACCACGCCATCATTCCTTTCTAAATAGAATGGTCGAAGATGAGTTACTACTTCACTTTTGCAGCAAACAACTGCATCAAGACCCACATCTAGGCCAGCAACCGAAAGTCATAGGATAACTACTTTCATTTGTCATTGCAACAAAGGTGTTTTTCTCACCAGTGCTTCATAAAGTACAATAATGACCATTTCCAAATATTCATTAGTGCAGGACTGTATGTCTGAGGTTCTACAACTGTTACGTTGCTGTTGGGGTTCTTGCATTCTCAGACCTAGCCTTGGAATTGCTTCTCCCTAACAGACTGAAAGGAGCTCAGCTCACACACTCAGTTGGTGAGACCATATTTATTTATTATTACATTTATACCCTTCTTTAATTTGTACAACTTAAGGCAGTGTACCTAATGCTCCTTCTGCTTATTTTCCTCACAACAACAACCCTGTGAGGTGAGTTGAGTAAGAGAGAGTGACCAACCCAAAGTCACCCAGCCAGCTTTCATACCTAAGAGAGAACTAGAACTCCCAGTCTCCTAGTTTCTAGTCCGGTACCTTAACCCCTACACCTAACTGGCTCTCATACATACTCTATATGCAAATATAAAACACAAAGAAACAAAAATGCTCAGAAAATATTTATAATATATTAGCTGTTTTCCACTCACACCTGCATAAATTCACATGCCCATGTACAATCAGATGTCAGAACAGAGCAACTTTTTAGAGAAGAGGCAGGCATGCAGAAGATCTGAGGTTGTTTTTAAAAATGCAGATGGGGGATTTAGATTCTATAACTGGATTATGCAATAAATCATGTGGGGTTTTTTGGTATTGCTTTGTTCACTAGGGAAACATCACTGTAATTCATGTCTTATGCATAAAAATAATAGGAGAAAGCTTCAGAAAATAGCCACTTTATTTTTTGCTATACCCTTGATACCTTCCAATACTTTCTGCTATCAATATTATGCACAGAAACAATAACAGCAATAACATTAACTGTTATAATGAAGAGAATTATTAGTTTGTAAGGAGTAACATTTTTTTTTTCCATGTAGGCAACAGGGCTATGGAAGATAGCTTTGGCATGCAAGCATCCAGCGCTGAGCCTTCTTATATGGATTACTCTTCCACTAATTTTAAGTTTCTCCAAGTTTTCCATTCTCTTCCATTTGCTTACTACATTGGATTTTTTTGTATGATTTTTACTATTTTATCTGTGTTTACTGAATGTAATCTGAAAATGTTTGGGAGCAATCTATATAGCAAAATGTGAGCAAACTGAGCATCAGCAAATCCATACTATCATCCTGTGACACTGTAGGTATTACTGTATGTATCTACCCTAACTTTACAGAAAATATGTAAGAAATACTGCCATTGCTCCTCACTGTAAAATAGGAGTGCTATACAGAAGGGTGCACTATTTTATGTTCTAGACTCTGTGTCTGAAAGCCAGAACTCATTCTTTAGTAGCCAATCTATGCCATGGGATGTAACTCTGTATAGTACTTGCCACATGACTAGATTCATTGGTGAATTACCACTGATGATTTCACTGATTAGCAGTGAAAACGTCCAGTGTACTAAGAAGGGAGTAGGGTGAAGCCTTGCATTAT
The DNA here is from genome assembly GCA_030867105.1 of Liasis olivaceus. Classification (NCBI taxonomy): domain Eukaryota; kingdom Metazoa; phylum Chordata; class Lepidosauria; order Squamata; family Pythonidae; genus Liasis; species Liasis olivaceus. Next base: position 15,972,531 of record CM061351.1, read on the forward strand.
GCTATTGACACTCTATGGTCAATAGTTATCACATGTCCTATAGGCCAATTTTTACATCAGTCTGTTGGGTTAGAGAATTGAAGTAATGATGCAATGAAGCTTCCTTGTTATTCAGAGAAACAAAGGTTATGGACAAAAGTGTTACATTTAATATTTGGGGGCTGTTGCTTCTAAAAAACACCTTTGTAAGAAGCTTACCTTAACAGTTGTTCTTGATTTCACAGGAGACAGCTGACTGACACTGACTCTCAGGAGAAATTTTCGGTCTGAAGCCACTTTTCCCTAGAGGAAATAAAAGCATGTCCATCATTAAATAGACCATCAAGTCAAACGAAATCACCATTGTCTGGTTGAACCTAGGGGGTGCCTCAGTGCAAAGCTTTGTTACTTGTTCCAGAGTACAATGGAGCCACTTGTCATCATGGTAAGGAGTAGATATAATGCAAGAGAGGAGACATGGCCCAGAGAGAATCTAAGCATTTTATAACATCATCTGAAAGTTTATTCATCTAAACAGAATATAATGCTTTACATTCATGTTTCACTTTAAGCCAAAAGCTGTAACTTAATTGGTTAGGATAAGAAAAAGCAGAGACCTGATAGGGTGTGTTTCTTCCAGCTTTTCTCTTCCTTTTCAATATGGATACCTTCCTGTTCCATTCAGATCCAGGATTATAATTTAGTATGTCCAATTATCCAGAATAACATAAAACAAACCATGGCTTAAAGCTGGTTTATCAATCCTGTGTTGTTCAGGCACACTGTGTAATGCCAAAAAAGACTGTTTCCTGATTACAGTAGTTTGCCTGCTTTCACATAGGCAAGTGTGAAGGGTCAGCAAATGAGCTGCTTAGCAGCACATTATTCAAACCTATTTCTTAAGCCAAGTGAATGGGTGCACAATTTGTGGTCTTACAGAGACTGCTGAACCAGGACTCCCAGCGTCCTACTTAGCACGGCCATTAGTGAGAGGTGTGGGAAAAAAATGGTTATAGGATTAAAATGCAAAGAATGGCTGCCAACGTATACCATCAAGTTGAAAATTAGCACAGCAAGTCATCCAGAAGATTGTGGGTGTTTTCAGCTACTCCAATTACATACAGCAGTGTTTCTCAACCGTGGAAAATTTAGGATGTGTGGACTTCAACTCCCAGAATTCCCCAGCTAGCCAAGGTTGAGAAACACTGACATACAGCATAACCACAGGTAAATCTTGCCAGTGCCAGCATGAAACCAGACAGCTCCAGCAAGTTCCAAAGACACCAAAATGCTTTATTGGCTTCAATAATAATGCCTTTTGTTTTAGTAAGTTCTATCACATGAAAAAAGTCCTAATGGACTTAGTCCCAACCTGGGAAGGAATAATTTTCAACAGTTGCACACTCAACTGCACACTTATTCACAAGTTCACTCATATAACCTGTTATCCTCTTTTCTTCTCTCAGCTCCTCCAGCTCACTCCTATCTTGAACAGGGCTTCATCTTTTTTCCAACTGTTCATGGTTCAGACGACCATCTTCCTCTTATTGAGACATCAGTGCCCTGAACAACAGGAAAAGTCAGCAGGTCTCTATTTGGTTCTACCAATCATACTTTCTGCTGCCAAAGACTATATATAGTCTGTGGGATCACAGAATTCATGGAATGGACCTTAAAGGTTAGCTAGTCCAACTCCCTGATCAGTGCAGATTCTACTAGAGCATCTCAGACAGATGGCTATCCAGTCTTATTCTCACAAAGGAGAATCTCATCACTCAATGGCGTAGTCTGCTTTACTTGTTGGTCAGGAAGTTTCTCCTCACTACTAGTCTGAACCACCTTCCTTGAGTTTTAACACATTGCTTCTGCCCCTGCCCTGGTGCAATAAATAACACATCCACATGTTTTTTTGTGTGACAATCCTTCAGATATTTGAAGGCTGCTATCATAGTTCCCTTAAGGTATCTCTTCTGTAGCCTAAACATTTTCCTCCTTCTTCCTCTTTTTGAAAGTATGGCTGACATTTACTCTTTCCTAGAATTGTGGGACTTTGCCAATCCTCTAGGAGTTTTCAAAGATTACCAAGAACAATTCTGCAATCACCTCTACTAGTTACTTCAATATACTAGGATGTAACCCTTGGGGTCCTGGAGACATGAATTTGTTTAAATAAGTTTAAGTTTTCTCTAATCCTCTCTTATCTATCCTAAGCTGCAGTTCCCTCCTTCTCCCAGTGGCATACCAACAACAGATAGAGCACCATTTCCTTTCTATGAGAAGACAGATGTAAAATACAAGTTGTACCTTCTCACCATCACCTGTAACCAATTCTCCACAATGCCTACACCCTTTTTGGTTTTCCTTTTGCTTCTAATGTCCCCAGTGAACCCTTTTTATTGTTTTAGTATCTTTCTGACATAGTTCCTATGGTTTCTGGAGACTACTTTATATTCTTCTTTGGCTAGGTGTCCCTCCTTCCATTCCTTACACATGTCACTTTTCCTCTTCTGCATCTCAGAGAGCTCTGAATTTACCACTGGTCATGTTGGTTGTGGCTCACAGGAGTTACATTCCAACATAATCTGGAGAGTCATATGTTCCCTACCTTTTATTTATTCTGATAGTTTAATCCTCAGATTAGTCAGCCACAGTCTGTGGGTCTTCTTGAGTGACAGTGCTCCACCATCACTGTTCCACTCATTTACATGTTTTCATTGTATATTTCTCTACTAGCATGATCAGCAGTCATGATATTCATAATTTATGGTTTATGACCATAATAAAGATGGATTGATATTCATAATTTGTCTAAATGCATTTAAAATTATATAGAAGAGTCACTAGTGCAAGATGTGACAATGACCAGGAAATTCCATCAACACAATATTGTGGTTCCTTACTCTTTGCTGGGCAGTATAACAAAATAAAACAAACAAAAATGGGTTAACAGAAGTTACCCCTGACCAAATTTTATGAATATACAGATAAGCAGTGCATGATAATGCAGTCCTCAATACATAGGGTTAAAGGTGATGATCTGAAAGATTAACAGTTTGATGTTGAGAGAACAACATGAGATCATGCTAATAAAAGCAACATGAATGTATAATCAACCCTTTCTGAATTCTGAACTAGGATTGTAAAGCCCAAACACAGAAGGTGACTCCTGAGAAGATTACTGTGCATATACTCTGATAGCATGGAATGTAATGCGAATATTTGGCAAACATGTTGAAGAATTTGCAGGGCTTCACATAGAAGCTATTCTTAACCTGAAGTTGTACACTGGTTTTGTGTTTTCTACTTATCAGCAAAGAACTCCTTACAAGACCTTGTGCCAGGAAAGATACTGAAGAAAAATATTAAAAGCTAATTTTAAAAATCTACAAGAGGACAATAACAGCTTTCTCTGAGTGATTTGACTCAATAAGAAATCTATGTAGAAACTTTAGCCCCCCCTTTGAAGGAGTTCCTCTCATCATACACTGACCTCTAGTGTGCTAAGAAAGAATCACTATTATCCAAAACCTTGCCCAAAACTTCTGAAAATATTCAGGAGAAAAGAACAAAGAAAAGTCTTATACTATAGCTTCATTAACCTCTACATCATTATATCCATTTTAAGGGCTGCTTGCTCTTCAGTGTCTTTCACTTTTAAACCCGCACCAAAAAAATGTTTCATGTAATAGAAGACTGAATCAATGATTCTTCCCTTTGTAAAAAAAAAATTAAATTAAAAAAAAACAAGCATTTATTCATTACTTCATTATTAGATTTACAATCTGCCTTTATTTTGTACAATTCAAGGGGATGTACACAATGCTCTCACCTCCTATCTTCCCCACAACAACGACCCTGTTTAGATTGGGCTGAGAGAGAGCGACTGACCCAAAGTCATCCAGTGAGCTACTGTGGCTGTGGATACACTTGAACCTGCATCTCCATTATTCTTCACAACTACACTCACAACAAATCACTTACATTTCAAACTTCTACTTTTTTCGTTCCTACAGAAAGAGATAAGGAAAGAGAGGCTATGTGCATGTCTTTGTAGACACAAGAGAAAAAGAGCCTAGATTTATGGATTACAGTAAGCCAATGGCTTGTATGAACCCAACCATTGAGGTATGTAAATAAAGATGTGCAAAATGTTCCAAGCACAGAATAGCCAATCTGGGGTGGGCTGCCCCCCTACCATGAAATGCAGGTTTCATCCAGGCAAGAACCTGCAGCTTCTGGGCTTGATTCCACGTGGACCCAGAATGCAGAAGTTCCAAACCCAGGAGTGCCAGGATGGGGACTGCAGGAAAAACTAAGGCCAGGGACAGTGAGGTGTGAGAGCAGTAAAGGAGCGATGAGAGAAAGGAAGGCATTGGGAAGGCTGCGGAGAGAGACAGGTAAGCTGGTCGGATACGCCTTGCTTGAATTCAAGCATGGTGATGGCAGTGAAAAGGGGGTATGGGACAGAGGTTGGTGGTGCATAAGCCATGCAGGTACACTAGCAGGTAGGCTGGTGCATAAGCCATGCAGTTGAAGAGAGAAGGGTGAGGAACACTGCCTTATTCGCTCCATAAGACTCCTCTGGACTTTGTCTCACGCGGAATGGTCCAGCTAAGCTTCTCAGGTACAGTGAGTTATTTTATGCACGAAACAAACACATCCTCCGTATTCATGCACTCCCCAACTTGTACAATGTATTTTTGCTATTGTTGATTAAAGCACAATTAAACAAATCATGGTTCATCACAATATATACAGAATTATACATAAAGTCTGCAGAGTTTTAAAGCAATAATATTTTTGGAAAAGAATTGTTGTTGTTGTTTTTAAGGTGACTATGAAGAGCAAAAAATTGACCAGGGTGTTGCAAGTTTTCTTAACATGTTGAGTGGGTTATTATTTGGCATTCTGTGTGTACAGAATGGGCCACCACCAATAGCACCAACTTCCACTTGATCTCAACAGAGGCAGCCCTGGTTCTTACATGAACTAGCTCTGACTTTCATATGGCAGAAGATCAGATGAGAACTATATTCTTCCAGCATGCATCTCAACTGAAGTCTCTGAGACAAAAGATAAACCATGCAAACACAAGAAGTAACAAACTAAGATATTTCCTTCAATCGAAAGGATTGAAAGTAACACCACCAATCGAAAGAGGTATGGGGTGAATCTCTCCAGCATTTAAAATGTACATTGTCACATCTGCATATGTCTTAACCAGGGTGGGAAGAAAAAATTCTAACTACAAAAATTAACAGAAAGCTGCAGCAAGAGCAACCTGTATATTCCTTATTGATAAAATTACAGAAATTATTCATTTTCATTTGCAAAGCAAGTGGAGCAAAATGAAGAATAAAACTAAAGCATAAATAATGGTAAAGTTTGTTGTACTGTCGAAGGTTTTCACGGCCGGCATACGAAGGCTGGTGTGGGTCTTCCGGGCTGTGTGGCCGTGTTCTGGAAGTTTTGTTTCCTAACATTTCGCCAGCATCTGTGACCGGCATCTTCAGAGTGCAGGAGCACAGACAGGAGCAGTTCTCTCAGAGAGAACTTCCAGAACACGGCCCAGAAGACCCACACCAGCCAATAGTAAAGTTTCCCTTGAGCTGAACATGGTCTATGCCATTTTCTGAATAATAACACAGAACTGGTTTCCTACTGTCTTCCTTCCAGAAAAGTTTTTGACTTTCCAGGCTAGTCTACAACCCTGGCATTTCCTGGTGGTGTCCCATCCAAATACAGGTAGTCCTCACTTAACAACCACAATAGGGACCAGAAAATGTATTGTTAAGTGGGGGGTTGTTAAGCAAAGCATCACATGACTGCACCCAATTTTATGACATTTTTGCAGCAGTTGTTAAGCAAATCACCATGGTCATTAAGCAAAACATGCAGTCGTTAAGTAAATCAAGTGGTTTTCCATTAATTTTGCTTGCCAGAAGCCAGCTGGGAAGGTCGCAAATGACGATCATGTGACTCTGGGATGCTGGAACCATCGTGTGAGCTGGTTGCCAAGCGCCCAGATCGCGATCACGTGACCACAAGGGCGTTGCAATAGTTGTAAGTGCAAGGACTGGTTGTAAGTAGCTTTAGCACCATCATAACTTTGAATGGTTGCTAAACAAGCGGTTGTTAAGTGAGGACAACCTGTAGTAACCAGGTCTAATCATATTTATCTTTTCTGAGATCAGCCAAGACTGGCTAGGTGCCCCATCATCTGCTGCAATGTAAACCACACAGGGATGAGAAAATACAAAGAAAAATCCATATACCCTGCTTAAGCATTCTGTGGAAAAAATACTGCCTGTTCGCCCAACTAAAGTAATTGAGAAAAAGTCCACTCACTTTTGTACCCATCCAACATTTAACCTTCGCTCTTAAGGAAAAATCACTACCAATTCATCTACCCTCCATTCTCAGTTTTCCAACTTGCAACTTTATTCTCTTTCTGATCTATAGTCCTACCTTAGAAAATGTTTATGTTTATCTTTCCAAATCCTATAAAAACCAGGAAATCCACATTTTGTTTCTGTTTGTGTAACAAAGTGCTTTCACAGCAGAGCAGAAGGTATACCTGTAAACTTCAAGGAACATCTTGCTTGAATCAGGCTGGCTCAGTGAGTAAACAAACAGCTTGAAAAGCTTCATCACAGATGCTACTGACTGCACTATCAGCGGTATTAATTAAAAATGGCAAAGTAAAAAGTGATAGGATCACCTGTTTCAAGCAACAGCAGGCTTCTGGAGCAGAGCACCAGATGCCAATTGTCTATTCTTGCTTAACATCACAAACCAAAATAGTTATCTGCCAGCCACATGGAAATCTTTAAACATAACCATCTGGATATAACTTGAGCATTAATCCACTTCACATTACTACAATGATTTACTTCAGTTTAAGCTTCAAAGAGAATTATAAAATATAACTGGGGAAACATAAGCAAACTTAACCAGATGCAGAGAAAAAATGGTCCAGTTCGCATATATTAAAACAGAACTGCTATAAATTCTGGCTTATGTTCATAAGTAATATGTTGGACATACTCACCTATTGCTCCTACTTAGTACTGCCCGCTGGCAAGAGTGGCGAAACAAGCCAGAAAACCAAAAGTACTGGCTTATTTGCCATTATGTCAGAATTAGGAATTTTGACTTATGCTCTCCAAAAAGGGTGGATTATGAAGCTAGGATCTGTTCTTGGGTTATGGTATTTTAGTATAGTTCAGAGTGACAAGCCAGGAATTCATGTGTGAATGTAAAGCCAAACCAGCATTAGAGATTTCTAAGTTTATGAAGTCATTATCACAGGAAGACAGACCAGGAGTTATGCACCAGCCCAATGCTTGTGAGCAATAACCCAGAATTCATAGTACTGCACTAATAATTTACTGAGGATTCTCCATAATTCTTGGCCTTTTTTCTCAATTCCTTTTGCTTGGCCCATAATTCACTGTTATTTTTCATTTTTATACTTTTATACAAATTGATGTATGTCATTTTCTACAGACCAAAACAACAGGCTAGCAGTTTGGATGATTAAGGAAGAGCTTATTGTGGTCTTCAGACATGCATTTTGGCAGGAATGGCAGACCTGTTAAGTATTAAAAAGTGCCCACATCTCCAGTGGGCAATTATGAAGACGTGTCTGTAAGAATTTTGAAATCCAGATGAAAGAGCCTGCATGGGTGCAAGAAACCACAATCAGAAAGGATGCTTTAATAGTGTTTCTTGTGCAACATGACTGATTGCTGCTCCAAAGAACAATGTAATGAGGTTCTGAAAGAGCACTTCCTTCCTGTGATTGAAATACTTTCCACTGAAATTGGTGTGACTTACTTAAAAGTAAACATGGATGTATCCATACAGTCACCAGGAGTCAGTGACAACTCAAGGGAGTTTTTACCAATCAATCAACTTATAGTATGCCTTGTTGTCTAATGATAATACAATAAGTATATTTTTATTCCAACTGCTTGCAAAACTGAGCAACTTTCAAAAGGCTTACATTCTTCTTCTCAGCTTTTTCTCAAATGTTTAGGAACTAGGAACAAGCTACAGCTATTTCTTTTCCTATGATGTGCTTCTCTTAACTACTGCTTCACATATCTCCATTTAAATACTGGTCCTACCTTAATGATAAAACTAACACCATAACAAGTAAAATCTTTACTCATTAAATGATAACCCTCATTGGAAAGTGAGAGCCTGTACTTTTAAAACTGCCACAGTGAATTAAACAGCAATTTAATCATGCGCTGTACAGGAAATGCAAGCATGATGATTTCATAGGCAGGGAAATGGAGAAATTACCATTAAATTAAGGATGGACAATCTGTCCCCTATAGTCATCTCACCTATGGGGCATGTCCGGCACTCAACCTCTTTGTGCCCAGCTGGAGTGCCTGCAGATTAAAGCATAATATCTTTTTTTATCTGGAGCGGGGTGAAATAAGGAGCAAATGTTTCCTACATATTTTTCCCATGGGTAAAAAGTACCATCCTCTCCACTGACATCCCTGTGCACTGCCGTGGTATTAGGACTGAGACAGCTTCTATTTTAAACTAAAATTTTAAGTACTCTTTACAAAAATATTACTTCAAAATCAGAGAAGACAAACTAGGTTCACAGAATGATTTGATGCAAAAACTGTACCCTAAACAAAAATAGGTCTAATATAGTTTTTATTCTATGGTAGAAAACTTTGCTAACAAATTACTTTGGCACAAAGCTTTGTGTGTATCGATTAGACAAATCTTAGCTGCATGGTACAAAACAGTAAATACAACTAAAGGTGTAGCTGGAAAGATTAATGAAAGCCACCTAGCTATACAAGAATAGGAAACCAACCCCAAGTCAGCTGATAATTTTTAGTTTTTAAAGTAACTGAAGGCAGTTCAGTAAACTAAAGAGAATATTTTAGATGTAGAGGCAACAACAGGGAAAGGTTCAATCTCCAAAAAAGGAAGGAGGGAGGGAGGGAGGGAGGAAGGAAGGAAGGGAGGAAGATGGACTTTGCTGTGCTCTTCTTTGATTGCTCTCAAGTTTAACAAGGATATGCCACACTTCTGGCAAATAAATAAGCTAGGGCAGATCACTTTGTTTTAGCAAGGTAGTGTTTTCTACATAAGTGGACTTCTCACTGCAGATATTCTTCCTCAGAAAATAAATGAAAATTCCTCCTTCTATGGATGCATCTGAATTATTGAATTAGAATTACTGAATTCATACATCATGCTAAGCCATGGATTACTTAACCATGTTTCATCAAATTTTAATTGGCTGTATTCACACAAGATACTTAATAAAAAGCAACAAGAAAGGACAGATACTGGAGCCTGTACTACCTTCTCAGAGATAGAACGGGAATAACAAACATTATTGAAATGACAAGAGAAATAACAAATCACTGAACCCTGCTGGCATTAAGTTTTTAAACAACTTAAATGTGAATTTGCTGACCTTCTAGTAAAAATGTATAACTTGTTCCTCAAACAGGTCTCAGTCCCAAAGGCCTGGAAGATATCCAGTGTAACACCATTTTTTTTAAAAAAGGGACTTGGGAAACTAAAGTCCTGTCAGTTTAACATTTATTTGGCGCAAATAGATAAAGATAATAATCACAGAAAACAACAGTTAAGTATACAGAGCAATAAGTCTTGCTGAAGAAAAATCAGCAGAAGTTCTGTAAAGGTGAAACTCTGTCTCACCAACCTTCAGAAGTATTCAGTGTCAATACGCAAGGGGAATTTGTTTAATTAACCTGTGGAATTCATTTCCGTAAGACATGGTGATGGCCACTAAATTAGATGGCTTTAAAAGGGGATTGAATAAATCCATGGAGGAGATCTATCAAGAGCTACCTTGAAAATTCAGTATTACTACCAAGTTGGTGCCTGCTTGCCTCCAAATAACAATTGCAAAGGAACAACCTCCCTCTCTTGCTTGTGAGCACCCCGAAGCACCTGATTCGCCATTGGGAGAAACAAAACAATGGACCAAGATGAGCCTTGGTCTTCCAACAGAGCTATTCTTCTGTTCTTATCACTGCACTTCAGTTTGTTTATTTATTTATTCAATTTATATAGCCGCCCATCTCAGACCAGTGACTCTGTTACTTTACACAATACTTTACTACTATTTAGTTGGCATTATTGGAGATCACCTTGAAAGAGTGGTCAGTTTTATGCAGCATTTGATGCTAAGAACAAACAGCAGCCATAAATCTTTCCAATAGTGACACAAGTAGGACAAGTCAAAATAAAAACCCCATTTAGTATAACTAATGCAACACAGAAGTCTCACAGTTACTCAATCAATTCTTTATTCACCAAATGCTTACATGCCCAAAGGAAGTTTTTATTATTTCTACAAATTGATGGGTTTCTATAACATGCAAAACAAAAAACGCTCAATTTTGAGGACAGGAGCCATATGCAGCTATTTCAATGTTACAGATATTGCTAGAGAAACAATTATGATTTTGAATATACATCATCGGTACTGAAGGACCTAAAGATGTGTTTATTGACACTTTGCTATCTTTAATAGTGACTTTGAAACGATTTCCATACAAGTAATAATGAAATAAAGAAAACAAAGGTCTGCAACTGATCTACAGATTCCAAAAAGTTGGGTATGTGTTTCTTAGATTTATACTCTACATCTCCTCCAAGAACTCAAGGTGACATATCTAGCACTTCCTCCTCCGCTTTTATATCCAAAATAACCCTGTAAATAAGTGGGTCGAGAGAATGTGACTGGCCCAAGGTCACCACGAGCTTCCATAGCTGCGGGTGGATTTGAGTCTAGTGTTTCCACTTCTAATCCAACATCTTAAGCCCTAAACCACACAGAGGTTTTTTCCTTCAAAGCAGAAATCTTCAGCATTTTCAACTCTGAGAGATGTACAAGTGGCCAGATCCGAGGCTGTATATATGCATCCCTTTTTAATCCTTCTCTCACCCGCATACCCATCCCTTGTGGCCTTTCATTGTCCTCCTTGCTCAGATCTTGGTGCTTAGAGAAAAGGGGAGGCAGTGAGTATTTTTCTGACTGACTCACTTGAGATCCACAGTGATTGCTCTGGTTGTCAGTGCAGATAAGCTACTAGCTGTCAAGCTCAGTACTGATTCCAAGCCATCAATGGCAACAGGAAATCAGCAACTACAATTTCCTTCTAGCAGCTGGTTAGCCGGCTAGTAGGAAAAGCAAGCAGAGATCCTTGCACTGCCCTGAGAGCCAGACTGATTCCTGGCCAAAGACTGCTGACTCCTGCTTTAAAGCAACTTCTTTCCTCATTCCTATGTTTCTATATTCTGTAAAAGCTAGTGCCCCAAAAGAAAGCACACAGGAATTGTTTTTATCTTGCATTAAAAACAAACACCTCCCTCCTAAAGAAAACCCCTGCGTTTCTTCTGTGCCTGAGCTATGGCCAGAAATCTCTTATCCAGGCCTTTACCAAACCTAACTCTGTTGCAACGGAGCCTCACCCCTAGGGAATGCAAGGAGCAGGCATGTCTACAAAGATTAACAATTAAAACTTTCACAATATTGCGGAGAAATAATGAAAGAGTTTTCTCCATTTTGATCGTTCGGCTTTCTGATAAAAACTAGAACCAAGCCAGGACTGTTCGTTTGAAGGAGTTCCCAGGAGGGGACCCCTGCAAACCTGCTATAGTAAAAAGCAACCAGGAGTCTTGTGGCGCCTTAAAGACCCACATGCTGATTGTGCCATCAGCTCCTGCAGGCAGCAGTCCACTTCATCGGATCCACCCTGGAACTGGCAAAGTTTCCCCCATTCTTGCCCTCAGCCAGACAAGAGCGCCTGAAAGAAGTTTGCATCAGTTGTATGAAGCAACCGATGCATCAACTGTAGGCATACAAGAAGTTCTTTTTTCCCTTTTGTTTTGTTTGGGGGGGGGGGTTGCTGTTTCCATAGCCATCAGGCCTGCATCACTCTAACAATCTGAAACAGATTTTGCCTTTATGGATATCAGTCTGACTTTCCAGATGCGTGTGTTTTGATTTATGAGCATTAGCAAACCGAGTTCTTTCGGCATGTGCTGTCCTGTTTGCTGGAGGCATAATCCTCTTCACCCACACATTCAGCTGTAAGGGGGGAAGAAAAGAACAAGAGGGGGAAAATTTTGAGCTCCAGGGCACCATTATGGCTTCTTACATCTGTATGAAATGCAATGGCCTGGGGGCGGGCTGGGGTGGAGTACTTTTTTAGAACACAAATGTCAAAATGAAGTGCCAAGGTGCATCTGTCCTACAAACCAGCTCCAGGGTGTTAATAGAGAAAACGTGATGTATATTTAAAACAGACATCACCCACAAGTATTGTAGAGAGAGCATCAGCATTGCAGATTATATGAAGAACAGGATTAAAAGATTGGGGGTCATATTATGGAGACCCTCCTTCACTTGAGTAAAGACCTTTGAGTTGAGTACAACCCCTGGTAACAATATGGGTGCAACCATACAGGTTTTTCAGCAATATTAAGGAAGCAGTTTGCCACCTCTTCCTTCTCCTCCCATCCAAGTACTAATGCACTTCCATATATACATGCCATACAATACCACAGATACAAATACAGACATACACACACATCCTATCTTTCCATCATATTTATTTGGGAATAAGATACAGTGTTAAACCTAAAGAGATACAGACATTGTAATTTTTACCATTGTTCTTACTGCTCCTTATACTTTCTCCTATAGTTTGTGGATGGTTCCTCTCAAGCCCTACTGAGCTTGGCAAGATCAAAAAAGCAAGAACTACACAGATTTCGATTCCTTCAATGCCAGTCTGGAAGTCGATACAGAATCTCGGAAACTGTAAGAAGAATTTCCAACCCTCCTTTATAGTGAGTTTATTAAGGCAGAGTCTCTGAATGATTTGAAATGCTTCTTCCCAGATTTCTTAACACCTGGCCTGAGCTGCCATTTAGGAGACAAGCTACCAATGGACTCACCTTCTCTCTTTTGGTTGTTTCCCTGTACTTTCCCTTCCATTCCTATTCCAGCCCCTCTACAATCTCTCACCAAGCCATGTATCATTACAGGAATAGGAAAATACTGAAGATCTGTTTGACAGTGCCTGCCTTAAGGCCCAACTTCAGAGGACAGATAAACTAAATCTAGCAGTTCTATCACAACACTCTCAGAGGTTGGCACCTAGCAAATAGGATCTTTTGACACTCCCAGTACTAATCTAAAACCCTCTTGCTAAAAGTTAAGAACCCAGTATTTTTTCAATCTTGGAGCCCACATCTAAAGCAAAACCCAGGGTCTTTTGCATAGCTCTCCTCTCAAGGGCTACTGTATCTGGGATGCAAAACTCTGGGCAATGGCTAGATGGCAATAAAAATACACAGAAAACTAACACTTTGCTGGTATCCACCAGTCACTTAGATTGTTGTAGTCCAGATAGGGTAGCTCTATTCCTCCCTTTTCTAAAAGTTATACCGCTGAACTAGAGGTTCTAGTCCATCACCACCACCTCACTATAATTTATTAAGACAAATAAGTACAATGAGAAACCATCAATATGACTGCAAAATGCAAAAAAGGAAAAGAAACTCCCAACTTTAATCCTTGCCATCTCCCAGTATGGCTAACGCAACATAGGTAGCCTTGCCTAATACGATTCCTTCTAGTTGGGTTGGACGTCAACTCTCCTAACCTTCAGCCAGCACAGTTGAAGATCAACACATTTGGAAAGCACCAGGTTGGGAAAACTTATTGTTCATACAATATAATTCTGTCTTCTCAATTGGTGCATTCAAAATATACTGAGAATTATGGGATCTGTAGCCCAAGACATCTAATTGACAAAAGCTACTGTTGACGAAGCTGAGCTAGAAGGCCTAATGATTTGACTTGGCATAAGGCAATTTTGTAGGTACACAGTAAGATTTTGGTGTGTGCTTATATGAACTGAAGAACAGCAAAGTAATATAATGCTCAGGGCACATTAAACAGAATAAGTGTATATTTATAACTTCTCACCACTAATTAAAGCCTTACTTGGAGAGATGAGAAGCAAACTAACTGGCATGTGTTTATAAAAGCTTGCTGATGGTTTACAGATACAAAGACTAGCATAAGAGTTTCATGGACTTTTAGTACATTTAGCTGAACAGGCCTGGATCTACACAGAGGTGAAAACTGCTGTAGAAGCAAGACATTTAAAAAAAAACATTGATTTAAAATATAATGATATAAATGGAATCCTTCAGTCAAAAAAGTAACAATTTCTGATGATCCAGGCTAAATCAGTATAGCCCAAGTTTCATTATTATTATATTTTACCTCAAAGGTTCATTTGTGTACAAATTTATCAGGAGCAGCAATGTCCTCAGAACCCCATGATTAAGTTGTTCTAAACTGCAGTGCTTCAGGTATTTAAATTGATGAATTGGTCTCTTTGTGCACAGGATTCATATTTTATTGCTGAAAGGATGCAGGATACTTAAATTACACTACAATCAACTTGTCAGAGCAACTTAGAAAGTCTACTAATGTAGATGTAGTTTATCACATTTCATTGCAAAACAAGGACCTTATAATTCAGTATTTCATTTAAGTTGCACAAAAGGATATTTTAGCCAAGTTTAAGGTGAGCTGCAATAGGAGTATAAATGGTAATTATCTCAGGAAATGTAAGCGATTAATTCTCAGCCAGTGGCAGATAATTCATAACATGACTTCCACGGGAATAAACATTTATTTTATTAGTAATTGCAATTACAGTGGTACCTCGGTTCACGAACACTTCTGTTCACGAACAATTCGGTTCACGAACAGCTCCAGTCGCAAAATTTTGCCTCCGTTCGCGAACTCCGCATCGGATTACGAACAGGATCTGTGGCCATTTTCCCTCCCGTGACACATGGTCGCGGCTTCCTGTAGGGAGGGGGACTCTCCCTCCAAGCAGTAACCGCCTCCCCACACGCCTTCCTGTCCTCCACACCAGAAGTCGCATCGAGCAAGGTTAGCTTTCTCTCTCTTCATACTGTACTTTGTGTCATATTTTTGCAGTTTAAAAAAAAAAAAACATATGGTTCAGAATGGATTAACCGTAATTACATTGAACCTTATAGGGAAATTTGATTCGGGACGCGATCAAAAATCGGTTGGCGACCAAATTCGTAGGGGTCAGAACGGATTAACCGTATTTACATTGAACCTTATGGGGAAATTTGATTCGGTTCACGACCAATTCGGTTCGCGACCAGAGTCGCGGAATGAATTAAGTTCGTGAACCGAGGTACCACTGTATAAGAAAAGGACCTTGGATTTTTAGAGTGTCAACAGATTTAAACAATGGCTTTGGGCTCAAAATCTAAGCAGGTTTGGGCTTGGTTAGTTCTTGGACTGGAGACCCCCAAGAAATTCCAGACTGGTAATCTAGACTGGGAAATAGAAAAAAATCCCAGCAGAAAGTAAGAACAAACCACATCCTTCTTGCAGCCAAGAAACCTCACAGCCAAGTTCATGTCCAGGAACTTCTCAGCAGTGAGCTTGACTTGAGGGAGATCTTACTTTTTCCTTTGCTTTAGAAGGATGAAATATGAACACACAGCTATTATTTCAAAGTATGAAGACTACCTTAGAAAGCATTCCAATGCCTATATTTTCCAACTTGGCAACTGCCAAGTGTTTGGACTTCAACTCCCAGAATTCTCATCAATGGCCATGCTGGCTGTGGAATTGTGGGATTTGAAATCCATACACCTGAAAATGGTCACAGTTGGGAAACACTGCTCTTGAGTCTACTGCATAAGGAAACAGAATGATATGGCTTTAAAAATGTATAAGAGGAGGCATGGACAATTAAGCTAAAACGAAGAATTAAATGTTTAATTTTTGGCACCCTGTTTTATTGTTTATGGTAATATTTCAATTCATTTCGTATATGAAAGAAAGAAGAAAAAGAAATGAAGTGAGAAACATGTATATTGCCTCCAACTACTGAGCAGCGATGAAGAAGGGGAACAGGCCAAATTGTTCAGTTGATGCAATAAAGCTACACATGACAGTCATTCCTAAATCTAAATGTTACATGGCATCTGAATTTGAATATACACTGTCTTTCAGGTATGGGTTTTAACATTTAGTTTCAGAAGATGCCCTCAATCCCTCCCCTCCTTGATTGAGAAAACGTTTTGTTATTTTAAAAGACAAACACAGAACTTGGAACAAAAAGCTGTCATAACTAAACTGGGAAAAAAAGGAGGTGTACCATCTCCTTAACAGCTCGGGTAAATGATTGGAATTATCCCCCAAAGCTATGGGAAATTCAGGAGAAAAAAGCAGAATGTTTTGCTTTAATATTTAAGTTGTTTCCATAGAAATAGAGAAATATTTTAGCCAGGATACTGCATCAGACTTTTTTCTGGGTGTGCTAGATATAACTTTTTGCTCTTATGACTGTGTACAAAATAGTGCATAATTCTCAAATTGTTACAGATTTTTATCGTGTTCATGAATATAGCCTTACAATACTTATGTCATCATTTTTCCTTGATAAGCTTAGAGTTCTGTAAGATCCTGAGCTAAGCAGTAAATAAGTAGTTTCTAGACCAGCATGGTCTTGTGATCTGCCTAGAACACTGTTCTTTGTTTTAGATTTTTTCCCTTTTAATTCATTTGGAAGCAGTTGTTTTACTGAGGGAACTCCACCTTTTTTTCCTTTAACAAGAGATGGCTCCATGTTAATAAATGAAGTTAAAAAAAAAATCAGTAAAGTTTTATTTTCTTTATCTCTTATAAGAATTGTCTATCTCCAAAATAGAGATAAAGAAATGCTAAATCCTCAATGCTGTAAGACCACAAGATGGAGCTATAGGCATTATTTCATTATTTCCATTTTTACACTTATTCACCAGTAAGGCAGTAAAGATTGTGGAAGCCCTGTCTCTCTTATAGACTAGGATTGGGGGAAGATGCCAGGTAAGATGTCACCTGGAATATAGATAGTGGCAGCAGTAACTACCAAGAAGTTATATCAAGGCAGAAAGGTGGGGTGAGTAGTATACACCAAGAGAGCTTCCAGGTAAGGTGGTTTGAGACCTCTGAACTTTCATTCTACAGGCCCAGCCCTGCTGCTACAATAAGTATTTGTAATTATTAACATTTATATATTTTGCCTGCAGATATTTCCTTTTGTATAAGAATGCCAAAATTAATCATGTAAGCAATTACTATACCAGCTGCATACCCCCAGTGTTGCAAATTCCAGAGCCAAGAGCTAGAAATGTCTTTAATTGAGTTTTATTTGTATAAGATTATGATACACTTATTATTGCTTCATGGGAAAGACACCTCAGTGTCTTGCATCTTTGTAAGAGTAATCCCCATTCTTCTCTCTGAAAATTAGGGTAAGGGAACTCACGCCAAATATCTAGGAGCAGTTTAACTACAGCTTAAAAGGAAGTCAAGGAAATCTACATTTAGATGCTGGAGATTAAAGCAAGTCTGAACAAAACCCATGTTTTTCTTGTGCTGGTGTCCCTATACAAAACACAATCACACTTGGAGTCAATATGCTAAGATTTTAGCCAGATATGAAATTAACTCAGATCACATAATTGAGAAACCCATACTGTTTTCTTTGATGCTTTAGAAACTTTGGATGCCTTCTCCCACTTTCAGTATTTTCCTCTAAGATCCTATGATTGGAAAGAGTTTCAAAATGCTTGCCTGTTTTAAGCATATTCTCTAGTCTAGCCATAGAATAGACACATAACAGGAAAATGCCCATTTACCCAAGAAGCAAACTCTACTAACAATTCTTTCAAAAAACTCAAATATATTCTTTGTGTGCTTTGTATAATACCAAAACAAGTCTCGTTATTCAAAGGTATACTATCAAAAGTTGTGTTGATGATACTCAAAATACTTGTTATGTCCATCAAAAATACTTGTTACTTCCATCAACTGCAGCTTGCACAGTCATTAGTCAAGGATGATGGGATTCTCTGCATAAACTTATAGTCTTGCATTAAATGAACCAGAACATGCCTTAAGTTTATGTACCTCTATGGCTGCAAGGATGAGACCAAAAGCATTTGCTTTTAATTTTTAAGTAATCACAACTTCTCATTAAATACAAATCCAGGGAGCTATATTTAGAATAAACTACAGTCAGTGAACAAGCCAGAATCAAAAGCCACAACATTCAGAACCTAAGAGAATTCTGATGCCTTAATTTGAGCTGGCTCAGTTACACTAGAGATTGATTGCAGACAAATACAAGTCCAACACACCTACCAGTCAAGCAATATTAAAGTATCCTGAACAGTATAAAAACAGTATTTTTTAGCTAGATAAAATGGGGGCATGGAAGAAGGCTTGAAAGAGGTGGCTGGAAAACTTTATGAAATGTTCCCTCTAAACAAGCTCAAGACTCAAAGCCAAAGACCAAGTATAGACATAGGACAAAGAAAAAGCAGAGGATGAGAAATGCTGGTCTTTGCCCTCAGTGGTATGATGATCTCTTGAGCATCTTCATTTCCTTCTAGTTAACTTAAGGATTCAAGAATGGAAACCCTCCTCCTCCTCCTCCTTCTTCAAGAAATTGCATTCATGACATTTTATATCTTTTTTCAAAAACAAACTTTTTATGGACTAGTCTGCTAGGCTACCCTTTTCTTAAAAATGTCTTTCCATCTTACAAAACTGGGTTATTTCAACTTTCTAAGCAGAGGAAATGCTGGAAGGGTTTTTTTTTTTAAATCTAATGTGCTATTACCCCTCTCCAAACTTTTTGTATTTATATCCTGACTTTTCTCATCCCCTCATTTTTGTCCCCACTACAGTCCTATGAGGTAGGCTGGAGAAAGAGAGGGGGCCTGGTCCAGAGTCATCTAACAGTTAAATAGAGATTTGAACCTGTGTCTCAAACATATTCATAAATGCCCCAGAACAGAATCATATATGCAAACCCACAATGGCTAGGCAGAGGCTAAGGAGTGGGATGGAGAAAATGGTGAATGGACATAGAAAGAGAATGGAGAATATGGGGGAAGGAAGGTGGTCCGGTCACTTTAAAAATGAAGAAGCAATGTCGACATTGTAGCTCTTAGGTTCCAAGTAGACAGGACTTTCAGAGATTAAAGTAGACTTTTTTTGGACAATACCAATCAGATGAACCTTATGTAAAATATTCTGATTCCTGCTGGCTCTGATCACCTATCTTCATTTCTATCTGGTATACTGAACATTTCAAGTCATTCATCATTCTACATTGATAACTGAAACAGAAGAATTTTCTCTTCTACATCTTTTCCCACTTCTAATGGCTTAAGAACAGGATAGAAAATAAACATTTCAACAGGCAAAGATGGCCTCAGTTCTTGAGAAATGCCAAAAGGATTATGGATGAGGGAGACCCAACAACCCCACAACAGGATCTAGAGAACTTTTCTCATCAAGTTCAGAAGAACATACATTTCCCCTCACCATCTATAATTTTATTTTTTTTTAATCTACATCACCACAAAGGAAGATTAACTATAGTTACAAGGTAGAGCCACCTAGAGTTTCTGGATGATTGAACTGGCTCATAATTGATTAAATAAATAAGAAAGGCAGGAATTAATTCAAAAATCTTAATTTATTACTGGAACAGACCATGTAGTAATTTTTAAAAACAAAGTATGCAGCATTATAAAGAACAGAAGAACCGTCAAGTTGGTTCCTTTGCAAAAAGTGGGCACTGTTCAAAGCCACTGAAAGCCAATGCCATATGTTATGTGGAGTGGAAGAGAAGAAAAAGAATTTTCCAAGCCCAGTTTTATGCCATATCTACTGAAATTTGAACATTATTTCAGACCTTACTGTTGAAAGCTAACATCCAGCCAAGAAATACAGTGACTAGAAGACCAAAACTAGTTAACAGCAAAGGGGGAGAGAGCTTGGGTGGGTTTTCATAAATCTGTTTACTCAGCTGTCAAACATTTTCTATACAGAGTCCGTTTCTTTTTTGTATTCTGGGAAATCTTTTTCCTGAATTTTATCCAACTCCCTAAATCTTCATTACCACTGAACCTAAACCATGCATGTGTCCCTTAAGGCAGACTGTATTCTCTCAAGTTTAATCAGTTAAGAAAGATTTGAAAGCTGGCTTTAGAAGGGTTACATGTTTTCAAGAAGTACCAAGGAGTTGAATTCCTTTCCACGGAGAAATTTTATCTGAGATTCTTCTACAAGACCAAAAAGGAATAAGGGTGAACAGGCAGACAAAATGGGCAATCTTCGAAGCATTTCAGAGAAGAATAAAAAGCAGCAAAGAAAAGGAAGAGAACAAAAGGTTGCCCTGTTTTAACTATGAGAAAGAAAGAAACTGAAATAGTGCATGGTCAGATTTGGAAAACGAACTAATGTAGCTAAGACTATGTTAATTTGGCAGGCACACAGATGATTTTTTTTAAATTACACCACCCAGAAAAAGATACTGCACCACCCTCATTTCACAGGAGGAAGCATATTTTTTCTGAGATTCCCTTCAAAATAATACTGGATGACACCAGTTTGTCCTATGAGCATTCATACAAGTGCCATATAGACAGAAAGGTGGGGTAAGAATTAAATCATCCATCATCATCATCATCATCATCTCCTTCCAGAATTCAGATAAGACTACATATTATCCATACAGGTTTACCTCCATCCATCATTCCCTACCACAGTGTTTCTCAAGCTTAGCAATTTTAAGATGTGTAGACTTCAACGCCCAGAATCTTTGGACATTAGCTTTTCTGACTATAGTTATAGAAGCTATAATTCATATCTTGGAGAGTGCCATGTTGTCAACCCTTGAAAGTATCTAAGGGTGATAAGGATTAAAAAAAACCCCAAACTCAAGTGTTGTGTATATCTGATTTAGTGTACCCAAGTAGTACAGTACACTAGTGTATTTAGTGTAATTCTGGGAGTTGAAGTCCACATATCTTAAACTTGCCAAGGTTGCGAAACACTGCCCTACCATAACTTTGACAGCTGCTGCTGGGAGTGGCTTAGACCCACAAGATGCTCACAGCTCATATAATGTGGAATACAATGGAGATATTGCTGGAAAAACTACTGTAAGACACAGGCTCTTGAACATTAATCCTCAGGCTATTAAGTCCAATATTATTCAACATAATTCATGAACTGGTCAGATTTCATAAGTTTTTAATTTAGAAATCTAGACATTTATTCCCAATTTAGCATGTTCTGAATAGCAGGAGACATTTTCCATATTATAAATGAAGTGGTTTCCTAAAAGAAAAATATGCCTTGCTTTCTAGAAGTGATCGAATAGTTCATGAAATTCTGGTAGGGCTTATCATTTATTTGTTCCTGATATTTATACATAAATCTCATTCTCAACTTAAAACCTGAGTACACTAAATCAGATGTGCGCAACACTAAGTTGTTGTTTTTTTCAGTCTTTATCATCCTTAGATACTTTCAAGAGGTGACAAAATAGCACTCTCCAAAATTCCATAACTATAGTTAGAAAAGCTAATGTCCAAAGATTGTGAAACCTCATTCAAGACTGGCACAGTATATGACATTTTTAAAACTAATAAGGTTATGCTCGGTGAGGACCTGGGTAGAAATGCCAGGAAATCCTATCTAAGTGCCTGGAGGTCCATGGTGGAAAAAAGCAGGATATAGACGCACCAACAACCTGTGCCTTGAATGATACTTCTTTCTTATTCAGTATATTTCTAGGAAACTCAAAATATACTCTAATGTACTATACAGAAAGGCAATTAAATAACTCACATAACCAAGAGTCTAGGTCCAACATAATATTCTTAATATTCTCTTGTCTCACTAGCAGGATACAGTGCTATACAAGAGCACAGTAAGCATTGCAGATAATAGGCATCACAGACAGGAGTTTGTGACATACTTTAGCAAGAGAGCTCACTAGTAATGAAACTGGATGCAAATCCACCTTATTTAATGATGCATCTCTATTCACATCATTAGGGTTTGGATTGACAGCCATAAACAGTCGGCCCAAATCACTGACCATTTATGTACTTATTTTTTATTTATTTATTATATTTGTAGTGTATAGCTGCCCATCTCACAAAAAAGTGACTCTGGGCGGCATATAACACTCAATTAAAAAGAAAACCAATACATACATATAAAATAGTCATTATTAAACTATAAAAACTATAAAAAAGTAAATGGAACAAGATAGGATGGTGTTAACCACAGTAAGGGAGCCATCGCAAAATCTCCCCAGTCCCCTGGGACCCCCAGCCGGATCACATAGACAGGTCTTGAGGGGCTTGCAGAATGTTAAGAGGGATGGAACTGACCTCACTTCTGGGGAGAGAATAAAATTCAGATTTTAGATTAACTGATTTCATTCAAAGCACAACCAATATCCAATGGTAAATAAATATAATTACAAGTCCGGAGGAAGTATTTCTGCCTACTGAAGCATATCACCTACTCAATTCATGGGTGTAACTAAATACCCAATGATTCTAAATTTATTTTCTTTGGGTTGTGTTTTATTTTGCTCAGTGCATTAATTTTTGCTATAATGTGTGCAGGAGCCTATTCCAGTGTTTCTCAACTCTGGCAACTTTAAGAGGAGTGGACTGGCTGGCTGGGGAATTCTGGGAGTTGAAGTCCACTCATCTTAAAGCTGCTAAGGTTAAGAAACACTGGCCTATACAAATCCCTGTGGGATAGGATATTTGATTAAAAGAGCTTTGTTTAAAGAAACTGAGGAAATGGGGAGGGGGGAGAGAATAAGCACGCATGTGCATGAAAAGAAAAAGCAAATGGAGGAAGAGAATGGCAAGGTATAATCAATGGCCTGTAACAAGATCACAAAGTATAATCACACCTGAAAAAGTAGCTTCGTAACATTTGTTTATCACATGGTCATTTAAATACTGTTGACTATTTAGTTCAGTGATAGATCACATTCTTTGAATGCAGATTATCAGATTCAATCTCTGGCATAACCAGGTATGTTTGGGAAGGATCTCTGGCTCAAACCCAGTGAAGTAACTACCAACTGATATAAGCCAATCTTCCCCAATCTGGTACCCCCCAGATAATGGTCCCAAAATTCCCAGCCAGCAAGGCTTGATGATGGATGGATGTTTTTACTCTTAGTCTAGAAGCGATACTTTGCAGTCCTCAAGTGAATTGTAGGAGAGTGCTATCATCAGTGCTGGAGCAAAAGTAGAAGTCCTCTCCAATCCTATTAGTGGAATTTTCTGAAGATGCTGGAGAATCAGCCTGAGAATTTCTGCACACAAAGCAGAAAGGGACAGGGAGAATAGCAACCAAGTGATATTTTTGTACACTGATCCTTTCACAGAATAAAACCTGTTCCTTATCACACAATTAAACTGAAACATCTACCTATGTTATTTAAATAAATACGGAACTATCCCTTCAGCCTAGCCTTGTAAAGTCAGGAACAGAATTGGAAGATGATTTGTTGACATGTTAGCTTCCTGTAGTTACGGTGCCATTGTGTCATCAGATGGAAGGTGTCATGACCAGTCACCAAAATATCTCCAAGCATTACCTACACATGCCAGATATGAGAGCCAAGTTCTGGTTTTATGTCAGGCATTCCAAAAAAAAATTTTTTTAAGTGGGAGGAAGAACATAGCACACACTGGTGGAGTGAGGGTAATATCTGCTATTCAGCAGATTGATGCTCCAGACTAGGTGATGATTGCTTCCATTTCCTTCAGCCAACATACACCTTTCATCTCTGGCAAGAAGACAGAAAAAGCAGACCATGCCCTCTACTTTTGTCCAGTTTCGAAGGTGCAGAAATAAAAACTCCAGAAAGATTCAGTGCAGACAATGTATCAGTGATTTTTTACCAACTATGGTTTAGGATGACATCTGCATATACATTTCCGGAAAGAGCTAAAGACCTGGCTCTGGCAGCTTGCATGAGGCGATAAAAGCTCTAAATCCTGGGGGTGGCTGGTGCCCTAATGATGCTCCCTGAGCTACTCGCCAATTCCATCAATTCTTGGAATTTATTATTTAAGACTGCTTTTATATTGTATTTTAATTGCTTTTATCTTTTCTGTAAACCGCCCAGAGTCACTTTTTAACGAGATGGGAGGTGACAACTTTGACATATAAATAAATAAATTTAACCATACTTAAAACTAATCTGGTTCTATTCTTAATCTGAAAATGAAAGTAAGATTTGAAACCAGTTACAAACTGTCCAGAGGGAAATGCTGGGCAGTATTAAAATCTATACAGATGTAATTCTAAATCATAGTTAAGATCAACCAAGACAGTTGAAGATTGATGGAAACAGAAGCATTACAACTACTATGACCATTGCAGGTCACGCTGACAAATGCAAGGTACAGAGATGATATGATTCCCATATTAAACTATCAGATACAATTCAAAGTGTTGGTGGTGACGTATAAAGCCCTAAGCAGCTTAGACTTTGACTATCTACAGCTGTGTAGAAACCTTGGCAACTTTAAGATGTGTGGACTTCAATTCCCAGAATTCCCCAGCCAGCATTAATGTGTCTCTTCAGAAAATAGCTCGGCTGTCAAAGATTCAACTATCTAGCATCCAGGAAAGGGCTTTGTGGCTCCCGTGGTGGGGAATTCACTTCTTCGGGAGATGCAGTTTTAAATACTCTCCCTGTATTTAGAAAGTTAGTATAAACAGTTCTCTTCTAACAAGCTTTTAATAATAATTATAGTAGTAACAAAATTATTTAAAGCTTGATGTTTATCTAGATTTCAGTTGTATTGATGCAATACATTTTTTTACTAATGTAAGCCATCACGATTGTCAAACAGATAGATATGTGGGCTATAAATTGAATAAATGAATAAATGAATGAATAAATAACACAGTTTTACAAAAAGCATTGCATTTGTATGAGGCTATTATACTGTGCATTCATTTGTTAGTCTTTTTTTTTTAACTATCTCTGCATTTGGAAATAATGGCTAGGTATATGGTGCTCACATTAATTAAAAAAACCCTAAAGTTTAGAAGCTGATAAATGTATAACAGTAAATACATTACTGTATACTGACCACAAAGATATGTATTGTCAAGACCATAGCGTTCCCAGTGATAACATGTGATAGCACAAGCTGGATTACTCAAAAGGTAGAAAGAAAAATGAATGTTTTTGAATAGTGATGCTGGAGAAAATTTGTGGAGAATACCTTCGGTCACAAGTTGTTCAAACAATTTAGTACTAGATAAAGTAAAACCAAACTGGGCATTGCAAGCACTAATAATGAAGCTATTTTGGACTTGAAATGCAAAGGCAACAGTTATTGGGGATATTAAGGGTATGCTTGGAAAATCTGAAGGCTATCCAGAAAGAACCATAGAAGGTAAGATGGCTAAATGCTATCCTTGGTGGTATGAGCATAAGCTTAAAAGAACTCAAAGAAGCAATTATTGACAGACAACCCTAATGCCCATTCACAAAGACTGAACAACTTAACAGCAATGAGGTATTGGGGAGGACTGTTTGTTGATTCTTGGTAAAAATGAAAATTCACTACTGTGAATTCACTAGAGCAGTGTTTCTCAACCTTGGCAGCTAGATGATGTGTGGACTTCAACTCCCAGAATTCCCCAGCCAGCATGCTAGCTGGGGAATTCTGGGAGTTGAAGTCCACACACCTTCCAGTTGTCAAGGTTGAGAAACACAGCACTAGAGTAACTAATCTTCAATATTTTTATTTTTTATTTATTTTATTTAATAGACTTGTCCCCGCTTATCTCCCCACAACGGGGGACTCTGGGCGGCTTACAACAAACTAAAATCAGAAATACATAATTAAAGTTATAAAAACCAGACTTACAAAGATAAAGATAAAAAGGCTAAAAAATCCAAGAGGCCAATAGAGGCCACACCAGGCCGCTAAGGGGCCAGCCAACCCCATTTCTGGTATCCTCCCTCCCCGCCCCAGGCCAGATGGCAGAGCCAGGTCTTCAAATCCCTCCGAAAGGCCTGGAGTGAGGGGGCCTGTCTCACCCCCGGGGGCAAGATGTTCCAAAGGGCAGGAGCTACAGCAGAGAAGGACCGCCTTCTGGACCCCGCTAGTCGAAGTTCTTTTACCGCGGGGATCTAGAGCACGCCCTCTCTGTGAGATCGGGTGGGACGGGTTGAAATCGTGGGGGCAAGGCAGTCCTTCAGGTAACCTGGCCCCATGCCATGTAGGGCTTTAAAGGTGATAACCGACACCTTGAATTGGACCCGGAAGCAAACCAGTACCCAATGCAGCTCACGGAGCAAAGGTGTTATATGGGTCCTTCTTCGGGCCCCAAAAATTGCTCACTCAGCCGCATTCTGGACCAGCTGAAGCTTCCGGATACTCTTCAAGGGTAGCCCCATGTAGAGCGCATTGCAGTAGTCTATCTGGGAGATAACAAGGGCATGAGTGACTGTTCGCAGGGCATCCCAATCCAGGAAAGGGTGTAACTGGTGCACAACCCAAAGCTGTGCAAAAGCCCTCCTGGCCACGGCTGCCACCTGCTCTTCAAGCAGGAGCTGTGAGTCCAGGAGGACCCCCAGATTACGCACTCGGTCTGTCTGGGGCAGTGCTACCCCATCCAGGACCAACGATGACAACATCCCGGATACAGAGGAGCCATTAACCCACAGCTACTCCGTCTTGCCAGGGTTCAGCTGGAGCCTGTTGTTCCCTATCCAGACCCTCACAGCCTCCAGGCACCGCAAGAGGGCGGTCATGGCATCACTTACCTCACCAGGGATGGAGATATATAGTTGAGTATCATCAGCATACTGATGATACCTCATCCCATGATGACGGATGATCTCACCCAGCGGTTTCATATAGATGTTGAAAAGGAGCAGAGAGAGAACTGAACCCTGCGGCACCCCACAAAGGAGGGGCCGAGGATGGGACCTCTCGCTCCCTATCACCACCGATTGGGATTGGCCCCAGAGAAAGGAGGTGAACCAGCACAAAACTGTACCGCCCACCCCCATATCCCTGAGCCGTCCCAATAGGATACTGTGGTCGACGGTATCGAACGCCGCTGAGAGATCAAGGAGAGCAAGGATGGTCGCACTTCCACCATCCCGCTCCCACCAGAGGTCATCCATAAGTGCGACCAATGCCGTTTCCGTTCCATAGCCGGGCCTGAAACCTGACTGATAAGGGTCCAGATAATCCGTTTCCTCCAGGACCCTTTGGAGCTGCGAAGCCACCACTTTCTCAACCACCTTCCCCAAGAAGGGGAGGTGGGAGACTGGACGAAAGTTGTCCAGAACAGTAGGATCCAGGGAGGGCTTCTTGAGGAGGGGGTGCACCAACGCCTCTTTAAAGGGCGCTGGAAACACTCCCTCCTGCAAAGATGCATTAACCATCGCCTGGATCCAACCACATGTCCCCTCCCAAGCTGCTTTCACCAGCCAGGAGGGGCATGGGTCCAGATGACAAGTGGTGGCCCTCACAGTCTGGAGGATCCTGTCCACTTCCTCAGGATCCACAGGATCAAAGCATTCCCAGATAACTAGGCAAGAACGATCCCCCGGTATCTCCCCAGACCCTGCACCACGCTCGGAGTCCAACTTGGAATGAATCCGAGCGGTTTTATCCTGCAGGTGCTCTGCAAATTCCTCCGTGCGGCCCTGCAAATGAACCACCGCATCCCCCTTACCAAGGAGGGACCTGGCGATCCCAAACAGGACCGCCGGGCGGCACTCTGCAGACGCAATAATGGCGGAGAAGTATTGACGCTTCGCCGCCCTTATCGCCACGATGTAGGCCTTAACAGCAGCTCTAACATGTGTTCGGTCAGATTCGGTCCGTGTCTTCCTCCAGCGGCGCTCTAGACGTCTCTCAACCCTCTTCAGCACCCTCAACTCCTCCGTAAACCACAGGGGAGTATCAACAAATATACAGTTTTGCTGATACTTTACTGTGATGTTTCATTTCCTGCCATTCCTGAGTTTTTCTTATGAGCTGTACCATTCTCTATGTACGTTTTAAACTTGGTTTTAAATTGTTTTATATTATTGCATACTAATATAATAGTTTTAGTCATGCTAAACTTTTGTCATAAAATTATTTTAACCCATTTCTTCCTTTAAGTGCTGTCATGCTTTTTGTCTCATTTCTTAAATAGTGTTAACATTTAAAGAGTATTCAAAGCAACTAGGTAGTGCTGACTATTAAATGAAAACTTTACACTATTTCGCAATGCAAAGTTTTGTACAAATTACTTTCTGTATAAATTGGGTCATCTATATGTTGACTAATGGGCAAATACCAGCTGTTCACAGATGTGGTATCTTTCCCAATAAAGTATCAAGAATGTTGGTGGAATAGTCATAAGTGAGAGATTTCTGCAATACCCAAAGGTCACCCATATTTGCTTCCAAAACATTTAGATTAGCATTTGAATCAGCATTTCTTGAGCAAGAAGTTAATGGTGATACCACTTCACTGTAATAATTAAATAATTGCAATAACCTCCTTAGAGACAGTTCTAGAATATCTCATACAAATGAAGACAAATACATGGAAGCTTAGTGCTGTGCTACAGATAGAAAAGGAAGCAAGCTTTTGAATTATACAGAACTATAGGTTATGTTTTTCAAGCTGATGCTGAGATAATTTACCATAGGTCAAGACTCCCAAATAAGAAAGGAATAAAATTTCCAGGCTGCTGTGGGCCAGGTCCAAGTACAGGATTGCATTTCAGCCATAGTAGGACAACTACCAGTGCGAACGATCTGTTAAGGTTCAGAAAAACATTGGGCATGTAGGTTAGCGGTGATACAGAATTTCTTTTTTAACATTTATTTATTTTTCACATTTATATATGCCACCCATCTCACTGTATAATTAAATGCAAAGGACTGAGTTAGTCAGGAAAGATGCTACCAAAATCCTGATTTTTTTTTTGCCACCACAGAATAACACGCCTCTCTTCCTACAATGCAAAACACGTCAGAAACCTGAATTCAACAGTGTGTTAAAAAAAAAAAAAGCCACAACAACACTGTGTATGACTATACAGTTCCAATAGAAGAGAATATATGTAGCTCACGGCTGAACTTGGAGTCCTTGGTGCTCTCTCTGAGCTTGGCTGTTTGCTTGCAGACGCTTCATTACCCGACTAGGTAATCTGCAAGCAAACAGCCAAGCTCAGAGAGAGCACCAAGGTCTGCATAACTATACTGTATCGCTCTATTCACACAGCATGCTTCACCCAGCCAGCCTCTCACCAAGTCAGATTTGTTTATGGGTAGTTCTGGCATTTCACAATTCAGAATGTGACAATACTTTGAATCTGAAACATGTTGAGCCTGAAATGTCCCATTTCGGAACTGTTCAAAGTTCAAAATAGGCCTATTTTGAACTCAGAACACCAAACTGAAAAGGTTCCAGAAAAGATGTAATAACTCTTTTCAAACTCAGAATAACTACTTTGCACACTCCTACTTAAAATAATACTAGGAGCATCCCACTTCCTCAAGTATTGCTTAGCATATCATCAGCCAGAATGCTACAACAGAATTGGCAAGGTTTCATTACAGCACTAGCCTCTTTCCCACAGGCAAAGCAGACAGCAGGGGGCACAGCTCAGATGGCTGTGGCCAAGAGAAAGTGTGCTCTAGACTGCCAGCTTTTCACAATGCTTTCTGTAATGGAGAAGTTTGGTTTCCCTGCCAGTTTATATCTTCAGTCCTTGATTGGAAGACTGATAGGGTGGAAGAGGATAGGCTGATAAAGAACTAATAGGGATTTGAAAAATGCCCCAAAGTTAACTGCTTAACAAGACAGAAGTTTGATCGAAAAAGGTAGTTTAACATTTACCCAAACAACTCCATCTGGATATAAATCTCTCTCCTGCCTTATGGCTGACTGCGTTATGGTGTTCACACAATGTGCTAACCACACTATTTACAAATGCTTTGTGAACACAATCTGAGCCAGTTATTAATATGTGCAAAACTAATTGGCACCTATATGTCTCTCTTTACATCAGGGCTGAATCTGATATGGCCTCCAAGTATTTGCTCCAAGCAACCCCAGCAAACATAGTCAGCTGTGAGCAATACTAGGAGTTGGTAGCTCAACATCTAGAAGGCTAATCTTTGTCACCCCTATACTATACATTGATTATAAATATATTTGAGGAAAAGCAGCTTCTTCTCAATTTCTCCTTTCTGATATTCAGGAACTTCTAACTTATTACATGAGACCACAATCTATTCTGCTAAAACTGGCTTGTTGCCTCTTATTGCATTACTACATTGAAGGCATACGTTCAAAAAACAGGTGGTCAGTTCCTATGAAACTCTGTATACTTCCTTTAACTTCTTGCCTTCTTAGTATTTTTCTTTAACTAGGTGATTAAGTCTACTTTCTGCATTTTTTTGAAGTTTAGAAAGCAGTAGACTACTACTGTAATCCACCAAATACTATTAAATATTGCATTAAGTACTGCACTATAACATTATTCGTTTGACAAATCATTTTAGATTGCCCCAAACTTAATACATACACATCCCCAAAGCTCCCCCAGAGTTAATAAGCTTATTTTTTTTAATTATTCAAGCCATTTATAAACCTACTCTATCAAGAGCAGAATAAGTAGTTAAATGGGTTGAAACAAAAATCAGAGCATCAACATAGCTGAAATTGCATATGAGAAAGCAGCTGATGGGGCTAAGCGGAGAAAAATTGTGAAACAGCTGGGAAATGCAAAGCACTTTTGGGCAGGCTGCAATGTAATCCAAAATAATGCCTCATGTTTAGAGGCACACACACCATGAAGCAAGAGTAACAAGGAGCCAACTCAAGCCTGGCGCATGCTATTCCTTACTTCAGCCCATGCGCAAGTAGCTACAACAAGAGATTGTAAAACAAATTGCTTAATCCTCAACATCAAAGAAAGCAATTCAGTTACTAATACAAGCAAAATTTCCCTTGAATTCATTTTGCTGAATATTAATTGCTGGATACTTATTGATCTGGAATAACTGGAAATACTTGAAAGAGAGACAAAAAAGAAAGGGGTGTGTGTGTGTGTGTGTGTGTGTGTACATATGTAGTTTTGCATATTTAAGCATACCGGTATAAGCCTTTGAAAAGTGGCAGCTGAATATTATACGACATTATGGTGCAGTACGTTATACCTGGATCAGAAAAACCCAGCTTAATCTTCATTTAGCCTGGAGATTTGAGTAATCACTACCTCTGATCCTATGAGCTGTCTTGAGGAAGGACAGGATAAAAATGCAATTAAAGAAAATAGGACGAGCATCAGGACCAAGAAAGAGTTGTGAATGGATGGTATGCAATGATTGGGTTCAAACATCATATCTGCAAGCCATAATTGACTAGTTTCACACAGTATGCTATACCAAAAAAAAAAAAGCCAACATCCTATTGTGGCTTAAAAAGATATGTGAATCCAGCCATTTCATTACTGGAGGAGGATTTCCATTTTTTTAAGTGAAAACATCAATGTTTATATTTGAATTTGAGTAATATTTTTAGTGTTTCTTTGTTGTTTCTGATCACAGCAGTACTGTAAAATAATTTATAAATGCATGTCCCCCAATGGCACACAGCATCTCTTTTCTGATTTTTATAAGTAAAAACACTTGCATTCTCATCCATTGTATTCTGCAACATTTCCTTTCTCAGGAACCGATAAAATTTCAGTGTATTAAGATAATAGGTCTCACTTTAAGTCCAAATAGAGGCACGGTACATTCAACTTAAATCCTCTATAGAATTTTCAGAATGTGTCTTATTCCTGCATTGTCAAAAACAGAAATAAACTCAATACACTGTCTTTTGCTCTTAAACTTTTGAGGAGGATTTTTTTTTTTTAAAGAAAACTTAAGTACTCACAAAATGCACTCTGGTATTTTGTTTTCCTTTTAAATATAATCGCAACAGTCAAACACACTCTTTAAATCCATTCCATTTATAAACAGTAAAACTTTCTTATTAAAATCTGGAAGATTTAAGAACAGCTTTGAGCAAAGCATCTGTTGCACTATAGTTGTGATAGGAAAGAACAGAAATATTTGGGAGATTTGAGCTAAGATTGACTCTTGTTTGGAAAACGTGTCCAGTTTGAGTTGCAACTCCACGAGAGTAAAGTCACTTTTTTGACATGAAATTTCAAAACAGTGGACTCTGAGCTACTAATTCCAACCAGAATATCCCAGCAAGTATTAGAAGCTGGCATAAACTAAAGCTATATAACACACTGAACCACTAACAAGTCAATCACATTTCAGTTTCCACATGCTGTCTTAACTCGACCCATGTAGCCTTGGTTCAAGGCTCAATCTCATGGCAACCCACAACTTTAAGTAAACTGCATAAACCATGATCAAGGTAACTTAAGTGAGACAGTTTTGTCTTATAATGATCATGCCATGGAATATTTAGAAACAACAAGATCTGCAAGACCATACTTAAGATTATAAATCAGTCACAACATTCCCTATCATTTCAAAAGCCTGGAGCAAAGTATTAAAATGTATAAAGGCTATAAAGTCTGTTTACAACATCTTAAGCTGATCCTATAGCACAAATTGCTTCATTTCTCCATCCCATTTATACTGATTTGCCAGATCAGGCCAACCAAATTCAGCATCCTGTTTCTAACACTGAGCTTCTAGAAATACAGTGCTTGCTAGACACCTAGCATAAAACCAATAGCTTTCTCTAATTTCTCACCAGTTTTAGTTCTTTGCATTACACTTTCAACATGTTGCTCAGTAAGACATTTGAGAACGCTTAGTCTTAGTCACTTACTCATAAGGTACATCTTTACCAACTACAATTAAATGTATAATTAAAACTGCATTTCCATCTATAAGTGCCCCAGCAAATTAAGCAAACATTTAGCATGAACAAGATTGAAATGCTGATGATAGAAAAATTAAGATCTTAAAAGGAGAGAGTGGATAAGAGACTATTCTTAACTCTAAGACATTTGTCACTTCCAGGCACTGTTTTTGGATGTCATTCAGCTTAGCTAGAACACTTTGCTTACAAAATAGTTTTGAACAATTCAGACTTCAATCCAGTCTAAACTTAGCACCACAGTAATTGTAGAAGTTCAAACTGAAGTAACTGAAAACAAACAGGATATTAACATGGGGAAGAACATAGTAACCTGACTCCCAGTTCTGTTCTACTCACAACCAAACAACACCAGTGCACAAAAAACCAAGAAATGTTCACACAGCTTCCAGCAGCAAAATATGAAACAAATGAAATGTTGCATGTTGCAAATATTCTGCATAGGTTGTAGCAACACATGTAAAAATATTTAGAAATGTTTCCATTCATTTAACTTTCCATATTTCTCCTTTTCAACTAAGTGTTCATGGTTTTCAGACCAAGGAGGACAATATAGATGTTCACAGACATTATGGCTGGAAGATTAAGCCACATACAATGAATGACATTAACCATATGTTTTACTTTTAGGAGATATTTACCAGGGCTGCAAGCCTTAACTGACAGGGTGATTAGTTATGATAAAAGTTATAGCAGAGATTCACACTGTGAGTTTCTTCCAATCCTCAGAATGGATTCTCCTCAGATTCCAGGAAGATAAGACTGATATGTGAACATCTGGATTATTCCCAAGTGGCGGCAGGCTTCAGAACACACCACAAAAATGGAAAGGGCTCTCATTGCAGCCACTCTCACACAACTGAACCTGTTAAGTACTTTTCATAGATAGTAACTGAGCCATAATGTGCCCCTTTGAAATGTATAAGAAAGCCAGTTTGGTGTCATGGTTAAGTCATGGAAACCATGAGTTCTAGTCCTGGCTTTGGCACAAAGCCAGCTGGATGACCTTGGGCCAGTCACTCTCTCTCAGCCCTAGGAAGGAGGCCAGGGCAAGGCACTTCTGAAAAACCTTGCCAAAAAAACTGCAGGGACTAATCCATGAGTCATCAGGAGTCAAAAACTGACTTGAAGGCACAAACACAAACACACAAAGCAAAAAAGTATAAGATTAGGCAAGAGTTTAGCCTCATCGGAAGTTGGAGTAGGCAGGAACTGTCCTCTGCTTTTGACCAAGAAGAACCTTTAGCAGGCCAATATACTTTAATCCTGTCACAGCCTTTATAGAGAAGGCCAACCAGTTTCCCAACCATTCTCTACTATCTTCACCTACCAACAGATGACCTTCTTCTTCAGAAAGGACTTTGGCCTGATGATCTGACTGCAATTTCTAGTACTGATTGCAGGTTTTAGTTTAACCAGTTGCTGTTTTATCATTCCTGTTTATAGTTGCATACATTTCTGTAACTATTTTCAGTGAACGCTATCAGAGCCCCAAATGTTGCCATTGGCCACATGGGGCACTTCAGCAAGGAAACATGGAAACACCAGTTTAGCTACATAGCCCTTAAGACTTTAGTTTTCCAGCTTTGTTTGTTTGTTTCTTCCTTCCCTCCTTCTTGAGTTGTAAGAACATTTTAATTGGATTGTCAGGCATTTATGTCATTCCCTGCTCTGTTTACTTTTAAGTCAGGCCTGTCAGACCACAGTTAAATAAGAATATAGCAAGATTCTGGGGTCTGGATTTCTTAAAGAATTTGCTGCCATGTAGGCTATAGATACAAAAATAACATTTGTGTAGGCAACTAGTGTATAAAAACTTCTTCGTTGTTGACTTCCAGACTAAGATGAAACACCTTTTCACAGAACTTTTTATTGTAAAGTTACTATTGTTATTACTATGGCTAAGAGAAATGTGGATCAGAAAGACTCATCTCTATACTGAACTGACTAGATAACTCTTAGCCTCAGGAAGAAACACGGGATAAGATTTACCTTTCAGAATTGTAATAATAGCTTCTTTGTTCGGAAGTCTTTCTTTAAAAGGTAGCCATATTTTTAACTGTAATACAAAAGATAACCTAAGTTTTGTCATACTCAATTCATTGGCTCTATTTCAAACAGGACAATGTCCAGACCTAAATTAAAATGATCCTAACCCTGCCAGCCTTCTCTCCTATGGTTGCCCGGGGAATAAATTAGAGCATTTGAGAGATTTCAAAAACAGTTCACTGACCACAGTAGTCACAAACATTCATTTCATTTGATCTTATCTTCCTTCTTTGGGGGAACACAGTCTGCTACCTTACAGATTTGGTTTGATGATTGTGGCCTTCTAATATTGTTGAACTACAACTCCCAGCAGCCCCAGCCAATGGACATATTGAAAGAGGTTTCAACCATGAAAGAGGCTGGATATTATACTCTGGCCATATTTGGAAGGCTAAATATTCCTATCCCTGGTTTAGATTAAGTCCTTTTATGGGACACCCAGACCAAGAGCTGTGTTTCAGGGTTGTTGGGATTCTAAATTTTATCTCTGAATTTGGGAACTGCATTGTGTTTATTTTATTTATGTTGTCTGCTATAAGGAACCATAGCACTGGTATTTGGAAGGGCAGGATGAAAAACTTGTCGTAAATATCAGCCAAGGATATTTTGCAGGTCATTTAAGGGGGAAAAGGTGGTAAGGAGTGTGAACTTGATCTAGGCTTTAAGAAGTTTCTACTGGCATCAAAAGAAACATTTTTGAAGCCCAACTGCTGTGCAGAACAGGCAAGTTGAGAATGTGTCAAACTAAAGATTTCCCAACTCTGGTTTATGCATTCTACAGAATCAAAAACTATTTGGATTATATTTCTTTAGCAGCTGCGTTTTTAAGTCTTTCCTTAGTCTGAAATACTCTGTAAGTCTGCCTATGTATACAACTTAAATGAACTGAATTCTAGGATTGTTCATCTATCGGTGGCCAAGGAAAGCTAATGTTAAGTTAAACAAAGGTTTGTTTAGTATTTAGTATCGTTTTCCCTGAAAGTTAATTCCATACGCTACCACTGCTCTATTATTCAAGATAGATTCAGTTTGGAAAAGCAGCGCTTTAAATTTAAAACCCACCCAGTTTCAATACTAACCATATCCTCAGCTTACTTTACAGCAGCTATAGTGTGCAGAACCACCCAGAACGAATGAGAATGAGGACATCTCGAAGGATGCCTGGGGAAAAACAAAGATTCAACAGGACGTGGTCAGTTCATATTTAGATACTTGCTGAAGCGAGGAAACCCTCTGAAAACACTCCAAAGCCGTAGGTAAAAATATGAGCAAACAGACTAAGGCATGTTTAATATTCATCTGGCTGTGCACAGTGATGCAGTTAAATCATTTTAGAGCCTGAACTGCACCGTCTTGTGGGGCGCTCCTTAGACAGCAACCTGTATTAACGTTATTTACTTCAGAATACCGTTGCCATGCTGAGGTGTTTTCCCTCAGCTCCTATTGTGCAGAACCCTGGATTTTTACCCCCCAAAATTGTACCCGGCGGCCCCGCTGATAAGCCTATTAGCGGGCCGTCGCTCCCTATCAAAAACAAACAAAACTTGGCAGCTCGACACCGTGCTGTCAACTGGCTTCCGAGAACATGTTGCTGTTACTCGGTTGACAGAAAGCCTGCAGCGAGACACAACGAAGCAGCAAGCAGAATCGCAAGGGCCCGGAGCACCTCTTCACCCCAAAGCTGCTGCTCTGCAAGTGGGCGAATGTGCCTCTGTCCCCGGAAGAGAGGCGGTTTATGCCCTGGAAACCAGCTTCGCTCCCAGCCCAGGGAGCTTTTCAACGGCAACCGGGGGAGATTCCACCACCTGGCAATGCACACCGGGGGGGGGGGGGGCTTCTCAATGGGCGCCCGTGGCCGCAATTCAGAGCGAACCGCCTTCCCTCTGCCCCGAACAGCACGCGCGGGTTGCACAACCGCCTTGACCTTTCCCTCCCCTTCCCCCAACCCCTTCTCTCTCACACAACCTGGCCTCTTCCTTCCCCTGCGGGCGGGTATTATTTACCGTCTCGCGGCGAAGAAAGCGAAGCGCGAGCGAGTCCCGAGCCGGAAGAGCCGCCTTACCTGCGTCCCGGCTGCCCAGCGCGGGCGTCCGCCACCTGCCCCGCTCCGGCTGCCCCCGCGAAGACGGGCGGCGCGCGAGTTCCTCAACAAAGGAGAAACTTCTCCCGCGAATCGCGCGCGGCGGCCGCTGAGCAGGCGAGCAGAGCGGCAGCTGGCGGGGGCGGGGAGGGCGCGCGCGCGCCCAATGGGAAAGTTCGGCTCGTGCAGGAGCCGCAGCTGCCGCCGCCGCCGCCGCCGGCCTGGCCTCGCTTGAAGGGAAGCTGCTCCGTCCCTCGGCCGACTGCCGGCAGCAGCCCGAGCTGTCTGGCCCCGGGCGGGCAGGAGCGCCAAGGACTGACTCCGCGCTGGGACGGAAGGGGAGGGCAGCCGCCGCTGCCGCCGCCGCACCCTTGTCCACCACCCAGCACAGAGCGCGGAGAGCTGGAGACGCTTCCTCCCGGTGGGGGCGGAGACCTGGAGCGCTCGGTCTCCCCTTCCCGGCTCTGAATCAGGAAGAGAAAGAAAGGCGAGGCTGCTCAGCCGCTGCCCCGCTGGAGGGTTCGTTTTATGGGGGAGCTCACGGCGCCTGGTAGCGTTGGGCGAGAACAAAGGAGTGCTTTGGGGCATGTAAAGAGCGCTTTCCCATTCAGTGCCGGACGCTGAGGGAAGCGGGCTTCTAGCTTCGGGAGTCGTTTTCCTCTCGAGGTTTTTCTTTTTTTTAAGTCTTCTCGGGTGGCTTCACCTCCGAAGCCCTTTCGCTTAGGAACGACGCCTCAGGAGAGGAGGTCATAAAGGGTGTGAGTTGCCTCCCTTGGCTGATCTGAAAAACCTGAGCAGGGTCAGTATTTTGAAAGGAGGCCACTAGGAAATCCCAGGACTTCTTAATTTCCAGGAAGCCCCCAGGAATCCCAGAACTTACAATGGTTGGTGATTAAGATGCTGGACTAGGACCATGGAGACCCAGGTTTAAATCCACCTTCAGCCATGGAGTTTCACTGGGTGATTTGGAACTAGCCATTCTCTGTGCATCATAAGGTGCAGCATCCTAGGGTGATTGATGTGGGGGACCAGTGCTCTGTATGCTACCTTGAGCACTGATGAAAAGGCAGAAAATATATAAAAATTCCCCTCTCACCCCTATGGGTGATCTGTGTCTTCCTCAATCTCAGGTCCTCTGCCAGAGGCCTGGGAGTTTGAGGGTTCTGCACAGTATTTTAGTTGTTCCTAGCACTGCACTCTTCTGGACAGAGCTCTGATGTTGTTCCTGGGATCTGTTGGAGCCCCTCTCCCAGCTTAGGAGTCACAGCCCCGAGTGCTCCTACCACCACTTTGGCCTCTATTTTCCACATCCTCTCTAGCTCCTCCTTCAGGCCCTGGTACTTCTCCAGCTTCTCGTGCTCCTTCCTGATGTTGCTGTCACTTGGCACTGTTACATCTATCACTACCGCTGTCTTCTGGTCTTTGTCTACTACCATGATGTCTGGTTGATTGGCCAGTACCAGCCTGTCCATCTGGATCTGGAAGCCCCACAGGATCTTAGCCCTGTTATTCTCCACGACCTTCTGTGGAATCTCCCATCTGGACTTGGGGAGGTCTAGACCATACAATTGTGCAGATGTTCCTGTACACAATGCCAGCTACTTGGTTGTGCCATTCAATGTTCCAGCTTGCATCTTACACCCTGCCACTGTGTGTTGGACTGTCTCTGAGGCCTCTTTGCACAATCTGCACCTTGCGTCCTGTCTAGTGTGGTAGATTCCTGCTTCTATGGATCTGGTGCTTAGTGCCTGTTCTTGCGCTGCTATGATCAGTGCCTCAGTGCTGTCTTTTAGTTCAGCCCTTTCCAGCCACCTGGAAATTTAGTCCAGCCCTTTCCAGCCACCTGGATTTCCCAATATCAGCCACCTCAGCTATCTGTCGATGGTACATCCCATGCAGGGACTTGTCTTGCCATGGTACTTCCTCCACTTGAACTGCCTCCTATGTCTGCTGCTGCCTGAGGCATTCTCTCAGCAGCTCATCTTTGGGTGCCATCTTACTGATGTACTCCTGGATGCTCCGGGTTTCATCCAGGACAGTGGCTTTGACACTCATCAGACCCCGCCCGCCCTCTTTGCGGCTGCTGTACAATCTCTGGGTGTTGGACTTGGGGTGGAAACCTCTGTACATTGTGAGGAGCTTCCGCGTCTTCACATCGGCAGCCTCCATGTCTTCCTTTGGCCAGCTCACTATACTGGCAGGGTATCTGATGACTGGCAGGGTGTACATGTTGATGGCATGGATCTTGTTCTTCCCATTGAGCTGGCTCTTCAGGACCTGTCTTATCCTTTGGTGGTACTTGGATGTTGCTGTCTTCCTTGCCTCCTCCTCATGGTTCCCATGTGACTGTGGGACACCAAGGTATTTATAGCTGGTCCCTATGTCTGCTATGTGGCCCACTGGTAGTTCCACTCCATCGGTCTTAACTACCTTCCCTCTCTTTACTGTCATCCTGCCACACTTCTCCAGTCCAAATGACATCCCAGTGTCCTCACTGTAGATCCGTGTCAGGTGGATCAGTGAGTTGATGTCTTGTTCACTCTTAGAATACAGCTTGATGTTATCCATATAGAAGAGGTGGCTGATGGTGATTCCACTCTTGAACTTGTACCCATATCCAGACCTTGTGATTATCTGGCTGAGGGGGTTTAAGCCTATGCAGAACAGCAGCAGGGACAGTGCATCACTTTGGAATATGCCGCACTTGATGGCCACTTGTACGAGCTGTCTTGAGTTGACTTCCAGTGTTGTCTTCCACAGTCCCATTGAGTGCTTGAGGAAGGTCCTTAGTGTCCTGTTGAGTTTCTATAGTGCCAGGCATTCACAGATCCATGTGTGTGGCACTGAGTCATAGGCTTTCCTGTAGTCAATCCAGGCTGTGCTCAGATTGGCCTGCCTAGACTTTGAGTCTCAGGAGACTGCTGTATCTATGAGCAACTGGTGTTTTGAGCCTCTGGTGTTGTTCCCAATGCCCTTCTGAGCTATGCTCACATACTGTGATGGAATGGACTTATGAAGGCCATGCTCAGGGACATAAGCGTGTTCTTAGCCCCCAACAGGAGCATGGGAAGTTCAAGAAGATGAAGCTGGCACCTCCCTAAGGCATTCACGGTGTTGTGGCTGGCTGGCTTGGGAACTTGGGTTCAGTCTGGTGAGATTCTGTCTTGAGGTGGAAGCTAATAAACACAACAGAACTGTATTGCATTGTCTCCTGGAGTTCTTTGGGCTGAACCTGACACATACTGACCCATATGGTCTTGTAGCTTGGCGGCTATGAGGCCTGATAGAACTTTCCATGTTGTTGGGAGGCAGGTTATTGGCTGGTAGTTGGATGGTGCTGTTCCCTTGTGAGGGTCTTTCATGATCAGCACTGTCCTTCCTTGTGTTAACCAGTCTGGGTGGGAGCCTACTGCTAGCAGCTGGTTCATCTGTACTGCTAAACGTTTATGCACTGCTGTTAGTTTCTTTAGCCAGTAGGTGTGGATCATGTCTGGGCCAGGTGCTGTCCAGCTCTTCATGTTCTTGACCCACTGTTGGATGTCTGCTACTGTGATGGTGACCGGTTCCTGTTCTGGGAGATTGCTGTGGTCTGCTTTCAGGTCCTGCAGCCGCTTTGCATTGGTGTTATGTGTCTTCTCTTTCTCCCATATGTTCTTTCAGTACTGTTCAGTTTCCGCAGCTGGTGGCTCTGCTGTTACTGTGTGGTAACAGCATCCTAGGGTGATTGATGTGGGGGAACATGCATGCTACCTTGAGCACCTGGAGAAAAGGCATGCTGTTACCACACGGTACATTTTCTGCCTTTTCTCCAGGTGCTCAAGGTAGCATGTGTGTGTGTGTGTGTGTGTGTGTGTAATAAATTGGTGTCTCTGAGTCAGTGTTGACTCCTGATGACAACTGCCTGGACAAGTCCCTGCAGTTTTCTTGGCAAGATTTTTGGAAGTGACTTGCCCTTGCCGTCATCTTCCTAGGGCTGAGAGAGAGGGACTGGCCCAAGGTCACCCAGCTGGCTTTGTGTCTAAGGCAGGACTAGAACTCACTGTGTCCTGGTTTCCAGCCTGATGCCTTCACCACTACACCAAACTGGCTCTCACACTACCTTGAGCATCTGGAGAAAAGGCAGGATATAAATCAAATAAATAAATAGATAAGCATGGATATGCTCATATAATCATCAAGAGCCATGCTCAACTTGTGGAGGACTTTATTTTACTTTACTATTTTCTGAAAGCTCTTGGGTACCGTAAAATACAGATAAATCAGTCAAAGTTGAAATCCCAGACAAGTCACAGCCTTGGGTACTTGATTGAGTAGAAAGGTGGAGCATATATCAAATGCACAATATAATAACATTCAACCATGGAAGTCACTGGCTGAGTTGAACTGCTGTATCTCTCAATCTAACCAACCTCAGAAGGATTTGCATCTTAGAAACTCTGTATGTGTTAAACCTGCATTACTTTGTAAAAACTATGTAATTTTGTCCCTTGTACTTAAGGTGGTGTATCAATTCTGTAACTACAATAAGCATATAACCTGGGGGGTGAGGGGGAGGGTAACTGGGTAGCCAAAAGACATGCTTAACAATTTATTTCCCAAAATTTATATTCTACTCCAATCACATATTCTGAACAGCTCACAATCCTAAATTAAGGCAGTTGAGGGCCACATCAGTTACAGAGGATTTGGGGGAAGCCATTTTTTGTTTAATTTTGGTATGTCTATTTTAGGACTAACCATAGCATTCATTTGTTCCCTATCTAAAAATGGCAGAAAATTAGATTGCTAGTTTTCTGCAGGCATGACCGGACCCTGTCCCAAAAAGAGATTTGATGACCTCAGGTGATCTGAGGCAGCAGATTGTTGGATCGTTGTCTAAGATTATTGCACAAAGAGTAAAATACATATACAGTGGTACCTTGAGTTACGAACTTAATCTGTTCCGTGACTCTGATCGCAACTCGAGGTAAATTTTCCCATAAGGTTCACTGTAAATACGGTTAATCCGTTCTGCCCTCCGAATTTGGTCGCACCACAAGGCAAATTTCCCCATAAGGTTCAATGTAAATACGGCTAATCTGCCCTCTGAATTTGGTCGCACCACGAGGCAAATTTCCCCCAAAACACACCACAAGCCTCACCGAACGTCTCCTTGCTACCGCGATCTCGCCCACAGGAAGCCGCGACCGCGTGGCAGCAGGGCAAATGGCCGCGGATCCGATCCGTAGCTCGAGGCGGAGTTCGCATGTCGAGGTAAATTTTTGGGGCCGGAGCTGGTCGTATCTCGAAAAATTCATAAGGAGGGGCGTTCGTAACCCAAGGTACCACTGTACAGTGGTACCTCTGTACCGAACGCTTCTGTTCACGACCAATTCGGGTCACGAACAGCACCGTTCGCAAAATTTTGCTTCTGTTCGCGAACTCCGCATCAGGTGACGAACAGGATCCGCGGCCATTTTCCCTGCTTTGACACATGGTCGTGGCTTCCTGTAGGGAGGGGGACTCTCCCTCCAAGCAATAACCGCCTCCCCACCTGCC
Source organism: Liasis olivaceus (assembly GCA_030867105.1). Lineage (NCBI taxonomy): Eukaryota > Metazoa > Chordata > Lepidosauria > Squamata > Pythonidae > Liasis > Liasis olivaceus. Next base: position 16,015,060 of record CM061351.1, read on the forward strand.
TTCCTGTCCTCCACGCCAGAAGTCGCCTCGAGCAAGGTTAGTGTTCTCTCTTCGTACTGTACTTTGTGTCATATTTTTGTGGTTTAAAAAAAAAAATACATATGGTTCAGAACGGATTAACTGTATTTACATTGAACCTTATGGGAAAATTTGATTCGGGTCGCGACCAATTCGGGTCGCGACCAGAGTCGCGGAACGAATTAAGTTCATGACCCGAGGTACCACTGTATAAGTTAAATCTAAGCCAACTCTGATCATTTGTTTCCATATAAACTGCTATGTAAGAAGAGATCCAGCTCTTAGACCACCTCATCTTTTCCCAGCAAAGCTGGGGATTGAGGACAGAATCTCCATGTGGCACTCCATCCCACTGGCTGTATTCATGTGGCACACTGAACTTATTTTTTGCACTTATGCCCTGCCTTTTCTGAGGTCAGGCAGCGCACATGGGAGTCACCATTCATTTTGGCTTTACAACAGGCTGTACAACGACCTGTGGAGTAGGTCAGGCTGAGAGAGAGTCACAGGCCCTGTACACAGGATTGTAGTTGAATGAAAACTTGAACCTGACTCCCTGGTGTCAGCATCTTAATAACTAGCATGTTTCAAATCTCAGCACATGTTATTTGTTTATTGGTTTATGGACTAACTGAGTAAATAATGGATAAGCATGTCATGCGAGTATAACCTGTATTTCTTTTACCAGGCAATTACAGTATCTACCTTACTCCCAACCTTTGGCACCATCAAAAATATTTTTACTCGAGCGCTAAATTACCTGAATTATGTTACTCTTGTGGTATCAAGTTATGCTGACCTTCACTTGGGGCAGGAATATCTATCTATCTATCTATCTATCTATCTATCTATCTATCTATCTATCTATCTAATTATTGTTATATTATCATGATATAGGTTTAAAGGAGATGCAAATACCTTGGGGAATCATATGGTCCAAGGCTGATAGAATTCCAAAATAGGATGACATTCTCAAACTTTACTGGGGGCTATATCCAAATGAACTCTTTGGTATATGCAGGCAGGAATTAGGGCATTCCAGACAGGGTTATGCAATCCCATAAAGACTTCCATTGAAGACAGTTCCTATGCTACAGTATACATATAGTGTATAAATTAATTAAGCATCACCTTCAGACTTTTCTGGGAGGGGAGTTTTGGGAGGAAGAGATAAGACTCATGGCTCAGGGCCTGGGTAGATAGATGCCTTCAAGTCAGTGTTGACTCCTGGCAACTGCCTGGACAAGTCCCTGCAATTTTCTTGGCAAGATTTCAGAAGTGTGGTTTCTGCCATTGCCTCCTTCCTAGAGAGAGAGGGACTGGCCCAGGGTCACCCAGCCGGCTTCATGCCTAAAATGGGACTAGAACTCACAGTCTCCTGGTTTCTAGCCTGATGCCTTCACCACTATGCTAAACTTGCTCTCTTCTGGATATTTACTGGATTGCTTTTCTCCAACTCTTTGTGTCTATTCTGGAAGATCTAGAAGAGCCTGCATAATCAAGGTCCCATTGTTAAAACAATTCCATCTTATGGGATCTGAGAGATGAGATTCTCTATGGCTGCCCCTGCCTTCTGAAACAGCATCCCCCCCCCCAATGGCCTGACATTGCTGACTTTTAAGAAGGCCTTGGAGATCTTTCATCAGGTCCTGGGGCAAGGCAATTTGGGACCCCACTTTTGAAATTGATGGATGTTTAGTGTTTGTAGTTGTGGGTTCCCCAGCATGGGTTGTAAACGTATTATTGTTATATTTGGGGGGGCGGGGGGGGTTATGGCGATGAGTACACCATTGGGAGACTTGAAAGAACAGGTCAGGGATAGATCATCAACGAAAATATGTACGTGGTTGCTAGGAGTCGAAAATGACTTGAGGGCACATAATCAATTAAAAAAAGCAATACGTTACCTAGAATTGCTATGGCGATTGCACTGGTTTATAATGGATGAAATAAGTGGCTAAATAAATGAAATGGCTTTTCTGCAAAACCATGTGGAAGCACAGCTTTCTTCTGCTGTACTCTGTTCTACAAAGGCAATCCTCCATTTAACAGCTTATTCTCTGTTAAATTGTCCAGGCCAAGCCCCAGAAGAAAGACTCATAAGGAGAACAGTAGGACTGTGAAGCTGGCCATCCACAATTAGCAGCTGAATAGCAAAGAGGGCTGGTGCGCATTTTATCTTGTCAGTTTCCAGCTAGGGGTGAGAGATGGTTGTGTGTTCTGTTTAAATGACAGAACAGTGGGGCTTTTTGTATTTCAGATTCTCTGCACAAGCACACACAAATGTGAGGCAAATTTACGACGTCCTGGTTTTCTTTTTTGGGGACGGGTGGGGGGGGGAGATGCATTTCCTCTTATTTCCTTTCCCGGTTGAGCATAAATGACCAGACTCGAATCGCATCCGTCTCCGTAGGAAAATCCTGGCTGGCGAAGAACAGCGAAACGAGGCACACTTCAGCGTAAGGACTGTTTCCTGAGAACAGCGAGCTCCGTGGAGGGACGCCCTTGCAACATCCTGCGGGCGAAAACCTGTCTTCTTGGGAAGTGTCGCTGGCTTCTGAGAATGCACGCGGGGTTGTTGCAAAGTCCTTGTTCCAAAGTCACTTTGAAAAATGTCTCCGGCCGCAGCGGCTGCTACGCTGCGCAAATCGAAAACGTGGCCGGCTAGCTTGGGGTCCAGAGCATTGAGCGAGCCCAGATCGTTGGTTTGATTCAACGATCAAACTCCTAGCGAAGCCGAGGACCGGCGCGCCCGGTTCCAAACAGAAGTTTCCCGCCTTTGGAAATTAAAGCAGCGCGTTTCCAAATTGCAAGGGCGAGCGTTGAGAAAGAGGACTTCCCTTCTGCATTCCGAGGCGGGGGGAGCGGGGGGGAGTCGCTTTTGTTCCACCTCGCTTCCGCGAGCTACCTCTCCCAAGCAGCAGCCCCGCAGAGTTATTAATTGCGGAGCGCGAGCCCTTCTCGGGAAGCGGCGGCCTGGCAGCCGACCGGGCTCGCCGGCGTCCATAAAGTTGAGCCGTTGCCCGGCTTTTTCCTCGCTCTTAGTCCGTCTTAAAGGAACCGCGTCTCGCTCTGCTCTTGACGGTCCTTCCCGCTCGGGCAGTGTGGAGGTTATGGATTGAATTCTATAGCGCTCTGGCTTCCAGAGCGATCAGACCTCATAAAATGCAGAAAGCTGCTGCATGGTGCACTCACAGGTCTTGCGCAGTAAATACATTTCACAAGATCCCCAGCTCAGTATAGGCCTGCCTGAGGAAGCGTTGGCTTTCTTCACACTTCACAACACTGTTGTCAAAACTCAGCCAGGTTTGCACAGTTCATGATCAATGCCAACCCAGAAAATTAGGTGAATAGAGAGACCATGGGTCAGTTAGCCATGGATAAATGTATCACTGACGGCCGGTTTGGTGCACTACAAACTGAGAGGCGGTGAGTTCTAGTCCTGATTTAGGTGTGGAAGCCAGCGGGGTGACCTTGGGTCCTCCTCTCTCTCAGCCGGAGGAAGATGAAGGCAAGGGCAAACCGCTCCTTGCTAAGAGAATCTTGCCAAGAACACCGCAGGGACTTGTCTTGGCAGTCACCAGGTGTGAAGACTGACTTGAAGGCACCAAACCACAACAAAATCATAGGAACACATCTGTAATCTCAGTCAGAATCTCTGCTATTTGCTTTCGGGCCAAGACTAGACATTTTCTGAATCATTACAGAATATGTTCAAATGGTGGTGAGGTGCTGGAAGTTAAAAGCCTAAGGGTTACAGAATTGCTAGCTCTGCTTTCCTATATGGTGGTGCCAATGTTGGGCTTGAGGGCTTCTGGGTAGGGATGATGGGTATGTAGCCCAACATATCTGGAGGGGCCAGGTTGCAGAAGATTGTAAATGCAGCAGTGCTACAAAGGCTGGAGTTTAAAAAGCTTGAGAAAGTACAGGTAGTCCTCGTTTAGCGACTGTCTCATTTAGTGACAGTTCCCAGTTACAGTGATGATGAAAAAGTAACTTTGCGACCAATCCTCGCATATATGACCTTCACAGGTATGTAAAGCAAAGGAAAGCTGAAGTAAGATCCTAAGCACAGTGGCGGTTTCACTTAGCAACCGCTTCGCTTAATGACCAAGTTGCCGATCTCAATTGTGGTTGCTAAACGAGGACTACCTATAAGTGTTTGTTTTTTTTAAATTAGGTGCTATGCAATCAAGTGGTCATTAATGAGAGGACAACATTTCTTTTACTATTTTATTGTTTGTTTTATTTAGTACAATAATTTGTATGCTACCTTCTAGTGCAACTCTAAATGGCTTACTCCACAGACATGTTAAAAATATATCTGAAAAAGAATCCTGAATTTTACTCAAATTGCTGCTGTCAGCTAAACTCTTCTCCAAATGCCCTGGGGAAAAGAACAGGGCAAAGGTCAAAAAGTGGAGCAGTGTGTCCTCAGGGAGCAGGCTGCCCTAAAGTAAGAAGGCTGCCACTAAGGATGTCATTCTCCAGGTCTGCACATCTCTGATCTCTTTGGGGTGGGCACCCCCAACATCCTCTCCCAGCTAGACTGCGTCTCCTGGGCAGACTCTCCATTCCCAAAGGTAGCAGGGGCCGAAGCTGCCTAGGGCTTTCTAGGTCACCACTGTTCCTGGATCTGAGCCTGGAAACTTACTGGGAAGTAGCGCAGCTCCCACAAGATGGGCATTACTCTGTCGAAGTGGTTGGTGCTGGGCAGCTCCATTCTGGGCCAGGTGCAGCTTCTGAGCCGTCTTCAAGTACAGCCCCGTGAGCAGTGAAGTACAGTAGTGTAAAGCAGAACCTCTCAACTGGAGTTCTGCAAGGGTCAGCAAGAGAGAGCGTCTGAAAAAAAATAAAGATTGTTTTTTTAACTTTGCATGCTGCGCCACATTAGTGCTTGCAGCAGTGGGGATTTTTGTGTACCGCAACTCAGCTGCCAGCCTGCTGCTTTCCTCTTGGTAAAATGTGGATTGTGTAGGTTAGAAGTGAATTGTATTGTGACACGTTGATATTTTGGTGACTTTTTTATGCAGGGGTACACTGAGACCTGCAAATTATTTCAAGAGCTCCTCCAGGGTAAAAAGGTTGAGAAAGGTCTGGTCTAAAGGCTTTTTTCCCCATGTCTTTACTAGCTGGAGGTCAACATAGCAAAGCAGAAGAAAATTAGAAAGAATTAAATTACATTTTAACTTTCCAGTTTTTTATATCAGTTTTGCAACCCAAATTGTTTTCTTCCTGCTACTTCTCTATACTGTATTCCCTCTTTCTCTCTGCATATATGTGTGTGTGTGTATGCATATATGTACACATGCACACAAAGGAATGAACTGCATGCATAAAGCTTAATGAATACCAAATTTTAGGGGTAGAGTCATCTTACCAGGTGGAGACCATTTATGGCAGCAATCTGTTCCAACAGCCAAAAAAAAAAAAAGCTAGAGACATTAAGGAGTGATGTTTAGTTGCAAACATAATGTTCAATGTGCACCAAATAAGGACCAATTTAAAGCTGCCAGCTGCCAGATGGAAACAGCCAAACTGTTTTTCAGTGCAGGAACAGTATACACCATCAGCTTAAACTTTTAAAGCTTATAATTCATGCACTGAATATATCAGATGTTTGTGCTCTGTTAGTGAATGGCCCAAGATGAAGGTGCCTAAGGATGGTTAGTCAAAGATGGAATTTTCTGATCATCTCCTTGTGATGCCATTCCAGAAGGGAAAGAGTGTACAGAAGTCCAACACCTTGATGCAGATAGTTATAAATCATAGGTTATTGCAAACAGTACAGTATCTTGCAACTGGAGAATGTTGACACAGCTTAAAGTTGTTAAGGTTGAGAAACGCTGCTCTTTTTCACTGAACTACAGAAGGGTTCATTCCTGCCTCCAATTTAATCAGATTTAGCCAGAGGTTTTGTATTCAGATTTTCTACTAATATACATTGTTTATAAGTACCTGGAGGACAATGGACATTGTAGTCCAACATATCTGGAGAACAGTACATTAAAAAATTAAACATCAAAAATCACTCATCACCATAACAAGTTCAGGTTGGATTCAAAGGTTCAGGCTGGATTGCTAAACCATGGTTTCTTTAAACAAGGGACTTTAAATAAACTTGGCTGAGTACATACAAAGCATTAAGCCATAAGTACATGATATACCAGACAAGCACATTATGGCTTAGCGTGTCATACATACTTATCCCTTAACTTTCTCTTGACATCCTATGCCCGTTCAAGTCTTTGTGAACAAAAACAATAGTATTCAGCACTGATAGAAGGTAAAAGAAGATAGACTATTTTCTTGCATTGGAAAGATGATTTCAGATTAAGATTTGTACATCCTCAAATTGTTTAATCGTCCTTCTCTCTCTTGGAAATGTCAGGAAGCTAAGCAACTGATATGGGATTTCAGGGAGGTGGGAAAAGTTATAGGACCTATTCACCTTCAGAACAGCAGATATGGAAAGAGAATGAAGCATCTGCTAATTAATTTATGAGTACCTGGAGTTGGTCCAGGGATCAAACTGAACACCAGATTCACATTATAATTTCCCCCTTTGCAACTCTTTACGGCAGAAGTACACTACTCCAAAAGCCTTGCATATAGCTTCCAGAGCTCCCTAAAACTGTTAACAAATGTAGTGTTTAATGTGGAACCAATTTTCATATAGATACTGAGATGAATATCATAATTTTAATGTTTTGCTTCTGAATTGAAAAAAATCTGGTTTAAATATAAAACCCATGTGGAAGTATCCACACTGTAAACTTTTAGTCTATTCATTTAGTCTTAATTACCTAGTTTAATTAGTAAGATGAACCTTACTGTTAAGAACCTGAACAGCGGACAAAAAATCTACCGTGCTATTGCCCCCTCCCACTGAGTTGAACTCAGTACTCATTTGTAGCTTGCTTCGGCTTGAGCATCACAATCTTTTTCAAAATAATTCCTCTTAACAGATTTTCTTAACTTGTCTGCAGAAGATGTGACTTATAGAAGCCGCCCACTCTTAAAAGTTCAGTTCAAGCGTATCAAATTGCGAGAGAGTTATCGGTAACTCCTGTTTTTTACGGCAAAAAAAAAAAAAACACCTTGATGCAGGTGTCATGCAGATATTGTAAAGCAACACAAGCTCCACAGTGAACCAAGAAAAATAAATAACGTCCATGAATGGATCTCAGTTTTCACAAACGGGAAAGAGACAGTGGGATAGATAAGTCTATGAATCTGAAGAATGGTTGAATGTTCTAGGGACTTAACCTTTCTGCATAATGCAAGACTGAAAGATCTGAAGAAAGATGAAGTATTAGGGAAGATGGAAGGATCTGAAGTGGCTCAGCCGCAGCGCTATGCCCCAGGGGACAAGTTGCACAGTTCAGTTATTTAATAGTAAAACAGGAATGAATATCCTGCAGGCTTTGAACAATAGCCGGCCGTGAACTTTCTTATGACTTTTGGAGCCTCTGGCAACCATACCAAAGATTCCAGGGGCATGGTTCCATATTCTGGAGGAAAAATGCAAACATGACAGTATTGTTCTTGTTTTTTAAATAAAAGGAGAAAGCTCACTGACAAAAGAAAAAGAGAGAGAGAGAGAGAGAGAGGGAAATCCTGCCCCTACCATGTGTGTGATAAAGACTGACTAATCTACCTGGTGTCATCTGCTCTGCTCAGTGCTCCTTCCCCCACCAATATGTTGACTTCTGACATTGGGATTTGACTATATCCTTTTAACCACTGAAGGATCTGTCACCATTATGTCAAACCGGATAGACTTTCATACTACAAGGGAAAGAAAATGAGGAGCACATGGGAAACAGGCTGAATTCATTCTCTGGAAATGGAGAAGTTGATGGCCGTGTCCCACTTCCCAAGCAGAAGATCAACTTGCAGCTCTGTGACTTTAGTACACTCTGAGAAATCTAGAGGCCGCATCCAGAGATGTTACTGCCTTCAGAACAGTCAAGGTTCTTCACAGCCAATTTGCAAGCACATTGACTAAAAACATTTTTTAATGTAGGACTGTTATTTGTTCCCAAAATAAAATCAAGATGTAGGGCAGTGATAAGATCTCACTGAACAAATATGGACAAGATTTTTCTGATGGCAGAAGTTAGAGCTCTGTTGTAATCTTTAATTAACTAAACAAATCTTCAGCTCATATTGGAATACATTTACTTGGACTGGTTTGTTAATTTTAGTTACTGGTAATAATACTCTTGCAATAGTTCCATGTCCACTAACGTCTCCCAGACAAAAATAGAAACACTCTATTCTCATATCAAAGATGATTGCCTCAGCTCTTCAACCCAAATTATACACTGTTCTAAGCTGTGCTAACGTAAAAGCTGAAGCACTGGTTTGTTGTTTGGGCTGAAGTAAAGATAATGCTAGAATATCCTCCTCGTTTGACAAACTGTTATCAACAGTTATAAATAAACCATTTCAGCATGTGAAATAGCAGGCTGCAGACTTGAGACTATGTTAACGTTCATGCATAAGCACTATAGGAAAGAATTTATTTATTTATTATTTATATAAAGCATTTGCACTGCTTTTGAAGTCTAATGAAATCCTGTGGAACACTTTTCAAAACAAAGACAAAATTAAGAACAAAGCAATCTCAAACCAGATGCATTCTAATTAGATCAAACTAACAGAGCAAAACCTTCAACATTAAAATGGAAAAAGCCTGAAGGAATCGGAAGGTTTTCCGTGCCGCTCAAATACTATCTTGGTTTGGTCCTCTGTGGGAGAGAATTCCATAACCACCCACAAAAGGACTCATTTCTTTGGTAATAGAACATATGATGGGTCTCCACAAATGATTTCAACCTTAAAATAGATTCATATCATCTTGCCTGTAAGTTTTTTAGTACTTGGTTTGAACCTGGAACAAATTAGAAACCAGTTTGAGCTACTGGTGCTCACCTGTAAAGTTCCAAGTGGGTTAGGCTAGATATCTAGAAGACCACTTTACTTGCATGGATTAGGAAGAAGCAACTCAGTCTTGGTCAAATGTTAATTGCTAGAGAATCTGGAGATGCAAAGAGTGACAACTGTAAGCAATGGACAGCACTGTAATATAATATCACCACAAGGACAAAGTTAATTTGCCATAGGCAGGTCCCTGGCAATAAGGACATGCCCTGTAAATGGCTAGAGGGTGCCATTTCCCCCAAATATCTGTTGTGAGGAAAACATGCAATTTCCAATATCAGATAGCAGAAACTCAGCACTGTTTTATGACATGTGGTCAAGCTATGAAGAATCTATAAATGTGATACAACTCTCAGCGCTGCCTAGTATTTTTGGCATCCAAGGATGTACACACTGTCCTACTAGGTTCACAGAAGTCTTGATCCTGTGCTGCTTGGTCAATGCTGCAGTAAACCCATGTAATGACAGGAATGGGGATCAGAGCGTAGTCTCGCCTATAAGAAGAAGGAAAACAAAATCCAACTCCAGTGATAGAAAGGGCAATCAAAACAATCAGCAGTTCAACCATCTCCCCTAGAAAACGGAATGCTTAAATAGCTGAGGGAGAGCCAGTTTGGTGTAATGGTTAAGACACCAGGCTACAAACTGGGAGACCCTGAGTTCTAGTCCCACCTTAGGCACGAAGCCAGCTGGGTGACCTTGGGCCAGTCCCTCTCTCTCAGCCCCAGGAAGAAGGCAAGGCAAACCACTTCTGAAAAAAACTTGCCAAGAAAACTTCAGGGACTTGACCAGGCAGTCACCAGGAGTCAACACTGACTCGAAGGCACAGACGCACATGGAAATAGATAGTTTAATCTTTGAAAGGTGACTGCTGACTGGCACAGCATTGATATTTTGACCATTTTCTCTGTGTCTCTGCAGATTTCATCCCATCAACAATGCTCTGAAGGCTTACGGATGCAGAATATGGATAGAATCCTCAACCTTATAGAAAGAAATATACAGGTGCTGGCCAAGCGCAAACTACTTTCAAGTGATAAATGTCTCATGAAATAGTTTGCTTATATACATATGAAATGTATCCAGTATCCTGATCATCTTTACACATTACTTAGGGTGGAAAGATTAGAAGTTAGTTTTTTTTCTTAATGGGAAACTAGTACATTTTATAGTAAAATGCCAGCCTTTGTAGCACCTTTCCTGACAAAAAGGCATCATAGGCTTTCTTTAAAAAGATGAATGCAAGGTGATAGTAGCCTAGTGTAATGGCTCCCAAGCTTTTTCTTTATGTAGGCTACCATATCATGATCAGAAACTTTTGAAGACTGTCACATAAGTCAGGGATCTACAACATGACTCTTCCAAATGGCATAATGACCTCAAAATTAAATTTAAAAAAAATTATTTGTTTAAATGATGAGAATCTCATAAGATCATTAAATCTCACAAGATCTTGATGTTTCTGCATGAAATCTTGTGAGATTTTGGACTAGAATGCCAAAATCTCATGAAATTTTAAGGACAAATTGGTGACTTCATGAGATGTTGGACATTGTGTGTGTGTGTGTGTATTGGGGTCTCTTTTGGGGCTTCTCTGTGAATGATCAGAGTTAAGGAACCATTAGAATGGTGCTTTGTCTGGAAGTGTGCCTGTCTGCCCAGAAAAGAAAGACAACATGATGCTCTCCGGATATGATGGACTACAATAGCCCCTGTAATTTCCAGTTGATAAAATGGTTGGCTGAGAGTTGAACAGTAACACTTCTTGAAGAAACCAGTTCACAGGAGATTTTTCTGAAAGAAAATCACAACTACTTCCTATGACCTATTAACCGGTTCCTTCATTCTTTATAGCAGAAACTGTTTAGAGTTTCTGGGCCCAAGTAGCTGTGACCTTCTCCACCACTCACATATTAGATATCGACTTAATCAACTAGACCCAGGAAATGTCAAACCCTTCTCTCATCCAAGCATCTGTAATTTATTCTCCCATCTGAGCCCTTCCTCTCTTTCAAGTAAATTTAACAAATAGGTTTCCACCTGATGCAAATCCCTTTTCAGAAGATTAAAAGAAGGGACACCCAAAGAGCATATAATGCCCTCTTGTTGTAATGAGATTGATTTTCTCTAAGATCAATGCCATTGGATCCAATCACTTTTAATTTTGGAAAGTACCTCCATCAGTTTCTATACATCGTTACCTAGTAACTTTGGGAAAGAATGACAGAAAAGGAGGCACTATAACAAGTAGATTTGCATAAGACTGACTAAGCTCAGAAGCATGGACAATCTCTTTGCAAATAGGTAAAAACAAGAATATCCAATTATGTTTTAAATTAATTTCAAAATTAAACAGGCTGTATAATATATTCAGGTTGTCTTTGTTAATAAAGGACAGTTTCTAGTATGTGTCCTTCATAAATCACTAACTGGGCATGAAGTCCCAGAGAGCTTCTGGGAGAGGCTCTCCTTTGAGACTTCCAGCTTTCCATTTTACAGGCTCAGCTGTTCCACTACAACATGTAAGTTAGTTTGGTGGCTGAACTGAGTGGTTCTTCTGTGTATTTGAATGGTGTCTTTCATGGTGCTCAAGACAGTTAACATTCTTTGGCTGAAATGCAAGTTGTGAATTCAACAAATCGTTAACAATATTTTCAGAAGGCTCATAGCCCAAGTGATTATATCAATTCCAGGTTCTCTTGTCTTGTCCATGTATGGTAAGATCCTAAGATCCCATGGGACTTCCAGATCCAGATGGACACGCAGGCATTGGCCAATCAACCAGACATTGCAGTAGTAAACAAGGACCAGAAGACGGCAGTGGTGATAGATGTAGTGGTGCCAAGTGACAGCAACATCAGGAAGAAGGAGCATGAGAAGCTGGAGAAGTACCAGGGCCTGAAGGAGGAACTAGAGAGGATGTGGAAACTGAAGGCCAAAGTGGTCCCAATGGCAGTAGGAACACTTGGGGCTGTGACTCCTAAGCTGGGACAGGGGCTCCAACAGATCCCAGGAACAACATCAGAGCTCTCTGTCCAGAAGAGTGCAGTGCTAGGAACAGCTAAGTTACTGTGCAGAACCCCAAACTCCCAGGCTTCTGGTAGAGGACCCATGTTTGAGGAAGACACATACCACCCATAGGGGTGAGAGGGGACTTGTTTTTAATATATTATTCAGATTATTTCACATCCCCCAAAGAATTACACATGCAGAACTGTTCCAATACATAAAACAATGTTGATGATGTGAAATTTCAGTATGCATCTGCTTCAATGCAATGATTTGTTCTGAGAAATAGGACTCAAGCTATCCAAACTGTCTTAGACAACATATGGGCATCAGTGAAGATGGTGATATTAAAAGGTCAAGAAGGTAGTTGATCTTTATGCTAGTATAAAGAATGCATTTCAATTACTTTCTGAATTAAGAATAATTTTTTTTTACCATCCCTGTTTTGTCCATAATACATCAGCCACTTTCCATCTGGTTTCTTTTCAATAGCTTTTCAATTTCAAATGTCTTTTTTTTTGGTACCATTATAAAAATATTTCAGAGTTTTATCTCTCTCTCTGTCTGTCTGTCTGTCTGGCATTCAAAGGCTGGCCAAAGTCTGAATCTGTAAAATCGAGGCTCTGTTTTGGGCAGCTTGATAGGCCCAAGAGAAAACTGTCTTTAACAGCTTTGAAAATGTAACCAGTTGTTCTGGTCATCTGGACTGTGGAATAGCAGATGAAGCTGGCCAGATTTAAGACCAAAATAAACCAGAACTAGTAGCCATAGCAAAATCAGGATTTATCCTAGGAGATTTTACATTTTTATTTCATTGAAATGAAAGCCAAGGCACATACTCGTACTGAAGTCAGCAGCATAGGGATTTAAATTAATTAGGGAGAATGCCTCACTTTGGATGCTTTTCGAAACCTCTTACTAAGGTCATTTCCAGTGATAATAACTGAAGGAGATTTCTGAAAACCATCACAGTATTTTCCCTCTACATTTCTCCAACATTTATTTATAAAAGTTTAAATAACTGTGGGAAATGATGAGGTCCCTTAAAGTATTATTTTAATATCAAATTGGTGGGTGAAAAAAGTGACGTGGCCAGTCAAGGTGGAAAATTGTTCACTACAGCATGTCCAAAAGTGGAAATGCTTATTTTCATTTTGAAAACCATTGACATGTTAGCTTCTGAAAGTTTGAAAAATAACTGAAAAAATTGAAACATTATTTTTTTCAAAAAATTGAAAAAATGAATGTATGAAGGAAGATATGGATTCCGTTTGCTAGTATTCATTCACTTTGCCTTGCCTGCATCCCTCAGCCCCTCCATTCATATTCGGGTAAAAGAAAAGAAGTTGTGTGTAGGGTTTATATGCACAATCAGAAACCTTGAATGCATAATTGATCCTCCTATTACCACAGATTCAATGAATAAAAGTCAGTGTTTTGTAAAGACAATACACCTTGCTTTATTCATGGAGATCATATGAGAAGAAGGCTGTGCTCCTTCTTAGATTCATGCTACATAGATTTCCTTGTACAAGCAAAGTTGATTTTGTTTAGCTTGTTCAGCCCTTACTAAGTCTACTTCTCTTTCACTGGCTATCTTACTTCACTTTCTCCTTAAGTCACTTAAGAATCAAGAAGTATGAGAACTAGGAATATTCAGAAATCTCAATCCAGAATCATTCTGAGAATGGCTTTAGAGCTTTGCTTCTGGGCCATAATCAGTTTCAGAAACGAATATGCAGCCAATGTCTAGGGATAGGTTTTTACTCAATAGATTTTCAGTTCTTCTAGTTTTTTGCTAAATTCAATGCATCAGAAATTAACTGGAATTCATATACCATCCCTTTATACTGAAACTAAAGTGGGTAACACATTAGGCTGGTAGAGAGAAGTTGCAGCAAAGGAAGATCATATGTTTGAGGCAATTGTGTCCCACATGATTCTCTGCTGGGAGGCTGGAGTGATCAAAGTGGAGAATAGTGTATGGACATATTTTTCTGTATTGGCTAATGCTTTTGTTTTCCGTAAAAGTTTAGACTGACTTGATCATCCTGAAGATCACAGCAGCAGAAATTGCAGTATTATGGGTTTTCACAAGATGTGCTTCTGATGATGGGTGTTAAGTGGGCAATCTCTGTGCTCTAACCTTGTGTTAAGGATCTGGAAGGCAACCCCTTCTTCAAGATGCACATTTGAGTAGTCAATCATCCTTTTTTAGGCCAGCAAGATAGCTACATCAAATAACTAGCTCCAAATTTAGAAGAGCTCTAACTTTAGCCCATTTAACATTCCAACGGCTGTAAAATGTCCTGTATGCATTAAGGCTGCCTTTGTGGTGAAGGGATGGCCTTAATGAATCTATGGTCCACATTCTATTGTATTGCTCCTTTTATAAAGTTGTGCAATTATATTTTGTAACATCTTTTTAGTAGATTTTCCAGGCCATTCAGAACTTTTTAAAGTGCAGTTGCAACTGTCTGACCAGTATGAATTTGTTTCGTTGAATAGTGTAAAATTCTGCTTACTATTTGTAGAATTCACCATGATTTGATTGCACTGATGATATAGCTGTATCTATAGTTTTCCTATTGTATTTACTATTTATTCTGTTGTCCACTTGTAAAATTCTAGTCATTGATTGCAATATAGTTTTGTCTGTATTTGAGGCAAGCTGTTCAGGGAAGGGTGGTTCAGTGAACTTTTAAAGATCTGGAGCACAGGATGATCCCATTAGCAACAGTATATTCAGTCCAATTCCTCTTCCTCCTAAATTAAAACAGCTGTCAAAGCTCTCCCTCACCAGTGGATAGGCCAGCCTAGTATTCCAGTCTAAGGTAACAATGATCTGAATACTAATAATAATGTATGGGGAAACTCAGATTATAAGAGTAATGATGCAAGGTCAACCATAGGCTGTTCTGTGATTAGAAATGGATAACTGGTTTTCTGGTTTGAAGTAGATCTCCCTTCTCCCCTTCCCCTTCCCCTTCCCCTTCCCCTTCCCCTTCCCCTTCCCCTTCCCCTTCCCCTTCCCCTTCCCCTTCCCCTTCCCCTTCCTTCCTTCCTTCCTTCCTTCCTTCCTTCCTTCCTTCCTTCCTTCCTTCCTTCCTTCCTTCCTTCCTTCCTTCCTCTTGTATGAGGTACATGTAATTTACATGTAATGCCCATCAACTTCACTAATCAACATAGCAGATTCTAGAATGGTAACCTTTAAATTCTCCTATTGAAACTTTAGTGGTTGCAAATCCTACAAACTGGTTATTGAGGCAATAACCTGTAGACTTAATTTATCAATATGTATTTTTCCTACATTCCTCTCTGATTTATACCCTATTGCTCAAAGAGATACAATACACATCTGAAAAGTAAATTTATACCACACTGACAGCAAAATGGAAATGACTTGCCTTTCTGTTCTTCCAGGATGTTTTTCCAATTTCCTCATCTAGCCCTGGGATTTCTTGGTAGTCTCCCATCCATATATTAACCAGGCCTGACCCTACTTAGCTTTTTGAGATCAGCCAAAGTCAGCTAAGTGTCACCCCCTAGCTGGGGTGCAAGTATCAGAGTTGTGACCCAGGCTTAGGAGTTCATCATAGTTTTCCTGGTCCTCCAAAGCTTAGCTTGACTTCTCAGCTTGATTTGTCAGGAGACTGAAAGACACAACTCAGCTAGATTAGAACATTGCTAGCAATCGTTAAGACATACAGATTGACTGCCCATTGCCAGGGCAAAGCTGTACGGCAGTGTCTCTCAACCTCAGCAACTTTAAGATGTGTGGACTTCAACTCCCAGGATTCCCAGCCAGCATGTTGGCTGGGGAATTCTGGGAGTTGAAGTCCACATATCTTAAAGTTACTGAAGTTGAGAAACACTGCTGTACAGTAAAGGACTTTTCTACCTTCTCCCCTTCTGCATTAAGAGAGATTTAGTGTGGCTCTTAGTGGCCATATAACAGCTGGAAACTGCTGGCTTTTGCTTCACCAACCTCAACCAAATACCTTCTCTTTTTTGAAGAATAATGAAAATAAGGTGGATATTGCTGCTGCTTAGTTGTTGAAGTAACTAATGTCCTTTTGTTCTGTTTGCCTCTATCTTAGGGCTGCAGCTTCTGGCTTTGATGTGCTGCCAAGATTTTTTTTTCCTGGCGGGCTTTTTGCCTTTGCATTTGTCAAATATTCAGAATCACTCGCAGAGCCTTGTTTCAAAAGCCACAGAAACATAGCACTTCTGGAAGGCATCAGCTGAGAGATGGCTGAGCTATAATTTAATTCCTGTCCTCACCTTACTGTTTCTGGGATCGTGGCAAATAAATATTTATCATCATTTCAATTAGCGTTTCCTTCTAAAGCAAAAAACCCTCCACATTTTGCAAGGTATTTCTCCAAACAAAAACTGATTATAAATACATCTTTTAAAAAATTAAAAAATCAAATATCTTAGAGGAAAATATACACAAAATGTATATATTTCTGAAAGTAAACACGTTATATTAGGGACATTTTGCATATTGTATCATTTAAGCCGTACAGAGTCCATTGGAGTTGGGCGGCTAATAATTTCAAATAAATAAACTAAAGCATTAATGTATACAAAATGTGGATGGTAGGAAAAATGTACACTTTTTCTGCAAAGATTTTTTTTAAATCTCCCAATCAAATTTAAGTATGGAAAAAAAGCAAACAGAAAGACACCAAAGCTAGCAAATTCATTTATCCTTGCAGACTTACCCTGACTCAATGTACATATATATTAATTACCTTTTATTTTCTTGTATAACATGTTTCAGAAACATAAGAGCCTGTTCCAAGAGTACATAATTCTATATCTTTGCCTCCAACATCTATTTACCTTTATGCCAAAAAGGGGAAGAAAAATAGAATACGTCACACTTCAACTTCTGTGGTTTAATTTCTGATCGTCTGCTGTCTGGCAGTAAAACGAACTACCTCTCAAAGGTACTCAAGCCAAAATCAGCATTCATAAGAGGTTTTGGAAACACTCCTTTATTTTCCCACAAAGACTGCAAAATCAAAATCCAAGGCTTAGCTGCAGTTTAGACTAAAATGATCAAAACTAAGCCGTTAACGTCTTGAAATATTTCCTTTGTGCTATTTCCTTTGATTTTAGGAAGAAGTCAGAGTAGGATTCCCACCAGTGACCTAGAGGGCCTTTCCCTACACCTGGGTTTAAGAGTTCTCCACTTGTCCGTGGTCAGAAGAAAACTCCACTGACACAACATTTGCTGTACCCATTACTGATCCCTAACCTGCCTCTGTTTCATTATTCCAGTCTTCTTCAATAACAAAGCCAACCAGATTTTGTACCTTGAAGCTGTCCTTGGATGGTGTTGGAATGAGAGGAAAATACTATTTTATCTCTAATACAACCATGTCTTGTTCACGGGCTGGGAATGAGATGAATGCAAAATGGCGAGGAACCAGCAAAAAGACGACGTTGTGGAGGCGTGTTCATGGCTAGATGCAAGGAGGCAAAGGACTAGAATGGCTTGTATAATCATCTGACCATTCCAAACGAGGCAGGTTTGTATCACCTCAACAATGGCTGAGTCACTAGAGGGGAAATGGATCCAGACTAAAAGAGATCATAGGAGAAGATAATAATATTGAATACTTTACACCATCCATCCCCTATCTGATGCCTTTGAATTGAAATGGCAGCCTCCATCATTCCAAGCAGGCCTTGCTAAGTCCCAGAGAAAGCTGCCCACTAGGTAGTTAGAACAGATTCAGTAGTGTGTAATTTGTTAGAGTAAACAGCATGTACATAGGTTCATGAGCAACTTTGTGTGAAACCCTTTGTCCACGATTTGCTATCACAAAACAGGCCTTTTGGCTCACATTCAGACCTGTGTATCTCTGTTCAGCTCCTGTAAGAATGAACAATCTGAGAGAAGAATTATCTCCATTCAGGGATAATATCTAAGTTTGTTTATTCACAACCCAAGTTACTCAATTCTTAAACTAGCAAAAAATAAGATAAAACAAAATTACAACAATGCTGAATCAAACAGTTCCAACAATGTACCTTCTGAACAACCTAATCTTCTAGATCTAGATGTCCTTACAAAGAGATTAGTCACTGACCACTTAGAATGAGAAGAAAATATGCACTCCAGCTGAGGGAGACTGTTCCAGAACACAAAGCAGCCACAGACTTGTAGCTTCTAGAAAGGGGAGAGAAAAGAGAAAAGCCTCATAAAGGGATCTTGACAGTGGGTGCTGGAAAAATTAAAGTGACTAAAATAGCAAACATTAAAGAAAGTTTAAAACATTATTAAAGCAAACAAATTTATAAAGATTTGAATTCAGATTAACTGTTTAATCAACTCAATGGATAAATTGAGTTTAACCTAGAGCAGGAATGTTCATCGTGCAATCCCAGGGCAGCACAGAGCCCATATAATCTTGTCTGGATTCCAAAGTCCTTGCAAAAGATGTGTCTGGAATACAGTTTTTAATATGAGAGAAAGGGGGACATTATTAAATACCAGGGGAATAATCATATTAACCATATTTAATTTAGTTTTAAGATTGATTGATTATGTGCCATCAAATTGGTATCAATTCTTAGCAACCACATAGATATATTTTCTCTATGATAATCTGTCTCTAACTTAGTCCTTCAGGTTTTATAGTGGTGCACCCATCACTGATAAAACTGAGTGTATCCATCTTGCTGCTGGTTGTCCTCTTCTCTTTTCTTCCACCTTTCCCAGAATTACAGGCTTCTCCAGAGAGTTAGGTCTTCACATAATGTGTCCAAAATGGGATAATCTGAACCTGGTCATTTATGCCTCAAGTGAGAAATCTGGGTTGATTTGTTCAATGATCCATTTGTTTTCCTGGCTACCTAGGAAGCTCAGGAGTCTTCTTCAACACCAACGTTCAAAAGTATCAACACTCTTTCAGCTCTGCTTCTTCAAAATCCAACTTTCACTTCCATACTGTCACAGGAAATACCACTGCATGGACTATTTTGATCTTTGTAGCTATATACACATCATGGCATTTGAATATCATTTCCAAGGTCTTCATGGTTGCTCTACTAATTGCTAGTCTGTGGCATATTTCTTGACTGCTTGTTTCTTTATTGTTGATGGTTGATCCTGAAAGGCAAAAAGTATCCACTACTTTGATATCTTCATTGTCAGTTCTAAGGCTGGTTGTTATAATCATTAGTTTGGTCTTCTTTATATTTAATTTTAGTTCCATTTTTTCACTTTGCTCCTTGACTTTTATTACTAGAGCTTACAGATTCTTCGCATTTTCAGCTCTCAGAATAAGCTTCATCATACATACATTTAAATTAAAGCAAATGTATTTTTTTTCCCCTGGTTCTGCCTCACTCTCTATCTCCATGATATGCACTCCTGATTTTGGACCCTCTTTCACTGGAGGTCCTTCAGCAGAGAATAGATGGACATCTGGAATTGGAGTTACTGGTAGATGCCTATGACACCCTCTACAACCCAAGGTTTATATGACTTGCTCTGAAGGTCACTTAGCTACCTTAGCTTTTTCTTTTTACCTAGGTTGAGTCAGAGTTGGTTATCTTTGGAAAACACAAGATTAAAGTGGTAACAACCATTTCCTCTCCTTGTTCCCTTGGGAACCTGAGATTCTCGATTTAGCACAAGATATGGCTCACACAGTATCCTAGCTGTAACTTTCTTTCCCCTGAGATTCCCTGGCTGGGTTTGTCCAAAATACTTCTAGCTGAATTAATCCATTTTTTGGACTTGCAGTGTATTGAAACATGAACTAACCAGATGGGCTGGACACAACATGCTGAGCAACAACAACAAAAATGAATCAAGATTAAAACTTACCAATCTTAGCATGTTGTACAACTTTAGGAGCTAGAACTTTAACTCAACTAGTGAAGCATGTTGGATAGTTCAGGCACAGCACAATCCCATTCATGTCTACTTGCAACTAACCACTATTGAGTTTGGCAAGAATCACTCTCAGATAATTGCAGGTAGAATATTGCAGCTTTACGCTAGTATGGCTGGGTTTTAGAAGACAAGATGAAAGCTCTCATTCAGAAGTCCACACCTTAAGCCTGGGGTGCTGGAGAAGAAGTACCCTAGAATGCTGCTTTCCGCTCCAAACCTTCCTTGACAATGAATCTGAAATCAGAGGTGTTTGAAAGACCCTCAACAACATATCAGGTGAAAGGGTTTTCACATATGCTAGGATAGCTAAGCTAGATTCTATTCCAACTGAGACTTTGTTATAGGCCCAGAATGTTCTTCCAAATCCTTTTGTTCCAATTATTTTTATTTCTTGAAACAATTATTAGCCAGGAATTGTACTTTAGGAGCATGATGCAATTTATTTTGTTTTTAAAAGTCTGCCTTCCAGACAAACAGTTCTAAGTACTGACGAAATTCCAAGCACGTGGCAGCTACGGCCTTCCTTTGTTCCCTAATAAGGTTTTCCACGCAGGTCAAAGCTGCATATGTAAACCCATATCTTCAGTGATGGAATGCAATACAAGAAGATAGACATTTATATTTATACATTTCAGAGATAAGTGCATTTACCCACCACTTAATCATTTCCAACAGGTCTTACAAATAAACAAAGCTCTTGGACATTATCCTGAGATGGAAGATTACAGTTTTTAAAAATGCCAGTAAACCTCTAAACAAAAGAAATCCAGTAAAAGTTAATATGCATGTAAGTAAGATTTCTGTTCTTGGTTCAGTATGTTGCAGGGAGGGATATGTTAGTGCCTCACAACCAGATTTAGGATAAGATCTATACCTATATTCTCAGTAGTGATGGAGGAGAAATTGGATTCAAATTTCAATTAACACTTATCTAATTTGAATCTTCCAAATATGTGCATGTAAATTCACACTTTTAAGAATTTTAAAATATTTGTCACATAAAGTGCATACAGTATGACTATTGTAAAGAAAATATAAATATCAGATGAAATTCACCTGAAAATGCATGCATAATTTGTGTAGATTTCTGGGGTGGTGGGTATTAATTGGCCAAATTTAGAAACTGATGCAGAAGGACTGGAACAACATAAAAGCAAAATCAATGGATTCAACCCTCCCTCATTTTGAAAGTGCAGGAGAGGTATCTCAGATGCACTATGGGAAAGAGACATAACTGTACAGGATGGAACATAACTTCCAATTCAAAGTAGGACCCCCAGCCATCAAATCTCTGGCACCTCATTTCTTGTAAACTACCACAACTCTGTTCCTTTTGTAGACCTGGGAGACAATATTGTGTTTTACAATGATTTTGCCCAGCCCATAATACCAATTAGCTGACCCTTAGGGAGTACTAGCTATATAATATGCTAGCCTCAGAGCTGCCTTCTAAATGTGCATGATGGGGACTCTGTCTACCATCTATAGCTTTTTCCAGGGCTCTTGTTCTTGATTTTTTCCATCCAAGGTCAAGAACATAAACCCACATTTGGTTTTCCTGATCTTTGCTTATCAGACTATCTTGGCTTATATGTAGTTTTGAGTATACATGCACAACTGTCCCATCTGATCCAGAATTTAATCCTAAAGTTACTTCTGGTGACTGAGATAACAGTTCTCCCAAACACCAAGATTTGGGGTTCCTGCAGTCTTGTGTTTTTCCTGTTCCCTAAAGTCCTGGTAACTATAGGGAAGACAAAGTGAATACAGGTAGTCCTCAGTTAACGACCACAATTGGGACCAGCAATGTCCATCGAAATGATACAGTCATTAAGCAAAACATCACATGACTGCACCAGACCTTTGATGTCAATTCCGCTGTGGTCGTTAAGTGAATCACCCATGGTCGTTAAGTGCAACAGCATGTGACCGTGACTTGTGACTTACTGCCAGCTTCTCCATGGACTTTGCTTATTGGAACCCAGCTGTGAAGCTCACAAATGGAAATCACCTGACCATGGGATGCTGCGACAGTCATAAATGTGTGCTGGTTACAAAGTGCCTAAATGGCAATTACATGACTGTGAGGATGCTGCGATTGTCATAAGTTTGAGGACCAGTCATAAAGTGACTTTTTCAGCACTGTCATTAAGTTTGAACACTCACTAAACAGGGTAGTTGTTAACTGAGAACTACCTGTAGAGGGGAAATAGAATCATCTTTGAAATTCAACAATTAACAACAATGTCTCATTTCTCAATCTTCAGAGCAACTAAATTACAAAATCATGTCATTTTCTACTCATCAGCTGGGTTCACATATCATATTAAGCCATAATGTGATTTGTTTGCTTTTAGTTTAGCTTGCATTTAAACCCAGGCTCTGTATTTTTAAAAGCAAGATTTATGGCTTAGTGGGCTATGTGATCTCAACTTTTTGTGATTTATTAAACCAAATTAAATGAATTAGGCTTAGTGTAATGTATGAACCCTTTCTTTTCCCAGCCCCTATTCTAAAAGACCACCTACCTGCTCTGACTAAAGCAGTTTGGAGAAATTGCTTCTTAGAACTCTAAAATACTATCAAGCAAACTTCCCTGCCAAAGTAAAATTGTTGCTGCAATGATTTCAGGATTGGAATGCTCAATACAATTATCTTTTTCAAAAGCAGCAATGGAAGATTTTGATTGAAATCAAGCCTGTGGGACATGGAATGGCCCTCTAACCTACTCCATTCTGATCAATTCTGACCCATAGTGTTGTCCCTCTGAAGCTGCTGTAAACTGTGGAGAAGAAAACACACTTCTTTATTGAAGAAAACACTTCTTTATTGTACTTGACAAGGAGATAGTGTAAACATATGAGCAGAAGAAGAAGTTTGTTCCCTTTCAGTGATCAAGTATATATGTTCCTTCAAGATATTGTAGATATTTCTTAAAATGCACCTTAAAATGCACAAGTGAACAACCAGAGGAGAAGGGGCAGAGATAGTATATTCTTTGGAGGGTCAAGCATGAATTTTATTGCTGCAGTTATGCCTGGTTTCAATTATTTTTTTCTATGATATTCACAGACCCTTATTTGCAAAAAATTGATTCCTTGTCTTCATATTATGCTACTGCTACTCCTCCTCCTGTGTGTCTAATACACCTCTAGATCTCTGGATTTATTTGCTGCCTTCAAACATTTCATTGCAGATCTAATTTTTTCCCATTAAAAATCTTCCACCAGTTATTTCAGGACAGTTCTTCAAGTTTTGGTGACCGAAGCCAGTGTGCAGTAATGGTTAAGGTTCTGGAGTAGGACTGGGGAGATCCAGATTCAAGTCCACCCTTGGTCTTGGAAGGTCACTTGGTGATTTGGGGCCTGTTGTTAATTCTCAGCTCAACTGATCTCACAGTTGGTAGTAGTGGGGGAATTGGGGGAAGGAGAGCTTGGTGACCTCAGCTTGGCCTCCTGGAGGAAAAATGGGTTATAAGTCAAGAAAGTAAATAAAACAAAGAACTATCCAATTCCATTTTCTAAAATCATCCAGCTGAAAGGAACATTTGAGATCAGCCCTAGTTCAATAGCATTCTTTTGCTATTATACCAACCTAGACTGATGCAATCTACTTCCTAGATGTTGTAAGTAAGGGAGAGATCATCACTTCTCACAGCAACCTGTATATATCTGTAGGAAGTTTCTTCCAGTATGGCAGTTGGGTATATAGAATTGGAATTAATGTTTGTATTAGTTTGTTTATTTTATTTGTTTAAAAGATTTGTATGGCTGCCCGTCTTAAACTACTCTGGGTGGCTCACAACAGCAATAAAACCCAGTAACTATAAAACAAAACCATAAAACCATAAAACAATCAAACAAAAACAAAGCCTCAGCACCTTACTCATCCCCTTAGCATGCCCTGCAGCAAGCTCCAACTGCCCTCGTTCCATTATATCTATTCTATTCTATCCTACCCTAGCACCTGGGTAAAAAGCCAGGTCTGGATGGCCTTCCAAAAGGCTAAAAGGGTGGGGGCCTGCCAAATCGGTATTCCATAAGGTAGAGGCAGCCACGGAAAAGGCATGCTTCTGAGGTCCCACTAGGTGGCAGGATTTCAGGGAAGGGATCTGAGCATGCCTCCCCTACCTGATATGGTAGGGTGTTCTTAGGGAGAGGCGGTCCCACAAATAATCAGGTCCCGTGCCATGTAGGGCTTTAAAGGTGATAACCAGCACCTTGAATTGCACTTGGAAGGAAACTGGGAGCCAGTGCAATAGAGGTGTAACATGGGCAAACCTAGGAACATCCAATACTGTGTGCATCGCTGTATTCTGGATCAGTTGTAGCTTCCGAGTGGTCTTCAAGGGCAGCCCCATGTAAAGCTCATTGCAATAATCCAAATGGGAATTGACTAATATAATGAATATTAGTTTACTTTCATCTACATTGATGTATGAATTCACTTGTTCCAAAATGTGTCAAACCAGTGTGAGACTAGGCTGAAGCTGCCATAACCTAAAGATGCAGCAGGCACGTAAGCAGAGAGGACAAAACCCAGGAACCTTGTCTATGAGATCCCTTGGGGAGGTAGATAAGAAGGAAGTAAGTCCTTAAGGACCTGAACCAGACAAAAGAAGTTGGGCCTGAGCACATGGAAACCCCAATCCCATCAACAACTGCCAGACTTGTGAATCAACAAAGCAAGGACTTTTGGGGATAAAAGAGGTCCCAAAGCCTGCCCACTCTGAGTCGTCTGAGTCATCTGAGTCATCTTTGGATCCAGACTTTGCGGCTTCCGTCCCTCTAGCTAGTGCCTGGCAGCCTAGTTGGGAAAGACGTGGGTAAGTGTGGATGAGCGGGTGTGTGTGTATGAGAAAGAGCAAATGTACCTTGCAACCAGTAAAGTTTTGCTGTTACTTTAAATTCACTGGGTCTCCATATATTACAAAGAACCTCTTGTGCCTCAGTGTTCGGTTGAAAGTGATTTGTGTGTATCCCTAATTATTTCCCGGCTGTTGACCAGGGCTGTGTGTCTTGTCTGCTCTAGCTGCACCTATCTGGAAAACCCAGGTAGAAAGCAAGGGGGGCTGACAAGATCCTCATGCCTCAACAGGCTGTGAGTGTGTGAGTGAGTGAGTGACCATAAGCTGAACCTGGGGGCAGCGTGTGTAACACCAGCTCTCCTAGTATTTGAGAATCTCCATGTTCAATCTGCTGAGCAGAACTCGATCTGTGTTCCAAACTCTTGCAGTTAGCAAATGACATTTCTTAAATGTGGGTTGCAAAGACTGGAACTACATTTTTTTAAAAAAACCTACATTAAAAAAGTTATTAAAAGTTTTTTTAAAAAATAAATATGGTACGGAATACATCTGTCCAGAAGATGTTAGGGTCAAACTGTAGCAACAGTGTGTGAAATTGGTAGTATATTGTTGTAACCCACCAAGAGTTTTTTTGATTCAGGCAGTATATACATGTAAGAAATCAAAAGTAATTAAGTTGCACTCATTGTTTACATAGTTTGTGGTGTAATTTAAAGTTCTGCATGTGATCAAATATGAAATGGTTGGAAATAAGTTAGCAGAAGATTTGTTAGCAACTATATTAGCCTATCTGTGCTTTATGATCAGCTGTAGCACCTTAAGATTGGTTAAGTTTGGTAGACATTAGAAATTAGGGGCTCCTTCTCATGTCCCTCTAACCACGGCATGAAGATACCTTGCTAGCCCTTTAATATGACATGTTATTGTGACGCTGCCTTCTTCTCAACTCCAACAGGAAGGCAGATGGTATTTCTCTTTTCCAGTTTATAAGTAGTGTTTTCCCACTTCTCCAGACACAAGCCTTGACATGGACAAGCAGGGTCCTAATAACCCTGTATATCAGGGTTCCTCAACCTTAGCAACTTTAAGACGGGTGGACTTCAACTCCCAGAATTCCCCAGCCAGCAAGGCTGGCTGGGGAATTCTGGGAGTTGAAGTCCATCCATCCTAAAGTTGCCAAGGTTGAGGAACCCTGCTGTACTGTATATTACTGCCTGAAGTAGATTACTGCCTGAATAGCTCTGTCTTCTAAAAAAGTAGGACAGCATTCTCTCGGCTGTGTCTCTGTACACGCACCCCATGCCCTCTTCATATGATTTGTCAAAATTATGCTGTCTTGTTCTCACACTTTTCTCTTTATTAAAGCTGCCTGCAGCTTTACGCCACTGAAATGTATCACGTTTTAGCATGTTGCTGTTCTATTTTATATAAACTATCTTTCTGTTTTCAATATATTTCTAATTCTTACGTTGTATACCACCTTGGGAATTTCTTGGAAGGCTAGAAATCTACAAAATAAATGTACAAAAATTAAATCTGAAGCAGTTTCACTATTCCATGTCATGTAAATTCTAAGTAACAGCGTGGATTACTTAGGTCTGCAATATGAGTATTTCTTCCATAATTCCAATGCAGAAACTCACCATTGGTCTTTTATCCTCCTCTCACCCAAGGGAATACCCTTAAGACAAGAAAGTACTTGTATCTTTGCTTGGAAACATCTGTTCAAATTCTTTCCAAGTGCAGCCAAGTTTTTCCCCTGTCCAATCCAACTCTCAAAAATATCCAGTATGCTTGCAATGCACATTTTAAGTTGTGGAAATGTTATTCAAACAGCAATCATAAGGGAGGAAATCACTTCCATGCGGCTTGAAATACAGTGTCAGCAAAAGAAAACATCCTTTATCACCAGCAGCACAATGGTAAGCGTACAGCATACATTTCAACTAGTTTATGATGGGGGCATTACTTGCAGTGATGAAGATTTGTATTGGTTGGCCATGAAAGACACACATTTTAAAAGAGACACATGTTTTGACTTATAGAAGAGAATAGGATCATAAGCTCAGTGCATGTATTGAAAAGCACACAACTGACTCATTCCAAAATAAACATAAGAAAAACTGTGCAATGAAGGGTGTTACTTTAAGATCAGGCTATGTGATCACAGTCTGAACAGCTAAACTTCCTGCTTATGCTAATTGGCTGAATGTTGGGGGGAGGGGTAGGTCTTAAACCTCTGGCAGATTTGTGTTCATGGCAGTGCTCCCACCCTAGTGCCATCATTTGAAGAGCTGCCTTTTCCCAGTTTCATCTTCCCAACCCATCAGATCAGGGAGGCAGGGTATGTTACAGGTCCCCCTAACTAAGGAGGTCCATCTAGTGAGATCAAGAACAAGGGCCTTCTCCGTGGTGGCTCCCTCCCTGTGGAACATCATCCCCACAAAGATAAGGCTGGCTCCCATCTTGATGCTCTTCTGCATGGTTTTGCCAGCGGGCCTGGGGATCTCAGGTCAATTCGGAGCCCATCAAATGGCTAGTGTAAATGTGTTGTCATCACCATGGGGTTGGGGTGGGTGTAGTGGGTTTTGTATTTGGGCTTTTTATTCCTGTAAGCTGCCCGGAGTCACCGTGGGTTGGGCGGCCATATAAATTGCTTAAATAAATAAAATAATAAATAAATCCAGTTGTGTTGGATTTCAGCTCTCATCATCTCTTGTCAGGAGAGCCACTGAAGTCCTATATATCTGAAAGTCACCCTACTGGGCAAATGCTGTGCTGCCAATAGACACAGATGGTGTCATTAACTCCAGAGCAGTTGCAAGAAATGTTGTTGCCCAGCTTGATGCCAAAGGTGGTCATCTGAACTTTACTCCAATGCTGGTATAACTGGAGAGCATCTTCTACCATGATGGCAATCTTGCTCAGTAGAGGCAGGGTGGGCTGCTTTTCACTTGCCAGAATTTACAGGCTGAGTTAGTTGTTTCATTTGCTTAATGGTAGGGCTGGCCCTGATTATTAGGGAACGCTGACCACAATTTGGCATTGTTGTGCTCTTTGGAAAACTTCACAAAGTGATGAATCTCTGAGCAGGCATTTTCCACAGGAGAGCAGAAATTGAATTGAAGTCATTTGGAGTTCTGTGTGTGATTGTTCCCTCCCCCGCCCTCCCACTTTTGTATTCCTTTTTAAACTCCCACTTAACTCCTTTTGTGTCTAGAGATTTTGGTTCCATATTGACTTTGGGCAGGAAAATCAAAAGTATTTTCCTTCCTATTTTTCTTGGAGCTAGAATAAAAGGAGAAGTCCCTAAGTGGAATGGCTAAGAACTCCCCAAAGACAGACCAGAGGAGTCAGGAGGTTCAGCTTGACTGGGGACTGTTGATCATAATTATCTTTACTTGGAAAACCTTGGAAGAAGGGATTCACTAGAGAAAGTTTATACGATTGCATCTCCTAGTTTGTAACACACCCTTATAGAGAGATAACTTTTGTCACAAGATATGTCGCTGTCGCAGAAAACAGTTCCCTCCCCACTCTGATGAATGTATGCATCATAATCCAGTTTGGCCTGACAGTTCGTGGAGATCCATCATCTGATTGTTTCTGGGAATTTCACAGTTGAGCTTTCCACTCCGCCATCCTCTTAGAAAGCTTTATGGTGATGTTCTTAGGGTTCTCCACAGGGAGTTCCCCAAAGAAGAACCTCCTGTTATGTCCCACAGGTAGATGAGAGAAACCGCTTTTGCTGCTCTAGTATGGGATCCTCTAATGAGGCCAGTTCAGGCTTCCTCACGCAGTTACTTTCTAGCTGCTGGCTGAGAGTTTAGAGAATTGTCCTTCAATACATCTGAAGTCTACCAGGTTGAGGAAGGTTATGCTCACTCACAGCAGGATCAGTTGGGTTGACCTCCAAGAAAAGCCCAATTTGAAAGCCCTCCAAATGAGAGGGTTTCATGAGCAGAGGGAGGTAGAAGTACAAGAACTTGCATAGGAGATAGGACAGTTTGGGTGGTAAATCACCTTAAGCCCCAGCATCATGTTTTGCTTGCAAGAATGAGCCAAGAGGTGGAATTCTTGCTGACCATCTGCTCCAGCTTTTTGGCCTGCCAAAAGAAATAACAGGCTCCTGTTATATAAATGGTGCAGCTTTCTGCATAGTTTGAGTCCATGCCATTGGAATAACAATGTCTGCTATTTTTTTTATGTGGGTGCTCCTCAATCTGGATGGTAAGTGATTTTCCCAGCTGGGAAGCCATAAATGGTTAGCTTCTATGAAGACTTGCTTTTCCTGGTTTGTTTAGTTTACATCTACGAGAAGTGTGTTTCCATGCAGCACCATAATGTAGACTTGTTTTACCCCATAGAGCTGACAGAAAGTAGAAGCAATCAGGAGCAATTTTAAGACTTACCAGAATTGATATTAAGGGTAGCAATCACCCACAGAAGCATTCATTTGGCACATATTTAATAATATATTTATTTTCAATTATGTGTTCAAGCAAAGGCTTGAGGTTGTAAAAGAGACACATGATCATCATTTGTGTTGGCTGCATGACTTAGTGCCTTGTTGATATAATTTTACACTTCTCCTTGACTATAAATTTGGGAACAATTAAATAAGCAGTTTGCATTTTTGTTCAGGGAGAGCTAATTCTACTACAGCATTTAAAATATAATTAACATGCAAGACAGTATCTAGACAGTATTTAAAGACAGAGAGGAGTTCACATATATTACAATGCAGATGTTCCTTTGATTTTGCTCTATGTAGTTGGTACCATCGCAGCATCAAGATAGAGATTCATAATCACTTCATCTACAAGGTTCATTCTTGACACTGTGTGCTCCATTAACTCCATTTTGTTGTTCTGTTTTGCGGCATACCTTATTTCAAATATAACACTTTGTCTACAGAGATGAGGAGGGAAGAGTGGACTTGGTCCAAGAAAGTGGCTTTGTAAGCAAATAAATCTAGCAAGCTGAGACATAAGTCATTTGAGCATTCTTCCAAGGCTTTCTACTGAACTAGACAAAGGAGTGTTCCTCCCTTTACTATTCTAGCTTGAGACCTCTGGAAAGCATTAGATGCCCAGTCTTTCATCTTGGGTCTATTTAAATCTTATGGAGCCTCGCAAGGTATATTTAGCTAAATAGCGAAGCTGTCCTATCTCTGGGAAAGGCACAGTTCCCCAGCCCTACTATAGGACTTTCCCCACCTGCACTTAGCCATGGCATAAACATGCCCTGATGACTTTTTTTTCCCTGTCAGGTTCCTATGACATTGCCTTCATCTTATCTTTAGCCCATGAGTGAAACATCCTTATACCAAAAAGGATCAAGGTGGGTCAGTCTTGAGTTTCTTTCTCATTCCCTCCTCCCTTTTAGGGCTAAGGTGGTGTTTGCCTAATGGCTGTTAAATACCTTCTTCAAGGCCATCTCCATACTGCTCTCCAGCCAATTGCACAGTGGTATAGTTTTCTATTCAAGGATGATGGGTAGCACTTCAACTTAGCAGTTAGGAAAGAGCCCATATCTGTTTTGCTCAACCTCTAATTGCCTGGATGTGCCCATGCTATAAAAACTTATATTGTGTTCACATATAGAAATCTATGTACAGGTGGCTTATATTATATAAATGCCTTTTGTGTACAAATGTGAAGTAGGTTTTACCCTTTATAGAGAATTTTTAAATATATACACCATGACAGCAAGTTTAAAAACATCCGCATGGCTACATGGCATACATAGAAGGTTATATAAGGCAATTCTCCAGCAATTTCATGTTCCAGGACCAGCTAGAGCCATGTCGATGCTTTACCAGCTATGATAACGTTACACATTCAGCTTGAAACTCTAATAGTATATAGTCAGTTTATAAATCAAAGGAAAAGGCATGGTTATTTGATGAAAACAACCATATATTGCTCTCATGGGAATCAGCTTGTAAATATTTATTTTAATCTGTTTCAAGTACTCGCCTACTCTTCATGCTCTGTTGCTCAGATCTCAGCCAAACACTGATTAAAAGGTGAGGGGGCACGACACAGATAGTTCTTGATCAGGATATAATTTACAGGGTGAGGTTTCTAATCCTGTTCCTTTTGATCACAGGCTCTGACAGGTTAGTTGGAAAGAAATATCAACAAGCAAAATGTCTTGCAGTGAATTTGTTCTGATTATGACAGATGGGCTGATCTCACTGATTCTCCTTAAAGATCTTGATGTAGAATCTGTCAGAAATTTAACAAAATAAGTTTAATACTCTCGGATAGCAGGGAATCCCTCTCCATTCCTGAATGTAATACCCACCAGAGTGTGGAGAAAGTGACTCTTTTCCGTGAAGAGGAGGAACAGAGAAACTTATGCTGAATCAGTTCTGCAATCAGAATTTGTGTGGGAGGAAATCTGACTCTTCCTAACACAGCTTGGGACTTCCTTTGGAAAATTAATGCCTGGTTAATAGAACTGTTGATTCCTGAAGGGCCATGTTCACATGACATGTGTAATTGGTGGGGTTAAACTGTGGTGCAGATATGAAAACCCAATCAACACTGGAAAAGAGAGGTCAGTTTCAGCCCAAACCAGCTCAGGGATTGCTTGGGGTTAAACCATCCTTCCCTAGTCCTTTTTGTAATAAGAACTTTATTAAGTTATAAAAAGCAAAAAGATAAAAGCAAACAAAAACTAATGATCAAGAAAGCAGAGAACAAGAGCGTCAGAAATAAAGAACACAAAAGTGTTGGAAAGTAAAAAAAAAAGGAAAGAAAAAAAAATTACAACAAGAATAACTTCCAACTTCTTATACAGCAGACATAGATAAATCATATAATAACCTCTTACTCTAAAACTACATCTTAATATACATATTTTGTATAACGTATTAGTTTAACTAATCATCAAATCCATATATCATAATTTCATTTCTTTTTTTCTGTCTCCTGCAAAAAGTCCAAAAGGGGCTTCCAACTGGCATTAAAGTTAGTCAGTGTTTCTGCAAACACTGTCAGTTTTGCCACACCCTTCCCTGGTCTGAACCAAGTTCACTCAGCATGCCTGAACCCAGAATATAGGGTTAACCTAGGCTTAATTCTTCCTTCTAGCTGCTAGACAGTCTGCTGAGACCTAAAGTGACCAGTAATGGTCTTCCTGGCGCAACCTCT
This sequence comes from Liasis olivaceus, assembly GCA_030867105.1. Lineage (NCBI taxonomy): Eukaryota > Metazoa > Chordata > Lepidosauria > Squamata > Pythonidae > Liasis > Liasis olivaceus. Next base: position 16,046,927 of record CM061351.1, read on the forward strand.
TGGCTTCAGCCCTGACTTTCTGCATGACCTTCTGGCTCTAACTCCTGGTTCCTGACTCCCATTTGACAGCTGCCTCTGACTCAGTCTCTGGAAATCCCCTTTGGCACCTGAACTGAGCTCTGGGTCCCAGTCACAGGCAATCCACAGAAGACCTCTCGGCTAAGTCCCTGTTTGAGGAAGAAAAGCTGCAGTGGGTCACTAGGAAGAAGAAGCTTATTCTTTCTGTCTAGTGTGAAAGAAGAAAATATGAATGCTGTATTTTGAGTGGTGTGCATGTGTGTGAGAGACAAGGGGTACATGGCCATGTCTAGTTCTTGACCCCCATCTAAGTCTGCGCCCTGGGTAGCCCTTTGCGCCCCAAAGTTGCTCACGCTATGCCAGATTGTCACAGTCATAATGCAGTGATTTTTCTCTTTTTCACTGCTTGCAAATGCTGCGTGGCTGCTTTATACCTATGTCCTGGGCAGGGGGGGTGGGGGGTGGTACACCATATTTTTCCAATTGGTTCAAATAATTATTCAAACCGATTTACTTTACAAACTCCATTAAAATTATGACCCATGACCCACTCTAAATGGAGATTCCATGCTGCAGAAAGAAAATTCCAATAACAGTTGGTGGCCATTGATGTTGACATGGATAAAGAGCTAAGCCTACAGTGACCCTGAGAGATGTCAAAGAAGATTAGGGTTTATGTGTCCTTTCCTAACTATTTCCTGTAGTTTCATGGAATTTATGGCAACATTCATAAATATACCAAGGCAATCCATTCCCCAGTGCAACTTTTGCAAAGGTCAGAGCACCCTGCAGTGTGAAGCAAGAGACCCAAGGGAAAGCTGTGGTGCCTTCTGAAAAAGGCAGATTATGTGTAAGCAAGCCATAATTTCTAGCCAGTAATCCAAGCCTCACCACACCTATTTCCCTCATTCCATGCCAAGTGCTTTGTTAACCCTGTAAACATTAGAACTACATAATATATGAATTAAAATGTTGTGAGAGACCAGTAGCCCCAAACTAGAGATATACAGATCAGTCCATATCCAATCTATGTAAATGTTACTTGTAAACTGCATACTTTTGCTTTTTTTAAATGAGAACCTCCTCCATTGTTTTCATATTTTTTCTTATCATGTATTTTGCATGCATCTAGCATGTAACTTTCCTAACTATAGATAGTTTTGTATGCAGCTTTACAAAATATACGTATTTTGATACAGCTTCTTTTCTACGAAGTATTCCAAAGTGGACACTAATGTACTCCATGAAAGGTGTGCCCATTCATTCCATTACAGATTTCGTTTTGGTGGTCTCGCTGTTTTGCTTGAAAATAAATAACACATCCATGATGGGTTTATCTGCTGTCCCTAGCCCAAACTTAGTAGAACCGCTACATGAAACATTAATCTACTCTAGTGAAATGTGGTACCCATGTTTAGTGGACTTTAGAAGGAGACCATGGAGGATGAAGTAATCTGTAGGTACACGTGATGGGCATTTGTTCCCTAGAGGTCCCAAGGTAGTATGTGGCTGAAGACCAGTTCTAGGAAAAGAATGGTTCTGTTGGCTTTTCAGGGAATCTGGTTGACTGCTGCAGAAACAGGAAGACAGACCAAGTAAGGCTTCAGTGTGATCCAGACTAGTTTTCTTATGAACAAGAGGAAGAGCCAAGTGGAACAAGAAATGAGTTTCTTGGTAGCTGTGATCAAAGAATTCAGCTGGACCTAAGGGCACATTTCCTATGTCTTACTACTTCAAGATAGGATTTGTGTATTTTCTGCCTTCTTAACCAGGGTTCCTCAACCTTGGCAACCTGAAGATGTGTGGACTTCAACTCCACACATTTGTGGGTTGAAGTCCACACATCTTCAAGTCGCCAAGGTTGAGGAACCCTGCTTTTAACTATTCTGTAACAGCCCTTCTTGATTCACTTATGTAACTACAACATGTACATACAAACCTATTTTGTAGGATGGACATGACACCACATCACATATTTGGAACACAAGGTGTGAGTAAAGTTGTTTTATTAATGATTTATTCTTTTTTTTTCCCCCTTCAAAATCATGGACATTATACTGAAAAAGTTTGTAAATCTGAGGTCCACTCAGCTAAAGCATACTATAAAAAGGATTATTTAAAATTTGCTTCCATGTTTGTTTATATTGTAATGATGTTACCATTCCAGTGATTGTCTTTATTTAGCATTTTTAACATTTATTGCATTTGCAATCCAATTTCTAGGCAGAAAGTATCTAGGATCCTGAGTAATAAGATACGCATAAGCTTTTCATATGTTCCTTTAGCTGGGCCAGAATTCTTTTGATCTGTTCGATGCAATTGCATCTGATGGGAGGAAAAATAATAATGTGATCTGGAGTTGCACATATGCTGAGAATCACAGATTTTCCAACTACCCTGAGTGGGCTTGCAGTTTTCCCCATCTTTCCATTAATGAATTTTGACACTTGAACAGATGTTATCTTGCAGATTTTCTTCCTATTATTTTTGTCCCCTAGCTACATTGCTGCCGATTTTGATTCATTTGGCAAGAGAGGTGGGGAGTCTCAGAAATGCTGACACTTCTGTCATCTCTTTCATCTTGGCCCCTCTCCTGGCATTTGCCAAGTCAACACAAAACCTGCCTTGCATCAGGCAAATGATTTAAGAAGAACTGCCTCTCCTTTTCCTTTGAAAATACTCAAAAACCCCTTGTTTCAGCAAAGCATTTCTATTGCCAAATGCACTGTGGGGAGTTATAGGAACAATGTTAGGGAAATGTAACCAAGTTCATAAGAGCTCAGGGATAGGAAATCACTCTGAATGTCAGCAGTGTGTTCGCATCATAGGTTCCCAGGTCATTATAGAGGCCCATGATGTTTTAATCTAAGAATAGAAATGTACAGATCCTATGCAGGATGAGGACACTTCTATCATTGAATGAACTTTTAATAAGAAGGCTTGACCGTCAATTGAACAAAGAGGACCTTTGTCACACACCTGCAAAGGGGGCCCAGCAAATTAATAGAAGTGTAGCTAAGGCTTGGTTCAGAAGAAATTCAAGGAAGAGAAAATAACAGGGGGATGATGTGAAAAGGAAGCTCCCGCAGTTCAACGTAGTGGGTTGCAAGTTAGTTAGAGACATGGTCTAAATGACAGTTAATCAAATTATTAATTTTTTAAAATAATTTGAGGAACTCCTGTTCCCCCTTTTTAGTTACAGAGGCCTACCCACAATGAAATAAAAATAGAATTATTTTCAATTATGCTATTTTCAGAGGTTTTTACATAACAGGTGAAAATAGGTCATTAAGCCTTTGCAAAGGACACCTATTTTATTTTTAAACCATGCCTTCAGACCCCCCCTTTCAAAAACAAGAATAAAAATGAGCGAGTAACGTCTACTGTCTCCTGAATACAACGTGCTTCTAGGACAGTACATTGGAATACTACTGCAGCCAGCCTCAAAGCAGCCCGTAATGAGCACTCTGAAATTTAAATAAAGACTTTAATTCCAGACAAAGGCTTGCAAGTGCTTTGGGCTAATACTGAATAAAATACTGGAAAAAGGTGAATTCCAAAAGATTTTTTACCGCTATATATACAATCAACTGTTGAGGTTTAATTCTAGGTAATTTCCTTATCCTTTTAAAAAAAGAGATTTGCCTGTAGAGATTTCAGAATAATAATGCCGAGCACCAAATTAACTATATTTTAGACATTTTTTTTTTATTCAGGTGCTTTAATTTGTACTGTCACATAGCCTGCTTGCACAATTGAAATGGCAATTGAAATTTTAATTTACTGCCCTTTATGCTAATTTCCATTTCCCCTTTCTTTGTATTGCATTAGGTATATGACACAGCATGCTTACTACCTAAAAATGAAATTATTCCATTCAGTGTCCATTAGGTAAGTTTTCCCTCCCTCCCTCCCTCCCTCCCTCCCTCCCTTCCTAGCTCCACAGGACTCAGGGTTGCTTACAGCATTAAGAACAAGAAAAGAATTCATTCATAGGAAAAAAGATCACACACTCTGGAAGGAAGAAGATACTTAATTGGATACAATTCTGTAGGCGCTTGACCCTACCCCATCTCAAGACCTAGGGAAACAGCCAAGTTTTCAATACCTTTTTGAATATCATCAGGGAGTCATATGGATGTCTGGGGGGATCTGCTCCCGAGGGTGGGCACTGCGACAGAAATGGCACATTGCCTAGGTCCCAATAGATACCACTGTTTGATTGCAGGGGTCAGGAGCATACCCACTCTTGCAGGTTGGGCAAATCTTTTGGAGATAAGTGGTCCCTTAAATAACCAGTTCTTATACCATAAAGGTGATAACCAAGGCTTTGAACTGTCTCTAGAAACCAAATGACAACCAGTTCAGCTCATACAGCAGTGATGCCACATGGACATACCAAAGCATGCCTATTACCATCTCTGCAGCAGCATTCTAGACCAGCTGTAGTTTCCGAGCACTTGTCAAGGGCAGGTCCATGTAAAGCATGCTGCAGTAGTCCATTTGTGAAGGGAAAAGTATGTTATGTGGGCCTTCCCAATTTAAATCTTGGACTTCAATCCACAAATATTAATATTTCTGCCAAATCAGACTGAGAGTCATTAGCCTTTTTTTTTTGCTTGCATAGCGTGTATAACTAAGCATTAACACTTCCCCATGCTAACAGATGCTCCGATATTGGCTGTTGTTTAACTATTTATCTATTATAATTGCTCCCACCTGAAAGCTAAAGGACTCTAGGCAGCTTACAGATCTTACAAAATACAACAGAACAACCCCCCCCCCCCCCCATTTTATGATGAATTCAAATAGTAAAATCTAAAGATTTTAGGTCCTAATTCCCCAGATTAGGTCCTAAAATTAATGTGCTAGCATTTTTGGTAAGACGCTGTTGGCAATAATTGATACCCAAAGGCTTTCCATAGGGCCAGGTTTTTACTTGTTTCTGGATGGCCATGAAGTTGAGGACTATCCTTGCTTTAGGGAGTAAGCTATTTCAAAGGAGGGGAGCTGTTACAGAGAACACCCACCACCCTTTGGCCCCCTTCTGCCATACCTCCTGCTAGGTGGGGGCTTTTAGTTGTTCAGGTAGGGCAAGCAGAAACTATTGGGAAAAGCAGTCTCTAAGGCAGTGTTTCTCAACCATGGCCACTTGAAGATGGGTGGACTTCAACTCCCAGAATTCCCCAACCAGCCAATGCTGGCTGGGGAATTCTGGGAGTTGAAGTCCACCCATCTTCAAGGGGCCAAGGCTGAGAAACACTGCTCTAAGGTATCCAGGCTCCCAAAAGTTAACTCCTTTACTTTCCAAGGGAAATAAAAGTATCTTATTTTTCATGGCCTCTGTCTGCTGAACAACTTTGCTTTCTTTCTAATCTTTGCCAAGGTTACAATCAGTTCCAAACTTCTGCTTGACTACAGCTACTCCCTTCATTTTTCTTGATTATAATAAACAAAGCATATTTGAAAAACCCAATAAGAGCATATTGTAATGTGTTAGATCATCAATTGTGCCTTTGGAAAGCAATACAATATTTATATACTTTCCCAACATGTACTTTGGTTACAAGCATCCACAAACATTCAGACGAGCTTCAAATGCTCAAAACAGAAAATTTTAAACTGAACTTATGAAGTTGGATTCATAATTTGGCAGATGGGTAACCATTTCTTGTAGAAGGAGGTGCACCAAGTATTAATCAAAGTATGTAATTCAGGTTTAGAACTACTTGCCAGTTTTCAGGCGATCTGATTTTTTTCCCTGATTTCCTAGCATTAAGAAGAAGTGAGTTGAAACTTGGTGGATAAAGGTTTCCCGATCTCTTTTTTCTATACCCCAACAAGCATCAGTACATGTTATTCTGGTTGTTGTTTGCATCACATTTGTGGCTAATGTTAGAGCTTGGCAAAACAGGCTTAATTACAGATAGGGAAGACAAACAATAGATGCAAATTGCTTAATGGAAAATGATTATTTAATCATTGACAGGTGGGGGTGGGAAGTGTTCATACAAACATTAATCTGTTTTAATAAACCAAGCTCGGAACAAAACTGTTGTCTCTTTTGAGTCTCGCTTCTGATGCACGTACTTTTCCATTTCCAAATTCTGAATTAAGAAGCATTTAGGTTTCCTATCTGGAAGAATGCAGGACGCTCGACAAAAGAAACCAGGACAGTCCTGATAACTGCTCCCTTAACCCCTTTCGATACTTCAATCAACTCTTGGATTTGGGGGATTCCTTGTTCAACCTTTGTTAGTCTGAGTTAGTACATCCTCCTCCTTTATCCATTGGCTCCCATCTTAGGGACTCATATCTGTGTGCTAGCATCACACACACGGACCACGCAGTATAGAGGCTTTATTCACAATAGTTACGGAAGTATATTTTAAACACTAAAGCCTTTATACCAAAGACTAACCCTCTGGGCTTTTAAAGTAGTGGAAAATATGGCTATTCAGGCTGAGTGAATTTGCCAGTCTTAAATTCATCCCATCCTTTTCCACATCAGTTTGCAATTTTAAAAAGCACATAAAATTTTGATCTAATTTCTGTGTTTGTTTCTCATAAAATAACGAACTATGCTGTAAGCCCTTTCCCTTTGCACATGTATTTTTGTACATCACAGAGTTGAAAACTGAGCCACAAGATTTTGGAAAACTGGAGACCAGCATATAACTAATTTCAGATCTGAGTGTTTAAATCAGTGGAGTGCAATATGCATACAAATTGGAAATCAAATTGTGGCAGAATAAATACAGAATGAATTCTGTAAATAAATACAGAATGAATATAATGTGTATGTATGTGTGTATGTGTATGTATATGTGTATGTGTGTGTGTATATATCATATAAACATATATATATATATATATATATATATATATATATATATATATATATATGTTTCTAACAATGTGTAACTGTAAAAGAGTTACACAACTGGAGATCAGCATATAGAGGTGGTCCTCACTCAACGACCACTTGTTCAGTGACCATTCAAACTTATGACGGTGCTGAACAAGTGGTACTTATGACTGGCCCTTGTACTTACAATGGTTGCAGCATCTTCGTCGTCACACTTGGTGCCCAGCTCGCAATTACAACATCACAGGGTCCCATGGTCATGTGATTGCCATTTGCAACCTTCTTTGCCAGCTTCCTATGAACAAAGTCAGTGGGAAAGCTGGCAGAGGGTCACAAATGGAGACCAGGTGATGTCATGCTTAACGACAGCATGGGATTCACTTAACAATGGCAACCAGAAGTGCCGGAATTTCCATTGCTAAGCAGCGTGGTAAGCATCATGCTTTACGATTGTGTTGGTTAGTGATGGAAATTCCAGTCCCAATTACCACTGTTAAGTGAGGATTACCTGTAATTACTTCCTGATTTGGGTTATGGAGTGCAAGATGACTGTTGGTAAAGGAACCAGTGAAGAATGGGACAGAGGCACCACTTGTCCCCAATTGTGTCTACATATCCCATTAGATCCAGCACAAGAAGCATGTTGTTGTTATGGTTGGTCGCACAGTCAGCCAGATGTTTACACTGGATTTGGCATTTTTATCTACCGATCAAGTCCTTCCCAAGAACTTGTGATAGACAGATGTTGTTTGATGGTGTTAAAGGTATTGTTGCAGGATATAAACTGTTCCAAGTAAAGCTGTCTTTTGCAATTGACTGATGGTGATTTTGCCAATGCCAATGGTCTTCAAGTGGTGCTCCAGATGTTTTGGGATTGTACCTAAGGCGCCTATAACTGTTGGTACTATCTTTGCTTTCTTTTGCCATAATCGTTCTACTTCTATTTGCAGGCCTTTATATTTTATGATTTTCTCCAGTTCTTTCTCTTCTCTTCTGTTGTCCTCAGGTATTGCAGTGTCCACTATCCAGACTTTTTTGTCTTTCATATCAACAGTTGTTAAGTCTGGAGTGTTGTGTGACAGGCACCTGCTCTATGGAACATCATTCCCCTGGAGATTAGATTAGCTCCAACCCTGATGGCCTTTCATACAGTTTTGAAGACCTGGCTATGCTACCAAGCATGGGGGTCGGAATATGTGACAGAGCCTATGGGGTGGTTGAATTGTTTTTTTACCTTGGCTGCTGTTTACATATTTGTTTGGATGTCATTTTTATTTTTATGTTTTTAAACTGCTCTTTGCTGCCCAGAGTCATGACATTGAAAGGGGTGGCTATAAAAATTGAAACAAACAAATAGAACCTATGTTTTCTCAGTAAAAGGTTTAAGGAAGATGTAACCGTATATTGGGTATAGCAAGTGCCTGGATGTGAGATTGCTTTGGAATACCAAGAATGCCAGTAACATCTCTGCTGAAGGCAAGAGGAGGTACATAGGATGATATTTTAAGCTTACCACACAAACTTTTTGTTTTGCTTTGCAAAAACATACAGGCATGTTCAAACATCCAAAATGGGTATTTGTTCATCTGAATCTTTAAAGTTCCCCAATGTTAGTTTGTGGTTTTGCTCCTTTAAAATTAATACTAAATGCTTAGACTCCCAGGCATGGGAGGGGGAAACAACATGTGGCCTTCCAGATGTTAGACTGAAGTTCCCACCATTCTGCACTATTGGCAATAATGCCTAGGGCTGAGCAAAATCTGGAGAGTCCATACCTTCTCCAGAATAAAATCTGTTTTCCCTAAACCCTTTTGGAAGAAGATCTGTTCTAGCCAGGCTTTGAATTTAGATTGCTGGCAAATACCTTGGGTAAATCATGTTGTCTATACTACATATGGTCATCCCATGTCAGATTGTCTCAGTAAAATGGAGGAACCAAGCCCTCTTCACAGTTCTGGCTTGCTGACCAGATGTTGCTTAGAAGCTCATGGGCTGTTAGCTCTTGTGCAAAGTCTCTGACAGTGTAAAAAAGCTCTCTCAAAACATTGACTAAGTTTACACATTGTACTAAAACATAAGGCGGCTTGTTTCATTTTGGCTAAAGTTGTTGCAACCAGTTATGGTTTATTCAATAGTTAAGCAAATCATCACCTAGTATGATTTGTAAACCAGCCCATCCTCATGAACTTAGCTAAATAGCTAACCAGATAGGCAGAAAGAGAGATAGACAGTCAGTCAGTATTAGAATCTACTCCAATATTGAGTCATCATTATCCAGAGTTTGGAACATGCCCAGAAAGCTTATGAATGTACAAACTCATTTGCAAGGCTCAGATTACAATGCTTTCACCACTTCCATATAAATAAACCCAACTGGATTCAAGGGGGCTTATTTTTTGAATAGAATATATAAGTTAACACTATTGGTGGCTTGGTAAATGGCCATTTCTTTAAATAGGCCTCAGAACAACAGCATTGTTCTTGTATCTGTGCATGTAATCAGCACCGGGGATCTAAAAGAATTGACAAATGTTTTCAAATAATATGGATGGCAACAAGCAAGAGAAGCAGAACATGTTACTCATCTGCACTGATTGGATTAGACTATAAGAAAAAGTTTCTGCCTGATAACTTGAGATTCCTATGAGAAAAGTCTTTGCCAATAATATGTATTTTGGTTATGTTTATGTATTCTCTACTATACACATCCGTATGAAGCAACTCCAAACCTAATCCTAAGGTAACATCGATCATTCAACTCACCCAAGCAACTTTAATAAAACAAATGAGGAGTATGTTTCATGAACAATTAATATTTTAAACATGATATTGGTCATAAAACATACAAGATCCATTACTTAACATGGATTCATAGAAGAATTCATCATTTAAATACTCCAAAGTATTAAAAAGTCAGAGTGATTTAAAACGGCAGGGTTTGAAAATGTATGGAGAACTTGGTTGTTCTGGGCTATTCTTTGCAATGATATATGTCAGGTTAACGTTTGCCATTCATCTTTGCTTTCTCTGATCTGGATTAGAACTTAATGTCATCTTTCAATATTTCAGTTTGGTAACACTGTAAATAAGCAAATGCAAATGTATGAACCACATGTTAGTATGAGACTGTGATGTGAAACTAATATTTATAGTTTATTTGGCAGATGGTGTGTGGCTGGGTAGATAATGTCTGGAGATACTAGACATTTTTTGTACTATAGGAAAACAATGAGATGAAGAACTTGTGAGTTATTCAATGACATGGTCCTAGAAAGTGGGGAGGGCTTCTTTGTATGAATTTTGAGTAACTTGAGTTGTTTCCAATATCAGACACCAATAATTCTCTGGGCTGTGGAGTCCTTGGGGTTCTCTGAGTTTGGTTGTTTTCTTGCAAACATTTCATTACCCAGCTAGGTAACATTTTCAGTGCGGGTAACGAAATGTCTGCAAGAAAACAGCCAAGCTTAGAGAACCCCAAGTGCTCCACAGTTCAACCCTGAGCTACCCAAATTCTCTGGACATCAGAAGTCTCATGTGATATGCATCAGATAATTCACAGTCTGATGAAACAAAATTCACTTGCAAAAATAATGCAGTCAGGTTTACCACCTTAAATTAACAAACTCAAAAAACAGTTTTCTTAAGATGCATGCATTTAAGAAAAGACAACATTGGGGGATTCAAGCTGTACTCAGTGCGTAAAGCGTATTTGGAATCATTCATAGCCTGTCTTCATACTTAATGCTTTACTGGGTCTGTATGGTGTTCAGCTCCATTTTGACCAGGAAGTCTTCATAGATTTTCCATGACAGGTAAAATCATTGGATGATCCCTCAAAAGCAAAGACATATTTCAGTTTTACACAAAACCTTTGAGTTCATTCTATGACTTTCCAGTAACTCCTGTCTTCCTTACCTCCATCTTCTCAGCACCCATGGTCATATATTTTATATTTATATTTTATTAGATTTGGAGGCTGCCTGACATCCAATAATCTCAAACATCCATTTATTATTTAGTAAGGGAACCTAAATATTTGTCTTGTTTCTTTCTTTGTTTGCATGGTAGCAATATTGTGCCTGAAAATAATAGCCGCAATGTTATAATGTTAGATACACAAAGTATTTTAGGGATGATTTAAATCATGTGTTCCTCCAGGTATGGTTGCACTCCAACTCCTATTCACCCTAGGCAATGGAGAAGAATGATGGGAACTGCAGGCTAACTTCTATGTGCTCTGTCCAAGCTTTTATTCATTGACCCATAAATATAGTGTACAACCCCAAAAGAAAACAATTGGGATTATTCATTGTTCCCATTTGTGGAAGGGCAGAGGTTCTACTTTTCCCCTAAGAAAACCAATGGGAGCCCCAAATGTTTGGATCTGAGCAAAATACTTAATCTCCCAAGCATCTTGGGGACCAGCACTCTCCTTCTGCCCTTCTTTGTGCTCTGATTACAGCACTACAATTAGGCCCAGTCAGCACTTTGACTGTGACTGATTAAATAAGGCTGCAATGCATTTGAGAAGGCTGCCAGAACAACTCATGATTAATTTACAAAAAAACTCAAAAATTTCGAGAATCCAAGCACTGTAGAATTTCACTCTGCTTTTGATCCCTCAGGGAGTTGAACAGATGACTGAGCCCTGACACTGGGATTTATGAAGCCAAGAGTCAAGCTCAACTCTGGGGCTGCCCTAACCTTTTCCAAAGCATTGCCCTGACCTTGGCTGCTGTCCCAAGATTGAAGAAGCAAGCAGAAGGGCATTTAGGCCTCTTCTACCAGCCAGAGGAACAAAGGGATCCCAGCTGCCCTTTTCTAAGAAGAGAGACGCCATAACATTATATTAGCCTGCTTCCAGGAAGGAGGAAAAAAACCCAGTTACAAGGCACTTGTTTTCACCTCACTGCCAGCAAAAAAAGAAAAGTGTGGTTCATAATACAGGCATGCCAAAGGTCTTATGGCCAAGCCACAGAATCTTCATATACAGTAGAGCAAAATAGAAGGACTCAGGAGAGCTGGTTGATGTACTAACAATACTGAGTTGAATGCACTGTTCATTTTTCTTGATTTAAGGCAGTTCTCAACCTTGCTCCAGTCATGACTTCTCCAGAAACAGCAGGGGGGATGCTGCAGCTACAAGTTTAGAGTTCATCAAGTATGTCTTTGCATGTCTGCCCAAGCAAGATTGCCAGCAAGGGAAGTTTAGCCTGACCGAAATGAAAATCAATGCCTATTTACAACTTTGTTACATCATTGCCAAATTGGGAGAAGAATTCTGGTTTTTTTCCCTGTATTTTTCCTTTTCTATGTATTGTCATTTTTGCATGTATATCTCAGAGCTGTACTTGTATTCTATTTAAAAGGAGATGCCCAATGACTTTGTTTTTAAGCCACTTTGGGAAATAAATTTTGGTCTAAGAAGCAGGATAAAAGTGTAATTGGTTTTTTTTTTTTTAATCCATAGTTGACGACAAGGATATAAGCTTGTTCTCCCAAGTAAGGCTTTTGAGCTACGGTTCAGGGTTTGGAGAAAGTAACTGCCCCTACGGAAGTTCCCCAGTGGCTCATGTTGATTGACACTACGGCCCAAGTCAATATGACAATCTTAAGTTTGCCACTAAAACATAATGTAATTGCTATAATACAGTGTTGTCCAAACTTGGCCACTTTAAGATGAGTGGACTTGGCTGGCTGGGGAATTCTGGGAGTTGAAGTTCACTCATCTTAAAGTGGCCAAGTTTGAACAACACTGCTATAATATCATGGTACATTCTGAAGTAGCTTCTGCTGCAAGAAGTAAAGGGGAGTATTGAAAGCTGAAAGATTCCAAACTGAGCTCCCAACAGTTCTGGGGAAGACTGTTCTCTCTTACCTGGAGAAAGACTGCTAACCAGTAACTGGCTTCAGTGCTCTTAATCTTAATGTGATTTGCTTGGATTGGCTTAGCACAGTGTTTCTCAACCTTGGCCAATTTAAGATGTCTGGACTTCAATTCCCAGAATTCCCCAGAGAGTGTTGAAGTCCAGACATCTTAAAGTGGCCAAGGCTGAGAAACACTGGCTTAGTATATTGTGCAAATCTAGACAATAGAGTTTCTAAATCAATATTTACAGTTAGCTTGAACTCTGCCTGTTGTGCCTTTCTCAATAGCTTGAGAAAGCACAAACCTTGGGCTTAGCACAATGCACCTACAACACACGTAGACAGTAATAAGCTACATGGATCAAATATTTATTTGTTTATGAAATTTATACACCGCCTCCATTCAATTAGATCCTGCAACAGTATAAGACAGCTTCATAGGTTTCATTGTAAGTACTACTAGAAATGATTGGGGTTCTAATTAGATGCACAGCTGCTCCTTTTGTAAGCAGAGTTAGCATCCCATCTGGTTGACTATTGGCAATGACTTTGGGTACTCTGAAATTCTACTGAAAGTGTGCTCCCATTTTTGCCTAATAAAAAAAGAGTCTCTCTTTCTCTGTGTGTTTGTGTATGGCCTGAATTTGGAATATTAGCATCTCTTCAGGCTAACTGGATTTCATCCTGTCTACAGTTTCACATGTATCACTCTGCCTTGTCTCAGCCAACTACTTAGGAGAATGGATAAAGGAGGCTATGGCTTATTTTTTTTCCTACAAAATGTTGTCTTTACTTGAGAAGCCTAATGCGGATTGTTAAACATCTGGATAGGGTGATGGCTGGAGACCTCAAAAGCAGCTGGAAAAACAGTCCAAATTCCAGCTGTCAGCCTGGGCAAAGGATGTTCTTAAGCTCAAAGGTCTATTTGAGCCTCTTTCTACCCACAGCTTGACTAATTCAGCATCCTCTAATGGACCACAGACTCTAAAATTTGCAATCTGCTTCCCCCCACTTCTTAGATAGATCTGCCAGGTGAAGCGCAAAGGGGAAAAAGACTTCTTTTCCTTCTGTAAAATGATAGGGGTGTGTGTGTGTGGTTTTTTTTACCCTAAGAGTTGACAAAGAAAGGTCTCTTTCCAGAAAGAGCTCTGTCTAAGTTGATTCAGCACCATGCTGCAGGTAAATGGTTCGTGTCCCCCAATAAAATGTGTTTTTCAGCAGAAGGGTAGTTTGACATGGATTCAAATATACAAGGACAGGACAGAGAAGAACTGGAGTGAGCCGGGGGGGGGGGGGGGGTTGTTTCTTCCTTATATGTTTAGGTTCTTTTTGTTTTATGACACACTGTTTCAATTACTCCTCCTCTTGCTAGTTTGCATTTCATCTTCAAAGTCCGTGCAAAAAAATAGAATAAATAAATAAATTGCACTAAATGAAATCCATTTCCCTTTTTTTTTTGCTGAAGCCTTTCTGATCTCTGGGGCATCTTGACAGGAAAGATGTGCATTACTTCTAATTGACAGGATGGAGAAAGTAAACTTTTATTTCTGCACAGGAATAAGCTCATCTTCCCAGCAATGACTGGGATATCTAGCAGCTCCTCGATGCTTCAGACCCATGGGATCATCGCAAAGATGCACATCTTGAGGCTGCAGGGTGGCACGTGGCCTCTAAAGATCTGCCAAGTTATAATCAAATTGTAATTTGTAAAATGGCAATAGGAAGCACTTTATCAAATACATGACTAAAGAGAAATATTAACACTATTTAATTTTAATTAAACATGGAATCAAATAAAATTGGACCAAGATAAGCTTGTGTGAAAAGCTATGCCCTGGTAAGTTCTTGTTTAGATTACTGCAATGTGCTATGTAGTAATACCCCTTGAATGTATTTCAGAAAGTTCAGTTCATCCAAAATGCTGGAGCAATACTATTGATCAGAATTGGGCAATATGACATATCACTCTAGTTCTTTGTTATTTTGACTGGCTTCTTGCTCATTTCCATTCCCAACCTCAAAGTGCTGGTTTTAACTGAAAAGCCTACTTCCACATATAGTATTCGTACTTGTATCCTAAGGTTGTTTCTGGCACCAAACCATTTATAGATTAAAACCAGCACTTTACATGATACATAGAAACCCACTGGTAGCCAATGGAGGGCTTGCTGCACAGTGTGGTCGTGGTGTCCTAGTATCAATTAACATGTGAGCCACTGTATTTTGTACCAATTGCAGTTTCTGAAGAGTGCATTGCAATAGTTCAACTGGGTAGGGGTGAGAACATGAGTTACTGTTCTTAGGTTCTCCTGCTCCATAACTAGATGGAGCTGGGCAAAGGCTCCCTGGCCAAGCCTCCAACTGACAACCCAGCAGTAGCTGTGAGTCCAGAAGGACCACCAAATCATGAATCCATTGTTTCAGAGGAAGTGCCGACCCTCTGAGACCAGAGGCAGCAGAGAACTTTGATATAGAAACAAAGACTCCATCTTACTTGCATTCAACTTCAGCCAATTTTTCCCATCTAGACTTTAAAAGCCTCCAGACATTGAGACAAGACTTTGACCACATTATCAGTGTGGCCCAGGATGGTGATGTGTAGGTAAGAGTCATTAGCATAATGATGACACTGCATTCTGGACCAAAGGGTGATCTCTCCCAGTGGCTTCAAGGAGATACTGAAATGCAATGGGGAGAGGATTGAACCCTGTGGCACTCCATACATAAGAGGCCAGAAGCAAACTTCTCTTCCTCTACAACCACCAACTGGAACTGCTACTGAGGAAGGAGTAGAACCATTAAAGCACAGCACCTCAATCCCCATTCCCTGTAAGTGGTCCAGAAAGATACGACGATTTATGGTATCAAAGGCTGACAAGACGTCTAATAGGAGCAAAAGGGACACACTGCCCCCTTCTAAATACCAACAAAAGTAATCTATTAATGCAACCAATGCTATATCCCTCCCCTACCAAGGCCTGAATCCTGACTAAAAAGGCTCCAGATGATCCACTTCCTTTACAGTGTTCACTGGTTGTCTTCCCACCACCCTAAAAGGGGAAGGTTGGAGGCAGAGCAATAACTGTTTAACACAACTAGATCCAGAGTTTGTAAAAATGTTTGCTGTATTGCTTATTTTATTTTGTATATTTTATTATGTCTTTTAATGTACATTTTTATCAATTGTTTTAATTTACTACTTTAATTATACCTTATTGCAAATCACTAGTTTAATGAGAAACTGTACACAAATGTTTTAAATAAATAAACAAACGCAATGATATTCAGTATTTATCCTAGCCCAACCCACTACTTTTTGGAATGCAGCCCATTCCTCCAGATGTCTAGTTTGTCCTTTTACTGCAAAGAGCTTTTATCCCTAACATGAGATGTCTTGAAACCACAGCTTCCAGAATTCATACCCAGCATGGCTTTTGGGAGGATGTAGGGCTCATCCTCACATCACTCAAACTGCAGTACAAACATGGTCCAGTAGCCTTCTTCATCTGACGGAGGCAACTTAATGTGTTGTATTTCAAAATATTTTCTCTGTCTTCTCTTGACATAATTGTTGCTGTGGACACAATCCAGCATGCTTCTTTGGTGATGTGGTTAGTGATGTGGTCAAGAGTTGGGATCTTCTCAACTCCTGCTGGCCCCTTTAGGCTGCTGCGAGCGCACAGTCTTCCATGGCCATGGCTATTTTAGATTGAATTGCCGAAGAGACTGGATATCTTGCTTCTGAAGAGGCATCTGCCTGAGCAGTGGCTGACCAGCCCTTCCAAAAGTGCCTGTCAGGTCTTATCTAGCACTTAAGGTCAGTTAAAACAGGAAAGGTGGCCTGCTTCTGCTAGCTGTGGATTTCTGGTCCTATCATCATAGGATCCTGTAGATCAGTATACTGGCTGGGGAATTCTGGGAGTTGAAGTCCAGACATCTTAGTTGCCATTGGTTGAGAAACACTGCTCTTGACCCATATTCAGAAATAAACTCACTGACAGGTAACAAACCTGTTATTTGGGCAGTTGGATAGATAGATAAACCAGCCACTTAATGCTTGCATTTTGTAAGAGTACGTACAATATGTTCTCAAAATGTCAAATGTGTGGGTATCCAAGCAATGGAGGAATGAATACCAGAACGCCAGAGACCAATATTGGAAAACATTGCCTTGTGAAAAAATTTCAAAAGTAGCATAGCGCATTCAGTTTTTATAGCCCAATAGCCAGTAGAATAGCCACACTGGATTAGTCTGCAGCTATCTGGCAGGATGAGCTGGTTTGGGCTGGGGTTTATGGCAGAGAAAACTGTTCATAAACATCCCTGCCATAAGAAATCCTGGTTGGACTAAATCAGGTCAAACATAAACATTCTTCTAAACAGCTAATTGCTTTGGGTGTGCCCAGCCGCAAGTTGCTAAACACCAACTTTTATGCAAGCGGTTTGTTGCACAAGCAGTGTTGTGCTTTCAGTCAAGTATGATGGTTTTCTATTCCTTTGGTTTTAATTACAGCCTCATTGCTTACATCTCTTCCAAAATTCTGATCCAAATCCAAAAGGTCCTCTAAACAAGAATCACTGTGCCACAGGCAAATATGTCCAAGCAGACTCTCCTTTGCATTTTCCTCTCTTAAATCCAGACAAACAAACACTCTTGTGCTGGGAACCTGCATTTCAGACCAGTATCTACAACTGCAGGGCACCGTCATCAAATCCCTGCAATGAGAACACAGTTTTTGTTGCTTTGTTGTTGTATAGTCCTTTGAGTCAAGCTGGACTCCGGGTGACCATGTGGACTGATCCATGCAGTTTTCTTGGCAACCTTTTCAGAAGAGGTTTCAGTGAAAATTTTTTGGATAAAGGCAGCAACATTGACTGACTAGGATGGGTTATATGGATCTTTGATTTGAGGTGGTTTATATAATCATTTCAATGGATTCTGGATAGTTTTCAATGTTTGTATATTGGTTTTTAACCTGTTTTTATTGGACAGTTGTGAGCTGCCCAGAGTTGCTTAGATGAGATGCGCGGCCTTACAAATCAATCAATCAATCAATCAAATAAATAAATAAATATTATTTATTTGTATTTCTGTGGTGCTGTCAAGTATGAAGGGCATTTCACCAGAACCAAAGTATTATTAGGCATGATCCCAGAGAATATAAATGAAAAGCATCACAATTTATTATGCCATATGCTGACAGCAGCAAGAATCAATCTGGCAGAACATTAAAAAAGAAAGACCTTGCCGACGATACAAGATTGGAAGACCAAAATTGGAGAATATACAGCAGTGGAAAAACTGACTGTATATATTCACAGAAGTCTAACCGAATTCAAGCAAGAATGGTTCCTCTATATCAGTGTTTCTCAACTTGACCACTTTAAGATGTGTGGACTTCAGCTCCCAGAATTCCCCAGCCAGCAATTCTGGGGAATTCTGGGAGTTGAAGTCCACACATCTTATAGTGGTCAAGGTTGAGAAACACTGTTCTATATACTGTACAACATATTATACAGCAGGGCAAGCTGTATAATTAGAATATGGCTTTTGAAGAAAAACTCAAACTGTTTAAAAAATAATTATTTGTTCATATTTTCACTTCAACCTTTGCTCTCGTGCAGTGTTTCTCAACCTTGGCGACTTTAAGACTGTGGACTTCCACAGGTCTTAAAGTCACCAAGGTTGAGAAACATTGCTCTTGTGTAAAGTTTATTTTATGTATGTACATATATTTCTTTCCTTTTTCTTTGTTATTGTTTTTTTGTTGTTGTTCACTTTACCTAATTAATAAAAATAAAACCGGGCTGGGGGAGAGCATTTCATTGGCATGAAATGCAACATGCAACCGTCACAACCACCCTGTATGGTAAAGCAGCAATATCATCACCTATATTCTTACTATGGACTAAGGTTGCAGCTTTCTTGTCTAAGATAATTCGGTAACCAAAGCAGCATTCAAATCTGGGACTTCAACATCTTACACACTGGATGCACTGCATATACATGCATTGCACATACAATGCATTGCATACATGTGCAAGTGCACACCAACAGTGAACCATGTTGGTTAATGTATTGTCGAAGGCTTTCACGGCCGGCATACGAAGGCTGGTGTGGATCTTCCGGGTTGTGTGGCCGTGTTCTGGAAGTTTTGTTTCCTAACGTTTCGCCAGCATCTGTGACCGGCATCTTCAGAGTACAGGAGCACAGACAGGAGCAGTTTTCTCTGTGCCCAGAACTGCTCCTGTCTGTGCTCCTGTACTCTGAAGATGCCGGTCACAGATGCTGGCGAAACGTTAGGAAACAGAACTTCCAGACCACGGCCACACAACCCGGAAGATCCACACCAGCCTTCATGTTGGTTAAGTTGGCTTTGCTTTGAAAAAAGTAAAGGGGCTAGAACTTGCTATTTTAGACTTCATATACAGCTGGGCCCCATTCTAAACAGCTGCCAATTTTGTTCCCTCAACTGCAAGAAGCCTGTTTGCCCCCCTGCCTGGTCTTCCCTCTCTGCATTTGCGTTTCATGGTGGGACAAGTCAGCAACAAAAACAAAGCAAGGGCTGCGGTGAGTGTGAGAAAGCAGCCTTAGAAGAGCTGGAAAGCAACAGGAGGACAGCAAAAGGTCTCTGCTTCAGGAGGGGGGGGGGAACTCCAAGAGTGGGAGGTGGGATGAGGGGAGACTTCCTCCAATGGGACCCCCCCCCCCATACACACACCCTGCAGCTCCAGGAGAAACTCAGCAAAACTGTCTTCCATGCATTTCCTCTGGAGTAGAAGCGGGGCCCAGCCCATTACATTCAAAAGTCCGTCAACTCAGGGTGCAAAGTTTACCAAAAGCCTTACAGAGACAATCAAGGGTGGTGCCAATCATGAAGTGGTGCCAGCTTTGTGTGTGGCAGGGCCCTGGGTTGTTTATTCCAATCATGAGGCAATGCCCCTAAAAAAAGGGCGGGGCTTCAGTCACTCAGTCATGTCCCTGATGATAGGAGTTTTCGAATTCTGCTCCATATAATTGCATCGTGTTGGGAGACTTACTGTTTCAGATAGCCCACAAGCAATTACTTGCATTCAAGCCTTTGTTAACCCCTTTTTGACCTACACACCCAAAGAAATGTAGGCAGGTAAAAAGAATCTGCAAACTAATAAGAAGGAAACAATAAGAATAATCCCAAATCTGAGCAGCAAAAACTATGTGTCAAACCAAGACCCACTAAAATAATAAAAGCAACAGAAAGACAGCCTCCCACAACCTTCTTACATTCCTTTAAATCCTATCTAACCATGAATGAAGGAATAAGGAGGCATTCCAAGAGCAAGCTGCAACTGAGGAAGGTCTCTTCTGGATAGATATTCACCTCAGCAAGAGTATACAAGAAGAGGAAGTAGCCATTTTTAGTTAGGCTGCGCGTAAAGCTAAACACAGGACAGGCTTTAAGTCATCATGGTGAAAGACAGAACTAGAACTGCCTAAGATGCATGAAGTAGACACTGTGGTGAAAAGTCCTTTGAAGGGTTGGTCGGTCCCAATCCAGTCAACATGAAGGATCCTAAGACGAGTCTTGAAGATACCCCTCAACACTTAGCACCCAGACAACAGCCTCAGCAGAAAGGCAAATCATCTGTTTTCAAACCTCTTCAGTGTCGTGAGAGCAATATACATATTTCATATATAAATGTTCATATATGTTTAGACGTGTTATGACAATGTATATGGATTAGCATATGGCCCCCTTCTCTCTATTTGCAGTGCTCAAATAATATTCAAGTATTCTGAGGTAATGGCACATTACTGACACAGAATTAGCTCTGTGCGTTTGATTTTGACAGGTGGTGGTGCTTGCAATGGGTTTTGCCAAAATCAAGTGAGTCAGAGACCTGAGTGGAAGCAAAGCAAAAGAGCTTTATTCTCTCTCTGGGTTAAACGGTTTGCAAAGCGTGGTGGAGCCTCCCATCAACAGGCTGATAAGGCAGGTCCACACCCTACTCAAGTTTATACATCTTTTTATACATTCTATTCCCGCGGATTTCTTCTAGCCTACTTTCCCATTGGCTGGTACTTGTAAGCGCACAATCTTCCGACCGCCTAAACTTTTCCACCATCTCCTTTTCACGCCTTTTTGCATGTGGCTGATACCGTTATCTCCACCAGAGTTGAACAGTACAACCCCCCCCCCAGGAGGTGGGGTGACTTTTCGGTTTTAAAAGACCTTATCTTTTAAGAAAAACATCTTTGTTAGAGAAAAACATCTTTGCCTACATGCCCACTTTACTTGCTTAGAATGGTTCTATTATTTTACAGATTAAAATGGGTTCCTCACAGTGGTTACCAGAACCATAAGCTAAGACATTTTTCCAGGCCCTGCGGGTACAAGAAATCATTTTAAGTGGGGGTGATTGTTGTTTATGTGCAAACTCAGAGTTTAAGCTTTAGAAACATCAGATCATTTTGAGTAAATAAAAGTTCTCAGTATTTGGCTGAGCTGTGGAGCAATTAATCAGTAACATAGCCTTCCCAAGATGAATGCCTTCCATTTTTATGGGAACAATAAACCGCAGAACTGGAATTTTAGAAGTTGTAGAACCCACATTTAGAGTCAGGGGTGTTTGCGAGGGAGGGGAGTCATAAAATTGAAAATGGTGGCTGCAATTGTGCAGTTGTGGCCACCATCTTGACTTCTGACTAGGGTGCTCTGTTGGGAATAGCTGCTATGAGGGATTTCATTTTCTTGGGGTGCTTTAAAAAGTATGGCTCATTCAGAGATGTACCAGGCTGATATGTATGTTAGTGACCTTTTGTGAGAGTGTATGCAGTGAGGAGGACCAAAGGCTTGAAGGGGACATTCATATAGTTCTCCTCCTAAGTGGGAAGAGGAGAGTCTGTGAATCAGGTGTGTGTTTGTGTCTAGACATCACCAACTCTACCTTCATAGATTGCCTGTTCTATTTGCCTTTATTTTTAAAAAAAATCTGCAGGTTTTGTATTTATTGTTTTTAGGGATAATTTATTTTATCGTCCATGGTTGCATGAAGACTGTTTTTATTCTTCTGTTATAAATAGCATGGGGTCCATCCATAAGGAAAAGTGGTATAGGGATAAAATAAAATCTATTCATGACAAAGAGAAGGGAGGCCCATTTGCTTCTGCCTCCATGCAAAATCAGATATCCAGCCCAGGAAATGTATGAGCCATAGTTTTTTGCCCTAGTAAAAGTCTTGTGGCAACAAATTTGAGAGTCCATTAAGTTAAAGAGCCCAGCTGTTATTGCAGGATGTTCTTCCAGCAGACAGGAGAAAGGAGGGGACCAACCCATGTGGAAGAATTCTATTATACATCAAATCCTCTAGCCATAATGAAGGTGCCCTGCTTGTTTCTGAGAATAATTTGATCTGGTGGCACTTAATTACAAGCTTACATTCTTGGAAAACGTTTGAGGTTTAACAGCTCCATTATGAGAGAGCCCCCAGCCCTACAGCCGTCTCGCTCATTGGTCCGATTGCTATGGTCGCTCTATAGAGTTATGCTCCCTCCCTGTGCCCTGGCTGAATATAGCTCCCAGTGTTGATGCTGTTACTAATAACAAATATCCCTTGTTGCTTTTCAGGCACAGGTTTTTAGTCAGGCATTCTGGCCGGCCCAGTTAAGCAGCCAGCAACGGGAAGTGTCTGCAAGCACATTGGCTGATCTGTGGACCCCCCCCACGCTCCTCCACCCACATCATACCCCACCCATCCCAAGGGAGCCTGGTCATTCAATATGTGGCAGGTGTTCTCAGGCACTGGAGTCTAAGCCAAGGCTGGCCAAAGAACAAAGTAAACCTGTCATTGGCCAGGATATAAATGTTCCCCCGGGAAGTTAAATGCTGTGTTCTAACATTGATGGTATATGGTGGGCTAATCAGAGAGGAAAATATTTTTCCATAAAGGAATGGTGTTGGCAGCTAGTGGGCCCTTATCACTTGCGCAGAATGAGCTTAAATGCAGAAGCTTCGCCCACAGTCACCGGGGGTGGGGGATGCACGGCTTTGCGAAGAAAGCAGAGGGGTCGTGGTAGCCTTGTGGAGCAAAAATGACACTGGTGCTCAGTAGGCCACATACTGAAAATATTTCTTGTGGTTTTGAAGGCAGGAAAAAGAATGACAGTCAAAGATGACACTGGTATAAAAAAGGTTAATGGCACTTCCTAGCCCAAAGGTGGTAGAGTGGCAAACCTTCCTTAATGAACTGCTCTCCAAGAGTTTTGGGCTATAACTTTAATAATTCCTGATTGCCAAACATAAAGGCTGGGACTAGGAGTTGTACTCCAAAAGATCTGGAGAGTGCTGTGTTTGACAAGGCTGGGATGAACAATGAAAGGAAAAATCATCCTTAAAATTTCATTTCAGCAAAATATTTCTCATTCAGAACTAGCTATTTTGAAGGTCCATTCAAGCACATGCTGAGCCAAGATGTTTTAATCATGGTTTGTTTAACAAGCCATACCACTGATTTGTACATAACACTAACCATTGTATCTATTCATGTAGTATAAACAGGCAAATCAAGCAGTTTAGAAATATATGCAAAGAACTGGAGGCATTATGTAGTACTGCGTGGAGAACTATGGCACCATGCTCAGTGAAGAAACATGCTCAGAGTAGCATGAGTGTAGCTCCCCCTGCTGGTTTGTGATCCATATTAATAATGTAGACCAACTTTCTCCAACCCAGAAGCCATCTGATGTGCTGGGATTACAATTCCCATGAGACATGTTGGCTAGAAACGATGGGAGTTTAGTTCCAGCACAGTTGGTGATCACCTGGTTGAGAAAGGCTGGATGTCATTTACCAATTAAAGAATCAGTGGTAGCACAGATGCACTCCATTTGGCCCTGAGTTAGGACAGATACAACAGAAGCATGACACGGATCAGTAGTGGAGACAGTCAATTTCTTGCCAAGCGGGTTTGCTACCGAGTCAAAGTTGGTTCATTTGAAGCAGTGAGAAAAGGCCCAAAGGGGCGACGAGAAGAGAATCAATGTACCAACAGGCAGCTCAGAATATAAAAATGGAGTCTTTTTTTATAGATGTCACTTAGTCCTGCTTGGAGATTTTTTTTAAAAAAACCCTCTCCCCAGCCCCAGCAATGTCATCTCTTTAAAAATAGTATGAGTAGAGAAGAAAAGGTAAAACCAGAGGATCGGCTGGAAAGTTTACAGGAGTGTCGCCGCAGAGAAATTTAACAGATCCCAGAATGTATGAATAGAAATTTGCCTCCAAGCCAGAGAGTAACTCATGACAATACCTTTGCAAACATCTCAAGCATTCGTTCCCCTTTTCTCAGCCTCCCATAGCTCAGAGTGAGACAGACATGCACGCTATTTTATTGCTTAAGCAAAGCCATATGAGGGAATATTGAAACAAGTAGGACCAAGAACCTCAGCCCAGGGATGGAAATGAAAAATGGTTCTGGAGTTAAAAAGAAAATGGTAAGGATCAGGCAGGATTCCTAGGCTGACTGCTTTTTAATCCTGTGAAGTTGTTTTTTTCCTGCAGTGGAAAAATGGCCCTTATGAATTCTCAGGGAGCAGTGGAAGTGTGTTGGTGCATCCCTGCGTTCAGGCAAAGACTGAACAACCTCTTTCACAATTAACCCCATGAAAAGGCTTATTACTTCACGCACTCTCTCCATAGTTACATACTGCAGAGGTCTTTTCTCTATAGACTGAAGGTTTTGTGTGTTACGTAATGTGTGAATGTGACATATATGCAATTTTTTAAATCCTGCAGCTTTCCCCAGAATCCTTCAGGCGTGTTGGACTACAACTTTCATCATCTTCAGTTAAGCCAAGGTGCTTGGGTTGGTCCAGTTTCCTATCACATGTATTATACCAGCTTCTGCCTTGAAATACACGCACGCACGCTCAGTTAAGTACTTCTTTTGCTGATAAATACATATTTTTAAGATACAGATCTGAACTAGTTAAGGTTTAGTTAAAACTCGCATTGCTCTGAGACTAACCAGACATCTATATACGCCATAATCCAGCTCATGACTTTCCTGTAAAGAGTGAGCAAGGACCAAGTAAAAAACTGAATCTAATTTTTAAAAATAGGTGTGGAATATTATGTATTTAGAGGAAGCAGACAAAAGTTGGCTTTAATATAAAGCTCAAGAATATGGAATGTATTTATATTAATTTTTGTTCTCTACAGCATGTGCTTTTAATTTCATTTCAACATGCATTTAGATGTTTGTTGTTCACAACCATGTGACCAATTATTTTCTGCACATTAGTAGCAAGTACAAGTTCAACAAAGGCAGACAAAGATCTTCAGTACTTCCCATCTAATGGACTTCTTGCCCACCAATTCCAGATAATGCTACCAAATTTCAGCAGCATGAACTTC
Organism: Liasis olivaceus; assembly: GCA_030867105.1. Lineage (NCBI taxonomy): Eukaryota > Metazoa > Chordata > Lepidosauria > Squamata > Pythonidae > Liasis > Liasis olivaceus. The sequence continues at coordinate 16,072,073 of CM061351.1, forward strand.
ATGAGAAAAAGATTTGGGGAGGTCATATATGATCTGCAATCCTGTAATGCCAACAAGAATACAAAATATAAACTACAGTTATATAAAGAAGTTCCTCATAATCTAGTCTTCAGACTGTAAGGCTGATAAAATTTGCAGAGATGTGGAACCCAACTTTATCAAGATTTTGAACTCAGAAAGTTGTTTGACAGAAGACAATAACCAGGTGCTGGTGGCAGAATTATTTTGGGAACCCACCTTTTCAGTCCCAGAGGAGGGGCTGAATATTTTTCCATTAAAGAAGGGAAGTCTATATGACATATATATATATGAGAGAAAAAGTCAAAAAGGTTTTTTTCCCCCCTCTCAGTATCATTTTTCCTAGACCAGTGTTTCTCAACCTTGGCCACTTTAAGATGTGTGGACTTCAACTCCCAGAATTCCCCAGCCAGCCATGGGAGTTGAAGTCCACACATCTTAAAGTGGCCAAGGTTGAGAAATACTGATCTAGACTTAGGGCAGGCATGTGTGCAGGGAGAGACTGTGTGTGCCTCACTTAGTACTATGACCCCCTCCTACAGTGTGAAGCAGCCCAAGTCTAGGAAAAATGTCATCAGCTTGTCTGCCAACAGCCAGGAGGCCTCCTTAAAGACCATTCATGCAAGGCCAATTTTGTCATGTCACTGGGCAAAAGTACTTCCACATTTTCTTTTACTAGACTAGATATCTTGACAATTTTGTATGCTAGCTTGTTTCTGAACAACCCCATCAATATTGTAACATATTTTTTACCACTAAATACATTGCATGCAATGCAGAGGCAGTTTGTATGGTAGTCATAAGCTGCCAAAGTTGGAAAATAATACTTTGGTTTTGCAGACATAACTTATATCTGCTGAACATTTGGGAAAGGGAAGGGAAAACCTAGTTCAAGTAGTTGAACACACTTATACTATTTCTATCAATTTGATGGGACTCTTGGTCAAGAAACAGTGGAATGTCAACTGGGAGAAGAAAATCTAAATCTCTTTAAGTAATTTTTAATGAAAAAAAGATTGAGTTACTCTAAGTGCTATCTTTTTTGGGTGCTTAGTTTTCAGCTTTGGCAACCAGCCCTTAAAGGGAAGTTTTAAGAGCTGTAATGGCCTCCAGATGTGCTTATAATCACAGATGAAAGTTTTAGTATTAGTTACTGTTAATATTTGGTATGTGCTTGTGTGTCCATGATGAGGTTTCAGACATAGTGTCTCATCAAGTATAATTGCTCTAATCCACAGGACAGATTTCTGTGTGGGTTGACAAACATTGGAGATCCCATCTTGTTTTATTTAATAAATAATTTTTAGAGAACTTTAGCTTCTCCTCTAAAGCTCTTCATGGTTCATGCGTCACATCAGGGCTTCTACTTAACAAAGAATACTTGCTGACAGCAGAATTAGGTCCCACATGTGCTTTTTTCCCCCAGGTTTGTTACTTCCCCCATGTTACAATTTTACTTGATGATGAATTATTATTTGTTAATTGTAATTATTCTTTATTTATATCATGCCACCAATCTACAAGATGGATTATAGATTAACATATCCAAAATCAAGCCAGGGAACTAGCTGGTGTTCAAGGTGCTTATCATTTAAATATTCATTTTGAAAGATATCCAGTGAGAGTAGAAGGAAGAGTACAGAAAGAGCACAAAAGGGAAGAAACTAAACCAGCAAGGTACAAATGTCCGCAAACACAGTTACGCTATAAGGACTTTGTTTTGGTGGAAGCTGAAATCAGAATGGAGCAACAGTTAAGGCCAAAGCTTCATCAAAAAGATGGTTTCTGGATTGGTGATTTAAAAAAAAAGCAACTATCACCTTCATGTAGAGCAGGGTTCCTCAACCTTGGCAACTTGAAGATGTGTGGATTTCAACTCCCAGAATTCCCCAGCCAGCATGGCTGGCTGGGGAATTCTGGGAGTTGAAGTCCACACATCTTCAGGTCGCCAAGGTTGAGGAACCCTGATGTAGAGGGAACAACCAAAGCAGAAAAGAAAATGGAGCAAGGCCACTGATTCACCAAATCTTTCTGTATACTGTAATGGAAGGATGACATGACTTTGCCACCCCAGTTTGCCACCGATGTGACAAGGGAAATCACAATAAAATTTCTGAGGAGGTGATCCGTTTGGGATGGAAGAGCACTATCAAGCTGAGGCTTTTTCGCTTCCTGATGGGAAGGAGAAGGCAATAAAAAACATCCACCACAGCCCTGGCAAACTGCCAACAATCCACTTTGGAAGAGACAAGCAGTCACGTAACACCAACTAAGGAATAGTTAAGTTTGAACCCTACAGTACGGGGGACACCTTCAGCATGACTCTGAGTAGTAAATCAAGATCAACTGCTTGTCTGAATACCCTCTTTGATTTAGGGATTACATGCCTCTCCTTATTCTCAGGATCTTGATTACAAATAATTCCTTTCTAAAGATTTTTTTTTAAAAAAAAAAGAATACCTGTGCTGGAGTAGCCAATGGGATAGTATGTGTGTCTGCGTCTGTGTGTGTGTGTGTGATGTGGAACGCCAACAACCGAACATCAGCGCCCAGTGCTACAAACAAAAAAATAGCATACTGCTGCTTAGCAATGAGAACCTACGTCATTGCAACAAAGCATCATTGTGGTCAACCTGTTCTCAGTTACTAAGTACTTTGCTTGCTTTATTTCCTGGTCTTTACAAAACAGACTTTATATAGCTCCGGATATCTTTCCTATGTGAACTTGCACATCTGATTACCAACCAAAATTTGGGTTGAATTATATGTACAGATTTGCATTTAGGGCTCAGCACAGTGAGGCTTCTGGGGACTCATTTCTAAGAAATGCAAGAAAAAGCTGGAATGATATTTGACCTAAACCTTAAAGCCCAATTCTCTGTCGTGTTCAAATCCCAGTCTGAGCTCTTCAGAAGAGAGTTCTAATGCACAGTACAATATAGTGCAACCTGTCTTTTGAAGACCGAGCAAATGTAGACGTTCAAACACGATACTGGGTAGCTACGCCCATTCACATCCAGACCCAACAAAGGAAGCTGTCAGATACTATTTGCCCACCTACTTATGGTCTACTATAATGGAGAGCAGCTCTCTTTCACAAAATACACCATCTGACTTCTTAGCTGAGATTGCCAGAAATTGAACAAGGCCTTTTGCCTGCAAGGTATGTACCTTGCCACTGAGCTATGGTTTCTTACCAACTTCTGCACCTGCTTGCATGGTGGATGGGACAGATGTAGAATGTCACGCCAAGCCAAGGTCCCTTGAAGAGTGAGGTATCAGTTAAAGGGCATGTGGGAGTTTCAGAATAAGAGTCTGCATCTGCTCTGTATAGATGGGACAAGCACTGACCTCCATATATATTGGATTAAAACTCCCATCATCCCCAAACAGAATGGCAAGGGATTAAAGTACAAAAGAATATCCAATGTGCACCAGTTGAATAAGGTTGGACAACTGTAAAAAAGAATACAGGTAGTCCTTGCTTACCAACCATTCGTTCAGCGACCATGGCACTGAATATGGAGACTTACAACCAGTCCTTGAAGTTGTGGCCACTGCAGCATCCCCACAGTCATACGATCATGATTTGGATGCTTGGCAACTGGTGTGCATTTATGATGGTTGCAGTGTCCCACAATCATGTGATCACCATTTGCAACCTTCACTGCTGGCCTCCCTCAAGCATAGTCAATGGGGAATCCATCAGGAAGTCACAAGTCGCGGTCCCATGACGTCGTGCTTAACAGCCCGCGGTGATTTGCATAACAACTGCTGCCAGAAGTGATGAACTGCCATCGTAAGTTGGGCGCAGTCATGTGATTTTTCACTTTATGACCGCATCACTTAGCGATGGAGTTGCCAGTTCCAATTGTATTCCGTAAGTGAGGCCTACCTGTATTTTTTCTTTAATCATTTCATGTTTGTCTCTTCTTTTCATTTCCGAACTTCAACTCAGCATCTAATGAAGTAGCTTGTCACTATGAAAAGTTATCACTAACTGCTATGATTATATCTTTCCCCTGCGTCCACTCCCCACACCTCCATTTCCCTCGTGTCTGTTTTTAGATTGAGCAAGGGCTACCCCCTGCACTGCCTTTAAAAACATGCACTGATTTTCAGATGTTGTTCTCTGCACTTTGATGGAGCATCAGTTTTTTCTGTAGGTGCTCCATGAAGATCCAGGCCTATCTCTTTAAAGTATCCAACAGAAGAGAATATCTATGACTCAGGGTTGAGCTGTGGCATTCTTGGTGCTCTCTTTAAGGTGTATCCTAGAACCTGTAAATTTTAACAGCAAAAGTATGACTTTTCCTGTTTTAAGGTCTGTATATTTATTCTGTTTTTATCCTAATTATCTCCAAATAAGCTATCCTCATATGTGTACTGTAATTACAAGCTGTAATTCTAGGCAACTAACTGGGGAATAACCATTCTTGAAAACTGTTATCTATACTGAACTTGGGGACGCAGTGGCGCAGCGGCTTAATGACGCTGAAAGTGCCGGCCAGAAATGGCTGGGAACTTCAACGGTTCGAGTCCAGCCTCTCGCGTTAAACAAGGTGAGCTCTTGTTTCTCTACCCGCAGCTTCTGCCAACTCAGCAGATCGAAAACGTACGTGAGTAGATAAATGAGCACTCTCACTCCGGTGGGAGGAAAAATGCTGGCAGCGACTCCACAGAGAGACGGGACCACAGTTGCCGGTAAAAGCGCGAAATTGCGCTCGCCCCGAAAAAGGGGCGCGAAGCAACGGAAATCCCGCCTCCTGCGCTTGCCAAGCTGGGCTGGACGCTCTAGGAAGTATGCTCTGGCAAAGGCTACTTCCGAAAAACAGAAAGATGCAATTGCCTTGAAAACCGCTAGGGGGCGGTCACTGCAGGGTCAGTAATGACTGTAAAGCAGACAAAAATAAAAAATACTGAACTTAACAATGGTTTATTCAATCCAGTCAGTTTTCTGGGATTAAACAAGTCCTTGAACTATACACTCACCACACTGGCTGGTTTCTCACAAGATGCTAAGAAACAAGCAGGTTAGCCAAGTTTAAAACTAAGAAAGCTTAGCATGTTGTGCAAATGCTGTACGACCAGCATTTTAGGCTTATTCTGCAACTTATCCCTGGTTAACTGAACCACAGGTGATTACATTAACTCCAATTGCTTGGATGCACATGGTCTCAAGAGCACAGAATCAATGGGTTTGGTGTGAAATGATGTTAGTGGGACTTTGGCTTATTGAAGAGTCTTTCATAATTAAGGCCATAAAGGAGATATTGGAAAGGTTAATAAAAGATTAATTTTATATCTCTCAGATTTACAATAGCCACTGCATGGAAAGGATGATTAATAACATATAAAAGGGTAGAACTCGGCATGGTGGCCCTGTCTCTGCAGGTATCCATTGGGAGTTGGGGGGGCATGTGATAAAATGTGTGTGACAATATCATTGCAGAGGTAATATGACTTACGTACTTGCACCAGATGTCATGACATCATTATATAAGCTCTCCATTTGCATAATGACGGAATTACACGTGTCATCATTCTGACATCATTGCAACTTGTTATATACACTGCTGTTTGTTCAATTTATATAACTTTCTTAATAGTTAACATCTGTATATTTTCAGCAGTCTTTCGCCCAGTTTTAAGTAGATAAAAAATATATGAGATTAAATTTAAAACACCCTTATAAGAAAGTAAAAAAAAAAAAGGAAAAGCAAGAAGCAATTATTTTAAATTAACTATGCATGACTAATAATTAACCAATTAAGTATTCGCTTTTTTTGTCTAGGACAGGAATTAATTCCCAACCACAGTGCCAAAATAACAACACATATATTATGATGTCATGACCCAACTTTTCCCTTTTCTAATTTGTGTCACAACATCACAGGCAAGAATATCAGGGCAGAATGTGCATCATGGGGGGAGTGTTGAGCAGAAACTCCTCTCACTTTTTTGTTATGATGTCAAATGAGGCATTGTGATGTCATGTGCATTGTGTATCATGTGCACATATCCACAAGGGGTGGATTCTGACAAAACCATCAGATTCTGGGGGGCCCTCTTTGTCCATCCCATCTTACAGATGTGAGCCCTGATCAAGAACAAGTGGAATGACTGAGTCTTTTGAAGACCAGCTCAGGAAGAAATCAGAACTTGACAGACACTTCAGTTGATTTCCTAAATTGTTTTCCTCTCCATCTCAGGCTTCTCCCAGATAATCCATAATTGGCTCATTTAATGAAAGACATGGAGTGGAAAGAGCAAATCGAAAACTCGATTTGGAATATTTGGAAGAACTGCATAGAGATCAAGAAGAGTGTGCGCTATGCGTATAGCCGAAAAAATCCAGAATTTCTTCAGCCCTGCCTAAGCACATACTCTCAGCCTTATCGGATTTTATTTGCTCCGTGTGAAATTTGTACCAAATTATTTTTATTTCTAGTTAATCCCATCCTCTGAGATATGACTAATTTCCTTTCTCCTTTCCAGGAAATTTAATTTAACCTAATCCACTGAAAGAAGCACTAAATACATTTTAAAGATGTGTTTCCAACTTTGTTTTTCCCCCTCTGCCTGCCTGCCTGCCTTTCCTCATTCTTCCTTCTGAGGCCAGAAAAGAGAAAAGCAAGTAAGGGACAGACCAGCTGGTCCCTTAAAAGAGGGACTAAAAAGAAAAAGGGAAAGGAGTATCTGCTTCTGCCATTATCTCATTGTGTGGATAATTACAATGTGGGCTTCCACAGCACGGAGAACAATGCAAGGTGATACGCTTTCTAGTAACATCTGCAAAACAAAGGCATGGATTTGGAACATCTCAGGGAAATTTGACCAGCGTGCTTTCAGTCCAAACTGGCTATGCTGAACAGATCTTCTGTTATAACTAATTGCTCAATGCTACATTTATAAGCAATTTAACTTTCAGATCTTTTAAACATAAATGGTATGATTTCTTTGTTCCCAACTAACTGGTTTACATGTGAGGCAGGTTTTTGGCTAGACTTTTACATACTTCTAGTGACTTTCACATGCTTCTACTGAATTAGTGATTGTTCAAAGCAAACGTTCCTTGGCTTCATTCGTTTTGACTTCCAGTTTTCTGGGGAAACTCCACTTTAATCAGAGACTGATGAGAAGATGGTGAACCTCCACTCTTGTCCAGCTTCTCTTTCTAGGGATCCCTCTAATTCAACCATGCTTTGTTCCTGAAAAACTAGAACCTTTCTTTTTCTTGCAGAGGGAAAGGCTGGGGCATCTTTCTGCCTGTGACAAAGAAGGTGTCTCATTGTGAAAGTTTATTGGGATTGTCTGAATACCTGTAAATGTCTGAGCCTTCTGAGTGGAAGGCAGACAGCTTCATAATGTGAGGTAGGACCTTTTCTCTGGCAGCACCTCATTTATAGATTTGCCGTCAAAAGATGAAACTAGCAATTGAATTAGCCGGAGAAACGTTTTTATTCTGCTTTGCTTTTAATGATTTGTATCTGAAGGTCTCTATTCTGTTTTTTAAATATGCTTTTGGCCTTAATGGTTATTATTAACTTTTTTAAAAATTATGTAAAATTTTCAGAGCTTTTATTGAGGGTGAAACCCCCCAAAATATTAAATATTCTAAACACATAAATCTATCTCAGCTAGCAGCTGTCACATTCTGCAGCAGTAAAGCCTATAAATGTATTTTGTGTTATGTGAAGAAGAAAGTGTTAAGGAGCTGCTTACAGCTCATTAAGAGGCAAGAGGCATTTGTTCCTTGCTAATTTACACATACCACTATATATGTTTGAACAAAACCAAAGACTTGGGAAGAGTTTTAGCAGACCTGTGAACGTTGCGACCTTAAATTGCTGAACTTTAGTTGGTCTCATCCCAATAAATTACTGTAAATGGCTCACAACAATGGCTCTCTTTATGAAATTGGCTGCCAGTGAACAGAATCCCAGAATTCTGCAGGCATACAACAAGGAATAGCTCTTTAGTATGTTTGGGAAGCTGGGTAGTAAGAGAAGGAAGTGCGTGCAACAGGAAACTGAAAAGCCTTTGAGAATATTTTTGCATTTCTCCAGTGCAGAATCACAAGTTCGAAAGCTAGACAAAAAACCAGATAAAGGAAGCCTATGCACAGGAGGCGAACAGAACAATTGGCTGATTTTGTTGGTGTTATTTTGCATTTTGTTTCCTTAGGCATTGTGGCAAAACAGCAAGGAAAAAGGATATTGTCTTTTGCCACTTTATCCTTTCCCACAACTCTCTCTTTCTTTGGATGCCTTAACTCCAAGCCACTCTCTTTCAGAAGTGTTGCTAGTGAGGATAATGGAAGCTGGAGCTCAGAATAAAGTGCAAAATGTATACCATTGTGTGATGTTGGACTAGGGAACCATGGTTTATTTAACAACCTAAAAAGTGCTGGAATAGCAATATGTCACAGTGAAAAAATGGGAGTAAAATTAAATATAAAAAAGACAAACTAATGACAACAGATACAACAACCAGTCTTAGAACTAACAATGAAAATATTGAACTGATAGATAGCTTCTGCCTTTTAAGATCCACCATCAACAGTGAAGGAACAAGCAGTCAAGAAATACACTGCAGACTAGCACTTAGTAAAGCAGTCATGAAGGGCTGGAAAAGTTATGCCATGATTTGTCTATACGTACAAAGATCCAAATAGTGCAGACAATGGTATTCCTTGTGACACGCTATGGAAGTGAAAGTTGGACCTTGAAGAAGCAGGATCGGAAGAATATTGACACTTTTGAACTTTGATGTTGGAGAAGACTCCTGAGAATACCATAAACAGCCAAGAAAACAAACAAATGAATCATCAAAGTAATCAACCCAGAATTCTCACTCAAGGTACAAATGCCCAGGCTCAAATTATCCTACTTCAGACACATTATATAATGTATGTGGGAAAGACCTTGGGAGAGTGGGCAAAGAGATGCTGCCAAGAGAACAGTCAGATAAGAGGCAGCAAGAGGCTCAGAAGAGACCCTCCCTAATTTCTCAGGCTGTAAAGGAAATGGAAAGGGGATAATTGTACTTTCAGACTTGCAAGATTCTGTCAATGTAGCTTTACAATAAAGTAGAATTCGCTCATCTGATTGTGATTCCTATTTGGCTTACCTCACAAGGCCAACATCAATCTTGCAAGTCTGAAAGTACAATCCCCCCACCCATCTCTTTTACCCCCAAGAAATTAGGGAGGGTCTCTTCTGAGCCTCTTGCTGTCTCTTATCTGACCGTTCCCTTGGCAGCATCTCTTTGCCCACTCTCCCAAGGTCCTTCCCACATACCATTACACATTATGGAAAGACCTACTCTCTGGGGAAGGCTTTAAAGGACCAGCAGCAAGGTGGATGGCTTCAGTTACAGTGGTTATGGATACACTGTTGGAAGACCTGAAGATCCAGGTTAAGAACAGATCATCGCGGAGAAAATCTATCTATGTAAGCACTAACAGCTGACATCAACTTGATGGCACATAATCAATCAATAGCAATATGTAATTTCTCTTGGACCTGCCCATGATATTTATATATACTTATAAATGCTTCAGGATTTTCTATACTGAGAAGCCATCTAGAAATACTGCAAACAAACAAACAAATGTATTACAGCAAGCTTATCCTTCCAGGAAGAACATCTTTTGTCTAGGGGGAAGAGATGCCCACTGCAGCTTGAACTTTTTTTCCAAGATCCAAGCCCAGTATCTTTGGGGAAATAGTTCAATAAAACGAGGATATGCAACTAAGCATATAAGCGCAAAGCCCTCATTCTAAAACACTGAGCAACACAAACCAAATGGGCTTCAGAAGTCCAACATAAACAAAGCTTCTTATGCTCACGGCCTGCAGAATTTCTCAGGCTTGTCATTTCTCTCCTGCCAAGGAATCAGCTAGGAAGCTGCCAACAGGGAAAGCAGAATCCGAGGTAGAAATATGCCTCCGCTGTAAACAAAATTTCACTTTTATGTAAGGAGATTTCTGAGGGATTCTGGTTTCATTGAAGCAAAAACAAGTGACATAAGACCCATGTGGCTCATGCTTAGAAATCATCAAATCCATAGTTAGATCACATAGATTGCAATGTGTTTCTTTAAAGCCCTTTTCTGAAAAATGAAGAAGGGGTCCCATCTCTCCCTATTCAATAGATGCCAATTGGTTTTAGTTCTGTATTGCACGTGCACATTACCAGATTTTTTCCATTTAAAATGTTCCACAAAAATCCCCATCGCTGTTACAATCAATGCTTTTGGCTTGACTATACAGGCATATGCTTTTCCAAAGGTTTCACTGAATGCGTGTAAAACGGATCTTTCCTATATTTAATCTCTTTTCCTTCTCTGTGTAGCTTAACTATATGCATATAGAGCAGATCAATGCATGCTGTTGTGTTGGACTACACCTCCCCCCATATGTGAAGTTTGCATTATCTGTCCTTGAAATCTGCTGAAATAGAAACAGTAAAGGAAAATGCTGATCTGATGGTCTTATATTTGAATTTCAAATAATCCTTGATGATTATGAATTGGATGTAGAAAAGGGGGATGTAAACTCAAATCCCCCCTGAGCAATGAGGTTCATAGATGATCATGCACACATGATTCTTTCTTGGCAGGATCTATCTCAAAGGATTACCTGCAGAGCTGCATTAATATTTCAAGTGCTCACATGTTGTGGTGCAATAGAAATGCCACATGAATAAAATGCACATGAACCAGGATCTGGTCTTTTCCTGCTTAACTCTGTACATTTAATGGAAAAAAAAACCCTGTCTGGCAGCTTCATAATTGGTATAGTGTGTAAGTAGCTGAATATGGAGATGAGAATCATACAGAGACTTGATCCGTTATATTAACCCATGGTTTGTTTAGTTTGTTGAACAAACCACAATGAGCTGGGTTTGTATAAGCTTTCCAAGGTTGCACCTTGGGGCTGAGAGGTATAGGCAGTAACACAGTGATGTTACCAAAAATGTTGACCTTTTTGCAGTGGGGAAGAGCAAGTTCTTTTAATGGAAATGAAAAATTTGCCATCTTTTTTTAGTCCTTCTCTTTCTCTGACCCCATAAAGCTGCTGAAAATCAGGAATTTGTCACAAAATTGTGATCGCATGATTTTAAATGATCTAGGGGTTGCAATAATTGGATTGGGGGGGCTGTACATGACTCACTTGATGTAGCTTGCCCACTCTTGACATGAATCACTGCTTATAAACCACAGTGGCTGAATTTGCATAACTCGTTAAAGTAACAAACTACATTAGGCTTGAATCAGATCACAGAATCTACTACATGGACTCTGAGAGCAAAGGGAAACTGTGACTAATAATGGAATGGATAGCAGAGTAGGACAAATGTCAAAATATATCCCTGTAATCAAATTGATTAAAAACACCCAGCATAGTTCTGTCTTTTTTGTGTCTTGCAGAGAAATGGACACTTTTTTTTCTAGCAAGTGTTTGATTTCCCATATGCTTGAGTGACAGAAGGCTAAGGGAGTTTTGATATAAGTAGGAGAATTCTGTTTCCTGTCCAGACATTGTCTCCATCTATCAACTAGGCATCATTTTAATTTGCAATACAGATGTGCTGACGTCCACTCTCACGCAATAAATCAGGTAGTGAGAAGTGGAGAATATTAGCCAACTCCAAAGCAGAGCAGTCCACTGAGGCTGTGAAATGACTGCACAATGTTAAGTTGGTGAATCATCTGCCTTTCAACTGATAAACCAATCACATATAACAAAACTTATAAAATATTTAAATAAAGAAGCGTACCAATTTGTGTGCCTTTTTTTAACTCTTGTTGAAAGATAGATGGATGGATGGATGGATGGATGGATGGATGGATGGATGATAGAAATAATTTTGTCCCTTCAAGTCAGTCCCTTCAAATTCCTGCAGTTTCCTTGGCAAGATTTTTGGAAGTGACTTGCCCTTGCTTTCATCTTCCTAGGGCTGAGAGAGAGGGACTGGCCCAAGGTCACCCAGCTGGCTTTGTGTCTAAGGCAGGACTAGAACCTAGGGTCTCCTGGTTTCTAGCCTGGTGCCTTCACCACTACAGTACACCAAATTGGCTCCGTTGTTGAAAGAAGTGCATCTTAATTTAAAAATAGGACACAAGGCCCTCTGCATTTCTGAAGAGACCATTAATAACATTTCCTTTTTCCTCCACTTCAAAGCCATGACTAGGAAAAAACACAGCTTGGAGAAATAAGCATGCGAAGCAGCAACAAACCTAAACTGTATAAGAAAATGGTGAAGAGGCAATGCACTCCTCGGGATCTCCTTCGTAATTCACAGTTCTTCCGTTCCTTCTTTCCTCAGCCATTCTGATGTTATCTATTGATGTGGAATATAAAAGCAGCAGGAATATGCAGATCATGGTTGATAAGACAGAAAAGTGGTAACAGAGATATAGCACCGAATGAAGACCAACTCTTTCTGATATAGGGAACTCAGATGTTGGAAGGCTAGAAAAGAGATTAGGAAGGTGTTGAAGCAGAAGGATCCTTAATCTCCCAAGCTTCTGCAGTGCCAATGACCCAGAGACAATTTAGACCAGCGTTTTTCAACCTTGACAACTTTAAGATGTGTGGACTTCAACTCCCAGAATTCCCCAGCCAGCATACTGGTTGAAGTCCATACATCTTAAAGTTGCCAGGTTTGAAAAACACGGATTTAGACTATTTGTAATAGGACAAAGGTGGACAAATATCATTGCTTCTGCCCTGTCACTCTGTCACAGGCAGAATGCTAGATTCAGCATAGAAGCACTTCGAGAAATAGGTTGGTTCAGCTAAGTTTTTAGTAATAATCAAAGAGAATATAAAATAATGTGAAAAACAGTATATGAAATAATTTGAAGAAAGAAACTAAAAGGGAGAGAGAGAGAACAAAAACAAGCAGAGACTTGAAAAGAGAGCAACTAGCCAGAATCTATAATGGAAAATTAACAGAAAAGAGAGGTACATAAATAATAAATGCAATTACAGAGGCGATAGAAGAAACATAGTCAGATAACCTTTTAAAAAAAGTCAACTCTGAGAAAATGATTGTTCTAGGAAATCATTTGGCGGGTGTAGGAAAAAAAAAGTTTTTTCCCTAAAAGCGGAAGCTAATTATGTTTAATGTTTAAGAGGATGCGAATGAGTTCATGCCATCCTGAGATTTGAACTTTTCCCTCTAGATTTGCATTTCGGTCAAACTAGTTTTCATTATACAATCTGTACTGATACCACAGAGTCTTAACTGGGATTATAGCTTTGGAGAACATAAAAAGTAGAGCAAATCACAATCATTTTGTTGACCCAACTATAGTTGAAAGGATTGACAGCAAGGTTTGAAATTACATCGAACTCCTTAGAAGTTGGAGTTCTGAAATAAAAAAACCAGAAGTGTCTTTTATGTCCATATCATTTATGTTAGTTCCACAAGGAGCAGGAAACTGTTAATAAACTTATTTGATCATGATAGAACGAATACTTTCCCAAAGCAACTTCCTTTAGCAAAGCCTTATTAGGGCGACCATATCTGAGCTGCAAAATTCTGGACACCAGTAGAGATGGAGCGATGTCATTTCTGCAAAAAGATCTTGCAAGGAAGAAGATAGTGTCACCAAAGAAAAATAGGATAGGCATTATGGCCTGGAGCATGAACAGACTTTCCGTACTGGCGCAATGAAGGGGTCCAAGACTACTGAATTACTAAAAAACTGCCATTAGTTGCTGGTTAAATTTCCTGATACATGTAAGTCTGGTCAGCTGCTTGGGGAACGTGAAACTTTTCTGTCCAGCAACCTTCTCTTTAGCTCAGCTAAATAGTACTTTGAAAAAAACTATGGACATTAGTGGAATATTCCATGTGTGAGTTTCTGTAGCCTGGCAGTTCTGCACAGGTCCTATATAAAAAGGAAGAGTTTGTTTAAGGGAGGGACGAACACGAGAAGTGGCTATGTTAATCCAGTATGCTGCATTAACTCGTTTTTCTGTTCCTGTGCAATACACTGAACCAAAACAAATGAACCAAATGGCCTGGGTTCAAATCAACCCACCCAAAAGTTAACCAAGGTTAAAACTAGCCAAGCTTAGCATGTCGTGCAATTGTAGCTGCTGAGGAAAAACGATCTTTAAAGTGTCTCTCTGTTACATGGGGAACAGAGAGAAGGAACCAAGGAAGGCAAGTGTGCTGCTCCTGGTGGTTATTTTGCAAAATTAATTCTGCATGGGTCTCGCCTCAAATCAGGATTGGTCTGTTGGCTCTTCAGCAGAGGAGGAAGAACAGAAACTCAGGCAACGTCAAATTCTCATCAGAGAACAAATCACACACAGACATGCATACACAGAGGCCGTCCATCTTTGCATGACTCTAGTCTTACCTACAGGAAGATTCTGCTTTTCCTCCTTATCCACTGGCAAGGGACTGCGTTCTCAGTAACTTTGGGCAGGCAAAACCCAGCAAGTGGTCCTAAATCTGAAAAAAAATGTATATTTATTCTATTGTTATTATTCTAACTCTGCGCTGGATTCTTTCTTGGCAAGCTCTATTGTCTTACTGTGTTTGGAAGAGGACATATTCTTGGTTACAGCAACTGTTCTGTGTGGCAGGAATTTTCACCGTGTTTATTATTATTATTATTGTTATTATTATATTTTTTATCCTGCTTTTTTCAATATATAACTCAAGGCGGCAAACATACCTAGTACTCCTGCCTCCTATGTTCCCCACCACAACAACCCTGTGAGGTGGGTTGGGCTGAGAGAGACGGACTGGCCCAAAGTCACCCAGCTGGCTTTCATGCCTACAGGAAGACTAGAACTGTTGGTCTCCTGGCTTCTAGGCCAGCACCTTAACTGTGATACCAAACTGGCTCTCTTTAGATCAGGTTTTCTCAAGCTTGGCAACATTAAGATGTGTAGACTTCAACTCCCAGAATTCCCTGGCCAGCATACTGGCCAGGGAATTCTGGGAGTTGAAGTCTACACGTCTTAAAGTTGCTAAGGTTGAGAAACCCTGCTTTAGATTCTCTACAATGCTGTCCCTTTCAGACACTGAGAGAGATCAGTTTTCAGCTTGGGGTGTGCAGGTATAAAACAAATTGAAATGGCGCTTTTTTATTTGTTCCCAGGTTGAATTCTTTCTAACTTAGAAATGATTGCTTCTGTATATAAACACACACACACACACACACACACACAGAGTGTATATATGTATATACACACATACATACATATATACATTAAACTGAATGTTACACCTATCCTACCACCTGCTAGTCTTCCTTGTATGAATCCACCTGCCTTCCACACCCCACCTCCAATGTACCCAGCACTTTCCATCCTGGCTCACAGCATTTTAGCTTCTCTGGAAAGATGAAGTTCCCCTTTCCCTGCTCCCAATTTAATATAATCAGCAGCTGTAGTCAAAAATAATACACGACTACTTCCTCCCTATTTGATTTTTTGGAAACAAACATAAGGATTAGCCCTCACTGCTGATCATCCCTCTGCTCTGCAAATAACCTACCAATGAAGACCCACTCTGCATTTCAAGCTTCTCCAATGCAGGTACAGTAATACCTCGGTTCACAAACACTTCTGTTCATGAACAATTTGGTTCGCAAACAGCAGCATTCGCAACATTTTGCTTCCGTTCGCGAACTCCGCATTGGGTGACGAAGACGACACGCGGCCATCTTCCCTGCTCTGACACATGGTCGTGGCTTCCCCTGGGCGAGATTGCAGTCACAGACAGACACTTGGTGTGAAGCTTTTTGGTGTCGCCTCAAGCAAGGTTAGTGTTCTCTCTCTTCATACTGTACTGTACTGTCCTTTGTTTCATATTTTTGTGGTTAAAAAAAAAATACAGTGGTACCTCAAGTTACGAATGCCCCACCTTACGAAAATTTCGAGATACGACCAGCTCCGGCCACAAAAATTTACCTCGACATGCGAACTCCGCCTCAAGCTACGAACCGGATCCGCGGCCATTTGCCCTGCTGCCATGTGATCGCGGCTTCTTGTGGGCGAGATTGCGGTAGCAAGGAGACGTTCGGTGAGGCTTGTGGTGTGTTTTGTGGCGTTTGGAAGGTTTTTGGTGTGCTTGTCAGCATGGCTCCAAAGAAAATGCAGAGCCGTATGTATTTACATTGTGTAAGATCTTGCCCCGTTCGTCAAGAGAAACTCCCATGACACGTGTAGTTCACAAAAGAGGTTTACTCAAGCGTAACGCAACAGTTACAAGCAAAGCCAGGACTGGCTTGGTACAATACATTGGTTCCTTTATACCTCCCCTCCTTACAGGCTGCAGATTATCAGCGCCCCAGTGATCCCCCTTAATTGTCCAGATGGCAGGTTCAGCCTGAGTCCCATTGTTCTTTAATTGTTGTTAGCCCTTGGCGTGGTCATTGCTTTCCTTGGGCTTTTGTCGCGCACACAGCCGGGAGCGGGAGCTTTACCTCGCGCGCTGATTGCTCTTCCTCAATTCTGCGGCTCTTTCCTTTGTCCATAGCGCCCGCGGCCCTCTGGCGTTAACAGATTAGTGAAGAGGCACCAGGTGGCCCTTTCATTAGCACTTCCTCTTTCTGCACTAGCGCTCGAGCGGTGAAACTGACTAAAGCGTGCCTGGGGAATTTCCTAGCCGTGCAACGCCGGCTGACACATTGAACCTTATGGGGAAATTTGCCTCGTGGTGCGACCAAATTCGGAGGGCGGAACGGATTAACCGTATTTACATTGAACCCTATGGGAAAATTTGCTTCGGGATGCGACCAAGTCGAGTTGCGATCACGGAACGGATTAAATTCGTATCTTGAGGTACCACTGTACATATGGTTCAGAATGGATTAACCTTACTTACATTGAACCTTATGGGAAAATTTGATTCGGCTGGCGACCACGTTCGTAGGGGTCAGAACAGATTAACCTTATTTATATTGAACCTTATGGGGAAATTTGATTCAGTTCGCAACCAATTCGGTTTGTGACCAGAATCATGGAACGAATTATGTTCGTGAACCGAGGTACCGCTACGCTGTAAACATCATTCTACACTGGTCTCTCACTTATCCCTAAATAACATTTTCAGACCACCAGGAGTGAGTGTTACAAGATCAAAATGGCAATTTCCATGATGGACTCCTGTATTGACAACCCCCCCCCCCAATAGCAGCACCCACTTTGCCATTTTGCTTGCTCCCCATATATCCAGAATATAGAGTGGAAAGAGGCCAGCAGGAAGCCCTGGATCTGAGAGCTGGCCCTGTAGCATGCAAGAGAAGGAGAGCCAGGTCAACATAAGAACTACAGCCTTAGAAGTGGTTACTGGAAATGGACTTGGAGTGCTAGATGCTCTTCAGATGACATTCCTTGGGTGAAAGCCAGGAAATGGTGAGGAAGGTTCTCCCCCTGTAGTATTGTGCTGGTTGCATGTGGTGGGTGAGTTGGGGGCCTTGAAATGTTTTGCTGGAATTGTCAGTTTTGATGGGGAGGAGGATAAAGGTGGAAGGTATACCACTTGGAAGTTACAACTGGTCCAGAATCCAGTAGTATGCACAGTGTTGGGCACTCCTAGGCTCACTCACGTTACACCCCTGCTGCACGAACTGTGCTACCTCCTAGTTTCCTTCCAATGCAATTTAAAGTGCTAGTTATCACCCTGAAAGACTTACATAGCACAAGACCAGATTATCTGCGAGGCTGCCTCTCCCTGAGGGTATCTCCCATCCCACTAAAGCGGATAGGGTAGGCACACTCCAAGTCCCTTCCCTTAAACATTGTCACCTTGGGGGTCCTCGGAAGCATGCCTTTTCTGTTGCAGCGCCTGCCCTGTGGGACACCCTCCCCCTGGAGATCCAACAGGCCCCCACCTTTTTAACCTTCTGGAAAGCACTCAAGACCTGGCTCTTCCCCCAGGTGCTGGGATAGGGTGAGGTCACAGTGAGCGGAGGAGAAGATTTTAAATAAATAAGTCTGTGAACGGATATCAGAATTGGTTGTGGGAAGTGTTGGGTGGAGTAGTGCGCATAAGACCCAGGTTGGGTCTACTGACAGCCAGTGCAGATGAGATGTCTGTAGGTAGGGACCTTGTAGGGAATGTTGGGGAGGAGGGGTAATTTTAAGATGATAGGGGCCTAACTGAGGAGTTTAACTGGGACTGTAAGAGTCAGAGGAAAATATTGCAAGAGGTACCAGATAGGCTGTTACAGGTCACTTCTTCTATGCCATTGCCCCTAACCTGGGCCTGGGTTGCCAAACTGTGGGACATCTTGGTCTCCAACTGTAGCTGGGACACAATAAGACCCCATTCATCTAGGGCATGATGGGTAGATGAGCATACAAATTTGATGTATGTTACTGAAATCCAGCTGGGTAACAAAAGGGATATAGCTCTGTCAGAAATCTTACCATCTAAGTTTCAGATCCTGCAGCAGCTATGACACTAAGGTTCAGGAGAAAGGCTTTTGTGAAAACATTGCAGTGACCTGTAGCACTGCTCTTGAAAGGAGTAGTTGCAAGTTATGTTGTTATGTTGGGCAGCAGAGGTAAACTAGGACTTCTGCTGGTATACTGCTGGCATGACAGTGTCCCTTCATAAGTTCCTGGACCTCATCTCAGGGTTGGTGTTGAAGTCCCCAAGGCTGATGGATTTGAGTGATTTCAAACTTCATCTCTTAGAAAGGGATTCCAGAGGGCTCAGGAGTTCATGGCCTTAAAGGCAATCATGGCTTTATTATAAATAACTGTAGCTTTGATTCACATTGATAGGCACCCACTTGCTCTGGACTTTACTTCTGGGCAGATGAGATGTGATCTGGATATGGAAGACATTCACATCTGTCCTCTGCTGTGGCCAGATCTCTTTCTGATCAAAGTATAGATCTTAGCTCCCCTGGACCTCTGAAAAGTACAAGAACTGTTTGAATGGCCCATACCAAGCACGTGATGGATTAGGAGAGCTTTCAGAATATGCTTGTGGATCTTCCCAACAATTTGGTGGGCATCTCTGTCTCACACTTGGTCAACCTCTGAAATATGGAGGTGCCCAGGGTGCTAGACATGATTGGCAGTCACCAGCCTCCAGCTGCTCTTTGGCCCAGAACAATAAAAGTGTAAAACCAAAAGCTAATGTGGCTGAGCACTGGTGTAAACTCAGTTTAAAGTAGTTTCTTATTGTTATATTCCTGCTGCTGTCAAGTATAATTCTAGAAAGATGTGACAGATGAAGTGATGCACTCAGTGACTGGATTTACACATCATGCTTATTTATAATGGGGTCTGTTAGGTTTTGGCATAGCTTGTTACAGTTTGTAAATCATGGGTTTAATATGATGTGTGAACCCAGCCAGTTGTGGCTTATTAAAAAACTGATGAAATAAATCATGATTTAGCTGATGTGCCTCCAAAGCCTAACTGGCAAGGGTAATTTTGATGCAAACTTTAAAAGTTGTAAAAGAAGCTGAAAAAAGCAAAGGAGTTTCATATTAAGGATCTCAAATCTATTTATGCTGAAGACTCAGCAAATAAATTAAGGGTTTCTTGTCTGATAAAGTAAATACACCCAAGAACACTGCTGATCTTAGCAAAATCATCTGGATGGGCTCATAATCCAACACAGATGTGAGAGCACCAGAAGGACCCCAGCCTTTACTAAAACTCCCCCAATATTCTCATGACAATTTTTAGCCCCGGTATTATTGTTGGCCTCTCCCTGACAGCAGCCGGCCTTGCTCAGCTTCAGACTGGAAAACCGAAAGAGAGGGCGATTTCATTAAAAGGAGATTTAGTGGTCTTAAAGGGGTTTCCTTACAGGTCTAGTTTTCAAGAGACAAGCTTTCTGCAGTCCTCATTCCTGTAACGTACAGAGTAGAGAGCAGAGTTGCCAGGGCAGAGATGCTGAATACAGCGAGAGAGCCTGCAATACAGTGTAGCACACGTACCTGCTTTCTCCTCCAAACAAGGCGTGGCATTTTATAAGAAATACATACCTTGTTTACCAATATACAGCTAGGAGATAGGTTGGAGAGATGCAGTACGTGCATGCATGTGTTTGTGCCAGATAGCTTTTTGCAAAGTGTTTGTTTTACATTAAAAACACTATAGCACCATGGTGAGCATAATTTGCACGTCTGTCACTTCTCCCGCTTTTCTTCTAAACTCTGATTATGAAGACTACAGGTAGAAAATTAGCATGCTGCTAAACAGAACAAAACATCACCCCCCCCCCCAACTTAACTCTAGAGCTTTGTCCTAAGCATATCACATCTGGGCTGCAAAAATCCAGATGAAAACTCTAACTCCTTTTTTGCCAACTAGTGGTCATCTGGATTTTTCCAGCACAAATCTCATATGCCTACTTTTCCTTAATAACTTCCGAATTCAGAGGTATGCCTGTATAAAACTTCCAAAAGATGGTGAATTTGAAGGCTCGAGTGTACTGCATTCCGCAAACCAACTTAGAAGCTCATTTACAGCCATTTAACATGAATGCCTAAGCTGTTTGTCTCTCATACTGCTCTTGACTGTTTCTTATCAACCAGGAAGAACATCAAAGGAAATTCAGCTGGGCAAGGTCAGCATCAAACATCTTATGGAGACTTCAGGTCTAATAGATTCTTTGCAGCACAGAGTTTCATGGATAAGTATTAGTGAGAAGTATACTTTAATCCAGAACTCTACTTTTTATGACTAAGATGATATAGATTGTCCATCACATGCAGAAAGAAGAAGGCAGATTAAGTTCTCCAAAAAAAAAAAACACAGCACAGAGCTGCCAACAAAGTAGTTTGTGCTTCAACAGTGTTCCTCACTTTCCTGTATTAGGGACATTTCTTCTTCTCCTCGGTGGCCGTCCATACTCATAGCTTGAACATTTCCTTTGTCAACTTTTGAACAAAGGCCTGAAGCCCAACAACATACTGTAAAAAGTGTCTCAGGATCTCCCTCTGATATATCTACAGCATACAATAGATGTTACAGTAAATTCTGTATATACTGATAGCTCAGAAATATTAGAGTGCTATTTCTGCCTTGGCCTGGGATTTTATTACTTTTTAACAATTCGGTGCATTTTTAAACTAACTTGGAGCATTTGAGATATATCCAGCTGGTTTTAATCGTTATCTTGGCAGCATCTTAGAGGGACCAATCAGGGCAAAGAACAAAGAAGCTTTTGTTTGCCCACCAAAACATTTGTAGGGTGTGGATTTATTCCAGCTTGTTAGTCCTTTTAGTCTATTGGTACAAACATTATCTGAGAATAAATGAAAGATATCAGATAAAGACATATTGTTGGGAATCTTTTTTTTTCATTACATCACATGGGAAAATCATTCACTCATATCTTTTTGAAGAGAGTTGCCTGAAGCTCAAATATAAGGAAGATACAATCGTAAAAGGTAACGGATTTTGAGGAAAATCATTTGGATGTATACAGCCATGCCCTTCCTGAATCTGGGATAGTATTCTGGAGTCTTTCTATTAACCCCCCAGTAGGTGATGCTATTGCAAAACGTTTAGTAAGTTGGAATACTGTAGTAGATGAACATGTGTTCCGTGTTTTGGTTCATGCATAATGCTAACTCATAGTTTAGTGTTTCATCATTAATATGCACATCCTTTGGGCTATGGTGCTTCCATGTCTGTCCTTCTGGTAAAGCTACTGTAAGATATCAGGAACTTTTATTTTTATTTTTAATTAACTGCAGTTAACCTGTTGGTCTGAACCAAGAATACTTGCTGATGTTAGTTATGAATTAAAGAAACAAATCAGGACTATTAGCTATGGTTTGAACATGGCTTATCAACTATAGTAAGTACTTAGCACCATTTTCCAGGTTCAGATATAACAAATAAAGCAGTTGGCTGAACACAGAAATATAAGTTCAGCAATATCCTCCTTGTGACTATGCTAAAGGAGAGAGAAGTTGGAGGTGCATACACTCAAGAAAGAGGGTTGCTTGGCAGGTAAGATTTGCTATGATTTAAGAATAAAGTGGAAGTACAGCTACTATAATGCAATATGGCAGCAACTTTATAATGGCTTCATACGTAATTCTAAGCCAGAATTTTAAGCCCTAGTTTGTGGAATATGCCATATTGATCTGATTCAACATAACAAACACTAAGTCATACTATTAAGCCAAAAAAAAAAAAAAAACCCACAAGGCTATTGCTTTTTTAAAAAAGTGGAAAACAGAATAATAAATGTACAGGAACTACCCCCATCCTTCCCAGTCTCCGATGTTCGTAGATTCTTTATACCTTGCTATGCAAACATTCTATGATGGCACCAGCAGCAGGATAGGTACCAATCATCTCATATATCTAGTTCCTCATCTATTGAATTTAGGAACTGACTCTGATAGCTGATAATATGATACGGCTATTAAACAAAACTGTATAAGCAGGATAACAAATGCAGGTGTGTGTGTGTGTTAGAGATTAGTATGGGAGTGTCGTAGGGAGGGTGGCCAAGGCCTGAAACATTCATCATAATATCATCACAGAAATTCCACCACTTACATACCCTGAGTACGAAAGGGTATCACTTGTGTCACAAGTTGCATCATTTTGGCATCATCATGGTTAGCAGTGGAAGCCTATGGTGTGATATATGGAAGAATGGCATTGAAACAAATGCTATTCATGTCCAAGGAAAAAATGTTCAAAAGGAAACCGTAAATGCTGTAAGAATGTTGAAAAATGGCAAGGCTGCAGGTGTAGATGGTATAACCCTCTGGGGGAGAGGGGCAGCATATACATTTAATAAATACATAAATAAATAAATAACTGAAAAAAAATTAAAATATGGATTTACTTATGGGGTGGTGTGCAACTTGTTTAATAGGGATGTGGAACTGGAATAATGCTACTATCATTCTGTTACTCAAAGGGAAAGGTGGCAAAAGTGAATGCAAAAATTACAGGGCACTAGTTTGTTAAGTGTTTCTGAGAAGTGTTTGGCAGCACTTTGACTGAAAGGGCACAAGAGGTGACAATCAGCAGCATTTGGGAAGGGGAGTGAGATTGATACCAGGGAGATGTGCAGACCAGATTCTTGCTCTTCAGCAGGTTATTGAGATAGGCACGAATGTGAGGAAGAACATTTATTGATTTAGAGAAAGCGTATTAAAGAAAATAGTTTTCAATCATGGAATGTTTTGCACAAATATGGAGCTGAATGCAGTAAGTGTGGTATATAATGGAATTAAAGCATGCATGAGAATAAGTGGTTTAACATAAGCCATTGATATTTGAAGTTCTTTTGCTTGTTTTATATATCTATGAAAAAATATAAAGGAATGCATATCGTGATTAGAAGTCTGCTAGTTGGGGATATGAATATACGTATACTTTTTAATGTGAATGATACAATATCATTCGCTGTAGATCTGAATGATTTGCCGCAATAGAGTTTACGATGCAATGAGAATTATGGATCTGACAATTAATGTGGTGAAGATTAAGATACTTGTGTTTAACAGGAAAAATGGAGTAAACAATTGCAAATCCTATACTGTATAAAGAGTGAAAAAACAGGGCAAATGGATGAATGCAAATACCTTGGAAGAATGCTTACGGAACATGAGAAAATGGATGGAGAAATTTTAAAATGTGCAAATACTGGTAGAAAGGTGGAACGTGGCCTGTTGCAAGTAAGGAAAACTTGCTGTGTATTAAGACTATGCTTCTAGCCACTTTGTTAGATGAGCCAGAGAGTAGCATATCTTAGGAGAAACAAAAATAAGCTAATCAGGTATTTAAGAAACGTGTGTAATAAAACAAGGAGCAATAGGGTAAAAAACAAATGAATGAATGGATGAATGAATGAATAGGAACTGAATGCAAAAATATGTGACCACTAGGGAGGAAGTAAGTCGGCGTGTTTGATCATGCAGAGGAATGCAGAGTAAATATAATCCATATATATCAAGAAATATATGAATCGCAAAACAAACATAGGAAGATAGAGCGAATGTGTGGAGAGAATGGACTGAGGTAGTCATGTCTGGATGGATTGATGAGAGCCTCAAAAAGAGAAAAAAATCATAATCTAAAGCAGCTTATCGACATGGTGAAGGCACAGATGGGACGGAGAGATATAGCAAATGTTGTTGGTGTAAATAAAATAGTTTTAGCTATGTTTCCTTTTTTATGCCTTTTATTTTTTGGCTTAGCATTCTCATTCCTTTTTTGCATAGCACAGCTTAGCCCAGTGTTTCTCAACCTTGTGTGGACTTCAACTCCCAGAATTGCTGGCTGGAGAATTCTGGGAGTTGAAGTCCACACATCTTAAAGTGGCCAAGGTTGAGAAACACTGGCTTAGCCCAAACAGGAATAGTATAATATGTATGCATTTGTGCATAAGAGTGGAGGGTTGTATTATTTTGTAACTGTCTATGGCTTTCTTTACTAATCAACCTTGATTAATCAAGCACATTTTCAAGCCCTCACAAGGCAGGCCTAGATGCTCTTCTGCTATTGTTGGAAATTAAGCCGTGTGCCTTTAAAGAGGGAAACTGCAAAAGAGTTATAACATATTGAATTGTAGGCCGGGTCCCCACATTGTGCTAAGCAAACATTAACATGCTGCATAGTGAATTTGAACGGGGGTTTGCAGAATTACAAAGAATAAAAGCAAAGCCAAACCAAAATAACTTGCATGATTTCTTCTACTGCATGTTGTATCAGTAAGAATTATTTTATGAGCAGGTTGTAAAAGTTACCGTTGGCATCCCAGTCCAGTTGTTTGTTTGGTTGTCTTATCTATGCCAGAGCCTCGTGTTTTATAACATTCCCTGCGAGCGAACTATTTTCTGCAACTCATCTTATCTGGTCCGTAAGCCTGACACCAGGTTGCCATGTTTATGTTCTCCTTAATCTTAGTTTAGGCAGAGTTTATCCAAATAGGACTTTCAGACCTCAATCAAATAATCTGTGTTGGAGAGCCACACCTGTTGAGGACATATCCTTTCAAAAACATTAGCATGTTTGATTTGGGCAAATATGAAAGCCCATATTTGCACAGGAAAGACAAGAACGATTGCTTTGGGTAACAAACATTTTAGCTGATCACCATATGGCAGAGTGCCCATGGGAGTGACTTTAAAGACAGTCCTCTGTTTGAAAGGCTCGCAGGAGACGAAAGTCCATTCAGAGGCAACTGTTGTTTCATGTCCAAGTCCATTAAAGATACAGAACTTCAACTCTGAAATTGCCCATCAACAGACGCCATCAGTACAGGTAGTCCCCGGGTTAAGAACACCTGGTTTAAGTATGATCCATAGTTAAGAACAGAGTCTATGGTAGCAAAATTCGAGGTAAGTGCACAATGGTTTGAGTTAATTACACAATACTACTTATACAGATATAGTATTATATAGAGACCCAATTTGGTGTAGTGGTTAAGACATTGGGCTAGAAACCGGGAGGCTGTGAGTTCTAGTCCTGCCTAGGCACAAAGCCAGTTGGATGACCTTGGGCCAGTCACTTTCTCTCAGCCCCAGGAAGGAGGCAATGGCCAACCACTTCTGAAAAACCTGGCCAAGAAAACTGCAGGGACTTGTCCAGGCAGTCTCTGAGAATCAGACACGATTGAACCGATAATAATAAAAAAAATCCGTATACAGTATTATACTACTCGTTCTTAAACTGGGGACTATCTGTACAGCAGCCTATGGTGGCACACAGGTCACCTGATAGTCACTCTCCTTCTTATAATATTAAAACAATTGCATCTAGATCCTCACATTTGTACAGCTGCATGACCTCCTCTTTTTTTGGAGGGACATATTTCCACTTTTTTTGGAAATACGTAAGTGGATGATATTTTATATCCTTTCTAGATGATACAGGAAAAAAAAACATTTCAGTTTTGTTGTATCAGAAGAACATCAACAATGGTCCACAGTGTTACTAACTGAGCCTCCCTCATAAAATAGCTGCATAGCCCCTTTGCTGCTTGGGCATTTCCTTTCCACTGATTTCTGCCAAACAGAAGACAAAACTGGTGGCTGGCAAAGGAAGATACTTGTATGATAATGCAGTAAAAGGGATTTACATGGTAGTTTCATGAAATTATGAAAAGCACACCATTGATAAGAATCTATCTTTTTTTCTGCTGAGCTTACGATGGGTTTACAGTTCAGTGTGGGGTGTAGATCCATCCATCATGGCTTGTTCAATTAGCAATGAGTAAATTGTGGCTTAATTAAGAATGTGAAGTTCACTACATTAAAAGAAACCATGGTTTAGCCTGCTATTGTTCAGAAGGCGAACAAGCAAGGACCAATTGGAAGAATGAAGCAGGGACTGGCAGTAAAACTTGAGCATACTGGGCAAAAGGCCTTGGCTGATACCTAGCTATGCCAATTCTTGGGTTGTGTTCATTGTGTCACTTTGATTAACCATGGTTTAGTAAAATATACTATGTGGCCTGGATTTGCACAGCACATTAAATGATAAACAAGCATATTGTGTTAGTCCAGAAGTAAAGGCTCCTACATGTTATGAATAGTTGTAAAAAAGAGATTACAAGAGGCAGAAGAGACAACGTATCTCCCTCACCACAAGAGGATTTTCTTGTATCTTTACAAATATCAAATGCACTGGTGCCTTAACGATGAAAGGCTGGACACCTATCATTTAATAAACAGAGACATGGCAAGGCAAAGTATTACACAGCCAGCACACAAAAAAACTAGCAGGCAAAGCAGATAACAAGACCTGGCAATGGTTAAGAGCAGGAAAGCTGAAGAAAGAGGCAGAGGGGCTAATTCTGGCTGCACAAGACCGAGCCTTAAGAACAAATGCATACAACGCCAGAATTGAGAAGACAGCAAATGCCGCCTCTGCAAAGAAGCTGAAGTAACAGTGGACCACCTAGTCAGCTGCTGCAGGAAGATCGCACAGACTGACCACAAACAACGGCATGACAAAGTAGCAACAATGGTGCATTGGAAGATCTGCAAGAAATACCATTTGCCTGCAGGCAAGAACTGGTGGGACCACAAAACAGACCAAGTAATAGAAAAGGAAGAAGCTAAAAGTGCTCTGGGACTTTAGAATTCAAACAGACAAACACCTGCCACATAAGACAGACTGAACAATTGTTGATAAGAAAGACAAAAAAAGTCTGGACTGCAATACCTGGAGACAGCAGAATAGAAGAGAAAGAACTGGAGAAAATCACAAAATGCAAAGATCTGCAAATAGAAGTAGAATGACTATGGCAAAAGAAAGCAAAGATAGTACCGGTAGTAATAGGTGTCTTGGGTGCAAACCCAAAACATCTGGAGCACCACCTGAAGACTATTGGCATTGACAAAATCACCATCAGTCAATTGCAAAAGGCAGCTTTACTTGGAAGAGCTTACAACCTGTGGCGATACCTTTAACACCATCAAAAACAACATCTGCCTATCCCAGGTCCTTGGGAAGGACTCAATAGGCGGATAAAAATGCCAAATCCAGTCTAAACGTCTGGCTGACTGTGCGACCAACAATAATAATTATGTGCCTTCAAATCAGTTTTGACTGACTGCAGTTTCCTTGGCAAGATTTTCAGAAGTGGATTGCCATTGCCTTCTTCCTAGGGCTGAAAGAGAGTGACTGGCCCAAAGTCACCCAGCTGGTTTCATGTCTAAGGCAGGACTAGAACTCATGGTCCTATAAACCTTTTCTTTTTTAAGTTTTAAAGGAATGTGTGCTTGCTGAATCGTGAGAGAGTGCAGGGAAGGCATTTGCCTCTGTTATTTAAAACAGCAAGCCCTACCTAGCTGCTCTCAGCAGCTCTTATAAAAAGCTAACCAGGGTCAGAGTTGGATGGGAGACCACCAGGGCTGAAGGAAGTTGAAATCACATCTAGGAACATAGTAGCAGCAACTGGGAAGAGCATCCCCTTTATACTGGGACTGAAGGAGGCCGCATTAGCTCCTCAAATAAAAATATTGCACGCAAATGAGGTATTATTGCAATAATGTTTATTACAGTTGAATCACTTCCAAACACTCAGCCGTGTGGATTCCTATCTTGGCTTTTTTGCAATAAATCGGCAGCCCCTTTTGGGCCTCTTCACTGCAGTGTATAATTTTTGGCTCTGATTGTTTGGGAAGCTGAATTCCATTCTGAGGGAAAATGTTGTGTACCACCAGTACACAGAAGGGTGTGCTGTGCAGGCTCTAGAAGACATAAAAATGGTTGGTCAGAGTGATGGCTTAATCTGGAAAACTGTGACTTGCTCGCTACAAGTCTTCTTCCAGATGAACACAGTCAATATATCCTGCATGGTCACTAGGAGGCAGGCTGTATCCATGACTGTATTTGGGGCTTAAGGAGGGGCTTCCCGTCAAGGCCTCACCCTGCCATTGCAGAACTTGGAAGAAAAAAACCCTATTCTGGACAAACAGCCCCAGAAATGTAAATGGTCCTTTCTGCATTGCTTGAGAAACTGCGGTGAGAAATAGGCTGTCAGTTACTAGCTGAGCTTGGTTAAATAAGAGGAAAAAAGTCAGATCTGATTATTACTTGGATGGGAGATTCCAGGACATCTCAGAGCTAGAAGTCCCCAAAACATTCAGAAGGAAGCAATGGCAAAATATTTTGCATATGTTCCAAGAAACCACCATGGAGATGTCCATGAATCTCGACTTAAAAAGGACGTTGCATTTCCTTGCCACAACTTTTTGCTCGGATCATTTCATGCAGCCCTCAATTTTCCAGGGTTTGAGGGGAGAATTTTGGCCTCACTCCTATACCCACAGCACTACAGCCAGCAGACTTTCTGGAGATCTTTTCCAAATCAATCTCTGTGCCTCCCTACTCATTATTGTAAGTCTGTGAGTCAGAATGCATCAGAACCCAAACTTTCAGACCCACCAAATGCCTTCCTATAGTCTGATATATCTTCCATAGTCTGATCTGTTAAGAGTGTCATCCCCACCAGGTAGACCAGACCAGGAAATCAACTTCATAGGAGGCCTGAAACTACTTTTATTGAGATTGGCTCTAATAAGAGAATCTTGCAAGTCTGATTGTACTGACTGTACTCCTCCCATTTCTTATACTGTTCTGGTAACTTCTACATGTTATCTCATTCTGCCTCTAAAAAGCTCCTTTTGGCTAGGCAACAGAACCTGCATACAGATAGTCCTCAACTTAGACCATTCATTTAGCGACCGTTCAAAGTTATGATGGCGCTGAAAAAAGGGACTTACGACCAGTCCTTGCACTTATCACCGTTGTAGCATCCCCATGGTCACGTGATCAAAATTTGGGTGCTTGGCCACCAACATGTATTTACAATGGTTGCGGCTTCCCAGGGTCACACGATCACCATTTGCAACCTTCCTAGCCAACTTCCAACAAGCAAAATTCCCAACCTTATTTATTTGCAATTTCTTTGGGCCCTCAAAGATCATACGACAATGGCAAAGAACATCCTGGGGAGATCAACTTACCTTCTTGCAGAAGGTTTTGACCTGCCAAAAATGCTGTCCACGGTCCAGACATTCTGCCAGCCTCTGCCCTAATGTGAGCCTCAATACGTATACAATACATACATACATACATACATACATACATACATACATACTCTCATTTAGCCGCCCTTGATTTCCCTCCCTTCTCTGATGCTCTCATTTGTCAAATGCCAGATTGTTAAGACCTTCAGGGCAGACTACCTTTTTACAGCAGGATTAACACAGATTCTGCTAATTAAGTTTTTCAAAAAGCCTCGCTATCTTGCATTCACCCTCTAGATTGGGGACAAGGGACTCTCTTTTGAACTTTGCTTAGATTAAGAGCTTCTTTGACAGCTCCCTGTAAATAGGTGAGCCAAAATGTCCTCCAGCTTTTCATAGGTAGCCGTACTTGGCTATATTTAGATTGCAGAAGAAAACAAAGAGGCATGAAATCATTCCTTTTCTATTGTGATTCAAACGTTCGTGTGATTGTGCAGCTTCTTCTTTCCTTCCTCCTAACCTTCCGAAACCCTCCGGTGAATGGTTTGCCTTGAAGTGGTACCTCCAGCTATTATTTAACGTTGGCAATGAAAAACAGTCCCAACTATGAGAAAATTCTCCCTTGGGAAAGAAAAAATAGCTCGTTTTGCTTCAAGATACAAGTATAGGGACTGCCAGTCCCATTCTGGTGTTTCCATATGCTTGTCTTCCTAGAGTTCAGTCACCGATCTTGGGACGAGTCTGGTTGTTCTCACCAACAGGTTGTTGTTGGGTTGTTGTTTTTTTTTTTGCTGCCCAGGATGGAAAGTTCCTAACTGGTTTCATAAGCATAATCTTATTGTGATTTTCTTGGCTGGGAGATGTTGTTTATTTCGAATTTCTGCCATGTGTTAGTCAATAAACACATGGAGTTTGCTTAATTGTTCCCCAGCCCTTTGCCCTGGCAGTTCTTCAACATTGCCAACACATTGCTCAAAACGGGTGGGAGGCTGTTTCATAGAACTGGACTTTCCTTACGATCTGAAAACCAAAGATTATGGAATTTAGCATTTGTTCCACTCCCTTATAAGAGAGAGCTAGCAGATAATTGCACATATAAAAGCAATTAGCAATAAGCTGCATCTGGTTTTCTTTAGTGGCTGTAGATGTTTAACCAGTATTTATGGATGTATCCATTTAGACCCCAGAAGTTGAGCTTAACTCCTTTATCGTTACAGACTAAGCATAAACTGCCACTTTCTCTTACTAATATATGATCTTTTCGTTAAATAGGAGTCAGGATCTTGTCTCTATAAGAGCATGAGAGAAGGAAGAACCGTTCTCAGTTAATGAGGTCATTGTGTTATTTTTCTTCCAGTTTCTCTGAATGGTAGAAATGAAGAGGAGACTTAAAGGCTAGCTTTTTCTAGAGAAGATGTTAAAATACTTTACCTTGTGATAAAATATTACCTACTCTGTGTGCATAAAGGCTTTATGGACTAAAACTCATGACTTTATTGACTCTCACGAACAAAAGCATGAGAAACTCCTCTCATGAAAATATTAGACTTTATGGCATTATTTTCAACATACCCTGCAAATCCTGAGAGCCAAAATTATGTATAGATTGAGCAAGTGGTGCAGTGAGTCACGTGCATCAAGAACGGTGATCCCATAGCAATGTCTGGGTAAAATCCTGGGATCTCAACAAAGCTTACAACTCCCATCCTTTCCAGCATTTGCTTTCATTCCTCTGTGCAAAGCACTAAGGAAAATACAAGTTGGCCTCATCCCGTTCACATGATTGGACTACCTGACAGGTCCTGACATGGTACAAAGCCTGTTTAGATGCAAGAAAAGAGTCACCCGTTGGGGGAGATGGGCGGCATACAAGTTGAATGAATAAATAAATAAATGAATAAAACTGCTTTTCATGGAGGTGATAAAGGCCAGAAAAAGGGGGTGTATGTTTTTTCTTTCACCTACTTGGACTGCAAATTATCCTATAATGAGGTTTTAAATGTACAAATAATGTCTATTAGTCAGCGAAGGGTATTTAGAACAGGTCCTTGACAGCCAAGCAAAGGTTTCAGTTCATCACAATTGCAAATTTTCAGTGGGTTTTAGGGACAGGGCCGTAGCACTAGCGCAGTTGACTTGCTCTCCCTGATTAGGACTGCTTGGTTCGCTGATCAACTGACTGTTGAAAAAGTTTATTTTGTAACTTATTTTCAGTGACTTGATTTATTCAGTGTTGGGCTACTTTTATCAGCAAAATGAACAAGGGGCCTACTTGTGGCCCTTGTAATAACTGTCTTGGGAATTTCCTCTCCCCATTGAGATCATTAGATCCAAGCTAAATAAGGGTAGCACTGCTTGCTTCTGAATGTATGTGTAGTTTGTTTACACAATTATCAGCTTGTGAACAATGGATAACATATCCATTATTTTTATTCTGGAATCCCCAAGATATTGCTGCTGCTCAGGGAACTGGTCTCTTATGTTTATTGGTGATGTCATCCGTTTCCAAAGGATCCAAATAGGAAAATATTTAGGATGCTTTTACTGAACAATCTTTTTTCTCACCAGAGAAAATCAGGTAAGAAACAAAAGATGGTATCTTTTAACTGGTAGAAATAGGAGCCATCTACCTGGAGGCACCTGTAGACAAAATAGAACTGGGGGAAAAAACTAAATAAAAAAACTATACACTATTTTCCTTAATGTATAAGGAATTTTAAATATTTGGTAAAGATTCTAGCAACAGAATCACGTGTTACAGATAAGGGATTATAATTGCTGAAGCATAACAGTGGGCTACTTTTATATTTTGCCAAATAACAGAAAAAGTTGTCTGTGTGTATATGTGTATGTATGTGTGCGTGTGGAATCTGAAATGCGTAATAGGTAACATGGTTTTGATATAACAACAAGACTCGTAACAAGCAGGTAGAAATGTATTTCCAGAAGTATGTTAGCAAATAAAAATAGTAACAGACATATTTTCTTTAGAATTTTCTTTAGAATTTTAGAATAAACATTGTGTAGATTAAACTGGTATTATTCCTACAGGAATGAACAAGGTTCACCCTAAATACAGTTGAATATCTTGCAAAAATTTTTTTGAAGTGACAAAAATAGCTCTTTGTATGCTTATAGGTGTGAATCCTATATGGATTGCCATTAAACAAAACAGGCATAAATATAAAATTCAAACATACAGAAAGGCAGGGCAATTCTACGAGTTGCTCTACCAAGCCAGGTGCTTATAAAATCTGGTGCAAGAGTTCCAAATATAGGCACAATCACAATGCCATAAAAATGGCACTGAGCATCTACGACGGGAGTTACGTATTCTTGTGTGGCTTATTGCTAGAGTTGCCGTAAAGGCAAGTGAGGACGGGCACCATCCCTTGCCACCACATATGGATGGTACCAGGTTTTCCCCAAGAACTAAACGGTGGTAAAGGATTCTTATTTCTATTAATGGGTACATTTGTAGTACAAGGCTTTAGTATTTGCACCACTGCAAACAGAATTTACACACTTAGGGATGCCACGTATTAAACCACTCCTATTTTCTGGTAATTATACTTGTGGAAGGTAATCAGTTGAACCACCATCAGCACCATCCTCATCTAAAAGCACCAATCCAAGCAATAAGATTATTAATCCTGTCTAGGTTTAGGTACCTCCTTTATAAGAATATTTATATACACATACACAAATATATTATTATAATACACAGCGTGACAGTTGTGAATAGAAGATAACGTGGAATGTGCAGAAGATACACAAATAAAGCTTCTCAGCTAGTTTCTTTGAGAAGAAGAGGAGAGGAAAAAGATCTTACCAATGAAACAAATGGCAAACTGCTTACATTGTAGAAAAATACATCACATTCTGCTAAAACAATGCTTGGTTTAAAAAAGGATGTGCTAAACAAGCAAGTCTGTGGTATATAGAATTCTGAGTCCAAACTACAAATAGAAAAAGGAAACAGAACGAAATGCATAACAGTGGGGGACGAACAGCAGCCAGAGTGGTGTTGATCCTGGTTTGATTCGATCAGAGGACAGAGGTGGCAATACGGTCTGCCACGTTAGGCTCTCCTCCTCCAATGGAGCATTTGCCTGCATTGTCTTGACATGTGGGAAGGAAGGAATTCCAATCAAAGCCCTTTCAGACCAAGTCCAAATTGATTTCACAGTTGGTCAGTCGGCATTCAGTGCTGTTGGCTGGCATCTCCTTGAACTGAAAAGGCAGTGGCGGTTCTCTCGCGGCCTGTTTTATGGCCCACGCTCAATAAAGCTGAGAGTTCAGAGATTTGGATGTTTAGCTTAGAAATTCACATTCTTTCTTCAAAAATCATTTTCTTAATCTCTTCTGTTTACATTTTACACAGAGAAATAAGCAAACCTTCCCCTGAGCCCCTCCCACCTTCATCCTGTTTACCATCCTGACTGAACACTATTCAATTCAATTTAAAAGTGACCAATCCATGCCAAGTAGAAGCATTAAGTTTTAATGCTTTGAAAAACAGATGGTTCCAGATAGAGATCTTTGCACGCACGCACTCATGCACACACACACTTTTTCATGCAAGTTCCAGAAAGCATACATTCCCCATAAAGACTTGTCTTCCTCCACTAGCAGGTAAGATGCTTTATCAACACACTCTAGACATTGAGGCTTAAGGGTATTTCCACACGATGCAACTCCGGAAAATGTCCCACAAATCATAGAAATCTCTTGGAAGCCAGCTTTTTGTATCACACCCTTTCAACCCGGCTGGGATCATATGCATCTGTAAAATACGAAGTGAGCACGACTGTTAGTACTAACAATTCATAACAATTATGTCTGTGTAGGACTTTGATTACAGAGGAATCACATATTCAGGACTCATTCTTACAACCAGCCTGCATTAAAATCCCATTTGACTGATACGTTCCATGGCCTAAAATAGCTCGACCTAAGGAAGGTAAATGCTGCAACAGGCCGTAGGCTTTGAACCCAGATTTATCACACCGCCATAGCCCTCCATATTTTTCATGATCTACTGGGATATTAAATTTGTAATTCTGAGTAGGCCTCAGTTCAGAATAGCAAAAGAAATGCTGTTAGTGGCACCATCCTAGAGAAGTGACGGCTCACATTAACTCTTCCTCTTGTACATATGGAGGGTGCTTCTACTATGTTTGGACTTTTTAAATTATGCTATTGCTATAAACTGCATCAAAAGAGAATGCAGAGAGTTGAGGGTGATTGATTTCTGTGGATCCCAAATGGTCAGATGAGAGTTTTTGTGGAAACATCATCAGTTAGTTGATAAAAGTGGCAAGCTTTGGAGATGTACAAGGGTCAAGCATGTGGCTACGCCTTTAACTCCCGAGTCTGCTCATTAGGGGCTACTGTGTTCAGCTTAGCTTGACTCCTGGTGACCACACAGAGAAGGCTCACCATTTACTTTATTTAATGGAAGGGGGTGTTTTCTTCATAAATATCTAACTAATTTCTATTAAGTTGTCTTGTCAGCTGGCATCAAAATGCAGCTGAATGTACAGCAAGAAATAAGACCCTGTGCATTTATTTGTGTGTGTGTGGTCAACTCCTTCCTTATCTCAGTAAATAATAAGAGTTTCCCAAGGAAAAAAATTGCCTATAAAGATACCCAAATCCAGTCAGTGTTTGCAAATTGAGTTTCAATAGACAAATTTGAAGTATTTAAGGAAGAGACGGCTATTTTAAGCACATTCTACATGTTAATGCAGAAAGTCAGTAGTTAAATAAAGAGCTACATTTGAATTGTCAACAAAGCAGTCTTGTGTGCTAAACAGTCCAGCCTGAAATGCCTTTTTGAAAGGGAAAGCTTTTTTTTTTATGACAAGAGAAATACGTCACTAGGAAAACTCCCTGAAATAACTCTGCTCTATGTAAGCAATTTTATACAATTTGGCTAATGAAGGGAATCTACTCTTATCACTGGAGAATACTGTACACGCAGAATATTGCCCCTGATTCTGCTGCAAGAGAAAGGGAACCCGCTACAGCAAGTCACATCTGGTGAGTTCTTCTGGCATTTTCTCTCTAAAAAGTTCTCATTGTACATAAAGTAGGAGATTCCCCATGAAGTTAAGAGGATGAATCAGTCAACTTTGGTCTCTTCTTTTCCCAATGTTACGTTGGGTTCATCCCTTGGGGAAAAAAAGGTACAAAATTGCATGCATTTTCCTGTGAATTTCCTGCACTATACATAATCTTTGTTTTTATTTTTACTAATATAGATGACTTTGTGCAGACATTTACCTGATACCACATTTTGGTATGCATCAATAGACTAAAATGTAGCTGATTCTTTTTCAGCTGGGTAGAGATACTACTCAGCTATGCTGATCCACGAGTGTGTCGTACAAAATAGGAAGACAATTGTCTCTTTTCTCTGCCTCATTTTTTTGGGGCAAACATAATCACTTTGAATCTACTGAGCGGGACTGGGAAGGAATTCCTGTTAAATTCCAACAGATAAAGGGATGGAGGATGCAAAGTAAGGAAGAGATTGTATCTTCTTTAGCATGTATTTGACTTGGCTGATCTAAAACTATGATCACAGAGCACTGTTTTCTTGCTACAGATTCTTTGCTTGAAATGTGGGAAGAGCTGTTTCAATAGCACTTATCCATTCAATATTTTGTGATTCATTGTCTTATCTATCTGTAGGGTTGCATAAATATTTAAACAGCAAGGTCAATGTTTTGAAGAACATTTAATACACCTGTGGTTTCTAGGATCATGCATGGATAAGAAGAGGACCATTTCTTAAAATCCAGAAATGTTTGCAGTATTTATCTTGTCCTAGACAGATCTTGTGGATTTATAATATAACACAACACATGTACCAATGCTACCCATGGGCATTTCAAGTACGCTAGATTTAAGTCAGGGATGGGAGCCCTTAAGTGTCATTAGAAACACAGCCAATAGTCCAATGTCATTGGATGGACTCAAATTCCTGTGATTCAAATTATCCATCATTTCTTATGCTTATATATTCTATTTGTATTAGACAGCTATTGTGAGCATGAAAAAAAATTAAAATTAAAAAAACTGATACCAAAGCATTTTGTTGACTCAAAGTAAATATATGCTTTTATTCAACTACTAAGAAATATCAGTAAAGAACTGTTACTTATCATTTGCCTGCTGATAAGAGTAGCAGAACTGCAAAAGCACTTAAAGGATCTGGAGAATTCTTAAAACAATACACTGTAAATAGGCATAACCTCCACATTGTGGGTTTTCTGGAAGCCAACTGTCTCATTCTAAAATTATAGCTACTTTTTATAGTTACCTTAGAAGTCACTCCTTAAAAATATGTCTTTGAAACAGGGGCACCATTGGGGGAGAAAGGAAGAGTCACACCATATTTTAGATCACATGTGATTATTCTTTACCTAAAAGACCACTAAGAGGCTGGAAATTTAATTAAAATACATGTCATTAAAGCATTCTGGTTTTGGGCACACCTTTGAAGCTTGCTCTCAGTCTTCCCCTCCCATTATTGGAATCTCTCACTTTTGTTCAAACCCCAAATGGAATATCTGTTTAACAGACAGCCATCTTCTAAGGCAGTCCTCCCCAATCTGTTGTCTGCCAGGAATGTTAAGATTCCACCTCCCATCATCTCTATGGTATTTAGTCATCTCACTAGGAATGGTGGAAGATCAGATTAAAGTAATTCTTGAATGAAAGCTACATGTTATGTGTTATATACTAAATAAATAAAAGAACTAGGATAAATTAACTGTTTCCCCCTCCTCAAAGCATGGAACCACTGATGGAATGACCAACATGAAATAAGCAACAGTAAGCAGAGACAGCATTAGGCTGATCCATTTGGAACCAGCAAAAGAATCTTCAGCTTTCGGGACACCTGCACAATTCATACAAAGGGAGTTTGGAGGCAGAAACATGCAAATGGAGAACCTGGTTTTTATGAAATCTTACATTCAGCAAGTGGGGTAACTGCTTTTACTTTGAACGAAGCGCCAGATGATGACACCCAACTATTTCTTCCTGTCTCTTCATTTCTTGAAACCATAATGGGTGAACAGTACAGGCAAAACTAGGAAGTTACTTTTAATGCAGATCTGAGTTTAAAAAAGGATGACTGAGCATGCGGGAAGGAAGATAGCAAATTCCATCAGGATTACAGCATCTTCCACTCCAGGGTATTTATAACGGTATATACCTGTTCAAAAGAAAAAGAAAAGAAAGAAGCCCAAACCCAAAACAGCTGGTTTATCTGGTAGGGTACTGTCTCAGCCACTGACTGATTATCTCCTTTTCTGTTTGCTTGCCAGAAATTAAACTGCGACTGCAGAATTCAGGCCTGAGACTGAAGCAGGAAATTACAGTCTCTTTTTAAGACCCTTCTGGGAAAGTATCGCCCGGCAACACGACGAACGTACAAACCCTGGAGAAATTTGTCTCTTACCTAAGCAAAACAAATCTCTTCCAGTTTTCTTCATGTTCCTATTGTCCAAAAGTCCATTTTCAGCCAGTGAGATTATGCGCTTAGAAACGGAACTGCCATGGGAAAGTCTGCGGGGAAATTCACTGCGGCCAAAGGAGGCATCGTTTCCTCTCTCTTCTGGTCCCTTGAGCTGTTTATCCTCATCTCCGTCCTCACCTGATTCGGCATTCTTTATACTTAGACGTCTCATACGAGAAACTGAATCAACTTCTTTCATCCTTACCAAACGATCCATGGCAGCCCGGCTTGAAGGAGAGGCAAGTTTGCCTTGCAAAGTCTCAATCACCTTTGAAGTGCTTCTAGGTCTCTTTTCTACATTCAGTGGAAGTGATTTTCTTTCAGCAAATGGAAGCACAACAGACTCAAGAGGGTGAGCATGGTCTCCTTGGTGTCTGCTGATATCATGATGATGCTGAAAGTATTGTTCAGCTGTCAACATTTCTTCACCAGAACACTGGTCTTTAGTAGATCCCAAGGAGATGTTCTCTTCAACGAAGGACCTTTTTGACAAGCCACATTTTTGCTTTCCTTCATAAGAAGTCATGTTTGTTTCCATTCCCCCCCCCAGCATCTTTTCATCTGACAATTCAACACTCTGTGGCATGTTTTCAAAGCGATAGTGTTCATCAGGAAGTGTTTCATTATCAGGTATTAGGGATTCCACAGCTACCTCTATGCCCAGGATTCTGGCTGCTCTTGCCTGAAGCGATTCATTTGGCGGAATCTCTGTGCAAGAATCAAGAGCGCCAGTGCCAGAGCCTTCACCGTCATCAAGCCCAACAGATCTCAAATCTGGCTCAGAGTGCCCTTGATTCCTATTTGTTAAAGATAATTGCACTACAGATTCTGTTTCCACAGCAAGGATATTCCTGCCTGCTGCCCTTTTCAGCTTATCAAAGCCTACTACATTGTCCTTATAGTTTTCAGCACTTGCTTCCCTAAAATTGATGCTGTTGAATGGATTACTGCGCTTTTCATTGTCCAAGGGACCTGATACATTTGGTTTGATTGGATGCAGACTAACAGCCCGTTTAATAACCCTTCTCCCACCTTCCTGTTTTTTTTGTTTTGGAGCAACATATCCATTTTCTGCCTTAACTGCTTTATCCATTTCTTTTACCTGTGATCTAACATACACATGGTCACTAAATACAACCCTTGTATCTGAACTTTTAGAAGCACTTACACTTTCAAATTTGCTTTTATCGGTACCCTGTTTAAACACAGAAGTGGCCGGTGTTACATTTAGTGACCGTGCATTGGATCTATGGTCCTGGCTTTTTTCATTGTCTCTACATGTTCCTCTCTCTGTCCTCCTTTCCTTCTCCTCCTCTTCTCTCTCTTGCTTGTTCTCAGTCTCTGTACCATCTTCATTATTTTCTTCTTGTTCTTGAAGCTCCTTATTAAAACTTTCTAGTTCACTTATTACATCCCAAGGACGTCGGCTAACAGGTTTCAAGAGAAACTGCCCAAAGAGTTCTTTACTACTACAAGGCGAATTCCTTTCTTCCTTATGGGCAAAACTGGGTTCCCTTTCCCGCCCAGGAAGGGCTGTGCCTGAAGCACAAGTCGCATTCTGGCCTGCCTTTGGGTTAAGTACTGCAGTCCTAGAACACTGAGTTTTGCTGGGCTTGTCAAGATGCCCCTGACCTTTCACGGGGGAAGTAACTTGTCTACCTTTTCTGTCATCGGCAGGTAAAATGCTCAGGGTTGGTTCTATAGTAGATGACCCGTATCTTAACAAGTGGCCTGTAGTCAGTGTATTTGATTTCCTAGGTTGTGAGCCATGGAGAAGCTGCTGGATTTTGGGTTCTTCCATGAAACTAGTTTGTGTTTGCTGGTCCTTGTACTGATCGCCTGGCCATGAGCCAGAATACTGAAGCTCCCTGTGCTTTGCAGGCTGCCTGAATCTGAGATCATTCATTTGTTTGAACTCTGGTCTCCACAACTCTTGTTTTTGTAACTCGTTCTTATTGGTCATGTTTCCTGTAAGGGCTTGGAGCTCCAAATCAGTAGAGGAGGTACTTAGGAAACTTTGTTCCTGCAGAACCCCACTGGTATCAAGACCATTCTTCTCACTGGCTCCCTGTGTTACGTTGTTATTCCTATCGGTATCTGGCATGTTCAGTTCAGATTGAACTGGGATGGACACCAAGCAAAATATAGTTTCATGTGTTTTTTTCTTTGAACTCTTTTTGCCCTGGATCTCAGTTCCAGGTTCAAAGGTTTTCACTTTAGTCAGAGTCTCACAGGAGAGTTCCATATGTGGGCTTGGAGCAGATGGCCTGCCTTTTGGGTATTCACAGTTCAGATCACTGCCTACGTCATAAGAGTCTCTTTGGGTAGACAAGGCACAACTGTCCTGATCTACACTGGATTCTACCAACCATCTGCTGCTATATACAGAGCTACCAGAGACCTGGTTGCATTTTATAGCAGTATTTATTGAGTCTGGTAGATCCAAAAATGAATTATTGAACTCCTGTTCCACAGAACTGTTATGGAAGACATTAGAGTTGATCCTATTTGCATCCCCAACGTTGTCATCCTTCTGAAGGTCAGCTGGATGTGTTATTTTGATATGCCGTATTCGAGGGTCATCAAAAGGAATATACTGAACAGAAGACAGACAGTTCTCCCCATGCCTCAGATGTTTTTTACTATTATACAAGATCTGCTCATTTTTATAGTGGTCATCTCCTGTTTGAAATTGATTAACAGAAGGCTGGGAACTAATAAAAATCCTCTGCTCTGGAACCTGCATATCATTATTAAAGCACATATCATATTCAGGCACTTCTTTGGGCACATGTTGATTCATACTTTGCTGACCAGGGGATTTATAACATGGAGGAGGTATGTACAACGGGGGTTCTAAGCTAGAGTCCTGAACTGGCTCATTAACTTTAGTAAAGTAGCAAGCGGCTTTGTCTTTTTGCTGATCATCCTGCAGTGAACTGGTTTCCAGGGTTCCCCTTGTCTGTTGATGAAATTCATATGAAGGAGGCTTCAGGGGTCTGCCATACTTGGGCCTAGGTAAAGGAAGGAAGTGGGTTGCTGGTTCAGAGTGTTTCAAAGTTTCCAGGGCCAACCCAGGTGCCTTATGGTGTTTACTGCTGATTAAGGAAGGCATTTCAGCACAGTTAAAGCTCTCTGGTGAAAGAACTCTTGGGAAAGACTGTGATTTACTCTTAACATGGGAAGTAGCAATGTCCCGTCTTACTGAATACATATCCTGAAGCAGCCTTTCTTTATCTGTGTCAGGCACAAGTTCTCCAAATGCAGTTGGTTGGTTCCAGCTTTCTGTCTTTAAACTTTGCCACCTGTAATCACCAGGAGGTTTCCAGGTCTCCTGTGTGTTAGCTCTCATATTCTCTAATCCTCCTCCGATCTCCCACTGACTTTCTTTATCATGCCCAAACAAGGCACAGGGTGCAGCCATTCCTTTTGTTTCAGAGTCTACTCTGTCAGGATAACCTAATAAACTAAAATCTTGGCCTTGTCTTCTCCAGTAGGCAAGATCTTTATCTGTCTTGGAGTGCGAAGACCAACTTAACTGTGATTGGTCATAAAGCCTGCAAAAGAAAGGAAGTACCAGTGAAGAGATTTTTTTTAAATGCTTTCTTTTATCCAGATCTAAGTTAGTAAAGAATCTGAACCATCTGGAATCATGAGACACTCAAATTATTTTCCTCACATTTCTGAAAAACAGAACTTTCCACAACAAACCACAGAGGAGTTCAGGTTGTGCCTATATTTTGTTATCAATATGCCTCTCTTTCTTCAGCATATTGCATACATGGTAGAAAACTGTATGTAACATTCTACTGCATACGTAGATGAAGAACATTTTCAGATATGCTTTCTTAAAATGAGTAGAGTTACAATTGTAAACCTGCAACAGATTTTACAACAGTAATTCTTTTTAACCATAGAAATTCTTCTTTTCAACACAGTCTGCCAGCCAGCAAATTTCATCCTCCTTTGCAATCCTATATGCTGTCAATCAGGGACATGCAAACATATCCAAACTTTCAGCAGTGGCAGAGACTGCTACCAAACTGAAGATGCACATTAAAAAAAGGTCAGAATAGTTTAGCAAAAGAAAAATGGAGGTGCTTGAGAAGGTACATATCTATGGGATATCAAAAAGGGGCCAGAACCAGGCAGTCATATTCCCTGAACTATAATGTATTTTTCAGTGTATGCAGTTAAATGCTTAGTTATTATTCATCAGCTTGACCTTCCAATGGCCTCTGAGAAAATATTAGTTTTTTTCTCTCTCTCTGTAGATATCTATAACACGAGTTTGAGTCAATGCAGGAAATCAACAGAACCAACATCTCAGATACCAAGAAAGAGATATTTTATAAACTAGAAGGGAATTCTTCCCCTCACTTTTGAGTATATGCTAACAAGCAAGCTAATACTATATTTACCTAGAAGGAAGATGACCTGGAATTTAAGACAATCCCACCTCCAAAAAGAAAAATAAGAGACAAAGAAACAGTCAACCCAACCCCACCCTTACCTTCCCCCTGTTGTCTTCCTAGCATTGCCAATTCTTGCTGAAATCAATGTTGGAGATATTCCCTATACAATGTGTGTGTGTGCACGCACGCACGCACACGCGTGTGTCTGTCTATCAGAAGTCACACTTTACAGA
Source organism: Liasis olivaceus (assembly GCA_030867105.1). NCBI lineage: Eukaryota > Metazoa > Chordata > Lepidosauria > Squamata > Pythonidae > Liasis > Liasis olivaceus. Next base: position 16,114,739 of record CM061351.1, read on the forward strand.
AGAGAAAATGTGAAACATGGCCAGGAAAAAGTAAGTGTGTGTGTGTGTGTGTGTGTGTACCTGTATCTGTATGTGTATAATTAATACAAATACTGATCCCCAGGATCAGGTATCAAACATTCTTTTTACATACAACATTTGTATTCCCCTTTCTCCTTCAAGCAAAAACAACAAAGGATTAAATTTACCAAGTAAACAACTAATCTTCTAAGTTAGCTGAACATTTCAGCAGGGTGGCTGCAGCCATTTATATTTCCACCCATTTTCAACAGCACCCCTCCCAATTTACTGCTCTGTTCAACCACTCATGTTATGGAATCACTCATTCAATCATTTCTTAAAACCATGTTATACCTCAAAAGGGTGTGTTGGTGTGGTTTAAAATATATATTACATATCAAGTAGGTTCTCTGCCAAAGCTGTCTGTCTGCAAAAGTCTTACAACATAAGACAAAAGTTTTAAAAGAGCTTTTTCTCAAGAACTGTGAGCAAATTCTTTTTCTTTCTACTTTTTGTAAATTGGGTCGATTTTGCATGAACTATTTTTCACATTAAAAAAAATACACCAAAAAATTGCAGTGAAAGCAAGAGAGAGATCAGTACTAATCTTTCTGGTTTTGACTGAGAGCAACCTGTATTTTCCGCATTAGTCTTTTAAAATAAATATGAGCCAAAACTTGGTGATTAGTTGATAAGCAGCTGCAGCAGCACAATCACATAATGTTTCTCCAAATGCACAATCTTTGATGTCTAATTTGTTTCAGTTCAAAAGTGCATTTGTGACTAGCTGCAGGCAAGTGGGGAGCTGCGGCAACACATTTTATAAAGTGATGACAAGGCCCTCCCCGGGCCAAAGCTGGCCTCATATTTGCTTTAGTGAAATTCAGTTTGAGATTCCCTGGTTTTAATAACATCATGTAGATTTCTATTTCAATAAGTCTCTGGAGCACTTTTTGTTCTCTTCTCCTAAGCCTACTTTACTTTTTGTATTTCCAAAATAGTCTTCCCCCTTCCAACACTCTGCGAGATGGGGGGCACGGGTCAGGCAGAAGAGAGATTGCCTACAGAAATTGCTTCTCCCCCCCCCCCCCCCCCGGTAGAGTGGAACAATTGGAGAGGAAGGGATTACAAGAGAGTAAACAGACATACAACGGAGAATACACTGTTTGCATAGCATGCTCATGGCTGCTGACACCAGCACACTGCTTTCAATGTGCATTCCCCAATACATGCCCACTTATTCTCTTGTATTCCCCACGGTGTGCTTGCTTACTCTCTTGTAAGCCCTTCCTCTCCAATTGCTCTGCTCTATGATGCAGAGGGAGAAAAATGGGTCATGCACCGGACATGTAACTGACTGTAATGGCGAACATGTGACTGAGAGAGAGACACTGCAAAGGTTGTAAATGCATGCCTTGGTCGCAAAGCTATTTTTTTAGCAGTGTCATAACTTTGAATGGTCATTGCACAAGGCAGTCGGTAAGCAAGGTCTAACTGTACTTTCTTCTGATTCCTTAAAAGGCAAAAACACTCACCAATTCTGAGAAGCTATTTTAGAAATTCCTGAAGCCTTTCTTTTTCGTATTTTGATTAAGGCTATATACAAAGCAAAATGGCCAGGACATATTGCATTTTTTGTAAAGACTGCAGACTGTAGTCCAAATAGGATTACAAATAGGGTAATGTTAAAGTACTGCAAAGGTGGCTGCATTTACTCCTTTACAGAGTTATTTGAAGGTATCTGGAGAACTGACTGGTCCAAGTCCAAATACACATGTAAAACCATAACAGCAAAAGTCCTTTAAGTTGCTTATTAACCTTACCTAGACTATCAACATTAAAGAGGTAGGAACACAGATCACCTGGTCACACTTTTTCTCACTGTGATAAATGAAGTGCATTCAACCTGAAAAATGCAATTACTTATAAAATTCCTTTATTCTCTTTTTTGCAACTGCACATTACTTCCCCTTATGATGCTTTCAACAAAATTAAGTCTGCTGGGGTCTGAGCTTGGACACTATTTGGCAAATAGCTGAGCAAATGCAGAAGAAAAATTACTCACCCTCCTTGCAAAGCATGCACATTGGCTAGACCTGAGAAGTCTTTATGGTTGGCATTGAATTGCCTCCCTTGGATGACATGATTATTTTCATTGACATTTTGATAGCCCCTTGCTATGCTCTTCTTACTATTGGGGTAGGTTCCAGGATGGGTTGGGAAGCCATTCAGAGTTGTCTGACCAGACCTCCTATCTGTATCTTCATGCTGAAATCCATCGCTTCGATTTTCAGACAAATTGGTAGGATTTTTAGATAGCTTGTATCCATGAGAAATCAGAAGGTCTTCTACGCTGAACATACTGCAGTGGCTTTATTTACCTCAGCATCTCTGGTGGGAGTCCTCATGAACTGGGCCCATCACTGAAAAAGAAGACAAAGAATTTCATGGGTACAGAAGTACTCAGCCCAACCTAAACAACAATCAGAGATCTCTTTCAAAATTCTTTGTAAAATAATTAAACCTAAAGATCTGGTTTAGAAGTCTAATTGGATTCTTTCAATATGCACGTGAGTAGGTTGCTTGTAATACACACATAATGAATTTAGGCTGAGAGCCAATAACTTGTCAACTAAAATCAAGATGCAATTTTAAACCAGTTGATCTTTGAAAAGATATATAGCAGTCAAGAGGTATAGTTCTCTTTAATGGTCTTATACTTGAATAAGGTGAGATACAGTTCACTATAATAGCTATTCCTCATGAATAAAGCAGAACCTTGAAGTACGTCTGAAAGGCCAAAAGCTGGCAGTGGTTCACATGTATAACCCAATATCAACCATATTAAATACCTTTCCTATCATAACCACATTTAAAGCTTGTACATCCATTGCGTGCCTTCTGCCATCAAATGTGGCCCAGTTTATTTGTTTGTCACTGCACTCCTTCTATTCACCCTCTCCCAACCCAAACCACCTAGAAACAACCCATCATTGATTACAAAACAAGACTGCAGAAATGAGATAAGCTGTTGACCCCAAACTTGGTACACTGTTCTTCAATAAAATTTACCTTGTGAAATTTATTAATTGTGATATGGTTTATTGGCATGATAATCTTAGGTTTGAAAAGGATTGTTCATGACATCCATATGGATCTTTAAGGTGGATGAGCTATGCTTAAGTTCCAAAACATACCCGGAAACATATTAGTAGCAAATGCAGCACAGAGTACAGAGGAGACCATTTCATATAGTGGGGAAAAACAGAATTGGTCGTATTTTAAACTATTTTAAAACAGATGGGGAAGTCCAGGATAGAAATTATTTTTTCATCCTGAATTATTTTTCAACCATGAACACCTGGAACTGGGCGAGGACTATGCAAGAAGAGAATGTGGGACAGCTGGTTGCTAGAACAATTCACTCTCAAGATAGAGGATCCATATGATAGCCATAAAACAGCAGAATAGCCACTGATGGGTCACAGGTGCAAGGAAGAATTCTGTTTTTCCTGGTGCTGCATAAACTCCAGGTACTAGTGGAGCATACAGCATCCATTTCCTGGCTAATAACACACCAGTGTCTGAGCAAAAATAGTACACAAGGCTGTCTTGACTGTTTCCTTTTTAAAAGTGGATTTGGCTATGAAAGTGAATAGACAAAGTGTAAAGCAAGCAAAGTGGTCCCCAGATTTTGTTCATATTCTTCAAAAAAACAGATAGTCTTTCTTTCCTTAGCCGAGAAATGTGTAAAGCATCCTTTCTTGATTTTGGTATCCCAAAATCAAATAGACTTGCTGGCTGGAGATGATGGATATGTGTTAATTTACCCTAGAGGACACCAAGCTGGGAAAGGCTGATATATGCAAAATATTTTGGAAAGCACGAACAGTTGTAATGTAGTTTGTGTATTACTGTACAATAAGCGGGGAGAAACCTATATCTTCGAAGTTACCATATACTTCTTATACAGTAAGACTTAAGGAAAAATGGTTACCATACCTGAAAGGACAAAACACAGACCAATACTGCAGCATAACCCAAACTAGTTATGTGGCTAGTATAACGTAGCTGCTCACTTACTTGCTTACTCCCTGCATTTCTATACTGCTCAATAGCCCAAATTCTCTCTGCACTTCATAAAAGTTGAAATCAGAAAAAGCATCAGTATAATATTCTGTCTGTATATTTAAAAATAGCTTTTACAAAAAATGATTTCTACTTCTCAGTAGAAATAACCTTTTCCCAGAATTTTGTACAACCTAGGAAAAATGGGGAATAGCATACAAAACAGTCAGCATAGATGGACATTTCCCACTATGGCTAAGAGACAGACCAGAGTGCATAACTTTCAAAACACCTACCACCAGAACAACAGAATTTGAGCATGCAGACTCCTAATTTGATGCAACAAGGTTTTTTTTTTTAAAGGATGGAAAACTCTATATTTTCCTGGAGCAGCTTTGTTTTGCTTGTCAATGAGGTCACAGATTTCAGAGATTTCACTTCCTCAGGATGTTGGCTATCTTCCCAGAGTTTCCGATTTGTGAGGGTTCAGCCACAGCAGTGTTACAGAAGCCTAAGCTAGGCCCTCTCTGGCCACCTGTATTTGCACTGGCCATAATCTCCTACGGACACTTGCTCACGCAGTCCTTGCAGTAGAGAGAAAAAGAGAGATCACTCTCTCTCAATGGATGTCTTTGGTCTTTCTCATACAACAGAACGTACATACCACTTTGAATATTTGCTAGAGTGGAAAGGCAGGGCTTAAACTGAATAAACAAGTGAACAACATACACTATAGATTACTGGTTTCAAAGAGCAGTCATTGTTGTGAAGGATCAGACATATTCCTATCCAGCCTTCCCAACAGAGGATTGGAGATGAAGCAGCAATCAGCATCAAGTCCACAGGCACAGAAGGAGTGTGTGCAATCCTCCTCTCAAAATCATGCTTTGCTTTTCCAGAATGATCAGTCAATGGCCATGGTGACCCATCCCTTACTTTCATATAAATTGGACAACTGCAATTTATCTATTTGCTACCATCTTTGTTGAGTCTTCAGAAACTTCAGTTGAATGCAGAATGCAGCAGCAAGAATGCTCAATGGGGCTCACAGGAAGGACCATGTTACACTGACTCTGAAATGGTTACCAGTTTGTTTTTGGACACAGCTGAAAATACTTGTGATTACTTTTGAAGTCCTAAAAGACTTAGGTCTAAGATACCTTATGGACTGATGCCTTCCAATCATATTACCTGCCTGTATCATTCCTGTATATGATGGAAAGGCTCTTCTCTGTGTCTTTGCTGGGGCATAGCACAATCCATAAAGCCGCAGAAAGGACATTCTCCCTCCCTTGGAAGGCTACAGGTGACACACTCTCTCACAATCTTTTGCAAACTGGTTAGCATCTTCCTATTTAGGAAGCATTAATTCCACAGGCAGTTCTTTCTACTCTATCTGCCTCCTTTTACTGTATATTTTTTCTTTAATTGGGTTTGTCTTGGTTTCACTTTTTTTTAATGATTTGAATTCATGTACTGTATTAGCCCCAATGTTCTTAGCCATGCTTAGTGGTGGGCTATACATTTTTTACATTTCCCCTTTTAAAAACCGATCTGTAAGTTGAGAGATTCAGCATCATGTGTATTTCAGCCACATCAATCATCAGTCTCTGGTCTATAGACCCAAATGCATGTATAATGCACAGCCCTCAAATATTACATCTATTTCTTGTTAGATTTATATCCTGTCTTTACTCCAGCATCTCAAGGTGGCATATATAATATTTCCTCATCCATTTTTTCCCCACAACAATAACTAAGATTCATTGAGTTGAGAGAGAGTGACTGGCTCAAACTTACCTTGAGATTTCTATAGCTTCTGAGGAGCCAAACATGAAACACCTTAAGCAGTAGGCCACTCTGTTTTTCAGCTCACGTTTCCCTCCTCTACCACTCCCACATGTGAGCTATTATCTTCACAACTATTTCAGTTCAATGATATTCCCACTCAGAATGATTATCAGCTCCTGACCACCTCTCTGTGTGCTCTAAATCCTCTCCCATTTTCTACTTCTTCCCTTTTATTAGGGCTTCAATGGCATGGAAGCTCATCCTTACTTGCCCCTTCCTGCTTATCTTCATTAAAATCTCAGCATCTTGCCAAACAATGGCTGACAAGCACAGAACACTCTTTCCACCTCTTTTCCAGTTGCAATTAAATATTTTTAGAACAAACTATCTAGTCCAACTATAACAGATTTAAAAGTTCAAAAAACAAAAAAAGCGATCAGCATCAAAATATAATTTCTTCATTTTTAATGATGCTGACCGTTGGAGGACTGCATTCTGACTAAGGAAACAAGCTAAATTTGTTCTTGTACAAAATGAGGGAAGGGGGAGATGAAGGAATTCTAGTGCAGTGTTCACTGGCATTCCATATAGAAGTTGTCACAGACTTCTTGAGTACTTGGCACGGCAGGGTGTGCGTTTCCTCAAAGCACATTCCTCTTTTCATAGGTTTTCCGCTGCACATGAAAATGAATGTTAATCAGAACCTCAAAGTGAACGCAGTAAACCAGCTACACTGTTCTTTCATATCAATGAGGGACGGACACCTATTTTCTCTTAAACAACATTAAGAGACAGACTGGGAAGAAACATCAGAGGAACTTAAGTGAAAGTGTAAAGAATTTGGTGAAGAAAGCAATTAAAAGAAAAACTCAAAAGCAACCATGGTAGGATCTCTTCTGAGACAATGTAATCACTTCCTCTGCTGCTACTTGCCCTTAAGCTACTAATAGCAGATGGAGTGAGGAACTCTTAGCAGAATCCACTTATAAGAACCAAACAAGAACAGTGCCAGATGAACTTCTTGGGACATAACATTAAATGCAATTCAAATTCAGTGCTTGAGATTGCCTGTATTAAGAAATTACAAATTGCCACCATTTGCCATGGTGGAGCCTATATTTGATTGTGGGACATAATTAGTTTAATTGATTTTGGGCTCATGTTTTAGAGTCAGACCCCCAAAATAACAAACTACTTCTATAAAGCATCCTTCCAAAAACATCCCAGTTGTGTTGGAGTTAAACTCCCATAACTCCCCATCTGTTGCTGACTAAACTGGCTGCAGGATTAGTTTGTATATGACTTGTTTGGAGGGAATCAGGTTAGGAAAATCAGCTGCAAACTATTACATGGGCATTCAAACTGCAAAGGTATCTCTGGCTAGTACCAGTCCCAAACAAGATCAGATGGAGTTTGCATGATAAGTGACAAGACCTGGGCTCCAAGAATAAAAGGAACACGTGCCTTGGCAAAGCAGAACGACTGACCGTTCTGATTACTGCAAGATTGATCAACTATTTGGTCTGGGTTTAAGAGGAAAGGGGGGAAAGCCTGGAGTCTTTCAAAGCCTTGGCATTTGGGATGTAGACTGGGCTGAAGTGTACTATCTGCTGGGCAAAGATTAGACAGTAGACACTAGCGGGACCATATTCTGGGTGCAACATCTGCCCATGTGCTCACCTTGCTCTCTCCAGCCAAGTCCCAAAACTTTTTCAGATATGTTATTTGCACCATGGGGGGAGGGGAGGGAGTCATTTTTGTCACTTGTGATACCCTGCTCTTGAATACTTGCTTTGCATCCCAATCAGCTGCACAAATTCAGAGGTGAGAGAGGAAATTACTATGATATGGATTTGTTACTCACATCTCAAGGTCACATGACCGTTAAAAGAGGTGCTCCTCCAAGTAATGAAGCAAAGTAAAAGTAAAACACTTCTCTTTGAATGGATAAAGCAGTGGTGTCTTTTGCAAGATTACATGGCAGTTTCAAAAGCTGTTCCAAGCTGTCTTCACATGTCCGTGCACCCTGACTTTGTTTTGCTCAAGGTCCCACTGGAAGGGTTGCCTGTGTATAGACACCTATGTGCAAACAGAGACAGATTTCAAAGCAGCCTCCTGAGCCTTGCAAAGGAGGCACTGTTTTAATGGTATAAAAAGAAGTACTTTTTCATGTTTCCACCCAGAGTTGCTGGAAGTCGGGCAGCATATAAATTTAATTTATTATTGTTGTTGTCTCCATACATTGTTTCCAAACACCTTGTTTGAAGAAAGAGTTCAAACACTCCAGGAGAACCCCTATATCACATATTATACTGCTCTTTCACCTATACAGTGAATTCAATGTATATCTCCTACTTTTCAGTATTGTACTACAGGTAGTCCCTGGGTTAAAAACATCTGGCTTACAGACAACCCATAGCTACAAACAAGCTGCTGACTCATAATGGTGGACAGCATTTTCCCCCCACCCAAACCAATGAACCGCTGAAGCTGTGCAATGCCTTCATGAGCGTCACAAAGTAGAGTGTACATTTTTAATATACTGTACAGCCTGTTTTAAGCCGCTCATAAAAACATTGCATGGCTTCAGTGGTTCATCAGCTCGAGGAAGGAGAACAGCGTCCATGATTTTACTTTGAGAATGCCCCTTCTGGTATGCAAGACAAGATGAAACGAAAGTACTGTGTTAACCTCTAATCATGATTTTTTTTCTATCTAAACTATTTTAAGACCTACACACACAGATTCTCTCTCTCTCTCCAGACTAACTGACACTAAATACCTGTTCCGGCTTATGTACAAATTCAAGTTAGACAGAACTGGGAACAGAAATTCTTAACCGGGGGACTGCCTGTACATACTTCCAGTTTGACCTATTCATAGCACCTGCACATGTACAGCAGAGAATATAAGATCTGAAACTTTAACATGCTCCCCCCACTCCTGCTATGCTAACTCATTCTAGCAAGGGGATGTTCTTGGAAGAGATAAGTGAAGAATGCTGGGAGTGTACACTAAGAGTATATAATCCCAAGGCATGATGGTCATCCCAACTGTCCAGATAAGGCAGCAGACATCTGTATGGGGGAATAGCAATATAGGAAGATGGTGGAGGAAAACGGACACTTTAGTGACAACCACAAAGGTGGTTTCATAGTGTGCAGGAAAGGGCAATGATAAACCACTCCGGTATTTTACCAAGAAAGCCACATGGTATAGACAAGATAAAGTGACTGACGATATAGTGCCAGATGATGGGGCCTGCAGGTTGGATGGCATTCAACATGGTACTGAGGAAGAGCTGAAGATCTTTCAAGGTACTAATGTTGTTTATGATGTGGTTAGATTAAAGCCTTTGGGACATCTATTTGCTGAGAACGTCATGCAGGAAAAGAAAATACGAAGCTGCAAAGACAGAATTACAGTGGAACATGGAGCTTAAAAGGTATGAACCTGGAAAGTTCAACACAAAAAAAGATGAAATACCTTGACTACACATTAACACCTTAGGCATCCATGAAATGAAATGAATTGGAATTTGATACTTTCAATCTGAAGATCATACTGTTTACTGCTCAGGACACAAAATACAAAGAAGGCATGGCACTGCTTTAGTAGTGAGGAAGGATATAGCAAAAACAGTACTTGGGTACAATGCAGTCAGTGACTGAATAATATCAATCAGACTTTACTGACAACCTTTTCATATGATGATTATTTAAATTTAGGTTTCAACCACTGTTGCAGAAGAAGTTGACAAGTTTTATGGTCAAGTACAACTGGAAATCAACAGAACATGCAAGCAAGAAATGCTATTTGTGGTTGAGAATGAAATGCCAAAGTTGGAAATAGTTAAGGAGGAAAACCTAGTTGGACTCTATGGCCTAGGAAATGGAAGCAAAGCAGGAGAACAACTTATCAGTTTCTGCCAATCCAATGATTTCTTCATTGCTAACATAGTAGTCAAACAACCAAAACAAGGCCTATATACATGGACATCACCAGATGGAGTACACAGAAATCAAATGGGCTATATTATTGGTACAAAAAAATACAAGAGGTCAGTAATAACAGCAAAAACATGGCTAGGGGCTGACTGTGGAACAGATCACAAATTGCTCATGTGCAGATCCCAAGTCAAGCTAAAGCAGAAAAACAAAGCCATCCAGATTCCATGATATCTCGAACATTTAACTACCATTTTCAAGAAGAATATAAGGAATTGTTTTGAAGTCTAGAACCTCACTGATACAGAACCAGAGGAACTGTGGAATGAATTCAGGGTGTTAAGGATGAATGTGAAAAGAGACTGCCAAAGATCAAGAAATGAAAGTAAGCAAACCAGATATCAGAACAAACATTGGAAATTGGCAAGAAAAGAAGAGACGTCAAAGCCAAGAAGGACAAAGATCTCAAGAATGAACTTAATAAAGAATTTCAGAAAGCTATTAGAAGAGACAAGAAGCAGTACTACAACAGCATCTGTAAAGACACTGAGGATGGAAAAAAACACAGAAATACAAGGAAAGCCACCCAAAAACTTTGAGCTCAGAAGGACTTCCAATTTTGAATTTGCTAAAAGACACCGGGGAATGATAATAACTGATTCAAAGAATATCAAAGATGAAAGGAGTATATTGAAATTCTGTACAGTAGACCTGTCAGCATTCAAGATACCTTAGAAGATATTCCCTACTTACAAGAACCTCTAGTACTAGAAGATGAAGTTAAATCAACATTCCAATCATTACCAAGTTGAAATTGGTAATATCTTCAGAAATAAAGCAACCAACAGAAGAAGAACCAGTAAAAGTTCTAACCAAACTATGCCAGCAAATCTGGGGAATGACACAGTGATCACTAGATTGGAAAGGGTTGGTCTAAATACCAATACTAAAGAAAGGAGATTTAAAGTGTACAAACTATCACACAATATACTTAATTTCACATGCTAGCAAATAATTCTTAAGACTATCCAATGCAGATTAGAGCTATACATGGAAAGGGAGATGCCAGATGTTCAAATGGTTTTACAAAAAGCTGAGGAACAAGAGACATTATTGTTGATGCAATTAGGAAATTGAGAAAACCAAAGAATACCAAAAAGAAATCAATACATGCTTCATTCATAGTAGAAAGGCCTTTGACTGAGTCAATCATGTCAAGTTGTGGAATGTCCTTAGGAAAATGGGAATCCCATAACATCTAATTGTTCTTATGTAAAACCTCTACATACAACAGGAAGCTACAGTCCAGACAGAACATGATGAAACAGACTGGCTCCAGGTTGGCAAAGCAGTGAGACAAAGCTGTATAGTCTCTCATTTATTCAACCTATATGCTGAATATATGTTAAGAAAATCTGGATTGGAAGAATAGGAATGTGGTTTTAAACTGGAGGAAGAAATATCAATAGTCTGTGCTATGGTGATGACATTATTCTGATAACTGAAAATGCAAATGACCTGGAAACTCTATTGATGAAAGTCAAGGAACACAATGAAAAACATGGGAATAACCAAACTAATGGCAAAAGGTAAAACAACCACCCTTAGAACTGACAAGAAGATACTGAAGTCTTAGATAGCTTCTGCCTTTTAGGGTCAACTAACAACAGTAAACGAACCAGCAGTCAAGAAATACATCACATACTAGTATTTGGTAGGATAGCAATGAAGACCTTGGAAAAGATATTCAGATGCCATGCCATGTCTACATCTATAAAGATCAGAATCATGCAGACAATGTTTTTTTCTTGTGACACTCCACAGAAGATAAAGTTGTCCTTTGAAGAAGCAAGTTAGAAAGAGTAAGACTCTTGAGAATACCACAGATAGCCAAAAAACCCAAATGGTTCATAGAACAAATCACTCCAAGTTCTCACTTGAGGTACAAATGACCACACTCAATTCATATTTTGGATACATTATGTAAAGACCTAGCTCTTTTGAGAATTCTGTAATGTTGGGAAAGGTGAAAAGAAAGAGAACAACCAGCACCAAATGGATGGACTCAATTACACAGCGATGGATACACCGTTGAAAGACCTGAAGGTCCAGGTTGGGGACAGATATTTATATGATCACTGAAAGTCAACACCTACTTGATGACACATAATCAACAAATCAACTTTAAAAACTTATGCTTTCTTTTCTTCCACCTATCCACTTCCTTTTTCCCCATGTGTCATTCCTTTTAGATTATAAATCTCAGAGCATGATTTGTCATAGCACTAATGCTTGTAAGCTGGTTTAAGAGCCCTTTTACCTTACAAAAGAGGGATAAAAATCCATAGATTTTTTTTTAATGAGGAAACTTTACATGACTCAATCCATATAAAATCTTAGATTTCAAAGGGACTTTCAAAATCATCTAATTCAACCCTGCTCAGTGCAGAGCAACATTTACTTCTTTATGATCTGAGTCCAATAAGACTGCAAGAACTGATGAACCATTGCTTGAATGCAATCACAACACTGATAGAGGTTAATAAACGGAAGATGGCCTGAAACAAATATTTTGAATAGATGGTTTCTGAAGGAGTTGAAAATCAAAATGCATAATTATGCTAAGAAACAGAGGATTCTGGAGGTACAGCTCTTAATGAATAACAGGGGGAAAAAAAGTTATAATGCAGCCACGACTGCATGCTGTACCATAATATTCCCCTCCATCAAACAGATACAGACATTCTGGTTGGGGTGCCAATACTGTTAGCCTTTGGGCAGCACTTCATAATGAGCTGTTCAATTTCAGAAACTGTCTTCCTGGAAAAAAAAGAATACTCTGACCCAAAACGGAGCTCACATTTATGCAGGTGGCTACTTTAACCATCCAGAAACATTATTTGCACGGTGAACTCATCTTAATTAAGCTTTTGCAAAGATTAGGTGTTTTTCCCTTTGTAGAACAAAAGGCCCTTGTTTGTTTCCCCTCCCTCTGCAATCAGAAGACCAGAGCCTGATTATTAATCTACAGGACAATACTTCATTGTAATCTGTCAGAAGGGGAAAAGATAAAGTGGCAATCATCAAATCATTCAGCCCCATTAGGTAGGCCAAAGTAAGAAGAAAATGGTTGGCTACGTAGAGACAGTACTCCTACAATTCTTCTAGGAATACCAAATTATTGCTTCCTCGTCCCATGCACACTTCTATCAATGGTAGCATGCCACAGAACTGTATGCAAATCAAGGGGTTAAGAGGCTAACATATGCAATTACCATCCACTCTAGGCAGCATAGAACAGACCACCCCATAAGCAAAACACGGATGATCTCATCAGAAAATAAAAGAGCTTTGAACCTCATTGCTTTGTGGTTGACATATGCTTTGCAGATTACAGGTTCAGTCTCGGGATTTACAATCAAAGATTTGGGAGGCGGTTTGGGGCAAGGTGGAGTGGGAGCAGTAACCCACTGCCAGAAAGAGAAGACAATGATGGTTTAGGTAGAATAGCAATCCAACTAAATATAAAAGCAGGCTTGTGAGAAGCGTAACTTCATGCAAAACCATGTTAGCACAGTTCTAACATGTAGTAGTAGCAGATTGTGGACAAAAAACAAAACATGGAGATTAATAATTACTAGTACGGCATCATGCAAACACAGGTACCATTTCCTCACTAGTGATTTATAGCATCTTCTAGTGTCATCCAACTATCCTTATCCCTCTATAGATGTCAGCCCCTTGTGGTTGTCCAAATCAGGAAACAGACTGCACAATAAGACTAGAATCTACTTTAATAAATTAGGCTATAGGTAAAGAATCTTGCAAGTCTAACTGTGTCCCTCTTATACTCCAGCAAGGCAGGGAGGAGGTGGTCTGAGTCCTTTTGTAATATTTTCTCTTTCCCCAAGGCTGAAGGCATGCGTCTGCCCACTTTGCTTTTGTAACCATTTCTGAATATTTACACCAATCATCTCCATGATTCCCTACACCAGCAGCAATGAAGACAGGCTTTACACTACTACAACAATGGCTGAGTGGCCCCAGAAATTGGTATAAAACACATGGGCAGAAATGACCTCTCTTTATTGCCACAACAACTCAAGGGCTGGCTGTAATGATATCTGTCTTCCAATTTTCTGAAAGATTTAATCTCATGCAAAAAAACCCCTTCAGCTTTACTACCAAATTCTTAGGATGCTTTAGAATTTTAGGGGGTGGTGTTTTTGAATTTAATGTTGTGAAGTGGTGGAGGATCCTGGAAATACCTTTTCCACTACAGATCTCTTGGTCATTCTGCATCCTTCTCCATGGCAGATTATGCTTCCTGATCTGGAAAAGCCCCCTAACGTTATCTTCCCTTGGGATCTAACTGAAAGGGTGGAGGGGGGTTAGAAAGGCTGCAGAGAGAAACAACTGTACAGCAAAAGCCACAACATAGACATATACTCCACAACCTAGTAAGTACCTCATGAGTAAGATTATCGCCTTAGCCACTCTATAACTGCAAGAAGCCCACACCAGAGTCATGAGATTTCAAGCCAAGCTGTTATTTACTGAACAGTTTTTAGCCACTACATGAGAATTCCACCACAATTTTTATTTCCTTTTCAAAAAATTCAAACACCATTTCTTTCCCATCAGATTGAACAAGAATGATTGAAAAAAAGATGAAATTTCTGCCACTTCAATAGGAGTCATCATGGCAAGCATCCATAGTTAGACTCCCTTAATTAGATACACTGGTAACAATCTATCACTGGCAAGCGTAGCTTAGTGCAAATAACATTATAATTTCCATTGTTAAATTAAAAGCATATCCCAAATTAATAGAAATACAGCAAACTAGTAACAATATTCATATTGTCATTCCTTTATCACTGAATACTGTTTACATAATGCACGTGAACCCAAAGGAGATGAGACCTTCCATAACGTGACTGAACAAAGGAAAGAGTAGAATTGAGTTTGACTATTGATCACAACATACTGATGTACTTTCTCTGCCCATAATATAGAAGTAATTTCCATTCTTCAGAGGAATTTTTTGTCTTCCCAGTCTTGCCTACAGTCCTTTTCAAGATCAACTAGGTCAGCCTTAAGATTGATAAATACAAGATATTAGTGATCAACCAGCTCTTGTTCCCAGAAATGTATAAATGATATTTAGGAATGCTCTCTCATGGGATGCTAGTGACAGCTGTATTTAACCCTTAAATAACCCTGTTATTTTAAGGGCAGTCCAGGAATGAGATTCTGCAAGTTCATCTATGTACTGTATTAAATAAAAGGAATGTGCTACAGCCCTGCTGGGACTATGCCACAGAGAATTCAAAGAGGGGAACTGCACATCAGTATCACTCTCCTTGAGCAAGAATCTTGCCACAGTTTAAGGAAAACTAAGGAAATAAGGCAGAAGGAACTTAAGCCAGATCCTTCCCTGACGTTCTAGATTTAAGACAATTAAGAATCAGAAGATTTTTATCATTACTCCAACGCAGAACAGTCAAAATTGTACTGCATTATCACAGCACTTAGCAGATGTACTAAGATCCTATCATCCAAAAAAAAATTACATCCCTTTTCTCTGTTCACATGAAAACAGAGCAGCTGCCTTTTTTTGAGGCTGCAGTGGACTCTGCTGCATGGTAATTAGTGGGAAGGATGTCCTATTTTGATTTTTCTGAGCCAAATTATCTTGGGCTGGCCCTGGCATGAATGCAATCTTAAGACGGGTTGTTAAAGAGTGGTGAAAAACAAGATTTGTTTCTGCTTTTGACTATCCACCCAGATCTACTGACCGCATACACTGATCAAAGGAATCAAATCTTTCATTAAACTCTTTGATCTTAGGATTATAAAGATTTAAAACTTGGCAAACATTTGCTTGAATCTGTAGTTTTATCTGATTTTTTAACTGAGTGCCTTCACATTTCCTTCCTATCCATTATAAAGGTTATTTAAAATAGCAGACAATTTTATGCTGAGAAATTCAGAGAATGAGAGACCAGAAGTTCCTTGTAGTCTCCAACAACCATGAAATTCAACAGATTTACAACCCCTAGCTTAGGACAAAGCTTTAACTGTAGGGATACACTGGCACCAAGACTGTAGTTTGGGGAGTAACTCTTTAAGTTTTAGCCCTAATTTCCATTTACAAAATACTAGCAGTGTTACCTGCCTGTAGTTAACATCATTTTGAAAATATAACAATAAAATCAAAACTTTGATAAAGCATTGATAATACACTAAATTCAAGACAAGCAATGAGATCAGCACAAGGTGAGAGAAGAGAGCAAACTGTATGCATACTTTGGGGTAGTCTTCCCCAGATGGGTGAACTCCAAGAAGTGCCAAGCCAGGAGGATGCCCAAGTTGGGTAGATATGCTTCAGAGGCTTAAAAAACCATAGCGTGCAGTTTTTAGCTGCAAAGAAGGAAAGGTATTAGCATTACAAATTATATGAAAGGTATGCTCCCCCAGTTACCTGCTGCACAAGGGCTGGCAATGATCATTCACCAATCAAGGAGGACGCTCTTCTTGATCTTGCATGCTTTAGTCTAAGTCTTAGCATTCAGTGGAGGTTCTAGAATTGCAGGACTGCATGGTTTATCTTAAGCCCAAACTTTATTTAATTTCTCTCCCATGTAGAATATAATTACCTAAATGTAATTATTCAGAAACCAAACATTTCCACTTCTACAAGGGCAAGAAAACCAGAAAGGAAAATGACTACCAGAGCTGTGCATATCTTCCTTTGGAATATGCAGGAGTGTATATGAAGTACCTCTTTCTGAACTACTAAAGCATCTGTGTCTTTTGCTAGACTCACAGCTGCTCCAATGAGCCAGAAAAAGATGCTTTACATCTGCTCCCACATGTTCCAAAATGCCACTTCTGAAAGACATATGCTGCTCTATTAAGTATTCCTTTCCCCCCAGGTGAGCAGAAGCAGGAATTCATATTTACCTTTTGCAGTTACTGAAAAGGATCCAGGTATGTCACCCACCTTGAAGCAACAGAACTGACTACACTGCAGCCTGTGATGTGCTTTCATCACCACTACACTTCCACGCTTCCACAAGATTTCTTTTTATCAGGCACATTTGAAGCAGTTGGTCTTGATCTTTCCCTCTTCTGTTAGGAACCTGCCCACCCAGGAAGCTCTATAGGAGAGCCCCTTTTGAAGATGCTCCTGCCCTTGGAGGCTCATTTTTGTGGCAAATGAGAAGCTCCTTCTCCTGTGTTACTTAGGAAACACATTCCTTTGGTAGCTGCAACAGCCCCCCACTCTCAGCCTTTAGAAAAATCCGAGAAGAGACATTTCATTGGTCAAACTTTTAATTAATAAATGATTTAAATGCCTACTTTAATGTTAATTTAAAGCTTTGTCTTTTTAACTTTTTAAATTGTTTTTATTTCTATTAGCTGCCTTAAGTACCAGTCAGAGTGGAAAGGTGGGATATAAAGAAATACAATTTATTTAGGTCAGATGCTTTTTTTTAATTTACAATATAAAGCCATGTGTTTAAGTATCTTCTGTTAGCCCTCCTGCCAGAAAGAGGGTTGGCAGAACCAGAAAAATAGGCTTTTAGTGGATGGTGGTTCTTACTATCCTTCTCAAAATGGGTACGAGCTAATGTCTATCTAATAGCTTACATCAGTTCTTCTAGTGGAGAACCAATGACAAGCCTAGATCAAGGGGTCCCAGATGAAAAGCACCCTCAGTACGTCTATTTTTTTTTTGTCTGCGCTCAGTCATTACTGACCCTGCAGTGACTGCCTGGACGAATCCTTGCAGTTTTCAAGGCAATTGTTTTTCGGAAGTGGTTTGCCAGAGCCTCCTTCCTAAACTCTTGATAATTTCAATGCACATCAGCATTGTTTTCTTGGCAACAATATAGAAGTAGTTTGCTATTGCCTTTTTCATGGATTTTTTTTTTTCACTTTTCAGCCTAGCCTAGAACCTGGAGATTTCTGGATTCTGAAGACTTTATTATTTTCTTGCACTAACTGTAGGCTTCACAGCTCTGATGGGTGCAAGATTTTTTCTGTCATGTAAGATGCCACTTCTGGGGAGGGGACTTAGGATCTATAAAGCCGTATTACCTTGGCATTACATATAAATACCAGTAACAAGTGTCCACTCCCAAAATTGGCACTCAAGATTTTCCCTGTCCCTAAAGCTGGCCTTGATTCCTGGGAATTCCCTAGCAATCCACAGGACCCTACTAGTGGCTAAAACAATACGATGGGTAGTATCAGGTTCAAATCTCCACCAGCTACTGTTGTTATTTGTTACCATTTATTCAAGGTGAAGGCTTTAAAGAATAAAAGGAACATAGCGCGGCATTCCCAAAGATGTTCCAAGTTTCTTTAAAAAAAAAATCACAGAAAACAGATTTACCACATAATGGATGAAGAGCTACAAATACAACCCAAGAAACAGAATATCAAGCAAGCAATTTCAATTTCCCTTTAAGAGAAGAAAGCTATAGCTCTTCCTTTTCTTAAAGATCCTTGGAGATTTTCCGGCAAATCGCTCTCCCTACCTAGCAGGGCTGCTGTGAGGATAAAAGGAAGTGGGATACCTCCAACGTGGAGTTCAGTGAGGAACCACGTAGGAGATAAAGAAAAACCTAAGATTTACATTCATGTCTTCCCCCCAAACGCACACGCCCTTTCGTGCACTCCACAATTGTGTTTGCATGACCCAGGTACCCATGATAAACTTGGTTTATCAAACTGACCAGTTCCATGGGTCTGTATGACCCTGCCTAAGCCACCTCACTCCACGGGCTAACTTAGCGCGCGCACCCGTTGAACCAGACTGTGGCTAATGGCTCGGCCTGTGCTGAGACTGGAATATAAATGCTGCTGACCGCTTCCGAAAGCTTCGGTCCCGTCCGACAGACAGACCCCTTGGCTCACCCAACGCCAGACAGATGGAAAAGGAGCTGCTTCGAGCGGAGGAAACACCCGCTCCAAATCGCGCTGCTCTTTCCAAACCTGCGAGGTATTAGGAAACCCTCGTGCCGTAAGCCCAGCTCCTTCGATTCCCCCCAGAAGCAAAGCGGCTCCAGAAGAGGACAGGCACAGAAGTTACATTCCCTCCTTCCTGAAAACCATTTCCCCTGACGAGACGGCCAACCGTCTCAGGCAGGCGGTTGAGCCCGGAAATCTGGCGCCCAAATTTGTAAATTATGGAACGGAGGGGGGGGGGGGAGAAGAGGGAGCCCCCCCCCAGCAGCAACAGCCAAATTCTGGACGCACGTGCGGTTAACAACCGCACCCTCTCCCGGATCCGAGAGAAGAAACAGAAAGCAGGCAAGCAACCCCTTTCGCTCCAGAAGCGCGGCCGAAAACTTCGGAAGGGGCCAGGCTCGACTCGCTGGCAGTTGCGCAACAGCGAGCCTACTTTGCAAACGAGGGGAGAGAAGCGTCTCCCGTCTCCACACCCCCGGGGGTTTACAGCCCCAGCAAATCGCAAGAAACACTCGCGCGCGCCTCGCGACTTACGTGCTGGGCTGCGGCGGCCAGGCGGCCGCCCGCCATCGTCGCCTCGAGCTCGGGAGTCTGGCGAGGAAGCATCGCCGCCGAGCACGCCCGGCGGAGGGAGAGAGAGTGCGAGGTGCCTGCGCGTCGCTCTCCTCTCCAGCGCCGCACCGACTTCGAAGGGAGAAAGCGGCTCGCGCGCTGGGCAAGGTTTCAAGGGCTCCCCGTCCGTTCGTCGTCCGTCCCTCCCGCCCTGCCCGGCTCCCTCCCACCCTCCGTGCTCGAGCACCTTGTAGGGCGCCTTCGCCCGCTCCTTTAAAGAGGAAACAGACCGGGAGGTTGGTACGGCTTAGATAGCGCGGCGGCGGCGGCGGCCGGACAAGCCCTCTGGGACAGCGTGGCACGTTAGTTGCTGCTTCGGAGTCGAAAATAGGGTACCTCAGGTTAACCATGGGGAAGAATGTTGTGGAAATCTCCTGTGTTATGCCCCACCCTTATTATCTCCTCCTCGAAAATTTTTTTTTAAGATTTTGTCTTGGCGCGCTGTTTAGCTCCGCGAAGAGCCTGCTTTGGTGGGTGGCATTTTTTGGTCTGTGATGGCTTCATTTCTTATGAAATGGAGCCCCGGCTCTCCATCTCAAATCTAGATTTATGTTAGGAGAGTCCTTGGTCGAAATCCAGTGAAAATCCACTTCTTTGACAGAAAGTTTAAGTTGTGTTAAGAGGCAGACACAATCCTCCATGCCCCGGCTCTAAACCAGGGTTCCTCAACCTTGGCAACTTTAAGATGGGTGGACTTCAACTCCCAGAATTCCCCAGCCAGCAAGGCTGGCTGGGGAATTCTGGGAGTTGAAGTTCGCCTGTCTTAAAGCTGCCAAGGTTGAGGAACCCTGCTCTAAACAACATAAACATGTGGACTGTTTCATTTCAGCACTGATCTCTAGAAGCAGGCAAGATTTAAAAAATCATTGGCAATCAGGACAGGCATACTTGAAGAAGTGGAATTTATCATCAAGAAGGAAAAGAACTCAGATCAAGCCTCTCACCCACCACTCACAGTCACAACCACCAAGGGGATGTAGGGCTGTTTATCCTTCAAATACTCTCATATGTCTCAGGGTAGACACAAAGTCCTTAAGCATCCTGGAGAAAATCAGAACTGTGTAGCTCAACTTACGTAGAAACAGCCTATCAAGGGAGAGCAGCGATGATGCATTTATAACATTAAGTCCTAAAATGACTGATTGGGGATAATACAGTAAAAGTGTGTTCTGTTTGGGGAGCCACGATGCAGGGAGAAAGTAACCTGCAAGAGATTTTTTTGTCTTCTCACATCAACTTAAGTGTCCAACAGGCCAGTGACAGTATCATTTGTTTATGCTGTACCGGTTTCTCTCCCCCTTTGTCATGAAGCATTTGGATGTAGGATTCACTACCACACATACAAGCTCTTCTCATCTGTTTTTAACAATACCCAAAAAAAAAAAAAAAAGCTGAAGTTTTGCCCAGCATGCCCAATAAAGTTTCATCTTTTCCTGTTTCTGTTTGCTACGAAGAGGCTGTGCCCACATTATAACACAAACTACATTATGACACCGGCCACATTTTACTCCAATTCTGCATAGCCAGTCAAGATTTATGGTTTGCTGTGTCTTGTGAATCCAGAAAATTGGATTGAATAAATCATTGATTGGTTAACCATGAGGAGCATGTCACATGAAAAAAGGGTAAAAGAGGTAGATTAAGATAAGAAGAAATGGGGGGAAAAAAATACTAGCCAGTGTTCAGAGCAAGCAGAAGAAATTGCCAGTTGAGAAACAGAAGGCTTTTACTTACAATGAATTGATGAGTAGGTGTGAGGGGTTTTTTTTTTTAGATTTTTTTTATCCTACTTTCCTTATTTTTATAAATAACTCAAGGTGGCGAACATATCTAATACTCCTTCCTCCTCCTATTTTCCCACAACAACTCTGTGAGGTGAGTTGGGCTGACAGAGAGTGACTGGCCCAAAGTCATCCAGCTGGCTTTCATGCCTAAAGTGGGACTAGAACTCACAGTTTCCTGGTTTCTAGCCTGGTGCTTTAACCACTAGATCAAACTGGCTCTTATATATATTATAAGACTAAACAACAACAACAAATTATAGGAGTTACCCTATAAATGAATGCTTTGGAACTAGCATGAGTGTGCTAAGAAATGCTGCTTGGCATATGAAAGCTGCTACAGGGTTTCTGATACCTGTGTGTTGAGTCAAACACATTGTGTCCTCTTATTAATAGCTTTTATGAGATAGTCCTTTCTGCCAATTGGGTCTGTTAGAACTAGACACAATTTTATTTCTTTCTTGTATGAGCCATACCATTGTCTTCAAGAGGATCAAGGCTTGGTTCCTTGCAACTATTCCCTACTGTATGGGCATCTAAATTTGCAGATGCTTTTCTATCTTTACCTTCAATTATTTCCTTTCTTTTAAAACATAATAGGCTTTGAAACTCTCTGTTTCTTTCCTTTTTTATGAGGGCTGCCACTTAGAAATCCTTCCCTACCTGGGCAACCCTCCAGAGATGTGAACTTCAAATCCCAGCATTCTCCTGCCCGAATCCACACATCTGGAAAACACCCAGCTTAGGGAAGGTCATTTTACATTAGAAGCTGTCAAGCTTTGCGCGGGATCATTGTCCAGTGTATAATGTCCAAAAGCCCAATAGTGTGATACTAATATCTTATTACCTAATACTAATGGTTGTGGCTAAACTGATAATTATCTTGCATCTTACTTTTAGAAATGATCTTGTATTTCAGTTACCAGACTGGAAATACTGGAAGGGGGGCATGATTATCAGCACAGCCCTTCTACATGTTACAGACTTGTACTTTTAAGTGTATTAATTTTTCATTGAGATATTTTTACAGTTTTCTCTACAACCCTTCAGGCCTGTTTTGCATTTCAGATATATTATCATAACCACCAAACACCTGAAGGCCACCATAACTAACTCTTCACAAATGTAGATTAAGTAATGCAGCTATCCCCCCACGCCCCAGCCACTCTGCAGACTTTATTTTTGCACTGCAGATATTCTGGAGCTGTAAGAATACTACATGCTCAATCACTTTGTAGGAAAAAAATATTCTCTCTTTAAAAACACGTGCACCTTATTTTTTTCTCTGAAGCAAGACGATGCCCTAGATTTTACTGCATCATTCTGGTGAGAAAATAACTGTCATATAAAAGAGTCACATTTCTTGGTAATTCTTTGTTTCCTTTCTGACAGCATTTTCGTATGGTTGGGGTAATGATCACAATTTTTTTAACAACTTCCCTAAACATTCCTTCACTTGTAGAACTTCTAAGATTTGTGGATGGCAAGAAAACCAAACAAATTCTTTTTCAAATTCGCTCCTTGTCATACTACATAGGCTTGTTCACTGCCCCTCACTAGATGAAACTTTTCAAAGCTCACATCATTTACTCAAAAACAGCCTCATTTGAGTACGTTGAGTAATTCTTAAAGAATATTGGTATAAACTATTGGTTAAAGCTATCATATACAGATTTTTATGTTATTTATAAAATACATATCTAATCTTTCTTTTGAAAGTCTAAGCTAGTTAACAAAACAGCAAAAACATTAAAAAAAGCTATAAGGACAATATATAAAAGACAAAACAAGGTATATATGAAAATATTTTAAATGGATTGATGAAATACTTAGAAATTTTCCATAGGTTGATCAGACCCCTAGGTTTTTCTCTAAATTATGACTTTCATGTGATAAGTTTTTTTTAAATTATTTCCAGCTCAATTATTGGGCTTATATTTTGACCTTGATTTCTTTGAGGAATTTAAGTGATTCATTTCAAAACAATACAGACATAAGGAGAAAGTTATCATTTTACCCCCTTGGTATTCTGTCAGGGACTTTGTTCTTGATTTAGTTATTAGTTGTCATTGCATCAAAGGCTGCAAACATTTATGGATGATGTTAGGAGGATAACTTAAATTTGATCCTAAATCTTATGAGAAATTAATACTGAGATAATGGTTTATAAGCTGCTTCTGGAACTCTTGGGCAAAAAGTGATACTGACACTTTGGATCACCTTATTGTTAATCTTTTGAACATTTGATATGTTAGAAAAAGAATGGTTGAATTTATTCACTTAAAACATATTCTGACTTTATGGTTTGGACCCAATGCATTAGGAGTGTCTGAAAGCCCTAAATAATTAATAATATTAGAAAGTTTTGGAGGTTCCGAAATCTACAGTTAAATTTTATATACAATTGAGAAATATTACTTAGCTAGAAATGGGAAACCTCAACAAACTTAGAATAAAAGTCTGGAGCTGTTCTAAGAATTAATTCAGCTAGAGTTTTTTTTAATGTTAAATTCATATTCTATGATCTTAAGGTGTAATTAATTCAACAAAATATTATTTTTTGTGTTTATAGGACACCTCAGAGCAAAGACTGGAAATGTAATAGTTCTAAGGGGACTCTGACTCATACCTTGTAGTCTTGTACAGATATACTGTTTTGGTGTAACAGTCATAAGGTTTTCAACATGTTGGGAAGAAAAATAAGAACAAAAGATGTGATTGTGTTGCTAAATTACATACTGAAAATTTGGAATCTTCTGACTGTGGACTACGAACAATTCTGTTTCACTCTGGTAAAAAATTTCTGTTACATCAGATTTTAAACCCTTGATTGAAGGTATGCTTTTACTCTCTATATAGGAACTAGCTTCCTGACAATGCTTTGGAAAGTTTGATCAATATTACTCTATGAGGTCACATTTTAATTTGCTATATAAGAAGTGTTGGTTGTTGGTTGTTGGTGTTGGTTGTTTTATATACACTTATTTCAGTATTGTTTTCTTGTTCTGTTGTAATCTTTCCTCTATTTCTTCTATGTCTAAATTTCCCAACTCTTCTCTCAGACATCCCCATGTGCCAATCATCGACTGTTCACGAAAACATCTGATGTTTCTGCATGGCTTTTGGGTGATGGGGGGGGGGGGATGGGAGATTTTCCTTCTAAATAAATACTAGCTTATTTCAGGATTGAAGTTATATTAAATACATTCAATCTTCCCTTTAATAATAAATTAGGGATCTCAGGCCAGAATTACACAGACTACATACCTTAAATGACGGTATTTAAAACTTCTGTGAAATCTAGGAGAGATCAATACAAATTACTCCTCTTATCTCTCAACTGTACTAGAATTATATATTAAACAACCATTTAGTACCAATAAATAGCTGAAGATGGTGCCCAAAGCTAATACATACATTGTACTGTTAACATTTAACAGATAAGATAGATGGGTCAATTATCTCTGAACCCTTAGGCCATTCATCGTTGTTTCATCTAAGTTATAAAATGATTCCTATACCTTTTGGATGGGATGGGAGAGTCTAAATGGACATTGGCAATTAAAACCAGTTTTACAAAAGCTCATATGCCATATCAGAGTGGCTTTCTTAAATTCAGTGGTATTTCCATTAAGATACAGGGGATAACTTTAACAAGAGATCAGCTGCATGTTACAATTAAAAGTTTATTTTCTAATTAGGAAGTAAGGGATTCTTGGGGAAGTTCAAAACCATTCTCACAGTAAATCAATCAATGCTCATAAAAATGTTTCTAGCCTATATCTATGGGCATTCTATACTGCCATACTTCCGTTCTCCAAGCCTCCAGAAGCTCTTTGAAGATGATCTTTGATGGTCTTTAAGTCTGCCCACCACAAAATACTGAGAACAAGCAAAAATCTAGGTCCTACATTGCAGTAACACATATCACCACACCATCAGTTCCTGCTAATGAGCAGTAACATACATTTCTTGTGCAGTACACCCATGTTCTTAGTACATATTGTGTGCATTTATTTGGTGGTATGCAAAACAAAACAAAACTGGTTACTGTGAAGGAAAGTTGAAAAGCTATCAAACCAGCTGGAAAGACCTGAAGTCCAATAGCCAGGAAGTGTAGGGTTGGAGGGGTTTCTGCAAATGGAGAACCATATTGTTTACAGAGCCTCAGTGTTAAACAAAAAAGAGTAGATTATGGTTTCAAATATTTTTCAGCTCAGCCAGACATAAATTGGCTCAGTTCTCAGACACAGCTGTCCTCATAGGATCACGAAGCTGTTTTTGAACTAGCATGGAGCTACTATACAGTTCTACAAACTTGGCTGTGCTAGCTCAGAACCACAAATTTGTCAGATCTGTTCAGCCTAGTGTGTTGTGCAAATTCAGGCAAAGCGGATATTTTATGGTTCAGTGTGTCATGCAGACTCATAATCCTTCATGAATTGAGTTAATCCCATCATGTTTAACCATGTGGTGTGAGCACAGCTATCTGTACCTTGAAAAAGGAAACACTCAAAATTTGTTGTGCTTCCAATTTCTTAATCCAAAGAATTGTATTTACATTTGATCTACATCTCCTTTCCTTAGATCCTGAAATGTTGGTTCAGATATGCTAGTACTTAATAATATAAACTAGATTCAGCAGAATCAGGTCAATTCAGTCTGCTTCTGGGATTCAGTAAAGCAGGATTCCCTTTAGAGCTGCAAGATTTCACTGAGCCCTGTGAGCATTTTGATGCTTAGAGGGCAGGGAAAGGTAAATAGTGCAAGAGAACTCTTGTTTTTCCATATATGAAAAATGCCAGAGGAAGACATAAGAGAAGGACTTCTGATTACAGGTAATGGGATAGATCAAGGGCTGTCCAATCATGATACCCTGGGGAGAATGTTGAATTTTATATCAGCTGGGCTGTACAACACACCTGTGGTTAATTTAGTCATGTTTTACTGAACCCAACTTTCTGGATTTGTGTGGTACATTAACCACATTGTCTGGATTTGCACTACACAGTAGGCTTAAATTTGTTTAGCTAGAGTTTGGATATGTTATGCAAACCATTGTTTTGCTATTTCCTGCTTTTTAGTAAAAGGTCAAGTCTCCATTTGACGCCTGGTACTAATACTTTAAGTCAATTTTAAACTACGCCTCTGCACTTAGCCTTCTATGATGTTGCAAATTTATTAGCAATTCCTGCTGTTTTGTAAAATTTGCTAACTGAACAATAAAGGGGATAAATAATTATTTCCCATACAGTAAATGGAATGTGAACCTTTTCTTATCCCAAATCTGTAAACATTCACCTTTCACAACCTTTCCTGTGCCTAGCTATCTGAAATTTAGTAGGCTTTATTCCCACAGAAAAAAAACATATATCCATGTAAAAGTATCTTATTCTGACCAAAAAAAAAATTATAGGCCTTTTTTGTTTTTGTTTAAATCAGCATTCAAAGGAACCTTGCTACAAAACCCAGGCACTTAGTTGGGCAGCTGTTTTTCCTCTTGGGATTATTTTCTATGCTTGCAAATTAATTCCGTCTTGTAAAAAAGTGACTGCCATTTGTGGATGCCCATGCTGGTCAATGGGAGGCAGGGAGCATTAGTTTTCCTGATCTCATTTTAAATTTGGGACTTGAATCAAATCAGACAGCTTTGGAGCCAGTGCAACTTTACACCAACTGTTCTTGGAATTGTAATCTGGGACCAGGAGTGAGTATTGGGTTCTGTAACCTTTCAAGGCTTTGTAACAACACTCTTCTGCCAACATGGATGAACCACCAGTGTTCCAATATGAAGACTGAAAGCTGTGACTTGCTCACAATTGGAAATGCATTATTTGATTTTTTGTAACTGGAGATCAGAACCTGAATGTGCAAACTGACTTCATTAAACAATATCCCATTTCAACTGAGTAGCTAATTTGAAAATTCTGTGTGTTATTCTTGTGATTGTCTGTGAACATATATAACTTGTCTCTTGATGTTAGGACACTGACTTGTGCAAAGCAGGCGGGGGGGGGACAAACCAGTCCACTTAGCATTTATCTCAACAGGATTTTCAGCAAGATTAACATGCTTTATTGGCTTTCATAAATGTCTGTATTCCATAAATATTACCATAGATCTTTTTACCATTGATTGCCATGGCAAATGCTGCTGCTTTTGTTGATCAAAACAGACAAATTTCAATTACTGTGCCTTTAGGGACTGTAACATGACTTCGGTTCATGCAAAGATACATGATACAATACAATTTACCTGCTTCTGTATTCAGTATTTAGTTAAGATTTTGAGCCACCATAATGTAATGTGGCATTATGGAAATGGGAGAAACAGCTGCCAACATTGCTTGAACATCAGCACTTCCTTTACTTTCTCACTACACTGAGAAGGAAACATCGATTTCCCTTTATATGAGCCTCACAAAGGAATGAATGGCTGAGAAATTGGTGCAAGGAATTGCTTTGATCCTCTAGCCATGCCTCTTCATTGGAATTTAACTATCTGGTTGGGTGATCTGACAGAAACATTTCAATGAGTCCGTTTAGACTGCCAGATTATGCTGCCCATATGATAAAAAACAGGTATCTATGGAATAAACACTCTCAGTTAGGGATTGGTGGCTTCCTGACCCTTGTTTTTGCAGCCCTGAGACCCCTCCCTAAGAAGGGTGTAACTTATTTCCTATGGCCAATGATTACTGTATTATTGTGGTATTATGACCTCTGTTTGTAAGGGACCATAATTCCTCCTAAAATTACCAGGAACCATGGTACCAGCAAACACACTGGGGAGCAAATGTATCTTTATGTTAAAGTAGCAATTTTCTTTGTGATCTAAGGGCACAGATCTGGCATCCGTTGGAACCAAGAAAGCAAGTTACATTGCTGAAAAAAAAAATACGGTGCATTTAAAAAAATCTGTTGCTTGCCATAACTATAACAGCAATATGTTATTTTTTTCCTTTTTGAAAGTTCAAAGACTTCAAGTTTAGAACAGTCACATGGGTGGATAAATGATATAGAGCTTGCATTCATTGAGGGGCACCATAATCAGCAACTGGCTGGCAGTGGCCTAATTTTGCAAATCTACAGGGAGGTGTACCCCAGGACACCTCCCTAGCTAAAATTACACTGCCTCTGTTGCAGTGAACCACAAGCAGCAACAGAGCTGAACTAGCAGTAACATTATCTAGACTGGGAGAAAACAGTTTTGTACTGTAACTTAATTTTTCTTATAAGAAAAGGGAAGATGC
This sequence comes from Liasis olivaceus, assembly GCA_030867105.1. Taxonomy (NCBI): domain Eukaryota; kingdom Metazoa; phylum Chordata; class Lepidosauria; order Squamata; family Pythonidae; genus Liasis; species Liasis olivaceus. Next base: position 16,143,175 of record CM061351.1, read on the forward strand.
TAACTTATATTTTAGCTGGAAATATCAAACTTACAATTAATATATTTTTGTAATAAGACAAATGATATCTTTGCTGAATATCTGGAAGTAATGTGAATATCTTTTCACCTTTTATTTCCCAAAGTATCTTGCAAAACATTGTTCATTGTTTCACAATTCATATGTTCTCTAGGGCACATTGGCTAAGAGACCAAGCTACAAATCAAAAAGTGCTCAGTCAAATCTCTTATTTCCTATGAATAATAATAACTACTACTGCTACTACTCATTCAGTAGTAACTAGGGCCATATATCATGCTAAGGCATGTAACTGTTGTTTGTGATATGATTGGCTTCTTGGTTGGTATCTGGTCGGAAATATATCTCTGATGTGAATTTTTTATGCTGGGACCAGTGATGTGGCTGAGTCCTTTAAATTTTTTTTTTGTTTGTTTTTAGTATTGTTTTAATTATATATATGGTACATATTTTATATATATTTATAGCTTTAATGTCTTTGTAACCCGCCCAGAGTCCCCTATTGTAGGGGAGATGGGCGGGAGAGAAATCTACTAAATAAAATAAATAAATCTATTTCCATTCAAATTGTTTGGAGTTCCAGGAGATCATTAAGTCTCCTTTTGTCTCCCCATTATAGTTACTAGACCTCCTACCATTTACTAGGCTGTTTGTGGATATTATGCAACCCAGACCTATACAGAATCTCCAAGAGGGAATATTTTAATGCTATGTCCATAGAATGCAAAGTTCCTTCATTCTCCAAAATGTTGGGCCCCTTACTGCTGAATTTGAGCTGACATTGTTTTTGTTTTTCTTCTCCAATGTATTTAACAGAAAGGGATTTTATACACACACACACACACACACACACACACACACATACATATATAGAAAAAAAATTGCCCCCTCCTCTTCCATACAGGCTCCATTGGCTTTAGCTCTGGTAGCAGGAGTGCCTCTCCTACAGATTTTCCCCACCCACCCCTTGGTACGTAGGATTGCTCTATTAGTCCTGAAGGTACAATAATTTTTAGTTTTCTTGACAACTGACTAATCTTTCTGGAAGCTGTAACTGGGAGTTGGTTTTCAAGTTTATGGCTTTGGTTAATTTTCTTTTCTCCCTGGCAAATCCTTAAGCAATACATCTTAAGTCAGTGCTAACTGATAACTTGCTTATTGATGATTCCTTACATCAGTGATTTGTTGCTTACACAATAATAGAATTTTGTACTTTTCCAGTAATGCGATATGCCAATATTCTAGCAAAATATACTTTGGGGTCCTGCAATAGGGGGCAAAACTCATTTTCAATCTGCATTCAAGAAATGATTGCTGAGAGGTAAAGCAATATTTTTTTTCAACTTTCTCTTAGATCTTTCCCAGCAGGAAACAATTATGTGTAATACCAATTTCCTGCAGAATTTCACAAATCCTTCCCTGTAGGGATTTCACCTTTCAGTGGTCCCTAGAATACAGAACACAGATTATAATTGGAATAGTAGTTGTCAGAGATTGTTGCTGTTCTTGTTGTTATTAATATTAGTTTCTGGAGACGGGAGTGAATATACCTCTGTCGGGATTGGATCAGTTAGATGGGCTGGGCAGAGGGGATCACAGAACAGGACGCTGCTTCAGTGGGTCGGTGCGCACATGCCTGCTCATCACTTGACCAACTATCTGAACGATCTCCTTCGAAATGCACTCGATTCACTGAACTGCAGATAGCAGTTTCACTGCCAGCCGTTGGTGCTGCAGTTTACCCTAAAACCATCCTTGGTACATTAATAGACTCCAAGACATAGGCACAAAACTGTCTCTTCCCACCCCCAGTAGATCACTTTGAAACAGTGAATTAAGTCAGTAACCCACAAGCCACCATGCCTTGCTTGGTCCCCCCAAGCAGCCATTTTATACTGTAGATCGCAAAGGAGGGGGTGGGTGTCCCTTACCTTTTTGATTCTCCCCCAGCTGGCGCGAAAAATATATAGAAATAACTCTAGTCATGCAGTCAGGGTCGCTGAGGACAAAGTTGAGGGAGGAATGGGGGGCTTACCCACCCCACCCACTTCTACCCATCTTTTCCCTTCCTGTATGGCTGCAGGGGGTGAGAACTGAAATGGCCACAGAGACTGGATGCCTAGAGGGGCTCCCTTTTGGCTGGGCTTTTCCAGAACTTCCTTTTCATCCCAGATGGTGGGAAGAGAAAGTTGGGATGAGTGGAGGGGGGATTTGTAGACTGGGGGGAGGGAGTTAGTTTAACTCCAGCAACCCCAGCTTTATTTTGGGCTAAACTTTGTGTGTGAGGGGGGCGCCTTTTTGTCAGTCTTGACTCCTGGTGGCTGCCTGGACAAGTCCCTGCAGTTTTCTTGACAAGATTTCAGAAATGGTTTGCCCTTGCCTGCTTCCTAGGGCTGAGAGAGAGGAACTGGTCCAAGTTCACCCAGCTGGCTTTGTTCCTCAGGTGGGACTAAAACTCATGGTCTCCCAGTTTCTAGCCTGGTTTTTTAACCACTACACTAGACTTCCTCTCAAACATCATTTCTTTGGAGCATTGTCTGAGTTTTCCTGTTTACAGGATAAGCCTGTCGTGTGAAGAGGGACTTCTCAGCAAAAGCTGCTGGAAAAAGCGTATAGAAGCTAAGGAACTGCTGGGAGAGAAATTGAGTCCTTTGAAATGTACTCTCTTATCTCCTCCTAGTAACAAAACTCAGTGGACTGAGGCTGCTGGAAATTCTGAATTAACACAGATTTCCCTGCATTTCCTGTTGGCACTCTAGACTCTCAGCAAAGAAGATCTAGACCTGTTCACCCTGTCAGAACATAAACTTTTGCATATTTGTGGGGTATGCACAGGTTGAAAATGTGAGTCAAGCACCTCTCTTCTGCTTATTAAAGCAGCCTGTTGTTTTTCAGGGTACACACAAGCATGTTTACAAGTGTAGGTATAGTAGCAGAAATATACATGTATTCAAATACTTAAAATGTTGGGATGTCTGAAAAAAGATTAGCTGTATGTGACTGTAATCTCAGATGAGCAGGTTCTGGATGTGGTTTTTACCTGAACCGTCTGTTCTGTTCAGTTCCTCTCATAGCTTGATGTAGGAGATGTTGAGTAAGTTATTATTTATGTCAGCATAAACTGGTGGTACCAGTCATACTTGTTCAATAGGGAACTGTAAACCAAGCATTTTTCCTCCACAGCATATGTATATGATGAGATAATACACATCTGTTAGAGACCAATCATTGAAGCTCTGTAAACATTGGTTATGCAGCTGTTGGCAGAGCAATGGTCTTCACTGCTATAAATTATATAATGTTTTAGAAAAAATCCATTTCATGGTTAGATAGTCTGGATTAAAACTGAACCTCAGCCCAAACAATATAATCTGCATGAGTGAGAATTATCCAGAAATTGGGGAAAATGTTTTTATCTGAAACCCTGTCCCTAAGAATTACTTCATATGCTACATGTATAGTATACACCTATAATATTTATTTATTTATTTATTTGACTTATATGGCCACCCAGTTACAAACTGCAGTTAACAGGATTAAAACCAAAACAATACACCAACAAGGTAAAACAGCACAAAAGAAATGAGAACGTTGCTGAGGCCAACTCACAGTCATTCAGTTTCCAACCATTACAGATGGGTTCATGTAGCATCCTAGTGCAATGCCTGGGATAGAAGCCAGGTCTTCTAGGCCTTACAAAGACTAACAGGCTCAAGGCAATCCATATCCCAGGGGCTATGTTTTTCTAGAGGGCAGGGACCTCAATAGAGAAGGAACTCTCCTGGGTCCCTCCTGATGACACTATTTTATAGAGGGGACCTGGAGCATGTCCATTCTGTTACATTTTATTGGATGGGCAAAGTCAAGTAGAAATACACAGTCCTCCAAGTAACCCAGCCCTGTGCTATGAAGGACTAAGACCATGCAGTTGGATACCAGTTCTGCCTGAGGTAGTACTACTCTATCCAAAACTAAAGTTGGAAAGTTCCCAGATCCAGGGAGCCCTATCACCAACAACCATTTGGTCTTGTTAGGATTAAGCTATTATTTCCCATCCAGAACCTCACAGCCTCCATACACTGGGAAAGAACCTTGACAGCACCATTTGATCAGTTGGGACAGAGATATATAATTGAGTATCATCAGCATACTGATGGATGACTTCACTCAGCAGCTTCATGTAGATGATAAATAGGAAACTATAGAGCCTGGAGGGACACATAAAAAGTAGGGGTCTGGTGATAGATCTCTCCCTCCTACCAACACTGATTAGAACCACCCACAGAGGAAGGAAGAAAACCACTGGAAGGACGTGAAGATGGGACAAACACGGGTGGATCCAGCAATGATTTCTTGAGAAAAGGATGGACCATTCCCTCCCTTCCTCTTGTTCTGAATAATACGTTAAAATATTCAGTGATCTGTGCTTGTTATCTATGAATTGCTGATGTGGAATGTAATACTGGAAATTAGTTATTGGATTTCCTGTCCAATTCTGTAGTAAGAAGCAATATATCAAAAGAATGGGCCTATTTTATCCAGTATAAATGTTCTAAAGTGTGGGGAAAACTTTTTCTATTTTAAATATAACAATTTCCAGTGCAGTAGCTCTGATTCTCTGTTGTATCAAGAGTCAAGATTTAGTATGTATGAGATGGTATTGTGGTAAGTGTATAGAAGAACACTGAATGAATCAGGAACTAGTTCTGCATTTCATGTACTTTGAAGCCATCATCTTGGCAGCACAGAATATGATGCAAAGCAGGTATGGAATCATTTTTTATTAGATTAAAACTCTTGTTAAACATAGATTTACTTCAGATTATTGCATTTTTTCTATCAAGCTGGTGCTGGAGTGTGAGAAAACCAAATACCTACAGCTACTTGTGTTTCTTATTGGACTAAATCTGTGCATTGAGTAACAAATTTTCTTACTATGCTAGATGGACTTGCACAATCTGCTAAACCAAAACCAAGCAAAGCGTAGTTTCACTTAGAGCAGTGTGCGAAACTATATTCTATGTTACAGTTTCTGTGGTGCTGTTATTCTTCAGAGGAAGAATAATTTCCTATAATAATAGCAAAAGATTATCCAGTTCTATTATATATTGGCTGGACAATAATTGTTTGATTACAAGCTCAGATACTTTGGTCACCTAATGCGAAGAGAGGACTCTTTGGAAAAGACCCTGATGCTGGGAAAGATGGAAGGCAAAAGGAGAAGAGGACGGCAGAGGATGAGATGGCTAGATAGCATCACTGAAGCAATGAGCATGAAATTGAGCAAACTCAGGGAGGCAGTGAAAGATAGGAAGGCCTGGCGCAATATGGTTCATGGGGTCACGAAGGGTCGGACACGACTTAACGACTGAACAACAACAAAAAGAAAAGAAAATGACAGACATATGAAAAAGTACAAGAAATACATTTTTTGAACCATATACATATATACTCATCACACTACTCAATTTTGGAGTAAGAAGCAATGGGGTTATGGTTAGGGATAGAGCACCAAAAAGCAATGAACCAAAGAAAGTAATGAGATAAAAAACAAAACAAAACATTTGCTATACCTCACTGTGCCTTTCTATGCTTGCAAATATCTTTGCTTCTGCTCTCTCTCTACCGTATAACTTGCTTAATATTTTGTGTTTTGTTCCTTAAACTTCTTATCTCTCTTTTTTTGAGGTTGTCATCAACTCCATCGAACCACAACATCCTGGATCTTCCCATTCTCTCAACCCATTCATTGTTCATATATATATATATATATATATATATGTGTGTGTGTGTGTGTGTGTGTGTACAGGCTTTGGATTGCATATGTATATGCTTTGCAATTTGAATCTAATTCATTTTGTATATGACCAAACCACCTCAATGTACTGGTCACTCGCTTCTATATTTAACCCAGATGTATTCTTTACTCTGTATCTTTAAGTAACAAGTGGAAACATTTTATATGAACAAACAGATCCTTGGTTAATGTTTCTGTGTTTGCTTTATTTTTAATGTATTTGGGTTATAGTTGTATAGACACAGACAGAAAGATTTACTTTATAAATATTGATTTTTGCTTCTTATAAACATCTTTGAATATAAATGTTTATCTAAGTACAATTTTGGAAGCAATATAAATACAGGCATGAAGAGTTTGGTGATCTTTATATTATTATATATAATATATAAGTATATATTATATATTTATATTATATGCATCTGATGAAGTGAGCTGCAGCTCGTGAAAGCTCATGCCTTATAATAATATCTGTTAGCCAAGAAAGATGCTACCAGACTCCAGGTTCTTCCCAATGACCCTTGAAAGTAAAAGAAGGAAAATAATTATAGGTAGAGTCACCGACTGTTCAGAGAAATAAGACAGAAAGCAGTACTGTGAGTCAAAACACACAATGATATCAGACGATAGCCAAGGCTAAGACTTTGCAGGGAGCCCTTGTATAAAGCAGAGGGGCCTGTCAAGGGAGAAAGATAATGGGGTTCCCAGCTGGATTCCTTTGGCACTTTGTGACCTATGACTTTCTTCCTCCACAGTGATACCAAACAGTCACAGAACTAGACTCCTGCTGTGCAGGGCAATCAACAGCCCTGCAGATCCACTGTCCAGCCCTTTTTGTTTTCTGTCTGAATTGCACTTCTGACTGAGCACACTTGGGTCTCTCTCTCTCTCTCTCTCTCTCTGTCATACACATATCTTAGGGAGGGAAAGGAAGAGGAGAATCATGTGCCAAATTATCTATCTATCTATCTATCTATCTATCTATCTATCTATCTATCTATGATTCTAGAAAGAGCAAGATGGATTGTAGGGAAGAGAGAGGCTTTTAAATGAAATTGGCTTTATTTTAAATCTGTTTTGTTCAAAGGCAACAGGTTATGTGTAATTCTTACATAGCCAAATCTTTCCCTCTAACAGAGGCTTATTGTTCTTCAACTGCATTCTGTTCTTATTGGGGGTTGATTGTTTTATATGCTGTGATGACTTCAACTTTGGTGAATGGAACGGAATTTTTTAGGGATGAGGAGAAATACAAGCAAATGAACAAATAAGTTAATTGTAATGGCACAGGCTATTGTAAGTTAATTGTAATGGCTAAGCTATTGAGACAGTGGCCCTGGAATAGGTAAATAATCCTCTAAGAATCAGTATGTCCATCTGCTGCATAAGTCTGCAGACATTCTTTAATAGAAATTAGCTCCATTTTTTTCCCTTTGGTGCTGATTGTAGTGATTTAGAACTGAGAAAGGGCATCTGACCCCAGATTATTTAAAGCTTAAGCTGATAAATACAGCTGGGGCACCAGGCAAGCTGGTCTTGAGATAACAATTCCTGGAGCAATAGATAAGCAAGTCTTTTGCAAGGAATGCTCTGATGGTGACTCAATCAGGAAGTGAGGTGGAAGTTAGAAGAGAAAGTGAAACGTTCAAATTAGAGTGCAAAAAACACAAATGTCTTTGCAGGTATAGAATTCATCCTAATGTTTGTCTGCATGGACATGAATGTGAACTGATAATGCCTAGTTATTCCATCAGAATAAAGAACTCGTACAATAATACAATACGAATAGTACAGCTGATCAATACTGCTTGTGAAAATCAAGTTACAGTTAGTATTACCACATCTGGTGTCTGTCAGATGTCTAGTCTGACATACCTGGAGGGCATCAAATTGGGGAAGACTAGCCTACGTTTGTCCATGTCCATAGACTGTAGAGTGTCCGTGTATATATCTGTGGCCTAGTTACATTTCCCATGTGAATGGAAAACTGTAGGGTGGGCTCTGTCTTATTACAACAAAATGTGACGCTTTGTTGTCCTTCATTTTGAGGGTATAAAAAGCCTTTGCTCTATAACATACTGAGTCTTTGGAGTCTGATTGGAGAATTACTGTAATTGCTTGCTTGCTGTCTTTGAAAAGGTTTGACTATATAACATTACGTTATTAGAAGAACGGTAAATAGTACATCCTCAAGATGCCATTTTATGAGTTAGAGTTAGCTAGTTTTGCATTGTTAGGCAGCTAAAATAACAACCTTTGTCTGGATAGGCATCAAATTCTGAAAAAAGAAATCTACTTTGGGTGAAGGGGACCTGATGGTGTCACACATCATACAGATGAAGCTCTTTGCCCAGTTTATTTTTATTTCTGCAAAATAGGGTAACTTTTGTTTATTACAAACCGAGAATTTCAATTATATAAATAATGCAAACCCCCCCCCCCTCCACAAAAAGATTTCTGATCATTCCTTTGGGACTTGCTAAAGACCATAGCTTAATGAGCCTTGACCAGTGAAATTTGGTGGGAATATGTCAGATCTTTTTACCAAAGTTCCCTTGACAGACACTGGAACAGGTAACTAGGGAGACAGCAAGGAAGAATAACCTCCCTCAGTGAAAAATTGCCCATATCATAGAAATACAACAGAACTGGGATGGGTATAATAGGCAGTAGCAAAGGATTCATGTTCTGGCACCACCTGAAGATCAAGCAGACTCTGAATTATAGGGCTGATTCTCCATTTCTAACTGCATGTCATTCCAAACAAAAGTCCTGGTGATGTAGAGCTGCTAGAATCAGAATCAGTTATGTAGGACTCCTGGATTGAGATTTTTGGTACCCAAGTATTAAATAAATCTTGAGAATGCCTTCAAGTATTCTTTTGCATAGACCCAGAGGAGAATAGAGTCACAAGTATACAAAGCTTGAAGCATTTTGCCCAGGACAACCCCTCTCTTTAGCTACATTATTCTGAACTCACAGGTCATATAGTGCAAACTGCAAATGGAAAGATGAAAAAGCTAGAATAATCAACATTGACACAATTATGTGATGCTTCGTTGAACATGAGAGATGATGAAGCAGTGGTTGCAAGCTTTCCTACCAGGATATGTCTATAGAGTTGATTTAGATTTCTACAACAGAAGTTAAATAGTGCAGAAATGTGTTTAACAGCCCAGTCTGCAATTTTCTCATTGTCAAAGTATTTAGATTTAAATGGAAGGTTATCTCTACTGATTCTAGTTGTTTTTAAATTATTTGCAAGTGTTACTCATTCTTCCATGGAGAACATACTTTAAGAGGAAAATACACTAAAAACTTACTTTGGAATAAAGTGGAAGAGGCATTTGAAATACTGAATTAGACCTCAGAGAATGCCTGTAACACTCTATAGAAGCAAAAGTTGGACTTTGAAGAAGCACGATAGGAAGAGTATTGATGTTTTTGAACTTTGGTGTTGGAGAAGACTCATTAGAATACCACAGACAGCCAGAAAAACAAACAAATGGATCATCAAATCAACCCAGAGTTCTCACTCGAGGCACAAATGACCAGGCTCAAATTGTCCTACTTCAGACACATTATGTGAAGACCTAGCTCTCTGGGGAAGGCTGGGAAGGTGGAAGAAAAGAGAAGAGGACAACCAGCAGCAAGATGGATAGACTCAGTACTAGTAATAGTGACAATGAGTACACCATTGGAACACCTGAAAGACCAGCTTAGAGACAGATCATCATGGAGAGAACCTCTCTATATAGTTACTAAGAGTCAACACTGACATATGGCACGTAACTGTTCAATCAGTCAGTATATCCTGAGTGTGTCAGTATATTTCATGTACCTCGTTGATGGAATCTGGGCAACAATGTGTTAGCTTGCAACATAATCCCTAGATTAGACATCCTGGTTGGCATAGAATAGCATGATCATATGTGGCCTGAAAGTGGGCTTTGGTTGTTCTTGTGGCAACTGGCCAAAATGTTCCAAGACTGACCAGTCCCATCCCATCCTTACTATTAGGAGGGAATCTGACACAGATATGGATAAGGCTGGTAATTTCATCTATTCCTTCCTTCCTTCTCTTTCTAAAAAGTTATAAGAAAGTATTGACATACCAGAGCCATGATGGGTGGCAGGATTCAAGTCTATGGTCCATCTTGTGACAACCAATGCATATGGAAGATTGTGACTTGGTTGGTAAAAGCTGAGGATGAATTTCCAAGGTTAAAAATTATGCAATATTCTGAATAAATGTGACCTGGGGCAAAAAGTTATTCCATTTGGTGATGTGAATGGATAGGTGGGAACAAGGGAAGAAAGCACAGAAAAAATAATTGGACAATTTGGAGACTCAAAAATGAATAAGAATGGTGATTGTTGATGAGCATCTACTTTTAGATTTTTGAGTGCGTAGTTTAACCATAAATCTATTCAGAAGGCAGGCAGGCAGGCAGGCAGGCAAAAAATACATTATGTTGCATAAAAAAATAATTCAGTCTAGCTTTTAAACAAGTGATTAAATTTTGATCATGAAAATAATATTCATCAGCTTTTCCATAGATCTATTTATGTGTATTCATGAATAAATCTAAATCTAAAAGCTTGACTGATTTTATTCTTTTTGATGAAAGACTGAGAGAATTAGTGAAGGATACAAGGGTGCACGTATCTTTTTTTGGTACTGTTCAGGAATGGACCTTTGGGGAAAATGGGCATGTAATAAAAGAGACAAAGTCAAAAAAGAACGACTGCAGGAAGAGAAAGTACAAGCCAGGTACTGTATGAAAAAGTGTTAGAAGACAGATTAATCTCCCAACAGAAAGAATGGGACACGGATGTAAGAAAAGAAGGCGTGGAAGCTGCTTGGAACAGAGTGAAAGGAATTACATGGCGAAGGGCCACACAAGTGTGTCAAGTTACACTAATGGGAAGTATGCAAAAGTTGTGCTGGGTAAAGCAGAGCAATTTTGGTGGAAGTAAAAAATTGGCTTTGGTAGATGAAAGGGGCTAAATATGGAGCTTCTACTGAAGTGGATTGAATTAAAAATAAAAGTGATGAAATGAGTTAGATGAAATGATGTGAAGGAATGATAAGTGAAATAATGGAAGGGGAGAAGTTTAAAGAACAAAAAGCAGTAGTTAAGGACATAGTAGATGCAAGGATGATTTTGCAAGAAGATAAAGTGAATATTGTAATAGTGATAGTAATCTAGATTTGGTTAGATTTCCTTTTCTCATATCTCCTGCATTTAATTTCTTTTGCCCGCCACTTTTTACTTTCTTTCCTGTGCTTTGCATAACGTTGCTTTCCCGAAAAGGAACAGTGTGCTTGGTATCTATATATGTAGATCAGTAATGGCGCATGAGACATATGAAGAAAGAAATTTAAAAAATAACTTTCACATATCTTCGAAGAATTGGACTTCTCCCAAGAAATTATTACAATTCCCCTGTTCAAACTTCTAAACTCAAACATAAAATTGCAAAAAATAGCAAACTTATAAATCTAACCTCAGTTATTCAGTAGAAGTAGCAAAATTGCAGATACAGGTAGTCCCCAGTTTAAGAACGAGTTCCATTCCCAAGGTCTGTCCTTAAGTCAAATTTGTATGTAAGCCGGAATGGTATTATTGTATAATACTGTATAAGTAGTATTGTGTGATGAACTTGAACCAATGTGTATTTAACTTGAATCATTGTGTATTTAACTCAAATTTTACTACAATAGGCTCCGTTCTTAACTATGCATCATCTGTAAACTGGGCATTCTTAACCTGAGGACTACCTGTATAGCATGTACTCCAAGAATTCTATAGCTATACAATCAGAACTTCAAAATAAGGACAGGACATTTTCAGAATTCTGTCCTTTTAGAAACACACAGGGCCTGCTAATGTGTATTTTAAAAGAACCTTGGGTGCTATTTGGTTTCCATCATGTGCTTGGTTGATGCCCTGCTTCATTTTTTTAAAAAAGGGATATCTTTTCAAGGTCTTCAGGTAATCAAAGATAATATTGTCACTATGATGTCAGTGAAAGCAAGTGAAATATAAAATGACTGAAAATGTTTATTATGACATCCAGGGAACTTTGGTTATTAGTTGGTACTTAATAGCTCAAGGTTGAGATCTTTTAAACAAATAAGAAATAAAATATGCAAAGGATAGGAAATCTAGCTTTGCCTTTACCAGAGAGTTCACAATAAGCTGCTTGACAAATGGTGGATAACCATAATTCCCTGACATTCTTGCATAACATCACATTAAGTTTAAACTTTCCCAAATAATTCCCATCCTAATTCAGTTATTAGAGTAGAGTCTTGTTCCTTTGGTGGAAACTCAAGTGGTTCTGTTTTGGAAGGGAACCCTTGGTTTCAAGAAACCATTCCACTATTCCTACCAAAGAAGGAATGAGCGGGACATAACTCAAATGTATCCTTTCCTTAAAAGTCATAAGTAAGGCTATAAGAACCCTTGCAAAAACGGAATGCTTTGAAACAAACTGGAAAGCAAACTCACATACAGTCTTTGTTTTTCTCTATATATGTGATCCAAGTGCATTTTAAAGGAGTTAACATGGTTCTCTGGCACGTTCCCATAAATACTTTCCACAAAAGTTCATTTTTCCACATGAGCCTGAGAGAGAGAGAGAGAGAGATTGTACTTCAAGCTCATTCTTGATATGGAATTTAGAAAATTCTTGGCTGAACACTATAGTGTAGCATTCAGATGTCATCAGCTTGACTTTCTATCTTGAAAGTCTTCGCTCTGAACCCATCAGCTTTGGATTGCAACGTCTACACAGTTCTTACCATTTGAGGATATTAGTATGAAATGATCCTCTATTTTCAGAATAATGTTGATTTCCATGCCACAAAACTGGGAAATGCTAAAACAGCATTTCTGAGTGCAACTAAGATTTACTGTGTCAGCATCAAGGATGAGTTTATGTTTCCCAGTTCATTAGCTTCTCAACAATGTTGCTTTTCTTACTAGCACAAGAATCACCTATATTGTTACTATAACTCTCATCTAAATGGTGAGTGAACAAAGAGGTTGGTGACACCTCAAAGGCCAAAAAGTGTGCAACGTCATAAGTTTTATAGTCTTTTATCCACTTCAGGGGGTGAAAGAAGTATTATGCTGTTTTTCAGGTAGTTTCTAGGAGACCAGAAATGAAATTCTTTATTAATAATGGTTATTCACAAAATAGCGACAAAGTTATTGAACAGACAAGAAAGAACCATGTTTCTGGGGCACGCCAATGGAGGAGTAAATAGACTTACTTCCTTTTCATTAAAAAAATGGAAATGAATTGGCATGACTAACATATTAATTTTTAAAACACACAAAGTTAGAGTTGGTAGAGAGAAAATGCAGGCAACCTATTTCTGAAGGTAATAGAAAATCCTCTTGCAGCAGTGTTGTAAAGCAAGATGTGAACATTAAGGATACGTTATAAGATTCTCACTGCCTTAAACCAAATACCCAATTGTCCAAAATATTTTTCCAAAAATGGCCAGGCAGAGATTAAGAGAATAATGCAAAAGCATCATCTCAGGTCTCTTGTATATCCTTGGAATAGTACTGGAAGTTCATTGCCTCTATCCCTGGAACTAAAATTAGGAGGGGATGTAGCTATAACACTGACAAATGTTGATGACAAAAGGCTGTAAACATCTTCATTTATGTTGAGACATGGTCCCCACAGAATCTGGTGCAGAATATGCACACAATCCACCAGTGTTTTTCAAACTTGTCAACTTTAAGATATGTGGACTTCAACTCCCAGAATTCCCCAGCCAGCATGGCTGGCTGGGGAATTCTGGGAGTTGAAGTCCACACATCTTAAAGCTGACAAGTTTGAAAAATACTGCAATACAATGTAAGCATAACTGCTTGTAAATTGGCAATTCCACTAATAAGGTAGTATTATCTGGTGAATTAGAAAAATTATATTTTTGCATCCTCAAATAACATAACTTGAGTAGCGGGATAATTCAATAGCGTCAAAACACAAATACTATATTTGTTCCTTGGGAACTAGGGGTAGAAGGGAGAATCACTCGTATAGTGAGATGGGCAGCATATATAAATTTGAGAGACAAATAAATAAATAAAATAAAAATAATATCTACATAATGCCATAAACATTGGATGTCATTTTAGCAAACAGATCTGAAGGTGCATGAAGATATGGCAGTTATATGGAAGCCTCCTTCAAACATTGCAAGAGCAACTCCTTTGTTTTCCCATACATATTTTTCAACTGCAGTCACTGATGTTTAGGCGTTAATCTGAAACTGTGGAAGATTTTCCTCTCATTATCTGCGTAGCACAGAGAGAAATAGGAAGTGCATTCTGTTTGCACCCCAAACACTATATAGAGTTCTTTTCAATGCTGTGATAACATTGCTTTTTTGTTTGCAATTTCAGTATAAAAGAGGTTATTATCAGAAGTAAACCCTCAATGAATCTTTGAAAACAACCCAGTGAACAGGGAGGTGCAAGACTGAATTAAGAAAAAATTCTCCAGGACACAGGGCTGTCTTGTTACTGTAACAGCATTAAGACGTACACTGTAAACACAGCTAGCGTGATCCAGTCATGCACAGGTTTTTAGTCATTGGCACAGGAAGACCTAGAAAGTGGCTTCATATTCCAGTGTGAAAAATCAGATCCATTAGACCAACTTCTTTATAACACCACCTGTTTTTATCATTGTCCTGAGAACTACAGTTATCTAAATGGACAACCTATTCTGCACATCAAGAGCGAGATAGAAAAATGGAAAACATGCATTCAGATTATATGTACAGAAATAGTCATAACATTAGCTGAACTTTCCAAAGTCATAAAGACTTTTTCATGTATGCTGATCACCATATTAATAATAAAAACATTGCAACCAGATTCATGAACCCCTACACACACACGCACAGATATACAGATGCTAGGACATCGTTACCTTGAATGAAAACGAGGTACTTTGCTTTCTTCTCATGGTTCAGAACTAGCAGGATGAATGAGAAACTCGCTCTTCTAATTCATCTGCTGAGAGTTCTTTCAGTTCTACTTCGGCTATTGCTTCTAACTTTGTGCTCTGAATAGAGGCTGTGTTATTTTAACTGCAGGATTTCTAGTTATGGGGGAGGAGAGATGGATTAGGTACGTTTGCAATCTAATGCTTCACGTTCACTGCATAAGGGAAGAATCCTAAACTCAGTGGAAGGAAGAACTTTGAATCCACAGATAAATTTCAAGAGATCTTGCAAGCCAGTTATACCTCAGCTAACATGCTCAAGAACTGTAACATTCCAAAGGAGTAAGATAACATATCCATGCGTTCTTTCCTAAATAAAAGGCATGCGTGGAATTTCTTGCCAGAGGCTGAGCAGATGTGCTCCAGGCAGGTCAACCTGTAAATAGATATCTGAGTGTTTCAAAAGGAAGAACATCTCTAACACCTGCTAAAGTGAGTTTGAGCAGCACCCTGAAGTGTTATACTGTCCACATGTTCACGTAAAAGCTTTGTGTGCTCTCAGCTGAGCATGGAAATGCACTCCGGAAGCCCAGGGTGCCACTAATTCAACCATTTCTGTGTCTTGTTCATATCTGTAGGCAACAGTAAAAAAATACGCTGGGAACTAAGGTCAGGAATATCTTGGTCTTCCAGCAAAGACCCAGCACTAACAGGAAGGTTTTTGAATAGATCTTTCTATCTGATCTTGGCTGACCTCAAAGAGCTAAGTAGAGTCAGATACATTTAATACTTGGAAAATACCAATGTTGTATGTTAAAGTGGGAAGTCCCTCCCCCCAACTCAAAAAGAAGGCAACCCAGAAGAAAGCAATGGCAGTGGATTCTGGATTGTTGCCCAAAAAATGACACAAATGTGTTCATGGAATAACCATGAGATTGACCAGAGGGAGATTTTATCTCTCACTGAGCAGAGGAGGCAAACAAAAGGAGACCAAGAGCTGCAAATACTTCACGGTCAGGAAGAAGCCAAGTTACGGTTCTAATAAACGATCGTGTAGAACATTCATACAGAAAATCAAAAGTCCTAGCCCAGTGTTTCTCAAACTTGGCAACTTTAAGACATGTGGAGTTCAGTTGGCTGGGGAATTCTGGGCGCTGAAGTCCACATGTCTTAAAGTTGCCAAGTTTGAGAAACACTGGGCTAGCCTAAGCAGCTCCTAACAATGATCAATGTATTATTCTGGAGAGTGTTTGTTTGTTATAGCAGAAGAGCTACATTACTGCAAAGGTGTAATCATCATCGTGTTGGCATGTCCTACAACAAGGGGGGTGGGAGCAAACGTGTAGTGGGTAGGACTGCCCTGCATACTTTTGAAGCATGAGGAAGCAGTGAATGAGTTGATGATTCAAGTAGGCACAATCATGTTACACATATGGGCAGTTTGGAGGTTCGAAATTAGCATGAAATTTAGTTATACAATTTATATGGCTGCCCGTCTCATAGTAATGAGTTAGAGTTCTGAGATTTTCTTTAAAAAGAAAACAGTGCTAAGCCTATTTTAGTGCCTAAGCTACCATTTTCCGCCTTAAAATGGTACTGATTTTTGGTTATTTAGGGTCAAAAGGGTCTCTAGGGGCTACTAAAAAGGGAGCGGGACATGTAGCCCTGAAACCTTAGGATACACATCCCAGCTTAGAATGATAGATCAGAATCCCAGTTGCACATTTACTACTTAATTGTACTGATGTGAAAACTCAGGGGTATGTTTTTTTGTCAGTGCCACTGGCCTGCTTGAACAAGTGACCTCAATGGCACTAATGAATTGGTGCATGATTTCGGTAACATGTAACATATGATCCTTCCAAACTGCTGAAAATACTAAGATTTTGCTAGATTTTTGGGTTGAACAGTTGCAGGGCCCAAATGCTGGGTTACACACTGGAAAATCCATTCAGAGGCTGGCCAGCTGGCCGGCCGGCCTGCCTGCCGGCCTGCTTTCTTCCTCAGCTCAAGGAAGGATTTTGGACTGAGAAATCATGTCTGGCACAATGCTTCTCAGTGGAGTGGATGAACCTTATTTTCCCCAGTCCCAGTTCTCTCTGCCACACTGATTCTTATTGTTCACAAATGGGTATCCCTGCATGACTGTAGTCTTGATTATGTGGAGCAATTACTCTATATTTGGTCCTTTGGCAACTTTTGAGATGAAATGAAAAGGTATTTCAGGAGGACAGGCAGTAGCGTCTTGCTTCTCTCCTGCTGGCTCAATTTCTTTATTATTACTATTTCAAAAGAGAGCAGAATTTTGAAAATGTACTGAGTTGCTTTTGAGCCAGTTTGATTTTATGAGTTGCTTAAGGAAGGTTGCATCTTAAAATCCAGGATAAAAATAATAAGTACAGGGATCCTGAGACATTTTCCTAGAAAAGACAGGTGTGCTGTTCTGTATGTCAATCTATCAGCCATTATTTCAGCTAGAAATACATACACGGGGCAGGGACTAGCCAAAGAGTCAGATCAGCTTGAGTCCCCGATTGAAAAGGAAAGTAAAGACTTCTTCAAATCAAGCTCAATTTCTTTTGCAACAATATGGGTGTAATTTATCATTGCCTACTTTTGGGACTTTTTTTATTTCCTAGTCTAGCCTACAGCCATGGCATTTCCTGGTGGTCTCCCATCCAAGTATTAAACAGGATCCAACTTGCTAGCTTTTTCAGGACCAACTGGGCATTATATTTCCTGGCATCCCTGCAAGTTAGTCAGAACTGATTGTTAGCAATAACCTTCTGAAGAGAGGAACGAAGTATACACCAAAGGGAATTGGTGAGGCAGACAAGATGACAGGAACTAAACAGAGATTTAAAGCCAACCCCTAGCACATCCAGGACTTCTGAATACAATACTAAATGGAATATTTCCTTGGGGAGTTACTACACTACAGTTCCTGTAGCTAATAATGAAGTTAATGCTAAAGAGGATCAATAACTCCAGCCAAGATATTGGATCCCAATATTGCTTCCAAAGTTGTTCTCTGAACTGGCCTTAAAATGCATCAAAATTAAAACACCACACATATTTGATGCTAGATGTATACAAGAGTTTTGGTTTCTAGGAATAAGCAGCTAATCCATGGTAACACAAGAATCTGGGCAAGTAATAATGGCAGACATAATTAAAAGTAAGGATGAAATTGTACAGTACTTCTGTTAAAACCATCTGTCCTCGATCCCAGGGTTTGTAATATTTGACCTGATGACACTACATTTCATAAAGATGTATGTAGTTTTAGGCTTCCACATCTCAGAAATAATAATCTTAAGCCACTATCATAAATGGTCCACCATCTTGCTAAGATTAATGCCACTTTTCAAAAGTAGGACATGCCTATGAATTTGAGACAGAAGAGAGGAGAAATGAAACCATAGCAAAAACAAGAATCAACTTTAATCCCTCCTTTGAAACAAAAGTATCCAGGTTTAGCAAAACCCAGATCTATAAATAAGCATGTAATATAAAAACCATTCATATGCATAATTTACCCAAACATCCCATGTGTCAAGCACTGTGCAGATGTAAGATTACTCCACCACCAGCTAAGAAGCAAAGGAATAGAAAATCCAGCTGAAACCTCAAGAGGAATTAAGTAAGGCTGAATGGACCATAATTACCTTCCATGGAACCAGGCCAGTATGTCAGCTCTAATACCCTTACTCTTGAGAAAATGACATGCTGGAGAAGGGCCAGCCCCCAACAAGCATCAGAATAATACACGTTGTTCTGTTGCAACTCTAAACATGCTCCAATTAAGGTTAGGACCCAAAGCTGGTTCATTATCTTCACAAACTGCACAAACCGGCTGGAGGCATCTGTTGGATGGTATCTTGGGCAAAATGGCATAACCAATTTATCACTGATGGAGTTTGAAAGTCAAACAAGACCCATGGGGTTTTCAGGAGTTTTCTCCAACACCAAAGCTCAAAAGTGTCAATACTTCTTTTATCCTGCTTCTTTGAAGCCCATCTTTTACATCTATGCATGATTCTGATCTTTGTGAGTACAGACATATCATGACCTCTGAGTATCTTTTTCAAGGCCTTCACTGCTACCCTGCCAAGTGCTGGTTTCTTGACTGCTGGTTCCTTAACTGTTGATAGTCAATCCTAAAAGGCAGAAGCTATTTACAACTTCAACATCTTCATTGTCAGTTCTAAGGCTGGCTGCTACATCTATTGTCATTAGTTTGGTCTTCTTTATATTTAATCATAGTTCCATTTTTTCCAT
Source organism: Liasis olivaceus (assembly GCA_030867105.1). Classification (NCBI taxonomy): domain Eukaryota; kingdom Metazoa; phylum Chordata; class Lepidosauria; order Squamata; family Pythonidae; genus Liasis; species Liasis olivaceus. The sequence goes on from CM061351.1 coordinate 16,162,253, forward strand.
TGTGCTCCTCAACTTTCATTACTAGAGCTTGTAGATCATTTTCATTTTCAGCTATCAGAATAGCGTTATTAGCATAGTGCAGGTTATTGATGTCTCTTCCTCCGGTTTTAAAACCATGCTCATAAGAATACAGCCACAATTTTAAGGTTCTTCCACCCCAGAGGAGGCCAATATATACCTTCAGCTTTTTGAAGCAAGCCTGTAGCACAATTACTACATGGTACACAGCTCAAATAAATAAATAAATAAAGAACATACAGACTTGTCTCACTCTTTTGCCGACCTGGAGCCAGTCTATTTTGCCATATTTCATCTGGACTGTGGCTTCCTATCTGTGTATAGGTTTTGTTCTGAGGACAGTGAGATGTTCTGGGATTCTTATTTCCTTAAGGACATTCTACAGCTTGACATGGTCAACACAATCAAAGACTTTTCTATAGTCAATGAAGCACATACTGACTTCTTTTTGGCATGACCGGGTCAGTTATTCAGCAAGTATCACTAATATGTCTCTTGTTCCTTGGCCTTTTCTAAAACCAGCTTAAACATCTAGCATTTCCCTTTCCATGTGCGCTTGTAACCTGCATTGGACGAACCTAAGCATTATTTTCTAGCATATGAAATTAAAAATATTGTATGATCGTTTGCTGGCTCTGTTAAATTTCCTTTCTTTGGTACTGGTATGTAGACTGATCTCTTCCAATCTGTTCGCCACTGTGCTATTCCTCAGATTTGCTGGGATAATTTGGTTATAACCTTTACTGATTTTTCTACTGTTTGTAGATATTCCATCAATTCCCATAGTGTTCTCATTTGTAATGATCAGAGTGCTGATCTGACAACATAGCTAAATAAATACATTTTTTTAGTGACAGAAATGTCAGATTGCAAGATTTTGATAATCTTACATCCAAGATCTGACAACATTGGGTTTTTTTTATGTGATTCCTGATGGGCACAGTTTGACCTTATATTCTAGGTAGATTGTACAAAGGACATGATATAGCTGCCAGTTTGCACCTCTATCTCCTTAGAAGTATCTTGAGGAAGACAGCATTCACACATTCTGAAGAGCCATAATCTGTCTGCCACTTGTCTCTCTCTTGTGAACCTAGAGATTTACTTAGTGCTTATTTTTCCATTTCTCATTACTCAGATAAGAAAAAGCATTCCTTATCTGAGTAACAGATTCACTTAACCATAGAATTCCAGGTAATTTGAAACAATGACAGCTGGAAATAATAAAAATTGGGCCAAGAACCTGACAAACGAAACAGGGTAAATGTGAAGTTAATTCTTATTTTTTTCTTTTGTATAATCCCTCTTTGAACAGCAATTATAGCATGCTGAGGTCTAACATGCTGGTGCCAGAAAATTGGGATGGGATGGGCAAGCACCTTTTCCTCAGATAAGTAATCCAGACATTACTGGATCTTTAAGGAAAGCCACTTTGATATGCTTCTCTAAATAATTCAGCTTATCCTTTCTGAGCCCTCTTCCAATATATTTATGGGGCAGTTCCAGACCAGAAATGCTTATCATTACAAAACAAATGCCAAATTCAGACAATTATACTGTTGTTATTACTATATGAGCTGTAGTTTTTTAAAAGTTATCATCATGTAATAGCAACTATCAATGGAAGGAAAACATACATACTATGAAATTATCTAGCCTGGAAGTTTTCACAGAAGACTTCCACATGGCACTGTGTCTATTCCCCAATCCTTCCAAAGCAGGTTGAGGTGAACCTACCAATCATCTTCACTCCTTTGAAACACTGAAAAGACCATGAGCCAATCAAAGCTTTCCCTCCACATGACCAACACAAGCCCACAAAACCTATTGGTCAATCCATGTCTCAAGTTACTGCCATGCTGGCTGGGGAATTCTGGGAATTGAAGTCCACACATCTTAAAATGGCCAAGGTTGAGAAACACTGCATTATGGCTTAGTACAATCTGTGAACCAATTCAGCTACATATTGTTCCCAAACTTTGGCCTCCTTCTCTTCATTTGTTTCCTCTGCACCAGTTGATGTTGGTTCATGTGATTCTCAGAAGACTGATAAATCAAAGGCTTGTGGGAATCAATGAAATGCTCTGATTTGCTGGGCCGTCTTGGTGTGCGAGACGAAGGTGTCTGCATGAGCTCTCTATGGCTGCTTTACAGTCATGATGGGTGCTGGTGTCAGGACATGGGGGAGTTTTGGGAGCCTGTCAAGATCTATGGCTCATGTCCTACATTTCTGAACTTCTAGTGTGACCTTTATGGCAATTTTCTCCTACCCTTTAAGCCAACCTAACTTACCCACAGTGCCCATTCCATGAAATATAGCTTCATGTCAAATATTTAACTAGAAACTCGAAAGAAAAACATGAAAAGAAATGAATACCAAACAAAAACATTCTGTTTTCTCTTTTTCCTAACCCATACTTTTAGAATAAAACAGCCACCCAGTGGTGTTTTGATTAATTAAGGGCTGAAGGCTCAGGTATCTATTTTGATAGTTTCACTATTAAATGTCTCCCTTCCTCCGCAAAAGGAAAATATTTTTATTTTATGTGAGGCTTTTCGGAAAGAATGTTGGTCTCTACCATATGTTCCTTTTAAAGCTAGGAAATTATTGGGGATTGGGGGGAGAAATCGGGGGGGGGGGGAACTGTTCTGAAGTTAGTGGCTGCAGTTTTCCATGCCAGTGGGCAAATTTGCTTTAGAGACGATTTTCATTTGTCAGGATGCCAAGATCACAAAACTATATATTTTCCCTTTACAACCTGTATTTGATTTGCAATGTATAATATTATACACATTAAGAAGTAATAGTAGATATGCACTGCTTTTATTTCAGTGTTTTACAGAAATGATTTATGATTTGCATGACTTAGAATTTGTGATTTGAGGAAATATAATCAGAACATCTGTCCTAAATAAAAATTAAATTTGATGAGGAAGCCTATTTTGGGGAGGTGAAGAAACCGGATGGACAGCTGAGCAAATGATCAAACTAAACCAGCATTTTTCAAACTTGGCAACTTGAAGATGTGTGGACTTCAACTCCCAGAATTCTCTAGCCAGTCTGAAAGTTGAAGTCCACACATCTCAAGTTGCCAAGTTTGAAAAACACTGAACTAAACTACCCCAAATCTCATTTTTTATAAAGGGCAAATGGAGTTATTCACTATCCAAAATGTGAATATCATACAGTTCGGAAGATTGCTGCTTATGGCAGTTTAGCAGGCTAGAGAATCTCTTTGAGGAAACTTTTTTCTTAAACATTTATATGATATTTATAATCTTGTCAAATCCAGCCACTTGTACTACTATCTCTATTGTGCCCTGAAAAGCATTTATTCCAAAAACTATTTGAAGAAGCTTCACCTTTAAAAGAAAATGCAGAAGTATCCACTTCACATGTTGTAACAGAAACACAAAACTCAATCATTTCTCCCTTCTTTTGTCATTTCCTATAATGTTGTTTCATTCATATAGCAGGCGAATCATGGCAACCAGCCAAGTCACACAGTTGAAAAAGTACTACCTCCTTCAGAAGTTTCTTTTGGTGCTTCCCAATGGTTTGCATTTCCTCAATGGAAAGCACTGCAATATGAAATGTGCATAACTTTTCAGTTTGGAGGAAATGCATTGCTTTTAAAAAGGCAATGACCAAAAGCAAAAAGCAAATGCAGCATAAGAGATTCCTTCCTTCCTTCCTTCCTTCCTTCCTTCCTTCCTTCCTTCCTTCCTTCCTTCCTTCCTTCCTTCCTTCCTTCCTTCCTTCCTTCTTTCTTTCTTTCTTTCTTCTCTCTCTCTCTTTTCTTTTCTTTTCTTTTTGCTTTTGATAAGTGCAAATTCCAAAATGCATGCAACTTTGGGAATCACCTAATTCTACAAAACAGCAAAATGAAGACAACTCCGCCAGTGAGTGTACTTTGTTATCCTCACCCACATTTTTATTTGTAAGGAAATCACCAAGTTTATTAATACAGATGAGTTTCCTAGAGTTCATGCCCAGTCCATCTTTGGATTAATTTGAGAGAAGGTTGTTTCTTTGCTTCGACTATTTATATCTGCCATGAAAAAGTGATCTCCAGGGGACATTAAAGTGGAGGTGAAATGGTCAAACATCACTCAGGTTTTTATTTGGCAGAACAGTGTTAAGGTTTTAACATTGTAAAGAGCACCAGATTCTTCACAGAAAAAAGAAAACCTACATACTCGCAATCTCTTATTTCATCTGAATAAAATAATACTGCATCCACAAGCCCGTGAACATTCAAAGGAAAAGAAAATATAAAACAAATGTGAACACACACACTCCCTTCAAAACATTAAAAGGAAGACAGATTGAAGGCTTGGATGAGGAAAGTGCCAGAGATAACAAACAAAAGATACAGCAATCGAAGGAGGAATCCACTTGATTCACTAATCCTAAACCACAATGTGCTTGTTTGGTTTTGCTTTAATATGGAACGTGACCTCACCCATTGTGTTTTGTAAACCACCATGATTTATGGTGGGGGGGACAACCTGTGGCCACATCCTTTTAGGTTCCTCAGAGCCACCCTGACTGTAGTTACAGAAAATTGATGTAGCAGGAATCATGAAAGCCTGAAGTATATACCCCAAAATAGTCATAACCCAGGTAAAACAAAGAAATGCCCCCCCTTTGGAACTTTTCCAGGACCTCGGAAAAAATAGAAATTCCCTTGAATCTTAAATAGCCCCAGATATTTCGCTTCTTCGCCCTTCCCACTGAAACTTTGGCTTCCCAAAAACATAAAGGGCAGCCTCAGCCATCAAAAAGTTGCCCATCTCTGACCACTATGGTATGAACCCAACCATTGGATTGATAATTTATTTAGTCTAGGCCAGGGTTTCTCAGTCCTGGTGACTTGAAGATGTGTGGACTTCAACTGGCTGGGGAATTCTGGAAATTGAAGTCCACACATCCTCAAGTCACCAAGGTTGAGAAACACTGGTCTAGGTCAAGGAAAAGAGCCAGTTTGGTGTAGTGGCGAAGGGATCAGGCTAGAAACTGGGAGACGGTGAGTTCTAGTCCTGCCTTAGGCACAAAGCCAGCTGGGTGATCTTGGACCAGTCACTCTCTCTTGGCCTTAGGAAAGAGGCAATGGCAAACCACTTCTGAAATCTTGCCAAGAAAACTGGAGAGACTAGTCCAGGCAGTTGCCAGCAGTCCATGATGACTCAAAGGTCAATACACACAGAAAGGATAAGCAATATCAAGTCCATGGATTAGACGCAGCCTGCCAGTTATTTCATCTAGCCTGTAATGGCCTGTTCACCCTGCTGGGTATGACCCTGTCTTCACCCCCTCGATCCCACATTGCTGGAATATGATCTCTTTGCCTTCAAAGCATTCCAGCGGGTTCCTTTCCTCTTCCTACCAATGCTTTGCTGCAACCCTTTTGCATTCTTCACTATTCTTGAGAAGACTTTGGTTTTTTCCTGCCATTCCAAGCTGGTTTAACACAAGTGATTTATCGTGCCTTATAGCATCGTTCAGTCCTTGCCACAACAATATATCAGGAAGGAAGATGGGCTTTGTATCATCACAGCAATAGCTAGGTGACACTATGTGACTATTAATCACTAGTGCGGAAACAGCCAACGCTTCCCACTCAGTCGGAGCTACACATTTTCCCTCTTAGTCTCACTCAGTCATCTGTAGCAGTAGACATTACTACTGGGAGTACTACTTGAAGTTGCTTTTTTCTAAGTAGATACAAGATTTTTTAAAATTTATTTTACATGGAGTTGGGAAGCCAAATCGCTTTCACAGCATTCTAGAGCAGTGTTTCTCAACCTCAGCAACTTTAAGATGTGTGGACTTCAACTCCCAGAATTCCCCAGCCAGCACAGAGTTGAAGTCCACACATGTTAAAGTTGCTGAGGTTGAGAAATACTGCTCCAGACTTTCAGCTATTTGCCAGATGAAGAGCACATAGGGAGCAAGCAGATATTTCCAAACTCCTCTTTTTCATCTGGAGAGGAAAAGGTTTTGTTTCCTTTTGAAAAGCAGCTAGAATTTGGGTAGCGAGACTAGATAATAGGAGAGAAGCAGCATTGTTTTCTCAAGCTGCTGATTTAAATTTGTAATCTACAAGTATCCACAACATCTGGGGAGGGAAATAGGAAATATGCTGCAGTGATCAGTTTGTCTCTAAGGCAGTGTTTCTCAACCTTGACAACTTTAAGACATGTGGACTTCAACTCCCTGCTGGCTGGGGAATTCTGGGAGTTGAAGTCCAGATGTCTTAAAGTTGCTAAGATTGAGAAACACTGCTCTAAGGAATAAGGACCAAATTTGGCTAGAAGTATTGCATAAGATTATTTGGAAAATTTATTGTTATTTAAGCTGTATTGTCTTAGTTGTCTATGGTTTCTTTACTCTGGTTTCTATACAGGCTCAGTCCTTGTGTGATTTTATGCAACTTGGAATCCCTTGCCTCTTAATTAGATCAAATCAGCATTATCTTGTCTACACTATGTTATATTTTCCTGAATGTTTTTCTAATGGAGGTTGTTTTAAAAAGCTGTCAGTATTTCCATTTGTATTTCCACACTGTATGTTTTGCAGACCTCTTGAGAGGTCTGTAATGCTAGGAAAAGTGGAAGGAAAGAGAGATTGACCAGCAGCAAGGTGGATGGATTCAATTATAGAGGTGATAGATGAACCATGGGAAAATCTGAAGGTCCAGGTTGGGGACAAATCATCTTGGAGAAGGTCTATCTAAGTAGTTGCTAAGAGTCAAAACCGACTTGACGGCACGTAATCAATCAATCAGTCAGTCAGTCCTCTAAGTCTTGCTGTTCACTTTTAATTTCCTTAGACTAAATAAAACCTTGGACAGAGTCCTTCTAGGATACAGTATATTATTCTCTTTAATAAATCTGTTAGATTATCAACACCTGCATAATAACTGAATAAGTAATCAAAGTTCAACAGACAACATAAAACACATAGAACATTGCCATGGTTGATTCCTAAAATGAGTGATCAATTTGCAACACTATTAATCTAGACATGTTCTATTTCCCTACATTTTTACAAATCTTTTTGATTGGCTTTATTTCCCCTTCTTCGTTGAAAAATCAAAATGTCATATATTTATGCTGTCTTCAGAAAGCATAACTGAGGAGTCATGCAACATGTCTACAAATTACTTCATGCCAGAATCTCTATACCATCGGCTGTTTTGGCAATCCAGATTCTGATGTGCATATTGCAGTTGTAACAAGAAACATTAGGGCTGGTTTAATGGAAATAATTATTGCTTTACAAATAGTTGGTTTGTAGTTATAATGCCTTCCCAGAGGAAAATGTGTCATGGTTTAATGAAGACAAATTCCAGTCAGCAATACAGTGGTACCTCGGGTCACGAACGCCTCTGTTCACGACCAATTCGGGTCACGAACAGCACCGTTCGCAAAATTTTGCTTCCATCCGTGAATGCCGCATTGGGTGATGAACAGGATCCACGGCCATTTTCCCTGCCGTGACACGTGGTCGTGGCTTCCTGTAGGGAGGGGGACTCTCCCTCCAAACAATAACCGCCTCCCCACCCGCCTTCCTGTCCTCCACGCCAGAAATCGCCTCGAGCAAGGTTAGCGTTCTCTCTCTTCGTACTGTACTGTACTGTACTTTGTTTCATATTTTTGTGGTTTTAAAAAAAAAATACATATGGTTCAGAATTACGTATTACGGATTAACCGTATTTACATTGAACCTTATGGGAAAATTTGATTTGGGTCGCGACCAATTCGGGTCGCAACCAGAGTCGCAGAACGAATTAAGTTTGTGACCCGAGGTACCACTGTATATAGTTTCTTCTGTAGAAATGGCAGCAGGGGTGTCTGTGGGGAGGGGAGGGGAGGGGAGGGGGTCGACAAAGTCAAGATGACTTGCATAAAAAAGGCAGGACTTTGATTGCATGGTTGTGGCCTCCATCTTGACTTTTTTGACCCTCATGTAGAAGGCAGACTGAAAGCACCACCAAAGGGAGATGTGAAACTTGTAGCTCTCAAGATAGTTTCTTAGCCTGTTGGGTGGACTTGTAGGTCAGCAACATTTTCAATGCTACAGATTCCCTCCTTCCCAAGCCATACAGCTTTGCCGACTCTAATTTAGCAGCGAAAGTGTTCTTTGAGAGAGTCATGTGTCATCAGAAGAACACAGGCCAGGAGGATGCCAAATTATTTATGTTTTTCTATGCACTAACTTCCTTTTCAGTCCACTTAACATCTGCCTGCATGTAAGGACCTATTAGAATCCCTTCATTTTAGGTAAATAGCACATCTGTTGGGGCTCCCATTTTTGTGATGGTTAAAAAAAGTGTTTGCCATTCTCTGTTTGTTTGAGTTCGTGGTGATAGCATCTTTATTAGGGCTTTGCACATCTGTTAAGGTGTGCTTTAGGATGCCTGGGTGAAGTGCATGCACGCACACGTGAAGACGATCAGGAGCAGCCTCCAAACAAACAAGATGAAAAGATGCATCACCCTGCCATTTTGAATCTGTGCCGATCTTTCAAAGGATTGGCACATCCCTGATCATGATTTCCTCCAAGGCAACTCTGAAGAGTATTAGATACGCAGGTGGAGATCTTGGAAGGTTCAGCTCCTGCAGTTTTCATCCCTGAACCTCCTGGCTCTCCCACAGAGCCTTTCCAAAGCTTAAAAATGTTGTAGGAGAAGGGCCATTTTAATCTATGGTAGCCAAACATCAGAAATACTCTGGTAGCTTCTTTTTAAGATTGATACTTTTATTTTAAAAACTTCATAAACTTCCGTGAACTGCAGCTGACTGGGTCAGAGGGGTGGAGTGGCTTCACTGGTGTAAGATTTAAATTGGGATGAGGTGGGCAGGGGAAGAGGGGATACTGCCTCTGCATCACAGCCCTGTCTTTCTCTCTCTTTTTCTCCTCTGCCTCCTAGCAATATATTTAAATCCCACATCGGTTAAACCACTCCATACGTTGGAAGAAGTCAACTGCAGCTCACCAAATCTTATGCCTCAAAGTGTTCAACTTACAAGGTGCTACCAGAGACTCTTTCTGAGTCTTAAAAAGCCAATGCAATTTTAAACAGCATTGGCCAAGGCAAAGTGCAACAGATCTAATGTGTATATCAGTGTTGTCCAAACTTGGCCACTTTAAGATGAGTGGACTTCAACCCCCAGATTTCCCCAGCCAGCCATGCTTAAAGTGGCCAAGTTTGGACAACACTGGTGTATATAATATATATAATATAATGTACTGTATATAATTATATAACCAATCTAAAAGATCATGCAACAGAACAAACGGTCACGCCTTTCTGGAGTACTGTTTTCAGATGTTCATGGCACGTTTCGGGTAGGGTGCAGACCGACCTTCCTGGTCTGGTGTCCTCCAGATGTGTTGGGACATGCAGGCTGGGATTTATGGGTGCTTTAGCCCTGAGACATGTGACAGGTGCCAGATTGAAAAGACTGATATAGACAAACTGGAACATGTCCAGAGTAGATTAGCCAGATTAATTAAGGAGCCTGAAACCAAGTTTTATGAGGGAGGTTTGAGAGAGAGAGAGAAAAGAGGATTAAAGATAGACATGATACCCCACCACCTTGTGTGGCATTCAAGGTGGAAACTTCCTCTTAGAAGCTTAGAGGGCAGAACTAGAATGGACAGGAAAGAATGCAAGGAAGACAATTCCAGTGAAATTTTAGGAGAAAACTCCTAATATTAGTGATAGTAGGTGAGTAGATTCTCATTTGCTGGGTGTAAGTAAGCACAAGCTAGAGAGTTAGATGCTTGGCATTCTGTAGCTGCTATTATAACAACAACAACTACTTTTATTTACGGCCAAAAGACCCAAATAGCAAAGTACAGCTATAATCTAAAAGTTGACATTAGATAAAACAGATTCACAAATACAATAAACAGATATGTATTACATCAAACATGTAAAACTCAAACGTATTGATGCGTTACTAAAGACTTTGTTTGATAGCCATAGTTAAAAATGTGGCTGTCGCCACTGTAATTTTAAGATTTTTATCTAAGAGTAAAATGTGAACATATTCAGAAATATCTCTTCTTGGCCTTGATTTTAAAATAGGCCAGTTAATATCCTACCAAAAACTCTTGTAAAATTCACAGTGCACTAAAATATGATCCACCCTTTCAAGGTCAATACTATTTAGGGACAGCATCTTTGTGAGATGTGGATCGTTTGAAATCTACCCCATTGTGTATTTGATGGCAACACGTTTGATCTGGCTTTTCAAAAGGCACAGTCTACTTTCAGCTTTCTAAATGTTCCCCCCGGTCCTTTTTTATTCCTGACCTAAAAGAACACATTTGCACCAAGACTTGGTTCTTGTGAAAATAACACACATAAACTCATGCATGAATGAGACTCAACTCTTCAAAGAAATACATGTATGGTAGCAGAAGATTTAAGCCTTATTTAATTTTGTTTGATTAATGCATAAATGACATGTGGAAGTTCCTAGCAGATGGTTCCCTGCCCTCCTGCATCTGTTTGGAAAGAGTTAACTTCTGCATAGAAAAGACATTCATTTTGATATTAGTACATAATGAACACCAGAGATCAGTCTATGCCGTTTATTTTTTCTACTTTCAAAAATGTGTTCTACAAAAATGCAGTGTAAATATTTTTAGTTGTTTATTGCTCAGACATAACATAATAGCTCATCGACATTAAAGCATCCAGCAATCACAAAATGTAGGACCCCAAGAAGTCCATGCAGAACATAATGGACCATGTGAAATGTGCTACACAGATGCACAAATTCAATTCTGGAACCAAGGAAAACCACAACTCATTTTAATCTTAGGCAGTTCATTGATTTGTTCTCAGCACCTACTTCCTTTTTCTCCAGAGTAAACAGTGGCACATTTCCCCATTTTCCCTTTTTTTTTTTCATGAGCTTGAGCATTAATATTTGTAATTTTGGGCTATGCAGATGTGCTTCTTCTTAGGAAAGGAAAAGTGTAACATCAAACACAAGTTCTCCTTTCTCATACACGGCTCATTTAAACCTTTAACAATCTGACAAGTTAGTTCTTGATGTTGATGATAAAATTATCTTAAATTTGAACGTTCTTCTTGAAGCACATGCAATTCTTCTTTCTTTCCGCAATCTGCAGCATATTGCTTGTCTTGTATAAGCAACAAATCTTATGATTATTTATTCAGCCCATATGGTACATTGCACTGTGCATGCCTACAACCACAATAGGTGGATTCACACAACATTTTGAACCAGAATGAAACAAATCACATTACTGTGTGTGAATCCAGTTATAGCAGATTGTTGAACTAAAGTCCAGCTCATAGCTGAATAAAACACAGGTTTATGGGATCTACTTTGATTTTTTTTTTTCAACCAAACCTTAAGATCCAAGAGCCTCATACAATATAGGGATGTGCATGGGATAGGTGAAACTTAACACCTAAAATTTAGAAAGAGAATTTTTTGAGAATCAGAAATGAGCTTGCAGATTCACATAATCCATTCCTAGTTCGCTTCCAGAGATGACCTTTTTGTAATTGCTGTTATTGAGAGTCAAGAACATTTGTGGATATAGATCTACTGCAAACACCCCAAGATCCATTGGCAGATCCAAACCTATCTTCTCTCCATCCCTGGTCTACCTTAGTAGGACAGTGTTTATTAGGTCTGGCCAGATTTCCAAAACATTTTTGGAAAAGTTGGTTCCAATTCTGGGAATGCTTGGACAGTTTTTAAAATGATGGAGTGTTGCAGGTTTTTATCTGCACAGGCAGTATTTTGTGATAGAAGGTAATGATGGAATCGTTCCAGAATGTTTTGGTGAACAAGAGAAATCAGCAGATGGAGATTTTCCCAGCTGCAAGGGAGTCCTAGAGGAAGTGTGACTCACTGACTAAGTGACTCATACAATACAAGCTGAACAATTGGAGGAACTCTGTCCAGGAAGTAACCAAAATAGCTGCATAGGACCTGGCTTGAGCTGTTTAAATAAATAAGAGATTAATAAAAGGCCAAGCTCCAGAGAGGAAGGGGACAAAGCACACACACAGGTCTGGAAGTTCTTTTATACAAATGCTCTGGTCAGTCACCCACTTACAAGTCAGCAGCAAGCTTATTTCTTCTATATCAGAAGGTGTGTCCACGGCATGCACATGGCCTAGTACAAGGTGCTCCGAAACATCTGGTGCGGTATCTCAGGTTGCAGCAATACAGTGATGGTTCCAAAGGGAGAGAGGAGAAGCAGCAGCTAGTGCCATATAGCTATGTCACACTGAACCATGGTTTGTTTTAACCATGGGTTGCTATGGGGTTCTCACATAATATAGCTTGTTTGGTTTTGGCTTAACATCATGATGTTTTGGTTTAGCCATTGGGTCTTATTCAATACATAAATCATGGAATAGCAAAATATGTGAATCCAACTTGCAGGAAGGATGGGATAGACATGTAACAAATTCATGTACTTGTGTTATTTTGCCTATAATAGCCAAAGGTCACATACTTGGGGATAACAAAGTACCTTTTTAAATTACTGATTCTTTCTTTCTTTCTTTCTTTCTTTCTTTCTTTCTTTCTTTCTTTCTTTCTTTCTTTCTTTCTTTCTTTCTTTCCTTATATGGCAATCTTGCAAAACTCTTTTGTACTTCTATCAATGTGCATTAATAATATTTAAGCAAGGGCTTGACCACATTGAAATAGGACAGAAGGAAACAGTGTGTCATCATGGTTGAAGTGCTGAATTAGGACCAGGGAGACCAAGTTCAAGTTCAGTCTCAGAGAAGAAAGCTCACTGGGTGACAGGCCTGTCATTCTCTTTCAGAGGGGTGCCGTGGGGAAAAACTGGAGGAGGGGAGTGTTATGCACGCTGCATTAAACTCCTGGAGGAAATAAAATAAATAATTAAATAGACAAGCAGGAAGTTTTCCTGCTTGCCTTCTGTTACGAGTGACATGACCAGCTTCACTTATGGCATAACTGCAGATGGAATGTCCTTGTAAAAATGAACAACAGCAAGTAGTTCTAGTTTGATGGCTCAATTATGTGCCATCAAGTTAGTGTTGGCTCTTAACGACCACCCAGAGAGGTTTTGTCCATGATGATCTGTCCCTAACCTGGTCCTTCAGGTCCAATGGTGCAGCCATCACCACTGCAACTGAATCCACCCACTTTGCTATTGATCGTCCTCTTCTTGTCTTTCTTTCCACATTTCCCAGCATTAGAGCTTTCTCCAGAGAGCTAGGTCTTCGCATAATGTGTCTGAAGTAGGACAATTGGAGCCTGAATATCCGTGCCTTGAATGAGAACTCTGGGTTTCAACGATCCATTTGTTTGTTTTCTTGGCTGTCCATGGTATTCTAAGGAGTCTTCTCCAAACCAGTACAGAAACATCAATACTCTTCCTATCCTGCCTTCTCAAAGTTCTAGTTTAGTGGTATTGTAACTTTTTAGATTTAACTCAGAAATCCGATTTCTGAGTGACAAATAACATTCTAGCTTTCTATATTCTGCTAAGAAAACAATAGTTTTCTGAGAGAATGTGTCTTATCAATCTCTTTTTATCTCATGCTTCAAAGAAGCCAAGGATATTTATACAAGAAGCACAAGATATGACTGAGGTTGTGTTTACCCTAACATATGTGTTGAAATAAACAGGACTGCCAGTAAAAACAAAATCATAGCAAAACTTCTTCCATTGTTCATAATGCAGTTCTTCCTTCTAGCTTGACTTTAAAGTGGCCCACTGCTGGCTCCCTCCTCCCAGGTTTTGACTACATAAAGCATAAATATATGTTACTACTTTGATCTCACTGACAGCAGTTGAATTTGGTCCAGGCCTCTGTATAGTTAAATGTTATCATATGCTATCCAGTATTTCCTATGAATGATATTAAAACAGAATGTGAATTTGATACATAGCTTGCTGCAAAGTATAGGGCAGGACCAACACCTTGTTTGAAAAACTTCAGATTTGCCCTGCTTTGCTTATACTTAGCTTCTTGACTGTGATCCATAACCCAGTTAAGCTGCAGTGCTCCATTTTAAACTGACATCCATTGTAGTTCTCCTATTTGCAATTGGAACAAATTTACTTCTTCAAGTTTAAATAGGATGTGAATTGGGTTCTAGCAAGGCCTGTTATTGGTGCTAACAGTAGCACCTTAGCCTTTCACCAGGAATGGAAAAAGATTAATAAAATACACCAGCCCCATTCAACAGAATCTATTAGTTTTTTTGAGCCTTGTTATTCCCCTGGCAGTTTAGCATGCAAAAAAATTAGGGAGGCTTAGAAAACAAAGATTGAGAAAAGCATTGCTTCATGTGAAAACCAGTGCCCTACTGGTTCGGACCCCTGGACCATCTAGTCTAGCAGTCTATTCTCACAGTAGCCAACCAACTGCACAAGGAAGCCCCCTAGTCTCTGATGGCCTTCAGACTAACATCAAGGCTAATAGCCATTGATTCCCATGACTTCCATGAATTGGTCCAAGCCTGTCTGAAGCCAGCCAAGGTGGTAGCCAGCACCATACCTCATGGTAGCGAATTCCAAAGTTTAATGGTGTGTTGTATAAAAAAAAAAAATTCCTTTTGTCTGTCCTGATTTTTCCAAGAGTCAGATTCATTGGGTGATTTCTGGTTCTAGTATTTTAAGAAGGGGAAAAAAGTTTTTCCTTGTCTGCTTTATCCTCACTATTCTGGTCATTCATCAGCAGATGGTTGGGGGTGGTGGGAAGAGAAGTAATATTGTTTTGCTTTCAGCATTTTGGACAGCCAGGTTTCCTTCCATTAATTGTCCGTCTCTGAACCTGTGATGCACATTCGCATTAGATACCTAAGGAGACTGTATGCAATATTTGCCCACCTCCATTGGGTAACCTTGGCTGCTCTCTAGCTTGTGCTTTAGGCACAGAAGGGCTCTTGCAACAGATCATTCACATCTTCTCTGCCTGGGTTCACATACTGTGCCAAATCATAGTGCCACCTGCTTGATTATAGTTCAATCTAATGTATGAACCTAGCCATTGTGTTTGGTAGACAGTGCTTAGCATGTTATACAAATGTGTTGTATTATGTGAATGACTTGGCATATTACATAATATCTGAAAGAGAATCTGGAAAAGTACAAGAGGATCAATAAGCAACTAGTGGTCTCCTAAAATGAGTTGGGTGCTGGGAAAGTAGTATTTGTTCTTCCAGCCATAGCTACCTTACTCCAGTTGGAGCTTTGCAAAACTGCTTTGAGGTTCTAAGGTAGAGAATGGACAATAAATCTCAGTCTTTTTTCAGTTCTCATCACTTTTCTCCTTGCATGAAAACAGCTTAGAAGACAGGAACAGGGTGTTTCTTGACTGGGATGACATTATTTCAAGCACCAGCAAAGAGACTTGGTAGAAGTGCAACCACTGTGGTTTGTAAGCCATGCTTTATGACTATGTGTTATTTTTTTTTTGTCAAGTAATTTTATTAAAGATTATAATTACAATAGTAAAAACTAATACAAACTAAAATAATGATAGAAAAATAGAAAGAAAGAGTAAAGGTGCAAAGAGAAAAGGGGAAAAAAAAGATGTGAAGAATATAAAGAAAAAAAGAAAAGAAAGAAAAGTAAGAATACAGTAAAGAAAAAGAAAAGAAATATATAAAGAAGTGACTTCTAATCTTCATCACAAGTATAAACAGTTTTAGTAACTTTTTACCTCCTCTTAAATTACAACATATGATCTCTTCTTCCTATATCCGATCTCTTTATAAACAAATCCATAAAGCGTTGTCATTTCAGTCCTAGTGTCAGCAAAATCTGTTAAAGATTACCAGAAATAACAACATATCTATTTTAACCTTGATCAGATAAACCAACTTTATATTCCTTCATTTTATTTCTAACAATCTTAATCTTTAGTCTATTCAAATAATATTGTAGAACTTTCTTTTCATTTCTTCTTTATTCCTTCTCAAGAGATTCTTCAGAGCTTTAACAAGTGTCTTTTGTAAGTCCAATATAGAAAATTTATCCAGGTCACTGTCTTGGTTTATTGTTTGTATGTCCCTTTTAATTATTAAAACATCAGCCAGTTTCTTTTGTATATCTAGTGTAACATCTTTTTCCATGTCATTCTTGTAGCCAGTCATTTGTAAATCCACTTTCAATGCAGTCTCTGTCTTGTCAAGTAAAACTTGTTCCTCTTCTATAACATTTTTTAGACACTGTCTCTCCATAGAGTCAGATATCGCTGTTGACATTGTTAATATTAATTTTTGACTCAATTTTTCAAAAGTGTCCTTCAGTATTTCTAGTATTAGAATATTTTGCACCATTCTGTAGCTGTTAGTCAAGTTTGTGTTCTTCTCCTTTCATTGAAATCTTTAGTTCCCTCCAGTGTCCAATTTTTTAAATCTTATCTTATTATGTTTTTTAAAAAATTCAAAACAATTTGACTTTCCCACAGGAAGGCTTCTTTATAATTAATTCCAAAATCTTATTTCAAATTCATCTGGACTCTTAGTCCATTTATAACTTTTTAAAAGCAAAGTCTTAGCTTTTTGCTATTTATTTCAATTTTTTTTTAAAGTTCTTAAGCTTGTAGTTAAACTTTTCTTTCATTAGGATTGAAGACAGACTTACCTGGTGTTTTCAGACTTGTTGATCCAAAGGTTTCTAATAGCTGAAAAATAGTTAACAAGCAATTTCCAAAAGTGATTAGAAAAGAAAGTATGCAAACTTAGTGTCCTTTCAAAGGCACTCACTGTGGTTTGAGCAAGATGACTATTCCCTTGCTTCCCAGAGCTCTAAGCCCAGTGGCGACCGCTATCTTGTGGTCTCCTTGAGAGAAGCAGCTGTCTGGAGCACTTGTGGGTGATTTCCCATCCTCTCTTTGTCTAGAGAGATTCAAAGAGGCAGTCTACTCACCAGCGCTTCATTCTTCACCGCAGTCATCAGCTCCGTTTTTTGCGGAGCCTTCTTCAGTCCACCATTTCTTCCTCTGGAAGTCATGACTTTGTGTTATGTGAAGCCAATCAACGGTAGTTTGTTGAGTAGAATTAATGGTAGATGCACAGACTCAGCTTGGTGCAATATCTGAACCAGGTCAAAAAGATGTAATGAAGAGTTTTTGTTCTTGCTGTGTCCCTTATTCTCCACGTGTCCCATTTTGTAAACCTGGAGTAGAGAAGCTGGCAAACAACCCAAAGAGGGATTTGCTCCATCCCTATAATGTTCTCCTTCAACCAAACGGTATTTTTAAATTTAATGTATTTCCTGCAATTTCCCCATGCACTATAATTGTCTTTCTCAAATGGGCATCTTTCAAAAAACAGTAGGTTACAAGTCACATCACCCCCACTACACTACCCATGCTTCAGTCATTGTCTGTTCCATCAGGCCTGTTCAGGCTTTTCTGCCAAGCCAGGCCTGATTAGCGCAGCTCATTTCTTTGGAACAGCCCCTGAAAGGAGGGTTTTATTTTCTGGGTAGAATTTTGTCTTCCCTTGGAAGATTAGCATGGGTTGCCTGGAGTCCTGTTTCCATGCAGTAATTGTTTTCAGGGAGGGGGACCGTTTTGACTAGTTCTAATTAGTGCTGTCACTTCATTATTTTTTAAAAGTTCATTAATGGTTCAGCTTTCAACTTTCTAACCAGTTAATTAACTCCATCAAGGAGTGGGGTGGCAACAGTGATGATTTTGAGTAAATGTTTTGCCACTTCTAAACAAAACCATCACATAATTAACAGTTTGCAAAACTTACTTAATCCAGTGATTTCTTGATGCATGAGCTATAACACACTACTTTTTAACTGTTAAAGTTATTTATTTATTGCACATAACCATTGTTAAGTTTACACTGAATATTTTGTAGTCTAGAGAATGACCTCACCAAACATAAATAATCCCCACTGAATTCACTGTGGGAAAATTAACTAACTGCATACTGTGTTGTACAGAATCATGTGTGCTGTCAACAAATGCTTAATTTCAGCTTTTGTTTTTTCCTCTTTCTCCTCCTTTAATGTTTAATTTTTAATACACAGGCAGTTCAAAATTGGAAGTGTCATAACAATATAGCCAGTGAATACCATCAATCCTGAGTTATGTATATATTTAACAGTGACTCTTCTATTGTGATCAAAACATAAAGAGGAAAGTTTTGGTAGCTCTTGTAGTTTTCTTCTTATTACAAAGCAATATTCCATAGCTTGTTTCCTTGCTTATTTATTTTACTGATCACCCACCCAGACCCTGACAGCCTCCAGGAACTTCTGTGATATCTTCTGGTTTCCACAGTATCACTTGCTATCAAGGCATGGTCCTCAGAAAAATTGTAAGTCGGCACGGTCACATGACGTAATGCTTTCTCATCGCATCATTTAGCAACAGAGTTGCCAGTCCCAATTACCATTGTTAAGTGAGGACTACCTGTATTGCCAAATCCAACATAGTTGTGCAAATATGCTTCTTGTCTAGGGTTACCAGATGTCCAGCAAAAGGAGACATGTCCTTTTTTTTGTCCTCATGCCCTTGATCTGACAGGTATAACCTTAAAATCAAATATTATCCAGCTTTTTGAGTGTCTTGTTTTTTTTTTTAAAAAAAATTGGACTGTTTTCACAACAGTAGTCATTCAAACTTCCATGTGTTGTGACCTTGTAAACTGCTTCTTCTTTCCCTTGTCCATCAACAGCCTCAACAGCCTCGATTTATGTTATTTAATTTATTTCCTGATTCCAGCAATCAGCTTCAATCCAGTCCCTTCATATCTATAATCACTGTACTCTGTAGATCACATGACTCGTCATATGTTTTTATGGTGAAATTTGAAAAGCACGTCATCGATTCTATATTACCACTAGCATAATATAAAAAAATAAAGATTTGTTGTAAAAATATTGCAATTGAAAAAACCGTCTTTGTGATGCTGGAAAAGTAATTTTGTATACAGATAGGCCTAAGTACTTTTTTTTGGTAGCTTTTTGCTGTAATTTTTGTCATGGATGCCAAGAAAGCTAAACAGTTAGTGTGTCCTCCTTTTCTCCCCATTTGTCCTCCTTTCCAATTGTCTGTGTCCTCCTTTGCCTGTTCAGATATCTGGTAACCC
Source organism: Liasis olivaceus (assembly GCA_030867105.1). Taxonomy (NCBI): domain Eukaryota; kingdom Metazoa; phylum Chordata; class Lepidosauria; order Squamata; family Pythonidae; genus Liasis; species Liasis olivaceus. The sequence goes on from CM061351.1 coordinate 16,181,384, forward strand.
TATTCTTGTCACATCTTGGCCCATGAACAAAACAGATCAATCCAACCCCAGTTCCCTTCCAGAAAGGCTCATAATAAGGGGTGTTGAAACAACTGGAAAGATGTAGTTTCCCCACTCCTGTCTTAAAGTCTAAGTTATCTCTTCCTCGGCTGTATTGGCCAAGCTGAGGCTGACTTGTGTCGTCTTGCAAAAACCTGGTTGGGAAAATAAAGAATTATTCAGAGAAGATGGAAAAACTTAGAATGCAATGGTTGTCAGTGCCAGTATCTAATTTAAGTTAGCAATTCCAATATAAAGTCCAATGTGGAAACAGTCAAGGATATTTAGGATATTTTATTTAGGTTTGTATAATTCGTGTGCCTTGCAGCTGAATTGGCTAGCTCTATGGAAAATTACAACTTTTCCACTGAAAAGAACAATTCGAAAGGTTTTTCAGTCTCGTTCACGTTAGAATGGTTTATCTGTCTTTTGTCATCTAGGTCGAACTTTGCTTTTTTCTGTGTTTTGAATAAGCATGCTAATAATTCAGAGCAGAATTAAGTGGAAGGAAAGAAGTTCTGACTCTGGAACTGGTCTTTCCAATCTAGATGTTAATTTGAAACCTGTTTTATTTCTTAGAGGGAGCAGATATTCCTAGGAAGAAAGACCACTTCATTTGCATAGTTGTTCCAACTATCAAAAAAGTAGAATTCAAATGCATTGTTGTGGCTGTCAAAAGCTGGAGGAGAAAGCAAGGCACCAGAGCCATCCAACAGAAATATTTGAAAATAAATCTATTAAGTCAGAGAATATACTGAAGCCCCAGGGAATTCGCGAAATAAAACAGGCTTGTTATTAAACTTTTCATACAAGACAAAAGACATACGCTTTAAGATTAACATACTGTGATCTATATTGGACCAAATACAGCAAATTTCAATTAAACAGGAAAAGACAGTAGTTTAAAAAATGATACCCTCACACTTCAACCATAGACAGGGTAAAAAGAAACAATGAATTGCAGAAGAAAGGAAACAACACTTGAGAGTATTTAGGGTTTTGTGAGAGTCAGGAGAAGAGGGGTTAAGAACTTACTCTCATCACCAGAACCACGAGGAACAGATAAGAGGATGAGACTGGCCCCTCCCTAAAGAATGCAAGGGAGGTTGGGAGAGTGACCCTGGAAATTACTCTCACTCTGAGAAGATTTCTGTAACTGGACTGAAGCCAATAAACCTTGTTGGATTGAATCTGTACTGTCTCCTGGAGTTTCCTGGGCTAATCCTGACAGGTTTCTTTGTATGTAACTGTCATGATGCCGCCGGACACTCACAAGATTGGCAGCTGTTTTATTTATTTATTTGCTTTATAGGGCCACCCATCTCACTCTTGTGACTCTGAAGAGCAAACAAGTAATTAAAACCAGAAAACAATAGAAAAACTCAGCTGATTTTTTTAAATTGCAAACACAATCAAAAAATCACATACTAAAGGTCCAGAAAGGTTATTCCATATTATCACCAGTGGAAAAACTACCATAAACTGACCAACTAACCAACCAACCAAGTTTACCTAACACCCCAACCCAAAGGTCTGAAGAAACAGCCAGGTCTTTAGTGTCTTATGAAAGGCCAACAGGTTGGGCTGTCCAGATTTTCAGGATGCCGTTCTACAGGGCAGGCACCATGATGGAGAACTTCCTAGACAGGGAGTATAGAATCCTTCATCTCAAGCAAGATCTTCTCGATTGAGGCATAGTTGGAGATTAAGTAAGCAAGAAGAAAACCCCAAGTCACACACCTAACCAGGAGGTGGTACTATAGAATTTATTTAATTCTTGTCAATTCTTTTTTCCTCTTACCTGCCTGTTACCCCTATCTATCTAGCATGCCAATGTTAGGGAGGGGTGGCCAATCCAATCCAATCCCCAGGAAGGTATGGTGGCCAAGAGGTCTTCTGGGACAGGAATAAAGGGAGATTTCTCTAAGTGCGAAGTCTTTGTCCTCATGCCTGCTGTATTTAAAAGTTATGTCCTCTGTTACAAACATCTAGTGGAAAAACAAAGGAAAAGTTCATGATGTCAAGGTTTCTTTTGCAATGTTTCTTGCTGATCCTAGAATCCACAGTGTTACAAGTCCACAGCTCTTGCCATCTCCACCTCTTCAGAATCATGCAGGACTGCTGTAAACTTCCCGTCAAGTTTCAGACAATTGGGAGGCAGCTCCCTGTTTTCTTTATGCTCTGCACCCTCACTGGATAAGGCTCGGTTGCCAGTGTTTTCACATGGCAGGATGAGTCCTTTCTGGTGGCTATCAGTTTTAAGGGCACAAAACTGCTTGTCTATTCTCTTTCTTCTTCCTACTGGGAATTCAGAGAAACAGCTCATCATTTCCTGCAAGTTCTTCCCTGCAGGATCTCATCCTTAAGGGGGAACCCTGATTTGGGTCTGCCATGCGAGGAGGTAATGCACATCCTAAAATAGCAGCCTCTACCGGCAACAGAAATGAAAACGAAGCATACTCAGTATCCACAAAGCACCTAAATTATTGTGCTTTGAATTGCTGAGTCAAGCAAACATAATTCTAAATACTCTGGGAGCGGGTTTTTCTCCAGGTGGAGGATAAGAGGAAATTTTAAGTATTTCCTGCATGAGTTCACGGTATCAGCCTAGTTATCCCCTACCAATGTTAGGAGGCCTATTTCACATTTAAGGAAAGTGCTAGTTATTATCTGCACAAGATTCAGTAGGAGTACTTTGAAGCCCTGTCAGATTCAATGTCAAACACGTGATTAAGTCTCTCACTGCAGAAAAGATGACATTAAAGTAATGCAAATATAATTGCCAGCAGTATAAGGCCCTGTCTATGCTTATGCTCTTGCCATAGCTTGCTGTGCTGCATTCATTTATTATTTAATGAATTCGACTTTGGTACTGTTTCAGTCTCATGACTCTAAGCAGCTTTCGCTGGTAAGTGGAACACTGTTGTTTCTCCCAATCTTGCTACTTAAAGGCCCTGTTTTGGGCTGGAAGCTCTTTCAAATTCAAGACAGCCCTTATGACCAGAAGGAAAATGTTCTCATACTAAACTAATCCCAGTGCCATGATTAGTTTGATCACGGGAGGAGGGGGGGAAGAGTCCAGACAAAGAAGTCCCAAGTGACAAATGGTCATCTGAGGCCAGAGAGCTTCCCATTCCTGAAAAACAGCTTTTAGAGGCTACTACATCAGATTTTATTTATTTATGTATCATATTTATATAGCCGCCCATCTCACACAAGGTGACTCTGGGCAGTATACAACAGTTAAAATTGGGGTGACAAGATGGGGGTGGCAGCACAACAGCCCCCACAGGAGAGATCCAAAAAATCAAGATGGTGGCCTCAACCACGTAATCAAAGCCCCACCCCACACACTGGGAGTACCATGATGGAGCTCATGCTATTGGCACAGTTCTCCTCTTTTCTGAAAGGGCAACAGAGGTCCTATGTCTACAGATTCCCTTGAGAACCATCTGGGAGGATGGTGGCTTGGGACCTCAAACCCAAGGAATTAGCTGCGCAAGAGGAGCAAGGGGTAAACCCCGGCAGGAGAAATTCCGGATTAAAATGAACAAGAAGACAATGCTGAGATGCTCTCCTGCTGTGAAGTGTCGAAACTCTGCCTTTCTCTGGTCCTCTCACTTTTCAAAGGACTCTGTTTTAGCAATTGTTCCTCCTGAGGATGCTGTCAGCTTTAGGCTCCCATTTACTGCGTACTTATGTTGAACATGAAAGGGTATCAGCAGTCTGGGAAATGTGAGGGGTCAGGCACTACTGAAAAACCTGATACTCCACCAGCTTCAGTTTCAGTCTTTTTAACCCTCTGTATTAAGAAGAGATCCGAATTTTTTTCAAAACCCAAGTCTTACAGAACAGTTAACAAAGGGATTGGACAGCAGCTGGATTGCAGCCAGGTGTTTGAAGTGCTAATTCTTAAACCATACTAAACGGTGGCTTATTTTGACTATGGTTTGTTGAACAAGCTCCAAACAAGCCAGAGTTGGTCTGCGCACAAATAAATATTGCATGGATAGTTTGGGGTTTCCTGGCCAGTTCTTGGCTTGAGTTCCTGATCTTTCTTTCTTTCTTACCTGATCTTGTCTCACATTTTAGAAAGCTTCAATGGGGTATAAAAACAAATAAATCAGGAAGCCACAAACAAACCGTGCATCTTTGCCTGCCTTGCTGAGCTGATTAGAAGCCATAATTTCATATGATTGTTTCTGACCTAAACAATGGTTTATTTATTAAAACATCATGCTAAACTTAAAAAAACCCTGCGTGTATTGAGTCCTATTTTTTCAGGTGATTTCACGCTGAGCAATAATAACCCACCATTAATGCTTGGGAAGTAAACAGACAAGAGAGAAAGTTGCTTCAAAGATGTTTCTTGTGATATATCTTTAGCCAACCTGATCAGAAAGGTTTTGCAGATATAAAATCTTGTAAAATCTGTAAAAGAGAAGCCATTAAAATCCGACGAGAAAGACAACCTTATTAAAAACCAGCTTCAGAACTTTCTGAAAATCAGTATTGGCTATTTCCAGTCTCTGAAGACAACTATAATATCAAAGGGGCTAGAATAATATTTTTAACATAAAACGAAGCGTGTTCTGAGGAGATTGCATTATAAGCACAGTTGCATGCACCTAGTCATTATTTACCAGACATGTCACTCATGACTGAAAAATAGTTTTTACAGGCAGAGATTGCACACAAAAGTGGAGTATGAAGTAGGCCTAATCATGGTTAGATTGCATGTACCCTTGGGTCATTACCCCAGGATTTCAATAAAGAGGATTTTTCTGGTCATTTGGAAAAAAATGTCTGCATGGATTGAAAAATGCAAAGGGGAACATAACACAGACAATTTTATAATTATTACTTTGTGGGAGAACATACTACAACCAAGGTGCCATCTAAAAAAAGAAGATCATCTGGTAGGTGAGGTCTAACAATTATGCAAAACAAATGCATGAAGATAATTTCAATATCCTGGTAATTGCAGTTAGGACTTTAAGAAGTCATTTTCAAGTCGATCTACACTTCATGGATACTTCAGTGTAAATTTCCTGGCAACAACACTGATGTTGGCCATTGGCTTTTTCTAGCCTATAGTCCGGGGATGCCTTGGTGGTCTCCCATCCAATTAGTCACCAACCCTGCTTAGTTTTTCAAGATCAGCCATGGTCAGCCAGATGCTGCTTCCTAGCTGGGCAGTTAGGATTTTAAGGGCTCCCAATTAGATACAATCAGTATATTCATTTTATCAGTTTAACCACACACTCGCTGAAGTAAAATAATTGACAGCGAAACAGTAAATGTTAAAAACAACAGAAGTCACAAATGCAGAATGCTGTATAACTACATCAAACCAGCGGTAAGGATAAACCCAGGCAAGCATCTGAAAAGCGTGAAAAAATTCCTAAAAAGCCTTAGAGAATTAAAAAGTGTCTAGCTGATGCTGAAAAACACCAGGCTCGTAAAAAATCCAGAGGGTTGGGACTGCTTCCAGCTTTTGAGGTCTTTATCCATAACAAAAGGAAAGAAATGGCAAAATGAAAAAACAAGATTAAATGTGTGTTGAACACATACACATGTCCATACAAATCCAGGCAAGGCAATCTGAACACTTTTTTTAAAGGAAGTAAGGCCCCTCCACTTTGAACAGACGACCCAACCAAATGACTTTCCTCCCCTTTTCTCTTATTTTGCCCCAATTTTCTGGCCCTCCCTCAAAGGAAGGCAACGTGAGCCTTTCCAGGAAGATTCCACATTGGTGCCACCACTGGAAAGGGCCTTGTTCTAGAAGCATCTTTGTCTGTGGAGCTCAGCAATGAAGCCCAGCACATCAGGAAAACCGTGATTGTTGTTTGTCTGTTCTAACTTTTCACCAGACACTTTAATTCACACCCGCTCCAATATCTATCAGAGTATCACAGAAACCCAACCTGTTCTCAGACATCCTACATTTTTCTCATGGTGATGTCGTTGCTGATAAGGGGAAAATTTCCTTTCAAGAAGCGGGTAAATTAAGATCTGTTCATTATTAGCATGCCACAATTCTTACTGCCTTTTTAAAGACACATTTTGCAATATAATTGTGCCTCAGAGCAAAGACTCACTCATAATGTTTAATTAAAAGTGCCAAGAAAAGCAGGTTGATTATACAACCACAAGTCCCAACCTTGGGGATTTTTATTTATTTTGCCGATAGAAAAACAGGCTGGTGTACTAACTCAATCCAGGAAAAACTGCCTATATTTTTTGTCTGTTTGCTTCAAAGAACTGAGATGAAACCTCACTTTGATCTGCATTTTGAAGCTCCAAATATTTCCCTGTTGACTATACTGGACAAGCAACAGGCAATTATAATAGAAGGAATGGACAAAATTTGCAGACATGCTTTCTCTTTGGGACGCAAGCAGCATATTGAATATGAAGCAGACAGGCATAGAGGGTTTGGGACTAGGCTATTTTGAAGCTGGTTGGTGAGGAAGAACTTTATGGGTGTGTATGTGTGTGTGTAATCACATAATATATATTGGACTTGTACCTGCCACAACCTGACAACTCTTGGTGGCTTAAGTTACTGTAGTACATAATATAACAAAAACTTTAAAACATCCACGGCATGACTAAAAGATAAAATCAAATCTCTGGAAATAAAAGCAATAGCAACAAATGAGAGAACAAAAGTAAAGAAAGAGAAGTTTTTCTGGAACTAGGAGAATGTTCCCCAAAGTAACTCCATTTTCAAGGCCCACAAGGAAGGGAACAGCCTGATCTCCATCAGCAGGCTGTTCCGAAGCATCAGCGTCACCACAGAAAAGCACCCTCTGATCTTAGTCTTCCTCACCACTTGGGGACATGGGCCCAAAAAGAGTTTCTCCCTAAAGCAGTGTTTCTCAATCTGAGCAACTTTAAGATGTGTGGACTTCAACTCCCAGAATTCCCCAGCCAGCACAGGCTGGGGAATTCTGGAAGTTGAAGTCCGCACATCTTGAAGTTGCTGAGGTTGAGAACCACCACCCTAAAGGATCTATGGGATTGGGTCAATCCCAAGTGGAGCAGGTAGTCCTGTGGATACTCTGGTGCCAAGCCATGAAGGGCCTTATAGGTCAGCACCAGCACCTTAAATTGCATCTGGAAACCAACTGGCAACTAGGACAGGTGCCCTCAGAATTGGTGATCTATGCTCCCCTCCCTAGGAGCCAGAGGTTATGCAGGCTGTTGCATTCTCTTGCAGTTTCCAAGTAGTCTTTAAGGGCAGCTCTAGGTAAAGCACATTGGAGTAGTCCAACTGGGTGGTAAAAAGGACTGAGTTACTGTAGCAAGGTCCTCCAGCACCAGGTAAGATCGTAATTGGCACACCAACTGAAGCTGGGCTTGTGTAGAATGCAGAAGCCTCCATTGTTTAAGTAGGTAGCTGTGACTCCAGAAGGACCCCCAAATCACAAACCTGGTCCTTCACAGTATTGCTTTCCCAGCCAGCCCTAATACTGGTGTCAGCAGAGAAACCCAGTGTACCAACAGCAACTGCAGCTTACTTGGTCTCAGCTTCAGTTTGTTGTTTCCCATTCAGGTACTGAGACAGGAAGCTGACAGCATCCACCCAACAGCTCCAGGTGATGATATAAACTTGGGTTTCATCAGCATATTGATGATACAACATCCCAAATTGTTGGATGACTTCTCTTGGTGGTTTCATATACATGTTAGAGAGAAGGATGTGAACCTGGATAGTGACATGTCATTAAGAAGATAAGACATCACTTGCTTATACATGTCATATACAATTGGTATACCAGCCAGAGCCAGGCAAAGGCCCTCTAGTCAGAGCTAGAGCTGTGAATCTAGAAGGATCCCCAAATCATGAACCTGCTCCTTCAAGGTAGTGCCTACCAATCCTGCATCAACAGAGAACCCTGATGTACAAATAGTAACTTGGTCTTACTTGGGTTTAACATCAGCCTATCCTCTCCCATATTTACAGTCTCCAAGCACTGGGATAGGCCCTCCATACCATCTTTGCTAGGGGCTGGGATGGTAATATAACATTGGATATCATCAACATACTGATGATTCTGCACGCTGAGACATCAGATGACCTCATTCATTAGCTTCATATAGATGCTAAAAAGCAAAGGTTAGAGGACCGACCACTGTGGCATCTCACATATCAGAGGCCATTAGGCTGACCTTTCATTCCCCCCTGCTCCCCAACTGAGATTGCCTACTGAGGAACCACTATAAAACAGAATCTTTAGTCCTCAGTCACTGTAGGCAGTCCTGTAACCATAGCTGATGGTTTTGAAAGCTGCCAAGAGCTCTGATAGAACTATGAGAGTATACTATCTCCGTCCAAGAGAGTGACCAATGTAGTCTCTGTCCCATACCTAATTTTGAACCATAATTGAAAACAGTGCAAGTAATCTCTTTCTTCTAGAAGGTACAAAGCTGATCTGCCACCACAGTCTCAACAACTTTCCCAAAAAAGGGAGGTTGGAGACTGGGGATAGTTTTCCAAGATGTCTAGGCTAGATGACAGACATTGACAGTCTCCTGGATCTAAGTGGTTACTTCTCTAACTACTCTTCACAATAGCCAGAACAGACAGGGGTCCAATGAATAGGTGGCAGGAGACAACCTAGACAGCACCCAGTCCATTTCCTTGGAGGTCACAAGCTAAAAGGAATTCCAGATAATACACCAAGCCAGTGCCAAGATCTTTGCCCATGTGGAACCAAGCCTGCACAAACCTGGGTGACTGTATTGGCAAAATATTGTGCAAATTGGTCACAGCAACCAGGCAGATCTATTGATTCCTCTATAATGGGTGTTGGTCACCCTAAACAAGTGTGCTGGACAAGTCTGATGACATAATAAGGGAAGAGAATTAAGTATGCTATGTCTCCCTTTTCACCACAGTGTAGGCCCAAGCATGGACACATTCTCATGTTTTGTTGGTTTTACTTCTTGTTTTTTTTGGCACTTCATGTCCTAAAGAGCCTCAGTAAACTGAGGCACAAACCAAGATCAGACCCCAGAAAGAAGCCACTTGAGGACAATCTAATTCAGGCCCTGGCTTGTCTCCCATTGACAGTTGTTCACTAGACACTGCACAGAAGTATTTGCCTGATTGCTGGAAAATTCCCCAAGCACCCTTTGGAAACCAGCTGGCTCCATTAGCTGTCTGAGGCAGACCATCTGAATAGGTCCCTGGCCCCAAGGAGGTGACAGGTGGCTAACAGGCACAACTGGATCAGAATGTGACCTGACCATGCCAACAGGTGATGAAAATCCCCTCTATCACCAGATCACCTAACATCCATTCTGAGACAAAAACAAAGTCCAGTCTATGTATCAGGCCCAAGATTACTTAAGACAAGTCAATGGTTGCCATGGAGGACATCTATGTTTTCATATACCCCATGATTTGTCTATTTGTTGAATAGATTGAATTCATACAACACATTAAGCCATAATCAAGCAAACCACATAATGGTTTAGAGTGTATGTATTCAGCCTCTGTATGTCACATGGGCTGAGTTTACATATTTTGTTTAGCTATTATTAGCTTAATAATGGTTTACTGACTAAACAACAATTTGCTATATTCCTGAGGCTAAACCATAAACCATGGTTCACAGCAGTGAGTGCATTTGCACAATTCATTAAGCCATATCTAATCAAGCCATAATATGGTTTAGAATGAAATATGAACCCAGCTGGGATGTGGGATCCTAAACATGCAGAAGAGTTTGAGATGACTGACTTGATTCATAAACATCATTAGGTCTTCTTAAAGCAATCAGTCTCAAATTCTTAAACCTGAGCCGTGTTTCCTAGGTCTGCTGGGACTTGAGGTTCAACACCATTTGGCACTCTTGCCTCTGACCTGAAAAGTGGAAAAACACTCATTGTCATTTAGGCTGTTCCAAGGACAAAAAGAGCATTGAAGGAAATCGTTTCTCTGTGAAAGAGCTCAGGTTTCATCTGTGGAATCTGATGGAACCTCTCCTGTCTTACTGGTCAAGCAGAAAGCAAGCAATCCCATAGCCAGAGACACATAGGACTTCACTTAGTGAATGTAATACTAGTTGGCAAATCATCTCACACTTCAATTAGCCAAGCCCAGGATCAACATTTTCAGAAGCTTTCAACATTTGAGACCTGAGCTGATGCTACAAAACTGTCTTTGCCATGTATAGCCGGTGCCCCCGCCCTTTGGAACATTCTCCCCTGAGGTGCGACGGGCCCCTACCCTCCTGGCTTTCCAGAAAGGTTTAAAGACCTGGCTCTGCCAGTGTGCATGGGGGGATATGGGCTCTAACTGTCCTTGGGTGTGCTTAGCACCCTGATGACGCTCCCTTGAATTATTCCCCAACTTTCCATCTTGCTTGGAAGCTATGTATCATTAGGTCTGTTTTATATTGTATTTTAAAAAATTTTATTTTTGCTGTAAACCACCCAGTCATTTCAACGAGGTGGGTGGTGACAAATTTGATAAAAAAATAAAAAATAAATAAAAAATAAAAAAATGAAGAGAAAAGCACATTTTATTTTCTTGGGAGTTAGCAACCTAGCATTAACTCATCCCCTCTTTAATCTTCCACCTAAAAAAAAAAAAGCCTTCCAACTGCTTATGATAGGGTTATAACAGGAAAGAAACACATACACACTAAACAGGTGGCACTAGTTAATATTTAAGGGTTTCAGATGGAACAAGTGGAAAAGTTTGACGCCATCCAGGAGATTCAGAACGACTAGGTGCCTCAGAATCAAGTCAGCTTTGGCCAATGAGTTTTGATGCAACTCTTACTGGTATTTGGAGCATAAAATCCTATCACTTCTGCTTAACTGTTGCATCAACATTCAGATACAGACAACAGCATTTAAGTAACACAGAACAAGGAGCTAATTTCCTCTCTTGCAAGGCAGGAGGGGGAAAAGTGATTTGAACACTGATTGCTTCCTTCCTGTTCAAAGTTTTGCATACAGAATAGAAAGTTCTTAACCAGAGCCTGACCGGAGTTAGAATATAATGCACAACGTTCATGACTACCTATTTTTTTTTCCAGTTATAGCAATATTCTCCAAAACTTCAAAAGAAGCACAAATTAACCTTTTGTGGGTTGAGGAAACACACCAGATGAAACGGTCTGCTCTGATCACAGCAGATCCCTGTTCTTTTCAGTTGACACAACGGGATTATGCAAAGCATTGAATGGTGAGAAAGCCTGCTCTTAAAAACATAATAGAAAAATAGCTTCCTTCTGCCTGCCACCCATTCAGTGCCTAAGATTGCAGCAGACTTAAAAAAGTTCTCAAGAAAATAAATCGCTTGAGTAAAGCAGGATTCAATTCTATATCCGCAGAAGATCAAGCTGGCATGATAGCAGCGAAGCCATACAAAAAATTATTCGGCTGAAGCTACAAATGACAAAACAATGTGTAAGAAGGGGAGGGGGGGGAACTTCAGCCAATCTTTCCTGATTTGGTAACTTTCCAGATCCACTGGGACTACCACTCCTAGAATTCCTTCAGTCTTCTCGCTAGCTAGGAATTTTAGGAGTGGCAATTCTTCCAACACAGATGCAGGGAGGGCTGGTTTAAGTAGACTGAATCTTGTGCTCATTTTTACTGGCAGATGGGGGCTGAAAAACTGAACTGATGGCTCACAGACCTGAGGGTGGGAATGCATAGTGCCTTGGGTGTTATTTTCTGCCATGATACTAATTTAGAGCACTGTTTTTCAAACTTGGGCACTTTAAGATATGTGGACTTCAACTCCCAGAATTCCCCAGCCAGCATTTGTTTGCTGATTTAGAGCTTTAAAACTTTTAGATTTTGATTTAGAGTTTTAAAACACTGATTTAGAGCTTTGTATAACAGGGCCTACTCTCCCACCTTCCACTTGACTTAATGGCTTACTCAAGCAGTAGGCCAGGTACATCAGATTTTGCCTTCACAATAGCAATTAAATCACCCCAGGAAATTTAATTGCCTGTAAATTCAGGACAGACCAAAAAACAATAAAAAAAGAAAACAAAAATCAGTTTCGCAACAATTCCCTGTTGTGAGATACAGTGGGGATAAGTACAGACTTAAAATACCAATAAATATTAGGAATCAACCAATATTAGCTATAGTTCTGAGCCACTCTTTCTCTGAATTTTTGATTCAGGGAGGGGAAACTGTTTTACACTCTTGTGCTGTTTTTGTACTGTTGTTTTTAAATGTTTTTAACAATTGTAAACTGCCCAGAGTCGCTGGGAGTCAGGCAGCATATACATTTAATATATTATTATTATTGTGGTTGTTCGCAGAGTCAGCCAGATGTTTAGACTCGATTTGGCATTTTTATCCACCTCTCGAGTCCTTCTCAAGGACATGGGATAGGCAGATGTTGTTTGATGGTTTTATGGTGTTAAAGGTATTGTTGCAGGATAAAAGCTGTTCCAAGTAAAGCTGTCTTTTGCAATTGACTAATGGTAATTTTGTTGTTGTTGTTAATACTACTACTACTACTATTACTACACTTGAGGCCTCCTATGAATTCCCCAAGCACCTTTAACCAGTCCTCTCCGGTCAGTCCCCTGAACGGCAAGGCTCTTGTGTCAAGCAATGGGTTGTTTCCCCATCCAGCCCAATTTATTTTCCCTTCCAGATGAATCAATCATGTTCCTTTAGATTGCAACTCCCATCAACTTTGATGATCAGCTTTGACCAGTGATCATGCTTGAATGGGGCTAATGGAAGCTATAACTGAAGAGACACAAGGCAGAGGTGGACACCCTCCACAAATACCTGACAAACAACAAAACAATTCTGAAAGCAAGGTTTGTAACGCTATATGGCTAGTATTATATACTTGATCAAGTTACAAATCACTTCTGAGTTTGATGAATCAGCATTAAATGGGGGTATCTTGAATACCTAAAGCATTGTTGAGACCTTGTTTAAGAGAAAGTGCACACATACTCATACTGATCCATACTAAGGATCTGCCATAAGTCATTAGACAAACAGCCTATGAAAATCTGGAAGGCCAGCTGTTATCTCTTTATTTCAGGTGGGCAAGAATAATTACTTGCCCACCCCTTTATGGCTCTCTGCCAAGACACTGGCAAAGCCCCTGGTCACCAAAGAAAAAGAAAGGAAGATAGCAGTGGGCAGGGGGCACTCAGAAATCCAATGGCAACATCCCTTTATATTAAGTACAGCAATTGCATAACAAAGATGAAACCCAAAATACAAAAATATACAAACACACACCTTTTTGTCCATAGGTGCAAAAACTTAATTCTTGGGATGCATCTGTGGGTATGCCTTTGTCCCCATCACTGAAGTCAGTGGAGTTTTTCCCCTGGCAAGAGCTGCATACCCACATTATGCTTCAAGCTCCTACACAAGTATAGAATCCCTGAACTGCTCTGACTTAAAAATGTTTCAGGCTCACAAGAAAGTTGGTCATAGCCTACATGGAAGGCTCTGAATTGGGCTAATAAAATTCCAGGGGTATCAAGCAGCGAGGCTGCAGGTTATTTCAATTTCTCACATCTGGAAACATAATTAAAGTGTAATTTTGAAAACAAAGGTACAGTATGATCAGAAAAGTCAATGTACTCTATTTTTTAAAAAGCATTTTCCTCTGCAGCATGAAAATGCCATTTATAATTAGTCCTTATTATACAAAACTAGATGATTATCACTTCTCGGATTGTTTTAGCTATTAAGATGCCTCACAATAACAGCTCAATCACTCTGGTTTGTTTACTTTATTTCTCCATTAAAAGTATGAAAAGCAGTTTGTGGAAATAAATGCAAGTACTTCAGTAAAAATGGTTGCAGCGCGTCAGTGTGTTGGTGAATCTGATTTTCCGTGGACGCTTTTATGCTGTTTCTTCTTAGTTAACCAATTCAGGTTCCCCTAAGAATCTCTTTTCCTGTGTCCCATGTTCATTTCTCTTTCCCTGGTCTGCATCAAATGTGATCTGTAAAAGGGAAGTGGAGAATTTCCCAAAGGATCCAACGAGACTGACACACTGGCCAGTCCGATGGCAGCCCCTCTCTTCCTTTTCAGACCAGGGAGAAGCCTGGCTCCTCGAGAGAAGTTTGAGCCATTCAGTGAATCCAGAGGCATCCGTAGCAGCTGCCATACCTGAGAGTCTTTTCTCGGCATGGGCCTACATCTTTAAGGAATTCAGCAAGTCTTTCACTCTGTCGCTGTTTAGCACACTCAGCCGTTTGAAGCCCTTGCTGACGTTTCCTGTTTCCGATGCTTGGAGAAGGGCAGCCAAGCCCCAAGGCTTCGAGCTGTCTGAAGGACGTTTCTCCACCTGCTGCAAAATCCAGGCACCGTCCCTGGCCAGGCTAACAAATCGCTGAAGCTGTGCTGCGTTTACATTCTTGCTGATGTTAAGGCTCTCTTCAAAGGGATTCTGTATATGGAGGGCAGAGGCCTCTGGCTTGTTCTGTTCTTTCCCCTGCAGATTTCGAAAGGGGAAAACAAACTCCTTGAGTACCTGAGCTTCAACTCGATCTCTGAACAACCTTTCAACCATTACGGGAAGGATTTGACAACACACAGAAGTGACAGTCTACCAACCAAATCTGTGTTGTTTGGAAAGATGGAGAGAGAACAAATAAAAGGAATGATCTGAGTTACTATGGTGGGGAGGAGAGACCCTTGGTAGTGCAAGGACACTGAAGCAGCTGGTAGTGGTAAGATGCTCCTAGACCAGTGTTTCTCAACCCTGGCCACTTTAAGACGTGTGGACTTCAACTCCCAGAATGCAATGCTGGCTGGGGAATTCTGGGAGTTGAAGTCCACACGTCTTAAAGTGGCCAAGGTTGAGAAACACTCCTAGACAGATCTCTTGGGGCTGAATTCATCTCCTTTCCTTAGTAATTGCACCCTTGGTGGCTTCTTGCTGAATTGTGGCATGTGCAATCTTACAGCATTGGGGGCCTTATAAAAAGGGGTTCAGGGGCAACAGTTTGGTACAATGGATAAGGTGCTGGATTAGAAACTGGGAGACGATGAATTCTAGTCCTCCCTTACACATGAACACCAGCTGGCTGGTGATTTGGGGGCGGTCACTCACTCTCAGCCCAATCCACCTCACAGGGTTGTTGTTGTGAGGAAAACAGGAGGCGGGTGCATTATGTATACCACCTTCGGGTCTATAAAATGAAGGCAGGATATAAATCTAATCAATAAACAAATAAATAAAGCATGCATCTTGCTTTATACACTCCCCTTTATCTCTTCCCCATATGGTCCTCATTCCATTTAAGGCAAAGCTCCACATGGTTCTTAAGCAGAGGGCAGGAACTGGCCAAACATTTACATCCGACCCTTGATCTAAAAAGTTAGCAGGAGTGACCAGCGGGGATCAGAAGGCAAACCTTATCATGCTCCCTTTAGTGCAGTGTGTCTCAACCTTGGCAACTTTAAGATGTGTGGACTTCAACTCCCAGAATTCCCCAGCCAGCCTTGCTGGCTGGGGAATTCTGGGAGTAGAAGTCCACACATCTTAAAATTGCCAAGGTTGAGACACACTGCTTTAGTGACTACTTTCCAATGGAACAATTTTTCCACGCTTGTCAAACTGTTTGCTCTTCATTTCCCTCAGGAACACATTTTCAGGTTGTCTAATTAGCTGCTGCACTGCAATGAAACATATATAACCAGAGGTCTCCAATCACTCTAGACAGTAGGTATGTTTCAAATTTTGAGAAGCTGCTGTTGGCATTCTTGCACACCGGTTGTGGGGACAAAGCTTCTTCCCAAAATTGCTCCATGGGAGAAACAATCAGTTACAAAGCCCCAGTATCAGCACAGTGCATTAACTGGTGCTTTGCTCTGTACCACAGCTACTTCCCATGCTTTTAACGACAAGCTTTTTTCCAAAAGATGCCAAAAACGTCTCTGTGAAATTATTTAATGCGGTTACCTTTCGGATGTTTAGTGAATTCTTGTTGAAAGCAAAATTCCCATAGAATTCAAAGAAGTCTCTGAGGAGCATGTCTGTAAGATGAAATGGATGTGAAGTTAGAAAGAAGGAAAAATAAAACCAGCGTTCTCAAATTAATTGGCGGGAATACTAACAACGGCTCTCCTTACCTAATGTTTCTGTGTTGCTTGTTGGAGTAATTTTATTCAAGTTACTAACAAAAGTACAGTCAAACCCTTCAATTATTTCCTTGTCTTCTGTATCTGAAAAAAGTAATTTGACAAGTTCCATTAATTCAGTATCTACAAACAAATTAGCTTTTCTATGATAGGTTGCATAAAATTATAGCACACACAAGTTTATTATTACAATATTTCAGGCACCAAAAAAAAAATAAAAAAAAATTGGCAGTTAAAAGCTGGAGAATAAATACTGTCACTTCAGTAGCTACCAGAGAGTCTTACGTGGAATTTTTGGGTCAGAAAACAGAACAGAACTGAAAGCCCATTGCCCGATTTGAAAAATTATTGCTTTTATTACAGGTAGACCTCGCTTACCGACTGTGTTGTTCAGCAACTGTTCAAAGTTATGAAGGTGATGAAAAAATAACTTTACGGCCAATGCCCGCACTTATGACCTTTGCAGCATCCCTCGGTCATGTGATCGCCATTACAGTCAGTACACATTGTCCTGTGCCTGACCTGTTGTTTTTCTTTTTCTCCCCCCCTCGCAGAGTGGAGAGATTGGAGAGGAAGAGATTACAAGAGAGTAAGCAGGCACACAATGGGGAATATACATCAAAAGCAATGCGCTGGCGCTGGCAGCTACGCAAACAGACTGGTATATTCCCCACTGTGTGCCTGCCTACTCTCTTGTAATCCCTTCCTCTCCAATGAATGTAAATACAAATATTAATTCCACTCTTGGTAATTATCCCAGTGAGCATTCCACAGGCGGGGGAGTGGTTAGGAGGCAAGCAAAAGCCTAAGCTGTGAAACTGATTAGTCTTGTCAATTACAGGCAGCAGCTGTGAATGTCAGCAAGGGCTGGATGTATTCAAACATTCCTTGGGCCTTTCTTCTGAGGAAGAATACTTGCAAATTACCAGTTATGTCCAGGTCAAGAAAAAGTATCAATTCGACTAACTTCAGTTAAGTAAAATGAAGAACAGCTAGTCCTGAATTGGATTGCTAGGAACTGGCAGACTTTTAAAAAATTTGTGAGTCATGATTAACTCAGCTTTTATTTATTTATCTATCTATCTATCTATCTATCTATCTATCTATCTATCTATCTATCAAATTCTTATGGCTGCCCATCTCATAAAAAGTGACCGTGGGCAGCATACAGCAACAAATATAAAACAATAAACATGTCAAACACAGTCGTATTAAAAAAGTTAAAAAAAAAGTCTAATCCTCAAGCTGTTGGGGAAGTAGAATTAAAATTAATCAATTAATTAATCCTTAATAAATGCAGACAAGTAATAAATATGCAAATACAATAAATGTCTCTTTACATGCTCTCAGCTGTGATATTGCAAGTGATGAATGAAATGACAGGGGAAACTCTGATCAGAATACTGAAGTCAATTTTGACAGCCTTGTGACAAAGGTGGCACAAGAGGAGCACCGTATTCTCACTCACCAAATTTATGTACAGTACAAAGTACACTAAAGGTAGTCCTCGCTTAGTGACCACTTGTTCAGTAACCATTCAAAGTTACGATTACACTGAATGAGGTGGTCTTATGACCTGTCCTCAAAGTTGGCTTCCCACAAGCAAAGTCAACGGGGAAGCTGGCAGGGAAGGTCACAAGTTACTCCCACTGCTTTTTCTCCTGAGAAGCCCCCAAGCACCAGGGTGAGTGCTGGTCCCAGGCAGGCGGGCAACTGCCCGTCCACCCATACTTGTGCCCTGCCTGCACTTGTGCCGCAGCAGGCAGCCCCCCAGGCTGCTTGTGAGCTACCTAAGGAAAAGCTTGTGAGCAGGACTTGCAACTTCCTGCCAGCTTCCGCACTGACTTTGTTTGTGGGAAGCCGGCAGGAAATCGCAAGTCAGAGTCGTTTAAGGTACTCATTTAATGACCTGTGAGCCTCACTTAATAACAGTAACAGGGACTGCTGGGATTGCTGTTGCTAAGCAATGCAGTCACATGACATCTCGGTTTATGACTGTATCGCTTAGCATAAAAATTCCAGTCCCAATTACCATAGTTAAGCAAGGACTACCTGTAAATACATGTTCTTATTATACAATATATTGCCTTCACATAGCACATTTCAAGTGTTCAAAGTATCTTGGACACATTTTCAATAATCCTTAAACAGCTTGTAACACAATTACTCTAACTGTCATTTTACGAATGGGCCACTGAGGCGTAGCACATACAGCTTAGACACTGCCAAATGAATTCATGCCTGCAGTGAGATTTGAGCTAAATATTTTTGGAGGAACAGAGAGTTCCCCATAGTTTCAGCTTCCAGCTACATAGAATAGAAATGGGACCTTGGTTGTCTATATTTTTTCTAAGCATCCTTAAGAGTCATCTCACTTCTGGAGTAGATGAGAAGCAGTTGCTTTTTAGCACACGTACTTCTTGTCAAGGGTGGAGCGTTACACAGTCACAGCTTCTATGATAACTATGAAAAGGGGGGGGAGACAATATATTGGTTTCAGTGCGCATGTGTGGAGAAGCGTGTTCAGAAAACATTAACTTTACACCCTACAGCAATGTTTCTCAACCTCAGCAACTTTAAGATATATGGACTTCAACTCCCAGAATTCCCCAGCCAGCCATGCTGGCTGGGGAATTCTGGGAGTTGAAGTCCATATATCTTAAAGTTGCTGAGGTTGAGAAACACTGCAGTAAGGAAAGGAACATTTCACAACCAGTAGTTCTCCAGCAAAAAGTAAGTTAATCGTTCTTTTACCAGCCAGTTTCTTGAGTTGATCCAAGGTGGGAACAATGGGAGGCTGCCTTTGTTGCAGAAAAAACAAGACCATCATGGTTAGAGAGAAATTGGTAATCCAAGCACCAGGAATGCTACTTGTAAGTCCGTGAGTCCACGCCCAGTATCGTATACTGAATGCAAGAGCTCTCACACGTGGGTCAAGGCAGCCATAGACATAAAGGAGTTCCGAACTTTTCAAGGCAATTCTGTTGGAAGAGAAAAAGATGGAAGGGGACATTTCAGCAGCCATGATAATATATTGCCGTAACTTCATGGAAAAAGCCTAACAATATTTTTGCTTTTGCACAATCAGCTAACATTGGGGCACACTAAAATGGACCTCCAAAAGGAAAGCCACTTCTAAGAAGAAAACATAAAAACACTTTGAAATAATTAAGAACACACGATACACCGAGAAAATAAGAAAATGTAGCAAAAATCACCAATATAAATGTATATGAGAGAGAGAGAGAGAGAGAGAGAATGATTTGAAAAGTACATTTGAAACGCTCTATTTAGATCAGTGTTTTTCAAACTTGGCAACTTTAAGATGTGTGGACTTCCCAGAATTCCCCAGCCAGTTGAAGTCCACACATCTTAAAGTTGCCAAGTTTGAAAAACAATGATTTAGATTGTATAATTTTAACAAATAATTGTTTATGAACATTTTGTTGCCCTACCCTAGGATGATGTTTTCTATTTGGGGGCAGGCATGTTTTGGGTGTAATGTTTTCTTTTTGCAAACGGTCTGTTACTATGAAATGACCAATGTACTTTTAAAACAGGATTGCTTTCCCTGGACAGCAGTAATAGAAATGAGTTTGAAGGCAGCTCGGGAATCCTGGGCATAAAAGCCTGGTGAGCCAATTCAACTGGCAACCGCAAAGTCTCAAACAACCTGTTAATTAGAATCAGTAAGCAACCTCAAGTTGTTTCAAACGGGCCGAACTAGCGTCCTTACTGGCTTTGGGCTGAAGAACCACTCCGCAAAATAATGATATTATATGCTACAACGGGTGGCTTTGCCTTCCGGATCAGGAGCAGAAGGAAGTGGCTTTCATAAGGCTGACTATATATTCTGAATATAATCTTTAGCCAATACAGAATCACCTTCCACAAGTAGGATGCAATGGGAAATTGTAAGGGGCAAATGATACGGCTTTCCTTCCCTGTTTCATCAGTTAGTTCCAGAACAGGAGTTAAAAAGAAAAAAGAAAAAAGGAACAGAATTCTTGAGTGAGAATGGAAACAAGGGCTTGATTTAACCAGGAATAGAAGAGCACCATCATCCACGCAAAGGTGATATAACCGGGCCCACGAATCCTTAGCTAAGACATGACCCCGATCTGTTCAACAGAATGAAGCTACTTCTCTTTCTCTCTCGGGGCAATTCATGATCGAGTCATTAACAAAACACTGCTTTGTTTTGTTTCCATGCATGGAACCGGGAAATAAAAGTTCTTTTTTTAAAAAAATGAAAATATGTTCAAAGAGAAAATGAATCGGCTATTCCAAAGAAATCTGCTTCCTCCTAGTGGCCATTCTGAAGAAAAAGATTCTTCCTGAATAATCCAAGCCTGGGTAAAAGTCCATGGTTTATCTTAACCACTTATGGAATAAATGAATTAATTAAGAATTAAATCCTAAATCCTGACCCATCTTATGTCTGCTCCGGCTATTTAGAACAAGGACCATGTGGTGCATACAATGTTCAGATGGTAAGACCTGGGTTCAGATCAGCCATTAAGTTTACTGTTAGTTTGCCACTTTCATCCTAAACCATTTCAGATGAATATATAGTTGCCATGGGGGTCTGTGGGAGAGGGGGGTGTCAGACAAGTCAAGGTGGCGCCCACAACCATGTAATAGAAGCCCCGCCCGCTCTTATGTGCACTGTGACTCATGCAAAAAAGGATGAGGTTTTGATCACATGATCGTGGTAGCCTTTTTTTTGGCTCTGTCAGACAACCACTGGCTTATCGAGGAGCGGTTAGCGGGGTTCAGGTTCAGGTCCACCATTGCCCATGGAAGCGCACCTGGTAGGACCCTTCTTAATCCAATTTATCGCAACTGGCTGTTGTTGTGGGCATAAAATGGTAGTACTATATGCTCCTCCTGGAGGAAAGGCAGACTATAAAACTAAACAGTAACAATAGCAAAAATGGAAATGTAACTTTAAAACCTTATAAAATGCTTACCGATTGTTTAGTGTCAAATCACACTGAAGCCCGGAAGGCTGATGGGAAAATCTCACTAATGGACAACGAGCATTAAGTATCTTCTGGACACCCTCACACCCCGGGCCAAAATTATCAAGAAATTCACCAATCACATTAAGGATCCTTTGTGCTGCTATTCGTTCAGAAGGAGCTTTCTTCATTTGGTAAATTATGTTAAAGGGGCTTGTTTTCTAACACAAAAGAAAACAGCATAAAAAGTTAATTCACAAATTAGACAAGTCCCATTCCCAAAGCTGAAACAAGGAGAGGCAGCATTGGAAAATAATGAGAGATACTCCCAAATTAGGCAAAAGGGGGCATACAGTTAACCATTGTAAAAAGAAATGTTTCCAGATAACGGCCGTTTTTATTAGATTTCATGTAACTTTAAATTGCCATACAAATTAAAGCTGCATGGCAACTAAGGCCTTCTTAATTTCTTGTTGTATTTTATGCACCTCTCTGAGCTTCTTAAATTCAATGCGTTCACCTCCTCTACTTCTGTAATGTATATATATTCAACTTCTCAAACAACAAGAAACATCTGGCTCAGAGAGGGAATATTTCTTTACATTGGCTCTTTCTCCAATCTAGTGCCCTCCAGATGTGCTGGACTCCAATTCCTATCGTCCCAATAGAGGACCTGATTAGGGGACATCAGAATCACATCCTGAGGATGTGAGATCAGGGAAGGGTGTCCTGAATGGATCCATCTGGAAATCAAACTTGCTGTTACGTATAAGTTATTTGAGAATCTAACATCTCAAATTCTGAAACTTAAAGTTGGAAGGCTTCATTTAGGTCACTGAGTCCAGCTGCCTGCTCCGGCAGGAATCCAAAGTAAACCATCCCTGACAGATGGCTGTCTGGTCTTTGCCTTGGCACATTCACAGAAAGCAAACTCACCACCTCTTTGGGCAATTGATTACGCTGATGAACTGCTCTTACAGTCAAGGGAATATTTTCTAATATTCAATCAGAATCTGCCGTTTTGTAATACAATGTTTATATAAATGTGCTCATGGTTGGAGGAGAATCCACAGATACCATGACAAATACTACATCAGAGTTGGGGAATCTCTGACCCGCCTGATGCTGCTAAACCACTGTTTTTCAAACTGGGCAATTTTAAGATACGTGGACTTCAACTCCCGGAATTCCCCAGCCAACGGGAGTTGAAGTCCACACAACTTAAAGTTGCCCAGTCTGAAAAACAATGTGCTAAACCATAAGTCACAGCAGCAGCCCCAGCCAGCAGGACTAATGGCAAGGGATGCTGGGAGTTGCAGTTCTACATCTGGTGAACCACAGGTTCTGAACCCTTCTTTGATGCTGGCAGAATTGCACTGTAGTTGAATTGCATATAAACATTTCCATTTCTATCCACATTTCCAATGTGTAACTAGAGTTAAATATGATTTGGAACTTATTTGGGGTATTACATAAGAAAGATACAGGTAATTTCTTGCCATTTTAAAAATCCCTACAGTAAACCTCTCTTTTTATTTAAGTACAAATACCCAAATTCAGAGGGATCCACGCATTACCTTCAGAGGTACACTGTAAGCACCTGGGGCAGAGACCTATCAGACCTGTTCTTCCTAAGTACCATGTATTTAAGCAGCACTACATGAAAAAACATCAACAGCTAAGATCTAAATTCATGTGCAGAAGCTTTCCATCGCCAACCACAGCAGGAAGAACACTGCATAGACACAGATTTTGCCCATCCAGTTTACCTCTGAAGAGTTTTTGGGAGGATGATGGTGGTGGTAGAATAAGAACAGACTGAATCTCAAGACATGACTGGGATATAATTTCCATGATCTCCAAACCTTTACCTGCAATTTCAAGATTTATCAATGCCAGATACAAAGCACTTACAATTCTGACATCTTGCACAGCTGCCTGCTGCTAGGAAGTCTGCCTTTCCTTCAAGTATGTGCAAGCACAGAAGGAAAAGACAATGCCCATTGATGAATGAGAGCCAGTTTGGTGTAGTGGTTACGGCACCAGGCTAGAAACCTGGAGACCATGAGTTCTAGTCCCGCCTTAGGCACAAAGCCAGCTGGGTCATCTTGGGCCAGTCACTATCTCAGCCCAAGGAAGGAGGCAAGGGCAAACTACTGCCGAAATCTTGCCAAGAAAACTGCAGGGCATAGTCCAGGCAGTCGCCAGGAGTCAACACTGACTTGAAGGCTCAATCAATCAATCAATCAATCAATCTTGATGAATAAGCACAGAAAGGAGGGAGGATCCAGGCAGCTGCAACGCCTCATTCATTTCCTCCACGCATCTCAAAAGAACGTGAACACAAAGCACAGGCCTACGCTTTGGGCTTGTATTTTCTTACAGCAATGTAACAAAAGCTGCAGGAGAAAGTGCATAAGCACAAAGGAAAGCACAACTTCCTCCTGTTGCGAAATTTGTCTCTGCTGAGCAATGCAGTACAGTTTCAGAGGCTGGTATGTGGGAAACCAAGGGGGAAACTCCAGATTTTCCCAGGCCAGGTTTCTAACTGTTCAGCTCATGCTTGTGCCTTAAGGCCATTTTGTAATCAAAAGTATCAATGGTGCATATATTTCTAATACTGGAGCCTTTCTTTAGCCTGTGCACATGTGTATACACACACTGGATGCAATATATATGGGATCCGAAGGACCGTATGCCATCTCACTCCCCTTTCCACCTTCCTGCCCCAAAGCAACATCTAGGCCACAGGAAGAAAAGACAGCCAAAACCAGCCACAGCCATCATAATAGTGGCTAATATTTTTTTTATTAAATTTACAAGAGTTTTATCCTGCTTTACTACTTAAAAGCACTCAAAGTAACAAACAAAACTAGTAAATACAAAGATTAAAAATATGATACTCATTTAAAACCATTAAAAAAAAACCCCAGTACAATAGATAAATTTAAAACAGCCTTTTGCAATGGGGAGAGTCAATGAAAAAAATCAACTAATTGAAACCAGCAAAAACAATGGGAAAAAGACAGGTTTCATTTTTTGGTAGAAATCTGAGAGACCCCACAGGATGGGAGTTGCAACCAAAAAGATTTGCTTAATGAGATGCCTCTCTAGCTATTCCTACAAGCTGAGCAGAAACAGGTAAGAACAGGTAGACTTTACACACCTCAGTCTCAATCTGTTTAATGTTCCAAAGCAGTGTTTTTCAAACTTGGCGACTTTAAGATGTGTGGACTTCAACTCCCAGAACTCCCCAGCCAGCATTTGGAATTCTGGGAGTTGAAGTCCACACATCTTAAAGTTGCCAAATTTGAAAAACACTGTTCTAAAATCTAATAGTTTAGGATAATATTGATCTTTCCTGCTGCAACTGCTTCTTTTAAAATATAGAAGCGTAACTCTTTCAAACTTATTAAGAATAAGATTTAGCCTATTCAGGGGAGAAAAACCTAGAAAAGTGAAGAATAATGGGAGATGAATCTGGGAATGGATCAACAAAGTAGCCTAACTGCAGAGGATGCTAATGTCATGGCCTTCATTTCCATCTCAGCACATCACAATTAAATCATTTTACGATACCATTAGAGAAATATTTTACCTTTCTGATAGTATTTTTCCCAATTTTATTCAGCTCCAGGAACATGTCTAAGTCACATCCCAGTTTGCCAAAGGTATTCACAGAAGAACCGAAAGGCTTCACGATACAGTCAGGAAAATAAGTACTTGCAATGTCTTGAATTAAGGAACAGGCTAAAAAACGGAGCTTGATATTTTCTTCGGTCAACTGACATTCTTTTGTGAGCAGGTACAACTGGTCGCTCACCTGTAGAGCAACAATAACAAAAAGAGGAAATATCTCAGAAGATATATGTTGTTAAGTGTCTAGCACTCAAGATACTTGTAAGATACAGCCTAACCTTTTACAATTGTATTCTTATAAGATACAGCATCAAGCTTAACCTTTTCCACATCCTGCATTTTCAAAACCTACCCTTAAAGAACCTTAGAAGAATAGCTAAAAACATTAACAGCCAACACAACTACTCTACAGACAAGGATCCAAGAAAATAATCTTCAAGCCTGCACTGAGGGCACCAGCTATTGATTCTATATAGCAGCAACAATTTAAAGAATGCAGCAAAGGATTTCTAGTTGCAGACGTTTTCAAATATATTGCTTTGGCATCCTGTTGGCATTGTTCTTTTGTTATAATTTTATTGTTCTTGCTGCCTGCTGAGAACATTATGCATTTTTTAAAATAAAAGGACTACATTTCTGAGCTACTGAGAAAAGGGCACCACACGTTTATGTACCAGAAATATGCTAAGTCTACCCAAGCAAGACAATCCAAGAGAATTTGGCCGTATTGCATAAGCTCCCCCAAATGACAAACTGATCCTTAGAGCTGTTGGACAGCAGACAGTTTTATACAGTGGAAAGAAAGCATGGAGAAACACTAAAGTTACAGGTGTAACTTCTATTAGAAAATATTCTTGAGGCTGGTCTTTGTATGAAGGGAAAAAAAAGAATAAAACTGAGACAGGAAGGAATGATGAAAGCCCTGAGAATATCAGGCTAAGGAGAAGGCATGTTATATTGAGACAGGCAAAGTGAGCCTTTTAGACAAGGAAAGGAGGTAAAAGTACAGGGTTCTCTGCTAACTATCCCAACATTCATTGCTCCTCATGGTCAGAAGGGTTCTAGTTACAGAAAGCCAGTGCATGCAAAGTTGAATTCCCAACAAGAACTATGTTTCTTCTTCTAAGTATAGCTTCAAAGATTGCTGGAAGTATTCTCGAATATATTTATGTGGATCAGTGGTGAAATTGGATAAATTTGTAATACAAACAATAGTTGGTTCCCTTTGCTTTGATGTGAACCAGCCATTTGTGGTTTATTTGGCAAATCATAGTTAAATAAACCATGGCTAGTATAATGTAGGCAGCCAGTCCCTGGTCACTTTTTTGTTGGGTAGAAAAGTGGAGGCAAGAAGGAAACTTCTACCTCACCATGCCAAGTAGTGTACTTAATATCTTAATGTTCTTTTTCCTCTAGAGCAGTGTTTCTCGACTTCAGCAACTTTAAGAATTCTGGGAGTTGAAGTCCCCACATCTTAAAATTGCTGAGGTTGAGAAACACTGCCCTAGGGAAATCCTTCAGCAGTTTCTGTCCTGAGTTTATATATCAAGCAATGAAACTAAAATGTTGTCCAGCCCTCTCAGCATTTCTGCAAGAAAGGGCAGGGAGTGGAATTCTTATGTATTAGGAAAAGGCAACAGGAAGGAAACCAGGATCCATATTCTTTTGCTTGGCAAACAAGGTAAGCCCAAAATTGTGGACTTCTGCATAAAGCTAGAGTTGTTTCCTTACAAGATTAATCAAGGTATTTAATCATTTATGGCATCTGTAAAAACATATGCACTTTTAGCAAGTCACCTGATCAATACTGCTCACTCAGCCATATTAAGCTGCAATCCATTTTTCAGTTACACATTCAATGCAAAAATAAACCTAGTTATTTGTTATCAAAGAATTGCAAAACAATCAATGTATGAGCTATAAGTATGAACTTACACTGTCAGCATCACAAAGTTTCTTCACCAGCTTTTCAACCGGAATAGAGGTTTGTCTGTGACACTGAACTGGGATGTGTTCAGAAACAAGGTCTGACTGTTTTTTCAGCATCAAGGTAAGGACTCTAGATTTAAATGGAACAGGATATTCATCCTTAAGCTCTGGAATTGTGATGACCTCCTGCAATGAAGTTATGCTTTCTCTCTCAGAAAATTCTATGACTGCATACATAGCCTGAAGCAATATAAGAGAAGAAACCGGAAAAAAAATATATCAACAATAAGAGCTTAGGTCTGAGAACACAGATGAACTATTTGAAGGATTGTGATTTAACAGTTAAATGGATCTGCAACACAAACAGTCAAGACCATTAAATATGTACTTATGTACTTAACTGATGTACTTAACTGACTTCATTTAAGCAGCCTTCAGGCAAAAAAAAAAGAGAATGTCAAAAAATAATTTCTGTGCCATCTGTAACACCAGTAAAAAAGCAAAATAATATGGGTTTTCTTAAACTCATCCACTGAGGCCTTTCCTGTTTGAAATAAATATACCTTAATATTTATATTTCAATTGCTAACATTTCAAATACTTACTTTACTTTTATAGAAGAAATGATTCTGAACGTTTCCATGACGAGATAAATATTTGAGAAAAGACTTGGCATTGAAATTGGGTGGACAGTTTATTAACACAGTCCTCTGTGCTTGTTCTTGTCTTTCTGCAAGAATTTCATTGAATGTCTTTTTCCCAGAGTCAGTTTCACTATCTAGATTGGAGGAGAAAAAGAGACTAATGTGAAAAACTTAGATGACACACCAGGATTTCTTTTTTGGCAGCCTGGCATCAGGACATAACCCTTACTTTTAAAATATGTGTCAAAGATGACACACGACATTTTGGGTGACACCCCAGTGTTCACCAACACCCAACAACAACTATTTTCCCTGTCTGAATTACCAAAGAAACTGAGTTTGTTTTACTCGTATTTCATTTTTGTAATTATTTGACATTTCTTTATATAATACATAGCACCACACATGACTGGACTGTATTTTTCTTAAATAAATATGTAAACAATTGTTTCTCTTTTGTTCAGGGGTGTGTGTGTGTGTGTGTGTGTGTGTGTGAGTGACACACCAGCAGAGTCAAGTTGGCATTTTCTGAATTTTTGACAAGCCAGGCGCAGTACAGTAGATGTTACTTTGACAAGCCATCACTACAGTAGATGTTACTTCTCCCAAGTCCCTCTTTACAGAACCTGTGATTTCTCTGACTTGTTCTTTATACAGTATTATAATGAGAACGACAGCAAATTTACTAAGAGAAGTAGATTGGATAGATAGGGTGTACATAGGTTTGTTAAGAACTTGAAAGGACTATCTGAATAAGATTTCTCTATATTCATATATAACTACTGCTGTAAAGGCAAAAGTGGGGATGAGTTTACAGTTCATTCTTTTGGCCTACTGCAAGAATGGTAACAGCAATCTCTTGTCTATCAGGAGTTGAGCTCTTGCAGCAAGCACCTTTTTCTAATCAAGTGGGCTACCTGGGATTTGAAGCTGCACAGGAGGCTGACGCACGTAGACAAAACTTGCCACTGCAGACATTTCATCCCCAACATGCCAGAGAGGGGAGGCATTGGCAGCGGGCATGTACGGAAGAGGGTGCAGCCAATGGGCCAACATCACTGTTTGTGTTCATGCAATGATAATATTGGGGAGTAGGGAGGAGAAAATGCCAAAATAACAGATATCCACAAAAGCAGTACCTCTACACCGATCTAATTCGATATTTACCACAGTAAAGAAATCATATCCCTTTAATTCAACAATCTCATGAAGATCAGTTAAAATAGCTACAAAGCGAATCCTATCAAATCTCTTTTGTCTTTCAGATCACAGCAACCCAACAATGGTATTTAAAATGAAAGACAGTATACAAGATTGGATTCAAATTACCTGCAAAGCTTGTTTGATTTTTGCTCAGCACCATATTTATGTACAAAATGTGTGTTGCTTCAATCACAGACTCTAAATTTACTACTAGTATAATTAAAAAAAAAACTCACAGTAGGTAATTAACAAACCAGTAGGTCAGTTATCAATGTAAGAAAGATAACAATTTAACACAAACCTTCTCATAAATACTCACCAGATAATAACCATAATAACCCAGATATAACCATAACATTATTCCCTTAAAGGCTTTCTGAAAGAGCTGTTTTTTTAACTGCTCTTCCATCCGTCCACATATTATAATTTATAAATCATGGTTTCTTGCTTTGTGACCTTTTCATCAATCCACTACAGAATTATTCACATATATCCTAAGCCACATTTAATAACTCTGACTTACTACATAGGCCATAACTGGGGACGGTGATGGCACTATATACATGCTCAACAAATTTTGTGTTTTTTCACGGTGAGTTTTGGATGGATTTTTCTTTTACCTATTTTTCTTAGACCCCCCCCCCCCGCCCAAATTGTTCAGCATTTAGTTGAATTTAGAGTCTGCATCTTGACTGACTCTGGCATCTGGAGAAAACTATTTGGAATGGAAAGGGAAAGAAAATAAGATAGAACTGGATATAAATCTTATCTCTACAAGCTAATTCCCTGGAAGAGGTAAGAGGCAATGTTCACGTGAACTGATAATGCAGTCTTTGTGAATTATTTGTCAATTTGCTATACTGCTCAATAGGGAAGGTTTTGCAAACTGGATTTCTTTTTAAAATGGTATATACCAGACAAACTTACAACCTAATAAGTATTATGCCAGATGTGACTTATGCTGTTTCTAAAAGAGAGCCATCACAATTCCAAATTACCCAATTCTTTTCATCTGGGGTAGCTGCTTAGGGGTTGGGAACCAAACCCTCATGCTGTGGCCTGGACTGGTTTGAAAGCTAATTTTTCAGACCTTGGTGCCCCATTTATCTGCAGAGCTAGCTTCAGCAGAACACAAATGACTAGCCTCAGGAAAAAAAAAAAAAGGATTGAAATAAGAAGGAATAGGTTGTTATTCTTCTAGATTTAAAAAGCAAGACCCAGTTTGATTTGGAGCACATTAGGGTTTTCCATTCAGAGTGCAATAGGCTTTAACTACTTTTGTAGAAATGTGCAAAAGTAACAGCACAGATGATTAACTCGTTATAACAAAAATGCTTCTTGGGATGGGTTGCCAACAAGACATATTGCAAGCAGTTACATGAAGAAAGTAGGGAGGAAGACTAGGCCTAATAATGAAGTGAAGGACAGTAAAATCACTAAACATGTAGACTAAAATAATTACACGCCTCTAAAATGTAAGAAAATGATACAAAGAATATTTTTCACCTATTAGAGGAATATTTTAAAACTGGCAGTAAGAAACCTGCCTGAGAAACCAAAAAGAGTAAGAATGAAGATACGAATTCCCCCTTGATATTCATATCTTCATTCCCCCTTAAGATATGATTCTAAAAGCAGAGCTCAAGAGACTGATAAATGAGAGCAGGAAACAACATCCACGTGGGAACAGAAAAATCTGAGATCTAAATCACAAACTGAACTAGAACCATGAGGTTAGGCCCTCCTTATTAATTTCCCTGAAATTTAGTACTGGCCTCCTAAAACTAGCTTTCATTAACTATCCAAAGCCATGGGCTCATTCAGGTAAAATTATTCTTAGAATCAGTTCTGCCTAGACACTTCTTTGCATCTGATTTTTAGATTAGAAGAACAGTTACATTATGGTGGAATTGGTACCCGTGTGATACTTTTAGTAATCAGTAAAAAGCTAGATTTTTATGAGAAAGAAGATTTATGCTGCTTGCAAATGACCTAGTAGAGCCTAGAGTTTCTGAAAATTTGGCTCCCTCTTATCCAGTACATAAGAGCTCGACTCCTTTCCTACAGCAAAAATAACTCTTGAAGGATGTAATCCACAGGGATCTGTCTTTTCTGATGTTCTTATAATTCCTGTTCCATCTCCAACTATGGAGAAAAAGCTGAATTTGAGAAATCTACATCATGATTTTTCATTATAGTTTTCAGCTAAGGCTGGAGATACAGGCTGAAGAAAAAACATTTAGACTCTTTCTTTCTTTTGCCCATAAAAAGTACAACATACTATTATAAAGAGGATAATTTGAAGATTCACTCATTATAAGCTCAAGGCCTGAGTGCTATTGAGATAAAAGAGCAGGTTCAGAGAAGCTCCCTGTTTGGACAAAAGGTGGCAGAGGACAGACTAAATGCTTAGGAAAGTCTAGATGAGGACGTTGATGTATATGTTTGATACACCTTAGGAAAGATCAAACAGAATGTAGCTGATTGGGAAACCAAGCTCTTTGATAATTACTAATTAAATTTTTATCCAATCATAAGTCTTACCAGAAATGATACTGTTAGCTTGACTGGTTTAGGATCTCGTTTAAGACAGCTTGGAGGATAGAGGGATCTTTACAGATGGTTTGGAATTTTTAATTACAGAACTAGAATAGCTGGATGAATTGATGGACTTTTGTTTGCAATCTCCTAATCTAACAGTAAAATGCGATGCACAGGGTTTGGTGATTATCTCTCTAAATGTTTCTACATTCCTCCAACATCCTCTAGATACTACCCTACTGATATATGGTCGATGCTGAACCAAGCTCTATAGCCCTTATATTTAAAACTTCCAAAAGCTTTAATAACAGTGTTTGATTTCAATGCAAGAGTGACTCCCTTCTTATCAGATGTGGCACTCAAGGATGAAAATATAAATAGAACAGGATTAAGTTTGCTTGCATTGACATTTAAGTTTGGTCTGCAGATATTAGGGAGCAAAGATCCATGATTTATATACTTATTCACTTATCACACAGTGCATTCTAGAAGTATACTAGCCTGCATTTACATGTCTAAAGAAAGAGCCCATTTTTGTTATTACTAGAGGACAGTGACCATCAATCAGCATCAGTAAACCTAATGTGGGATTCTGATATAAGACCCATGTCCACTGCAAGCCTCATGAAAAGTGATTAAAACGGAAGCAGATGTTAGAAAAATCCTTAGTTCAGCTAGAAGGTTGGGCAACATGGTATAAATCCCAAGTGCTATTACCAACTCAGTTCTGTCAATATATGACATTCTTTGCTCTGATGTGTTTTTAAATCCTTGAACCAAAACCACTGAATATAAAGCAAAGAATTCATATAGATTCTTATATAAGATTCTTATAAAGAACCTCAGTGTAATTTGATGAGGACTGTAAAATCACGAGAAAGCAGTTGAAAGAGGAAATCAAAGAACTCAGGTCAATCCAAGCAACATTTTATTTTCTTTTTTTATCTAGCTATTCTGTAAATGACATCATTTCTCCCTCCATGATTCAAGTTTCCCTAGGTTTAAGGCTTTGGACAGATTTATATGGATGATACTGATCTTAATGCTACTTATTAAAATGGGTTTGAAGAGGAGCTTCAGAAAGAGAATAATGTGGTATTAAAAATGTTAAATCTAAGATAGTGTCTTTAAGTTAAAAGAAAAAAAAAGAACTTTATATAAATAATACCAGGATAACAAGGATGCAGGCAGTAAAAACCTATTGCCTTGGAGTGGCCTTTTCTTCCTTCAGATTCCTGGTTTATGCAGCTAGAGAAGTGTTTTTCAAATTTGGCAACTTGAAGATGTGTGGACTTCAACTCCCAGAATTCCCCAGCCAGCATGCTAGGGGACTGAGCTAGAGAGATGCATACTGAGATTTGCTGCAGTTATTGAATAAGCTTTTAATTTGGAAATACCCAGCCTCAGCAAGTCCAATTTAAACATTTTCAAAGTTAAGGCCATCCCAATATGGACCTATAGCACAGAAATATTCAGTTTTACCAATACTTTGTCGGTTGAAAGCCTCCAGACTTTGGGTATATAACTGATGTACAAAACATACACTATTATGTCAGAGCTGAACTGAAAATTGAGGCTATTAAGATCTTAATCCATATTGGAATGTTAAATGATTGGACCAAAGTACTGCCAATCATAGGCTTCTCTTGCAGAACGGATTAGGAAGCAGTGAAAACCCACAGCTTCAGAAATGTGTGAATCTAATTGTAGACTGTTTTATTATTCAGGCATTGAATACTCTGGGTAATGCTTCAAGAACAGCTCGTAAAGAGAATGTTAGATATGAGCGTTCAAATCAAAATAGCTGCCCTGCCAACTCAAGAGCTGCAGTTCCAAATGGAAATGTACCTAGCATTCAGCAAGAAAATGAAGCATCAGAAAGCTGTGACTTACCTGCATTTTATGCAAATAGATACTATAATGAAACTTGGCCATTTCTGTGGCATCTCTGCTCAAGAAAGGCTTTGTGTTTATGGGAGACTGGCAAGTATCAAAGAGGTATTTCTGAACCTTTTTCTTCTAAGAAAATGAAATCCAGGAAGGTAAAAAACACATTCTTCCTACTGAAATAACCAGTATATAAGAAAGTCACTACACCATTAATGCTTCTCAGCTAAGAAAACAATACTTGAATGTGATTACAGTGCACTGCTATGGTGATTCTAAAAGTGAACACTTGTATTTGGGGAGAACAATCTCTCTTTTTAAAAACCATTTTTAAATGTTTTAAATTTTATTTAAGCCTAGTTGTTCTATTTATAGTGTTTTATTTGGCTTGATATTTCAATTCTCTTTCACTATGGTGTTGAGTTTCGATCCATTGTTTTAACTCTGTGTTTCATTCCGTGTTTGCTCAATTAAGGCACAGTTGGCTGGGTCCACATGAACCTCCAGAAAGCAAAAGCCACGTTCCGACAACCTCCTCCCCAACAGCTGGAGCCAGGCTCCTGCAGCTCCTATTTTTTTTGCTGTACTATTTTTCGCAGGCAAACGCCACGAATCAGAAGGAATAACAGCACCCCCACCCCCACCCCCACGACGCTATTTCGAAAATCTACACCGGCCGATCTCGATATAAGGCCTAGCGAAAGGGTTCGCCTCTTCCCTAGCCTGCTTAAAGTCTACCTTCCGAAAGATAAAAGACACCTGTTTTACCCTTCGCCGGCGCCACGCCGCCCGGAACCTGTGGCTCTCCCTGGGATACCGCAGCGGCTTCCGCGGAGCTGAATCGGATCGCGGCGACCCGTCGCTTTGCCACAACCAGTCGGGATAAAATCAATCCCCGCCATTGAAGCAACAGAGGCAAGGTCCCCGTGGGGGCAGCCATTACTGCCGAAAGGAAAGAGCTCGGTGCGCCTGCGCGCCGTGACGGAAGTCGTACGGGACAGAGTGGCGCGAGGGTCAATATTCCTCACATGACGTATCGCTTTTCCACTGTGTGAAACCCTTTCAGCTTCATCCGAAGAGTGGTTGGCGGGAGAAAGACTAACCTGACAAAGGCATCAGCGTTGTTTTACTGCACTGGATGAAAAGTCAGACTATTTTTTGCTCCAGAGGAGATTATGCTGGAATTATCTCCTGTAGTTGATATTGCACATCTGTTAATCAGAGTGAGGTCTGCGGATTTTGAACAAGGAGACTCCATTGAGATAGAAGTTAATGGCTTTGTTAACAACAATCGGCGTTTTGCTGAATTAACGTGGGGGGGGGGGGGAGAGCAAAATGTGCATTGCAACTATAGGTCCAATGTTGGGAAGTTGGATTGTCTTCACATTGTATGTTTCATCATTTTCACATCTTCGCACTTTGTATCAGATGTCTGTACATCTAACTCACATTGGCTCTTCTCAAACAGCTAAGAAAGGTGGACCTGATTGGTACAGGGTTGTAGGCTAGATTGGGAAGCTGCAAAAACATCCTGAAAGAATCAATAGCCAAGCACTGCCATACAGTATTGCTGCCAAGAAAACTACATGAAGTCTGATATTTCTTTATATTTTATGGTATTTATAAACAGACCCAGGCCCAAAGGACTCTGGCATAACAGTGGCATAATAGAAGGAAAACAACAATATCAACAACATAATAAATAGCTAAATCAGTACAAAAAGAGCCAGTTTGGTGTACTGTAGTGCAGTGTTTTCAACCTTGGCAACTTTAAGATGTGTGGACTGGCTGGGGAATTCTGAGAGCTAAAGTCCACACATCTTAAAGTTGCCAGGGTTGAAAAACACTGGGGTAGTGGTTAAGGTGTTGGTCTAGAAACCAGGAGACTCTGAATTCTAGGTCTCCCTTAGGCATGAAAGCCATCTGGGTGACTTTGGGCCAGTCACTCTCTCTCAGCGCAGCTCACCTCACAGGGTTGTTGTTGTGGGGAAAATGGGAGGAGGAAGGAGTATTAGGCATGTTCGCTGCCTTGAGTTACATATAAAAAAAGGTGAGATAAAAATATAATAATAGTAATAATACCCAAAGCAAAGCATAACCACAAAAAACAATGCTAAAACTCCCCCATAAAACCCAAGATAATTGCCTGCATTCAGCCAGCTGGGATGGAAAGCACGCTGAAATAAAGCCGTTTTTGCCTGTTGATGGAATTGCAGCAGGGTGGGTGCTGCGTGCACTTCCTAGGGGGAAAGTGTTCCATAAAAGAAAGGCCTGCTGTTTCATCCACACCCTGAGGACCTCCCTCAATGACTGGGTCGGAAAGCAGATTCAATTCTGGCAGGCATTGCCTGGAGCAGACTTCACCCCTCCCAAAGTGCATTTTTCATATACCAGCCCTGTATTTGTCACTCAAGGAGGCCCATAATGACAAGCCTGTCCTCTGCTATTTCATAAAAGGCAGCACTTAGGATCTTTGGAGAAGTAATCAATTGCTGGATGAGATAAAAGGAGGCACTTTCACTGGGGTATAATGGACACGAAGAGTAATAATACGTGTAAGTGTTCTCTTTCTCAGGATTTTATTTTCTTCATCGAAGAAATGAATGTCCCTGGTAAGTGAATGTGGAGGGGGATAAGCCTAACTGGGAAGTTCTCGAAGGCTTTCACCATTGGCTCCGAGTGCTCCTTCCACCTGTCCCATGTTGATGTCTCAGAACAGAAGTGCATCAATTCCCCAGAGAAAACAAGGGTTATTAAAGCAGGCAGGGCTGACAGATGTGTGCACGTGTGCTTGAAGCGATGACATGCTTTCAGTTTTCACACCCAGACATGTAGATAACCACCCATCCTGTTTCTTCTTTGCTCTTAAAGACTGACTATTCAAAGCAACCTAATTAAAATAAGCCAGTATTTTCATTCAACCTACTGTGTGCTCCAGCATCCCATACATTCAAGTGTAGCAACAATAATGTCACTTGATGTCACTATGAATGGGGTAGGTTGAATCTATGAAAAAATAGCCTCCATACAGGGAAGCAGGCAGCTTTTCGATTTTAATAGAGCTGAAATCCATTTAAAAGCGCTAGGTAGGCTGGTAAATGTCTACTGGAGCAGACAAGGGCAAAGATGACATTTGTCTTCTGCCTGGGCAGAGTGCTGAGTAAACAGGAAGCAACTGCAACATGTCAGAAGAAGAGGGTGGAGAAGGTGAAAACAGAGCATCAGCCTCTTAAAGTCCTTGCAGTGTAAACTGCTCTAAATTTACTTGGAAACCTACTTCGAAATTGTGAAAAACGTGAGTATGTCAAGCGTGTGTGGTAGAGGAAAGCGGCGACAAGGGTTCTGATATAGGTTGAAAACATCCCCAATAGATTTGGTGCCCTAAAGTGTTGCAACTGTTTCTTAGAGCCTTTCCCCACTGCTGAATTGAGATGTTATCCACATGGGGTCAGCACAAAACTAAACCAGCATGAAACTAGCTATTTCCATTGCTGATACCAGTCCTGCCACTACTACCTGTGGATCAAGTTGTTGCAAACACCTGAGTTCCCTCCAGGGCAACAATCTTTGCAACCAATCTTTGCAAATTTTACATACTGTCTGGTTGCATTGGAACTAGTGGCGGGGGGGGGGGGGGGGAATCAACTTTAGCAATATTGTAGCTAAGAATAATTTAAGCCTGTCTCATCTGTCAGCTGGAGATAAGATAAACATAATGTCATGGACAAACAATAGAAAAAAAGAACTTGCGTGTTCATGTCCTGGTTAGGTACAAGTAGGGAAAAAGCCCTTCCTCACAGCCTGAGGACCTCCTCAGAAATGCTGTCCACCAGCCTTCAGCCAATGGAAATGACGCTGACTCCAGCATACAATTTGCTGACCCGACTTGAGATCCCTATCCTTCCCGATGAAAGACACTGGCAAATACTGCTGTCCTTATTTAAGGCGTGCAGGGCTCAGTAAGAGCAGAGATTGCTGGATTCCCCCAACTTTGTTGCTTACCTCTCCTCCCACCAAATGTCACCAACCAGTGGGTAAGCATTAACTAATCAGTCTCCTTAATGTGAGCAGGGGCTGGGGGAAGAAGCGAGCTATTACGGATGGCTAGACTGGCTGTTTAGGCATTTGTCAAAAATTGCTCTGGTTTGGGACAAGTGTTTTGCTGATTTCAGCTACTTATACTGTGTAGTTAGGACACTTTTGAACACAGGTTTAGCACTATTCCAGAACAATGCTAAATCCATGTGGGAAAAGTTGCACTGTGGAGCAGCAGAAAGGGAGGGAACCTGCTGCTGCTTTCCTGTTTCACCATATAACAGCACCCCCTCCCCCTGCAACCACCACTGATGATCAGCTGCTCTTCAGGTCTCTGAGCACTCCCATTGCCAAAGCAGAATGCCAAGGGCCTGGATGGAGGGGGTATGGCTGCACCTGCCTGAAGATCAGTCAGTGTTGACTTCCGGGGAAGCAATGGTGGACTGAAGATGGCTCCGCAAGAGCGGAACTGATGGCTGTGGCGAAAAGAGGAGCCGGTGTATGGATCAGCTCTCAAAACTCCTCTCCGGATCAAGGAGAGGACTAGGATCGCCCACAAGCGGGCTCCATACAGAGGCTCACCTGCGAAAAGACCACAAAACTGTGATCTCCAGTGGGTTTGGGTTTTTTAAATTCCTTTTTCCTTTTGTTTTTCCTCTCTCTTTGCACTTTTCTTTTTCTTTAGTTCACTTTTTATATTTCTCTTAGTTTCTCTTTCATCTTTGTATTTGTAAACTTTAATTAAATTATTACAAAAAAAAAAAATCAGTAGGTGTTAGGCTGTACCTCCTAGGAGTTACCAAATTGCATTCAGTGCCCAGATGGTAAAGTGTATCAGACTGTATCCATAGCACAACCTACACAGATAAAGGGAATACACTACTTTAACATTGCTACAGGTAAGAACAACTTACACCTGTCTCACTCATAAGCTGATGATCAGAGGAAGGCAGTGTCATGAATACCTAGCATTAAAAAAAAGGTTATTGGTGGCTCTTAGGTTTCTGCCAAGTTATAAGAACAGAATATGATCCAGTATAGAATACATGCTTTGTACATATAAAAACACACACTCATTATTTGGTATCTCTAGATGAAATGCTACCTTGCAGACAGGAGGACTATAAACAATAATTGCTGGAAATGAAGCAGCAGTGGTTCTCCGCTTCAATAGGAGAGAATATCTGTAGCTCAGGTTTGAACTGTGGTTCTTGGTGCTCTCTGAGCTTGTCTGTTTGCTTGCAGACGTTTCATTATATATAGTCCTTGCTTAACGACCACAATTGGGAGCGGCAACTCTGCCACTAAGCAATACTGTTGTTAAGCGAAACATCATGTGACTGTGAAGGCCTTATGACATCAGTTCCACTGCGGTCATTAAGCAAGACACCATGTGATCACGACTTGCAATTTTATTGCTGGCTTCTCCATTGACTTTGCTTGTCAGAAGCTGGCTGTGAAACGCACAAAGGGTGATCATGTGACCATAGGACACTACGATGGCTGTAAATGTCCACTGGTTGCAAAGTGCCCAAATGTCAATCATGTGACTGCTGGAATGCTGCAACAGTCTTAAATGCAAGGACTGGTTGTAAAGTTATTTTTTTGGCACCATCGTAACTTTGAATAGTCACTAAACATGGCAGTCGTTAAGTGAGGTCTACCTGTACCCAACTAGGTAGCATAATCAGTGTGAGGGAGTGTGGGTTTTGCTGCCTGTTTATATTTCCTCAAGTTTCTTGAGGAAACTAAACCCCCACCAAAACTGGCAGGGCAAGCTACTGCATAGAAACAGGCAGTGAACCCTACACTCCCTCACACTGATGATGTTACCTAGCTGGATAATGAAACATCTGCAAGCAAACAACCAAGCTGAGAGAGAGCGCCAAGGACTCCGCAGTTCTCTGTTGTCCATGGTCTGACTCAGTGGAAGATTCCTTCATCTGTAGGTATCATGCTGTAGGGCCCCAGGGACACAAAGTCACTGTAGTTTCACTTGTCTGTTTGCTTTCTCTCCACACAAAGTGACTTTTTACAGTTCTTGTTTATGAGATTGTGAGAATTGTTGAATCCCCTGATAACTAAATGCGTGCTTCATCCAACACAAAGGTTTAGAGAGAGAAAGATCTCAACCTGCTCCTGTGAAATTACATTTTTTTTTTCCTGACAGTTGGTTGATTTGCACTGTCCCTTTGATTGGGGTGGGCCAGCTTTGATGGTTAGAGGTTTTATTGCATTATTTAGGATGACCTTGTCCATCCCTTTTTTGTTTTTCCTCAGGCCTTTTTTAACGGGAAATGTGTGTGTGTTTAAATTAAGCTAAGCCTGTTTTAAGGTTCAGCCCAGTTTTGTATTCCACCTCAGGATGGTGGGAACTTATCTTACCGGTTTTGGGCAGTTGTGATGTGAGGAGGCTCTTGGACTGCCAAAAATCAGTTATCGTCCTCAAAGAGAGCTCACAAGCCTTCTAACACAAAGCCCATGGACAGTTAGACAAACTTGAATGATATAATTCAGGGTAGAGGGCTAGTTGATTTGCAGCTGCTACCGTTCAACAGTTGGGCTTTAGAAATCCTTTCTGTTCCACTGAAGGTATCACCCAATATCTGCCAGTAGATCCTGATGTAGCTTCTGTCCACCCCAGTCTGTCCTACATAGGCGCTTCTGAGAGGTTTCAACCACACCCCTGTGCTATTTGGAGATAAGCCCTGTATCTCTACTGAATTACGAATTCCACTTACGTGAGCTAGGAGTGCTCTGATCACTTATTCTATGACTAAAATCTGATCATGCTGGTGGCCATGTCTTGTCCCAGTATCTGGAGGCAGTTCAAGTCTGGATGGGGAGGAACAGACTCAAGATCAATCTCGACAAGACCAAATAGCTGTAGATGTTTAGGTCTCCTGAATCTTGGGACTTTCCATCTTTAGTCTTGAATGGGGTAGCATAAGAATATAAGCAGTGCCCTACTGGATCAGACCCCTGGCCCATCTAGTCCAGCAATCTGTTCTTACAGTGGCCAACTGATTGCTGAAGAAAGCCCACTAGTTTCCCAGCAGATGACCTATAGAGTGAGTCACACTGCCATCAAGGCTAATAACCATTGACCCAAGGTGCAGGTGGTAGCTGTGGCCAGGAAGGCTTTGCAGTTTTATCTGTGCCAGTTGTTTCCATTCCTAGATCAGAAGGCCCTTCAGTCGTGCCCTATTCATCTCACAAATGGACCACTGCAATGCATTCTGCATAGGGCTGCCTTTGAAGGCCACTCAGAACTTATAGCTGGTCCAGAATGTGGTGGCATAAGCAGTGACAGGCGTGCTGCAGAATGTTCATGTGTCACTGCTGCTCTGTGAGCTGCACTGATTGCCAGTTGGTTTCCAGCTACAATTCAAGGTGCTGGTTATTACCTATAAAATGCTTCATGACTATTTGAGGGACTCAAAACTATTTGAGGGAGCTGATCGTTTTTGGCCATTCAAAATGGGTGTGCTCCAGGTCCCTTCAATTAAACAGTGTCATCTATCGGGACTTAGAAAGTGTGCCTTCTGCACTGGTGCCTGCCTTCTGGAACAGCATTTTTTTTTTTAATCCGCACTCAATCGTTACTGATTCTGCGGCAACTGCCTGGACGAGTCCCTGCAGTTTTCAAGGCAAGGTGTTTCGGAAGTGGTTTGCCAGTGCCTCCTTCCTAAAGCAGAGCCCAGCTGGCGAGCGCAGGAGGCAGGGTTTCCATTGCTTTGCGCCTTTTTCGGGCGTGTGCGGCTTCCGCATTACCAGCAACTGGTCCCATCTCCTTTGCAAGGCCCCGCCAGCATTTTTCCTCCCACCGGGGTGAGAGTACCCATTTATCTACTCACGTAAGTTTTTGAGCTGCTGGGTTGGCAGGAGCTGGGGAGGAAGCAGGAGCTCACTCTGCTGCGTGGAGGTGGGCTCAAACCACTGAAGTGTCGACCATTTCTGGCCGGCAACTTCTAGCGTCATTAAGCCGCTGTGCCACCGCGTTCCCTGGAACAGCATCCTCCCCCTCAAAAATCTGTATGGCTCCCAACCTGATGCTATCCCAAAAGTCCCTGAAAACCTCCAGGCCTTAGGGTGGGCTGGGTGTTGAGCCCTGTATGTTGCTCCTTTGATAAGCTATGGATGCTTTTCCTGAATTTACATGATTCTTTTTCTCTTATTTTATCCTTCTTACTTTTTAAGGTGTAAGTTACCCAGAGTCATCAGGAGGCCTTTACATTTAATAAAATGTGAAATGTCTCTTATTATTTCAGGTTTCCTTTTTCTCCACCCTGATCATAAAATGAGCCAAATGACACATAGCCAGAGGTGGGTCCTTTCCACACGCATGCTACATGAAAAATCCTTTTCACTGGCCCTGCCCAATGAAAGTAATTATACTGTTTTTCCAATAGAATCTCGTGACCTGCCCTTGTAAATCTGCCTAGGTGGCTTCAGAAAGAGACGCCTCTCCTTCCTGTGAAGCTGGCCTTCAAGGACAAAGGCATCATTATAATTAATTACAAGCTTAAGCATAGTAATGATTCTGGCAGTTTTTTTAAAATAGTGACATCTTGAGGCCTGCTAAGGAGAAGGGGCTTGTTCAACTGACTTCTGTTTTCACCTCCACCAGTCATACACCTTAATTCTCCTCCCTTGATGACCTCCACCCTCTATTCCTCCCCTGCATTAGCTTTGCATCCAAGGTAGAGTTTAGGCCTTTTGTTTCAGTTTTCCCATTCTTTTTTTGGATGGATTTTTGGAAGGAAAAACTGGCTGAAACAAAGAAAGAGAGAAGAGAGTCTGTGAGCGCTTAATCAACTTAGCTCTGTGTTCAACAAGGTAAGCCTGTGGAGACAATGTTGGGTGCAAGAAAGAAATAAGATGTTATCTTGAGCTGAACAGAGCTGAGTTTAGATGTCTATGGTGGGAACTGCTGGAGAAAGTAAACTCGTTTTTGCTCATTTTATTTTGTTGTAAACATTTCTATACTTCTTCATCATATATGACTCCAGGACAGTGTACATTATATAAAGGTAACACTTAATTTTCCTTTGAGTTGAACTCAGCTCCTTGTGATGCCCATGTGCATTTTTAAAAAAATAATATGGAAATGGCTTGTCATTACCTTCCTTGGGTTTTTTTTTTCCTATTTCCTACTCTAGCCTATAGCCCTAGAATTTCCCAGTGGTCCCCCATCCAAGTATTAAGCCCAGCTTAGCTTTTCAGCCACAAAGATCAGCTAGATGCTGCTACCTTG
The DNA here is from genome assembly GCA_030867105.1 of Liasis olivaceus. Classification (NCBI taxonomy): domain Eukaryota; kingdom Metazoa; phylum Chordata; class Lepidosauria; order Squamata; family Pythonidae; genus Liasis; species Liasis olivaceus. The sequence goes on from CM061351.1 coordinate 16,223,645, forward strand.
CAGGATGGAGATTATATAAATGATTCATTTTTGAAACCCTTATGCGGTATAAGAAGATGTAATACTCAGAGCTCTGCTAAAAGACCTCCACAAAGAAGATTTGTTTCATTTCATTTCCATTTCCATAACAGGAATAGTGAAGCCAAAGATATAGGCCTAAGATATAGGCTTTAATGTAGTGCTGAAATGATAGTATATGAAGTGCTAGGCATATTTCCAGAGAGAGCCAATTTATGCATATCCCTGTTCTGATTAAAAATTCTCACTGGAGTAATTCAGTTTACTCCCTTCTCCCCAGTCTCAGCTGTTAATATTGATCTAAGATGCTACCCCAGTGGAACATTTTCATGAAGATGATTGATGCTAAATAATCTCACCAGTCAATGTAGGGCTCAAACCAAGAGATCTGAGTTGAAATCTTCACTTGGAGTTGTTTTAGCTTCATTGACTAGGGAATTAATCCCATAGTCATGTATAGGTTGTATAGCTAAGTCAAGGAAGCTCATGCAGAACAGCAGAGTCTTATGCTTATCTAGTCAGAAGTGGGCCTCAGTAAATTGGATGGACTGGATGACTGGAGGAATTGGATGACTGGAAAAGCAGGTACAGGTAGTGCTCATTTAATGACTACAATCGGGACAGGAATTTATGTCGCTAAGCAATGTGGTCATTAAGCAAATCATCATGTGACTGGACCCGATTTTATGATCTTTTGTGGTGGTCATTAAGTGAATCACATGGTCATTAAGTGTATCAGCAGTTTCCCATTGACTTTGCTTTTGCAGAAGCTAGAAGGGCCCCATAGGGCAATCACATGACCCTGGGCATTGCAACCATTGTAAGTGCGAGCTAGTTGCCAAGTGCCCAGATTGTAATCACCTGACCACAGGGGTGTTACGATGGTCGTAACTTCGGGCACCAGTCATAAATCACTTTTTAGCACTGTTGTAACTTTGGATGGTCACTAAACGGTCATTAAGCGAGGACTACCTGTACAACAAAGATGGGACATTTGCAGCTGGCAGGTAGCTTTTCACCACTCCCTGGGCAACCCATAGGTTTCTGGAGAGACCTCCCCATTCTGCTGCCAACTTATCAGTCTTCAGCTAGGTATGGGTATATGGGGAAAAACATCAGCTCCACTAACATCATGGTCTTAGCTGAGGGGAAATGAGATGAGTTATTGAACTGACGGGAAATGAGATTTTAATCTTGTCCTCCATTTTCCAGAAATCATGATGCATTCAAGATTCCTGTTGTCTTACATCAGAAGCAGCAACTTTTATCACCATCATTTGAGGGACTGACACTTTATCCTCATCTTCTACACAATCACTTTTTTCCCTCACCCTTTACAGTTCTTCATCTCCTCCATGTTTCAATACAAGTATATCTATTCGGTGCAGCTTGGCTCCTAATATTAGTTGCAGAGGAATAATGGCAGAAGAACCATGTCTCCATCTACTTGCGAGTATGCCAAAGGCATCTGGTTGGCCATTAGGAGAAGCAAAATGCTGGACTAAGATGGGCATTAGCCTGATCCACAAGATGGAACAGAAGATGCAACTGAATCCCACCCACATCCTCAGATTCATAACGTAACAAAAAATAACCACTTTAGAAACCAAAATGTCATTTATTCATCCATTCATTCTTCATTCATTCACAAGTGCTTCCATACTGACCAGTTCAAACAACTCTTAATATGCATAATATGTAACACATTGTAACATAAAGTAGTAATAAATACGGCTACCCAACCAAGATCTCACACATCACTCTATCTCCAAATGCCCACACCGAAGAGTACTGTCTTAACTGCCTTATAGAAGACCAAAAGAGAGGGTGCCAGGGATATCTCTGGAGACAAGTTTGAAGAAGGACTGCCTCCAGGCCCACATCCCTCTGATTTCTTGTAGGGCTGGGATTATAAGCATTCCTTCTCTGTATGGCTGGGCAGATTCCACCTGGAGATGGTTTCAAGGCACCCAGGAGCTGAGCCAAACTGAGAGTTAGTTCTTATACTGTCAGTGAGGAACAACGTAACTGCAAATTTAACAGGTACAAAACAAAGGACAGATCCAATGAAGGGATCCGTTAACTGGGGTAGGAAGGAAAACCAAATATAAGAACTTTTCATGTATATGTATGTGAGATTTGTTCTTCATCCAGGGCAACTGCTGAAATTCTTTAGATATGGCTTCTTTTTCTTCAGTAAACATTCTGATTCAGAAGTTCTTGGATGTCTTGTGAGCTTGCCCTAGGGATTTATTCACTTGGGAAGTGAAACCCGACCACATGTTTACCTACTATTCTGCTGTTTTGTTTTCCAGGAAGAAGAAGTGTTCATTTAGACAATGAATGAGCAATTATATTAAAACAATGAATTCACACATAGTCTAAAGAAGGAATTTCATGGTTAATTTTTCACAGAATGGAAGGTTCTTTTTTTAAAAAAATCTTTCTTGGAGGGAAGTAATTGCTATTCCATAAACACAATTCAGGAATCCAGGATTTGGGACTTGCTTTAATTGAGCAATTGTGTGTCTATGCCAGGGCTTCTCAACCTTAGCAACTTTAAGAAGTGTGGACTTCAACTCTCAGAATTTCCCAGCCAGCCTGGCTGGGGAATTCTGGGAGTTGAAGTCCACACTTCTTAAAGTTGCTAAGGTTAAGAAACCCTGGTCTATGCCAATATACAAAAAGTGAAGTGTCCTTTGAGTCAAGCTCAACTCCTTCTGATTTCATGGATGTCTCCATGTAGTGTTCTTAGCCATGATCGCCATTGCCTTCTTCAGGATGTTGTTTGACTTCCCAGTCTAGTAACACAACCTGAGATCCCCTGGGGATCTCCTACCAAGGACTAGCCAGCCCCAACCTTGCTTTGCTTACACACACACATTTGCCAGTTCATATCATATATCCTTCATACGATAGATACAAGTCCATTCACACTTAGACCATGCTAATGCTGACTACCTATGGTGCCATATAGCAATTCTCCTTTTTCTTTAATTCTGTTTATCCTGGGAAAATTAGGAAAACATGCATAAAAGGGAGAAAGTTCCATTCTCTTCAAATCTGTACATTTCAACATATTGTAGTACAGTGTATCTATACCAAATCCTAGTTTTTAAAAATTCAGGTAAGATGGAGTACATTCAATGTGAACCTGAGCAGACACCCCCTTGCAAAAAAATTCCCTGCAGTTTCTGTCTCCCTGAATCTTACATGCACTGCAAATCTGTCCAGGGATTTCTCCAAATCTCCATAGCGGATTTTTAGGCTGGCTGGCTGTGTTAAGAGGAGAAAAAAATATCTTCTCTGGTGCGTCCCATCTCATCAGCAGAATGTAATTCCATGAGATTCTACCCTCTATTACCTCTGGCCTATACTTCCTAAACATGGGGGCATATTCAGCAGTATCCTCTGATGATGCTGAAATATAACTCTCAAGTCTGGGCTGAAAAAATTGCTGGAAGGAAGCAGAGTTGGGGTGTTTGGTATCTGTGCTGCCACCTAGCAGCCATCCAGAGCTTTGCAGCCCAGACCGGGTAGACTCAAATGTATAGTTTAGCACATTTAGCAAACGTATAGTTTAGCACATCAACTTGTCTCTGTATCTCTTGTACTAAATCTAAGACTTTGTAACTGAATGAAATATAGGCTGGATTCCCACAATATATTCCGAGGCGATGTGATTGTTTCTGGTTGAGCACCTTACCTGAGCCCAGCCAACAGAGTAGTGGTTTGTTCCACAAACCATGGTTAGACAATGGTTTGCATGTTACATGCACAGAGTTATTCTTTTAAATGAACATGGCTCCTGGGTCGAATTTTAGATTACGAATTGTAGCAGGAACCATGCAAGGGTCCACCGTATTGCTGCTGGTGGTGGTCTTACAGGAACTTGCCATTTTCAGGTCGTTTCCCTATCCCCAGCCCGTTAATTCAGTTCCTAAAGTTCTTTTCTTTTTTTCTTTTTTCTTTCCTCAGGAGACACACAGCCCAGTTCTAAAGGAAAGAGGGTCCTCGTACGCCTGTTTAGCTTTTGTAGGTCAAAAGGAACTCGACCGAAAAGAAAAGGCGGCAGGGCTCCGACCCGCGGGCGGAAACACACGGATTTCGAAACCTCCAGCGGAACGAGAAACGTGGCCCGAGACAACAAGTTGTCGCCTGACCGGCCCGGCCCGGCCCGGCCCCTCCACGCCGCAGCCCCCGACTGGCCTTCCGGGTTGCTCGACGAAGCGAAATCGAAAGCGACGCAACTGGACCTTCCGCCCTCCCAGGCGAGCTCGGCGGGGAGGCTGGATTTTCCGCCCGGCCCTCCCCTCCCCTCCCCGCCCGGCTTTTCCCGTTCCAGCAGGAGAGCCGAGCGCTCAGCCTGCCCAGCGGCCGCCGAGCGCGACGGGCGGAGAGAGCCAGCGCGCTCACCTGTGTGTGCTCGCCAGCTTCTCCCTCGCGGGGACCCTTTTCTCCTTGCGCGGGACGGGATTCCTGGAAGGGACGGGACGGACCCAGCCCTGCCCCGGTCGGCGGTCGGGGAGAGGGAAGGCGGGAAGAGCGCGCGCGCGTCCGGGAAACAGAGGTGCGAACGCAGAGCCGCTCCGCTGTGTAAGTAAACCAGCAACCTGTTTTCCAGGGAGGAGGGGGACGGGTTTGGACATCATAAAGCCCCTTCTTTCTTTTGGGTTGCTATAACCCTGTCCTGATCCTCGGCCGTTTATGGTCAAAGATGACCTGGGAATTTCGACGCAGTAGCAACTTGTGTTTGGAAGAGTGTGCTTTTGCGTTGTGCTTTTGCGACCGTACTAGTGGGAAAGTGGGAAGTGTTTTGTGCATTCCATTTTACAGCTGGGAAGCTGAAACCAGGAACCCTTTGCACCGGGGTTAGGCTCTTCATAATAGTCTTCCGTGGCCTTCGTAGGTCCCTTTAAATAGTGAATGTCAGCTCAGCGTTCGGGTTTTCCCGATCCAAGCCCATTTTTGAAATGTAGTCGTTCATACTGTCTGGACTAACGTTTCCTATCTGGACCCTTCCACACACCTTATTTCCAGCCTAGGGAGCACCAGGTTGGGAAGGGTGGTAAAAAAAATCCTTTTGTCGCTCTTCTTGATCTGGTTTCACCCCAGTTTGCTTGCTAAAATGTGGTTGATTCCTTTACTGGGCTCAGCTAAGCAATGGATGTACGTGTGCTTAAAAAATAATTGCCTACAAAATGGACATGAACTTATTTTAAGCTATAAATGTGACATGCACTAACTTGAAACTGCTGAAAGTTTTTAACATTGGAACCTTGAATTCTTGTATCAGTCGATTGGGAATGGATCTTAAGGTTGTATTGGTTGGAAGGCAAACTTACACAAGTATCTGTTTGTCTTCCATGTTAGCAGTCGCTAAATGTTCCCATCACTAGTGTGGAAGAAGCTCAAGGGAATATATTTGTCCTTGGAGAGGAAGGTGAATCTGTGCTATGAAATCCCCTTTCCAAGTTTGCAGTGAGTGCAGGACCCTCCTCTCCTTGCTTGCAATATGAGAGTAACAACTTTAGTCTACCTGATAGGGCTGTTGCAAAGGTTAAGATAGGCTATGCTAGAAAGTGCTCTGAATATTCTTTCTCCAGCCTGTCCCCTTCCAGATGCAACGGAATTTCAGCTTCCAAAGTTCCCAGCAAGTCCATAGCAATCCCAAAATCTCTGGAGGGCACTTGCTTCATTTCCTAAAGATGCCTTAAACCACTGAATTAAGAAAGAATGTTTATTTTTCACAAATTAAAAGTATGTTTATAATATTTGTTTGGAATTGGGGCATTCATCTTGTTTATTTCTCTCTGTACAAATGCCTGAAAAATATGAAGAATGTTCCTAAAACCCTGCGTGTCTTATTGTTTTGAATTGAGACTACTCTGGATTTTCCTATGCAGAAATTATATTTGGCTGGTGCAGGGCAGGAGACAAGGGGCAAAGCCCCCCCTTAAAAAAAACTGGCTTGTTCCCCATTTCAGATAAGAAACAGAGTCCATTTGCTAAAATATACAGAGTGTAATGAAAGCTCAGTAGACAAAGTCAGGCCCCATAAACAGTTTATTGTAAAAATTATATTAAATGTTTGAATTGGTTGCCATTTTCTTCTAAACACTTCCTTACTCTTTTGACACATGACCTTTGACCATTCCCAAGTACGGGAACATTTTCTCTGGGAAAAAAAAAAAGCATATTGTGACTGGCCTATGCGGCCTGACTTTCACCCTGTATGTTGCTGATAACATCACTGAAGGGAAGAAAAGACTGGATCCAGACTGAATCATACTTCAGAAGAGGCTCAATGAAGTCAGTGGGACTTCAAGGTAATAATGATGAGCTCAAATCCCATTGCTTTCAGCAGGCCTCTCCAAGTATAATTAAGCCTGGGGTCCAATTTAAAGGGAATGTGGATTCTTGTACTTATTTTTAATAGAGGATACTACTTAGATTAAATGTGCCTGTGTCCCCAGATATCATATCATCATATTCTCCTGTCTTCTTCCTCCATGAAACCAACCCATGATTGACCTTTATTTATGTATTATTTCCATTTATATGGCCGCCCATCTCAAATTCATGACTCTGGGCGGCTAACAACAGTTAAAAACACTATATTGAGATGTGAGGCATTTGCTTCTCTTCATGATGCTAACTGAGATTGGACTAGGTCAGTGTTTATCAGCCTTGGCAAGTTTAAGATGTGTGGACTTCAGCTCCCAGAATTCCCCAGCCAGGACTCCCTCTCTCCTGGGGTTCCGGGGAGGTCTTAAAACCTGGCTTTGGTCCTAGGCCTGGGGTTAATATATTAATGCATTTTGGGGGCCCTCTTGCAATCTGTGTTACCCTTAAGATTGTTTTAGTCTGGGCTGTCTCTGTGGTTTTATGGTTTAATTGTTTTTATGGTTTTTGGGTTTTATATGCTGCCCAGAGTCTGTTGGTGTTGGGCAGGTATTACAAATCTGAATAAATAAATAAAATATTAGGAAAGGCAGTTCAACCGCTGCTCCCCAAAGCACACAGAAGAGGAAACAGCACCTTTCTCACTCTCTTTGGGGAATTGTATGGAAATATTTAAAAGAGAATTCCTGGGTAGCTGAGAAGAGAAGCCAGCGAATGGCATTGGCTTGCTTTTTTGCATTATCATTTGCCTATTTATTTGCGGAATGAAGAATCCTGAATCCCCAAGGAGAGGAGGTGAGTTGGGTTCTACTGACCAAGCAACTCAGCAGCTGCCCAACCTCTTAGGTGGCTTTCCTAATAAGAAAAGAAAAGCTAATAGCTGGAACCCTCCTGCCTTCCTGTGTTAGTACATCCCAGCCGAGAAAGAGGAATGGCATCCTCTGAGAACCCTCATCCTGGCATTTTGGGTGGAGTGGGCAAAAGTATGCTGCTAGCCTGACACTCCAGCATCAAGTTTGTCTGGATGCTCCAATCCTGAATCACCTGCCACGTTGATCTGATAGAAGTGAATTGCATGAATCAGACATATGGAGAAATGTCACCGAAAAATACTTGCTTCAAAATTAGGTCATGTTTCAACTCAGTGGGGACGTAAAAACACACAACACTTGTCTCTGCCCCAAGGAATGCTGGTTTACACCTCTCTTGATTGGCTTTGCTCGTCAGTTAGTGGAAAGTTAATTGGGGTGCCACCTTTATAGACCTGTGACTTTTCTAGCTCACTACATTTTAAGCATTCCTTGTGGTCAGCATTTAAGTATACATATTGGGCAATGTCGTCTTGACCAGTCCAAATTGCAGAGCAGACTTGCCTAATCTAGTATCCTCCACAGGCTGGCTGGGAATTATGGGAGTTGTAGTGCCAACATGCCACGTGGACACCTGGTCAGGGAAGGCCATTCTGCAGCAAATAATTGTCAACTAAGCATCCTTGCAATCAGCTTAACTTTAGCTCAGGACTTTGTTGTGCAAATCATTTCAAGGGTCACAGGTCCTCCCTTTTGTCTAGAATAAGCTCCCTAACAGCTTCTCTACCTCCTGGCAAGCTTCCTTTTCTGAGAAGATACACTGTACATGGTGCATTCAAGGAATGAGAAGAACAAAATGCTTGGAAAAGACGTCCTATGAGCTTCTTTTCTGGTGAAGATGATCTAGTCTTCGCTTAGAGTAATTGTGATTCTGGGGGCAATTTGCCAAACAATAGAGAAATGAAAAATACGAAGAAGCAACTTACGTAGTAAATGCGCCAAAGTAGCTCAAAAAGCCTTGATCTACTGTCTTAATCTGGCCAGTCCCTTTTGGTAGAATTCTGAGCGCTGTAGTTTGGGACACAGTATCTAGAGACCTCAGAAGTTCTACAAGCAACGTTTATTGACTGATTTATGGGACTTCTAACTTGACCTGATCCCAAAGGACTCTGTGCAGTGTACAACCTCAGCAAGAGAAAACAATAATAATAAACCACTAAATCAGAACAATATCAGAACCAAAAATAACCCTAGAAGGCAAAGCTAAAAACCCCAGTAAAACCCAAGAGAGGTGCCTACAGTCAGCCAGGGGCCAAAGGGCTTTGAAAGGAAACAGTGTTAACTTGCCTATGGAACCACAGCAAGGTGGGCACTGCAAGTACAGGTAGTCCTCGTTGAACAACCACTCGTTCAGCGACTGTTTGAAGTTATGATGATGCTGAACAAGGGAGACTTACAATGGGTCCTTGTAGTTGTGACCATCACAGCATCCCAGTTGTCACATGATTGCTTGGCAACTGGCTCGCAATTACGATGTTGCAGCGTCCTGCAATCACGTGATCATCATTTGTGACCTTCCCTGCCAGCTTCTGACAAGCATGGTCAATGGAGAAGCCCTCAGGAGGTCTCAAATGGCAATCGTGTGATTGTGGGAGGCCATAACTGTACAGGATTTGCCTAACAATGGCAACTGGGACTGTCAGAACTGCTGTCATAAGTCAGAGTAGTCACATGATGTTGCAGTTTACGACCGCATTGCTTAGCAATGGAGTTGCTGGTCCCAATTACCATTGTTAAGTGAGGACTACCTGTACTTCTTCTGGGGAGAGTACAGGTAGTCCTTATTTAGCGACTGCCTCATTTAGTGACTATTTGCAGTTACAATAGTGATGAAAAAGTAACTTTGTGACCAATCCTCGCATTTACAACCTTTTCAGGTCTGTAAAACAAAGGAAAGCTGAAGTAACATCATAAGCACAGTTGCAGTTTCACTTAGTGACAGCTTTGCTTAACGACCAAGTTGCCAGTCCCAATTCTGGTCGCTAAATGCAGACTAACTGTTCCATAAGGTGGGGCCTATTACAACTGCCATCTTTGCACCTCTCCTTTTGGCCCCCAAACTTTTGAGAGTTGGGGACTTTCAGCAGGACCTTTCTTGATTGGACTGGCTGATTCAATTCTGGCAAGGCATAGCCTGCTGAATCCTGTCCATTATATGGTGGAAGTTTGTAGCAGGGATACCATCTCCAAGAAATGGCATTAGCGTTTCCAGAAGCTCCTTCTGTATAGACTTTGTAATATCTAAGGCAGTGTTTCTCAACTTCAGCAACTTTAAGATATGTGGACTTCAGCTATGAATGACTGCTTGCTGGGTAATTCTGGGAGTTGAAGTCCACATATCTTAAAGTTGCTAAAGTTGAGAAACACTGATCTAAGGGCTAATTCCTATGCTTACAGCTCATCAGAAAGGTGCTTTTGTTCCCCTGCTCTGTGTCCCACTTTTTCACCCCATTCCTGAGGGGTTACCAATCATCCAGGGGCTTTTTGCAAAGCACAGGAAGGAGAGGGGGCAGAAGGCTTCTCATGTAACCCCTATTCCATTCCTTGCTCTCAGAAGCCAACCCCATGGGTTTCTATTCTGATACAAGTGTGATCCACAGTTGTCTCTTGTGGTAAATGAAGTTGTTCTGTAATACAACCTCCCCCATCTAGAGCTATTAGAATGATGTCAACTATGTCAAGCTCTCCGTCTCCAGAGCTGCAGGTATTCATAATTATCCTGAAATTATAAGAAGATACAGGCAGAGACATTTAAGGACTAAGTGGAAGCATAAACAATGCCATGTTTATCCTCTCTGGTCTGTATGGGCAGAGTTTGGAATTCACTGCAAAGGTGATCAGAAGATGATCTGACGTGATGGACAGCATGTGGGATGTCCTCCCACGATCCTCCACCTGTCTAGCCATGGATCACTGACCCGTGAATCAACAGCACGGAATATTCCTGACCAGAGAAGTCAGCCATAATGTACGGATAAAAGGACATATTCACACAGTGCATATACAGTGTTAAATGAGGGTAATGATTTTTTGGGATTTTTTGGGGGGGGGGTTCAGCATTTAAGGTACTTTGTAAATAAGATTTCAAGCAGATATTTGGGTGTCAGTTTGGGGTTCAGTCAGCAGTCAGGTCCAGATTTCCTAAGAACACGTTGTGGGTTCTTAATAAGCATTGAGCTTGTTAAAGAGTTGCTCTTACCCTTCTCTTCCACTCATCATTACCCAAAAAATTACCAAATGTAATTTCCTGCTTCCTTTTATCAGTTGTATTGCACAATCGCCCTGTTATTTTATCAGAGGCCCAGGTGATATCTTTCTTTTATTTACAAGCCTCGTGCCTTTTCGTGTCACTTACCACCATGTTTCTTTCCAGGGAAATGCATTAGGGAGGAAAACAAATCCCAAGAACTGCTGTTGAATGCCTTTTGATTGGTTGAACTGTGACTAAAATCTCACTGTGTGAAAGGTTGTAAGTTGGAGTTATGACACTGAGGGACTTTTTGTGATTATTAGGGAAACCATTACTGTTCTCAGTGAAAGAGAAAACCTTTCAAAACCTATAGCACTAAAGAGTTAAAGGCTGACTTGGAGCATTTTTTAAAATTCTAATCTACTTTGAATCTGGTCAGGCTGGATATATGTAGCTGTGGAGGTAACATTATTTTTAAGTACGTCTAAAGCCAGAGACAGTATCTTTCAGCTTGGAAACTGGCAGCCATTTAGATTCAACCTGTGGCTGAGTCACCAGATATCCTCCCTCTGGTAGGCATAGCCTTAAAATCAAATATTGTCTGGCTTTTTGACTGTCTTGAGTTTTGTTTTTTTTAAATGGACTGTTTTCACAACAGTAATCATTCAGACATTTGTGTATTGTGACCTTGTAAATTGTCTGCTTTTTTCCCTTGTCCATTGACAAGACTCGACAGCTTAGATTTATGACACTTTATTTCCTGATTCCAGCAATCGGCTTCAATCCAGCCCCTTCAGATCTATGATCACTGTAGTCTGTAGATTACATGACTCGTCACATGTTTCTATGGTGAAATTTGAAAAGTGCATTGTTGTCGATTCTGTATTATTGCTAGCGTAGGTTCTTGAAAATAAAGATTTGCTGGAAAAACATTGCAATTGAAAAACCCGTCTTTCTGATGCTGGAAAAAGTAATTTTATATATAGATGCAAGCCTGAGTATTTTTTTTTTGCAGTTTTTCATTGTAAATTTTGTCACGGATGCCGAGAAAGTTAAACAATTAGTGTGTCCCCCTTTCCCCCCATTTGCCCTCCTTTCCAATTGTCTGTGTCCTCCTTTGCCTGTTCAGATATCTGGTAACCCTACCTGTGCCAAACTTGGCTTCATCAGTGGGTTCATGCATTTAACTTTGCCTAGGCTTTGACTCTGCAGTAGGAAATTCCAGTATGACATTCCAGTTGCAGCAAGATTGAAAGATTTTTTTTAAAAAATGGAACAAAGCCCAGCAGTGTACAGATAGAGAACATCCATGTGGAAAATTCAGTGGAGGACATTTAAATATTTGCTGGCTATGGAGGAAACCTCTGGGCAAGATTTCAGGCAGTCCTCAGAAGCAAATGTGGAGCTGAAAAACAATTTTATTCATGAATTTTGTTTCAGCATATAAAGCCATCAGTGATGTAGGCAGCCCAAAACCAGGCCTGAAATATTCCAAAATTAAGTTGGAATGTTTTCTATTCTTTGTGGTTTGGAGAGAGAGAAAGTAAGATTCCCAAACGCCTTGCTTGGTTTCAACTTGACGCAATCTGGGTGAACACACCACAAGAGTGTGTGAGCGACATCCCCCTTCCCCAGTTTCTCTGTGGCCATGGAGAGGCGTGCTCAGCTCTCTCCCTTCCCTCTTTCTGTCCTTGAAGTCTCCTGCCTGCTGCTTGCAAATGTGTGGTGGTCGTCCTCACGTTTTGGACAAAGCTGGTTGGTAGCTCTTAGTCCCCACAGCACGCTTGAGACAGAACTGGTAAGCGTGCTTTCCACTGATCCCATGTGAAAGCTTTGGCCCAAAGGCTCTCCGCCAGCAGAAAGAAGATAAAAATCTTGGACCAGAAACTGCAGCTATGCACGCCACATTGCCTGGCAGCTTCAGGAGATCAGGTGTCACCTAACCTTGGGAGGAGTTAACCCATATTCCCTGTCTCTTGTGTCACTGTCCAGTTTTTCATCCTTTCATCCGCAGATACATGTGATTCTGTTACGTGAGCCAGGTGAGTTGGGCACCTGGCCTTCAGCTTGAGGAAAGGTAGTTTTAGGTATAGATAGAATAACAAAAACGAGAGTGATTTCAGAGAAAGGTCCTTTGATCAGGTCTAAAGGTCCCAAGTGGGCAGATGAATTTGTGCTGGCTGAGCCATCTTTCTGTCAGAAGCCCCCCTTTTCTCTTGAATTTTCTTTTTCTTTCTCTGATTCCAGTGCCACGTGATTTTAGGATAATGGTACAGTTCTCCAGAAAAGAGGCTGTTTTCTCGAAATTCTGTTCTTTGCATAATAATATTAAACTTGAAAAAAGTAGATTGGCGAAATCCTGGGTTGACGTGCACTTTTGAATATAAAATCTGAAAATAAACGTGTTTCTACAGCCAAATTGTTCTAATGATTTAAAAAAACAAACAAACCAGGAGCATTGTCTATAGAGATATGAAGTGTTGGGGGATTTCCAGTGATCTAGTTGTCTAAAATAATGCAATCCTTGTTTTTCCAGGTTTTTAAAGGAGGCTGTTGTGAATAGGAAGGTTCCTTCTGATTGTGGACTGGGAAGTGATTTTAGTTGACATGTCAGTTTTGGATTCCTGTAAGTTCACTTCCCCTCCCCAGCTTTGTTCTGAAACTGTGTCAAAAATCTGCATAGAAAAAAAATGTAAATTAGAAACAATGTAAGGGAAAGTTAACTCTGTGATACCATTGTTCAGTCCTGTGGCAGAAAAATTTTGGAAGTTTCCTATGGCACTTTTTTTTAGCCTGCAATTTGACTTGCTGCAATGCACTTTGCAGAGAAATTACTTAACGATAATAAGAGCTTCACACGCAACGAAAGCTCTCTGATCCTCATAGTGAAGCAGGCATTAGGGGTGGTTATGACTCTGATCAGGTTTACAGATCAATCCAAGCTGTTGCCTTAGTCTGCAGTAAATGATTTTGTAACACAAAAGAGCACTTTGCTTGCTGAGATATCACATTTTCTCAGCACTTGAAGAACGTAATACCTATCGGCTAGGAAATTGTTATCCACCTACCCAGTGGTTGCAAATATTGCTAATGGAGCTGCAGTGTGATTTGTGGCCGCTGGAATATCACGGGCACTGATTGACTAGTGTCTGCATTGGGGCAGATCATCCCAAACACTCCTGCCCTACAGTCTGTGCTACAGTTTTATGCAATATCCCCATTTTTTCCCCATGGGGAGAGGGTTCCTGCACTAAATTACTATAAAAGGCAGGGAGGCTAGAATGGCAGGCACATTTCAATCAATGAGTGAAGGAAGTCCCAGCGTTTCTGTTAGCACTTAAATGTGTTTTTTTATTATCTGCTGGAAAAGGGCATGAACTCTCTTCAAAACCAATGGTTGCTTAATGCACAGTTGACGTGCAGGTCCCCTTGAATTCAGTGGTACTTCAGCATATGTAACTCTGGATCATGCCCAGTGCCAAGATGCCATGGCTTTAAGTGAGACTGATACCCCGATCACACATTGGCCTGCACCAACCTTTTGCTTTCCAGATGTGTTGGACTTTAGCTCTCCTAGTTTCCAGCCACATTTAACCTTGGTAACTGGGAATAATAGGAGCTGAACTTTAGCACATCTGGAGGACAACATTTGGGAAGAACTGGTATAGGTGCTTGTTTGAAATGCTTCTGCTTTCAGCGGACTTGCTTCAATTATACAGGGTAGAATTGTGGCCTTAAAATGTGCTAGTTTGCATTTTATGATTATGTAGACTGCACAGTTCTGCTTCTTCCCCTTCTTCAATGTAGAGATATGTAAGTTGCCCATACAAAGTACTTCCTCTGTTGCAATCTCTTAACTAACCATGAAATATTACTCTATTTTTTTTAGGTAGAATAGGGGGAAGAGAACAGACCGTAATGGAGTATATGAGTACCGGTAGTGAAAATAAGGAAGAGATTGACTTATTGCTGACAGATTTAAATGTGTCTGAAGTAATTGACATCATGGAGAACCTTTATCCCAACGGTGACCTGACAGTTTACAAAGACAGCCTCATCGCTCTGTGTCCAGAAAAAAACAAAAATGAAGAACGGACTGAATCTTTGCTGTTCAGCCGAAGAGAAGTTTCTTTGCTGCCGTGCGTTAAGTATGGGACTGTGGAAGACTTGCTTGCTTTTGCCAATCAGGTGTCGAACACCGCAAAGCAGTTATGCCGGCACAGGAGACAAGAGTCTGGGATCATATTAAACATGGTATGTGGTTTTTCTAAAACCTCCAACTGCCATTCTGCATGAATGTATTTCACATGGATCATGGCTCAAAGCTGTGGGTTTTGTGGCTTGAATTTAGAGTCTTCACAATTTAGGCCTGGCCGATAAAGACTTTGCTGACCAGCCATTGCTGACTGCTTGACCACAGACATTCCTATACCCTTATCAGGCTGTATAATATCTAAGTATGGACTTAGATATTGTTTGATTCCAGAGTGTTGTAGCGGTGAAGGTGCTGGACTGACCCCCTCAGCTACTGAACCTCACCTGAGTGGCCTTGGGCCTCTCACCCATTCTCTCATCTCCATGTGCCCCAGAGAGTTACTGCTGGGAAGAAGAGGGAGGGGAAGGAGTCCTAGAGATACCACCTGAAGCTCCAGGAGAAAAGGCGGTATGAAAATTATATAGTACAGGAAATTGGGTCCTGAGCTGAGCTATGGTTTCTGGAAGCAGATACGTTAGCTTGGATTTAAGATTCCTTTTGCAGCTGTAATGAATAAATCTCAAAGTGCAATGTGGTAATTAGCACCTAGCTGAGCTTGGCTTCTCTCAAATAGCTAAGCAGGGTTGGACTTGATTGCTACTAGCACGGGAGGTCACGAGGGAATCCTAGGCTGTAGGCTAGACTGGGAACTCAGAAGAAGGCAATGGCCCAGCCCTTCCACTTAGTGCTGAGAAGATGACATGGAGGGGTCAACGAAGCTGCCAGAAGCTGAGCTTGAGGAGGGAGACCTTATTTTCTAAGTTGGTGAACTTTCTTAAAAAGAGTTGCAGGTATGAACATACAGCTAAAATGGAATAGTTTGCCCCTTTCTAAGATGTATAAAGTTATCTCCCTGCGTCACCCTACATGAAATTAGGTTGAAGCTGCTTTCCACCTATAAACTCTGCATTCCCTAACCTTAAATCTCAGCCGTGATGTAGTTAAAAATCTCAGACCAAGACAAAGCTCTGAAGTCTGAGTATTAAATGTTTTTAATTATGTGGTTATCAGGTGTAGTGACAGCATGTTCATCTGACACCAACGACAGCATATTTGTCAGTCCTTGTTCACGGTTGCTATTTTGCAACCATGAGGACTAGAAAGTTAGGTTTTCTTAACAAAAACAAATTAAAGATGGGGTTTCCAGAACTCAGGCTGAAATTAAGATCAGGGAAACAAAATCTTCAGGCTTCTTGTCACCCCTCCTGAAGAGAGGTTGCCCTCAGATTTCCTGTCAATTTCTGTAGATGAGAAAAAGTGAGACTAACTCACAAACCATTGTTTATATTAGCCTCAGCTTAAAACGAGAAGGTAGGCCACAATTGTGAGAAACCATTGGATGGAACTAGTTGGTTTTTTGGCTTCGTTTTCCATCTTTTCGGGACTTTACACAATGGTTTCCAATCAGATATCATACCAAATGATGTCTTGCCAGCCTATTCACCATTCTGTTTTTCAACACTAGCTTTGCTTGTCTGCCAATTCAATCATGGCCTCCCACATAATTAAACTTCCTTAACAGAGATTAATCTCTGTAGAGGCAATTGAAATCCCAGCCACTTTAGAGCATATGAGGCCGGATCAAATATAGCAATCTGCTTCTTATCCCCAGGTATTCTGATAGTTTTCTCTTGGTCAGTTTTCGTTCGGAGAGTTTTACCTGGTTAAAGAGATTCTTGTACTTTCAAAGAACCATTCAGGCATTGTAGTATATGAATCATTGGATCTTAAATCTTCTCTGCATCATCTCTTCTGGGGAAAAAATGGTTTCTCCCCTTCCGCCAACCCCCTCATACAACCTTTGAAGGTGGAATATGTTGCATTTGCTTACCTTCCATAGCCAAACTCACAACTCTGTAGAGCAACAGGTTAGGAGGTATCCAGAATTAACCAACAAACCGCCAGGAGGACTCCTTACGTAAGCCTGCTGATTAGGCTGTCAATCAGGCTGTTGTTGCCAGACAATTAAGTGCAACTTATGCTTTATGCAAGGCTAATCACCACTTGGAATTGTAAATATTTCCAAGATGAACTGAATGCTTCACATGCTGTTCCCATTTTATTGTTCTATATAAAGACTGCTGTAGTCATGAGACTGCTATATTCTGGAAAGTAGAACATCAGCAATGTTCTTTTAGAGGCAGACCTATAGCTTGGGGCTGCTGCCACCATATAGGTAAGGCGTAGGTTCTGTCCTAGATAAAGGTAAAAATGCCTTGGAATCAAGCTTCAGCTCTGGCAACTGCATGGACATATCCATGCATTTTTCCTGGCAGCATTACACAACTAGTTTGTTTTGGGATTGTTTTGGGATTCCTTTATCTCCTTCCCAGTCTAGCCAACAGCCATAGACGTCCCAGTGGTCCCCTATCTAGACACACTCCAGAGCTGATCCTGCTTAGCTTCTGAGATCAGCCAAGGTAGAGTAGCTGCTGTTACCTGCCAAGACTCTGGCCCTAGTAATTTGCAGTGGAAAGATCTGGGAGAAAAAATGCAAGACCTAGAAAAGGCATTGCAAGGTAAAGGTATAGAAGGTTGGCGTATATGGGTTAATTCAGGTATGTGTATTCCAGTTAACACGTCCATATTTCAGTATATGGAGGTCATGAGGGAGTACTGAATCCTGTTTTCATTTTCTCCTCTATCTTAAATATCTTTAAATAGATCAAACCTAAAAATGGGCGCTATAAGATTGACTCGGATGTGCTGCTATTTCCTTGGAAGCTAACGTACAGAAATATTGGGACTGATTTCATTCCACGGGGAGCTTTTGGGAAAGTATACTTGGCACAGGATACAGAAACCAAAAAGCGGATGGCTTGCAAGCTGGTAAGGTTTCTTAACTGTCTTTGGTAATGCCTGTGACATGTTGGGCCTTCCCTATAATGCTGTAATAAATGAGACTATGTTTTTCCATTTATGATAGAAACAAGCACTTTTTAAGTGCAGTTATTCCAACATGCACATGATAGACTAAAGTCTGTTTCTGGAGCTCCATCTAAGGAGGGCCTACCCAGTTCTCTTCTTCTTTGGGAAAGACTCCATATATGCATCGTCAACAAATTTTGAAGTGTCACATATGTGAGATGGGTGGCTATATAAATTCAATAAATAAATAAATAAATAAGGTAACAATGGTCTGGAGGTAGATAAAAGAGCAACTATGCTGAAGCTAATTGAGTCTGGTCAGGATAAGATAGGATATCACTTGGATAATCTTGGTTTGTCAATGAGAGATCCATGGAGGAAAGATGGAATAGTGCTAGAAGGAATGAGTAAACTAAAGCTGTGAATGCCATGGGAAAAGATGGGACATTATGAGCATTCTGTCATAAAAAAGGACAGGAAGCTTCTGCATATGAAAACTTGTGTACTGATCTCAGCATGCATATGACTTAGAAGTAAGGACACGTTTATTAACTCCTGCAAAATTCTGGCTGGTATTTTCAGGATCACTGACTCACCAGATAATATGTATAGGACAAGAATAAATCTTGCTTTGGAACTCTTGTAAGCCTAGGAGATTATCTAAGTTTTCTGAAGGGTATGAGTGCTATAGCTAATCACTCAGTGTTTTACAGTAGAAACATGTAGAAGGATTTTTATTTGTAACACCTTGCCTGAGTTGCTGTATTAAAGCAACAACTTCAATCAATAGTCCACAATCCTGCTGTCACCCCCCTTCTTCATGCTAGATACTCCCATCATTCTTTGGCAAAGTTAAGAAGATGGGTAATGCAGTTGTGCTGGGCTTTCTCTGTCTATTGCTAACTACAAAGGAAGTTCCCCCCCTCCATTCTAGCTAAATAAGGCTGGGATAGATTTGGGGTCGGTTTGCCTACTCAAAGAAGCTAAAAGAAGCCCTAGCTTTTCCTTGGGACTCCAGAGAGGAAGGGTGGGGTTGGTCTTTTGAATGCAACCAGCATGATGCCTCAGGGTTTTCAGTGCCAAGCAAAACAATGAACTCTTGCTTCCCCAAACAGTTGAATGTTTGCTGGACCTGCTTTCTTGTAGCTTGTTTCAACATAATAACCTTAGCACTTCCAGACAGTTATGTGAACATGGGGTAGCACCCCACCAATGTAGATCATCAAGCTAAGTGCTGCAGGCATTCTAGTAGGACAATCTTTGCTTGGACATCATAGTTTAATCAGCTTATGTTTGGCATCATAGGTCCCAGTGGAACAATTCAAGCCATCAGATGTTGAAATCCAAGCCTGCTTCCGCCACGAAAATATTGCTGAACTTTATGGAGCGATCTTGTGGGATGAGACAATCCATCTCTTCATGGAGGCGGGAGAAGGAGGCTCTATCCTAGAAAAGGTGGAAAGTTGTGGGCCTTTGAGAGAATTTGAAATCATCTGGCTGACAAAACATATCCTCAAAGGACTTGAATTTCTTCACTCAAAGGGAGTTATTCATCAGGATATCAAACGTAGGTTTTCATGGTCCTTAGGGTGTACAGTAGTACTATATAAACTATATTCAGGATAATCCAAGCCTCTTTTAAGGTTATTTGGAGTTTACTTACTGAATGTTACCTGAATTTCTGCACAAGGGGGGGGGGGCAACAAGGTATACTGAATTTACCTTTTACTAATGTTTTCATCTGCAGTGAGTAGATAAAAAAACAGTTGAGAGCATTTTAGGGACAGTATGTTATGTGGAAATGGAATGAACTGGATGCTAGATGGACTCTATGCAGTGCAATCCTAGCATGGCTGCTCTGAAACGAGTCCCATGAAATTCAGTGGGTCTTGTTCATGTAAGTAGGTATAGGACAGTTGGGGTGGCTGTAGCTTTTACTGGATCCAACAACAGCTGGGCCTAGCCAGCTGTCAGAAGCTTGCAGGCTTATTGTCAGTTTGGAGGCCTGCGGTTCCCGCTGCTATATAGGATTGCTATCAAAGAACATTCTGAATTTTTTCCTTCCCATACTGTTATGTTGCCTGTTAAAGTAACCCCTTGGAAAGTAGAAGTTGATATAATCAGTAGGGTTAAACACTCTGAGAATGGGGGTCACCAATTACTGACACTGGTTTTCTGTTTTAATTAGACATTTTCTGGGCTCATGCATACCACTAAGCCATGACTTGCCTAACCATGATTTTATACTTGCTTAACCAGGCTTTTACACTTTATACATGGCATTGCACTTGACTGGTTTAGATATTGCAGTAAATACATGTTCCAGACCTGATTGGCTAGTTTTACGCAGAATGCTAAGCCAAAATCAAACTACATTATAGCATAGCATAAGGTATGCAGTGGAAGTTTTGCTTTCATGACTGACAGATTACAAAAGCAGGAACACTGAAGTTGGAACTTCTCCCACCCTGCACTTCAAGAAGCACTTTCTCTGTCTTTTGGCCCTCCAGGTTGAAAGTTATAGATGTCTAGCACACCTGGAGGGCATCATGTTGCTCTGCATCATTAGGTTTAGGCAGATATTTGCAAAGGAGTTTAACTGCAATAAAGCTCTCTGTTCAAAATTCAGTAATATTTGGCATGAGGGCTGTATCTGTCATTGTAGTATTTATTATCCTAAAGGAGCTCATTTCCTTAAATTTATCCAGAAGCTACAAATGTGTAAAGTTGTATAAACAGGATTCCCTGTTTTTAATGCCTCCCTGTCCCTTCCAGGGCTCCTCTCTCTTTAAAGTTATGCTGACATTCAAAAATCCAGAGGGTGATGTTTATGTTGGCATGGAAATGCATCAGAGTTCCAGCAAAGAGAAATGTGGCAGAAACCCTAGCTTTTGAAGACATTTCATATCTAGCATTTACAAAGTGCTTTAGAGCAGTGTTCCTCAACCTCAACAGCTTTAAGATGTATGGACTTCAACTCCCAGAATTCCCCAGCCAGCCATGCTAGCTGGGGAATTCCAGGAGCTGAAGTCCACACATCTTGAAGCTGTTGAGGTTGAGGAATGCTGCTTTAGAGCAAGGAAAAGCCAATTCAGATTCCTGCCCGACATCACTACAACTTGAATATCATTCTATATTCAAAGATACACACTCCAGGCTTTTCTCTACATGCATCTGCCTGAGACACAAAAGACTCAGCCTCTTTTTTCAGCCACGTCCCCGTGTTGTTGCCTTCCTGGAATGGCAGTTGTTGCCTGTATAACGAAAGGAAGAAAACTCCTAAGTAAAAGAGCTGCTTCTGACTCAGCTTCCTTTGTGACCCTGCTCTGCTCATTTTTTATTTTGTTCAGTTTGGGTTAGGAAGGAATGGGGTGTCAGAAAAGGACACATGAAGGAACTTTGACAGAGTCCTTCAGCCAGAGCTGCCCCATTCTTGTTGCAGCTCTGCAAATGGCAGAGTTGTTTTTTTTTTCCTGGCTGAAGACATGCAGAAGAGGGCAGCGAAACTGGAGGAACTGACTGATTGGCTTTCCCATTCCGTCATCCAAAACCACAATAGTGCCTGTAGCAGTGGCTTAGAACAGATGCATTAGAGGCAGGATAGAGATTGGCAATGTGGGTAGAAAATTGCACAACAGTTCAACAAAATTTCTACCAAGTGAAGGCTGGGTAGATAGCACTTGAATTCAGCAGTGAGTAAAAACCCTTGGAAGTTGCAGTTATCACCATGCTTTTAAGCAAAACTCTATTCCTTGTTGGCTCAGGTCTACTTCATTTCAGTAGCGTATTTTAGGCCAACCAATTTGCCTCAGTTTGGTACCCTCTAGATCTGACTGCAACTGTAGTCCTAAATGCATCTGAAGGACTCCTGGCTGGAGGAGTGTGATAGCAGTGAAATGCTGCTGTTCAACAGGTGGGAATCAAAAGTCTGAGCTCCAGACCACACAGAGTTTGTCATGCACTTTTGCTTATGTTATCTCACAATCTTTCAAAAAGTCCAGCAAGAAAGGTCCATCTTATTATTCTTGTAGAACAGGGGAGGGGGTTGCTAAATTTTGGGATTTGAACCAGGCACACCAACTACACCACCCGTGATGGAGAAGATACAGGATTTTGATCACTGAATAATTTCTTCTCCTGAAGCTCTGCTAGAGAAAGTGAGAATTAGTCTCTTGCCTGTCACCATGCTTTCCTGCTTAAATTGATCTCCCTGAGATTTAGTTGAAGAGAGAATGGGGGAGGGGAATGGTTACATTTCCCTTTCTCCCTTTTCCTCATCAGTTTAGGAAGTTCTCCCATCATTGCCACCACTGGGGTTGCTTTGAAACTTAGAAAAAGATAGAGATCTGAGGAGTCATGGCTTGATCCTTGTGAAGTGCTCTGAAGATATAAAAAATAGGCATTTCAGAACTCAAAATTTTAATTTGCCATAGGACCACAATCCCCACAAAGTCTGGAATGTTGTGAAACACCCGAAGAGTGTATTGTGTCTACCAGCAACTCAGCTTGTTGCTGGAGGTCCACCAAAGTGTCTTTTGGTGAGAGCCTCTCACACCTTGGGCTGTTTCTGCATCCAGCTAGAAGCCTGGGGAGTCTCTTAATTTGGGATTGTCTTTTTGAGCTTCTTGAAAACCCATAATTAGGCTCTCTTGGGGTGTACCCCTTTGCGGGGCAATGACCTTGGGGAAAATGGGACCAAGGTCAGTGCCCCACCTCTATCTCTGCTATCGCTTGATATATGTCGATGCCCATGCTCTGTGTGCAGAGGCTCCCCTCTGTAATATGGGGACTGTGTGCAGAGGCTCCCCTCTGTAGCATGGCTGGGGAATTCTGGGAGTTGAAGTCCACACATCTTAAAGTTCCCAAGTTGAGAAACACCAATCTACAAACTTGTCCAAATGCAGAAACTGGGGCAAAGCAGCTATAATGACTCTTTCTCTGTCTAATTATGAATCACTGGAAGAAGAATTCCCAAGTATGTTTTTGCTTGGTGTGTGCCTGCTAAATGATTGCTTTCCTTTTAATCCCTGCCTGTGGGTTATTTTCCGTGTTAAAGTGAATGTGCAGCTTTCCCTTCCACATCCTAATCCTCATTTGTTCCCTTAATTTCTAGCAAGCAACATTGTTTTCATGTCAACCAAAGCCGTTTTAGTGGATTTTGGACTCAGCGTTCAAATGACGGAAGATATTTATTATCCCAAAGAACTTCGAGGAACAGAGGTAATGATTCCCCCTGAGAAGACAGCCTAATTGCTGCCTCATCTGTATCATAGTAATTACAGAAGAATGGGATGGAGCATGGGCCAATGAGAATGTTTGCCATGAACTTCTCCTCCTTCTCTGTCCCCTTCTCCAATTTATTATGCATTAGTAAATTAACCACCATACTTTGGTTAAACTGCTTTGACGTGCCATCTAGGGTTTATCAAGATTGATATTAGGTGAACATTCTTATGGGATAGAGTTATACCAGCATCTTATTGTCTAATGGTAAGGGGAACTGGTGAAACGCCATTAAAGAATATTTCAGACCCAGACAGGTTCATGCAGAAGCAAGTGACCCTATATATTTGTTCATTATTGTCCAAATGAACCTTTGTTACATCTTAAATGGGGAAGTGTGTTATGATTTCTTGCCCTTCGTTAGTTGCTAGCAATACATCACTGCATCAAAATTGGCAGTTATGGTGGACTATACTGGGTTTACCAATAATTCTCCTGTTTCTCTGAGCTCCACCTATCTCAGATTTTGCATTTTCTGAGTGAGATCTGCTAAAAGGGCACAGATCTTTTTAAAAAACCCTTTCCTCTGTGACATACAGCTTTGCTTTAAAGATGATCGGAGTAAGGTTGGCGCAGAAGCTAATTTCCTTTTGGATTCCATTTGCAGATTTACATGAGTCCGGAAGTGATTCTCTGCCGGGGCCACAGTACGAAAGCTGACATCTACAGCCTGGGAGCGACCATCATCCACATGCAAACTGGCATCCCCCCATGGGTCAGTCGATATCCCCGGGCAGCTTATCCCTCCTATCTCTATATAGTAAGTTATTTAATTGATCATTCAATAGGCCTGTGGTGTTCAGCTGCCAACTGACAGCCTTAAACTTTTTCTGTAGACTTTAGCGTAGTACAGTGGCTAGAAAAAAACCTCTTTGTAAAGGTGATGAGGCTTTTAGAAGCTAGAAATGGAACTGTGTTGGTTTGCTGTCAGTGTCTGCAGGGGTGTGTTAGCAACAGAACTGGAAGAAAATCATAGTGTGGTCAGGCCCGTTGGAAATATAGATTATGCTTGGGGCATGTGCTTTGTCTTCCAGCACTGTAGCTTCTCGTTCATTGTGTTTTACGTAAAGGAATCCCTGAACATAAAATCAGGCAAAGCACAAGAATGAGTTGGCAATTACATCGTTTGTTTGTTGTTTATTGTAAGTTTATTACCTCCGAAGACGCTTGTGGCAACAACGTATGATACATAACATTGCGATAATCATCACATTATCGGCGTTATCCAATATACTAAATAGTAAGTGCAGTTAACCAAAATCGTATTACAGTCATAAAAATATAGTGCCTTATAATATCAAAAACTGCTAGATTCATGCCAAGCTCAGGTATGTCTCCCATGCTCACCTCAGTCCCCAAGGAGACATTGGAAGAGCCGTGTTTTTGCTCCCGGGCACCACATGGGGATCCAATCCTAGAGGCATTTGCTGCGCCATTTTGGAAATTGTAATGAGAAGGTGAAGTTTTGAAAGCCAGGTCAAGCTCCTTGTATTTTCTGTCCTCTGCCTCCCTAAGACAAAGGGGTTTGGCATCCTGAACCTATTAAATGGACTAGACAGAAACTCAGTCTGAAACCTTCCACATTTAATACCGGAGTTTCATTCCTGAGAAATGCAACCTTACAATTTGGGTCACATAATGCATCTGGCAGTGGCCAGAACAAGAACACAGGCTGCTGTAAAAGGAATGAGTTAGTTCTCACAGAATGCTTTGTCTGTGACTTGGAATCCTATGTGTCCATCCTATTTCTTTAAACACTTTAAAGCAGTGTTTCTCAACCTTGGCAACTTGAAGATGTGTGGACTTCAACTCCCAGAATTCCCCAGCCAGCCATGCTGGCTGGGGAATTCTGGGAGGTGAAGTCCACACATCTTCAAGTTGCCAAGGTTGAGAAACACTGCTTTAAAAGAAGCTGCAAGGGACTGTAATCAGTGCTTCCACACTCACTACGTTTGTGTTCGTCATCCTTTACTCCCATAGTAACCTAAAGAATGTCCCTCCTCTTCTAGCTGATGGCAGGACATTTGTGTGTGTGTGTTTGTATGTGGTACGTGTGTGTTTGTGTGTGGTGGAAAGGATTGTCACTCAGGGTTTCTCGAAATATGCAAGGAGCCGAACTTGAAGGCTTGTGAGATTCCCTCCCGGTGTATGACTCCTTGCTTTTCCAGCCCTTAGCAGGTGGGGAAGGGACCGTTCCAATTGTCAAGTGGCACAGGAAAAAGGATTAAGGGGTTGTCTCACAGTAGCACTGCTACAATCAAAATTTCTGTGAGGAACCTTCCCCAACTGGTTGATCAGGAACTCCCATGTTTCCATTGTTTGGCATTAGCATTAACATTAGCATAGGCAGTTTATACAGTCCAGACAATGGAGATGGTGGTCCCATAATTATATATCAAGTGATACAAAGTCAACTCTTATTCCCAGGAAACAATAGTCAGAGGGGAGGTTTTGGGTATTTGGGAGGGGGAAAAATGGAAGTGTACTTAGTCCCCGTGAGGCTTGACTACTAAAATATTGTGGGAACAAAACATTGTGGATATGAATCTATGCAAGAAGCTGGAATGCTGCTGTGCTAGCTCTTAGGCCTTTTGCATTCCTGTTGTGCAAACCTTGGTAAACCTCACAAGATTGTGGAAATAGGAACAATCTGGAGAATGATGATGTTCTGTTGATCTGAGTGGGAGGGAGATAGAAACTGCAAGCTGAGAAAATTACAAGCAAAAAATGAACTTTGAAAAAGCAGCTCTGAGTTGATGGAGCTTAATTGTCCGCACAGGACTTAAACTTTGCCAGCCAGAGCTATCAAATGCACCAGTACAGTTTTGAATTTACTGAAAAATCGTTCTAAAACTCAGTGGATTAAAATTAGGTAACATTTTTCTGGAGAATTTCTTCTCTACAGGACCAGAAATAGAACATTAAAAATATATTCAATATTCCTGTATAGACTTCTTCTCCCCCCCCCCCCCCGCATCGCTTTCAAACCAACTTAAGTATTTCCAGATGCAAAGCTGGCAAATTATGCCTTGGGAGGTTGTGTTTTATTGCAGGATTGACAACACCAGCCTAAACCGAATGAACTGTGTTTGCTCATCCGTCTCTGTTCCTTTTTGCTCCCCAAACTAGATTGCTCGCTTGCCGTCGCTATGCATTTATCTTTGTTTGCCTTGGATTTTCTGAGTTAGGACTGCAGACCTTTGGTTGAACTTGAAGCTGTTTTGGAGGCGAGTTTCACATTTCAGTGTGAAACTGGCTCTGCTTCCAGCTTTCCTGTGGCTTTTTGTCGCAGGAGTAGAGTGGCAGTTTTCCAACCTGTGAATCAGGGTGAGGAAATTCCTAGGGCGGTAACTTTATAACACACACGTACTTATGCAACTCTTGGAAACCTTTCCCTGCCTCCCCTTGAGCATCACGTTACAACCTCCCTTTTCTTGACACTCTCTTGGTAGATCCATAAGCAGGCTCCACCCCTTGAGGACATTGCTGAGGACTGCAGTGCTAGTATGAGGAGGTTACTGGAAGCTGCCCTTGAAAGGAACCCAAATCAGAGACCTTCAGCTGCAGAACTGCTCAAGCACGAAGCCTTGCACCCACCACGGGAGGAACAGCCTCGGTGCCAGAGTTTGGACTCAGCGCTCTTTGAACGAAAGAGGTTGCTGGAGAAGAATGAGTTGGAACTATCAGAGAATATTTCGGGTATAGTCTTCTCTTATCTCTCGCTATTTTCTATACTTAGGCAAAAACCCAAGCACTTCCCGTTGAAACCTACTAATAAAAATCTGAAGGCCAGCAAAATTTGCATCTAAGTGCAAGGCAGAAACCTCCCTGACTTCTCAGCAGAAAAGGCTTTAGATTAAGGGTATGATTCCTGCAAAATCAGTTCAGTGACAAATTCACATTGACATCTCAGAATCTCAAGTATTTTGGAGCTTCCAAAATTGTGTAGTACAGGTGGTCCTCAGGTTTGTTTGTTTGTTTATTAAACTTGTCCCCGCCCGTCTCCCCACAATGGGGGACTCTGGGCGGCTCACAACATATTAAAACAATAAATAGATATACAATTAAAATTTATAACAGCACACGTTTACATAATAAAAGGAAAAAAATCCAGGAGGCCGATGGTTCAAGGCAGCAACACGGCAGGTTACGACCACTCATTCAGTGACTGTTCAAACTTGCAGCAATGCTGAATGAGGGGGACTTACAACAGGTCCTTGGAGTTCTGGTCATCACAGTGTCCCCGTAGTCACATGATCATGATCCAGGTGCTTGGATTGCCATCGTAACCCAAGGACTACCTGTAATGTTTTGCAGAATCTGGAATATAAGATTATTTTTTAAAGAAGGCTACTGGAATGGAATGTGAGAATGACCTTGGAAGATGAGGGGAAGAGATGCTGCCTAGGGAACTATGAGATAAAAGGGGGAGGAGCCCGCAACTGAGTAACAGGCAGAGAAAGAAACTTAGAAAGGACCCGTCCTAACTGATCAGGTGGTAAAAAGGGACAGTGGGAGATTGTACTTTCAGACTTGCAAGATTCTACTAATGTAGCCTGACAATAAAGTAGAATTAGCTCATCTGGTTGTGTTTCCTGACTGGTTTACCTGGGAAGGCTGACAGCTACACAGAGGGGAAATAAGCAATAGAAGACAAATTTGAAACAGTGCTGAGTTATGCATGAAGCTTTTCCGAATCCTAGTATTTTTTAAAATATAGGAGCCAAAGTATAGGACTAATAGCATTGAAGCTTGTAAATATGTAACTGACAGAAGTAGGTGTCACAGAATTTCTCTGCTATATCTGATTTCGGCAGTTTTCTTAGAATTTCATTATTTTTTCCATAATTATATTCCTAGCTCTTTCATAGTGCAATTGGAAGTAAATTTCACAGTTCACCAGTGGAATGTGGCTACCTGTGGGAGATCAAGGCTGTCAGGAAGGAGGGGGTGCATTCCAGGAGGGGAAAGGAGACGAGTAGCAAAGTCCACAGGGGGAACATGGGAAGACTAAGAGATTCAGGATAGCCGCTCCCTAGAATCTCACAGGGTATATCCACTAGTTGCTGTAGTACAGATTTAGTTTGGCAAGATTCTGTCTATAAGGTGTAAGCAAATAAAGGAACTGTACTAGACTGGACTGTGTCATCATTGTTCTTGGGCTGGGCCTGACATCACCTTTCTCCTTACCAAATGCAACAACCACATGGTTTTTAATTGACTAATGGTGGACTTCATTCCTGATTTCCCTGCATTAGTTTGTTGAACAATTCCTGTTCTAACACACACAGCCCATATATTTACCATAGCGCGTACAAGAATGGCTCTGTTTCATACTTTATATTGGATATCAAACTTCACTAAAAATGGGCTCACCACTAATCGATTTACAAAATGGAAAATCTCTCATGCTCATTGTTCATTTAGTTGATGGCATAGAGGAATTTAATGAAGAACACATTGAGGCTCACCAGATCAACAAACATCTGTTTAATTAATGATAATGTTTAGCTAACGAGTAAAACTGCTGATAACCCTATCTTCCATGTCTTATCACCCTTTGAGGCCATCTTAGTTGGGAGCCATCATTATGTGTACAGTTCCTCTACATCAGTGTTTCTCAACCTTGGCAACTGAAGTCCACACGTCTTCAAGCTGCCACGGTTGAGAAACACTGCTCTACATATTTGTAAATGAAGGAGGGGATTTCATAGAACCATAGAATCACAGAACTGTGAAGTTGGAAGTGACCACAGAATTAATCTAACCCCCTGCAGTGTGGAGGAAAACCAATTCAAGCATCCTTGACCAACCTCTTCTTAAAGACCTCCAGAGATGGAGAACCCCAAGTCTTGTTAGATTTCTCTCCACTTTCTCCCTCTCATGCCTAATTTTATACATCTCTTATCCTGCTCCTCACCTGCCTGTTTTATAACCAAGTGAAAAGTAAAAGTCCAAATGCCTTTCCCCATGAGAGAGCTGTTCTGACCTCCTAATCACTTTCTGTCCTTTACTGACTCTACAATACCATTTTCGAGGTGAAGCACCCCCAGTAGTGTTAAAAGTGGTTGCAGCTACTATAACTTACTGTGGTTTCTCTTCTTTAAGCAAAACGGCCTTGCCCTGGGGAAACCTACTGCCTTATTATGGATATTGAAAAGAAGCTTGCTTAGAAAACTTAAGCTAAACAAAAAACATGCATACTTAATTGTTCTGAAGTTACTTTTCTAGTAGATAATATGTCTTTTCCTTAATTTTTCCTTGTTAGATTCTTCAACTCTTGGGATTACGGAGGAGTCGGATCTGCTCAGGAGACAACGCTCATTATATATAGACTTTGGAGCATTAGCCGGCTACTTTAACATCGTCCGGGGCCCAACAACACTGGACTATGAATAGATTTGGGAGTCTCTTGTGTTGAACTGAAGAGGGGACGGGAGAGAGAAAGAAGCATGAGAGCATTAATTGGCTGTGCTTGGATTCCTTGAACTCTAACAGTGTTTAATGAACATTTTGGAGAAGTTCCATTGCTACTTCTAACCACCACCTGCTCCTGGTAACTGTTTTTTAATACAGCTGTACTGACAGTGAATCCTCTCCATGGATTCTATCATCTGTCTTACCTAAAAAGATCTGAAATTTTGTAACCTGGAATTCAACTCCTACTTGCCCATCTTACTAAGTTTTGCTTGGATGAAGTGGTGGTGGAACAAAAGAACATCTTTATGCAACCGCCCACTAGTTTTGCTGATTATGAAGAGGTTATGAAGAGAGACAAACAGCTCCTTTTTAAATAACATTCTGGGGCTTCTGTCATGTTCCTTATCATACTTCCTAACTCTCAGTGCTGCTGCAGTGATCTCCTTTCTTTCAGGCTGATTGCTTGGCAAAGTTAAGAATTCTGTACATAAGCTAAGAACATTTCCAAGAAAACCTTATAGAATTCAGGGTCACCTAGTTTCCTAATTAATGTGTATTCGTTTATTATGTCTACTGGCTTTGAAGGGAAAAAAAACCCTATTGTGACTTCGGCTGCATCTCCTGTTTAAAGTTTTTAGGTGTGAAGCTGCTAGACAGGGAATTGTCAAAATGCCTGCTCCCCATGCTGGCTGCAAGGTTGCAATATTTTCCATCATGTAATTCTTTGGCACGAATGGGAACTATGCCAGATCCTGAGATAAACTCTGTCATGTGAATTAAATTAACATAAAGACTTAGTAACTGTAATCATAGGCTATTTGAATGCTAACATATTGTATAATGTCTGATGACTCATGAAGGTGAGCTTAATTTATGGCTGTGGGACTATGTGTTGTTAAAAATAGACATGTAGTTAGGTTATTTTATGTTCCTATGGAAAGAAAACCTCTCCTTTTGCTCTTGAAGATGTTGAGTACATTTAAAACATAGTGTTTTGAATGGTAGTAAAACTGGTTCAAGAACATAGCTTTGTACATCCTGTGGGATGACTATATCAACTTTTATAAAACGGTTCAGTAGTTTATGAAGCATTTTTTTAAAAAGTAACATACTATGTATGTTATAAATAGAATAATTAACAAAATCATGGTTTAGATTTTATATTTAAACGTCTTTGTATGCACAATGCATTTGTATTAATTTCTTGAAGTCCTGATTCCTGAATCAGCTATTTAAAAAAATAAATCTCTGTTAAACATATTTACTGCATTGGATGAAAGTGATTTGAAATTATTAGTTTGTTTTGTTCCATTTTTTCTTTTTGCTATTAAACATATTTATTTCAAAGCCGTTGGGAGGGCAACCTTAGAGTAGACCTGGGCAACTTTTCAGAGGTCAGGGGCTGCTTCTTAACTTCTGGGCTTTCTGGAGGGTCACAGGAAGGTTTCTTGTGACAAGAAGGGTGGGCATATTATGTCTGTCTGTCTGTCTGTCTATATCTATCCATCCATCCATCCAAACTATCAAATTTACATCCCACTGCAATCATACAAGGCTCTTGGGAGCTCACAGTAGTAAAGAAAGCATAGTAATCAAACAAAAGTCTCACAAATACATTAAAACAATACATGTTGTCATACCACAAAAGCCTTCCAGAAAAACTCTTTTTTGAACTTCTTCAGGAAGGCCAATAATGTTGGAGACAGGTGGACCTCTGCAGAAAAACAATGCTTCTGGCTTTGGGCCCCCTCACTCCCCTCAGATGAGGAACAACCACCTGTTTTCCCCAGCATGATATTAGTGGTTGCAGTAGTCTAACTGGTGGCCATGAGGGTGGGAGCACTACCACAAGCTGAAGCTGAGTAAAGGCCCCTTGGCTACTTGCTGATCTAGCAGGAGCTGCAAGTCCAAGAGTACCCCCGACCTGTCTGGAGAAGTCAGGAGGGACAAGGATCCATGGTCAAAGACATCCTAGAGAGCACCCTATCTACTTCCTTGGAAGTAACAGGCTAAAAGGAAGACCCGAATTTAGCAAGAGAGTCACCAAGACTCCACTCAAGTGGAGTTCAGATCAGAGCAAATTTGAATAACTTTGCTAGCAAAGTATCAAAATGGTCATGATGGCCAGATGGTAAATCAACAGGGCAGCCCTTACCTGAGGGAATTGGCCACCTGAAAAAGGGCTGTTCAACAATCATCTGCCAAAGCAATAAGGGGGGAGAAGTACTGTAAGAGTGCTTCACTTCCCTTACCACTACAGAGTAGGCCTGAATTTGGGCACGCACATATGCTAGGTCAAATTCAGTCTTAATCATTCTCCACCTCCGTTCCAGGCATCACTTCTATGGGTTCATTTCCTGGAAGCCTTTAGAAAACCAAGGAACCACCTGGAATCACTGGAAGAAAAAGGCTGCTTGGGAGTAATTTCATCAAGGGCCCGAGATGTTGCTTCACGCCAGCAATGACAAGGCCCTTAATTGAGTCACCCACAAGATTGTCAGGGAAATCCCAAAACACCTGCTGGAAATCAGATGGATCCATAAGGGGGCTGGGGCAGATCATCTGAATTGATCATCTGTGGAAGAAATGAGTGGCAGTCAATCACTTCTGGATCAGGAAGTAATATGACCACAACATATGGGAGATGGTTATATCCCCCACATGCATATCACACAATAACTGCTTGGAGGTGAAAAATAGGTCTAATATGTGCCCATCTATGTGTGTCAAAGCCAAGATGATTTGGGACAAGTCCATGGTTGTCATACAGATCATGAATTCTTGACCTCTACAAGACCTGGCTCCACCTACTTGAAGAATGAAGTCCCCCAGTACCAACAAGCAGGTCTCCATCACCAAACTGGCCACTAGGTCCAGGGACTCAGTAAGGGATCCTAAGAAGCAGCAGGATACCCAGTATATCAAGCTTGTCCCTATAGCCTAATCAAACACATAGGCGCTCATACCCAGCCACCTTTGGAACAGTGACCCTGACCACAGATAAGAAGGCTGACAGATCAATGCCATCCCACCTCTCTAGCCCTGATGTCACGGTTGGTACAGAACCTGAAAACAGGTTCCTCTGGGCAGATACCCCAGAGGGCAACATCACTGCCCACCCCTCAGCCAGTTCTCAGTGATTTACAGCAGATCTGTCCTTTCATTCATCACCAAATCATGGATGGACTTAGTCTTATTACAGACAGACCAGTCATTAACCAACCTTGATGCCAGGTACCCCAACAATATGGCCAACAGGTCCCCAGGTAAAGGCACCAAAGTCATAAGAAGGAGCTACTACAAAATTGGAGGAGATTCTTTGTCTGGAATGGCTTACTCAGTGCCTCCCATTATATCTCCCTCAGCCCAACAAGAATAAAATATTGCAGCTGCTTCCCTCCCCTAACTCAATCTTGACCTACCTAACATGGGAGCCAATATCCCATCCTTTGCCTTCCCTCACATCTCCTCACTCCATTTGGCCATGTAGATCCAGCAATCTGGCTAGTGGTGACTTATGCTGACCTCTCAGGGCAAATCTTTGCCCTTCTTTCTCCTTTTGTTTTGTGGGGTGGGATTTAAGGGGAGTGGGAAATTTCTGGAAGGCAAAGTTCTCCTATTTCTACTCTTACAATCCTCCAACCTTCTCTCCAGTAATCTCATATTTGAAATGTCTTATCCAACATGAAGATACAGCTTAGCATACGTGCATTGCCATACATAAAATAAGACAGTCTGAGCCTAGTTTTCTGTATTCAGGAAGCTGAACAAGATGACTTCCAAAGTTCAGTTTACTCAGAAATAAGCCCCATGGTGTTCAGTAAGACTTACTTCCATTTTAGTATAAGTGCAGCTGAAAGGTGGGGTTCACATATACTAAACTACAATGTCCTTTGTTTGGTTTTGGATTAATATGTTGTGGAATTCCATTCATCATGGTCTGTAAATCATGGCAGATGGCTTAGTATGTTGTGCAATCTTAGCCAGTTGTAGTTAACTCAACAAACTATCCTTAAGCAAAGCAGGACTTTTCACAATGTATGAATTCAGTCTAATTGAGATGTCTCTATCACTTGGGTTGAGTTTCACTTCTGAAGAGGTTTTCCCACTTGCTAGCTGATACAGAATCAACTCAAAAGAACACAATATATTTCCCAGCAACAGCAGAAGTCATCAGTTGTCACGAGTTGGAGAAATGCTCAGAAAAAGTGATGCCTCTAAAGACATTTTCTCTTCCCCTTTCATTCTTACATACAGAAAGCAATAAAACACAATTAGCTTCAGAAGAAGCTTCTGAGATTTATGTACACACAGTAAAGTAACTGGCCATTAGAAACCATTGGAGAGACTCTACATTGGAAAGTACTGTATGTGCCAGGATTTCATCATATAACACCCAGGGAGAGGACATTGCCAATGCCCTGCCAATGCCAGTGCCTTATTCTCCATGTTCAGATACAGTTTATAGAGTTGGAAAGAACCTTAGAAGTCATCTGGTCCCCCATCCTGCTTGGTGCGTGATCTACTAGACCAGTGTTTCTCAACCTTAGCATCTTTAAGATGAGTGGGCTTCAACTCCCAGCAAGCAGTAAACAACAGCCTAATCTAGGAACTACCAAGAAAAAAACAGCACCCCCTTCAACACTGACAGGGCAAGCTACTGTATATAAACAGAGAGCAAACCCCACTCCCTTCCAGCACTGAAGATGTTACCTAGTCGGGTAATGAAACATCTGCAAGAAAACAACCAAGCTCAGCCAAGGACTCTACAGTTCTGTTATTATAGCCATTCTCAATAAAAGTAGTTTCAACTTTCCTATGGGACTGATTTCCTGGTCTGGTCTACCAAGGGGGGCTGACAAGTGATTACATTTTTGGATCTGCACCTGGGAGACCAAATTTAAGTCCTCATTCATTTGGTGACCTTGGGCCAATAGCCCAAGCCTACTTTTTTTCTTAGCCCAGCCTACTTTTTTCTAAAATTAGGATAAAATTAGGGAAGACCTCCATTGAAGTCACCTTAAACTCTCAACATAAAAGTCACAATAAGAATGAATGAATGAATAATAACAGAACTACAGACTGTTATAGATTGTAATTAAAAGTTTAACAGCAGGATCATTTAATAATATATCAACATACATAAAGGAAATGTCTCTTTCCTTTATATATAGTTCAGACATTGTCTATTGGAATGTTTGAAGTTGTTTCAATCACAAAAGTAACTTGATAATTGTACAGTATTGTATTATCTGTGTTGCTGCCCAGAGTTCTTTTGGTAGATGAATGGCCATAGAATTTGTTTGATAGATAGATAGATAGATAGATAGATAGATAGATAGATGACATAGGCAACTAAAATCTTGGAATATGACACTATGGAACATCCACATTTGTGCTTCCATAACTCATCTATTTTTATTTTCATTAAGACTTTTTTTTAAATGAACAGGTTGATGATGGTGACATTGCCTAAAGGCTCCATAATTGTAACTACAATGAGCAATGCATGTTGCCCACCAAATGATCCTCCTGGAGAGAATCCAGATTGGGAAAAGCCATCTTAGAACTTGTGTAAACGGGGGGGGGGGGGGGGGGGGGGGGGGGGGGACAAACAAACCCACCACTGTTAGACCTCCAGGAATAGATTTAATAAAATCTATAGATACTTTCAATTTACTTACACTCCTCCTACAGCGGACAAAGGTGGACAGACTGAGCACCCCAAATTCAGAAGTATGTCATTGGGTATCAATAAATGCAGTTTTTAGCACTGAAAATTCAAAGATATGTTATGCTAACTGTTCGGTTAATGCACCATTAGAAGCAGAAAAAAAGAGGAAAGAATACCTTTGAAAATATATATTTTTTAATTTCATGGTAATTTTTCAAAGAGATATACAGAGAAACAGAAAAAAATTAAAATAAAAACTATAATATCCAACACATTAATTAATTATGGAATTGTAATATCAAAACAAACAAAAAAGAAATTAACCAATTAAACAAATAAACAAATACAGAAAAAAGCCTAAAAAAATTAAGTTACTAAATTAATATAAATCACCTAAGTATTTAGATCTATCAAACTGCCTTTTGCATCTTCTTTCAACCATAAGTTTATTATATGTTGACTAGCAGATGGCAATATGATCTGAAAATATCATATGTGTCACAAAATTCAGATTTGGGTAGAAGGTCGTGGCCATAGAACACATTAGATTTTTCATTCACACTTTTTAAAAAACGTGCTTAAACCAATCACTTTTAACCTGAAAGAAACGTGGCACCACAGTCACAATTTAGAGTGTGCTTCTGATCTGGAGTGAATTCCTACACTAACCAATTTCCTACTTCAAACTGGAATCCAGCATTTTTGTGGCAAAGGGCAGCTGGAATAAGGTGGAGGAACAATTACACCCCCATTATAAAGATACAATTTGGCTGCATACAAATACAAACTTAGAAATAATTACTATCATTTCAATGGAAATACAATATCTATCATCATCAGGAAAAGACAGCTCTGTGGCACAACAATGCCTTGCATGGTTAAATTATGGATTTTGGGGCCATCAAACTTGATGAGGGCCACCAATTTAGTGGATTTAAAAAGGAACTAGACAAATGCATGGATAATGAGACTATCAATAGCTACTAGTTCTGACAGCAGCATAGTACTGCCTGAATCTAAATTCCAGCTATTGAGGAGCATCAGTGGAAGAAGGTTATCATTACATGTTGAGCTTGAAAGCTTTCTTAACGCATCAAACTGTCTATTATATGATGCAAAGTGTCTAATTAGATGGGCCTTTGACCTGATCCAGAAGATACCCGGGAAAGAGCTCTGATTCCTGGAAGTTAGCTGCAAGTCAGAGTAAAAAGTTCTGAGTAGCTAGATCAATCACCTGAGCTCATCCGTTGTTCTTTCTTAAGTAAATGTGGATTAGGCCATGATAACACCGAGACTAAATATGGATTAGACATTATGAAACCAAGCAATCAATGAAAACTTTGCTATAGAGTGCCTTGTTATGCACTGCTCTATGTTCCACTTTTCCAAGTGGTGATAGATCTATTAGATGGACATGCACTGTGAATTGGCCGTACTTTTGTAATATTTGATTTGTCATACATAAGTAGGCATGGGTGGAGGCAAGTGGTAGGTCTGAAGTCTCATCTAGCATGGGTTACTCTCCAAATGAGTCAAGGCTAGAACTCCTAAGAGTTTCAATTTGTTGAAATTCCTAGATTAGGAAAAGCTGCTTTATAATATTCAACTAGCTCTCGACATCTCTGTGTCTCCCCAAACTGCCATTTCTTTCATACTCATACTTTAGAAGTCACTCTTAATTGAGATAATATAACAGCTGAGTCACATTCCCCAAATGGTGTTGCCCATCCAAAGGACAAATTTATGCATACCTTAGCCATGAGCTAAGTTGAGTATTACTAAGCAATTTCCTTAGGAAAGAATATGGCTGGCACAATTAACACAGCATTCATAACAATATTTTCAATGTCCATGCTGGCAAGGACCAGTTTGGAGCCACATGAGAGATCTTTTAAATTCTAATACATTGGAGCTCTGCAAAATCAGGATGTCTGGATCTTAATTTATTTCCTTCTCTTCTTCACTCTCTTGTCTGCTTCCTTCTCTTCTTCACCCTGTTCCTGAAGTTATCTGGGGCTACAAGTTTTTTTTTTCTTTTTGGCCAGCTCTGGTACGTGTAAGACATTCCAAGAAGGGTTTGTCACTTTCCACCCACATACAAAGAGCCAAGAATCTTGTGGCACCATAAAGACTGGGGACTACATATTGTGGACTACATCACTAGATCCATGAACTACCTTGACAGACACATATATTCCCCTAGTTGGATGACAGTGGATACTGATGAAATGAAAGCAGGTGCCAAATTACTTAGCATTAAAGATGCCATAGACTATTTGATTGTTTTAGCTACAATAGATCAGTAGGACTATCCTTCTGGACACATAAAACAAACACAGGAGCCACATGTATACCTTTTCATGCAACTTTCAAAAAGTTGACCCTAACTACAAATCAGAAGTACTCTAGTTTAGATGGTGGCATTTATTGGAAATGTCATATTGAAGTGTGTTAACTGACTTTAACCTCAACATAAAAACATACAAATCAAGCACTGAACACCACCAGCCACAGTATAGCAGTCATCCTCCAATAGATATCCAATTGACTCTAATATACATTATAGGACAAGAAATACGGGTAGTCCTCATTTAGTGACTGCCTAATTTAGCGACCATTCACAGTTACAACAGTGATGAAAAAGTAACTTTACAACCAATCCTTATATTTACAACCTTCGCAAGTCTGTCAAGCAAAGGAAAGCTGAAATAAGACCATAAGCACAGTTGCAGTTAGTGACCGTTTTGCTTAACCACTGAGTTGCCAGTCCCAATTGCGGTCACTCATCAAGGACTACCTGTATGTAGTTCCCAATAGTGATGGCTTCTGTTGATTTATTTATTTGTTTATCAATTTATATACCTGACCATCTCACAACTGCAACTCTTCCTTCTCTTCCTTTGTGTTGATACCTGTGGTTAATGTGATCTGAAAATAAAAGCAACTACATTCTATATTTTATTTCTTCTGATAAGTTTGAGTTTGGTTGATAAAGTTTACTTGGTAGATAGCATATTGGCCAAATGTTTGGTTTCAGTTAGCAACTCACATTTCCAAGTGGGCTATTTTCTAGAGTCACAATGACCCATAATTTGGGATTCTGTGGTTGAAGCAAATCCCACCATAGGCCCTCTGTTTTTCTCCCCTTGCTCATGAGAGAGAAAAATTGCAGTTTTATGAACGCCTCTCCCTCAACACAGTAGCTTAGGTGACCTCAAGTATTTTGAACTTCCTTTTCCATCATCCCCGCCTGTTGACTAGGGTCATTGGGAGTTGCAGTCTAAAAATATAGATGACTTCAGATTGCAAATGGCCGGTTCAGTATCACAAGAGGAAGATTCATTCTCATCTTCACTTCTAGTGGTTTTCCATCCTGAAATTAAGGTGTAGGTAGCTGTGACAGTCACATTAGAGATTTCCAAATTTCATTTTCCTTTTTGCTACAAACCCTTATGAATTGACCATAGTCACTGTGCAAAGGGGAAGGAGTTGATCATGCTTTTTCCTCTCCTTCCATGAGCTGCTGTCGCTTAAGCAAAAACCTAAGTGTTCCTTGCCACGTTGTGTTCCTCTAGTCCCAATCCTCTCTTCACCATATCATCAATGTGTAATAGAAATCTGTGTAAGGAATGCAGGTGGGGGGCTTGGAAACCATGGGTGCCTAAGAAGGCTGAATATAGCCTGGTTCCAGCTGCTAACCGCTTACTTTGTGACTGTTGTAAAATGTCCTTAAGAAAGTCATTTTTATTTCTGTTTATTTTGCTAATTTAAAAAAAAGTCTTATTCACATGGATTTTCTCATGTTCAGACTTTGCACCAATCTTCCTTTACAAATTCCTTTCATTTGGCTAGCAGAGACGGTTCTCCGGCCAAATCCTTAACGTGTAACAATCTGATCTGCTTTTCCTTGTGATTATTTCAGAATGTTGCTCTTGAGCTTGGGAAGATGCTGAGCTAGGTTGTTTCTGGGTCACCCAGGGGACAGTTGTGCAAATAGCCTTCAGCTTCAGAGCAACATGGCCAGCTGAGTATGGGAAGGAAGTGTGGAAATGTTGCTGAACACATGGCCTATGAATCTTGAGTGGCATCCGCATATGTTGATGCTGCTTTGTAGTGGCTCTAGTGCTCACTCAAGTTGAAGTTTCTCTTCCATCTTTCCAAATCATGACTCAAAAGATGAGATGAGAATTGGGAAAGAGTGGAGCAAACTCATGTGGATTTCAGCCTATCTAGGAGGAGACTTATGGTTCTATACTAGGCTAATTAAGTGTGTTTCTTAGGCTGCTGCTCTCTCAGCTAATTGGGCTCCTCTGTCTTAACAAAGGATGTTGTATAGCTGCCCAAGCGATATTTTGGTTTGTTCCCCTTGTCAAGGGAATATGCCTCTGGGATAACACGGTGGAAATTCATGCAGGGAGAGATTTCTGCTGCAGGTGGCTGCTCTTTTATAAAATAGTCAGAATGCAATTCTTTATCATATTGAGGATGCTGGAGTCTCATGAACCTTGCTAAGAATTATGCACCATAACTCTCACAGCCTGCTTCATTGGAAGCTGATTCAACAAGGAATGTAGGGACGGATGCCAGAAACTCATAGCTCAGCTCCTGGCTCCCTGGAACGGCAAATTATGTGGACCTATAGTAAAGAGGCTAGTATCATCGTATTGGCTGTCATAGACATGCTCAGAGTATTGGCACACACCTTGCATGTCACAGCAGCCTTTTTCTGCTTCTTTCAATGTGTTTAGCAACAAGACAACCGAAGGAAACTCAGCTGCATTCCCATGATTATGACCAAACGCTGTAGAAATGCCCATGGTCAGATAAA
Source organism: Liasis olivaceus (assembly GCA_030867105.1). Taxonomy (NCBI): domain Eukaryota; kingdom Metazoa; phylum Chordata; class Lepidosauria; order Squamata; family Pythonidae; genus Liasis; species Liasis olivaceus. Next base: position 16,263,455 of record CM061351.1, read on the forward strand.
CAAACAAACTAAACTTTTGTGACAGGTTCATTTATATAAAAAGGGCCGCAAGCCTCTTGGTTGAGTTTGCTGCAAAAGGTGAACACAGTCGCCTTTCTAGAAGCTACTTTTGGGTTGTTTGATTCATCTTTTTTTTTTCTTTACCAGATCAACAATGTAGATAGAGTAAAGCATGGCAAGAATCATGGGGTGAAGAAAGAAAAGAAATATTGTTGTGCATTGCACACATGACATAAGAGAAGAAGGCATTTAGCTTGGGGATGGTCCAGCGTGATCTGGTGGCCTAAGTGGCCTCCCTGGCTCACTTTTTATCAGCATAACCTGCTATACCATCTGCAATCCCCTCTCAGTGGTGCTCACTTTGCCAAAATTGGCTTGGATTGCAAAGTGTTATATGGGGATCTGCCTTGGAAAACCAGTTAACTGAAAGTGCAGTTAACTCAAAACAGGGCCACTAGGCTTATCACCAGAACTGGAGATACAATCACATTAGACCAGCACTGTGCCTGCTCACTTGCTGCCAGTCCATTTTCAATCCCAATTTCATATGCTGATATGAAGCCCAGAAAACCTTGGGGGAAGATCATCTGAAAGAGGAGAACCTCTTCTCATATCAGTTGACCCAGAGTCACCACCCCCAAAAGAGGCAAGACAGGTGAGAAAAAGCCTTTTTAAGTGAGAGTGCCCAATTTATGTAGTGTCCTCCCCAAAGAGACTCATCTGGTGCCTACACAGTGCATCTTTTGCTCCCAGATCCCTCTCCCTTCCCCCCCTCCCCCCATGCATTTTAAACAACCATTTTAGTGCTTCTAGAAGGTCACTGTTTCGAATGTTTCTTTGTTATTGGGATTCTTATGCTGGGTTGCTATTTATTGCTATTTATTATACTATTTCTGTTGTGCTGTTTTCTGGGTTTGGTATGTATGCTTCTCCCATTTTAATAATATATTTTAATACCTGTGTACATTGCCCAGAGACCTGCATTTTGAGATAATCTAAAAGTACAAGAAAAGAAGAGGACAACCACCATCAAGGTGGACAGGCTCAATTATAGCCACAATGTGACCTGAAGGGCCAGATTGGGGACTGATCATCCGGGAGAAGTTTATCTATGTGGTCTTTAATAGTAATCTTAATGTGGTCTTAAATCTTAATGTGGTCTTCATCAACTTGAAGGCACATAATCAAATTAAAAAAAAATACAATTACACACACAAAGTTATCCTTTCAAACGAGGAATGGGGTTGTAGGATCATTAGATCTAGGATCTAAAATTAGATAGCTCTCCCACAGAAGTAACTGGTGGATGGGTTGTTTGTGTCCTTAGATCAGTTCTGGTCCAATAAATGTTTTATAATCCTTTGGTGGTGCAACCAATTCTTTTGGTTTGTCCAGGGCAAATTTTCTTCCAGCCTGGTGCTTCTCATGAGATAAGATCTGTGTTATACTAAAATTAGCTTTGCATCTATCTTACTTGATGTTCATTCTTGAGATCTGACTCATAACTTGCTTTTTAAAATTGGTTCCTCATAACACTGGCCAGTTCACAACACATGCAAGTATAAATTAGCATAGTTCCCGTCAGTGACACGGCACAGCCATACCAAATGCACATGAAAGACAGCTGCTTAACCAGTCTTTCTACTTCCTTAGGTCAGGAAAAACAGAAGCTCTGTTGGTGTCCAACATTAGGAGTTGTCTATAGGGTGATGTTTTATGTTTTAATAACTCATGGCCAGAAACAAGTACATCAGTCTAAGATTACAAAGTACTTAGGAACTTTCAACTACTTAGGAACAAGTATGGAAAATAAAGCTTTGTATACAAGGTGGAAACAAAGCAGAAAGATGCAAAATTCAGTCCAAAGGCAACTTTAGAGGTTTAACATCTTTGGATATTATGCATCTGAACAATTTCTAGCCAAAGTTGCATTGAGAGATTGTAGTTTTGCCTACAAGTGATCACGTAGGCAAATCTACAAGAATGTAATACCTGCAATGCATCAAAATAAGCCAATTATTTAATTAGATATTGTGAAGATCAGGAGTGGAACCAATGGTTCTGATCTACAACCTACACTGTTTATGGAACATCTGCAGGTTATCAAGCAGAAGATGAGTCTGGATAAAATGAAGATGCCGACAGAATGTTGGCATGACCTAGTCAAAAGTTGTATGTTGGTTGGAATGTGGGTGCATGTTTTCAAGGATCAGATGAATAGCTTGGGAGTGCTTTTGATTTATCTTTGCACCTGGAGTCAGGGTTCAGGTGTGGTCAGGCCAGTCTTATTACTCAGCAAAATGAAGCAGTGGATGCTGGGCAACAGCAGCCCTTTGCCATTTCTTCCCAAGCCCTGGTCATTGTATGAGCCAACATTAATCTATTTAGGAGGAAGGTAAATTAACTGTGTCATCCATACTTTGGTTGTCTTAATTGAGGTATAGCTTTTTGGAGTGAGCTGTCCTGGAATGTAGATCATGGGCCTAACGTGTTGATCTGTCTGGCCCAGCCCAAGAACAACAGGGAAACAATCCAGCTGAGTTCAGTTCTTTATTGCTTACACCATGTAGACAGAATCTTGCCAGACTAAATCTGTACTATGCTAACCTAATAGATATACTCAGGGATAATCTAGGGAGTGGCTATCCCAAGTCTCTTCTTCTCACACTCCTGCTCTGGACTATGTTGCCTCTTGTCTCCCCACTTTCCTTCCTGGAGTGCTCTCTCCCTTCCTGAGAACCTGGATCTCCACTGCATTCCACCACACCACCTCCCCCTTCATAGATACATTCACATGACCTAAGTACATTGATTAGGTGCCTGGGATTATTTGGGTGCAATATTCAATGCTCTGATTTTGATCTTTTTAAAGCCTTAAAAAGTGTACTTCATGTCCTTATAATATCTCTTTCTCAGGCTTTTGCTCAGCTTGTACTTCATCTTTCTGTATTTCATAGTTGTACTGCTCCAAAAAAAAAAACCCACCATCCTCTAAGGATTTGGGGAGAAGGGTCATTCATACCTTGCTTCTCAGGGCAGAACTTTTCAGAGCGAATTAATACAAATGCAAATAACCTTGAATCTAAGGCAACAAACCATACAGCATAACCAGATAGAAAGCAATGCTAAAAATGTATAGGATGAAAAATCTCCACAAGTCCAAAATCCTTCAATCTGGTGCTAAAAGAAGAACAAATGTTATGCCAGATGCCACCACAAAGGAGGACCTACATCTGGTTGCTACACATCCTGTCGTCTGCAGTGTAGGACTTTTAGAAAGCTGCAGCATGCGTACACTTTTAGGAGAACAGCTCAAATTATTTATTCAGTCAAACATTTGGAGATTTGAAAGGATATAACTGCTACTGTTTAAAACTTTTTTCCCCGGTCTACTTGTATTTTATGGTGAAATCAATGTTATGTTTTATGCAGTATGAACCTCTTTGAATAGTGTTCAGCTCCAAAGGCAGAGTACCCATGAAGGAGAAATAATTCATTAAAAAAAAAAAAACAGATGGACTTATTTGCCACAATTAATGCATGATTTTCCGTAACAGCTAAAGCGGAGTTTCAATATCCTTATTTATAAATGATTTAGAAATGTGACACATTGAAGTTCCTCATAGACAGAATGAGAACAGAAACCAAGAGTCTGTTAAAAACATTAAAAAAGTTTTTTTTTTCTCTACATGAAGAAAAGTAATTTACTGCTCAGCAAATTAATGATCCAACTTGCTCTTAACTTAAACTGCACCCTAGATTATTGTAAAAAGTTAGGGTCTTAGTCCAAAATAAGGGTCTGAATTTATTAAACATTTTTATAATATGCACATTAACAGCAGGGGGATATTTTGTTGGTCGAATGAATCAATGTTGCACCCAGCAATGCACATAAAAAAGAGGGAGGGGCTTTCATTACATGGTTGTGGCTGCCATCTTGATATTTGGACTCCTTTCTTGCAGACAGCCCTGCCTATGTGCTATATAGAGTAAATGTATAGAATTAAAATGAAACGAATGAAAGTCTGGACTGTAAGCCACTAGGAGACTATGCTCCCTGCCTCCCTAAAAAGAACTAAAATGGCTTTAGTCATCAGAGCAAAGGAAAAGCTACAAAGAACTTGATTTCTCTTTCTAACCAGAAAGTGCTTCGACTGATATCTTGAACTTTCAGTATTGAATAGAAGCATTCTAGCCCTACTTGCTGAAGAAATGTCTAAGGAGTCTTCTCTCTCTCTTTCCATCTCTCCAAAACAAAAGAAAGGTACATCACTGTAGTTCTACATCAAGAAAGCCCAAATTCTTGGCCTCTGTACTGATTGCTTTCTTGCCCTGCACGTGACCTCCTCAGAAACATTTAGCTAACCAAATGTCATGCTGTACCTGTAGGTGAAGTTTGATCTAATAGGTTCTGCGTATGCTCTTAATTCTGATTCTGACTCTCCTTTCCCCATACAATAAACTCCACAATTTATTCTCATGCTAGGACTTAGAGAGTAGTGGGGACCACACACAGAAAGTGCTACTTTTGGTTAGCAAAGGAGCTGTTGACTAGTAGAAGCAATTGTTTCCAGCAAATGTAGAAAGACATCTAGCAAAAAAGCTGGAGTTTATGGCTTGCCATTTTTATTTTTATATTTTATCTTTCGGTAGACAACATTTCCCTGTCTTAAAAGAAGATCTGTACAATTCAGGATAGCTACTGTCACAAAGTGAATGTTCAGATGAGTTGATACCTACAGTAGCTATTGCACATGAAGATGCTAAAGTATGTTTGCACATGTTTTAATTTCTCAGAAGAGAACATCATACAGGTCAGCCTTTCAGTCGGCACCATCTAGATCTGTTTGGATTATGATTTCCGACTAGCATGGTCCAGACAAATGGGAGGCACTAGGTTTGGGAAACCTGATATATGGTATGTTAATCTTGAATCCTGCTGTATTCACAAGGAACCCGAAGCAAAATGCTTTAGGCTCTCACTTTGTATCCTACTTGATTCCTTACCTGGATTAATTTAAGAGTTTTAGAGTTATGCAAAAGAAATACTGTAACAGTTTGATTCTCCTATGGCCACATGGTTCATGAATGGATAACGTGTGAAGTTTTGTCCATGGCACTCCTGAAAAACCTCTTTGTGAAATAAGTTGCACGCAGCTTGCAAAAATCTCTTTTACAGAGTGATCTCCTTCAGTAGCTTTGTTTGCAAGACATGGCTCACTCAGTGATCCTACCTTAGTCCATTCACCCAAGTTCACGTGTCATCAGCACACGATCCATGATGATGGGATCACTCAGCCAGTGACCATCTTTTACTCCACCCAGCCACCAAATAGGAGGCTGGATAGTTATTACTTCCCTCCCATTTCCTGCCTTTTATTTTCTTTTTTTATTCCTTTCCGAGGGGCAGGGGGAGAGGGAGAGAAGGAGGATTATGACTGAAGTTAGCTACCCTTGACTGTGTGGAGGGCTATTGTGAATGTAGCCTTCTTACCATTGATAGGTTCAGACATTCACAGAGATTCTGACATCCCCAATCAACACCCCTGTTCTTTTTGCCAGATACAGAACTCCCCCCCTCTTTGCCGAGCCCTTTTAAAATGAGGCAGAAGTTGTTGGACTAAGGCTGGAAAACAAGTTGTATGTACCATCTCCTTTAGCAGAGGGGCCATCTGTTTAAAGAGACTTTTATCTCTCAAGAGATAAGAAAAGGTGTAGCCAGAAACTTACATTTATTTTTCCACATTCTTTAAGTCTACTATTTGTTATTTCTCTGTCCAAACTTAGTAATTTTATTTATGTATTTGATTCATTATGGCCGCCCATCTCACATATATGACTCTGGGCGGTGCACGACTTTAAAATAAATAGAAATATATACAGTTACTAAAATGAACTTAAAAAATAAAACATAAAAAAAATAAACACAGGCAGTATCCAGAGAATCTTAAAATTCCCTCAGCATGGCCCAAAATGGGCTCCATCCCACACACGGGACCCCAGGCTTGGTCCCAGAACCAGGACTTCAAGTGCTTCTGGAACGCCAGAGGGGGGGAAGAACCTACTCTCAGGAGAGATGATGCTCCGAAGGGTGGGTGTCACAGCAGAAAAGGCTCCTGAAGCCTCCCACCAGCCAACACTCCTTGGCCAACGGTACTTGCAAACATGCCTTTCCTGCCAGATTGGATAGGATGAGTAGAAACAACCGGGAAAAAAATGGTCCCATAAGTAACCCACCCCTAAGCTATGTAGGGCTTTAAAGGTAATGAGGTACACTTCAGATTTTTATGCATATATCTAGTTGTGCATTAGGATAGGTCTTTCAGAACTCTTGTGTTCTGTGACATGAAACTGAAATGGCCTGTTGAAAAAAGAAAAATGAAACAGCCACAGAAACAAGATGCTTATAGAGACCGCATGATGAAAGCGCGAGAGTGAGCAGACACTGCCACCTCTCTAGATTAACTGACTGAGACAATTAACGCCGGAGTTGATGCAACAGGTTTCCAGGGCCCTGGGATCAAATGTGGACAATAACTTTCCATCTTGCATTTCTCTGATATGGCTTATTTTCTAAAGACGATCAATTGATCAGTTTTTTATTTTTATTATTATTGGTACATTTGATTGCAGCAAGCTTCATTCTGATTTCTTTTTTTTACCTGCTCAATTTTGTTCAACAACAATGAGTCAGAAGAACTAGAGTGCAGCGATGTGGAAAAGCAGGTTTAATTGTGTTTATGGCATGTGACAAAAACATTTTGCCAACCTAGGGAATCAACAGCCTGAAAATCAAGCAAATAACTTCCTCTGTGATGAATTTACTCTAAAATATGCCATAATAGGCATTCCTCCCACTGGTCGATTTTTCTGCCCAGCTCCATCTTTCGACAAGAGTGAAACCTATCTTTTGAAAAGAGGTGTAATTGTATCCTATATTGCGTACACTCCTGGAAAAGCAGCACAGGCAAATTAGTGCCACTGGATTCATCATTTAGTCTGCCGCTCAAGGGCCAAATTTAAATCTGGGCTGCTTCTGGACTCTTGTTGACTCCTTTAAGTTACAAAGACCTTCAGCAGGGGGCAACACTTGGCTGACCACTTGGCTGTGGAAGTTAAGCGGCTTCAGGCATGGTGAGTATTTGGATGGGGTATCTCCAAGGAATATTAGAGCTTTGGCTAGACTGGGAGGTTGAGAAATATGCTGGAAGATGATCGTGGTCAACCACTTCTGTCCTGCTGGTGAAATCATTACATGATTGTATCTGTGTAATTGCTAAGGAGCAAGTTTGACTTAAAGACATCTTTAACCTTTTCATCAACGATCAATTCTTGAAACTGCTTCCCGCTCACCATGCGACTACCGTAATAGCATGAGTGTGTAACCTTTGCCCTATGGGCTCTTGGTGACCTTCTCAAGGCAGCACTGGATGGAGATGGTACAGGATGGGTTTCTTTAATCATGTGTGCACGCAGCAATCCTCCCTTCTCCCCCCCCCCACCTCAAACAAGGAAAGAAAAGCATTGTCCTCTGTGAAGTTAGCCAGCGCTGAAGGCTTACACGCTTTCGGGGATAAGGACGCCTGAGGATCATGCGCCATCTTGTGACAGGGTATGCACGTTTGCGTGACTAAACCATTTTTACCTCCAATGTGTGAAAAGCAAGGTGTGGTTGCATCAAGACGTTTGGCTGTTGTACGCAGGGTTGCTTCAGTGGATGTTCAGCATATCAACTGAATCTAGCAGCCAACAGCGCTTTCTGCAGCAAACATGGCAACTTATCTGTTTCTCTCCTTCACAGGTCAGACTGGCAGCATGTCCCCCAGCAACTGAGGCAGTGGGTTTTCCCCCCAGAACTTTAGTCCTCACCCCTATCTACAAGGCTTGACCAATGAGACTGCTGCCTGCATCTGCCCCACAAGAGTTTTGGCTAGCACCCAGGTCAGCTCATCAGCCCAGCCGCGCTTGCAAGCCATGCCTGAACTGCTTCTCCACGCTTTTCTTGCTCCTTCTGCTGACCTACGCCAGCAGCCAAGCCAGGCCACCCAGACCCATAGGCCACAGACACCCCTGAAAGAGTTGGTCCACAATTTCCTATAATGACTTAGTGGGAGGCTGGATGTTCTGCCTCTTTGTCCTCTGGCAGATGTTATTTTTTGGCCTAGCAGTAACTGCTTTTCTGAACGTTTCTGTTATGAATAAGAAGCACTTCCAGGTTATCCAGAGAGGGGAGTGGGGAGACAAAAAATAGCAATAGTATTTCCTTTGGCTCTTAGTGGGCTAAGCCATGATTTGCTTGATGGTGATCAAATAAACTGCAATTGACTGGGATTATGCAATGCTCAAAGCTATAAACCATGGTCCTCCAATCAAATGGCTGGGTTCAGGCACATGCTAGACCTAAGCCAAACCATAGTATCTTTAGTGTAATGTATGAATTAGGCTATAGGCAAAAAGGAAAATAAAAATAAACCTTGACTATTCAAACATTTTCTAACATCAACATGCAACACAAATACACACTGCTTTTTGGACTGCCTGCATTTTGTTAGCCTTCCCCTGCATACACCTGTTTTAATTTTTTTACTTTCCAGTAGATGGCAGTTGGATACATAACATTGTCCTGGCCTGAGAGAATCAGAAATGCAAGGGAAACAGAGACAGATACAACATATTTTGTTAAAGCTGAGTATTTCTTCCTTTGAAATTTGCTGAACAATCATTTTTATTTAGTACTGTTTGGATAAAAATAGCAATAGACTTACTTCTTGCAGAAAGAGCGACTTAAGCAGGACACCTATAATTACGAATGAACGCAAACATAAAAGGTCATGCGCTTGTCTATTTGAAAATGACTGCTAAGGTGGATTCCCATGGAAATACTTCTAAAGTCACCGATCTTGGTTAGTCAAGCCTGGTAAAAGGCAAAATTCAATCTCCAAAACATCAAGAGGGAGCTAAACCATGCACTGAACGTTTGTGAAAAATGCAAAATAATCCTCAAGTAAATCCAATCCAAGACTCTTAAAAGATCTTTAGACAAAAAGAGTTGACAATTCATGTTCTTCTAGCAGTATGCTAGTCATCATGAGTCTCCTCACTGCTGAGCTGAAGTGCTACGTACCACCCTTGAGTTGCAGAAAACTGTACCCACCTGAAACGTGTTGCCCCTGTTGCCAATCCTTCTCCTGCCTCTGTCCCAAGGAACTGCAGTCCCCAACTTCCTTTTGGGCGGGGGGAGAGGAGGGTATAATTTTATTATAGTTTTTTTAAAAAAGAAGGTAAAAGACGAATACAAACGAATATGAAGAAAAAAGAAAAAAATCAAGAAGAAAGCTAAAAGTGCAAGGAAGGAGGAAAAAAAAGGAAAAGAAAAATAGAAAAAAAAGGAAAAAAGATACAAAGACATAAAAACTACCAACTTCCCTTCAAGATAATAGGCCACAAAACCCAACAGGTTTTACATACCTTGTGAGGCCGCTCTTGAATGGTGTTGGAATAAGAAGGGAAATACTCCTTTAAGGCTTAGGATGACTTCAAGACTGTCTCCCTCTTGGGCCAGGGATAAGACCAAGTCAATTTCATGGGAGCACAGCAGAAGAAAAAGGTTACCAGGGATGTTTGTGTCTTGGTCAGCTGCAAGTGGAGAAAGCCCGTAAGTGATGTAAGAGGGGGTACATATGTCCATATGTGCAGGTTTGCTGATCTGTCAAACTTTATTGTTGTTCTTGCTTTAGGTCAGTCTCCCCCATCCGTCTCCCCTATCTGATGCTCTGCAGTTGTCTTGGGACTACAGCTCCCAGAATTCCATGTTGTTTAGTTGTGTTGGATAAGCTTAGGGAAGGCTGATCGAAAGCAAGGAGCAGTTTCTGTGGTTAGATGCATGTTTTAAATCAGAGACTGGCAATTTAGTACCTTCCAGATGTTTTCGAAGTCAACTCCTTTAAGCTCCAGCCAACTTGTCCCAGAGGACAATTGCAGTCCACATTTGTAAAGCACCAAATTGCTTATTCCTTTGAAAGTAAATAGAAGTTTATGGAAATTTGAGAGAAAAGGTTATCGATTTTTCATCTACATACCAGGATTTTTTATAATATCAGTATGGTAGTATTACATATTAAATAAATGTTCCTTTGAATCTTTGGTGACCTCATGGATACATCCATGTAGTGTCTTGGCAAGAATATGGAATTGCCTTGCTATGGTTTTTTTCTACATTTTTTTCCCAACTCCAGTCTGGCCTATAGCCTTGGGATTGTCTAATGGTCTCCCATCCAAGTAGTAATCAGGTTCTCGTCCTGCTTAACTTTTCAAGATCCATCAAATTCAGCTAGGGGTTACCACTTAGCTAGGACCAGTGCTATTGTATTATAATATAATATGCTATGTAAGTGGTCTTTTTATATTTCAGACAGGTTTGAGGGAAGATGAATTGCATAGAAAGGAGTAATCTCCTTTTCCTTGTGGTAATCAAAATGATCTGATCACTACAATATTTCTGGATCCAAGGAAGCGAGGAACCAATCAATGCAACAGCAAATACAGCTTGAGGTATATGCGTATATCCCTGTTAGATCAAGTTTAGATATTTGTCAGCTGTTATCTATACTTGTCTGACATTGTAAGTCTTTGAAAATTATCCTACTAGATTAGGTCCGGAATTCTGCCTTCAACTCTTCCAGTTTAGTTTTCCAACTGGCTGGGGAGATAATGAACATAGGAATTGAACACACCTGGAGCAGCAGATGGGGAAAGGCAGGGCTTTCTTGTAATCTATCATTTGGTTTCCAGTGTGGAGTAACAGAAGCTAATGAGGATATGAGGATCAGTCTACACCAGTGTTTCTCAACCTGGACAACTTTAAGATGTGTGGACTTCAACTCCCAGAATCCCCCAGCTGGCTGGGGGATTCTGGGAGTTGAAGTCCACACATCTTAAAGTTGTCCAGGTTGAGAAACACTGGTCCACACCAAAACGATATGCATTCAAGTAGTATGGCATTCTATTAAATCTTTGATTAATTATTTTTATCTGCCTTCCTCCCAACATTTTATCCATTCTAAATATTTTGCTCATATCATTTCCTAACATCCAGATATGGGGGGTGGGGAGGCATGGATATGAAATAGTTTGTCTCTGCTTCACTACTCCAATTTCTGCTTGAGAGTTAGATCTGCTACAGAAGTTCCATCTGAACATCCTATCTAATGGTTGTTGATAGATACCTCTGGTCCACCTCTTTTGCCATTTATCTCATACAGAAATACCAGGCTGTTGAGAAAAGCGGAAAAAGCTTGCAGTTGAGAACAGATGCTCTTCTTGACCTGCCATAAATTATTTCTATCCAACCAACTTGTGACATCAGTATGGAGTAGGAGATCTTTGGATCTGTTTCTGCATGCCATGAATGGCAATTCCACCACAAGCTCAGATCGTACAATAGCCCTACATGGCATGGGTCCAGATTACCTGGGGGACTGTCTCACCCCTGTTACATCGACCCGTTCCACCTGGTCATGCAGAGAAAGCATATTGTGGATCCCGTCAGTGACAGAATGTCGACTGGCAGGTCCTAGGAGGAGAGCCTTCTCTGCCGTTGCCCCCGCCCTATGGAACACTCTCCCCGCAGAGGTGAGGCGGGCTCCTAACCTCCCAATTTTTCGGTGGAAATTGAAGACTTGGCTCTTCCAACTTGCCTGGGGCGAGGAAAGATACAATCAACCCTGGGGATGACTGGCACCTTGACGATGCACCCTGAGTTTATTAACACCTAATTAACATCTGTCTCTTGGAAGTATGATAAAGGAATTGTGTTTTTAACATATTTTAGTTAATTAATTAATATTTATCTATTTTAATCAATATTTATTCTATTTTTATTGTAAGCTGCCCAGAGTCACCCCACAGTGAGATGGGCAGTGACAAATTTGAAATATAAATAAAATAAATAAATATGCTTTAGTAATAGGGAAATGTTTGGGCAAATTATTAGCTGTCACCGTTTAGATTACTATAGCCCACAGCAACACCACCCACCTTACCTTTTCTCTGGACTATATTCAAAATATAATAAATCAATTCAAATAAATCAATTCAATAAATCCAAATAAATAATAAATAACAATAAATAAAATGAGAAAAATAGAGCAGTCAATGACATGCAAGACGTACTGGAAGAACTTTGTGATCCTCCAAAAAAAGCTGTGGCTGGGAACCACTCAGAGATAACAATAATTGAGAAAATAAAAGAACTTTTTATAGGAGAAAAGTACTGGGATGGCTGGAAAATTAGACGCAAAACAAAACAAAACAGAGAGCAGGACATGGGGCAATCCAAGCAGCAATTAATGCAAGAATGTAGCAGACAGAGCAGAAGATAAAAAGATGATGTTCTTGGAATGAGAACACATGCTATTTCAACACTACTGTACTGACTTAAAGTATTATCTGATGTTCCTTACGACACTGCAAAACAGTGCCATCATAAAATTATCTGTCTGCATTACCGATCCCTATCCTGCCCCCATTGCATTTGTCACATCTCCTGTCAAATTGTGCTATCGGTATAAGCACGCTAGTTGGCTTTGTCCTCTGGCTTTGTCACCATCTACACCGTGAAGTAGGTTTTACAGATCTCCGTGACTCAGTTCCCACAAATTGGTTAAAGCAAAACCAGAGACGTTGTTATGGTTCAGAGTGAGATTGTCACTGTCTGGCATTTGTACCCTTCTTCACTATTGGATATCAAGCTTTTCCTTTCTTTATTCTTCCTTGTATTCTCAAGAACTCTGAGTTACAGCAATAAAAAGAACCTGGCCACAAAGATCATACCAAACAATGATGGAATCTGGCTGAGAAATGCCAAGATTGGAGAATTTCCTAGAGATGCCTCATTGCATATTTTGGGGTTGGGGTGGTAAAGGTTGGGCTCGAGAATCAGCCAAAGGACACAAGAGGGGGCCCTTTTATAGCCATCACTATAATGCAAATCCACCCTGAAATATTAATGGGAGTAATTTAAACGTATTTCCTGCAATTGGTAATATTTATTTTGATATACATTCAGAATATTTATGTAATTTTTTCCCCCGGTTCAGCACATGAGCAGCATTTGGCAATGGGATGCTATCTTCCCAGCCGTACCAAATGGCTGTTATGATTGGCTGAGTTTTAATACATGATTTGTCATGCCAAATCCTAGCCAAGTTCTGGGATCAGAGACGAATGCCAGGTGGACTGCAACGCCCAGGGTTCCAGAATGGAAATACTGACTCCTTGTTGTAGATGGTTTGACCTTGTTTGATTTCCAAATGACCCCACACAAATATTTAGCTGTGGCACTGTGAATTTTTTTTTTTTTTTTAACCTAAGGCAGTGTTTCTCAACCTTGGCAACTTTAAGATGCGTGGACTTCAAATCCCAGAATTCCCCAGCCAGCATGCTGGCTGGGGAATTCTGGGATTTGAAGTCCACGCATCTTAAAGTTGCCAAGGTTGAGAAACACTGACCTAAGGGGCTCTTCGATACCAAGAAAGTTCTGCTTTCAGGTTCAAATGTTATATGCTGGGACTGGGACCCTTGGGGCTTCCAAGGGACTGTTGAGCTCCAACCTCTAAGCCAATGGTGGGGATGCTGGGCATTCTGATTGAGCTACTGTTTTGCCCTGCTTGAGGGCAACATCACTGCTTTGATTATTCCAGTCTCACATCTTGCTTTTTCTTCCAAGGTTGGCTTTATCAGGTTGTTCTTTGTATGACTGGGAGCGCAACACACATGAAAAAGCAGCCGGGCTTTGATCGCATGGTTGCAGCTACCGTCTTGACTTTTTTGACCTCCCACATTGGATATCTTTGGATACCTTCATTTCTTAACTGAACAAAGAAGTGCTACCAGTAACACCATCCCTGTACAAACATGAATGGTAAAGAGGGACTATATAAAAGAAATATTCTTAGACATCACTGTAAGATGTAAGGAATGCTGTCCTCTGGAGAAGTCCCAGAGCTCTAGGCTGAGCAAATTCCTGACCAGAAAATTAAAAGAAAAAACCCACATCTTGGTAGTTATTTTCACATAATAAGGTAGTATTTTGGGCAGATTGTGACAATCTAAAATTATCCATCCTGTATCTTTGGGACAACATTTAAGTATTGGGAAATAAATGGTAAATATATACTGTACAATTAAACATAAAATATATCTCCTATTGTGCTAAACAGGGCTCTTAGCAATTACTAGTCTCAACAGCAATGACATAGCTCCAGAATCAAAGCCACTCTACCCTAACAATAGATGACTAGAGCAACAATGGAAATGAACGATCATCTATCCATGTTTGTGAAGTTTCCAGATATGTCTGGCTGTCCTCTGGGTGTCCCCGAATGCTGGATGACATAGGCCTTGGATCCATCAGGGTCCATCCTTCTTGTATTGTTTTGGGGACTTTCACCTGAGTATGAGAAAAGCACTGTAGTGGTAGAAATAAGCAACTTTTGTCAGCTATGGTTAGTTTGCAATAGTCATCTCACCCATGTGAATTTCTTACCTCTTAATTCTATAGTTATAATCTGATAAACATTCCCCTTCCAAATGTCATCGCACTATGACAGGCTACCTGTCCATAATTCTAACCCACCACGGGCATTGGCTGTGCATGATAGCCCAACATCTCCAGAAATTTCTGATACAGAAGATTTGTATACATGGAATATATGAAATCAGTGCTTATGTTTCTCGGGAAATTCCATTGCCATCTGTGTGACTTAAGTGCCAAGGAAAACTATATTTAAGAATAAGGTAAATTTCATATTATTCTTAACAGGGGTTTCGAAAAACATATTTATTGTTTAACTGCTACATGTACAGAGTTAGGAAGTTCTCCTAGATCTGATTCTTTGGAAGAAAAAAAATGTCCTGACATAATAGCAACAACAACAACAACAATAATCTGAAAGCAATTTGGTTATATATGTCTGGAATCTATAAAAATGGCAGAGGGCCATAAATACCACAGTGACGGCAGTCATGTGAATCTTAATGCCAATATAAATATTGCATAATTCATCCTGATCAGACTGAGTATATTTTTAGGAAGTTCCTGAAAAAGCCTTTAATAGCAAAGCAACCATCCCTCATCCAGGCATTGTTAGCTTTCTTTAACAGATTACAGTCAGAGCTTGACTTGTGGGGGAGGTACGGCGAACTGAAGTTGGCGACAACCGTGGCAAAGACCAAGGAACCAGTGAGTGGATTGGTTCCTTGGAACCTCTCCGGATAAGGAGAGGGTGGGAGATTGCCCACATGTGCTCCGGACAGCTGCTCCTTGTAAGAAGACTGCAGGACAGCGGTTTTCTGTGGGTCTGAGCACTAGGGGGTGATGGGATCAGCCATCTTGCTGCAACTGCGGAGGAGCCTTTTAAAGGACACTAATGACAAATTTGAAAAGGCTTCATGTGATGAGTTTATCTTCAACTTTGAACCAAAGAAAAATTAATTATAAACTTAAGAATTTAAAGAATTTGAAATAAACAGCAAAAAGCTAAATAAGATTTTGATCTAAGAAAGTTATAAATGGACTAAGGGTCCAGATAAATTTCCAATATTGACTTTTACTATATTTTGGAATTAATTATAAAAAAAATAAACAGCTTCTTGTGGGAAACAGACTTATTTGGGCTGTCCTGGCTTTTGCAAGTCATAACAAAAGATAAGTGATTATTTTAGAAACTGGACACTAGAGGGGACTAAAGATTTAAGCAGAAGAAAAAAATACAAGCCTGTTCTTGATGTCAGTTAATAGTGGGACTTACAAAATGACACAAAATGTTATAACATCGGAAATATTAAAGGAGATCTTTGAAGAATGGAGCCAGAAATGAGTAAATACAATATCAATGCTGTCATTAATGATGTCTGCTTCTATGGATAGAATTATGGATAGACCATGTCTAAAAGATGTTAATGAAGAAATGACAGATGTGGAAAAAACATTATATGACAAGATAGAGAAAGTATTGAAAATGGAACTACAAATGACAGGCCAAGAGAATGGTTTGGAAAAGGACTTTTTACTGGATATACAAAAGAAACTGGCTGAAGTTTTAAAAATTAACAGGAAAATACAAATGATAAACCAAGAGAATGACCTAGAAAATGTTTTCTTACAGATAAATAAATAAGACCTTTTCTTGTAATGTTCTGGCAACCCTTTATGGACTTTTTGCTGACACTAGGATTGAAAAGTTGATGCTTTATGGATTTGCTTATAGATAAGGGATGGGATATGGGATGAAGAGATATCTGGGGTTAAGAGTTATTAAATTTATTTATACTTGTGATGAAGGTTGGAAGTCACTTCTTTATATATTTCTTTTCTTTTTCTTTTTTCTTGCACTTTTTATTCTTTCTTTCCATTCTCTTCTCTTTCTCTAAGTTTAGTTTGTATTAGTTTTTACTATTGTAATTAAAATTCTGAATAAAAAGCAACAACAACAACAAACCAAAACAGATTACAGTCTGAGCCCATAACTCTCTTCCACTTTTTTTCCTTGTATAAGCCGTGATAGCCAGAGTCACTTTGAGCCTTGGCAGAAAATCCAAAGGACAGTTTCCCCCCTCTTACTGCCAAAACACACACCCTGAGAATATAAACCAGCCCCTTGAGGGAATTCCCAGATGTTCCATCTCACACTGTTTATTGGTCAGGATAGCCTTCAGTGTAAGCTTCATTCAATCACTAGGCCAGCAATGAAGCACCCCACCCGTTGCCACCTGCCATTCATTTTAGTAGGTTTGTGCAGGAGAACTTCCCGCCTACTCAAATCCTAACAATTTTCTGGCTTTTCTGTATTTTGTTTCCAACTATGTTGTGAACTAGAGCCTACTGAAAATACATGCTGCCTAAGGCAAGAGATAAAGGTTTTGACCCTGACAGCCCTGACACTTCACCTCCTCCCTTGTGCTCCTCCTCCTCAGGAGCAATCCAAGAAGACCCAGGGTTTGCTGCTGAATCTAACTGCTCCTCCCCCCTATGCATTCATTCCCTCTAAGGCTTTCCTTCTGTAATGGCAGTATAGATATGCCCTCACCAGCTAGCAATTACCTGGCTGCCCTGGAGATACCACTCTGAAGGATCCTCAGAATGATGCAATTGCGAAATGGCCATCATGGTCACCTGGGTAGGTGGCTAATGCAGGCATTTCATAACATCTCACTCTGATGACTGAATCAAGGTCATGCCTAACAGGTAGTCATGAAGCAGGTAGCCATGAAGACTGGCAGGAATCAGAAGAGCCATATGTCTTAGGTCGGTGTTCCTCAACCTTGGCAGCTTGAAGATGTGTGGACTTCAACTTCCAGAATTCCCCAGCCAGCTGGCTGGGGAATTCTGGGAGTTGAAGTCCACACATCTTCAAGCTGCCAAGGTTGAGGAACACTGTCTTAGGTGAAGGAGAGCTGGTCTAAGTTGTCTGTCTTGCTCTGCTACTAGAAGAGATTGTTTCATTTTGCCTAGACAGGCAATTCCCTCGCAGCATGGATACCCTTGATGCATCAATGCCTGTTGGTTGGTTGTAAGGGTCTAGGCACAGTGTTTTTCAAACTTCGCAACTTTAAGATGTGTGGACTTCAACTCCCAGAATTCCCCAGCCAGCTTAAACACCTTAAAGTTGCCAAGGGTGAAAAACACGGGTCTAGCAGTACACAGCTAATGTCATTTGGGCTATAGGAATGAATCCAACATTTTTTTTAAAAAATCTTGAAATCTTGCTGTTCCCTATTTTGCTATAGGGGAAAAATAAAAACAAAATTAAAATTCTGCAGGAAGAGAAAAGCATCTGGCATGAATGTACTCTGTACCAAGCTGTTTAAGTGTGATGTACAATCCATCAGCAGCCTGAACTGTGTTGTCATAGTAATACCTTAACAAAGAATGCATTATGTAATAAATAGCTGCAGCAGTTAAAAAAAAAATTACAAGTATGCCATACCAAAGACCTTATCATCTCTGTATGTTGACAGAATCGAAGCAGTTTGGTAGAAATTAAAGTATGTGCCCTGTTGAAGATATTTATGTCAAAACAAGGGATCCATTCTCTACTACACTGTTTCTCAACCTTGGCAGCTTTAAGATGTGGGGACTTCAATTCCCAGAATTCCCCAGCTGGCTGGGGAATTCTGGGAGTTGAAGTCCCCACATCTTAAAGCTGCCGAAGTTGAGAAACATTGGTTTAGAGTGTTGTAGTCAGTGCAGCTGGAGATTTGCAGTTCGAAGAGGTTCTCTGAGGTTATCCAAACTGGCCAACAAACCTATAAAGTAATTATCCAAACCTGCTTAACGTTTCTGCCCAGCGTTACTCTTCTTTCCTCCCCCTTCGCCACTGTACAGTTGCTTCCTATGTCCATGTCTTGGTATCACTGAGTTAGCCTTCCTTGTACGTTCCAAATCTTGTTAAATCAGGGTGGACACTCTGGGCCAATGCCACCCCCCCCCCCCCCCGCTGCCATTCTGTCTTTTTCTCTCTTCTGTTCACTCTGGTACTGGGGAGACCAACCAGAGAGTGCCTGAAAAATAGTCAAGGAGAAAATGGTGTCCTCATCCCTTTTTGCATTTGGCTCCACACACCAACACTGAAAAAATGTGATCAGCCATGGAGAAAAATGCTGTCCACCCTGTTTATACACTTCTGCACTGAAAACCACTGCCTGGGTAGCACGGCCATAGGCTTGCATTCACTACAGTTGTGTTTGCCTTGCACGCTTCACCACCTTCTGCATGTGAATAACAGGTGAATTTGTTAGAGGCTGAAGTATTCTGGGTGAGAGTGTTCCCTTTGAATGGGAATCTGACCTGGGAGATGATTAGTGAAGTAGGTTTTATAACTACAACCGAAAGAAGATTTATTTACAGGAAATGCATTACAGGTAGTCCTTGACTTACAACCATGCTGGCTGGGGAATTCTGGGAGTTGAAGTCCACACGTCTTAAGGTTGAGAAACACTGAACTCTAGCAAGAATGTAGTCTGTTTTCAAATGGTTTGTTGTGTGCTCTTCCAAAGGCTGAACACAATGCAAATTTTCAGACACCAGAAAAGAAGCTAGCAGCCTGAAACTATTAAAACACCATTAAAATTAAAATGACTAGAAAGCCTTTGGAGCAATGCAAGGGAAAAACTCTCTCTCTCTCTCTGTATGTATTAGTGTTTATGTAAGCCTAATGATGCCAGATACAAAATGAATCTCATTTAAGAAACTGTCTTTGTAGGAAACATAATACCAGCTAAATTCTAACATAAGTCATTTTCTGTAGAGTTGCCAGTTCTGCCTTTGCTTAGGGTTACTGGAAATAAAATAATATGTGGTAATGGAAGAGAATCTTATCTAGCACCATCAAATGTGGATTAAGGGGCTCAATGTTCTAGTGATCTGTACTTGGAGCTGCAAACCCCTATGATCCGTAAGGCATGTTGTTTATTTGATCCTGCAGGAGCAGAGCCTTGCTTCTGAAGCTTGAAGTCTATTATAGTTGCTGCTTCTTAAGCTGCTGAGAAGCCTGTAGTTAACATATGGCCAGAAGTAGACTGTGGATCACAGCCCAAACCATCAAGGGTCTTTTAGATGCACACAGAGTAGCCCATGGAGATCAAGGCTGCTCCATTCTCTCCTTGGTTATTCACATGCTTGCTTATAAGCAAGGGTGTCTGTAGGGTGTGGTCAAAAACATCAAGATGGCACTCATGACTGTGCTTTTTATGTCGATGCACATAAAAAAATCAAGAAAAGCTTTGACTGCATCACTGCAGCCATCATTTGACTTTTTTGACCACACCCTACAGACACCCCTGCCCGTAAGACTCCCCAGTCTTATCAAAGAGAGAGTGGCTTCTGTAAAGCAATGAGAAATCATTCAAAGGCTTAAAATAACAACAAATGAAAGAAAAATCACCACAACCTAACTTCTCTTATATTATGGGCTTTCCATAGTGCATATTATACATCTAACCAGATACAAAAGCGTTTGAAGTTGAATCATGATTTTCACGGTTGGTCCAGATTCTTTGAAACTAGAATTGCAATCCACTGAATTAAGTTCCTATGTCCATACAACATGCTTTACCAGGTTACTTAAAGACTTAGGCTGCATGTGCATAAATATGTTAAATTTTCTTAGATTGGTTAGTTTTAACATCAATTTCTTTTTTATGGTTTAGCATGTTGTGTGAATCCTGCTTGCTTGCTTGGTTTATGTATTAAATCCAGACCATGGGTTACTTCAGTGACCAATTCAAGTAGGTTGTATGAATGCAACAAATAAGAGGTATGGTTAGAATTGCATTATAAGCGATCAATTAGGGAATAAGTCCCAGAACCCATAATGATGTCTTACTTTTGGGTAAGTATGCATACTGTTGGATTGTAAAGGATCTTTCTCTTTAATTAAGGCTACCCAGGAAGGTCTTCGTTGCTGAAAATTTACTAGTGGCCTAAGGAAAGCCACCCCCTCTCAATTCCTCAGTAGCAAAAGGCATTGACCTGTCCTATGCCATTACTATTGTAATGATTCAGTAAAACATTGTAGAAGAAGTATTTGAACACTCCAGAACTCTATATATAAAGATATATATTCTCCCAGGGAACCTACATTTTAGAAAGATTAGGAAATAGGAACAGTTTGCAAGTAAGCTCCCACCAAGTTCAATGAGATTTGCTCCCATTAAATAAGAAAAGAATCCAATTGCATGGCTCCTACATTGCTATAATTTAGGGTAAGATAGATAACCTGCTGACTTCTACATGGGTTGGACTATACTTGCCACAATCCCTCGCTACTGGCCATGTAGATGGGGCTAATGGGAGTTGATTTCGATTGCCTACCTCTGAAGCAAAGAGTTGCTTTTAAATTCATGTTCTCCCTTCAAAGGGCTGTCCTTCTAATTCCTGTAGTCATATGAATTAGCAATTTATTGGAGAAAAATAAAATCCTAATTATACCAAAGGGAACATTCCTTAGGTGGAAAGCTATTTCACATGCAATGTTTGGGTAGTAGGGCTGGACACTGCAACTCTCAGGAGTCCTAGCCAGAATGACCAAAGTTGAGGACTAGTAAGGGTTGTTTTTAAAACACCTGGAGTGTCATTGATCCCCAACCCTCTCCTTATGTTATAGGAAATTTCTATCTGAAAAAAAAAAACCAACATTCACAGCTCTACCCTTGTTCATTGAAACCAGTGTGGAATTCACTGCATGTGTCACTGAAGAGTCCTTTCTGAGTTGGGAAAGCAACTCTGCAGATGGGTTGACCAAAATGGGGCCTACAGGTCAATGAAGGACAGTATGGCTGAGCAACCAAATTTCTAGAGAACGTTGCACACAAGCAGTCCAGATTCTCCGGCCTTGATACCCTCTAGAAGCATGAACTTCAATGCTGGGGATTCTCAGCAGTGGCATTGCTTGCTGGGAATCCTGGGAGTTGAAACCTACTACTCTGGATGGTACTCAGATTCGGAAAAGCTGGAGTATTGAACTAGATTTACCCATCTTTTGACACTGTAGCGGGTAGCCTCTCAATACATGCCCACTTCCAAGGAGAATGGCTCATTCTCCTTTGTTAGTAAGTATCTAGATCAGTGTTTCTCAACCTTAGGAACTTTAAGATGAGTGGACTTCAACTCCTAGAATTCCCCAGCCAGCCATGCTGGCTGGGGAATTCTGGGAATTGAAGTCCACTCATCTTAAAGTTCCTAAGGTTGAGAAACACTGATTTAGATCAAGCCCAAATGTATTGCAGCCGCAAAGGAAAGCTCTTGCTGCTACTGTAGATTTTCCCTTTCCTTTCCTTTCCTTTCCTTTCCTTTCCTTTCCTTTCCTTTCCTTTCCTTTCCTTTCCTTTCCTTTCCTTTCCTTTCCTTTCCTTTCCTTTCCGCGTAATTTATCTCTGTGATCCTTCTGAGACCATGAGAATTTTGGCTTTTAATGCCTGAGCGCAGTTAACTTTTGACCTGTGTCAGCTGTCAGGTTAGAATGAGTTTAGTCACATCAGTCTGAATCGGAATTAAAACCAAGCACAGGGAGGTGAAAGGGCAAATCCTTAAAGGGATCACCTTAATTGACTGGGCCTCTTAATCCCCCTCCTGTTCGTGTACATTAACCCAAATACCTCTAGTTTTCCTCCAACCTGCTTTTATAGAGTAAAAGACTTATTTCACATAACAAAGGTAAGTTGATGCCTTTTAGTTTCTTCTGAATATTCTTTATCTTCTACCCTTCCTGGTGGCTTGAAGAGAGGGAAATTATCTGCTTGGTCTTTCTTAATTTGAAATGTCAGAGATATTGTACAGTGCCAGATGTTCCAGCTGCCCTCTGAACTGTGGCTCAGTGACCTCTATACTTGAATAAGCATGGCCAGAATATGGTTAGGGCAATGCTTTTCAAACTTGGCAACTTTAAGATGTGTGAACTTCAACTCCCAGGATCCCCCAGCCAGCATGCTGGCTGGGGGATTCTGGGAGTTGAAGTCCACACATTTTAAAGTTGTCAAGTTTGAAAAACACTGGTTTGGGTCATACAGTACAGTATTCATTACCTGACTCTGCCAAAACTAAAGAGGGGGGGAGTTTAGGAGGAGGCAGGGCATTGGGGGACAGCAGTTAATTTTGGGGTATCATTGTAACATTGGGGAGGGATCTATTCCTATGATGCTCCTGATGATATTGTTGTGGGCCTGATAGGATGACGAAGAAGCTTGGAAATCTATTCAAAATTGTACTATTTTCTGAATCTCAGGGGGAAAGTTCAGGTGTTCAGAACCCTGAGGTGGTGGGGTTCAGGTGCCCAGCACAAACTGTAACATGTGAAACGGTCATATTGAACTAGTCTTTTCAGTATGTATTAAGACTGTGCAGGTCTTCGAAGGGATACATCACCTATAATCAGAGATTCAAGCAAAGCACCCCTTTCAGCTCACCATGCACAGTGAAGCAGGCCTGCTTCTGATCAGCTTCAGTGTATATGTAGGAAGCCCGTCTGGAATCTAGGTAGATCATTCCCATCTTGATGTTTCCTCAGGAGGAAGTCACTCCAGGACAAAGTACCTTTTCAAAGCAGATCACAGTCTGTCTACTCAGGCCTCCAGTGTGGAAGAGAGGGATAAAACCAGAAGAATGGCAAGTCTAGCCCTTTCCATTAGCAAAACATTTCAAAAGTTTCTCAGAAGAGAAAACCTCTTCTAAAACCTGAAGTAGATATATTAGAGCAGTGTTTCTCAGCCTTGACAACTTTAAGCTGTGTGGACTTCAACTCCCAGAATTCCCCAGCCAGCCATGCTGGCTGGGGAATTCTGGGAGTTGAAATCCACACAGCTTAAAGTTGCCAAGGTTGAGAAACACTGTATTAGAGGAAGAGGCTTTTTTATAGGAATTATTGTCTCTAACTGAGGCAGTGGGTGTCTACATTTAAGCAAGCCCAATAAAACAAATAATAAACAGTTTAGAAGGCACTTACTGCTGGCAAGCCTCGTTTAATTTTTTTTCCTCCTGTATCTAGTGCCATGCTGTATATAAAGTAGCACACGGTTTCCCTTTCCCTGGAAAAAAAAAATAAGATTCTTACTAATCGAATGAATCACACCGGGGCGGGGCGGGGGGGGGGGGGAACAAAACAGGGTATCAACTTACGAGGAAAATAGGTTCATGAACTCGAACTCCTTTTTGTGAACCTGGCAGATGAAAACAGAAGGATTTGAAGGATTTTCAAAAACCACAAAATTCCACCAGACCTGCCCATCTCGGAGGATTGTTTGCCAGGCCATTAGGCCAGATTCCACATCAAGTTGAGTCCTGCACGCATAAGGAGAAGGATGGTGTCTTCTCCAGCTGGTTGGAGAAACACAGTCTTTGCTGGAAGAGAAGGCCGTCTGGGAGGAGACGTGGTGGCAGGGAGAGGCAGCTCTTCTGAAGTAGAGAACAAGAGACGTCCACTGGTAATCGGATGTTTGGGAGGACTGTCAAAGAAATCTCCCAACACTCGACTTGCCCTTGATGGTATCTCGTGACAGATAAAACAGCAATGGCAGGGGGTTTTTTTTGAAAAGAGGGAAAATATGGCCTACTCTTTTTTTTTTTTTCTTCTTCTACATCTGGAGCATTCAGAGGGAGAAGAGCAAAATTAGGGGGGAAATAGATTTTTTTTAAAAAAATGTTATATTAGCAAAACAAAATTCAGTTTCCACAGAATGAAAAAAGAACAGCAGTCCAAAGTTGAACCATGATTTATTTTAATTTCTCAGGAGAAAGAATGCCTCTGGAAGAAGCCAAGGGAGAATTTAACTACCTCCCCCCTCCTTGTGCTTTCCATATGTGCTGGAAGCAGTTACCATTTTGGCTAGGGATAACAAGGTTATGGGTCCAGCAAGCAGGAGGGCACCAGGTTGGGGAAGGCGTCTTCCTTCACCTCCTCTACAGCCCTGTTCTGCTCTCTCTTTCTCTCTGCTGCTTTACTGAAACCTTCTAAAAGTGAGTAAAATGATATAAAAACAGTTAAGGAGGAAAATTGATACACTAAAAAAAAAAAAAAGAACGGAGGCTTGCAGATAGCCAGATAAAGGGAAGGAAACCTGTCCCATTTATTCATTTGCATTGAGAAAAATAGCTTCAGTTGCTTTCGGGGAACGGATCAAGTCTGCCCTCCATCCATCATGTCTTTGGCATTCAGTGTATTTATGTTCTTTCAACCCTGGAATCGAGGAGAGAGATTGCAGAGAAGAGGAACCAGCTTTAAAGAACCAAGTGAGATCTAGAGACCCTGAGATCACCTTCTTCTGATCTATGACAATCAGTGCTGACGGTGGCCAGCGGTGCAACTGCAAGTGGCTTGGTGCATGATTGTAAAATCGTCTTTTTCAGTCAAGCTCGACTCCTAAGAATTTCGGGGATTGCCTTGGCAGGGGTATGGCATTGGCTTGCTGCTGGCTTCTCCTGGATGTTTCTCAACTTCCTGACGGAGCCTGAAGTCCTGGGATCTGCACGGGCCTCCCTGCTTAGCTTCCACAGACAAGGCCGTCCAGGGGCTGCCACCTTCTTGTTTAGCCTGTAGGTGGCGCTGGGCTTAGTCCCAAACTGACCGCTGCTGATGGAGAGAGATGGCACGTTTCTTATCCAGTTTTAACCACTATACCCTTTGAGCCTTCCACGGCGGCTAGTAACTATTAATTCTTAAGAAGTTCCCATTAAGTGCTTTCTGCTAATGACAGGCCATCTCCTCCACCTCCATGTACCTTGATCCCAAGGGTGACTGTAGGTTGTGGTCAAAAAAGTCAAGATGGTGGCTGTGACTTGCCCCATGTTTATAGGTGTCAAACCATGTAAAAAAGGGACAGGACTTCAGTTGCACAGCTGCAGTTGCCATCTTGTGGTGCATGTGAAAAAGGGGCATGGCAAAGCCACCATCTTGACTTTTTTGACCTGCCCTGCAGCTATTTCTCTGTACTTGTGCCTTTGTGTATGTGAGCCGCCTTGAATACTGCAGAGATAGAAGGCAGGGTACAAACTGAAGAAATAATTGTAATAAAAATAATGTAATATAGTAATATACTATCAATAGAGGAGACATAGCCACCCCACCCCAAGATGAAAGCATTAATAACAAAAACATTATTATTAATTAGGGGAACCGAAATGTTCCAATGATCTGCTTTAAGCAACTTTGAAATTTAAGCTGCCAGGGGTAGAAATGAATCACAGAAAACAGCGACGTCAGTTAATATCCAGCGTTTTGAAATATATTTGGAACAAGAGAGTTCTAGAGGGAGGATACAGGGAGAACTGCGGTCTTGTGTTCTTTTGCACAGGAATCGTATGTTTACACAGCACACACTGTATAAATCAGGTCAGTGACTTCCTACAGGCCTCACTAAATTCATCAAGAGCAAAAGGAATTTGGGATGATTTAATATTTCAGTTGGGTTGAGAGCAGGGAAGTAAGCCTGGGTTAGTAAAACTCTGCCAGTTTTAGTTAGTAAAACCCTTTGCCAGTTTTTAAAAAGGATTTCCTAATAAAACATAGGTAGAAAATGTGAACATTGCATTACTTCCTCTTTGTATGCATCCTCCCCTAAGATTTAGATATAGATATAGTTGTTAATGTAAGTTTGGCTGTAAACTTTTTAAAAAATGTAAGTTACCTTGCTTTCATTCTTTGACATTTACATTTCCACCATGCAGGCTTGTAAAATACAGGCTTCCCTAAGGTAAGCTACTATTTCTATGCAATATTCGGTATTCAATATCTTTTTATGCGATGGATTTTTTGACCAAAGAAGTTCATCTGATGCTCAATTTTACTTCCTTTTTTTAAAAATAATTTTTACAAAAGGAGTTTTCAACAGAATAAAAATAATACACATTTTGAATCGAAGGGGGGAAAAAATCGGGAGAAGTAATATGAAAGTGAAAAAGAAATAGAGCAAAAGAAATAGAAAAGGAAGAAAAAGAAATAAGTAATAAAGGGGCTTCCGATCTTCTTAACAGCAGTTATAAGCACATTTACATTTTAGCCTCTCTCTGAGGTTACATCATAATTTCCTTCTTTCCATAATCTACCCATTCTAATCATCAAATCCATACATCGCCAGTTCCTTTTTTTCTTTTTTCAGCAAAAAGTCCATAAGGAATTTCCATTCACTAATAAATGTAGTCACTGATCTTTCTCTAAGCAAAGAAGTGAATTTTGCCATATCTGCTAGTTCCATCATCTTCACCAACCCTTCCTCTGTTGTGGGTTCTGTATGTCAAGAATCTTTCCATTTTTGCACATATAGTAGTCTTGCAGTGGTGATCACATATAAAAATAATCTTCCAGGCTCTTTTCTAGTTGTCTATCCATTAGTCCCAGCAAAAAAAGTTCAGGTTTCAGCTGAATATTAGTCTTTAATATTCTTTGTATCGTTGTATGTATTTGAACCCAAAATTTTCTGGCTTTTTTGCAAGTCCACCAGGCAAGGTCAATTTTACTTCCAATGGTCTCTGTGCGATTCTGTCGCATTGGTTGTTGTACCCCAATCATTTGGGTGATTGGGTAGAAGGGAACAAATTACAAACAACAGGCTGTAAATCAGTTCAGGATAGGGCTCGGCACATTTATTTCAGGTACATCTAATTCTGCACCGGATTGTGCTTTGTTTACATCTCTTGCTCCTTTCATGACTTAAACTAAGCAATTACCTCTCATCTTAAAATACCTTTAAAAAAAAAAAAGTGGGCAGATCGTTCTTGTTTTATTGCTTGTATGGCATTCCTCAAAGAAGGGTACTTTGACCTTCTAAAATTCCTGGTGGAGATTAAATACCAAAGCCAGCAGTGGAAAAGAGAGTTAATACACAGTTTCACTATGCACAGCAGGACCTGCCAAGGAGGTCAAGTTATTAACACACTGGGAAATGTAGCTTGTATTTTCAAAAGTGAATTTAATGTGTACTCTAGCTTGATTCCTGACAGCAGCCCTGAGAAAAACCACATTTCAGCAGCAAGGTCACAGCTATTGGTAGATCTCAAAAGTTGCTTGTTTCAGTGAGTGAACAAATCCTGATTCTTTTAAATCTGGTTCTAGGGTACAACGTGAGATAAACGGATCCTTGCAACAAAGGAATAATTTCTTCCTAAATAAAAGCCAGGGACTGACTAGGAGGTAACTGTTTGCAACTAATACAATCTTCTTCAGGTACCCTCGAGATGTGTGGATTTCAACTCCCAGAATTCTCAGCAATGGTCATGTGGCCTAGGGAATTCTGGGAGTTGAAATCCATGCATCTTGGGGGATATATACTTTGAGGTGGGCTGAATTAATAGATGGGGAATATTCATTCATATTTGGGTACAGAATCAAATCCTTTACGGTGGGCAGCAAAAGCAAATACTGATCTGATTTTCCCAAGTTTATCAGCAGTGTATATAGTCACCTATGAGTGCAGAGAGTAAATCTGGACTTTTCCTGCCCTCTCCCTCCCTCCCCATTGTTCCAGTAGAGTCCACTATGACACTAGTATGATTTCCCCTTTTCTAGCAAATAGCTTTCAAGGCCAGCAGTACCAAAGTTCAGAGTGAGGAAGACACCACAGATAGTTGATTTGGGATGTTATAAAAGGTCATAAATTGTTGTCAATTGATGATTGCTTATTTGTAGCTACAGATATGAAGTGATGCAGGTAGAATAACCTGCTCCAAGTGGCCAAATAACATGTTTGGCCTTGGTAATATGCACGTAAACTTGCCCTTCACTTCAGTGTGCTTGCCATTTTTTATCTTTATCTTTTATTGATTTTATTGTAATTTCTTTGATTATTGTGAGCCACCCAGAGTCGTTGAGAGTTGGGCAGCATACAAGTTTAAGAAATTATTATTATTTGTTTCTCTGAGTCAGATATCTTCAAATCAGACCTTTTTTTTACAGCCAGTAACTGTATAAATAGGATTGAAGTCAACAGGCAGGTAGAACAGAGTCAATAAATTATTGAAAGCCTTTTTGTTCAAAGGCTAAAGGAAGAAGTTGGGTTTCTAAGATTTCTATGGAAAATTAGTTAATGAGTTAATCTCTGCCCTGATCTGTGTCCTTTCAAAATTATCATCCTAATTCCATCTTTATGAATACCACTTTTAGCATGGCTCAGCATGTTCCTGAGTTTTTATTTTATTTATATATATATATATATATATATATATATATATATATATATATGGTAACAAACCATACATGGACGAGACAAGAAAACTTGGAATTGATGGAATGCTACTACAACAGCAGACCTAATGAGAGGGGATATATGAAACGTATGAGGGAACTATGGATAGACAGAAGGCCTACATCCACACTAACTGAGAAACAACTAGTTACCCAGTGCTTCAACATAGTAAAGAGGAAGCTGCTCTCATGACTCGAGATAGACCAACTCTACATTACAACCCGGACTCAAGCAGACCTGGAAGAACAAGCAGTTGTGCAGCCAACACCTGAAGCTGGAATGTCACTGCCACCCCTTCCATTACAGAGCACAGCAGCTGATATGAGGCATAAGATCATGGATAAACTAGCTATAGTCAACCCTCGAGTCCGATTACCAAGGCTCAGTGGAGAAGTACCATCAGATAGTATGCTAGAAGATGCCAACAGAGCCCTCCAGACAATCCCTACTACCACCATAACTGAAACCAGTGAATTGGTATATGCTACAGCCACTGTAATCCTGGAACTGCTTGGCTACACGATCAAGAAGAACAGCAGTACATACCCACCCTGGAAAATGAGATTGGAGGCTAAGATCAAGGCAACTCGGAGAGAAGTCAGTCAGCTGGTGGAACTACAGAAGCATGTGGAGATTAAGGATAAGACTCGGCTACTGGAAAAATACATGGGCCTGACTCCATCTGAAGCCGTAGAGACTGCTAAACAAAGGCTCACAGCACTGGCTACCAGGCTAAGGAGATACACTAGAGAAGCAGAGACCAAGAAGATAAATGCCCTGTTCTCCAAAGAACCATCTAAAGTGTACTCCCAACTGCAGTGCAACCACAGAGTATCAGCTGAGCCACCAGCAGCGGAAACTGAACAGTACTGAAAGAACATATGGGAGAAAGAGAAGACACATAACACCAGTGCAAAGTGGCTGCAGGACCTGAAAGCAGACCACAGCAATCTCCCAGAACAGGAACCAGTCACCATCACAGTAGCAGATATCCAACAGCGGGTCAAGAACATGAAAAGCTGGACAGCACCTGGCCCGGACATGATCCACACCTACTGGCTAAAGAAACTAACAGCAGTGCATGAACGCCTAGCAGCACAGATGAACCAACTGCTAGCAGCAGGCTCCCACCCAGACTGGCTAACACAAGGAAGGACAGTGCTGATCATGAAAGACCCTCACAAAGGAACAGCACCATCCAACTACCGGCCAATAACCTGCCTCCCCAGAACATGGAAAGTTCTATCAGGCATCCTAGCTGCCAAGCTACAAGACCATATGGGCCAGTACATGAGCACAGCTCAGAAGGGCATTGGGAACAACACCAGAGGCTCAAAACACCAGTTATTCATAGATAGAGTAGTCACCCGAGATTCAAGGTCTAGGCAGGCCAATCTGAGCACAGCCTGGATTGACTACAGGAAAGCCTATGACTCAATGCCACACACATGGATCTGTGAATGCCTGGCGCTATACAAAGTCAACAGGACACTAAGGACCTTCCTCAAGAACTCAATGGGACTGTGGAAGACAACACTGGAAGTGAACTCAAGACAGCTCGCACAAGTGGCCATCAAGTGCGGCATATACCAAGGTGATGCACTGTCCCCACTGCTGTTCTGCATAGGCTTAAACCCCCTCAGCCAGATAATCACAAGGTCTGGATATGGGTACAAGTTCAAGAGTGGAATCACCATCAGCCACCTTCTCTACATGGATGACATCAAGCTGTATGCTAAGAGTGAACGAGACATCGACTCACTGATCCACCTGACACGGATCTACAGCGAGGACATTGGGATGTCATTCGGACTGGAGAAGTGTGGCAGGATGATAGTAAAGAGAGGGAAGGTAGTTAAGACCGATGGAGTGGAATTACCAGTGGGCCACATAGCAGACATAGAGACCAGCTATAAATACCTTGGTGTCCCACAGTCACATGGGAACCATGAGGAGGAGGCAAGGAAGACAGCAACATCCAAGTACCACCAAAGGATAAGACAGGTCCTGAAGAGCCAGCTCAATGGGAAGAACAAGATCCATGCCATCAACATGTATGCCCTGCCAATCATCAGATACCCTGCCGGTATAGTGAGCTGGCCAAAGGAAGACATGGAGGCTGCCGATGTGAAGACCCGGAAGTTCCTCACAATGTACGGAGGTTTCCACCCCAAGTCCAACACCCAGAGACTGTACACCAGCCGCAAAGAGGGCGGGCGGGGTCTGATGAGTGTCAAAGCCACTGTCCTGGATGAAACCCGGAGCATCCAGGAGTACATCAGTAAGATGGCACCCAAAGATGAGCTCCTGAGAGAATGCCTCAGGCAGCAGCAGACATGGGAGGCAGTTCAAGTGGAGGAAGTACCACGGCAAGACAAGTCCCTGCATGGGATGTACCATCGACAGATAGCTGAGGTGGCTGACATTGGGAAATCCAGGTGGCTGGAAAGGGCTGGACTAAATTTCCAGGTGGCTGGAAAGGGCTGAACTAAAAGACAGCACTGAGGCACTGATCATAGCAGCTCAAGAACAGGCACTAAGCACCAGATCCATAGAAGCAGGAATCTACCACACTAGACAGGACGCAAGGTGTAGATTGTGCAAAGAGGCCTCAGAGACAGTCCAACACACAGTGGCAGGGTGTAAGATGCAGGCAGGAATAGCATACACTGAACGGCACAACCAAGTAGCTGGCATTGTGTACAGGAACATCTGCACAGTGTATGGGCTAGACCCCCCCCAAGTCCAGATGGGAGATTCCACAGAAGGTCGTGGAGAATAACAGGGCTAAGATCCTGTGGGACTTCCAGATCCAGACGGACAGGCAGGTACTGGCTAATCAACCAGACATCGTGGTAGTAGACAAAGACCAGAAGACAGCGGTAGCAGTGGTAGATGTAGCAGTGCCAAGTGACAGCAACATCAGGAAGAAGGAGCATGAGAAGCTGGAGAAGTACCAGGGCCTGAAGGAGGAAATCGAGAGGATGTGGAAAGTCAAGGCCAAAGTGGTCCCAGTGGTGGTAGGAGCACTCGGGGCCGTGACTCCTAAGCTGGGAGAGTGGCTCCAACAGATCCCAGGAACAACATCAGAGCTCTCTGTGCAGAAGAGTGCAGTGCTAGGAACAGCTAAGATACTGCGCAGAACCCTCAAACTCCCAGGCCTCTGGTAGAGGACCCGAGATTGAGGAAGACACATACCACCCATAGGGGTGAGAGGGATTTTTTTTTTTATATTGCTCATAGCCAGGAGAAGCTGTGAGTTCTATCATCTGAAAGCAAAGCAAACACCGAAGATGTTAATATACAACTGTTTCTCTCTAGACCACACTTAACATTTTGGAATTGGTATAAATATGGAAGCTAGTATTCCAATTTGTCATGCAAATGCAGGTGGTTTGATGTGAAAGAATTATGTTGTAAGAATCTAAATATTCTTGCAACACATTGTATGGTTAGAAAACATGCAGAGATCTTAATTTGGGGGGAAGAAATGGCGAACTGAAGACGGATTTGATGACTGCAGCAGAATGAAGAGCCAGTGAGTAGACTGGCTCTTTGTAATTCCTCTTTGGACAAGGAGAGGACTTGAGATTGCCCACAAGTGCTCCAGACAGCTGCTTCTCACAAGGAGACTGCAAGACAGCCGTCTCCAGCGGGTTTAGAGCTCTGGAAGACGAGGGAATAGCCATGTTGCCCAAATTGCAGTCAGCGCCTTTAAAAGGACAGTGGGTTCACATACTTCCTTTTCTAATCATTTTTGGAAATTGATAGTTAACTGCTTTTCAGCTATTATGAACCTTTGGATTGACAGGTTTTTACAGCACCAGGTGAGTTTCCTTCAATCCTTAGCGAAAGAAGTTTTAAATACAAGTTTCAGGATTTAATTTTTTTTTCCTTTTGGAATAAACAGCAAAACTTTGATTTTAGAAAGTTACAAATGGACTAAGAGTCCAGATAAATTTGAAATAAGATTTTGGAATTAATTATAAAGAATCCTTCCCATGGAAAAATGCTTTGGTTTTGAATTCTTTAAAAAGAAAAGAAAAGAAAAGAAGAAAAAAAATAAGACTTTAAAAATTGGACACTAGAGGTAACTAGAAGGAACTAAATATTACAATTAAAGGAAAACACTCAAACTCGACTTACTAATACAGAATGAAGCAAAATATTTTAACATTGGATATATTGAAGGGTATTTTTGAACAATGGATCCAGAAGTTAATCTTACAAGTGGCTGCCTCTGTAGATAGACTGTGTTTAAAAGATGCTATGGATATGGAAGAAGAGATAATTTGTTGTACTTTAAGAGGAGGTGATAAGTTACTAAAAATGTTTATACTTGTTGCAATGAAGGTTGGAAGTCACTTCTTTATATTTTTCTTTTCTTTTTCTTTACGATGTGCTTAATTTTTCTTTCTTTCCTCTTTTTCTTTCTATTTCTTTCCATTTCTTCTTTTAGCTTGTATTATTTTTTATTGTCGTAAACGGTAATCTTTAATAAAATTACCATAAAAAGAAAACATGCAGGGATCTCCAGCTACAAATCTCACCATCACCAGACAACTCAGTTGCTGATCTGCATATTCATTTTTGCTTTTAATGATAAAAGAAATTACCGCCGAAATGTAAGGTTAACAAAGTTCAGATTCTGACTTTATTCATGCCTCTCTGATGTGAAATGATGGGGGAAAAAATCTCCTCCAAACAATTCGTTCATAGCGTAGCATCCTCCAGAAATGTCTGATAGTAACTCTTAGAATTCCTAGCAGAAAAAGGCAATTTCGATGCATCTGGAGGGCTCTGTAGCTTATTAGACCAGCTGGGTCATTTGCAAGAGAAGAGTTTAATGGAGCTGTTTTGCTTTCTCCTCCACTCCTAGAAGGTGGTAATTGGAGCTGGATTCAAAGTGTCTCCTCAGGATATTGTCACTATAGACTCAAACTTTGTTCATCTCTGTGGTAGAGCCATTAGCCTCTCAAAAGTCCACATCAAAATCCTAATTCTTAAATGATTCTCATCCCATCGGTATCCCCCCCCCCCAACATAATGTTTCTATTGTGTGGGAAATGATGTGTTTCGAGGAACAGCAGGGACTGAACTCTCATGAAGGGCAGAGCTGAGCTTTGATATACTGTCAGCAGAAGCCAAGGATTGCAATTTTCACCCCGTCTCTAAAATCTCTCCAACCAGGTGCTTTTCCCCCTCTCCCCTCCCCTGCGAGCATCCTTGTAGGGAGGGCAAAAGAGAAATGGAGGGTTTCTGTGAACGCGGCCAACTCACCAATCTCTTGTTTGCTCTTATGCTGTCAAAGATCCAGCCATGCTGCCCCCCATTTCCCGTGGGTCTGACTTAGCAGCACAGTTCAAAAGTGCCGCCTCGTGAGGCTGCCGGCAACAGCTCCAGAGGCCTCCAGCTCTCTAAATCTGCCCGTGCTGATTCCTTAGCAACAAACAACCCTTAACCACAGAGATACTAGACAGGGGTGTCCACAGAGTGTCTCTCTCAAAATCGGCAAGATGATTGGGATGGCGCTGAGATCGATGCTCTGCCCTGAGGACCTGCATGCAATGAAAAGGACAGGGCTTTGACCGCAATGCCCTGTCTGCCATCTTGCACATTTTGACCTCTGCTGGTGGTAGAGCTGTGCAAATCCTTGAAGAGGTGCTTGGATTCCATCATGTTTTGAGCACAGCGCTCCCTTGAAACTGCTTTGCAAACCCACATGGGTCCCCTTGTTTCTAAGAGATAAGAAAAGCATCTGCTGCGCATTTGCAGAAGACTCATCCAATGATTATAAATGACAAGTAAGAGACAGTGATTTTTTTTTTTTAGGCTTGTGAAATATGCCCCATTTCCCCAGAAGCATGACATTATGGCAGCTTGTTAAGTGTTTAAAACAATTTGCAACTGTACAGGAGCTTGTGGCCCTCAGACTAATTTCATGCACCCTTCGTCTAATTTGAACCCTTCTGCAAAAAATCAGATCACACCTCCAGAGGGAACTCAGTGACCCTCTACTGAAGCCTCCTGCTTGCTTGGAAGAGGACAAAATTGGGTGTCTGAAAGAGAAAAGGAGAGTTAGTGGGAGAAAGAGCCAATTACTTTTGGCTGCATCTCCATGCACAGCTTGCTTTAATCCTGTCCACCACACATCTCTAAACAACAGCCCCCAAGGGAATACTGCCCTTGATGCTAGAAGCTGTCTACTCCTGTTTTAAAACAAAATAAGGCATACAATACAGATAACAGAAGAACAACGCATAGCGACAAATTACTTGCTCTACTAGCAACAGTCGAGCTGCAGACAGTATAGTCATAAGCAGTTCAAAACTAACAGGGTTTAGCAAAGGATCTAAACCAGTGTTTCTCAATCTTGACAACTTTAAGATGCGTGGACTTCAGCTCCCAGAATTGAAGGATCTAAACCAGGGCTTAGCAAAGGATCTAAGCCAGTGGCTGGCTAGGGAATTCTGAGAGTTGAAGTCCACACATCTTAAAGTTGTCAAGGTTGAGAAACACTGATCTAAGCAATAAGACAATATTGGCCCCTACTATACTTCCTAGAGAACAGTGGCCCAAGAGGAGTCACCCAATACAGCCTGAATCTCATTGTTTCTCCAGTAACCTTCTGCAAGGTCCCTTCTTCCAGAGCAGAGGCCACTTTATAATCTTGGAAAACTGGGAGGATCATACGGTCAATCCTTCAGGTATTCTAGACTAACTTGTAGAACTGATGCAGATGGCTGTTGTTATCCACAGTTCCATTACCTGGTTTGTATATTAGCATCTGCTACAAAGAGACCAGACCTTGGTATAGACAGTAAAGATGTTCATGTATTTATTTATTTATTCAAATTTGTTATAGCTGCCCAACTCTAAAGAACTCTGGTATATGCCTTGTTTTTGTTATTTTATGTAGGAGCAAATGTATGGCAGATAAGTTTTAGTGCATGGGTATTTTTTTTAAGTTCCCACGATTCATGGTTTCTTTGTCCATGGTCATGAGGTGGGAATGGAGCACTGTTGATAATGAGGGCCATTTACATGGTTTTCTGCTGGCATAAGGGTGGATAAGTATTATGTATGAAAATGTGGACAAATGTTACAATTCCAGTTTGCTAAAAGGTAGATAGAATGTTTTCAGTGGCTGGAACTCATCTACAGTTGGCAAAATTTGGCTGAGAACAAAGGAAATGTTCACTAGGCACTGGGCCATATTTTTTTGGTGGATTCTTGGAAGAGAGGTTTCAAAGATAAATGTTTGGCCAAGCTGCATTTCAGGAGTCTGACAGGCTGATGCTTCTTAGCCTGCCTTTCCCATGACCCAAGTATAACAACTTTAAAGGTAAAAGTATGAGAAAAGCAAAGTGGGTTGTTCTAAGTCATTTTGCTAAGAAGGGGGTGGCTTTCAACATCCCTGTTTTTTATTTGAATATGGATTTTTTAATGAGTTTTCAGATCTCAATGGATAAAAATCTAGCTCCAGGCATTGCGGTTGTGCTTTTTTGGCCCACATCATGGCATCAATGTGTGTAACAAAATGGTAGTGGCTTGTTCACATAGTATATGGCTGGCCTGGGTGGAGCAGACTTCAGTCAGTGGATTTTATATGTAGTCAACTGCAGCTGGAAGTTTGTCATGCTGCATTTTGGAGGAGTTGTGGAATTATTGCTAATTCTGAGCAAATATTAGCACCAAAGCCTTCAGTCTCCATTATATTAACCAGCAGCTCACATTGAAGGTTGCTGCACCTACACTTCATGGATCTTGTGCTGGGAACATCTGCTTACAAACACTTTTGGTGGGTTTCAATGAACATCTTGGGGAACCATAAAAATTGCCTTACATAATTTGGGAATTTGAGTCTGAGTCTCCACCATCTGAAGATCAAAACAAGGCACTTAATTGTTCAATAATACACAGAAGAGAAGTAGGCTAGCACCATCAGTGACTTCTCTAATTTATTTTAGATTTCCATCCTACACTTAGTCTCAGTGATTAGCAACCTCTCTCTTGTGTCCCACAAGTGATCTGTGGATTTGGAACACTATGGAGAGCATCGGACAGGAAGATGTGATCTATGGAGTATGGTTATCTATCAGACATGATTAAGAATTGTGCAAAAGCCATTCAAAGAACACAGGGAGCTGCTTTATGCCAAGTCTTTACATTGGTCTATCTAACTCAGTGGTAATTATCTTGATGCGCCTGGCACTAATATTCCTGCAGATATTTCTTCTTGCTCCTATCAAGTTCTCTGCCCCCTTTGACCTTATTTTTAGTTTTTAACTTTTAAGTGGAAAGTCTGTATGCTGTAGATTTTGGAGATAGCTTCAAATTTTGTGCACATCCACAACATACTCTGAAAAGATCTGAATGTGCCCATGGTCCAAAAAATTTGGGGACCTCTGATGAATTAAATCCAGAATCTGAAATTATCTAACTGCACCACCCTTTATGGTCAGAACTGAAACTTAGGTTTGAAAACAAAATTACTGTATAATGCTAATATAGTAAGTCAAAAGGAAGAGTGTGTGTATGGAGATGATTCTTCTAGGCATGCTACATGGGAATCCAAACCTGTAATCTCTGGGCGAGGGCCTTTCTTCACATCCTGAAAGTAGCATTGAGCAATTTTAATTCAGCTAGAACTGGAGATCTTGGGCAATATACAGGTGAAACTCTAAAAATTAGAATATCGTGCAAATGTTCATTTATGTCAGTATGGCAACTCAAAAGGTGAAACCAATATATGAGATAGACACATTACATGCAAAGCGAGATATGTCAAGCCTTACTTTGGTATAATTGTGATGATTATGGCGTACAGCTTATGAAAACCCCAAATTCACAATCTCAGAAAATTAGAATATTACATGACAGCAATAACACAAGGATTGGAAATAGAACAATATCGGACCTCTGCAAAGTATAAGCATGCATATGTACTCAGTACTTGGTTTGGGCCCCTTTTGCAGCAATGACTGCCGCAATGCGGCGTGGCATGGCTGCTATCAGCTGAGGTGTTATGGAAGACCAGGATGCTTCAATAGCGGCACTGCTCCGCTGCATTGTTCGGTCTCATGTCCCTCATCTTTCTCTTGGCAATGCCCCATAGATTCTCTATGGGGTTCAGGTCAGGTGAGTTTGCTGGCCAATCAAGCACAGTAATCCCATGGTCATTGAACCAGGCTTTGGTACTTTTGGCAGTGTGGGCAGGTGCCAAGTCCTGCTGGAAAATGAAGTCAGCATCCCCATAAAGCTCATCTGCGGAAGGAAGCATGAAGTGCTCCAAAATCTCCTGGTAGACGGCTGCGTTGACCCTGGACTTAATGAAGCACAGTGGACCAACACCACCAGATGACATGGCTCCCCAAATCAACACAGACTGTGGAAACTTCACACTGGACTTCAAGCATCGTGCATTGTGTGCCTCTCCATTCTTCCTCCAGACTCTGGGTCCTTTGTTCCCAAATGAGATGCAGAAGTTGCTCTCATCAGAAAAGAGGACTTTGGACCACTGGGCAACAGACCAGTTCTTTTTTTCTGTAGCCCAGGTAAGACGCTTCTGACGTTGTTTGTTGTTCAGGAGCAGCTTGACAAGAGGAATACGACATTTGAAGCCCATGTCCAGGGTCCGTCTGTGTGTGGCTGCTCTTGATGCACTAACTCCAGCCTCAGTCCACTCCTTGTGAAAGTCCCCAACACTTTTGAATGGCCTTTTCCTGACAATCCTCTCAAGGGTGCAGTCATCCCTGCTGCTTGTGCACCTTTTTCTACCACATTTTTCCCTTCCACATAACCTTCTATTGATGTGCTTTGATACAGCACTTTGGGAACATCCAACTTCTTTTGCAATGACCTTTTGGGGCTTTCCCTCCTTATGGAGGGTGTCAATGATGGTTTTCTGCACAACTGTCAGGTCAGCAGTCTTTCCCATGCTTGTGATTCCTACTGAACCCGCCTGAGAGACCATTGAAAGGCTCAGGAACCCTTTGCAGGTGTTAGGGATTCATTAGCTGATTAGAGTGGGACACTTTGAGCCTAGAATATTGAACCTTTTCACACTATTCTAATTTTCTGAGATTGTGAATTTGGGGTTTTCATAAGCTGTACGCCATAATCATCACAATTATACCAAAGTAAGGCTTGACATATCTCACTTTGCATGTAATGTGTCTATCTCATATATTGGTTTCACC
This sequence comes from Liasis olivaceus, assembly GCA_030867105.1. Classification (NCBI taxonomy): domain Eukaryota; kingdom Metazoa; phylum Chordata; class Lepidosauria; order Squamata; family Pythonidae; genus Liasis; species Liasis olivaceus. The sequence continues at coordinate 16,302,385 of CM061351.1, forward strand.
TTTTGAGTTGGCATACTGACATAAATGAACATTTGCACGATATTCTAATTTTTCGAGTTTCACCTGTAGATCAGCAGCTCATTAGAGAGGAACTTGCATCCTTATTTAGTGCTCTTTTGGGTTCTTTACAATAATAATTTATGATTTATTTTTTTTACATTTATGGAAAAGAAAAGTGAAGTCTGTGCTCCTGCCCTCTGAAGATGCCGGTCACAGATGCTGGCGAAACGTTAGGAAACAAAACTTCCAGAACACGGCCACACAGCCCAGAAGACCCACACCAGCCTTCAAAAGTGAAGTCCATTATAAGCTGAATAAGACTTTTTAAAAAAAATTCCAAAGAACTGGTAAACATCCAAATTTAACAACTCTTAAAAATAAATACACATTTTCTTGTGCATTTTCTCAGTATGCATGGAAAAAAAGTTCAAGACCATATTCCCCTCCTTTTGTCTGTAGGCTCAAGCGTTTTTGCCAAGGGTGTATTTATGTCCAAGTTATAAACTATGAAAGATGAGAGCGTATAATGGAAAAAGACTTGAGTGCCATGAAGTGACATGCTGAACGAGCACGAACACTGGCAAATCACTTGCAAGATTCCCTTTGACATCAGTGGGGACAGAATGATGCCATACATGTCATCGGTTCATATCTTAGCAGGAGACTTTGTGTGCTCTGAAATATTGGTAGCAATGATCTCATCACCTCTACTGGCCATGTGTGCTGCCAGGAATTTTTAGGCTGAAATTAGCTAAGCTCAAACATCTGCTTCTGCCAAGCTACCTGGAATATTTGAGTCATTGCACAACATACGCATTCCAAAAGCACTTGGAGAACCTGGACCTTTTAAAGTTGGACTTATGGTGAAGGAGAATAGGTAGGTTTGTGGGACCACTTCTTGAGTTTAACAGTCTTAGCAGGAGAACCAGCTTACTTTCATGCCTTAAAGCATAATTGTCCACTTATTTCTGCTAGCCAAGTAGTTGTTAAAAGGCCCAAGAAGAGGGTGTGCATAAAATTATATCTACCATGGAGCGATCTTGGGCCATGTGGCCTCAAAGTCCCTCCAACACTTATCAGCAGGGTTTTTTCAAAAGATGAAATAACTAAAGACATAGTAACTGCATTTCATTAATTTCACATAAAGTTAATAATATTTAAATTACATCATGTTACATTTAGTTTCTTATTCTGGTTCCATTTTCTTATTATTCTTGAGCTTACTGACGTTTTTGAGCAGAGGCTCTCGGCTTGCCATTCAAAGGCATGGCCCTTGATGTGAAGGACATGTATTCTTGGCCTAGACAATATGGATGGAGAGGGTATTTTTCTTGCCTGCTAGAACTGAGAGTCACCCTGTGACACTATACAATGGAAGATTCAGGACAGTCTTTTAGTGCTGGGTGATTTCAACCTCTCCTCCCTGGGATCAGAGGTGATGTCATGACAACCGTGGCTAGTCCCAGATCATCACTGACTCGAACCCCATGGTTGAGTACATGTGAAATCTGGTGTTCACCTCAAAGCAGGTGTGGTTTTGGGACACTTTCCATCAGTCTGTTGCCAAGGTTAAATTCAGCAGGCAAGCAGCCACTTCTGAGCCTAGGCTAATCTTTAGACTAAGCCTGAGTGCAAGTCCTTCTTGCCCATCTCTTTGTTTTCAATTTATAATTTAGATTTTAAAAGTTGATCAGCTCAGCACTGATTCTGAGCAGCATACAATTAAAACCCAGTACAGTATTTAAAAGCAAGCAAAAATAAGCATGCTGTAACAACAAACCAAACTTAAAGGGGGGAAACAGGCTACCCTACCCAAAGCAAACAGTATATGTCAGATGGGCATACCACCAACCTATCCCAGAGTCTGTGGAAAGAACTAAGTTTTCAAAGATTATCTCAAAGCTTGCAGAGTTGGGGTGGTCTGAACCTCCAGGAAGAAGTTATTCCAGAAGGCAGGTGCCATGACACAGAAGGTGTACTTCCTAGGCCTCCTCAGATGACCTTGTGTGATGGAGGGGACACAAAGTGTGCTTGTTCTGTTGGGTCTTATGGGGCAAGGATGGGATACTCTTATCAGAGAAGCCAAGACTATTATCTATTCACTGGTAATTCTCTTCAAAATTCCATTCAAATCAACAACAACAATATAAACTAAAAAAAGCTAGGTGTGAACTAGCTAAATAAGAGCTTTTAAGTCTTGATGATTTGGATCTGACATTCATATTGAGAGTAAGTGCCACTCAATATAGTGTTTTTTAGAATTGCAATTTTAAAAACATGCCCAGAACACAATGAACAAATACAGATTTAAAAAGAACTGGCAATATGCACCTGTCTAACAATCTAATTGTTAAGTTATATTACCAAAACAAATATCAGAAAAGTAAAGAAAAAGACGAGCAAACAGAAAACCCTGAAGAATTAATGTTAAATTGATATAAATCAGTATTTTTCAAACTTGGCAACTTTAAGAGGTATGGACTTCAACTCTCAGAATTCCTAAACACATCTTAAAGTTGCAAGTTTGAAAAACACTGATCTCAATCATCTAAATATGTCACATATATATTTAATAGCAATACATCAGATCCAAACCATCAAGACTTTAAAAACTCTTATGAAATAAGACATACAAGCAGCTTTTCTTGAAAGTAATGGTTTTGTTCACCATTCACTCCTCTCTTTTCCTCCTATCCCAGAACCTGTGGCCACCCAGGTTGTGTTGGACTGCAGTTGTGGTAATCTGGGTCTCTTGGCCATGTGGCTGGGCTGATGGGAACTGTGGTCCAACATTCTATGGAACTGTAGCATCCTCCCTCTTGGGAAAGTCATTTGTGTTAATCGGCTTTAACGATGAAACATCCACCTAACTATTGCCAAAGTGTGCACAGAGAGATAACTGGCTGTCCTTCACTGCCTTTGCTAATGTTTCCCATTTTGCCCAGCATCCAAATAGTCATCTTTAAAATAATTGTGGAAAAAAAGTCCTTATGATGGTTTCTTGGATTAGGATATGGATGAGGGTATCATTAATAGTATTATACCAATAAAAATTGCTCCAGGCAGTCCCCATGTTCCATTACAACTCTATGAAATAGGTTAGGCTATGAGAGATGGCTGGCTTGAGGCAAGGATGTGCCAAAAACTGTCTTGCAATTTCTCATAAGTTTTCTTTCTCTTGCAAAAGTTTTTCTTCCATGTTTGCAGGATACTGGAAGCTTTCTCTCAAACTTCTCTTGATAATGTTTATTTTTAACTGCTGGAGGTGATGGATGGATGGCGGTATTATTATTATTATAGTTGGTCACACAGTCAGCCAGATGTTTAGACTGGATTTGGCATTTTTATCCACCTGTTGAATTCTTCCCAAGGACCTGGAATAGGCAGGTGTTGTTTGATGGTGTTAAAAGTATCCTTGCAGGATGTAAGCTCTTCCAAGTAAAGCTGCCTTTTGCAATTGACCGATGGTAACTGTGTCAATGCCAGTGGTGCTCCAGATGTTTTGGGATTGCACCTAAGGTGCCTATAGCTATTGGTACTATCTTTGCTTTCTTTTGCCACAGTCGTTCTACTTCTATTTGCAGGTCTTTATATTTTGTGATTTTCTCCAGTTCTTTCTCTTCTATTCTGCTGTCTCCAGGTATTGCAAGGTCCACTATCCAGACCTTTTTGTCTTTCTTATCAAGAGTTGTTAAGTCTGGGGTAGTTAATTGTTGTTGTTGTTGTTATAATATTACTACACATCTTTCCCTCACTTTGAAGCTTCTCTGACTGCCCTACCATACCAGTTTAAAAATGCCCAATGGAAGGAATTGTCTCCCAATCATTTTTGGGATATAAATGAGACCTGGGAAACCTGAGAGATTGTGGGAAATCCGAGAGGCTGTAGGCCATTTTTTAACTTTAAAAACTACAGGAACACACTCCACCCATGAGAATTCCACCAATGTTCCCTTCTTGGGGAAATAAATTTTGATAGAAGAAATTCTTTCATTAAATGGGAGGAGAACTGGTAGAAAAAAACTGCAGGAGAATTTTTCTGTAGAGCACTACATAATACAGAGAGTTTGACAGAACTTGTCCTTAGGTCTTCTGAAAACTCTGAAATCCAGAAAGAGGCAGCTTGATGCTCCCTAGAACTTTTATTTCAAATCCCAACAGCTCTAGCCAGTGTAATGAATGGGAAGGCATTGTGGACATCGTAGTCCAAATTATTTTATAGTCTTCATGTTGCCTCCCGCTCCTGACCTTTTTGCCAGGCTGTGTCTCACTAGCTTCAACCCTGATACGAATGAATCAAAGAAGTGAAAGAGGACATACAGGAAAGTGCATGAGTCTTTGAACTGGAGCCCAGGTCTCTAAATTAGTTCATGACTGACAAGATTACAGGGACATGATGTCAGTCTACCAAGTTGGGCAGGTTGTCTTCTTTATTCAGAAGAAGGGGGTCCACTCCCTTTGCCACAAGCTTTATCTAGACCGGGTCCTGAATTTCAAGCCTAACACTGTTTCCCCCCAACTCTTGGGAGTGACCCCTTTCTTGTGCTAAGTTACACAACTGTGCTTTAGGTCTTCAAAGTCTTTACCACACTGATATTTGTTATCCTCTGAGATCATAAAGAAATAAATCTAGTTATCACCAGGCAAGACTTTGGCCATGCTGGAAGCCACCTTGTCAAGTTTTTACTTTCAGCAGGGACAGTCTCTGCTTGAGATTTATGGCTTAATTCCCTGCATGAAAACAAAGAAGCCAATATAGCTGTATGTCACACACTGAGCTGAAACATTGCAGGCTATATTGTTACTTCAGTCTGTGAAGGAATCCTCAGGGTGGGGGGAAATTTCCTTCCTTCCTTCCTTCCTTCCTTCCTTCCTTCCTTCCTTCCTTCCTTCCTTCCTTCCTTCCTTCCTTCTCTCTCTCTCTCTCTTTCTTTCTCTATCTCTCTCCCTCCCTCCCTCTCTCTCCAAATAGTGTATTTATTAGTTCAGAGGCCCCTAAACAGTAAAAATCAGTTCAGGAACTTTTTTAGAAGAGTAACTATTTCCTTTCCCTCATAAAATACTTATCTTCATTCATCTATGTTTATTTTCCTTCTGCTTTTCTTTTTTTAAACAAAAATCCTTAATGGACTTCAGCTGAGCCTTGTCTTAGCAGCAGGAGGAAAGTAAACTCCATTAAATCTCTTGGGACTTAATAGTCACAGTTAAATGCTTCTTTGGATTATTTTGTCCAAGTTTCATCTTTTGTTGCTGGAGAAGTTCTAGTGGTGAAGCACTTGGACCCTCAAACCATGACTTAGGAGCTTGGGAATGAACTGCCAAGATTGTTCAAGATTGTCTCCTAGCTCCCTCCATAGAAACAGTGCAAGTATGGTTGAACTTAGATACCAAATTGGTTTTGTTCATTCTTCTCCACTTGATCGAAGATGTGCAATAAAGAGGGACATGGGGACCTAACCAAGCTTTGGAATTCCTCATCTGCAGGGATTCAGCCATTTCTACTTTCAGTGAGAACATCAGAGCAGGATTCTTACCAAGGGATTGACAGGCCACTGAACCAATTGTTTATTAAGCCTTAGCCATATTTCTGCCTGCCCTGTTTTCCTACTGGAAGCCAATCTGTACATCTCTCTCTCTTGATATTCTTTTTCACTCTAGTGCAACAGAAAATGAAAAGATTTGCCCTCAAAGAGCGAACCTGTTATGAAAGCTTACACCTTACATTTTAGGTACAATATTATCTTCTCTGATCAGAATCATGCAAGCCACGGTATTCCCTGTGACACTCTATGGAAGCAAAAGTTGGACATTAAAGAAGCAGGATAGGAAGAGTATTGATGCTTTTGTACTTTGGTGTTAGAGAAGACTCCTGAGAATATTGTGGGCAGCCAAGACACCAAACCGATGGATCATTGAACAAATCAACCCGGAGTTCTCACTCAAGGCACAAATGACCAGACTCAAATTATCCTACTTTGGACACATCATGCGAAGACCCAGCTCTCTGGAAATGGCTCTAATGCTGGGAAAAGTAGAAGGAAAGAGAAAAAGACGACGACTAGCAGCAAGGTGGATGGACTCAGTTATAGTGTCAGTAAGTGCACCATTAGGAAACATGAAAGAATTTGTTAGGGATAGATTGTCTATGTCAGTGTTGTCCAAACTTGGCCACTTTAAGATGAGTGGACTTCAACTCCCAGAATTCTGGGGAATTGGCTGGCTGGGGAATTCTGGGATTTGAAGTCTGCTCATCTTAAAGTGGCCAAGTTTGGACAACACTGGTCTATGTGGTTGCTAGGAGTCAAAAATGACTTGAAGGCACATAATCAATCAATCAATCAATCAATCAATCAATCAATCAATCAATCAATCAGTGATCTTCTCTACCATTTGACTCTCCAGGAAAATCTTGGGTGTTCTTGTCTGAAGCAGAAGATAAACTGTGCTGGGTTGATTGCAAGCTCTTTTTCTGATCACGAACCCTCAGATACAAATTTTTGCTAAGGTAACCTGATTTCAGGACAAGAGAGGTGCCCAAACTAACATGCAAGATAATTGAAAACATGAATGAGAACCATTGTGGCTTACCCTGTACAAACCATTCTCCCTTAGCCTTAGTTTATTCTGTAAACCAAGAATAGTGATGACCTGCCCAATAAGGTAATTGCGAGGAACTACTGAGACAGACTGTAATGTTCTTTAGAGTTACAATGCACTGTAGGAGTCTTTGATCTGACATTGAGTGACTTTTGAGGGATAGCCAATGTTGGGATTAGAATCTAAATGTTATCTTTGTTTGGAGTCCAATACACGAATTTGGCACCACATATGCAGCAATTATATTCTTCTATACAGTATTACATCTGGAGTGTGTGGAGGTAGCAGCAAATTTAGCTAGTTTAGCCTGAAATTACTGTGCATAATTAGAATCCCACTACCAATTTCTTATTGTGAACAAAGAATCGTACTGTTCATTTCAGTAATGTGCTTTCTAATTTTATTTATTCTGTATAATTCCCAGATAATTTGCTGAACTTTCATTATCGTAAGCTTTGCTTATATTAATAAGATATCTGTAATGGTGCCTTATCATAATATATTGCTGGCGATACTTGAAATAATAATCCAGTAATCTTTTCCTGGTAAACTCTTTTTCTGGTTAAATTCATTAGATGACAATCTTTTGATGGCTGTAATAAAAGGAAAGAATGAAGGACGGCTGCAAAATTGTGTTCTTTCTCCATTTGTGCTACAAGATATGGGATTGTCTTTGCTCCTTTGTTGTTGTTTAGTCGTTAAGTCGTGTCCGACTCTTCGTGACCCCATGAACCATATTGCGCCAGGCCTTCCTATCTTTCACTGCCTCCCTGAGTTTGCTCAATTTCATGCTCATTGCTTCAGTGATGCTATCTAGCCATCTCATCCTCTGCCGTCCTCTTCTCCTTTTGCCTTCCCTCTTTCCCAGCATCAGGGTCTTCAGTCTGTGATCCTAAAACGTCCTGCATTAGAATACTCTAAATCAGTGTTTCTCAACCTTGGCAACTTGAAGCTGTGTGGACTTCAACTCCCAGAATTCCCCAGCCAGCTATGCTGGCTGGGGAATTCTGGGAGTTGAAGTCCACACAGCTTCAAACTGCCAAAGTTGAGAAGCACTGCTCTAAATTGTTTCTTGGGAACGTTGATAGCTCCCTTCCTCCTTTGACATTCTTTTTGACATATTCCCAGGCAAAAGTGTGCACTTTTTAGTTGAAACATTAAATGCAGAGATCAGATACATGATAGAACTGCCACTTGAAATGGTGGAACAAACATTAACAGAAAGCTGCACAGGCAGATTGCGTCAGCTGAGACAATATTTGACTTTTTCAGAGGTCAGCAACTTCGAGGGAACTGATGTGTAGCGTGTTTCAACGTTGCTTCCCCACATAAGGAACAACACACACAGTATAACCTCATGCATTGCAATTGGAAATGGGGCTTGATACTATTGCATATGTCAATTCAGCACAAGAAATTGACTTTATCGCAAAACACTGTAAATTTAAGTTACATCTTTGTTAGGTCAGTAATATTTAATAAAGTATGGGAAATTGCCTTGGCTAAAAAATTAAAACAATAATGAACTTTGAAGTACTATATGATGAAGGATTAATTTGGTCAAATTTGACCACCACTTAATGTGTGTGTGTGTGTGTGTGTGTATGCACACCTATACATGTAAAGTGTGTGTGTCTGTTCACATAATATATATTCTCAAGTAATTGTAATTTTCTTTCTTTTTTAAATAATCCCTTTAGGTTTGTCAGTTGTTTTTCTTCCTAATGCTGCATTACTATTTATACATTTTTCTTTTAAGTTTTTTTCTTTTTTTTTCTTTTTTTGTCTCGCAAAATAATATTTAAAAAATAAAAGAAATTAAAAGAAAATTAAACAAAGGCATTATGGTGGGTTTTGTTCTTGTTATTAATTTATACAATGTGCAAATGTCTTTATAAAGAGGATAAATGGTTTAAAAGCATACACATAAAATTAGCCACAGGTAAATGCAAACTGTATGGTCAAGATTTCAGATACAAGAACCGACTGCGTAGTTGTAACCCTCTTTTACTTCCCATTACACTTTGGGGAACAGTCCAGCTAAGAATATAAACTGCTCTGATTGAGAACACCTCCACTCGCAGTTTTTGCATCATTCCAAAACCAGCTTCTCATTCGTTCAACCCCACATTGCCATTTGTGTTCAGCAGCTCAACACAGATTATTCCCTACTTTACTCTGGTGCTGTAATGGACTGTTGAGAATGTCCTTGAGAGAAAGGAGAAGGAGGAGGAGCCACAGACTAGGCAATGGTCAGATAAGAGGCAGCTTAGCCCACAGAAAGAATGGAGCATGGCAAACACCTCAGAAGGGACCCTCCCTAGTTTCTTGGACTGTAAAGGCAAAGGGGGAGAGATGTACTTTCAGATTTGCAAGATTCTGTTACTATAACCTTACAATAAAGGTAGTGGCAGTACTCATGGTTGATGCTTCTTGTCTGAACAACCTCAAAGGGCTGACATGTACATCTGGAATTGTGCTGAAAGTGATTTCTACATAAAGGTAGTCCTTGAGTTACGACTACTTGTTCAACTACTGTTCAAAATTATGACGGTGCTGAACAAGGAAGACTTACGACCGGTCTGCGAAGTTGTGGTTGGCGCAGCATCCCTGCGATCACATGATTGGGTGCTTGGGTGTCTGGTTCATGATTACAAAAACACAGTTACCCGCGGTCACGTGATTGCCATTTGTGACCTTTCCTGCCAGCTTCTCGCAAGCAAAGTCAATTGCTCCCGCCACTTTTTCTCCTGAGGAGCCCCACTACAGAGTACGAGATCCTTGGGATCTCATACTCCATAGTGCTCCCCACCCATCTGCTCTCCCTAGCACCCACCCATGGCCCTTGCTGGACTACTGTACTCCCCAGCACCCACCTGCGCTCCCTAGCACCTGTCCATGGCCCTTGCCGGCCTGCCTGCACTCCCTAGCACCTGCCTGAGGCACCAGCACACGCCCCTAAACTCCTTGCCTGCAACTCCTGCCACTTCCTGCTTAACAACCTGCATGTTTTGGGGTTACAACACCAACTGGGCTTGCCAGGATTGCCGATGCTAAGCAATGCAGTCACGTGATGTTACGCTTTACGACCACATTGCTTCGTGATGGAAATTCCAGTCCCAATTGCCGTTGTAACCCGAGGACTACTTGTAGAAGCACCAACAGTCTACAGTAAAGGGTTTTCCATTTCCCATTGACGGAAACTCTCATCCCATCCCCTGGAACTTGGGGACCAAGACAGTCTTTCATTTCTTTCCATAGAGACTCAGCCCCTGGGTTTCACAGGTCTCTTAAATGCAGCAGAAGGATGATACCTCGGTGGCTTGGCAGCTTCCCCTTGCTGCAACCACTCAGATTTGTTAGGAACTACCAGCAAAATGAAGACACCATGAATTAAAAGTGTAAAAGGGAGGCACTAATTTAAAGACATTCTTTGCACTGTCCTATGGTCAGTTGGATGAGCAATGATGGTTTTCTCAATGATTTGATGCGGGAATCAGTGAAACCATCATTAGACAGCTTCAAACATCTTTTGAAGGATTGGGGAGTAGAAATGTTAGCACTGTGAAAGTGCCCTTATTTAGATCATCTGTTGCAGAGGGAGAGAATCTAGGCATCTTCTCCTTATTATTGAACTATAATTCCCAGAATTCTCAGCCAGTGGGAGTGATTTCTTTCAAAGACATGCAGTGAATGGCCCTTTTGTTCTCTTTTATCATTCTAATACATATGCCAGATCATAATGATTGACACATGGAGACAGAGAATGTGCTTTATTGAAAATTGTGTACCTGTGCACAGCAAAAGTATGCAATAAATGTCGGAAGAGCAGGAAGAGTGTAACTCCATGTTTAAGGATTCAAAATATTTGGAAGTTGAGCTTTGCAAAGCTCTCTCTCTCTCTCTCTCTATATATATATATATATATATTTGCAAAGCTCAATATATAAATATATTTGCAAAGCTCAACTAGCTTTGTTATATTTATAGATGCACCAGATCAGATGTTGCCAGCAGTACCATCCTGGCACTGCATTTCCTTGTTTCAGCCTAGCTACTGTACTTTTAGTGCTTGGCAGCTACCAGATCTCTGGAGAGGCAAAACAGATTTATTTATAAAACAATCAACCAAAAGCCTGTTAGGGACTTGCAGTTGGATCAAATGCATGATCTCATTAAGCTTTCCTGCAGGTCAGCTGGGATCATAGGATAAAGTGACTGTGGGGGGAAGAGGCAGGAAAAAACCGGTTCTCTTTAGCCATCAGAATATATTTCACTTTGAAGTGAATCAGTCAGGGAGGGCAGGGGATGAAACAGCCTCCTCTTCTCTGCCTTGTACAGTATTTCAGACCAAGTGTCAGATACGTTTCTTATGCAGCTGAAGCTGGGTCAGCAAGGTGAGAGATGCAGAATTTAGAAAAACAAGATTTCTGCCCACTGAGACCAATTCTGAAGCCTGGTTGCTTGAGACATTATTAGTTGCGTAGGGTAGAAGCATCTGACCTCCTCTAGGCAAGGCTTAGGGGACGCGGTGGCGCAGCGGCTTAATGACGCTGAAAGTTGCCGGCCAATAATGGCTGACACTTCGGCGGTTCGAGTCCAGCCTTCGCATTAACAGGGTGAGCTCCTGTTTCCTCCCCAGCTCCTGTCAACCCAACAGGTCGAAAACTTACGTGAGTAGATAAATGGGTACTCTCACTCCGGTGGGAGGAAAAATGCTGGCAGCGCCTTGCACAGAGAGACGGGACCAGTTGCCGGTAAGCGCGAAACTGCGCTCACCCGAAAAGGGCGCGAAGCAACGGAAATCCCGCCTCCTGCGCTCGCCAGCTGGGCTCTGCTCTAGGAAGGAGGCTCTGGCAAACCACTTCCGAAAAACAATTGCCTTGAAAACTGCAAGGATTCGTCCAGGCAGTCACTACAGGGTCAGTAATGACTGAGAGCAGACAAAAAACAAAAAAAAAAAAGGCAAGGCTTGGAAGAGAGATTCTCTGGAGGTGGGGATAAAATCCACTGCATGTTTAAAGAGTGGGAGCAAGGATGGAGACCAGCCAAGGATGGAGACCAATAATGCATCTTCTCAAGGACCAGAGGTGGGCAGCCTTTAAAACCTCCCAGACTACTGTCAAAGCCATCTGCAAGCAAACGGTTCTCTCTCTCTCTCTCTCTCTCTCTCTCTCTCTCTCTCTCTCTCTCTCTCTCTCTCACACACACACACACACACACACACACACACGTCAAGATGATTAGGGCTCTCCTTTTCCCAGAAGCTTCTCTCAGCAAGGGAGAGAGAAAAGCAGCAGAAAGGGAAGAGGTAGAGGATAAGGGCTGTCACAAAAGGGGAGAATGTGTGGTTCCACCCACACTGAGCTGTCCTGCCCACCCCCCACCCCCACCCCCACCCCCATTGACATGCAGTGCATCACTCCAGAAGTTACAACCCTTGGCACAAAAGGATTACCCACCCATCCCCGCCCAAACCAGATTGGCTTTGTTTCTTAATTTTCCTATCAAGTGGCCTGAAATTAAATTAAATTGGTCTGAACTGTCCTGTTTTTCCTTTGCTACCTGCATTGGCCTGGTGATACCTGAGGCTGGCCTGGCTTGTGGGAATCTCCTCCTGGCCTCCTTTAGTGTACTGGCTCAGCGAGAGATGCACATAAATTTAGCAAAATTATCTTGTCTAGGAGGTGAGAGAGGCCCTGGTCTCCCTCCTTGGAGATTATTTCAGTGAGCTAGCAGAGGAGCCACAATGTCGTGCAAAACGGTCTGCTGATGATCTCAGAGGCTTAACTGAGCAGAACAAAGGCTAACTTGGTATTTCTAAGTACAGGAGAGTGAAATTTGCCTTTGCTTTTTCACTTCTTGTTTGCTGCTGTTGTTTTCCTTGGCAAGTTGCTGCTTTAGCTGGACTCCAGCACTTTTTATTTTTCCTTCATGGATTAGTCAGAGGAATAATGCAATTAAATCAAGGTTTGCGCGGAGATGAGGTAGAAAGGACAATTAAAAGTGAAAACCGAGAGCAAGTGAGAGGGAGAGCAATTTAATCAGATAATATTTTTGCAAGGCGGATTGAAAAATATTCAGAAAGTAAGCAGAGAGGGGTTTCAAATGACACAAAATCTAGTCATTTTTCAGCATGGTATAAAACATTGAAGCATGCTAATCACTTCCCTTCCTGCTCAGCATTCATTTTATTTTAATGCTAATTAGAACTGAATGAGATTGCTGTATTTAGTGCCCTGTAAAAACTTCAGGCCCCATTGCTCAGTGTGTTGTCATATTGGACTTTGTAGAATCAGGTACTGGAACGTCTGACGAAGTAGATGTTGAATGAAAAAGCCTGCATCCTCTAAACCAGTGTTCCTCAACCTTGGCAACTTAAAGGTGTATGGATTTCAACTCCCAGAATTCCCCAGCCAGCATACTGGCTGGCTGAGGAATTCTGGGAGTTGAAGTCCACACATCTTAAAGTTGTTGAGGCTGAGAAACACTGCTCTAACCATTCCACACTGATATTACTTAATTCTTTAGTACCAAATTTAGAACCCGGATCTCTCTCCAAAATGTTATGACAGTAGGGTATGAGATCTTTCAAACATTTTTCCAGGAATTTCAAAGGTTTTATATATGGAGGGCCTCTATTACATATATAAATTCTATACAGGCATTCTCTTAGAAATGGGTTGGTCCTCAGGAGCTGCCTGCTAAATCAAGAAAATTTGATACGGACAGGAAGTCTGTGTAAATTTATGTTGCTGTTCTTCTTACGGCTTCTAGTAGCAAATTAATGAGAGTTGGGAGGGATTTAAAATCCTTTCCCAATATTAAAGGCCAGGAGTTCTCCAACACTCTCTTTTAATCTTCTGCCAACTCAATAAAGTCTTTTCAAGATGGGGATTTTAAATGTACAGTCTGATATTCAGTGGGTGGCATAAATTTAAATGAGTAATAAAAGACTCACACACACAGATGTACACATACATTCTCTATACTATTCCTCTTATTTTCTTCCCTGGCAATACTGTCATGATTTTGCAGAGGACAAACAAGCTTCCAGAATACAAAAAGAGGCCAGGACTATTTTTCAAAACTTTAATTAAAAAAAAAAAAAGGCAAGAGAGATTGTTGGATGTCTCCCAGTTACGACCTGTGGATAAAATTATAAACGAGCACAATTCTCACCCTCTTTCAAACTGCTTTATTTCAGAAATCCAGTTAGTTATGCTCATGTTAGTTAAAATCAGCAGGGCTTAAGTAATTTTCACCTAGGCTTGGTCCCATCTTTTGATTTTTTGGTAAATGTTGTTCCGTGTAAAAACAATTAGAACAACACATCAGCAGGAAAGTACGTTTGTGATCGGAATCTATTTTAAAGATGTGTTGGCTTTTACAGTGGAAAGTATCCATGAATAAAGTGCACCAGTTGGGTAACATGAAAAAGCTTTAAAAAAGGATTGGTACAGAAAACGAAAGACTCAGAGTTGGGAGAAACAAAATATAACTAAACTATACCACTGTGTTATTCCAGGCATCAGGTAGGTCGTGAAAACAGAAACTTTAGCAAGTTGGATCACTGGGCTACTTCCTATTGATTTCATACAGAATGCAGACAAGTAAAATGAAGGTGAATCTTCTCAACTGGGCCCAAATCTAAGAGGCCCTCTTCTGAGGCTCAAGATAACCCCCAAATGGATTTGCAAGTTTCTATTTCAGATGGAAGAGCACATGTCTTCCACTGGTGCACTAAACTTCATACTAGTTTCTTTTTTTAACCTGCCTTTATCTCAGGATTTCCTATACATAGAAAACTTTGGAAATAAGGTTCTTCTCAGTTACTCTCAGAATACTTCTAGGAGCATACTGCAAATGGTTTGCTAATTATTTTTATTGCTCAAATGTATCGGCTACTCTTCAAAACAAACATTTTTCAAGAACCACCTCCAACATCCTAAAGTCATGTTTTAATTTTTAAATTAATAATTTATGATAGAAAAATAATCTGGGAGAAGGGGAATAAAGATGCCACTGCGTTCATTTCCTTCCTTCCTTCCTTCCTTCCTTCCTTCCTTCCTTCCTTCCTTCCTTCCTTCCTTCCTTCCTTCCTTCCTTCCTTCCTTCCTTCCTTCCTTCCTTCCTTCCTTCCTTCCTTCCTTCCTTCCTTCCTTCCTTCCTTCCTTCCTTCCTTCCTTCCTTCCTTCCTTCCTTCCTTCCTTCCTTCCTTCCTTCCTTCCTTCCTTCCTTCCTTCCTTCCTTCCTTCTAGCTCTAAGGTTTCCTATGGTCTCCCATTCATGTACAAATCAGGTCTGAACCTGCTAACTTTTGAGGTTAGCCAGAGGGAAATTGGATGTGTTACACTAAAACAGCAGGAAAAATAATATGCCATAAAAAGTTCATGTTGACGTACTAATGTCTTAAAAGGTCTGGGGCCAAAAGGCAAAAGGGATTCCAAAACTGGGTGGCCACCACTAAGCAGCTTTGATTCTGCAGTTTGGAAAGCACATGGAGCAGGGACTCTGAGGATAATCTGAGGGCTCCAGCAGGAATGTATGGGAAAGGTGGTCCTTCAGATACTGTAGTCCTAAACTGTGAATGTCTTTGTAGGTCAATGCCAGATAATGTTTTCCTGGCATAATATAATACTGCAGTACTCTTATGAACTGAAACTTTTCCATGACTTCAAGGGCTGCCCTGTGTAAAATGCATGGTGGTAATCCAGGGAGAGAATTAATTTATTACATTAGTCCAAATTGCAGTCAAAGCAAGTGGCCTGTCTTAGAGAACTGGTATAAGGAATGATTGCTAAGCAGGGAAGAGGATTGGCTATTGTTGTTGTTGTTGTTGTTATGGTGGGTCGCACAGTCAGCCAGATGTTTAGACTGAATTTGGCATTTTTATCCACCTATCAAGTCCTTCCCAAGGACCTGGGATAGGCAGATGTTGCTGTTTCATGGTGTTAAAGGTATTGTCGCAGGATATAAGCTGTTCCAAGTAAAGCTGACTTTTGCAATTGACTGGTGGTGATTTTGTCAATGCCGATGGTATTCAAATGGTGCTCCAGATGTTTTGGGATTGCACCTAAGGCACCTATAACTATCGGTACTATCTCTGCTGTCTTTTGCCGTAGTCATTCTACTTCTATTTGTAGGTCTTATTTTATGATTTTCAGGCGCCTTGGGTGCAATTCCAAAACATCTGGAGCACCACTTGAACACCATTCGCATTGACAGAATCACTATCGGTCAATTGCAGAAGGCAGCTTTACTTGGAACAGCTTTTATTTATTTGTTTGTTTGTTTGTTGTTATATCCTGCAACGATGTCTTTAATATTGTTAAACAACAATATCTGTCTGTCCCAGGTCCATGAGAAGGACACGATAGGTGGACAAAAATGCCAAATCCAGTCTAAACATCTTGCTGACTGATATGGCAACCAACTGTAGTAATAATAAAAAGTTAAATTTATACGCTGCATGATTCCCAGAAATGTTTATGTTATTATCTTTGGTTTTGCATTAATGATGCATGTCACCTGAAGATGCATGGCAGGAGATATTTAAATGACTATAGAGCACAGAGATGCCATAAAGTACTGCCTCCAGGTCTATGAGACCTAAACTCACATCCTTTCTAGCCTATAGCTGGTTATGATGCATGGTAAGTTCAACATGTACTGTATGTAAGTGTACCTCCGAGTCAGCACTGACTCCTGGCAACTGCCTGGACAACTCCCTGCAGTTTTCTTGGCAAGATTTCGGAAGTGGTTTGCCATTGCTTTCTTTCCAGGGCTGAGAGAGGGACTGGCCCAAAGTCACTCAGCTGGCTTTGTGCCTGAGGGGGGATTAGAACTCCCCGTTTCCAGGTTTCTAGCCTGATGGCTTCACCACTACACCAAACTGGCTCTCTGTCTCTTTTCTGACTGCCTGGTAATCCAGAACTTTCACATGGGAGAGAACAAGATGCAAATATAGATATAAGATTGTTTAAAGGGTGGTGGAAAACAGGGGGAGGTCAAAGATACTATTTGTATATTATTCACCAAGTATATATGGACTTGAAGGCTGGTTGTTAAATTTCTGTATGCAGACAATGGATGTTGTGTTGTTGGCTGCTGATAATCTGAATGATTTACAGCCCATGTATGATACAAGAAGAATCATTTTTAAAAAATTCTGTATTAGAATTTTTGGTTTCAGCAATTCTGTAACAAGCAACTAAATACAAAGGTTTGGCCTATCAAGCAGAGTCATCTTATTATGCTATCAGTCACCCAATTACATGGCATTTGCACATAATTAACACTTTTCATCTCCTCTACATACACATCTTCAGTCTCCCAATCTTGTCTGTTTTTTTGGTGCCTTGGAGTCTGTATTGACTCCTGGCAACTGCCTGGACAAGTCCCTGCGGTTTTCTTGGCAAGAATTTGGAAGTGGTTGGCCATTGCTTCCTTCCTAGGGCTGAGAGAGAGGGACTGGCCCAAGGTCACCCAGCTGGCTTCCACACTTAAAGCAAGACTGGAGCTCATAGTCCCCTGGTTTCCAGCCCGATGCCTTAACCACCACCCCAAGCTGGCTCTAAGTTCAAAATATAGAGTATTGTTTCCAGAGTCAAGCTTGCTATTC
Source organism: Liasis olivaceus (assembly GCA_030867105.1). Taxonomy (NCBI): domain Eukaryota; kingdom Metazoa; phylum Chordata; class Lepidosauria; order Squamata; family Pythonidae; genus Liasis; species Liasis olivaceus. The sequence continues at coordinate 16,319,606 of CM061351.1, forward strand.
TGCACACTGGCCAGATGCAGACTTGAACCACCTGCGTTGATAGTGACTCATTCTGGCCCACTGCAAGAAGCCGTGATCCGCTTTTGGCCATGCCTGCCCTTTGGGAAAGCTCCCTAGCCTAATCAGCTTCCAGACAAAACCTTTTCGAGGCTCCTGGTACATAGTAAGACCCGCTAGAATTGTGTTCCCTCATCCTCTGATTCAGTGTTTCTCAACCTTGGCAACTTTAAGATGAGTGGACTTCGACTCCCAGAATTCCCCAGCCAGCTTGGCTGGCTGGGGAATTCTGGGAGTCGAAGTCCACTCATCTTAAAGTTGCCAAGGTTGAGAAACACTGCTCTGATTTGTGGCATAAGCTTGGCGGCCCCCAGAGCCCTTCCTCAACTGTTACTATTTGTCCTGCTTGCTTACTTGCTTGCATCAGTAGATGGCAGTGCTGTGTGAACTTTTCACTTTGGAGACAAACAAATGCCTTGTGTTCAGCCTCCCTTCCCAGCTGGATTCCTGCTTCTCTTCTCTCACACGATCCCGCTGGTAGCGAAAGCTGCAGGGCAGAGTTTGGAATGATTATCCCTTTCATTATCAGGAGTGTGATTGCTCCAGTGCAAAGAAGAGTTGGCAGGACTCAACTGTCTGCAGCCTGTCTCTCTCATGGAGGAGGCTTACCAAGGCCTAAATATAGGAAGAGGGTTTTTTCCCCCTCCTTTTTCTGTATCGGAGCAGGAAGCTCTGGATGTATCTGAACATCACCAAAGATCTACCATGTCAGAACCTCAGCAAACTGCCAGAAGTTTCCTAATTCTTCAAAGACACTAAGTGCAGACTTGGTCATTTGCATTGGTGAATTTACTCATCGGTTTACTCATCGATCATAAACATTTATAAAGTACCTATTTGGGTTTATTTAAAGTATTTTTTTTCCTAGGGCTGATTCTGCATTTTTTTTTCTACAATTATCTTTCAATTGCTTTGGATGTCTTTCCCCCAAGGGAGAACCTTTTGGTGAAATTCTTTGGGGGTTGGGGAAAAGTAGGCTGGTCTTACTTTAGGAAGGAGGTGGTTACAGCTGAGGAGGTCCTCTCTTTCTTTCTGCAATGATCTCTGCAGCCTTCCAGGGAATCATAGAATCATAGAATCATAGAATTTTGGAGTTGGAAGGGACCACATGGATCATCTAGTCCAACCCCCTGCAATATGCAGGAAACCAATTAAACCAGCCCCGAGAGGTGACTGTCCAGCCTCTTCTTAAAAACCTCCAGAGATGGAGAACTCACAACCTCCGTAGGTAGACTGTTCCACTGTTGTACAGATCTAACCGTCAGGAAGTTTTTCCTTATATTTAAGTGAAATCTAGGTAGCTGCAGTTTGTACCCATTATTTCTGGTCCTAGTTTCTGTGGCCATGGAAAAGAGTTCCTGACCATCTTCCCTATGGCATCCCTTTATGTACCCCCCATTCATCCAGCCCATCTGGCAGGACGGGCACCCTCTGGGTCCCATCTATTAAGCAATGCCATCTGGTGGGACCCAGGAAGCAGGCCTTCCTGGTTATAGTGCATGCCCTTTGGAACACCATCTCCCCACCCCGAGATTCATTTCACCCCGGCCCTGTTGGTATTTCATAGATTCTAGAGACCGGGATGGTACCCCAGCCACAGGTCCTATTTGTTGGATAAGCCTGTCATTGTGAGGTTTTTTGGCATGACTGTGGTTATGTGGCTGAGTTGACTGCCTCCAGGCACCGCTGCATTATTATCCGGTCATTGTTATTCATTATTTTTGTTTTGCTGGTTTTTATTTCATCCATAAGAAGGTAAGTTTTAAAACACCCCCATAAGATATCTGAAAGAAATCCAAAACTACCAGGAGAGTGATGTAGGAAAATGGAGGTCTTATAATCTATAAAACATTGCCAAGGCAACTTGTGAATGTAAGACAGTTTCTCTCTTGGACTTGACTCTAAGAGACAAAACACCAGGGGCTCGTGCAGAAGAGTCAAAAAAGTCAAGATGGTGGCCACAACCACATAATAGAAGCACTGCCATTTATATGTGTTACTATGCATGTAAAAAATCTCACAGTTGCAGCCACCAATATGAGTTTTTTTAACACAGAGATCCCATCGATGACCCTGCACAAGACCAAAAAGAAAAAAGCTCGGAAGGATGACGAAAAAGAGAAACTCAGCCCCCCATTCTTTCTCTTACAGGGTTCTTCAAAGAAAAGGCTAGCATTAGTATCTCCTTGTTGTAATGGAGAGCAAGGTCTCTGCAGAGAGGGGTCAAAAGTCAAGCTGACGACTGCAACTGCACAATCAAAGCTGTACTGTGCACATAAAAAAGGGGCAGGACTTTGGTTGTGTGGCCATGGCCTCCATCTTGACTTTTTTGACCCTCCTCTGCAGAGGCCCTTGATGGGGAGCAAGACTACAAGAACGTGGTTTGCTCAATAAACCACTCGGGAAATGAAGATGTCTGTTTTTCAGTTTGTCGCCTGCCTGTCTATACACTGAATGCTTGAGGCAGCCAACAATATTAAAAAACAGAGAAATGCAGGATAAAAAGACAAGCAAAAGTGCAAACGTGACTCCCAACGATATTATTCTATTTTTATATAAAACCCAGCTACTTCTGTTGCAAATGCAATTAGTCTAGCCATGGAAGTTATTGCCTTGAATTCAGTGGCTAGGATTTCAGGAGCACGCCCATCTCCCCAGAAGCGGCTTTTTAAAAGTACAATATTCTCCAGTCTTGGTTTTCCTCACAGCTCAAGATGCATGGAAATATGATTTAAGCAGGGCTCCAGCTGTGCACTTTTAGCTAATGACATGACAAACACGTCTCAGCCATGGCACTGTTTGTCATTCTTAGTGGTCATTCGAGTAGCACTGTCAGCTGAAGAATGCCCATTTTGCAATTGAAGAGCTAAAGATGGGTCTGCAACCTTAGTCCAACTTTTGGAAAACACAGAAACCGTGTGGTCTGTCTTAGAAGCTGAAAAGAAATGAGAGCTGAACCTCATCAGCATGTTTCGGTGATCTTCTGCATTGGTTTACTATAAATATTCATCAGGAATGAGGACAAAATGCACGAGGAAGCCCACAAGGATTTCCTGTCTAAAAATTAGGATGGAAGCTCTAGAGCAGTGTTGTCCAAACTTGGCCACTTTGAGTGGACTTCAACTCCCAGAATTCCCCAGGCAGCTGAAGTTTGGACAACATTGTCCAAGTTTGGCCAGCTTGGACAACACGAAGTGGCCAAGTTTGGACAACACTGCTCTAGAGTAACCTCAGATGGCTTTGCTAGATAAAAACCCCCACTTGAAGGAGATAAATGGGGAGGACTCGACTAATGCACATACAAATGGGGAGGACGTTAAAAAGTGGACAGGAGCAAGGCTGCCGTATGGCTGAAACAGCTAATGTAGAAAATGCAGCGTAGGATTTTCTGAAACAAGAAAATTCTTGTTTCTCAAACAAGAAATTCCAAACCTAACTCTGCACTTAGTTCAAATATTGTCCGATGGCTTTTACCCTGACAATCAAAACCTGGCCCTTGTCTTAAGACAGTGTTGTCCAAACTTGGTCACTTTAAGATGAATAGACTTCAACTCCCAGAATTCCCCACCCATGCTGGCTGGGGAATTCTGGGAGTTAAAGTCCACTCATCTTAAAGTGGCCAAGTTTGGACAACACTGTCTTAAGACATTAGCTTGGGACTAACTTCTTAAAACTTAAAGAAGACTGTCTCCAGTGTATTCTCTCAGCAATGTTATTAGAATAATAATGTCTTTTTTTTTTTTAACTGTCCTCCTTTCTCCCTGAGTACATTGTTTTTAATCACCACTGACTCCTCTAGACAAAAGATGCTGCCCTGCCAAACCACAAAGCTTAACCCAGCATAATTTGCTGTTATTTATTTACTGGATCCACTGTCTACTGAGCCCTTCTTAATAGAAATCCTGCTTTGGGAACTTATTTCTGACGCTGGGAATCAGAGTTGTACTAGACAATTGTAGAACAGGAAATGATGTCAACTTAGAAGAGTTACAGTCATGCCTGTAAAACCAAACTACAGAGTGGGAAATCTTCAAAGCCCCATCGACATCCTTCTCTTCAGAGCAGGAAGGGGGAGTAATTATAATATTATCAAAAACAGCACTTTCTCTCTCCCGAGGGAAAATCTCCAACTAGGGAGCTGTCTTTATCTCATAAATTCTCATAATCACTGGGAGATTCCTTTGCAGTCCCAGAACAGTGTTTATCACATCACGTCACTACCCAGATTTGAACTTTTTTTAAAAAAAACCCCACTTACAGTGGAATGTATGAAATAGCTTTTAATGACCAGTTTAATCCCTGCTTCCAAGAGAACACTGATAAAATAGTTTTCCACCAAGTTAATATTTACAGCTTTGCATTACAGGGTATTATGTTCCAGCCCTTCATGGCTCCTTGCCTGCTTAAGCCGTAGGATTTAGTGGCAGAGGAATCTCTTGCCGCTAGATTTATCTGTGAACGGCTCATTGAAATATGAAGTAAATCAGTGGTTGGCCATGTGGCACTTTGAGTAAATCAGCAGTTCTCATATTCTTCTTGGTTATATGCCTTTCATCTTGTTAAAGACAACTGGGCTGGAAGATATTGGTAGCAAAGCCTTAGTTGGTCGTAGAAATTCAGACAACGTGAACGGAGACATCTGTCATATCTTTGTTTATTGAGTTAGATCCAGACAAGGAGTTGGTGAGAAGAAGGGGTAGAAGAACTGTAACTATCATAGATGGGCCTTTGGCCCGGTTCCTCTTATGTTCTAAGGTTGCTGTTTCATAGACCTTCTTATCACCTAACCTGCATTTGTTCTCAAAGCATACTTAAAAATTGATTCCTAGTCAAGTGAAAAATTTGAAGAACAAATTTTGAGGATGTTGGGAGGGAACAGTAGGTGTCTCCCCTCCAGTTCATTGTAAAAATAATATATGGGAAGGGAACATGTGGTCCTGCAGATGTTGGTAGCCTACCACTTCTAGTAGTCTGGCTACATGGACAATGGCAAGGGAAATGAGGAGCTGTTGTTCCACAACATCCAAAGAGCCACTGATTTGTCATCCTTGCCTTAGAAATACCCTCTAGCAAAACATCTGAAGAATTTAGAGGAAAGTAAAAATAATTTTAATAGCAATATTTTCAGGAGGGGGAGTTGGTGTCTAGACTGCTGAAGACTGTGCCCAAGAGACTGCATGGATGCCATTGAAATTACTTAGCACAAATGAAATACCATTCTTGAGATTTTGCACAACACTAAGAAAGCTATACTGTAAGCAATGGGCTTCTTTTCATTAGAACAGGGCTGAAACATTCTTTGACCTTTTTTGATCATTCTCATTCAGTGAAAGTAAATGACAAATTCTGAATAAATTATGAATTTCTTATGGAATGGGTGCACATTTCTTGTACGTACCTCAGTTGCAAGATGCATTTGAGAACGTCCTGTCTTTCATTGTGCAACCGTTTCTCCAGCTGTTTGCAGTCTCCTTGGCCTCTCATGCTTCAGCTGATCCACAATGGAAGACATCATGGCTGGGAAACTCCTCCCATGCAGTTGTTTTAGCTAAAGAACAGAAGGAGTCAAGGAGGTTTCAGGACAAGAGAGAGATGTGTAATAGACCTCCCTGTCATGCCCACACATGCTACATGGACATTCTCTGTCACCTTTGCAGCAGTAAACTACTGTATGCTCAGATAAGACACCCGTGGAGAGTCATAGAGATGATCTTGGAGAAACAATGCAGTGAAAGTTACCAAAACATATTTTAAGCTCGGGAAATGAAGAAAGCATTAAAAAGAAACTCAAACTTATCCTCATCCTTAACTCCCTAGGAGAGGGAAGGGAAAACCCAATCAGGCTTTCAAGATTTTGTTACTTTAGCCCAGTGTTTCTCAACCTTGGCAGTTTTAAGCTGGGTGGACTTCAACTCCTACAATTCCCCAGCCAGCATGCTGGCTGGGGAATTATGGGAGCTGAAGTCCACCATGCTGGCTGGGGAATTGTGGGAGTTGAAGTCCACCCAGCTTAAAACTGCCAAGGTTGAGAAACGCTGCTTTAGCCTATATCAACAAAGTAGAATTCCAGCATTCTTGTGGACTCTTTTCCTGACTGAGACTACCTTGAAGGGCTTACAGCAGCCAAGGAAATTCCCAATCTCCTTGAAATTTAGATATTAAAGTAGAAGATGGCTTTGATTAAATAATTAAAGATGGCTTTAATTAATTCAACTTATATAGCTGTTCACTTGCAGAGTGACTCTGGGCCGATAATGGGATTAAGAACATCACAATATAAAAGGACAAAGCAATAATAAAAGGATAAAACCACGTTGGGAACAAAACACAACACTCCTATATTTACTGTGGGCACATATATTATCCTGGCCCCATGCCTGGGGAAGAACCAGGTCTTCAAGATCTTCCTAAAAGCCAGCAGGGTCTGGGCCAGCCAATATTGGAGAGGATGCTGCTTCAGAGGACAGGCAGTACGACAGAGACGTTACGCCTTCTGGGTCTCATCAAGTGACACTCTTTAATATCGGAAAACAGTTTGGTACAGAGTAGATTTTTGCACATCAAGTTGGAACAACCGAGACAGGGGTATCTGGGGGGGTCAAAAAGGTTAAGATGTCAGCTGCAACCATGGAAAGCCTCCCCGCATTTTGTGTGTTTTTGTGCACAACACACATAAAAGAGGTGGGGTTTCCACTGTGTGATTGTGGATATCTTCTTGCCTTTTTTACCCCAGTGATATCCCTGAGAAGACAACAAGGAATAGCCTTGGGACATTACAATGTTCCTTTTAGAAGGGGCTGTCACTAAGTCATCTTGGCGAAGATGAAAGAGGCAGATAGTGCTTTGGGAAAAAGTGCTTCTGGGAAAGATTTGGGGATTTCATGAGTAGGAGAGATCTATTCTTGCTTTCAAAAAAAATCATAAAACCTATCTATCCTCATATGAATTTCCTCTTGCCAAATACTTTAAGTCTTGTGAGAGTTGATTGTTTCATCAAAAAGCCAAACTCGGTTGCCAGTCTCTAGCATCCCACGTACAGATTGTTTGGGGTGTGTTGAGCTGGCACTGTTGTGCTGCAAAGGCGAGAACAACTCTATGTGCCTGCTATTTCTTAAACTCTAGAGATAGAAGCCAGTTATCTAGGCCAGCAAATTAAATCCCCAAAGAGAATTCACGGGCCGAGGGAAGGAATCTAGCCAGGCCTTTTCAGATGACTGAAAACTTAGAGCTAATATGTAAAATGATACAGCTGGAGTTAATTGCCTTAACTGCATTAATTGCCAAATATATGTAGTGATGGCCTGGATTAGAAGCAGGAAAACACTCTGAGAGCCAAGACTGCCAAGTCCTAAATCAGTGTTTTTCGACTGCTCTAAATTAAGTAAATGGAATAGAATCTGAGCATTATGGTTGCAAAGGAGCAAAAGCCCCCCAGGCAAAGTAGATATCCAGATATCACTGGCGATTTTGTAATCTCACCTTGGCAAATCATCTTTATAACTCCACAATGCATAACCCGAATGTATAAATCTGGATAAATGCAGGCAGATAGTTCAAACTAGTAATTTTCTGTGGAATGCATGCAAGTATTTGCGAAGTTAGATAACCTGACTTGTATTTTCTCTCCAACTGTCACTCCTCGTCTTGGTCTCCTTACGGTGAATGGGTCTTTCTGTTGGTAGCATAATTCTCCTGCACAGTGTTTATAGCAATTATAACTCAAACCAATGCACGAGGGAAAAGCTGAAGGCTGTTTAGCATCTCCAAATGTCCTGGGAATTCAAGTTGTGGTTGGGTGATGCTATTTGTTAATGGGGCAAGCAAAAAAAAAAAAAGTGGTGGAACCTGGGTAGAGGTTATAGGTAGTGATTTATTTATTTATTTATTTATTTAATTTATTTATAAATCAGATTTATACACTGCCCATATCACTATATAAGTGACTCTAGGTGGCTCACAAATAAGCAGCATAAAAAGTTTAAAAAACTACCAAACAAAGTTAAAAGATGGAGAGACCCTCCTCAGGGCACCAGCCACCCACTAGCCTGGGCACCCCCATTGGATCCCCAAGCTTAACGCTCTTCCAGAAGGCCAGAATAGTGGGAGCCAATCTCACCTGTGGAAGATATTCCACAGGGTGGGGGCGACGGCAGAAAAGGCTCTCCTCCTAGACCCTACCAGTTGAAATTCTGTAGCCGACGGGGTCCGCAACATGCTCTTCCTGACGGACCAGGTGGGATGGGCCGATGTAACCGGGATGAGGCGGTTCCTCACGTAACCTGGGCCCATGCCATGAAGAGCTTTAAAGGTCATAACCAACACCTTGAATTGGACCTGGAAGCAAACCAGCACCCAATGCAGGTCACAAAGCAGAGGTGTTACATGCACAGCCCTAGGGGTGTCCAAAACTGCCTGCACCACCACATTCTATATCAGCTGCAGCTTCTGGATACTTTTCAAAGGTAGCCCCATGTAGAGCACATTGGCTAGAGGTTATAGATAGTGATTGGGGCCTGCATGTGGTTAAGTTGGCATATAATAATAAATGAAGCCAAATGCTACTATAGGTCACTATAACATTTTGTTGGTGTATGACTATTCTTTAGCAGTGGGAAGAAATGTAGATATGGCCTCACAGGAAATCATCCTTGCTGCTTCTTTCCTGTAGCTCTTGTCTTGAAATTTCATTCCTTTATCAAAGTGGAATTTTGAGAAAGGGTCCTCAACTGGGACTCTTCCTGATGTTTTGTTCTTTGTTCCCACCATCTATCACCATTTGTCATGCTGGTTGGGGGCTGGTGGGAATTGGCTCTCAGAATATACATGTGTACATGTACAGTAAAAGGACCTGATTTTAGGTAACAGGTCTTGGTTAACTTTGTTGGAACACATCTCTGCCCGAGATCTAGAAGAAATACTGCCAGTCGCAGCCAATAAACTGGAGAATTATAAAGTGTATTCCTATGGCAGCTTTAAGATTCACAATTAAATTGGTCTTCAGAAGATTTTCCCAACCTTGATAGATCCAAATATAGATTGAACAGAACTTCTAAACAGTGGGCATTCAATCCCATCTAGAAGACCAGGTTGAATGCAGTTTCCTGAATCAAACAATCCAACTATATTTCTGGGGGATGAGGGTTCAGCCCACTAAAACTCATCCGGCCTTGATCCTGATTGAGGACCTCTGTGGCCTCATCTCAGTTTGATGATCTTCATTCTAAATCCACTCAGTGGTTTCTGGTGAATGTTAAATAGCATGTGAGGGAAGCCTTATAGGAGCCCATAATATAAACCATGTCATGAAGCAGAGAAATAGTCTTGGAGTTCATTTTCTGGATCAGTACACCGTTATTAAAATGGATCAGAACCATTTTAACCAATTCAATTTATTCTAATTATTTCAAGTTTGCTGGATATATACTGAAAATCCCGCCTCCCAGATGTGGCAACTCATAGGAGATTAACTCCAGAATCCTCACGGAAAACAGGTTCCAACGTGCTTTTTAATCTGTTCATTGTCAACATGAGGTGTTGTCAATTTGCACTGGGAAAATGGTAACAAAAGAAGGCACATTGGATGATAGGAAATAAAGCAGAACTGAAAAGAGTAATTATGGCATTAACACAGGGTCAGAAGGCAAAGTACTGCTATTAATAAACTTTGAAGATACCATAGTACACTCCTCCTTAGTGAATATTGTTGAGTGTTACCAGTCAAGATAAATATACTGCTCCAAGACATTTTGTTGCCTGAGATGAATAGCAAATAACATATCCCTTGCCATCCATCCAGATCAATGTGCACAGTATCCAAAGCAAGACAAATTATTTTGGCAGCTGAAGTATAAAATCCTTAAGTACCTGTCCCCATCTCTGGCTATAAATTCAAGAAGACTGCAACACTATAATCACTTAAACTCAATTAAACATGAACTTGTGCTAAAAATAACGATCAGTTTGATGTCCTTCCTTGACAACTACATTATATTATGAAGTGGTCATTTTACTCTACTCAGTGCTAGAACCAAGTTATTTCTCAATATTTCAACTTTTTTGCTCACGTGCTGTATAAAGGTCAAACATAGAACAGGGATGGACGTGGGACAGAACATGGACATAGATCCAAAAATGTCGAAAAGGGAGCTGTTCTCTAATAACTTTATCTTCAGCCATAAAAAGAATGCCAAGCTACATTAAAAAATTAAATAGATAATTACATTTCGTATATCTCTGAGTTGTGGTTGTTAAACAAGTCATGGTAGCAGTGGAGTTCTGGCGTACTGGTATGAAGAGGATTTAATCCTGACCTTAAACAAAACTGATGTTTGTTTTGCCATTGTGTACTCCCATAATAGGAATTTTTCAATTATGTTTTAGGAAATTTTCTTGAAAGTTTATTTTTAAAAAATTAAAGAGCAGAATGTTTTAAATAACACAAACTTGACATGTATTAATTGGGTTGCTTACACTTGGGCCCTTGAGCTTACCTTTCCAAAAAATAAAACAAAAATAAAAATTGGAAGGTGTGAAATGGCCTTTAGTCCTTTTGCTCTACTGTCATCATCTCATCAAACAGGTTTTGCCCGTTTTTGAAGAAGTAACAAAAACAGTGAGATGACAATGAGGTGAACAGCGTTGGGCAACCACGCTGAGGCATCCAGAGCTGTGATTTGCTTAAAGCTTCATAAACTGTCATGCCTCTCCACAGTACAATCATCAGTGCTTCTTCCATCCATCTGGAGGAAAGTGAGCACCAGAATAGCGGCAAGAAGTTCCCTGGCAGATAAGAGGTCAAAGTATGAAAAGAGAAGAGTGACCTAAAATAGCAAACAACTGAAGAAAATAAAAGAAGAAAGAAAGGCATTCTTTCTAGACTTGAGGTTTTTTCTCTAGATTCCAGGAAGAAACAGCCCTTGGATAACAACCCCACTTGAGGAATAAATAAATGTGACAAGACCTCACCTTTCCCTTCCATTGAGGAGGTACCACACAGGAAGGGTGATGATGGTTTTTTTGAAACTTTAAAAAGCACTTACTAGAAAGTAAAGCCTGTTGGACATGGTGTCCGGTTTCTGCATCAGTGCACCCAGGATTGCTCTGAAACACAATGAAAGGTGCACCTCTTAAAGTCAGTTTCAGAAGGTGATGAATCCAGAGTGCTGAAGATGCTCTACAGCAATGTTTCTCAAGCTTGGCAACTTTAACTTGGACCAACTGATAGATGCTGAAGATGAATTTTTAACATATGTGTTAAGAGATAAATATCATCTATCAGATGAAACTCAATAGCAATATTTACAGTTACAACATTTGTAAAAGCGTTATTTGGACCAGCAGTATTTTCAGCTTCTGAGACGCCTGAGATGCTAGAACAATTTGTTAAATCCTTAAAAGTAAAAAAACCTAGTATTCGTTTTTATAGGGATTTGTTATCAATAAATCAATTTGATATGCAGATGCTGAGAGATGAGTGGAATAAAGGATTAGAGGTTCCTCTCTTGCCTAGACAATGGGAGAATATCTTATAGCAAGAGTATCAGTGGACCTTAAACTACGACTTATACAACAAAAAATAATATCTAGAATTTATTGGATTCCATTACATTTGTACAAAAACGGATTGTCAAAGACAGCATCTTGTTGGAGATGTAATAAGGACAATGCTTCTTTAAAACACATGTTTTTACAATGTCCTGTACTTATGAAGTTTTGGGAGAAAGTGCTGGACCATATAAATGTAATTCTGTGACAAAAGCTAAAATTTTCAGAGGATAATATTCTCTTGAATTACTTACCTAGTATATGGAACTTGACAACCAGATAGCATAAAAGGATTCTCTGCGCAATTACGAAGGCTAAAAGACTGATATTGCAGCATTGGAAAGATAAATGTCTGGCCCCATTATTCAATGGATTGAAGACCTGATTGCACTTGCTACTTATGAGCGGATTCCCTATAGATGTAGACTTTGTATGGACAAGTATAATGAAATATGGGACTCATTTATACAAAATACAGTAGGTTAAAAAAACAAGATAGTCATATAAATCTATTAGAAATATATACGTACTTGAATAATATTTGCATTAGATAAGTATATATAGAATTATAACTGTTTACTGTTATAATGACAATGACATATCAGACTGTGTTTTTTGTCATGCTTTTTTCACTTCCATGTAAAGCACTTTCTATGTTTTTTTCCCTTGACAATATATATTTCCATCGTTATTATCATCGTGTTTTTCTTTTCTTTTTTTATTGATTAAAAAGCAGTAAAAAATAAATATATTAAAAAAAAACTTGGTGACGTGTGGATTTCAACTCTCAGAATTCCCCAGCTAGCATGCTGGCTGGGGAATTCTGGGAGTTGAAGTCCACACGTCTTAAAGTTGCCAAGTTTGAGAAACATTGCTCTACAGCTAGAAATCAAAACACCACCTAATGAGGGGGCGCAGTCTTGAAGTAAGAGAGTGAACTGTTTTGCCTGAGTCTGAAGATGGGGGACAGTTATCATTTTTAAACCTTTCCCAATGTAAATCACCATTCCCAAATAATTAAAATTAAATTAAATCCTGCTGAAAGTTCATGTACTCCTTTCTCAGCCAGTGGAAGGAACACTCCAGAGAGCGTTAAAAAATGTAATTTACCTTCCCACACTCTAAACTAATCTATTTTACCACCTCATTGTCACCTCATATTGCTGCTTTAATTTTTTTTAAAATCAGTATGTATCACATTGTACTGTAGTTAGGAAGGAAGGTTAAATGTGGGGCAGGCATTTTTGATGAAATCATCTCTCACTTGGCTCTGGGCTTTCTTCTGGAACTTTCTACCTCCCCCTTGCTTTTTTCCCCTTTATAGTACAAGAAGCCAGCTTTCCCCAACCTCGGTTGTTTCTACCAGACCTGATGGGTCTGCAACTCCCAGAATGCTCAAGGTGCAGGGGATTCTGGGAGTTTAACTTACAACATGTAGCAGGCACCGGGCTGAGGATGGCTACCATGAGCTTTAGGGAAGGATATGCAATTAGGTCCCCCTCCCAAAGTCCTGCTGTGCTGCCTGATCATGGTGGGGGTGTTCCTGGGAGGGATGGGTGAAGAACGCTGGATATGTACGCCAAGAAGATATATTCTTGTCACAGTCACCCAAGGAGTGACAGTCATCCCAGCTGCCCAGCTGAAACAAGCGGGCACCTATACTGGGCAGCAGCGATACAGGAAGATGCTGGAGGCAGATGACTGTAACCATAATGGCAAAGGGATCCATTCATACTGTGGGGCAGAAGGCAGTGGTAAGCCACTCCTGTATTTTACTATGGAAGTCAGGAAGCTTTCTCTTCTTCTGAGAGTCCCTTGTCAAATTAGCCTTGTTCCCGAATACCCTACCTCTGCAATTCTGCTAATCTCTTTATTTCCAAGGTCCCTGTTGCAAACTCCTGAGCCAGCTTTTCCCAGCATAGCTATCTGTACCTCAGAGCACACCCCTTGATACCTTTAGGCTAATGGAAAACTGTAGATCAGAGAGAGGAGAGAGGGGGAGAAGCAGAAGAAGGAGGAAGAAGGATAAGGATAAGGGCGAAGAAGAAAGGGAAGAGAAGGAAGAGAAGGAGAAGAGGAGGAGGGAGAATGAAGAGAAGGGGAAGAGGAGGAGGAACATCAAAAGCAGAAGAAGAGGAAGGGGAAGGGGAAGAGGCCATTCCAGATTAAATACATAGTTAGTGAATTAGCTTTAATATATGCAGTATAGGAGAAGACTTGCCTTTAGCTTGCTATGAAGTCTCCTTTGCCCATTTTTAATTTTACTCATTCATTCATTCATTCAACTCGTATGGCTGCGATCTCAACAAGTGACTCTGGGTGGCGAACGATCTTAAAATAAATTAAAAACAAATCCCATTATAAATACATGTATTGAATGTATAACTATTAAATATAGTTATATATATTAGTTACCTATACTGCAGCATTCAGACAATTGATTGTAAAATCGATTGTAATTTTATAGGTCTCTCCTGGGTTTGAATCCCTGTACTTTGTAATTTTATGTTAATAATTTGTTTATCTTGTTTTATTCTATCAATATGATTTTTTATTTTTACTTCTATCTGCAACAGTGACTGGTGTTAGTTTTATGCCGGTCTCTGACCGAAATAAAAAGAAACTGAAGCCTGATGGCACGGATTGACCTGGAGTGTTTGTCTTTGGGCTCTCCTTCCGTGCAGGGGTGTCTACGGGGCATGGTCAAAAAAGTCAAGATGGCAGCCACCACAGTGCAGTCGACACTTTTTTTTATGTGCACAGTGATGCATATGAAAGCAGAGCTTCAGTCATGCTACTGTGGCTGGCATCTTTTTTGCTGTGCCCTGTGGATACCCCTGGTTCCGTGATTAAAGTCTATGGGTTAGGTTTGGGGAAAGTGGCACCAGACAACTGTGATGGATTTTAGCCTGATTTTTTTTAATATAAAACATCTATTAATTCAGGGTAGTGGCAAAATTTTTGGAGAGGCGGAGAGAGGCGGAAACTATGAAGGATGAATCTGAAAGCCTATCAGCTCAGGGGGTTCAGCAATAATTCCTCCTCTGCAGAAGGTCCTGGGATTTTGAAAGATTCCTTCCTTCCTTCCTTCCTTCCTTCCTTCCTTCCTTCCTTCCTTCCTTCCTTCCTTCCTTCCTCCCTCCCTCCCTCCCTCCCTTCCCCTTCCCCTTCCCCTTCCTTCCTATTTATGGCTTCCAAATAGAATGCTGGTGTATAGGTGATTTAATTAAATACTTGAGGATTTAGTCTAAGAAATCAGACTATTCTATTCTCATTTTTATTCTATTCTCTATTTTGCCCAAAGCCTTGGAGTACTCATTACAGCCCCTTAAGGCCCCATCCATGCAGCTGCTTGGCCATGTTTTCTGACATGCTGGAGAAATAAATTAAAAATCCTTGTGGGCTGCAAAGAAATATTGTACCTGGAGTGTCAGTCAACTGAATGATGTTAAAATAACAGTCTTAAACCCATCAGATATTAACATATTTTTCATGAAAAAAAACCATATTTTTTAAACAGGAGGAGGAGGAGGAGGAAGAGGAGGAGGAGATGGTTTAAAACTTTTTGCAAATATCTTCAATATCTGGCAAATAATTTTGATTTCATGGACCCCTGAGAAAGTCATGGGGGCCCCCGGGGATCCTCGGACCACACTTTAAGAAATACTGCTCTAACCCATTTAAAAAAGAAAGAGGCAAAGTGGCGGCTCTGGAAGCCAGAGATCTGGTCTCTCTCGCAGTCAAAACAGTCCTGCAGAACAGCTGCTGGATCCAGGGCCTGGATAGAAGGGTCAGTTGCAGACCTGATGGGTCAGTTGTAGCTGAGCAAGGCTCCATCACCTCCAGCCTCCTCTTCCATGCTCTATGTATTATCCCAATGGGAGGTTGTCATGTTACTGCACCTGATTTCATGACATTTTTTGCCATGGTCATTAAGTGAATCATGTGGTTGTTAAGTGAATCACCCAGTTCCCCATTGATTTTGCTTGTCAGAAGCCAGCTGGGAAGGCCATAAATGGCATTTATGTGACCCCAGGATGCTGCAACTATTGTAAATACATGCTGGTTGCCAAGTGCCCAAATTTGATCACATGACTGTGGGGACATTGCGACGGTCTTAAGTGTGAAGATCAGTTATAAGTCATTTTTTTCAGCACCGTCGTAACTTCGAACAGTCGCTAAACAAATGGTTGTAAGTTGAAGACTACCTGTAATGCTGGGAAAAGATGAAGGTTGAAGTTTGCCTCTCTTAAAAATTTTGATCCCGCTCCCTTTCATTCTACCCACTCCTTTTGGCATGTGGCGCTTGACATGTGCTCGAGTCCTGAGCCATGGACTGTGGTATTCATCACCTTTTTTTACAACAGCATCCCAGATTATGACTTAATGCAGCCCCTCTCTCATTCAGGGGTGGAATGGGATCCCTTTCCTGCTAGAATTTCTTTTTGATTTCTGTGATTTATTTCTCTTACGTTTTTTTCTTTACTTCCCTGTCATTGTTGTCAGTATTTCACTGACATACAAGCTCTAAGGGGTATGTGTTATTGTGCGTGTGAGTATGCACTGTATATGTGGTGTTGCACTGAGGCGGGTGGGGGGGCTTCAGGGAAGACAAAGCACCATTTAGTCTAAAGTGTTCTCCCTCCCTCCCTCTCTGCCTTCCTGTTTCTCATCTAGTGCCTGGAATGATAATCTCAGAGGGGAAAACCAGAGATGCCGATTGTATATGCAGAGACATGCCAGTGCAAAGCTGTGAGTGTCCTTGTTTCTAATGAATTTAATGGTTGGGTTTCCAGGTCCCTCTAGGTCACAGCTTAAGGAGCCTTATTATTTTTTCTCATGTTGCCCGAAAGAAAGTGCCAGGAACATTAATAGCAAGGAATCACTATATTATCCTGAGGTTCATTATGTAAATTTGCGATATATATTAATTCATTTCATGATGTTATTTTCACAAATGATGGGAATGATAACAGGAATTCTGAGTCTGCACATATACCTGATTGTATCTTCGTTACAACATTAACTTGTGCCGTGAACAAAGCCCTTCTGACTTGTTCTCCATATAGTTTTATCCTTTTCTGCAACTGAAGAGCTATTTTCTAATTTTAAGTGCAGCTGGCATTCGGGATGTAAGGAAGATTTAAAAAAAAAAAAAGTACAGAATTTCAAAATTAGTCCAAAGCGATTGTCTGACAATTCATAATAACTAGCTGTAAGCATATCATGGAAAAGGTTGAAATGAGACCTAACAGCATTGCGTACAGCTAGTCCTCGAACTCCTGGGAAGAAACTGAGAGACACAGCTTTTTGTCACAGTTAGGAATAGGAGAATCTGTTGATTTTCATTTTTCTCAGTTTCTCATTTTTGTCAGATTCTGTTTTTGTCTGTTCCTGCTTCTGTTGTTGCATTTGTAAGTTCAATTTGTTTGAATCCTACATTACTGTAGTTCAGTGTTTCTCAGCCTTGGCAAATTTAAGACGTGTGGACTTCAACTCCCAGAATTCCCCAGCCAGCCATGCTGGCTGGGAAATTCTGGGAGTTGAAGTCCACACGTCTTAAAGTCACCAAGGTTGAGAAACACTGCTGTAGTTAAATGCTGGTTTAAAAAAAAATAGTATGTTTTGTGCCTAGTTCTTCAAACCTAGTGTGTGTGTTTGCAATATTGCCAACAGTCAGCTTTTGTGATCCCACCTCCCAAATATACCACTTTTTAATGTGTTATTTTCATAAATACACATACAGTGCATACTTTCCTCTAATATTTGAGTTTTGGATTGATCGTCGTCAGAGAAAGGCAGATTTTAAAAGATAGCAGAATTTGGGTATGGATTTGAAGTGGCAAAATTACTTTAAATGCCAACTAAATGTGTTTCTCCCTGAACCAGGTCCGGCTGTTCCATGTGTGGCTCAGACAGCCAAATTTGTAGCTTTATCTCTCAAGTTCTAGGAAATAACATCTATAGACACATTCATTGTGGAAACAGAATTGTAACTCATTTGGAATTCATCCGGATATTGAAGGAGTCTCCTAGAATTAGGAAAACAATGTTTGGTAACATGGATATTTAAGAGGAATACTCTTTCCTTGCAGGAAGCACAAAGTTCTCAGTCAAGGTTACGAAGTTCCCCTGCTTTTTTTGAGGGTGTGGTAGTGAAAAAATCAAAGATTAGGCCCTCTTCCAAAAGCGAGTTGGGAACCCTATTTACAGATTTTCAACCTATGCACTTATACAGAGGGTTTTCCCCCCTCTGCACCAGATTTAGAAAAGCAGAAACCATTACTTAGTGCTATGCTCTTCCCACAATCTTTGCTCAGAAAAAAAAGTTTAAATTGCTAGTTTAACGATCCATTTCGAAAAGAAATGGAAGTGGCTTGTCCCTGGTCTCTGCACCAATCTATTCTTTGTGGTTGAAGGAAAAATTACTTACAGATTGCGCAAAGTTTTCTTACAAAGAGATGTTCAGACCAATGGAATATTTTAAATATTCAGCTATAATCCTTGCTGTATTTCTCTATTTTGGGGTATGGTATGTAAATTGTCAGATCTGGGTGAAGGATAATACTGTTTTTTTAACATTTGTAAGAAAAATGTGCTTAGAAACAACCTAATTATAACTTGTCTTTGTATATAATTATCAGTAACTGCAGTTAAACATGATGCTTCAAACACTCAAGTACTGGAGTTGGCTTTGTTAAGATGCAAAAAAATTGGAATTTCATCTGAGAAATACTGAGCCAAATAAAAATATTCCCAGTTTCTGTAAACTTAATGGAAGAGCTCCCAATCATTCTTCCCCATTTAAAACAACTCAAAAGCATTCGATTCTAGCCAGGACTGGAACATATCTACAAACAATTAACAAATAAAAGTATTTAATTCTAAATTACAGCCTAGTTTAGGGCCAGTTTACCAGATTTATATCCTATGAAATCTAATTTAAATCTAGAGGAACAGCATGCAACTGAGCTACTGTATTGGGAAACATTCCAGATGGAGTTTTAAGAAAACACATCCTTGTCTTCTGAAAAAGTTTGTCCAAGGCCTATCGCTATCCAAGATGAAGTTCAAGATGGTATGCACACATATGCATTCCAGAGCCAGAGCCAGAGCCAGATGCTGGTAATGAAGCCTTAGGACATCCTTGGTGATGGGACAGAATACTTTTGAGCACAGCACTCAAACTTAGAGAGTTCTGTCTTCCAACAAGATGTCTACTTTCTACCATCAGGATATTTCATCAACCCTCCTAATTATAGGGCTGGTCTCAATAGCTAACATGCAGATTTCATGGGCCTGGTAACTGTGTTATGTCCAACTTAGCAGGGTATTGTTTATCATTAGATTGGAGCTTGAACTCCAGTCAACAAATGAAGGAGCAATATGTGATCTTTCTGTAGAGCAAATAGCTCCTTTCAGTGTGTTGCAACAGGCGGGGGAAAACTCAGCGCTCTTGCTGGAATCTTAGGGCATTCACTGCTTACCACTATGGCCTTGAACAGATCTTAGGACTGTCTGTGACAGGAGCTAGATATTCTTTGTGTCATACTTGGGTCACGTGAGACATTTGCTGTAATGACATCTTATGCACCAATAATAACATGATGTAGAAAACTTGCTTCTTTGGAATCCCTTGGCACATTCTTTTGTGATATTTTAAATGGACCTAATAAAGATATTTCCCAGGTATAGAGTTTTGATGAAATAGGAAAGAAATAGGTTGTGAAATACTGAGCTTGGGCTGAAAAGAAGCATCCATGGTTCTGCCCAGTTAAACCAAATCAGCACCACTGAATCCAGTTTGATATTAATAGGCAAGGCACCTGCAAGATCATTCCACAAAATATTCAGATACGTCCACTGCCCCAAGCAGCAAGAAATATCAGGACCATGCTATTTATTGACAGACATCTGGAATAAGCATGGAGGAGGTGGGAAATTCTGAGATCAACTGTCCTCTTTGATTGACTGTACTAGGTTAATTGGAATTCAAGCACTCTCGCGAGACCTGTGGACACAAACACCTGATTGTCCCACCAGCTGCTGCCCTGCTTCTCTGTTGGAAAAAGCTAGGCCTTGGTACTGGTGGACCCCAACACTTACGTTTGTTTGAGTAAGAGTATTGGGTAGGTGGCAGACTGTTTTAAGGGAGACAGTGCCAAGCTGGGAAAGAGGAATGTAGTATGTTTGTGTGAGAGAGAAAGAATGAATATGAGGTTCCTCACTTTTCAGAAGTTGGTCTCTCTTCATGTATTTTTATAACAATAATAAAAGTGATGTATTGTCACCCTAATCATCATGCCTGAAATGTGTTGGTTAGTGAGCAGAGCCTACTAGCTTCCAATATCTGTATTTCTGATGATGGCCTTTGGCCCCACAAAGACCTCAGAGAGATTCTTAGAAAATCAGATGGCGGGTGAATACAGGCCAGTACTCTGTTGGCCTTCTGGTAAATATGCATTTGTTTTGTTTTGCTGTTCTTTTGCATTGAGCAAATACAACAAGACAAAGACTAAAGAAGTTCTAAGTTAAAGGAGAACTATCAGCAAACCCCAAAGTAAATAAAAATATAATAAAAATGTAGAAATGTTTGTGTGTGTGTGTGTGTGTCTTTCTGTATGTAAATATGTAAGTGGACTTATGGAGTTTGTATTTCTCCTTAAATTTGTATTTATATCCAAAACAAAGATGGAGGCACTCTATTAGGACCAATAATACTGCTAATAAATAAACTGAATACAGTTGAATACATTGACACTGTAGGGTTTTTGTATTAAGTTCTCATGTAAGTGTTTTCTGATTGGCCCTATCCACTCTGATACCTATTTCTGAGAGTGCTCCTAACATGCTTTCAAACTTCCAAGTATGGCTACTATATATAAAAAAAATTCATCACAGGCCCCTGTAGAAACTTCCTTGATAGGCTTTCTGCAAAAATGGGGAGGAATAAGTTGCTTCAGAGTTAATTTATCTTCAGACTTGATGCAATCTTTCACATCCATGTACCAAACAGTGCAGCTCACGTCTCCTTTTCCTCTTTCCCAGCACCTCTGTCATGTAGTGCCCCAGATACACTAAACCTGTCTACTGGAAGAAATTGTAAATTTGAGAGGGATAGTGGTGGAGGATGAGAATGCTTTGATTAATAGACGCATTGTCAGACTCTGGCTACAGTCCATAATTTATGTGCAACAATGAGGATGTGTTTAGCCAAGACTCCAAAATTTGACAAAATCTTTCCTTGACATAAAACTGTAATTTAAAAATTATATATATATTTGGAGTGCAAGTCAAAGCAGGAAATGCATTCCTTAAGTGGAGAAGGGGATATTTCAGGAGTAATTGTCTGAAAACAAAACTAGTATAATGGGGGGGGGGGGGGAGTTGATATGTCTACCTGGGTTTTTTAAAGCAGCCAGATATGTCTTGATTTTTGTGATGAGCATTTGGTAGATTGGGGAAAGTACCGCATCGCCACACCCACCCTTTCATGGAACGATGCCAGTGTTAATGGATTGCTCAAATCCTCAGCAACTACACAACATCTCATTCCTAGACTCCGTAACTGGGCTGCCAAAATCTGAATGGCCGCAAGATGGCAGCCATGAGACGCAGACATTCTTTTTGCTGCCATCTGGTGGCTTCCTGGTTCTTACAGCCCAGATAGGGCAACTCTCCTCATTCAGCACTTTTCGATAAATACAGTAAAATACAGCTAGCTGATCACAGATCCTCCATGCGGCGGCTATATGATGTCTAGTTGTTGGCTTACTATGCAGTTATTGGGCTGGAGAATTGAATCCTGTCCTGGATTACTGCAACATCTTTTTCCTGTTGAAGGCCTCTTGAATCTGGCTCTCTCCTAAGATTTGACTACTCCTGTCTTGATTGATTATGTGCCATCTAGTAGTTATGGACTCTTAGCAATCACATAGATAGATTTTCTCCATGATGATCTGTCCCTAACCGGGTCCTTCAGGTCTTCCAATGATACACCCATTGCCACGGCAACTGAGTCCATCCACCTTGCTACTGGTTGTCCTCTTCTTCTCTTTCCTTCCACCTTTCCCAGCATTAATGCCTTTGCCAGAAAGCTGGGTCTTTGCATAATGGGTCCAAAGTAGGATAATTTGAGCCTGACTTCTGCCTAGTTTACTGCAAAGTTTTAGGAGGACTATTAAGACTCCCCCCACCAAACTTAAAAAGATTTACTTATTATCATTATCATAAGTCAAATTATCATTACCATTATTGGATTTTTATCCTGCCCTTTTTTTTAATGTTTGGTCAACTCAAGGTGGTGAACATACTTCATACTCCTGCCTCCTATTTTCCCACAACCACCACCCTGTGAGGTGGGTTGGGCTGAGAGAGAGGGACTGGGCCAAAGTCACCCTGCCAGCTTTCATGCCTATGGGAGGACTAGAACTCACAGTATCCTGGTTTCTCAGCCAGCACCTTAACTACTACACCAAACTGGCTCTCCATACTCGTTCTGTCCTCTTTTTCCTTCAAGGTAGGTTTAATCTTCTTCTTAACTTTGCTATTTTTATAAGCTATTTTAAACTGTAAATTGCTTTAGGTCCCCCCCTTTGAAAGCCAACTCGGAAATCAATCCATTAATTCTCCGTAGCTGTGTGGAACAGCTGAACCTGTGGAACAGCGTCCTGCTGAGGTTCATATGGCCTCAATCCTCTCGGGTTTTCATAAAGCTGTGAAACTTCAACTCTTTCAGCAGTCCCTGGCGATAGGGTATATTGATCAATTCCCAGGCTCTGCTCATTTATCCCCGATTGTCATATTTGTTTTGTGTTGATTATCCTCCCTGAGTGGCTATGTATTCCTATTATGTTCTCTTTTATTATTCTAAAGAATACTCTATTCTGTTTTAATCCTAACATGGGAGCCACCTAGAGTTATTTCAGGAATTGAAGAGGCAAACTGACAATAAATAAATGAATAAGCAAATAAATTTTCCTAAAATTCCCACCATTTCCAGCCAGCACATTCAGTGACTGTGATGGCTGGGGACAATAGCACATCTGGAGAACACCAGCTTTAAGATGGCTGATGGGGAATCTTTGGCTGTTACAAAATGTGATAGGTGAGAGACAGGATCACCTTCTTCCATAGGCAGTCATTCTTTATTTAAGACCATCATCCAAGAATTTTCTCTAGATGCCTTTGTTCCTCCAAATGTTAAGCACATATAAGCTATGTCAAGGTCTTTTCTGTGGTTGGCCCTTGTTTATGGAATAAGATATACATATATTTCTTCTGCCTTGTGGATACTTAGTCCAAACTGTCTTATTTTCTAGAACATACCAGGAGTTCCCTCTCATCCGACCTGCATGGCTCTTATTTGTTTTACCATATTGTATAGTTGGATGGATGTTTAGTTCATTGATTGCACAAATAAATAAATAAATAAATTTTACTCTGATTTTACTGGCAATGCTTTATACCCTGCTTGTTAACATTGCCTTGAAAGCATTGGACATTTAAGAGGACTTCTGGGGGAGGTATGGCTAACTGAAGACAGCTCTGCGAAAGCAAAGCAGACAACCACAGCAAAGACCAAGGAACTGGTGAGCAGACTGTGAGGGGAAAATTTTAGTAGCTTATTGTATGTTTTAATGTTAGTTTTGATTGCATTTAATAAAGCCACGTTAGCTGAAATGTGACCTGTATGCCAATAACAGGAAATAAGAAGAACTTGCAAAGTGAAGGAAATTGCAAATTTGTTGACAAAGAACAGAAATGCCAGGGAGAGGGCACTGACGCATGTTGAAATGTTGTTCTGGGAATGATCTGATCGTCATAATTGTGGTTTGTGGTTTAAAGGGATAAAAAGGATTGCATCCATGTAAACGGTACCATTTTGGTCAAGCTGTCTGCCCTGACAGCTCGGTTGGAATGGTCACGACATTGCAATGTGAATCTAAGTAGGTACCTTGTATGCTATTGGCTGAATTTTACTTGCTTGTTGAACTAACATTTAATAAAGCTTTTAGAACTTTGAAGTAACTTGTTTTATGGTGTGTCTGCCTCCCGTGTTTAACGTGGTTTTTCCCCTGACAAGACGGATAAGGAGAGGACGGGAGATCGCCCACATGTGCTTTGGATGGCTGCTCTTTGTGAGGAGACCACAGGACAGCAATTTTCTGTGGGTTTGAGTGCCAGGAGACAATGAGATGAGCCATCTTGGTCACAACCATGTAAGAGATTTTTAAAGGACACTAAGTTCACAAACCTCACT
Source organism: Liasis olivaceus (assembly GCA_030867105.1). NCBI lineage: Eukaryota > Metazoa > Chordata > Lepidosauria > Squamata > Pythonidae > Liasis > Liasis olivaceus. Next base: position 16,343,469 of record CM061351.1, read on the forward strand.
TTCTAATCATTTTTGGAAATTGCTCATTAACTACTTCTAAACTATTAGAAACCTTTGGAATGATAAGTTTGAAAATGCCAGGTGAGTCTGCCTTCAATCCTGAATGAATGATACTTTTAATCATAAACTTAAGAATGTAAAGAATCTAAAATAAACAGCAAAAAATGAAATAAGATTTTGATCTTAGAAAGTTATGAATGGACTAAGGGTTGAGATAAATTTGGAATATCGAAACTTTTACAAGATTTTGGAATTAATTGTAAAGAACAAACAGCTTCTCACGGGAAATAGATTCTGTTTTAGTTTTTACAAGACACAACAAGGATAAGTAATTTCATGATTTCAAAACACTAGAGGGGATTAAAGTTTTTAGGAGAGGAAAGATTTACAAGCCTGTAAAATGTTGCAAAACATTATAACAATGAAAATACTGAAGGAGACTTTTGAAGAATGGAGTCAGAAATCAATAGCCACAATATCAACAATGTCAGCAATGGTGTCTGCTTCTATGGCTAGACCATGTCCAAAAGATGTTATTGAAGAAATGAGAGATGTCGAACAAATTTTATCTGATAAGATAAAGATGGTATCCAAAGTGAATTTACAACTGACAGGCCAAGAGAATGACTTAGAAAAGCATGTTTCACTGGATCTACAAAAGAAACTGGCCGCGGTTTTAAAATTTACAAGGGAAATACAAATGACAAACCAAGAGAGTGACCTGGATAATTTTTTCCTATTGGGTTAACAAAGAGGCTTGTTAAAGCTTTGAAGAACTCTGTGTGATGGGACAAAGAAGAAATGAAGAGAAATAAAATCTTACCACAATATTTGAATGAACTAAAGATTAAGACTGTTAGAAGTAAAAGGAAGGAATATCAAGTTGGTTTATTTGATCAAGGTCAAAACAAGATATGTTGTTACTTCTGGCATGGACTTTCTGCTGACATCAGGACTGAAAAGATGATGTTTTATGGATTTGTTTATAGATAAGAGATGGGTTATGGGATGAAGAGATAAATGTTTGTAACTTTAGAGATGGTGAAGAATGACTAAATTTGTTTATACTTGTGATGAAGGTTGGAAGTAACTTTTTTATATATTTTTCTCTTTATTATAGTCTTAATTTTCTCTTTTTTTCCTTACACTTTTTACTTCTTTCTATTCTCTTTCCTTTCTTTAAGTTTAGTTTGTATTAGATTTTATTATTATAAACAAAATTCTCCATCAAAATTATATATATATATATATATATATATATATATATATATATATATATATAATTATATATAATATATATAATATATACAGTGGTACCTCAAGATACGAACGTCCCACCTTACGAAAATATCGAGATACAACCAGCTCCGGCCGCAAAAATTTACCTCGACATGCAAACTCTGCCTCAAGCTACGAACCGGATCCGCGGCCATTTGCCCTGCTGCCACGTGGTCGCAGCTTCCTGTGGGTGAGATCGCGGTAGCAAGGAGATGTTCGGTGAGGCTTGTGGTGTGTTTTGTGGCGTTTGGAAGGTTTTTGGTGTGCTTGTCAGCATGGCTCCAAAGAAAATGCAGAGCCGTATGTATTTACATTGTGTAAGATCTTGCCCTGTTCGTCAAGAGAAACTCCCATGACACGTGTAGTTCACAAAAGAGGTTTACTCAAGCTTAACGCAACAGTTACAAGCAAAGCCAGGACTGGCTTGGTACAATACATTGGTTCCTTTATACCTCCCCTCCTTACAGGCTGCGGATTATCAGCGCCCCAATGATCCCCCTTAATTGTCCAGATGGCAGGTTCAGCCTGAGTCCCATTGTTCTTTAATTGTTGTTAGCCCTTGGCGTGGTCATTGCTTTCCTTGGGCTTTTGTTGCGCACACAGCCGGGAGCGGGAGCTTTCCCTCGCACGCTGATTGCTCTTCCTCAATTCCGCGGCTCTTTCCTTTGTCCATAGCCCTTGGCGTGGTCATTGCTTTCGCTGGGCTTTTGTCGCGCACACAGCCGGGAGCGGGAGCTTTTCCTCGTGCGCTGATTGCTCTTCCTCAATTCCGTGGCTCTTTCCTTTGTCCATAGCGCCCGCGGCCCTCTGGCGTTAACAGATTAGTGAAGAGGCGCCAGGTGGCCCTTTCATTAGCACTTCCTCTTTCTGCGCTAGCGCTCGAGCGGTGAAACTGACTAAAGCGCGCCTGGGGAATTTCCTAGCCCTGCAACGCCGGCTGACACATTGAACCTTATGGGGAAATTTGCCTCGTGGTGCGACCAAATTCGGAGGGCGGATTAGCTGTATTTACATTGAACCCTATGGGAAAATTTGCTTCAGGATGCGACCAATTCGAGTTGCGATCAGAGTCACGGAATGGATTAAATTCGTATCTTGAGGTACCACTGTATATATATATATGACTCAATGCCGCAGACTACAGGAAAGCCTATGACTCAATGCCACACACATGGATCTGTGAATGCCTGGCGCTATACAAAGTCAACAGGACACTAAGGACCTTCCTCAAGAACTCAATGGGACTGTGGAAGACAATACTGGAAGTGAACTCAAGATAGCTCGCACAAGTGGCCATCAAGTGCGGCATATACCAAGGTGATGCACTGTCCCCACTGCTGTTCTACATAGGCTTAAACCCCCTCAGCCAGATAATCACAAGGCCTGGATATGGGTACAAGTTCAAGAGTGGAATCACCATCAGCCACCTACTCTACATGGATGACATCAAGCTGTATGCTAAGAGTGAACGAGACATCGACTCACTGATCCACCTGACACGGATCTACAGCGAGGACATTGGGATGTCATTCGGACTGGAGAAGTGTGGCAGGATGATAGTAAAGAGAGGGAAGGTAGTTAAGACTGATGGAGTGGAATTACCAGTGGGCCACATAGCAGACATAGAGACCAGCTATAAATACCTTGGTGTCCCACAGTCACCATGAGGAGGAGGCAAGGAAGACAGCAACATCCAAGTACCACCAAAGGATAAGACAGGTCCTGAAGAGCCAGCTCAATGGGAAGAACAAGATCCATGCCATCAACATGTATGCCCTGCCAGTCATCAGATACCCTGCCGGTATAGTGAGCTGGCCAAAGGAAGACATGGAGGCTGCCGATGTGAAGACCCGGAAGTTCCTCACAATGTACGGAGGTTTCCACCCCAAGTCCAACACCCAGAGACTGTACACCAGCCGCAAAGAGGGCAGGCGGGGTCTGATGAGTGTCAAAGCCACTGTCCTGGATGAAACCCGGAGTATCCAGGAATACATCAGTAAGATGGCACCCAAAGATGAGCTGCTGAGAGAATGCCTCAGGCGGCAGCAGACATGGGAGGAAGTTCAAGCGGAGGAAATACCATGGCAAGACAAGCCCCTGCATGGGATGTACCATCGACAGATAGCTGAGGTGGCTGACATTGGGAAATCCTATCAGTGGCTGGAAAGGGCCAGACTAAAAGACAGCACTGAGGTACTGATCATAGCAGCTCAAGAACAGGCACTAAGCACCAGATCCATAGAAGCAGGGGTCTACCACACTAGACAGGACGCAAGGTGCAGATTGTGCAAAGAGGCCTCAGAGACAGTCCAACACACAGTGGCAGGGTGTAAGATGCAGGCAGGAACAGCATACACTGAACGGCACAACCAAGTAGCTGGCATTGTGTACAGGAACATCTGCACAGTGTATGGGCTAGACCCCCCCCAAGTCCAGATGGGAGATTCCACAGAAGGTCGTGGAGAATAACAGGGCTAAGATCCTGTGGGACTTCCAGATCCAGACGGACAGGCAGGTACTGGCTAATCAACCAGACATCGTGGTAGTAGACAAAGACCAGAAGACAGCGGTAGTGATAGATGTAGCAGTGCCAAATGACAGCAACATCAGGAAGAAGGAGCATGAGAAGCTGAAGAAGTACCAGGGCCTGAAGGAGGAAATCGAGAGGATGTGGAAAGTCAAGGCCAAAGTGGTCCCAGTGGTGGTAGGAGCACTCGGGGCCGTGACTCCTAAGCTGGGAGAGTGGCTCCAACAGATCCCAGGAACAACATCAGAGCTCTCTGTGCAGAAGAGTGCAGTGCTAGGAACAGCTAAGATACTGCGCAGAACCCTCAAACTCCCAGGCCTCTGGTAGAGGACCCGAGATTGAGGAAGACACATACCACCCATAGGGGTGAGAGGGAATTTTTTTTTTTATATATATAAAAAGAAAGCATTGGACACTTAACATTTAAATAAACGTATTGTTACTATGAATTATATAATCAGTAGACATTGGTTTTTTTTATGAAAGCTTTTGTTTATAGAAAAAAACTAAAAATCTTAGAAATAAATAATTTGTAATCTAATCTGCACGGGAGAGGAAAGAGATTCATGAATCATGGTTAACGGAATATTTCCATAGATATTTATATTTTGAGGTTTGTTTTCTCTGCGCCTGATGGTTTTTAATGAAATACACTTAAAATCTTAACCTTCCCACCCCAAATTCAATTACTGCTAATATAGTAGCAAATAGTTTTACTAAAGAGAAGTAGAAAAAGACTCTCCTTAAGTATGAATGGTGAACCATTCAGATACTACTTTGGGGGGGCAGGTGATCAGTGGTAAGGCACCAGAGCACGAGGGAGTTGGCCAATCTCTTCCCTGAAGCCCCTATTGCTCATTCACTCATAAAGGCCACATTTGATTGGTTTATCTGGATGCCACTTATACAGATGCTTTAAGTCATAGCATCCTCTCTCATTTAGCACAACATTGTTCCTTGTCTGGAGGTTGCCCACAGCCCCCACTGGCCCACCTGCACTCCATAACACCAGCCTGCGGCACCCACCGCTGCCCCACGGTACCCATTCACTCACACACACACCTGCGCTCCTTGCCTGGGACTCTCCCTCTTCCTGCTTAATGACCTGCACAGTCCTGGGGTTATGACGGCAACTGGGATTGCTGGGATGTAACATTGGGCTTTACAACCACATTGCTTAGTAATGGAAACACTCGTCCCAATTGCCATCATAACCCAAGGACTGCCTGTACCACATTTCAGCTAGGAAACCCTGCATTGTGCAAAGCCTGTTCCAGCCCTTTCATACACTTCCGAGGAACTGGAGATCGACAGGTGGCTTGAACTTTCCCTTAGAAACTGCTACAAAACCTAGTCATTAAGCCACCCAGCTGCATGTCTTTGATCTAAATACAAATCAATCATCCAACTTAAAATTGTTTGAGCCAATTACCATAATACATAAAAGTTCATTAAGTAACTTGGGCTGGCAGAAAGAGAAGTATTATTTTCTTTGTTATAATTGTCATGTATTGAAATATATTCCAGACTCAGATTCTAATGTTGTAGCCTGTTTATTTAGCGTACTTTTGTTATAAAAAGCAGCCTTTTTGCTGAACTGAGTCTGTCTCCCAGCCCATATCTCAGGCTTAGCAAAATCTCAGTGCAGTTCTTTGCAGGATTGTTGTATATGGTCCTAACAGAGCTTTAGTAATCCTCCAGTGGCAGGAACTGTAGTTACGTATTAACCCTGGTTGGTTGGAAGGAAGGAGGAGGTTGATGCTTTGCCTCCTGACCACAAAATCAAAGGCCTGCAAAGCTGGGGGAGGGGGGAACAATGTGGGAAAATCCATGCAACCAGCCGTTGCTTAGGCAGCTGGATTACAGCAGGAACAGGGAATCCAGCGTGTCCCAGCATAGCCCAAGGCGAAGGTTATGGGGAACTCATTTGCTTGGCTATGTTATCCCATTGGAGTAGGATAGAGTGGCCACATCAATAGAGTGACATTTATATCCTCCCCGCCTTGCCCCTGGGGCCACTGCAACCTGGTGTGCAAATTGTGCACAAGAGCAAAGCATGAGGGGTGGATGTCTGTTGCAAGTTCATTTTCTTTCTTCACAATTCAGGTGAGATTATAGATGCTGGCACTGGGCAAGGGTCCATGGACATGGCTAGAAGCTCAAAGCAAGTGCAATGAGGATGAACAAAAATAATCTGTGGGGAGGCTGAGTGGAATTCTCCCTGCCCCCAACAAAGTGCAGGCTGTAGAAAGAGGAGCTATCATGAAATAATAATAAAATTATTATAATTAATCATAATAATTATTATCCAATGATGAGCAAACAGTTGTATATCTTCTTAATACCTTCTTCACTTTTAAAGATAGGTTATAGATTGAAGAGGAGTTTTGCACTACACCAGCATTCCCAAGCTTGGTGTTTTTTTATATGTGTTAGGTCTCCACTTACCCAAATTCCATTTATTGATGTAGGCAGGAAATGTTAAGGTCCTGTCCTCACTTGCATTTCACATGAGACCCTGGCAAGCCAGTTGTTCGTCCTTGATCACATGACAAGGGCCTTATCAGCACTTCCCCAGTGCTGCCTAGGGAATTCTGGGAGTTGAAGTCCACACATCTTAAAGTCGCCAACGTTGAGAAACATTGACTTAGATCATTCTAAAAGGGCACCAGGTTGGGGAAGAGTGAACTATAGCAGGGAGTTTCAAGCCTTTTCAGCTTGCAGCACCTGCTAGTTGGGGGACAAAAAAAATACTCCTGCAACTCCTGATCAACACAGGTGGAGCTTCTGAATGTCACTTGACAAGCCCCATCCTTTTTGCTGTACCATAGTGAGTAAGGGGGGGGAAAACCTCTCCCTGCAAGGAACTCCATTTTTTTTCCATACACCCTTGCAGAGTGGGCAGGGGGAGCTCCCCCCTTAGTCTTGCAGAACCATTCAAGTCCCCCAGAACCTAGAGTTCTGCAAACCCCAGTTTGAAAAACCTTAGATGACAATACCCTAAAGCTTATTTTGATGTGCAATTTTTCTTTGTTTGTTTCTAAGGGCCAACCAAGATATTCCATGGCTGTGAGTTAGTTTTCCAACTGCGTTTTATTTTTAAATGAAAAGCGGGCTTGCAGATGATAATCAACAGCAGGTGAGGAACAGTGAAGCCCTTGTTAACCCTTTCTTTCCCACCCTTGACCCCCTCCCTACCAAACTCTATTCCTTCTCCTGAGAAAAGAGCTCTATGTTGTGTGCCCTACCAGTTGTGTGTTCTATGTAAATGAATGAGTTATAAATTTGTGCCAAAAAATTTCAGCTTTTTCAGAAGTGGAAAAAACCATTAAATACATTGCAACTTCGTGCTGCCACTGTAGGCCGAAACACTTTGGTTCTTCATACCTAATTACTGCTTCATATGGAGCCAAAAGAGCTTCACCAATTAAAAGCTGCCTTTATCTCAGACTCAACAATTAAAATCTGACTTCAAAACATCATCTACTCCCAAGAGTCTCTGTTTAAAAGTAAGATAGCAAGTATGGCAAAGGTCTTTACTGAGCTCTGGGAAGGTCATCTGGTAGAAGTTCTGGATGAATATGAGGGGGATTCATATGTTTAGCAGACTATAAAGTCTGCCCACCAATTTTTTAAAAACTTCCTTTCCTGCTTTTTTGCTACATGATCTTCTGTCTGCGTGAGAATTGCCCTGAACTTATGGTATGCTAAACATATTTTTGAGGGCATTTTCTTGGTGGGCTAGTAAAGAAGGATGTGATATTATTTTGTATTACACTTTTTCTCTGTTCTTTGCAGCCTGGCCCTACTTTCCAGACTGAAAAGCACCCCCAATGTGTCTTAATTCTACTGTGGCAGGGGAAAAAAAAAGCAATTAAAGGAGGATGGTTTTAATCGGTGCTCTTCTTTAAACAGCCATATGTCTTATATGAGAGTTTTACTCATTAAGAGAGTTAAACAACATTATTGTTTGTTTCAGAATAAAACAACATTATTTGTTTCAGAGTAAAATTATTTATTTCTAAAATAAAAATACCACAGTGCACATTGGGTAACTCTGTACATGGCTGCTCCCTAAGATGATGGGGATGAAAATTGTACTAAGCAGGATCAGGTACCTAGGTCAGTGTTTCTCAACCTTGGCGACTTTAAGATGTGTGGACTTCAACTCCCAGAATCCCCTGGCTGGGGAATTCTGAGAGTTGAAGTCCACACATCTTAAAGTCGCCAAGGTTGAGAAACACTGACCTAGGATGCTGGTGTGCCCATGATAATCCAGAATTGACTTAGATTTGTTTGTTTCTCTTACATTCACTGGGCATTTGGGCTTCCCCTTGGTAATATAGGCTGAACTTCAGCCCTGATGGGGAAACTAAGATAGCTGCATCTTGCAGCTGGTTATTAACAGCAACAACAGCCTGATATTCTACTCTTGAGACTTTCACCCAAATGGTCTCCATTCAAAAGAGTTTTGCAAGCAATTTCTCTGCTGATTGAAGGAGAATAGTTGAAAAAAAATGTGTTTTAGTTTCACCCACCTTTAGTTCCATTGACCCCGCTCTGAGCTGTAGTAACCTCCTCCCTTAAGCATACCTGCTGGGAGGTATCGGGGTCTGCTGTGTTGCTCACCTTTTCCCCTTCCCTTCTATAAATCATGGACTTGCTGTGTGCTGGTCGTGAACACACATCCCTGGAATCTAAGATAACCAATTTTAAAAATGAGCTCAAAAATTGCAGGAGTTTGTTTACTTCACTTTTCTCTGCATAATGAGGTCGTGTTTTGCTATGGGGATGCCAAGCATATCTGCACGGCTCACCAGAAGAGTGACAAGTAGTACAGCTGGTTCCCAGTTTAAGAACGAGTTCTGTTCCCAAGGTCTGTCCTTAAGTCGAATTTGTATGTAAGTTGGAACAGCATTATTGTATAATACTGTATAAGTAGTATTGTGTAATGAACCATTGTGTATTTAACTTGAATCTTGCTACAATAGGGTCTGCTCTTAACTACGGGTTGTCCATAAACTGGGCATTCTTAACCCTGGGACTACCTGTAATAGTACAGCTCTGCGCCCATTTTAGTAAAATGTTTGTAGCATTTCATTTACTTGCTACAGAGTCTTTCCCTGCTAATACATTTTTGACCTCAGGCTCATTATTCAGCAGGATTGTTCTGAGAAGAAGGATCCACCCTTGTCTGATGGCTTTACAGTACATTATTACACAATAACCTGTTATTATGTGATTGTTTTTGGTCTTTCATAGTGCTATCCCAAGGCTATAGGAGCTCTTATAAGTAAAGTGATTTTTTTTTTTAAAAAAAAAGAACTTTAGATCAGCTACCATGCCATTATGATACTGATCTGCAAATCTCTGTTTTTAAGTGCAATTACTGTAGAGAAGGGGTAAAGGAGGAGTAATTCTAGCTGTATTACCTTTTCTGCTTTTTGGAATAATGAAAAAGAATGCTAAAGCAAAGATAAGGATGACTACCTTCACTTATTTTCATGGCCCCGGTTTGCGATGTCTACCTGCCAACACAAAACAATTTTGAATAAATAGGATATAGGCTGCACCCATGCAGGAAAATTTCATGCTCCTCATCTGGTGAAGCAGGACACCTGCAAACATTTCATGCCTTCAGACATTTCATAGAATTAAGGATACACATGTATTTTTGAATCCCTCACATCCTTAGACCAAAGCAGAACCAGCAGCAGTGTCTGATCTGGCACTTTGAACAGCTGCCAGAGTTGTCACATCAGAGCTGATGAATGCCCTGAGCAGCTCCTTAATTGTGTATTTTTTAAAATCCTCATCTGGCACTCCAAGAACTACAAGAATACTGGGCCTGGGCTCTATTTTAACTTCCCGCAACGTTCCAGAGGAGCATAGCAACATAATAGCGCATCACTGTGGGAAATTAAAATGAAAGCTAGGCATAGGGCTGATTAGAGCTCTGTTGCAGTTCTTCAGAACACACTTGGGGAGAGGATCAAAAAAGTAAAGTTGGCGGGCCCAGCTACACAACTGAAGTCCTGGTCATTTTTAACAGAGTCCTAGCTGCCATCTTGACTTTTTTAGATCAGCCCCTGTAGTTTACCCCAACTGTAGGCCAGGAACATACCAACTTGGGGGGGGGGGGGGGTTTGGCATGGATTTGGCCAAAAGCTGGTTTGCCTACAGCCCTCAAAAATCAAGATGTGCACTCTAGATCAGAGGTTGATCTCCCCACAACTGCAAAGAATGAACAGCTTTCCTCTGCCTGCCACTCTGTTATTCAGGCACATTTAACAGTGTTTGCTTTTTGGCTAACCCATAGTTGGAGCAATACAGAAGAGAAGCAGATGGCATGTATGTACACAGGGCTGCCACCCCATCAAATTAATGAGACTGGAGGAAAATATGTCATTTTCAAAACTGATGCCCCCACAGTGGTCCTTTCACCATACCTCTGCAGTGAAGCCAGTTAAGTTACTGCCCGTTTAAAAAGTAAAGTGTGCTAATTTCTATGCAGCAATCGGTTCCTCTGGGCTGGGAAAAGACTCCCCCCACCCTTCAAGTACTGAGTTTAAAGGGAAAAAGAAAGCCCCCTCCCAGCCTTTCCCTCCACCTTTAAATTCAGCACTTGCAGTGGGAGAGGACACCTTTTTATCTCTGTCCTTTCCCTGCCTCTGTACCTCATGTCTTTGTAGTCCAGTAAGATATACACAAAGTCCCCAAATCAATGCCCTTCCACAATACCCAAAATGTATCATTTGAAGTAGCAGTCTCAACCCCCTTTTGTTAAACCTTTCCTAAAAATTTCTGTCTTTGTTCTTGCTTGGGCACTCTCCCTCTAGGAGACCTTTCATGCAGTCAATATGCCCGCAATAGGTCAATAAGCAAAAAGACTGCTGCCAAGCGAGGCTCTGACCTTGTCAGGTTTAGCCCAGGAAACTCCAAGAGACAGTACAGATTCAATCCAGCAAGGTTTATTTGGCTTCACACCATTTACAGAATCTTCTCAGACTGAGATCAGTTCCCAGGCTCAATAATCAACATGACTAGCATTCCTCAGGGAGGGGCCAGTCTCATCCTCTTATCTCTCCCCCGCTCCTCTGGTGATGAGAGTGTGTTTCACTACCCTTGCTCTATCTCTCACAGACCTCTCCAGCAGCCAAAGCACCAATGGCCACCGAGGCATAGAACCCTGCGGGGTGAAGGCAGTTCTGCAGTGGGCCAATTGGAGCTCGGCACATCACCGCCACCCTCAAGCTCCACCTCCACATGAATCGGAATGTTCCAATAAGAGGTTGCATTGCGTCCCCCCCTGGAAAATACTAGTTTCTAGCTGGATCACTTTGATAGCTTGCCTCAGCAGCTGGTCATCACCAAGATGGAGGTTCCATGATGAGGTCGTGTCCTAATCAAATGAAAAGCAAGTCATCTTGGGGAAAGGAAACTGTGTGGATGAGGTTCGTTTTGTTGTTGGTTTTGTTTTGCTTTGTTTTTTGGGCCTTTAACACAGTTTTTGTCTCCTGGTGACTGCCTGGGCATGTCCTTGCAGTTTCCTTGGCAAGATGTTTGGAAGTGACTTGCCCTTGCCGTCATCTTCCTAGGGCTGAGAGAGAGGGATTGGCCCAAGGTCACCCAGCTGGCTTTGTGTCTGAGGCAGGACTGGAACTCACAGTCTCTCATTTTCTAGCCTGGTACCTTAACCACGGCAGCAAACTGGCTCTATGGGATGAGCCCTTGGACTCACCCAATTTCTTTTTTCACTTTGTATTATCAACAGCTCATTGTTCTCAATGCTGTACCAAAGAGACTAGGAACTTTGAAATATTATAACAGCTTCCATTTTCCCACCCACTCGTGTTGAACCCGTGCTAGTATTGTTCCAAATGCCCAGTTGAATATGATTCCACTCAGAATTCCCACTTAATCCAACCTGGTTTGGTAAGCACATCTAACCAACCTTATCCAGGATGAAAATGGGCATGGTCTGTCCTTGCATCCTTGTTTTCAGTAGTCTATGATTGTCGTCTTAATGTGGAACAGGCTTCCTTTCATTTTGTTCATGACCATTTTTAAAGTGCACTTGGATTTAAACTTTTCATTGCAATTTTGGACTCCTCACCTACTTTTCTGTGTTTGTAAGCCTTTAATCTGGGGTTCATCTAGAATGAGACAACAAGCAGCGTGGGAAGCAACTTTCAGTGGTTCTAATAAAGGACATAAGAAAGAAACTGGGAAATGTTATGTTAAATTAGGAGTGGATGATTATGTGAATTTTATTTTTGCACAATTTCTCATCTTGCTGCCAGCCATTCCTGCAGATAATGAAGTTGGAAGATAATCTTTATGCAGATCTCCCATCATTTGCCTTTTTCTAAACACCTTTCCTAATACATGCACTTTTACAACTTTTTTTTTCAAGAAAGTATACGCTTATGTGTATTTTCCCTTAATGTATAAGTGTATGTGTGTGCGCTTGTATGTGTGAGTTGTGAATTGTTTTGCAAAATTCTGTGTGCATGTCTGTTCTTGGCTCTCTATATTGGATAGGTCTGAAGTAAGTACTTTCATTTAAAGCTTTTGGTAGACTGAATTTCTCTTCCATTCCTCATTTAAGTCTGCTAATGTTGCTCTTGAAATAGCTACTGAATATGTGCTTTGAATGGAAAGCATAAGATATTCTGCAGCTGGTGTGTGCAGAATAAATGGATATTGTAGCGAGCAAGAGCAAGGCTGGCTCCTGAGTTCACCTAATCCTATAAGCGGGGCCCAGGTGTAGGTCTATAGAGATAACAGAGCAGTGTTTCTCAACCTTGGCAACTTTAAGATATGTGGACTTCAACTCCCAGAACTCCCCAGCCAGCATAGGAGTTGAAGTCCACATATCTTAAAGTTGCCAAGGTTGAGAAACACTGTTACAGAGTATCTCTGAAATGTAGTAGAAAGTTGGGTGCCCACCTACTGTTTAACTCCAAGCTTAGGAGGCAATCAAGGGCTTGTCATAGTAACCAGGTAGGTCCCTGTTAGCCTTTAGAAATTATATTCAGAAGAAAGGGGTAACACTCAGAGTCAGCCACAAATATTTTGCTGCCTGAGGTAAGGAAAAAGATGGGAGTATTATTCTGCTCCACACAGAGAAGCTGACAAGACTATCCAAGTGTCTGGGGACAGGGCAGTTGAGCCTGCAGGCTAGTTGGGGAAGCGGGCCTAGGCAGGGCAGACTTGGCAATGCAAGTAGAAGGGCTACATATGCTTCTCAAATGATTTGGAGGAAGTGCTTTGGACCTTGAGCAAGCACAGTATTTCTCTGTGGTTCATCAAAGCAGCCCAATTTTTTTTCAGGCTCTTGCATGAATCTGAAAAGATGATGATGATGATGATGATGATGATTTAAGAAACCCACTAATTTAAATTAAAACAACTCTTACTCATGGCTGCTTTAATGAATAGCAGAGAGAGGCCATGCTTGTTCAAGGTCCAAAGCACTTCTTCCAAGTCATTTCTGAAGCATGCACAGCCCAATACATAGGTTGCTGTTTCAATATTCCTCCACTGCCTTCAGAAATTGCTGCTTAAAGTTGTTGTCTCACTTGGCTTGATGATAGGCCAAGCCTAATAGCATCCAACCTCAGAATGAAATGTAATAAAATAGCAGCCATCAGAACAGCATTATTGCAGATGCATTCACAAAAAAAAAAGAAAGAAAGAAAAGAAAAGAAAAAAGGAATCAGCTGCATAATGAAGATGTAACTTGAAAATTCCCAGCAAGTATGAGGGTAGCTTCTAAAAGTGAAAGAAGGATGCAGTTTTATCTCCCTCAAGGTTATTTTTATATAAGAGATTAGTGACATGCAGAAATATTTCACACCAAAGTTTATATTGAGAAAGCCAGTAGGCTGTGGCTATATGTTTTGTTTGGTTAGTGGTTGAGTGAACAGCAAGCTTCCAAAACAAAGTTAAACTTGACACTGAAGTACAGCAGAATGTTTTGGCGCCACAGAAGGAAGAGGTACATTTACAGGTGGGATTAGAGAGTTTGGAAAAATGGAGAACTGGGGAAGCACCTCTGCAGCTCAAGAATCAGGGTTGAAAACATCTCTTGAGTGGACTGATTTACAGCTTCAGAAAGGTTGGTTATGCCCCTGAGATTATACATAATTAGCTGTGTGGGAAGCCCTTCCTTTCTGCAACTCATCCCACACTGTTTCTTTGTGAAAAGGCTTTTCATTAACTGAACTGGAGACATGCGGAGAAACTATCAACAAATACCAACAGTACAGTAATGTCATATCAGGGAGTGATGGATTCTAGATCCATCAAAGCTAATCAAATCTTTGTCTAGTCATTATTTTTGGCCTCTGCCTGGTTTCTCTCATTCATCTTTCCTAATGTCTCCTAAGAAAGGATCCATAGAAAGATTTGTTCACAGAACTATTTTGATTATGCATTGTAGGGAGAATTAAAGGTCCTTCTTCATTCTAAATGGACAGGTCACATACAAGGAAACTAAGATCATAAATTAGTAGGCATATCAGGATATTCTAGGATGGAGAAGCAACCAGTCAGCATTTTAGAAGACCATGTTTGTATGGGCAAAAAATGTAAAGTTTAACCATATGAAGCAAAAGCATACTTTGAACAAATGAGAAATGGGTATGCTGTGCTATGCATGTTTATAAGTACTGCAACCTCCCATTGCTGGTATCTGCGCCTGCAGGACAGAGCCAACAATTGTTGCTGAATAAACTTTTCTCTTTTATCTGTTGGACTCCTCCACTCATTGAGTTAGCAATTGTTATTCCACAGCATTATTCAAGAGATAACACGAACAGGCTTGTTATAATATCTTAATTTTTCAAACAACTTTGGAATGAAACCTAGTGAAGGGGCTGCATATAAATATTTAAAATAAAGAAATAAATTATGTTGAATCCTGGCTCACAATAAGCTCATACCACATTTTGTTGCGGTTCTTCAAAATACAAAAAAACTGTGTGGTGTAATACAGTCCTGCAACTAAGTAACTGTGCTTCAGTGCTCCTGAAAGCATCTGAACAGCACTGCAAATAGTCTAAACTATAATATATGTAAATAGGTTTAAGGCTGTTTAATCTAACAACAATCTTAAACTCGCTTTTATTTGGTTACATGCACACACATGTTTATATATAGGTAGGCTCCTCACTAATGACTTAAGCATCTTCTGGAGTTGTTCAACCATTATTGTGCCAAGATAACAGTGATGAGAACAGACCCGATTTCATCTCAAGAATTACTGGGTGATGCTATAAGTCAGTAATATAGAAACTGCCATAGGCTTGGAGCCTACAAAATAGGGCTACCCATTGTGGGCTGCAAAAAGTCTAGACAATCACTAGATGGCAATAAAGAAAAACAGGATATTCTCTCTTTGCTGCCTGTAGGAATTACCAGATGCTTACAGCCCAGTTCTGTTTGCCCTGTAGGAAAGTTTCAAAGAGAAGGTTTTCACCCTCCCTTTCCAATAATATAATAACATAGATGTGTGTGGTGGTGGGGTATCATTTGTGGCAATTGAGGCCATTTATTGGGTTAAAAAAATGGATAAGAGAAGTTTGATTTCTTTACTTGCTTGGAATGAGTTTTGTTCATTTAGGAGCTAAGAAAAGTATCCCTAAGTTCCATTAAGTTCTCATCTTCTTCAACAAGGAGATATGGAATCATCACAGTTAATATAACTAGAAAAAAAAGCTCGGAATTATCTGTTGCAATTATATCATAGATCATTGTGGTGATTACTGAGTCCTATTTAAGAGCAAATGCATTGGTCTGTAAGGCTTTGTTCTGGTGACGGTAAAAAAAATTCACCTCAAGAAAGCTTTTAATGAGCAGAAGACACACCCGTTCCTAGCCCCCTTTCCGGTCTGTCAGATGAAAGTTTCCCACGGTAAATTGAAATCAGTCTTGTAAAAATTCTCGCGTTCATAAAATGTATGTGTACATTTGACTTCTTGTGTTTTATGATTATTTTTTCTCCTTTCCCCTTTCATATGCTTATCCTTCCTGGTAGGTATCAGATAGGATATTCCACATCTCCATTCTCAACCTGACAGAAACTTGGCATGGCTGCACTTCTGAAAAGACTTTGAGAGTAGAAGGATTGGCACGTGAACAATACATTTCAGTGTCTTTCTTTTTCTCATCTTATGTACTTACTCTTCTGGTTTTCTTTAAAGTGGGCAAACTTTAGTTTGTATAAACCACATCCAAACTTAATTTGTGGGCAAACTACAGTTTGCACAACCAATAGTAAATCTGCTTATTTTGATGAAACTAGGATTTGTTGATAATCCAGAACAAATGGTGAGGGAAATTGATCAATGAAACAGAAGTTCCTGAAAGATGATGCATTTTTCTTTAGCTGCATCTATGTGAGTTGAGACACTAGACCAGTATTTCCCAACCTTAGGAACTTTAAGATGTGTGGACTTCAACTCCCAGAATTCCCCAGCCAGCTGATGGATGTCCAAACCCATTCCCAGATCCCTCTTTCCACCATTCAAACTCAAGACACAGCTTTTTTTATTGGAAGGAAAAGGCATTTGTAATTTTAACAGGCTATGAGCAACTGGAGGGGAACAAAGGAGGAGGAACTGAGGAGGCTGGGGGTAACACCACCATTAGGGGATTAAATCCGTTGGGAGAGAAAGCTAGGAAGAGACTAACCAGGCCATAGGATGTATACCTGTAGAGAAAGTATATAAACAAGCAGGAAGCAAGTCCAAGGGGTAGGAAGATGTGGAAGTGGGTAGGCAGGAAAAACCATATATAGAGTCCCCTTACTAGCTGTGCTATAGCCCAAAACAGGAGGTTTTCTAATATTCTGTATCCCAATGTGGTGGTGTAAAAAAATGGCCGTAGAGTTGCCAGACCTACAGGCAGGATTTTCCAGTGCTCCAGCATCTAGATAGATGTTGTACTAAAATTACTATTGCTAGAGTCTATTTGTTGTACCAATAAAAGGCTCTTTGATTTTAACTTCTTTCAGCTAAGACAGACGTTTGAGCACATAGTCCTTGTGATGAAGGATTGCCTCCAGCTAGCCCAGGTTTAAAACAAGCATAGCTACTTCACAGGCTTTTAGAAGTAAAGCTGAGCCAAAATGAATCAGCATTTCTATTCCATCCTCTCCCCATAATTTATTTTAGGTTGCAAAAAAAACAACAACACCCAACCCTTTATTCATTTACATGCTGCTGCCTTCCAACATATTTGCTTACCTTCAGTTGTGTCATCAAAGGTGATTAGCTATGTAAGAATGGTGATGTCTGTCATACCTTTTTTCACTGGCACTTCAGATGACTAGATTCATGCATGTCAGTGATCAAGAAAAAAGAATGGAGTGGCTGAGGGCAACAGCTAAGCTTGAAAAAAATGTATATGTAAAGTGAGTGAAGCCTTCTTCCAACAAAAAATCTGAAAATCAGAACAAATCAAAGTTCATTGTGCTGAATTTCCAGTAAGTTAGTAATTCCATGAGAGTATTTAAAGACCTTTCTCAGATGTTCCTTCTCTGAGGACTAATCCTCAGCTCTAAGTAGAGCTCTTGGTCATTTTAAAAAGGTTTTTAATCAGGGGTGGGGAACCTGTGGCCATCTAGATGCTCCTAGATTCCCTCTTCCATCCTCCCCAGTTTACAGTGTCAGGGATTATGGATCGTATAGGCCAGCAACATTTGCCATGTCTGTTTTAAGTGGATGGTATAAGAAATCCTTCCAGATATTCTCTAGATGTAGAAACAGGACAGAGAATGGTTCAACGTATCATCTCTGCTCCCAGTTTTTTGTTTATTTAAGATTGGTATACTGCCAATACATAAGTGTTGTTTGAATGAGAGGCCCACTTTTTCCAAGATCTTCATCAAGCAGAGAGAGTATTATGCAAATATGTGAGTACCACCTCTCTTCTGACCTTGAAACAGGCAATATGTCCATTTGTACTCACTCCACCTCTATGAACCCCCCAAATGTGTGAAAACATCTCTAATTGCAGTTGTTTCATCGACAAATAAAACTCAATTAGAGTATATATGTCTAGTATATACAGTAGTATATACTAGTATATACTGTACAGTAGTATATACAGTAGTAGTAGTACTGTAGTAGTAGTGGTGGAGGAGTAGCTCCAGACCAGCTGTTCCCAACCTGATAGATGTGTTGGTCTATAACTCCCAGAATTCTCAGCTAGTGTATCCAGTGGCTCAGTTTGCTCTACACTGAGACACACATCGCATGCAAAGCTTGTCTGTATGTGTGAAGGTAATATATGCTGAATATCTGGCAATGCAGGTCTAAGATTATTTGGAAGAGTCATTGATTTAAGTAGAATCCATTTCTATAGGCATATGCATAGCTCGATAGTCCAAGAATTATCGTTATCTACTAACTGGTTAATAACATCATTATTCTTCCTCCGCTACTCAATTCTACAACATTCAAACTTTGCTGTGTTCCCGTAGTATTTTGTCTACTGAATTCACCCTTGTGAGCTTCAAGGCAGATCAACAAGTTAAAACATGGATCTAATTCAAGCTCTAAATTAAACTTGTGCATGACAAGTTTAATTATTGGGTGGATGCATTGCTTTTATAGTATGTTGAGCAGCACACTTAAATTCAGTTACAACAGTTCTACAATTCAGTCATCCATTTACTCATTCATTCTCCCTGTGCTGTTTTGGTGACTTAGCAGATAGGACAGTTTGCAATCAGACCTGCGAACTCATTCACATACTGGCTATCTACCCTCAGGGGAACTTTTTGTTCATTATCAGCAAAGGTAAAATTAGGGATGAATATTATTGTCTGCCCAATGTGATATCCCTCTTTGCTCTAGGACATAAATATGGCCAAGATTAATTTAAAAAAAGAAGTGAGATACATTTATTGAAAATCAGATTTTTCACAATTGATAGCCATAATATCTGTCAAACACACAAGTTCAGGAGCATTATGCCCTGAACTGGAAAGTATGGGTAGGTAATACAGGTAGTCCTCGACGTACAATGACAATTGGGACCAGAACTTCTGTTGCTAAACAATGCGGTCGTTAAGTGAGTTGCGCCCAATTTTATGATTTTTTTTGCCATGGTGGTTAAGCGAATCTGGCTTCTCCCATTGACTTTGCTTGTCAGAAGCCCTCTGGGAAGGTTGCAAATGGCAATCACATGGCCCTGGGATGCTGCAACCATCGTAAATACATGCCAGTTGCCAAGCACCCAAATTTTGATCACATGACTGCTGGTACACTGTGACGGTTGTAAGTGGAAGGTGTGGTCATAAGTCACTTCTTTCAGCACCATCATAACTTCGAACAGTCGTTAAACAAGTGGTCGTAAGTCAAGGACTATCTGTAGTAGAAAGAGGCATCTGCTTGGTTAATAGAAAAACACAACAATGGATTATATAGATCTCTAGTTGCATCCAACCCTGTTCTTAGGTTCTTTACAACTTCAAGGAGCAAAGCGTTTGGAGCTGGAACCCCTAGCCATAGGGGGGCCTGGAAGCTCCTCTTTTTTGTTAACCTTCTGGTAAGGTTCTGAAAATCTACATATTTCATTTGGGTGAAAGAGCCATGTATGTAAGGCTCATAAAACCTACTTGGTTACCATAACATTTCCACCTTGATCTTTTTCTCTGTACAGACAGAAAGGCAGGTTATAAATTTAATAAAGAAAGAAAATAAACACACATGAGTGATGTGATACAGTAGGCCAAATCACACCTTTTTAATGAATACCTTTTTTTTATCATTGTTTTGGCTAGACTTTGGTGTACATGTGAGATTTATCATAAACTCAGACGTGCTCCTCAGATTCAATGTGTTTTTTTTTAAAGGCTCTATGTAGTCTTTCTATTGCCTGAAATCTCACTTTGACATTAGAAGACAACATCTATGCTGTAAGTAAGTACAGATCATTCCACTTTTGACCCTTAATACTCAGCATCCATCTATCTTACTGGATTTGCACCCCCCAGAAGAAACTTCGTGCAAGGCCATTGGAGGGATAATTCTTCCTGGAATGCACCAAATGGAGGCTCCCTCCCTCCCACATTGGCTTATAGAATTGTGCCAGAAAGAGGTGGTCAGTTACTGTACTTGCTAATTAGAAGTTTCCTCCTGCAACTTGTCCTGACTGTGGTTTATGGTGCTTTTTTTTAAATTAAAAGTCCCAAATGATTGCAAAAATATGGCTGGTTCTGGGGGTCAGAGGGAAGGCTCTCTTGTAATATGTCACAACTATATATTTGACTCCCCAACAAGTGGGTTAGCTGTTAAAAATGTTCCCTTATCTTTTTCCTTGGTTTTGATTTTGATTTGAATATATTATTTGTAATGACTGGCCCATTCAGTGTGAAAGATTGTTTTTTGGGAGAGGGGATGGAATCTGCCTGTGGGAAGGTGTCTCTTCACCTTCTTTGCTCTCTTCCCTCCCCTTGTTCATTTGAGACCTATGAACTGCTCATCACATTCTACTGCAGTCTTTGATGGGCTCTTAAGATTGCAAGACCAGGACTGGCAAGGAGAGGAAACAGAACCTTCTCTCCCTGTCTTGCCCTTTCCTAGTCCTCTCTCCCTCACATACCTGCATACTGGGGATGGCAGTAAGGGATAAGGTGAAGCAATTCTGCTCTCTCCCCATGTCGTCGGCTGTTTTCACCTTATATTTCTTTCTCAGACCTGCTCAATGAACCCTTGCAAAGACCGATTTTACAAGAGAGTGATTTAAAGCAGGGTCAGGAAAGCTGCCCTTAATCCTTCCCCACTTCTCTCTCTCTCTTTTTTCCCCCCACTCCTGATACCTTCACAGCCATAGCTCCCTCTGCTAAGATTGCAAATGTTTCAGTTTCAAGAAAGTATGCTTGTCCTCTGAAAAAGGAGAAGATGTGAGAAAGGAAATTGTGCATTACAGCTACTCTTAGAGATGGCCATCCAGTCACTGCTTAAAATCCTCTAACCAAAGAGAGCCCACCATCTTCCGATTGTCACTATGCCACTTTTGAACTGCTCATAAGAGGGGAAGCCCTGAATATATAATCTGGATAGAACTAGTTTCCTAGAGAGATGGTGGGCTCCTCTTGGGTGGATGTGTTCAAGCAGAGGCTTGGTAGCCATCTGCTTTCAATTGGATTCCTACACTTGGAGGTTGGACTTGATGACTTACATTCTCCTTTCCAATTCTGTGGTTCTTAGGAATTCTCAACACATTGCCTGTGGGTATCATGGCACTTGTTTACCAAAATGTTTACCTATTTATCTACCTATTTATCCATCTACTTATCTATGTATAATCTTAAAAAAAGAAATGGCCAAAAGTTCACAAAATAAGCTAAATCTCACAAGATTTTTGGAAGTAATGCATTGCTGGTCCCTAGTTTAATCTAAATCATCTTGTAATTTGAACTCATTGGTTTGGTTATATTCAATGGAGCCAAATCACAGCTTGTTCATCTCAAGATAGGATGTGCAGAGAGATGAGGGCCCCCACTTGCTTGCTCAATCCTTCTCCTTCCTGGCTGTTTAAAATGTAGCCGAGGGAGGTGTTCAACAACTCCTTGAGCATGGAATGTGTCTCCACATGCTTAAAGGAGGCACTTATAAGACATTTATTGAAAAAAACCCTCTTTTCTTGACTTTAAGAGAAGTCAAGATCTTTAAAGGTCTTCTAATTATAGGCCAATCTCAAATATCCCATCTTTGGGTTAAGATGTTTTCAGAAGTGATGGCCTTGCAAGTCCAAATGAAACTGGCTACAACTGATTTTCTGGACCGACTTCAACTGGGGCTTCACCTAAAAAATAGTACTGAGGTTACTTTGCTTGGCTTAATAGATGACCTTCACCAGAAACCTAGTGGGGAGAGTGCAAAACTGCTAGTTCTAAATGGGATATATGGCAGGGTTGGGCCTGAGGGCACTGTTTTGCAGTGTTTCTGGTCCTTTCTGGAGGAATGTCCCCAGAAGCTGATGCTGAGGGATTACTGTTTGACACCTAGGGCATTGACCTATGATGTTCCACAGGGTTCTGTTTCATTTTCTATGCTGTTTAACATCTGCATGAAATTGGGAGGAGGTCATTTAGGGCTTTGGTATGTGATGCCATCAGTACTGTAATGACACCCAGCTCTACTGCTCCCTACCTTCTAAGTATAAGGAAGCAATCAGTTCCTTTGAACATTGCCCAGTGAAAGAAAATAAGTTGACATTAACTCCAGACAAGATAGAGATGCTAAGTGGCAAAGAAAAAGCTGGACTTTAGGACTGAAGTGAAGTATGCTATGTATGGGATTGCATTTCCTGAGAAAGGGCAGTTTTGTAGTCTGGGTCTTCTTAACCTGCAGGTATCACTGAATTCGCAGGGAGCTGCTGTGATGAGGAACATGTTTGCACAGCTTTTACTAGTACAATACTTAATTCTTCTTCCTGAGTCAGGCAGATTTTGTGACAGCTTGGTTATGACCTGTCTTGACTACTGCAATGTGCTTTATGTGGGGCTGCCCTTGAAAAAGAGTCTGGAAATTGTAATTGATGCAAAATGCAACTATCAAGATACTGACCACTGCAAGGTAGAGGAATCATGCAATGCCTGTACTTAGAACTACACAGGGTGCCAGTTGCCTCCTAGGCACAATCTAGGTGCTGGTGTTTATCTTTAAATCTCTGAATGACTTAAGGCCTGAAGATCTGTGGGGCTCTCTCCTGCTGCGAACCTGACTAGTTACTTAGATCAGCATCCTCACAAAATATGCCTGTTGCCCAGAGCTTAACCATGGTTTCCTGAGAAAGGGCCTCTCCTCTGTGGTTCTCAGACTACATGGAATATGCTCCCTAAGGAGGTGCATCTGGTTCTGTTGTTCACAGTATTTAGGGAAAGTGTTAACCATGGTTACTTGAGAAAGGGCCTCTCCTCTGTGGTTCTCAGACTACATGGAATATATTCCCTGAGGAGGTGCATTTGGCTCCCTCTTTCACAGTATTTAGGGCAAATGTTAGGTAAAAACATGTCTCTGTCACCAAGCTTTTAATAGTTAATTATTTTAATGACTTTTTTAATTTTGGATTTTGTTTTTAATTGCATTACTGTAATTTTGTTCTGTTTCCTACTTTGCATTTTTTAAAATTGTTCTAGACTGCCTTAAGCACTGGAATAAACAGAAAGGTAGAGTATAAATTCAGTAGTAAATACTTTTTAAAAAACAAACAAACAAAAAAATAATTGCAAAAGGTGAAGGAAAATAATGGAATTCAAAAAGGGGCAGTGTAGAACCTCCCGTAATTCATGCATATATGTTCAAGTGAGCATCAGAACAAGTTGTTCAATCACCAGCTGCTTTAATCCCCCGGTTCCTTTTGGAGTTTTACCAGATTTGCATAGCTAGATAATCTGTCTGGTTACATGGTGTTAACAGCATTCCATAATAGGAAGCCATCAGATTTGAAAGTATTTTGCATAGCTCATTGCTGGAGTTTTGCCATAATAATCATCAACTTTTATCGCACCAGTAATTGCATACAAATGTCATAGTGCAATGTTGAGTCAGTCCCACTTGAGGGAGCATCTGCATTTGAGCAACTGAAGAAAACATTTTAGTCCTTTGGACAAGTGCTAATGGGAATCACCTTTTTGTGAGTGAATTAAAGTCTTGAGCTGGAATGTAAGAATTGGAAAAGATTCTTTCCTAGTGATGGGTGAAGGACCCCCACTATGGTGGGAATAAGTGTTTAATGATGCAGCATGCAAAAGCTGCTACTGTTAATTAAAGCAATCTAAAACTTAAGGTATACTGTATATAGTATATTTAATGTGATAGGTATCTAAACAAGTTGTCCCATATTTCTCATCAACATTTAGGAAAAAGTAATTGTCAAATAAAATCTATCTTATCCTTGCCCAAGAATCCATGAAGGATCATCATTGTGTCACATTAACATGGCTTCAGGAGGGAATTGCAAGCATCAGGAGGAGCACTGAGCTATCACACCGTTAGAAGAAGTAGATTACGCTAAGTTGTAAGAGTGATTTGGTTTGGGGTTAGTGCATCCAAGCACTGTGGTTTCTATATCACTGTTTATGGCACAGCTCAATGTGTGTATCCAATATAATGTGGTTTAATAAAACATGGTTAAATAAATCATGTGTGAGCCCAATCTTACAGGTAAATAGAATCAAGGTAGAAAATGTAATAGCATAAGATTAGAGGAAGTTTAAGATGGGAATCTAGATCAAAACTAGACATGCTCGAGCACTATGGCATATAAATGGTTTCTCAGACCTAGTTCTCACCTGGATTTGTTATTTAGATTTATCTGGGTCACCAGTAAGGATCTTCAACTAGGTGTCCTCCAGAGTCTCATCAACCAAACCATCATGGTGGATGGCAAGGATTTGTAGATCTAAAATAAAATAAAATTAGAGAACATCACATTGCCTATCCATGCTACTGACTTTTATAAGATAGAAGGACTCTAGTTGGAGCCAATAAATAGGCTGAAAGGGAAAACAAGTTATTTCCCAACTCCTGTATAGGCAGTTGGAACTAAGGTTTGAATTTGGGCCTGTTTTGCTTTCAGTCGCAGTTGTGATTGTAATAACAGGCCCTCATTTAGTGACTGCCTTGTTTAAGAACCATTTGCAGTTACGACGGTGATGAAAAGGTAACTTTGTGACCAATCCTCGCATTTACGACCTTTGCAGGTCTGTAGATCATAAGCACAGTTGCAGTTTCACTTAGCAACTGCTTCACTTAACCACCAAGTTGCCAGTCCCAATTGTGGTCACTAAATGAGGACTACCTGTATGTAATGATTTTTATTATTCCTCCCAACTGTCCTAGGATGACAACTCCCAGAATTCCATAGCCCCCAAGGCCACAAAGGAAGACTGATCTGAACCTTCCACACCTGCTTAATGGGAAAGTATGAAAACTCTGGATCTGACTAGAGCAGTGTTTCTCAACCTTGGCAACTCTAAGATGTGTGGACTTCATCTCCCAGCCATGAATTCCTCAGCCAGCCATGAAGTCCACACATCTTAGAGTTGCCAAGGTTGAGAAACACTGGACTAGAGTGAAAACTTGCTCAGAAATTTGCTGTGCAGGTGGGGGAATTGGAGTTGTGCTATTCCTTGTCATTTCTGCTTTTTGCTGGAAGCCACCGTTGAGCAAAGCGATAGGTGCATCTGCCTGCTTTTTCATTAAAATCTGGAGTGTTGGATGTCTGGTTTAGAACGTGAGATTGTCAAGGGGCATTTTTCAGCCCCAACCGCTTTCAGAAAGGTATCTCTGTGTGAAATGTAGCTGGAGAAGAAATTGGTCTGTTTGCATGCTTCAGTGCAATTTGGGGATAACAGTGGTATTTATGCAGTAGAACCTAGAAATTGTTAGTGCTACGGTGATTAAATAAACTGAAGCTTTAAAGATAAGGAGGGGAAAAGCTTATATCAATGTTAAATATAATTTCTAAAAAGTTAATGAACATAAGATTGTTTAAATTGTGCAATTAGTACTAAGTATAACATTGCAAAACGCTTTGAATTGTTTTAAACTATGACAAAAGTTTCAATCTTTGAGATTAATATTTAATACTAAGTCTCCACTGTATTCTCATTTGTTAATGTTAAAAGAAGAGACCTTGCTGAAATTCTTGTCATTTGTGATTAAATGTGTAAACTCCAAAGAACTTTGCTTGGTAGACAGAGGGAGAAAAAAATGTTAATGTTTGCCTCCTACTCTCCATTAACCCATCCTTGGTTGCTGTGATCTATCTGAACAAACCACTTGCCTGAGGAAGTTTTATCTGCTAATTATTTTTCCCCCTGTGGTCAATTATCTCAACTGAGGGTTGCTGGGAGATGGGTGGCATATATGTTTAATAAATTATTCTTGTTATTGTTATTATAACTATTGTTATAAAGCCTACTTTTGTGGAAAGGTGGCAGTCTAAATTCTCCAAAGCCCTATCTGGCGCAGAGTACAACTCTGTCAGCCTTTTGAGGTGGCATGAGTACTAACACTACCTTTATTGTAAGGTTACAGTAAGACAACCTTGCAAGTCTGAAAGTACCCTTCCCCTCCCTTACTTTTACTCTCCTGAAAACTAGGGAGGGTCCCATCTGATGCCCTTTCTCCACCCCCACCCCTCCTTCAGAGTCAGATTTCATTTATCAGACCATGGTCTAGGCTACAGCTGTTCCTCCTCTCTCCCAAGGTCATTCCCACATACCATTGCAATACCACAATGTGCAAAGTTCTACAGGGCATAAGCAGAGAGCACCAGCATTGCCTTTGTGTCAACACTCTAAGCCCTGAGAGAACCCTTGCCAAGAAGGCTTGTCAACACTGAACTGATCCTGAATTGGCCTGGCCAATGCTAATGTTGAGATTTGCCTTGGAAACATCACTTCAAGACAATTGTAGATGCCTTGACTTGGATGAAATGGGTGAGACATTTCTAAGGAAGCAAAAATGGGGGTTGGGAGCAATAATTAAATATGTCTGTATACTTTGCAGGGTATCTGTTCCACAAGAATCTTATCATTCTTGGGGTGGTTGGAGGAGCAAGGCAGGAAATGTTTGGATATTTCACAAACACCTTTCCTTGCAGAGAGGTGGTTTTAGGGGTGAGTATCTTTAAAGCTGAGTTTCTATCAGATATATCTTTTCTGTAATAAACAACCTTTTGAAGAACAATGACTGTGGGAGGCAAAATAAAGAAAAAGGGAGGTTAAGTTTGAATTTGCAGTGGCCTGCTCTGAACCATTTTAGAGGGCTTTTATCTTATTAAGCAAGGCATTTTCAATTAAGAACTTGCAATGGTATGAGAGAGGGTTATGTCAATAGACTGGTAGTTAATGAAGACAAAAATAACCTATGGGCAATTTATGTTTATGAATTATAATCCTCAATTTTTCTCATTTCTGGAGTTGGCAAATTCATGGACTGGAAATAATAAAATCCTTATTTTGGACATGTTACAGGCTAGCTGGAGAGATCTCCTTTCCCCCCAAAATGTACACTTCCTATCTTCGCAAATCCTTGGTTCAAGGGTTTACCAGATAGGTGCTATGTTTGTGCCCTCACATGCTCCAAAGCATCTTCCTGAATCTGAAGTGCCAGCTGTGCCAACAACTGCTAAATTAGTTCATAATTATCTATTTTGCAATGTTTTCTGGAAAACTTTATTGAAGGCATCCGCTGACTGCTCTGTAGGCCAGTTGTATGAATGCCACAGATGTAGTGGTGAGATCACTTTTAGTAACAGCACTTAACTGACTGCAAGGAGAAAGAGAAAATGCCAGTTCAGAGTATTGTGCAGGAGGGCTACACGCACTTTGAAAGTAGCCTGTTGTTTTTCAGGGGTCTGCTTTAAGAGTTCTGCTGAAGACATTGCTTTGATGATGCAGTTCATCAAAGCAGCAGCATCTTTTTGCAGACTGCTCTGTGCATCTGAAAAACACCTTTCAGGGTTTTTTTGGATTTTATTATTTCCAGTCCATGATGCTACTGCTTTAACAAATCCCATAAGTCAAGTAGTGCATCTTTTTCCAGGCTCACACAGAAGTCCAAAAAAAGATAGGCTGCTTTAACGAACAGCAGAGAAGTGTTGTGCTCAGAAAGGATTTGAAGCACTTCTTCTGAATTAGTTCTGAGCATGCCCGGCCCTTTGTGCAGTAAGAGGAGAAGACAAGGAGTCGGACTGTCTGGAATCCAGCTTATGCTACTGTTTGAGTTCTGCTGCTTCTAATTGCTTCCTCCTTCCACCCCTTTCTCTGATATGAGAGTGGCTGCTTCTCTTCCATAGCTCTTATTGATGGTCGCCAGGTACCGTTTTAAATTTTAAGGGACTAGAGGAACTGACTTTTTCTTTGCCAAATAGCACATGAAAGAGTGGGAGGGGAGGTAAGGGGGGGTGGTGGAATATCAGAATTGAATTTCCAGTGCTTACCACAGCCTGAAGGTGGGCTGCATTCAGGAGTCAGTACTCTGGATTCTAAAGCAATTTAGACCTACTGTACAATCTCATGATTCAGCTTTTCCTGGATTGTCTCAATTTGAGGGTGCAGTTGGGTGGTTGCACTTTTTCTCTTGGCACACAGAAAACTTAACTCTTCAGGGAAAACACTATACTAGAAGCTATTTTTCTCTGTACAGAGAGCTTTTCCACACACAGAGACGCATAGGGGTGGATTTGAAACATGGACATTCCCACAGCTGCCATGTCTATTTTGCTAGATATGTAGGCTGAGTTCCAGGTTTGAAGTACTGCTGCAGAATATATCTAAATGTAATAGGCAGTTCATGGAATTTCCACAAAGTCTTTCTTGCAACATACATGGGCTTTCTTGACCACAAGCAAGAAGTCAAGCTGAATTAAAATAAAATCCACCAAGTCCCTCCCCCCTTTTTTCTAAATTACTGGGAAAACAAACATCTATAAAGATGACACTTAAGTGTCATGTTAATGACACTTCAGGCTGACACTGCTTTTTCATTTCTCTTTCTTTTGTAATAAAATCAACAACTGTGACTGCTCCAGAAGAACATGTGGTGGGTCCCCAGGGCTCCATGGCTGGATGTGGGGCAAACTTGCTGGCAAATTCCTTTCTCGCCGTTCCTGGCTGCCTCTGGGGACATTCTGGAATTGGGCTGTTGCTGACTTAGCTTTTCTTCCCCACCCCTCTCCTTGGACACAGCTCGGCTTTGTCTTTTGCTCGGTGGCATGTAATTTCCCTTAGTACAATTAGGACTGTCTCAGTCACTTTGTTTCTATCTTTGGTCAGCTTAACACACAGCATAGCTATGTTAATTGCAGAAGTTTAGAGTGCATGCGTAAGACTTTGGGTTTTCTTTTCTCCCTCTGGGATGAGCTTTCAAATGAAATTTGACGGGCTGTTGAGGATCTGCTGGAGATGCAAAAGCCATTAGGCGTTGCAATTTATTGAGCCAGGGCCAGGCAAGGTTTGGGTCTGTGGGAGGGCTCCAGGTGCCGATTCAGAACAGAGAAATTGTGCGCGTGTATATGGTTGATGCTTGTGGCCCACAGGCTCTGTTCATCACCTCCTTATAGGCCATAGGCTAGCCTTCCTCAACAAAGTGTCTTCCCGGTAATCTAAAATTCCCAGAATTCCCCATCAGTGTGGCCAGTTAGCATATTGTTTAGAATTCTGGGAATTGTAATCACAAGTCATGTAGAGAATGTCAGAAATCGACCTTGGAAATATGCTCCCTTCAACCAGTATCTCCTATTCCATGCCTGCAGCCCTTGCAGGGCAAAGCTGTCTCATTTCTTTGAGCAAAGGGAAGTATTGTGCAGGCACCTTTGTTTGGATACATGCTAAACCCTTCTTTGAAAGGAATGGCATCACCGACACCAGCCAGAACTATTTTTGCATGCTGGCCTTACAAAAATTGCTCAAATTCTTTATACCCATACATTGATTCATCTGGAGTAAAGCTTGTAAAACCCAGTGGGTTAATTTCTGAATAGAGGTATGTAGAGCTTAGACATAAGGAAATATATGTAACCACATTTCTATACATTCCAATTCATTGCCCAGCTTCAGTTCTCCAAGCAAAAGTTCAATCAGTGGCTTTTTGAGTGTTTCATGCCTTTCCATGTGCTGGATCTGGACTTCTGCTTTGTGACTTGGGGTTGGTTTTAAGTTTCCCTAGCCTGGCCACTACAGTAGCAAGAACTGGGCAAGTCCCTGCCACTATTGGCTTAGGCTGGATGGGGTGAGGAGGGGCCGAGTGCAGGGACAAAGCAGCCGGCATTGAAGCACATGGCTCAGGACCAAGGATCCATTCTGGCCTCTGCTCTGTTGCTAGAAAGAGGGGACCTGGAAGGGCCTTATCTCTGTTTTCCTCTAGAAAGTGAAGAAGTAAACCCACTACTCTCCAGTAGCTTGAGAGGTGTTGAGGGCAGAACTCAGGAAGAGGAGTGGCATCTCCTCCCAAATCTGAGTCCAGAGCTGGTGTGATACTCTGAAGAAATAGCAAACCATTCATCTTCACCAAAATGAGTATGCTGTGGACCTGAAGAGATCACAGAAGGGGAATAAAGACCCATGTTACATTGTCTGCACCTAATCCAAGACATGATTAGGAGAGTCAAAGACACTAAATGTTTTCTGATATTGGAGATGCTTAAACACCTGCTAAGGCAGCATCCAAGTGTTTCTCAGTGCTGATAGAATAGCTGATGACCACCTACAAGACATAAACTCTTAAGATGCCTTCAGAGTGAGTAAACCAGGCATCTAGAAGCAAATGGCAGGATGGCCGAAGGCGTTAGATCTGACGTGAGCTTTCATGCAGAGGATGGCTTCGGATGACCAGCCTTTAAGCATGGGGAAGGATGCTGGCTTCCAGTACTTCCAGTTCTGCCTTGATGCTAGAAAGGATGTTAGGGAGGTCCAAGAGAAAGCATAGCAGAGCCTTGGCAACCCACCTTCACCCTGGAGTCATGAACCAGTTCAAATTTAGGCAGTTTCATAATATTATGTGGGAAACTGAGGTAGTGGCACCATGAATGAGCACCATGCCTTAGCCCCATAACAACAATGGAAATATAATTCTGTAGCCTTCAATCTGATACATACAGATATGTTGGACAACAACTATCATCTTGTTTGCAAGAAGGATGAATTTTGTAAACCATTGCACCCTGAGGATACCAGATTGGGGAAAGTTGTTGTAAACCAAATGGGGAAAAAAATGTCCCAGAGGATCTTTAGAAATTTGTAATGAAAATGATGCAGAATATAATCCATGCAGGTGCCGTTGCTGAGGTTGGATGAGATACAAAATATGAAGATAGTCATTTTGTTCTTTGGTCTCACTTGTTTCTATGCTAGTACTGTAGCTCAAAATCATCCTTTGAAACATCTGTAATTATTCAGCTCTCTGTTTTGATGGCAATAGATGTCCTTTTTCCTGATTATTAGATGTATAAAAATCCTGCTATGTTGTCCGCAGAGATAAGAGTGTCAGAAAACCCTTCACTGTAATCCATGGATGTAATCCAAGTGCAGATCAAGACATGTTGTGCCATAAGTATTGGGTGTGTTGTAATGCTATTGTCCAAGGGCACTGCAATTACTTCCTTTCTTTGCATGCATATTCATTGTCTGAGTACATATGCAAAGGGATCATTTCTAGCTTTGGGCTGTTTCATACATGTTGAATTTTTTACATGAAATTTTATTACTGCCACATGGAAGATTACACATGCCACATGTCTCTGTTTTGCTCACAGAGGAAACCCTGATAAGTTTATGCAACATGTAAATGAAATCACCTTGCAGTCGGCCCATCTAGGTAACAACAGCCAGCTAACCTTGGCTGCTTTCAAAAAATTAAGCAGGGTTGGAACTTGTTAATCCTTGGATGTGAGATCACCAGGGTTTTGGCTATACTGGTAGTCCAAGCAAATCTTGGAAGAAGGCAAGGGCAAATTACCTTTCAAAAAGTCCTGTACTGTTGCCAAAAATACTCCTACATGGCCTCCAAGGAGACTTTGCATTTTTATTTATTGCTGGACCACAGTAAAGCCTAAGCTGGTGGTTCAGGCATGGATTCTCAATTCACTGTGATCGCAGGACTAGGAAAGAAAATTTAAAGTGCTTCAGCACTGGATTTAGGAGCACTCTTTCAAAGCAGAAAAGTGTAACCTGGGGTGGCAACTTCTGCCCCAAAACACCTTTTAAAAAAAACAGTCACCAAACTGAAAATGTTAGTGCATTAATTGATTGATCAATTATGTGCCATCAATTTGTTGTCAACTCTTAGTGACCACATAGATTTTCTCCAGGACAATCTGCCCCAGCCTTATCCTTCAGGTCTTCTAACAGTGCCCATGTAACTGAGTGCGTCCACCTTGCTGCTTTTCAAATTCTTCTCTTTCCTTCCACCTTTCCCAGCATTAAAGCCTTCTCCAGAGAGCTAGGTCTTTGCACACTATGTCCAAGTTTTTGAATACATGACTGGGGAGTAATCATGTTAGCTAGAAATCAATTTGAATTTCCCCCCATCAGCTGTCTTCTGGAGTTTGGCCCCCAGCATACCACTCAAGGATGAGGGTGGCCCTTGACCCAGAAAGAATTACACACCCCTGTCCTCCCACTTTCAAGAAAGATGCCTCCGAATATTAACTGAGTTCTTTAATATTGCCTGTGTGCTTTTTAAGGCAGGTCCTGCCATTTCCGTGGTAGTCTGGATATTGTTATATTACACCACATTTGTCACTTTGGACTGAATGACAGCATCATAGCAGACACAGGCACTGAGAAAACAAGGAGAAATACTGTCGATACCTCTTGTTTCTCCCCTCTCCTGGCACACAGCAGCAGGGCTATGACATAGCAAACCATCTTGCATTGAGGTCTGGTGGAAACCAAATCCCTCTTTTGAAATGAAAAAGAAAAGACAGGCATCCGAGAAGGGAATCAAAGGGGTGACCCTCAAACAGGCAACATCTCCTCCATCATCAACTTGTGTCTCTATAACCCTCCCAACCCTGGAATGGTCTTGAATTCTGTGGGCTTTTCACAAGGTTATCTCTAATGATTTCTCCCAGGCTTTGAAGTGCAGGCATCTTATTACCGACAAACAGTCCTGGGGTCTGATGGACTAAAGGTTGCTATGCCAGAAGTGTTAATGTGAAAACCTAGAACAGTAGATTCAACTGTAATACATACCCCACCCCCCAGCTGCATACATAGAGGGGGAAACTGTCTAAGATGGAGTCAGTCCATTGTTCCATCTAAATTAGGGTTGTGTATCCTGGGGCTCCAATGTAGCCCAAAATCTTTGGGTGAGGACCCCAGAGGCCAGCAACAAATCGTTATTTTTAATAAGACATCAAGGGAATTCTTTTCAATCCACAAGGAGGAGTAATGTGAATTTAAATTGAAATTGCTTTGACCTGCCTCTGCCCACTTGTTGTTGTTCTGGCTCGGGCACTCTATTTTCAGAGTATTTTCTCCAACAAAGGTAAATGAAGCCCTACTGACTGGTGGTTATATAAGAATAGCTCTGCAGGTTCAGGCCAAGCCCATCTTAATCTAGAGTTAAGTTTTTCACAGCGCTCAGACAGATTCCTCTCGGGTGCTCACAGACAGGAGGTGGAGCCATAACCTCCTTTTGCCATTGTCCTTTGCAGCTGGTATCTGAAGGCATGCTGTTCCCAGAATGGAGATAACATTGAGCTTTCAAGGATAATAGCACTTGGCTGCCATGAATTTATCCAATTCCCTTTTAAAAACATCCTATTTAGTTGCTACCCCCTCATCTTGGTTAATGATGGGCTGTGTGAAGAAGTATTGGATGTTATCTGTTCTAGTCCCATCCACTTCATTGCGCTAACCTTTTCTCATAAGGAAGGTGTGCAAGGCCCCTGGCACTATTTTGGTTGTCCTGTTCTAGACTTTTTCCAGCCTCACTTTTTCAGCTTGTACTGGGGTTGAAACTGGGTTTTTGGCATTCAAATTATGTAGAACATGAGAAGCTGCAGAGTTTGGTGCCATGTTTCCACTGACTAGACACGGCTTTCCAACTCTGATCGTGGTGATCTCAAACAAGGTTCAGTAGGTTTAGCAAGGGTTAGTATGTGGACAGAGGACCACCTAGGGATGCCAGTGTTGTAGGCTAGACAGGGAGAGTTAGACAGGGGAGAGAGAGAGGGAGGGAGGGAGGGGGAGAGGGAGGGGGAGAGAGAAACTATGCAGAGACAATTACAAAAACATGTACAAAAACAGTAGAAAGAAACTTATAGTGGCTATACTCTAATTCAGGGTTCCTGAATTAGAGTATAGTTGAGTAGAGTATCTGGCTGGGGAATTCTGGGAGTTGAAGTCCACACATCTTCATGTCCCCAAGGTTGAGGAACCCTGCTCTAATTCCTTAGGATATAAGAGGGAGAGAAAAGAAAACATGGTCAGAATTTCAAGACTCTGTAACAGTACCTTATATAAATAAAAATAGTTACGGTCAAACTTTTGAAGTTGGTTTCCTGGTCTGGCCTACCTCAAAGGGCTGACATAGATTGAAAGACATTTTGTTTCCCCAAAAGAAGGCAATGACAAACCATTTCCATAATGCGTAAAAAAAACCTCTATAGATGTATCCATTAGTCACCAGGAGTTACATTTGACTTGATGGGGTCTTTATTTCCTTAACTGAAAACCTCAGCAGCTGAACCTGGGACCTCTTCTTGGCAAGGACATATCTGCCTTCATTTGTATATATGTATACAAATCTGACGTTTTTGAGGGAGATTTAGAAATAACGGAAAGTCAACTTCCTTTAGAGCAGCATTCCTCAACCTTGGCAACTTTAAGATGTCTGGACTTCAACTCCCAGGATTCCCCAGCCAGCATGAAGTCACACATCTTAAAGTTGCCAAGGTTGAAAAACGCTGCTTTAGAGAACTGGGGTCTGTTTTGTATTTTCTTATTTCTGCTGACTCTAAAAAGGAAATAAGGGTGAGGAATGACACAGTCAGCTGGCCTTGTAAGTCCTTTTCCAGAGGATATCCAAGTGGAACACAACTGTGGCTTCCATCTAAGGGCACTTTAGGGGAGGGTCAGGAGATTTGTGGACATGACTTTGCTTGGGACAATCACTAGGTTCTACTGGCTCCAGGACAGCATTGGATCAAGAAGAGTCCATTCAAAGTATGTTTGCAGCCATGCAATGTGCCTTGGGCCAATTGCTTTCAGTCTAACCTAACTGATGGGATTGCAAGGATAAAGAGAGGGACTGCGTAGATCCACCTTGAAAGAAAGATAGGATACAAGATAGATAGACAGACAGACAGACAGACAGCTATTTTAGTATGTAGTATTATTTTGCATAGATCTGCTGTGAGATGAATTGTTAATTGCAGGGTATTCATGGAGGGCAGGGTCAAAACAGTCAAAGTGGTGGCTTTGACCATGGCCATCATCTTGACTTTTGGGACACATGCACCCCTCCCATGGAGATACCTCTGGAAGAAGCATCCACAAAGGAAGATCAAAATCTGCAAGATAGTATGCAAGCTTTTGATTGGGACAACACATCTACCATTTTTCAAATTTGGATCCGCCACATATCCATGCTTTTTCAAGACTGTTAATTAAATAAATTCTTTAAAAGGTCTCATTTTAATGGGGGAGGGGATTGCATTTTTTTCTCAAGGACAGAGAGGATGGGAAACGATGCCGTGGTGGTCCTTTCTGACTTTCCCTGCTCTAGTGACAAACTGAGCAGCAGCCTGAATGTCTTTGGTCTGCTATATTTGGCTAAGACAGCATCAGATGACACCTGCCTTAAAACAGGAAATGTCCGTGCCACAGACTCAGCATGGGTCTTACTCCCTAATAAATTAAATGCCAGCGGATGGTTAAATATGTAGTTTTAATAAAAGGGAGGGGGGAGTGTGCAAACTGAAATGCTTTGGACATCTGGCTCAGATTATGGCTAGATTTAAAGTGATGCATTTCCAGTAGAAATGCATTCCAGGCTAGGATCTGTTAGTTGAAACATATTGCCCATATCTGCATCCTAACACACAACCACATGCAAAGTCCCACATCATTTGAGCAGGGTCATCAAAGAGGTCACAGGGAGAAAAGTTTTCAGCCACCAGCCATTCATCATAGCTCAGATTACCAGATCTGAGCTGCAAACCTTCCATTGACCACTAGATGGAAGGAAAGAGTTTTCCTGCCACCTTGTGGTCATCCAGATGTTCGTAGCCTAGATCTGGTAGCCCCATAGCAGCAGAAAATGACAATAATGTAATGAACCTAATATTGCTAACTTAATCAGCAGTTACTGTGACTTGGGACTTATATCCAAAGGAACAGTACCAAACTTTCAGAAATGATCTGGGGAGGCCTGTAGTCAGTTTGCAAATGTCAGCCCCTCTGGCCAGAGGCTAGATAGCTTTAGCATGACACCAGTCTGAAGATATTAACTGACTGCTTGCTGAGATCCACTTTCCTCTCCAGAAATTCCCATTTCAGACAAACAGTCAAACGCGGGTGATTATTTTGTCAAGAAACGAACACATCCAAGAGGGCTTAAGAAGTCCATTATGATTAATTCATCTTTCCTTATCATTAAAGTGATGGCTATATCCTAGGCATCTGCACAGATGCCACCAAAACATTTACGGTCTTGATTCAATGAAAAACAGAGCTGCAGTCTCTTGGGTCCCTCCAACTTCACTTGTTCAGCATCATTCTCTTTCAAGCAGCACTGATAGAAAGCCAAGATAAGCCTCCCTTTCAGATGTTTTATTGAGTTATGTGTACTATTAGCAGGATTACAGCAAATTCTTCTTGACAATCAGTCTGGATACAAAGGTGTACATGAGAGAGGGAGAGAAAAAATGTGAACAATATATTTCTGATTATTCTTTATTTACTATATTTTAGCCCTCTTTTCAGATAGTTGTTGTCTCCCAAAGCAGCTCATAATTTGCAAAAAGCTCTGTCCTGTGGCTCCCAGTCTAACATGACAGGGCACACCCAAGTAGTGTGGATGATGGTCATTTTCTAGGCAGGGCAGAACAAGGCAATATTCCTTTCCTGGAGTTCTTCTTTGCATAGCAAGCTTTTGTTGCTTTGGTCAATGGGCAGAGCTAGAAATACACCTGAGGAATAGGGTTGGAGTAAGCTGCTCCTTCTTTTCTCTGTGAGAGGGCCTTGATGTGGGACTAAGAGTCCAGCCACCCCTCAGCTCGCCCAACCTGTGTGTGGAATCATTTCTCCCCAGCCTCTGGGAAAAGCCATAGGACCTGGTTCAACAGGTTGTTGCCTTATTCCTGGTGGTTGCTTTTCTGCTGTGTGTGTGAGCAAGCTGGCACTCTCTTTCCCCCTCCTTGTCTCCAACAGTCCATCTGTCTAGTTTACTCTCCCACCTCACTTGTTGCACCTGCTCACAGAGGGAATAAGGAGGAGCAAATAATGACATGTGCATTGTGACGCTGTGATGCAAAGTCCATCCCTTTTGTCTTGGAGTCAGATGTCACTTGCAGAAGTCACCTTCAAGTAGGGAAGGAGTGGAGCTTACATAGACACGTCATGAGATACGTTTCATTGTTCTGATGGTGCAGTTGCTCCAGACATCCAAGCTCCAGTTGTGTTGGGATGAAAATTCCCAGTGTTTCTAGACTCTATGGCCATTGGGTTGAAATTAATAATAATATAATTTCCAGGCAATCTATTAGAACTGGGCACTAATGACACATATTAAGAAAATTAAGATGGTCCCAGGGAACTATGAAGCAGATCAATGGAGCTCTAATTTTTCCTCAGTTTGTTTGATATTTATATGAAAATACTCAAGAAAATGTTGTTTACTCTGATATGAATGAGTTGCATTTCTCCTTTAAAGAGCAAATTCATTTCAAGAAGATGTTGTTCAATCCAGCTTTACTTTGGATACTCAAGTAGCATCAGTGGCATGAAGCATCTTTCACCATCTTGCCTGACACTCATCCAACTTTACTCAGGAACAAGTTCTACTCTACTCAATTGGATTTGATCCACGTAAGAATATATTGGGTACTATTGGTCATATAAAACATCTGGAATGGAGAGGTAAGATTAGTATAGTTTTACCAAATCTGGGCTGCAGAGACTAGGACAACCACAAGATGGCGGTAAAGATACAAAACTCTATCTCTTTGCTGCCATCTAGTGTTCCTCTGGGTTTTCGCTACCCAGATCTAATAGCCCTAGATCAGGGCTGTAAAATAAACCTGTCATAAACTTAATGGAGGAAAAGTAACACAACTAGTGCAAATGGACTTGGTTGCCATAATGCCCAAGATATGCTACTGTACATTGTCCTTCACTGAAAAATTGACATTTAAAACGCATCTCTAAAAAACTGCCTATTCAAAGTGCATATATCATATTAAAAACACATATGAAGGAAAATGCTATACCAAACATTATGTATTAAGGGAAATTGTCAAGGACAATAAATATATTCCAACAGGGCTTATAAACGAGCAATTGACAGAACAGAATTTAGAGAGAGAGAGGCAAATTTAAAATAAGTCAGTAAATAAGCATCCTGCCAGTTACCTATTCTTCTTTACAAAGGAATTATTAGGTAAAATCGGATTGGAACTGTAAGAGTTTCTGGTAATATGTGGTTTGGCTCTGAGTATATTTCAGCCTGCCCACCTTCTTAGAATTCTTGTTTCTTTTATTTCCAATATTTCTGTGCTCTCCCAAGGCAACCCACATATATAATTAAAATAGAAAACACAAGGAAAACTGGATTTTAACCATCACAAAACAAAAATAGTAGTCCTGGCTCCAGAGTCCTGGCCCAACATACAAAGAGGAATCTACCAATTTTACATAGTTCCCACTGTCCTGTGTTGGTGTCCAAGACTCAGACAGGGCAAGATCTAGAAGAAATTCTTCACTTCTTGCAAGTAGTTAGATCCTCATGGAGGAGAATAACTTCCGATCCAACCATTTTGTGGCTCCATGTGCTGAAGGATACATATGAAGCTTCGTAGATGAAAGTACTGTTACATGGGTCTCACATAACGTCTACAATCAAGAAGGTAGTATTTAGTGTGTTTACTTCTTTTTGTTACAATTTGTGTTTTATGCTATAGCAGATAAGGACTTCCATTAAGGCCTACTAGTCTTCCAGAATAATATAAAAGGAGGCCAGCTGAGAAATCTCTACAGTACTTACCATATTTTTCCAACTATAGGACGATACTTTTTTCTAAAATCCTTACCCTAAAAATTGAAGGGCGTCTTATTCAAGGAAGTCAGCCGAAGAGAGAACCACCCGGTTGCAAAACTGCCCATACTTTGTTTCTGCAGACAGGCTTCCTCCTATTGCTAGCCTCCAATCACGAGTGAAATAGCTTGTCTCCCAAACAGACTTCCTCCAATCACGAGCCTTATGTAACTGATGTCAGCTGATGCTGAACAAACCAATTAGAGGAAGGCTGTTTGCAGAGACAAGCTATTGGCAGTTTCACTCGTGATTGAATGTAATCAGTTATGCAAAAGAGCATGGAAATAGAGCTGCAGAGAGACGGTTTGGACCTCCTCCCACCGAGTGTATCAGGTAAATGTTAACTAATTACTAAATAAAAATGTTTTCTGCACTATCTTTAAAATATTGATTTCTTAACTTTGGGTTGGAAAAATGGGGGTCATCTTGTACATGGGGGCGTCTTATTGACGGAAAAATACGGTACTTTCATTTTTGGCAATTTTCAACATTTGATTATCAAAGCTATGTCAGTGACAACATGATGAGCTGAATAAAGCTTGATACATTCATAATATAAACATGCTAGTTACCAAAACTGGAATTCATAATTGGTGATATAGAAGGTATGATTTGTGCTTCCATGGGAAGTAATAGCTACGGGACAGTATTATGAAACTTTGTTTCTCCATCTTAGGTTCTTTTACAATTAATGCAGAAGCAAGCCACAATGTCTATAGAATTTCACTGCAATATTCTCCAAACAGCTGATGGAGTAACTGGACATTCCTTTGCATTACCTCCCTGAATTAATGGCCACCATGTGTCTGCCCGAAGTGCATAAACATACATTATTTAATTGCAATTAATAAGCCAAGACTGTGGCATTTGGAATGAGTTGGACGCAAAGGTATTTATGATTCTAATGGAACTGTGTGTAAATATTACTAGTTTCAAAGGGAATCCATGAGGGATGGGGTGTCAAAAAAGTCAAGATGGCACTCGTGCAATCAGATCCCTGTCCCTTTTTTTACTATTACTACTATTTTGCTACTCCAAAAAATGGCTTTTCCAAAGTCACACTGTATCTTTAGTGCCAGTTCAAATCTAACACACTATTGGAGGTCACATACATTGATTCTACTGAATCATTTGTACTAATGCTAGAGAAAAGAGAAAGCTCATGGAACAAACATATTTTGGGATTTTTTAAAAAAATGTATGAACTTTCAGTTGCTCCCTCAGCTCCTGCCCCTGCCTGGATATTTATCATGATCCTGAATGCAGTTCACATGCCAAGGGGATAAGCTCACACTTCTGGAAAAGTTGCTGTCCATACTGGTCTGGGCTCAGCAGCTATTCATCTCCAGCTGATACTTACAATTCTTCCTAGTTTATGCTGCATGTAAGCCTACAAAAATGACATGCAGAGCCTTGCAATCTTATGTATATTTTCTCAGAAGAAAGAGCTGCTTTATACCTTTTTTTTTTTTTTTTGCAAGTCTGTATAGAATTAGAGCTGTGGACAGACATTTGCTACTCAATCACTACTCAGCAGTGAGAAAGTCCAGGGTTTAGTTTCCTTTTGTTCAGTAGTTCAGGCCTTGTAGATTGCCTGTCTGTCATATGAACTGGGCAGATACATGAGAGAAAAGTTTATGGATTTTTTTTCCAACTCCAGTTGCCTATGACATTTGCCAGGCAGCTCAAACAATCCTCTTCAGTCTGGGTGCTTTGCCTAGAGGCCAACCTCAACGCCCAGGAATCTCTAGCCAGCATGGCCATTGCTGAGAATGCTGGGAATTGAAATCGACATATCTGGGGAACATCCCAGCTGAAGAAAACTGAGCTGAAATAAGAGCTTTACGTGTCAGATCACACGCCCCACAACATTTTGAAAAGAAGTCAATCCTATGGCAATCATTTTGTGAGTGGGCCCATCCCAGGCTCTCAAAATTCCAAATGTAGCCATTAGCCTGAAAAGGCGGCTTATCCTTGTTGAAGATATTCTCAGGAGAAATAAAAGAGGAATAGGCCAAGTAATTGTGAGAATTTTTCACTGGGCATATTTAAAGCCCTAAAACTTTTTTCTGTTTGCTGCATAGCACTGCCTTTGAAATTCTTGGCTATGAGTTCAGAAGAAGGGCACTGAGCAAAAATACACTTAGTGCAGCACTGAGATTGAAACAGAGGTACCATTTAAAGAACTTCTTCTAAGCTTGTTTGGACTCTGTACCATTTTATCTCTTAGCCTAGTAAATATATCAAATGCAAACAGTGTTTGAACAGTACAGGGATTACTACATTGCAAAAGAAGATTTCTAAGAAAGGAACCTATTACCCTGTTCCCAGCATTAGATCTAAGAGACTCCTAAGTGGGCCTAAGTAGGCATTTTTAAATAACTCACATTGTTCAGCTATGGTTACCCAAATTCCAACCTGACATTTAGCACTTAAAGAGTTTAGATAATCCAGACTCTCTTATCAGCTTCGGGGCAAGAGCACTAAATATCATGTGGGTTTCCCTTGGACTGCAACCACAAAATTCACCAAGATGAAATGCAACTTGGGACTGAGTGCTTAAGATATTAAATAAAAACATAAAATCAAAGACTGTTCCATTAGAAATACTGGATTGTTTTGTGTGTGTGTGTGTGTGGTTTTTTTTCTACTTGGAAGTCGCTGTGTGTAAAAATGTGCATGACAGGGAAGAAAGTTCTGGTGTCTAGAACTCCTTGAAGGATGCGTAAGTAACAGTTATGTCCACAGTGACCCATTTTGCAAATAATCCATTTCAGTGTATTCTGCTAACAACTTGTGATTTCATTTAGATATTTCTGCATTCATCTGCTCATTTTGTCTGATTTTACCAAAAACACAGGGCCACTAGATTAATCTTAGAGCCAGGAATCAGTCACAAGTTTTTTATAACCACTGGGTGGACTGGGATGATATGGGCTAATTGAAAAGAAATCCAGTTCCAAACATCATGTACATCCATCTATAACAGCGTTTCTCAACCTTGGCAAGTTTAAGATGTGTGGACTTCAGTTCCCAGAATTCCCCAGCCAGGAGTTGAAGTCCACACATCTTAAACTTGCCAAGGTTGAGAAACACTCATCTAGACAAAGATTTGCCTATTGGTAACTATTTCTAGGAAAGTCCAGAAACTGAAAGCGAAAAAGATTGGAGGATTAGTCAATCACAGCAGGCTAAATGGGCTGAAAATTAGAAGAAACGATCTAGATTGGTGTGGTTTTCATATTTTCCTCTTCCAACCAGAGATCACATTTAAAACCCCATTATAAATTGAGTTGGGTCAAATGAGAGAGAGAGCTTTGGAAATATAACTTGAATGCTACCGTTTGCTCCTTTCGCTAACTATAAACCTTTTCCAAACCTTCATGTACCTTCCAAAGCTTTGCTACTCTGCTTTTCTACATGATATGTCTTTGTAAATAAACAAATATACCTTTTAACAGACAATAACGGTGAAATTGGGGGAAAAGAGGCAACGCTTGCTAAGGGAATCGAAACTAATTCAAAAATCTTGGTACCTCAAGATACGAACGCCCCACCTTACGAAAATTTCGAGATACGACCAGCTCCGGCCGCAAAAATTTACCTCGACATGCGAACTTCGCCTCAAGCTACGAACTGGATCCGCGGTCATTTGCCCTGCTGCCACGTGGTCGCGGCTTCCTGTGGGCGAGATCGCGGTAGCAAGGA
The DNA here is from genome assembly GCA_030867105.1 of Liasis olivaceus. Lineage (NCBI taxonomy): Eukaryota > Metazoa > Chordata > Lepidosauria > Squamata > Pythonidae > Liasis > Liasis olivaceus. The sequence goes on from CM061351.1 coordinate 16,385,775, forward strand.
GGCTTGCTCCACGAGGCAAATTTCCCCATAAGGTTTAATGTGTCAGCCGGCGTTGCATGGCTAGGAAATTCCCCAGGCGCGGTTTAGTCAGTTTCACTGCTTGAGCGCTAGCGCAGAAAGAGGAAGTGCTAATGAAAGGGCCACCTGGCGCCTCTTCACTAATCTGAGTGTGCGGGAGAAAGGCTTTCCTTGCGCGCACCTCGTGCGCCCCCCCCGCATTGATTCCTCTTCCTCAACTCCGTGCTCTTTGTCCATAGCCCTTGGCGTGGTGCACCGAGAAAAGCCCAGTGAAAGCAATCAGCGTGCGGGGGAAAGGCTTTTGTCACGCGCACAGCTGGGAGCAGGAGCTTTCCCCCACGCTGATTCCTCTTCCTCAACTCCACACTCTTTCCTTTGTCCATAGCCCTTGGCGTGGTGCACTGACAAAAGCCCAGTGAAAGCAATCAGCGCGCAGGGGAAAGGCTTTTGTGGCACTCACAGCCGGGAGCAGGAGCTTCCCCCCCCCGCACTGATTTCTCTTCCTCAACTCCGCGCTCTTTCCTTTGTCCATAGCCCTTGGCGTGCTACGCGCGACAAAAGCCTTTCCCCCGCGCGCTCAGATTAGTGAAGAGGCGCCAGGTGGCCTTTTCATTAGCACTTCCTCTTTCTGCGCTAGGGCTCGAGTGGTGAAACTGACTAAAGCGCGCCTGGGGAATTTCCTAGCCGTGCAACACATTGAACCTTATGGGGAAATTTGCTTCAGGATGCGACCAAATTCGGAGGGCGGATTAGCCGTATTTACATTGAACCTTATGGGGAAATTTGCTTCAGGATGCAACCAAATTCGGAGGGCGGAACGGATTAACCGTATTTACATTGAACCCTATGGGAAAATTTGCTTCAGGATGCGACCAATTCAACTTGCAATCAGAGTCACGGAACGGATTAAATTCGTATCTTGAGGTACCACTGTACTTAGCTGCCAGAGGGGGAACTGCAAATAGGATCTCTCCTTGTCAGGATTCAGGTTTCATATGTTACTCTAAATAATTATTTGTATTTATGGTTTCTTGAACAAGTTGACATATAGTACTAAGGAGTAAATCATGGTTTATAGATAATAATTGCAGGGCTAAATTAAAATTTAGCATATCACATTATGATTTAGCATGGTGTATGAGCCCAGAAAAAAGATGAGCAATGATTTTGTAATCTGAAGCAGACAAAAGTTAAAAAACAAAACAAAACATTGCCCTCTTGCAGATGTGGGGGGATTGCAAGTAGAATAAATCTTAAACAATTTTCTCTATTCAGAAATAAACTCCAGTGGACTCAGTGTGCAAGCTCTGAGAATACTCCATAGTCTTACTCTTCCTACTGTACAAGTACAGCTGGGCTGAAAGCAACTAAGGTATGTCTCATTGGGTGAAGAAATTTGTCCAGTTCTATTTTGAGAGAAATGACCAAGCTTTTTGGACCTATGTCAGAAATGCAGTTAGATGTTGTCATCTACTTTCTCCCAGTTTGGCCAACCAATTTACAACTCAAATACATTAGGAAAAACTTGACATAAGAATGCATATATTAGGAAAATATAAGCATACAAACATTTGTTAAAGGAAATTTTATTAGAGAAATATTAATAATGAAAAATAGCCGGCCAAAATGCAACAGTGGGTTGCACACAATTTTTAAAAAGTACAAAATGATTTAGAAATGAATAAGGGTAGGCTTAAAAGTAGAAAAAAGTGAAACTGAACTTGTCATATTAATCTATTGCAATATTTGGTGGAACATAAAGTATAACTTGACCAAGGATATTGCTCGTTCATTTTATAGATATATCCCTAAAAAGTCAATCTAAAAATTTAAAAATGTATACTTGGCTTTAAGGAGATAGCGCAGGGAGAGGAGAGGAGAGGAGAGGAGAGGAGAGAAGGATTATTTCATTATCCCATTTCCCACACTAATTTTCCAATGCATGATTAATTTGCTGGCACTTGAATGAAGTAAATTGTTTCATCTCAAGATATTCATGCAAAGAAATACAGAAGGATTCAACAGGTCTCCCAGGATACATAGACTAAAAACTGGCATTTACTTTCAGAACGGAGAGCAAAGGATCTCAAGCAACAGTCTGGTCTCCTTATAAGCTAAGTGGAGTCAAGGGAAAACATTTATCCAACTGCTCCAAGAAGAAATTTTCTAGCATTTTGTCAACGCTCAGTCTCACTATTCATTGTGGTGACTGTTATGAAACTAAGGTATAGTTGGCAAAAAATCTGGAATTTATTGGTTGAGAAAAAGGGAAATCTCAGAAATTTTCACAGGAAGAAAAATGCCTTCTGAGGAATATGAAACTGATTTTATTGGAATCGTCTCTGCTTTTCCCATACTATTTTCTTCTTTTTTTTCCCCCCCTCTATTTTTTAAAATTGGCATTGTGTACAACAAAGGTTTGTAATTCAATTGCTCCACCCAAAATTAGATTATTCAGACATTGTTTATTCCACTTAAGGGGCTAAATATGGTTCTTAATTCCATTTGTCAGGTTTCGATTTGTTATTATTGCAGTGTACTAATTGTTGGCTCTTATTGTCCTGCTTCTCCTCCTCCAATGTTGAAAAGCTAATTTCTGTGAAGAATATATAATATTCAAAAATAAGCACAGTTTTGTATATTTATTTGCTTAGTTGGTGTAAGGGATTCTGCTTCTGATATCACCGGCTAAGGAAAATTCAGCTGAAATCTTGGCATCTTGAAATCCTTGAAAAAGTCAAGATTGAAAGTTTTTGCTCTATAATGATTTCCTACCTATATGCAGTATGAATATAAATGCTCCATCCATTGGCAAACTTGATCACATAGTACTTGCCCATTCTATTAGGGTCCTCTTGATATTTGTGTGTGTGCATACATGTGTGCTGATCAGACCTGTGGTGGTGATATTGACTGTTGTATCTGGGACATATTGAATTGCCCAACAATAATTTTCCCAAACCTGGTGCCCTCCAGATTTGATCCCATAATCCCTAACCAGCATGGATATGCTGCTGGGGATTATGAAAAGTTGCTGGGATTCAGGCAACATATAAATGTAATAAACTAAAAACAGAGTCATCTACAACATACAGTATAAGGACTATAACAGCCACTATGTAGGACAGACAGGCAGAAGACTAGTAGAGTGCATCCATGAACACCAACTAGCAGTCAGAAGACACGATGAAAACGCTTTAATCTTACAACACATGGACAGACTTAACCATAATTTCAACTGGGAAACTGTCAGCATCTTAGACCAAGCTAAATCCAAAAATGCTAGGGAATTCCTGGAGCTTGGTATTCAGACAAGTCAGCCATTCACAGGCACATAGAGATAAACAGCATCTACATTCAAAAGAGACAATAAAAGGGAAGCAAAAAGACTAGAATACCTCCTCACCAGCAATCATCACCCAGATAAGCAGAGATTAACACCAGGATTAACACCAGACAAACAATCAAGCAGTAAACAATACCCTAATCAAGGAACTACCAACTCAGACAAACAACCAAGCAGTAAACAACAGCCTAATCTAGGAACTACCAAGGAGAAAACAACTCCCTCACCAACATTGACAGAGCAAGCTACGTATATAAACAGAGAGCAAACCCCACTCCCTTCTAGCACTGAAGATGTTACCTAGACGGGTAACGAAACATCTGCAAGAAAACAACCAAGCTCAGATAACCCCAAGGACTCCACAAATTTAATAAATAATAATAATGAAAACCATAGTCCAACATGGCTGGAGAGTGCTAAATCTGGGAAGGCTGAATCATAAGAAATTGCTTTCATAAGATTGCAAGGGTATGTGAAGAAGATGCAGTTCAAACTTAGTTCATTTTGATCAAGCCATATAGGAGTTGGAATCTCATCAGCTGCCCATGGGAGTTATCAAAGCCAGAACAACTGCATATTCTTTGTATGCACTGCGTGACAGGTGCTGCATTTTGATGTATTTATGTAAGACTTTGGTCAAGAATGCTAAATGCTAATTATTATTTTCAGGCAAATGTTTTGTGGAACTAGGAGGTATTCTTTGACATGAGAATGTTTTTTTTTTATTGTTGTTTAGTTTTCTCTTTCCTTGTTTCCAAATAACACTACCTATATTCAGGGCATTTGATAAGGACTACTAAAGAAAATAAATGAGAAAGTGAAATATTTTATGCAATAAGCATAAATAACATTATTTCCCTTTTTGTCGTTGGAATAATAAAACCTCAGCAGCCTTTCTTTCCCATTATTATGCTAGCTGGATTACTTAGAATACTTTGGCATTTTTTTAAAAAATCAAGTTGATTCAGATTTAAAACAGGGCCACAGGTTGAAGCTCGGTAGCACTTTATCCATCAAGGTAGAGTTCAAAGTTGTTGTTTTTTTTAAATGCTAATATAGAGGAGCTGTATGGAAAAAAAAAATCTCCCAAATGACCCAAACTTCAAAAGGGACCAACGTCAAGCAGTTGCACTGAAGTTTCTTTAATAAATACATGTTTGAATCTGAAAGGAATATTTTCACCTTTCTGGCTTGACAGCTAGCCATTGCAACCTTTCCAGTCAGATTTTTTATGCAGTCATTATTTCCTTCAATGCAAGAAGCTTTTTTACCAAATAAAATTAAACATAAACATATTTTTTGTGTACATTAGAGGAACAAAAATCTCATCAAAGTGCTGTCTATATGCTGAATTCACAGCAGTGATCCTCTGCTTACTTAACCCAGACAGCATTTTTTTCTCCTCTTCATTCAGTTCAACCTACTCATTTAGTTTAGAAAATCCCAACATCACAGCAGCTTGTAAGGATGTGAGTACCATAGTTAATAAAAGCCTGCTTTGAGTTAAGGCATTTTGGAGAACTTTGGCATGTTGAGAATAATGAGAAGCCTGAAAACTTTTGGTCTCCTAGCCCATGAAAAGCTGAGGCAAAATCTTGTAGTCCCCTTGCCTCCAATGTTTAAGGCTGGCACAAGGACAGCTGTGGCCTCTAGCTGCCTATTTTTTCTTGGCTAAACTCTAAATGAAGTCCTGATCTTAAATTAGGGGTGGAGATTTTGTGGCCTACGAGCCCCTTTTCTGGAATCCCACAACCAAGATTGCTGGAAATCAGTAGCCATTTTGAAGTCAACTGTAGGATTAAGGCTCAGGCCTTCAGGAGGCTTAATATAGTTTCAGAACTAAGGAACAGCAGCCTGGAAAAAAAGAGAGAGATAAACCCTCAGAGGCTGTTACCTAGTCAGTTTGGTCTGGTTTGTGCATACTGGTTATTTAAAAAATTAATCTGATAAACTTTAAGAGCCTAAGTAGAGGAAGTGAGTTGGGAGAGGCCTAGCCTAAGCACTACTAACTTCAGGACAGTACAGCAACATTTCCTGTTTCCAACTGACCATGTGACTTTGGCAAGCACTTGATGCTGAGGCCCCATAGACAGCTTTGCACACAAATTGGGAGGGAAGTTCACAGGGTATGGCCAAGAAAGTCAAGTGGGCTGCAAGGTGCTATCAGAGCTCTACCTGCTTTGTATATGCATCACAGCCATCTCCTTGACTTTGTTGACCATACCCTGCAAATACCTTTGCAACTGACAGTTGGAAGATCTTTGCGTTCTGTGGAGCAGGTGCAGGTTGGAGTTTCTCCCGCTGAGCTTCTTGGGCCAAGAGACGATCAGAATTGATGGTACAACGAAGGGGCAGAAGGGACAGCAAGCCTGCAAGGGTCATGCAGGAGGGAGACAAGGTGCCAAGATGTCTGAAGTGGGAGGAACTGTGCACCTGCCACCACTGAGAATAGAAGGAGGGCTGTCTTTAGGCTACCGTACAGCCTTCCAATGTCTTCCTGGGAGGAAACCCGCTGGCATCTCATGGGGCCCTCCTGAGGAGACCTGCGCAGATCAAAATCTTTGTTAGAGTTGGTTGTTGCAGTTACTCCATTAATTCCAGTCTAGAGGCCATTCCAATGTATGTAAGTTCAGCCTCAATCCTTCTCAGAACTGGCCCACCTCTGTGTAACAGAATGATAGTCCTATGCTCAATTTTCCTCTTCCAACAATTCTTATGGCATTCTGTTGTTGCTTCCCCTGCTCTGACACAACTCTCCTTCACCTTTTGCACCACTGCTTATTGCCTGTGTGGACACAAAGTAATGTTCTTAATGATGTCTGGTCAGTTGATTACAGATTGTTAAAAGGAAGAACTGGGTGCAGGATGACCGTTTTCAATAGCAGCCTCTCACTAATTGTAAAAGTGTCACAGGAAAGAAGATTCAGATATAGATTCTGGGAAGGGGGGAGGGAAGGTCACATCTTTTCCAGTTTCCTGCCTAGTTTTTCTATAGTTCTTGTTGGATCCCAAAAACAGTGGAACAGAGTCAAACATGGAAGCCATAGTTGAAAACTGTAAGGAGAGGGGTTTCCTTAGAAGGGGAGACAGCAAGCCAGCTCAACTTTGGGACCTTTGTATCTAATCCTATCAGCTTGTAATTTATTCTAATGCCTGATTAGTTTACCCTAGCTTAACCATGTCTTACAGTATCCATGTGCATTAAGAGGTCTATATTTCTCAGAATTTTCCAGCCAGCAGACCAGTTTGGGGAATTCTGAGAATAGTAATTCTATCACATCTGGAGTGTGCTATATTGGGGAAGGCTGAATTAGGTTTGTTAAAAGTCTTTCCATAATCTAATGTCTAGTTACTCTACTTGACCTTCTCCCCCTTGCCTTCATTGGGTTAAAGTCCATGTATTTTGATGTAAATTGTTGAGGTTTGCAAGGCTCAAATACATTTTTTTCCATCTATGGCAGACTATTTCTTGTATGGTGCCTGCTGCTTCTGCAATTCCAGTTCATAACATGGTCCTGATCCCAAACACCTCTGTATCTGAGATGGCAACCTTAAGACCAATTTGGACAAGATGGTGTTTCATATTCAGCACAACGTCAAAGCGAAGGCTGTCCTGCATAAATAAGGCAGAGGAAGGCCTCCTGTATTCCTGATCCCTGCTTTTAATGGGATTCTGGAAAGATCCATTTCCTCTGGCTTGGGTCTCCTACATGTCCTTCTGGATAACAGAAATCTGAATTGGTCATGCTGACATCATATGAATGAATGAACATAACCTGGGAATCAATGTAGGGATCGCTGCCAGTTGCTGACCTAGTATGAACTTTGTAAAGCTATATTTTCTTAGAAAACCCAATAAAAAGAAGGCTTATGAAAGACTTTTAAACAGAAAGATTGTAATAGAAGTCAGCCACGTAGTCAAAAAGAAAGAGCAACACTGAGGCACAAGAAAAGACGGCATTTGTTCTCAGGGCTGGCACAAAGAATGAACACAGCTTTCCCACAAATGATAATATTGTCTTCGGACAATTGGCCTCTTTTTGGATAGTTCCCTGAATTTTTCCATAAAGCCAGTGTAGACTTCTTTTTGGGACAGTGTGGTGCCAGTGTAAGTCATGTGGGTGGCATGAAACTGTTAGCTGTACCATAAACATAGCCCAAGAGATTTGACGTGGACACCGTGTGGTGATTCTCATAAATGATTCTTTATGTTAGCAGTTTCGACTCTTCAACACAGTGAGTGGTCTGAAGAGCCTGTAACACAGAGCATCTCACATTTAGACTGCGAGGTTGCACCATTTAAAGCTAGAGATATCAGAGGTTATTGGGGGGGGGGGGGGCAAATAATTATTTTTTGAGGCCAAAGTATCCCCACAAAAATATTAACAAGAACCTTCCTGTTTGAGAGGGGCTTCTGTTCATTATCATGTTTTCCCCTCTCTTCTTTGCTTCAGTGCCAAATTCTCCTGGTAGGATTTCTTTCTCCTTCCTACATCCCAGCCAACCAGTAATTACAGGCAAACACAACATAATGAGGCTAGGCAGCCATTTGAAATTAGATAAACGTTGCTATAACTGATAGTAAACCAGCAGCTTCAGGGCACAAGCAATTTTTCCTAGCTGATTCTTGTCAAGTGGGATTATGAAATGAGTCAGCTGAAAACCAGGAGATAGTGGTTAGATAACGCCCCCCCACCCCACCCCCCACCCCCGTTGAGCAATGTGTGAGGAGCTGCAGTGTTGCATTCATTCCCTGTCTCTGACAGGTCCCATGGCCTACGTCTATGCCTTTACCCATCCACACATTTGGAGTAGATCAGAAAAAAATCTACACGCGCACAGATACACCCTCAAATAAATCCTAATCAGTACGGAAGTTGAACCCCACACCATCTAGAGGAAACAAGGCTGAAGAAAACTGGCCTACATTCCCATATTCCCCATCCTGCATATTTACAACGGGATTATAAAGCAAATGTAGTCTATTCAGTGCAATGGTTCTTTAACCAGAAAGGGCTTTTTTGTTCCCTAGTGCAAGCATCCTTCATATATTGCCCTAAGGGGAAATTCTTTAACAAGGATGAAATATGCTAATGAAAATGACATTTTGGTTCAGTCCTAAATAAAAATAATAGGCCCTTCTCAGTTTCTGGAAATGCATATCCCCTCACAACTTAATAAGATTCCAAATTCTTCAGAGAAGGGCTGAAGGGCATAAATGACTTACACGTTGCTATAGCCTGATCAACTTTCTTTGGATCTAGAATTGTCCTAAATTAAAATTCCAGACCCCTTTGAATATGTGTGCACTTAGCTAGACTTTGTATCTCTCAACTCTGTCATTCAAAGTCCAGAGTCCCCTTCTTTTCCTCTTCCTCCTTCTCTTTCTCTATCTCCGCCTGGCCTTGAGCTAATTTGCCATCCTGGCTTTAAAAGTAGAAATTATGCTTTCTATTGTTTTATTTTTTTAAAAAAAGTATGTCTTGCCTGATGGTACACCACCCAGAGAACTCCTGTTGTTGGAAGGTATAAAACCTTAGCAAATAAACAAACTACCACAATTTGAATTAAGTGGGACATCGAGATAGCTATGGAAGGGAACAGTTCCTATTGCACCTTCCTGAAATGCTTTCTTTTTATTGAGTCAAAGCAATGTAGTAGCCAATGGCCACATCCTGTCTCTCACAGAAACCACCACTATATATAGTTTAATGAGTATCTATAGCCTTGAGTAGGTATATATTGCTATTGCACCTCTTCCCACTGTTCCTTCCTTTTTTTTTTTTAATAAAGAAAGGAGCAACCTTCTCATGTCTTGGTGCATGTGAAGGATGTATAAATAAATCTCTTGATCATTTCTTATTTTTCATCCAGGAAAGTACATTGTTAATAAATCAATAAATATTGTTGCCTATTTTAATTACAATCACCCAAATAATTGGAAGGGACGCAGTGGCGCAGCGGCTTAATGACGCTGAAAGTTGCCGGCCAGCAATGGCTGACGCTTCGGCGGTTCGAGTCCAGCCTTCGCGTTAAACAGGGTGAGCTCCTGTTTCCTCCCCAGTTCCTGTCAACCCAACAGGTCGAAAACTCACGTGAGTAGATAAATGGGGACTCTCACTCCGGTGGGAGGAAAAATGCTGGCGGCACCTTGGAAAAAGGAGTCGGGAGCAGTTGCCAGTAAACGCGAAACCGCGCTCGCCCGAAAAGGATGTGAAGCAACGGAAACCCCACTTCCTGCGCTCGCCAGCTGGGCTCTGCTCTAGGAAGGAGGCTCTGGCAAACCACTTCCGAAACACTTGCCTTGAAAACTGCAAGGACTCGTCCAAGCAGTCACTGCAGAGTCAGTAATGACTGAGCGCAGATTAAAAAAAATAATAATAATTGGCATTGCTTTATTTGAGAGATCAGAGTAGTGGCTAACTTTCACTAGAGGACAAGGCAAAGCAACATTCTTCCCTAAGGGCTCTTCTTCACGGTCATGTTCAAGTGCTTTCTTTCTTGAGCTGGCAGAAGAGTAGACCAGCAGCCCTGCTCCCTGCTGATAACTGTTCTGCCTTAGTAACCAGGCCAGGAAATAGTGCTGTCCTTACAACCTTAATGAAGAATAAATTAAGGAATGTGATTGATGAATTCTCCTGACTTCGTATCTCCTCCCACCAAACATCACCAGCTGGCAGGAAAGACATCAACCAATGTTCACCTTAACGTGAGCTTTGATATATGGCTAGAGCCACAGGTTTAGCCATCTGTCATGCTAAACCTGTTGCACTGATTTTGCACAAGTGTGTTCAAAGGAAGCCCAACTACCAGCTGATATTCTTTTGAATACAGGTTTGGTGCTATTTCAGTTCCAAGAATAGTGCTATTCTGGATTAACATTAAAAAAAGGTTGAAACTATCTCAGCTGATAGTTTGGCAAAACTTGCTAACTCTATCCCTGATTTTTGCACATGGGTTGTTCTTGGCAAGGAATTGGCTCCCCCATCTCTCTCAGTGTCTCTGGCAATGGCTGGCATCTAACTAATACTTGGGCATAAATTCCTTTGGATTCCATACACAAAGGATTTCAGTAATGAGAAGATGCCCCAAACTTTAGGATCACAACATGGATAGGCAAGCTTTTCTTCCCATGCAAACCATACAATGTTGTGCATGCCTTCTTAGGAATAAACATTGCTTAACAGTTTCCTCATGGGTATAAAAGGAGACTTTCTGAGGCTGTTTCTCGTCTTCCCCCAGCTGTAAAAACCAGGTGTCCAAGCAATAAGCACCATGGAGGATAATGGGGAGTGAGCAGAGAGGAGGGTGTGCAAACAGCAGCCTTAAGTGGCCAGGAAGAGCTGGGCAGATCTCAAACTCTGACCCCTTATAACTAGCATCATTGAGAAGGTGTCACAGCTCATTTGTATGGTAAGACTAGACACATTTGTATGGCAAGAGAAGAGGGAAAACACTACTTCCAAACTGAGACAGCTGAAGTGGGCAGGAGGTAAGACAATGGTCATGGCAAGAGGACACGACTTTAAAAATGATTAGTGGGGCATCTTCATATCTGTGTTAGCAGGGAACATGGATGAGCTCTATATATTAATCATTCTTTCTTCTCTCCCTGACTTTTTGTTATACCTGAGTGTTGCTTTTACTCAGGCTCAATTCAGTTGCTCTTCTCTTGACTTCCTTCCTTCGGATCAAATCTCTAGAATGTCTGGGGTGCTCAATCCCTATAAACTTTGAGAGACAATCATTGATGCTTTAACCCCACCAAGTAAAAAACTTTATTGCATTTTTTCCAGAAAGTTTCAGGAACGGCTATGACTCAGGAGAGATCCTCTCATCTGGAATACTTGAAAGGAGAGGCTCTCTCTTTGCTTTATAAGATATGTGTTTGCTTTCATCAGAAAAGACAGTAAATCCCTGGCTATCTACTGTATGCCCTCAAGGGACAATTTCAGCCTAAAATTATTAAGTCCATATGTAGTCAAGGGAATATAAATATTCCCCTAATTAGATCAACTTCAGAGATTGTTTAAAGTACCAGTTGGTCTAAAAGTGTTTAAAAGATTTCAGCTTTTTAAAGAGCAGAAGTAAAATCTCTTGGACCATAATTTATACTGCTGACAGGAATGGCATATATAAGATCAGGAAGACTGGTTTTAATTCATTTAATATTCTTTGGGATGTGGGTGGCTTAGCTAATAAAGCTGATCTTTCACCTTTGGAATCAGAATATGTCCCTGTGTTTAAATGTGTCTGCATTTAATCTGGATATTTCTGTTAATACTGCTTACCTACTACCCTATGAGAATTGGAATTATATGTAAAATTTAAAATGGCAGGATGGGGGGAAATAAATAAGAAAGATTGGGGCATGTAAAATGTTTGAAAACATTAATGGAAATATAATAAATGCTGAACATGATGAGCTACTGAGCTGGAAGCAAGGGAGTAAGTCAATAGGAAAAGTGAAGGGAGATTTTGGAAAAGAGGTAGAATGAGGAAATAACTCAGATTTCTTTGTGGTTGGGGGCAATCACATTAGGTTAAAGGCCTGTATAGCTGTTGCAGCAGAAACCAAGAATGAATCTGGATCTTTTGAGATATGAAAAAGACAAAGACTGTTTTGATTCGCACTCACAGGATCACATTATTGCATATAATATAAGCCCTGATCCTTAGAATTACACTCAAAAGGCTTTTGAAAAGGGAAAGAAGAGAAACTGGAGAGGAAAAACCTAAATATGTTTTCTGGTTGGTTTGTTTTTTTCTCAATCTGTGCATCATTTTAATCATACAACTTAACATTTCCCAGCCTTGTTATTTTCAAAACATCAGTGCAGAACAGTATAAAGCAAATTTAACATTCTGAATTTATAAATAGCATTCGGTTTTTTTCCTCCCTACTAATTAGAAATTTATATGGGAGATGCCTGATTAGATTCCTCAACATAATTTTTTTTAAGTAACTGCATTAAGTAGTGGCTCTTATTTGGATGGACTGCTGCTGGCCTGAAATATATTGTTTCTTTCCTCTATAAAACTCCTTTTGCCCAAAGAAGGGACAGTACAGAGGAGCTTGGGAAGAGTTGGAAGAGACTGAAGAAAGGAGGGGGGAGAACAGTTATATTCCCCTAAGGAGATCCAGTGAAGAATTGTCTATGTAGTACATGAGAGAGCCCCCAGAAACTTTACTGTAGCCTCCAGAGTTTCCCTATCCAAATCTTGTCATCAAATGTCATGATTAAAGAGTTGGCTGGTGTGATTTTCTCCTATTATTATTAAGTGTGTGAAGGAGGGAAGTTGGGAAAAGTAGCTGCAGCCAGGCAGAAACGCATCTCACCCCATTTCCATCATACATTCATTCATTAACACACAGCTCTACTCACAAGCATCCAAGCCGGTGTTCCAGCTGCCTGTGATAATTGAGCCACACCCTGGCATTTTCAAGGACCTGCTGATGTCCAGAAGCAGCCTCACCCCATCCAGGCTCTTAATTTACAAAGCAAATGCTAAGACAGAGTGGGGAGGGGTGTGTGTAGGGAAACAGGAGAGAAGCAAATGGCATACAGATGGGGAAGCGGAGGCGATGTCTGAAGCTATTACAAGCAGTCAAGAGGACTATCGTTCAACTGCCAGGACCACAAGTTATGGTGAGCAGCATATCCTGGTGGGAGTCCTGCCTGGACCTAAGAGCTTGGAGCTTTTCCAGGTGCTCAGTAGCAACTAGAAGAACAACCACACTGAAGCAGCACCTCCTCCCAATTAGAGTAAGAACATCTGGAAGGAGGCATTTGTATGTTGTAAGTTGTATGCCACTTTACAGACTTTGGGACTTTTGCTTGAACTAAGTATGAAAGGACTGAGTATTAAAGACATATTTACATGGCAACTTCACCTGGCAAGTCATAGAAGGGTGGAGAGCAGTAGTTGTTGGGGAAGATGTTGCTGCAATAAAGCATTTTGTACAGATTTACTATGCTATGGTGTGTCCAGTCCTTGGAAAGTAAAGAACCTCATAAAGTGCCATCAAGTCAGTGTCAACTCTTAGCAAACACATAAATATACATTCTCCAGGGTGATCTGTCCCCAGCCTGGAACTTCAGGTCTTCTAATGGTGCACCCATCTCTGCTGTAATTCAACTCCTCCACCTTCCTGCTGGTTGTCCTCTTCTCTTTCCATCCAACTTTCCCAGCACTATAAACTTCTCCAGAGAGCTAGGTCCTCTCATAACATGTCCAAGATATGGTAATTTGTGCCTCAAGTGAAAATTCTGAATTAATTTGTTCTACAAACCATTTCTTTGTTTCTTGACTATCCATAGTACTCTCAAGAGTCTTCTCTAATACCAAAGTTCAAAAGCACCAATATTGTTTCTGTCCTGCTTTTCAAATTCCAACTTTCACATCCATAGAATGTCACAGGGAAAACCATTGTCTGCATGATTCATAACATTTGAATATCTATATCAAAACTTTAATTGCTTAGTTTTTCCTCCCATCAAGCTTTCCCTGCTGGAAGAAAATTCCTTAATCCCTAATCCCTGTCCCTAATATGGAGCAGAGTGGGGTTGGGCAGAGGTAGGCAGGTGCTAGAAATTGCATGTTTAGCACCTGTCAAGTTGCAGGCATAGAGGTCTTCTGTACCTGTGACTTGATTACTCACAGCCATCTCATACAACTCATTGTTTCAAAGGGAGTCCCCATTTTGATTTGCAAATTTGCTTCATTGAAGTGATTCTCCCAAAGATCACTTGTTTGAAAATTTGCATAGCCATACCCACTTAAAAACATCCCATGGACTAACAGAAATTACCATGAATTTCAGCAAATTAACTAAAAGATGAAAAGTGAGAAATGATTAAGGAGCAACAAAGTGTATCCAAGGATGTACGATCTGGAATGGTAATTTCTCCTTCTCCCTCCCATCGTTCTCTCACTATCTATCTATATGCTGGTTATCTTTCTTATGGAAGCATCTGTGATCCAAATAGGATATAACCCTGAACAGAGATAGAGATCAGAGACGGGGATCTGGAGGATTTAAGTAGTGGATTTTTTCACTGGTCCCAGTCTTAGTATTCTGAAAGGGGCATGTTGAAGACTTTCATCTTCAAAGTTTGACAACAGTTTTTTATCAGGAGGAACAGATATGCTTGGCCTAGGCAGAACGGTAGCAGATTTCCTGTAACTAAGACTCTTTGGTGCAAGTTCTTAATGTTTTCCACTGTCCCTAATGTTTTGGGGAAAGGATATTCTCCTCATTAGTGTCATATGGGGTCAATTAAGTTGACTAAGTCAGTTTGCAGAAATTCAGGGCTGAAGAATTCAAGAAGTTAGCTCCCCTGGCTTCTTGTTACTTGATCTTTAATCAGAAGGATCTCCCAAATATAAATTTGCAGTGTTCCTTTATGGGCAAAAACCAGGGAAATAATTTCACCAAATTTTTCCAGGAAAAAAAGAGAAATTCTCCACCAGTTAAAATACAACATTAGCTTATTTCTTTCTCTCCTCTCTCCACCTACTACTATTGGCACGAGAACATCAAAAGTACTCTGCTGGATCAGGCTTTAGGCTCATCTGGTCTAGCATTCGGGTCACACAGGGGCTAAATGGGTGCACTTTTTTGAGGCTGGACTGGACAGTACTAGCCCCTTTCCATTGTCACTTTCCAGCAACAAATATTAAAGGTGTGCTGCCTATGTTTCAGGAGATAATAAACAGCCATCAACATGAGCAGCCATTGACTGACTGATCCTCCATGAATTTGTCCGATCCCCTTTTAAAACTGTGAAAACTGGCTACAATTACCATAACTGCTGGCAGTCAATACCACCGTTTAAAGTATTTTCTTCTCTTAGCCCTGAATTTCCCTGTATATAGTAACACTGAACGATGTTGAGTTCTACCAATGTAAGAGAGGGAGAAAAAACTGTATTTGTGGCTGGTCACATTATCATCCCCCACACAAAGTCCTGAGGTAAAATGTTCTGTTACACACACACACACACACACACACACACACACACAAAATGTTGGAGACACTGAGAAGTTTAAATTATGAGACCGGATAGAGAAAGATAATGTCTACGCTAAATATTAATGTTGAATTTTCTCTCGCACTGCAGCTTCACTAAATTTAGCCTCTGTTGCCCAATAACACTCATCATTATTCTGTGGGGAGACATACAGCACGTCTTATTGCTGAGCCCCAGAACTCTTATTTAGCCAGTACAGTGCAGTGATTAGGTCAGATCATCAATCAACCATGGATCTCTTACCAGGTGACTTTGGGTCACTTACTTTCTCTCAGGCCACCCTTCATCACAAAACTGTTTTCTGGAGATATGCCACCTGTAAGTCCAGGGTTTTTAAAAATGTATTTATTTATATTTATTGAGGATTTTACATAAAGTAAAAAGCCAATCTAAAGAAAAGGATAGAAAAGAAAGAAAAAAAAGAAAACCAAGAAGGGCAATGAAAAAAAGCAGGGAAGAAAACTAAAGTTATGAAATATAATGACTTCCAACCTTCTCTTCAACAGATATTAACAAACCTATCATCTCACCTCCCTCTTAAGTCTTCCAGGAATCCTTTCAACCCCTTATTTAATTCTCATCTGTTTCAATCATTAAATCCATAAAGCATCCTTTCATTCTGTAAATTTACCAAAAAAAAAATGTAAATACAATTTGCTAGAATCAGCTTCTCTATATGTATATATGTTTTGATCGTTTTATAACTATTTTTATGTTACTTATGATGTTCTAGTTTTGTATGTCAGAAAAGTCATGCACACAGATGTATGTAGATACGGATACAGATTCTAAAATAAGAAGTCCTGTATTTGCTTTCTGAGTATTTACATACGATACAGTAGAATAGAAGCTATTGAGTGTTCCATGGCGGCTGAGTCAGCTGTATCTTCAAACATACTGGTAGTTCATATGCTATATATATTCTAGATTTGTTCAGAACAGGTCACTCAAAAAGTATTATCCCATCAATTCTGTTGAGCCAGACAGTCTTTTAAAAGTCAACTAAATTTAATAGAGTATATTTTCCAACAATATACTGTTGCAACAAAGAGGTGACTAATAGAACACATTTTTCCCCCTGAATTATTTAATGTCCTCCAGGGAGATATAATTTCCATCCAAAGTGAACTACATTTCAGTTTGTAGGACATTTTTATTATCCATTTTGAGCAAAGTAATTGACTCTTTTCGAAGCAGCTCCTTCATTGTCTCAGCAAATAGCTAGCATGTGAAATATTGCATGGCAAAATGATCAGGTAGTAAGCATTAGGTAAAATATCCTTTAATCACTTTAAACACCCATATTTTTTTTTTCCAAAGGGAAATTTAAAGCAACTTCAGGATTCTTTCCTAGGCAAAATAGCTGAGCACATGTTCCCCATTTATCAGTCAGAAGATCCAGGAACAATATTTCCAGGTCTACCTTTTGAAAATACCTTCTGGAATATTTGAGTTATTTACCAAAATACAGGTAGAACAGAGATGACATGAAGCCGATTCAAATACTACTTTGCAGATTTGAATCTATTCACCACCACATAAATCCCCAGAGGAAAACACTTATATCTAAAATCAGATACAAATGGTGTGTCACCCTTGTCTACCAGATTTGTGACTGGAGAAAGCAGTTAGATGATTTCTACCATTTTTTCCAAGGGGAGGGTCTAATAGTTTCTCAAAGATAGAAGGCCTCCTTAGAGGGAACATTAATGCTGAGCTTGAGAAAATCCCAAGGGAAGAATTCTCTTTCCTTGGGATTTATTGGATATATGGGAACCTAGAAGGACTCTGATGGCACAGTGAAAGACAGGACACTCTTACAGCCCTTCGCCATTATCTCCATACTATAGAATACTATAGTATAGTACTCCATACTATAGAATATCATATACATTCCACCCCTGGGATTTTCTCCAAATTCTTCTTTCATCAAATGGAGTGAGACATGGTGTTAAAATATGCTCAAGGATTTGTCTTTCTGGCACCACCTGCACCAGAGGCACCTACAGACACATCTGGGGCTTGGATTGTGACATCACACCTACTATCTTGCAGATTTTGAAGCTCCGCCCCCCCCCCCCCCCCCAATGCCATGAACTTGCACTGAGAGATGGCTTCAAAGCTCACAGCTCATTCTCTCCTGTCTCCCTCCTTCCATAGCCACACATCAGGTTCTTCCACATACAGAGTTAGATCCAAACTGAGCTACACTTGGAGCAGATCTTTTGAAATCAGTGGGCTAAATGAACTAAACCTGAATCCAGAAGAACTGCTTCTCACAAATGTTTCTCACACTCACTGTCTTGTTTTTAAAATCCCCTAACGATTAGTTCCCACAAGCCAATCTCTCCCAGCTAGGCACTTACATTGAAGTTCATCTCCCATTATTCCTCAACCTACACTGGGGTGGGGGGTGTGAGGGCAGCAGATTTTATCAGGAGTCTGTCACACTCCAATGTAGCGTCTGTTTCCGAAATGTAAGCAATTTTTTTTCACACATGTGCTGAGTGAAGAAACGTTGGTCCTCAACCATTGATCCCTTTTGACAGAATTTGGTAGGAACAATGGCAGCATCTAAATCTGACCTGAAGAGCAGACAGGCAAGCTCCAGTGACCATGTGATGTTGAAAAGCTTTGATCTCTTTTCTCCCTTGCTTCGCCACTGGAGTCCTTTCACCACTCACTTACTGGAGAGATAGACAGCAGGGTAGAGAGCCTGGAACCAGCCTGGGTACACTGTGCAACTTACTTAAATGATCAGGGAATATTGGCCACCTCTGCTGGAGTCAGCTGTTTGTCCTCCAGGCTCCATGTTCCACAGTGCTGCCAGCCAACAGTCCATCAGGGGAACTCAGCAGACTCTTTCATATTGATGACAGTGCAGAAGTCCTGGCTTAATCAATAGAGCAGCATTACTTCCCTCTGTCTCGACTAAGAGCAAGACAGACGAGCCGGTGCATATGTAATCACTAAGATTCAATTATACATCACATGGATTTTTAATTGGCACTTCAGGAGCCTGCTTGCAAGATCCGTAGCCTGCCAAGCCTGAACTCCATCCTCCTCTCCTGAACATTCTTAGCAGATACAGTAGGACACAAGAACACCTAAGCAGGACTGGAAAAAACCCTAAACACAGAGCCTTATGTACCATGTCAGGTAGCCTTCCTTGTCCTATCCTCTCAGTAGTGCTTAGAAACATCTTTCCCACTCCGAGCCCTTCTCAGCACTACTCTTTTTACCTTTCATCAGCAACTGATGCTCTGATGCTGCTAAATGCTGGTGCTGGTGAGAACACAGCAAGAATATGCATATTCGTGGTGATCAGTGGCCTCACTTAAACTTTCTGGAGAGCAGGAGACCCCAGTGATGAGAGGGGATGGTGCAAAGTGCATGGGGCTGCATCATCTACATAGATTTTCTCTTTTTGGTGGTGGTGGGGCATTTAGGGGAACAATATTATGTTCCACAGGGCTTCCAGCCAACAGCACTGTGTTTGGGGCTTAAAACACACCTCACTTGGCCTCTTAGAAATTTAAGCATCTTCATTCCACAACATGCTAAATTTTAACTGGGTATTTTGTGGCTTAGCCTGATGTGCAAACCCAGCCCATTTGGTTAATTCATAGTTCAATATATTGACACCCCCTGCCTACCCCCCATGAGCTAATTTACTAATCAGGCTAAGTGTGTTGTATGAATGCAATTGTTACATCCCCTGCATCAAAATGACTGAAAATTTTGGCCATTATTTCCTGTTTTTGTGATTGAAAGGGGCTCTGGAGGCTGCAAAAAGAGACTAGGGGCCTCTTGAGACCCTGTGTTGCCCGCCTTCAATTTACAATTTATTTTATTATGGCAATGCTCTTGCAACATTATTTCTGTTAGTTGATCTCAGAATAGAAAAGTAGAATACAATTCTTCTTAAAAAATAAACATAATAAGTTAGGCTATAAATATGTGCATCAGTAAAAATCCAGTTGATTTTACTCTTTACGTTGATGTCTGTCAGGTTCTTTAAAAAAAAAAATACATTCAACCAAGTGTTTTGAGATTCTGAACAAAAAGTAAGACATAAACATCAGCAAGCATTTTCAAATCTTCCTAATAGGCAAAGCCTTTATATACAGCTTTCCCAACTTTATATTGCTTTTAACATAATTTCCTTTTTTTAAAAAAGCTTTTCTTAGGCTAAATGATGACTATGCATACATGTCCCTATTGTAAGTTCTTTGATAGACAAAGTTCTTTTTTACACAACTCTCAGAAACTATAAGGGCTGAAGCAAGTGAGGTGGGAACCAAGCAGGATCTTCATGTAAACACTGAGCACGTCTCTGACTCTCATGGTTAGGGAAAAAACAAAGTCTTGCTGACTTGAAAAGGAAGGAGAAAAAAGGCCTACACTTTAAATTCTGGAGTATCTATCTATCTATCTAATCTTGATTTATGTCCTCTGAAGGTATCAGATATTTTGTACATATATGACTTCTTTTCTGCAATAAAACAATTTAACTAGCAGTGTCATGTCTGTGAAGCTTCGGCCGTAAGTTCCTGAATAGAGGATTGAGTGTCTGGAGTGTCGAGATTTATTGCCATGCTTGGTGTAAAGTCTGACCAAAACACACATTCTTTAAGCCACATCTTTCATGGGTGAACAAATTTCGTTTTGTGGATTGTTAATTTGGAACCAGTGGATGCAAACAGATTCTCTCCAACACAAATCTGTACCATGGCAGTACTCATGTTTTGCAAAGTGTGTCATTTCACGTAAAAAGAAAGTTGCCACGAATGCCCTTTAAAATCATAGCTCCCTACACGTGAGACTGCTGAGATTGTGGGATATCAATCAGCACAACAAAACCTGTTTGTGGAGCTGGGCAAAATAGGAAGCAATTATATGAAAAAGACAGGGCTTTAATGATGTAATCCCAAGGACCCGAGCAGCCTTTGAGGAAGGAAAGCAACTAAAAAAGTACATTTGCTTTCATGTTCATGGTTATCCATTGTAATGTCCAATTTTATACTGTGCTATTTCAGGGTGTTTGAAATATTTAGACCCCCAGGAGTGGCAGCATCTGGACCACCTTACCTGGATTGAGATGCTAAGCAGGGTCAAACCTGGTTAGGACTTGGATGGGAGAGCTCCAGTCAGTATCAGGGCTGTGGGATAGACTGCGAGGTGGGGCCTATTAGATAGGCCTGCCCCAGGTGACCAATGGACCCTGATGGGTTTCAGAGGGAGCTTAGGGGTTTTCCTGAGGATCTAGTGGGCAGTTAAACTGAGGCCTTTGTCGCAGCCATTTTACAAGTTCCTTGGATCCAATTGTTCCTATATAGTCTCTTGTTAAAATTGATCCCAGGGCAATTCCAGGATCCAAGTTGCTCTGGGAGATGAAATGCCAAAAGAGAACCTAATGCGCCATTGAAGGAAGGTAAAGAATGAATCCAACCAAGCACAGTTAAGAACCCATATTAGGGACTATGTCTTGGTGATAAGAGTGGCAAAACATAATTACTATAGAGTCACTATAAATGAGATGGGCAGCTATACAAATATGATAGATTGATAGATATAGATATAGATAAAGATAAAGATATTTGTCCACTCTTATTGTGATAACTTATTCCTTGCAGGGGAGGGATGAGACACAGGATCATCTGCAAGGCTGCTTTGAAAAATATTCTAGGCATCTGTTGGATAAAGTTCCTTGGATTTGCATGAAGTTGGACTCCAACTGGGCAAGTCCTATTGAGGTGACTGAGGCATGGCCTTGCATGGTTAGCTGGGATGAGTTTGAACCTGTAACTCCTGAGATAGTGGCAGGGTCCTCAGGACTGTGAACCCATCCACCTGGTGTTTTTTTTTTAGATCCGTATCTCTCCTGGCTGATCCTACCCAGGAGGTGATACGCAATTGGTCCATGTAATCTCGAACCTCTCTTTTCTGGAGAAGGTTGTTGAGAAAGTGGTCAGGTTACAGTTACAGACTAGAAGTGGATTATCTAGTCCCTTTCCAGTTAGGTTTGGGACCAGGACCTAGTATTGTGACAACATTGATTGTGCTAGTTGATGACTTATGTGAAACCCAGGACAGGAGTGGTGGGTTCAGGATGGTTCTCCTGGATCTTTCAGCAGCTTCCAATATCATGCTATCCTTCTGGACTGCATACAAGGATTAGGAATGGGGACACTGTATTGCAGTGGTTCTCTTTTCCCTGTGGTTGGTTCCAGTTGCTGATGGCAGAAGGGAGAGATCGAGCCAAAATCCTCGATGCGTGGGAAGCCAAAAGGCTTGACGCTCTCACCCCTCCGGTTTCACATCTACATGAGCTCACTGGGTGAGATCATCTGTTGGTTCTGAGTTAGGTATTGTCAGTATGCAGATGATACTCAGGTGTATAGTTCAAATGATGCTGTCAAGGTCTTGTCCCAGTGTCTGGGGGCTGTGAGGATCTGGATGGGGAGGGACAGACTAAAGATCAGCTTTAGCAACACCAACTAGATCACCTAATCCCAGAGAATTTCCATCATTAGTCCTGAATGGAATTGCACTTCCCTATTTTGGACTGGGTTGTAATTTGAAGGTTTTTCTGGACTTGTAGCTCCTGCTTGAAGAGCAGGCAGCAACTATGATCAGGAAAGCCTTTGCACAAATTCATCTTGGGTGCTAGCTGTACTCCTTCCTGAACTAGGTGGCTGTCCAGACAATCTTGATCACCTTGTAGGTGGACTATTACACATATGGACTAGTGCTCTACATGGGACTGCACATGAAGACCACTTGGAAGCTAACACTGGTGTAAATTCATGGGCATGGGCAGTAATGTTCTGCTTCATGGGGTGCACTTATCTCTTGGGTGCAATTCAAGGTGCTGATTACTACCTATAAAGCCCTTCATGGCATAGGACCTGACTATTTGGGGGATCATCTGTCATTTCCTCCCAGACAAAGTTGGCATGCTCTGGTTCCCATCAATCAAGCAGCAGCATCTGATGGAATCCAGGAAGCAGACCTTCTCTGTCACAACAGCTGCTGTTTGGAACAGCATCTCTTCTGAGGTTCACATGGCCCTAACTTGCCTTTGTTCAAACAGTCCTTAAAAACAGTTTTCCCAAAGCTTGGCTTAGGGTTAGCAGTGGGCCTCTTATGGGATTATGTATATTAGGTTATATGTTTCATTGCACAGTCCAGATGTCACTGTTCTTTCTTTATTATACAGTTTTCTATTGTTTTTAGTGTTGCAAGCCATCCAGAATCATTATGGAGTCAATTGGCCTTATAAATTTGATACAGATATATATATATATATATATATAGAGAGAGAGAGAGAGAGAGAGAGATGGTAGATAGATGGTAGATAGAAGAAAGAAAAAGAAAGGAAGGAAGGAAGGAAGGAAGGAAGGAAGGAAGGAAGGAAGGAAGGAAGGAAGGAAGGATAGGGATAAATTATATAGAGATGTTAATGTTTGCTTTGGGCCTATCCACTAATTTTTGGAATGCAACTCTTGGCTTAGAGAAAGTAGTGTACTGTTGATCAACTGATGGCAGTGATTGCCATGACTTTCAGACATTATATTTTCCCAGCTACATCTAGAGATGCCAGAGACTGAAACAGAGACCTTCTGCATTCAAAGCATGTACTCTGCTACTTAACTACTGTGGTCTTTTCACACAATGGTGCATGGAAATCTCCTAAGTCTCCACCTGTCATCACTTGCCATCACTCTGGAGGAATAGAGAGATATCAGGAAAGGGTATCGCATGATAAACTATTCCAGCCTCCTCAATATGATATCCTTTCAATGAATTTGGATTACAGCTCATAGAGTTCTGAGCCATCAAGACCAGTTATAGGAATCCAATAAAGCACCCCCTGAGCCTTAATCCCTCAAGAAATCAGTCCCCTTTGTATCCCTTTCTTGTGTCTGTTCACCAGTGTAGCTATCATGAAGGGTTAAGAGCTGACTGAGATACGAGACAGTGGTGGACATAAGGCTAGTGAATACCTCTTTAAAGATTTAATCATCAAGAAGGAACAGTACATAAGGAGTAATGTGGGCCTAAAGGAATAGAAGATCACAAGATCCCCAGTATATGTATGAGAAAATTCTTTGCTTGGAGCTATCCAAGGTTCTGCAACTCCATCTTGAAGATGCCTGCATGCCTGCCCCACCTTCAGGCATCTTTCATTTTGTATGTGTTCTTGCTTGTTGTGGGAATGGGATATGTGTGCATCCAAATATTATCTAACCCTGAGTTGAAATATGATGTTCACAGAGAAACCTGGCTGGTATAAATGATCAGCAGTGGGGCAGGAACGTCTAGGTGAAAAGAAGATTTCTCAAAATCTGGAACATTATCTACACAACTTACATATTGCTCCAGCAACCAAGAACACAATTTTAAGCAGTTTCTTGTGCTTGCACTGGAGCTGCTCACAGGTGGAAGCTAGAGAAATCTTAAGGTAGAAGCCCAGGGCTGGTCTACCATCAGTTTATGTAGGGGATCCCATACTGATGGGATCATTAAGATTTGGGAAAGTCTTTATTGATTATATGCATTTCAAGTATTGGGGCACTGGGTATTTGTACATGCATTTGTACACAAAATATATTTAGCAGTCATGAGTTTCTACTGAACCTTGTGAGATGGAACCAGAAGTTGAATAGGCTACATTCTGCCACTGGTCAGAGGACTGATCATCTTATATTCCCCTGCTTCAACAGGAGAAAAATTACCCTTTAGATAGATCCAGTAGCTCAACTTTTAAGGGCATAATGTTTAGGCTGCAATCTTATGTCCACCTGCCTCCCATTGAGTTTAATTAATTCAAAACAGCACAATACATTACTGACCTGACTTCACTAAAGACTAGAACCTTTTTTGTAGATGAACTAACTGTTCATCCATTAATACATGCATTTGGAAAACTTGAAGGTAATGTTATACATCTGAAAAATGCCTTCTTTTTGCTGCCCTTTCTTGGTTTTTATATTTTTTTTAAAGTGTCACTCAAATCTTAGCTGTAAAGAGAATATTACTAGACTTTTGAGTTCAAGAAACAGAAAGAGAGGGCAAGAAAATTAATGGAAGCAAACATGGGATTATGGAATTGTCATGTAGAAAAATGTCTGGTTTTTTTTTCTCCAGTTATTTTGTCATTATGTAATATTTCATCACATATTAGATCAATCAATTTTCTTTACTTACATACATAATTTCCTCATTAAGCAAAAGGCTAGCAGTTAAAATAGTCCAAGGATGGATGTCTATGAGTGCAAATGTATCCCCAGACAATTCTGTTGAGCCCCTCCAAGCTCCATGTCTTAGCTGACTTTTGTTTCTTTGCTGTGGCCAGGCCACAATGGGAGTCATGGTACCCACAACCAGCTGTCAAAATTCCAGATGTGCTCACTGGCCAAAAAAGATCAGAGTCCCTGAGACATCCTTTACAACTGTGAATGTAACTTCTTAAGCACGTAAGGCATATTATGTTCTACATTTATGCAACTCCAGAGCCCCATATCTGTTGTAATGTCCTGCTAAATGACAGAGTTCATTTGAAAGGGGTCTATAGGATCCCTTATCTATATTTTAGAGGAGAATAGCAGAACTAGCTAAACCTGACCTAAGAAGGCTCCTGGTTTCAACTAATCAATGGCCTTCTGGCTTTAAAAAGAGGGCAGATGGACCATTCCTAGCCTCCAGAAGAATGATCATGTTTGATTAAAACGAAAACCTCCCATCCATTCCCAATATATATTCATAACAACATTTGCTCTCTCTTTCACTATGATTTCACTTTCATTTAGCCGGTAGATGTTAGAGTATAGAAATACAGCAACTACAGTGATAAAATGGTTTCATCTCATGTGTTCAGATACAGCCGCAATACCAGACCTCCAGAAGCCAGCTAAGAGCTAAATCAGCTCTGCGAATCTTTAAGGACAGCCCCAAGGAACTGGTTTGAAACCTCTGGGTTTTATGTTCCCTCATTAACCAATCAGCATTGGAACCTAGTCCTCCAGAGGTGAAAGGCCAGGGTTGTTAACTTATTCCACCTCTGTATGTTTTCTACAATCGGCTAACAAAATGATTTTGAGAAAAATTGAAGCAGTGGGAGAGCTAATTGCAAGCAACCCCTTTCATTTTAGGCTGAATGGTCTCTGTCAGCTCACTTCAGTCTTGAAAATGACTGCTTTATTTATCCTCTGCTGCAATGCTGTCAGAGCACAGGAGTCCAGCTTTTTTAAAATGTTAAACTTTTCAATCCATCCTGGGGTGGAAATAATGCATCATCCTGTAACAACCACTGATTTCTTTAAAGGCTTTCAAGGATTCATCAGGCATATTTTCTACCAAATTGTAAAATAATAAGTTTTCCCAAACTCCATTTTACAGCAGTCTATCAAAGTTTATTTTTGTGTTTGTTGAAGAAGCTTACTGTAAAGTCTCTTCTTATGTAGAGTTTTACATAATTAAAACCAACTACTTAGTTAGAAAAGATATACAAATAAAAAAGAAGAAAGAGAAAAAGGAAAAAGAAAGATATATGAAAAGCGATTCCCCCTTCCTCCAGACAAGTATAAGCATTTACAGTAACTTAACACCTTCTCTGATATTACAGAAAAAGAAACTCTTGTTCCCATTTCTCATCTCTAAACAATAACCAAATTATAAAAGAAATTTCATCGATCAGTCTTACACAGCAAAAGCATTAAGAGTACCAGTAATAATAACCCATACGTTTTAAGCTTAAACAACTAAATCTAATTTCATTTTGACTTATAACTTTCTCTAATAAGTAAAACATTAAAAAAATCTGCATAAGCATAAAGAATATCAATAATAGTAACATATATATTTTAAACTAGATCCAATAGGTCCCTTTTATATACTAACCCCTAGCTTTCTCTAACAAATAGTAAATAAACCCTAATCCTTTTCTTTCTTTTTTTTAAATTAACTAGAATTATTACATTAGTATAATATTTTGAGGAAAGATGATGTGCTATTTTATAAATGAAGATATTATTAGCTGCCCACTCCTCAAAGCATTTTGATGGGACCAATCCCATTCATAAATTCATGAATGAAACTGTCATAAAGAAATCCATGAAATTTGGAACCACGTCCATTCCCTGTGCAGTATGAGCAGAACTGAATAAACTACCCAGTTTTTAAAAACATAAGATTGTCCCGCTCTCTCTCCAGCAAATTGCATAATGAAAATCTAATCTAAACTATCATTTGAAAATGCAAGCAATATCATGGTCTTTGTTCTGAAGTCAGTATCTGAAATGGCTATAAACTTTACCCAGTGTGCATTTCACTACAGGATGTTATGTTGTATGGAACACTGAGATAGACTGGAAGGAACACCAGTTCAAATATTAATTATACAATGAGCAAAACAACCACAAGGAAGGGCTACACTACCGCATGTTGCAGAAGCCCCCAAATGTTATTTGATTTTGTTATGTAGGAGAACTTTTGGGTGTCTGCATCTATCATCTCTAGCTAGCTATCATCTATCTATATCTATCATCTATCTATCATCTATAGTATCTATCTATATCTATCTATCATCTACAGTATCTATCTATCTATCTCTGTATCTATCTATCTATCTATCTATCTATCTATCTATCATCTAGTATCTATCTATCTCTGTATCTATCTATCTCTGTATCTATCTATCTATCTATCTATCTATCTATCTATCTATCATCTACAGTATCTATCTGATCGATATATTGATCTACATTCAAAACATATTAACAATTTTTTATCTGCCAAACATGCTACTGAAATATCCTGTTTGGTATAGATAACTTATGATAGTCATCTCATTTAAACAAAACATTAAATTTATGTTTATGGCCACAATTGGCCATATGGCAACAACAGAAACCCTGTTACTGCAAGCTATATTTATAGATTACCTTATTCTTCCTTCCATTTGGAGCAGCGGTTTTCCCCTCATTTTAGGAGACTTTTTTAAAAAATCACAGAATCTGGCACACGGGAAGAAAAACAGCAGAGCTATTCGGCTGCAGCATTTTGCCCCAGTCGAGGGTTCTATTTCCTGCCCTCTGAGGCTTTGGGGCCACAAGCAACTCTTCACCTCATTTCTTACAGCCGTTGGTACTTTCAAAAGCCCTGAGGCCATCATGTCTGACTCTCTGGTCAGTGGAAGAATCCAAATTACAGTGTCCTCCCCATCTGCAAATGTGACTTGTCTCTTCCATTCTCCTCTAAGAAGGAAAGAGAGGTGAGATAAAGAGATACCAAAGGAGATAGGAGCCTTGTTCTACTTTTGGCTCTGGACTGCCAACCACTTGCTTGGGTCTTACCTACATTGGCACAAGATGCAACATCAATAAATTATAGCTGATGGACTTTTTAAAAAAATATATGTTTCTTTACATCAGAGGTGAACATCTTTAGTCTTGTCAAGGGCCCATTTTTTAAATAATTGCTTTGCTTTAATATACAGAAGAAAGTGATAAAGATGAATAAACAGAAATAAGTTTTCTTTATTTCTCTTTTGTATCTTTTTTCTTCTGTATATCACATTTAAATACAGTAAAGCATACATTCATTTTTTTAAATCCTGTAGGTCCTTGACTAAAGTTGTTCACCTCTGATCTAAATGTATAGAGATGGATCTACTCATGCAGTCTGTGTCCATGAAGAGAGAATACTTAAATAAAGATTTGGAGGAATGGGGATTATTCTTGGTAACTTAAGATGGATAATATCTCGCAAATTTCTTAGTTGCTTAGCTGCTTCTAAGTAATGTGTAAGCTGAACTTACAGGAAACACAGTCTCCTGTGGCTTTGTCTCTTCAGCATTTAATATACAGAGCATATTGCTTCTGAGAAATGATTTTAATTAAGCTAGCCATGCAGTAGAAAGAACCAATGAGATAATGTATTCTGGAGACTGTAATTATATATATGCAAAATAACAATCTTTGGTTGTGTCCAAAGGAACATGGCCTACATAAAGAAAGTATGGATAGGTATTGTTTGGGGATCATGACCTTGAAATCTGTCAGGAACCACTTTCTAGCAGTGGGCATGACCAGGTCAAAAGTGAGTGGAGTTATGGGAGTGATACTTACTGTGATTCAATACTCAATTAAATAAATATATTTATATTCAGGCATTCACTTTTTTCAGTGTGTACAAGACTCCCTTCCTCAGCTTTGCAGACAGAAACTATCAATTACCCAGAACAGAGCTGTGAACCATTTAAACTTCCTCATTTATCATAATGTTTGGGTCAAAAACCCTTGAAAGTGATTTCAACTCAGGGATAAGATTTAAGGAATCTTTCCTATTTCCTCTGATCAAGTTAGAAATCCTGGAGGGAAGAGAAATCATATTGTTCATGGAATCGCATAAAAGATACACCTTCAGTTGCAAGCTTTGCAAAATATTTCTACAACAAATAGGGTTAGCATGTGGTTATAATTACAGTACCACATGGAACTATTTATGAGATTACCTAAAATGCAACAGCACCAAATGAGGTAAAGCACAGGCAAGCATTCCCCAAAATGATGCATTTCTGACTGCACTGGGCCACCATCTTCCATCATTATGCTTGTTAGGGATAATGGAAATTCTGGAACAACAAGAGTGTGGATTGCCAAATGAGTGAAGGCTGAAGAAAGAAACACAGGCAAAATGGCAAGGAATGGTTGTGGGAAAATGTAATTTATTCTGGAATTATCTCCTTCATTTCTTTCAGACGGTGTTCCCATCACAGGCTGATTAACTCCGAGTGCTGAAGTAATGCAGACAGTATAACCGCAAAATATATGAAAACTGATGTGCAGAATTATTTTGTAATGGCAGCCTTCTTCAAAGCAGAGAATGCCTTAAGGTGATTAATTTGTACATAAAGAGGATGCTACTCAAGATATTTGAAGAATAATAATAGAAGAACTGCCTTCTTGGCTTGGCTTCAGTACAGATTATCAAACCATAGAAAACTAAGGAAGGATTGTGTGTTTGATGTAGTGCTTTGTTCTTATCTGTTTTGGTTGTCTTCTTTTCTTGTGAAAACATGTTCACCCTATACTTCCTAGATATTATATTTCTAAACTTTGGAAAATGGCATCATGTTCAACAAACTTAGCTTTTCTTTTTCCTTTTCCTTTCTCTTTTAGCCCTTTCAATACTGGTGAATGTCTTTCCAACATAAACAGATAGCAACAGTACCGCTTATCATGCTTTTTTTTTTTTTAAATGGTATACTAATCACTCTCCCAACAGGGCTTGAATGTATAATACATGGGGACTGCTTAGGAAAAATAGAAACATCCATCTAACTGGAATATCTTCCTATGAATAAAGCACTATTAGTCAGTAGCAGGGAGGGTAGCTGGCTTTGTGTCCAGCATTATAGACGATAGTCATCTGGTTGAAGGAATATCCATTCAAAAGCCAGCTAAAAAATAAAGAACAGTAAAACAGTTGAACCGGGGCCTTAATTGTTCCTATCAAGAGAAGATTAAATGGACACCCAGATCATCTCATTACTGTATTCCCTACTATGATGAGATGTAATGGCATTTCCCTTCCAATTTAGTATTTCTAAATTTGTGTCTATGGAGACTTATATGAATACAACAGTTTTATAAAAAACAGAATCTTATTTTCTCCTCTTTTGTGGGGAGGGAAACAAGATGATCCTCCTGTTTCTTGGCAGGGCATAAGTCACCACCTTAAAGGCAGAGGTAGAATTTAGGGAGACAACGATATAATATTAGTAGCCATGGGAGGTCAGAAAAAAAAAAAAGATTGTCTTGAAGCAGTGTCCAAATAATTTCATGATGGGAGATGGACGGCTATTCTGAAGCCAGGAAGTGTTGGGAACGAACTAGTTGTATTCTGAAGTCTCTACCAACTCTACAATTCTATGAATCTATAAATCTAACCCTCCCCGCAAGTCCTGCTCTGCTGCTTCATTGTGACTGAGAAGTATACCTGGGAGGGATGAGTGAAGAACTCTGGGAATGTATGCTAAATGTATATAATCCCAGAAGGACCTCCCAAGGCATGAAGATATTCAGATACCATGATGTGTCTATACCTACAAAGATCAAAATAGTGCAAGCAACAGTATTCTCTGTGGCACTCTGTGGAAGCAAAAGTTGGACTGAAGCAGGATAGAAAGAGTACTGATGCTTGTGAACTTTGGTGATGGAGAAGACTCCTGAGAATGCCATGAACAACCAAGAAAACAAATGGATCATCAAACAAATCAACCCAGAGTTCTCACTCGAGGCACAAATGACCAGGCTCAAATGATCATATTTCAAACACATCATGTGCAAACCTAGCTCTCTGGAGAAGCTAGTCCTTTACATATTCTGTTCCCAAATTATTAAGATTTTAAAACCAGGTACAGAAACAAGCCTGGAGTCATTATTCTGACTCAGAAGTCTTTCCACTCCATCAGCAAGAAACAAGATACCAACAATATTCCTTGTGAACAATGTATGTTCTGTTGTTGAATTATGAATCCCCACTTAGGCGATGTACAGTTAAAACAGCAATAATGCTATAAAAATGAGCACACATAAAATAAATAAAGCATAAAACAAATGACACCAGAGGCAATTCAGTCATAATAATCAAATCCTCTTGAATCAATGTTTGGGGAAAAACTAGGTCTTCAGAGCCTTACAGAAGGCCAGCAGAGTTGGGGCCACCCAGTCTCAGGGGGAATTCTATTCCATGGAGCAGAGACAGTGATAGAGAAGGTATCGGTCCCATAAGATGACATTACTTAAGAGACAAGACCCAGAGCATGCCAACCTTACTGTATTGTATCTGATTGGCACTGATAACTGGAGACAGAGAGTCCCACAAATAACCAGGCCCAGTATCATGAAGCATTTTAAAGATGATCAGTAGCACCCTGAATTGGATCTGGAAGCCCACTGGCAGCCAGTACAGCTTGCAAAGTAGCAGTATTATGTGGGTGTACTGAACTACCTCTGCTGCTGTATTCTGGAGCAGCTGAAGCTTCTGGATGGTCCTCAAGGTCAGCCCTATGTAAAGTGTATTGCAAAAATCCAGATGAGAGGTGACCAAGGCATGAGTGACTGTGAGCAGAGCCTCTGACCCTGTAATGGACACAACTGGTGCACAAGATGGTTTTGTGCAAAGACCTGCCAACCCATGTCTGCCAGGTCTTCAAGCAGAGTTGTGAATTTAGGAAGAGCCCTGTATTGTGTACCAGGTCTGTCTAGGGGAATGCAAACTCCTTTACAACTACATATGAAAAATCTCCACTAATTTACAGCTAAAGAGAGATTTTCTGAGTGATAGGATAAGAAAATTCCATTTGGTAAGTCAACATGATTTCTGGATTACTGTGATGGAGGACTTGGATGAGGAGGTTCAAGGTCATGGGCGGAAGCATCTCCTCAGCCCACAGACTGAGCGTGTGAAAGCAAAGAGGATGACTGGCACCACCCTAAGGAATTCGTAGTGTTTAGTTGCAGACCTTGGGAGTTAGAGTGAGTCTGGCGAGATTCCGTCTAGCAGGTGCAAGCTAATAAAGAACACAGCAATTCCAGGACCGTCTCATGGAGTTTCTTGGGCTGAACCTGACATCAAGAACCTTGACAGCATCATTTGGAAAACCAAGTTCTGAGATATATCATCACATGATGGATGACCTCACCCAGTGGCCACATGAAAATGTTAAGCAGGAACAAGGAGAGGATTGAGCCCCAAGATACCTCACAAAGCAAGAGTTGAGGGTTAGACCTCCCCCTCTCACCATTGCCAGCTAGAACCAGGTCTGGAGGAAGGAGGAGAATCATTGCACACTGTGCTGCTCACTCTCAACCCCTGAGCTGGTCCAGAGGAATACCACGATCAATTATATTGATCACTGCTGAGAGATCAAGGAAGGTCAGGATGAATGTACCACCCCCACCTCCGGTCCCATCACAGGCACCCAGAAGTGCAGTCAGCGCTGTCTAAATACTGTGTCCAGGCCTGAAACCTGATTGAAAGGGATTCAGATATTGGGGGGAGGGGGGACGGCGGCTCCCCTTTCCCCAAAAGCTTAATTTCCCAACGTCAGAGCTGGGAAAATTGCCACTAAGAGCAGCCTGTTACTATTATGGAACCTTTCAAAGGACTATGTGATATGAAAAGAAAATCCTGATTCAGTCCATCAAAACTCAGCAGGAGCCCTGTGGGAGCCAACCCCCGCCCCACCCCCAATTTCCATCTTGCCACTCCAAGGCCATCATCCCAAAGCCTGTGAAAATACATGGGGCATCACAAATATTGACCTACAGTTAATACAACGGTGCCCCACATATTTGATCATTTCCCCCGTCTGTCACATTACAAATGACAATCATGCAGCATTCTTTGGTAGGAGTTTGGAGGGTACATCCAAGGGGGCGACACTCCTGGTTTATCCCACAATGGGCATCCCTTGGAGTTGATCGAGCCAGGAGGCCTCTAAAATGTGGATTTTTGGTCTGGAGAGGGAGCTTACCCCTCCCACACAGCAGAGGGCTGTGTGCCAAAGACCTTTGTGCTTGGCCTTTGCGGTTAGGTGACTTTACGCCTCCAGATCTGGTGCAGGATTTTGCTTTGCTACCTTCAGAAGTCAGGCTGAATTTCCTGAAGGTGGCAGAGAGTTTTAAGCAAGGGCCCTCCGCTGACCTCCCCGTGACATTACTCATGAATAACCAGGTCTGTTGCTGGCTCTCCGGCTTCATTTTCTCTGAGGAAATCTTCTGTTAAGGGGCAACAGTTTTCCATTTCAGTCTGGCAGCTCCAGCCAGCTGCTTGTTATTTCACTCGCCTGAGCCTGACAAGCTAATGGCGTGTTGGATTTGCACTACAAGGCCCCGCGTGGACCTTGCTCCTCCCTCCCTCAAGCAGGAGAGCCCTTGTGACAGATGCAGCTCTCTTGCCATGGATTGTGACTCTGTTTCCATCCCAAATTTTCCAGTCAATGAGGCCTCTCGAAACAGCTCGCAGCAGTTAAAAGGGGATGCCCAAGGCCACAAAGAGGAGCTGCCCTTAAACAAAAATGTAGAATAGGCCCCACCTTGGAGCTTGCACACTAAATGATGGGATATTGAAGGGAAAGAGAATGGAATAAGATAGAGGAGTAAGAGAGGTGTGTGCTTTGCTTTTATTCTGAGAGGCTTCCTTTGTTTCGTTATTCATTTATCAGTGTTTCTCAATCTCAGCAACTTTCAGAGGTGTGGACTTCAACTCCCAGAATTCCCCAGCCAGCATGGCTGGCTGGGGAATTCTGGGAGTTGAAGTCCACACCTCTGAAAGTTGCTGAGATTGAGAAACACTGATTTATCACAATCCCATTTCTTCTCCTTTCCATTGGCTAGATGTTCCTTCATAAGTTACATTCCCTTTTTTGCTTTTTTTCGGGGGTCGTAAGCCGTGGGGCTGATTTCAGCCAAGCTCAAGACAGCTGCCATTTCTGTCCCAGAATAGCCCAGATGTTGCACTGTTCCCAAGCATATTGAAAGGGAGAAATGGCTGTCTCTGCTGGTTGCTGCCACTAACTGCCTATTCCCTTCCAACGGACCTGAAATACTGTAATAGTTCCGCATTCTGATAAAATCAAATAGCAAAAGAGGTTCAAAAGAGGTTGCCCAAGTCAACTCTGCTAATGTGAAAAGAGTAACCCCCTCATCCTGGAAGGCAGGGATATAAAGTTGACTAGTGGCAAATGGGCTCCTTCTTATCCATGACATGTTTTTTTCATAACAGATGAAAAACTGTGCCAGACTGGAACAATTCAGCCGCTTTTCAGGCATCCCACTCTAGTGAAAACTGTTAGAGGGGAGAAATCATTTTGATGATGACAATGGACTTGTTAACAACAGATCGATGAACAGATAGAACTTGACGAGTGAAGCTGCAATTTTAAAATTGCTTGCTTTCTTATTTGGCTCAGAGGAAGAAGGACAGACAACTTATTCAGCCTATAATGTGAGGATGGTAATCCAGCAACCTCCTAACTTTCTTGGGGGAGGGGATTTATGAATGTGTATGTACAGTATATGGACTTCTGAGGACTGCCAGAGTAATAATATGTGATAGCATAGTCAAAATCAAATCAAATCAGTTTATTAGAGCCATAAGGCCAGATACAGTAAAATATCTAATAGTAGAACTGTTAGATACATCTCTGATTATAATAGACAATGAGTAAAATTGGATCTAAAAATAAATAAGAA
The DNA here is from genome assembly GCA_030867105.1 of Liasis olivaceus. Classification (NCBI taxonomy): domain Eukaryota; kingdom Metazoa; phylum Chordata; class Lepidosauria; order Squamata; family Pythonidae; genus Liasis; species Liasis olivaceus. The sequence goes on from CM061351.1 coordinate 16,420,442, forward strand.
CATATATAATAAAATAAAAATAGTATAATAAAAAGTAATGAATAAATGAGCATCCAAACTTAATTAATGGTGCGACCTATTGTATAGATGGTAGCACAAAACGGGGCGACTTGAGAGGATATTTTGAGTCTTTGTCCAAAAGAAGTAACAGTAAGTAGAAATCATACTCCCTGCCTGAAAATTTTTTCAAGATCGGATAAATGAAGACCTGTCTAGAGCAATATTTCTCAACCTTGGTGACTTTAAGATATGTGGACTTCATCCCCATGCTGGCTGGGGAATTCTGGGAGTTGAAGTCCACATATCTTAAAGTTGCCAAGGTTGAGAAACACTGGTCTAGAGTCCTTATATAGGGAGCAACATAGTAGCATATGGCTTAGAGTTTCTATTGAGCCATCACTTCATGGACATAACAGGGGAGACATGGGAGTAAGATAGCATAGTAATTTGCTTTTCATGCTTTGGGGGATATGGGGAAATTAAATTGTGGGAATGCCATATATTTTGCCTTTTAGTACCAAAATGCAAAAGTTTTCACCTTTATTTAGCTTAATAGATTTAGCAAAATAGATATTTTGCTGCTGCATGCTGGTGGTGCAATATGGGAGGGGCTCCAAATCTTCAATTTGGGGTGGGGAGTCTGCCGGTGGCCCATAGATTTTAGGTTATGCACCCATGTACTAAGGAACAATGATGGTGACCTGAAAGTTCAAGAAACATACTACAAGAATTGGATCATCACCATTTTGAGAGCAGCTTCTGTTATTAGGGTGGCTGAAAAATATTTCCTATTAATTATCTAATTACAAACTACTTTTATCTCTTTGGAAACCAAATACAGTATCAGAAAAGCTAGGATGCCATGGAACATGTCTTTAGGCAGCTGAAAAAAGGAGTAAAATTCTTCAAGGGGAGTAAGATTTTAGTTTGGTGTTGTTGTTTTTTAAGGTTTATTTAAGAACATAAGAGCCCTGTTAGATCAGACTAAGGGCCCGCCTACTGCAGCAGGTGCTGGCCAACCAGATGCATTTGAGAAGCTCAAGAAGAAAGGAGAAAACCTTCTTCCATTGTTGCTTTGCAGCAGCTGGTACTTAAGCCAGACTACTTGTAGATTCAGGAGGTAGCACAGAGGCACCAAAATAGGAGCTTCCATACATTGGTCTGATCCTTTTTTCCAAATAATTCAAATTGCCTGCTGTCACCCTAAATGAGATCATTTCCATATTTATTTCATTAATGTAGTAAAATGCTGCTTGGAGCTTTTGGTTGGAGGATTGGAAATGAAATCCTCTCAAGAGAGAGACGGAGACAACAAGTATGTAAACGCTGATTGCAGGAAAATGTGATAACACTCTTCAAGCACCAGCAGGGATGTGTACAAAAGAAAGTCAAGACTTATTTTCCATCATCCCAGACTGCAAGACTAGAATTATTGCCTTAATTTAGAGGAGGCCAGATTTCAGAGGAATGTTAAGATAAACTTTGTAATGGTAAGAGACTATTGGCAGGGTCAATTAGCTAGGGAAGTAGTATGTTAACCCCTTCCAACTCTATGATTCCATAAAATGCTGAAAGCTAAAATTGGGGGTGCTGCCCTTTAGGTCAGTGTTTCTCAATCTTGGCAACCTGAAGATGTCTGGACTTCAACTCCTGGTTGGGGAATTCTGGGAGTTGAAGTCTACACATCTACAAGTTGCCAAGATTGAGAAACGCTGGTCTAGGTAGTGAAAACTTTATCACATAACCTCAACAAAGCTGTAGACTTAATAGAATTGCCAAAACTTTCTTCTGGGGTTAATGGGCAACTGGTTTCCCTGTTAAATTGGTTGTTAGCATCTCAGCCTCTGATCTATTCATTTCACAAAGCTAATTATAGGCTCAGTAAATAGGGTGGCATTTTCTCATAATGATGATCATGCTTTCAAACTTGGAGTGTATTAAGCTGTTTATGGAATGACACTGTCAGGCCAGCACTTGACATTCTCCAAAGGTGGACCACTATCAGGCTATAAGAGTTACTCCCTATCTCTTTTTTCCCTGTCCTTTTATGGATGTAGTTCAGCCTCCAGTAGCATACAGCTAGACAATAATGGGAAGTATGTAGTGGGGTGTCAGACACTGTGACCTCTTCTTCACTTAAATAATCTGCATGCAGGGAGACAGGCTGATATTCTATTATCAGTCCAGTAGCCAGGCAAGAGCTATACAGTAGTTCTCTCTGGATATGAGTGTGTGTGTGTGTGTGGAAAAAATTTCAGTGAAAACTTTTACAAAGCACCCCTTTGAAGCTGCTTTGTGAAACAACAAGGTCAGTTCAACAAGGTCCTTCCACTTCTAAAAGTCTTCTCCAGTCATTCTTGTAGCTCCAACTGCTTGAACTGCCAGACAAGATCATGGAGTGATGCCATGTGCCTCTGTGAGGTCCATCTCATCACTTTGCTGCCTTGATGAGGGAACTATTTTACCTCTGTAGATCCAAGGGAGTGTGTCCACCTCCTACTCTCCAAATGGATATATTCCAGTCATCATAATAACTTGAGACTAAATAGTAAACTATTCTTGAGCCCATGTTTTTGCAATTGCTTCTTTTAAGCTTGCCTATTTTTCACTTAATATTATTGCCATTAATGAAGAATGACTACCTGGGCAGGTCAGGAAGGTGTGAGTGAAAGCAGAGTTTTGCCCTTGTGAGTGTATTGGATTCTTTGCTACTATTCCAGATGTGAGACAAGGAACTGTTTTGCTGCCAATGATAACAAGCTTGAGTGGCCCTGAGTTTTTAGTGAACTCATCTCATCTTTCAGAAGCTACAGAGCTGCTATAATGAAATCATTCAATACAATGATTCAGTTGAGAGAGAAATGTTGGTATCTCAAAGATTTAGTGAATTCCCTGTCTGGCAAACAGAAGCTTTTGACAAAACATCTGTCAGCTGGGAACATCTGTTTGACTATTACCCTGACAATAAACAATTCAGGATGTAGGGCAATACTGCCTGCCAAGGAGGGGACAACTTAAATTGCTTTTGTCCCCCTGAATCTCTTGTTTGAGTCCCCAGAGTCATCACCTACCACATTCGCTGAAAATCAGTGACATACCACAACTATAATATAAGCCCTAAAATAGGCTTAATGTGGTTTTAAAAACACCTACACCATCATTAAACAAAAAACACATTTGCATCAGGGCTCTTCTCTTGTGGATCTTGCCCCTCCCAAAAATATCAAATGTAGCCTGTGGCTGCCAAAAGGTGACTTCTTCTATGTCTAATAAAAAGGAGGCTATATTTCTTTTATGAAGGGCAGCCACATCCATATAATCAGATAACCAGGGGATCTCAAAGTTATTGAAATACTGCAGGGCTGAGAACACTAATTCTCTCTTTTAAAAAAGGGAGGGGGCTTCTACACAACTTTAAAAGGTACAGGTGCCCTGTCCCATATCAAATTTGACATTCTGAAATGTAAACATATGAAGCAGGCAAGGACGCACTAAGGGTTTTAGACTTCTTGGCAATCTTTTGATTGTTTGGCTTTTGTCTGATGTCAAATATCAAATGCCACGAGATGTCAACCATCAAAAACTGTCAGACGCTATTAGATATCTGTTCATGCTTGTGCAATACCAAATACAATTGCATGTCAGCTATCAAGAACTTTGCATGACATCCCTTCTGATATGGCGTGATGGCAAACGGTTATATGATAGTCTTTCAAGAAATATGAAGCAGGGGATAAAAAATGTAATAATTATGTAGGTAAAATTCTTAATTTAAGGATATGTTGCCAAGATGTCACCAATCAAGTGCTGTAATATGCTATATTTTATTGCCTCTCAAGTACTTAAAACAGCTCTCGTATGCTCCAGAACATATCAAATACAGTCAAATTCTAATTAAATTATGTCATCTGTCGAACACTGTCAAATGTTTAGAGAGTATTTAACATCAAAATTTGTAGAGAATTCTGAGTTTAATTTGTAAACAAAATTGGCTTTGGCCATGCAACGTGTGGTGTTTGTATAGGAGAGTCGGTGTTTCTATGGCTCCAGTTCTAAACAGAATTAAATGTCTAGTGTTGTTTGCCATCTTTGTTAAGTTTTCCACCATAACTACTACAAATAGATCTGAGCCAGTGGTGGAAAACGCCTGGAGTTAAATACATCTTACTGGTACATTTAAATCTTCTCAGGTTTCAGCATGCATTGTTTTATTTCTTTTCTTTTTTATATAAAGAGAAACACTGTCTTTATGAGATCATCATATCAAACATCCTTTGAATGCTTCTGGAGACAGACTTCTGTTTCCTATTGTCATTTGGTGACAAGATCAAGCCCTGAACTTGTATCTATTAATGGATGGTGGGGACACAGAGGGAGACAGTAAGAGGCGCAGGAATGATTTGGTCTGCCTTGGCTTCCTCCGAGCTTCATTAGGCACTTTGCCAGAAAGGTAAAGAGAAACAGAACCCTGAAAATGGGCCTCAGCAGTTCTTTCTGCTATCTGGGGGGGCTAAGTGTGAACCGTCAGCCAAATTCATTTAGTTCCCTTTACATAACTGTCAGCTTCACTCAAGGCAATTCCTTCTCCTTGATTGCAAGGGGAGAAAGGCCGTTGTTGCCCTGTTCGCTTCATCACATCAGACCCCATTTGATGGGGCTGACAGTAACTGCTTGCTAATTACGGGGCAGAATGGCTGGTACAAGGTTTTGTTGTGTCATTGGTTTCCTTGAACAATTTGGTGATTGTTTTATGAGAATATTGGGCAGTCAAGATTCTGCACTTTCACTCCAATTAACCCCCTTTGGCTGTCACGGCCTGGAGCTGCTCTAGTGGAAGGAAGGGAACAGAATAATAAGTCAAGGAGCCTCTCCCTGAGAACGACCACTCCAACCTGAAGAGCAAGGCTGGCTGGCATTATTTTCAATGTGCTCAAGAGCCACATGCTCAAGATTAGGGGATCTGCTCATGCGTCCCTCTTGCTTCCAGACATTTATAACCATGAATTTCATTCATGAAGAAAGTGCACAGAACTTAGCTTTTTCTTTTATGTACGGAAGCAAGAATCGTTCGTAAAGCTAGAAATGCATGTAGAGCTATAGTGAATCATCTTGGTGTAAACTAGTGTTAGCTATGTTTGCTTCTCTTTGCCTTATGTCATGCCTTTGGGTTGTTATGTCTTTCTATGCTCTGTATAACTTTGCAGAGTGTGATAGCTATGTATATGTGTATGTATGTTAATCCATATGTGTCCAGAGGTGGCTAGTTTCAGATGCTGGGTTAGCCAAAGATTTGGGTTATACATTCTCTGCAAGTTTCTTTCAGACTTTTTTACAAATTGCAATGAAATTATTTTTTTCCCCCAAGGGAGCCAATTATGACATTAAACAGACATAGGCACATATACATGCACATGCGCGCACACACACATACACACACCAAGTACTATGCACACATTTAATCGTCCAAATTCCCAGATTCTCTTCTTTTAAAGATTTTCATTTTTTTTTAAAGGTTTCTGGGGCAAACCTTTTTATACACGAGACTGATCACATATTGTAAAATAGAGTAAATGTAGTTGGACTGTCCCATTAGTAGCTGTTGAATTATTTTGGTTTCTGGATCTTGGACCATTGACCAGATCATGAAATACCCTTAGGATAAGGGACACAGTTTGTTTGAATAAAGATAGAATAGAAAAGTGATGAACTTGTTGATCTGACAATCAAGTAGAGAAAGATGAGACTGCTTTTTTCACAGATCACTAACTTAATGATTCAGTAAAGATGTAGTGATGGCCACTAACTTCAGACTTCAATTCATGCTTGAAATGCATGTTAAGGTTAATGCATGTCATGGGAAGAGTTCTGTACTCAGCTATTTCTAACTCAGACTTCTACACACTGATCTGCTCTGAGTGATGGTCCAAGGCATATTGATCCATGAAGTGAAGGGCAAGATAGTATCTTCTCCTCAGAATTACCAAATGGACTAGTTGCATTCTATAGCCTGAGAGCAATGCAAAAAGAGTCCTTCTTTGCATGGCAGAGCAGCAAGCTTCTGATAGTTGGGGCATCTTCAAGAGGGCTCTAGGAGTTAATGCCACACCTTAACTTGTGCCCAGTATGTGACAGACAAACACAGAGCTTTCAGTAAAGGCTTCATATGAACTGTGTATCTGAAAGTGCTTAGTGGCCTAACTGCTGTATTTTATATCAATTATATCTTCCAGGCACTTTTTAAGATAGTTCCACATGGAGCACGTGGCAATAGTCAATACAGAAGGAAAGTTACAGATTGCTGTTGCCAAATCCACCCAGCTTACCTGTAGTCCCAGCTGTGGAAATGTGTTCCTTGCCACTGCTACTACCTGTGAATCCAGTGACAACTGAGAATCAAGGAGCACTTGTACACCATGGACTTGCTGTTTAAGATTTGAACCCTATCTAACCTCAAATCCTATGTACCAGTCCCACCTCTGCATTGCCTGGATTTCATTCTTGCTTATTTTCCCTCATATAGCCCTTTACTGAATTTAAGTGTCAGTACCATTCAGAAGTACTTATCCAGCATCATGAACCAAAACTGTACAGGGATCACAGAATTCCATGCAGCACCAAGGAGAACTTGTGGGCATTACATCTCAGTTTGGAAAGCAGGATATTGCAGGAGCAGAAAGTATGACAAAGCAGGAACAGAATACAGAGATCAGGAAGAACAATGGATCGAGGTAGCATGCCGCGACCACTTTTTCTTGCCACTGGAAATTGTTTCCATGGCAAGAAGGGAGAGTGGAAGAGAAGTAAAAGTCAACTGAAGACAGGAGGGTAGGGCTAAATGATTGGGGGCAGCAGTACAGGGACCACATTTGGTGGTTCATTTTTGCTGCAAAATGGAGAGCTGAATTCAACAGCACATACACATCCTTGCTGAAATTCAACAGCAGTATTTCTGATGGGGATTGTTTGTTTGTTTATTTACTGGGTGCCTTCAAGTCAGTGTTGACTCCTGGCAATTACTTGGACAAGTCCCTGCAGTTTTCTTGGTAAGATTTCAGAAGTGTGGTTTCTGCCATTGCCTCCTTCCTAGGGCTGAGAGAGAGGGACTGGCCCAGGGTCACCCTGAAGTGGGACTAGAAATCGTGGTCTCCCGGTTTCTAGCCTGGGGCCTTAACCACTACACCAGACTGGCTCTCCTGATGGGGACAGTGGCTCACGTTTTATGGAGTTGGGTACTTTTGCCATAGTGCCTTGCACAGGTAAGAGTAGAAAAGTAAGTGATTGGTCCTTTCCTTCTCAAAATCTCCAAGTTTTTTGCAATATGAAGACAATGCAGATATTTTGGCAAGATGATTACCTTCCCAGCCACAAGGGCCAAATATCATTTTTCCTGCACCTAAGAGTCAGAAATGATTGCAAAGAAAACACAGATCATCCCAAGTTTCTTACTTCATCTCTTCAGTAGAAAGCCCAAATCATTTTAGGAAGGAACAGTATGACTTTCACCAGTATCAGTTTGTGAAGTTCTGTTTCAGTTTATAAACTCAGGAGCTACCAGCTTAAATGTACTAGTTTTCCTTCTCCTGAGAGCAATAACAGAAGACCACTTAACAACTTTAGTTGTGGCACAATATCCTCTCTGTTGTATCCTTAGTCGTTTCCTTTGTAGGCATTCTGAAGAAAAACAGATATTTTGCTTAAGCAACAAGAAGTCCTTAAATAAATACATTATCCTGGAGTGGTCAGAAAAAATCTCTGGGGAATTCCACAACCTGCCTATTATTCCTCCCACTTGGTTAAGAGGTTTAGTGGGCTGACTCAGGCCATTTCCTCACTAAAGACTTCTAGCTGTTATAGTGTCATTCAGCCACGCTGGTCCACTATATTGGTAATGAAGACAGGATTTATAGTGACTCAACAGTGGTTAGCTGATGCTAAAAATTGCTAGTGAGGAAACAGCTTTGTGTAACTAGTGTCCAGTTGGCTGATCTGGATTTCTATCCAGTCTAGTCTACCTACCTAGCCAGAGGAGGGAGGATTCAAACTCTGGACATCAAAGGTATAAATCCTGTGGCTTCTAAAGGCCAAGACTGAAGCTTCAGGGAAACTTTAGTTACCGAGTTGTAATTGCTAATGAGAGAAATGAGAAATTAATAAACTGATAGCTGCAAAGTAAGCAGACTCACAACCTCTAATTTTCATTAAATGTAATGCAAATGAAATTAAACCCAATATCGTTTTTATCACAGCACAACCCTAAAGTGTTGTCCTGGGCCCTGGCATATTCTCAAAAGCCTTCAACCCCCAAAAGCTGGCTTCTCTGCAGTTCAAAGGACTGTTGAGATGAAATTATCCAAATACCACAGGACAGAAGATGTGCACATGCAGGAGTGTCTTGTTGGGGGGGGGGGGGGGGAGGTCAAAGAAGTCAAGATGACCGTGAGATTGAAGCCCTGCCCCTTTTTTATCCTGCGACCCACCTGCATACATGCAAGTTGTTGATATGTATCCAATCTGTGATAGCAGGTAAAACATGGCTGTTGTGTAAACCAGTGTTTCTCAGCCTCAGCAACTTTAAGATGTCTGGACTTCAGCTTCATCTTAAAGTTGCTGGGTGGGGAATTCTGGGAGTTGAAGTCCACACATCTTAAAGTTGCTGAGGTTGAGTAAACTACTTACCCCTGTCCTTATTCATCTTTCTCCATTACAATAAATATTATCTGTTCTGCCCAAGAAATTAAGCTCCCCGTTTCCATTTGAGCTTTGATCACTTGTTCAGACTCTTCCCCCTTCCTCTGACACCCAGTCCCTCCTTTGTTCTCGACTGCCCTGCTTCCTGCCCGGTTTCATTCACTTCCCAATTTGTAGGAGACAATGCCTATCAACTCCCTCTACGATTGAATTTTTGAGCAAACCTGACAGTCACACACATGGCATCCTTAGACCACTTTTGGTCCCCATGTTGATCTCAGTCTGGACCCTTCAGTCTGTTAGCTGCCATTTCATTCACAGCTGTGTCTTAGGGCTACTATATCTAGGCTGGAAAAATCTGGGTAGCTCCCAGGTGGCAGCAACAGGATGCCCAAAACTCCCAGCTCCTTTATTGTCATTTAATGAGTTCTCTGGTCTTTTTTCAGCCCAGATGTGATAGCAATATCCTTTCTCCAAGTTGCTGTTGTCCCTAAGCAGAGGCTTTCATTGGTGCCCAGCAGGATCCCTGCCTCTCCTGACTTTGTCAAAAGATTCTCTTCTTTAAAACAGATGAAATGGGAATCTACAGGCTGCGAAATTCTTCTTAAAAACAGGCCTTCAGTGACTGGTCGTGCCCATTATGGCAGCCATTCTTCCATTACAACTGATTTTAGGAAGAACCCACCAGGTGCTCTCAAAATTCCCAGTGTGCCCTGTATGGCACCGAGGCATTGTGGGAAATTTAAGTGTTAGTTCGATCCCTGGCATTGACTGAAATGCTGCAAAGCAAACACATGAAGGAGGCAGAGTCGGGGGGGGTCAAAAAAGTCAAGATGACAGCCACAACCTTAGGATTGAAGCTCTGCTCATTGTATGTGCATTACACGTACAATGCATGTAAAAAGGGGGTGAAGCTTCTACTGTTCAGTCACGGCTGCCATCTTGACTTTCTTGAAGCCCCCACGGGCGCCCCTTCAAGGAGAGGAATTTGCTGAGGGCCTTTTCAAGTTTGGCACTCATTTATTTTAGCCCTTGGACCATAAGGGAGTTCATTTAAGATTCAACAACCCCTTGTCAAATCTGTTTGCTGCATCCGTTCATGTGAATTCAATGTGACCAAAACATACAAATGTTTTTTTAACTACATGAGCACATAATTAACAATGCTTCACAAACTACTAGTTAGTAATGTAGCGCATTTCCCCCTATGTACAAGGCTGTCAGTAGACTTTAGAAGAAGTCTGACAAAGTAGGCAACTGGGGGGCAATTCAGGTACTTTGGACTACAACTCCCATAATCCTTTTGCCACTGGTGATATGAGCTGGAGCTGGTGGGAGACATAATCCTCAGTATCTAAAGAGCATCGGGTTCGAGAAAAAAAAAACCCTGGAGACTTAGTTCCTTTTTATAGTTTCCATCTTCTTTTTTCAACAGTAAATGTTAAGAGGGCTTTTTAGCCCATTCCAGCTCAATTGTCACCATTAATGATAACATTTACCTCAAAACCAGTCGTTAGAATAATGGTGGAATTATGGAATCTCTGTCAAGAATTGCATTCTCTCCACAACACAGATGGGATTGTGCTCCTTGTGCTACCTGTGGGCAGTGGAAAAATACCACCACCCCAATAATTACCCAAAATGCTAGGTAGCCAAAACTTGAGTTAAATATTTGCAGAAGGCAGACAGAAAGGTGCCGTTGGTACATTCGCAATTGCTTTTATTTCTGGCACACTTGGGATGTAGTTATAATAATAACCCTGGGACAGCAAAATTCTCAGGACAGAAAAAGAGATACTTATTTCTGGTCAGGGCTGAGACCAAATCTCAGAGAGTAATATTTAAAAGAGACACACGAAATGCAGCCAGTTGCAGTCAAGGGAACGGTGAAAGGACAATGCTTTGAGACAGTCTTCTGCTAGATGGCCACTGATGAGAAGAAGCTGCATCACAGCACCATTGGGGACCACAGGTGCCATCCTACTGTAAGGCAGAGGCAACAGACAGTGCAGGGGCTGGACCCAATGGAACAGTGGCCCCAATCCCCGCCCCCCAGCAGTTCTGCCTGAGACCCAACAGCACTTTCTCCAAGCACTTCCAGCTCTTTCTGCTCCAGCACCCAAGGAAGAGGGATACTTATGGCTTTCTGACCAGGACTGGTGGATTGTGGTCAGGGGATCCAGTCACCTTATTCCAATGCTTGACCAAGACCATTAGGAAAAGTCCTCAACTGAGCATTATGGCAGAGGAGAAGACCCCTTTCACCATGGATGCTACACTATGGATAGGTTGATTTATTCTCTGTTCCTGGGAATGGGGATGATAGACTGCCAGAAAGATATTGCTTGATCAGCCTTACCTGGATTATGTGATTCCTCCTATCCCAGCCACATTATTAGCAGAAATCCAGCAATCAGAGATGTCTACAGGGTATGGTCAACGAAGTCAAGATGGCAGCTACAACGGTGTGATCAAAGCTCTGCCTGTTTTTTATGTGCATCATGCATGCAAAGCATATAGAAAATAGGCAGAATTTTGATCACACCATTGTAGCTGCCATCTTGACTTCGTTGACCCTACTCTGCAGACACCTCTATCAGCAACGGACAGTCTGTTCCTAATGCTGATGATTTATCTGTAGAGCGTTTGGCATTTTTCACCAATATTAGGGTTATTTATAATTTATAAAACAGCTGACCAACTATACAAGTTTCTGTGAATGCATATTGAGCAACTGAAATTCTTCCTAGTTTCCAGCTCTCAAATCCAATTTCAGCTAGCTGCCCAAATCAAATTGTTTAATAAGCCTGTTTGATTGTAACCAGGCTAACAGAGACATAAACTGCTTTAAATGCTGTTTCATTCCACTGGGGGCCCACGCTTAGCTTCATTCTTTTCCTTTTATCTGCACTCAGAATGATCCCATTTTGCTAAGCCCTTGGCATCTAACAGAATTAATTCCACCCCCTTATTAGCCTGGATTGGAGTGGATTTCTGGTGGATTTTTTCCCTAAGTTTATATATCTACATTTGAAAATAAAGCAACCTTCATCTCCCCAAAAGAGATAAAAGTGTTGTGTGCTAGAAAAGAAATCCCAACACATCATTTTTTAGCACACGGATGACATGATTGCAGTGGCTGACCAGTGCCTCCCCAGGCTTTGCATTCAGCCCCTTACTCTCTGTTTAGCTGCTTCCTATTTTCAGCATGTAAATGAAAATTACATAAGATTGGCCAGTAGATATATTTGGGAGGGCAACTGAAATCATGTGAAAAAGTCAATGGCGTTTAGCCAAAAATATCATCCACTTTCACCCTTGTCCTACCCAAGAAAGCCTACAATATAAAATCAGTTTTGCATCAGAAGACACATTATGTTGTGCGTAAGTGTTCTAGCAGTTCAGCATTCTTCATGCGCCTGGGTAGTCAGCAAAAAGAAAATAATTTTTCAAAAGCTTGCATGTGACGATGTTGCTTTAGGCATCAAAAACAGAGAAGGTATTTTAGTTGGTCATAAAAAAGGGTATTACACTGCTGTTCAGGGATGTATGCAGATATGGTTAAAAAAAATAGTCAATTTGGTGGCTGTGACAATGGCTGTTTGTAGACAGAGATTCGATCATACCAGCATGACCACCATCTTTATTTTTTTTATTGCACCTGTAGACACTCCTGCTACTGCAATTTTTATATACCTGGCAGTTCTAGATGTTTCATAAATATTCTTAGGTGATACAATGCACACTACCTACCTAATCATAAAGCAGATTCAAGACCTCATTCCATGCTAAGGGGAAGCAATTATTTACTTATTTATTATTTATTATGTATTTTGCCAGTTCATCCTTCATCTTAGGATATTGGAAGCATACATATGAAAATATGTTACAATATAATGCAATTCTATGATGACATTAAAATAATAAAATTATAATAATTACAGAAGAAATTCTGAAACAAAGAGAGAAAACCCTGAAACTCATGTGCAGTTAGGTAGGTTGGTATGATTTTTGTAACTGGACCACCCACATCTCCAATTTCTACAGCTTTGTTTACCAGAATTCATTCTGAACATGAGGGGACGCACGAAAGATTGCAGCCATAGGTTACATCCTTTTCCATCAAGCATATAAATTTGTATATGAAGTTGCCTGTGGTGAGCCACATGGCAACCCAATCCATGTAATTATTCTCCCTCAATAATGCTGCGCCAAAGTTTTCTGTTCCTGCAAAAGAGCTTCTGGTTGTCTACCTCATTCTCAGGGGGGCTTGAGAATATCTTTTTAATTCTTCTTGGTGATTTTTTTAGCATCTTTTCTTATTGGAGGTGGTAGATGAGGGTAGAGCTTCGGTTACTTTCCAACTGAAAATTTCCCAAGTTGCCCACAATTCTGAAGAAGAAGATTCCTCATCATGTCTTCCCTTGAGATTTAATGGAAACACGAGAAGCCTTGGAGACTGGAGATCACAAGAGAGATGATTGTACAATGAAAGACAAGACATTTGTCCCCTGTCCAGCTTCAAACTCAACAAATACAAAAACCCCACACTCCAAAACCCCTTCTGTCAACCTGAATGAGACATAGATGAAGAAAAATTCAGAAGAGCTTTTCGGTATGCCATTGATTCTTCAGAGGCAGCTACTGTCTACACAAGAGTCTACAAAACTGATGATGATAATGACAACAAACCATTTCCAGAAATTCCCAACCGAGTATATTTAGGAAGATCCAGTTCTGAAATGCATTTTTTTTTCAATAAAGATGTGAAAACTTGTTCAGAGAATGGCTTTTCTGGACTTATCCCTGCTCTGAGTTTAGCACATAACTTAATCATGCATTCTTATGTCACAGTTCTTCCTGGCTATGAAAGCAGAACTTAATGTTACAGCAAAAAAGCTGCAGCTGAAGGCAAGAGTTTATTTACTAAAGTCCATTGTTCAAATTTAATCTGCTAAACACTAAATTGCTTAATCGGGAGATTATTAAGAAATCTGATGAGGAGTTTTAGTTAAACACCAGCTGTAGTCACAGAAGATTTGTTGTTTGAACTTAAAGTGAAACCCACAAAGGGATTGAGCTTTTAATACATAAACAGTGTACAATGTTATTAAAATAATCCAACAGAAGGGTGCTAATAATAAGGTCTTAGCGTTCCCCTGACAGTTTCAAGGACAATTTTGCAGTTATCACAGAGATTAAACTGTTGATTAGAATGCCATGGCCATCTTCTTTGAAATCCAACTTAACTTTATCATTATTATTTCAAATATTACTTTTCCAAAAGCACCCTCTTTCAACATTTTTATCTCAAAGAATGCCACTGGGCCCCACAGGCATTATTTGAATATCTAAATTATTGATGGCTGAAACCCAGTGTTTTGGTGGCTGGAAAAAAAGCTGGCTTAAGAGCATCTCTACCTGTTTGCCTTTGGACAAATGGATACTATGCAACTAGCCATGGTTACTGGTGTGGGTCTTCCGGGCTGTGTGGCCGTGTTCTGGAAGTTTTGTTTCCTAACGTTTCGCCAGCATCTGTGACCGGCATCTTCAGAGTGCAGGAGCGCAGACAGGAGCAGTTCTCTGGGCAGAGAACTGCTCCTGTCTGTGCTCCTGCACTCTGAAGATGCCGGTCACAGATGCTGGCGAAACGTTAGGAAACAAAACTTCCAGAACACGGCCACACAGCCCGGAAGACCCACACCAGCCTTCATATGCCAGCCGTGAAAGCCTTCGACAATACATAGCCATGGTTACTATCCCAGGCAATCACCAGCCTCCAAAATTCAAGGACATGATAGATCTCAGAGATTATACATATAATCTTTTAAAAAGCTTGAAGTTGTGCTTAAAATAATCATTTCAACACCAGCTTTGTGAACCTGAACTTATATAGTGGCAAAACATTGCCTTTTACCTTGTATTCCAGTGCTCATTCCTGGTCGTTAGACATTGATCCACGCATGCGTATATTTGGGCCCATGCCTTGAATAATATATCACATACTGTAATCATCTGCTTTAAAGAAGCCCACTTTACTGATTCCTAAAACAGCTGATATAGTGCATTTAATTTCTGGTTTAGACAATTCCAATTCCTCTTTAGTTCATGCTTTTCACATTCCATATTCCAATTATATATGTCCTCTCATTTACTGTCACAGTGACCAGAGAGCCTAACAGTTTTGGCCTGTTCACTTCATCATCTTTAGGTCTACTAAAGAAAGTGTGACATTCCTTCTTAGTAGATAGAGGGGTGCCTTCCAGCCTAGGGATCTCATGATCTGGCATCAAAACTTGTCTTAATGTTTGTAAGTTTTCTTGGCAACAATACAGAACTGTTTTGTTGGTCCATTCTTCTGGTTTTTACTTTAAGCTATGTTTAAGTTAAGGCTTGAGTTAGGCTTGATTTTACCAGAGACCCAAATGTGACTCTGCCTCCTGAGCTATTGGTTCAAGCTAGTTCTTTTTCAGCTTTTTTCATGCAGGATACTTTCATCCCCTGATCTAACTGAAATACATTCCAATTTAAGATTCTGTGGCTTTGCTGCAGAATACCTGATTTGGATTGACTATGAAAAGCTCCACTGAAGAAAAAACAGCAGATCTTTGACTTAGATCTACAAAAGGGCTTAAACTTCACATAAAAAATCAATCTATCTATCAGTTGATTAATATTTCACATTTCAGGGCTATCTAAGTCTAACAACTCAGTGAGGCTTAACAGATAAAACAGTAAAACTCAAGAGACAGCATCCACTGGAGGAAACAACCGACTCTCTCCTCAGTCAATGGAGATAAAACAGGCAAAAGACCTCCAATCATCCTAACCCAAGGGCTAGTGAAACAGCTATGTTTTTGATGCTCTTTTAATGTTCCTTTAAAGGCTAAGTATAGTGGAGGCTGTGCAAATTTCATTATTGCTTAGCCTTTTTAGGGAGTCCATGCTTAGTGTCCAAGAGTCTTACTAACATTTAAATTTTGTCCAGCTGTCATCACTGTTCAACAGAAGTTAGTATATATAGTCTCTGCTATCCAGTATCTTAAGGGAGTCATAGTGACATAGTTAAATACCAATTTGGTTACCTTATGCTTAATAAATTTAGGCAATGGCCAATGAAAACAAATAAATTTATATTACCTATTCCCTTTTTAGCCATAAAATTATATTTATCTATCTCTAGGGCTACTTTTTAGGAAGTTTAAGATTTTAGTAACTATTGAACTAAAATTCAAACATTTTAGCACATAATGTTTTTTAGGAATTTTACTATCCTGCAGGCATTTGCTTAATAGTGTAGCAAATTATTCTGTGTCTTTTAGATATTTTTAAAAGGTTGGGGTTTTTTTTAGATAAAATATTTTTGTTTATTTGTTTCAACTGTCTTTTTGGAATTGCACACATTTCTGGTCACTGACCACATAAAGAATATTTTATAATAATTAAAAGCATATAGAAAACACATGTACTTTTATTAGATATTGGAATAACAAAGTACCAATTAAAATGCATATATTAGAAACATCTTGGGTAATTTACACTCATTGTATCTTCTCTGACTATATGTTTTGACCCCTTTTTTTTTATAGAGTGTTACTATATACAGTATACATAAGAGAAATCAGCAAGATAATTGCCTTGGAGCGGAAAAAATTGCCCCATATCCTTTTCTAGTGCCAACAGCTCAAAAAAAGTAAATATCTCATATATTCTGCTCCTTCAGAATGAAACCAAGCACATATAACAAGTAATCTTAATGTGGATGCAAATTACAAAGCACAAGCCAAACTTACTGCTAAGAAAGTTCAATTATGTTTTTGTTTTAAAGTGTATGTGTCTATGTGTGTAATCCATAATTAGACTAAACTAATCTTCTATTTAATTTTCCTGCTTAACTCCCAGCAGCATTTAACTGTGAAATTTCCTGAATAAAAAGCATTGTAAGGAGAAAATCTGGTACTACTTTTGGAATCAAGGTTTCATCCTTTTAACAAAAATGGATATAAATGCTTCCCATCTGTTAATAGTTAGTATTTTTCTGTGTTGTCCTGCTTATTCCTGTGGTTAAGTAGGCTATAAACAGCTGACCAAGTGAGACGTGTCATTTTATAAGTTGTGCCACCACGAAGCAACATTATGCTCCTTCCTTCATCATGTCGTGTCCTGGCCAAGAGCAGATGTTCCCAAGCCCTTCACAATGCTTTTCTCTACAGGAGAGAAACATAAAATAAAAGCAATCCAGAAATTCCCGTCCAGAGAACAGGGAGAGACCAGCACCTCCAGTGTTTAAACTACAAAACAGTGGTTTTTCCTAAGAAACGTTTTAGAAGTATTTTATGCAATCAAGAAAGAAGGGACGAGTGACCAAGGGAGAAAAAAAATACTAAACCAACTTTCCTGATGTTCTCCAGGTTGCAATTCCTCAAGCCAGAGGAGGCACAGGAGCTGCCTAGCAAATAATTTTGCACAATCCGAGAGGCAGGGAGAGGCAGGGAGAGGTTTTTATCAAGGTTATAGGGATGTTTTTGAGTAAATGTACACGGGAAGCTCTTTGAATAATACAGAGGTTGCAGAAGGAAACATACAGGGAGCACTAGATTCACAAGAATAGCAACCCAGGTCTTTCCAATAACTAGGTCAAATCTCTATCCAGACTGCTGTTTTCCAAGTGATGGCAGGCATACTCTGCAGGGGGGGTTGAAGATGAAGGTTGAGTTTGGTTTTTTTTATAAAGTTTGGCTCCCCGTCAGCTAATTATGCCGTCAAATTTCAGACCAGGCCGTGGCCTAAAATTAAGTTCCTAAACAGGGTTGTGTTGAGATGCTCTTTGTTACTTTGGGCCAGTCACTCTCTCTCAGCCCAATCCACCTCACAAGGTTGTTGTTGTGGGGAAAATAGAAGGGAGGAACATTATGTATCCCTTGAGTTGTACAAAATAAAGGTGGGATATTATTATGGTTGGTCACACAGTCAGCCAACTGTTTAGACTGGATTTAGCATTTTTATCCACCTATTGAGTCCTTCCCAAGGACTTGGGATAGGCAAATGTTGTTTTTGATGGTGTTAAAGGTATTGTTGCAGGATGTAAGTTGTTCCAAGTAAAGCTGTCTTTTGCAATTGACTGATGGTGATTCTGTCAATGCTGATGGTCTTCAAGTGGTGCTCCAGATGTTTTGGGATCGCAGCTAAGGTGCCTATAACTATTGGTACTATCTTTGCTTTCTTTTGCCATAGTCGTTCTCTTTCTGTTTGCAGGTCTTTGTATTTTGTAACTTTTCTCCAGTTCTTTCTCTTCTGTTCTGCTGTCTCTGGGTATTGCAACATCCACCGTCCAGACTTTTTTGTCTTTCTTGTTAACAATTGTTAACTGGCAGGTAATTGTCTGTTTGAATTCTAAAATCCCAGAGCACTTTAGCTTCTTCCTTTTCTATTACTTTGTCTGTTCTCTGGTCCCAACAGTTCTTGCTTGCAGGCAAATGCTATTTCTTGCAGATCTTCCAATGCACCATTGCTGCTACTTTGTCATGCTGTTGTTTATAGTCAGTCTGTGCGATCTTCCTGCAGCAGCTGACTAGGTGGTCCACTGTTTCTGCAGCTTCTTTGCAGAGGCGGCATTTGCTGTCTGTTGCTGTCTTCTCAATTCTGGCTTTGTATGCATTTAAGGTATGGTCTTGTGCAGCCAGAATTAGCCCCTCTGTCTCTTTCTTCAGCTTTCCTGCTCTTAGCCATTGCCAGGTCTTGCTGTTATCTGCTTTGCCTGCTAGTTTTTTTATGTACTGGCCATATCATACTTTGCCTTGCCAAGTCTCTTTTCTATTCTTCATTTGGTCTTTCTTATAGGCCAGTTTGGTCTCTTTGGTATTCAGTAAGCCTTCATGGTGTACTAGCTTCAGTGCATCTTCTTCACTGTCCTTCAGATATTCTTCCAATGCCCTTTTTTCTTCTTCAACTGTCTGGTGTACTTGCAACATTCCATGCCCACCCACGCTCCTATTATTATGGTTGGTTGCACAGCCAGCCAGATGTTTATATTGGATTTGGCATTTTTATCCACCTATCGAGTCCTTCCCAAGGACCCGGGATAGGCAGATATTGTTGTCTGATGGTGTTAAAGGTATCATCGCAGGATATAAGCTGTTCCAAGTAAAGCTGCCATTACTATTATTATCATCACCATCATCATCATCTACAACCAAACTCTACACAGGTTGGAGATGAAATGGTCTAACTGGCATGGCCCACATATAAATTAAGTAGCAGTGAAATCGTACAATTGGCCATGATTTTTTAGCCAAACAGGTTTTGAAAAATTCAAAGCCAAGGTGATGTATAAACCTATTTTATATTAGATCAGCACTGTCTGACATAATTAGGAACAGACTTTTATCAGACCCTATGAAGAATGTCATGGAGAAAAAGTTGAAAATAACAGGAAAAAGTTATTTTCAACTTCATGCAGGCAGAAAGGATGTTTCTCCTTCTTCCCCTTCCCCTTCTTCTCAGATCATCCAAAGGCATTTTTGGCACAGATGGAGATGCAATGATCCTCCACTGGCTTCTGAACTACAACTCCCAGCATCCCTCATGATTGTCCATACTAGCAATGTCAGGGCAAATGTAATTGAAAATTCAATTGGAAAGCATTTTACAGCAGAGATTAATACTGTACTGTAATTTGCAAGCTGTCTGCCTTAACCTTATTTTTGTGTCCTGCCCAGAACTTCCAAAGATCACACTGCCAAACTGTAGCAAACTATTATGTAAGGTGTCAGGCTATGTTAATGTACCTAAATCCAATATAAATAAAACCAAATGTTCCAAAACACAAATCATAGCTTCACCCACTCATATGATGACATAATACAGGGCTCTCACTGCAGCCCTAGAAAGTCATACTATATATCGGTGTTTCTCAACTTTGGCAGCCTTGTTGGGGGGGAATTCTGGGAGTTGAAGTCCACATGTCTGAAAGTTGCCAAGGTTGAGAAACACTGATACACACACACACACACACACACAACCCTCTGTCTTTCTGTGTGTCTGTGTGTACCCCTGACTGCAGAAAGGTTGCCTTTCTGGCCCTGTTTTCAAATTTCTGCACTTAAAACACAGACAAAGCGTGTGATCCATTAAAGTTAAGCACTTTAACTTTCCATTGATTTCTTGGAAATCTGGTTTTTAAAGCTGCATTCTTATGGAAGTAAGCCCCCTTGAACTCAATAGGACTTCACTCTATAAGGCTGGGCTCTAATTCTTCCATTCAAAACAGAGAAATTTAACAGCAAAAGTGTTAAGGACATTTTGGAACCTGAACTGCTTCATGATACTTTGATGCAGGAGAATCTATGCCTTTCCTTTCCAGTTTGAATGGGAAATGAGATTCTACATCTGACAAAGCAGAATATTCAAATAGCAACCCTTTCAGATGGATGAGCAAAGCTGAGAGGGCTTTTTTCCCTCCAGTCTGCATTCTTTACTCAATGAAACTCTCATTGATTGCTGTGAATTATGGGACCAACCTTTTATCTAGCTATCTGTTCTATTTTGGTCAGTCAGTTCTCTTGTCTGCTTTGTGTAAATGTTTTATGCGATTGTTATCTCCTGTTCAGCTCTACCTACAAGGTTACATGCTTTGGAAGGCAAATCAGCTTAGTTTCCATGGCTGGTACTCTGCGGTCAGGGCAGGGATAAGCAGAATAGGTGGGACTGGCATGGGTCCTACTTTACAGAGGACAGCGTCTCTTGGAACACATCCTGTAATTCAGGAGAGGGCAACCTGAAGCACCAGGGTCACAAGAAACGTCTTTTACCACACCCTCTGGTTGTGCTATCAAGTTATTACCGCATGTTTGCTGGAAATCAGCATGCTGGCTAGGGAATTCTGGAGTTGAAAGCCACACATCTTTTCTTTTCCAAATAATTTTTATTAAAGACTACAATTTTAAAAAGTAAAAACTAATACAAACTACAAAAAATACAAGAATAAAAAAAGAAAAACAGAAAGTGCAGGAAAAGAAAAGGAAAAAGAAAAATAGAAAAAAAAGAGAAGTAGCCTCCCCCCTTCATCATGACAAGTCCAAACAATTTTGGCAACTTATCACCCTCTCTTAAAATACAACAAATGCTCTCTTCTTCCCATATCTCATCTCTTAACTATAAATAAAAACTTAAAGCCCTTGTCATTCATTCCGAGTCAGCAAAAGTCCATTAAGGGCTACTAAAGATAACTACATAACTAAGTTCACACACCTTAAAGTTGCCAAGTTTGAAAAACACTGTTTTATACCATTTTAACAGACAGACATTCAGAAAGAAGCAGTCCTCCAAAAACCAGAAAAAAGTAAGCCTAGCCCTAAGATGTGATGTCTCAAGGCCCATTTTGCATCTCCATCCTGATCTTTGTACACCACTGTTACATTAGGCCAGTGTTGTCCAAACTTGGCCACTTTAAGATGAGTGGACTTCAACTCCCAGAATTCCCCAGCCAGCATTCTGGGGAATTCTGGGAGTTGAAGTCCACTCATCTTAAACTGGCCAAGTTTGGACAACACTGCATTAGGCGCACTCCCCAGCCCTCCCAAAAAGCCCTGTGCTTGCTGGATGCAAAGAGCTATTTGGACCAACTCCACATTAATCTTAAAAACTAAGAAGGGAGGGGAAGATTGGTCTTGAGATGGCCCATCACCATGGACCATCTAGGTTGGCACATGCATTAATTTAGCTGTCATCCCTGCTATGATGAGCTGAACTGCATTTCTATTTAAATTACAAGATTTTTAAAACTGCATGTTTACATACACATTATGTACCCAACAGCTGAGTGGCTGCTATTATTAGGGTGCACCTGCCAACCCTGCGAGCAAGTTGCAGACAGACGCACTGTCCCAAAAGATTCTTCATGAGGCTCCTAAGTAATGCCGAGATGTTGCCCAAGAGGCTGAAGACAGCTTCTCTTAGGTATATTAGATCAGGGGCTCCTGTTCCCCACAGGATGCTGGGTTACATCAGAAGCTTTTATATGAAAAACAGGCCCTCAGCCTGCAGTCTCCAGCAGAACATAGGTGTGGTGGCAGACGGCATAATGCCTGTCCTCTCACGCCCCGCTCCAAGCTGCTTCTTGCTCCGGATGGGGAAAATGAAGCAGATACCCAATTCTTCTCTCCCTGGCTGGGAAGACAACTCTCGTGAGGTCTCCTTCTTCTCTCCCCCACTCCGATCTCCAGCTGTAGGTGACAGCTGACAAAATTGCTTTAGCGAAATAAAATAAAAAGGAGAAACTGCTTATGAGCTGTCTCCTGGGCAGTCTGAACCTAAACACCAATACATCTCTTATTTCCCACCATGATTTATTTTTGATTTCTCTCTCTTCTCTTTCCTCTTTCCTCCTGGAGTATCAGCTTCCTTTCTTTTTTAATCATTTTTTTTCCTTTATAGTCATTCTGTTGTACAGGCTCTCTCTTCTTTTGTCTTCTCTGCCTGCTCCCCCCCCCCGCCCCGGTTTCTGCACAGCCAAGGATAGATGCAGGCACTCTGCCAGTTTTGCCTCCAGGATATATTTGTTGGAGCCACTCACATGCAATGCAAATTGTCTTCTAAAAGAAAAGACAGATTCATCAGCCACCACGACAGCCAGAGAGACGGACAGAATATCAGCTCAGCCTGGTAGAGTGGGCGACAAACAGGACCTGCACACAGGAACACCTGGGCTGAGTCTTCCCCGGGAGGGTGACATATAGAGCATCTCTGTTTACACAATAATTACTCTTTCCAAATTTGCATAAGTTCCAAGTCCTCTTTTGCCCCTTTTTTATTGAAGGAAACAAAACTTCCAAGAGAAGCAGGAGAAAAAAAGAAAATATAGAAATACAAAAAAAGAAAATAAAGAAACAAAGAAATTGATAGCTACCTACAAACACAGGCATCCATCTCTATCTATCTATCTATCTATCTATCTATCTATCTATCTATCTACCTCCCTCCCTCCCTCCCTCCCTCCCTCCCTCAAGGATACAAATACAAAACACTGTAACAACCATATTCATATGTGGTATTTTACCCAGAAAGCCCTTTGTAATCAGTTTTGTCATCTTTTGGCTCTTTTATAGAAGAAGAGAGCCTGCCTGGGGTGATTAAGACAAAAAACTGGCCCTATGCTGGTATTTTTATGCCCTTATTTCTTCTTTTTCAGGCTCCAGACTCTCTGACATTGCCCAACATTAGAATCTGACTTGTGGCAAAGTGGTGTGGAAGGTTCTCTAGTAGCAGTTGGAACTAGGGCAAATTTAAACATGTAGGAAGGTATCTTATGCCAAGTTGGACCATGGTACCATTAGTGGTGCTGATGATGGGAGCTAATTTCCAGTGTATCTGGAGGGTACCACGTTGGGGAATATTGATCTAACCAGGGATAGGCCACTTTATTTTGGACAGACACCTGCATATGGGCTTTTAGTGACCCACAGGGAGCAAATGGGGATGGAACAGCACAAAGTGAGCAGGATGAGAAGAAAAATGTAATTGAATTTACAGTTCATCAAAATGAAATTAATTAATTACAGACACTATGTGTATTAAATACTTGGGAAGAACATTGTCTTCTCTGTTGTTTGAAAAAGTACAATTTGGTGGGAATTTCTGAGGGACTTTGGAGGATGGCTTGCAGCCCAAGACCTGGATTCAGCTCTGCATCAGAAGGATTCCACTGTTCCTGGCCCATGCCTGACTTCGGAGTAGCATGTAGATGGCTCACACACTCCAAAAACAGTCAGCCAGGAAAGGACAAACTATATTGCCTTTTATTTCTATGTAAATGGGTTTTAGATTTCAAATATTCAAGTTAAGTACTCTTTGTTCTTGTATTTAATCATTTTCCTCTTCGGTCATGTATTTGGCCACAACTTGGGGGGGAGGTCTCTGAGGCCTGCATCCAAATCTCAAGAGCCACAGGCAGGATTTGGGCTGTCAGGATGGGGCACACTCTGCCCTGTACCGGCTGGCAGCCTTTGCCAGGTTTATCTGCTATCCAGGCATTTCATCTGGGAAAGCTCGTGCTGTGCCACTGAGCTCCAGTCCCACCCAGATTCCAGTTCCGGTTTGAATGCCATTTATCTGGCACCTCATCAGGCACTGAAATCTGCTCTGATCGCTTTTGCTTGCTTGTTTCTGGAGCAACGAAAGCTAGTGGAGGCTGGATTTTTTTACTTTAAATATTTTTTAAAAAACAGAAAAGAGAAAGCTTGCTTCTTTAAGTACTGCCTGTCCCTTGTGAGAGAGGAGATGGAAGTGTGTCGGCCACTCCA
The DNA here is from genome assembly GCA_030867105.1 of Liasis olivaceus. Taxonomy (NCBI): domain Eukaryota; kingdom Metazoa; phylum Chordata; class Lepidosauria; order Squamata; family Pythonidae; genus Liasis; species Liasis olivaceus. Next base: position 16,444,429 of record CM061351.1, read on the forward strand.
GCATTGTGCCCCAGAACTCTTTCCCGAAGCTTGTTCCATTTCTCGAGGACACAGTCCGGTCCAAGCACAGAAGAGAGTTCCATAAAAGATGCATGGGACGAGGTCATTCTGAATGTGCCCTCTCTCTCTCTCTCTCCCTCCGGGCTGGGTTAACTTGGCGCTTAAGTGTCTTGAGTGGAGTATTAGGCAATCTTCATTACCACACGGGCTCGCCTAACCTCTCAAAAGCAGAAGAACCTTTCAAAATGTAATAGATTAATAATGGTTGCCCTTTGTTTAAACCAAAGACGCAGACAAAGTGTCTCCGAGCCTACAATGTTTTTGAGTGACACATCCCTCCTGAGTCTCAGCCAAGCTGTTCTCACTAAATGGCTCTTTTTGTAATTTGTTTTCAGGGTGGAGTCAACATGCACAAGGCCCGCATGCCATTTGGGGACTGGCTTGTGCAGGAGACCAGTCTGGCTGGAGCTGCTGCTGTCTGTCAGTGGAGCCATGAGAAGGCCCTGATGCGCTGCTGATGCTTTCATGAGTTTGGGGCAAACACTGTCAGAGCACTAATGGAATCAGTGTTCCTTTTGTGGACAAAACAGAACTTACTGATCTTCTGGAGAGACAGTGAAGGACACCGTGCCCTTTGTGCAGTGGGATTAGGTAAGCCTGCACTTTGCTAGTGCTTTCCTTAGCTGGTATGGGCAGCAGGATTGGCTGAAGGAGACCCTCTGATACCCAAAATGGAGCTCCCAATGGCTCTGTTGCACTTCATTGTATTTATGAATACCCTTCATGCATTGATTTGTTAGTTTTCTTTCCCACCTTTCCTCCAGGAGCATAAAATACTTCCTCCTCCTGTTTTCACATCAGGTAGATGAGGCTGAGAGAATTTCCATCCATGAACTTCAGCCCACCTAAGTCCCAAGTCCAGCATCTGCTATATTGCACTATAATGGTATACATGACCCTTCTCCAAACAGGTGGTATGTATACACGAGATCTTTGAGATAGAAGGATCCCTTTTACACCATTAGGTGTAGCCTCTACTTGTACACATCGAAGAAAGAGAAGCCCACCACCTTTCTGGGCGTAGTGCTAGGACAACATGCCACTGCATAAGCCAATTAAGAAAGTCATGTGTTTCTGCTGTAGTTTTGTGCCTCTCACCAGCAGCATGTTGCATCAAAGGGTCAATCCTGTGATCTCAGATAGGATGGGCCATATGCAGCCCCCTAGATCCCAAGTGTCCCAGGTTGTGCTGCTGAAGCTTGCTAACAAAACTGCTGTGTTTTTTTTTTTCAGGAGGGTGTTTTTTGGCATGGGGAGCAAAACAAGGCCCACCATTTCTACCCCATCACTGGCAACATTCCCTGCAGCCCTTAGAAACCATTAAAAATTTTTAAAAAGCAGCCCACTTCGGCCTTAACACATTGTCAGAGAGTAAAACACAAAGACACGCACACAGGCTTAAAAAAAGCTTGTAACTGGCCATTAGTCGCCTTTAAGAGCGCTCCAGTCTGCTTTCCATGCTGACTCAGAATTCAGACTTGTAGTCCTTACTCATTTGGAGGGCATGAAGCTGGTTAAGCTGGCACAGACCTTTGCCACAACTGGGCAAGCTCCTGGTTTTATCACTGCAACCTCAGTTCTTTAGATGGCGTGGGCTAGTTATTCTGTTTCCTGGATTTTTTTTTTTTTTTTGCAAGCTAGCAAACCAGATACTGCTCCTTAACAGTTAAATCCATTGTTTTATTATGTGTTGACTTTAGCTGTTGTTTATTATTCATAGCATATGATAGGCCAGTGTTGCCCATACTTGGCCACTTTAAGATGAGTGGACTTCAACTCCCAGAATTCCCCATGCTGGCTGGGGAATTCTGGGAGTTGAAGTCCACTCACCTTAAAGTGGCCAAGTTTGGACAACACTGCGATAGGCCAACACTGCATGATGAAACTGGTGAAAGAATTGCCAAACCTTATTTCTTCTAAGCATCTCACAGGGAAGACCAGCTGGAAGGGGAACTCCTACATTTCTTTCCATGGGTAAATGAACACTGTTGTGTACAATACCATATATCTCCAGAAGGACGGACTTCTGGGAAAGAGTCATCGGCCTTCTGCTGGACAGAGTTGCATAATTCTCAAAGAAAAAAGAATCAGTGGACAGTTCTGTATTCAGACTGAGGCCAATTCCACATTACAGCTTAATGATGCTTTCTTCCCATGCTGCTCCTGGTTGTTTCTTAAGCCAACTTCAGAAATTCTGGTTCAGGCTGCCAACAAGGCCTGTTTGGTGCTCAGTCTGGATTACAGCAACCAGAGGATTGGATGGGTTATTCCCCACTTCTTGCCTTTCCCATCCATACAGGGAAAGCAAGCCTTGCTAACTGGCTCCCATGTGGACTGGTCAACCAATGCCTCCCTTTTCCTTTTAGGGATTGTTCCCTCCTCACTAGTCCCTTTGTTTCTCAGATGTTTGCACACATGGAGCTTCAATCCCCTTCCCACATTATCTCCTTTGACACTAACACAAAGACATTCTTTCTCTTTTCTTCCCCTAATGGTACCATCCTAGTTCTGAGGCTACGATTATCAAAACTACAGGGAACATTTGCTCCGATCTTCCTCGGTAGGCCCATGGAAGCTTTGCAGCAAGGAAGAACTGATGGTTTAGCTTCATAAAAGCAAAATAGCACAGTTCCTATGCTGCAGCTTAAAGATGTTTTTAAAAATAAAGGGACGGGAAAGAAAGCTTTGTAGTACTGAGGGCAGGGGTTGGGAAAGCAAGGAGAGTATGCTTCTACAGCCTGGGTAGAAATTGAAAGGATGCCCACTAGGAGATGTAAGGATTGAACAGTGCATGAGCTTCTAGGGTTGGGGTAGTTCATTGATACAATGGACATCTATTATAAGATATTTTTTTTAAAAAGCAGAGGGAACATAGCATTCCAGCTGCTGGAAAGGAAGGAATGTGCCAGGCACTGCAGTCAGTCAGAGGTGGGATTGCTACTAGAGTGGGTCCAAGCACTGGAGACCATCCACCTTGAAAGGCTTGATGACTCAGATTGGAAAATAGCTGTTTTGAATAGCTGGAAAGATGGGTGTGGGGTGCATTTGCAATGGGCTAGGAGTGGGAAGAGGACCATGCCATCTGTTCCTGCACTCTGGAAGTGGTGAGTGGCCCATACTGGTGATGGGCCCAGCAGAAAGTGCAGATCAGCCTTGAGTGGTCTTCAGAATGTTATTTTTATGGTTGGAAGTTAGCATAAACACTTCTTATGCTGGGAAGTAAATGGAAACATTCTTGTCCCCTGATAGTGGAGTCCATAATACAGCATCTGATCATGCCAACATTGTCCCATCCCTGAAAAGTTATCATGTCCTCTGTGGAGAAAAATAATCTGGAGTTCTCTGAAGAGCAATTTGCTCCCTGGAATTCTGAGGCTGACCAATGAAATCCCAATCCTTCAAAGTGACAGACCAATCGCCATGGCACGTGGGGAGTCTTCTTTCTGCTTCCAAGAAGAAAGCTGAACTCCACACAGGCCTAGGTCATAAAATGCAGGCTCAGTCACCTGCCCAGAATAGAAATTCTCATTTTAGGAGCCAAAAGCAGAACTCTGTGAAAGCAAAGACCTCCTTGTTTCTAACCTCCTTTTGAGTAGAAACTCTGCAAACTCTTTCTGGTGGTTCATGGCTCCCATGCCAGGCTTCATATTGTCAAAACAATGGCTGTGGGGTTTATCAGTGTTGTTGTTGTGGGCTTTTTTGTTTTGGGTTTTGTGGGGGTTTTGCTGGAGTTTGTTTCTACATACTCTCCTGATTTTGTGTTCTTGCAGTTTCCAAATAGCTAGCTAAGCCTAAAATTAGTACATCTGTTCCCAATGCATGTAGTTATTAGTTTTCAATATTATATGAGCAATGCAGGAAGGAGCTATAATTTAACTCTTGTCATGCTGCAAAAATAGTATGAAACTGAGCCCAGAATAACAAGGGGGAGAACATTTGCTTGTTTTGCCATTGTGGTTTTGAATGTGATATTTTGAATCTGAAATTCAAAAGGCATTTTAGAATATGAAATTATATTGCAGTGGTGATTAAAAATATGATATCAAAAGTCTTACAGCATGTTCAGTAAGGCGTATTGCTAAGCAAATGCGTGCTGTATTGTAGCCTTAAGACTTTTATATTCACTTTATTTTAGTAAGAGATATAACTATCCTATTTATTATTTGATACAGGTAGTCCTTGCTTATTGACCACAGCTGGAACTGACATATCTATTGCTAAGCAAAAAATCATGTGACCACACCAGACTTATGGTGTCACTTCCGTTTCCATTGTTAAGCAAATCACTGTGGCATTAAGTGAGACATCACATGACTGCGACTTGCAATTTCACTTCTGCATTCTCCATTAATTCTGCTTGTCGGAAGCCAGTTGTGAAGTGTGTAAATGGCAATCCCATGACCACATCACATTGCAATGGTCATAAATGCTCACTGGTTGTGAAGCACCCGAATGGCTATCATGTGACTGTGAGATGCTGCAACAGCTGTAAATGTGAGGATTGGCCGCAAAGCTTTTTTTTAAACATCCTAACTTTGAATGGTCGCTAAACAAGGCAGTTGGTAAGCAAGGACTACCTATACTGCATTTATGTCTTTTCTCTGGGAGTTTTAGGGAGAGGACATAAGAGTTTCCCTCATATTAGCAACAACTCTTCAAGATAGGCTGGGCTGAGAGGTAGCGACCACTTTAAGGTCACCCACACAGATCTGTAGTTAGTGAGGAGAAATCTAGGCACTTGCATTTTTTCTTTTTTCTTTTTTTAACCAATTTTCTGTCATTCTGATGAAATGTAACTTGCTTTGGAATTTCTTTCCAAGAAAAGAATTTAGGTGAAACTCTTATAGGCTGGGCATCAGCTCTTTGACCCTTTTCTCTTACTGGCCACTAAGGGGTACTGGGTTAGAGATAGCAAGCAAGGGATTCTGTTTTGGTTTCTCTCTGTTTCTGCTCTGCTTTCCCCTGATTGGAAGATGCTTGGGCCTTCAGCCTACTTCCTACAGAAAAAATAGGTTTTTCTTTTCTTTTTTCTTTCTCTTCCCTCACTACTAAGCTAGACATTGCAGAGACGCAGCTTTTCAATTACATTAGGCAACTTTCTTAATAAACTTTCCTTTCTGGTGGACCTTAAGCATCTGTTTTTAGATACTTTAATGGATGTGTTTCTATTTGTGCACCTATATTCTGCTAAAGTCGGAGCACAATGGTTCAGAGTTGTTCTAAAAGGCTTGACGAGGAGCAATGGGTTTAAATTACATTGGCAATCAGGAAAAAATTCCCAACAGAAATAGCTGTTTTGCAGCAGAAGAAACCTTACTGTGGGATTCTCCCTCACTGGAAATATTTAAATAGAAGCTGAATGGCCAGCTGTCAACGTTGCTGTAGTAGTGGATTCCTGCACTGAGTAGGGGGTTGGACTAGGACCTTCCAACCCTTAGATGCTATGATGCAACGTATGAACTGAAGAATTCCAACCCAGGTTCCCTCAACATTTTCCCTACAGTGATAAGATGGCCAACAAATATGTGATCGTCCCATCTTTCATTATCCACTCACCTCCCCAGGTGTCTCTAGCCCCCTGGCTTTCTAAAAGAAGACATTGTGAATGAACCCACACACATATACACCATGTTATGCTTTTTCAGATTCATTTTTTCAGACTGGGAAATTGATCAGGTCAGGAAAGCTTTGTGACAGAAAATAACAGCACAGTAACCATTTCCACTATCTCCAGACGTGCCACTTAAGAGAAACTCAAAGTCTTTTTCAAGCACCCTGAGTATAAAGTAGAACGTCAGAGATCTCTTCTGCAGAGGAACCAAACTGTTGAGAAGCTGCAAAGCAGATGTTGGTGCAGCTTGAATTTGTGGCTGCCCATCCTGTTCTGAGGCTTAAAAAAAATCTTTTCCTATTACAAGCAACCAATGGGTCTGTCTTTCCAGAGACCTGAGACATTTATCTGAGATAGTGACTGTTCAGCAAAGTTTGAACCTCAGATTAACATAGGCATTTTCCTTTCATACATGGGTCTGGTACAGATAACTGGTGACAGAAGATTGGGAGAAGTTTGCCTTTATCATCTTTCCAAGGCATTTAAATTTAGCCTCTCTAAATAGTATGCACTGCATTTTTATAGATTACATATGTACTCCTAGCTACTTACACACAGTTCAGCTGGGGTGGGGGTAAGGATACCAAATGCCCCTGCAGACTCAGTAGCAGGTTAGCCTTTGAAGCTTTTGTTTGGCAAGGATGCAGTTATCAGTGACCTTGACAGAAAACATTTCAGAGTACACACAGAGAGACATTCAGGGTCTGTGCACACAAGTTTGCCTTCCGTAACCTCAGAAACACAAGCAGAGCAGAATTATGGTAAGTGTATAAACAAGGAGGTCACAAGGTTAATGTCTACTTAAGCCATTCCTGAAAACACCCATCAAACAGGAAAGCTGGCAGATTGGAATGAGGTCCCCTAAGAGCAAATTCAAGACAAACAAACCAAACCAAGGTTTGATACCCCTTCTTCGGAAAACTGACCAGAAAAAAGTATCTCTATTTATTTTATATTACTAATGATCAATATAATAGCCCAAGAACCCGTGATCTACTTTTATCTATTTCTAAATCGCTCTTAGAGCCAATAGAAATGAAGGGCTTTCCAGATTAACTATATCTGAATAAAACAGATTTGGCTGAGGTATCCGCTGCTACAGGTATATGAAATTAGTGTTGGGCTGACGTCCATAACTCGATCTGGAACTGGCATAACTGCAGGCTTTTCCAAAAAACTCTTATTAACAGTGGAGAAGAAACTTGTTTAGTTCATATTTCAGTACAAACTAACTCTGCATTTTTCAACCAATATAGGAATGAAAGAATCAGTTAACCTTTGAAATTCCCCCTTCAAATTTTGTAACACAATTTACTCATCGAAGGAGAGCCTGCACAAACATGCATAATGTCCTGAGAGTCATGTGCAAAACCACATTAGACTAGGGAGGAAGTATTTGCCAAAAAAAAGAAGTACATTAGACAAAATTGCAAACAAAAATACGTCTGGAAAAAAATGCTTCCAAATATCATTTATTTATTTATTTTCAAATGCTTTTAAGCAGCTTCAGCCATACAATGCCTTGGGTGTGTTTCAATGGGAGTGAGACAAACCAGATTGAGAACCCAAATGGACAGATTGGATTATCTCTAGACCTAGTCCCAGTGCTGTTCCCTCCCAGGCATGTAATTTTGGTGCCTGGGAAGGTCATCTCAACAACAACATGGGTCATACTCCTCGGGCCCTAGTGATGAGAGCAACTACAACTACAAAAATTCCTGGCTGGGAGATTCTAGTTGGGAACGAAAGAAACAAATATGGCTTACAGGCTAGTAGAAGTAGGCAAGCACGTTTCTTTAAACGTTTGCAGGACGGAAATAGCCAAAATTGTTTTCACTCATCTGGGTTTGTGTGTGTATGTGATTTGTTGTGGCCCTCACAACCGAGTGAATCAGCCCTGAGTTGACTACAGGGCGTGTTGCAATGATATCTAGAGTTGAATTTCCAAGCTTGATTCCAGGGCAGTATAATATTCTCCAACAAAGTTTCTAGTGTGTGCAGCAAAGAGCTTTAAATAATTAAAGGCTCCAGGGAAGTTTGGAGTCAGAACAATGAAGCATGACCCCAACCCACACGCACACATGATATGCACTGGTCCAACAAATTTAGAGAAGGAAAATATGTAGCAGTCTTTATCTGTGTCGTTTAAAAGAGACAGACTAGCCGGTAAAGAAAAGCTCCAGTGAGTCTCCCCTCTTTCTTCTGCAAAGGGATATAAATTCTTATCTAGAAGCTGCTCATGTCTAGCTGCCCAGCTTTCCCAGAACAGTTTACTTTGGCAGCTCCCTCAGCTTTGCCTCTAATTAAATGATGAGATCATAGGAAATGCCATCTTATCACTTTGCCTTTTATTTACATTGTTCCTAATGCTTTGGCCTTTTCTGTGCAGTCTTCCCCCTCTTTCCCCTTCAGTCCAAAAGTGGGGGGAGTCATATCAAACTCATCCCTGGCCTTATGGATTGCTTGCGAGTCCCATGTTCAGCACACCTGGCCTCTCTGCCGATACAGAGCAAAGCGAGTACTCGCTCCTGTTGCTGGAACCCAAATGCAAAGTTGTAATATTTGTCCATCTAGCCCAGTCTTGCCTCCTGTGATGGGCGTGTTGGCAAGCAGAGTCTGCCTTTTCCATTAAACTACTACCCAACCAAGTCTTCTACAGGGAAATGCCCAAGGTTGAAACTTCATTTCAAGTGGAAGGCTCTAACTCTGAGCTAGAGGGTCTCCCCATCTTCCCCCTTCCCTTTGGGGGAGTTTAGTAAATTCCCATCCATTACCAAAAGCGATTACTTCAGGACCCAGTGTACACAACACACTAACTGTGCTTTGGATTAAAATGTTGTGCCAACCCAGCCAATTGTACTTTATTCAGTAAACCACAAAGCATGGTTTAGCATGTTACAAGAATCAATCCTGTAAAGTGCCAACATTGTTGCACATTTAGTCTGGACAAACGAAGGTGCTGAATACAGAACACTACAGCCTTGCCAGTTTCTCACTGATACTCCCCAGTAGTTACTATTCAGGGACAGGTAGCTGTTTCTCCCACATAGCAAAGCAGAGCAGCCTGGTTGCTGGCAAGGTCAAGGGGCTGTACTCCTAAAGTAGAGCTAAAGCAGACTGGTGCCATGTGGCAAATTCAGGTAAGGTTCAGGATACCTCACAGGAGCAGAGTCTATGGTAGATTTCTGAATCTGTGGGTTCAGACTCACCTTTTGAAGAGGACTCTGATAAGGGAAACATCTCTTGTGCTTTTTCTCCTCCTCTTTCTTCTACACTGCCTTGCTCTGGCCAGAGGAGAGACAAAGTACAAATTGTTGAGGAGAAATGCTGTTGTGCTTAGTTTTTACTTAGAGAACAGAATTCAGCAAGAATTGGGAGGCCACAAATGGCCCATCTCTGCTGCAGAAGGTAAGTTTTGATCCCTTGGCTAAATTATTACTCTCCCTGAAAATATCACCTGGTGGAATGGGTAAGGCCCTCTAAGTTACTTCGCCTTAACAGGCAGTGATTTGCATTGTGAATTAAATTATTCTGAATCATGCCAAGTTTCAGTTTTCTTCCCTGCTTCTGACTCCATGCAGTGTTTGTTTACAAGACAGCAGGCCTTTTAAGTTTGTGTATCTTGGCCAAAGTTTTATTTTCCACTATGCAACTGCTCCAGAGCTGCCCACTCTGAATAGTTGCAACAGGAATATGGAAGGTGGCTGGCTGGGGAATTCTGGAAGCTGAAGTCCACACATCTTAAAGTTGCCAAGGTTGAAAAACATCAGTTTAGACCAGGGGTCTCTAAATTCTTCAGCTCATCGACCCCTTCATGAAATTTCAGATTGTTCATCAACCCCCAAACATTTATTATATGAAAATAATTTAATAAATACTACTTGAACTAATAGTACTACAAATAATAACAACAACAACAACAATAATGGATAGTTCCATCGACCCTTGACAGATGATATTGACCACTTTGGGGAACTCTGATTTAGTCAGATGCTCATCCTATTGAGAGGAATGGGTCTTACTCCAAAGGAAATGAATCTAGGATTGTAGCTTTATTTTAATTGTAAAATTGGCGATTTGTAGGTGGTGCTTTTGACCTGTTGAGAGGGTTGCATTTTTCCATATGCTTCTCTCAATACATTAGATCTGTTTGTTAGGCCATGGAAACTTCCAGCAAGGGAAAAAAATTCTAATAAAGCACATTATACAAATCAGGATGTAATCAGGCAGAGTTATGCTCTCCCCCCCCCCGCCCCCCAATACTGACATTATGAACGTTGTTGAACTTTTTCATTTAAAGCAAAAAAAAATGGTGTTGAGAGGATCTGTAAATAAGGCTTTATTGACATTGCAGTAAAACATGGTACTTCAGATTACCTCAGATCATACAGAGTAAATTAATTTTTACCAGAGGAGCCATGCAAGTTCAGCTCAGCCCATAAAGCCTTAATCAGTTTGGGCTTTAAATACCTAAGCAAATACTTTTAGACTGTACAAATAACTGTAAGAGCTGGAAGGAGAGTTCTTCACAATCGCAGTTGCCTATCTAGATGGTCTGGCTCACAGACTTACTGAAAAAGAAGGACATTCCTCAGGGTCCGAGACACTCTAGCGAAAGATATTTGGGGGGGCATAAGGCGAGGCCTCAGAGCCTCTGCAGCGTTGGATGAGCCCCCAGACTCACATCACAAGTTGCCAGCAAATGACGATTCTTGGGCAGTGTTCACAGATGCTGTTAAACAATCGTGTTGTTTGCTTGACTGTGGATCAGTATGTTCTGTGAACCCAGCCACTGTGATCTGCAAACCATGATGGGAATCTAGCCATTCCAACATATCTGGTGGGCCTCAGATTGGGGAAGCCCACCTGAGAGACTTAGTCTTGCTTAATTGTCTTGGATCTCCCAAAAGTTGTATTTCAGAGACTGTGGGAGGGGATAAGCTTTGACAGAACACGCTGCTTTCTAACAAAGCTATACAGTAATTTCCAAAGTTGCACGGGAGACCTCTGGACACCGAGAGTTCCCAGGTTGCTTAATACTGAGGTGAAAACAGCACAAAAGTATTGCCTTCGTTAAATATCCCCTAGCAAATTTAAGCAAATGAAGCTTGGACTGCTAATGATTATGCAAATTATCCCTATTTCCCTATGGCAGTGTTCTTCAAACTCAGCAACTTTAAGATGAGTGGACTTCAACTCCCAGAATTCCCCAGCCAGCCATGCTGGCTGGGGAATTCTGGGAGTTGAAGTCCACTCATCTTAAAGTTGCTGAGTTTGAAGAACACTGCCCTATTGGATCCCCCCCCCCCACCCTTAAAGAGTGTGGAGACTAAATGCCTTAGAGTTAATATGCAATGTGGCTTTTTTGCTGTTGTTTTTTTAAGGAATCGACTTCTCTATTTCAGAAACAGGCACAATTCTTTCTGAACATGAGAGAAAGAGAATTAAGCTGCCTTTAAAGAAAAAAGTAAAAACAAAGAGAAAACCCCCTTGCTGATGGACAAACCTGTAGGCAGTTTAGTCCAAGTTAATTAAGGAGTTCCTTCTCCTGTCCAGCGTGTCCTGAGTTCTTCGGTCATTAACGGAGAATTTTTGCAAGTCTGCTAGAAATATATTTAACCTGAACACTGTTCCCTTTCACCCTCCTCCCCCACCCCCTTTACCCCATGTTAGGGCTTATATGATATAATAACTTTTAACATTTTGTCCTACTTATGGTGCTGATTTTGTCAACTGACGGTTATTCTTCTATTTGACTGTACTGTTGTCAGATAGCCATGGAAATAGGCTGCCTAAATCAATCAAATGACAGCCTAATTTTCTGGATGCACCTGGCCACGTACCTTTATGAAGCCTGCATTTCTTTAGAACAAACATGTGAGTGAAGGAGGATGAGCACATGTGCACTGGCTTTCCCTCACCTCTCTCGCCTTGTAATGAACCAGGAAGGCAACAAAATAAAACGAAATTAATCCGCAAAGGTTTATCGTTCTACCTGCAGCCCTTCCACCCCTGTGCACAGGCAGCATCTCGTTACAGTGGAGGCTCACCAGAAAGCCGCACGGTTTGGATCGGAGCCACTCCGGCAAACAGCAGACGGGATTGCCTCGCTCTTGGCCGTTGCACCTTAGAATTAGATGGCTATAAATATATGGTACCATCAGCACCGCTCCACGCTCCGTTCCAGCATCGCTTCATAAAATGTAATTCTAAAATGCACAGAGGACGGCAAGATCACACTCTCTCTCCCACCCGTCCCTTTGGTAAGAGGAAGTTATTATCTGCGATAAAAGCCATTGTTGACATTAGAAATACAGATTCAAGGACCCAGACGGGAAATTTAATAAAAAGAAAACAAATGTTGGAGGGAAAGGGAAGGCTAACAGTATGGCAAAGCAAAGCCAGATGCAGTCGTAAAAATCTGCCCCCAGGCTAACTGGGGGGCGCTGCCTTTGGGGCCCGGCTGCATGGCTCGCTTACTCATTGCCTGGGACAGGGATGATGATCAGACAGAAATGCGGGGGGAGGCATCAAAGAGGAGTGGACACATGCCCTTGGGCTGGAGAGAAACAAGGACCATTATGTCTCAAGTTGATGTATGGTGTCGCTCAGAGGAGGGAAGACCAACCCAGAGACACGTTTTTCACCTTGTGGGGTTTCACAATGTCTTCCCGGATTCCCTTTCTTTCTCAGCGCCCCCAGCCCCCTCCCAATAGCTGCTCCTTTATTAAGAGCTTCTGTACGCAGAACTCTTAAAACCTTAAAGGCGGTACTTCCCCCGAGGAAAGTACTAGCAGGAGGATGCTGATGGTTTCATATATCTCCCAGTCTTTATTGCATTTATGTCTCTTGCATTCCTACGAACAGATCAAGGCTGAGGAGAAGATTCTCTGCCCCCATTTGCTGTTATGCATTTTATCCTCAGAACAATCCTGACAGGTAAATTAGACAGACAGAAAGAATAACTCTTCAGATCATCCTGGCTGTGCCAGGATTTGAAACTGGCCCTCTTCCTCATCCAAGTAGGATGAACTTCTAGTTTGATTTATTTATGTTGAAGGGGATAGGCCAACCTTCCAAATAAAAGATTTCCTAGGGCAGGGTACCCTTCCCCTCCCCTGCCCCAAAATCATCAAAATCAAATCTATCACTTTTAAAACTAAAAAACTGGCACCTTAAAAGTACGCATCATACAAAGAGAACAGTAAATAATGCCAGTACTAAGACAAAAATGCTCCCTTGGCAGCAGAAACTAAATATTAATTAAAAGGCCTCATGGCAGCATGAACAAAACATTTATATTAAAAGGCCTGGGAGAATAGAAATGCCTTTACTTAGTGCTGAAATGCTAATAAAGGTGCGTGGACCATGCTAACAAATCTCCATGTTGTATCTAAGAATAAGAAACTTTGGGTTTGGATAATAACATAAAAGAAGAGGTGATTGTTAGATGCTCTAATGCCAAACTGTAGGATGTAGGGATTGTTCCAGGTGGATAAACTTTGTGGAAACTGTGCAAATCAGACAGGGTCACAAAAAAAGTGAACAGGGCCAGGAATCTACCCCCCCCCCCCCCACACACACACACATTCTGGAATGTAGGCTATTTTTGCCTGAGAGCTGTGATTCTTTCAATTTGCCTTTGTATGACAACTGTATAGAATCCTAAAATAATTTAATGCTTTTGGGGGGGGGGGACCCTTTTCCACCAAAACTCAAAAAAATACAGGCCTATATGTATGATGAGTCCCACCCACCGCATCCTCACCTGTGCCCCAAGATTAAGTCCAGACCTGGTCTGCAAATGGTTTGTGTGCCCTTGAGTTGGTAACATCAGCAGAGAAGGCAAGGCAATGTTCAGTCTGGAGAAATTCAGCCTGGGGAGTATTTTGAATTAAAAAACTGGCGAGACCAGGGTTAACTCCTTGAAAGTTCACTGGGCGACTGTGAGGCAGCCATTCTATCTCAGCCCAATCTACTTTTCAGGGTAGTTTTTCTGGGGGGAAATTGCAGAAAGAAGTGTCCTGTCCGTGACCCTAAGCTCTTGGGGAGAAAGCACAACATAAATAAGACAAATTTTAAAAAATAAGTTTAACACACCTAAGCAAAAAAAAAAAAAAACACCTTAATGCAGATATTAGCCTTGTGATGTGGGGATGGATTTAGGGAAAGGATTCAGAGGCCACAGAAGGCCTTCCAGATGGTGAGAGAGGGGCCTGCTGGAGGTTGCCCTTGTACAGTATTTCATTTTTGGAAAGAAAGACATGATTGCATGCCACTATTCCAATTCTGCATTTCCAGGATAGGTCAGTTACCAAGCCACTCTAGGAGGGCTCTGATGAGAGTTAAGACTTCCCATCCCTGGAGTGACTTCATATAAAGAAAACCAGATTCTATCATTTGAAAGCACCTGGTACCAGGCGGTTTGAATTATCCAGCATAAATTGCCTGATCCAGCTCCATCTGGGAGCACCTTGGTTTTCTTTAGACTTCAAACAAACTTTATAAAGAGCAGCTCTGGATCCAGGTGGTGAGTGCCTTTGCAAGTTGGCGGTGTGTTACTTGGCTTCTGCATCTGGATCTTGGGAATACATCCACATATATTAGCAGGAGAGGGCATGAAAGGTGTGACCTTGATGCATGGCTGGTTCTGGAGAAGGGACTGAAACTCTTAAATCTTGAAAATGAGAGGGCCAAACTAAATGTTAGATCAAACTAAGTTTGGTATCCCCACCCCACCCCCCTTTTTTCCCACTGTAGAGCTTCAAGAAGAAGCAAAGTGCAGAGAAATATATAATGCTTTCCTTGCCTGTTGCTGCTCTAATCCAAATCCTCCTACCCTACTTGTGAGAGTAGAAACCAAGTTTAGAATGAAAAAGATAAAGCTGTTAAGAAAGAGGGCAATTAAACACAGAGGACTGGCAGGAGTTCATCCTCTTCTCACTTCTTTTTCTGGCATATTTCCCTGCCCTTTACTTTGACATGGAATGAATAATTTTATTTGCCCAGAGATTCTGTTTGCTTCCAATATACTTCTTTCGGTTAGCTTGCTGTATAAGAGCACAAGTACACAGGAGGGACAGAGAGAAGAACCACCTTATTAGAAGATAAAAATAATTAAAAGTAGCTATGTAGAGCTATTTTTATTTCATTGACATGTAAATGGTATACATATTAGTCCAGAGATAGACAACCTGTGGTTCCACAGACCACTTGCAGCCTTCCCAGCTCCCAGGTTATAGCTCGCTCAGATCATGCTGCTGACATTTGGTGATGGCACAACCGATGGCACCGTTTTTACTGCTTACTCCCCAGAAAATTAAAAACCAAAATGAATGCATGACTGCATCCCTGTGAAGCCTCTATATAACCTAGCAGACAGCATTGCCTGTCCTTGTATTTGTTTCATGGAAGCATACAACCTGATTACCTGGATGAGGAATCAGCCCTATAAGTCTTACATAACAATGTCTCTTCCTCTTAGTTCCCAGTGTCATGATACAACAATCACAGTGCTGCAGAAATAGGTATGGGCAATCCAACAAAAACAAGTTTAAGTACTCTCAAAACCTTGTGGTTCAAGATGGAAAGTTTGGTTCTGAAAAGACAAGGACATGGTAGACACCATCTCCATAGATGATTCAAGGATTCAAATGTGCGAATCAATTGAAATTATGGATGCTTTGGGTTCTGCTTCAGAAATTATGAAACTGAATGTTAGGGCCAATTGTTGTGGAACACAGCTTTGATGACATACAATATATTTGATGTTACCAATAGAAGTGAACATGTGTAGCTCAGGGTTGAACTGTGGAGTCCTTGGGGTTCTCTGAGGTTGGTTGTTTTCTTGCAAACGTTTCGTTACCAGGCTAGGTAGCATCTTCAGTGCTAGAATGGAGTGGGGTTTGCTCTGTTTATATACAGTGGCATACAGTGGTTTATATACAGCACTGCCAGTGTGGGTGTGGGTTTTGTTTTGCTTTATTTTTTCCCTCTGGTAGTTCCTTGATTGGGGTATTGTTTACTGCTTGATTGTATGTCTGGTGATAATCTTGGTGTTAATCTCTGCTTATCTGGGTGATGATTGCTGGTGAAGAAATGTTCTGGTCTTTTGTCTTCCTTTCTATTGTCTCTTTTGAATAATGTGTAGATGTTGTCGAGGGAATTCTTGGAAGCTTGGTATTCAGACAAGGCAGCCATGAACAGACACATAGAGATAAACCCATGGGGTAACCACTGTCAGGACTCATAGCAGAGATTGTAATGCAACACCTAGAAACTCTAGCACTTCCACACATACAACCAAAGTATGGATCCAGTATGTAGATGACACCTTTGTTATAATAAAAAAGGAACGACTAGAGAAGACACATGAAACCATCAACAACATCTTCAAAGGAATAAAATTCACCAGAGAGGAAGAAAACAACAACACGCTATCCTTCCTAGATGTTCTCATCAGCAGAGGAAACAACAGTAAATTAGAAACCCAAGTCTATCGGAAGACAACCCACACTAATCAAGTACTCCATTACCAAAGTAACAACCCAGCCTCCCACAAGAGGAGCTGTGTAAGAACATTATTCAAACGAGCACAAATGCATTGCAGCGACCCAGAACAGCAGAAAAAGGAAACAGACCACCTATACAACATCTTCCAACAAAATGGATATCCACGCAACTTTATCAAAAAGTGCCTGACCACTCAATCGACTACAACACAATCAACACATGCTATGAAAAGGATCACACTGCCATACCTCAGAAATGTCTCAGAAACTACCAACAGACTATTACAACCACATGGCATCTCCATAGCACACAAACCAACTAAAGCCCTCCAAAACATCTTAAGCAAACCAAAAGACCCAGCAGCCCAAGAAGAAAAAACAGGAGTCATCTACAACATACAGTGTAAGGACTATAACAGCCACTAGGTAGGACAGACAGGCAGAAGACTAGCAGAGCACATCTATGAACACCAAGCAGCAGTCAGAAGACACAATAAAACTCTTTAATCTCACAACACATGGGCAGACTTAACCATAGTTTCAACTGGGAAACTGTCAGCATCTTAGACCAAGCTAAATCCAAAAATGTGAGGGAATTCTTAGAAGCTTGGTTTTCAGACAAGGCAGCCATGAATAGGCACATAGAGATAAACAGCATCTACACACTATTCAAAAGAGACAATAGAAAGGAAAACAATTTATTTTATTTATTTATTATTACATTTGTATGCCGCCCATCTCCCCCAAACGAGTGACCAGAACATCTCACCAGCAATCATCACCCAGATAAGCAGAGATTAACACCAAGATTATCATCAGACATACAATCAAGCAGTAAACAATACCCTAATCAAGGGACTACCAGAGGCAAAAAATAAAACAAAACAAAACCCACACCCACACCTACACCAACACTGGCAGGGCATGCCACAATACTGTATATGAACAGAGAGCAAACCCCATTCCATTCTAGCACTGAAGATGTTACTGTTCTCAGAACATTGTCTTCAGTTTCCATAATGTTTAGCAGGCATCAGTTGTGTTAGCTATGGCTTCTGGGAGTTGGAGTCCACAGTTTTGAAGAGTCAAAGATAGGGGAAGGCTGCTTTAGAGAGTAACAAGTCAGGAATCTGGATAACTTTAACATCTCTCTTCAGCAAAAACAGATCAGAAACTGAACAAAGTCCAGCAGCACCATGTGACTACAGGTAGTCCTTGCTTAATGACCACAATTGGGACTGGAATTTAGATTGCTAAGCAATGCGGTCATTAATTGAATCATCACATGACTGGACCCGATTTTATGACCTTTTTGTGCAGCAGCCATTAAGTGAAACATGTGGTCATTAAGTGAATCGCACAGTCGTTAAATGAATCATGTCGTTCCCCATTGATTTTGCTTGCCAGAAGCCGGCTACGAAGATCACAAATGGCAATCATGTAACCCCAGGATGCTGCACCCGCCATAAGTGCAAGCTAGTTGCCAAATGCCTGGATTGCAATCACATGACCATGGGAGCGCTGCAATGGTCATAACTTTGGGCACTGGTTGTAACTTTTTTTAGTGCCATTGTAACTTTGAATGGTCGCTAAATGAATGATCGTTAAGCAAGGACTACCTGTATACTACATAATAGGATTATTCCCACATTAGCTAAGAGCTTAGTTATATATTACACAGGAGTTCCATAAATGAACTTCCACACATTTTGTTCTCCTGAAAAATCAGTTTTGTGTCTCACAATTTAATCAAGATTACAGTCCAGGAAAACAGGTTTCTAACTCATTCCCTCCCCAACCCACACTAAATTGGTATTAGGCCTAGGTATAATGTGTGGGTTATGTTTGTCTCTCTACAGCTAGTAGAAATGTAAGTGATTCAGACTTCAAAGCAGATTAATTCCCAGTTAGTTCTCCCTTTATGTCTTCTGAAGAGGGAAAAAAGACACGAGAAGTTTCCAACGATGTGCAGTTCAACCTTGACACACCTTCAATCAACAGTATTTAGTGGAATGTACATTTAGGGCCCAGTTTTGATCATTTTGATAACTGAGCATTTTTGCCTACTGAAATGTCATCTGGCCTTTCTCAGAGATGATGCCAATAATCAGATACAGTCCAAACTAAGAATCAGTTGCCATAATTTTTCCAAGAGCAACATGCCATGACCGTTGCTTTCCTTTTGGTACTGTAGGAGCCACTCTTCATTAAAAAGGAAAAGGAGATGAAGTGAGTTCTGCAACAGCAGTTAGCTTAACCACTTTCTCTTTCCTGTAATTGTTCACATAACGAGTACTGGATTTAAAGCTCACTTAGCAAAAATGCCTTTAGTAGATCTACCCCTTCCTTGCCCTTGCCACCACAACTATGTGCTTGTTCTCTTCCTCTAAGCCAGTGTTGTCCAAAGTTGGCCACTTTAAGATGAGTGGACATGGCTGGCTGGGGAATTCTGGGAGTTGAAGTCCACTCATCTTAAAGTGGCCAACTTTGGACAACACTGCTCTAAGCCAAATCTGTATAGCTGCCCTGCTAAATAAGGCACGAGTCAAGGAGGCTTCTGTAATGGGCTGTGAGAATAACCTTGAGAGGCAGGAGGAGGAAGAGCCACAGCCAGGGCAACGGTTGGATGAGAGATATCTCAGCCCACAGACGGAACGGGGGCAGAGAAAGTGTCTCAGAAGCATCTCTCTGGTTCTCTGGAAAGTAAAGGCAGGGGAGGGAGGAAGCTCTTTCAGACTTGCAAGATTCTGTTCCTATGACCTTACAATAAAGGTAGTGTTAGTCCTCACGGTTTTGGTTTCTTGTCTGGACTACCTCGAAGGGCTGACGGATTCCTCACTTCCTGAATCTTGTCCCAGCTTGCCTATTTGGAGAGGCAGATAAACTGGAGGTTCCAGTATGTTCTAATCTAATCACCAGCACAGCAGACTCTTGGGACACCCATTAACAAAAGGTTAACCCATCACCCGTCGTGCAGCAGGTTCTTCGTTCACATAAACAAGGAGACTTTCTGAAAAGGTTGGCACTGACTGGCGGCAGCTCTCCAGAGGTGCAGAGACTTTCCCAGCCCTGCCTAGAAATTTATGCAGAGCAGGTTCTATACCACTGAGGGCCTAATTACACAGAATATTAATTATATGCCTTGTAGTCATGTCAGGGGATTTTCTTTTTTCTTTTTTAAATTAATCTGGTACACAGGAGATTGGGGCAGAGGAGAGGATGAGCTCTTCTCTCTCCTGCAATAATATTAATAACATATTCTGCATATCCTCTGTATTGTGATTTCTAATAGAAAAAATGCTAAGGAATTCCCTGTTTATGGGGAGGAGGAAGGATCAAATATGGGAAGAGCTCTCATATTTGAACCCCCAGAAAAAATACAGGCTATATATGCAACAATTAAAAACAGAACTCACATGGAAGGGCTGCAGGTATTGATATTATGGGCTGTTAAAATGTCACTCTGGCCAAAGCAGTTGTCCATGCAAAGCCTCAAGATGGGAGGGGTGTTTACTAGATACTGTGGCTAGGTTTGTGCAACCAGTTTAACCAGGACAGTTAAAGACCTAGCAGCTGCATTTCCACAACATTTTAAACTTGGTTAGTTTTCATTTTGGCCAGTTTTTTATAGCTCAGTTAGGGCTACTCGATCAAGGCTGCAAAATTACAGATGACCATTATTAGAGCAGCAAAGAATACAGCCCATTTGACTGGCTTCTGATTCAATCCACTGTGTAAAGCCACAAAGTAGGTTAGTTCAGAAACCATGTTAAGAATCTTGTCCAAACCTAGCTCAAATGAGTTTCTGAGCTTCTTGCTTGCATGCATGCATGGATTAATAGATGATGTTTATCATGACAGAAAACACAGAAGAGCTTTTTGAAATCACTTCAGGTGACCAAAAAAAAAAATTGAGAGCTACATTTGAAAATGATACAGTATACCTACTCCCATGGTAGAGACCTCAAGTCTTTGGTTCATCATAAGCCTTAACCTGGCAAGTAGGGAGCTGAAATCCAACACATCAAGAAACACCAGTTTAGGGAAAGTTATTCTAAGATGTGGAGAAGTCCAGCAGGTTTGCTTTGAACTCTGATAAATTAAACATTCACAGGCAACCTTTCTGGAAGTTTTAAGTTACAGAAGTTGGACCTTCCAAAGGCTGAGGCCAACTGGAACTCTGGTGAGGATTTGGGAGAGATGTCAAACAACTTGTTAGGAGGAGGAACTATCACTTATCAGCCAAGCAATCTTTTAATCTTCTGAGTTGTACCAATGGCTTCTGTTGGCGCCTGTGCTTCCAGAATAAATCTGAGCAAGAATTTTATACATTACCACTCTACTTGCAAATTTTCAATCCAGGCCATTGATTTAGTAGTTGAGAATCTAAAGCAGATCTATTGGAGATGTTCTGGGGAAGATTCTGAGCTGATTTCTGGGCTCAGTAAACTGGGAAACTGGCTACCAGACCCTGCTGCAAAGATCCAGGTGACCATCAATAGTCAAGCCCTGCTATTTGTTATATAATTGCTGGCCCTAAGTGGTCAGCCAGATCTTTGCAGCTCAGATTTGGCACCCTTCGTATGGTATGACTTTCCTGAGCATGCTGTCTGACCAGGATTCAGGAATTCATTTCAGATGGATTTTTTTTTTTTTATCTTGCCTTTAATACTTTGATACCTATTCAGTGGAGAGGCAATGGGGCAAGGGGTAAGTCCAGATCATCTGCTTGTCACCTGGGGGCCTTACATTTGGTACAGATATTGTCCAAAGATCCAAAATGATATATTTATATCAGTTCCTCCTGGTAAGGGACTTTTCTTAAGAAAATGCCTTAAATGGAGACATGCAGGTCACACTGTAGAAGCGTTTCTGCATTTTTATGCCAAACAGTATTCTGAAACAGCCAGTTTGGAGAGGTCTGTGACATTTGGTTTCCAAGGGCTTCAACCATCTCTTTTTCTGGAAGTTATCTTCCCAGGTTTTTTCTCCTAGAATGAACCCTTGCTGGATTGCCAGCATCTTGGGTTCAGGGACTGAATATTTGAGGCTTAATCCTCCTGCCATATACAGGTGAAACTCGAAAAATTAGAATATTGTGCAAATGTTCATTTATGTCAGTATGGCAACTCAAAAGGTGAAACCAATATATGAGATAGACGCATTACATGCAAAGCGAGATATGTCAAGCCTTACTTTGGTATAATTGTGATGATTATGGCGTACAGCTTATGAAAACCCCAAATTCACAATCTCAGAAAATTAGAATAGTGTGAAAAGGTTCAATATTCTAGGCTCAAAGTGTCCCACTCTAATCAGCTAATGAATCCATAACACCTGCAAAGGTTTCCTGAGCCTTTCAATGGTCTCTCAGGCGGGTTCAGTAGGAATCACAAGCATGGGAAAGACTGCTGACCTGACAGTTGTGCAGAAAACCATCATTGACACCCTCCATAAGGAGGGAAAGCCCCAAAAGGTAATTGCAAAAGAAGTTGGATGTTCCCAAAGTGCTGTATCAAAGCACATCAATAGAAGGTTATGTGGAAGGGAAAAGTGTGGTAGAAAAAGGTGCACAAGCAGCAGGGATGACCGCAGCCTGGAGAGGATTGTCAGGAAAAGGCCATTCAAAAGTGTTGGGGACTTTCACAAGGAGTGGACTGAGGGTGGAGTTAGTGCATCAAGAGCCACCACACACAGACGGATCCTGGACATGGGCTTCAAATGTCGTATTCCTCTTGTCAAGCCGCTCCTGAAGAACAAACAACATCAGAAGCGTCTTACCTGGGCTACAGAAAAAAAGAACTGGTCTGTTTCCCAGTGGTCCAAAGTCCTCTTTTCTGATGAGAGCAACTTTTGCATCTCATTTGGGAACCAAGGACCCAGAGTCTGGAGGAAGAATGGAGAGGCACACAATGCACGATGCTTGAAGTCCAGTGTGAAGTTTCCACAGTCTGTGTTGATTTGGGGAGCCATGTCATCTGCTGGTGTTGGTCCACTGTGCTTCATTAAGTCCAGGGTCAACACAGCCGTCTACCAGGAGATTTTGGAGCACTTCATGCTTCCTTCCGCAGACAAGCTTTACGGGGATGCTGACTTCATTTTCCAGCAGGACTTGGCACCTGCCCACACTGCCAAAAGTACCAAAACCTGGTTCAATGACCATGGGATTACTGTGCTTGATTGGCCAGCAAACTCGCTTGACCTGAACCCCATAGAGAATCTATGGGGCATTGCCAAGAGAAAGATGAGGGACATGAGACCGAACAATGCAGTGGAGCTGAAGGCCGCTATTGAAGCATCCTGGTCTTCCATAACACCTCAGCAGTGCCACAGGCTGATAGCATCCATGCCACGCCACATTGCGGCAGTCATTGCTGCAAAAGGGGCCCAAACCAAGTACTGAGTACATATGCATGCTTCTACTTTGCAGAGGTCCAATATTGTTCTATTTCCAATCCTTGTGTTATTGATGTCATGTAATATTCTAATTTTCTGAGATTGTGAATTTGGGGTTTTCATAAGCTGTACGCCATAATCATCACAATTATACCAAAGTAAGGCTTGACATATCTCGCTTTGCATGTAATGCGTCTATCTCATATATTGGTTTCACCTTTTGAGTTGCCATACTGACATAAATGAACATTTGCACGATATTCTAATTTTTCGAGTTTCACCTGTAGTTGCTCATGAAGATGAATGTTGTCAGGCAGTTATCTCTTCCCCCATCTGACATCATTCCTCATTTGGGCAAGCTGTGGTTTCATGAATGAATACTTCAGGATGGCTTCTAAAGTAGAATTACCAAGCCAGGAACTGATACTACCAATGGAGCTTTCTTAGATCAGTTGAACTAAAATGTAAAACTGAATAGGTATCTGGTTAGCTATTTTTCTTTTCTAAGTTGAATTTTTTACAGTACCTCATGATAGGTGAAAGAAATAAAGCTACGGTCTCTGGCCCACTGCCTCAAAGCTGGGCCACTGTTTTACTAGACTCATGACACATTCCACTTGACCTCAATTATGTTAACCTTTTTTATAAAGGAAATATATCCAGAGACCAAAGACAAGCTCCAAGATTTGTATGGGAAGTCAACTCCAGAGCACACTGAACTGAACATTTTCCATATTCTATCGGTATCTGTGCAAGTGTCTATATGCTCTCCTGCTTAGTGCATTTTTTAAAAATGTACTGTAGAACCTGATTTACTAATAGATTACCTGGTCTGCAGCTACTGAAGTAACTTTTTTTACATTGGAGAGTGTTGTGGAGTGTCTCATACATTTCCACAAATACTACTCAAGGGGGGAAAGTGAAATCCACAATCCTGAACTTTCAAGCACAAATAGAATGGCCCAGCCCTTTATCTATATGTTTCAGTTTTTCTCTCGTGATAGTCAGGAGTGAGGGGATGAAGCAATGGGCAGGGATATCTGATCCAATATTTGGAGTGGCTACTCATGTCCACTTGGGAAGCTGATAGCATGGAGGAGGCATGGCTAGACAAGAATTAAGCACGTCCACACAGCCATTTCATCCCCACCCCACTCCCAAATTCTCATAAACTGATTTATAGCACTTTGTGATTGACCGCACTTGCAATGGTCTCTGAGAATAACCTTGGGAGACAGGAGGAAGAGGCACAGCCTAGACAACCGTCATGCAAAGCATATCTCAGCCCACAGAAGGAAAGGGGGCGTGAGAAGCATCTCAGAAGGGACCTTCCCTAGTTTACTGGAAAGTAAAAGTAAGGGAGGGGAGAAGTGCTTTCACACTTGCAAGCTTATGTTTCTGTAATCTTATAATAAAGGTAGTGTTAGTACTCAGGTTTGTCCTTCTTGCCTGGAGTACCTCGAAGCGCTGACAACACTACTGTTATTCTTGCAAGAAATTGTGAATTGCTCATGTGCCCTCCAGCTGATCAGTAAGATAGTACAAAATCAGCAGCCAGCCACACCCTGCCCCACTTCCTCATTCTAACTTTTGTGTAGTGTGTCCGCTTCATAGTGATTTTAAAAATGGCCATCTCCTGCAAGGAGTGTTGCCTATCTGGGAGCAACACAAAGGTGAAGAGCCCTAAATGAGCCAAGAAAAGGTCAGACCAGTCAGTGTGTGTTGCGGGGGAGGGGGGTATTAGAGGAGAAAAAAGAAGCAAAGGCAGAAGAATAGACCTCTAAGAAAAGCGAGAAGAGAAAGAAAAGGTGAACTGGAAGGAAGGAGGTTCAGCAGGTAGAAGAACAACAAACAGTGGAGGAACAGAATGGGAGACAGCATTTACTAAGAGAACTAGGACGTTGGCAAGAGGTAAGGGTGAGGAGAAGACTTCTGACCCCAGACATTGAGGATTCCCCTACAAATTAATACCTCTTGCCTTGGTCCAAGGGCAAAGAAAGAACCTTAGGAAAGGTTATACAGAGCCTGGGTGGGGTGAGGCTGCCTCTGGACATCAGCAGGTCCTTGAAAACACCAGGGTGTGGCTCAATTATCACAGGCAGCTGGAATGCCAGCTTGGATGCTTGTGAGTAGAGTTTGAGCTAAGGAAGTGAGGGAAATGGGGTGAGAAGTGTTTTTGCCTGGCTGCAGCTACTTTTCCCAACCCCAACTTCACTCCCTCACAGAGTGAACGGTGGTAATGTTCTGGAGCTGAAAGTAGCCCTTGGCCCCCGAGCCGCCCAACCCTGTGAACTCCAGTCAAACAGACAGAAGGATAAGGGAGTAAAAACTAGTGACTTGTTCTCTCTGCATTGTGTGAAAGAGTGATGATAGTTCTTGTTACGTCCATCACCTCGCAAAGCCACCCTCTGTCCGCTGAAAAGGAAAGTCTCTGAAGTGAGGGCAGTGAATGACAAGGAGTAAGAACAACATACAAATACCTTAATCATCATTATAAGATGCATCCTGGAAAGATGACAAGTAAGATAAATGTACAGCAGTGTTCCCTATTAAATAGTCCTTTTTACCATTAGGCTCTGTCTTCCCCTTACTGAGTTGTGTGGGTGTGTGTATGTGTGTGTGTGTTTTACAAATGGATCGGAACACCAGCTTTCTATAAAGGCTATTCATAATGGTAACACTCTGAGCCTTCTTCCCCCCAGATTTTTATGGCAAATGTTGCTTTGATTTATTCTAGGTGTATTTGCAGAATTCACTCACGATGCTATCTTTCATGATTAAACTTACACACACACACACCCCCGCAGCGAAATATTGGGAGGACATGCAGCCGCTGGACGCCTTCCAGCAGTGGCACTAAATAACTTATGGAAATGGTTCGTTATGTTTTTGCTGCAACTGAAACTAAATCTGGAGGTGAAAAGACAATCAACAAAGCCGCAATGTTAAAGCTCTTGAAATAGAAAACAGCTGTCTCCAGAGAAAGCGGTGGATGGATGGCTTCGGACAGCAGATGGAGGCACCAGAAGCTGCTCAGCTCCAGCTCAAGTTCTCCAACTCAGACAGCCTGCAAGCTGGCTAGAGGCAATTCTCACAGAGGAGCCATTTTCACTCGTCGTCTGATGCTTTCTGGAAGTGAACCCAAAAGATGTCTGTGGGGGGGAGGTATTTGGTGTTATGGTGCGTGGCCTTGTTTTTGAGAAAACACTACTCAGTTCTCAATAAGGATTTGGGTGTAGCTAAACTACAATCATCAAGGAGGATTTCTGTCTGACTGTCCAAACCTTTCACTGGCTTGTTGAAACTGTATGTTTTGTTCCTTTTTTCTTAGAGATTTGCTACCCAAAACTGCAATAGACTTGCTGTATGGTAGCCTTCCCTACATTAGTGCCCACTATACATATTAGACTTCAACTAGCATTATCCCCAGCCCAAATGGTGGTCCAGAACAGGGCAGAATGTAGCTCCTGAGCATCTCTCTTGGGACCCACAAGCCTGCTTATTCCACCTGACTTTTTTTAACAATTATTTTAAATAAAAATACATTAAATACGGCTGCTGGCCTGTTGCAAATCAAAGTAGAAATCTATGGTATCCTCTTTATTTGCAGAAATAACTTTGGGGCCCACAAAGGCCTCATTGGGATGGCATCTTATGGGGCTATTTTGCTTGCAGGTATAAGAGTGGCAGCCATTTTGTAACTAGGCTAGTCTGCTGTAGCAGCCATTCTGTGAAGGCAGCACCACACCCTTTCAAATTGCAAATATGCACTCAGCCGGAAATGTTTGCCTACTTCTGTTGTCCAGTATGATTGCACAGGAGGCATTCCTGGTTGTGTGTATGAAGGGAAGAGTAAATGACAAAAGCAGAATTGTAGTATCATATGCTCGGCCACTTTGTATGTGTGCTGTGACACTGCACGCATGTACAAAAGGGATGGAGCTTCTGTTGTGACAGCATGACATACCTTTCATCATTCTGATGAAAGCTTTAGATCCTGTGGGTGCCACTGATCGTAGAATACCAGATTGGGAAAAGATCCTCTAAGGATTCACTCCCAAATTGTTATGATTTAGGATTGCAATCCTAATGGCAACAGTCAGTTAGCATTTTATCTACAGTAAATGACCAGAATTCTGCATGGAAAAGTTTCCAGAAGGAGAAGGTTTTGCATCTGTGGGGTTTTTGCCTCATATAAATTTGATAAAGGTACATAGCACCCTTAAACAAAAACACTAAATTTGAAAAAGTCTGATGTTAGAAACACCAGTTACTAAAAGAAAATGATGCAAGGAGAAAAACATTATCTCCACACTCTGCCTTTATATATTAATTTTAATATAGTTAATTTTAATTCATGTTTGTATATAAGTAAATAATGCTGAAAAGCCATCTCAGGTATTTATTTATGTCAATAAATACTTTATTAAACAAACTTATACATTCTCAACCAAGCAAGCTCACCTAACATGTACACCAACCCCAGATTACACACCAGTAACTGCCAAGGCCAGTCTCCAAATGGGCCATGAGATGTCAGCACTGGAAGCTTTGCAGATAATAATAATTTTTTAAAAAGTCAGTCCAAGCCCAGCACAAACAGGATGATGCTGTTATAGTTGTGCAGTAAGAAAGAGAAATGAAGGAAGAAGTGCAGGGGCCTCCACAGGGAACAGGGGTTTAAAAAGACAAAGTGGTGGCCACAACCATGAAATCACAGCTGTCCCCTTTTTTATGTCCCTCGCAAGTCTTCAATTGCATGGTTGTGGCCACTATCTTGACTTTTTTGACCTCCTCCTTGTGGAAAGCCCTGAAGGAGTATTTCGTTTCTGTCCCATCTCCCTACCACTGCTAGTGGTCCATTTTATATTTTGTTAATCAGCAGGCAGGGCCTATTCAGCACACTGAGTTTTCATTTCAAGCTTTTCCTGCATATGATTTTTCTTGTAGAGGAAGGGAGAAGAGACCTGGTGCCCGGTGGCTCCCATCATCAATTGCTTGCTCTCTCATTGCTGCAACTGCCTCTATGGACAGCTTTTGCATCTATCTCTGGGAACATGTTAAAATAGCTTCTTAGGTAAACCAGAAAGACAATGAGCCTTTTTTCCCTAACCTTTTTAATACAGTTGATCCTCATTATTCCCTGAATCCATATTAGTGAATTCGTTGACTCGCTAACATTTATTTGTAACTCCAAAATCAATACTCAAAGTGCTTTTGCAGTCAATCATGGACATGCGGAGCAGTGAAAAATTTGAGTCACCAGATGCACGCATTCCTAGCTGAGATTTCAGTATTCGCTAAGTCAGTGTTTGCGGCAACTTTATAGAACAGAACTACCAGGAATAATAAGAATCAACTGGATCTCTGTTTCTCCCCTTCCTTCTCCTTTTCTAACAAGCTCATTCCAGTTTTCCATTAAGCTAGCAGTCATTTCTCCCTTCCCATTTGTCAGACAATATTATGGGGCTTTGGGGGGATTTCTCATCTTATAATTCAGTATAATTTCTCACCCACCCAAGATTGAGCAACTTCAAGACACATGGTTACCTCAAGGTTGCTGATGCTTTCTTGCATGACCAGGGTTGCTTGTTATTAGCATGGAAAGACTCAAAACTAAAGACATATTCCAGCCACCATCCTTTGTCATCCATACCCTCCCTCCATTTTCTGTTTGTTTTTCCAGAACAGTCTGTCACTAACAATCCAAGTTCACCCAACAGGATGTTTTCAATTCCCGTTCCCCCCCGCCCCAACATACCCACGCATCCTTTCCATTAAAATCTTGGCTTTATCCATTGATTTCTATGGGCATCCCTTTGTTTTACCCACGAAATATTTAAAAATTAGCTATCCAGGCGATGAGATCATTCTTTCTTCATTGTTTATATCTGGTTGTTTAATTCCTTTCATGTGGATAAGCAATGCAGGCTTAGCTACAAAGCCATAAACAGGAGAAGCAGTGAATCAAGATTAGGAGTTGTTGTTGTTGTTGTTGTTGTTAGCCAACTACTGTCTTCATATAAGTGTCCACACTGTTTTTTAGGGAATGTAGTTCCGGTCCTTTACCACATGCAACCTGGGACTGTGTGAAAGAAGAGATATTGCTGGCCCTGTCAGTGGATGGACGTAGACAATGCCCTAGTGTGCTGCACTGGAAAATTAGTTGGCTTGTATTTATTACTTTATTTTGTTGTTGTTGCAGTGGCTCTGAAAGGCTTGGGATGAATCAGTAGGGTTCCAGCTAAGAAATCTGGTCTACAGTGAATGCCTCCTCAGTATGTTATGGCAAGCTGGGGAGACTGTTCAGTTCAGGAGGCTGGTAAACATTTCATAACATCCCAGGCTTAAAACAGAAAATGCATAAAAAGGGAAAGAAACCTGGATTATTTTCTATAAAACAAATACGACCAGAGAAACATGTTTTCTTTCTGTTTATACAATGATACAGAGTAAAAGTCTCTGTTTTTATGCTAAAAGTTAAAATGAAATCTGTATAATTCATGAAATCCTTGTTGCCTTCTGTTCTATCTTCCAAACTAGAAAGGTTTCCTAAAGTTATTCTAAGAGTGCCTATTGAAGTAATGGAACAGTTTCAAGTGTTGCTCAAGTGATACAAATGGGAGAAGTAATTTTAAATCAAATAATGGTTCAGATCATTATTTATTTATTTATCAAACTTGTATGCCACCCATCTCCCCCAACGGGTGACTCTGGGCGGCTCACAATAATAAAAAAGGAAAAACACAAGTCCCTCCAACCATGGATAAAATCTATAAATAATTAAAAAACATATATTAAAAATGCCCTAAAAACCTCCTATGATTATAAGCCCTAAAAACCTGTAAGATGCTGGGAGGGACAAACCCCTCACCCCACCAGCCATCTCCACAGGTGCGGGCCCCCCTCCGGCCCCCAGGCCTTCTGGCAGAGCCAGGATTTGATCCCTTTCCTGAAGGCCATGAGGGAGGGGGCACACCGGACCTCAGAAGGCAGGATGTTCCATAGGGCGGGCGCTGCAGCAGAAAAGGCTCTCTGCCTAGACCCCACCAATCGAAATTCCTTGACTGGTGGGGTCTGCAACCTGCCCCTTCTGCTGGACTGAGTGGGGCGGGCTGAGATGACTGGGGTGAGGCAGTTCCTCAGATTATAACTCTTTCGTTCTCTTTTTTTCTCACTGTTGCTTATCAATAACGCTACAATCTATCCCCTATTTAGGATATATTTCTGAACAAAAATGCAAAAAATTAGACTGCATAGCAGTTATCTTTTTGTGGTAAGTATTCCATTTATTTCCAATGGGATTCTGGAGCAATTGCTCCAGATAAAATGCAATGAACTTAGTTTGATTCCATGTCACAGCTGGGTTTTTAAAATTAAAATGCTAATCTCTGCTGGGTTAGCTACTATGGTTGTTCTTTTAGAGACTGTATGTTTTGTGTGAGGGATGTGTTAGACTCTACCACGTGCAACCTGGGACTGTGTGAAAGGAGACTCCTTTCATATTTCCTATAGTTCAGAAAGAAGATGACACCTCCAGGAACCAGCTGCTATCTTCCAAGGTATAGAAAAACCTGTTACATATTCAGTGCGACAGCAGTGAGACTGTCGGGTTGGACAGGATCATCCCAAGCCTGGGACTATTGACTGAAAGTACAAAGCACCTTTGTGTTCTTGAAACTAAATAGATCTAGCAGTGATCAGTGGTTGGATGGGACCATCCAATCTATACATAGAGTCTCATAATGGAAAAAATAGAAGTAGATGTGAGAAACAGAGAACATAGTATGTGTGATGGAGTAGAACAGAAGATCACAGCTTTTTTTTTTTTCATTGTACCATGCTTTTTAACACATTAATGAAACCAGCTGGATATCTGCTTCTTATGCTTCTTTCCTGTCTACCTGTCAGTGCTTTTGTGTTACAGTTTAATTGATTCTCATTTTATTGTTATAATGTGTTTTAACTTTTCATGAGATACTTTCAGAGAACAGGCTATCAGCAAAGATGGGGCTTGGGTCTAACAAAAAATAAACAGAAGTGAGCACTGCTCCAACAATGAGGGGCACATATAAAACATTGAAACCTGCTGATTTTTCCATGTTATTTTAAGGTCCTGTATGTGTTCTTCTTCTTGTGATGATTTTGTAGTATTAATTAAGAAAGTCTATTGAAATAGCTGTAGTGGTCCTCAGCCACATCCACACTAAAGTTTCTCCAAGCTTAGAACATCCTTCCCCAAGTTGGCATCCTCCAAATGTGTTGAGTTACATGTCCCATCATTCCCAGCCAAGATGATGGAAGTTGTAATCAAACGTGTCTGGAAGATGCTGGGTTAGGGAAGGTGGGCCTAACGCATCATCCTGGCTCATTTCTATTCACTCGGGCAAGACTAACTTCAAAGCTGTGCATAGAAAATGAAACCACAGGAAGCAATCTTGGAATAAAAATAGGTTTGTTCTATGAAACAATGCCTGTTTCCAATGGATTTCATAAAATTATGCCAAATAAGATGCATTTGTTTCGTTAGACCAAAAGGTTGAGGAAACCATAGGAAGGGAGGGAAATTCAGGGAGATTATATGTTGTTCAAAGGCTCAAGATGAACATTCAAAGGGGGAAAAAAATGAATACAGCTCAAGAATGTCTAAATTACTCTTGGCCAAAATGTTTGGCTTACCACTAAAATAGTATAATTATAAAGCTAGCATGAAGCAGGCTGTGGATCTAGTTACTAGTTCCTTACTAACAATAAAAGCAAACTTTTTCTTTTCCTTTTTCTTCTTTTCCTTCTCCCCCCCCCCCCATTTTTAATTTTTTTATTTTGTCAGTAGCAAGGCTTTTGACAGAAACCTTGTGTCTTATATATGATGTGACTTATAGCAAAACTGTTTTTAATCAGGCAAATCTCTGACTGGTATGCAGTTGTGGTCTCCCTACTCAGATGTCAAGCGGAACTAAGAAAGGGAGGGGAAAAAAAGCAGGGGCATAATTCTGTTTTAAAATGTTGCTTCAAATGCCCCTTTATATCAGAGCAATTGAGACAGGAGCCTCTTTTGTTTTTGTAAAAAAACTGTTTAATTAGGCAATAATATCATCTTGAATGTACACCCATGGATGGAATGCTTTTCATTTGTTAGTTTTTCTTAAATTTCCATCCTTTGCTTTCAGGATCGTACAAAAAACATAAGAAGCAGGGGTGTCTGCACAGTGGGATTGTCATGGCCACCATCCTAACTTTTTTGGCCACACCCTGCGGGCACCCCTAACAAGAAGGTTTAATATTTGCCTTATTCTAGCTAATTAATCATATTCGTCTGAGCTGTGGCAGTTTGGATGGGCAAAATAAGTTTTCAGAAAGGATGGATCAGGAATGTATTCCATCATATATTTTTTAAACAAACATCAGTTTTAAACCAGTGGTCACGGAAAAACCTGGAATGGATGTACACACCAAAATCAGCACTTCGTAATGTTGGTGGTGGTACCTCTAAGAGGCTGCAAAAAAAGAGTTTTTGGTTTGACTCTGAACTGTAGCTACAACAGGTGGATGGAATAGGATTATTTTACAAAAAGCCATGTGAAAGTATCATTTCCACAAATCAAAGTTGGAAAAGAATTAGCTTGCATCCTTTTCCCAAATCCCCCTTGTAAGTGGTGCGGGTTTCCCCCCATAATCCCATTCTGTGTGATTTGTACATTTTGATATCAACAGAATGGCATGAATTGGGGCCACAGAAGAAGAACCACCCAATTCCTGTTGTGTCCTCTCACTTCGTTCAAGAGAAGTGAGGCATTTCAGTCCATAAAAAAGCAAATTTGTCCCCAGATATGCTGGCTGTCTTAATATTTACAAAGTGTAATCTTTGTTGTTGTTGTTCAGTCGTTAAGTCGTGTCCGACTCTTCGTGACCCCATGAACCATATTGCGCCAGGCCTTCCTATCTTTCACTGCCTCCCTGAGTTTGCTCAATTTCATGCTCATTGCTTCAGTGATGCTATCTAGCCATCTCATCCTCTGCCGTCCTCTTCTCCTTTTGCCTTCCATCTTTCCCAGCATCAGGGTCTTTTCCAAAGAGTCCTCTCTTCGCATTAGGTGACCAAAGTATCTGAGCTTGAGCTTCATTATCAATCCTTCCAATGAGCAATCAGAGTTGATTTCCTTTAAGATTGACTGGTTTGACCTCCTAGCAGTCCAGGGGACTCTTAAGAGTCTTCTCCAGCACCACAGTTCAAAGGCATCAATTCTTCAGCGTTCAGCCTTCTTTATGGTCCAGCTCTCACAGCCATACATTACTACTGGAAAAACCATAGCTTTGACTATGCGGATCTTTGTCGGCAAGGTGATGTCTCTGCTTTTTAATATGCTAAAGTGTAATCTTCCCTATCTCTTAATTTTTATCCATAAATTGACAGGGAAATGAAAATGTTTGGCTTCTTTATCTTTTTCTTGTGATGTGCTCAGTGTTAAGTTCTTTCTGGTGACTAATTGCACCAATTATGGAATTCTCATTGTCTTGTTATTTTGATTTCTTAACTTATACCATACTCTCTGAAATATAAATTAACAGTCTTCTGTGACCATGTATTTATTCACAAGGAACACTTTAGATTTCTTCTGACTTTTTTTCCACATTCCACTTCCTAATGGTTTATGCCCAGAAGTAGATCTTTTGAAAAATGACCTATATATACTATGTTTAATGAGTACATATAAACATGCTTTAACTATGAATCTTATCAGCTGATTACTTAACCTTTTATGAATAAGCTAAACATTTTCTACAATGTTGAAATAATTATACTTAATTTTCAGTAGGGGAGAAGCATGAGTTTCTTAAAATCTAAATTACTGCACTGCATTTATTTATTTCTTCTTTTTAACAAAAAAAAAAAATCACATTGTTGGAACATCCCCAGATATATTAAGTAACTTTGTTATGAATTCTTTTACCATTTATCTGGTACAGCTACATGCCTTTCAAATCATGAAAAGCTGCTTTCTTGAACAAATTACAACACAGTATAGCTTACATGAAATTAAATCTCTATCTTCCTCTATTAATTAAATAATGGAATACAAGAGAGATCATTATTAGACAAAAGAAATTAGGGGTGGATCCATTGATCCAAACAAGGGAAGTGAAACAAAAACTTTGGAATTTTTCCTCCTAAACATTCCGAAACAAACTGATTATGCACTGCAACAATACACAGGATTCCTTCTGCATGGGGGGAAAAAAAAAGGACAGGCAAAGATGCTCACCACTGAAAAAAGACAATGGGTGGATCTTTGTTCTGGGGAGAGAAGATAAGGGTAGAAGCTTCCCGTCCCTTAATCCTCATTCCATAACATCGTTCAACCTGCTGGATGGTGGGATAATTTGAACTGGACTTTACACCATTCAACAATCACATTGTGCTAACATTACCAGGATGCAATTAGGCCCAGTGGGAGCAAGAAATAAGACTGATCTTTGTTAAATGAGATTAGATGTCAATTATCCATCATTTCTTTATCCTGGTGTGCCTGCAAACTTTGTACTTGGCCTAATAGTTGGTGAACATTAAGAGCACAGTCTTCATTCAGTGAAATTAGCTTAAATTTTCCAAAGTTATTACTTGATCCTACTGACAAGTTCTGTATTAAACACTGAAGTTAAGAGAGAGGTATTATGTTTGGATTAGAAAAATCTAAGGGTCAGTCTCCATCCAATCATAGAACATCCTGGATGATCTGATTTAGTGATCTTTGCTCAACACAGCCTCCTTTACTAATTAGAATATGCAATTTTGTAAAATCAGTTAAAGGTACTTATTATTTAAAAATGAAATCAGAAAATATTATTTTGGGTCTATTGGACTCTATTGGATTCCTCAAAGAATGTTTAAAAAAGGATAGACATTAGACTTTTTATGTTGTGATTTAAGAAATGTAAAGTTTCTTTAACTCGCGGGATTTTGCCTTGTTCTGTTTTAGCTTTGTTTTGGCTTCAAATTAATATGTAATTATTTTGCTTCCTAACATAATTTTAGGAAGAAAAATTATATTGAAGGATCTCAATGTGATGTTGAATTACAGCCCTAAAATATGGAATTCATCATCTTATGAAGAGCTTTGGCTATATTGTACTTGGGGTTAGATGGATTTATCCATAGATGGATCTATCCGTCCCAATTAGCATAGCCTTCATCACCAGCATTCTCCTGATGTTTTGGACTTCAATTTCAACCCTATGCTGACTATAGATTATGACAGTTGAAGTCCAACACATTTGTGGAGCAACAAGTTGGGGAAGGCTGGTACTGTACAGTATATCATACAGTACATGTATCTACACTAAAAATTATACAGTATATATACTATACTATATATCAGTATAACTAGGAAAGGATATGTCAGCTGTTAGGCTGCAATACATGTATGAGCTTGTTTCTAGTGATACGGGATTCTACTGTTTCAACTAAATCACAACAGTTCCTCCAGCTGACCTTTGAGGGAACTTCTTACAGGGCTTTTCTCTACATTCCTCTGCCACGCAAAATGCTTCTTTTATTCTAACAGCAGTCTACACTGCTAACTTTGTATGAGCTAGTAGTCAACAACAAAAATTATTCTTAGGAAAATCAAGTAAAAAAAGGGAGGGTAACTTGACCATGAGACGTTGAAACACACAACCAACTTTTGCACAGCATTGAAAATGCTGTCTTATCAAAGATTTGCTACTTCTCAGTGTCCTTGTAGTAGCTCTTCCCCTCTGCTCTGGTACTAAACATAAATCTCCCATAAGTGCGATGGGATGCTGATTATGGAGAGCAAACAGCTATTTATGGCAGAGATGCAACTGGTGATGGAATATGGCTGAGGTGGAACACCCTTTTCCTTGGTGCTGGCATTTGCTTCACCTGGAATGAGTCCATCACTCCATAAAAGTTCCAGTTTTTTATTCTCCTCCACTGAGGCTGGTCCTTGCTCTCTGCTCAGAACCATAATTGTTCATACTTCTAAATAAGTGTTTGATTCTACTCTTTCCCTAACACATTTTTCTAGCATCGAAAGAAAGATTGTATGAAAATTGGATAGCCTCTTGAACCTGATGCCTTATAAAATGTGTTGGCACTGCAAGTCCCAGACTGTACCAAAGGCTCAGAATTAATATCCCTGATCTATTTGGAACTCAAGTCATTCATATATATTTTTGTGTTCCCACCTTTATTTCTTCTCCCAATAGCATAAGGTAGTTTAGGCTGAAAGAGAAAGAAAGACCACAGATTATCCAATGAACTTCAATGGTCAACTGATAATTAAACTTTCCCCAGCCCTAATTCCCTACTTTAACCACCCTATTTCTCAAACGCTTTCCAAGCTATGCTTGTGCCTACCAATGTTTGAGTCTCTTTTGCTTACTGTCAATGAGAATGAAATGGTTGAGGTACACAGAGAAAGCTGAACTCAAGAGTATATCCAAAATACTAGCAAAGCATAAACAGAATATTTTTATCTCACTTTCTTGCAACATGGAACAAGATACAGCTTACACACAACTAGGAAAAAATATGAGTCTGTAGGAGTTCCTTTGCTTTTTCACCCACTTGGATGTCAATCAACACTCCATCCATTATGTGATGGTGGAAATCTGGACTATACCACTGTCAGATTGCAAGTGGGAGGAAGCTTCATATACATTTAGGGAAGAAAAAATAAACACCACTCTCTCCATGCAGCAAATTAACAAGAAGTTTATGGTTAAAAGGGGGGGGGGGGGCTCTTCCTCACATTCCCCACATGAACATGTCTCAATAACCATTTTGCTGCCATGTCCTCATAACTTTGCCATTGTTTCACCCCTGGCCCATACCTAGCTAGTTCAATTAGAAATACACTGTATCAAGGATCTCTTGTTCTATAAGGACAAGTCATCCATGATGCACTATGGAGCAACAATCTCCAGAATGGGACCCTCCCCAGCTCAGAAGATTTGCTCATCCCAAGAAGCAGAATGGTGATGTCAGTAGGAGTAGGGCTGGATATTCTTCCAGATAGGTTGGACTACAGGTCCCATCTTCACTGGGTATTGTTTGGAAAGGGAAAGACTCTACTAGGTTATATTTATTCATATAAACAAACTCTGCTGCTCTGGCTAGCAAGTTTTAAAAGGGGTAAACCCACACTTATGCACATGACTTTGAACATAGGTTGCTATTTAAGGACCAGATTAAAATCTCATACAACAGCACCAGTCTCAAGTCCTAATTTTAAGACTAATGAAGTTCTTTGTTCCCACGGCTAGTTTATGAAAAAGTAAAACATTTTTGCCCACATGTTGCTGATATAAATCTGACCAGCAAAGAAATTAATTAACATTTCCAAAGTTGCAGAGATCGAATCTCTTTAAAAAAGCTGGGAACAGCTAGGCTTATTGGTCAGCTGGTAGTTTTGTGGGCAGGCGAGTTTAGCAGGGCAACATATACTACGGGGCTTTTCTGAGCAACAGAGGGCTTGCTCTGAGTGCATCCAGCCCCCCCCCCCCCCCCAATAAGCATTATGCAGCCTCCTAAAAACCTAATTCCTTAATCTGGTGCTTCTCAAACTTCGTGAAACCATGACCTCCTAAAATATTAAAATGACTCCCTCCAATAAATAAAGCTACATGATAAATAATAAAAATGCTCAGACAGATGGCTGGACCCACAGCAGGAGCCATCTCCACAAAGTCACTTGGGGCTTTGCTCCCCACTTTGCCTCCATAAGCTTCATCAGCCTTAAAAGGATGTCACGACTGCCCTCTAAGTCGCTCAAGACTCTCTAAGAGGTTGTGTAACCCAAGGTTTGATAACTTTGCCTTAATTGCCTTCCTGCTATTTCTGGCTTATCTCATGCACTTATACACACAGGCTTGTAGTGGGCTGCATGTAGAGGTCAAGTCAGCAAGTTAGTGGACAGACTCTCATGATGCCAGCCCTGCTCTTTTACAGGCATATCTCAAAAGGGCTTGCACTGTGATGCCCCTCTGCCATCTTGCCAATTATGACCTGATGCTGTGGATGCTGCTGAAGGATTGGTTCACACACATGTTAAACCATAACATTAGTATGGTTTTGCTTAGCATGTTGTATGAACCCAGCTGCTGGATTCTGCAAAGGGTCCTTTCAGCATAATGAGGTGTATGGACCCAATCATTTGTGATTTAGTCAATAAACCATGTTCAGACTAGCAGGGGTTTATCATGATGTGTCTGAATGGCTGCATTTCTTGTTTTCACCTTGTTTTCTTCCTTCATGGGAGGCTCCTGAGATCTGCAGACAAGAGATTCCCACGTCCTTTCCCTGGAGGGCTGCTATATCTGCAGTTACTCTGGATTACAACTGTGGCTTGTTTTAACCTCCAATTGGTAGCAAACTAAGACTAGCTGAAGTGGAATAAAAGAAGCACCTGCTTGTTGAATCTATAAAGGTCATGCT
Source organism: Liasis olivaceus (assembly GCA_030867105.1). Classification (NCBI taxonomy): domain Eukaryota; kingdom Metazoa; phylum Chordata; class Lepidosauria; order Squamata; family Pythonidae; genus Liasis; species Liasis olivaceus. Next base: position 16,482,467 of record CM061351.1, read on the forward strand.
GGAGAGGTGCAATTACAGAAATGTGTGTCATATATCTGCTGGTCAGCATACCTCAACATATTTGCAAGGTGGCCAGTAAAAATCAGTTTATTTCCCCTTGCTGGAGGCTGATCAAGGGAAGCAAGACATGTTTCCCACCAAGGGCACACATCTGCCTCTCCCGGCTTTTTCATTCATTGATTCATCATTAAAATATGTTTACTGATGACTGGAAACCCCTTATAGACTTTTTGCGTGAAACAGGGAAAAAATGAACTTATTATTTATAGTTTTGATGATTAGACAGGATAGATTATAGACAGAAGAGAGTTTTGTCACAACCACAGAGTAAGAGGTAAATTTATAATTACACTTATAACTGCTGTAAAGAAGATGGGAAGCTACTTCTTTGTATCTTTTGTCTATTTTTCTTTTACCTTTTTTTTCCTTTCTTGCACTTTTAGCTTTTTCTTTTATTTCTTTTTCTTACTTTATATTAGTTTGCATTCGTTTTTATTTTCTTTTTAAAAAATCTTTAATAAAAATTATATACAAAAAACCATTTATCAGTAAAATATGAATGAATTTCTTTGAGCCCAAAAGAGATCCTCAACGCAACAATTTCAAAACTATTCTGGAATAAAATAAGCATTTTTAAATATAGAGCAATCATCTATAAAAAGCCAAAGAGCAGAGCAAAATATTAAGCGTTCATTCAAAGCCAGTTGTATCAGTGGCCTAAAGCAAAGCAAAGCTGGCTCGAGTCAGGTCTTTGTAAAGCAGGAGTTGCCAAAATGGAGATGCTGCTACTAAAAAACCCTGTTACTAACTTAACCTTAATTCTTCTTAGTGGTCATGGGTCGCACAACGTGGATCCTGCAGAAACCAGTAACTTAAGGAAAGGAAGATATGACCTTCCAGATTCCTTAGATTTTTCTCCAGATAGTCTGGAGACAAATTATCCATCCACACTGGTAAAACAGATGCCTCAATCTCTACCCAGTCTGCTGTGTGAGATCAAAGTGGGAACATCTGTGAGACATCTAAATGGCCATTTCATCCTGGTTATTAATGATGGCCCATCTTAACTATTCTGATTTTGTAGGAGAGCCATATTAGTCTGTGGCAGCCAAAAACCAGAAGGAACCTTGTAGCACCTTCCCAGACTAAAAAAATGTTATTAAATGGCATCAGCTTTCACTTCATCTGATGTGAGTGCTCCATGCATCTGAAGAAGTGAGCTATAGCTCACAAATGTTTATACCCCACAATCAAAGTTGCCATCATTATTTTTTGACTTCCCCCTGTGGATGTCCTAGTGGGCATTCTTTGAAATGCAACACCCTTGCTTTGTAATCATCATCATCATAAGTTAGTATGATTATTCCTCATGTTTTAAATAATTGTCTCCTTCTATTACAGTAAGAATTCCCATTTGGCAGCAGTCCCAGAGAACCTCTGGGAACTGCACCTAAGGCATTGGGGGATCTGTGAGGTCTTAGGATCTCAATTTCTCCATCCTAATTTATAACCAAGGTGCACAATCATTTTGGGGCCAAGGTCTGCATTGAGCTCTTGAGTGGGTGGCACCACTACTAAAACTAAAAGTTAAATTCATGCTAATTAGTTAAATATTATTAATATGACTACCCCCTTCATGTATTACTAATAATTTTCTTCTTGCATCACATTCTAAATTACAATATGGTAGTAATTTTTGGAAAGGCTCTTTTTGTTGGGGATGGTGAACACAATCCTAACCACGTATTTGTGTGCCTCTGCCTTAAGGTTATTCCTGCAGTTCCCCCACCACTACCACCACCAACAGCTTGCCTAAAAGAAATCTTTGAATCAATGCTAAGAATAGCTCTGGGACATCTAATTCCAACTACTTTCACTCATGTGTCGAGCTAAATGATATATTGAGGGTCAACACCTAAAAGGGGCCTACTCCATGCATTGCCTGTAGTGCTGAAAAGGGAAAGAAGGAGCCAGGATTCTCTGATGGAGGTGGTCAAATTTAGCAGATGTCATATGATTGTGAGGAAGGAAAGAACCAGGGGAAAACATCTGCTTCAAGCACAGATAGCAGATTCCTTGAAAACAGGAACCTGCCTTTGATCTCAGACTTGTTGATGGACTGTGATGTCTTATAGATCAATTAGCTAATTGGTCTCTCCAATAAGTTACAGGTGCATTTATTAATCTCTATTCCCATCCAAAGTCTTCTTCATGGTTCCTTTTTATTCTGCCTTGAAACAATAATTATTAAACCATTCTGGGGCCTTTCATAGTTAATGATTTCCCCTCTTCGCCCTATTCACCCTTCATGATATCTCGTAGTACATATTTCCCATCATTCGTCATTCCAAATGGTCCAAGAGTCAAGATCTCCTCACCATTCCAAACTTAAGACTACATTTCTGCCCTTCTTTGATTGGTGCTATGATTTTTTTTCCATATTACTTAACGTATCTTTGGTTTCTAGGGGTCTATATAATAGGTGGCAAAATCTCATGGATAGGACTTTGGCCAGGAACACAGGGCCATAAAAATGAATGAAGGGTGGGGGAAAGTATTTCACAAATCTGATTTTGAAATCCTGAACTCAGCATGACCAGAATCTTAAGACTGAATGTAAAAGAGGATAAGCTTGAGTGGATTTGGCTCCTCTCGGTGTCGTGCAACTTGCACCTTGAACGGCTGGGAAAAAATAGGATCTACAATAATGGGTGGTGACAGTTCCATGCTGAAGTCTGTTAGAAAAGTAGTATTTACACCAAGCAATTATTCAAGGGAAGAATCAGGAAAATAGTTACTAACAGAATGTTTGTGTCAAAATCAGCCTTACCATTTCTCAGAAGTGTTGTTCCTTTGTGAAAGAGTATCCGATCGGTAGCATACAAACTGAATCAAGCAAGCAAGCAAGCAAGCAAGCAATGAAGAGGCTTCTGTTTTTCTACTGTATTCTCAGTGTACTGAGAAGTTCTTTAGACTTTCTCTTGGTGATGTTTCTGAGACTACATTACTGCCAAAGAAAGAAGATGCTGCTAGCATAGGGAATGTTTTCTAGGGCTGTGCAAAGCATTCGAAAGGGGTTTTGTGCAAAGCATAATAGTACACATTAAATACTCCTCCCTCTAGAAGTGTTAAAAAAAGCGGATCATTTGCAAGGCTCCTCTAGCTGCCTTGAAGCCTGTCCCCAGTTGTCTGTGTAGGTGGGTGTACGTCCAGAAGTTCTTTGCCTTTGAAGCAGCCACATGAGCCTTGCAGAGGACGCACTTCTTTTACATTTCAAAGTGGGAAATTCCACTCATGCTGACACACTTTTCAGAGCATCTCTCTGAGTCACATTGCACAGCACAGTTGTTTTTTGTTCCACATCAGTCCATCACTTCTCTTGAGCTTTAGGTGAAATGTGGGAAGCCAGGGAAGCTAAGACTGCTGAAATGAAGACAGAAAAGTCACATACACACCTTGTAATGAAATCTGTGCATGAATTCCACCTATGAGCATTTCCCCAAAATTCTCCTCCTTTGGAAATCATTTTTCAGAACAAATTTTCTTTCAGGAGAATTGGTAGGGGGGAAATGCAGGAGAATGCACGTATAGCATCAATTTTCAAAATAATCACAATCTCACACCTCCCTTTCTGATTAACAACAGATTAACAAGATCCCTGTTGTTTTATTCAAGATTTCTGATACATAGCCTTTAACAGTGCCCAGGTCTGTAGCTGGGAACATGCTAATGGGTTATACCTAAAAGAGGGGAATTGGGATACCGATGGTATAATGGCATCCTATTGAAAGTTACTCATTCCTTGGAGATGTAGAGATCTTTCTGAACTGGACTGATTGTGGCCCTAAGGAAGGTTGCAATGGGGCTGGGAGCAAAATTCCCTAGCTTGACCTGAGGTACTTTTAACCAATAGTGATCTAGTCTGGTTAAGCTGATTCCACCCAGCATTCAGCTTTCATGTCTTTAGTGTAATACATGAATAATACCTGGTTTCTTGTGAGAAGATTGTGTTTTTGGCAAGGGATTAACTGCTGTAGGTAATGGTGCAAATACTTCCTCAGTAATTGAGCGATGAAGCCAGATAGTCCTCCCACTGGGCTGGTTAAGTAGCTGAGATCACATCATGCAGCTACTCTAGTTTTTCAATGAAAGTGAAGTTCAAAATCGGATCTGGTTTGCCAGAAGGCACATTTGTGTTCAAAAGTGGGGAGTGGTTTTTTGTGTGTGTGTGTGTGTGTGTGTGTCTCTCTCTCTCTTTTTCCAGAAGCTCTGTTGAAGAAGAGGACGCTATATAGCATAGTGCATCAGGTCAACACCTGAAAATCTGATTTAGATGGCTTTTTGACTCAGGAAACTGTTCTGCCATCATCTTGCAGAATCAAAGCAAAACAGACTTTCTGTACTTTGTTCCACATAGGATGATTGAATTAAAAAGGTTAGATAGTGAGCATGTGAAATCTTAGCTCTGAGAAATTCTGGTGAAGAGAATTGTCCTCAAAAGCAAAACAAAACACTTTGTTTATTTGTTTATTTATTTATTAAAAAGGAGCACCAAAGAAACACAACAAACATCCAGATAGCAGATTATTGCATTTAGATTCACCACTCAGGTTGAGTATTAGAAAAGTATGGGAGGGAGGGAGGGAGGGAGGGAGGAGGTTGGATGAACAGATGGAAGGGAGATGGAGGGTAAGGTAGAAAAGAAGGAAGAAAAGAAGAAAAAAAATCAGTTGCAGTGTTATTGCCAAGGCCATAGGGTAAGCATAAGACTGTAAAGCATCTGTTCAGATCACTAAAACCAATATCCCATTCAAAAAAATACATTAACAAATGGAAATGTGGTGACAAACCTCTGAATAAGAAAACCCACAGAAGGTGTTGAATGCCAAATCCAGATTCCTCTGAACATTACTACAGAAATTGAAACAGTTTTGCTATAAAGTTGGAAGTCCACAAAACCACACACAGGTTCATTTGAGAAGATTGTCCTCTGATCCCTCTTCAGCCATCCTGGAGGAAGGGCAAGGTTATTAGCCCTTCATGGTAGTCTAGACAAGAAGCCAGAAGATATTTATTGTAAGGTTACATTAACAGAATCTTGCAAGTCTGAAAGTACCTCTCCCCTCCCTTACTTTTACTCTCCCCAAAACTAGGTAGGGTACCTTCTGAGTCGCTTTCTCCAGCTCCCCTCCTTCGGGCTCAGATTTTGTTTATCAGACCATTGTCTAGGCTGTGGTTCTTCCTCGTGTGTCCCACAGTCATTCCCACATACCATTACAAAGGGCCAAGCAAGTCAAAGCAAATAATATTTCTACTTTATTGAAATAGGGTGTCTGCTAGTTCCTGGATATCACAGTTTGAGAGATAGTCAAATCCAAGGAAAAGAAGGTTGAAAGAACTATGCTTTTATTTAATTGTTTAGATTTATTTTACATCATTCTTCTGAGAACTCAGACTAATATACATAGCACTCTCTCCTCCAATTTTATCCTCACAACAATCCTTTCAGGTATGCTGGACAAGGAGATAGCAGCTGTCCCACAGTCACCCAGTGAGCTTCCCTTGGAGTGAACTTGGTTGTAGGTCTCCCAGTCCTAGTGCAGTAACTCAACCTCTAGGCCAAAGGGAAGACAACCTGCTATTAGGTAGAATGTTACTTTGCAGAGCAAGTAGCCACATTAAGCAATAGATCTAAAGCAGGGTGTGGTGGAGCAGCACTTATGGATAAAAGAATTGCTGTGCATCCTATGGAGGAGGAAAGTTATGTTGCATCGAAGGCAGGCGGTGTTAAATGAGGTATACGTGCCAGTCTAGTAGAAAAGACAGCTTGTCCTTTGCCTCAGGCAGCAAACTGTCTTCTCCGGATTAACCAGGAATATGAATGATAGGACTAGTTTGAATAAACCTAAGTTACATAAGTGTAGATTTCTGCTAAACATTAGGAAGAACATTTTAATGGTAAGAGCAATTCAACCTCAGTGAGACAGAGGTTGCCCCTCACAGGAGGTCTTCAGGCAGAACCTGGGAAGCCATCTCCTGTAGGACAGACTTACGTGAGCATTAGATTCAATTTGTTTGGTTTATTTCTTTATTTCATTAGATTTAGACGCTGCCCAACTCCAAAGCAATTCTGGTTTCACTTATGGTACAAAACATGTACACACTACTCTCTTCCTGATTCTATTTTCCCATAAAAATCCATTCTCACCGTTCCTGACTGCTTTTATGATGGATCTTTCAGGCAACTGCAGTTCCCATGTATTGATGTGCTCAACGTGTTTCCAAATTTCAATCTTCTATTTTATTTCTGAGACATGGTTACAGTAAGGCGCATGCTACTAATAAAAGCAGGGAAATTTGAATAGGGGACTTTCTCTGGGCATTGTGAAGCTCATATAGAATTCTGTCATTGATAAATTTTGCAAAACTTTAAAAATAGTAGGTGGTGAGCTATGCTCCAGGTCATGTGACTTCTGAGCAGCAGCTATGTTTTGGGGAACTATCACCACCACAGTAATTCACACACAGAATGGTTTCCAGTGTAATAACTATCTCTTTCTAAACTCCTGTATATAGCTTGAGATTGGACTAAAGGACTATATACAAGCCTTTCTCCAACACTTAAGACTTTATGATCAGTAGGCAGTATGTTCCTAGTCTGTCCAGTATTATCACTACTATGATAATCTGATGTCTTTAGGAAAAGTGTTGGGCTAGATATCCTATAACTGCCAGCATCTCTCTCAGCTTATGGGACTTTAAGTCCAATATATCTGGAAGGTGCCAAGCTATGGTGATGATAGAAGGTGTGCACTGTGGAAGAAGCCACACATAGTAATATGTTAAAGAGCTCTCTTTGTGAGGAAGGAAGGAAGGAAGGAAGGGAGGGAAATATTTTAAGCACCTCTTATGAAAGTAGTTGCAGTGTTATTGCCAAGGCCATAGTGTAAACATAAGATTGTAAAGCATCTGCTCAGATCACCAAAACTAACATCCCATTCAAGAACTAATAAATTGTAAAAGTAGAAAAATGTTGGAATCACTTAGCAAGGGAAAACACTTCCAAATGTTATATCACATCCCCAAATCCTGGACACTTTGTATTTTGGCAATAACATTTCTTGTGCATACTTTTTTTAAAAATGTATTTTTTCATACTGTAAGATGGAAATGACTTCTAAAAAACACATCTACATTTTAAAAAGTATTTTATTAATAGTTCCCTCCTATATGCCCCCAATAAGTGGCTGAAATGGCATTGTAGCTGAGAATGCTTCCTGCTGTAGGCAGTTGCTAATTGCTTGTTGCAAAGCAAGAGAAAGGAAAAATCACTGCTATTTTAAATCAAAGAGCTGTTGCACTCGTGAACTAAGTATTTCACAGCTCTTTTTTCTGGAAAAAAAATTTCCTTGAGTGGTTACTTTGAAAGGGAACAAAACCAACAAGCAGAACATCAAAGACTTGAGTAGATATGTTCCAGGTATAGCTCTTCATACAAATGTGCTCATTTTATGTAAGTTTGAATCCTAAGATCACTTAACTTAGAGATATTTGTCTCTTCATACTCTGCAGTCACCTGCATCTCTCCAAAGATTCTCCAGAACGGGATATGGGGGCCTCTGAGTTTTAGGAGACAAAGGATGGGTGTGAGTAGGCAATGGTGTCCACAAGGTGTGGCCAAAAAAGAAAAGATAGAAGCCACACTGGTGCAATTGAAGCTCCACCTGCATTTTATGTGTGTCACATCAAAAATTACTTTCTTTTTTTTTTTTACTATACCCCCTGGTAGGGGTACTGAATATATGCTGCTGCAACCCAGATCTGGTAGCCTTTCTCAGAATCCTCAGTTACAAAGCTTCTGAGGGGCTTTCCTGTGGAAAGGAAGGAAGGAAGGAAGGAAGGAAGGAAGGAAGGAAGGAAGGAAGGAAGGAAGGAAGGAAGGAAGGAAGGAAGGAAGGAAGCTGAAGTTATGATTACCATATACATCAGCATCTGTAAATTATATGTGAAATACACACACACGCACACACAACCTCCATCCAATCATGTATGTGTTTGTGTGTTCGACATTTGCAAATCTCATATAAGAAGAAAGAGAAAGAAAATAGGAAAGCTGAAGAGAAAGAAGGTAGGAAAGCTGAAGATATAATTACCGTATACATCAGCATCTGCAAATTATATGTGAAATACACACACACACTCTCCATCCAATCATGTTTGTATGTGTGTGTTTGACATAACACAATGCCCTCTGTGTCTCAAACTAGCAAAGGTTCTTATTTTCCCTAGAAGCAAATCTTTATAAAGTCAGGAGGATCACTGTAAACCAGATGAAACCGCTCTGGGGGCTAAGGCCAATTAAAACAACTTTCACCTATGTCGGAGATGGGATTTAGTGCTCCTACAATTTGAAACACAGCAATTGTTGGTGTGGGGAGGGGGAACTTTCATTCTGCATTTCAGGAACTTGACAGGAGTCTTTGAAGTCTTAAAATTAAAAGAGTGAATGCAAAAAAAGGTTTACGCCTTTCTTCCCTTCCCATTTACCTCTCTGGCCCTTTTTTTTTTTAAATTAAGAACCAGTACTTCTTTCTACAGGTTTTCACAAGGAAGATTCTACCTTAATTAACTGTAATCTTCAGAGATTGCATTTTCCTCAGAGATTTAAAAGCTAGCAGGGGGTTGTGTCTGGGCAGAAAGGAGATTATTAAAACTTTAATAACGTGTGCCTTTGAACCTTCCCAAATTCTTTACAGTTTTTCCTTACATCTCTACCCCAGATGTCTGCATTTAAAAAAAAAAACCCAATGCCAGCAACTTAAAACTATTTGTTTATACGTTTTAGATCTTTCAGTGAAGAGTCTATTTTAAAAGTGGTTGGAAAAAGAGTGCCTGGAGTTCATGAGAATCGTGACGACACTAAGTGTTGCCTCAGACAGCCACGTTAAATTGCTATGCACCAATACTTGAGCTGGCAGAAAAATAGGTCAGCATAGATTGTGCTCCCCCATTGCCACTCCTTATCGCAGAACAGCGACAAGGCTGTCCTTACACACTGATTGGACGCCAGGTTAAGGGAAAGGATTGGTGGATTCCCCTTCCCCAGCTTTATTTCCATCAAACATGGCAAGAAAACAACCATAGGTTGCAGGTGCAAGGAAAGTGTTGTGCAGAGCAAAAACATCAGCTGAGCTCCCCCCACTTCATCTTAGGCCCCTCCCATGCTCCTGTGGCCTGTTTTGACAGGCTATGTTTGCACATGGCTCTAGTGCTCTTTCAGAAGAGCACTAGACTCCTGCTCAAAATAGCCCGGGTGGCAGGTGCAGGTGCAGGTGGGTGGCACAGGGTGAAGTGGGTGGAACAAACTGAATCTGAGCAAGTAATAAATGTGATAAATAAATAAATATGCTGGTGTAGGCTTTCACGGCTGGCATCTGTTGGGCAGTGTTGGGTTTCAGGGTTTAGTGACCGTCAGGAAATCTATTGTCTAGACCATGGTCACAAAACCCTGAAGCCCAACACTGCCCCAAATAAATAAATAATGACAGTCATCTCCATGGCATCTAATGTTGCCAGACTAGACAAACTAGTGCCCCTCCAAAGTGAGCCAAGTAACTGTAGTGCATTGCACAGACAGTCACATGAACTATAGTGCCAAGATAGTGGTGCTGGGAGCATTGGCCAGCAAGGATGGCAGTTGTACTGCTTGTGTACAGGTCTTCAAAAATAAAATTCAAAAAGTAATGAACAGAATAAAAAAAATACAGCCATCTAAAACATGTAGGCATAAGTAGCAAAAACTTTTATTGCAACCAGTGTTGACAGAACAAACAACATACGGTTGGCAGAACTTGGTTCTTTTTCCCTGTTTATATTGACTTTTGGGAAAGCACAGGACTAGCACCCTTCCAGAAGGACTAGATCTGTGTTTTAAAGATGGCTTTAGCACTCTTTTGTGTTTAGAAAACATGTTTGCGCAATACCCACCTAAGGGGACTTGATAGATGCTTTGGAAAGTAACGGTCAGGCATTATAATGCCTTAGCCAAAATGGTGCTGAACGTCTGTAGTCCAACAGATCTGAAGGACATGAGGTTAGAGACATGTGTCTGGACAGAATCTAGAAGGAGAACTGTAAAACAGTTCTTTGAATTATGGAACTCTCGACTGAGATTACAAGGGTCCTTGTTCTGTTTGGTTGTTTCAATGTATTCTATCTACTTAAATAAGATTATTACAATAATTTTATAACAACCCATTAAAGGATCTGTAAACACATTGGCAGTAAGAATCCCCCAGTACTTGGAGAGAGAGGAAATGTGAAATACCATAGTCCTAAAATGTATGTACTGGAACAAGGACCAGTGACTTTTCCATGCCTGCGTGCTATTACAGCATCTCAGTCCCCTCCAGTGAAAAAAGTTTTGCAAGATTTTGGCAAGCTCACCAAGACTGGAAACGTGCAAATTTCCATGTGAAATTTCAGAGCTCTTTCATGAAAAAGTATTAGTTTTTTTTTTTCCCAAGAAGTATTATTTTAATTCACAATTAGTTTTGGGAAGTGTCCTAATTCCTACAGGCACTGTGTTGCAGACTCCTATGCTGGAAAGTCTGAGTTTTAATCTGGCTACCTATGGCTAACCACAGTTCATTCAACTGCATCTCCTGACCTCCAAAAGATGGACAACATCTCACAAGACAGCCAGATCATGAAAAACCTGTGTGGTTGCAGGAGGTCTTATGAGAACCTCCCCTTAATTTTTAAAGCCTTTTTATTTTTCAAAAAATCTACATTAAAAAAAATATCTTGGTGTCTGCAGTAGTATCCAAAACTGTGCAGTCACCCAAAAGATTGCTGATCCTGTTTCAGGCACAAGGGATTTAGATTATGCTACTTCTTATTTCATGGTTGTGAAAAAGTGTAGTTGAGGAAAGGAGAAGGCGAGTCACTGCAGGTCCCTGAAATATCTCACCCACTGGGACAGCCCATCTCAGACATGTGAGTCCATGTTCACATTCAGATCGGGGGGGGGGGGGGGGAACTAAACGCCATTATGCACAAACCAGGAAGCCAAACTCCCATAACAGCAAACTTGGGAAAATAATCAAGAGATTTAAAATGCTGGTTCTGGAATGTAATTATAGGGTTGGGTTACCACCCATTCATAATTTTTATGCACAGTTCATATTTTGGGAACTCTGCCCAAAGTAAGTAGAAAACTTCGTTATAAACACAGTTGATTCTCCCTCCCCTCCCCCCCACTGCCTTTTTTTGTAAGTTTTATAGACAGACAACCATTCTTTGGAGAGCTGGAAGTGGTCTGAGAAACATTTCACTTCCTATGGAATAATATGCATTTCTTTTAGCCAACTGTGGTCTTTGACCAAACAGGGTTGGCAGGCTTCTCAAGCAATATCTGCAAAATCTATTTACTTGAGCAAAAATGAGATGAGTAAATATTTTATGTGCCATGATCCCTCTTTCACACCATCTTCAGTTCCAAATCTGGAGGAAAAGAAGATAGTAGCCAGAGGAAGAGAAGGAAGAGGAGAAGGAAGGGAAAAGCTTGAATTGCATGGTTACTATATTCTTTGTCATATTTATAATAGGTTATCACATCTGCCTTAAGATAACAGTGAGGTTAGACAGACTTTCCCCTAGTAGGTGTCCATCAGGTCTTTAGGCCATCGACTTTCATGCTTCCTAGCCCACCTGGCATTTGGTTGGCCCAGAAATTATGACAGTTTAAGTCCATAGTCCAATATATAGCCCAGAAATACACAGGTTGGGAGAAGCTGCATAAATCTTCAGCAGCTAGTCTTCTAGTACCAGTTATATAATTCCAGTAATCACCTTAATAATAATATTTGCAATTAATATAGCATTCAAAATGCATTATCATACAGCACTCCTTGCAAGAGCCCAGGAAAGAATTAAGTTTATTCTGCCTATGTTGCAGGTGTTTGAGTGAGGCCATGGTGAGTAGATTACCTTAGGCTACAGATAAGTTCTTCAAAAGGTAACCGGGGATGTCTTTGTTTATAGCTCAGTTCGATCCAGTGATGGGATTTCAGTTTTTACTCCCTTCGTTCAGTACATGCTTGAGATGTACATTATCTTCCATATTAAAAAACAGATACTTATTTCCATGCAATAGATTGTTGCCGTTGCTGGGCTCCCTTATAGGCAAGATGGTCTTACAAGAAATTTATGAGAATTACATGTAACCAGATTTGAATCTGGTCAACTGGCAGTCTCAATGAATAAGAGTCTTACATCTACCCTTACTTCCAAAAGAACTCATTAATTGTAATACTTCTAGATTACAACTTATGAGAATGGGAAGCACGGTGTTGTAGTGGTTCTCCTCCTCTCTCCATGGCCAATTCTAATCAATATTGATGGGTGGGGGGCCCAAAAGTCCTGGTTTACATGGTGCCTCTGGGTTCAACACTCTCACCTCTTCTGTTTAACGTCTACATGAAACCTCTGGGTGAGGTCATCCAGTGACACTGGAGTCAAGTATCATCAGTATGCTGATAATACTCTGATGTACATCTTGATACTTGGCTGTACATCTTGATACTTCAGTGATACTTGGTTTTAACTGTACGCTGCTCAGAATCAACTTTGAGTTGGGGTGGTTATATATCAACATTATGAGTAAATAAATGAATATAAAATAATTTCTGGAAATATAATTAGGACCTCTTGCAAGCAGTGATAGAAATGGAAGTATTTTATCGCAGGTAATCGTAATGGTAATAAATAAAATGTAATAATACCTCTCCTGGTCACTGATAGAAATTAAGGGCACCATCATCTACCACCTTCTTTTTAAAAAGTCTTTGGTGGTTTATACCTCTGGTCCTTGTGTCTGCTGTGCCATGTGTTTTCAAATGGATTTCTGGAATGTGGGGTAGAGGGGAAAATATTTAGAACTGTATATGTTGTTGGGCAAACTCAGGGGGTACTTTGTTATTGACTTCCTTTAGGCCAGTATTTCATTGCATTTGCAAAAAAGATGAGCAAGTTTGAAACCGATGATGGATATGATCACAAAATGCAAACAATTGTAGCACATAGCACCAAGCTGCCTCTCACACAGAGCTTCATTTGTGCTAGAGTTCAGAATGTCAGCATTCTCTGTCCATACCACCATTCAACCTTGCTTCATCCATATTCCTGTTCAAAGAAAATGCAGAGGAAAGTGGCCCTGAGCATTGAAGAGTTTTCCTTCACTACTCCAGAAAGCCTCAACCCAATCTGTCTACAGCAATATTTCTCAACCTTGGCAACTTTAAGATGTATGGACTTCAATTCCCAGAATTCCTCAGCCAGCATGGCTGGCTGGGGAATTCTGGGAATTGAAGTCCACACATCTTAAAGTTGTCAAGGATGAGAAACACTGGTCTACAGGGAAGTCTTACAGATCAGAAGATGACAATCTGAAAGCTGACATACCTTTTTCAGGGAAACCAAGTAGCATTCCCATTTGCTGACTTTTTCTGTTGAAGTCTACAACAGCCTTTTGGAACTTCTAAATCTTACAAATGTGAGTTGAGAGAAGGAGCAGCTAATGTTTCCTGCTATAAAACCCATATGACCAAAGAAAGTGAAAGGCAGCAAAATCCAGTCCACCTGGAAGTCCACAAAGTCCAACCTCCCCACCTTCACAAAAGCAAGATTCTTTGTGATGCCCAAACCCACTCATAATGACAAAGATATAAATTCCAAGTACGCAGGAACAATTGTTAGTGGAATAGCAACACTGCGTATCTGGCAATTAGAAAACAGCATGGTTTTAAGACTAATAGCCATTTTATAAGATCTTCCATCGTATTTTCATTTAGTCATGTATAAAGCCTGTTTGTTTGTTTGTTTGTTTGTTTGTTTGTTTGTTTGTTTCAATTTGTATAGCTGTCCATCTCACTTGTGTGACTCTTAAATCAAATTTATGGGGGAAATCACCAATATATCAGATGGCAGTGAATTCCATGGATCAGTAATATTCTACCTCTTCTCTTTATCCTAACCCTGCTCATCAATATTTGTGTTGTCTCAACCCTGAATAAATTTAACAAGTATATTGCCAAGATGTTGATTTGCATTGCAAATGCATTTCTCCCTGTATCTCTTCCAAGCCTAATCTGTAGAAGACTTATATAATGGCTTGATAAAATATGAATAAGGTCATAGAAACAGTTGTACTGAAATCACACAAATAGATGAACAGAGTCTAGCAGCCTTTTCCAATAATGACCACAATGTCTATGGGAAATCTACCATCAAGACAAGATTCAGTAAAATTTCTTCTCCCACTCATCTTCCCCAGCAAGCAGCCTCTGATTCTGGTTTTAATATATAACCATCCTGATTAGTATTTATTGATTGTCATTAAATTCTCTATTCCTCTTTTAATGTCATTCAAAGTTGGTGGCCACCGTTACATCTTGAGGTAGCTACTTCCATGATTTAACCAGCACAAAGAAGTTGCGAATCTTCCACCATTCCTGATTCTCAGTAAAAATCAATTTTTTTAGCACTTCTAACAAGTCCCACTGAACACAGAAACAAATTCCAAATTTACTGCCAAATTGATTGAAAAGCTAAGGAACCCAAAGATCACCTATGCTGAGAATATGAGAAGCAGAAATGAATGTTTCATGTTAAAAAAAAACAACAGGAATAAAGAAAACAAAAGGTTAAGGACAAAAGGTGCCTTGACTTTAATTTTCCTCCAACTGTCTCTAAGATACATGTGCCATTCCATCAGAGAGGAGAGATCTTTAATAAAAGAAATTCTATAGAGAATTTTTCTTTGGTCTGGTTGCCAGCAATCTCCTGGAGGGAATAAATAGGAAGGAAATTAAGACTGATTTCACACTGTTTGAGTGGAATGATCAAGCGATTGACTGCAGTGCTTCATTGGCGTGAGCAATGCTTCCTAAAGAATTCTTTTGATCCAAATGTCTCCAAAAGGAAGGAAGAGTACCTTGGGGCCCTCACATGTAGAGAAGCCCATCCAAAATATGGTTTTATATTTCAGATGATCAGATAGATCATTAATTGTAATCTAAGGCAAGAAAACTCCCTAGTTAAGACATAATCCCAAGAGTTATTCCAGTATATGAGATTTCCCACATATTCCTGTTTATTGGGTTACTGACTTCAAGGGACAAAAAATGGAGAGAAAACCCCCATAATATGTTGCAGAGAGAGAGAAAAAAGGGAGGATTCAAATTATTATCCCTCTCCCCAAGGCTGTTAGGATTTCAAAAGGCCAGACCCCTTCCTCAAAAAGGAACTCAAAATTGAGCATTAGGGATTTAGTTCTATCCCTAATAGATGCACCAACCCCCATGATGAAGCAATGGTGGTTGTGTCTAGTTTAGAAATGCAAGATGGAGGTGATGGTCATATTCTTAGAACTTAGTAATGGGCTCACCTGACATCTTTCACTAGAGGGAACTTGGGATCTTGATTCTGCAAAAGACGCAGAATGCAAGGATCTCACACAGTTGCAACAGCACAAAGCTCTTTCTAACTCTTCTTTCCGCCTTCATTCACAGTTGGCCCTAGTTGGCCAAGGGAAAAAACAGCTTGACTGCAGTAATTAAAGGGAGAAAACACAACAAACCCAGCTCAAATATATCAATAAAAGCAGTATATTTTCATTCTAATTGGTGCCCATAGAGGCTTCCAGACCCCTCCTATTAACACTCTGCTGGTGTGTGATTTCATTAAATGAATAGCTGACTTGCACAATAATTACAACCTTTCTCTTGTTTAAATTTTCTTTTAAGTTTACCACTTCCCAGAGATGATAGGTTTGTAACTTCTCCCCCACTCAGCCACTCGTCTGCATATTTCCAATCAAAGAATCCCATGGAGTCATTAAAAAAAATAGCTTGATGTTATCATGCTCTTGAACAGGGGTAATTTGGGACAGAATTAGTAGCTGTGCCTGTCAATTTAAGCTTTATTTCATCCTCCGATCCAGGTGGCAATCTTGATTCCTTAATTTCATGGAAGAAGCACAGTCCAAGTGATGAGAAGTGAAGTTTCCTATGAATTTTGCTTATGGAAGAGAAATCAAACCACCTAAGAAAACTACAATTAAATGGTATAGACAAATGCCAAACACTGTATTTACCTGAAGTCTGTAGACATCACTGCTAAGGATGCTTTTGAGGATTTGCCTCCCAGCTGATTTGGAACAAGCAGGACTTGTTCCTGCTGCTAGTAAATGTTAACAATTTTCAAAGGCATAAATCTTGTTCTTTCCTTGCCTTCTCTAACCAGTGACCTTTTCCCACTGCTTCTTCTCCACCCAGTTTTGCTTTCCCCATTCTCTTTTCACCCTTCCAATGAAGTTCTCCCTTACCCATTTAGTGTATCTCCAGCGTGTTTTCCCCTCTTTTTGCCATTTCTATTGGAAGAATGGATGCAGATACAGGAAATGCCAAACCCCAAGAATATCAACTGTGTTTCAGGAATGAGAATATCCATTTTGTTTTCTTGTGCTGAAGCAAGAGAAGGAGATGCTGAAACACCCCCCACGCCCCAAATCTAGTTGAGGCAACACTTATAGCAACTAAAGACATGTGTGTATGTGGGGTAGTCAGCAGCGTGTATGGGAGGGGGTGCAAGGAATTGAGAATGATGAAAGCATCATGATGCGAGTCATGTCACGATGCACGTACAGAAAAGGCAAAACTCACAGCCCAAGGCCACGAGATTGCTTTTCTCCTTCAGGTGAAAGCAGCAAGCTCCTGCAGATGCCCACATGTGCCTGGCTGCCAAGCTCTGTCCCTCTCCTATATAGGCACACCTCCAATCGGGCATCATCTAATCTGTTTCTGACTGTAACATCATAAACAGAAAATCCCAAGCAAGCATAGCTGGGGCTGCAGCCGCCATGCCTGAAATGTTCGTCTTCAACAAGTAGGATGGGTCTTCTTAATATTAAAAAAGACTTCCTCATTGATTGATTGGTTGGTTGATCTATTTTTACTGAGAATATTTGAACGTACATTCCAAAGTCTATGAAAAATCAATAGCACATGATTCTCTGGCATTTTTGAGATTCACTGTCTGGATCCGACGGCTTCTGAATCTTGTTAACACTGCACAGAAAGAGAAGAAAAACATTTTGCCATGGAACGAGCTTTCGAGGCAATGTAGTAGGTTAATGCAATTTACAGATGCAGGAAATACCAAACCGATACACACATACACATCTCTATATATATCACATTGTTTCAGGAATGAAAAAGTCCATTTTATTTTCTAGTGCTGAAGCAACAGAAGGAGATGCTGAAACACACATACACACCAAATAAAAGTGACGCAACCGTTGTAGCAAGTAAAGGAGAGTGCTGGGAAAAATTTAAGCCAAAATTAATTTCTGCCTGAACTAACTACTCACTTCTCTCTAACAATTTCACTTCTGCTGTCATCGCTCCCCTGCCACTAATTAACTTGCATCTGTTTTGCGTTTGAAATTTACAACACTTGCCTGCTCTAGCTATGGTAGTTTGTATCTAGCACTAAACATGTGTTTGTGTTTACTACAGACAAGGTCTGAATGCTTTTGACTTCCAACAGCATGCTTTTCATGTCCTCATCAAGAGAACATTTGTGAGAAAAGGCCTGGATTTGTTCAAAATGGTGGAAAGTGGAACCCTTTAAGGAGAGGCCCCTCACGTGGCTGCAGCTATGCTTGTCCAGCTAATAGCAGTATCTGACTGATCAATGCCACTGGAAAACAAGCCTCCAGGAGATTCCGAAAAATGTCTTCTGGAAAAATTACAAGAACAAATGATCAAAGTGGTAGATTAAATTCTGAGTCAACAGCCTTGCTCCAACAAGGAATTTCTTCACCGTGCCAGCATCGCTGGGAATGACAGGATGCTTGGTCTGGAGGGCACGTGGTTGGGGCAAAGTGATGTAAGAAAATACAGGCCCACATTTTCTTGGACCACTCTTATCATCAGTGTTGTTGGTATTAATATTATATTTCTATTACAAATGGCTGTTCTGCTTTACCAATTCCTTAGGACACCGATCACCTGACAGGAATGTGGACAGCCCCTTACTAGACACCTAATATCGTCAGGGCCAGACTGTATGGATAGAGCTAGCCAAAGCTTTTCCAGTCTTAAACATACTTCATATATATGACAAGTTTTTGGGTGGGCAGCGGCAAATCTGTTTCCATTAGCTTCCCATTTGTAAATAAACTGATATACAGCCTATATAATTTTGTTAAAGAATTACTTGAGAGAGTGTTAAAAGGTCAAGTTTCCCTTTGCATAGCATGTTATATATAATTAATGACTTGTTACAAAGTCAATCATTATTTAAAACACCCATCAATAATTCAATGAACTACAGTGGTTTTTAAAGGATGAATAAGTAAATGAAGTCTCCTTCAAGTTAAGCTCAACTCTTGGTAACCTCATGGACATGTTCTTGTTGTTTTCTTGGTTAACAACACCTTCTTCCAGAATTTTGACTTCTTGGTCTAGCCTCCAGCTCTGGGATTCCTGGTGATCTCCCATCCAAGTATTCATCTGGCCCAACCCTGCTTAGCTTTTCAAGAACAGCAAGAATGGCTACATGCCTCCTCATAACAATAAAAGAAAAGTAATAATCTCTCTCTTTTTGCACCTAAGTCAGTCCTTGCATTCCAACAAATTCCAGGACAATTGAGCGGTAGCTTTCATTTTAAAAAATGCATTTCTACAAAGGCAAGCTGATTCTGCATTTTAAATTTTTGAAGCAGGACAGTATTTCCAGATTGATTTCAGGAGATTCAAAAATCAGTGGAAAGTCAGAAGACTATTTGTCTGGGGTGGGGCACTTTCCCTCTTTCAGCTCCTTGTGGAGCTGCCCCCATCAAGTTCACAGTCAAAATACACATACAGTAGATATGTTTTGAAAGATATCTTGGTGTTCTTTTTCACTTCATTGCATCGATAGGTAAGGTCTTCCCCCACCAGTCCAGAGAAGCCAACCTGCGTCGCCATGTGGAACAGAAGTCCCACCAAGGAGACCAAGAGCTCATTCAGCTACAGAGGACAGGTTGCCCTGTAAACTACTTGAGCGTGAGTAAGATTAACCTCTGTGGACAAAAGCACTCCAGAGGACTTGGAACTATGATATTTAGTATGCAAATAATTTATTCCATTCAGCCAAACCACTTGCCCTTCATTTTCAAACAGGGCATGGTCTTCTTTTGCTGGGTTCTATTTTCAGTTGCTCTCCATCTTTAATGAGTAAACGCATGGATCCCCCAAGTGCTTTAAGAATCTTTTTGCTGGTAGACAAAGAACAGAAATACTCTCAACAAGAATTGCTGATGCGTCTCTTCAGCTTCCTGTTCTCTCTCTCATTATCCTGTATTTACTTTTTCCATGTTGCTTTATAGAAGCATATTCATTTTCATAATTGCCTTGCCATGTCATTTTTCTCCTCTTTTCCTTAAATAAACATGCAATATTTCATTTTCCTGAAATGATACTTAACATGTTTAAGGAACCTACTTCCAATTTACTTACAGTACAAGACAGGTTTGGCCGGATACAGAGCAGGCTGGATATGTTTTCTGGATTATAGAGTAGAGTTGTTATCTAATCTTCTCAAACATCTTACTTCATTCATATGAATTTAATGGTTTGATTGATTGATTAAATGTGCATATATTTGCTTATGAACAAAGCAGAAATCCTTTTGCTGGGAAACAGGCCTCTTTCGTTTTAAGAGAATGCATGCATACACCAGCAGGCTTTTGTGCCTTATGGAGACATTCCTTCTCTTCCTTTAATGTTTCTCCTGAAGTGGCAGCTCCAGTCTAGTAGATGAGGGCATCCATGGGAGGGGTCAAAATCTGCAAGATGGCAGATGTGGTGTTGTGATCGAAGCCCTGTCCCTGTGGTCAATCCATGCAGAACTTTGGTCACCATGCCACAACTGTCATCTTGCAGATTTTGACCATTCCATGGACATCTCTATAGCAGATATTAAAATTTTAATTAAGTTTTGCAAAATGCTACTTAATTATTCAGGAACATATTTCTCATTGATCAAAAAGATTTATATAGGAAGGAATATGGGAAGTTGACCTGAATCAGGTCAGAATCATTAATCTGCTTGGTGGCTAAGTAAATGTTTGCTTTATAAATGCACATTGTTGTAAGTGACCTCTTGTTAACAAAGTGTGCTGTGATATATTCAGTTATTTACAATCACCATGAAGCAACTTCATGAAAGATCATGAAGGAAGAGGCAGAATTTGCCCAGCTAAATTCTTCCATCCACCCTCAACCCCTGGGCACTGGGCACTGTAAATTTACTTTTAAAGGGTAAAGTTATGCCCATTCAGGGATTTCCCATGACAAGTCAGTAGGAAGTCCAAAGCTTCTGATGTCCATTTGTTGTTGTTTAGTCGTTAAGTCGTGTCCGACTCTTCGTGACCCCATGAACCATATTGCGCCAGGCCTTCCTGTCTTTCACTGCCTCCCTGAGTTTGCTCAATTTCATGCTCATTGCTTCAGTGATGCTATCTAGCCATCTCATCCTCTGCCGTCCTCTTCTCCTTTTGCCTTCCATCTTTCCCAGCATCAGGGTCTTTTCCAAAGAGTCCTCTCTTCGCATTAGGTGACCAAAGTATCTGAGCTTGAGCTTCATTATCAATCCTTCCAATGAGCAATCAGAGTTGATTTCCTTTAAGATTGACTGGTTTGACCTCCTAGCAGTCCAGGGGACTCTTAAGAGTCTTCTCCAGCACCACAGTTCAAAGGCATCAATTCTTCGGCGTTCAGCCTTCTTTATGGTCCAGCTCTCACAGCCATACATTACTACTGGAAAAACCATAGCTTTGACTATGCGGATCTTTGTCGGCAAGGTGACGTCTCTGCTTTTTAATATGCTATCTAGGTTTGCCATAGCTTTCCTCCCAAGGAGCAAGCGTCTTTTAATTTCATGGCTGCAGTCTCCGTCTGCGGTGATCTTGGAGCCCAAATAAATGAAGTCTGTTACTGCTTCCATTTCTACCCCTTCTATTTGCCAGGGATTGATGGGTCCAGATGCCATGATCTTAGTTTTTTTAATGTTGAGTTTCAAGCCAGCTTTCGCACTCTCCTCTTTCACCCTCATCAAGAGGCTCTTTAGTTCTTCTTCACTTTCTGCCATTAGGGTGGTATCGTCTGCATATCTGAGGTTATTGATGTTTCTCCCTGCAATCTTAATTCCGGCTTGTGATTCTTCCAGCCTGGCATTTCTCATGATGTACTCTGCATATAGGTTAAATAAGCAGGGGGACAGTATACAGCCTTGTCGTACTCCTTTCCCTATTTTGAACCAATCGGTTGTTCCATGACCGGTTCTAACTGTTGCTTCTTGGCCCGCATACAGATTTCTCAGGAGACAGGTAAGGTGGTCTGGTATCCCCATCTCTTTAAGGATTTGCCACAGTTTGTTGTGATCCACACAATCAAAGGCTTTTGCATAGTCAATGAAGCAGAAGTAGATGCTTTTCTGGAACTCTCGTGCTTTCTCCATGATCCAGCGAATGTTGGCAATTTGATCTCTAGTTCCTCTGCCTCTTCGAAACCCAGCTTGTACATCCGGTAGTTCTCGGTTCACGTACTGCTGAAGCCTAGCTTGTAGGATTTTGAGCATAACCTTGCTAGCATGTGAAATGAGTGCAATTGTGCGATAGTTTGAGCATTCTTTGGCATTGCCCTTCTTTGGAATTGGAACGTAAACTGACCTTTTCCAATCCCGTGGCCACTGTTGCGTTTTCCAAACTTGCTGGCATATTGAGTGCAGCACTTTAACAGCATCGTCTTTTAGTATTTTAAATAACTCAGCTTGAATACTGTCATCTCCACTAGCTTTGTTGTTAGCAATGCTTCCTAAGGCCCACTTGACTTCACTCTCTAGGATGTCTGGCTCAGGGTCAGTGACCACACCAGCATGGACATCAGGGACATTAAGATCTTTCTTGTATAGTTCTTCTGTGTATTCTTGCCACCTCTTCTTAATCTCTTCTGCTTCTGTTAGGTCCCTGCCTTTTTTGTCCTTTATCATGCCCATCTTTGCACTAAACGTTCCTTTGATATCTCCAATTTTCTTGAAGAGATCTCTAGTCTTCCCCATTCTATTGTTTTCTTCAATTTCTTTGCATTGTTCATTTAAGAAGGCCTTCTTATCTCTCCTTGCTATTCTCTGGAAATCTGCATTCAGTTGCTTATATCTTTCCCTTTCACCCTTGCTTTTCGCATTCCTTCTTTCCACAGCTATTTGTAAAGCCTCATCAGACAGCCATTTTGCTTTCTTGCATTTCTTTTTCTTTGGGATGGTTTTAGATGCTGCCTCTTGTACAATGTTACAGACCTCCGTCCATAGTTCTTCAGGCACTCTGTCTACCAAATCTAATCCTCTAAATCTATTCATCACCTTCACTGTGTACTCACATGGAATATGATCTAAGTCATACCTGAGTGGTCTAGTGGTTTTCCCTACATTCTTCAATTTAAGCCTAAATTTTGCAGTAAGAAGCTCATGATCTGAGCCACAGTCAGCTCCTGGTCTTGTTTTTGCCGTCTGTATAGAGCTTCTCCACCTTTGGCTGCAAAGTATGTAATCAATCTGGTTTCGGTATTGACCATCTGGTGATGTCCATGTGTAGAGTCGTCTCTTGTGTTGTTGGAAAAGAGTGTTTGCTATGACTAGCTTGTTCTCTTGACAGAACTCTATTAGCCTTTGCCCTGCTTCATTTTGTACTCCAATCTGATGTCCATATCTCACACTGAATTCAGTTTGGACCCTATCTGGCTGGCCTATGGATCACACTAAATCAAATTTGGTTGTGCTCCAAATCATCAAATCAGGATCCAAACAAAATCCTAGATACAATATACACCTCCCTTATCTGCCCTGACTTGCAAAAGTGCACCACAACTGAAATGGGTCTTTCTGATCATTTACTACCAGCTCCCTTTAAATGCTAGCACTGCAGTTATAGATTTCATTGGGGGGGGGGGGGGGGTGTCTTCAAGTCAGTCTTGATTCCTGGCAGCTGCCTGGCAAGTCCCTGCAGTTTTCTTGGCAAGATTTTCAGAACTGGTTTGCCTTTACCTTCATCTTCCGAGGGCTGAGAGAGAGGGACTGGCCCAAGGTCACCAGCTGACTTTGTCCCTAAGGCAAGACTATAACTTACAGTCTCCCAGTTTCTAGCCTGGAGCCTTTAGCCCAGTGGTTCTTAAACTGGGAGTAATTACCCCCAAGGGGTAATTTAAGCATATCCTGGGGGCAATGGAGCAATTTGTAATTGCTTTTCTGTGAGTCCAGGATCCAACAGAATGATGTAATTATGTTACTGAAGACTGGGAAAGGGGGTAATTGGGGCAAACAGTTTAAAAACCACTGCTTTAACCATTGCATTTTATTTCTCCAGACATTTGCATAGATTTCTATTTTAAAATCCTGGCAAGTTTTAGGGTCTAGGTCTGTTAAACAGGGATCTTTGTTTCCAGCCTTGAAAGCTGCCAGGCACATTTGGTCATTAAGAGGTAAGCAGTTAGGTTTTGATCCCAAATTACATGAAAAATTAACACTGTGGAACAGTGTTTCTCAACCTTGGGAACTTTAAGATGTGTGGACTTCAACTCCCAGAATTCCCCAGTAACAGTTATTCCTGCTGTGGAATAACTGAAAATAGCAGACTAAACAAGGCACCAACACCTTAGATCAGTTGGTGTTTAATGATTGTTTGAATGACTTTGAGAGATTGCACATTGAATTTGACCTGCCTACAGTTTTTGCTTTGCAATATATATAACTGAAACATGGACTAATCAATCAATATGGCACTGATACTCTAGCAGCCTTGGAGGTACTTGTAATTTTAGGGTCCTTAAGAGATGCAGTGCTTGAAGAGAGACCAACAATTCAGTTTTACATGATGATTGATTGATTATATGCCATCAAGTCGTTTTCGACTCCTAGCAGCCACATAGATTTTCTCCGTAACAATCTGTTCCTAACCTGGTCCTTCAGGCCTTTCAGTGGTGCACCCAATAGAAGAGAATATATATACCTCAGAGTTGAACTATGGAGTCCTTGGGGTTCTCTGAGCTTGGTTGTTTTCTTGCAAATGTTTCTAGCACTGAAGATGTTACCTAGCCGGGTGACAAGATGTTTGCAAGAAAACAACCAAGCTCAGAGAACCCCAAGGACTCCACAATGGTGCACCCATTGCCACTGTAACTGAGTCCATGCACCTTGCTGCTGGTTGTCCTTCTCTTTCCTTCTACTTTTCCCAGCATTAATGGAAGTTCGCGAACGGAAGCAAAATTTTGCAAACGGTGCTGTTCGTGAACCGAATTGTTCATGAACAGAAGCGTTCGTGAACCGAGGTATTACTGTACTTAAATATCTCTGAATTCTAGAATTGGAGTATCCAGTTTTGGAGAATCAATGAGTCCAGGCATTAAGAAATGTGAAATAACTTATTATTTTAAAATGAAATTATTTCATCTGAAAATATTATTTTGTGTTTACAAGATACCACCCCCCCAAAAGAATGTTTAAAAAGGAATGGACGTTAGATTGTGTTTGTGTGTGTGTGTATGTGTGTGTGTGTGTGTGTTAGCATTGTAAAAAATGTGAAGGTTCTGCAACTCATATGATCTGGTCTTGTCATAGATTCCCCAGTCATGTCATAGAAGATGCTAGCATGCCATACAAGCTTGTCAACACAACAAGGTTTTTGCAGATCTTTCTTCAAAGGCCCACAGCATAATCAGGGGTGTCATGGGGGTGGTGGTAAAAAAGTCAAGATGGCGGTCACAATGGGGCAATTGAAGTTCTGCCTGTTTCTTATCTGCCTCACACTAACGGTGCCCCCATAGAACTGTTCTGATTTCTTGCATCACTCATTTGATTGTCTGCTTACCTAAAAGAGACCTTCAGCTTTCAGTTGTTGGAGTTATTCTATGGCACAGGTATTCATGACAGTCAACATGTAATTCAGTTGCTGCCACTTTGGTATATTAAGATCCTTATGCACCAATGATAAGCATATACTTGGGCTAATCCAACTGGCACGGAGTAATCCACTTAGAAAGGATTGGGGCAGGAATTGGAAGCACGGCATTACTGTATACACCTCTGCTTGTGAAACATGTTTTGGTCCATTAAAAACTTAAGGAGCCTGTTGAGTGACAATAATTCACTGCTGATAGCCATGGAAGATAGCCGTATAAATCAGAGTTGCATAAATCTTGGGAAGGGACCTGGGGAAAAGTAGACCACCCCACAGATGGTACTAAGCAAAGTGGCTATTTCAGAGGAAGATTCATACGCTGTATGAGTTGCATTTAGAGGGAAGAAAACAACTGACAAGATGGCTGACCTAATAACAGCATTGGGTGTCCCTTGTTATTCCCCGTGGAGGTCAAAGAGAGGATTCTACATGCTTGCTGGGACCATGGTTAAAGAAAGCTGTTAAAACAAGAGTTCCGATAGCATATGTGCACCCATGCAGTACATATATACACATGCGTGCAGTTTCTAGCATTTCACAAGGGAAAACAAATACAGGCAGTCCTCATTTAGTGACCACAATTGGGACCAGCAACTTGGTCGTTAAGTGAAGCGGTTGCTAAGTGAAACCGTAACTGTGCTTAGATCTTACTTCAGCTTTCCTTTGGTTTAAAGACCTGTGAGGCTCGTAAATGTGAGGATTGCTTGCAAAGTTACTTTTTCATCACCGTAATAACTGCAAACTCTTGCTAAATGAGGCAGTCCCTAAATGAAGATTACCTGTATATTTTTTTATATCAAGCAAATACAGCAGCCAACTGTATGTAAACATACTTAGCTGGAAGACAACTCTGTGGAACTCAATGGGGGTTACGCCTGAGATACATGGGATATATTGAAAAACGTTCATTGGCACTGAAGAAGCCAGCCAAAGGTCTTCAGAATTGGGTCTTAGGCAAGGAATTCCATTAACATTATATGCAAAAATAGGGGGGGGGGGTTCCTTTGAATCCAGAGGTGTGAACATTATCCTCTTCAGGTCTCCTAAGCCTTTATTAAGTTTACAAGTATATCTTAGAACTTGCAGTTGTTTATTTTACAAGATCAACTTCCCCAACCTGGTGCTTTGCAGATGTGTTAGATAGTGATGCTGGCTAGAAATTATCCAAGCTGCACCTTGATCGATCCAGATGGCAACCGGTCAGGGTGGGTCAGGCTGCGAGCGTCAGACCAAACCAAACAGCCAAATCCCTATTTGAAGCAAGCCTCTATTTGCACAGCTAAAGAGGGTTACAAACCAGTTGTAACCTTTCACATTTCTGAGAACTCTTTGACAGATTAAAAATCCTTCAGCACTATGCCAAACTGGCTCTCTGGGCTACCTAGCTACCTTCAAAACCGAGGACTGTCCTTTGAGGATCTTTCAAATGGAGGAGTGGCTGTCATGTAAGACAAGCAGTCATTCTTCTGAAGGCTACCAAGATTTTTCTCATGATCCCTATCTTGAATCCAAAAGTAGGACGTTTATGGTTATCCAGTGATTGTTGATTCAACTCTAACTCCCATTAGTCTGGAACAATGGCTTTCAAAATCCAAAGTGCTGGTTGGTACCTCTAAAACGTGTCACCAAGATACTTGCAGTACCACTTCCTCCAACCAGAATCAACCCGACTGACTCTGGAGTCCTGAGAGAGATGGTTGATGAGCCCCCATTCCACAAAGGATGTGGGGAAACTGGAGACTCATAGATACTGCTTCTCAAGAGCATTGGAAAATTACTGTGGCTAATTTCCAGCTGAGTTTGCAGCTAGCACCTTCCCAGTTGATCCCCATATCCAGATCAATGCCAGCACACACGCCAATCTGTTCAGTGAGCAAAAATACATGAACATCAGAAAAGTTCAAAACTTCAAAAACTTCAAAAAACAGCTAACTGGCAAAAACAAGAAAAAAGGCAGGAGAAAACAGGGACACGTGAACAACAGGCAAGAATTTACATACGTATATCTCCATCTATATCAAGAGATAGAACTTTACTGAACCACTGGAGAAACTACGATTAGTAATTAATATGGAAACAAATTCCTTTAACCCTTTAGGTACATAACAGCAGCATAAGAGATAGAAATTAGGATATCAAGTGATCCCACCTCTATTCTGAACCATGAAAGAATTTAATGGATGGAGATGATGTATCCAACAAGCAACAGCTCTGATTTTATGGAACAACCTCCCCTTAGAAATTGAGAAGGCCTCCATTCTCCTGGCCTTTCAGAAACTCCTGCAAACTGAGTTATTCCAGAAGGCATGTGGTGAGTGATAAGATGCCCACTTTGATTATTTTTATAATATCTGTGGTTTATGGTTTTAGAATATTATATATTTTAGTTCTTGCCATGGACATTTTATTCAAATGTTTGCATTGCTTGCAAATACGTACTGTAAACCATCAAGAGCATTGCAACGGGAGCAGGGTTGGATAGATGATTAGACGATAGATTGATAATAGATAGATCCAGCAATATCTGTTATCTGAATTGGGAATTCAAGGCAAACTCTCCAGCACAAAGATATCACACGCATCCTGCAACCAACCTGGTTCCAAGCAGCTAGGAAAGGACCTGGAAGGGAACCAAAGGTCTCTCATTTCCTTCGAATTCATGAGCACAAAACTACTTTGCATCATAGTAGATCTCCATCGGTAAAAAAAACAAACCACTCTTCCCAAATTCAGATTCTGTTCCTGCAGGTTGTTGTTGTTATATGACCTGATGCTTTCCAATCTTCCCCCTTCAAGAAAAAAAAAAAAGCTATCACTGGTAAACTCCATGAACTGTTCTGAAATAGAGAAGCAATGCGTTTCTTTTCCAAAGCAATCGTCGAGAAACGGCACCGTCTTTTGAAAAGAAGCGATAAAATTGCAAGGTTTCTATCACTCTGTTGGGGGAGGCGGTGAGCACACTTGCCCAGCAGCCAAAAAACATGCAACTCGTCTCGTTTTGTCTCCATGCCACTTTTCCTTCTTTTCCTTCACATGCACCTCTCTTCCAGGGATTACCAAGGGAGCAAAAACAATGTCTGGGAAACCAAGGAAAGGACAATGTTGGTTTAGTTGGCCAGAGCTAGAGGGACATCAGGCACCCCAAGACAGGCAACTTCCAAGGTGCCTCTTTTCTCTGACAAATGAAATCCTATCCTTCTCCTGTCCTATACCCAACTGCGGTCATTCCAAGTCTGCAAAACACTGTTGTTGTTGTTGTTGTTGTTGTTGTTGTTATGCCATTTTTATATACAACTACAGTGATCATATTTTCTTGGAAACAATAAAGGACAAACCTGAAAAGGGGGCAAATCTGAAAGAGGTTCATCAGGATAAAAAAAATTAATTGTTTATGTTTATAACTTTGCTTTACAAGGGAAAATTCAAGAGAAAAACCAAGAGACACTTTACAAAAACACATATTCTCACAACGGTATCTAAAATCAAATCATATATGTCAATATATTTTAAAAAGACCATTCAATTTCCATAAATGTGAAAGCCTGTGCATTAAGTGGTACCATTTGTACGGTAAAAGTTAAATGACCAAAATAAAGGACAAAAGTGAGTTTTTGAAAAATAAATAAATCTAAAGGACAACTTTGTGAAATAAAGGCCTGTCCTTTATAATAAAGGATGTATGGTCACAGTATGTATAACGCAAGGCAGTGAATATACCCAATACTCCTGCCTCCTATTATTCAGCAGCACCTTAAATGCACGAAGATCCAGCATGAACTGTCTTGAGCTTGCTAGTTATGGAGTGTCTCTATTTAACCTAATTATTGGTCACATTTATTATCTACCATTCTGCTAAGAAATAAGGCATGTAGGGTATGTAGGCTTATCCTGACTTCCATTAAGGCAAATTTGCCCAGGAAGTCAGATGAAAGAGGCGCCAGATTCACCATTGCAGCAAGACCTAATGTGGCTTACAGTTTATCGTTTTGGCTTAGTGTGTTGTGTTAAAGCCCAACATTAATTGTAAACCATGTTTTATGGTTTAGCCTATTATGTGAACTTACACAATTATTCAACAAACCACAGTTAATCAAATTCTGGCTTAGCATGATGGATGGACCCAGCATGTGGTTAACCTTCTTTCACACTTTGTGTTAAACCATAGCTATTGAATGAATTACAACACAGTGAGGCTATAAAACCAAAAACCAAACAGCTGTGGCTTAATACAATGTGTCAACCCAATATAACTTCATTGCCAAATGGAGACTGAATCCCACCTATGGGAGTCACCTGTGTGGAAAATGGCACATGATGCAGAAAATCCATTCTCTGCTCTCATGGCATTTTCATATGAAACAAACCAGGTTGGGGGGAGCTAAATTTGATCAGTCCAGCAATGTTAGAGATGAAATTTATTATTTTCTCCTTTATCTTCAGTTTTCCAGATCTAAGTCATCTCCATGAAGCAATTATTTCTGGCAATGAAAGTGGGTTACCATCTTCTTTCTCTGGAATGTGATTTATTTATTTATTTATTTATTTATTTATGTCTAACCTACCATTCTAGGATATCTCCTTTCCAATTACTAACCAGATCTGAGTCTGCTTAACATTTTCAAGATCAGCAGGAGTGTCTACACAGTATGGTAAAAAAATCAAGATGGCCATCACAACAGTGCAATCAAAACTCCGCCTGGCTTTTATGTGCATTGCGCATGAGTTCAATTCTTTTTCTTCTAATAGGGCAGAAGAAACTACATGGCAGTGCCTGTGTGGTTCCCAGACTCAAGCTTTGCTTGAGGCAATCAAGTCCTTTTTAGTGCAGAGAAGAGAATGAGGCTAGAAGCAACTATGTGAGGGATGGGAAAGCTTTGATGGGGAAAAGAGAGAGGACAACGTTGTCTCCCCTCTCTACAGTATTACTGTTCTAATCAAATTTAGACCCCCTTTCAGTTATTTTGAAATGTATCTAAAATGTTTGAAGAGATGATCACACATACCCATTATGAAGACTTTGGCCCTGATAGACTCATTAAACAAGTATGTGGGAAGTGCAGTATATAGTGCACCAGAAGATAGTATTGTTTATTTCCCATTTTGTCAAATCAGCCTATAATAATAATAATAATAACAATAATAATAATAATAATGCATTAAGGAACATAGCATCTATTCTGATCTCAGCAAAAAAGAGATTAAGGAAAGCAGAAATTGTGGAAAGACTGTCTTGCAACATCTTGTTTCTTCAGAGCCACAGCATCTGTAAGGTCTTCCCAGGAAGGAGGCAACTACTGTAGGCCAGTAACTTCTGGATAATTGAACCTAGGATTGGCTTGAGCTGGACATTGCTTTTAAGACTGCTTATGGCTACTTGTTGCTACTGGCACATTGTTCCTAAAGGAATAGCTATAGCATAATTCCCAACAAGGGTGAACTTTGCTGGTTAGACACAGTGGGAGTTGAAGTTCAATTGGAGAAAGCCATTGACTACTGTAGCTTCAAGGTGAGCTTCAGACCTGAACGTTGGATTTGGTATGACATCCTCCAGGGACTATTTTATTTAAGACAATTCTAATTGTTGTCTAATTGTTTTGGTCTTGAGATTGGCTTTCCAAATCAACATCTTTACCAAGTCCTCCTAAAGAAGATCCATTTCTAAATTTCTATATATAAAATGGTTGTAAGGTTTTCAGTTTTTTAAAACCAGATTTTGTTAGTTCATACACTGCACAGGTGGAATTTCAACTATTCTTATACCTTTATTCCCTCTTTAATTTATCATCATCATCATTGTCATCTGGGTTCTTGGTGTACTCTGAGCTTCATTGTTTTCCTGCAGACATTTCATTACCAGGCTAGGTAGCATCATCAGTGCGAGGGTGAGTGTGGTTTGCTTATATATAGTAGCTTGCCCTGCCAATCTTGGTTGGGATGCAGTTTCCTCCTTGATGGTTCTTCGATTAGGGTCTTTTTTTTCCTTCATTGTCATAACACAAACCCAATGACTTATAGACTTATGTGTGAGATGCCAAGATGCAAGTACAAAAGGCCAGGATTTGTCTTGTGAAGGCACAACATCTTCCTTCCTTCCCTCCCTTCCTGCCTGCCTGCCTGCCTGCCTTCCGCCTTACTAGGTAGACCAGACAGGAAACACATCCAGATGAGCTAATTCTACTTTATTGTAAAGCTTTAATAACAGAGTCTTGCAAGTCTGAAAGTACAATTCTCCCACCATCTCCTTTACAGTACGAGAAACTAGGGAAGGTCCCTTCTGAGCCTCTTGTCCTGCCCACTGTCCAGCTGCAGGCTATGCTCTCTCTTATCTGACCGTTCCCTAGGCAGCATTTCTTTGCCCAGTCTCTCAAGGTCTTTCCCTCATACCATTATCCTCCCTCCCTCCCTCTCTCCCTCCCTTCCTTCCTTCCTTCCTGTTGGCTTATAGCAGATAGTTAAATATGTACATCACATGGTCTCTATCTACACTGTCTACGCTACTCCAGCACTAGCATCTGTAGATAAACATTCTAGCTCTTCTTTTCCTCTGTGCGTGTGTGTTTGTACACACAGAAAGACAGGCGTACTTTGGTCATAAGTTACTTTGCAATGTATTATTTTTAATAGCACAGCATAAATAATTAAAACAAGATTATACTACTAATACTACTACTAATAATAATAATCCTGGAAGGTTTATTTCTCTAACAAAATGCCTTGTTGAAGTTGAGATTTGAAGAACAAAGGTTTTGTGTTCAGTAGCCTACAAGAAGGGGAGAGGAAAACCTGAGGTGGGAAGGGAGGGGCGGTGAGGAGGGGAAGCTCTCACTCCTCTTTGTCCTAAAACAAGGGAAAGCAGAAACTCCACCTTGGAGCTTTCAGGGATCGATCCTGATCCTTTACATGAGAATTAATCTGGACTGAATTTATTGGCTTTGGCAGCTGTAAACACCGGAATACCAAGAGCGAGCAAGCCCCAGATTTGCCACCCAGATAAGTCTGCCCAGCACCCCAGCTACCAAAGGAGGCTGGTTATTTTCAAGCTCCCTGCTCAGCTTGTAATCACTCAATATTGAAACCAGATTTACAGGCCCTTTTAAGGAGGGGAACTTTGTGATTTCCAAAGCAGACACACTTGGAATTTCAGAAGAAGGTCAACCCGCACCCCACCCCCACCCCCACCCCCGACACACACAGGGTAGGGGCTTTTTAGCAGAACCAGTTCGGCAGGAGTGAAGAAGAGACACACAATTGCTGGAGAGCCTGGAATTAGCAGACACAAGTATTGTTGCTTTGGGAAAGAAAAACACAGAAATGGAAACAGAGGTAGAATTGAGAAAGGGACACTAAGCAGACATGCAGCTCTGTTCATTTGGAAGCAAGTCCCAAGAAGCTCCATAGGGCAGAAAAATATATTGCAGGCCCTGGAATGTAGTTTTTCCTATCTGAGGTCCCCCGTTTACGGATGTGAAAAATGCATTTGTTGTACATGGTGCTTGGTGCCATTGCTCACCAATTCAGCTTGCTGTAACTTGGATGAATGAATCTAAGAGAGCAATCCATCTAATAGATTAGATTGAACTCAGGATTAAGCCCCCACCTCACCCCATGCACTTGGGTTACTAACAGATTCTATCTATATTTAAGAAAGATTTGCTCTGTACTCTTGACTTATTTTGCACCAAGCATACCATTGGACATCTTGCTTGATCTTACTTTCCTATGGTAGAGCTTTACATCATTAAAAATCAGCTCCCATAACTATTGTGGGTCTGTGGAACTCATGAATACAATTGCTATCCCAACTACACAAGCGAGCCTCCCATTTTTTTCAGATTTATGTGATGTTTAAGAAGGCCAACGAAAGACCAGGGAAGCATGTGGTATCATCTCCCACTAACCTCTTTTCACATTGTGCAATGCGGCCACTGCATATAACAACATGGTTTTTTCAAGCCTCTCTTGATCTCTGCAGAAATGGTATCGAGCAAAGCAGAGGTGGACCAATAGCCCAGTGGGAGAGAACTTTAGATACAGAACATCTCAGGCAAAAAGTCAGATGATAGAGAGGACCTCTGCCCAAGATCTGGACAATTTGTAACACTAACGTTATAAACTTCTTGGTACCAAATTAATTTTTTTTAATTTACCAAAGCACTTAAAATGTTGCCTCTATGTACTCTGTGATTTTAATGGGTTGATCTGCCTCTTTTGCTCCAGAAATTATTTGTTGATTTTATCCATGCCTTTGTATGCCACCTTTCTTTCAAATGAAATATATTTTAGACATATACTAATCAAATAAAAGAAAAATCCACCTCCAGTTTCAAAATGTGCTTAAATCGTTTGCTCAACAGCTGGCAGTTCTACCCCAGAAGAGGAACAGCAGCATCCACGCCAACCAGAATAACAACATGAGGGCAATGGCATTACCATGCAAATTGCCACCATTATCTACTTGTGTCCTGACACAGGAAAGTATGTAAGCCATGGTATTTGGATGAATATTGTCACACACATTTTATGATCCCCCCCACACACACACACACACACACACTTCCCCATGGACATTTATGGAGATGGGAAAACTGTGGCCCTCTAAATCAGTGTTTCTCAACCTTGGGAACTTTAAGATGTGTGGACTTCAACTCCCAGAATTCCCCAGCCAGCATTCTGGGAGTTGAAGTCCACACATCTTAAAGTTCCCAAGGTTGAGAAACACTGCTCTAAATGTTGTTAAAGTAGGACTCCCAACAGCTCTCATCAGCTCAGCCAAAGAAACCTCTGGAGGAGTCTCCATTTTTCATTCCCACGGTTGACAATTGAGTCTCCCAACCAATTCTAGAGCTTTCTCTAGGTTTTCAAAAGGTGCCAGACTGTTTGCATTTCCAGGTTACACCACCACAAGGCTTTCCACAAGGCATCCTATTCTGTATTGATTATCCTACAGGTACTGTTGCTCATGATGAAACAGAATAGAAAGAAGAGGTGGTTTGTAATCCTAGGTCCACCTATCTTAAAAGGAAAAGCCACTGAAATAGATAGCAAGGCCTACTCCAATCTAATGCAAGGGGTACACCTGAGGCCATATAGCCCACTTAATTTGTCCTATTCTGACAAAGACAAAGCAGGCTTTGATCTACTGCTTCCTATAAACATACAGTCAGACCAGAAGGACCAGGTTACATTGTGTGCCATAAAACCAAGCAGTAAAGCTGTTCCAAGATAGTTCTCAGCAGTCATGTCTTCTTCTGGGGGTAAGAACAATCCTTGCACATAAGGCCTGCTTTTCTCCCTGACCTACAGACTTTCTATATACCAGAGTAAGTCTTGACTGATGGCCCACAGGCCAGGTCCTGCTTTGAGTAGCGTATTGAGTTAATGTTATTGCATTAATTGTGTCACTTGTAATCTGGAAAGAAGAAATACCCCTCATCTGTCTCTGAAAAATCCTTATTTCAGTTTTGTCCCTTCTTTCATCCAAGAAAGATTATTTTTAGTCTCACATCATGCAGCACCTAGGTTCACACAACCATTTTAATGTAAAATGGAGTTAGGTAGCTG
The DNA here is from genome assembly GCA_030867105.1 of Liasis olivaceus. Classification (NCBI taxonomy): domain Eukaryota; kingdom Metazoa; phylum Chordata; class Lepidosauria; order Squamata; family Pythonidae; genus Liasis; species Liasis olivaceus. Next base: position 16,517,085 of record CM061351.1, read on the forward strand.
GTGGTTCAGCATGCTGGACAAACTACGTTTATGTTATTTATTTGGCCCTGTGAATATAGCAGTTGAACCTAGCCAATGTGTTTCATGGGGGGTTGAACCTGTATTGCCTTAGTTCTGCTCTTACCACCATGCCAAAAGTTATTCTTTAACCATATAGTTATATGTAAACTCATACTAACCATGAGCATTTTTTCCTATATCCATTAACCTTTCCTGACAAGCAACGCCAAAGGTTGATTGGTTTTCAATACCCTAGATTTTTCTTGGAAAGTAAAGTTGAAGTCTATCCAATTCCATCAAAATACTCCGTCTTAGAAATATAGGAGATGCTATCTCTTAAAAATTAGAATGTGCATTCAGTATTACTCAGAAATTGTAATCTGTATCTTCCAAATTGTACCTCCTACCATACTTGGTAGAATGGAGTCATGCATCTTTATAGCCAGAAAAGCAGGTACTGACAGAAGAAAACTCTCTTGATCATTTAAGCAATGAAAAAGCTCACCAAGAAGAGGATGCACATTAATTTATGTGGGCTTACCGAGCTGAATAGCTGAGTTCATCTTACATGAACCGCATCAAAGATGAGAGGAAAGTCTATACCAATGCTGTGCTCAAGTGCCTGTTCTCTAGTGTAATATTTCATACACAAAACTACAAATAGGTTTCAGGCAAAATATATATCTATATATTTGTGTGTTTTTTAAAAAAATCTTTACATCAGAATTTGCATACAGTTTAATAGCATAATTCATCCCCCGTTTCCCTACAGCTCAGACAACCGTGGTAACAGCATGTAAAACTTCTCAAATTTGCTTTCATAATTTTAAAACAAACAATACATTAAGTGTATTTACTCTGTGCAAATAAGATCGCTTTTGGAATCCTTCAGAAGACAAATCCAATGTTCCATCTGCAGAGGTCCTTTGTTTTTTGATTATTGAGCGTAGGCTTCCCTCCCACCCCCATATAAAGTGCTCCTGTCCAGCAGAACCCAACGGCCTTTGGGAAAAAAAATTCCTAGTAATTTTAAGGACAAAATTTTAATATATATAGATATAGATATTTAAAAAACAAAAAAGAAGTGATCACACAAACTCCAGCTTTCCATGCCCTCCATACATGCCCCAGTGGACTAGTGAAAGTATTCTGTCATTACTGAGGTCCGGCTGTCGCATCTTCTCACAGGTCATGCAACAGTTCTCAAGACCTGTTACGGGCACCATGCATTCCAAGTCTAGCTTGGCCATTTGTCCTTTTTTGGAATGATGTCCATGAAAGCTGTAGTGCAACCGAGAGAGCATCTGTTGCCGCTGGTCTTGCAGTTGTTTGTTTTCACTCCTGAGCATACGCAGTGCTAGCATGATGAGAAGCACCAAGATGAGTCCACCAGCGATGGGGACAGCAATGACAGCAGCCCTGAACCATAATTCTTTTGAGGAGGTAAGCTCCTGAACTTTAGTGAGGAGGTTTCGGCTATTATCATGCTGGTATCTGTTCCCTTGTCCTGCAAAGAAGGAGGGGGGGAAAGGTAGGACAGGGGATTAAAAAAATAGTAAGCCACATAGTTCAATCAATGTTCTAGAATAGCTGTTATTCCTTCTCATCTTCTGAAATCACTCCTTGGTTAACACAGATGGAAACATCAGAGAGTAAAAGGTAGGGCTTATTTATTGCATTAAAGGTTTCCATTTACAACTTAAGCACTAGCCAGAACTTGATCAACCTAGAGCTTAGGGCTCTAAAGACTAGGTAGGGATGCTACATCCCAGATTGTCCTATTTGAACAACAATGTACCTCTATAGTTAGAAGTATAGCAAAGTGGAGGGGGTGGGGATGGAACTTCAGATTTCAGTTCCATCTTCTCTATAAATTATGTACCCTGGGTACACCTTGCTGAAATGCAAACAGATTATGTACATAAAATAAATGTGCCTATTAGAGATGCAACGACTGGCTGAAGCAACTTGCTCACTTATGCACAAGCAAGAAGACTAACATAATTTAGTAAGTCTATACAAATTACTGTCTCAGTCTGATTTGATTAGAATGATAAATTAAATATGTGAAATGCTTTGCAAATTCAGAATGCTTTAGATAGTATTTTAAAAGAACTTGAACAGGACACTACGAAGTATTTTAGCAGTGAAGCACAAAAGGAGCTGGAAATCCCTAGCATTATTTGTTTGGAGCTTACAGTGAAGCTTTACAATGGGTTATTAGATTATATTTTCTATAAACAAGCACAAATGCAGATTTGTGTCTCTTCAAAATTAAAGGTGCAAATTAAATTTCACTTTATCAGCCAAAAGACAACCAATTATGACTATTAAGATTTTTAAAACAAAAATGTTTCTATGTGACTTATAGGTTCAGGATTGAAATAAAATTAAAGCAGATCTAATCGTCATGGAGAAAATCTATCTATGTGGATGCTAAGAGTCAACACCAACTTGATGGCACATGATCAAAATAATCAAAATATGTGATAATTTAATAAGCGTGGGGAATGAGAAGCCTCCAGATATTGCTGAACTCAGCAACTCTTACTATGGCTGCAATATTCAGTTCAGTAATATCAAGAATAGATTCCCACTCTTTTCTCAACCGGATATATTTCAGTTTGTTACTTCCTTCAGGATATAAAGTAAAGCAACATGATGATATCCATGTGAAAATCCAAAAATTCAGAGTATAGTGCATGCCATTAAGGAAAATAATCAATAGGAGATTATTAAATTTGAAACAATCAAGAGGCATCCTTAAGGACTGCAGATCAAGTAATGTATTCTTTCATTTATCAAAACATCAATTATGATGTTGCGGATACAGCATCAATTAAATGGATATTCCCAATGGCTATGAGACATTGTGCTTCCTCAATCTGCAAAGCATCAACAGAGTTGCGCCATAAGGTTTGTTGAGTCAGAGGAATTATTTCTACATTGTTAAATGTCTTCTGTTAGGGTTTCCTATCTTTGATCTGTTTCAGCTTTGATTAACACAAGATAGTGAGCTACACGGTTATAAAATTAAAATCTTGGTTATTTTCTGTTCATTAAAATTTAACATACTGTAATTAATTTTAGTTGCACATTCTCATAGTTTCTTTCCCAGTGTAGAATGCACCACATTGCAATGAAAGCAAGCGCCCCACCCAGGGTATGGTTCCTCTGGCAATATGCCAGGTGAGATACAAAGAAAAAAGCAAGTTTTGTGTCTGATGCAAATGCAAAAGCTTTTTGGCAGAAATGCCTTGCCACATGTTTCCTTCTCTACTTTGCTTAAGCCTAAAATCATTAGTAGGCTAACAAGATCTAGTCTGTTGCCAATACTTACCCAATGGGTCCCCTCTGGAAGTAGACAGAACATCATACAGGCCTCTGTAATTGCACATATCCTCATGACAACACTCCAATGTGGGTATGGTAATGCCAGAGTGGTTTTGGGCTATGTTAACTTGACAAATATCCAGGGTGCTTGCAAAGGAGTCCAAGCAGCCATGAGTCAGTGGAGAATGGCTGTTTTGTGGGTCAAGCAGTCTAGAGAAGCAAGCACTAAGCTCAGATTTGCACATATAGCCTGTTGCAACACAATGTGCAGCGTCACAGTAGCATCTGATTTCACCTGTAACAAAATAAAAAGTGAAGCTTATTAACCAAAAGGTATTCAAGAAGTACTTGCTTTTATAAACGTCTTCACCAAGGATTGAGATATATATTGCACTCAATGCAGAAATGTTAAGGAAAGCGTATGGCAATTAGAATAGCATAATTTGATTGATTATGGGTCATCAAGTCATTTTCGACTCCTAGTGATCACATAGATTTTCTCCATGATGATCGATCCCTAACCTGTTCTTTCAAGTCTCTCAACAGTGAGAGTAGCATAATTATCCTCTTGTAAACAGTTCTGGGTCAACTTATCCCAGCATGGTTCTTTCATAAAGTATTGGGCTACAGTTCTCAGAATTCCTTGGTTTTCAGAATTAAAAGTTCTGAGAGATGTAATCCCAGAGCATCTGGAGGGGAAGTCTTGACTTGGGTGGTATGAGCAGGATGCTAGCACTTCAAGATACCATAATTAGAATGACAGATTTCAGTCTTTACACCATAAATAAGCCATCTGTTATTGGCATACAATCATGGATTAACGATGGCTGACAATCAGACCCTCTGCTAACCGCTACCAAGAACATGTGGCATTCTCAGGGAGCTCCATGGAGAACAGCCAGATATAAATGTGAAATAAGCGTAATATACAAATACCAGACGAAGTAGAGAGAAGCTGATGTATTGATAATATTTGCTATTTCCATCCCACAGAACCCATGACATGCAGGTAGGCCTTTACCCAACCAAACAATAATACAAGGGAACTAGATGCAGTCTTCCTATGACTGCCGAAGTAGCGACAGGGTTGTATGAAAAGAATTTAAGTGTTTCTAGTAACACTTGCATTTCAGATGGATGTGCACACTCCAGCTGTTGAACCCCTGTAGTAGCTTAAGCTCTCACAGTAGTTGAAGTACAGAGACCAAGTTCCTTGCAGTATGCCTTACAAAACAGACTCTCCTGGTCAAAATCTGTTAAGCAGGTCACTTATTAACACTATCCTGAGTAATCCTCTCTGAGCGCAGGATTGTAGTGCCTCCTTATTCATCATTTCTGTCACTTTGCTACATGGCAGATGCTTCATAGCATCCAGCATTAATTCTAAGATTCATTAGGCTAATTCCAAAGTCAACAAAATATGACAATGGATATTATATACCTTACAGCTATGTACCAGCATATAGCACATGAAAAAATTCTAAAACTATACATTGTAGAAAAATCTACAATGTATAGGTCATGCTCCTGAATGTATTAAATTGAGCACTTTGTCCCCAGTGAGGTCTTGAGAAATTCATAAATGAGACAAAAAGAGAAGCATTAGGCTTAGCACAGTATTTTTTTTCAAAGAGGAATTTCTCATGCAAAAGAACTTTTTACTCCATTTTAAAACAGGAACTTTTGTTTACAAGTGTGGTCTCTACTTGCCAAAATCAACCTCTTTCGATGGAAGGAAGGATGCAATGGTCAAATTAAACTTTCCTTTACCACTACCAGCTTCTCATTCACCCAATCCATCATGTGGTCAAAAAAGGTAAACACTTAACCTGAAAATCCTCTGCTCTTTAACTGAAAAAAAAATGCACAGCAAACCACAAAGATTTCTGAAGGAAGTGAAAAAAGCCCCCTTCATAAAAACATCTTCATTTCACATTCTTCAAAAACGAGAGTCATTCTATTACGTACAGACACATTACTCTTTTTTAAATATTTCAGTTTAAATCTGAAAAGTAGTATGAAAGGAAGTTGGAAGGAAGCTGGGGTACTCTCAACTTTCAGAAATTATCATCACTGAAGGAAGTGCATGCTTAACTTTTTTAAAACAAAAATCAACCATAAGGCACCCAAAACCAGTTGGAAAAACCAAGACCTTAGAATTCTATTTTCCAAAGCAATTAAGAGATTACAATGCACGCAGCCATGTATGTTTTGCTTCAGAGGAAAAGAAAATACTTCAGTGGGCCTATTTTTCCAGAACTAAATATTATATCCACTCTACTGAGTTTTTAGCATTGTGTGCGTAGAAATCTGTGTGTATCAAGCTCTGAAGTCTTTGCCTGTTGAATTCATGATGTTCAAAAACTTACCAGGCATTTAGAGAGCTAGTTTGACAGAAAACATTTCACCTCTTCTTTGCCTGGAAACTTTCACTAAGTAAGCAAAACAAACATAAGAGTCTTTACCTAAATAGATAACCATGATAAGAAAAAATGGAAAATAAAAATGGAATGTTGTATACACCCAGGGTGATGGTTAAAATTATGTCTTATTCCTGATATTCTGATGCTGAAATCAGGTTTTCCTATATTCATCATAGACTTTTCTCTTTCTCTTAAAGTTTTGTTTTCCCAGTTTTTCACTCCCCCTTTTTAAAAAGGTCACTGAAGCAAATGTTGTCTAGCAAGCAGATTCAGACAGCTTAACATCTTACATTGACAATAACTCATGGATAAATATAAAAACACTTCAGAGGGAAAATCCACAAATGTCCTCTCTCACAACTTGTCTCAGAAAGTAACACGCAGAGGAAACAAGCCATAAAACCCTGTTTCTGTTTTAATAGCTTATATGACCCTGTTTGAAATTCTTATCTTTCCCCTGACCCAAGACTGTCTCATAAACAAAACATGACGGAGCAGTCATCAAGTTATTACAGTTCCATTTTAATCAGAGCCAGGTTTTCACGTTGGGCCTTTTTTTTAACCTTTCCGATGGAAAAGAGCAGAGCTTTTGTAATATTGTATTTGGGGGGAAGGGGGAAGTTATTTCTGTCAATTCATAAAAATTCTTTCTGAACTATGCAGAAGGCCAGAGAGGGTATTTGGTATTTTCAAACAGTGAACAATGCCCTTTCTGTTCACCTTCTCTTTCTTGTTACTGTATGTAGCTATTAAAGAAAAATGTCTGCTTTTAGTCAAGGTGGCTTCAGGAGAGACTGCAGGCTTCTCTTAAAGTGTTTGAAGTCGACAGCAGCCAGAAGTCTGTGATCCCCTAATTATATCATTATCAGGCACATAGTTTCAGTATCTGCAACTGTACATTACTACCAGTCACTCCCTTCTTAGCCCCTCTTTGATGGGGCCAGAAAACTTCCCTCCACTGGCTTCAAGGGCTGTTATTTGGGGTTAATTACACCCTTCTTTCCAAAATAAATAAATACTGTAGCACATCAGCCCTGTGCTTGCTTATCCTTTAACCTCCTCTCCATGAAACGTGGCAATTATGGAAAACGTCAACTTTCCCATTCTTTCCTCTCCCCTGCTTGAATGGTACCTTTTATTTATTAAGGGGGGAGAAAAAAAGGCTTGTGCTGGTTGCTGTAGGAACACCCCATAAGTTTGAACCGTCGCAACCGTCTGAGGAACAAGTTACCCCTAACGCTACCAGCCTCACAAAATCGCTGAGTGGTGTGCAGTTCTGCCTCCAGTTAGTTTACTCCAAGCTAAGCCTCCACTTAGCCACCATCGAGAAAGCTGGTAAGGGGTGGCAGTCTGAAAAAAACTGCATCTGCACATCACATTGCTGCGCGGCTGTGGTTCAAAGCATAAACCCTTGGCAGGCAGGATTGCCCCCAAGCCAAAACAAAGCAAGTGGTGTCCGACTGCGAGCCTGGATCTGGTTGGTTTTTAGGTGGATCTGCCCTTGCTCTCCCCCATCCAGGGAAGCCCTGACAGAGAAAAGGGTGCAGATCCTGCCTTCTGGCCAATTCCGCCTCAGCGACAGGAATCTCCCGCTCGGCTTGATTTCGGGAGGTGGAAACGAGCGAGAAGGAGGCGCGCCTCTGCGCTCCGGAGAGCCGGGTCTGGAAAAGTTCCGAAGCGCACCGAAGACGGCCTAAGAAAAACATTTTGACAACCGCTTGCCCCGAGGGTTGCCCCGCATCAATGGAGCCGGGGGCGAAGAGGGAGGAAGCCACGCGGGGGGCGGAGAGGGAGCGCAGGAAACCCAAGCCCCGCCGCCACTTCCAAGAACAGGCGAGCTTGTTCTGGCCTGCGCGCCTCGGCCCGGGAGGAAACCCGACACCCTCACAAAGCCTTGGCAGCGCTCTTCAAAGGCCGCGCTGGGCCCAGCACACGCAGCTCGCCAGCCGGCGAGGGAGAGGCCGAGGAAGAAAGGCCGGGCCGGCCAAGGGGAGGGGAGCGGCCCCGGGGAAGCGGCGGGGCGGGGCGGGGCGGCTGGCGGGATGCTACTGGGCTTGCCCGCTGCGAGGGCGGCCGCCGCCACACCGGCAATCCCGCCCGGCCCGGCAGGAGCCACTGAAGGGCGGCAACGCACAGCGCAGGCCCGCCTCTCCTTCCCTCAGACCCTTCTCCAGAGCGGCCTCTCGCCCCCGAAGTTTCTGGCTTGCGGTGGGGAGAGGAAGGCAGGCAGGCCGGCCGGCGGCCCCTCCGGACCTTCCCCTTCTCGGGGCTATCCAGGTCGCCGCACTGCCCCGCCCGCCTCGCAGCAGGACTGCTCGCTAAGAAGCCAGCAGGAGTTCGCCGGGGCCCGCTAGGCAGGCGGCTGTTCGGCTGTCCTCCAGGGTCCCGAACTGTCCGCGGCGCCGCAGGGTTGCGCGCCTCGTCAGACGCATCCTTGGGGGCAAGTTCCGCTGGTGCTTAGGGTCGGCAGGCAGGACCGCAGCCTTGCAAGCCCTTGGGGCCAAGAAGAGCCCCCCGGGGTTGGAAAGGTCTACTCAGGAGGCAAGTCCGCCCCGGATTTTAATTGCAACCCAAAACTCGAGTTGCGAGTTGCGCCCGATTTCAGACCCGGGGGGCTGCTCTCCCTCCGCCTCCAAGGCGCGCCACATCCCAGCACGGCCAGCTTCTCGGGGCCGCCTCTGTGATCGCGGAAGGAAGCACCCCCGTACTCGAAGCGCCCGCCGCCTCGCACCCCACTCGCCTGTGGTCTGCCCAGCCGCTTTTCAAAGTCCCCCCGTGGAAGCGCGCCGAGGTGCCCACAGGCAGGCACACGTTCCTCTGCCAAACACCCCAAGCCCTCGTTTTCCATCCCCCTTTCCTCTCCAGGGGCTGCCCTGGGTCCGAGCGCCCTTTGCAGAATCGCCGCTTTAAAGAGTAGTACCTGTCATCTGGCGCAAGCAGATAGCTGGGGAAAGCCCCGACCGTAGGCAGATTCGTCAGGCGAAGGCACCACCGGCTGCGTTGGCACCGCAGGCCCGTGGTTCCCTTCACTTTGGCCAATTAACCCGATTCTCTGGATTCGCAAGGCGCACCGAACTACACGCTAACCACACCGACTGGGTTCCCACCACGCGCTAAACGATGAAAAACCCTAAGTTTAAAACCAAATTGGGAATGGCGAGGAACGCAGACGCTACCCTGGATGAGATTCACCCGTTAGTCGACGGGCACCGGCTTGCAAGTTCAGCACGCTTTAGGTCGACGCTCGCCAAGCAACCCCAGCGCACTCCGCGAGGCCGGATCGCCCCCAAAGAGGGACGGGGCGATCCGCCCCACGGCCACCCACTTCTCTCGTTCTCTCCCGTCCAGCTTTTCCCCTCTTCTCTTCGCTCCAAGAACGGCCCCTCCATACAGCCTCCGCGCTCCGCACCTTGACCCAGACCGGGAAGAGGAGGCAACTCCACCCGCAGGCGATCGGGGAGCTCCCCTCGGACGCCTCGCCCTTCCGAAGCGCTCCGGCGCTGGAGCTCACCTTTGGTCAACAGGATGGCCATGGCGCACAGCTCCAGTTGCAGCCAGATGAAGAGGAAACTGGAGTGGCGCCCCATTGAAGCCCCCCTGCCTGGCTTCTCTGCCGCCGGACGTCCCGACCTCGCTTCACCCTGCGACGCCGCAAGGAAGGGCTCCGATCGGGCAACGCATCGACCCTCCCGAAGAGCGAACCGTCTGCCAGCGTCGGCCGTCCTGCTGCCTCAGATCCCAGCCTCTACAGTAGGGCCCGCGCCCTGGAGACGCCGGGCTGGCGAGGAAGCCCCTTCCAGCCGCAATCGCATCGGCGCGCGTGGAGCCGGCCCCCGGCCGCTGCAGCGCTCTGCCCCGCTCGATCTCGCTCCTCGCCACTTTCTTCAAGCCAGCGCGCAGGACAGGCAACGAAGCGCCTCCTCTACCCCGTTTCGCCCAAATCTTGCTCTGTAAATAATGCGGCCGCCCCGCCGCCTGACCCCACCTCGGGCCGCCCCTCGCTCCGCCCACAGCTGTTTCATGGGCGGGGCCGCGGCGGCCCTCAAGCTAGCGGGGCTTGGCGATCGAAGGCTTGGCAGGCTGAGCCTGGAGGAGGCGTCTTCACTTTCTCCTGGTTACGAGCGTCGGAATTAGCCGTGCAGACGGGCGGCGTCGTTAAGTTCAGCGAGCGGCCGGCCGAGGTTGCGAGAGATGCTCGCTCTGCCCTGTTGGGGGGTTCCAGTTTTTAATTTTCGGGGCGGGGGTCGGAATCCCACAGCGCGCCAACTTCTTTGCCAGGAATGTCTGCTTCCCACGAAATAAAGCCCGCGGACAGGTTGCTCCCAGGTTCTTATGGCCCCGAAACCCAGGCAGAAAATGTAAGCTCAGTGGGCAGGTGGGGATGCATCGCCAGGACAGCTAAAGGCGAGCGGGAGGTGGGATGAGAAAGGCGCTGGCGGGGGAGGCGGGCGGCGCCCGGGAGGCTCCGCAAATGCCTTTCCTGGAGATGGGACAGAAGCGCTCCCGCTGCCCTCCCTTCCGCTCCGGGCATCCCTCTCCCCCGATCAATAAAGCCTCGTCAGACGGACGGTTTGACCAGCAGGAGCCTGGCCGGCCACTCCTTCGGATATAGATGCCCTGGGAGCAGCCGGCAGAAGACATTCAGTGAAAATTAGCAAATGCAAAAGCAGCAGGCGCCAGCAGGACGACGCAGACAGAGACTGACACTCAATTAGCCCCAAACAATCCCAGCAAACACGCAGCCTGGGCCTGATCAATATCAGCCCCAAAGCGATCTTCTTACTGAGTTGCTAATTCATTTATTAGAGAACTCTCTCACGAAACAGGCAGGCAGGATTTTCTTGCTTGCTTTGCACAGTTGTTTCTGTAACAATTTTGGATTTACAGTTTTGCAGTGTCCACTCTTAGCTCTGCATACGCACACACACACACAGGTACCTCTGATACAAAACCATAAAACAAAATTGCATGCATCTTTGGTGAGGAAGAGTGAGACGCCCCACTTCATTGCCCTTGCCATCTTTTATCTTTTTGTTTTATTGTAATTTCTTCAAGTATTATGGTGAATTGCCCAGAGTCGTTGAAAGTTGGGCAGCATACAGGTTTAAATTATTATTATTGTTATCTTACATCTACTGCCTGGGCAATGGATGTTCTTCTCCCGCAATCTTCTTTTTATTTATATTTTATATTTTTAAAGTTTTTTTTTAAACAGCTTTGATACTGTTTTAATTGTTGGTTGTATCCCACCCAGAGTCATGAGATGGGTGGCCATATAAATCTATTAAATAAATAAATAAAGCCATGCTTTTCCTCGTTGTAGGCATCAAGAGGGGTAATTGCTCCATTGCTTGTGAACCAAAAGACTGAAGTGAAGAACAGCACAGATCTGATGTTGTCTTTCTCCCCTCACTTCATCAAAACAAGACCCTTCTGTATTACAGTTGTGATGATGGAAGGATCAGTGATCCCATAAACAGCACGTTTAGCTATGTGTGTGTGTGCGTACCTTAGAGTCAGTTTTTGACTCTTGGTGACTGCCTGGACTAGTCCCTGCAGTTTTCTTGGCAAGATTTTCAGAAGTGGTTTACCATTGCCTCCTTCCTAGGGCTGAGAGAGAGTGACTGGCCCAAGATCACCCAATTGGCTTTGTGCCTAAGGTGGGACTAGAACTCCTGGTCTCCTGGTTTCTAGCTTGGCCCCTTAATCACTACATCAGACTGGCTCTCTCATGTAGCTATAGCACACATTTAAAACCGGGGGTGGGGGGGAATAGCATGATTGCAACCACCATCTTGACTTTAAATCACCCCTGTGGGGGCCCTGATCCACTTGTCATTCTTCCATGACTTATAATATAGCCAGGGTGCACTAGTGTAAAAAACATGATAACTGATGGCCAGCAAGCAGTAATTTGGCTAGAAATACTTAGTACTTTCTACTTTCGTCTTAGTTCCCAGATACCTGGATTTACTGTTCAAAGCCTTTCTAAGCTTTAATTTGATTAAGTATTATTTTATGGCTCAGGTTAGGAACAAGTTCTTTTAAGTTAGTTTCCTTTATTAATGTCACACACACCTTTCAGCCTCCTCATCACTAAATATTCAAAAATACCACATTCAATCCATGAAAACGTCTTCAAAATCTCTTCTCTTCTGAAATGATTTCTTAAGTGAGTTCTCTTTCACTAAAACTGAATGAGAACTGGTAGAGGGAAATACAGGTGAATTTTTCAACCTGGCACTAAATCACACCAAAAACCTAAATTTGATCTATAGCCAGTTGAGACTTACTTTTGGGGAGATCTCTGCAGAGTGGCTTTGGCAGTGCCTGACCTCTAAGCCGCATGCTATGTTACTGCACCCCGTTCATACTCCCCTTTAAAAACAGAAATCCCTTATATGGCCTGGTCTCACCTGTTTGTTGAGGAGCAGGTAGAAGATGAAAGAGTAGATCACTTTATCAAACTTTCTTGCAACCAATTTGGCATCAGGAGGCCATGAGTGAAAATTCCTGGAAGGCGGTATTTGGCCATGGGACTTCCAGTTCCTGAAATTTTGACCCTACAATATTCCTGTGTATTAGATTATGTCCACTTCAAAGGGAAAATGGGCAGCTCTCATTGCTCTGCTGCCTAGGAGTTCACTGCATTCATGCCAATGAAATGGGGCCTCTCCCTCATTTTACCTTTCTGCAAATTGTATTGCAACATCATACTCCGATAATATCAACTATTGTATCCAGTTGATTCAAATTAGCATGTAAAAACAATACCTCAACAAATGATATCCTTTCCACTCTCCACCCTGAAATTACATTTCTGGGGCTTGTATATTTTTAGCCTTAGTGTAGATAAATAGATGATAGATAAGAAAAAGCATTTCCATACCATCCTTTCCAATCCTCATTCCCCCAAAGCAGTCTAAAGCAATTGTCTCTACTTCTGCCAACATCAAAATATTGAGAACAAGGAACAAAGAAATGAATGTAATCATTGTCCTTGTTCTAGATCCTGGGGTAAAAAAATCCCATTTTGTTCAAAAGGGAAATTAAAAGGAAAAAAACCCCCTACTTTTACCCACTCACCCCCATCATGGTATAAGGCCTGGTTACTTGAGGGACCCCTGTCTCCCATAATGTCTGCCTGGTTAATCTGATGTGACAGGGATGGCATTCTCTGGCTTCCTTCGATCAAGCAATGCCATCTCTCAGGACCCCGGAAGCTCACCTTCTCTGTAGCAGCACCTGCCCTCTGGAATGAGGTCCCCCCAAGATCTGGATGGCCCCCCTCGGCGGTGGAGACCTGGCTGTTCACCCAGGCCTTTGGCGAGGGAGCGTGAGACCTCTGGTTTCATTCCATCCAGTCTACCGTTCTTGTCATCTTTTATCTCTTTTCCCTCTTATTAGTTTTATTATAATTTTTTTGTTTTGATTGTTGTGAGCCATCCAGAATCATTGGGAGTCAGGTGGCATACTATCATCATCATCATCATCATCATCATCATCATCATCATCATCATCATTATTATTTACACAACATGAAATCACAGCTGCCAGTTCTCTAGCTGGTGTTGGTCTTCATTTGCATTGAGTTCCTCCCAAGAACTTAGGACAGTGTTGTCCAAACTTGGCCACTTTAAGATGAGTGGACTTCAACTCCCAGAATTCCCCAGCCAGCCATGCTGGCTGGGGAATTCTGAAAGTTGAAGTCCACTCATCTTAAAGTGGCCAAGTTTGGACAACACTGACTTAGGATGTCGTCATGTAGTGGCATAGTATATGTGCGGATCCAAGCAGTGTGGCCTTTTGTAACTGACAGATGGAAATTTTGTCAATGCACATTTGGCATTTTCTAAGTGCCATCCAAGGTTTTCTGGTATGGCACCCAGTGTGCCGATAACCACTGGGACCACCATGGCCAGTTTATGCCATAATCTTTCAACTTCGGTTTTCAGATCTTGATACTTTGTGATCTTCTCCAATTCTTTGTCTTCTCTTTTACTATCCCCTGGTATTGCCACATCAATTACCCACACTTTCTTCTTTTCAACCACAGTTAAATCTGGTGTTTTATGCACCAAAACTTCATCAATTTGTATTTGGAAATCCCCCAGTATTTTAACCTGCTCATTTTCGATGACTTTTTCAACTCTATGTTCCCACCAATTTTTCATTGTTGGGAGATGATAATTTTTGCAGATGTTCCAGTGAATCATTTTGGCAACTATGTTATGTTGTTGTTTATAGTCAGTTTGTGTGATCTTCTTGCACGAGCTGAGTATATGATCTACGATTTCTTCTGCTTCTTTGCACAATCTGCACTTTGAATCATTGGATGATTTTTCAATTCTGGCCTTGATTGCATTAGTTTGAATAGATTGCTCTTGAGGATCCAAAATCAAGCCTTCAGTTTCTTTTTTTAACGTTCCAGTTATAAGCCATTGCCAGGTTTTATCTTTATCCGCTTTACCCTCGATCTTTTGTAGAAATTGACCACGTAATGCTTTTCCTTGCCAGCATTTTGTTTGTGTTTTTATTGCATTATTTCGATATACACGTTTTGTTTCCTGTACATTCAGCAAATTCCAATTTTTAACTTGCATCAGTGCTTGTTCTTGACTGTCTTTTACATAATCAGCCATTGCAACTATTATTACCCAGATCTTTACTTCAAGTTGTATGAATCTGCTTTGCTTTTACTTTATTATGTGTTAAAACCCCAAAGACATTGGGTGCATTTGTTCCCCTGCATGCAAAAAATCAAGGCAGATCCTGTGAGGAAGGATTATAAAGAGGCCGGGCCATCTTTGCCCTTGACAGACCTGAAGCCCAGATGCCAGACGGTTGGGAGGGGGGAGAGCAAATAGGAAACGGACCTGCCAGAACCTCCACAGAGCCACAGAAGTTCAAAGGAAAGATTCACTGAAGCTGCTTTCAAATTGGTGCAGAGTTCTTGTAGGGCTGTGGCCACAGATATAAACCCAGTTGACTTAACTATGAATTAATTGTTAACCAAGAGCCACTTTGGTGTAGTGGATAAGGTGCTGAACTATAAACAGGGAGACTTTGATTTCAAGTCCTCCTTTAGACACAAAAGCCGGCTTGCTGGTTTTGAGCCAGTCTCTCTCAGCCCGACCCACCTCACAGGGTTGTTGTGGTGAGGAAAATAGGAGGTGGGAGCTTTATGTACGCTGCCTTGAGGTATGCAAAACAGAGGTGGAATATAAATCTAATAATAATAAATCAATAAAATGAACCGTAGACACAGATACATGTCTAGTCTCTGAGAGAGACCAGAACAATATAGCTCTGGCTCAAGAGGGCAAAATGGCAGCATGGCTGAATCCAATGTTTTCCGTTTTCCTTAGGGAGCATCCGCACCACAGCCAGGTTATAGGGCCCAAATGGTGTACATTAGCTTAAACAGAACAATATTATGAGGCCCCACTAAGAATTGTTATTACTTTCCCCAATATGATACCCCAAAATGATGCACATAAGAAACCGGCGAAGCTTGATCGCGTCATTGGGGCCGCCATCTTGATCTTTTTGACCACACCCTACCGATGCTCCTGCATATCTCAGAGAACTTCAAGGGCTATCTAAACTTTATACTCTTTTCTCCTCTTGTGCAGCCTAGGGCCCTTGCAGGCTGGCTTACAGGGAACCAGAATTGCATCTAGAATTTTAGCCTGTGAGACTACATTTGCAATTTGCTCCTTCTAAAGTGCTCTGCAAGCAGAATGGGTATGCGGGCACCTACACACCTACACAAATGCATTGAGGTATTTTTACATCTATACTGACTGCAACTGAACAGACATGGAACCATCTATTAGTTGGTGGCAAAACATTTTGACCCTCCCAACTAGACCCTTAAGTCCATCTCCCTTCTGCCTTGGTGGAGCATCTGGTTATGGGTTAGGTAGCACTTCCCACTGCCACCAACCCCTTCCTGGAGGAAGAAAATCCCTCACCATGGCTCCTCTTTCCTAACCACAGTGGTGAGAGAGATGGGCTCTCACAGCCTGAGGAATTTATTTACCCATAAACTGAGCCTCATGGTAAGATGAACGATAGACCTGCTCACTTGCATATTGCCTGAAGACATTCCTCTCTGCAGCTCCACCCGGCCCTTTAGCTTTTTGGATTCCAGATCTGTAAGAGTGTCACCTTAACATTGATGCCTTACAGGTAGGCTTTCAGGCAAATCTCTTGGGTTACCTAGAGCAGGTAGGTAAGGTATAGTAGTTTCTCTACCTTGGCAGCTTTAAGATGTGTGGATTTCAACTCCTATAATTCCCCAGCCAGCATGCTAGGGAATTCTGGGAGTTGAAGTCCATACATCTTAAAGTTGCCAAGGTTGAGAAACACTGGCCTAGAGCAAAGGGGAGGGAGGGCATTTTCTTGGGCTGCAGATTTTAACAGTTTTACTCCTTCTGGGAGAGGATAGGATGTATAATGGGGAAACTGAGATTAGAGGTTACTGGGTGCAAAGAAGATTGCCTCAGGTTCCTGGGAGGAGAAAGACGATTGCTCTCCCTTTGAAAATCTAGAAAATGCAGCATTGTTCAGATCTGTCTCTTGCTATAATCAGAACACAGGTCCTTTGAAGACAGAAGTGGCCTGAAAAGTTGAGAAAACCAGCTCAACTTGCAGTTGAATTGGATTGCCCTTCCTAAGACTGACAATGTTTCTGAAGTTTGCTTAAATCAAGGGTTAAGAACCCAGTGCCCAAAGACAACAGGATGCTCCAGGCACCTGGCCTGTACCCACCAAACACCCAATGGCACCCTGTCTGGGAATAAGTTAAATTGTAATCCAACCCAACTGGGAGGCACCAGATGACGGAAGATTGCTTGAAGTTAACAAGGCCACAAGTTACACCTCTGATTTCTCCACAGGGCAGGGTGTTAGACTAGATCAGTGTTTCTTACCTCAGCAACTTTAAGATGAATTTCAACTTTCAGAATTCCCCAGCCAGCACTGGCTGGGGAATTCTGGGAGTTGAAGTCCACACATCTTAAAGTTGCTGAAGTTGAGGAATACTGGCCTAGATAATCTTCAGGGCTATGTCCAGCCCTTACATTCTATGACTCTATGACTATAGGATGAAGGAGATATGTTTGTATTTGTAGAAAACAAGTTTCACAGGATGAAACAAATTTTAAATATTGACTTTTTTTTCTCACCAATTGTTTTTCTGATAAGTATCTCCAAGCCTACAAAATCTTCTGAGCTGCTTTATATATGATAACTACTGCTAGAATAATCTACATTTCTTACTGGAAATAACATTCAATCATTTCATTACAGGATTGGCAAAGTATACTTGGAAGTATGCATTGGTGTCAAAAATAACTCCATATCTAAGAAGTAAGTCTGATACTAACTTTAACTTAATTTGGAAACCATTTACTGTATGGACTATAATTCTGCACATACTGTAGATGTCTGTCACAGTCAATGTTTGGGTTTCTTCCAACATAAGGTTTTAAAACTCCAAATTCTGTCTGACTGGTTATAGAGTTAAGGATGGAATATTTCAAATTAAATAAACATTCGTCCTAATTCCTATTATTTTGACTGATAATTCTCTTCATTTTGGATGTTTTTGTCAATTTCTGATTTAACTCTATTAGTATTAGTTCTTAAAGTGCCAAACAGATATATGATTGCATTTCTTCCCAATTAATATTGCTAGTAAGGATAACAGAGGAATGTTTTTCCTTCTTTTAACATTGTATAAATAATTGTGCAATTTTGTACATCTTTAATATATTCTTTTTTATTATCCCCCTCTTCCCTTCTATTTCTTTTTCCCTCTTGTTCCCTTTTATTCTTTTATTTTAAGTAGCCTTAAAAACAAAAATAAAAAGGAGACACACTTAGATTTCTGGAAAACAAATTTGCGTTTGGGACCAGGAGCACTGGTAGACCAAAATCAAGGTAGACAAAAGGCAGATTTCGATACATCCATTCAGAAATGCACAAATGCAGGAAAACGTGGGCAGACATATCCCAGATATGTCACCAGCACTACACTGGAGAGGGAGTATAAACTAGTGTTTCTCACAAACTTTAAGACACGTGGACTTCAACTCCCAGAATTCCCCAGCCAGCATGCTGGCTGGGGAATTCTGGGAGTTGAAGTCCACGCGTCTTAAAGTTGCCAAGGTTGAGAAACACTGGTATAAACAGTTCAGAGATCATAAGACAGCAGCTTCAGCCCTGTTCAGCATCACTCAAAGAAGGTAGATCCCAGGAGGATCCCTGAGCAAGCTGGCCTCACCTGACTGCTCCATTCTTCCAGATGAGCCGAGTCTACCCAGAGGCTATTTGTAGCCACCTGCTCAACCACTCTCAGAGCAACAATGCCTTCATGTCTAAAGCAGCAAGTAGGAGGACCCATCTTGGTTTTGTCCTTGTAAAACCGCTGGAGGGAGGCCTTGCCAACTTTATTTTTGCGACTGCTATTGTTTCAGGGCAAAATACAGGCCTTCCATTCTGCAGCCAGCCCATGGACCTTTCTTGTTCTTCTAGTGGGTAGCAACCCAGCTTATAAACAATCATCAGGACGTCCGATGTTTCCTGCTGGGTCAGGCCATCCAATTCAGTATTCTCTGCCCCACTGAGGCTAAGCCAACGCATCTGGGGAGCTTCAGCACTATACTCTTGTTCCCCCCCCCCCCCCGTTGGTATTTAAGACATGCTGCCTGCAATTCAGTGAGTAATAGATAGCCATCAAGACTAGTTGCCATTGACAGCCCTGTCTTCCGTGCATTTGTCTAATCCTCTTCTAAAACCTTCACCATGTCTGGTGGCAGAAAATCCCATAGTTAAATATGCATTGTGTAAAGATGTTTATCAGATCATTTCTGTCTACATGCTGAAAAAGACCATTCAGACTTCCCCTGCAAGTGAGAACAGATGCCAATAATTGATTAAACTTCTCTGCAGTTTCCTTGTCTTTCCCGGGTACATGTTTAGTGTCCTGGAGTCCAACAATCCAGTCATCTCCCTGCCTAACCAGTTTCCTGGTTTGAATGTTTTTAAAGGCCTCTTTTTCATTGTTTTTTTGCCAAATGCTCCTATGTCTTTCTACATATTCTATTGTATGCTCTTATTTCTTTTGTCAGTTTCTGTATGCTGTTTTGTGTTGTTTGCGCAAAACTTCCAACTTTTGAAGGAAGCCGCCCTACCTCTAATAGCTTCCCTCTGATCCTTCTCTCTCTTTTTTTTTTAGCAAGGAAAAGCTCAAAGAAGATAAACATGGAAAGAGGCTGAAGAATCCCCATTTAAAGCCAATAATCTGTTTAAAGAAAATTGGACAAAACTTTACAAATGCACGCATCAGTTTTATATTGGTATGCTTATAAATACATGTATAGTCTCAGACAAGACAAAGCCCGTAAATCAGGGTTCCTCAACCTTGGCAACTTTAAGATGGGTGGACTTCAACTCCCAGAATTCCCCAGCCAGCCTTGCTGAATGGGGAATTCTGGGAGTTGAAGTCCACCCGTCTTAAAGTTGCCAAGGTTGAGGAACCCTGCCGTAAATGACCTTCTCCATGCATCACTGAAACACATATCCTTAGTTCTTGTCTTGTTACTTTCACATTGGATAGGGTAGGAGAAGAGGTATGGCAGACAGAAAAAAAGAAAGCAAAGCAAACAATTGAGAGCCATTCAGCTAAAAATGCTAAAAACAATTGTTTTATTTTTCAAGCTGTACCAGTGAGATAAAAATAGAAACTGGTGATGGAGAAGGCTTTTGGGGAGATGGTAGCATTCAACCCCTTTGCAAGTCAGATGACTGTACTTTATGCAAGATCTTCTGACCTTCTGTCAAGCTTCCAGAGAAGGTGGTTCTACATAGTGGTGCCAAAAGCTTTCAGCCCACCAGCACCCCACTTGTGACTCTTCAGAGCAGGTGGGGCCAAGTATTTTGGTCATTTTTTGCATTTTGGAATGGTTGGGGTGGTTTAAGAGCAAAATGGAGGCTTTAAGCTTTGCACAAAATTGAGGCTGGCATCGAACCCCTTTATGAATGCTCCAATTTCTCCAAATTGGATCATTTTTTTCTGTCTTGGGGGTAAGGATGCAAGTCTTAAGGCTTTCATTTCCCCTCTTACAAAATTGTAAAAAACAAGCTGAACATTTTGGTCTGCTCATATTAATATCCATCCTAGGCAACTTGCTTCTTTCTACATTTGATTTAAGTTGCAGGAGAAGGAGCCAACCACATCTGCAGAAGGAAGGGGGATCTCCAAAATGGCAAGATGGCCCTCACAGTAGCATGATCGAAGTCTTGCCCTTTTATACGTGCATGTGACAACACACATATAAAACAGGCAGGGCTTTGATTTAATTTTTAGAATGGAGTCTTCACCCCACAGAAGATGCATACCCATATCCTACAGCTTCTCCCTAAAGAGTATTTCTTCATTAGTGATCATTGTTGTCACCAGAATCTCTGAGCAACTCCCATTTTACCTTTGTCCCCATGACAGTAGCTTTATCTCCTCCTAGATCATGATCTTAACCTGTTGCTTTTTGTACTGCAAAATACCAGTGAGTTGAAAAACATAGGATAACAAAAAAGAGCCAGGGCACTGCTCAATTATCCTTTCTATCATGACTCGGGCCAGGTGGCATCTCAGGAAGCTAAGCAGGGTTGAACCAGGGTAGGAGGCTGGATTGGTGAGCTGAAAAAAATGTCTTGGGAGAAGACAGTGGCAAACCATTTCCATATTGTGGCTAAGAAAACTACAATGTGCCCAAGAAATCACCCAGCTCAATTTGAAGATTTCACTTTGGCAAGATCTGCCCATCCCATGGAGTGATATATTTAACACACCCAGCTGATATTTGTCACCACATTTTCCCCATCTTTCCATGAGAATTATACAGCAAGGCCAAAAGAAAGAGGAAAAAGCTTCCCCCTCCTTATTTTTTTTTGCTAAGTCTATAAGAACACCTTAAGCCCAGTATGACCATTGTGTTCACTGGCTACTTCTGGATGCTGCCATTCATGATGTCAGAACTGCAGTCCCTGGCTGTAAATACTAACATTTCCTTGCAGTGTTAGTCAAGGATGGGGCTTACTTATTACTTTATTATTAATTTTAATTTATAAGTCATCCAACTCCAATGGACTCTTGTTATTCATCAGTCCGTCTGGCTTCAGTCCAACCCACTCCCACCCCCACCAGCAGTCTATTAACAGGGCTATCTCTAGGGAACTTTTGAAAGAATCCTAAACTTTCAGAAGGGTGCTAGACCACGTACTGATTTGATGGAAATTGATCGGTGGAGTGGCCCAATCTAAGATGGCAATCAGGCCTCAAAGAAAGACTAGTTTTAAAGGAAACTGAGCAAAGTTTGACTTGAGTGCATACAAAATAAAACTGAACCCTAGTGCAATGTTATCAAGTTACTCAATATACCCAAAAACCCAGTTGGGTTAATTTTTTTCCATTACCCCTCAATATTTCATCCCATAGCTGGGGGATGAGGTGAGGTTGCTTGCCCACAGCCAGCCCCTGTTCCTAGAGAAGGAACAAAGGAGAATAAGCCTCCAGCAAACTTTAAAAAAGAGCAACAGGGAGGTCTTGTGCCAGGATTTAGTTAACTGGAGTTTGAAGGGCTTAGTCAACAAGTTAATTGTGGGGGCATTCTGATCTAATGGCTGAAGGAGTGAACATGCAGAAGCATCATGACTAAAATATATGAATATAAGTAACGCAACTTCTCCATGGGGAATCTGCATCATACAGTAAAACAATTGTTTTTATCTATAGCTTATCTGGAAATAACACTCTTTGTGAGTCAACACAACATCTACCAAACCACCGTAAAGGAAGAAAGGAAGGAATAGCTCTCTAACCAGAGAAATGGAAATCTCTGGTGTACTACCACCATCTAGTGGATTCTGGAGGAGGAGGAACCAAGATGGCCAGGAGACAGCAACTGCTGTAAAGAGCTCCTCCTAAAGGTTTACTTTTTATCATCTCTTGTTTTAAATACCAGCCCACTTTATTTTACTTCTAACCCCCCCCCCCCCCCCCCCAACACACACACTTGTTTTTAACATGACAGCCTTCTGCTGCCCTGTTGGAACCCTCAACATATAAAAATAATAGAGAAAATCTCCAGGACATCACTGACCATGATGAGGAGAAGAAAGAAGAGACACCGAACACATTCTGCAACACATTACATCCACTTCTCAAAATCATCTCACAGCTTGGCCTATCAACACAATACCTGCTCTCAGACGGACACCAGGCCAAAGCAGTATTTAAAGAAAGAGTTTTGGCCGTTAACTCCCAAACCAACATTGAGTCCCTTGCAAACATCAGGTTGTTGAAATGGCTGGCCAAGAACAAAACCTCTTTTCAAACAGAAAAACAAAACAAAATCCAATCTCTTTTCAAAACCAAAAAACCCCAAACCCAATGGGTTTGACTTAGTACCATTGGATAGCTTTAACCAGAGCAAAATTTGAGCAGCTGGGTTCTATGGTTAAATACGGATGATTCCATCAAGTGCCATACCCTGAGAGAACGTGTCCATGTGGAGCACCTGACATAGAAGACATGGCACATGTCTTCTTCAACTGCCAATTATATGCCCCAGCAAGGGCCCAGTCTTTGCAGCCACTACTCAACAGAACTACACATTGCGACTCCAGTATTTCCTTCAGAGCACAAACACATATGTAGTCATTAGAACTGGCACACTTATAGTCAGGGCTGTTCAACTGAGATCACGTTTTTAAACAACACATTGGAGAAGTATGTAAAGGTGATGCCTTCATTTAAATAGAGTTTTGTATTTTAGCATTCATCTGATTTTATACTTCTGTTTTCTATTTTATTTTACAAGATTTTATCTCATCTTATTTCATTTTACCTTATTTTGTTCTATTTCACTGCAGCCAATGCTCATTGTTTCTTGATATGGTCAACTGACTAATCAGTAAAATTATAGGATATGATATGATAGTGAATTCTGGTGCTTCTAACTGATGCTTCTAATGAATTAATGATTTATGTCCATTAATGGACAAATAAACATATTATTGGATGTACATCTCATCTTTCATTCAGGAACTCAAGGTGATACACAGTTCTTCCTATTTTTTTTCCACAATCCTGTACTTATGTATTATGAATGTCCATACTATTGCCTTGGAATCTCCACCTTTTGAAGGTAGTCTGGCAACTCCTGGAATTTGCAGACAGTATCAGCCTTCCTAACATCAGGCTACAACTCTCCAACTAGTATAGGTATGCTAGCCAGGGACTATGGGAATTTACCACATTTAAAGAGGTTCATGTACAGAAAGGTAGATCATGATTTCTTTGATAGGAAGCTGGTACTGTGCATTACTGGGAGGTAATTTTAGCCATAATTAACACAATGGTATGTGGAAATGACCTTGGGAGACAGGAGGAAGAGCTGCAGATTAAGCGATGGTCAGATAAGAGGCAGCTGAGCCCACAAGAGGATTGAGGGCATGGCAAACACCTCAGAAGGGACCCTCCCTAGTTTCTTGGACTGTAAAGGCAAAGGGAGAGAGATGTACTTTCAAACTTGCAAGATTCTGTTAATGTAACCTTATAATAAAGGTAGAGCTAATACTCCTGGGTGTGCTTCTTGTCTGGACTACCTTGCAAAGCTGACATTAAAGTGATAAAATAATAAATGAAGCGAAGCACTCATTACATCATGAAGGACAAAAGGCTATCCCACAGAAACTGGTGCAGCTGCTCCTTTTAGCTTATGAAGCAGTTGGACCAAATTTCAATTCTACATAATTTTAAAAAGCTATCTGAAACTTGACAATTCTTGTATGTTGAATAAGCCTGTGCAGAGGACTCAGAACTTGAGACAAAACTGAACCTTGTCTTCAAAATCAATGCTTACAGCATGTGACACTTTACTGTTTATAACAGTGATTATGTGCTATCAAGGTGTTGGCGACTCTTAGCAACCACATAGATTTTCCCTATGACAATCTGTCCCTATCACGGTTCTTCAGGTCTTCCAACAGTGCACTCATAACCACTGTAACGGAGTCCATCCACCTTGCTGCCGGTTGTCCACTTCCTTTCCTTCCACCTTTCCCAGCATTAGAGCCTTCCCCAGGGAGCTAGGTGTTCATATAATGTATACTTATAATATAAGATGGTGGAGGGGTTTCCTTTGATTGGGCAGGTTTGATGTCTTAAGGACAACTGAGGGGCCTGGAAACATTAGGCTGAATTGGAAATTGAAATCTTGAAATTATAGACATGCTGGATTTCACATTGAAATCAATGAACATAACGTATTTTTACACTCATAAAGAACAGCAGTCATAAAGGTGCTTACAAAAACACTCAAGGACTTGCATAACTAGTACCCAAGGTTTATCTTTAAAATGATAAATATGCAAGTTGTTACCATACCAGAGCACATTAGTCTTTACCAGAAACAATGCAAGCCTGACAACACTGCTGGAAATAATTAGGGTTTATTAATGAAAAGGATGAAAATTGATACCAGTGCAATAATCCAAGTAAAATGAACATTAAAACAAAAAATAGAAAATAAAGTATCTTCATCTAGCAGTGTTTCTCAACCTTGGCAACTTTAAGATCTGTGGACTTTAACTCCTAGAATTCCCCAGCCAGCATGCTGGCTGGGGAATTCTGGGAGTTGAAGTCTATACATCATAAAGTTTCTAAGATTGAAAAATACTCATCTAGCAAAGACATAAAGGGGTGTTATGCAACACTGCAAAATGATTGAGAAAGAAATGTGCGAAACATTCAAACTGCTTGAAGTCACTGAAGCAAATTTGGCTCACTTTGAACAGATCCACCAACTCAAGTTTATTTCAAAGAACAATTAATTTGCTCAGGGAGGAATAAGTTGTTGTGAAAGATGCTCATGTAATACAATATTTAATATATACCTAAGAAGAGCACTGACCTCTTTTAAAGAAGTATTTATTTTTTACACACCTATTAGTTCTGTTTAGTTGAACAAAGGGGACCTCCCCCCTTTTCTCATCAAAATAGCCTTTTCCCACTAGAGCACCTTATTAGACAGCAAACAGATTTTCAAGCGTTACTCTGTTCTCAGCCCAAGTTCAAGAATTTGATA
This sequence comes from Liasis olivaceus, assembly GCA_030867105.1. NCBI lineage: Eukaryota > Metazoa > Chordata > Lepidosauria > Squamata > Pythonidae > Liasis > Liasis olivaceus. The sequence continues at coordinate 16,541,998 of CM061351.1, forward strand.
GAAGTTTTTTGTTAGATGCCAATCCTACCTTTCTTGCAACAGCTCAAGGCAGCTTTCATAAAGACACGGAGATATTTTAAGTTTTCTATGCAAAGTCATGTTTGCTTTTTCCAGAAAAACCAGATTATCCAGACTTTACTTATTTGATTTGTATAGCTGCCCATCTCACATTTTTGACTGTGGGCAGCTCATGTAATTAAACCACCAAGCAAAAAACCAATAAACAAAATACAAATACAAGCGCCAATAAAAAAAATAAACCCTTTAAAACCAGGCTAAAGCCACATTAAAACATCTTAAACTACACATTTGCAAAAACTGACCTGAAGAAGCAATTCAGTACATCAGACAGGTGGTGCTTTTTAAGTGGGAAAAAAAAGTGGGATAAAATATTTAAAATAAATATTGAAGGGCTTATAAACTATATTTCTCAGTGCAAGAATATTATTAGTGCCAAAATTCCTCTGGTCTATTATGAACCTAGTTCTGGTGACCAACAAGAAAAACATTCAATAGCCTGACCTTGTTTAAACTGACATTTCTAGAAGGGAATTATTTTTAAATGAAGTTGGTGATGAATAGTACAAACATTCTCCTCCAGTGCCTACTGAAGTATAACCAACCATTATGTCCATTATCAAAAATTTTTCAAAATGTCAAGAGAAAGCAGGGGTTGACATCATGGCACATGCAACAACTATTACATTTTCTCTCCTAAGATGGCATCCAGATGACAACATTAAATAAAAAACAATAGTTGTAAACTGAGAAGATTGCCAAGTCTCATGAAATGTCCCTGAAATTATGAGATTTTGGACAGGAACACAAATTAGTGAAATTTAGTGACTGCCTGAGATTTTGAGCATTGTTAAGTATTAAAAAAGGGTGCCCATACTACCAGACAGTGCAAGGACATCCAATTTCCATCAGCTTGAGAGCTACACTTGGCTTTGTTTGGCACATCACTGACCAAACCCATGATCAGAATACAGCAGTAAACTTTAAGGAAATAAGGACCGCTGCCTTGACAAACAGGGACAGGAAGTTCCCAATTTGTGGTCAGTAGAGGTCTAAAGGGGTGGAAAAAATGCAACTTTTTTCTACCAGTTTTTCCCCTTAAAAATATTTTTAAAGAATAACATTTTTAAGATTATGAAATAGAGTAGTTTTTCCGGTACATGATCTATTCCTGCCTATGGGTGGACTGCCTTTTTCAGAATGAAAAACTAGTTAAGTGTTTTCCTAGTTAATATCAATTACATGAAATTTTGATTGCCCTGCTTGTTCAGGAGAATAGAACAAGTCTAACCATTTTAGAATGGGAAAACTCCTCTTTGTCCTGTGAATCTACCCTTGAGATCCACGAAGAACAGAACAGCACAAAGAAGCTGACCCATAAACACTGTACACTTCTTTATTGAAACACCAGAATTCAGTGTATTAAACTCTATTTTAACTACATTAATATATTTCCATAACTTATATAAATTATGATTTCTTAGTAATCTGGTATATTGTTGCATTATTACCCACCTAGTCACACTTTTAATTGTATAAATCAACCACTTTCAATTTTCATAAAGCAAACATGATTTCATGAAAAGACCAGGTTATACATAATACATTTTATGCTCTTAAAGTAAGAAAGTGATTGTAGATTAGTAAACAATGCTAAAAAAAGATATTTGGATTTTTTTTTTGTTTTTTTACAAAAATAACTTTTCTTCTTTTCTGGCTTTAAAACTTTTGGAAATATTACATCTTTTTTGAGGTCTCTGTATCAAGAGAAGTCATTTTATAGAGAGTTGTTATTTTATAGCGTGTTATCAAGAAGACGACAAAAAGGTAAGACAACAGATTTACAGGCAAATTAGGAGGCATACATAAATAAGCAGGATTGTTTTTCTGAGACAGTTGCATCTTTGAATGAATTTAAGTTTATACATCAACAGTGGCACAGGTGGTTTGCAAGTTGGCCATTTTTCAGCATGACCTCAATTTCTAAACAAACAGATTTTAGGAACGTATGAAGACTTAAACAACAGTTATTACTGACAGTTTTTTTGGAAAAAAAAAACAGATTTATTTTGTAGTAGCAATAGTTTCTTTTTTATTTTTTAATATACTTTAGGAAACAATATACAAAGCTGAGCTTTCCCACCATTTTCAAACAGTGAGACACTCCAATTACACAAAGTCAGCGTTTTGTGATGGCTAAGAACAGCAGTCAGCACCAGACTTGAACAGTTAGCTACAACACAAACATCCTTTGAAATGAAATGTCATAATAGCAAGACAGGTAAAAACCAGGAGTTAACATATGACAACTGTTGGGAGGTGTCACTGATCCTTGTTGAATGTCATTAAATATTTTATACACAATTACAATTTTTTTAAACAAAACCTCCCTTGAGGACTTATTTTTAATTAAGTACAAAAGTATTCAACAAGAATAGCTCTGATGAAGAATCCCCAAACAGTCCAAATTGTAATATGTTATCGACCAAAGGAAAAGAAAACCAGTGGTTTTTGTTTGTTTGTTTGTTTTAAACATGTTTATTACAACAGATACAATTCACATCTGACTAGCTTTTTCCTTCTTTCCCTCCCACAACCATGTTGACATGTTCATTGGGCTATTTCCTTAGAATCTGAGAAAGGGATGTACTTTCAAACACATGTGCCCAGCAGTACTATCAGTCCATTCTTTCAGGGTGCAAATGGAAATACATTTCAATAATTTATACAAACAAGTGGGTTATGCTCAATCACTGCAATTTTAAGCTACTGTACACAGGAATGAAAAGATTATAGAAAAGTGCCATAGCAACAGTGCCTTATGAAAGGAAGAAATTAGAAGAATTAAAAAACTGATAAAATCAGATCTAGGAATTCAAAAGGAAAATGAACACAGAAAATGAAAAACACTGCTCTGTAAAACAGAAATGGAAAAGCACTGCTCTTGATTAGGTGCAAGTGTGGAAACAGTTGTTTCATGATATTTTGTACATTACCCTAACTGTTTCAAATTGTTGCAGCTTTGAGACACAGTTCACCTGGCGCTTGCATTGAATTTCAGGAAATGCAAGATTTCTGAACGATAAATTAACTAAAAAAGAGAGCTAATTTTGCAGACAGGTTTACATGTAAAAGGCTAGGTATTTAGCCATCTCAGCATTGATTAGTTTTGGATGTCTAAGCTCTGATACACATGGCTTCCCATGGCTTCACTCTACAAAACATATTTACAACGTGAAGAATACATCTACAAGAAATCTACATTTCAAGGGTTTTACAAATCATCCTTGTATCTTTCCCCCTGAATGACTTCCCTCCTTTCCCCTTTCCCATGTTATTTTGTATTGCCCAACTCAACGGTCCAAAGTCTACTCAAATGCAGCTCAAAAAAGTTAAGACTGGGCAACCAGTTTTACAGTCTTGTACTCAAAACCCATGTGCAATTATTCACAATGTTTCACACCATGAAGGAATTCTGATTCTTTAGTTTTTCAAGTTCTTTAATTTGTTGTCTCAAAAAGAGTATCCTATAAAAGAAAATAATACAATTAGCACCTGAGATACCAAATTGATTCTTCAGTAAGCAGTTATACTGTGATAAACACAACTAGTTTATATGCTTGTTTAACTTTTTTTAAAAAAGGATAAATTTCTTGGGCCTGGAAATTGTTGACCTACCTTAATGGTACACATAATGGACTAAATTATTGTTCAAGATCCGGAGCACACAAGGGTACCTTCAGTAGTTCAATGGCTGTGGAGGGAGGTATTATGCCTGTTTCAGTCAGCATCATCCTGGTGTTAAATTCTAACAGTTCCTAGCCCTTGACTGTGTACTAGGGAATGCAGCTCAATAGCTCTTCAATTTATATAAAAGTTGTAAAAGCAAACATAACCAAAAATTTAGCAAATTAGGAAAATACACCCAAAATAATTACCTTTGCTCACGCAAAGTTGCTTGAATTTCACATACTCGAACTAAAGATCTTAAGTTTTTTAATTCAGTACAAATTTCAGACATATGGACACTTCCTGTATTATGAGCTTCTTCACGCAATCTTGATGCCTAAAGAATTAAAAGCAACTATTCAAAAATGTATTCCATTTATTAGACAATTTACTAGATGTAAACAAATACCTATAAAAGTATAAAGTATTAGTGAAAAGATGTCTATATGTTTAACAACATGAACTGTAGTGTGGGAAAATAAAAAGCACTGTTTCCTGTCATCCATAAAATGATAACAATTATCAACTTTACTATATGATAGCAACCTGGTCTTCAGCTTACTTTTTCACTAAGTTTTACATGCCACTGAAAAAGTTTGGCTTTTCTCCAGCCAAAACATTTAACTTTCAACCATAACAAAACTAAAGTGGGATATCACTGGTTGTAACAATAGAAAACTTTCAATATTTTGATTTGCTATTAGTGATTATACCTACAAGCAATTCTCAGAGACTAATAATGAAAACTATTATTTCAAAATCTTTCACATTCTGAATCTCTCATAAGAAAAAGGTGAAAATCTGATAACTCTAACAATTACAAGTTTTCATTTACTAAAATAAATGTCCTTCCCTTTAAGTCTGAACTCTCTAAGAAAACTCTCTTTCTGTACCAATTACATTTGCAAAGCTGAAAAAGAACTAAAATCCTAAAAATGGACAAGAACATATGAAGCCATAAAATGTCAGGTTAAGGACAGTTATTCTACTGTATTGTGATATAATTCTGACTCTGCCAACTGGGGTAGGCTTTGGGACTATTAAAAAACTTGATTAACTTACTGACAGAAAGCAATATCTAATAAATTTCCTATCACTCAAGAGGTTCTTCAGTATTAAGGAATAAATAAAATGTAAGACTGCTGCAATCACTGTCTGTTTTATTACATTTACTTGGCTGACATGAAGTAACCTTAACTTTTCAAACTCTGAATGCAACAGGCAGAGTCAAAGTAAGGCACTGTGGGGAAGACTGCAAAGACTCTACTAAGATAGCATAATATAATTGAAATGAAGCCAGCTGGGTGACTTTGGGCCAGGCATTCTATCACAGCCCAGCCCAGTTCACTGGGTGGTTGCTGTGGGGAAAACAAGAGGAGAGAGCTTCAATTGTACAAAATAAAGGAAGGATTAAAATAAAAATAAAATATACACAAAGGTCAAATATATGGTATTTATAGTTGGAAATAGAATATAAACAGAAACCTAACAAATGTCACAATTCTACTCTACAAATCCCTAGGATTAATGATAGGACAACTATATATTACTAAGACAGGCTTAAACCCTATAACCTAACTTACCTTTTCCCAAGCCAACCTCCTCCATAATTGCCAAGTCCTACTGCCAGAGAAAGTAAAATCTCTCCTCCCATCTCCTCTGAATTCTAGCAAGGGGGAAAGGCCTCTCATAACACAATTCTTTCAATTCTTTGTAATTTGGGATTATCCCAGAGAATTTACACCATTCAATCCAATCCCTTGCTCAGTGCATAAATCCAAATTAAAGAATCACTGACAGATAACTGTCCATCCTCTGCTTGAATATATTCATTGAAGGGCAGCTTACCACCTTCCTGAGTAACTGGATCTACTGTTAAAATACTCTTAAAGAAGAAGTTTAGATAGGAAGGAGTTCCTAAGAAATGAGAAGCTAAAAGTTGGGATATGTAAAATTACACGATCTATCCTCAGAATCTATTTTTCCCTAGAAGATAGCAATTTGGGCATTCGGGATGTGGTTCATGCATTTCCAAAAGTAAAACTTTCAGGACAGTAAATAATTTGCTATGATCCAGACATGGTCTGGTCCCATGATACAGCAAATCAACCTCAGAACTTCCAAATCAGTGTTTCCTGAAATATTCTGGGAAGAGTTCACACAGGTTTATACACATCTAACTAATTGTAAACCATTCTAGCTGAGAAAAAAGAAAAAGACAGCAGAAAAAGACCATGGTCTGAAAAATCTAAAAGCGTACTGAAAATCTAAAATTAAGACTCATGTAAGAAGGAAAAAGAGAGTTTAACCAGGTCAGCAAGGAAGAGTACATGCAGATAGCCCAGAACTGTAAAGATGGTGTCTGGCTAAAGCTTAAAATGAAAGAGAACTTGGCTAAAGTTGCTAACAACAACATTAAGGGCTTCCTCGGGTATATTTGAAATAAACGTAAGAATTAATATAGCAACTGCTCAAAGGCAATGACAAAATACAGAGAGATAAGAGAGAAGGCAGAACTATTCAAGTCATCACATACCAAGCCCCCCCCCCCCACATACCCTGGATACCCCTTGTAAGATTTAGGTTCCTGTCTCCTGATCACTTACATTGTTTTTCTCTGAATCATGTCCAATTGTTTGAATCTTAATATGTGATTACTAAAACTGGGAGAGTACTTGAAGTGGGACCTGATTTGCAGAATAGAATGGAACTACTACCTACCATGGTTTGGAAACTATCTTTCTAAAACTACATTTGCTTTTTGGGGAGCCATATCACATTGATTTATGTTCAGTTTGCCAACAACAACTAAAGTTCTTTTTTCACAAATACCATTATCAAGCCAGATCGCCATGATCACATTACTAGGCATCTGACTTATATTTCTCAAGTGCATCTATCTCTGTTAAATTTTACTGTTTTCAGTCTATTTCTCTAACCTGTTAGAGAGAGGGCAAGTATTTCCAAGTGGGACCTGTGGTAAAAATGCTGGTACATATGTTCTTGTTCAGAGTTTGAGAAATACTAAAAATAAATGGTTAGATTCAGCTGCATAATAGACTTACAACAGATTAAGCCACGAAATACACTGACTGGGTTCATATATTATACCAAGTCAAAATGTGATTTGTTTGCTTCTGGATTATGGAAGTTCGGCCAATTATTATTTAATCAATCAAAATTAAGCAAATTATGGCTTAGCATTACAAATGAGCCCAGCTATTATATGATCTTATATCAGTGGCCCAGTATGGGCCTAATCATCTTTTATTTTATATCTGGATTACTCCAACTGAGCTACTGTACTGACACACACTGCTTGTTCAATCCTGCTTGTTTCTCCTACCAGTGAAAAACATTCCCCAAACCATACATGGACTGCTTAGCATTAGGTCCACATGAAATTACAGATTTGTTATCAAGATCAAACTGTCCTATAGCCTCACAATGTGGAAGCAGAGATCCATGGACAGAAGATTTGGAAATGCAGCATGGTGTTATCTGGATTGTATGCATAGCACTCTTCTACCACTATTTCTGTTTTAAAGACCTAGAATTTTTCAAGCTACAGAGAAAGCTCACTGAATTTCCAGGTCACACAACTACTGCTGATATATCAGGTAACTGCAAATTATGTATCTAATTTAATAACTGCCTATGTGAACAGTGTTAGGATGGAAAACAATTAACAGTTAACAACTCTTAAGTTATATAATATTAAGAAAACTATCTCTGATGGTTCTATAGCCTGTTTCTTCCCACCCAAAGGAATGATTCTAATCTCTCCCCATCTCTAAAATGGAGAGTGGAAAGTTATGAAAAACATTAGCAAAGAATACGTACTAAATGTTATCAGATACACAAAAGCTCTAATAGAACTGATCTACAACACACAAGAAAACACTGAATGTACAGTCACCTGCTTTTCTGCATGATCTGCAGGCCATCCTTGGACATGTTTTATAAGATTCTCATTGAAATGGCCTGCTAGTGTAGGAGTTAATGAACATGTAGGCCGTCCAGATGCGTTCTGTGGTGCTGTTGTATTTGAAGCACTTGTATTAGAGGTATGATTTGGACCAGGAGATGGACTACTATAAGAAAAAGAATGAACTGTGTCACTGTCATATTAATTCATACAATTTTCAAATCTTCTATCTGTAATATACTTCTTTGCTTCCTGCTACTTTGCCAATCATTAATGAAATATGCATTTATATTGAAAATGTGAAATATATACATTACATAAATAAATGTATTTACTTAGATTTATACAGATAATACAGAATTATTTCAATAATCATTGACACAATTTTAGTAATAAGATGTTGATTTTAAACATTAGTTGTTCTTAGTGAATCATGTAAAGAACCAATGAGTTATTAGACCACATGTATATTTTATTCACTGTTTTCCACAAATCTTTAGTTTGCATAGTTGAAAAACAGTTTTTTGCTGTACTCCATTCAGAGCTTTTTGAAGTGAAGTGGCATAGATATGTTGATAATATAATAAACAGAAACAGAAGCTAAGAAAAGAGTTCTAAAAAAGTATCTGGGTTTACATTTACATGTAAGGAAAAGACAATACTACCATCTATCAAAGTGCTGTTTCTTTTAAATTAAGGGTACATATTCCTGCAAGCTAGATCACAAAATAGTCATCCATTTAAAATATTATAAAATGCCAGTAAACTGCAATTAACATTAAAACAGCTGCAGATAAAATAGTGCTACAACTGAAGAATATATGCACTGTAGACAACCTTTAGATATTACTTATTTATTTATCAATAAAGGTGCCCGCCTTGTGGAATCTTCTCCCCCTGGAAGAGAGATTAGCTCCATCCCTCTTAATATTCGGTAATTCCCTCAAGACCTGATTATGTGATCAGGCCTTGGGCTCCCAGGGGACTAGGGAGATTTTACAATGGCTCCCTTATTAATTTTATCCCTTCCTGTTTTGTGTGTTTTTAGTTTTTTATGTGTAATTGTTTTTATGTATTTATTTTTTAATAGTTGTATGTCACCCAGAGTCACCTTGTGTGAGATGGGCAGCTATATAAATATGATTGATTGATTGATTGATTGATAAAGAAATAAATAAATAAAAATGTATATGGCTGCCCATTTCACAAAAAGTGACTCTGGGCAGTGTATAACAAGGATATAAACAATAAACATATAAAAAACAGTGATTATTAAAAAGTTTTAAAAATCATACGGCATACAAGAGATTAGATGTCTTTTCTTTCTTTCAAACCAATTCTGACTGAATTGACTTGTTTCTGTTTAGGAGTAAACAAAAGTCTGAAGACTATTTAAAACAGGCGTAATACATAGTGTAGAGAAAAGATGACCCCCTAATGCCCAGTGTAATCTTCATGCATAACATGGCCCACCATTTGTATCACTGCCCTGTCTATTATATCGCTTGGTCCCCTAAATCATTCAGCATTGTATCTCAGCCACAAAAAGGTTGTTTACCTTGGGCTAGGGAATATCTAACTACTAACCATAATGTTAAAAAAATTTTAAATGATGTATGGAGAGTGGCTTCCATATATTTGATTGGGATTGTTCAGTTTAATGTCATATCTTGGTTTATAAGCACAAGCAGTTTGGAATTATACATCTGGAAAGCTAGAGAAAAGGATTTACCATTGTTAACTCCAGCATCCAGCTTTTCCCTCTGAGAAAGAGATGGGAGAAGGTAAAACATGTGGCTTAGTAAGAGATGTTCAGTTTCTCTGAAATGTATTTAAGTCAAATTGTCTCGTAGGTTGTACAACAAAGTTTGTGTTCATGAGTTACTTTAGACCCAGTTTCCTATATAATGAAGGTGATGGGAATTATTTTCATAAAACTCAAGGGAATGGGGGGGGGAACCCTTCCTCTAGCATGTTTCAAGTCTTACACAGCTCTCTAATATCTCCAACTATGCAGCTGTTCAAATAAAAGTGGAGTCTGAACATTTAATTTATTCTATCCCTTGGAAACAACTGAAATGATTCTTATAACTGTTCTTATAAATTTGGTAACTCAAATTCTGTGTGCTTTCAATCTGTATTTTACAATTAGCAATATTTGTGCTCAAAGCTGAAAATGTTTCTCATTCAAAAGAATCCAAATGTTTAATGTACAATTGTACACAGCACTTTGGCAAAGGCATTAGTTCAGGCCCAGCTTACTGGACCTCTTGTGTTCTTCCAGCCAACTTGCACTATGTAAGAAAAACATTAAGAGATACTGGTGGCTAAATTGCAAACTTAGCAATATAATTAATAGTTTGCAGAAGAGGTATTTCTTCTAATAAACAGAGTGACCTAGTTAAAATAAGGAAATATGAGATCCACAATTATTAACTTTGCGATGCATAATCTAAAATTTAATTTAAAAATCCTGGATACAATAAGTGTAGATGAGAATGCATGCCATTCAAAATGAATATACAATATAACATTTCTAGAACACTGCATGATGAAATCAATACTTAACTAATTTAAATTTACCTTGAACGCTGAAGACTTCGAGGAGAAGCAGGTTCATGACCTTGTGGTTTGTCAGCAATCACAGGCTGCTGAGATGCTGACTGTAAAACTGGTCCTTGCTTAATACCTGAAGTAGTAACCTGAAGTTCAAAACTTGATTAGATATCCACATTTGCTCAAATAGCTATAACCAACACACTGTCCCTCATCAGTACTTATGCCAGAATAAAATAAACCCTACTGTTATATGATACTGAGACTATCAGCTAAATTAATAATAAACACAAAACTTATATTGAGATGTTCTACCTCACCTTCTTATAAAGCAATCCTAAGAAATACAGCAAGATTCTAAGCTGAATTTTTATCACTATGACCTCTTGATTTGCTATGACAAGGCATATATTTAGGTCCCTTTTGGGGTATACTGCGAATGCAAGGGCCTTAGGATCTTGTGAATATTCAACCACTAATTAAAACCTTCTGTTTGGCCTGAATCATTGGTGAGTGAATCCCAACTAGGGAGCCTCAATGAACACAAAAAGCAGCTAGCAGGAGTGTATATAACAACCTTGCCAACAGGTCAGCTATTCAAATGCCAGGCACAGGACTGCATCTTACATAGGAACACACACAAGAATTAATAAAGCTAGTTTTTTCTTCCTTCAGAAATCAATTCACACATTTAAGATTAGCTGGGAAAAAATCTCTTAAAACATTTCAGTCTTTTATTTGATGCAAGAAACATTACAATATTGAAAGCACTAAAAATGGTTATCAGTTGAATGTTAAGAGAATGCTTAAAATTTGCAGATGACACAATGATGAGACTTATTGGGAAGGGAGAGATTTCAAAAATCTGGAGACAATGGGCTGAAATGAATAGGATGGAATTTAATGAGAGAGAAATGTGAAGTCCTGCATTGGGGTAGGAAAAATTAAAGGCACAAGTACACAATGTGGAAGACCTAGCTTGGCAGTGGTACATATGATAGGGTTCTGGGTGTCCTTGTCAACCACAATATAAGCATGACCCAGCATCTGATACAGCTGGAAAAAGAGAAATGCTAACTTAGAGTTCATTAAAAAGAGCACAGAGATCAGATCATGGGAAGTAATTATTCCATTCTACTCCACTCTGGTCAGACACATGTGTCCAATTCTGGGAACTATAGTTCAAAAAGAACAGTTACAAATTGGAACACGTTTGGAGGAGAGCTACTCTGAGGCACAGTTAAAGGATCTGGTATGTTTAGATTAGAAAAGAGAATTCTGAGAGGAGATGTGATAGCAATCTCCAAGTATATGAAGGGCTGTCACATAGACTTCCCTATATCCATCAGAGGGTAGGACCAGAACCAATGGGTTAAAACTACAAGGTTTAGAGTAGATATCAGGAGGAATTTCCTGAATGTACAAACTGTTAGCCAATAGTAAAGATGCGACATGAAATGGTGGCTTCTCCTTTGATGGAAGTTTTTACAAGAAAGGCTGGATGATCACCTCTCAGAGATGTTCCAGTGGATCCTGCAGTGATCTTCCAGTTCTATAATTCTATGAAAATAATGGAGACTAAGCAATAAACATATAGTTTCATTCTTACAACTCATTAAAAACTTACCTTTGGCTGTGATGATACAGGAGGTGTACTAATCAAAGGTTTCAGAGGAACTGTGTTAGTCTGAGGCGTGCTTATTCTTGGAGATACATATGATCTTGGTGATGAAGCATCCGATGTTAAAGACATTGGGGACTGATTAGATGGCTGAGCTATGAATAAAATAATGACAGCATTATAAAAGCCTACTGACTGAGTATTTTTAAAGGAACAGTATTTTTATGACAGTTAAGTCTAGCAAGCTTATAAAGTTGCTACTGTCACTAAAATGAATTAGGTCCAAGCAGGTAATTACTGCATTAAAGAATAAAAATCTTACATTGACAAGGCACACAACAGCTATTTGTGCAGCAACATTAAGTAATATCTAGGAAGTATAACTTGTTTGCAACAGCCTTTTTGGAACTGAGAAGCATATAAATTGCAGCAAAATAAATAAGCAAACGAATGTATGCTCTGATCTATGGTTAGCTTTCTATGGGAGCCAATTCCATAGCTTTAACCTAAAAAACTAAAGACTGCACACAATATATAAATATCAAACTTCTTTCATACATAAATTAACTAACATATCTAGAAAGTACAGATTCACAAAACATTCTGTGCCCAAAACAGTGAGCCGTAGACAGTCTGTGCCAAGACAGAAGAACATGTTAAATCTGGCCACAGATCTGAAATATGTACATTCTGGGCGGAAGTACTGGAGAGGGGAGTGGAAAAAAGGCAAGGCCCTGGTCAGCTCTGCATGGGGCTAAGAAGAGGTGTTAAAATGGGGGTTTCAGGTTGCATTCTGCCTCCTCTTGATTTAAGAATTTTCAGGAACCTTTCTCAACTGGTAAATTTGAATTTATCTCTAATTTTGATGCAAACCAAACATTACAGTTGAGTATTTGGGGTGAGATAGACATGATTAAGATGTATTTAATTCCAAGGTTGATTTACATTTTGAGAAGCCTTCCTGTATTTATTCTGTCACATTATTATAAACACTTACAGGAAACAGAATAAATTTATTTGGCAAGTTTTCTGTCAGATTTTTGTTGTGTAAATTACAATTATCTGTTGGGAAGATTTAACTTCCACATTTTCAGGCTTATCACTGGGCATTTTGTCTTTGATCACTGGTTGGAATAAGGAACTTCAAAATTCAGCTCTTTGGGCTTGACTTCAGAGTTATTATTTGGCCCACTGAAATCCTGGAAAGTATTGGGATTCCTGTACTTAATGCTACAAGATATATATGGAAAATATTGATCCATTTATTTATGAAAATCTTACACTATTGGATAATCCCAGTTTAACTATAGTGGATTTTTTTTGATGGGAGATTAAGATGGACCTCTTATATTATTATTACTATGCTTCAACTCAGCCCTGTGGAAGCTATTTTAGCACTCTTGTCAAACTGAAGAACAAATCTGATTTACCCCTCAGAGTGCTTCTTGCCATTTTATTGAACTGAAGTATTTGTTATTTGGTCTAGTTGGTGCAGATGTTATTATTGCTTAAGTTTCACATTAGTTTGTCATTTTGGAGAAATTAACTGTGACTTCTAAAGTTAAGTCTTTTTAAGGAAATTGATGAAACCAATAATAATTATGTGATCTCTGGAATAATGAACTTGAATGTCCTGGCAAACCTGTGGAGAATCACTTTAAATAATAATTAGTTTTCTATTATCTTAAAATGAGATTAATATAAAGAAAATTACTTAACATAAATCAGATACAATGTTTTATATATGCTGGTGTAACTGCCTAAAAGATGGACAGGCTACTTAGAAGTGGAAACATTAATTCACATGGTTGAACCTATTACTGCCACATAGCATTTTACAACCACATGGCTTAGCAATGGAAATTCCGGCCCCAATTACCGGCATTGAGCGAGAACTACCTGTATGTTGTTTTCTATTAATTAGATTAATATAATAAAGCTACCCAATCCAAGGTACTAGAAGCATCTGAAAACATATATGTATTTTTTGTAGTGCATAAACAGTTAACTTTACTTTAAATTGCAATCACCAGGTTGCATATACTACTGAACAGATATACTCTTCACATACTGTCAGCCCTTTGAGATAGCCCAGATCAAGACACCAAAATTATGATTACTAGTACTATTTTTATTATAAGGTTACAATAACAGAATCTTGCAAGTCTAAATGTGCCTCTCCCTTTTACATTCCAGAAAACTAGGGAGGGTTAACTCTGAGATGCTTACTCAAATTAGATTTCTGCTTTGGACTCAGAATTTGTTTATCAGAACAATGTCTAGGCTGCAGCTCTTCCTCTTGTCTCTCAAGGTTACTCACACATCCCATTACACATACAGAGCAAGCCTCAATTTGAATGTTACATAGATTTCTAATGATAGCCAAGAATATACCCATTATTCAGACCCAACACAGGCGATCCACATTCTTACAAGTAGGTATGGCTGTTGGATACACAGAAATTATCCAACCCCTCCCTGTTAGAAAAAGTCTAGTCCTTTTAAAACTAGAGGCAGAACTTCAGAAGCTGTGAACTGAGGCTAAGAAAAGCAGGGGGCCAGTATTCCACAGCCTCCAATTAACATTTGGAAATTTCCAAGAAGTTGGAATAGTCCAGGTAACTGAAGCAAAGGAAACATCTGTTTCCAGAATATTCTATTTCTAATAGAACTAGGTATAACAAATAACCAGGAAATTTCATGACGATTAATTTGTTTTCCAACTGGTGCTAAGTCAAGCTTTGAAGTCTAGTATTCTTATTCCTATTCCTATCTAACATTTTTAAAGTTTCTTTTATTCATGAATAAAGTGTATGAGGACATGGTCTTCTCTATAAATTGTCTTGTTCTTGATAATATTAATTTGAAATACCTAGCAACTCTCTTTAAAGGTAATTTGGAGATAAAGAATGACGCATTTGTAGCAAACCAGAGCCATCTTGTGGCCTGCTCAGTTCATTGCATTTATTTTACCCCTAACTGTCAAACATTCAACAAGACTAATGGGAAGCTATAGGAAACTCAAAGTACTTTAGCACAAAGCAGAACTACTGATCTTGGGTTTAAAAAAAAAACCAAATAAACAATGCTGCATGCCTTTGAGTCAGTTTTGATTCCTGGCAATTGCCTGGACAAGTCCATGAAGTTTTACGGGCAACATTTTCGGAAGTGGTTTGCCACTACCTTCTTCCTACGGCTGAGAACACAGCACTAGCCCAAAGTCACCCAGCTGGCTTTGTGCCTAAGGCAGGATTAGAATTCACAATCTCCTTGGTTTCTAGCCTGGGCCTTTACACCAAACTGACTCTCTACTTATTATTAGTTTTATTATGAATGTTTCCTATCAAAATACTACGTGAAACAAATAAAACACGTTAAAAGGTAATAAATAATATAATCACAAATGCAAATGCAAATCAAACCAAACAATTTGGCAAATGGTAATGTAGTTGTCAGTAGATAATTACAGGACAATCACTGGATAAAATCATCTCACAAAATTTTACAATTTCATCATTTCCATGAATGTATTTATGCTGGATGGTATAAAAGCATTTAGATTTATCACCTCCCACAACTTGCCTCAGATAAACATACACAGACGCAAGCAGGGTTTCTCTGGAAAGTAACTTTTCATTATTTTGGTAGTTATAATTCATTAGTCAAACTCTCATGAATATAAGGCAACTTCACAAAAAGTCAACAAAAAATTTCCAAGTTACCTTGTGTGGAAAGCTGTGTTGCTTGAGTAATCAGGGAACTGATATTAAAAGATGGTCCGGCAGTGAGAATTTTATGAAGGATAGACTGCAAAGAAGCTTGTGTCACAGCAGCTGTAAGAACTAATATACAAATAAACATCAGAGCATGATACTGAAGAAAGTTAGTGTTTTATACATTTATGAAAAAATTAGCAATTCAAAATATAGACACATAATGGTTTTTCCTCTCCTTCTGACAGCTTCAGTATGCATGCCCACTAGTAGTTTCTTCTTGAAAATGTCAGATCGGTCTCTCAAGCCAGTAAGAGAGAACTTGTTCTGCTTCTTCCTCCTGTTATCTTCATAGTAGCATGGTATCACCTACCCCAGTACTCTGTTATTCCCAAAAACTAGGTTCCTAAGAGCAATATCATTACAATTGTTACTAGGATTCATTATAGTTTCCAGAAGGATGCAAATACAGGTAGCCCTTGGTTAATAACCACTCATTCAACAACTGTTCAAAATTACAACAGCACTGAACAAGTGGTACTTACAACTGGTCCTCAAAGTTGTGGTCACTGCAGCATCCCCATGGTCATGTGATTGAGACTGGGTACGTGGCAACTGGCGTGCAATTACAACAGTTGCAGTGTCCCGTGGTCATGTGAACACCATTTGTGACCTTCACTGCCGGCTTCTGACAAGTAAAATCAATGGGGAAGCTGGCAGGAAGCTGCAAGTTGTGGTCGCATGATGTCATGCTTAACAACAGTGCAATTCACTTAAATGATCGTGACCAGAACTTCTGTCAAAAGTCGGTGAAGTCACGTGATTTTTTGCTTTATGACCACGTTGCTTAGCAACAGTGTTTCCAGTTCCAATTACGGTTGTTTACTGAGGACTACCTGTACCTGTACTCAAATTCAATGGAGTTTACTCCCAGGTAAATAAGTATAATTGCAATCTCTTAATTTATGAAATGAAAATATTGGCATCAAATTTTCATTATTTAAAATTCTATTTCATGACCAAGCTTTCTGTTAAACTGATTTCAAACAACCCACTGTATACACAAAATGTATAGAGCATTCTATAATTCAGAGTTAAAAAAACTAGACCTGGTTTTAGGAAAGGCAGCAGATCCACACATCAAGAGACGTGAGGTTCCTATCCCTATATTTGCCTTGTAACATCAGTGAAGGAGTAGGGTGTTTGTAAAGAGAGAAAATAGTATATGGGTAGTATTTCCACACTTCCTGAGTCTCAGTTACAAATGCTTTTCTCTGGACTATTTTAAAGTCATATACTCTCAGTCATTCTCTGAGTGCAAAAGTCAGTTAACAAAATGATCCCAACACCTTCCCTATGAGAAAAAAAAAAACATTTGGGGATCTTTTAGCTTGGAAAAAAGGTGACTAAAGAGAACATGATCATGGTATATAAAATCATGCATGCATAAAATGAACAGGAATTTTTTTTTCTCATAAAAAAACTAGGACTAGGTTCATTCAATGACACTGATCAGAAGGATATGCAAAATAGGCAAAATAATGTGCAATACATTAATTAAGCACACCATGTATTAGTTAATCTACTGAATTCATTAAAATATGTGGTGAGGGCTACCAGCTTGGATGGCTTTAAAAAGATATTAGACAGGTTAGTGGAGGAGAGGCTTATCAAGACGCTACTAGTCTTAAGGACTCAATGTTATATCTAGGTTAGCAGCATCATGCCTTCAAATACCAGTTACAGGGGAACAAAAGGAGAGCGGTACAGCTTCATTTGGAAGGATCTGGTTAGCAATTGTGAGAAACAAAATAGTGGCTATACGTAGACCCTTGGCTATTCTTAAGTTCTAAGATGGACATTAAGTCTTTAACAGGGAAAGAACAGGAAGAGGTGTTTTCTACAAGAGAATCAAGAGTAGGATTCAACTTTAAGTTTCTTCTCCCTTTCCCACAATTCCTTTGGAAATACTGGTTCAGCACCTGTTTCCAGACATTATAGAATTCTGTCCTAAGAAATACAGAATTAACCAAAAACTGTCTTTTACAAATTTCTTACAATATACTAATCTTATTCCATTTTTAATACTGTATCTTCTTATAAAAGTGGAATTTCCTGATCAAATACATTTGGATAATTACTTTAAAAAACGACCTACCTTCATTTATTTTGGATATATCTACGCTAGAATTATTAAGCTGCAAGGTGGACTGAAGAGCAGGTAGTAAGTGTCGAAGGAGATTAGGGTCCTGAAGTAATGGAGGAATTGGTGATTGTGAAACAGGTGAAACAGGGACAGTAGAAGCAGATGAAGCTGGTGCAGAAGGTAGATTTAATCCAGAAGCAGATGATGTAGAAGGAGTTGTACATGAGTGGGATAGAGACTTGTCCATAGACAAAGATTCTGAAAATGAAAAAAAAAAAGTTGCTATTTCCCAAGACACTGCTGTCTCATACCATACATCAGTTATGGGAAATTGAATCCTCACCCCTTCATAAGATATCATCAGGAGATAGGCTTTAAGAAAATAAAGTTGCTTCCTCGAAATATTACCTCCTGTCACCAACTGTGTGTCTTCTGCTTCCTCCTGAGCTAAGATCTCATTTGAACACTGTAAAAGGAAATAATGCTCTGGGGGGAGGATGTGTATAAATGTATTTTGACAGATTATCAGTTTTCTTTCTACCTATTCTAAAATTATTATGTAACTGAACTTTCATTTCCCAAAGTAGCTGACCTAAAAGAATAACGCTATAGAGTACATTCAACATACAACACCCATTGGATGACAGTGAAATATACAAGCAGAAAGTAACAATGTAATTTGAATAATAGCCTCAAGGAACAGCAACATCCATACACAAAATCGACTGATTCAGGACAAAAGCTTGTTTGATCAGATAGTATCAAAGCTTTCAGAATACATAAAAACAGGAAGAAACCTTTATTTTATTGGGAGAATGTTTTGCTCTTTTGCCTGTTTTGAAAACAAACTTCTTGGTTTCACTGAAATGTAATATTCATTATAATTTAGAATATCTGCTTACATTAAAAGTTTTTCTTTTAAAAAATTCATAAACATGAGTCTACAATAGTGAGTAAATACAGAAAACATTAATCATACAAAAATGATAAAGGAGACAAACTTATTTTAAAAACATGCTTAAAGGAAGTAAACATCCAATGCATATCGTGTCTTTGTGTTGTATAAAATAAAATGGCACTAGATTAAACAGTTACAAAGGGTCAAGGCTATTTAAAAACCAATAATAAATAAATTTAATTCTTCAGTATTATTGTTGTCACAATGCTGGAAGTTTTAAAATATCCTATACAGTCGTCGAGCAGTTCTGATACTTAAATGTAATCTCTAAAAATCAATTTGGTACAAATATCAGTCAGCTTTCATGTTTTATTTCAAGTTAATTATGAAAGTATTTCTAGTCCAAACATATATTTGCCTGAAAATGGACACTGATTGAATGAGGCCTATATAAATCACAAATTAAGCTAGCGGCACTGTCTGGCAAAAAGAAAAGAAAAAAGATTGCAATCCTATGGTCCCAGGAATTTCTAATGTTCTAATTTCACAGGACATAACCAATATACCCAACTCTAAGGCTAGAAGAACACTCCTGGATTAACTATCTGGCCTCAAAAGTTCTATGCCACTTAGATTTCAATACTCAGGCCAGGTGGGGGAAAAATGGCAGACTGATGTGCCTCCATGAACAGTGGAGACATTGCTGCAGCAAAGACCAGCTGCCGGACGTTAAGCCTGGGTCAATGGCATCTCTCTGGATAAGGAAAGGTGAAGAGATTGCCCACTTGTGCTCCAAAAGGCTGCTCCTCGTGAGGAGACCTGCAAGAGCTGAATAGGTTCTGTGAGCTTCTCCTGAGCCTGAGCGCCAGGGGCCATGGGAGAGACACCAAGCTCACAGCAGCGGAGTCTGCAAAATTACACTGGGTTTGCAAAAGCCCCCACTTTCTTAAACACATTTGGAAGACAATTATTTCAAAGTTAAAGAGAGTTCTTCAATGAAGCAGAGTGATCAAGCCAACCAGTGAGTGATCCTTCATCCCAGGTTAAAGATAAGAGCAAAGGAACAATTTAAAGGACTAAAAACTAATTAAAAGCAAAAAGCCTGCCAAGAGTTTAAAATAAGAAAGTTTAAAACAGGAGACAGTTGAATTTAGATTTACTGATTTTAAAGTACAGTATTTTTAAAACAAGCAAACAGTTAATATACATCTCCATGGGAAAGTATTTCATTTGGACTAACTGGGGACGACTGACAGCTTTGCAAAACAAAAAATAAGGGATAGTTGTTAAAGACCATCTGACTACAGAACTAGGGTGTGCTGAATGGGATTAAAGACTTAATGAATTAAGAGAAGGGGGGAACATACCTCTTTTACTTTTATTTGCCCTTTCTAAATTGAAAAGGCTATTAGAAAAGTAGTGAAACTTACAGAAATGATAGAAAAGGTTATTACAATTGAGGCATTCCAAAGGATCCTTGAGGGATTTGGAAATAACGTTATAGCTACAATAACAGTATCAATACTGCCTATGTGAATGCATCATTTAAAAGAGATAAAAGAAGAGATGAAAAATAATTTTGAAGAATCTGCAGGACAACTGAGTGGAAAGGTGAAACAAATTAAAGTCAAGTTGGAAATTTTGGAAAATAAAATAGAAATAATAAACAGAGAGGAAATACAAATATTAAGAGATGAAAAATTATGCAGATTACTACTGGATTTATAAGAGAAAGAATCTTGCTTGAGACCAAGAGTACTTATAGAACTTGGTGAAAGTAGCAAGGAGAGGGCCGTTGAAGCCTTAAAAAAAATTAGGATGGGAAGAAGATATGGATGGTGATCAGGTTCTACAACATCTGAATGTCAAGTTAAGGATTAATAATGCCAGAATACTACGTAAGAAAAAGGAATACAAAATTGACTTGTTTGATCAGGGATAAGACAGTAAGTACTTTTACAAAATACCGGAAACCTTTTATGGAATTTTTGCTGAAAATGGATAGAACTGAGTTAATGATTTTTGGATTTACCAATTAAAAAGGAATGGATATGGGAAGAAGTGATCTACGTAATATAATTTCAAAGGGGGAGGAGTAATGTTAAATCTGTTTGTAACTGCTGTAAACAACATTGGAAGTCACGTTCTTAAATATCTTTTTTCTTTTTTTCTTTTTCTATTTTATGCACTATTTTTTTCTTTCTTCTCTTATACTGTATTATCTTTTACTACTGTTAAAATCTTTAATAATTTTTTTAAAAAATTCAATATTCAGGCTCAGGTATCAGAAGAGGGAAGTTAAACATTAAGACAAAAGTAATGAACTGCTGAGGCTCCAAAAATATAGGCAGGAAAAAATGCCCATAACAAATTTTATCAAAATAAAAAGATGCAAGGTTGGTGCTTGAGCTTATTGCAAAATCAAATTACTTAATAGCAATGTCCAATAACCTGTTAATAAATATAGGTAATTCACAGAAATAGCAACTTTATCCTGGAACTCCAGCCAATCAGGGCAAGGCATATCATTTTGCTGTCAAGAACCTTACTGGGGGAAATACACTGGCAGAGTACCAATGATAAATGGGGCTGAATAAAGTGGTAGGCAGGACTAGAACACGAGGCAGATGCTATCATTCCCTTTCTTTCTAACCTACCCCCTTTTCTTCTTTCCAATACCCCAATCCCCCCCCCCCACTTTTTTTCCCTGAAGCTCACTTAGGTCTGTCCCTATGTCCTCTACTCAACAAGCTGCCAAATTGTTCCTCAGAACTAAAAAGGGCAAAACCTTTTTAAAGGTCCACTTCTGCCTCATAGTCACAGCATAAAATTACTCCTCTGGGGAATGAAATTGCTAAAGATACTAAACACTGGGAAAATGAATTGCTAAAGACAATAAACACTCTAAAGCTCAAAATAGACAAAGGTTTCCAGTATAGAGTGGTATAGATTGAAAGCTTGCAGGTTTCTCTGTAGGAAAACATTCTGTATTTGGAAGGAAACTGAATGTAACTTTGCACAAGTAGAAACAGCAGAGGAGACCAGTAACCTGAAGCAACAATTTACCTTAATCTTACCAGTAGCTTTTAGGTCCTTGAACAATTGGCATTCCTAAATTTTGCATAAGAACTAGTATTTACAGAGAAGAGTCCTTATTGATTATGCTTATCCTTGAACCATGTTTCTAAATGACTGATACTATGAATTGTTTACATTGCATTACTGATTTGATATAAATTTAAAGAAATGTTCATGCCTCTTAATTGGGTATTGCCTGTTAATTATGGTGTGATATAGAGTTTGTAACTTTAATATTACTTCTATCTTATTGTATTTATTGTACATAAGTAGCAAGCTTGATTCAAAGTATGCTTGTAAACTATATAACTTCTAAATGTAATTAGTACCTACCACCTTGATATTGTTCTTTCAATAGACTTTGGGTGTTAGCATTAATGTGTAATTACTGTTAACCTTAGTTTTTATGTCACCTGCATTAATGGCTATGCTTCCTGCAGTTGGGACACCAACAGAGCCAGTCTATTCACATATGCCTGTTCAGTTAGGTCATCGCTTTTGGGTTAGGCCAAAAAGTAAAAATTACAGTGTCAGAAGAGAAATCATTCTGGATTTTCATCTTATATTCCAAGAGAACCTTTAATAACAATCCCTACTTGTAACGATGTAACTGACAAAGTTAATTAAAATGTGTATCACAGAATATTCATTCCATTGTTAGAAAGACTCAGTTTCTTAACTGAGTTGTTTTGTTTGTTGCCATTAGAGAAACCTGATTAAGTCCAGATGATACTGCGAGTATAAAAACATTTGCTAATATTTTTTATTCTGTTGAAATGAGAAACAGAAAATACCAATCATAAACTATTACATATCAATGGGTAGGAGCAGAGGTCTGACTCTGACTTTAAACCAAGTCTGCAAATGTTCATCCTCTGTAGCTACCCCTTTAGTAGAGGCTATTAATTCATTTGAATTTCTGATTACAGAACTGAAATGTCCTTAAGTTGCTTAACTAAGTTACTTACTGCCACCTGATACTAATGATCAGTCCGCTGAGAATTTACCTCTTGATTGTCGTCATGCATACCTTGATGTTCCACTGGTGCTTTTAGGAAATTGCAAATCCCAAATATTTATTATTTAAATTTATACGGAATCTGACCTCTATAGTGTCAAATTTACTCTTCAAGATACACCCATGACTTCTCAAAAGTTCTCCCATGACTTCTCAGGCCAGTTTGTAAGATATTGACATCATCATCACTTACATCATTTGCAATTATTGACCCTTCTCTGTAAAAGTTCTAATATATCTATACCAGAATCACCTGAAGTGTTGACAATACTTTATAACTCAGCTACTCATATAGAACTAGATCAGCTAGCTCCAATAGCAGATAAGGTTCTACTCCTCGTGAACTCCAGAGTTATGTAATCATACTCAAATTCAGAGATTATAGGAAGTTCCCAATAAGAAGCAGGAATCCTTTCAACATGCCTTCTCTGTGTACTTTAATTTACTAAAGCAGGCAATGCTCACTGGTCTTTTTCCTAAGTCTTGGAAACGTATTTACAGTATATCTACACCCTTGATTAAAAATTGCCTTCACCTGATCCTTATGTTTGTTCTAACTTCTGCCCAGTGTCTTTGCTTTTTACCTAAGGTTCATGAAAAGAATAGTTTGCTCTCAGTTCTTGCTTCACTTTCTACCATAATCTTATGGACTCACTTCAATACTTTCATGCGTGATACTCTACCGAGTCTATATTAGCTTGTTAATGGCCAAGGCAAAATCTATCATTGGTGTCAGTGCCATCAGAGCTGCCACTAAATTTTACTACATATTACAACTGAGTTCCTTTGGCCCTATAGGTACATTTCAACGGCTTCAAACTAACCTATTTTATAGGACATTCTGTTTTGTAGAAGAGTTTCATTTCTACAGCTTTCCCACTGTCAATAAGAGTTCCTCCAGACTCAGTGTTGGGTCCCTTATTATTTTCTTTATGTACTTTTCCTCTATGCTGATTTTGTATTGTAAATTCAACTACCATGCATATGCTGACAACTTTCAGATTTATTCATCTGTCCCTATTCTGTTTGACATGATGTGGGGCATCTCTAACTGCCTAGGCACAATTTCAGATTAGATGTGCTTCCACTGTCTTAAACTGATTATGGATAAAGCAGATATTATTGTGTTCTACCCTGATCATCCCTTGTTTTCCTGTTTCTCACACTGAGTTCAAGGCTGCCAGCTACAGGTCTCCCGTTATCAGGAACCTAGGAGATTAAAACAGTGAAACTGCCTTTAAAACCTTTCATTAAAAATTGTTAAAATCTGCTATTTCCGTTCAGTAATGTTTGCAGATTCCATTGGTTTCTCACAACTGAGAAGGCCATGCCCTTGGTTCATATCCTATTTGTGTCACACTTGGATTACTGTTGGCCAGATTACTGAAGAACTCACTCTGTCTTCTGATTTGGGTCCAGAATGCTATACACACTATTCTAGATCTTCCATATTTTGTCTCTATCACTGACTCCATTGGTTAAGAATCTGAAAAAGATACCATTACAGGCAGTCCTTAACTTATGACCATATTTGTTCAACGACCATTCGGAGTTATGACAATGCTGAAAAAAGTGACTTACAACCGGTACTTGAAGTTATGGCTGTTGCAGCATCCCCGTAGTAACATGATCAAAATTCAGGTAATTGGCAGCCCGCCCACACTCACGGCCATAGGGGTGCTTCAACTCCCCCAATCCACCTATCTCCCCCCCATCTCTGTCCTTTTGGCCACCCTGCACAGCTGCATTCATCAGCAGCAGTGGCAGCACTGGGGCTGAATTGGAGGCTCAGGGCCTTCAGCAGTCTCAGCCAGCCTCTATTTCAGTCCCAGCACAGCTAGCACCACTGCTAAGGAGTGACACCTCAAGCCCCTGCCATGGCCAGCTGCTCCAGCACCACAGCACAAAGCTCCAGTCACCCTGCCACGCCCAGCTGATCTTCACCATCTTCCTCCCATTGCTGACAAAGCGCACCTGGCCTGCCTTATGCAAGGCAGCTACTGGCCATGCCAGGCCTTCTCCCTGAGACCGCTTGCGCCATTTTCCAAATCACGCACCCTGTTCTCATGCTTCAGAAAGCCTTTGGAAAGCTTCTGAGGTCTTCCAAAGCATTGTGAGAAGGGTGCACCTGCCATTCTCCAAATAGTATGCCCCGTTCTTGCGATGCTTCGGAAAGCATCTGAAGTCTTCCAAAGCATTGTGAGAATGGCGTGCCTGCCATTCTCCAAATAGCACGCCCCATTCTTGCAATGCTTTGTAAAGTTCCTGAGGTCTTCCAAAGCTGCAGAGCACATTCCAGAAGCACCCCTGGAGAACCGGTCTGCAGGCTTCAGTGCACTGGAAGCTGCTGGCCCTTCGTGAAGATTTGCAGGAAGAAAGTTGGGCCAAGAGTGAGCAGAGGGCCTACAGGTAGGCTCTGCCAGCCCTGGGCTCGCCTCTACCCCTCACTGAAGCCCGCTGGCTGGTTTTCCAGAAGCATTTCCAACATGAGCTACGGAGTGCATGCTGCACCTCCAGGAAGCCCGCATCCCTCCACTTCCTCCAGTTCTGCCAAAAAGAGCCTCCCACACAGCCTCCACCTTTGCCTGGGGAGCCACCACAGGCTCTCTTGCCTCACCAGAAAAGGCTCTGCTGCCCTGCCGTGCTCCCTGCATGCATCCCACAGCTGTACTCTCGCCTAGCGCCGAGATCCAGGGCCAGCAGCAGGAGGAAGATGATGGCAAAGGTCTGCTGCAAGCAGCAGGGAGCAGCAGGTGTGCAGGGCAGCAGAGTGCAGGGCAGCCAAAGGGACAGAGATGAAGGGGAGATAGGCGAGTTGGGGGAGTTGAAGTCAAGTGCGGCAGGGCAGGAGAAGCGTGAGGTCCTTGCCTAACAACTGCAACTGGGACTACTAGAACTGCTGTCGCTAACAACCACATCGCTTAGCAACAGAAAATCCCAATTGTGGTTGTAAGTCGAGGACTACCTGTATAAATTGATGGTGTTAACACAGCATGCCTTATATATGGGTATACCAAGTATTTGAAGGACATGCTGGGCTTCAAAGAATAATAGTGATCAGTAAGTAGCTGACTGGTACACATCTTTAACTACAAAATACTTATATTATAAATTAATTACAGAAAAGCATAGACAAACACCTGACATATGAACAAACGTTGTCCCTCTGCATTTAGCCACCTCATTTCCATTACACGGGAGCTACTCATTTAGCAATGAAGGCTTCAGTTAACTAGTTTCCTGCTACAAACAGAAAAGTAAGATTAATGGCTTCTGAACAGGGCAGGATATGAAGCCAATCATTAAAAATGGCTTCATATCTTGGTATATTCAAGAGCTAGTAAATCTGAACTCCTTGTTCTCCTACGTTCTCTATTGGAAAGCAAGCTGCAGTTTACATGATAATGTAAAAATATCATTATTAGAAATGGCTGAAAATTCAACACATTTACAAATGTCAAGACATAGAACAACTACTGTTTACTAGAATCATCTAACATATTTAAAAACAAGTTTTCAAAATAGAACAAACATAATATGAAACAAATTTCTCAATTATGAACATATGATACATAAAGCAGAAGCAAAAGATTTTGCCTTGGAGATAGGAATTGTCTTATACAAAGTCAGACTATTAAGTCTATTTAGCTCTGGACTGTCCTCCCCAACTTGCAGTATCAACCCAAGGTTTCAATTATGGATCTAAAGATGGTAGGAAAAGAATCAGGAACTTTCTGTACGCAAAGAATATATTCTATTACTGAGCTATTGCACTTTTCTACAAGTTTATAGTACAAAACTGGAGTTACAGTTTCCAGAAATGTTGACATCACAGAGAATGAAAAGGGGACAAAATTTAGGAACTGAAATATGTGCACTACCAGCCTAAACTTATTTCATTATTTTAGTAACCCTAAAACTGTAATGGCTTGGCAGTAAATCAGTGAAGCAAATAAAATTCATAATAGCAAATTCAAAATTTCATTATCCAGGGACAGAAACTCCACTCATGTGATTTTTCTTAACCACCCTTCCACAAAACTCCATATACTTAAAGATGTGTCTTGAAAACGAAGACATCCTTTGAAACATCATATGATAACACATGAGCAGACTGGGGAAATGAGGAACGTGCAGAAGTCTTTTGCTCATACAAAACACCTCTACTTTGAAACTCCTAGAAGTTAATGAATTCAACAATACGGCATAAGAGCTTTACTACTACACTTTGAACTAGAACAGACACACAGAACCAGAGTTTATAGTTAACAGAAAACTTTAGGTTTCTTGACACAGCAGAGTATTATTTTAAGGATACATATTCCACTCCCCATACTCAACACAAAATAAAAAGGTTAATACACACCTGATAAACTTTTTCTCTCTGTTTTTTGTGAAGGGATGGAAGAAGTGGGCGTGGGCAGTTTTGATAAGGAAGATGCCCCATTTGCATCAAATGATTTCTTTGGCTGATGATCTGACTGTAGAGAAAATGGACTAGGAGGAACAGAACTTGGAGTAGTAGAAGGGTGAACCACTGTTTTGATGGGATGTTGTACTGGGGTAGAGCTACTGTGAGTCTCTGTTCTTGGCAGTCTGTAGTCTCTGTCATTATGTCTGCTTGTCTGAGACAAAATATTCTGTGGGAGCATATTAGCGGCATCACTGGAATGCTTCTCTTCCACTTTGTTTATCATTCACAATGTTGAAATGAGAAACAGAAAATACCAAGTTAGAGCTCTAGTTAACATACTGCATTTACTAATTTTTTTCCTATTTCAGAACCAACAGATATTAGTGTACAACTACAATACTGTTTTTTAAAAAGTACTTAAACACTGCAATGCTTAAACCAAGATGAACTTTTGCATCATCCCTATTATCAACAACTAAAAAAGTTAGAATGTTTCAGCACGACTGCATATCTATGAATATTTCTGAGAACTTGAAATTCAATATTTTGACTTTTAAAAATCTATATAATTTGTATTGGAACTGAATGTATCTGTCACTATTATCAAAGCATAATAGTACAAATGAAAGGGGAAAAAAGCTTTATTTTCTTCAGTTGATGTACAATGTATAGTTATCAGATTAATCACCGAAACTGTTCAGTGCCCATATTAGATAACCAAATGTTAAGGGAGAAAAAAGAGACACAAATTAAAGTTTGACATATTTATAAGATGTGGTCAACTGAAGAAAAAACTTTTCAAAATAAACATGCATAGGAATATTGTTGTATTAAAATAAACATACTTCCACTAGCAAACCCACTAGCAGCAGTCGCTTGCATCACCTCTCTTCTGTAATCTCTATCTTTTGGAAAACTGTTGACAGACATTTTGCTTGCTTCTTTTTGTCTCTGCTCTCTGGTGTAAAAATAAATTAATTAATTAAAATTAAGCATCATGGTAACTTCACTATTCTACAATTTACATCTATATTAATTATTTACCTTTCAAGCCATTCTTTTGGTTTTTCCCACTGTGAAACTTCTGTTCGGCAGTTATAGTAATATTTTTTGCCAGAAGAACTAATGTGCTCAGACCAGTCATCTGCAGAATCATAAGACTTAAAAAAAATATATTGCAATCAATCTGATGGATTACAGAAACAGAATCTTCTCAGTTTTAAACATTAACACCTATTTCATTGAAAATATTCCTTTCAGAAAAAAATCAGTAAAGCACAAAGCATTTTATACTATCACTTTAATAGGCTTCAGCTCAACCCAAGCAAGACTTTGGATGTTTGGACCTTCTGGTGCTGGGAACCTTCCACTGTTGGTCTTGGATGGTGTGGCACTACCTCAGACAGACCCGGCGCATAATCTGGGGGTCCTCCTCGACTCACAGCTCCTCTTCGAACAGCAGGTGGCAGCTGTGGCTAAGAGGGCCTTTGCACACCTTTGGAGTGTGTGCCAGCTGTGCCCATGCCCTCACGACCTTTTGTCTACATTACTGCAATGTGTTCTACATGTGGCTGCCCTTGAAGAGCATTCAGAAGCTTCAACTACTGCAGAATGCAGCAGCACAGGTAGTAAATGGCGCCAGTTATTTGGCACATGTAACATCACTACTCCATGAGCTGCATTGGTTGCCAGAGTGCTTCCAGGTGCAATTCAAGATGCTGGTTGTCATCTTTAAAGCCTTCATGGCTTGGGACTGGGTTACTTGAGGGACCATCTCTCCCCAGTTATTTCTACCCACCCAATTTGGTCAGGCAGGATGGACATGCTTCAGGTCCTGTTGGCCAAAGAATGTCAGTTAGCAGGACCTAGAAGTGCCTTTTTTGGTGTAGCGCCCAGTTTGTGGAACATCCTACTTCTGGAAACCAGGGTGGCCCTGACCCTGCCGACCATTTGTAAGGTCCTGGAGACCTGGTTCTGTGCCCAGATCTGTGCCCCGAGGCTGTGTAGGAGCTCTTGTTTATGCTAGTGATTTGGGTTGATGTTGCTTGGCCACTGTGTATTTTAACTATTGTAATGTTTATAATTGTTTTATTTTACTTCAACTTGTTGAGATGGGCAGCCATATAAACTGGATAAATAAATAAATAAATACACTTAGAAACTAGAGAATAACATAACTACATAGCTTTCAAAGAGTAAAAGGAGAATTCAGGTTCACTTCAGAGAGTTAAACTAGTACAGATACAATGCTATCCAATCTGCCATTTTAAAACTCTGTATAATGAGTTCTGGACCGAAATATTGAACTTTTCTAGAACATAGTATGTACAGTTTTGCTTGCTTGATTTCTATTAACTGTAATTATCCAGAATTTCAATCTGATTTCTTGAAAAGGGAAGCAAATTGCATGCAAAAATATAATAAAACAAACTAGGCTGGGCAAATTCAATATTGGTACTTACCGCATCAGATGTTTTGCTTGGATTATTGCTAGGATTAGAAGAATGTGAATTTGAGCTATGAAGAGCACTGTGGTTATGAGAGTTCTCTTGTGGAGAATAACTGGTCCCTAGAAAACAATGGTTTGTATTATTTCTCAATTATTTAAGTTCAATATACATTATCTTGGTACACATAGGCCAACCCACCATCTCTCTCTTGCACTCACACACATTGTTCAGCACCAATTTTCCACTGAACAAATATAGCTATGAATATTTTCTAAAGAAAAAAAATAGTTTCTGAACTGAAATATAAATGGATAAATTTGATAAAATATTATGTATTAAAAATATTTAGCAAAACTGCCCCAGTAAATAAGTTCAATCAGAACAGAATTCAAAATTTCCACCACCAGAATTAAACCAGCATTTTAAGATTACTTGAGAAATATGCCATGATGAAGTTCACCTTGAAAGTTTGTTTCTCCTTCCTTCCTTCCTTCCTTCCTTCCTTCCTTCCTTCCTTCCTTCCTTCCTTCCATCCATCCATCCATCCATCCATCCATCTTAACAATGCCTCCAACTCCCAGCCCTCACAGCAGTCCAGTAAGATACAATGTTTGATGGTATTGATAACTGCGAATAGATCCAATTAAGATTAGGAGGAGACTACTCCTCCCATGCAGGTCCTGAGGAAAATAATCCACCAGTGACCAATGCCATTTCATCCTATTTAAATTTAATTTAAAACTTGACTGGAAGAGATTTAGATAATCTGTGTCCTCTAGCACTCTCTGAAGTTGAACTACCATCCCTTTCTCAACAATATTGCCCAAAAAGGAAAGGCTGGAGACAGAAGTTATCAAAAACTGCTGGATCCAGACAAAGTTTCTTCAAGAGGGGGCACACAACTATCTACTTTTAAATTATTCCATCCCTCAGAAAAGCAGTGACAATTTTTCTGATCCAAACACTCACACCCAGCCTGGCCGCCTGAATGAGTCAGGAAGGACATAGGTTCAAGACAGAGACTGCAGAGCTTATTCTGCAGAGAATCCTGACCATTTCCTCAGGCAGAACAACCTCAAAAGCCTTGCTTACCGCGCTGGATTCTATCCAGCTGGCATCCTTCTCAGAACAAATGTGAAACACTTTAGCCACCAAGACACCCTCATAATCATATAATGGTCATCAGGATTTTCAAGAATAGAGGAAGATTGGATATTTTTCTTTTGCTCCACTGAGATTCCCAACCACCCATGATACAAAGTGTTCTAACTGCATCCAGGTCTTAGATAAAGAAAAATCCTGAACTTGTAGTTTTAAACATCTCCTGGCTTCTTATAACATACATATGTGACCTGAAAGATTTGTTTTTTGTTTTTTAACTTCAAGGCAGGTACTTCCCTAACCATACAGCCACCCTCCATGTTTCAACTGCTTTCAACCTGCCTCCCATCCTCCTTTTTTTCTCAACAGAGATCTTAAAATAGTAGTTGATATCAGTTCACGTTCAACTCTAATACAGTACCAAATTTCTGTCTCCCCTATATGTCTGTAGGCATTTGTTTATCCAATTTCATAATAAAAAGAATTTCATGATAAAAAGAATTACAGAACTTTCTAGCCATTCATTCTGCCACAATAAAAACTTTAAATTCAGCTTTGTAAAATTCAGTATCAAATTTACTAGGACAGAGTAGCACATCTACATTTATTGTTTTTATTTAGATATACTACAAATATAAGTTGTTCATTTTTAAAACTTTTTCTCAAAACACAAGCTGCTTTTGTTTCTGCAGCATAAAGCAAACATCTACATTCTTTTCCTGAGCATAGAAATACTCAACTATTTTGGCTGCTGGACGTCACTATGGAAGTCTTGCTTATTCACAAAATGGCTGACATGGTTTATTACACAACACCCACTGCTGGTTAGGACAAAACAGATGGAGAAGGAAGAGGAGGAGGAGGAGGAAGAAAAAACAAACTAAAATACACACAATACAACACATACACACACACATAAAAGGTCTGAGAGCCATACATGACTCCATACTTCTCAGCTTCAGCATCCAATTCACAGAAGTCAAATGGATAAAATTTAGTCATAAGAAACTTGGCTAAGAACTGAATACAAAGCAGAGGTAGGGACAAAGCCCCAAATGTCAGGGAGCAATAACAATAGTTTGGCAGCAGCATTTGGCAGGAATGTAAGGGGGATGTCCCTACTAAATGCTTCCAGTAAGTAGGTAATGTATACTCAGCTAACCAGAGAAATAAAAGCCTTCCTACTGCTGGTGCTTTAAGAAACAGGAATGAAGATGTAGGGACATAACTCAGTTGTGTCTGCAATGTTTGTGGCACACTGGTATTCTTGCTTGAAAACATCCTTGCATATGTCTGTAGCAAGTGTAAGCTCATAACAGTGTTTGAAGAAACAGCTCAACAGAACTGGAGCAGCAAGGAATCACAATTCAACTCTCAAGAAAGGATGAAAAGTTATCAAATCAATAGATCTACAATATGAGATGATGTGGAAAGCAACTCTACATAAAGGTGATAAATAAAGGGGAAAGGCCAGCAGATGAAAGTGACATCCAAAAGCAAACAATATAGAAGATATTTTGCTCTGCTGGAAATCAGAAAAATATCAAGGCTCTTGCAGAAGAAACAGGACTGGGCATTCAGTAGAAAAAAATAAATGAGGCAACCCAGAACAGAACTCAGGATAATAACTAACACTCCACGGCAGGAAAAGCTAATGTAAAAAAAAGCTCAAGATAGATGGGAATTCCTAAAAAACAGAAAAAGCACAAGCACAAGTTACACCATTCCAATGAGGAAAAAGCAGAGGATGGCAGAACCTACCAATGTGGTTACAGAAAGATTAGGTAGGATCTGAAAACAAAAGTGGACATATATTCAAAGTGTTAAAAAAGTACAGATAGACAAGGAAGAGTACACAGGTGATCCAGAAATGATGCAAGAAAGCTAAAGCTTAGAATGAACTGAGGTTTGCAAAAGACTCTAAGAACAAAAAGAAGAAAGAGTTGATATATGTGCATATACCAACACTTTTCTCTCACACATAAGCCACTAAGAAACACTAAACATACAAATACAGAGTTTTTGGGAGTAAGAGAGTATACAAGTTTAATAAATAATTATTATTACATACCAAGGGGAAGAGAGTAACTGGACAGGGAAGAAAATAAATATTTAGATATTATATAAAGGGTTAAAATTAACCCACAGAAGGGAGGAGCCCATCTCTCCCAATGTTAACTTTCAAAGGCATCCTCAAAAATATCTGCAACCATCAGGTTGTTTTTGATAGCATCAGATACCCCCCCTTTATAAAACTAATCAATTATAAAGAAAAATATCTCACTGATATAGACGATGAAGTAATTATGACATGAAGCTGATAAAATCATCCAGATGTTGGTCTCCTGCACTTGAGTACAGATTGCCTCCTGCATCTTAACCAGCATAATCAATTTATACATATTCAACCATTTGTTTGAGTTTTCTCCCCTGTTACTATTTACTTTTCATGGAAAGAAAATGGTTCAAATGGATTGGCTTTGTTCCTTTATACCTGTACCAAAGTAGCAACCAATAATGCATTTTTCTGAATCTTGCATTGTTTGAAACTAACTTTGTTAATACTACAATGCTGTTTGCATAATTATATAAGTGTCAAAATTATATAGCATATATGAGAACGAATCCTGAATCATTTCTTCAAAATACTAAATATAGTTCAGGTATAGTTGCTCTTACAGAGTTCAATATTTTATTTTCTAATGTTTTAATAGTTATTTCTTGTGGTATTGATCAAATTTGATTTTGATCAATTTGATTTTAAATATAGATTGTACTAGGGCATTTAAAATAGATTTTTATCAGATTTATCTAGAATTAAAATCCTTGAGTACCAAAGAAACCATTCCTTCTCAGAAATCCTATTACTATGAACTTTCTTACCACTAGATAATCTTAAATGCAATTTTACAGCTCTTCTGAATAACTAATTCTGAAATCACTGATTAAAGGACAAGCACCAACTTTTTCTTTTTTAAACAGGACTATTAAGCAAGATGAACATCCTGCTTAACAGCGACACTCTATTTATTTATTTATTTATTTAGTTATTTTTATTCGTCAAATTTATACGTCCGCCCATCTCACAAACAAGTGACTCTGGGTGGCGTACAACAAGACTAAAAACAATTACTATATAAAAACAATTATTATTATATTATTAAAATCTTTAAAAAAAACTTTAAAAATACAAGGCTAAAAAGAACAGATATTAGGCTAAAAGCAGATGTTAATAGCAACGGAACCACCTCAGTATTTAAGTATTTTAACACAGGTTAAATACAATGCCAATTTGTTATTAGTATGAATATGCCCCATGATAATCTCACAAAGACATTACTTTCCATCAGGTGCATTATTCTCTAGCATTTTTATTATTTATGTACATATTTATTTATACAATTTTTGTAGCTACCCATCTCATTGGCAATGATTCTGGGTGGCATACAAGGATCGAAACCAACAAGAAAAGTCAACAATCTAAGTAACAAATTTCAAGATCACAGAAAAAATTCCAATTACAGAAGACCAATTAACCAGCAGAGCCCAAATGCCTGGGGGGCAGCCACATTGTTAAACCCTTACAAAAGGCTAACAGGCCCATTCAGATCTTCAGAGGTATTCCATTGCAACATAGAAGGCATGACTCCTGGGTCCAGCAAGATGACAATGCTTGATAGAAGAGACCCAGAGTATGCTCTCTCTGTTAGTTCTGGTGGGGAAGCAGAGGCAAGCAGTTCTGAAAATAGCTTGATCCTATCCTATGTACAGCTTTATAGGTGATAACCAGCACATTGAATCACACCCAGAAGCCCACTGGAAGCCAGTGCAGCTCACAGAGCAGCAATGTTACATGAGCACAGCTTGGAATGCAAGAATTGCCCATGCCACTGCATTCCAAATCAGCTGCAGCTTCCAAATGCTCTTCAAGGGCAGTCCCATGTAAAGTGCATTAGAGTAATCCAAACAGGAGGTGAGTAAGGCATGAGAGAAAACCCTCTTGGTCCAGGTATAGGCACAACTGCTGCACAAGACAAATCTTTGCAAAAGTCTTTGTAGCCATGGCAGCTACCTGCTTTTTCAGGTAGAAAAAGAGTCCAGGAAGAACCCCAAATTGTGCACTGACTCTGCCTGGGGAAGCGTAGCACCACACAGAGTGAAAGAGAGAAAATCTCCATTTGGGGGGGGGGGGGTGTCTCAAAACCCACAGCCACTTAATTTTGAGAGGGTTGAGCTGAAGCCTGTTATCCCCCACCCAAACCCCACAGCTTCCTGGTACTTGGAAAGAAAATTGTCAGGCATATTCCTTTAAACATTCAAAAACCACTATCTACAGAACACTGCTTCGTCTGCAGTAAATTATCCTTGTAAAACAGTAACAAATTTCATCAGATTTCATCAGGTAGCAAAATTTCCCATTTAACCTCTTCTTTGGAGTATAAAACCTAGTATCTGAGATCTGCTTGGAAAAGCACAGCCTTTATGTAAACAGTTACACTTTTACCTGAAAAGTATATGTTCAAAATGCCACTATTCAGGAAAAAGTAGAACTCTCTATAACCTAAGAATGGGATGTCTTGATTACTCATTCAAATACTTCAAAGTCATCAAACTGCAGGCATAAAAATTTGACTACAGACAGGATTCATCTCAAGCAACTTCCTTACTAATATAACTTGCACTAAAACTTCCAAGTATGAATCTGGCTGAAGTTGCTAAGTTCTAATTTGCAGTATTGAACCAGGTTATTCCTCATAGATTACTATCAACTTTTTTGTTTCAAAAATAAAGGCTTGCATTCTTTTATTCACAAGGCAATTCTGTTTGCACCAACCCTGAAACGTGAGCTAAGTCTGAGAACCATTATAGATACAGGAAGAGCTTTTATGAAATTTGGGTTCTCCAGATTCTATTAAATACAACCACTTAAATTTTTAAAAAATGAATAATCATATCATAAACATTGGAGCAATTATTAATAATACTGAAAATACCGGCCACTTCCTCAGCCAATGGGTGAACTCTATTGGTGCAATAGAGTCAAATGTCATTAACATTTAGAACCTCATTCCAGAAGTCCTGATGGCCCATCCCAATGATTTCATGTAATTAATACACTTAAGGGACAGAACAGATCCTGCTGAAAGATTACTGCCTAAATGAACTGATTAACTCTCAGCAGGATGAATTTCTCTTGTTTAGAACATAGCCCTGATTTGGTAACAATTATTTTTGATCTTGTATCTGTTTATGGGTACAACCCAACAGGACAGACCAGAACAATCAACATATGTATAATGCCATGTCTACCCCAACCCTACAAGGCAGGCTAGAAAAATACTATGGTTAATGTTTTCAAAAGCAGTCAAGCGATCCAAACAACTAAAGTATCACCATCCAATTCTGAATGTTGGTTCGCCAATATAAACTCAGGCTCATATTCCAGTTATGGCTATCTGCATTGTATGTATTCTTTGGTCCTATTCAGCTTCCATCTCATATTGAGATTGAAATTAAGAATATTGTGTAGATCTGTTATAAAAGTTGATTTTTTAAAAATGTAAGACGACAGCAGTTGGAGCAAAACTATCAGTCTTATCTCACAAATTAACTCAGTTATTCACATTTTTAATTTTATTTCTATCTCATAATTTAAACTGCAGAAGTTGACACATTCCAGAAGTGATAGTACAAGACAGTACAAGCATCTTCTAAAATATTTTAAAATAGCTGAAAATTTCACAAAATCTCACAAAATTTCAGAATTCTCTTCTATACCTCATGAGATATTGACAATGATGTAAGATTTAAGATAAAGGTTTAACATTAAAAAAAATTAATTTTGGAATCATAAGACATCTGGAGAGGGTCTGCATTGCTGACCATGTTGCTATACATGTTTTTTGCACTATGAAGCAAGCATCTGAGCACCCTAGTAAAAGAAATGAGAGCTG
Organism: Liasis olivaceus; assembly: GCA_030867105.1. Classification (NCBI taxonomy): domain Eukaryota; kingdom Metazoa; phylum Chordata; class Lepidosauria; order Squamata; family Pythonidae; genus Liasis; species Liasis olivaceus. Next base: position 16,578,622 of record CM061351.1, read on the forward strand.
TCCAACTGATTCATCTCAAGAAAGAATGCCAAAATTAACGAATGAAGAATTATCTTGAAAATATTCTGTTATAAATACCAACCTGCTTTAAAATGGAAAAAAATATTTGAAGGACTGCCTTTCCTTTATGCTTAGGTGAACAAGTATTGACTAAAGATGACCATAACGTTATTTACATACAAGTATTTTCTCTTGGAAAAATGTGCAAGCTCAACATTGGTGTGTTTCACTTAATACTACAGCTGCCATCTCTCCCCCAGATATATACTCCATGGCAGAGAATGAGTGTACAACTAAATCCAGGCTTATACTGTTCACACAGAATGCAACTGTTTTATACAGCTAAGAAAACAAACAAATGGATCATCATACAAATCAATCCAGAGTTCTCACTTGAGGCACAAATGACCAGGCTCAAATTATCCTACTTCAGACACATTATGCAAAGACCTAGCTCTCTAGAGAAGGCCCTAATGCTAGGAAAGGTGAAGGGAAGAAGATGACCAGCAGCAAGGTGGATGCACTCAGTTACAGTGGCGATGAGTGCAGTTGGAAGATCTGAAGGACAAGATTAGGGACAGGTCATCATGGAGAAAATCTATCCATGTGGTTGCTAAGAGTCAACAACAACTTGATGGCATGTAATCAATCAAACTGTACTTGTATTACTTGTGCAGCAACAGCAGCACCATCTTTTATTGTAGGGCTATTAATACCTCAAAGTTCAGGTTTTCCAACCTTCACCCAACATTAATCAAGTTTCTCAAAGAGCTGATACCAAAGTGATGAACTACTGTGGGAGGAACCACAATATATAAAGTTTTATATCACGTAGCTATAGTGTTGCTTCCATGTTATGACAGTAATCTGAGCATCAGGTTACCTTTTATTCTGGAACACAGAATAAAGTCAAAATGGCTGTTTGAGGACACAGCTTCCTGCTGTAAGAGCTACTGCCCATTTTTTTAGTCTGTACATGATTATAGGAAGCACAGGTTATAAAAAAGGGATTAGAAGTCAACTTGAACAAAGAACAGAAAACTAAAAAACTCAGTTGAAATCTGTATTAGGGTTATGCAACATTTCGGATGTGCTGGGAATATGCCGGAAATACATGTAGGAAAAAGATGCAGCTGTTTTAAGGAGATACAACAGGTATTATAGACACCCCTCATATGCTTTGAAGCACCTTTGTGTCCAGATCTGAAGTGCTATGCAACTCTAATCTGTTACAACAAAACAATTACAACAAAAACAGTCTACCATAGTAAGCTTAATACAACATGGTACCATCCAGATGCATAGATCACATGAAGCTCAAAACACCATAGCCCAGTGTTATTTGCAAGCAGGATAATAATGATTGCTACAGATTTTTTTTTCTCTTTTCACTATCATTGCCATAAACATACAAACAAGCTCAAGGCTATGGAAGGATCTAGCCTAAGTTCTCCATCATTCATGTTTCAGCCAATGCCTTCTCATTCCATCACTTTCAAATTCTGAGAATAATTTGAAGAGGTTCTATCATACAAGGTAAGAGTGCCCAGGAACCCTCATATTGATAGTCAAAGCCATTTCCTTATTTCAGAGATCAGATTTCCAATAGATATTTACTTAATCTTCACAGAATTGAACTTGAACAAATGTTTCTCCATTCTGTGTCTGAATTTTAATTAGTGCTTTAATCACATGCATATGAAACACATACATTAAGGTGAGAGAAGCCAAGGAGTATGTTTTCCAAGTATCCATGTAGTTTTATGCTCCCTGTATTCGATGTGACAATGCACTTTTGTAAGGCACTGATGGAATATGTGGCACACATATATGCTGTAACACAGTTGTTTTCAAGTATTTCAGATTAACCGCTTCTGCAATTAAATGGTTCATGCTTCCACCTTCTGCAAGTTTATTCCAGTTCAATCCCTATCTTTATACAGGCCATTTCTCTTTTACATCACCCTAAAGGATCTTTTTTCTGCCAATCAGAACCAAGCAATCCATTTATTCTTCTGGATTATTAAGCTACATAACAAATTAATTAGAGATCTCCTAATTTAGATGCCACTATAAATCCTGGCTAGCTTAGATCAGAGTGTTAGATACATGTAAAAGAAATCCATGAGTGAGATGTATTTTCTCTTTATATTATTTTTTATCTATACCTACCGTAAGCCAAAATTAACATGGTCAGAGATCAAAGATGATGGAATTGTAGTCCAAAACTATTGGAGAAGATTTATTTAATGCTATGTCTAAAACTGAAGTTCTGTCTCCTGCTACCCACATAATGGTCACATTCCCCTGCTCCAGCAACAAGATCTAATGCAATCAAGTACAGATTCAACAAGCACATCAGAAACAAAGTCTATGTAGAAGCAGAGCTAAAAAAATCTAAGCTAATAAAAGAGATTCCTAAGCACCAAAACAGATAATAATCATTTTAGAGAAACTCTCCAAGCTGCAAACCTAGTGTTTCAAGGGGAATATAATTTCACTGAGGACCAAAGATTTCATCCTGATCAGCTAGCTTTACAATACAAAGCATCCTTGTGTGACCTTAATTTTTATTCATCTCCAAACCACCTCTGGACACCTATTTAAAAATTCAGTGCTCTCCAAATTGTTTCTATGTGGAAAACAAAGCAACCTGCATGGTCTGCGGCCTTCATTGTGGTGATGTTATAGTATAAATCTCCACATAACTTCCCCCAGTGTTTTCAGTGTGGGATACAACCACTCTGTCTAAAACGTTTCCCCAGATCAAAAGTTATGTTAAACTGATTGACATTTTAAACAAGGGACTACTACTGCTTCTTAAATGTCTATGGGAATAATTCACAACAGATGTCAAAATTCCATGACTCCTTGTCCTAACTCCTTTTACTAATTGAGAGTGAGCCCATTACCTCTATGCTTTATAAGTAGTTTTTTAGGGGTTAAAAAACACATTTGCAGCATTGTGGTATTTTACCTTTAAAATCATCTATGACTTGGATCAAGCAAAGTTAAATAATTGCCTCTTCCAATGTAATATCTCTTATGTTAAAACCTTACATAATCCACTTTTATCAAGTCAGCCCTGAACTTTTAGAATAGCCCTTCCAAACTTAGTACTGGGAAGATGTGAATTAAAACTTCCATTATTTCCAGTAAGTAAGGGCATATTGACAAAGTATTAAATTCCAGCATATCTGGAGGACCCCAGTTTAAGGAAAGGCATTCTAGAGGCTGTAATTTATTTTTAAAAGTCACTAAGCATTTACTTCTATTTTAACATATACATACTCTATATTAATGACTAAGGAAAGTGTTATAATGCTGAATATATTTAAGTTCTGTAACTTAAGTTGTTTTAACTTCAAAACAGAGTAGCAATGTCTAACTATAGGTGGTTATATAAAGGGGGCGAGGTATAAATGTGATAAATAAACAAACTACATGTATCATTTGGACTAAATTCAACCCACGCATAAAATAGATTATTACAGATACCTGTCCCTATCCTGTAGAGTGCTGACTGAGAAAGACTGAAGAGTATTCCAAAAAAGAAAAAATAAGAGGATTCCCATTCTCTGTTATCTCTGATTCAATCCATTACTTGCTTCAGCCATGCCCACTATGCAGCACCCAAAAGGTTAACTGAGAAAATGCAATTTTAACAGGAAAAAATTAAAGAAAAACTCAAATATGCCCCTTCCTATTGTCAAAGTAAGTGGTAAAGGAAAACAAAAATATTCTTATGGTTAGCTAAATTGACAAGTTAGAAAGTTCATTTTTTAGGATGGCTCATTCCAAACATTAGCAAAAGTTTGCACTTATTGGTAAACAGATTATGTGGTTTCCTTCTGAACTTAGAAACACTGTTGTTGATTCAAAAACCACAAGTATAACATGATATGCACACAGTATTACTTGCATAAACAAAACATGAATAGCAGCATTAACTCTGGTAATATCATTTAACTACTACCTGCAACCTGGGTGCTAGATGTAAAGGCAGCCCAACTATCTTTTTACCCTGGCTTTGATGAGGAAATTAAAAGACTCCTAGCAATGAAATTAAACTACACCTGTATGTAAGTACATCTGCTCACACATAAGATTTATGGAGAATCAGTAAAAATAAAAGAAATCCAGGTACTGATCAGAGGAAGATAGTTTGACTGTTTATTTTAGTCTCCTTCACAAGATTGTGGGCAAAGTTTTAAAGTTATTATTATAAAACTGGCTGCATTATAATACTGTATACAAAATGAAGTTAGAGTATCAGCTTAAAAACTGAATTTCAAATATGAAAACCCCTAATTATAAAAAAAAAACTACTTTCAGTCCTAAATAATTAAAAGTTCCTTCAATATTCAATTAGACAGGTAAATCCTATTACTGCTTATTTTCGGGAATAGGGTTGCAACTTTAATTCATGAAAGTTGCCGGCCAGAAATGGCTGACGCTTCGGCGGTTCGAGTCCAGCCTTCGCGTTAACAGGGTGAGCTCCTGTTTCCTCCCCAGCTCCTGTCAACCCAACAGGTCGAAAACTCACGTGAGTAGATAAATGGGTACTCTCACTCCGGTGGGAGGAAAAATGCTGGCAGCGCCTTGCACAGAGAGACGGGACCAGTTGCCGGTAAGTGCGAAACCGCACTCGCCGAAAAGGGCGCGAAGCAACGGAAATCCCACCTCCTGCACTCGCCAGCTGGGCTATGTTCTAGGAAGGAAGCTCTGGCAAACCACTTCCGAAAAACAATTGCCTTGAAAACTGCAAGGATTCGTCCAGGCAGTCACTGCAGGGTCAGTAATGACTGAGCGCAGACAAAAAAAAAATACTTACAATTATCATTACAAGGTTCTGCTACCCAGCTAAAGGACATGTCAATTAAAAATGTCCTGATTTATCTTATTTAGACAATTATATTTAATACAATATTAAAATTGATGTCTACCAGTGAAAAAATTATTGAGGACACTGGAAGGAACACTTTTATTAAAGTAATTAGGTTATGCAAAGTTATACAAAAATCCTTATTTAAGATTTTTTCCCCTTGTAGCACTTCACCATGCATTTGATGGTACCCATGCTCTAAAGACAATACCGACACATTTTGTTTATTCTCTCTTTATAGAGAACAATTTAGTTAGTTCTTGTGTTTTTAAGTCACACAGCATTTTCAGGGGCTTCAGAAAAATGTGGGCACACTTACTTCCCAGATTGTTTTTACCAACTCATATAATCACAAACAAACAATTGCTGTATTTCATCCCTGAGGAGTATGTTTAAAAAAATCACAGACTAACATTACAATCTTTGCAAATTATTTACAATACAAATAATCTGAAATATCCCTTACCTGAATACATGTAGAATCTACTCATCAAACCCAATTGTAAAAGAACCCCTACAATTAAATTACAACTAAAAATTTATGTATATAAACAAGGGCTTCATGGAAATATTTTTGTATTTGTAAAGCACATATAACTACGCCAACAAGCCAATATGTAAGATCGTTTTAATTTATAACACTAAAAAGTCTGGTTTAGTTTATCCAATATATAAAAGCCCACTACATAGCATGTGACAATGTAACTTCACTCTTAACTTCTCTACAGCCCTGAATGTTTGGGTATAGATGAGATAAATTCCTTCCGGGCTGAGTGAGGGATTTTAACACCAAGTGTATCAAGTTCTTATATTCTATCAGCTACACTACACTATTTCTCGAGTAAGCCTTTCCAATTTTTGGAGGGGAAGGAAGATGTATTAGGCAGTTGCAACAACAACAACGAATGTTAACAATGCCACACAATTCATATTACTTAAATCAAAGTACACCATGTTAAGATCTGGTTTCCTGGAAGCCATAAAATACCATTTCATTCCTTTCCAATATCACTGCGGTAGATAACACTGAATGGAAGCAAGCATCAGTTGAGTTTCTATAATAGAGATTTCCCCAAATGTTCTCATGTAAGATATCCTTGAAGAGTATCCGCAAACTTCAGCTGGCGCAAAATGCAGTGGTGTCAGCACTTATGTGTGTTTCTAGTAGAATACACATTACAACTCTGTTCCACGAGCTGCACTGATTGCCAGTCTCTTTCCGGGTCCAATTCAAGGTGCTGGTTTTGACCTTTAAAGCCCTGCCTGGCATGGGACCGGGTTATCTGAGGGACTGCGTCTCCTAATTACATCTGCACATCGTCCCAGATCCAGCAGAGAGGGCATGCTACAAGTTCCGTCATCTAAGGAGCTACATTTGGCAGACCCTTGGCAGCAGGCATTTTCTGCTGTGGCACCCACATTGTGGAATATCCTCCCCCTGAGGTGAAACTGGCTCCATCACTTTTGACTTCCCAAAGGTCTCTCAAGACCTCGTTGTGCCATCAGGCCTCAGGACCCCAGAGGACTGGTGAACCAGTGAGGTGGCTCCATTATTATTAACATTCCTTCGCCCACTGTTTCTTCTTTTTAGCCTTGTTTTTTATAGTTTTTAATGTTTTAATAATAATAGTAGTAGTAGTAATAGTAGTTTTGGGTATTTATTAACTGTTTTTTAGCTTTGTTGTATGCCACCCAGAGTCACTTGTTTTATGAGATGGGTAGCTATATAAATTTGACAAATAAATAAATAAATGTAAGACAGGTGGCCTCCACTTAAAGTACAAATGGCAATACATTCTTTGATTTTCATAAATCAATAAACTGATTCATTAAGCTACCTATGATATGCATTACTTACTGTGGATAAACCTAAATAATCAAACAAACCCAAAAGATAATTATTCAATTTTCATTTGAACAGTGTAAAGAATCCAAATGTAAATCAATTATTTCAATGATTACACTATTCTCATGAAGTCTCAGGCACAATTCTTTGCCTCCATACCATTATTTACCATAATATGGTATGGAGGCAAAGAATTGTGCCTGAGACTTCATGAGAATAGTGTAATACCAAATAAACTAAATAATACCAAATAAACTAAATACATGTAATAAATAACCTCATATACTTCCCAGTCTACCCTGAGTCAATTTCAATTCCCTTATTATAATTTGTTGCCTTTGTATCTATTTTCTAGGTTCTAAATCTCTCAAGGTAGGAATCTATTCATATTCTTTGACAAGCATGATTTTATTTATATTTCTAAGGGAAACATAAATAAAAATTAATATTTCCAAGGAAGACTACAGTAGCAAAATATCTAATTTTATACCACTGAAAGCATCTTCAAGTTTCTAAATCCTAGAACCTATTTTAAATTCTAACCTACAACATAAGACTCATTAAAAACAAAAAACTATTTGCTCCTTTCCTTTTTTTTTCACTTTTATTTTCCTGCTCTCTATTCATATCCACAATTCTCCCTACTCTGGAGGAAAAACAGTAATTTACACAAACAAGGAAAGCTGTATTACCTTGAGTAGGCTCACCTTAGTCTAAGTGATCAACCACCAGTTGAAAGTCACTACTTTACAGAATCCCAAGCTCAGCCTCCCTCATTACCTAACTCAGAACAATTGCTGATCTTATATGGCACAAGTAATTTTCCCAGTATATACAATTTTTTACAATAATCTTAAATAGGAACTGAGGCAGAATTGAAAATATTTCAGCTTTAACCCATTTTTTTCTAAGAGTAAATTAGCAAAATCTTAGATTGCCAATCAGAATTATATTATAAAATAAAGTATATGTACAATATTCCTAATTTTCTGATTAATTGTGATGAGCTGCATTTTATGAGATGCAAACCAAAAGCAACTTGAGTTGAAAATTGCTTCTTTAGGCATAAAACAGCATAAATGCTTTAATGAAGCAGCAAGTAAGGTTTAAGAAATAGCAATTAAAAGGAAAGGTCTACTGAAGAATCCAAGAAAATTTTCTGATTTTACCAGTGCTTATGACCCAAGAGATTACTAATAAGAACAAAAAACCCTATCCACAGATTACTGCATGCATATAGAATGCTGCTATATATCCATACACTAAACCAAGCCCAATGATTAAAAGAGCTCTGTACTTAAACTTCTTGTTTACTTCTAAATAGTTAAAGCAGCACGCCTGAACCAATAAGGATAAAAGCCCATACTTTCCTATGTAATCTTTCAGGCAACATACCTGCAAGCATACAGCAATTAGCAATTCTCTAGCCTGCTTTTATAGTAGAAAATATAAGATTGTACACTTTTAAGTGTCTCCCAAAATAATGGTGAGCATGCTTTCTGAATTCTCTTCCATTTGTTAAAAGCTATGCTTTTCATATAGCCAGTGCTATTTTATGTATCGGCTAGTAAGAACTGTAATGTGCTAATATATCTTGCTACTGAATTTAGCTAATTGTCAAATGAATTCTATAAAAGTAATAACTCAAAAACATTAAACATATATACACAAAATAAGATGGAGATTTCAAAGAGAGCACCTCAGCTTGCCAGACCATACATTTCTAATATATAAAAAGCCACTTATCTGCTTATGATAAAGATGAAGAAAATAAAAGTACCATAAAAAAACTATTTCATTTTTATGTTGTGCGTGCGTGAGTATAATGTAATGTTGTGCCAAGCTGAAATAATGGTGAGGCAAATTGATTCAACTATTGTTTTAATGTTTAAATAAAAGTCAAAGGAAACTCACCACCATCCCTTTCTCTAACTCTGTGAGTATGAATGGTTTTAGCTTTATTGTGTCCAGTACTGTCACTGTATTTGTTTTCAGGACTATCGGATCGCCGCAACATTTTATTTGGCGGTGAAGGGTCTGTGGCGTCTCGCATCTTGTCATGCCGGTGATCACCACCACTGGGGTGACTCTTTGATGTGTACTTAAGAGCCTGTAAGAAATGACAAGAAGATTTCTAAGTTGTGGTAATATACCTAGAATTTTTAATGGATGCTTTTATTATCAAGATTTTTAATGTAATACCTGACATTTAAGGTATATACTTAGGCATATTCTAGATTAGTATTATTCTTGGACAATCGCTATGCTGTATCACAAACTATTTTTCAAACAACTCAATTCAAAACAATTCAAAAATAGTTTGCCTTGCAGCTGTCCAAAACAATGCACAGATCTATTTAACAAGTTATCCAGAATGTGACTCAATACTTGATTGCTTAAAAATTTCATAGCCAGTGATTTTGGGTTTGATTCTTATTTTCTATTAAGAATGAGGTCCATCACTGATCAATGGGATCTATTTAAAATAATGTATTTAAGATCCTGATTCTTAATCAAATCAGACAGTAATCTGTATGCCACTATCTTTAACAGAGAGTACACACACTGGAGTATATGTTCATACTTCTAGCTGCTTAAAAGAGCAAATTTTTGAAATACAGATGTAATATATTCATGATCTTCCCCTTACAATGCAAACCTGTTTAACAAATAACTGTAAAAATCCTAGATGATACTGAAATAAGAGGCATTTCATGGTGGTTTCAAGATAACTTGTCTCTACCAAAAGCATATTTATATAGTTTACCCAAACTACAAAAATACTTAATTTTAATTAACAAGATATCATTTGTGAAGACAGCAAAATATTTACAAAAATAGAATTTCTTCAGCGAGACTAGATTCAGAGACTATGAAAGCAATATAGTACAGGTATGTAGCAACTGCTGCACCTGTACTTTCATAGCAAAACCATTTTGTGCTGTACTGAATACAACACAGAAAGCAGCCTTGGTTAGCAGCTCTTCATCTTAATTATTTTGGAGTATACACCTTTTGCCTAGTGGATGTTTACACAGGGTAGGCTGTCATCCAGTACAGCCCACAAATATTAAGCTCTGCTTGATACCTGACAGTACCATAAGGGTCAAGTAATCTCTTTTCATCCCATTCTCTGATAGTGGGTGGAGTAACAGAGCAGCGAGAAAAGGTAAGTACAAGCTAAAGTTGTGGCATACCCTCCCAGGAGTCTCCAACATCTGCCTGAATACCTCCACCACCCCCAATTTACAGGCTCTTTATGAATAGGGGGTTTCAAGAACTAAAATTCCCCACGGGCTTTATTCACTACGGGTCAGAGGCCCAGGGTCCTTTATTGTTTTAGGGAAGAGTTCCTATAAACAGCTGCCCTCTTTAGGAGCTGCCTTACCGCCATCCCACCGGGTTCCTCCGAAGAAAAAAAACAATGCCGTCCTCCCGCCCCGCATCGGGCCTAGGCCTCGTTTCCCTGCCCCGCCAGGGCCCTACCGCTGCCCCCCTCAAGCGCGCCGCGCTCGGCGAAGGAAACCAGCCGCAGCCGCCCTCTCTCCCTCCTCCCCCGGCCGGCCGCGCGCGGGGCGAAGCGAAGCGAAGGGAAGGGGCGGCTCGTGCGCGGCCTGTAGCGGCGGCCGAGGCCTGCGCTCGAGTAGTTTAGCTCGCCCTCCCACACTCTAGTTGTTGCCGCCGCAGGGCCTCTCAGTGTGAGGACTGCGGCGGGCGAAGAAGTCGGTACCTGGTAGGGCTGCGAGTCCCCCTTGCGGTCGTGACAGCTGGAAGAGAAAAAGAGAGAGACGGACAGAAACGTAACGTTAGCGAGCGACCGTTACTGGCGGTTGGCATCGAGGGGCGGGGGGGAGAGCGACAGAGGCGCAGTCGGGGAGGGCGGGACGCGAAAGGGGTATTTACCCATCATTGAGTCTTTGCTGTTTCCTCGCATACATTACCATCAATGCCCGGCCTGTGTGTGAGAGACTGAGGGGACCAGGAGGGCGCGGCCGGGCCACGGGCGCCGCCGAGGGGGGAGGGGGAAGCAGCGCTCCGACCGGGGACGGGGAAGAGGAGGGGAAGGGAGGGAGGAGGGGCGGCTCAGGCAGCTCGGCTGTGAGAGGAAGCGGCGCTCACGGGCCCATCTCCTCTCCGCACCCGCGAGGAGGAGAGGCAGCGCCGCAGAACACGCACACAGAGGAGCGCGGAAGACGACGACGTCCCCGCCGCCCCCGCGGTCCGCCTTCGCTCGCCCGCCGCTGCCGCCGCCGCCTCCCCCCCTCCCTCAGCCACTGCTCCCAACACTACCGCCGTCCGATTACATCCGGGAAACTGGGACGCCACCGCCTTCGCTTAACGTCGGCTGTGGTCGGCTCTTTCCGACCAAACTCCTCCCCTTTGATTTTTTTTTTAATAACAACCTCCTTCCTCTTTCTTAGGCCTAGGCCCCGCCTACCTCCACTCCAGATTCTGAGTCTCTCTCTTTCGAGAGGCATCGGCCGTTTCCGTTCAATGCCGGAAATCCCTTGCCGTGAAAGGTAAAGTCTGCGCGCTCGCTCTTTCGGCTCCCGATTCAGAGGCGGCGGCTTCGGAAAACATCGGAGATTTCCGTCAAGCCGACAGCCCTCGCTTTGATGCTACGTCACTATTCCCCGACGCTGGGTGTTTCCCCCCGGCCTCCGTATCCGCTGTTGCTTCGGTTGTTTCCGTAGGTGAAACGAGGGACGCGGCTCCGTTCGGCACTTTTCGTGACTCTTCTAAAACCAACTCCCGAGAATGCTCCAAGAGCCGCGGGCGAGAGGGGTGGAGCAATCCCGGGCCACTGATTGGCTGAGGAGGCTGCTTCTCTCGTTCGCTCCCTAACTCAAACGCGTTGTCTTCGGGGAGAGAAGCGGCACGTTGGCTTCTCTCGCGGGCAAAGGCGGAACTTACCAGGGCCAAGGACGCTGGCAGCCGGGCTGAGGATGGCAAAGCAGTGACGCCTTTGGTATGAGTCTGGCTTTATTTATTTTCTCGTTCTAACCCGAGACCGTTTCTCCGCAGTCCGTTCTCACTAACCCTCTCTGGGAAAGCTGCCTGGGACGAGACTAAAACAGAGTCCGAAACAGCGCAGTCCTGTTCGAGAAGTATTGCAGTGAGATTTAGTTAACTCGTGCGCTTTTCATGCGTTGGACTGCAACTCTCATCCTGAGCCACCTTGAGGTCTGTGCAAGGTGAGAGTTGTAATCCAACCCGTCTGGAAGGAGCTTTCGATCCACGAGTATTTTCAAGCGCGGGCGGTCCTGAATTCCAGCGGGGCTTCTGGCCAAATCCCCATAAGATGGTTCTGTACGCTGGACGCCGCGCGCACAAAGCCGAGGGGGACGAACCACGCACCTCGCTTCGGAAATTGCTCGGTCCCGCTTGCTGGGGGTTTGCTTGGGGAAGGGGCGCCAAGCAGAAGTTCGCGGCGCCCTCAGTTCCAGCAGTGCGCAGGCGCGGCGACGGACCTTCCCAGCCGCGCTCGGCACCGCCGCAGAAGCTCGTGCGAGGTCTCCCCCGCAGGTGACCCGTGGCCAGTTCGGAAGGATCCGTCGCAGCACCGTCACCCGAGGCCGGAAGCCAAGCTATTCTGGGAGGCAGGTGGGAGGCCGGCGGGGTATTCTGGGCCCAGGAGCGCGGAGGCGAAGGAGGAGGCTCGGCCTGGTAGGCATTGGCAGCTGACGGCAAGATCGCGCCCCTTGGCTGTCTTGGCGGAGGGGAAGATCGGAGCCGAGAGGAAAAGGCGGTTGCAGGCCCTTCCTAACTTTGGTCAGTGGCCGGAAAAGAGGAGGCGAGACGTTTCTCAATCCTGGACTTGCCAAATTGACTGCACCTCCCAAAGCCTAGCCATTTTTTTTTTTTCGGTTTGCTTCTCCTTGCCTCAAAAATAAACAGTCAGAAAAATAGGCAAAATTAAAAGTGGCTTCTCTGTGGCAGTTCAGTAGAAGCATGGCAAAAACAGTTTAGGCTTTTATTTTAAAAGTAGCAATACCTCAATACGTGGACAACATTTCAATACCTGAAGCTGTGGACAATGTGATTCTAGCTCAGGTGAGTTGTGTAGCTCTTTAGTTTTGTTGAACTAATACTCCCAACAACCTCAATCAGCATGGGCAATAGTGTGGGATGCTGGGAGCTGTAGTTCAATAGTATTTGGAGGTCACAGGTTCACTGCCCATTTAGTTAGAGAGCAACTGCCTCAGAGGGCAGACAGCAACATTAAGATACTGAAGAGCAGAGCTGTATCTGCCCCCTGGTCAGGCTTGGGGGGTTAATGCTGCCTTTCTGTGCTCAGTTGCCATGGGCAATGTTATGACTAGATTCATCTGCTAGTCTCACTGCTTTAGTACGTGGTGTGGATGTAAGGGAAAGTGCCATCTTGTTTGTTACTTTAGACAGCACAGCATTTTGGAGTCTTCTGGTCCAAGAAGCTAAAACTTTGGGCCAGAAGCTAGAATACAAATTTATTGTTTCATATTCTGTTCTTGTTTCCCTTTAGATTAGCACACTGGAGGCTAACAAACATAAACTTGTGCATGTTTGTTTGAACATTCAGAAGTTAACTTCAGTTGAGTTTCTGAATGGTTTGGATTGTAATTTTACAGTTGTGCAGCTTATATACATCTGTAGAGACGGACTGTTGTGAGGATACAAAAGCAGAGGCTTAGACCAATCTTCCATAATAATAATGTATTAAATTTATATACCCCCTGACTCCCAGCGACTTTGGGTAGTTTACAAATTGTTAAAAATTTTTAAAACTTAAAAAAAACACACACAAAAGCAACACAACCAAGGAAAGAAAGAGGGCAGAGAAAACAAACCCAGATGGGAACAAAGAAAAGAAGAAAAGGGACTTCATTCACATTCGCCAAAGGCCTGGGTGAAGAGCCATGTCTTCAGGGCCCTTCAAAACACTAGTAGAGAATGGGGGCCATTCGAATCTCAGGGGGAACCTCATTGATCAGCCATATCAGCCATCTGGAGAGTGCTTGATAGGAAAGGATGACTTTGAAAGACTCAGTTCCTCAGGTACTGTAGGTGTGCATGAACTGGGAAAAATTGTTTAACCTCAGAACAAACCACTTTCTTTGGGACATTCTGTCATACTGCTTCAGATTGACCACAGACCTTGGACTATTTTGGTTATTTTGGGGTATGGATGAAATAAAAGCCAGGCAGTTTTAAGTAGGGTAAGATGGTGTGCATCTCTTACCTCTTCCTCTCAACTTCTACCAGAATTTAATATCCTGCTGCCCCCTCACCCTGCCCAAACTTCCCAGGCCTGCCTTTGCAGTCTCAGGTTTATGATACATATTTTGGCTTCAAACTAGATTTGTTTTCCAGAGATTTGAGGGTATGGTTGTATTTAATAGCCAGTATAAAGCTACAGAACAACTTAGTGACTATTAATCTGCAAAGATGACTGACTTCAATTCATAAAAACTCATAGGGGCTTTATGGGGCAAGAGGGCAAGTAATGGGAGAAATGTCTCTCTTGAGTGCTTTGTCTGTTTAGATTATCTTCTATGTTAGTTTCTCTATTGCACGTCAACAAGCACTTAATGGCATTCTTACACTCATGCAGAATCAGTTACTTGTACACTTGAAATAGTTCAGATTGCAGACTTAAAATAATATGAATTGCTAAATTAAGTTGTGGAAACTTAATGTCAGACTTAAAGCAGAAATGGGATGTCAGAAATTTCTCAAACTGATATCATTAATCACCTTTTAGTTCTCTGGATTATTTGTCTTCACATTAAACCACATGTGTACAATGTAAGGCTGCTAAAAGATAGCAGTTTTCTTTCTTTCCTTCCTTAAATGAATATAGGAAATTGGTGAAGATACATCCAGTAGAAGAAAGGACACTGTCTCCCCAGGAGGGTAGAGTCAGCAGGATGACTCACCAGGGAGCTGTTCTCCAAGGCTACAATAATGAACTTGTGAAGTATATGGAAGACTTGTGCGTTCAGAGAGAAGAAGTAGATCAGCAAATTGGACAACTGGTAGAAGACAAGACTAAGATTCAGGATGAAATTGAAATGTTAACCAAACAACTGGAATACGTATGTAAAAGCTTAGCTTGGAAAAATGCCACACAAAAGAGACTTGATAAAATTCTTGCTGAAACAGGACTTGCATATGAAAAGATCTTGGACAGTTCTAGGATGTTGCTGAGTGTTTTGAAAACAGAAACAGAGAATTTAGACAAAATGATAGCACTGAAAAAGCAATGCAGTGAATTACCATGAGATATTTGGACTCTAACTAAACCAACATTAGAGTTGGCAAAACATTACATAAGAAATGCCATCTTCTGTTTTTTATTTGTTAGTTTACTAAATGATCTTTATTCATGTGAATGGAAAGTACTTCTTAAAGAAATAAGTAGAAATAAAGCTTTGAGAACTAAGGACAAGCTACTGAAAATTAAAGTCTTCAAGCCCAAAGTTCTAGAATCTATTATTTGTTGTACTAATAAAACTAAATAAAGAAAAAAGGTAAGGACTAAATGTTTTTATTTTAGTTAAAATAAGATGTAATTCAGGTAGTAATGCTATGAATTACTACATTAATGGAAAGTAATTTGGGGAGGACATATCATCAGCTATGGTCAGAGTAATACCCAACCCAGTTTTTGGAAGTGAAAGCAACATTTAGTATATAAATGCTTGTAGTTTCCACAGGATTGCTTTTGAGGGACGATATCACTGTGCCAGAAGTCTTCCTCAGTTGCTCCCCAAGAAAAGGCAAGGCATTTAACCCTAACTCCTCCTCAGTAATTCCCCTATAAGCTTTTATGGCCAGCCTTCCCCCACCTGTTCCCAGTAAATGTGCAGAAGTGTAAATTGGGAATGTAAAGGAAGTGGAAGAGCACTCCATTTTTCTCTTTCCACATTTGATTTATCTTACTTTTGGTGGATCACTGCTGACTTTTTGTTCTGTGAAACAAAAAATTCTTCTCCAGCCTTTGCTAGAAAAGGCTTGGCAAAGCAGGAGGACTGAAAGTAACTTTCTTAGTTTGGATAATGCTAGGCCATATTTAGTGTGTTGTCTAAGTGTGTTCACTATGGCTGATTTGGTTTTGTTTAGTGTGTTGCATGAACTAAACTGTTACAATTTGTAAGCCATAGTTAATGATTTAATGTGTGAATATGGCAACAGTTTGATAGATGTATATACCACCTTTATTTTGTACTACTCAGCTGGCTTTTGGGCCTAGGGGAGAACTAAAACTCATAGTCTCCCCATTTCTAATCCGGCACCTTAACCCCTACATCAGACTGGCTCTTTTGCCTTCAAAACATCAACTTGTATACAGCAAATGAAGCAGTCAAATAACTTGATTTTATTTTCCATTTCTAAAACTCTGCTTACCACAAAATGCCAGTAGCACATAATTCAGAAGCCTGTGATGCCAATCTGAAAATGCTTGGTTATGCTGAGTTTTAGGTTAATATTAAAGTAACTGAGCCTTTAGGATTTAAATCTGTCAGTTTCATTCGTATTATCTTATAAAACTAATGTGATGATTCCTGATATTATCTGAAAGAAGGTGCAAAAAGTGGCTAAGCCAAATTTGTCCACACTATAAATACACTCTCAGAATACACTGCTTACATAAATAAGTGTGGGGAATAAAATATATTTACTCATAAGTATTCTGGTGCTCTCTTCTGGAAATCTGGAAAAATTGGGTTAATTTATCAACAGAACAAGGTCATGTAGAAGTCACTGCACTTGATTATAGCAACTGTTGAACATCCCTTGAACATCCGGAGAGGAAAGTTTCCATATGACTGCTGTTCCCTCACTTCTTGAAAAATGTTTTATAATAGGATGTGAATGTGTATATCCCATCAGAGCTCTTTTCAAAGATAAATGTTTTGGTCTGTATATGTTTAATTAGCAATAGAGTGGCTAGATTCAAAAGAGAAAAGGTCATTTCAGCAGATGTAACTGGTAGCTGTTCTGCTGTCCACTTCTTGGAATGATGTCCCCTCTGTGTTAAATGAAGCCTACTTTTAGATAGGAAGGGATTATGTTGCAGTTGTGGAATTTGGAATATTAACTGAAAGAATTTCCCTTCTTTCACAGTCCTTTCCCTTTGTACGTAAGAATGTACATACATGCATCTGTACCTAGGAGATTTACATGCCACTTTTTTCCCTTAAAGAACACTGTGCAACTTACAGTTAAAACAACATAGGCACAAATAATTATAAAGTTTAAAAAATGCAATTATTGCAGGAGACAGCTAGGATCAGCTTTGGAAAGAGCTGTTAGTCTGCGAAAGGTGCAGTTGCTTTAATGGTCCCAAGAGAGGTGCTTTGTTCACAGTCCCACATGTTGCAAAAGACCTCTTTTTGCACAGACCAGGTACATTCCATAGCCTGGGTATAATGCAGGCTAAGGTTCTTTCCCCAGGCCAGATCTCAGTGAGCAGGAACATCTTCAGAAAGGCTTACATGGATGTTAATGACCAAGTGGGTTCTTATAGGAAATATAAAGATCAGTGGAAACAACTCTGCATGCATGCTGCTTATACTTCCATATACTATTGTTCCAACTAATTGCTTCAGTCATTTTTTAATGTCCAGAAAATCTAGCAGTTCTGCAAGTTTTGTATGGTTTTCCTGCAACTGTATATTTTTCTATGTAATATGTTGTCCTGGGATTTTTTAAAAATAAAAATCTACCTTAATATGGTATCTTTTGAGACTTCCCTTAGATATATTCTATTTAAATACAAATTGGCTCTAACTTTCTTTTCATTGTTAATATTTTCCCAAGTATTTGCTACTTTTTGCAACGTTTTCTTGCTCAGGAATTAGCAGGCTCTGTTTCTTGCTTTCACTTGTGCAGGAGTAACATGGTGGATTATGGCACTTCAATGTAAAAGAGAGATCTTTTTAAAAAAAATCCTAGTCCCAATCTGTGCATTATAAAATTTGCTAGGATATAAAAACCAAGTGTAGCGGGGGAAAGTACAATGTGCTGAAATGCATAAGACAAAATAAATGGCACCCTAACTTAAAAATAGCCTTTAAAGCCCTACGTGGCATGAGGCCAGGTTGTTTGCTGGACTATCTCTGAGGGTATCTGCCCATCCCACCAGTTTGGACAAAGTGGGCATGCTCCAGGTCCCTTCCTTTAAATACTACCATCTAGTGAGATCTAGGAAATGTGCCTTTTCTGTGGCAGCCCTGTGAAACACCCATCCCCTGGGGGTCTGACAGGCACCCATCCTTTTAGCCTTGCAGAAGGGCGTAAAGAGATGGGTCTTCCCCCAGGCTCTGAGATAGGGTGAGATGGGAACCTGTGGATGGCTTTGTTGGAGGCATCCAAGGAGAATGGCTGAGATACCATTTTGGGGGGGGGGGGGGTTGATTTATTATTTTTATTGTTTCTTGGTATTATTGTGAGCTGCTCAGAGTTGTGTTCTAAGATGGGCGGCCATACAAATCTTTTAAATACAGTAGGTAGGGTTTGCTTTCTCTAGTTTTGGTAGAATTTGAGATACCAAAAAAATGATCACAAATCCTCTATGCAGATCAGGAAGAACTGTTTTTGAAACTTTAAATTATTATACCAGAATGACCTTGAAACCCGAAGCAGATGTTTAGCTTGAATAATGATTCTGTCTGACATGGAAAGATTATAAATCAAATTGTCTTCCTGTCCAGTATCAACCCATTTTCTGAAAGAATCCAGAATGATTAAGAATTTTTGTGGATGAACAGTTCCAGCAATACGGATTTTAATGTCCTCACATTGTTTCAATGTTTGTGGTATGCTACAAAACAGAAAATGATCAGGTTGTATAGCCCTATTTTGGGTCAAAAAGGGAAAGGTTCTGTAGGGTAGGATTAATCAAATGCATAGCCCTGCTCACTTGTCATGACCAGAGGAAGAGATGGAAGGCCCTAAGTTTGTCTCCAATGGGAGAGAAAGAACTATGCCATTATGGAGCAGACTGTGAGCATGTTAGGGCAGCTCTTGGCTGATCTTCAAAAAACTGGACTGGGAGACCATCAGGAAATCTCTGGATTTTAGCCACACAGTGAAGTTGAGAAAAATATTGTCAGAAAAAGGCAGTGGTAAACCATTTTCCTTTAGAGTGAAGAAAACCACATGTCCATCTTCCTGAAGTCATCAGAAATTGAGCTCTTTCCAAGGAGATTTATCTTTCCCTTATAAGGAACCCAGAGGGCTTTGTATCTTCTAGACCAGTGTTTTTCAAACTTGGCAACTTTAAGATGTGTGGACTTCAACTCCCAGAATTCCCCAGCCAGCACGCTAGACCTTTGGCTACCCCCAACATGCCTCTGCTTTGCCCTCCAATATTAATGGGACACGTACCAGAGCTATAGTGTGTATTGAGAGAGGACTTCGACAATATTGTTCTTCCAGTGGATCTTTTTCTCAACTGAAGAAGCAAACGGTGAGGCCAGGGAGACAGAAAGTGGGATCAGAAGGTGACGTGCCCCATAAACAAATTCCTGAGTCTTGTGGCCAGGATGTCCATCTTAACCCAGTTAGTGCTGAAAGCAGCCTCCATTAGATTAAAAGCACTAGCCAATGATTACATAATGCTGGCTGGGAATTACAGCAGCTGCAAAGGTGGGATCTAGGTTAGAGAACTTTGATTTATAGAACTGGCACATCTGTAGCACTGATGCCCTGAATGGTTCTGTCTGAATCACTGATAAAAACATGTCCAGGAGCAATCCTGTTCTGGTCATATTGGGCCTCAAAATCCTGTTGTCTTTACCACGTCTTAGCTAGTCCAGTGCAGGCATATCTCTCTCTCTCTCTCTCTCTCTCTCTCTCTCTCTCTCCCCCCCTCCCCTCTCCCCCCCCCCTCTCTCTCTCTCTCTCCCCCCCCTCCCCTCTCCCCTCTCCCCTCTCTCTCTCTCTCTCTCTCTTATAGGGAATGTGAGCTCTTGTAAATAAACTTTTTTCTCTTGCCCTTGCATTCCTTCCAGTGCATTTAATGGTTGGAGACTTCAACTGGGCTAGCTGCTGGAATAAAACAACAACCAGCTTTGTCATTTCAGTACGCCAGTGTGGTGCAGTGGTTAAAGCACGGGGAGGTGCAGGTTCTGATCCACCCTCAGTCACAGAAGCTCACTGGGTGACTCTCTCCTAGCCTAACCTACCTCTCAGGGTTGTTGTGGGACAAAACAGGCGAGAGAGCACTGTCTGCACCACCTTGGGCTCCTATACAAAAGGCAAGATAAAAATCTAATAAATAAATGTTCAGTCTGAGTCTTTCTCAGAGGTTTTTTTTTTTCCTGTCTCTTGCAATACATGAATTTTTGTACTTCTGCAGGCGTTCCCTCACATCTACAGATGGAACGTGTCAGAGGTACCAATTTAGCTCCATAAACTGCAATGCTCAGAGTCTGAACTTTGGAAATAGGAACAAAATGAAGGGGCTGGCATTCCCCTGTATTAACTGTTATGTTTATAAGAAATCAGATCTTTAAAACGATGGTAGCTTCCAAAGGATTGTCACATTTGTCTGTTATCGCAAAAAGAAGAGTTCTGTATTGCTTCAAGGACTGACACCTTTGTTGTGGGATGTAAATTCTCAGGCCCGTGACAGCTGTTTTGTTTCAGTTTGCTTTCTAGGGTGCCCTGAAGACCTAGCATTCAGAGAGTGGGGGGCACAATCAGAAGGGCAGACAGAAACAGATGCTCAGAAGTAACAAATGGAGTTCATTCCCAAAGGCCGTGGGCATCCAGAGACAACTCTCCCAAAAGCTCTCCAATCTGTCCCTAAAATTACTTAGCACTGCCTGCTCTGCCATGATCCTGCCCTTGTTTACCATCTACAGTGCAATTCTCCCTGCCTGTTGTCTTTATTTCAGAAATCTAATAGGAACGGTGAGGACCTTTGGTTGCAGATGTTATCACAGCAAACAAGAATCAGAGATCCTCGCAGGCCCAAAATTACCAAACCGAGACTAGTAACGTCTGACCCATCTTCTACTCAAATCTGACTTCCACATTATTGGATGCCATGCACCATACAAAAGCAATCGTTGACTACGAGGGGGAAAAACCCAGATTTCAAAGCAGTGTCTTTATTAAGCCACATTTGGTTGTACAACATCCCCAGAAGCTTTTGAGCGTCAGCAATTCTTCATCAGGCAAGTAGATTAGAAGAAAAGACATGAGAAGGGAATGTAGTTGTGGGAAACATGGTCGGTATGAGGTCAGATTGTAGGATAGTGACAAGGAACTCTGACAACAGACATGAATTGGGTTTATTATTCAGGAAGAGAGTCATGTTCCATTGGATTAAGGCTCTCCAAAAAGCTACTGGAAAAAAGTAAATGTGATATGGATCATCTTTCTACACAAGTAAAAAGGAGTCCTGGAACATCTTCCTGTTCAGGAAAATGAGTATTAAGCAAAATTTTCCTTGCTGCCTATATACTCCTCTGTTGGAATAATACAATCTTGATATGAAACTATTTCTTCCCATCTATAATGCAGGGATTGTTCAGCTGCAGCTCAAACAACTACTGTGCTAAGAATAAAATGTCTCTTTTGAAAACAGTTCATTCTGTTGCTGTCATTTAGCTTGCAGCATTCCAGCACATCTGGAGGACATCAGCTTTGGGAAAACTGACAAGGCATCGAATCCAAAAGTTTTCAAATAGAACTCCTGTATAAAGAAATGGTCACTATCATTTTTTCATCAGAATATGATGGTGCAGAGTTTATCCAGGACACACAGCAAACTTACTAGAATGGAAGAGGACATTGTAGCCCTTTTCAAAATATTTTGTTGCCCGAGATTAAAAATTGGTGTCCATAGATCCACTGGCCACTGAACCTTTGCAAGTGGCAACAGAAAATGTCCACTGCATCTTAGGAGAAGCTGGCCTATTTTGATACGAGTAGGTTGGCTGACAGGGTTGATACAGTATGACATGCTCAATTCTATTCTCTAATAAAAGGTATGTGAGGGGGGAGTAGCATTTAGAATAAATTACTAGAAGGCTGCATTGCTTTCCTACCCCCACCCACCAATATCTACCATTTGGGGCTAGTGCCTTGCTCTGCTTAATAGTAGGGCCAGCTCTGTAACCTCTTAGAAACATGTGAACAAAGAAAGCACAGAATACTGTCAGAATGATTACATGGGCACCTAGGAGCACGTCTTATTCTGAGGCTGGTTCCCACATCCCTACTCAGGATGTGCAACTTTTTCCAGGCTACAGGCTATTCTTGACCTTTGAATAGCGTATGGAGATTTCATTCCAAAAAGTAAAGAGTGAATCCAAGACCAAAACTGAATTGAATGTCTTTTAAATGTAAATCTATAATAGATAATATTACTATTCTCCAGTCATGTATTTTACTGTTTTCCTATCTACTGGATTAAACATTTCATTTTCAGCAACAACTTTTAGAGGTCTTCACAGACCACAACAAGGCTTCCTGGGATTAATATAGCCCTGGGGCTTCGGGGTGTGCATCCATGCTATAGAGATGATTTGTTTTCTGTTAGTATGATATAATAAGCTCAGCTTTTATGGCTTAACATGTTTGAAGCTTGAGGCAAACTCATGATCTATTCAGCTCAGTATTGTCGAAGCCAGTGTTTTTCAACCTCAGCAACTTTAGGATATGTGGATTTCAACTCCCAGAATTCCCCACCCATCTTAAAGCTGTTAAGGTTGAGAAACACTGGTCTGAGCAAACTTTTCAGCCTTTCTCAGCCCAACCTGGAGATAGCAGCAATCTTCTACCACACAAAACATCAGTTCTGCCAGTGAACTAGGATCCCTTCTTTCCCACAGATTCTGCAACTTGATTCTGTGAAAAAGATAGATGCTACTGATTTTGTGAATGCTATTCACGCATGGCCGAATCAGGCTGAAACAGCTACATGTTTGACATGCACCTTCAGTTAAGTCACACTACTGCATGAGAATAAGTGCCATTGATGCTGAAAACATGATTGTACAGAAAGGCCCTGATTACCGGATTGTAAAAGTAGAGCCTGTTTTGTTACTATGTGATTCTTAGTGTTCTGGTATTTATATCAAAAATTAATGTTCCTAAAGAATCAGCAAAGGTTGTTCTGGGCTGATTTTTAGTCTGTAGATGGAAATCAACAGTGTATTATGGAATACGGTTAACATGCAATAAGCACTATTTATTTAGGGTGGGAGTAGCAACTATCAGTACTGATGCCTTGTTGGGCAAAATGAAGAGAGAGAGGAAGGAGACATTCTTTTCCAATGTAAACAAGAGAGGCACGACCTTAACATTTTCCCAGTGAAATGAATGAATGCTTAATAAGACAGAGATGATCCCTCCAGTATTTTGCATACTGTACTGCTGCTTCAGAATCAGCAGGGAGGCAAGTTCATTATGAAATCCTGGTCTGTCTCTTCAGAATTGACACTTGGGTGAAGTCAGCCCATCGGCTCCAGTGCTAAGCACTGCTGAAATGTACTTTCTTTCTTTCTTTTCCACTTCTCATACATCAAACTAATTCCTCTGACAGTCACTGCAGCTCAGATCTTGCTGGCTTGCAGACAGGGATCCGAAGGAAAGAAACAGAGCCGCTGGAATTCCTTCTCCAAAAAAGAAAAGAGGGGGAGAAAAATCACACTCGTACCATATTGCTGGATTTTCACATTTTAAGTGAATGTGATCAGGAACTGGAATTTTGTTCAACTGACTTATTAATGTTAAAATATGGAAGAGATTTGTTGTTGTTGTTGTAAGATGTGTAGGACCAAGTTAGGGACAGATTGTCATGGAGAAAATCCAGCTATGTGGTCACCTAAGTGTCAGCACCAACTTGATGGCACATAATTGGTCTGTTTTTGGAGGTTTATTCTGCATGTTACAAAATATTTTAAAGACAATAGGTAAATTGGAATTATTATTATTATTATTATTATTATTATTATTATTATTATTGATGGATAGATTTCTTTAGATCAAACTTCAATAAAATTCAGAGAGCCTCCTGTACAATATACAAAGGAGATCTGATCCAAGAGGCTACAGAATTATAGAGGAGAGAGAAATAAATACAACTCTGGCCATACTGATAAGCAAAGTTAGATGGATGCCTCGGGCAGCTAATTCTGATGGCATGAAAGACTAACAAATGCTTCATGATTCTAAGGAGAGACTCATAAGGTATTCTGCATTATCACTATTCATCACCATCACTACCACCCTGAATCAATCTACTGTAGGATAACGACTTCTTCACTGAATGTTATGAACCATAACTAACCACACTAATCAGACAGGGGTTTTTTTACTTCCAGTTTAGGGCTGAGAGAAAGTAACTAGCTCAAAGTCACCCAACCAGCTTCCATGCTTAAGGGAGGACTAGAATCTGGGTCTCTGGGTCTCCCTGCTCCTTGTCCAGCATCTTATCCAGTACCCCCCTCTGGCCCTCTTATTCTGCCATATATTTTGCCCTTAATGCCAATCTGAGGTACTATGAACCTTGATAGGGTAGTACCCTTCTTGCTGATCCTCAATCAAAAAACAATAACCTAGTCATCCTTGAGTAAAATCTAACTTAACCTAGAGTGTATATTGTCCAGATGCTGCTGGACAACTCCCAACATCCCTCACTATTGGTCATGCTGGTTGAGGTTGCTAAGATTTGGTGTCCACCGAAATCTAGAGAGACGCAAGTCATTCATGACCAAACTAGAGGAAGAGATTTCAGCAGGGCTGTGCAATTTAAATTTTTTGATGAGATCATCTCTTATTAATTAAATTTTTTGATGAGATCATCTCTTATTAATTGTGAAAAATCTCTGCAAGGTAGGACGACGTTCCATATGTGACATTCCATAGATAAAGCTGAAGACAGGAACATCTACCAGGGAAAGGTCAAGAGCATCAAAACGGCAGGTACAACCAGGCACTCAGCTCCACCTATTTTACATACATCTGATGTGTATTTAAAAGGGACGGAGCTTCAATACGTGGCCATACCCGCCATTTCAACACTTTTTGTAATATAATTTTTATTAAGAATTTTGATTACAAAAGTAAAAACTAATACAAACTAGAGAAAGAGAAGAGAAAAAAAGAATATAGAAGTGACTTCCAACCTTCATCACAACAAGTATAAACAAATTTAAGAACTCTTTCGCACCTGTAAGATTAAACATATATCTCTTCATCCCATATCCCATCCCTTATCTATAAGCATATCCATGAAACTTCAACTTTTCGAATCTGGTGTCAGCAACAAGTCTGTAAAGGGTTGTCAGAACTTTGCCAAAAAAGTCTTATTTTCACGTCGATCAAATAAACCAACTTTACATTCCTCCCTTTTACTTCTAACAGTCTTAATCTTTAATTAATTAATCAATCAATCTCTATTTTAACATTTTTGAACCACCTTTGCAGATTGAAAATCCTGGGGGAGGATCTGACAATTCAGTATGTTTAATCAAATCAAAACTTTTTTTTTACTTGAAAAATTGTAATGTAAATTAACTAAAAATAAGCCATGGTTATAGGTAAAATACTGGAATTCTTTATCTGTATGCACAAGTTTCCCTCCACTCTAGCTCCTCCAGAAATATTGGTCTACATTTCTCAGCAGCTTCCACCAAGTACATTTGTCACAAGCATCTTAAACTTGTATGCACATAATGTGCTAAGCCAAAAGGCATATGGGTAGCCTCCATTTTGAACTTGCAAAAGCAAGAGATAAAATCTATGACAAGTCCAGTTTCTACACATTCAAAATTGTCGCCACTCTGTGTTTAGATGACACACTAACTCAGAGGAGCCTCCAACCCTGATTAACAAGTTGGACCCGCATTCTCACTAATATTTTCCTGTGGTTTAGTCTTAGAAAACCTATTTTTCATGTGATGCTGAGCTCACATGAACATTATATGGTAGTCTATTAAAAAGGAAAGCAGACCAAAATGTAAGGCAAAAAATCACCCCTAAGAAGAATTACAAGAAGCAATTAAAGAATAAAATTGGAATTTACCCTGCAGGAGCCATTAGGTGCAAAGCTGGAGCAGTATTTCTCAACCTTGGCAGCTTGAAGATGTATGGACTTCAACTCCCAGAATTGCTGGCTGGGGAATTCTGGGAGTTGGTCCATACCTCTTCAAACTGCCAAGGTTGAGAAACACTGAGCTGGAGGGATCTGGAAGTAGAGGGGTCTCTTCTCTTAACTGACAGAAACCAGACTCTTGCGGCTTACCATAGATTGCTATGCATGTCACTTCATTATTTGTGTTCATGTAATGCATGGTTTGGGTGGCCTCTGTGGGTTATCCCAATTAAAGAGCTTATAAATGGCGCATGAGATAATTAAGTTTAGCTTCTGGATGAAAACTTTCTTATTTTCATTCCCTGCTTGCATGCGTCTCCCAAAAATGTTGTTTATAAGCAAACACCCCGTTTCTAAACAAACATTGTGATATGAGGCACATGTGGTAACTGTGTATATGTTGAAGACTCATATGACCCATTCAAATGCCACTGGGTTTACATTGTTTGCAAAACCATGGTTTGCTTAACCACAGTTTATTAAATAAACCACAAATGGTGAGTCCTACCACATATTAAGCTGTCAACCTTGGTTTATAAAACTCAAGGGCTAGACAAGCACAACACATCCAGCCAAAATCAAGCAAGCCACCTTATGCCTTAGAGCAGTGTTTTTCAAACGTGGCAACTTTAAGATGGGTGGACTTCAACTCCCAGAGTTCCCCAGCCAGCAATTCTGGGAGTTGAAGTCCACCCATCTTAAAATTGCTGAGGCTGAGAAACACTGCCTTAAGCTGATGAAATCACACAGCCTTATGCTAACTATCATTAATTGAATAAGCTACTATTGGCAAAGTTAACATATTAAGCCATACATCAAACAAACCAGATTATGATTTGGTATGATATGCAAATGTTATGGTCTATTCAACAATCCTTTCCCCTCTTTGGAGGGTTCTACTCCTCCTCGTGACTATCTAATTTTCCAAGAATTAATAAATCAATTGGGCAGCCTTATCAATCTTATTTATTCATAATTTTGATTTATAAGGCTGTCCAATCCAGCCCTGATTCTGGATGGCATGTAAATTAAAAATGTACAGTTCCTAAAAATGAACAAAAGTAAACAACGATAAACCTAACTGTAACAGAAACCAGCCTACTCT
The DNA here is from genome assembly GCA_030867105.1 of Liasis olivaceus. Classification (NCBI taxonomy): domain Eukaryota; kingdom Metazoa; phylum Chordata; class Lepidosauria; order Squamata; family Pythonidae; genus Liasis; species Liasis olivaceus. Next base: position 16,605,554 of record CM061351.1, read on the forward strand.
AGCCAAAACAAACATCACACATCAGATGGGCACACCCTGACCTATCCCAGAGCATGGGGAAAAGCCACGTTTTCCAGGATGGTCTCAAGGCTGGCAGAGTCACGCTGGTCTGAACCTCTGGGGGGATATTATTGCAGAAAGCAGTTGCCTTACCTGAGAAGGTGCTCTTCCTAGGTCCCATCAGATGAATTTGTGTGACAGAGGGGACACACAGCGTGCCTGCTCTGTCAGCTCTTACCCAGTGGGCAGAAATGATGGAAAAGAGGCAGCCCCTCAGATAGCCAGCCCTTATGCCATGATGGGCTTCAAATTCAATAACCACCACTTTGAAGTGTATCCACTTCAAGTGTATGCTGGCTGGGGAATTCTGGGAGTTGAAGTCCACACATCTTAAAGTGGCCAAGTTTGAAAAACACGACCTTAGAGCAATTGGTGAAATCAGCCTTAAAGCAGAAGTGGGGAATATTTGAAACCGCCCGTAAAGGACATGCAGTGGCAGGACCAAAAAATAGCTTCCTCCCAAACTTTACCTCACTGCACTTCGCAAATCTGAGCATTTTGTCCTCTTCTAAGAGCAGATTCAAGCTGAGAATAAAATTGCCCAAAGGCTAGCGGGTTAGGAGGTGCAGTCAAGTAATGTGGTGAGCTTCACTCCTCTTCTCCAAAGGATCCATTTTTGCAAAGAGCCAAAAGTGATTTGAAAAAAAGGATAATTGCTATTTTGTACTTTGTAGAGCTGATAGAAAGTGAGGTCATATCACAGATTTGCCCATGGAAAACTTAATCATGGTTTTCTCAGTAAACACATTGGGCCATCATCTAACTACATCATCTGACCACACTGAAACAAAAAGTGGTTGATTGGTTTGTAGTTCAGTGTGGCATGAGATCATAGCCAGATTAAGACATTTTCCTGGATTCTCTTGTATACAGAAGCATTTTCTTTCATTAGCCCTAAACAGCCACACATTTAGCTTCAATCAGTTATCCTAGTTTTTAAGATTAAGAATATTTCCAGACAGAAACTGGCCTTCTTCCTCTTCATCCATGCAACAGCTTCACTCTACCAAGGGAGCATCTTCACTGCTATTCCCTGGGATCAGGGAGGATGAGGAAGAACAGGGAGTCCATTGTAATGGTATGCGGGAATGACCTTGGGAGACTGGGCCCAGAGACGGGGCTTAGAGAATGGTCAGATAAGAGCCAGCATAGCCCGCAGCTGGATAGTGGGCAGGGCAAGAGGCTCAGAAGAGACCCTCCCTAATTTCTTGGGGGTAAAAGAGAAGGGGGACATTTGTACTTTCAGACTTGCAAGATTCTGTTAATGTAGTCTTACAATAAAGTAGAATTAGCTCATCTGTTCGTATTTTCTGTCTGGTCTACCTGGTAAGGCTGACATCCATTTAGCTGACTAGTGGGGATGCAAAAGATGGGCAGATCATCTGTGTGCTTTCACAGTAGAGGAAGAAAAAATCTGATTGCTCTGAAGGTTGCTTCTCAACCACTGTAGAAGGTGGTTGAGAAGGTGGTGGTGTTGCAGCTCCAGAGGATCCTGGAGGAAACGGATTATCTGGACCCCTTCCAGTCAGGTTTCAGGCCTGGATATAGAACAGAAACAGCATTGGTCATACTCACGGATGACCTCTGGAGGGAATGGGATGGAGGTAGTGCATCCATCCTTGCTCTTCTTGACCTCTCAGTGGTTTTCAATACCATTGACCATGGTATCCTTTTGGGTTGACTTAGGGAATTGGGAGTGGGCGGCACAGTTCTGTGCTGGTTCTCTTCCTTCCTCCAAGGTCAATCCCAATCAGTGTTGATTGGGAGTGAGAGATCCAGCCCACAGCCCCTCCATTGTGGAGTGTCGCAGGGTTTGATACTCTCTCCGCTCCTTTTTAACATCTACATGAAACCACTGGGTGAGATCATCTACCACCATGGGATGAGGTATCATCAATATGCAGATGATACCCAGTTATACATCTCCATCCCAGGTGACTTGAGTGATGCCGTGACCACCCTTTCGCGGTGCCTGGAGGCTGTGGGGGTCTGGATGGGGAACAACAGGCTTCAGCTGAACCCTGGTAAGATGGAGTGGCTATGGATTGGAGGCCCCTCTGTATCTGAGAACTTACCATCTTTGCTTTTGGATGGGGTTGCACTGCCCCAAACAGACCCAGTGTATAATCTGGGGGTCCTCTTGGACTCGTGACTACTGCTTGAAGAGCAGGTGGCAGTTATGGCCAGGAGGGCCTTTGCCCACCTTTAGGTGGTGCACTAGTTACACCCCTTCTTAGATCAGGAGGCTCTCCGGTCAGTCACTCATGCCCTGGTAATCTCTCAGTTAGACTATTGCAATGCGCTCTACATGGGGCTACCCTTGAAGAGTATCTGGAAGCTACAGCTGGTTCAAAATGCAGATGCGCAGATGATTAGGTGCCCCTAGGATGGCACATGTAACACCTTTGCTGTGGGAGCTGCATTGGATGCCAGTTTGCTTCCAGGTCCAATTCAAGGTGTTGGTTATTACCTTTAAAGCCCTACATGACATGGGCCTAGGTTACCTGAGGGACTGTCTCATCCCCATTACATCAACTTGTCCCACCCAGTCAGGCAGAGAGGGCATGTTGCAGATCCCATCAACGAGGGAATGTTGGCTGGTGGGGCCCAGGAGGAGAGGCTCCTCTGCCGTTGCCCCCGCCCTTGGAATATTCTCCCCCCAGAGGTGTGGCAGGCCCCTACCCCCCTGGCTTTCCAAAAAAGGTTTAAAGACCTGGCTCTGTCAGTGTGCATGGGGTGATATGGGCACTACCCATCCCTGAGGGTGGTTAGCCCCCTGATGATACTCCCTGGAATTACTTACCAATTCTCCATCTTCTTGGAACCTATTTATTTTTAGGATTGTTTTTATGTTGTATTTTAATGAATTTTTGTCTCGTTTTAAACTGCCCAGAGTCATTTCATGAGATAGGCAGTGACAAATTTGATTGATAGATAGATAGATAGATAGATAGATAGATAGATAGATAGATATTTAAAAATGGAGGAAGGTGGCAAGGCACAATGGCATCTTGGCTCAGGATGGAGAGGGGAAATCCAGGAGACAGGAAATCATTGGCTCTGCAGCTCAAGAAGAATCTTAAAATGGAAGAGTTGGAAAGGATCTTGGAGATCAATGAGCCCGGCTACCTAGTGCAACATTCCTGACAGATGGCTTCTGGTGAAACACTTCCAACAAAGGAGAGTCCACCACACCCTGAGGGAATCTGTTCCACTGCTGAACAGCTATTACCATTAGGATTTTTTCCTGATGTCCAGCCAAAGTCTATTTCCTGGTCATTTAAATGTATTGTTTCTTCTGGAACAACTATGAACTATTCTGCTACATTTTCTACCAGAGACCCTTCAGATACTTAAAAACATCTACCATGTTTCTTGTGGTCTTCTCCAGGTTAAACATACCCAACTCCCCCAACCATTCCACATCATTCTTTTTCTTCCAGGCCCTTTATCTTCTTGGCTGGCCTCTTCTGGATACACTCCATACCTAAAAACATAGTGCTTATAACTGGGCACAATATTCTAAGTGTGGTCTGACAAACATAGAGTCGAAATGAATAATTACTGCTCTTGTTTCTGATGCTACACTTCTGTTGATGCATCCTAAGATTGCATCTGCTATTTTTGCAGCACCACCCTATTGGCTCAAGTTCAGTTTGGGATCCATCAAGACACTGACGTCCTTTCTGTAGATACTGCTGCCCAATATGGTCCCACTTTCAGAAACTCTGAAATACGGTATTTGTACCATTTCCTCTGGAGCAGCAGCAGCAGCAAGTTAATTGCCTCAGCTTGTGAAAAGCTCCAGAAACCCTATGGCATCGTGGGGACACAGGGTCATGATGCCAATCCCAGATTGATGCAGCTGTTATGTGTGGAAGGGGTCTTAGGGAGACAGATGAAAACTTCACTCTATCCATTTTTCCCATGCCATGCATAATTATATATATACAAAGTGATCATGTGCCCCACTCTCAATTTCTGATGGGAGCAGCAAGACTGTCAGTTGCACCAATCTTCTGCTTGGTAGAATAAATGTTTATAAAGATTCATAGTCAAGTTTGCGCTCTGCATGAAGAGGATGCTTTGTCTTCCTTAAAGAATCATCTACCTGTCCTCACTCTGTTGGTTGCAAGCTTGACCTCAAAGCTTCCTGTGAGACCTCTGATTTCCCACACATTTCTATCAGGGTCAATATTGCTCCTTGATCAGTGCCAACTCCCTAAGCTGGTCTAATTTACAAGCAGCCACCTACTTTGCCCTAAAAAGAGACACGCTTTTGAGTTGTACCAGTTGTATGGATGACTCATGCTGTGTTTGCTTCAAATCGTTAGACAGTTTTGCTTTGCCTTGCTGACCCCCCATTCCACCTTTTCTGAACAATGGGTACAAAATTAATAACTGCAACTGCCTTTCAAAAACTTTTTTGAGGCATGACCTCTTCAATCGGGGTCACAACCACACTTCATTTTTTTCATTTGACTTTCCACAAAATCAAAGCCAGATTTCCTCCTGAAAACGTAACTCTTCTCTTTCCTGGTTTTTCATCATTTCTTAACTACATGGCTCCACAATTTGGTATTCATCCTCCCCCGACAGTGAATAGTGTACGGAGAAATGTCGATATAAGCAAAGAGAGGTGACCATCTTTTTAAAGAGGATGATTGAAGTGGTATTATAGAGCTATCCTTGTCTGCAGGCTACTCATCCATCTCTTTTGTTCTTCCATTATTTCATTATTCCATTATTTCTGGAGACCAAAAGGGATTCAGCTGGAATCACTGAAGGATTCAGGTTCTTGAATCCTTTAGTGATCCTTCAGTAGACCAGCACTAGGATCCTGGAAAAGGTTGTGTGAAATAGAGAGGACCCCAAAGGCTTGTGCACATCCATCAGACACCTCAAAAAGTTGTTCTCAAAATTGTAGTTTTTAAACTGAAAGAAAACAAAGGATTACATATATGTCTGAAAGGTAATCATTTGAACTGTATTAAATTTTAATGAAATGCAATTAATTGGCCCACCACTCAATGGCCAATCTAATCTTTGGCTTGCAAATCTGCCTACCCCCGAATAAAGTATATTGTATGAGGAAAGCCTTGTTTGTCTATAGTAGCCAAAAATCAGAAGGAGCCTGGTTACAATTTTTCCAAGTAACAAATAAAAGTTGTTAGTTGGAAAAGGTGCTTCCAGACTGGTGCTGATTTTTGACACCCCTGTATTAAATGAAGTGAGTAAAAACAGCTCAGGAACAGCAGTGATTACAGCAATTAATTAGGTTGAAAAACTAGCAGTTTAATGACCCAGCACTTAGAAATGGTATTACCAGCATTCCTGTGGCTTTTTACTACATGTAGCTTTCCATTATTTTCTCAGCATAAAATCACATATTGGAGAAGGAAATAGGTTTGTTTTGTTTTGTTTTGTTTTGTTTTGTTTTGTTTTGTTTTGTTTTGTTTTGTTTTGTTTTCCCAGGTGCCCGGTTCGATTCCTGGCATCTCCACATTAGCTTGAAAAAGATTTCTGGCTGAAACCATGGAGAATTGATGCATGACTTCCAGTGATTTAAAAAAAAAATCCCCTGAAGGGGTAGGATCAACTTTTTGGCCCATATTTTGGGATTAGTGGAGAGCGCTTGAGGCGGGAATAGGAGCAGGAAGTACCTGGAAAGCAAACCACCCCCTTTTTCCAAAATTAAATCCCCGAATCCTCCCCCCATGGCCCCCTTGTGGGACTGGAATTCAGCAGCAAAAAGGCAGAATTTCAATGGCACGATTTTGGTTTGTTTGTGGGTCAGCTGGTCTCCCTGAGGCCTTCTGTTCTGATTCCCCTCTTCTTCAAAGAAATGAAAACCATGCATGCTGTTGGCAACCAACCATTTTTCTGCTGAATATCAGTGGCATGAGCTTGGAGTACCACAAATGGGTGACATATCACATCTTCTATATTCAACATGAGGTTTCCTTCAGGTACATAAAGCATTTGCTGGAAAGAACTGGTAGGAAGAGATTGGATCTCCCCTGTTCACGGTTTCTCTTTTCCTAATCTCACCTGCCAGATTGCCTGCCTGCCTGCCTGCCTGCCTTCTTAGGTGGGCTCCAACATGTGAAGAAAGCCTACATGAAAATTGGATCAGGAGGGCATGGAAAGTGTGAAATACTTCCTTGTATCCTTCCCTTCTGTTCCTGCATTGTATCTGTTTTGTTTTTAGCTATGCATTTTTATCTTATAAAAGAACGGTATATGTGGTCCATTTTCCCTAAGCTCTCAAAGAGAGAGAGAGAGAGAGATGACATCATGTCGTGCCCCCATCTATGAAGTTATAGATGATATACCCCTCTACAAGTAGTCCTCACCTACCAACTGCCTCATACAGCAACCATTCTAAGTTACGATGGTGCTTTGCAACAATTCCTCGAATGTATGACTATTGCAGCATCCCTCAGTCATGAGATCACCATCTGTGTACTTCGCAACCGTTGTGCAAGGCAGAAATAAAATTGTAAATCATGGTCACATGATTTTTCAGTTAGTGACTGTCGCTTTGCTTAATGACTGAAGAGGAAATAAGGTCATAAGCACAGTTGTGGTCATATGCTTTTCCACTTAGCAACTGTGGCACTTAGAAACTGAGTTGCTGGTCCCAATTATGGTCACTAAGTGAGGACTACCTGTATTTGTATACAGTGTATATCCTATGTGGTGTTTTCAGTTACATTGACCACCAGAGGGCAGTACATGGCTGGCTTGATACTTATTGGGAATCATTAGAGTTTTCTAGGCAGATCTTCCTCAACTGCTACTTGAACTCATGGACCAGTGCACTTTCAATTACTATATGCATTAGCTTTAGGAGCTATCCAGGTACTAGTGCTTGAAGGCAGGAATACAGGTAGTCCTTGCTTACCGACTACTCATTCAGCAATCATTTGAAGTAGTGACGGTGCTGAACAAGTGGTACTGTCCTGTTTCAGGTTTCAACCATCCACACTCACACATGGTTGCTTATGGAATTTAGCAATTTTACTCTAAGGCTGAAGAAATAATAGCAAACAAAGGAATGTAAACAAAACTGAGGGTTGCCTGAAGAGTTTGCTTTCTAAATAGGAATGCACAGAAGAGTAGTCCAAATCCAGAGTTCTGAGAGCCAGGTCAGGGTTGTCAGCCAGGCCAGAGGTCAGAGGTTCAAAGTTTCTAACATGAACAGCATTTGCAGGAACATTATGCAAGAGCCAGAGGTCAAACACTGTTTCCAGCAAAGAGGGCATAGGTCAGATCTGCTTCTTAAATAAGGCTATAGCCAGCTGTCACTAATCAGATTTACTCCCTTGCTTGGCAAGGAGCCTAATAGACCTTTGCTGCTCTGCTCTCTTCTCTATTCGTTGGGTACAGGGGCTGGAAGGCCTGACATCATCTTCATCGAACTTCTCCAGCTGCTCAGGTGGTGCCTGTGTTTGATCAGCCTCATGTGATTCCCGGTTTTGTCTCTCCTGACACTGACATTCCAGAGGCTCAGTTGGAGTAGCTTTTTCAGGTCAGATTCAGATTCAGAATCTGAGTTCTGAGCCTGGGCCATAACAGGTACTTACAACTTGTCCTCAAAGTTCTGGCCATTGCAGCACCCCCACAGACACATAACTGCAATTCCAGGACTTGGCAATCAGCTCGCACTTACGATACTTGCAGCATTCTACGGTCATGTAATTGCCATTTGTGACCTTCCCTACTGGCTTCCCACAAGCAAAATCAAGGCAGGGAAGGTCACAAGTTGCTCTGGTAAGTCCCCCCACCTTCCTGCGCACCGCACCACACCCTCTTTACCTTGGCCTCCTGTGCTTATACCAACCCACACCCTCCTTCCCTCAGCCTCCCTGCACTCACACAAGCTTGCATCAACCCACACCCTCCTTCTCTCGGCCTCCCTGCACTCGTGCCACACTGCAGTGCCCCCCTCCCCCAACTTGTGTGCAGCCTGTGCTGGGCCTCCCAGGGCCTCCCCCACTGACCTGCAGCACCTCCTCACTCCTTATCTGGGACTCCCACTTAACGACCTGTGTGGCTTGGGGTTGTGATGGCAACCGGGGCTGCCTGGATTGCCATCACTAAGCAATGCAGTTACATGATGTCACGCTTTATAACTGCATCACTTAGTGGCGGCTATTCCAGTCCCAATTGCCGTTGTAACCCAAGGACTACCTGTGCAGAGAATCTATTAGAATGGTATTTATGATCCTCCTTCCCTTAAGCTCTCAGAGAGGAAGAGATACAGATGTTACATTATGTCATATAATGTAAATTATGTCCTGTGTGTGCATTACATAATGTGTGTATCCAGCTCTAGATGTCATCTTAGGGCCCTTTTGGATACAAGGAATTCCAAGATGAAGAAAAGAGATGAGCGTGAATTGTTCTCATCCATTAATCTTGAGGCAATCCTTGCTTTGGTCTCCTTGCACACACAGTATACTCGAACCTGATCTGTGAAGTCGGTGAGGCTTTCTGCCTGTTGTACTGAGAAACCACACCACCCATGAAGCACCTCTAATGTCACTTCATCCCCATGGATAAAACGCTGGGGTAAAGGACCCAGTCAAGCAGGAGAGTCTCCCCTTCTGCTTTCCTGGGATGTCCCTACCCCAACCGACCTGTTGATCCCTACACAGAGGAGGTGACACTGGCTGAAGCTGTGGGACTGTGTCACTTCAGCCAGCACCATTCTTCATGTGGTGTGTCAGCAGCCATGCCGGCAGATGGCTCATGGGATGGAGGTGTTGACACTCCAACCAGCGCTTCCACCCCACGTGGCCTGCCCCCATGCCTGCCAACAAACCACGCTGTCCTGCATGTTGAACCCTCTCAGAGCAATATGAGTCCTACAGAGTTGTAACATGAAAGTCCGTGGGCTACTGCTGCACAGAGAAAGCCCTCAGTACTTTGATAATTAAAAAACATTTTTCAAGTTCCTAATAGTCTGCTATTATACTCATGGCAGTACCGTACTTAAACCCATAGAAGTAAAATCATCTTTAATGGTGAAATCTTTAAATAGTTCAGATCTTTTGTCTTATCCCTTATTTGTGTAACCAGGGTGATATAGTGCTTAAAATAGGGGCGGGAAAACTGAGTGCTAGTCCTGCCTTAGGCATGGAAGCCAGCTGGGTGACCTTCGATCAGTCCCTCTCTTTCAGCCCTCAGAAGGTGAAGGCAAAGGCAAACCATTTCCAAAAATCTTGTCAAGAAAACTGCAGGGACTAGTCCAGGCAGTCATCAGGAGTCAAGACTGACTTGAAGGTATGCGTACACACACCTACCCGTATTCAAAATCAGTGTAATGTGGTTGGTGGGTTGAATAGTTGGCTTGAGGTAAGTGACTATCCTGTATTTCTTTGCCAATATACAGTATATATTCAAGGAATTGTGGTAGTGGTATCATTCTTATTTTTTATTATGGACATTTTGATTGGTTCACTGAGCAGAACATCTATTCCCTAAACAGGACATTTTCAAGCAACCATCTGTGTTAAATCTAATTAGACCAGAGGGATAATTTCTTTTTCACTGCAATGTATTGTTTTCTGTAGCAAAATATGCCTATTTACAGTAAATACAATAATGTCTGCAGTAAATTAACTTCCACATTCAGAAGCACAGATGGAATTGTTTGCACTTTTCCCTTCACCAAAAATTGCTGCATTTTCCATAGTGAAAGTATAGAAGCTGAATGCTTAGCATATTTTGAGGCATTCATTCAGCAAACAGCATCACGGATTTGCAAGCAAAGGAACTCTGATTGGAGAATTGACTTGTAATCAGGAGAGGAATAACCATGTTTTGCAGTATGTTTCTAATGACTCTAGTATGTCATTTTATACATTTATAGTTCTGCAATATAATTTATAGAAATGCTTTTTGAAAAAGAAGCAAGGCTAGATTGCAAAGAATCACCTTTATCCGCTCTATCTATCTATGAAATTTGGTGTAGTGGTTAAGGCATCAGGATAGAAACTGGGAGACCGGGAGTTCTAGTCCCACTTAGGCGCAAAGCCAGCTGGACGACTTTGGGCCAGTCACTCTCTCTCAGCCCTAGGAAGCAGGCAATGGCAAATCGCTTCTGAAAAACCTTGCCCAGAAAACTGCAGGGAATGGTCCATGAGAATCGAACCTGATTGAACAGATTAAAAAAAAAAGAATTTTTTAATAAGGTAAAAGTGATACAAATATTAGAAAAGAAACAAAGAGAGTAAAGAAGAATAGTGAAAAAGAAAGAAGAAAGAAGAAAGAAGAAAGAAGAAGAAAGAAGAAGGAAGGAAGGAAGGAAGGAAGGAAGGAAGGAAGGAAGGAAGGAAGGAAGGAAGGAAGGAAAGGTTATAAAGAAGTGGCTTCTGATCTTTTTAATAGAATTTTTAAATAGAAATGCAAGGGCAACCCATAAGGAATTGATATCCCCAATTCCCAACTAGGAGATGTAAAATGTTAATTAGATCTAAGATAGAGGCAGTAAATTTATCAGCAGTTATTATCCCTGAGTAATAGTTAAATTGCTGAACAAGCCATAGTGGTCTGGTTGGCATATCACATTAAGCCAAAGACAAACAAATCATGGAATCGAGCCTTTGAGGACCAGGTGCTGGAGACAATGAGGGATGAGAGACAGTTATCATGGTCTGACTGCTAAGATTTTAAAATATTTGATTGATTAGAATTGGAGACTGAATGATGGACTCTTGGTGTGATTCAGCAAGTTGCAGTCTTAACAAATACCTTTCTACAATGCTCAGAGAAGAGCTGAGCTGACCTTTGTCCATGATGCAAAGCCTGCAAATTCAGTGTTAAGAAAATTTAGAGGATGCAAATTCCGTTTCAAGCATGTTCTCTTTACATCTGTCCCTGACAGATTGAATTATTTATGCTGGGACTCAAAATAACCCCTCCCTTCTCCAATGGAAATTAATTTTGATGAGCGTAGCAATGGGGAGCAGACGTCAATGGTGCCCAAGAATAACCCAGTAAGGCGGCAGCCAATGGAGACCCCAAGATCAATAATTCTATCACCTGGAATTGCATTGAGGTCTGTTTATGGGGAAAGGGTGTTCTCAATGGCTGGGTTCAGCTAATATGCTTAGAGGCCTAGCAACTCCTTGTGTATAACATGCTAATTGGTTGGTTAATTTTAACCTTGATTTGATTGTGTTAATTTGATTCCTTTCTTTTTAATGGCTGAACCTACTGTACATTTCATTAGCTTATTTTACAACATATTCTGTGAAACCCCGCAAAATGGGTTAATTCAGTAACAAGGGTAAGCATGTTAGGTGAACCGAGCCCACCTATAGAAAAAAGGCACGGCAGTTTTCAACTTGTAGCAATGTCACCAAGTAAAACAGCAGGTGGCGCTAAAATATCTTGAATGTGCTTTGGTGCAAAGTGAAAAAAGTCACAAGATAACTTATGTGCTTGGCTTTGAAGGAACTTTGTGATTTCAACATAGCTTTCCTTATCCCCAAACCGTAGCCATTTCTTAGCTTGTGCAAGAGTTACACTTCTTCAGTATCAACAGCTAAAATATCAAAGTTGGTGTGACTAAAGTTTTAGGTGAAGTTCAAATCTTTCTATTCAACAGTCTTCTCATGTTAGAATGAAAATGCCTGCCTTTTTCCACCAAGAACATGAAATGGACCTCTTCATAAAGCAGGCTTTTCTCCATTTTGGAAAAGGGAGAACAGTGAACGTGGATAGCCAATGTATTGGTTTCAATGTGTTTGGCCCCTGTTACATTATATGAGAGAATGGGTGAAATATACACATTTTCTTTTTCTCCATCATGGAAAGGTGATTGAGGGTTGACAAAATAAAGATGGTCACCAGCTTTTTCTGGTCATAATCCTGACCTTGTACAGCCTTTTCGGGGCAGAGCACATCATTCTACCACTCTACTTTTTCTAGAATGGCCAGGACAAACATAACATTTGATTGAATTAAGGTTAATTTAATTTAACTGACATTTCATTAACAGCATATACAGGGTGTACCAAAGGTCAGGTTTCATAGACCAAGTCAAGCCCTATAGACCATTTATTATACAAATTACATTAAATGTTCAAATGAGTTGCCATTTTCTTCTAAACACTTCCTTACTTGGTTAACACATTATCTTTGAACATTCCAAAGCACAGTAACATTTTCTCTGGAAAAAAATATTAATTAATAAAACATATTGTGATTGGCCTATGAGGCCTGACTTTTGATGTACGCTGTATACTTACTTTCCCATGTATTTAATAACTTCCTGTTGCTAGTACATTAAAAATCACCATTTGGTGGCAACTAGTAAACTGACTTTAGAAACTCCATCTAACCTTTGGTGGGGGGTGGGTTCACACGTGGTTCTAGGATCTCAGATTGTGCCCTCCCATTCTAAAACACAGTTCTTTATGTCAGTGTTTCTCAACCTTGGCAACTTGAAGATGTGTGGAATTCAACTCCCAGAAGCACTCTAGCTGGGGAATTCTGGGAGTTGAAGTCCACACATCTTCAAGTTGCCAAGGTTGAGAAACACTGACATAAAGAGCTGTGTTTCTGGAAGATGCCATGTTGGGGAAACCTGTTGAGCCAGTCACACAGAGAATGGCTTCAGCCTGTGATACTGAGCAAGCAAAGCAGGTTTAAACCAGTAGGTTTTAGAAACAGATGTGCTACATGAACCTACTTGCTTTCTTAAATAAGCATGATACCATCATGTGCACCCCCTGCCCCCGTGGAATAGGAGAAATATTACTCACCTTAAAAAAATATTTTAAAAAGAGAAAGATAGCCTTCAGTATTAATTTAAGTTTGAAATATCTTGGTTTCCAGTAGTCCAATATCAAAAACTTAATACTGTAATAAGTTTAGCCAAGAGTTTTCTATTTGCCAATCTTTATCATTAAATACAAGCCTTATATTGTTCCAGATAAGAGTTTAAAATGTTTTCTGGAGCTAATGGAATGAGTACAGTGGTACCTCGGGTTACGAACGCCCCTCCTTATGAATTTTTCGGGATACGACCAGCTCTGGCCCCAAAAATTTACCTCGCCATGCGACCTCCGCCTCGAGCTACAAACCGGATCCGCAGCCATTTGCCCTGCTGCCACGTGGTCGCAGCTTCCTGTGGGCAAGATCGCAGTAGCAAGGAGACGTTCGGTGAGGCTTGTGGTGTGTTTTGTGGCGTTTGGAAGGTTTTTGGTGTGCTTGTCAGCATGGCTCCAAAGAAAATGCAGAGCGGGCTTGGCAAGAATAAGGCTTTGAAGAAAAAAGTGGGGAAATTTGCCTCGTGGTGCGACCAAATTCGAAGGGCGGATTAGCCGTATTTACATTGAACCTTTTTAGTGCATATAATAGATTAAATCCAAATGTAGTTGATACAATGTGTAATGTATACAATGGTAACATTCTATTAATTTCAGTAGAAGGCATCTAGATATTTAGTTCATTGTGTTCACCCAACATACTAAGACTCTTATTTAAAAGTTCAGAATGACATTGGGACCTGGATCATCAAACAGAATACAGATAAAGTACAGTGCCATAATCTCACTTTGTATTCAAGAGGTTAATTGTATGATGAGGACTCTGTTATTCTTTTTAAAGTTTAGAAAAATCACAGGAAGCGACAGCTACAAAAATCACTGGGAAACCAGTCAAGATGGCTGCTTTTACCCCAACTACCTTCAACTTTTAGTCTTCTTTCACTGGATTACTCATTTTCCTGTGGAGTAAGAACAGTGAATTGTCCTCTGAAAATTTCAGTTAAAATTCTCTTAACTGGGCTTGCTTAAATATATGATTCCATCTGGAATGATTAAAGGAACAGACCAAACTTAAGCAAAGAGAATTTTCTGAATAGTAGTATAATATAGGCATCTTGCCTAAGCCAGCATCTAGCATGGGTCTCTCTGAGGTGCGTGGGGGCAGCAAATTACACGTGTGCATTGCAGTGTTGCAACACAAATTCTGCCATTTCATACTTGCGTCATGACATCATATGCAAGTACATAAGGGACAGATTTTGCATCATGATATCATGATGCACATTTTGTCAAATTGACAAAACCACTGGTACCCATAGCATCTTGTTAAAGCATAGTCTCCTTCCGGTTTTGAGACCCACTCTTTCTGAAAGCTGATGGCATCCATGACTACAACCATGTTGTGTTCTTAGCACCAATACCCAAGGAGTTTTGGTTCTGTTTTCTTTGGAGAGAGGGGGAGAGAGAGAGAGAGAGATCCCTAAAATGTCTTGGTGATGCCCACCCAATTACTAAAAAGGCCCAACCCTGCTTAGCTTTTTTGGTTAGATATTACTGCGTGCTTATTATATATTGCTTTTTAGAGACACTTTATATCTCTGTTGCATGATACACTAACTAGCCAACCCCATCTTACCCTAGAACGTTGTGTGAACTCACCCCATATGATTAGTTTATGGCTCAGCATAAAATTGGGTGAAATATGGAAGAAGCACATGCTGTGAATGCAACCTATTGCTATTGCTACATCACTGCTTTTGCCCCATAGAACTCAAAGTTCTGCCCCACAGCAGGCTAACCATTATGTGATTTGTTTGGATTTGGCTTAGCAGGATACATGAATACATCTGGGCGAGTATCCTGTCTTTAAGCTGGAGGTCCAAAAACTTCGTGATTCTATGGCTCCTTAAAATTATGAATTAATTTGTGTGACCCTTTTCCGTGAATGAAAATAATATTGGGCTGGATCTTCTATTGACTCTATTGGGGCTGGGGCTGGGGCTGGGGCTGGGGCTGGGGCTGGGGCTGGGGCTGGGGCTGGGGCTGGGCAAGAAACAAATGTACCATTTACTAAAAGATACATAACTTTCATCATATTTTCTTGACTTAGGCTTCCTTTTATCAGTCCAACTGATAGATTGATCCTCTTTAACTTTTTGCTTACCATCCCAGAAACCTTTTCAATTCTGAAAGGTTAGAAGTATAAAATAACAGATAAAAATACTGAACTTCCTTAACATGTACACTCCTATGGACATTTCAAAGTCTACAGATGTACTGCTAGACACAATGTCAGAACTTACCAGTCAATGTGAAACCATCTGCCAATCATAGTGGTGCTAATTAAGACTATGTTTCACTCCAGACCACCCTCCCCATTTAATTTCATCTAGCCCTTAGATATTTCCAAGACATTCCCTACCCAACCCTTTGCAAAGATTGGACTGGTGAGAAGACATGCTAACTGGTCAGAGTTGCTGGAAGATAGTACTTTGAGTATATTCCTACAATAGCACCTAACACTGGGTATCATCCTCTATCCATATTGTGGATAGAGTCAAAACATAATCTAAAACTGATTTAATTCTATGTACTGTCACATTTATTTGGAAGGATCTGAGGGAATTTAGGGGTTCTCCTGAATTTTTATGTACTATCTCTGAGAAATCCTGGAGAATTGGTTAAGTGCTAGATGTCATGACAATTGACTAAAAGAGTGCTTATCAATGATTTTCTTCAAACTGAAGTGAGATATCAAGTGGGATGTTGGAAAGTTCAGCCCTGGGCCCTACACTCTTCAATGCATTTATGAACAATTCAGATGAAGAGGTGGATGGAATGCTTATCAAATATGCAGGTTAAAAAATATGGTGGAAAAAACAGTATTCGAGAAGACAGGATCAAAATTTAAAATGATATCAATAGGTTGCAAAAATGAGCTGAAAATAACAGAATGGATTTAACAGGATCAAATGCAAAGTTCAGTTAAAAATCAATTTTATGTATTTATTTTATTTATTTACAGAACTTACATGGCCACCCATCTCATACAATGATTCTAGATGGCACTCAAGAAGCAATAAAAGCAGGATAAAAACAAAATCACCCTTTCCCCCAGGCACCAGACCAAACTTCCTCACAGCTCAATCCCCATCCTAGCTCAATTCTTGGAGGAAGAGCCAGGTCTTCACAGGCTTCTGGAAGGCCAAAAGGGTAGGGATCCCTTGGATCTCAGGGGAGAGGCTATTCCAAAGAGCTGGGGCATCCAGAGAAGGTGTGCCTCCAAGGTCCCATCAGGTGACAACATTTAAGAGAGGGGATCTGGAGTGCACCTACCCTATCTAACCCAGTAGGATGGGCAGATAACCTCAGGGAGATGCAGTCCCACAAATAACCTGGCCCTGTGCCATGTAGGGCCTTAAAGATGAGAACAGCACCTTGAATTGTACCTGGAAAGCAGCTGGGAGCCAGTGCAGCTCACACAGCAGTGATGTAACTCAGGTGAAACCTGGGGCACCCAAAACTGCATGTGGTGCTACGTTTGGGTCCAGTTACACCTTCCAGATGGTCTTCAAGGGCAGCCCCATATAGAGCACATTGCAGTAATGCAAAAAAGCATCTTGTGAGCATAGTGGATTACAACTGAATATGATGCAGCTGCAAAACAAAAAGGGAGATGCCCTATTTGCCTGCATCAGCAGAAATATAGTTTCTATAACATGAAAATAGTTCTTATGGGAGAGATCTGTGGAGACAGTACAGATTTTGGACAAATCAGGATCTAAGGTTTGCTGGCATCTCTGCACTGGTCTGAACAAAACAAAGCAAGACACAGGTCAGGATGGTATTGAAAGATCAACTTCAAAGACTTTGCTTCCATGTGCTCCAGCTAAGGGTGGATAGAAGTTCAGCGTCATTTGTATGGAAAGGGCCTAAGAATAACTATCGTATGCTATGTCTTGAAATAACTCTTCCACTCGTGCTGTCATTCTGGTACATTTATCCGGTTAACCCTCAGATAAATTTCCCCTTGAGGAGTACTGAAAAGGGTCGTATAATTCTGCTCCTGCAGTTGATACATCTTAAGATGACCATGGAGTGACCAGAAAAACAACAACAACCTAGAAACCTAGCCTTTTCTCCTTGCTTAGTCAACACAGCTGAATATTCTGCCAATTCAGTTTCTCACTGTATAGCTGTTGGCTTGTGATCCAGACCTAATTTCTCTTATGCTTTGCTTTTCCCAGTCATCCTGAGCACTGACAAACAGAAATTAATTTTGCACACAGTACTTGCAGGCTTAAATGAATCACCAATTAATACCACTCACCTTCAACTGTCCATCAGATGCATGTTTAATTAATGATGGCCATGCTTTACTCTAACTGTAGTAATCAATATGAGGTGAAATTCTCAGTAAAAGTACAATATCATATTGCTGTCTAGAGAGGGTAGAACTACAATGGTGATGAAGCCTCAAGTGCCCTTCTGAGTTCCTCAGGACTTTCTTATTTGTTTAGACAAACAGCTTAGCTACTCATTTTATTTTTACCCTTCTTATTTAACGAACACAGTCTCTGTAAGATTGCTGTCCATAAAAAAGGTCCGCTTGGCACCATTTATGGTCACTGCATGGTTGTGACAGCTAGAAAGAACACAGGCTGTCATTTTCAACGATCTCTCAGTGATAAGAAACTGCAAAGGCAACATCAACCAAAAATAACTAATTGGAGAGAATGTTAGATTGAAGATCTAAAAGGCCCTGTTTCAGACTTTTTAGCAAAGCTGGATGATTCATAACTCAGGATAGCAGAAGCTCAGTTTAGCAGTACATGGTTTCCATGCAATAGGCCCAAGTACAATCCGTAACATCTCCAGGTGTTTCCCATCTAAGATCATGGAGCCAGAAACCCCAGGGCTGTTTGCTGCCTTTGAAAGCCTTGATTGTGAACTTCAGAGACCTCCAGAAGTTATTACCAAATTGTAATTTTTAATGTGACAGAAGAGGAAAAATATACATTACATGAATGGAGATTAGAATCATAGAATCATAAATCATAAACTTGGCAGAGATATTTAGACCATCAAACTCAACCTGCTATGTGCAGGAATCCAAGTTAAATTAAATTAGAGTACCCCAGACAGACAGCTGTCTAGCTTCAATTTGAACATATCCAGTTAAGGGTAGCCCACTGCTGAGTAACTGGTTCCAATACTGAAATGTTCTAACTGTGAGGAAGCTTTTTTTCATATTCCATCAGAATCTGCCCTCTGAAACAACACACAAGATGTCTGGTCCTTCTTCTGTCTTATATTCTTTCAGCTATGTGAAGTGTCTTGTCATGTTCCCCTCAGTTTTCTCTTCTCAAGGCAAAATATTGTCAGCTTCTTTCATTTCTCTTCAGAGGACTTAGTTTCTAATACTCTCATCAGCCTGGCTGACATTCTCTGAACATGTTCCAATTTTAATCCTTTTTAAAATATACTATCCAGAACTGGACCCAGTATTTGAGGTAGAATCTGAACAATGCAGAATAAAAAGTCAGCATGGTAGTTGTCCATAAGGAAGAGTGTCAGGACACAAATACACACACTGTGTATATATTTACTGGTAATGTTTCAATGCAAATAGCAAAGGACAAAGTTTGCATCACAACATTCCTCCCCACCCCTCAATACAAGGACTGTCCTCAGAAAGTGGGTAGACAAACCTTTGAATGGTATCCCCTAAATGCAATTTATTGAGGAAATTTTGATTTTTACAAATGGGAAAGAGAAAATCTTTAAACATAAATTGATACCATTTCCTGGAAATGACAAACAATTCTGAAGTTAATGAAGCACTCCATGTCACTTTAACTAACTTGGGTGGAAAATGCTGATAGTCTAGCAATGACAAAGGCCCAGTTCAGCTAGGAGACAGAGAAAATGTAGACCAAGAAGGATTTTCTGAGCCATATTTCAGGAAGCAACAAGCATCCTGCCTCTCTCCTTATAGCAGTTTTTTTCAACCTGGCATCTTCCAAATGTATTGGACCACAACAGCCCTCCTAGTAAGAGTGATGGAAGTTGCAGCTCAAGACACCGGCTGAAGACCACACTGGCAAGCTATGACTGTTCTCATCCACCCCTCACCCTCCACAATACTCACATGAATGCTTTCTTTGAAGACTTCTGTGTTCTTTATTAACAATCCAAGAGAGCTAAGAAAAATGGATTCAGAACTACATTCCCACTGATTTCAATGGATTCTGTGTTACTGCTGGCATATTACAGAGGCTTCTCTAAAGTTGATGCAATGTTTTCCAATGACCAGTAGATTCTCAGGCATTTCAGATAATAATTATGCATTATGAATTATAGAGCCAGCAGCATATTAAGTATTCTGAAAGCCAGCTAATGTGAATTAGAAACAGCAAACTCACCACCTTTAACTTTGTGAGATATTCTTGCAATGGACAGGAAAAATTACCCAGTAAATCTGTCAAACAAGAACTTCACCAACAACCTTCTTCTGCCAAATCAATCCTAAATCAACTCATTTGCATAATGTATTCTGTCAAAGGGGCATATGTAAATGCAATCAGGTTTCTAATCTTTTCAGCTGTGCTGTCTGTTGAACTTTAGTGATGGAATTTAGGACTGGCTTAGGTACATCAAGTTACACGTAGCTGTCTGGCATACCTCTTAACACCAGTCTGTAGCAAACATTCTCTGAGATTGTGGAATGAGAAGGAAGACTTGGTGCTCATTGGCTTGGTTCAAACATAACAATAAGCTATTATTCTTATTTTTGGTCTTTTTGTGTGAACCAATCCATAATGGCTTTTTCAACAAAGTTTCCTTTCAGTCAAGTTTGACTTCAGGGGACATGTCTAGGTCATTTTCTTGGCAACAATACAGAAGGAGTTTGCTATGCTTGCTATCCAACAACGGTTTAACATATGCAGTGAGCCTGAATATAAATAAAGGTTGTGGAGGAAAAGATATTAGAGGAGAAACAGTTTTTCTCATTTCTTAAGATTGAAGAACTTTCATCATAAGTTCAGGAACGTATAGGAAAGTTACTTTGGGCACCGTCATGTCTATCAACACCTTCAGAGTAAGTCTCCAGCACTTTGCTGAACTCAGGGTGAAAGTTCTGTAGGTCCAATATGTCGTGCAGAAAGGAAAACATGTTAACTCAGTGTTTTTCAAACCTGGCAACTTTAAGATGTGTGGACTTCAGCCAGCTGGGGAATTCTGGGAGTTGAAGTCCATGCATCTTAAAGTTGCCAAGTTTGAAAAACACTGTGTTAAGTTATTCACCATAAATCTTAAGGGTTTCAACTTGTGGAGAAAATCAATAAAGGGGCTCTACATCCACCCCAAGGCCTGGGAGAACAATTAGGGTTTTAGTAATTTCCAAAACATCATAAGGGTGGGACCCACACAAATCTCTGGAAGGATATTGTTCCAGGGGTACATGCTGCATCAAAGTAAGCACACTTCCTAGGTCCTATAAGATGACACTATTTAATCAACAGGGCCTGGAGTACGCCTGTTCTGCCTGAACATACCAGATGGGCAGAATTAGTTGGAGACAATTGGATTCACATACCAGGCTATGGAAAAATGAACCAATGGCTGGTAATTGGTCATAAATGGAGATTAGCTATTCCCCCACCCCTTCTCCCCTTGGAGCTTCATGTGCTTTCAGTATTGTGGGTGGGAGCTTACAATGGAATGTTTCATTGCTCTACTGAGGGTGAACTTCATAACACTCTAGTTCTTTTGACCACTACTGAAAGCTCTTCCTTTTGGGGCAGCCTCTGCGCTCAGCATTTGAAGACATCACAGTCCTCTCTTTGAGTTCCTCAAGACTTTGTTGATTTAATCACAATGGATGATGATAGGAACAAAATCTAATTTCAGCAACTTGCTCAGAAATATGGGAGTTGCTCACATTTACATAGGCAGCTACAAAATACAGTGTTTAACTGTCACTGGTTGCTGCAAAAAGCTCCAACAGCAATTCCTTACATGGCTTTTC
Organism: Liasis olivaceus; assembly: GCA_030867105.1. Lineage (NCBI taxonomy): Eukaryota > Metazoa > Chordata > Lepidosauria > Squamata > Pythonidae > Liasis > Liasis olivaceus. Next base: position 16,626,431 of record CM061351.1, read on the forward strand.
AGTGTGTTATTTTACGTTGCGGAGTGGAGTGGCATCCAGCTATAGTTGGGGTGATAGAATGTCATAATATTTACTGCTCTATAAAGAAAAGTAATGGTGGGGGGAAGATACAGACTTAATTCACCATGTATTTTATTGAGTATGTCTGTGTCTATCAAACTCACAATGAATTGTATTCGGTCAGTACTGTCTTATAACTTGTTCAGTGATGCAAGAACCAGTGAAAGCAAGATAAAATAAAGGAATCTAAAGTTTGGAATGATTCACAACAATACTTAACTGACATAAAGAAGTGCCACGACAATATGAAGCTTATTTGCTCCACTCAGACAGGAAATAAATATCAGCTTATCTGAATAACATGTGAGAGGATTTGACTCGCTATTAGGAAACTCATTAACCTCATGGAAAGTAAATAAAGCCACAGGGGAAAAAAAGAAGTGGGTGGGTATCCTCTTTGTTCTTGGCAATTCAAGAGGAGCCATTGTCTGTTTAAATAGGAAAACTGCTTAAAGGGAACACTGATGTAAAAAAATTATGAATTCATTCAGGGTGTTCCTTCTCAATCATCAGAATCTGCTGAATTCCCTGCTGTTAAAACAGAAAGATCCGGACCTTAAATATGTTGCTCTAGATGTGCCTACATGAAACATATATACATTAAATCAGATAGGGCCATGGCCCTGTCCATCTTGGAGTGTGCCACACAACATACATAGAAAGCCTGATGTGGCCCTTAAGGCAGTGTTTTTTAAACATGGCAACTTTAAGATGGGTGGACTTCAACTCCCAGAATTCCCCAGCCAGTAATTCTGGGAGTTGAAGTCCACTCATGTTAAAGTTGCTGAGGTTGAGAAACACTGCCTTAAGCTGATGAAATTACACACCCCTATGCTAACTATCATTTATTGAATAAGCCACAATTGGCAAAGTTTACATATTAAGCCATAAATCGAACCAGATTATGGTTTGGTATGATATACAAATGTTATGGTCTATTCAACAATCCTTTCTACTCATTTATTCATATTTATTTATATTTCAAATTTGTCACCACCCATCTCACTACAGAGTGACTCTGGGTGGTTTATAGTAAAAACAGAATAAACATTAATTAAAATAAATATTAATTAATTAATTAAAATATGCTAAAACAAGCTTACTATATGATACTTCCAAGAGGCTGATGTTAATTAGGTGTTAATAAACTCAGGGAGCTTCCTCAAGGCACCAGCCATCCCCAGGATCGGTTGTATTTTTCCTCGCCCCATGCAAGTTGGCAGAGCCAAATCTTCAATTCCCTCCGGAAAACTGGGAGGGTAGGGGAATAGTCATGGGGATCCTCCTCATGACTATCTAATTTTCCAAGAATTAATAAATCAATTGGGCAGCCTTATCAATCTTATTTATTTATAATTTCAATTTATAAGGCTGTCCAACTCAGCCCTGATTCTGGATGGCATGTAAATTAAAAATGAACAAAAGTAAACACAGTGATAAACCTAACTATAACAGAAAAACCAGCCTACTCTAGCCAAAACAAACATCACACATCAGATGGGCACATCCTGACCTATCCCAGAGCATGGGGAAAAGCCACGTTTTCCAGGATGGTCTCAAGGCTGGCAGAGTCGGGGTGGTCTGAACGTCTGGGGGTGTCAGGTTTAGCCCAGGAAACTCCAGGAGACAATACAGATTCAATCTAGCAAGGTTTAATTGGCTTCAATCCATTCACAGAATCTTCTCAGACTGAGAGCAGTTCCCAGGGTCACACTACAAACATCCTTAGCATTCCTCAGGGAGGGGCCAATCTCAATCTCTTATCTCTTGTCCGCTCCTCTGGGGATGAGAGTCCATGTTTCACACCTCTGCTCCACACTCCCACAGGGGGATATTATTGCAGAAAGCAGTTGCCTTACCTGAGAAGGTGCTCTTCCTAGGTCCCATCAGATGAATTTGTGTGACAGAGTGTGCCTGCTCTGTCAGCTCTTACCCAGTGGGCAGAAAGGATGGAAGAGAGGCAGCCCTTCAGATAGCCAGCCCTTATGCCATGATGAGCTTTATATATAATAGCCAACACCTTGAAGTGTATCCAGAAACTCAGTGATCAGTGCAGTGTTGCATGTACATATTGAAGTGTGCCCATAACTGCTCATGCTGCTACATTCAGGATCAGCTGTAGCTTTCAAGCAGTCTTCAAGGACTGTCTCATGTAGAGTCCTATAATTCACATGGAAGGTGACCAAGGCATGAGTTACTATGAGAAGTGATTATTGGTCCAGGAATGGCACAAGATGAATCTGGATGAAGGCCTTCCTGGTCATAGAGACCATTTGCTCATTGACCAGGAGCTGTGAATGCAGGAGGATTCCCAAATGACGTACCAGTTCTAAACAGGGAAGTGCAACTCCATTCAGAACCAAAGATGGAATATTTCAGCACCACAAGAACTATATACCCATAGCCACTCAGTCTTGTCAAGGTTGAGTTTGAGCCTGTTCACCCTGTCCAGACCAGACAGCCTCCAAGCCCTGGGACATGGCCTCCACAGCATCGCTTGGTCAACCAGGAGTTGAGATATGCAGCTGATGATACTTGACCCCATGTTGATGGATAACTTCATTGAAAAGTTTCATATAGATGTTAAATGGTAAAAGCAAAATTGTTGACCCCTGAGGCACCCATAAACCAGAGGATTTGGACTGTACCTCTCCTCACTTATCAATACTGACTGGAACCAGCCATGGAGAAAGGAACAGAACCACTGCATGCTGTGTCTTCCACCCTGCAAACAGTCCAGAGGTATGCCAAGTTCAATGCTATTAAAAGCTGCTGAGAGATCAAGAATCAGTATCATTGCATCACCCCTGCCTGGCTCCTCCAAAGGTCATCAATAAGTGTAATCAAAGCCATCTCCATGTATGCCCTTGCCTGAAACTCAACTGAAGCTGGTCCAGATAATCCATTTCCTCCAGGGTCCTCTGGAGCTATAGTCCAACCAACAAGCAAAAAGGAACCAGAGAGTAAGCTGACCATGACGAAGACTGATGGTAATCTCTTCTACCTTTAAATCATGATGCAATGTCCTGAGACAAAAACCAGATTAAGTGTGTGACCATCTGCATGTGTTGTGCCCTTGATAACTTGAGTTAGGTCCATGGTTGTCATAGTGACCAGGAACTCTTGTGTTGCACCAGAGTTTGCATCACATGAAGTAAGTTAAAGTCTCCCAGAACTATCAGTCTTGGAGACTCCACCACCAGCTCAGCAATGGAGTCAAGCGACTCAGGCAGGGATGTTGCTGGGCAGCAGGGAGACTGGTACAGCATCAACTAACCCAACTGTTCCTTAAAGTCCAACTTTAACTGTAGGGCCTCACATCCAGCTATCTGCCCTTTTCTCTGATCCCATTCTTTTTTCTTTCAGGATGGTGAACACAGCACAGCTGACACTGTACCGACAGCCTCCCCCCCCCCACATCTTGTATCAGTTGCCAGTTTTGAGTACTCTTAAGAGCATTAAACCCACACTCAGAAAGGTTCACTGAACACTTGATTTGGGGGAAATGACACTGCCTGGTAGCTTCAGGAACTAGTGAGTTTTGACATATCTCGCCATCTGACGAAACCACTCAGCAATCACAGCATTGCTTCTCAGCTGGCTGCTGATGTTGAGAAAGGAAAAGGATAGTAAAGGCAGAAGGTTTGAACCTATGGCTTTGCTTAACATGCCATGTGCACCTGAAATTAGACCACCACTATCCAGTAGCAAGCCAGAACACAAAAGCAGGATTGGGATTTGCAAATGTTACGCTGGTAGGGTTTTCTGCCAATTGAAGGATTGAAGGATAGCACTTTATGAACTGTAGGGAAAGGCTTGGCCCTGAAATCCAGCAGGAATACTAGTCAGATATAATGATATACTTTCTTTGGTTTTGGCTTAATGCATTTTATGGAACCAGCCATTACAGTCCATAAGCCCTAGTTTCTGGTTTAGCATGAGGAAACCCAGCCAATTTTAATTATTTGGCAAATCAATAAATAATGTCTTGTAATCCCAGTTTAAAAGCTGTAAAAGTATTTTATCTATCTGTTTTATAACAATCATTTGTTCTGGAATTATGTTCTTTTGATAGGGCACTGAATGTCGGAATTCTTGCTGTGGTGTGTTGTAAGTTTAAGTTAAAGATCAAGTTACATGTTCTTAAAGAATATGCATATTGTATTGCCTAACATATGAAGAGATACATACAGTAGTATGGGGAGACATTACTATATAATATTCTCATATATATTTTCATTTAAATTCATATGAAGTTTAGAGTTTAAGGTTAAAAGGTCAATGTTTATTCATGCTATCAGTCACAGATTTCTATCCATTTATTCTCAACAGGACATGTGTAATAGGAAGGAAGATGAAGGTGGAGTAGAACAGATATGTTGACAGCCTCAGGAAGTGAAGAACATCTGTGGCCACATTAAAATAGTAGTAGTTATCACAGTGAACAGGATATTCTCCAAGACGGAATGGCAGGTGCTTGACTTAAAAGGCAATTTGAAAAGCATTTTTGGAACGTATTTCAGAATACTGTGCAAGAATCAAACTTGATCAAGGTATATGATAAAATTGTGGAATACGTTACTCTGTATTAGATACTCTTAAAGCAGACAGAGATCAGGATTCTAAGAACTGAATTACCAAGTGTAAAATCCAAAAGTGTTTGGGTTTGCAGAGGAGCTCTCTGTATCCTTACAGCAAACTACATAAGAACCTGAAAAAATTGGCATAGATTGTTGTTATATGACATGGTGTGCACACATATGTGTCCCCTGCTAAATTTAAAAAAAAAGTGAAAATCCCATTAAGTAGGCCTAAACCTTAAGCTTTTTGGAATAACTCTTTCAAACCCAACACATTTTCACTGACAGATTCAATTGATGCAAATTATGTAATTTGTATTATTTGCATGATGACATTATGACCCTTGTAAGATCATTGTGGCTTCTGCCAGAGGCCTATAGGCTTCACTCAGCAGTAGCGGCTATAGGCTTTTCCTGTATGGAAATACAGGAAAAAAACCAAACAAAGTATATCATTATATCTGACTAGTATTCCTGCTGGATTTCAGGGCCAAGCCTTTCCCTACAGTTCATAAAGTGCTATCCTTCAGTCCTTCAAGAATGACAAAAGCAGCATTTCTTGGGTTCATATATAATGCTTTTGTCTGGATTTCATTTAGTATACTGTGTAATGCAGCCGTTATGCAAATCATGGCTTATGGTTTAGTGTGTTGGTTCAATGTGGCTATCTGGTTAGACTATCATTAAATCAGCTATGGCTTTGAATTGTGATTTGTGAACTGGCCATTGACCAGGAAAACATATCTATTTCTGAGAAGAGATCTTAGAAAAAGGCTGTTGACATCTGAACATGAAAAAATATCTATTGAAATACAACAAGATATATAACTGTTTTCCCATTACTCCAGGTGAAGAGCCATTGCTGAATGAAGGTGTTCAATTATCTGTTTTTTCAATTTAAGGAGGTCTCAGGTAAGAGGTGTTTGGAAAAACACCACCTGAGGCTTCAAACAGCTGTTGCCAGTCAGAGAAGACAATGGTGTGGCAGTGTCATCATTACAGTATATATTCAATTAAATCTTGACTCCAGTGCCAACTATCACTTCTGTTGTAAAAATTCCCAGGTACTTTAAAGGGAATCATATGGTGGTCACTGGCAGCTGGCTTTAAGTAAGCTGGGAGATTGTTCTAGCAATAATTAAATAAATGCAACCTTATTCATAGTCAGATTCAGGGGATCTTCCATTGATTACCCCTTTTCTGTCTCTCCCCTCTTTTCCTGGCTTCCTGTTACAGACCTCTTTCCTACCAATTTCAAACTGCACCTGTGCAACAATAGCTCTGACTTCATTCAAGACGCCAACGCCAGCTGTTCTTCATCACTAACTTAGTTCCGGTTTCAGCATCAGTTCCTAGGTAAACCAGCCATTGATATGACCTGCCTGCAATAACTATTCCCTGGTTGACATCCCTCTTTCTTTGCTTCATGTGAAAGAGTGAGTGGCACTGTCTCGGTCTCCATATGCCGTTTGCATGCTAGCACCGTCTCTCAACTCCGTTTACCACGTAGTGCCTGAAACCTTAGCATAACATCGAATAGGATCACAGGATAATAGAGAATGAACTTCTGACCTGAAATAGGACTGACTCCCAATACATCAACTTAAATAATTCAGAGAATGAACTACGCTGGATGCTCTTATTTCTGAGACACTATTATGTCAGGGTTTTTTTTCCCCCTAGAAGGAACTGCTGCTTGGTTGACATGCTTTAATGAAAGCAACAGATTGTTTCCAATGTGATCAAGTGCTATGCACCAACCCACAGTGTTCCAACCAAGAGAGAAACAGGCAGAGTTGGATAATCACGGCTATTTTTTCATAGTCCACGAACTCCGAACCAGGAATAACAAAACGCAATTGCTGCATTTGCATAACATGCAGGGTCCAAAAATATAAACCTTATTATGGCTTGCCTTTTTTTAAATCATAATTTTTATTAGAAATTTTTTAAACAGATAAAAGCATAAAAAAATAGAAAACAAAATTAAGGAAAAAGGAAAGACAAAGTGCAGTAAGTAAGAAAAAAAAAGTAAATATTTAAAGAAATGAGTTCTGATCTTCCTTACAGCAGTTACAAACATATTTATTGGCACTCCTCCCCCATCAAGGTTACATCACATAGTTCACGTCTTCCCATATTTGACTTTTTTCAATCAACAAATCCAAAAATCATCAAGTCATTTTTATCCATTTTCAGCAAAAGTCCATAAAGGGTTTCCAGTCTTCTAAGAAAGTACTTATTGTTTTATCCCTGATCAAACAGGTCAGTTTTGCCATTTCTGCTAATTCAGTCATCTTCATAGTCCAATCCTCCATTGTGGGAGGTTCTGTATTTTTCCATATTTGTGCATATGGTAGCCTCACTGCAGTTACTATATATAAAAACCAATCTTCCCTGCATCTTTTCTAATTGGCTATTCCTAAGTTCTAGTGGAAAAAAATCTGGTTTCATCAGAATGTTAATTTTTAAAATTCTCTGCATCATCATATGTATTTGTGCATGGTAAAATGTCCCTTCATGCTTTCTACATTTCCAATAATGATTAAAAGTACCTTTATACATCTACAGTCCTGTTCACCACATTATTTTTGTTTAACCTCTTCAGACATTTGTTTCACAATTCTTCAAATTTTTGTTCATCTTTTCTTCCAAAATTGCCAATCTCTCTTCCATTCTCCCTTCAAGTATAGACAAGTCTCCCTTGACAGATTCAGTAACTGAGGCTGTCACTGAATCTGTAACATTCTTTCCCAGTGCTTCAAACATCCTTTGTAAAATCTCTGGTATAATAATCCCCTCCTCCCTTCTTTCACTGCTTTAGCCATTTCTGTCTTTAAATTTGTAATCCAAAGAGGTAAAGCACCAAAAAGACCCTTTTTCCCCTTTCCTCTTAGTCCTTAACTCTTTAGTCCAATTCAGTACTCCATAGTTCTATAGCTATATGATCCTTCTCAGTTGTCCCTATCTCTTTGTTTAAAAAACTCAGCCAATCAGTCTTCTTAGAAAAGTTAAATGGTCCTCTTTTCCATGAAGGTATGTATTGCTTATTTAATTAAATCCAAAGTACTTTAAAGTAGATCATTTTAAATTTAACTGGTCCCTTCTTCCATTTTAATTTTTATAGTTCAAATTCTTAGTAAACTTCTTGCCTTCTATCAATTTTAAAGTTTTATTACTATTTCTTTCCTTTTTTTAAATTGTATCCATCATTGAAGTGGCACTCGCCAGGTGGTCTATCTGCTCTGCTGTTTGGAAGATCTCTGTAGCTGTCAAAATATTTGAATCCAAATGTGCTTTAGAAAGTGGAGTTTGACCAGAGTCCTTAACGCAGGCTCCACGTGAGGCTGAGTGCATTATATTTCTTTCTCAGCTCCTGGTACTCTACCCATGGTTCGCCCATAGTTCCCTTTGGATCCTGTGGGTTTCCTCATGAGGAGCAGCCTTTCAGAGCACACAAGGGCAATCTCTCGGCTTTTCCTTTATCCAAAGAAGCTCTCCAGATCTGGGCTCACCACCTGGTCACCAATCTCCACCTCAGCATCGTCTCTGATCTTTGGAGGCAAGTCTGTCTGTCTGTCTGTCTGTCTGTCTGTCTATCTATCTATCTTGTATGCCGCCCATCTTCCCCATTATCACTTAACTTGATGGCTATGCTACGATCACACATTTCTATAACATGTTGAGCCATAAACCATGAAGCTCTATTTTAACCTAGTCGAGCCTGATGTGTGAACTCACCCAGATGTACTTTATCAGTGGTCCTAGCATGTCCCACTGCAGTGTTTCTCAAAAATCTGCTGTATACTACTTTATGGCTATGCAGGAATGCATTTTTTTTTTAAAGGACTTACAGCCACATTACTGTGAAGGTACACAGTGAAACAGGGATAACATCTACCCACCCCCAATGCAAATCTCTCTCCCCTGCCAATATTCAAAAGAGAAGATAGGGAGAAATGTTCCCAAACATTTTTTTTACAGCTTTAACACTACTCCCATTGCTACAAATTGTAATGTCAGTACTTCAGAGGCATAATGATGGAAGTCTCCATTATAGGTGGAGGAAAAACAAATTTAGTAAAAAAGGTATCTTGAACAATGGGTTGGGAAAGGGGTTGGGTGTCACATGAATAAGCCAGATGTCACAATATGAATTTAAAATGCTAATGTAGAGGCAAGAGCCTGTGGTAGTTGTTAATAAGGTTGGAGCTGTTCGGCCAAGAGACTGCTTCACTGGTTGAATAAAGTACACTGAAAAGAAATGGTGCAATAGAATACAGGGATAAAGAAGAGCAAAGAAGTCTAAAGCCAGTTAGAGGAAGAAATGCAAAGATCATAAAGCTACAATAATTGTGGAACATGAATCCATTACCTAGTTGAAAGACCAACAGAACATGCCTTAACCTCAGCACATGAATATATAAAACTAGAAAGCCAGGTGTGACCATTTGAAGGCTCCTGGGGGAATACCTAGGCAGAGACAGGTGTGCAGATGAAAGACTTTGTTTTCCTATTCAAGGGCAGAAGGAGAGTCAAGCAGTGTACTGGGAAATGCTTGGAGTTAAATTTAGGATCAAGAATCTGACTGAGGAATTATCATTATCTACCAAGATTTGAAACCTTGGTTGTTCATGCAGATTTAAAAAAAAAATGTTGTAACTTCCATTTATTCTTTTTAAAATTATGTGTTCTGAAAGCTTTCTTTGTCCCTTCTCTATTACTTTATTTTTTCTCGGGCTGTTCCAAATTGCAGATGTGCAGATAAAAGCCTCCTAGATTTTTGAAAAGATGTATACAATCGAATAGATTTCATATATCCTTTGAACCGTATTGTCAGCCTTTTGAGGTAGGCCAAGTCAAGAGAAAGACACCACAAATATTCCTACTGCTTTATTACAGTAAGATATATACAGAGTCCCCCATTGTAGGGGAGATGGGCGGGGACAAATCAAATAAATAAATAAATAATAACAGGAACTCAACCGCTTGTTTCTCTCTGTCCTCTCTTATACTAACAACATTAAGGCGGAGCTGTTCTGAGTTTCTTCTTGTTTGCATCAGACTCTAGACTACAGTATGTCAGTGCTTCTCCAACTCCCTCTTTAATGGTTCTTTTATACCAAGGTCATCTCTAAATTCCTTTCCAAACATTGAGTGATGATGACAGGATCATTCTTGATTGAAAAGGTAGGATCCACTTCTTCTCATGAGTAGAGGTTTTGATGAATTAACTTTATCATTGCATTGCATGGGGCAGATGTTCCATGAGGTTAGTGACTCTGAAAAATATAAGTTCAACGTGGTGCCTCCTGGAATTTATTTATTTATCTATAATTTAAATAGATAAGGCTTAACAGCAACTCTGGATGGGTCTGGACTACAGCTTCCAGAATGGAGAGGCCCTGTAGCTACTTAGCATTCCTGTGATTGTAAACCACATAACTCATGAATAGGTGTGCACTTATTTAATGGAAGCTTTCCTGGGAAGAGCAAGAATATAGAGTAAAAGCCAATTGGAATCAGGCTCATCCTGATATGTTAATTTACAAAAGCAGCTACAGAGCATATACCCTGAAAGGAAAAAAGGGAGTCAATAATCTTGTTTTATTAATTTCAATCTGACTGTGATATGATCCCAGTCCACTCCATGGTTTTTCTCAGAAGACTTTTTTCCCTATTTTAATAACTTCCCCCATACATTTTAGAGGAATCACTGTAATTCCATAAATTCTAAGGAACATTACCTTTTTGCAAGCCAGAGCTCCTTGAAAATTTAATAATTGGCTTACAGCAGGGAGACTTGTAATGAGAAAAATTGCTCACAGTGTTGTTTGCTAAAAGAGGCATGGTTTCAGAGTAATTAGAAAAGTTCTAATGAGAAAAAAGAATATGAAGTACTTTCATTTACAATGTACCAAAGCATTGTTTTCCTCTACATAGTCTAGAACAGTTTTTTTCAAACTTGGCAACTTTAAGATGTGTGGACTTCAACTCCCAGAATTCCCCAGCCAGCATGCACTTTAACTGTACCATCTTGTAAGTTTTTAAACAGTTCTGCTAGTATTTCATCATCCTGCTGCTTTGTTATTTTCTGGGACCCATTTCATTTCCCTTTCCAGAATATCTGGCCCTAATTCAATATCATCAATGTTGAGATATTTTTGCATACTTCTTCTAAATATTTGTGCTGTGTCTTCTTTGTATCTTCTTTCTCCAGTACTGCTTTCTTGTACCCATCTTTGCATAGAAGATTCCCCTGATTTCTGATTTTTTTAAAAAATAAATCTCTTGTCATCTTCAATTTTTGCAGGCTACTGACCCCCATGAGAAACCTCATTAACTCAGCAGTTTGTAAATGAAGAGAGGATGTTCTTCTCTCAGGCTATGACTTGACTCACACACTTAATTAAGACATAATCTAGTTTCTTTGGATTTGATTCAGCTTCTTTGGTGAACTTCTCCTGTTGAGTTGTAAGCCAGCATATAAGATTTCACACATTGTATAAACACAGCTCGTTGTGGTTCAGACAATGATGCTTAAACAAACTACAGTTTTTGGAGTGCATAAACCAGGATTATGAGGAATAAGAAGGAACAGAAACACAGTTTAGAATGAACAGTAGTAGTCCTCGAAGCTAGTTACTGCTTCACAAAATGATTCTTGGCACACCCTTTTCTTCTTCTGGGCCTTAAATGTAAAATTATCCCCTGCTTCATGTTCAGGATTCTCAAAAGGAACAGCTTTTCTCGATGTTTTTGTTGTATTATTTGAGGTGCGCATGTAGTATCATGTCTAATTTACTGATGATAATACTGTGCCATAATTTACCATGAAGCAACAGCAAGGAGTGATGGCCTTTTAAGTGTTTTGCAAAGCATGTTCCGTTCATGTCTCAGCACAGCAGGCCCTGAACGCTGGCGTAGAAATGAAAGTGCTTTCCCAGTGCCGAGTGTAAAGCCTGTTCCTAGTTTTTTAGATAATTTCTTCAGTACTTAAAATACAGATTTCACTTTTCAGGAGAGAAATACATGAGGGATTCGTGGTGTGGCAAAAATAAACAAGGAAAAATATTCCCAGCCAGCCAGTCCTTGTGATAGGAAATGGGTATCAAGTGATATACTGCTAGATTAGGAGGATTCAGCAATCAGAAGCTACTAACCATTCTAATATCAAAAAAGCAGTGTTGGGGGGAATAAAAAGAGTGAAGGTGGTAGCTGCGACTGTTCACTTGGAACTCTGCTTTTTTTTTAAACGGATTGTAGCACACCTGAAAAAGGAGCAGCGCTTTGGTCTTGTGACTGCCATTTTGCTTTTTTTACCGGCTCCCTTGCAGATACCCCTGGAGAGTATAGTTCACAATTGCCGGCAAATGGGTGTGGAGAATGCTCCTCAACCCCTTCTTTGCTTTGGGGATTACCAGAAGCATAGGACTGGCCTGACTTAGGACCAGTTTAGGCTTGCTGAATGATTTTAATCCACATCAACAAAATTATGCTTTTGGCTTTTGCTACAGGTTGAAGACCCTGCTTTGTGGGGGCAGCCATGTTTCTGAGGCCTGGCCTTTCGTTCGTTGATTAGGATGTTGCCCTTCAGGATGAACACACTGCCTATTCGTTCATAGTGCATGAGGCAAAATCAGAAACCCAAGGGTACCCTCACCATCCTTTTATAGAAACGTTATTAAAGAGGATGCCTGGGAAGTGATTTATTTATAGGTGCCCCCATGCTTCACACAGTCAAATAGGATGGAGAAAGCATAGAGACAATAGTTTCTTGCTGCCAACTTGAGGAAGGTAATAGAGATGGAGCTGAAGAATGTGCCCTGCCTGGAGAGAGAGAGAGTCACAGATGATGGGCTGGGAGTCGCATGCAGTCTACGTCTGCAGACTATCCCTTCCTGTTTCAGGCAAAGATACTGTCGGGCCTAGCCCAAGGAACTCCAAGAGACAATGCCAATTCAGTCCAGCTATGTTTATTAGCTACAACCTCTAGCAAGAATCTTCCCAGACTAAAACCCCAGTTCCCAAAGTCCTCCGGCCACAACAGTGTGAATTCCTCAGGGAGGTGCCAGTCTCATCCTCTTGTTCCTCCCACATGGTTCTGGTGAGCTAAGAAAATGTTTATCTCCCTGAGCTTGGCCTTCCTAATTCCATTCCATCACAGACACATAGCAAAATTCAAGTTCATGGTGTGGGTCAGGAGAAGAAATGGATCAGCCTGAGGAGCACAGGAGGGAAGGAAAGGGAAAAGACACAGGTTGGGAAGAGGGTATGACAGGACAATTGCCTGAGGAAGCAAGGGCTCTATTAGCACAATGCCCAAAGCTGGATTATGATTTGTTCAGCTGTCATTTAAACATGTGTGAATCCAGCCAATGGGGGTTGTAAACCCTGTTTATGGTTTTGTGTGCTGTATGAACCTAGCTCCGCTGTTCGTTTTTTTCAATAAATCATGATTGACACAAGCCACAGCTTCCTGCTTTGTGTGAATTCAGCCAATATGAAGTTCTACCCCCAAAGAAATAAAGGAATGGCATAAAGAATAATTTTTTACCTCTGTTTGAATAGAAAGAGCCATTCAGGAAAATATATAACTTTGAAGGGGGGAATCCTACCCCCCATTTTAGGAAGGAGGAAATTGCTCTGATTGCTTTCTATATGACAGAAATTGCCTTTCTCAGTCTTTTTTATCTGTGCCCTTTGCGATTTAATGGTCATGGGGATTGTTCTAAAAAATAGTCCGCAAAGTCCATCTTGGCCTACTTTGAACAGGTAGCACAACAAAAAGCAGATGAATTCTCAAAGGAAAGACATAACCTGATGTTTTGACTGCGTACTTTTAATCATCCGTGTTTCTCCATGTTTCGACTAATTCATTCACTTCTTTTTTTTACACCAGGCAGCATTGTTTTTGTAGTTTGGTAAGGCTAGTACACAAACTATTTCTTTCTAACTTGTGTAGTAGGTTTGGGGGGCTGTATAAGATCTCTTTTATTCCTATAAATCTTGTTCTCAAATCCAGATTAAGATTTGCCAAAATAAACTAATAGGAAAGTACCACCTGTGGCTGGGTTCACACACTGCATTAAGATATACACTATGTTTGATAAACTGTACTGTTTGGGTTCATCCTATTTTGGCCACATTATGTGAAGACCTAGCTCTCTGGAAAAGGCTCTAATGCTGGGAGGAAGGAAAGAGAAGAGGATGACCAGGAGCAGGGTGGGTGGACTGTTGGAAGACCTGAAGGACCAGGTTGGGACAGATTGTCACAGAAAAAGTCTATGTGGTCACTAACAAACAACACCCCTTTGATGGCACATAATTTCTGAATCAGACAGAGATAAAACTTCTCCTGTTCAAGTTGTTGATGACAGTTTTGATCTCACAGTAACAGTAGTAGCTATTACAGGGATTGAAGTGAGAGACAGGATGCACAACTAGACAGCCGCACATCATGCTGATAAATGCATAAGTGAGAGCAGAAAGGGGCTTTGGCGGGAAGAAATTTTGCCCTGTTTCCAGACCTTTCGTGCAAATTGACTATGCTGGCATAAATTGCTCACAGTGAAGGGGGGGGGGGGGTTGTCTTTGCAGCCTTGCTAGAAAGACACCATTAGCTTGAAGCGAGAGGGACACGTACACAGGATACCTTGAGGATATTCAGGAAAGGGTCTACAGGCACCTTGAGGGTATCCAGGAAAGGGTCTACTACAGCTAAACCAGTTCAAACTGCGGTTCAAGCTGCCTTGTCCCTGTAAACTATAAAAACTAAGCTTGCATTTCCATTGGTGTGGCACACCCTGGCATACCTGCTGCCTATGCTTTGGGTTGCTGACCACCCAGCTTCCTTTTATTCGGCCGAATAAAAAGCTGTTTCTTTCAAAGAGCCTCCTCCTGAATTCTTGGCATTGGATCCCTCTGGGATTCAGGGTTGCAAACCTTACAACAGTAATAGCTTTTTTTTTTTTTTTGCATGAAGTGAATTTTGGGATGAAAATTATCAGCTGCACAATAGCAAGTTCACATAAAGCAAGGGAAACCTTTATTTATTTATTATTGAGAAGGGAAAAAACACAAAGTGCTTTAACAAAAACGTGAAAGGAATGCAACAAAGAAAAAAATGTGTTAATATGTCATTATAACAGTAAACGATTACAATTCTATATATACTTATCTAATGCAAATATTATTCAGGTACATTTATTTCTAATACATTTATAATGCTATCATTTTTTTAACCTACTATATTTTGTATAAATGAGCCCCATATTTCATTACATTTGTCCATACAAAGTCTACATCTATAGGCAATCCGCTCATAAGTAGCAAGTGCAATCAGGTCTTCAATCCATTGAATAAATGAGGCCATACATTTATGTTTCCAATGCAATATCAGTCTTTTGGCCATAGTAAGGGCATGGAAAATCCTTTGACGTGTCCAGTTGTCAAGTTCCATGTACTAGGTATATAGTTCAAAAGAATATTATCCTCTGAAAATTTTAGTTATAAAGCAAGAGAAACCTGCATATAACTAATGTCCAAGTATTTCATCTCTCCTTAACACTGACCTCACATCTGGAGTCTGAACTGCAGCTGTATGGAGTCTCTGGTTAAGCACTTTCTTTTTCAAGAGTTTTGCTTTTCCTTGTGACCTTGGAAAACCCACTTCTCAGCAACCTTTCAAATGTAAACTGATCCAAGCTGCGAGCAGAAAGCCTAAAGAATGCACTTAAATAGTGTGAGTGTCACCTGAGAGTCGGCTGTTTAATTATGCAGGAATCTCAGTTATGCCCTGCCAAAGCATCAGGGTTGGAAGGTTATGGGTCTAGAACACTATCTCCATTGAAAAAGAAAATGACACTGCAGAGCCAGGTACAAACTTACAAACAAATAAAAAATCCAGGCTACATTATGAATCAGGATTCTTACTGACAAATAAAAAACCCATTTATTTACAGCACTGGCTTCAGCCGTATTCAGAGTCATGTATTCTTAAGCTCTGCTGACTTCAGTAGAATTTAAACATGCAGAGACTGTAAAATGATACCAGGGTAAGTTACCCAATCACCTGCTGACAGGCTTAATCTGGCCTCTCCAACAGGCCTTCCCTCAAGTGATAGTATACTGCAAAACGCACATGATATAAGATGCTTAGATGTGTGTGTATGTATTTATTGCTTTAAAAAAGCAACAGATCCCTAAATATAGATGGTTGGGTTTGACTTAGCATGTTATGCAAATCCATCCACTGTGGTTTGTAAGCCGTGGTTTATGGCTTAGCATGTTGTGGTTTAATCAATAAACCATGCTTAAATAAATCACAGCTTAGCACAATCTATAAACCCAGGCATAGTTCCTTCCTTTCTCCAGCAATACATTATATACACAGGATGATATCTGGGCTACTTTTCATTAGAATATCAAGGTGAAGAAGAGAACAACAATTTTCAGCTCCTATGATCACCAGCAGATTGAAGGAAGGTCCAGAATTTCATTCAGAAACTCATTTGAGTCCTAGGGTAGATCTGCATTTCCCACTTGCCTCCTCACTAATACAGGCCACTCACTGCTTCCTGAATGCGGGAATGGAGGATATTATCCTCTTCCCACTCCCAGCCCATTGCAAAGGTATCCCATCCCATCCCCAGGCTTTCCAGCTTTGCTTCAGAACTGCTGTTTTCCAATCTAAGCTGTCTTCAGCTGTCCCGTCCAGTGGCTGGTCAACACCTGGACATCCATTTTATGCTGGGCTGCTACATTCCCTAGATTTTATATAAACTTGCAGTTGATTCAAAGATGCAGTACTGAGTCCATGAATGACCATACACCATTCAACACTTACATCTCCCTGTGTACATGCATGCTTTCAGTTTCTGCTCAGGTGGGATGAAGCATGCGGTCCTTGCTCCCCAACCCACATTCACAGTACTGCAAAGCTTCCCTTTATCTTTTTTAAACATCTTTAAGCTGCAACAGAGGAATGTTGCTGCTCCGTTTCTCTGAAGCTGAACTATCAGTTCTTCCCCGCTACAGAGTTTTCATGGACCTACAGAGGCTCAAAAGAACAACCTGTTCCCTAAGGCTTTGATTATTGTATCAAAGTTAGGATGATATATTAGGGGAAAAAGTGTCTGTGTTGGTGTCAAAGGAGATAAATGTCGGAAGAGGCCGTGAAGGCATCCATTTGTGCAAATATCTGGGAAAGCAAAGTAAACAACAGGGACTAGTGAGAAAGGAACAATCCCTAAAAAGGAAAAGACACGCAGTGCTAGAGCAGTCCACACAGGAGCCGGTCAGTGAGGGTGGATTCCCTGCATGGACAGGAAGGCCAAAAACCAGGGGAACAACCAGTCCTATACTGTGCTGCCTGTAGTCTGGACTCAGCACCAACACCCTGCAATCCACACTGGAATTCAAATTTCTGAAGTAGGTTTAAGAAGCAGCGGGGGCAGGGCGGGGGGGGGGGCAGAGACCAGCAGCTTAGGCTGCAGTGCAGAATTGTCCTTAAAACCAGGGTCTCCTCCTGAGTCATCTGTTGGCCCTTAACTCTGGATCTGTCCTCGGTGGCTGGCCGATATTACCTCTGAGCTTTTAGCTTGGCCTCCTCTATCTTAAGGTTGCCAAACCTGGGCCCACAAAGTGTATGTAGGTCTCAAATGTTGTTGCTGAATTGTAGTTTTTAAATCAATAAATACAGAGAAAATAATCCCGTTATCTGGAATTAATTTAATGGAATCTTTTTTTCCATTTTTGTCCTGGCACTGCTCCCTTTCTTGGCATGCAGCCCCCAGTATGTGATTCAAAACCCAAGTCTTCAGCCTGAAAAGGTTTACACAGCCCTCCATACCTCCCCCCGCCAAGCATACATTACATACAGAACGCTTGAGCATCGAACTCCCTCAAGCCCCATTATCATTATTCTAGAGATTTATGTCTCTCCATTGTTTTTCTCAGCTAGTAGGCCACTGAGTTTGCATGCTCAGTTTACTGAGGGCCTGTGATAGCCATGTACCAGCCTGTAATATGACATGTGATCATGGCATTTGGGAAAATTGTTATTTATTTATTAAGTTTATATGGCTGCCCATCTCATTTGTATGACTGGGCAGATAACCGTTAAAAACAGAATAAAAACTTTGTTAAAGAAACAGCCAAATTAAAAAAAAAAACAGAAATAACATAAAATAACATAGCAGCTGGGAACATTCAGTTAATACAACCACATCCAAGAGATGGGCTCACCCATACTATCATGGCTCCAGGCTTGATGGTAAACCAGGTTTTTAATGCCTTGTGAAAGGACAGCAGAGTCGGGTTCCAAAGGACAGGTGCCAGGGCAGAAAAGGGTCTCTTCCTGGGCCTCACCAGATTTATTTATTTATCAAATTTATATGGTCGCCCATCTCACGAGAAGTGACTCTGGGCAGCATACAGCAAAAAATATAAAACAACAAACATGTCAACACACAGTCATATTAAAAAGTTTAAAAACACACACACAAGAGATTAGATCAGCAAGGGAGCCACCTCAAGATCTCACCAGTCCACTGAGACCCCCAGGCCTGATGACATAGCCAGATCTTGAGGGACTTCTGGAAAATAAGGAGGGATGGAGCTGACCTCGCCTCACTTCGAGGGGGAGAATGTTCCATGAGGCAGGTGCCATGGCAGAGAAGGCCTGCCTCCCTGGGTCCACCACGTGTAGTTCCCTGACTGATAGGACCTGTAGCATGTCTCTCTTCCCAGACCTGATGAGACAGGCAGAAGTAATCGGGGAGAGGAAGTCCCTCAGATAACCCGGCCCAATGCCATGAAGGGCTTTAAGGGTCAAAACCAGCACCTTGAACTGGACCCGGAAGCAGACTGGCAATCAATGCAGCTCACGGTGCAGAGGTGTAACATGAGCTGTTCTAGAAGCACATATAACTGCCCGCACCACTACATTTCGCACCAGCTGAAGCTTCCAGATACTCTTCAAGGGCAGCCCCATGTACAGCACATTACAGTAATCCAGTCAGGAGGTGACTAGGGCATGAGTGATTGTGAGCAGAGCCCCCCAATTCAGGAACAGGTGCAACTGTCACACAGCAGGAAGCTGTGCGAAGGCCCTCCTAGCCACAAACATCACCTGCTCTTTGAGCAAGAGTCCTGAGTCCAGGAGGACCCCCAGATTGTGTACTGGGACTGTCTGGGGCTGTACAACCCCATCCTGCACCAAAGGTGGCATAGTCCCGCTCAGTCTTGCCAGGGTTCAGCCGAAGCCTGTTGTTCCCCATCCAGACCCTCACAGCCTCCAGACACCAGGATAAGATGCCCATAGAATTGCTTAATTCACCAAAGGCAGAGATGTATAATTGGGTATCATTAGTGTACTGATGATAATTCACCCCATGGTGATAGATAATCTCACTGAGTGGCCTCATGTAGATGTTGAAAAGGAGTGGAGAGAGCACCGAATCCTGTGGCACCCCACATAGTAGGTTCCAGGGGCAGGATCTCTCCTTCCCAATCACCACCGACTGGAACCAACCATGGAGAAAAGAAGTGAACCCGCACAACACCATGCTGCCTACCCCCAATCCTCTGAGCTGATCCAGAAGGATACCATGGTTGATGGTACTGAAAGTTGCAGAGATGTCAAGTAGGGCAAGGATGGATGCACAACCCCATCCCACCCTCACCAGAGATCATCCAGAAGCATGACCAATGCCATTTCCATCCCATACCCAGGTCTGAATCCCAACTGAAAGAGATCCAGATAATCTGCTTCATCCAAGGTCCTCTGAAGCTGCTGTGCAACCACCTTCTCAACCACCTTCCCCAGAAAGGAGAGGTTAGATACTGGACAAAAATTGTCCAGTATAGTGGGGTCCAGCAATGACTTCTTGAGGAGGGGGTGAACCAAGTCCTCTTTAAGAGGTAAAGGGACAACTCCCTCACTCAAGGAAGAGTTCACCACTGCTAGAACCCACTCACATAACATCCCCTGGGCTACTCTTAACAAGCCAGAAGGGGCATGGATCTAAAGGGCAGGTGGCTGAGCTCACACTCCTAAGGTCCCTCTCCACTTCCTCAGGCCCAACAGGTTCAAACTGATCCCAGATAACTCCTGAGGCATCTCCTCTAGACCTACAACAAGGCCAGTGTCCAACTCCAAATGAATTCAAGCAATGTTGTCTGATAGATGCTGAACAAATTCTTCTGCACATCCCTGCAAGAGGATATCTAAGCCCCCTCTACCCAAGAGGGCATGTGTCACCCAAAACAGGGCTGCAAGACAGCAATCCATGGACGCAATAAGGGTGAAGTACTGATGCTTCGCTGCCTTATCGCCACAAGGTAAGACTTAATAGCAGCTCTAACCTGTGTTCAGTTGAGTTTGTCCTTCATTGAGCGCCAGCGACATTCTAGATGTCTTCTCTCTTTCATCTTGCTCAGGCTGATGCCATACCCAGAATCCAGCTGGCATATCTCTGAAAGGGCCACCCCCCCTTTCGGGCCCAGCCAGGTCTTGGTAATAAATGCCAGGATGGCCCTCTCATCGATGATTAGATCGCTGATAAGGGAGGCCTTATTACAGACCAATCTTGCATTTAAAAGCAGCAGCTGGAAACTGGGGCCTCTGATGGCACTCTCACAGATGGGATCCATAGCATGCCTCTCCTGCCAGATCTCACAGGATGGGTAGAGACCTCTGGGGAGAGACGGTCCCATAGGTAGCCCGGCCCCAAGCCTTGAAGGGCTTTAAAGATAACCACTCTCAGCTTGAATTGCACCCAGAAGCATACTGGAAGCCAATGCAGCTTGTGGAGCAGAGGTGTCACATGTGCTAAGCGATCAGCACCCATAACTGCCTGCGCCACCACATTTTGCACCAGGTGAAGCTTCTGAATACTCCTCAAGGGCAGTCCCATGTAGAGTACATTGCAGTAATCCAAACAAGAGTTGGAAATACCATATTGTAGCCTGAATTCACTAATGTGGTATAATGGTTATGGTGTTGGACTAGGCTTGAAGAGATCCTGGTTCAAGTCTACTCTCAGCTATGGAAGCTCACTGGGTGACTTTAATCTACTCACTATTCTCAGCCCAATCTACCTCATAGGGTTATTATGGTGGGGGAAAATGGTGTGAATGATGCCATGTGCCACCCAGAGCTCTTGGACATAAAAGTAATTCGACACAATATAACTGAATTACAACTGCACCTTAAATTCCCAGACAGTCTTCTCTAAATATCTTTGATTCTTAGTAGTACATGATGATATTATCACTGATAGGATTTTTCCATGTAAAGGATCAATAGTTATTATTTCATCTTATTGATTTTACTTGGAACCATGCATTATCGACACTTTATATATTGTAAGATGGCTTACAAATAAGCTGAAGTGAAGTTCTATTTCAACATATACACGTGCTTAAGACTATCGATTGACTTTTTTATTGCAATTCATTTGGAATAGTCTGACAAGGTAAAGTTCTTTCAAAGAAAATCGAAGAGCATTTTAAGATCTCTTATGCGTAAGATTTCTACTGCATTGTATCAACTCATTGATTTGAACTCATTTTTTGAGAGCTACTTTGCTTATCTGTATATTAATAAATAAATCACATGGATAGTTAAAAGTGTGGCATCTGATTGGATATACAGTAATATATTTCACAATAACTGAGACAGGCAGTAGTTCATTTAGCTGTTTCTATCCTGCTTAGTCACTGTGTTAGCTGTAGCAATGCTTATAACCAGCATAATAGTCTTTTCCCCAAACTTCAGACTGAAACACACACAGCTGCCCACCTTGACAAAGTAGAATGACATTTGCCCAAGCCAAAACCTTTATTCTTGCAGATTCTCACTAAAGCAAATAACCACAATGAATGAATGACTACATAAGAAAATGCCATGCATTTCCTAAGCTGGATTGATACACTGATACACTGGCCTAAACTACAATTGTTTAATTGTGGTTTGACTGTTGAATGAGCCACCACAGGCTGGATTTACAAAACATGCTAAGGCAAAATCCACTTTTTGACATGCAGTTTTTGTTGGAGTCAAATTCTATTCTTTCTTCAGGAAAGAACAGGTGTGCAATTTGGAAACTTTCCTTAATCCAGCTGAGAACTTATTGGCCTAGGTGGTAAGAAGTGCTTTTGTTAGTTACTGATATTTCATCAGCTGTAACCATTTCTGTTATAAATATATAAATTTGAATAACAAACAAATAAATAAATGAAAAGACAGCTGGATCTTAATCATCCATACTCCAATAACCTCCTCACTGTAATCTTCAGAGGGCTACTTAATAAACTTCAACTTGTTGTGGTTGCTAAAACCAAAAGGGGAACAGCCTGGTATATTTACTGAGCCTCAGAAAACTGCACTGACTACTGAGCTGTGGCTAACATTTAACATCCTATCACTGATGGAACGAGATGCCCCACCGGTCACCTCTCTTTATATTATTCTGCTTCTGCCTAAATATTTACAGGCAAGGCTGTTCTTGGCATTGTATCCGTAGAAGAAGGAAACACCTCTTCTATACTTTCCAGTTTATGGGATTCCTTCCCCATAAAAACTTGACTGTTATTTTATTATCTTTTTGGCCTGGTATGAAACCTTTTGCCTAGACATGCTACCTGTTGATCTGAGGCTACTATATCTGGACTGCAAAAATCCAGAAAACCACCGGATGGCAGCAAAGGGATTCAGAAAGCACTCTTTGGTGCCCTGTAATTATCATCCAAATTTAGGCAGCTCAGATCTGCTAGCCGTAAGTCCTAGATCTGTCTAGGGTTGCCAGTAGGATGTGCTACAGCATTTATTCTACCAGCTTGGAGAGGCTGCTGGATTTGTGAAAAGATGATTCAGCTTCAGGCTTCTCAAATGTATTTATGGGGTTTATACCCCACCTCTCATAGAGAAGCTCCTCGCAGTTGAACAACATCCTTCCGTTTTTGTTTTTTTTTTCCTGTACAACCACAGCCATGTCTTTTGTTTTCATGGTAATTTAGGATCAGATTATTCTATGGGGATCCTATTTGCCCATGAAAAGTAGTTCAAAAAATCTTATTAATGTCGTAATAATAATAACGCACCACAACTTCAACAGCAAGTTGTTACAGCATTTGGAACTAGCTGCAGGATTAGATTATCCTAATTTAACATGGTTTTCTTTACGCTCTCGTGTCTACAAGTAAGTAGCATAAGGAAATGCCCCAATTAAAAAATAAATAAATCACTCCACACTCGAGCAACCACCGTTCCCACGCGCACCGCCCAACGTTCTTTCCGCGACGCTTCTGCGCGTAGTAAAAACCGCTTCAACCGTCAATCAGTTCCAGATTGACGCTCGTCTCCTCCAACCAAGCAGATCGCCCGCTTGCGGAAGGCGGGGCAAGCTTCGATTCCCACCCCCAGCGGGCAGGGGCCAATCAGGGCAGCGGCTGTAGGAACGGGGGCGAGTAATTCGCCGCTCCCTCTCTCTCGGCTTCAGAGCTCCGCCCCCGGGCGAATGGGGAGGACGCGGGTGGACCTCGCGCGGTAGCCGAGCGCAGCCTGTCGCTACGTGCGGCGCCCGGGGCAGGTGGAAGGAGGGACTGCGGGGCCGCTGCGCCTCCCCCACGCGCCGACTCGGAAGGATCGCTGCTGGCCGGTGGCTGCGGTTACGCGCCGAAGAGAAGGGGGATTCGCCCTGCCGGCTGCTGCTCCCTGAAGGACGGACGGAGGGTCCGGGGTCGTACTCCTGAGCCCGCGAGCGGCGGTGGAGGCAGCAGCAGGTGAGGTCGGGTCCACCTAGAAAGACTATCCCGCATTCTTCCACGAGGCTTACTCCCGAGCAGAGGACGCGCCGGAGTTTAGCCGTGGCCCGGCTAGAAAAGACATGGTTTTGCGGACTGGGTTCCCACGACCCACCGAACCTCCCCTCCCCCGAACTAACGAGCTTTTCTGCGAACCGAGTCGGTCGGCTTAGTTTGGCTCAGCGTGTTCTGTGAACTTCCTGGGTTAATTTCGTCAGCCGTGGTGGCTAAACTCGCCACGGATAAGCGTGTGGTGTGATGTCTAACTGGTCGTGAGAATGAGGCATGGGTAGGAGCTGAAGGGATTAAGGTGTGCGGAAGTGTCTAGTCTCGTCAGGTAGTAACCTCGTTATATAAAGGGAGGGGCTCTGAAGTAAAGGAGGCAGTAGTGGGAATTGGGGGTCTCTCCTCATCTGGAACCAGACACATGCTGTTTGCTCTTCTTGGCGATTCTGGGAAGCCTTGCATAAATGATGCAAGGCATGTTTTGATCCCTAAAATGTGCCTTTAGGTACAGGAGATCTGTAGCTAAGGCGATCTAGTAAATACATCCTAGTTTAGATTAATGTACGTTCATAAGACATTTATCCAATGTTAGAGGTACAGAATTGGGCTGAAATTCTTATTGGCCAAATAAATGTACTCTCTTCTGTACAGTATTTGGTGTGAGTTCTTTTTAGCTTGCTTTTACATTTAAAGATTAAAAGACTAGTTAATACAATCTGATCATCATCACATTAAGCCCATGATCTGGTTTTTGGGCTAGTCTCCAACCAGTGGAGATGGTGATTGTCTGATTTATGGCTCAGTTTATTATGTGAATCCTAATAAAGCTAGGGGCGATTGTCTGATTTATGGCTAAGGGCAATTGATTTATGGCTCAGTTTATTGTGTGAATCCAGCCATGTGATTCATTTACGATTCTTTGTGTTGTGCAAACCCAAGCAGTTTGGTCAGTTTACCATGTAAACCATGTTTTAGTTAATTTATGGGTTACGTGTTCATACAGCTAGGCCACTGTGACTTGTTCAGGAAACCATAGTTCTAACAAATCGTACAGCTTAGCTCTGTGGGAAGCAGCCATTCATTCCTGCAGTACCTAAGCAAGGATAAGGTGGTGGGTCAGTATAATTCCATGTGGTTCTTCCAGCAACCTTGGGGAGCCTGCACGATGGCTGTACTCTGTTTAGATGGATGTTCTTCTCCCACAGTCTTGCTTTTATTTATTTTTATTATGTTTATGGTGTGAGTGTTTTAACGTCTGTGATATTGTTTTAATTTTTACTTGTACGCTGCCCAGAGGCACGTTCAGTGAGATGAGCAGCCGTATAAATTTGCTAAATAAATAAATAAAGTAGAGGGGGCAGGAATGGAGTTAGCAGCTTTCATGTGTAGACTTTCTGGACTACAGATGGTGACCGCTATAATTATTTTCTCACCTGAAAATGTCTCAAATAACACTGATACAGCAGCTAATTATTACCTTCTAAAATAAAGTGTAGAAGTCCTTTGCACCATTAAAAACAAATATATCCTAGGTATAAGGTTATATTACTCCTGACAGACCAGAGACATGTTTTCTGTCATAGCTACTGTGTGATGGAAAGGATATTGTTTCCAAGAGTATAGGACATTTTCAGATATAATATTGTTGATATTGCATCCTGTATTCCTTAAGCAACTTCTGTGTTTATAATGTTTTGTTACGTGATCACATTCTTTTTTAATTGTTTATATTTAATCTGTTGCACAGAGGGCAAATTAAACAAAATACTCATAAATCCGTAAGTGGCTAAAGGCTTCTCTCTCACCTGGAGAGACTTTAATGGGGCCTGCTATGATGCTGCATAAGCTTAAGACTAAGACTGTATGCGTCTTTTTCCTGAACTATTTTACTGGGAAAAGATATATGCATATTTAATTGATTAGTTAGACAAACAAAGGCTGAGGAGTTTTTAAATGCACACCAAAGTGTACATTGAATACTAAAAGTACTAATTTTTCAGGTATCTACTGTACATAAGTATCCTTTCTATTCTTTTTTAAATTTTAGTATTTTGTTTAGTACAGCACAGTGTTGTTTTTCTTTCACAAAGAAATTGACTTTAGCTTGCTGAATGTAAGGTTGTGATTATCAGTATCAAGGATCCAAATCTACATTTTTGGATAAAGCTGAACATAGTTTAATAGTCCTTCACATCATTCAGCAATAAAAGATTTTTTTTGTAAAATCAAACATGCAGTACTAGAAAGCATAACTAATTTGAAGGGTAGTACGGGAGCTATATATTTTTAAGTAGGGGAAAACAGGAGGAAAAACCTGTTTTAAGATCCTACAAAACATTTCACATTTTAAATCATAAAACTAAAATAACAGCAGAGAAACTCTGCTTTTTTCACTTGCTTCCAAAAAGATGCAAGGAAAGGAGTAAATTTAAGAATCCATAGTTCTAAAATACCACAGAAAAAGCTTCTTGTAGGAAACAACAACTGGAGTTTTATAAATGGCAGAATTTGAAGTAGACTTCATCATTTATTATTAAAGTTTATTTGTTTTGCAATGGATACAAGTATTGTCTGAGATCACCTTGTTCTTAGAGTATTTCGGGCAGAATTATGCAACTGGATTCAGCTCAAGAGCCAGAGTATTGCTTCAACACTTACACATTTTGTGGCTGGATAAGATCAATAATGGAATTTTTTGGAAGGGAAGCTCCTACTGTCTTTTGACATTCCTTTCTCCGTTAAGACAGACCAAAGGAATTATCATTGCTTTCTTCTGTGGTAAGGGAGCAGATCTTTACAGCTTTTGGCATTGACAGCTTTTGACATTGGTAACAGTCCTGTGTACAAGTAGGCCTTGGGTTATGACCACTTGTTCAGTGACCATTCAAAATCACGATGGCGCTGAACAAGGGGGACTTGCGATTGGTCTGTGAAGTTGCAGCTGTTGCAGCGTTCCTGTGGTCACGTGATCCTCAATCTGGGTGCTCGGGCACCCGGCTCATGATTATGAAGTAACAGCAAGCTGCGGTCATGTGATCGGCATTTGCAACCTTCCCTGTTGGCTTTCCTCAAGCAAAATCAGTGGGGAAGCTGGCAGGGAAGGTCACAAGTTGCTCCTGCCACTTTTTCTTCCAAAGAGCCCCACTACAGACCACAAGATCTGTAGCACTCCCCACGCCCGCCTACAGCCCTCTCCAACCCACTCACACTTCCCAGTGCCCCCTGTTGCCCTTGCTGGCCCACCCCGTTTCACAGCACCTGTTTGCAACCCTTGCCAGCCCACCTGCTGCCCTGCCTGCACTCCCCAGTGCCTGCCTGTGGCACCCCCCATGTTCCTTATCTGGAACTCCTGCCTCTTTCCGCTTAATGGCCTGTGCCATCCTGGGGTTATGATGGCAATGGGGACTGCTGGGATTGCCGTCGCTGAGCAATGCAGTCATGTGATGTCAGGCTTTAATTGCTTAGCGATGGCAATTCCAGTCCCAATTTTTGTGAGTTCCATGGGACACATTGCGGCTTCTTCAGTGTAGACTTAGGTAGGATTACGCTGCAGGTTTAGTACTGCATCTGTTATCTGGCAAGAGTAGGGAATGGAGGTGGCCTATTGTGCTAGGTCTGCCCTTTCAGTGATCTTATTCTTGGGCTTTAAAACTTTGCAGCACCTAGTTCAGTTTAAAGAAGAAAAAAAAGCCAGTGGCTGATTTGCTCTACCTAACCAGCAAGCATCTGACATTATTTCTTCCAAGAAGTATTTGTATATTACCTAAAGTCTTGTGATGGTGGCAGCACGTAAATATTGTAAAATAAATGAGTTATGACATTAAAAGCAAGAAAGAGAGTGGTCTGTCAAATTGAATATTCACCCTTCTCTTCCCTATGACTAGCTATACCTTTCCTGTTGTGCTTTCCACTCAATACTGTTAGTGTTTTTCTTGCCAGGGAAAGGTATAGCAAGAAATGTGGGAATTGGTTATCAATGTGTCTTTATTTATAGTGTTTGAAACAAGGTAGAAAGTCTTATTTTTCAAACTTAGCTTAACATTTTAGATACAGATAAGCTACGTGGTGTATTGAACTATATACAGGTGGTCCTTGTTTAATGACCACTCATTCAGCGACCATTCGAACTTTTGACAGTGCTGAAGGAGTGGTACTTATGACCGGTCCTTGTACTTAGGATGGTTGCAGTGTCCCCATGGTCACGTGATCACCATTTGTGACCTTCTTTGCTGGCAGCAGGAGGTCACAAATGGTGACCAAGTTGTGTCATGCTTAATAGTGTGGGATTCGCTTAACGATCGCAACGAGAAGTGGCGGAATTTCTGTTGCTAAGCGGTGTGGTCACGTGACATCGTGCTTTACAATCACGTTGCTTAGTGATGGAATTCCGGTCCCAATTACTGCCTTTAATTATACCATGGCTCTTGATTACATCATGGCCAGGAGGGCTTTTCCCAAGAAGCTGCACTGGTATAAATCATTCTGAATTCTGACTTTCCTGAAAGTAGAAAAGTTATCAAGGATCATGGTGACCAGGGAGCTGCTAAGCAAATGAAGCTTGAGCGAGCATATATGGACCATAGATTCAAGGGGGGGTTGTCCCAGTTTCCATATGAAGTGATGAGTTTGAAACACAGCAAGATACTTGGAATAACACTCTTATTTGGACTGGATAATATCTGTATAGGCTTTACATTATATGTAAGAGCCATAACATATCTGGGAGATGGATTTGGTTTTAAAGGGTTTTATAGCAGCAGCTGTGTTCTTAACTTTGAACACAGAAGTTGAAAGTAGGATGAAAAAAAGCCCACTGTTGCCTTTTTGCTGGTATAGGCCTTATCAGAAGTAGATTTAATTTGTTCATACCAGATTCCAGAGGGTTGGAATGCTATGTCAAGAAATTTAAAGGATGAAAACTGGTCTACGTTACTATTGTTTTATCTGCCATTGCTGTTTCTGGATTTGAAAAGATTGAGATTTCATTTTAGAATAGTTTATAGTGAGCTTTTCTTACCTTCAGTAGTCTGCTACAGCCTGTAAACTTCTGAGTTAGAATGAGAATGGCTACATCATCGGTACAGAGGAACACAGTCAGCCATCTCTTGTTAAGTTTACAGCGGTGGGATTCTGCTGTGGTTAAGTGGTGTCCGATGAATTTTACATAGACATTGAAAAGAGGGTGGGTCAGAATATAGCCCCATTTCATTCCTTTATGAATTGAGCTATCTGCAGAGAGAAGCTGCTATTGCCGCTTCTAACTTGCGTAACTGTGTTTTTCTGCACCATCCAAATTAAGCAAAGTAACCTCTGATCTATGAATGAATGAAACAGCTTCCACCAGAGTCTTTCTCTAGGAATGGAATCAGTGGCTGATTTTAAATCAATGAAAACAATATTTAAGGAGTGAGAGTATGGGTGCATGTATTTCTCTGGTAAAACAGTAAGGTATCATTGATCCATAGTCAACCCCCCTAAAGCCCACATGTTTGTTAGCTAGAAATGTATTTTATCGTTTTATTTTATTTAGATAAATGCATCCTGTTTTAACCAATCCAAAAGCTTACAGAACAAAAAGCATGCATATATTTTACTGGAATGCTTGAAGACTGAAGAATTAAAAGCAAATTAAAAAGTGAAACAGTAATAGAACAATTCCAGTCTTTAGGAATTTGGAATGTGTTATTAATATATGTGAATAAGGAGATTAGAAGGGGAATCTGCTAGTCAACCTTACTTTTTAGTAGTTCAGAAGGTATCAAATCACCACTAGGAGCTTCCCCATTTTTAACTGAGTGATCAGTTTAACAATTCCCAGATAGGAGACCAATGGCCAAGGGAGAATAGTGTTTTTAAGGATGTGGGTTGAGGCAAAAGGCTAATAGGGAAGGACCTATATTATAGCTTGCTGTAAATCTCTTCCATCTCTTGAACAGCAACTCAATTTCTAGCCTTCCAAAAATGAACTGACTTCTGTTTTGATGTAGCAGTTTTCTGTCAGTCTTGTACTTTGATTGCTGCTGCATTTTCCATGCTGATCAACCCGTTGGAGAAATTAAAAAAAAAAAAAAGACATGATAGTCTTATATTGCCGAAACCAGAGATTAATTTTAGGTAATAGTCGTCATTTAAAGGGAAAAAAAAAAAGGTAAGACCTAGTCTGACACTCTTAAAGTCCTCCTTCAAGTAGTTTTTGTTTTAAAAATCATCTTCTTATAGGTGTTATTCCTGAATGGGCGAATTAGATGTTGTTTAAGGCCCAAAGGAAGAAGAGGAGGTGTCCATATTGGTCCATAAGAAAAGAAATCTAAAATCCACATTTGGTGCAATCTTCATTAGAGCAAATCAAAGTCTGAACCAGTTACCCATTAATAAGAATACTGAACAGGCGTGCTCTCTCTTCTGTCTCCTTTGGAATAATGAACTTATCTGTCACAGCCAACTCACTCATTCATACCATAATTACTCTGTTTAATAGGTTTGTGAAGTCATTCCTTACACCTGTTCTGGCCTCTGTCTTTAACAATTAGAAAATTGAACAATTAGAAATCTCTCTCTCTTCCCCCCACCCCCCATCTCGCCAGTCAAAACAAATTGAAAGTGCTGATAATGTAGCAGTGCTACATGCTCTGGTATGTAACGCTTATCCTTACGTGGCAGGTGTTAAATTTTAAAATGTTTCAAAGTGAATCTAGACAAAATTGGAAAATGGTTTCTCTCAAAGGAAAATCAGAACTACGTTTGAAACCAAAACTCCTATCACAGATTCAGACCTTGTTCATTGACAGCTAGAAAAGGTGCATTTTCAGACCAGACAGGCAAATAACACAGATAGATGTTTTTCTTTTTCTTTTTTTTAAGAGTTTTTTTATTAACTAAATACAAAAAGTAAAGAAAAAGAAAACACAAAAATTATTAAAAAGGGAAAAAAGCTTTTATCCTCCCAAAGCATACAAAATTTATCCTTACAGACATCAATAATTTGAAGCATGATTCATTCATCCATAGCTGATCTATATTAATTTTGCAAAACCACTTAATAGTTGGAGGTGTATGTTTGTCTTTCCAGTACTGAACAGTATAAGTCTTTTGACTGTTAACTCCATTTGCTTTGTCCAGAATTGAAATTAAATCTCAAAGTTGAGTTAATGCATGTAATTGCTTCTAACCGAAATGGAGCAATATATTTAAATAAAGCATTAATTTCACTGCATCTCCAAAAACATAAATTTAATGAGGTCATTTCTAAAATATTTCTTGTTGTAAAGGATGTAATCTAGAAATCAGTTGAATTTTGGGTTTTTTTTTAACTTGTTTTCTTTTTATTGGTTAAGTAAAACATGCAAGCAAACAAAAGGAAAAAAGAAAAGATACATATACATAGTTAAGGGATTTTGGAAAAAAAAATTAAAAAGCAAAACCAACAACAAAAATTTAAAAATATAAAAAGGGCATTCTGGTAACCCCCCCACCTTTCTCTCCCCCATTTTTTTTGACATTTTTGTTTTAATTTTGCTCAACTCACTATGAAGTATTTTTTCAGCATCTTTTGAGACATATTTTATAATTTTGTTCAGCTGTGTACATGCTTTGTATGATTATGTCACAAATATTGTGGTGGGTTCTGTAACTAATTTTCTGTTTTTACATAGGAACGTGGTTCACAGTTTTCTTCCCTCTGCCAATCAGTTTTGTTCGTGTAGAGAAGATGGAGAAGTCTGACTTTTCAGTAACTGGGAGACAGTCAGGAGTGGCAGGAAGGGACAGGACAGGGTGGAGGACCCTGTCCTTGATTATATTTCAGACAGGTTCTTATTTTGTGACATTTTCTCTCTCTCTTCACATCCCCCCCCCTTCCAATTAGACTCATGGCATTATACAATTAACCAAAATAAAGTTAATGATAATGTAGAAATAATACAGAATAATAATCATTAAAACCATCAAAACATACTATACACTACTTGAATAAAAACAGGCATATTGATAATAGGCCTTAAATGCCCTTGTGAACTTCTCTGTTTCTAAGGCTTTTCTAAAGGTTGGTAGTGAAGGAACCATCCAGATTTCCAGTGAGAGGCTGTCCCGTAAGGTGGATGCCATTGATGAAAAACAGGAATTTCTTGCCTTCCCTTGGATTTCGCATGGGGAAAAGAACTCCAGGACTGGTAGTTGACACTGATTTCTCAGCTGTGCCTAGGACTCTTGTCATATTTATCTTTAATGCACTTGTCTAGAAGAATCCATTATTTCTGGCAAGTTCATTTGTTGAACCCTATTGAAAATAATTGTTGCATTAAATAAATCGAATATATCGGTTTGATTGAAGCATATGACAGTTCCATCTGTGACACAACTACACGGCATATAAATGGGCGACTTCATGTCTTTCCTAAATATTCTTGGGAACCGATCTTACTGGAGACTCTTTACAAAGTTACTTATCTCTGCAGAATAAGGGTTATCAACTGCAAGATTTTATTTGTAAAACTGTGATTAGAATCAGGCCAATTTGGAGGCCATATGATTTGATTAGCACCCAAATCTTTTAAAAACCTAAAGCTTTGCATCTCTTTTTGACTGTCATTGGAATTCCACACATACAGTGGTGCTTAAAAAGTTTGTGATCTCTTTCCAATAATCCTGCATAAATACGACCTAAAATGTGATCTGTTCTCCATGCAAGTACTAAAGAGAACCCTATTAAACAAATGAGTCAAAAATATTATACTTGTTCATTTAGGTTCAAAGCTACATATTTGTGTGTGAACTCAAAAGGGTACACAAACTTTTAAGCACCATTGTATACATTTGTGCTTTCGATAGAAGAGGATTAAATTTACAGATGTAGTCTCTTCCAAGGAGTTAAATCCCAACAAATTCAAAGCAATAAATGGAAAATCCTTTATATGGCAGATGCCTTTTACAATTTGTTTTTTTCTAAATAGCCATTAGTAGTACTTAGTTCTTGTCACAACTGGAAAAAAAAACTTAGCAGATGTAATTACCTTCTAGTGAAGGAATAAAAATATTCCAGAATTTGGAATGATAATCACTCTGTCTCTAGCAGGGAGACAGATTTTTAATTTGGAGAGTTCCAGTTAGGGATTAACTGTTTTAAGGACTAACTATGTAAGAATGACATATCATAAAGATGCTGCTGGGGAAGAAGTCTATAAAATTATACCAATAATTTGGTGGAGTTCTACTGATTGGAGCATTGGAGTTGGGGAGAGGTGGAACTGTAAATAGTAAAGTTGCTATTATTAATTAAATTTGTATGCTGCCTGACTTTCGATGAAACAAAAACATTAAAAAAAATAAAGGACAAAAGCAAAAGAATAAAAGATGACAAGAACCAGAGAGGAACATAAAAGAATAATCCAAGGGGGCTTCACTCATGCTCACCAAAAGCCTGGGTGAGAACCATCTTCAAGGCCCTTGGAAATACCAGCAGGATGGGGGCCATCTAGATCTCAGGGGTGGACCTCATTTCAGAGGCAGACACTGCTACAGAGAAGGCATGCTTCTGGGTCCCAAAAGAGGGCATTGCTTAATTGAAGGAGCCTGGAATGCCCCAACCCTGCTAGATTGAATTGGTCAGGCAGATATTATGGGAGGTAGGCAGATCCAGTCCCTATGCCATGTAGGCTTTATAGGTAATGAGTACCTTGAATTGTTCTGGGAGCAAACTAGCAACCAGTGCAGCTTGTGAAGCAGAGGCGTTACATGGGCATACCAAGATACGCACATCGTTGCCTGTACTGCTCTATTCTGGACCAGTTGATGCTTCCCAGTGGTCTCAAGGGCAGCCCTGAGTAGAATATATTACAGTAGTCAAACCATCAGGTGACCAGGGTGTGAGTGACTGTCTGAAGGGCCTCCCTATCTAGGAATATGTGCAATTGGCACACCAGTTAAAACTTTGCAATAGCCTTCCTGGCCACATTTGAGTCTAGTCCTGTGAGTCTAGCACAGTGTTTCTCAACCTTGGCAACTTGAAGACATGTGGACTTCAACTCCCATGCAGGCTGGGGAATTCTGGGAGTTCAAGTCCACACGTCTTCAAGTTGCCAAGGTTGAGAAACACTGGTCTACGAAGAGCCCCAGATCATGCATACCCTTGAATGGGGAAGTGTCACTCCATCCAAGGTCTGAGATGGAATATCCCCAGACAACTACAGTTACTCGGTCTTGGTAGGATTGAATCAGAGGCAGTTCCTCCCTGTTTAAACCTGCCCAGCCTCCAGCCACTGGGACAGAACCTCAACAGCCTCACTTGGCCAGCCCAAAGAAAAAATTTAATATCATCAGTGTACTGATGATACTGAGCCCTAAACCAGCAGATGGCATCACCCACTGGTTTCATGTAGGTGTTGAAAAGGAATGGGGAAAGGGTAGAGCCCTGTGCACCCCACAAAAGAGGGGCTGAAGGAGCAATCTCTCCCCCCAACCAACACTGAACTGGAACCAGCCCTGGAGAAAGGAAGAGAACTACTGTAGAATGGTGGCCCCAATCCCCAGCCCACAGAGCTGGCTCAGAAGGATACCATGGTCAACAGTATCAAAAGTTGCTGAGAGATCAAGGAGCACAAGAATGGATGGACCACCTCCATCCCTGTACCACCACAGGTCATACACAAGTGTGATCAAAGCTGTCTCAATACTAAATCGTGGCCTGAAACCTGACTGAAATGGGTCTAGATAATCTGTTTCCTCCAGGGTTCTCATCAAGTGCACATCTTTTCAACAGTCTTCCCCAGAAAGGGAAGGTTGGAGTCTGGATATAGTTATTGAAAACTGTTGGGTCCAAGGATGGCCTCTTGAGGAGAGGGCACACCACCAGCTCTTTCAAGGCAGGAGATACCACCCCCTCCATCAAGAATGTACCAATCTGTGGGTCACTTCCTTGGCCGCTTTTGTGACCTAGGAGGGGCCTGGATCCAATAAACAGGTGGCTGAACTAACAGCACAGTCTACTTCCTCAGAAGTCACTGGCTCAAACTTATCCCAGGTCACACCATCAGACTGTGTCAGCCTTGCCAGGTAGACCAGACAGGAAACATGGTCAGATGAGCTAATTCTACTTTATTGTAAGGTTACATTAACAAAATCTTGCAAGTACATTTCTCTCCCCCCCCCCCCCAACCATTCCCTTTACAGTCCAAGAAACTAGGGAGGATCTCTTCTGAACTCTTGCCCCACCCTCATTCCTCCTGCGGGCTAAGTTGCTTTTTATCTGACCATTCCCTTGGCTGCATCTCTTTGTCCTGTCTCCCAAGGTAACTCCCACATACCATTTCAGTGCCCCAGGCACTTCAACCTGCCCTGCCCAATCAGAGTCCAAGTTGATCTGAATGATTTTATCCACCAGATAACCTGAATAATTTTCACAGCGGCCTGGCAGATGTTCTGAGGGGCTTTCCCTGCCCAATAGAGATCAGAACTCTGTATTTCTCTCTCTGTTTCCCTGAACAGAGCTGCTGGAAGCTATCAGCTGATGCAACAAGTGTGAAGAAATACTGACATTTTGCTGCCCTTCTTGTCATGAGGTAATTCCTAATATAGGCTTTTCTCTGTGTCTGATCAGATTCATTTCCAGTCTTCTTCAGATGGTGTTCCAGGCATCTCTTCTGGTGCTTCATCTCCCAGAACTCCCAGTAAACCAAGGTGCATCCCGGGATTGGCGCAAAGGGAGAGGTTGCGTAGGGTAGATACAGTCCAAGGCCTTGGCCACTCACCCATTCCAGCCGGTAACCAGGGCCTTTGCTGAACCACCCACCAGGTCCTCAGGAAAATCTTTTTCTCTGGAACCTTCCTCTGGAACCCCATTGGGTCCATCAGTCACCTGGGGCAGGCCGATCAAATGGGCCCTTTCTCCCTGCAGGGAGGGGTAAAACCGTTGAGTAGAAAGGCAACCAGAGCATGATCTGTCCATAGCAATGGACTGTTGTCAATGCTTTCCACTGCCAGATCATTTCTCAACTGCCCCGAGACTAAAACCAGATTCAAGGTGCAGTCCTGGCATGCACTGGGCTGTCAGTGACTTGGGAGAGGTCCATGGTTGTCAGGGTGGCCACAAACTCCTGGCCAGCCCTGGACTCAATGTCATCAGGTGGCAGATTGAAATCTCCAAGCACCAGTAGCCTTGGAGACTCTATAGCCAACCCTGCAGCGGGTCCAGCAGCTCTGTAAAGTTGGAGGGGAAGTTAAACATGGAATGAATATGTAGTGACGTGTTATTGATAATGAACATTTACAAAACAATTGAGTGTTCCACAGATACTTTTGAATGAATGAATGAGCCTATGAAACATGTGTAGTAAGACTGAGTTCTCTGTATCTTTTTATGCCATAAGAGATAGTTGAACCTTTTGATTAATTGCAGTTTATTTGTACTACCTGAGTATTAATTTTTCCAGGATTTCTTAGCTTCCTTCGTAGTCACTCTTTGGAGGAGGTAACCGGTCAGTTTGGCTTCTTTTGGCTGTATAAATATAGAGGTTTATGGTACCAGACACCATCTCTAATCTCTGCAGAAGGAATACAGCCCCTTTTACTTTTTTGTTGCCATAATTGTGTAATTGTTTCATTGTTTTGATCATCTGTAAAAGAATTTCTGAATTGAATTGGAGGCTGACATAACATTTCTAGTATTGAAGTAAGAAATAAAACTGGAATTTAACTACAGTATATAGTCATAGTTTTTAGTCAGTATTTACAAATATAACAGTATTGCCCTCAGTTACTAGCTTCTGCCACACCCACTGGGTGTATGTGTATATGCATTTGACTAAAACTAATTATTTATATTGTTCATTAGAAGTATGGACATCATAGTGTAATTGTGGTAATGTAGTAAATTTAATATATCAAAGACAGAGTTGAGAAATGTTCCTTCAGTATGTCAGGAAGTGTACTTAGAAGATTGTGCAGTTTATGGTGTTTGAGCTCCCTCTTCTGGTAGAAAGTAATATTCTTTCTGTAATCTGGGATGTAGTATGGAAAGAACTTTAAAAGTTAGTAAAATGCATTTGAATTATAGGCTAAAATTATTTTGACATTGTTTGCTCTTGTTACTCAAAATTTCTAGCAGTGAATGGCTTCATATTTTCCACATGTAGCTATTAATAGTCTGTGGATGTGTGAGCAGAAAGCGTAAAAATAACTGTTTTCAAGAAATAGATTCTTGAAAATTGAGTTGGCTTTTATGAAATAATGGTGTCTAGCATTTAAATTTTGAAAGGGAATGTTCCAACATTCTTGATCTTATTTTAGCCCAGGCTGGCAACAGTCCTGTTCAGTATTGTATTTGTAGGAAGGATGGTAGAGTTCCATCCTCATTTGGGTATTAATTTGAATGTCTCTTCGTGAACAAGCAGTGGTGCTTTTCTAAAGCAGATAAAAATATTAATAGTACAGTTTGTGGTAGCAGGAAGAGGGAAGTGTGGCTGCTGGGCACTCCATTATAGGATTTTCCAGGGCTCAATCTTTTCTCCAACTCTGTTTAACATGTGCATGGTAACACCCAGATACCACCACTCTGCTGGTTCAGAGTGAAGAACCATTCAGATGACACCTAGCTAGATATCTCCACCCAGGGCCATATGGTGTACCAATTATGGCCTGACCTGGAATAGGATGCCTTGAGGACAGTTTTCATGATTTTGCCTGCCCAATCTGCGTGACCAGAGATCGCTTATAGAAGGTCCCTGGCTATCATTAAATACAAGGAGAGGGGGTAAAGCAGTAGGCTTCTCTATGGGGCTCCCCTCTTTAGAACTGTTCAGCGTATTGGGTGAGTACTTTCAGTATCTTAAGTATTCTAGAGTTGATGTTTTATCCCCTTTTATAAACAAGATATGACATACATTCATGTTACATGGATGACATCTATCCAGAATATAATAAGGTAACAAAAAAGGGGGGGGAAATAGAGTGGGTGATTGTGTGAGGTAATTTAAGTTTCTACTATTAGTAGGAGTAGGTATAACATTTGCTTTGTTTGATGAAGAAGAAAGTTTGGATTTAAGAAAGTTCATTTTAATTTGTGGGTGGGGATGGCAAGGAAGCCTGAACATTTAAATGCTCTCAGCTTCCTTTGTTTTCATTGTAGTGAGACTTTTGCTATTTATTTTATATAATCCATTTATATACTCATCTAACTTGCAAGTTATTAAATGTATGCTGGATTAAGTAGTAAAGGATATGTAGAAGCTCCAGATTAACACTTGCATTTCAGGGCTTTTTAGTATTTCAGTAAAATGAACATTTTAGCCTTTCTATTCAGTAGGAAATTATATAATGTAGTTGTTTGCTTTCAGATAGAAAAGTAGCAAAATCAGATACTAACCATGCTCTCTGCTATCATCAGGTTTAAGCTTCCAGAGTTGAACTGGCTCATTATTTCCATCACCATACTTAATGCTTTTGGCTTTGAACCTGTAGACTTAAGTACATTTTCTGTTTTTGCTGAACAAAATGTACTGCTCACCATTACTTTTGATGAATTACTTCATGCAAAAGGCTTCGGTTTCAAATGAGCGTTTATAGTAAATCATTGATTTGTGTATAATTTGCCTATAGTATCAACTTAAAGTTATTTATAGACTGCTTCACGAAATCTGAATGTTGTATATTTAAAATAATTGTCAGCCTTCAAGGTAGTCCAGGCAGGAAACCAAAACCATGAGTACTAAGACTACCTTTATTGTAAGGTTATAGTAACAGAATCTTGCAAGTCTGAAAGAGCTTCCTCCCTCCCCCACCTTTACTTTCCAGAGAACTAGGGAGGGTCCCTTCTGAGATGCTTTCTCCACCCCCGTTCCGTCTGTGGGCTGAGATATCTCTCGTCCAACGGTTGCCCTGGCTGTGGCTCCTCTTCCTTCTGTCTCCCAAGATTATTCTCACAGCCCATTACAGTAACTGAAATACTTTTGATTAGTTTTGCATTTAGTTCCTTCAGAATTAATAGGCAAATGCACGCACAAACATAATGTACATATGAATGTAGAAATATACTTAGGGCAATAAATTGTAAATTAACTGTTAAAAACGTATAGCAAAACATATTCCCTAGAATCAGACTTTGCAAACACAACAGGTAATGCACATTAGGACAAATTATGAAATGCAGTTGTCCTTGTTTCAGATATACTGATATTTTGAATGTTGTGGTTAAACAATTTTTAAGACAGATTGGAGAATATTTAGCAACATATTAAAAACTTTATTTAAATTTTCACAGTTTGAGAAAGTTATTAAAATTTCACAGATTAAGCAGATGTTTGCTTTAGGCTTTATTTTTAATTTGATTTTTTTATATACTAACTCCAAGGTATGTTACACTTTAAAGCTAAGGTGAATAAATTGTTGTTGCCAGAAAAATAGCTATGCTCAAATTTTATATCTTACTGCAAAAGATCTTCCATGGTAGGCTTTTGGGATATGGAAACTATGTTCCTCACTGTGATTGTATGAAATTCCATCAATACATTATTTACAAACTTTGTTTTCTACAAGCAGATATAGGGGAGAGCATAAGAGGATTTGTGGATATTTCTTTTATTGTTACTTTAGAGTCCCAGATCATGCATGAAGCTAGTTGTATCTGAAAGTACCATTTTTATAATATTCTTTCTGAGGAAGGAAAAAAAGAAGGATAAATCTTGTAATATGACTGCTTTTCCTAGTTGTATGCAACAAATAAACTGTCAGTCTGTTGATATCTTCAAATAGAAATATGTTTCAAAGATTTTATCCCTAAAGTTAATTTAAAGCTAGAGGAAAAGCAGACAGCCATTTGAATTTCCTGATGAAGACTGTTGTCTTCAAAGTTGTGTTGTACTTTAAGGAAGTTGATCTTGAAATATGCTGTACTTGAATAAACTAGAATAAAATGGGGAAAACAAGATGAAGAATGTGAATTCAAGCAATGAATCTGAGTTATTTTGAGCTTCTGTAGTAAATACCAAAACAAAATATTCTCAAGAATTAAAATTTTTGTCCTGACATACAGTAATTTGCTATGTGTGGTATTTCTCTGTTCCAGCCACCTGCTCTATTGTATGTAATCTTCCATAGGTGACATAGATATAAAAGTTTAAGCATTTTTTTCTCTTCCACTTAACTTGTATTCCTCTTTCTTTGCTTTTCATTTAACATTTTCCTCAGAAAAATGATTTCTGTAATACGTGGCTAGACCAAGGATAGAATTTATTGTGGCAAAGCAAAAGTGTCCTTCAGTATTTTGTGAAACATTTTGTGATAGAATTCATAAGGCAGGAGTAGGCGACTCCTAACCCAAGTCTGTGGGACCAGCAAATCTTTGGCTTTGTTTTCCAGAGTTTACATGAGAGCTAGTCCCAATTGTCCGGTTGTGATTCATAATATAGGGATAGACAAGTCTGAGTCCAGTTTGCTTGCTTAGTCATTTTTTGAAAGTTGTTTATTTCAGTTTGTTTCTGTCACTTTGCTTTTTTTTAAAAAAAAAACATTAAAATAGGCAGCTCTTTTTGTATGCATTTCCTATAATATACACCTTTCAGCAAGCAGTTTGCCCATGAATATCTAACACATTTTGTATTTTTTATCAGTATGACACCTTTCGTTATGTGGGCAACAGCAGTACAGCAAAGTTTGAGAAATCCCCTGATGTATAGATTCAGTTTTAATGTTCGAAGTGGTATGTTTATTTCTTCCCCAACCTAACCACAATGAAATAGTTAATTTTATTCATGGGGGCCATGGAAATTCAGCTATCATTTTAGGGTTGTGATACAGCAAAGTTTGAGACCTCTGGCTCGGTGTATTGGGTGAGTACTTTCAGTGTGTGTCCATTTGTTTTGAAAAAGAGAATGAAGAGGGCTATAGAAATTGTAGAATGTTATGATTGTGAGCCAGTGAGTTGAAAGTTGGAGCAGACTTCCTCCACCTAGGCTACTGGCTGGGATAACAAGAATTACAGTCAACATTTACAGGGTATAATATTGTAAAATGCTGGATTAGAGAAAGGATAAACCATCTGGTGATCTCATTGTTCCAGATGAGAACGGGGTTCATCAGCTCCAATCATTGTGGGTAATAGGTAAGGATTATAGGCATTATAATTCACATATCTGGATTTTATCTAACCCTAGATTAGAGTGTCAGATTAGAAGTGTAGAAATCCAGTGCTGAATTTTAATCAGCCACAAAGCTCATTGACTGATCATATGTATAATCTTTTAGTTTGATAGATTTGTGAAATTGCTGATATAAAATAGAGGGAGTGAGAAAGATTAATATTTAAAAAAAGAGACAAAAAGTCAGTTAAAATAATTATTAAATATTATTTTAACAATTATTTTATTTTAAATATTATTTTAAAATAATATTTAAAATAAGTATTTTATTTAATAAATTTAAATTTTATTTAAATTTATTAAATAAAAAGGCAATAAAACAGAAGAAGAATCAGTAAAGGTTCTAACCAAGCTATGCCAGCAAATCTGGAGAATGAGATGGTAGCCAACAGATTGGAAGAGGTGAATATACATTCCAATACCAAAAAAAGATTTAACTGCAAACTATCATACCATATCCTTAATTTCACAGACTAGCAAAATAATACTTAGGATCATCCAACACTGATTAGAGCCCTACATGGAAAAAGAGATGACAGATGTTCAGGCTGGCTTTAGAACATGAGAGTTATTGCTGATGATACACGCTGGATAATTGAGAAAGCCAAAGAATACCAAAAAAGAAGTCACTATGTGCTTCATTGATTATAGAAGGGCCTTTGATTGTGTCGATCATGTCCAGCTGTGGAATGTGCTCAGAAAAGTAGGAATCCCAGAATATCTCATTGTCCTCATGAGAACTTACATACAAGCCAGGAAGCCACAGTATGGACAGAGCGTGGCGAAACATAGCTCCAGTTTGGCAAAGGAGTGACACAAGGCTGTATACTCTCCCTTATTTATTCAGCCTATATGCTGAATATATATTAAGGGAATCTGGGTTGGAAGATGAGGGTGATTTTAAAATTGGAGGAAGAAAAATCAGTAACTTGTACTATGCTGATGACACTACCCTGATAGCTGAAAATCCAAAGGATCTGCAAGCTCTAGTAATAAAAGTTAAGGAGCAAAGTAAAAAAAATGGGACTAAATTAAATATAAAGAAGACCAAACTAATGACAACAGGTAGAACAACCAGCCTTAGAATTAGCAATGAAGATATCAAAGGGTGCCTTTTAGGATCAACCATCAGCAGTAAAGGGACAAGCAGTCAAGAAATACGCTGCAGATTAGCACTCAGTAGAGCAGCCATGAAGGCCTTGGAGAAGATATTCAAATGCCATGATGTGCTTATACCAACAAGTATCAGAATCATGCAAGCCACAGTATTTCCTGTGACACTCTACAGAAGCAAAGTTGGACTTTGAAGAAGCAGGATAGGAGGAGTATTGATGCCTTTGAACTTTGGTATTGGGGAGGACACCTGAGAATACCATGGACAGACAAGAAAACAAACCAATAGATTATCAAACAAATCAACCCATCGTTCTCACTCAAATTATCCTACTTTGGGCACATTATGCGAAGTCTGGAGAAGGCTCTAATGCTGGGAAAGGTGGAAGGCCAGAGAAGAAGACAACCAGCAGCAAGGTGGATGGGCTCAGTTACTGTCGCAATGAATGCACTGTTGGAAAACCTGAAAGACCAGGTTAGGGATAGATCATCATGGAGAAAATCTATATATATGGTCACTAGAAATCAAAAACAACTTGATAGCACATAATCAATTTAAAAAATTAAAAGATATCCTGAGTAAAAGTTGACTGAGGAAAGATATCCCGGCACTCTTTTAAGTCTTCTAGAAGGTTGCAATCTGGTCTTTATTATCCCAGAGGGAATGACACAAAGTAACGGTCTTAAGTTCAGGAAAGCAGATTCCAGTTGAATGCTAGAGAAAAAAACGATGCTTTGTTTAGAGCTGATCAACTGTTGAATCAGATATTAAGGGAGGTAATGAACTCTCTTTCTCTGGATGTATCATCAGGATGCTTTCATTTGGATTCCTCCATTGAGCAGCGGGTAGGAGTCATTGCCCTGAACAGCCCCTTCCAACTATTATTTTATAAGATGATATTGCACAAGCCCACATAACCACTAGATGGCACAGGTACTACAGGAGCCTGAGAGGTTACTAAGGGCCTGGTGGAAATTCAACATTCTATTGAACTTCACATATTTCACTGTTTCCACATGGTAGCTGCCAGAAGAATCCGATACAGTGTGATACAGAAACAAGGTACCGCTGGAATAATGACATTTCTTTTTTTTATTTTTAAACCCTTTAAATGGCTGGTTTTAACAGTCCTATTGGGCATTGTAAATGCCTCAGGTGCACTCGATATTCCTTTTACGTTTCTGGGTTTTGGCTATGTTTTTATGGAAAGATGGATTGAACTTCAGCTGAAGAATATTTAGTAATCCCTCTTAGGATACGCTATAACAGCTGGTATTTCTGTATCACAGCAAATCAATTCCATGCAATAGCCAGCGATACCATAAGCTGTATTCTACTGCAAAATTACAAAGCATTTTAAACCATTTCCACCAAAGCAAGCTTCACTTGAAAAATGTAACTTAACTTACAAGTTTTGTGGAGAAAAATATTTTTTTCATTTTAAGCTTTTTACTGGTAATGATTTTACCAGGCCATTTATTTTCACTATACTGTATATATACATTGCCACACAACTCTTTAAAATAAGAGGTTCTGAAAGTCAATATTAAAGAATTCAACCACAATAAAGAAAAATGGTAAATGGTATCTATCCTTATTAATACTAGTTATTTTCTAAATTCATAGGACTTTCATTTTTAAATACATTTTAATGATTAACTTTGGAAAGAACCCAGAGACAGCTAACAAGCTAATGAACAATCTAGTGAGCAATAATGAAAAGCTGGTTGGCTTCAATTAGTATTTTGATTCCTTAATAACTCTATAACTTTGGGTCCAAGTTTTAAATTTTATTTTTTTGGCTTTGCTGTGTGCATGTTACATTTATACCAGAAAAACTGAATTGATGCTTTCCAATGCTTGTACACTGTGTCCTTGGCCTGATTTCAAGTGACTTTTAAAAATTTAATCTGTAGAGATATTACACAAGGTTGAATAAATGGAGTTGTGCATAAGAGCCATAACTCAGTGCAGAATTAAGCACACACAAGCAAACATACTTGATTATCCATAACACGGTGCATCTGCCTCTTTAATATTCTGTAATCCTATTTTTTTTAAAAAAAAAACTGAAGTTGAAACATTTTAACTTCTGTTTTATAAACAGTTGCATTGTCTGAAATAAGTCCTAACAATTTTAGGGGCTGTTAGAAAATATTGTTCAGCTGCTGAAGCTAATTGTTTAGGAAAGCTGCAAATTAGATATTTGTACTTGTTTGGAACCAGTACACAACAAGTAAGGTGCATCATTCATAAAACCATGCTTTAGTGCTAATCATACAAGTAACACAATATGAAAGTGGCCAAATTACAAACTTAATTATTTTAAGCTGGTAATGTAATCTCTTATGGGAAGACACAAAAATATATGTGAAATATGCTAAAGGTATGCTTAATGTTATTATGTTTTTCCATCATAACATGAAAGTAAAATCATACTCCCAGCTGAGAACATATAATGCTAGAGTTAGCATGGGGATATATGTTCTTAGTTTTTGCTGGCATGCCCCAAAAAAGTTCATATTTTTGGCTTCATTTTTAATGCTATGATTATTCTACTTAGAAGATTTAAATCAGTATAAACTACATTTTAGAAGTATGTTAATATTTTAGTCTACTTGAGTGGTAGTAGTTGCAGTAATCGTTTCTGACCTGGCCCACCAATACGTTCCTTGGTGCTTCCCAATGTCCATGCCTTCTAGAGAAATAAAAGATGTTCTCCTATACAACTTCCAGTAAATTCTGAGAATGGGACAAGGTGACAGTACCAAAAAGTCTTTTTAGGAGCCCTCTTAAAAAGTGGTAAAACTACAGTACAGTGGTACCTCGGTTCACAAACTTAATTCGTTTCGCGACTCTGGTCGCAAACTGAATTGGTCGTGAACCGAATCAAATTTTCCCATAAGGTTCAATGTAAATACGGTTAATCCGTTCTGACCCCTACGAATTTGGTCGCCAACCGATTTTTGATCGTGTCCCGAATCAAATTTCCCTATAAGGTTCAATGTAATTATGGTTAATCTGTTCTGAACCATATGTTGTTGTTTTTTTAAACCACAAAAATATAACACAAAGTACAGTATGAAGAGAGAGAAAGTTAACCTTGCTCGACGTGACTTCTGGTGTGGAGGACAGGAAGGTGGGTGGGGAGGTGGTTACT
The DNA here is from genome assembly GCA_030867105.1 of Liasis olivaceus. Taxonomy (NCBI): domain Eukaryota; kingdom Metazoa; phylum Chordata; class Lepidosauria; order Squamata; family Pythonidae; genus Liasis; species Liasis olivaceus. Next base: position 16,671,284 of record CM061351.1, read on the forward strand.
GCTTGAAGGGAGAGTCCCCCTCCCTACAGGAAGCCGCGACCACGTGTCACGGGAGGGAAAATGGCCGCGGATCCTGTTCGTAACCTGATGCGGAGTTCGCGAACGGAGGCAAAATTTTGCAACCAGAGCTGTTCGTGAACCGAATTGTTCGTGAACAGAAGCGTTCATGAACCGAGGTACCACTGTACCTGAATCCAAGGGGCTTTTTCTTAAATGGCTTGCCAAAAAGCGAGCTGCTTTTGAAACCATACAGAACATAACTGTCAGGATTAGCCCAGGAAACTCCAGGAGACAGTACAGATTCAATTCAGCAGGGTTTATTGGCCTCAGTCCCGTTACAGAAATCTTCTCAGAGTGAGAGCAAATTCCAGGGTCACCTTCCCAACCTCCCTTGCATTCTTTAGGGAGGGTTCAGTCTCATCCTCTTATCAGTACCGCGTTGCTCGGGCGACGAGAGTAAATTCTTGACTCCCCTGTTCCTGACTCTCACAATAACAGACAGTTGTTTATGGTGGTATTGGGATATCATCTCTTTAAATCAAAATTTCCTTGCTTGTTCTTAAACACACCACATTCATCCATCATCCATCTATATATACACATGAGTAGAAGAAACAGTGTAAGAATAATGCATGCTATCTTTTAAAGTTCTATAATAATATCTTGTAATGATTTAAAGAAATGTATTTCAAATTGCTAATATTTATAGTCACTTGCAGTTTTTGGTAATCTTATTTATCCATATTTATATTCTTTTCAGGGCACTTTGAAATTGCCTAAACCTTATTGGGGAACGTGTCTGCCAATAGTTGAGGTGAAACTCGCTACCAGCTTCTAGCTGAAGTTCTGAACGATGCCAGCTTTATCATCTGGATCTGGTGGAGATGCAGGTAGAGTTGCTGATTTTTTGCATGCAGTTAGCTGTTATTAATTAGTTGAGTAACTGTTAACTTCTAGTTATTAAGTCTAGTGTGTAGCTATCTGCATATTAGTCCAATATCTCTAGGTAAACAGAAATGTAGGTAGGGAATGAAGTGTGCATCCATACTTAGATGCATTCAAATGTATATCAAGTTCCTATAGAAACAACCTCCCAAACACGGATCTCTTTTACTTTATTGGGTTTTATGTATAAGAAACCAGTCCTGGTAAGTGAAGCAAACTTAGTACGGCTTTCTTCTGCCAGTTATGTGAAAGAATTTGAATGAGCTAAAAATTTAAGAAAAATTGGCTGGTTGGGAGAATATGTGGATGAAAGGACTGAAATTTACACTGTTACAATCTTAAAGAGAATTTTTATAAAATGATGTATTGTTGGTACTTGTCACTAGAAAAAGCATCTAAAATGTATAAAAGTACTTTGAATTTATGTTGGAAATATGAATAACAAGAGGGGACTTTCTATCGTGTTTGGTGGACCTATAAAAAAGCTAAAAATATTTGGAATCAAATGCATATTTTAATTCAGAAGATTTTAAAGATTAATATGCAATCAAAACCAGAGACTTTTCTTTCGGGATTGATGGACAAACAGCTGGAAAAATCTAATGGAACTTTGTTTCTATATATGATAACAGCAGTGAGGCTTCTATATAGACAAAGATGGAAAGATTTGACATTACCTACAATGGAAAAATGGATAATGAAGTTGATGGAGTTGGCTGAGATGGCAAAACAGCTTTGATTAGAGAAAAGGCATTGAGTAATTTTAATACTAATTTGAAGCCTGTTTTGGATTTTTTGCGTGAAACTGAAAAAAAATGAAATTATGATGTATGGATTTGATGATTAGAAATAATAGTGGACAATAGAAAAAATGAAAGTTATGATGTAAATTTAGAGTAAGAATTTAGTGTAAATTGATACTTATGTCTGTTGTGAGGAAAGTAGGAAATCATTCTTTTCTGTACTCTCTTTCTTTTTGCACTTTTGACTTTGTTCTTTCTCTTCTTTTTCATTCTATCTTTTTTCATTTATCTAATATTAATTTTTGTTTTTATTCTTATCATAAAATCTAATAAAGTCATTTTTAAAAAAATTGGCTGGTAATAAAGCTACATATGCCCTAGGTCATGCTGTATTTTAACTGTGTTAAATCACCTAAATCAAGTAGATTTTTTTTTAAATCCTGTTTTTTGCAGATTATAACAAGATAAAATCTGCTTCAAGCCACATTTTTTAGTGGTTTCATGAACATGTCCATTGGGCATGTGCAATATATTTAAAATTTGAATCATTTGGAGCTTAAAACATTTCCAGAATGTTTCAAATCAATGTTCAAAACAGCTGTTTTGCATTCAAATCGGGGCGTTTCAAATGTGAAGTACTTTGAATTCAAAATGTTTTGAATGTCTATAGTTTCCTCGGAAACAATGTAGAGATGGCTTGCTATTACCTTCTTCCTTAGCAGGTGGTTTATCTGTAACTAGAACATTATGAATAAGTTATGACTTACAACTTATCAATAGATTTCAACATTTTCAACACATTTGGGAATTTTAGAAAATAAAATTTTATTTTCTAGACAAAAGCAGTCTGTGGCAATTGGCATTAGAATCTTTGGATTTCTTTCAGGATAATGATGTTTCGTATTCAGATTGTAGAGCATCCTGAAAAATAGAAATCATCTTAAAACTTTCTGAAATAGGTATTATTAATTGAATTTCTGCTGATCTTTGTGAAACTGGAAAATTTAAAGGTTGATGTATTTTGATCTGTTAATTCAGTAAAACTTCAGTGGGCTTAATGATACATTCTTTTGAGTTCATTATAGTAACATTGAAGTATTAGCCTGGCATTATGGCTCAAAAATCTAATGTAGTAAATTAACAAATAAAGGGAGATGCCCACTTGTCGTTGTATTGATTTAAAATCTCCCTGACATGATTGTAATACATAAAAGTGATGGAACAAAATGGCCATATTTTTTTATCATTTAGCTCTACTTTATAGCTTCCACAGACTTGTTCTAATAATGAAGCTATGAAGGATATGACAAAAATTGTGATATTAAATTTCTCTAGACTAATAGTAAATTTTTCCATTCTGATGTCAAGAATGTTGAGCATCTGGACTCTGAGTAGTTTACCACGTGAGCACTTTCCCCAACTTTTTAGCCATTTATTCTTTTTCTAGGAACTTTCAGCCTTAGATAGAAAATAGTAGTAACAGAAACTAGTCTCTAAAATTGGAAAGTATTTTTTGTTGGACATTTTCCAGTATTTGTAAGAACTATTTTATTACACATTTCCAAGTATGCAAAGGTGTCCATGTATTCAGTAAAATACCATTCAAGAAATCAGTAGTTTAGATGTAGTATAGACAGTGTTTACAGCTCCATGTGGAACCATATTTTGATCTCTGAGACCTCACGCTATCCCCAGCAAGTTGCTTTATCTAAAGGAACTGTTTCCATAAGCTACATATCTGGTTCATGCCGAACTCCTTCAGGCTTTTAGAAGATACATTATTGGGAGTGTTGAGTCCAGATAAAGTACATTTTCAATAGCAGAAAAACTATGTAATAATTGTTTTGCTGTTATAGTTCTATCAATGAGCTGGATTTTGTGATTTAAGTTGCTGAATCAGTTCTAAAAAAAGATTCGAAGATCCTATTGTTCACTTCTTCTTAAGTAAACAGTAATTATAGATGCATATGTATATTTAGTGATTAAAACAAATATAAAGATACATGCTGTTATACTTCTGTTGCAAGTGTAATAGATAAAGCATCGTTCTTATTCTCTCAGATTTCCATTTAGCCTTTCTAAGATTTTATGAAAACTTCTAATGAGGAAGTTAAATTTAGGGTACCCTAAATGTTGAGTACTCTAAATGTTGTGAGTGGCCTTTCTTTTTCTTTAGGATTCTTCAAAGTTAAAATACAACCACAGTAATTTAGGGAGATCTTTAAGGGATCTGTTTGTTGATCTTCACGGGGGTCTGTTAGCATCCTTAGCAGCAGAGCCATTATGAAAAGTCCAGGGAGTATGGCGGGAACTTGGACTTGATTTACCCATCTCCAAAAGATCTAAATAAGCAATAGTTTAACAGAGATTGATATTACAGTGCAGTATTGTAGAACACTGATTTGCTATTTTTTATCAAAGAGGGGTGTTTATGTAACAAGCAGTAAAAAAAATCATTTTAGATGCATACATCAGTAACTATTAATAAGCTTTAAAAAAGGCTTGACTGTGTGACTAGTAACTAGTCAACACTAGTAAACCAGTGCTGTTTATAATATAAATTGCTGTTAATAATCAATCAAATATTTATTTGTTTCAGTTTCAATTTAATTAATGAAAACAGTTCTCAAATTATTTTCTAGGACATATGAAGCTAGAAAATACTTTCTGTATGCTCAAAATACTATCAAACTTACAATGTGCCATTACTGGATTACATTTTTTAAGGAAGTTGTCAAGCTATGTCTCAGTGGTATAATTATAAGTAACAATGAAGTATGGCTTTGTTAAATATTTATATATTGAAGACTTGATAAAATATATAGTCAAGAGTAGGCTTAATGTTGCTTAAAGCAGGATTCAAATCATGCACAATAATATCCGTTAGACATATTGTGTGCTGACCCAAAAAGTTCATTTTGTTTATTTTCAGTTTAAATTAACAAGAAGCTAATATGCCTACATAAAAGCAGCTGCCTCACAAGAATTTATAGACTATGGATAGGTTTAGCCTTGTTCTGATTTGTGGAGTGATGATTGAGGGCATTTCAGGTAGCTGATTGTTTGGATTTCTAAAAACAAAAGTGGACATTTAAGAATTTGAAATGTGCTTTCCAGCTTTCAGTAGCTACATTTTGATGTAAGATTTAAACTAGCTTCTGGATTATAAATGAATTAAAAAATCAGAAAATCCTAGAAGTAGTGTGAATACAAATCTCATTTTTCCAGGTCAACTAAATGTTGAAAAGTATGTTAAAGGGACTTGGGACTATCTGTCTAACAGCAGGGTAACTATTGAAAACTGAGCAGAATGAGATCAGATTTGATAGGGTGAAAGAACCTGGCAAAAGAGAGACAGTTTGAAAATGGTCCAGACTGTGGATAAGAAAATATCCCCTCGCTGTACCCCTATGGGAGAGAGAGGCAGTTGAGGTCTCACCTCCCCATTCTGAGGCAAACTCCCCAACCACGTGACCCAGGGCTGAGCTCACACTGCCCACTCTGTGCTTCCTGGTGTACACAGATGCAGACACCTTCAGAGGCAACACGAGGGGAGAGCAGCAACACATGCATGCTCACCGACCTAACATGTTACTTCATTACACAGCAACACAGCAGAAAATGCAGATACTTCCTATCACCGTTGCTGATAGAAAGGTTGGGGAAAAAATCCAGAAGCCACGCCCTGTATGTCTTCCCTGCCTTGTTGGTTCTGAATACTGTTGAGTTAGATAGCTTTAATGAAAAATTAATGTTACTCGGATTAGCAAAATTATAAAAGATATGCAGAAATGCAGCCTGCCTTGTTGGCTTGTTGTTTCAAAACTTCTGTAGCAGGATAGCTGAGTCTATAGGGTGAAAGGCTGGAGGTCTCAAACTCTTCTCTCAAGCCCTCTGGGTCTTCACACTCTAGGTCATCCTGCTTTGGGGTCTAGTTAGATTCCTTTGCTAGGTAAGACCCCCTGCCACCAGCTGTATTTCATGGGGTTTATCACTTGGTGTTTTTCCACACTGTTTGAATAAGATGGGTGAGATGAGGCTCTCACACCCTGCACTGCCTTTCTGGTGATAAAAGGTAAAAATAATAACAAATTGGAATAATGTTTATAATGCAAACTCTTGGGTGTCTAGATTAGAAGCTTGTGGGCAGAGGATTTCAGCTCTCCCTTGAGAGAGTCTGATCTCACAAAAGATAAACAAAATAAAATTTTATTGCAAAAAGGAAGAGATAAAATGCAAAGCTCATTTATAACTTTAAATATCCAGGATGCAAACATTCTGTAGTGAAGGAGATCAACTCTAGAGCTGTGCAGGTGATAGAATAACACCAAAAGAAGTCAAAGGAAAACTAACAAACGAAGGTATAATGCTCCTAGTAGATCACAAGATGCCACTGGTCTACTCTGAATACGATTTCTCTATCCCAAAATCCCAATAAAGAGGTGAGTGGCTTCCAGTTATTATTTTCACAAGAAAATGTTTAGCAACAGCAGCAGCAACAAAACTATACTAGAGGTTCTGAAATTTGCCTGAAGTAGGATAAAAGGCTGACCTGAAACAGAGTTTCCTAATTTGTACAGAGTAATAAAGATAGTGAGTTTTAACTTAGCACAAAGACAGTAAAATAGAGCACAGTACCTATTATTTTTTAAAATAGGAGGCTTCCCAGCTTCTCCTTTGTTTTTAAAATGGCTCAGATTTTTTTATTCCACTAAGGGAGGGGCAGTATAATTTCCTCTGAAGGTGAGCAAGTGGTATCCCTCATGTAAAATGTGTATTCTCTTTGGGATGAAGAAATATTTATTATATGTCTGAATTACGGATGCAACAGCATTATTCAATACTGTATTTACATTTCACTATTGTGAATTTAGAAATGTGTCATGATCCTGTTAAGAATATGCCTCAGATGAGGAAGAGAACCAGAAGACATTCCAACAGCAAAACTCTGCACTTTCAAGCTTTAGCAGCTATGCTGAGTCGGTAACAGACCCTGCCATCTCCACTGGGGACCTAACAGACTCTGACTTAGATAGGAGCTTCCACCAGCCTATATTTGAGAACACTACTATCGGTGGTTAGAAAGTCAGAAGAGAGAGGAGTACAAGGTGCTCAGTTATGCTAAAAAACTTCTGACCAAACACGGCTAGTCAGGAGTAATCTTTAAAAAAAAAACAAAAAAAACCCGGGCTTGACTAAGATCAGCTGTTTTCAGAGTTCAGGAGTTTCTGGTATTCAGGGAACACCTTGGGCCAAGGCTGCTGGAACCTGCTAGTCCGTGAAGACCTTCGTAACTCCTGGTGTGACAGACTTCTAGCTACAAGAACATCCCTGGCATTTGTCTTTATATATTTATTTATTTATTACTCATATTTATATGGCCACCGGCTTTAGTGCATCTTCTGACTTTGGACTGGATTTACAACCAATAGACTAGCTTGGCTGATTTATTATAACAATCATTAGGACGATAAGCTGCCACCCATGACAAAATGATATACACCATTGTGTGCTATGTAAAAAAAAAAAAAAAGACATTGCAGCCTCAATTGCCAGGATGTTGGCTATTTTTCACTCTTGCTGTCATATTACTCATGAGTTTATACAAGAAGACAACCACCTGTTGTTTTCTGGAACTTTAAGACTTCAACTAGGAGTGTGCATGGACCAGAAAATGTGTGTGTTTTGTGCGCCAATCTAATGCATTACTGCTTAAAAGTTTCATCAGATCATTCCAAGTAGGTCATGGTCTAGAGAACTGAAACATGGAACATTTTGGATATTCCAAGAGAGGTCTTATCATTGAGTAAGGCAAGGATGATGCATCTTGCCCTTCTCTCCCATTCTTCTCTGTATAGCCTGTGTGTGAGCCTGCCTGCCAGTGTTCCTAGTACCTTGCCTTTCTTCTGTTGCCATAATTAAATTGAAGTATAGCAGGCCTGAATGATCCGCCTGTCCTTTCCTCTGATTTTCTTTCTAGCATCTTCCTTATAGTCATTGTTGTCATGCTTAAATTCAAATATAGCCCACCCGCCCTGCGCCGTGATTTTCCCAGCATCATCTTTCCCTTTAGCTGCTGCCATACATAAATTCAAGTGCAGCATATCCAATCAGTCCACCTGCCACTCCCTCCAAATCTTACTTGTTCAAAAGGACTACATCCAACAAAAATAGAAGTAGAGTGGCTTTGTATGTAAAGATGTCAAATGCCTGGGAATAAAACTTATGCCCTTGAATATGGAGGTCTTTGACCCAACATTATTCAAGATCTTTATAAAGACTTGGAGTATGAAATGAATTGAATGCTTGTTACATTTGTAGATGATGCCAAATCGAGGATTGATTTGAACATTGGGCCAGTTCTAGTGGGATGTTCAATTTTGATAAATGTGAATTCCTGCATCTACTAGAACAGGTTTAATGTATAGGTCTAGAATTGGTGAGACCTAGCTTAGAGGAACTGCATGTGAAAAGAATCTAGGAATAGTGGCGAATGACCTGCTGAACATGAGCAAGCAAGCAAATTCACTTGTGGCCTGCAGTAACAAAAGCTCTGTGTCTGTATCATGGGAGATCATTGTTCTTTGGCACTCTGTATTGATTAGACCAAACATGGTATATCTAGTTTTGGGCACTGGACTTTGAAATGAACATACAGATGCTGAAGTAGGTTCAGAGATGAGCTCCCAGGCTGAGGAAAGGTCGAAGAACCTGGACATATTTAGTCTGCAAAAGAGAAAGTTTTGGGGACATGACAGCAGTCAACAAGGGCAATAACAAATGGGCATAAGGGAAAAGAAAAGACATTCAGCCTAAACATTAGGAGGAATTTCAGGGTGTAAAAGCTGTTGAACAGTGGAACAGTCTGTCCATGACAGTGGTGGACTCCCCCTTGCTGGAGATTTTCAAATGGGGGTTAGATGGCTGTCATTTATAGTTTAATTGATTTGTACACTGAACATATAGTCGACTAGATGACCTGTGATAACCCTTCCAACTCTAATATTCGATGATTCTTTGAATAATAGTAATTATTTGTGTAATCCATTTTAGATAATTCAGGCCAGAAATCTTCAAACTGGAGTGAAACTGGGCTTAGTTATACAAAATATGCCACAAGTATGTCTTATGTTTAACAAACCATTCTCAAACATTTTGGCGGGTTTTATTGCTGCTGTTCTGAAAAAGATTCTGCAATGTTGCTAATGTGATCTGCTCACCAGGGAAAGAACATTGCTAGAGAGGAAGCCTACACCAAAAACTTAAATTACTTTAACAGGTACTACTTCTCCTTAGAGAACTTTCAACTCTAGACCTATAAATGGGACTAGGAATTTCTAACTTCACCAAACTAGAAATCCACAACAGTTAAATTAATTTCAGGCAAATACAAATTCACAGAACAGAGCAGTAGCTTCATAACTTCCTTTTTTTTTTCCTTGTGGAAAGCCTCTTATTTCCTCACTGAAAACTTCAGTAATGATGAACAAGTTTACTTCATTATCTGTGCAGTGCTCAACCACAGGAGATTGGATGTACTCTAAAATGTACTGTTTGTTCAGTCTGCTTCTGAGCAATGACAGTGTGTTTGCAAAGGTCTGAAAATGAATCTCCTGTTTTCAGATTCCAACAGCATGAAATATGTCCTCTTAACACTTAACTTTGCCAATCTTTTATTATTTTCTTTCAAATAATTGAAAAGACTTGATCTTGCACAAATGGCTGTCATGACAAATATGGCCAGATACAAGCAGCGGTTAACAAAATAGTTCCTGCCACCCCATCCCTCAGGATGCTTCTTAATACTTTTGCTTTTTTTTCCCCTTTCGTTATTTTCATGGGGAGGTGGGTATAATGCCAAACAAACCCTGGGCTGCAGCTGCCATTTGTTTTTATTTTCTAATAAAGCCCACATTTGGGTCCTGGAGGCATTCTTTAAAGTTCTGCTTCTAAAGCTTAACCCTTTGCTTTGCTGATTATAGGCAGTTCCCAGTTTAAGAACGAGTTCCATTCCCAAGATCTGTCCTTAAGTCAAATTTGTACATAGGCTGGAACGATAATATTGTATAATACTGTATAATAGTATTGTGTAATGGACTCGAACCATTGCGTATTTAACTCAGATTTTGCTACAGTAGGCTCCGTTCTTAACTATGGGTCATTCTTAACCTGGGGACTACCTGTACTAGCTTCCCTTTTAGAAAACAGAATTACTTTTTAAAAAGTAAAATGCCAAGTAAAGGCACCAAGGGAAGAACATGAGTAGGTTGGCGCCACTTTAGTTTAGTTTTTAATACCTATCTGCAAATCCTTTTAAGCTGATGAGGTAGGAAGAATTCTTCGTCTGCAGGGATTACTTAACTTTTGTAAAAAAGCAATCTCCAATATTTCCTTTCGCGGAGTTCTTGCTGTGTTAGAAACTGCTGCAGGAAGAGGATGCTGCATCGTATACTTCAGACAAACATGACTCCCTCTCACTTTGAAATATTAAAATAGCATCCATGCGCAAGATGCAGGGTTTGGCCATCTAGTGCTTTCCAGCTATTTAGTGAGTTTCAATTGCCATGCTGAGTAAGCCTTACAAAAACTATAATCTGAAACAGATGGAAGGCACCCCATTGCCTATACCTCATACATAAACTTTGCACTTAGTGCTTTGCTTCTGTACGTAATTTGGCTGACCTGAGGCTTGAACCCGTGATCTTTTAGTGCAAACGCTGTTGGGAGAGGCTCTTGATGTAGATTCAGTGCTTTTTATATTCAGGAAAAGTTTCAGCGATGTGAGCATTCTATTTTTATGCTTAAAAGCTGCTATAAAGAAGAGTGGGTTTAAAATAAATCAAAGTTTGAAATATGAGCACTGCCTCACAAAAGCCCATAGAAAATTATGTCTGGAAGGATTTTTTTCCCCTAGCATATTTTATTAAATAACAACAGGAAGACAGGAAAACAGCGCACTGGTTCCAGAAAGCTCTGTATTTAATTTTAGAACAATCATCTAATGCCTCAAAAAATTGGGCAACAGTGTTTACTCAAGTGTTTAAGCGATAGTCTTTAAGGAGAAATGATCCCATTTATAGATCACTGAATATAACTTAATAGACAGTATAATTTAATAAAACCAATGTAATGTAATATAATATAATTTAATAGGCAATCGTTTTGGAGAGGTATTTCTTCGGTAGTCGCTTTGGAAAGCTGTTGCTGTGGTCGATAGTGCCTGGTCTGATCATAAGCCTCTGCTCTGCAAAAGTCACACTTGTTTAACAGACTTCACATCTTAGAATATTCAGGATTGCCACAATGAAAGAAAAATAATAGTTGGTCATCTATATTGGGTTAGCCAAAAAGTTATTAATGTTTGCCATCTTTGAAGTATTGTATCTTTAGTCACAAAAATTCCCACTGGATAAACGTGCTGTAAATTGATGTTTGCTCCTGCTTGCTTCCAACTCTTGACGGGAAGGCTTCTGCAAATCACATTGTTATGTTTCTTGGACAGCTATTTGATAGATAATATTATGCTCTCTGCTATTGTACCTATATGCTACTGTCTGTCCCAAGAAATTGCCATGGGATGTGACCCAAACAACTGGGGCAGCCATTGCTTTAATCTCTGTGAAGAATTTTGGAGAAATCCTATGCAGGTGCTCTCTTTTTAACAAAAGACAATTTAAGAGTTTTGTTCAAGAGCTTATTTATCTATGCATCTGTTATACCCAAGATCATTTTAAAAAGCAATGTATTAGTGAGAAATATTTAGAGAAACCGCAAACTCTTTTTAAGGGACCACCCTATCCATTTTCTATACTTATAAGGATGTTTTTCCTATTCATGACTCATTTCACTCTAACATCTAGGGAACTGGAATAACGATTAAGCAAAGGAATGCGTGTGTTTCTGGGTTTTGTCCCCTTCCAAAAAGCTTTATGAATTCTTGATTCAGTGTTAAATAAATATATCGCCCATATATTTTAGCCACCATTAATAAAGTAAAAAAAAATACCATGCTAGTAGTTTCTTTCTTTTTTAATCCAAATCTCACCCTCTCTCTAAAACTCTCTTCACTGCTTTATTAGGTATTTCCATACCCTCTGTTGTCTTAATATAAAATGGTATAAAGCAGCAACTTACATCAGAGGGCTAAATGAAATTAATGGAACCAACTTTAATTTTCACTTTGTGTTTTATTTTCACTTTATAGGTTTGTATGAGCTGCTGGCTTCACTGCCAGCCCAGCTGCAGCCACATGTGGACAACCAAGAAGACCTGACCTTCCTCTGGGATATGTTTGGTGAAAAAAGCCTTCATTCTCTGGTAAAGGTAAACCACATTTAAATGCTCATTCTTTTTGAGAAACATGTATGGAAAAACGTTTTGAGCAACCTCTAGTATACCAAGAATCAGTTACTTTGTGGAAACAAAACAGCCTTGTTTCGCTTCTGTGCTTCTGTGAGGGATGGAAGTTGTTAAAGGTTTCCACCAAAAATATTGCAATGATTTCATTTAATAGTGATGTTTTGGCAGAATACATTAATGTAACAAACATATGATGTTTGCCCTTGTTTAGAATGAGGTAGCATGAATTAGTAGCAGGAAATCTGAGACTGCTTCATGGTCAACATTCATGGCCTGGAGTTTAGCTTAAATAAACAAATGTTCACAGCAAAAATTAGATGGCATATATTTTTGAGGTAAAGTATGGTAACTGTTCAGTAGCCACATTAATTTAAAATAATTTCCTTTAAGAAAATCAACTGAAATTATAGTTGGTTCTTTAATTGGCTTGCATCCATTGAAGATTGCGTTTTGTATATAAATATACCAAACTTCTATGAATAAAATAAGCTTAGTGAAGTAATTAATGGATATGTGTAGTCAAAAATGGTAGCTATTATGTATATTGTACTTCATAATTTGTAAAGTACTTTACAGTTTTTGCATTCATAATTATCACAAAGCTTTTAGTTTAGAAATTGGAAATTAAGCTTGTAAGACACTTGTGTAAGACAAGTCCTCTGCTTTGATTTTATACTAAATTTGGGGCCCCTAGGTTCTTGAAGAAATCTGTATGTTTATATAGAAGGAAACAGGGAGGGAAAAATATTTCTTTGGGCTCTGTGGCAACACTTTATTTGCTGATTTACTTTTATAGGTATTTATAAATTATTTGTTGTCTAGTCTAGGAACTCTAGTGAATTTACAGTCGTAAAAATACAATAACAAATAACATTATCTCACAAAAGCCTCATACTACCGTCGGCCTAACTAAAGTTTTCATCAAAACCCCCGTGGAAGAGCACAGGGGTTCCTGTGCGTTCCTGCCTTCCTGAGTATTAACTTGGGGAGGGGGGGTGTCATACTGTTCTAAAGTGAGGAGGTTATTACTAAGAAGGCCATGCTCTAGGTCTTCTAACTTTTCAGGTGACACAGAGCTCTCTCCCGGCTTGTGTGTATTGGCTGGCAAATTTCACCAGGAGTCAATGATCCTGGAAGTACCAAGGCAATTATTTATGGCTGCATTCCTGCCAGAAGACAATTTTAAAAAATATGAATAAGTTTTAGGATATTCTGGATTGATAAATCTTTTCTCAGGTTGCAGTAATGGAGTGCTTTTCGAGATATTACTGCATCAGGAAGATGTCTAAGCATCTTTAACTTCATCTGGCCAGATGCCTTACTAGTTATATGGGAACAGCAACCATTAAAATGCTTAAAACGTCTCTTAAAAATTAACATAATACTCAATAGAAGGCTAATCTAGAAATGGGATGAAAAAAATGGGAGATTTAGCTAACTATTGGAGATATCATATTCAGAATGGAACAGTTCAGATGATACAGTCATGTACCATAATGGCGCTTTCAAATAGAAGTAATTTCACTCTAATGTTGTTCTGGCAGATTCACTAGTACTTGAGACACTTTTTTTTCTTTTTTGAGTTATATATCAATGATTTGGAAATTAACACTGATGAGAGCCTGTGTGGTGTAATACTTAAAGTGTTGGACTAGGACTGGGGAAACGCAGGTTCAAGTCCATAGTCAACAATGGAGGCTTGCTGGTGAATTTCAGGCCTGGTCATTTTCTCTTAGCTCATCTTAACCTCAGAGGGTTGTTTTTATGGGAAAAAATGGAAGAGGGAATGGTGTGTCTATGTACATCATCTTGAGCTTCAAGATATAAGCCTGGATATAAAACTAACAAATAGAATGACAACAGAAGCGGCTGTTGCATCTTTTTATTAGATGACATAGGATTAAAGGATCCTTTAAAGGATTAAATCCTTTAAAGGATTAAAGACATCTTTCTCAATCATTTATATAAAGATCTGAAGATCTTATTTCACGTTCTGTATTAATTGATGAAACTCCCATTGGGGAATAATTGGACATTTGGACAGCAGATACTGGTTTATATGTTTAGTGTCCCATTTTTCCCATGGTTAAGTGAACTAATTTAAACGTTACTAGTTTAATTTTATAACATGCCATGAAATATAGAATTAGTTTTTTGTTTAGTATATACGGTATATGATTTTCATCTTTCCACAAATCAGAATAATTTTAAAAATTGCTGACTTGTACAAATTGCGGTGGTTTGTTTTGTCTAGCGTTAGCAGAATGAATTAGATGAAAGCAAAGCAAAGAAGCGTGGGCCGAAACGGAGGCGACGGGCTTTGTCTGATATAGAAGGTTGTTTTTAATTTGTTCTGCAACAGGTTCTGTTTTGTCTTAGGGAATAAAACGCACTGCCTGCACTATTAAAATCAAGCCCTGCCTTGAACCGAAATACATCATAATTCCTACTCCTATGAGAATCTCTACAGGCCATACTGTCTAAGGTGAGGTAGACAATAACAAAAAAGAGAGGCTCTTTAATGGAGATGTTCTATTTGTGGAACATTTACGTGTTTTTGTCCTAAATAGTTATCATTTATGTAACTAACATTTAATTTTTAATCTTTCAAAGAAGAATAAAAGAGATGGCGCTAAACAGGCGGTCGGTATGGTGGTTTAGCTAGTTTTCTATTAATTTTGTTAGTTTCCTCGTCTTATTTTTGTAAACGTCCCTGAGAAGTGGCTCAATTAAAGTCTGTCAAATGGTACAAACAAAAGTATCCATTGCATCTTTGCTTCTGCGCTGTATGCAAATACGCTAATCCCCAGAAGTTACAGTCACAAGTAAATCTTAGATTCGCTCTACACTCCTGTTTCTAATGCAGTCTGTTGCCATCAATGAAATGCCTCCTTTTATGATTCTATCTTAGCGTGAAAGCAGAAGCTGCAAGAAGCATTGTCAGACCTCTGACATACAATAGCACTCTTTGCTGTCTAGAATTAGGAAAACATTCATTAGTGCCTGTACTAATCATGTTTTGCACTGCATATCTCTATTTCAGTGAGGAAGATTGTGCAATCTATCAAGTCCAAAAGTTCTTGGAACATTATATATTCCCTTAAAAGAAGCACTGGCATTAAATTCAGAGCTGCTCAGCATATTTGAATTGCTAAAGAATCCTGATAGAAATGAGGCAGCAGAAGTCCAGTCTTCGTTCTCCATATGATTGTGCTTCCAATCACCAAGAAATTTTGGTTATTCAAGAAGAAGGCAGTTCTCTGCCAAACAATCATGCAGTGTAAGAGTCTGCTGTGGCCACTTAACTATGTTCAGGAGCCTCATAAACATAGGCAGTAACTGTCCTCCACTGTTGTTCCATAGCAAGTGGTATTTCAGGTATGGTTTCAGGTAGAAAACAGCTATTGAGATTAATAGCTACTGAGAGATTAACATCTTGATCCTCAGTGAATTTGTCTGGTACTCTTTTAAAAGTCTAAATTACTGATAGTTATCTAATGATGGCAAATTTCACAATTTAATCATGCTGTTTTTTTTCATTAATCCAGAATTTCCCGTATTTAGTTTCATCTTACAATGTGGGAGGTAGACTTCAAGCTTAAACCTTATTTGTTTGTTTGTTTGTTTATTTGCAGGGCTTATATGGCTGCCTATCTCATATGATGACTCTAGGTGGCTCACAACAATCCATAAAAAACCATAATTAAAAACAAAAGTACCCTGTAGATATTCCTCATGGAGGAGATGCTTTAGTCTCTTAATCATTTTCACTTTCCAAAAATAATTTTAGATGCTGGAACCATTGACAAGCTTCTGTGAAGTCTATGAAATTGTTAGACTTCATATCATGTACATATCTCAGAAAGCTGGCAACATTGGCATTGGCATTTGTTCACTACCTTTATAATATGCATTGCTGGCTTGAGGTCCTATACAAAAAGTAGTGGGATATAAATCTAATGAACAAAATCAAATAGGTTATAAAATACGATTATAGTCTGCAAAGATATTTATAAATTATTTTTGAATGTTTTCTCATGAAGATTAAATGAGCTAGCTGGGCCAATACTTATTCTGGACTGTGAGAAGCTTATTCACTTGTGGTCCGTTTTATGTGGCAAAGCGTCATTTTGATTAAAGTTATATCCTAAAGCTGTAATTAAAGGGTGCTCTTGCATGCTCATGTTCCCACAAGATTGTTGGGATTCCAATTTGAGGAATAACATGGGAACCGGAAATGTAAATAGCAATGCATGAATTCTGCTAAACTATGATATTTAATCCCAAATCTTGTTCCCCAGAGAGTTTGTATGGTAGTGTAGTAGATACTTCTGTAAAGCCCACCTGCAGGACGTGTTTAGAGTTTTTCCTCCCACTGCCCGAAGTTCTTCCTCTGAACCCCGAAGTTTTGTGTTACTGCCCTAGCTAATATCCTATGATAGATCTTTCCCACATGAATTTCTCTTAATTGCATGATAAAGCCCCCTGAGGCTCAAAGTAGACATGAACTTAAATAGTACCCTTTTCTATTTAACATGCTTGTTTCAAAATATAAAAACAATCATTCCTCAGAGAACGTCATGGTAAGTTCAGTATTCCAATTGCATTCAGTGCCAGTTGATAGTCATAAATACATTCTTTAGAACTGCTGAAAATACAGAGAGAATCGATTTTGTGGAAGAACAAGTTTGAGTGCTCATAATTTCTTCTCAACATATTTATCAACTAAACTAACTTCTTGTACTTGAAGAAACTTAATGCTATTACTTTGTATAAATGCACCCTTTTATGTTACTCTATCCTGCCCTTGTATTTTACTATTTATATGTATCTAATACACTACATCATCTTCAGCATTTAGTCCTTTTCATTTGGAGTGTGAGGAAAAGTTATAAAGCAAGTGTTTGTCAGGCTTTTGTTCTCTTAGTTTATAGTTAACTTTCTTGTTAAGAAACGTCTGAAATGCAGTGTTTTAAAATAACTGTCTTTACAACTTTGCTTAACATATTTGCTATGCAGATGACATGATGTCATAAAAATCATCTTCAAATTTTCATTCATTTGCCAATTGAGGCATGGGAATTTACTTTATTTTTACTAGGCATGTGGTCCCTATTCATCCTACATCTAACAAGGAGCTAAGGAATCGTAAACTGTAAAACCTATGTGTTACACTTCTGACGGTAACTTCTGCTCCCCTTCTGAAGGGCACTGAAACACTTGGAATATGAGATGCATATCCCTTTTTTATCTGTCTTGTCTTGATTTTGTGTTTGGATGTATCTACTATTGCTGCAACCCAGATTAAGATCCAGGTAATAAAACTTTGTTTTGCATCGTCTGTTCTGAAAATGTCTATACATTGGTTGCCAAGACAAAAAATACAATGACCCTTTTTAGATTAAAAAAAAAAATTCTAGGAGGGTGCCCATCATGTGAATAGCATCCGAATTATTTGTTATATTTGGAGGTTAGTAAAAGTGATGTCATTTCTTTTTCATCTTTACCATTTTAGTTACAAGACTTAAGATGATAGATCACATTAGATCTTCTTTTTGAGATGCTGAAACATAATTGTGTTCTAAAATGAGAGTCCCTGGCCCTGAATTCTGTGTAACAGTTGGCAATTAAACTGAGTTTGGGAGGTAATGCGAATCCTCATAAAATAGTTTTTAAAATATTAGAGTTATTAGACTTTAACAGAAGATACTTTGGGCTGTTGTCACTTCCCTTATCCCGGGTTCTTTTTTACTTGACACTTTCCGCTCCCTCCCTGGAATAGAAGATGATGCATCCTGCCACAGCTGATCTCTAGATAGACCCAGGGTTGGTCACATAGGCTTTCCTGTCACAGTGTTACTTCCTGAATAAAGTTTTTTGTTTTTTTTTACGCAAACACCAGCTTGCAGAATTCTTTCTAAAAACATAATTCTCCTAGCTTTATTGTTTCTCTCTATGAAATTATGTCTGCTGCACAAAGCCACATGCGTTGGGAATATTCTTGTAAAAATATTTTTTGAGCAAAGTAATCTCGTATTTGGATGTAATACTAAGCTCTTCATGCCAGATTTATTTACCTATTTTCATGAATGGAAGCACAAAACAAGAGACGCTTATGGTTGCACCTCGCTCTGCCTTCATCGCTTCCATTACATCCAACTTTCAGAGACTTTATAGATTCAGATCTCTCCATCCTTTCCAATGTTTTGCAATGTTGTTTAATATTTCTTGGTTTAAACCAGTATCTTGCTTGATTATATCTGTTTAGCACATTCTCTGCTGGCTGCATTTTATAGCACCTCCAACCATTCGTAGCATAATTTCTCTAAGGAAGTTTATCACATAATAGGATCAAAATAAGGTAGCCGTAGCTTGGTAATCTTAGCTTCCAGTGATATTTCTGGTTTGATGTGGTCTGTAATTTCATTGTTTGTTATTTTTGCTGTCCAAAGTATGTGAAGTACCATAATCTGAAGTCTAGTTTTCTTCTATCTGCTTTTTAAATTATTATTATTATTGTCCAGATCTTCTTAATGCTAGTCACTGCAGTATGCGCAAATAATATTCTGATTTAATTTTGAGTCCAGTGTCTCCTGTTTGGTCAATTTTGGAACCAAGGAAAATGAAGTTCTGGACTGATTCAATTTCTTCATTGTTAATATCACCATTTCTGTTGTTGTGACTTTAGTCTTCTTGACGTTTAAATGCAATCCAGCTTTTTTACTTTCTCTTTGACTTTTAGGATAAGTTATTTTATATCCTCTTCATTTTCTGCCAGTAGAGTGGTGTTGTCTGTATATCTTAGAATATTAAACGTCCTGCTGCCAAATTTTATTGCAATCTCTGATTTGTCTAAATTAAAGTTTTCTCAAAATTGTCTCTGTATATAAATTAAGTAGATGTAGCAATGCAGCCCTGTTGCACACCTTTTCCAATCTTGAACCACTCCTGTGTTCAAGTTGTTCTGACAGTGAGTTGCATATATAGCAATTAATAAACAAGGATATGAACTTGTAGGAGAAGGATATATTTTGAGCTATTTAATTTATTTTAAAAAAGAGAGCATGGTATCTCTAGATAGCTGTTCAAGGACCTCAGGTTTTAGTACATGGACTGCATTTATAAAAACAGGATTGTTGCTAGAATCTCATGTTCTCTTGTCAAAAAAGACAAGATGAGAGTTTCTCTTCCGACTTCTGAATGCCTTGAAAGTGTCCAAGTTCTAAGAAATTTGAGATTAAAGTACACAACAAAACCTCATCCAATTTTGAAAATTCTTTCAGTAGCTGAGCAGGGAGCTTGGCTCTAAAAGCATAGAGAAATTTATCTTGGAGGAAGGGTAAATTGTTTGGCTTTAATCTGAATTTCCTCTGTCCACCGTGGGGACCTCTTCCTATAAGCAAAGTCATCAAAACCCTTTCTACTTATTGACCAAAAAAGTTCACTTGAATGAAGTCTCAGAAATCTCAAATAATAGCTGCTTTATTTTGTTATGCGAGGAACAAAGAAGTTAGTTTCTTTCAGAAAGACCAACATTTTGTTTTTAATGAGACTGTACAAGAAGCAAGGGGTTTATAACACTATTTAGACTCTACACTTGCAAAAATAGAATAGTATTCTGCATAACTTTACTATTAATTCAGAAGTTGAACTGCATTTTGTGTCTAGATCTATTAGGTCTGATATATCTTAAGATTGAAAATTAAAAGGAAAATAATATTGCAGGTCAGATAAAGCAAATATATTGAATTAGAAGGGAAGAGTCAGTTTTAACAATAAACCATAGTACCATTTTGCATACAAAACTATGGTCCTAAAAATGTTCCATAGAGTTAAAGCAGAAGATTTAGAATTACAATTTCTACTGATTATAACCTTAAAAATACAGCTAACCAGAATTTTCAAAGGAGCTTCAAATTCAGAATTCAAATCCTGATATGATTAAATCAGTGGTAAACACAGTGGTTAAAATCAATGAGAGCTTTAACTACTGTTAAGCTTAGGGAAATTTTAGAAGAAATAACAATCACTTAGGGGTTCCCCAATCTTTATGGACTTGTTGATACATTTGGAAGTTTATAATTTGTCCTGAGATCTCTCAAAAAATGGTGGCTTAGGAGAGTTACTCTAAAATATTGGAAAGCATCAGTTTGTTTGAATACTATCTGCTACTCTTACAGCAGAATGCTAACTTGCAGCTTGACCAAGAAATGAAATAAAAAGTCACAGACTATTTTGAAGCCCAATATCAAACTACTGTATATATTTGATTCCATAAAGTGTGTGCACACACACACAAACCCATTTCAGAGAATCCTAGCCTTAGGAAAACATCTGTCCTTTGGAATTACCAAATTAGGAGAATATATTTAGTACCAGAATGTATTAAAGGAGCCTACTTACTTATTAAATAAAAGCTAATTTGATTCCAGTGAAAGTTGTTCAGTTGTTCATAAAGGCAGATCTATTTGATATGAAAGCTACGATTCCAAAGAGATATATCAATTTAAGAGACTTCGGGTGGAAAAGTTCCTTTAAAATACCTGTGGCCAGATTATTGGTAGGATGGAAAAATGAAAGAGGCCTATATGAGGGGGGGAGTTATGAAAGATTAATTGGTTGTGGGAAAAGATGCAACAGGAGCTGATACAACAGTATGTGTTTGGACCAGGGCTTAAAAGAAATAGAATAAGGAGGCTGGAAATGCAGAAAGTTCAGCTGCTCAGACTTGCTCTGAAGCAAATGCACCATGGAGTGGATGAAGAAAGAAGAGCCCAGACACAGAATTCTCTCCTCCTTCATGCTGACGTTTTCTGTACAGTCAGCAGCCCAGTCCTGTATCCATTTTCAGAAAGATCTATAAACCTAGGCACTCTCTAGAATAGAGGTGGGTAGAAGCAAGAGGAGAGACAGAGAACGGAGGAAGGGTCACTGAGGGGCACAATTCAGCCAGGAGAATAAACTCTGTAGAAAGTGGTGGCCCCAAACATGAGGGTTTAAGCGAGACTAGTTAAACAGCTAATTGGGCCAAAATAAAAAATAAAAAAATACAGCTTTCAGGTAGTATGGATTGCACATTTCACGTTTTGGGCTGAATGTCTAGGCATGCAAGAAAGGCCAAAGGCTCCCCAAATATTTTGATTGGCCAGATACTACTCAGGATATGTAGAGAGTAAGGAAGATGACCTTGACAGAGATATGTAGGATCCGTTGCCTGGCAAAAAGGGCTGAAGCATTTTTTTAAAAGTCCAGAACAGTGAGATAACATTAGGAAGCAGCTCAGATAGATGCTTTTCTAATTCACTGGAATATAAGGAGGAGGAGGAGGAGGAGGAACAACAACAGCACAAGCAGACTTCCAAGATTATGGTGCAATAACTAATCTCAATAACAGTAGTTTTAACCTTCTGGTGGAGTTGATTTCCTGGTCTGGTCTATCTAGGGGGGCTGACAGGATGTGAGAGGTTGTTGCCAGTCCTGTCCTGTTTGCCAAAAGCTTGGAAAGAGGGGGAATTAAGTAAAAACCCATCTATCTCTCTATCTCCATCCATCCATCATAATGATTTTTAAAATCCACATTAACCTTGACTTTATCATACCACAAATATCCATGCTACCCAAATCTCAGGTCCTGTTCTTCTAACTCCAAAAGCCTTCTGTTTCTTAGCAACACCCACTCTTTCATCTGAACCAAACAGCAAGCTGCAAAATACAATTTCAAATCAAATAAACCCAATGTTTTTTTTCCCTTGCCACACAAATTTAGATATATATTCTACCGCTGTTTAAATGGTGCAACAGTTGTCAAAACAGGTATTATCTGAAATAAAAACATCATTGTAGCCAAGACATTCATTTTTATCACAGAAATTCTCTCCAGCAATGACAGTTGTAGTTTCTCCCATCTTAATGTATCTTTTTTAACTTCATTCCATGTCTTAACATAGTTATTTTGAAATAACATACAGTTCATATCTGTCATAGGGTTCACCAGATATTTTACCTTCTTCTCAAGCTTAAAACCCGTTTTATTCATCAATTCTTTTTAAACTTCTCTTTTCATATTTTTGAAATATTTTTTCAAATAATGAACATGCAAATTTGGTTTCTGGGTGTGGAAGTATAATAAATAATAATTAACTCACAGATTTTACTGTATCAAGGTATATCAGCATTCATCTTTTTAGATGGTTTCAAAAACAGTTTGGGCAAATTTATGCAGAATTAATCACATCTGTGACAGGTAAATAGAAATCATATTTAATAACAGTACGTTTTGGGGAATAGATGTGGGGAACAAACATGAAGATGTCTGGGTGCGGGTTTTCCAAACATGCTATTAAGTCCATTTTTGGCAGAGAGAATGTTAAATTATATTGACTTGGTCTGGTCCAACAAAGAAAGTTATGCAAATATGCAATTTGTCTATCAAAATATAAAAATAAATCTATCACTTTCTTCTCTTGGTCATTTTAAAAAATGTTGGGAAATGTTCTAGCATAGCAGAAACATTTATGCAAAATGGAATGCTTACAAATCATTGTGACAGAATGTCTAGATTTTATAATCAAACTATAAACAGTCATTACTTGATTGTGTTTAAATATGAGGTAATACTAATCTTAGTCTATTTAAATGCATGAATATGCTGTATGTTTTAAATGACTTGATATTTTATATGTCTTAAAAGACTTGAACAAATGACCTGTTTACATCTTCTTACAAACGTATTTTATTCCATAGCTTGTCCAAAAATGTTTAATTCTATGTACAGAGGATAAAAGCAGATGGTTGTGACATGGCTATTAAAATCTAAGAAACATGATACCTAAGTATATTTTGCTGAATAAATATTAGGAAAACGATGTAGCTCTTTGCTTGTTTATGTTGGTAACTTCAGAAGTATGGGTGGTAAAATATAACATGTTACGCATTTTTGTTTTCAGCAGCGCTATAATGTCTAAATCATAAGTAAGGTGTGAGGAAATGCGTGAGAAAAGACCTACAAAGTAAAGAACAAGGGAAAGAAAGGTGAATGTTTAGTTTGACTGTAGATTGGTCTACATCAGTATTTCTCAGCCTTGGCAACTTTCAGATGTGTGGACTTCAATTCCCAGAATTCCCCAGTCCACACATCTGAAAGCTGCCAAGGCTGAGAAACACTGGTCTACATGGTTAATTTTTTTTCCATTTGACTTCATAATTTCATCACTTCACCAGAATGTGATGATGAATTATATCTACATGTTCACTACTAAATGCTTCTGTAAGACGGTGGTTTTTTTCTTTATTTGCAGTTGTTTAACTAGCCAGTGTATATTTCCAGAAGATATTTCTGCTGCTAAGTAAACTGTTTTATATCCTTATCTCCTAGATTCATGAGAAATTGTATCACTATGAAAAACAGAGCCCCGTACCCATGTTGCACGGTGCCTCAGCCTTGGCGGATGATGTAAGTGTACATGAAGAATCCATTGACGCTACAGTTTTTAAAGTCTGAAAGCAGAAGACAGAATTAGTATATGAATGAGACCATCTGAGTTGGATAGGAACACTTTCCAAAGACCTGTCACCATAAGATTGATAACCTTGCTTTGAATTTTATTAAGTGTTTAACATTCTAAAAACATGGCATTTAGATTGGTTCTTGTTCTGCCTTGGTAACCAAGATAAATTGTAGGCACCTACGTTGAAAGAAAAGTTGTTGCCATCTAGTATGTTAAGTGAGAAGAGTATTGTTTCCCCAAAACACACACAGATGAAATAGCTAATATACTGAGATAATAAGAGAAATGACTGATAATAACCAAAGAAATGAGGCATGCATCAAGTTTTTCTAATTACTTTCATAATTAAAAATGAAATTATGCTATATGCCACTGATTATTTAATTTCTTGTTACTCTAATTTTTGTTAATCGAATCCAACCCTGTATTTACTGATTGTATACATAGTTGTGTAAACTATGACAGAACATGAGGTGCTGAGAGAAAAATTAAACTGATTTAAAGGAAAAATAGGTATAGTGTTGCACACTTAATGGCAGTCTTTGGTGCAGTGCTGTATTTTTATTGTAGATTGATACTTTCATACATTTTTATTTAGGTATTAGTAAATAGAAGTCGGGGGAGGGAAGTAACTTCTTTCTTTTTCTTTTTTCTTTTTCTTTTTACAGATTCATACTCACTGGATTGGATGATTCCAGAATATCTAGTTCCTGTGATTATGAATTTGCAAAAAAAATTTCTTGTTATAGCAAGTGGGTTGTTTTATAACAAGAGTGCAATTATCGCTATATGAAGTTAGATCCTCTTGTAACATTTTATAAATCGCTGTTTTGGATTATAATCTGACTATAGTTGAGTTCATTTTTAAAGACTGTAGAATGCTTGAATATCTGGTAACTTGACTCTAGCCATGTTTCTGTGATAAACTTGTCTGACGTTTAACAAGACATTTGCTTCTTGTATGTAAACATAATAAAATTTGGAGTAGTAGCACACAGAAGCACCCTGCTTCTGTATTCCAGCTCCAAACAAAAAAGCTACTGTGGTATTTTGGAAGCAGTGTAGATTTCACCTCTTCATTCAGAAGCTAGTTTATATAGACAGTGTCAAAGTTTGATCCAGTCATTTTTTAGAAGCAGCGCTTTGTTTACATGCAAAGGACCATTCACTTAGATGAATGTCCTGGGATTTGCCCTTGTTGCTATAAATCAGAATGTGATTTGGGTGCTGTTGCCAGAAAAGATTGCTTAAGTCAAATTCAGTTGAAAGACTTGCCCAGAATTTAGTTCAAGGGACAGAAAATTAAGAGTAATGATTGATTATCTGTTTTTCTTCATGCTAAAACTACTGGAAAGTAGTAAATTTGAACAAGATTGATTTTTGGTTGTCACTTATACACTGAGTAAAACAATGTGTTTGCTAATGTTTTTTGTGTTGTTTTAATCTCCTTCACAGCTGGCTGAGGAGCTGCAGAGTAAACCACTAAACAATGAGATCAGAGAGCTGTTGAAGCTCCTGTCCAAACCCAACCTCAAGGTAAGGGTGTGTTGCTTGCACCTGTTAAACTGCAGAATTTCTCACTCTTCATAGTTTTCAAAGTACATGGACATTTCTGTGAACAGTCTTGTGTCCAGGTGGATATGCAAAATTGCTAGAAAAAATGCTGAAGTAGCTTAAGAAACTTTCTATCATATGGTGCATTATTTGGTTGTAGCTTAATGGTAGATTTTATATCTTATGCCATACAGAGAGATTAAAAAAGAGTAAAGTATTAAAAACGTAAATATTATAAAAATTTATAACTAAAATTTCATTTCATTACCTTCTAAATTCTCTGTACCAAAGACTGTCTCAATTTTATTGCTGTTAAGCCAAATCTCGCTACATTCTTAGAATCATGACAATCAACTTTGGACAGGATCTCAGAGGTCATCTAGTTCAAGCCCTTGTTCTATGTAGGTTCTGTTAAAGCAGTTTGGACAAATGGCCATCCAGCCTCTATGTGAAGATCTTACTGTGTTGGAAAACACATCCAAAGAATTTACCAAAACAACTGGAGAGAATCCCAACAATCATTTTATTCAATCCAGTGAGTCACCTAGGCTCTGTGCCTTGCAGCAAGGAGCCTCAGAGTCAGGTTAACATGAGTACATATGTTACACACACACATAGATTACATGACATGCACAGTGATAGTATTAAGCAATGATGTAGGCTGTTGCTTGGTTACAAAGGTGAGATAACAATTTTCTGATGAGCTACTAAATCCTAAGAGTGAAGACACTAAAAAGAGGTCCTTTGGTATATATTTTTATACTTCGTTAAGGAATAGATGTGATAAGGATGTACAGGCCATGCAATTGTCCTTGAAATGCCTAGTCTCCTCAGAGTTTTTCACACAGATCAAGTAATGAGGCCCCAGAACCCTCTGTGATGCTTAATTAAGTGATGCAATTAGGTCCTACCATTTGTTAAAGGAATTACAAAACTAGAATAATACTTTAATCTTTCTATCTATGTATCTATCCCAATATCAATAAGTATACAAAGCATAGAGGTATTTTGCTTATTATCATGCTGCTACATTTATTTGATTAACTAAGTATGGTACATCTGTTTCTAAACAAAACATGTCAAATAGCAAATTGCATGTTTAACTAATTATGTCTTCTATACTATTAAGAGGAACATATCACTTCGTGTTGCTGGGAGTCAGGTGACATAATAATAATAATAATAATAATAATAGGTGGATAAAATACCAAATCCAGTCTAAACATCTGGCTGACTGTACAACCAACCATAATAATAATCATAAGACAGCTTTATTTGGAACAGTTTATATCCTGCAACGATACCTTTAACACCATCAAACAATAACATCTGCCAATCATGGGGACGCGGTGGTGCAGTGGCTTAATGACGCTGGAGTTTGCAGGCCAGAAATGGTTGACACTCAAACAGTTCAAGCCCAGCTCTGCATGACAGAAGTGAGCTCCCGTCATTTCATCCCTAGCTCCTGCCCACCTAGCAGTTCAAAAGCATACCATCTGCGAGTAGATAAATAGGTACCCCCATTTTGGCGGGGGGAAATCACTGGCAGTGCAGGGAGCAGGAACCGGCGCTGGATCTGCCTGGATGCGATCGGCAAAAGGACCGGTGAAGAAAGAAAAAGCCCCGGATGAGCCACCTTCCCTAGGAACACTGCTGGCCAGTTGGTGCAAAGCTAGCTCACCCTCTTGTGGTGTACCAGTGCAATAAAGAACTAGCAGTTGCTGGCACCAGAACATCTACCGTGTGTACAAAACATTGTAGCCTCCCTGGCATTGTATGCCATATGCTAAATAAATAAATCTGCCTATCCCAGGTCCTTGGGAAGTACTCGATAGGTGGATAAAAATGCCAAATCCAGTCTAAACATCTGGCTGTGCAACCAACCATAATAAGGCAAACTGTTGTACTAGATGACAGCTCTTCCTGACAGGAAATTCCTCCTCATGTCTAACTTGAATTCACTTCCCTGTATTTCAACCCACTCGTTCTAATCCTGACCTCCAAGATAACAAGACAACCAATCCAATTTTTTATGACAATCCTTTAGCGACCTCAGAACTGCTATTCAGTAAGCTCAGGTAAAGTGTCCAGTAATATAAATTCCAGTAATTTTATGTACATTTAGATTTAACAGACATTTGGATTTAAACGCTTTACCCCAGTTGATCTGCTAAATTGAGGTTTTACTATGCTACCATAAAATGCATCATGTCTCACCCCAGTTTCTTATTATTTTGTGTTCTATTCACTTCTGCAAGGAATGCTGACAAAATATTGTGGTACTCTTGAAAGAGAAATTGAAAGAGCATTACAAGTTGTATGGAGCTAATATTACAAGTTAGAAGGCAAAATACATGATGCGTATAATACTCTAAGGCAGACTCTCTTTTTAAATGTTTCACTGTAGTGTACACAAGAAAAGAACAAATGGGGAAACAGCCAAGTTCTTTTCTTCAATATGTCTATAGTGATTAAAGATATCAGTCTATTAAACTCTAGCATAATTTGTGAATTTACTTTTAAGGATATTTCCTTTCCAATTGCAACCTGAAAGGGATTAACAAACATTTTAATGTAGCACCAAATCAATTTTTCTGATATAGTTTCATATACAAGTAGTCCTTAGTTAATGACTGTAATTGGGACCAGCAACTCCATCGCTAAGCGACGTGGTCATAAAGTGAAAAATCACATGACTGCGCTGACTTACGACAGTAGTTCCGGTTGTGGATGTTAAGTGAATCACACATGGTTGTTAAGGACAACGTCACGTGACCATGACTTGCAGCTTCCTGCCAGCTTCCCCTTTGACTTTGCTTGTAGGAAGCCAGCAGTGAAGGTCACAAATGGCAATCACGTGACCATGGGATGCTGCGACCGTCGTAATTGTGCTCCAGTTGCCAAGTGCCCGAATCGCAATCATGTGACCATGGGGATGCTGCGACAGCCATAACTTTGAGGACCGGTTATAAGTCTCCTTGTTCAGACTGTCATAACTTTGATCAGTTGCTAAATGAGTGGTCTCTAAGTAAGGACTATCTGTATTCCTGTGAGGGCCGCATGCTTATGTAACCTGGAGGTGTCATTTCTGAAGCTCTTTTTACAGTTTATAGAGATTGATGCTGCAGGTTGCATCTGAGGGATTGTGGGAATGAATTAAGTAGCTGTTTTGCATGTATGAATGAGATAAACTCTAAGGTAAACCGAATCACCCTTTCAAAAGATTTGTTATGAAATACAGCAAAGAAATACAGGTATGTATTGTCGAAGGCAGGTACAGGTATATTTGGCTGATAATGCACACTTATAATACTCTTTAACTTCTAGAAATAATTTACATTTCATTTTGTTATAATGGAATTAATTTGGTTTTGGTGTAGTGTGATAGTATGAACCCAGCCATGAGGTTCATAAATGATAGTTTATGGCTTAGCATTATGTATGAATATTATTACTGCTTGTTGAACTTTAAAATTTAAAAACACCTTTAAAAATGCAGCTTAATATGATTTGTGAATTCATCCAGAAAGATATTATTTGGCTGCTTGATAAGCTGGGCAGATGAAGTGTGATTTTAGTTTCTGTATGATTTATTTACCCAGAAAATACATTCCAAAAACTGCAAATTAAAGATATCTTCTTGCAATGATTAAATTAAAGATATCTTCTTGCAATGATGTGGATATGTCCATGAAGTGATCACGAATCAGGTTCGACTTGAAAAAGAATTTACTTTTGTCCTTTTCAAATTTATCTGGTGAATTCTTCCTTGCTGAGCCCCGTCATGTGGTGGTGATGGTTATGCCTAGTTTAGAGTGACCTATTTTCTGGGATTTTTAGCTAATTGGCTTTTTTGCAGTTTCTGCTGAAATAGAGAAGATTGCTTCCAAAGTATAAGTGGATGAAAATACAAGTTGTGAAAAACAGTAGAAACAATATGTTTTCTAAATGCAATCCACTGATGTAAATAGACCAAAAGTATAGCATTTAGATGAATCCTTTGGATCATTAGAATGAAAATGGGGTTGGTATGTATCCAAAGGAAAATTGGCATGTAGAATGCTGTAATGTAGAAGACCCAGCATGCATCGTGCGTTCTTGCATCAGTGTTAATAACAACTGGAGAATTGCTGACTTCTTTGATTAGCAGTGCACTGAATTAATTTTATCTTTTAGAAAAGAGAAAGTGCTCTATTTGCTAGAGTGAAATGTTCTAAACTGTTTCCATTTGGTATATGATTTTTTTTTTTTTTTTTTTTGCTTCAAGGAAACTATAGACTTCTAATGTCACACTTGTTAAATAGCTGGCAGTCAGATTCCTGTAAGTAAATTTGAAAATCAGTGCAGATAAATCAAGCAACAAGTCTTAAATTTTGAGAATGGCAAAAAGCTGAAAAATGAATCAAGTAGCTTATTTGAAATTGCTCAGGAAAGAAAACCAAAACAGCTCAATTCCTTAAAGTAATATATAAAAGTGAAAAAGGAATTTAGAGTTATTTTTGTGAAGCAGTAAAAGTCCTTTCTACTTGGGGGCTATCTTGTCCTTTTCCCTGATTCAGCAGTGTGGTTTGATATCTGTGCAAATTTGTTATGTTCCCAGTTACAACTGCTCTCCCATTTAATGTAGTGATTAAATGAAATAAATTTGAACGTAATATGGGTATGCTGGACTACTGTATATTGTGCAAAAGAAGATATAAACCTTTTTCTTTAAAAGTTTCTAACTGCATAACCTAGCCTCCAAGTTTGTGTGTATGCCCAAATACACCAAGGCTGAACAAATTCCTTCAAAAAGAATTTCATTTTACACGCGCACACACACACACACACAAACACACACACACTTCAAAATAATATTTCCCTATAATAGAGTTTGTTTTGCTTTGTTTTGTTTTATTCCCAGCAATTATTCTTCCTGTGTTGTTCTCCTTTACTGTCTATTCAGTTCTGTTTTATTTACCATTCTATAGTCTATCTGCTTACTATGATTCTCTGTTCTGAATAAAAAGACACTCTTATATTTTTTCCTACTGTATTCATCTATTTAAACCACCCATGTCTATGTTCCCTTTTAACTCCCTTTGTGCTAATTCTCCTAGTCCTTTCCACCCCGATCTTTCACGTAGTTGTGTGGCCTCACTAGTCTGGGTATTGAGTAGAAACTGGTGGTTGGTCTCCCTCCCTGCTGTAGCTGTGGTTGCCACCAGAGATTTAACTTCCTTGACCTGGTGGCCGTGACTGTCACAGGGTGTCCTCCTGTCCTGTTCTTCCCCTTGCCAGTGCTTGGCCTCTGGAGCTCCAGGCTTTCTGCCTTTCACCATCTACTTCTGTGCTGTTCCTGGAGCCTGTTATTGCATCACTGCTGTTATGGTAGCCGTAACCCATTTGTCAGCTATTATTGTCAGGCGTGTTTTCCGTTGGGGGCAGGGGCAACTATCCAAGGCCTAGTTTTCCCAGTTGCTGCCACCCCGACTGTATCTTTTTGCTATTTATTTCTGTGTCACTCTGCTCACCAGTCCTTCAGCTCTCTTTCCTTTCCCCTCTCTGGGCTTGTTTTGCTGGGGGTCTTCTCTGCATAGGTCTGTCCGCTTGCTGAGCAATGGCTGCAGCTGCTGCTGTTCCTTCTCCCTCCACCCCTCCCAGCTCATGGAATCCTGCTGACCTCCTGCAATTGGGGACCCCCCCCCCAAAAAAGGAAGAGGCACGAGGGAGCACAGCAGCTTGCCTTCTGCCCACTTTCCCCTTTTCCATTCTGTGTTCCCATTAGGTGCCTAAAACAAGCATCCGTTTCAAATTTGCTTCTGCTTTTCAGAATCTGTTTTCCCCTCTACCATTTGAAAGCATTTTTTACAACTTTAGAAATTGGTTAACAAGGAGTTGTTACAGCAATATCATCTGTCGTGCCTACCCTACAGTTCTAGGGTTTTATAAACTCCCTAATTTAATTGTTTTATTCAGAAGACTTACTGATGACCTTGTGTGGGCTCAGAAGCTGGCAGGATCAGGCCTGGTTAGTACTTGGATGGGAGACTTTCAGGGATTAACAGGACCGTAAGCTAGACTGGAAAGCTGAAAAAACCGTGGCAGCTACCTTTGTATCATGCTAATGAATCATCAGGAGACTTTACTGTTTTAAACAAATGGATCTGATTAAATAATGTTAAAAACCCTTCTGAAAGTATAGATTGAATTAGGAAGGGACGAAAAAGAGGTGCCACCGGGAAGAATATGAATACTTTAACCATATGGTATGAAGTAGCTGCAACTTTGAGTGGGTATTTAAGAATATGTAGGCAGACCAAAGTGTCTCCTGAGATTAATAGTCCCAAAGAAGAGGAAACAGCAGTTTAAAGAAGGAAGAAAGCTTCTAACTTCATATTTACTGTATCCGTATCAGTAACAGCTGCAGGCCAATTCACTGGTGCAGAATAGTTGATGTTAAATGTTTAAAACTATATTTTCAGTGCAGGAAATTGTCTTTTTGTTACATGCAAAAATAAAATTACTACCATGGTAAGGGAAAACCACTGTAATGTTATTTCAAATAGCATTGTTTCAGTAGCAGTCATTATTTTAAAATGATAAACATATTATGTCATATGGATATTGTTGACCTGCAATAATATATATCTTGTTTGGAAAAGAGAGAGAATAGTTAGGAAGACCTGATAAATATTCATATCTTGGTTATCTTAATAGTGTAGTAATATTGTTGGAATGAAGTTGATGTGATGATTGCAGTTTTCTCAAGTTCTGAATTCAGTTTAAGAATAGATTTTAATGCATTTTCTTATACATTGAGATGAGAATTGGTCAGTGCTTTGTCCTGGGTTTTCAATATTCCAGTTTGATCATGTATACGAATTCACATGAATGTCAATACTTATATGTAGGTAGTACAAGAATTTGAATCATACAAGCTTTAATGTTCTAAATTTGAAGCATGAGTATATTAATGAGTATAGCTAAAAAATTATTTCTAGTGCTATTCATGCAAATAATAGCTTTTAGATGGTGAATCTGGAAATACAACAATTTTTTTTTATTTGATTTTATTTATTTGATTTGTCCCCGCCCATCTCCCCTACAACGGGGGACTCTGGGCGGCTTACAATCACTAAAATCACAACACATAATTAAATTATAAAAGGTTTAAAATTATAAAAGTTATAAAAACTAGAAATTTACAAGAATAGGATAGAAATAAAAAGTTAAAAACTCCAAGAGGCCACTAGGGCCCCACCAGGCTGCTAAGGGGCCAGCCAACCCCATTTCTGTAAAGACAAGATCTCTAAAATACACATAACCATTAGATGTTCTCTTCCTTTTCGTGAACAAAAAGAATCCAGTTTGCTGCTTGCGTGAGACCTTTTTTCTGTAGTTTCTCTTCACCGATGTCTTAGAAGTTTGTGCTTGTATTGCAGTTTTGTTAAATTGAACAAACGGATCCTTTCAACAATGCAGAATGCAGCTTCTTTGATTTTATCCTGGAAAAAAGTGCTGTTCCTAGGCTGTGAAGGACATTCAGTGCCAAATCACTGCTGATGAGATGCAAACCGTATCAAGATCTGCAGTAGTATTGGTAAACTGCCAATGCAGATAAGTCTTTTATCCTTTTTAGTTGACAGTTGTTTTTAACCCGATTTTTGCAGGCTTTGCTTTCCGTGCATGATACCGTTGCTCAGAAAAGCTATGATCCTGTATTGCCTCCCATGCCTGATGATATTGATAACGAAGAAGATTCGGTGAAAATCATCAGGCTTGTAAAAAATAGAGAACCTCTGGTAAGTTTTAGGATTTAAAATAATAATAATAATAATAATAATCCCAGCTTGAATATATATCTAATTTTTTAAAAAATGACTTGTAAGTATAATATTAAATAACAAGCAGCAATGGCAATCGAGCAACATTTCCCAACTCTTCTAAATATCCTCTTTTTCTGAACTACCATAGCTTCCAGGTAGGAGGACTGCTATTAGTTTAGCACCAGGCTTCATATTGACAAAACATATTGGAGGTAGGGGAGGCCATGTTAGAGATCAGTCTGAGTCTTCAGATTCCAAGGCTGAAGAGTTTGACCAGACTGAGTCTCAGTTTGAACCACAGACTGAAGTGAGTGCGCTGGTAGAAGCACCCACTTGAGGAGACGTGGGTGCTGAAGGAATTCAACTGACACAAAGCCTCAGTTAGGCTAGGTCTCAAACCTAACAACACACCACAAATTACAAAAGGAAGAAAAAAGAAAGTCAAGCCATCTGCTTAAAGGAAGAAGCACGAGTCAGCCAAACAGACAAGCTGGTAGTCAGGACTATATAAAAGAGATGGCATTGGTGACTGCCCCTTTGTGGCATACAGTATTCTAAGTTCCTACCTGTAACCTGTATGCTGTTCTTGGATGGCCTAGACTGTTGGACTGGAAATGGGACTATTGTTGGATCTTCTGAACATGAGGTTTGTCTCTCTGGACCCTTTTGCAAAAATAAACTCTTGGGCCTGTTATTCTGGTGAAAGATTTACAATTGCAATACATACCTTGGTTGACTATCAAAAACTCTCTCTCTGTGTTTGTAACTGGCAGCACAGAACAGGTGGAGAGATGAAACTGTGAGGCGTGACTGCTGCTATCGAAGACTGGAAAGAGGCCTGCAGCGGGATAGTTAAAGCAACTCATCTCTAAAAGCTGCATTGAGCAATTCCAAGTGCAAGCTGGTCACTTTCACAAACAATAGTAACTTAAGCCAGAATACTTACCTTACAGCTTTAGGTGGTCTCAAAGATCATTGAAAAGTTGCTGCTGAATC
Organism: Liasis olivaceus; assembly: GCA_030867105.1. Lineage (NCBI taxonomy): Eukaryota > Metazoa > Chordata > Lepidosauria > Squamata > Pythonidae > Liasis > Liasis olivaceus. The sequence continues at coordinate 16,705,196 of CM061351.1, forward strand.
TATTTTTTTTCCTGGCTCTTTATTTGTGTTTTACGATTATACAAACAAATATACTGATGTACCACTTTTTAAACACTGAATTCTTCCTTTTCCAGGGTAGTGCTGCAGTACAGAATTCTTTTCGAAGTCACTTAATTTTGCTTGTGAAAATGCTTCACGTTTCTCCAAGACTTCTTGGCCCAATCAGCAGTTAACTTTGTTGTTAAATGGGTTACACTTTTAAGGGCAGATAAAGCAGGAGATACGGAACACTCTTTTAGATAACACTAAAAACAGCCCCGTTTCATTCCTATAAAGTTTAAGGTTTCATCATCAGTATTGCAGCCAGATATCTCTCAGATTTTTTAACATCCAATAAATGCAGGAAATCCTGCATTATTAAAGATCAGAATTGGAGTGTACAAACTTCTCCAAATTACCAAAAAAAATGGCACCTAGAAAATTGGTATAGTTCAACATTAATGTTATAATCATTTTTGAATTTATTTTTAAAGGGGGCTACTATTAAAAGGGATGAACATACAGGAGCTGTTGTTGTGGCTCGCATAATGCATGGAGGAGCGGCAGACCGAAGTGGTAAGAACTTTTATATTGCAATTACAGGTATTGATGACAAAATTTAAATTCTAAAATTTTAGATGTTAAATCGAGCAAAAGCAATTACTTAGATGTTGCTGTGTTTTAATATAGCATTGAGCATAACTCATCTTTTATCGGTATTGGATTACTGGAACAGATGCACTAACGTGATGTTGTGTATATTATGCATGCAGTACTATAAAAAAAGAGGGAAAGGATGTTGTCATTTTCTTCATATTGTGACACTACGTTAGTTTGGCAAATCAGTTTCCATATCTAAGCATCGAGGTACTCCTGCCTGTTTACAGGAATATATCACGTTTCATTTAGAACTAATATATGTAGTTAGAGATGCTGCTTGATAACAAACAAAGAGGGTTTTTTTAAACTTACCAAAATAATAGATATATTGGAGAATGTTTATTGAAAAAGAGTTTCACTATCTTTGCTTCTATCTAACATCATTCCATTAATCAGTGAAGTTTCTGCTTGTGAAGGTACATCTAACAAATTCTGGAGCTTTCTCCTTTTTCAACTCTGGGCCAAAGGCCGTCACTTTCATGATTGCCTCCCAGCCCTTAAGAAAACCAGTTCAGGAAATTTTAGGGGCTGCCAGATGATGAAGTGGTTAGGGAGATCCATCAGCTTGATGTTGGATGTAATCCCTTGTGGATATAGACACACATGAGCACATGTGCACACACATATATAAATCATCAGTGCACAACTAGACTTGTGAAGAAATGAAACTAAAGTTTAGTTGGAAATAGCATGACTTGAAAAAATGTTCAGGTTGCAGTGGTTCATTTAATGTAAGAATTATTTGACAGTTACATAACTATGTTTCGTAGGTCTCATTCATGTAGGTGATGAGCTTAAGGAAGTCAATGGAATTCCTGTGGATGATAAAAAACCAGAAGAAATTATACAAATTCTGGTAGGTTGAAAATAGAATATTTAATTGAAAAATGTGGAAGACTGATTTTTAAATATTGACATTTTTGAATTGTTTACTTGAGCTGCTATTGTCTAGTAGATATTTATAAAGAGAAAATGTTTCAGAAATTTCAGAATCTAAAGCAGTCTCTGTAAAAAAGTGAAGCAACTAAGTTCCTTTTTGGTTAAGAAGACTCCAAAGCTAATAAATGTATATTCTTTTTTGTTTGCATAAAACATTGTGTAGATATATTTAGACCAACCCAGAAAGTACTAACATAGAAGAAGTCTGCTTCCAATGTTGTTCCCCAAATAAAATTCTGCTCTCCACAGTACAAAACATCGGGTCAGATCATACTTGAAAGGATATAATATCTGTTATTGGCCTTTGGAGAACTTGCACACTCTTGGTAATAATTACTTCTAATTCAATGCAGACTTGAGATCCAAGGAAGCAAGAAGTACTTAATGAGATAAAGGAGGATTCAAGGATCTTTGTTTAGTATTGCTAGCATAACTTGTTTCCTGCATATTGTAATTTTTGTTTAATTCCTTTGGTTTCTAGAATTGTTTGTTATACAACATATAACATATTTTTAAAGGAACAATGGAAGTTGGCCTCAATAGTGCTTAAATTCACATTCCACCAAAAGGAGAAGAGGAATAATAATAATGGTGATGGTGATGTCAATCTTAGATAATTCTAAAATCATCTCCACATTTGCAAATACAACCAATTCTCAACTTTAAAAAGCTATAATTTGACAAATAATTTTCTTTAAAACTTTTATAGTGTAGTTATGGTGTATATCTGATAAACAGCTATCATCTTCTAAATAATAAACAAGTTACATTATATCACATACATACATTACATAATTCCCTCTGATAGAAAACATAAGAGGTGTTTGTAATATATGCACAATAGATCAAAATTGGTTTGCTCTTAAAGCATAGGAACTGGACTGGAATCAGCTTCAAATTCAATTTATTCTGCCGTCTCTCTTGCTTTGTTTGAAAAATATTACATAATTTAATAATTTATATTTACATATTTTAGTCTATGTCCCAAGGAGCCATTACATTTAAGATTATACCCAGTATCAAAGAAGAAGTCCCATCGAAAGAAGGCAAGGTAAGCACTTGTTGGATTCAACTAAGGTTCTTCATGGGATGGTTGTCTGAAATTTATTTATTTACTTGCTTGCTTGCTTGCTTGCTTGCTTACTGGGGGGCTTAAATGCCAGTTCAATCCAGCATTCTGCCTCCATATGTAAATACTCTTATCATGATAGGTAAACATATTTATGCCAACAAGCAACAATAACAACAAGAGGATTCCTGGAGATTTTATTAAGACATTCAGTGCAAAAAAATGCATTCTTTTTGCAGATCTTCATGAAAGCTCTTTTTGACTATAATCCCAGGGAAGATAAAGCAATTCCCTGTAAAGAAGCTGGACTTCCTTTCAGGAAAGGTGATATTCTTCAAATCATGAGCCAAGATGATGCAACCTGGTGGCAAGCCAAGCTGGAAGGTGATGCCAATCCCAGAGCAGGCTTAATTCCTTCCAAGCACTTCCAGGAAAGGTATGTTGTTACTGAGTTGATTTCCCATCCTCACTCCCCAATGCTTAAAAAAGTGATCAGTATAATCATTAGGCCTGCACTCAAATGCCATACAAAGCCTGAACTTGGTAAGTTATAGTTTAAATTGGTATTTTTCATGCTGGCTGGGGAATTCTGGGAGTTGAAATCCACACATCTTAAAGTTGCCAAGGTTGAAACACACTGGTTTAAATTGTTTGGATGTTATTATTCAACTGCTTCTATTGATAATGACAAAACCTGATAGAATATTGATGATCTTATTTGTGAGAAAAAAAACAGATGGAAAATAGTATATCAGTATCTATATCAGTGTACCATCTTAGAATAAGATTTGCTGATGGGTTCAGAAAATGTTCCCACTTCCTTAAAAAGAGAAAGAGTCCAGAATTTATTTTAGGAGAGTTTAAATAAACTGCATTGTTTATTATAATGTATTTTAAAATTCTGGGTGATTTTTTTAAAAAACAGATTCATATTTACTGATACCAAAACAGCAATAAAAGTGAAACAGCTTATGTTTTGTTTTCTTTCCCCTCCTCACATTACTTTATAGGAGACTTGCATTCAGAAGGTCAGATGTACAGGTTCGGCCCTTGAAGATTTCAAATAAGAAATCATGTAAGTGTGGTACTGCACAGCTTGCTTTTTGCATTTACAAATTACTTACATTCATACAATAAAGATATGATGCTACTCATTTTTTAGGCCCAAACTGCTCTACTGGTGTAAGAAAAAATGCTGTTTTGCTGCTGAAATCAGGCCTTAAAACACATACTTTCACTGTGGTAAAGAAAATAATAAAATAATAAAGCAGATGTAGTAAATGGGCTGTTTTTTTAAACATTTAAACAGTTCTGTTAATGGATCACCTTTTTAAAAAAAATGCCAGGTTAATGAGTTTCAGTTCCAAACATAAACATCTGTAATGCAATCACTACCTAAATTGCAAATATGTCAATAGCCCAAGGAACTCCAGGAGACCATGCAGATTCAGTTCAGCAATGTTTATTAGCTACAACCTCTAGCAAGAATCTTCCCAGGCTGAAACTAGTTCCCAGGGTCAGCCAGTCAACACAGAGTGAATTCCTCAGGGAGGTGCCAGCCTCATCCCCTTATCTCTTCCCCTCCCTTCAGGAGACGAAAGAGGATGCTTCTCTCCCTGAGTCTGGCCTTTATAATTCCATTCCATCACAAAATATGCATTATTTGAAGTACTATGTTATGATAAAAATATTTATCACACCTAGAGTTTTCCATTTTAGTGACATGTGTTAGTAAGAACATTATAATGAAATAAATAGATGATGTTTCGTGGCCAGAGAGCCAGTATGGTCTACTGGTTAAGGCTCCAGGCTAGAAAGCAGGAGACTCTGAGTTCTAGTCCCGGTTGGGTGACTTTGGGCCAGTCACTTTCTCTCAGTCTGTCGCAACCAATGGATCAACATTCGGTTGATCTGGGGGGGGGAAAAAAGACTCTGCACATGCAGGAAAAACGCTAGGAAGAAAGAAAGAAAGAAAAGATATTTTTTGCCCACCTTCCCACTATTCTTCTTTTCCATGCTAGAATCCGTAGAAATACTTCAGTGAGCTAAACATACTGTTTCCTGAAGTTTTTTTCTGTATCGTGAAAACATTTGAGGTCTGAAATAACCTTTGGTTTGTTATGTTCTCATTCTCCTTATCTATCTCAGCGTCGCACTCAATACCTCACCAGTTTTCATTCTGTCAGCATCCAAGTATGATGACAAGAAAATGAGAGGTGGAACTGTAATAGAAAACATAAGAGATGGGTGATTTGACGAAACTGAAAATGCTGTGCATAAAACAGATTCTATAAATGAATAAATAAACATTTTGAGATCAGTGGATATTTAATTCTATATTCCCTACCCTATCAGAATAAGGAATAAGTAAATAAAAACTTCCATTAATATATGTGCTATGCCAGGAAAGAGCAGTGATGATATCAGCATATCAAACAGTCAGACCTCTAGCATTTGTCCAGCTATTACTGATGTTTTATTAAAATCCTGGATTTGAAGAAGTAAATGGGGCTGATTTCAGACAAGGTAACAGAGTAACCAAGCCCAGGAATTGGCTAATCACAAATTTGTGGAAGGTACAATCAGGCAGAAAATAGTTCCTGAGTCTTGTAAGGCATCATGAAGCCAGTTAGCAGATGGCCAACTCTGTATGTTTCATACAGTAGCACCTAGTATCTAGATTCATGTATCTAAATATGTGGTGTCTCAGTTGCATGTTATCCATTGGGTGATTTCTCCTGAGGACTAGGATGTATCATTCTTACAGTCATTCAGCACAGTGATCCTTTCTTTTTTGTAGTGACTATTTCATGTGCCCTTTAAAGAAATAAAAACATTTCATGGTTTTGCGGAGCCTCACTTCATGAGTGGAAGTTAAATTCACAAGGTGGTATTCAAGCAAGAAGTAATGTATTTTATTAAATCTGAATAAGTAGAGTGCAACCAAATTTATATGCTGGCAAAGCTATAAAGTTATAACTGATAACAATACTTCTGTTAAATTTTACAGTCTGCTAATTCATTCCCTTTAATAAAAGTGATCTCACTTTTTATAAAGGTTTCTGTCTTGTCAATTAGTAAAATACATTCTCCCTCTTATCTCAAAGACGGTGTTTTCCTCCTGCCATTGAATGAGATGGTCCTCTCATGATTACCATTATAGCAGAATGGTTTTGGCCTGACACTTTTTTCCCTCCCATTTAATTAGCACCATGCATTGCTTGATTGTTGAATTTCAATATTTTTTCATAAACATTCTCCTTTAAAAAAAAAATAGTATTTTCCCTTTGATATTTTCTTGCATGGATTGTTTTTATGGGATAATTATAAAGTTTACTTATATGTTGAAAACATTTTCTGTATTGTCACTAAGAACAACGTCTCTAGAGATCTTTACACTTTGTTGTCGAGATCCTAAAGTTATACTACAGTCTGAAAGATCTGTTTTTAATGTTTTGTGTGCACATGCTCTGGCTTGATTTATGAACCTTGTGGATTGTTACTGAGTAATAAAGTATATTATAGACTAGAAGACACTGTGGCTTTTCCTAAACCTTATTGGGAAAATGTCATGCATCACCTATATCTTCCAAATGGTACATATGCAGGAAATTCTGAAGCACGCTATATTGGATTAGAAATGTTCTTTGTTATACCTATAGCATTATCTGATGTCATCCATTGGAAGACATCCTTATTTTAAAAATAAATTGTTAATTTTGTACCAATGTCTATTTAAGTAATGCATCGGATATTTATTTAGCCACATTCTTTTTTCCATTTCATTTTTTTCTCCCTTTGGGTATTCTTTTTGGATATTCATTCTAACAAAATTACCTCCAACTTACAGCAATAGATACATTAATGCCAAATATCAGTTGACAATCCATTGACAATTGTAAATATAGAAATGATAAATATCTTTCAGAGAAACAGGTACCAGGTTAAAAGTTCACATTAATATAATTGTAGGGCTCAGGTCACTGTTGAGAACTGTTTGTATGACTGGCCCTGAGATGTGTGAACATGTTATTTGAATTCCAGCTAATAAAAGGGGCAGTTAGGTAATGAACTGATCACACAATTGTGTAATTGAAGGCACCACACCCTTGGAATATTATCTATGTAAGACTCTTGATAGTTCAACACCGTAGCGAAGCTAAACAAACAACCATTTCCACCCAAAAATTAGCTGCCCTCGTTTTTGCTTCTGTCTCAGCTGAATTCTTTGTTAATGAGAGAAGACAGGTTCTGGCAAATTTAGCAGCGGGTTAGCATTTCTCTAGTACTGGCTGTCCCACAACACATGTTACGTTAATTAACAAGAGCAAACTTTGAAACCTCCTTTCCAGTGAAAGCTACTTCAAATTATGTTCTTAATGTATTCTCAATGCTACTCAGTTATATGTTTTCTTTTCTAGTTTTTTCTATTATTTGCTGAATATATTACTTTAAATAAACTGTGTCTGCTTGTTTGTTTTTTGGCTCTTCTAAGCTGAGGAGACAGTGGAGTGTGGTAGGTGTCTTTCTCCTGAGTTTTCAATTTTTAATTCTTCCACTGTGTTCTCAGTCTGTGTAATCTTTTGGCCTCCTACTTTTTCCCCCTTTTTGCTTTTCAGAGAAAATTGAAGGTACCCATGTAAGTTTCCCTGCTTGGTGGTAGAGATCGCTTGAAAGCTAGATTAATTAAATCATCTCTATTGTAGAAGCAATTAGAAAATTAAGTACTGCTAGTAACAGCACATTTAGTGATACAAACTAGTCATTCAGCTGTTGTAGTACAGTTCCAAATCTGAATTGTCATGTGCTAAGAAGGCTGTGAACAAGTTGCTTATGTGCAAGGTAACATGCATGCATGAGGATAACTGAGGTAAAAGCACGGATTTCTCTGGGTATTACCCATTACCAGATGTGCCTTTTCTATTTGTTATTCCCTCCGTATTTCTCTTCCCACATAACAGTGCTCTGGAAAGAAAAGATCTGCCTGCAGAAACATGCCTTGGTATATGGATTGAATTTGCAGGCTTTGGCTAAATTTGTGGTAATTTATTTGAATGTTACTAAATAAACATAAGATAATAAACAGGTGTGTTCATTCAAAACATTTCAGTGGGACTAAAGTTAGAGTCAGCGCTATTGCATGATTCCGAAATACTCTACTTCATTTTTTAAAAAAAGTTTTTTCCATCGCAGATTTCAGTGACATAATTTTAGAACCTATTTTCTCAGTATATAGTAAAATCTATCTATTTCCCCTTCTTTCTTTTGTAAACTGTTATGCTGCTGTCATTTGCAGAATACTTATAACAACTGCAGGCCATTGAGTTCACCAAATCAACTATTTATCATAATTAGAAAACTATAACTTGCTTTGTCAAGGGAGCTCTGGCATATTAAGATCAGCGTGAAGATGTTTGGGATTGAGCAAACGGGCTGTATGTTCGTCAGAAACCCTTTCTGTCTGATCCATTGAGCCAAACATGAAACCTCTTTGATATTCTTTGTAAATATTTTTATCTTTGTGCTTCAGCTACTGCATTTTTATCTTCCATCAAATCTAAATAGAATGCCTTTAATTTCTGTTATGGAAAGGCAGTAAAGACACAAAGCATGCGTGTTGCTGTGTTCCAGAATCTCTTGCTGAACTGTAGAACAATATACTGATTTATTTTCAAACAATGATATATTAAAGGCTTTTCATGCTAAGCTTTATACGGTTGTCATTTTAAAGTAACTCTTCTTTTGCATTTATGGCTGGGCTTCTAACTATTCTGCTTTATTTCTTGGCTTTCGTTCTGTGTGCTTTTACACTTCATCCAGAGGAAGTTGAATGTGCTGGTCACAACAATGGAGCCCATATAGGTGAGCGGCTGCTTACATAAAACTCTTTTCTTCCTCAGCTTTTTCCTGGATGGGCTACAAATTTGCAGGTAACAGATTGGCATCACTGCATGTTGTGAAACTGTTAGATTAAAAAATGGCTCACTGGATTTGACACAAAGGATCTACATACTAACAATCATCTGTTTTGCTAATTTAGAAACGGAAATTATTGAAATATTGTCTTTCCTTTAGTTTAATTTGTGAAGAAATGGACTTCATTTTCTTTAGAGTTATGTATTATACTATATATCCTTTCAATTAGATTTGAAAAGATTACAATGCATCTTGTGACATCTAGAAGGAAGAGCAAGTTAGTCAGTATCAGATTGGCTCATTTTTGCCTGCCTGTTTGATGAAGTACTTTCGCTGGCAATTCCTTCAGCATTATGCTCAATACCATGATTGTTTTGATACATACAGTACATTAGAAAGAAGTTAGGTTTGGGTGTGATATAAGAATAATTTAGTGAAAAGCATGAAAGGTCTCTTAAAGACATACATTTTTAAAAACAACCATTCTAGCTTACTCACAAGTGTGTTGCTTTGCACATTAGTCTGTGAACCAGAACATGACTTTGTACTATATGAGGAATAATGGTGAATGTGGTTTTAATGACTGTATCCCTAGTGATAACAACTTTAGGTGATTAATCTCTGTAGCAATGATGTAACAGAAAATTTATGCAGGATTAGCCAGGATATAGCAAGTGAAACAACGTACATAAGGTAGCACCAACAAATGAAGAATGTGCAGTGCAGAGTGACTTTGTTGTCAGTACAATATCCTCGGTGAGTTGACACACCATTGCTTCTGGCCCACTGCTTTGTTTTGTATGCCAGACACAGTCAAGGTTAAAGCTTTCACACCACTAATAAGTGAATGATATATAAACGCATAAGGAACTGGGAATATGCATCCCAAAGTATACCTCAGTTTCTCCAAGTAATATGTCAAAATGTCAAAGAAAGTAGATTCCACAAGATGCCACAGCATTATGCCTATCCCAGTGTTTTGTTATTATGCAAGATGCTGTCAGACATCTGATAATAATATACTATGTGAGTCTCTCTTTGCAAGATGGCAGAAGGTTAATAATTCTCCCATCGTTTTTGTTTTTGAAATGAGCTTTCCAGATCAGGTGAAAAAGGAACTGGAGAAGGTGCTGAAGAAGGTGCTGTACTTTTTGGTAATTTGTGCACCTCACTTCATTTTGTTTGCTTAACAATAAATCAGCTGTTAGTCCTGTTTTAGGCAGCATATAGGATCACACTGGATCATGTGTGACACGAAGAAGCTACACCAACAGACTGTGGTTAAGAGAAGAGCTTAATGTATGGTTTTTAGTCAAATGACATTCTACACCCAACAACAGTGTAGCTTGACTGATGGTGCCTCTCTGGTCACTGGAGCTGCCTGAACATGTAGAGGCCTATGCAGTTGTTCAACTGTTTGTCACTGTAAATCAAACTGTTTCGAGCAATGCATTTGAATAACGGTGTGATGATATTTGCTTGCATCCTAACTTAATGATCCAGTAGGAGTGTTCCACCCAGTGACTAGTCCATGTACCATGCCAAATAATTATATTTAGCCATTCTTCATTGAATACAGCACTATTGGCTGGATGTGTACAACACACTAAGCTCTGTGTGTGTGTGTGCATGTTTAGACTTACCACAATGGATAAATGTTCCACATTTGCCAGTAAGCAAGAAAGGAATATTTTGTTCCCCTCTTCCTTATAGTCGTTTGCAAGCTGAAAAATCTGTTCTAGAGAGCATGGTGATCATAAAGAATGGTGTTGGGCTAGATGGACTATTTTATAGGACACTGTAAAATAGAAGAAAAAGTGGCTGCTTCCTCAATGTGTCTGGTGTAAATTTCCACTGGATAGTATATGAGCAGAAGGAATTTTTTCACAGAAAAAAAAATCCTTCAATATGAATACTTTCATAAGATAGGTAGGTAGGTAGGTACATTTGTTTCCAGGTAAACTTCATTCATCCAATAGGTGCATGCCTATGGCCGTGATCATATTTAGGTGCTAGAGATAATTTCTTCTCCCATATAATATATATTCTCTCAGAAGTTGAGATATTTACAATGTTAACTCACATTTTTTGTATTACTAGAGTTTGTTAATATTCAAAGCAAAATTATTTTTCACTTGCATTACTTTATACTCTGTGTGTGTGTGTGTGTGTGTGTGTAAATAAAAACCTGTGCTTCAATTTCCTATTAATATTTGCATACATGTTACATTTTTGTTTTATCTGTGTACATTTATGTATATATTTACAAATATTCTCTGCAATGAAACAATGGTGGTGCATTTATCTGTGTACGTTTATGTATACAGATAATGCACCACCATTGTTTCATTGTAGAGAATATTTTTATAAATAAAAGCTACAAAGATTAAAACTCATGTCCTATTGCTGGATAGGTAGATAGATTTTACTGTTATATCTGTGGTGATTGTTCCTAAAAGTTAGGGTATTAACTATTGTAAGTGTAGATTATTCAAAATTCATCAAGTCTGTATTCTCATTTTAGTTTATACCATACACAGCACCAAGCATTTTTTAAAAAAAAATGAAACTAGCTTTCCATCCATCCATCCATCCATCCATCCAATTTATATAGCTGCCCACCTCACAGATATGACTCTGGGCAATATACAATAAAACAATCAGTTAAAACGACAGTTAAAACAACAATTAAAATCTGTTAATTGTTTATAACAATTTACTTATAAAATGAGGAATTCAGTATCATCGTAAAACTTAACTTTCTAGAATGAAATCTTAGAAGATAGCTTTTAAATTTGAGTGCTTTGTGTTTATTGTTCTCAAATTTGAAAGCAAGTTTTTTTTTTATTTCTGGTGTGGGGCTCAAACGTTTAAGTTCAGCAACTCTCCTACAATAAACTTTGCATTTTAATATAGCTGAGCACGTTCAATTTATTGCTTTGCTGTGTTTGGGTACACTTTTTGTCATGGAAGGCCAAAATGTCAAGCGTGCAAACTGCTATTGGTAATATATTATTTTGGGTTTGTGTGTGCATGTGTGTGTATGTGCATATATGCACACTTCAAAGGGTTCTTGAGATCTAAGCTGTAAACCTAAATGGCATCCTTTCTGAAGCTGGAAAATGTTTAGTCTTGCTCCATATCTGTTCCTAGGGTCTGAATTATTCATAAAGCATTTTTTAAAAACCTCATTGGATGTATTGGCTGTGAAATGTTAGTTGAAAAGCAGACATAAACATTCTGTAAAATCTGTTGTGCTCTAGGCTGCTGGAGAAATGGGGCCCAAGGATGAGATTTCTGCATATAGGAGCTGACTTTTCAGGGTCTTTCATTGACGTTATGTGGGACAAAGCCCCTTAGGGAATAGTTTGCTTTTCCTCGGCTGTGCACTTTAGAACTGGCTGGGAGCCTAAACTTGCAGCAATAGCTGTACTTTCTGGAAAGTTGAGGCCAAATGAAAAGGAGAAACAGAATTTTCATGCTGGGACAGAGACTTATTGGATCAAATTGTAGACGTTTTCTCTCTCTTTTTTTTAAAGTATAATTGCTTTGCTGCTGAAATTTGCATGGGGTTGGCAAGAATACCCTTCTTTCTCAACAATGCCTCAGGAATCACAGTACATTATGAAGTAGCATCATAAGTAAGGCACTGTGGAGAAATGCTACTTAAGTTACTTCCTTTTTTGGTGATTTTAGAATTTATTTCCTCTGTTAGATTGATTGATTATGTGCTATTAAGTCAGGGTCAACTCTTAGAAACCATATAGATAGATTTTTCTCCAGGACAATCTGTCCCTCACTTGGTCTTTCAGGTCTTCCAATGATGCACCCATCGCCACTGTAACAGATTCCATCCACTTTGCTGCTGGCCATCCTCTTCTTCTCTTTCCTTAGACCTTTCCTAACATTATAAACTTCTCCAGAGAGCTAGGTCTTCACAGTGTGTGTTCAAAATTTGATAATTTTAAATTCAAATGAGAGCTCTGGATTCTGTTCTGTGAACAATTTGCTGGGGGGGGGGGTTGTTTGTTTGTTGTTTTTTGGCTATCCATGGTTCAAAAGCATCCATGGTCTTTCATCCTGCTTCTTCAAAGTCCAGGTTTGCTCTCAGTGTCACAGGGAAAACCATTGCTTGCACAATTCTGATCTTTGTAGGTGTTGTCTCCCCCCCCCCCGCCCCTGTTATGTTGATTTCAGTTTATATTCCATATTTCTGAGATGTCTCAACTGCCCAATCTGAGTACATGAGGCAAAATTTTCATCTTAATTTTAAAATGAGGATATAAAAACGTTTCTTCTTCCCTAGACCCTAGTATTGCACAAAGGATTCTTGACTTCTACTGTGTGCTACCTCCAATTGAAGACCTTTTGTTTTCTCTGTTTAAGTGGATGATGGACTGATAATTCACTTCTGTGTGTAACAGGAAAGTATTGCTCTTAGAGCACTGTTGAGTGGTGGGAACACTTGGCCATGTTCACTGGCCCTCAGTGATCTTAGCTTCTCTGAGGAGTGGTGTTCATTGCATTTATGTAGAGTAACATATTCCTTTTTCTTCCACAAATGTTTTTCCTATGTTAATAACAAGCCTTTTGCTGACTTTAAGATGTGACACCTTCATCAGGTCTTGTTTGTAAGTTTCTAGTATCCATCAGCTTAAGTTGTATTTCACCAGTAAATACTATGCCACTTGAACTTCTGCTGCATTGATTTGGCAACAATAGATTATACAGTTCGTTTACTTTCCAGGTGTTTTAGTGATCAAATATGAAGCGAGCCTATAACTATCAAACAAGTAAGTGTCTAAAGACCCTTGTGATTTCAGTGGACACAAATTCAGCAAAGAAAGAAATGTTTAAAGAAATATTAAAATTTAGTAGGGCCCTAGCTGTATCTGTGACTGCTACTTTTCTCTGCTACCATGATTTATGAAACTACGGAGGTTTCCCCATGGCTGACCAAATAGGAAATTATTTTATTTTAGAATTTCTCCAAAGTGGAGCCTACATACAGGTAGTCCTCGCTTAACAACAGTAATTGGGAGCAGAATTTCCATCGCTAAGCAACATGGTCATAAAGCGTGATACCATGTGACCACACTGCTTAGCAATGGAAATTCCTGCACTTCTGGTTGCCATCATTAAGTGAATCACTGCAGGTCATTAAGCGAGGACATCATGTGGTCACCATTTGCGACCTCCTGCCAGCTTCCCCATTGACTTTGCTTGTAGGAAGCTGGCAAAGAAGGTCACAAATGGCGATTACATGACCACAGGTATGTTGCGACCAACATAAGTATGAGGACCAGTCATAAGTACTACTCGTTCAGTGCCATTGTAAGTTTGAAAGATAGCTGAACAGGTGGTCGTTAAACAAGGACCACCTGTATTTCTAAAATCCATAATGTTATTTGAATTTCATTATTACCAAAGTTAAAACATATTCTTTGTAATCTCCTTGCATCACCTTGATAGCTTGTGCCTGTGCAGATCAGTTCTATAACAGATCTGGTTCTGTAACATTCTTTAGCTAGGGTGAAAAAGCAAGGGCTCCATTCGCTAACTCCCTAAATAGAGCCTGACTGCCAAAATCTCTTCAGTTTTTTCCACAACAGTGTTGAACGCTGAAAAGTGTTCCTTTGTGGTTTGTCTGCTCCAGATCTTTTTTCTCTCGTTTCTTCTTTCTTCTGGATTTCTTAAGAGAAGGTAATTCTGTATTTTGTCCTTTCCCAAATGTCTTTTGGAGTTCCTTAGTTGTATTATGGCTTGCTGTGGGGCTATTGTTTTAAAATGCTGCAGCTTTTCCTCCCCACAAATGGTCACTATAAGTGTCTATTTTGTCTTTGTGGCATTGGAGCATATCATATATCCTTGCCAAAATTTCATGCCACTGTCCTGCCTTCACATTTTTCTGGAAGGGCAGCCTGTGAAGCAGTCGGTATGGATTCGAGCTGCCCATTCTTATTTATTCTAATCTTTACTCAAACCCCCATTGCCCCGATATCTCATGAAGCTCATAATATTGAAACCATCAAAATCTAAGTGACTCCTAGGATCCCTCTTAGCACCATCATTACTGATCTCAGGATAGCACCATTTCACATGCAGTTGGCCCCATAGCACTATATTACTATGGCTGTTCCATCTTCACAAGGTTTTATCTCACTCAGGATTTCCTTGGGATCAGAATGCTTCTGATTGCAATGTGTTGACAGTGTCTAAACCACTACCTGATCTAATCTGCTCAGCAGTATCTATACTGCATACTTCCTTATCAGTGGAGATCAGTACCATCATACATGATAACAGTTGGGCCCCAATTGGGGAGTGGGTGGTGTGTATATTGCAAGTCTTTGCAGATTTCCAACCTTTAAACGGTTAAGAATATACAGGTAGACCTTGCTTAACGACTGCCCTGTTTAGCAACTATTTGAAGTTACGACTGCACTGAAAAAAGTAACTTTACAACCAGTCCTTGCCCTTATGACTGTCACAGTGCCCCCATGGTCACGTGATCGAGATTCGGGCACTTCGCAACCAGTGGACGTTTACAACTGTCGCATCATCCTGTGGTCACATGACCACCATTTGCAAGCTTCACAGCCAGATTCTGTCAAGCAGAGTCAATGGGGAAGCTGGCAGTAAAATCACAAGTCATGGTCATATGATGTCTCGCTTAATGACTGTCACTTAGCGATGGAGTTGCCAGTCCCAGTTGTGGTCATTAAGCGAGGACTACCTGTGATCTCCACATCAGTGCCCTGAAACTTCTACCAATTTCTAGCAGTCTGTCACAACTGGCTGTAGACTAGTTTGGAGGTCAAAAATATATTGTGGAAGAAGATGGCAAGCCACCTCTGTGTTATTGACAAGAAAATAATATAAACTTATTGGTGTAGCAACCAGGAACTGAGTTTGATTTGAAAGGGGTTATTTGTAAAACATTAACAAATCTTCAGGAAACTGTACTTAATTAACTTCATTCTGATCTTAATGTTTATGATTTGCTGACTGTGTAATAATTTTTTGATAAACACATAATTGAGAATGATATTCAGTGTATATAATACTAAATTGGGATATCGGGTTTAAAATCCCCCGTTCATTGGTTTACCTTGGAAAGCTTGTTTTCTGTCACAGCATAATACTTCACACCAGTATTTCCAAGTCAGAAATACCATTCTTAGCTCTTTGGTTGAATAAATGGAACAAAGAACAGTATTTAAAAGCAATACATCTAAATAACTGTAGATTATTTATATTGACTATTCTAATTTTTTTACTCCACCTATTTTATTATCAAAATGACTATATTGCATGATATGATTTTTTTTCCTTAATCCTTCTTTATACCTTGTTTAATGAATGTGTTGTGATTTTGTTGTTAAAATCTGTTTTTTGCTACTGAAAAGATTGCATTATTTTTAATGGAGTTAAAGACTGTGGTATTATTAATGCCTTTCTAGAAATATATGTCACTTTGAACCAGTGTAGATATCACCGATATGAACTTTGCTATTCATAATAGGGATATATGTAGATGATCAAGCTGTGTCCTGCTAAAGTATTCTATGTCTCCTGCAGTTACTTATTACAATTCTGGGTATCTGTTGGTTTAGGGGTTTTTTTTAGAAAATTTTGCAGATTTGAGGGCCAAAGGATGCTCTTTGTTTTCAATGCTTAAGAGAAATATGCCTCATCTGTGAAACTGAACAAATCTGAGAGAACTTCTCTAATTTTTATCTACAATACATATTTATAGAATTAGTGCTTCAAGAAAAAATAACCGAGTAACCCAAATGAGCTGCAATTCTCTTTGGAGGAAGATTGGACTCTCCGAAGTATTTTCTGATTTGTCAACAGAGATTAAAAAAAAAAAGGCACAGTAATTTCACTGTCCTAATATATGACTTTGCATGAGCCTATGATATTTGGAGGAATAGACACATTCTGTATCATAGTCTATATATATTTATATGTAGAAATAATGGTGAAAAATATTCATAACAAAAATAGTAAATGTTTTGTTTGAAGGAACGTTTGTTTGAGGTGGCCTACATTTACAGTTGCTTTTTTTTTTTTTTAAATATAACTGCAGCTGGTTTTAGGAGAAGTTTCCGCCTAAGCAGAAAGGATAGAAAAACAAACAAGACAATGTATGAATGCAAGAAGAGTGATCAGTACGACACAGCAGATGTCCCAACCTATGAAGAAGTAGCAAAATATAGGCGGCAACCTGATGAAAAATACAGACTTATTGTCTTAGTTGGTAAGTTTTAACTCCCCAATTAAGAGGCTAGGTCAAATGATTGAACTTTAACTGTATGGTTTCCAGTTTTATTTCAATTGTTTTTCATTAATTGACCATGTTTGTTTTATGTTTTTAAATTTGCAAAAATTTCAATCCTTGAGCATAAACAGTTGTATGTGAATGTCAGAAACATCACCTGTAAATTTCAGCCTTGATCCATCTGTTATAATGTCCTGCTTTCAAAGAAATGAAACAGATATAATAAAGAATGTAGTAAGCTAGCAAGTTAAGATAACTGTGCTAACAATTTTCTTCTTAAGGCTTTAAGAGACATCTGAATATTAGCATTTCCACAGAAAGGATGTTTCATAGTTTTAATTGCCAACATTAAAGGTCCTGCTCCATACTAAGCATTTCACTATCTAAATATGTTAGTTTCCAAGCTGTTCTGCAACATATAGCCTTTTCATTACAACCTTTATGTATAGTTGATGCAAAAGGAAAGTGCTGAATTCCCGCCTAAGAATTCTGAATTCCGTTGCCCCGGGGCTTCAGATAGTTTCAAAACACCTAGAGAATTTCTCTGCTTCTCCTTTCCCAGGTCAAATTTTCTTTGTTGCCGTATGCTTGCTTGCTTGTTGGTCATCTTCATCCTTCCTAGGGCAGGTCTGCATTTCTGTTTGATCCATCGTCAGTCCAATCCACCCGCTGCTTCTTGAATGCAGTAGCACATGACATCATCATCCACCCTTTCAGTCCATCGCAAATACATCCCCAGCCCGTGTTTTGAAGCTCCACTTCAGAACTGCTGTTTTCTGTCCTAAGCCTCATCTTAAGCCCTTCCAGGCAGATGGTCTACAGCACTTCTTCCTATCTAGTGACAGCCGCAGCTCCAATTAGCTACAGCACCTGGCATACACCCTTGCCTCATGTGGCTGGTTGCCCCTGCCCCCCCATACAGCCATTTCATCCTGAGCCGTTAGTTTGCATGTTCTTCACTGGTCAACCCCTGCTACTGCCTCTCCTCCTCCTCCTCTGTTGCTATTTTCATCATCGTCTTGTGGTTGATGCAATGATAGCTAGTTCAGTCAATGGACCTTTCTCACCCCATGTTTTCCCACTCCCTCTCCTTGAATCTCCCATCTCCCAGTGGGCACCCTTTCAATTTCTGGCCCTACTGGGCAAATCATTCTCCCCTTGCTTTCACAGACTATAAAGCTTCCCACCCTTTTCTTTTTTTCCCCCCAAATCTTTAAGTTGCAGCATAGTCATATTGGAATAAAACTACAACATTTCATTGAATGCTATTTTGCTTCCATAAAGCTGAATCATCAGTCCTTCCTTCCTACAAAGTTTCTCTAGTCCCACAATAGAACATAGAAGCAAAGAACACCCTCTTTGCCTGGAGTATTGTGGTATCAGAGCAACAATGGTACAATAATGTCTTTTGTTTGTTTTATTGTAAGCTGGCTAAAGTCACGTAAAAGTGAGATGGGCGGCTATATAAACTGAATGAATGAATGAATGAATGAATGAATGAATGAAAAAAGAAAGGGTCTGTGATAGTGTTGAAGAAGAGAATGTGGGAAGGGGTATGAAGACATCCATGGGTGCAGACATCTGGGAAAGCAGAGGAAAAGCATGGCAACTAGTGAGGTGGAAACAATCCCTAAAAGGAAAAGGCAGACACAGAAAGACCACCCATACCTGGCCCTGCCAGGGGAGGCTTGTCTTTCCTCTACAGATGGGAAGTGCAAGAAGCAGTAGAATGATCAATGAGGTCCTGTGGTACCCATAATCTGAGCACCAACCCACTGCAATCCAGACTGGAATTTTAAAAGATGGCTTCAGGAACATCTGGGAACTTAAGCTGCAATATGGAATTGCCTCTACTCTCTTAAATTGACAGCTCACTAGAGACAGTAAACCATAAGCCAATCTGTTGTTATGTAGGATTATGTTATGTAGGATGTAGGATGTTATGTAGGGTTCCTAACTCCTCCCCCCTCCCTCCCCCAAAAATGGCACAGAGCAGCTTTTGTACTAGCACAGGTTTCATCAGTTACTCTTTCCTTCAAGCTTTAGAATGTCATTTTCATGTAATTTCCGTGACTCAAGAGTAAAACTGCTATGGCTTTATTATGTGCCAATAATGATATTCTCTATTCTTGCATAAATTTTGAAGCTCAGGAATGTAACTTCATAATAAACAACACGTGAAATCGTCTATACCGATGCATTATGTTATATAAATCGGCTGAATCTGAAGTTTTTTCAGATAACAGATCATTCTTTACTGTGTTTTTAAATTACCCAGATTGCTCTGTCATAATTAAGTGGGGACTACTAGCTGCCCCTGTAGGTAGGGGCTCTGTCCTGTTGGGTTTACTGTTTCTATATTCTCCTTATAGCCAAAACCATTGAATATTCAAAATCAGCCATTTTGATCAACTAGCTACATACATGTATTCCAAAACATGGATTCTTGAGTTTAATCAACTACAAAATGAAGTATCAGTTTAAAAGCCTGTAGTGTTTTTCTGCTAGTAAGAATACTGTCCTTTAAGAAATGTTCTCATACACATAATTTAAAATACAACTATTTTCAGCTCTTCTAGTATTTGTTGCAGTACATTTTTGCTTCCTCTACAAAAGAATATAGGCCAATGTTTCATTAGCAGAATTTTTCCCATTATAAAAATTGCAAACCAGAAGAAATATGACCCTCTATCAGGGAATGTTATAAACTATAGTACTGCTGTTTTTATAAAGCTTATATCCAAGGGGATACTTAAAATCAGTTTTTAATAAACAGCTTTGCCATTTTCTAATGCACAAATTCAGGCACCTACTACTGTGAGCAAGAAATTGTGGGTTCTACGCAGCAAGTAATAACATGGTTGAGTTACTTTTACACCTAAATCAACAGAGCCCTGTGAAAAGTGTAATAAGTAGACATTTTACAACAAATCACACATGCTAGCTATAAGAAATATATAGAAATTTTATTTTATTTTATTTTATTTTGAAGATAAATCAACTGAAGAAAGTGTGCTTTTACAGTAACAAAAGCAGTTCACAAATTTACTGCAGACCTCAGTCATTTTTATGTTTTTTCTCTTGGTATTAGAAACAGCTTAAGTCTGGCCAATATCATAAAAGCCTTGGGTAAAATGTGGAAAAACTGGCAATATTAGTAGAGGCATAGTACAAGTGATCAGATTTAAAAGCTTTATGTAAGCTAGTAGCAGCATCCAATACGACATGTGAAATAAGTTTAATATTAGTGCCAAGGAACAGAAGGATTGATAATTAAATTTTCACACAGTTAGTTGAAGCAAAACTGGATTGGAATTTTGGTTGGAATCTGTTTAAGAAATAATTTCCTAGCTATTTTTAACCAAATTTACTATCCTTTACCAAGCATAACCTCTTTATAACATGATTTGAACTTTATTTTTCCCTGTTGATTTAATAAGAACATTCTCATTTTTAAAATAAGCCGGAGTAGCCTGACTGTTTTCACTGTTGGTTTGCAGAAAGCACATGCTTACGTTTCTGCACATATTCTGTGCTTCTGTATACTATTGTTTCTTGGTTCTTGACAAGCTTGCTAGGGTAGCCTTCTTCTGCCTGTCTTGGACCACAGGTCCCCTCATTCTTCATTACTGTGACGATAGTAATAGCAGTGGGGAAAGGCCCTCCATCTCTCCTTTTCTGTTTCTATTTCCTTTTAGAGGTATATTTCAATCTATTGAGATGGAGTAGGATGGAAAAAGGTACGTTCTTCTTTCTGCTTTACCATTCTCCCAATACATAATTCAGCTTTTAGAATAGTGATGTGCAGAATTTAGAGGGTTTTGAATTTGAAACACCCCATTGCTGCATGTGAAATAGACTGTTTTGATCATTTCAGAATATTTTTGGCTTGAAACACTCAAAGTGCAGGGTTGTTTGGAGTTCAAGACACTTCCAAAAGGGTTGAAACAGCTTATTCTGCACTTAAAATAGCCGTTTCACACTCAGAACAGTGCAGAGTTGAAACATCACACTTATATCGCATTACCTGCCAGGTTATATGCTTGCGTGCTTGCGTGCTTGCTTGCTTGCTTGCTTATTTATTTTGCTTTGACTAAGAGACCCAGACATAAGCTTCAGTCATTCATTTATTAAACTTCTGAGTCACTCTGCCACCTAGGCTAGCATTTCCAACATGGTGCCCTGCAGATGTGCTAGACAATCAGCAGGGGATGCTGGGAATTGTAGTCCAACATATCTGGAGGGGGGGTTAGAAAATACCAGTCCATGTGAGAGGAACATATGCAGCAATACCTCCATAATAAAATTAAATATTATTAATTATTTATATTAAATACATTATATTTAATAATTAAATTAAATATTAAATATCTATCAGGTGATTTTAAATTAAATATTAAATATCTAGCAGGTGATTTTATTATACCAGGACCTTAACATTCTGAGATACAGAGTAGAATAGTAACTGCCACCACTGAGCAGCTGTTCTCCTTAGGGTATTTTTCATGATGTTCCAAAGAAATCTTCCTTCCTGTTACTTGCGTCTGCGTGCTATTTCTTCTTCTATACTATGAGAGTATAAAGGGCAGGTTTCCCAACTTTTCAGTTATCTGTAGAGTACTTGGTCTTAAATCCACAACCTTCTTTTCAAAGCTATATGTGCATGCAGTTTCTGGACTTCCCTACAACTGTAATAATCTTTTGTTGCCCATTGCTTAACCTATTCTAATTGTGCAGGTGTTTGCATGTTCAGGTTGTAGGCCCTCGTAAAGGAAGGATACTTTGATAGAAATGAAACAACTAGAACTACTGTTGCCCAGAAATACTGTATAGTTACTTAGCCTTGGGATAGGATGTTTATGGATCCCTGTAGATGACATTTTTGCTAGAGATAGTGGATTTGTCCAGATGGAAGGGATTTTCTTGCTATTTTTTCTTGCTTTTATTTGATCTAAGGTGCCCAAAGCCATTTTGGAGTGTCAAGCATGCTCTAAATCTCAGAAATACGTATGTACATACATATTGGAGATCATTTATTGGAGAGTCATGGTCACAGAATTCAGGAGGAAGGAAGGAGTTCAATAGTTTATATTTAGTTTATAGTTTATATGTCCAATAGTTTATATTGTCCAGTGTTGTAAATAAAATTTACAGTCCCCAGTGAATCAGTTTTAGAAATAAGATGCTCCTCCTTGAGCAAAAAACAAGTGGCACTGAAAGAAGGAATTCTTCCATGAGCAGAAAGATCTCTTCCACAGATACAACAATCCTTCTACTCATGGAATAAAAAGTTAGGATCCAAGCTACAATGTTTACTGAATTCTGTTTGAGAAATTTGTTCAGCACCAAATAAAGTCAGTTGTTATTTGCCTGAGTGATTGATGACACTCAGCAAAACAGTCAACACAATTAGCAAATACTCCTTGAGCGTCCTAAAACCTTCTCAGCAAAACAGTGGATAAGTGGAAATCAAAATGTATACTTTCCTGTGGAGAATTTCAGCAGTACATTTATAGCTGACTTTTTCTTATTTAAACCCATCTTTAAATATAACAGTAACCTGTAACCTGAAACAATAGATAATTAATTTCATTTAGTTATTTGCCATCTGATAGAAATATAATTGTATGTGGCAATTATCTTATATGTCTTCTCCTTAAATATATGCTGCGGAGTAGTGCCAGTACAAAACTATTGTGCTGATACTGGCAATAAATTTCTTACTGCAGTTATTTTGAAAATGACATTTACACTTTAGACATAAATCCATAGCAATTCATTGTTTCCCATGCAAATCAGAGATGAAACTTGACATGCATTTTTGCATAAGCACACACAGTATACAAATAGCAATTTGGCTTTTTGGGGAGAAACTTTAAGAATGGTGAAGAATATTTGTCCTTCATCGATACATCTTACAAGGCATCTGGGAAGGATAATAGACCTCACCAGTTTTGAATTTTTATTGCTGTCAAGGGTGTGCATTTGGCTGTATTATTAGCAACATGCCATATAACAAACCACAAGTAAAGTAGGGATTCGTGATCTTGTTATTAATTCTTGGCTAATTTGTTTAATTGAATAAAGTATCTTCTTTCTGTGCTTTTGGCCTAATCTGGGGGCATCAAGGAGGAGGGCAGCTACTTGAATCCAGGGAGGAGAGAGAGGGCAGGTGAGCAAATGGGGGGTCAGAGTGGTAATTGCTCCTTGTCCTTTACACCACTGGAAATTTGTTTCAAACAGAGTAACTAGAGAGGGGGAAAACATCATAGCAGGAGCTAAAGAAAGGTTGGAGAGAGGAAATCCATGAAATACTAATCCTATCTTGTATATCAATGTGTATGAGGGCATCCTGAATATCTTATGAGGATCCACAGGGCCCTGCAACTAGCTGTGGCTGAAATGTATCATCATCATCATTAGATTTTTATAATACATTTAAACTTGGTTAGTATTCCTCAATAATGCTTTTTCCCATGTTAATCTTGCCTCAGTTATAAGTAACTCTTGTAAAATATGGAGCTTTGTTTAAAAGTTTATACTTAGTCTCTCTCTGAACATTTTCATCTAAGCACAACAAGTAGATGAACTAAATACATTCCTGAATAGCACACAGCTTTTCTTGAGGAAGACCAAAGATCTTCTGAAACAGCTTTTTTCCTCAAGAAGATGTAATCACACTTTACTATTTTAAGTACAAAGTATGGGAGATATTAAATATACTGGAGAAAAAAAGAAGGATATAATGTCATGAATTTTGAGATTAGTATCACTTTAATCTCTATATTCCATCAAGATTCTTTTTTAACATTAGCCAATTGACCATGCAAGCTTGTGTTTCTTTGGCAGAATAGATGACAGGCTATTGATTTCAAAGATAATGAAAAGCCAGAGTTTGTGAAACCCACAGACTTTGGCAATCTCTTTAGATATCCGCATAGTGAATACTGAAGATACTGGAATTGTTCCAATAAAAATGTTTTTGAGTAACATTTTGGATTTCTAAACAGAAGGTACTATGTTATAATATTAATGATCAGAACAATTGATTGAAACACATTTAAACTTTCAGGTCCTGTTGGTGTAGGACTGAATGAACTAAAACGGAAATTGTTAATCAGTGATACTCACCATTATGGTGTAACAGTTCCACGTAAGTGAAAAAATCCACTCTGTCAATTCTTAACTGTATGATTCAGTTTCACTTTAATTAGCATAAATATAATTTGCTTGGAGTTGAATATGGATAGGGATATGGATATCTGAATTAAGATTTTTTTAGGGTCTTTCACTTGATGAGGAATGTAAATAAATTGGCTTCATTTCTCCAGTATTGCATGGGTGGAAGCAAGCAGAAAAAGGGCTTTTTCATGCCGTGAAAGCCATCGTGGTCCTCATGATATGCATTTTTCTTTCGCCAGCCTTCTACGAGCAATGGAAATCACTCAAAAGGGGAATTCATGTCAGAGTTACAGTAGATTGAGTAGTCAAATATAATGGGGTTATTGCTATTTGATATAAAAGGTACATGACAGCAAGGAAAGGTTATGTACCAACCAAAACCCATTCCAGATTTGTATTTGTAGAGGGACGATGGAATTCTTGTATTTTTTCATATGAATTTCCGAGAGCTGAATTCCATCTACTTCAATTACAACAGTTTGTTGTTAATTAAAACCAGTAGAATAGAACTGTTTGTTTCCATTCATTTTCAAACTGGTTTTTAATGTTCTTTCAATAAAACCAGACACAACAAGACCTCGAAGAAGCCAGGAAAGTGATGGTGTTGAATACACTTTTATTTCCAAGCACTTGTTCGAGACAGATATACAGAATAACAAGTATGTGGAAAGCAAGAAATTCACGTCATAATATTTTGTGCCATTTTGCATTGCTAATATGAGAATGTTTCTTTATCTCAGTGTTATGTCAAATGCTAGAGCTAACTTGATGAGAATTCTTGGATGCCAAGAGCATAGTTTAAATTTTAATTTCTAGCATAAACCATATGTATTCCACTTGAATGGGCAATTTGAACACTAGTAAAATATATATGCCATCATTTGAAATTAGGTATTGTCCAAAGACAGATATGTAATGGTTTTAAAAACAAGATGAATCTATCAGAAGTTTCTGTCTCTGCATTTAAAGGGTGTTTTTGAAAATAGGAAAGAATTAATCATATTTGTTTTGTGTTCCGTGTAAATGCTGTGCAGGTTTACACTAATTGTTCTAGGGTTGTCCAAGGTTTGGAAGTTGGGCAAATAAAGTTTTGAAATAATTTGAATTTGAGATACATACTTTATAATAATTATAATTTTCATTCAATTTTTAAACATCCAGGTTTCTTTCAAAAATGTTACTGGGCACTTGATCCCCTGGGTCTTCTGTGTCAATGTAAAGATAGCAGATTGCCTTTAAAAAAACAAAACAAATCAGACATATGGACATAAGATTTGTAAATTAAATATAACATTATTTTTTATTTCAGGTTTATTGAATATGGGGAATATAAAAATAATTACTATGGTACCAGCATTGACTCAGTTAGATCTGTTCTGGCAAAAAATAAAGTTTGTTTGTTAGATGTACAGCCTCATGTAAGTAAGCAATAAGGTATTTTAATTTTTCTACCGTTAAGCTAATGTAAACTGCACTCTATATTAAAAATTCAAGGGGAAAATTAGTAGCAAAAGAGAGTTGTTAATGTCCTAGCAGTTGCACCTGGAGCTGTTAGCAGAGTGAAAGTGTGGACCTGAATATTAAAATACTATCTGCTTAGCATAACATCTTGTTCAGAATTACATCCTCCCTTATTCATAGTTCTATGTTAAGGATATTCTAATACATGAGCAAAAATGACTTGGCATTTCAAGAAATTCAGCAAAGAATCATTTGAATGAAAGACTATAAATTGTGCTAAACAATTAAAATGCTACTTAAATTATACCTAATAACAGTATCTTGGGAAATGACAAAGAAATAAATGAGAGAAATGCTAGATAGAAACTAGAAATGACTTGCCTTGTTCAGAGTAAGTAAATTTTAAAATAAGCATGCTCACCTTAATATTTTCATCTCTCCAGACAGTGAAGCATCTAAGGACATTGGAATTCAAACCATTTGTGATATTTATAAAACCTCCATCAATTGAGCGTTTAAGAGAGACACGAAAAAATGCCAAAATAATTTCAAGCAAGGATGAAAAAGGTGCTGCCAAGCCTTTCCAAGTGAGTAAATTTTGTGTTCCTAGAAATGTAAAAAATTGCCTTAATTTTTGTACCTTTCAGACTTGGTTATCTAAAAATACAAAACTTGGACAATTCCTTTTAATCTATTTCAGCCATGACTGCCAAATAACACAGTTTCTTAATTTGGAAAACTGTGATACTTTTTTCCAAATTAAGTGTGTTCTTTTTTAAGATTTCTATCTTACTTTTATATAGTTGCGTTCCATTTTTTCCAAAAACTGACATAAACATACTGAATGAGCTGTTGAAGGAGACTTAGGAATCTAAAAGGAAGGTTTCCTTGGATTTTTCTCAAAATTCCAAAAATAAATATTGTGTCCTACTGAATCTCTTGCTTACAGCAGACCTAGTCTTAGGTAATACACATCTCAGGGCATCATTCATAGAAACACTTTAAAGACATTTTTCTAGTTCTGTTTCTAATACATGGGCATTTTAAATTATCGGTTAATGGCTGATATACAAGAGAATGGAGAAGGTTTGGAAGTTGGGCAAAATAAAATTTCAAAATAATTTGAATTTGAGATATATGTTTTGTAATAATTATAATTTTCATTCCATTTTTAATGAACTGTTAGATAGTGTTAAACTTCCATCTTAAAATCATATAGCAGAACTGAAAGATACAGTGAGAAGAGGGCATTGATTCTCCATCTGTGGCTGCTGAAAACTAATTATTGGAATATTTACAGCAGGGGCAGTTTATGGGAAATTCCCCTACATATGTGGAAATGCCTTCCAGTTATGGAGCCCGGTTTTTATCCAATATATAAATTATAATTTTCTGTAAGTTTGATAGTTCTATGAATTGATTTGCTCTTACTCATGACTAATCACTTCTCTTTATTTAGGAAGAAGACTTTCAAGAAATGATTAAATCTGCACAGATTATGGAAAGCCAATACAGCCATCTCTTTGACAAAGTTATAGTGAATGATGATCTTACCACAGCGTACACTGAACTGAAAACAATTTTTGACAAACTGGAGAGAGAAACATTTTGGGTGCCAGTCAGTTGGGTGCATTCCTAATGCTACACAAATGTTTCACAATACTCTAACATGGTACTTAGTTGGGCCTAAGTGGACATATTGTTGTTGGGGTCCTTTTCTAGTTATGACAAGTTAGATGCACATTGCAGTAGAATGTCAATCTTATTTTCTGTGGATTCATAATAGAGTTTTCTAGGCAGGAGATCACAGTGAAGCCTTATTTTGACTGGATTGTTTTCTTATTTTTTTAAAAAAGCATCCTCAACTATTGTAATACCATCCTTCATAAATAATTTGCACTCTACCATGACATTTCCTTTAAGCTAAGATTTGTTAGAAGATCTTAAGTTGAGAGATCCCTGCTAGCACCCTATCTAGATTTGGTTAGCACTTGAAAATGTTATAACTGGAGCATTTATTTGTTGTGAATGTAAGTGTCTGTTCAGTGCTGATCTATATATGTAGAATGCAAACTGCTCCTCTACATTCAGCTTGGCATTGAGCAAATTTAAGTTACTTTGGTGGAAAAATTATCTTAGATGTTTTCAATAAGCAATATATAATATTTTACATCTTAAGTATTTGGATATTGACCTTTGGTGGAATTTAAGACAAAGGGATTTTCATTTAGGCCAAGCTTGAGATGGTTTGAATAATTCTTATATAAGAATGAGATAATGTGGTGGAGGGTAGTAGCCTTTGTAATTGAGTCAGTTGTATAAATGTATTTATATAAATACTTGATTAATTTAAAAATATATCTTTCTAAAACTGCCTTTGAGAAAAACCTACAAGTTATGTTTCAGTGTGATAATCTGTGAATCATTCCCATTTTACACAAGGCACATGTCATTAATGCTTAAAGCTGCGTTCTCTGAAATGAAGAAAGAAACTTGCTTTTTGTTGACACCAAATATCTTACTGGATAGAGAGACAGATCTGTTCTGTGTTAGTGGATCTGTCCGACCGATAGCATGCGATGATGATGCAACATAGCCTTAGCATGCAAAGAGGAAGCTCGGTTATTTTATGCTAACATATAAAAGTGTTAGCTGTCTTATATAAAGGCAAAGGAATTTAGACATTTTTTTTATTTATATATATATATATATATATATATATATATATGAAAAGAGATTCAAATAGATTTTTAAAATATTTCTTCTCAGTGCAGTTTGTTAAACAAATCCATAGGTCTCTATGATATGAAACCCTGACTTGACAGTTCAACATTCCATGTAAATATTTTCGTTTAGATACAGATAATTCACCAGGCTTTTGCCAAATCAGTGTAAATAGGTGGTTGCATTTATGTTTCCAAATTATATTACACACAGGAAGTGTCACCCTTCCCAGGTAGACCAGACAGGAAACACAACCAGATAAGCTGATTGTACTTTATTGTAAGGTTACCGAACAGTATCTTGCAAGACTGAAAGTACGAATCTCCCGCCCTCTGTTTTACAGCCTGATAAGTTAGAGAGGTTCCTTTCTGAGTTTCTTTTTCTGTCTGTTATGCAGCTGCAGGCTATACACTCTCTTATCCGACCATTCCCTAGGCAGCATCTCTTCCCCCTGTCTCCCAAGGTCATTCCCACATACCATTACAGGAAGTGCCAACAACTACAATGTAGTCTTGGGAATCTACACTAGTGTGACACATCCTGTAGCTTGGCACTGAATATATGCAATGTACTCTTCAAGGCTCAGGTTTTCTTGTATTTGGTGAATTAAGTACCATTTAATTCACATGATAATATGATCAGGATTATTTTTTTCAACTAAAATGTTCCATTTTTAATTTCTTATCTGATTACATCACTGTGGTTCTTCTAACTGTTAAGTCCTAAGTATCTTTGATTATCAGTGGATACGACAATATCCAGAGTGCAAAAGTGCCTGGTATCTGCCAACATCTAAATTTTATATATAAGATGGTCCAAAGTGCTTCTTTAGAAATAGATTTTTCTCTTTAGATATAGCATGAAAGGCTATTCTTAAAATGTTTTTTTGTTGAGAATAAGGAAGCATTTGGCCTATTACTACCACATGTTATGATAGCCCAGAGGATCTCTAATACTAGGCACATAAAATATATCAACATTGTATTCATACTAGTGATAGTGGAAATTGTTAATCTGTATGAGATTCCTTTGTTCTCTGTTTTGAGAGAAAACTTAACATCTCAGTAGCTTGGATGGAGTGGCCCAAGTTTATTGTGGTTTTGACATGTTTATTTTAACGAGAATGTAATTGCCTTGGTCCAAGAACACTGGTGTCCGTGGAGCCTTCCATAAGTGATGGTTGTGTGTTTTTGTCTTTTAGCGCAGTGGAATCCTCTATGCATGTACATCTGGACCGTGTGGCGCTTCAGATCATATACTTAGCATGGAGAGGTCAGAATAAATGACAGAGAGACACTGAAGTCAGTTTTGCTAACAGTGAAACTGACAGTTTTATAAGCCTCAGCAAATTGTATTGCATGGTTCTTAATACTGTGTTTTTATATTTTAAATACAAATATCTGTATTGTATTTTTTGCTGTTTTGTCATTGTAAAACAATGTTACACTTTTTATACTGTTGGATTCAGAGCAATACTTGAAGTTGTCATCAATTTCACTTAAACTGATGATGTGCCTGAAATACAGCTCTATCACCAGAAAACAATAAATTATTGATACAAATTTACTCAAGAAAATTTTGGTTTTTTAAAACACAACATCTTATTTGCCTGGAATTCAAGTTGTTCCGCTTAATAAAATTGTACAAAAGTAAAATTACATTTCTATTAGCTATTCTCCCTATTAAAATAATTGTAATAAATTAAAGAACAAATGCCTAGATTTCAGCCACACTAGTCAATGCAACAGACGTCATATACTAATCTGTGTCTTTACAATCAGAAGATGAGATAATTTTCCAAATAATTTATCATTTTCCTCTAACTCATACTTGAAGATGGGTCAAAGTTGAAGAATCCAGCAAGGTACAAAGAGTCCTGAATTTAGAGGCCCCAGTGTGAATAAAAGTGAAGTGCTGGTTGTGCAAGTATAGCAATACTAATAATACAGTGAAACTGACAAATTGTCCCTTCAAAGGGCAAGGGACTTTTCTATCATTATTAGTTTTATGTTTCCAGGGATATTTTTAAAGGGTGTAAGCTGAGTTATTCAC
This sequence comes from Liasis olivaceus, assembly GCA_030867105.1. NCBI lineage: Eukaryota > Metazoa > Chordata > Lepidosauria > Squamata > Pythonidae > Liasis > Liasis olivaceus. The sequence continues at coordinate 16,735,486 of CM061351.1, forward strand.
AATCCAGAGTCAAATCTTATGCTGCCGAAATTCATCTTCCTATCAAATCATTCATCTGAGAGAGAATATCTTATTTATTCCTTTTGGGTGGGATCAGTGCTGTTGAACAGAGACCCTACTGGATATGTTAGATACGGCATATTCCCGCTGAAATCAGTGAAGGTTCTGTATCTAAAATAGTTGGAGTCCAATCCAATGTCCTTGCTGTGGTCCAAATGGTAATAGGCAAATCTGCTCTCATGGAATTAATTAAAAAATAAATATGACATTATGACATTGAAGATTGTAATAGTTAAAAATAAAGTTGTCCCCACACAGACACATGTACAGAAGGAAATTCTTTCTGCAGATGTTAGAAATACAGGTAGTCCTCGTTTAGCAACTGCCTTAGACAGTGACCACAGTTATGACAATGATGAAAAAGTAACTGCAGCCAATCCTCACAATGACATCTTTCGCAGGTCTGTAAAATAAGGAAAGCTGACCTAAGAGCATAAGCAGTCATGGTTTCACTTAGTGACAGCTTCGCTTGATGACCAAGTTGTTGGGTCCAATTGTGGTCACTAAACAAGGACTACCTGTAGTAAAACTGAAAAAGTTGCAATGTCACAATTGACTAAAACGAAGTATTTTTCTTGATAATTTTGGTTATTTATTAATTCAGAATACTGATCTGTATGGCAGATATTATTGGAGTGTTTTGTATATGTGCTAAATATGCTACTTGAAGTATGGTGCCAAGACTGGCATTAGGTTGTAATTGGGCTTTTTATTTGCTGGATGATTAGGATGTTAGGGTCTGTGGAGTAGTATCTGAGGTTGGGGGTTGTTTGTTGGAGGGTGGAGAATTCCCAGATTGCCCCATATTATTGGATTGGGTCCACAGCTGGAGATTTTTGCCTCAATTGGGCCAGTACAATCTGGGCCTCTTATTGGGCTATTTGGTGACTCAGCTGCCAGGGGCAGCTGGTGATGGCTCTCCACAGTGCTAGTGATGATGAGGGAAGCCTTCTGACAGAGACATGGGAGGTGGATTACTGTTGCCAATGTGCCAGTCAGCTATTTGACAGTAGGTGGTGCAGCACAGAGACAAAGCTGGAACTGATGGTGCTGTACAGATCAGGTGACTTTCCTTTTCTGACTAGAGGCAAAAGCTTGGGTGGCAGCAGATCACTTTTTGTGTAGGTAGTATGTGATAAGGCATGGACTGCTGGTAGCAGAGGTAGGAGAGGAATGGTGGGAGTGGCTGGGGCCTTGCCTGGTAGCTGCTGGATCCAGGACAATGGTGCTACAGCTATAGAGATGCTGGGCTGGGTGCCCATCCTTGGTGGCTATCCACTTTTATCCAGAGGACAGAGGTGGTGGAATTTTTGGATTTGGAATTTTCAGACTTTTCATGGAGGGATGGGATGGGATGGGATGGGATGGGATGGGATGAAGCAGTTTGGACCAGCTGGTGAAAGCTAGGGGAGGGAAGGAGCAATAGCCCCTTTTATTTGCCTCTTGGAACATTGGGAGTGGGCAACCGATGGCGAGGTAAGAGTCAGTTGGGATCCAGGGGTGCATTGTATGCAAGTGTGTGAATTAGGGGATTGTGCGGTTGCTGGAGTAGCTCAGTGCCTAGGGCAGAAATGTCCCAGTGACTTGGATTGCCCCTCTTTGGTGAATGAGTAACTGGTAGGATGAAAAGGGGATCCTGAGGCTTTGGGAGAAGTGAACAGGTAGTTGGGAGGAAGGGGTTCAGAAGGGTTCAGGGCAGGCCAGACCATCAATATTGTGGTGGGTTGAGGGAGATATGGCGGGAGGCAAGGGGCAGGCCACACTCAGGGAACATGGTACTGGTCCTGCATTCTGGTCTTCTGTGCTCTGCTCCAGTTCCTGGTCATCAGACTTTCAGATGCCTGGGCTTTCAGCTGCTGCTTCTAAATTCCAGATCATTTTATAATAAAACCTGTGATCTAATCATGGATGAAAGGCTGACCTGGCTGGGCATGGAGGGAGGGTGGTTCTCTCAGATATCTGCCTGGCCAGATTTCGGGTGCGGCATCAGCCGTGAGCTCAGGGTAGGGGTGGAGGAATAATGATGGTTACCCAAGATGCTGGTGGCATCCAGAGGTGCTGCCCAACAGGTGACTGGAAGTTAAGTCCTCTTTGTTAAGTTGGGTTCTAGGTGCCATGTGGAACTTTTGCTGCTGTAGCAGTCTTCCTGCTGCTTAGTAACCTCCTTGACTGAGCCCCTTGACTCCTTGTCAGATTGGCAGTGGAGTTTCCCAGGCTTATAGTCCAAGGGAATTCAGTTTGCCTTCTCTGAGGGTGGAATTAGAGGTAGCCTGGGAGTTCATGACCATCATGGCAGCCATAGACCTGACCTGACCATCAAGAGCCTGATGTATAATGGTGGTTACACTTTGGAGCTGGTCTTCTTGTCAGGGGAGTGGCAATATCATCTGGAGTGGAGGTAATTATCCTCACTCCCCTCTCAGGGTCAGAGCACTTTTGGTTACCTTGGAGTGTTATGGTGTAATAACACCATATAGATAGCAACCATGATAGGAGGGCTTTTGCACAGCTTTGTATCATGTGCCAATTGTGCTCTTTCCTAGACTAGGAGGCTCTGCACATGATCCCTCTTCTTTTAGTCATCTCCCATATGGATAACTGCAGTGCACTTTACATGGGAATGCCCTTGAAGAACATCCAGAAGTTGCAATTGCTCCAAAATGTGGCAATGCAGGCAGGCAATTATGGGCATTCATGAGCTGCACTGGCTTACAATAGGCTTCCGGGTGCAATTCATGGTGCTGGTTGTTACCTCTAGGGTACTTCATGGCATGGGGCAGGACTGCCTCTTCTGATTATCTCTACTCACCCCGCTAGATTGGCACGAGGGGCATGCTTTGGGTCCCATCGATTGAAGAGTTCCGTCTGGCAGGACCAAGGAAGTCTGCCTAAATTGTTAAGTCTCTGCAGTTGTCTTCATTTGTATTCAAGTACACATGCATGTACAGAAAAATGTTTCTTCCTGCAGTTTCTAGGAATGGTGATTATTTTTGGTTGTGTTCTGCTGAAAACAGCTCACCTGCAAAGGCTTCTTGCCTAGCTGGAGTATAGTATTTTGTGTACTGCACTATAATAAATTTTGTCTTTATGTGAGCCAGGTGCAATGCCTTTCTACGTATCTTCTTCAAATGGGTACAGTAACCCCCCAATCTTAGATTGTCTTTGTTGTTACCTGGCTAGGAAATTCAATTCAGTCATGGATGTATTATTGCGCTGCCCATTTAAAGTAACCTGGCAGATTGATTTTGCAATGTCCTTAGTAACTAACCACCCCAAGAGGTCAGATGAGAATAATGCATTCTCCTGCTAGATGTATGGCCAAATTCTGTTCCATTGGCATGGCTACTCAGAGGTTTGAAGTATATTTTTAAATCTGAATTTTGTATACACAAATATTTTTAGAAATCACTTAATCTTGTGCACTGTTCAATTTTTTGTACATTCATTATAACTCTCCACTATGTATATTTTTTTCTTTCACCTGTACACTTTTAGTTCTTGACTACAGGTCAAGTTGACTGGCAAAAATATATGTTATTCACAAGTAAAACGTTTAACAAAGCTTGGGAAACTTAATCATATTTCCAAAGACACTGCATTTTCTTACGTTATTAGAATTGATGGAATTTGACAGAACCCAGGCAAAGTATTTCTACTCCACACTCAGATTAAAATGAAATTTGGACAGCCATTAATGCAAATGTTTTAACTTTTTTTTAGTAGGGCACTGAATTATATATTATATTGGCCAAATGCAGCGAAATGTAAACCTTGAGGAATTGTATTAGAAATGGGCAAAAGATCAGTATGCTTGTTTCTGCTTAAACAAGAGCTCATCTAAAGGAATCATAAAATTCTAAATTATTTTTTGCATACTGCTGAAACAGAACAATAAAAATGGGCTGCCTAGTTAAACCTGCAGCCATGTGAAATGGTGTAGGAATGGGAGGACTTAGGTTACGACTTAGACATAAAACTCAGTGAATGATATTTTCCCAGTAATGATCTCATATCCAGAGCTATCTTGCAGGTTTGCTGTGGGATCATATATGTTTCTCTGAAGGCAGGACATCGGTGGAAGAAAGGGAATTCTAACATTTCCTCTAATAAAAGAGTGGCATCTCAAAGCGAAAGGTAACTCTGTTTTAGAGGATAGGAAAGTTGGTGTGGTTATGCAATCTCATGGATTTTGTCACTGATGCTTTTAAATAATTTGATTCCTCCCACCATTTTTTACTTTGATGCTTAATTCCTCTACTATACTGGTTCAACTTCTCTGATTTTTGCTTACACTTTTCTAAACCTTGACTTTCGCATCATTCTGATTTAATTGTCATGTTTCTTGTGAAATTTTTGTTGTTGTTCAGTCATTAAGTCGTGTCCGACTCTTCGTGACCCCATGAACCATATTGCGCCAGGCCTTCCTGTCCTTCACTGACTCCCTGAGTTTGCTCAGTTTCATGCTCATTGCTTCAGTGATGCTATCTAGCCATCTCATCCTCTGCCGTCCTCTTCTCCTTTTGCCTTCCATCTTTCCCAGCATCAGGGTCTTTTCCAAAGAGTCCTCTCTTCGCATTAGGTGACCAAAGTATCTGAGCTTGAGCTTCATTATCAATCCTTCCAATGAGCAATCAGAGTTGATTTCCTTTAGGATTGACTGGTTTGACCACCTAGCAGTCCAGGGGACTCTTAAGAGTCTTCTCTAGCACCACACTTCAAAGGCATCAATTCTTCGGCGTTCAGCCTTCTTTATGGTCCAGCTCTCACAGCCATACATTACTACTGGACTTGTGAAATTGCCCACGAATCTTTCTAAGGCATTTAAGCCATTCTGCTATGAAAAGTTCAGAAACTTCTGCAACTGACAAGGGTTTTAATCATTTTGCAATTCTTCTGCTATGAGTATATCAACAGTGTTGTCATACATGCATATATGTGTGTGTGTGTGTGTGTGTATAAATATGTTTGTGTGAATGTGCGCATATGTATACGTACATATATGTGAGAAACACTTCTAGCAGCACCCTAGCAGTACCTATATGGTTATTATATTCCCCCATACAGTGAGAGAGGCAAAATGCTAAAATTGATGAAAATAAGATTGGGAGTTCTTAAGAGATTTTCAAATTTTATTTTGTGTTTTTTAAGAATGAAATAAAATTAAAACACATACCATACTTATGGTGGACAAATATTTCGAAACGATGAATGTTCTGTAGTCAACAAGTTATTTGCTTCATTTTTGCAAATGAAATTCATTGGATACATTTCAACTTGGATACCAGCAAGTTATAGGGACATAATCTTGGCAAATTCTTGTCCTGTTATTTTGGATTCTTTTCAGTTTGTGTGTCTCAAGGATGCGGACCAGGTATATGGAGAGAAGGTCATACCTTGTATGCTTAACTGTTACCCATCTTGATTGATTAAATCAGCCAGGACAGGACTGGCCCCATGATTAAGGGAATTGATCCATCCTTCCCGATTGGAGAGATGAGTTCCCCTCCATTTAAAGAAGACCTTTACCAAAGTCCCTACCTAAGGGACTGCCTGTCCTGTTATGAATATGACCTCCTATCAGAGGCCGCTCTTGAAAATGCCCTTGCTGTCAGAGGCTCATCTTTCTAGAGTGCCAGTGATGGCCTTCTCTTGCATTGCTCCCAGACTATGGAATGCTCTCGGGAATTGCACTGGACCCCACTCTCATTATTTAGAAAACATGTAGAAATATGTCTCTTGCCAAGCTTCCAATTGTTAGATGTTTTATGGTTTTAACCTGTATTAACATGTTATATTCTGTTTCATTTTAAATGTTGTTTTCCCAATAACCCTCTTCCTCACTAATTATGAGGAATGTGAAGGCTGCTGAAGACGTGGGCACATGAAATTGAATTCTGTCATCTTCTGAGAGAAGAAATTGCAAAATCAGGCTGAAAATGTAGTAGCTGGTCATTCCTCCCAAGCTTACTTGGGCACAGAAGTAGTCTTAGGTGTACCACGTCTTCTCCCAAATCTTACTGGGAAGGAAAAACAAGCAGATATTTCCTGGCCTCCCATTTTTGGAAATATATCATCCAGTTTTTAGGCTCAGAACTGCTTCTACCCCCACTCTCACCCAAAGTGCTTTTCTGTCTCTCTGGATTTTTAACCATTTTGTCTGGAAGAGATTTTGGAAACTCAAAATGTTGCAACGGCTTTGAAAACCAGCTGTCAGTGTAATAAAGCTATTACTTCAATATGGATTTTGGATTAAAGCATAACCATTTTTTCATTGAATGAACTAACATTGCTCCTGCTAGGATATTTATACTCTCTTTGATCTTTCCAGTCCAACTTTTCTCCTTGCTTTTCGTTTCACAGGCATGGATTCTTTCCAACCGTTTCACGTTAAGGCTTGCCTCTCAGAAACCATTCCAAGCTGACGGATTCTGATCTTTTTGCAAACTGCCATTTTCTGCCTTTTTTTACTCCCCCCACCCGCATGATGATCTCCAATCTTAACTGCAAGCCCTAGTAGACTGCAAGCCCTAGTAGACTTCCTTAGCAAACAAGATGCGACTTGGTTTGTCCCAAAGCACCCACAAATCCTGAAGCAGCATTTCAGTTTTAAAAGGGAAGGAGCATTGCATGTTGTCACATGTGACTTCATGCAACTTCTTGTTTAAGTCTAAAGAGAAATCAGTAAACACATCTGCTAATACCAATAGAAGAAAATATATGTAGCTCATGCTTGAACTGTGGAGTCCTTGGGGTTCTCTGAGCTTGGTTGTTTTCTTGCAGATGTTTCGTTATCTGACTAGGTAACATCTTCAGTGCTAGAAGGGAGGAGTTTGCTCCCTGTTTCTATACAGTAGCTTGTCTTGTCAGTGTTGGTGGGGGTGTTGTTTACTGCTTGATTGTCTGAGTTGGTAGTTCCTTGATTAGGGTATTGTTTACTGCTTGATTGTCTAAGATTTTGGACTGTAACAGCCACTGGACAGACAGGCAGAAGACTAGCAGAGCGCATCCATGAACACCAACTAGCAGTCAGAAGACACGATGAAAACTTCTTAATCTCACAACACATGGACGGACTTAACCAAAATTTCAACCAAAAATCTCAGCATCTTAGACCAAGCTATATCCAAAAATGTGAGGGAATTCCTGGAAGCTTGGTATTCAGACAAGTTAGCCATCAACAGGCACATAAAAGTAAACATTTACACTCTGTTCAAAAGAAACAATAAAAAGGAAACAAAAAAACTAGAACACCTCGCCAGCAGTCAACACCTAGATAAGCAGGGATTAACACTAGGATTAACACCAGACAAACAAGCAGTAAACAACAACACCCCCACCAACACTGACAGGGCAAGCTACTGTATATAAACAGAGAGCAAACTCCTCCCTTCTAGCACTGGAGATGTTACCTAGACGGGTAACGAAATGTCTGCAAGAAAACAACCAAAGAACCCCAAGGACTCCACATCTGCTAATGTCTAAGGGAATTAAAATAGCAATACATCCTACTCCAGTTGGAATCTCTGGGCAGTAACCATATTTAATTTATTATCCCAAGTATTGCTTCTAATGCAGCAGTCATTCTGTATTTTTTTCACCCATATATGCATGCGTACACTCACACACCCTTTACAAATCTAATAAAATACTTTGCCAGCTGACAGTATGTCCAAAATAGCCCAGCAGACACATTCTATCTGAATATATTGAGCAAAGTTGACATAATTTTGGCCCGAGGAATGCTCCAAGCTTTACTCCTGTAACTGTTTAAAAATAAGTATCTTTGTCGGACATGGCCCTGATGTCACCTGAAAGAACATTTTGAGCTTGCAAAACTGACACTGAAATCCTCTGCACTTGGAAAAAATTCTCTGTGGCTAGATCAGCATTGCTGTAAATCTCAAAAGCTGTTTGGTGGAATGCAAGCAAGATGTTGTCAGAAGAGAAAAGTACACCTTATCCAGAGTAAGATCACGAATGTCCTGGTTTATTTGGAAAAGAAAAAGGGGAAAGTATTAAAATAGATGCTTCAACTGTATTTGGCAGGTTTGCTTTCTCTCCGTCCCTCACACTGAAGTTTATACTGCATTATTTCTGGAGAAGGAAACCTGGAGGCCTTATATGACCCTGCCTTCTTTAGAAAAACCTCCCACTTTTATTTTGGCCATGCCCATTGTTGGCACTAACCTATTCTATTCTATTCTATTCTATTCTATTCTATTCTATTCTATTCTATTCTATTCTATTCTATTCTATTCTATTCTATTCTATTCTTACCAAAAATAGATTAAGAGTATGTTTTCATACTCTTGAAAACAATAAAAGTAGCTCCTTGATGAGCATTTATTTATTTTTTATTTATTTATTGGATTTCTTTCCCACCCATCTCCCCTACAATAGGGGACTCTGGGCGGGTTACAAAAACATTAAAACTATAAATATATATAAAATACATAGCATATATACAGTTAAAACAATACTAGAAACAAACAATCCAAGCAGATGGAAAATCAGGGTGGGGACAGCCGGCTAGCCATCTATGGGGCTAGCCATCTCCCTGCTTGAGATCTTCCCTCCCCACCCCAGGCCAAGTGGCAGAACCAGGTCTTCAAGGTCCTTCAGAAGGCCAGGAGTGAGGGGGCCAATTGCACCTGTCCTGAATGTTATCCTGTACCACCAGCCTGCTGATCCGTTGATCATTAATTCAGAAACCCAGGTTGGTGTCATGGCCAAGGTGCTGGACAAGAAACCAGGAGACTGTGAGCTCGGAAGCCAGCTGGTGACTTTGAGCTAAGGCTGACATAAGTTTAATGTATATTCTCATTTGTGGCATCCTTGCTATTCCAATATAACTTCCTTTCCTTCAACAGGAAATACTGCCACTTTTCCTGCATTTTCTCCCTTGGTTTACTTTACCTTTCCGTAACCTCTTTTTGTATGCCATCTTGACTGCAGATAGTTTGACCCATCATTTCTTAATCTGCAGTTTCTTTTTCAGGTGTGTTCTGGCTTTCAACCTTCTTTCCTAACCATCCTTCTCAAGAGCAATTGTTCCTGCAATAATTGGCCTCATTCCTGGAGGAATTTGATTTGAGAATCCTACTATGAGGGCCATTTCTGACTTGTCTGCTTCACTCTTCGTTCGTTTTTTCAGAAACTGAAGAGACTCCCAGTGAGGTCTGCCAGACTGGATTTGGTTGCTTTTTGTGCACTGATGCCCACCAGTGTTGTCTCTTCTCCTACTCCTATTATTTGTGCATGGTTTGCTGCCATCAAGATTTTTGTTCTTGCCACTATTGCGTGGTGGTAGTGATGGGAATAAACATTTTAAACATTAATTATGAATAACATCTAAAATTTTGCAAAAATGAGGTTTTTAAGGTGATAGGTACACGGTTGGAAGACCTGAAGGACCAGGTTAGGGACAGATCATCATGGAAGAAAGGTATATATGTGGTTGTTAAGAGTCGATACCAGCTTGATGGCACATAATCAATCATCAAGGTTTTTAATCTATTTGCTTATTGACTTTGGCATAAAATGTTACTTTTGCCACCTGAATTATTGCATTGCAAAAGAACTCTAAAGTTTCTGGATTAAGATAGTAGCCTGACATTAGAGGAACAAGTAGTTTAAAACAAAACATATTCCTTTTACTTTCTCCAACATGTGAAGAAGGAGAGGCATGTGTTTGTTTTCAGGAGTCCTCAGCTTAATTCCCTAAGACACTTATGAAAATCCCTTAAAACCAATGTTGATATGAACCTGCACTGTATTATAACCTCACACATTTTGGATGCAAGTAAAAACAGAACGAGTTTTTGTACAGATGTATGCAAAAGTAAAATAAAATATACAGCATGCTGAGAGAGTTCTGTCGGAGAGGATGTTAAATCAGGTTGTGCTTTAGAAATGATTTAGAGGAAGCACTTTGTGCTTGCATGAGCACAGCACATCTCTGCTATTCATTAAAGCAGCTATGTCTTTTTTCAGACTTCTGCATGAGCCTGAAGAAAGAGGCACAGTTTTATTAAGAGTTGCATTAACTTTTCAAAGTTAATTCCTTAAAGTAGCATTTTTCCCCAAGGCTTATGCCGAAGCCTGAGAAAGATTGGTTTGCTTAAACTAGAAATAGGAAGGCATTGTGCTTCTATCAAGGCATTTTGAAGCAGTTCTAATATTGAGTAATCCTCTGAACTCTAACTGGAATCTCCAGTGAATCACACCTGAACACATTTGAATGTTATCAATGTGATTTTGCTTCTGTTTTTCTTCAGCTCAATTAATGTATCACCTTCAAATTCAGCTTGACTTCTGATAACTTCATGGGCACACCTATGTAGCTTTCTTGGCAGCACTAAAAATTAGTTTGCCGTTGCCTTTTTTTTTTCTTCCCAATCTGTTGTATAGTTCTGACATTTTTTATCTCCTGTTGAAAAGCTTAGCTTTTGGAGATTGGTCAGGTCAGTTGGGTGTTGCCAGTGAGCTGGGTCTCAACTGGGTTATACTATTGGATGTGATCCCAGAATGGTGAGGCTCCAGGTCATATGTACTCAGCCCCTCCATCACAATTGCTGTAAATTAGTAACATGATTTTTTACTATTTTGAGATAAGAAACACATGAAAGATGAAGTGTAACCTCTAAAATACAGGTAGTCCTCGAGTTACAACAGCAGTTGGGACAGGAATTTCCATTGCTAAGCAATGCAGTCGTAAAACATGACATCACATGACTGCATCGCTTAGCAACAGAAATCCCTGCAGTCCTCATTGCTGTCATTAAGCGAATATCGTGGGTCGTTAAGCAAGCACCTCCTCGCAACTTCCTGCTGACTTCCAACAACCAAACTCGGTGGGGAAGCCGGCAGGAAGTTGTAAGTCCTAGGCAGCTTGCCAGCAGGCAGGCAGGTAAGTGGCTGTTGCTGGGTGGGAGAGGGAGCAAGGCGGTGCATAGGTGGCTGGGGGGTCCGATGCGAGCACAGTGGGGCTTGGGGTGGCTGCTGCCAGGTGAGGGAAAGTGCGCGAGGGTGCGCAAGTGGCCAGAGAGTGGTGAGGGAAGCGCAGCACGAGTACAGCAAGGCTCAGGGAGGGGGTCTGAGGGTGCTTGAGTAGCCGAGGAGGCAGAGCGCGAGCGCGGCGGTGCCTGGGATGGCTGCTGCCGGGTGGGGAGGGTGTGCAAGTGGCTGGCACGGCACAAGCACAGTGAGGCTTGGGGAGAGTGCACGAGGGAGTGCGGGTGGCCAGCAAGTCATGGTGCGAGCACAGAAGGGCTGGGGGATGGTGTGCAGGTGGGGGAGACTTACCTGAGCAATTAGCAACCTTCCCTCCGGCTTCCCCATTGATTTTTCTTGTGGGAAGCCAGCAGGGAAGGTCGCAAATGGAAATCACATGACCGCAGGATGCTGCAACTGTCATAAGTGCAAGCTGGTAGCCAAGCACCCAGATCGCAATCGTGTGACCACGGGGGTGCTGGGACAGCTGGAGTGGTTGTTAACCGAGGACCGTAAGATTAAGAGGGGGGAGCCATATTATGGAGGAAAAAAGCCTCAGGAAAATAGAAAATTCTGGCTCTGTGGGTGTAACAGCCCTTTTCATTTTGCATCATTGCCAACCAAATGCAGCCTTCACTATCCCCACAGATGTTACGGGTGTCCTCAGAGTAATAACAGTTTGCCCATCTTTGCTTTATAGCTACTAAGGACCAGCTTACATGTGTATTCACACTACTTGATTTTCCTCCCCTTGTTGGGTGAGTTTTATGGGCTTCCTTGAAATGTAACTTGGATGATACTGGTTGATCTCCACATCTAGCAATTGGTGTTGGAACTCAGTGAATCTTTCCCAAATTCATAGTTTTATGATTTCATGTATGACAGCTGCGGTAAAAATTGAATAAACTATGGTTAGCTTAACCATTTAAGCCTGTCATGAAAACACAATCTGAGTCAATTCTGTGTCCTAACATAACTTATATTTCTAAGACAATTAGGAACAAATGTTTATTTACTGCACATTGCATAAGGTATTTGTATGTTTTCCATTAGTTTCTATAAAGTTCTTTCTCCTTTCCATAACAGTGAAAGCCTAATCTGATGTTCTTCATATAAAAAGGATACTTTTACTATCTGGCAAAAACATGTTAAACCAGTTTTACTATTAAACCTCCAATGCCTTCATTTTAAGCAATTCAGAGTAAATAACTTTCTGGACCTGGTCATATGATTTCTGGGAAGACCAGCATCCAGAAATAAACACTTTGAATAAATCCATATCCAAGTCTTCACTGCATTACTGAGCATCCAGTGAAAGAAGTCTTAAGAGCAAATTACTGGTGCTCTCTAAACTCTTAATTAAGAAAAAAGAAGAAGAAGAAGAAGAAACTATTAGGTCTGGTTCTTCCAATAATAAAATAAGTACAGTAATTGCCAAACCTGGAAGGCGTTGGCTCCTTCAGCCTGGTAGCACGGCTCCGGTTAAAAAACTTGATTTATATGAGTTTTACCAGAAAAGGAAATGGGGGGGGGAGGAGTAAATATACCCATATGGACAATTGGAATATCCATGGCAGAAACTTTGAGAAAAATACCAGAAAATTGGCTGAATGAGGAGTATCAGAATGTACACTATGCAGGAAGACACGTAACACAAAGTTCTGCTTTCGTGAAACAATAAAAGAAACAATGTTGATAAAAGGATATCTTTTGTTCTGTAATTTGGCTAACTACTTGAAATAGATGTAAAATAATGTGTAGCCTCATTTTTAACTTCCTTCTCTAATTCTCTACATCTGTCATCCAAGTTGAGCATGTTAGTTATGCGGGCAGGGGGAGTATGTATCCCTTTACTTTAAAATAATATTTCTTTCTGTTTTGCTTGACTGCTGACATAATATGATCAGGATGGTGACGGAAACCAGATACAACTGCAATAGATTTTTCCCCTCGCAGTAGCTGAACTTACATTTAACCAAGCTGCATTCAGTCCAATTTATTTTAGAACCTGTTTTCTTAGAAGAAATAAAGGTTGATTTTGTCATCACTGTCTGTGGTTGCACAACTACACAGTTTCTGTTCCAGGGCAAACGGTATTCCAAACATGCTCTTAAACCTCATCATATTTCTGTTTATAGCAAGTTGCTCAGATATTTAGATTTAAAAGTCACTGGAGCTGAGACTTTTTCCGCTTTTCCCCTTTTCTTTAGCAACTACAACTTGTCACCTATTTCCCTTACACCAAGTCTTCCCCCACTGCTGGTGCCCTTTCCCCACAAATACCTTGAAGCGTCTTCATCACATCATAGTGAAGGGATATAATAACTCTCATTATTGTTATGTTGGCACACTGATAGTTTATTTATTTATTTAGTAAATGTATATAGCTGTCCATCTTGCATACGTGACAGAGTGGTCTACGAAGTTAAAAAACCAAAAAAAAATACAACAAAATAACCAAAATCTTAACAAAAATCGTTAAAAAAAACATAATTTGTGAGCGCGCGCGCGCTCAGTTTTCCTGGTAATACACCCACTTTACAGGCTCCATGCCCACGTTCCCAGATCCCCAGGCCAGATAGCAAAGCCACATGTTCAGGCCCTTCCGGAAGGCTAGCAAGATCAGGGTCAATCTGGCCGAGTACGAACAATATTCCGCAGGGCAAATGCCACAGAAGAAAAGGCTCTTCTCCTGGGTCCCCTCAGATGACTTTCCTTCGTGGTTGGGATCCGCAACATGCCCCTTCTTCCAGATCTGATTACTCTGTTTGGATGACTCTAAGAGACGCTAAAAATTACAAGTGGGGAGAACAATCCATGCATCCTTGAGTCAGCAGCACAAAACAATGCTGGATATGAACTTTGCTGTCCCATTGCCGATCTCTGTTCCTTATAACTACATGTCATTGTTGAATGTCCTGATACTGATAGTGATACTAATTATAGGCAAAGTGGTTGGTTTCCTTCTCTGGATTTGTTGCCATTTGCTATTATCACATTCAGCAATCAGGGTGCCGCAGCAGGGCTCGGGTAGGAGACATCAAGACAAATTGGACTCCTCCTGTCCTTGTCCCACATCCCATTTGGACATCTCCCAAGTTTTAAAAAAGTAAAAAAATATATATACGGGAAGACACCAGGGCAAAAATAAATTCACAGGGAAGAGAGGCAGACTATATCATGATTGTATGATTAGCTAGGTCCTGTAGCACAGAACAAAAATTGATTAACTGCTGTGCAAATAAATGTCTGTCTTGAGTGGGGAAAAGTGTTTTAAATTGACGAATTCAGGAAAACTGGAAAAAAAGCAAAAGTTCAGTTCAACATCCCTCTAATTCCGTATACTGCAGTGAAGAAAAGCAAAGTCACTGTATTTTGAGCTACGTTGATGAGATGCATTTAGGAACAGTGTTAAAGCAGAAGAGCATGACCACTTCAAATCAGGAACAGAACAGGCAGGTGACAAAGCATTACAGACTGTATATGCCTTGCAGTTGTGGTGTGATAATGTTGGTTTAAAGAGGAAAATACTTGAATGCTACTTGAAAATGAATATTTAATACATGGTTTTTGATAACTATCATTCAGTCTCCAGTTTCCCCTTTCTGGGGAAGGTTGTTGAGAAGATGGTTGGTCTGCAGTTGATGAGACAGATTACCTAGACCAGTGTTTCTCAACCTTGGCAACTTTAAGATGTGTGGACTTCAATTCCCAGAATTCCCCAGCCAGCAAGGGAATTCTGGGAGTTGAAGTCCACACATCTTAAAGTTGCCAAGGTTGAGAAACCCTGATCTAGACCCATTTCACTCAGGTTTCAGGCCAGGATTTAATACTGAAACAGCTTTGGTTGTGCTTGTAGGTGACCTGTGGTGGGGCCAGTATGGAAATGATGCATCCTTCTAAGCTGGCTCCATGGAATTGGGGGCAGAGTTTTACAGTGGTTCTCTTCCTTTCTCCAGGGCTGGTTTCAGTGAGGGCTGGTTCCAGTCAGTGTTGTAGAAGAATGCAGAGATAACCTTGAAGGTATACAGGGACAAGTAAGGGGAAATAAAAGGCAAGTCAGTCCCAGGAAAGGAGAAGTCTTGATAAAGAAATTCTAAGGCTGCCTTGATTCTGTTTGGTGTAAGAGGGGCAGAGGGAAGTTCTGGCAGGGTTTCACAATTCTGTTTTTATACCCTATAACAAGTTGCATTCCTGGATTTCTTGCACTGTTTGTTTCCTGCCCTGCCCTACCTTGAACAGCTGACATCTGTGTGGCTCTTTGTAAAATTTTCATCTATAATTTATTTCCCAGAGTTCTAAAATGTATCTAAGTCTTTATTTTCCCTAAAAGCATGTGTAGGATTACAATTTGCATTAAGGCTTCCTTATTTTTCATCTGCTGGAAAATTAAACTTAGCTGTGTTCTCCTCAGGTCCTACGCACATTGATGAGAATCATACTAGTTTATTCAAATAGAGCAAAGGAGGCGGTAGTGGTCCTTTTAAAACAATTAGTACACAAGGTGGGAGAGAAAAGGTGCAGAACATGGAAAAGAATGCAATTAAGCCTAAATACCAACAGAAGCTTCTTAAAAGGCCCAGGTGCTGCAGAAAAAGTTATAAAGGAGATAATGGAATTTCCAGGAGCCACATCTATCTCATGGGTCTTCAATTCCCCACTGATGTTTTACGGCCCATCCTCATCTGCTATAATAGCAAAATTCTAGATTGGGTTGAGAATGCTCCAACATCTCTGTACATCCTTGAAAATTCCAAGAGCTGTTGCAATTCTCAGTGATAAGTAGGAAATATCCCTGTTAATCTGGATGTCCATTTCTTCTTCTTATGTTTCACTTGGAAGATGAGACCTCACGTTCCCAGGCCTAAGACCTGGGACAAATTCAGCCAGGATGAAGTTTTTATTTTGCAGTAGATGGAACCACAGGAAGAAAATTTTGGGCCATAGTCTAACCTGTTAATTGTTTTTATACATCATCCAGACACCTGAAGATATAATTATGTAGAACAAATTGTGCATACCAAGATTGGCTAACTAATCTACTTAGCAAAAATCCCTGTGAGCTTCTACTAGTTATATATTGTATGTTTCAACTTCTCCAAAAAAAACAATGTCTTAAGAAGAGGCACAAACCAGAATGCTGAAAAGAGGTTCATGGATTGTTCATACTGAGGTGACCATGTTGATTTTAGTAAGACCATAATAGGACATGTTTGTGCTAATCATTCCATTAAGGACAAATAAATCTTTAGCCATGGTTCCCCATTTGATCTTGCTTGTCACTCTCCTTTATGTAATAGATGCTGAAGTGATTGTCTGCTTACAAAGTAGATAGAGCCACAGAGCTCACAAGGTAGAAAACAAGCACGTGATGCTCTTCTGATTTTGAAATGTGCATCCCTCTCTCCCTTTTACTGGTCAAGTTATCCTAAATCACATTAAATCTTGGACACTACATTGCCATGCATTCCCATCTGGAACCCATTTCTCAAAGTGTCCTGCAAAATCTCCTGCCCTGTCATGCAGAAGAGAAGCAACTGCCTGAGTATTAATAAATCCTTGATTTATTATCCTCAAAAAAGTATGTCTCACTTCAAGCAGGCCTTTATTCTTCTTGCAGATTGTTGAAGGCATCATCTTTTGGCCAGACAGCCTGCTCAGAAAATTACATACTTTCCCCGTGTCACACTGAATCCTATCCGAAAAAGCTTTATTTCTCGGCTGCAATCAACTTAATTCACAATTGAGACCATTTGTGTTTTGGAGTTCTGTCTTTGCAACTGCCATCCCCAAGCTGACTGTTCCTGGATGAGTTGGGAGTTCAGCTCTAGAATTTCCACCCAGCAGAAGCCAAAGGAATTTCAGCAGGTCCAGCATGTCTGGAACCCCGCAGATTGGGAAAGGTGGCCTTAAAATCTTTGGGCTTGTTTGGTTCCTTCCTTTATTAAGGACCACAATAGTGACATCTGCTTAGATATTTCTGAGAGATGCTAGTGTAGAGAATAAACCTGACTGCAGCTTGACAAAGATAAAATTAATCAAAGCTTATAAATGCATCCTTATCCAAGGCATTTCCACACAAGGGCTTTGTACCACTCCATATTTGGAGAAGACTTAGAAATAAATCAATTCAGCTTCCCAGTCAGTCAATTTCCTGAGAACAGACAACCCAACTGATTTATTTCTGAGTCTTCTCTGGTGTATCTGAAACTGTAGCAGAGCTGGGGGTTTCCATGGGATTGCTGTGACTCTGCAGCTTGTAGGCAGCCTGTTTTCTTCCTGGAGTTGCTCTTGCTTCATTGTGCCTCCTGGCTCCTTGTCTTGTCAGCCATCCCTTTTTCTCCCTCTACCCCCATGGGGGTGCCTTGCAGTTTCTCACTTCCTGAATTCTCTCTGCCACTCCATCAAGCGTAAGCAACCAGGGCTAAAGATCCTGCAGAAAGTGCCCAGTTGCAAAATTACCAGCGCTATCATTTCATCTTCACAACTCACAGCAAGTAGGGGACTAGCAGCCAGGACACCATTACAGGGTTGAAATAGTTTTGTTTACACTTTTAAAAACTGAACATACAACTTCCTCTCATAGCAATTGCTCAGATGTTTCTGCAAATCGCCAGACACTAGCACAGAAATGCGTACCCTGATAAATGTGAAGGGGTACACCAGCAATATAGCTTATTTCTTTATTGAGGGTATCTGCAGGAGTGAAGGAAGAAAAAGTCAATATGGCAGCTGCATCTGTGTGATGCAAGTCCCACCATTTTTTCATGCGTGTCGCGTTTTGCAGTGCATGTAAAAATGGAGGGGTGCTTTGATGACATGGTCCCAGTCACCGTCTTGATTTTTTTTGGCCTTCCCCCTTGTGGAAGCCCCTGGTTGAGGGGTTTGGAGTGATGGAACTTTTGCTACACCAGGGCTGGCAGTAGCTCAGACAGCTTTTCCCTCTCCTATTTATCCAAGTGAAGGAGCACTGATTGGCTCCTAGTGGCCTCTGTATTTCGAAGTCAATAAAAGTGAAATTAACAACAGGTCAATTTCAAATGCTTTGTGAAGGGCTAAGGCATGAAAGTCCAGGCGGTGTTGAAGTATCCCAGGACTGATGCCGAATATCATGGCCCAGGTTCAGGGTACAGGCTGGCCTTGTTGCTACAAATGCTCCTTACTTGTTTACATTATAATTAAACCTAACTCACTTTTGAAACTCTCCCCTTGCACATAGTGCAGTTACAGGTACATAACAATCCACACCAAGAATGCATTTGTTTTTATTATGTAGAATAATTACTTATGTAGCCATTTCTATTGCAGTCTCAATTTGGCTTAATAGAAGAAGGGGAAAAAAGGACCAGCCAACCATATTATAGGAAAACTTTCTAGTGATCTCTAAGATGTGTTCAGATTCTAGGACTTGTTCTATGATTTCTGAATCCAGCAGATAGAATTCAGTATTTTCCTTTTATTATTTGGAGATGTTGTTGAACATCTTTAGAAACTACACCATGGAATAGAGAACCTGTGGATCTTCATATGTTGTAGGACCTCAAATCCCATCAGGATCGATCAACACAGACAACAGGAGTGATGGAATTTGTAGTACATTATCTAGTGAGCTACAGACTCCCCCCCCCCAAACCTGGTGAACATAATGGTATAAATTTTGATAGTGCTACAAAACCCTAGGTCTAGTATTTAAGTTGTCCTTTTTTAATTTAAGAAAAAGATCACTAAAGGGCCACATGGTCAAGATTTATAAAATAATGTACAATGGAAATGTAGACACCAAATTTCCTATGTCTTGTTTGTAGCAGTAGCTCAAGAAGATCTGACATTTCTCTCTCTTTTGCTTCTTCCACGTGTCTATTTCTGCAACTTCCACCTTCAATCCTCCATTCTGAGAGATCCTTCTGCAAAGCACTGTGGATAACCACTGTACTCTCTTTGGAAGTCAACATAGCTCTCTGGGGTCACTGTCTACTACAATGCTTCACCTGAACACTCCTCAAAGCAAAACACTGTGGAACAGAATCCTCCAGAGACACTTAGAGCTGATGCAGCTCTACAAGTACAGCTTCAACACATCTTACAGCAGTTGGGATGGGAGGGCTGGGGTGGGGAAGACTGGGCCTGATCATCCATCTAATCTAAGAGTTGAGCTTATTTCATGAAAGGGCAGCCCTGTGCATCTATAATACAAGAAGGTGGGGTTCCATCTGTGAAACTAATTAGTAACAGATTAGAAACAGACATGACAGAATTCTTCTTTGATGATAATTGCATTTAGGTAATTGACCACCACCAGATTAAGACAGGTACTGGCTTAAAAGGTTTAGATAAATGCATAAGAACAAGTCTGACAAGAGGTATTGGCGTGATAGCTAACACAAACTCCATGCTCAAAACTGGCATGTTGCTGCTATAAATAGCAGCAAGGGAGAACTTAATGCCTTAATGCTGGTAAGCTTGTAAGCATCATCGAAGTGTATACTTCAGGAAATAGGAAGTTTAGTTAAATGGCCTTTTGCCTGATCCAACAGCTTCATTTCCTAAACATGCTCCCATCTGATTCTCCCTTGAAACAGTGCTTAAAAAACAGCAACACTGCAACTAATCTACATATTGGTGCAACAAAATAAGTTGCAAGTGCATAATTGTCTATGTATGTACAATTTTCAAAGAATGCTATTTGTATATAATAGTAACACTTTGTATGTCAATTTAATTAAGATATTCTTGTATGACCATTACCTTTATTTTAGCAAGAGGGATTTAAACCTTCCTATCAAATGCAACGGGGATTCTGAGCATCTTGCAGTTTAACTAATTTTCCCCAGAGCATACATACAAATGGTTATGGCTATAAAGAACAAGGAAAAAAACACATTTCTAAAAACTATAAAACTAATACTAAACTTTGATTGGACAAGTACTTAAATTAATTATAGTTCTATCAAGCATAGATACTATCAGTTTTATTGTAATGAACATGGGATTTATTGGTGTTGCATTCTAAATGCTTCTATTTCATGTTGGTAAGTTGCTTAACCTGGCTACATGTTGGATCTAAAACAGACCCTTAGAACACTTTTTTTTAAAACTTATGAAGCCAGAAGAACTTCTTGGTCATTATTTACAAGGTTTATATTATGATTGTGCAAGTATTAAAAATGTTTCATATTGACCATTATATACTACTAGGAAATGTTTTACGTTGATTTTATTTTATTCTTGACCTTGGTTCATATTGTATATTTTTGATCTACCAATTTTGCATTAGTTCTAAGTACATACTAAATAAAATTACTATCACCACTGGCAGGATTCTTCTTATATTAAATTCACCTGCCAATAACTTTTGATGTAGTCTTATACTATATACTGGATAAATGTTATTAATTATTTTGATATTTACTTTTATGCTGGGCGGCCTGGCAAGGTTGCTCTTTTTTGGAAAGGTTAGCTGTTAAGGGATGGATGTTTATGTTTAATGTTTTTATATTATACACTGCCCAGAGTTGTTCTGAAGGGTGTCATAGAAATGTTGTAAATAGAATAGAAACATCTGAGCAACTGGAATGTTCAGAAGCATTCCACGACCCATAAGCCCAGCAGCAGTTAAATAAATAATCAGCAACCTCAAGCCATAGACATGCCAAGCAATTAACCTAACCTTGCATTTATCTCTAGATTTTGTGTTCCTTCTTTTATTGGTGTTATCTGGGGGACAGCAGGCAAATCACAGTCATCTGAGAAATCAAAGTCTGCTTTCACTGAATATTTTCTTTCTTTGCCATCTGTATCTTTAGCAAGCTCATAATGCAAAGCTGTTTTAGATTTCAACAGCCATTGTTTTAGAGTGCTGCATATTTATTAATCTATTTTTGAGGTTGACAAATGCATAATATTATTTTCCCATTACAGCTTTCACTATACACAATGTGCAGGCTAAGAAAAAGCAGCCTGTTTAATAACAGAAAGGCCAGTTTTCTGGCAGAGCATCATTTTCTGCTGATTATTCTATGTTTGGCTCTTAAGAATTCCTTGGAGTGCAGGGCCTTTGACAAGCTCAGCAATCAACCTTGCTAATTGACCACATTTGGGGAAATGCTTGCAGGAGATGAGATCTGAGGCAGGGAACTTCTATCTAGGATAGTTTCAGAATAAGACCCTGGTTTGGGGAGCGGGTTAGGGCTCTTTGTTATGAACTGGGTTGAAAAGTGATGGAGGACAATATACTGGTATAGGCTTTCAGGGCCAGTATCAATCAAGCAGTGATGAGCTTTCAGGCTGAATGGCCCTGGTCTAGTTTTCTAGTGTACTGATGTTTCACCTGCAGCAGTGGCTGGCATTTTAGAGACAGAGTGAGCTGTTTCACAGTGTCCTTCTCAGCAGGTCACAAGCAAATGAACAGGGACTGACTGGGCTCTTGTATTTGAACGTGGCAAGCTGATCTCTGATTGGTCCATGTCATGGAAGTCCAAGTTGAGGAAACCAACACAGGATTGCTAGATGAGGAATCAATCAGGAACCAGCTTTCTTGAATTCCTATGGAAGTCATAGCCCTTGATAAATTGGATTTAGCTCGTTCTGATAAGTGAAGCTTCATCACCTACTTCGTGCAACTATGCCAATTTCCTCTAACCTGCTGTCCTTCCCTTATGTTGCTGTGGCAACTGCCAGAATTCCCAGTCTGCATGGCCAAGAGGGCTAGGAATTCTGAGAGCTGCAATTTCAACAGATCTGAGAAAGGATTACTTGCATCAAAGGTGACTGTGGTGAGGCTCCCAGCAGAAGCTGGTGCCAAAAAGTAATTTTTAAGGTGAAGGAAGGAGGAAATTATGAAACATGTGGATGGAGAATAATAATCTCTACTATGTTTAATTTTAGTTATACTTATGTGAAAGCAAAACCAAATCAAATGTACGATTTTTTTCCAGTGCTACCCCCTCAAAACTAAAGTGCAATGTTTGGCCTAGAAAAAGTTGCACATTTCTGACTTATGCAATGATGTATGTGAAATAGTTTTGCAGTCCTTTTTTTGCACTGTTTTACAAATATCGCCCCTGCTGTTTTCCAGCTCCAGAAGACATGAATCCAGGAGGGGAAGGATGTTCTTCCAAAATATCTGTGCCTTTTTCACACATGTACAAACATATTATTTGGGACTTTTAAAACTAGATTTCAAAAATTAAAAAGAATCTAGAGCATAATAGTCCATTTTTTAAAACTTTTTTTAAAGAAATAAGCATGAAAATATAGACAGACTGCAGTGGCATAGAACTGCATAGCCTAACCCTCTTGGACCATACTTCATCTTCATCTGCATTTCATGCCTGTTTCTCTGAACAAGCTGATTTAAATACAAGCTCTAACTTGTAGTATTTCTCTCCCTAGATGCCTCAAAGAAAAATATAGAAGCCAGCCTCTGTTCTGAGTTAAGAGTTTCCAAGCACAACTTTACTTATGAACAGATTGGGAGCAAGCATGAAGCTGTTAGTGCTGCTAATTCATGCTTGTACCTAATGAGGAATTAAAAAAAAGTTTCCTCTTCATTTTTTAGTAACACAAGGCTTAAATTCCTCTGAATTCAGCTTTGCTCTTTGTGCGAGTAAATTAAATGCCAATCACTATCTCATCTGAGTGCAATAAGTCATAAAACAGATTGGACTTCTGTACCCTTAAAAAAAGTAGGAGGATTCATTTATCATCAGATGTTATCACCAACAGTCATTCATAGGCAAAGCTTCCTTTTATCAGGTTCTGTTAGGGAAGAAAGGCAGGCAGTTCAGGTACAATGAACAGAAGAGAACTGGCAGCGTGGACTGCTATACAGCTAATGTACTGCTCCATTTTTTTGCTTCATTTCAGATCATATACCAGTACAGTTAAATATAAGTTATTTAGAAATCTGGGGAAAGAATGCAGATGAATTTTCTGGACATATAAGAAGACTGAGGTCAGAATTACAGTGGTCCCATAGCCCACTGTTAAAGAAGAGTGGTTATGCAAATGTTAGATTATATTATTCTATGTCAAAAAGTTTATGTCCTATAGCTAGAACAGAATTCCCCACGAAAGGTCATCATGAAACATCTGCTGACCAGTTCACCTATTAAATATGTCTGTCAGACCAAACAACGCTTTTCTAAAAGACCAGTATCAATAAAATACTTATCATTATCTGTGCTTTCTGGAATAAATTTCCCTCTGATTCCAAATCTATCTTTTGTTCAAAACCTAGTGATATATATAGAGAGATATAGAGATAGAGATAGAGATAGAGATAGATAGATAGATATAGATAGTCAGGATAAAACTCTTGATTGATTGATTGATTGATTGATTGATTGCTGTTACAAATTTATCATATCTTAGAGTCCTGCAAGATCATTTATTGTTATTTCAGCTGCAGCAGACCTGGCATTATAGCTACTACTCTGAGGAACTAATTCTAATAATCATTGAAAGAATTTTGAACGAAAGAAAAAAATAACATTTCAATATGCTTGTTTCTGTGTCATGCAAACAATATAAATTATACACATTGTTTATGGTTACACCTAAAATATTCTCAAAAGAAAGCTATTACAAGCTTTGGAGCATATGTAGATCTGATAAATGCTGCCATGTTATTGGTTATTGGTTTGAATATATAGGATACAAATATAAATATGTAATGCAAAATAAATTCAGTTTAATACTTTCAATGAACACTCTTTAAAGTCTGCACATATTTTTAAACAAAGTAAACAGTCTTGACTAAGTTAGGCTCACTGTTGGGGGCTCATAAAAGTGTTTATTTTAGAACTGCACCACAATATTTTGTTGGGTCCCTTTTTAAAAAGAAAAGAATATGTTAAACTTGGAGAAGGATTTGTAACGGAAATAATTACAGAGAACTAGGCAGATATATGACAGAAAATGCTCTAATTTAAGTGTTTCTTTCAGTGAAGTTAATTTATAAGATTTTAACCAGGCAGTATGTAAAATACAGCACATTTGCAAAATAGGTTATGTTGGAAATTAGGAATGCCTTTAAACATATTTGGTGATCCTACAAACATATTTAAGCATTTTCACAAAAGTGGACCGGATTTAAAGTCATAATTTTCATCCTGCCCCAAATTAATATTCACCAGTGAGTTTTAAAAGTATTAAAAGTATTGGAATTTAACCAGTGTATGTAGTTTGAAGCTGGAAAAATGCTACAGTTGTGTTACTGGGGACATGAAAGTCGATACAGATTTTGGGGCTCTATTAACATTCTGCCAGCCTGAAATCAGTCCCCCACTTTTGTATCTGGGCCTTCCTGATTTACATATCGTTCACTGAGTTGGGGTGCAAGTTCTAAATACAACACATCCCGGGGGGGTCCAGAAAGTCAACCACAAGATTGAAGCCTAGCTCCTTTTTACACGTGTCCCTGCCAACTTGACTTTTTGGACTCCCCCAGTGGATGCTCTGTGCCACAGTGAGGTCTGCCAAAGACAAGTGTGAACAGCGTGGCAGAGAACATCAAAAGAACAATGACCTGCTCGACTTGTGGCCTTGAAGCTTCACATTGGCTTTTGGAGGAAGAAAATATATAATTTTTTTTAATCTTGGTTTTTATCTTTCTAATTTAAAGTTGTTGTTTTTTCAATGGTTTTCATGTATTTGGACTGTTTTATTATGTACATCATCCAGAGTCACTACGTTAGATGGGCATCTATACAAATGTGATGAATAAATAAATAAAAATAATACATAACAAATGACTGCAAATCAGAAATCCAGCCCACTCCTGTTTCTTGAAATTGGAGCTCCTACTTCCAACTCCGTGGAATTACTCGAACTAATCCTAGTCTTCCTCCACGTGCTGCTTTCTAATATTTTGCACTGCAGCGCCCCTGACTCTTGGTCATTTGAGGGCCATGGGAACTACGTTCCGTCCCACACAGCCGCTGGCTTGCTGGCCGAAGTGCCACTCGCTTGTCAAAGTTACTGAAACGGATGATAACAAAGGAAGAGCAACTAGGAAGTCTGCAAAAAACTGACTGAGTGAGCGTGCACGTAAAGGCGGGAGGGAGATGACCGACACCTCAAACAGTCGGCTGAGGAAGAAAGGAAACGTGATGAAGCCAAACAGTCCCAAAAGGCGGCGGACCCTCGTCCGGGTAGAATCCAAAGCAACCAATGAACGGCGGCGAAGAAGTCCGGCGCGAGAAAAGGGGGAGGGTCTAGCCTACCACGCGCGTTGTTTATGAGGAAGCTCCTAGCAACAGAAGGGCCTACCGTCCCCATGGCAACCAGCCGCGCTGGCTCCGCGACAGTAACTGAAAGAACGGCAGCGAAGGCTGTATCTTCGTGGATTCTTACGGTAGCGGAGGGAACCGGCACCGTCTCAGTCTGGTAAGGGGCTGCGGAGAAGTGGGTGTGCCGCATAGTCAACATATATTCAACATAACACCCGTTAGGCTGTAAATTTCTTGTCTTGTTTTTAGTATACTTCTGGGATGATCCTAAACCATGGGAGTGGCCTTGACTAGAGCAGCTCAGTGGACCGCGGCTGGGTCTGGAACCGGCACTCTAGAAATTACGCCCCTGAATGAATCTCTTTTGAATGAAATTATCAAGTTTGCAGAAACGTTTAGTAGCAAGCATCCCCAAGAAGCGGCGTTTGTCTTTAAGGAGCCACTTGAATGGCAGACAAAACTAGAGCCATCCGCATTTGAGGCAGGCTATGAAGTCAGGTAAGACTGCGGCCAGATCACTCTTCCCAGAACATACAAGAATAAAATATTCAGTTGCTTGCACTATATGACTCCAAGATGACTATAAATATATTTTTTTATAAGGGCAGATTTTGTTTCCCCCATTTTCTGTTGAAAATACTAGGCTGTGATTTGGATGTCTTAATTGTTCAGCATAACTTTGCACCTGCAAATCTGCAGATTAGGAAACATTTTTATTTTGTGAACTGCTAAAGTCAAGATAATTTGTAAGCATGTAAAAAGCATAATAATAATAATCAGTGGAGTTCAACAGGGAACTAGTTTGGTATAGTGGCTACGCTGCTGGGCTAGAAATCAGGAAACAGTGAGTTCTAGTCCTCCTATAACCAT
Source organism: Liasis olivaceus (assembly GCA_030867105.1). Taxonomy (NCBI): domain Eukaryota; kingdom Metazoa; phylum Chordata; class Lepidosauria; order Squamata; family Pythonidae; genus Liasis; species Liasis olivaceus. Next base: position 16,761,639 of record CM061351.1, read on the forward strand.
GAAAGCCGGCTGGGTGACTTTGGGCCAGTCACTCTCTCTCAGCCTGACCCATCTGACAGGGTTGTTGAGGAAAAGCAGGAGACAGAAACATTAGGTATGTATGCTGCCTTGAGTTAACTACAGGTAGTCCTCGGGTTACGACGGCAGTTGGGACCAGGATTGCTGTTGCTAAGCACTGCGGCCATAAAGTGTGACATCACACGACTGCATCACTTAGCAATTGCAATCCCAGCAGTCCCTGTTGCTGTTGTAACCCCAGGACTGTGCGGGTCGTTAAGCCAGAAGAGGCAGGAGTCCCAGGTAAGGAGTGCAGGGGTGCCACAGGTGAGCCCTGGGAAGCACAGGCAGGCCAGCAAGGGCAGCAGGCAGGTGCTGGGAAGTACAAGTGGTTGGGCGGGTGCTACAGAGTACAAGATCCCTGGGATCCCTGGGATCTTGTACTCCGTAGTGGGGCTCCTTGCGAGAAAAAGAGGCAGGAGCGACTTGCAGCCTTCCCTCCCAGCTTCCCCATTTACTTTGCTTGTGGGAAACTGGCAGGGAAGGTTGCAAATGGTGATCACATGACCACGGCCTGCTGCAACATCATAATCGTGAGCTGGGTGCCCAAGCATCCAGATCATGATCACGTGACACTGGGGATGATGTGATGGCCACAAATTTGTGGGCCGGCCAGAATTTCCTCTCATGGTTGCTGAATGAGTGGTCATAAGTTGAGGACTACCTGAAAAAATAAAGGTAGTCTAATAATATTTATCTAATAATAAATAAATTTAACTTTGGCTAGATGGTGCCTATAATGCATTTGAGTGTACCAAGTATACATGTTGAAGAGATCCTAAATTAAAAGTGTCTTATTGCCTACAAAGAACTGTCAGAAAAAAGTTGTCATAAAATGCAGATGGAGGATCATGAGAATTATCATCCTAAATTCTGGAGAAGATAGCATTGGGAAAGTTGTTCCGCTATGTTCTTTTGGAAGAATCAGTAGATGCAATGTAACTTCTGAATTCTGTGTATCTATTAATGGGATATTCAATGATTTATCAATGAAGCTTGCAATGTTTCCTGCTCAGAGCAGAAAATATTCATCACTCAAGACTGTTAACAGTGCTGCTACTATTCATAATAATTAAAAAATATACAGAAATGCAAAATACAAAAAAGAGAGTAAATTGAGGCAGTTTATGTTTTATTATATGAAACATAATAATGGATAATGTTCTTTCAGTTTAAGGATACATAGTTTAAAATCCATATTCTATTCATGAATTACAGCTTATAAATTAATATTTATATATTTATTTATTTAACAATATTTATTGCATACCCTATTCTTAGCAAATTCTGGGCAGGGTTTAACATGGCCAAAGCAAACAAAATAAAAACCTAGTATATATAATTTTAAAAGTTAACAATAAGCATCATGTGTATCCATAAAAACTAAGCAAAATAAATTAAGGGCCAAACACGCACTGGAATAAGATTGCTTTGGTCTATATACAAAATGTTAGCAAGATCAAGGCCATCTATACCTCCAGGGGAGCTTGTTCCTCAAACTGGGGGTTGCTACTAAGAAGAGCTGTCACTTAGTCCATGCCCCATGGATCTCATGAGGAACACGGACCTACAACAGGCTCTCTCTTCTGTCTCTCCTACAACAGGGGAGACAGATTCCATTCTGGCAAGCTGTTGCCTGATATATCCCAGTGCTGTACTATAAAGGGCTTTAAAGATAATGACCAGCATTCTGAACAGGGCTCAGAAGCTGACTGGTAACCTATGCAGTGACCTCAAACTGGGTTTTATTCTAGTCTGATGGATTTGACCCCTCAGGAGTCTAGCTTGTGCATTTTGTACCAGCTGTAGTTTCCAGGTTGTATTTTTGGGGAAATATTTCGACTTCAAACATGTATATTACGTTAAGTAGATTCCTACTAAAGTTTCTATTTGTGAAGAAATATTAGGAGAGAATGTAAAGGCAAAGGACAACCAAGTTAGAATGTACTGTAAGGAAATTTTACTTACTCTGGAGTACATAAAACAAAGATCTTCAGATGACAATCCTACTAGGTTTAATTTGCTACAAAAATATTCCTTATTTTCTTATCAGTATAATCCAAACTGTGGAGTCCTTGGGGTTCTCTGAGCTAGGTTGTTTTCTTGCAAATGATGTTACCTAGCCAGGTAATGAAGCGTTTGCAAGAAAACAACCAAGCTCAGAGAACCCCAAGGACTCCATAGTTCAACCCTGAGCTACATATATTCTATTGATAATCCAAGTTATTAAGAGGCAGCTTACTATATTTAATAGATTAATATTGATAAGTTAACAAAAGAATTAACATCCAAACTTAACACTATTCTATTGGAGGGCAAGATCCTACTGTTAGATGGATTAAAATCAGAAAATGACTTACAAATGATCATTGAGGAAGAGGATTGATATAAGATTTGGATTTCTAAGCCTATATTCACATCCTCTGCCCAAATTAGAAAAATTACATAAAAAATGTATAGATAATATATGACTGGTGAAACTGGCATATGTAAAACTAAAAAGAAATCTATGCTCTGTTGGAATAAGTGCAGTGAAAAAACACATATGTTTAGTTATTATGAATAATTATTGCCTATTAAATTACTACTTTATTCTTCCAGTGAAAAAACTGCTCAGTCTCAAGAAAGAGACAAAGATGGACAGCCACTTCTCCTCCTCAAAGGATCAACTATTAGCATTCGCAGTTTTGGGCAGCTTTCTCATTTACTCTATATTGCTGGGAAAAAAAGACTAAAAGAAGCACAGGCATGTCTTGAAGGTATTCTGTACTCTTTCTCTGAAAACCTGGATGTTTCTGAGTTACATGATGATTTAAGATGCCCATCCCCAGATCTTGCCTTGTTTGGCCTTGTTCCTATTTCAGTAATCAGCTCAGAAGGAGAAATTGTTGCTATTCAAACCTGGGAGACGTAATTTATTTTGACTCAAAATAAAAAATAGGCTGAATATTACTAAAATTAGATACGTTTTACAACTAATGAGATGATTTTTCATCCCAATTCATGAATATTTATTTGTAATTAACCAAGACCATCAGTAACCCCATCTGAATGTTTTATGTAACATGATTTACTTATAGCCAATAGAGATCCCATTGTGAAAATTCTTGGCCCTGGATATGGAACAATTGAAGGAGAGGATTTGTCCATGCTTCGTTTACTAGACAAAATTAAAAAGGAGGATGCATCAGACAATGAAATTAAAATGAAAATTTCCCTACTTCTTCAGCAATTGGATATGCAGTTACTCAACAGCTCATTGAAACAGATTTCACAGTGAGTCTATTTCAGATAGAATTTGTTTATCTAAAATGAATTATATCCCTCTTAGAGGGCAAATCTCATACTTCACATTTTTAAAAATGAGATTTCTTTTTGCATTTATTAATTGAAAACTCAAATGTTTCTCAGTAATTTGGGAAGGTGAAAGTAATGGAAAGTAATTGAGTTTGGAGCTCTCTGTAGTTTACTCTGCAAATATATTCACATACAGGCTTCTGTCTGACAATAAATTAACTTAAGAAAGTCCACACAAAGCAAGATTTCTACCCTTCTTCCCTTTGCCTTCCTCACAAATATTTCTGGAACATTGGGTGCTATCATGGACAACTTGTCAGATGGAAAATGGAGGGTTGTCGGAAAACAGGAAACCATTTTTCCACAAATATCCTATGTTAATCTGAAGACTAAGTCTGATTTTTGGCAGTCTCCTCTTTGCTCAGCAGCTGTCACATACCCTTTCCCAAGCCAAGTGATTCAGTACCGTGTATGAAAATGTGTGCATTGAAGCTAATTAGCCAAGCAGTTACAGTTTTCTTTCTGTGGAATATGGAATGGGTTTGAAAAAACTCCAGCATATTCTTTGGTTTCTTTCCAGTTGAATGTTTAAATGTTGTTAGAATGTAATTAATTTATTCTAATTACAGAGAAGTGAGATTAACACCAGCTGCTGTGAAAAATGAAGTAGAATTGCTTAAGCATTTCTCTGGGCCAATGGAAGATGCAGTCCTTGAATCATTAGAGTATATATCAGGTTCAAATTGTGTTTTTTATTCTTATCATTTTTATAAATTTGTACATTCAAGACAGATTAAAGATAGGATCGCAAGCCTTTTGGGTTCATGATGACATTGGAAAATTTGATAAATTGGCATGGGCTCTACCATAAAGTGACTGCATTAGGGAATGGAGAAGTTAACAACATTTATTTATTTCTATTGATTATGTATAACCTTTTAATCTACTTCCATATATTGTCACAGGGAAAATAACTACCTGCACAATTCTGATCTTTGTAGGCATAGAAACATCATGGCATCTGAATATCTTTTCCAAAGCCTTTGTCAGGATTAGCCCAGGAAACTCCAGGAGACAGTACAGATTCAATTCAGCAGGGTTTATTGGCTTCAGTCCCGTTACAGAAATCTTCTCAGAGTGAGAGCAAATTCCAGGGTCACCCTCCCAACCTCCCTTGCATTCTTTAGGGAGGGTTCAGTCTCATCCTCTTATCAGTACCCCGTTGCTCGGGAGACGAGAGTAAATTCTTGACCCCCCTGTTCCTGACTCTCACAGCCTTCTTTCTATCAATTGCTAGTCTGTGGCATATTTCTTGATTGCTGGTTCCTTTACTCTTGATAATCAAGCCTAAAAGGCAGAAACTGTCAACCACTTCAATATTTTCACTGCCAGTTCTAAAGCTGGTTGCTCTACCTGTTGTCATTTATTTCTATTTATTTCTATTTATTTATTAAATTTATATAGCCACCCATTTCACGCTTGTGACTCTCGGCAGCACTCACAGTTAAAAACACAAAGCCAAGCAATGACATAATTAAAGCAAAACCATTAAAATACAGTTAACATGGTTAAAAACTATAACAACAAAAAGACAGAGGAGAGTGCATTCTAAACTTACAATATAGTCATTTAATGGGATCCCCAGGTCCAATGACTTTATCCAGTGGCTTTGTATAGGTATTAAATAGGAACAGAGAGAGTACTGAGCCCTTTGACATCCCACATAGTAGGGGCTGAGGGCAGGACCTTTCATTGCCAATCAACACTGACTAGAACTGGCCTCAGAGGAAGGAAGAGAACCAGCATAATACAGTGCTGCCCACTCCTAGCTCCCAAAGCTGGTCCAGAGGGATATCATGGTTGATGGTATCAAAATCTGCTGAGAGATCAAGGATGGATGCACTACCCCCATCCCGCTCCCACCAGAAGCCATCCGAAGGCTCAACCAATGCTGCCCCTGTCCCATGCCCTGGCCTGAAACCTGATTAAAAGGGGCTGAGATAATCTGCTTCATCCAGGATTCTCTGAAGCTGTTGTGCAACCACTTTCTCAACAACCTTCCCTAAAAAAAGAAGCTTAGATACTGGACGAAAGTTGTCCAGCATGGTGGGAACTAACGATGGCTTCATGAGGAGAGGGCAAACCGACGCCTCTTTGAGGGGAGGAGGAACAACCCCGTCTCTCAAGGAAGAATTCACGACCTCCAGAAGTCAACTGCATGGCACCACCTGGGCGGCCTTAGCCAGTCAGGAAGGACATAGATCTAATGAGCAAGTGGCTGACTTCACAATAAATGTAAATCTAATAAATAATTAGTTCTGTCTTCTTTATATGTAATCTTAATCTCATTTTTTTCACTGTGTTCCTTAACTTCCTTTACTAGAACTTGCAGACCCTTTGCATTGTCAGTTGTCAGAGTAGTGTCATCAACACAGCACAATTTATTAATGTTTCTTCCTCCAATTTTAAAACCACCCTCATATTCTTCCAATCCAGCCTCCCCCAATATACATGCAGCATATAGGTTTAATAAATAAGGAGAGAGTATACAGCTTTGCCTCAATCCTTTGTGACTTGGAGCTTGTTTGTTTCACCATGTTCCATCTGGACTGTGACTTCCTGTCCTGTTAGAAGTTTCACATGAGGACAATAAGGTGTTCTAAGGTCTCCATTTTCCTAAGGACATTCCACAGCTTGATAGGATCAACACAGTCAAAGGCCTTTCTATAAGCAATGATGCACATACTGACTTCTTTTTCATATTCTTTATCTTTTTCACTTAACCATGTCTTTTATTCCTTGTCCTTTTCTAAAACTTCTTTGAACTTATGGCATCTCCCTTGATATGTAGGGTTCTAATCTGTATTTGATGATTTTAAGCATTATTTTGCTGGTGTATAAAATTAAGGATATTGTACGATAGTTTGCACACTCTATTAAGTCTCTTTTCTTTGGCACTGGTATGTAGACTGAGCTCTTCCAATCTATTAGCCACTCTTTCTCCAGATTTACTGGCCTAGTTTGGTCAGAACCTCTATTGGTTCTTCTTTCATTGCTTGCCATATTTCTATAGATAACAGAGAGGGCACCCACACTTTTTATAAAGATAATGGGGATGTTGGAAACAAAGTTCAGCACTAGTTCATTCTCAAATGCTCTGTTATTTCCATTTTTTTAGAACGCTTATAGAGAATCTCCTATAATTCCAGGGTAGCTGAGGACATAAGGGCAAAGACGAAGCTGGGGTTTAGACCAGCTTTGCCCATTGCAGCATGCCCAACTGCCTTGGGGTATTAAAAATGGTGGTAGTGGAGAACCAAGGATAAACTCTGTTGGGACATGGCACCTGACATACAGGTAGTCCTCACTTACCAACTGTCTCATTCAGCAACCATTTGAAGTTACAACAGTGCTGAAAAAACTTTACGACCAATGCCCTCATTTACAGCCTTCACAGCATTCCTCAGTCACATAATTGCCATTACAGTCAGTACATAGTGTCCTGTGCTTGACCTGTTGTTCCCCCCCCCCCCACAGAGCGGAGAGATTGGGGAGGAAGGGATTGCAAGAGAGTAAATAGGCACACAATGGGGAATACACTGGGCTGTTTGCATAGTGTGCTCACGACTGCCAGTGCAAGCACATTGCTTTCTATGTGTATTTCCCATTGTGTTCCTGCTTACTCTCTTGTAATCCCTTCCTCTCCAATGAATGTAAATACAGTACAAGCATTAATTCCCTTCTTGTTAATTGTCCCAGTGCCAGGGTGAGCATTCCAAAGGGCGGGGGAGTGGGGAAAAAGAAAACACGGTCGTGGTCACATGATTCTCCCTTAGCAACCATTTTGCTTAGCGACAGAGTTGCTGGTCCCAATTGTGGTCACTAAATGAGGACTACCTGTAGATGCCGCATGTTCAGGCCTGGTCTGTTGCCTGTATTACATCTAAATCATTAACTCTCATTAAGCAGGAACCTCAAACTGTTGAGCTCTTTACTACTCTTTTTTTTGTTTGTTTGTTTTGGTGTCTTGGAGTCAGTGTTGTCTCCTGGTGATTGCCAGGAGAAGTCCCTGCAGTTTTCTTGGCAAGATTTCAGAAGTGGTTTGCCACTGCCTCCTTCCTAGACTGAGAGAGAGTGACTGGCCCAAGGTCACCCAGCTGGCTTTGTATCTAAGATAGAAGTCACTGTCTCCCAGTTTCTAGCCTGGTGCCTTAACCACTACACCAAACTGGCTCTCTTTTTACTACCCTGGGCTGACCGAATATGAAATGTTTCATTTGCACTAACATTACAATGGAAGTTTATTTAATGCTTTTTTCTTTGCCATTTGGTAAATTAAAGTGGACTAAAACTTTGCTCTTGGTTTTTTAGACTATGAATTCTCTAATGGATGTCGTGCCCCACCTTGGAGACAAGTACATGGGGAAATTTGTTATTTGACAATTAAACCACGTGATGCAGATGTTATGTATGTTACTTGCAGCACAGCAGGAGTATTCTTAAATGGAGTAAGTAATAAGGATATTCACAAGCAAAGCCTCGTGGCATTTATTTCAGAGACTTTGTCTACAATCCAAATAAATGAAATCTGTTTGCATGCCACCTAAAACTATCAAACTACTTGGAAGACAGTAACATAAATACTTTTCTTTTAATAAGACATTCAAATGCACAATTATCTTAGTTTGCGATTATTGCACCCAAACAGTTTTTGTGGTAATTTTACCTCTATGTATTTGCATTCCATTCCTGCTGTTCCTTTATGTTGAATTATGCTATTTTTATTCCAATTATGAATTAGAATACACATTTTCTTTTATTACGGCAGTTGTGATTAGGCATTGGCTCACCATTATATATATATAGTGAAATAATACAAGCCATTATTTTTAATAAAATGAGCTATAACGCTGTTGAGAGAAATGAGGGCTATAATTATAAGATTGTACTGAGACAGAAGAAAACAAAGAATGTTGAAAGCAATGTGGCATAGTTGGTTTCACTCACTTTAAATTTTAAGAGTCATTTCAGAACAGGATGGATTGAACCAACCTAAATCATACCAGAAGTAAAGTTTTCAATATGCAAACCACCTGGAAGTAAGTCCCATTAAATTCAGTGTGACTTACCTAGGAATGAGTATAACTCTTATGTTCCTGAGAAACCAGTGCAACAGTTCATATGTAAAACTATGCAAAACTTGGTTTTCTTATAGGGAAGGAGCAATGAGAGAGATGACATTGATTATGAGAGGAGGAGTGACATATATAAAGATCTTGTCACATTTTTAAGAGAACGATCAGCAGCATTTATAGAAAATATGGCTAAACAGGTATGCATTTTCTTGTTATTATACTGCTAGTTCTGAACCATACTATGAACAGCTTGAAAGTTTGCATATCTCAGTTGTTTTTACATTACTATGACTGTACTTAACATTATTGTGGTTCAGTTTGTTTATGTAATATATACTTATACATGCACACATACAAACACACATTGGTCTAGTTCACACATATTAAGTTACAGTCTGGTTTGTTTGGTTTATTATGTTGTGTGAATGTAGGACTAAGAGCAGGGAGACCCAGGCTCTAGTCTACCCTCATCAGTGGAAGCTCACAGGATGACTTTGGGTCAGTCACTCTTTCTCAGATCAATCTACCTCACAGTGCTGTGGGGAAAAATAAGTGTAGAGGGCATTATGTGTGTTGCCTTGAACCCTGATGCCTAAAAAAGTGGGATGTAAATCTAGTAAATACATAAATATTCAATAAAGCATAGTTAAACAGCCTTGGCTCAATGCAACGTGTAAGCCCAGCAATAGGTTAGAAGTGATTGACTAAGTCAGTTGGTGATTTATGTACAGAAACAAATTTTAGTTATATCAGGTACATTGCCCAGAATTGTTAGAGGTGGCTGATACTTAAATTCTGCTAAGAAATATTACCTATTTATGGAATAATGGTCCAACTCATTGTTATATTATACATTACATTATTTGTGCTGTCAAAAACATGAGCACAGTGTTCAAAAACATTATATTTCAACATTTATTTAGATGATCTAATGCTGAATTAAGTCACTTAGAAGTAAGAAAAGAGCAGTAATGTTTACTATATTTAATGTAAGAGATTATATGAAGCCTTACAGAAAAATGTAACAATTTTTTTATGATGAACATTGTTGGTAAATACAATATTCATTTTGTTGTCAAAAACCAAATGTGACAAAGTATTTTGAATGAAATTATTAAGAGGCAGTTTTTAAATATTTTATCTATAATGGGATTTTTTTCATTTGTACATGCACCATAGAAAATGTCTATGGCTGGCTCGTGAGTTTATCTCTAAGTCTGGAATACTGCCAGTAAATTTACTTCCTAGATCAACACACTTATTTGGAAGCTGTATTGATTTTAATGGAACTTATTTCCAAGCTTAGGTCTATAGCAGTTGGCAAAAAGTCTCTGCTCATCTTTCTACACATGTTTTTCCTTTAAGCAGTAGTATAATTTTTAAAGCAGGAAAATATCATATTTTAACAAAAAAGGTCAACTGTCTTTGACAATGCTTTAAATAATCAAAACCATTCCTCTTTCTAACTTTATCCCTTATGATTTGAATAAAAAGAATATTCTTTATTTTACAGTTTTCTTTGATTTCAACATTAGGGGTGCTTCAAGCTCACACAGCATGTACTGCTATTATAATGTAGCAGCTTTAATATTTAAATATTGTTGGCAACTCAGAATAATATTTTTTAATTAAAAATAGCAGTTAAAATGGTATTTATAGCAAATCTTTTTCTTCATATTTTCAGATGTTGAATTTTCACAGGGGCATTCATTGCTAGTAAGCTAAAAATGGTTAGGTTTTGAAGCAGGGGAATAAAATGTTAACTCTCATGAGTTAGAATCCATAGAGAAATAATGACATCAATAAATAAAAATCCAAAATAAACACACACACTGGTTGGAAGGCAATAACTTATTCAAAGGGAACAGACTCAACCAAAATGGAAAGGGTGTTTCATGGACCATGGAAATCCTGTTGAGAGTGTTTGGGTAATGGTAAGAGAAACAAAATGGATATCATAGTAGGGATGTATTATAGACCTGGACAAGCAGAAAATAAGGATGAGGTGTGCTGTGTCAAATGACTAAACTTTTGAAGAGGCTCGTAATTGTGACAATGGGAGATTTCAGCTTCCTGACATCTGCTGGAAATTTAACTCCGCCAAGAGTCAGAGGTCCAACAAATCTCTGTCCTTTTTTGCTGACAACTTCATTTGTTAGAAGATGGAAGAAGGTGCAAGGATCTCTATCCTGGATTTAATCCTTACTAATAGATAGGAATTTGTTGAATAACTGAAAGTTACTGGAACCTTAAGAAAAAAGTGACCATGTTGTCTTTGATTTCATGATATCAAAGGGAGGAAGAAAAGTCTGACTTGTGTGCTGTGTTTCAAAAGAATACATTTCAGTGAATTTAAACAGATGGTTGGCCAGTTCCAGTGTCTTCACATCCTGAAGGAGAAATGTATTAGGAGGGATGAGAGATCCTGTAAAACAAGATATTAAAGGTATATTTGCAAACAATTCCTACTTGTAAGAAAAATGGAAGACATCTATTGGGACCAGTCTGAATACATATAGAGTTTTCTAAATTGATGCAAAAAAAAAGACATGTATTGCAAATGGCTAGGGGATGTACATTCAAAGAAGGATACAGAGCAGTTGCCAGAGTCTGTAGGGATTGAATCAAAAAGCCTAAAGTGGAGAAATGCCCCAAAGAACTCAGAAAGCTTTTTCAGGAACATCAGAAAGAAGTGATTGGTAACAGGTGATAGCAAGAAGGAAGCGTTCTTAACTTGTATTTTATGTCTGCTCTAAGAAGGGAAACAAATCCCTAGCTGGCCTCACTGTGCCACTAGTGGAAGAAGGGAGCTGCAACTCAGGCTAAACAAGGAGAAGGTAAAATAACACCTAGCTAATTCAATGAATTCATGTCTCCAGGGTCAAATGAATTACATCCTATGATACTGAAAGAACTAGCAGAGGTGATTGCAGAAGCACTAACTAATTTTTGGGAAGTCCTGGAGAAACCCAGAAGACTGAAGCAGAGTAAAAGTTATCCCCATTTTCAGAAAAAGAAAAAACAATCTGGGATATCACAGCTTGACATCTATTCTGGGCAAGGTCCTCAAGGAATTAATTAAACAGCATATTTGTGAGCACTTAGATAGGAATGCAACAATTAGGAAGAGCTAGCTAAAGCTTGTCACAAACTAACCTTGGGATGGAAACCTCCATACTTTGTGAGGAGCTTCCAGATCTTTATGTCGGCAGCCTCCATGTCCTCCTTTGGCCAACTCACTATACCGGCAGAGTATCTGATGACCGGCAGGGCATACATGTTGATGGCATGGATCTTGTTCTTCCCACTGAGCTTCCCACAGTTCTTCAGGACCTGTCTTATCCTTTGGTGATACTTGGATGTTGCTGCCTTCCTTGCTTCCTCATCATGGTTCCCATGTGACTGTGAGATACCAAGGTACTTGTAGCTGGTCTGTATGTCTGCTATGTGGTGCTGGTAGTTCCACCCCATCAGTCTTAACTACCTTCCCTCTCTTTACTACCATCTGGCCACCCTTCTCCAGTCCGAATGACATCCCAGTGTCCGCCTGTAGATCCATGTCAGGTGGATCAGCGAGTCAATGTCTCATTCGCTTGATGTCATCCATGTAGAGGTGGCTGATGGTAGTTCCACTCTTGAACTTGTATCCATATCCAGTCCTTGTGATTATCTGGCTGAGGGGGTTCAAGCCTATGCAGAACAGCAGCAGGGACAGTGCATCACCTTGGTGTATGCCGCACTTGATGGTCCTTTGTGTGAGCTATCTTGAGTTGATTTCCAGTATTGTCTTGCACCAGGCATTCACAGATTCATGTGTGTGGCACTGAGTCATAGGCTTTCCTGTAGCCAATCCAGGCTGTGGTCAGATTGGTCTGTCTAGACCTTGAGTCTCAGGCAACTGCTGTATCTATGAGCAACTGGTGTTTTGAGTCTGTGGTGTTGTTCCCAATGCCCTTCTGAGCTGTGCTCATGCACTGGCCAATATGGTCCTATAGCTTGGCGGCTATGATGCCTGATAGGACTTTCCATGTTGTGGGGAGGCAGGTTGTTGGCTGGTAGTTGGCTGGTGCTTGTTCCCTTGTGGGGGTCTTTCATGATCACCATTTTCTTCCTTGTGTTAGCCAGCCTGGGTGGGAGCCTACTGCTAGCAGCTGGTTAATTTGTGCTGCTAGGTGCTCATGCACTGCTGTTAGTTTTTTTACCCAGTAGGTGTGGATCATGTCTGGGCCAGGAGCTGTCCAGCTCTTCATGTTCTTGACCCAATGTTGGATGTCTGCTATTGCCTTTGTTTAGCAGTCACTAGGGTGGACTGAGATGGAGATGGTAGATGGAGGCAGGCCCTTGTATTTTTTCAGTAGCCAAGTCTTATCCTTACTCTCCACACCCTTCCATAGTTCCACCAGCTGACTAACTTCAAGTTGCCTTGATCTTAGTCTCCAACCTCATTTTCCGGCGGGGAGGAGAATGTACTGCTGTTCTTCTTGATTGTGTAGCCAAGCATCTCCAGGATTACAATGGCTGTAGCGTATACCAGTTCATTGGTTTGAGTTATGGTGGTAGTAGGGATTGTCCTGAGGGCTCTCTTGGCATATTCTAGCATACTATCTGATGGTACTTCTCCACTGAGCCTTGATAATCGGTCTCAAGTGTTGACTGTAGCTAGTTTATCCATGATCTTATGCCTCATATCAGCTGCTGTGCTCTGTAATGCAGGGGGTAGCAGTGACATTCCAGCCTCAAGTGGTGGCTGCACATCCAGTTGTTCTTCTGGGTCTTCTTCAGTCTGGGATGTAATATATAGTTGGTCTATCTCAAGTTGTGAGAGTAGCTTCCTCTTCACTATGTTGAAGCGCTGGGTAACTAGTTGTTTCTCAGTTAGTGTGGATGTAGGTCTTCTGTTCATCCATAGTTCCCTCATACATTTCATATATTCCCTCTCATTAGGTCTACTGTTGTAGTAGCATTCCATCAATTCCAGGCTCTCTTGTCTCATCCATGTATGGTTTGTTCCAGTAGCCCACTTATCATCAGATAGTCCTGGTTCCTCAACATCTGGAGTGAACCTTGTTAATCTGGGTGACGTCCAAGCCCGCCTGACTGTCTTAGTTTGTGTCGTTCTCATGTCCGAGGTAGGCAGGTGAAGCATTAGGGGGTCTTTGCCCAAGGACTCCTACTAGTAAGTAGGTACCAGCTGGGATTCAAACCCTGGTCTCCTGCATCAAAGGGCGGTGCTCTAACCACTATACTACCCAGCCGCTATATATGTATCAGGATAAAAATATTATTAGATATTTAATTTGAAAATACCATGCATTATTGTGCTCAAAGGTGTATAGCAAAACGTGAAAGAAAAATATATATTTAAAATAGTTATTGTCTAAAATATAACCTAGTTCATATGTTAGTATTTCAGAGAAATTCAACATTTGGAATCTCAATTTTATGTGACTCAGTGGCTTCCTTGTTAGCCCTAAGTATCCCAAACATAATCTAACAAGTTAGCATTGGAAAATACTAACTTCCACTTGCTGCTTAGACAAGTAAGTTTAGTTTTTCTTGGTTTTCAAATAACACATTAAATATTGTGAGATAATGCATATTCTGGTAAAATGCTCAGCAATATTTAGCAATATTGCTAAATATCAATAACAGTCTCACATTTGTTTCCATTACAGATCTTTGCTATAGATCAATCCTTTTCTTCTGAACTGAGGCTTAAGATTTTAGCAGCAAAGTAACTGGTTATCTCTCTACATAAATATCTGCTCTGCAGTTGATGTAACAAAAGTTATTTATTAGCAATGTATATTCTTTCTCAGATAACTAACTAGGATTTTAGGTAATAACTGTGTTTCTTAAAATAATACAGGGTCAATTTTTAATTTTTTAATAAAAAAATTACTTTGTAGGACTATCTTTTTTTTTAAATCAAGAAGCACGGTGGACAACTTTCGTATGCCAAGAAAACCAATCTACCTAGACATCCTCTGATTTACTAATTTCTTAGCATGTTTTATTCATTTGGAAATATGATTTTTCCAAACATTTTTGTCTCTTATTAGAAATATACATTTTTTGATGAACCGAAGTATGAAAAGCATTATCAACATATGGAAGCAGTTGAGGCAGATGAATATGGCCAAGCCCCAAAATTTTACGACTATGCAGAAAAGAATGTATTTGAAAAGCCTAAGAGTCCTCTTGTAAAAAGTAAACCTCCTGACAGCAAGAAATTAGAACCATCTCTTAAGTGGAAGACTACACCAGACTCTCGAGAGTATGTAATTCTTTTAGCTTTTCTGACAAATATAATTAATTAACATGAATCTTTGCAAAATAATGGTATTGTCATTATTTAAAAAATATAAAATTGAGCAAAGTTGCTGTATTTTAAAAGTTCTGTTTAAATAAATTGTGCTTCCCAATGATGTCTTTTTTCCTGATTTTGTGACTCTTCAGCAATTAGAAATGTTTGTATCCAAAACATATTTCTTCATTTCAAGTACATGCCCTAAACTCAGGCACAGAATTTGGAAAGGTGGATAAAAATGACATATCAATATGATTTAGAATGGAGCTTTTAGGATCCAAGAGGTAAACTCACAACTTCAAACATGGAAGACATCAAATTCTCACATTTGACAAGCAGTTTAATGACACCTTGAAATGTACTGCTTTGTAATCAGCTAGTCTGGCTGGTTGTTACATTTGTATCCTATTTTCTCTTGGCAATACAAGGCAGAATATGTTTCTTTCTCTCTCTCCATCCCTTTTGTTAAGGAAGCGGGGGGGGGGGGGGGAGATTGAGAAGTATAACTGGACCAAGGTCCCTTCCCAAGACAATAGTGATTTGAACTTTGCTCTCCACAGTCTGATATTCTAATGATTACACCACACCAGGTCCTTTACCAGTCATCATTTCACACAGAGAGCAGGAGCTGTGCAGACAATATAGGGAGTGTTTTGCTCAAACAGCAAGTGTGTCATGTTGATAATTGGCAACTTGGCTATCCATAAGCTGACTTCTAGGTTGAAATCCCAGCCAGAGCCAATCAAAGTAGAAGGCAGGAGGACCAATCAGCTTGGGCTACAAGCTCAAAGAAAATCTCAGAATCAGAGTTGCTGGGAGTTAGGTAGCATATACATTTAATAAATTATTGTTGGTCGCACAGTCAGCCAGATGTTTAGACTGGACTTGGCATTATTATCCACCTATCAAGTCCTTTCCAAGGCAGATGATGATGATGATTTATTTAGACCCATGCCATTTTTTTCCCTCTGGATCTCTAAGGGCTCCTGATCCCATTTTCATGACTGGGTAATACATACAACAGAATATGTCAAGAGAAAAAAAAACCAAATCCAGAAGCCCAACAACAGTAGAATTCAAATGTATTGGTATCAGTTGTATAAGTTATAAGATAATTAAACAAATATCTCTTCATCGGGGTTACCATTCTGCAAAGCACTAGTTTAATTGCTCCTTTTGAAACAAAACTTTTAACAAAATTGATGTTCTGGGACTATTAGCAAGAGACTGATATGGCATAAAAATTAGGGGTAGAGGAGAGAAGCAGGTGGCCCTCCAGATATGTTGGACTCCAGTAACTATTGGTCAGCATACTCACGGTCTAGGGATTATAGGAGCTTTTAAGGGCCTCAGTTTGTCCGGCCCAGCTTGTATATCTTTGAAAGATGCTCAGGGGAATCTAAAGATTTAATATAGCAAGACTTATGATGAAAAGCACCATTCAGAGGCTTTAGTATAACCACGTTTTGTCCATGATAACCAATTGGCTTGCTTAGAGGAACAAATATTCTGTATCTACATTAAAAATGTATTACAAAATGTAATCGTTTCTGTGTACAATCTACAGTTTTGCTGTGATAGTATATTCAGCACCAGTGATCATTAGTTGCAATGCCTCATCAGCTAAGTTCAAGAAAGGTCACAGAAAGGATATAATATGATATGCTTATGACTTTTGTCAGATATATATTACCTGTTGCAACAGTAGCAATAGTTATCCATACAAGTTGTGAATTGCACCATAACCTGAAATGCATTATTGGAACATTAATATTTTCACTGTACTTCTTGCTCTGCTTCACACAAATGTCTGTTAATGGTAATTTTGAAAAGTCAAATCAAAAGCTGCTGTAAAAAAAAAGTTTAAGGAAAAAAAAAAAGCAGAGTCCAGATCTGCTTTTAATATTAAAATGCCATGACTGTAATCCGAGGAAGAATTAATAAGGCATAGGTCCACTGAAATCATTAGGTTTATTCTTTGCTGCACAAGTCAGCTGAATTATGGCCTATTTATAATCCTAGATTCAGGAAATGTTGCTGATAATTGGTGATGACATCAGTTCTTTAAGTGTCTTTAACAGATTCTTCAGTCTTTAAATGATGTGACAATCAGTTTTAGTCTTTAATTAGTTCAGAAATTAGAACATTTATTATATATTCATTATACCTTTAATTGTCAAATAACAAATATTAAATCTTTTTAGAGGCAAAGCAGCAAAAAAACATGTTTTTGATGAAAAAGAAGACAAGCATGCTACTCCAGAAAGCAAGAAAAGATCCAGTGCAACATCAACTACCTCTCTTAAAAGGTACATAGTCTTAAATAGTATGTAAATAATGCATAGTTTTCTTTTCCTTGAATTAAAATAATTATTTTCCAACATGAACAAGATAACTACAAATGGTTTCAGCATCTCAAATGAGCAAGCTAAAATGATCTAATTGTATTTTGATGGATTTATTTAATTTTTTCTAGACTATTTTTATGCACAGGAGTTTGTAAAATCAGTGTTCTCATCAGATACGAATCTTACTTAGTAAGTTTTCAAATGGAAAATTTTCTGGTATTCCCACTTCTCTGCATGACCAAACAGGGAACTCCCAAGCTGAAAATATAAACCTGTTGGTTCTGGCAGGATTATCTTATACTTGCATCTGCTACCATTTTTCCAATCACAGTCAGAGAAACGATGATTGCTTGGCTTATTGTACCAGTAACTTGGCTCTTGATAGACATTTCCTTAGCTCACATTTCTTAAGCAGGGTACAGCAACAGATCTTAGTTTTGAACAGTTTTGCCCTGAAATTTAAATACCCATTCCAAGAGGTTTATGTTTTGTTTTGTTTTTATTTTTAGTAATCTCTCTTTCTGTCTTCTTTAATGTTTTGGGACCAAGTACCTGTAAGTATCAAAATCTGAAAAGCAAACAAACACATCCATTCCAAGAGCTTTCATAGTCAGTCACATTGTTTCTCCAATTTCACAGTCTTCATCAGCAGAAAATCATGCAAGTTCAAACAAATGATTTTAATTTTTTCCACTCTGTGTCAGGCAGTGGATTATGTAAACTTGATGTGATTCAGTTCATTATAGAACCTAGCTAATTTGAGTATAAGGTAGATAAGAATTTATATCTGTTAATGAGAATATGCACAGTTTTGTATGCCAGTTTTATAAAAGAATAGCATAATACTACAGTGAGAATTCAATTCAAATTAGATATGATACATACAGGTAGTCCTCAACTTACAACCACAATTGGAACTGGATTTTCTATCGCTAAGTGATGTGGTCATAAAGCGAGATGTCACGTGACCACATCACTTAGTGACAGCACTTCCCATTGCCATCATTAAGAGAATTCCACTGGTCGTTAGCCAAGAACCTACCCCAATCCAAGCTGTTCTAGGCTTGGTCCCTCCCAGCCTTGAGACTCAGTAAGGTAAGGGACTGCCTCTAACTCCCCTCACCTGCCTATCTCCCCCCATCTCTGCCCTTTTGGCCACCCTGCACCCTGCCTTGTGGGGTGGCAAGCAGCCCCAGAACTGTACAGCTCTGGGGCTGCTTGCCATGCTGCAGGTCAGGGATTTCTTGGCCCTCCTTCCCCCTTCGCTCGCATGCATCAGTGCCCTCCTTCCTTCTGCTTGTTCGCATGCACCAGCACCCTCCTTCCCCCTTCAATCGCATGCACCAGAGCCTTCCTCCCCTCCTTCACTTGCTTGAGGACTCTCCAGGGGCACTTCCAGGTGCAGAAGGACTCTCCAGGGGTGCTTCCAACATGTGCTCTGCAGCTCACATTGAAAGCTGCTGGCCATTCATGAGGCTTTCTCCTTCCTCCTACAAAGCCCCAGAGCCACAGCACAGTGCAAAAGGGGTGCGGTGTGTGCAAGTGAGTGAAGCAGGAAGGAGGGTGCTAGTGTGTGTGAGCAAGCGAAGGAGGGAAGGAGGGTGTGGTGCGTGCATGTGAGTGAGCGAAGAGGAAGGAGGGCCAAGAAGCCCCGGAGCCGCAGTGTGGCAAGCAGCTCCAGAGCTGTGCCGTTCTGGGGCTGCTTGCCACCCCACAAGGCAGTGTGCATGGCGGCCAAAAGGGCAGAGATGGGGAGGAGATAGGCGGGTGGGGGGAAGGAGGGTGTGGTGCATATGAGCAAAGAAAGGCAGGGAGACTTACTCGAGCAACTTCTGATCTCCCCTGCTGGCTTCCCCGTTGACTTTGTTTGTGGGAAGCTGGCAGGGAAGTTTACAAATAGCAATCACATGAATGGGTGAACCTGTTGCAAAATGTGAACTGGTTGCCAAGTGCCCAGATCGCAATCATGTGACCATGGGGGCACTGCAACAGCTGTAACTTTGGAGACCAGTCATAAGTCGATTTTTTCCATTTTTTCAGCACTGTTGTAACTTTGAACAGTTGCTAAATGAATGGTCATAAACTGAGGACTACCCATAAGACACATATAATGTCTTCTGATAATTTTTTAAGTATTATTATGTTGTAAGAGAATGTTCTAAATGTAATTGAAACCACAAAAAGCAGGAAGGATGCTTTATCCTTCCCCTTTTGCAAGCTGTTTTCCCAGTGAAAGTTGCATATACATTAATCCTCCAGTTGTTTTTCCACATGAAGAAGAAAACATATTTTTGGCTTCAGAGATAAGGTACTTCGCTTTAGAAATTTGTTCAAGAAAATGGCCTTTGGAAAGAAGTCAATCCATTTCCCCAATTCCTCACTCTACAACTATACTGAAAGCAATAATAAAAAACTGGAGACAGTTTGTCCATAAGAGATGAAAATCTAGCCTCTCTCAACCTCATCTTACCACACTGAATATGGTAAAAATACTGATCTACCTCATACTTTCTTAACAGTCACTCAGAAAAATTATTTTATTATATTGATCAATTTATATGGCTGCCCATCTTAAATATATGACAAAACATATGACACTGGGCAGCTAACAGGAAATAAAAACAAGATATATACCTTGTTTATAATCTTTCATCATAAAGTTTAATATTAAAGTGTGCAGGAGGAAGTGATCCAACAGTATAAACAGTTTCTGTCTAAATAGATGCTAGTTTCTATTATGAATTGTATACAGTTAAAAAATGATTTGGGAAATGTGAGAGCATGTGCACAGCACCTCTTTAAAGCAGAGGTATCTTTTTTCCAGTAGCCAAAAGATGTGTGTGGCTTTTTTTAATGAAATGTTTGATGACATAATTGCATTAATAAGTTGGCTCATTAAAGAGCTGCATCTTGTTTTCAGACTTACTCGGAAGTTTGAAAAAAGACATTGCTGCTTTAAAGAGGTGCTGCAGTTGTATTCTCATTTGTTATAGAGCACCTTTTCCAAATCATTTTCAAAGCACCCACAGGCCTAATGGATTATTCCCATCTCAGTGTGGTTTGCATTAAGTTTCTGTCTTAGACTTAATAACAACAATTTCACATTCATATGCTTACGGGTTGTGCTTTTGGTTTAATCTGTCCATAATTTCTAGTTGTGATTCTTCCTTTCTTGCTCTACTTTTCCTTCTTTTATTTTTGGTTTAGTAAACCCCCACCAAAAATTGAAGATGTGAGTGAAAGTTCTTCTGAGAGTGAAGAAGAGGATGAACAGCCTGAACGCCATCAGGAAATTAACACTGATTTGCCATCAGAATATTGGCAGATTCAAAAATTAGTGAAATATATAAAGGTAAAGAAACTTTAATTTTGGGGAAAGACTGCAAAAAACAACGTTGTTTCTATTCTAATTAAATTATAAATTCAAAATTCTTATTCCAGAATCTCTTCATTTTCTTTTTATTTCTCTAATCAGTTTACATCCAAAATCTTTTTGAACCTCTGTTGTAGTAAATCTATAGAATACCTTTTAGTGGGTTTAATTATAGCAATACACTTTCAGCCCAACATATTATAGATGTGTCCTCAGACCAGTAATCCAGTGGAATTTATAAAAAAGAATTGAAATATTAAATATTCTTATTCAGGATTCCAGCCAGCAAATACATTTTGCCATCTTTCAGGATATTGCATTGCATTCCTCATTGATTGATTGATTGATTTATAGAATTTATATAGGTATCCATCTCAGCCAAATGTCTCCAGCAGCCTTCAAAGTTGTGACAGTGAGAAAAACACCAAAGTAACATCTTCACCTAACAGTAACCATATCAGGTCTCCGTGCATGAAGGTTTTGCAGCAATTTGGAACCAGCCCCTTCTGATCACATGACGTTACCTGGCTTTGAGGGTCAATTTTATTTTTTCTCACTCTGCCGGGGTTTATTTATCTTTGTAATTTCATCTTGAGGCTTCTATAGATTTAGATGACCACTGCATGGGTTTTGTCTTTATACACAATTCCTTGCTGGATTGTGTTTGTACATATGAACCATGTTGTACTTACGTAATAACATCATTTCAAAAGACGAATTATGAAAGATTTAATCATGCTTTCAGATTTGAGCCGAAGACCGAAAAGAAGCAACTTTAATGGTCCTTGCTTCTGACATGGCTCTTCCAGTAACCAGGGATTCAGATAGCCACAGTAGTTACAAAAAACTTGACTTGTTTATTATATTATAATATATAAAAGCAAAAAGAATATTTTCAATAAAAACAAAGTTGCACACTGCATCAATTTAATTGCTGTGATGAAAAACAAAAGAATTTATTGTCTTTAAAAAATCAAGAATCCTTTATTTGTTTCATTTTACTGAATTATCCACAAGTTGCTTGTGAAAATGCCATAGAGGAATTTCTATTAAATTTAAATAATATGACATATTATTTGGACGACCGGAAAAAACAGTAGACTTGTTCTCTCTACATGTTTATATAATTAATTCCAGAACGCTTCTGCTTGAATATGAGAAATATATCAAAATAGCATTAGGTTTTGAGTAAAACATTTATCTTGTATTAATAAGCTAGCAAATAACACACAGAGTACCCATGGGTGGTCATTTCATCTTTTAAATTATTTTCTTTTAAAATGAACTTTAATGTTTGTACTTACTGTTTTTGAGTATTGTTTTAAATTTTTTTTATTTAAGATTGTTTTTGGCTGTTCCTTTGTAAATCACTCTGGGTTCCATCAGAAGGAAAAATGGTATAGCATTATTGTTATTATCATCATCATCATCAGTCCCATATCAATTCAGAGTGACAAATTAATATTCTGCAGATGGACAACAACAAATACAAATGTGCATTATGTAGAAAGATCATCTCCCTTCCTTCTACAAATGAAATATAAATAGAGATTTGTAAGCTCCAAGAGAAAAATGGCAATAGTTATGTTGTAATGTCCTTGGAGTTTTTCAGTGTTTCTAATTAGATGATGTATCCATCACTGAAGCTTTCCAAAATAAATGCTTGCCACTTGTTATCTATTTGGATGAAGACCTGCATAATCAAGAAGTAGAAGTGAATTGCTTTAGACTGACTTACAAAAAAATAAAAATAAAACATCAGACATGTCTTATATACGCCCATAAATGTCAACAGTTACAAAAGACTTTTTAATTTGTTTCATGCTTTTTGTTGGAAGAACTTTTTAAAATAACGTATGATGTTGCTGGATCAAATTAGCTACTCAGATAACAGCTGGAAAAGTGACTTATGATAGGTTGTATTAGAAAGGTTTTTTAAATGATCTATTAAACATAGGCATTAATATCATTGTTCATGAAAATAGGAAAAGAATGGAAAAGAAAAAAGTGAACTCTTCAAGGCCAAAATGGGCTAGAGGAAGGAAAAAATAAAATAAAGCTGGCCTTTCAAACTCTGTTGTTGGTTGATCAGGAAAATGTATTACATTGTAATTACAGAAATAAAGACTTAACCACATGGAGAAAAAAATGGAAAAGTAATAGATAATAAGAAAATATAATCAGTAATACACCAACTAAACTGTATACCTAACAAAGCAAAAGTAGCCATGTTGACCAAGAGCAAAAATATAAAATTCTGGCACAGCTGTGGCTTAAATGCAGTCCTGTGTTGATCAGAAAGGAAGATGAACCTGATTCAAAATGATCCCCCCCACCCCACAAAAAATAGACAAGAAAAGAATTATTAACACAGACAAAAATCCACTTCCTCTGCTTTTCAACCTAGAGTTGCTGCTCTGGCTGCAAGCAGTCCTGTAGATTACCTCCTTCAAATAAAAGTCTGTATTTGGCACTCTTGAATATATGTACAGTATGCATGTGTATGTTTAGGTATGTGTATATGTAATGCTCAAAGAAGCCACATTCCATCGAAGAACAGGGACAGGATAAAATAATGAATATTAATTGAATACTGATTAAAATTCCCTGTTAAATAAGGTGCTACTTTATAAGGATGGTCCACCATTTTCATGTGCCAAGACTTACCTCTCATACACACACTCTCACACACAGAAACACACAATCACATATACAAACTCCTTTGTACTGAAAGAGGAAAAAAAATACTGTTTCTGGGCCATCCATATGGCCTTGGAGTTCTGACTGCAGACTTTGCCGTTCTGCTTTCCGACATCCATTGAAGAAAGTTGCTGTGTGTGAGTTTAACAGGACTGACCATGCTGGGAAGCAGTTCTGCCCAATCAGATGGTTGTAGGTTGTGCTGGGTTTTTTGCTTTCCTCCTAGATAGATAAGCCATTCTACCATAACCAATTAGCATTCCCGCCGGCTAACCAATAGAAGAGTGCAAAGAACACTGTTTAATCTTACCCTTCCTTTGAGCCATCATAATTCTCCTAATAACACAAATCTCAAACCCACCCTATGCAAACAAATTAACTTGCTAGTGGCTTCCCCATCATTGTCATGTTTCTGTGATGAGAGGCTGTATAAGGGAAGGCCACTTGTAAAGAAAGGCAACACCAAAGGCATCATGCCTTTGATCCATTTAAAATTCTTCAAAGGTGAAGTGATAGCATCAAGAGATTGCAACCACGTATACTGTAGGCAGTATGAACAATGTTAGATAGGGTCTGCAAATAGGATGGTGAACTTCTAGAATGGTGGGGGAGGGTTGGAGGGGGAGAGCCCAGGAACTGGAAGGAGAGAGGGATCACTCACACAGCTGTAGCATTTCAAAGGAATACCAGCTTTCCTCAGATTCAAGTAAACCCCAGCAGAGTGGCCCTCAAAGCCAGGTAACGTCATGTGATCAGAAGGGCCTGGTTCCAGATTGCTGCAAAACCTTCATGCACGGAGACCTGATACGGTTACTGTTAGGTGAAGATGTTACTTTGGTGTTTTTCTCACTGTCACAACTTTAAAGGCTGCTGGAAACATTTGGCCCATTGCAATATAGGAAGTAAGTAGAGTCATGGTATCCTACCATACCAAAAGAGAGTTTGCCTTAAGTGATAAAAAGATGGTAGCTTTTGAGGCACCAGTGCAGTTTGAGGTTGGTGCTCTATCTATGCAACTGGTGGTGAGAGGGACCTCTGGTATGGTGTATACTACTACCCCCAGAGCCTTACCGTTTCCCTGTACAGAACAAAAACCCTGTAAGCTACAACCAATAAAGTTGTGGCCAGATCTCTTTATCCGTAGGCCTGTGTTATGGACTTAGGTAATCTTTCATCTAACACTTACCTGTAAATAACTCCAAAGCCTCTATGCTGTCTTTTAGAAATGAATCACCTTGCTGGACCCTTTGAATAACACCCGTTCTGAGTTTAAGGAGTTTGCTTGCTGAACTTGTTTATTCTCTGAAAGCCTTGCTCCCCTCATATTTGAATGTTCTGTTCATATGGTTTAGTTTTTCTTTGGAAAATCTGTTGGCTTTAGTGCAATTCAATTGCCCAACTTTTTATTCAGGCTCAGCTGCTTGTTGTTTTCTTGACAGTCTGAAACAGTGATGGGTCTTCCCAGATTAGTCTCATTAAATGTATTTTGCAGACACTATTTCAGGCCCAACCATGACCCCACACCCACTTGTGGCAGCTGCAGCTTTTGCCAGACACTAACAGCAGAACTTCCCCAGATCCCTCCCCATTAGCTGCTCTACTTTGAGAAGAATTCGGTACTTTTCTCTGGTGTTTGACATCAAGCAGAAGCACTCATGGCCAGGAAGTGGTGTGCCTTCCATATATTCTAGTCCTGGAGAGGGAGGGAAGGTAGAAGAAAGGAGGTCACTATTAAAAAATCTATTCTGTGTAGCAGCCATGCTGACTGGTGTAGTTTCTGCATGCCATCTCCAACAAGTTGTGGGTAAAGTATACTTTTAAATATTCCTGTAAGATAAATAGTGGCAATATAGATACTTACCTCCTTTCTAGTACTCAGTTCTCTGTGATGACAAAGGAGAGGTCAGAGTGGCAAAAACAAACTGAAACAAAGGAGAAAGCAGATGACTGTGTTTTGCTTTTCCTCAAAGTCCATTGTATTCTTTGTATGTTGATCCCCCCTCACTTAAAATCAATATGGAGTTGATGGATGAGCATAGTGAGGCTAGCCTTACTTACCTGTAATAGCCCTCTTTTTTTTTTAAGCATGCTGAGTGAGTTTGTGGATTTCTTGGCAGATAAAATCATTTGTATTCACTCTGGTCTGGATGCTAATTTGGTAGAGTCCATGGGGACCAGTGAGGCAGCATCTTCTGGTGTAATCTAGGATTCTTTTGCACTCACGGAACCTGAAGAAGTGGATAGTTATCTGCAGTTCAAGTGCTGCCATCTGTAGGCTAGACCCACACCTCTCCTCTCCTTCAGGGAGTTAGGCAGGGTAAAAGCAGCTAGCTCTGGAAGGTAATCAATGTTTTTGTTTTTTTTTTCCTGAGGGAGAGGGTAATTCTGCCTTCTTTGAAGAAGGTGGCAATCCCCTCTTTTTTAAAGAGGCCATTCCTTGATCCAGCTGTGTTTGATAAGCTTGCCTAGTCTCCAACTTACCCTTTTGGGGCAAGTTTGTAGTGAAGGTGGTGGGAATCAGTTACAGAGGATCACAGAGGAAACAGATTACCTAGATCCTTTTCAGTCAGGATTCAGATTCAGTCATGGGACAGAAATGGCATTGGTTGCTCTGATAGATGACCTAGATGGGGGAATACAGTACACTCTCTTGCTCCTGTGAAACCTCTCATAGGCTTTTGATACCATCAACAGGAGTATCCTTTTGTATCACCTACAAGGGTTGGGAGTAGTCAGCACTGTTTTACAATGATTCTGTTCTTCAGTGGGTTGTTCCTCATTCATTGATCATAGAGGAAAGTGCTCAAGTTCATGAGAGGTCCAGTGCAGAGTCCCACAGGACTCAGAGCTCCTTCCCTTGTTGTTTTAACCTCTATGCGAAACCACTGGGAGAGATCAGCTGTCAGTTCAAGGTGGGATGTTACTGCTACACTGATGACACTCAGTTATATGTTGCTACCTTGGGCCAAATCAGAGATATTCTGGAAGTTCAGAACTGGTGTCTAGAGGTTGTGAGGATCTGAATGGGGCAAAACCATTTCAGATTAAATCCTATCAAGACAGAGCTACTAGTCATCAGTAAGCATCCAGTAACATTAGGTTAAGTGCTAGATGAAACTCTGTCTTCTCAGAGCCATGTGTAACCTTTACCTTGTTAATATTTCATAAACAATACTATTCCTGTGAACCTTTGGCTCCTAGTGGTCCTGAGTGGTATTATTCATCCTTAATTTTTGGCTTTTATGATTACGTATTTTTATTTCATGTGTGATTGTATACTGCCTAAAGACCGCAAGGATTGGGCAGATTATAAGCATTGTCAATCAATATACAAACAATCAGGGAAAGAACTGGATTCAAAAAAGAAAATAGCAATAAAGAACTGGATAGAGCATGTGTCAGATGTTCCAAGAGCAACATGGGTCAATATTCTGATGGGATGTAACACCTGTGTAGACTCAGACTTTGCCTATATAAATAAATTTGCAGCTCCACAAAATTAAGAGGTCAGGAAGTCAGGTTGTAAAGAAAATGCCTGAGAGAAGCTTGAGCAATTGTGCAACCCTATACTCTGAACCCAGCCTGGATTTTTCCCCCCATATCATGCAATTTTGTTTTTGTTCTTCGTTTTAGAAAACCTGCTGATGGTTTTAATTTGACGTTTGCTGCATGCACTCCTTTGTTACTGAGACATACCAGGCTTGACGGTGTCAGTGCTTAATTAGCTCTTAAACAATACTTATTTTCCACGCATTACAGACATGTAATGTGAACATTATGGAATCTGTGATTTTTATCATGGTTATGATTTTCCACTGGCCCTGGTTATTTTAATCTCTGTTTTATTCACTGCCAGGCTATAGCCCAAGAACTGCAGAGGATTCAGGAAATGGGACAAGAAGTTATTCCATAACTCTGTAATTTTCCTCCATAACTCATCTCTAACAAGTTGCAGCTTGACCTGTGTTCTGTAAAACAAAATGAAAAGTTGGATCAGGCAATGAATATTTAATAACATATTATTGCTATTAAAACATCCACACTAAGACCATAGCTGAAATAGTTGTGCCTTTATTCCAGCAAGTAACACAACCACATCCACCTGCTCAGTTCAAAATTACATAGGGCAACTAAGCAAAAAACGAATAAGCTTACCCTTTGAATATACCTCACATAGTTAGCTGTGTATTTTGTTTTGATGTAATAAATGGAAGATGAGCTAAGCTACCACATAAGTTAATGTGGAAGTTAATAAAGGTTAACAGTTGTTACCTTTTAAGTGTTAGAAAGCAAGTAGCCACAACTTACATTGCAAACAATAATCTAGATTTTTCAGATTTATTTTGCAAGGCTAGCTTTTAAACACAACTTGACATTAAAATTTGAAAAGTCTGGTAGTACTGTAATGCTTGGGAGGTTAGAATGTGAATGAACTGAAACAGTAGAGTTATCTGCCAGGTTTTCTTGGCTTTAGTCCCCTACTGAGTCAAATACCAAGGAACAGAGGAATATCTGTTTCTTTCCTGGGCTTTTAAAAAATGGCAGATATTATAAAGATAAACCATTGGTTTGTAATGTATTCCTGCATACATTTTGTATGTTTGATGCCCCCTTTTTACAGTCTTTCCTGGCAAAAGCAAAATACGACTACTTATGGAATTTGTTTTATACTGGGGTAGAAAGCTGAGGGCTATGTGGTTGGAAACAAGACATTTCACTTCTCTTTTGGGTTGGATTTGGATGTTAGATAATACTCTGAATAGGTATTATCTATTCTACAAGAGCCATATGGACTCCAAGGAGTCTGTGGAGTTTATGAACTAGTCCCATTGTACTAACTGACTAAGAAATTTATGTAAGGAGAAACAGAGGCCTCTTTTTCTATTTTTTCCCTTAATTTGGCTCTTTCAGAAGAAAAGTAATTAGGCCAGGCTCAGATTTGTAATTGTTTTGTATTAACTAATGTATGTGGTCTTGTCATACACCTCCCTACATTTTTTGTTTTAGTGGAATCTTTGTTATTGTTCCTTAAGCCCAGTGATGAATGAAATGAAAAAGAGTTATAGATCTCATTTCAGAAAGGTGGTTTTTCTTAAAACACTTACAGCTGTTACTTGATATAATTCTGAACTTCATCTATCATCCTAAAATTGCTTAGACTTTTTTTCTCTGAGCATGACTTTAATTCTTTTTAGAATTCATATTCTGTTTTCATTTCAATTTGTGGAGATTTGTGCTGAACCATCCTATAAGAAGAGCTAGACTTTTAGAAATAAAATCTGCCTTTAATTTAAAGCTTTAAAATTGAGTGTTGCAGTGCCATAGAGCTTATTTTGCATCCAACATAGTGTATCCAGTTTCAAAGGCTTTAACAACATGATGCAGTTTTTGTGTACATTTAATAGAGAACTAACCATTTCCATGTTGATTAAAATCTGTCCTTGAAAACTTTCCCTAATAGCTACTAGACAGAAAAATAATTGTTGTGGCAACCAGTAGTAATAGTTATGCTATAGCACTAATGTGTGAGAGCATATGAAAAATATTTTACCATGGGTTTGCTTTAAAAATATATATTAAACCGTGGAAACAATTTTGAAAGAAAAATACTAGGGATATTTCTATATACTATTTTAGTTGACGACTCTGGCTGTGGGGAAGAAAAAGCAAGTTTCTTATCCAATATGCTGCATGCATTGCAGACATATTTTTTTCCATATACATGCTTCTTATAAAACAACTAGATTTTACAAATGTAAAAATAAAAGAAACTCTCAAAAGCCAGAATTGTGTCTTCCCTTCTTTAGTTTATTAAAATAATTCATAGGCTTATCAGTAATAATTTAACAGAAATAGGCTTTTCAACCAAAAATACCCCCACCAACAAACAAATCCCACCAATTGAAATACGGACATTGCCCTTATAATTTTGCTGTATACTTTTTAAAATCTTTTTATATTTTTATTCATCAAGTAGCTGTTCAGTAAAAACAGTATTTTACTCTACATTGCATTAATGGTCTCATTTATAGGCAGGTAACCAGACGGCTACTGTAATTGCATTGTGTTCAATGAGAGATTTCAACTTGTCTCAAGAAACCTGCCAGTTGGCAATTAGAGATGTTGGAGGTCTTGAAGTGCTGATTAATTTGCTCGATACTGAAGAAATCAAATGTAAGGTGAGTTAGTTTGTCAAAGTGAGCAGCACTTTTATGGACTCTAGTAGCTTTCACACAGGGTGTCTATCTTGACTTCTAGATCCTTCTCTTTCTTTTAGACAGTTAGCTCTGGGACTATCACTCCTCTTGTAACACTGTGCATTTTAACTGAAGCCTCAGAATGAGTCTTAATATATAAGCCACTGAGGAAAGTATAAGGAATTAGAACAACTAAGAACTTGCACATGAATTACAGAGCAATTTTGAGAATCCTTCTGGCTTCTGTGAAGTTATTCCCATGTAAAGTGACAATGGAGATAGAGATTTCTATAGTATGGCTATCTACTTTTTGCATACCAAAATTCTCACATGAATTCTGTTCAGTAGCTTTTGCCATCATGTCTAGGAAGCAAAAAGAATTTGCTTCTTCAGCTTTGTCTCCATTTACACTCAATCACAGCATGGTCATGATTGACAACAGCAGTTTTTAATTTGTCCCCATGATAATACCTTCCTCTCATCCCATGAGTGAAACAATCATCCTTGGGAGTACTGATTTTAAAGTAATATTTTACACTTTAAATGAATATTGTCCCAGCTCAGCTCCAGGGTGTATGAACTCTGTCATGCTTTGTTACCCATTACCTTGGAGGCAAGGTCAGCTGATCAGGGTGATTATAGGAGTGTTTTGGCATGGGCCCATCCCTTGTCATCTGGTCATTAGCCAGCCTCTGCCACAGCCATTTCCCTTGCAGGGTTCACCCTTTCCATTAGCACTATGATTCCTGAGTTCCTTTCATGCTTGTCACTGTACCTTACCCCCTGCCTTTGGCACCAACTTTTCTCTAGTTTCAAAGAAGGTAGAGGAAAGGATAGCAGACTGCCATATTTCATTTTGTAAAGAGGGGATATTTGGGGGCTTATTCATTACTTTCTCTGTATTTGTCCCTTACAATCACTGTTTCACTCCCCCAAATTAAGAGAGTGGTCAGTTTTAATTAGTCAATTTCAGTTCTTCAGCAATACAGCACCTAGCCAGTTGCACAGTTCTAGCAGGGCCTGCGTCTCTCTTTTCTGGTACTGTTTTTGCTCTGGCATCTTTCCATCTTTTACTTTTTTTCTTATTATTTTAAACTTGGAAGATGCCTTAATGAGGTAGAAGAAGTAGACAAAGATAAGCCCAGAGAAGAGAGGCAAAGTCCTGAAATCGGAATCTCAGCATTCCTGCTGAAGTGACCCATTTGGTGGATGTTTTCTCTGCTGGGTGGTGAAGTGCTAAAAGGGGATAGCAACAAAACCAGAGAAGAAAACCAATCACCCTGCCTAAATGAATGGCAGAAGCAGCAGTCGGGCTAACACCTCTTGGTAATGACTCAGGACAGGTGCATTAGAAGCGGGATAGGGATTGGCAATGCTGCCATTGTTTGACTCATGGATGGGTGGAAAGTAATGGAGAAAGACCGCTTGACTTCCTTTTTTTCCATTCTGCAGTCAGCCTGCATGGAAGAAAGAAAGACATGTAGCATCTCCTGTGGCATGGGAGTCTGCAGAGTATTGAAAACTAACTTAAACAATGATCTGTGCACTAAAAAGAACAGCAATCCATAACAATTAATTTTTCCTTCCATCAGATTGGCTCATTAAAAATCCTGAAGGAAATTAGTCAAAATGCTCAGATAAGACGTACAATTGCTGATCTTGGAGGATTACAGATCATGGTTAATATACTTGATTCTCTAGATCAAGATCTGAAATGTTTGGCTGCTGAAACAATAGCTAATGTAGCCAGATTCAAACGAGCCCGAAGAACAGTCCGTCAGCATGGTGGAATCAAGAGACTGGTAAGTTGCTTTTATTATTCATGTAAATTTTGCTATCAGAATTTCATCTCAAACACATATTTTTTACTATGACAGTAACAGAGAACTGAACATTGTATACCAACGTGGACAAATAATTTCCTTTTGCATATGACAGAAACGTTGCCCTGCTAAAACAGACATTAGCATGCGTTAGCCTGCTTTTAAAAGAAAATGTTTACAGAAATCTTTAAAATTAACAATAATAGTAGCCTCTCCCTGAAATTCTGTTTAAACTGACAAGATCAGGATAGCACTTCAGATTACAAATACCTCCTGAAATCCCATCCATGACAGGCTCTGTCTTTGTGGCAGCCCAGACACAATCCATCATATCATTTTTGATTGTTATTTATTTGTGTCTCTTCGGCATGATTTGCTTCTAAGACCTTTGCAGGGCAAATATCCTCTGAATGATGTGAATCCTGTGTCATCCTGCCGGTATTTGCTTTCTGATGTTATACCTGAGATTACCCAAATTGTCGCTAAGTTCCTGGAGGAAGTGTTCAAAAGGAAATGTAACCAAACTCTTCTTTGAGTATTGTTTTCCTGCTGTCATCCTTATGATATGCTAATTCCTTGTATTTTAATGTGTGCAATGCCAATAAAGGTTTGAATTTGAATTTACCTCCTGAAATAACGGTACATTTGCTTGCATCCCAAAGCGAACGAGAATTGCATTAGCAGGGATTCCTTCCAGGAATTTGCAATAACTGATTAAAAGCTCTGCTGTGGGCAGTCGCTAAATACGCTTCTCACTTAACTGGAAGATGCAGGAGAGTTTTACATGGTTGTACAAATGGAAATATTACCAGAGTCACTCACTTTTGATTGTTTGTAACAGTGTGAGTAGCAAGAGGATCCAGGGGGAAACCTCCTTTTTATGGCATCGCAGAGCCCTATCTTAGCACAATTGCTGAAAATCGGCAGGACATTTCCTTGACATGTTGAAGTAGAATACAAATAGAAACTCTAAAATAAACCAAAAATGATTTTTAAAAAAGCCCCCAACCCAAGACTAAAACTAGAAATTTCTGATATCTCATTCACTTATGTGACATAGATCAAAAAATTTGCATCTTTGACCCATCCACTGTGGCTCTTTGCCTTTCCCCAAAATGTTACACAGAAACTCCCCCCCCCCTCCCAATTCCCGCTGCCACCAGGAGGTTGCCTGCTGCTCTACAACCAAAAGCTTATTGGCAGCAAGAGCTAAAACAGGAGGAAGATATTTCCTCCCTTCATTTCTAGAACAAACATTGTAGGTAGAGCAGCATCTTTCAGTGCCAGGATACATATTTGATTTCCGCACATCAAGGTGTACCTAGTCACCTTTACTGGATTTTTTCTTATCAGGTTGGGCTATTAGACTGTTCTGCAAGTCCCACTCAGCTTCCGGGAAAGGAAATTGAAGTAGCACGTTGTGGTGCTTTGGCACTATGGAGCTGCAGCAAAAGCGCCAGGAATAAAGAAGCAATCCGTAAAGCTGGAGGCATCCCTCTGCTGGCTCAGTTACTGAAGTCTCCTCATTCAAACATGTTAATACCTGTGGTAGGAACTTTGCAAGAGTGCGCATCTGAGGTAAGCAATGCCACTACTCCTGAAAATTCAGATGACTACCCCCATCTGGTCAAATCAGAAAGCAAAGGGTATACAATGACTTTAAATCTCAGGTCCATATGAAACAATATTCTGTCTGTCCGTCTGACCATCCATCCATTCATCCATCCATATATACTATATATATTAGCTCAATCACAAAGTGATATAATTGACTACAACAAGTATACAACCTAAAGTAGTTTCAGTGAACCCCTAATACTGCTTCATTCACTGAAATTTACCTTAATTATAAGGAAAACTAGATTTTTTTCATGCTAGCATTTTAAAAAATGTGAAATTTCTTTAATTCATATGACATGGTCTTTCTCCATAAATTGCAGTGATTCTGTGATTTGTTGTGATGTTAATGGTTGACTTGTTGCATATTAACCTGTAATCTACCACTAGATTATGATGCTGTACTTGGGAGGGAAAAGCCTCTTATATTTCAGAACATGTATGCACATTTTTTTATAGTGAGAGGCTGCGGTATGATATAAAAGCCTTTTGTGAAAGCAAGCACTCTGATACAACAGTTGAATTTTTAGAACCACCTTCCCTTCTAAAAAGTAACAAATCAAGGTTAAAAGTTGCATTATCAAAACTGGACAGGTAAAATAATAACTTGGAAACATTGCTATTACAACCTGGATTGCAATGCAATGCTGTTCATTGATTTACATGGAAAAAATTAAACATATATTTTTTCTTCTTTAAATTAATAGAAATTACTGTATTTACCTGAAAGGAATATGAGTTGTCCTCTTCAAATAATTACCTTGAATTTTGTATGTGTGTGTAGCTGGGTGGGAATGTAGTAGGTAATCAAAGGAAATTCCTTTGAAAGTGAACAAAGGGCCGGAAGGAGAAATAGCTAAATGGAAGACAAACTGTTCTCCACATGTAGAGGATAAATATATCCAATGGCTATCACACAGATGAAGGCTGATGAAAATTAAAATCCCCAATAGATCTCCATGTGTAGAGGGGATCTCATTTCAGACATTGACCATCTCTAGTAAAGGAGAATGAGAGAATGATGAGAATAATATGCTAAGTGAAGAAAATCAGAAGGCTTACTGTAAGCATACTCACCAGGGCATAAGAGCTCCTGACATCACTGAGACTTTCTATAGAATAAGCAAGCTTAATTTGCTTGTGTAGGTAGTCTCCAGTTTAAGAATGAGTTCCATTTCCAAAGTCTGTTCTTAAGTTGAATTTGTATGTAAGGCAGAACAATATTATTATATAATACTGTATAAGTAGCATTGTGTAATGAACTCAAACCATTGCATATTTAACTCAAATTGTGCTACAATAGGCTCATTCTTAACTATGGGTTGTCTGTAAACCGGTCATTCTTAACCCTGGGACTACCTGTAGCTGAACACAATGGTCTCTGTCAACTCTTCTTTTCGCAGAGGGGAAAAAAAGGTCAATATCCCAAGGATCTCCTCCCCAGATTTTTGTAATCCATCCCTTTCTGTCTGAGCAAATATGTGAAATTGTGTATACTGTATGTATTTGTACACCAATATGGGTGCAAGCAGGAGATCAGATAATTTTAAAATTGGATTGCCTTATTTTATAGCCTATTAATTGTATCAGGGTTTTTTTGTCCCACACTGGACTGTTTTGGAAAGTGGTTTCTGACCAATGTGTATTACACATGCACAGTTATACAATAGGGAGACAGATGCATACATAATCTCCTGGATTGGTTTTGGGAGGAATTGTCAGCCTTAACTCTTGACAAAGGGAAGCTTTGCAGTATACAGGAATGTTGGCTGGTTTTATAGCCTTTTCCTACCTAATTTTCATTGGGGGGGATGGTAAAGACAATAAAAGTACTTAACTTTGTCCACATTGGTAATTTATTTTATAACAGATCTTTTCAAACCCCTTTCTAATGGATGTTTATTTGTATTTGTAGCCCAGCTACAGACTTGCAATCAAGCATGAGAAGATGATTGAAAACCTTGTGAAAAATCTGAACAGTGACAAGGAAGAGTTGCAAATGCATTGTGCCAGTGCAATCTTTAAGGTAAACAACCTTTAAGGCCAAAAAAGGTTCTTTGCATACCATTTCTCTTCAAAAATAATGGCATAAACTGGATACTTATTTAGGAAAAGATCGGTGGAATTCTTCACCTGCTCTTTCTCTATCAGAAAAACTGAAATAGTTTGTAACTAACAAAAGAGCCTAAATTATCTGCGCTCATGAGAAAATACACACAGATGGGCTAGAGGGAGGAAGGAGCAGTAAAGAAATAGAAAGTAACCAAGTTTGTAACATGCCAAATTTTACCATGAATCAACTTATTTATTTTTTAAGACATTGCTAGAT
This sequence comes from Liasis olivaceus, assembly GCA_030867105.1. NCBI lineage: Eukaryota > Metazoa > Chordata > Lepidosauria > Squamata > Pythonidae > Liasis > Liasis olivaceus. Next base: position 16,796,825 of record CM061351.1, read on the forward strand.
ACCTTATTTACAGTAGTTACAAATCCTCTAGAATAAGTATAGCTTATGGTTGCAAAGCTCCTGTTGGGCTACAGACTTACCATCCTTGGGACTGTGTCCTAAGACTGTTTAACTTGTCAGGTTTCTCCCTGTGAGGTTGGATACAGGACTCTGTATTTGCAGAGGAAAATCCAGCCTCGAATTATTTTGTCTGCTTACCTATTAGCTCTGACATGTCCGTCTCTGACCCTTTGAAACTTGCAAAGAGAAAAGGACAATAAGAACTTTAGATCCAAAAGAATAACACCTAGTCCTCCAACTTGGAGAATATTGACCCCCACCCCACCCCCCAAATTAACAATTTAGAGAGGATGGTGAATTCTCCATTCTTTTTGCTGTGTCCTTTTGTAGTTAGCAGAATTTTGGAATCATTGGATTGTGGTAGGATTGCTCTGTACATAGCTTGCCATATTTTTTTCCCCTACCTATCTCCTTTCATATGCTTGCTTGCTTATTTATTTATTTAGCAAATATATATGGCTGCCCATTTACCCAAAAGAACTCTGGGTGGTGAACAAAAATAAAAACACAATACATACATACATATAGAGTTTTAAACCATTAAAGCAAAAACGACAATGCTGAGGCCACAATAAAACTTACATCCACAGATCAACCATGTCAGCCTCATCAACATACTGGCTCCAGTGTCTGGGGGAAAAGCCAGGTCTTCACTGCTTTTCTGAAGGCCAATGAAGTCAGGGCCATCCATATCTCTGAGGGGAAACTATATTTGCCTGTGTTCATTGTGAGACTTTCCACTGGAGTGATGAAGAAGTGGGCTTGAGACCTATTTATTTTAATAGGATTTAAGCCCATACCATTTCTTTGGATCCTTCTAATCTAATTTAGGAATCTAAATACTGCTTCTAGGATTTTAAATTTAGTCCATGTAAATCATAGTGATCTCTCTAAGCAGAACGGGGTGGGGATTAATCTGGATTTAAAATGTCTTTTCAATGTATCTTTGTATTTATATTTTCTTTTGTTTGTTTGTTTTTTTACATAGTGTGCTGAAGATCAAGAGACTCGTGACCTTGTTAGGCAGCATGGAGGCCTGAAACCTCTTGCTACTTTAGTTGCTAATTCTGGAAATAAAGAACTTCTGGCAGCAGTGACAGGAGCAATCTGGAAATGTGCAATCAGCAAAGAAAATGTGACAAAGTACTTGCAATATTTGCTGTCTTGAAATATATATAGTTAGCATCTTCTGCTTTTAACCAGCCATAAGGATTTACAAATCATAAGGATTTAATAGTTATGTGTGAGTAAAAACAGGAATATTTAGGTGTGTGTGCACTTTAGACAGGGCTCTAATTCCAATTACCATACTGAAACTTAAAACATGCTGAAATATTTATTGGAGTAGTTGGCAATCTAATAATATAAATTTAAGCCAACATTTACTTTCCTAGAATACCTGTAGTTATCATTGATCATATTCTCCACCTTAATGTCATCTAGATATATTGGAGTAAAAATTAGTTTTTGCCATGTTGGATAAGGATAATAGGAAACACAGTCTAATACATTTTACAGACCACCATACTGAGGAAGGATCCAAGGGGGGGAGGGTAAGCAGTGACAGGTCTGCCCTTACTTATGTGCAGTGTCGTGATACAAATACTAAAGGGTGGAACTTGTGTCATGGGAACATGATGGATATTTTGTCAATTTGGCATCATAACATATAGGAATGGATGCCTGTGCTTAGGTGTTAAGAGAATGCCTGATTGTTATGTTAAAACAAGTAGCAAACCTTTGTAAAATAAGGCATATCAGAAGTAATTATGGCAGTAATGTCAGGATTTGGCTGAAATGTATTTGTGTATATGTATATTGCCAATTTCAAATCTGTCTACAAATCTTGAATTCCATGATTCCCAATTATAAGTCACAGTCATGACTCAGAGCTGTAAAATTCTGGGAAATACAAAAAGTACAAAACTTCTATTACATTTATTTATTTTGAAACTTCATTCCCATTGTTTTATAGAGTGGTAATAGTTAATCTGCCTTTAAGCCACCCAAAATATGAGACAGAATAATGAAATCCAAATTCTTTGTATTATAATTGGAGTAAATCTGTTGACACAAATGATATTTAAGTTTAGTCATAAAACTTTGATTTTTAGATTCCGGGAATACAAAGCCATAGAAGCTTTGGTTGGCCTGCTAACAGATCAGCCAGAAGAAGTTCTTGTAAATGTGGTAGGTGCTCTAGGTGAATGTTGTCAGGAACAAGCCAATCGGAGCATTATTCGTAGATGTGGTGGAATCCCATCTCTTGTTGCCTTACTCACTGGAACCAATCAAGCTCTTCTTGTGAATGTGACTAAAGCCGTGGGGTCTTGCGCAACTGAACCAGAAAATATGATGTAAGTTTGTCTTTTTAATATATGTTATATACACATTGCCATATCTGTCCAAATGTAGCTTTGAAATTACTGCTATGAAAGTCATGTCATAAATAAGAATTATATTTAGCAAACATTTAGTACATTTGAAATAAGTAAAATATTTCAAATAAATAATATTTGAAATATTTCAATAAATAAAATATTGAAATAAGCCTATAAATTAAGCTTCACAATATCTTTTAGATTCTTTTTTTCTATAGTCATTGATGAGTTTGTGATGGGTTATGTGAAATTATCCTCCTTAACTTTGAATATATTAGCAGAATGTGGTCAGTGGAATTTTAAATCCTGATTTTTATTTAAATGGGACTGTCAAATGCCACATCACAAGTTGTTTTGTTTCAGATGGTTTTCTTGTATGGCATACTGGTGAATGACTGCTTCTGGTTTCAGAAACATAACCAGAACTTTAAGGTTTTTGTACAGTTCTTTGGATCTTGAACTTTTGTGTCCAATATGACTTAATATAGGGGTTGATCACCTGTAGTCTTAAGACCATAAAAAGACCTTGATATCATGTAGCTTTCAACTAATTTCAGAAGCCTTTTACAATAATGATTTCCAATATTGCTGTGAGCAATCTGTCTGTCTTTTGGAGCCTTCCGTATGGGGAAAAAGGAAAACACAAAAGAGGTTATCTCTGACAGTGTGTGTGTTTATGTGTGAGAGAGAGAGAAAGAGAGAGAGAATGGTCACCCTACCAATTTTGGATCCTGGCCACACCCACTATGTTCTTTAGCTCCACCTTTTATTTATATGTGTTTGATGGAATGAAGTCCTTGACAGAAAAAAGGTGGTGTGTCCTTGCCTTAATATCACCCTAAAAGCTAAATTAGTCTCTTTTAATGGAAAGATTTGGGCTGGGTGACATTATGATTTACTTTCCATTCTGTATCTATTATTTTATGGTATTAGCATGCAATCATATCACTTATATTGACGTCAAGTCCCAATTTCAAAAATGCTGTCGAGTAGATCATACCATTATTCAAAACTCTGTATTCCTTGCATTAAGTCAAAAGAATTGGATCGTTCTGGTAACACGTTATATTTGAAAATACTGCATAACAATTTAGGAATAATTGTATAGCAACTTCCAAAAGTTTAAGCAGTTTAAGGCTGATAAGCGTATGGTCCTGTGCTTTTCTCCCAAGGCAGACCATCAGCTCATTTAGCACAATTTCACTTCCAAAGTTTGAGGTAGAAAGTTGGGCTTCTGATGGAGATTCCAGGATCTTCTGAGTGCAGACTGCGTCCTTCACCAACAAATTATCATTCCTTCATTGATAAAATCTGAATCCTGACTTCCAAAAACTGGATTATACTTTTTTTTCCCAGGTGCGTTAGGGAAAAATACGTTTTCTCCTTTTTCTGCCCATCTAGGCTTTTAAAAATCTTTTGCATAGTTGACACCATAAGAGAGTTATCCTGAGGTACTATTTAAACTGAACATTTTAGTAGCTGTACATGGAACCTAAACAAACATCAAACCACATTTTCTTTTCTTTTTTTCTTCCCACATTGCACTCTTAAGTGTAAACCAAGTTATTGGTTTTTGACTTATATAATGTAAAACTTAGATCTGAGATCTAAACATTTGCCTTTTGGAGAAATGTTTCATTAAAAATTTCAAGTGATATTTTGCTTTATATTGAAAAAGTCCTGACAAGAACATGTGATATAGTTCGTTGCTTCTGTACAACCAAGATAAATGAAGATAGCCATTGTTTCCTCCCACTGTTCTATTTTGCCTAACTCACTTGCTTTTCTTAGTGCAGTGATTTAATTTTCTTGAAAGCACCATTTGTTTCCATGCTTTGGCTGTCACCCAGTGGCAAGATAGGGCAGAAGTGTAAACATGGCATAGATGAATGCAGCAAGTTCAGTGGTAGAAAGGTATGCATAGAATTAATCATTATTATATCATATCTCATAAAGAATGGTTACTTCACATATAATTTTTGTATTAACTGAATACTGGTAGTGCCATAAATCAGCAAAGGAATCCAAACAACATACTGTATTAGCAATAGTACATACACTGCTTGGAGCCTATTGCTTTTGTATCCAGTTTTATACTAGAATGTGGTCAAAGCACAGTGGTAAATCCAAATGAATGCCTAAAATTGTGATCTCACAGACATCACTTTATTTAAGAGAAAGGAAAGGAACTGCTGATAATTTGAGAGGATTTTGGTACAATTTTTCTATAAATGAACAGTTCTTTTCTTTTCTATATTAGTTTAGAATCCTGAGTCAGAATATATTCTTTTGAATTTTTAAAAAAGGCAAATACTATGTATTTGATGTTTGAAAAGCTGTATAAAAATGAATTTGTAACTAAAAAAAGCAGAATATTCATATGGCCAAAATCTGTAGTTCTGTTGTATCTAAGAAAGCATTTATCCAGTGAATGGGGGAAAAAGAGGTTGACTCAGAGTAGTAGTTATGATGTGTTAGAAAATGTTAGTAATCTCAGTTTTAAAAAGTACCAATCTTTATTGTTTCCTAGCCTACTATTTACAAAAAGTAGGCTTATTTCTTTATTACAAGTATTTCTATACTGCCTAGTTCAAATGATTCCTGACTTAAGATATACATCATTTGTTCTTAGTTTATTTTGTTCTTGCAATTTGATTCTTTAATGCAAGAAAGTTATTGAATGCCACCATCACCACCTTCTAATGATAATTGGAACTTTAAGGAAAAGGGACAGCAAAGAACATATGAAAGAAGACATTCAAACATCATGCTAAGTATAGTTTGTGTTTGTGCAGTGGTTGTTAGCCATGGTTGGCTTGTTCTCAGAGGCCCTGCTTCAGATTCTCTCTCATGCTGAGATGCAGCAAATGGCTATCAAGGAGTAGGCCTTCTCAGTTTGAAATGACTTGCCAAAGGGTGTGTCTAGCTCTTCATTATCCTCCTGGCTGCAGGCAAATATGTTTTATTTCATGCTGTTAATATATTATTCATACTTTTATTGTGCTGCCATAAAGGTTTTTTTTTTTTAAACCAATCTGTGTCTTGTTAATATGTAGTATATTTTTTATCACTGTTTTGGTTTTTAAAAAATAAATTGTAATTTTAAAGTGCTGTAATCTGTCCCAAGAAAACTGTTTTGAAAAATAATACACCATAATAATGATAATAATAAATTTGCATAGCAAGTTATGCCATGAACAACCCATAACAACAGGGTTCACACATCACACTAAGCCAAAACAAGTAATGCACGTTATATCTTAGCATAATATGTGAATCCAGACACAACCTGCTACATTCCTATCTGATTAACTTTCCAGAGTTAATTGAAGCAGGATTTTTTCCATTTTATAAATGATGGGGCTATACAAAGCTTTTAGAAGAGGCACTTTGCAAAGTATCCCCAAAACCTGTGGCTCAAAGTGTTGAGTGTCTCACATCAGTAGCTGAGATTCCTTTTTGTACATGCATATACATGTGCGTGCTCAAAAGATGCAAAGAGAGGTTGGAAGTGGCCACATTGAGCCACTAGTAGGATGCGGCACCTTAATGCTTTGGGTTTAGAGAGGCACTTTGTGGTTTGTACAATCCTTCTAATTGGAAGTTTTCAACAAAGTAACAACTTTGCCTGAATGACCAATGTATGAAATATAGGCTTGAATCTGGGTGACAATACATTTTGTTACACAGATACCTCAGACTGATAATAGAGCACATTGTTAATAGTTTAACAGAATGCTCTTTTTCTTTTACAAAAGCATATTATGTATCCTTTTCTCCCTTAAGTAATTCTTTGCAGAGACCAGCCTTCTCTAACCTGGCATCCTTCAGACTTCTCCCAGCATTCCCAACAAGCATAGCCAAGTTGACTGAGAAATCTGGGAGATTTTGTGCAAAGCAATTGGTGAGTACCAGTTTGGGGAAGGCTGGTCTAAACTATATAAAATGTATTCTTAGAAACTTTTCCCCAAATGTATTTCTTTGAGGGTGTTTGTGTTTGTTTATCTATCCTGCACAATTACATTGTAGAATTTTATTAGATTTTCTGTTGTATTTTATTTAACTTCAAACCAGTTTTTCAGTAAGTCTTATGCACTAAAATTTAAGATTTGTTAAACCAACCAGATGTAGCTTGACTCTCAGATTTACAATACTATTTATCAAAGCGGTTTGTAACTTTTTGTTTAAGTTTACAAGAGTTGAACTGTGGTTTTCCAAAAGATGAGATTGTGCTTTGTAAGACTTGAAACCTGTAATCTTACCAGGGAGCGCAATATATATAGTCAGTATAACACTGTTTACATTTGTGTATGTGGTCTCAATTGGCAGGAGATGCAGTCAGACTTCTTGAGAGTCCTGGCATATACTGGTGTAACAAAAAGGATGATAACTATAAGAAACAGATGTTGAGAGTGTGTGCATGTGTCTTTGAGAAAGTCTGGGGCTTGTTTACCCTGGAAATATTCAATATCAAATTATTAAAGCACAAAACTGGCTTGCTGTAGATTCACTTAGAACTGTTACTTTGGCAGTAAAACAAATTTAACCCTGGCAATCCAAGAATTTTTAAAAAATGAGCCCATGTATTAATTTAAAAAAGCAATTGCATAACCAACAATAATCAGGGTCTAGCAGACATATTCCAGTATCAATTGCAAAAGTAATCAATGTGACCAAGACTGGTTTACATACACGGTATTTTAGGAAACCATTAGTGTTTTATAGATTGAATGGTCTCCAGATCTACCGTTCAAAAAGTTTTATGCATTTATGTTTTCTGTTCTTCTCCAATGGATTTTCTTGTGTGCAAAAGTAAGGATAGGAAAACACAGGAGAGCTACAATTCTAAAATTATAGTGGATCTCTCTTGAGGATGGATGATTGCACTGTCAATGGCTCTTCTGGAACTGGAAACAGCTTCACCCAGGGGGGATGATGGTGGGAAGCAATCAAAGGTAGTTTTACGGTAGTAGCACAAAGGAAACTCAAATGAATTTTGGAGAATAATGTATCAGGAGCTCAAACATATGCAATAACTCCCTGTAAATGTGATCTAGAGGAGTAGCTCTAGTTTTTTAGGAAAGGCAAACAGTTATAATTTGTCATAGCTAAGTATGTCAAGCAATACAGTGAGATCAGATGAAACCAATAGACAGATATTTTCTTAACAACCAAACTATATGCAGAATTCTTGAAAGTAAACAGAAAAAAATCAGAATGGAGTAATCCTGAAGACATGGACCTCTGGTCCCAGTGTCCTAGCAGCTTGGACTTTCTGGCATTTGTCTAGTTTTCTCAAGAAGCTGGTTCAAGTTACAAAAGGCAAGTCCTTATTTATGTTTGGCAGGAACCATGTAAGTTTCCAAAGAACCTAAGATTTTCTGCAGCATGGTGAGGAATAGTGCAATTTGTAGGCCAAAAATGTTTGGAGGATATCTGATTAGGGAAGGAAATTCTAAGACTACCATCATGTTATATGATAGAATTATCACCATTCACATTGGTTAAGGAAGGCCTAAATTTTAAGTTCAGCTTAAAATTACTTTAGTTGGGTCCAGAAACTTCCTTAAACTTAATTATACAAGGTCAGGGATTGCACATTAAATCATATAATTACCATGCTTTTTAACCTTGCTGTTGCATGTTAACTTTATAATTTCTTAAATTTTAAAAATCCCCTAGTGGGGGATTTTACCTAGAACTGAAAAGTGCTTTTTCTATTTTTGTGCTGTTTGCTTGGATGTTCCAAATGTTCTGTGGTGGAATGGAATTATGGAGGCCAGAGTCAGGGAGTGAAGAATCCTCTTTTGTCTCCCGAAGCGAGGGGAAGAGATAAGAGGATGAGACTGGCCCCTCCCTGAGGAATGCAGGAGGTGTTTATTGACTGACCCTGGGAACTGGTTCCAGTCTGGGAAGATTTTTGATAGAGGTTGTAGCTAATAAACCTTGCTGGATTGAATCTGCTTGGTCTCCTGGAGTTCCCTGGGCTAAACCTGACATGTTCTGACTGAAATATGCAGAATTTGACATTCAGCTCAGCTGTATTAAATATATCAAATATGTGCTTGTTCAAGATGTTATCAAGAGTAAAACTCTAGCATAGCATATAAAAATGATAAAATATTTTATGGATTTCCTTTTAGGTACCTAGAAATAAATAAGGCTATTCTCCTTTATTAGGCCATCCTTAACTTAGGCACTGACCTCAAAATGTCAACATTTTGACTCACCATCAGTTAAGAAGTTAAGACCACAACAATGTCTAAAATGCTAAGCATGAATGAATACAAATGTGTAAGCCAATAAAAGTAAAAGTGTTAAAATCTTCATGCTGTGCCTGTTAACTATAGTCTTTAATTGAGTAATTTTAACATCACAATCATATAGGGTGAAGCTATAGTATAGTGGGTTCAAGGAAGCAGTTCCCAAGTAACCCTTTTTTATTTAAATATTTAATTGTTTTCCCCCTAAAACCATTGCCTGGGAAGAAGATTTTGTTTCCTAAACATAATTCTCTCTTCATAAACAGGAAGGAATTCAACTTACTTAAGTCAACATATCCAACAAGCAGAATTTAAAAGTCTTTATTAGAAAATGTGATTCTCCCTACTAATCTGTATCTTCCAGCATGTGCCTAACACCTTATCAAGGTGAGATAATTATAGTACTTTCAGTGGACTTCCTTGGTGCTCCTTTTTCACCATGGACAGCAACTATAATTTTTGCTTGTTCATTCATAATAGGAAAATCTGAAGATAAGAAAAAGGCATATCTTGTGCCTGCCAAAAATGGGCAAAGTGTTCCAACTCAAGTTCCTTTCTTCTCTCTTTTCTATCTTGTACTTACAGTGTTTGAACAGTGCCTTGATTAAGTTTGAATATGAGTTTAAACAACCAATCTGCATACTTTCTTGCTACATGGGATATATTCTGTCTAAAATCTCTCAAAATATTCCTCACTGCGTCTCTAAAACTGAAAAATGCTGGAATCTGGAGGGAAAGTTCCTTATTTTTCAAAACAATGTGATCACCAATCATATCCATCCGTTGTTATCAAAATCAGCTATGCAAAAACTGTTCCAACTCTTTGCTTAGTTCCTGCACCAGCATGGGGCTTTATTCAAATTGAGATAGGGAAATGTTTCTCTGGCTATTCAGAAATGTTAGTTAAGAGAGCATGTTTTCTTTGTGTAAATATTCTCAAATTTAGAGATTACAGAGGACAGATCACATCACTTGGACTCAACTTCATTTACATCTTTGTGTAGAGAATCTAAATGTTTTATAATTTATGTACTTCATGAGACATTGAAAGACATATGACTACTGGGGGTCTTACAGAAAACCTGCAGGCTATAAACTTTGATAGGTAATGTCCATATTTGGAGTACTGGAACATCAAGAATACCTACTCCTTTTGGAAGGTACTACACACATCTCAATGTTGAATACTTCTCTATATATGGGGGCAAAAAAAAAAAAAGTGAAATCCTATCTCGTAAGCAGGAGGACATTTTATCTGCCTGCATAGTTTTTAAAACTGGTCTCATGGCATGCTATCTTTATTCCTCAGCTAGATTTGTGTAAGAAGATTATGATTTTGCTTATCCTGAAAGGATACAACAGTTTTGGTTGTTCATGCTAACTTTTGGAGGGCATTCTTGGCTCTGTTCAATGCTATAGTCCAGGCTTCAAGATTCCACCAAAAGGATTCTAGCTTTTCTTTTCTGGTTCCTAGAAGAAACTTCTTTAAAAAGTTTGGTCTGTGACCATAAATAAATAACAATAAATAAGCTCTGAACTTCTTAAAAAAGAAAAGTAATTTCTTTTTTTCATCCCAAGAATATTTTTGTCCATTTCTTTTCACAATTTTTTGTGCTCCTCATGGCTAATTCCATAACTGTGGCAACAGGAAAACATAGGATGTGATATGTTTTAGTTTTGATACAGCTTTCAGCAACAGAGCAAAAGCTTGTTTGTCACTTGATGCTTATATAGGAGGCAGTTTGTTCTAAAACGAATCAAGCAAATTTGTACTTTTGTCTTAGAGGAGCTACTGTGCTTGGCAAACCAACAGGACTTGCTAAGTTTTCCTCCTAATCAAACAACAATAAGCCAAGTAGTGTAGCAAAGACAAGGTCAATTAGCAGTCCAGAGTCAGCTGAGGTAGCAAAACTGTTCCATACTCAAGAGTGTCAAGAGTGAACTGGGTCTGCAGCCAAATAGTCCCAAAGAATGAGCCAAGGGTTCTGGCAACTAGTCACAAGAGCATCATGATGAAGACATTATTTCCAGCACTGGGTTATTTCCGACTGGCCAGTTTGACAATTCAGGCCTTGAGCTTCCACTCTTAACCAGTTGGATTACACTGCCGGTCTTGGGAACAATAACAAGCCCCACATAAATCATTACTTGTAAGGAGTCTTTCTATTGCAAGCTTGTGGTTCTGTGTCTTTCAGCCCTTTGACTCTTGACCAGCTATCACCATTGCTCTTGTGGATTGGAGCTCTTAAGAATGAGTCATCCAAGATGCTCATGTCTAGATAAATGAATGGGGAATAGATGATAGCTTAAGGGAGAGAGGTAAGATTAAAGCAATAAGGGATGAGTAGGAAGCAGAAAGCCAGGTTCATCAGAAGTGATTTACCAAGGATTCTGAATATCTTAGTTGGCTGACTGCAAATGGATAATGGAAGCAGAAAGTGTGGACAGAAGAGAAAACAATGGAGACAAGGAAGACAAATTCAGAGTAATGTAATGCTGCAGCAATAACAACAGAATATTTCAAATGTGTAGCTGGATGGGCTGAATAATTAAGACAATAAAATTAAAAAAGCAAATCTTTACTTTGTTAAGTGCTAGTACAGTACAGTTGATACAGTGCAAATCTTTTGTCAATTTGTCTGGCTTGGTTGCTTCATTCTAAACTGCTAACAACTAAGGTCTGGGTCTTAGAAGGAGGATGGTTTGAGAGGTAATTGAACAGACTTGAAACTAAATGCTATTTAGTTTTTAAAATATTTTATAAGTGATTGTAAAATATTATCAAACTATCTGAAATATTGGTGTAGAATTTGGAATTCATTATATAGATGTTACTGTTGCCTTTCCTCCTTCTAGAGCATGTTTTTAATAGGTTTTCTGTCTTTTTCTATCAACTTTTTAAATTATTTCTTAGTCTAAAATTTTATTTCCCACTTTCTCCAACAAATTGTCATTAGTCCTCTCCAAATTACCTGGATGTTGGAAGCAAAATGATATAACCAGGTTGCATTGATTTAAATAAAGCTGCAGTTACATTAGACAAGGAGTTTGTGTCCTAAAACATTCTGTCTGCATCAAAATAATTGTATGATTGTACTGGGCTGATTTTGTACTTTTCATTCTTGGCAAACTCATTTTACATAATGAACAGAAATTAGATGTTCTTGCTTGATTTCTACATAGGTAAAATCTCTATTTTATTTTATTTCCAAAATAATGTATTCACAATTAGAGACGTGGACAAACTGTAGAATTAAACATGAGGTTATAAATCAAAGTCTGCTTGATTTTCTTTATCTTCACTTCATCTGCTTTGAATTTTGCATATCTTCCTGAACAAAGCTAAGTTTGTAAAGGATATTAAGTTTTGTTTGGTCTTCCTCTCCATTTTAAAGTACTCGGTGGATTTTAATATGAAGTTATGATCCCCTAGACTGATTGATACATAAACATAAGACAGATGGTTTAAAGATGACTCTGATGATAATTCATTTTTCAGCTAGACATGAAGATACTTTGATTACAGTATGTTTAAGCAATTATAACAGAGTTTTCAGTGTTAGTCTTGTCTTAGGGAATGCATGAGAAACAAGTTGCACGTTATTCATACCTAACAAAGGGTACACTGTGGTGGTGTGACCCATTTTAATTCTGAATGTTAGGTGAGCACATAGAAATTTAAAATATGTCATAGAGCAAGCTAAATAAATTAAACATAGACTCAATATAGAGTTAAGTACATAGCTTTTTGGCATAAATATTTGTTTTGGAAAGTATTTATTGCTATATGAAAGAAACTAGTATGTTTGAATTTTGGTTCGACTTTGCATGAAGCTTGTTAAAAAATCACATGGCTTGTTTTCAAAATTTACGAGAGTCCTACTATATAGTGGCATTTATTTTATTTTTATTTTCTTGAGAAATTATTTTTAAGGCAAAATATTATGGGATTGTATATCTCACTCATCAGATACAAAGTATATATTTTTCTAAATCATGTTTGTACAGTGATGTTTCTAAATGATGGATATACAGTCATCCATTTATAAAGAATTTCAGTTTATTTCTATTTAAAAATTTATTATAATGAACCCATTGATAAAGAATATTATTACTTCATGATATTAATAAATTTAATTAAATAAATTGAACTTGGATAAATATGAGTCAATTAATGGAATAAATTTTTTTATCTTCTAATTTTCAGTTGAATATCTTCCATATTTCTCTTTGATAGGATAATTGATCGCTTGGATGGTGTTCGTTTATTATGGTCATTGTTGAAAAATCCGCACCCAGACGTTCAGGCAAGTGCAGCCTGGGCTATCTGCCCTTGTATTGAAAATGCAAAGGTAAATAAATAAATTTAAATTATGATCAAAATGATCACCAAATGTTGTGAATTAAACAATAAACAACCAAAATAGCAGTTTATTTTTAGCAAAGCATTTGACTAGGTACCAATGATACTGTGATTAGCAAGCTAGTTAATTTTGGCTGAATGGCATGACAATGATTTGGGTACATAGCCAGGAAAAACAGTGCCTTATCAAACTGAAAATAGTTATTAAATTACAGGTAGAGTGTCGCAAGAGGCAGTCTTGGTGCTCTACTCTTCAATATTTTCAGTTCGTGATCTAAATGAATCTTATCAAACTTATAGATGGTAAAAATGTGAGTAGAAGTTGGGTATGCTAAAGACAAGAAACATATATAGATAGTCCTCATGGAGTGACCACTTGTTTAGTGACCATTCAAAATTACAGTGGCACTGAATGAGGAGACTTACAACTGGTCCTCAAAGTTGTGGCCGTTGCAGTGTCCCCACAGTCACATGATTGGAATTCAGGCACTTGGCAACCAATGCACGATTGCAGCATCCGACGGTCACATGATTGCCATTTACAACCTCCATTGCTGGCTTCCAACAAGAAAAGTCAATGGGGAAGCCAGCAGGAAGTTGCAAGTCGCTGTCATGTGATGCCACACTTAACAACCACTCATGATTCACTTAATAACTGCAACCAGAACTACTGTCATAAGTCAGCACGGTCACATGATTTTTCACTTTACGATCACGTCACTTAGTGACCAAGTTGCCAGTCCCAGTTACAGTTGTTAACTGAGGATTATCTGTAAACTGAACTAGTTGACAGGAGAGTTGTAGTTGGATGGAGTGGGTAAGATACTCAGAAAGAGGGAGATGAGAATTTTAAAGAACAAAAGGCAATGTATTAACCAATGTATGGACATCTTGGAAGCACAGATCATTTGTATGGAGAGTCATAGTAGATATACTGTAAAATAGATTTCTATTACGTGCCTTTTTTATGGCTTACTTTTTCTTACTCCTTTTCTGCTTTTTTGCATAACGTTGGGGATGTATGGGTATGCATTGGTGCTCAATTTTTTTTTGGTAAACATTTAATTACATTGTATATTACATAATACATTGCAGTATATCCTAACTTTATTCTGTATATGGGTTAGACATACAGTATTAGTCACATATGTTGTAAGAGTCCTTTGAACTAGATTTTGGGTTTGCACGTGTTTTATATGGGTGGCAGTTGATTTGCATGTGAATGAAATCTTTGGTTATATCTTTGATAGGTCCTAGATAAGAGTTAAGTCTATATAGCTATTAATCATAGCTTGGTCAGAGTGCTATACTTCTAAGAATTCTCTTGCATTAGTCACATTATTAGTTTCTACTAGGTTTCTACCATAACTACATCACTGAGAAAATAAAACTGGATATCAAAATATCCAGTTTTGATTCATGTCCAAATTTTAACAAGAAGGAAGTTTATCATGCCCAAAAAAGAACAATATTTGACCAGTTTGCTGACTCACAGATTGAAAAGTTTGTGATTACCAAATTCGGAATATGCTTCCAAATTAGGAAATAGTGGATTTAGTTTATGTTCATGGGTTCATATGTCTACCCATTCACTGAATGAACATATGGGGGGGGGGGGCATCTAGAATACAGATATGCCATGGCAAAACTGGCAAAGGCAAAAAGGGAAATGAGTAGCAAGACAAAACACACACACACACACACACACACACACACACACTTAAAGTAATTGGATATGCTGTTTAGTATAAGCATAATTACCAGAATTCTGATAAAACACGCACCACCTCCTAGAAGTAGGAGATGGGGAAGACAGAGTAAAACACCAGTTGGATGGAAGGATGGAAGTGGGAGGGTGTGTTGACACAAAAGAAGATGAGAGATTAATAGAAGCCAGATACACATGAAGGAAACTGAACAAGGTTAGGAAAAGAGAGCCAAAATATAAGTAATACCTTGCCAGAGTCAACATGGGTAATGTTTAGTGAGTTAGGCTGAAGAGGAAAGACAAGGTATGTTCAAACGGCTATTGGCTTCTTCCCCAAACATCAGTGCTGTTTACACACTGTTGAGTAGTACTCTACATGTGTCCTCCCCACCTCCTTGAGCTGGCCAGCACTTGCTCCAACTGTCCAATGTGGGAAAACAGTGGCTAGATGCCCCTCCCCCTTCCTTGCTCCTCCCTCACTGCATTTGCTTTACAAGATGACCGGAGAAGGAGGAGGGGCAGGGCAGATATGCAGAGGAAAAGTAAAGAGGAAATAATTGAAGGTGCCATGGCATTGTACTCAGAAGGGGAGGGGAAATCCCCAGAGATGGGATGAGGTGGGAGTTCTTGCCAATAAGGAACTGCCTGTCCCACATTGCGAGGAAATGCAGCAAATTTAGCTTCACTATGTTTCCTCTGAAGCTCATTAACTTCTGAACAGAGAACATGCAACTGTCATACCAATTTGGATCAGCACTACCCTTGTTTTATGGAAGGGTCCAGAATTTGGAAAAGGAGGCTAGGGCATGAAAATTGTATCTTTTAAGGTGAAGATCTCTTTCTCAAAATGTCTGCTGGGAAACACAGGAGTTTATCACTGGTTTGCTTGTCTTATTACTTAGGAATTACCACTAATTTTAGATAGGAATAGGCAATTTGCTTTCTATGGGCATTACCCATTGAGTTAAACATTATAGAACTATTGAAACCTAAACCTGGGTTCTATCAAATTCTCCAAGATAGTACAAAAAGGAAAGGGATTGATTTTCTTGATGAACAAGAAAAATAAATTTGCTCTTTCTTTAAAAAATATCATTTTAAAGACTTGCTTTTGATAATGGTAAGGTCAGCAGCATCAACAGTGGGGTTCAATAGGGGCAAGAAGGAGGTTTTGGCAAACACAATCCAAACCTCACCCCTTTTATGTTATTTATCCCTTTCTTAATGCATGTGTATTTTTTAAAGTTTCCCCATGCTTTTTGTATGATATTCTTTACTTTTTAGAGCTCTGAACTTCTGCATAAGCAAGGGATAGGACGTTTGTTTGTTTGTTCATCAATTTCTATAGCCGCCCATCTCAGACAAGTGACTCTGGGTGGCGAACAATCATAAAAACAGTTAATACCGATACAAACATTGTACAAAAATAGAGAGAGAGAGAGAGATGCTGAGAAAATTATAGCCTCAGGTATCAATATAGCCAGGAAATGGGGCCCTTAACACACTCAGGGCCCATGCCGGGGCACATAACCAGGTCTTCAAGGCCTTACAAAAGGCCAACAGGGTCAGGGACATCTTAATCTCTGGAGGGAGAATGTTCCAGAGTCAGGGGCTATGGCAGAAAAGGCATGCCTCCTAGTCCCCACCAGCCAACATTCCTTAGCTGACAGAACCCGTAGCATGCCCAACCAGTCGGATCGAATTGGATGGGTAGAAACAATTGAGAGGGGACATTCCCTCAGGTAACCCAGTCACAAGCCATGAAGGGCTTTAAAGATGACAACCAGTGCCTTGAATTGCACCTGGAAACATACTGGCAACCACCACAACTCATGAAGCAGTGGTGTTACATGTGTTGAATATCTGACACCATTTACTACCCATGCAGCTGCATCCTGCACCAGTTGAAGCTTCTGAATGCTCTTCAAGGGCAGCCTCATGTACAGTGTGCTGCAGTAATCCAGATGGGAGGTCACGAGGGCATGAGTGACTGTGAGCAGAGCCTCCTGGTCCAGGAATGGGTGCAACTGGCACACAACCCCAAGATGTGCAAAAGCCCTCCTAGCTGCGGCTGCTACCTGCTCTTCTAGTGGGAGCCATGAGTCCAAGAGGATCCCCAGATTGCGCATTGGGTCCATCTGGGGCAGCACCACCCCATCCAGGGCTAAAAGGCCCAAATACCCAAAGCCACTCTTGTTTGGGTTGAGTCAAAGCCCATTGCACCCCATCCAGGCCCCTACAACTTCCAGGTACTGGGACAGGACACCCACGGCATCACTCAGGCGGCCTGGGGTAGAGATATAAAGCTGGGTATCATCAGTATATTGATGATATCTCACCCCAAACCATCGGATCACCTCACCCAGCGGCCTCATGTAGATATTAAATAAGAAAGAGAGGACTGAGCCCTGGGGCACCCCACAATGTAGGGGCCACGGACTAGACCTCTCCCCAACATCAACATCGACTGAAACCGACCGCAGAGGATGGAAGAGAACCAGCGCAACACAGTGCCACCCACCCCCAACTCCCGAAGCTGGTCCAGAAGGATACCGTGACCAATAGTGTTGAAGGTCACTGAGAGGTCAGGAAGAGCAAGGATGGATGCACTACCCCCATCCTCCTCCTGCCACAGGTCATCCAAGAGTACCAATGCCAGAGGTCATCCAAGAGCACCAATGCTGTCTCAGTCCTATAACTGGCCTGAACCCTGACTTAAAGGGATCCAAATAATCCACTTCACTCAGAGTCTTTTGAAGCTGCCATGCAACCACTTTCTCAACCTTCCCTAAAATGGAGAGGTTGGAGACCGGACCGAAACTGTCCAGGCTAATTGGGTCGAGTGATGGCCCCTTGAGGAGATGGCACACCATCACCTCCTTAAGAGCCAGCGAGACCACCCTCCCCCTCAAGGAAGAATTAACCACCACCCATACCCGATGACCCATCCTCTCCTGGGCAGCCTTGACCAATCAGGAAGGGCAGGGATCTAACACAGAAGTGGTTGAACTAGCAGCTACAAGAGCCCTGATCACTTCCTCAGGTTTAACAGGATCAAACTCCCCCCAGATAACCATGCAGGACTTAGCCTCCGTAACCTCCACTGGTTCTGCCCGAAGGCTAGAGTCCAATGTAGAGTGAATATGAGCTATTCTATCTGCTAGATGCGCAGCATATTCCTCTCAGTGACCCTGTGGATGGATCCCAGTGTTTCTCCTACCAAGGAGGGACCAGGTCACCCAAAACAAGGCCACTAGGCAACTACTGTATCTGCGGATGCAACAAGGGTGGAGAAATAATTATGTTTCGCCGTACTTACTACCACAGGATAGGCTCTAATAGTGCCTCTAGCTCATGTTCAATCGTCTTCACTCTGTGTTGATCCCCAGCAGTACTCTAGATGTCTCTTAGCCCTCTTTAGTTCCCTTAGTTCCTCCATATACCACAGAGAGTTCTGGGAACCATGGGCACATCTCAGAGAGAGGAACCCCTTCCTCCTGTCCAAGTCAGGTCTCGGTAATACACGCCAGGTCAGCCTTTTCATCAACAAACAAGTCATGAATGAGGGTGGCCTTATTGCAGACTCACTTGGTGTTCAGCAGCAGCAGCAGCTGACAACCCAGGGCCTTGAAGGTCTGCCATCTGGGGCCCGGGAGCGAACTCAAAGGGCTGGAATGCACCACAGGAACCATATACCTGTGGCACGGTCCCTGTGGCACATGAAAAAAAAAACCCTCTCTGAGATGTTTATACTTTCCAGTATCCCATATCTGCTAAATAGAGAGTAAATTCTATGCATCTTCTATATTAATACAAGAAAGCTACTTATATTTGCAATCAATTCTGCCATTTCTGATACTGTCCTACCCTACCTTAGGCAGCAGGGAGTCAAGGTCTAGGAAGATACTAGCAACAGCAGAGGGACATATTTTCTAAGTAACAGGAAGGAAAAACGAAGCTTGCTTTTACGCTGTATCAAATGGCGTAACTGTAACAGAACCACCCTATTAATTTTCTTTGAAGTTTTAAAGAATTTAGGATGTGCAGACAGTTCCATGGGACATTACTGGAATCAGTAGATCCATACCTGTCCCCATTTGTGCCTCCTTTTAGTCTATGTAATTATCATACTTTTGATTCGTATTTGAAAACGAACATCTCTAGAAGACTTTATTTACAAACCTACACAGTAGTATTGAACTGGTAAAACCTGAAGCCTTGAATTCAGGATTATATAGATTTTTTTTAGATTTTTTTAAATCCCGCCTTCCTTATTTTTATAAATAAATCAAGGCAGTGAACATACCTAATAGGCCTTCCTCCTCCTATTTTCCCCACAACAACAACCCTGTGAGGTAAGTTGGACTGAGAGAGAGTGACTCAGTCACCCAATTGGCTTTCACGCCTAAGGCGAGACTAGAACTCACCATCTCCTGCTTTCTAGCCTGGTGCCTTACCCACTAGACCAAAGCATGGAAAGTTGCAGAGTTGACTTGTGAAAGTTACTGGATATTACGATTAAGTCAGACAATTTGCAGCGTCACTTCCTTAATGTCAAGCTGTGGAATAGAGCCTGAGTTATAACAAATGACACTGTGTGTTTATGAGGAAGCTTTCCTCTTTCATCACAGCCAGATCCAGGTGTGCCTTGGCTGCCTGCATTGGGGCACTGAGGAAGTAAACGGCATGCTGCATCGGCAATAGAGAAGCAGTTCTATACATTATGGCAAGTGTTATTCCTGCATGGTGGTAATGATTGTTTTTTTGCAGTGGTAAGGTATATATCAAAACTAATCTCTGTGTCTGTGTGTGTGTGTGTTTAAAGAGCAGTATTGAGGCAACCAAATCCTCTTAACAGAAGTAGATTTAGATTAATTAGCCGGTTAATTCAATAGCTACAAACCATAACGGCAGAAGTAATTGCTGTGACAGAGTGGAAGTATATTAGCCAATCTAAGCAAATAATTATGAAGAATTGCAGTGAAAAGTGTTCTGAGCTCTGTTGATATTGGAAAGTCATTTTGTAGTCATGATACTACTTTATTCCCTGTGGTGAATAATGTAAACATAAAAAAACATTCAGCGATTACAAAGTCTTCCTTGTTTGAAGCAGGGTTGCCATGTTGATCCCAAACAAAGACTGATAGGATCCAAAATGATTCAGGCACTTTTAATTGCACAGAATGTGGATAGCAATCTGGTGAACTTTAACAAACAAAAACCTTTATTCAGGAGATCAAGAAATTCACCACAACCTGCAAATAGAACATAATTCTTTACACTTTCTTAGTTTAACTTTATGGGTCTTCAGTACTTCTTTTAACACAAAAAGCTATGAATGAACTTCTAATATGCAGTAAGAGGAGCTATGTTTGATGGCCTGAACACATGTAATTGACAAGTAGAGCACATAATGATCCTACCATGTAACCTGATTAACTAAACCTTATGAAAGAAATACACATTTCAGCTATTTAAATTATTAAAAGCGTATATGCTAAACTTACAGTGAAGTTAGGGGCAGCCCAAACTATGTTTTTGTTTGTGAGCAGACAACCATTCAGATGATTCATGAAGGAACTACAATATCAGGACCACTAACCTTTCATTGGGCTCTTGGAATCTTATAGAACCGTGCTTCCATTGAAAGAAAGCAGTACAGTATGATTGTTCTAAGCAGAGCAGGTGATTCTTATTACTGTATATAATATAGATACTTTCTCTTCATTTGTATGTTTCTTCTGATAGAGTTTTCAGAATATCAATTCTGCTCCTTGTTTGCCATCCACATGTGACTCCCATTGCATTTAAAGTTTTTAAGTAGCATCTTGCCAGGCTTAGGTCTTCCGTTCTTATTTGATAAACATTAGTTCACCACCAAATCTCTTCTTACCCTCTCACTATTGTTAGAAATAGTCTGTTCGTCTGATATTAGGGGAGTGTAATGCTTATGGTAATTTTAAGTATACATATTTCAGTTGCCAGTATTTTTGTGTTAATTTCCCTGGTTTTGTCAGAATCACACCATAAAAAAAAAATCTATTGTGCATTCTTTAGGATTCTGCAAATTATCCCTACATTTTCAAGTTCATTGGATATAAAGCATTCACGGACAACTGACAAACTAAGTAAAAAGAAATTATTTGAGGACTGATGTAAATGTCTGAACTACCCCTTAGTATGTGAAAATAATTGAAAAATATTTTTTATTTTAAAACATTAAAAAGATTTTTTGAAGCAATAAGTATAGCTAAACTTGATTTTAATAAATTAAAGGCTGTAAACTTAAGTTTTTTGATTGATCATTACCATGTTAGCCTTCTTACCTTCTTAATTGAAAAACCCTTAAGTCAAGTTTATAACTGAAGAAGATATTGGTTTGCTTAAAATTGAAATTCTAAGCTCTTCCAGGGACTTAGAACATACAGAAATAACTAAAAGAAATATATGATAAATTGAACCAATGATAAAATGATAGATATATTATATATCTCAGATTAACTCTGTCTTGTGGCCTTTTCTGTGCAAAATTGGTTTTAGCTTTTGCAAGCTGTGGCACAGACTATGAATGAATTAAATTAACAAAATTAGTGTATTCATTTTTAGCTGTTGCTATTCAACAGTAATGTTTTAGGGACAAGAAGTTATTGTCTGTGGGCCCATAGGCCCAATAAAATGTTTTGTTCTGATCTGTGGCAGCTATGCTAAATCTTAATGAAACTTATAAAATATTTCCCTATAATTTTACATACAACATTTACCATAATGTTTGCATTAGTATTAAATTATATGTATTAATATTCCATAATAGTGAAGTCTTTACAGATACATAGGTATTATGTATGGCATCAGTCTGGACTACCAGAATACTGCCTCAGAATTACATGGCTTCAAAGAATGTAGAAATTGTCCATCCCTCGGATGTATACAATCTTTTCCAATATAGTTGGCTCATATATTCATTACTTACTTTATGTTACTAGTTCCTTCTCTTATATAGCAGTGTTTTATGAAATGCAGAAGAGACATACTGAATTTTCTCCTTCTTCCTGTCTTCCTATAAATGGACTTTATAAATTGGGTTTCCTTTAAAATGGTAAGCAGTGGAATTGGACAAGTTCTCCAGAAGAAATCGCAGTCCACAGAGGACTCTTGGTAACTCAAGTTTATTTGCACAGCCACACCATCACATTTTTGGGCAAAAGCAACCAGAGTTGATAAATTGGCTTTGACGTCTTAAGCTTTCTAAGATGCTCTAAATGGAAAATACTACTGATTTTTTTTTTTTGGTAGGCTTTTATCTGTAAGGGTATAATGTTTATAAACACCGTGCCTTTTCAGAGCAGCATTTAGTTTATGTGAGTTCCGACTAAAATGAGAGTGTGATTCTGAAACATGAAAGAGATATCACACTTTAGAATTTTGGCAGATAAGTATGTATATCATGGTATTCATTTGAAAAGCAATAGCTGGTAATGATTTGGTCTCAAAAATCACATGCAACCCAGAGATATGATTCTGAAGTACGTAGAGCTATTATACTTTTGAGGCTAGAAAACAGTGATTTCTGCTGTGATGCTAGAAAAACTTGGTAACCTATATAGATATTTCTATAATTCCTAATTGCTGACATCTAGTTATAATTTTGAAAATTGTTCACAGAAATAAAGTTACATAATTCGTCTTGTTTTTACTTAGGATGCTGGTGAAATGGTTCGTTCATTTGTTGGTGGTTTGGAACTAATAGTTAATCTTTTAAAATCAGAGAATAAAGAAGTTTTGGCAAGTGTGTGTGCTGCTATCACCAACATAGCAAAAGATGAAGAGAATTTAGCTGTTATAACAGATCATGGTGTTGTTCCTTTATTATCCAAATTAGCAAACACAGTAAGTAAAATTTTGTTGCTGCTAGTATTCTGGAATGTACTTTATGTATGTACATTATGGAATGTACTGTCATCTTTTACATTTCTTGCAGTTTGGCTGTTGAAAAATACTCATTTTGTGGTATCATGGAGGAAAAGTGAAACTAGATTTCAGAATCTGGATATTCTGATAAAAATACAATTGTTCGGAGATCCAAAATGTTTTTTTAAAAAAACTGATATAAATTAACAATAAAGCAGTGAAGACAAAGAAGCCAATCCTTTTTCTCATTAAGCTCTATTCATTACATTTTTAATAGTCTCTGTTATATGAAGTATCTTCCATTAAGAAGTCAGGGAATGCATTTTTATGATAACTTATTTTTCCTTTTTGCTTAGAACAATGACAAATTAAGACGTCATTTAGCTGAGGCCATTTCTCGCTGCTGTATGTGGGGAAGTAACAGGATTGGCTTTGGGGATACCAAAGCTGTTGCTCCTTTGGTACGTTACCTGAAATCAAATGACCCAGAAGTTCACCGAGCTACTGCACAAGCACTCTATCAACTGTCAGAGGATCCCAACAATTGCATTACCATGCATGAAAATGGAGTAGTAAAGGTAAGATAGATAGATAGATAGATAGATAGAGAGATAGATAGATAGATAGATAGATAGATAGATAGATAGATAGATAGATAGAATCATTTATTCATGTTCTGATTATCTCTTGGTGGGATTTCTTTAATATATTGTAAGTGAACAAATAATTAAAAATAGTTTGAAAACTGCAATAAGCTACACTAAAGCTATTAGGTTGCTAACTTAGACTGGTCAGCGTATTTGTGTGATGCTAGAACTTTATAAGCTGTGCTGGCTGGCTCCCAGTCCTTTTCTAGGACTAGTTCAAAGAATTGGTATTATCTTAAGATCTGAGTATTGATTCTAAAATATCCCCTCCCACACAGGCCTCGCTAGCTCTTTCATTCATCTTCGGGGTCCAATGCACTTAGGTGAATGGCTATCAGAAATGGCCTCCTCTACAATGGAATTCAAGTTACACAATATTCTTGCTTGGTGACCACAGTTATCCTAGGAACTTACAGAATGCTCTCCCTTTGTGCCTATCCTTTTCTACTTGGCATTTTATACTTAATAATTTAATTATTTTTTTATGTACAAGCCTTTGGTAGTTATATATTTTATATTCCATTTTTCCCTATGGTGGTGATTATTATCATTGTATTTATTCTCTGTTGTAAAAGCTTCTGTAGTCTGCTGGAAATAATAGTAAATTAGACAACCTGTGACCCACTGGGTCATAGTTTCAGAGATATTTCCTTACATAAACAGAGAAAAAAAGAATGACCAAGGGCAAAAAAGCAGTGGGAGTATTAACAACTTATAGCTTGCTGCCAGCTTCCCCACTGACTTTGCTTGGGGGAAGCTAGCAGGGAGTGTCAGAAATCTTCCTCCCTCCCTCCCTCCCTCCTTCCCTCCCTCCCTCTGTATAATATAGGCTTGCACCATTTGCCCTCCCCTCATGACCCTCAGGAGAGCCCCAGTAAAGCCTCGTCCTCCTCCTCCTAGGCTGACCCATGGAACTGCCTGCCACTTTGCTGGGGGGAGGTGGAACAAAGGGAGCTGCGGACCGTGAGGAAAACTGCACCCCTGCTCCCCATTCTGGTGTGCCCCCAATGGCCCCCTCCCTCAAGGGAGGAAGACAACTCACCCATTGACCATCGGCACCCCCCAGTAGCCCTATCTCACCAGCAGGCATGCAAGTTGCTCCCATATCCTTCCCTCAATGCCCACTGCCATTAAGAGATTTCAGATTTCTGCCTTGTTTCCAAAGCAGCCAATTGGCACTCATCTGTTGGGCCTTGCTGCCAGCCGATTGGGTGTAGGTGACAGAGGGAGGCAGGAAAGAGATTGGGGATACGCCTGTGACAATCACATGACCTGGGCTGACCACAGCAGCACAGCAGTGCTGAAGCAACCACAAATTTCCCAAATTTCAGTCCCACAGGAGTAATGGGTCCCAGATTTTGGATGCATTCTGTAAGTTAGCCCATCTGAGGTACCTTGGTTCAAAAATTGTTGCCCTGTGACGCACCATTTTGCCCAGTTGAAGGTTATAGATGCGAGAATTTTAGTAATATATAGATAAATAGTTTCTTCTTCTACTTCTCAAGATAAAAAGAAATAGTTTTTTGATCCAATGGCAGTGATACTTCAATTTGTTGATTGCTTTTTAAGTGGTGAAAGAACATGAAGTTCATTAAATCCTTTTACCGCTTTAATTTCTCTGCACGTAACTAGAAAAAAACAAAAACAAAACATGCGACCCTGCTATCACTCAAAATTCCTCATCCAATTCTACGTTAGCTAAACTATGCTGTACTTTGCCTCCCAGCAATATTATCCCACTTAAATGTTTGAATAGGTATAAGTAATTACCACTGAAAATCTTCTGCATCTGTTGAACTAAGGAGGATTTTATAATTGACTGAAAGGCTTCAAATCATGTCACATAACACTCAGCTTTGGAAGAATCAAAAGAATGAATGTCTCTCTATCCTTTTTTCAGTAAGAAAAACGGACTTTTATAATATGCATGTAACTGTTTTTTAAAATGTTTTAAACCTGAAAATATTCAGTTTCTAACACCAATAGGATGGCAATTTTCCATATTGTTTGAGAAGTGATCTTTAATGTTAGGGCTAATCTTATGTATGTTTCGCTAGGGAATGAGAGTAGCTATATTTTAATTTTGTGGAAATTACTCAAGCCTAAATATATACTTTTTTTCAAATAATTTTATTAAGAATTATAAATGAAAAAAATAAAGCCAATACAAAGTACAAAAAATACAAACATAAAAATACAAACAAAAAAAGGGTGTGTGTGGAAAAGAAAAAAGTAAGAAATAAGAAAAAGAAGTAACTTTCCCCTTCACCCCAGCAAGAAAAGACAATTTTAATCGCTTATCACCATCTCTAAATGCAACATGATCTTTCTTCTCCCCATAGCTCAGCTCTTAAGTAAAAAAACAAAATCCAAATGCTTCATCAATCGCTCTTTGTCAGCAAAAGTCTAGTAAGGGCAACTAGATATAAGTATTTTCCTCTTTCAGGCCTGATCAAACCAGTCCACCTTGTATTCCTTCCTGAATTTTTAAAAATATTTTTTAACCCCTTCAAAGTCCAAGTGGTAGTTTGCTGGTCATCTGTGTCTCAAGGCAAAAATCTTTCAAAACTGTAACAAATTTCTTTTGTATATCCAGTAAGTAAAGTTTATCCTTTTGCTTGTCACTTGTAATAAAGTCCTTCAAAACCTTAACAGAGCTCTTTTGTATATCCAGTAAGAAAAAATTATCCAAATCAGTTTCCTGGTTTGATATCTGTATATTCCTTTAGGGAATAAGTCATCCATCAGATCCATTTGTGTTACATTTAAGTCCTCCTTCAAAGTAATTTCATAAACATCCATTGCAATCTGTTGTTCTATAACTTCATTACAACACACTCTGCCCATTTTGCCAAGCAATTGATCCATTCTATCAGGAAGCTTGGTAGAGAGATATTCAAAAACTTGCAGTATAGATTTCTGCTCCATATTCTTTATCCTCTAGCTCCCTCTAGTATCCAACCTTCAAGGTGAAAAAGCCAAAACAATCAAAAGCAATCACCATTTTCCCACAAGAAAATATCTGCTAATCAATTCAAAGCTATAATTCCAAATCTCTCTGGCCCCTTAATCTGTTGTTAACTTTCCAAAATCCATATACTAAGCACCCTTTTGTTGCGTAGTCCAAGAAATCATCGATTTTCAAAGCTTTTAAAATCAAATTTACACCATCATCCTCTAAGGAGGAGGAAACTCACCCAAAGAATAGAATAAAACCTTGGTGGCCCGAAGAATCATAATCTCTCTAGTAAACAACAATAACCAAAAAATTATAATCCAAAAAAATACTTAAGAAATGAGGCTCGATCAAGCTTAATGTCTGTAAAAGGCTCCTTTGAGAGTGTGAGCTTGATGAAATCCCAACTCTGAGCTCCTCCACTCATAAGCTGATCGCAAAACAGCAGTTTCCACAGTCTACTCATAAGGAGTGGCTGTCCAGAGTCACATGGATAATCTCAACGATCTCTCCTTACGGGGAGATTTTGCTCGTCTGGATCCAGCATCCAGCCGCGATTCTTCTCGCAAATGCGGTCCTGCTAACCAGCAGGATGTCAACTCCCCATGGCACTCACAGGAAGTCCTCAAGCCTAAATATATACTTCAAATACACTAGAAAGTATGGGCCTGTTTATATGGGTAACATTCTCTGTTTAATTTGAATACTTCCATACTTTCTTTGTTTGATTTAAAAAGTCACAGTTGGATCCTGCATATTAAATTTGGGGAGTCTTTTTTTGCAGTGAAAATGTACCACTAACTATGAGCATTGCACAATAACAGGTAGATAGTAGTGCTGCTGGCCTACATACTATCAATATCGATAAGTAACAGTTATCTTTCATCAGGCTGTGATTCAGTTCGATGGTTGGCTGCAAGAATTGATGGAGCAATGAAAATATAGTAATACAAATTATACACGGAATTAACTATGTCTTATGCTGACCTCTTCTGAAGATTCAAGATTCAGTAGGTGGCAGTACCAAATGACTTTGGCTTCTCTCAGAAAAACTAAGCAGGGGGTAGTATCTGGTTAGTACTTAGATGGGAGACTGCCAGAAAATCCTAGGGTTGTAGGCTAGACTGGGAAATCAGTAGCAAATCACTTCCATGTAGTTTTCATGATAACATTATGTCTGGCTGGGGACAGTCATCACAAATTAAGCTAAACTTCAGAGAGTTTTTGCTTTCTGTGTTGTAATTTATTTTTGCTCAAAAGTATACCATCTGCATGTATTACCTGAGTTCATATCCAAAGTAATGAAGATGGAAGAGAAATTTTGCCTCATTGTTGTTATAATATAGAACCTATGCTTTTGGGGGGAGTTATTGCACAGTTAAGAACACAATTACTTATAATTTAGTGGAAAGCAGTACAAAGTATTACAGCAAGATTTTTTTTTTTTTTGGTAACTTCTTGGTAATTTACTAGTGCTTCTTCTAAACAGTGGGTTGCCTTGAACGTTACTCCTAGATTTTCATCCTTCCTCTACTGGCTGTTACATGGTTATCTTCCTCTACTCAGTTCCTTTCTTTTAACCCTGATACCATTACTGGTATGTTGTTATCTGCATTATTGCTAGGTTCATTGTGGATAGGGATTAGTTTAGTAGTTGTTGAGGATCATGGCTTGTGGCTGCTTAGCAGTTGAAATCTGCCTCTCCCCAGACAAAACCACTGTGCCCATATTCATGATCTTCAGTAAGCTTCTTCAGTGAGCAGGAAAATCTTTCTCATCCAAACCCAGTGCTCCACATTGACTGAAACAGATTGATGGTCACTGACCAAGTGTGGTCACTGAGCACATGCTTAATTAAACCATTAATTATTCTCAATGTTCAAGATCAGTTCAATTGTTCTCAGTGTTCAAGATCAGCTCTCAAGATTGGACTTCCAGGGGAGGTATTACGAACTGAAGACAGCTCTACAAAAGTGGAGCCAAGGACTGCAGCAAATACCAAGGAACTGATGAGTAGACCAGTTCTTTGGAACCTCTCTGGATAAGGAGAGGATGAGAGATTGCCCACATCTGCTCCGGAGGCTGCTTCTCGTGAGGAGACCACAGGACAGTGGTTCCTATGGGTTTGAGCACCGGGAGACAAAGGGATTAACCATTTTGCTCTCAACCAGAGTGTGGCCTTTAATGGACACTAAGTTCGCAAACCTCACTTTGTAATCACTTTCAGAAATTGCCTATTAACTATTTTAAAGCTATTAGAGAACTTCAGAACAACAAGTTTGAAAAGTCTTCATCGGGTGAGTCTATCTTCAACTAACAAAATAAAAATTAATTATAAGCTTAAGAACTTAAAGAATCTAAAATAAACAGTAAAAGCTAAATAAGATTTTGATCTTAGAAAGTTATAAATGGACTAAGGGTCCAGATAAATTCGGAATATTGAAACTTTTAGAATAAGATTTTGGAATTAATTGTAATTCCAAAGCTTCTAGTGGGAGATAGATCTATTTTGGTTTTTGGAAGACAGAGATAAGCAATTTCATGATTTAAAAACTGGACACTATTGGGGACTAAAGACTAAAGGGAGAGGAAAAAAATACAAGCCTATAAAATACAAAATGTCATAAGAATGATAATACTGAAAATTCTGATACTGATACTTCTGGCAACTCTTTGTGGACTTTCTGCTGATACCAGGACTGAAAAGATGATGGTTTATGCATTTGTCTATAGGTAAGGGATGGTATATGGAATGAAGAGATAATTGTTTGTAACCTTTAGAGGGGGGAAGAGTTACTAAATTTGTTTATACTTGTTGTGATGAAGATTGAAAGTCACTTCTTTATATATTTATTTTCTCTTCATTATATTCTTACTTTTCTCTTTTGCTTTTGTTTCTTTTTTCTTCTTCCTTGCACCTTTTATTCTTTCTCTTCTCTTCTCTTTAAGTTTAGTTTATATTAGATTTTACTTTTATAATCAAAATTCTTAATAAAACTTATATGTATGTATGTATGTATGTATGTAAAGATCAGTTCTCAAGGTCATGTTACAGACATACCAAATACCTCATGAGACCTGTCATGTTGTGAGTAGACATCTCTGTTTCAGTTCATTTTTGCAGCTTTCGCAAATATTTCCATTGACAAGCTGACTAGTACATTTAGTATATATCATTAATTTTTGTAATGATAATATATCTGGAGACTGGATTACAACAAAAGATTCCACTAGATTGGATAGGGTGGGCTCACTCCAGGTACCCTCTATTAAATGTTGGTGAGAGCAAGGAAGTAACTATTTCCCATGGCTGCTCTTACCCTATAGAACAGCCTCTCCCTTGAGATGGGGGGTGGGGGCTACTGTCCTTGCCTTCCAGAAAGAAAGCTGTTAAGGCCTGACTTTTCCCTCCAGTGTTGGGCCAGGATGGGAGGTGAGACCAGCATTTTTGTTTTTGAGTGATAGTGCTACGGCATTGGTGGTATGTTAAGAGGTGGTTGTTTTTTTTAATCTTGTCTGTTTTATTATTTGTATATCCATTTGTTAGCTGCCTAGGATTATTTTATATGATATGGGCGGCCATATAAACTGTTCTAATAAATAAATAAGCTAATAAAGTACGATTGAAAGCTGATTTACACAGGCAGATAGGCCACTGCAGATGTAACTCTATGGGGAGAACATTTGTATTAGATGTCATCTTTAAAGCAACTTCCTTTTTGAAGCAGGGCTTAGAGGGCAGGTTTCAAGTAAACAGCAATAACAGCATATGTGAGACATGTTATTTCCAGTCTAATCCCTAGTAAGGGACAATAATGCTGATGATTTTATTATTATTGTTAGTCTCCACTTTGGTAGCTTTTTAATTTAGGAACATTTGGAAAAAAAAACTGTATGTTGGCATCCTCTTCTTGGCATGTTCTGAATATCTTTTAGTCTTCTAAAAAGAAGTCTGTCCCACTAAGCTGTAGGTTTGTTGGAGCAGTTCAACAGAAGCTGTGCCCTGCAGCTCTTTCAGTGATAAATGAGCCATTTCAAATAAGTGGAGCTGCAGCCAATTTATGCAGAAGGAATCATTAAAGCGTTTTTAAATAGATAGTTTTGAAGGTTCAAAATGTATAAACAAGGTATGCTAAACCCAAATATATACTGCAAATTTTAATGGAAAAGGTTGCTGCTCTTTGACTCTTCCAACTTTAACAGAATTTGCCAAAAAACCAAAGAATCTGGCAAGAGCCATAGATAACAGTTCCATCTTTCATCTAGGTTTCTCTTCTGTATTTATTTTGTTTTAGAGAATGCAGGGAATGTCCTTTTTTTCTGACTTGGCACTTTTATCTAAACCACAGAAAATACATTGAGCAGCTTCTTGCAATTGTCTAAAAACAAATTCCAGTTCAGGAGACTTTATAGAAAAGTCAGGCTGGGATCCAGTTCAGGAGACTTTGTAGAAAAGTCAGGCTGGGATCCAGAGAGCCCTGTGCACAACTGGAAAACATTTCTGTACGTCCATAGAGGGGTCACTGATTTTCCATAAAGCTACAGAAAATCCTCTGATCCACATATGTAGCTTTTTAGGAGTAAAAGAGGGATTTTGGTTGTAAGAAGACCCGCTGTGCAATTGGCATGCCCATTTGGATTACTCCAGTGTGGGTGAAAAGCAAAATTCCCCAAGGAGTATTATTTGTAAACACCGCTACCTTAAAAAACAACTGTACAGTTAATAAAATGAATTTCTTTTCATTAGCAGATATTGGGCTTAGCACATTGAGGCAAGGTGCCAGGTAATTATTTTTGGCAATGAGCTGAGCAAAAATAGTTTCCTTGAGGGGAAAAAAAGCATTCACAGAAGCTGAACATAAGAAAAAACAATAATAATGTATTTCAGACTTCTTGACTAGTCTTTTTGGCAATCATTAAAAATATGATACATTTCTGCCTGAAAACAGCAAGTTTAATTTTACCAATTAGCTGAAGATTGTATGTATTGAATTAACGCTCTGGCTGCTTTCTGTCGTAATTAAGCATCAGAACACATTTGTCGATATCTTCTTTCAAAATGGTGTGTTGAGTTCTTGGGGCGATTCCTACAGAGTCTAGCTTTTATCATCTCTTTGATAGTACATCATATTATAGGATATTTTTACACATTTAAAATGTTTGTGTGTTTTTATATACTGAAAGCAGCTGTTAGACATTTACTTTTATAGAAAGGAAACTGGTGAAGGAAACAGTCTTATTTTACAGAAAAGTCTTCATGTCTTTGTAGATGCAGAAGAAAGGAAGGAATGCATTTCATTCCTTACGGCTTCTTTGCCAGCTTGTTGTTTGGCAACTCCAAGCAAGTGATGGATATACATTTATTTGCAGTCTTTCAGTCATGCAACACCTTTAAAAATCTTCAGTCTTGTATGAGTTTTGAAATCCAGCAGCTGGTGGGGCAGTTTAGGGCTGAATAAGGCCACAAGGATGGATTTTGCAATGCTTCCTTTCAGAACTAGTCTACAGGTGGCAGAATTTTCTAATAATATTTGTGATCCCTTAAGCTTGGAAATCTTCACAATAGCTGAATTTGATTTTTTTTTTTTAACCCATCAATTATATGTAAATTTCAATTATTTTTTTCCTTTCCCCTTTTTTTTTTAGTAACAGGATTTTTAGTATCGTAATTTTCTTTACAGGCGTTAACAAGATCAGATACTTGGTTGTTGATTATGTGTCATCAAATCAGTGTTGACTTTTATTTACCATGGAGATAGACCTTCTCCAATATGATCTGTCCCAGCCTGCCCATTCAGGTCTTCCAGTGGTGGACCCATCACTGCTATAATTGAGTCCATAACATCCTGTTGTTAACTGAGCTATTGACTGAATCACTCTACCATCACATATTCCAGCAAACAGCAGCAATACCCATCTGAATTAGGTAAAAATAGTGTATTTACTAGTATTTCTGTTTTCATTTCAAATACACTGAGAAATAGCTTTTAAAAAAATTGTTCAGTGTCTTAGACCTGGTTGTCTAAAGGCTGTGTATCTTACAGAGTCTTTAGGCAGCTCTTTTAAGTAGGGATTGGAAAACATTCAGAGTACTGTAATAAAATGGTAGCAAGACTAGCATTTAATAACCATGATTCCATAATTATTTTCCTTTCCTTCCTTCCATTAATCTAAACAAAAGAAATTTTTACACACAAATATGAAGGAACTAAAGTGAACTAAATATGAGAAACAGAATCTAAAGCAGATAAAATATGAATGAAGAAGATGCTAATGGTTGAAGAAGGTGCACCTCATGGTGAACTTGAGTGGATGTGAAGAAAAAAGCCACAGGTCTGGAAAATCCAATCTCTTTTAATGCTTATGACACATAGTAGAGGAAGAACTAATTTCTGTTTTAATTTTAGTAAAAATAAGCTTTCAGTAAACTGAAACAAGCATGTTTTGTGTCTTTGAATATATTTATCCAATGTGTTAGACCAAATGCCTTCTTTGTATCTTAATCAGCTCTCAAGAAAATACAAATATAGGAAAAAGGCACTTAAGATAAAAATGTGTGAAAATATCTTCAGTTTCAAGATATCAGGGCAGCCTATTGCTTTTCAGAGGATGAACATTATGTCCCATAAGATTCTGTTTACTCTTGGACTAATTTTGGTGATTTGTGCCAAATTATTGTGCCAAAATTCTCAAAGTCATATGCAGTCTCCAGCCGTCTAGAATTTAATGATGTAGAATATTTTTTCAAATTAAAATTTAATTGAAGAATTATACTAGGCAACATCTCTGCCCACAACCTGATCCACCATGAATTATTTTCCTGATTGTAGAGCTTTCCTCTTTTTTATCCAAGTGAATAGAACAATGTTATAGAAAGAAATGGGCAGCTGTTATTGGGGAAACATGTTTATAGGCTATACGCATAAACCTGGAGCAATGCAAGCCATGCCAGGATGGTACTCTTCTGTATAGCAGAGTCTACCCAACAGCACCTGTCAACAGTTCCCCATCAGCTAATCTTAGACAATGAGAGAGTAAGAAAATAAGTGAGAATAAGAAAGATGAGTGAGTGAGCAAAAAGACTGAGCAAGAGAGCATAAGAGAGATAATCTGTGGATTATCCGTAGGGCGAGTGGGGACTTCTTGGTTAACTAAGAAAAGTGGAGAGCTTCCAACCCACCTCATGGATCAGGTTCTGAGTAATGCCTACATCTATGGGCAGTTTTTAAAACAGTATGCCAATCCCAGAAACTGTAATAATTAAAAGTATATAAACTGTTTGTTTTGCATTAAATCAATACACATGTTGTTTACATACTAATATATGTCATCCATGACTGATAGTCTGTGATATATCCTTGCAGGCAAATCGGCTTATTGTAGTTCAGTATTTTAATTTAATTTAATTCAGTATAATCCATGTTTTGTTATAACTAACCGTTCTAAGGACATAAATGAATTATATATCCTTTAGACCAGGGGCCCTCAAACTTTTTAAACAGGGGGCCAGTTCACAGTACCTCAGAATGTTGGGGGGCCGGGCTATTTATTTATTATTAAACTTGTATGCCGCCCATCTCCCCCAACGGATGACTCTGGGGGGCTCACAATAGTTTGAAAAAAACATGAATGAATTCTTATGCACACATTTTATTTGTAGTACAAAAAAAAAACAGGAAAAAAACAATACAATAATTAAAATAAAGAACAATTTTAACCACCATAAACCCCACCCTGCATTGGTGGTCAGTGTCCGTAAATGTTATCCTCCCCCCATCCCAGCCCCCCCACCCCCTGCCCCCCGCATTATTGGTCAGTGCCAGTGGCCATTCTCCTACTTGAGGGGCAACCACACAGTCCAAATGGAGAAAGTAATAGGGCGCCCTGGATCCCACCTATCACCCTGCACAGAGGATCCCTACCGCAGAGTATGAGGAAGTATGAGTTGAAGTGCCACTTTTTAAACCCTCCCCCCCCCTTGTCTTGGTGCCACAATTCTTTATCACCTGGTGGTGACCTCGTTCCTTCCTCCCACTCATAACATAGCTCCAGCCTAAATTGCCCATATAAGGTTAAGTACCTCTGCGTCCCAAAGCACTATCCCAATTACAACCATTAACTAACATCCCCCCTCCCTAGTCAGGAATGGCAGAATCCAATCAAGCAAACACCCATTGACTGCTACAGCTTTTTAAATTGACATTTGGTTGATGCAGGTTCTGACAGTAACTTTGGGGACTGAGCATAACCACTGAATGAATGGTTGTTAAGCGATGACTACCTGTACAAAGAATTTGAGATGATGGAACAGGTCTGGGCAAGGAAGAGGAGTTTGGATATAAATGCAAGGAACAAAAGAGAAGAAAAAGTGAAACAGAAACTGAGTACAATGCTTTCTGCGGTCCTGATAATTTGCAAAGAAGTAGGCTGACCTGATTTCCAAAAATAAAAACTTGGATATACGAATATTAAAAATGCATACATGTATACAAATCTACAAGTCAATTTCCCCAGTCACAGGCAAAAATTACCAGAAAAAAAAAGGACACAAAGATGTTTAGAAGAGCTTCTCTGGAATGAAGCGATTTTAAGTAGTTCCAAACATTCCTGTTCCCTGTTGTGCTTTTACACTCTGTGAAAAATTATTTCCAGGCCAAATTAATTTAATAAATGACTAACAATCAATTGACCACTCTCTCCATCATAAGGCTATCAGACCTGATCTCCAAAAATCCATTAGTTGTCAGCAAAGAGATACAGGAAACACTAACTTTGCTTCTTATTCTGGATTTCTGCAGACTAGTACTAATCAATCAGCCAGTAAAATGGATAATGGAATAGCTTCATTCCCACGTTCCCTTCCACCATAAGGTACCCCGAGACTTGATGAGTAATGGAAAGACATCATTTCTTTGGCTACTTGTTCCCATACTGTTCTGCCTGCTCTACCTTGAGCCCTCCCATTAGTTCGAGGATGCCTTCCCCAAAATCAGGACTGTCCCTGTAAAACTGGAATTTAATCTTGGAAATAAGTTTCAGGCACTGATAGTGCCTTCTGTTGACTAAAACCTAGTCATGGCAGCAGGTTATTGGGAATATTTTAATGACATTCCCAAAGAAATCCATTGTGTGGGTAAAACAGGAAGGAACATAAAATGCAAACGCGAAGCACCATGAGAACGAGGCTCCTGCCGTTCTCCAGATAGGGCGCCTGTACTCATGAGAGCTGGGGAAGACCAGATGGTTTCTGAGGGATTGCAAGAACGGGGTGGGCAATTGGGAGAAAGAATGAGACAAGCAGCTTGGAGAATGACACACCAATCACCCTGCACAGAGGATCCCTCCTGCAGAGTACGAGGAGGAGAGCCGCCGGACCCGGTATACCTGTAATGTAGAAGAGTCCGGCTCTGCTATCTCCCTCCTCATGCCTCGCCTGCAGCTCCCGATGCAGCCCTGACGCTTCCACTTCTGAGAGACAGCGGCGGCGGCCAATCAGGCGGGCGGGCCGGATAAATGACCCTGGCGGGCCGTATCCGGCCCACGGGCCGTAGTTTGAGAACCCCTGCTTTAGACCTTTTCTTTCCTTCTCCCTTTAATATTGCTTTTTGGCTATTGTAACGAGAAAGAAGAATCCTCTTGATTTTACTATTTCTTAAGAAAGATTCATGCCATTTGTCAGCACACACAA
Source organism: Liasis olivaceus (assembly GCA_030867105.1). Classification (NCBI taxonomy): domain Eukaryota; kingdom Metazoa; phylum Chordata; class Lepidosauria; order Squamata; family Pythonidae; genus Liasis; species Liasis olivaceus. Next base: position 16,832,799 of record CM061351.1, read on the forward strand.
GATAATTTTAATTTAGGATGAATGCAAATCCTACTTTGGCTTTAGCATCCATTCAAACAACACAAGAAGCTCAAAAGCAATTCAATCCTCAGGTACCTTTAAATAGTTTATACTTGGTCAATATTATTAAAAAATGGATTGGCACCTTCTTGGTAGCCATTTCTGGTCTCTGAAATGAACTCCTACTTGAATTGAGAGAACTATCCTTTGTGATGGCTTTTTAAAAAGCCTTACAGCACATTTTAATACAGGTGTTTGTTGATAGTTTTCATTTAATATTTAATTGTTATTTTCATATTTTTACCCAGTTGTATAATTTATTGTAAATTGTTATAGGACACCAGGTAATAAATGTAATAAGTGACAAGTAATTGTCAGACTTGAACACAAATGATGTTTTTCTTAGCCTTCAGAATTCCTGAATCACAAGTTTTAGAAATGAACCTTCATTCACTTTTATCCCCATTGGCAATTTTAGTGAGCATATGGCAAGATATTTCTTACTGCTCCTAAGAGGGAGAAAAACAGAAAGCAACCAACCATCTCCTGCTTATTCTAGGGTGAAGAATTAGCAGCATTTTGGTTTAATGCTTCCTTAGATTGTATGCCAAAAGTTAGGTTCCAGCCCACATGGGAATATCCCAGTGTCCATTTTCAACTGGAATCTGTTCACTTTTGACCACAATATTTGGAGGCCAAGTTCTCTTTCAGCAATATACGTATTCCAAATATTATGTTATCCTGTATTAGTTGAGAAGAAAAAGAATGGAATTAAGTAGCAATGAAATAGTAACTGAGTTCTAATCCTATTTATTTTTGGACTGTACCACATGTATTATTTATCATTTAATTGAAACAGAAGCTTTTAAGGGGCAAATTATATGTGTAAAATAACACATAAACTTGGATGTCTCAGATGTTTCCAGTCTTTGGTTGTTGAAAACAAGCACTGGCTGTATCTAGATTGATACTTTTTTGAATGGATTTTGACCATATGTTTTTATTCAAGGCAGTTTTTTTTATTTATGTAAATTTTTGGAGTATAGCTAATAAGTCCACCCCCTTCCTAATTAGAAGGTCAAGGAATTCAACTTTGTTATAATAACAAGTGGGAGAAACAAGCTACTACTGAATTGAAAAATAAAAATTCAGACAGCAATTTCTAGCATCACTTAAGAATAATAAGCCACAATTGTATGTTTTTGGCAGTATATATAATCTTAATATATATTTATAAAGATGTAGAAGAAATTCCTGGATGAGGACATGCTATTTATTTAGGTAGCCAAGTTAGCTCTGATTGGCAGCAGCTTTCCAGAAAAAGAAAGTTCTTCACACAAACCAGAAATTTCAAAGCCTGGAACATTTTGCATGTAAAATCTGTGTTCTCCTGCTTATCAGTGGGTCCTCTCTAGGTCAAATCAGAAGAAACTATTTTTTAAATTGTGTTAAAAATAAATGGTTATTAATTTTTTTAATTGAATGCATTTTTAACTATACAGATAATATAAAAAGTAAAAAGACAATGATTTAATCCATATTTCCAGCTTGTGAAATTCTCAGCCTCCTAATCTCCTGGATCCAGGTTCATTCCACAATAGGTGGACACATTTCCATTGAAATAAGGACTCCTTTAGAGCAAATAATCTCAATGTCTCCCACCCACTGCATTAGTTCATTGTTTTAGCAAATTTAACAAAATAAACTAATTCAAATTGTATTTATTCTTTCATTTCCTCACAGTGCTTATTTAGCCACAAGTGGAAAGTTTGCTTCCAAAATTTTCTTTAACATTAGGAATTATAGATTAGTTCTAATATTTTGCATATAAAGTTCTAGCAGTAGTAACCAAATATATTTCTAGTTCTCTATTTAAAATTAATTCATTAATGTAGAATCTGTATAACTTGTATTGATCAACAAAAACTGTAGAAGATATAAGTGAGGCACATTATCTTGAAAAAGCTTCACACCAGCTAGAGGTTGGCATTTTCAGTAAGAGCTTATCAGACAACTTTATCTATTAACTCTGGTTATTTCCTATGTTAAAGAATAATTCCTGTTGAACATGCCACATCATATGTTCATTAAATCAATTTTTCAAAATTCTAAGTGATCTTAGGTATATATATATATATATATATATTAAAATCTTATATTAAGTGGCCTGGAAGAGAAATGGGATGAAATTGAATTATTTACAAATGATTTCAAAGAGATTTGTCTAGTAAAAACCATTTATTTTAATGCTACTAAATAACATATTTTAGGGGAAGAGAAATAATATTGTTTTGATCACAAGAATCTGGCAGAATGATTTCATTACCAAGCCCAAAAACATCAAAAAGAGTATTACCCTTTTTGTTTGAGGTTTATTATTAAGATCATTAGGGAAAGCAAAAGATAATCTGTGAACATACAGTCTATAATGATAAATAACTTGTAATTTCCTTGTTTTATGTCAAATTTAAGGCTTTATGGAAACCACTATAGGTACACTATGTACATGCATATCTTTGGTTTTGGATCAGGCATATGATATATTTCTGCCTTTAACTCATCTGTTGGGTTCACAGGGAAATTGCTTCATGAGGCAACATGTAGCTGTTAAAGCTCATCAGAACTGCAGATTGTGGCAGAAAATAAAAACAGGAGATGACATTCAGGAAGTGAATGGAGAAAGGCACTTCAAAAAAGATAAGAAGGAGTTTATGGGAAGAAGGCACACCAAGCTGTGCTTTATATAATCCATCAAGGAAGCATAGCAATGCCAGGCTCTTAAAACACCATCTATTCATGTCATTGATAAATTTCAGTAGGCTCTGTATTTGGTAGATTTGATTTGCAACTCTGGAGTCATGTTCATTCTGTAATAACAACAAATTATTAACAGCTGTGAGTTGATTAGGAGCCTTTTGGTTGGGCTCATATAATTAGTGTCATAGTCGATTTATTTGTATATTGCATTTTTCACGAACAGATTGAATTTGAAGGTTGTTCAGATGCAAATACCACCATGTATCAAACAGATTACATTAATGTAATTACTGTCCAGTTAAAAGCATATCATTTTTAAATAACCAGAAGACAAATCAGTAGGCCAATTAAACATTTCCAATAGCAATAGCAACATTGTACTCAAAAAGCATTTGATTCAACTATTCACATTCTGAGCTTTTCTGCATAAAGAGGTTAGAGGGACCATGGAGTGCTTTGGTCAAACCCCAACTTGCATACCATCACCATGAGGCAACCACACCACGCTTAATGACGATAACGTTTTCTCTAATTGAAAACATGCATTTTTTCCCCAGTCAAGCACACCTCTTGTAGGTTTCTTCAAAGATCTATTCTTCCCCTTCCTTGAGGGCAATACTACTATGAGGTGAGATCCACGCTTTCTCTGAGAATTTCAATTTTCCTCTAAGAAGTTATTTTTGTGTGGGTACAGCAAAGGCTAAATCAACCCCCATCCCAAACCTTTTCAAAGATTAGCTTAAAATACTGAGCAGGTTCCAAAGGCTGTGCACTTTCATTCTTTTATACAGGTACATTATTCTGATTACAGTTATCTTATGTATCAACAGTTGGATCATGTGTGTGTAAAGGGGAAAGAAACCATCTCCTTTCTTGAGAGGAGCATTGGCTGCGTAGGGATATATACAGTAATCTATCCTCCCTCACTTACCCAACCTTTTTTCAATAGACTTCCTTTGTGAACAGCTAGGGACACTTTCTCATCTTGTTCACATAGCAAAGGAGCAAGTTGGAGAGGGGAGATAAGGAATAATGAATGAATGACTATCTACAGAGGACCCCATATCTAAAGGTCATAAATTTCTTTCTCAAAGAAAATATTTCAATATCAGCAATTGGGAGAGTTTTCACATACAGGTAAATGGATTGCCTGAAAATCCAAGAGTTTTGGGGCTTTCCTTATCAATATAAAAGGAACAGTTTACCCATCTGCTGAAGCCAGAGCTGGGAGATCAATTCCTGATGCCCATCTACTATCACTAAGTGTTTGTTGTTTTAGTTTCATAGAAACGATTTTTTTTTAGTCACTTGGTTTGACCCGTTGACTCATCTGAGTCTTGTAATTGTACTGCTAGCATTGATGCATGAGTATCTTACTTCCCTGCAGTAAAACTGGCATTTGTCTTTGAATTATATTTCTTTTCTCCCAACTGTTGTAAAGCTAGTGAATGACAGTGTCTAGTTTTTACATTTGTGTTAACTTTCTGCTTGTATATGTAGCTGCTCATAATGTTATATAATGCAAGCGGTATGAAAAATATGCATAAGAATTGAATGGTAACATATTTTTATGGTTGAATTCAATGTTGTTTGCATTCAGAACACTGAAAGTTGCAGGTTTGAAAAAATTATTTTTAACTAAGATTATGTGCTTTAAAACCCTGAGGTAGCCACAATAAAAATTTAGGAGACTTTCTTAAATCTGAATTGATCACACAGCTCCTTTCCATTAAATGTGTACATTGGGTCATGAATTTAGTACACAGTTGCTGTGCATGTCCAAGGTTGTAATGGGTGGCTCACTTAAGTGGGGGTCCCCCATAATCCCTATTCTTTTATCCCTACCCACTCCTGTGGAAAGATTTTGGTAGCTGGGCTGCTATTCTTTTATGGAGAAAATTCCTTTGTGTGCCTTTATTCAGGTGGAAAAGAGTGAAAACCTGCTGTCTGTTTTCTTACCATTTTGTAGCTAGCAGAGTGGCTAGGTAGATTGGCTTAGGGATATTCACAGGGTGTGGTCAAAAAAGTCAAGATGGTGGCAGAACCATGGGGACATCTCTGGATAGACTAAAGAGTGGGAGGCTAAATTCCCATTGAAATCCAGGGTGTTTATTATGTAGATTAAAGTTTAGGACTCAACTGAGATTTGAAGAGAACGGGAGAAAATATTCTGAATCATAGCTAATCATCCAGAAAGAAATACATATCCAGACACACACACACACACACACAATAGTGATAAAACAAAATAAGTCTAAGGATAGAAAGCAATTGCTCAGACAAGTCCATAAGATAAATTTAAAATAGGATTCCACTTTGCATCTAGTTCCACATTTCCCCAGATGAGTATTTCCTTCTGATTTTCCAACCATCTGCTGGGTTGGGATATTTTTCTTACCTGGCTGGAACCAGACTGATAAACTCCACTGTCTTTTTTCAGAAAGGAAGACAAAAGAACTAAGGTAACGTGGGCTTTTTGGTTATTCTGTCCTTTTCTTAAAGCTCACCTGAGAAGGAAAACTTCCTGGCCCTGATTGGTTGTTCAGAGTCTGAACAGAGTTTAGTGGTCTCTGCACACCATCTAAAACAGGTTTAGTTTTTGATTGATCAGGTCTTTTGCATTTGAACCTTTGGGGCTATTTGCTTCCCATTCATGACATAAATCTGTTGGCCAAAGTTATAACAAAAACCGGATTAAAGTTCTATTGCTAGAGAGTAACAGTTTTAAATAGAGCCATTGCCATTCAGGGGCGTCTAAACTCTCAGAATGTTTCCATTGGAAGTGGGAAAACTTAGAACTTTGTTGAAAGGCCAAAATTCAAAATGATTTCTTTTAAATTCCAGTCCTGAATAATTGCCACTATAATACCAGTGTAATATTTTTATAATGTCTTTGTGAATAAGAAGACTGGTCTCAGCTTTTTTTTCCTGATAGGCTTATCTTAAATGCATCTATTTCGTTCTTTTTAAAACTTGTTATGCTTTTGGCTACTGTTGTTTCTCTAAAGAGGCTATTGAGAATCCAGGTTTGAGAAGCTGATTCCAGAATATGGAACACATGGCTATTTTCATTCATTACTGGATGGATTTCTGCAGGCATGTTATTTTAAAATAATTTATTTTTGGTGTAATGTTTTTGGTTTGGAACTCTTTCTCATTTTATTTTTTCCCTACACTTTTATTTTTAACAAGCTTCTGCTGGGTATGGCAGGCTCTACGGATGAAACTCTTCAGGAAGCAGCAGCTGGTTGCATAGCAAACATCCGCAGGCTGGCTCTAGCTACAGAGAAAGCTAAGTATGGCTGAAACTCCAAGCAGTTTTTACCAGGCTCTGTAAGCTTTTTCTATCAAATGTACTATGCTAGCTCAGATTGGGCAAATGCTGAACAAGAATGTCTCAGAAATATATATTTTCAGTTATTTGTATGAGTGTGGCATATCTGATCAAAATTAATAAAATAGAAGCAAAAGTGAAACATAAAGTGAAAAAGTGCATTATATTTTAGCATACATCCTTATTGCTGTACTTTAAAAATTATTGGTATTTTATCACTTCCACTGGATATATTTGGTATAAGTCAGATACCTCACTGAATATCCAAAAATGTTGTAAATCTAATGATGCTGCTTTTCTACTTGTTTTGCATGCTGTATCCTGTAACAAGCATATTTTCTTTCACTGTATATGATTGTACTTTTCTTTGTTAGATGAGTTGAGCTAAACCTGTCTAATCATTCCATCATTATGATTTTCCTTGGTTAAGTACTTACAAATCTCAAGAGGACTACATACACATATACCAGTTTCACATCTGGAACTGTACAAGGACTTCAAAGACATGGACTTCCCCATGTGCTTCCAACATTCCCTCAAATATCCCTTTAGTACTACCAGCACCAAGGAAGTCAGTTAATTTGATTAGAAACACATAGTGATCCAAATATAAGTTAAAGTATTAAAACTCACAACTAGATGTATTAAACCAATTTAAAACAAATGAGCATTTTCTTCTTCATTATACTATCTCTTGTCATTTCCTGTTTTTTAACTTATGACACTTCTATGCTGCAAATTTATGTTAGGTTCTGTTATCAGTTTTAGAGTAATGGCTTTTCCCAAAGAACCTTAGAAATTATAATTTGCAGAAGGTGCTTAGAAATCTTTGTTCCGTGTTTCTAGATTCCCTCAAATTTCCAAGATCCCTTATGGAGAATGGCTCTCAGCCAGATTTAATCTGTGATATAGCTATATCCATAATTAGCTTCCCTGTTGAAGTGGTTGCTACTGATGCAACTCCGGTTGACTAGTTTTTTCTCTATATTGTATGTAGGGCAAGTTATAAATATCACTCTGGTAGTCTGCATTAGCAATTGTTCCCCAGACACCTCAGCTTTACCAAATATGTCACATGGACAGTTATTTGCAAGCATTAATTTTCTTTTCAATTACAACAAATATCTGTATCTTCATTAACCTTATCAAACCATTGAAAGCCTAGCTTTTTAATATCTACTATATAAAGATTTGCATCAAGTCATATATTTCTGTCCCCAGAGATGCTTTGTGTTGGAAAAAGATGATTAAGTCTTGCAAAATGAAGTACACTAATAAACTGGTCCTGACTGGTTGTTACATTGATTTATTCTCAAACTGTACATCAGCCTTCTCTATGATCATGCCCTCCAGATGTCTTAGGCCTGTAGCTCCTAGCTTCTGGGCATGCTGCCTGAGAATTTTGAGTGTTGTGGCCTACATATATCCAAAAGACATTACAATGGTCAAAGCTGATGTGTAGATTATAATCTTTATAAAGTATACACCCAAGGAAGTAATAAGCCAAATATTTAAGTTTTATAGGCTCCTGTAAAGTCTTCCTTCTGCAATAGCAATCCTGAGATGTAAAGCAACCTAAATTGAAATTTCTGATACCCTGTAAAAAATTATATTACCTGGTCAAGAGGCAATTTGGAACATGCATGTTGATGGGAGGCTGGCAATATTTTATTTTACACTTGGAGCTGAAGCTTTCAAAATGCATTTAATATATTTTCCAATTTGTTCATGGTCAGTTTCTCAATGAGTGTAAATCAGCTAACCTCCCATAGATGTCAAAAATGCTAAGCTACTCTTTCATTAAAATGCTCAGGGGGGAAATACCTTTACACAACGATTCTCCAAGGGAAATGCTATCATACTCCAGGAAGAAAGTTGAGAGAGAGAACCTGCCTTTCTTTGAACTGAAAAGAAAACTTTGAGTTTTCCCTGCAAATGTCTGTCAGCAGACAAAAAAGTCTTTCTTTATCATTTCCTGCATGTATGATTTATTGCCTGATGACAGACACTCATTATCAACTAATCAATTGTCCCGGGATGCTCAACTAGGCACTGAAATGTGAGCTTTATATTCATTTCCTGCTAAAGTTCAAGTGTATGAAAATATATGTTATAGGCCACTTACACATTGTTTTAGCTTTTTTCCCCCTCTTTGGTCTTTCACTTGTTAAGCAGAGACTGGAAGTCTATATATACCAATCATGTCAGCATTTCATCTTTTCTGTTCCATTTTGTCTCTGGAGTTTATAGGCTTCAAGTAGTAATGCAGAATTCAGGACCTCAAAGTTTTCTGCTAGGTTTAAAGGCACTAAAGTGTATTTCATGAATTAAATTTTTAAAACATTTGGTTTTGTCCTGTTTCCTGATTTCATAATATGATGGGCCACTAAGATCAGATATTATGCTAATCATTGCTGCTTCTTCCATGCTGAACATTGTGTAATAACTCATTGCTTAATGATTTCTTCACTTATGGCTATACATAAGCGGTGTTTATATAGCTACTGTATTTCAAGTGAGATAAAAGGAAGGCTGAGCTGCTTGATGTGGGATGGCCAGTTCCATCAGCTATACACGGGGGTCATCTGTGGAGGCACTCTTCTGGGTGTCCCCCTGGAGCAGAGAGTCATTGCTATCCAGGTTTTAGAAGTGTTTCCTCAGGGAGACTTTCCTGGCACCCAGATAAGGTGAGGACCTTTTTCTGCTCTTTATTAACTCTTGATGTTAGTCTTATATTTTGAAGCAGGGAACCTCTGTTGAAGTTGTGGGATAGAAATCTCTAAGAAGAAAAAAGAACAAGGTTTCATTTGAGCAAATGATCACATAAGCACCATCAACAACTAAAAAACCATTGGCTTGACAATGAGATTTTTTTTTTTACAACAAAAAGACAAATTTGGCTGCCCTACCTAATTATTCCTTTGGGATAAACCAGCATTTTTCAAACTTGGCAACTGTGTGGACTTCAACTCCCAGAATTCTCCAGCCAGCATGGCATAAGATGGATGGATACATGGATAATATGGAAAAAATAATATGGAAAAAAGCATTTTTCTACACTGCCTCATTATCTACCCCACTGACCAAGATGTTTCCCCTATGCTTTCACCCAGTTCCATCTTGCATCCATTTGAGAATGCTGCCTTCACTGCTCCCAGGAATTTAATGCCCCCTGCCATCCTCTTCCCTAGCTAATGCACCCAGCCTTCAGTTTCATCTTTCCTTGATCCCAAAAGTGCTCAGTGGGCATTAACCCGCTGCACTTCTCTGACTTTTTTGTCTTTTAAATAACAGAATAGTAATCACACATTGCCCATAGCTGAGGCATACTGAGACCTCTCTAGCTCAACATTTTGATATTGATTTCACAGATTTGAAAGCAGACTGTTCCCTCACTCCAAGCCCTGGTCTCCTTGTCTGTCAGCTCCTCAGCTTTTCAGCAAGCTCCCTGGGACACAGGAAGAGTAGAGGGAGTAAGAGATTGAATAGCTCAGCCAGCCCGGCAAGCTCTAGAGTTTTGATGACCTCCCATTTACCTTTAAGGGGCCAAATCCTAGGATAGTCTCACTCCATCAAAACAAAAACAAACCCCCTTCTGGAACTAAGCCATGAGGAATTTTTGGCCCAAACCTAGCAGGCAAGAGGGAACCATTTCTGTTGTCATTACTGCTCTGCTATGTAGATAAATACTCAGAATTATATTTTACTACTTTGGCTCAGCTATAATGTTCACCGCCACTCAGCAGTTTTCTGCTATTGTCAAGATGCTGATGTGAATAAACTGCCACTTCTCCCAAAGGAGAAGGTAAGTTTTTGTTTGGGGTCATCTTTTAATATACAAGCTCCAACTTCAGAAAACTTTACAGAAAAATTACCTACCTTAGGGATTGGGCAATCATGCTTTGCACTAGTATTTGTTTTTATTCTGTTATTTTGCTTGGTGCCTCTGATTGCCAGTTCTTGGCCAGCTCCTTCTGATTATGGGATGCTTGTTTTTTTAAACCAAGTCTATAGTCAATTTTGTTTAGAGCCACAAATTTGCTTCTCCTCCAAAGGGCTCATACTCCCCTTCCCACCCCCCATCCCCAGGGTCTCAGATTGGGTTGATACTGGCCAGGCGTTGTGAAGGCAGCTTTGCACTCAGAGGAAGCGTAACTGGGGCAGCAGGAAGCAAATACGAATGACTATTTTGAGGGGGTAAAAATCAAGGCAATTCAGTAGCTACATGGGAAAGTGATCTTGTAAGCAATGGCTGAAAATCAGGCTCTTCTGCAAAAAAAGGGGGAAGGGAGTAAAAACATGTTTCCCAGTATCTAACAGCATGGCTTGATCTATACATTATGAGAGTCACTGTCTTAGTAACTTGCAGCAATCCACAAATAGTGTGATTCAACTTTTCCCTTACCATGCAAGCTGAGGATGATGGACATCACAGTCAACACGTCCAAAGGCCATCCAGTTGAAAAACGTTGAGGTAGTTTCCCTTCCTTTCTAACCTGCCCTCTTTAGCCTTTGCTGTTTTAACTTGGCTCGTCCTCTACCAAACTTACATTCTTAAGGCTTCAGTTTGAATATTAGGGCCACACTGAGCTTTAGTTTAATTCCATGAAGGTATTTTGGAGCACAGAAGGTACAAACAGAGCTGTTCTCTGCAGCTTTTCTCCAATGGCAGCTGTGGAAAGCAGCCACACAATCCCAGGAAAAACATGACTACTTTATATGTGCTACTTTTGGCACCAAGATGCTCTCCAAAGCACCCTTTTCGCATCAAATCCAAAGCACTGCACAGCCCTATTAGATACTGTGATTAGGATTCTGACATCTTTACATGGCAAGCATCACAGAGGAAGAAGCATTACTGCATGTTGGCCACATGCAATAAATTGTCCACTGTGTTTACAGTGCAAACTAGTGTCCCATATCAGTGATGATTGTTGTGGGAAAAGTAGCAGCAGCTGAAAAAAAATAGCATTCATTTTATCATTTCTGTTTATTAGTTGAGTGTAGGACACAAGCAGCCTACAGAAAGCAATCGTGAAAGGAAGTAGAAGGAGGTCAGGCTGCTGAGCTGCTGTGCAAGAATGCAGATTTCTTTGTGGAGGTAATTAAGCCTCAAATAGAGGCCAATGCATTTATTCGCCCACTGGAGTTAAGTAAATTCATAGTTTTAGTTTCTCCTTCATCCATGCTGCCGTGCCAATCTTTAGTTTTTGACAAAGTCAGATAAATACATGTGCAGCCAGACAAAAATACAGATTTAAAAATCAAGGTTGTGTGATGTTCCATAGCTGTCTGTAAATGCTCCACATCCTCCCCTCCCCACCCGCCATTTGAGATAAAGAAGATGAAGGAAAATTTTGCCAAATAAGTTCTCCAACTTTAAATCCAATCTCAGTGGTGAGCTATCATGTTATAGGTCACTAAATTAGAGCACAAATAACTCAGTCCCCCTAGGAAACTGCTATCACTGAGAAGTAAAAGGAATAATAGCCCGCAGGGAACAGGCTGGAGAGAGTGCCATGTGAGTGAACCAGACATCACAGTATTGGGATAAAAGATGAGCCCAAAGTATGACTCCTAGCCTGCTACTTGCTCATTCCTGATTAACAATCCTCATTTTAACTCAACAAATGAGATGGGAACAGCTAGCTCTGAAGTATTTTTCAGCTGCAGTGAAAATAATTCCACTGAAAACATGTTGCTCATATATTAAATGGACCCTCAGGCTACCACTGCTCCTTCTGCTTCTAATAGAAAAATAGTATCCAACAGAGAATGTGTTCATTGTCTGGTGCAATCAGTCCAAGTGTTCCTTCCTTATGAGCTCCCTAAATTCTTATGCGGCACTGTTTCTGTTTAATTCGTCAATGAACAATTCTCTTTTGTGTTCTTCTCATCCTGTTTGGGAAAACAAACATGAGAGGGGAGGAAAATTGTGTTTGTGTATATTCTTTCCTTGTATTTGCATAGGAACTGAGCCTCAAACACTTAAAGCAGTTTGGAGAAAATCTGATGAATGGATCAGCCGTCTTGCTGCTAAGAATTTTAGGAACAGTTTTGATAACTTAGGACCATTTATGGTTATGTTTTAATTCAACCCTCAGACAAACACACTGAAATCCTAGGGGGTGCACCATCAGGGATAAAGGCAAGAAATTAGATATCTCAGTCCTGAATTTAAATTCAGCACTTCACTTGTGGCTGTTGTGTCAACAGAGGGATGAGTGCCATTCAAAGAGGGGTAAAAAGGATGGGACAATCACATATGTAGCTTTTCATATCTCGCGTTTCAGGCCGCATGGGGATATTTCCAGGGCCCCCTCTTTGTTAGAGTGAAGTATAAAAAGTACACACAACCACTACTGTATGCTTGAAGTGCCTGCTGCCTTTTAAACTGTTTGGCAGCATATGCAATACAAGACTTCTGAAGCTCACTGGGAATTTTGTCTGGGAAACCAAAAAACCAAATGTGGCAAATGTTCCCATGACATGGCCACGAAAACTGCATGGATGCAGCCACTGAGCCCTGAGCTCAACTTGAGACTGGTTTCTTTACTTTTAGGGTGTCATCCATTGCACTTTAGATCCTTCTCTTTGTCTACCACATTCCTATTTCGGCTCCCTGGACTATTTTCTGTGGCGGAGGAGTGTGCCCTCCTCAACCTGTTTTTTGAGCTTCCACCCCAGATGGTACTTTCGTAGGGTCATGTGAATAGGTTCCCCACCCCTGCCCTGTTGTGAATATAAGGTGTATAGCTCTGATGTTCTTAATTAATTAATGGTGTTAGGCTATTATATTACAGGATCATTGTTCTGTTTCTGAAGCTTGCTAAAACAGTGGCTGCCCTGCAACTTCTAAAAAGCAGAGACGTCACCTTGCCGACAAAGATCCGCATAGTCAAAGCTATGGTTTTTCCAGTAGTAATGTATGGCTGTGAGAGCTGGACCATAAAGAAGGCTGAACGCCGAAGAATTGATGCCTTTGAACTGTGGTGCTGGAGAAGACTCTTAAGAGTCCCCTGGACTGCTAGGAGGTCAAACCAGTCAATCTTAAAGGAAATCAACTCTGATTGCTCATTGGAAGGATTGATAATGAAGCTCAAGCTCAGATACTTTGGTCACCTAATGTGAAGAGAAGACTCTTTGGAAAAGACCCTGATGCTGGGAAAGATGGAAGGCAAAAGGAGAAGAGGACGGCAGAGGATGAGATGGCTAGATAGCATCATTGAAGCAATGAGCATGAAATTGAGCAAACTCAGGGAGGCAGTGAAAGATAGGAAGGCCTGGCGCAATATGGTTCATGGGGTCACGAAGAGTCGGACACGACTTAACGACTGAACAAAAGGGGAGGGTGAATGGCTATTTGTTTCTTAAGTTGGACTGCCTGTATTTCTCCAGCATTGACAAGAGGTGGTGCGCTCTATTCCTAAGGGATGACTGTCAAATTATAGTTACCAAATAACAGTGCTTAAAATAAATATTATGTATGCCAACTGTAAACTTTAGCACATTGTTAAGTTTTATTTGAAAAATCATATGGATAAACTTTGGCAATTCACCCTTCTTACCTCAGTCATTAAATAAGTGTTTATGTCAGGCAAACTGGGTTAACAGGACATGCAATCAGTGTAGAAGAGGTTGACAACATGGTGCAAATGACAAGAGACCCATAGACACGTCCCTTGGTACTTTACACCTTCTTGCCAACCAATCTTGATTTCATGTTTGAATTTTTTAGAATAATAATAATAATAATAATAATAGCAGGAGCAGGAGCAGGAGGAGTTAGTTGTAATAGTAGTAGTGGGATATTGGCATCTTGCATCAGATTCCAATATATCTTTATTTAGAAAAATGTTTCTAAGTTCCACATGGACTTAAAAACAAAAATGGCATTGCTACAACCCCATCAATAGTTTGGGAACATGTCTATGTGCCTAGAAAGTAAACAAAAGTAAGTTGGGATGGTAGGGAACCTCCCAGTGGGCTAAAAAGAGGGATGGAGTCAACCTCATCAGTTTGGTAAATGGATATCTTGTAACTGATGACACTGATGATGAAGTCTTTCCTGATGGTGTTTACTAATCCATGGTTTGCTGAATTGTGGTTAGTTGAATAAGTCAAAATTAATTGTATTCTCAGAACATGCTAAGCCATAAACTGTGATTTGGATAGATTCACAGAAAGGAACAACCCACATTATCACTTCGTGTGATATATGAACCCATCCCGTAAATAACTGAAATATTATAGTAAAAAAGACATGGAGGTTAATGTCTTCTCTTGTTGGCATAAATAGATCCTGCACCCTTTTGGATCTAAATGGTTGTTCTTCAGGCATTAATGCACCATAACAGGGGCTCATACATGAACTTTCAATGCACATATCATGCTTTACTGAAGATATACTTGTGAAAGTGTAGAATTCATGGTGTGGAATTCTTGAGATGATTTCAATGCCTTTGTTGCTTTATACGGGGACAGAAGTCAGAATGAAAAGCAAAGGAAAGAGGAAAGTCAAACAAACCACAGGAAATGAGGGATGGATGGCAAGCAGAACACAGCAATGCAGATGTCAAAGAGATGGAATACCAGGCTGAACCTGGAAGCCCTTGTAATAAATCAATATCAGTCAGCCCAGGTTCTACAGCATAGTAGTTCTTGGCTGAGTCTTTAACAGACTTCTCTGTTCTTCACCAGGAGAGAGGGTTGCTTGTCTAGTTTTCACACAACAATGCTGGAATCACATGAAAGACGACTAGGTTTTAGAGACTATAAAAGCCACTTTGTGGAGCCTGTCATTGTGTCACTCCTTTCCTTTCCCAGGTTCAGCACTTTGGTAGACAACTAGCAGCCAGAAGAGAACAGCCTGATGAAAGGAGGCATGATTTATAACTTGGGGCTTTGCGTAATAACTCCATTCCTTCTTTCAACCTCACCAGCCTACAGGCCCTCATCATAATGTTTTGCATTTATAAAGCACTTAGGAGTCCTTACTTAAAACAACAACAAACTGGAATTGCTGTCCCATTGAGCAGATGGAGTTCTCAGGGCGAGATTTCTGGCGAGAGATTATCAGTTGCTCTGAGCCACCCAGTAGCTTAGAATCGTAGGGTCGGAAGGTATCTTGGAGGTTTTCTAGTCCAACCCCCTACCCAGTGCATGGATCCTCAAACCATTCTGGACAAAGGGTGTCCAGTCTTTCCTTGAAAACCTGCAGTGATGGAGCATCCAAAACCTCAGGAGGCAGGGTCTTCCATTGCTTAATAGTTCACAGTCAGCTTGATGGTAGCTGACTGATTCACACATGGTCCTAAAACTTTGGGACTGCAGCTCTGAGAATTTCCAGCAAATACATCTGAAAAACGTCAGTTTGCTGAATACTGCAATAAGGCTTCCTTAAGATGGAACCAAATAAATGTATTCTTGGAGATCATCTGTTTGGAGATGTATTAACGTTTGTTCTGTTGGTGAATCAAAACTAATACTGTATTGGACTCTTTTATGGCTCTGTTTCCTTTCCATTGTCCCATTCCTTGTTTAGAATGAACACTGTATTAGCAGTATTCATCCCAAACCATAGACCAGACTCACACATCATGCTAAGCCACAGTTTGCTTAACTATGATTTATTTATTGGATAGACCACAATTGGCTAGCTTGCTGAATACACTAAATCACAAACCATGGTGGTAAGTTCATAAGTCACATTAAGCCATAATGTGGTTTGTTTGGCTTACTGTGATGTGAAAAGCCATCCATAATGTAGATTGCCAACCACATTATGGTTTGTAATAAACACACTGTGGGTCTTTGACATATTCAGAGACTGTCCTGTAATAGCTGTTGTGACATGTCTTCAGTGCAGAGAGTTTGCAATGAGCAGTAAGATTTATACAATGTAGTCCTTGCCACAATGCAGCTGAATAAAAATGCTGTTACTCTATTCTAGTAAAGAAATATTAGTGCTGCTGCTTGCCATTAGAATAAACTAAAAAAAATTAATTATCCAGTAAATGGAGCTTGATTGGGAATAAAGCAACTATATTTAATAGTACAGTCATGTCTGTCCCAATGGATGAAATGAAATACAAAGAGTTCAATTCCCTCCCCTCTTCCCTTTTATTAAGAACAACAGTCATTTACCTTTATCCTTTCTAATTAATTATCAGCAAGTTAGCATTACAACTCATATGCCATGTCCTGATTTACACTTTACAGTATTTCCCTATTAGGTGACCTGGTTTAAAAGTGGTATTTCCCCCCCTTAAACCAATACTATCCCACCATAGTACAGCTTCAAGGTATGTAAAATCTGAAACATGTTGTCACTCAGTGCCTTATGGTGGGTTTGATCAAAGGTGTGTTTTGGGAGGCACAGACATACTCCTCCCACTGGTCATTAGCCAGCTTCCACCCACAGTCATTTCTTGCCCAACATTTGCCCTTTCCATTGGTGCTGATTCCTGAGTTCCTTTCATACCAGTCAGTCCTCCCTCAATTATTAACTTCTCTCCAGGAAGAGGAGAGCTCTACTATTTTGTTTGGGATAAAAGAGGGGCAGTATATGTGTACCATTCTGCTTTAACAGTATTCTGAAATGTATTTTAAGATGCAGCAGGCTTGATTTTCCTCATTGCAGTATCCAGAAAATAAAAAAAATGCATTAAAACCTACAGTTTGGTGGTGATTTTCCAAGGCCTGTAGGGTTTACATTCAAGGGTCTGAGGTCCACATGTATTTCTGGGGCTTCAGACTGGGTTTCTCTTGCCAGTACTTCAGACTTCTGAATTCCTTCACACAATCACATCTCCTGCTAGCCCCCGGCACAACCTATATGCCTCTGGTTAACCATGCTTTACTCCATTAACCCATTTTTGTGGATTTACGGAACACACAACCATAAATGGTCTAAGCAGGCTCTGTTCACACACCATGCTAAGTTAAAGTGCAGTTGGTTACTTTTCAACTATGTTGCCACCTTGCCCTAACCCCGGGTTTACTTCAATATGATTTACTGCATTAACCCAATTGGTTGGATTCTCACAATGCACTAAAAGAGCCATACTGGCTGAATATGCCCAGTGCACTGAGTCATAAACCAGCCAACCACATTTTACTTTAGTGTGTTCTGCAGAGCCACCATTGTTTCAAGATGCCTGTTGGTTGGTCAGCATAAAACAGAGGTAGTCCGACAAATAACAAAGGAACGGAACACATCAGAGAACATCGTCTCAGGTGACTTTCTAAATATTAATATATAACATTCTAACAAAATAATTGTAATCCTAAAGCTGTAATCCTAAAACAAAAGTCATAAAATCATTTAAAACTTAAATTATGATCCAATCAAAAGCTGTAAGTTGGAATCTGGAAAAACATGTTAGTGACACTAAAATTCTGAATTTAAAATTGCTGTATATACTGTAGTCAAAGGGGAAGTGTAAATCCTCTTGATAGTAGGTATTGTCAGGTTTAGCCCAGGGAACTCCAGGAGACCATGCAGATTCAATCCAGCAAGGTTTATTAGCTACAACCTCTATGAAGAATCTTCCCAGACTGGAACCATTTCCCAGGCTCAGTCAGTAAACACCTCCTGCATTCCTCAGGGAGGTGCCAGTCTCATTCTCTTATCTCTTCCCCGCACTTCAGGAGACGAAAGAGGATTCTTCACTCCCCGACTCTGGCCTCCATAATTCCATTCCACCACAGTATACAGAAATTGAATCTTTTTTTGTCCATTATTGATATATTTGTTTTGGTCAGCTGGCAACAACAGTCAAGGGGTATCACCTCCTGCCTAATTTCAGAGGCAGTATAGCAAGGCAACATCCAAAAATTGGACACTGTGACTAGTCAGATGTAATTTGTGACATATTTTCTTATATCTAGTACAGCTGATGGGAGGACCTGTTGGTGGGTTGGAGCTTTAATTCCTGGTCTATTGTGATAGATTAGACCTTGCTGCAAGCCTTAGCTAAAAAATCTTGCCTTTATGTGTGGCTTCTGTAATTCTAGCTCTTGAATATGGATCACTTTTCTACAAACCTTTGCTAGATTTTGAGTAAAGATCTGCCAGTGGAAACTCCCACTCACACACACACCCTTGTCGGGGGGAAGGTGTGTGACTGGGCCACAGCTAGAAGCTGGTTCTCTGGCTTGGGAGAGCAGATTTACTTTTCAGTGCCATTTTGGGAGAGGACTCTTAATTAAAAACATAAAGTCTCTATTCTGGATCCCATTCTGAATGTTAAACATGCTCTGAAAATAGAAACAGGAGTTAATCTTGTTTTCATTAACAACTTTTTTTTTAGATGGTGATTTAAGGAATGGAATATGGAAGTGAATAGAGGTTGTATGTATATATAGTGAAATGTTACTGATTATTTGGTGGATCTCACTACCTTAAAGTCATGGCTGGTGTTGCATTGGTGCCAATTCCCCTGCTGTTCTGTCACTATCTTTGGCAGACCTTTTTCTACACAGTTTTTGTTTGCATTTTTCTTCTCCAAACTGATTTTCAAATATTGAACCCTCCTCCATCCTTACCCCTCCTCCTCAGATTTCTTTCAACCAGGCATTGAGACTGATTCAGTACCTGTACATTCAACCATAGACTCCATCTGCCAATCTGCTCCAAACTGCCATCTTTCCAATGTGCTGAGCCTGCAATCCACAGAATTTCCAGCTTTCAACCATCTGCCCGGGCATTATGGTAGTTACACTCTGAAATCATCTGGAGATCACCAAGTTGGGGAAAGGTAACCAAGGTGAAAGGCATCATGGAAGTAAAAAGCGCACCAAATAGACAAAACTCCTGACTCAGTGAGAAGTCCATCTTCCTGGAAGTCCATCCAGGTATTATGGCTCTATCAGCAAGGAATAGTCTTGTCAACCCCATCAGGTTCCAATGGAGATTGGTGACAATGACTAGCAGCCACATAGTATAATTCACTACCAGTATCTCTGAGTTGACTGCAGTTTGATGATATAATAATAATAGTAGTAGCAGTAGTAGTAGTATTAAATGTATATGTTGAAGATGGCAGAGGTAACAAACTCAGATGGGAACAAAGAAAAAGGGGCTTCATTCACACTCACCAAAGGCCTGGGTGAGCAGCCAGTTCTCTAGGGCCCTTTGAAACACCAGTAGGGTGGGAGCTGTGTGAATCTCATGAATGATTCAGTGTTCCAGGATCTCATGCAAAACTTGGAATGGCAGTGTCCAGCATCTTTTGGTAAATAGAGTCAGGGTACAGTGACCAACTAATGACAGGACTCAACATCAATAAACTATGCCAGCATATTAGTGTGTTGCCCAGGAATATATGGTTAGCACAATGTGTGGACACAGCCACAATAGAAGGGAAATCTACACAACTTGTTCCAACATTTACCACTAGTGCTTTGGACATGGGTCTAGTATGCTGAAGGCCACACTCAGAAAATGAATATGCTCATGAAAAAGCAAATGGAAGCCAAAACAGGAAAATGTACAAATAAGATACGGTGTAAATCAATATTAACCAATTATATGAATGAGTGAATTAATGAAATAAATAAATAATCCACTTCCAGCAGTGGCAAAATAGATATTCTGCTTCCAGATGCTTCCAAGAAGTACTAAAGGAGGGCATGAAACAGCAGTTTAAACAATGCAACTCTCTGATATATTTTTACTATTAATGTCCCATATTTTTTCCCTGAAACTGAAAATGAATTTTTAAGGACTGTATATAATTTTGCTTTTAAAAACACACAAAATATTTGAAAAGATGAAAACAGCACCATTTAAAAGCTAAACAAGTCAGTTCCAAAATATTTATGAAGATTAAGTTCACGAATAATTCTTAAATTATTTCATCTTTATTTTTCTCTTTTCTTTTTAAGTCAACTTTTACTTGAAGCCTAACCTTCAAGTTTAGAAAGATGGATTTTCACATCGCATTTAGACAGAAGATGATTTGCCTGATTTTGGCTTGGCATGCTGTGTGTCCCAGTTATTGAGGTTTATTTAACAGATCATGAGTAAAACAAACCATGGCTAGCCACTTAACTCTACCAGATAAGTTCAGTACCACTGATTTTTTTGCAACAAATGAAGTCAAAAATTTTCCTTTGGTCTGTATCTGTGCAAGAATGGATAGGATGCAGGTTGCCCATGAATTAAACTAATGTTGTTCTCATATAATTGGTACCAAATCCTTCTTAGATCAGTGTAGACACTAGCACAGTAAAAGTTTAGTAGATATTATTTCCACTCCCCCTTATTTTTAATTGTGAGCTCAAGCCCTTCTCTCATAAACTTGTATCTGAGATAGTTGTGCAGCTTCCCATTTTGGGCCACATGTTGGCTAATTTCTGCATCTTCAGCAAACTGAATTATTATAGGCCAGGCTGTTGAAAATACCTGGCTACTGCCAACTTTCCCCAAACTATTAATTGGAATTAAAAGCAATAAAAGTCCAATAACTGGGATATTAGCAGAGGAAACATTGCATGGGAAGAGGGAGCTATTGTACATTATGTACCATTTAAAACTATTATTGTAGTCTAAAAGATTTTATTTTAAGTTCCATTTGTTTGAAATGAAACAAAAATATTTACTATTTAATATAGGAAATATTCATATGTTCACCACATTTGCAGAATTAGAATCATATGTCTAAAGATAATGTGAATGTAAGTTCAGGTTAAATATTGTGGATTGGGGGGATGTGAAATGTTGTGAAGAATTCACATAATCTCTGATTTGTGGAGATCACTTACCGAGGCATCTAACTTTGGCAACCTAATCTTCTGCTTCATGGTACTCTATAGTACCTGCTGCTGAAAAAACATTTATCTAGTTGCTGAGAAAATTCTCTTTTGGATGGAGTTCCAGCACTTTTATTATAAGGAAAGTATAGACATATATTAGAGAGTCAGGTTGGTGTGGTGGTCAAGGCATTAGGCTAGAAACTAGGAGACTGGGAGTTCTAGTCCTGCCTTTGGCACAAAGCCAGCTGGGTGACCTTGGGCTAGTCCCTCTCTCTCAGCCTTGGAAAGGAGGCAGTGGCAAACCATTTCCGCAATCTTGCCAAGAAAACTGTCCAGGCAGTTGCCAGGAGTCAGCAATGACTCAAAGGCACCAAAAAAAAAAAAAGTATATATTATTCAGTACTCACTTTATCACTAATAAGAAGTTTCTTTTTTGACCCCCACTTTGCCTTCATTGTTTTAACTTTTAGCAAAGTATATAGAAAAACCATGTAGTTATTAAAGTCATGGGGAACTTGTGCTTCTCTAGATGCTGATAACTACAAGTTCCAGTTTCCTTTTCTCCTGACCATGCTGGTGGGATTGCTGGGAGTTGTAGCTCAGCAACAACTAGAGAGGTACAGGTTTCCTCCACTGGATGAAAGCATCTAGCCAGATTTGCTTTACTTCACCAAGGTGGTTTCATCAAGTTCCTATGGTTTGCTCTTTGAGAAGAGCACCAACTCTCATGCAAGGCTGGGGCAGGATTCTCTCACTTTGGAAACTAACACAGAACTTCCCAATCCTATGAGAGTTTATTCATCCTAGTGAATTCATTGAGGTTACTCACAAATGTGTGTATTTAGCATCACAGCCTTTTTTAAATTGCTCCCCAGTTCTCTCCCTCCTTGCTTTATTAGAACTTACTGAGTGACTTAGTAGAGTAGCCACTCCCTTTCAGTCCAACCTACTCCATAGGATTGCTGTGAAGATAAAATTCATAGAGACCTCTATGCAAGCCACCTTTTGCTTCTGGAGGCAAGGTGGCATATACATTAAATAAGTATACAGTACAGGATTTAACAGAGCTGCTGAATTCAGTCAATGGTAATCCATACACTGTTTAGCTGCTGATCAGTCAAGGCCCATCCTTCACTTGGAACTAACTTTCCCACCCACCAGTGGACTTAGTAGAAACAACTTAAGAACAGCTTTTGGAGGAAGTCAAGTAAAGGTTTTTCA
Organism: Liasis olivaceus; assembly: GCA_030867105.1. NCBI lineage: Eukaryota > Metazoa > Chordata > Lepidosauria > Squamata > Pythonidae > Liasis > Liasis olivaceus. The sequence continues at coordinate 16,854,871 of CM061351.1, forward strand.
GTTAAACTCACTTCCCCTACCCAGGTCCCTTAAGTCTAATACCTTTATCCCTGCATCTCCCATCCCATCCTATCCCATCTTTTGGAACCTGGTGATGTGTGATCATGTCTGTGGCAACTACAAAATGTTTTAAGCTGCATTTCTGGAGGGCACCCAAGTTCGGGAAGGTTGATTTAAACTTTTGTTGGAAGAACTTGTGTTCATGTTGTGAGAGCATATGTTATATTTGTAAATCAAACATGAGCAGGTGTGCACAGGGTCTATCATACACAACATAGCTCAAAATCCCTTTATATTGTCCTCAAAGAGGACACGCTGGCTTTAGGTGTACGGTATATAAATAGTGATAGTGCCCTTGTCTAACAGACTTATGAATCAACAAGTAATTGGGTGGAAAGAGTTCTCTGCTGCCTCCCCCCTCCCCTTAACAGGTGAAGATCGGTGGAAAGTGACCCTTTAGATGTTGCTAAATGACAGTTTGGGTCACTGGATTGCTTTGTGTTGTTTCAACTTCCCTCCATTCTATCTGCAGAGTGAGCAGCACGCGCTGCCTTCTACCTCCTTCTCCAAGGCTTCTCGTATCCTTCCAAGGGGCTTACAAGTCAGCGCACAGTACATAGGAACGGGTTGCAACTTTATAGAATTCACTCGCTTCCTCCACGCAATTATTTAATCTGTTCTGATTTATCTCTTTTGAGCTGAACAAGGCTGGGACCTCGCATCCTCCTGGAACAGGTAGCGTTAAACTGAATCGGGCTACTTCGGAGTCGTCATGCACTGTAAAGCCTCCAGTAGTAGGACGACCTCCGCCGGCCAGCCTTTCCGGATTGGGTCTCTCCCGGATTGCAGCTCTCATGATTCCCAGATTATGCTGGGCTTCATTTTCTAGAATGGCCGGGAATTATGGACGCTGACGTCCAAGGCAATCTGGAAAGTACTAGGTCGGGAAGACTACCCGCTGGACAAGTCAGCGCTGGACAAGTCAGGAGTCACCTCAGGGCCGTCCAAGAGCGGCGATCCTTTCCAGTAAGGATCGGTCGGTCTCCGTTCCTGCCGCGCTCTCCACCTCGCCTCGGTCCCTCCCTGTCCTTTTGACAGACACCGCCGCGGGCTTCCCAGTCCACCGCAGCCCCGGAAGCTGGATACGACAATGGGAGGATGTTCGCAGGCTGAGCTAGCCAGAGGGGAAACATGAGAAGACGCGGCTATTCACGTTCCCGGGCTGGGGCGCTCCTGTCTGGACAATAAAGGCGAGCAGCCGCCGCCGCGGGGCGAGAACTCTCGCGAGCGGTGTGCGTGCCGAAAGCGTGTGGCGGGAGCTGGGATGGGAGCAGGGGAGAGCGGAGCCGAGCAAACCCACGAACAGGCACGCGGTCCAGCCGGATCCCGGCCACGCAGCAGCCGCAGCTCCCCGCAGGCGCCAGGTACTGAACCTCTGGGGGCATCCCCGAAGTGGGGGAGGACGCGTGCGCGCCGACCGAGCTTGACCTGCTGCTGAGCCGAGCCGAGGCAACGGGAGGGGAGGGAGTCCTGATTTCTCGCCCTCCCCCGCCGATATACCTCAACCCACTCGCTGCCTTACCCTCGGATACAGAGTGGTGCTTCTGTACCAGCTCGCTCCGCTCCCCCCCCGACACCCCCCTCCGCTTTTCCGCAGCCTGCCTTTTGCAAGAGGTGAGGGCTCTGTCCGCAGCTGGACTCGTGCGGTTCGGGGAAAGGGAAAAGAGCGGGAATCCTGGCCGGGCGGTGGGGCTGCAGGCGAAGGCTCGCTAAGGTTTAGCGGTCCGAACGGAGGGCTGGTGCGTCCGCCGGCCGTGCCCATCTCGTCCGGGGTGCGACCCGCTCTTCGTAAGCGCTCGGTTTCGCCGCCGCTCGGCACAGCCGCTCGTCTGGCGGGCGCGACTTCTCCTCCTGCGCCGCCTTGAAACGAATCGCGCCCTTCAAGGAATGGACGGGTTCTCTGTCTAAAGACAGTATTACTTGGAATACAATCCGGACGCCTTGGCTGCCGGGAGGATCGCCCCCCCCCAACCAAGTTAATAAGATTCGTAGTAATAGCAACGATAGGCTATGAGAAGTAGGTATGCAAAAGACCCTGCTCTGCGTCCTAGGGGAGCGCTTTCTTCTCGCCCTTCCGTTTTCTGGCTGTGTGCACGCCCGGTGCTTTATCTCGTAACCCGCTAGCCACTGGTTGGACCCATGAACTGCGCCTTGTCCCGTTTGTGAGCGGAACTGGCGCATCTTTGTTAGGCGAGTTTGGGGCGCGCAGATCCGCAGGAGAATCGGAGGGAGTCGGTGCAGCATCCTCCGTTAGGCGCCGTCTGTTCTCCCGAGCGCGGCGTCCGCATTTCTGCGAAAGTCGATGGGCCGCGGCGAGCGCGCGCTTGCGAGCAGCGGGTTGGTGGCACTTGCGGTGACCTTTGCGGAAACTGGGTCCCGCTGCGGGCAGCGGTCGCGCCTTTTCCTGCACGCTGTTCCTTCGGTACTTTGCCAACGACACGTGTCTTTTAAGTTCCGCTCAATATTATGCCTTAAACCGTGAAATTAGACACGGTTGACACGAATTTCGCAGACTGGATGTTCTCTCTGTTTTGAAATTCATGTGCTGTGAATTTTGAAGCGTACGTGCTTCGAATTAATTAATTAATTGAAACTATATCCCGGCAGTGGCTCTGGTCACTGGTCACAAATTACAGTTGGATTACTTTCGCCTCTTTCTCCCACTCCGAGGCAAAATTAGAGCAGGGGACGGGCTTGTTCCTAATTCCTTTTGGTTCTGCCGGAAGGGGTCCTCCCTGCTTAACCTGGAGAACGTGTGGAAACGCCTCTGTCGGGAAGAGAAGAGTAGGGCGACTGTGAGCCACACGGAAGCCGGGGGGGGGGGGGCTCCAGAGGGGTAAAGGAAGGTTCTTGGGGCACCCCGAGATGCTCCCGCCTCACCTTGGGAAGTTACCGCCACTTCAACTGAGGCCAATGGGGTGATGTTATGGTGCCCGGGGGCTTTTCTTCCTTTTTCCCCGAAGGGAAAGACCCTTTTGTAAAAGGTCGCGAGGTCCTGAGATATCGCCACAGGAAGGCCTTGGTGACGCTCGAAATCGCGCTGTGGCTGTGCCTGTCCGGTGCCGCATTCGGCCGCGGGAAAGGCCCGGGGGACGGGTCGGCAGGCCACAGGGCGAGGGTTGAGGACCCAGAGGGGACCGTGGGGCGCGCGGCAGACGTGCGCCGGCAGGTTCCTGACCCCTCTCGGGCCAGTGGCCTCGCCCTCCTGTCGCGTTGCCTTGGAAGCGAGCCCCGCGCCGACCCGCAGAGCGGCCTGCCAGGCGGGCGCGCGTCCGCCGCGCGTTTTCCCTGCGGACTAGTCCGAGAAGAGTCTGAACGACGTCCTCACAAATATTGACAGTGGACGTCGGTTGCTTTTTGCGGTGACTCGAAATGTTTTCGCCCAAGTGAGGAGAAGGCGGCGCGATTACCGGAGGTGGCGAAGGCTTCGTTGCTTTGGGGTGGGGAAGGGGGACGACGGGGGGCCGCCGCTGCTGCTGCTGCCGCCCGCTGATCTGTTGGGTGGTTTTGATCCGCAGAGAGTCCGAAGGGAGCGCCGGCCGGGCAAAGCTGCCTGCGTGCGCGTGTTCTGAGGAGACGAACGGCAGCCGGTAGCAAAATTTGCCGGGCTGAAGGCTGCGCTGGGCGAAAGGAGTGGGAGCGCGGCAGTGGGGACGGCGAGCCGAAGCAGAACGACGTTAACGCCGCTGCCGCCGCCCGAGGCTCTGCTTTCATCTCCCCCCGCCCCCGCCCCATCGCGTGGATGTGAGCTTGAACACGCTGCCTGCCTGAGCGATGCTTTGCTTCCTTTTGTCACGGATTGGAGCGGGGCGACGAGGCTAACTTGCTTCGCCTCCCCGAAGGGCCCATTCGGCACTGAAAAACCCATAACGCACCCGCCCTCTGGAACGAGCTCTCCAAGATGGTCTGGCTGCCTCCCTTCCTGCGCATCCTTCGCAGACTTTGCTTCTGCTCCTCTTCCTGTCCTCTGGCTGAGTTTACCCAACGCGCTAAAGCACGAGGCAGCTGGAGGGTGGCATAGCGTGTGAGTGCATTAGGTCATGTTTTGTAAACAAGGTCGATGTGAAGCCCACCAATGGTAGTTATTCAGTAAATTGTGGTTAAGCAAGCCATGGCTTGCCGTAGGCCGCTGAAACTGTAATTAGCCTCGTTCTTAGGGATGATTACCCGTAGGCATCACACGTCTGCCTTTTCTGATTGGGAGGAGCCCTCGCCCCACCTTTCTGTGAGTAGTTTCCACCGTGGTCTATTCTGGGTTGTCTCTCTTCCATTTCTGATGCCCGCCTTCCCCTGTCAAACTGATCTTTAAAACGCAGCGCCATGTGATCTTAAACACACTTTGATACCCATTAGCAAATGGTAAGGTGTGAAAGCTCATGAGCATGATTCTGAACTGGTCCAGAGGACCCTAGGGGCCTGAGCCGATGGGCCTATCTGCGGGATGAGAGAAAGTGTCCAGCCCTGGATTTGGGATTGCAGTAACTCTTGTTCAGTTCAAGCTGTTTTCCATAGACTTGTGCACGTTAGCTTGCCGCGTCTGAATGGTGCAGGAAAAAAATATATACTACCAGTGGTATCCAGAGCAGGTTTCGCTTTTAAACTGAAATAGCATCTGGCTAGAGTCCCAAAGTCTGGGACTAAATCCTACTGAACTCAGTGAGTCTTTCTTTCCACTAAGCTTGCAAAGATTGACAATGTTTGAAGACTTCCCCATCACACAGTGATATCTGTTTCTAGTGGCTTCGTAGGCACGTGCGTGCAGTGATCTTGGGAGCAGTACAGTGGTTTGGCTTCCTTTTTTTCTGGGATTTTTTTCTCCTTCCCAGTTTAGTCTACAATCCTGTGATTTCCCTGTAGCCTCCCATCCAAATACTAACCAGGCTTGACCCAGCTTAGCGTTCAAATACTGTGCAGACAAGGTCAGGCCGTAAACATGTCGGCACACTTTTCTGTGGGTCACATTGACAAACCAGGCAAGCCGATTTAAGCCCCAGCTGTTCAAAAACAATTTACAATAATCCGGGAGTTTTACCATAACACTCAACTGTTCGAGGCCCAATATATTCAATTTTAGCCTTTTTTTTTTCCTAACCCGCATCAAGAACATAGCAGAATATTTTTGGCTTATGACAGATTTATCTGCTTGGTATGCAGAATCCTCGAGCAGTTTGAAGCATGCAGGGAAAGAAGAAAGACTCACACGCATGCTCAAGCCCTGCGCATTCACACAAGATTTAACGCATGTGCTCTTCTCAAAAGTAGGGATGTAGGCGCATCCCAATTTGGGGGATAGTCAGAATTGTCCCCTCGCTTTTTTAAACCTCCACCAGTGGGAGATGCCAGCCAAAGTTTCTGCTCTTTTCTCTGAAGCAACAGTTTGGATCCCAGGACAATCCTGGACTGTTGATGGTCTCGCAAGAAAAATAAACCCAATTTCAGCAGAACCTTCCCCCCAATGATTTGTGCTTATCAGAGTTTGTTCATTTCTTAGAGTGATCTCCCTCCTTTCCTCCACAAACAGCACTTGAGGCGGCTAACAGTAATAAAATACAGACCATTGTCCCATTTTAATAGTAAATTATTTTGGAAAAAAACCCTGCAGTATTAGAACGAAAACATAAAAACAAATGTACATGTTAGCCAAAACAAATCCCCAGCCTTACATCAGAAAAGCGGTCAACTTCATTGCAATACCTGCCTGCTTCTGAGGCAAAACAACAACAGCAAGAAACAAAAACCAAACTTTAAGCAGCATCAAACTGGGTTAGTACTTGGACGAGAAACCTCCTGGAAATCTGTGCTGTAAACTGGGAAACAAACAAAATAAGCATTCCAGAAAAAGCAGTGACAAACATGGACAAGTCAGAATCCAGGTGGAAAGGAGAGCTGTTTTTCCCCTCCCCTTCTTCCCGAGAGGGGTGGGTGGGCGTGGGCGTGTGTTTCCTTTGCTTGGGAGGAACGGTCGATCCCTGCGAAGGCGAAATGTCTGTTCTTCCCTTGGAGAGTTGATCCTGCCACTAGGGGGCGTGCAGGCAGGTGTAAAGGAGGCGGGGAGACAGACGGTCCAGCCGCGGGCGAACGGGGAAGGGGAGTCCCGAGACCCCCACGTCCATCATTCCCGGCTACGACAGCAAATTAGCAGGCGGTGTTGGGCTTTAGTTTCCGACTCGGTGGAAGAGAGGGATCCTGCAGGGATGGAGATGGCCTTTAAGAAAGCCTGGCTCGGGAGGCGAGTCCGCTGAAAGCCCTTGAAATCGCGTAAACGCAAATCAAGGCTGGAATCGCGATTAGCTCAGCTGAGCCCGCGTTCGATGAAAGTGCGCCGCGTTTCCGCCTCACTCCGAGCCCTAAACCCTGTCTGGCGAGGCACAACGCCCAGGTTCGCTCTTCGCCGTAACCCAGTGTTTCTCAACCTGGGCAACTTTAAAATATGTGGACTTCAACTCCCAGAATTCCCCAGCCAGCATGCGGGGAGGGGGAATTCTGGCTGGGAATTCAATGCTGGCCGGGGAATTCTGGGAGTTGAAGTCCACATATCTTAAAGTTGCCCAGGTTGAGAAACACTGCGTGTAGCCCCAATCAAACCAGCCACGTGATGGCTTGGCAGGACATGTGAACCCATCACAGGGCTTGGCTAGGCAGGAGCGCTTCCAAGAGCGACTGCGGCCCGTTCTTCAGTACTGGCAATCTCTCGATCGCCTTTCTCTCCCGCCCCGTTGCGGAGGGTTCAAGGGGCGCGTGCTGCTTCGGTAGCTGTGGCGGCGGCTGCTGGGGGCGCTCCCTTCGCGGCCACCTTCGCCTGCCTTGATCTCGTTGATTCCCCTCCCCTGCCCTTACCTCCCCTCCCCCGCGATGCATCGGACTGATTTCCCGGACCCCGAGTAACCCGAGGCTTCTTTGCAGCGCGCGCCTGTCCCCGCTGACCGGACCTGCCCGCCCGCCCGGCGCCCAGCCGGCCTGCTCTCGCCTGAAGGACGCTGCCATCGCCAGCCATGAACACCATCGTCTTCAACAAGCTCAGTGGCCAAGTGCTCTTCGAAGAAAGCGCCAAGGAGCGGGACAGGAGCAGCAGCCGGCCTTACGGGGCGGTCTTGGACGTCTCCCCGCACCCGGAGGTCCTCCTGCCCGACAGCCCTCCCAGTAAAGACAACCTCAGCCTTCGCCATAGGAGGACGGGGTAGGCGCCCGCAGGCCGCTAGATGCTGGGTGAGGGCTTGGGGGGCGGCGTGGGAGGAGGGAAGGTTGGGCTATGCAGGAGAAGCCAGAGGCTGGTAGCACCGGCTGAGTACGTCCTGGGGTCCTGTCCACCTCCTCTTCCTGCCTTAGCCTCTCCTATCAAGGGCCTTGTGTGTACGATCCAATCAACCCAGCATCTATGTACATTTTGGTAACACCTTACCTTCCAAACCTCCTAGTGTTTACTCACAATTATGTCCCCTTGAATTATTTCCATGCACTTTTCAAAGATACAGGCATGTTTGTGAAGGTGAAAATCCCACGGGATGAGTTCAGTGAGTATAGTCTGGGCAGTTGGCAGTGTAAAGATTGTGAAGCTATGTACTTCCTTCTAACATGAACGTGGTGCTATGCTGGAAATCAGCAGCTATCTAAATACTGTGAGAATGTGAAAAAGAGCAGTGCCAGGTTAATGTCTGAAAATGGAAGCAGGAGTGACCTCAGTGGAGTTTACATCTGACAATAATAATTTCAAAAGTAGGAAACTATAGCACTATCTATTAACCAATATTGCATTTGACAGGCAGCTAAAAGACAATAATGAATATGCTGTCAATTATTTAACAGGGAAGTCTTTTGTTTATGGATATCTTAACCATGCAAGGCAAACTTATTGCTGTTTGTGACTGTTTTTTAAGTGATGGTCAATATGTGTGTTGCAAATTTATTCAGGTTTGTTTTGGTTTTTAGGAATACTTCTGTACAGTTATTTTAAGAGTGATTGCCACAATAGCTATGTTATTAAATTATTTAATAACATTATTAAATGTTAACCTAATCTATTTACTGTGCACCAAATTATGAATTCAAAGGAATCAACATTTGCTCCTTTTGTTCAGAAACAGGCAGAGAATGGGTGAGTGGGTCAGTTGATGGTTTGCTACATGGACTTCATGAAGAAAGTGAGACAAACCTAAGAGTAATGTGCATAAGATCAGAATGCTCATTTGTGAGAAATATCTTCATCAGAAACTTAAGGGATGTCAAAAATGCAAAAGGGGGAGGAGATATTTTTTTCCTGAAACGAAAAGTTAAAAATTACATCAGTTCATACTTCCAAAAATATTTCAGGTCACCAAAAGAATGGTTGTGCTGTGTTGCGATGCTGAGATGCTGTTATCAACTGATTCATAGAGAATTAGATTTCAGCTATAATAGTACAAAGTAAAAGACCAAAAAGAAATTTAAAAAATAAGGGGACCATTCAGGGGAGGGGAGGGGTGGGGCGGAGTGGGGCTGGGGAAGGAACAAGCAGTAGATGTTCTGTTTGAGGGCAGCATCTTCTGGGGAAAAATGGTATTACAGGATCAAGCTGCAGAACCTTAACCAGAACTGGCACTAGGGTGGGATGGCATGGAATAGCGGAATAGGAGATTGACAGAATAGATCTCTGGGTCAACAGAAATCAACAAAAACCCTGCTCTTGAGCAGCTTCTTGATATTTCATCGGGACTTGTGGACAGGCCAAATCCAGATGGCTGCCCTGTTGCTTCATTTTCGTTAATGCACCTCTTCTCACTGTGGATACCAAAATGTCCTGGACTGGCTCTGAGGGGAGATCAACTCTGCCCCTGGTTATAATCTGTTTCTCTAATAATTCTCCCTCACGTCGTGATTTTGGATATGGTGGATCCAATCTTATATAAACTTGCCTCTGTGTAAATTCCATGGAACGTTACTCAGTAAAGCTTCTTTCCATGAAGGGGGACTGCATATGGTTAGGCTTTACATTAATTAAACAGGACGTGCCTGAAAAAACAACGCATGCCTGAGAGATGAGGCTAAGTTGTTAATATCTTCCATTGGATGAACTTCTGTTGGGATAGGAATGTACAAGCATCCCATCAGGCAAACATTTGCCTTTGCCCAGGGAAGAACGCAGAGTGCAACTCATTATCTGGTAATAGATACGATAGAAGCCATTATATGTATCTAGAATATTAATTGCCTATCAGTACTGGGTTGTCTGTGAAGGTTAAATTTAATTCCATTTAAGATTGGTCATGTGCAGAAATTACTGATATGTGCTCCCCTTGATAATTAGTCATGAACAGATGTGCGACTCAGAGTGTTGGAAGGGGAGAGGAAGTTACTGTCCCAGTATCTTGAATAGGCAAGTGTGTAAACTGCTTGATCTCAAAACAAGTTGGATCAAGATCACACTATCTACACTAGGAGTTAAACCAAGTCCCTAACTCTGGGAGACTGGTTGGGACATTTGGAATTTTGAGAGCATGTTATGAATGCTTTCACAAACTCGTTCTCGGGGAAGGCTTGCCAGTATACAAAATGTTTGCATTGTGTTACCAAAGAGCAAGATTAGTGAGGTTGCTTCCCATCGCACCCTCTTGTTTTGCAAGATATCTTGGCTTCACAGTTCATGTCTGGGGCCCATGGACAGACTGGCACTTGGCTTTGCAATGTCTTCTCTCAGGCCCTGGGCTAGTATGGGAGTCATGCCCCTTTGGTTGGTTTTTTGCTGGTTGACTTTTGGGGTTTTGGTCTCTGGTCAGTTGTCTTCTTTTAAAATACAAGTAGAAGCAGTTGGAGAAAGGAGATGGAATTTAACTCTTTGTCTCCTGCTCCAATCTTAGGAAAATTTCTTATATGAAGCCAGTGTTGATCTTGAGAAGACATCCCCCACTGTTGCCTACCATAATAGAGCCATTGACTGTCCTCAGCTTGGCTCACAGCATGCTCAGCAAGCACATTGTATCGTGCAGCTGTGAAAATGAAGACCGTGGAAACCACTGAAACCTTGGGTACACCCCCTAGGTTCTTTCCAAATATTAATCCTGAATATTAACTGTAATGCAACAGAAGGGAGAGCATATTAAGTACAGGAAGAGTAATATTGACTGTGTTTAATTAAATTTAACTGTAGTTAAATTAACGTGTGTTTTTCTCTGGTCTGGGTTTTTTTGTCACTCTTATTTTTGGTCCTATCTTGGCTCCCAGCACATGACACAAAGACTAAGTGGCTGTTTAGCTGCCCCACCTGCCCACCAGTTTTTGCACTCTAAAGGTACAGTAGAATAACGACTGAAAATAAACTAGGTTTCCTTACAAAAGCTCATACCAGGGAAGGCATTCATTTTAGTTGGTAGATTTCTACCTTGCCTTTCTTGTACCAGGCTTTGTTTTAGCTGAGTTTGGATTAATTTAGATCCTGCAGCAGCTACATGATTCACTGTGGAAGTGGTATGCCTGGAGATTTCCACAGGACCTACACTAAGACAAAGACTTGCCTATTTTCATATAAGGAGAGAGAGGAGAAGATGGAACTATCCCTCTACACCAGTGTTTTTCAACCTCAGCAACTTTAAGATATGTGGTCTTGAACTCCAGAATCCCCCAGCAACTCCCAGAATTCCTCAGTATGCTCGCTGGGGAATTCTGGGAGTTGAAGTTCACACATCTTAAAACTGCTGAGGTTGAGAAACACTGTCGTACACTTCCCTTTTGAGCAGGCAATTAATAGTAAACCCAGTCACCTCTGGCTGGCTATATAGTATCTGGAGCAGAGTTGCTTACTATTAATGGTGCAGTCTGTTGGACTGATACTAATTCATGCGCAATTCCTTGAGTTTTTGTGCTCCTCTCTTGCTGCCTCTACTGGGTGGCTCTTTGTGCATCCTAAAGGCATTCATATTGCTGGATGCTGAGGGTCGTTGAGCCCTTGTTTAAAGGCAGAATTGAAAGGACGGTGCATGAGAGTTTGTTGATTATGCTGTATTCTAGCCCTTTACACCTCAGTGCCCTAGATATGATGGGGTGGCAACTCCCTGACATTTTAGCCAGTGCAACTGAAGAGTGCTGTGCTGGAGAAGATTGCTGAACTTGCTTGCTTTGGCAGCATTGTGTGGTGTATCCGTAGCCCAGTCTGACATGAAGAGAGAGGCTAAAGACTTGTGTCAAGTACCAAATGTTTTCTGTTAGCAAACACTGTTTTGTCTGCATTTTCTTTTCCTTCTCAAATCCCTCTTCCAAGGTCAGGCAGTGTTTCAACAGCTTCCTTACTTGGGAAAGGTCTTTTATCTTCGTAAGAAGCTAAAGAGATGGTGTGCAGGCTCCAGAACTGGACGATCGGATTCAAATTATCAAAGCCTCCAGTCTGGCAAGTCCTTTGTCTTCCGCCCCTCGGGCCTCAGCTTTGCCCTTTGGTTTGCGTGCTTATTTATTTGCTTCCTGCAGTGTTATTTTGATGTTATGAATATGAGGATAACTCTCAATACTGTTACAGTTAGTTGGGATGGTTTTTCACAGAGTTAGAGAAGTAAACATGCAAGGAGTAGGCAAACTCCTCTCTGCTTATTCTTCCATAAAACCTGAATAAATGATTATGCATAGTTTGTAAATCCACACTCCCTCATATGTCTGTATTTGTGGGCTGCTCTGAATGCCTTTAGATCTTTGTTTAAAGAATTGTTGCCTTCATGCCTCAGTTGTCCCATATGTTTCAGAGACTGAGGCTGATCCTTGTGGGAAATATTTGGAATCAATTGACCTTTAGTTTAATCCCGCAGGGTTCTCCTTTATGTTGCTTGTAATTACCATTGATCATGTACAATGACAAGAATATATTAGCAAAGTCTCCAGAGTTCATTCAGAGTCAGTCCCATTTAAGATAATGGCTTCTAGGATGGTACTGATAATCCAGCTGAAGTTAGTTATTGTAATTGCATTCCTGTGAAAACACAGTCACTTAACAGCAATAAGACAGCCCAATCTTAAGAAGCGAAAAGGGCTAAAATTTAGGATGGCTGAATCTGTGCCGTATCCATATTCTTCCCAGCCCCAAGCAAGGGAAAACTTGAGGGGAGGGCAGAAGGGAAGCTCCTATTCACAAAAATGTTGCCGTAGTAGTCCGTTAGTTACAAAACAAGAAAGTTATTTGGGGTATGGAACCTGGAGGGATAAAGAGATTGGTTTGTGGTTGTGTTGGCACTAACAGACACTTTATTGGGGATCTGCATATTAAGCCATAATGTAGCCTGTTTGGTTCTGGAATAGCCTGTTATATGAGCCTGCCATTATGATTTATGGCTTAAAGTTTTCTGTGAATCCTAAGAGTTATATGTTCAACAAGCCATGGTTAATGTTGTCTTAAAGTGTGGTGTGAAGCTATCCAATATGTTGAAAGTTAAATTGTCCTAAATTGTTTAGAATCATCTTTATCTTCATAGTCATAAGAGTAAAGATAAACCCTCCTTAGCTGGGTTTTCAATGTACATGTTGACTTTCCTGCTCTTGTTCTTTTTTCCTTTTTTCCTCCTGGCAGAGAGATCTAATGCATTCCATCGTACATTCAATTAGGACTGTCTCCTTTGGAATTCCAAATTTGCTTTGGTACTTTCTAAAGTCATAATTGCCTTTGGGTGGATTGAGCATTAGAATTCTTGATTGGGATAATACATTAAAAAGAAGATTTGTATTTTGTGTGTCGAGAATATCCTACTTGAGGTGTGTTGATATCACAAGCAATGGAAAACAATTATGATAGACACCAGAACTTCTATAAACTCACAGGCACTTGTTAAAAGCTGCAAATCAATTTTTCCCAGCCTGACATTCACCAGCATGTTTGGGGGCGGGCGGGCTGTAATTCTCACCCCCTTGGTAGGGAGAGGCTGAGTTATAGCTTCAAAGTTTACACCAAATAAATGAAAAGTAACTACTTTCACATTGATTAGAGACTATATTTGCTACTCTGACGGGGGGGAATGGGAGAAACTATAGATCAGTCTTCTCCAAGTGGAAGCACAGAAGTCATCTTTGCAGAGCATTTGGGCAGTTCTATTCCCAACCTTGGACTAGAGTACTACATTGGGGAAACCTGATACATACAGCCATGACATACTATTCCCTTTCATGATTCACTGAAACTGTTTCTCCATCCCGTGAGTGGTAGCATGAATGCATAGCCTTTTGCCCTTTTCTCCTGAGAGATAGGAAGCTAAGAGTCTCAATATACCACTTTCTCCCCCCCCCCCTTCTTGTAGTACCCGGCAGAACAGCGGGAAGGTGAGGCACAAGCGCCAGGCTCTGCAGGACATGGCACGACCACTGAAGCAGTGGTTGTATAAGCACCGGGATAATCCCTACCCCACTAAGACAGAGAAGATCTTGCTGGCTCTTGGCTCCCAGATGACTCTAGTCCAGGTAAGAAGGAGATCCTCTATAGACTCTACTTTAAATAGTCTGATTTGTTACTATCTGATGTACCAGCAGGTACAGTTTACCTCTAAGTAAGACATGCATGACTTAAGGACCATTTGCAGCCTCTGAAAGCCTTGGGTGTAGCCACTATGGACCATCAGAAGTTGTTACAAACTTTTTTTTTAATGTAATAGAAGTAGGAGAAATAATAGTGATGTGTAAAATTTATTGATCTCGGAGTGGAACATTCTGGTACTTCAGAATGTTCCATTTCCCTCCAGAATATCCTATTCCAAAGGAAGTTGATTGGTTTCTGGAAGTAAATCCTCGAAACCAGACTTGGAGGATTTACTTTTACAAACTGCCAAACTCTCATAAAATAAGAATGGTGCAGGAAAAGATTTGGTATGTTCCAGAAGAAAACCGAATATTTGGGAGTTCTCTAGAACATTCTGTTCCTAGACTGACAAATTTTGCATGAGTGTAATGATTGGAGAGTAATTATATGAACCATGTTTAATTTTAAGTACTTTTGGGAGAATAGCCCTCAGGATGCCATTCAAAGGCCAAGTATGATTCTCAACCTGGAAAACTGCACATCTGTCCTATAACAGTTTTCCCCAATCTCATGCCTTCCAGTTGTGTTAGACAAACAACTGGAGTTCCCAGTCAGTGCAGCTGGAGAATACTTCAGCTGCTCTTTAATATACATGTAGATGCATTTTTCTCTCCAATTAAATGGAAACTGCATACCAACTATTTCATTCCAAAAAAGCAGCCACATGCTTTTCTGATCAGAATATTAACTTGATTTTTGTTGTTTTTGATCTAAGCCAGTTGTTAACTGCCCCAGGAAATAAATATCTCAGTTTATCTACTTCTGCCTTAAAACCATTGATACTGAAAGAAAATTGGGAATTAACCTGTGACAAGAAACCATTATTGTATGACTAAATTAAATAACTCCTTCTCTACAAACTTGGATAGATTGATTTAGGCTTCCCAATCACATTTATTACACTAAGACAGCTGTCTATATATGTGGGACTGTAACTCCCATAATTTTATTTGGTTGGATGGAGATGATGGGACTTGAACAGGGTAGAGGATATCAGGTTCAGGAATATCATAGTAAGAGTAAATCAGGTAGTTTGATCTCCCTGTTTTGGCTTGATTGGGATTTCTTAGGAATTTTATTGTATCAAGCTCATTGTGAAATGGTGTATAATAAAAGCTAGGCAGACATGGAGATCTGTGGCAGTCAAACCAGTAACTGTCTCATTTGACTACTTCAGCTCCTTAGGAATAAGTTGGATACTCATGTTAATCTTTTTCCATTTTTGGAAGACTTTTATTATGTGTAGTCCTTCTGCCTTCTTAACCTTTCATGGCAATATGTTCCACAGAAATTAAATGGCATGTTTGGTTAAGAAGAAAAATGCTTCATTTTATTGCCAATCTGTCTTGACAGAAGCACGTGGTCTGAAACAAAAAACTATAATAAAAAATTCCAGATGCTCCTTCCATGCTTGGTCCAGCAATCTTGTTTTATCTGCATGAAAACCATCATTCAAAGGAAGGCAAAAGAGGGAATGAATTGTGGTTAGATCTGACTATTGATTATAAGAAGCCAATCTTCAAGAATAACAAAGGCAGGGTGTAATTTCAAATCACACCTGAATGTAGAATAACTCCTCTGCGACCATACCAACTCATACTGACATTGTTTTATCTTGGGAACCGGGTCATGTTTTAACATGTACTTGAAAAATAGTTCTCATTCCTTAAAGCTGTGCATTCCAGATTATCAAATAGTGTTGGATGATTGACTTTAATCTAGGATCATTAAGTGCCAAGACACTTCTGGAGTTGACCAAAAGAAAACATGTTTTCATGATCTGTTTTTCCTTGTCCTACATTCCATATAATGAAGTTGACTTTTTCCTTTCCGTCATTCTGTCAAATTCTGTAACACATTGCAATATTATTTTTATTTGGTTAAGTTGCTACAGTGTTAGAATTAGGGTTTTATTTCAGTTTCAGTCAACTCTTTCTTATGATGGGATTGCTGCCAAATTAAAAAAAAAAAACAACCTCTCACAACCCACCACAGCTGATTATTGTTATTAATTTTAGCCATTTAAACTGCAATTTAATGCTGATCTGCCTTGCCCTAACACCCGCTGAATTTAGTGAGACTTGTTTCTGGATAAGTATGAGTAAGATTGTATTAAGACTCCATAAATATGTGCATGAAAAAAAAGTATATTTGAAATAATTTGCCTTGTGTATGAAGGAATTCTTTATACTTGCGGGGAATCTATAGCCCCCTGAAGACATTCTTAAAACTATCTCTCATAGCCTCTTTTAGGTTTATGGCTTAGACTGCTGGGAATTGTAGTTGAATATCTCGGGGGGTCCACAGGCTTCTTATTCTGAGCTTTCCATCTTCAGTTTAAATTACTGCATTAACTGCGTGTATGTGTTTAAATTTTTAATAGAGGGGTGAAAGGCCTTTTTGATCATATCAATTTTGCAGTCGTAATTCAAAGTAATTCAGGAAGTATACAATGTAAATATTTTCTTATTAACAATGCTTGTTGCTGCTTCTCTTTGTGATTGGTTATTACTTGTTTGTTTCTTCTATCTGTATCTTCCTCTATATTGTTAAAGCATGACCAGACATGGTTTTGGATTCATGCAGGAAGTTAATTGAATCTCTCCCTGATCAGTAGATAATATCTCTGGCCTCTCTGGATCATCCCAAATTCTGGTTTTCTCCTGTTGCACAGTTTTGGGCAAACAGCAGGAGAAGCCGAGAGCTGGAGTGAAGAAAAACACTCAGCATCACTTGGATTGGAGAGGACTTCAATTTATTTTCCCAAGTTGATTTGAACCCGTATTAGTAATGCCCTTAGTTTTCAGTCCACTTTCTTAACTGCTGTAATTCCACCTTTTGTTCCATCTCTGTTACTGTATGTGTAAGGTCAGTTCTCATGGAAAGATACTTTTTCAACTACCTTGAGTTAAATGTTTATGTGGTTTACACATATATTGTGAGAAGCGAGTGCCAAAGAGGTAAGGTATTTTTTGGAAAACCAATTTATTACCTAGCCGAGATTGGGGGATTATGCATCCAAAGGAGTGCTAATTTGTACACTACCACCAGTTTTCTGAAACCAGCTGGAGAGCCCTAAGATTTCTTACTAGCCTTTTTCTTCAGCCAGAAATGTCCCAGCTATAGATGGTTTTCCTTTAATCCCCCAACCACACGCTAACATATTAAGTGTGACCAGAAGCCACTGACCATCCACTAGCTTGGGACTTTTAGTTGGATGGGAAACCCTGATGAAGAACCAGTGCAGTGAAAGTAGACATTGTAAAGTGATGAAGAAAGCAAAGGCTTTGTACATCCTCCTAATTTTATTTTAGCACTACAAGCAAGTTGAAAAAGAAATGAATACAAAACATGGAGTGCTTTCTTGAGCTCCTGGTGGAAAACAGAATCTACATCTAAGATGATAAAAGTGGTAGACTAGGACTGGGAGATCCAGCTTCAGCCCTGGAAGTTCATGGAGTGACTTTGGGCCATTCCCTCCGCCAATCCGGCCCCACGGGGGATTTTTTGGGGGGGGAAATGGGAAGGGAGAATGTTGCATTTGCCTTTCTGAGCTCCTGGCAAGATGTAAATGTAGCAAACAAGCAAATTGTCCTTGTATTAGATAATTTTGGCTAGAAGAAAAGGAAGAAGGTTTCTAAAAAAGGCTTGGAAAAAATCAGCATAGCTGAAGTCAGCTGAATACTGTGCCTAATTCATGTAACTTAAGCGAAGCCAATGGAACAGCATGTAGTACAACTTCCTAGATTCCCTTTTCTCCCATTTGCTTTAGAGTCAGAAACATTATACTCCGAAACTACAGAACTAGAGCAGGAAGCCATATTCGACAAAAAGCCGCAGCCTATATTTATCTCACCAATTAGCCCCCAATTTGGAGGCTAGCAATTTGTCCTGCTAATTTGCAATGAATATGTCATGTTTTCATTTGTGCTATTCCCGTAGGGGTGGATTTATTTTATTTTAAATTTGGTTTTAGCCATTCCTAGGAATTAAAAAAAAAAAGGTTGAACATTCTTTCCAGAAGGGGAAATATGAATGGCTTTATTGTTGAATATGATTTGCCACAGTATGACTAATGGCTTGGTTGTGAGCTTCTGAGGCTCTGGCAATATTCAGCTATGCAAAGGCATATACTGTATAGGATGTAATTTACTCAGGAAGAGGGAATAATTTAGGTGAGCCATATTCTCCACTTCAACCATTCCCAACCTAGTGCTCTTCAGATGTCTTGAACTTCAACTCTCAAAACTCACAGCTAGTGTCATTCTATTGTTGCCCCACACATCTGGAGAGCACCAAGTTGGGGAAATTGCTCTTTCAGATGCTTATCCTTGTGCAATATGACACGCAATATCCCAGTAATCTTTTCCCTTCAAAGGAGATAAAGATAGGAACGTACTTTATGATTTATAATTTAACTATGACATTCGTTTAATGTTTTGGAAAATGGGAGACCTGCCCTAAAACCACCTGAAAAATACATTTGCTGAATGGAAACAGTTTATCATGATAGTAAGAAACAAAAAAAGAAAACAGAATGAAGGGCATGTAAAAAGAATTTCTTAGTTTAATCCAACCTTTCTCCAGCCTCGGATCCTCCAGTTTTGTTGGAGCACAGTGCATTGGCCTTATTGGCTCAAAATTAGGGGGATTGTGGTCCAACATATCTGGCAAGTATCAGATTCTGAACGGCTACATTATTCAATTTTCCTAGCCCAGTTAGGATTATGCATACTTCTATGTTTTGCTTGCCCTGTTGTGACATTTTATATCCTGCTCCTTGTTCCAAGATGGAATTAGAGGTAGCACATGCAGGATTCCTAAAAGAGCTTCACCTAGGTATTAATGAAATCCAGAAATTTGCTGCATGGCACTCTTGCATATCATAGAAGCATGTTGTTTTATAAAACAAAACAAAAAAACGTGGCAGCTGTATGTTTGCATTCCAGGACTTCAAAATGCTGTTCAACAGTCTGGGTCCCCCGCACAATCAGGGGAACTACAAAAATGAAACAAAGCTGTCACCTTTGGAACGCATGATGGATGCTCCAGTTAACAGTCTGGTGGAGGCTGTGGGTCTGGAACTGTATGTAATAGCTTCCTTTCAGGCTTTACATGCTGCTGGATTGAGGCCCAATTTATATGAGCAGAAATGTAGCATTTCCAGAAACGTTGAAGCCAAACAGGGCAGTAATGACAGTTCTGGGAAAACAATAACCAATGCAGTACTTATTTATCAAACTTAAACTGACTGTATTGCCTTAGTTTATGTGGAATATTAAAAGTTGCTCCTTGACCAATTGTTGCAACAACGGGTTTTGTGAGATGGGCGGCTATATAGATTAGAATAAATCAATAAATAAAGCTTTTAAATTTCTATTTGTTGAAATATTGTCATATCTACTGCTTGGAGTGAGCAATTTCCTCTCTCCTTTTTTGAGGCA
The DNA here is from genome assembly GCA_030867105.1 of Liasis olivaceus. Lineage (NCBI taxonomy): Eukaryota > Metazoa > Chordata > Lepidosauria > Squamata > Pythonidae > Liasis > Liasis olivaceus. The sequence goes on from CM061351.1 coordinate 16,873,888, forward strand.
CTATGCTGAATTGTGAACTTAGTTCCTTCAGCCCCTAAACTGCCAAAAATGACAATGATTTCACAATTGTTTTCATGAGGGGAAGGCAACACCCAAAATTCAACTGTTTGGGGATGCAGATGCTTTTCCTTGCAACGACCCTATTTCATGCTGAATCGCTGAACTTTACTGCCTGCTGGAATGCTTTAAACAGGGTGCTGTTCATATTCATGTGAATAATGCTTGCCATTGACATGGAAATCTTGAGTGTGCAGGGCTTGATTTTGGCTTTTTCTGGGAAATGGAGGTGCATGCATATAAATCACAGTAGTTTTATATTGCCTGTATCAAGAGCTATGCGGATAATACTCTACTTCTTCACGTGGCAGTCCTGTAATGCCAACGGATGCTTATGCAGCTTTCAAGCCAACAAATCTTTCTCTCCCCCCCCCCAAACAAACAACTGCTGCAATCATTAACCCAGAATATCCAATAAAGTATTCAGAAAGTATACACAGTCCAAACATCAGCTCATCTGAGTCTGTGCTACAGAATAACACATGTTCCTGTGTTGAGCCCATGGTACTCTCTAGCATCAAGAATGTGAACGATGGGTAACTGTCAGCAGGGAAGCAGGTCTGGGTTACAGGGATCAGAAGAACTGACCTAGCACTCGGAAAGCCTAAAAAATTACAGCTGTCTCTTGCATTTATAGCCATGTACCTCCTATCTGGAGAGGAGCAGTGCAAGATTCTGTTATTTCTTATGCCCCTGAAGCTGCAGAAATATGGAAAGAGTAAAGATATGGACTGCGAATGCTGCTTTTCTTAAACTGGTCATTTTACAGAAGTAGGTAGCAGGTGGCTCTCCAGATGTTATTAGACTAATTCCCATTCAACATTAGCTATGCTGACTAGGATTCAGCCATACCTTCAGGGCCATAGATTGCCCATCTTTGATTTAATAACCTATAGACATAGAACTTGATATCATGTTTTTCCAGTGCTCATGTAATTGTTGTTAAAGTAGAACTATGAATCGTTCGTCTGCCTTTTGTACTTCTTTCATCACATCTACAGATGAGAAATTCGGTTCTCAATATTCTGGGTCAAAGGCCAATTTGATGCATTTGTCCTTTATTTAGGTGTCAAACTGGTTTGCCAATGCAAGGCGGCGCCTTAAAAATACTGTCCGGCAACCGGATCTCAGTTGGGCTTTACGAATAAAGCTATACAACAAGTATGTTCAAGGAAATGCTGAACGACTTAGTGTAAGCAGTGATGATTCGTGTTCAGAAGGTTTGTTTTTAATACTTTCAAGCTGTCTATATACAAAGTCTGTAAAACTGAAAATTATTATTATTTCTCAAGAAGTTAATAGCCTTGTGTGCTGTTTTTGCCTTGATTTGTGTTCCTCAACTACGTCCAATAAGCAGCATCTTTCTGGAGCTTTGAAGAAGAATGAATGCCTCTAGAAGTCACTTCAGAGATTAAAAGTATATTTATATCTGGATGGACTGTGGCATCTGCTTAAGATGCAATGATGGTTTTGTAGAAAAGAGAGGAGTCTTATGCCCACTTGTATACAGTCCTACAATAACTTCTCCCAAAGCTTAAATTTGGCATGAAAATGTCAATTTTTTTGAATTATTTGAACTAAGTCTTTCTTAAAGCCCAGTTATAAATGTATTAAGAGACAAGAGGGAGTTCACTGTATATACACTGTAGATAAATTATGTGTGAAGTGAACCATGTCTTGTTTCTTTGGGGAACTGCCAAAAAGATAGTAGTGGGTAAATCATATAAGAAGTTATTTCTTTTTTGGGGGGGGATTTCGTTTCACCCTGCTTTAAAGGGGTGAGCCTTATATCTATAGATCTTAGTAAGAGGCTTATTCTTTGAGGTGCTCCATTTATGTTTAAAGGAAGTTAATGTAACCTTCACTTAGACTAGTTGGGAATTTGGGGAGTGGGGCAGGTTAGAGAAGGCTCTGCAAATGGATTTTAGAAAAGACCATTATGATAATGTTATCTGATCTCAGTTTTCCACTGAAAGCTTCCTTAGGAATATAGATATAAAGATATATCTGAAATGCTTCTGCCTGATTGTTCTTCTCTCTGCAGATGGTGAAAACCCTCCACGAAATGAAGGAGGATACAACACACAAGTTCATCATACTGTGATTAAAACGGAAAGTTCTGTCATAAAATCTGGAGTAAGACCAGAAGGAAGCGCCAATGAGGATTATGTAGCACCTCCTAAATACAAAAACAGCTTATTGAATCGCTACCTGAATGACTCGTTAAGACATGTCATGGCCACAAATGCAGCCATGATGGAAAAAACGAGACAAAGAAATCATTCGGGATCATTTAGTTCCAATGAATTTGAAGAAGAACTGGTGTCACCATCATCCTCCGAGACCGAAGGAAATTTTGTCTACCGGACAGGTATGCTCCTGTTCCCCAAGACCCGCTCCCTTTTCTTGTTCCTTCATAATTATTCCTATTTTTGCAACAGGGCTGCTTTAGGATGAGTGTGTGTGAGTTAACCAAGAATCCTCTTAATAGCTCCTGCTATAAATCAAGTTTCAGAATCACACTTTAATTCAAGATTATGAAAATAATTAATTGGTCTACATTTATTTAGTGAAACAACTTCTCTGTGAATGGTCAGGACTCATCCTTGTTCTGTATAAGCGTCTGGAACAGTGCTCTTAATGTGAAGCTTAAATAAAATGCAGGATCTCTCTGAGCAAGTGAAGCATAAATTATTCTTCCTATATATTTCTCCCTTCAAGAAAGGAGTAAAAAGATACATGTAAGGACAACCAAAATCAGTTGCTACTGATAACTAATATCTCAGAGTTTAGGAGACCAATGCTGAAATTAATACCGTAGTTCAGTACTTATATTTGTAAGAAAAGCTAGGTTTCACTGGATGTCTGAGGTTAGAAAGCCAGCATTAAAAGAATACCCTTCCACCATAGTAAAATCAACCTCAGTTCCAATTGGCGTCCTTGCCAATATAATAAGTCTTGTTAATGGGGTTGCTTGGATAAATTAATGGGGCTTTAGGGCTTTCTTAAAAGCAGGCAGAGATGAGGTCTGATACACTTGAAATGGCAAAGCACACTATTTGATTTGAGGCTCTACAGGAAAGGCTGTCTTCTATTTGGTCAAACTTTGTAGCACTCAGAGAAAGTTAAGAGGGAAAGGTCTCAGTTCTGGGCAGACTGACATGAGTGAAGAAATCTTTTCAATATTTTGATCCCAAATCAAGATGCGTTGGCTCCATCGTGCTACTGCTTAGTCTATTTGCAACCTCCTGCCATTTGGTTAATTGTTCTGAAGGCCTTGGACTTTGGCCTAGATGTTCAATGCCAACAACTTGAGTGGTTTGGATTAATGGTCTGGCTTAGTATCAAACAGTTCCATATGAGAAATCCTCTTCTTGTCTGTTTTGTTAATAAATATGAATCCTATATTGTTCATCTGTTGCATCATGACAAAATTATGTTCCTCTGAGCTGCACTGGTCCGTTAATTTTGGCCTGTTTAGGTCTGCCATAGGCTGCATGTATGTGCACTTCTGAATACAGTGGAAACCTGAACATTTGAATGTTTCCCAAACTTCCTAATGAAATCCATGGATATAAATCTGCTTGTTTCAGCCGGTCGTTAAGCGTTTTACACTCATATGTGGGATTCGTTCTTCCACTCTCACATATTAATCTTCGTCAGTTCTTTCACAGTCCTCTCCCCAAGGTCTTGCAACCTTTTTATAATTCTTGTCTCACCTTCCAGGGGGTTTGCTTTAAAGTAAACCCCAAGTGAAAACTCTATATCCCTAAAGTAAGAAAATAGATTTGCCCCTCTTTAAAAAAGGCTTTCCTTTTTCATTCTTTCCTGTCCATCCTAATATATATTTCAACTAAAGGATGTATACTGTAAGTTACCATCCAGCTCCCCAACCCACCCTGCACCTTCCAACCCCCAGGTTTTTTAACTTTTCAAATATATCAGGGCTACAAGTCCAAGTTTAATAGGTATATACATTTAAGGGAGAACAGGTTTCCTAGAAACCAAATGGCTATAAGAATATTGCAAGATATTTGGGAAAGGACTATGAAAAGTTGGTGAGAGAAGACTGGACAACAGACCATAATATGCTGAAATATGAGGGGATCTTCTTTAGCTGAAAATATATATGGGGTGAGTGGTGGGGAGGGGCAGGTTGAAGTAAGAAAAGCCAAATGCCATGTCAGCTGTGAATTCTGAGAGAGAGAATTTGAAATATCTGTGAGATCAGATTGGGGAAAATTGTTATAGGCCATCTATATCTTGATTCCTATATTTTCAAAGAATGATTGTTTCAACAAGTTTATTCCTTCCTTTATTGTTTGGATAAAAATAAATAATAATAACTCATCCCTTTGATCTGGACCCTTGGATCTTCAATCCTCTGTAGATCTTCCATTTAAGTTAAAATTATTATGCTTTCCATCCAAGTCTTGGGTTGAGCAACGGACTTTCCTTGAAGTGTATTAATAGTTCTAAAAGGTTTTGTGTAAAGTAGGAGCTGTGGTTGTCTAATTTAAGTGTTTTCCAAGTGAAATCGCTTGGTTTTTGAATGCTGTTTTTCAGCATTCCAAGTGCATTTGGTCTACATTATGTGATAATCCTCTGCCAAATTTTAGTTTTAAATGATTGTTGCTCAAATGAGCACACAGTGACTTAAGACATGTGAACTTCTGGTTTTTGATACTTATACAATTGGAATTTAAAAATGGGCATACTCTTGAGTAATAGACTTGTTACTGGATTTGGCTTCTTTTCTGCCAGCTATTTAGCTTTGACTGGGAACTGGAGAAACTTCCTGAAATGGCTGAGGCATCCGTATACCAACCACTACAGTGGGAACAAGCTGAACATTTGGAAAAACAAGCTATAAATCGTTACACAATCATGCTCATGTCTGTCTATGTGTGCAGAATTAGTGCTATATATAAACTTCTTCCTTTGCATGTACTCTTGAAAAGCATAAAGCAGTATGTTTAGACAGACAAGTTTAACGTTCATAGGTACATTTTTTTCTGGACAAACTCAGGTTGCGAGACAAAAGACATTATATAATACACTGATGTTATTTTAAAGCAGGGATACACTTTGGGGAGGGAAAAGGTAAGGCCTTTAACCAGCATGCTGGAAGCCACAGTCAAAAATATGTGTGTTGAAAGAGGTCAAAGAAATGGGTGGGACTAGGACAAAACTTAATTTAATTAACTAAATTACTCTTCCTGTTTATTTCCCCCTTTTAAAAGTTATCATTTGGTAGCAGTATTTTAAAGAGCTTTGTGGGCTCACTCAAGGCTTTAAGGGCCTCAAATTGTGCAACCCACTTAAAAGCTAAAAACCCCATGCCTCTAATTTCTAAATATGTTTTATGATTCTATTACTCTCCTACAAATGCCAGGCCAATAATTTAGATTTTCTGAAAATGTCTTAGAGCACCATTTCCTTGATGGGTTGAGATTTTCTGGCATCTTTCATAACTTTACATATGAGAATGCTGTTGGAAATGTAAAGGGTGACCTATTCATGTATTCTTACTTCTGTTTAGGTAATCCAGATTATGTAACAAAATATATACCGCTGGTACAAATAGTCAGATTACGTGCATCATCAGGTTATGTGGGATCCTGTCAGCTCCGCTAGGTAAGCCAGACCAGGAATTCAGGGCCACAGGAAGGCTAGAACTACCTTGGCTACATCAACAAAATCTTGCAAGTCTGGCTATGCTACATCTCCCTATACACACACACACCACCCCGTTTCCAAATATTATCTAGTTTACCAGGGCTTAAAAAATGTTTCAGTTCCCTTTGCCTAATTAATGGTCCTTGCCACAAGATCATCTTCCTTACTCTCTACAGACTTCAAAAGACTGAGCAGATCCATTCATACACAGATACTCCAAGTCCAGCCCTCCCCCCCTTGGGACCTCCAGATACGTTGGACTAATTCCCACTGTCCCTCAGACAGCTGTCTAAGCTGCCCTAGTGTCTTCCAAGTATATTGTTCTAATTAGGTTGTAACATAGAAGAGAAAATGTGGATTCCACTTATAAGGTGAACAGACTCATATTTGCAGGAATGTGCAAACTGGCTTTTTAACCAATTAAAGTGTTGACCACTGTTTGACTTTGCATGCCTCACAAGAGCATGCTAATCAGAACGAGGCACTGTCAGCTACTGTGTAAAAAGGACGAACCAGTTACTCCAGCATTTATTTCTCTGAGAAGTCTCTTCCCTAACTGAAAATGGTTCATGTGCATAAACATTTTCTGTTCCTTCTGTTAATCTCTATATGCAATTTTGCTTCCTGGTGGTGAGGAAACATTGAGGTCATATGCCGTATCCAATAAGCATACATGGATATGGTCTCAATGTGGGATAACCCCCTGCTGCATGGTGTCCCTGCAGATACCTCCTTTGACAACCATCAAGTTGCATGCCATACCTGCCTTTTTTTTTCTTTTTTAGAATTTTTTTTTTTACGGGAAGTGGCATGCAAAGCATTATCAAAGCCTTGAGTCTTTCTGATTTGGCAGCCATTTGAGATTAATAAATAAATAAACAAAACATTTCCAATGCTGTTTCTGGGCTGCACATAAGTTATGTAGGAATTATGTAGAAAATAAAGAAGTGGTGAGTGCCTGTAGCCAATGCTTTGTTGGAAATGTGCCCACCTGTCCAGAAAAAAGGACAAATGTAAGCCACCGTTCTGGGAAGCATAAAGTGCTAGGTGGAGTGGCAAGAAGTAACCTCACCATTTGCCTTTGATAAATAGTAGGTTTGTGACTGACCGGTCCACCATGGCAGCCATTTTATGAGGGAGTTACAAATGCACTTCAGAGCATCAACTGCCTCATATCTGGATCAGCCTTCCCTAACTAAGTTCACTCCAGATTTTTTGACCTTCATATCCCAGATTCATATCTCAATCAGCATACTCCTACAATTATGCTTTGCATGTATTATAAGCTACATATGCAGATGTTTTTATTGTGGGGGGGGGTGCGTTGAACTTAGATTGCTTTTTTTTTCTAGACTGGAGTAGTGTATGAGTGTGAGAAAAAAACAGGCAGGTAGACAGACTATGTAAGTTTCCATGGCACTTCCAGGCACCATGCACTTGCTTAGACATTAGGGATGGTGGTGTTTGGTTCACATGGTAATGTTTGACCATGTGTCCCATTAGAAACTAAATGGCTTCAGGGAATACCTAATAACAGAGCTTTAAGACCCTTGTGTTGAGAGATGATGAGCAGCAGATCAACAGAAGCAAAGTCTTTGGCTTGTTTGTGTTTGTGGTACTCGAGGAGCTCAGGAATGATGACATCTGGAAAAAACTGCTCTCAAAACTGATCAGTATTCAGAATTTGAAAGTGGTGGTTTTCTTTTAGGTGTTTATGTGGAGTAGAATTTTGTGGCTTCTGGAATTGTTTTTCTTACTTACTCCTTAACTTTTCTTTCACTCTTTATTTTGCTCTTAAGTTTATGGCGTTGAATCTTCAGCATCTTCCATTGCAGTAGATTGCAAACCACAATTCCCAGTAGCCATTCTTAAAGGTTAGATTACTCTGTGTCTAACTGGTAGACTTTTCATTATATGTCAGATTTATAGATATTTTATCTTGTTCATCTTGCCAATATTTTTTTCTTTCCAGTTAATATTTGTGAAATAAAACTATCCTTTTTTTTTTTTTTTACAAAAAATGTGGCTGTAAAGTGTATTCTTCTTTCACAACTGTTTAAAACTTGACAAAAATCCTCATGTGAGCCACCTCTGAACATCTGCACTGCATTTTTGTGGAATATGTTGCAGATTTCTCTATAAGAAACAGGGATGAAGATAAATGCCTGCCACTGCAAAATGAAAAACCCTAAAGCAAAATGAGCATCTGAATATCAAGTACAGCATAAGTCACATTTCTGATAGATACAGTACCTGTTTGAAATGCTGTAGCATCAGCTGGTTAAAAGATGGGGCTATTTGTGCCATAGACGTTTTTAAGTTCTCCCTTTAATGTAACGTAGGATTATCGTGATCAGTTATAAGAGATATAGTGCAGCCTTAGAGAAAAAGATTACTTTTGCATAGCATTTCTCGACACGGGCAGCATTTTTGCTAATCCAAGGTTTGTCCTTTGCTGCTGCGTGTCCCCACCAGTTTGTCCAGTCAGCTGATTAAAGTCCAGCTTAGCCATGGCATAGTGAGATGCCTTGTAGAGTGAGATGGGTGGCATATATAAATTTGAAAAATAAATAAATAATGTTTTGAGACACGTCCTGCAAACTTAACGTTGAAGATGCAATTGATGAGAATTCTCATTTCATTCTATCTGCCAGCTCCACAGCTCTCTCTCTCTCCTGCCCCAAGAGGCTAAAGAGCTGTGGAATTTGTTTCCAAATTGCCTTGCTTTTTGAAGCAATTTTTTGCCTTTGCTGAAAAAACAGCAAGGCAGCAAGACAGCAACAAAGATGGAAGGATGTCGCTCTGGTGGGCTGCTGAATTTTGTGTCCCTCTCTCGGTCAGCCGAACTGGTGGGCCCCTGGGAATAGCAAGCACTGTAAGGATGTTAGTGCTATGGTCCTTTCGGAAGAAAGCTAATGTGCTTCTTTGGGGAAATAACCAAAAGATTCTATGGAAGTGCCCTAACAGCTTTTCTTGAATAAAAGTGACATCAGTAGGTTATTTCTATTAATACTGAACCCATATATTTGCGGATAAGGCCATATCATTTATCAAGCTGAAAGCAATGGTTCTGATTTAAAAATCAGCCACTCTTAAAGGAACTTAACTACACCACGATTATTACTTTAAAAATTGATAAAACATCTATACATGCATGACTCCTTCCTTTATAGAAAACATGCATCCAAATGTTGGTTGAAACATACACTTCTTATGGATTTCTCCTTTTATATCCCTAAGGCCTAATTCTGACATAACAGGAAAGAGTGGTTTCCTTTTATGTAAATGAGCAATGGTGAACCCCTTGGGTTCTTTTTTGTTCACTAGTGGAGATCAGAAGCATATGCTTCTATTTTTAAACTAACAATTTAAGCTTACGAGGAGCTCCTCATGCCACATTAATGTGCTTTCTTTCAGACTTCATGCTGCCCTTGCTGCTAAGCCCAGGTCTGCCTCAGCAACAAGGCTGACACGTGGTGCCACTCTCACATGTTTAATGCAGGACAAGCTAAGGAAGTGATGGCTGGATTTCCCCGGCGCCACCTGCTGGTGGAAAAAGTAACCACCAATGGTTCTCCCAAAGGGAGGAGATGAATTTTGACAGGTGGCTAGACCCAGGGGTTTGGACACCTATCTAAACCAGGTCTTGAAATGGTTAATCCACAGGGAGAGTTTGCATAGTAAAGCAGGCAATGCTCTTTTGATTTTCTAGGTAGCACCCATTCTTGCAGACAAGCTTCCATTCCTGTGTGTCTGTGTGATTGGATTCAGGGAGAGAGCCCAGTGTGAAAGTAATCTACCCTCCCACTGGGAAAAAAAACCCAGAATGGCCCTTATAAACAGGACCGAGGGACTAAGGTGAGGAGGCACACCTGCAGAAGCTCTACAGGTGGATAAGGGGAGCTAGGCAGATTACTTCCCCTAATGATGTCTTCCCTTGCTCCATCATAGAGGCCATTTGTACAGCAAGACTTGTGTTAAAAGAAGAGGGAGAACACTACTGCTAAACTAAAACAGCTAAATACAAAGATCTCCTGCCTGTGAGGTGGGTTGAAGATGAGTCTCTTAAAAACAGATAATGCAGCATCTTTATACCATGAGAATGAGTGCTAAACATGGGATTAACCAAAGTAGGTAGAAGTATATTTTAAAGGAAGAACAAGCAACGTTTTCCCTCTTCGGAGGACACTTTTTAAAAATTAGCCTCGGAAGATCTCTAATAGCATGGATAGTGATGTGGTGGTATTTACACTAATGCTTTTCTAGTTTGGGGTTGGATGGGCACTTCTTTTAATCCAAAATTAGTTTATTAAGCCCTATAGGGGCTCAACACACCACTCTAACCCTTTTCCCCTCTCCAGCACAGGGAAGATTTGCTAGATGATGTTGTCCAGAATGTTGAAGGGCTCCAGGGATTGAAAAAAAAGGAGGTGGGTGGCCATATGCAACCTTTTTCACATCAGTTATCAATGTTTGGCATTGGGTCCAGTTATGGGTCTACCCTGTATGTGATGAAATTTAAAGAAAGAGCCATATTTAAATGTATACTCCTATTGCCTTCCATTTTGATTTGGCCCAACTAAGTTGCTTCCATGGGACTTAGTCATGCTTTATTGCTCCTGAATTGGAGCCAAGAAATATTCTTGTAATCTATATCACGGCAGCCAGTGATCCAGACAGTAAAGCACGACATTCTAACATTTCTTATATTCCTACTGCTATGCTGACCTACATGAAATTTTTCCAGTACTTAGACTACTTTTAGGCCAGCAGCCAATAAAATTAATAAAAAGAAATCAGCATGCAAAAATAGGATATTTAAAAAGTGTGAAAACTGGAAAAGAAAATGGAATCTTCTATGAACAATAAGAGTTGCTGATTTAACTTTAAACCTGCTTTATGGCTGACTAGGTCAACAATTCTGTCTTGTTGGGGAGGGGGATATTAGGTTTCTGTGCTATCAGTCAAATTTCTTTAGAGATCTAGGTTCATACACACCTATCAGATTTCGAAAATGGGCTTCTTAGGATGAGGTTAGGGCAATCCTGTTCTGTTTAACTATTGGTTGCAAATAACTCTGATTTCATAACATTCTTGGTGGTAGGAAGTTCTTGTCCAATCCATATAAAATGTAATACATAGGGATGGAATGTCTTATAGGCCAACGCATGCTAGTGGTGTGGTGGTGGTGATGTTGCTTTACCCACATCTATCTCAGTAGGGGATTTATGTGGTCAGTAGCCATTTTCACTTAAGTGAAAACCCCAGTACAGGGGAGGACATTTGAAACTCCGGGGCAGGGATGTTTCCAGGCATGATTCTGGTGAAAATTGCCTCAATCAATTCTTATTATACCTGGAGGAAGGGAGGCTATCACTGGTAGCAATGACAACTCTTTCTCTTTCTCTTTTGCTCTTTCTCTTTTGCTCTTTCTCTTTCTCTCTTTCCCTCTTCTCCTTCCTTCCTTCCCTCCCTTGAAGGTTCTTTCTTTTCTGCATGCTTTGAAACCAAATTGGAAATAACTGTCTGTTTGTTTGTGTTTTTTTAAATAATGCTTCAGAACAGATTATTCTCCTCTACCTATGATTGATTTGAGTATTCCAGTTTTGGCTTTCAGATGTGGTTTAATGCAGTGTTTCTCAACCTTGGCAGCCTGAAGATGTGTGGAATTCAACTCTCAGAATTCCCCAGCCACACATCTTCAGGTTACCAAGGTTGAGAAACACTGGTTTAACGCATACCTTTTCAGCACTGTACTGCCGGTCTCAATGGCTAGTGTCCTTTTTTTCCCCTTTAAATCTCTTTTATCAAGCGAATCTGCGAGAGAATGTTGTCACCCATTCAAGTGTGAACCATTCTGTGAAAACCATAGAGTTAATCTCATGCTCAGGAGAATTGGAGTGAACCAAAAACACATACTAGTGCAGTTTTGCCAAATCGTATCCCTTCCAAGGAGTTTGGAACAACAGTTCTCAGAATTTTGCCTGGAAATTCTGGAAGTTGTAGTCTCAATGCATTAAGAGAGCATCAGGTTGGGGAAAGCTGCACAGTTGGAAGCAAGGCGTATCATTAAAGTAATGCCCAAAATATAAATCCTGAGAGAGAGGATTAGTCAGGAATAGAGGATACTGTATTTCTTGGCAGGACACCTAAGAAAAGGGGGCAGGGGGGCATAAAAACTTATTTCGGGAAAAACGTCTGACTTCAAACCTCGTATCTGGAATGGCATTCTTTGTGTTTCAGGTTGTTTCCATTGCTTAATGTAAATAAAACAGCTGCAACTCACAATCTGGTAAATCCTGTCCGTACCACTGTCTGTTGGATCTGTCCATAGCCCATCACAGTGCTGTTGGTACTCATGTGTTTAAAGCTGTATCAATATTTCCATCAAAAAAGCCTTTCTAAAACATACACAGCCAAGCTTCTCTGATCCAGCTGTAAAAATTCAGTCTGGCTTGAAACTTGGCAAAGCAGCAGACGCATTCTCCCATCTACACGGAATGGATTTAAGCAGGTATGTCTCAACGATACCAGGCTTTGCATTAATGGAAGCAATTTAAAGGGAGTAGAAGTACCTGAAAAAAGGAAAAATAGCCTCTCTTGCAGACCTGGTTGCAAAACAGGAGTTTAAATACCTTTTATTCTAATGCAGTGTTTAGCAACACAGAGTCAGTAAATCATAGCAACTGGTGCTATTGCCTTCTGTGAAAGTGGACTTTTTTTCCACTTTGCTGTGGCCTTCTTTTTTCTGTCATTTCTGTTGAGCAGATGATTGTTCTATTTTTTTCTTGCAAACAATGACCCATGCTTCTGTTTTCTAATCCTCCTGTGTAAGGTTATCAATTACTCACCTATGCATTAATAGAGAGCCAGTTTGGTGTAGTGGTTAAGGCACCATGCTAGCAATTGGGAGACCATGAGTTGTAGTCCTGTCTTAGGCACAAAGCCAGCTGGGTGACCTTGGGGCAGTCCCTCTCTCTCAGCCCTAGGAAGGAGGCAATGGCAAACCACTCCCGAAAAACCTGGCCAAGAAAACTGCAGGGACTAGTCCAGGCAGTCATCAGGAGTCAAAAACTGACTCCAAGGCAAAAAAAAAAAAAAGTATTAATGCCATCTGTACTTTTTGCAGCTGAATAATTGCAAATTATTAGAATGTGACTGTGAAGGCCCTAGACCTGACCCCAGATATTTCTTTTCTGACATTTCATAGTCTTCCATAGCCTTAACCTTCACTCTCAGTGGTCTCAGTAGGGATGCTTATGAGCAGTTTCAAAAGGTATCAAAAAATGTCCCACAACTAAATATTATTATTGCAAACACACCTGGCATAATTTAATCAGATATACTTGCATTTAACAACAATTAGTTTTGAAAAAAAATCTTAAGCATTAATTCACTTTAAATTGTTCTGATGGGTTGCTTTTAAAATGATAAAATTTTCAATGAGAGATGTTTTTCTGGGGGGGAAAAAAACCAGAAGTGTTTTCAAGTGGGTTTGAAGTTTTAAAAATATTCTTTCAAGTCATAGAAATATATATTTTTTTCTCTTTCTTCTGTCCTTTGTGCTAATACATCTTTGTCTACTTTGGGATCTTTGTACGTTTTGCTGTCACAGGATGGTTATTCAAAGCCATAGGCAACGAATCAATATGGTACTATCTGCTTGTGCAAATCCTGTTTCCCTTTGGGGATTTGTGGTTCATGTTTGATTTCCCCTAATTTAAGGGAAAAAAACTTTTAAGTATTTTGTTGAAACTGGCCATTTGTCCCTAGTCATGACAGCAGAGAGACTTGGTGATGGAAGCTTTCAGCTAATTCTTGTATTCTTGTAGCACGTATCAGTGTGTCTTCAAAAGAGGACTTATGGTAAACCCCTCATTCCAATAAAGCCAACAGAAGCTTCTGATTTCAATACATCTGGATTGAACCACAAATTAAAGTGTTTCTTTTTTATCCCTATTTACCTTCTGCTTTATGTTCTAACTGGCAGTATATCAAAACCATGAAACAAAATGTTTCCTGTGCTGTCTGTGATAGCTGTTGAGAATATTGTGTCTTTATAGGAAATTAATAACATTGAACCAAAAAAAGACTGGCTCTCACACACAAGTGCATGTACTGGGTGGGGGGCAATGGGTGTATACATGTTGCCCTTATTCCTAGATGCTTTATATCTTCGTATAATTCCTGAGATTGACTCAGAAGCTTGTCAGTCTGAAAATCAATGAAGAGGGACTTTGGGAAATGCAGACAAGAAAATGTAACCAGATTTCTAGTAGCAGCAAATGCAGGGCAGCAATTGCCGTTTTCACCATCCAAAAGCAAATTGAGCCATAGTTTGATCAAACAGAACATGAAAGCATAGCTCACTGACGTGGTTTCCTTTCTTACTACTGTTGAGATTAATGGAATTCACATGTTATTTCTTTTCATTGCAAAAGGTTCTTTTAACCTGCATTCAGATATGAATTGGTCCACCAAATGGACCATTATGTATATTATTGATCATATTTTTACTCATTAAGAAATAAATAAAATATCAAGTGAGTTTTCTGACATTATTTTTCATTTAATATCATTTAAATGAATAATTGCAGGTTATTTTCTCTTACTTAATTGCTCTGAAAATTACCCAGTGATAACCCAGGCTTTTCATGGATTGGCTATCAGCTACCAAATAAATGACTATTGTTTATATTTAATTTATAAGCCTGTTGTTAGAGTAATTCCTGTGAACATTTAGTTATTATGTGGCTGTTAAAAAGTCTCTGCTGAGACTTAAGTGTTGTTCAACCCAGCTTTGCAAAGGAAGAATGATAGATGTTTCATTTTTTTCTGTGCTTATATATAGTTTTTCTGTATTAAAAAATAGGAATGCTACATGAGTAAATAAAAAAACAGTAATATACAAAATACTAATAGCTAATGTCAACCATAAAATTAACTCAGAAATATGTTTATGTAGTTAAATTTTTAATTTATACTTTGCTTTTCTACCCATAGAAAGTCAAGGAACCTGACTATTGAAAAGTAACACATAATTAGTAAAACCCGTTAAAATTATCACTAATCTTAAAAGGATAGAAGAAAGTAAACTCCAGTGACAGAGAACACCTAGATGCTATTTGCAGTTTGGAGAATTCATTTGCCTGTTGACTTTTTCATAAACTCTCCACAAAACTTGTTTTCCTATAAACTTTATTTTGTCCTTGAGGTAGAAGATTTGATGCCCAGAATCTTTCAATTAGTTGATATTTACTGTGGTGACTTTTCTGAACCTGTAAATTGTACTCTACAAACATCTTATTGAATTCAAGAAAAAGAAAGCATTGTATGATAGGAATTTGATATGCAACACATTATTAATATAAAGATCTAAACAAAAAAATATGTTGACACCACAATCATGATAGAAATAATCAGATGTATGGTAAATCATAGAGCAATTCTGGAATTATATATTTTCATGCTTCATTGAGAATGGTAGATCTACATTTTTCTTTTGCCTTTCCAGTTAAAGCAAAATATTTTTTATGTCTATGCAACTCTTAGAATTTGAACCATTTAGGTCAAAGTAAAATAGCACATAGCAAAAGTTATGTATTTTTTTCTTACTACTTTTTATAAACATGTCCCTATCTATCCAGTAATTGAGTCTTAAAAACCTGTATCAAAAATGAAGCGAGAGTTAATATGCAGTAAGACAGTGGCATTTTTCTTTAGGCATTTTAAAAGTGGTTGCTGTAAGTAGCACAGAGAGTTGAGTGATGTGAATACTTAATTTTCTCTTCAGCAGTTTAAGCATTCAGACTCTTCTTCCTATCAGCCGCTGTTGTTTTCATCCTTTGAATTCTTCGCTAGCTCCTTCCCTTCCTTTTACCTGACCGGATGATTTTGCCAGCCGTAAAACCCAAAGCCCCCTTGGCCATATTTTTGCCTGGCTCTAGCAAAGCAGTGATCTGACAGTGAGAATATTTTTTTCAGGTTTTTCCTTTTCCCCCTGGGGGACAATACTTCAAGGGCAACCTGCTTGTCCAGCAAATGAACATGTGGAAAATCCACTTCAATGCAGTAATGATTTTCAGATGGCGCATTGTTGCCGCAAATTGTCTCCGAGCAGCTGCTGCTTCTACTGTAGCACTCCGCAGTCTTGCCAAAGTGAGACTCTGTAGAAAGCCCTCTATTTTCATTTGCATCGTGCTGAAATGTGCTACGTTGCACATACCTGACACTGAATAATTTAATTCCAGCAAATGAAATAAATTTTTCAGCAAGGGTTGGTGCTTAGTGGAGCATAATGTGTGCTGAGGATACCCCACCTTTTCGTCCCTGCTTTCCTGCCGAAAAGCTGGAAAAAGTCTGGTGGGGCCAAATATTCACAATCGCGATGGCAAAAGCATCCAAAATATTGTTCCATAAATGAATGATTTTCACATATTTTGCTTTAAAGCCCAAAGAGAGAGGGAGTGAAAGAAGAGAGAGAAGGCTCTCCTCCTGGTCTGGCAAGAGAAGAATGGATTTTACATTTCAAAAAGTTTTCACTGTTTTTAAATACATTTTTTTCTTACAAAGTAGAAGCACATTCTTTATAAAGAACTTCCGCTACTTAGTCTTTAATTAAAGGCAACATTTTCTTTTAATTTTAAAAGGCTTGACTTGGATTAAAGTAACAAGGAGCATTAAAAAAAAAAAAAGCCGTCAGATGCAAGCTGAAACCACAGAGCCTGCCGTTAAATGCCTCACTCCATTAGACAGACGGCAGATTGTTTTTGTGGTCAACAAGGACTGAGTTTCTGAATGCCAATCAACCAAACAAGCAAAGTTGCTTCTGTGGAGTTGTCCCTCTCCACGGGTCCTATTCTTGAATGATTTAAGCCTTATGTCTAATCGAATGTCTTGCCAACAATGTAATTATGCAGCGATTCTCTCCTTTCTGTGTTCCCTTTTCCCTGCCACTGAAGAGCAATGGAGAGTAGGAATGATAGGAGTTGCAAAGCTGGGAGAAGGGTGAAAGAAGCAATAAATGAGGCCAAGATATAAAGAAGATTTTTAAAAAGAGCCGTGCTATTTGCAGCAAACAGGGTTAAGTTCCTGCAGCAGCTCTTAAGAATATGGGATGGAAATTCTTCTCTGTTTGCAGATGGCTAGATCCTGTGCTCCAGGCATAAGGCTTTGCCATGTCCATATACAACAGCAGAAGTAGGTAATTAATTCATGATATTTTAACTTTTATGATCTGGTCTTGGACCACAATGAATCATACACTTGATGATAATTCTTACCAGTCAGTGCTCCAGTATTCATTCAATGCATTGGTCATACACATTCCCTCTTATCAGCAAAATAATACAATGATGAACCTCAAAGAGTCAACAGGACTTTTTATTTTTCCTTTGTTCCCAGTTCATTCTCATATTACCATTTTTGTCAAAATGTAAACAAAATGTAAATTATGAATGAATATGCATGGTTCCTGTTGTTTCTTCTGGACAGATTATACTTACATTTTTTTTATAATCAAGAGAAAACTTCAGGGAGCAGCATTTTACCTTTTCATTGCCTTTTTAAACTAAGTACTTCCCCTAATTAACTCCAGTTTGACTTTTATTATCTGTTTGTGCTGACAAAAAGGGGTGATTCAGCCTAACTCCACTTCTTGCCCTTTTAAATTGGCTCATCTAGGCAAAATATAATAATGAAACTATAATACATGAAATATATAATACATGCAAATATGTGTTGAAATATTCAACAGAAATGTGTATTTTTATGCATTTTTAAAATTGGGAATTTTTATCTTTTTATTTTTTATCATTTGGGAAGAACTGATCTGCACATTTATCAGCCCCAACCTAGCCCTCTCCAGATATTTTGAAATTGCAGCTCTCAGAATTCTTAATTTTTAATGGTCATAGGGTGGAGAATTCTGGACTTGAAAATGTCAAGTCTTGGGGAATGCCATGCTGTAAGCCGCTAATATTCAGATTTACAAATATCCCTGTTCTTCTGTTTTTTATTTCTTCTCAGATGCTTCTCCTGGCATCTGAGGACTGAGATAAAAAAAACTTGCAGCAAGCCTGTTTGGTATTCACGTAAAAATGTGTAAGGTTGCTATAGCCCACCTCCCCCAGATCTGGGTAGTTTAACTGGCATGTTGTGTAATTGGTTCCGCTAATTTTTGAAAACTCTTATTTTGTTTCCTTTAAAAAAAAAAAAATTTACAATGCAAAGGTGCATTAGGCTTCTGAAACTTTGCTTTGAAGCATGCTATTCAATTTTAGGGGACGCGGTGGCGCAGCGGCTTAATGACGCTGAAAGTGCCGGCCAGAAATGGCTGAAAGCTTCAGCGGTTCGAGTCCAGCCTCGCGTTAACAAGGTGAGCTCTTGTTTCTATACCCGCAGCTTCTGCCAACTCAGCAGATCGAAAACGTACGTGAGTAGATAAATGAGGACTCTCACTCCGGTGGGAGGAAAAATGCTGGCAGCGGCTCAACAGAGAGACGGGACAGTTGCCGGTAAATCGTCCGAAAAAGGGGCGCGAAGCAACGGAAATCCCGCCTCCTGTGCTGCCAGCTGGGCTGACGCTCTAGGAATTAGGCTCTGGCAAAGTCTAATTCCGAAACTAGAAAGATGCAATTGCCTTGAAAACCGCTAGGGGGCGGTCACTGCAGGGTCAGTAATGACTGTTAAGCAGTTTAAAAAAAAAAAAAAATTCAATTTTATTGTGTGTCCCTTTATTTTTAAAATCAGGCTGGGCAAAAAGCCTAAGACACCCCAAAGGCAAAGTGTTCTGTGAACAACTTTAGGTGGAGGAATCAGTTTTGAATGTTCCCAGGAAGTTAGCTTGTCAAATGAGATTTTGGTTGTCATCCCCCACCCCCGCCCCCCAGCATCTTGTGTTCTGTAAGTACCGTGAATTTGGCTCATCAGACATAAAAATGGCTTTGAATCAGTAGACCATTCTGGTTCTGCAAAAATTAGAGGAAAAAATAATAAAGTGAAACGTTGTTATGCACAGGAAGGATTTTTTTTTTTTTTTTTGGCAAATCTCCCTTGAAAAAGATGATCCTCACAGGCTCTATAAAGCAGAACCAGTAGAAATAATTGTACTCACCTTTGTGGTTCCTCTGGATTAAAAATATTGGCATTAAAAGTACTCAGGTAAGGTGGAAGAATAACTGGAGGGCAATTGCTGTAATCACACTAAGAAGTTGTACAACTGGGGACCCACTGAGAAGTGAAGGATAGATGTGTTGTTTGGGGTGATGTGCACATGCAAGTATGTAAGTAATGTATGTGTATATGTGCTCCAGAATGGATGAGAACATTGTGTACAGTTGCTTTTCCTTATTCCAACAGAAGCATAAAGTTAGGATTGTTTTTCTGTTTATAACCTGAGCCAGCATTGTCGATTCTTATGCTTTTGTGAAGATTGCACCTTACATCCAGGCTAGTCAGAAAGCAGATTGTGTCTCATTTCAGGTGGACCACCTTGTGTGTTTGCCAGTTTGTACTTTATTACTTTACTCTGATAGAACGAGCAATCTCTTGTCTTGAGAAAAGGCAATATTCAAGGTTGCTGAGCACGTCTTAGGTGTGCCTTAACTGAATTCTGAATGTGTATTTTGAATTTGCATTGGTTTTTAAATGAAGTACAGTACATATAAAGATGCTTGCATACATACAGAAAAAAGCAAGATGGCATACAGGACTCACACCAGCCCACCCCTATTCTTGAAGAAGCAAGATATAATTTGTGAGATTCCCCAGATCCATTGCTTGTAGTCACAGCCTTTCTTCCGATTTTAGTAGTAGACTGAGTTTTCACCATACAGTATTGTTATTCAGTTGCCCTTAATAGAATCACTTTCATTTTTTACATGTTTTCACTGCCTATCCAGAGGGCCCAGGGTTAGACAAAGGGTCTATTTTCCCTTTTCCTAACTTACATGAATCAATGTATTTGAATTTACCCTGGTCAGTAAATTCTGGCAACTCTTTGTCTCAGCATGCTTCAAATCAGCATATGCTTGGCATGATGAGAAACCTACGTTTGACTTATATTATACAGGAGTGCAAGAAATATATGCTAATTTTTTTCACTGTATAAATATCTTCCAGCAAAGTAAACAAGTTTCAGCTTAAAATACATATATTTGGTGATCGAAGCACAACAAGCTGTGTTTACTCGAGTTCCAGTTCTAATCAATAACATAGGTTTTCACCCAGGTTCTCTTCTTAGGAGGCAGCTGGCTAATTTATAGTTACACAGAGCTTTTTATGATTCACAGACTTTGTTTTGAAAAGAAGTGAAAGTCATCATCCTTGTGACATTGTGTTTCATTTGCCATTATTTTTGAAGTGGGGCTTTTGAAAGCCAATGGGAGGTAGCTGTTGATATTTGTTAGGCTATGGCCCCACATTCTCTGCCTCCTCTTCAGCAATGTGTGATACAATGCCACTAAACATAGAAATATTCAGTATGAATAAGGCATGGAGGTCAGAGAGACTAATTTCTTGTTCAGTAAAAATATTTATGTGCAACTCCCCAAAATGCTATGAATCATTTTTGGTGTTTTAAGGTCAGGATGTAGAGTAAATTATTCCAAAAGTTCTAGTAGCCAAGTACTCTTCCCTCCAAAGGTTTGTGTAATATCTGTTTATCTGTGGTCAGATGACTGCCATATATAATTAGAGGCAGACTTTGTCAAGATACAGTTGCGTCAACATAGCTGAACATAAGCATGTCGAAGATGCTCGTGTATTTCTTTTTATTTGCTACCAAAATGCCAAAAGAATTTAAGAAGGTTCATTAGATTGATTCAGACCCATATTCTAACAAATCCTTGAGCTTTGAGGTTAATATTTCCTGGCTTGTTGACCTGCAAATGTGTTGGGCTTCAGTTCTCTTAATCCCCTAACTAGAATTAGAAAGATTGGAAAAGGCTATTTTAGGAGGAACCCAAGCAAAAAGAGTTGGGCAAAACTGTAAATTGAGATTTCTCTTATATTTGGATGATATCAAATCCTGGGTTGTTGTTTCATAAAGTTGAAACAGTTTCCTTTAACTTAAAAAACAACAACGTTGTGCCTCCTTTTTCCTTTTCTTGGGGTTTTTCTGCTGCTATGGAGGACAACAGATGGGTGTGGAAATTTGGGGGTAGGTTGGAGGAGAAATGCTTCATCCTATCCAGCCCACGGTCTCTGCTCCTCAACTATTTCTCCTCTACTCAACTGAGCTGCGTGAGTGGCAGCAGTACGAGAATAGGAAGATTTAAACCAAAAATAATTTTTGTAAGCTGCCTCCAGGCACTGGAGTGGGGGGTCTCCTTCTCTCTCTCTCTCTCTCTCTCTCTCTCTCTCACACACACACACACACACACACACACAAATATATACATGAAAAAATTAAGAATAGGCAGCCTTGGGATTCCATTCAGCTGCCCAACATTCAAGACCACACACAATTGTTCATGTTTTTTTTTCCTGCTAAATAAAGGAAATTAATGTATGCCCCTTAATACCCCTTTAAATACCCTGAACTGGCCCCAAATTGCCATTTGGGAAGATGATGGACCCCCTCCTTGCTTTTTTCGGAAGGAGTTAAGTGTGAGAATGGGAAGAGGCAGCATCTGAGAGGCAGACTGCGCTCGTGCCTTCCCTTGACCCCCTCCCCACAAAAGCCTAAAGAGTAAAGGTTGCCTGGACATGGTTTCTCTCTCAAAAGCCTCCTGCTCTCACTCTTGCGTGTGCACACACACACATATCCATGGAAGAACAGACAACAGTATTTTCCAGCGATGGCACCATGGCATTAGAGGGCTTCCTGGGATTTTCTGGACCCCCCAATTCCTTCAGCATTGCTCCCTCCTGGGTTAAATCAATTTGTAGAAACAATTATATTCTTAGGCTCTTAAGATTTTACGGGCTGATGCCAACATTGTTCAAGAGAGATTGAAGAGCCCACTGTAAAAAGCTGTATTCGCACCAGGAAGACCAACATTAAAAGCAGCAGTTCAGTCAAATTAATTTTCCCAGTTCTGACAAGGAATTGGGTGCAAGCGTTTGTTCTATCGTCCTTTTTGTTATTTGCATCATACCAGCAAGCAGTTCTGGTTGGCACGCGCTTTAATTTGTTTGCTGTCATTTCAGATGGTTATGCAACTAACCCTGTGGGCTTTTTCAGTGAGAAACATTTTAAGACTGCCTCTGGTGCGAATAAACAACATGTCTCCTCAGTCATTCTGTCAGCTGAGGTGTCCAATTAGTCAATGTCAGTCTAGCAATTCATTAAAGATATTTACAGCTAATGTTCTACAAAGGGGGCTGTCTAGACGGTGAAATTTGGCAGGAATAAAAACAAAGTAAAGAAGATGACTTGTAGCATTCAGGCTCTAAAGTGACATTTTGGCCCCATGGAAGAAAATGTGTCATGGATCCTGTTTCCCACTCCTCTGCCTGCTACTGACCTTGACTCCGTTCCAGAAGAGACCCATCTGTAATTATCATTATGTCTTATTACTCTTTTTTAATGCAGCACTTTGTACTTTGCAAATCATATTTCATTCTTCTCTCTCTCTCTCTCTCCCGGACTTTGCATCTAGGGTGCAATTTAATGTGAAGTTAACCACGCATCAGCCCATTTGTTTTGCTGAGCTTCTGATTCAGACCCAGCTCAGCGGCCATTGTGGGGAGATCTCCAGGCGAGAAAGCTTAAACTCTAGAGCGTGGACCATAATCTGACACAGATAGGGAGGGCCAAGCTGGTACATGAGATTGTATTCTTAGGCTCTTCAGACTTAATAAGCTAATTCAGTTTATTAGCTAACTGAAATGGATAAAATCAAGGCTCTGGTCTTTGTCATAGGTAGTAAGTTTTTAAAACATGGTTTATGTGGGCTGAGCCAACTGGGAAGAGCAGGAAAACAGGACAATTCCATTATTTTGCCAATTTGGTGTGCATCTGTGTGTGAAAAAATTAGGGAGAACATTTTCTGAATGTCTGAATGTTTTAAAAATAGTTATTCTACCAGTGTGACACATGAAATCTATAACTGTTATATGCATATTTTAAAAAGAAGGGTGGTGGCTGAGAGATTGTGAGTTACGCCATCTTGTTATGCCTTTGGTGCGGGGGGTGGGGGTAGGAGGTGGGATGGGGAGATTGATACAGGATAAATCTGTAGGGTCTCCTGGAGTGTTATTTAAAAAAAAAAGATAAATGTAAGTGAAAGGGGGAAGCCTGAAGTGGATTGCTGTAAAGAAATGCAATTGATAAAAGATTGAGGGAAAAAGTGGTACGCACAAGAATACTGCAATTTTTCCTTCCTCCTGAATAAGGCCTTTCTTCTCTAAGAGCAGGACTTAGTGGTGAATCAATGCAGGATGTTGGTGCTCAGAAATTAGTGCACTTCTGTTGTGAAGATATCCCTTGTATGTAACCTATGGAGCACAACCTCAATCAAGTGGCTATATAATTAAGAAATCCAGTGAAAGTATTTATTTATTACATTTATATCCCACTTTTTCTCAAAAATAGCAATTGAGGTAGCAAGTAAGTCCTATACTAGTCAGGGAAACTCTATTAAATTTATTTTTACATAACTTTTTTTTTTTATTTTACATTTCAAAGTTCATATCAGTTTACTTTTCTTCAGTCCAGGATTAATATCCAATGTTGTTTTAGGGCTTGAACAGCTTTCTGATATTAGAGCATTAAAGATTTTAGCCACATATAGAAAGAGCCCAGGTTTCCCCCCGAAAAATTAGGGGTTTATCTAATTGGTGGACACACTGTTTAGGCTGCTAGATCACCAGTTTTACTAGAAATGGTAAACCTGTTTTCTGATACTGTCAGGCTTTTATTTTAATTAAATGTATAATCAGATACAAAATCTGCAATTTTAGGAACAAACATTCAATTTCAAGAACACCGGTGCACTGTAAAATTAACTACCAAAAATGGACTTTATTAGACAGTGGTCAGCAGTGTGAAAGTTCAGATTCAA
Organism: Liasis olivaceus; assembly: GCA_030867105.1. Lineage (NCBI taxonomy): Eukaryota > Metazoa > Chordata > Lepidosauria > Squamata > Pythonidae > Liasis > Liasis olivaceus. Next base: position 16,897,632 of record CM061351.1, read on the forward strand.
ACATTGGCTAAGTATCTACCCCGCTGCAAAAGGCTTTTCCCACAGACTCCATGGCTACATCTTACAGAATAGTCCAGTGCGGTGTTTCTCAACCTTGACAACTTTAAGATGTGTGGACTTCAATTCCCAAAATTCCCCAGCCAGCATGCTGGCTGGGGAATTCTGGGAGTTGAAGTCCACACATCTTAAAGTTGCCAAGGTTCAGAAACACTGGTCCAGTGTTTCCAAGATGAAGGAAAGACTTGTGACTCAGTGATAGGATTTCTTCTTTGCATGCAGGGAAGCGTCAGTTTTAATATCTGGCCTCTCTAAGTAAGGTTGGGAAAGACTTCTGAAATCTAGAATGGTGCTGCCTAGTAGTGTGGATTATCAGAGCTAGATGAACGAGGGTTTCACTCAGTATAAAGCAGCTTCCCATGTTTCTATATAGAACATGGGATCATATTCCTGACAAATCATGTGAAGTTGTTAAATAAAAGATGTGATTTTGTAAAAAAACAAAAATCCAATACTGTACTAGAAAATGGGCAGGTGTGTTGTATGTATGCTGTGTGCTTAAATTAAATCACATCCTTCATTACAGATTTCTTCTCCTTCACCTGGAAAAATTCCTGTAGATGCCCTTGGGCTTGACTTCCTAACTGAAACGTCAAAGAGCTTGGGGGTGATAAGACTGAAATGCTATTGGCCCAGAGATGCTGTTGAATATGCACAAAAAACATTGGATGTACTAGTTTTAGGCAGGCTGATGTCTAAACCAGAAGCTCCCTTGGAAAGCCATATTATCCAAAAAGTGAATTTCATGGAAGTTTGCTGAGACAAAGTTCCGGATGGCAGGATGAGGGAGTCTCTTCTTCCAAATAAGGAAAAGCAATTGCCTGCCCAAGTTTTAATTCTTTTTCAAATTTTCATTCAATAAGGTTACACAGCATATATTTTCAGTGGCTATACCTCAAATGCCCTTTGTTTGATGAATTGCCAGACTTCAAGGGCACACAAGTTCTAAAAATGAGGCAGTCTAAAATTGGAATGTAACAAAAATAAAGAACTTTTCATCATTAATATGTTGTTGGTTTTAGACTTGTTATCATGTTGGTGAAGTTCCATCGAGACTTTATTTTTCTAATCTGCAGACACTTTTTCCTGTGAACATTCATGTGAGCTCCTTCCAAAATAATGTAATTACATGAACTCTGGTTAACTTAGGCTGCCCTTTGCTGTAACGCTGTGAAGGTTTACACTGTATATTTCATGCCTGTCTGTAAACTGTGGTTTGGGAGAACTGTAGGTAACCTAGCAAATTACACGAAATCACATATGTGTGTGTCATTCAGCCACGTCCTGCTATTTTCTCCTTTCCTTTCTTTCTTCCATTAGATTATTTGGAAAATCTGGGTCAATACAGTCATTTCCAACAGTAACAAAAAACAGTTCACATGAGATGAGAAGAGAAGCAGCTGAATGTGCTCATGCCAGATTTGATAATGAAAATGTGAAGTGCTAGTATACTGCCAAAGATTTCAGATGCGTACTTTACTCTGTCTTCCTTCTTTTGCCACTTCTGAGTTCCAGAAGAAGCCAGTGTGAGGTTGCTAGAGTTGCCATGTAGCTTGCTCCCTACCGATCCTGCTTCCATACCATTTCTGTCCTGTTTTCTCATTTTAGTGGTGTAGACTCCATGCATCAACACACCTACAGTGGTCATATGTTGGGAGAAGGTTCATGGTTTTTAACACTCCATTAACATTAAGTACATCACCCTAATTATAGTCATTGTAGCAGAGAAGCAAAGAGGGTAAATAAATTAGCCATTTAACATTTTAAATAAGATGTTGGAGCAGATTCTGTGCTGATGGGTAGTCTGAAGCAATTCTTCCAAATCATCGAAGTGTACTTAGCCCTAGTGACTACAACCTGGAACCTTTGTAGAGGAAAGCATGTATGTATAAGTTGTTGTTGTTTTTTAGCACTCTGACAATGCTGTGATTTCAGTGATTTGCCAAATATACTCTGATAGCCAGCAACCTCATTATTTTGGGCAATCATTATAATATATATGCTGATAATCAGATGGTCTGACCTAGTCAGTTTACTTCTTTTCAAATTTCTCCCCTGCCCACTTGAGATGTTATGTTCTCTGGAATGACCTAGAACCAACCTGGCACCAGATATAGTACCGATAGCTGGATTATTTACATCCTGCCCTCTGGCTGCATTTGAGAATTACAAATATGCCACATTTCATTTACAGATGAAATAATTTCAAGGCTTGGTAGTACTGCTAGTGATGAATAGGGATATAAAACACAATCTTCACTGGAAGCAAATTTCAGCATCCTGGTCCCATTAATTAAATAAATGACAACACTAAATAAAAGTTGTTAGCATTTGTCTCTCCCTGATGAAAAATCCACATAAAAGCAAAGAGGTATGATATAGAAAGTTGCATGGAAACAGCCATAATTATGTTTACAAAAAGAATTTACATCAGAGACATTTGCATTTTAAATGCATATATTACAGAAATCTATGTGTCAAAGAACAAAAGCAGACTGATTTGCATTTTTTAAAAAGGGTTCTTGGATAATTTAAATTCACAGTTCCATAAATTAGAGGAGGGTGTTTGACAAGATGTTGCAAATATAAACATGAAATTTACTACAGTTTTATTTAATCCGTCAGAGAAAAAGACAGCAGACCAGAATAGTACATAATACTGTCCATTGTAAAATGGACAGTACGGGTACCATTAGGGCTGTAAACAGAACCAGGTTAAAAACCAAATAAAATATCTACAACATGTGGGGAATCCTTAAATTTTCAGAAGGAGCAAAATCTTGTGGGACTGGACCTTTTTGAAAAAAACGAAGCCTCTACTTTTCACCCCTAGTGAAAAAAATGAACACACTTAGTAGCCATAAAGGGTTTCCAGATAAAGGTAAAGTACAGGTAGTGAGGAAAGATGAGCATCCCATTGATGACCTATCTTAAACTGGAGATTTGCAGTCATGAGCATTTCAGTTTCCTTGTGTTGGTAGCCATGCATCCATGAAGGCAGAAATGACATTTCAAAAAAGCAGAGACCACTTCAGAAATGACAAAACATCACTACGTTATGCTTGAAGGGGCCATCCATGCTATCCTCCTTGGGCATTCCTCCTTCCGATGCACGGATTTCTATTATTACAGTATGCTGGCCTGGTTAGATAAAGGAGCCAAGATGCCAAATTGCTGCCCTATCGACATTGGCTATTTGGAACCAGCAGAGGTGGGCCCCCATGGCAAACACAGAAACACAGGGAAATACTAGCAATTTGTTCTGCTTTATTTCTGTGAAGAAGGAAAAGTGATGTGCTTAGGCACAGACCTGATGGAGGGGGACAAGGCACTTGGTCAAATGAGTACTGATTGGCTGACAGTTCTCTGAACTCAGCTGTTGGCCAGGTAGCCATCAGTAATTAGCTGGTGATTTTCTGCAAGTTCTGGATTTCCAGCCTTATCAACCTGTCTGTTTTCACATGTTTTAATGTCTTAATAGATGTGAAAATAATCAAAATAGTCTGGTTTGGATGTATTTTCAACTAGATTTAGAAGGGTTCCCATGAAAAGGCTAGTCACCTGGAAGAGTCCATAGAATGATAGAAAAGAAAATAAAGTAAAAATATGGGGGAAGAGAATAAAAAGCCCTGGTTTGAGGGAAGCCCTAGTTTGAACTCTGAGTAAGCATTCTACTTTTAGCAGGGAGAGTATCTTGCAACGTTTTGTTGAAAGTCCCATTTCCTCTGTTCCTAACTGGTCATACAATGCTATTGCAATTCTTTTTCAGTAATGGAAATGAGTCATGCCTTCTTCTGATGAATTGTCATTCCAGGATATTTCCATACCATATGTTAGATATGAAGACAGTGGCATCTGTTGGGGGCGGAGGGAGCAAAATCAGCAAGATGGTGGATGGAGTATCACAATGCAAATGTCACATTGCATTTTTAGGGGCATGCATCACTATACTGTGTCTGCCCTCTTGATGCTTTTGACCTCATATCACCCAGAGGCCACTGTATGAAAACAATATATTGGAAACAGAGTCAGAGTAATGAGTGGTTACTTGACTGTGTGGCAACTTGTTCATTTCAGAAAGCATAAAAAAGTGCCGCCGTAAAGAACCTGATGTTGCTGTGAGTGCTCAGGGTGTCTTAAGGGTTAAGCAGAAATGGAAGACCACCAACTCCCTCAGGAATGCTGAGGTCCAACCCTTTCTGCATTCTTGCAATCTTTTTTAATATGGGGAGAGATTGAACACTAGCCAGACTTCACTTAAGGCTAGCATTCAAGCCTTCATGGATCCCAGATTCTCTGTGTAGTGAAAATGCTACACTTTGACTTTGACTTTAAGCATTTTCAAGCTACAAAAATGCTCAGTAAATACTGAAATGGTTTTCAAGCATAAAAGCCATGTGAATAAACTGCATTGACAGCTGATAGAGAGCATATAACAAACCAAGAAAACGAAATTGTCTGGATCTGATCTGCAAGATTAGCATCACATTTGTCTTTGGGAGGGGCATCTGAAAAACCACCATAAAAAAGGCCCCACAGAGGAAAAAGGCACAGGGCCCCTCTAAAGAGAAAACAGGTATAAATGGAAGTTTCATCTTTGTTTTTTAAAATAACATGGCACCAAGCTGAATAGTGCAGGGTTTCTCAACCTTATTAACTTTAAGATGGGTGGACTTCAACTCCCAGAATGAGTTGAAGTCCACAAGTTGATAGGGTTGATAAACCCTGGAATAATGTCTTATCCATTGCCTTGGAAAATGAGAAGCCAGTGAAAATTGTTAAAAAATACGGGAGGAGGATGTTCTGCTAATCTGGAATTGAGACAACCCCGGAAATGATATTCTGTCCTGTGAAAGAGGATTGTCCTTTACAGGAAAAGGAGGCACATCTGGCATCTCATGTACACCCAGAGATGTATAATTTTGTGGATGAGTGACTCATTTAACACTTGCATGATTTGACCCAGCTGTGGCATAATTCAGTGCAGCATTATTCCATTGTTTAAATTTTTGCAAAATTCCTGATTCTTTGTACCCCATTAATGTTTCTTGGAGTGGTGCACAATGCCTAAACTCTCAAAATAAGCATTACACTCAATTCCCAGGAGGCTTTGTGAGTGATAAGTCTTGGCTTTGCTATTTACTAAAGGAAATATAATGGAAAGTCATCAGAAAATGGGCTCCCTTTCTCTCTCCCCCCCCCCCTTTTTCTTCTGCTTTCCTTTTTATACACAACAGACCCTTTGTATGTAGAGTTGCTTCCTCATCCTTCTGTGCAGCTGAGCTGTTCGTTTCCCTCCCTCGGGAAGGATCTTTCACACAATGAGTAGGAAGTAAGGAAATGAAGCATAGCACTGTAATTCATGAAAAGTGCCTGAAAGACTTTCAGCTGGGGGTAAGATACAAGGCTACTAATTAAGCAAAATGCTGTCCAAATCCAGAATACTCTAGATTTCATTGGCAGTTTCTGAAATTCCCTCCACTGGAAGTAGGGACTGACTCATCAAAGGATTTACGGGAATTAAAAAGATTCAAATAAGAAGCATTTTAAAGAGGGATGTGGAAGTCCTCACCTTGTCCATAAATAGTAAAGCAGTTCATGGATGTAATGTTCACCCCTATTCTAGTTCTTCATGTTAGCGGTTTTATTTACATTCATTTGATGCTGCCTACTTGCAAGACCCCAGGGTTTTACAGTTATAAAAGCTTAAAGACACAATCCCACCAAGCTTTGCAGCCCTTAAAATTGCATCACTGCTGAATCCTAATTAGGGCTTTTCTCTCTGAGAGCCCTGCAGAATAATAAGACTTCTCTTTCTTCAGAATTAATCTGGATTTACTAGCAGAAATCTAGAAACAGCATGGGAATATCTAAATTGGATCTAACATAATTCCTGTATCTATACAGGGTAGAGAGCCAGTTTGGTGTAGTGGTTAAGGCACTAGGCTAGAAACCGGGAGATGAGTTCTAGTCCTGCCTTAGGCACAAAGCCAGCTGGGTGGCCTTGGGCCAGTCACTCTCTCTCAGCCCTACAAAGGAGGCAATGGCAAACCAGCTCTGAAAAACCTTGCCAAGAAAACTGCAGGGACTGGTCCAGGCAGTCGCCAGGAGTCAACACTGGCTTGAAGGCACACATACAAAAAAAAAAAAACCCAAGGTAAAATTGTCCTATATAGTGCTTTGAGCTAATTCTCCCACTTTTAAAAACTTGTTATCAAAATAGTGTTTTAACTCTAGAGCAGGGTTTTGTTAGTTTTTTTTTTTTAATTCCTGGAACCTCTGTGAAAGAGGCAAAGTTCTAATTATAGAGAATTGGCTGCGTTTGAGTAAACTTTTTTCCCCTCTTAATCTGCCAAGGGAGCCCATCAAGTTCTCAGAGAATCCTAGGGTTCCATGGAAGAAATTTGGAAAAACCCTGCCCTAGATACCTGTGCAGCATTCAGAATACAATAATGATTTATTTTAAAACAGTTGCACCCATCTTATATCCTAGGTATTCTGAATAGCTTTCAGCAGAACCAGTCACATCACTAATAAAAATACCATTTCAGTTTACAGAGAAACATGAAACATAAGCCCAGCAACCTGTTATAAAGAGGGGAACAGCAGAAAAAGTTGTAACAGAGTTTGATAAATAGCTAATATTGCCATACCGAATGCCACAATTTTATTATATTGGTACATTAAAAACCTGCTTTTAACAATGTCATAGGGGGAAGTTTATACTTTCCTTGGAAACAACTGGAAATGGTTATTTGAGCCTTATTAAGAAAATGGTGGAAACAGGATGACGCATAAGGAATAAGAGCCATTCTGGATTAAGCACAGGGCTTATGTAGGCCTGAATTATCTTCTCACTGTGGCCAACCAGATACTTCTGGAAAGCCACAAAGAGGGTATAAGGGCAAGAGCATCTTCCCATTCATGTTCACTATCAACTGATACTGAAATAGCATAGAGCCATTGCTGTGTTATCTATGAACATGTTTAATTCCATTTGATGCTGTCAGGTTAGTAACCATTATTTCATCTTCTACTAATAAATTCCACAAGTTAATTAGTGTACCGTATGAAGAAAAAAATCAGTTGATCTCTTTAGAATTCCCCATCTTGATTTGATGAACCTGATTTCTAGTGTTTGGAGCAGTGTTTCTCAACCTCAGCAACTTTAAGGTGGGTGGACTTCACCCCCCAGCTGGCTGGGGAATTCTGGGAGTTGAAGTCCAGCCATCTTAAAGTTGCTGAAGTTGAGAAACACTGGTCTGGGGAGAAAGTAACCTATTTAAAAAAAAAAAATTAACACCATGCAAAATATTTATAACGGTATCCTTTACTTCTCCTTCTTACTCACTTCCTTTTTTCCAAAGCTAACAAGTTATAACCTTTCCTCATCTGCCCTTTGAATATGTTGGCTGCTCTTTGCTGCCCTTTGGGCATTCCCCACTGTGGAGTCCAAATCCTCTCCGCCTCCTTTGAGTTGGCAGAAAACAGCACCACCATGATATCTGCTGGTTCCATTTCTGATCCCGGTCCTGCCTCTATTTCAAGTCACTTCAAGGCACCTTCAGGGCAACAGGTGACAAAGCCTAAAAAGATTGAAAGGAAGAACGTCAGATTTTCTCTGTTGGAGATGTAAAAAAATTGATATGACTCGGTCATGTGATCATCTGAATAGTGTGTTAATGTATATAAATAGATATATGGGAAAATCTTTAAATGTTCAGTATGTTAAGGTGATGTTGAATTATATACCAAAGCTTTGGAATCTGACTGTTTATCATGAATTGTGGGTGTATTGAGCATGAGGGGGTGACTAAAAGAATTATATGGAGAAATCGGAAAAGTGATATTGTTCCAGAGTGTTATGTATGCCAGTCTGAAGTCCTGAATAAAAGGTGGGCTATAAATCAAATAAATAATTTTTAGACAAGTTGTCCTTGGCTGGAATTAGAATAATGGGGAAAATGCTGTTGTAACACTGGTACAGCTAAGAATGACTTAAAACTGTTGCATTCATGGGTTGAGGACAAGATGAAGGCAACATCATGGGGATACAACAGAAAAGAAAATAAATGGTTTTGGGACATCTTTGTAGTGTGTTTAGGTACAACTGGGGGCATGGTCTCAGTTCAGTAATCAATATCCTTTTTGAGGTGTGATGATCAGGAACTCACACTCCCCTGGCATTAATAAAATAGCAAGGATCTCAGAGACAAACAGGTAAGAAGATGCTACAGCTAGACAGGTTTTGACATAAGACATAAGAGTGTCTTTCATCCTCAAGGATCCTAGGAAGAGATCGTTTTCTTCATCAAACATAAGTGGCGTCCACTTTAAAAAATGATCTGCTTGCCTTTTAAGGAGTCTGTCTTCTACAGTGTGCTAAAACCAATGTGATATGAAGGCCCCCAACTTTTAAGAAAAGGAATGCATCAAGTAGCGTTAGACCTCCAGCTGTATACTTAGTCATAGCACTTCCCCACACTCTCCATAATAGGTTTCATAATATTAGTAGTGAGTATTACATTCTGATGAGACTATGCAATCATTTGTAGATCCTTTACTGACCCCAGAAAATATTTCTGGTACTGCAACCTTTAATTTGATCTTGCATTTTTTCCACTTTGTATTTTTTACAACTCTGTCACTCACTGGCATTCACCTGATACAAATAAAACTGTTCTTGGGACTTTGAATCAAAAATTGCATTTCTCAGTTATAAGGAGACTAAAAGCTTTGTGGTATGCTTGTTACACAGAAGATGCTAATCATAGGCTGCTACATTATTGTAAGTTGTTGGGGATCTAAATAGGCTCCAAGACCATTTTTAGAAAATCAATCTGGTGGGTGGCTGCTTTGGAAACAAGCCAACTAACCCACAAAAGTATAAAGATAATCTGGACTGGGAGCAACTTCACCAGTTGATCTTCCAGCAAATAGGTGTTCTGTGACAGGGCATTCTCATCATAGCAGCTATTTTATGACAGTATCTAACATTCTCTCAAAATTCAATATATACCATCAGCTCCAAAATGTTGATCACTCCCATCTTAGAGTAAAGCAAATCTTAAGGAAGTTAGTGTTATATAAAGAGATACCCACAAGAAGATATTCAAAGTACAGTGGTACCTTGCGTTACGAACTTAATCTGTTCCGTGACTCTGATTGCAACTCGATTTGGTCGCACCGCGAGGCAAATTTTCCCATAAGGTTCAATGTAAATATGGTTAATCCGTTCTGCCCTCTGAATTTGGTCGCACCGCAAGGCAAATTTCCCCATAAGGTTCAATGTAAATACGGCTAATCCGCCCTCCGAATTTGGTCGCACCACGAGGCAAATTTCCCCCAAAACACACCACAAGCCTCACCGAACGTCTCCTTGCTACCGCGATTTCGCCCACAGGAAACCGCAACCACGTGGCAGCAGGGCAAATGGCCACGGATCCAGTTGTAGCTCGAGGCGGAAGTCGCACGCCGAGGTAAATTTTTGGGGCCGGAGCTGATTGTATCGCGAAAAATTCGTAAGGAGGGGCGTTCGTAACCCGAGGTACCACTGTACATTGTTCCAATCTAGCAATAAATGTGCATAGGTATACATAGCTAATTCAGCAAGAATGTTGATGAAAATTCAGATGTATATTTATACCATAGTTCCTGGACACACTGAATTTATCAGAATTTGAGCAGATATGTTTTGAGATGCATAATCTCAGGACAGTGAATTCTGCTATTGCTTTTTCTCACAACAAACCATTGTTCTGATGACTTTGCAGTAAAAGATTGTCTTGTGCTTCTGTTATTCATATGATAGAACTCTGATTGATGGTTTGGCTGCATTCCATGAAGTTTTTCTTTGGAAACCAATCTTCCCTTGATCCATTCTCAGTCTTCATATTACACATTAGCCAGTGTGGGCATATTTCAGGTTTCCAATATGATAATTCTTTCTCTTCCTCCTCCTCCTTCTCCTCCTCTTGAAACCCAGAATTGGAACCACGTGTTTTCATACTAGATCAGTGGCCAGTATGCATTTAGAACAGTAAGTGTGTTTGAACACGTGCTCAGGCCAAGAATTTGTTCTGATTACTATAATTCATAGCACTCTTGTAGATGATAAACATTATTTAATAGATTAATTGATGAACAATGTACACCATATGAATATTTATCTAAAATGATCTCCTCTACTGGAAAATGATGAGATGAAAGTTTATGTTATGAAAAATTTACAAGAACAAGATACTCTCAAGCCTATAGGAAAGATCACATTTTAAATGGTACATTTCAAAATTTTCTGACAGATTCTGCTAAATGGAACAATACGTTTAGAAAGCAGAGAATCAAGAAAACATCTCCCCATGTAGCTTGCTGAATAACAACTTCTATGTTGTTTACATTGGACTGTTCCACACATTGTTCAATTATGCCAGAAGGAGGCAATGTATGACACCATCCAGCAGCCCCAGCCAGCCTAGCTAATGATGAGGGATTCTGGGAGTTGTAATTCAATAACACTTGGAGTTCCACAGATTGATTACTAGGGTTATGCAGATCAGCTGCCTTCTGCCTGTGGTTCCTCCTGAGCATTATGCTTAATCTTGAGGAATCAACATAGGATCAACTAGACTCAATTGGCCATTTAGATTCAGTAAGAAGGGCTTTGGTGTTAATCATGTGGATTGAAGTGGGACAACCAGGTCTCTCTGAAGCCATGCGCTTCAAAAGGGTGCTCAGATTCAGCTGTGATGAAGTAAATACCCTTTTGAAATGCTCCAGAGCTTTATTGGTTATCCCTGAACTGGACTTTCTCATCTGTACATAGAGTACATTTAAGAATTAATTAATATTTTTTTCAAGATATACTGTCTCAGCTAGTAAGGGATATTAAAGTGGTCTTCCTTCCTGGGGTCTTCCATATCTGATGATGGGTCTGCTGTAAAACTTTGATTTAACAGACCATCTTGGAGGAAGAATTGTCCACTAAAGTCAACTATCTTATAAATCCAGACTGATATGATTGGCATTTATGTCATTAAGCAACTATTTTATGTCATTTGTATCACTTTACATAATTATGTAAGTAATATAACTTGATGGAAATAGTAAAAATGTCAATTACATAATTATGCAAATGACACAAATTATATCAGTTGTCTGGACTGCTGTAGAAACTATGAACTTTGGCTCTTGTTTGGAGTGAAATCAAAAGAAAAATTTTGTCTGAAGCATCCAAAATCCACTGAATGAAACTCTGGAAAATCAGTTGGGTTGTCTTGCATTATTATTATCCTAAGCTTGGAGCTAATGTATTGTTGTAATTTGGAGGACCCTGTTTTATTTTGATTTGTGTCACTTTTAGATCATTTTAGTCCAGGCTGTCTGGGTAGTTTTATGTTTTATCTGTTGTTATGGATTTTTTGGTCTTGTACGCCACCCAGAGCCCATAAATAAATAAATAACTCTGCCAGGAAATGTGTGGCTGAAGTGGAATGGAACTAAGGAATTCTCATCTGTTTGAGAAATGTGCCACCAGTGCAGGTGGTCTGCAATATGTGACATGCAATTCAATATTCGTGTTACGTTGTTTGTCTTCTCCATGGCTCTCTTTTCATGTTCAGTAGGCCTTTCACTTTTGAAATGTTTGCCATAAGTAAAATAAGAAACTTTTTTAGCACAGTATGGATTAGTTGGAACGGAGTAAAATGACACATTTTGCCCAGAAGCAAATTATACAGTGGTTCACCTATCACAAACATGCATCAGACGCCATAAGCAGTGGTGCTGGCGAAGGAAAAAATACTACCACCAGCCAGGAGACAGAAATACATTGGCTCTGAATCCAAGCATTTTCCTGCTTCACAAATTATACAGTACATATGTAGTAAAGCTCATGTAAAAATAAATAATGGAAAATATTAATAACTTTTTACTTGTACCTAACAGGCAGCCATGTAAAATTAAAATTAAGTTATTCCACAATTCACAATATTACCGATTGCTTTTTTCATGGACATGAGGTTGCAGTAGCCATGATATATAGAAACAAGGTGTATCTATTACTCCCCACAGAGGAGTGCACTGCTCACCACTTTGAGCTTCTGGAGCAAATGTAGGATATAAATATAACAAACAAATAAATAAATAAGGTGGAGAGAAAGAGATTAATATTCAATACCAAAAACAGTGCATGGAGAACATAGCAAAATTAGTTCCCTAACCTCCATTATCTTTCCATGCTTCTCCATTGCTTCTTTCCACCCCAGTCTACTCCTATTATAGTTTCCAAGAGTCTATATTTACCCCAAACTAGCCAGAAAGATACATTAGTGAAATCTGAATAGCTCTTGCTTCCTTGAACTTGCCCAGCTGTGTGGGGTTTGACAAGCCACTCTTTAAATGAGGGAACGTGAACTTTGCAACTGGTGCCAAGGGCTCTGCAGCACAGCTTTTACACATAGACAGCCACCCACCCCATGACCAGTTCCAAAGCCAATAGCTCTCCACCCAGAAGTTGGAATAAGGAAATGAACTAGTAGCAAAACACTTTAGAGATGTGCTTCATGTTAGCAGTGTTGTGCTTTCTTGCTCAAAAGGCCACAAGGATGCTAAAAAAAACCTCAGGGACATATGGTTATCGTGTTCAATTTCAATATGAATTTTATCATGTGTAAAGTTGCTATCAACACCGCAAGTGTGCATTAGTCTCATGCTATTATCGTTATGTACATTTATCAGATAAATTTGAAATCATTGGATTGGATTCAGACCCACTTGAATTACTGTAAATCTGGGGCCAGTCTATAGCATTATACCAGGACCTCTACTTTAATAAGCCTGTGACAATCATTTTAAACGCCTGTTGTTCAATTTTAAAAAAATCCCTAACAGTAAAAATAATATTACAAAAAATGGAAATTAAAAAGATTATTTTCTTTTTTTTCCAGAAACGCTGGAGAATGGACCTAGCAAGTGTGAAAGGTGAGTGAAAGTTTCCTTTGCCAGTTGAATATTTCAAAAGCAAATATAAGTAGAGTATGCTGGAAGTAGGAATGGGTGAGCATCATCCTGTTCTCATCAGAAAGATTATTTTTAACAAGCTCTGAATACTTGGAAAACCTTGACGGCAAATGCCAGTAATTCCCTCACTTTGTAAATTAAAACTAGAGAAGAGAGAAAAGTGCAAACTTGTCAAAATGGTGGATAGGCAAGAGAGAAAGAGAATGACCATTACATGGGCTGCAGCTGAAAAAATTCGCCTCCCTGCCCCATGAAAAGCCCTTAGGGCACGCCTCTGCTCTCCATGTGGTGTTGCAGGAGAACACTTGACACGCTCCTCTGCCTGGCCAAGAGACTTCTTTGGGACTGGAAGCCAATTTGGAATTTGAAGAGCACATCATGGGTACTTTCACAACATGATTGCCATGACATATGTGACCCATCACGAAACACTTGTTATCATTGCGCCAACTGGTGAAGTTCATTGTTGCTCCCCAGAGTAGGATGTTCTCTACCACTTTAGCTTCTTTATCCAAATGGCACTGTTTTAAATAAAATGCTGAGCTGCAGCTACTGACAATTTTTATTTTCCAAGAAAGTCTTAGAGAGCTGTGTGAGGAATAAAGATGATACTGAGGATGGCGCTTTGCAACATTCCAAAACAAACCAGCAAAATATCCTTAAAGTTAGGTGGAACTTAGCAGATTCTAAGTAAGCCTATGCAGGAATTCTACTCTCCATGTGCATCAGATTCTTTCCCTTGTTTATTCAATTCAATAAAATCGTCTCCGTTGGTTTGAATGGAGAGGCTGCTTTATAGAGCCACTCATAGGGGAAGGACAGTGGGAGGCGGGCTGCTGACCCAAATCCAGATGTTGAAAGGTCTCATGGGGATGTCAGTGGTAGGGGATGGGGTCAATTTGAGGGTGGGAAAGTCAGGCTAAGAGTGGAAATGAAAATGGGAGGCCTTTGAGAGGCACATCACAAGCATTCTTACTCTTAAATCTCTTCAGCCCTGAGAAATTGTGATTTCAGGCCATGTCTTGGGAAAGCTACTAAAATAGGATTGTTTGGTTCAGTGCAATTTTGGGGTGCTGAGAAGTCTCAGATTGGGTGCTGCATTCCCCAGGCTGTGGGTCTCCTTCCTTTCATTTGGTGTGTTGTTTAAGTCCAGCCAGTTATGGCTAATACAATAAACCAGGTGCAAAGAGTGTATTGTATGAACCAGATTAGTGTGCATAAATGGGGGTGGAGTATGCCTGTATGCCTGTATTGACTTGACAGGAGCAAGTCAATGGAAAAGTTGAGCATGAACAAGTATGTCATAATGTGAGATAGCAGAAACTTCCCCCAATTAAGTCTCCAAACTCTTCAGTGGCTTAGGACAAAATCTGAATTGGAAAAATGTTCCCTTCTAACCCCAGTCCCCCCATTGCCTACTCAGTGGTCCCGCCATATCATGAGGACACATATCTTCTCTGTTCTTAAAACGGGCACAAGATGCACCAGTAGAGACGGAGACTATTCTTCCTCTCCCCCGTTCTGTAGGAAATACAGACTTTCTTTTTAAACACACTGATGTTTATATGCATATTTGGGATGAGTATTGTGTCACTATTTGAATGCATGAGTGTTATAATAGTTAACAAACATGGAAACATTTCTTGATGCTTGTTTCCAGTGCAGCTAACAGAAAAAGATCAAACAAAGACGAGACGTATTGGAAGGAGATCAATGCAGCAATGGCCTTAACAAATCTTGCCCAAGGAAAGGACAAACTGCAGGGCACAACCAGCTGTATCATTCAGAAATCCTCACATATATCAGAAGTGAAGACTGTCAAAGTTCCACTAGTGCCACCACCATTTTAGAAGAAAAACTGGTTTGCCCTGCTTTTCCCTCTATGTGGACTTCTTTCATGCTGTTCGTTTTTTCGTAAGATCAGAACAAGGTCTAGAGCAAGTGTTGAAGCTCCTATTCTAGTCTGTGACGGTCAGTACGAATAAGAATGAGCATAGCTCACTGGAAAGGTCTCCCAAGCAAGCACCCGCAAAATGACCCCGAAGAGGTGTGTGGGGTTCTCATTCATTTTGTTGTTTGTGTGCAAGAGATATTCCCAATGAATTGTGCTCTGTTAGGGTACAGTAATCAAGAAATGCGCTCTCAGGCTAAATTGTTTGTTTGTTTCTTAAATAACATGTCAAATCATGAATGAAGAGCATGTAAATTATGGGGGGAAAGTCCCCTGTTTTTCTTTTTAAGTCAAATTATTAACTTATTTTATTGTATTAATCAAACTGCACATTAAGCATCTGCCTTGCTATTACAATAAGTGCCTTGCTTTCTTACAGTAAGCTAGAACGTGGGCATAGCTTAAGAAAACTGTGCCTCAAAATGTCAACGTCCGAACACTTAACCTTGCATGTAATTCTAAATGCATCCGGATCGTTCAAAGCTGCCCTCAGAAAGGGTGTTGTTGTTGCTGTTTTAAAGCCCTCAAACATTTGGTTTGTCTGAATTAGAGGCCAGTAAATACCTGAGATGAAATTGCTACATTTTACCGTGGAAGAGAAATCCGTTATGTTACCAAGTAGTGCCCAGTTTTGCTCAAGTGAAGTGAAATGGCTATGGTTTATTTGACAAGATACCAAAATAATTATTTTGATAAGGGTAATGCTATGGCTTCAAAAGCTTAGAGCCCAGAGTTCTTCCAAAGAATTCTCATTCAGCTGTAATTTTTAATAATGACAGAGAAAAGAAATGGTTCAATCCCTGGGAAATAATCATTATATATATAATTAAGACTATATTTAATTAATGCTGCTTACTTTTAATTGACGTTCAGAACAAAGTTTGTTGGCCTTACCTCCCTAGGTTTTGAAATGTGGCATCTGACATGCCTTGAAGGCATGTTCTCAGCTCAGAACTTTTTATCTCTTTGCTGTTCAGACAAAAAACAAAACAAACCCCAGTCATTTTTAAGAAGCATCTTAACAGCAAGGACATTTATACAAGACATGAAGCAGCCCTTATTTCGGTTGCTTTCTAATGTGGAGGTTGTTGTTTTTTTTAACATGGTTAAAAGATACAGTGCCTCTCCTCCGATTGCCTGCTGTTTTGACTCTTATTAATGGTGAACATGAGAGCAAGATAGCAGGTCAAAGAGAAATTAAACCTCACATATGAAAATGTTCCAGTTCTTAGTTTTATATAGTGCTCAATTTTTTTTTAACGTAAAAACATTCCCTGGGATTGCGTGTCCTTGTTGCAGTGAAGCTGTCAATAAATCCAGTGTAGATTCCTTCCTTTTAAAGTCTCCTTTAGATTTATTGAAACTGTTATGTAAGTAAACAAAACAGCTCACTTTTTTGGTACCAAATCAACCTATGCTTCAGTTTATTATTTACATTGGAGCTCTGTAACTTTCCACGACGGAAACCGTTATTGCCTTAATGCATCCAAAATGTTTTTTATTTTGGTATGGAATGTATCAAATGAAGGCAATCCCCATTTCAATGAAGGAAAAAGGGCATAATGAAATCTATATATTATATAAAGTGAAAAGCCTGAATTAAAAACATGTGGGGTACACAACAGACAAACAATTGTGGCACTGACTCAATTTAAAGTTAAAGTAGATGCTAAATTAGGCATTAAAAACAACATTTTAAAGCCCTAGATTTGACTGCCATTGAGTCAAGTGAATTGTATAAAATAGTTTTTATGGAGGTATATCAAATTTTTCTTCAACCATCCAAAAATGTTCTAATCAGGTTCCCTCCCTTATGTAAACAACAGTAAAACCCAAAATAGCTTATATTGAGTTGGTAAAAGAAAACTAGAGAAAAAAGTTGATTGTTCAGAGTTTAGTTTAGCAAAGTTGAAACCTAGCTTATTTTCCTTTAATTGTGTGAATGTTACATTTGAATAACAATATCCAGACTAAATCTGTAAATCTAGTTTTGAGAAACTATCAGTTAACTTCTAATCTTGTTTTTTTTTCCAGCCCAGTTGTAGCCATTAAAAGGAAAAAAGGAAAAATCAGTATATGTTAGCTGAGATGAACAATGCAGAATCATTGTTTAATTCCTCATGCCAAACCTGGCGGAATTCTCCCACTACAACAGGGGTGGGCAGCCTGTACCCCGCGCGGCCATTGAATCTTTTTGGGCAGCACTCAAAGCCCTCTTGACTATAATTCCTGAAAATGCAAAGTATCCTTCCCACCACTTTGAAGTCCAAAAAGCATGAAAATGATGAACACAAGCCCTAATACAGAAATAGCCCAGTGGGGAAAAACAAGGAAACAGCCCCTCCCCCAGATTCTGCCCTGTCCATGCGTATGATGCGACCCCATCAACTTTGTGGTCCTTAGCCTCCCTAAAATGTTCAGTAGCCACCAGAATTTTGCCTACTTTTACCTGATAGTGTCAGGTTTATACATCCACAGGATGTTCTTTGTGTATAGGACTCCTAGTGGAAGGGCAGGTAAGAATGAATTAAGACTTTCACATTCCTGCATAGTTCAGCACAGAAATACTTGTAGGACTCGATTGCCATGCACATTTGTTAGTTTTCTGGACTCTTTGCAATATAGCCAATCAAAGTAAGCCAGGTTTCAGTATTAAATCTAAACTGGGTTGCAAAATCAACCAGGTTTCAGTCATAAATCTAAACTGTGTTGGGGGCTAGGCAACCTTGTGGATAATTCCAAGCTTTCTGCTTTAAACAAAACCCACCGCATCTCTACATTGGTCACACCTGATTTCCTGAGCATGGATGGCATTGTGTAGGGTTCTGTATATGAGGAGGGAAAGTGGGGATTAAGTTGTGCAAGGAGCCTCTGTTGCCTAAATAAGCTTCCTAAAGCACAGTCACCCTGTACATGTAGAAGTGATGAAAAAGGATGGGCAGAACCAGAAGATTTGCCCCTGTTGCTGCTCTGCCCATGTAGAGAGAAGCTCATAGCAATGTGAGAGAGGGGGAGGACCAAACCCTTGATGAAGCCAACTTTCAGGTATGCAGAATGATCCTCAAGTGTAGCCAGTTCCAATTGCACTAATATAACCTAACCTAGCAGGTATCCGCCTTGATGTAACTTGTAGAATGCATCTTGATGTAACATAGCATTTTGTGATGGTGGTTATTTTTAAACTGTATAGTTAAAATGATTTGATATGAAAAAAAAATATATTTTGTACATAAATATATATATATTTTTACTTTTTTTAAGGGCCGTTTTTCATTGACATAAAAAGCAGGAAATATATGTTATGACTGTATGAACAGCTGAAGTTTACTTTTGAATGATTTACATCATTATGCAAAAGAGGTTTCCCCACATTGATGGCTTTGAGAACCGATCTACTGGATTTTCTCGTAACAATGTCAGTTTTTTAAAAAAAAGCAGAGAGTAAGCACTTCACTTTAGTTCATACTATTGTAAATTATTCTGGCAGTAACTATTTTGTGACAATAAACTGTCTTGCCAAACTTCTCTGTAAGATATTTTCAGTTTTGTTTTGTTTTAAAAAAATCAGTTGAATGACAGTATCAGCAAAATTACTAATTTGTGGAAGGAACGACCCAAAGAATAAATGCTATTACAAAAAACAAGGCTGGTGTGGAACACATGATTCCTTTTTAAAGAGAGGGGACTAAGTTAAAAAAAAAAAAAAGAATCATGTAAGCTGAGAAGGGCATTCCTTGAATATTCCATCACATTTTTCAAAGTATTATGGAGTATTCTTCCTTGGTTTTGCAGGAATGATCTTGAGTCATTTAGATTGCATAAAATCCAAGCACAGATGAAAATGGTTGTACCGAAGTATAGACTGAATAATCATGTTTTTCAGTTCAGATCAGTTTCTTCTGATGAGGCTTGAGATGGAAGCTGGTATCCAAATGAAATAGGCAGAAGTGATGTTGAAGAGGGGGCTGAAAAGAAAAAAGGCAGTTTATCTGTCAGTTTTTGTCACCTAGATCCATTTAGGGCCAGGCCCATATCCATCCCGACCATTGGTAGATAACTTCTAACCCCCCAGGTGTTATTGGACTACAAGTTGTCATCTTTTAAGCACATCAATTCTGGATAGGAATTGAGAATTCCACAATATCTGGAGGGCCACCTATTGTCAACTGCTGCTTGAAAGGATGGCCACTAATCTCAGATGAATCTGTATAAGGTTAATTTCCTCTCTGGAGATGTCCTAAAGATCATTTCTTTCCCAAACTGATCTGAGTCAGAATAGAAGGGGTTTGCCTTAGGTTCTGGATCTATCCCACTTATGCGTAGTGGTATCCATTGCTGCCAGGAGCTATGAGGCAATGTGGCAATTAGTATACAGTATTAAGGGCATGCTACAAAATGTTTATGTATATGTGAATGTTTGTGTTATCAGTTTAACTTTGCAAGCACCTGTCTGTGTCTGGGTGTGCATGCATGTTTTCTGGTTAAAATTTGCTAAACTGTGTGTCTTTAGCTTTTAGAAAAGGTAAAGCTGAACTTGTTAAAAAAGTTCTTTTTTCCTCCATTCAGGGGAGTGATTTTAAAAGCTCCACAAAAATTAAAATGTCATTAATCTTTTATTTATTTCACAATGCACAAAATAAGCTTTGCTTCCAAAATATAATGAAGCCTAGGGTTCTGTTAATTATTCACTTTAGTTCGTTTTGATTTGAACCCATATAGCATTAGGGCTAATGTTAGGGTTAAGTCACTTTGGGGCTGGCTAGCAATTTTTTTCCCTTTCTCGATGGGATTAGGTTAAACATGTCATGTCCGATGATCTTGGAAGGCCAGTAACACATGGGGCTTGTTTACTTTGATGGCATCACAGATAAGCCCCCATTAAAATTAGCATATACTATTATTACTGTGGCATGCGACATGCCTAACAACTTAAGGCTAGTTGTGCTGAATCCAGCCAAAACCTCTCTTAGTCCAGTGTTTTATTTCTTACAATGGCCAAACGGATGCTATGCGGTAGTCAAAAACAGGTGATGTGACATTCCCCTGTCCTCCCCTTTTTCTTCTGCAACTGTTATTTGGAGACATGTTGCTTCAAACCTGGATGTTACACTGAGTCTTCAAGACTGGGATCTTTGATGGCCTTCATGAACATATCTCATACTTTTTAAAAGCCATCCAAGTTAGTGGACACCACCATGTCTTGTAATTAATTCAATAGATTAAGTAATTTGTTGTGTGAAGAAGTGTTTTTTTTTGTCTGTTTCTAAATCTCTTTCCAATCAACTTCACTGGATGATCCCTGACCCTAGTGTTTTGAAAGATGGAGAAAAACATCTTCCTGACTACTTTTCCCATGTCATGCATGGGTTTATACAGATTAGTCATGTTGCTTTTTTTCTAAGCTAAGGAGTCCCAAATCTTCTAGCCTTTCCATGTCAGGTAGGTTTCTGAGCTCCCTTATCATCTTGATTGACCACTTCTACACTTTCTTTCTATTTTTAAAATTCCTTTTTCAAGTGTAATGAGCAGAACTATATACAATATTTGAGAGGTACTGTATGTGAAGTTATGTTTCTGCTTTAGTATGTACCATTTTACATTTAAATTCTGAGACTCTCTTTACATATTAGGAGAACCACATGAAGCTCTTATTGAACTCAGTGGCAAAGATATGCCAACATTCAGAAAATCCAGAAGTAGGTGAATACGTTTTCACAGAACTATAAATAGTGCCATAATAGAGCCAGTTTGGTGTAGTGGTTAAGGTACCAAGCTAGAAGCCAGGAGGCCATGAGTTCTAGTCCCACCTTAGGCACAAAGCCAGCTGGGTGACCTTGGGATGTCACTCTCTCTCAGCCCTAGGAAGAAGGCAAGAGCAAATCACTTCTGAAATCTTGCCAAGAAAACTGAAGGGAGCGGTCCAGGCAGTCGCCAGGAATCAACACTGACTCAAAGGCGCGTGCGTGCACACGAACACACATGCACACACGCACACACCATAATAGCCATTTGGTTGACCATTCATCCAGTTAAAAAGATGCCTGTGGAGATCTTCACAATCCCATTTGATTTTCATTACCCAGAACACTTCTATATAATTTCTAAACTTAGCCTGTCACTCTTTATCTGAAATAGGCTAAATAAACAAGTTAAAAAACACCACTCCCAATACAGGTCCTTGAGAGACTCTACTTCTTACTTCCTTCCCCTGAAAAAAATGCTCATATCTTTCTTCTCTTTGCTTTCTGTTTTTCAGCCAATTAGTGATTCACCAAATAGTTGGTCTCCTTATCCTATGACCACTAATTTTACTCAATAGCATTTGATAAGGAAATTCATCAAAAGCTTGTGGAAAGCCCAAACACAGAGTGCTGACAGTGTCACTTCCATTCACATGCATGTTGATGCTACAAAAACTCCAATAGGTTGGTGAAGCAGGATTTACCTTTTCAGAATACATGCTAATTTTCCATCACTAGGGCTTGTTCCTCTCTATGCCTAGTTGCTCTTCCTTTGCTTACCATCTCTACCAATTTGTCTAGAACAGACTCTTATCTGGCCATCTTATAATTTCCCATATCTTCTCTGGATCCCTTTTTGTTGCCACCTTTCAGTCTTCTGACAGTGAGTTTGATTTGAAGGACAAGTTACACATTCTTGTTAGGAGGTCAACAATTTTACATCTGAGTTCTTTAAGGATTCTTCAGTGAATGCCATCAGAACCCAGTAATTTGTCATTTCTCTTATCATTTCAATAATGTTGTAGTTATACCTGTTCCATCTCTGAGAAAGTCAGTACAGACTCCAGTATCTGTCTGTATCTTCTGTAGTAATGACAGATGAAAATAATTCATTTGATATCTCTGCAATCTCCTCCTGCAGCGTCTCTTTCACTTCTTTCTCAGCTTCCTAGGTACAGTTAGGGAGCCCTACTGCCTTCATCCTGCACTCGACCCTTTCTTACACTGAGGAATTCATTCCAGTTGAGTCTCAACTGTGGTTATAAATCTCTTATGGAGAGATTTGGCCCTCCTGACTTTTCCTTTCAATGTGTTTTTCACCAGCCCCTTCATTTTTGAGAAGTTTCCCCTTTTTGTGGTCAAACATAACTGTGTTGGACTCTGCTGGCAATTTATCACTCACAAGTAGAGTTGATGTGATTGAAGCAGCATAGAAGTTATAGTTAATAAGTAAATACAAATGCTAAATGTAGCAGCATTTTGGTCACTGTTTTCACATCACTAAGTTTCGCACCATAACATGGTCACCATTTAGGATTAAATCTAGGGTTGGCTCCCCTCTGGTCAGTTCCAAGACCATCTGTTCTGAGGTACAGTCATTTGAGGATCTAGACATCTCTTTTCTCTGTGGTGGCCTGAGCATGAATGTAGAAGGTATAGGAGGGTAACTGAAATCCCCCATTATTACAACTTCTCTTTTGAATGCCCCAATTTTGTAGTATATCTAAATATTGCTACCAGCCAAGTTTATAAGATCTTCAAATTTAGTTCAGCGGAGAAGCACAAGTGGGAGCATTATCTCTGGATTTTGGGAGCAAATGCAGACTATGATTCCTAGTGGCACTTGAGTGACAAACCTGGTCAATCCAGAAAATCTATGATATTTATTTAATCAATTTGCATAGCTGCCCATCTCAGCAAATGACTCAGGGTGGCGAACAATGTTAAAATAAAATTAAAAACCGTTACAAATACAAAAGTTAAAATACATAGCAGATGAGGCAAATATCCCAGTTGACAGTTGCTAACACAGCCAGGAGATGGATCCCTTCACACTCGGGGCCTCAGGCCCTGGCCCAGAACCAAGTCTTCAGGGCCTTAAAACAGCCAGTAGGATTGGAGCCATCCTAATCTCCAGAGGAAGAATATTCCATAGGATGGAGACTATGGCAGAAAAGGCATACTTTCTGGGCCCTACCAACTGGCGTTTTTTTAGCCAACGGGACTCAGAGCTTGCCCATCCTGCCAGACCAGATTGGATGGGCAGAAATAACTGGGGAGAGACTGTCCCTCAGCTACGAGATATAGTGCAAGAATTGATGTTGTGTTGTCTTATTCTCTTCTGTGCCTGAAGGCAACTAAGCCTGAGCATTTCTAGCCTTAGATTTATGAAGTTCCAGTTAGATGAAAAGATTGGATACTGCCAACTGATTTCTAAGCCATGAAAAGTAAAGCTAAAGATTTGTGTGGTTTTGGTTTTTCATTTTCCTTGAATTTAATCCTCCTTTTGCCACAGATTTAAACATCAGAAGAAGTATGCTCAGAGCTGAGTCAACAGCTGAATCTCGGTTACTTATTAGTAAACTTGCTGGTCTTTGTTTCAACAGGCATAGCCATTTTAATAAAATAAGCAACTTCAAAAAAAACCCCTCATGCCGGTTTGGAAACAAACTTTGATTCCTCAGGTTGTCGATTTCAGATACATGTGGTGCTCACGTTAAGTTGTTTCTCAATATTGGAGATGCAGTCTAACAGAGAATTAAGCACACGTACGGCCACTGATTTCATAGGATTTAAGCGCGCTTAATCAGTTTGGGCTGATAGCCCAGAAGTTGATACAAAAAGTGTTTAGGGAATGAATGGTAGGTAGCAGATAACAGCAATAATCTCGCTTATAGCAAGAAATTGTTTCTTTGCAATAACAGATGCACAGTAAAGCCATATCAGAATTGTGCTCAAGTGTTTGAAAGATAAGCATAGTCTATGACACAGGAACACGGTGCCAAACCTTTGGGCTGCTTTAAAAGCATTAGAAGCACACGTGCCTCATATTCTGATCTTCAAGTTTCATGTTTTTGGTTCTGGCTCAACAACACATGGTTTGCTTTCAGAGGTTCACTGCCAGTTCAGTTTCACCATCCACTGTGCAAAAAGGTTATTGATGAACTGCACTGACCCAGCTGCACCCAAAATTACCTTGTTGCTGGAGAGGCAGGGCACGTTTAGAAGAATAATAGTCCAAGAGACGCTGTGTAGCTCGTCTAGTGCCCTCAATGTCTTCCATGAAGTTGAGATTTCAAGCCAAGGAATCTTAAAGCCCTGTCTGTCTCATTTCCAACTTCCTTGTCTCTTTCGGACTTACTAAATAGGGCTACTGTTACTGTTTTCCTGGAAGGACCCATTTTGGGATCACAAAATATTTTTAATGCAAAAGCCAGAAACATATCTGTATTTGCTGAAAGAGTTCCATAGTCACTCACTTTTGTAGGAAGAGGCTAATTGCCTGAAAGGTCATGTTCCTTGCATGGCCCCAAAAGCCTGCTTGACAGAGAAGCCAGAACACCAGAGAGAAAATGCTATGTTTGCATTCAATTAATTGTCACTGATAGCGGTGCTTTGAGTGCCAATTAAGCCAGGAGAAGAGGTCAGGAGCATCTGGGACAGCCTGGTGATCATTCGCATAAAATCGTTCAGGTGAGACAACTTTATCAAACCAGTAATAGTTATTGTGTATAATTTGGGAGAGATGAAATCTAGGATAAAGGCACAGCTGAGGTCTCTAGATCCCATTATGAATCACTGTGTCCATTAGAGACCGAACATTCCGGTTTTTTGGAAGTTAAATTCAATGGAACAAGAATAAAGCTTGGGCCCATTGCTAAATACCATATGTTTGGAAAAAATGCAGAAGAGAATGCATTGATTAAGGAAATAGCAAAAAAGGCCATGGATTCATAAACCTATAAACTTTCCCCATCCCAATCTTTAGTCTCCCCAAATTCTTTTAATGCAACTATTATATCAGCTTGGTCTATTGGCAACGGATGGGGTTGTTGGCAGTGGAAGTCAGGCCTGGCTCAAGATAGCTATAACTCAGCACGCTTGAATTTTTAAGCTATTGAGATCTGGTTCCATAATGGATGAGCTCATTCATTCGTCTTGTTGGTTCTTTCTTCAGATAATTTTATTTTCCATCCTGTTTTTTGGATAGGATCCTGACACCTTGCTTTTTCCCCCCACCATTTCTTGGAGATCCTTTAATGCTGCACGGGTCCTTTTAAGCTGGATATCGATCTTCTGCAAAGTTTTATCTAAAACTACCTAATAGTTGTTATCAGTGCTCTCTGTTGACAGATTGTCTTCTTTCCACAGAGCATCATTTAAATAGCAGACTCAGACTGCAAAACAAAAAACAACCCTCCTCTATGTTCAGTACAATGAACTCATCATCCAACAGATGTTCAGAAGATGCACGTCTGCAAGTGTTTAATGTGATCAAGAATAACTCAGAGACTTTACTCAACATGGCATTGTCCAAAAGAGTTCACATCTTTTAGCCATTCTGGCTGGGAATAAGAGTTTCAGTCCCAATACACCTAAAAGGCTGATTTATGGTCTAGTACATTGTTTTTCAAACTTGGCAAGGGGAATTCTGGGAGTTGAAGCCCACATATCTTAAAGTTGCCTAGTTTGAAAAATATTGGTCTAGTATATGATATCAGTAAGGCGCATCTCTCCTGATCTGCAAGTTATTTTTACAACTACTTTTGAAATCAAGATGACGATGTTGATGAAGAAAGAATATGCACACAGATAAATATATAAATATTTCTTTAAAGGAAGGAGGTCTCATGAAACTTGAAAGTACACCCAAAAAACCCTGACTGGCAGCTGACTTGCAGCAAGCTAGGATGCAAAAGAAGCAGGCATGTTTCTGGTGAAGATTTCAGAGTGACTACTGTTTAGATCTATTTATGTAGATCAATATTCTAGCCTGTTACGCCACTGAAAGTTCACTTTCATAGCCCGGCAGAGCACTCCTCTTTCTCCTGTCATGTCTTGGCAGCAGAAGATTTCGATGTGTCAGGCAGCGGTGTTTATTCATCCCAGTCCTGGTTCAAGCTCTTCTTGTTAGTCTTAGCCAACCAATTCTCAAGGTGCTAAGACATCAAGCGTGCACCAGTGCAAAATTGCCTCACCCAACTTTTGCCCTCATCTGTCACTCTTTACTTAACCATTACTCCTTGTGGCTAATTTAACTCCCTAAAGGACTGTTGTTCTAACCATAACTACCTACACCCTGCCAAGAGCTGATTTATGAGCTGCTGCAGAGAGTTT
The DNA here is from genome assembly GCA_030867105.1 of Liasis olivaceus. NCBI lineage: Eukaryota > Metazoa > Chordata > Lepidosauria > Squamata > Pythonidae > Liasis > Liasis olivaceus. The sequence continues at coordinate 16,923,735 of CM061351.1, forward strand.
TAAGGTTAATTTTTCAACAATTTTCACTGGCATTTGATGGTACATGCTTGATTTACAATACCGTAAATAAATAGCCACAAATAAGAAGCATTCCTTTCTTTTAGGGTAATGCAATATGACATTCTTTTGAGAGGGAGGAAAATACAGGTTTCTGAGGAGGTTCTGAAGTTTAATCCCAAGTCTGTAATGAACCTCTGGCAGGCTATGGAAACAGAAAGTGCTTTATGTTGATGAAGATTCTCAGTCATCCAGGTGGAATTATCTGGAAGTTGAAGAAAAGAAGTCCAGCTGCCATGACGCAACCTCCAGAAAGAGCTTTATGTAAAAATAGAGCAGAGGCTTCATGATAGGCAGGGATAGCAAAGGACTCCTCCAGACAAGGAAGCTCCTCCAAATGACAAGAGGGTGAAATGTTGCAGGTCAGAGATGCTGAACATTTGACCACCTCTGCTGAGAACAGCTTCAGCTGTGAAGCTGGACAAATAATTTTTTATGGGTTGGTCCAGCCAAGCTTCTGTACTTGCTGGGCCACAGAATATAGGATGTATAAAAGTCACTGAATCCTTGCCTGTGTGTAGAAAAACATTCAGCAATTTGTTCATGACCAATATCTGAAAGAGTTCAGCTGAAAAGCAGTGGGGGAGGACACATTATAATAGCTCACTTATGTGCAGCCTGCAGTTTATGCAAAATGTCTGGTGCACGAATGAAGAGACACAATGCTGGTTATTCCCATCGTCCACTGATGAACAAGGAGAACAAACTTAAGCATCTATTTGGGGAGGCTGTTCTGGAAGAACTGCATAAAGTGATGATGTATTTTGTGCTAGCAACTGATGTAAGAACTCTCTCTCTCACACACACACGCGCACACACACACACGTATTAGAACTCAATTATATAGATACCTTGTTTCAGCCATCTATCAAACCTTGATCTCAAAAAGCTGAGCAGGTTTAGCCTAGTTAATACTTGGATGGAGACTACTAGGAAGTGCCAGGCTAACCTCCAGCCCTGGGAGTCAAGAGAGGCAATGGCAAGCCATTTATATATTATAAAGACAACATGAATTCTCCAGGAGTCAAGCTCAATTTGAGGGTAACTTGTGTTTTAGTTTACATTGACTGGATTCACACATTCCACTAAGTCACAGTTTATTTAATTATAGTTCACTGCAAAAAACACAGTAGCCTAAATTAACACACAATCTATAAACCTTGTCTTACCAATAACAATGGTTGGGTTGGCACAACACTGTAAGTCAAATCCCAACCTACCCCATGATGGTTTAGCATGATGTGTGAACCCAACCAGAGGCCCTTAACGCTATGTGAGCCACCAGAGAATCAGCCTATTGGTCTGTCTGGTTGAATATTGTCTGTGCTGAGTGACAGCATTTATCCAGAAACCTTTTTCACCCTTCCTGGAAATGCCAAGAGCTGAACCTGGAATCTGCCCTCCCACAGAGCTATGACTTGTTCTCCTTCTGAACATTTCTCCTGAAGCAAAGACAAAGGAGGTAAGACAGCTTGGAAGATTTAGCAGTGCCTGAGTTTTATAAAAATGCCATGGCTGTCATTAGCCATTGCCCCCTCAGAAAAATTCCCTTTCCCATCTCAGGTTTGCAATCTAGTAATCCTAGATAAATTTGCAAGTCTCCCTTGCAAATCCACATTATCCTGGAATGCTATGGCTGAGGTGTAGGTTTCTTTTGTATTTCAGAGATGGAAATATAGCCCATGTACATTCTTGAGGATAAATTGTCCTATTGTGTTTGCTGCATAGCGAAGAACACGATCAGTTTGAAATGCCTGCGGCTTTGTATCCAAAGCAGGAATGCCTGGCCCTTGTTTTAATTAATCATTGCAGGGTTTTGTTGTTATGGTTCTAACAAAATGTTCACTTCCTCAGGAATATTCTTGGATTAGCCTGAGAAAAAGTTATTATAAGGCAGAGCAAGTTGTATAACGGTATTGCATTGTTCTTCACAAAAAAATAATAATAGGGAAAAAGAACTAACCTCGGTGATTGGGAATGGTAAGAGAAGCCTACAGGTACTGCAACAGTATTTGTACTACTTATTCATGATCTTCATATCCTACCTTTTTTCTGGAAGTTCATGCTGGCTGGTTTTTTTCCATGCCACAGCCCTGTGAGAGGGATTGGCGGAGAGAGCGTGACTGGCCAAAATCTCCTTTCTTCAAGTGCGGGATCTGAACCAGGTCTCTTTTCCTGTTTCAAGTCCAATAATTTAATTGGAGTAATGTTATTACTCAGCTCTCAATTAAGAGCAGAACTCAATTTTCTGGGTGCTTACTCGGAACTAAGTTTAGAAATGAGCTGCGATCTGAAAAGAACCTATAGGAATCTACCCCAAAGCCACCATTTCTACAGCAGCCTTTTGATGAGATCCACCAACATGCTAGCGACAGCAGCACCGAATGGAGACTATTTGTGTCCATCTTGTTCCATTCAAAAAAACCCAAACCAACCACATACACGTGCCCAAAATGTGCATTTGTTTGTGAATAACATTGCTGACAAATGTTTATAACAGTTAGATGGTAGTTACTTAAAAAAACGAATTTACATCAGAGAAACACATCATTTTTATTAAAAAAAGAACAATTTAATTGGGTTTACAAGTTTTCTCAATAAATGTATGTTAAAGATATGTATATTAAAGGAAATTTCAGACAAAATGTGGTTACAGATTTTGTACAAATGTCAAGAACAAAGATGACCATAAAAATAATGATCCATAATTATATTATGCTACAAACACAAACCTTAAACAGACCCGGTTTATGTTGATCTGCACAATTCTTACCCACCTACCAGAGACTGTTATTCATAATGGTCCCATGGCCATTATGTGTGTCTCTTAGAAGGGAATGGCAATGGTTATGCAACCTTTTTCTGTAAAAGCCTCTATAGATGAACATTTTTTTCCTATGTTCTGCTCTACTGAAACTGTGCTCACTTCTTATCTCTTCACTGAAAAGTCTGGCATATTCTGTTGCAATAGTCCATTTATTTACATAGTGTGTAATTGAAAATATTTTTTAAACCTTAAACAAAAAATTCCATCATGGTGTCAGTTTCAGAAAAAAAACAATTTTCTCTATGAATGCTGTTTTAACACACACCCCCGGCTAAAATTAAAGATTTGCCACATTGTCACTCAGAAATCAAACTTAACATTAAAATTAGTTGCAGAGGAGTTAATTCAGGGAGGCTTTTGAAACCAACAAACAAAAAACAGAACAGGGCTTTGAAAAAAAATCCTTACAAGGAAGGGATGTGGGAATTCTGTCTCCAGGTTATGCTGTGAAATATGTCCCAATATCTGTTTCACTATGACACACACATCAGCTTGAAAATGGCAATTTTTAAAATTCAATTTATTATGATCAAAGATAAACAAACAAATGGATCTTCAAACAAATCAACCCAGAGTTCTCACTCGAGTCACCAATGACCAGGCTCAATTTATATTACTTCAGACAGATTATGTGAAGACCTAGCTCTCTAGAGAAGGCTCTAATGCTGGGAAAGGTGGAAGGAAAGAGAAGAAGAGGATGATCAGCAGCAAGGTGAGTGGACTCAGTTACAGTGGTGATGCGTGCACCATTGGAAGACTTGAAGGACCAGTTTAGGGACAGATCATTATGGAGAATATCTATGCAGTCACGAAGAGTCGACAACAACTTGATGGCACATAATCAATCAAATGATCAAAGATCAGTCAAAAAATTGTATTTTGTGGAATGAGGATTTATTGTGGACATTAAACATTGGCATGCACATCCATAAGGAAGTCAGTTTATACTTAGCTACCCTTCTTGTGGAACTTTTAAATTAGCCAGGACAGAGTTATTTATTTTAAAATAACTTTCACCATCCTGCCTATGGTCTCATCAAAGTAGGCAGTGGCATGGAGAGATTTTGTTGATGAGTTAGGAATGGGAACCCCAGGTTCAAGACCACCTTTGGCATGGAAGCTCATTAGGTGACTTTGGGCTAGTTGTCATCTTTCAACCCAACCACCTTGTAGGGTGGTTGGTGTGAGGATAAAACTGGAAAAGGGAATGCCAGGTAAAGTCTTGAAGGAAAGAGTGCATATACATCTTTCAAGGTCTCTGAAAGGAGGCTTTGGTGAAACAAAGCAGCCCAGCTAAATACTGCACCTATTCTGTTTCAGTAAAACCACCACAAATCATCAGTACTCTACTTCAGTCAGAAGACAACAGTTTTCAGTCCACCACAGTTGCACCAGAATGTCAGACTTTGTACAAAACACTCTAGAACTATCAATGTGAGAAAAGATGCCATGGAGAGCACAGATCTGCCATCATAATTTTTAACAGGAACAAAATTTAAAGGCAATTGCAGAGATTTCCTTTCCAGCTGAAGCATCTAAGGGATTCTGAGCAAAACAGAGATGTACTTAAATAGGCTGTGTATGTTGGTTCTAAACATTTTGCATCAAGTTAGCATCAACAGTCAATGGTCACAGCTTGCTTTTTTTCTGGACATTCACATCAAAGGACAACTGAATCATGTATTCAAAGCCTGTCTTTCCTTCTTTTTGGACCAACTGGGGAACAGCCTAGAAAGACTCAGGTCTTCACCAGAACGTCAATTTCTGACCAGCATTGTATATTCAGCCCTAGCCTGAAATGATAATCAATAATATGATTCCACTGCACCTTTCCAGCTTTGTCTTCACTGCTAAAAACACACAAACAAGCATGTTTCTGAAGTAAAAAAGGCAGCTTGATGGGAAACTTACCAGAACTACTCTTTCCACTCACACACTTTCAGTGATCCAAGAAACACAATTATTGCTATTGAGTTGCTTTGTTCCTTAATCAAATTATTTCAGAATGGTCAGAAGACAAGTCAGCTGAAGGGGAATCTGCACACTGAAGTAATTAGGAAGACCTTTGATTACAGTGCAACAAATTTAAATGTTGTCTGGAAAGCTGTGCACAAGAAAAACACATGTTGCACCGAATCTGTAGCTGGCCACTTCGATTAGAGGTGCTGATGAACTGTGTGGCAATTGTTATGCCATCTGAAGCATAACATTGGCAGTATATCAGTGCAGACCCAGACATAGCATTTGGACAAAGCAGACCTTCCCTTGGCTTTTAAGATATTAAGAACACAACACGTGCCAGGATATTATTTTAAACATTTCAGTTCTCCATTGTTATTTTAAATAAATGGAGAATAACAAAGAGAGCTACAAAGGAAAGAATAGATAGCAATAACAGGACACACCCACCCTGGAATTCTGAAAAAGGAAAATTCGCAATATGTTAGAACATAGCTGCAACAGAGTGCTGAATTAGGTTCTTACCGTTTAAATGATGTCTTGTCTAATATGATTGAAAGTTTAGTCAAAGGTTACAGGCAGGCATCATGGTCAGTCTGGAGAGCTAGCCCAGAAAAAAGTTGATCATATTTTCCCATCCTAGGCAGGCAGTGTAAATGATGAATTACACCCACACATAACACCTGGGCAGTATATCCCAAGCTGATATGAAATAAGATTTACACAAGGCCTACTTGTATGTGTATGTCTGTATGTATGTTGTGTGTGCGTGTGTGTGTGTACACATACTTCTATTTGTGGGTTTAATATTGCTATATTACTTCATATAATATATGTACCAGCCCTTCCAATCTTCAGCTCTTCAGATGAGTATGATTACAACTATTATGATCTCTGGCTATTATAGGCTGGCTTGCAGGTAACAGGCAGGCAACCTTATCTAAGCTTGGAAGCTAAGCAAAGTCAGGCTAGATAAGACTTCAGATGGGAGAACACCAGGAAATACCAAGGCTGTAGGCTAGACTGGGAAGTTGAAAACCATTCCAGAAGGTGAAAGTGGCAAAGCACTTTAATCATATTGCCAAGAAAACTGGATGGTTATATCTATAGTCACTTGGAGTTGAGCTCAACCTGAAGGCACCTTGAGCTTTTCTGGGTTCTGTGTCTGGAAGATACAACCTGAGAGGAGCTGGGTTGTAGATCTGCCTAGTTCATCAGCAAGTATTATATAATTAGATACAATATTGATTTTGCTTCTTCTATTATGGCTTCTATTAACATAGATATATTGTAACCATTTACTCATAGGTATCCACAGAGTCTTGTTCTTGCTGTTTTCATCAGAATGTTGAAAGCAGTGTTGTGCCATTGCATTGCAAGTTCAAACCCTTTCATACATGCATGTGACGTCATGATGCATTGCAAAAGAAGTGGGGCAATGGAGCAAATAGGGGACTTACATCAAAAGAAGTGATTAAAGGCTATTTTAGTAAGTAGAAAGCAAAGGGAATCATACTAAGTCTGACCTTAGAAGATAACGCCATTACTACAACAAACATTAAGGTACCAGTGGGAAATACTGATTAAAGTTTATAAAGCCTTGGGAATTATTAATGGCTGTTTTGCATGTAGATGCTAAAATAAATGAAGAGCTAGAATTACAAGCTACTATATATAATGGTTCTCACTCGCACAACTTGGCTTGCAACCTCTAACACAGGAAGCTGGGCTAAACAACTTACAACAGAGACAATTAAAAATTACTGATTATTTTACTTCTCAAGAAACTGCAAGTAGCTAAAGCTAGACCAAGGATACTGAAGTCACAGTAACATCACATGACTGGTTCTTAGGTCTTTGTCTCGTACTCCAGCAAAAAATTAATGAAATTGGTGTGAATCTTGCTGAAGAGTTTGCTACTGCTGACAATCAAGACCATGTGAGGTGGGGCCATGACAGTGCAACCCTACTTTCATCCTTCTGCACCTCTTTCCACTCTTGCAGATGCTATTGAACATGTTCTTCCCTAACTGTGTGGCAGAAGATGTGGGGGTTATGTACAGTAGTATGATACCAATAGAAGAGAATATATGTAGCTCAGGGTTGATCTGTAGAGTCCTTGGGGTTCTCTGAGGTTGGTTCAGTCAAGGTCAGAGAACCCCAAGAACTTCCCAGTAGTATGGATCCAACCAAAATCAAGGGGATGGTATGGATGAGCCCATACTGTTTCTTAATTCAACCCATTTTGCAGAAGTCAGTAGTAGAATCTTCTTGGGCCAGATTTTTATCTTGAATTCATCAGTTAAGCTATCATTTAATATCCCATCCAGCTGAGATTGTCTCACAATTTCTGTCTCATCCCATAGCATTTTCTAGAAAAGATTTGGGGGGAACATGGTGAATTTCTCTTGATAAACTAGACTGGGATAAAAGAACTGTTTTTGGACTGGGGACCACATTTCCTTCTTCTGATAGCCTAAGGGTCATTAAGACATCATCCTTTTTTTTTTTTTTTTTTTACTATAAGCCACCCAGAGTCATCAGGAATTGGGCACCCTGCAAATTGCAATATTAAATCAATCAATCAATATTAAATAAATAAATACATAAATTGTATTATGACATAATTGGGGTGGACAAGGCTGAATGTTTCTGAACCTTTCCCCCCCCCCCCCTTTGGGGAAACTTTGTGGGGAAGATTATGTGTTCAAGTAGGTGGACCTGCCTCTAAAGTACTCCCCAAAATAAAATTAATCCTAACTTGGGGATGGTGGAATTTTTGTGGGTACCATGGGTGCCCTAAACCTTTGCAATTTACCTATTTTGTGCCCTAAATCCCCCAAACCTCCCAAAATAAAGAAGGCGCCTCAAGCAACAAATGGGAAGCAGTTTGCAAGCCAGTGGGGCACCAACCCCTGGCCTTGAATACAGAAACATAAGAAGGTTGCCAGTGTTTCAGGAATAATTTGGAGATGCCAAGTCTGAACAGGACCTCTTATACACAGATACTGTATATAGCCTGCCACTGAAGTCCTGCCTCTCTCAAAACAGGGGTTATTAGGTCACCATTCTATTACTTCTAATTATTATTCTGTGTTTTTGTGAGAGAGAAGGGGAGGAGAAGTGAATACCATTGGAAAGATGCAACAGATAAAGGGATTAATTTCTGGAAAATACTTGCAAGTTGTACAATTTCAGTACAGGATCTCCAGTCAACATAGATGCTAAGCTGCAGAGGTTTTCCATGATGTAATCTGCCACAATTGTATAACGTACAAGACCAGTCACTGCATCAGTGCCAAGCAATTAATGTGTGGGTAGTTTCACATACAAGTATTTTATGGATTAGCCCATAATATTCAACTTTGCAACAACCAACATGATTGAGTGATTAATGAGATGCTATTCTTAAACATCATGTCTGTAGGTTGCCTGTCAAAGGTAGTTCTGGATAAATCCTGAAAGAAATCCAACAAATCACATATTGGTTTACTTTCTGTAAGGCTCAAGTCCCACGGTAGACTTACATGACAGGGTGCTTTAGGTAAACCTATCCCAGACCATTTAGAGCTTTAAAGATTTTATGTACTGTGTATTTATGTATTTCATATCCCATATTTCCACCAACGAATAGCTTTCAAGGCAGGCTGGAAATGTTTGTACAAACTGCAGGTGATACATCATTGATACGGTATCAAATAGCATCCAGCCGGTGACCGCTTTACTGTTGTATTTGGACTAACAAGCTTCTGGAACATTTTCAAAGAAAGCTCCAAAATAACACATGGCAACAGTCCAGAAGGTTATGAGATCAGGAATAACTGAGGCAGGAAAAAACCTGGTCCAATGTCATGTTCCTACCTCAACATTCTAGAGCAGTGTTTCTCAACCTTGGCAACTTTAAGATGTGTGGACTTCAACTCCCAGGATTCCTGGGAGTTGAAGTCCACACATCTTAAAGTTGCCAAGGTTGAGAAACACTGCTCTAGAGGGCTGGTTTACATTCATGCCCCAACGTACAAAAGACTTATTCACTGGGTAGCTCCAGGGACATTTCTGCATGGCTGCATATCTAGCCATTTCTTTACTGTTCTGTCACTGTTAGCAGAACGGAAGCCAACACATTTGCTGACGGTCTGAAAACTCCCTATTTTGCTTTCCACTAGTCCTTGTAAAAGCCAGCAAGATGGTACCATCATCTCAGTTCAGCTCTGCAGCAACTCAGTCTCCTTTTCTTGAATGTTTCCACAACTAGTAGCCATCCATGAACTGTATGCTGCTTGATCTTTAGAAACATGTTGCAAGGAAGCCAAGGCCCCTTGCTTTCCTGTAACCACGGAAGCTCTCTCCTCTAGTGGATCCTCCTTCTATTATAAATAGCCCCCATCACAAGGAAAGCTGTGTTAAGAATTAAGCACTTCATTATTGGCTAGCTTATAGCCAAAACATGTGGATTTGATTCACACTTCTTCCTTTATTTTTCTACATTTTCCCTTATTTTTTCCCCACTGAGAAATTTCCCTAGCCATATTAAAGGCTTTGTGTGAAACCTTGTGACGTTCTTTGCACCTGCACAATGGCAAACTCACTTGCTCCTCACTTGGCACAAGCATCTGCAAGATGAACTGGCATCCTGGGCACTGGCAATGCCAGACATTCTCTCAGATGTCCAGACTAGTGAGGGCAGAACAACTAAAGACAACAATATGCATTGATCAAGTAATACATGGATACAATAAAGTTTAAGAGAAATTCTTCTTTTCAAGCTTGAGTATAACAATATGGATAAAGGCAGTACACAAATAGATAGACCAAGAGTATTAGAATACATGGTGTCCATTTTTTCCTGGATTACATAGAGTGCAAGAGTTTATAGGTGTGAATCCACCCGCCATTAAAGACACCATGTGCAGGTGGATGTGATAATGGACTGGAACTGAGAACATTCAGGTTCGAGTTTCTTACAACTAAGGACTCTCTGCCCAAACTACTATACAAGACTGCTGTTTTAAGGGTGAGATAAGAGAAGATTCCCCTTAAACTCCTCAAAGAAAGATGAGAAATGGATTTGAGATCTGAAGGAGACAAGATTTGATTCAAATTTCAGACATGAAGGAACGAGTTTTGATGCAAACTGGGTTAAGATTTGATCTGATAAAAAATTGGACTGTAGAAGCACATAAACACGTGCAGCTTGTTCATTTTTTGACAGAAAGGGATGAAACTGATAGGGATGATAGACCCTTTACGAGACGTTAATTCTGCAAAGTTTCGACTTAATAGCTTCAAGGGTTTCACTGCACTTAAAATAAAATTCTCTCCATACATATTTTAAAGCAGAAATAACAGGAACGAAGAAAGCAGCTTTCAAACTCTCCAACAAACAGCTTATAAAGAGGTTGTGCTGACCCAGTAGAGAAAGCACTTTAACCAGCTTAAAAGTAAAAATGTTCAAAACTGGTTTAAAAAGTAAAGTCTTAATAAAAATACAAGAGTTTACACGCTCAGACTATTTGATTTCTGGACAAGCAAGGTTGTTGGCATGTCTCATCAGCAAGGTTAGCCTCTCCTGAGACCTGCACATTCTGAACTGCTTCTCCAATAATATAAAAGAAAAAGGTTGAGCACGTATTGTTACTATATTGCATATATAATATAGTGGTATAATATATCACTATATTAGGTGTAATTATACACGCACATACACACAGAAGCATGTTATGTAATAGTCTAACAGAAATCACATTCTCTCATTCTCTCTGTTCACTCTCCAACAAGCAGATCTGTATAAATACTAGCAGAAGAGTGACTGAAACACAAACATCAATGCAGCAGTCACCCAAACAGCTGATGAGTGAAATTTGTGGTAGCACAACACAACTTTGATATACCAGACATTGATCTGATGGACCAAATTCCATTGCAACTTATATATTGTTGTCTTTTGTCACCTTGTTTTTTATTTATATTTGCTTTAACTGGTTTTTGTGTACTGTTTTAACTGTTGGTTTTATTGTACACCACCCAGAGTCACCTTGTGTGAGATGGGCGGCCACATAAATTTGATAAATAAATAAATTTATTTATGCAATGATATGCTGGACACAGATATCTAATAAAAGTAATGACAGCATTACACCAATGATACAAATTACACAATTTACCTCAATTTACATAATTACAATTTACTGGCCATTAGTGAATAATGGACATCCCTTCCCACTAATTAGTCCATTACATTGGGGTTTCATAGTAGTAAAATTGATTGGCTGGCAACTCATGTCAAAACAGCATTCAGTCCTTCTTCAGCTTTGTCCATATGGGAATAAAGAGCTGCAAATACTTTGGATTATGCAGTCAAAAAGTCCACTGAATCTCTAAAACAACTTGACATCTTTCTGAAATGTTTCAGCACCTTAAACAGATGTGATGATTCCATTTGAAGTAGGGGTGCAATTGAATATCTTTCAAATTGATTCACTCATTTTAAGCTTCACCCAGAACTATAAAATTTAGCAAATAGAACTAGGAAGATTGGTTAGCGAACAGCATCTGCAGAAGAAGATGTCCAAAAAGCCAAAATGGCAGTAGTGATGTTCAATCAAAGCCCCTTTTTTATATGTGTCACAGCCACCATTTTGACTTTTTTTGATCCTCCATCTGCAGATGCCCCTGGCAACTGTTTTGGCAGTCCAATCAGGACAAATCAAGAAAAACGGGCACCGTGTGTGTGTGTGTGTGTGTGTGTGTGTGAGAGAGAGAGAGAGAGAGAGAGAGAGAGAGAGAGAGAGAGAGGATTGGATATCAAAATTAAGACTCACTTTTCCTGAAAGAACTTGCAGTTATGGTTCTGAAAACGGCTACCTAACATTGAATCAGCAAACTGAGAGGCTGTTTATTTTAATGTTGAAATAAATTATACCTAAACCCTATCGTGCTCACTACAGGACTAATGAACAACAGGTGCTGCTTCTTGTCTTTGCATGATAGGATCATGGTTGCTGCCCATCTGGTAAGGCAGAGCTGGTGCACTTTGGGTCCCCTCAATGCCATCTAGCAGGATCCAGGAAGTTTGTCTTCTCTGTTGCGGTGCCTGCCCTCTGGAACAGAATCCCCCAAAGATCCATCTGGCTCCCACCCTGATGATGTTCTGGAAGTCTTCAATAGCTTGGCTTTTCTCCCAGACCTTGGAGTAGGGTGTTCATAGAGCCATGGTTGGTTGTGTGATTTGTCTGAATGCATTGTTCCTTCTTTTATCATTTTTCCATCATTTTATGGTAAACCACCCAGAGTTGGTCTGGGGTCTGGAGGCCTGTAAATCTAATAAATAAATTTATTATAACAAATAACCATTATAGTGCTTTTTTAAAGACAATTTTTGGAAACCGGAGGCATGCAGACTTTGCCTTCATAACTCATAGATCTCATTTTCTGCAGAATGGCCTGCTCTCTGAAAGCCTAACAGGTCAGAAGCAGTAAGTGCCAAGGAAATCCCTGGGAAAAAATGCAGAAATATGGCTCTTGTGGAGACTTCCATGAAGGCCTAGATTTATGTCATAGCAGAACGATGCTCTGAGTATCCTTTAAAAGGGAACAAGGCGGTCAGCAAAGTACATTCATCTCATGCCTAAAGGAGCATACCCAGCCATCTTCTGAGACCCATTTGCAGGATCTGGTCATGATCAGAAATGCCTCCAGAAGGAACAGCATTTTTCTAAGCCACTGGACTTCCTCTGTTGTAAAGCCTGAGTTTACCTGACCCAGGTAAAATACCTATGTTTTTACTGAGTTAGAAAATCAATCTTGTTAATTCTCACTGTGTAGAGAATGAATGAGAATAAATACTTTATTACAGTCAATTAGACCAGTACAATATTAAAAAGAAGGGAAGGACATGAAATATGTCCAGTCCAAATAAGGGATTATATATCCGAAAGTATACTAATCAAGGTACTTGTCAATTATAATTAAAAGGTCATTTACAATAATTTGTGCACCTGGCTTCAATTGTCCTAAAATTACATTATAAACCATTAAAATTAAAAGTTAATATCAGTTTTTGAATACATAAATATAGAAACACTGAATGCTTATGTCAATTGTTCACAATAATACATCAGCTCTTAAGAGCTGCTGCACAAAATCTTGCCACCTGCACTGTAACATTACTCCACTCATCTTTAAGGAGAATTCGAAGATATTCAGCGTCCGGTCTGCCAGGATATCTGCTGATCATTGGAGAAATAAATTTTGTTCGTATTTCTCTATAAAATGGACACCGTAAGAGGACATGCCCAGTGGTTTCCACTTCCCCAGAACCACATGGACACAGCCTTTTAACCAATGGGACTCCCTTATATTTACCGTCCAGCACAGCTGAAGGGAGTACATGACATCGGGCGAGTGAAAAGGCCCTCCGATAGTTCACTACCTCTAGCTGCCTGAGATATCTGGCGGCGGCTACAGTATATCTAGTGGATTCTGGGGCCATAAACGATGGAACTTTATCTAGGTCGGCTTGACTCTCCATGTCTTCCACCCTTTGTCTCAGGTTCAGTTTTGCCTTGTCAAAGTCCAGCTGAAGTAATGAAGGTGGGGAGACGCCTAGCCTTGCAAGATTACACTCGACAGCCTTGGTCCATGAAGAAATGAATTTATCTCGAAGAATTAATGGAGCAAGGCCTTGAGGAAAAAGGTTAAGTTTTAACCATAGATTTAAAGACAGACGAATTCTTGATTCAACCTTTAAAAGGCCAGTCTCCAAGCGCAAGCAGGCATTTGACACACAGCGAGGCAATTGTAGGATTGCTCTTAAAAATTTGGACTGGACTCTCTCCAGGGGTAAGAAGGAGGAGGAGGAGGGTCCAAGGTGTGTCCCGTACAGCATCTGAGCAAGCGATTTCGCCTGGAAGAGTTTAATTGCGGCGGGGACATAATGTCCTCCTTTTAAACGTAACAGTTTGAGGATGGCGTTAGCTGACCTCTGTCCAACCGCAGCTGCATATTCGCAATGCGCAGTCCTTGAGCCAGTAGCATGTATGACCACACCCAGATATCTACAAGTAGTCACCTGTTCTATACTGTGTCCGTTGAGGTACCAAGATTGTGTTCTTGGTCTTTTGGCAAAGGCCATAACCTTGGTTTTCTGGAAGTTAATTTCCAGTTTATCTTTATTACAGTACTGGAACAAGACTCGCAGGGCTCTTTTTAGGCCCACTGGTGTCCTTGAAAGAATTACAGCGTCATCAGCATAAAGCAATAGGGCAATACTGCGATTCCCTATTTTAGAGGGGTGATGATTTGGATTATTTATCCAAATTGACCCTCTCACTGTGTATGAATGTGATCCTATGGTCCTGGGTGTGTTTCCCCAAAGGAATTCTGGAACTCATTTAATCTTAGTGATAAATAAAGAGCCTAAATTAAATGTTAAATATATCAAAGCCTTTTTCTAGCAGGCTTCCAGCTTTTTTTTTCCTTTTCCCCCATTGCTGAGAATGTTTAATAAATCCAAGAATGAACTTTATTTACCGACAGAGTTCCCTCAGCTTTGGCTAGCAAGGCTGGCTCTACCATTAGGAATTAGATTGTTTAGAACTGTTAAACAATGGCCAATTGTTAATATGAATGCACAATTATTTTAGTATTTTGGTATTTATGTTTTCTAGTATCTCATTTTATATTTCTTGTTTTATTTGGTATGCTTGTATAGTAAAAACCTTCTTAGCTATTTGAGCAGTGAAGGAAAGGCAGGATACATCTTGCACTGAACTTTAGGAAGAGAAATTTGAAAATGTCTATAACTGAAAAATACTGCAGTTACTTTGGATGAGCTATAGCTCAGTGGTAGAATGCATGTCTTCCATCCAGATGGCACTGGGTTCAATCCCATTCTAGCTAGGGCTGGAATCTAAACCTCAGAATGTGGCTGTTAGTATTGATAAAATTCTAAAATTGATAAAATGTGTGGGACTTCTCACTTTCCCTAATACGGTCCAGTCTGCTATGGATGTGGGAGCTGAAGTCCAAGGCATATTTTCATTACCAAGTTGGGAAGGCTGAACTAAATGGTCCAGTGAGTTCAGTTAATATGGAACAACTACCTACATCCTGTCTTCTCCTCTTGAGATGGGAAATGTGTATCTGTAGAATTATTTTCCATAGCTAGAAAACTGAGTGTAACATCTACATCAGTGTTTCTCAACCTTGGCAGCTTTAGATGGGTGGACTTCAACTCCCAGATTTCCCCAGCCAGTACTGGCTGGGGAATTCTGGGAGTTGAAGTCCACTCATCTTAAAGCGGCCACGTTTGGACAACACTGCTCTAAATAAAGGCACCAGATCAGCAGCTACACAGTGGGGAGAAAGGAGCAGGACCTACACCTCGTCCCTTTGCTGCCCTTCTTAATGGGAGCACTTAATATTTTGTTCCTCTGTGCACGTATTGTTCAGGCAGCTGTTCAAAACTGTGCCAGCTTTTTCATTCGTGCCCAAACAGAGCACTATATTTTATAGACTGGCTCAGGAAGTTCTCCAATTCTTTTGCCCTGTTTATTTCTCTCTCTGATCTTGTATAGCTGTAAATTGATCATCTGTCGTTTTTTTTGTTTCTCCCGCCCATTTATTTATTTATCTGTTTTGATAACATAATTAAAGCAACTGAACTGACTACTATCACTACTCACTCACACACACACACACAACCTGGCAGTTGGCCCAATAGGTCAAAGTATCTGCACAACCCTTGTAGATGCAACTTGTTGTTCACATGGTGTAAAGATGTAAAGGGATTGTAGGATATTTTACTTCAGTCTTCTACTTTTAAAGACTTCCTCCTGATGTTTCACATTTTCATCATTCTACTTTGCAATCGTTCGGTTTGATTTCATTATTTTTATTAACACCGTAAGCCACGTTGAAATACAACAACTGAAAGGCTGATTAAAAATAATAATTGAAAGGCTGATTTAAAATATTGATAATAGATGGTTACCTTTTATTATCAAGTGAAACTCATGGCATGCCTTTGATTTCGACTCTGGTGGAAACTTCCCACGCCTCCTTTCTAATCAGCCTGCTGTGACTGTTAGATCAGTGTTTCTCAACCTTGGCAGCTTTAAGATGGGTGGACTTCAACTCCCAGAATTCCCCAGCCAGTACTGGCTGGGGAAATCTGGGAGTTGAAGTCCACCCATCTAAAGCTGCCAAGGTTGAGAAACACTGATGTAGATGTTACACTCAGTTTTCTAGCTATGGAAAATAATTCTACAGATACACATTTCCCATCTCAAGAGGAGAAGACAGGATGTAGGTAGTTGTTCCATATTAACTGAACTCACTGGACCATTTAGTTCAGCCTTCCCAACTTGGTAATGAAAATATGCCTTGGACTTCAGCTCCCACATCCATAGCAGACTGGACCGTATTAGGGAAAGTGAGAAGTCCCACACATTTTATCAATTTTAGAATTTTATCAATACTAACAGCCACATTCTGAGGTTTAGATTCCAGCCCTAGCTAGAATGGGATTGAACCCAGTGCCATCTGGATGGAAGACATGCATTCTACCACTGAGCTATAGCTCATCCAAAGTAACTGCAGTATTTTTCAGTTATAGACATTTTCAAATTTCTCTTCCTAAAGTTCAGTGCAAGATGTATCCTGCCTTTCCTTCACTGCTCAAATAGCTAAGAAGGTTTTTACTATACAAGCATACCAAATAAAACAAGAAATATAAAATGAGATACTAGAAAACATAAATACCAAAATACTAAAATAATTGTGCATTCATATTAACAATTGGCCATTGTTTAACAGTTCTAAACAATCTAATTCCTAATGGTAGAGCCAGCCTTGCTAGCCAAAGCTGAGGGAACTCTGTCGGTAAATAAAGTTCATTCTTGGATTTATTAAACATTCTGGCTGGGGAATTCTGGGAGTTGAAGTCCACTCATCTTAAAGCGGCCACGTTTGGACAACACTGCCTTATGGCAATGAAAAAACAAATCCAGAGTCAGGCAATAAAATGTCAGGACCGAGCAGGTATTTGAAATCAGGTTTCCCACCAACCCTGTTTAGCCGTTTTCATGTCGTTTTTGCATCCAACTGGTTTTAGCAGTTGCCTGTTAAAGGTTGCTGTGCTGTGGTTGAAAGTACAAAAGCCAGCCGTGCAGCGATTCGGTCGTGAACAAACTGCTGACAAAGCTTCGCCCAGCAGTGATTGTTCTTTCAAAGGTTTATGCGCTGCAGCGGTCGGAAGGTCTTACTAACGCACAGCTCCCCCTAGCACACATAACAAACACAACCAGGTGACAAAGCATCTGTGTTTCATTCAGTAAAGCAGGCCTCTTAGCCCCACCAAGGCTCCCTGAATTACATCCTATTAGGCCAAATGGGAATTACATGGATGCTCGATACTTTTTCAAGAATGTCACCCCAAATGTACTTATGCTGATGTAAATTTATTTGAGATGACATATGTGGAAAAGTGTCTAACCCGAGGTCAGTCCTATTTAGTTTCTGCCACAAAAATTAATTGCTTTATCTTAATGTCTGCTCTATCTAACAACCTCACTTTGGGACATTTTTAATTAGGGCGGTCCTAAAGCTGGTGTGGACCCTCAGAAAAAGAATTTGTTCTCTCCCTGGCTTGGAACTGTACAAGTTGTGCATCGAAAGCCTTCTGTAAAATCTTGCCAGGCTGAGAAAAGAAGTTAAACCAGTCCTAGCCTTGCTTTTTGGTCAGTGTAACTTTAACACCCAGTCAAGGCTTCTCTTGGGCTGCACCAGAAATGATCCAGGCAAGTTGAAATAATGCCCCTATCTTCTAATGATCAAAAGTCAATAACACTTGAAGGCCCCACAGAAAGAAATAAGGCTGATGTTACTTTTCATGTGTATCTCAAAATAGAACAGGCAAAAAACCCCTGATGCCGTGAAGTAATAGCAGCTTTGAGACAGGAAAATCCAGGCTGTTTGTCTCAGGCTAAGCTGCCACTGTCAGGCTATCATAGCTTAGATGGGACTTGGAGCTGATCAGATATTAAAAATAATTCAAGAATAGCCCAGGTTTGGTTTCACAGGATTTGGAGAGGAGTTATATAAACTTATCTGCATACAGTATATGGGTTATATATAATGCTATAGAGATGATAGAAACTTGTGGAACCATTTATGAGATGACTATAGATAGAAAGAATGCCCAGATCCCTTCTTATATCCAAAGACTGAAGTGTTTTGGAAATTCCTCCTCCTCCTCCTCCCCTCCTCCTCCTCCTCCTCCTCCTCCTCCTCCTCCAATTGCATTTGACATATGTCAGACAGCCATTAGTAGCACGTAGGATAAAGCTTTACATTGGCTTCCTCCCTTCATTAAGGCATCCTGGATGTGACCCAAGGTGTACGATTACCAAAGTGGTGGAGATTGGGGAAAAGTCTGCCTCCATTTCAGGCTGCTTTGTTTGGCTAAAGGTGTTCCTTGTCCTGGCATTTCAAATACCTTCTCTTCTCTTCTCTTCTCTTCTCTTCTCTTCTCTTCTCTTCTCTTCTCTTCTCTTCTCTTCTCTTCTCTTCTCTTCTCTTCTCTTCTCTCTTTCAGGCTGCTGGCTCCTCTTCTACTGCACTATATGAGTCTGCATGTGTTTTGCAGGACTCTTTCTCCCCTGCACCTTCTTGCGTTATAAGCTACATTCTACTTCATCCTCCTTTTAAAGAGGAAGATGAGAAACCAAGCCCAGGGAAACTTAATTGATGTCTTAACGGTAGGTGTGAATCAACACTAAATTCACCTAATAGTTTTTCTTTCTTTTGGTTTTCAATGACTGTGTGAAAATTTAGGGGGGGGGTGAATTTTCCCCTTGTCTAAAAGAAACCCACACATCTGGTTCTGCATTTGCTCATCTGTTTGCACTTGGGCTTCCCATCCACAAATCTGCACAAGGCACAGCAGATTTGAGAAATATAGCCTTTTATAGATGTCACCAAGGTGGTGGAGGGGGCAGAAGGGTGGGGGGAAATAATAGCCATGGCAGCTACTGAACCATTCTGGCTGCTGAAAGCAAGCCAGTAAAAAAGATTTCTTTCTTTTTCCTTCATCTGATTGGTAAGCTGTACTTCATCAAATGGATCACCCTTCCAAATTTTATTTTATTTTATTTTATTTATCATAATCATGTAGCCGCCCATCACTGGATATTCACCAGGCTTTGGCAAAGGTTGCCCAATCCTCCACTGGCGTTGCTCCTGTACCATTATTAGCAGCTTGGAATAAAAACAGCTGAAATCTTTTGTGGAAAAGTGCTCCATCCAGGCTTCTGTTCACAGATGTGGAATAGGAGTTGTTAAAGTGGCACCTGGAACATACAGCAATTTGCTCCTCAATTCTGCTTTTCCAGTTCACTTCATCTTCTTGCATCCAAGTTCTGTCTTGCCTCATCCCACTAGCCACATTATGCTGGCATGTCCCATGTTTAGATTAAGGCAATGCATTTATTAGACCAACTGAATCTTTAGCGTGCAAGCAAATGATTAAAAATCGAGGAGAGGAGAGGAGAGGAGAGGAGAGGAGAGGAGAGGAGAGGAGAGGAGAGGAGAGGAGAGGAGAAGAGAAGAGAAGAGAAGAGAAGAGAAGAGAAGAGAAGAGAAGAGAAGAGAAGAGAAGAGAAGAGAAGAGAAGAGAAGAGAAGAGAAGAAGGGGGGGGGGCATGGTCAAGCCATGTCTGTAACAGATTATATGCAAGTAATCTTCAGAAATGTAAACTAGATCCTCTGTGGGACCAGAGGTATCACTGTCCATAAAGATGATGCTAGAGGCTAGTGCTTTGTTTTGCCAACTTTTCATTTGTTTGTTTGTTTTTTCTAATTAAAAGAATCTAAAAAAATAGTAAGGCCAGGAAGAGCAGAGAACTTGTTTCTAATACAAGTCAGTCACACTTTCGATCTGTAGGGATTCTGATGCACTCCAAATGGCTACAATATTTGACATTTGCCATCCACCGGTCACATTGGTTGCAAGTAATTTGGGAGGGAGGCTAATTGAAAGGGCTTCATTGCTTTTGAAAATTCTGAACAGTTTAAAGTGCTAAACTGGAAGAAGAGTTTAGGCTGGTGTGCACAACAGAGAGAGCTATTATTGGCACTGGTCTCTCCATTTATGGGACTCTGTTCCAACAAGGTTTCAACGCCTTCCCTCCACCAATTTTTTTTTAAGTAGGCTTTGAAGCCTTATGGATTGACTGCTGCCTAATCCATAAATCAGCTTAAAAAAAATTTCTGGTCACTTGTTGATTTATATATTATGGAAATATAAATAAATATTTTATTTTGTAAAAAAAAATCTGAGATTGGATATAAAACTCACAAATGCAATCTTGACCCAGGAATAAAAGGGAATGTGATAAAATGTCAGTGAAAGCTAATTATAAGAGAAGGCGGATCCTGTCTGCCAGGGAATTACATTTGGTGGGTCCCAGGGGTGGGCCTTCTCCACCGTGGTGCCTGCCTTGTGGAATCTTCTCCCTCCAGAAGTGAGATTAGCTCCATCCCTCTCAACTTTCCATAAGTCCCTCAAGCCCTGGCTATGTGATCAGGCCTGGGGCTACCAGGGGACCGGGGAGATTTTGCAATGGCTCACTTATTAATATTATCCCCTCCTGTGTTGTGTGCTTTTATAGTTATTTCTACTTGTAATTGTTTTTTATGTATTTCTTCTTTTTAATTGTTGTATGCCGCCCAGAGTCACTTTTATGTGAGATGGGTGGCTATAAAAATACAATAAATAATAAATAAAAATAAGCATATGAATATGCACGTATTATTCTGCTAAAGCTGTCATGCGCCATCTCTAATGTGATTTGAGACTAGAGAAAATGGAAAAAGGAATTAACCTTTTCTTTATTTTTCCTGTCCCTTTTCCCACCAGATCCTCCTCTCAGGGCTGCAAGAATTGAGTTGGCATGCTCAACCTTACATCTATTCTGAGCCCGAGATGCCTCTCTGTTCAAATCCAGCAGAACTGAAGAGCCCTAGCTTGGAGAAGACTTATTCTAGACCAGGATTCCTGAACTGAGTCACCATGTGGTGACCCCCCCCATCCCTCCCCAAACTGCCACCATATTAAATACAAAGTGTGTGTGTGTGTGTGTGCACACGCGCCTTTGAGTCAGTGTTGACTTCTGTCAACTGCCAGGACCAGTCCCTGCAGTTTTCTTGGCAAAGTTTTCAGAAGTGGTTTGCCATTCCCTCCTTCCTAGGGCTGAGAGAGAACGACTGGCCCAAGGTCACCCAGCTGGCTTCCAGCATTCAAATGCATCTTTGTTTTTTATGGTGGCCTCACCTACTTTTTAGACTGTATCTGTGGTTTTCCAAGGCTATGTTCACCTTGCACCTATCTAGGGCACAAACGAGGCTGGCAACCTCTTTTTCCTATTGGCCCACACAAAACTGCCTTTACTTCATTCCAGCTCACATATGAGACAGGCTTAAATCATTCTTAGGTGTGCTCGTGTGACAGTAGCATTTCCTCCCTTAGTCCAATACTGTCCAAGAGCAGCCATAAGGCGTATCGACTCTGACACGCTTTGTCACCCACCACCTTGGAGGGAAGCCAGGTGGCGGCTGAGTCTAGCTGTAGCAGTAGATAGAAATAAGATAGAGACCAGCGATGAGGCAGCAGACTCCATGCTGGTATAATTTTTTCTGGCTTAGATGGGTGGGAACATTGTTTGTTTGTTTGCTAGACTCACATTCAGCCATTCCTCCAGAAGCATAAGATGGTTGGAATTACACGTCTTTCTCCTACTTTTTTCCCACAATCACCATCCTGTAGGGTAGGTTGGGGTGGGAGAGAGTGACTGACCCCAAGTCACCCACTTCACTTCCATGACTAAGGCTGTACTTGAATCCAGTGGTATCGGCACTACAAGAGGGCCAATGGAGATCAGAGCGATGAAAGCAGCATCAGGATGTCATAATGCAAGTCCCATCCCTCTTTACCTGCATCACGACACTCCATGCAGGCCCCAAAGGCTCGCAGCTGTAAGACTCCTTTCGTCATTGTGACAAAAGCAGAGAGAGCTTACAGAGTCTCTGTCTGCACCTCTGTGGCCATAAAGCACCACCTTAGCCATTATATCATGTTGGTAGTGGGGAAAAGCACAAATTAAGACCAACCTGTGGTGTGAAAAAGACTGCCTCCTTGCTGTAAAATGCAGGTGGTGTGTCACGTGGCTTTTTCAGGCTGAGACAATAACTAAAATTCACCCAAAGAAATAGGTTAAATGGAGGTTAGTAGGCTTCTGGGTGGATTTCAAGGCATCTGCTCTTTCCTATAACTTCACTTTGGCTTAAACCTAAGATGCCGACTACACCACCGATATGAAGTCTAATTTTATTCATCTCTTAATAATCCATTTTTGCTGTCACAAGCCATAGCAAAGCTTTGTGTTTCCTGGGGCCTGTGAGTGGAAATGACAGCACACCAGGATGTGTTTAAAAAAGATTGAAATATGTGGGATTTGCTCATTGGATGACACAAGTGTCTGCACAGCGTGGATTAATAAAAAGTTTTGCCCTGTGACTGACTGGGGAGAAATCCAGAATATCTTTTCTGTTTGTGAAATAAAGCAGCCTACTTTTTAGACAGTCAGAAATGCAATTTATTCATTTATCAAGTCGAGCAACACATGCAACCTTTTTATGAAGCAGTCTGATGGGGGGAAACGTATGTCTTGGCTCTGAAAACTGCTTATTCATCCAAGAGAATGAAGGCTTGCAACCTCAGATCCAGGGCAGTAGCTGAGTGCCCTGCTCTGAGACAGAACCATCAATGAAGACATAATCTATGATTATGAAAAACTAAACAAAAAACAAAACAAAACAAAACCCTCCGTAAATTTAAATGATTTACGCACCCCTCCCAAACGCGTGCTCTACTTTTTGGCCCAGACTCTGTACAAGGCAATTGACGATCATGCTTCCATAAAACAAATTCTGCTTAAATAGAACAGCCAGGCCCAGCTAAGTAAATGCTAATGGTGTATGGAGCATGGCAACAGAAAGAGTAGGACAATCATAAATTCTCCCGGTCCTTGTAAATGCTCGCAGTTGTCTCAGCTCACTGTCTTACCATCTACCAGGAGAAGGAGAAGAAAAAGATGATTAACCAGGGCCATACTTCATTCCTACCAGTTTGTCTACCACTGGTATTTGGAGCCATGCTTCCTCCAGTCCAGAGGTAACATCTGTCCTTATAAACAAATAACCACAATAAACCTGTCTTCCATGAATTTATCCAGTCTGTTTTTGAAGACTGGTGGCCAATAATGTGTTCCACAGGTTAATTATGAGCTTTCTTTTGTTTATTCTGAAACTCCTTCTAATCACCTGCATTGGGTGTCCCCTGGCCCTAGTACTTGGGAGGGGGCAACATCTTCCTGTCCACTTTCCTCATGCCATGTCTATGTGCCTCAATCATGTCTCTTTGCAATCACCTTCTCCCCAAGCTTCTGGGGTGTCCTCACAGCAGAATGCTCAGGGAACAGCTGTACATGTTGACCATTGTGATATATGCCATAATCACCTCCAGGTTAAAGTACTCCAGTACCCTCTGCCTATTGATTGATTGATTGACTGATTATGTGCCATCAAGTCGTTTTTGACTCCTAGCAACCCTATAGACAGATTTTCTCCATGATGACCTGTTCCTTCTTTCAGGTCTCCCAACAGTGCATTCATCGCCACTGTAACTGAGTCCGTGGAAACCAGGCTGACTTCTGCCACTTTCTTTACTATGAATTTGGTTCTTTCAGCTCCCTGTACTTACATGCTTCTGCTCACCCGCAGTATCCGATCCACTTTCTGGCCAATCTCTTCAAAAGCACTACCAGTTAAGTCTCATAAACAGTGAAGACTTTGTTCCTTTCTTTGCACTTTTATAGTGGGGGATCATCAGATTTGTCTCCCTGTTTATAATACACTGAATCACATTTTTCGAAAGCATGATTGATTAAGTCTCATAAAAAGGCATTTGAATTGCATCACTCAGGTTCTGGAGTTTCAGTTGGCACATACTTGAGATATGCTGCTGAGAACTCTTTCTTTTGCTGCAGATTTATAGGAGGAAATGTCAGATTTGGTCTCCCTGTTTTATCCTTAATTGATTTTATTGAATGAAATTGATTTTCAATAATATACTTACCCACACATGTACAGTGTCATTTCAAAATCTAATCTGGTGTAGCTTCTGAAAATTTAAAAACTATCTTCCACTAAAGGACAGAGTTGAAAAATGTCTGATCAGTGGTAGGGGCACCCACAGAAAGGGTTTAAAAATGTCAAGATGGCAGTCACAACTGTGTGAAGCACATAAAGAAGGGGAGGGGCTTCCATAGTGCGACCATGGCTGTCATCTTGACTTTTTGATGCCCCTCCACAGATGTCTTGATCAGAGGGGGAAAGCATCCTTGCCTGCTAAGTGGTTTCTTTCTAAATACTAATATTGCAAGCCAGTGTTGGCCTCATGCACAGAAAAAATAATGGATTCGTTGTTGATCTGCTTTAAAGCCCTACATGGCATGGGACCAGGCTATTTGAGGGACCGCCTCATCCTGATTACATCTACCTGTCCCATCAGGTCCAGGAGAAGGGGTATGTTGCGGGTCCCATCTGCTGAAGAGTTCCATCTGACAGGACCCAAGAGGTGAGCTTTTTCTGCTGTGGCTCCCACCCTCTGGAACATCCTCCTCCCCAAGGTGAAGTTAGCCTTTCGGAAAGCCCTCAAAATGTGGGTTTTCCAGCAACCTTGGGGATCCCATGAGGAGCCTACAAGATGGTTGTATTGTGCTTAGATGGCTGTTATTCTCCTGCAATCTTGCTTTTTATTTGTTTGTATTATGTTTATTGTTTTAAGTGTTTTGATGGTTGTGTCATTGTTTTAATTGTGGTTGCACACCACCCAGAGTCACGTTAAGTGAGATGGGCAGCTATATAAATTTGCTGAATAAATAAATAAACTGATTTTTCATCATCTTGGCCCAGTTATTCTGCCTTTCCAGTTAACGTGCCAGCACTCTCTCCTCATTTGCCACAGTGCCCTGCTTCAGTCTCTAACAAGGCCTCGTGAAGCATTTGATTCCATCATTTGTGGAATGACCGAAAAAAGCAAAAGGCAGATTTATAACAACGGTTGCTCAAGTCTAGGCCAACTCCTTTGGCATGAGAAATGAGCCAAGTTTTTCAGAGCAGCTTTTGGACATTCCATTGTGAGCGGAAAGTGTCCACAAATTACAGTTTTGAAATGACCAGATGTTTCTGCTGTGAAAGAAATAGATGGGCAAAAGTGGAGAGATGAGGCCTGCCCTCAGGCATGTTAGCAACTGTCAGCTATATGGTTAATGGACGGCATGTTATCATCTTAAAATGGCTAAATTTAAGTGATGAATGCATTGATTTCACACTCGCAGGATATTTATAACTTTCTAGCATCAGGGTGATGCTATTTGCACAACATCACTGTGTAAGGTAAAAAGGAGGAAAGGAGATTAATCTGTCATCTTTGTACAAAAGAGCAGCCGTGGAAAGGTTTTCCTCAGCCGAGGGCTTTTCACATGAAACAGACTATTGATTTCACATGTTTCATTGGCAGCTTGACCCGTGGTATTAAAAACAAAAAGAAGTGATGTATTTCTTTTTCATCTATTTCTGTTCTCAGAGAGAAGTGAGGCTCAGCAGGTCCTGGTGTGATTCTGAATTTCACAGTGACCAAGCTGGGTAAGACAGCAAGAGAAATTGACCCAACACTGATAGGCAGCCCCAAAGGAAATCTCTTTGCAATCACCCAAGGTGATTTAATTGAAACAGCCACCTATGAAACTGCAATGCTAGATAAAGTAACACTTTTATTAAACTTTTCCCAGCCTGGTGCTGTTCAGACACATTAGACTATAAAACCCAAATTCCCAGCCAGCATGTCAAAACTAGAAATCCTGGGGAGTTATAATCCAGTGCATCAAGAAGGCATCCAGTGGGAGAATGCTGCTTTAATAATTTTCGATTATACCAAAGAATTGCAGTGGCTTTGCATCTCCTAATCAATGAAGCTGATAACGGTAACTTAAAAGTGTGAAATCAGAGAAGCTCAATTTAAACTGCAAACTGAATACATTTCTCCCTCATCCCTCACTTAGAAACCCATTCCTTCCTCTATCTGTTTTTCTCCTAAAGGTAGGGTCACACCAAACTTTTCCAACTATCAAGTAAGATTACAGCAAGTTAACCTTATTCCTTATTCTCCATCCTCGCACAATGAATCCAAACATTATGCAGGCAGAACAAGAGAAGAAGAAGAAGAAGAAGAAGAAGAAGAAGAAGAAGAAGAAGAAGAAGAAGAAGAAGAAGAAGAAGAAGGAGGAGGAGGAGGAGGAGGAGGAGGAGGAGGAGGAGGAGGAGGAGGAGGAGGAGGAGAAGAAGAAGGAGAAGGAGAAGGAGAAGGAGAAGGAGAAGAAGAAGACGAGGACGGAGGAGGAGGAGGAGGAGGAGGAGGAGGAGGAGGAGATGATAATGTATCTATAGTTTTGATGGATCATAGCATTCAAGAGATAAAAGGGAGAAAGTTGGTGGTCTAGGTCGTTAGGCAAGAGAAGGGTGGATGGTAAATGAATCATATACCCTTCCAGGTGTTCAGTTTTCTCTCCCTAGTGATGAATATCATTAAAGCTACAAAAAAAGAGGTGATATAAAGATTAACTCTTTTGTAGAAGTGCTTAAAGTATTTAAAATAACAGTTTCTCTGTGGAAAGAAAGGCATCTTGGAGTACTGTTGACCAGCTAAATAGGAAGAAGGAAAAGGGTTGATGACATACAGATGTTCTCAAACAGCCTTCATCCTCATTAATCTTCTCCCCAAATTTCAGCCTCCAGCATGTGCTTGTTTTGTTAAAAAGAGTAGCAGAACTGACCACCCTGCTTCCAAAAATTTGAGCAAGAACTAGAATAAAATGTAGAGTGCAAAGCAACACAATAACGATGGGCAATCTGTGGCCCCAGGGCTTACTATGACCCCTGAGTCCAATTTTTGTGGTCCCTGGAGACCGTTTTTGACTAAGGGCAATTTCTCATTATTTTGGAGGCCGTCTTTCATTATGATTGTGTGAAACTGTAGCATATCCCCTAAAAGAGACATATCATACTTAGGAGCTCCAACAACCCAGCCCAACTCACAGGTGATGTGGCCCTATTCACTTTGTGGTCCTCTATCCCCCCCCATCCCAGGTTAAGTCTGAGGTTTGGCTCCCCCAATACTACTCAGTGATCCTCAGAAAATCCAAGAGGATGTTTTTGAAAAAGAAAATGAAGACAAACATGGTGAGGACTTTATTGACATCAACGATTACAGATGGCCTGCATATTATGGCATGGTAATTAAAAGAAGTACTTAATGATGTTGCAAAGTCCAGTTCCCTGTCTCTTTCTCTGAGTACCCAGGCTTCCATTCATTGCCACCCTAAGCCAGACAATTACACTCAGTGTAAGGGCGAAGAACACACATGTGGTTTATTAACTTTTCCTCTCCTTGGACAACTTACAGTGCCTCTCCCTCTCATGGGTCCTTGTTGCATCAGAGCAAAGAAATGGCTGCATTTTGCTTCTGAAGAAAATTCTGGTCAACTTGGCTTGCTTGTCTTCCAAGAGAGCAGCAAAAATGTTATTTAAAATCTGGTTAAGATTATGTATTTTCTGCTTTAGGGGGTTGCTTAGCTCATTATAAAATCCGAATGAAATTCCACAGTACATTTAACATTTTTATTGTTATGGTCTTCTATGCTTGAGTGAGCTAATACAAAGTGACTTAGGCCGCTGCTGGTCCAAGAGGAATAAAGCATAAGAATTCTACGAGCGTGAACACCATCACAGGACTGTGACTACCAGTTTGGCTACCTGATTGCTTAGCTTAGCCCAAGGAAAGATTAAGAAGATTTCACTGTCCAAGTTATTTACCATTATACCAAGCTGGGCAGAAAATCATTTTGTTATATATTTGAAATAAGTGCAGTGCCAAAAAATGTCTTCTGCAATCTATTTCCAGTTTTCAACTTGATGGAACAGGAATTGT
Source organism: Liasis olivaceus (assembly GCA_030867105.1). NCBI lineage: Eukaryota > Metazoa > Chordata > Lepidosauria > Squamata > Pythonidae > Liasis > Liasis olivaceus. Next base: position 16,951,685 of record CM061351.1, read on the forward strand.
TTTCATTTGTTTTCCAAAGAGAAGAAATGCCAATGAAATTCATCTAAGTGTAGAGTCAGGGTTGTCTACTGAGGCAGGGGAAGAGGGGGAGTCAAAAAAGTCAAGATAGTGATAAAATAAAACAAGGGTGGCCTTTGACTGTGCAGGTCAGCCGCCATCTTGACTTTCTGACATGGACATTTTTGCAAGCTGTCAGATTAGAGTGCTTCAGTCATATTTTACTTTCTGTAGGCTAAAAAATTAGGTGATTTAATTTGACTAGTTGCCATCAAGTTGTTGTTGACTCTTAGTGACCACATAATTTTCTCCATGACAATCTGTCCCTAACCTGGTCCAAAGGTACACCCATCACTACTGTAACTGAGTCTATCCACCTTGCTGCTGGCTGTCCTCTTCTTCTCTTTCCTTCCATCTTTACCAGCATTAAAGCCATTTCCAGAGAGCTGGGACTTCGCATAAATTGAGTCTGATCATTTTTGCCTTGAATGAGAACTCTGGGTTGATTAGTTCAATGATCCATTGGTTTGTTTTCTTGGCTGTTGATGGTATTCTCAGGAGTCTTCTCCAACTCCAAAATTCAAAAGCGTCAATATTCTTCCTATCCTGCTTCTTCAAAGCCCAGAAATGTAGGTACTCAACCTAAAAATATCTACCCAATTTCTCTCACTCTTACTTTCTTTCTCTGTCCAATAATTTATCTTTGATTTATAAAAACTTCTCAAATGTTTTCATCTTTTCTTTCTCTTTCTTAAGTTGCCTGCAGCATTAGAAGTGAATTTCTGTTTATATAACAAGATGCTGGGAAGTAAGACACAAGAAACAACAATGGCTTTGTAGCCTGAAACCATGAATGCGTTTGTATGATGCCAAGGATGTGTAGGGAGAAAGGATGATAATCAAAATATCTCCATGGCTCTAGAGTACGATTAATAACTTTGTACAAGTCTCCATTCGTATTTGCAATGACAGCACTTCCGTAAAAACTTATGCAAACATGCCTCTAAGATCAGACACATTTTCCTCCTATACCCCTTCCCTATCCCCCCAAGCCCCAGTTTCTGTCCATCTTGACTAATGGTTCTATGAAGCTTGCAATTATTTTGTAAAGCCTCTGACAGCCTAATAAAAGTATTATTGCCTCTATTTTTTCTGCATATTACTATATCATGCTTTTTAATACCCACTATCAGTGTTGCAACAAAATGTTTCAATATATCCTGATCTCTCCCCTGTCTTTGTCCAATGATCCAGAAACTGCTCTATAATCAGAGACTGATTATGCAGTACAAGTGTCTTGAAAAACAAGAATCCTGAATTACAGGACTGGAGAAATAATTTTTTTTTCCCTTTCTACTCTTGTAGTCTTGCTTTTTTAAACAGTGGTAGAGGGAGGTCTTTTTTTGTTTTTTGTTTTAATTTTTTTTTTTTTTTGTATTTGGTCCAAAATAGGGAAAGGAGTACAAGGCTGTATACTGTCACCCTGCTTATTTAACTGATATGCAGGGTACATCATGAGAAATGCCAGGCTGGAAGAATCACAAGCCAGAATTAAGATTGCAGGGAGAAACATCAACAACCTCAGATATGCAGACGATACCACCCTAATGGCAGAAAGTGAAGAAGAACTAAAGAGCCTCTTGATGAGGGTGAAAGAGGAGAGTGCAAAAGCTGGCTTGAAACTCAACATTAAAAAAACTAAGATCATGGCATCTGGACCCATTAATTCATGGCAAATAGAAGGGGTAGAAATGGAAGCAGTAACAGAATTCATTTATTTGGGCTCCAAGATCACCGCAGATGGAGACTGCAGCCATGAAATTAAAAGATGCTTGCTCCTTCAGAGGAAAGCTATGGCAAACCTAGACAGCATATTAAAAAGCAGAGACATCACCTTGCGGACAAAGATCTGCATAATCAAAGCTATGGTTTTTCCAGTAGTAATGTATGGCTGTGAGAGCTGGACCATAAAGAAGGCTGAGCGCTGAAGAATTGGTGCCTTTGAAATGGGGTGCTGGAGAAGACTATTAAGAGTCCCCTGGACTGCTAGGAGGTCAAACCAGTCAATTTTAAAGGAAATCAACCCTGATTGCTCATTGGAAGGATTGATAATGAAGCTCAAGCTCAGATACTCTGGTCACCTAATGCGAAGAGAGGACTCCTTGGAAAAGACCCTGATGCTGGGAAAGATGGAAGGCAAAAGGAGAAGAGGACGGCAGAGGATGAGATGGCTAGATAGCATCACTGAAGCAATGAGCATGAAACTGAGCAAACTCCGGGAGGCAGTGAAGGGCAGGAAAGCCTGGTGCGATATGGTTCATGGGGCCATTAAGAGTCGGACACGACTTAACGACTGAACAACAACAACAAAAGAGGGAGGTCAATCCCTAACCTAAGCATTTTGTAGCCATACAGCAGTGAAAAGCAGCATGCCATTCGAAACATGGGGAAAATATTTTCCCTGAACTAATCATTTTTCATGGTAGAAACTCAGGGGCCTGAATGAGTCATGCCTTCTCTTCCCTTTGTTCTTGTCTTTTCACTTAATTTCTGATTGTCCTGCAACTATGCTGTATCTCACACAATCTGCCTAATTTTCTTTACTTTTCTCCTGCCCCTGCCCTTTCTTTCACTGTTAAGCAGCCTTTGCACAGATACACACAATATTGGGACTCAAAGTTGTGCAATACCCTCCCAGGTTGGAAAAAACTGCTATAAGATATTATATACTCTTACATATGTACAATTATGCAGAGATCACTACATTTGGGAACAGAGTGTCCAAGTTTAATTTCTAACCTGGTAATTCATGGTTGTCAACCTGATGTCCTCCAAGTGTTTTGGAGTTCAACTTTTTGAACATCCTTTTTGAAGGATTTTACAAGTTGAATCTACAGCACATTTGGCTGGGCCACAGCAGACCGCCTACCCTTGCAAGATGCACATTGCTATTTCAGTTCATTTTAAAAGCAATAGTGATGTGGACAGCTTTCCATGGTAATTCTTTGCAGCTCTCTGAATAATTTCCATCAGACGATTCAGGCCAACATTTTTTGAACAATAATGTCCAGATTGCCTTAATCAGGTAAACAACCTCCACAAATTTCTTAGATGACATTATTTAAAATTTGTCCTGATTCAATACCAATGAAGACCATTGTAGGTTCCATTTCATATCATATGTACTCATCACATGTGCAAGAAATTAGCTGCAATGGTAATTGCACAGTGAAAGGTCCAAGCAATTGCTTTACAGAAATATGAACATGATGTGTCTCTTTCCTGATCACCATTGTGACATGTAATTGCCACATGGCACAGATCTGCCTTGAAAAGTGATTCTGCATTTGGCCAATCTGGTGTTGATTTTGACCTTGTGAATGTAATTTTTGTCTGTAATGTAATAACTAGGATTGTATTGTTTTAAGCAATGGGACTGCATTGCTTAAACTGCTCATTTCAAAGCACAAAACCTGATTGTTTCCTTGCACATTCTCTCAAAAAATAGAATATCCGTTATTATACATAAGCTATTTATTAATGTTGGAAAATAGTTTTCTGGCCTTGAATACTTTTCAGAGAAACACTGAATGACCATGAAAAACAAAAACAAAACTGGTGATTGATAAGTAATGAGAACTGTGACTAGTCCTTTCTCCACTTTGAATATAGACTCTGAGGCTCCTTCTACACACAAGGGAGGTGCTGATGCAAGATCAGTGCCATACGCCAGGTCTTCCCAAGTCGAGCTGATTAATTTTTAGCTCAGTTACTGCTCCAAAAGAAATGTTAGAGTGATTGTAAGGTGTATCATGGAGAGCACAGAACCAGACAAGCATGGCAGGGTAAGGGCATTCATGCCATGGTGTAGAAATGCTTCTAGAGGGTAAGAAACACAAAAACAATGATTGTGGAAGGCCCCAAAGTCATGACGTCCCAATTACTGTGATTGTACTGGGAGGACTTGAAAAGAACTGGTTTTCTAGGACAATCCATTTCTGACCTCTTATGCATTGAGGCCTATTTACTCAGGATCCAAAGTCTGAATTTGTCTTTTGAGTGAGTCTTTGGAATTACTGCTAGTTATCCCCAACCTGGAGTGCTTCAGATGTATGGAATATACATGTGAATATAAGCTTTGATAGAAACTTTTCTCCACAAGCAGCTTCTTGATTCAGAGAATAACCATGTTTAGCCAGGCATAAGGACTGAAGTACTGATCAGTGACTTATCATCCCATATAGGATATTCTCTACTTTAGCCCTAGTTCTCTAACAAAGAACTAGTACTCCAATTTTTTAGCAGTTTTGTTTTAATTTCAAGCTGATTTAATGCTAGCAAGGGCTGGAGCAAAAAGCATGTGTGCATGTGTGTGGAGGGAATCTTGACTACAGGTAGTCCCCGGTTAAGAACACCCAGTTTACAGATGACCCATAGTTAAGAACGGAGCCTATTTTAACAAAATTCAAGTTAATACACAATGGTTGGAGTTAAATACACAATGGTTGGAGTTGATTACACAATAGTACTTTTACAATATTATACAATAATACCATTCCAGCTTACATACAAATTCGACTTAAGGACAGACCTTGGGAATGGAACTTGTTCTTAAACTGGGGACTACCTGTATTTTAACACTGTCAAAAGTTCTATTTTTTTTCTATTGTTGCTGCCATTATTAGTGTGTTGCTATAAAAGCAAAGGAAACCATTTGTCTAATCAGGAACAGTTGCCTGATATAATTACCGTAGCCCTAGAAGGAAGGCCCTCATTGATTCAGCATGTAGTCAGAGCTGATGAAGTATATAGTACTATATTATCAGCTCATTCACTAGATGACCTCTGATGGAACATGAAGAGAAAAGCTCTAACCAGGGAAAATGACCCTGAAGTACAACTATACAGTGGCTGGCAGGGAAAATAGGGAGTCAACAGGTAGATATTCAAATTAATGATGGGCTTTGGGAAATTCTATCTGAACCTATTGAAAGCACCATTTTTGTCCTGAAAAAATAGAAGACAACCTTTAAGCACTGTTCCCAACACAGCTAATCAAACCCAGCCCAGCTAAACTTAGACTAGAATTTGTTAAGTCTTCAAGGGATGAAAAAAGTTTCACATTTATTTAAAAACAATTGAGGAGACTGCCCCATTTGCCATTGTGGTCCCAGTTTAGTAAATAGGAAACTTCACAACAGATCATCCTGAATCAGCTGTGATTAGACATCTGTCATGTCCTCTTTTTTGTATTCATGTCCTCTGTCCAGCAGACATAGCCTTAAAATCAAATATTGTCCATACATGTCAGGTTCAGCCCAAAGAACTCCACGAGACAGTACAGGTATAGTTCGATAGCATTTATTAGCTTTCACCCACAAGGCAGAATCTTGCCAGACCGAATCTAAACTTCCCAAGCCAGCAAGCAAACACCACGAATTCCTTAGGGTGGTGCCAGTCTCATCCTCTTAACCTTCCCACGCTCCCGCTGGGGGCTAAGGAAATGCTTATCTCCCCAAGCGCGGCCTTCACCAAACCATTCCATCACAATACGATAGGCATAGCCTTAAAATCAGTTACACACTGAAGGCTTCTGCCTCCTAACCAGCTTTAGCACATCCCTGTGATTGCAAAACCAGCCTTTCTGATGCTGGAAAAAGTAATTTCACATACATGTCTGCCTAAGTACCCTTTTTTTTTTTTTTGCAGTTTTTTACTGTAATTTTTGTTGCAGATGCCAAGAAAGTTAAATAGTTAGTGTGTCCTCCTACCCCCCCCTTGTCCTCCTTTCCAAATGTCTATGTCCTCCTTTGCCTGTTCAGATATATGGTAACCTTAGCTGTGATCAGCCTTACAAATTGTGGTGGGATATAAAAAGGGAAGAGCAGATAAATCTGACAAGACGTTGTTAGTTTTCAGCATAGGTGATCTTAAATCTTTGCATAGTATACTCAAATGATTTAATAACTTGAAGATATAAAAGAAATAATCAACCTTACAATCAGTGGTTAGGCATGATTTATTAATCAGGAAGCAAAGGCTGTGAAAACTGCCTGCTGAGACAGGTAAAAAAATATTTTCTTCCTGGCTATGATCAGGCTTATAGTAAATTCCCAATGCATTAATTGCCAACATTTATCTGAAAAAATGTTTAGAAGATTATGCATTTTCTTTTTTTAAAAAAATGGTGGTAGTAGTATTTAAAGAAAGATGTACAGGACAAAAAGAATATGGGCAAATTTCTAATTATTTGTTTATTTGTTTTAGGGATTTCCCCCCCTTCAGAATCAGAGTTGGCATTTGAACAGCTCACAAATTGAAACTAAACATGCTTACATAATATGTGATTTTATTGTTTCTGCACATCTGGAACCAGTCATGTAGCAATGCTGTTGGGTCATGCAAACTGATATGGAGCGAGAACTTTATTAGGACAATCCAATTGTCATATCCATATTCTGGACAGATATTCACATGTAAGTAGATCTACTATGTTCATAAATCTAAATAAAATATGCCACAATGTACATTTTCTATTCTTTGGAATAATTCATCTGAAAATATTCATTAAACTTGATCTCAGCCTGGAAAAAAAAGGGGGGGAGGAGGAAGCTGTATGAATAGCCAGTTTTCACAATTTTTCCACACCACTACAAGTAATAACTAACACCTGACACTTGAGACCAAGCCTCCATCGTCTAAAAACAGGATTTTGCCATCAAATTAAGCCAGTTAAGTTATATTGGTATAGAATGTGTGTGCAATATCAAGACAAAAAAATAAATCTGAAAGCTAAGGGCCAAATACTCTGATGGAGGCATCCTCAAGGGTATCAAAAAAGTCAAGATGGTGGGCGGGATTGCATGACCAACATATGTAACATAAAGGGGAGACTTTGATTGCATAGTCACAGCCACCATCTTGACTTTTTGGACTCCATCCTGGACACTGCTGGACTCTTGGCAAGCATGTCAGAGCCTCTGGCAGAACAATTATATAGGCCAAGGACCACCCCAGATAGAATAACTGTAGGCCACTTGAGACAACGCAATCTAGGTTTCTTAGAGCTATTTTTGGCACACCTAAATGTGTCACTAATGCTGTCCTTAGATTAGAGGCCGAGCTTGCCAGAATAGTAACTAGAGTGTGAGTAGCAGCAATTAATTACTGGCCTAAGCTTAATTGGACTCTATTGCATTTGACCATCTCATTTTGAGTGATAGCTTGCAATCCAGCTGAAAGAAGGCCCTAGCCCAGGAAATATATTCCCAGCCAATTTATGTATATTAAATAGGGACCAGGCTAAGGAATTGATTACACAATATCTCCTGGATTTTGAACTGCAGTTTAATCTGGTTCATTTGCCCAGCTTTTGCAGGACCCCAACTTTACTTGATTGGAGACTCATGGCATCTTGTCTTTTTTCCCTTTTTAAAAAAATTATGTTGTTGTAAATCTTAATACATTATATTGTTTCAATACAATTATATTTATACAGTACTAATTGAAGATTATTGATACTCTGTTGTTTAATGGCATCTTGTCTTTACACACTGGTCTAACCCAAATATTGCTGGGTTTTCTATGTGGTCCCTAGGAGTTGAAAACGACTTGATGGCACATATTCAATCAATCAATCAATCATGTTTCAATACCCTTCTCTCTGCACTGTTGCAAGGGGGATACTATAATATTCCTCCAGCTTGCCACTTCTGCCCTCATGGTATGGAGCAAGTTGAAACTATCACATGTGCAATTTTTATTTGGGCCTACGTTAAATTTAATTCTCTCTTTTCTAGGAACAATTCCAGGGCTGTTAGATAATGACTATATGGCTTTCCTACTAACTAATAAAAACATCCAGGTCACCTAGAATGCCATCAAACTTTGCCACTTAGCCTCAAGAATGTGTCAGAAGATGCTTCTTAAAAATCAGGTTCCACCTATATAAACCTTGCTTGTTTTTTTGTATTTCTCTATATGCTTGTTTGCTTGTTCTGCTGGCTTCTGGCCATAGTACAGTTTATCCATCTACCTAACACTTAATACATTTCTCCCATATCAATAAATAAATAATCTTTCAGTAACTGTTTAATAGCCAGTTGAAGCACATATTTGTTGAAGAAACTACAGAGGGTTGGGTTTAGTCAACATGCTAAGTCATAAACTATAGTTCATAAATCATAATGTCTGAGTTAGTACCGTACAACATACTACAACAAGATCAAACTACATTGTGGCTTAGTACAATGTGTGTGAACCCTGCCTTTATATGTTGCTTACCATGAGGATAGAGTATTTTATATCTTTTTAGTGCCATACATCTGTTATCTGGATTTTTGCAATCTAGATCTGGTAGCCCTACTTTTAAAAACCTATGAAACCAATGCTCCTCAACAAACCTATATAGCCCCAGCCACTCCAGTTTCTGAATTTTGTTGGCAAAGGTAAAATTAACACAGTAGGAATCTAGACAACTCCAAGAGCTTGAAAATAACTCTCTCAAAACCTAAGGCACACCTAGATTTCTAGTGTTTCAGCCCCATTCAGTCATAACAGTGTTCCTTCTGAGTAGCTACTGACAGTTTTTGTAGCATTAGCAGTTGAAAAGCCTACATTTATGGTAATTTCCAAGACTTAAAAATCTAGCAAAAGAAGCATTCTAGAAACAAATTCTCTCCATGACATGATGCCATTTTCCTAATGTTGTTTACTGTGCAACATCTTAATGAGCAGTACCCCAAAGTTCATACAAAAGATTCATTTGTATGAAACTCAACTCCTGGGGACTGTCTGTAGGCATCTGTGGAGGGGACAAATGAAGCTTGCTTTGTGACATCACAATGCCATTTTGATGACATCTTGGCTTGCTGCAGATGCCCCTGGGATATGTCCATGCAGTATTATTGGCAGCAGTGCAGAAGAGGCTTGTGGTTACATGCTGGGATACTTTTATTACTTGAAATGTAGCACACACACCTGGGCTATTATAGTGGATCCCTTCCAAGTACTGATCTGGTCTGGCACTGTCAAGCTTTTGGGCATCGGTCAAAGTAATTTAGGAGCTGTCATCTGCTGAGGCTGTTGGAAAGTGATAGGACATCAAAACCCAAGTAAAGATTGCTTCACAGATTCATCCTATTTGTTTCATGGACATGTGCATTTTGGTCTCACACTGAAGAAATGCTATCCTTAATCATTGGGATGCATTCATGGGGTACACCTCTCAGCACATCACTTCTGATTAACATGAAAAAATCAGAAACAGACAGAACACAGAAGGAGAATATTCTGCTCTCACTGCCCTGGACTTGCTGTCCTGTTTGAAACAGAAAGAGAGAGGAGAGAACCTCCTATTCTACTACCTGGATGAAAGCAGGGGCATCTTCGAGGAGGTCGAACAAGTCAACACTTCAATTGCTTGTTTGCAGCTGACATCTCGACTTTCTTTTACCTCTCCCTGAGGACAACCCTGGAAAAGAGCAGAACCAAACTGAACACAGACAATATTTGCCTAAAGTGTTAAAAACATTAAGCTGAAAAGGATCTATCCATGAAGAACTCAGGGATCCTCCTGGATTTCATTTCACACCCATTCGGAAGCAAAGTTCAGTTGAATCCATTGCAATCAGTGATCAAAATGCTGTAAGTACAAGTAGAATAAATGTATTTTAATAAATTCAACTTTTTCTTCTTTTGCTAACTAAAGTAAACATTTTTCTAACCTGCATTGTTCCTAGCTCCATTTTCTTTCCGGCCTCTTACTCCAATTTACTACTACAAAGCACCCTTCTGGGTGTCTGGCAAATAAAATGAAACCCCCTGTGTGACCCAGCAGTGCACAAACATCCATAGTGCACTCTAAAGTTTTTTACTGGGAGCAAAGTTGCACAAATAAATACTCTCCCTGAAAATGCATTAAAACAGTCTGACTTGCAAATGTGCTGCAGATGTTATGGATGGAGGACTTTCTGTAAACATCTCTGGACATACCCTTACTTCTAAGCCTGATTGGGACTCTTTTAACATAATATCCTAAAATCTTATTGTTTTACATCTCTTGTCTTGCAAACAGCCTTGACTTGCACAGTTGCTATTGTACAAAACTGGATCCAGAAACCCACATATGAGTGTCACTTTTTGTGTGAACATCCTGCAGCATCTTGAAGGCTAGTCTACGGCATACATACTTAGCAGATGTCTTCTCTCCCACTTAGTTACAAGTCCGTCACTCATGCCTCATTTGTGTTTAGCCAAAGGCCCCTGCAATAGTCATATATAAAACAAACAATTATTTTTTAAAAACCTTGGTTAGAGTAGTTAAAAATCAACTATGAAATTGTCTTGTGGACTGGACTAATAATTCAGCCAGGTCAATAGCATATAGGCAAGTAACTCTAGTGAGCTTTAAAGGCTTTATCATGCTGCTGCCATAAAAGAATACAAATTTGCCTTTTGGTTTCTTTTACAATCAGCAGCCTAATAGGTAACGGACAGGCTCTTCTGCTCATTTATCAACAATGCGGAGCTATGCTTTCAGAGCAATGGTAAACATTCATCCTATTTGGCTAGGCATCATTTGGAAACCTATGTTCACAGACAGCTCTGCAAATCTGGGGAAAAGATAAAAACTCAAAATATGTTATTTGGTAATAATGATTGACAGATCACCGGATGAGCGAGGTCAGTTGCCACTCTTGCCTCAAAGGAAGCTGCAGATGAGCAACTAACAGCCTCCCATAAAGGCACTTAGGCAATGTCACTTAAAGAACAAGGGGCCACACATTCAGACTCCTGGTACTGAATCTGATTGTGTGGGTTTGCCTGAGGTGAATGATACTATTATGACACACAATACCAGTTCTCATTCCTCAAAATAACAAATAAGCTTGTTTGAGCACAACTGTATAGGTGACATCCCAAATATTCTGTGGAACAGAAATTATAGAAAAATAGGAGATATGCATGAAAGAGGTTTCCAGGTATACCGACTAGGTCTATGCACAGCTTTGAAGGAGCCCTCTGCTATATCTCAACTTTGGTTAAAAAGCTCCTTCAGAGCAAAGTGACATTCCCTTGCTAAATACTGAAAAGTGACACATGGTGCCACGTTTATGCATATGATATTAAGGTTCTGCACATGTGCAGGGCATGAATTGGACACCTGGTATTGAAGCAAAGGGGCCAATTGAGTTGCTGTGGTCCCGTGTCAGATTCTTTGGCTGGTCCAAGCAAGAATCTCACAGAGTTCTCTTCAGCAAGGTTTTCTGAGAAAGCAATGGGGTTACAAGAACCCCAGCAACTGAGCTATTTTCTGTGTAGAACCATTATATTTTCTTTTTTTCGAATAGCCATCCTGTGATCTGGCAAAGAAGTGGGTCTCTTCAAGTGATAAGGAGGAAGTTTGCAGCTTGATTGTTTTCATAATGGTCTTCAGAACCTTTATCAATCTGAAAGCCAATTTTTAAATCTTACCTCAGTTCTATGAGGAGAAATACTGCACAAAATGGAACACCTCACCTTCGTGGCATGAAACAGTATGGCCAATCTGCACAGGGTTTAAAGTTACCTCTGTTCAGAGAAAAATACTCATGCTTATGCCCAAGTGAAGTCAACGTGATGGCTTTAATTAGTAGGGATCCCATTGCAAACGTCTGAGGGATAATGGAAAAGGCAAACGAGTTCCAAAAAGACATTTATTTTTTTTTTATTGATTATACTAAGCCTTTTGACTGCACAGACCACAACAAATTATGAACAGCCCTTAAAAACATGAGTGTACCGGACCACCTCAACTGAAGAATTTGTAAGCTAACCAGGAAACCACAATAGGAACAGAGTATGAAACAACTAATTGGTTCAAAACTGGGAAAGGAGTGTGCCAAGATTGTTACATACTGTCTCCTTATCTATTTAATTTATAAGCAGAAATGAGAAATGCTGGACTAGGAGAAGCAGAAATTGGAATTAACATCGCTGGAAGAAATATTAACAATCTCAGTTATACTGATGGTATTGTTTTCCTGGCAGGAACTGAGGAAGACTTAAGGAACTGCTTATTGAAGGTGACGGAAAGGAGTACAAAAGCTGATTTGCTGCTCAATATTAAAACAAACTAAAATTTATCAATTGCTACTGCCAACCAATGCAAATAAGTGAAGAAGGAGTGGTAGGAGTAACAGACTTTATTGTCCTGGGCTCAGAAAAAGGGATGGTAATTGTAAGCATGAAATAAAAATATGATACTTCTTGTAATCATGACATATCTGCCAAAATATTGAAGAGTAGGACATTACACTGCCAGCAAAGGTAAATACTGTCAAGGCTGTGGTCTTCCCAGTTGTGATATGTAGCTGTGAAAGTTGGACAATCAGAAAGACTGAATAAATAAAAAACAAATCAAATTCCTCAGCAAGAAAAACAAATCAATACCTGATGAAATAAAATCAGACCATCCACTTTATTCACTACTAATTCCACATATAATTTGGAAGCAGATTCTTTAGAGAAGACCCTGATGCTTGAAACAAACCAAATCCAATAGAAAAAGAGGCCAGCGGAAGACAAGAACTATCTCCTATCATGAACATGAGCTTACAAGAACTCATAGGAGCATTACTGACTGACAGTGCTGGTGAACCACTGTCCATCAAATCTCAAAGAGCTGCAAGCAACTGAACAACTGATCGACAAAAATCTGCCTTATTGTTTCCAAGATAAATCAGATCTGGGTTGCAGAAATCTGGAGAAGTATGACATGGAAGCAAAGTGATATAGAAACCCTAACTTTCTGCTCCCATCTACTGGTCATCTGGATTTTTGCAACCTAGATCTGGTAGCTCTATTTATGGCTTTCTGAATAGCATAAATAAAATGAGAAAATCTTAGAAATGTACAACTTGTGAGAAAATGCACTGCAAACTATTTTCTTAAATATACTTTGTTTGGCTATTAAACAATGAATCCAGAGGCATTTTTTAAAAATTGTAGAAACAGGACAGAATTGATTAGCGAAAATACATGTGCAAAATTGACGCTGAGCTAAAATTGGTTCACAGAGTAGGCAACTTTTTCATTTATATATTCTTATTATTATTTCATTCATAAATTGGGTATAGTTGTAGATGGAGGTTGTAACTCTTTTTCTCCTTTGGCTGCTATCATTTTTGGGAATCACAAACATTAAAATCAAGGGGTTCCAAACATGTATATTAATGATTCTATGATAATGCTATGAACAAAGTCTAATCTCGTTTAAAAGCAAAAACTAACTTAAAGAAAAATCACAGAGTAAGGTGGGACATTGTGTGTCTTATTTTTCAAATTATGTGTTTGCGATTATTTTTCTCCAGTCTGAAAATCTGGTATGCCTAGAAATGTCACTTTTTGTGGACAGGCATCCAGCTGTGTGGTTAGTAGCTAATGACACATTTAGAGCACACCCTTCCTAACAGTCATTCAGGCCATGTCAACAAAATAACATAAATCAGAACAGAGTAATTAGTCAATGCGCAAATATTTGTGTAAATAAAAACAGATTTGAAAAGAAAAAGACCATTTCTGTTGTTCTTCTGAAACAAGCAATTTAACATGACAGAATGGGAAATGACATGTTAATTAATGTGTTGTTGAACTGCATTCAAAAGTTTGGAATTTGTCTCTTTCTGAAGAGCTTTGGATATAGTGCGCCTGGACTGTTGTGAAAAAGTTGCCTAAGAATTCCTGGAAGGGTGTTTGTGTTCCTGACTCTAAAGGTTGAATCAGTGAAATCTGTCAGCTTCCAGCCTGTGAACTGGTTTCGGGTCCACCGAGAGGCAAGATTAGGAATAACAATTCTACATGTTTGTAACAATTTACATAAAGAGGATATTATTATTTTGATCTTTAGAAAAGTAGCGACATTTTTAAATGTTCATTGTAGGTATACTTAGTTTTTTCCTTTTTTATTATTTAGTGTTTTCTCTCAATCTGTATTATCTGGGCTTTTTTCATTATTCAGGTTTTTAAAATAATTTTAAATGATTTTACAAGTTTTGTTCTAAATGCTATCACTTGCACAGCTTAAAAAAATTCAATTAAAATTATCATACTTAAAAATGTGAAGTGACATACTGTAAATGTGTGGCTACTGCTGGTAGTGGACAATTGGATGACATACCAGACTTTCTAGAGCAATCTTTCCCAACTTAGAAGTTTCCACTTGTGTTGTGACTGCAGCTCCGAGGGCATATTCACATGATACATTAAGCCAAACCTGGTGCTAACCACAGTAAGCCACTTCTCCTTCAGACAATATGCTAAACCATGGTTAGCCAGTTTGCTGGTTGAACTTCATTTTGGCTGGTATCCCAAATACCTTTGCAAGGACTGGTTGCTTAACATGTCCTCTAGAATGAAGAGAAGAGAAGAGAAGAGAAGAGAAGAGAAGAGAAGAGAAGAGAAGAGAAGAGAAGAGAAGAGAAGAGAAGAGAAGAGAATGGTGGTAGTCCTGTTAGGGCTATCACAAACAGAGTAAGGAGCTCAGCCTACCTCATTTCTACTCCCATTTCACATGCACACATAAACTGGAATAGGAAATGGAAACAACATAGATATTTGTGGCTGGTACAGCCTCCTTTTGGGGTACTTTGGCTCCCCATCTCTATGTTCCATAGTCAAGAGGGGATTAACCTCACCCATCTGTCCACCTTTGTATGACATACAAGGCTATGCTTTCTCTGTACAGAGGGATGGAGCTGAAAATTCCTTTGTTCCTTTCCTTTCCTCCCTTTTTTTTAATACTGGAGGATTTGTTTGTTTGTTTTAAGTAGAGGAGGTAATTTAAGCCTATGAGAAAATTCCCACTATCGAATTTTGTCATTTGGGGCTAATTAATATGCCATGATAGAACAGGAATACTCCAGGAACAGGGAGGAAAATGGCCAGTACATATAAGCCACAGGTTGCCAAGCCCTCATTCACTGTATGCAGAGGTTCTGTTGGATATCTCAGGTCTCAGCCATTTCACACCGATGACAAAGTGAAGAAAGAAACCCAAACACATTGCCTGGAGTTCTCACTTGCTAACAACAAGCAAGCTGAACTGTTTGGGTTTTTTTTGGTATTGCAAGTTTGTACCATCCCAGTGGAATTTCCTCAGCCTAGTTGCAGGAAGTACAGCTAGCCCAATCTATCTACTTGATAAATGGGACATTTGTCCAGGAACTGACCTGGGAGTTGTCTGTTATTTTAAGGCAGTATCAGGATATAATTTGTTGAATTTTTAAATGTATCCATCCATTATATTCCTTGCGTGATTGCATCGTCTGCTCAAATTTTCTTTTTAGGAAATTTAACATGCTATATCTGTGAAATTTAAAGAATGTTTATTGCAGTGATAAATGCAAATAAAGTATGATTGGCTAACTAGCCCAGTTATTTTTAATCCAGAGAAAGTTACTAAGGCTATATTCCAATGAAATAAGATAGCTGCAATCAATACAGTTTGTTTTAAACTAACTTTCCATAGTTCGATGTATGGAGAAAATGAGCTGAAGAACAGGAAACATCCAGATGATGGAAGAGCCAGATGTTGAAAAGATGAAAATCTAGTTTTTGATTTGCATCTATGTTTGATCTTAATGCAGTCTTCACGAAATTACAGTCTTTCAGAATTACTGGGACTGCACCGACCACAATTCCCGGTATTATAAGGCTTCAAATACGCCGCCTGGGGAGTCTGGAAGTTGCACTCTCACTATATCTGGAGGATACATAATTGGCAAAGGCTCTAATACAGTGAAAGATAGCAAGATCATATATGGTAGCCTTCTACAATCTGGTACCCTCAGGATGAGCTGGACCTACAACTACCAGAATTTCAGCCAGTGAGGCTATTGATCATTTGGACTGAGAATTCTGGAAAACCACAGCATCAACCTACAGGTGAAACTCGAAAAATTAGAATATCGTGCAAATGTTCATTTATGTCACTATGGCAACTCAAAAGGTGAAACCAATATATGAGATAGACGCATTACATGCAAAGCGAGATATGTCAAGCCTTACTTTGGTATAATTGTGAAGATTATGGTGTACAGCTTATGAAAACCCCAAATTCACAATCTCAGAAAATTAGAATAGTGTGCAAAGGTTCGATATTCTAGACTCAAAGTGTCCCCCTCTAATCAGCTAATGAATCCATAACACCTGCAAAGGGTTCCTGAGCCTTTCAATGGTCTCTCAGGCTGGTTCAGTAGGAATCACAAGCATGGGAAAGACTGCTGACCTGACAGTTGTGCAGAAAACCATCATTGACACCCTCCATAAGGAGGGAAAGCCCCAAAAGGTCATTGCAAAAGAAGTTGGATGTTCCCAAAGTGCTGTATCAAAGCACATCAATAGAAGGTTATGTGGAAGGGAAAAGTGTGGTAGAAAAAGGTGCACAAGCAGCAGGGATGACCGCAGCCTGGAGAGGATTTTCAGGAAAAGGCCATTCAAAAGTGTTGGGGACTTTGACCAGGAGTGGACTGAGGCTGGAGTTAGTGCATCAAGAGCCACCACACACAGACGGATCCTGTACACGAGCTTCAAATGTCGTATTCCTCGTCAAGCCGCTCCTGAACAACAAACAACGTCAGAAGCGTCTTACCTGGGCCACAGAAAAAAAGAACTGGTCTGTTGCCCAGTGGTCCAAAGTCCTCTTTTCTGATGAGAGCAACTTTTGCATCTCATTTGGGAATCAAGGACCCAGAGTCTGGAGGAAGAATGGAGAGGCACACAATGCACAATGCTTGAAGTCCAGTGTGAAGTTTCCACAGTCTGTGTTGATTTGGGGAGCTATGCCATCTGCTGGTGTTGGTCCACTGTGCTTCATTAAGTCCGGGGTCAACGCAGCCATCTACCAGGAGATTTTGGAGCACTTCATGCTTCCTTCCGCAGATGAGCTTTATGGGGATGCTGACTTCATTTTCTACCAGGACCTGGCACCTGCCCACACTGCCAAAAGTACCAAAACCTGGTTCAATGACCATGGGATTACTGTGCTTGATTGGCCAGCAAACTCACCTGACCTGAACCCCATAGAGAATCTATGGGGCATTGCCAAGAGAAAGATGAGGGACATGAGACCGAACAATGCAGTGGAGCTGAAGGCCGCTATTGAAGCATCCTGGTCTTCCATAACACCTCAGCAGTGCCACAGGCTGATAGCATCCATGCCACGCCGCATTGTGGCAGTCATTGCTGCAAAAGGGGCCCAAACCAAGTACTGAGTACATATGCATGCTTATACTTTGCAGAGGTCCGATATTGTTCTACTTCCAATCCTTGTGTTATTGATGTCATGTAATATTCTAATTTTCTGAGATTGTGAATTTGGGGTTTTCATAAGCTGTACGCCATAATCATCACAATTATACCAAAGTAAGGCTTGACATATCTCGCTTTGCATGTAATGCGTCTATCTCATATATTGGTTTCACCTTTTGAGTTGCCATACTGACATAAATGAACATTTGCACAATATTCTAATTTTTCGAGTTTCACCTGTATATATATCGTGGTGGTATCAGTGGTATTCAGAAGTATCTTAGGTGGGGCTGAACTGGGAAAGAGCCCACAGGCAACCCTGCAGCAGAAAAGGAGGACAAAACTGCTAGCCTCCAGGTGAGTGTGCTCAGGCTAAGGAACCAAGCATCTTGTCAGAACATTTCCCTAAGTCCAGGACTGGAACAACCTTTGCAAATATTGAGCACTGGCACCAAATAAAATATTTCATGCTAGTTAGTCCTGTCATTATTTTACCATTATGATAATATTACTGCAATTTTTATAGCTTTTAAAACTTACCACAAATAATAATAACAGAATGCCTGTATACATATATGTACTGAAACATATATGTACTGAAGCATATACATTCTACTCAGAAAAATTGGAGATTTTCTTTTTATCTTGGTGGGACCCACATTCTTTGATAATGAGGTTACTAGAAGTTTGGGTAAGAAAGTTTGGAAATCAATGTTTTCCCTGATGTAAAGAAACTGTTTCTTGAGGTCTTCTCCTCATGACTTCACAGACAGATCCATATATTTTTTCTTAGCCATAAGGCAGGAGTGGTTTGCCTTGCCTTCTGCAAGACATTTGACTTCTCAGCTGGCTGGGGAATTCTGGGAGTTGAAGTCCACACATCTTAAAGTTGCTAAGGCTGAGAAACCTTGGACTAGTCTGTAGCCCCGGAACACACTGAATGTTTCCTATCTAAATACTAACCAGGTCTGACCCTACTTAGCTTCCTAGTCCCAGATCTGATCAGCCAGACGCTACCACCTTTTGAAGCTCTTAGCTAGGTCTTCAGTTCTACCTTGTAGGTAGAAATAAGCAAACTTTTTGCCCATTTCTTTTTGCTAGAAACTCATTTTACCAAATGTTAATTTTCTTCATCCTGCCATCATTTGCAAACTCAGCAGACTTAATGATGAACATATGCATTTTCATACCCATTCCTAATCTTTATATATTGTCCACACTTTTTGTGTGTTTTGTGAACAATTTTATGCATATATGTTCCATAGCAAATCTCATCACATTATTTTGAAAAATGCAACATTTTGGCATATATATCTATATGTGCACGCTTGTGCGTGTTTTCCTATATTTTGGAGCTCTATGTTATGTGTTTAATGTCACGTTAACTTTTCATGCAATTAATTTGTCCTTCATCCCTAGTCCATAAAGGAAAAAAATCTCATTATGGTACAGAAAATAAAGCTGGTAAGTAAGTGCCATGTCTGGAAATATTCATTCTCCACTTCACATTACTGTTCTCCCAGATGCTGAGACTGGGTAGCCAAAGCAATTGTCTTCAATTACAGGTTAAGCTGGAGAGACAAAGAGAATGACAAGGATTGCGTGCAGGCCTGCCAGCTCCTGAAAGATTCCATGTTTATTCATTGCTTACTGAAATAGCCAATGTTTCCAGAGGAAACCGAGGCTTTGTATATGTCCAATAATCTGCAAGTGCAAAAAGGCCTCAGCTCTCTCCCACTGTGGCAACCAGCTATTGTGAGGAAGGAGCAGAAGCTGAAGCTTCGGCTGAATCAGAATGTCAGGCTCCTGACTTCCTTCCAAATGTGTTACATTTTGACGCAACTGCTATTTTTTTCAGAAGCAACGTTAACACTGCAAACGGACAACACATTTTTTGCAGAAGGTGTTCCCTGGCATAACATGGGCCCTCCATGACTACCTCATTATTTCTCTATCTGCCCACTGCTAAAATTATGTCTATTCCATTTTCTTAACAGCCACTTTCTTTCACATTACCCTTTTGCCACTAATGTGTTTCGGGAAGTGAGAACGTAATGTGGGAGATAAGGCTGTGGCTATCCAGAACCCCCAACTTGTGGGACCTAGAAACGTGAATGACTTGTTGATTCTCCATTCAATGAGACAATGAATCAGAATGTTATAATGCAAGTGCAGAGATGTTATTTGCCAACACAAGAAACAACAGAATGTATATAAAAGTATTCATAAGGAATTAAGAACAGGGTTGACAAAGCTGATCCTTGCAGTTCTTTATTTTAGCATTTAATTTTACATAGATGGAACCCTATCTTATTCAAAAGTGAAGACTCACATAATTATATTTTCACATCTTGGTCTAGAGAGAAAACCAACAATATGGGAAAAAAGGATAAACTATGAATATGAAAAATGAATGAAAAAAAGATAATTTTAAAAATAAAAAATAAATGGTTGAGTATAGGACTATATGTTGTACATTAAGAACTATAAAAAGGAAGTGGTGTGTTTTATTATGTTATGCTGTGATAAGAGTGAAGCAAACAGGCATCTCTTTATGATTTTCAACTCTTCTTTTCAAAAGTTCTCAGAGCAGCAAACAATGTAATGGGAAATGAATATGAGAAAAATAAAGATCAAATTAAAACCTAAAATGTAACAAATAGCTATAAACAGAAAAACAGTAGATGTCAAGTTAATGTGAAAACATCAGAGTCAAAAAATTTTTTAAATACAGCCTTATACTGTAGTAGACTTATTAAAAGTGGCCTTTCTCTTAAGTTAGCTTGATTCAAAGCATTCTGACATATTCAAACATTCTACTGGCAAGATCTAGTAGAGCAGAACCAGTTTTCAATATTCTTTCTTTTCGGGTATATTCTTGTGAAAAATCTAGTGGAAGCATTTGTCAATATTTGGATAGTCAGTGCTAACCTGGTCATCCCCTCTCCATCTTCTTTTTCGTGTGTGTGTGGGGGGGGGGGGGGGAGAGAATGGTTGGGCTTTCCTGCCTTGATGTTGACTTGAGAATTGGCAGACAGTTGGGGCAGAAAATGCAATCAGTTTGGTGTTCAGTATGATAAACAATCAAATTCCTACTATGCTAACACATAATGTTGAAAGATGAGTGCAGTTGATGCTTAGAGCTTGCTCCAGAAAGAAGGTTGCAAGTACAATAAATCCCAGCTTCTCCATTTATGGAGGCTGAAGCCTCAATCTGGAGATTAGTAAACCATGTTCCACTGGATATAATCTAGTAATAAAATTCTGACGATTTTAGCTGTATGAGTAAGTTCCTCTCTCACACCTTTTCGAAGTTTCTCACATCTGGCCACCAGTCCTGCAATGAAACGTGCACCATCAATCAGACAGAGAGAAGGTGCACTTCATAACAAGGATAGCTAGCAGATATCATGAAGGGGAAAACAAGGGCATCATAACTTGTCATGAATACTACTAGCAGTCACAACACAATAAAACAAGAAGGGACAAGGGACAAGAGCCAAACCCCAGGACCGGAGACATTGCCACATGGATCACACTTATTCTTATAACTCAGAAGTGGGCAACCTGGAAACTCAGAGCTGCATGCCATCCTTAAGACTCTTTCTTGTGCCCTGGCACCTCCTCCAAACACAATTGCCAAAAATCAGTGGCTATGATTTCCCATGGTGGTAAAATGGGGACTGCACATAAGTTGCAGCGCTGGGATACTTATTTCCTTTGACAACCGCATAAGTAAAGTCTTGACACTGCAATCTTGAACTCTTCCATTCCTTTGGAAAGACCATCAAAGACATTCACACTTCTGAATAAGCTCATTGAGTACCGGAGAGTAAGTAGTTCCTTTATATTCATAACCACGAGGTCCAGGGTAGAGTTATATTCCAAGAGTCATACATTGTCAAAGAGCATTTTCATCTACCTAATATCTATTTACTTTATATAATCCAGAACAGCTGACCACGGCTTTTTTTTTTTAATTCCATCAAAGAACACCATGGAATTAAAATACAAAATCGTGCTCTGAAACCAAAGAGATGCTGGCTACAATAACCATTTGCTAAATGTAAATGTTGTGTGATGGACTGAGAGCGCTCTGATGGTTTCACTTTCAGCTGTAGCCTAAAGAAACCAAAAAACAGAATATAGAATACTGAATATATTTTTTCAACATTTACATATCCAAATGTCTCGTTTTCTTTCTGCTCGTAGCTTTAGCTTACTGTTTGTGTCAGCTGGATAGCCAAAAGGTGATTGGTGAAATAGATGCATCACCTGCTCAGATCAAGAGATCAGATTCACAGTAATTATTCTCATATACTTCTAAAATATGGAGAGAGAAACAAAATGAGATTTACAACTTGGCGGTCACTTTAAACTTGTAACCATGTACCTTAACAGTCATCTGTTTCTCTATCATCTGATAAAGCTGAGCTGCAAACAATAGGAAACAGGATAGAGCTGAGTGGCTTTTTTCATGCAGATAGTCCCAAACTCTTGAAATGGTGCCCTCACTTAGCAGATTGTATAGCGAATACTAAACAAAGCATTGCAGTGACATTTATCGCAACGTGTGACTGGCTGTTATCAACTACTGATTGGTTTCTCACCTAGTCACTTTTATCCAATAGTGAGTTTGAAAGTGATCCTGCCTTCTGTAAAACAACTGTCTCTGACAACCCTACACCATGATTTTCAAATTGGACTTTTTTTTTCTGAACAAACCTGCGTGTCACAGGAAGTTGCAGGGACCAAATTTTCAAGAATTTCCAATTTTTGATGGATATCAGGAATGTAAAAGAGTGGGAAGCTTCACCAAACCATCAGGTTAAGATGACCGTTAGCGGAGGGGGTGGAGGGGGTAAGGTTCAAGCCCTTGTAATCAGGGTGCATATGTGTAGATTGGTGTGAAGACTAGATCTGGCAAGGTGGCAATGAGAAGGTTCGGAGCAGGTGCAATCAAGAAGGTAGCATGAGAAATTACTGAAAGTAATCTGTTATTAGAAAAGGACAGAATAAAGAAATCCAGGAATTAAACTTTGGGACATATGTGCATGCACACACACACCCATGCCCACACACACATGCATGCACATAACTTGATGGTTAGCATGTATAGACACTGATCTTCATGGTACCTAAGGCTGCTGATATCTGCAATAAAGAATCTTAGCTACTCAGGCTGAGTCCACGACTTCCCATGAGAGCAACAAGTTCCTAGAGAAAGGATTCCTGCAGCAACTTCTGACAATGGGGATAATTTTCTGAGAGCTTTGGAGAAGGGCTTACTCGTGGCAGCATGCAGTAGCTCTGTGTCGTCTTTTAAGAAACACAAATCTATTTTAATGAGTTCAAACCCATTGGTGTCATGCATTAATTAATCAACCCTTCCCACCCTGGAGTATGCCCAAAACGAGCCTATGAGCGCAAGGAAGGATCATTGGAAGAGACTTTTGAAAGGAGTAGGGAAAATGGCAGCCAACACATTGGTGACTGCCAGCACTGTTCTCCAGGAACATCGCTGGGATGAGATGGAGATCGGCGTGATGGGCAATTGGCAAGAATCCTCCAGCAGCTGCCAAGGGTTTCATGGTTTCTAACGTTGCCGTAAGCAATAGGAAATGGTTATTTAAATTAAATGGTAATGGAGGAGAAGGGAAGATAGTCTTTTCCTGAAAGTTTTTAGAAAATTTTGCTGTTCCTGGAAAATTCTTTATTAGCCACTCAGCAAACAATTCCTGCTTTATCCAGTGGATCTTAATTTAATTAAGATCTTAATTAAAGATCTATATTCTTTTATAAAAGTCAAAACAAAGAGAAATTTAAAATACAGCAGAAAATATAAATATCTGATAAAATACTAATATTCATTTAAAAAGTGTGTTACAAAGCTAAAGATGCATTCCTTGATGCTACTAGAACTCAGTTCCCCAACCCTTCCCCACGTTAGAGCATTATTCAAATATCTGAAAAAAAAGTTCTGTTCGACCATTTGTGTCGTTTGGCTTTTCTTGAATGGATAGGTACAATTTAAAAATCTTGGTTTCTTTTTAGAGAACAATGTTAGAGAAATAGACCCCCCCCCCACTTCAAAATGGGATGCTTTGAACTATATTTGGACCTGATTACTGTTTTCTACTTATAATGGAAATATCTTCCAGTCAAAAAACTCCATGAAACTGTCTATATCTCTACCCAAAGCAGCAGTGGCCCTTCAGAAGTTGCTAAATTACAACTCTTAGCATTCGTCACTATTTGACATTGCTGCAAACTTCTAGAAGCTGTGAAATGCAACATCAAAAAGACTTCACATCTATCATCCTGATATGATGAAAAATCCTCCTAAAATGCTGATGTGAACAAAGGTACAAGTGGTCCTTGCTGGACAACCACTCATTCAGTGATCGTTTGAACTTACAATGGCATTGAACAAGCAGTACTTATGACCTCCTCATAGTTGTGATTGTCGCAGCATCCCCGCAGTCGTGTGGTTGCAATTCAGGTGTTTGGCACAGGCCTTGCAATTACATCACAGTATTCCGCAGTCACATGATCGCTATTTGTGACCTTCCGACAAGCAAAGTCATTGGGGAAGCTGGCAGGAGGTTGCAAATGGTAACCATGTGATGTTGGGCTAAAAGTGTGGGATTCACTTAACAACGGCAACAGGAAGTGTCAGAACTGCCATTGCTAAGCAGCACAGTCATGTGATGTCACACTTTATGACCACGTTGCTTAGCAGTGGAAATTCCAGTACCAATTACTGTCATTCACCAAGGACTACCTGTATATATAAATTCCTAATGGCAAAGCCAGAACAATGCTGTTGGGTCAGTTATAATGCCTGTCCCTGTATCTCATTATTTCAATCTCCATCAGGCTTTGTGACCTGAGCAAGGCCCTGTTCTCACTTGTGCTTTACTGTGGCACAGCCTCATCCTGATAACACCAGTCTTCCCCTTTGCTGAACAACATTGTCTTCATCTCCTCTCCAACCCATGAGCAAAGCAGCTTTAAGCTGTTATTAAATAAAGTGCTTCTAAAATTGTATTAACTTAATGGTATCTCATGGCTGTTTCAGTGTATAAAATCTGTAATGTTTTGTCACCCATTATCTTGGAAGTATCTTCTGATATGTTTATTTTACCTTCTTGAAACTGGAGAGATGCACATAAGGGTTGGGGAAGGAGACGCTGACCAACCAGCCAAGAAAAGCCTCAACCCCCAAGGCAAACCAACTCCATTCTGCCTGTAGTACAGCACTTGGATGTTTCCCCACTGGCTGGCGATATGTTGAAAGGGGCCAGCCACAAAACCAGAAGAGAATAACAGTCAGCCAGCCAACAGTCAGTGGCGCGCTCACAAATCAAGACCACTCTGCAGAGATTTGGGACAAACAGAAACAGAGCCAGGACAGGGACTGAAAACTGGGGAAAGCAAATGTTATGGTGGTCTCATTTTGTGCCAAGTCAAGAATGGACAGATGCAGGGCTATCTGTAGGGTATGGTAAAAAAGACAAGACGACAGCCATAACCATGCAATCAGATGCCTCAAGATGGCAGCCATACCACCTGCAACACATGAAAACAAGCAGAACTTCAATCACACCATCACAGTTGCCATCTTGACTTTTTAACCATCTTGAGAGGTCCCAAGACTTTCCCAGGTGATCTCAACCTGAAATGGAAGATAAAGGTGTGGTATGAGAACAGGAATGCAGGATCCAGGAAATGCTAGCTTAAAGATAGAAATAAATGCCTTGAGCTTTAAATATGGTTATGATTGCTTCTAGCCCTAAAGGAAATGTCTAGCCAGAACAGAAAGTGTAAATGAGTATTGCTAATTCTAGGTGAGCTAAATATATATATATACTGAAAAGGAAAATAAACTTGCCCGCATCCAAATCTCTGGATTTATTTTTATTATCTGATTATCACAGATATCAAGCAGACTGGAAATCCTTTGATACAAATCATTTCTGTCTGTTATGTTTTGGCAGTTCCATATTTCACAACTCAATGCTTGGTGAAAGCGTCATTTGTTTGGGGAAAATGCTGCACACTTTGAACAATAAATTTCCTTAGCATCACTGGAGAAAGGATCCCTTTGGTGTTAATTGGAAACAGTACTTATTTTTCCTCTTTAACCTGATACTATTTACTATCCGATAATTTATTTCAGAAAGTTAGTTTATACTTTAATAAAAATCGTATGTGGCCAAATGAAGAATACTTTTTTTTTCAAAAACCTATTTGAAAAGTATCAACCCAAAATAATAAACTATCTTTATTTACCTTTGAAAACTTGCCGCACACGTGCAAAACATTTAAAGATTCATTTCAAACTTTTGAGCAAGAAAAAGAAAAGATTCAAACATCACTTTTGCAGGTACTTTCAGCAACAGCAGCAGAGTTTTCTTTATTAAAAATCAGATTTCTTGTATTGTTTCTTTTTTTGCCCTCTGTCTGAATTCCCTCCATCTAGAACCAAAGAAAACTGTGATGCATAGGAAGTTTACTTAAAACATTTATTTCTACAAAAATTTTTTTACTGACATTTTATTGTACAACAGCATAGTATATTTTCCATCATTGATAAATCCCATCCTTTTTTTTTTTATAATTTTTATTAAAGGGTTTTATGCAGTAATAAAAACAAACATACAGGTTTAAATAAAAGAAAAAGAATTTAAAAAAATACAGAATGTGTGAATAAAGAGAAAAAGAAAAAAGGGAAAGGAAAGGAAAGGAAAGGAAAGGAAAGGAAAGGAAAGGAAAGGAAAGGAAAGGAAAGGAAAGGAAAGGAAAGGAAAGGAAAGGAAAGGAAAGGAAAGGAAAGGAGTAAAGAATTGGTTTCCAAGCTTCTTTACAACAGTTACAAATAAGGTAAATCCCATCCTTTGGAATACATTAAAGCTGCTAATTTAAAAAACATTAAACTTGCCTAATTATCTGGGTTCGGTTGCAGTATTTTCTTTCTCAAAAGCTCCTAGAGTGTGGTGTGGGTATGTGGGTGTTAAATCTTGAACCGATATAAGGCATGAGAACTGAAATTCCTATTGGAGCAATAACTTGACCTAGGTTTTGAATAGATGTCAGTTTGGAATATATTGAATATATTTGAATATATGCCATTAAAAAAAAAAAATATTAGGAAAATGAATGACCTTGTCTTATCCATATTTAGGAACGTGATTTTTATTTATATTAGTGCTTCCAAAGGAAACGGGTGTCCTGTGGTTCAAATTTACTCTTCTACCCCTCCTATAGAGAGGCTATCATTAATAAATATGGTTTTAATTTTGCAAAAGCGTGCCATCTGTCTTTATCAGGGATTAATTTATCCTTGAAAGGTGTAGCAGACGCACAGTGTGCTTAAACTGAATCTAAGCAATCTGCCAGCCTCCGCAGATGGTTCTCATAAAGTGGGAAGCAAAACTACATTTCATTTTGCTATCAGAAGCAACAACACTGGATTAAAAGCATGCCAAGACGAGATTCTTCTTGGGACCCATTGCAGGTATTCCAATTATGTAATATGTGTATTTACTTTTGGTACAAAAGCTGGAATTTTATTGATAGGTCCCTTAAAGGATTCCCAGATTTAATCATAATCATTTTAAAGAAAACTGCACCACTCCGTACCAGTACAAGCTCACATATTTATGTCTTGCTTATTGCTACTAGATTAATATTATCAAAATTATATACTACTGGGAACTTTTTCTGTGTGTGAAGACTTTTCAAAAAGTTGAAGTATATTAAGATGTAATAGTCTGCCATCTAGAAATTGCAAAAATAATTTGTCATTAAAATCAAATATTCACTTACAACATTTATTCTGTATAACATTTATTCTTTCTATTCACTGATTTCAGAATAGCTTACAATCAATATAGCACACCATAACAAAATCATACTCGTAAAAACTAAATTTACAATACAAATTTACTGAAATTGAGATTTCCTTCTGAGTAGGCATGAAGAGGACTCCATATTATTTCTTATCAGGTGCGCATAAATCTGTAATTTATGTTTGATCAATTTGACCTTTGATGTTTAAATGTCCTGTTTGTATAATTCAATGCAGGGGTGCCTTGAAAATGGTTAAATTATTTTTTTCTATATTAAAACATACTTAATACAAAAGAAAAATCCATTTCACATTGATTGGATAACTCTGTTTAGTAACAGTTGCCTAGAAACTTTCTAATCCTGGAGGTGAAGTTTGGAAATTGGATCATTTACTAACAGCCAAAACTTGTTGAGCTAAAATTCACAGCATTTTCAACTAACAATTATCGCTGGTTGTTAAGGAGGCATATGTTCTCCTACATTATGACCTTTGTATATGGAATTTATTTACATATTAATTTAATAATAAAATTAAATACTTTAATTTTAAATAAAATGTATCTACTTTGATAAGAATACAGTTAAAACAATTTAAGTCAAGGATGCTTAAAATAAAATTAAAATCTTACTTCCATGATTGATGAAGTTTACATAATGTAAACAAAAAAGAAATGCTACAACTTTCTGGGAGTTAAATCAAAGAAATGGAAAATGAAGGAATGAAAGAAGAAAAAGAAGAAAAAGAAGAAAGAAGAAAAAGGACAACTGACTTTACAGCAGAGGGGCACTACAGGGGGTGTGCAACACATACACGCCCTCAAAGCCATCCTGGAGATTTCTACTATTTGGAAGGAGAACATTATTAAATCCATGACTGCAGAGTAATCATATCAATTATGTTTCAGTTTAATTAACTCTAAATATGAAGCAAATTAAATCAAATGATTTTTTTTGTCCTGCTCCTCCACAACTATTTTCAGCCCAGCCTGGGCACCCCATGCTGAGGGAACTGTGACCCTTGTGCCAGGAAAGCGGGGGCCCCGATTTAAAGAGATTGATTATACTAAACCAAGAGGAAACATTGTGGCCCTTCATTCCATTAGGAGGACGTACAGCAAGATGGAATTTACATTCTTGGTTCAATGTAATGATGGTTCCACAATTTTGGGGAGCTGGTACTGAGATGACCTCCAAATCCCCTCCATCAGCAGAAGTCCCAGGCCACATTCTATGTTTTTTCCAAGGCCCATGGAACTATCAGCGGGGCCTTCAGTGGGGAGAAAAAGAGCTGGGCCAAGACTCTGCTTCTGGGCATTATTAACACCATTCAGTCCTATATATTAAATACAGAATTAAGCCATATCTTCATTTAGGTAACATACTATCTAAACGTAGATGGGGTTGGGGTGGGAACAGAGAGGAAACAAAGTAGGGAAGGAGAGGCAAAGCTACCAAGGGAGGAAGGAGGCATCTGTAGTTCAAGACACAGAGACCTTGCATAAACATCACACAACACAAGAGACTGTCACTTTGGGAGCCCCAGAGAAATTAGCAGATGTGGTGATACCTTAGGACCACCCACAGAACACATTGCTGCCATCTAGTGGTCTTATAGGTTTCTGCAACCCAGATCAGGTACCTCTACAATGCCAAACCCCCCAGCACAGAACATTTTTAAATACCCCAAACTGCTCAGAAAGGCTCATTCATAACTCAGACTTAAGCCACAGCAACACTAAATCCTCTGCTTCCTGGTTGTGTCTCCAAACCTCAACCAAGGGAGAAGTACACCTGCAGTGTGCATGTCTTGCACAAATAACCTATCCTAAAAATTTCACTTTTTATCAATTTCCTTTACACATGCCTGCTGGGTTTCCTTTTCTTCTTTAAGGACAGGAATATTACATCAATCAAATTCTTGTGGCACTGCATTCAGGTAGTGTGGTATAGCAAGAACTATGGATTTTCCCCATTAAAAGTTTTGCATGAGGCAGCACAGCATTGCTGTGGGTGGCATCTTATAACAAGGTTCTATATTCATGATTCCATTGAATTACAAATTATTTCCATAGCCTGCTCTTTCCTTCTCCTTCTTTTTTTAAATCTCTGTGTGTGTGTTATTTCAAAATTATATTCAGGCTTTCAGTTCCACTCATCACTTTGGACTAAGAATAATTTATATCTGAAACAGGCATGCGTGCAGCTTTGGTTTCCTATAGTTTGTCATCAGTGGTAAATCATGGGACCTTATCAAAGCAAAATTGATTTGGGCAGGCAGCAACCCATAAATCAAATTTGTAATTGACTTCTGTTAATATGCAAGTAACATTTGCTTTAAATGAGTGGCTTAAACTAAAAAAACACCATTAATGGCATGATAGCAGGTCCCATCTAGATAGGAAGACGACAGAACTATGGCTATCTATAAGATCTTTATTACTATTTATTATGTGCGTGCACGCGCGCACACACACACACCCCTCATTCTTACCAAGCTGGTATTTAAGGAGTTTAACAGTAAAAGATAAAATATAACCAATTAGAATCTGATAGAAACCGATTAAATGTATATACACACATGCTTACAGGTTGGTCACACATGGTGTTATATTATGGCTTGTTTAATCATTTTATTAAATCACATGTGATTTATTTTTATTAAAGAAATTATTTATGAGACTGCAAGTGATTCATTTTATTAAAGCAAGTACAAGTGCTTCCGTTCACACAATATACTAATAATGAACTGGAATTCATTAATTGGTATGCCCGCAGTCACACAACATGCTAAGCCAAAACCAAATTATGACTTAATCGAAACTGTGAATCCAATCCACATTCAGATGATCTGATTGAGGACTTAGCCTGTTCATGGCTTGAGATATCAAATATTTTGAGCATTTTAGTCAATTTCTTTGAGTTCAAATTTCCAACATACTAATGGATTTTCATCAATAGGTAGAAGCAATATTAAGTAAAGCACGTTGTAAATTACAACCTTGGTCATAGCTAACGGTTCTGATCATGTAACTACGCACATAACTTACTTATATACAGATTTACTTGATTCAAATATTACTCAGATAACTAAATGGGAAAAATCCCTCCCAGGATGGCTTATATTAAAGTCTTACTAAACTCCACAGACACCAGCCACAGTAACATTTATTTTTATTGATTCACCTAGGAATGTCAGCTTCAGCTGTCCCAAATCTGGGGCTTCCACCTGTGTGGAATTTTTATCATTAATGGCCATATTTACTGGGAATTATGAAGTTCAGATCCAACATGTCTGAAAAGCATCAGATTCAGGAAACCCAGTCTACCAAATGATTTCCAATTTTATTTCCTTTTGGTCTTTCAAATCTTATGTTCCTTTTACAGGAATATTTCTTAATTAATTTCAGGATATGAAATAAATGTTTTTTTCCCCCTAAAGCATTAAAAAAAACCCTTTATTTTCTTTTGAAAAGTATAATATTGGCCTCTAGAGTTTGAGTTATCACTTTGAGTGTGGTATCAACAATACAAAAATGTGTTGTTGATACCACCCATGTTTTGATTTATAAAGGCATTTCAAATCCAACTTTTATTATTTATTTATTTTACTGATGATCCCTCTGAATGAGTGTTAGTCTTTGTCCTATTTTAGAGTTATATCTGATAAAAAGCAAGGCAAAAACAATCTGACTGTTGTTAAAACAAAGGATGGATGGAAACAAGCCAGCCGCTTGAGAGATGGGGCCAAATTGTCCATTTGGTAGGGTGGGGCAAAAACTAAATGGAAGAAGGTTGGAGCCTTATCTTTATAAATAGGGCTACTTTTTGATTCACGACAGTTGCTGAAGTTCTTTTGGTATGGTTGCTTAACTTCCCTCAATAAATATCACTTGTTCTCAGTTTTGGATTTTCCAGTGAATGTCCCTAAGAGGTAAAGTCTGACTTATACTTCTCTAGGATATATACAGTCACGGATAGTTACTAAGACAGCTGGGTAGAGTATTACCTGTATGCAATAAGATGGTGGGGTTACCAAAATGCTCTTGTTAAAAAGCACTACAGTGTACCCGATGGAGTATATGTCAGTATTTACACTCACTCATGTTTGGTTCCCATAACGGGTTGTGATCGTGGCAAATGAGAAATTAGACTTAGACCTAGGCTGTTCCCACATTGCTCTAATACTTTTTGTTCGATTTCAGTTTGTTGTATCACATGAACCCAGCCACTGTGGTTTATAAACCATGGTTATCATATAATATGTCATGCTACTCTAATCAATTGTGGTTTATTCAATAAACCACAGTTAAACCAAAACTGGCATAGCGTGATATGTGAACTAAATCCTAGAGAAGATGTATTGACATAGGAAGTACATATATCATTATTTACTTGATGTTGATTACAATGATCTAATCCGTGGTCTATTGTCTTATATTTTGCCTGCCTATATGTTGAAACTAATCAGTTAAGTAGAATCTCAGGTCCCACAGGTACTCAATGACCTCCTTTAGCTAGCTACATTATAATACATGTCAGGGAAAATACCATTGATCAGTGACTATATACAGGCCTACTTTCACTGGAAACAAAAAATGTGTTTTAATTGTCCTATTTTAGTCCCAAAAATATCCAATGGATCAAGCTTAAATACAGTAATTCTGGATGTTCTTCAATTTTATTTTGTGGGCTGGCTCCTTTTTTCAAAGTGAATCACTAAGCTTCACCTGTAAAACCAATTTTTAAATGCACCTTCACCAACTTCCCCAATTCATTCTAAAATTGATACCAACCGGTAAACGCAAACGTTCAGGAGATTACTCAATAACTTTCAGTTCTTTCCCGTCTTAGAACTGAGGTAGCTATCATATATACTCAAGAATAAGATTTAAGATCAAGTAATTATGTAGGATCTCCCATAAAGTAATGCTGTCCCCTGTATAAATTTTAAAATAGCAGATTGTTCTCCCTTTGACCAAGATCCATTTCTCCATCTGCTTCAGGGAAGCACATGACTCAGCAATTAAAGAGAATTACAGTTGTACAAATAAATGCTGAACTACTGAAACTATTCAAAAGAAATAAAAACAGCCCTTTGAATATAGTGCAAAATAGATTTTTATTTTCTACTCTAGGGCTACAAACCCTTATGCACATGAGGATAAATTCCTTTAAATTTAGTGGGGTTTACTCTTAAATTCAGATGCGAAGGATTGGGCTCTAAAAATTCTCAACTCTAAATTTACATTTTACTTGGAGATAAATGTATTATATCATGTCGTTGACCATGGAAAAGGGGACATTTGATGTACTATATTGGCGGTTTGCCATATAAATTATAATTCTTTTTTTAATGTAACTTTAAGCTATTAAATATTTTGAAATACGTGGTCACTTGCTCCTATAACTCTCTTAATCAACCTCAACAGCAACCAATTGTCTAAGCAGCCAAAACAACAGAACGTATTTATGAAAGAAAGCTACAGAGAGAAGTAATTGGAAGAAGGCAAGATACCTGCTTGATGGGAATTAGAAAAGTCGCAGAACAAATGAAAGTAAAACCTCCGTTGAGGTGCTTTGAAAAATGATTTCCACCAGCCTTCCCTCTAGCATCTCTGCCCGTCGTCTGGCTCTTGAATTCACCTGAAGAATTGCTGCCATCTCATGGAAAAGCATTTGAAAAACACTCTCCCCCAAATGCTGTAAATCCCATTTGCACTTTTACCTCTCTTTGCAGGCAATTCTAATACTGCGGATAAAATAGTTAACAAGCATTTCATTGCAACATAAGCACTTTGTCTCTAACTTTCTAGAAGACTGAGTTCTATTCAGAAGAACCGAGTTGGGGATTTAAAAAAATATAGACTTTTGATGAATTAATGTATTTCCAAACTAAATAAACAGCTGTAATTGCATTTTTAATAGCATACTGCAGAGATTTTAGCAGCAAGCACAGATTTTCTTCAGCTGTGGTTGGATATTTACATTTTATCATCTGGATTCATAATAATTGCCTACATATTTTGAGCCCAAAGATTTTTCCTGAACTGGAGATGCAGCTCCTTGGACTAAGAGGTCAGATTTGATATTATATTTGCACAAGGCATCTAGATGAGTTTTACAGCATATCTATAGGTGCCAGAATTTTATGACAGTGGTCTTTTTTTCCCCCAAATAAATAAAGAATTCCAGTGTATACCAGGTTTTATATTCAAAGGGTAAAATAAGGAAACAACTTTTAGTTTCAAACTCTTTCTAGCAGAGGTGTCTACAGACTGTGGTCAAAAAAGTCAAGATGGCAGCCACTATGATGCAACTGAAACTTCATTGGTTTTGTTATGTGTGTCATGACACATAAAAAATGGGCAAAGCTTTGATTATACAGTACTTTGTGAACACCATTTTTACTTTTTTAAACTATATTCTATGTGGATATCCATACTTTTGACTTTTTTTTTCCCCCACAGCATGAAGCAAAAGCCCAGCCCGGCACCGCCCAGGAGCTTTTTGCAAAGGGGCATTTTGCAAAGGGGCTTTTTGGAGCAAGAAGACGGTGAAGGTCAGCTGGGGCGGTGGAGCGCAGGGCAGCAGAGGGCCAAGAGGGCATAGATGGGGGAGAGATAGGCAGATCGGGGGAGTTGAAGCGCCCCTGTGGTTGTAAGTGCGGGCAGACTGCCAAGCACTCAAATTTTGATCATGTGACCATGGGGGAGCTGTAATGGTCGTAAGTTCGGGCACTGGTCGTAAATCGCTTTTTTCAGCATGTTCGTAACTTTGAATGGTCACTGAATGAATGGTCATAAGTCAAGAACAACCTGTAGTAAAAATGTCTCCCTTTTTGGCTGACTTAGGAGGTGGTTGCACTCCAGGACTGACTCCAAGCATTTCTTCTTTTTGCCCATCCTTTTCAGGAAGACTTCCTTACACAACATGCCATGTCCCTTTCTTCCTTGTATTTTCTTTCCTTCCCCAACATACTTGTGAATGTTCTCAGGTATGCAAGTGTTTAATATAGCAAGCTATATTCATTGCCTATGAGTAAAGCAGCAATTAAAAGCAAGAAAGAACAATAAAAAGTTGGTGTTGATTCAAGGCCATCTTGCTCCTTCCCTCCACACATTACACTAAAACATAATGTGGCCATGCTGAAATTTGCTTGCTGTGCTGTGCAAGCCCAGCCAACATGGTTTCTAACTCAGCATATCTGATTTGACCACTGTGGCTTTTCCAACAACTCATAATTAAGCAAACTAGGGTTTAGCAGCATGTATAAAACGTAGTATTATGTGGGGTTTGGGTTTGTTTTCGTGCCTTGCCCACACATCTAGCCTAGCCACAGAGGCACCAGATAAGACTAGCTAAACCACTGATTTACCAAACAAGCTACGATTATTCTGCTTGTTTGCCAAAGAGACTATGAACTGCTTCCAGCTGATTCCTCCAACGAGGAGTGAATGCAGCTGCCATTTTTGCTGCGTGTGCCTCGTGCACTCCTGTGATTCTCCCAGCTCTACCTACTTCACCAGGTTGTTTTGATGGAGGAAACAGAAAGGCAGAGTGCTGTGTACACCACTTTGGGCAAACTGTAGATCCAATCAAATAAACTTGGATTCATGCACTCTGCTGAGAAGGCATGCGTAGATAGCTATAGAAATGATCTTTTCTAGTGATGTGGAAGACCAAAAGCAGATGTATGAATTGTGCTTCAACAGAGACTAATAGTTTATATCAGGGTTCCTCAACCTTGGCAACTTTAAGACGGGTGGACTTCAACTCGGCTTTGCTGGCTGGGGAATTCTGGGAGTTGAAGTCCACCCGTCTTAAAGTTGCCACGGTTGAGGAACCCTGGTTTATATATAGCAGTCCAAACCAAGAATTAGAGATTGCTATTTCTTAATATATTCACAAATGAATTATGTTACAACAGGAAAAAAAAAGCAGCTTGATTATTACCTCATTCCTCCATCACATGGAAGGCTGTCTTTTTTTTTTTTTTTAATAGTCCTAAGACAGCGTGACAGAAAGATGATGATTGGGAGGAGTTAATGTTTTCCAGATATAGAATGGGAAGACGTGGAGTAAGTTTTTGAAAAGGAAAAGAAAGTAGCAATTCTAAGTCAAATAGACTTAGAAATGGAAAAATGGTAAGTTCAACTAGAAATAGCCTTAGAAGCTGCGTCCATGGAGATGTCTACGTAGTTTCTTTCCCAGACTGATACAAGATTGTGTTAAGCAGCCTGATTTTAGATGTCTCCTTCTTGCCAACTGGGTTGTCTTCACAATCTGATGGACATCACTTTGCCAGAATTTCTGCTTCTTTGGGATCTTCTAAGTTTATGATTGTATTATCAATAACAGTAACCAGCCGTCTTATCTTCTGTCAGCTTCTTTTCTGATTGCCATTGATTTTTCCAAGCATCAGGGTTCTCCAATGACTGTGGCCTTCACATTGTGTCTAAAATAGCTACCCTATTCTTAGTGCTCCAGCAAGTACTTTGGTTTTTATTTCATCTTGCACAAAATGATTTGTTCTTCTTGCATTCCAAGGTATTCTCATGTTCTCCAGGACCACAGTTCAAAGGCATTGATTTTTCTTCATTCAGCCTTTCTGATGATCCAGTTCTCAGAGCCATACATTATGACTAGGAAAACCATAGCTTTGACCATACATATCCTTATTGTCAGTGTGATGTCTTTGCACCTGAACATTTTGCCTAGATCTGCCTAGACTTTCTTTAACTAATAGCTGCCTCTTTATTCTATGGTTAGTTCATGGATAGTCACCATGCCTGTGAACCTCAGAAGATACTGTTTCAAATGTTCTCCCTTATTTGATTGGATTGGCATGGTCTGTTGACACAATCCACATTAAGTAAATATTTTCAACACTGACTGACCCCACTGTTTGTTTACTCCTTGCATTTTAAGAAATAAGCCTTTTTAAGAAATCCAAATCAGGCTTCAGAGAAATGTAGAGCATGCAATACTTTACATAATTGCAACTTCAAAAGTGCAAATGAATTGAATGCTATAAAAGGAAACAAAGTCCTTAGGATTTAGGTGTTAGCCATGTGTCAGAAGATCACATGTCTGATATATGGGACTATTTAACTCAAATCAGTCAGTTAGCCCCAATCCCTGTCCTCACATTCACGGTGCAGCAGAAAGGACTGTAGACAGCTATAACTCCTATAATTTGCAGAATGAATGAAATATTGATGAGAATTCTAATCCTTTCTAAGTACCCCTCGTAAACCTAGCTTTTTTGTGTGAACACATTTTCTCCATGCTTCAAATGCACAGATAGGAAAAATTAGGGCAAGGAACAAGTTAATATGTTTGTACCTTTAATGGGGGACACCCTCCAATAGTCAATGTTTTAGAGAACGATTGGGGGGAAATTCTGAATGACACTATCAACACTCCTGAGCACAAGCCATGATGGGAAGGAGTCATGGTTCAGCAGCCTCTAAAGGAGCAGATGTTTCAGAAGCTTATGCACAACTGCTAATATGAGCTGTCTCCTCCCATGCTGAGTGTGGAGTCAAAAAAAGTTTTTTTCGTCTTGGTGAGAAATGCTCTTAGTCAGCTGTTTCTGTTGGTAAAAGGAGCTACTGTGATCTTCCATAAATATTAAGATTGCATGAGTAGATCATGGTCAAAGGATGGTACACAATGTACTCAGTGCCATTCCCAGGAGTTTCACAGTTCTCTCAGTTGGAAGAAAACATCATCTATTTCATTTCACACCAGCTATTTGGCTATCTCTTTTAAATTTACAAAATGTAGAAATAAAGAAGCAACAAACCAAACAATACATGTTGAAACGTCATTTTGCATGAAATATTCACTTTTTCACACTATGGGCAACTTCAGCTAGTGAATCAGAGGTCTCCACTCTTTATAGCCATGTTGGCATACTTGGAATTTCAACAGCATGTCATAAGATCATTCACAAAATGGCTGCTATGGTGGGCTAGCATGCAAGACTTCTAAATTAAGGATTGGGCCACCCTGTTTGTTTTTTGAGATGGTGTGGGATTCTGAAGGCTGATTCTTTGCAGCATGCCAGCTTGACATCTTATTACTTATTAAACAAAAAATCACATAATAGACTCCTATCCGTTAATAAAACACAAAAACAGATTAAAACATAACAATAAATAATATCAAATCATAATATATTACTACAAATTAAGGATTGGACCATCCTTTTTTTGGGATGGCATAGGATTCAGAAGGCTGATGCCTTGCAACATGCCACTTCGCATATTATTTATCAAATAACCATATAATAGATTCCCATCAGTTAGTAAAACATAAAAACAGACTAGCCCATGACAATAAATATTATCAAATCATAATATAATATCACAATAGCCTAATCCACCAAGCCAGGAATTCACCTTTCCATGATCCCCCTAAAGGTCTTCAGAAGTATTCAGTACTGGCCAGCTTTGGAAGAAAAAACCCAAGATGCGTACTAGTCTGGCCTCAGGGGAAAAATGAAGGACCATCACCAAAAACACTGTTTCTGACCTTTGTTTCTCTTCTGTCCTCAAAATGAAGGACCAAATTCTCCCATGAGAAGTATGTCAGATGACTCCATTCCAGTAGGAAGAGGTGGTCCTGAAGGTACTCTACAACCAGGCCATCTAGACTTTGTAGGTTACAACCAGCAACTTTGAATTGCACCTGGAAACCTATTAGAAACCTATGCAGAGCTAGCAGCACAGATGTTACGTGCTTGCAGCATCTGCCGCCTACCATTACAGGCTGCTGCATTTTGTACCAGCTGCAATTTCTGAGTGGTCTTCAGATATTTCTATAAGAGGGCAACAGTTCAATGTGAATGAGATAAAGACTCACATCCACATAAATCAGAGTTGGAGAGAATGATCTGCCTCAGACTAAAGACTCAAAATACAGTTGCCTTCATTTTTCTCCATGTAAGACTGAAGCAAGGAACATATCCAGTTGCTTTAGTGTTATTTTTGAAAAATATAAGCGCTTTGGTTTGTACAACCATTTGCATATTTTTCAGTGAGTATCCTGTCAAACCAAATCTTGCATTACACTAACTTGTTCACAGAATAGGAAAATGCTGTTGGATTGCAGATTGTGTATGTTGCTCACAGATGCCTACAGCTTTGCTTCTAATGTAACTGTGCATACTTTATCACCTGGCCCTTCTCTGATTTGCTGTATTCTGTTTATACAACCTATTTCAGTTTTACCTATCTTCATAACCAAGACACAATTATGGACAAATATTTACTGCTCATGGCTGTAAGTGAAAAATGTTCATTTTGCAGCTATACATCAATTTGTAGGCAAGGGAGTAGATGCAGTATTCCCATGAACTATGGACTTCAGTTCAAAAAGTGGGTTCAGTTGAACTTTGATAAGGAAAAGAACTCTGCAAAGCCAAATATTTAGAAGCTTTCTATGAGAAAGCAATTTTAATTTCAAGATGTTAATTATGTCCAGAAAAACTACCTTATACCACGTCAATCATAGTCTTAAATCATGCAATTATTTCAGATAGAAAACAAAATACTAGATTGAATTGAGTTTCTGGGAAAGACTTGAACCAGTACAATAGCTCAATTTCAACAAAGATATACCAAAGAGCCACAGAGGACTGAAAACCTTTGCGAGACGATTTTGTAACATAACTATCCATTTGATTGTACTGTTTTTCCTTACTGTCTAACCTAATTTGAATAGCTATTTCCCCACACTTCTTGAAAAGATGTTGATGTAAGCAACAAGTTTGCTTAATAGGCCAGCCTTTCTTCCCATAAGCAAAGGGTACGCATTTGAAGTAGTAATGTATGGCTGTGAGAGCTGGACCATAAAGAAGGCTGAACGCGGAAGAATTGATGCCTTTGAACTGTGGTGCTGGAGAAGACTCTTAAGAGTCTCCTGGACTGCTAGGAGGTCAAACCAGTCAATCTTAAAGGAAATCAACTCTGATTGCTCATTGGAAGGATTGATAATGAAGCTCAAGCTCAGATACTTTGGTCACCTAGTGCGAAGAGAGGACTCTTTGGAAAAGACCCTGATGCTGGGAAAGATGGAAGGCAAAAGGAGAAGAGGACGGCAGAGGATGAGATGGCTAGATAGCATCACTGAAGCAATGAGCATGAAATTGAGCAAACTCAGGGAGGCAGTGAAAGATAGGAAGGCCTGGCGCAATATGGTTCATGGGGTCACGAAGAGTCGGACACGACTTAACGACTGAACAACAACAACAACGCATTTGAAGTGATCAATAGGGTATCAATTTTAACCCTCTTTCAAAGATGCCCTTTACTTGCCCCATTAAGTCTTAATAAACCGAAATGAGTACAACTTTGTGTAGGGATGGATGAATTCTGTTGGCTCAAGGGCTGCATCAGCCTCTCCACGGCACATTGAGAGTAAAATGGGCAATGCCTGGAGTCATTTTGGGATGTAGCCTCCAGAGCTTAACGGATCAAATTAGTGCCTTAAGCAACTGTAAAGCTTCATCCATCAATTTTATTGCCGCAGCTCCCATTCCCCTGAATATATACCTTCTGGAAGAAGTTCTGGTGTGGGGTTTCCTCATGGATTTAAGATTTTACAGTATCGAAATTGGATCCTCTCACTTAACAGGATACACATTGAGGATAGGTAGAATGATAATTAACTGTGGTTTGCCCTTTTTACCTCAAAAACAGTGTTTATATCATGGTCAAGCAGACACAGGAAATTTGTAGGAAAGTACAGTACATTTTCAACTTTGCATTAGTAAAAGTGTCGGGTGAGATAAAACCATTTATTCTTAATTTCTACAGAGGTACTCGAGTGAGACTTTGTAATTCCTGTATTTGCTACATCCCACCAAAAGATTAGCCTTGTTCATTCATACATGTAGTATCTAGGACAATTTCCAGTTAAAGTGTGGGACTGGTTTTGTATATTCATTGATTAGAGTATGCAGAAAGTTTCAATGTATGGGGGGCAAGCTTGGTGTCTTGGAGAATTTTGCATCTCCTTTTTCCAGGGAAAGCAGAAAGAGGTTTTATTATTTCTATGATTCAGAGGGCTTCACTTTTTTTGGACACATACTTTGAGTTACCTTGGAGCAGAAAATGGGGATTTAAAAAAGCCTATTGCTCAAATTTCATCCAAAACATCAAGTGGGTCAGAATAACACTGGGGAAAAATATAAGCAAGTGACCTGATAATTGTTTTAAATGGGTGTGTTCCTGCTTCACAAATCTTTATTACAATGTTAAAAACACACTTTTCTACAATAAAATTTCATCCTGCCCTACCTGCATTACAGAGAAACATGGCCATCTTTGCGGATCCATAATTTGCTCAGCAAAAGTGCTAGAAACTAAATGGCAACATATAATGTGTAGTGTACTGCATTTGAACATTTTCAGTTATTTTAAATACAATTTTTCGTTACAGAGTAAGTTCCATGGTTTTCTAAAAATGTAAAAACTGAAATATTTTAAATGATTCAGATGGCAACAGCAGTCTGCTTGTTGAAAAACCAACAACAGTTTGCAGCACTAAAATGTACAAAAACAGTATAAAGATATTTGTTTCTGTATTCACAGAAATTGCACAGTAGTTCAAACTGCTAACTAAATTATTAATTTCTAATAATAACAGGGTACCAGTATTGCATGTTAAAGAAACAGTCCTCGAATAATGATTTACAAAATTCATCTATACATGAGCAAGATATTAGGGGGGAAAAAGAATACTGTGGAAAAAATTTATTAACAATACAAGTTCTCTGAAACAAGCCAGCCAGTGGCTGTTTGTTACAGCAAAACCTCAACAAAACAGCATATTCCTTATACAGACACCCACATCCAGAAGACATTTTTAACAGTTAAGGTTCAGAACCAATAGCCACAAATATAGCAGCCATTTAATTCAAGCCTTTCACACATCAAGGAGTAATAGTTTTGGGTTACTGAGTCCAAATTACAATAGTAACACAGAAACGTTCAAAACTTGGCAAAGTGATTTACAATGGGACCCTGTGAAGCCCATAACCAAAAATCATTCTTCTGCAGACTTGCACCATTAACTTTATGGTGCAAAGTACCATTCCATACCTTTCAGGGTTAAAACTCCAACAGCTACTTATTGCAGTAATCATTTTAAAAGTTATCCTTTCCCTTCCCTTGTATTTCAGAAGCACCCAGGACAAGTTACAAGCTAGAAAAGGTGTTGCTTATAGCTAAAAAAAGATTGTATCATCATGCTGTTAAACAGGTAAGAAAAAGTATTTGCCAATAAAAAGTGCAATTTTTACTTCTATCTGCTTGCATCATTTGAGATATATGTCTCAAGCAGTCCTGTAATTTGAGTTAGAGACCAGTCAGAGTACACAGTCAACATATAGTTTTCCAAATTTTCCATGATAAAGATATTAAATCTGAGTGTGCATGTTCCTAACAAAATGTGATGCTACATATAAAAAAACCCAGAACGTTGCAATTTAGGCATGCTTACCATAGCATTTCTCAACTGGAAAAGCTGCAGAATACATTCTCCTAGGAAAATGTTCACTGCCATACTACACAAATATGTGCAAACTGCAAGGTCCCTAAAGTTAGCAGATATGAGTTTATGTACAAAGGACATCTCTACCCCTTAAATAAGAACAATCCCACAGAGCTTATAACACAGAACAATAGCCACCACAGGCACCTCGGTAGCCCTCTTCATTGTTTGATAATTTTACACCTCTGTTTTGGCTTTCACTTTCCCACAGTCCAGGAGTCTGAATTATTTTCTCAACAAGTTCTTCAAAAGCACACTGTACACCATCACATGTTTTTGCACTTGCCTCTAAAAGGGGAAGGAGAAAAAGAGTAGAAATGTTAAAAAAAGATTTCACTGTACATTGTTGCAGTTTCTATAATGTGCACGGATGCTACTCTTTAAAACTGTAGTATTAAATGACTACTACAAGTCTACCACAGACTTGATGTATCCATTTGAGTCTTTATTTGAAAACCAGTGGCTTGCCACTGACTTTCAATGCCACAATTTTACAGGCTACCAGGTCTACGCAAAGGGGCTGGAGCTGTGTTTACAGGCTGCAGATTACTCACCTCTATTTGTTTGATAGAAATGAGACTACTACAGGAAAATTCAAGACCCATCTGAGGAACAGGTTTGTTTCGTGACAAACCGAAAATCTGTACTTTTCCCCCACAGATTAGATTTTATGAAAATGAGTGAAATATTTAGTTTAGTTACTTCTACAGTTATCAACATTTCTGTTTTCAAGGACCATAGATTAATTTGCCATTAAATCCACTGTGTTGCTGAAGATTTAGAAATATATGTAAGGCACACATTCCAGTTAGAGTACTTGGCCTCACTAGAAGCAATTTGATATTATCCATCTCTCAACGTCTACACATTGCAAGGGAAAATATTTGATGACAAACTAAAAGGCAA
This sequence comes from Liasis olivaceus, assembly GCA_030867105.1. Taxonomy (NCBI): domain Eukaryota; kingdom Metazoa; phylum Chordata; class Lepidosauria; order Squamata; family Pythonidae; genus Liasis; species Liasis olivaceus. The sequence continues at coordinate 16,994,294 of CM061351.1, forward strand.
GCTTCTTTGGTAATGCCTTCCAGCCTTTTTCTGATTATTTACTGGAACAATTTTACGCTTGCACGACACTTGCAAAGAAACATGGCAAGGTCCTACCTGGGAAGTTTAATTTAGAACTTAAAGAGAGGCCTAATTAGGTATCACTGAAACTGAAAATCAGAAACTGGAGGCAAGTAAAAACCATGAACAAATATACTTTTAGCAGAATGTGTTTAGGTTTTGTTCCAATCCATCATGAGAACCCATTTCCAGGCTACTAGAAAACACCCATGAATTAGGAAGACAAAAGGAAGTTCAAATGTTTTCTGTAGCAAAGGGGCATAAGAATCATGGAAAGTGTTAACTTACAGTACTCTAAAGACTGAGAGTACTCTATTAAGCCATCTCACTGGGATTACCTTTGATTGCTACAGGACTATGTATGACTGAAGCTGAACATTGCATGAAACCAGGAGACTGCTACTGTTATCACTAGCTGAAACATCCTGCTCTGAATATGTATTACAGGATAGCTTGTAATATCTATCAACTTTAGCCAAAAGATTTCCACAGCAAGTCACGATTAAAGAAGTATTATACTCTTCTACCGTGTTTTAGCATTTAATACTTCGTTTTCCATCCAATTTCAACCTTATCAAAACTATCCATCTCATTTTGTCATGCTGTAACCAACTAACATGGTCTAATGCCTTTTGGACAGAAACAGATTGCTTATTGTTTTGCCAGAAGAAAGGAGCAAGGCTGTGCCTGCAAGAGACAACAATAAAATGCATTCTGCTATCAGAATATTGAAACCTCAACAGCAACTATATCTGTGAATCTTTTTTGAACACCTTGAGGCTTAACATGTTTCATCTACTAATTTATGTAATTCAGTTAGCCTACATTATAGCTATTGTACCATTTTATTATATAAGATGACAATAAAATCTGAGCCATGAGAGCAGTATAAGAATAGGACTATGATAATAAATTGCTTTACCATACTTCTTTTCAAGAACTCACCTATAAATAACATGGAATGTTTTCGGGCAAATTTAAGACCTTCATTTCTGTCAACTTCTCTGTTTTCCTATTAAAAAGTAGAACTATTAGATGATCATACACGCATACACAAAGTTTATACGCCACCTGTAATTTTTAGATCTACCTACCTTATCTATTTTGTTTCCAACTAGCATTTTAACTATATCATATCTTGTGCAGTATGTTTCCAATTCAGTTAACCAATTGTCTAGTTTAGCAAATGTGTCTCTTCTTGTGACATCATAAACTGTAATAAAAATTAGCACAGTTATCAGTACATTTCAAGTCTCTGAATGTAAGTCAATCACTTTCAAATTCACACTACAATACCACTGTCTTCCTCTCCTGTTCCTCAACCGTTTCATTACTGCATCATCATCATCTAGAAAGCCATTATTCAAAGCTATATAAATCTAACTACTCGGTTATACTCGAGGGTTTTATTTGATATTAATGCCCAAAGTTCTTGTAAAATCAGTTTTATTATGACTTTAAAGTCTAAATTGCAAATCTAAGTTCCTCTGAACTGCTTGATCTCAGTGAACAAAGCTAAATTGTGGTAACAACCAAATATCTGGATAACCTCATGAAGCCATATGCAGACATTGTCTTACACAAATACACTGTTGCTTGAATATAGAGATTCCATCTCTATTTCACGATTAGATTTTCCAAGGTTGCAGTATCAGCAAATCTGAACCTAGCAAACTTCAAGTAGTCAGAAAATGAAAGGAGACTGATAGTTCTATTAAAATAACTTTTTATACCAAGCTGACATTTTTTCCAAGAAAGCAACTGTTACTAGAGGACACAAATCCTCCAAATATTAATTCTGAGGAAATTATAGTACAGATGGTATGCAATTCCTAACAATGCCTTTCTTATTATGTAAAAATATTGGTCTGTAGTTTCAGATTAAACAGATAACCATTAGACAAGCAATTATTCCATCATTCCCTTCCAATTACTTGCCAGTCCCAAGCCTCCTCTCCAGATATGTAAATTAGAAAGGAATTCTGAGCAAAGAATTGGCTGAGAAGAAATAAATAATACCACCCCATGTCAAAATGTAACCAATTGCAGCTGCTTTGCTATTTAAAAAAAAGCCTGTTGAGTTTGGAAGAAAGAACCACAGGATGAGGACAACGAGCAGAATCATGAACAATACATTGTGAACTACCACCTTCTAGCAATTCCCATAGGACTGGTTTACTACTACTTAATAACTTAATTTCTTAAACTAGAGTAATTAAGTATTAAATATCAGAAGGCTGACAGATACTCTGCAGGAGTTTCATCAAGGCAAAAGAGTTAAAAACTTAAGTCTTAATACAAATTAGAGTATTTTCAGATAAGCAGTGACTAGTCACATACTTACCTAATATAACTCCTTGTGCTCCTCTGTAATAGCTGGGTGTTAGTGTTCTGAAACGCTCCTGACCTGCAGTGTCCTAAGGAATTCAGAAAGCTGTGTCAGTATTTGATTTAATAAAGTATTGTCCTACTCCTAGTTCACCTCTTAAAAAAAAAGTTGTTTATAGAACATTTGAACTACAAACTAGTAAATTACATTTTAGCCTAATATGTTATGAGAACCCAGCCTATATGATTAATATATGGTTGTGCAAACTCAGAAAACTGGATTGATTCATTAAACAATTATTAACTGTAAACAGAGCTGGTATGAATCCTAATATTAATATTTTCACCTTGCAGGATCTTTCAATTTATATCCATAAGAGTGAACTTAAGCCAAGAGCAAATAAGACAAAGTTCTATTCAGCAATCATAAACAGAATTCAGAACTATTTATTTCAGCAATAAGAAAGGCAATATGGAATGTTAATAGTGACAGGAATTTTTCCATTACTAATATGCTTTTCCCACTTCCTTTTATTTACTTCTAAAACATGTTGCTGTACAACACTATATAAAAGCAATTCAAAAGAAGTCAATATTTCTTTTTTGAATACGCAAAAAATCATTAAGGATTTATAAATACTGTATGACTATTTGCAAAGATTAAGATCTTGTATTTGCTCATCCCTTTTCCAGATTTACAAATAAGAAACACAAGAAAATGTGTTCTGAAAATGTGAGAGTCTCTGATTGCACCAAAAGAACAGCAGAAGGTGCCAGATGGTCCTCCCTGGGGAGACTATTCCATAATTCAAGTCCACAATTAAAAGGGTAAAAATACACAGGGAGAATGGACATTCAACAGGAATCCCCTTACATATTAACAAATTCATTGACCTGGAAGTCAATTAAGATAATATAACATTGGCATGGTAAGCTCATTAACAAACTACCCAACCTGTTTCAATTAGTACTGATATCTGTATGCCTCTTCAAGAGCAATTTCCCAGACAGTATCATAAACAATCTGAACACCTGGTTACCACACTTGGCTCACTGATGCTAAGTACTGTCTATGCAAGAAGAGTTACACCTAGCGAACCAGACTAATTTGGGAAAACTAGTCATGCCACAGAGGTCATGTCAACTTCTAATAACAGGATAGAAGTCTGCCAAATTAATAAGATAATCCTTTAGAGCAGAAGTCTCAAACTTGTGGCCATATGCAGGCCACAGGCCACATGCAGTACTCAAGGTAATTTTCTGTAGCTGGTGCCTCAATGACACTCACAGCAGGAGAGTGATGTCCAACAGTACGGCAGCAGATTGTTGACCATGGCTAGACACTACAGATTGTCTGGCTAAGAAGGAAGTGCAACTCTGAACCTGAGGGGGAACAATGAGTGGCAGCTGCACATCTAGCCCCTCACCAAAGGGCTGTTACAACTCAGGCCAGAGACCATCAGCTCTGGGATGGAGAAAGCTGCTACTAGCAAGGAACTGCTGTGGGAGAAGCAGGCATTCCTACTTTCCTTTACATTTTTTCCCCAGCAGCTTCCCTCCACCCATTCCAGCTAGATTCCTCCTCGTGTTCCTCTGCCTTTTGTTGGGTGACAGGAGAATGACCATTCTGGGAAAGGAGTACAGAGGTGGGCAGCAACAGCAGTGACAACATCTCTCAGCAAATGCTGACAAACTAGGCTAGGAAAGAACCTTGCCTCCCAATGGGAAGGAGGGCAGAACACCTTCCTACTCAAGTGTAAGGAACAAGAAGGCAGTCTTGGGGTGGCCTTTGCGAACCCATGATCTGTCACTTGGGTCTGAGATGAAGAAACTACTGCATTCTCTACTGAACCCTGCTACATGGCCTCCCCTGGCAAAACACTGACCTATCCTGTTCCTAGCTCTGAACTACCCCACATACACATATTCCACAGGGGGTGCTTAGTTTCTACCCCACTTTTTTCCTCTGACAGCCCTACAAAAATAGGCAAGGCTCCAGCTCAAATCTTAAACCTGATTCAACCTGCCCCCCAACAAACCTTCATTTTTTTCCTATTTATTATTTATTTAATTAATTAAAAAGCACCAAATAGCCATTGCTTTTTTTCTGTGTGATAAAATAAGACTTTTTAAATCTGCTTTCCTCACTCTGTCATTATTATATGGGAACAGAACAATAAAAAAATATACCAATAAGAACATGAATGTATTTTGTGTTACGGTAGTCCCCAGTTTAAGAACGAGTTCCACTACCAAGGTCTGTCCTTAAGTCAAATCTGTAAGCCGGGAACAGTATTATTGTATAATATTGTATAAGCAGTATTGTGTAATTAACTCAACCCATTGTGTATTTAACTCAAATTTTGCTACAATAGGCTCTATTCTTAACTATGGGTCATCCATAAAACAGGCATTCTTAACCCGGGGACTACCTATTTTCATATTACTTCTTGCAATCATTCCACTTATGATAAGTGGAAGTACACAACCTTCCAAACATTAAGTCTTTCTGCTTTGCTTCAACCAAAATAAACTATGCATACTTATTCACCAGTATTCTGAAATCTCACCTAATAAAATAAGATAAACTATTACTTATAGGTAAAGGAGCCCTTTTTCATAAGGTTTCAAAGCCTTTTATTGACAACATATTCAGTTAGTAATCTTGAATAAGCTAATGGAGTCATATGTTTTATTACTGAAACTTACCCAGATTGCTAGCTTTGCCTTATTTCCATCAACTGAGATTGTTTTCACTTTGAAATCAACACCTAAAATACAAGAGCACAATAGTTTCAGGCACAAAGTTAAGCTGAGAGGCGGAAAAAACAATGAATGACAGATTGTTAAACACTAATTCTGAAAGTGCTCACATATTCTTATCACCCCATTATTCTGGTATAATGATTTGGAAGAAAATAAAATATCACTAAAATGCTAGATTTAGTTTAACTCATCATACATACAACACTCAATACTAAATATATCTTTTTAAAGAAATTCAGCACTGAAGGGCAAACCATAGAAGATTACCATTTTTACAAACATCAATCCCGCATAGGAAATGTCTTTCATTGCAAGCAACACATGGAGGGAGCTATGAAGTGACATGACATACGATGCATGGTTTGCAGGATTCATGCCGCTTCTAACACAGATTCTCTTTCTAATTTTGTGAGAAGCTGTTTGATGAACAAGCTTATGGCACAGGTATAAAATGACCAACTCTATAGTTCTTGCCTTACATAATTCATTCACAAAAAAGCATCTGACAAACTGATGCCCACTCATTTTACGAATCTCTGCAAAAGCAAGCAAATGAGAGCACATAAAACCAGCACGAATACAGGGGGCAAAGCAGCCACTTTATATATCATTTGTCTCATACAAAATATAGTCCTGCATCCAAGTAAATGGTATGTCTTCTTGTAAATGTGTGCACCTACTGTGGGTGGACAGGGGAATGTTTCTTCATACAATCAATTTTACAAAAGCCATTATGGTGTAAGGTAGCCAGGACACCAGTACATATAATGTATATTACACCACCTTATTTTGCCTATGGCTTGAATGAACATAGTCCCATTCTTTCTCATCCAAATCTCTCTTCTAAGAGCTATGCCACCTTCTTCTGCCAAGGGATTGTGATGGAATTCCTCCACCAACTGTTGACTTACAGCATTCTCCTACCCCTTTTTAACTTGAAACACTATAGAAGTTTGGGACCCGCCTTGTCTTTGATATATCAGTTCTTCCCACAGCTGAAATATTCAATCCAAAGTTATTAACAACGTCACCCAAAATGCTATGTATACGTATTAACCCTGTATTGTTAGTGATATATAAACATGCAAATAAACTCAAAAATAAAGTATGTTATATTGTTTCAGAAATATTTACTTTAATGCTTTAAAAACTTAGAAAATGGAATTGTCCTTAGAAGAAAAGTTTTCTCCTGATTAACAGCATCTTTAGATGCTCTTTAAGATTATAATGCTCCTTTATCAAATTATCAAAACAAAACCCTTCAAATCATGATAGTCATCTCACTGATTTGTCTTTGAATCAGATCTCCTCTTCCTGTTTTTGTAGTTATTAGGGCTTAATCATACATATCATGCATCTAAAAAAGTGCTACAGAATTTGGAGACATTTATTTCCAGGTAAACATGAATAAGACTGGATTGTAAGAGATCTGAAAGGTTTGCAAACTATTCTAAAATGAAGAGAGCAATTTTCATTTGTTAACTATGTTCAAATATGAGCCAGGTTGAGCTTTAATAAAGAAGTATTTTTTAAAAAAACAGCCAGTTTGATCTAGTGGTTATGGCACCAGGCTAGAAAGCAGGAGGCTGGGAGTTCTAGTCCCACCTTAGGCATGAAAACCGGCTGGGTCACCTTGGGCCAGTCACTTTGTCTCAGCCTTAGGAATGGCAATGGCAAATCACTTCTGAAATATGGCCAAGAAAACTGCAGGGACTTGTCCAGGCAGTCACCAGGAATCAACATTGACTCAAAGGCACCAAATAAAATAAAACTTAAAAAAATAGATAATAGCTTAAAACTATGGTACCAGGCAGGAAAGCTCATCTTGTGAAGAGGATACTACCTAATAACTTTTTTTCCCAAGATTACAATAAGAATAGAAAAAATGGGCCTCTCAAGTATACTAATGATACTTATTATCATCAAGAAATGGTAAACATACTAAAGTCCCAATAACATACAAACCCTCTTACAATATGCAAATAATTAAGATAAAAGCAAAGGGCCAAAAGTAGCAGAGTACAGTTCTACTTGCCCTTCAAAAGAGGTGCTTCTCAATGTATGTGAGTGCAAATGAAACATCTCCCTTCAAATCATTAAAGTAGACACAGTTTTTCCATAATTGCGTGGCTGATTTGGGACTTGCTCTGGGCTGTCTTTGCATGCGTGTACATGCAAGTCGTTCTGTAGCTTTAATGATCCAAAAGGAAGTGTTTAATACATGCTCCCATGCTCTTGAAGGATTTATCATCTTTGCAAAAACTTGTAGCAGGTTAGCTGAATCTAAACAATCATAGCAACAGATTAAAAGCCAAACTACAGTTATAAAGTCAATGCTTTTTATTATTTATATGCTCTAAACTTAGGAGAGTTCTCTAGTTAGTACATACTTCACCAAATTTTTACCATGCTTAGTTATGCCAGCTTTCTGTGAAATAGATTAATAAGATATTCTTCCCAACTTCCCACAGCATCAGACTGTGTATTAAAAAACTCTAACAGATAAATATGCACAGCAGGTTCAAGTAGACAAATCAAGAATTAGATTTTGTTCTTTCTTTGGGGTTGTTGTTTTTTTGCTTTCTTTACAAGCCAAAAAGTTCAAAACACAACCCAAATCAATACATACATACATACATATAAATAAAAAGAAATGCAAAAGAAGAAACAAATACTGTTCATCCAACATCTGTAAGGAGAAGGCCTAGGTACATTTATAGCATGGAACTTTGGAATTAAGCATAGTGATTTAAAGAACAAACACATCAAAATTAATAGAACTTCTTTTAGATGAAGTCTCATTGATTTTTGTTGGTCTATTCGAAGTATAATTAAACTTGGATACAATGATATATCCAGATATTTCAAATAATTTTCAGTTTGCTAACAACTACTGTAAACAGAGAAGCTTACTAAAATTAATTACTACATGATAAACAGATGACCAAGCTACATGATGAATTTCTTTATTCTGTTAGAAGAGTTAAATTTTGTAAGGTAAATACTTAATGAAAAATTTGTAGTCCAACTGGGTACATCAGTACTGTGTTGCGATTATACTTGTATCAGGAGGAGCTTTCTCAATTACAATGATTCCATTTTTATCAAGCAGCAGAATGTTACCAGCACTACTTCCTATTCTATATCTGATCAAGCTAAATACAATCAATACAAACTTACCAATTGTTGCTGCAAGTTCTGGATCAAATGTATTATCTGTAAACCGTAACAAAAGGCTATACAAAGGAAAAGAAAGGAAGAGAGAGAAATGAGCTTTTACAAATTCTACTGGAGATATTTATTACCAACTCAACATTGTATTAAGCAATTATTGTTTTAATGAACACCCTCCCCTTCAAGGCAGACATTCTCCTAGAACTAGGGTCCCAACAAGGATGCCTCCATACATAAAGTTCCCCTGTACACCTGTCAATTTGGTGCCAGGCTACCCTGATTTGTACTATAGATTTTAAAACTTAAAAGCAAGTTAGCATGTTGTGAATAATCTTTCCTTTCCATATGGGCCCCCATTGCCATTCTTAGAAAAAAAAATGTACGAGATGACTACAGCCATTAGTATTCTGTTGGAATATGGTGCAGTAATAGAGAACATTGTAGGGAGGCAAACAGGGTGTCCTAGAACAATTTCATCAGCCTACTCTCTTAACTGTGGTCTTTTTATGACTGGCCACACCTACCAAAGCAGTCATTTTGTGATTGTGCGCACAACACACTTTTAGCATTTCAGATGTGCCTACCAGTCTAAAAAGGATGGGGGATTTCTAAGATACCAAACTTACAAATTCTTTAATAGAGAAGGAGCTGCTCTTCTTTTCCTACTACAACTATGATCTGGTTCAGCTTAAGGTTATGTCATCATATGGCGTGGTTTTTGCTTTGTTTGTAGGATATATTTCTCACTTTTCCTCCAGGAATTCAAATGGGTATATGCTGCACTCTTATTTTTTCCCCCCACAATAACCCAACAAGTTAGACTGGGCTGAGAAACAGTGGCCCAAATTCACCCAGTGAGATTCCGTGATTTAGAGTAGACTGGAACCTAAGTATTCCTGGTCCTAGCCCAACACCTTAGCCACTACAGTACACCACAACTTAATGTGCTGTACAAGTCTATACATAATGGCTTAGTTTTGTGTGCAAACCAAATTAGTATGGTTTTTCAATAAGTCAAGATTAATTATGTAATTTAAAATACACTGGTAAAGCAGTACTGTAACCTGTTGCCTTGAAAAGTCTTGTCCAACAAAATCTTAGAATTTAATTCCACATTTCTAGAAATTGCAGAGGCATTTTAAGCTGTGATACATACCAAAATTTTTTTTCAGTTTTATTGATTTTACAAGGACAACCAAAGAGCAAAAGAACAAAGGAATAAAAAGAACAAAAAACGTTTTTATGTAAGAAATACTACTTAAAATATCTGAAATCAGAATTATGCACAAGAAATTCAGAAACATGTGTTAGTATATCTCCATTTCCCTTATCACAAAATAGCTGGTAAAATATTATTAATGCTGGCTTACTGTGTTTGTTAATCCAACCAGCAAGCCAAAGTCAAACTCCCCATGGAATCTGTGAACCTAGTTTGTATATTTGCTTATAAGTACTAAGATAAATTATAGTCTAAAAAGAAAGTAAACCGAATATCTATTTACAGTTTTAAAACCCACTTATATTAAAACAGCCTCACTGCATATTTACCAGGCAGTAGCAACAGCAGTACTTGAACGTTAAGATTTAAGATGTCAACAATGAATCTGCAGATACTCATAGAACAGAAATAATACACAGTGATCCGGGATGTTCATATTGCTGATCCAAGCTATAAACTTATTCAACAGCCTTAGAACCTCCCCATACCGAAGACATGCAGCTTATGTGAATCAGCCTTGAAGGACTGCTGCAAAAAGAAGTGCTGAATAATAAATGTTTACACACCTGCCAAAAGTTTGTTCCAGGGATAGGCAATTCATTGCTCACTAGATCTTTTAGACTAAATTTCCCATAAATCAGCATATCCAACAACTCAGGATTAAATGAGTTGTAGCTCAAGACTCCTTAGGAACACCATGTTGCCTATTTCATCCCACTGGGAATCAGCTGTAGCTAAATACCCAAATTTCAGCTGCTGCAGCAGCATCAGCAGACAGACAGACAGACAAAATAAATAAGAAAGAGATCATGTTCTACTTGTTCCATTATACTCGACAACACACCATCCCATGTTTATGTAAATACACCTTGCATTAAAAAAGAAAAAAACAAGAAAAAAAAGCACCCCTTCCAGTCCCTTTGCCCTTCATCCTAAGGAAATTAAAGATTCCACAAAGTATCTTAACTTTATACCTAAGAGTCTCAGCTTACCTTCCAAGAGGCTCTGAAGCTTGCAGTATGCCTTGCATTAATTTACAGATAAAAAATACTTGTAAAATGTAAACTTTTAAAGTCATATGCTTGGGGATGACCTAATCCAAAAGATATTCTGGAACTATGCCTGCCAGCAGAGCACTATATGAAGGCAATGGAGGAGGGGAGAAAGGATACAAGTGTGTGTGTGTGTGTGTGTGTGCGCGCACACACACACACACACACATGTATGTATTCCCCCCCCCTTTCTTCTCTCTCAGTTCCATAAATTCTGAATTGCAGATTTAGTTATTAAGGACTATTTAGGCAGCATATATTCTATCACATAACCAGTGTCGTACTAAACATTGGTTATGGTGCTTCCACAGGCCTAGTAAATAGCGACAGACAACACGAACATCCAGAATCAAAATCCAACAACTTAATGCACATATCAGATAAATATCCACCAGATTATGGAGTTTATCACTGCTTCCAGAACATGTGGGCCTTCCCTAAGGCCTTAAAGATCTGGTTCTGTCACTAGGCCTGTGAATCAGGAGGTGGGGTTCACCTAGTATATTGGCTATGTTAATTGTTATGGATGGATTTGTTTTCACCCCAGCTGCTGTTTTATGCGTGTTGTTTTTGTTTTTTTTGTCTTTGTTTTTTATATATTTTTTAACATTGTTAGCCACCCAGAGTCATTAGCTTGAGATAGGTGACTATATAAATTGATACATAAATAAATAAATATGAAATAATCTTTAACTGCAGCTATTCATACCCCTATACACCACTGTTAATGACATCTTGTTTTGCATTGTTAGTTGATGTTTTTCTTAAAAATCCAGATCAAGGTACTGCTCACAGCAGTAAAGCTAAGCCATGTCATACCACTACAGAAATTACTCCACACCAAGTAATACTTTCAAGGGGATTAAGAAAGATACAATAACCTTTGCCTTGCTTGTGATGTAAGTTATCCAAGATTCACCAATCACATGTACCATGGACTGAGCAGGCAGCCCTGAACAAATCGCCACCCCTCCCTCTCCCCCCAAAGGAAAGGCCACTCCTCTCTGAAGTCAGCAAGGGCAAAATTACAGGCAGAACCCCAAAATTATGAGCCTTCACCCTACCCCAGCTAAATCAAGGCCAGCCTGCCAGCTGGCTTCCAAACGCAGCCAAGCAGAATACAGACGTGCCAAAAGCGCAGTGCCTCTGGGCATTCGCAGAGTGCGACGCTCCTCTGAGCCACAGGGCAGCTCCAAGGACAGAGAAGAGATTCGGGGCTGCGGCTTTCAGACGTGCTTGACCCCTCAAACCTTCCCTCCCCCCACAGAACCCCCCCCCAATCCTACGCACCCTCAGTGAAGAGCGAGTCCCACCAACATTGACGACTTTCTCGTGAGTAAATATGAATGACCGTCTGGGAACAAGCCCCCTCCCCCGCCACGGCACCCCCTGGCAGAGGAAATGCCCTTTAGCTCGAAGGGGCGGCCAGACTGGGCCTAGCAGGGGTGGGGCAAGGAAGGCCGGCAGAGGGAGACACAGCGGGGCCCGAAACTGGCCCGAGCCAAGGACGGAGTTACCTGGACTTGCCCACGCCGCTTTCGCCGATTATGAGGATCTTCAGGGTAGTCAAAATATCCTCGTCCATCCTGACCGCCAACGACACCCAGCACAGGCGGCGCCCCCGTCCCTACGCCAGCTGCCACGTCTTCTGCGCCTGCGCCCCTCCGTATCCGCCCCTTTGCCTCCGCCGAAGTCTTGTTGTGCGCACGCGTCGAGAGGACCTTCCGCGTCTCGGTCACGTCCCCGCCCCTTCTCCGGTCCTGGGTCGCAAGCGCACATTGGGTTTGGGGGGAGCTGGGGGGAGCCGGGGAGTCGTTCCTTTGCTTGTTGAGACAAGCGGCAAAAGAAGGAAGAGCGGTAACTGGGGTGGCGTGTGTAAAGAAGGGTTGGGCTGCAGGTTAGCATGAGTCACGAGGCCGCTTTAGCCAGACCAGTTGTTATGTACATAAGTTGAATTACCGCCTGACAATTTCACCACCTATTCGTTAGGGTAAATTTGTTGCACTTAATTGTATGCCTGTTAAGAATGCATAATAAAGGTTTTCTCCTTTGTTCAACACCACCTGTATTGGACTTTTAATTTCCAGGTTTGCCTGCCCTCATGAATGTATTAGTGACATATTTGGAGGGCTCAGAATGGCGGCGTACAGGCGTTGAGACTCAAAGGTTTCAACACACATAGTTTACGAAATTGACTCCTATCATACTGCCATTGCATTTTTTCTGTAGGAGTGCAGAGCTGTTCTTGCATATCTGGGAAAAAAATGAAGCATTTAGAAGGCAGATGTATTAGGGAGATGCCTGTAGCAGGAGAAAATACTACATACATTTATTTTTTATTGGCTTTCCTTCACATTACAGCATCCTGTGGTGCCTTCTAATGTGTCAGATCTTCAGTTCCCAACCAGCTTCACCAAAAGGCTGGCTGGAAGTTCTGAGATTTTCCATTTGTAACTAATTGTGGCTGGTAAAAATGTTAGATGCCATGATGTGTCTACACATACAAAGTTCGTGCAGGCAATGGATTTCATGTGACACTCTGTGGAAGCGAAACCTGGACTTTGAAGAATAGGATAGACAGAATATTGACACTTTTGAACTTGGTGTTGGAAAAGAGTCCTGAGAATACCATGAATAGCCAAGAAAAAAGGATCATAGAACAAATAAATTCTGAGTTCTCACTTGAGACACAAATGACCAGACTCAGATTATCATACTTTGGACACATTATGTGAAGACCTAGCTCTTTGAGAAATCTATAATGCTAAGAAGGAAAGAAGAAATGGATGGACTCAGTTACAATGATGAGGGATATACCATGGAAGACCTGGAAGACTGCTGGAGATAGATGATCCTCAAGACAGTCTGTTTATGTGTTGGCTAAGAATTGACATCAACCTGACCACACATGATCAACTAACTCTGGAAGATAAAGGTACCTCTGAGTTGAGCCGGACTCCTGATGCCTATATCCATGTAATTTTCTTGGCAGTATTACGAATGTGGTTTGTCACTGGCCTCATTCGAGATGTATTTCTGACTTTCTAGTCTAACCAGCAAGCTGAAATTCCCAGGTAATTCCTCATCCAAGTGCTAACCACAGTTGACCCTGTTTAGCTTCTCTATCAGCCAAGATCAGCTAAATGATATCACCCCAAAGGCTACATAGCAGTTATTCCAAATCCTACAATGGAAGACAGATGTCCCTGGTACTTTCATGATGCTTTTTGCATTTCACCAGCCTGTTGCAAGCATCAAAAAAACCCAACACCCTGTGTGGAACTGTCCCTCCCTTGGAGAACCATGTTTTTGCTTTGGAAAGGGATGAAAAACTCATTCAGAAACATTTCTCAGCCATTCTGCCTCCTTTAAGATTCTGTTCTTAATTATACAGGAGGCACCAAAAAACCCAAAACTAGGCCCCCAATTGTCAAGCATGGCTCATTTTTCCCCACCTCAGAGTTCAGGTAACTAGATAACCACAACTGGAAGATGTCCTGGAAGAGGAAAATGTAGGGAAAAGTCTTGCTAGTTTTATAGTGAGTTGGATTTTATTTGCAAATTACACCACTTGTGCTGTGGCAGAGCTCAGAGAATGGAAAAGCTTTTTTTTTTTGGTGCTTCCTCTATTGTAAATTGAGTGGAAATTATCAAGGCACAAGATTCAGACTTTGGATTTCAGTTGTTTGAGTGGTTCTTTTATACTAGGTTTTTGTTCAAGTAAAAAATGGATTAAAAAGTGGGGGGAAAGGATTCATTTACAGAACAATTGCTTTTGCCCACATGGAAATAACTTCCACAAAATGAATCCTCTAGAACATTGATTTCATTTTCTTGAGAACCTTTTATGCTATAGAATCAATGGATAAGTATCAGAAAAAGCCAACATACACATTGAGTTAAACTATGAATAGCTAAGTATGTTCATTTGTAACCCATTCTGAAGCATTTTTATTTCCACTGCTAACCTCAGCCTTGTTTTCTTCAAGGAATATAATTACCAATTAATTGCACTGCGTAAGCAGAATAACGATAATTATGTTGAGTGAAATAATGGAGATGTATACGCTGCTTGAACATTCACCAATAGCAAATCATGAAAGGGACATAAAAGCAGTAATGATAGATTACATCATAATGTTGTCTATCCAGGATGCACATAAGAATAACTAGAAGCTGAAGAATTTAAGCAAAAATGGAAATACATTCATATATGAGTTTAAAAAATTATGTATGATTGTATGTATTTATGTATATATAATTTGTCTCATCCACCTTTCTCAATAATGAAGTACATATTAAAAGTATGGTATAGTTTCGATTGGTGGGGTCGAGGCAGAGAGCCTTTTCTGCTGTAGCGCCCGCCCTATGGAACATCCTGCCTCCTGAGGTCCGGTGTGCCCCCTCCCTCATGGCCTTCAGGAAAGGTATTAAATCCTGGCTCTGCCAGAAGGCCTGGGGGCCAGAGGGGGGCCCGCACCTGTGGAGATGGCTGGTGGGATGATGGGTTGTCTCCCCCCCCAGCATCTTACAGGTTTTTTAAGGCCATAAACCAGAGGAGGTTTTTTAGGGTTTTTTAATATGTTTTTAATTATTTATAGTTTTTAGCCATCTCGGTGAGAGCTGTGTTTTTATTGTGAGCCACCCAGAGTCACCCATTGGGGGAGATGGGTGGCATACAAGTTAAATAAATAAATAAATAAATAAATAAATAAATAAATAAATTTGTTAAACTGTTGGACTTCCATCCTTATCCATGGAAGCTAAGTGAGTTACTTTGGACCCATCATCTCTCAACAAAACCTGCCTCATATGGTGATGTGGGGATGATATTGTTATCACAACTGATACTTCTATTTTCTTGACAATGACCATTGTTCTTTCTTCTTACTTTTATCTCTATATTGCAAGAGCCTCTTTTGTGCAATATATATAGATATATAGATACTGAAATAATTTAAAAGAGAAAACCAAAGAGGTGTGCAGTGCACGCTTCAAGTATTTGGAAGTGTGTAATACAGAAGAGCATAACTGTTTAGGTTTTGGAATAATGGTCCCAAGCTACAAGAGGAAGATTCTGGTTGCAAGTTACACAAAGTTCATAACAATAACAGAAATTTGGTAGTAGAACTAATTAAATACCAGAATGGTGGACTGGATATGCTCAGGTAAAGGTTAGACAATCATTTGTTTGGGATGCTTTAATTTGGATTGTTGCATGAAATGGAGTTGGATTAAATTGCTTCTTTCAGTTTTGAAGTCCTTTAGATCCATCTCAACTCTGATTTCAGGGCAGTTAGGATGAAGTAATTGTGATATTTTTACTTGGATTCTTTTCAATTTGTGGCTCTCAAGGATGTGGACATAGTGAATAAAGAAGTAAATGTTACCACTTTTTAAATCAACTTCTCACTAATTCGGTTTGACAGGGAACAGTTTGTCCCCATTATTAAGGGAGGTAATTAATGTTCCTTATGAGAAAGAGATAATAAGACAATTATTTAAGAAAACTTCCCTTTTCTTAAAAAAGCTGGTCTGCAATGCTTTTAGTCTTTCTTATCAAGCCAAATTAGGAAGGTGATGCTACTGGGGGTTACTCTTCAGCACTTAGGCCTCTGCCATCTTTATTGTCCTAGAAAATCCCTTATTTTTTCCTATGCTAGTTAAAATTTACAATACATGTATTGAATCATTGGGAGAAGTCTTCTCATAACAGAGTCTTATGAGGCTCTTCGGATAAGCATGATCAATATGTTCCATTTCTTCTGCTTCTTGCTGTCAAACTGCAGGAAAGCAGTTGGTTCTCTTGAGAAATGCCTGAGTTCAGTCATAGAATGGATAAAGATAACAAGTAAAGGTAACAAGTGAAACTGTGTGTGTGTGTGTGTGTGTGTGTAGAGGCCACAAAGGCCACCTAACTCCAAATGACTCTGAGTAACTTACACTTTAAACGCAAGAAACTATTTTTTAAAAATTGTTCCTGGGAAGATTGCGGTACAGCTGATCAAGAAAAATGAAGTCTAGGATTAGAATTTTATTTATTTATTTATTTTTCAAATTTATATATACTGCCCATCAATGAGTTCTGGATGGGGCAGCCTTCCTACTGATATAATAGATCTACTGTCTGAGAATTCAAAATAATACAACATAATTTGATTAATAATCATGTGTTTTTGAATACTTATCATATTCTTTCTTAATAAATATTTTCCAGAATTTTCCATTGGCAATCTATTATTTCAACAGTAAAGGGTTTTTTAAAAAAAAATTAATTTCACTTAGGGTATTTTTTTTTCTGATAGACCGTTACTTAGTGGTATGTTTGAATCTTGCAAATGCTTGCCCTGTCATTCCATTTCCAGACCTTCAGATGCCACTGATTTAAGGAAACAAGATGACCAGCTGTGATGTCCTTAGAGAAGTAAAAAAAACCTCATGCTAACAAGCGTTGACTGATGCTTTCATTTTTTTTTTTAAATAATGCATTGTTCTTTCTTCCACCTGTTACCTATGTTTCACATTTAAGTTGCAGGCTGCACAACAAAAGTTTAGTGAATTTAAGACTGCACTGAATACATTTACATGTTACAAGGATATAGGTCCTGGTTGCAAAGAAAGGTTGCTCAGTGTTAAATGCCGGGTGTCAGAACAATAGCAAACTGATCTGACTTTTGCTGCCTCAACCCTTGAGTGGTTTTTGGATTTCAACTGCAATTAAGGGGCTAGACTAGAAACTGAGAGGTCGTGAGTTTCACTCCTCCCTCAAACATGGAAGCTGGCTGGATGGGTTTGGGCCAGTCATTCTTGCTCTCAGTCCAACCCACCTCACAGAGTTGTTGTGGGAAAAATAGGAGGCGGGAGCATTACGTATGCCATCTTGAGTTGTGCAAAATAAAGGTGGGATATAAATTGAGTAAATGAATGAATGAGAGCCATATATTGCTAATCACAGAAGGAGAAATGAGTGCCAGTTAGGTAGCAGCCCCTGGCTGGTTTTGAAAAGCTAAGCAGGGTTTGATTTAGTTGGTACTCGAAGGGGAGACTAGCAGAAAATCCCAGGGCTTTAGGCTAGGCATGGAAATTGACAAAATCTCATGGAGGAAAGCAATGGTAAAATACCGCTATATTACTGCCAAGAGAACGTCATGAATATGCCCAACAAAGTCACCAGGAATCAAGTTTGATTCAAGTGAGGCATTGCCTTTGGTCCACTTCTGCAAAAATGTAAACAACCCGTAGGAAGTTTTCACAGGTGATATTTTAAAAAGCATTTGGATTGAATGCATTCTTAACACAGGAATATCACTGAAAAGTCATGCCATGTGGAATGGAGGCTTCACCAACATGATCACTATACATTCTGTCTTTAAAACATGAAGATTGAATCCCTCATCATCAAGTGGTGACAGGCATGCAGAATTTTCCCTTCTATCCAACAAACAGCCCATTTATTTGGATCCATCAAAGGACCAACATCTATAAAAGCCTTGGCATTCTCCGTTGCAAAAAGGGAAGACTCCCTGGTGGAATTATACTTCTTGGAATTCTTATTTTTGGCCTCCAAGGACCATAGGAAGATGTGATGTCAATGAAGTGACATCACCAGAGGATGTGGCAGGGGGGCTGAAAAGTAAAATAGGTGCGTTTTAACTCAGTAAAAGCTTTTTTGCTTCCTGTTTAAAAAAAAAAAAACTGGAAATGCATATTGCTGAATTTTTGCAGTACGACTTGGCGGGAATCTGGAGTTTGCAAAAAATTGAGTGTTCTCTTTGAATAGATTGCTAGGCTTGAATTAATTTACTGATATCTGCCTTTACTCTTGGAACTCAAGATTACACACAGGATCTCTATTCATTTTTTCTTCACAAAAACCACCTTGTCCAGTAGGCTGAACTTCAAAATAGAAGCCTTCTTAAAAATCACATGAAGACGAATACTATATTCTAGTTGTAGATTCTTACAAGTTAATTTGAGGAAAAAGGCTTGTCATGATAAAAGGAGAAGCAAATCTTGGTAGTATAAAATAGAGTTCTGCCTATAACTTTTGGGTGGAGGCCTAATTTTGATGGATGCAAAGATGCTTTTCATGTTGTTGTCTATTTGGGACCTGGGAGAATAGAACGCCAGGGTTTTAGAAGGAATGGAAGTTTTTAAATTTTTTTTCTAAATAGTTTAGAGAATAGCTTAGCCAGCCAGCATAGACTAGCTATTCTCTAAACTATTTAGAATTTAGTTGGCTATTTCACAGGTATTCTGAAATCAGTCTATAGAAATATGCATAACTTTCCACTGAATGGTAGCTGAAATAACCTTAAAAGCAACCACAATTTGATAAAACCGCATAACGATCCAGGGGATTATATATCTCCGAGACCTCTTGACTTCTCTTTCAACTACTGTCAGCTGGTCTTCCCCTCTTGATAACATTCAGCCTTGTGTCCTCCGGACTGAAAGGTTATGATCCAATTTATCTAGCAGGCTCCAGGTTAAGGATCTCTGCATCACATAATACCGTCTTCTAAACTAAATGAGATGAATCCCAGGTGGATGAAAAGGGTTTTATAGCTACCCTTTGAATCATAATGCTCAGAATTCTGTCTTCTAAAGAAATTTGTCACAAAGTCAAAATTGCCCGCTTCATGAAGCCCTAGAAATATATTGCCTCTTCACTAGTATCAGCTGCCAAGTGTGTTATACAGAAACTGGAGTCCAAAGCATGTTTACCACACTGGGCAACTGCTGTAAGCTTTCCAATATGTCCTGCCCTGCAGTTTCTGGAGTTATTAGTTAACACTCCTGCCTTGGAAAACAGATTTAGATAACACTACTATGGATCTTCTTATATTTTCAAACACTTTAGGCCATGTGGTTGAAGTGTATTTTAGGGTACCCAAATCATGATCTCTATATCAGACCTCAAAACTAAAGACCATATAACCAGATTTTGGTGCAAAATCCCAAGTCCATCCATAGCTGGATCCCGAAATGACTTTTTCCCAGTTTTAACAGAGAGCATTTATTATAGATAATATGTTTTTCAAATATCCAGCCTCCAAATCCATATTGGTTTAAGCTTAAAAGTAGATTATAAATGAAAAATTCACTTCTGTGTCATGTAGTTCATGTGTTATGAATTCTAGTTCAGACTCTGGGACTTGGCCTTTGTAAACAAGGTACTGTGGTTAAATAATTTCCCAGTCTGTTGTTTTTTTTTCATGTCAGCAAGCCTTCTGTTTAGTGCATTGCCTTTCAGCTCAGCAAGAGGATTGTCGAAGTGGCTGAAATAAGAGATTTCTCCAGACAGCTCCAGTTCATTTTTTGCTAAAGATGGGAAATGTTATAGGTTCATAAATTGTTTCTTACATATTGAATTGGTCTAGCTGTAGACTGCCTTTGGGCAGGATGGGGGGAGAAGATAGGATTTTTCTCCCTCTTCTCAATAATTCTTTCCTTTTTGCTTCCATCCCACACTGATTGCAAGCCCAGACCGTGGCCTGTCTCCGTCGAGCTGAGAAGGGGAGAGAAATTCCCCCTAGCGCTCATAAACAGAAGTTTCGTCTTTAATGTACGACATCACTGAGGACAGAGTTAGAGCCATTTCCTGACAGAGATGTTTTGTTTTGTTTCTTTGAATGTCAGCAACACTGATTTAGTGTGCCCAAAGCCTGCAGCTTACACAGGAAATATGAAATCTGAGATAGGATAAAGTCTGCTCAGTCACTATTCTATAACATTCCTCCGATGAAAACAGACGAGGCAACACTCGATGTTTTCCTATCAAGACCTTTCACTATTGTACATTGCTGGAAACTGGATTTCTGCATGCAATATGAACTTATTTTGCAATATCAAGAACTTCTATGCTTTGGTGCTTATCTGCAACTACTATATGCAACATTTCTTGAACTGGCCATTTTCAGGCGAGCTGAGGAATACATTTGGACACTGAATGCTACAGCAATCTGATAGCACGGGTGCTCCTGCTATTCCTGTTGAACGAGTACAGACTTCGTATTCTTGCATACTTTTCCCCAACCCAGTGCTGCCAGGTATTGGGACTATAGTTCCTAATCATTCCCCAGCTAGCATGGCTGTCTTGGTTTGGAATTCTGTGGAGTGTGGTCCAACACATTAGAAGGTCCTCAGAACTGGGAAGACTCCAGTAATATCTCTCCCTGATAAATCACTCCTTTCCTTAATTGTGCTTTAGGGCAGGGTTCCTCAACCTTGGCAACTTTAAGACGGGTGGACTTCAACTCCCAAAATTCTCCAGCCAGCCATGCTGGCTTGGGAATTCTGGGAGCTGAAGTCGACTCATCTTAAAGTTGCCGAGATTGAGAAACACTGATTTACAGTATTCTTTCAATGTACTGTTTCTTATTTATAGTTTTTCTTTTTCCTCTTATTGATTTCAATTGTGCTAACCAAATATTTTTGCAGTTCAGTAGAGACATCTGTGGACTAGGAACTTGGTATGAAATGTCTTATAGTACTCTAAATTGTTAATGGTGTATTAGAATATATTAGCCATATGATACTTTAGATCTGCTGGTTATTCAAGATTTGTTGATTATCCAGATGTATTTTATTGCTTATACAGGTAGGTTGCAATTAGTGTGAGTTCAAATAGTCTGAAATTTGATTTAGTCCCATTTATAAAATGATACCAGGTGTGTTTTATGTGAGCCAAAAATCAGTTAGTATGAGACTAACACGTGCATGGTTGAAGCTAGTGCACGTGCAGTTGCCACTGGGGTTTTAGACACTAACTGTTGTTTGTGCAAAATGGAGAAAAGGAAGATTCTGGTCGAGGAAAGTTCAAAAAAGAAGAGGCTTGTTTCAAAGAACTACAGAAGAATACAGGAAATAGCAGGTACACTTTGGATACAGGTTTATCCTCTTAATAACGTCTTTCATTAATAAAGATATAAAAATTTATGTTTAAAAATTTTAATTGCCTATTTCCTTCAAGCTGGAACCAATTACCCTGTTTTCCATAGAACTATCTCTTCGAGTAGTGTAAATTCAAATAATGTGACCATTTTATGGGATTCATTAACTGCACTAATCGAGACCTATCTGTATTGGGTTTTTTTCTCCTTTTGTAGAATATTTTCTATATTCTTTTAAATGTGTATTTGTATCAGCATGGTTTCTGTTCCTTTTTTCAATGAAATTAGGAGGAGGAGGAGGAGGAGGAGGAGGAGGAGGAGGAGGAGGAGGAGGAGGAGGAATAAAAAGTAAAATTTAAAAAAATAATACATAGATTTTCCCCAAGAGTTGTAAGTTGGCTGTGTGGAAAAGAAGGAGGGAAAGGAATCTAGGCTGCTCATCTCCCATACCTTCTCAGCATCTTTCCAGGCATTTGAACTGCCTATATAGGTAGTCCCCAGGCTAAGAACACCCAGGTTACAGATGACCCATAGTTAAGAACGGAGCCTATTGTAGCAAAATTTGAGTTAAATACACAATGATTCGAGCTCATTACACAATACAACTTATACAATATTATACAATAATACTGATCCGGCTTACATACAAATTCGACCAAAGGACAGACCTTGGGAGCGGAACTCATTCTTAAACTGGGGACTACCTGTATTGGTAAATGGTTGCTCAGTTGCAGCCTTCCTTTCTGAAGCTGCATTTATGTTCCTGGTTGAATGTGGCATGATATTCAAACATGGGACAAACTGTTGCACAGTCCATTCTTTCTTCTGCATCTCTCTTTTTCCCTGGCTCCCACATGGTTGAGCTTAATCTGCTAAAGTCCCATCTTATCATACCAGGGAAATAGTTGATCAGTTTAGTAATGGTCTGTGTAAAGATGATAAATCCTTACAAATGAATGAATTTGTAATAGATGCCTGATTCGCCTAATGCAGTAGCCCTAAGTATTGACATCTTCCATGTACGTTTGGTATTGCCAGCTATATTGGTCCTAATCTGTTTCCCCATTAGGATTTGCCAGTGAAAGACAAAATGGCAGCTGTGCCATTCTGCAGACCACAGCACAGTAGATCAGATTGGTATTATCTGAGTCTAACCAGCAGTGGCCCTCACTGATGGCCAGATACTGTCTGCTACTGTATCAGGCTACCTTAGGAGCACCTACAGCTTCTTCTGCTCCCCCTCCCACCCACCATCTGCACCTACTGTCTGAGGCAGCTGTCTCATTCTAATGGTACAGTCCACACTTTTCAGCCCACTCCTCTGGACCTGAATATTAAATGTTACCATATACTTAATTATTAGCACACCAGTTTGTCTCTGTTGAGCATGCATATAAATACACACTCTTGAATGGGAAGGTACCATCAAAAGTATAATTTGAATGAGTCCACAGAATCAAGCACTTCCACTAAAATGATGAAAGCAGTGGTGTGCTGTTGCACTACAAACTTAGCTCCTTTGGTGCAGGTGAGCATGTGACATCATGATAGACATACAAAAGGGGAGGAACTTGTGGAGCCACAGCTAACACTGCTTTAGTCACTTACTCCCCCTGTGGATGCCTCTGATTCAAATAGTACATAATATTGGACAAATGATTTAGTATACAGTAAATTGGCAGGTACGAAAGCCACCGATGCAAGGACTGAATCACGGGTATCTAAGATGGTTCTAAAACCAGGAGCCATGGAACTAATCAAGATTCAGATTCAAAGCATCATCCAGAGCCAAATGACAAAACCAAAAAGAACAAGCTGGAAACAAACCTGAATGTGAGGACAAAGGGCACCCCAAGAGAGGAGAAGAAGTCCACTCTACTGTCACTCCTTCAAGGTAGACCAGACTAGAAAACCAAAGCCATGTAGGTCAGTATTACTTTTATTGTGACACCTATAGTAACAGAATCTTACAAGTCTGAATGTGCTTCCCCCTCTCTTCCTTTATCTTCATGTGATCTAAGGAGGAGGAGCTTGTATGAGATATTTACTCACACTGCTTTCTTGGCCTGGGCTCAGGCCCCTTTTATCTGACCATTGCCTTGATAGTAGTTTTCCTCCTGTCCTTGAAGGCCATTCCCTCTGCCCTCTACATCTACTCCTTGCTGTTCAAGAGGATCCAATATCCAACCAAAGTTTGGGGGGTGGGGGTAGAGAGTAAGTCCATGGCTTAAAAAGAGTAAACTGTTTAGGCAGCACTTGCAACACATGGTTCAATAGCCCATTCTTGGGGCACTTATATAGATACCCAGCAGTCTCTGTTCAAATTCAAATAGTTCTTGACAGCAGCAGAGAAAATACATACAACTTGCAGGAAGAGTAGAACCTTCAGCTGCTGGGCACTGGAGAAGATGCCAATCCCTAGATAAACAATTAGCATAAGAAAGTTCCCACCCTGCAGAGCAGAAGTTATCCTCAAGATCAACCGGGAAATCTGCATCAAGGGTGGGCCTGATCCAAGCACTTCACTCACTTTTGTGAAAAAGCGTTTCAGTGCACCCAGGATCTGACTGTCTTGATGAACAGGATGTCATTCTGTGAAAAATTGGTGCCAAAATTATGAAGTTTCATTTTTCTCTGACCTTGATTTTAGCGTTTTCTTACTTGGCACGGTTCATTTCATATTTGTTTTGTTTTAAAATCTGGAATATTTTGCATTTCACCTTAATAGTTCCACTCTGTTTGAAATGTTTATACAGTGTGATTTACTACAATATGGATGTGTAATTATGTGATGATTAGACAAAACATTTCTGACAAGAAAGGAAAACAGTAGTTAATAATGTTTTCCATCTGTCTGGTCGAACTTTGCTGAAAAAGCAGCACTTTGCATGGACCAGAGTCCAAGGTTACACCTAGATGAGAAGCTGGAGATGTTGTACCACCTCCATAAATTCATTCTGATCACTGCTCACATGTTTTTGGAAAGCATTACCATCTGTTTTGCAGATAAATATTACAATAATTAATGTCAGCATATGTTTACATTATAAAACCTTAGAAGACGTCCTCCCTTTCCTTTGCAGAAATAACGATGCCTTTTAAATGACTGAAATGAAACACACTGTCGTTATTAGGTAAAATGAGTCTGTCAATAATGCCTTTTTTTATTGCACTACTATGAGACATTTAGAAGTTTCTGTTCTCCATTTAGGCCAGAATTTTTGGCTGTCATTCTTGTAGATGGACAAAAAAGAGCCAAAAATCTGCAGACCTAGCAACTAACACTGCACCATCTGTGGTCCCCTGACCCCACATTTGCAAATCGTTTGCATTTTTGTTTCTCCACAGAAAGCTGACCTGAGGGTGAGGAAGGGAGAGTGTGCACCTTCGTCAGGCTGGAGTTCATTTCCTTCAAAGTCTGAGTCTTTCTAAGGGGACCTTCTTCAACCTAGTGCTTGCCTGTCTGCCTGCCTGCCTGCCTGCCTGCCAGCCTGCCTGCCTGCCTGCTGTACTAGCCAAAATTTGGAAGTCCAATCCCTTTTGGAGAGCACAATATTGCAGAAGGTTCCCTAGGACATCTAGATAATGCTCTCTCTGCTACCATAACCATTTAAACTAAAAAAGGAGTGTTAAGGTTTGTGAATTAGGTTCCTGAGTCCTCTCTTTCAAAGGAAGGAATGACAGGCAATACACAGGCAGTAATTCCCAGAATAGTTCATCATTCTCTTGACTTGGAAATCAACACTAAAGAGCCAACTTAATGCTAGTGGTATATATAAAGGGTGCTTCTAAATGAGTCTTTAATTGTGCAATTGCCTTGTTTCTTTCATGGAATTGAATGCAATGCCTTCCATTAATAAACCCTCATTGTTTAACCACTGTGCTAGACTAGCAGAGGAGGAATCACTGAGAGGGTTGATGATCCCACTTTCAACCTTTACTTTCTATCATTCTATAATAAGGCCATATTTTGGAATTTTTGCTATAGAAGCTAGAAATGGCCATGAATATGAAATGACTCATCCAGATTCCTCATCCTTTCAGAGGAAAAGAGATCAAATGTGTGCAAAGGGAGACTGCAGTTTGAGATCTAGGTTTCTTATATGTTTCCTCTTTAGTTACTCTTTCATGATCAACATTTAAGAGAGTGTTCCAGATCATCTTAGCAGAGAGGAGATAGTTTCTTCCTGTATCAGTGACCAGAGACTAAAATACTCCGTTTGCAATCTGGAGTAAAGCATATCTGGATTTTTCATTTTCAACAGTTTCTTGGTGCAACAGATGCTAGCCAAAATTTAGCTAAGATCTGGGGGAAAACCCTGGGGGACCATGGTTGACAAAAGTTCCCTTTGTTTTATATACAGTATATACAAGGTAGTGCCTTCCGTATTTTAAAAAAAATGTTTTTAATGGAAGAGTATAGCTTCTAAGAATGGCTCTTTGACCACACAAGACTGTCATCATTTGAGAACTGATCTTGCAAATTTCCAGTCCAGTTTTTAATTAAAAAAAAAAATTGGACAAGAAACTTGCCAGATTGGAAACCATTCCCAGAAATGGAGTCCTGATCTAATCTTGAAGGGTGACTCTGTCCCATAGCAGATACAAAGAAGCATCTACAAATCATGCAACAATTATGACAGAATCTTGTGGAGAGAGAATGATAAGTTGATGACCATTTTATGTAGGGGCAAAGAAAGGAGGAATTTATTATTTTTTCAGTTACTCCTTTATTATTTTTTCCATCACCGTGTATGTGTATGCATTTCTTTTGCCCTATTTTCTCATTTATAATTAAGGTTTTCCACAGAATACATGAGGCATATTTATAAATGAATATTTTGCATGTGGAACATCCTGTTCCAGATACAAACATACGTTTCTTGACAGTCTTGAAACAACATTTTATACTTAGTTCTTAATAGCCTCTTTGTCTCATAGGAAAAAAAAATGTCATCTCTGATTTTTTCTTCTTCCTTTGCTGTTGAATTTTTGTGCACCTGTTAAGGAAGTGAGATGAATTTTGCATCTAAATAAGTTATTCTGCCATCCCACACCCTGTGAATAAATTGCTGGTTTAGTCCCACCTTTCATACCAGACATGCAAATATTTGAGGTCTTAGTATACTTTATTAGCAGCTCTATCCAATAGAAACTTTTGTTGAATCAAGTCTAGAGTTCGGCCTCTCTGGAGAGAGTTAAATCTATTAATGCTACAACTTGGTGCAAAAAGAGCAGCCAATAGATTTTTCCTGGACAGTTTCCACTATGGATTCAGCAGACAAAGGCTGTAAGTAGCCATCTGATTTTCCATTAAGGTAATTGCTAATGTGATTGTTTGCAGAGAAAGGATGCTTCGTACATGTTTCCATTGGAAAAATGATAGCTTTGGAGAGATTAGGCAAAGAACTTCATAGCAAACCCTTCTTGAAGTTAGGACAAAGTTTTACTGTCAGTCTGATAAAACACAGGAGCAATGATATATCTAATGATTCTTCACTGCCCCCTACTGGCTTCTATCAAAACAGAAATTCAGAAAGATATAGATTGAAATATTTTTCAGATCAAGAATTCTCAGGGCTAAAATAGACTAATAATGTCATGAAATGCTCCCCATTGCAGCAGAGGTATCCACAGGGTACGGTTAAAAACACCTCAAGATGGCAACAGCAACAGTTGAATCAAAACTACAACCCATTTTTAATGCACTGTGATTGCACCGTTGACTGCGCCTTGCCTTTTGACCCCACTCCTGTACCGCATTAGTTTTGCTTCTGTATGCTGTGCAAAACCGGGAAAAGTTATCCAAGGATATTATTACATCCCAATGAACCTTCCATTGTTTATAACTACACTGAAACTTGCTCAGCAGGTTCTTTTTCTCCTTAATCTGATTCTTTTCTGCCAGATTCAAGGTATTTAAAAGCCTCTAAGGCTTTGTCACTGGTTATCTTGGGAATAAGGTCTGGTGACCTGTCCTGGAAGGTTGGGAAATGTATAGGAACGCCACCTCCCTTTCTGGGCATAGCCGGCTACCACGGTGGCCACTTCTCTCCCAGGATTTGACTTCTCTGCTTTACGTATAAGCAGTTATTCACACATATTTGGTGGGGGTGAGGGAGAGGCATGTCATTAACACAGTCTTGTAACGGGTAAGAAATATGATGTAACAATGCAAGAGGATGGCCAGAATTTTTTTCTTTTTTCCAACAACAGCCACCACCAAGTCTTCAGCTGGTTCTCCATGTTCAGCTTACTGTAACTTTCTTAAAAAGAGGGAAGGGCCTTTTTATAGCTTTTAGATGGCAGCAATAAAGCTGGACATGCATTCAGTTTTCTGCTGTGAAATATAGGATATTTTAAAGGGCTTCACTTTGGCTGGATCATCCCAGGCTAGCAGTCCACAGAGGTCTCCCTCTAATGAAATATGCCTTGAAATTTTACATGTTATCTCATCTGGATCACTTTCTGAAGGATCTAAGTATTCCTTGGATAAATTTTACCTACACAGGTACCCAGAATACTTTTGCACAGCAAGGTGGCCATATTATTTATTTTTACAAAGCATGTTTTCTAGTTCTTACCTGAAAATCATATTACACTTCTGAGGAGAACTAATACTGTACCTTTATTTTATAACACCATATGACACTGAAACAGCTGGTTTGATATTCAACATAATATGTGCCTGCCCAGTATAAAAAGAATGATGTCACCCTACAATATAGTTTTTTACACAATATGGAAAAGGAGAACAGGAAGTAATCATTGTAGGATGTACTTTAAGAAATTGCCTATATAGAACTTTCCTAAATACTGTGATGGAAAACAAATTATGGTTCAGCATTACACCCACAGATAATACCATTACTGCCAATTGTTTCCCTGTGTGGTTCAGCTAGGATTTATGCACCATTCTAATATGTGTAAGAGAGGGATGAGCAAGGAAGAACCAACAGGAATTGTAAGGGGCGGGGGGAGACAGAGAGAGATTCCAGTTAAGTGAATTCATATTTTAAATGTAAAAACACAAACTAGTTTCAGACATTAAGCTAAGATATGGTTTGATTATTGAGCTGTTTAAAAAAACACAATAGAAGTGTTCACTAAGTCTCCCAGCATGGTCTTCTTCTCATTGCCAGCCTCTGAGTGAGACAGGCTTAAGCTGTACCCTTATTAAAGTTGTACACTCCCCTCTATTCCAAGAATAATGAAAAATAGAGAAGTAAAGGGCTGAGACACATCATGCTTAACAGAGAATGTTGGGCCTTTGAACATTTGTGTATGCTACCTCCATTAGGTCCTGACTGAAGTGCCTATACTGGTTTGCATGGAGGAAGATGTTCCTACTTATAGCAATGGAGGCTTTCCTCCTGTGATAACAGCAGCCCTTGAAAGCTGCTGATTGGAATTGCAGTAGAAAGGAAAGAGTTAAAGCCTCCTTTCTTGTTCCTTCCATCTCCCAACGTCAGAATCCTGAACTGGATTGGGCCGTGTATGGACAGCATCTGAATTAGTTTGGCCCTCAGCAACAATTGATTTGATGGAAGAGCCATAAAATTTTGAGGTAGTTTACCTTTTCCCCTTCATGTATCTCTTCCAGGAGGTTTACCATTGTCATATATAATTGCCATCTAAGAAATTGGCCATAATTTCAAACATGATTGACTTATTTTTCATGCACTCTTTCTGGATATTTTCCTTAGCTAATCTTCTCTGATTTGAATTCCTAGCCTGAAATTTATACAAGCAAGCTACTGCCAAATGCATACTCACACATGTAATTTCCATTAACTCCAATCAGGGTTCCAAGAAGAAAATGCATCTTTTCTAATGTCATGAAACATTTCCACAACTTCTATAGCTCAAATAAAATATTTGAGCGATGCTATCAAAGAAACAATGTACAATGTAAAATGTTATGCAAGCGAAGTTTACTAAGCGAGATTTCAGAGGAAAGAATTTATCCATGTATTTAATTAAAATAAAAGCATAGTTTCCAAACATGGTGATCATCTTAGGTATTTTTGTACTCTACGGTTTAGCAGATTTAGCTCTGCTTTTAAAAAAAAAATGAAAAGACGTACTATAAAAAAATTGAAAAGAAAAATAATCCAGTGTCAAAAAAAAAAGCAAGTGGACAAAAAAACTTGAGGATGCACATCCATATATATGTGTGTGTACATTTATATGTGATCTTAATGGGAAATGCAACATTTTAAATATCTGTGTTCATTATTTGTCCAGAGATGTGTGTACAGGAAAAAAAATATGCTCAATAAATAGTAAACAGTTTTGAATAAAAAGTGTTCTGTCATTGTGGGGTTTCTCAGAGCTCTGCTGTGTGTCATTTTTTGTCAGCCATAGTTATTTCCCCACCATCAAGTGTTCCCTGCTCAATGAAAGCTGAATTTACCTTTCCAAGATGTTGCAAAAACAAATCTAGCAAAAGGGATTAAATGTATGTATCATGAATTGCATGAATTTATATTTACTGAAAAAAATGAACAATAATCTCTCTTTCTGAAAGGATGGAGATGGTCTCAATTTCTTCATTTTTTTTTCAAAAACGTCCAGGCAATAGGACTAAATGAGTTTTGTCGTCAAAGACAGTTAAGTGCCAATTTGCTTACAACCCCACCAAAATAATTTGGAAATACTATTAATATTATCATTAATAATAATAATTAATATACATTAATTAACTCAGTACAATTTCAACAGGGAGGACCACTACTACAGGATTATCTTTGTGGTCAACTCCCAGTGACTTGCTGAAACACATTTAGTCGGATTCTCTGCCACAAAGAGTTCCAATCAGTTTCAATAATGAAATCGTGCTCTCGAAATTTTAAAAAGCATGTCAAGGAGACACGTAATATGAACTTTATATCACAGTGATGAGATTCCCTTGTTAGTAAATGAAGTAGACCCACCATTCTTTAAACATTGTTGTGGATGAAATAATTTGTGCTACCTACAGTAGATATTTTAGGGTAGAATTATTGAATTTGATTCATTTGAAACTAGGTTGGTAGTAGTGACAATTCCTTTTGGAAATATTCAGTAAGAACGGGGCTTCCATCAATAGTTATATCTCTAATTTGATAAAATCTTCTTTTTTCCCATTCCATACATTGAACAAATTTATCCTCATCTAAAAAAAACAAACCCCAAATGACCAAGGGAAAGAGGGAAGAAAAGATCAGGAATTAAATATTGTTTGCATTTTTGCTAACTTCTAAAATAAGTTTTAAATATGGATGTGCAATAACAGATAAGTAGGATTATTAAGTAAGATATTAATTAAAATTAATGGATATTGAAATGTCAGTAAAAAGTGCCACCATCCTAATCTGGTACTAATCCGAGTATTTGATTTCCTAATTACATGAATGAATTGTCTTAATTGAAAACCATGAAATTAGTGTCTTTAAGTGAGGTGCTACTAAACCATTTTGTTTTTTTAAGATTGTTAATTTGCTTAAACCTAGTTTTTTATAGATACAGTATGTATAAATGAAGAAAAATTCATTGTGGTATAAAAAACTAAATAATAGGCAGTATTTAAAACAAAAGTCATTTCTTTAGAAAATATAGTAATTTTAATTGCAACAATGCTACTAAGTAGTCATAATGAAATATATTGCCATGACTTCAGTTACAATTTAATTTTATGCAAAAAAAGATCATACAGTAATTAATATTTTAAGTTTAGAGTGACATATGCTGTAATAATTATTCCAAAATATCTCGTTCTCCCTGGACTAATAGAAAATCCTATAACTTGCTTATGCTGTTTGCTTGATTCTTTATTACTGTTAACTGACATAGCAGAAGATTTATCAAATTAACTTCTAAATCTGCCACTTCAGAGATAACCCTTTTCAATGGTATTCTTCACTAATTTGATAATTTTACAAACATCTGATGACATGATCAACATTTTCAGCACTGGGTTTGTTTTTTTCATTTAATCAAAAATAGGGTTTTCAAATTATATTCCATGGAACCTAGCTTTCCAGAAGAAAAAAAAATCCCTTGAACACAGCCAGGGGCACCCGTAGCAGAAAGGTCGGGGTACATTCACCCACAACAAAATGCCACAGCCACCATTTTGCAGTTGAGTTCTGGGAATTTTTTTTTTATTAATGCTTAACTAGGTAGTACAGCTTGCAAAAAGTTTGCAAATCTGTGGTCTAAAATAGATGCAGTCAAATCTTCAACTTACTTATTCAGAGGGGAGAGAAAAACCCTACTGGGCCAAATGAGATGGACATACTGTACTGTGAAAAAAAATTACAATGAACACAAGGTTAAACATTTTTTTTTAAAAAAAACATAATAAACTTGCTTAGCATTGCAGCCTTAAATCTGTTTTTTGCCACAGTCACATTGGCTACGTTTTCTCTAGTTTACAGCAATATTTCCTACGGCAAAGTGCACGAACAGCAATCCCTGCACTCACACCAGGAAGCTACAGCCCACCAGGCATTTGTAGGAAGTGTTACCATTCAGAAACACATTTCAGCCATTCACAGGTTTGTATTTGTCAGAATGGTATATACAATCCAACTTCTGTTAAGCTCTCAGACAGAGAGAGAGAGAGATGTTATGTCCCTGTGTCTGAGGTTTTCCATAACTTCCACCCCTTGCGCCTTAAAGGAGGAAGGGGGGATTTCTTTATTTTTACATAGTATATATTCTGTGGGGTATTTTTACCTATACAGATCACCAGGAGGCAGTGCATGATTAAACCGGTCATGCACTGCCTCCTGGTGGTCTATATAAGTAAATTCCCAGGTTTAGTGGTCTAACTGTGATAGCAGCTGGAAATATTGCTCCAGAAAGTAAGATTCTTTCTACTCCTCTTCTATACATATCCACTTCTACTTAGAAATAAGCCTTATTGAAATTAGCAGGGCTCCAGTACACAGCACTATGGCCCAACAGCGCAATCTTTTTATTTCCTATTGCAGCCTTAGTTCCCTATAAGGCTGTCTCACAGCCATAAGATTCGAAACCTCCCCATTTCTGCTTTGATTAGGGCAGTGTTGTCCAAACTTGGCCACTTTAAGATGAGTGGACTTCAACTCCCAGAATTCCCTAGCCAGCATGGCTGGCTGGGGAATTTTGGGAGTTGAAGTCCACTCATCTTAAAGTGGCCAAGTTTGGACAACACTGGTTTAGGGTTTTTGTCGATCCTCTGTGCATTCTCATGGAACGATAATGCAGGAAGGATTCCAAACAAACTAGACTAGGCCTGCAACACATGACTAGTACTTGGTGAACTGGAGTCATTTTTGAAAATGTTGAACCTACAGTGTAGAGAAGTGTATTATCACACAACAGCAGCAGATAGATCAGAAAATGATAAATTTCCCCTTTTCGTTGAATTTGGAGGCACTTACTGTCAGTGAATTGGAATGGTTTATTTATTGCCCTGCTTTTGAATGATGGCAGTCAACGGGCACACAACGGCAGTGGTGAAGAAAAAGACAGGTGAGCTGTGTACCGTATTCCCATACAATGCAGCATTTCTCTGTTCTTTGCCTAATGCAGTGTTTTTCAACCATGGCAACTTTAAAATGCTGGCTGGGGAATTCTGGGAGTTGGAATCCAAACCTCTTAAAGATGCCAAGGTTGAAAAACACTGCCCTAATGGATGGGGCCAAAATGTGTTCCCTTCCACTCTGCAGTCCTAGGACAAGTGATAATTACAGCAGAGTATTATTTCTTAGCATGGAAATGGAAATTATTACATATAAGCTATAACTCAAGGTGTTTGAAAATAAAAAGCATTTGAATTTGGAGCTATTTGTTTTAAAGCATTTTATCCATGCTATACAGTATTTATTTTGTTACGTTTATATCCTCTGCAGGTATTTAATCTGATTTCAAAAACAGGCTAAAACAATACTGTTCCAGTGGATGCTTGGCCCTTAGAATGGGGGCTTTGATCTACCAGGTTTGTTTTGTTTAGTATTTTTTGTTTTGTATTATTTCTGTTTTAACATTTTTTGGATTTTATTATGTCCTGCCAGAGTCCTTTAGGATTGTGGCAAGCTATGAATATTGTACAATAAACAAATCTTTACTCTAGGAGCTAAAGGTAGCACGTAACACTTTCTTGTCCAACTTTTCTCTACAGCAACCACTGTGTGAGGAAAGTTGGGCTAAGAGAGAATGAATGACTCAAAGTCACTCAGTGAATCTTGGCGGTTGAGGGATTTGAGCCTGCAACTTTGCAGTCCTAGTCTAACTCTTTAATCACTATACCACACTCTTTAGTGAAAAAATAGCTCTCAGAGTAGCTTAGAAATTGCTCTAATTCTTTAAGTAATCCTTCTTAATGTGACCCACTCTGGGGTAAAAATGGTTCAAAGATAGCATGCTGGCTAGAAGAAAGGAGAGAACCCAAGATAGTTGGGCATTCAGTAGAGTTAGCAGACTATCTCTGCTTCTCTTTTCTCCCCTTTATCCTGCTCGAATAAGTGCTGCAAGGAGCCTTTTTTTTTCAATTGCAACCAATCATTTTGTAATTACTAACTGTGGGGAATGATGCACATCAATTATGGGATGTGCCATGGTGCATGCTACATTTTCTTGGCTATCACTGCCAAGAAAGTCAAAGAACATGAGCACCTTGTGTCCAGTAATGATCAAGCAAGTGTGGACAGCTAGATGCTCACAAATACAAGCTTTGAGGCCCTAAGCATGCAATGAAATGACATTCAACTTTCCCGTCCCCAAAGAAAGAGGTGTTTAATCCCTTTTTACTCAGCATGTCATTAATTGGGGTAGCCAAAAATTAGAATACAGATAATGCATGGGCCACAATAGACCCAGGTAAAGTTGGTTCGGTAAACTAGACATCCCAGGGCTTAAACATGGCATTCTTTCTTGCATAGCCTTCCTAAGGTTAACATGACTTGAGAGACATTTTTAAGAACCCTTCTTATAGGTATTAGAGAATGGTTGATTATTCTCTCTTCTCATTTAGAGGCCCCTTAAAGACAGTCTTAAAACATACGTTTATCACTCAGAGGCTCTTCCAATACCGTTTCATCTTTTTGCAGCAATCTTTGAGAAATTTGCATCCCAAGAGCTAATGAAAGAATAAGTCCTTAGCCATACTAACTTGGAAACTCCTTCATTAATTTACCCAAGCCCTCTAGCTGGATTCTCCTTACATCTATCTCTATTATGTCTTCAGATTTTTAATATTATGCTGCATATCTGCTTGCTATGGGTCAAAAAAATCAAGATGGTGGCCATGACCATAAGATCAAATCCCCATCTCTTTTTATGAGTATTGTGCATACAAAGCACATAAAAAAGGGAGTGGCTTTGACCATATAGTCACAGTTACTGTCCTGACTTTTTGGACATCCCTTCCCTGTAGATCCCACTGCTACGAAAATCACAAGTTCATTTCTTGAGACTACATTTTCCCAATCATGCTCCCTTTAGATGTCTTGGACTATGAATTCCACAGCTATTGGATGAAGTTGAGAAGATGTGTAATCCATGCGTACTAGGATTCTCTCAACTGCTATGGCAGAGTGGAAGGAGTGGTGCACCAGATCATCAATGACTTGTCTGTGACAGTTGATTTTTTTTTGGTAGTGTGCTACATACCACTCTGTCCTCTCCATTTATACTATGCTAGTAGCTATGGTAACTTCTCCCACCCTCTGTGCTCTCCCCATCCAAAAGTGGGGAAAATCTGAGTTAAGCAATCTATTAGTATGTATATTTTGTGTACAGTGTTTAAACTCTGATGCTCATTTGAGCATATTTGAACTTTCTTACCATTTTCTACTTGATCATTCTTAGATCTGTATTTTTCAATTAAACATTAGAGGCAGTGTCAGGATACTTACAGCTTTGACAGATAACACTTTCTTGTAAGGTAGAAACTGTTTGTGAAAATACACAACTAAGTATTTGATGCCACTGACTGGTCAATTTAATTTTACTTTCTTTTAAATACTAGAGTCCAACTGAAATCACGTGAATAGCCAGAATTAGTAATCAAGTCTCATTTCACAAATTAGCATTAAAGTTTCTTTTTATAAAAATTATTTTTAACATTTTAATAGGTACACAGAAATGAAAACAAATAAGGCTGTTCATTTCTTTCCCCTACCTTTTGTAATTGTAATACCTTTTGTAAAAGGTAATCATTTCATCCAAACATACATTATAGCACCAGGCATTATCATCACTATATACTCAGTCCTGTACTAATGCATTGCACAAAAAGGACTACAGGCTCAGGCGTACCCTCTAAAAGACCCAGTTAACTAGGTAAATGCAAACGGAATATTTGTCTGCAGAAAGTTCTCTTAATTCATATACACCCCAATGTTTAATTTATTTGCCTGAATGCTACATACATACATACATACATACATGAATGACAATCTTAGAATATTAGTATAGCTAAGATGGATGTACTCAGCTCAAATAAAAGTACAGTCAAGAGTAGATCATGTTTTTTCTCATTTAGATTTAATAACTAGCTGAGATAATCAACTTGAATGATTCTGACTGGCCCAAAGTCATTTAGTGAGGAAAAGGGGGATGTCTGCTAGTGTATTTCAGTCAGTTAAATCCCTTCAGATAGCCCTCTGTGTGCACACCTGTCTCTCTTCTCATCCTGAGTTTGCTTACTGTGTCTGAATCGGTGACACTATCTGCACGTTCTTCTGTAACGGGTATTTGAGAGAGTTTTCATTGCCATGTTTGGAGGATACACCAAGCTAACTGGTCCAGTTTGATGGGTTTTCCATTTCTCTCCTTTTTATTTTAGAGCCAAGCACTCTTAAGTAATTGTTTTCTTGGTCTGGAGGTGATAACTGAGGTCTTCAGAAACCAACAGTTTGGTAATTTTTGGATTATTCGCTTTGTCTAACCCATGCTGGGAGCTGAGTCACAGTAATTCAGAGATGACCCAGACTTTTTTCCTTAAGTCTATGCTGCTGTATTCACACAAGGTGCTTAAATAAATCAGAGGAGGACCTAGCAGATACATTCACATAACAATAATAATCAGGTTTGGCCAAATCCTAGGTACTAAGAAACCCTAAATTCCATTTGATGCTAGGGACAGAATTTTATATTCTGAATCACTCAGGTTTTTCTCCAAACATCCTTATTTTTTTCAATTTTTAAAATATCCAAAACTAAACACTATCACATTCTAACTAAATCATGCAGGCAAAGCTTGATTGTTGCTCTCTTCTACTTTCCCACTGTAAGGATAAAAGAATGTTAGAAAAACAGGAATAAAAATGAGACTGTGAACAGCTCCCCAAAACATAACTAGAAACATTATTTTAAAGAAGATTCTACAAAAGTAAATGGGGGTCACTGAGAGCACAGTTATGCCTACAATTGTAGAAATGGTGCTCTGCAAAGCAGGATAACCCTCAAGATACAGAGCATCCACTACCTTGTCACTGACTTTACATTTGTTACTGAGAACAAAGGAATAAGAAATATGAGCAGATGAGTCTACTGAAAATCCTATGCAAGTAATCAGCATGATCATAGATACAGAGTCAAGGTGCACTTGCCAGTAGGCCATAAAACCAGCTACACCTGAAGTTACAGACGTAACAGTGAAAGTTACCCACAAACAGGGAACAGGTTTAGGAATCAGCAGCAGGCAAATAAGGAACATTATTACACTGGCAATCACAACCTTTCTAATAGTGTAATAAACTACCGAACGAAACTGATCAAAGTATATAAAAGTTGGATGATAAACCTTTAGTGGTATTTTACAATTCCTAGCAGTATGTCTCAGTTGATTTAAAAGTTGTTTCTTATCTACTCCATTTTTAATATTGACAGTCTGAATGAAAAAACGTGATACTAATATTTCTTTATCATTGAGTTTAACATTCCACTGGGACTCTGGATTTATTGAGAATAAGGTGGGTAAATTTGCAATGAATTTGTTATGATCATCTATATTTAGAGAAAGGTGTTTAGTGACTGACTGATAAATTCTCAGCCATGACTCTGACAAAGACCTATCCGTAAAAGATAAGCTCTCTAGGTCTTTCATGCATTCCTCAAAATCTCTGCGTTCCAAGGGGTCCCAATATGCTATGCTTTCAGTCATAATGACCATAACTTTCGGACCATACTTGGAAAAGTGTTCATCCTCCCAGTCATAATATGGAACGACATAGGAATCATC
This sequence comes from Liasis olivaceus, assembly GCA_030867105.1. NCBI lineage: Eukaryota > Metazoa > Chordata > Lepidosauria > Squamata > Pythonidae > Liasis > Liasis olivaceus. The sequence goes on from CM061351.1 coordinate 17,032,004, forward strand.
TATAGCTACATTTCGAGGATGTAGTTCTTCTGTAATCTGAGTACATCCATAAATGCTAGTACCCAGGTATATGAGATACAGCACTACAACAAATACCTTTGTCCAGATGTGCATAAGAAATGGACCATAATACATTCTAAAGAAATTATTCATGGGATGATCAATTTCAGCTCCAGTGGACTCATCAAAAAATCCTCCTATACAGCACATATTATACATCAGGCTCTGAGTAGGTTCACGCTTCACTTTCATGAATGTCAACCAATGTCTGTTGCTTTCTTCTCTTCTTCCATTTAAAGCAAAGACAGCTCCAAGGAAAGTCAAGTTGTATATGTAACAAAACATGAAAGCTGTTCCTGTGTAGATGCAAAATGACTGTACTGAGACAAAGGAAGCCTCACTTCCAATATAGAAGGCTAAAACATCAGTCAGAGTTGTGATGGTAACTGAAACAGCTGCCTCTGCATAGGTGTCAGCCATTCTGTCCTTGACACTATCCTTCACTTTGGTTTGTTGCCAACGGGACACAAAGATGAACATGTCATCAACACCAACTCCTGGAGCACAGAACAAAGATAATGTATCACTTTTTTATAGGCCAACAACAAAGGTAAAAAACAGTTTCACATCAACATTTATTAGGGAAAGTGTAGGATTCACCTGAAACAGACTACTTGGGATCAATTCTTTAGCATCATAAGCTGAAGTGAAATCTCTGTATTAAGACCATCATAATACAGTTTATAATTCGGTGCTAATTTGGAGAAAAGCACATCTAGTATAAAAATAATCATTAATATGAATGGCACAAGGAAGTAATTCTAGCCATTCCATCTGTAGGAGAGGAAGAACTGATGTCATGATGTGAAGGCATCTGATGAAAAATACACACAAAAGCCAAGCATGCTTCATTGACTGTGAACATTTTATAATTACTTATAAACTACAATAATAGTTTGACTCAAGCTGTTGACTCAATACAAGAAATTAATAATACAATAAATAAACACACATTTGACTCAATCCATAAATTCAGTAAACACACACACACGCAAAGGCTGTTAAAAGAACCAGGCTGCAACCATCAAGATCCAAAAGCTTGGCTGAATCATCAGTAATCCTAAAGGGAAACCAACTTGGCCTCCCAGAAGATAGCATTCCATGATCAACACAGTTGAGATCTTCTCTTGCTCTCTCCAGCGATGGGACAATTAAAACAGATCCACCTGGCAAATCTTAATACATAGAAAAAGCACATTCAGGCAATTGATCAATATCCAAAACTACTGATAGCTTTCATCTTGCACAAGAATCAAGCTGCAATGGAGTAAAATGCAATTTCAAAATCATATTCCTAAAAGTAACTGAGCTGGCGGCCTTGTACACTACCTCCAGAATACAGACCATCATCTGCCTCAATAAAGTGCATTATAAGAATTCAACCAGGATGTTACCTATGAACCACTAAGTATAAAAGGGTGCCGCTGGGGAGGGAAGGGGGGAAGAAATCTCAATTTGCCATTTATTTCTGTAGTGAGCGTAATATAAGAATCCAAAGGAAGAACAAGCCAATGAACAACAGACATCTCTGGAAGAAGGGACAAATGACTGCAGCCCTACTCATGTCTTTTCAAAAACATGTTTTTGAAGCATGGGTTCTCTTACTTTCTTATCAGAATTCAAGTTGTTTCTAAAGATATTTATGCTTACCTAGTATGAGAAATGGTGAATTTACAGTTGTGATAACAAATGGCACTCCACAAAATAACAATAATCCAAAACTACTGACAGTAGATAAGCCTGCTGTCAGCGCCCCAGATGATGCAATCCACACTTTTGTTCGGATACAGTCTAGCCTACAAAAGAGATTAGGAACGTGTAACTGCATTAGAATTTCTGCGGAGCATGTACTAATATCTTTGTCACTGAACAAAACTGGAAAATAGCATGAAAGTATTAATCACTGAACAAATTAGACTACAAAAAATACCTTGAAATAATCCTCATTATAGAAATGTAAGCCTAAACTCTCCCACATGTGACAAGCATTCATTACATATTTACATTTTACTAAGAGAAGAAGCAGGAAGGAAGAAGTACTGCCCCAATCCCAATAAGACAAAATCTCTTTTCTCCAATATTCAGAAAAATAATAAAATCTCTAGCCTATTTTGAACCCAAGGTTAAAGAGAAAAATATTTAGCTGTTCTGCCTATTTACATTCCGTGATTATTATTATTTACAATTTGTCCAGGGAATTCATCAGAATGAGACTGACATTATTAGTATAGTCAGATTAGGAACAGATTAATAAAGCAGGGAAGGAAAGCAGCAGATTGTTACACATCTTCTCTCTTCTAATTGTTCTTCCAACCATATGGCTGATGGCTTCTCACCATCTTATCTTTAATCTGGTGATCTGTTGCTACTTCACAATAAATTGTCCTTCTATGATTTAATTGTGATGAAGCAGGAAGGAACTGGGAGATTAATCTCTCCCAGCTAAGCCTCAAGGTGTACACAGCACCAACATAGGCTCAAGGATTGGGGAAAAGAGATTGCTACTTCCAGTAGGAATGTAGTAGCTTTCTTTAGGCTTCCTATACATTCAAAAGCCCATCTTCTATGTTTCAATCCTGTACTAAATAACCAGGCCACCTAATTCTGCTCAAATGCAAGTTAGTCATTGGGCATGGTATGGAAACCCATACCACGATGGTATGGGTTTCCATACCATGGAATGGTATGGTATGGTATGGTATGGAAACCCAGTGAAGGAAGGTTTTTTTTTCCCTCCTTGGGTTGTCCAACAGCAGAGTTCAGCCTCTTCTATTTGCTAGAATGGGAGGTAATTCTTTTATATATACAATACTCATGGACAATCACACATAAACCTAGTCCTTGCCTTTATCTTATCTAATTCATCAAGCTGCAACAGTATGTATTGTTATAGGGCAGCAAATCATAAATATAAGGACCAAATACACATTCCTCCTACACATGTGCCCCCAATTCCCCTTAACCACAGAAATCACTTTAGAAAGAGAACCTGGAGCAACAAAGGAGAGAAGTGGAAGAATGTGATGAAATGCAAGAAGGAGTTGGAAGAAGATAAACAAATCAGGAAGGAAAGGAGGGAGGGAGGGAGGGAGGGAGGGGGAAGGGGAAGGGGTAACAGGGCAGAATGAGCATCAATAAAAAAGTGTTTTTATAGCCATGATTTCATAGTATGTATTAACTAATAAGGAAATTACATGCTAAAAAAAAGAATGATCTTGCATCTTTCAGGAATGAAGATAAAATGTAAAAATAAAATATTACCTTGCACATGATATAACTGAAAATAACATTGTCAAAAAATATGTGATGGAGATTAATGGTACAACTCTCTGGACAATTCTATCAAATTCTTTCTGTTTGGACAGGGAAGTAAAATAAGTGACCTGCCAGATTGGAGAATATGGAGACAAAAGGATAAAGAATTAATTATATGAATGAAAATCAATACATGAATGGATGGCCCACAGCTTTCTAGGAACTCAGTGTAATTCCTCTGCAGGTGCCCCAAATTCCAGTTCCTCACCTCTACTGGCCAGCTCCTTCCTGTTTTATTAAAGCTGTAACTACTGCCAGTTTTTCTACAAAGCTGTCTCTACAGTATAAGGCCATATTTGTTCTGGTGTCTGTACTGAGGGTCTCTACGCTCACTGGCCGTAGTAATTAGGGATGCCTCAAAGTAAAAATCAGAACATTTGTTAGGACCTCCCCACGTTGGTGAGATGGGCCCTGTCCCTATCTCCCCATCACACCCTGACAAATCTTCCCCCTTGTTCATGAGACATTAGTCTTATCCCTAGCCCTTGATTTATTTAATCTTGTGTTATCGTTTTGTGTACCAGAATAAAAGTAGTTTTCCCCCAAATCTGATATTGTCCCCAAACTGATTCAAAATATGCAAAATCTATAACATTTCACCAGTCACTGTCATAAAGAAAGATCAGCTAATCAGTTACAAGTATGATAAGAGGTGTATCCTAAGTGTTTCATAGTAATACTGACATGCCACCTCTCCTCTGGTCAATGAACAGCTTCTCTGATCATTTCACCTCCACCCAATTACAACAACAGTGATTCTACTAACTGCATCCTACATTCTACTATATAAAACAGTGTTGTGCTCCAGAATCAAGGCAGGCTCTCCACACAGTCACGGCAGAGTCTATCTACCCATGTGAAAGTAGATCCCTCCTTTGTGCAGTATGTTCTACTCTGATGTCTCTCCATGTGTCCCTAATTAAAGTGTCCAAACTGGAATTTGTCACATCCTCAGCAGACCTCACTGCCAAGAAAGCAATGTAAATTGTATACACCTTGGGCCTTTCTCCGCTGCTGAGCTTGTGGGATCCATCCATTCTTGAGCAGCTGAAAACTACACCAGCATGAAATTTGCTGTCCCCGTTATCTGGTCTCTATCCTGCCTCCATTTCATGTCACTGCAATCACTTGACTTCCCTCCAAACTAATAGGAAACAAAACCTAGAAGACTTTATGCTCCTTGAAGCTGCCCTGTGATGGTGTCAGAATAAGGGAAGAAATACTTGTTCAAAAGAGACACAGCTAAGGAAAATGTTGACCTGTCTCACTTGTAGACTTGCGATGAGAAGAATGCAATTTCATGGGGATATGGCAGGAAAAAACAAGAGGTTGCAAAAGTGAAAATGGGAAAAAGGCCTATTGAACCAGTGGTGGTGATGGAATAGTGATTTTAGGGTTAATTTGAAGAAGGCAGCAGAAGGCAGTGTAAAAAAGAGATTTCCACGTCTTGAACGAGTCCAGGGTTTGGGACAACAGTGGTACCATATCAAATTATGGGTGTGCATGTGGAAACTATTTTTATTCCAGTACCCAAAGAGGCAGCATGAGACTACTTCAGTCATGGGCTGGGGACAGAGGGATCCAACTACATAAGGAGGGAATATTAGGATTGTTAGAACATGAGTGTGATGGTGCAAATTACTAGTTGAGTCAAGCCAAGGTCTTAATAAAGCCCCAAGGGAGTCGCCTGGCTGGAATCGCTGGGAAGGGCGACTCAAATCCAGAAACCAAAGGCTCGAAAGACGCAAGCCAGGCCGTGGGCAGCCAAGGGAAACGGGTCCCCGGACAAGCGGCTGCCAGGCAGGGCCACCTCCATGCCTTAAGAGCGGTCAGGTTCAGGGCGCGCAGCACACGCGGGACGCGCTCCAGAAAGGCCTCCAGCCACAGCGTGCTGGCGTCCCGCTGCGTGGTGTCGTCCGCCTGCAGGAAGTAGATGAGGCGCAGCGCTCGGGCCGCGAGCAGAGGGCGCGCAGGCTCAGCGCCCGGGCCCAGCGTGACGCCCCCCAGGAAGAAGCCCAGGAACAGCCGCCCGCGGAAGACCGGGAAGGTGAGGTGCGGCAGCAGCGTCTCGATCTCGGCCGGGTTGCCGCGGACGGCGCTCAGGAGCGGGTTAGGGCTGACGCAGGAGCCGTCGTTGCGGGCGCAAAAGTGGTCGAAGGACAGCCCCGCCACTCGGATGCCGCGCACGGCCCGGTCCAGCGCCAGCAGCTCGGCGAAAGCCGCCCGCGTCAGCAGCGAGTCGCCGTCGCGGGCCGCCACGGCGATGAAGGACGCGAAGGAGCCGTCGGTGCTCAGGCTCTGCGCAGAAAAGCGACGGGCGTCGTCGGTCGGGAAGTGCGCCTGCACGCGGCGCCGCTCCTTCTTGGCCGGGCCCCACGTAGGCGTGAATTGCCTCTCGAGGTCGGTATCGTTATGAAGGGGCAGGAAGACGAAGCCGGTTGCCAGGGCGCCCGAAAGCAGGAAAGGCACCAGGAGGAAAGGCCACGGGCGGGAGCCCACGGAGGCGCCCAGGCCACGGAACGCACGTAACAAGGGGCCCCGCACGCAGTCGGTGTGGAAGCCTCGAGACGGCATCTTCGCCTCTCCTCCCCGGCGCGTCTCTGGGCTTCTCCCGAAGCTTCCCTTCTCTTTCTTGCGAGGGGGCGCTCTCCGTTGCCTAGCGACTGTTCTTCGCTGGGCCGCCTGCCAGGTGGCGCGCGCGCCTCCCGGGGCAGCTCACGCCGCGCTACTTTTCTCTCCCCTTCGCGTGGCTCCGTCCCTGCCGATCGTAAAGGTCGCTATCCTTTCGTGCCGCATCGGACCCCTCGCCTCTCGGGACGCCCTCCGCGTCCTGATCCACTATGAGATGCGAGGGTTCCCCCTTCCTCGGTAGGCGAGGAAGGAGAACACTGAGGTTGCCATCTCTGATGAGGCTTCGCGCTCGCCCTTGCTCGCCCTGAAGTTTTCATGGGCCAAAATAAATAGACCTGCCTGCCGGAAGAAAATGTCTTTCTTCTGCCATACAGCAGACTTTTGGCAAATGAGGGTGGAGTGAAAAAGTGTAAAGTTTCTTTCCTCTCTCTTTTAAAATGCAATTGGCATTTAACCTTTCCTCAGTTTCCCCCAAGTGATAGTAAAACCAGGGAAGAGAAAAATTACCAAAAGACCCACACAAGACCACTCCAAACAAGCCCCCCCCCCCAGTGTGGCAGTTTCAAATGTGGGGCCCACAGATTTGGAAGCTGTGGCGGGGCTTCCCATCCCCACAGGCAGAAGCCTCCATGTTGGCCTTAGCTTTCCTCCTAACCATGTGGCATTAGAATGAAATTGTAGGTTTCAAAAGGTAGAGATTCCCAAGATTTTGTCTGAAGATAGAAGTCAAATGCTGCCTTGATTCTCTTTGGGAAAGGAAAGCTCTGGCAGACTTTCATGATTCCATTATTATACCCTACAACAATAAAGTGGCTTTCCTGAAAATCTTGCAGGGTCTGTTTCCTGATCTGGCCTACCTTGAAGGGCTGACAGGTAGCCTGTGGAAGCAGCACCTTCTAGACTTCTCCCAACTCAAAGACAGGAAGAAAGCACATCAACATGGCTGTGAGAAAGAACCCAATGAATATTCTAAAATCATATATATATATATGTGTGTGTGTGTGTGTGTGTGAGAGAGAGAGTGAGATTAGAGAGACTGGATGCTGGATAGTGTAATGGTTAGAGTATCACCCTTTGATGCGGGAGCCCAGGGTTCGAATCCTGACTGGCATCTACGTTACCAGTAGAGATCCTTGGACAAAGACCCCCTAACGCTTCACCTGCCTACCTTGGATATGAGAGTGACACGAACTAAGTCGTGCCAGCTCAGACGTTGCCTGGATTAACAAGGTCCACGTCAGATGTTGGGGACATCTGACAATAAGTGGGCTACTGGAACAAACCATACATGGACAAGACAAGAGAACCTGGAATTGATGGAATGTTACTACAACAGTAGACCTAATGAGAGGGGATATATGAAATGTATGAGGGAACTGTGGATGGACAGAAGACCTACATCCACACTGAGAAACAGCTAGTTACCCAACATTTCAACATAGTGAAGAGGAAGTTGCTCTTGCAACTTGAGATATACCAACTACATATTACATCCCAGACTCAAAAAGACCTAGAAGAGCAACTGGATGTGCAGCCCACACCTGAAGCTGGAACATCACTGCTACCCACTCCATTACAGAGCACAGCAGCTGATATGAGGCAAAAGATCATGGATACACTAGCTACAGTCAACCCTTGAGACTGATTACCAAGGCTCCGTGGAGAAGTATCATCAGATAGTATGCTAGAAGATGCCAATAGAGCCCTCACAACAAGCCCTACTACCACCATAACTCAAACCAATGAACTGGTATACAGTACAGCCATTGTAATCCTGGAGATGCCTGGCTACATGATCAAGAAGAACAGCAGTACATACCTCCCTTGGAAAATGAGGTTGGCGGCTAAGATCGAGGCAACTCAGAGAGATGTTAGTCAACTGGTGAAACTACAAAAGAGTGTGGAAATTAAGGATAAGACTCAGCTACTGAAAAAATACAAGGGCTTAACTCCATCTGAAGTCTAGAGACTGCTACACAAAGGCTCACAGCACTGGCTACCAGGCTAAGCTGATACCCTAGAGAAACAGAGGCCAAGAAGATAAATGCCCTCTACTCCCAACTGCAGTGCAACAACACAGTGACAGCAGAGCCACCAACAGCAGAAACCGAACAGTACTGGAAGAACATATGGGAGAAAGAGAAGACACATAACACCAGCGCAAAGTGGCTGCAGAACCTGAGAGCAGACCACAGCAATCTCCCAGAACAGAAACCAATCACCATCACAGTAGCAAACATCCAACAGTGAGTCAAGAACATGAGCTGGACAACACCTGGCCCGGACATGATCCACACCTATTGGCTAAAGAAACTAACAGCAGTGCATGAACGCCTAGCAGCACAGATGAACCAGCTGCTAGCAGCAGGCTGCCTTCCAAACTGGCTAACACAAGGAAGGACGGTGCTGATCGTGAAAGATCCCCACAAGGGAACAGCACCATCCAACTATCGGCCAATGACCTGCCTCCCCACAATGTGGAAAGTTTTTTCAGGCATCATAGCCACCAAACAACAGAACATATGGACCAGTACATAAGCACAGCTTAGAAGGGCATTGGGAACAACACCAGAGGCTCAAAACACCAGTTGCTCATACAGGTGAAATTCGAAAAATTAGAATATCGTGCAAATGTTCATTTATGTCAGTATGGCAACTCAAAAGGTGAAACCAATATATGAGATAGACGCATTACATGCAAAGCGAGATATGTCAAGCCTTACTTTGATATAATTGTGATGATTATGGCGTACAGCTTATGAAAACCCCAAATTCACAATCTCAGAAAATTAGAATAGTGTGAAAAGGTTCAATATTCTAGGCTCAAAGTGTCCCACTCTAATCAGCTAATGAATCCATAACACCTGCAAAGGGTTCCTGAGCCTTTAAATGGTCTCTCAGGCTGGTTCAGTAGGAATCACAAGCATGGGAAAGACTGCTGATCTGACAGTTGTGCAGAAAACCATCACTGACACCCTCCATAAGGAGGGAAAGCCCCAAAAGGTAATTGCAAAAGAAGTTGGATGTTCCCAAAGTGCTGTATCAAAGCACATCAATAGAAGGTTATGTGGAAGGGAAAAGTGTGGTAGAAAAAGGTGCACAAGCAGCAGGGATGACCGCAGCCTGGAGAGGATTGTCAGGAAAAGGCCATTCAAAAGTGTGGGGGACTTTCACAAGGAGTGGACTGAGGCTGGAGTTAGTGCATCAAGAGCCACCACACACAGACGGATCCTGGACGTGGGCTTCAAATGTCGTATACCTCTTGTCAAGCCGCTCCTGAACAACAAACAACATCAGAAGCGTCTTACCTGGGCTACAGAAAAAAAGAACTGGTCTTTTGCCCAGTGGTCCAAAGTCCTCTTTTCTGATGAGAGCAACTTTTGCATCTCATTTGGGAACCAAGGACCCAGAGTCTGGAGGACGAATGGAGAGGCACACAATGCATGATGCTTGAAGTCCAGTGTGAAGTTTCCACAGTCTGTGTTGATTTGGGGAGCCATGTCATCTGCTGGTGTTGGTCCACTGTGCTTCATTAAGTCCAGGGTCAACGCAGCCGTCTACCAGGAGATTTTGGAGCACTTCATGCTTCCTTCTGCAGACGAGCTTTATGGGGATGCTGACTTCATTTTCCAGCAGGACCTGGCACCTGCCCACACTGCCAAAAGTACCAAAACCTGGTTCAGTGACCATGAGATTACTGTGCTTGATTGGCCAGCAAACTCGCCTGACCTGAACCCCATAGAGAATCTATGGGGCATTGCCAAGAGAAAGATGAGGGACATGAGACCGAACAATGCAGCGGAGCTGAAGGCCGCTATTGAAGCATCCTGGTCTTCCATAACACCTCAGCAGTGCCACAGGCTGATAGCATCCATGCCATGCCGCATTGTGGCAGTCATTGCTGCAAAAGGGGCCCAAACCAAGTACTGAGTACATATGCATGCTTATACTTTGCAGAGGTCCGATATTGTTCTATTTCCAATCCTTGTGTTATTGATGTCATGTAATATTCTAATTTTCTGAGATTGTGAATTTGGGGTTTTCATAAGCTGTACGCCATAATCATCACAATTATACCAAAATAAGGCTTGACATATCTCGCTTTGCATGTAATGCGTCTATCTCATATATTGGTTTCACCTTTTGAGTTGCCATACTGACATAAATGAACATTTGCACGATATTCTAATTTTTCGAGTTTCACCTGTAGATAGAGCAGTCACCTGAAACTCAAGGTCTAGACAGACCAATCTGACCACAGCCTGGATTGACTCCAGGAAAGCCTCAATGCTACACACATGGGTCTGTGAATGCCTGGCACTATACAAAGTCAACAGGACACTAAGAACTTTCCTCAAGAGCTCAGTGGGACTGTGGAGGACAACACTGGAAGTCAACTCAAGACAGCTCGCAAAAGTGACCGTTAAGTGCAGCATATACCAAGGTGATGCACTGTCCCTGCTACTGTTCTGCATAGATTTGAACCTCCTCAGCCAGATAATCACAAGGTCTGGATATGGATACAAGTTCAAGAGTGGAACTATCATCAGCCACCTCCTCTACATGGATGATATCAAGCTGTATGCTAAGAGTGAACAAGACATCAACTCACTGATCCACCTAACATGGATCTACAGTGAGGACATTGGGATGTCATTCAGATTGGAGAAGTGTGGCTGGATCGTAGTAAAGAGAAGGAAAGTAGTTAAGACTGAAGGGGTGGAACTACCAGTGGGCCACATAGCAGATAAACAGACCAGCTACAAATACCTTGGTATCCCATAATCACATGAGAACCACAATGAGGAAAGAAACACAGCAACATCCAAGTACCACCAAAGGATAAGACAGGTCCTGAAGAGCCAGCTCAATGGGAAGAACAAGATCCATGCCATCAACACGTACGCCCTGCCAATCATCAGATACTCTGCCGGTATAGTGAGCTGGCCAAAGGAGGACATGGTGGCTGCGGATATGAAGACCCAGAAGCTCCTCTCAATGTACAGAGGTTTCCACCCCAAGTCCAACACCCAGAGACTGTACACCAGCTGGAAAGAGGGCGGATGGGGTGTGGTGAGTGCCAAAGCCACTGTCCTGGATGAAACCCAGAACATCCAGGAGTACATGAGTAAAATGGCACCCAAAGACGAGCTGCTGACAGAATGCCTGAGGCAGCAGCGACATGGGAGGAAGTTCTAGCAGAGGAAGTGCCACAGCAAGACAAGACGATGCATGGGATGTACCATCAGCAGATAGCTGAGGTGGCTGACATTGGTAAATTCTATCAGTGGCTGGAAAGATAGCACTGAGGCACTGATCATACCAGCACAAGAACAGGCACTAAGCACCAGATCCATAGAAGCAGGAATCTACCACACTAGACAGGACCCAAGGTGAAGACTGTGCAGAGAGAATTCAGAGACAGCCCAACACATAGTGGCAGGGTGTAAGATGAGGCAGGAACAGCATACACTAAACGGCACAACCAAGTAGCTGGCATTGTGTATAGGAACATCTGCACAGTGTATGGGCTAGACCCTCCCAAGTCCAGATGGGAGATTCCACAGAAGGTTGTGAGGAACAACAGAGCTAAAATCCTGTGGGACAGGCAGGTACTGGCCAATCAACCAGACACTGATAGTAGACAAGGACCAGAAGACAGTAGTGGTGATAGATGTACTGGTGTCAAGTGACAGCAACATCAGGAAGAAGGAGCATGAGAAGCTGGAGAATACTAGGGCCTGAAGGGGGAACTAAAGAGGATGTGAAAAGTAGAGGCCAACGTGGTCCCAGTGGTGGTAGGAACACTCGGGGCTGTGACTCCTAAGCTGGGAGAGGGGCTCCAACAGATTCCAGGAACATCATTCCAGTTCTCTGTCCAGAAGAGTGCAGTGCTAGGAACAGCTAAGATACTGTGCAGAACACTCAAACTCCCAGGCGACTGGTAGAGGACCCAAGATTGAGGAAGACACATATCACCCATAGGGGTGAGAAGGGAGAGAGAGAGATGGAGATGATGGATGGGAATGAGTTCCCCCCAATTCATTATTTTTGTTTATCCAGCAACTCACAGTCAACATTCCCACTAAGCCAGAAAAGCAGATGTGCAAGTCATGTGGTCTTCTGAGAAGCAACTGGGTTGGCCCAAGCAACCGTGGGCTGAGAGAGACAGTGATTTGTGCCTACCATACCTAAGATTTATAAGCTCCCAAAATTATTTTTAAAATTGAGAACGTCCAGTTGAGAAGTTGAATTAAACATTGAGAAGTTCCAGATAGAACTTTGCTTTCCCATTACTGTTCAATTCCTCCTTTGGCAGAAGGTCTGCAGGTTTCCATCTAGTTCTGGAGCACAAACTTCCCCCTCCTCCTCCTTGGCTTTCCCATTTGCTTCATTTTCTTTTGCTACTACTCCATTCCTCTCCCAGCCTGGACCAGGCAGGAGGTGCCGAGGTTTCATTCTAATGCCAGGCCGTTGGGGGAGATGGGCGGCATACAAGTCTGAAAATAAATAAATAAAAATAAAATAAAGAAGCAACACCCCCCATGTTTTTTCCTTGCTTTGCCTTTTTTTTTTCTGCACTGCGTCTCCCCCTCCCCCCCGCCCAATTATATTATCCAGAATTTTAGTTTGAAAAAGAGTGTCCTAGCCTTTCTTAAACCCCAAAAAGGTGCAAAACATTGTACCCGTTCTGACCATTTTGTAAGACGGGCCTGTTGCTGCTTTTGCAAGTTTTTCTTCATTTAATGAAGAATCCCAGCACCTGTAGATCTGGGGGAAAAATATGTTTTGGGAAATGGTGGCTGCCTCCTCATTAAAAAATGAAAAATCAGAAGCAGGCACTACGCTAGGGAAGGGGTCAGGGAAGGAAAAATAGGTCCACTTGCAGGAGTAGGACATTAACGCAGCGGGATTTGCACGAGCCCCAGAAGGTAGTCGGTCGGGCGGAGAACGGCCGCTCTGCCGAGGAGAAAGGCTTTGCTGAGAAGAAGTTGTGGTTGCCGACGCACTGAGAAGCGCCGGGAAATGGAGGGGATGCCGCCCTGCGGCTGCCGCACCAACTGCGTGGAGAAGCCCCTCTTGCGCGCTTCGCACCTTGGGCGCCTCCATGGGCTCCCACCCGTGGCCTTTTCTCCTGGTGCCTTTGGTGCTTTCGGGCGCCTCGACAACCAGCTTCGTCTTCCTGCCCAGATGCCAACCTAACGACCTGGAGGAGCAATTCACGCCCCTCGGTGGCCCGGCCAAATTCGAGCGACATTTCGTGCAGGCGCACTTCTGGACCGACGACGCCAAGAACTTCTCTGCAGAGAGACTGAGCACCCAAGGCGCCTATGCCACTTTCATCGCTGTGGCGGCCCGCGATGGCGACTCGCTGCTGATGCGGGCGGCTTTCGCCGAGCTGCTGGCGCTGGACCGGGCCGTGTGCGGCATCCAGGCAGCGGGGCTGTCCTTCGACCGCCTTTGCGCCCGCAACGACGGCTCCTGCGTCAGCCCCAACCCGCTCCTGAGTGCCATCGGTTCTTGCTCTCCTACAGGTGGAATGGCCAGAACTACTTCTTTGTGCCATTCATATTAATGATTATTTTTATACTAGGTGTGCTTTTATCCAAAAAGCAGTAGTCCTGAATTATACATTATGATGGTCCTGAGACAGAGATTTCACTTCAGCTTATGGGGCTAAAGAATTGATCCCAAGTAGTCTGATTCAGGTGAATCCTACACTTTTCTTAATAAATGTTGATATGAAACTGTGCTTCTGATATAATTTTTTTACCTTTGTTGTTGGCCTGTGAAAAAGTGAAACATATTTGTTCTGTTCTCCAGGAATTGGTGTTGATGATATGTTCATCCTTGTGTCCTGTTGGCAACAAACCAAAGTGAAGGATAGGGTCAAGGACAGAATGGCTGACACCTATGCAGAGGGAACTGTTTCAGTTACTATCACAACTCTGACTGATATTTATCGGTGTAAGCCAACAGGAAAAATAAAAACATTGTTCTTTGTTTTGTAATTGTTTAACAGTTTCTGAGGACATTTTTCCACCAATAATTTATAACATCATATAGGGTCATCCAGCCACTGTTATGGTGATATAAAACATGACTATGCTACAACACAACAATGGCTGAACAACACTTTTAAGAAGCTAAACATACCTAATGAAGAGAAATGGTCTTAGCCTATTGGTTTGCTAGACAAAAATGTCAACATTCTTACAAGGGGCTTGAGTTAAGTACAACTACTTACATTTTAAGTGGGCTTTTTTTATATAGTTTGCTTACTGTTCTCAGTTCCCTATTTAATATTTGTACAGATAATCAGGATTTAATGACTCCCCAAGTTACATTTCATTTTGTGCAATCAAATCTTGCAAATCATTTTGTTTCTCCATTATTGTAACAAGTACCAAGAATCCAACAGAGAATTATTATCAATTTATTGTTCATGGTATTTAAGTGGCAATGTTTTTTTTCTTCTCCCAGTAGAATATATTGGGAGAGACAGCAAATACATGGCACTTGTTCAATATTTTGTACTATCACCAATGTTGCAGAAATGCCTGGTTTTGAGCTATTGGTGGCCTTTACGGATGTGTGCCAGGAAGAATCTGCCACAGTACCTAGCAAATTAAATTGGAGTGGGAGGGAATGGAAGACAGTGAAGCCAATATTGTACAATTGTACAAAATGCTTAGTGCTCATTTTTTTTTTAAAGGCACATATATGAGACGGAAAGAGGGACAGGTCCCCCAGGAAGACTACAGACAGGTATCCCGGTACTGTAAAGAGGCTAAAAAGTGGAGGTAGGTACATAACAGAAAATGTGTTTCTTTTGAACCTGAAACAAAGCATTGCATCCTGGAAGTTTCTGCTGAACTGTTTGGGATCAGCTGTGGTGCAGCAGAAATAAAACCAGAATGTTTTGGAAGTTGGAGGGCTCCTGGAGTGATTTTCTGGGGTGAGTAGAGCAAGGCTAGTGTCTATCCTCCCTTTTCCAATCATTCAGAAACAGTACTTAATCCCCTGGTATTGCCATAGCTTCATCTGCACTGTGAACTTGTTCCTCTCTGCAATGGTTTCAGCAGCTCCCAGCACAGCATACCCGTTCAGCCAGCCTTTTCCCTGTCTTCTTCCCTTTAGCTGCTATTGCCCCTGATGTCTGTGTTTCAGAAGAGGAGAGGGAACTCTGTGCCATGTGTGAGGAGCACATGGGGCATCCCTGATATTACAAAGAGCCACATGACAGGCTAGCCTCTTTTTATCTTTCACTGCTCCCCCCATCACCATAGCATCATAGACACACCATGTAGTGAAGGAACCCCCTAAGCCAGTGTTTGGCTGGGGAATTCTGGGAGTTGAAGTCCACCTGTCAAAGTTGCCAAGGTTGAGAAACACTGTCCTAAGCTGTGGCTTTTTCCTATGCTTATTCTCCCACCTCCACTGCTCAGAACATCCATGTTTCATGCTGTGTCCAAATCAAGAGACCCCTTTCATTCCATGTACAAAGCAAAACAACCAGAACATGTTTGTTTATGCACAGACCACTGAAACCAGCTTTTCAGGGCACAGAATAGCTCATGCAAGGAATGTTTTATATTCCTAGCAAAAAGAAAGTTAAAAGTTTAGAATGAGGTTGGTGAAGCATATCATAAAAAGGCTTCTTTATTCTTTATGTTCAAAACATGAGAGAAATGAATCAGTATACCAGATACTCCATGATGATGACAAACTGTTAAATACTTTAAGTAACAAAGGAAAGGCAGTTACTCAAATCCTATTCTGTATCAGTCGTCTCCAGTACAAGGATGCTGTATTCCACCAAGCATTTATGAATAACAAAATGAAGAGGAAGAATGAAGCTTGACATTGACAGAAATGCTGTTAGGCAATACTTGTTTACTTTGAATTGAGTTTAAATCTTCAGGACCAGATGAATTGCATCCTAGGGTAGTGAAGGAACCTGTTGACAGTCTGGTTAAACTGGGATCACCTTTGAGAAATCCCACAGAACTGCTGAAATACCAGCTGAGAAGAGAAGCCAAATGGCAAACCATTTCTGAATTGTTGCCAAGAAAACTACATAGACGAATCCATGAAGAAATGGGGATCTGAGCCCAATTCCAGGGAGATTTTGCTTTTTCTTGCATGTACATTTACTAATTTCAGTGCAGTAGAAGAACAGCATGTTACTTCACATCAGGTGTACTCTATGTGTGTGTATTTCTGCACAAGAATGAAAAATAGGGAATTTTTTAAAGAACCAACAAAATTGCTGAAAAATAAAACCAAAATGGACAGAAGAGAAACTAACAGTCTGACTGTACAATCTCTTTTTCAGTTTGTTGCCTATTAAATAAAAGTTAATTTAATTTTGTAGAGTAGAACTAAAACCCTGCATCCTTCTTGGTAGGTTGTCTGGGTTAGGAACTGGGACAGTGTTTGATGGTACTCTTAATTTAGTCACTCTTCACCATCTCTAAAGTTACATATATCTCTTCATCCCATAACCCATCTCTTATCTATAAACAAATCCATAAAACATCATCTTTTCAGTCTTGATGTCAGCAGAAAGTCCATGCCAGAAGTAAAACATATCTTGTTTTAACCTTGATCAAATAAACCAACTTTATATTCCTTCCTTTTACTTCTAACAGTCTTAATCTTTAGTTCATTCAAATATGGTCATAGGATTTAATTTCTCTTCATTTCTTCTTTGTTCCATGACACAGAGTTCTTCAAGGCTTTAACAAGCCTCTTTTGTAAAACTAATAAGAAAAAATTATCCAGGTCACTTTCTTGGTTTTTCATTTGTATTTCCCTTTTAAATTTTAAAACCTCAGCCAGTTTCTTTTGTAGATCCAGTGAAACATCTTTTTCTAAGTCATTCTCTTGGTCTATCAGTTGTAAATCCACTTTTGATACCATCTCTATTTTGTCAGATAAACTTTTTTCTACATCTGTCATTTCTTCAATAACATGGACACAGTCTATCCATAGAAGGAGACATCATTACTGACCCTAACTCTAACCCAGAAGTCTCCTCCTTGCTGGTTGTTAAGCTACAGTACCTCTGTTTCTGAAATCATTGCACAGCATTGTTGCCTTTAAAACTCAGGCAACCCAAGTGGCGTGGAGCTGAAGACCTATTCCCTGAATTTGGGAGAGAAAACAATTTTTCCTTTGCAAAGGTGGCGTCTTAGCCTACCAGAAAATACAAACCACCCAGTAATTCAGGCAAAGCAAAAAGCATTTATGGGGGTGGGGGTGTCAAGCCTTTTTATAGTGTACAGAAACAAATGATACATACATTCAGTTATATGTGAAACATCAGAAAACAAGTAAACAATAAAAGGCACTGATTACAAATGAGAATTGAACAATAGAAAACATTAATTACAGATAATATTCCACAAGCAGCAAATTTATGGGCTACATCACTTTTTTTTCCAGCCAAATTTATAGTTTATAACAGCATTTCTTAATTTTTTTTCTCTCAGGACCCTTTCCCACTTTTAAAAATTATGGAGGACCCCAAAAGAGCTTTTGTTTGTCTGGATGATATTTATCAGTATTTTTTGTTGTTGATAATTTTGATTTCACAGACCCCTGTGAGGGCCTTGGGGGACCCCCATGGGTCCTAGGATGACACTTTAAGAAACACTGGTTTATACTATGCACAGGATGAAGCAGATCCTTGTGACTGTCCTACAATCAGCATCACTGGATGATCCTATTATTATTTCCAGATGGCAGGAATGGGATAAAGGAGGAGAAGAGGTTAAGATTCCCCGCCTGGGGAATTTAAAAATAAACATATCTGCACAAGAACCACCTAAGCAAGGGGCAGAGTAGGCTACAGGCTCCTTCGCCAAAGGACCGGGTTACTCCAGCCCAATTTCCCCGCTCAGGAAGCCGCCCCGCGTATGTCGGGAGCGCGAGGGCAGCCGCGCCAAATGGAATGCCCTCCGCTCCTGCGAGTAACGGTCGCTCAGCCAGAGAACGGGAGAGGAGAAAAAGGCGCGGAAACGGTCGCGCCGGGACCCGGAGCGAGGAGCCCCGGCTTGGGAGCGGCTGAGGAAGGTGAAGATGCCGCCCCGCGGCTGCCGCACCGACTGCGTGGAGAAGCCCCTCTCACGCGCGCTCCGCGCGTTGGGCGCCTCCGTGGGCTCCCACCCGTGGCCTTTTCTCCTGGTGCCTTTGGTGCTTTCGGGCGCCCTGGCAACCGGCTTCGTCTTCCTGCCCAGACGCCAACCTAACGACCTGGAGGAGCAATTCACGCCCCTCGGCGGCCCGGCCAAATTCGAGCGACGTTTCGTGCAGGCGCACTTCCGGACCGACGACGCCAAGAACTTCTCTGCAGAGAGACTGAGCACCCAAGGCGCCTATGTCACTTTCATCGCCGTGGCGGCCCGCGACGGCGACTCGCTGCTGACGCGGGCGGCTTTCGCCGAGCTGCTGGCGCTGGACCGGGCCGTGCGCGGCATCCGAGTGGCGGGGCTGTCCTTCGACCGCCTTTGCGCCCGCAACGACGGCTCCTGCGTCAGCCCCAACCCGCTCCTGAGCGCCGTCCGCGGCAACCCGGCCGAGATCGAGACGCTGCTGCCGCACCTCACCTTCCCGGTCTTCCGCGGGCGGCTGTTCCTGGGCTTCTTCCTGGGGGGCGTCACGCTGGGCCCGGGCGCTGAGCCTGCGCGCCCTCTGCTCGCGGCCCGAGCGCTGCGCCTCATCTACTTCCTGCAGGCGGACGACACCACGCAGCTGGACGCCAGCACGCTGTGGCTGGAGGCCTTTCTGGAGCGCGTCCCGCGTGTGCTGCGCGCCCTGAACCCCACCGCTATCAAGGTATGGAGGAATTAGGAAAGGCACTTCCCTCTTCCCCCGTCTTTTGGTTTGAAATGAAACCTGTGTACATACTACATCATGCTATTCCTTTTGAGAATAGGCAGGTTATGAAAACACTAATAATTCCTAAGCAAATATTCTTGCCAACCTTCCTTGCTTCCAGCACCACGTGCATACAACAGTTGTCTATTGCCTTTTAAACTTCTCACCTCTCTTTTTGAGGATCTCCTCAGTCTCCTGCAAAGTTTCTTGTCCTCTTCATCTATTCACTTGACTTGCTTCGGCTTATTCACTCTTTCTTCATATATATTTTTAATAGTTCTATTCCATTTATTGTCCCTGTATAATTAAACCATCTCAGCACCCATTTTTTTAATGCGGGTTGCGTGACAGCAACTTCAATAGTGAAGAGATGGAGACTGCTTCTCCTTCAGAGACAAGCCTCCACCCCTCTACATACCTGATCGACATGTGTAACATCATCAAAGTATTTCTGATACACCTACCCATAAATATATTAAACAACAACATCTTTGTCATACTTCCTGCTCAATGTCATGCTATTCACAAAGCATTCCATTTAGTCTGAAATGCTTTACTTCCATAATTCCAGCATTCAGCCACCAGCCAACATTCTGTTTGTGCAAATGTTCCATCGATGGAGCCTACGCTTTCTCTAAATCAACAAATGTGTAGCAAACTTTCTCACATCCATACATTTCTCAATGATCCCTTGAAAGCCAGCATCTGGTCTGTATATCTCTTGCCTGGTCTAAAGCTATACAGTCACAATAATGGCATTCTTCCAATTGTCAGGCACAAATTCAGGCTTTACACAGCTACTTTATCAAGAGCATTATTTAAATTAAGTGTAATGGAAAGAAGGAATAACCTTGAGGAACAGTAGGAAGAGCCACAACCAAGACAATGGTCAGATAAAAGAAATCTGAGTCCAGGCCAGAACTGAAACCTCAGTAAGTGAGTAAGCATCTCAGACCCTTCCTAGTTCTCATGAAGATGAATGGAAGGGGGAAGCGCACTGAGACTTGCAAGATTGATGTCAGCCCTTCAAGGTAAACCAGACTAGGAAACCAAAGTCATGCATGCTAATACTATTTTTATTATAAGGTTACAGTAACAGAATCTTGCAAGTCTCAATGCACTTCCCCCAGAATTCTGCCCATTACATCAAGCAACATTTGGTTCCAATAATAAGTTAAAGCCTCTGTTACTCCCTCCCCTTTTTGTTTGCAATGGAACTGCCATACATTCATGCTTCATTAAAGTCAATCCATTGCTATTCTCTTTCTTGCCCCTACCCCCAAGTACTGCAGTGCTTATACTGTCCCCACAATCCCACTTTTGTGCAACCTAATGAAAGCATGATAACTCAAAGCTACAGAGCTGTGAGGGAATCCTGCACAAAGTCTCAGGAAGCACAGCGTTCAGGCTGCTTGGAGCGGGCATACAGGTTCATTGGCAGACTCAGTGTAAAATCCTTTAGGAAAAAGCCCAGGAAGAGTAGAAAAAATTAAGCAATTCACAAGAATCAGACTTATAGCATCACTGCACTCTGTAAGCAAACTACATCTATCTTTAAACATTTGTCCAGTTACATCATCTAAGCCTACAGTCTTAGCATTTTTTAATATTCTCAGATTTCTTTTCATCCATCTTTTTCTCTGACACTAACATTTGTTCCATTCATTTCAGTTCTACTGTTCAACATATAACTATCATATAGCTATCAGTCCTGTGCAGATGTCTAAAATATTCTTCTAGCATTTCATCATTTCAGTTTCATCCCAAATAATTTCATTGCTTTTATTAATTCCATTCATTCAGTGCCCCATGGTCATATGATCACCATTTGTGATCTTCCCTGCTGGTCACAAGTCATTGGGGTAAGTCTCCTCCACCCATGCACCCTCCCCCAGCCCTTCTGCGCTTGCACCAGCCACTCATGCACCCCCGCGCACCCTCACCACATCTCCCTTGCTGCGCCTCCACTCCACTCTCACACACCCTTGCCACCCTCATGCACCCTCCCTGAGCCTCCCCGTGCTTCCCTTACATCCTCACACACTCCCCAAGCCTCATCATGCAACCCTTGCGCATCCCCGTGTACCCTCCCTGAGCCTCACCATGCCTCTCATGCACCCTCGCACACCCTCCCTGACCCTCACCACGCCTCCCTCACACCCCTCTGCACCCTCTCTGACCCTTGCTGTGCCTCCATCATGCACCTTCCCAGAGCCTTGCTGTGCCTCCCTGGCACCCTCACACACCCCCGTGCACCCTCCCTAAGCCTTGCCATGCCTCCCTCCCATCCCTGTGCACCCTCTTGCACCCTCCCCCACCCAGCAGCAGCCGCCACTTACCTCCCTGTTGGCCTGCTTGCAAGCTGCCTGGGACTTGCAACTTCCTGCCAACTTTCCTACTGATTTAATTGTGGGAAGCCGGCAAGAAGTTGCCTCACCTAATTACTGTGGGATTTGGTTAACGAGGGCAACCGGGAATGCAGGGATTGCCGTCACTAAGCGATGCAGTGTGTTTTATGACCGCATTGCTTAGTGATGAAAATTCCAGTTCCAATTGCTGACATAAGTCAAGGACAACCTGTAAAAGTTTCTGCTAATTATTCTTTGTAATATATTAAAGCATACTAAAAAAATGGATAGTAATAATGAAATTTATTTTTTCTCAGCCTATTTTTAAATCCTTTAGATAATTAAAATATATTTTAGAAGGTAAAGTAATTGAAAGCTTATCTTCTTCCTTCTCTCCCTCCTTCCCCCTCTAACCTGGCAGGTAGCCCATTTTACCTCACTGTCAAGACAGAAAGAATTTGAAAAACTTGCTAAGGGTGTGATCCCATTGGTCTCCATCGCATATCTTTTAACAATATTATTTTCAATTATTTCATGTACAAGGTAAATTTTTCCTCTCTCCTGCTCTCATTATCTGTGTATTTTTCTAATTGAATAAAAAGTTTCCATACTTTCAAAAGTCTATAATTATATTTATATACAGTGGAACCTCGGTTCACGAATTTAATTCGTTCCGCGACTCTGGTCGCAACCCGAAATGGTCGCGACCGGAATCAAATTTTCCCATAAGGTTCAATGTAAATACAGTTAATCCGTTCCGACCCCAAATTTGGTCACCAACTGATTTCTGGTCACGACCCGAGTCAAATTTCCCCATAAGGTTCAATGTAAATACGGTTAATCCGTTCTGAACCATGTTTTTTTTTTAAAAAAACCGCAAAAATATGACACAAAGTACAGTATGAAGAGAGAGAAAGCTAACCTTGCTCGGGAGGGAAAATGGCCGTGCTTCCTGCTTGGAGGGAGAGTCCCCTCCCTACAGGAAGTCGCGACCACGTGACACGGGAGGGAAAATGGCCGCGCTTCCTGCTCGGAGGGAGAGTCCCCTCCCTACAGGAAGTCGCGACCACGTGACACGGGAGGGAAAATGGCCGCGCTTCCTGCTCGGAGGGAGAGTCCCCTCCCTACAGGAAGTCGCAACCACGTGACATGGGAGGGAAAATGGCCGCGGATCCTGTTCGTCACCCGATCTGGCGTTTGCGACCGGAGGTAAATTTTTGCGGCCTGAGCTGGTCGTGACCCGAATTGTTCGTGAACAGATGCGTTCGTGAACCGAGGTTCCACTGTATATATATAAAATTACATTATTATAGATAATTAGCTATATCAAAAAGGAATTCTAAAGACGCATAACACCAGTGCAAAGTGGCTGCAGGACCTGAGAGCAGACCACAGCAATCTCCCAGAACAGGAACCAGTCACTATCACAGTAGCAGACATCCAACAGTGGGTCAAGAACATGAAGAGCTGGACAGCACCTGGCCCAGACATGATCCACACCTACTGGCTAAAGAAACTAACAGCAGTGCATGAACGCCTAGCAGCACAGATGAACCAACTGCTAGCAGCAGGCTCCCACCCAGACTGGCTAACACAAGGAAGGACAGTGCTGATCATGAAAGATCCTCACAAAGGAACAGCACCATCCAACTACCGGCCAATAACCTGCCTCCCCACAACATGGAAAGTTCTATCAGGCATCATAGCTGCCAAGCTACATGACCATATGGGCCAGTACATGAGCACAGCTCAGAAGGGCATTGGGAACAACACCAGAGGCTCAAAACACCAGTTACTCATAGATAGGCAAGTCACCTGAGACTCAGCGTCTAGGCAGACCAATCTGAGCACAGCCTGGATTGACTACAGGAAAGCCTATGACTCAGTGCCACACACATGGATCTGTGAATGCCTGGCACTATACAAAGTCAACAGGACACTAAGGACCTTCCTCAAGCACTCAATGGGACTGTGGAAGACAACACTGGAAGTCAACTCAAGACAGCTTGCACAAGTGGCCATCAAGTGCAGCATATACCAAGGTGATGCACTGTCCCCGCTGCTGTTCTGCATAGGCTTAAACCCCCTCAGCCAGATAATCACAAGGGCTGGATATGGGTACAAGTTCAAGAGTGGAATCACCATCAGCCACCTCCTCTACATGGATGACATCGAGCTGTATGCTAAGAGTGAACGAGACATTGACTCACTGATCCACCTGACACAGATCTACAGTGAGGACATTGGGATGTCATTCGGACTGGAGAAGTGTGGCAGGATGATAGTAAAGAGAGGGAAGGTAGTTAAGACCGATGGAGTGGAACTACCAGTGGGCCAATAGCAGACATAGAGACCAGCTATAAATACCTTGGTGTCCCACAGTCACATGGGAACCATGAGGAGGAGGCAAGGAAGACAGCAACATCCAAGTACCACCAAAGGATAAGACAGGTCCTGAAGAGCCAGCTCAATGGGAAGAACAAGATCCATGCCATCAACATGTATGCCCTGCCAGTCATCGGATACCCTGCCAGTATAGTGAGCTGGCCAAAGGAAGACATGGAGGCTGCTGATGTGAAGACCCGGAAGCTCCTCACAATGTATGGAGGTTTCCACCCCAAGTCCAACATGCAGAGACTGTACACCAGGCGCAAAGAGGGCGGATGGGGTGTGGTGAGTGTCAAAGCCACTGTCCTGGACAAAACCCGGAGTATCCAGGAGTACGTCAGTAAGATGGCACCCAAAGATGAGCTGCTGAGAGAATGCCTCAGGCAGCAGCAGACAAGACAGGAGGTTCAAGCAGAGGAAGTGCCATGGCAAGACAAGCCCCTGCATGGGATGTACCATCGACAGATAGCTGAGGTGGCTGACACTGGGAAATCCTATCAGTGGCTGGAAAGGGCTGGACTAAAGGACAGCACTGAGGCACTGATCATAGCAGCACAAGAACAGGCACTAAGCACCAGATCCATAGAAGCAGGGGTCTACCACACCAGACAGGATCCAAGGTGCAGATTGTGCAAAGAGGCCTCAGAGACAGTCCAACACATAGTGGCAGGGTGTAAGATGCAGGCAGGAACAACATACACTGAACGGCACAACCAAGTAGCTGGCATTGTGTACAGGAACATCTGCACAGCGTATGAGCTAGACCCCCCCAAGTCCAGATGGGAGATTCCACAGAAGGTCATGGAGAATAAAAGGGCTAAGATCCTGTGGGACTTCCAGATCCAGACGGACAGGCAGGTACTGGCTAATCAACCAGACATCGTGGTAGTAGACAAAGACCAGAAGACAGCGGTAGTGATAGATGTAGCAGTGCCAAGTGACAGCAACATCAGGAAGAAGGAGCATGAGAAGCTGGAGAAGTACCAGGGCCTGAAGGAGGAAATTGAGAGGATGTGGAAGGTAAAGGCCAAAGTGGTCCCAGTGGTGGTAGGAGCACTCGGGGCCGTGACTCCTAAGCTGGGAGAGTGGCTCCAACAGATCCCAGGAACAACATCAGAGCTCTCTGTGCAGAAGAGTGCAGTGCTAGGAACAGCTAAGATACTGCGCAGAACCCTCAAACTCCCAGGCCTCTGGTAGAGGACCCGAGATTGAGGAAGACATGTACCACCCATAGGGGTGAGAGGGGATTTTTTTTTTTAGATAATTAGCTATATCAAAAAGGAAATCTAAAAACGATCAAATTGTAACTGTTTTTGGAGCAAAAGATGCACTTTCCATTAACATTTTTCAACAGCACTGTTAATAAGAAATATCCTGCCAGTACAATCTTATATATGACTGTTTAGAAGTGAAGTCAATAGAATTCAATATAACTTACTCCCAAGCAACTGCACGGGACTACAGCCTTAGCAATACATAACTTTTGATCCTCTAAAGACTTATAGTATTCCCCAGTAATGCCTATAATTATAAACAATAGGACTGCAACAATCTGTGTAATTAGTGCATGAGCGACCCCAGATCTAACAGATGTGCTTGTTACAAATAGGCAGAGACTTAACACAGGCAGATGTAGTTTATTTGCCCATCCCTAATCCTAACCTATACCAGTCCCAAGGAATGGAATCATAGCTCCTTTCCTAGGTTGCTGGCCAAATTGTGCAAGGGGTATAAGTTACTTAGCCAGAATTTGATGTGAGACAAATGAGTAATGAAACAAAAGGACAGGCACTGAAGAAACTGTCAGCCTCACTAGGTAGACCAGACCAGGAAATCAACTCCACATGAAGGTGAAAACTACTTTTATTGAGACTGGCTATAATAACAGAATCTTGCAAAGCTGATTGTTCTGTACCTCTTCCTCCATTTTATATTCCAGTGAATTAGACAGTTGACTGCCTGAGCCGCTTTCAAATGTTGCCTTGTTGTGGAATTAAAAAATGCCTTAGTCCCTTTTGCCTGGGCAACAGATTGTGTTTATCTCCCTCAGGGTCATCTTCCTTACTCCCTACAGAAATGAAAGAAGAAGGGATCTCAAGTGCAAATTTAAAAAATGCTACTATTCGGCCGGACGTGTTTTGGAAAACGTGTTCCTTTTTGAAGAACACTGTATTACAGAAACAAACTAAATGTTTTTGTTTGCCTTTTTAATAAATATTGTTATAACTTATGTGTGTTTGCAACACATTTTAGTATTTATTTTTGTTTCTGTTTATACAGTGCCCTTAAAAAATAATACATTTTCCAAAACTTGTCATACCATTTATTTGCCCTTGGGATTCCTCCCTCTCTCTTTCATTTAATGTGAGTCAAAGGAAGAATTTCCAGTTCATCATTTGGGGGGAAAATGTAATTTTTTTTACATTTCCTCTCAAGAATTTACTTTTGGAATTGTTACAGATGGGTGAAATATACATTGTCAGCACAGTTCTATACAGATATGCTTAGAAGTCGGTCCCATTGAGATCAATGTGATTAGTCCCAAAGTACGCATCAGTATTCTTGAATGTAATCAACCTATACTTCCTCTTTTCAAGACAGCAATGGATGGCACTATGAACAAGTTTTCTTTCCCACAACCCTATGTGAAATTTGAGATTCTCTGAATCCTGTGTATGGAAACAGTGTCAGAAATATAGGTAGTCCCCAGTTTAAGAATGAGTTCCATTCCCAAGGTCTGTCCTTAAGTCAGATTTGTACGTAAGTCAGAACAGTATTATTGTATAATACTGTATAAGTAGTATTGTGTAATGAATTCAAACATTGCATATTTAACTTGAATCATTGTGTATTTAACTCAAATTTTACTAGTAGGCTCCATTCTTAACTATGGGTTGTCTGTAAACCGAGCATTCTTAACCCAGGGACTACCTGTACTTGATCTGTGAGTCCTTTTCATGATCTGAATTGCAAATGCTTGCTATATTTATTTATTTTATTTATCTATTAAACTTATCCCCGCCCATCTCCCCCCAATGGGGAGATGCACTAGGGGCTACAAATAATTCTATGAAATATTTTCATTACCTAAAGTAACTTGATATATTTCTGAGATTGTGAATTTCCATTTCTAAAATTAAGTATATTTCTGTTTATGCAGGTTCTACAAAATTTCTTTAATATTTAACAGCTGCATGTGGTTCTCTAATTTTGTTCAAGTTGGGAGATATTAAATGTACAATGAAACTCAGAATCTACTGAACTGTTCTCCATCCATTTTATAGGCTAGATTGTGTCCGAACAAAACTCTGGGTTGCAATTTTTGGAGTGCTTTCAGCAGGCTTATCTGTCCTCAGCAGTTTTGGATTATTGCTGATTTATGGGGTGCCATTTGTAATCACAGCTGCAAATTCACCATTTCTTATACTTGGTAAGTAATAAATGTATTTCTTGCTTTGAACTTTCAACAGATGTATATGAGCTAGAAGTTCCATCTCTCCCAACTGTATTTCTCCTTAGCTCTGGTAGGCATTCCAGATTTCTCTGTAGCTCGTTCTCAAGATCATCTTGAGGTTACAGTCTTATATAAGAAATAATTTTTCCTGACATAATCTTTTGAGCTCAGTTGTACATACTTACGTGAACTTACGTGACTGTTACTCATGAATTGTACCACCCTAGTGATTTCTTACTTTTGATTTGCTTACCACAAAGTCTGTGACAAACTGATCTTTTTCTCATCTGTATCTTTCTGTTTTCCCTGGTTTCATTCTGGCCAAACCATTTCCTCCTTCATTACCCACTTACTTTCATCCAAACTGGATGTTTTCTCATTTCCTGACTTTTTACTGTTGAGATACAGTAGAATTTTTTTCCTTCAATCACAAACTGTATTCAGATTACTTATGAATGTTGGTTGACTTCTACTCAGATATTATATTCAAAGAGAACCATAGCATTTTATGATATGTACCGTATTTTTCTGACTATAAGACAATACTTTTTTCTAAAATCCTTACCCTAAAAATTGAAGGGCGTCTTATTTAAGGAAGTCAGCCGAGGCAAAACTGCCCATACTTTGCAGGCAGCTTCCTCCTATTGCTAGCCTCCAATCATGAGTGAAATAGCTTGTCTCCCAAACAGACTTCCTCCAATAGTGAGCCTTATGTAACTGATGTCAGCTGATGC
The DNA here is from genome assembly GCA_030867105.1 of Liasis olivaceus. Classification (NCBI taxonomy): domain Eukaryota; kingdom Metazoa; phylum Chordata; class Lepidosauria; order Squamata; family Pythonidae; genus Liasis; species Liasis olivaceus. Next base: position 17,059,819 of record CM061351.1, read on the forward strand.
TGAACAAACCAATTAGAGGAAGGCTTTTGCAGAGAGAAGCTACTTTGCAGTTTCACTCATGCTTGAATGTAATCAGTTATGCAAAAGAGCCTGGAAACAGAGCTGCAGAGAGACGGTTTGGACCTCCTCCCACCGAGTGTATCAGGTAAATGTTAACTAATTACTAAATAAAAATGTGTTCTGCACTATCTTTAAAATATTGATTTCTTAATTTGGGGTTGGAAAAATGGGGGTCGTCTTGTACATGGGGGCGTCTTATTGTCAGAAAAATACGGTATATCCAAGTACAAAATACATACAGATAATCCTTGTTTAACAACCGCAGTTGGGACCAACTCTGTTGCTAAGCAACATGGTCGTTAAGCGAGATCTCACATGACCTCAACTTGCGATTTTACTGCTGCCTTCTCCATTGACTCTGCTTGTCAGAAGTTGGCTGTGAAGCATACAAATGGCGATCACGTGACCATGGGGATACTGCGATGGTTGTAAATGCGAGGACCAATTGTAAAGTTACTTCTTCAGTGCCATTGTAACTTTGAACAGTCTAGACAGGGCAGGTGTTAAGCAAGGTCTACCTGTACTGCTCTGGGAAATATGAATGGCACTCATGCCCATATCTTAAAGCATCCTTCAAAAGACTAAGAATGGAAGCAAGTGGGACAGAGACTGGGCAAGTCAGTAAAAGATAAGTAGGCTATGGGCAAACAAGTAAGAGGACAAGTGGTAATACATGTAAGAGGATGAGGGGACAAATAACTGAATAGGCAAATGAGAGAAAGGCAGGTAGGTAAGGCACAGGTAAGTAAATATACAGACAATACATGGGCAAATAGAAGAGGCATGTGGGCAAGTGAGTGAGCAAGAGTTTGAGTATATTTGATTTTGTGTTTGTATGCATTTTTGTGTGAATTCAGAGTCTAAAAGACAACAGCTACGAGGATATATTTATTGCTGTGTTTTGTGGGGAAAATCCATTGCTGTCTTTTTTATCTTTTTTTTTTTAATAGGTAATATGTGTGAATGGTAGCAATTGTGGCCATTTGCTATTTGTAAAAAAACATTTTCCCCCATTTTTAAAAAAAATGGCTTTGTTGTGCATTTAAATGATTTGTGTTGATTGTTGCTAAGGGGATTTCTGCATCCTTTTCAATCTTTTGGTTGGCACTCATGATGAGGTTTAAATTATGCTTAACTTATTAGTATGCTTATAGGATCTTTATTCTGGAGTAAATAAATGTAGATCAAAGGAATACTTTTGTTTTATAGGTCAGAGGCATTCCGGAACAGCGTTGATTTTCACTCTTGACTTTTAACTTAATTTCTATTCAATAAATTCCTGTCAGTACCTGATCCCAAATTACAGTTAACACAAAATGGAAATGTTCGGCCCAGCCTCATTAAATGTAATGATAGCAAGTCTGCTATGAAAACAAATCAATAGCCTCTTTCTCAGCAATGTGTTTGATCTCATCCAGACATTTTTGAAAGAAAACTATTTTCTAGATCTGTTTCAATCATGATATGGGCCTGGTTTTAGCACTGAAATTGCCTTGATTGCCCTGTGTTTGCAGGAGAGAGAAAGACAGAGAGAATGTAATCCTCCAATACTTTTCAGTGGTCTTCAATAACATCAACTATATACTTTTGGAGAAGGTTTTAGAATTAAGTGCGTGAGAAAAAAATTACAGCTGTTGGCATTCATGATTAGACAGCTGCTTTCAAAAAGTGGTGCTAAGCGATTTCTGGCTAATTGCATATCATTTACGCTCTGGGATTCTAAAAGGTTATATCATATTCCTTATTCTTTTCAATATCTACATGAACCTGCTGCATAAGATCACTGGAGATAGAGAGTAAGTGCCATCAGAATGCTGATGACACACAGCTATCTCCTTTTCATAAGATCCCACATGAGGGAATGGAAATGCTTAATCAGTGGCTGGATGCAATAATGGACTGGATGAGGGCCAAGAACCTGAAGAGGAAGTCAGAGGTTCTGTTAGTAGATGTCTTACCAGTCTGGGTGAGTGATGCTCACTGTATTCTGGAGGGGGTTAGGGCAAACCATTATTCTCACTGGTTTGCCATTTGTTTCTAGTCCTAATTCAAGAAACTAGCATTAACTAGTGCTTGGGATTACAGTATCTGAAGGAATTGCCTGTTCCCATATGTTTTTACCTGTAGAGGAGTACATAGATAACATTGAAGAAAGAATGCAAGAACTGTTAAGTGTACATCAACTTAGCCCTGGGAAGGAAGAGGGGATGAAAAAGAAATTCAAGGTAACCCCAACTAGATTCTGTTTGGCATCAGAGGGGGCAGAAGGAAACTCTGTCAAGCTTTCAATATTACATTATTATACCCTCCAACAGTACAGCAGAGTTCCAGTGGTCTTTGTGGAGTCTGACCTGGCCTATCTTGAAGAACTGACATTACATAACCATAAGATTGTCCTTAGAAGTTCTATTGCGGGGTGCCTTCCATTTTGAGATGTAATAGATGGCTACATAGCAGTGAGCTTTTTCAGTGATTATCCCCCCATCTTTATAATAACTTGCCCATAATTTTAAAATGTATTACATTTATAACTTTTGTGTTGCATTTGGGCTTTTAACCTAATTTTCTTTCTGCTGTCTTCTTTAATTATATATGATACATGTTATTCACCAACAGTTTTTACTTTTAAAAAATGACTTTACTATGTTGTAAACTTTGTTTTGAAGGGCAACATATAACATTTGAAAAAGAGTAAATACACTAAATTGGCTCTCTCACTGTGATGTCCTGTTTTAAATTACCATTTTAAAGATAAATTGAAATTGAAAGGTAAATGTAATTAATCCAAAGAATGAAAAGAAACAGGGTTATATTGGGCTTGGGAATATTTTTTTAAGAGCAAAATAATTCTGATATGATTTATTTAATTGTTTTTATCCTACCTTTATTTTTGGTTAACCTAAGATGGTGTACATATTGGATACTCCTATGTTTTTCACAACAACCCTGTGAGCTGGGTAGAGTTGAGAAAGAATGACTGGCCCAAGGTCATCCAGCCAGCTTTCGTACAAAGGGGGGATTAGAACTCATACTCTTCTGGTTCCTAGACCAGCACCTTAGCCACTACACCAAGCTGGCTCTCTTATTAGATGATTTAAAAATAAGTTCAGTGCAGGAAAAACAAATTTCAAACTTCTTGTTTAATTTACAGTTAGAAAAGGTCTTAGATTAACTTCAGTGATTGCAAGCTGTGTTAATAATGCATGCCATCTGCTTTTAGATAGAGTATACTGCATAGTGGAAACATACAGGTGAAACTCAAAAAATTAGAATATCATGCAAATGTTCATTCATGTCAGTATGGCAACTCAAAAGGTGAAACCAATATATGAGATAGACACATTACATGCAAAGTGAGATATGTCAAGCCTTACTTGGTATAATTGTGATGATTATGGCGTACAGCTTATGAAAACCCCAAATTCACAATCTCAGAAAATTAGAATAGTGTGAAAAGGTTCAATATTCTAGGCTCAAAGCGTCCCACTCTAATCAGCTAATGAATCCATAACACCTGCAAAGGGTTCCTGAGCCTTTCAATGGTCTCTCAGGCTGGTTCAGTAGGAATCACAAGCATGGGAAAGACTGCTGATCTGACAGTTGTGCAGAAAACCATCATTGACACCCTCCATAAGGAGGGAAAGCCCCAAAAGGTCATTACAAAAGAAGTTGGATGTTCCCAAAGTGCTGTATCAAAGCACATCAATAGAAGGTTATGTGGAAGGGAAAAGTGTGGTAGAAAAAGGTGCACAAGCAGCAGGGATGACCGCAGCCTGGAGAGGATTGTCAGGAAAAGGCCATTCAAAAGTGTTGGGGACTTTCACAAGGAGTGGACTGAGGCTGGAGTTAGTGCATCAAGAGCCACCACACACAGACGGATCCTGGACGTGGGCTTCAAATGTCGTATTCCTCTTGTCAAGCCGCTCCTGAACAACAAACAACGTCAGAAGTGTCTTACCTGGGCTACAGAAAAAAAGAACTGTCTTTTGCCCAGTGGTCCAAAGTCCTCTTTTCTGATGAGAGCAACTTTTGCATCTCATTTGGGAACCAAGGACCCAGAGTCTGGAGGACGAATGGAGAGGCACACAATGCATGATGCTTGAAGTCCAGTGTGAAGTTTCCACAGTATGTTGATTTGGGGAGCCATGTCATCTGCTGGTGTTGGTCCACTATGCTTCATTAAGTCCAGGGTCAACGCAGCCGTCTACCAGGAGATTTTGGAGCACTTCATGCTTCCTTCCGCAGACGAGCTTTATGGGGATGCTGACTTCATTTTCCAGCAGGACTTGGCACCTGCCCACACTGCCAAAAGTACCAAAACCTGGTTCAATGACCATGGGATTACTGTGCTTGATTGGTCAGCAAATGCGCCTGACCTGAACCCCATAGAGAATCTATGGGGCATTGCCAAGAGAAAGATGAGGGACATGAGACCGAACAATGCAGCGGAGCTGAAGGCCGCTATTGAAGCATCCTGGTCTTCCATAACACCTCAGCAGTGCCACAGGCTGATAGCATCCATGCCACGCCGCATTGTGGCAGTCATTGCTGCAAAAGGGGCCCAAACCAAGTACTGAGTACATATGCATGCTTATACTTTGCAGAGGTCCGATATTGTTCTATTTCCAATCCTTGTGTTATTGATGTCATGTAATATTCTAATTTTCTGAGATTGTGAATTTGGGGTTTTCATAAGCTGTACGCCATAATCATCACAATTATACCAAAGTAAGGCTTGACATATCTCGCTTTGCATGTAATGCGTCTATCTCATATATTGGTTTCACCTTTTGAGTTGCCATACTGACAGAAATGAACATTTTGCACGATATTCTAATTTTTTGAGTTTCACCTGTATAGCGAGGCAAATTATCTTGAGAAGCTGACTAAAAAACAAAAATGCTTGAGACAAACCATGAATGGTCCCTCTGTTATTTTAAAAAACAACAGCTTTAAGAAGCAAAACTGAAGTCCAAGATGATATTACCTGCAAACATGCACAAAATAAAACATTTATCTCCACTATGCTGAACAGGTTGCAGATAATGATGATTATATATATACTGTATATCGCTATGTTGCCCAATCAATGAAATATTTTTGAACCAATTTGTCTCCCATGTTTCAAAACTGCTTAGGCATCATATTCAATTTTCTGGGGCCCTAATCTTTGTGCTAATCCTAATCATATTTATACATGAGAATAGGAAGATATTTTATATGATTCTAATTGAATGTATGCTGACAATAGCTGGATTAAAAATAGCACATTTGAAAGCTGTCTCAAATCTTTCAGTGGATACCTGGATTAGAAAAGACAAAAAATAAGTTTGAGAAACTGACTCACAAACTCAATTTTGCTAAGGTACTTTAAAAAGGGTACTTTCGTTGATGCAAAATGCCTTTTCATCATATGCTTCCACTTTGTAAACGAGCTACTGAAGTATCAGAGTAACATTTGGAAAGTCTGCTGTGAACTGCTCTTGTTTAGGACTTGTAATACACAATTATTTGATTTCTGAAAATGGACTCTCTGTGTTATAATACCTTATACAGGTTTGGTGTGGACATACAATGTTTTGTTATTTGAAGTCCTTAATTTAAAAGATGTATTAAAAATTAACATTTCCATATTAAGGAAGAGTTAGAAATATTATTTCAGCAATAATATGAATGATGACAAGCAATGGCAGAACCCTGTCATATTTTATCCTTTTATCAAGCTGGTTTCTTCAGAGCTTATAAATGTAGCACTTACACAGCAGGCTTTCTGCTGTGTAAGTGCTACATTTGTGCCTGGTATGCTTGGTGGTTTTGCTTTGTGTTTGTAAGTGAGATTTACAAATACTGTAATGCTTAATGCTTATTCAACAATTCAGCTAAAGCTTTGGCTGTCTTTGATTTTTGTTGAAAGACATGGGTTATTTTGCAAACCAAACCTTTAAAAAAGTTTATGTATTTTTTATATTTTATTGATTTTATTGTAATTTCTTTGATTGTTGTGAGCTGCCCAGAGTTGTTGAGAGCTGGGCGGCATGCAGATTTAATACATTATCATTATTATTATTGAATTGGTAAAATAAACTGGAATCATGATTGATCATGGGTAATTTTTCTTGAATGGTGGGATATGCTTCAGCATATTTCAGGCTTCAATACAAAAAGGGAGAAAGGCAAAACAGAAATAAGTAAATTTTATTGTATTTATATTTAATTGTATCATTTAAACATAGTTATATAATTATTCTGCATATGTTTACTAATTACAATAATTAATAATGTCACTTTAAAAATTACAAGTCAGTGACAACTAGAGGGGAACACAGGTGCTTCACTTGAGTCTGATGAGCAGCATGCATCAGTAGAACTGCAGATTATGTACCACTCACCTGGTCTTCATGATTCTGTGAAAAATACAGAACAATAATTATTTTGCCAACTGCTTTGAAAGCTATGTATAAATAAACATTAAATACTGATTCTGTATTTTTCCCTTTCACAGAGCATGTGAGAATAAACTGAATCTCTTTTGCTATTCTCGAGTTGGAGTAGATCACATATTCATCCTGGTAGCATGTTAGTAACACACAAATGGTTTGGAATCTCAATATCTGCGGAGCATTTCTGCCTGTTTACACTTTCCTGAGTATTAAGATCTACTGGGATATGGCCTTTGGCTGTACCACAGGACAGGGCAGAGAAATGTAAGGCAGGGCCTTTTTGGGTTTGGCACTCTGATTATGAAATGTTTTCCTCCCTGGAGTCAGACTGCCACTCTGGTTGTTTTCCTTCCTGCCCCAGGTGAAAGTACTGAAGCTACTGAATTGATCACAAACAGCTTGATGTATCTCAGGCTTTGTTATCTTAAAAAATATCAGTTGCGAAGCATGTTCCTTGTGTAATTTGCTCTTTCTGTGGCATGTGAAAACTGACAGATCTTTTTACCATTATCCAGGAGTTGGTGTCGATGATATGTTCATCCTGGTATCCTGTTGGCAGCATACAAAAGTGAAGGATAGTGTCAAAGACCGGATGGCTAACACTTATTCAGAGGCAGCTGTATCAGTTACTATCACAACTCTGACAGATGTTTTAGCTTTCTACATTGGAATTGCAACTTCCTTTCCATCAATTAAGTCATTCTGCATCTATACAGGGACAGCTTTTGTTTTTTGCTATATATACAACCTGACATTTCTTGGGGCTGTTCTAGCCCTAAATGGTAAAAGAGAAGAAAGTAACAGGCATTGGCTGACATTCATGAAAGTGGCAAGCACGCCCCAAGATTCTCGGGGCCGTATGTATAACCGATGCTGCACAGGAGGACTTTATGACGAATCTACTGGAACTGAGATTGAACATCCCATGAATGGTTTCTTTAGAAAGTATTATGGTCCCTTCCTTACGCACAGCTGGATTAAAGTGATTGTGGTAGCGCTGTATTTCCTATACCTAGGAAGTAGTATATATGGGTGCTTTAATGTCAAAGAGGGTATAGATCTTCGAAATGTAGCAACAGATGATTCTTACATCGTTCCATATTACGATGTTGAAGATAGATATCTTTCACTGTACGGACCAAGGGTTATGGTAATAGTTACTGAAAGTATAGCGTATTGGAATGCATCTGTTCGTGCTGATCTTGAGAACTGTATGAATATTCTAGAAAATTCATCCTATGTGGAAAAGAATTTTTCAGAGTCATGGCTGAGAATTTATCAAAATGTTGCTAAAGGCATGTCTCTAGATTTAAATGACCATGATGTATTCATTGCAAATTTACCTGCCCTGTTCAGAGTAAATTCAGAATCTCAATGGAATATTAATATTAATGCAAAAGAAATAGTAGCTTCTCGGTTCTTTATACAGACAGTCAATGTTATAACTTCAGTGGATGAGAAAAATCTCTTAAAACAGCTAAGAGGTATTGCTAAGGGCTGTAAGATACCACTAATGGTTTATCATCCAGCTTTTATACACTTTGATCAGTTCCTTGTTATAATTAGTAATACCATTCAGAATGTTCTGATTGCAACCGGAGTCATGTTAGTTATTTCTTTGCTGCTAATTCCAAGTCCTGTTTGCTCTTTGTGGGTAACTTTTGCTATTGGCTCTGTGGTTGTAGGTGTGACTGGTTACATGGCCTTCTGGAATGTGAATCTTGACTCCATATCTATGATCAATCTTGTTATTTCCATAGGATTTTCTGTAGACTATTCTTCTCATATATCTTATGCCTTTGTTTCCAGTAGTAGACTCAGTGCAAATGATAAGGCAATAGATGCCCTTTTCCACCTTGGTTACCCAATTGTGCAGGCATCTGGCTCCACCCTTATAGGAATTTTAGTTCTATCTATGGCAGCCAGCTATGTCTTTAGGACTTGCTTTAAGATAATGTTTCTTGTTATTATTTTTGGGTCTCTTCATGGTCTCGTATTCATTCCTGTGTTTTTAACACTTTTTCATTATTGTGCTTGATTGTCAAATAGACACTACCAAAACAATGGCCAGTACTCTGAAAATTACTCAGTGTAGGGAGAAGCTTGTTTTAAGTGAAAACATGGGACTGCTAACTATTAATAGAGAAAAATAAGCTAAAACTTCCTCCATTTCAGGAAAATCAAACTGCTCATAATGTTCTTATGAGTTCTTGTATATTAACCAGAAAAAATGGACAGAGAAAGCCTATTTTATAATAGGCTGTTCAAGGTTTATTAGAACAATTTTTATGGCATATTGTATTTATTTGCGCATAGTGTGGAGTACTCAAGATTACTGTCAAGCAGGACTAGAATTGTTCAGATGCCATAAAATGAAACCATTCTGTGTAATGCCATGTGGTGGTGGCTGCCACCAAGTACATGTGGAAGAATGAAATTAAGTGCAGAAAGAAAAGTGGGATGGCTGGCAGTATCATGATCACCGGGCATGACAAATCAGATTCATAAAGAATGTTGGCTCATCTGATATTCAGGTAAGGCTTTGTGAATAGGGAGAGTTTATATTATAACTTTTCCCAGTTCATACTTCATGCCCATCAGTAATGGGAAGAGGACAAGCAGGCCATATTCTAGCAACCAAGCAAGGCTAGCTTTACTGCAAACATCACAAACAGCTGCAAACCACCCATGCGTTGTCTTATATTTGCCATGTCACCCACACTTCTTCTGGATGAAATACACCTAAAATGAATTCATGTGTTCTTTTTAAGTTTTTCTCTGCAGCTTGTCTTGGTTGAAAGAAGCATTGTGCCATATTTAGATAATATGGTAACTACAAAATAAATCACAAAAGGATAGTTTGTAACCACACAGATCCCAAGGTGGAAATTTCAGATGCATTTATAGGTAACTGTACTGTAAACCAGACTTGATATATTTTCCAAATTTATTCTCAGGACAAGGTAGCAGTTGGAAATATTGGCAAGCATCATAGACCTGACTCCTTATATGTTGCATATGTTTAGATCAAAAATACCCTATGCTAAATAACAAGCCTAGTATCAATAGAATAGAATTTTACATGCATCTGAAAGCTGAGATAGATTATTCAGATCTTCATGATAAATTTCATTTTGTTATTTGTGTCATTTGATATTTGCATTTTCCTCCCCTTCTTTTCAAAGGTGAATGGGCATTAGCTGTCTAAACACAAATATCACTAAATGGTACTGTGGAAAGAAGATTTAATTTGAGCAAGAACATTTTTTGGCTTTTGCTTTTTTGGCTTTCCACCCCCCCCCCCCCCCCCCCAGTATTATGTGTGCCCAAATGTATTTAAATATAATTCCAGATGTATTTTTGATAATGGAGGACTGACTCTTCATTACCAATATACTTTACACACTGTAATAATGATTCCACTTCAAGAAAAGTTGTAACAGCTTTTGTTTGTTTTTTGTTTGATTGATTGATTTCTATCCTGGCTTTCCTCTGAGAGCTCAAGGCAGGCTTATGTGAGGACACTGATGTCTGCAGATTGTTGGGGGGGGGGAGATACACCACATGGATCATGATGTCCTTGTGGTTTCTACTAAATGCCTGTGTGTGGAGACTTCCCTTCATGTTATCCCCACAACAGAACCCTGTGACTTAGGATGGGGTAAGAGTGTGATTAGCCCAAAGTCACTCTGTAAATTTCCCTGATGGATCTGAACCTGGGTCTCCCTAGTCCTATCCCAAAACCTAAACCATTACACCATGTTGGCTGCCACCATTTATCAATATATGCCACCTGACAAACAAAGGAAAAGTTAACATTTTCAGATACTTGAACTTGTGTAAGTCCTGCATAGTTCCACTTGAACTATATGTGGAACAGCTCATACTAAACTCGTCACATACTCACAAAATAGGATTGATTACCTCACCCAGAGGCTTCGTGTAGATGTTAAATAGGAGGGATGAGCCCTGTGGTACCACAAAATGGTGGGACCTAACCCTTCCCCCACTACTACCACCCACAGGACTTCCCCATTCAGGAAAGAGAAGAACCAGTGAAAACAACTGTTTGCGTACACCCTCAAAATGCTTTATCTATTACCGTTTGCAGATTTCTTAATTTAAGCCAAGAATTGTTTTACTTCATATTCCCAAAATCAGCAACTAGACCTGCACATTTCATCCAATTTTCATGAAATTTTTTAAAAGTTATTAGCGATTACTTAAAAAAAAAAATAAGAATGAGACTGTAATATAATTTCCCTTTGTTTCCTTAAGACAATTCAACTAGACATTAAATATTTGTCAGTAAATCACATAGACAGGAAATCTATTTCAGTTCTTGTGATTTATGAGTAATTGGCAGAGGCATAAGAGTGCACAGTTTTCTATAGCTTTCTTTCTGACAGACTTTCTTTTTGATTACATAGTCCTCAATATTTTCAAACTCAAAAAATCTTGTGACTCTCTTCACTTTCATCTTTGAATCTTCTATTCAACTCCTGTGAAATCTTACTGTACTGAAATATTTGAAGAACTGACTCCATTTGTTCTCCTGGATGAACTTTAGCAAGTTTTAAATACTGCTCTTTTCCTTGTCTGGCTAACTCAAAAGCATCAGTTACTATATGGAGCAAAAAAAGAAAAAAAAGCTTTGGAATCTGCAAATTCAGCTGCAGACAAGTGCAACATCAATCACATAAGGAACAATATTAAAAAATGTAATCATACTTCATCGCTTTTATACCAGGACAGAATCCAGCTGTCTTGTTAACACTCTTAAAAGAGATTAAAACAACTAGTTCCATTTCTTTCCATATCCCAGCATTTTAGTCTGATTAGGTCAGGCCTTATCCAGATTCTGAGGTTAGCAAAGCAAGGAAAATATTTAATGCAGGCTCTGAAAAAGGGGGGAGAAAACCCATGTGTTACTGATAACCGTTTTAAGAATCTTTATACTTCCATTAAAAAAAAAAACTTTCTCCATATAGGTATAAATATTGTCTTGACAATGTGGGGGCAGTGAAATCTCTCATATGACAGAGGAAGACTCAGCAATATGTCCTGTTACTATCTTTCCCTTTGGACTAGCAGTACAAACAGGTCAGTTGAGACAAAGAGACCATATAATTGATTTTGATTCCATTTTTCTTGGTGAAAAATCTGGATTAACTTGGTAGAGCTGACATATGCCCTCTGGCATAAAGAGCAAGCAGCTTTGCATATGACTTTTTTGTCATCTATTAACAATATTCATTACCCTACCCAACAATAAAATAGAAAAAAGCCAACAAACCATTTAAAACATAATGAAAATACAAAAACCTCAATAAAGCAGAACTTGTTCAACTGATTTAACTGTTTAGTTAACATTAGCTAAGTTTATCAACCAATAATTTGCCTGCATAAAATGCTGGCAGAGGGTTAACAAACAGGGAGTATGCCTGACTTTCATTGGCAGGGAGTAGCAAGCACCACAGAGAAGGCCTACCTTCCCACAGATGCACCTCTGATGATCAAGGGCTGTTGCCACAGGCCCAAAGAGACCTGTTACCTGAGGCAGGAGGGGCTTTATGCTGCTGCTTTTCTACTGCTGCCTTGATGTCCTTCCCATATCTTCTTTCCTGGTGGTGGCAGTACCACCACTCGCCTCCAACTGGCCATCTCCAGAGGGTGCTCTGTGGCAACCATCTCGCAGTATGTTTTTCCTGAGGGTTCCCCCAGAGCAACAAGCTAGAGGGTGGCCAGCAGTGCAGCCAGCTGCTCTGAAGAACTGCCCATAGGTACAGTGGATCAGCTGCCCCAGGTAGCAGATTGGGAAGGTGGCACATAGAGTGCTTGGCCCAATTCATTGCCCATTCATCCTGGTCTGCCACTGAAAGTTGCTACTTTATTTTGCCAAATGGTAGGATCAGCCCTGCCTGCAGATCTTAAAGCTTAGGCAGACCCATAAAGAAGGACATCATCTTCCAAAAACAGTTTTATAAATGATTAACTGTAAGCTGTGCCTGTAAAAAAAAAAAAAAAAAAAAGGCAAACATTAGCCAGGAGAGGTTGCATATCTAGTTTAGCTAGGACATAACTAAGACATAAATTGCCATTAACATATCTGACATTTCTTGGAACGCACAAGTTAGCACATTAGCTTTTGCTGCATGGATACATGCTTACCCAGCATCCAATCTAGGAAATCAGACTTTGAGCTGAATCTAACAGTATCTTCCAGCTATGAACATAACTCTTACAGAGAAGGTGCAGGTAGCAAAAACCTCTACAGCACAGATTCCTTGATCTGCCTTCTGGTTTACAAGAAACACTCCTGTCTCATCAGGTAAGCTTCACATAATGTATATGACATTAACTGAATTACAATGGAAGCGGAAACCTGGAAAGCAAATGATCTCTCCATGCCTGACTATGGTGAAATGCCATCTGCTGACATGTCAGGAGGTATTTGTATCCTCTCACACAGGAGAAACAGGTGGGTATGAGGGAATAATTTTCACTGCCACCTACTTTTCTATGCACAGCAACCAAAGGAATTCCCATCCGTATTCTAAAGTAAGAGTCCAGAAGCAAGTTTCCCAGTTTAATGAGCACTGGAAGTGAGTGAAAAGAACAAGGACTGAAAAAGCAGGAAGCATCAACTTTTTAGTTGAAAAAGTCTGAATGGGCAAGAGAAATACCAACTAACTTGAACAGATAGCCAGAAAAGAAAATTAAACAATATTGGTCTATTCAGGGTAGACCAAATTACATGCATATAAAAAGAACATTAAATACAAATTTACTTTAGGAATTGCTCTTTCCCATAGAGTGTCAGCCAACTGTGGTTGGAGTTGCTTTCCCATTAAAAGAACAGAATCATGGCTTAGGAATTCTCTTTAAAATAAAGGAGAGTATTGCCGCATCTCGGTCACATATTGGGCAGTAAGGCTGGCTGTGCTGAACAGAGCTTGCTCCCCTTCCGTGCACAACATTGCCGCATCCAGATATTAATGGCGTCTGGCAGCATACGGGCTATCAATGAAGGCTACCAAACGGTAAAAAAGTCCCTTCAAACCTAGGACAAAAAATGTAATTTGGGTTTCGGTTTCCTGGGAAATTCTCTTAGGAAAGTAAACATCACCGAAGATGAAGCGGGGATTTCCCCGGTTGAGGAGCGAATTAGTTCGGTTTTGGCTCCCTCCTCCACATTCCTGGCGCGTCCACAGGCTGCCAGCTGAGCATTTCCCCAAAGATGAAGACCGCGCTCAAACCGGCAGCCTAGCGGGCCTTTCCCCGGCTTTCCTACGGCCCTTGGCTGTTTCCTGACAGAATGAACGGGCCGCTTCCTCCGCCAGAGCCGGAGGAGAGACAGTAAAAGAGCAGCCCTCACCCAGGGACTTATTCCCAAGTCGCCGCGAAGTCCTGGTTGTGGCACCAGCCAAAAGTAGCGCCGGAAAAAGACGATGACGCCCCGCAGGTGCCCCCCCGACTGCATGCAGCGGCCCCTCTCGCGTGCGCCCCGTGCCTTGGGCGCCTTGGTGGGTGCCCACCCGTGAGCCTTCCTGCTACTGCCCTGGCGCTCTTGGTCGCTCTGGGCACCGGCTTCGTCTGCCTGCCCAGCCGCGAGGCCAACGACCTCAAGGAACAGTTCACACCTGTCGGCTACCCGCCAAGAGGGAACGGCGCCGCGTGCAGGCGCACTTGCCGACCGACGACGCCCGTCGCTTTTCTGCGCAGAGCCTGAGCACCGACGGCTCCTTCGCGTCCTTCATCGCCGTGGCGGCCCACGACGGCGAGCGGCTGCTGACGCGAGCGGCTTTCGCCGAGCTGCGGGCGCTGGACCGGGCCGTGCGCGGCATCCAGGCGGCGGGGCTGTCCTTCGACCGCCTTTGCGCGCGCAACGACGGCTCCTGCGTCAGCCCCAACCCGCGCCTGAGCGCCGTCCGCGGCAACCCGGCCCAGATGGAGGCGCTGCTGCCCCGCCTGAGCTTCCCGGTCTTCCGCGGGCGGCTGTTCCTGGGCTTCTTCGGGGGCGGGGGGCGTCACGCTGAGCCGGGTTAGTGAGAGGCCTAGCAAGACTAATGACATTTGTGTGTTTCCACATGTAATGGCTACATCAGGCTTCTCCAATTGAGTGCTTTCCAGATGCACCAGGTTTCAACTCCCACAATTTCCAGGCTCATTGAAATGTAGCTATAGATAGTTCTTAGGTTATTCAATACTATGATTGGGAAGATGAATATTTTTATGTTTTCAGTAGATTTCTCTGCTCACATCTCTTATGCTTTTGTTTCCAGTGAAAAAGCCAAAGTGAATGACAAGGCAGTGGATGCTGTATATCATCTTGGTTACCCTATTATCCAGGGAGCCATTTCCACCATTGCGGGAGCATTTGTGCTACCCATGGCAGCCACATATATTTTCAGAACCTTTTTTTAAGATAATGCTTTTGATTATTTTGTTTGGGTTAGGGTTAGGGTCATGGTCTCATTTTTAGATCTGTCTTTTTAACGTTCTTTGGTTTTTATGGTAGGTCATTAAATAGTCAACATCTAATCAATGGCCAATGCTACAGGAATTCACCCATCATTGAAGAAACTCCTTTTTCAAAACAACCAGAAAATGTATAATATGTCTACAGAAGATAAACTATAAGTATCCCCATAAGGGAATACAATTTGCTGAAAAAGGTGTTATATGATGCATTAATCAGGAATATATTTAGTCTTATGTGATATTGCAATCTATTCTTTTTTACATGTGTTATTTCCACATCACTTTATAACAGTATTTCTCAACCTCAGCAACTTTAAGATGGGTGGACTTCAATTCTCAGAATTCCCCAGCCAAGAAGAAACATTGCTTTATAAAAACAGTGTCTAAAGTATATTAAAAACTTCTCAAAACAGTATTTTCCTGCTCTGCTAATGCATATTATGCACTTTTCTTCATTTTGGTATGTTTAGCAATGCAGTTGTTGAGGATACAGGTTTTTCAAATATCAGTTTGAAACTAATCTGTGTTAACAAAATGCTGTGGGAACTACCTGAATGTTAGCTGAAAGACTAAATGGCTTTTGTAGTTTATGATAGTTTACCTGCATTCTGCTAAAGCAGTTCAAGGGTTAATCAGACATTTCTGAATAAGGAAGGCTGCCCATAAGTTAAGAGAAGAGGAACTGACACTTGAGCAAACTAAGAAGAGAGACAGAATATGAATATAATCAATATATACAGAAAAAGTTACAAGTGCATTGTTTTCCAATGGTGACAGTGCAAATTTTACTTTACTTTAACATTTAAATTTGCACTGTAGAGTGTAAATTTTAAAGTAAAATTGTTTATCTCTAAAATAAACTTAGAAGAAATTATGCCACATCCGACCAGATAAATCCTGTTTCTTCACAATTTCAATAAGCAACACTAGCTTTATTTAGTTTCAGTCATGTCTTTCAGTAAGAAATAGCTAAGATCAAATTCCAACAAATGGTGATTTAAAAACTTTGCTCTCTGTTATTAAAAAGGCTCATTTTCTTTTATTTTTAAAAAAAGTTCCAACTGTAATACTGGCTTCACCTGCACTTAACATGTAAGATGAAGTATAAAGACCTCTCCAGTCTAACAAGGTTGACTTAACATTGACATATCAAAAGATTGCTACTTGCTCTGGAGAGGAAGTAATAATGATGTGAACAGTATCTGTTTAGTGTCAGGGTCTAATCTATATGCTTTCCTCAGTTTTGGTTTTACATGACCATGGTTTCCTTGTGCAAACATATCTGTGATTGATGTTGTGTCCCAGTTTCTGACATTTCTTGGTCCAAGAGTGATGGAATATCTAAAAGACCCCAGGAACACAAAGGAGGAAGCCAGACTGTTACAGAATAGAGCTGGACCATTATGGAAAAGACTCTTCCTTAGCTCAGGTTAAGAGGCAGGCATGTAACTCTCCTTTAATCCAGCTAAGTGTAAGGTGCTCTGGAGAATTGCTTTGGCAGGCTTTTGAAATCCTGTTACATTACCCTACTGGCCATAAAATTCATTCCAGAAATCCAAGTAGTTCTTATTTTCTGAGTCTGCCAGTTCCAAAGGGTTTGATACCTATAGACTTTTTATTTGAGAAGTATTTGAATGAGACTGAGTTTTGCTGCTAAGTGGCAGCACTTGGCCAATCTTGGCTGATCTAGAGAGGCTCCTGGAGTTGGAGGGGAGACCACCAAGAAGGCCCAAAGGGGTAGATTAAATGGGAAGTTGAAAATATTCTGGAAGAAGAGAATGAGAAATAAAGTCACCATAAATTGACCTTGACTACCAGGAGACTTTAGTTTGTTCTTTTTTTTTTACTTCATTTTAAGTAAAGAAGCAAAAAGTTGGGTGGCAAGCAATGTTGTCAAATCTTTGTTGCCATTTCTTCTAAGGTTTTGTTATGCAAAACAAAAACAAGAACTATAAAATATATTCATGAAGACAGCTAAACTGAATGAAGAATAATTTAAAATTCTACAGTATGTTAAAAACAAGTTGGAAATTAATCAGGGACATTGTCAGGGAGGGACAAAAAAGGTTAAGGTGATGTCCACAATCAAAACCCTACCAATTTCGTACTTGCATCAATGTCACATGCATACAAAGGGGCCGGTCCTCAATCACATAGTCACAGACTCCAACTTGACTTTTTTGACACTTTCTGCTGACCTCACCAATATTAATCCAAACAAAGATCTTGAACACTGTTCACTCCATTAAATCATTTTAAAACAACTTCATTTTACCATAAAGGTATTGTAATAAATATTTAGTGTTCTAAATTATCAAGATATATATTTTTATTTTATTTATCAAATTTGTCACCACCTATCTCATTGAAACAACTCTGGGCAGTTTACAGCAGAGATAAAATTCATTAAAATACAATATAAAAACAGTCGTAATAATAAATAGCTTCCAAGAAAGATGGAGGGTTGGTGAATAATTCAAGGGAGCGTTGTCAGGGCACTAACCAACCCCAAGGATGGTTACAGCCCGTATCGCCCCATGCACACTGGCAGAGCCAAGTCTTTAATCCTTTTCAGATTAAAGATATGTATGATTGATAATGCATGTTCATTTTCTTAATGCTGTACTATATTGCTACCAGAACAATCTTGGAAAATATTAATTTGACTTCGGGGGGGGGGCTGCAATTTTCTTAATAGATATTTTGTTTACCATTGTAACACACAGTTTACAACAACTTTTGACAATTTTTTTTTTAAATATTATTTTGTACAGTTAGGTACTGAAGTTTTGTTCTGGTAAAAGCTACAAATAAATGAAAGGCTTTCCACAGATCTGTTCATCTCTTAAGCTAAAAAGATACAGTTAACTGATCTGGTAATAGAACACAATGATAGACGTTGATTTTGAAAAAAGATTGAAAAAAATCCTGGAGGATAAGTCTTGAAGACTCAATGGCTTCTTCTGCACAGTAGCCTTGAGGATCAGCCTCATCATTTTCTGACAGCTAAATACTGTTTCCCTCTTGGAGTAGAATCTACTGCATATTAACCTTGCTGGATTTGGAGCCAAAATGAGCACAGTGTTTGGGGATCTCAAGAAATCTGATACCACCAAAAAGAATGTCTGGGAGCTCTCTCCATGCCAATATCTTAACCCATGCTGAAAATATTGCACCAGCTATCAGTTTGCTACCAGGTGAAATTCAGGGTACTTGTAGTGTATATCACGCCTATATATCTTAGGATCTGGACTTGTAACAGAGTTTCTCCTCTAAGTGCCTGCCTATCAGCTAAAATCTAGTGAGGATGCCCTCTTAAGTGTATAGGTAGTCCTTGGGTTACAATGGCAATTGGGACTGGAATTTCCATCGCTAAGTGATGAGGTTGTAAAGCATGATGTCGCATGACCACATCACTTAGCAATGACAATCCTGGCATTCCCCATTGCTGGTGTTAAGTGAGGACTCCATGTGATTGCGACTTGCAACTTCCTGCCAGCCTCCAACAAGCAAAGTCAATGGGGAAGCCTGCAGGAAGTTGCAAGTGCCAGTTACGATAAGTCTTCAGTGTCTCACGAGCACGCCAACAGGCAGATGAGCACTACAGAGTACGGCTGGGCAGAGGGGTGGGTGCTGCAGTCTGGCACAAGTGTGGCCAGGTGTTGGGGGTGCTGCAGAGTGCAGGCAGGTGTGCAAGTGGGTGCTGTAGCCCAGAATGAGCACGGCCGGGCGGGGGAGGGTGCTGTGGCATGGTGTACATGCAGAGGGGTGCTCAGAGTGCGAGCAGGCACACAGGTGGGTGCTGCAGCATGGTGCAACCACAGCCAGACCGGGGGGGGGGGGGTTGTGGAATTTCCTTTCTGTTCAGCTAAACTTTCAGTTTAAGACATACCTGTTCACTCAAGCTTTTGGTTATACTGGCACTGGTGTTCTTCTACTCTGGTCTGGTTTTGTTATCCCATGTTTAGAGTTTTTAAAGGTATTTCAGATTTTAAACATGTTTTCATCCCAAAGTTTACATTAAAGGAAAGCAGACTCTGCCTTCAGGAAGGACAATTAAGGGAATAAGTTGGCAGGTTCCCTTTTGCTGGATGTGATCAGCAGAGCTGGTAGTAATTAATCAGGAATGTTTTAATATGGATTCATGCACTGTTCAGGGGATTGGACTAGATGGTCTAAATGATTCCTTCCACCTCTTATGGTTTTATGATTCTACGAAATATTTATACAAATTGTAGTAATTGTATAGTATTTAAAAAATCTGCAGAAACCATCTAAAAGTTTGAAGAAATAATTGACTTTGCTTGTGGGAAGCCAGCAGGGAACATAGGAAATTGCGATCACAGCTTGCTGCAACGTCATAATTACGACCTTGGCACCAATACCCAGATCACAATCACATGACCATGGGGACACTGCAGCGACCAGAATTCCAAGGACTAGTCATAAGTACCATTCATTCAGCACTGGTGTAACTTTGAACAGTCACAAATTGAATGGTCGTAACCCAAGGACTACCTGCAGCTATGCTGCCACTAATCAACTTGTAATGGAACATATACAAACACTTGCATGCCTAGGACATGGTAGGTTCCCCCAAGAGAGGGTCCCTAAGTCTTTCCTCCACAGTCTTAATGCACCCTCCCACATCCCTAGAGACAGCATATTTAGTAAATGCTGCCATTAACCACTTTTCCTAAAGTGTGGTCCAAGGACCCCTGGGGGTCCCCCAAGACTCTCTCACGGGTCCACAAAATCAAAATTGTTTGCCAGATATTGAGGATATTTGCAAAAATTTATAACAGTGTCACTCTTCTCATTTTTTATTTGTTAAAAAATATAGGGTTTTTCCGTGAAAAATATTTATGTTAATATCTAATGTGTGTAATAGTTATTTTTACATGATTAAATAAATAAATATTCACAAATTCAGCAATTTTAATTTTTAATATGGTAAATATTAATAAATATAACCCATACAAAGAAAAGCTCTTTTGGGATCCTCCATAATTTTAAAAAGTTGGGAAGGGGTCCTGAGAACAAAAAGTTTAAGAAATACTGCCCTAGAGAAATCTTCTCTGGCATAAAGAGAGTAGATAGTGATGAACTTTCACTTTCTTTCCTTCCCTTTGGTAGCTTAAATGAGCAGAAATATGCTGTACTAAGGTTAAAGTCCTTTCAGAATGAGAGTGCTGAGTCAATAAGAATCCAAATCTTTAATATTTAAGATTAAGGAACTTGATGAGAGTTAATGATGAAAGAAGCAATAAAAAATAAAATAACAATGATTTCTAAAGGGATCATCCCAGCCACTACTTCATTAGGAGTACATCAGGAGCACATTCATATACAGAAGAAAGTCAGAATGGATTAGAAACAAAGGCACCACAACTCAAATCAATGTCCATAAAATAACTAAAATTCTAATCCACATTTAGCTTGTGTTAGTCCCTAGGCTGTTATATTTTTCCTAGATCTCCAACTTCAGATTTCTGGGGATTAGGGTTCTGCTTATCTATCTTTGATTCAAACTGAGATTTTCCTGCTCCTTCTGAGAAAGAAAAAGCAAGAGATGAAGAAAAACTGGAGCAACTCCTTTTTCTTTTTAAAGCCCTCCTGACAGCAGAATCTTTCCACTGCTGATTGACTCTTTAGCAATTGATTTTCCCATGATTTTATTGTCTATGTCCATGTGTTAGACCGATAGCTTAGAGTTGATTGTTGTATCAAATTTAGGTTTTCCTTTAATTATTTAGAATCAGGGCTGCTTTGGATGAGTTTCTCCACCTTTATTATAAATATATTGTGTTGTATGTTATACATGTCTGTAACTAGAATATTATGCATGCCAAGATCCTACCATACACAGAGGTTTATTTCCACAGCAATAACTATTAGCATGGTAATCAAGCTACTTTTGAGGTTTAAATTGAATTAACTGATAAAACATTGATTTGATAAAACATTAAATTTAATTAACTGATAAAACATTCAGCCATAGCTGAATTAATTTGGAAAAAAAGACCAGGAAAAGGATTCCTATAACCAGCTTCCAGCATCAGTATCTTCACCTACATTAGAATCTGTTTTGTGCAAATTTTCTTTAAAAAATAAGATTAACATTGATACAGTTGAATGAGGATCAAGTAGCTTCACAAGAGGTATTTCCACTCCCTTTTCCACAAAGATACGACGCTGCAGAGTAACACCTAAGATAGAATCTATACCCAGTGATGAAAGTCGTGTACGCATTGAAAGGCCACCAGGTGATATATTAGTCAAGCTTTTCAAAAGTGAGGTAATATAATCTATAGGTCCATCTAGTGATAAATTTGGGGATATAGTTTCAGAATTGAATTCAGAATTACTACCCATTTCTTCAAAAATAAGGCTACAGAAACGGTTCTTCAGTGACAAATTTTGAGATGAAGTATGATCAGCTAAAGTTTTCAAATTCAGTTTCACCACTGCTTGCTGACAGTTGTTTAGAATTAAGCTTCTTCTCAGCTGTTCATGAATGTCATTTACTTGCAGTTCCTCTAAAACTTTGAGTTGTAACTTATTATGCTGATTGTAATGATGACCATGTAAACTTCTGGTATTTATATCTCCCCAGTTAATGGACTGCCCTGCAAGGCCACAGTTTCTCCTGTAATGGCAGAAGAGATCTAGAAAAGAATTGGCAGCTGCATAGTTTGACTGTGTCGGGTTTCCAAGAAATGATGAAAAAGATGAGTAACATACAAAGTGGTCTAGGTCATGGCCTCGCGTGACATGATGAAGATTGATTGCTCCTGCTATCTTTGGACTTAGAACTTCCTCAAAGTGAGACATTGTGAGGGTTTCAAGATGCCCATTATTTAAAACCATAGCACTGTGGAATATCCCTTTGACTGGACAGTTTGGAAAGATTTTGCTGATAGATTTGATAGCCTTCTCAACCTCAGAACTGAAAATCACATTGCATTGCAAGCTGATTATTCTGCTCCAGCTACAGTGATCCTGAAGATCATTTATTTCTTTTTGCACCTGAGGACTTGATTTGCTCTGTGAAAGTATAACAATGTGGCCTCCGCCATTCTGAGCTACAAATTTTACGGTTTCAAAGCCAAGTCCAGTGAGTCCCCCTGTGACTATATAAATAGCATTCTGTTTAAACAATCTTTTACCTGATTCAATTATTGATATATCTGAGGTCTCATCATTCTCATTCCTTTTCAATACTGCAATGGGGACTTGTTTGCAACTGAAATAAGATGTTGCAATATCTGATCTCTCTGGCATTCCTGTATGCTGAAAAATGGAGGATGGAAGATGCTGCAATTGTTTCATATTTATTGTTTTAAACCAATAGTCAATCTCCTTCTGAGACTGTATCAGAGATGCTTTCTGAAAAATATTGAACAGGCTGATAATATGGAGACGGATATTTTCATGATCAATCAGAAATTGCAAGCATTCAGGCTGTTTATTACCATAAATCAATACAACATCTCGAAGATGGAAGAGGCAGCTTAAACCCTCCTTAAAGATACCATTCAACGGAGGTAGGAAAATCAGAGCTCTGCTCTGATTAACACGTTGCCATAATCCAGCCACATCATTTGTAACAATAGTATGCCATCCTGATTCCTGGGCTGAAAAGGTAAGCACTTTGCACAAAACTGACTCAGGCTCAGTAGAAATAATACCTAACACCTCACTATGTTTGGGCACTGGCAGTGCTTGGTGCAAAACTTCCCTTGCTATCCAGAAGAATGACATGCATGGTGAATTTCTAAAACAGGAAAATTTTTGCGTCCTGAAACAAACTGCTTCAGGAATACTAACTTTTGTAGCTGCAGAAACTGGATAACACGAAACAATATGGTCCCCTACTTTTACTTTTTTCACTTCAGTACCAATTGCAGTTATAGTCCCACTAAAATCTAATGCTAAAACCTTATGTTTGCCTCCTGTGTAGGAATTCCAGTACAAGGTTTCCCCATACTTACAGCTGGACACACTAACAGGAAAATAGTCTTCTGAATGAATGGTCAAATTGTCCACTTGAACCTCTACATTGTGACTGCCAAGATGAGTATGTAGACCAGTGACTTCTGCTGAGAGATTGTTTATAACATATGGATCACTGGTGTACAAATTGCACAATTCTAAATTCTGAAGTGACTCAAAAGGTACATCAAAGACAGTGGATTCAGTCTGGGTGCGCCTGATTTCAGAACAGTAAATTCTTCCTTCGTCAATGCAAACTTCTGGGTAATCTTGAGCTTTATACTTTACTAAAACATCAGCTAAAGCTGAGATATCTATTGAGTCTGTAGAGCTGATATCAACCATCTGAAACGAGATTTCAGGGACTTCAACCATACACGTTCGTGTCATACCATACAAAACAAAACCAGTATTTATGTGGTCTACTTTTCTTCCAGATGTCCTATAAGTGATTACTGTAATGGAACAATGGGACTTCTTCTCCCTTAATGCAATAACAATTTGCCGAAAAGCCTCACAACATCGTACTGAGTACTTCACCACTTTCTCTGGTAAAGATTCATTCAGTTTTTGGATACCCCACATAAATAAAACATTATCATATCTTTGCAGCTCCAACTTCATCTTAGCTTCTGCACTGGTGTTTGTTCTCTTGGCTAACAGTAATTTGTCCCATTCCTGGTATGTAACAAATTTAGATTCACTATGTAAGTAATTCTTGAGTTGCTGTGCAATTCCAGATTTGTCAGTAAATACAACAACTCTGGGTGCTTTGGGTAAATTTTGCATTGTTTGATCAAAAGTTATTTCTTTCCAATTATTTTCAAACAATGTATCATTTTCTTTCTTAGGAATTTCCTTTATAAAAGTGGCCTGGACACATTTCAGTTCTGCTAAAACAGATCCATTTTTATCTGTAAAGCAACCACAAAACTGTAAGCAATCATTGGTGGACATGCTTGTTTTTAAATAGATAACCATTTCCTCCTGTAGACATTGAGCAACTACAAGGCTGCTTATGCTAGAAGGAAATACTATTTTGTTCTTGGAAATAAGTGAAGCCAGAATGCCCACCATTTGGAGAAAACAATCTAAGAGTACTGGATGGATGTAATATTCATGCATTTCTTCAACCATTTGTGACTTCAGCTGAACAGTTGTTATAGCTTCTTTCAAGTTTTCACAATAAAACAAACCATTTAGCTGCCTAAAATGATTGCCATAATGGAGCCCCAGCTGTGCCAATGCTTCATAAACCTCATCCTTGTTAACAGAAGATTTACACCTTTGAAAAATATCTTTCACAGAAATTTCTTTTTCTTCAATCAGTGTTTCTGGAGTTTTTGTGACTTGTCCAGATGCATAAATTTTATGACCTGATTCAGAGTGAATCCTGAATACTGACCAATTTTGCTGTGGTTCAACTTTTATCTTTAAAGTATGTGAATTTTCATGTAAAATACATGGCTCAGTAAAAATTATATTCATCTTACAAAAACGTAAGGGTACCTTTGGTCTTGAACTAGTCATCACAGCTGCCAAAGCAAGTTCCACAAAAAAAGAGTCAGGAATTAAAGCTTGACTGTGGTGCTTGTACTCAAATAAATATGGCATGAGGGACTCAGAAATGGTACAGATGAATTCTGAGTTCTCCTCATTTGCTCTGTAAATGAAAGGGTGACTTGAATTTGCACTTTTATAGCTTCCTTGCTGATTGATGCTCCAACCTGACAGGAACTTCTGATGATCAAACTGATACCTGGGAAAAGCTGATGGTATGCTTTGATACCCTTCATAAAAATGTTGCCAATCTACATTTAATCCAAGTTCAAAACAATCTTTTACTAGATTAAGAAGGGTTTCATATTCTTGGTCAGTTTCCATAGAATGGAAAACCTTGGTTTCTGATCCTAATGTTTCAGTGATGTGCCTCTGCAATACACTTTGGGAACCAATTTCTACAAATGCAATATCATCCTTATCTTTTGCTAATGTAATTAAAGCATCTGCAAAAGCCACAGTATCACGAGCTTGTCTGGCCCAGTAGTTGCCGGTAATAAAATCACCATCTGAAACCGCCTTCCCGGTTGCTGTAGAAATTAGGTCAATGGCTAACTTCCCTTTCTTTAATTCAGATAGACTGGCTTCCATCTCTGTCAGTACTGGATCCATCATATGGCTGTGATATGCAACCGGCACATTTAAAACACGAAGAAAGATTTTTCTTTTGCCAAATTTTTCAGCCAGATATTTTTGAAGGGCACTGATGGACTCTGCCTCTCCTGACAATGTACAAGACTGAGGGCTGTTAATGGCTGCCACAGAGATTTGTCCTGAATATGCTTCAAGGGCTGCTGACGCCTGCTGAACAGGGATATTACCCACGACCAGCATCTTGCCTCCAGTGACCTTAGCCTGTAGCCTGCTCCTGTGGTAGATGATTCGGACAGCATCTGCCAAGGAGATCAAGCCAGAACAATGGGCCGCAGCCACCTCTCCAACGGAATAGCCCACAGTGGCAACAGGTGTAATTCCCCAGTGCTGCAGAAGCTCCATCAAGCCCACCTGGAGCATGAAGAACAAAGGTTGGGCAATTTCAGGTCTGGACAAATCCGTTTCTTCACTCCCTGTTAATTCAAAATTTGGAATGGGTGTCAACTGTTGAAATAATTGTTTTATTTCAATACATTTGTCTCTGAAAACTGGCTCCAGTCTAAGCAAGGTTTTGCATATCCCTTTGAAATTCAGCCCATTACTAGAGAATGCAAAAATTAACTGTGGAAGTTTCTTTAATGGAACTGTTTCTATGTCAGCACCAGACTCCAGCTGATCTTTTAAGTGCTGAACAGAGGATGCTACAAATGCTTTTTTGTATTTGTAATTTCTGTGGCTTCTTCTGCATGCAGATGTATAGGCCAGATTTGGGAGAGTTATTGTGTTATTTATGCTGAGGTGTCTAGCAGTGTCTGCCATTACCTTTCTGAGAGAATTAGATGAAGCTGCTGAGATTACAAACAATTCTGTGGGTCTTTTGACTAGAAGTAAAACTTGTGTTTGTTTAATTTGTCTGACAACCACATGGGCATTGTTCCCATTATATCCAAAACAGTTGATCCCAGCCATTCTGCCAAATTCATCGGAATCATCCCAGTTTTCCACTCTGGTTGGAACAGAGATATTTAATCTCTCTATATTGGTGCTATTCATTCCTTCCAGAAAGTGCAAGGATGGGACAATCTTTCCATGGTGCATCATGAGGAGAACTTTGATCAATCCTGCTGCTCCAGAAGCTGATTTTGTATATCCAATGTTCCCTGTAACTGAGCCAATCTTGAGAGGGGGAAGACCAGGAGATCTTTTTTTCCCAAGATTGTTGCCTAGGCTATCTACCACAGTGGCATCTTCAGCAAGGTTTCCTGTGCTGTGTGTTTCAAGGTACTGAACTGCTGATGGATCAATATATGCTGGATAAATGCTGAGCAATAACTTTTCCTGTTCTGTTGGATTTCCTTGGGTGGCTGAAGCAACACATCTTCCATTCTGACTCACTGCACTGGTGCTGATGACACCCCAAATTTTGTTGAATTCTTCTTGGGCCTGTTTTTGATAAGAAAATTGTAAAGAATCCTTAGTGTAATATAGTGTGTTTTTTATGTAAGTATATATTGATATTTATTAATACTATCAGCATCAAATTATTAAAATTCATCTTTGCTCTTTTGCCCAGTATAGTATCCTCTTTCTTGTATTTATCAATTTGTACCATATTTTATTTATATTGTTACCTAGATATATTCAAAGCCTAGATATATTCAAAATTATTTGTCTCAAACAATATTGGAGTAGATGGTAATCATATAGCAAATGTTGTATGTTATATATCTAGTATTGAATACTGAAGGCTCCCATGGTTAGGACAAGAACACACCAGGGGTAAGGATATTTCACGTACAGGTAGTCCTCGATCTACAACCATTTGGCTAGCAACCATTCCAAGTTATGACGGTGCTGAATGAATGGTGGTTATGATCGATCCTTGGAGTTCCAGCCATCCCAGCACCCCCATAGTCACGTGATCGCGATCTGGGTGCTTGGCAACCCATTCACACTTATGACTTGTTGCCAAGCTCCCTGCAATCATGTGATTGCCATTTGCAACCTTCTCTACCAGCATCCCCAGAAAGTCAATAGGGAAGTCGGCAGGGAAGGTCATAAGTCACTGGGGTAAGTCTCCCCCACCTGCATACCCTCCCCAGCCCCTCTATGCTCGTGCCATGCCGGCCATTCTCGCACCCTCCCTGACTCATGCTGTACCCCTGTGCATCTTCCCCAACCCATGCAGCACGTCACGCACCCCTCGCACCCTCCTCAACCCATGTAATGCCCCTCATGCACCCCAGCCCATCCTCCCCAACCTGCACAGTGCCTCTCACACACCTGTTCACACTCTCCCTGGCACATGCAATCCTTGTACCCTTGCTCACCCTCTCCAACCCACACAGCACCTATTGCACACCCCCTCACACCCTCCCTGACCCATGCCGCACCTTTTGCGCACCCTCCCCAAAATTCTGGTTCCAAGTGCTGTTGTAAGACGAAGACTACCTGAATATGTGTTAGACCAGGATTTTCAGTTAGTCTTTCTTGTTTTGGGGGGAAGGTGGAATTTTAGGAATTTTCTTTATTTTTTTTTCAAGTAGGTTAAACTGAGTTTAGTTTCCATGTGTTTCTAGACTCAGATCAGTAGGAAATCATATGACTAATTTTCAGCAGTGTGAGAGAGAGTTGTGGGGGCTGCCAAAAAAAGGGTCCATCTCCAACCCTCACAATTTTTTATCCTGTGACATAGCTGACAATAACTTATTGTTCCAGACTCTGCAATGAACTTCCATGGCTTGGGAGAGATCTTAAACACGGGGTTTTACAGTCTTATCACACTATTCACTACAGGATGTTGGTTTGGACTGAAAGGGGAGAATTTTGGGATCACATGCAAATGTGTTGCTTTGAAAGAAGATTTTTTTAACATATCATGTCCTGCTTATACATATTTAAATAAAGCAAACATTGAAAACATTGCGAGAATATAAAGTTATGATCTCTGGGGAGAAATTCCAGGAACATTTTTCCCCTGATTTCCTGAATGAGATTAGGGAGAAAGTTCTAATCGCAGAAGTGAAGATCAAATTTTGGATACCAACATTCACCACCACCCTACCAAGCTTCAGAATCAGTTGTTTTCTGGAAAGCCCAGTTGTCACAATGGGAACAAAGTAAGTCAGCCAGGAGCTGGAATACAGAATTATTTGGAAGGGTGTAGGATCCATTGGATCCAAAGCTCTTTACAGTTTGCAATGGGAGAATATACAAGGTTAAAAAATTGATAGGGGAGGGATAAATCTAAACTTTCCTCACTTTTCCAGGTCAGCAAAAGGGGGTTCAGGAATTTAGAAAACTCTGTGTTCAAGTGATTTGAGAAAGAAGATTAAGTTTCTTTTGTATGTCTCTGGAATCAATTCATCCAAAAGAAAATCAGGGCACTTCCACATGAGGATTTGGTACCACTTGGACAATATTTCCAGTCTCCTGTAATACCATTATGTCAGCTGTATTCAAAATAAGAGCCAGTTTATTTCTACCTCAGCTGTGGTATATTCGAACCCATGGTAAAACTAGTCTTTTTAATTTAAATGCTGCAGCTCTGTGGAGCTTCTGGGTGGTTTGTTTCCTTATTTGCAGGAACCCTTGCATTACCCCAGCTTGCAGCTCTTAAGCTTCAGATCTTTCAAAGGGAAAGGTGGTTTGACAGCTTTGCAGCTTGCCCTCATGGGAACCACTTGGTTTTTTTTTCCTTTTTTTTTTTGGCACAACCAGAGTAGTACATACAATATGAATGAAGTGTGTGTGAGGGTGGTGGTGGTAGAATGTAAGCATCTCTATTTTATTTGCTTTTGCATGGAGTGGAGATGAGAGGATTCTTGTTACTGTCGGACTTGAAGCAGCCTAGGACAGGGCAGTGATTTGGGCTCATATAGTGTCTTCATATTGCTTAGGTGTGGAACTGCTAAAAGTTTGTAGAAGTGTTTCTGAGAATTTCTTACTTTTTGGGGAAATGGGCAGTCCAAATTAACTATCTTACCTTTTTCAGTGGTTTTAACAAAATAATGCCACAGCCTTCTCCCCTTTCATAGTCATCTATCTTTCTGGATAATGGTTTATTGATCCTTTCATGAGATACAACTTTTTCTTTGTTAAGGTATAGAAACTTCCCAGGATCTGCAATACAATTCACTCCTCCACAAAGTGCAGATTCACAGTCTCCTGTATGTACACAAAGCGCAACAGAGTTTTGAAATCAGCAAAAATTAAATGCTATCTAATTTGTATTCCCACATGGCATGACGACCTTTTCTGGTTAAAATTTTGCAAAATTAATTTTTGCTACCTCTCAAGATCCAGCTCATTCTCAGACAGGATTTTAAATAATCAGGAAAGTTTTGAACTTGTGTCTTGTCAGAGCTGTATAGCTATATTAAAAAGATCAGTCATTTAACTGAACTTAACAGCTTCATCTGCTCTCCTGCAGCCTGCACTTAAACAATGGTTATGTAAATCAATTCTCACCTAGGTTAGAATTAGATATTGCTTTAATTACCCAGCAAAGAAGAATGCCAACATTTTTCCTTTAGTTACAGGTACAGGGGCTAAATTCACACGTTTAGTTTTTTTTCTCAGCAGCTGACATTCAGTCTTTTTATAAGAATAATTGCAGCATGATAGAGGGGACAAGGGTCATCTGGGTGTGGCTGTAGAAGAAAGGCCTTCTCCAAACTGTCACCCTCCAGTTTTCAGGGAATTGCAATCTTAATATACCAAGAGAGCATCAAAATGGTGAATGTGAATGTGTTCCTTTCCAGGCAAGATAGAATGTAATGTAACATAGTCTCACACCTAACTCTTCCTTTAATATCTATCAGTAAATCTACTTCACTGCTCTGTTCATTCTTTCCTTCTCCTCTTCTCTCACCTTGCAAACAACAGCTGTGTTATGCAGAGATAGCACTCTTCTAAGGACTATATGCCACACAGCTGATAAAGGGGATTGTGATCCACAAAAGTGCTCGTGATAATAAATGTGTTAAATGTTAAGGTGCTACAAGACTATTTGTTGTTTTTGCTGTAAACTGCTCCACTAGAAAGCTTAAGCTCAAGGTAACTCAAACAGTTTGACAATCGAAGTTAAATTCTGGAAATCAATATTTATATGCTTAGGATGTGCAATAAAATGTTGCACTACAAAGCACAGTTATTGTGTGCTGCATTTCACATACAGATATTTCATCTTTACCTTTGGATGGGGTGCACTTTCTGATTCAAGAGTGGTGCATGATCTGGGGGCCTTCCTGGACTTACAGCTCCTGGTCAATAAGCAGGTGGCAGCTGTGGCTAGGAAGGCCTTTCCATAGCTTCATCTGGTATACCAGTTGTGCCCTTTCCTAAAGCGAGTGGCCCTTCAGACAGTCATTCATGTCCTGGTCACCTCGCAACTTGACTACTGTGATATGCTTTACATGGGGATGCCCTTGAAGACTACCCAGAAGTGTGGAGTCCTTGGGGTTCTCTGAGCTTGGTTCTTTTCTTGCAAACATTTCATTACCCAGCTAGGTAACATCTTCAGTGCTAAAATGGGATGAGGTTTGCTCTCTATTTATCTGCTGTGGCCTGCTTTGCCAGTGCTGGTGGGGGTGGGGGTTCTGTTTTGCTCTTCTGGTAGTTCATTGGAAGATGTTACCTAGCCAGGTAATGAAACGTTTGCAAAAAAAGAACCAAGCTCAGAGAACCCCAAGGACTCAACAGTTCAACCCTGAGCTACACATATTCGCCTCCATTGCTACTACCCAGAAGCTTTAACTGGTCCAGAATGAAGTGGCATGAGCAGTGATTGGCATACCTCTGTATACCTGTAATATTTTGTGAGCTGCACTGGTTGCCAGTTTGCTTCCAGGTGCAATTCAATATGCTGGTTATAAAGCTCTACATGGCATAGGGTCTGGTTATTTGAGGGACTGCCTGTCTCCAGTGGTGTCTGCCCTGTGGTTCAGAACAAGAGGGTAGTGCACTCCAGATCCCTTTGATTAAACAGTGTCATCTTTTGGGACCGAGGAAGAATGCCTTTTCTGTCATGCCTTCTGTAAAGAGATTTCCCCTGAAATCTGGATGGCTCCTACTTTGATAGGATTCCAGAAGGCCTTAAAGACCTGGCTTTTCTCCCAGGCTTTTAGCTAAGGTGATTGGAGCCCATGAGAGGTATATGATGTCTGTTTTATGTGTTAACTGGATTTGCTATCTGTTTACTGTTTTATGTAGATCGTTATGTTTATGTTGTATTGTGAGACACCCAGAGTCAGTCTGGAGTTAGGCGGCACCTAAATTGAAGGAATGAAATGAAAGAATAAAATGAGTAAGTGACTGAATAAATAGATACACACAGTTTTCTATTGTGTTTTCCCTCTGCTCCAGCTATCACTAAATGCTGTGGCTGCTAAATAATTCAGAAGGGCACTTTGCGAAGCACCTCTCTAAGCCTTCTCCTCAAAGTGTTCAGAGGCCATAGTCCCTTGACTTCTTGGCATAGCCACTTCAAGGGGCTCCTTATATTATTCAGTCATGCAGGTACTTGGACAGAAGACATTTTGCTGGGATAGCCACAGTCTACTGAAGCAATCCTGGTAGAAGAGTGAGTTATTTAATTAATTAATTAATTAATTAATTAATATAGCTGCCCATCTCACATTGTAAATCTGGGCAGCGTGATATATATATGTATGTATGTATGTATGTCTATCACAAAACCATTAAAAATACAATTAAAACAATTAAAAACTGTAATAAAATACAGGAGAGTACATTCTAAACTTAAATGCAATGCAACCATTTAATGGGTTCCATGCTTCCATGGGATCCCCAGGCTTGATGACAAAACCAAGTTTTAAGGGCCTTCTAGAAGGCAACAGGGCTGGGGCCAATCTCACCTTGGGGGGAATGATGTTCCAGAGGGCAGGTGCCACAGCAGAAAAAGCTCTTGTCCAGGATCCTGCCAAAAGAAACTCTAGCCGACAGGACCCACAACATGCCCTCCTGCTGGACCTGATGGGATGGGTAAATGTAACCAGGCAGAGGTGGTTTCCCAAATAACCTGGCCCCATGCCATATAGGGCTTTAAATGTCATAACCAGCATATATGTTTGCTTATATATGGCCATGCACGCTCAGACTATGTTGACAGGGAGGCTGTAAAACTGGCTATGATTACACAATAAGAGGACAGGGCATATGGATGCTTTTAACAATGCATTTGACAAAGCAGCTCTCTGAATGGTTTGCATTAATATTAATGCTACTAAATATTAAATTGTAAGTATAGCTATTAAACAACAGAACTATTAAATGCTGTAGCTATTGAGGATTCTCAGTTTTCCTTGTACTGTACTAACCCTCCATCTTCCTGTTTTTTCCTAATTATTTTTTTTCTGCAGATCTATCACTTCTGCATAGGTGATGTTATTTCATTCACAAACTGAACAGTAGAAATAGATAAAACAATATGAATGAAAACATGCAAGAAATGGCACACTTGTGAAGCTGTCCCCCAGCTAATGATTCCCAAAGTGGTCATAACTGAAGATCTTATAGTATCCTAAGTATGAATGCAAAACACAACAACTGATTAACATTCTTTGGGTCTATATTCCAATACCTTGTTTAATGGCTTTGCAACCAAAATGTAAAGCAGAGAGGAATGATGAGCAAACTGTATCAATAGTAAGTGACGGTCCAGTCAAATTAAAAATGTATGAAATCAGGTTAGCTGTTGTGCTTGTCAATGTCCTTGCACCAACATGATTTCTTTTGGTAACTGCCCTGGGCTCAGAGTTTTCATTCATTAGACCTGTAAGTAGAAAAATCACTATTTTTAAAGTAAGTATGAAGCCAACACTCAAAATCTATGTATAGAATGTTGTTTTATTCTTATTTTTCACTTATTTTAAAATGGTTTATTTTGTGCACCCTTCCACTAAAAGATTCGAGCAACACAATCTCCCAGCACTCTAATCGAAAGTATTCTCACAATAAACCTGTGACTTGGATTTTGAAGATTACACTATGAATGACTCAATTTTTGATCCCAAGGAACAGGGGTGGGTTTCCCCCCTACTAAATAGCCAGAGGAGAGATGAGTTATATCAGATGATGAAAATTGATTTTAGACCTCTGCCCCTTCTGTAGCATTTGAGCCTGAAATCCACCATTCCTACCATGGAGCTATTTGTGGGGATTACTCCAACAGAGCCCATGATAAGAACAATTTGCTAATGCCTCACTTCCCTATGCAGTGGGTCTAATTGAGCCTTCTACTTCCTTGGCACCTATTCTTTAAAAAAAATGTTGACCACCAGTGCTAAAAGTGTAAACAGTTAAAAATCTAGTTTGGTACTGATAGATCATGAATC
Source organism: Liasis olivaceus (assembly GCA_030867105.1). NCBI lineage: Eukaryota > Metazoa > Chordata > Lepidosauria > Squamata > Pythonidae > Liasis > Liasis olivaceus. Next base: position 17,093,309 of record CM061351.1, read on the forward strand.
TATCAATGTTACAGTAGGAGACCTTAGTCTCCTGCTATATTAAAATGGTATAATTAGGCAAGCCTTATGGATCAGAATATTTTCTTACCAAGAAAAACCCCTGTTTTGGTGCCACTTATCTTTTCAGTAGGAATTCCTGCATCTTCAAGTGCTCGGTAGGTACATTCCAAGAGAAGCTTTTCTTGAGGATCCATGTGCTCAGCTTCCTCATTGTTAATGCCAAACAGCTTATTGTCAAATGCATTAAACCTTTTTTTAAAAAAATCAAAACCTGAGACATTACATGATATATCACATACACATAAGTAGTCACAATAAGATATTCTTGCCACTTGTCAGTATTATCCGACAGCAGTGTGTTGCAGGTTTTTTGAACCACCAATAACCTGGTTGACCCAGATTCAGAAGACACAAAGCACTGGAAATGTGGACATTTGCTTTGGTTTTCATCTCTCCCTTCAGTGGCTGGAGGAGATACTTTTATTTTACAAAAGGAAAGCTTACAAATTTTTAAAAAAGGAATTATAAATTATAAATGCCTTCAACTAGTGCAGGAATAAAAAAAAATATTTGCTACTGTATGAGCTCTTTATCTACACTATATTCTTTGAAGTCCAATTTTACTATATTTTCATATCTTTCTACTCTATATCTCCAATATATTTGTTTATGGCTGATGTCTACATTTCTGTTGTCCTAATCCCTATATATCTCTCCTGTCACTCTCTATAGAGCCATACTCCTTTTTCTACAGAGTTCAATCCGTCTTTTATCCTTTTAGTTTCTGCTTTCTATTTCTGTTCTGTCAAAATCTTTACTTTTTCTTCTCCTTTTCTGCTTGTCTGTTGCTGACTAGGCTTCTTGATTCTTCTCTTCTTCCGAATCTTTGCTCCATCTGAGGGCAACATCTCAAAGAACTTTTACCTCACCCCAGTCTGAGAGAAGGAAATAAACACCTCTCCCCAGTTTTCTCAATTGCTGCCTCCTTTCCTGTTGCCTCTTCCCATCAGGGCTGTCTATCCTTCAGTCTGGCTCTTTGTTTGACTCCTGGGCTTTGGGTCTGTTTATTCAGCCTCTTCCTCACAAGCCCTGTAGCTGGAGAACTCCTGGGCAGCCATCTTTTCTTCCCTCCATCTTGCCTCCTACCCAAAGCTGCTTTTTGATCGGTAGCTGGGTTGTCCTGACAATGGGGGAGGGCCAAAAAGCGAGGGGGAGGAAGGAGCACAGGGGTTCTTAATCTGCAATCTGTCCTTCTTCTGATCAGGCCCAACTACATGTTTGTAGGTCCGTGAGTGCCGCCCATGTTTCCCTCATCAGCCAATCCTTGTGAAGTTGGGAAATATATGTCCTGTGAGGACTTTTCATGTTCATTTTCCTGCAGATGGAAGCCAGGGAGCAAGACAGAAGAAAATGCTAGCCTTACAACTTTTCCTTCCCCAAGTACACACAAGTTGTCCAACAGCAGCAAATTCATGTATTTCGCTGCATTGTACAATGTTGCTTTCAAATTTACCTCTCAAATAACACATCTAATGTGGATAAAACAGTTTTAAAATCTCGTACACACACACACACACACAGTCTATTTTGTACATGCAATTATACAATTTATTAAAAAAAAACACATGGACCATTTTCTATTTGCAAGCTTACAAAGCATGAATGATTTATTAACAAAGCATAAGACTTACTCTTCAAGAAGAGCGGCATGAGGCAGACCTGTTTTATCTGGTTTGCCATTATCACCAAGCTCATGCCTCTCTGTAACATTAAATCTTTCTGGAGGTATTTCCACAGCACAGTTTTCACCATTTTCCAGAACTCTCCAAAAACTGTCATAGCCTTCACCTAGTCCACGAAGATTTAAAGACACAGAGAAAGAAGTAATTAAATATATTGGCTTTATTGACTAAATGCCATCTCAGACTTGTTCCTGCTAACTGAATTTTTAAGAGAAAATGTGTGGGGCTTTGATCTCCCTGTCCCATGCACGGTTTAGACCAGTGTTTTTCAATCTTGGCAACTTTAAGATGGGTGGACTTCAACTTCCAGAATTCCCCAGCCAGCATGGCTGGCTAAGGAATTCTGGGAGTTGAAGTTCACCCATCTTAAAGTTTCCAAGGTTGAGAAACACTGGTTTAGACATTGTCGATACTTATGTCCAGTACCCTGCTTCCAGCGCCTTTTGAATTGCCACTTTTTCTCAGGGGGCACTCTAAAATGTAACACAGAGACCAGGAGGCCTTGCTCCTTGCTCTATCTGAAATCTATCAAGCATTTGAAAATATACTAATAAAATATCGCAGCAAGATTACTATATGTGCAGAAATGGAAAAATAAAGAAGCTCCAAATGTTGAAGATTGCGTATTTAAAGTTATGGACTTGGAGGAGATGGCAAAACAATCATGTCTAATGAAAGAGGAATCTACAGAGGCTTTTTATGGATTATATTACAAAAAATAGAGAAAAATAGCTTGATGTTAAAGGGTTTTATATATTAAATAAGGGGAGATAACGGAAAATTTTAATAGTGATTACAATGGTATAAAAGAATAAGAAATGGTTAATGGATCCGTGAGGAAAGTGAAGGGACTACATGGTGTTGTTGTTTTTTTAAGTTAGATGTTTAGTTTTGTATTTGCAGGTTTATGTTTCTGTATATGTTTCTGTATTGTGTTTTTTATGTTTGTGTTTTTTATGTTTATTTGATGAGTAGAGTTTTAAGTTTAAAAAATATAAAATAAATAAAAATAAAATAATATAATAAATAATAATAATAAATATATAATAAATAATAATAAATATATAATAAAAAAATAAAAAAATAAAAAGTAGAGTTTTAAGTTTAAAAGGGACGCAGTGGCGCAGCGGCTTAATGACGCTGAAAGTTGCCGGCCAGAAATGGCTGACGCTTCGGCGGTTCGAGTCCAGCCTTCGCGTTAACAGGATGAGCTCCTGTTTCCTCCCCAGCTCCTGTCAACCCAACAGGTCGAAAACTCACGTGAGTAGATAAATGGGGACTCTCACTCCGGTGGGAGGAAAAATGCTGGCAGCGCCTTGCACAGAGAGACGGGACCAGTTGCCGGTAAGCGCGAAACCGCGCTTGCCCGAAAAGGGTGCGAAGCAACGGAAACCCCGCCTCCTGTGCTCGCCAGCTGGGCTCTGATCTAGGGAGGCGGCTCTGGCAAACCACTTCCGAAAAACAATTGCCTTGAAAACTGCAAGGATTCGTCCAGGCAGTCACTGCAGGGTCAGTAATGACTGAGCGCAGACAAAAAAAAAAAAAAAGAGTTTTAATAAAGTTTATATAAACAAAAGAAAAGATACTAATAAAACATACTGAGTGTAAATCCTCACCAGAAGCTGCTTTGTTTTTCTTGCAATTAAAAGTGGCTCACTGGTGCTTCACAAATAAATGATGAGGTTATGTGGAGGCAGCTGGATTTTTTTCCTTATGAGAAGCCCTCCCATATATTCTGCTCTAAAATCTTTGCTAATAGGAGAATGAATATGGAAATGTATTTATTTATTTATTCATTCATTCAATTTATATAGCCACCCATCTCAGACCAGTGACTTTGGGCAGCTAACAATAATAAAAACAATCAAACACTTAAAACAATACAGAAAATTAAATATAAATATAAATACAGCCAAGAGAACTTAAAAAACCGTCGGTATCAGCACAACCAGGAAATGAAGCTTTTGCATGACCAAACAAGACTTAGACCTCGACCACAGGAGATCCCGTGCTATAACACTATTATTCAGGGCACTTCAAACAGTTCATTCTTAATGAGCATGCATGTACACACAGAGCAGTGTTTCTCGACCTTGTCAGCTTTAAGATGTGTGGACTTCAACTTCCAGAATTCCCCAGCCAACATGCTGGGGACAGAAGGAGCATCCTCTGGATGCTAATTGTGAATCTCCAAAGAAATAACATTTGGTCACATAGACCAGTTAAATGCTGGAAAGTCTTTTGTCTAAACTGTCAGCAAAATTGGCTGAAAGCATCATGCTTCTTGGCCTGGCATCTAGTAGCACTGAAACCAGAGTCAGAAAGGATAATAATAACATGTCAAAGTCATTAATGTATTGCATATTTCTTACATAGCCGACCTGCAGAAAGTGACAGATGATTGTAAAGAGAACAATGGAAAAGAAGGCACAAAAATCTCACATTTTGAAAGCATGATTTCACCTATATTAATTTTTACCTGTCTTAATCTACCTTTAGAATGTATACTTTAATCAATATGCTTTGACAGACTATGTTTTGTTTGGACAAAGAAGGTAACTGAACTACTAAGAAAAAGAATAAATGAGAAAAAGTATAAAAAGGAACTTATACAGAAGCTATTCCAGCTATCTGAAAAGGGCAAATCATTCCTTTCTGCTTGTGCCTCAGATAGTTTTGATTTAAAACAAAATACAGTAAGTCTAAGAGATATAATATCCCACAGCTTTAAATGACAAACTACTGGTAAATGAAAAGCTAAAGCTTTAGGTAAAACCGAGTTGTGTTAGATATTTTGATGAAGTGCAGTAGGTATCCTGTATATCATAACTTTACAGCAGTAAGGGCATACAGGTTGCAAATCCTTCCACACCTTCCATAGAGGGCTATTACATTACCAAGTGTGAAACTCTGGGCACTACATTTCAGAAGTTGTACAATGGTTCAGTTTTGATGAACTCATAAGGAATTGCATTCTGCATTGGGGTTTTGTCATCAGAGATGGCCCAAAGTGCTTCTTCCTCCTATTTTTCCCCACAACTTTGTGGAATAGGTTGGGCCAAGGGAAAGTGGCCCAAAGACACCCAGTGAGCTTCTGTGGCGGAGGGTGGATTAAAACCTGGGTCTTTATGGTCATCATGCACCTCACTGGCTCTCAAACAATATGTTTGCTCATTCATACTATATGTTGGAATTATATTATTTGTTAAAATATATTGTGGTGAAGCAAATGTTTTGGCCACAGGTAAAACTGGAGCATTAATGAGTTTTCCAGTAGTAGAAGTGTACTTTGGCACATATTTTGGCATCAGAAGGGAGCAGATTTAAGTTTCTTAACAGGCTGTTAATCCCACTGTCAGCTTCCTTTTTAAAACCTTTCACATTTTTAAAACCTCTCATATTTTTTCACAGAGTTAGAAGTAGAAGGAATATTCTTCCTTCCCTAATCTTTTTCTGAGAATACTGTCTTAAGTGGAAGAAAGATAGAAAAATTAGTATCCACAATTCATTTTACTGTGGAAGGAAACCAAGTACCTGAAGCAAATTTTAAAAGGTTCAAAATTTCCAGATTTATAATGGAACAAATCCAATGGAATTTCCAGCACTCTTAATAACGGTTTTCAAATATTGCAATCATTTGTCCAACTACATGCCAAAAACAATTTTCAAAAAGTATTGCAGCAATTCTCAGCTAATGCTGAATTTTTCTTTTATTATAGTTCACATCATAACCAAAACTCCTTCTGAAGATAATCTGTATGTATTGTTTGTAAAGAACAATCTGGAAAAAACACTAATCTATTTTGTTAACATACATCTTCTAGAATTCTTGGTGCATTTTTTTTAACTGATTCTTACCTCCAGAAAAGTTACATCCTATTCCCACAATAGCTATTTCATTCTCGTGTGCCATTTTTTCCCTTGATCCTTCTATTTATGCTGAATACTGAATAAAGCAATTTTCCTAATGGAGAGAAAAGGTGTTTTAAGTAGTTATTTATAATACGTCACTTTGAAGTTCCTCTGAAATATACATTTATCAACAAAATGGTCTAGATCAGTGTTTCTTATTTTTTTTTCTCTCAGAACCTCTCCCCACTTTTAAAAATTATGAAGGATCCAAAAGAGCTTTTGTTTGTATAGGTTATATTTATCAATATTTACCATATTAAAAATTAAAATTGATGCATTTGCTGCTGCTACTGAGTCTCACTATTGTTTGATGGGATTTTATTATTGTATTATGTTCCAACATAGGCTGGCAAATAGTTTTGATTTCAAGGACTCCTGAGAGGGTCTTGGGGACCCCCAGAGGTCCTAGGTCCACACTTTAAGAAACACTGCCCTAGATTATAACACCTGATCAAGGATATTTGAAATAGCTCTTTCAATCGTCTCAAATAAGGCTAAAGTCAGGCAGAGAAATTGGGAAACATTGACAGTAAAGAAACATGCCAATTATTATCTTTAAGAACAAAGTTTTATTCAGTGTTTTATTCTGCTTATTATGGTTAATATGTTGCTATCTAGAGTTGGGGTGGAGTCCCACTGGGGCTAAAGAGGACAGGCTTTTCCAGGGCCACTGTCCAGAGTCACCTTCTTTCAGTCTTGTGCACCCTCTGGCTTACCCTCTGGTTTTCGTTGCATTGTGGTGGGGTTCATACCCTAAAGCCCTTTTTTGCAACCTTTTACAAGAGGAGCTCCTTTTGTCTATGGCACTGTTTCTCAACCTTGGCCGGTTGAAGATGTGTGGACTTCAACTCCCAGAATTCCCCAGACAGCATGCTTACTGGGGAATTCTGAGAGTTGAAGTCCACTTATCTTCAAGCTGCCAAGGTTGAAAAACACTGGTCTGTGGTCTTTGATGACTGATAAAAAGGCTCCCTACCACTGAGGTCAAGAATATGAACTACAGTGTAAAACGCTAACAATTTTTTTAAAAAGAAACTCAACAAATCCCCCCTCCCCATTTAAAACCCCTTCCACAAAATTCTTCTCTGTCTATGTCATGACACACCCCCCTGGTTGGCAAGGCTGGAAAAAAATGAAGAGAAATAGTGAATGGAGTTGTTATAACACAGACTGAACTATGTTGCCTTTTCATAACTCATGCCTTTAATTTCTGTGGCTTACTGTTGTGGAAAAAGAACAGGAAGAAGTGCAGGATATGGTACCATGAGCTCCTGAATGAGAGGCAGGATATTATACATATATTTATAAATAAATGATTAATAAAAAGCAGGGAAATATTCACCTCTGATGCTTAACTATTTCTGAGCCAGAAATAAAGTGGCGGTGCACAAGCAGGGCAGCAGGTGGCAGTCCCATATAACCTGGGCAGTCTCACAGTGTGCTGGGGTTGAAATAAAGTGAAATTTTCAACTGGATTCTTGCCTGAAAAAATGGGGAGTCTCATTGATAACTCTGAAGTTAGACTTACTAAGACGAGTAACCAGGTAGAAAGAGAATCCATTGGGCCCTGCAAAATCCTGTTTTTATGTTTCGCAGACATCCCTGATTCCACTGGAAGAAGCATCTCATTTATATGTAGCAATCTGGATTAAAGCATGTATGCAGATAGTTTCATTACAGCTTAACACTAGCACTCAACTATTACATTTAACTATCATTAAAATCAAAATTTAGGTCAGCTATGAGATCTATATGCAGTAATAAAAATAAACAATCACAGTTAAAGAGTTTAGAAATTTTGTGTTTAGACTAGCCCAGTAGTGGCTCCAACTGGCCAATCCTGTCTTGTAATGGAAGCTAAACAGGATTGAGCATGACTAATGTTAAATGGGATTCCTCCATGAAATAATACAAGTAGTCCTCACTTAACATTCACTCGTTCAGTGACCAAAGTTATGACAGCACTGAACAAGGAGCACTTATGATGGGTCCTCATAGTTGCGGCCATCACAGTGTTCCTGCAGTCACATGATCGCGATTTGGGAGCTTGGCAACAGACTTGCAATTACAATGTTGCAGCATCCCACGGGCATGTGATTGCCATGTGCAACATTCACTGCTGGCTTCCAACAAGCAAGTCAATGGGAAAGCCAGCAGAAGGTCACAAATGGCAGTCACATGACCGCAGGATATTGCAACTGAACAGGATTCACCTAATGACAGCAACCAGGACTGCTGGAATTGCCGCATCGCTTAGTAACGGGGTTCCTGGTCCCAGTTACCGTTGGTAAGCGAGGAGCACCTGTACGGTAGCACACCCAATTGGAAAGTCAGAAGACCACTTGGAAGAAGGCAGAGGCCATACCAGAAGAACCTGCCCAGAGTGTCCATGAAGCCATCAGGATTTGTGCTCGGCCTGAAGGTAACTTTATCTCTTTATATTTCCAACCTGGCAAATCTGGTGCCTTAGACTGGTATTGCTATAATTGCCAGCCACACTTGTGCCAAAGTTATGGGAACTGAAACTAAGTACATCCAGAAGGAACAAGATGGAAGATTCAGATTTAAAGAATTTGATATCTGAAATAAATTATATTGTGGTGCCAATACTGGGCCTGAAGTTAAATAGCTCAATTCATTCTTAAAGAAAACAATTTAAATTCTGGAGGAAAGGGGAAATGTGTTCATCCTTGTGTCTTTATTATACCATTTTCAATTATTTCCCAGGAAGCACTTGAATATTTCCCTCGTCCTTATCATTTTTTGTACATCTTAGGTACTTACTGTTCCTTCAAATATTGCAACATTGGAGACACAAAATCCCACAGGTGCCTTGTAATTCCTCAAGACAGTAAATACAAACCCAGATACAAAATTAATTAATTAATCAAACAGCAGAGCATTTGTCACTTTTGTCACTCATGTCCAATTTCTATACAGAAGTCCTTTGATACTTGGATCTGACCCTAACTCTCAGCTTGAATGTAAGCCCCACAAAACAGTTCAGAATACTATACAGTAGTGTTTAAATCACGGTGTGATAATGTCCAAATGGTAACACGTGCATTATGATATCATTGCACAACGGATCCTGCTTAGCACTTGTGCCGTGTTGTCGGAAGCGAATATATAAATTGCATCATTTGCCACGTAGTGCACATATTATTATTTGCCAGCTCTTATTCCCCCCTCCTCTCTGCAGATACTCATGTACAGAAACCAGGATACATATTACAAATGAAGTACTGGAAGTAGTTCTTTTATTTCTGTAAAACCTACTAGGGAACAATGTGAACTAATGGCTAACTAATATTCTGTTTTGTTATAGAAGCAGATTGGTAGAACATGAAAAGGGTACTGTTAAAGATCGAGAAGCTGTTTTTTCCTTGAGCAGAAAACACCACAAATTGGGATCATCATGATTATTACTATCACCAGCACCAGGACTCTGTCACATTCCAGCGCTGTAAATCTGTTCCTTTCTGACATTGATTCATGATGAGCACTTGCTCAAATTAAGTAATTATTATCCAGTTTATGTTGCATTCCTCTTGATTTTATCACAGTAAAAGGGAACTTCCTTTTGTAAAGTATTCTTTTGTTTGTAGCTGCCTACATTCAGAATGTTATCCCCACCTATGTAAATTCCTACTTCTTAGTCCTTGATGACATTACAAACCAATTAATTTGAGTAATGATCTTGATTTTATCAAACACAAATTTAACCCTGTATTCATTAGGAATATTTTGCTGTAATTAAAATTATAGCTGAAATTCTTTGAGGCAACCTCATTATGATATCAACTGAAGATTTAATAAATAGATGCAAGTTTCAGGTTTGTACATTTATTTTGTAAATTTTTGGTAGCCTCTTAAAAGTATTTCCTCAGTATCAATTTGGATTCTAACCACCACTACCATCCGACTCCACATGGTTAACAGGTAAGGTTTATTTTTATGCAAATTATAGCTGAATATTCCTCTACTAGACAAAGAGTTTATTATTAGAATCAATCTGCACAATGAGATCACAACAGTTTAGGAATGCAGTAGATCAGCTTGACAACAGGAGGAAAGGAAGGTAACCTTCATTTTGATGTAATGCACAGGGGCTCTTCTTATTCTACTGATTAACAAAACAATTATAGTGTAATTAACATGGTAATCCTGTCAACTCCCAGGCTTTAAAGATAATTTCATAGAAACATAAGAGCTTTTAGCCCAATAATATGTCACTATCAGAACTCTATTTCAAGCAGTGCAGAACCAGATGCTTCTAGGCAATTTACAAACAATATGTATATTAAAGAAAGACTTTGGACTTAGTCATGAGCATCCTGAATGTGTGGATATTCCTTTAAGTTATTTAAAGTATCTGCATTGCTTATTGTCCTTCACATGATGATGATTATGATGATGATGATAATGATGATGTACCATCAAGTCCTTGTTGACTCTTAGCAACCACACAGTTACTGTAGATTTCCTCCATGACGATTTGTCCCTAACTGTCCTTCAGGTCTTTCAACAGTGCACTCATCACCACTGTAACTGAGTCCACCCACCTTGCTGCTGGTCATCCTCTTCTTCTCTTTCCTTCTATCTTTCCCAGCATTAGAGCCTTCTCCAGAGAACTAGGTCTTCACATAATGTATCCAAAATAGCATAATTTGACCCTGGTCATTTGTGCCTCGAGTGACAACTCTGGGTTGATTTGTTTGATGATCCATTTGTTTCTTTTCTTAGCTGTCCACGGTATTCTCCGGGGTCTTCTCCAACACCAAAGTTCAAAAATATTCTTCCTATCCTGCTTCTTCAGAGTCCAACTTCTGCTTCCATAGAGTGTCACAAGGAATACCATGGCTTGCACAATTCTGATCTTTGTAGGTATAGACAAATCACAGCATTTGAACATCTTTTTCAAGGGCTTCATGGCTGCTCTACCAAGTGCTAGTCTGCAGCGTCTTTCTTGACTGCTTGTTCCTTTAGTATTGATGGTTGATCCTAAAAGGCAGAAGATACCCACCACTTCGATATCTTCATTGTCAATTCTAAGGCTGGTTGTTGTACCTGTGTCATTAGTTTGATCTTTATATTTAATTTTAGTCTCATTTTTTCACTGTGCTCCTTGACTTTTATTACTAGGGCTTGCAGATCCTTTCCATTTTTTACTATCGGGGTAGTGTCATTAGCATAGTGCAGGTTTTCTGATGTTTCTTCCTCCAATCTAATTCTTTTTTTAAAAAATCAACTTACCCACCACAATATTTACAGCACAATTTCCATTTATCAATCTATCAAAAGCTTTGATAAGCTGACCTGCAACTGTCTTCATTCCCACTGACTTCAAAAGGTGGAAAACAACATCCATAGCAAGAACCCACAGGTGAGGTGAGATGAGAGTTCCTACCAGTAGAAAAATAGTCTGCCCAGAAGTTCTGCACAGCTGCATTGCTTCAACAACAACTACTACTACTAAACTAGCCTTGCTGTGATTTCAAATATAACACAACAAACCTTGCAGTAGATTAATTCAGTTTCCAGACACAGCAAAAATTGTGAGAATGGCTGGCCTGGAGCTCAGTTTAAACTCAAATGTCCTGAATGGAGATGCCCTAAAACAGTGGTATTATTACAGTGACAGTAGGTTAATTTGCTTAACTTTTTTATAGAGCAGATTATAATATAACAAATAACAAATAACATGTAGTTTTATTTTCACTCATATGATTCTAGATCAGAACTCCTCTAGCCTCTTTTACTAGTCTCATGGCGTCTGTCATTCTCAACTCAGTGGTCCACAACCCCATAAAATTTGTTTGACCCCATCATGAATAAAACGAATAACTTCATTGACAACAAATAAATATACTACTTTCAATAATTAAATTTTAATATATACAGAGTATACCAAATGTCAGGCCCCATAGAAAATTTATTATAAAATTATATTAAATGTTTGAATTGGTTGCCATTTTCTTCTAAGTACAGTAACATTTTCTCTGAAAAAAAAAACATATTGTGATTGGCCTATGGAACCTGATTTTTGGTATACCCTGCATATCACTGAAGTTTTCACACTGTGCAGCAAGGAGTAATTTCTCCTCAATGAGACTTAGATCCAAATAAATGGCAAAGTAGGCTTTTGCTACTTCCATTTCACTTTAGTGTAACTTATTCAACATAAGAAAGCAAAATATTATAGACAAAACCTACTCCAAGTAAGGCCCTACAGAGTTCCGTTAATTTAAGTGAGAAAATTCACAGCTTTCTATTGAAATAAATGGTGTTTTAAAAACAACAGCTCTGTTTGGCTAGATTATGCCTGATATCTCTTATTTTAAAACTGTTATGAAACAATTGTTGTACCACATTTTGAATCGAAGGAAGATCTCAGCTGTGAAGACTGATACTGAACCACCTCCAACGATAGCATCTAAGGGTGTTGCAAAAGGAAACTTCATATTTGTGTAGGTGTAAATCACCTTATAAATTATGCAAATATTAGACAAATATTAACTCTACACAAACATCAACATTTTAAAAGAAATTAAAATAAATGCACTCACAAACTCACCCATCTGATAAAAACAATTTCTTCTAACTGTTTAATTCTGCCAGAAGCTCTCAATACAAGTTCTGCTAATGTGAATAAGAATTATATCGCTGGAATCTAAGTAGTCTTTCCAATGGGAGAAGATTAATTTCATCCATCTATGCATGATATGATAATTTGTGCACATTTACCAAAATTTACAAGCAGATATTAACAGAAAAAACACAGATACATGTATGGTGCAGCTGACTAATACTATACACATATGAAACATAAGTATATTAAAAAGCTCTTGTCCTTTCTGGTTACACAACTCTATCTCGATTCTTTCTGTACTGAACACCCTTTTTCTACAGTAACAGACCTACCTGAGACATGGACTCCTTAAGCCCCGTGTGCTCTTCATGAAGTTCAGTTATTATGAAAGAGATAAGCAACTCCCCCGTCAGAGAAGCACCTTTCTTAATTCTGCACATCTGTTTTGTCTGGAAGCTCAGTGTGATTCTAGACATGCTTAGGTAGATTCTCTGGTTATACCAGTTTTCAATTGTAATTGGAAGGTAAACATCACATGATTCTTTTGATTGTTAAAATTGTTTCCTAGCTCTAGGAAACATGAAAAACATGAATAAATTTTTGACCTCCCCCTTCCAACCCTACTGACTGAATAAAAACATTTTAGGGAAGAGAAATCTTGTCATATTCAGGATTTCTACAGGTAGTCCTCATTTAACAGCCACTAATTCAGTGACCATTCGAAGTTATGACACTACTGAACGAGGGGTACTTACAACCGGTTCTCAAAGTTCTGGATGCTTCAGCACCCCTGTGGTCATGTATTTGTGATCTGGGCACTTGGTAACCGGCTCTCACGACAGTTGCAGCATCCTGTGGTCACATGATTGCCATTTGCAACCTTCCCTGCTGGCTTCCCACAAGCAAAGTTAATGGGGAAGTCAGCAGGAAAGATCACAAACGTCTCCAATAAGTTGCTTGCATCCTCCCCTGCCCAGCAGCAGCCACCCCACACTTGCGTTGCGCCTCATGCCATGCCTTACCTGCCTGTTGGCCTGCTTGTGAGCTGCCTGGGACTTGCTTAACAACCTGCAATCCTCATTTAACTATGGCAACCAGAAGTGCCGGGCATGCCATCACTAAGCGAGGCAGTCATGCGACATTGCACTTTATGTCGTTAACCAAGGACTACCTGTACCTTAAACTTGCACGTAAATGAGAAGTCAACATGCTGCTAAGCCAGGTGGCTCATCTAACACTATTTTTAGTTACAGTAATGCCTCTGATCCCCATATTACCTGCCTTCCAGGTAGTCTTAGAAATTAGCAATGAGGGATGACTGTAGCCCAGGGTTTTGCTTGGAAGTCTGCTCATTTGCCTCCAGAAAAGACCAAAGGCCTTTCCCAACTGCTCTCTAAACATGGTACAAACAGGCTTGCCAACCTCTTCTTTTTCCCTCCATGTCCCCGTTATATTGCCTTCTGTCATCCCTGTCCCATGAACGAGATAGGCTTCTGCCATCTTTAGCTGTACTGAGGTTAAAATAGCGATTTCCACTGTACATTAACACTGGACAGCTCAGCTGTAAGGCACTGGGTCATGTCTTTTAAGAGAAGGTGATAAGTTACTAAAATTGTTTATACTTGTGATGAAGGGGGAAGTCATTTCTTTATATATTTCTTTCCTTTTTCTTTACTATATTCTTACTTTTTCTTTATTTTCTCTTTCTCTCTGTCTCTTTCTTTTCTACACCGTACAAAGCATTGGCAGAAAACAGTCCAAGAGCACTGGATGAATAAAATACTTGCTCATTACCTCCCTGGTTTCCTCATTCACCTTTATATTGGTTATAGCCGCTTTCAGTTCTTCACAGTAAAATACACCGTTTAGTTGCTTGTAGGTTGAACCGTACTGAAATCCTAATGTAGTTAATAGTTCATATACTTCATTCTTGCTGACCATAGATGTACATCTTTGAAATACATCTTTACAAGAACTGACCCTTTCGACAAGAGGGACTTCTGACTTCTGCGTAATTTGGCCTGAGACATAAACAGCAACTAATGAAGGAAGGATTTTGCAGTCTCTCCCTTGTTTTTGCATTTCCACTTTTACATACAGCTCATGAGAAATTTAACTTAACGTACAAGGTGATGTGATCTTCTTGCTCATCTGACACAGACCTAAGGGCTTGTCTTGAACTTTGTCTTGAACTTGTCATCATGGCTGCCAAAGCATTTTCAACAAAGCAGCAGGAACTAGTGCTACCCCATCATGCTGGTGTTCATACAGATGTGGTGTGAGCTCCTGAGATACTGAACACTTGAAATCAGTATTATCTCTGTTAATACTGTAGATCAGTATTTTTCAACGTGGGTGACTGGCTGGGGAATTCTGGGAATTGAAGTCCACACATCTTAAAGTAGCCAAGGTTGAGAAACACTGCTGTAGATTAACAGATGGTTTATTGGTGCAGTTGATTCGGTTGGAAATTTGATTGTGTTAATGTATGACATGAGCTTCTGGCGATCAGATTGATACTTGGGATAGGCTGCTGGTACACCTTGATATTCCTCATAGAGATGCTCCCAGTCTGGATTGAGTCCCAATTCAAAAAGGCCTTTTAAAAGGTTGAAAAAGTATCTCATATTCTTTGGCAATCTGCAAGGAAGGAAAAAATTTAGCGCGTGCCAATAAATTTTTAGTTTAGTGTTAATATTAGGTTTAATATTTCAGATATATTTCTATGCAATGCTTTTTGAGCTCCTAATTCAATAAACACAACATTGTCTTTGTCTTTTATTGAAGTCCTTGTCGTATCTGCAAAACCCATGGTATCAACTACTGTCTGGCCCAGTAGTTGCCGAAATCATCATCTGAAACTGCCTTCCTGGTTGCTGTAGAAATTAGATCAATGGCTAACTTCCCTTTCTTTAATTCAGATAGACTGGCTTCCATCTCTGTCAGTACTGGATCCATCATATGGCTGTGATATGCAACCGGCACATTTAAAACACGAAGAAAGATTTTTCTTTTGCCGATTTTTTCAGCCAGATGTTTTTGAAGGGCACTGATGGACTCTGCCTCTCCTGACAATGTACAAGACTGAGGGCTGTTAATGGCTGCCACAGAGATTTGTCCTGAATATGCTTCAAGGGCTGCTGACGCCTGCTGAACAGGGATATTACCCACGACCAGCATCTTGCCTCCAGTGACCTTAGCCTGTAGCCTGCTCCTGTGGTAGATGATTCGGACAGCATCTGCCAAGGAGATCAAGCCAGAACAATGGGCCGCAGCCACCTCTCCAACGGAATAGCCCACAGTGGCAACAGGCTTAATTCCCCAGTGCTGCAGAAGCTCCACCAAGCCCACCTGGAGCACGAAGAGTGAAGTCCAGCATTTTCTTGCTCAACCAGATGCATCTAGGGTACTGTTCTTGTGCCATTGTTTCCCTACAATTGGTATTTGGAGACATACTAATTTTCAACCCAGAAGTAGCCATCATGGTCACAGAATAGTGACTGATAGGACTTTAGGTTGTGTTCAGTTCTTTTAACCTATCTTCTATACTACTGAGTATAGATGTTCTTGAGAAACCTCTTTGCCAGTCCTACAAAAAGCCCAAAAGGGAGTGCATGAACAATAAACTCCCCAATAAGCTGAAGTTTTATTTCAGTTTCATGTATATAAGGCTTTTGTTGAGACTTGGCAGATTTTTCCTCTTCAGTGAAAACTTCCAGAGTTGCTGGGAGTCAGATGACATATACATTTAATAAATTATTATTATTAAAATATTCAAATATGTTGCTTTTAAGATCAGAAGAGTTACACTAAATTCTAACTGGGCTGGAAATACAGTTCTGATTTTATTGCCTGATATCCAGAAATGTGTTTCTAACTATTAAACCATATTTAAAATATCACAGATTTTTAAAAAATAGGAATCACATTTGAAAACCCATTAGCAGTTACTGCTAATTTGGAAATACGTGTTACGGTGTAGACTTCAACTTCCAGAATTCCCCAGCCAGCATAGGCTCGCTGGGGAATTCTGGGAACTGAAGTCCACGCGTCTTAAAGTTGCCACGGTTGAGAAACCCTGGTGTAGATTATAATTTTTCGCATATTTGGAAACAACAGCTCTGTGGAGGCAGCTATGAATTCCTTTACGATTATGCAGTGAAAGTTATATAATAATTCTGAGATGATGGCAGAGGAGCCAGTCTCTGTTATGCAATTGGAGTGTTTTAATGGCAACTCTTGCCAGACAACAAACCTAGTCAACAACTGAAGTCAGGGAACATTTGGGGATTTTTGCTTTCCCTTCCTTTTTATTTTCCTCTTATTTTACTGAAGAAAGTGATTTTTACTATTTTTTTTTAAAGAATATATATATATTCTATATAAAAATATATATATATTTCTATAGAACAGCAGTGGGGACAGTGCATCACCTTGGTATATGCCGCACTTGATGGCCACTTGTGCGAGCTGTCTTGAGTTCACTTCCAGTGTTGTCTTCCACAGTCCCATTGAGTGCTTGAGGAAGGTCCTTAGTGTCCTGTTGACTTTGTATAGTGCCAGGCATTCACAGATCCGTGTGTGTGGCATTGAGTCATAGGCTTTCCTGTAGTCAATCCAGGCTATGCTCAGATTGGTCTGCCTAGACCTTGAGTCTTGGGCGACTGCCCTATCTATGAGTAACTGGTGTTTTGAGCCTCTGGTGTTGTTCCCAATGCCCTTCTGAGCTGTGCTCATGTACTGGCCCATATGGTCTTGTAGCTTGGCAGCTAGGATGCCTGATAGAACTTTCCATGTTGTGGGGAGGCAGGTTATTGGCCGGTAGTTGGATGGTGCTGTTCCTTTGTGAGGGTCTTTCATGATCAGCACTGTCCTTCCTTGTGTTAGCCAGTCTGGGTGGGAGCCTGCTGCTAGCAGTTGGTTCATCTGTGCTGCTAGGTGTTCATGCACTGCTGTTAGTTTCTTTAGCCAGTAGGTGTGGATCATGTCCGGGCCAGGTGCTGTCCAGCTTTTCATGTTCTTGACCCGCTGTTGGATGTCTGCTACTGTGATGGTGACTGGTTCCTGTTCTGGGAGATTGCTGTGGTCTGCTTTCAGGTCCTGCAGCCACTTTGCACTGGTGTTATGCGTCTTCTCTTTCTCCCATATGTTCTTCCAGTACTGTTCGGTTTCCGCTGCTGGTGGCTCAGCTGCTACTCTGTGGTTGCACTGCAGTTGGGAGTACACTTTGGATGGTTCTTTGGAGAACAGGGCATTTATCTTCTTGGCCTCTGCTTCTCTAGTGTATCTCCTTAGCCTGGTAGCCAGTGCTGTGAGCCTTTGTTTAGCAGTCTCTAGGGCTTCAGACGGAGTCAGGCCCAGGTATTTTTTCAGTAGCCGAGTCTTATCCTTAATCTCTACACGCTTCTGTAGTTCCACCAGCTGACTGACTTCTTTCCGAGTTGCCTTGATCTTAGCCTCCAATCTCATTTTCCAGGGTGGGTATGTACTGCTGTTCTTCTTGATCGTGTAGCCAAGCATTTCCAGGATTACAGCGGCTGTAGCATATACCAATTCATTGGTTTCAGTTATGGTGGTAGTAGGGATTGTCTGGAGGGCTCTGTTGGCATCTTCTAGCATACTATCTGATGGTACTTCTCCACTGAGCCTTGGTAATTGGACTCGAGGGTTGACTGTAGCTAGTTTATCCATGATCTTATGCCTCATATCAGCTGCTGTGCTCTGTAATGGAAGGGGTGGCAGTGACGTTCCAGCTTCAGGTGTTGGCTGCACATCTGCTTGTTCTTCCAGGTCTGCTTGAGTCCAGGTTGTAATGTGGAGTTGGTCTATCTCAAGTTGTGAGAGCAGCTTCTTCTTCACTATGTTGAAGCGCTGGGTAACTAGTTGTTTCTCAGTTAGTGTGGATGTAGGCCTTCTGTCTATCCATAGTTCCCTCATACGTTTCATATGTCCCCTCTCATTAGGTCTGCTGTTGTAGTAGCATTCCATCATTTCCAAGTTCTCTTGTCTCGTCCATGTATGGTTTGTTCCAGTAGCCCACTTAACATCAGATTGCCCTGGTTCCCCAACATCTGACGTGGACCTTGTTAATCCGGGCGACGTCCAAGCCGGCATGACTCTCTTAGTTCGTGTCACTCTCATATTTTTGAGGTAGGCAGGTGAAGCGTTAGGGGGTCTTTGCCCAAGGACCCCTACTGGTAAGGTAGGTACCAGCCGGGATTTGAACCCCAGTCTCCTGCATCAAAGGCGGTGTTCTAACCACTACGCTATCCATCAGCCACCTCCTCTACATGGATGACATCAAGCTGTATGCTAAGAGTGAATGAGACATCGACTCACTGATCCACCTGACATGGATCTACAGTGAGGACATTGGGATGTCATTCGGACTGGAGAAGTGTGGCAGGATGATAGTAAAGAGAGGGAAGGTAGTTAAGACCAATGGAGTGGAACTACCAGTGGGCCACATAGCAGACATAGAGACCAGCTATAAATACCTTGGTGTCCCACAGTCACATGGGAACCATGAAGAGGAGGCAAGAAAGACAGCAACATCCAAGTACCACCAAAGGATAAGACAGGTCCTGAAGAGCCAGCTCAATGGGAAGAACAAGATCCATGCCATCAACATGTATGCCCTGCCAGTCATCGGATACCCTGCCGGTATAGTGAGCTGGCCAAAGGAAGACATGGAGGCTGCTGATGTGAAGACCCGGAAGCTCCTCACAATGTATGGAGGTTTCCACCCCAAGTCCAACACCCAGAGACTGTACACCAGGCGCAAAGAGGGCGGATGGGGTGTGGTGAGTGTCAAAGCCACTGTCCTGGACAAAACCCGGAGTATCCAGGAGTACGTCAGTAAGATGGCACCCAAAGATGAGCTGCTGAGAGAATGCCTCAGGCAGCAGCAGACAAGACAGGAGGTTCAAGCAGAGGAAGTGCCATGGCAAGACAAGCCCCTGCATGGGATGTACCATCGACAGATAGCTGAGGTGGCTGACACTGGGAAATCCTATCAGTGGCTGGAAAGGGCTGGACTAAAGGACAGCACTGAGGCACTGATCATAGCAGCACAAGAACAGGCACTAAGCACCAGATCCATAGAAGCAGGGGTCTACCACACTAATCCAAGGTGCAGATTGTGCAAAGAGGCCTCAGAGACAGTCCAACACATAGTGGCAGGGTGTAAGATGCAGGCAGGAACAGCATACACTGAACGGCACAACCAAGTAGCTGGCATTGTGTACAGGAACATCTGCACAGCGTATGGGCTAGACCCCCCCAAGTCCAGATGGGAGATTCCACAGAAGGTCGTGGAGAATAAAAGGGCTAAGATCCTGTGGGACTTCCAGATCCAGACGGACAGGCAGGTACTGGCTAATCAACCAGACATCGTGGTAGTAGACAAAGACCAGAAGACAGCAGTAGTGATAGATGTAGCAGTGCCAAGTGACAGCAACATCAGGAAGAAGGAGCATGAGAAGCTGGAGAAGTACCAGGGCCTAAAGGAGGAAATGGAGAGGATGTGGAAAGTAAAGGCCAAAGTGGTCCCAGTGGTGGGAGGAGCACTCGGGGCCATGACTCCTAAGCTGGGAGAGTGGCTCCAACAGATCCCAGGAACAACATCAGAGCTCTCTGTGCAGAAGAGTGCAGTGCTAGGAACAGCTAAGATACTGCGCAGAACCCTCAAACTCCCAGGCCTCTGGTAGAGGACCCGAGATTGAGGAAGACATGTACCACCCATAGGGGTGAGAAGGGAATTTTTTTTATGAAATACATTCAAAGAAAAATGTAGTAAAGTAAATGTGAAAAATAAGAAAAATGAAAGGAAAAGAAGAGACAAAGAAAAAAGGAGATAGAAAAAAGAGAAAGAAAATAAAAGAACAGAAAACAAAACAAAAAAAGAAGTGGTTTCTGATCTTCCTCTTGGCAGTTATATACAATTTTAATCAAACCTAAGACTGAAGAAAGTGATTTGTATTAAACAAGAGATGGCTGTATTCTTCTAGATCATATACTCTTATGTGTGCACAAAACTGATGGCCCAGCAAAGTGGCAACATCTGGCCAGCCTTGGCTGTTCTAGAAAACTAAGGCGGCTAAATGGGGGACCGGTCAGGGTTAGGAAACTTGGAAAATTTTTAAATCTCCCCTCCCCCAAAAAACACTTGCGTATCATACCTACAACACTGCATGAATATATCTATGTAAGTTACCAGCTGACCTTGACCTGAAATCGTACTCTTTAAAAAATAGATGTGATGTTTTGTGCAGATATCCAAGTAAGTTTGGGTAGAGTATAAGCTGCAACAAAGTGTCTCATTCAGATCTCATTTTCTATTTTCTTCAGAAGTAATATTAAATATTATACAGTAGTAGTATTAAATATTAATCCTTGGGAAACACGCTCATTTCCTCCCATGTTCGAACAGCAGTCTGGGACCTAGAGGCTATCTAAACCAGTCCATGTCATTCATAACTCAGTGGGTCCAGAAAACTGAGTCGAGTAAACTAAGGTTAACTATAGGTAAGATTACCATATGAACCCAACCAATTTCAGCACCATGATCAAATACAATTTCACGATCCTTTTTATAACTACTATAGTGAATTATTCCCTATTATACAACTGTACTGTTCTACCATTATTTTAGTGTCAAATTTGAGGGCTTTCTGGAACCAACTGCACCTCTCAAGCTGGAACAATGCACATTTTACTATATTCATCTATGATGCATACAAATGTTGAGCATTTGCTGCTTACAAAAAGTAAACCGATTAACTGCATACATGGGTAATTCGAAGAAGCCAGAACTCAGGCTTGCCAAGTATTAATACCATCTAATTCTCATAATTCCTGCAGGCTTACTTAATATATTAAGTAATTATTAATATATATAGACAGGGAAATAGGTAAGTGCTATAAATATAGGATTAAAGACAGTTGTGAACAATTTGAAAAATGAATGCAATTTTTGAGCCACAGTGCCATAAGAATGCCTGGCACCTAACTTTTGGTAGGCCCATTGACAAAACAAAGTTGGTTTCCTGTTACAATGTAGTAGTTGTTACCCAGGGATTTTTTCTCTCTCCAGGCACCAAACTAGATCTCTACTTCTAGCTGCTAATGGCAGCAAGAAATCAATAATCATTTAATGGAAGTTGGAAGTCTAGTTATTTCTGTTTAACATTAATAAACATGCTCAGAACTCTTTTCCCATATGATTCGTAGGTGGAAACGACTGATCTAACTGCCAACCCTCTCCCAGCAATCTTAGTGTTTGCTTTTAATGGCAGGAGTGGTACCTGCCAGTCACTGAGAATAGAAAAGGAACACTATCTTCCTCCCAGAGGTCCTGAATCACTGAAAGGAAGACGAAAGGGACTATAGTAGGAATGTACACATAATAGAAATAATTATGTGAAAGCCACTACATTTAACGTGTTTTGGAAAAAGACATTGCTTGAAAAAATTGGGTTTTTTTTTTACATAACCCCTATTTGGTTTTGTTTTAGGGATGTAGCTCGGGCTTACCTTAATAGACTTCAGATGATAGCAGCTGCAATATCACTTATTTTTACTATACTTTTCTTAAGACTCAGACTACTTGGATACAGTAAGATGAAGGTGGGAGGTTTTAAATGACATGAGGAAGAATTCACTAGTCAATATGAAGAAAGAAAATCTCATCTGTTTGGGGCAAAGTTCTGGAAAGCTGTTCAATATGTATAGTAATAGGTGGTAGGAGAAAATTGTGTTGATTAGGACAAGTAAAATATCTCTTTCCCTTTGAATTTTTTCTCAGACATTTGGAAAAATAAAACAGTCAGAAGGCCAAGGAATGTAAATAAAGTTGGGAGAAGACACTAGGAAGTAAGCTTACATTCTGGGGAGCAAGGGCAGTGTAAGATAAACCATAAAAATGCCTTCCTAAAGTAACTACGTTCATAAAATAGTGTTGTCTCAGTACACCATTGTATTTGTAGTTCTACCCCATTACCCCACTGAATCCACCCACTTTTGATCTCACTATGCTCAACCCAATCATTAGTTAATTATAAGCATATTCTAATTTGTGTAACTCTATATAGAGGAATTGGGTGCTTGTCCCTGTTTCAAATGAGCTCTTGGGGTAATGTGTGAGAGAGATTTCTCCTACATAGAGACACAAAGTTGTTTCCTGAATAACTTTTCAGTAATATGCAATAAAACCAAAGAGAAGAATGCCTCATGGGGACAACAGGAACTCTTTTGAAAGTCCTGAGAGCTGTTAATGCCAACAGCTATGGCTTGTCTCCACTGACGTTGCAAGCAAATGAACATTTGAAAAGGAATTAACAAAACTTGTTAACAATGCACCTCTCTTGTATTTCATTCTTTTAAAACTAGTTCCAAGAAAATCATAATCTGACTAAGATGTGTTATCATGAATGCCACAAATTTGATATTAACTTGAACCAAAGCAAAACAAAATGTGTTGGACGCATGCAAAAAACACTCTTTAGGAAGTGGGATGTACAATTTGTATATACCAATTTAGGTAAACATGCCCAATTTTTTAATTTGTATGTATAGGAACAGTTTTGACTGGAGAACATTTAAAGGGGCAATCCCTAATTCATGCAGAAATCCAAGCTCTTTTGCAATGTGTTACCATAGAAATGTCTGTTCCTAATTGGGATTACATAGTGAATGACATTAACTGTCATGGGAACAAGGAATCCAGAACTGAGAATTAGCAACCATATTGTACAGAGAATAGTGCCACTGTATGCAACAAAATCTGAAGCAAAATATTCTATTCAATTTTAATTCTTTGCTTTTGCAGGAACATACATATGAAACTTGCTAGCAAGTTATTCTCACCATCAAATGTAACAAGGCTTCATGAAAGAGAAACTGCTTTAAGAGTTACAGGATTCCATAGAATCTAAATACTGACAATGTGAAACATTTATTTAACAATTCAATCTTAAATTGAAAAGTCTCCATATTATATTATGAACAAGTGAAGTAGCAGCAAACACAAATTCTCACCAAAAAAAGATCTATGGAAATTCAAGCTATTAAAAAATTACACATTTTGCTTAACTCTCGAATTTATTTACAAATTTAAGATATGTTTTATACACCTCAATTTACATATGAGGGCAACCAGAGTTAAAGCAGTTTACAGTAGAAGGAAAACTGAAAAAAGCACTTTGCATAATTAAAATAAATGATTCCCCAAAAGTGCCAAACATGCTGCATTTGCACATCTTTTACGGCTTATTGCTACAAAAGAATACATTTGTAATGGGTCAGCATAGCAGTTTGATATTCCATTAACGAAATGGACTTGAGGTTCTTCCAAGTTTACTAAATGGAAAAAGCAAAAAAAAATTTCCATTGAAATTCTGGGATTTGCTGAAAGAAAATGAATTATCTAACAATTCAAAAGAAATTGGACTATCAACTAAGCACCCAAATGCCTTATCGGCCCTAATCTTAAATCCAATTCATTGCCAACGTTGTCCTATTTTCTCACTAATTGACAGAACTTTCTTTCCTTTTTAGAATGTATAGTGTAGGAGTTAAAATTGTGGAGAACCATCTACTATTCACTTAACCTCCTACAAAACAGTATAATTATTACTAACTAGTCTAAACTGCTAGTCAACCCTACCCTAATCTCAGTTTCTAGAACATGTCTGAATATATCATTTAATATCTAAGCAGCATGTGCTTATAAAATAGTCTAACAATTTTGAAGTTAAAAATTGTATTTTATTTAAAGAAGGGCCAGCCAAGTACACTCAGACTGACTCAAATTGCCATAACCGCCCACCATTTAAAAAGTCTAACAGGAGACGTAGAGTGCTAAAGTCACACCTCCATAAAATGAAAAACATTTCCCCAATACTACCTCAGAGGAAACAGTGCAGTTCTTCCACCTGTAACAAATATTACCGTTCACTTTCTACATACAGTCAACCAACACACACACACATCCTCTCTTAATTTTTAAGGCCTCCAAAATAGATAAACCCTATTATTTATATGCCCATCAGAGTTCAAACTCCTTGTCCTATTGTATGGAGGTCAACTGGAAGATATAGAGCACTATCACTACAGTGCCCGCCCTTAAGTTCCTGTAGTATAATAAATTATGCATGAAGGCTTTATAAAACTTTGGTTTAAAAACAGATAGAAGTGTTATTTTCCCACAACCTGTTATGTTCTGCAATTTCAAATGCCTAAAGCTGCAAGAGTGGCCCCAGCGGTTTGCAGCTTCTTTTCCTATTCACTCAGACGTGCTGGCAGTGAAGATATATCAATTCACTCTTTCGTTTCAGTATTCAGTATTTCTAAACCAGATCAACCCCTGAAATGTTACCTTTATAACCTTGTATCTCCTAGGAAGAGACAAAATTAAATACAGGTAGTCCTTGCTTACTGACTGCCTTGTTTAGCAACCACTCAAAGTTATGATGGATGGGGAAAAAAATGGCTTTGTGACCAATCCTTGCATTTATGACCATGTGATCGCTATTTGCAAGCTTCACAACTGGCTTCCAACCAGCAGAATTAATGGAGGATGCGGAAGTGAAATTGCAAGTGGTGGTCACGTGATGTCTCACTTATCAACCTCAGTGATTTGCTTAACGACAGAAGCGGAAGTGATGTAAATCCAGTGCAGTCACATGATTTTTTGCTTAGTGACCACAGCACTTAGCAATAGAATTGCCAGTCCCAGTTGTATTTGGTAAGCGAGGACTATCTGTAAAGGGAACAAAAGCTCACAAGACAAATTGTTTATTCTTAAGAAATGTGATTATTAGCACGCATACATCTGGCAGAAAAGAAAGCTACACCATATAAAGAGACTACTGCTTTGTTGCAAGTAACTGATAGACAGCTTGACAAAGAAGTTATCTCACTTCGAGTTTTTTGCCTTCTAAAACGATCTGAATTTCTTTGGCATCCAAAGTCTCGTAGGTTAATAAAGCTTCTGCTAAATTCTTGTGTTCTTTTGCATGGGCCTTCAAGATACTCTTTGCCCGTTCATACGATTCCTATCACAAAAAGGTAAGTTAAGAAACAGCAGCAACAAAAAACTGGAAATGAAAAAAATGTTTTCTAAGATTAACCACTAACAATATTTAATCTACAAATACTTGCTGTTTATTCAAATACACTTCATACAAATAATTAAGGTCCTCCTGAAGTGTGTTTCAACAAAACCAAGAAATACAAGGAACAGAAAGAAAATAAAGTATAAACATGCATAAAAAATAATTTTAAAAAGTAGCAGTGTGCTGGAAACAAGCAAGCTCAATTACTATAAGTCATTTTTAACGTACTTAAACAAACAGAATCTCAACTTTAATTATCTTTATAAGCAATAAATTAAGCAAGAAGTAGCCACGTAACATACTGTTTTAGATCCTGAGCTCTGTTTAATTTGTACAGTAAACCATGTTATATACATTCAGTAAAATTAAGGATCTAGAATTATTGGTGTTAGTTTTCAAAGATCCACTAGAGGGAGCAGAAACATTAACTGGAAAATTAAAGGACTTTGGTATATTATAGCAGGTTTTAAGATTAAAAATCAGAAGACAAAGATGTTAACAAAAAATATGAAATGAGAAGACCAAATAGAACTGATGGAAAAAAATGGTTTTAAAATTGAGAAAAAAGTAAAATACTTGGGTATTACTAAAGCAAATATGAATTGTATGTTATTTCAGAATAACTACAGGTAGTCCTTGAGTTACGACTGCAATTGGGACTGCAATTGCCATCGCTAAGCAATGCAATTGTAAAGTGCTATGTCACATGACCGCATCACTTAGTGATGGCAATCCAGGCAGTCCCGGTTGTCCTTAACCCAAGACGCATGGGTCATTAAGTGGGAAGTGGAGGGAGTCCCAGATAAGGAGCGTGGGGGTGCCACAGAGGGGTGGGGGAGTTCCTGGGAAGTCTGGCACAAGCCTTGTGCAAGTTGGGGGAGGGGGTGCTCAGCGTGGTGCAAGCTCAGAAAGGCCAGGAAATGAGGGTGCGGGGTGCATGCGATCACAGGGAGGCTGTGGAAAGAGAGCACAGGGTGTGTGGGTGTGATTGCAGGGAGGCCAGGGAAAGAGGGCATGGGGTGTATGCAAGCAAAGGGGGGAAGCAGGGCACGGTGTGTGTGAGCAAAGAAAGGTGGGGGGAGACTTACCCCCCATGACTTGTGACTTTCCTTGCTAGCTTTCCATTGATTTTGCTTGGGGGAAGCTGGCAGGGAAAGCCACAAATGGTGATCACATGACCGCAGGACACTGCAAACTGGTTGTAAGTGTGAGCAGATTGCCAGGCACCAGAATTTTACTCACATGACCACGGGGGCATTGCAATGGCCAGAGTTTTAAGTCCCTTCATTCAGCACCGCTGTAACTTTGAATGGTCACTGAATGAATGGTTCTAACTCGAGGACTGCCTGTATGTTAAGACATGTAATGAATTAAGAAGGACATGTTAAGATGGGAGAAATTAAAATTGTTTCTGTTAGGGAGAATTTCTGTTATAAAAATGAATGTTTTGCCTAGAATGATATTTTTGTTTCAGACAATACCTGTTTTGACAATTGATGTACCACTCAAACAATGGCAAAAAGATATATCTAAATTTGTATGGCAAGGGAAAAAATGAGTTAAATATAAAGTGTTACAAGATGCAAAGGAAAGAGGAGGACTGGGTTTACCGGATTTGAAATAGTATTTTTCACCCTGTTGTTTGGTCTGGATGTAAGAACGGATATTGCTGAGAAACAAGAGACTTTTAGAGTTAGAATGTCACAACCTGAGGTTTGGATGGCATGGATACTTATGGTACGATAAAGTTAAAATTAATGTGGATTTTAAAAATCATTTTATTAGATGTGACATATGGAGAATATGGAATAGATATAAATCCAGGTTGTGCCTGAAAACACCTCTGTAGATCTCAGCACAAGAAGCAGTCGATAGAAGAGAAACAAACAGCAGGCAAAAATGGTTAACATACCAGGAATTATTGGAAAATCATCAAGGGGAATATAAGATTAAATCAAGAGAGCAACTAATAGCAGAAGGATATAGTTGTCAATGGTTTTCCCACTTACAGTTATCAGAAAGATTCAAAATGGATAAAAAGACTTATGGTATCAATAGAATTTGAAGTACAATTATGCACCAGTCATGAACACGTAATTGCTAAAATGTATAAACTTTGTTGAAATTTGAAACAGAGGAAGAACATGTTAAAGAATGTATGATAAAGTGGGCTAAGAATTTTGGTTATAATATACAGATGGATCAGTGGGAAAATATATGGTTAAAAGGGTTGAAATTTACATTAAGTTATGATCTTAAAGAGAATTTTTATAAAATGATGTATTGTTGGTACATGATGCCAGAGAAATTATCTAGAATGTATAAAGGCATTTCAAATGTATGTTGGAAATGGGAACAACATGAAGGTATATTTTATCATGCTTGGTGGACATCTAAAAAAAATCTAAAAAATATTGGATTCAAATTCATACTTTGTTACAGAGGATCTTAAAGATTAATATTTAATTGAAACCAGAACCTTTCCTTTTTGAATTGATGGGTAAACAGTTAGAAAAAAGCCATGAAAGATTCTTTCAGTATATGATTATTGTGGTGAGATTACTATATACACAAAGATGGAAAGATTTGGTACTACTCACCATGGAGGAATGGTTGGTGAAATTGACAGAACTTGCTGAGATGGATAAACTGACTTTTTTGATTAGAGAAAAGTCAATATCTACATTTATTGGTGACTAGAAACCCCTTATGGACTTCTTGTGTAAAAATGAAAAAAATGAACTTGTGATTTATGATTTTGATGATTAGACAAGCTAGATTATAGAAAGAAGAGAGTCATGATGTAACTTTAGAGAGAGAGAGGTTAAAATATAATTGTACTTATGAAGAATATCGGAAGCTACTTCTTTATACCTTTATACTTTGTTTTACATCTTGTTCTTTTTTTTCTACTTTTTTCTTTTTTTATTGCACTTTTACCTTTTTCTGTTATTTCTCTCTTTTTCATTTTGTCTGTTCTAATTTAGTTTGTAGTAGTTATTATTGTTCTTAAAACTTTTAATAAAAATTATATTAAAAAAGGATCTAGAAATTATTCACGCAATACTCTTTGAATCAGAGAACTAAAGTTTTTACCTTTAAAAGAGTTCTTATTTCTTGTTCAATTGCAGATTGGGTTTCAGGGCTGAAATTCGTTGTCTCTCTGTAGGTCATGACACCAAGCTTATGAAAAAGGGAAATGATTTGAGAGAGAAAAGGAGATGCTTATTTCTTTAGCACTTTCTAAGTGTAAAATGCAGTATAATTGTCAGATAATTTGATCTCCTAGCATCTTGCAAGTATTATATTTTGTACCACAATAAGTTCTGAAGAGTCTGACTGCAGGTCTTGTTCATATATGAGAGTAACCCATCATTTCAAAGCTCACTTAATAATTTGAACAGAAAGAAAACATTAATAGTACAATTCTATATTTATGTAAGAGTGTATCTGTGGGACTTTGCTGTGTGACTAGAACTGCAATTACTATATGCTTTATTGGAACAAACTCTACCCCTATAAAATTAATTTTAAAGAGGTTTATAAGTTATCCTTAGTAACTTGTTTTCATTACAAACACTTGCAAAGAGTTTTCATTCATGCATTTAAGGCAACTAACTGCAAAAAAACTGCAAAGAGAAGATGACATTACTGAGAGGTTCAGCTAGGTCTATTTTGTTGCATCCTGTCTGAAGCACCAAGTCTGAAAGGCTGCAAGTAAAATGAGTCTACTAGCAGTCAGAAGCAGAAGTCTGAGATGGCTGTAAGGGAACTAACCACTAATTAAGTATGTTAGTTGATGCTTTTAGCTCAACTGTATGCTAGTTGAGTTAAAAGATCCCATCAGCTCTAACCACAACTTTCTTGATCTTCCCCATCCTCTCAACCCATTTACTCTTCCTTTATATACCTCTATTGCAGTTCAATCCTCATTCATTCTCTTTATATGAACACACCATCTCAGTGTATTTCTTATACACTGGTCACTCACTTTTATATTTGATCCACATTCATTCATCACCTATTTATTCTTTTTTTAAAAAGCCATTTTTGTTTCCATCCACGAACACGGATTAATTGAATCAGGCAACATACCACTCTCTACCTTTCTATCTGCAATTACAATTAGCAGGGAATGCTGCCTACGGCATGGTATGACCAAGGCTGGTAATCTGGGCTACACCTTCTCTACCATACTAAAAAACATTAAGTTTTATGTGATCTCCAGTTTGATAAATTTGGCAAACAACTCACTAAGGCTAGCTCCTTAGCAACTGCATCCTACAAAAGAACACCAGAGAATTTAACATATTACTGTTACAAGTTGTTGGCCATAAGATCTATGCTTATTCTTTCAGTGTCCAAATAAACTGCTGACAGCACTCGCTGATGGTAATTTTCTATCGATAAATACAATTCTGCAAATTAAATACAGTTTGTAGGAAAGGGAGTCAATATTCAAACCAAATTAGACAAATAAAATGTATGATCCTCCAATGTCTATATGTATTTAGAAATTAAAAGTACTTGATGCTTCCATCTGTCAAAAGTGTAACTGCTCTAAGGTTATTTCTTCCTCCTCCTCCCACTGCTGCTTTAAAAATGTCAAGTCTTACATGGCTTTTTATGTACCACTGAACCTTGAAGGCCATCCATTGTGCTTAGATCTCTACAAATGTCCCTGTTTCTCTAGCATCCTCTCTAATTTCTTATTTGGAGAACTATGACTCCTGACTTCGAAACTGTATTGAAAAAACTTTGTACTATTTTCCCATGGTATTTAAAAACAGGCTCATGTACCCAAGCTATACCATATTTACTCTGTCAGAATGAAACTTTATTTTTATAACAAGAATATTTTGTACATAGATCTGCACATCTCCAACATGAAAAGTATTTCATTATAAATCCATTATAAGGAAGAGTAAATGAAATTGTACCTTGTCACTCATTCCAAACCTAGTCACCATGAGTTTTGCTATTTTAGTAGCATTCTCAAAGTCATTAGAAGAACCTAGGTGATTATAAAAAAACATAAAGTTAATTCAGGACATAAAAGCTAAAATATAAGTCCTCATACATGAATTTAAGTTCTTGTTTCTGCTAGGAATGTACAAAGCATTCTATGCATGGGACAGCTGGTTTTGAGTAGTCTGCACATGAACTGAAATCCCTGTTTTAGGTGCCTGAGTCCATGTGTGGAATTAAATATGGTTCATTTGTTCTAGGCACAGAGCTAAATGCAGTTGTTACAGGCAGAAATGGTTCAGAGAGGAGAATGTAGGAAAAGACAAGGGTGTAGCAGTGGGGTCACGAGGAAGGGAGGGGAAGCACTGGAAAGATTGGAGAATGGGCAGATATACTATTGTGCTAGGCTGGGACACTAACAGTGGCTACTGAAGGAGGAGAGAAGGAAGACAGGCTGTTGGAATAGGCTAAACTGAGACACAGGCAGCAGCTGAGAGGAGGAAGGGAAGGCATTAGGAAGATCAGCGGGACAGTGATATATGCCACACTGGGAGCTGCTGAGGGAGAAGTGGGAGCGATGCGTATG
Source organism: Liasis olivaceus (assembly GCA_030867105.1). Classification (NCBI taxonomy): domain Eukaryota; kingdom Metazoa; phylum Chordata; class Lepidosauria; order Squamata; family Pythonidae; genus Liasis; species Liasis olivaceus. Next base: position 17,124,224 of record CM061351.1, read on the forward strand.
AGCCTTGCCCTAGTCATTCCATCTGTTGCATCTGAAACATGGAATAGCTAAAGAGATCTGGGTCCTGGTTCGGTCAAACTGTAGCAGACCTGAAACAACTCTGCGTAATCTCAGGGAAAAAGGATGGTATGTTTCAGGTTTGAAACAAAATAATTTTCCCCATTTTGTGCACACCCTTAATTGTGACTAACCTGTTGTGATGTGATCATTCCCAAATATGAGTTCCTCTGCTACTCTTCCTCCCATACTGACATCCATCTGGGCAAGCAGCTGAGATCTAGTTTCATTCCATCTGTCACTTTCTGGCAACAAAGAAACCTTTAATACAAAATTGCACGTTAAGTTTGCAAAATCCATAGATTAGGTTTAATGGCCGTTAGATGATTTGTTCTGCTTGCTAAAGAGATAAAGAGGATTCTAAGTGCCTTGATATTTTTGTGAGCTCTCTGTGGATTTCTTGTTTTGTAAAATATGCTGGTTTCTCACAGCATATTTTACAAACAAGAAATCCACAAAGGGCTCACAAAAATATCACAAAGATATTTGCATTGTCATGGTACACCAAAAGGGTTCTAGATGAAGATGTTGTCCCACATTACCAACTGAGATGAGCAACTGCCAATCTTCTGGCTTATCCTCTTATCTCACCATCCCTTAAGAACCAAGTCCAGCTGGTTTGAAGGTGGGACTGGCAAACAATACTACACAGACTCATACTACAGAACAGAAACTAGGAAATATTTTACTGCAACTTAAAAAAAAGGTACAGAACACTTACCCATTTGGTTAATTAGACAGAACAGTTTCCAGAATAACAACAGATAAACCCAATGAGAAACTATTCTTTATAATACCACTGTTTATTTTCATTAATAACTTTCAGTAAGTTGTCTTCGTTAATATCATCATCATCGCTCCCCGCAGCCTAACAGCCCTACTGTGCTATGAGGAATTTGTGCTAAGGTAATTAATGTGCAGCAATCTCAAAACAGTCCAAACTAATGAAATGCTCTCTCTGAATCACATCAATATAAGCCACTATGATCAGTTAAAATATTTAGCTTTCAATCATAACTTTAGATAATGTGATTTAGTGCCCAAGGACCCCATTTATCTCATAAGGAATATCTTACACAACAAACTACCCTTATAGTCTTCGGCATCATTGCACTGTCAAGAAATTTCTCACGAACAGATAGCTGTACAATTGTTGAACTCTAGGGCTATACACTATATTAGATTCAAAGGGGGAAGAGTGCATACAATACAATCATATACAAAGATTTATACACCCCATTAAATTATATGATTCAGTGAATCCCTTTGAACTACAGATTCATAATATGGCAGGTGCAATGCTCTGGACACCTTTTCAGCCACTACTTGTAACACCTCCTTTGGTAGAAATAACTGCTTCCCAACGTTTTCTGTAGCCAGCTAAAAGTCTTTCTATTCTGGCTTTTGGAATTTTTCCTACTTTTCCTTGAAGAAGTCTTCTAGCTCAGAAATATTCTGAGGTTTCCTTGCATGCACTGCATATTTGGGTGGAGGTAGCTGCAGCAAGACAATGATATGAAACATACCTCCAAATCAAGCAAGAAGCACTTACAGGAAAGAAAGAAAAAGATTTAGAATGGCCTTCACAGTCCCCAGACTTGACTATTATTAAAGAGATTCAAACATGCAGTGCATGTAAGAGATCCAAGCAATTTCCAGAAAGAAGTTATGTTTACATTTGTACCATGTAGAGGCTGTGTCAGCTTCTGTTCATTTCGAAGCCAAAGCACTGTACAGCCCTATTAAAATCAATGAAGTAGGCAGTGTTTAATATTATTCAAAACCCTTACGTGTCCAAGTGTTGGTCCTCGTGGCATAATTGTTGCTTTATTGATTGGCATTGCATCTTTGGTATAATATGCAATAATGGCATGCCCAGATTCATGATATGCTGTAATTGTTTTATTTTTATCACCAATTTCTACACTTCTACGCTCAGGGCCTGAAATCAAAATAAACCAAGAGAACTTTTACACATTGTCAATTACAGTGTATTGATAAAAACTGAAAAGCACCTTCCTTTTCAGGGTTTTAGTCACTTGTGTTGTCTTCCAAGACAGACCATTCCCATCCCTCTCCCCACCCGCCCCCACCTCTTTGCCAGTCAGCATTCCATGGTCAATGAACATCCTTAATCTGTTTCTTTTCACTCCCCTCCATAATTGCATTTTTCTTAGGTAGTCTACATTTCTATAAATCTTAGATCTATAAATCAGGTACAAAAACTTCCTTTTTGTACATGATTAGTGCTGATGATCAGCACTCAAAGAATGTGGTGCTGATGATCAGCTACCTCCACCCAAACATGCACCCAAATCTGAATTCACTTGAATTCATTTGATGTTTATTACATTTGAGAGGCTTCATTGTTGCATTTCAGGCTGTCACAGTGCGACTGGGTTCGTTTTTTGGACTGGAGGTATATTACAAAGCAAAGGTGGCAATGGACATAGAAACACATGGTAGTGGAGGCTTTTTATGCTATTTAAATATATACAGTATTCATAGAAGATATTTACAACAGGGTTAATAACACAATGCTGGTGTCAGGTTCCTTCCCATGCCTCCCTATCCACAGTAACTTTCCCCCTCAACTTCTCCTACTTCCTCTCCCTTTCTCTCCATCTCCCTCCTCCCTTTCTGGGCTTGATAAGAGAGAGAAAAGAAAGGAAAGAAAGGACTGGGACTACTGGAGTGTGCTCAGCATTGTTTCACTTTTGTCCAGCTCAGCGAAAATATTGTCCACTTCTGCATTGGGGGAAGAACTACTTTCAGGGTCTTCTCCCCAGTTTTTCCCCCAAACCAGGGCTTCTGTACTGGCAGCCGATTTCCTCTCTGCCCTCTACAGGATCTTGGATGAAGCTGGGGCTGTAACCAGCCGGATCCCTTCTAGCCCCCCAGAGTCTTGGGTGGAGCTCATCCCTCTGGGTCTTCACTTCACAACTTCCAGGGAAGCCACCCTAGGCCGTTCTTTTCCTTTCCTGAACAGGAACCAACACTTGCCCTGCATACCTCACTTCATTCTCCAGCTCTTCTCCAGCCTTTTCTCTCCGGCTTCTCTGTCCACTCCAGCAACAAACTTTTATTCCCCATTCCTTCTCTCTCTCTCCCTCCCTCCCTCTCTCCCCCTCCCTCCCTCCAATTTTTGGTTACACTGGCAGCATGTCCTGCGTGTCCCCCAGGGCTCTAGTCCCCAACACCTATACCCCTCACTGCACCAATGGGACTGCTGACTCTAAATCTCCCCACACCAGCCCTGGCTAGCAGGCAGGTCAGCTCATCAGGCCCCGTAACAACACAGCTGCCCTTCAAGGCCAAAAGCGAGCTGTTTTTTTCTGTTCCTTCACTCCATGTCAGCAAAACAGCACCCATGACAGGCCACAAAATCTATATGCCCCACAGGTGCAGCACAGAAAAATCCTAAACATAGAGCCTAAAGTAAACCCCTTATGTTCCCAGTCCCTTACTTCCTAAATAGCCTCTTATTTGTAAGGGTTATTTAAGTAAACTTATTACTGAAGGTTTTTATGTAAATATTATATTGTGACAGTTGTTATGTGATTCCCTTGAAAACAAACAACCCAATAAAGCTTTCTTTTAAATCACTAATGGAATTCAACGCATGTAAGACTCTAAAAATATATTATCTCATACAATGAAACCTTGATTTGGCAAATTTTGCTATAATAGCTCCACATGCAATGGACCAAATTTTGGTGGCAATTTACATCATTTCCATGGTAAGATCTTTGATGCAATGATGTTGTCACACAAGTGATATAAATTAATGCAATTATTTAACAGATATGTGTGCACAACAGACATCCTCTCTCCCTGATTAGTCTGTTAAAATGAGAATTGCATTATACTATTCTATATTATATTAAAAATAAAAGTTACTGCTGTGACTGGGGAAAAAACATATAAGTGATTGCAAAATATAAAACCTACCCATGACAATTTTGTCCTTTGCAAATTCTAGCTCCTTCATAGTAACCATGTCCTTTTCATCAATTGCTGCTTTTAATGCAGCTTGGTTCACAAGGTTTTCCAACTCAGCTCCAGAAAATCCTACGGTACCTCTTGCAATGATTTCTGGATTAATGGCTGTGCAAACAAAGATACATTAATGCCTTTGTCAATCCAAGTTGATGTTAATATTCAGGTAAGTTAGCATGTACAATAAACTTAAAGAAGCAGAGCTTTGCATTACATACACTTTTTACAATAATCCAGCTTTAAGAATTTACTATCTTTACGATTGTAAATGTTTGAATAAGAACTGTGACCTGAGAATCAGATACCACAACTGTTCAAATGATTGAACAAATTTCCTTTTCCTAAAAATATAAGATAGTCTTTGGATGCAGCAAGTTTTTACAATACAGTATCTAGTTTTGAATTCAGTTTTAACTTGATAACATTTAGTTTTTAAGAACAGTTATAAAAAACACACTTCTAGCCCTTAACTATGTTCTATTAAGCCCAGATATTCATCTTAATGGAAAGATCTTCAACCTTAATCAGCATACACATGCATTCCCTATGCAGCTAGCCTGCTGGCAACTGTCTATGTTTTTATTTCAAAAATGCAACACTTACATATTTATACTTACACTTATCATACTTTATTTTATTAAGATACCATTTCAAAATTTCTGTTCGTCCCTTAACATCTGGCCTGGGGACTGTAACTTGCATGTCAAAGCGGCCAGGACGTAACAAAGCACTAATGGGGGAGGAAAAAAGGTGTCGTGAATGATTCAGTAATGTAAAATCTTGGTTAATCATTTTATATCTTAAAATATTTTAAAAAGATGATTTGATAAGGAAAGTAGCCAGTACATTTCTGATTTCCACTAAGTCAGTTCACAGAAAAACTCGCAAAAATTGTGGGCACAAGAAGCTCATGGAAAACTGTACTTATGAACCAGGATTACAATGCTACATTTCAGATATACTGATTGGTTGGATCCAGACTGCATTTAAATCTATCATTTTCAGTTAAGAGCTTCCATTTAGAATTGTTGCTCCAGCAAAATATGGCTATTCTCTTAATTGCTTAATTGTTAAGACAAAGAATATCGGCAGAATTATGCATCCATATTACGGTCCTAAACTATCAAAGTCATATACACACAAAATCAAATCAAGCAAAGTTGTATTTTTCACACATACACACACGCACAGAGACATACTTATCTAGTGCTTCAGGGAAGTTTGTTGCACCAATGATAATGATTCCTTCATTAGATTTAAAGCTTCAAAAAAATAAAAGAAATGTAATTAATATATTTACAGTAATTTTCCCTTAACCATTTAGGTACTGAATTGAGATCTAGAAAGTCATATTCAGTTCAGTGTGATTTTCAAGGAATGCTTCATTTATTTTAGGAGTGGAGTGGAGGATCTTTTTCCAGTTGAAGCCAACACTTTCTTGGGCATGTGGCTGTGATCACCAATGACTGGCCTTAGCCACATTCAGTGCATGTGACAACAGCAGGTTTTTAACCAAAGGATGGTTCAACTTTTAAAATGAAAGAAATAGGGGGGAAATATGAAAACTACTTTTTGAACACAGATGTGCATGCTTTGGAAATGATGAGAATATATAAGTTAATGTCTTATATGAATATAGGTATTAACTTAAATAAGTGAATTTCTCGAGTATCGGAAAGCTGCTGTTCTCATGCAGGGTCCAAAACGCTTCTGTTGAATCAATTTTGAAGCATGCACCCCCCTACTTTTGACCTACATGTGATATATAATTACTGCTCCCCCACTTGAATGTCTGTGCTGTCCTTAACTTTGAGTAGGATTTTGCACTCACCCACAATCCCCAATATTTAGATATTCAGGGACATAAGACAGTCAGTTTGTGGATCCTATCTTTAATGGCAAAAACATCTTCCTAAGAAAAATAACACATTTCCTAATATTTACAGCTTTCAAGCCATGTTTCTCTTCTAGACATGTGCAAAACATTTCAGATCCAAAATGTTTTGTCCACCTCTGTTCCACATCCATTGCTCTATTATAATGAAACTAAAAATCCCTTTATTTAGAAGAAAAATTAACACTTACCCATCCATTTCAGCAAGGAGCTGGTTTATAGTTTGCTTTGAGTAGGGATGCATTGGAGATTCTACTCTTTTGCCACCAACAGAATCCAACTCATCAATGAATATAACACTAGGTGCATTTGCTTTGGCTTCCTCTAAGAATATAACATGTCAAATTCTTTATAATTTTTCCCTCCATTTGTTTCCAGTGTAAAAATCATGAGATTTTTCTGACTATCATAATGGATTCTATTTTTTCACAAAAAAAGCTATTCTCTGAATAAACCCCCCAAACTGAGCTATATTTTTTCATTTACGTTTTCGTTTACAACAGAGACAATGCAAATAGTTTGAAAGAGAATGCATTTGAATTCTTGTGATGTCCATTAATTTCTAATGTAGTTAACCAAAAAAAGTGCTATCCATTTACTAATAAGATGTTAAGGCACTGATGCTGTTTTCACTAAAGGGGATTCAAGGGAAAAGCTGAACTTACTAAATAGATTTCTAATACGGCTGGCTCCCACTCCAACAAACATCTCATCAAATTCAGACCCAGAAGCATAATAGAAGGGAACATCAGCTTCTCCTGCCACAGCCCTGGCAAGGAGGGTTTTGCCAGTACCAGGTGGACCCACCAACAGTACACCTAGAAAGATACAAGCATGAAAACAATATCACACTAAACTACGGAGACCTTATTATTGTCCATGTTGGTCCCAAGTTCTGTAATTTTTCATAAGGAATTTTATTACTCAGTAACAAGTACAGGTAGTCCCCACTTCATTCAGCAACAGTGAAGTTACAACAGTGCTGAAAAAATAACTTCACGGCCTATTTACGACCATTTATGACTTTTGCAGGGTCCCTCAGTCACGTGATCACCATTGCATTCAGTATGCATTGTCCTGCGCCTGACTAGGGTTTTTTTCCTTTTTTCCCCCCTTGCAGGGCAGAGTGATTGGAGAGAGATTTCAAGAGAGTAAGCCATTTGCTCTTCTACAGCTTGAAAGCAACGTGATCGCGCTGGCAGCCTGGGGCTGAGAGCCGCGGGTGCATTACGCAAACAGCTTACAGTACTCTCTTGAAATCTCCTTCTCTCCAATCTCTCTGCTCTGCGAGGAGGGGGAGAAAAAAAGCAAGAGATTTCTGTAAGCAATCTCTCCTTTGCCTGACCTGCAGGTGCTCAAGCATTCCAAAGGGCAGGGGAGTGGTTAGGAGGCAAACAAAAGCTGAAGTGTGAAACTGAGTAGTCTTGTCTCTTTCTAGCCGGAAAACACAGTTGCGGTCATGTGCTTTCCCACTTAGCAACTCCTTCGCTAAGTCCCAATTAGGATCATTAAGCGAGGACTACCTGTATGAACAACTGAGGATACCATTCTGACTCTAGCATATTCGCTAATATAAATTAGGAGTTTGAAACAGATATGAAAGAGTGATTAGCTGTACTTTGTTAGGTACCATTTTAACAAGAAGCAGTGTTTTTAAAACCAACTTGATAATACAGAATGGGACGAAATTAACTGGATACACATTAAAGACCTATGCTGAATTGTATTTGTTTTACAGAAATCATACAAGACTAGACTAGAGTATAACAATAAGGAAAGGTTCATACTTACCTTTAGGGAGTTTACCTCCTAGTATGGTAAATTTCTGGGGGTTTTTCAAAAATTCTACAATTTCCTGCAACTCTTGCTTAGCTTCATCTACCTGAACTCAATTAAGAAAAAAGTACTTAAGACTATAATAATTTCATACTAACATGCTTTTGACATGTTAATTATATGGTTGCCCTACATACAGTTACTTTTAAATAACATTTCCCTTATCAAAACTGTTAAATGGGATTTGACTTCCTTATCCCATTGCACACATTAATCATGACATTTCTGTATTATCCAAAACAATGTGTTCTTAGGCAAAATAAGAACAGAGTGGACTATTTTAAGAAACACAACTCCCCACTGGATACGGTCATTAAAGTGGACTGATCTATGGCCTATGAGAGCAAATTTGGCAGAAATGTTTACTAGCATTAAAAATACTGTGAAAAACAGTTACTTATGCACACTCGGTAAAAAAGGAATGTAATTAATTGCTATATAACTTTTCAGAACAGAGTGCTGAAACAAACACAAATTATACCCTGTGAGTTTATATTAAGTAATGCTTAAATAATTCAAAAGTGAAAAATAGCAACTTCCTCTAATTATACAAAGCAGATCATTTAAAAAAAACAAAATGATTATATGATTCAGCTCTTGTCAAACAGTGGATTTCATGAGAAAAGAAGGTAACTGCAACATACATCTGGGTAACACTACACTGTACCGACTTGAAACAACTTCTAAGACAAGGATATTCTGCCAGATGCTTAGCAGCATGGAAGAGAGTATACTGATGAGTATTATAGTAATAAAATTCAAAGAGGTCACAGCTGTGATAGCCTAACTATCTTAGCAGCCCATCAAGCATTCATCTTGGGACGGAAGAATTGAGCCACTCTGCCGTTTCAGATTTGTTACTCATACCTAGAGCATCTTATTATTTAATGAAAGTACCAGTTCTTTCCCTCATTCACAATATAATTCATTCACCTCACTTTTCTCATCCCCATGACATACATCTTTATGCAAATCGATGCCCCTTTAGGTCTATCAGGATGTTCATGTTTTGTCCGACTGCTTCAATTCTACTGCACAATCGAGAGACATCCAACAATTGAACTTACGCCTTTTACATGTTCAAAGGTGATATTTTTCATCTGAATAGGATCCACTGCTGCATCAAGCCCAGAACTTGCTCGAAAACGTACTGCAAGCAAAGGAATTCATTTAGTCAAATATATTTTTGCCACCCACCTTATTTTTGTTACAATATATTGTATGTCTTGTTATTGCTGTTATTTGTTATTGCATTGGTGTTTTAAAGCTATGCTAGCTATCCAGAGATAGGTGGCCATATAAATCTAAATCTAAATAAATACATGTTTTCATCCCTAGCAATATCACAATGATATTCTTAAAAAAGTATACTGATGTGGGAGTGTGGAGCAGGGGTGTGAAACATGGACTCTCATCCCCAGAGGAGCGGACAAGAGATAAGAGAATGAGATTGGCCCCTCCCTGAGGAATGCTAAGGATGTCTGTAGTGTGACCCTGGGAACTGCTCTCAGTCTGAGAAGATTCTGTGAATGGAGTGAAGCCAATTAAACCTTGCTGGATTGAATCTGTATAGTCTCCTAGAGTTTCCTGGGCTAAACCTTACAACTTTCCCTTCACTGTTACATGGGACATCCGAAAGTGACCATATATATAACTACTTAGCTTTGGCAATGCTTCAATCTCAATATCAACACAAACCATTAGCAGTTGTTTACCCAATTAAAAGCTTTCCCACTCATATAAAATGTTGGACTCATATTATCCAGGCATCTGATTTTCAGAATAAGAACACCTTCAAATTTTCTATAATTAAAATACTGATCAAAGACTTCTCAAAGCTTCAAGAAGATACAAAATATGTCATTAAAATTAAGGTTCTGATATTGTCAATATATAAGTACTGAAGTTGCTGATATTGCAGTATATAAGTACTGGAAAACAAAGGAGGCATATACTGTTAAAGCTACTAAGATTATTTATCTGATCTGAAGAATATGCAGGCTGTGTTCTATGTAAGTTATTCATGGAAGAAAATGCTTCAAAGTGATAAATATAAAAGTAATCTCTTCCTCTTAGTCTCTATCCACTATATTTCTAGCAACCCCCTCCTCTACTTAAATACTCTTTGAAGATCAGACAGGGAATAACTTGACTTTTAAATTTAAGTTTAGCACGGCATAATAAAATAATAAATAATAAATTTAAAATTTAGAAGAATTAAAAGTTAACAAACCAGCATCAGAAAATGAGCCTTTAGGTAAAAACTGGCTTTTTAACACAGTATAAATACCAAACAACACCGCTAGAAAGACAAACAATCGGGTTCGTCTTAAGGAATCTGAAAAGGAAAAAAGAATATTTATTTAGCCAATTGATATGGTGCCCATGTTAACCAAATAAATTTTGCAGCTGACAAAAGCTAAAATAAGCACAATATAAGATACCATAAACAACCACCAATCTAAAATAAACAGTTGAGACTCCTTACAGATTCTCTGGCAGCATAAAAACAAAACACAGGATTAGGCTCTTGGCACCTGAGTGAAAAGCCAGGTCTTCAAGGCCTTCCAGAAAGTCCCCAGAATCAGGGCCATCTGAAACTTAGGAGGGAGGCTCTACGGGGCAGGCATTGTGACAATGAAGACATGCCTCCTGGGTCCCTACTAAGTAACATTGTTTCACAGATGGGACTCAGAGCATGCGCACCCTGCTAGATCTGATGGGATGGACTGAAAGTGTGGTGGTCCCACCAGTAACCTGGCCCTGCGTCATGTAGGGCTTTAAAGGTGACAACCAGCACCTCGAAGTGCACCCAGAAACTTACTGGGAGCCAATGCACCTTATGTAGCAGTGCTGTTACATGGGTGCACTATGGTGTCCCCAAAAGAGCATGCACTGCCACATGCCATATAAATATGACAAATAATTTCTGGATCAGCTGCAGCTTCCAAATGCTCTTCAAGGGCAGCCCTGCCATATGTTATATTGCAATAGTTCAACTGGGAAATAACCAAGTCATAAGCAACTATAAGAAGTGTCTCCCAATCGAGGAACAGGGGCAACTGGTGCATAAGATGGAGCAGTGCAAAGGGACTCCTGGCTATAGCTCCCACTTGCTTCTCAAGCAGGAACCATGAGTCCAGAAGGACCCTCAGATTGTACAACAACTCAGTCTAGGGAATGGTATCCTTTACAGGGTTAACAATGGAGGATCTCCAGATCTAGGGGGCCCTAAAACCCATAGCCACTCAGTCTTGTTTGGATTGAGTCAAAACCAGTACTTTCCCATCCAGACTCTCAAAGCTTCCAGGCACTGGGAAAGAAACAACAGAATCACTTGGGTGGCCTGAAGCAGAGATGTATAGCTGAGTATCATCAACATACTGATGATACTTAACCCTGTGCCAATGGATGACCTCACCCACCACTTCATATACACATGAAACAGAAATAGGGAGTCAAGCCCTGCACCACACACAAAGCAGAGGCTTACAGCTAGACCTCTCCCCATCTGCCAGTACCAATTGGAACTGGCCTCAGAGGAAGAAGAAAAATGACCAGACAACTGTGACTCCCATTTAAAACCTCCTCAGCCAGTCCAGAAGAATTACGTGACTGATGGTACCAAAGACCACTGAAAGATCAAGGGCAGCTAGAATTAATATATTATCTCTATCCTGAGCCCATGAGAGGTCATCCACAATCATGATTAACGCTGTTTCAGCACTGTAACCCAACCTGAAACCTGAATGAAATTAGTCTAAATAATCTGGTTCCTCCAGGGCCTTTTGGAGCTGCAAGCCTACCAACTTCCCAAAAACCTTCAGGAAAGTGAAGGTTTTATTTATTTATCAGACTTGTACAGGTAATCCTCGCTGACCAATTGCCTCCTTTAACGACCAAAATTACACTGGTGTAAAAAAAAAAAGTTTTATGACCAATCTTTGCATTTACGTCCATCGCAGCATCCCACAGCCATGTGATTGCCATTTGTGCGCTTCACAACTGGCTCGCATCAAGCAGAGTTAATAGAGAAGGCGGAAATAAAATTATAAGTCGTGGTCACATGACATTTTGCTTAACGACCAAAGGAGAAGTGACACTGTAAGCCTATTGGGGTCACGTGATTTTTCGCTTAGCGACCATGACACTTAATGATGGAGTTGCCAGTCCCAATTGTGGTCACTAAGAGAGGACTACCTGAACAGCCATCCATATTGTAACCACAACTGTGGGTGGCTCACAAAATAAAAACACCAAAAAAACTTACAATTACAATAAAAATTCATGGCGCCTCGTAACAACACACTCCAAGATATCATCTTACTGGGCTCCAGTCTCATCTTACCCGCTGTAAGAAGAGCCAGCTATTCAAGTCCTTCCAGAAGGCAAGGAGGGTAGGGGCTTGCCAGATCTCTCAGGGGGAGAGTTTTCCATAAGGCAGAGGCAACCCTGTTGGAGACTGGATGAAAATTGTCTAATATTGCTGATGTCAGCAATGGCTGCTTAATGAAGAGGTGAAATACTACTTCCTTTAAGACGGGGAACCATTTCACCCCCAACAAAACATTCATTGCTGCTTGGATCCAACTGCAGGGAGTCATTTGCAGGGAGGCCAGCAGGTAAAGACATGGCTTTAAAACACAGGTGGCAAGACTCAACATCCCAAGCACCCCGTCTACTTCCTCAAATTCCCCCCAGATAACTAAGCAAAGCTGCGTCTCAGTCAGTTCCATTAGATCTGCATAGCCAGAGTCCAGCGCTGAGTGACCAAGCAACTTTATTTGACAAATGCCTAAAATAGTCTTCACAACTTTTCGTCTTCCTCCAGAGGTTTCCCCAATCCCTCCTTACCCAGGATGGACTGAATCATCCAGGAAAGAGTAATCAGTCAGCTATCCACTAATGCAAAAGGCTCTTATTTGTGCTTGGACTCACTTTTCATCTTCCTCCAGTGATGCATTAGGGATCTCTTATGCTGCTTCATTTCCAGAAGCTCCTCCGAAAACCAGCAGGCTCTATGGGATCCACACGCACAGAAAGTCCACACAGGGACAATGGAATTCAAGGCTGCCTTGCCTGCTCATTCCAAGCAACAACTAATGACTCGGTCAAGTTGTGCAAGAGAGTTTCAGGGACAACCCCAGGTTCCCACTGAAACCTCACAGGGTTTACCAGGTATCTGGGGTGGACCAACTGAATTGGTTCTTTTGGATAGCATTATAGGTAGTTCTCAACTTACAACTACAATTGGGACCAGAACTTCTGTTAGTAAGCAATGCAGTTGTTAAAGTGAGTCGCATCTGATTTTATAACTTTTGCCACAGTTGTTAAGCAAATCACCACAGTCATTAAGCGAATCACATGGTTGTTATGTAAATCCAGCTTCCCTCATTGAACTTGTTTGTGGAAAGCCCCCTGGGAAGGTCGCAAATGGTGATCACGTGACCCTGGGATGCTGCAACCATCATAAATACATGCCAATTGCCAAGTGCCCAAATTTTGATCACATGACCGCAGGGACCCTTCAATGGTCATAAGTGCGAGGACCAGTCACAAGTCACTTTTTTCTGCAGTGTCATGACTTTAAATGGTCGTTAAATGAATGGTCGTAAGTTGAGGACTACTGAAGAAACAAAACCAACTGATCATCTTAACATGTGATGAAGAAGTTGAGGAGAGATGTAGGAGGTACTTACTTATCACTAGATAGCGTGATAGTAAATATACAGTAATTTTACTGTATATTTAAAATATGTTCTCCCAATATTAAATATATTTAAGTATATTTAAGTATACTTAAATATATTTAAGTATATTTAAAATATGTTCTCCCAATATTAAAAGGAAAGGGAATCTACAAATAATTATAAAAACTGCTTTAAAAAACAGATCAACTGACCAATTGTACGCTGTGCAAGTGCCTGTGATTTCAAAAAACCCTCTGCAAACCCAGTTTTAAAAGCATCTTGATGAGCCTCAGGTATGTTTTTTCTTTTCATCAGTTTGTCTAAACTTTCAATCTCAGATACTTTCTCTCTCAGTAGAAAACCCTGAGAACAGAATAGGAAAAACATTACTTTTTAAATTATCAAATCTCATGTTAAAATACAATTTCTTCAGAAGTGCCTACAGTTATTATATTTCTGTCATGTGAGGTTTCATGACATTAGCCAAACTTTAAATTATTTTAAAAAACTTTTACATAGGTTAATTTTAGCAAACAATGGATTGTATATTAGATATTAAGAAAGTGATGCATTTTGTTTACTTTTTCTAAAAGCTCAGTTCTAAACCCAAGAATTCCTATTGAATTTTTAAGTTAATGTATCTTCCCTAAACAAACACTTCTTAATTCCTTACATAAATAGGCCTTAAAACTACCAACTAAGGAAACTTGCTTGTTATATACAATTATGCAAGAAAAAAGATTATTCAGCAATCATTTAAATTATGAATTATTAGATAATTTATCGGTAATGCAGCTCTCAAGGACACTCTATCACCTACTCTACCCTAAGACCATATCCTTGGGATACCTGCAAATTTTTAAATGATTTTAAATAGACAAATCTCCAAAGATTTCAATATTGTCACCTAAATTCTCTGAAGATTTGAAGCGAGAATACCAATATTTTGTAAGATTTTAAAGCAAGAATGCCACAATCTTAAAAACTGTGCAAATCTTATGATAATTATTCTTTAAAAAAAAAAACCTTTAAAATTACACGATGGTGTTTAATTCAAGTTATCAACCTTTCCAAATCACAAGTCATATATTAATTATGAAATCTAGTTATTCAGATTTGTTTTCCATAAGCTGATGCCCTCGGCTATGCTGGCTGAGTTATTATGATAGCAGAAGTCTAACACATCTAGCAAACATAAATCTGATCCAAGTATTTCACAGGAATTGCTCTTGCATATTCACTTCTTTATACATTTTCTTTAATCCTTCAATGCTTCTACTAATTCTTTAAAAATATAATTAATCTAACCCTATTTGCACACCCATCTTGATGCATAAAGCCCTCAACACTTTCTAATATCGCTACGGAACTTCAGCTGCTTGACATTTGACTACATATGCTGGTTTCTAATCTGCAATGCATATGGATTACATGGTAACACACACCAGATAAGGTGGAAGACTCAGTCATCACCATAATGTGCACATTTTCATAATTACCTTTACAAATGAGGGAGCTACATCTTCTGCTTCTGCTGATTGTTCTGACGTGGACTGCAGCCGTCTTGCTCTCGATTTCAGAGTCTTAAAACCTCGAGACTGAATGAAAACTTCATACAGAAAGGGAGGTATTATATTTCAAGAACACATGGGAGAAAACACTGATGTGTTCAGTACTTTCTTGTGTGGTATACTGCTTACATACAGATCTTGAATTTATATCAAAATATAAAAAGCCATATAACCATTTCTCAACGTGTACTTCTATGTGCTAAGTTTCAAATTTTCATCACCAAAATAGCTGCCAAAGCACCACAGTGGCAGTGTGAGCTGCTTCTTTGAGAACTGGAATTTTCTTTGTAGAATTGTACGTATACAGGTTAATGGCATTTTTTTGGAGCGATCTCATGGTTGAGGGCAAGGATATGGGCAAGGAAGCAAGGTAAAGAAAAAAAGTGGAAGTAACTTGCAGACTGGCATGCAAGCATGTTACAGATAAGGCGCATAAGAGGAAGAAAGCTGAAATGGGCGGCTCTCTTTCAAGTTCTGCAGGAGATGCTGCCAGTAAATAAGCAACCAGAGCAGACGAGAACGGAGGAGATGATGAGCCCAGATGATATGCAGCTGAGGAGCAGGAAGGCACCAGGAGATGCCTGTAGCAGACAGGAGAGGAAGCTAAGAAGTGGCAGAGAGGAAAAGAACCAAAGCAGTGCTGTACAATATAAGACATCCTTGGACTGAGAATGGCACTGCAGTGTAAAACCCAGGCGGAGCCAGAGAGAGACTGAATAGGAAGGACATACGGTAGTTATTTTCAACTGTAGTTACTGTCATTTTCCCTTTCATTAATGTAAGGTTTTTTGGGGGCACCAGCAGACTAGTGAAGGAAAGCAATTACAGGTAGTCCTTGAATTACTGCCACAATTGGGACCGGAACTTCTGTTGTTAAGTGATGCAGTTATTAAGTGAGTTGTGCCCAATTTTATGACCTTTTTTGCCACAGTCATTAAGTAAATCCGGCTTCCCCCATTGACTTTGCTTTTCGGAAGCCCCCTGGGAAAGCCATCAATGGCAATCATATAACCCCAGGACGCTGCAACCATTGTAAATATATGCCGGTTGCCAAACGCCTGGATTTTGATCATGTGACCGCAGGGACACTGTGACAATCATAAGTGCAAGGACTGATCATAGGTCACTTTTTTCAGTGCTGTCATAACTGTGAACGGTCATTAAAGGAATTGTTGTAAGTCGAGGACTACCTGTAATACTCCAAAACCAACACTTTCAGTAAGCAGTTGGGGGGAGAAGGAAGAAGGTGAAAGATGTTTGAAGTTTGCAAATTAAGCACTGCTAAGGTTTTCTTTAGAACTTCATGTTTGCCTTAGTTATAAAGACTATTTCTTTGGTATCACTTTTGCACACACTTGTACATATATGCAAATGACATCACCTTGTAATTGTAAATAGTTGTAAATAGGAATAAATAATACTTTAATTGATCTTTTGGCTCCACTGTGTCTTCATCAGTTTCTATCCTTACCCACCCCTCCAACAACCACTGAGAAAACTGAATAGCGTTTGCAAAGCAGAAAAGGACTGGTAGTTTGTGATTCTAATTTAAGTAATCAAAATCCTACAAGAGAACTGCAAACTGCTCTCTAGAGTGAAGTCATAAGGAATAATAGATCACTCGGTGTTGTGCCCCATGGGATTCAGTGTCAGCTCTTCCCAGGAAAGTGTATTGAAATCTACACTACACGGAGGATATTACAACACAGATTGGTAATAATTAAAACCTATTCTATTTAAACGTCTCTTTAAAACGTTTGCTTATTCTATATAGTTCCTTACTAATTAAGAATAATTCATGTATAAATTCTTGTGTTTCCTTTCATACTTTATGGAAATTACAAATCAAATTATAGGCTTAAACTAACAGTAAATTCAGAGTTGCCTACAAACAATGGATATGCATGCCAGTTCCTGGCCTTAAATGCAAACAATTTAACACTGCCTATTGTAACTGAGAAATCTGAGATGGTTCAGCAGCCATTACTAATGCCACCTTAAATCAGTCTCATTGAACACTGTAGTAAGTTTAACGAAAATTCTCATGAGTAATGTACACCACCCAGAGTCACTTGATTGTGAGATAGGCGGCTACATAAATACAATGAATGAATAATCAGATAGTACTATATTAATACTATTATCTATGGTACTAGATTATAAATATCTTCAAGGCTGAAGTGTTATCTTCCATATCGGCGATGGAGAGTTTGTGATTTTCCAAAAGTTACTGAACTGCATATAACACTGACATCTCACTGGAACACTGGGAGTTGTAATTCAGTAGTGTCTATTAGTAGTATCTGTAATTCCCTACCTGATTTATAATATTCTATATACTGTAGTATACTATGAACCAGCTCTCCTTCTATAGAGTGAAATGCAGAAGATTATTGTTCTTTGAAACAGCTTTTAGGGAGCTCCTTCATACAGTGGAAGATGCATTCTGCTCATGGAATCTCTGGATCCAAGTTGTATTTCTCTTACTTTGGAAAAGGAGACATTTTTACTTCCTACCTGGCCAATGTTGAAGATTGGAACATATACCCTGGGGAGGACTAGGATGCTGTCTGTAGATGTAAGATGAACGTAAAACATTAAATGTATCCGCAAAACCTAAGAAACAACAAAAAGCTTATTTAGCATTTATGTAACTTTAGATCTTGTACATTTAAAATTTTAAAATGAGACACACACACACCAGATACAACAACTTTAATATGATACTCTGTTGGTAAATTAGACAATGTGCTAATGCCCCCCTTAAATAAAGCGAGCAAACTAAGCCATTTATGGAGTCCTTGACTTCTGAAAAACTTATATCCAGGGTACTCAACTTCAAACTACTATTAAACAACACTCCAATAGTTACAAGTTTTAGATTCAAATTCATTATCTATTTTGCAAAGGATGATGTAAACAAAATCAACATTTGCTGTAAATATTTTATTCTCAGTTAAAATTGTGGTGTGGTAGCTGGAAGATGACAAAGAACAAGAAATTTGTATGAATAAGTAGACTAATGCCTTCCTCTCAAAATTAGGGGAAGTGAATGAGGTTAAACATGATGCATGCTACTTATTCCTTGTCTAGAATTTGGATTATTGGAGTAAAGCCATCAGGGCCAACTTCTACTATAAGCAGGACCAAAGCTGGGAAAAGACATGGTAAAAATTAACTATATAGATTAATGGAACTGGCTTTTAAGTAACTGTACAAGCACAAAAAGCAAAAAAATCTTTAATTCAATTACAATAGCATAACATCTGGTGCTAATATAGCTTTGAATATAGCCTCTCAAATACTACTGGCTCACTTACTTATGTTAGCAATTTGTAGTATAGCAAAGGTCGTATCTTCCATCTCCCATTATCAGCTCTAGTAACCAGGTAAGTGATTACTGCCTATGTGCAATCCATATAGATTTAATCAGGGTTGTGCTCTTTACAAACTCTAAACATGGAAGCTGGAGTGAATATAGATTTTTAAGTTTAATTGGGCAGGGTATCTCTTGAGTGTAACTTGTACATGCAAATTCCAACAATAAGAGCTGCAGATACAAGAATATATTATAGTGTGATATATTATTCCAATAACACTATGTATGATAAATATTTTACAATTTCCCTGTTGTAAAAACATTCCATCTTTACTGAGTGATTATGATTTTGAGAAGTCTGAAGCTCCTACCACTACAAAAGCCAGTATTCACTTATTTGAATTATATTCCATCTTTCATTCAGGAGTTGAAAGTGGGACACTGTACTCTGTCCTACCATTTTTCTCCACAACATTCCTGGGAGGTAGAATGGGCTGAGAGAGAGTGACTGAGAGAGGACTATAAGTCTCTCCAGTGTCAGTCCAAAACTTAGGTTTGGAATAGAATAGGTAAATAAACCAGAAATTATTTATTTACATTGTTAAATATTTCAATCCTGTCTTTTCTCTAGGAGTTCAAGGAGACACATTTCATCCTAACAACACTGTCAAGTAGATTGGGATAAGAGATGGTAATGAGGCCAAAGTAATCCAGTGAGTTTCAGTCTGAGCAGGATTCTTTGGTTCCAGACTAATATTGTAACCAGAAGCAACAACATATGATGAGCTAGTGAGGATGGCTCTGAGGGCACATAATATTCTTGAGGGAGCTACACAAATATGGTCTGCTTAATCTCTGGAAATGGCACATGCTACCTTAAGATTCATGTTGAAGTCAGAATACTAATGCTATAAATAAACACAAATAAGGGGTACTTCAGACCCAAGAGAATACAAAGGCAGGGAAAATAATATTAGTATAGCATTAGAAATAAGATGGACTAAAGAGCTAAGAATTATTAGTGTACCAATGATATGCAGATAAAATGCTGCCATTTGTTTATTTAAAACCATGGTGTTCCATATTAACTTTGCAAATTATAGTTAACTACGTTTTGATACCATGACAAATGTCATGATCAATTCCAGTAGAATCAAGCTAAATAATGTAAACAGGTAGAGCTGAATAGGCTAATCCTAGATGAAGAATGGCAAAAGCCAGAAATAAAACTAGCAGGGATTTTGCACTTCTACCGGCATTAGAATGAAACAGGGGTAGAAAGAAAGCAGATAACAAGCACCTTATAGAAGCATTGTACATGGGTATGATGTGATACAGTTTAGAATCATATTATTTTTCTGCCCAAATATGTTAAAATATCATCCCAAAACATACCATATTTATTTTCAAAGAAAGACTGTGCAGATATATATGATGTTTGCCAATGTGAGGATATTTTATTTTCTACACCAAAGCCAGGAATTAGCTTGTTCACTAGTTCATCAAGTTGGCTAATTTTCAAATCAGATAGTCCTAGGTCTCGTAGATTAAGTAATGGCTGTAAAAAATAAATAAAAGATTCAAATTATGATAAACACTGGATCACTTCAAAAATAACATCTAAGTTTTAAAATCTGAGAACCATGATTCTTATATGTTTAAGTACAAGGTATGTAAAAAGCTATGTTTTTATTTAATCTCTCTGAACCGCATGTTCAGGCTCAATATCTATAAAAAATTGTTTGTACCATTATTTAAACTTTGTAGTTCTTTTTTCAAACAAAAAAGTAAATAACATTGAAGTAAATGTTATTTACTCAAAAATGAAAACAACTGTATGCCATTAAAAACTATTCTGTCTGATGCTATTACAAACACCAGGAAATTATTAGGATATTTAAACATGGGTGGTGTAAATTAAATAAGAGATGCTCTTTCACAGTCATATTAATTTCTAGAGTATAGTTATCTCCTTCAGAGTATGCTACCAAATTAATAAACACTTAATCTCAAAGGTATCTTTAATTTCTTTGGGAATTCACATTGTAATCCTATGGACATGTACTTAGAGCTAGTCAGTCCTATCCAATACAACAGAATTTTTTCACAGGAGCATAATCCCAACCCAAGTCTCTATAACATTTTCATATTATAGAAAATTCAGATACATTTACTGATATTTTTGTATTACTCCAGTAACAGGAGTGAACAGCAAGCAAAAGGTTATTCAGCTCTGGGGAAAAGGGATATATTTATCTTAAATGAATATTCTTTTTTAAAACAAATGCCTTTTATATATAACATTCCTTTTAATTGTCCCCAAATTCCCTCATGATTCCAAGTAATTTTAAGTTATATTAAACAAATATGTTCATAAATAAATTACATCATTCAAGGATTCTTACTTCAGTGTTTGACACATCATGTTCAGGTGGAGCTTCTTTCTGCACAGACTGGGTAGATGTTGTGATGAAAGACTGAGTTAAACTTTTGGGTGGATGAAATGCATTTATGAGGTGACTCAAAGAAACTGTAACCTAGTATAAAAGACAAGCTTTGTTAAGACACATGTAACATAATTTAGTTCTTAAATAACTATAAGAACCCTAAGCTTTCAGGCATAATGCACAGGCCTATTTTTTGTAAACAGTTTTGTAAGCAGTTCTTGCTGTATATCTCAAAATACATTTTAAACACTGAATCAGTGTCATAGACAGAAATATAATTTTTAGTAACAGATTGAAAACTACAAACAAAATTGTTTTAATTTTGCAAATGCTTAAAAACTTTTTAGAAGCAATCAGTTTACTACTGCAGGATACAATGTATAAGAAATGCCTCCCACCCAGCAAAGTAATTCTTTTCCCTGAACTAACTTTAATATTTTGATTTTGTGAAATAAGTATTTCTTGTAAATGCCCATAACCAAATTAGATTTGGTTATGGGCATTTACAAGAAATTGATTAGGAATATGTATAGTGTTAGCAATGTACAGACAATAACGACATACTGATTTACCACATCTGCAAAACTATCTGAAAATGAACAAAATATGTATTGCTGGTATCTTATCCAATATGACAACATACAGGTAGTTCTCAAGTTATGACCATTTGTTCGGTGACTGTTATGACGGTGCTGAAAAAATGGACATGACTGGTCCCCAAAATTACAGCCATTGCAGAGCCCCTGCAGTCATGTGATCGTGATCTGGGTGCTTGCCAACCCGTTTGCACTTATGACCAGTTGACAAGCACCCCATGATCACATGATTGCCATTTGTAACTTTCCCTGCCAGCTTCCCACAAGCAAAGTCAATGGGGAAGCTGGCAGCAGAGGTTACAAGTCACTCAGGTAAGTCTCCCCACCCACCCTGGCCTTTCTTCACTTGCACACAATGCACCCTCCTTCCCCCCTTTGCTCGCACACATGCACCAGCACCCTCCTTCCCCCTTCGCTCAATCACATGCACTGCATTCTCCTCCCTCCTTCACTCGCTTGCGTGCACTAGTGCCCTCCTTCCCCCTTTGCTCACTTGCATGCACTGTGCCCCCTTCGCACTGCACTGTGTCTTTGGGGTTTTGCAGGAGGAAAGAGAAAGCCTCACAAATGACCAGCAGCTTCCAATGTGAGCTGTAGATTGTGTGCTGGAAGCACCCCTGGAGAGTCCTTCGGTGCCCAGAAGCGCTCCCCCTTGAGCAAGCGAAGGGGGAAGGAGGGCGCTGGTGCATGAGAGCAAAGGAGGGTGTGGTGCAAGCGAGTGAGCAAAGGGGGAAGGAGGGCCAAGAAACCCCTGAGCTGCATCATGGCAAGCAGCCCCAGAGCCATGCAGTTCAGGGGCTGTTTGCCACCCTGCAAGGCAGGATGCAGGGCAGCCAAAAGGGCAGAGAAGGGGGGAGATAGGCAGGTGGGGAGAGTTGGAGGCAGTCCCTTACCTTACTGAGGCTCAAGGCTGGGAGGGACCAAGCCCAGAACAACTGGTGGAATTTGCTTAATGATGGCAATGGAGAGTGCCAGGATTGCCATCACTAAGCAATGCAGTCACATGACATCTTGCTTTACAACCATATTGCTTAGCGATAGAAATTCTGGTTGTATGTCGAGGTCTACCTTTAAGTGACACAGATGATACCTACTGACACCAGATATTTAAGAACTATAAATGTTAATTCCACCTCATCTCGTTGTTTTTAGACATGTGAAAAGTTTATAATAGACTTTCAAATAGAATGCTACATAAAGCTAAACAAAAGTTTTTTACTGAAAACGTTTAGGACCTAAGTATGGAGCTTGAAACTGATACTTAGGCCAAAATAATAAATCATGTACAGTCTGTGTTGTTGGTATTTTGTATCTCAGCCACAATAACTACCAACTTATTAACCTTGTTACTCTTATAAAACAAATATTTAAACAATGTAACTACAAATGAAGAATACTGATCAATTTATATTTAATACATGCTATGCAACAAAGGTGAAGGGATTGTCTGTTAACTTTTTGTAATTTCCATTTAAAAAATCATCTCATTTTTTCATCAACTAAAATAAAGGTAACAGGCAGCCTGTCACAGCTTTTGGAAGTATTTTATGGCCAAAGCAAAAATACTTCTTATGACTGGAAGATCAGTCCTTCAGTGTAAAACAAGACTTGGATCCAAGGCCACAACTTTGAAAGGTTGATTCAGATTATCCTATTTTGTATCCCTGTAACCTCAGAATGCTTTGAAAGCATTTTGAAAGCAACCTCTCTAACTAATAAATGTACTGGACTACAAATTCCATACTTAACCATGTTGAGCATGAAGTATGGGAGTTGTACTCCAACACATCCATTGGACACCAGATCAGAAAAGAATTTACTGGATCATCTTCTCATAGGTCCACTACTGAATTACAGTATTTAGTTTCTATGAACCTAATCCTGGGATTTGCCAAAACTGCCCTCAGATGTTATCTGAACCTAAAATAAGGTCTTGATTCCCACATAGACAACTTAGTACTTTTATATTTGCATACTGTGTTGAAAAACTCAAATGTTTGATTTGGGTATTTGAGTTTAGGGTGAAAATGTTAAGCAAGAGTCTATAACATTATGAAACAGGACATAGATTCGCTCTCAACTCCCAGTCACCACAATAAGTTCACAATCAGTACGCACAGAACAAAAATATGATGTCATAGTTAACGAACAGAACTTATCTCCACAAAGCAAGAGACAGCCATTAAGTAAAAGCTTTTTCAAAGGATAACTAAATAAGGCGTTCCTCTTCAACAGCAGCACGCCTTTAAATTCAAGGGGCTACCGTCGGCATGCTTCTATCGGCTTCTGCTGATTCCCGTGAAAGCAAACTCCAGCATATTTTTAAAAACTTTCTTTCCCTCTTCTCCCGCAGATCGTCTGAAACCTCTACGCCCTACCAAGGAAGCCTCGCCTTCCCAGCCTCGCTCTTTCGGAGCCTCCCTCCCCAAATCATTCCTTCAGGACCCTATTTCCCTTCCCCAACCGCCCCGCTCCGCCATCCCCGATTCTCTAGCTACGCAGAATAGCGGCTTCCAGCTGCTCCCAGAGAGGCCTTTACCTGAGGCTGCACCGTAGTAGAAAAGGAAAGCATCCTTCTCGTCACCCTCCACAAAAGCGGCCCGACACGTTGCGCTCAGACCGAGGACGCCTCCTCTTCTGCGGCCCCTACGGCCTCGTTTTTCGCGGGGAAGGGGACTCGGCGGCTAATCCGCTCTTCCCGAAAATGGCCGCCTCCCAGGGCTAGAACAGGCCGGGCTGAACCCCGCCCGGCAGCTGACGGTTGTCCGGAAGAGTGCTTCCGGGTGACCCCGTGACCCCGCCCATCTCCTAGCAACGGGGGGTTTAGGGTAGCACTGCGCTCGAAGGAGACGGTTGGGGCTGAGCTGGTCCTGCCCCCTCTCGCAAAATGGTGGCTGGGAGGACCTGTTTGGTCGGACATTGAGCTTGTATCCGCGCGATGTGGTAAATCACAGGGAAGCGTTAGTGAAATGGAGGCGCTCTCTGTGGCGCAGACAAGCAGGGCGATTGTTTGGGCCAGGACGAAAAGTGACTAGGACGCCCCCTCTCTTTCTTTCTGGCCTCCCCTTTATCCCGTCCCTGTCCGCCTCATAGTTCCTCTTCGCCCTTGGCGGTGTTAGTGCTGAATAAAGGGATCTGGTGCTTTTAGTTTCCTCTCCATCCCTGTGTAATGAAGGCGGTTTTATATTCATGGATTATTTTAATTTTAAACCGGTTTAAGACGTGTTTTTGGAGGAAGCAGTAGTTTTTCACCCTCGCACCAGCAAACTAACCTGGCTGTTCCTCTTGCAGTTGAACAGCACTCTGCGTGGGACTGGGATGATCAAAGCCACCTTAGTGTTGGACTAGCTCGGGAGAGCCCATTTTCAGATCCGTACTCAAGCCTCACTAGCTGACTTTGTGCCACCGCAATCTCCCACCCTCTCAGGATTCCCGCGGGGTTATGAAAGCCGCCTTGAACTCCTGGATATACGTCCTTGAACACGGATATAGTTGAAGGGTGGATATAAATTTGAGGAATAATTAATACTCAATTTCAGGAATAATAATATTACAGCTTGACAAATCACGCTTGTTCCTAATATCCTTTAGAGGCAAAGATGAAAGAACACCCAACCCAAACAGGCACAATTGCGTTGATGTCTTCCGGATCCAGAGCGGCGTCGCTAAGAGGGCGAAAGCCGAGTCGAGCCCTCAGCAGGAGCGGGGAAACCGGAAGCGTTGAGGATGAGTCCGGCCCCTGTGAGTTGCCTTGGTGGCTAATACGTCATACGTCCTTTCGGTTGACGTACGACGTGGCGGAAGCAGGGGGTGGAGCTTAGCTTTGAATTGTAGCGGGGCGAAGCCGCGGTTCGGGCTGCGCGCAGGGAGGCCCCGGAGAGGAGCGGGGCTGTGGCGGCAGTGATTGTGATGGCGGAAACTTCCGCACCCCGAGACGGTTTGAGAAAGGAGGAGAGGGGCGCCTCGTGCGGGAGACGCATCACCGTACCGCAGCCGCCCTCCATCGAGGATTTTACCATCGTTAAGCCCATCAGCCGAGGCGCTTTCGGAAAGGTTTATCTGGGTCGTAAAGGCGGAAAGCTCTATGCCGTCAAGGTGAGGCGCCCGCGGGTGGGGCTGGCTGGAGCTTCCGAGCAGCTGCCGCGGAGACCAGTTAATAGTGGAAGCCCAAAAGCTCGCTTTCATTTGGTTGGTCATAGGTTCAGTGCCAAATTAGGCATATGCCCTGCTGGTGTGGGTTTGGTTTTTTTTTCTCTGGTAGTTCCTTGATTAGGGTATTGTTTACTGCTTGATAATGGTGATAATCTTGGTGTTAGTCTCTGCCTATCTGGGTGATGATTGCTGGTGAGGAATGTTCTGGTCTTCTGTTTTCCTTTCTATTGTCTCTTTTGAATAGTGTGTAGATGTTGTTTATTTCTATGTGCCTGTTGATGGCTGCCTTGTCTGAATACCAAGCTTCCAGGAATTCCCTTGCATTTTTGGATTTAGCTTGGTCTCAGGTGCTGACAGTTTCCCAGTTGAAACTATGGTTAAGTCTGTCCATGTGTTGTGAAATTAAAGAGTTTTCATCATGTATTCTGACTGCTAGTTGGTGTTCATAGATGCGCTCTGCTAGTCTTCTGCCTGTCTGTCCTACATAGTGCCTGTTACAGTCCTTACACTGTATGTTGTAGATGACTCCTGTTTTTTCTTCTTGGGCTGCTGGGTCTTTTGGTTTGCTTAAGATGTTTTGGAGGGCTTTAGTTGGTTTGTGTGCTATGGAGATGCCATGTGGTTGTAATAGTCTGTTGGTAGTTTCTGAGACATTTCTGAGGTATGGCAGTGTGATCCTTTTCATAGCATGTGTTGATTGTGTTGTAGTCGATTGAGTGGTCAGGCACTTTTTGATAAAGTTGCGTGGATATCCATTTTGTTGGAAGATGTTGTATAGGTGGTCTGTTTCCTTTTTCTGCTGTTCTGGGTCGCTGCAATGCGTTTGTGCTCGTTTGAATAATGTTCTTACACAGCTCCTCTTGTGGGAGGCTGGGTTGTTACTTTGGTAATGGAGTACTTGATTAGTGTGGGTTGTCTTCCGA
The DNA here is from genome assembly GCA_030867105.1 of Liasis olivaceus. Lineage (NCBI taxonomy): Eukaryota > Metazoa > Chordata > Lepidosauria > Squamata > Pythonidae > Liasis > Liasis olivaceus. The sequence continues at coordinate 17,150,708 of CM061351.1, forward strand.
TAGACTTGGGTTTCTAATTTGTTGTTGTTTCCTCTGCTGATGAGGATATCCAGGAAGGGTAGCGTGTTGTTTTCTTCCTCTCTGGTGAATTTTATTCCTTTGAAGATGTTGTTGATAGTTTCATGTGTCTTCTCTAGTGGTTCCTTTTTTATTATAACAAAGGTGACATCTACATACCAGATTCATACTTTGGTTGTATGTGTGGAAGTGCTAGAGTTTCTAGGCATTGCATTACAGTCTCTGCTATGAGTCCTGACAGTGGTGATCCCATGGGTGTGCCTCTGATTTGTTGTTATTTTTGTCCATCACACTAAAAATAGGTAGTGAGGCAGAGGTTGATGAGGTCTGTGACTCTGGGCATTTTGATCTGGGTGTATTTGATTAGGTCAGGTGTGTTGTGTAGTACTGCTGATATGGATTCTTTCACTAGTTCTGGGTTTATGGATGTAAAGACTGCTGTGACATCGAATGAGACCATGATTTCATCTTCATCTATGTGTACATCTTTGATTTTCTGGAGGCACTGTAGTGAGGAGTTGATAGAATATTCTCTCTCCTCTGTGAGATGTCCAAGCTTTTTTGTCAGTTGTTTTGCTATGTTGTATGTTGGAGTCCCTGGTAAAGATACAATTGGTTGGAGAGCTATATCAGGCTTGTGTATTTTTGGTTGTTCATAGAAATGTGGGAGGATGGGTCCACTGCTTTTCATCCACCACTGTTCTTTTGTGATCTGGCCTTTCCTGGTTAGGTTGTTGAGGGTTCTCTTGATTAGGTTGTCTAGTTTCTGTATTGGGTTGGTGTTAAGTGGGATGTAGGTTTCTTTGTCCTTGACTTTTTGCAAGTATTGTGATTTATCCATAATAACTGTGGTTCGGCCTTTGTCTGCTGGGAGGATGATGCTGGTTTGATCCTTCCTTAGGCTTTTGAGGGCTGCTCTGTCCTCTGCTTTGAGTTGGTGCTGATACTGTGTTCTTCTGATCTGTGGTATGATTGTCTGCCTTATGTTTTCTTGGGTCTCTGTGTTAAGTCCTGTAGTTTTAAATGCTGCTTCTAAGGCTGCACAGAATTCTAGCTGATTGGCATTGTCCACATTATACCATGCTTCATGAGAGTTTGTTTTATTTGGCATTAAATGCATGGGACATTCTGCAAGATTCTTCATGCTGAACATTTGTGAATCATAGGCATAGGGAAAACATAACTTTATAATGCATTTTTCTTCAGTGGAGAAGTATGATCCATGTATTACCATATGCACAATTGTTTTACAGGTAGTGAAAAAGGCTGATCTGATCAATAAGAATATGGCGCATCAGGTACAGGCAGAAAGAGATGCCTTGGCTCTCAGTAAAAGTCCTTTCATAGTACACTTATTCTATTCACTTCAATCTGCCAACAATGTCTACTTGGTGAGTAATCTACCTGCAGTATCTTAAGACAGATTCCAAAATATGTGTTTCAGACAGTTTTACTTCTTATTTCTTTCAAGTATAGCTTAACTGTTGCTTCAACCTATGATTTATTTTTATAGTATTGTCCAATGTCTTTATCACTTTTTGTTTGAATATCAACCTCAGTTGCCAATTTTGCTCCAATATTTTAAAGCTGAATTGTAGCAAATATCTGGTTTTGCCTGTATCATGTTCTAACTTAGCCTTTTATAGCCATTTCTCAGATGCAGATCGTTCTAGAAAACTAATGAACATTTCTGAGTTTGGTATATGGACTATATCATTTTTCCTCCCTCAATTGGTGCCCTTCAGAAGTATTGGATTTTAATTCATATAATTCTAAGTTAGATGTGTTGAAGCCACAATACATATGGATAGGAACTGAATGGGGTAATCTGAAATAAACTGTATCCTAAAGCCACAGTTTCTTATTGGATAATCCATATAGATAGGGCTATCTCAGCAGACAGGGCCTCTCAAGACAAGTGGACAGAGCTATGATTTTTCTGGTTTTGCCCAGCTTTTGAGTGGCAAGGTTTTAAAGATTATTTGTTTTAGGCCTTGAAACATCAATAACACTTAACATGGTAGAAAAAGCATTGATGATTCTCAGTGTTTTGCCTCTGGAGTTTAGCAGGGCAATTGGAATGGGTTCTAGGATTATACAAAAGATTAGAGGGCCAGTGTGGGCCACAGATTGCCTATCTCTGCTCTTAGCCAAATTAGTGTATGCATTTTACAAAGGTGTTTCTCATTGACAGGTAATGGAATATCTTATTGGTGGAGATGTTAAATCTCTTCTTCATATATATGGTTACTTTGATGAAGAAATGGCAGTGAAGTATATTTCTGAAGCAGCACTGGCTCTTGATTACCTTCACAGGCATGGGATAATCCATAGGTAAAATCATGCTATGCAGTTCTACTGCTGAATTTCATACAATTTAAGATTGAACATTTTTATTTAGGCTAGGGAGTTTGCAGATAGTTTCAAAAGGTTGGAACTTAACTCATCACTCGTAATTATTTTTATGGCAGACCTGCTGCTTTAAAACTTAAGTTTAATGGATTTGGATCCGCTTCAAAGGAAAAAGTTTGGAGCACCATTTATCTTATATAATTAGGAATACCATTTCAGGAGGAGAACATTGAGATTAGTGCTCTCCTCTGAAATGCAGAGTTATAGAGCGCGCGTGCACACACACACACACACACACACACTCACGAAGCAAAGCATTCTAAGAGGATTTATTCTGATTGCTTTGGCAATGATAAACTATAGGAATATTGCTGGCATAGAATTGAAAGTCTGTTTTCTACTGACGCAAGGGCATTTGTGCACTCTGTATGTGTACTTAGTAGACAGGCTCACTTCTTTGTCTATAATAACCACTTCAGTTATTACTCTGAGCCAGGATAGATATCTAAGCACAATAATTATATTGTATAAAATATATTTGGGAGCAGAGTGTTGATTAATGTCTTTAAATGATTATATCATTTCCCAATCTAGTCTCCCCTCAATGATCATCAAGTGGGGAAGGTGCATTACACTAAACTATACAGAAATATTTCATTTTCTTTTTATTACTAGAGACCTAAAACCAGACAACATGCTGATATCTAATGAGGGTCACATTAAGTTGACAGACTTTGGACTGTCCAGGGTTACTTTGAACAGAGGTGAGCCCTACAAATCTCTATGTATGCATTTGTGTATGTCAGAGTTGTTTCCAAATACTTTTTTAACATTTAGTGTTAATTCGTATGTCCAATTATAGATTATTTGTACACTATTTTCAGTTTAAAACAATTATTAAGTCTGCACATAGTCCTTAAGGAACCCAAGAATAATGAAAACTAATTATTTTCTTTGGTTGCATGTTTTACAAATATTTATCAAATTATAATTTAAAACCTAATGATCATCCTTTTTTTCAGAAATAAATATGATAGATATTCTTACTACACCATCAATGTCTAAACCTAAGCAAGACTATTCTCGTACTCCTGGACAAGTATTATCTCTTATCAGCTCTTTTGGTTTTGTAAGTGTTCAAAATAATGTATTCATTTTGTTTAACTTATGAAATTGTCATAAAATGAATTTCTTGAGGCTTCATACAGTATTGTTTACAACAGATAAAAGCAATATGAGGACAAATACACAACATAAAGTGAATCAAAAGGTCAAAATTTATAAATGTAAAACTGTCAGCTGACACACTTATCTGTACAAGAATTAAGATCACACTCCTGATATTGCTGGAGATTGCATAATGAAATACTTAAGCCTGGGAGTATAGAAAAATCTAAGTAGGGCCCAAAAAGTAGCAGTGAGGATACTAGGTGGGAAAATCCAAAGAAATTCTACTAAATTACATGAGGTTTTTAGCCATTTGAACAAATAGCAAATCCCAGCATTTCAGCTGACTTTGGTCTCTGTGCATTGAGAGAGCCTTCTACAGCTTGTCATTAACATCTAACATTCAGGAGCATGGTCAGTGGAACTCTGGTTTTTGTAGTGTTTATTGATCCACGGGGCATTATATGAGAAAAAGCTTGAGATTGTGCATGTGATCTATCTGAAACCTTACTGTAAAACTCCAGATACCCAAGCATGTTTGAGTTCAGAAATTATAAGCTGCCATGCCTGTGATAAATTTGGATATGTATATCTACTGAAAAAAAACCCTTCTCTTATTTTGACAGTATACTCCAGTTGGAGGAAAAGGTCCTGTGCATAGTCCAAGCCCTATTTGTGCAGACATGTCTCAGCTCTCTCGAGGATTTGCTTCGCCCCTCTCTGTAAGCTACAAAGATTACTCTATGGCGCCAAGTGAGCTTCTGAGAGCATGTAAGTATCTCACTGGAAGGATTTCATATATCCTTGTGATCCTGCCCTTTTAAAGAGATTGTTTTTGTGTGGAAAAGGCCATTGGGGTAGGTGCCCCCCTGTTGGAATCCTATCCAAAATAGGCTTACCCATTGCTCTCTTGATGACATTTCACTTCTGAGTGCTTTAAACTCTGAACAATTAATTCCTGAATGGTTGTGTGTTACTTTATGGTTCTTGTAGTGGAGAAAATAAATTTAATAAACAAAATGGAGACTGCACCCTTTTCCCCCTGTCTTTTAGATACGACTAGGGTCAAAACCCAGTTGCTCTCTTTGCCTAATCCCATCAGTCCCAGATTGACTCTCCCTGCCCCCAGACAAAGCCTCCTGCAATCCCATCTAAGCCAAAGAAAAGAGGCCTCCTCACCAGCTCACAATACAGCCCAAGGGCAACCCTTACAAGGAAATTGCAACAGAGAAACCCCAACTTTCCATCCTCCATCAGCTGAACATTTCACCTCCTTTAATAATGAACTTCCTCAACTCTGCTGTCCTCCTGAAAGGCCCACTTTGCTTAACAATAGAACTCAACCTAGTACACAGACAACGACTTACCTAGTTCCCCAAACTGGCCAGCATATCAGATCCCTATGATTTCCTGCTTTGTAGTCCTCAACTTCTATAAAAACTGTTTCTTTTCCATTGTTCAAGGTCCTTCTTTCTTGTAAAGGAGGCACCCAACAATGGCAGGAAACATGGGTCTTCTTCTCAGTGTTGATAATTTAGGTTAGAAATTGTGTTGGTGTAATTTATGTGGTTTATTATTTGTACTATACTCTTTCTATATGAATATAAACTTATATTCTACTGTTTTCTTGCCTTTTATACATTTAGTAGCTTTTTTAAACTGCCAGAAAATTCTCATAATTGAACAAATTTAAAATAAAAGAGATAAAAAGATAAAGTTGCGCTAGAAAGAATTTTGAAGGCAGGAGAGAAATGTCTAATTTATTTATTTAAAGGAAATACATTTTATATTTTTTATCTGAACCAGTTTTGCTTTATGGCTCAGTTGAAAAAGCCTTCACACTTACTTTTGCTGTAAGTCATCATTTTATTAAAAAGACAAAAATGACCTGTTCCTTTTGAAGGCCTTGATTCTTCAGCTGTTATGCCTGGAATGCCTATAAGGAGTTTAACACCAACTCTGCTTCAGTCCAGAAGAAGGAATGGGACATCTAGTGCCAGTAGCCATTCCCGGACCCAACTGTCTAGTATGGAATCAGAGTGCTGCAGCAGCCCCAGGTGGGAAAAAGACATCCAGGTTAGGACTGCTTCTTTTCTGAGGGTTTGCTTCTTCTTGACTTGAATGATTCTCTATTGGGGTTGGACAACATTTCAAAGGCTTTTAAAAAATGTTTTTCCAAGTAGGGTAGCCTTGCAGGAAATGGATAGCATATTCTGATGAGGAGATATAATTTTTAGTTGCTTCGTCTGCTATATTTTTGGTTCTGCAAATGTCAGGCTGTTCCTTCCTATCCTGATACAAACATTTTTTAAAAGTTGGTTCAGATAATTGATAGCAATTTTGAGCTCACACACCCATCTTATGCCAGTTTTGTCCCCTCAATACATTCAGTTTCTACACATGAAATACAACTCCTCAATAGAGAACATGCCTATAGAAATACAGGATTCTCCAAGGCTAGCAAAACGTGCTCTACTTTCAAATAGTATATGGATCTTAAAGATTATGGTGATTCTGTCTTCACCATTTATTTATTGGTTAGATTTATATCATCTTTCTTCCAGGAACTCAAGATATCATCCATAGCATTCTGGTCTCCAATTTTATTCCCATGAAGTTGGGCGATTGAGGCATTATTATTCATTTCATATATTTTGTATGTGTTATGTGTGTGTATCTTGTATGATTGGGTGGCTTGTGGGAAATAGAGACTGCCCCATAGTAACCAATGAGTTTCTATAGCTAAATGTCGACTTGAAGCAAGGTCCTCTATGTAAGCGGGATGTAAGTATAAGAACAAGTACAAGCCATTCTCTTGATCCTACTGAGTACAGTATTTCTGGGGTACAGAAGGAAAAGCGTATCACTAAAATAAGTTTCCAAGTAGTATGCCTCCCAGTAGTATGTCTATTAATATACTATTTTATTTTTAGTTCAGTATTACACAAGGTGAGTTAGTAGGAATAGGCATTTTATATCAACCACCATGGAGGTGGTTTTGATCTTGGATGTGAAATTGCACTAGGAAGCTGTTGTGATTAGGGACTCTCTTTCCATTCAGTTCCAATCAGAATTAGAGGTGCTTTCCATCTGAAATAATGGCAGACAAACCATATGTTCTGCTGCCTAGAATCTGGAATGTCCAGAGGCCTGTTCCTCAAAAACAAGACCTTGCCTCTTTCAGCAAAGATGGTATTCTACACCTTTTAATGTTTTTTAGATTTACATATTAGTTCTGCATCCTTTGTTTCATTCTAATTTTGTTTTAGTTTTAGTTATTCCATTGTGTGTAATTACTTTACTTTGGGGTTGGATTGGAATAATGTTTGACTGTTTAGTTTGGAACTACTTGGTTTTCAGGAAGCAGAAGACGTCTGCTCTGCTGCAGGTCAAGTGAACGCAATGGAGAAACGTGAGCGTACAGATATTCTGCTTGTCAACAACACTCAAGTCTTAAAGCAAAAGTTCCTGGAATCTGCTATTTCCCCTATTAGTAGTAATGACTCTGGAGAAAGGCATGATGGAAGGAGTGGATTCTTTGACCCATCAGATATTTCTGTAAGGATTTGTGATATGAAAGACTTAGTCAGAAAATGTCTTTCAGAATACAAAGAATGGGAAGAAAAGCTTTGCACAGACAACTCTGTCCAATCCAAGGAGGTAGCAAAACCTAACTGTCACTTTTCCCATCTGGGCTTGGACAATCTCATGGAAGAAGAGAAAGAGAGACCAGTGTTGCAGAAGACTGGTGTCAAAAGATGCTTTGAATTAGTTGACACTAGCCCTTCTCAAGAACATATCCTTGTGAAAAAAAACAATGGCGAATATAAGCGTGGCTGTAAAATAATTGAGATTCCAGAAAAGCAAAGCACAAGTTTGACAACTGAAATCTGTTGCTTAAAACTTGAAGAGTGCACACAAGAGATCTGTGCAAAGGAAAGTCAAGCAGAGGATTCCAACTGTATGGAACAAAACAAAGGGAACAAACCAGGGATCCCTTTAATAGCTAAGAATCTTATGAATGAACTAGATGCAGATTGTGAAAAGGATGGGAAAAAGGAACACACAAACTCCAGTTTCTTATGCATTGATGATGAAAAGCCTTTAGCAAGCATGAGCATGGACTCTGATTTATCCCTTCCAGAGGTCTCTGCTGCAGAGAACCACTTGGAAAAACACATATTTGATTTAAATGGGAGCATTAAAGATGTCCCCCTTGAGGAACTAAAACCAGAAGCTATGTTAGCAACATCACCTTGTTGTTCCAGAGGTAAGCCAATGCTTCCTATCCAGGAGAGCAAATCCCTGGATCACAATCAAGATAAGAATTTGAAATATATTACAGAGAATCACACCAATGTTCATTCTTCACCAATGGAGATGCTGAAAGCCCTTAAAAAAAATATTGTTGCCTTCCGAAGTTACAACAGCCCTATCAATATGTCTAATACATCTGAGCCTTCAAAAATTAGTATGATATCTGTAGAAAGAATGGATATCTCTGCTTGCAGTGGTTCTTATCCAATGACAATTACACCTGCACAAAAAGGGACACCCTACAGGATATATCAGGTACGTACTGAACAAGCATATTGAACACTGCAATACAGCATCTTAGGACATTTTCATATAAAGAGCTGCTTAGATCCCACTGGTATATATGGTAGGAATACCTCAATTGACAGGAGTTTCATGAAATTTACAAATGTGGCCAGTGGTGGGCAACTCTCAACCTTAGATCCACTTTTTAATGGATTTTAGAGGTCCCTTTCAACTATTACATTCTATTATTTTATTTATAATTCTATTTCAAGGGAAACTAACCATTATAAGAATTTTCCTTGGAAGCCTTGGATCTCAGTGAATTGCAAAATGTGACAGGACTCTTCATAAAGTTTTAATATAACTTTATCAAAAATTATTATATAACTTCCTTAGCAGAAATATAAACTCTGGGCTGCTTCATATTTCTTTTTAAACATGAATGTTGGTCTGAAAATAGTTTGTATGTTGGTACCACACCTATTTTGCTATACATATGAATGCACTGAAAATTGTATTACATAAAGATGTACATATTTGTTGTATTTAATACAAATAATATTCCAAAAGGAATGCCATGTTAATTGGATCACACTTGTTCTTCAAAGAAAAATTTTGGTGGTAATCACTCGGCATTTAATATACTTGTGCATATTCTTTCAGTTTCAAGATTTTTATAGCCCATTTGTTCATGTGATGGGTTACCTTCCTTAAGATGGTGCCATCCAGAAGTTGGCGATTATATAGAACTCCCACAATTCCTAGTATGCACACCCAACAACATTTTAGAGGATATAACCTCAATGAAACTAGAGGGAAAGTTCCTGTAAACTGGGATCCAAACTAAGTTATTTGCATTTCTTTATTGAATTCAATGAGAAAATTAGTCATGACTTAAATCTTAATTTTACTGGAATTGAAATTCAGCTTATTCAAAATTTTTCATTTCTGCATTTCTTCAATGCCACTTGAGAAAACAACAGACAAAATGTTAGCATGTTAGAAGTGTAGTTGAGTCTCCTTATGTTCATTTATTTAAAACTGAGTTCTTACCTGGATGTAAGGCAGCAAATAGAAGCACCAGCTTTTTTTCATGGATTTACGTGAATTGCATATAAAATTCATCTATATAGGGCATTACTAAAAGAAACATCATTTCAAAATAAAGTGAAAGATTTAACACATCATTTATATCAGCTTTCTCCAATCTGGGACCCTCAGCTGTGTTGGGATAACAACTCCCAGAATTGCTATCTTATACAGCTCTTAGCTGCGCTGGCTAAAAATTATGGAGGTTGTGGTGCTAGATTGGAGGAAAACTGGGGATGCTTGATGTAGCCTTTGAGAAAATCCTGCAATATTTCTTTTAATATTTGTATGATTTTAACCTTAACATTGAATTGAGATTTTTGTATTCCACTGAGAGTCAATGAATTGGAACAGCACAGAAGCTTGAGTAATAAGGTTAGTTTTAATTTTATGGTGAACATATAGCTCAAGGCTCAAAACTTCTTGTACTTTTCAGATGGGTGCTTCTCATGAGTGGCATTAAGGATTTTATGGCCAGTTGTCATTTACTGTTTAAAGTGACACTTTGATGGAATCTATAGAAGTCTTGGTGCAGAACCAAAATAGGCAACCCATGGATCCCTCATCTTTTTGATGCAACCCATGAAAACCCCAGAATTGTGCTGCCAAAATTAGGTAATTGACTTTTGGCAACCCAAAACAATCTGGTTCAGAATAATTATGTTTAAGACATTTCATTTGCATTTTTTAAAAATCTCCAATCCTCCCCCAAAAGACTCAGGAATCTGCCCAACTTTTCCAAAGACATCCCTTAGATAATTAAAAATAATAATAAAGTATAGTCCCTACTTATCAAAACTTTGGCCACAAGAGAGGCATACAAGAAAACCCTTTTAGTTTGAGATAATACTGTTTGAGAATTGCATAAGATGCTTCATTGTTAATAAGGTGACTAGGCTTTCTTTTCAGCCACTCATCATTTGAATCAAGGAACAAAATGAATATATTCTTAATGTCTTAACTTATGTCTGATGTAATATTTATTTTTTGAATCAGACTCCTCAGGGAAATGTTGGTACACCCTACAGGACCCCAAAAAGTGTCCGAAGAGGGGCTGCTCCAGTGGAAGGAGAACGCATTTTAGGAACCCCAGACTACTTAGCACCTGAACTTCTCTTTGCAAAGACTCATGGTAAACAAACTAATTTTGACTATTATGGATAGTTACATGTATTAATCATTCACCTTTTTCAGTGTTATGATAAGATTCTGACTTCTTTTCATCCTTAATTACCAACCTAATGGAATCCAGGATTTAAACTTAAAAACCGCTCCTTCCTTCCACCCAGAATATCACCATTGTCAAGAATTCACTAAAATTTAGTATGTCATTTGAGAGTAAAATGATTCAGTCTTACAGCCATAAAAAAAGAGGGACTGGATTTGGACTGTGGGTGATGGTCTGTAACGTTCTCCTATCATTTGATTTGTCTTTATGTTTTATGAACAACATTATATGTTAATAGAAACAACATAACAAAAATCACTTTAATTCTGTTTCAGATATTGCAGAATCTCTGTAAAGAAAGCTAAGCGGAGTAAAAAATATTTTATATATGTAAAAAAAAGTCAAAGAAACTGATATAGTCTTAGCCATCTCACTGATATGTCTAGATTGGGGGGAGGATGTTACATTCAAACATACAACCCACCAGTTGTAGCCTGGAGTGGTCCAGAAGTACTTTCATTTGATTCTCAGAAATTTAAAACTCCCCCTTATGTTCTGCCTAGGTGTGAATAAATAGATTATGTACTCAGCTGGTTTATATAAAAATCCAAGAAGTATCTTAAGAAAGAATATTTTTCTTTGGAAAACTGCTAATTGGTGGTGAACTCAATGTTAAGCATCATCAGCATTTAATAAGTGAATGCAATGTGATAAATATACCAAAAGGATAAATATACCAAATGTTGACTTGATTTTTTTTTACATACAGGAGTTCAGACCACTGGTAAGTTTGTTTATAGCACTTCACTAAACAAAGTTCACATTGTTCAAGACAAATATTGAGAAGTATATAGAATGAGTTACCTCAGTTTATATTTCCAAAATGGTCATTTTGTTAGTCTAGTTCAGTGTTGTCCAAAGTTGGCCACTTTAAGATGAGTGGACTTCAACTTCCAGAATTCCCCAGCCAGCCATGCTGGCTGGGGAATTCTGGGAGTTGAAGTCCACTCATCTTAAAGTGGCCAAGTTTGGACAACACTGGTCTAGTTCAACAAAAATAAAAACATGTCTTGCAAAGGCTAACATCTCTCATAGGGAAAAATTCACATTCCTTCATTTCCGTTTTTTTTTTTTTTACAACTAATTTTGACCCTCCTTTCTCCTTTAAAAATATGCTGTGTTGCAATCTGAAAACAGTGCTTTCTCTTGTATTCCAAAGTTCACGTTATCCAGTGATTTGTAAAGGAGAAGAGGAAGAAAACCACACAAATTTATCACTTTCCTATTGCAGTGTATAGCTTTATGACACAACGGTTAAAATGCAGCAGAAATGTAGATTTTGACTGTGTCTTTTAGTAAAAATTCATATGTTTGCCTAGGAAAATTTGGCCACTTCTGTTCTACAACAGCAGATATAAAACTATAGGTTTTCTTGTATAGAATGCGTATTACGCATTGACATTTTAATGCAGAGGGAATACTCAAGTTCTTTTGCAACATGTCTCAGTGATTACTGGATACAGTTTCATTAAAAATTAAACACTAAATTGAATTGTAGGGCTAGGCTTTTGAGATTTAGGAGGCTTTTTGCTTTTTGGCGGGGGAGCTATCTAAGTGAAAATGGATGAGATGGTTCAGACATATTTCTTGATCATGTGAGTGCTTTAAATTATGTTCACACATGAGTGGACCAAATGATTCAGTACTTTTAGAATTTACTGAAGGTTTTTAGCTGTGATTGGCCAGTGCATCCAATTTATCTGAACTATTATCTCTGAAACACCAAGGACGATAATATCCGTATCTGCACTGCATATAAGTTGGCACAGCTAATGCACATTTCATTCCCAACAAGATGGGCTATCTAGAGCTTTGGTAGTGTGGCAGCTGGAGGATGCATGTTGCTTAATCATGGGGTTGGTGCCTCAGCAACTTTGCCTTCTTTTGCTTCTGATTGCATGTGTTTGACCAATGCTGAATTTCATGACCTGAAAACTGTCAGAGTAAAGACATTAACTAGACATAGTCCTAAATAGAAGATAACTTGCCATTGAATCCAAGCTTCTCACTGGAGACTATCTTATGTACATGGTTTTTAAAGAATACATGGGTCTCCACAATTATCAGATGACTTAAAAAAAACAAAGTGAAACCTTTACTACTCAGTTCTGAGTTTAATCTTTGCAATATGAAGCTTTAAATATAGCAGTATAGTAGTGATTTTCCGTTAAAGCCTGAGAAATTCAGCAGGCTTGGTTTAGCTTTCAGTTATGCAATTGACCTCTGGAAGTCACATGAGATACAGCTTGCGTCAATGTGCTTTTGTCACAAAGCATTTAGGTAAGTATTAAAATAAGAACAGCGCAAGGGAAGAAGTGCATATAAGGCAATTGCTGTTTGTCTGGAATGTTCAGCTATTAAGTGTTATCTTCCTAGACTTCTATTCTTCCTGTAAGTACAGCTTGATTTAACGCATCTCCTGGAACCAATGCAAATTTATTTGAACTGTTTTTATCTCAGGTGCTGCCGTAGACTGGTGGGCCCTTGGAGTTTGCTTGTTTGAGTTTTTAACTGGAATTCCACCATTCAATGATGAAACACCACAACAAGTATTCCAGAATATTCTTAAAAGGGGTAATTATCGCTTTCATCAAAACCATATCCAAACATTCCTCATCTAACATAAATCCGTGGTACTAATTTCTGTGTATGTGTGTTTCCAGATATCCCATGGCCTGAAGGTGAAGAGAAGCTGTCAGATAATGCTCAGAATGCCATTGATATTCTTTTAACTGTTGACAGTGCCAAGCGAGCTGGACTCAAGGGTTAGTTATCTCTTCTTCATCCGGTAGCTTAGAAGCTTATAATTTAAATAAATATTAATAGTTTTAGGCTGCATGAGGCTGGGGGGTGGGGGCATGAAACACTTCATGAACCATTGAAGGTTTTGAGAAAACCACCCACTCAGGGAAGAGCCAAACCATCCATCCTTAAAGCTTAATGATACAGATGGTCACAAACCAGTTCAACATAATACTTTATAGCTAACAAAACAAAATCCATTCAAGGACAACAGTCTTATTTATTCCTTGAGTTCAGGACATCACATGTGATTCTCCTCTCACTATTGGGAATGTAGACACTTTTTGCTACACTTGCCAATGAATTCACAAATCACAGAATTGCTTCTTGGAATTTCCAAGTTAGTGAAAAGAGGACTGACATACCAATTTGACAAGAGATTATGTTTGTTAAAGCCTCATTTCAAATCTAAGTGCAGGGCAAAATTGGCAAACATTCTTAAGAATAGTGTTTCATTTAAACTTTAGTCTGGAGATTGTTCAGAGACTTAGTTCAGAAAATCAATCCAGATTTTATTCTGGAAACATTCAGAATCATAAATCAAAAACCGTTAGAAAGTATGAGAAAGTCACAGAATTAAATCAACACCTTCTTTAAATGTTCATTCTAGAGCTGAAGCTTCATCCCCTCTTTCATGGGGTGGATTGGGATAATCTGTGCAATCAGACCATGCCGTTTATACCTCAGCCAAATGATGAAACAGACACATCCTATTTTGAAGCAAGGAATAACGCTCAGCATCTAACAGTGTCTGGATTCAGCCTGTAGTATCAAAGAAAAAGTGTTGCGTAGACGATTTCACATTTATGTTGGTAAAACTTCCTATCACTTATAATGTAACAATTTCATTTTTTTAAAAAAGGATCTGCTTTTAACTCAGTATTTTTCTATATAAGCTATATTGAAATGTTCAATTCCAAATAGCTTCTGGTCCAAATTTTTACTCTGAATACTGCACTTTATATTAATTCATTATGTAATGTAATAGTGGTATGACACTACTCCACAAAAGTTATTTTTCTGCTGCTATGGGTATTTCTATATGGGGAAATGACTATCTTTGCTGTCAGCTATAATTGGGAAAGTTAAATACATAGCAATGCAGGTACCAGCGTGCCTGTAATTATAGCATGACTCCTCAATATTAGAATCTATTTGAAACTGATTTCAGGTCACTTTGAAGCTGTACTTAACTTCTGTATTTTCAGTGCAGCCCAAATAGGAAATAGTCAGTTTTCAGGCATTTGGTATAATTTATATATTACTTATCCTGCTGTTTAAACTGTCAGTATTCACAATTGCTTCTAATTTTATTGTCAACATGTTTTCATTCCTAGTTTATCTATGAAAATTGTGGCAAAAACAAAACAAGAAAAACTTAGAGTTCAACTAATGCTATGTTTTTGGATAAACTATTTTGCCATTTTAAATATTGAAAATGAAAAATGGTCATTTTTGCATTTCAGTCTGGGGAAAAAAAGAATCATTGTGTATGCTAAATCAACATAGTGCAATTGCAATTCAGTGAAGCAGGTAAGATCAGGGAGCATTTCAATTACCATGTGTTTAAAACACTGAAAATAAGAATATGTATGTATTTGAGATGCATAATTTCTAAGTCTACTTTGAATTAAACACTGAAGATTACTTATTGTTTCAGGTTGTACTATTATAAATAATTTATTTCACTTTAAATAAGATCCATATTGACACATTTGTTAATTTTCTCCCATGTCCCCCATAGAGTGCCCTAAGGAGCTTACTAACACAGATGTAGCTAAGGTAGGAGGCCTTTAGGAGTGGCTACTGCATTAGTTTAACTATTCTGCAGCAAGATACTTTTAATACTATGGGATCAACTTGGAACAGAGCTTCAGTCTGTATTTTTGGTTAGTTTGGTTCCACATCTGAAATTTAATGGACAACTCTTCAATATTCTCACATAACTAAAAGCTGTCATATTTATCCTGTTCTCTATTAGCTGTTGTATCAAAGTAGTTTCCTGGCAATAAATTACCTATGATCATTATGTCTGATTCTACATCCTGTAGGCAGAACAATTGTATTTGCAACATTATGGACACCTAGAAAATATTGGTAATTTGTATCTTCACCGCCAAAAAAGTCAGAGCAAATGTTCATAACAATAGAAGTGAAGAATAAGTGATTAGGAAATATCATGGGCAGAATATTGGTTTTTGTGATATAAACAGACCTGGCTATTTTGAAATAGTGTTATATAATGACTTTTATGAAATTTGATTAACGGGCACGTGCCTAAAAGGAGTCATTTATTTGACTGTCCTTTATCATCTTTGCCAAGTTCTCTAATTCTTTAGAGATAAGTATGTTAAAGAATGAATATCTGGATCACTTGCTGGAATATTTAGTGGTTCCTCCAGAGATAAATGCTTATCTTAGCTACCAACTTTTGGGAGGGACAGAACCTTGCTTCTACAATATTCAGCTGCTTTCTCTCTCCCGTCCTCCTTTCTTGGTTCATACTGGAGTGCTTTTCTACTGTCAGTAGGTTGATTATTGAGATTTAGTGGATAAGGTTCCTCTTTAAGCTATATATGTATGTGAAGATTGATGTCAGTGTTCATGATTATTCTGAGAATCCTGGCATTTCCCTGAAAGTTTCCAACTGGCCTATGATACAAGCTGGTATACAATTATTATTCCGTGTGTGTGTGCGTGCGCCTTCATCAGTTTTTTACTCCTGGTGACTGCTTGGACAAGTCACTGCAGTTTTCTTGGCAAGATTATTTGGAAGTGGTTTGCCATTCTTCCTTCCTAGGGCTGAGTGTGTGCGACTGGCTCAAGGTCATCCGGCTGGCTTCGTGCCTAAGGCAGGACTAGAACTCCCAGTCTCCCTTAATCACTGATGGCCTTAGCCACTACACCAAATTGACTCTTACAATCATACAAGACCTTTAACATATCCTCAGACAATATACTTCTATTGTCCTTTATTTGAAATGTTATTTTACAATAGATTAAAATGATTTAGCTTAAAATTAACTTTAAAATCATGTTTTATATAACAAGGCAGAAGTGTTTGACTTCTGCAATTACAATATTTATACATAACAAGTATAAAGTTGATTTTCAAACTTTTGAGACCTTACATCAGAGCAGAATAATGTTCTCCCATCAGTCTGATCAATTACAGTGTAAAACGTCATATCTGGAAACATGTCAGTTTCAGTTCATTTTCTTTTTCACCGTAACAACCAAGAGGCAATCGCTTTAAGCTGCATTTTAAAACAGCTGAATTTTGTAACAGCAACCAGAAAAAATGTTAGCTTTCATTGTTTGTTTTCCCTCTTCCATGGAAAAGCTATCTTTCTAATTGTATTTAAAAAGGTACTACCAGCTGTTATATCCAAATATAGATCTGATCAATAGGCAGAAATGTAAAATGAAAATGCTAAAATGTTATCCCTAAAGCAATTAGGAAAAAACCAAAACTGAACTATGAAAGCAAGCATTATAATAAGGGAAAACGACATTTTGCTTAACTGTTATAGCAAAAAGTGATGTTCTGGGTTCAACAAAATGCAAACATTACAGAAAACTCTGCCAGCTGTGGCTTCATAGAATATTCACATTTATGCAGACTAGTTGAACTTGTCATCAACTGTTGCAGGAAGGCAGGGGTATGTGCAGGATACGGTCAAAAGAATGGCCAGTGGTGCAACCCAAATTCTGCCTAGTTTTATATAAAAAGTGAGCAGAACTTCAATTGCACCAATGTGGCTGCCATCTTGACTTTTCTGACCATACCCTGCAGATGCCCTGGCAGGAAGAGCTATCTGGCTTGAGGCCATTCCCGTTCCCCAGAAGCTGACACTCGGACTTGCTAAATCTGCATCTGTACTGTACTAGTGTAGTTGAACGGTCTACTGTTTTAAAAATCCAAAAGAACTATCTGGCCAAAGAGCTCTAGCTGCAGGGGATGTTTTGATCCTGATGGGCATTCATTCAGTCATGAGAAAAAAACACCTAGTTTCTGAATAAGATAATGGCGCCTGGCTACAAATTTAGAGCACCCGGGGCATGTCATGGTTTGCTTATATCCTCAATGTAGGCATTGTACATAGCAGGGGTGGGAAGTGCCCACTCGGACCATGATGGCTGAAAGCTTCCTTCCATTTTGAGGTTGAAAATAGTTGAAAACAGTCGTATAAGCTCTTAACGAGGCATATGACAATTAAAAAAAACAAAAGCCAGTCTGCCCACAAGTGTCGTGGCCTCATCCATTTTGATATGCCCTTCCTCCGGTGCTGGCTACAAGAAGTTGCCCATTCCTAATTAATGGGTGGGAGTAATTAGCAGGGATGTCGTTGCCTAGCTTTAGATATGGGCAGATAAGATTCCGCTGTAACACCCTTTTCCACTGGCAAAACAACCATCCATTTGCAAAGCCTATTTCTACACAAGTATTGAACAGCTGCACAGAGCAAGTTTTTAGTATGCAGGACCTTCTATTAACTATTATGTGTTCCTTAACTGGATTTTTTGAATAAAGACAGTACTTTTGTAAAACTTAACTACCCACTGCCTCTTTATTCAATAGAGATGTTTGTAAGTTGTATTAAAATCAACAACAACAAAAAAAGAGATTTCATATGCCCTGAAGTCCCACTGATTTTATTATCTTCAGGGCAGTTGTCATTATTAAGCATTCTCTGCAACAAACTATTTTGAATCTATCATGCCATTTGAGGCTCAGTTGATTATTCTAACACTGAGATGTATGGCTATGCATAGTTTTGTG
The DNA here is from genome assembly GCA_030867105.1 of Liasis olivaceus. Taxonomy (NCBI): domain Eukaryota; kingdom Metazoa; phylum Chordata; class Lepidosauria; order Squamata; family Pythonidae; genus Liasis; species Liasis olivaceus. Next base: position 17,168,689 of record CM061351.1, read on the forward strand.
GTTTTTAAAAAATATAATTTTGGTGGCATCTGTGCAAGCAGAATCCACAGCCTCAAATGTTTAATTTTATTTATTAAAAAGCTATCACATATAGCAGCAGTTAGAAGTTAGACTTCTCATTACTATTAAGTGCAACCATAACAATCCTCCTACTTTGGCCTTTGGGGATGTACAGTTTCCTCAATCTATTGTGTGTTTTCTACACTATCCAAAAGCCTGGCTGACATTATAAAACAAATCATATTAAAGTTACAATGCTATGGGTTTGGGGTGGGGTGGGGTACGTGCTTTCAAGGAACTTTGTCTCTCTTCTAAAGATTGAACAATTTTTTCTCGGCAGGAACTGAGAACTAAGATATTATACAAACTGTTCATCGGGAAGGTACATGTCAAAATAATTAATTTGTAGTTCATCTGATTGCTCAGTGGGACAGTTGTATTTGCTCTATTGGAAATATAGGAGAAATTCAAGTATAGTATCTCGGGTAGTGCAAAAAGAAAAAAACGTAAAAGAAAAAATGAGGACATTTTAGTCATTCCAGAGCTTGTAGTACTTGCATTAATTATGTCATCTTTCAAAATCTCCCCATACTAGCAGTTTTTAAGTAAAATCAGAAATGGAAGCCTCAGTTCTGTTTTCTGGAAGAGAGAGAGAGGGGTGGGGGGGAAATTACCAACTTCAGTGCAAGCCCATGAGCTTCTCTCTATTGAAAAAAACAGGAATATTTTTTTTCCAGTGAGGTTATTCCTGGAAATTCATGCACAAGTGCAGCCTTAACTCCCCTTTTATTTGTAAATAACAGAGCTAGACATTTAGTAGTATTCCTAGTCTGCACTTTAAAAAAAATGTATGCACAGAACTAATAGTTAAATGCTATAAGTAATGTTCAATGTATCCATTTTAATCCTAAAACAATAGGTTTCTTTGCAATACAATTTCTATTGCTGAAGCCCCTAATATTTAACAGAGCTCTTGAGTTCAAGTTTATTCTTTCTTCTATACCTATGTTGATTTGGGAAGCTTCTATTACTATTTTTAATAGTATAAATATATGAATGGGGAAAAAAGATACAATGTTAAAAAGGTGAGTTTGTTCTTTTAAATTCCCAATCAACCTGACAAGTGCTCCTCTCTGAATATCATATAATTGTAGCTTTTGCTTTGCCTCAACCACTGGATAAGTTTGATAGCCACAAACAGAGAAACTACATTCAGGTTAATGTACTCTGAAGTCAGCCAATATGTCTGAATTTTTCCCTCCCCCCAATGGACTAATGGATGCTGGATAATTCTGTATTGTGTAGAATACCCTGGGATGTGTCTTCTTTGATTATCATATAATTTCAAATATGTATCGGTAAAAAACCCCTTTTTCTTCATACAGTAAAACGAGATCTCTGCGCCCTTGTGAAAAATCCTTAGGCACTGTTATTGATTATAATCTGCCAGAGCCAAAAACAGAAAAGAGGTCAGCACCCAAAGGTCTGATAGGGATTTGTTATTTTCCACTTCTAAGTAAGTGATTCCCTGTAACACATCACAAAAATCCTTTTGATGCTTCGCTCCTATTTCAGACACCTTTTACACTACTACTGAAGTGCCTGGATGGGCATAAAAGATAGTAAGATGAACAGCGAAGAATTATTCAGAAAGGAAAAAAAGCACATTGCTCCATTGCTCAATATCTAGCCTACAAAACGTGCACAGTTCAGCTAAAGTTGTGTATCAGGTTTGGCAAGTGAGGCCAAATCATGCAGCTCTTGCCCTACTTACATTGGAAACCCTCTGCAAACCTCATGCTATTCTGAAAAGAAAAGCTATTATTTCCTTTTAACATTCAGGAAAAAAAATCAGTATTTTTGCCAGTTGTACCAGAGCTTTTTAACTGCTAAGATCACCAGCACCCCCGTCCTGACCCTGTGCCCTCACAAGCAACTGTGATTATCCTTTCTATCTGGGGGCACCCCGCAGAGGGCATCAAAAAAGTCAAGATGTGGGTTCAACCACGCAGTTGAAATCCTGCCCTTTTAAACATGCACACAAAAAAGGACAGGGCTTTGATCCTGAAATTGCATCCACCATCTTGACTTTTTTTTATACAACCCCGGCCAATGCTCCTGTCCCTAACCTGGGATTTATGGAGAGAATACCCTTGAGGATTGTCCTCACTGATTTATCTGGCATAACATTGCTGAAGGCAACCAAAAGCAAAAGAAAAATTTGGAGAAAACAGACAAACTTTTACCGAATGTTGTTGTTGGAGGATCTATATGCAGCTTTCCTCCAGGAGCTCAAGGCATACCCAGCAATCTTTCCTCCAGTCTTTCCTGGGACAGCCCTGTGAGGTAGGCTTAACTGAAAGACCAGGCTAGGCTGGCCCATAGTCACCCTGTTAACCTTTGTCATTGAGGATGGAGTAGAAATTATGTCAGATCAATCCTAATCTAACACTTCAACTATACACAATGCTTCCCCTTACAGGTGTTCATGAAAATGTATGTCAATATAGCCTATAAATCTGCAGACAGCTTAGATCTATAGGACATAATAGAATAACTCTCACTATTATAGGTATGTTTAGGTTATTTATATTTTACTTACAATTTTGGTAATCTGCCCCATGCTCTGGATGTGTCCAATAAAGTACACACATAAAAAACCCCCCATATAATGAAACTCAAAGATTTTTAAACTTTTCACTAGGATTAAAAGCACAATGGAATAAAGTTGTTTTAACTGTTTTGCAAAATGCCAAGAGGGAAGGTGCTACACGAACCTCGAGGGGAAGTGAGTTCCAAAGCATGGGGGTTACTATGAGAAAGGCTGGCCATATTCCATGTACTTCTTGCAGAGGGGAACTCAGCAGGGCCTCCAGATGTTTGTACTAGATAGGTAGATTCAATCTTAGCAAGGTGGTGCCCGATATAGCCCATGTATCCCAGTGCAGCTTTTTTCTGATTGACTGGCAGAGGTTTTTTAAGGTTTGTGAAAGCGTCTTTCCCCTACTCTTTGACGCCAGAGCTTTTGTATATAAAACAGGCTTATCACTGAGATAGTCTTTCTTGTTTTCATTCCCAAGACTCAGGGTAAGAACTAGGTTGTTCTTAAAGGTTCAAACATAAATTTTTATATAACTGCAGATACATAAATCTTACCTCCTTCTTCTCTGAAGATATATATGCACCAGCCACTGGGTAACAAAGGGCCATAAAATAGCAAAGGCTAAAGTACCAGGAGAAATCTCAGAGGGCCACCATGATGGTTTCTAAATGGCATACAAAATTCACGATCACCAATAAATATTAAAACAGCATCTGTTATAAAAATTCCAACATTAAATATTAAAATGTCAATGGTAAAACCACCCATAATAATTCCAAAACCATAAGTAAGATGCCTATCAAGTATTTAAAAACACCTCAATCAAGATGACTATCAACCCCCAAGATCTTTTGAAACAATTCTGTCTGTAGTCTATAAAATGTTATACATTCTTGTGATGGAAAAAAAAGAATGTTAAGGATTACTGTATAAGTTTGCAACCATACATGATTCACATGTTATCATAGGCTACGCTTATCTAACACTGTGTTCCTATTGACTTCACTGTTGTTTTTATTTATTTATTTATTTTGTATGCTGCCCATCTCCCCCAGCGGGTGACTCTGGGCGGCTCAATTCCACTCAATCAATTTTGCAGAGATTTCTTAATATTATATCTACACATAAAATTACACTTAAGCTAATATAGAACAGGACTATTGAAATTGTCCTGCAATTGGAATATCTTCTCTGTAGGTACGCGAACATTCAGAAATATTTAAAGATTCAAATCTTGTGCACAGTTACTTGCCAGTAGCTGCCAATGAAGCAACACAAATTTGCTTCTTAACATGCACAAGAAAGCTCTACATGGTGTTTTTGTTCCATTTATTTTTGCTGGCCATTTTGATCAGAACACTTGCATGGAATTTCTGTAATTAGGTGAAAGTAAACACATTCATCTTGGCAGGAAAATATAGTTAAAGCGGCATTTAAAATGTTTTCTACAATAGTTTCTTAGATATTGTGATGCAACCCCCCCCTTCTATTCTAACCTCTACAGTCTAAGAAAATCACAATAAAGACCTAAGCTGCTTTATTTGTACATTAAGAATAAAAACCTACCTTAACAGGTAAGTCAGGCTGATTATCTGAATGTAGGGTTGCCTACAAATACAAACCAAATTGAACAAAGTAATAAAAAACATGTTTCAAATTAATATATTATATTACAGTATAGTTTTTGGGATCTGTTCACATGTATCTGCTGCTCACATTTATTAAAAAATATGGCATATAAGAATTTAGTTCAAGCAATAGATCTTTTGCCTCCTTACATGCACTTCACTGTCCTCTCTTTGTCCCTACTACATCCCAGAAATGTTCTTCCATCTTTCCCTTTCTAATTGGTCTGGACTTTCCAGATACTTCTTTAACTAAATAAACTCTAGGAAAATTAAAATTATTCACTTTGATTTAGTAGTTTAGATACTGTAGTCCAGAGTGGAATTAGAATAGTAAAGCTCACCCTATCTTTCAAAAATGTCTTCTATTTTTCTTTTGCTGGAGTGTGTGGATATAGGTAGGGTGTGGAGTTCTTCAAAGGCAGAGATTTTCCCCACTAAGTAGTCCAGCTAATAAAGCTTCTAAGAGTTTAATAAAGATTAACTTCCTAGGATACTAATCCAGGTAAGTTCACCTGTGAAGTTGTGAGTGTCTCAAGTGCATGTAATCTCTGAAGAATGTTCTGCATATCTTCTTGCAATCGTATGAGTACGACTGCAATTTGTTCATTGAGAGAGCTCCGTGGTCCTTTGTCTGAACCCCATCGTTCTCCATCTCCTCCACTGCCCATCTGTCCACCTTGGGCACCATCTCCTAAAGGGTACATCCTATGTCCTAAATTAAAGGAAAAATGCTTTTAGAAGGAAGATAAATGAATTAGGGCTACATATATTTTGAAAAAGATTTCAAGGTGCTTGGACCTTGTACAAGGACAAACTCCTCTCTGCTTTTCATAACGTAGCCTAACTTTTTCCAAGCTTTCGGGAGAACATGAAAAAAGATGCCACTGCTTTAAAAGAGTTCTTAAAGCAGTACCATTTTTTTTTCAGACTTACTTGTGCAGAAGCCTAATAAAGATTGGGCTGCTTTAATAAATAACAGAGAATTCCAAACTCTATTTCTGAATCATTTCGATAGTGTGCATGGCCCTAATATGTATTATATATAAATATAATTTATGTATCAACCATGCACTGAGACCACAAAACCATTATTATAAGGCATGTAAAAATAACATTAAATATGCCTCATTTATGCAAGAGTTCTAACAAAATAGGTATTCCAATAATACCTCTTCCCCTTCGAATTCCATAGAAGTCAACCTTTTCACCACTTTTCTTCTCTCTTTGAGGGCCTCCATCATTTGCCTTGCCATCTTCACCGCCACACTTGACTTCACCCTTTCCTTCAGTTGCAGCTTCCTTTATACCTTCCGCTTTGTGGTTTCCAAGTTCAAGAAAACCAGAAGTTTCTAAGAGATTATTATGATCTATTTCTGAGAAAACAAATGGATGTCTGGAAAATTCTTTGGTTGTTGAACTGATTTCCAGGATCTGTAAGTTAACAAAAGCAAAAGGTGGTATTCCCTTACTAGAGAGTTCACAAAGAGCCTTGGTATGGTCTACACAATTGTATCTAGCTGATGCTGCCTATAGAATCGGCAGGAAGAAAATTACATTTAAAAAAGGCTCCCTAAACAACTGTATTAGTAGTACAATAAGAGCTTCTGCTCTTGACAAATTAAATAGGAAGTTGCCAAAGGGGGAGTAGTAGGAACAGAGAAACAAACCTTACAGTGTGAATAGCAGGTTCTTTCTCTAGGAAGCATGTGGGCTGAACAATGCAGATTGAATCAAGATAGAATGCTATATAATTTACAGAAACACTAAGGACTGGACTAAAGGCATAGAAGATATGAATTAGAAGGGACCTTATTGGTTTCTTTAGTCCAACTTCTTACTTTGTGCAAAAACTTATTAAATCATCCATGACAGACGGCCAAACATCTCCCATTTGAAAATCTCCAGCGAGGAGGAGTCCATTCCTGCTTTAGACAGACTGTTCTACTGTCTGATAGGACTGTGAACCACTCTGGCTTTGATTCTAAAACAGAGCTTTGCAATGCAGGTAAGAACATAAGCAGAGACCATCATGCTGTTACATCATGCTGCTTGCTGATGTTCAACTGGTGATCCACTAGTACTCCTAGATCCTTTTCACGCATGCTTCCCTGCCAAGTCATTTCTTCAAATATAGGATCTTACATAGCTGAACATCATCCTGCTGGATTTGGCCCAAAGCCTGTGGTATTACTTCCAAGACCTGTATCCGGTGCAAATGCTTTCCTTTGTTCGGAACAGATATCTGGAAAAATGGCACCCACATAAAGCCATGGTTGAGGCTTCCTTAATGGGAATGAGAGAAAGACTATGGACTGTGTATATACTATGTGGTACTGTTTGCTCTCGTACTTCCCCTACAGCTTCCCTTCTCATGGTGTTTCTCTATACAGCAGAAAGGTTTCCTGTCTGATTGATTTTTCTCTTTTTGAATCAATAAGATTGCATCCATTCTGTTTTTATTACCTTTTCAAAAGTGTAATTACGTTTTTATGCTTGTTTTATTCTTTTTCCCAGTCCTGATTGCATGGGATAGAGACATGATTTATATGTCAATTATATGTAAATTCAAAAGTATCCTCATGAGATAGTGAACCCAGAAAAATGAGCCACTAAGGAAAGCACTGATACTAAAGCTAGTACCCAATATTATTTGTATTGGGTATTATTGGGTCAATTGTTTCCCACCTTATGGTCACATGAGGCATATGTTATATGTCCTTTGCATTTGATTAGGCATGCTTTTAAAATATAAATAGCAGCCACTGAAGGATTTCATGCCAGAGCAAAAGGAACAATTCCAAATGGATAATTATTGGCCAGAATGCAGGAAAAAAGATCTTTCTCTCTCATTATGAGATCACTCTAATTACCAGCCTCCCCCATACTCTTTGCATTTAATTAAATGCAAGTTAAATGCAAAGATGCATAGGTGTAAACTATTACTTTTTAAACAAACATTAAGTTTCAGGAAGATGCAAAAACTATTCAAGCTCTTGGGAGAGATTTGCTGTAGCTTATTAGAAATTGGAATTTTAACGAGCTATAATCAAGCCATAATAGAAACTGGTTCTGAAATGAATTCTTTCAGCAGGTGTGCAGGATAAGATGGTTTCTATTCAAGAAACTACAGTCTTAAAACCACTTTAGTATCTTTGCAGATTCTGATTATTATATACAGATTTATTGCATTACAATATAAAAGTTTGCAAACTCTACCTCTTCTTGTCCAAATTGCTCCATTGAATCACAGTATATTTCACTATCTGAATCACTTGTCAAGAGTTGAATTCCAGAGACTTCAGCAGTGTCTTCGTTTAGACCTGTGCATACATGACCAAGCACTTAGCAAGAGTAAAGGAGTGACTTAGTACTTCGGTATCAAAATTATCTAACTGAATATACAGTACTGAGAATTACATTTTTAACTTAGCAATTTTTAAAAGCTTATTTTAATGGTTTGCTAAAGAGCAGCTAGAGTGAATCTTTGTCTGCAGTGACAGTTTACAATAAAACAATACTGTTTATCTACCTACCTACCTATCTGTGGTAAACGTAATCCATATAACTTAGAACAAAAATAATATGCACATAAGTACATTAAAAATCACAGTATTTAATGCAAAATCATAGCTAGAAAAGTTAATATCCCAAAGATTTTTCACTCTCCACGTGAGGGGAAAACAAATCATACGTTTTTAATACCCAGTTCCTAATTATGTTGGCCCAACCTATTTCTTTGTACATGCAGGGCCTATGCATATTTACATTTCTGTATTTTCTAAATTCATAAATGAGATATGCTCGGTCAATCTTAGCCAATGGCAGCAACTGACCAATCTGGTCTAGGTGTATAAGCAGGATTACGTTGGTTAATACTTGGATGGGAGGGAATCCTAGGGCTATATGTTAGACTGAGAAGTTGAACATCATCATGGAAAAGACTTTATTCCAGAGCCAAGAAAAATCTATGTTGTGTCCATGCAATCACAAAAGGACCACACTCAATTCAAGGGCATCTATATCATTATCCTATCTGAAACCATGCTCCCAATTTCATATTCTACAGATATAAATTGGCATAATTTAGATTCATTTTACCCTCTAAACCACATACATAACATTCTATATGTAGATGCCAGCCCTTATACGTTCCTTTCTTCCATAAGCGTTGAGAGGGCAAAGAATTAAGTGCCACCTGGAGCACTGCTAGGAATGAAAGAGGGATTTAGAGTATTTCCCCACCCCAGGGGTGCATATAACATCTACAAATAAGTATGTTTGCAGAAAACAGTATTCACCAGCTTAAACAAAAGGCTGGACATCTTTTGGACGCTAAAGGGCTCCATTATTTAAGGGGACAGAAGATCTGTAATAAGCAGGGAGTGTAAATCTTCCCATTCAAGCAGGAAAAGAAATGATCAGAAGGTAGGACAATCTGACAGCAGCCAAAGGAAACGGGCATTGACAGGTACCATGACAGACTATGCAGAAGATTATTTAAATTAATTCTTTATTTAAAATGGGCACCAACCCAGTATTTGCTCTCCTATGTGCATCATGCTTGACAAGCCAGCCAAATAGGACCAACAGCAAAATGTTTCACTAAAAAATTATTCATACTGGCAAACATTAAGGTGAATTTGGACAACAAAAGCACAAGAAGACTGTACCTTGATGAGAAGAATCCCAGTTAGATATGACTGGTAACTCAAGGCACTTGTCTCTTGTCTTTATTTCTTCATCCACATTGATGCCATTCAGAGCAGATTTAGTCTGTGTGCCATTGCTTGCGTCAACATTAGAAACATCATTACAACAGCCATTAATAACAACGCTGTCTAAATCCTTATCAGGAGATGAATTTTGTTTCACATCTTCAGCTTCTGAAAGCCCTAAGTAGGCAAATTTTCAAACAGAACCTCATTATAAAATACTCTAGTTTTTACAAATGTGTTTTCTATTGTTCACTATTACAATTGTACAAATAGATTAATCTGTACATATTTATGAACTAAATATTTCACAGATTAATCAAACTGATCATTGGAAATAAAAGTACTTAAAAAACTAAGCTTGTTTTTTTAAAAAAGATCAGTTTGCCATCTATTTATGTATTTGTTCGTTAGATATATATCCCACTGATTTTTTTCAGAAGCTCAAGGCAACATACATAGCAGCTCCTCCCATTTCTCCCACAACAACCCTAAAGGTTGGGTTAAGTGAAAATGAGAATTACCCAGAGTTGGCCCTGAACTTCCATGGCTGAGGATGGACTTCAATCTGATCTCCCCAATACCTCAACTGCTAAATCAAACTTGCTGTCTATACATTTTCATTGTGTATATGAAAACTGGAATTTTAATTACCATGAGAAAAAAAAAGTGATTACAGGACACGCTTATCTGGGAGTAAAGTCTATGTAACTCAATGCAACTTAATTCCAAGTACCCAAGTATAGGATTACAGGCTTTACTTACAAGCATTAAAAGATTTCTCTATTTTATTGGTAAGTTTCCTTCATTTTAAAAAGAAGTCTGAATGATTTGATATTCAAGCTGCATAGCCCAACTCTATAACTGCTTACTTGAAAAGCAGCTTTGCTGTGTGCAATGAGATTAACTCGTAAATAAGTGGCACAGAGTAGCATTCTGAATTCTTTAATTCTTTACTTAAAACATTCGGGGAAATACGTTTTTAAATGATATATATCCAATTAGATAACCTACATTACACCATTATCTCTAACCATTTCTAAATGGCTGTTTCCACTAAAAATACACAAAAATTTACTTTTCATACAATTAACATTTACTGCAAGTTCCACTATGACTGCAGCCTGATAAAATAAAAGCCAAATAAGTATCTTTAAATTTTGTTTAGAATATGCTCCAACGTAGAGCTTATTTCTACCAAGATCCATGACAGTTTATGACATTTACACTATAATACCGTACACACACTTTTCCTGTCCTGGTCATTAGCCCTAGTGGCTAGAATTCTAGAGTAGGGAGATAATCTTGAAGAATGAAGGCAAGAGCAATTATGTAAATACTAGCTTTGTCCTCATTATTGTTAGGAGAACACAATTGTTTCCCAACATGGTTTGCAGTAGCTTTATCAAGAACAAAAGCTGCCAAGCTACCTGTGAAAAGATATATACCACTCAGAAATAAATATCTACCTTTATCAATCTGTGGGATGTCTATTATCTCTTCCTGATGTGGTTCTTCCTCTGATTCTGCTCCACTGTCATTGTTTTCTGATTTCCCATTCACAGCGGGCACAGAAGTTACAGCATTGCAAGGATCTAATAGGAGAAATTGTATTTACCATAGAAATTTAGGTTGTATAATAATTACTTAAGTACCTAATATTCATTTGGAATAATTCAAGCCACTCTTCCTTCATCTTCAAGTCTACATTCTGGGGCTCAGAACATCTGTAAGAGAACATTTTCCTGACTTAAAACTTAACAAAGATACTTTGGGAGAGGGGAGCTGTTGGGTTTGTCACTACTGCTTTGCTAACAGAGTCCAAAGTGAAAATTACTGTTAAATTCTTAGTACACAACTGTATAGCAATTCGGTCCAGATATCATACTTTTCCATGATTTAGGAGCAGCCAGCCCTCATTTTGGTGATTGAGAGCTGAGCTTCATTTGTTTTAAAAAGTTTTTAGACTTTGTGGAATGTAGGGAGCTTGGCACAGATGTCATTGGAGAAAGCAGGACTGAACTGTTTGGTCTTGTCATTTTTGTGGAGGTTAACACCTAAATTAACATCAAATAACTGTGCTATGCCTAGCAGAATCTTAATTTACCCATTTTTATTCTTATTTTGTTGAAAATGTGCTGCAAAAAGTAATTTCTTTGCCCCCCACCCCCCAATTTTAGTAACATAATCTTGAGAGGTTTCACGGATTGCATGAATGATGCACCTCTGGCTTAAAAGCTATGAATGGCCACGCCTGGCTTAGAATGTTCCTGCTGCCAATTACAGCTTTCATGTGAAAAGGCACATTTCCAAATAAAACGAATACTCAGTTCTTTAAACAAAATGAAGGTTAAATTTCATTTTGTACACCAATTACATTTATACTGCATGAGCAACACAAGATGTTCTGCCAGTGTCTGCAAATACAGGAACACAACAATACCTGTCAATATTAAAACAAACTTTTTAAACTTTTAAGCATTTAGTTTGCTGATAACTATCATTTCTTTTAAAACCAGCAGACAATTCAGTAAATAAGCTGCCTTCTAACATTTTAGTTTTACACAAATACTAATATGTATAACCTGAGGGGGGGAAAAAGGAAATAGAAAGGCTATTAAGCCTTGTCACTTTTTCAATTCAAACCTCTGTGTGGAATGATTACCTTAGACTATATGGGCACAATCCATCATATATACTTCTCTCTCTCTTCCATTTATTACAATACAATAGGATGTGTTTCTATTACTGATTTTAGTAAAATTTGTGCAGGACAGTTATACAAGCCACAGTGAAGTTAACAGAATGACAGATTTTCGACTTTGCAGCATAACTTGAACATCTGCTATGCGTGTGTAAGTTACATGTTGGATCTTGTTAAACATGCTTTGTCATCTTTTTTTTAATCAGAACCACAAAGAACTTCAGGATAATTAAGGGGTAGATTAGCTGATAGCTTTTCATGCCTTAAATATGGGAGAGAAAATTGTTATGTTGCCTTGGGCTCCTAGAGGAAGGGTGAAATGTGACTGTATCCATCAATGTCATGCCTTCCCAAATACATTAGCAACTCTGAATATGTTTACAGCTATATCTGTTGGAATCACCCTTGATGTAATGGGCAACAAATGCTCAGTTTTCTTCCTTAGTGTCTTCTCTGATGAAATGATTAGCACATTTACATTTCACATTTCTTCTCCTTGTCCAATGTGATAAAAAGAGGGAGAGGAAATGGGTTACATTCTCACAAGTAGATGCTGAAAGGCTGCCATTCTGTATACCTGTGGAAAAACTAATTAATTTGAGGCAAAATCAGAGCACGTACTGTATATAACTCCAACAGACAATAATATACATGTAGTTGATAAATATAATTGTTCCACCTGCCCCCATCCTTTCCTTAAACTGTCATTGTCCATTCTGCAAACTCCTGGTGATCAATCTTGGGTGGTCCATAAAGCATGAGAAGGGGGGAGGGGGAGCTTAATCTAGGCTCAGCACTAAACTATGATTACTGAAAAATGCACATGCGTGGGAATCATCATTTACTGACCTTTCTCCCAATTAGTGCCATTGCCACAGCAAAGTCAAGATTTTATTTGTACAGTTTTCTAAACCAGTAACAATATTTCAGCAGAACCAGGGACTCTTGTGGCAAAAAAAAAAAAAAATTATCATAGCATAAATGTGTATTTCTGAATTAAAGTTCACTTCATCAGAAGCTGTAGAGTTCTTGTCCATGAGAATGTATACCACACTAAAACTGATACGATTAAAGCTTATGTTATAATAAGTGTTATAATAAAGTAAGCCTTTTTAAGATGCCCTAAGACTTTTCATTATATTTGTAACAATGTTATTTGTTCTCAAGCAAGGAAGCATATATCCAAATCATGGCTTACTTTCTCCATGTTGGAAAGTCTAGTTATCTCTGTGAGAATTTTGTTACTGCTGAATATAGCCGAGGAACTAGATAGACACCCTCCTATGGAGTCATAAGAGGATTTAGAATAGACCAAATGCACAACAGCATTATCTGATATTCATGTTTTTCCAAAATATTCTATTAACATTCAGTAGCAAGCGCTAAATTTCATACCAGACATTCATATACAACATTTAATATAGCAAGGTATTTTTTGTTTGCTAGGCAGAAAAATAGCAGTTAACCGTTTAGATATTTTTTTCAAGAAGCTAAGTAAGCCTACTTATTTTAAAGAACAGATTCTTGATGTATATACTGATTTTTACGGGTAATAATCAAGCTCCAAAATGCTACTTTGGCTAATGCAGTTTTCTTAAAAAAAATTTTTATTGAACAGCTGCTTTGCAGATGTTTTGCTCAGCTGCTCAGCATAGTTTGGCAGAGCAAAAGAGAGAAAAGCTATTAGAAGTAAACAAGACCAAAGTCCCTCTGACTTTACCACATTGGCATTATACTGCAGTTGAATTGTACTGATATGTAATTTAATTCATTTGTCAGAAGACATCATAAGCATCTGTAAGACTTACAAAAATTCACTATTTAGTAAACATTTCAACTAGGTGACAGAACACGAATGTCCTCCTTCTCCACCAAAAGTCTGGCACTGAGCACCACACAGCCGAGGTCCAGATGAATTATCCTTATCTTCAGTGCCTTCACTGCTGTTAAAATTGGCTACACTGAAAGCTCCCCTTATTTTAAAAGTGTTTTGAAAAGCCTTGCTCCATTTTGGCATACAGTTTGTTATGAAACTATATCGTTTCCCTTCTCCAGAAAGAGGCTACGTTTCCCTGATGCAAATCTTGAACCAGAAGGTATTTCCCTTTAAAAAGGCATCACGCAAACATTTGCCCAACCTCTTCTGCGGGTCTTAGTAAATGCATGTGGTGGCACATGAACTTCTAAGCTGTGTCCAGACCTGGCCTCTTACACTGGATGTGGAAATTACACTCTCCTTTTCAGTCTAGTGTTTTTATGTGCCTGAAAATAATATTTTGGTCAGGTACTGAGAGTTTGGGTTCAGGTACCCGCTCCTTTGCTTTCAAGAGAGATGGCTACAACCCTTACCTTCATCAAAAACCTTTGCAGGGAGATACAAAGCAGTAACTCCTTAAACTCTTCTCATTACCCATTTACAAATGTCTCCTCTTTCAAAAGGTTAATTAAGACTTCTAATTGTGCGTGTTTTATGCTTCTGCTCTATATAAACATTTTGAAATAACTAGTTTTTAGCTAAGAATCTTTTTAAAAAACAACAACATGGCAACTCACCTCACAGGGTTTTGTTGTGGGGAAAATAGGAAGAGGAAAGAGTATTAGGTATGTTCACTGCCTTGAGTTATTTATAAAAATAATAAAGGCGGGATAAAAAAAAATCTAAAAAAAATTAACTTTAGACATTCTGCTGACAGTAAGAATTAAGAAGCCTCTGAATTTCGACACACTTTCCCATTCTGCCTCCTTTAACTAAGCAGCAGCTTTCACTGAGGGTGGATGATTTTCCTACATCTCAAGAGCCTATTAGCACAATCTAATCTAGTTAGACATCTTCCCTGCAGTGAATATTAATGAGGTAATGCATATAAATGCAACACTATCATCAGAAAAATTTTCCCTTTCTTTAATTCCAGAGGGATTGGCATCTGATTTGAAATAACTAGCAGAATTTCAGGAAATACATTTTAGCGGGATAAAATATAAGCAAGCAAGAGTTCAGCATCCTCACCCTGTGCCCATTTTGCTCATTAAATCAGACCCATCCTTCAAAACATGAATTGGACAGGCCCATATTTAAGAAAGGCATTGCTACCACTATTGTTTCTAGGTAGCCCCTTTAGAAAGGCCAACCACAGTAAAGCTAGATCTTTACTTAGTAACAACGACCCTCAAGTAATTAAAATCTCCTGTACTTTTCTGAATGGGTGGTATACCTCATATTGTTTCTAGTTCTGCCTTTCTTTTCATCCACTCTAATCTATTCATGTTGTCTAAAAGAAGTGGTGAGATTATAGGAATCAAATGGGACATGTCTACATAAAGCTGCAGATAAGTTAAAATTCAGGTTCCAGAAGCTGTGTGTCATAATAGGATGCTACTGTTCATGGAATGCCCCCCAAACAGAATTCTTCACCAAAACCTCCTTTAAATTCAAACTGGATACTGAATGTTGTCATACCCTTGTTCTAACAGTGATGACTCAGTTTTATCTACTATATTCTTTCATATGGTATTTGCCCTGGACATCACTGCAAACTACCAACATGTGTTTTGGAAGCAAGTCACGTTTTTGGCCATGACTTTTTCGTGCCCAAGTCACTAAAATATAGATAAATCAAGTTAAATATTTATATGTATAGTTATTTCTTCAGATAATGTAACTGCTTCAGTAGTAATATTTACCTACCATGTAGCAAATTAAGAAAGAATACTTTAGTCAAAGGCCTGAATTTACAGATTTCATTTTGTACCTCTTTAACTAGTACAGACCTCATGCACTATGAAACATGCATTGTGATAATATTTATACTTATTATACATTATACATATTATACTTATTATGCATATTCTTTGAAATGTAGCTAACCTCTCTTCCACATTTTCCCCATTGTACTGCTTGGAAGAATAGCCATCATGCATTGCAGAGCAGAGCGAAATCACTTTCCTAAATTCCGCCACAGATGAAAACCCACAGCCCTCTACAAGGGAGAGGAGAGGGGGTAAAACTCACAACCTGAACATAAAAAGTGGCTGCGTTCACACAACTTAACCAGATCAGTTAAAAACCTAATTGTTTGGCTACGTTTTAACCATCTGTTGTTTTCTGTGCTCTAATGAGTTGCGCAAATCCAGCTTGTTTGTTTGGTTTGTGATCCAACATCTTTTGCAAACCCAGAAAATGGAATATTTAGCTAAGCTAAATATGTAAAACCCCACTCACTTGAGGCATGGGAGAATTTCCTTGCACGATACCAAGTTTGCTGTTATGCTCTTTGTCACTACAAGCAGAATGTAACTAGCTATTAATAATAAATCTGGATCTCACTATATTTCAGTTCATATTAAGTGCCTTTTCAAATATTACATTTTCCTGAAGAAAAAAAGGGTTATTTATGGTAATGGATGCATACCTGTTTAGACATTATGGAAAAAAGAACTAGCTGAGGCAAGCCAGACCTACAGCACATTTCCATAGAAGTTATGTCAGGATAATGGAAGCAAATGCATTTTCACAGGAGTGCTGTATTACCAGTCTTATTTTTCTGATATTTATAATCCTAGAGCTGCAGAAATCCAGGCAACCACTAGATGGAAGATCAGTAAGTCTAATTTTTTGCTGCCATTTAGGAGGATTCCAGAATTTTGCAATCCAGTACAATGGAATTTATTCTGAAACAAATACAGGTAGTCCTTGGTTAACAACAGCCATTGGGACCAGAATTTCCATCACTAAGCAATGCAGTCGTAAAGTGCAACGTCACATTACTGCGCCACTTAGCGATGGAAATTCCAACATTTCCAGTTCCTGTCATTAAGCAAATCACTGCGGATTGTTAAGCAAGGACATCACATGGTCACCATTTGACTTTGCTTGTAGGAAGCTGACAAAGAAGGTCACAAATGGTGATCATGTGAACACTGCAATGGCCAGAACTTTGAGGACTGGTCGTAAGTATCACTCATTCAACACCGTTGAGAGTTCAAAAAGTCGCTGAATGAGTGGTCACTAAGCGAGGACCACTTGTATGTAAGCCTTACCACAAAAAGCTTTAACTTTCTTTTAAATTACTAGTAGTGCAAGCCAGACAAACAGCATTAAAATGTAATGTAATGTAAAATAATGTAATTTACAACTGATAAGATATTAGATAAGGTAGCTGTTATGTATTCCCACCTGCGATTAGGTCAGATCCTCTATTTCTTTTATCCTCTACAATTTCGTAAAATGGGCCTAAAACATGTAGCAGTTCCTCAACCTTGTCTGTCATTGGCATTGTTTCAAGAATCTGGAGAAACACAAAACATGTATGAACCACATACCTTTTAGCCGTAAGTTTGACAATCACTGTAATGCTTTGCTATGAACCAGTCCCACAAGAATAATCCTACAGTCTATATAGGTTTAACTGCAACCTCAGACAAATTTGGATTGTAGCCAACAGTTATCAAAACTAAAGTAGCAAATCATACAGAATTTGCATTAACCAATTCTATTATTTACTTTTAGAAAATATTCCCAATACTTCTAATATGTAAGCATATTTTTCTTGTTAATTTCATGCCTAAAAGAGTATACAGTAGTGTTTTAATTACAGCAAAACCTCAGTTTATTGGAACTCAATGTCATGGTCTTTGCATGCAATAGATTTCACTGTAGTTTACATCATTTATGTAAGGACATCATTATACAAATCACACAGATTACACCAATTGTGTCACTTCAGATTATTTGTGTAATGATGTCCTTACGCCAATGATGAAAAATAACATGGTAATGCACTCTCAGATTTACCAGACATTCATGAATAAAAGACATCTTTGTCAGGCTTCACCCCTAGCAGGACAAACTATTTAGGGAAGCTCACAAAAAACAAAACAAAAAAAATAATCAGATAAATAATATTTATTGAACAAAATTAGAAGCCACAACCAAAGAATGTCAGCAATTGCTGTATTTCAAGAATAATCTCTATGTAGAGAAATAGCTTGACTATCTTTCTCCTTCCTAGGCTGGTGTGGATCTTCCGGGTTGTGTGGCCGTGGCCTTCGACAATACATTTCTCCTTCCTGTTTTACACAATGGTCTACTTGGCCTCCTCTTTTAAGCAGGAAAATTTCCCATCAATCCTTTGTTTTTGCAACCATCAGATTTAAAATCTCTTTCACTTCTCATGACTTCTTCCACCCAGTTAGTCTGTTAAAACAAGGTTTCACTATATACCTCTATAACATAGAGCCTACTTACTTCAAAGACACTTATTGGCCATCAATACAGAGATACCATAAATGTCAATACACATGCCATAGCAAAAACACACAAAGACTTGCCTTTTATTTTTATTCTTATGGGGGGGGGATTGTTTTGAAGATGGTGCTAAATGATATATCAAGATTCATTAATTCACTAACAGTTGTTTACAACTCCCGTACAAACCTGACTAAATTACTCAGAATTACATTCAAAATTACATAGCAGTTTGTCATTACAAGTTTTCTGCATACACTTGCCCTTCTGTTGTTGGGCAACCTTTAGAAACAAAACAGGTTTAGCTAGAAAATTATTAAGGATTTATAAACTGAACTTCTATTCACATGAATTCACACACCCTTTCAATATATTAATATCCACTGAGAAGGGTATATATTTAGAACTTAGTGATACTTAAGGCTCACATTGTTGGAATTGGCTGGTGGGATGATCCATACTGCTCCCCCCATCATCTTGAATTATATATAGTCTGTTTATATAGAATTGTTATTAGTTAATTTTAATACGGATATTTATATTTTTATTGTTTTTACTGTTTTGGATTTTAATTGTGAGCTGCCCAGAGTCACCCTCTGGGGGAGATGGGCAGCATATGAATTTAACAAATAAATAAATTAAATAAATACTTTCTTATTCAGTATCCAAAAAATGGAAAAAAGTACATCTCTCTATTCAAAGCAGAATCAGACATACCAAAAATTCTGCATTGTTTGCAGAAGAGACTAGATCTGATCAGCCACCAAAATGGAAATGGTAGGGAGAGTCTTACATATTTTTAGCTTTTTGCATGCTTCATTTTCAAGCCACCTAGTATTTGGCAATGCATTTCATCCAGCAAAAAAAATTTAAGACCTTCAACCACAAATGTAAAATGTCACATGCTTCATCTTATTTTTCTGTGAATTAGCTCCACCTCCAGCAATCCAATGAAGGCTGTTTGTCTGGCATAAACTTCCATAATACCCTACACAATGACTGATCACTTGTTTTCATGGCAGCAATTTTCCTAATGCTCTCAATTCAAAGGCAGCTAGGCTGCCTAGATTAAAGTCCATTAAGTAAGTCACAGAAATTCCTCCTGAATTGTAGTTAAAAACTAATCAAGTCGGAAGACTAGAGTCTAGAAATAAAATTACTGCAGAATAGATGTTTCTGTCTATAAAACAGCTCTTACCTTTTTCATTTCTTCAACATATGCAATCATAGCATCTTCTTTGGGCATATTGCCTAAAGCACTCCACGCATCCCTACAATGAATGTCACAGGCAGAACATCTTCAAAATACTAGATTAGACTACTGCATAATCATTACTTCCAGAATTAATATAGGACTGTAAGCATAAATGTGTATCTATTGCCTAAGGAACTGCATAGATTTTCAATACAGAATCACAGTTCAATTTGGGTTTGTTTTTTAGATCTTCCATTAACTTTCTTTTTTTAATAAATGCTCCAATTTTCATCCTTCTTCCTCCCTATCTCCTAGGAAAGAGGACCCAGTCCTAAACTAATTTATATATAGAATCACTGAAGCCAGGGAGGCCACCAAATTAGAGGGTAACATTTTGAAAACACCACATTCCAATTCCCTGAATTTGGCTGCCATTTGCTCTCCTTGCCCCCACAATAAACTGAAACACAAATATAAGACCTGGTTAATAGTGCTGTGATAAAAACGTCAAATTCTACAACTACAATTCTTATTTATTTATTTATTTAGTCATTCATTCGACCCATATAGCCATCCATTCTACATGTGACTCAGTTTTCAGTGGGAATAAATCTAGATAATTGTAAACCCCTTTTTAAAACAAGCAGTGTACAAATACTTTTACAACATAATAAATTAAGCTAAGCTGTGCTCTATTCAAAATGAGCAAGCTTCTGCAGAACATATTATTTGTCCCAATTCTTTAGCAAAGAACTTAGGGAACCCTACTAAGAAGGTCAAAGATCAATAGTTTTAAGAATGCATGAAAAGATATAATGGCAGGAAAAAAGGCCAGAAGTACTTGGAATTATATACATGATGCAGAAATAGTCTTCCTGTAAATCAGAAGGAACAGAAAGATTTTTAGCCTCTGGTTTTCTTTTAACACCACAACATTGTAAGGGTTTTTTTTCCTCCTAGGGACTTTTTACAGTTTGATCTGCAAGTGTGGGAGTCTGCAGCAGAGGGTAAGTGACTTCACACATGTAATTTGCATCATCTCTGCCATTTATGCAATGATGTCATGGTATATGTGACATCATCATGTGTGAAGCTCCATGCAATGGGACAAGATCAAAGAAGAACTACATAGATTTTAGTATAAGGTATCTTTAAAGCTCCTCTGGGGCAAATACAGAGTCTTGGGAATGGGATTTCCCCCATCTCATTTATAATGAGTTAATTAAGGTGACCTCCCTTTGATTACTTTGGGGTGCTTTTTCCTGGATTTCTCCCCACCAGGACTGAATTGTCATTTATAAAAGTTTTTCTCAACCTCAGCAACTTTAAGATGTGTGGACTTCAACTCTCAGAATTCCCCACCCAGAGCTGAAGTCCACACATCTTAAAGTTGCTGAGGTTGAGAAACACTGATTTGTAAGATGAGCTGTCAACTGACTTGCCCACAATCTCTTCTCAGGCGCTCCACAATCTCTCACATCACACTGTATATTTCCATAGCCATATACTTTGCTGAAACAGTAAGCACAGATTGCTAGACAGGGCAACATACAAGACAGTATGAGTATGCCTCCCTTGAATCCACACACCCTCCACTTGGAGCCTGAATTTCTGAAAAGGCAACAATCCTCAGTTTAAAAAAAAAAAAAGGCAAAAAAGAGATCAAACTCTGTTTCAAATAGCACACACATTCATATTCTTTCTAGTACAGTTTTTGTCCAAATAAAAGTAGTATTCATCAGAACATAAGCACCAATGTATCAAGGCAGGTCATTTGGTCCATCAGTTTTTATTCTCTACAATGAACGAAAGCAACTTTTACTATTTAAGATACTTTTCCAGCACCATCTGGAGATAGCAAGGACTGAATCTGGGCAAAGGATGTGCTGTATCACCAAGCCAGACACTTTCCATACTGGGAAAAAATGTACAACTGCCATGGACAAGACATGACTATTTATCTTGAAAACATCTTTGATGTATCATATTTACCATTTATATCTACCAATGGGATCCCAAAATCCAGGTCTTGAACTATTACAAGGTCCTTGAGTTGCTTGCTTATAAAAGCTATAGAACTTCAACATCATTTCATTTGTTGGCTGGAAAGAACCTAAGGAAAAAGATTTTTAGAGTGAAAAATACAATAACGTTCTTGCTTTAACACATTGTTTCTAGGTTACTGTAAAGGCAAAAAAGAGAGTATGCAATCATTAATGGGGATTTAAAACTGGCTTTATTCCTGGTTTCAATTCAAAGATCAATTACCTTGCCTGTTTATTTGGACTTTATACTCTGATGAAATCTAATGATTAAACTCCCTTTGCACAAATAGAAAAGAACACAATCTTAATTTTCAGGCAATGGTATCAGCACTATTTTGTTGTTTCGTTTATTAGAAAAAGTAAAACGTGTAGACAAACAGAAAAAAAGAGGGCTGCTGTTATTTCTTATACTAGATTTGAAGTGGAATTCATAGGGGAAATGTGTTAAAGCCATATTCTGGTAATAAACAAAAAACATACACACACAGAAATTCAAAGGAAATTGCACTAAAACATGATGATAAATCAGAATGCTCTCATTCCAATGATTTCCCTAACAATGCTGAATCCCAAACCAAGAGGTCTCTACCTTTTAGGCATGACTGTCTTAGACCTATCTAGAAAGCTCTGAACACATGCAAAATAATGGCAAAATGGGCCAGTAAAACAGATTTTAAAAATCTGAAGTTGCTTGCCTTTATTCAGACCAGTCCCAAATCTATTGTTGTATTTATTTTATTAAGGTATTGAGTCCTCAATATCTTAGGAATAGAGTTTATCACATTTATCTCACTTACAACAGATAATACTGTATATTGACCCTTCCCATTTTTCATTTCTAGTTCCAAGAATTACTTGTGAGAACAATTTGACAAAAATATATATCGAAGAAGGAGCCTTTGACTCCAAAACATGGTTTTACTTGATAAGAAAACCCAACCAAACAGTATTACCACAAGGGAA
Source organism: Liasis olivaceus (assembly GCA_030867105.1). Lineage (NCBI taxonomy): Eukaryota > Metazoa > Chordata > Lepidosauria > Squamata > Pythonidae > Liasis > Liasis olivaceus. The sequence continues at coordinate 17,190,782 of CM061351.1, forward strand.
TAATTGATGGCTCTTCTAAATAAATACAGAAATATAGCAAAGGCATTATTTTCACAGCCAAAATCAAGTTTAGACTATTGCACAGGAAATCGCTTCCCACTTTGTAACTAATAAACAAAGCTGAGGCAACCGAAACAAAACTTTGTACTTCATCAATTATTTATTAAAGCACTTTTTTAAAAAATGGACAAATTATGTTTAGTGATGTGAATTCCTGTGCTCTTCCAGCAATTTCACAAAAGGGTTGAGTAGAAAAGCAAGAAAAACCAAAAAAACTTGAAAACATATTGTTACACCCATAAGCCATTGCCTACACAAAACCTAATGAGAAAGGAACAAGCAGCATATTCCTACACTTCGTGTGGACAAATGGGTGCTGGCCAAAGAAGACTTCATTGAAATCGAAATCATTTGTTTAATTGTCAAAGAAATTAATTGTCAAAATTAAGACAATTTTGGATTCTGAAGACCTGTTCTCATTCAGGTTTAACCATTTTACATTCTACAGACACTCCAAACACTCCATGACTTGAGCACCAGCCATTTCCTTTCCCGCTGAACTTTTTTTCTGAATTTCTAACCATTTTGCCTGATGGAAGAGTTTCTGAAAACTCAGACACTTGCAATTAGCTTGTAACTTTCAGATGATCTAATAAAAATATTTTTTTCAGTACAGATTTAGGATTTTTATTTTATGGTCAACACAGCTGCGTTTGCTTTCAGTATATCGTCTTATGTTGGAAGTTTCACTGAAGTTATCCTGAGTTCAGAACAAGCTATATAGGATTATGTTCCAAGAATAACCACATTCAACATAAACTCTACATTACATGTATACATGCTAGGATGTGGGAGATGCGGGTTCAAGTCCATACTCAGCATGGAAACACACATTTTAGTAATTATACCAAAGTTGGTGGAACCCCAAGTTTGTCACCAATGGATATTTCCAGCACTGTGAAAAAATCCTAACCCTAACCGTTAATGCAGTTCAATGAATGTTCGGGATCTGCACAACATACACTGTTGCAAACCAGACTGGCTGGATTCAAACAACACACTTCCTAGTCACCTTGAGGGGAGTCCCCCCTCCAAGCCCTGACCAGGCCCGGCCCTGCTTAGCTTCGGTGCTGCCCAAGGCTATCGCAGCAGAAAGCCGAGGAAAGCGGACTCATCTCCGTCTTGCGATTCCCTCCCCGCTGGCCCCGGCCTGCCTCCATCGCTTCCCTCCGACTTACCATTTTTGGGCAGGCTCTGGATCACCTTCACGGCCGCCTCGAAGCGAGTCGCGTGCACCGAGCCGCCGCCGCTCTCCGTCTCCGCCATGGCGGGACTCCTGCTTCAGCCGAGCCGGATCGCGCCGCCGCTTTCCTTGTCGGCGGAGGGCCCTGCCGCCGAGGCACGTCGGGATCATCCAGCAAAGAGGAAGGGAACGTGAAGGCCGCGGGGAAAACGGGGAAGAGCAGCCCGCTTGAGCCCAGCCGGCTCCCCACGTCCCCTGCCCAGCACCGCCCTCGCTTCTCCGTGCGGCCTCTTCTCGCCAGCATTAGCACCCCCCAACTTCCAGACCCCCCTCTCCAAGCCCGGGCTTCTGCCGCTCTCCCCGCTGCCCGGTCACGGGAAAGCAGCACAGAGCGCGCAACCCCCCGCCCTTCGCCGCTTAACGCAGAAGCCAAGCGGCGGACGCCATCCTCTATACCTACCTTCTGCAACGCGGCGCCCCTACCCCTGCTCTTGCTGGCGGGAGGACGGGGGAGTTCAAGGGAGAGACGGGGAAAGTTGGGCCAGGCCGGGGCAAGGAGCAAGCGCCATTGAATTCAATGGGATTCGCTGCTGTGCTGACATGCGTAAAAGAGCTCAGACTTGATCCTGATTTCTCACCCAACATCGTAATCTCGCCCTCCGATTCTCCACTTATTACTGATGCATCGAGCACCCTTCACCCCCCACCACACCTTACAATGGGTGCGGGAAGAGGTCCCTATCCGGAAGGCTTCACCAGGAAAGAGGCACAAGGGAGACAACCCAGGGAGGGAAGATCGAAGGAAATAGCGCGCTATTTCATTTCTTACGGCAGGAAACAAGGAGTATGGAATCGGGTCTAGCCAAGCATTTCTTGAAAAAAGTTACTTACCCTCCCTTTTCTCTCTCTAGTTGTATCTCTGCATCTTAAACAATCTCTCCCCCCACACTGAAGTCGTTCAATCCGACCGTATCCAGGTTTGTTCAGAAGCTCCACTGCGATCTATGGGGCTTTTCTCTCTAAAATTGCAAATAAGGGACCGCAGTTGTGCAGGTTATACAGACCATCTCTAGGCAATATAGATTTTAAAAGGTGAAGCTTCCCGGCGTGTGAGCACGTGCATACAGCTTTACCGTCGGTACCCTTCTGATTCGGGACTTGCAACTTCAATTCATTACCCAAAAGAAAGTTATTCAGGAAAGTTCAATTCAAGCTTTGAGTAGCCACCACAGCATAAAAGAGGTAATAAAAGTAAATAAAACTACTCAGAGGCACTGAATTCGCTTCTCTGCAAACCCTCTTTAAGCTTCTCTTTTTCGAGCCCTTCAACATTGCCCAGGGTTCAATACCCTCCACCTGTTCCTGCCCACACTCCTGACTGAAGCCAAAAACTGCAACGTAACCATTGTACCCGACTCCTCCACACCATCGACATCTTCATTTCACATCGTTAACACCAACAACGCCTAGCCAATCAATTTCCCAGGGCGGTTTCCTTCTCCTCACGAAGCCGGGCGTTCTGAAGTTTTCCCCTCCTGTCCCGCCTCTCCAAGTCGGCTTTGCAATCCGCCTACAGGACTACCTTCCATTATCCCACGGAGGATTATTCACCTGTTATGATCATGCACAGCTGGAGGGGAAGGGGCGCCCTTCTGCCAGGCTGCCGACCCTACTTGTCCACTTGCAAGCAGGAGATGACAGTTATAAGGCCAAATTGCAGCAAAACGTCCTTCCTCTAACTTTCCGGACTAAAACGTCATCCCAAGAAGACCGGAGGCCGGGCGGCGTCAAGCAATCGCCGAGCCTCCACCGACTTCCAACATCAAAGCATTGCAAATCGTATCAAGCGACGCCTGGTCCTACCTTGGGAGGACAGACTTCTCCAACCTTTGCCCACGGTTCAGGATCTTCTGTTATTGTCTTCCAACAGTAGCCTTCGACTCATTCTTGTTCCGCCTCCTAAGGAGAATTCTGGGTAATGTAGTCCACTTTCTAGCACTTCCTGTCGCTGACATCCTGCCTACCATAGCAACCTTCCCCCCCCCCCCCCCCCCCGTTTAGATCAAAGTACATTTGTCTCAGCCTGTGTGTTTCTTATTCCCAGGGAATTAACCTGAGATGCCTATAAATATTAGGAAATGGAATGATTGATGCTTCTTAACTTGAGACACGCAGCACATTTCATTGCAGCGCTCCTCGTTGATGGGAAGGTTTATTTAATACTGTTCCTTGGCACAATGGAAGTAGCAATTTATTTTCCTTTATTGTTTCCCTTCTCGTCTTAAGCTTCTTTATGAATGTAAGCCACTCAGAGTTATTACTCATTGAAGCAACATTTAAATCTGCTTAATAAACCCTGAATGACTAAAATTTAAAAATCTTAGCCAGCCCATATTGTTCCCATCATTTCCTCTTAAAATTGCCAATTTGGCACCAGAGACACAACATCATGAAAGTTCCTCCATTCTTTTCTAGTAATGAGAATAAAAGAGGCAGCAGCTGCTAATTGTGACAGATCCTGAAAAAGCTAATGGTGACCCAACTTGGGTGGGAGGCGCCTAGCAAATTTCAAGGCAAGTTGAAAGAACATCTTGGAAGACTGTTGTCAAGAAAACATCCTGGACATATCCATACAGTAACCAGGACCTGAACTCAACTTGAGAATGTCTTTAATCTTCCAATCATAATGACATAATTAATCATTTGCAGCCTTTTCATGGTTATTGCCCAGACAAAAAATGTCAGCCTGACCTCTAAAAATGATTCACCTTGGATGGAAGAAGGCACTGTAGATCTTTTTTGTCCCATAAGAAAATACCACTGCTTATAAGCCACAGAATATGGGTTAACATACATACTCGTGTATAAGCTGAGAATTTTTGGCTCCAAAATACACCCCCCAAAATAGGTTCAGCTTATCTGTGGACCAGAGCTCAGATTTTTTTTTTTTAAATCATGGGTTTTAAACTATGACATAAAAGTTTGCAGTTTCCTGCCTTTTGCTGCATACATTTCTGGTAGGTAGGTAATCACCATATCTGGAAATTGCCAACAGTTATCATATGATGCAACTTTCAAGCTAAAAGTTATTAGCAGAGTGGAGGAGATGAACAATTCTGTTGCTGCAACAGAATTTAAGGTACACAAAAAACAAGTTCATGAATGGAAGAAAAGGAAAGTTATTTCCTTGGCTGGTTGCAATTTTGTGGGTCAGCTTATCCATGGATGGGCTTATCTGTGAGTATATACAGTAATTCAACACATTAAGCCACAATCAAATCACACATGGCTTAACATGGCATGCAAAGCAAGCCATCTTAATCATTAAAAGTTAGCATGGAAGCCTTTAAAATGTTTCTTTGCACCATACCATATTCATAAATGACATTGCTTTGATATTACGAATTAGGTTTAATCCTTTAACAGCCTGACCTCATTTCTTGTTACTCACAGTAGCATTACTCCCACGTGTAAAGACACTGGATTATAATCAAAGTTCAGAAGGCTATCATTTTGTTCTACCTACCTATTAGTTCGCAATATAGCACACCAATTTTTTGTGTATGAATCATTTTGTTCTATTTGTTTATGGTAAAAATTTGGCAAGGACTTTTCCTGAATAGCTGATTATCAAAATATCTTGTGAGGAGGTCCACCCTTTGCTACCTTGCCTACAAGAATAACAAAATCAGATAAGCAAAATATATGGGACAGTCTGTCAGAACCTGCTCCGCTTTTTAATGCAACACATATTAAAAACAAAACAGAGCTTTGATTGCACCATCGTGGCCACCATCTTGGTTTTTTGACCACACCCTGTGGGCACTCCAATTTCCAGTTCTTATTTCCAGACCTTTATACTATTGCTTCAGGATGGATAAAAGCTCCCATCAATAGTGAGAGAGGCTCTGGGCTGCCACACAACATTTCAGATTCTGCAAATATACAACAAGTATCCATTGAGTTCCTTGTAATATACAAGCAATGTACAATTTAAAAAAAAATGTGTATAAACTGTAGGGATGTGTGAATGGTTCTTGATACATATATTATAAAGGGATACTTTGTACATTGTACTAAGCCATGGTGTAATTTGCACAAGTACATGTTTTATTTCTGCACTGAGAGAGCAGATTCAGTGTAACCTTCTAAAACACATAGAATGATTCTAGGAACATGATGCTTCAAAAATGATACTTTTTCAGAAAAAGGAAGAAACACTGTGAATTTGGAATCCGTCTCTGCTAACCAACATTCAGTGGCAAATCTCCAGATTTTGATGCTGTGATTTTTGTTTTCATACTTGTCAAAGACAATAGCAAAATTTCGCACTGAAACAATGGTGGCTTCTCAAAATATGAAAAAAGAAAGACAGCTTCACTTGCTCCTGTAATGTTAATATGTCATCACTGGATCCCTGTGGCCCTTCAAAACTTAAAAGGTTTTTGTTCGTTTTTTAAAATCTCTGGCTTTAAAATTATTGTCCATTCCCCATCCGTAGCAACTGAATCTTTACTAGGTTGTATGTGGTATATTAGAGTCACATGTCATCTTGTGGCTATGAACTGTAATTGCAAATAGAGAATGAAGTTGTTCTCAGTAAAAGTTAAAATCTCTTTTGAGATTTACTTGGCAGTACCTGCTTGACCCTGACTGACTGATTATATGCCATCAAGTTAGTGTCAATTCTTAGCAACCACATAGCTAGATTTTCTTCAATAGGATTTGTCCCTAACCTGGTCCTTCAGGTCTTCCAACAGTGCACTCATTGCCACTCTTGAGTCCATCCACCTTGCTGCTGGTCACCCTCTTTTCTTTCCTTCCACCTTTCCCAGCATTAGAGCCTTCTCTAAAGGGCTAGGTCTTCACATAATGTGTCTAAGTAGCATAATTTGAACCTAGTCATTTGTGCCTTGAGTAAGAACTCTGGGTTGATTTCTTCAATTGTTTTCTTGAATTTCCATTGTATTCTCAGGAGTTTTCTCCAACACCAAATTTCAAAAGCATCAATACTCTTTCTATTCTGCTTCTTCTCTGTACAACTTTTGCTTCCATAGACTGTGACAGGGAATTCCATGGCTTGTACTATTCTGATCTTTGTAGGTATAGACAATCACGGCATCTGAATATCTTCTCCAAGGCCTTCATGGCTGCTCTACCAAGTGCTCATCTGCATCAGATTTCTTGACTGCTTGCTCCTTTAATGTTGATGATTGATCCTACAGGGCAGAAGTTATCCATCACTTCAATATCTTAATTGTCAAATCTAAGACTGGTTGTTACACCTGTTGTCATTATTTTGTCTTCTTTATATTTAATCTTAGTCCTATTTTTTCACTGTGCTCCTTGACTTTTATTATTACAGTTTGCAGATCAATTATATTTTCAGCTATCAGAGTAGTATCATCAGCATAGCACAGATTATTGATATTTGTTCCTCACCAATCAACTTCTTTCAATGTATATTCAGCATATAGGTTGAATATAAGGAGAGACCATGCACTCTTGCCTCACTCTTTTGCTGACTGGTGCCAGTCTGTTTTACTGTTTTTCATCTGGACTATGGCTTTTTGTCCTGAGTATAAGCTTTACATGAAGATAAGGAAATGTTATGGAATTCCTATTTTCCTTAGGATATTCCATAGCTTGACATGACTGATACAATTAAAAGCCTTTCTATAATCAATGAACATGTATTGACTTCTTTTTTATAGCCTTGGCTTTCTCAGTTGTGCACAATGACACTAATGTCTCTTGCTTCTTAGCCTTTTCTAAAACCAGCTTGAACATCTGGCAGCACCATTTCCATGTAGGGCTCTAAACTACATTGGATGACCCTAAGCATTATTTTGCTAGCATGAGAAATAAGGAAATTGTATGATAGTTCTTGTACTCTGTTAAGGATCCTTTCTTTGGTTTTGGTTGTTAGATCTACCAGTCTGTATTCTCCAGATTTGCTGGCATAGTTTGGTTAGAACTTTTACTAATTTGTCTTCTGTGCTTGCCATAATTTTATATATATTCCATCAATTGCCATAGTCTTTCGACTTGGTAATGACCAGAGTACTGTTCTAACTTCATCTTCTAGTACTAGAAATTCTTGTATGTAAGAATATCTTCGACAGTATCTTGGATGTTGACATCCCTACTATAGAGAATTTCATATACTCCTTCCATCTTTGTATGATCTTCTTTGAATCAGTTGCCATCTGTCCATTGGTGTTCTTTAGCATATCAATTCAATGTTGGAACCCCCTTCTGAATTTGGAAATCTTTTAGAAGACTTTCCTTGGTTTTTCATGTCTGTTTTCACCTTCAGTTTCTTTACAGGTGTGGCTGTAATACTGCTTCTTGTCTCTTCTAACAGTTCTCTGAAATTCTTTGTTAAATTCGTTCCTGAGATTTTTTGTCTTTCTTGGTTTTGTCTTCTCTTCTTGTCAATTTCAAACTTTGTTTTCTGACATTCAGTTTACTTTCTTCTTTTTCTTGGTCTTTAGCAGTCTCTTTTCACATTTATTTTGATTCCATTCCACAGTTCCATTCCTTTCTCCAAGATTAAACTTTTGAAATCCATTAAGCAGAAAACTAAACCTCAAATATAACTACACTCTTTGGGCAAGAACCAGACTAATTTTGCTATTTGAGAATATAAACTTTTTATTGCCTGTATTATATCTACTGTACCCATGACTTGGAATTATCACAGTATATCACATGCTCAACCAAAATCCAATCTAATCCCATTTAGCCATAGTTTGACAGTCTTGACCCAAGTTATGTAGATGACTAGGAGAGAGAGCCACGGTGCTTAATTTCACTGAAGTACTAATTTAGTCTGTTGCCCTTGTATGGATAGAGGGAAACAAACTTTCTTCAAAAGTCATAAAAGTTTCTTTAGTGGGAGGAATTGCCATGAGTATTTTAGATATCAAAGTGTCCTTGAACAGTGCTGGTTTTTTCACTATACTGCAAAAAGCATGGATCGATATATGTAGTTTTTTATTTACCACAATATTTTGCTTTAACGCAATCATATTGTTCCTAGCAAGTCATATCTCCTTTTATATACAATCAATATTTTCATGAAAGTTAAGTAAATCCATTCACATAGTCAAGAGAAGCTGAGACTGACTCAAGGGTGTCTTTATCTGGCCTATCAGATCTGAGCATCAAACATCCTTATATTTTATATTTAGTTAGCCATCTTGAGTATGTGCTTGAGTAGAAAAATAGCAAATAATCAGTTTTAAAAAATAATCAAAATGATCCATTTCCAATCAGATTTTATTCAAAAGTTAGTCCTATCGGTAATTCTACTGATAATTCAACTAATTTGTACAAAGAAAAAGGATTATTTGATCAAGCTCTGTTTTCTATGAATTTGCTATGGTTTTTAGGCAATCGTGCAAGATTTTGCAAACAAATTCTGCTCAATCATGTGCACGCTTTTTTGGAAATATGTTCCACAGCATGCACTGTAACTATTTCTAAACATCGATTCTTTCTACGCTGCTGAGTTAAAGTGCTATCCACCAGTCCTTCACCTGGAAGAAAATTATTCTGGAATAAAGTCTGTTATTTCTATTGCCAGTGCCCATCCTGGCTATATAGCCATTGTTCTAAACTGACACCAAATGATGTCCTTATTTACCATGTACAGCACATGCTTAGAAAAGGGGTGGGTAGATTCCTCTGCCTTTCTTTCCTTCTCCCCGCATTAAATATCATTGGCTGGTGGGAGAGTATTCACCAACCACTTTCCTTAATGTGGGATGGGGATGAGGCTCAGGGAGCAAGCTTTTTTGAGAAATAGCTAGACTGGCAGGCTTAGCTATTTGTTGAACCTTGCTCCAGGCTTTGTGTGTTCTGCAAGGGTGTTTTTAAAAGAAATTTGGCAAACAGTTATACTGTGCAGCTGCCTGCTCAGTTCTAGTCAGTTGCTAGTTGAGGTCATCCATCTTTCAAAGCTGTGTCTCTGAGCCAGGGATCACTTCAAATACCTTTCAGGTACATGGGAATACTCCAGTTTGAAAAAGCCAGATTCTTCCTTAGCTCAAACCACAGTGACCCTGGTGGATAGCACCTAGATAAGAGGGGTATGCCTGCACCAGGATAAGGTGGCCAGTAGGTGATCCCAAATGACCCATAGGGTCATCTGACAGTGCCATCAACAAAATTAAGCCCCTCAGACTGTACTCACCATAAAACTGATGTGAAACTTTATGATGCACTTTAACATCATATAGATAGGGATGATTTAAGGCAAGTATGGTTTTGGGACAAGATAAGGACAATGTCACAAGGATACAACAGACTAAAGAGGTTGCTGCAGCATGCTTTGGTGCAAGTGCGGAAGGCCCATTGCCTGAGATCACAGTCAGTATGTCAAGCCATTATTTAACCACAGTTTGCTGAATAAACCATTATTTCTGAATGCATGTAAAATACTAAGCAATACATCATAATTTACAAATAATTGGTGGAATCACACTACACGCTGAACAAAGGCCCAAGAAATCACATTATGCTTAGCATGATTCATGAGCCTAGCACATATATTACATGGAGCTTATTAAACTGAAACAAAATCATTGGCACTACAGCTACATTTTCAGGCTTTTTCAGCAAATGTGAAGGGCAGAAATAATATAAATGACTGACAGCTATTTTTTAAAATCACATATAGAATCCTAACATTCATAACATCATTAAAGGAGTTTTTAGCAAAGCATCTTGTTTGTGCTAGAAATTGTCTTTCATCATGTTGCCCAGGCTGCGGCTCCATAACTGGCACGCATGCATTTTTAGGATGGAAGTCTTGATTATGAAACCTCACCATCTGCTTTGCTTATGGTTTCATACAGATTGATTTTCATAGGGAAAGAACATCAAAGGGATTGTGAAAGGACATTCTGTTTCAAGGCTCTTCCAGAATCCTCCACTTCTCCCCTGCAGAAGTCACCAGCAAGAATGCCAATTAGTGCCAATTGCAAAAATGGTTCTGTTATGTAAAATAGATCTCAATGTACTCTCCTAAAGGTTGCAGTTCTGAAACCAGGATGGGTGGGGAACATTAATCAACTTCCACATCATGTAGAAATGTAACAATACAAAATTGTCAGCTTTTTCAGATGGACCCTAAAGACGCGATGTCTTTAACAGTGGGCAGATCCTTTAGCAATCAATAGTGAATGATAACATTTATCATAGAATCACAGAATATAAGTGTTGGAAGAGATATTGAAGATCATCTAGTTCAATCTCAAGCCTAGTACAGGAATCGGCTACTAAAGCATCTTTGACAGACAGACATCCAGCCTCTGTTTAAAAGGCTCCAGCAGAGGAGAGTCCACCACCTTCCATTGTTGAGCAGTTCTTACCATTAAGACATTTTTCCTGTCCAACCAAAATCTATTTCCTTGTAATTTCCTTGGTTTTTGTTATGTCTTCTGGAACAAATCTACACCATTCTGCTCTGGTTTTTACCAGACAGATCTTCAGTTACTTTAACATAGCTATCATACAGTATCTCACTGTAGTCTTGTCTTCTCTGCACTAAACATACCCAATATCCCCAACTGTTCCTCGTAGGTTTTTCTTCCAGGCCCGTTATCATCTTAGTTGCTCTCCTTTGGACTCACTCCAGTTTGTCAATGTCTTTCCTAAAATGCAGTGCCCAGAACTGGATGCAATGTTCTACGTGGTCTCTGACCAACACAGAATAGAAAGGAACAACAATTTAACTCTGACATTCATGTTGAAATAGTTTAGGACTGCATTTAGAAAAAAATGTTTGCAGCTGTACCCCATGACTCATATTCAGTTTGTGATCTATCAAAGCATCCAGATACGTTCTGCATGTCCTGCTGTCCAGTACGTTTTACCTCCCATTCTATATTCAGACTTTGTTTTTTTCCTACTCAGATTTGGACTTTGCATTTGTCCCTTCTGAAATCCATCTTTCTCACCCCTTGTTTTCTTAAATTAATTCAAGTCATTTATAAATATGTTGAATAGCATAGGGCCCAGAGTGGAGCCCTACAGTACACCATTTGACATTGGCACCTTTGAGCCTGACACAGAGCCATTGATGTATACTCATTGGGTAAGACTGTTCAACCAGCTCAATGACAGCATGCTTTTTGTCCTCTTATCTCCTAGAATCTTATGGTAAGCTCTGTTGAATGCTTTGATGACATTAGGGCACACTGTGACCACTGCATTCCAATGGACGATTAAACTAGTCACTCTATCAAAAAAGGAGACCAGGTTGGTTTGGCATGGTTTATCCTTGATAAATTCATGCAACTTCTGCCAAGCAAGGCATCTTTTTCTGGTGTTTACAAACTCTTGGCATTATAATCTGTTCCAGAATTTTCCCTGGTAAGTTTTGCTGGTTTTACACTTTGGAGCAAATCATAACTGTTTTTTTTTGGGGGGGGGGGTGTAATTTGGCCTAGTGTGTTTTATAATCCCAGCCTGCTTATGGTCTACTGAAACTGTGAATTGCTGAATTAAAATGCTTTAGTGAGGGCAATGTTTACTAGTTTATATGTGCATGGTGAAGTTGAGTTGAAGTCAGAAAACAAACAGCAATGTTCAGATGGTTTCTGGCAAACCCTGACACTGCAATTTTCTGCACTCTGCTGTTTTAATTATTAAACTAAAATATTAATCTCCTCTGTATTTAATCCTGGGACTTAATGCTGATGAGAGCTTTCTTTTACCCCATATTTTATGGTCTTTATTCTTCAAGTGTATAAAGAAGAAACTTGTGACGGAAAGAAAACCCTTTTATAAGTTTGGAATAATGAAACAAAAAAAGGATGCATGGAGATTGGAGTTGCTTGTCTGCTTCTACAACCAGTTGTAAAACACTGAATAATTGTGGGCTTTTTTTCCCATAATTTTTTCCATTCTTTCATTCTTTCTGCTTCTGGTAAGGAAAATAATGGAAGAGGTAATGGGAAAACACTGGAGTTTATAAATGAAAGACTCCATCATTTGGATCCTCCTACTTTCCTAGCAGCCAAATAAAATGCTGTGAAGCAGAGGGAATCCTCAATAAAAGCCTCATCTGAAAGCATCCATGCTGTGAAAATACAGTTAGTTTACAAGTGGAAGATGCCATCTGGGCCCTTTATAACATTCCATAAATGAGGCAAGCATGACTGCATAATAAACATTTAATCTAATATCAGTCTGTCCAGAAACTTTGCAATGGCATGTTCCTGAAAAGTAAACAGAAATATTTGCCTATAACTATCTGCAGAATTAGGTGTTCATATCTATGATGCTAACTTGGATTGGATAACCATTGCTTTAGCTTCTGTTCCTGGCTACTTCCATGTACATATCTTGGCAATAAACCATGATTAGAAAGTCATAATGGCTATACACTCACAGCCACCCAGAATCACTGTTTTGTGAGATGGGTGGCCATACAAATTTGATAAACAAACAAATAAATAAATAAACAAACATGCTAAATTAAAGCGACAAATCACACTAAGGGTCTTTTCCCACTTGCAACTAACCATAGTAAGAATACACCCACTCGTCATTTTCTGACCAATACGCACATTTGAGACCAAATTTTATGTGCCTGACAACAATGCATGCCGGAATGAAAGTAACGCTGGTGTAGCTGTATGAGAGAACTTTATCTGAATGAGATGGCAGCAACCAGTGATTTTCACAGCATCTCTCTCACTCTCTCTCTCAGTCACATGTTCACTTAGTGACCATTTTGCTTAACAACCTGGTCATTGGAATGGAACTCGGTCACTAAACGAGAAGTGGGTTTATGTCCTGGTAACTATTTTTATTGGCTATGTTGACATTGCCTTCAATTTATTTCCAGCCCATACTCCAGACAGCCTTACGACAGCCTTGACTATCCAAGTGTCATGGTAGTATTTTCACTCTTAACCAGCTAACAGACTGCAGCAGTTTTACTGTAGGTACAATCAGATGCACTTCACGATTTTGTCAGTAGTATTGTCAGGGGACCCCTGGGGGTGGGATCAGCTCAGCACTGATTCACTGTTTTATGTGGTGTAGGCACTGTGGTCTCTGGGCAGAAGGACGGTCCACATCTTTCAAACCAGGCTCTCCCCTTGTAGCCATCAAATCTCTGACCTGGTCCCTAGCTCAGACCCCTGGATCAGTCTGAATAGCATCTGACCATCAGTGGCAGTGGAGTTGCTGTGCAATACAGGTAGTCCTCATTTAGCAACTGCCTCATTTAGTGACCATTCACAGTTATGATGGTGATGAAAAAGTAATGTTGTGACCAGTCCTCATATTTATGACCTTCACAGGTCTGTAAAGCAAAGGAAAGCTGAAGTTAAGATCGTAGCATAGTCATGGTTTCACTTAGTGGCAGGTCCCAATTGTGGTCGCTAAACAAGGACTACCTGTAGAGGAAGAGAACCAGATCTCTCTGCTGCTTCATGGAACTACCACCCTACTGCGTCTATCAAGTGTTGGTTGGACTACTTTTGAACACAGGCTTAGTGTGTTTCCAGAGGCAGGGTAAAGTGGCAGGGAAGCGGACAGCTCACATAACTCCCCTCCCCCTTCATTCCTATCAGCTATGGCTCAAGATCTCACCTCCTCAGGATTATTCAGCTTCAGGAGCTGGGAATCTGCTTAGAGATCTGGCAGATAAAGAGCCTCCTCTCTCCCAGCCTGAGCAGCTGATTCCCAGGCTAGGAAAGTAGCAAGGGGGGAATGTCTAGCAAATGACTAAACCCCCCAGGCTAGCTGTGTGTCAAAACCATTGCCAATCACTGCAACTCTGGGACTGGTAAATGGTCTTCCTGCTATCTAGTGAGGTTGAGAAGGTGGGGGAAGGCTTGTCTTCCTCCCCTGCATGGGGAAAGAGAATACTGGGACTGACGATGGGAACAGCAAAATCTATGCCAGTTTAGTGTTTTCTTAGGTGGGAGCAAAGAGCCCTAGGGCTTACCATAAAGTTTTGATTCACACAATACACTGGAATATAATGTGCTTGGGTTTTGGTTTAAGTTATAATGGTTTCTTAACCATGGTTCATTTATTCAATTAACTCAATTCTTTGGGTTCACGTTAAATACTAGCTATAAACGTATCACATGATCTGAGTTAGCACAATATGCTAGGCTAAAATTAAATCAATTAATTTGTGGGTCAGTTGGTGGGAGAACACACCCTAAATTTGCATGGAGATTCCCAGCCATAAATAAAGGCAGGTTCACCCATCATACCTAGCCAAAAGTTCACTGTTTATGGTTGGGGATGCTGTGAGTCTGTCGGGTCCTGCAGGTAGTCTCTAATGTGAATTCCATCATTACTGTTGTTAATATTGTAATTATGGATCAAATCTTGTGAAATAGCTAAGTCTCACAAGAACATGTTCGGGTGATTTTATATTAAAAAATGAGCTTGGGGGCCTGTGAATGCTAATGGTAAGGGAATCAAATTGTGGATCCCAAGCTATACAGTAGTTTTCAAAAGCTCTAGATCAGTGATGGTGAACATTCTGTGTCAAAAATTCGGAAAATGTCTAACTTGACTCTGTTGGGGTGTTACCCCCCCAAACAAAAGAGAAACAATTCTTTAAATATCCATTTATTTAAAAAAGAATACAGTCCAGTCATATGTAGTGCTATGTATTATATAAAGAAATGTCAAATAATTACAAGAATGAAATACAAGTAAAACAAACTCAGTTTCTTTGGTAACTCAAAAAGGGAAAATAGTTGTTGCTGGGTGTTGGTGAACCCCGCTGGATCACCCAAAACGTTGTGGCGTGTCACCTTTGACACGTGTGTCATAGATTCACCATCACTGCTCTAGATAATTAGATTGTGGGCCAGCATAAAGGAAGAAATTGGAAACTGCTGCACTCTGCTCAAATTTGGCTTGCCAGCATGGTGGGTGCTTCACCACTTGCACTTAATTATAGCTGGGCAATATCTTTTTTCCTGCTATGTCCACATGACACGGCCTTCCCTTCATCCCCAGTCCAGGAGTGGAACGGCTGTAAGTCCTTCTTAGCTATACCAGCGTTACGGATCCCAACCCCAGGGCCGCCTTCTGCGAAATCTGTTCAGCTCTGCCACCTACCACCTTGGGGAGACCTCAGGTGACTGTCCGTGATTAGGAAGAGAGGCATTACAGCACTGGCGTTCTGCCACAGGGGAAGCACGTTTCGTACCACTACAGATTTTTGCCCAAAGATGGGTGGAGCCTCAACTGTGTGAAAAGCGCCTTGGTTTTGGCAGAATCCAGTTACGTAGTCCGTCATAACCCATATTTTATACCTCAGCAGGTGGGAACGCAGCCTTTGAAACTTCTTCCACAAGCGATGCTTAAACTAAGGCTATTTACCACCTGGGATCGCACTAGAAAGAAGCGCCAGTCACATACGACGATTTAAACTTGCAAAGCGCCAATCTTGCAACTGTTCTCTAGCAAGCAGCATTCTCTTTTTTTGGGGAGGGGGGGAGGGAAAAAAATGCATTAAAAAAAATCAGGAGCAGCGCTAGACACGACTTCCCTGAGACACATCTTGCTTTTCGCCTTGGCTCGGACTGATCCCACAACCGGAGCTCGGGTCGAGCGCAGGAAGAGGCTGCCCAGGCACGGGCGTGACTACATCTCCCGACGTACCTCGCGGCCGCCTCTTCCGGTCGAGGCGGGGTGGGTGGAGGAGGAGGAGGAGGAGGAGGAGGGCTCTTGAGAGGAAGGAAGGAAGGAAGGAAGGTAGGGAAGGGAAGGGTCGCGAGCGGGCGGGCGGGGAAAGCCGAGCGTCTGAGGCGAGAGCCAGGCGAGGAGGGCTCCCACAATAGCAGGCGGGTCGTGAGCCGGTGGCGCTCCCGCGGTCTCTTGAACGCCGGAGGGAGCAATGCCGAAGGGTGGAAAATGGCAGAGCTGCAAATGTTACTAGAAGAGGAAATCCCTTCGGGCAAGCGGGCTTTGGTGGAGAGCTACCAGAACCTCACCAGGGTCGCCGACTACTGCGAAAACAACTACATCCAGGTAAGAGGCCGGGCGCGGGGTGGCAGCGGCTCCGAGGAGCGGCTGGGTCGCCTCCTTCCTCCCTTTAGTGGGCTGCGGGGGGGGGGGGGAGCCCCTGCCCTCCGCCCTCACAGTTGCAGGAAGCGGGCATCGACCGTGGCACGGGGGGGGCATGGTATGGCCGGCAGGTTCCCCCCCGCGCTCCGCGCTCTTCCTTCGGGTTTTTGCTTTAAACTTTTCACCACAGAGGGCTCTTCCCCACTTCCTCCTCCTCCCCCCCCCCGCAAGTCCAACTCCACCTCGGTCGCTCTGCTCTTCGGAGAGGAGGGGAAATGGGGGAGAGGAGCTATTTCACCACTCCGGAGCCGAGGGTGTGCCTTCTAATAGGTGTTTACTGTAAGGCGGGCTCGGCAGACTTCTCTGGGGTTGTGGTTCGTTTGAATGGGGTGTGTGTTTCGGTGATGAGCTGCTCTTCCCGAGCCGGTGTCTTCCAGCGATGTCTGGCGGCCACTGCCACCATTCTCAGCAGCCAGCTTGGGGAGGATAGTGGTTGTCTTCCAGCACAGCTGGTGGGCACCAGGAGGAGGGAGGGGGAGGCCCATCCAGAGGCAGGAATGGTTCGTGGATTTAATGACTGATTGTTACCTTCCTCAAGCCGGTTTCCTCATTCTCTCGTGCCTTCTCATTAGTTTCTCTTTGCCCTCCTGATAATCGCTTGATGATCACGTGTACAGGTTGCAAAACATGCATTAAAATAATACACATACATGCGTTAGAAGAGCAGGATTCCAACTGGAAATAGAGAATAATTGACGGTCTTAAGTGGTGCTCAGGGCCCAAATGGTGGCCAGATTTGTTCCTCCTGTTTTTCAAATATGTCTTTGGGGATGTGGTGAAAAGACTCTCATGTAAATGGTGAATAATCATTTGGCTTGCTCATCTGGCAGGGGGAATAAATCCTGGGATGATAGGAGCAGGAGCAAAGGCCTTCTTGCACTTATGCATGCTTGTGGGTGCACCTACTCTTATAAATAACTTAGGGTAATGTAATATATGAGTCGATTCTATATGGATATTCAATGTTTTGGCATGTAATTCTTACTGAGACGAAATGAATTACATTCCTGCATGATATTAAATTGTTGAAATAATCAGCTTGAAAAAGAAGTGAACTGCAGCTAGACAGCCAATCAAATAGAAAGCTATTTCAGTATGTCATGATGCTGTCTAAACAGGTAGACTTCATTATTAAGCATTTTACAGCAATATTTCTGCATTCCATAGGAGAGGACCTAATATGTCTGAATGCTGTAGTTATATAAAAGAGAAATCTTTTCATTCTTAGTTCCAATCACTCTGTAATTCACCTCTTCAATGATTGTTATGAACTGATCCTCAGCCTTTAAAAAAAATCATAATTATAAGGATATGTGGTATGGTTTTGAGATGCTTAATCTGATGCGTACATCTCAGATGTTAAAATATAGCCCTACTTTGTACATTTCTGATGGGGGGCAGTATATTTTGGAAAAGATAACAGCAACTTCATAATTCTGAATATATTTTTAGTCAGAGAAAAGTAGCATGGGACCTGTTGCTTGCTTCTTTGTGTTACACTTCGTTACACTGTTGATCCAGAAATCTTTTTATCATGGTTATGATCCACATGAATTATGCTCTGTAATAATATTTACATATAAAGTCTTAACTGCTCATTTTCCTCTGTTTTCCAAATACTTGTTGTATTCTGGGAACAATATGACTCTCTCATTGTCCCTTGTATTGCTTTCAACTGATATTTATTTTATTAATTCATAAATCAAATTTATACGCCACCCATCTTACTATATAAATGACTCTAGGTGGCTCACAAATAAAAGCCATAAAAACAGTAAAAATCTTACAAAACTGTACAAGTTAAAAATATGCTGTTCTGAATCTGTTTAACATTTTTGTTGCTAGTTTAAGAGCTTGTGAAATGTCTGTTATGTTTTAAACATTGATCTGCCCCAGTTGCACTAAAAAATGTGACAAATGAATCTGCTTTTTTGAAAAGCAAAAAGTGCATGGATAAGCACAGAATTCTATACCTGCTTCTTGGATACTCCCTTGAGATCGATAGATCTGTTGCCTTTCTCTTCAGCCAACCTCCGATACCAGTATGTACTAAGTTAGATGAAAATTGTGGAGAATAAGTAGAGACCATCAGTGTAATTATATTTATTTATGTACCTTTTGAGGGGTAGAGAGTAGAAAAAGCTGCTCCTGAGATGGTTGGGTCAGGTGTATGCTTAAATCAATGAGATTTAGTCTAGTAATCTAATGTTTAATAATCTAAAGCAGAATGTGGGTTTATTTATGTAATGGTTCCCTTCGTGTATGTATGATCTTATATACATGTGTGGTATGTGTGTATTCATCCTCTGGTGAGAAGAGGGAAAAAAAAGATAAAGATTCTGATGAGTTTGTATTAGTACAGGGAAAATATGGCTTAAAAATTGTGTGATAAGGTCATAACAGAAAAGGTTGTGAATGACTCTGCTTTGGACATGACACAGCAGATTTTTACATAAGTTTATTTTCTTAAATGTACTGGTAACATCCAAAGGAGAATTTCTATACGAAATACAGGCAGGTTACATGTTACAGTATACATGATGTAAAGCAAGGTACTGTAATGATCTTTGAACGCTGTAGAATAGAATTAATTAAAATCTCAACTCCAGTGTGATTTTGGTGGTCTCAGACTGTTTCTCTACTTTAGTGCACGAGTATCATAGGGATAAACTTGATAAATCTTGAAGGATTTGTGTAAAAAAGTGGAGCATTGATGAAAAATGTACAATAAATATTGTTAGAAATTGGGAAATGTTTTCCTGATATAAATGGACAGGGCAGGTTGGAAAATAGGATAACTAGTCTGAAGTAGAATTATTTCTGGCTGAATATGGTAGTATAACATAATATTTAGTTGGTATTTCTGTATTTTTTTCAGGAAGAATTCACAATGTATCACAACTTTTGGGCATTTCTAATAACTATTGACTTGTGCCATCTTGAAGTCTCCGCCTTTTTAAAGGCTTCTGTAATTTCTAATATGAAACATATTACATAATGTTGCATTCCTGACTTTTGAACCTATTAGCGCAATAAAAGCTGGAAGAAATCATACACATTATCTAATATGAAAAAAGTTTGAGAGAAAGCTACCCCTAGATGATTAAAAGTATTTAGACATCAGTTGGAATATAAAGCTTGTCTTTATTCAAGTAAATACAGAGATGCCCTTTGAATTGCTAACATACTTATATTGGTAATTTAGCATGAATTCATGTCATAATTTTCTGGGCATTTTTTTGTTTTAGTTTAACTTACATATAATTTAAAATGTATGGAAATTCTGCAAGGATACTGAAACACTGATGATAGACCTGGCTATAAACTGCTCTTGCAAATATGTTCAGATCTGTAGTAAATACCATAGAATTTCACACTCTTCACAGTTGGAGGCATAGCTTTTCCATAATTTTGTAAATCTGCATTGGTTTTGCCAAACTTAAAATAGAGCCTGAATATTGTTCTGTAAAGAAATGTTGCTTTTCATGTTCAAATTACACTGAAGTTTACTGAAGAATTTCTTGAGAACATGTTCAGCTGTGGATAATGCCAGCAGCTAGTATCTCAATTTCTTTCTACATTTTTATGGTGATAAGGGTTAAATTAATTGCTGCTGTGGAGTTTTCTTGCTCCACCCAAATAAAGCTGCTGATACAAATGCTTCAAAAAAGGCGAGGTTACTTTTGGTTTTACTCATGGGAAATATGACAAATACAGTGGTGAGGTAACTGCAGCATGTTTCAACCTGTTAGTGTGTGTTTGGTTTCTCCCCCAACCTCATGTATTTGATATAATTTGTGGTGAACCTGAGCGGTATTATATGCTGTTTTCATGTGCTGTACTCTAGTGTGGAATGCATGTGCTGTATTCCAGTGCGGAAAAGTATTTTTTTTAAGTAACAGTGCTTTAAGAGAATGTATGTCTTTGAAAAGGAAATCTGAATGTTAGCAGCTGGTGAATTGAAAAAAAATATTTGCCTGGGCTAAGTTGTACGGTACAAGAAATCAGTGGCATTTTTAGGGTAATACTTAATTTTGATGCTTTACAAGGGTTTAGTCTAACTCAGTATAAGGTGATAAATGAGTTGATAATACTGATTTGATTTTTCGTGTAAGGAGAATTATAGTAAAAGCTAGAGGAAGCCATCTGTTCCACTGTTGGACTAGTATAAAGATTGTGTTTCTAGGGGATTAATTTGGTGGTAGTGGCAATGTTTATGGTGATGCTTTCCAGTATTAGAGAATATACCATGGGAGGCAGTAGGATGATGCTGGGGCTTGGAAAGGTATCAGGATTATGCAACTGCTGTTTGCATTAGTTTCAAAGGATGTTCGGTCCATTACAACTGTAATTGTGCCCCAATGTACATGTGCATCCCCATAGAAAATAGTAAAAACAAACTAAGAGGCAGGGCTACAAAGGTAATTTAAAAGAGATCCAAGAACAAATTCCTTTAGAATATTTATGAAATATGTTTTGACTTTTGCTACGTGTTTTTTTATTATAATCAATTCACATATAAACACAGCTTCAAAGCTATATATATATATATATATATATATATAAAATTTATATTTAATTTAAGATTTATATTTATATATAAATGTAACAAACATGAGATTGTATTTTATAACAGTTACATTGTTGGATATGGGATATGGAGACCTAGATCTGTACTCAACTTTTACATTAATTGGGTGATCCAGGCCAATAGAATGTTTATTTTACATTGGTTACCTTTGCCATTGTCTAAATACTATCACAAATATATTAGTAGTAATAAAGGAGTGTTCAGATCTCTCTCTCTCTCTCTCTCTCTCTCTCTTTCTATATATATATATATATATATATATATATATATATATATATATATATTGTGATTTTTGTTTATATGAGGTGTATATGTCATTTTTGGAAGGAAGATAGGTAGGTTTTGTCTTGGAGGGACAAATAAGTGGTTTGGCATTACGTTTTGTACTCATGGAAGGGTTGTGCCATAGAGAGGGTACAATTGCTAAAAAGAATTAAGGGCTGCAGAGGGAGAAACAAGGGTTTGGTATAGTGTGAACATCAGTGCCTTCTTTATCTGCTCTTTTGTCTTGTGTTTCTGGTTGGGCAAAAGGCTTTGGCAGGGCACAGCACAAACCAGGAATAAGCAAAGATTCAGAGTTTAAATGCAACAAAACAGGGTTAGTACAAGTCAGTATTTATTAAATTTCAAATCGTATTTTCCTTTGGGGGTTTGCTCTCCCTCCCAGAATGATTGGTTGCCTTGGGTTGGTTCAAACATTTTAACATACACAGTCTTGAAATTCTGTATGAAAAAGATACATTTGGTAGCACTTTCAACTTTATTGATTAGTCTTACAACCATATCAACAAGAATAAGAAACATCAGCAAAGGTAAAACAAATAACTAATACACAAAATCCATGATACAATAAAATGTTATAATAATAAAATGGGATAGTACTAAATATAATACTACTATAAAATAATTGGTAGCAGAACCTGGCTGACCTTGGTTAATACTGAAAAAGCTCGATAGGGTAAGGCCTGATTATTACTTGGAAGTGAGAACACCAGAACTGTAGGACAGACTGGGAGTTTGAAAAACATCCTGAAAAAGGCAACAGGAAAGCACTTCTGTGTTTTGCCAGGAAAATTAAATTGATGTAACCTGTAGTCCTCAGGAGTTGAACTCCTCAAAGGATTCTTTACCTTTGTCTTATGTGTGTATAAACAACTCTTAACTTTCAGCCTAACTAACCAAAATAATTTCTCTGAAAGTTGGGTTTACACTTACAAAATCATGATACTGTATATTCCTCTGGGGCAGAAAATACAGGTTGGGTTTAATATCACTAAATCATAATGTACCTTGTTTCGTTTTAATTCAGCCTGTTATGTCAAGCCGACCACTAGACAATGTTTATTGTTTATCCAATGATCTGTTAAATAAAACATGATTAAATCCTGGTATAGTGCAATGTATAAATTTTGCCCCAGAATCTTGCAGGCAAGCAGAAATAATTTTTTGGAACTGGAGTGGGTTTTGTCTCTCAACTAATCAAGAATATGAACATCTACTTTGGTATCAAATTCTGAAAGATTCTTTTGATATCTCATGCTGAGTTCAGACAGATGTGATTAAAATCAGTGTGTAGGTTTATTTCTAAAATGTCTAAATTGAATATCTCTAATATATAAAGGATTATGTTCAAATCTCAATATGGCTGCTGAAGCTATATTGCCAATACTGTATTGCAGGGTTCCTCAAACTTGGCAACTTGAAGATGTGTGGACTTCAACTCTCAGAATTCTGGGAGTTGAAGTCCACACATCTTCAAGTCACCAAGGTTGAGGGACCCTGCTGTATTGCACTAGAAAGTAACTGCTGGCTAAGTAGCTACGTGACATAGATGGCAACCAAGACTAACGCTTCAAGATAGCAGTATCCTAAGTCCTTTAGGTCTGATATGTACTGATTACCTGAAAAGGCTTATCTGAAACAAGTGAAAAGGGAATGCTGGTAGATTTGAAAGATGCCAGTGGGATTCAAAGAAAGTACCATTTTTGAGGAAATCAAGTGTGTGTCAGCTATAGGACTGTATGAGGAACTGAATATAAATAAAAGGAAGCTAATGCAAATGCTGTGGGGATTTTAGGAGCTCAATAATGATGGGGGAGTTTGTAGAGCTAAGTTATTGTAAGTCTGTTATAAATTTCCAGAATCTTGTGAAAAACAGATAAAAACCTTGGGTGCTGGATTTTTGCTATAAATAGAGGTAGGCTTTTTATTTAAATTTTCTGCAGCATGCTGACCATCTTACATATGCAGTATATTTTTAGTCATGCATTGTTCCTTGCTTGGAAAAAAAACAGTTAGGAATCATGGACTGAGAAAGTCTTGACTCCCTAACTAGAGCTAACAAGGAGAGGGTTGCTGTGCTATGCATTTTCTATTCCCTAATTTTTGCAGTTTCATGTGTTGAAATGTAAATTAACCTTGGACCCAATAGCAGTTCTTCCCTCCAAATCACAACCTTCGGAGGCCCTGGCTTTTGGCTGCTGCTTCTAAATGCCAGGCCAGTCTGCAATAAGGCCTCCCTCATCTACAATTTAATCATTGATGAGAAGGCTGACCTGGCATGTATTACTGAGACCTGTCTGGGCCTGGATGGTGGGGGTGGGGGTGGCCTTTTCTGAGATAGCCCAGCTGGCTTTCGGGTGTGGCATCAGCTGAGACCCTGGGGCAGGGGTGGAGGTGTGGCGATTGTCAACTGGGAATTGCTTATGGCTTTCAGGGGCGCTGCACCACAGGTCACTGGATGTAAGACCCTGTTCATTCAGTTGGGCTCTAGGGATCAGTTGGGATTGTTGCTGTTGTACCAGCCTCCCTGCTGCATAGCAACTTCCCTGCCTGAGCTCCTTGACTCCATCTCTGGGTTGGCAGTAGAGTTCCCCAGACTTATGGTCTTGGGGGACTTCAATCTGCATTCTCTGGGAGTGAGGTCTGAGGCAGCTCAGGAGTTCATGGCCACCATGTTGGTCATGGGCCTATCCCAGGTCATCCAGAGACAGCGGTCACATACTGGATCTGGTGTTCCTGTTCATGTGATCAGAAATTGGGGGAGCTTTTGGTGTCCCCCTTGTCGTGGTCAGATCATGCCCTGATTATCATGGGATTCTCTGGCGTTGCCATCCACTGCAGGGTGGCCAGACCTATTAGATTGTTCCGCCCCCGGCGACTGATGGACCCTGATGGGTTTCAGAGGGAGCTAGGGGTTGTTCCTGCTGGTCTACTGCATGGTTCATCTGATGTCTTGGTTGCTGCTTGGAATAAGAAGGTGGCTGAGGCTTTGGATCAGATCACGCCTATGCGACCTCTCCTCTCTTGTGGATCCTGGCACTCCCCATGGTTCATGGAGGAATTAAGGAAGTTGAAATGAGAGAAGAGACATCTAGAGCATTGCTGGCATTCTACAGGGGATGAACTTGACTGGACATGGGTTAGAGCTGCTATTAAGGCCTACCTAGTGGCGGTGAGGGCAGTGAAACATCAGTATTTCTCCACCCTTATTGTGTCTGCAGATAGCCAACCTGCAGCCCTGTTTTGGGTGACACGTGCCCTCTTGGATAGAGGGGCCTCAAAGAGCCCCCTGCAGGGGTGTGTGGAAGAATTTGTTAAGCATTTAAAGTCGCTCAAATTTGCTCACAGTTGGACATTGCCTTGTTGAAGGTCTGGAGGAGATGCCTGGGGTGGGGAATCTTGCCTGGTTATCTGGGAATGATTTGAACCTATGGGGCCTGAATGGACAGGGTCCTTAGGACTGTGAGCTCAGTTACCTGCTCTTTAGATCTGTGCCCCTCCTGGCTTGTTAAGGCAGTCCGGGGGGTGTCATGTGAGTGGTTTCTAGTGGTGGTAAATTCTTCTTTGAGTGAGGGAGTTGTTCCATTACTACTTAAGGAGGCCTTGGTTTACCCTCTCCTCAAGAAGCCATTGCTGGACCCCACTATACTGGATAATATTCATCCAGTATCTAACCTTCCCTTTCTGGGGAAGGTGGTTGTGCAACAGCTTAAAAGGATCCTGGATGAAGCAGATTATCTGGATCCTTTTCAGTCAGGATTCAAACCTGGTATGGGATGGAAACAGCATTGGTCACGCTTTTGGATGACCTCTGGTATGGGGGGATGCGGGTTGTGCATCCATCCTCACCCTACTTGACCTCTCAGTGGCTTTCGATACCATTGACCATGGTATCCTTCTGGATTGACTCAGAGGATTAGGGGTGGGTAGCATGATACTGTGCTGGTTTGCCTCCTTTTTCTGGGGCTGATTCCAGTCGGTGGTCATTGGGGGGGAGAGATCCCACCTTTGGCCCCTACTGTGTGGAGTGCCACAGGGGTTGGTGCTCTCTCTGCTCCTATTTAAAATCCACAAGAGGCTGCTGGGTGAACTCATCCATCGTCATGGTATGAGGTATCATCAGTACGCTGATGGTACCTAATTATACATCTCTGCCCCTGGCTGTGGTGCTGTGGACATCTTATCCCAATGCCTCGAGACTGAAGGTGTGGATGGGGAACAACAGGCTTCAATTGAACCCTGGCAAGACTGAGTGGCTTTGGGTTTTGGGGCCCATTGGTTCTAGGACTATACCATCTTTGTTGCTGGATGGGGTTCCACTGCCCCAATCACAGCCTGTGTGTAATCTGGGGGTTCTCCTAGACTCACAACTACTGCTCAAGGAGCGGGTGGCAGTCGTGGCTTGGAGGGCCTTCGCTCAGTTTTGTATTGTGCATCAGTTGCACCCATTCCTAGACTGAGGGGCTCTACTCATGGTCACTCATGCCCTAGTTATCTCCTGGGTGGATTACTGTAATGAGCTCTACATGGGACTGCCCTTGAAGAGTATCCGGAAGTTTCAGCTGGTGCAGAATGCATTGGTGCGAGCAGTTATCTGTATTTCTAGAAGAACACATGTTACACCTTTGTTCTGCGAGTTGCATTGGCTACCAGTCTGTTTCCAGGTCCAATTCAAGGTGCTGCTTTTGACCTTTAAAGCCCTACATGGCATGAGATTGGGTTATTCGGGGACCGTCTCTCCCTGATTACGTCTGCTCATCCCACCAGATCCAGCAGAGAGGGCATGCTGCACATCCTGTTGGCTAGGGAGCTTCATTTGGCAGGTCCTCGGTGGCAGGCCTTTTCTGCTGTGGCCCCCACTTTATGGAACATTTCCCCCCCAAAGTGAGGCTGGCTTCATTCCTTTTAACTTCCTGGAAGTCCCTCAAGACCTGGGACCCCAGGGGACTGGTGAAATAGTGAGATGGCGCCAGTGTAATTAACACCTGCTCTTCGCCTAATATTTTTTAGTTTTTAGTTTTGTGCCTTTTATAATTTCAATTTTTAAGCAATAATAGTATTAATACTTGTTTGTATATTGTTTTTAGCTTTGTTGTACGCCACCCAGTCACTTGTTTGTGAGATGGGCGGCGATATAAATATGATGAGTAAATAAAAAATAAAAAATTACTTACTGGAAAAAAAAAACGAGTCAGGAATCATGGGCTGAGAAAGTCTTGACTCCCTAACTAGAGCTAACAAGAGGAGGCTTGCTGTGCATTTTTTGTCCCCTAATTTTTGCAGTTTTGTGTCTTGAAATGTAAATTAATCTTGGACCCAGTAGCGCTTCTTGTCTCCAAATCACAACCTATCAACTGGGAGGGGAGATAAGAACTTTTTTGCTTTACAGTTGTCGGAGGGAATCTGTGGTTGGCTTCACATTCTGTGCTAAGCCATAGCTTGTTCTAACTACATTAGATGAATAAACTACACATTGGATGAATAACAGTGGCTAGTTTCTCAAATGCTAAACCACACACCATTGCATGGCAGGGAAAAGAGCTAGTTTCACAGAGCAGATTGAACTGGAAGCAAACAAAGATCATCCTGGGTTAGCTTGACAGGTGAATGCTGTGAGTGATGAAATTCAAATATTGTGTCAATTCATGGTTTGCTTAACCACAGTATATTGAATAAACCACAATGTTGCCCAAAATGTAAGCAATAACAATAATGGAATAACAAATGGATGATTATATGCAGTCTATAAAATGACATCTGTAATTTAATAATTTTAAAAGTACAGATTAAAGAAAGTACTTTTTGTATTCCATAGTGGTCTGATGTATTGTTTTAGTGCTCTATAGAATGCCTGAGGAAAATGAACTAATTAGATATTGTCTTTGATTGCAAATTCATCTGGGTTAGAATAACAAAATGGTTCTAATTGATGATCTGAAAAGTGTTTCTTAAAATTACATATTAAATAACTACTGGATTCTACCAATTAAGTAATATTGTTGATGGTAATACATTAAAAAGTATAATTCAGAAACAAATATGGGTTGATGAATAAAATAAAGATGTACTGTGTTTTGGTTACAATAAATAAATGTTAAAACATAGTTGTTGGAAATGTGTGATTTATCTGTTTTGGAAAAAGCAATATTTTCTACTAATCAAAGGATGCAGCAAAATGTGTTACTATGGCAGAGATTTTATGATATTTTACAATAATATTTTATATTGTTTGTATTATAGTAGTGAATTCATTAGTAAATCAGTGACTATTGATAAGTATAAAATATAAGGTAGATTTTTTTTCTTTTTTCTTTCTTAGTCTGTATTTTTAGTTTGTATTTTTAATTTTTATTTTTTTTCTTTAAAGAGTGTCTTGTTGATTGTGTATGTATAAACTAAATACCTAAATACTAAAAAAAATAAATCATGGTCAGCATCTTCCTGTTTTATTAATTTTTTTTAAGTTATACATTCTTAAAGTTTGTACCATATCAGTCCTGACCTAATTCTTGCCATTCTTTAAAGAAAAATATTTATACCAAACTGTCTTGGATAATGTATTAGAATGCACATCCTGTTTACAGCAATCAGCTGTAGACATTTTATTCTGGGAAAGCATTTTTTTTTTTTTCTGCTCTTCAGCCAAAGTGTTTCCCAGAGTGGCTTACATTCAGTCAATAAAGTAAGGCAGTCTCTGTGCACATACTTAAAAATTCTAAAATATGTTCTGCAAAAAGAAAAAAAATTGAAAGGAAGGAGGAAACAAGCACATTAGGCCCATTTTTAAAATTAAAGGTTATGTAATTATACATCTGTGTACCTTCTTTGTTTTTGTAGCATATGATTAAACTGGTTTGTTCTTTGGACATTTTTATTTATTATATTCTAAATACTGAAAGACTTTGTTCAAATGTAATACCCATTAATTGCCAAGGAAGTGTTCTGTAAACCTAGTCAATTTGCTTATTTTGCTCTGGTAGTGCAGTTGCACTGTCTGGAGTTTTACGATCTAACTTGCTTTTAAAAAACAGTAGCTAAAATACCTGTTAGTATGAAAGTATACAAAACAAGAATGTAGAATCAGAAATTCAGTTTAATTCTATAACTCACTTGTTTTAAATAATCTTGCATGGGCATTCTGATTAAAGTGCAAGAAGCGTCTTTGCTGGATTAGATCATGTAGCCTCATTGAGGCCAAATTGGATCTGTGAGTGAGCAGTATATAAGCTTAGAATTTTTGGTTCCCATGGCGATATTGCCAGAAAAAAAAAAGAAAGAAAAACACCCCACAAAGCCCTCTTAAACTGCCACCTGACAATGTAAAATTCAGAACTTTTCCATAACAGCACATTTAATTTGTATGCAAAGATTCCCTTTCGTTGGTCTGGTCTCCTTGGATTCAGTGCAATAGCATGGGAGGGGTTATAGTAGTTTGGTGAGTGAGATGTTTCAAAGGTATTAAATATTTAATACCATCTTCATGCAGTAGATTTCCTACCAATGTATGAACTGATGTTTGTATTCAGCATGTCTTCAGTCTTATATATCCTCCTTTTGTATCAATGGCTGCTCTGTCACCAGTTTGAAAGAGTAATTTATTAAGAGTACATCTGTCCCAGCTTATTTTTAAAAGATCTATGTGTGGAAAAACTAGAGTAATCTGTACCCCTTCTCTTATCTCTTGGCAGATAATTATTGTTTTGTTGGTGTGCTGGTTTCTCTGTGAGGCTTTGTGCTGCTCCTGAGTCATCGCCTTCTTCCTGTGTTGTAGTGATGTAAAATTTTCTGAAATTTTGAAGCAATTAGGGGGAAAAATGGAAATTTTGGGAAGTGGAAATAGGAGCTTTGTCAACACCCCTCTCTTCCCCAGATAGAAAGTGGGGCTGTGGGTGATCTGCACTGGAATGGCAAAATGTGATTTGGAGTGGGTGCGGGTGCACGTGTAGTATCCGTCAGGAATCTCCTCAAACGTATATGCTAAGTACGCTATATACTCGCAGATAAGCTGAGAATTTTAGGTGCCAAAATGCACCCCAAAAACAGGTTTGGCTTATCCATGGATGGGTTTATCCCAGAGTGAATATGGTAATACTTTTTAAAAGTACCTGTATTTGCTGTATGTATTCGCCTGTAAGCCTATCTGCGGATAAGCTGACCCTTGAATTTTTAACTAAAATACCATGAAAAATGCGCACCTGTGGATAAACTGACCTGCATGTTTCATAGTATTTTGGTTAAAAATTCAAGGGTTGGTTTATCCGGGGGGGGGCTTATCTGCAAGTATATACAGTAAATGAATGCTACTGCTACCCCACTTCCAGCACAATGAGGTCAGCAGGTAAACAAGAACTCAACCATTAACTTTTATGAAAAGTCAGCAAGAGGAAGAAAGACCACGAGCAAAAGAGGACTGAATATTTCCTTCTCTTGGGAAAGTATCAGTGTTTCCACTTGGAAGGAAATGCATTCTTGTCCTTTTATTTGAGAGTTATGTTTTGTAGTTACTTCTTGGCATAGGAATTGTAGTGAGCTGATATTGTAACATAAAATTCGTGCTAGTACTGTTTGTGAAGTAATTTGGGGGGACAGTATATGAATACTTCTCTCAAATGCTGTATTTTTAAAATTTTATAATATATTTTCTCTATTCTAAACTAAGGAGATTTGGGGAAATTGAGGGAAAAATGGAATTTCCCTCTCCCATGTTTTTTCTATTTTTCGCTTGTACTTTCACATTTGTGGATGGGACTCAGTCCTCCTGCACAAGGAATATTGTGTTTGGTCTGCCTCAGCCAAGCTTCTCCGGAGGGCATTAGAAGAATGAATGATCACCACTGTACTTCTGAGCCTTTGAATTGCAATATTATGGTATTCTTCTTTGATTATTTAAGTAATATTATGTTTTTAGCTTATTTGTTTTTATGATGTCAGCTATCGGGAATTGTTTTCTGAGTCATACAGCATAAAAACATAATAAACAGTTCCATTTTCAACCTTATATTGTGGCTTCTTGCTTTTGGTTATCTTCCCTGTCACTTCTGTGCCTTTCTTAATAATAATTTAGGTACTAGGCAAAAATATTTCCATTTTTCCCAGACTTTTAAGTAATGGTAGACTTTTGAAAAGGATGATAGTTCTGTATTTTAGTGTCTGTTTGAAAGAAATGTTGCTGTGCTTTGAAGCTTTTAAAAAAAATTATACTATCCACGCATCTTGTTATTTATTCATTCAGCCATTATGGCATATACGTGGAAGTTGCAGGATATAAATTATGTACATAAAATACATAATAAATCACATTATGTAAAATGCAGGTACACTGCCTACTGAAAGTTACCCAGGCTACCCGATGTGACTGTTATAGTTTGACTGACTGAAAGTCTCCATCTATGGTGCCAGTGTTACTATTACAACATAGCAATACTGCAACAGAGGTATTTCTGTCAAGCCCAGATTTTCATACTGCCATTCCAGTGAAAATAGATTTTACTACTGTTTGTGCTTGTTTTATTTTGTAGACAAAACAGAATAGCAGCTTGGAATCTATCCTGGAATATGGTTGTTCAAACAAAATGCTGAACTGCATTCCAGGTTTGTTTTTTTTGAAAGATTCTGGAAGATTGAAAACCACATGCCTGAATGCTTGAAGTCACGTTTAAGATTACAATCCTATGCTAGCACTGATACAATTACCTGTAATCTTTAGAGTTAGAGTTGCACATATTTGTGACAATTCAGACTCTAAGCACTGTCAGAGGAAAAACCTTGTTAAACACGGGAGACAGACACACCAGAACATAAGTCACTTCAAAGTTCTAAAAGCTTTATTAAATGTTAGTTCAATAAGCAAGTAAAATTCAACCAATAGCATACAAGGTACTTACTTAGATTCACATTGCAATGAGGACCAGCTTGAGCAAGCGGTCAGGTAAGACAGCTTGACCAAGTGGCCCCGACCCCCTTGTTGCAATCCTTTTTGTCCTCAAAAACCGCAGACCACAGACATGACTCCCAGGATTTGCAACTGAATCATAACATCCTTGGTGCTAATTTTACCATACTTCCCTGTTCCATTGCTCCTGTCACACTCCTCCTATCAGCACTCTATTTTCCAGCTTCCTGTCCATGACTGAAAACTTTAGTTCACATAGCAATTTTATTTATTGCTCTGTATTTTATTTATTTACTTTATTGCTCTATAAGCTTGTTATATTTATATGTTACAATTAACAAAGGCCTTAAGTATTAATAAATCAGGTTTTTTTCCTCTCACAGCACAGACTATCTACTGTAGAAATTTAAAGGCATCTAATATCATGGATAAATAGGTAACATTACATATGTCTGTATATGTTACATTATTCAGATAGTAAATGTAATACAACATTTTGTCACAGAAGATAACTTTTTACAAGGAATTGTACAACTGAGCATGAACCTTTGATAATTAACCACAAAGTCAAAGTGTGTGTGTGTGTGTATTGGCTGGCAGTTATTTATTGAGAAAACCAACATACTTATGCCTTCATTGGTAATCAGCCGAACAGGAATGTTATCTAAATTACCCAACCTCTGGTTTCTTAACACTAAACCTCCCCTCTACTTGGTGAGCCTGCCGGATTCTTATTCTAGATGTGCATGCACCACAGTTGTAAAGGAGATATGAGGTATAGGCGGTGAGAACACAGAGGTGAGTAAGGTGGGAGTGGAGAGAGAAAGAATTTAAACAACCAGAACAGTTGGGCTAGATAACTTCCTTAGGGCAAATGTCTTTCTACAAATTAGCATTTAAAATGGGATATGCCTGCTATTATGGGGTGCTTTTTAAATAAAATGCCTATAGCATAGTAACAAATGTATATTTCTGTAGTTTACAACTTGAATGTCTGTAAACTGTTAATGGAATCCAGCAATAATGAACTTGGCTTGCATATAACCAGTCATTCATTCATATAGTTGTTACTACTGTCCTTCGTTGACCAGCCTGAAAAAGACCCATAGACCCTTATAGGCTTACCAGAATTTCCAGTTCTGAGTGTTCCATTGGTTTAATTTCATTTAACTTGACCTGATTTATTTAACAAATTCATATAGTCACCC
This sequence comes from Liasis olivaceus, assembly GCA_030867105.1. Classification (NCBI taxonomy): domain Eukaryota; kingdom Metazoa; phylum Chordata; class Lepidosauria; order Squamata; family Pythonidae; genus Liasis; species Liasis olivaceus. The sequence goes on from CM061351.1 coordinate 17,223,121, forward strand.
ATCTACTCCAGGAATTCTGGGCAACAGACAGAAATAAAAACATACCAACTATACAGATCCATTGAAAAGAAACTTGGTTGAAGCCTCTAAAAGTCACATTATCAGCTCATCAAACAAACCCCATCCATGCAAGAGCACCATCAACATTCAGTCTCAGTGCCGAGGGAAAGAACCAGATTTTCACAACCTTCCTTCACAGCTTTGATACTATGGTCACAATTTATATTTTCATACCTAAAAACCATGTCAAGCTGCACATTTCCCCTAAGTACAAAGATGAAAATCCATGTTTAATCACCCAGCAATGAATATTGAGAAATATTTAAGGTAGAAATAGGAGATCTTAATGAAGAATTTTGGGGAGATGATATGACCCAGAGCTTTCTTAATGCCCTCCAGATGACCCATAGACACATTGGCAGGGGATTATGAACTCTACAGTCCACATTAAGTTGAGGTAGTCTGTTATAGCTGGCCCCAGCAGGTAATATAAAACAGCTAAGAGGTCTGCACATATGAAAGCACGTTTCCCTATTATAGTTGCTTATGATTGGAATGAGAACACAATCCATGAATAGGAGACAGTTGGAAAAGAAATTTGATTTTTTAGAAGGTGGCTCGTCTTCCCAACCCAGTGACTCACACTTAGTCACTAATCTTACTCTTTACTCATCTGGAAATTAATCATAGTACAAAAGTTTACACAGAAATGTTGGCAGGCTTCACTGGATGAGGTTTACTACAGTGTTCCTCTGCTCTTTAAGTATTGGCATATCTCATCTTAGTCTTAGGTATGCTTTCAGCCTCAACTCTCAGATTTTAATGTGGAAATCATATGATATTTCCCTGAAATTAACTTAATTGAATATAATGGGACTTCTGAGTAAGTAATCTATAGGATTGCATGGTAAGTTTCTAAGCTAGCACTTACAACATGGAGGATCAGATCTGACCTAAAATCCAAATTAGTTGTTGGATTACTTGTGATAGTTCCATACTTTTGTATGGTCTGTTCTTCAAACGAAAATACTGTATAGGAAAATAACTTTATTCTTTTTTCATACCTCTAATTTCATATGACAGAATAGGTACTTGAGAAGCTGAGACTCTATATTGCCATAGACTTAACTGCTTATAAAAATGTGTAATATAAGCAAGCAATGCATGTGTCAATCTTTTTGTCATCTAGGAGGTATAGGAATAACTATGCAGAGGCAAGCAGTTCAGATTACTACCATGCCTCCAGTGTAATGCAAAGTATATGTCCTATTGGGGGAAGTGCTGCTTTCTCCAGTATGATCCATCTGGATGTATTAAGCTGCAATTCCCACAGTCTGGCAAGTGTAATCAGCATGTTGGCTGGAGGCCTGGGAGCTGTAGTCTACACGCCATACTAGGATGACTGCATTAGTGGCTCTAACAATCCTGATGTCAAATGAAGCCTTCAAATTGAACATTCTTCATGGTTTTCAGTTGCTGGTCAAAAGTGTAGGCTAGTCTGGGAAGTTGAAAATCATCCCAGAAAGTAACGGCAAACTATTTCCATATTTTTACCAAGGAAATTACATGGACTTATCACCAGGAGTTGAGCTCAACTCAAGAGTCTTTACTTTTTAACTTTTTAAAAGAAATCCACAATCTTCTTGACTGAATAATCTCCAGCTTTCTTTTGAATCAATCTTAAATTTGAATCACCTTCTTCCCTTTTAATGGAAAGATGTCAACCCAGCCCAGAAAAGTGGATAATTTGTCTTTCCTGTTCATTATACACAGCTGCCACATCAGTGGACCATTGCTCTTAGGGGTACTCATGATGGCCTTGGGGACTTCTCTGCTCTAGAAGTAGTCAGAAGAATCTCAGCAGCAGATGTGTTGGCTATTCTGAAAAGCAGAGCTCAGCCTTGTGTCCAGCTTGTGCTCTTTGTAAATGTCAGTTAACAACAGTATTTTTAACTCTGCAAAATATAAACTCTTGATGTGTTGCATATTATTAAAAAAGTAGGATTAAATAACAGAGAAATTTGCTGTAGTGTTTCCTTGGAATTTCCCCCCTCTCTGCCTCTACAGAGAGCAGTTATTTACAGATGCGTAAAAGCAACTTAGAAATGTGTTCCTCTTGAGTGAATGGATTCTTGAATATTCTTGAGGTATAGATACTCATGCTCCAAAGCGTAATGAGATACTGACTTACATTGAGTTAAACTATGGATTGTTTAACCATGCTTTATTAAATAAATTATAATTCGCTGGGTTCATTTAATATACTAAACCAAAAATATAAGAATTTTTATTAACCTGATTCATACTGTGCTATTGTAGCAGCTTATAGTTTAGTTCTCATACAGGTAGTCCTTGACTTACGACCATTTGTTTAGAAACCCTTCAAAGTTACGACAGTGCTGAAAAAAGTGACTTACGACTGGTCCTCAAACTTACGACCATCACAGCATCCGCACGGTCACGTGATCAAAATTCTGGTGCCTAGTCATGGGCATGTATTTACAACGGTTGCAGCATCCCGGGGTCACGTGATCACCAATTGTGACCTTCCCAGCTGGCTTCCAACAAACAAAATCAATGGCGAACTGCGCTTAACTGATTTGCTTAATGACCATGTGGTTCACTTAACAACCTCCACAAAATGTTGTAAAATTGGGTGCAGTCACATGATGCCTCGCTTAATGACTGAACTGCTTAATGACAAATTTTCTGGGTCCTTTTGTGGTCATAAGTCAAGGACTACCTGTAAATGCATATTATCTTGGGCTTGGTCTTTTAGCCCCATCTTGGGTGGGGCTCAGTTTGGGTGAAGGATTTTTTTAATCTATTGCATTTTACTGGTAATGAATATGTGTTTTACAGAAGAAAATGTTATAGTAGTGCCAATATGGAATTAAACCTTTGGTCTTAGGGCCCATTAAGACTTTAATGAATAAGTAGTGGTGGTGGAAAGACAGTATAGAATAATGTGGACATCTCAATGAAGAGTGGATTGAATGAGTGAAATAGCAAGTGGTAATCTATAATGATTAGGCATAACAGCAAATGACTGTTTGGAGTTACAGAATCAATGGCTGGTTTCAAATTCTGGCAGATGAGGCCCAATACTTCTGCAATAAACCAGGTTGGGTGAAGACCAGCCTAGGCTCTCAAACTTTACAATATAGTGACCCCTTACTTGGTGATTCTAGTCAGGAGTACATGGAATGGGGTGAGCCTTATGGATCTGGACTAGGGGGCATTTACCTTGGACAATGTAGGGAGGAGGGGTGGGACTATGAGGCTTGCAGATGCAAAAACAGATCACTGAGAATTTGTTCCTGACTTGGCTTGGAAAAGCTTTGCATGCTGAAGTTCCCTCCAAATTGTTACCTCCTCAAATTTGCTGACCGTTTGATAAGCCCTAGTTGCGGCAAGAGCATACAATAGTTTTTGAGTGAAAGAAAGTAATTGAGGGAAAGAGCTATGCTATTCCAAGTTTCCTCTCAGGTTAAATAGTCAACATGTTGTCCTGTCTGTTGTGTTCTATTACTGTTATTGTAGTGCTTAAAATTTCTTAAATGCAAACTTACAGTCAGAGACACACTGAATAGTGGAGAGATTAAAAAGGAAGTTTCAGGTATTCAGGTGCACATTCTTAAACTAGCATGGCTGATCCTAGAGTGACTGGATGGAACAGCTATTGAAGAAGAAATTTCTGGTAGAAAAACAACCAGATGGAAGTTGGTGAAATGGAGTGGCCTTTCCTGTCTGTCTGCTTCCTCATAAATTCACTCTCTTTTCCATTGCCCTCCCCCCACAAGTGACTGTTGCCCCAAACTCTTTGTTGTGAAATTTGAAGCTAGAGCTGCTAAGAAAACAGAGTGTACTGCATTTCACCATGCTTCAGTACAGTATCTCCATGGCTACACTTGTGTTTTCTGAGCTCAGTTTAGAAAGTTACCCCTTATCAGTCAGTATTAAAGTATGCTTTGGACTCAAATACATAATTGTATCTGAAGGGCACCAGTAAGAGTGCCTTGAATCTTCAGTGATCTGGGAATGGTGTTTCTACCAATCTTCAACACAAAATTGTTGGAAAAGATCTTCAGTGGAGGCTGTTTTGAGCATTGTCACTTTGAAGATGGTAGTGTCTCTGTTGTGAAACTCTCTCTGTGAGAAAACTTGAAAGTCACCAGCTGTTACTGTTTAGGGAGCTAGATTAAAATGTTGTCATTTCCCCCTTCTAGCAGGAATATGGGGTATAATTTTATTTTTGTTTAATAATTCCTGTTCTAACTGTAAATTATTGGTATGCTTATATTTTGCTTTGTACCTCTGATAAAGAGCTCTTACGCTTGAAAGGCAGGATAAAAATCTGAAGTAGGAATCAACCACACAGAGTGCTTTACTACCAGGAAAGATCTAGAAGCACCTTGCAAACTGCAGATGAAATACAGGGGAAAAAAAAGTAGGTGAAAGAGGACAAGGGGTGAGCAGTTAACATTTTTGTATTGTAACAGTGAGAGGCAATCTTGTAAGAGCACTAAGTGTATTGCCATTGTGTCAAATGTAAAGGCCTTATTTTTTGTAGAAATTCACACACTGCATTATGTGGCTTATTTAATTTTGGCTTAGCCTGTTGTGTGAACCCAGACATCAGAATTTGTAACCAAAGTTCATGATTAATGTTGTGCCAACCCAGCCAGTTGTGGCTTATTCAATAAATGATTCAATAAACATTGTGTAAATCCTGCCCATTCTCATCATAGCATGAACGTAGTTGTACTTTGTAAGGTTTTTGTTTTGCAGTTCATTAAGAAAATATTTTCTATAGGCGAGAAGAAATGTTACGTGGATCTCACAATTTCTTTTTTCCACATTGTTGATTGTGACTAGAATTCGTAATTGCTGATAATTGTGTTTCAGGGTTTTATATTGGGCTAGATGTTAAGTGGACGTTTCTGTTCCTCTTCTGCTTTGAGAACGGCTAATTTTAACCCTTGGGTTAATACCAATTAAACCAATATTGTTAAACCAACTGATGGCGATGCTGGTGGGCAAAGGCTCTTTTTTTTCCTTGACCCAAATGTGTTATTGCCTGGTAGAATGCAAAGGTATCTGTTCTGGGCATATGTTAGTCTGTCATGATTTTCAAACAAGCATAATTACATTTTAGTTCTTTCTCAAAGTCCTGCAGTTGTTGAAGCTGTCAAATGAATGATGAGTCTCTGCAGTATATTCACACTCATTGTGATATAGTGCACCGGTCTTGAAGATGGTTCTCATGTACTAAAGGGGGATATAAGTGTGTAGTCTTTGAAAAACTTAATCAGTGTGTTGTCCGTTTATCTGTTCTCCTTGGCTTATGTGCATTGTGAACATAGCAGAATCCTAGATCTTTTAACCACAAATTCTGTTCATTTAAAAACAGATTAGCTGTACTGGGCAGTTAGAAGAAATTCCAAAATAGTAGTAGGTGTTACCTTTGCTTAGGACCAGTTAAAAAGTAAAGAGCAACTTCTGGTCTTCCCCAGAAGTTCTTCAGGCTGGTGTTATTTTGGGAATTCTTGTGAAGGTTACCTACTGTATAATCTACAATATGCAACAGACTTACATGATCCAATTGAATGCTTTCTATTGAGCCATAGCATGAATGAACATTTGCATCTTTTGCAAGATTGTCCTGTAGTTCCTTGGCTGTCTAGTCCACCAGCAAACGAAGATAACACTTTGTTATGGATGGTTCCTGCAAGCAAATAAATGCCATTTTAATTTCAAGCCCCATTAGTAACAGACAACAGAAACAAAATACTATACCATTTCTGTAATGACCCTAGTGAAATCACAGAAATCTCTGTCCAGTAGTTTCATTTATAATCAGTGACTTGCAATCCAGGCTTGATTATTCTCTTCTCCCTCCCCAGCTGCTATAGACATATATTGACTGTATGTGTGCCTACTCCAAAGGTTTCTTTTTATAACTTTACTTTTTCTTCCCAGAGTTAATTGTAAACATTGTTGATTTGTGCCTGGCATTTTAATTTCACTGTGGCTGCTGGGGATGCTGTGTCAGATGCTGGATAGTAGTGCCGAACCAATCTGTCTGGGTAAGCTAGTTAAACATGAAAGCAAGTAATTTGGCAATATGATATGTGGATGTATTTTTATAATATGCTATTGGTATGCACTGTTTTCGAGTCATAACTAAATTGGATTCACTTATCACTAAGCCACAGTTTGTTTTAACTCTGGCTTTTTTGAGTAAGCAATAATATCTGAGTATGTCAGCTTCCCTCCCCCCTTAAGAGCTGCCCCTGGCTATTAAAAGTTTGTCCACCCCTGTGGTAGGGAGTTACAGATTAAGTTCTTTTTTTAAAATCCCATTCTCCTGGTAGTAAGGTCCTCTCAAGTAAGTACATTCAATGGGTCGGATAAGAGTTTCCTTGATGGCTTTGGCAGCTGCTGAGTTACGGACTGTTTCATATTGTAAAAAAGCCCTTCTCTTCCTCACTGGCGTGAGTGCCAAAGAAGGTACATTTTTTTGTAGATGGCTGCATCTGGTGTAATAACAAAGATGTTAAGCCTCCGGGTGACATCATGGATCATTGTTTTCTTGGCAACAGTAAATAAATGTTTTGCCATTTCCTTAATCTATCAACTTCTCAATTTCCCAGGCTAGAATAAAGCTCATGTCTTCTCTGGAGGTTTCCTATCCTAGCTCTGTTCTGCTTTGCTTTTGAGCCAAACAAAATAACGCTGCACTGCCAGTTTATTGTCCTGATGTGATTAGTGAAATCCTAAGTTTGTTTGTAGGTTTGGTAATAAACTAAAATTAGAATCACCTAAGAACTTGGGACCTAAGTTTGTATGGCACAATGCAGTAGGAAATAAAGGACAAGATGAAGAAAATAGAAAGATGTATTTTGATTCAAGCAGGAATTTGGTATTTTGTAAAGAATTTTTGTTAGCCTTTTAATGGCTGCAAAGATTTAATACAGTAGTGTGGGAAAACTCTGAGCAAAATATCCACAAACTGAACTGTGAACTTTAGTGTTTTCGCATGAAGAAAATATGTTAAGTCAGTTTATTTTCATAAATTATAACAGTCAAGAATTTAGCCTTCCTTCATTCTGAAATCTGGATGCTTAAGGGCAGCATTCTTTGTTGTTATTAATACAAATGTATGCACAGACAGGCATAATTCTTGAGAGGTTCTTTGGCTTTCTGTTACATAAGGGCATGACTCTGGAACAAACTAATTTAGGTTAAGCCCATTGTCCTATATCTTGTGGTTGAATTATGTATTATGGAATTCAGTGAACTTACATTAGGCTTTTTAAACATGCAGCTTTTAGGGAGTCAAAATGCCAATCAAATCTAACCATTCTGGGCTAAAGGTAAGCATTTTTCTGAGACATGTTCTATCATCTTCCCAATCTCTGTCTCCTGTCTTCTCCCTTATTTTCTCTAAGGCTTCAGTTTGTAAATACTCCTTCCCTGCCTCTGCAGTTTTAATTGTGGAATTTATACAGGGGTAAACACATGGTGGTATACTGTCACGTGCGCTATAATATAGCATTAAATTCCAGGCAATTACATTGTCAGCCACAACACATTCATTTGTATTGAACTAACACTGAAAATGTGTATCTCATCATTTTTTGTCCTTTCCTCAATGTTAGGTAGCAAGATTTGTGGGGGGGAGGTCTTACATAAAATAATTTGAACATAGAAGGGTAAGATAAAACTCTGTCTGATGGTTTGAATATATTTTTTCTAGTACATAGACATTATCTACAGATGGATGGACCAGTTCTGTCAAAGATACAGGTGAAACTCGAAAAATTAGAATATCGTGCAAATGTTCATTTATGTCAGTATGGCAACTCAAAAGGTGAAACCAATATATGAGATAGACGCATTACATGCAAAGCGAGATATGTCAAGCCTTACTTTGGCATAATTGTGATGATTATGGTGTACAGCTTATGAAAACCCCAAATTCACAATCTCAGAAAACTAGAATAGTGTGAAAAGGTTCAATATTCTAGGCTTAAAGTGTCCCACTCTAATCAGCTAATGAATCCATAACACCTGCAAAGGGTTCCTGAGCTTTTAAATGGTCTCTCAGGCTGGTTCAGTAGGAATCCCAAGCATGGGAAAGACTGCTGACCTGACAGTTGTGCAGAAAACCATCATTGACACCCTCCATAAGGAGGGAAAGCCCCAAAAGGTAATTGCAAAAGAAGTTGGATGTTCCCAAAGTGCTGTATCAAAGCACATCAAGAGAAGGTTATGTGGAAGGGAAACATGTGGTAGAAAAAGGTGCACAAGCAGCAGGGATGACCTCAGCCTGGAGAGGATTGTCAGGAAAAGGCCATTCAAAAGTGTTGGGGACTTTCACAAGGAGTGGACTGAGGCTGGAGTTAGTGCATCAAGAGCCACCACACACAGACGGATCCTGGACATGGGCTTCAAATGTCGTATTCCTCTTGTCAAGCCGCTCCTGAACAACAAACAAGGTCAGAAGCGTCTTACCTGGGCTACAGAAAAAAAGAACTGGTCTGTTGCCCAGTGGTCCAAAGTCCTCTTTTCTGATGAGAGCAACTTTTGCATCTCATTTGGGAACCAAGGACCCAGAGTCTGGAGGAAGAATGGAGAGGCACACAATGCACAATGCTTGAAGTCCAGTGTGAAGTTTCCACAGTCTGTGTTGATTTGGGGAGCCATGTCACCTGCTGGTGTTGGTCCACTGTGCTTCATTAAGTCCAGGGTCAACGCAGCCGTCTACCAGGAGATTTTGGAGCACTTCATGCTTCCTTCTGCAGACGAGCTTTATGGGGATACTGACTTCATTTTCCAGCAGGACTTGGCACCTGCCCACACTGCCAAAAGTACCAAAAGCTGGTTCAATGACCATGGGATTACTGTGCTTGATTGGCCAGCAAACTCGCTTGACCTGAACCCCATAGGGAATCTATGGGGCATTGCCAAGAGAAAGATGAGGGACATGAGACGGAACAATGCAGTGGAGCTGAAGGCCGCTATTGAAGCATCCTGGTCTTCCATAACACCTCAGCAGTGCCACAGGCTGATAGCATCCATGCCACGCCGCATTGCGGCAGTCATTGCTGCAAAAGGGGCCCAAACCAAGTATTGAGTACATATGCATGCTTATACTTTGCAGAGGTCCGATATTGTTCTATTTCCAATCCTTGTGTTATTGATGTCATGTAATATTCTAATTTTCTGAGATTGTGAATTTGGGGTTTTCATAAGCTGTACGCCATAATCATCACAATTATACCAAAGTAAGTCTTGACATATCTCGCTTTGCATGTAATGCGTCTATCTCATATATTGGTTTCACCTTTTGAGTTGCCATACTGACATAAATGAACATTTGCACGATATTCTAATTTTTCGAGTTTCACCTGTATCTTCGTATACTTATACACACCCAGGCTGTAATACTTTAATAAATTTTTAAGAATAGGTATTCATCTTGATTATCATGTTACATTTGCACATTATACCAAGCCATAGTTTGTGTAGTAATTAAAAAGTTACATTTGTATGGCATACTGCAATGTAAACTGGCCAACTACATTTTAGCCTGGCATATTGTGTAAACACAACCCTGTAATTAGTGTATGGTTTAGTCTTTTGTAAGAATGCAGCAAATTAAGTTAATTTAGTAAATCATAGATAACACAGTCTGGTTTACATGTATCATTAAGTCCTACCCCATGGGCTATAAACCACAATAGCTGAGTTTGCTGATCATGGTAAGTCAAAAGAAAGTAAATAATATAATGGCTGAATGATTTGGCTTGTTTCTGCACAAACCAAAAAGCAGTAGTACATAGCTTAATGTTCATCTTCTTAGGATCAGCTTGATTGCAGTCCTATATGGAGCTGTTGGAAATCACTTCAGATTGCATAAGTTACAGGTTACTTTTAATTAAAAGCAGTCTATTTTTTAAAATGAATAAATAAAAGACTTTGAATTTTAATGAAGGTCTTGAGCTGGAATTAGAATTATTTTTAAAATAAAAGTAGGGTAGATTTTGTTGAATAAATATGTTAATAAAATTGCACATTATTTTCTACTAGGGGTAGACAAGCTGTGGCGTTGGAGATGTTTCGAAATAACAACTCCCTGCATCCTTCAATGCTAACCCTGCCGCCCTGGGTTCTGGGGACTCTGGCTCACAATGGCCGCAGTTCCAGCAGTCGCCTTTCCCGCTTTCTTCTAATGGTAGCCCCCTTTATTTCCAAGAGCAAGAAGAGCTGGTGGACTACCCTAATCTTTAAGCAGATGAGCACGTGCTTTGAAAAATGTCTTGGAAATCATTTTCCTTCGATCTCCATATATATCAATCATTTAATGTCCATAATTAAATGTGACTGGAAAATGAAAACCAAAGCATGGTTTAGTATTGCATCAAAAGGTATGTTACCAGGGGCCATAGATACACCTCCTCATCTTGATTGCAGCCCTTTAAGTTCTCTAGCAATTGCTACTGAATTATAATATTAAAAGATTAAAAGCTTGGAGATTGTTAACTGTTTTAAACTACTTGTATTTATATGTAATGCATATATATTTGAACACATATTTATATAAACACATACTTCTATTTATCTTTATATGTATAAATGTGTGTGTGTGTGTATCTCAATATATCATTATATTTAACTTTTAGTGAAATAAAATGTAGCTTTTATGTTCTTATTCGCTACTTTAAATGGGCTCTACTCTTTTGGGATTACTGTTCCCAGCAGATGAAAAGCCACATGCAGTTTTCATCCTGAAAAATGTGAAGCCCTATTGTTTGTAATAAGTAAGAACTGGTTTCAGGCTCACATACTTTCCTCTTGTATGGATACTTCTTCCTTATCCATTGTTTCTGCTTGATTCTGGTTTGCAGGCATGTGTGTAGTAGTTAAAGTGTTGGATCAGGACTTAGGAAGCCCTGGTTCAATCTTTCCTAAACCCTAACCCATAGAAACTCAATGATTTTGAGATCCTCCCTCTCCCCCCCCCCCCCAGCCCAACCTATCTTGCAGAACTGTTGTTGGGAAAAATTGGAGGAGGGAGTAATGTGTACAAATCATGAGTTCTGAAGGAAAAGTGGGATATAAATCTAGCAACAAATAAATAACTGGGGATAATGATTTAGGTCTTTCCTGTGAAATTCATAGAAATTCCAGTAGAATGTTGATTGTCAAAATCCATGTTGTCTGGTTTTGTTGACATCTGGCTCATGAAGCATTGCACACAGTGCACGTGAATTTCTTTTTTATGAGCAGCTCTCATGTGGTTGGAAAAATGCCTTTAAAAGTTAGTAGTATTCCGTAGTGTCATCAAAGCTTTATTTTCACATGCCTTTTTCTTCAACTTGGCCAATTTTTCCCATTTTGCAATCAGTATTTTAACAATAGCAGCAAGTAACATATGTTTTTGTTCTCTTTTGCTCAATATAATGCTCCTGTCTCTCTAGGACAGAAGAACTCTGTGCCTATTGCTGTTGTGATGACTGTCCTAGCATTCTTTCCTGCTTCTTTTAGCAATTGACTTGCTCATGGCCTGCAGTGACAAGGTTGAGTTCTTGCTAAGCATCTTTAAAAGCTTTATGAATAATAATAGTAATAATGGGCTTCCCCATACATAATTCTATAGGTAGCTATTCTGTAATTATTTTAAATGATCTTTGGATTTACAGTTCTTAATAGTTCCTGCAAATTGGACTCTTGGCTCATAGTAGATAAACATTATCTAGTGTAAGTGGAATAATTAAACCTCTGGGACGCATTATCGCGGATCATATGTGGAAAGCTGAGATTAGGTTGAACACAAACTGAAAGAGTAGTTTGAAAAACCCAAGACATTAGCATTGTACTTGCAGCCTCACACCCATCCTGAAAGGAAGGCTGAAAGATTGTGTGAGGCTCAGTTCATGTTCCAGAAGAAATGCCCTCTAGGCAGTTTTGCAGTTTTCTCTGGAGCAGTGGGGTGGGCAGTTAGCCACTGGCAGTCCTCCTGCCCTCCTCAGTTCTCATGCAGCTAAGCTAGGGCACCATGTGTCTTCGCACCATTACCCTCCACTTCCTAGTTTTTCCAAGAAGCAACTTGGTTGCTCCCCCTGCACAGTGGACTGTTGAATTTTTCCTCTTGGCTTCCTTGATATGAAAAGCAAACTAGCCCAGTGATGTGGATCAGTTGCTGAGCATGTAAGGGGCAAGGCTGCTGGCTGGGTGAAAGAATCAGAAATGAAGTCCTTATACTATAATTCACTAACAATTCCTGCTCTCTTATTTCTCCCACCACCCCATATCATCCTTTGAGTTTCTTCCCTCACCTGTTTCAAAGGTTTGAATTGGAGAGTTTGCGTTCATAGCTACAGACTGACTAACCATTTTACATTTCTATCCCTCATTGGTTCTGACTAATGGACAGGATAGTTTCTAAGAGCAGGGTGCTTAGGTAAAACGTTTCCAAGATGACAATTAGAAGAAAAAAAATCGTTGTACTGATACTGCCTATAGCCCATGAGTGTGGTGTGTTAAAGATTTCCTACCTTACTGGAGCAAATAGGTGTAGGTTGTGCAAAATTGTAGGGCTATCTTGGGAGGGTCTGAGCAGTTACTTGGAAAGCTTTCCTGGATTGCAAAGAGGCTGCAGCTATTTTGCCATTTTGAGGAGGGGTCCTTTTCTTACACCAACTCACTTTACAAATGAATTGCAAAGCTCCATTAAGTACTTTTCTACTAGTTAACAAAACACAGCCAGACATGGTAAAACGTACAAGTGGCATAGAGAGCAACCCAACAAATGGAGGAAAACTGGCTGTCTTCCCATTGCCTTGGTCTTCCTGATTGAGCCTCTCCATGTTCTCTCTTAGTGCTCATGCCAGTGCTTCTTTTGCTTCTTGTTCACAGGATCATAAAAATAGTTTAGTGATAATAGGGCAGTAGGTTCAGTTCTAAACATGGAATCTCAGAATTCGAAGAGATCACTTAGGCCATAGAGTCTAGCCCCATGTTAAGTACCGAAGTCTAAATTAAAGCATCCCGATCCAGTTCTTGAACCTATCCATATCTAACTGGGAATGCGCTAGGAAAGATGAAACTTACTATCATACTATGTTTAAAATGCAGTCCTCACATGAGGCTGGGTTACTTGTGGGACCATCTTTCCCTTGTTGAATCTATCCATCCTGTTAGATCTAGCAGGAGAGGCATTCTCCAGGTCCTGTCTATTATGGAATATCATCTGGTGGGACCCAGGAAGAGGGCCTTTTCTGTCATGGTACCCGTTCTCTGGAACATTATTCCCCTAGAGATTAGACTTTCCTGACCCTGTGGCTTTCCATAAGGCCTTGAAGACCTGGTTTTGTTACTGAGCCTGGGGCCCTGGGTATGTGGTTGAGTTCATATCATAGTTATGTTAATTGTGTTCGATGGTTTTTATCTGGGCTACTGTATAAGTTGTTTTTTTTTAATATTTTCATCATTCACTGTTAGCCACCCAGAGTCATGTATCTGATGCACGATTGTATAAATTGAATAAATGAATAAATGTCACCCTTTATTCTGCAGGAGGCACATGAGGTATTCTTCATATAGCCCTCCAGACCTGTAGTAGAGAGTTATGTTCAGGATTATGTATATTTAACTGTTTCTCTTCCAGTCATGGGAAGGAATTAGAAGGAGTCTCATTTATTTATCACATTTTTATTCTGCTTTTTCTCTGAAATCTCAGAGAAATTAGGTGTCCCCAAGTTTTACCTTCACAATAATTCTCTAAAGTAGGTTGGACTTAAAAGTGATTGGTCCAAAGCCGCTCGGTTCACTTCAGGATGGAATTAAAACTTGAACCTGAGTCTCGCCAGTCTAAGTTTAACACTTGAACAGCTATGCTACACTGCCTGTCATTGTCCCCAGATTTTACAGAGGTAGGAAGGTTACAGCCCAATCAGGCTGTGTGGCTGATAAATTAGAGGGAGAGCCTATTCATATGGAGATAATATTGTAGTGAATAAAGGGGATGGCCTTGAAGGATAGAGGGAAGATCCACTATCAAGGCAACCATGAGATAAACAAAACTTAAGCTTAGGCCAAAAGTACAGTCTGGGAAAACACCTCAGCCAGCACCCCACCCTCCCACTCCAGTTCTCATGAAGAAAAAAGAGGGAAGAGAAGTAGCACATTCAGATTTGTAAGATTCTGTTACTGTAGCTGTTCTAATGAAAGTAGCTTTAGGTCTACATGGTGTCTGCTCTACCTGATAGGGATGACATTGACACAGAACTGTCTGGTTTTTCTCTGGCAGTTAGGCAAAGGGTTTCTTGCAACTTTTTAGAACTCAAAACAGGAAATGGGAAGCACATGGACGTTAGAAAAAAAAAATGGTGAACTGCAGGCATGTTACCCATTCATTTTTTGTTTCTGATTCTGTAATAGATTCTCTCACTGTGTTTGCAACCTTCCTTTACAGTAAATGGAAAATGAGCATGCTTATAATATAAAAAAAATGTTGAGTCTGCATACCAGGATTAGTACGAATTTCTAAATGCAGCAAACATCTAAACTAGGCCAGCACAACATGCAGCCTGCCAGGCAGCCTTATACGGCCCGCTGGTGTTTTTTGAAAACTCAATAAATCCACTGCCAGGTTGTCCAATGCTGTCACCCCAAAAGACATGCTGCCGAGGGCCTGTAAGCCTCACCAGCAGCCCCAGTTCCTTTGCTGATCAGTGCATCCGCTATTCCTTTGTGGCCTGCGATTAATTTATCAGTATGGCCCTTTCTGTTCTATGAATTGTGCAGCCTGTTTAAGCTGCCTTAATTAATCCATTTCTTTTATATAAATGATTGATAAATATTGAAATCCTGGGACTGGGACATATTAAAATAATATTTGGATGAATGCCTCTGTTGTGACTGAATTGTGTGAAAATGCTGATAGAACATGAGAACAAACCTTAAAGAAACTAAACTTTTTCCTTGCCAGGAAATGTAAATTAAATCCTGTAGGTTTCTCAGAAAGCTTAAGCAATAAGGGATGTGAATTAGCAGAAAAGAATTGCTTAAATGGGAGCAGGCTGACTATTGGCTATTTTAGCACCAACTTGCAGGTTAAAGCATCCTGTATTAAGTAAAGTGGAATGATAACTGAATGCAGATTGTTTAAGTCATATGTAAACCGGTTAAAGTAATCAAATTTGCATTTCACCAGGCAATGCAAAGGAGGAAGGCTTTGCAAAGCTTTCTGTAGAACTAAATACCACTGCATTTCTTTTCAATAGGAATAAATATAAGAGGTATGCATTCATTTAGATGGCAAAATCGACACAGTTGCGTAAAGTTTGGGCATAAGGAATGTTTCTGCACTTCAGAACATTTTAGATTCTCCAGAAATAAACAGAGGGAATTAGAGTTCAGGTAAGCGAGGGGAGAGAAAATGCTTATCTGTCTGATACCCCTCTCTCCTGAAGAGGCCCTTCAGAGTATAAAATAAAATACAGTGGTACCTCGCTTCACGAACGCTTCTGTTCACGAACTATTCGGTTCACGAACAGCTCTGGTTGCAAAATTTTGCCTCCGTTCGTGAACTCCGCATCAGGTTACGAACAGGATCCGCGGCCATTTTCCCTCCCGTGACACGTGGTCGCGGCTTCCTGTAGGGAGGGGGACTCTCCCTCCAAGCAGTAACGGCCTCCCCACCCACCTTCCTGTCCTCCACGCCAGAAGTCGCGCCGAGCAAGGTTAGCTTTCTCTCTCTTCGTACTGTACTTTGTTTCATATTTTTGTGGTTTTAAAAAAAAACAACATATGGTTCAGAACGGATTAACCATAATTACATTGAACCTTATAGGGAAATTTGATTCGGGACGCGATCAAAAATCAGTTGACGACCAAATTCGTAGGGGTCAGAACGGATTAACCATATTTACATTGAACCTTATGGGAAAATTTGATTCGGTTCACGACCAATTCGGTTCGCGACCAGAGTCGCGGAACGAATTAAGTTCGTGAACCGAGGCACCACTGTACTAGTAAAATGTACTACAACATACAAATGAAAAATGTATTGGCACATATGCACTGGATCATAACAGAAACAGAAAGTTTGGCAGCATAAAAATTTTCCTAGTTTTCTATATTCTGCCTGATAGGGTTGCAGAATCCTGTCAGCTCTGCAGCGGAAGGCTCTCTGGAACATGGTGTGAGAAAATAAATTGGTCACTGTGGTTTAGATACATGGAATTATCTGTTTGTCTTTTTTTCTTACAGCTTTATTCAAAGTAGTTCTGGTATAGCATCTCAAGAATCCTTATGAGGAATGCAGTGAGGTAGATCAGCATTACATCAGGCCTCTTTTACGGATGTGAGTCAGTGTGGTTTGACCAGTGCTGATGAGGTTTAACCATCATCTTAAGCCATAGTATGATTGTTTGCTTTTAGGTTGGGTGAACCTAGCCAGTCTTGTTTGTAAACCATGATTTGTTTTGTAATCTAGCTAACCACTTGTGGTTTATTTAATAAATAATAATTAAAACAAGGCAGACACAGAATAAAGCCCATGTGGATCCATATCTTCCTCTAATTTTGAGCTGACAGAGCATGCAAAGCCATGTCTGGTCACTGGGTATATGGAGCATAGAAAAATTCCTGTGGGCAGTGAGATAAGCCCATGTGCCTCAGTCTTCTTCCCATATTCCAAGCTAGTGCAAAGCTGAAGAAGACCCTAGGACTTTGCCCAGCAGTGTGTCTGGGGAAGAGGCAAGGTTTCTCCTTGTCCCCTATAACTCTAGACTTGGAAATAATTATGTTTGGCTACTTTAGTTAGTATGTCAAAAAAGGCAGGTGGTATAGTGCCATTTTATTCACAGCAGAAAAACATTTGTAAGGCCAAATAGATTTCTTTAACATATGGAGGACACACAGCATCACTGAGAAATACACAGAGCTCTTTTTTTAAAAAAAAAAACATTTTTACAACAAAAAAAATAATTCTTAGTGAGATTTATATGTGATTCTCAAACATTTATGCAACAGGGAAGACCAAGACATCCCTTCCCAATTAATTCAGCTCTGTTTGCCAGCAATGAGCAATTGGGCTGTCCTGATCATCATCCTGCCAGCAAGGCTGAGAGGCCATCACTTCCTTTCTCACTTCCTGATGGTTTTATTTTTATTTTGTGTTTGGGTGGAGTGAAAAAAAGTAAAGGAGTATCTTTCCATATGGGGTTGGCACCACCATGGAATACATCTGAGAGAAGTATAACCATCATCATCCATTTCTACTCTTTCTCCATAGGTTTTGTTTGATGTAATGTAGCTTATTTTTACTAAAGAACAATAATTTTTTTCAGTTCTGTTTCTTTTTCTTCATGCTTCATTGTTTTTATACTGACTTCATCTTCTTAAGGCTTCCCTTTTTCCTTTCTTGCTCTCAGTATTTATTCTTTCTGTCAGTATTATGGGCAAGTATATCTGTGATTAGTTCCCTTTTTCGTGCAGTATTCTTATTGGGTCTTCCTTGAACCTCCCTCTTTAGTGGCTCTTAAAACTCATTGTCTAAAGCAATTATGTCTCTGCCTTTGAATCAGAGACCACAATCACCAAAGCAAGAGACTGTAGGTACAGAGCTATGCTGGCCTATGGTAGCAAAAAATGAGAAGGTGTCTGGTAACACCTTTTCAGACTAGTGCATTTTATTAAAAGTCATAACTCAGGAAAACTTATGCCTTTTAATAAAATGTATTAGTCTAAAACGGAGCTACCAGACACTTTCTCATTTTTTGCTACTATAGACTAACATGGCTCTCTGCCTACAATCTCTTGCTTTGGTGATTGTGGTTGAGCGGGATTAGATTTTATCTTTTCCTGCGTACATTGATAGCTGGAAATCTCACAACATTGTTGGATGTAAAACAAAAACAAAAACCTCTGCCCCCTTCTGATAGTATCATGTCATTGCCCTTTAGTTAGTTTTTAATGTATTTTCACCTACTGTGGATTACTTGGAGAGGAGATTTGAAAAGAGATGTTGTGATTTCTTTTTGTTTCTGGTACAACATGAACTACTTATTTAGTCTGCACAAATTAACCAGTTGGATTTTCAAAAATATGCATAAATAACTGATTTGGACAATTGGTATTAAAAAGACAAAAGAAAGCTCTTCAAGCAAGTAGAACAACTTTTCTTCTTGAGGTAGCTAAACCTGGTATCTTCCAAGTGGTTTGGTCTGCTGCTCCCATAAACTCCACCTAGAAGTTTTAGTCCATAATGTTAAGTGGGTCCCAGGTTGCCTATCCTTGTGCTGTAAAATAGAGCAGCAATGATTGTTTAGCAGGAGACATAAACTGACATTACTTTTTCAACAAGTTTTTGAACCCATTAGTTGCTCTGTAAAGATCAGAAGTTACAGCAGTTGCTAATAGCCCACACCTGTTGAAGGCAGCTCCTATTGTCATATCCCTTGTAAACTGGTACACTTGTTTTATCCCCAGTTTTGCCTCTAAAGAAGTTAGTGTGGGTTGGTAGCTTTGTCAGTCTGTTAGTCCCCCAACCCCTGCAGAGACTCCTAGACATTTGTTTATATAGAAAATTACTTTGAAACAAATGTTCTCAAAGGAACAGTAAACAGAACAAATAATAAAATATAACCAGGTTAATAAACAAATAAAGCAATAAAAAGCAACACAATTAAACTTATATGAGCTTAAATAGTGAGCCCAAACATGATCACATAGGTCTAGGATTCTAACACAAGAATTGTTCATCAGTACAATTAAACAAGTTGGAAATACTAAGACAAATAAAACAACTGGTGACAAAAATACAGTATATGAACTCCAATATACTCATGAATAGATTTTTGCTTATGTGATGCAGTGTCCAACCAGAAGCTTTTCTGCATTCTTAAGATCTGTTCTAGAAGTCTAGGAGCCAACAAGAATATTTTGCAGGAGGTTACACTGCTTAGATTTCATCATTGTAGGATAATTAGATTTTTAGTATAATTTTAATAGGGTTCACCTTTTAAATCAGTGGGGTGTGATAGAGCTATTGCAAAGAAAATGACTATAGCAATCTTAAAGGCGTTAAAAAGTATACAATAACATGTAAAAAGTTACTTTTGATATGAAATTAAAATTGTAAACATGCCTCAGTGTTGATCTTTCAAATGTTGGAGATGTTTTGATAGGTAGTTAAGTAGATTTAAACAAAGCCATGCAAGTGAGGGTTCAGATTGCACAAAGCTGCTCTTAGACCAAAGTAATAAATGAAAACTGTATCCTTTTCCTAGAGAGAAAATTATTAGGTATGAGACATGCCTTACATCTTCATTCATATGTTATAATTCAAGTGATCCAGGCCACACAGGGTCCTTGGAGAGTAGATGAAAAGATTGTGGACCGATATTTGTTTATCTTGGCAACGTTAAACACAAATATTTAAAAAATGCTAAGTGCAGAGTTTACAGATTCTCTAGTCCTCAAATGATTGGCAGGTCTGCAGTCAGTATAATCAATGTTTTATTGAACTATGTTTAGAACTTGAAATGACTATAGATACCTAATGAAGGAAACCGTGGCTTGCTTTGCCAGTCGCAGATGGAAATTGATGATATCTTGCTTCAGAATCAGGCCTACAAACACACTCTCTTGCTTCCCTTTGCTACCAATATTAATAGCAATTTTTTGCCTCATTTGTTGTCTATCTTGTCTCAGCCTCTAGATCAGCTTTCTTAAACTTGGACACCATCCAGATGTATGAACAACTCCCAGATTTCTCAGCAATGGTCGTACTGCTTGGGAAACCTGGAAACTGAAATCCATACATCTGGGGGATTTCAGGTTGGGGAAGGCTATTCAGATTTACTGGTATTTAATTGTGGATGAAGATAAGAGATGAAGGGATAAAAGGAATATTTTTTTAACGATTAGGTTTGCAAGTGCTGAAGTCAAGAAATACAGAAGTTGGTTTGTGCACCAGCTGAAAACTGCATTTCCTTGCATAGAATGTACACCTTCTCTCTCAGCAGAAAAAAACGTTTTTCCTATTTGCATATTCAGTCTGTCAACAGTAATGCTTCCTCCTTCAAAATAATTCTTACGGCTATAAAATGTTACTTTAAAAGGAAATGGAGTGCTTCCTTCCTTTCTTAGCTTCTTAGTTGTGTTCTGTTTCAACTGTTTGTTTTCAGTACTAATGATTCTGAAAACACATTCCTGAATACATGACCATCAGTTGTGAGTGACATTCTTTTCAGCTGAAATATAATCAGAAGGTTTAAGAACATTATGAATATTACAATTCCAAAAACATATAACAATTTGTTCCATGTTCTTAGATCTTGGGACCCCAACATGGTGTTCAGGGACCCCATTGTGCCTACAGATATTCCCCTTTAAAATTTAAAAAACAAAAACTTTGAATTAAAAAAAAAGGGAAGGTGGCAAACTGCAAAGCAAATCACCAGCCTCCAGTACTGAAGTTTTCAAGGGAGTAGATGCTGAATCAAGAAGGCACATCTGCCTCACTATATCTAGGAGGTTAGTGGACCCTGCAGATTTCTTAAAAATTAAAAATTAATACTGGGTGCAGCACACTGCTTTGTTGAAGGCTATGTTTTTGAAGTTAGAAGTGTGCAAAACGTTGCGAGGTTAAAGTGTTCCAACCTCAGAAGTGTCCTGATATTGTGCTAATCTTACTAGAAGTACTTTGTTTTGCAATCAAATAATCTTGTTTTTTTTTAAGTTTAGAACTCATCTGATAAGGTGGGAACGATGTTGGAATACTTTTGGTAGCCTGGAATGGGGTATTTCAGAATTG
Source organism: Liasis olivaceus (assembly GCA_030867105.1). Lineage (NCBI taxonomy): Eukaryota > Metazoa > Chordata > Lepidosauria > Squamata > Pythonidae > Liasis > Liasis olivaceus. Next base: position 17,243,957 of record CM061351.1, read on the forward strand.
GAACATTTTAACCTTGAAACATGTGCCCACCAGCCATAAAAGATTAGAGATTCCTATCTTAGGTCTCTTAAAACCCTCAGGCTAGTTGGGAGAGTTGCACACATTTCACACAATTTTTTTTCTTTCATCAAAAGACTAAGAAAAAGTTTATTGCATTTAGATAAGGAGGGGAGAGGAGAGGTAATGTGGTTTGCTCTCCCTACTAGAGAGAGGAATCTATTTTCTCACCTTATGGGAGCAAGCAAATCTTATTATCTTTTAGACCAGGATATTGGAATATGGCAAGGGTCAGCCTGATAATTTGGTCTGGATTAATTGTTTCCTAGTTGATTGGCTACATCAGAGGGTTTCTATTTTGGAATCTCAACAAGATTTTGAGAAAGTAACCAATTGAACACTGTGTTGTATATCTTTACAGAACCAAGCCTAATGTGGAAAAAACTTTGCTTTGTGAATTTCCTAATACCCTATAAAGCTGCCAGATCTAGTGGCCATACAGGTAGTCCTCAGCTTATGTCCATTCATTCAGCGACCATTCAGAGTTATGGTGGTGCTGAAAAAATGGATGTACAACTGGTCCTTGAAGTTCCAGCCATTGCAGCACCCCTGTGGTCACATGATTTTAATCCAGGTGTATGGGTGCCTGGCTTGTGATTACAATGTTGCAGGGAGCTGCAGTCATGTGATTGCCATTTGCGACCTTTCTTGCCGGCATCCCACAAATAAAGTCAGTAGGGAAGCTGGCAAGGAAGGTCACAAGTTACTCTAGTAAGTCACTCCTGTTTTTTTCTCTTGCCCGCAGCACCACCCCACCCATGTGCAGCCTCTGTCGGCCTTCCGAGGGCCTCCCCCAACTTGCACACAGCCTGCGCTGGCCCTACCCTGACTTGCATGCAGCCTGCACCGGCCCTACCCTGACTCATGCGCGGCCTGCACTGGCTCTCCCAGGCCCTCCCCTGGCTGCCCCCACCCCCCCGGTGGCACTGCCATGCTTCTTACCTGGGACTCCCACCTCTTCCTGCTTTACGACCCGCACATCTTGGGGTTATGATGGTAACTGGGACTGCCTGGGATTGCTGTTGCTAAGCGATGTGGTAAGATGACATCATACTTTATGTCTGCATCGCTTAGCAACAGCAATCCCAGGCCCAATTGCCATCATAACCCAAGGACTATCTGTAGTATCTGTAGCTGCACTTTGAATAGAGTTTTATTTGTATTGAAATTCATAAGTTCCTGTGTTTCAGAAATAGTAAGAACTAAACCAGCTTGCATAGAAAAGCCTTTAAAATTCTTCTGTAATAGTCAACCAAAACTGCATACAGTACTGCTTAGTTTTTTCTTCTTCACGTTGGGATAGCCAGTTTGTCAACCTGGGTATGCACTATTCTGTAGGAGACTACATTTTCCTGTTTCTGAATTGTCTGATAGGAACATACTGTATACTCCAAGAATATTAGGAATATATGTTTCATACATTCCATTCCCTGTGAAGAGAACTGTAAAGTATTTCTGTGGGACACAGTTATGGGAGACTTTCTTTGGAGTCACCAGAAGGTTTTGAAAAGATTATATGTACCTAGCGATTTATTCATATCTTACTCTCTCTAATACTTATTTCTGCACAATCCATAATGAGGTCTTTTGATAATTAATTTATTAAGAATTCTTGTTTGATCTCTCTCTGAATTTTAAAAATAACAAGCCTCTCATTTTTTTGCCTCATTTTTTAGGCTCCAGACAAAAGGAAAGCATTAGAAGAGACCAAAGCATATACAACCCAATCTTTAGCCAGTGTTGCTTACCAGATCAATGCATTGGCCAACAATGTGCTCCAACTACTGGATATCCAAGCCTCCCAGCTCCGGAGAATGGAATCCTCAATCAATCATATTTCACAGGTAATTATTGGCCAGAGAATTAAGTTATTATGGATACTTCCTCCGTCAACATGCTTATATGGAATGATGTGCAAATAGGTAGAGCGATGGTTAACAAACTGTAACTGGGTAATAGTTTACTTCAAAATGTTCTCTCTAAATATTTCAGTTTATGTCATGACCTAGAGGCCTTGGAAGGCTGGACATGTTGTATCCATGGCATAAGCTTCACTGACTTCAAATTTGAGATAAACTGTTTTTGTCTGTGGTACTGTATTTAGCTTCTTCTTTCTCCTGATTTCACCAATTTCTTGATGTGATTAACTGCACAGTGTGATCAATGTGGCTTTAAAAATATTCCTGCTTGATCAACCATATCAGCCAAGACAGAAATAATAGATAACCGTAATCAATGTGTACCTGAGTTTGCAAAAAGCAACTTCTGTAAAATTCATTTTGTTTTAATATGCATTAGGTAAATCACATTTTAAATACCAGCAATTAAAACAAAATATTTTCTGTTGGGTTCTTAATGTTCTCTGAGCTTGGTTGCCTTCTTGTATATGTTTCATTGCGAAGCTAGGTAACTTCATCAGTGCGTCATCATCATTGATGATGTTACCTAGCCTGGTAATGAAACATCTGCAAGAAGACAACCGAGCTCAGAAACACCAGGAACTCAGGGATGAACCCTGAGCTACATATACAAGTAGTCGTTGGTTAACGACAGTAATTGGGACCAGAATTTCTGTCACTGAGTGGTGCAGTCATAAAGCGCGATGTCACATGACCGTGTTGCTTAGCAATAGCAATCCCTGCAGTCCCTGTTGCCATCGTTAAGAGAGGTTCACAAATTGTTAAGTGAGACCTTCCTTGCAACTTCCTGTGGGCTTCCAACAACCAAATTCGGTGGGGAAGCCCACAGGAAGTTGCAAGTCCCAGGTGTCTTGCAAACAGGCTGGCAGGCAGGTAAGTGGTTGCTGCTGGGTGCAGGAGGGCACATGGGTCAGCGTGACCTGAAGGTGGCACGGCCTGGGGTGGCTGCTGCCAGGCATGGGGAACTTACTGGAGCAACCTGCAACCTTCCGTGCCAGCTTCCTCATTGGCTTTGCTTGTGGGAAGCTGGCAAGGAAGGTCAAAAATGGCGATCACATGACCGTGGGATGCTGCAACTGTCATCAGTGCGAGCTGGTTGTCAAGCGCCCAGATTGCGATCATGTGACCACAGAGGTGCTGGGATGGCCAGGAGTTTGAGAATTGGTCATAAGTAAGATTCAGAACCTTCATAACTTTGAACAGTTGCCAACCAAGTGGTTGTTAACCAAGGACTGTCAGTATTTTCTACCATTAAATTATTTTCTATTTGTTTTGTTTTAAAACATAGGATTTTTTTTAAAAAAAAAGCATGAAAAATAGCATTATAAAATGCTACAACTAGGTAAATATTTGCATAATTATGCAAATGAGTATCTGTGAAGAAGTTTGTCATTTCCTTTTGTAGTGTCTGTTTCTGTGAGCCTGAACTAATCATATTTTAAACCACAAAATCTATTTTAAAATAAATACCAAAATGTATATTTTTTAAAGTATGTACTAAGGATATTACCATGTTTAGGGATGTAGATTGCTGAGTTTTGCTTAAACTTTCCAGTCTGTTACTTTATATTTTATTGCCTTATTAATGCTAGTTATGTTGTAGTCTAAAATCTTTAGCAGTACAAAAAGTACAACCATTTCTTTTATAAGTACAGTGGTACCTCGGTTCACGAACGCTTCAGTTCACGAACAATTCGGTTCACGAACAGCTCCGGTCGCAAAATTTTGCCTCCGTTCGCGAATGCCGCATTGGGTTACGAACAGGATCTGCGGCCATTTTCCCTCCTGTGACACGTGGTCGCGGCTTCCTGTAGGGAGGGGGACTCTCCCTCCAAGCAGTAACCGCCTCCCCACCCGCCTTCCTGTCCTCCACGCCAGAAGTCACGTCGAGCAAGGTTAGCTTTCTCTCTCTTCGTACTGTACTTTGTGTCATATTTTTGCGGTTTAAAAAAACAACAACATATGGTTCAGAACGGATTAACCGTCATTACATTGAACCTTATAGGGAAATTTGATTCGGGATGCGATCAAAAATCGGTTGGCGACCAAATTCGTAGGGGTCAGAACGGATTAACCGTATTTACATTGAACCTTATGGGAAAATTTGATTCGGTTCGCGACCAATTCGGTTCGCGACCAGAGTCGCGGAACGAATTAAGTTCGTGAACTGAGGTACCACTGTACTTGGCTTGGTTTGAAGGCTGTATTATCTACAGAAAGCAATTAGGTCACCTGAATTATTTGTTAAAAGATGATGAATAATTCTTGCTTTGTAAGGTATGAGAGTATTTACTGAGACCATTTGTAGCTTTTTTTGGTCTTAGAGCTTTTTGGAAATTAATCCAAATTCCATTATGCTCTTTAAGTTTCTTTATAAAATTAACTTGATTTTTAAATTCAGTTTTAGTTGTTTTATGTTTTAGTTTTCAAAATTAATAAGACTAATTTCTTAGTTCTCAAGACACTAAAATGCTGTAGCAAGTCCTGTCAATTGAGTGATTTCACTTGTTATTAGCCACAATAATGTAAGAAAAGCAAAAGCTATCTATAAATATATACTTGGTTGTTTCTTTGCCATCCTTATTGTATTATTGCTGGAGTGGAATTTTTAAATTCTACAGTGTACATATAAAAACAAAAATACATGCAACTTCTTTTTTTCTCCCTGCTGTGCAGTTTCTTCTCATCAGTTATTTCAGGATAACTATTGTGATTCTTCCAGAACATTGAACTCTGTTGAGATCAATCTTCCAAACATAATTTTCTCTACAATCTATTTATATAGGGCTTGCATGCAATGGAAATTGAGCAGCAGCGTTTCTTTAAATGGCCCATAAAGATTTCTAATGTCAAACATTGCCAGTTATTTTTGAATGGATTAAAATGGTACTTTATTTAGAATTTGAAATATTTGCACCTCATTTGTAGCTCTGTGATCATAGCATTCATCACATCATGACATTAAAACTTTAACTTTTTTGCATATATATGAAAATGATTAAAGTTCCAAATTATATCATATCAGTAAGGGAGATGTGTTAAAATTACTTTTTCTTAATAGTTGTTCATTTGTGGAGTGCAATATATTGGTACATCGTTATTTCATATACTGTGATCCATTAAGGCCACTGTAGTGGATGGCCAAGTCTGCAGAATGGAAGACTAAAGATCTCAACCTCTGCTCCCAGAAACCCTCTAGGTCTTTATTAATTATGGCCCTTCTTCCAGCCTTGGGGAAGTGACTTGGTACTCGTCCCCCCCCTCCGCTGCAGTCAACTATTTTCCTGGTGTCCTCTTCCTAACCCCAGTATGTGAGAGACATAGGGTTTTCACAATTTGTGATGCATTTTGGCAATGAGAAGGTAGCTATTTGGTAGTTAATACTGTCACAACTATATGTCTGCCTGGGGAATGTCTTTTCTAAGTGCTGTCCTGGAATGCCACAGCTTGTCAATCCCTGATCTGTGTTGTGGCTTCTTCCATTTTTTTGAACAGGTATTTGAAAAGAGCCTTCACCTGATTTTGCAGTCTCCAACTTCTGCATACTGAGGAAATAGGTTTCTGCTGGGGTTCTTTCCCCTGAATCTAACAGCAAGTTTGTCTCCTCTTCTGGGAGGGTTCTAAAAGTGGATTGTCTGACTTTTCCTTGAGGGCGTCTCATCTCTGCCTCATCCTTGGGCAATAATTATCCTAAAAGCAGATGCCAGTTTGGCTGGTGAACTGGTGTCAGTTGGAATAATGTGTTAATTGGCCCCATGTGGATCTGTGCATAGTAATCCCTTACGTGATATTTGTGTATTTAGGCCATGATTTTCAAGCTGTATTCAGGCAAATAAGTGAAAGTCAGTAATAGAATATAAGACAGTTCACCAGTTTGTCAAGTTTTTGCCTTACTCAGATCCTGGAGAAACTTTCTTAGAAATATGAGAGCTAGCCAACAGCCCAGTATAGCTTAAGGACTTGGGTCATTTCCTCACTAGTGATTTAAAGTGTCTTTTGGCACCATTTTTGTCACTATTAAGCCTGTTCTCATTAATATTTTCTTGGTACAATAATAATTTGATGATGCTCTAAGAAGCTATAAATCACGAATGAGACAATGCCTTAGAAAAATCCATGATACCTCAAAAATAGTCTGTAGTGCCTTGTCTCAGAATTCTTTAGTTATGTCTTCCTACCCTGTTTTGAGGCCTGCCTGAATCATAAATCTTCCCTTCCTCCTCCGAACTAGTTTCCTCCGAACTAGTTCCCCCAGAACTTTGAATAATATGTAGGGGTTCTGTGGTAACTGTACAGGAATCCCTTGCAGAAAAATCCATGTGCAAAAAAAGAACATAAGCTATACATTTAATTGGTTGATTTGCTTTTGGTGAAAGATGTATTTTCAGAATTATATCTACTCCTACTTCTTACTGTAATATTTTGAACCTAACCATGTGATCATTTTTGTTTCATTGAGCAGTCAGTGGAAGATCACAACCTTCATATTCTGACTGTTTGCAAAGAATTAAATGAGAACAATTCATCCCATCATGAAGGTGGTAACTATAGCTTTCCTTACTCCAGTAACTGAAAGCCAATATGACTGGGAAGCATTTTTTACATGCTTGGAAGTTGTCTGACTTTAAGCATCAACCAATCTCCCTGGAGGAGTTCAGTTTCTGTTTCAGTTTCCCTGTCTTCTCTGATACAAAAAGATTTTAATCACCCATTCAGGAAACCAAAAAAATAAAAAAAGCCAGTTGCTTATTGTTTTGTGGTATTAGATCATTTGAAAGCACTTGCTTATGATCTATTGTCAAGAAATGAATGTTTGCTTTCAAGTGCCTGTGATTTGGAAAGGCAAAAGCTGTTATTTTATTTTTTCATTGATATTTTCCAAGAGGGTGTTTCACAGCACACTATTTTAAGACAAGATTTTTCTCTTCTCCAAGTACTGATCATTTAAAGAAGATTATCTGGAAACATCAATTACAGCTGAAATTATTTAAATGGAGGTAGGACTAATGCATCATTAATCTATGTTTAAAAAACTGCCTGATTTTGAATAGGCAAAACCAATTCCAAAGAGTCGATTCCCTTTCTCTGCCCCCAAACAATTTATAGCTCTGTTTTGGTTAGCTGTAAGTGTGTATATGATCTTCATATAGGTAGTCCCTGGGTTAAGAACGCCCAGGTTACAGACAACCCATAGTTAAGAACAGAGCCTATCGTAGCAAAATTTGAGTTAAATACACAGTGGTTTGAATTCATTACACAATACTACTAATACTGTTCCAGCTTACATACAAATTCAACCTAAGGACGGACCTTGGGAATGCAACTCATTCTTAAACTGAGGACTACCTGTATAATCAAAAGCTGCTTTTGAACAAGAGTTTCTTTTATATTTATCCTAACATTTTTTGTTGTTCAGTCGCTAAATCGTGTCCAACTCTTTGTGACCCCATGAACCATATTGCGCCAGGCCTTCCTGTCCTTCACTGCCTCCCTGAGTTTGCTCAGTTTCATGCTCATTGCTTCAGTGATGCTATCTAACCATCTCATCCTCTGCCGTCCCCTTCTCCTTTTGCCTTCAATCTTTCCCAGCATCAGGGTCTTTTCGAAAGAGTCCTCTCTTCGCATTAGGTAGCCAAAGTATCTGAGCTTGAGCTTCATTATCAATTCTTCCAATGAGCAATCAGGGTTGATTTCCTTTAGGATTGACTGGTTTGACCTCCTAGCAGTCCAGGGGACTCTTAAGAGTCTTTACCACCACCACAGTTCAAAGGCATCAATTCTTCGGCGCTCAGCCTTCTTTATGGTCCAGCTCTCACAGCCATACGTTACTACTGGAAAAACCATAGCTTTGACTATGTGGATCTTTGTCGGCAAGGTGACATCTCTGCTTTGTAATATGCTATCTAGGTTTGCCATAGCTTTCCTCCCAAGGAGCAAGCATCTTTTAATTTCATGGCTGCAGTCTCCGTCTGCGGTGATCTTGGAGCCCAAATAAATGAAGTCTGTTATTGCTTCCATTTCTACCCCTTCTATTTGCCAGGGATTGATGGGTCCAGATGCCATGATCTTAGTTTTTTTAATGTTGAGTTTCAAGCTAGCTTTGGCACTCTCCTCTTTCACCCTCATCAAGAGGCTCTTTAGTTTTTCTTCACTTTCTGCCATTAGGGTGGTATCGTCTGCATGTCTGAGGTTATTGATGATTCTCCCTGCAATCCTAATCCCAGCTTGTGATTCTTCCAGCCTGGCATTTCTCATGATGTATTCTGCATATAGGTTAAATAAGCAGGGTGACAGTATACAGCCTTGTCGTACTCCTTTCCCTATTTTGAACCAATCAGTTGTTCCATGACTGGTTCTAACTGTTGCTTCTTGGCCCGCATACAGATTTCTCAGGAGACAGGTAAGATGGTCTGGTACCCCCATCTCTTTAAGAATTTGCCACAGTTTGTTGTGATCCACACAATCAAAGGCTTTTGCATAGTCAATGAAGCAGAAGTAGATGTTTTTCTGGAACTCTCGTGCTTTCTCCATGATCTAGCAAATGTTGGCAATTTGATCTCTAATTCCTCTGCCTCTTCGAAACCCAGCTTGTACATCCGGTAGTTCTCGGTTCACGTACTGCTGAAGCCTAGCTTGTAGGATTTTGAGCATAACCTTGCTAGCATGTGAAATGAGTGCAATTGTGCGATAGTTTGAGCATTCTTTGGCATTGTCCTTTGGAATTGGAACGTAAACTGACCTTTTCCAATCCCGTGGCCACTGTTGCGTTTTCCAAACTTGCTGGCATATTGAGTGCAGCACTTTAACAGCATCGTCTTTTGGTATTTTAAATAACTCAGCTGGAATACTGTCATCTCCACTAGCTTTGTTGTTAGCAATGCTTCCTAAGGCCCACTTGACTTCACTCTCTAGGATGTCTGGCTCAAGGTCAGTGACCACACCAGCATGGACATCAGGGACATTAAGATCTTTCTTGTATAGTTCTTCTGTGTATTCTTGCCACCTCTTCTTAATCTCTTCTGCTTCTGTTATGTCCCTGCCTTTTTTGTCCTTTATCATGCCCATCTTTGCACTAAACGTTCCTTTGATATCTCCAATTTTCTTGAAGAGATCTCTAGTCTTCCCCATTCTATTGTTTTCCTCGATTTCTGTGCATTGTTCATTTAAGAAGGCCTTCTTATCTCTCCTTGCTATTCTCTGGAAATCTGCATTCAGTTGCTTATATCTTTCCTTTTCACCCTTGCTTTTCGCATTCCTTCCTTCCACATTTATTTGTAAAGCCTCATCAGACAGCCATTTTGCTTTCTTGCATTTCTTTTTCTTTGGAATGGTTTTAGTTGCTGCCTCCTGTACAATGTTACGGACCTCCGTCCATAGTTCTTCAGGCACTCTGTCTACCAAATCTAATCCTCTAAATCTAATCATCACCTTCACTGTGTACTCACAAGGAATATGATCTAAGTCATACCTGAGTGGTCTAGTGGCTTTCCCTACATTCTTCAATTTAAGCCTATATTTTGCAGTAAGAAGCTCATGATCTGAGCCACAGTCAGCTCCTGGTCTTGTTTTTGCTGTCTGTATAGAGCTTCTCCATCTTTGGCTGCAAAGTATATAGTCAATCTGGTTTCGGTATTGACCATCTGGTGATGTCCATGTGTAGAGTCGTCTCTTGTGTGGTTGGAAAAGAGTGTTTGCTATGACTAGCTTGTTCTCTTGACAGAACTCTATTAGCCTTTGCCCTGCTTCATTTTGTACTCCAAGGCCAAACTTGCCTGTTATTCCGATTACTCCTTGACTTCCTACTTTAGCATTCCAATCCCCTATGATGAAAAGGACATCTTTTTTTGGTGCTGGTTCTAGAAGGTGTTGTAGGTCTTCATAGAACCGGTCAACTTCAGCTTCTTTGGCATCAGTGGTTGGGGCATAGACTTGGATTACTGTGATGTTGAATGGTTTGCCTTGGATACGCACTGAGATCATTCTGCCATTTTTGAGGTTGTACCCCATTACTGCCTTTCCCACTCTCTTATTGACTATGAGTGCAACTCCATTTCTTCTAAGGGTTTCTTGCCTTAGAAGTAGTAGTAGTAGATATAATGGTCATCTGAATTAAATTCACCCATTCCCGTCCATTTCAATTCGCTGATTCCCAAGATGTCGATGTTCAATCTTGTCATCTCATGTTTGACCACATCCAGCTTGCCTTGGTTCATAGATCTTACATTCCAGGTACCTATACAATATTGTTCTTTACAGCATCGGACCTTCTTTTCGCTTCCAGATACATCCACAGCTGAACATCCTTTTGGCTTTGGCCCAGCCACCTCACTCTTTCTGGAGCTACTTGGAATTGCCCTCCGCTCTTCCCCAGTAGCATATTGGACACCTTCCGACCTGAGGGGCTCATCTTCCAGCGTCATATCTTTTAGCCATCCTAACATTAGCATTCAGGAAATCTGAAATTAGGCTTCAGTTGGCTTATTCTGAGATCTGCTTGGTAGTATTTGTCATGTATGTCTGGATAAGTACATCACAACTGAAAGCTTTTGAGGACTGTCACATCATCCACGGTTTAGGAATCCAACACTTGGCCCCGCAAGACCCCAACATTAAATTAAAATGAATTTAAAATTTAAAATAATAAATAGCTGAAATAAGTAACAAAATCTAAAACTTTGCAAAAGGATGCCAAACTCCTACAAGATTTGGTGCTCTTGCAAAAATGTGGTCTTTCTAAAGCAATTCTATTTTTATTTTGGTGGTGGTACCATGGATCTTTTCAGTTACTTTCACAGTGGTCCCCAGATCACAGGCTGGGAACTATGGCATGGAATCTAATCTCTGTTGTGTTCATTTTACTCCTAGTTTTCTCTCACTGCTTTTTATTTATTTATTTTTTCTGATAAGTATCAGTTCTAGAATCCATATTTGAAAGGTAGGCCTTTGCATCAATTATCATAATACAAGTTGAAGTTTAACCAGATTTGCAGTGACACTTGGAAATGGGCAGTATTTTAAATGAATGATCATACTTACCATTTATATAGTATTTCATAAGGTGCAGCTTCATAAATAAATCAGGCTGTGCCAGTTTGTTTGAAAATAGAGAAAAAAAGTTACTTAAATTACACTGTATTCATTTCATTGGGTCTTATTTAGTTCCCATCACAAGCACTTGATGAGAAAGTTGCGATACATCCTCAGTTTTATAATCTGATAAATCGATAGCTTTAAATTCCTTTCTATTATCTCAACTCTAGGCATGATAAAGATCTATCCAGTTGAGTTTAGTTCCTGGTGGCTATTTAGACATGTCTGCTTTCTTGGCAATAACATGGATTTGGCATTGCCTGCTTCTGAGATGCTTTCCAACTTCCCTGTCTGCTCGGCAGCTCTGGGGTTTTCTAGTGGAAATATGAACTAAGGCCAGCCTTGCTTAGCTTCTGAAATAAGCCAAAGACTACTTACTTACTTACTGAAGCATTCGTTTAAACTCTTATGTCCCATCCATTGCAGTACACTAACTAGCAATCCAGGAAGCGGATTTATTGCTATCCAAAAGCAGGGAGTTGTATTTTAGTCTTTTTTTCAGGTTTGTAATAGCTGAAACAGAATGGAGATCACTTTTGACTCTCATTAGTTCAACACTGAATTTATATACTTCTGTTCTGAATCTGTTACATACTTCAGTTCTGAAGACTGAAGGCATAAAACGGGCATGGATAAACCTGCGATTGTCAAGTGAATACTTCTTTGGGAGCATGCTAGTCACTGATGTGGCAAAATTAAGGGGAAATAATAGACTCAGAGCCTTGACACTAAAGGATAAGTAGCTCATTCATCAAGAAAAGAATGGCTCTTCTAACTAGAATGCATTCACATGGGTGACTTTGCTCTCAACTGTTTAATGAGTTAGGAAGTCTCTGGTGTAATTATGTCTTTTTGATTCTTTGATTTATAGCTTTGATGTTGTTTCTCCGTTTTATATTAAACAAAACTGAGTGCAGTTGAGAAATAAATTTTTATTCCACAGAAGCAAGCAAAATATTAATGGCATTAAAAATATGGTGTGTTTTGTTTTGGAATTGATTTTTCAGGCCTATGAGCAAATTTTCCATCTCCCTACATCATAGAAATAATGCCATTTGCAATGTAAAGCTGCAGAAAAACTATCTCCAGTTTGATGTACAGTATTTAAAAAGAATATACATGTTACTAACTTGTTATTTAGGTAGTAAATTATCTTTCTGCAGGACATTGATACCCTGATAAAAATAAAGGTTTTGAGCAATTGAGCCCTATGTTTGTCTGGAATATATTTTCTTGATAGGATTTTGTTAAGCATAAGGTCTTGGACTTTGCTAGTTGCAGTATTGGATATGTTTTGCAGTATTGCATGTGTTTTGATGTTGGTATATTGATGCAGTATTGGATATGTTTTGATGTTGGTATATTATTTTTCAATTTAACAAGCAATTTTGAATATAATGCCTATAACTCTAGGACTTGATTTGGCTTATGGGAGTTTATAAGAAAAAAAAATAGTTTATTACTGTTTTGCTGGGATACTAAAGTACAGATACTCCTGGAGTAGAATTTGATTACTTTTACTCTCCTAGATAATTTTAAAAAACAGAAAAGAGTATCTTTTACCAGGGCAGTGTCATCCATACAGTTTTGTTCCATGACATGGAATATGTGAAATACTTTTCTTCTTTAAGCATTGGCTAGAGTCTTGCTGGTAGACTTGCATAAGCGATAAGCCCTATTCATATATGTACAACCCAAACGAGATTTCATTTTAAATTTTGTCCAATTTAAACCACTTCCTGCCTTCCTCATTGCCTGGCGTTCTTATTTGTGCCCACTGCCAGCCAGTGGGGAAGGCAGGGAGTAGTTTTGCCCAATGGGAAAGGGCTGGAGTTTGGCTCAGGGATCCACACATAGGAAGTGTTCGCTGGAGAAACCGCTTGGGGCTGCTTGCCATGCCCTGGGAAGCCTCAGCCTTCCCAGCTGCAGTCACTCTTGCCATTATTATTATTACTGCCCAGCAGCACAGTGCAAATACTGTAAGAATGCCAGCCAATAGGGAAGGCAGGAAGTGGTTTCATCCAATGGGAAAAGGCCAGGGGTTGGCCCATGAAGGAATTGTTCGCTGGAGAAACCGCTTGCAGAGTGGCTTACTTTTGTTGGCTTTGCACAAAGGGCTTGCTTTTGCTGGCTTTGCACAAAGCGGTTTTTTGGCACAAAGGGCCAAGCCGGGCATGACTTGTCAGCAGCAGGAGCAAGAAGATGGCAAGCTGGATTGGCAGAGCACAGGGCAGCAGGGGTCTGGGAGTGCAGGGTGGCGAGGGCAACTGAGGCTGGAACTGGGCTGGGGTAGCTGCAGCTTCCCAGGACATGGCAAGCTGCTTGCCATCCCACAAGGCAGGGTGCAAGGTGGCCAAAAGACCAGAGATGGGGAAGATAGGTGGGTAAGGGGAGTTGAAGTGCCCCTGCGGTCATAAGTGCGGGCAGGCTGCCAAGCACCCATAATTTGATCATGTGATTGTGGGGGCACTGCAGTGGCCATAACTTCGAGGATCGACTGTAAGTCACTTTTTTCAGTGCCATCGTAATTTAAAATGGTCGCTGAATGAATGGTTGTAAGTCAAGGACTACCTATATGTAAGTAGAAAATTGATGCCATATTGAGGCAACCAATTTTCTTAATATGTGCAGTAGTAATGAGGTATAAAAGCGCACACAAAAATAAATAATCAGGCTTGGGACCCAGAGAATATTCTGTTCTGTCAGTAAAGTAGAATCCTTGAGTTAAGATCCTAATATCTCTGTGGAGTTAGGGTATATTATCTGCAGTATATCAGTATATTAAACAGAAAACCCAGTGGAAGTAACTAGTAATGTAAAAAATATTGAACACACTTTTTGGATCCTACTGTGTATGGGAACACAACTGCATTAACACAGAAGGAGTGATGTTAATATCCTACAAGTCATTTTGGAAGATCTCTGGAGCCAGTACAGAAGATTGCGGATGGCTCTTCTCTTATATCAAAAGCTGTTGGGCAAAATTGGTTGAGGTTCAACTAATACCTTTTAAGAAAAATGTGTAGGAAATTTTGTGGGCAAGCAGCCATGCTGTCTGATAATTCTGGGAGTTGTAGTCCTCCATGTATTTTGCACTCATTGACCACCAACCCCAGCCATCATGGTATTATGGGATCTGTAATCCAAAATATTTAAGGGACACCTGCCGCCTACCTCTTGGTCAAATTTATTTAAGAACTTGTATATGATTAGATATGTTAATAATTTTTTTCCCCTCTTCTTGAGACTTTTTCCAATCTGGCACAATTTTTTGAAAGATTCTACTACAGCTAACTTGGCATGATATATAAAGGCTCTTACTGCATATATAATCTGCTTAAACAGTCCTGACTTTGTACCAATGTTCCTGACTTTCATGTGTCTTGACTCATAATGTGCCAGAAACAGAGGCATGATGAGTGCTTATAAGATGCAAATTTAAGGCAGTTGACAGGATGAGACCATCTTATAGAAGCTCCCCTCTGATGATTACCATGTGTAAGCATCTTAAAAAATTAAATGACTCCGTTAAGATCAATGGCTGTTTTCCTCCACCAAATTGTGGCTCAGTTCAGATTCTTGTTGGTCAACATGATTGTCTGTCTCTCTTTTTTTTTATCATGAGCATAATGGTACTGTGATGCTACGTGACAAAGGAAAACAGTTTTTATGGTGTTCTTTTTAAAATTGTCCTTAGGCAACATATGCTTTTATTTCAACAGGGCAATACTACTAACAAGCAAGTGGTTAATCCTGCACTTGGCATAGGTTACTTTTTTCTTGCCAGGGGCTGTATTTTATTTAAAAAATGATATGGTGACACTGCCTGTATTGCAGTGTATGCTGTTAGGCCATTATATACACAGTACATATCTTTGTATATTTAGTACCCTAATTGTTCTTATTCTTTGCAGTAACTGATGTTTATGTACAAATTTAAGATTGACCAAAACATGAACATTTACTTGATGTGGGTATTCTTGGCATCAAAGATCTTAAATTTTTGGCTCACTAGTTCATGTGCTCAGTTTTCATTTCATAAAAAAATTATTTATTTTTTAAAAAATATATTGCCATCTTGACTCTATTTTTAGGTGTTCCCCTCTGCTTTGAGTTGACATCTTCTACTGCCACCTGCTACTTTCTTTTACAAGTTGCACATATGTTTTTGTGCAACAGTTGTCTATGGCTTTTTGGCATGCAAACTATTATTCACAGAACATAAACACAGTGTTCTGTTCCCATTGTGAGGTAGTGAAAAAATCCCAGTTGCTAGAAAAGCCTTTAGTTTGCAGCTATCTTTGTCTCAGACATCATACTTGGGCTCCTGTATAGTTTTAGTATTCTAGTCATGACTGCCAGAAGACAAACACAAGTTGTTCTAGGCCTTGAGCTCTTGTTTTCTTGAAGAAAGAAGAAAACAGCCAAAAAATGAAAAAGTAGTAACAGGAAGGAGCTAAGATAAAGGATATGATGAGAGGTTCCAATTAAAAAAAAAAAGAGAAGTAGTGTTAATAGAATTAGTATTCTGGTCAGATGATGACTTGGATTTGACTATGGACAAATGTAATTTATGGGAAGATGAAGCTGCTTGAAAATCTTGTGAAAATTCAGATAGTTTTTCTGGGGGAGGGTGCCTAATGGTACAAAGGGTGCTAATCTCTCATCTAGAGCAATCTTTAAAATATTTTCTGTGCTGGTCTGTGACAAAAATAAATATTTGATTTAAAATATTTTTCAGTTTGGACTAGTGTTCTATGTGTTTCTAGAATACATTAAAATTAAAGTTTTGCCTGCATGATTAATTCCCAGGGCACAGACTGCATATTTAATCTGTAGTTCTAAGTTTTCTCATGCACAGTGAGACCTGATTTCCTTTTTCCATACTTGATTCTCAAAACCTTATCTAATTCCCCCAATCTGTTAATGGTGCACCATTATAAATATTCCAAAATTCATCATTAAAGCACTAATAATATTTAAAATACAGGAATGGAAATTTTGTAATCCTAATTTTTTATAGTAGGCAAACCATATGTCTGTTCCAAATAATTCCAGAAAAATGGCCTGTGGAATCTGAATACTATAATGTAAGACTTCTATAAATATTTTTTGTAAGGAAAGCCCTTGAAATTATTTTGCATTTTATACGTTCAGGCTCTTTATATATGCTAGACTAGTCAGTAAGAAATCCTGGCCAAAGCACTATTGCAAAGTTGGACTTTACTCACTAAATATTTGGTTTCCATTCTAAGTCATGAGAAAGTGGTGAGATGCTAGGATACATTTCAAATAAAAGGAAGGCCATTAGAAACAACTTTCTCATTCTTTTCAATGTGTAGAGGCATGCTTTACTACAAGCAGAATGACTTTCCAAGTGTGTGAAATGTGTTATAGTGTGGGTGTGTTCTGTTATTGCAAATTTCTTTTGCTCCAGTTCTTGCCCTTTAACATTTTAAAAAAATGTTAAATGTTTTCTCAGTGTTGAGAAAGCTAGTGGAAGTACTTTGATTCCTTCAGAAGCGTGGGTTTCAGCATTTTCTCAGACACTTTGTAGGACATTCATGTATACTGTGCCTTTTTGAATTTTTATGTAATTCTCTTATGTGCATTACATAAGATTAAGGAAGCAGAAGTAAGGAAGAATATTAATTGTTGTGAGTCAGCATCAAGGAAATAAGACTTATTTCTTAAACAATTGTGGAATAAAATGGTCTCATCTGTAAAGTTATCAGTGGGAAGATGGGACTGTTGTCACTGAAGAGGATTGTAACAGTAACAGTGCTATTATTAAAAAGGTATTCCTAATATCCCCCAGTCAGGACTTAACTAAAGATGGGCTAGAGACTGGGATTGCTGAAATCTGGTTGGGCTCATGTGGTGAATTGCACAATGAAAATGCCAACTGCAGCTAGGAAAAAGGCAAATTTTGTGTTGTAGACTATTAGGAAAGGGCTTGAATTAAATTGTGGCATGACCTAATAGTATAGTGTGTGCCATTTTGTTCTTTACACTTCAAATATTGTAACACAAGAAAAGGTCCAGAAGAAGAACCCAATATATTATAATTTTAAGAAGATAAGCTAAGACTGGGGAAATGTAGGTTGAAATTCATTCTTAGCCATGAGAGCTTACTGGGTGACACAGTCATTATCTTTCAACACAACCAATCTCACTGATTTATTGGGAGGAAAAATTTGAGGGGAGGAATGCCGCATACACCAGTCTTGAATTCCTAGAGAAAAGACATGCATAAACCTAATATATAAATAAAAGAACAACAAACTTGACCACGTAACAGAGCAACACACGTATGACAGAAAATCCCAATATTTGCAACTTTAATTAAGATTTAAAAAAAGAAAGAAAAGAACAGCATATAGTGAAAATCAGCATTTTCCAACCTTGATATTTGAACTCATACAAGAGGTTCAGCTCATCCGATGAAGCAAAGCAGTGAGAGGTCCCCAACGAGAAGGAAGTCTTTCCTGCATCTGTAATTAAACTGTGAAAATACCAAAGATACCGATTTAAAAAGGCTTTAAAAGGAGATTGGGCAAATTGATAGAGAATAAAGGCTTCCTGTCATGTTGTCTTCTGGATCTGAGGTATCATGCTTCTATTACTTTCTGGATAGTTAGAAGGAGGGAGCCATCTTGCTCAGCTTTCTGCTTTTTTGGCTTCCTGTTAAGCATCAGCTGAGCATACTATTGGAACAGAATCTCCCTTCTGATTTTTAAAGATGTATTATCCTTTTATTTCAACATAGGATCTACCCGTATACCTTAGTATTTGTCAGTAGGTGCTCTTGTGATACATATCAAAAGTGAACGCATATGTAAATTGGAATGAAAAATATAAAATCTTGAATGCTATCAGTCCTAAGAAGCCTTTAATGGAAGAGAGCAGTTCTGGTAAGTTGGGCATGTCTCCATTGATTTATCCATATCATGGTATTTTGAAGTTACTTTCTGTACGAAAGCACAGATACTGAGTATTTGCCTTAACCATATGGGTATCAAGAGTCAAAAACAGATTGCATGTTTCCTGTTTTCCTGTTTTTTTGCTTCAGCCATACAACTTTGACAGATTATAAAAGATGATACTTCCCTTACTTTTAAGAAAACCACATTTCTTCATAACATTCTGTCTGCTATTCCTGTTTCACATTTTTTCTAGTTCCATTTCTTCTGTACTCAGCTGAACTTTGGCAGAATTCCCTAATATTTCAGCAAAATAAGAGCAGTAAGATTTGTGTTTCTAATTTTTTTCTGTACAACACATGGATTGCAAAAGTGGAATAAATTTCAGTCAGCATCATGGTTCTTTTTTGGATCATAAATTTTATTATTTTTCTGAACTCTCCCTATGTGCAGCATTCAATCGCTGACTTTATTGGCTTTAAGAGAACAGAAATTCATAGTTAAAAATAAGCTGAAGAAGTAAAGTCTTCTTTCTGGAAACTACAGGGACATGTCTCAGTAGGTTTTTTTTGGCAACGATACCAAAGTGATTTGCTCTTCTGAATGAAAAAAAAATCTATGTCTAGCCATGTAGCCTATAGCTCCAGTAGGCTTGACGGTCAGATTGGGCTTTACACATCAAGTTCATGATGCACTCCAAAAGTAAATGGGGAAAATATATAATTTTGCCCATAAACCTCCCACCCACTCCCAATCTGAATATTAGGTCTTCAGAAAGGTTGTTAGAAGACTGTATGATGCCCTATAAGTCACATTTTTTGGCATCTTCAGGTTCTTGGAAACCCAAATTCTGCCAAAGAGAAGGTGCGGAGAACCTCTCAGTAAAATTAGCCCAATCTGTTATCTCAAACTGGAGATAACTTGTTCTTTGTGTTCATCTGGTTTCATGTACAACTAGTTGGCCATGCTTAGTAAATCTCTTGTAATTGTATGAATAAGAGTGTCATTTTCTTCAAATGATACCTTAATGATACATTTAAGCTTCACAAAGCCCAGTGCGGGTAGTGGGATAAGATTGTTTTTACAATTCCCAGAATTAGGGGAATTCTTTGTAATTCTCCCTTGCAAGAAGCATGCCTGGTAGCACAGCTAAGAGGCATTCATTCCTAAGTGCAGAATTGTGATTTCTGAACCCCAGGGCCATGTGATGGTAAAATCAAGTCTTGGCAGGTTTTCACGGGGAACAAAATGTGAATGCTTAATGCCATACAATTAAGAACTGTTTTGAGATATGTTGGAGATTCTTTTAATGTAACTGTCTATTCATAGACTCTGGAACTTGCTTCAAAAGCCTTCTGTATGTACACACGCACAGAAATTCAACTGGAGATTGAGGTGTGTCAAATGAATGTTCTTTCTCTTTACTGATACTCAAAGAGAAAAATGCACATTGAACTTTAAGATCAGAATTGAAGACTCTAATCTAATCTCTGTACAGGTCGACATAACTCAGAAATAGAAAAATACGAGACTGAGTCCCTTTTATGCAAATGTTCAGAGCTCCCTATTTATATGCCATGGACATGGAGAAAGCTGCTTGTGATTATTAACTTTTATTATTACTAGCTTAGGAGTCCAAGATGCCAGAATATTTTTTTAATATAATTTTTGTTAAAGATTTTTACATAAGTAAAAGATAAACATGAAAACATATTAAGTTAGAAAGAAAAAAGAAAAAGTCCAGAAAGTAATACAAGTAGAAAAAGAAAAAAAGCAAAAGATAAAGAAGTGACGTCCAATCTTCTTTATAGCAGTTTCAAACTTACTATCTGTCCTCCCTCTTTGAAATTACATTACAAGGTTCCCTTCTGTCCTATATTCAACCCTTTTTTCAATCGGCAAATCCAGAAATCACCATTTCATTTTCCCCCCATTTTCAGCAAAAAGCCCCTAAAAGGTTTCCAGTCTTTTATAAAAGTACTTATTGTTTTATCCCTGATCAAACAGGTCAATTTTGCCATTTCTGCAAATTCTGTCATCTTCAAAACACATTCCTCTATTGTAGGTGTTTCAGTATTTCTCCATCTTTGTGAATATAGTAATCTTGCTGCAGTTAGTTAGTTAGTTAGTTAGTTAGTTATTGGATTTCTCTCCCGCCCATCTACCCTACAATAGGGGAGTTATTATAGTTATACATATACAAAACCAATCCTTCATGGGTCTTTTCTAACTGAGTATCCATAAGTCCCAATAAAAACAGTTCTCATGTCAATATTAATCTTCAAAATTCTTTGTATCATCATATGTATTTGTATCCTTTTTTTTTTTTTGCTTTTCCACAAGTCCTCCGTTCATGGTAAAATGTCCTTTCATGTTTTTCACATTTACAACATTGACTAGAAGTACACAACTTGGATAATTTCTCTAGTGTCATATACCAGCAGTACATCATTTTATAAAAATTCTTTCTTAAATTATAACACAATGTGAATGTCAATCCTTTTACCCACATCCTCTCCCATTGATCTATCTGTATATTATAACCAAAATTCTTGGCCCATTTTATCATTCAGTCTTTAACTTGTTCTTCCGTTTCAAATCTCAACAAAAGTTTATACAATTTTGCAATCACATTTTTGCAATCATTTGTACGTAGTTCAGTTTCAAATTCTGTCTTACATTGTTCAGTTTCAGTTACCTTTTTATCTATATTAAATCTTTCTCTGAATTGTGTGTATGAAAACCATTGAAAGCTAAATCCCTTTGCAGTCAATGTTCTCTTGACTTCATCTTAAGTTCTCTGGGTTCCTGTATGACAAATCTTCACATGTTAACCATTTTCTTTGCCCGCTGTTTCTTTTCTCTAAAATGCTTCTTGTGCTGAAACCAATGAAGGTATTTTGGACACAGCCTGGGTTCATATTTATTCCATATTCATAATATGGCACTTCTCACGTAATGGTTTTTAAAATCTACATTAACTTTATTGTACCATAAAAAGCCATGCCACCCAAACCTTAGGTTATGTCCTTCTAATTCTCTTATTTCTCAACAGCACACACTCTTTCGTCTAAACCAAACCGCAGGTTGCAACATACAGTTTAAAATCAAGCAATCCTAGTCCTCCTCTCTACTTTGCATCTTGGAAAATTTTAAATTTGACTCTTGGTTTCTTCCCCTACCATATAAATCTGGCTATATCTTTTTGCCATTGAATAAACCAAGATGCTAGAATGTATTAATGAGTTAAATTTATTCAATAAAAAAGGCAAAAAGAAAGAAACATAGAAGGGCAAATTAAAATATACAGTATTTTGTGGTTTTTCAAACGTGTGTTTTGTAATTATAACAAAGATGCAGGGTAGATCCTAATCTTTTTCAGCCAATGTTATTCCTGATATTGTAAGGATTTTTTTTTAAAGGCCAGGCTGTTTCAAAAATGGGTTTCTAAGTAGGGCCAGATTAAGTGAACAGCAAACTTTATATTGTTTCATATATTACTGGGAGAGGAGAATGAATGTTCCCATTTGTAAATTGGAAAGCAAGCAGTATTTGGATTGGCCTTTTAGACTGACTGGAATATGTAGATCGGTGAACTTAACTGAGCCAGTGTGCTTGGCTTTCCCTAAGCTAAAGGAAAGTTTTTTGATAGTGGTAGTTGGGAATCAAGATAAGAGTTGGAAAATATTTTGGGTGATTGTGAAGGGAGAATGAAGAGGGTTAAATCTGGCAGAATTAGGAACTAATGCCCTGAGACTAGGCTGGTTTGTTAAAATAACAGTGCACAGGTGGCAAACCCTGAAGTGTGAGACTGTTAGCCCGTTGCACTGCAGGAGCAAGAGAATTTTACTGGAAACAGTGCTTGAATTTTACATTTGGCAGGTGCTGGATTTCTTCTTCAATGGCTTTTTAGTGCTTGCAATAAACATACATTTTCGAAGTGCTGTGGCTTAAATCAATGCCTGTGAATTTTGTAGCATCAGCTGGGAGAAACCTGACAGTCAGCCACCTAACCAACAAGTTACAAAAATTTGCTTGACCCTTTTGACAAGTTTCTTCAAAAAAAGGCAAATTCATAAATATAAATATTTTAAATTTAAAGCTCCAATTTTTGGAAATACAAAAACTGGAGCAAGATAGCAATTACCGTGATGAATAACAGCAGATTCTTATTCCTAGGCTTTGTTTAGGTATTGAAACAAAATACCTTATAGCAGTGTTGTCCAAACTTGGCCACTTTAAGATGAACTCCCAGAATTCCCCAGCCAGCCATGGGAGTTGAAGTCCACTCATCTTAAAATGGCCAAGTTTGGACAACACTGCCTTATAGGATTAGCAATATAATTTTCTGATTTTTTTTTTTTTAAAAACACAGTTAAAGCCTGTGGCTAGGTTTCTAATATTAGAAATCCAAGTAATATCTTGGTCTTGTTGCTTTATTAACCACTGCCTGCCTGCTTTTCCTAGCTTATCTCAGTAACTATAAGGATTGTGAATATATTATTTTTAATAATGGAAGTAGAAGCTCTCCAGATACTGGATTCTGTGCTTCAAACCAAATTTTCTATTCCACATTCTGTGAATGTAAACCTGACACTGAGAACATTATGAGCCTATCCTACTTTCTAGTGAAAATGTCCAATATTAGAAGCTATGAAAATTAATAACCTGTTACTAGATTGTTTACTAATGTAAATTTAACCTCATTGTATGCAAACTGCAACAGAACTGGTAGCTGTTGAAACAAAACAGCTGAGCTGCTATTTATGCAAACATCTAATGGATACGTAAATCAATTAGAATAAGCTGGGAGAAGTTGTTACTATGAACAACTGTGCTGTGATTTCTTCATGCTAGTTGGAGAGTATGTGAATTATAGCTCAGTACATCTGGAGGGCACCTGGTTGGCATAGGCAAACCTAACAGTCACATTCAAGTTGTGGCTAGCTTCTGATCTGGAAGAGCCCTTGGAAAAGGGCTGTAGATTCCCAAGATTGGATGTTCCTTTTTCTACCCATCTATGATGGCCACTATCTACATTGTTCATGGCACTCACTTAGACCCCTCTCTAGGCAATTAAGGAAAAAACCCTCACATTTGATTTGATAAGAAATGTTTTGTTAAGAGGTTTTTTTTATTAGATTTTACCCAATTCTTTATTGTTATAGGGAAGTTGTGGAGTATCACAGGAGTTTGCATTCTGATATGAAGTACTTTGTCAGACCTTGTGCAGCAAAATAACATTATGAGAGGGAGGTTGCATAGGGGTGCTATTCTGTGCAACAGCAAGTGTTTCAGAGTAACCATAATAATACTTTAGCATTACATATAGTTTTAAAAAGTGCAATAAATTCTTCCCTAAAATATGTAGAATTCCTTCCTTTGTCTTATGATGCCATTGAATTCTTTATTTCTTCTCCTTAACTTAGTGGCTAAGGAGAGGGAATCTGTGAAAATGATAATTGCAAGAAAAGGGGAAGAAGTCAATATTCACTATTCTATACTTGCACCCTGAGTTATAGAATATTGTATGTGATGATTCTTGGCAATGCAGTTGATGGCTGTCTTCTAGATTTGCTCCACCCACCCAGATTGATCACTGGATTCTTCTAGGTTGGAAGGTGTATAAAAGACTTCCAGCTGAGCATTTTTCAGTCCAATGATACTGACCACAGTTTTGAGGCTAGGAGATTGAGATTTTGCAGGGGCAAAGGTTGGCCTACTGAGAACTTTACATTCTCTACCTTCATAGTGATATTGATCAATAAAGATGCCAAGCAGATCCATGCATACCAACCCAGCCTCCCTCCAAAGATTTATCTAAATAATTTCTCCATGACATTTGAATGATATTATAAAATCATACCAGACCTTTATCCAAAGGACCAGTAGCATCTGTAAAATTATTTAAAGGAAGTGTGTTTGGCTGTCTACTAGATGTAAATCTTTCTAAAGAAATGACATTGCTGCAAGTATTGATAAAGTAAGTGGAAGGGGCAGACTCTGAGAATCATGGTTGGATGGATTCTTAAAAAGAGAGGTGAGAAGTTTAAAATATTTGATGTTATGAAAAAAAAATTAAAAATAAAATCAGTAAAAAACAATATTAAATTCTAGATTCCCTCCCACTGTACCTGACTGGTAATTATATCAAATTATAGATAAACATTAAAATTGCTTTTGGTTAGTATTTTTAAATCAAATATTTCCTCCCTTCAAAACCAAACTCTATCTGAGTTTGCCTTGTTGTGTGATGTGTAATACACAGGGAAGCCATTCTTGCTTAAATTTAGTCAAACTTCTGTTCTGGAAATTAATTAATACTCATAATTTTGCCACTGCTGTGTATTTCCCAGCTTTGGCTTTCCAGTTTAATATTATTGGCAAAGTAACTCTTTTTTCAATTTTAGGCCAAATTAGTCCTCGCAACTGTTAGCATGTATCTTATTAAATTGTGATGTTTTTTATGTACTTGTTTTGGAAAGATTCCTAGTAGAGAAAACTAAAGTTTCAATTCAAGCTTTGTTTTTAAGATTTTTTTTTAACAATGCTGTGTATTTCTTTCCAGTACTTTTGAATTTTTTTTTACATGACCACTACATATAAAAAAATATTCCTTCTGTATCACAGCATTTTCAACATTTATTATTACATGATTTTTCTCTTTTTGCAATTATGGACAGAGTTATGTACTATTTGTAAAACATTTTGTACTAATTTTCTCTTAAATTATAGCTTGGGGTAAATGTCACTGAATTTTTTTCTTAAGTCCTTGCATTGTTGTAATGTAATTGTTTCTTTAGAATTTGCATCCACTTTATCATACAGTCTTTTACTTGTTCTGTCTCCAAGTCATATTTTAGTAGCAATTTATACATACATCCTAATAGTGATCTTGGTTCTGTATAAAAGTTTCAAATCCTGTCATTTTCTCCTACTTTCTTGAGGTCACTTTTATTCTTCCAGCAATATCAGCCGTGGTAAAGTTTGACCTTCACCAAATAATTCTTCCTGCGTCTTTGGTCTGTTTCTAGAGACTGGATGCATCATATCTGCATATGTAATTACAATAATTTTCGTACAACAATTATCTCCAGAATAAAAGGCATTTGAGGATGAGGCTAAAGGCAGGATTGCAGGACGTTGGATTCGGCTATGTATGCAAATGTGTGCTATGCATTCTGTTGAACTTATAATTTACGCAAGATTTAATAGAAAGGTTTTCTAGAAGTTGAAGAGATCCACTGGCAAACTGAAACGTAATTCCTGTTAGTAGCTGAGGCTAAACCTTGGCACAAAATCATTTATAAACATCACTGCCTAAATTTGGAATTTTACTAACATATTCAAAGATTTTGAAACACTGTTACAATAAGTTCTAATTCTTGGTCTTTATCTCACCCTTATATTTTAAATTGCTTCTTGAGTTACAGTGCATTGTGTTTTATGATTTATGGAATCATGAATACTGCACAGACTTGACATCTGTGGTTCCTTTACAAAATATGATATTTAGAATTATCTTAAAAACTCAAATATTTCAAAAGTATCATTTGCAATTTGTATTTAAGTAGTTGCAGAATATGTAACTGGAAATGTACTCTTTCTTGTAGTTGATGTTATCAGTTACAATTTTCCAGTATATCTTGTCCTGTTTTCTTTTAATCCTATGTCCATGTGCTAATTTTTTTAGTTTCCTGTTTCATAACAATGGAGAAAAATTTTTAAAAAAAGCAGCTAGCAATATATAAAAACAATGAAAGCCTGAGTAGGAGGCTGACAAATGCATTGTTAACGTTTTGTTATCCTTGTTTTTATTTATTATATTCAATTTCTAAGGATGCCCTCCTCACCATGGTGACTCTGGGTTATTGTTGTTGTTCAGTCGTTAAGTCGTGTCCGACTCTTCGTGACCCCATGAACCATATTGCGCCAGGCCTTCCTATCTTTCACTGCCTCCCTGAGTTTGCTCAATTTCATGCTCATTGCTTCAGTGATGCTATCTAGCCATCTCATCCTCTGCCGTCCTCTTCTCCTTTTGCCTTCCATCTTTCCCAGCATCAGGGTCTTTTCCAAAGAGTCCTCTCTTCGCATTAGGTGACCAAAGTATCTGAGCTTAAGCTTCATTATCAATCCTTCCAATGAGCAATCAGAGTTGATTTCCTTTAAGATTGACTGGTTTGACCTCCTAGCAGTCCAGGGGACTCTTAAGAGTCTTCTCCAGCACCACAGTTCAAAGGCATCAATTCTTCGGCGTTCAGCCTTCTTTATGGTCCAGCTCTCACAGCCATACATTACTACTGGAAAAACCATAGCTTTGACTATGCGGATCTTTGTCGGCAAGGTGACGTCTCTGCTTTTTAATATGCTATCTAGGTTTGCCATAGCTTTCCTCCCAAGGAGCAAGCGTCTTTTAATTTCATGGCTGCAGTCTCCGTCTGCGGTGATCTTGGAGCCCAAATAAATGAAGTCTGTTACTGCTTCCATTTCTACCCCTTCTATTTGCCAGGGATTGATGGGTCCAGATGCCATGATCTTAGTTTTTTTAATGTTGAGTTTCAAGCCAGCTTTGGCACTCTCCTCTTTCACCCTCATCAAGAGGCTCTTTAGTTCTTCTTCACTTTCTGCCATTAAGGTGGTATCGTCTGCATGTCTGAGGTTATTGATGTTTCTCCCTGCAATCTTAATTCCGGCTTGTGATTCTTCCAGCCTGGCATTTCTCATGATGTATTCTGCATATAGGTTAAATAAGCAGGGTGACAGTATACAGCCTTGTCGTACTCCTTTCCCTATTTTGAACCAATTGGTTGTTCCATGACCGGTTCTAACAGCAATTAAAAACTACCAACAACAGCAAAATAGAATACATGATCAGCAGCCTCTAATATATACATGCAAAAATTGGGGGGATCTTACTAATAGTTTTTAATGCCCCCAGTTATCCCAGCAATCGGATTAAAAATTATACCCTCCAGAATAGTAGAATTCTGTAGTTTGAACAGTGTTTAGTTTCTGATTACAGGTTCATATACACATAATGTTTTAAGTATAAATTTTTCTGCAGCCAGAAAACCTGATTTTCTTCCAGGGTAGATTTTTCTAATTACTTTTGAGTTCCATCACTTTCTTACGAAGTGTTGACTTTCTTTTAATTATGGCATGCTTCCTGAGATCAAATTGTCTTTATAGCAAAAACTTCCTTTCCTGTGATTATATGTAGGGTATTATTTACCTTTTCCATTTCATGGGTATGTTAAAGTAACTAGGAAGGTATGATCTTGGATGTGTTTTTATACCATGTTGTGTAATTGCACCATAATTGCAAGGATGCATGGGAGGAAATAATCTCCTTCTGAGCAGGAAAATACTAGCTGTCTTGAAACTATGTGAATGTTCTAGCAAATGATTTTTGGAACAATGGTATAGCTTATATAAGCTAGTGGTCCTACATCCAATTTCTTCCCAGTTTTACTTATACTCAGGGCCCACTCTATTGGGTGGGTTCAGCCAGCAATCAAACATAAAAAAAGAAGCTGTCTAAATCATTCTGGGCTTAGAATCTATATCGAGCAAGGTATGGTACATTAACATTATATATTGCAGGTAGTCTCCAGTTTAAGAACAGGTTCTGTCCCCAAGGTCTGTCCTTAAGTCGTTTGTATGTAAGCCGGAACAGTATTGTTGTATAAAACTGTGTAAATAGTATTATGTAATTACCTCAAACTATTGTGTATTTAACTTGAATTGTGCTACAGTAGGCTCTATTCTTAACTATGGGTCATCTGTAACCTGGGCGTTCTTAACCCGGGGACTACCTGTATGCAAAAAAACATTAAAATGCTTGGAATTGAAGTTGTTAAGCATGCATTTGCATCTTTTGTTTTCTTTGCAGACAGTGGACATACATAAAGAAAAAGTTGCCCGTAGAGAGATTGGCATTTTGACAACTAATAAGAATACTTCCAGAACACACAAAATAATAGCTCCAGCAAACATGGAGCGGCCTGTAAGGTATATTCGAAAACCGATAGACTACACAGTATTGGATGATGTAGGCCATGGTGTGAAGGTAAGAACTTGGTTCTCTTTCTAGCCATTGTCAGTTATTTAGGATAGCAGATAACTCTGATGTCATAAATTTCTGTTCTGGCCTCTAAACTGCTTTTGTGTTAAAGTGCTTTATTCAAATATAGCTTGGAAAAGAAATTCAGTATTTGGTGGTGATGGTCATTTTCATCCTCTTACAGGTAGTCCTCGACTTACAACCACAATAGGGACCAGAAAATTTGTCATTAAGCAGTATGGTTGTTAAGTGAAGCATCATGTGACCACACCAATTTTACATTTTTGTGGCGGTTGTTAAGTGAATCACATGGTTGTTAAGTGAATCACATGGTTCCCTATTGAGTTTGCTTGTCGGAAGCTAGCTGGAAAGGTCATAAATGGCGATCATGTGAGCTTGGGATGCTGCAACTGTCGTAAATACATACCAGTTGCCAAGCACCTGAATTTTGATCACTTGAGCACAGGGACACTGTGATGGCCATAAGTGTGAGAACTGGTCGTAAGTCACTTTTTTCAGCACCATCATAACTTCAAATGGGACTAAACAAATGATCATAAGTCGAGGACTACCTATACATCAGTTTGTTAAGCTTTTTGTACCCCGTTATTAGCTTCCTAATTTCTTTATGAACTGAATTTATTTTCAAAAGTTTCTTCCAAAGTAATGATCATGATATGTTGCTGAAAAAGTATATAAACCACTATACAGAGTATACATTGCTACATATATTGTATCACCTCTGTCATGTATAGATAATTAATCCTAAAATACATTTGTGATGTGTTTGGCTTACCACTTTAAAAGGCTTTCACTATTCTGATAGAATGAGCTCTAATTTCCCTGCTGTATTGTACAGCAGGCATGAGGAATTTTTGTTGAACTTCTACTCACGTTTGGTCTGTGAACTGCTGGGAGTTATAGATCAAGAAAATCAGACTCTTATTGTCTGTTATTACTCAGGTACTTGGATTATCTTTCCCTGAAAGACAAACAGTATAAATACTGCAGTGTTTCATATACAGAGGACAGCAGTCTTATCTTGCTGGAATGTTACATTCATGTAGGACTGCAGGGGCAATGGCATGTTTCAGAGACAATGATACATAATACCTTCAGTTGACCAGAAACCACCACTGCATCTTAATTTTGAATGGTAGCTAGTCTTAATTTTGATTGATTGAAACAAACCAAGTTTATTTGGTAAGAGTAAGTATGGATGGATTTAAATATAATGATTTATTGTGTCTAAACTAAAATCTAGAACTTCCAGATTTTTTTCCCAACTGTACTAGACAAGAGGAGGAGAATGCACCTATTAAAGGCTTGTTTGCCATTAGATGCAATAGTTTATCACTGCATCCAGAGAAGATGTCTATCTCATTAAGCTAAATAAATGTTATTGTGATATTTGCATCCAGAGGTATTTTTGCTTGTTTATTTTTGAGGCAAAATGCTTATCTCCATCACATCTTTGAGATAAGCATAACCTTTGTTTATGTCTTGTTTTGGCTTTCATGTGTGCATAAGAATAATATTTACATTAGATTTTTTCTAGAAACAAAGATGATCATTTCTTGAAATTGCTGAGGCATTTGGATAGTTTATAATATTGCTATTTGTTAAACATCTGTTTCGGTGAAAGCTCAGTGAACAAAGGCAATGATGCAGTACTGTTGAAGGAACAAGGAAGTAAGAATACAGCGTCAGATCTGCTCCCCTCGAAGCAGTTTATGCAAGGCACTTCCTTGAAGCCTTTTAAACAGAGACATGCTACACAAAGTACTACAAAGTGACAATTCTGTATATTTAAAATTGCCCAAATTACCAGTCATTGTGCTGTTAATGCCTTTCATTCTTTATAAAGGCAACTATATCTGATTGTGAGTTTTGTACATAGTAATCAGAGGTCAAATTCAGATGTGTTCATCAAGCCAATATAAATGGGTGGATTTTTTTACGATAACGATAATTTATTAAACTTGTATGCTGTCCAACCCTCAGCGACTCTGGGTAGCTCATAACAATCAAACGAAGAAATTACATACATCAGTAAAAGATAAAAGATAAAGATAAAAGATGGCAAGCGGAATGAAATGAGGGATCTCACTCTCCCTTGTCAAAGGGCTGGGCCTTCATGGCTCTTCTAGACAGCAGAGTGGGGGCCATTCAGATCTCGGGGTGAACCTTGCTCCACAGGGCAGGCGCTGCTACAGAGAAGGCGTGCTTCCAGGGTCCTGATGGGATTACATTGTTTAATTGAAGGAACCTGGAGCACGCCAACCCTGCAGGATTGAATCAGCCAGGCAGATGTATGGGAGATAGGTGGTCCCTCGGCCCTGTGCCATATAGGGCTTTATAGCAGTGACCAGCACCTTGAATCACACCTGGAAGCAAACTGGCAACCAGTGCAGCTCGCAAAGCAGAGGTGTTACATAGGCATCCTGAGGCATGCCCATTACTGCTTGCACTGCTGCATTCTGGACCAGTTGAAGCTTCCAGGTAGTCTTCAAGGGCAACCCCATGTAGAGTGTGTTGCAGTAGCCACGCTGTGAGGTGATTAGGGCATGGGTCTGAGGGGCCTCCTGATCTAGGAAAGGGTGCAACTGGTGCACCAGATGGAGTTGTGCAAAGGCCTTCCTGGCCACAGTTGACACCTGTTCTTTAAGCAGGAGCTGTGAGTCTGGGAAGGCCCCCCAGATTGATACCAAACTTAAGGGGGAAATTGCTACCTCATCCAAGGTCAAAGATGGAATTGTCTGTCAATCAATCAATCATAGCTAAATATAAAAATACTCCTTTATTCCTTCCCTGAACCTCTGGATTCCATTTGTAATAGGCACTTTATGTAATAGATTACCTTCACTGTCAGCTTTCTTTTGTTTCCAAAGTTGAAAATTTTCCTAGCCTATACTGGCTTGAGAAAATTTAGCATATTTTGCAAACTCTAGCCATGCTATATTTTAAAAAAGAGTACTGTATATGGTTGTTTTAGTGCAGCACACTGAACCCCTTTTACGAGATTGATGCACTAGAAGTATAATAGCACTGACCTACCAGTAAGGATTATTAAACAAATCTTTAAAATGCTTTGAATACTTAGAGAGAGTAAGTATACAGTGGTACCTCAGGTTACGAACTTAATCCATTCTGTGACTCTGATCGCAACTCGAGTTGGTTGCAACTCGAGGTAAATTTTCCCATAAGGTTCAATGTAAATACGGTTAATCCGTTCCGCCCTCCGAATTTGGTCGCACGAGGCAAATTTCCCCATAAATACATACGGTTAAACAGTTCTGAAACATTTTCTTTGGAGCCATGCTGACAAGCACACCAAAAACCTTCCAAACGCCACAAAACATACCACAAGCCTCACCGAACGTCTCCTTGCTACCGCGATCTCGCCCACAGGAAGCCGCGACCGCGTGGCAGCAGGGCAAATGGCCATGGATCCGGTTCGTGGCTTGAGGCGGAGTTCGCATGTCGAGGTAAATTTTTGGGGCCGGAGCTGGTCGTATCTCGAAAAATTCGTAAGGAGGGGCGTTCGTAACCTGAGGTACCACTGTACATTATATTATTGGCCCTTTCAGTTACTTTCACTACTGCACTCACTTTACTATTCACTTGCTGTGTAAGGAGCATTTCATTTGATATTGTATGCATTCACATGTAGATGGGGTAATTAATTTGTTGGAGAATGCACATATATGGAAAATCTAAACTGGTATGAGTTTTATTTATTTATTTAATCAATCAATCACATTTGTGTAGCCACCCATCTCACATGTGTTATTGGAACCTAGCACCTAGTAGGAGATTTCCTCAAGGTTGTCTTGTATGAAATACATTTTAGTAAATGTATGTAATAATTTTTGAAGTGTGCATTGTCTGAACAGAAGATTTGTTTTCCAGATTATAATATAGTAATAACTAAATTGAGTTTAAATGTCTAAGCTCAGTTCAAAAGCTTCTTTATCTCATACAGTAAATGCATCTACTTAAAGAATCACTAGTTACATGGCTTTTTAATGGCATCATAGGCATTCAAAATATTCCAAAGTTCTGATATATCTGTTTCTTCTTTTGGAGATGGGTCAAGAACTTTATCATTTCAAACATGGAAACATGATTGGAGGATAACTGGCTTCATGTTCAAGCACATATTGATCGGATTAGGCTGTCATTATTACATTCCCATTTCTCTTAGCTGGGCTCTATTTCTATAAATAACATCAAAGAGAAAGAAGGAGAATATAGAGCTGTCTGAATGAAGCATACTTTGAAAAGGAAAAATGAGTTGTTTATAATTCTGTGGCTTTAGGCTTTTCATGGAGGAGCTCACACGTTTTTTGTAAGTGCTTTGGAAACTGATTTAAAGAGCAAAGATTTAGAAGAAGAAATACAGTTCCTTTACTGTGTTGCATGCTTAGATATACAACTACATGAAGAGAAGATAGTGTGAACTAGGTTGGCATAGTGTGAACTAAACTAGTGTTCATCTCTCTGTGAAAGCAGCTTTGTGGTAGAAACACAACTAGGGCCATAGAAATGTGTACTCTATTGTAATTTGATGCACATTGACCTATTATAAAATTAGCTCAATGAAGGATTGATTTTGGTATACCGATCAACATCTGGGATTGGGGTAGTTTGCATGTAATATTATTTTATAGAGTCCATTTGTACAACTCCAGCCAAACTGTGGTTGAATTTTAGTACAGTTTGCCATCATCCCGAGTCCCTCCTGTTTGCCCCCTGACAGTGTTTGCAAGCTGTTCTTCAGTCTATGTATTAAGTGTTAGTTTTGAGAGTGTGTTGCAATTGCTGCAGCCATAACAACGTATTTTCAGTTGTGGGAGAGGAACAGTTACAAACCTTTGGGGGGTATCTGCTTTCATGCTAGTCACAAGTGAAAGCTCGTTTCTGTATCTGGATTGCAACTGTCAGTTACAAAGAAAATATGCATATATTGTACCATTAGCATTTAAGACCTGTCGTATGGACAGTAATAGATGTGCCATTAATTTCTGCTTTTCTTCCTCCTTTTCTTTTTGCCAACGTAAGTGGCTAAAAGCCAAGGTAAGAAGAGTTATTTATCATTTGACCCAGAACACCCCATGACAGTAGAGGCTGAGCCATTACACTTGAAAGCTAGTGCTCTCTCCTATACTTCTCTGCTCCTTTTTCACTCATAGGTTATTTAGATGTGTTGAATTTCAGCTCCAACTGACAGTTAATATATTACTGATATATTGACAGATGCATTTTATTCATAGATAACATTTAATTTCTCTAACATACATAGTGCTTTGCTTTGATCCAGCAATGCTTTTTCTCTCATTGACTTAACGTTTTAAACAAGGTTTCCCAGAAACTCTTGCATGCCTATGCTAATCAGATGAAGTTGGAAAAAATAAACATATTGGTAAATCTTGAATATAAAAAGCATTCTGTTGATCTAATGTGGTCACTGAAAGCAGATTTGTTTCGTAAACCAACACAGCTTGGACTTCATTTGCTGGTGGGTATAAAATTGCAAAGGGATGGTGGGAGAAATGTATTACCCTTATTATACTTAACTGAGTAGGCAGCAAAATAAGCTGTATTCTAAAAGCTGTCTGGGAATCCTTTCTTTATATTAGGATACTGAAGCATTCAATGTTTATTTGAGCTGTTTTATTTAAAAATATATTAAAGCATTATTCCGGTTTTCAGCATGGAAGCAATCAGCCTGCAAGAACTGGCACTTTGTCAAGAACAAATCCTCCTACACAGAAACCACCAAGTCCTCCTATGTCAGGCCGAGGAACGCTAGGGTAAGAACAAGGTTTCTGCTTTTATGTTGACAAAGACCACAATTCTGATTGCTTGTGCAACACTGTCTAGGGTTGAGGTCTCCTTGTTTTCTAATGGGAAGTAACTTGAATCTTAAGTCCATTTGCTTCTGAGTGAATTCATGTGGTGCTCCTGGGACCATCTCCTACATGATGACGTATAGGATACCAACCCAGCTGATGGAGTGCTCTTGAAGTTCCGATACTGTCAAAGAGTTTTGATTTCTCTGAATGTCCAAGGAGAATTTCCATTCTGAAACCAATAGAATGTTCTGTTTAAGTTGCTGGACAGTAAAGAAACTGGATTAAACTGGGATATAGGCACTCAGTCCACTCTCTTTTTCTAATTCAACATAGTATCACTCAGTTCTGGGAGAAATGCTGAACTGAAGAATATTTTGTTTTATATATTTGAATATAAGAAGCCCCTATTAATAAATACACCCTAATGCTCTTTGGATATATTAGACTGCACATCCTATCATACTTGCTCGATTAGCCATTTCCTGTGCTGGCAGGCAATGAAAGCTGTCTGTACTGAATTGGTCAGAGGCGCCATGTTGGAGAAGGCTGTTCTATTGCATGGACAGGAAGCAAGGTTGGGAACTAGCTTTCCCTTCTTTGTTTGGATCTGTTGCTGCACTATTAATTCTTAGAGTCTCAAGACACACTCAAGAAGGGTTAAAATACTTTGTATAGTAGGTTGGGCTGCATCAAGAGTGTTGAGGCTGGGAGTCAGTGGCTGCTGTGGTGGTGAGATTTTTTAGTCTAATGAGCTTTGCAAGGAATAATGGTAAGGGGAAATGCACATTAGTATCAATTTGCCCTTATACACAAATTCTAACCCACACCCTGACCTATCAAAGTGGCTGGAATAAAATGGGTAGAGGAAAACAGTGCTCCAGAGGTCATTTAAATTTGGAAGAAAAGAGGCCCAAATTAACCAAGTTTGGAGAGTGCTGTTTTAGCACTGTCCATGGAAAAATAACTAACAACTCTTTGTTTTTAAGAGGCAAAGATGTTACTTTCTTGCTAGGACTGCAGAATAATGGAGAATGCCACCTTTGGAAACAGCCTATGCTAGTTTAAAAAAAAGGACGCTTCAGTAATTTATGTGACTTTAATGGCCACCCAGGACCTGTAGTAATAGCTAAACATATTGGTCAGCTGACCAGTTGGATTTATATCTTGCCTTTGCCTCAAAGGTAGCACACACTCCTGCCTCCTAGTTTTGCCCAGAACAAAATTTCAAATTTCTAGAAAAAGTTGAAATATACAAGCGTGCACGCACGCACACACATGCACACACTTAGAAGTAGAGGCTGCACAGAACAGAACCTGTCTAGCCTAGGTTCCAAGTAGAGATTTAAGGAAACTCTAAAGTTTCGAAGGAAATTCTAGGTAGAAATGATTTTATTGGCCATAAGGCATTATTTATAATGTGATAAAGAAGGAAGTAGTTGGATGAGTATGTACATCTGTAGCAAACAGACTGTATTTGCTGAAACCTTGAGGAAAAAGTGTGTAGGAGACATAAATTTGAGGCTATACCAGTAAGTTGATGAAGGCAACACAAACCACATTTTTTATTATTACCAGCACGGGCATGTTCACACAGTCACCAGGAGACAGGCTCAGCTCAAGGAAGACTTTAATGCTGAAAGGATTAAAGAAATACATTAACTGAACCTTATTGCCAGGAAAAAAAAAACGTGATATATGCATACCCATTATGTAATTCCTTTTCAGGACGAGGTATATTAAAGGACAAAAGGGGATAAAAATAGTAAGTCAAAGAAATGCAAGAGGGAAGTTAAGAAAAAGAAAAGAAACTATAGATAAAACTAGCTGGCTCCAACTATATATGGTTTACATATCTTTCTATTCCTGCAAGCCACCCTTGCCTCTGCTGTGTCCATATAACACTTCATTTGTTCTTTAAACTTCTCAACTTTCTTTTTTAGGATCTCATCAAGTCCACCCAGCCACAGCTTTCTTAATCTTTCCCTTCCTCTTGACCTGTATGTTTGTTTTGCAATTTGACCCTCATTCATTCGCTCAACATACTTATTTCATACTTGTCAATCACTTTGGAATTCAGTCCACCTTTATTCAGCGCCCATAACATTCTTAAACCTCTCACTTCTTTTTTTACCACCTGCATTTCTTCAATATTTCATTTCTGCTGCATTTAGCTTCTATATTTTGTCTGACATACACAACTCTCACTTCCATGTAATAAAGTGAGCACAAACATATACAGCTGTTTTAGCTTAGGAAAACATTCATTTGTCAAACAGACTGCATACTTCTGCTTCCTACCAGCATCTATTTGCTCTAAATTTTTTGCCATTTATATAGAATTTGCAGTGATTTCCTCACTTTTCCTGCCAGACACAGCTACGTAGGTCTTTGGTACATTAATTTTCAGACCCAAGCTCCTCCTTGTATCAAACAGTCATACATTCACTGCAGATTATTCAGCCAACAGGGCATCACCAGTCAGCCAACAACAGGACATCATCTACATATAAAAGTAGGCTTACTGTTATGTCCCAACCAACACACCTCTAATGTAATTGCAGTCATTCCTGATACTTATATACTTTATACGACTAAGGGGACATTATACGTCTTTGTCTTAGTCCTGCTGAACCATTCACTAAATATTCCATTTATTCCCATGCATGCTTTACTTCATCATATGCTGTTCTTATTGCATTCAGCAACCATCCTTTAACTCCCTTTTCACACAAAACATTCCATAATTCAAGCCTTTACACTTACATGCCTTCTCTAGATCGATAAATGTACAATAAAATTCCTTTGCCACATTCTCCCTTTCTGTTTGTATAGAGAAACAATGGTATTTTTCCAGTCATCAGGTACAGATTAAACAAGTTGCACAACTACTTCATAAACAAATCACATCCCATATTTTAACGTTTTTCCAATTATACCATCTACACCTGCACTTGTACCATTTTTCAACATTTTCACAGCATTTGTGACTTTCTTTTCATTCGTCTTTTCTTGGACACTAACATTTATAGCATTTGTTTTTATTTTATTCTTCAGTATATCTCAGTCACTTCATACAGAACTCTAAGTACCCCTTCCAGCCTTCCCTCACTTCAGTTTCATTCCAAATTATTTCATCACTGTTTATGGAATGTAATTAAATCATTCATTCTGCAGGAGGCTCCTTGTTTAGCCCTCTTCACCCACTACCAAAACCATTGTTTATTTCCATCAAAATCACTCTGCAATTTTTCTGCCTCTTAACTATTCCTTTGTCTCTTGGCTTCTTTGCAACCATCCTTTTCTCTATACAGTATATTTCCTCCCCAATTTTGCAGTAACCATTCTCTTGGCTAGTTGAGGCTCTCAGGAATTGCTTTTTAATCAGAGACAGAGTAGACAAGATGACCAGCTGCAGTCTTCATTCCATCAAGTTGATGGAAGTGCAAGCAACACTTTTATCATCAAACGTGTACAAGTTATTCTGTGCAAGGTAACTTCGGTAATCTGAACACTATCCTGCAAGTCAGCATCTTGTTGCCCACATTCTACCAACTAGGAGATTATGCAGTGTGCTGGCACACATTCAGATTTGTCATAAATTATCAGATGTAATTTCTTAATATCTAATCTTGGGACAATTTTATAAAAAGATTACTGTGTTACTGAGAATAATTAATTGTTAGATAGGCTGATTTGCACCTACAGATTGTCCTTGCTTAACAACCTTAACTGGGACTGGATTTTCTGTCACTAAGTAATGCAGTTGTTAGGCAAAATATCACGTGTCTGCACCGCTTAGTGATGGCAGTTTTGATAGTCCTGGTTGTGGTCATTAGGTGAGGACCACACCATCATTATGCTTCTCCTGTCCTGCTGCGCTCACCTCCACTTCCGCTCCCCCCACCTGCCCATCTCCCCCTATCTCTGCCCTTTTGGCCGCCCTCTTCTCCGCCACCCCCCTGCTGCCCCCAGTCCACCTTCTCTGTCTTCTTCCTCCGGCTGCTGATGAGGCGTGCAAAGGTCAGCTGGGGGCAGTGGGGGGGGGCGGCAGAGGGCCAGGTAGCCAAAGGGCAGAGATGGGGGGGAGATAGGCGGGTGGGGGGAGTTGAAGTGCACCCTGCAGTTTTAAATGCCGTTAGGTTGCCATGTGCCCGAATTTTGATCATGTGACCATGGGGGTGCTGCAACAGTTTGAGGACCAGTCAAAAATATGCCTTGTTTGGTCCCAGTGTAACTTTGAATGGTCGCTGCATGAATAGTCATTAAGTGAGGACTACCTGTAGTTGGGAATTCTAATTCTAACACTAGGGTTAGGAGTTTATATATCCATGTACAGCCATATAGACACACAAATTCTATAAAGAAAAGCAGAGAAGTTTATAGTATGACTCAGAGCAGTGTTCTATCCTGCATAGCCTATAGATTTTCATGATAATTTGTTTTTGTTTTGTCTTAACTAAATACGCCTTAGCAGGTGCTAACTATAGCATGAGTCCTTTGAGTTTGTATACATGCAATTCATATTTAACTACCGAGATGGACTCCTCAGATAACTATTTTGTACTTGCATTTCCCTTTGAATTATGAATTTATGATTTTCCACTTATGAAAGAGGAAGGAAAGAATATCCATAGACTTCTTCTTTGTAATTTATGTTTCCAGAGTTATTCTTGAGTAAAGAGGAATTTCACATTAAATTGTTGCTGAGACTCCATCTGTATCTCGGGTAGTCCAGCAACACCTAGAATGTACTAGGTATTTATCATTAATATGGTGTATCCCAAGAATGCTGCAGGACGGTGGACACTAAACTGCTTAACAGGTAAGGTCACATGCAGTGATTTGTTTTCCTGTAATCTAATCCAATTTCCATTTCTTTTTTCTCTTCTGTCCACTTTGCTTTCTCTCCTGCTTCATTTTGATAGACGGAACACTCCCTATAAAACGTTGGAGCCTGTTAAGCCACCCACGGTCCCCAATGATTACATGACTAGTCCGGCAAGACTTGGAAGTCAGCACAGTCCTGGAAGAACAGCTTCCTTAAACCAGAGGCCGAGGACACATAGGTAAATGAATTGGAGACTTGATAGCAAATTTTATCTGGAGAAGCAATAATAGCAGGCTGCAAAAGGAGATGAATATATATTTTATTTGGTACTAACCACTTGCTCTTTCCAAAATCAGTTTTGTGTTAAAATAGGGGCTGGAAACCTTTTTCAGGCTTGGCTGCAGTAGTGGTGACACATGAATATTCAATTTCATCCACTTTTTCTGTAGCTTTCAGGTTTGAATTTCTTTTTAGTCAGAGGTTCAGACTTAATGGACCTATTTTATTGCCTTTTTTAAAAAGTAAATTGCCCTGGTATAATTTGGTAATTGATTGCCATATTTCTGCAGGGCTTTTTTAGGGGGCTTTGGAGTGTACAGAAATGGGGTTCATGGGCCATGGTTTGTCTATTCCTAGGTTTAAAGAAAAGAGAAATATTATTTGTATTAATAGAACACATGGAGCATATGTATATGCAACACTGATGTTTAAAGCTTGGTATTGATCTATTTCAGTCCACAATTTACGTGCTAAGTTTTAAGAACTGCTATTTGAAACAAAACATGCT
The DNA here is from genome assembly GCA_030867105.1 of Liasis olivaceus. NCBI lineage: Eukaryota > Metazoa > Chordata > Lepidosauria > Squamata > Pythonidae > Liasis > Liasis olivaceus. Next base: position 17,283,482 of record CM061351.1, read on the forward strand.
TATAGACTCTGGACAGAAGTTGAGGATCATCTAGCAAATTATTCTTTAAATTGAGGAATTCTCAAAACTGTGTGTAGCAAAGACATCCAGATCTGTAATGACCACAGCATGTTTTTCACTATTCTCTACTGAGTTTTATGTGCTCAAACAAGCCTCAATATTTATCATCTTCCCAGCCTCTAAAATGAGACTTCATTCTACAGCAGTGCTGCCAAGATTATTGAAATGGTCTAAAACCAAGCATTAGAGAATTAGTCCTATACTTTTCTGTTGCTCTAAGATGGAAAGGTGGCCTTAAGGCTGAAAAAAGTTTGCAGAAGGAAGATTCATCAGTCGACCTGTATGGGCTTTTATTAGAATGTTTCTCTGATTGCACAAAATTAGTTCTATTCAATTTCATTGGTCAAATATTGAAGAAAACAGGTTATGATTGGTTGCTGTAATTCAGTTTCTCAGCCTTGGGAATAAGGCTGCTGTAAAGAAACAGAGGCACGATTTTTCAGCACTATAGCATCTCATGCTGCAGCATCAATGATTTGACATAGCAATAATTTTAATGAACGTTTTCCCCTTAATAACAAAATAAAAGCTTATATGCCCAATGTTCTTTGTAGACAAAATCTTTCTATTCTGAGCCATTTGCTAAAGCACTGCCTTATTTAAAGCAGTTGCATAAATATCTTGTACATACATTATTTGAGGTAGCAGAAATGGACTCTTCAGTGTTGCATGTGGTTTGTGATGAAATTCAGCTGCAACCATGGCAACAAGTTCCAGTTCCTTGGCATACCAAACACTGATGTTTGTGAGAATGATCTCAATTACTGGTTGCCATCTTTACCTTTTCACTTATTTTGGTTGAATTATTTCCAACTAATTCATGAATTTTGCCTTGTTTTGAATTAATATGTGGAACATTGAATAGCAGATTTTGGATTTTAGCACAACCTTTCTCATCTTGATTCTCCCTGATGTTTCCATCATTCCCTATCAAACCGACCAGTGTTGTAATCAGTTTCATACATCTGGAGAACATCTGACTGGGGAAGAGTGTTTTAAATACATTTCTAACTGGCTCTTACATTACTAGCAATTTGCTTAATGCAGTTTTTCTAAAGACTTATCTTAGTCCTTGTGATCATTTTCTCCAGTTTCTGCCTCCTTTTGAAAGCTCATTCTGGTATTTGTGAATGGGGACAGGCTAAGATCTCAACCTCCTACGTAGCTGATTTGGGGATCCAAATGAGTTTATGAATCTATCACTCCTCCTCCAGCAGGTTTTCTGTATTCCCATTGTAAGATGTATTATGCTGCTTTCAAAGAACAGACTGCTCTCATTATTATGCTTGCTGGCAAAATGGATTGACAGTGTTAAACCAAATTCAGCAATACACCAACGCAGCATGCTACCTTAAGCCAGTGTTTTTTGCAGTAATACTTATGTGAAGCACTTTTCCTGATGCTTTGGTCCCAGGTGAATGTGTACATCAGATTGACACTTTGCTTATATTTTAAAGCTTTTATTGACAGTTTATCACCTTTAATTAGTCTAAACAGCCTATAACCATTCAGAGTATTATTTTAGTTCTAACAGTTTTTTGACTCAGATAATTCCTCACAGTTTTTAAATTAAATACTAGAGTAGGTAAAACTGCTTTTGCACTTGATTGTCACATCTGTATTTCTTGCATTCAGCTCTGCTATTATGCTAACAATCACCTGGGATTTCCCCCCCTCTTTTCTTATTTCCTTTAGACAGAGTGAAAGTATGGTTCACAATTTGCTGATTTGTTTTAAAGTGTTACAGTACCTGTTATAGCAATGTTTTATTTATCTGCTTGCTTTGTTTTGAGCAGTGGTAGTAGCGGAGGAAGCGGCAGTCGAGAAAACAGTGGGAGCAGTGGTATTGGCATTCCCATTGCAGTGCCTACGCCTTCACCACCAACTATTGGCCAAGGTATTTGTTACTAAACTGATCAAAGCGCAGAAATCAGTTTTAAAAAACAAGTCAGAAAAAAGTGGATTCTGTGCAATGCATCACCATCCTCTGTATCTTCTGGAATGCAGTTGCTTAATTCAGCAAATGGATATTGGTTGATACATTTAAGGGGCTTGCTGATGGAGATAATTTCTCCCCACGTAGATAGTCCTGTTATATAAATAATTTCAGAGGACTGAGAATTTGTAGAGCTATGTTATGATTATAGAACACAGAAAGAAGGAAACCCGTTATCTTTTATGTTTATTTTGGAAAATGAACAGAATTTGGTTTAATTTTTGCTATGATAGCTTTTTTGAAAAGCAGCAATTTTTTTTTTCCTATTTACTATATATACTCATGGATAAGCCTAACATTTTAGGTACCAAAATACACCTCCGAAATTGGGTTTGGCTTATCTGAGTATATATAGTAGGTTTTTCTTCCAGCTTTTTAAAAATACCCATATATCCTGTTTATACTTGTGTATAAGCCCATCTGTGGATAAGCAGACCCTCAAATCTTTAACTGAAATACCAGAAAAATGCACTACTGGCATATAAGCCAATTGTGAAAATTAAAACATACTAAAAATTTTGAGGGTTGGCTTATCCGCAGGTGGCACATTTTTCATGGTATTTTGGTTAAAAATTTGAGCTCAACTTATCCATGGATGGGCTTTTCCATGAATATATACAGTATCCTTCTAAAAGAGGATATTACTTTAGTGCTGAATCCACATATAGAATTAAAAAAAGAGGCAATAAGCAAACTAAAATTCTTTATTAACGTAAACTCATTTGTAGATCAGGATATGATTTGGCAAGTGAATTATTTTAATAGCACAAATAACTTTTTTCTGAAGCTCTTTCAGGATTACAGATGTTCTTGAGATGGGCAGCAGGATGGGTTCTACCTTTTGAGAGTGCTGGAATTTGTTCATTTTTTTAAGTACTAGACAGTTTTCCTTTTCTAATTATCTTTGTAGGACTGGCAAATTGATGGAATTGGGGTTTTGTTCTTGTGTGCTTTTGACTTAGTATAATAACATATATAACCATCTCACAATTTCTGAGGTAAACAGTGTTATGCAAATGCAGAAAAAGAGTAAGAAATAGTAAGTAAAAGAAATTAAAGGCATGAGATAAGAGGAAAGGAATGAAAAAATAGCTAAAAGTATTTTACACCAATACTATTCACTATACTGAATTTTTCTTTTGTTGCAAACTATCCTTGCTTTTCAAGTCCTTATGCAGCTTCATACATATTACTTTGTTATTCATTCAGTATTAAGGAATAATCATAATAATTTGAGGACTTAACTGTCCTAATTGCACTTAGGGATTGTGTGTGTGTGAGTGTGAGAGAGAGGGAGAGGGAGTGAGAGTGAGATGAACACCTTTGAAGTTTAAGTAAACATAGGACACTCTAGTTATATTGAGTAAGACCTATTACATTTTGCCCAGCCTTATCTATCCATCTGTGCTGTAGTCCTGGATTACCTCAGTGTGTCAAAATATTAAATTAGGATTGGTTATTAGTTGCACTTCTTAAATGAACTACAAGAACATTGTGTTTTTAAAGTTTTGAGATCACAGCATTTGGATTAAAACAAATAACCACACCAAGTAATAAAATATTTGGTTGAAAAATTTGCTTCAGCAGAAGGCAAGTATTAGTCAAATTGTTTTGGTTGATATATATAAATGAAACCATTATATTTGAAAACAAATATTTGGTTGTCATGTAGGAGTCATAGATTGTTCTTGCCTAAAAGCAAAAGAGGACTAATATAAGAATTGGTCTTGTCCACTGATAAATTGTTTTTATGTAACCAAAGTAAGTAATGCAAAGATTATCCTATAAAGGGATAGCCATAGAATGCTTTTGCCATTATTTTTGCCATTATTTAAACTTGAGGTTTTTCACCTAGATGAAGTAATGAAAATTATCTTAATATTAAAACTGTGGAGGTGTAACCTACTTGTGCAAAGCTGTTATTAAAAAGGCTCTTTCACAAAGTGGGGCAGCCAATTTACCTGATCCTTTCTGTTTACTGCAGCATTCTGCATCATATCATAGTGTTCTAGGATGGTCCCCCAAATTGCAAGAACAGTTTTTGTGAAATTTCAGGGCTGAAGTGGATGGAATAATTAACAAAATCTGATAATGTGGAGCTCAGTTCCCCCTGAGTGCTGAACCACTGAGAGAGTTTGCATAATGTTTATAGAACATTATTTATAAAACGTACCTTCACACTTCATTTTAGAATTGTTTCCAGTGTGCAGGTTCTATTTCATGAATTAACCTGAAACCTAGCATTTCTATTTTTTAGTTTATTAGTTAATGAAATTTATCTAATTTTGCAATGTTTACTATGTCCTTTAGGAACTTCTGCCCCTCTCTTTTATGCATGAGAAAGTATGTTCTGTCCATAATCAATTTCACTGGATTAATCAAATCTGCTTATATGTTTTTTAAAAATTCCATTTTGTGGGTGGAGTGGAGTAAAGTGGGATCAGAATGGAAGTCAACCGAGTTTGAGAAAGAGAATAATGCTTATGATAATTTGGAAGAAATTACCCACCTCATTCTTTTCTTTCCTTTGATAATATAAAAGACATTGCATTTCAACTTTTCTCTCAGTCAATCTGGGATTTGATCTTCTGCACAGTCTGCTTACTTAAAGGGCCATAGTAGCTCTGAAAGGTTCATCACGAACATTGGAGTTCTATAGCATTATGTCCTTGAGATATTAAAATATGTATTTATATAAGGTAAACCCTTCTCTCCCTCCCCCAAAACACATGATTGATGCATTTTTTTTTCTCTATCTGTCCCATGAAGCCTAGTGGATTTGGATTTTCATACATTTACTGTGCTGTGGTCTCCCTGCTCCTTTTCTCTTCCCTCCCTCCCTCTTGGTTTCTGCACTGCGTTCTGAGTTGTCATTTGTGTTTCGTTTTGCTCAAGTCGTGTTGGTTCCTTTTGGCTCTTGCATTTCAGCTGTTCCTGGGTCAGCTCCTGGTTCCCAGTATGGCACAATGACCAGGCAGATTTCCCGACACAACTCTACCACTTCTTCAGCCTCTTCTGCTGGATTTAGGAGGAATCCTTCTGTGACTGCTCCATTTTCTGCTCAACCTCATGTTAATGGCGGGCCTCTCTATTCTCAAAACTCAAGTAAGGTTACTGCAGAGCATAGAACTCCTGTGTTTGTTTGGGGGCAAACCAGTTTGAAGGTTTTACATAGCTCTTGGTTTAATCAGTGATCTGAGTCACTAAGGCATATTCAGATGGAACTCTTTATCCAAGTCATAATTTACAAGGCCAAGAAAAGTTTTGAGCCTACATAGTTTGTTTCTGTCCCTCCGTTCCCCTTGCCCTTCCCTCTTGTGTTGCCTGGCTTCAGTCATTCAGGTGCTGTTTATTTAACCAGTTTCCCACCACATCAGAAACTACCACTTAATCTGTAACTATAGAACAAGTTATGACTATGGCTTCTTTAGACCAAGATTTTAACATGAGCAAGTTACTATATTTATCCAAATGGAAGATTAGTCGTTTCCCCAAACAGTTTATCCTTAAAACAACAGGGTTGCTTTAATTTTGCTTAAACGTGTAATGCAGATTGGCAACTTCTTTTATGTCTAACATTGTTTGGTAGTTGAGGATTGTCTTACGTTCAGAATAATCTTCCTTTTGGGTAAATACAGCATATATTTTACTATCATTTCAAACATTATTATTATTTTTTTAAGGTGTGAATATTACCTTTGTTCCCCTCTTGGATAATTACTCAAACTGTTAAAGGTGTTGCCTGAAAGCCTAGTAATTTTTACCTTAAGATTTTTTTTTAACTATAACGGCTATGATGTCACTGTAACTGACAACTGCTTTTGTGAGCCAGATCAGAAAGATTCCCCTGCCTGCCTAAACTATATTTTTGTTGGAATGCCACACTTAGTGTTCCGCATGTCTGTATAATGAAGCTGCATTTGAATATGCCATAAACCTATACAATTCAGCATACGTAAGCCGGAATCATGGAGCTGATTACAAGGGTTGTGCAGAGCATTCAAGGGGTTTCTTTGGTTATTTTGTGAAACTTGCCTCAGAATGCTTTGCACAGCTTACTGACCACCATATTTTGTTGAGAAAGTGGAACTGCAGTTTTGTGCATTGGATTTAACTGTATTGGGGTGTGATTTTTACATATAGATAGAGAATAGCTTTCCCCAGCTTAGTCAGCTTCCAGATGTTTGGATTCCAACTCCCTGAGTTCCCCAGTTAGCATGGCCATTGCTGAGAATTTTGAGAGTTCAAGTCTACGTATCTGAAACACTGATAGGGAGAGATTTCAAGAATGAGATGAACACATGAGCAAATTCCCTTCATGTGGTAACAGAACATTGAGAGATACTGTTCAATTCAGTCTATAGTTTCAAAATAAGTTGATAATATTATCTGCTTGCCAAAGATAGGTGCAGTTACAAATAAATAAAAATGGCTCTTTCACTTTCAGGTGGTTTGCTAGTAAGATTAAAGGATCCTTATGAAAGACCTTACTTGACCATTTTAATGTAATTTTATGTTTGTTTATAATCATAGTGTTGTTCTAATACAGATACAAACCCTAAAAATATTAATGACTGCCACATTAAAAAATACTCTGTAGTCACTAATTTTAACTTGACTAGATATTTCACCCTTCTCTTAAATTTATAATTTAATGCCCTAGATTTGACAAGATAAATTCCAGGTTTCCCATTGGACTTCCTTTTCCTGGACAGCAAATAGATTTGTAGGGGAGAAAGAAAGGGAGGAGTACAAGAGCAAGTAAACCTTGGCATCAAGAGCTTTGAGAAACTGGCCATTGTGTTATGTCTCTTACTTGGCACATGAGGCTGGATTATTATGAAATGAGCTCAGTGTTAGTATTTAACTGTAAATATAAATACTGAATTATGGCAGTATTTAAAATTAATCCACATTTTGAAATCCACAGCCTGTTTCAAATGAGCAGTTCAAATCCTATTACTCAGCTGAACACAGAAACTTGAATTAGGTAAAAAAAAAAAAAAACAGAATAAAGACATTTGTATTTCCAAAGTTTCTGGATCCCTCTGAGATCCTGTTATAATTGTTTCTGAGGCCAATTTCTTGATGTTACAATATTACTTGTGAAAGTGTACCCAATGGTCACTTCATAATGAAAACTGAAACATCGATACATCTGAAAACAGAACATGTCAATCAGAGGTGGATGTACAGAATTGAGTTTGAGGAGATCAGAGACTTGCTAATGAGATACATTTTTTTCCTCCATCTGGCACCTGTTCTACATACTTTGGATCAGTGTGAAAAGGCTTGTGTTTCTGTGCGTATCCTGTGGTTCACATTGGGGAATTAAGCATGTACACACATTCATAAACAGCATTCCCATCTTCTGCATCTTGTTGATATTCACACAAACCATTCTAAAACATTGCTATTATTTCCCAGTTCCATTAGAAATGTTCCCCTGCTCATAAATCTGAACACAGATTCATTATGAGGGGCTTATCTAACATGCCATTATGTATTTAACTGTGGGCCTTTGGTCTTTACCTTTGGGTTCAAGATTCATAGTGAGGTTTGTTTGCCCTGTCAGTCACTGGGAAATGCCTTAGGTAATTGGATATGAGCATACAATTTATGTAGAATCCTTGGTAGCTGAGCATTAGATGCTGGAAGCATTTAAAAGTGCAGCTTCAACTGGTATATCATCTTAAGGCTAACACAATGCAATAATATAAAAGCTTGTTACAAATAATTCCTATGAAATGCTTGGGTTTGCCTCTTGAAAAGAAACCATGCCAATTTTTGTAATGAATATATCTGTTTTCTGTGGATCAGTTTTTATTTTCAGTTATGGAATTATAGTCCTTAAAGCTCTCCTAAACAACTCTCCTGAAATCCTCCAGAAGGTGTAGAATTGCTTAAAATATGAAAATAATAAGGCATGTAAATTCAATTTCATGCTAAAGAGCAGGGCAATCTATAAGCTCTGTTGCTTTGCCTTTTTCTGGGTTTTTTTTTTTTTTTTGGTAGCTTTCACCCTCATTGCGAAGGGCCCTTGTTACTTTTTTGCCTTTTTTATGGCACTTTCCTTTAAATAAAATATGCTCTCAAGTGCTTGCTAAGGAAAAACACACAGACACTCACACAACTTCCCTCACACTTGACCATTCCTTGCAAGGTTTTGTGGTAAAGATGGCAGGATGTCTGTTTCAAGCCCATGACGAATATTTTGAAATGGCCAGGTGAAATGTCTGAAAAAGGAAGAGCAGATCAGTATCATCTACCATATGTTTTGTTTTGCTTTTTAATTGCCAGCTGACTAAGAACAGAGTTCAGCAGAAGTTGTATTGCCAGGGTACCCGATTTTGAAGGAGGTCCTGTTGTGTGTTTCTGTTCATTGCGTAGCTTTTTTGTCGTCCAGTGTTACTGACGGTTACTTTTTGTTTTTATTTTCCTTTTCCTGTATCTATGTTTACTCCCTGTTTATGGTGTGTGTTACTTCCAGTTTCTATTGCTCCACCCCCTCCCCCTATGCCTCAGTTGACTCCACAGATACCTCTCACAGGCTTCGTGGCCAGGGTGCAAGAAAACAGTAAGTTGGCAGCTTAGCTTCTCCAAAGAGTAGAGCCGATTCTTTCTTTCTCTCTCTCTCTCTCTCTCTCCCTCTCCTATAGCATGCATGGCTGGCCAGTCAGATTCTTCTCCTTGGTTTTACTGCTTTGAAAGTTTGGTTCATTTTTTTTCCTACTTAAGATGCTAATTCCATCTTGCATTTCAGCACCAACGTGGAACCGAGGGGTACATTTTCTTATGCTCCAATTATTATTACTGATAACATTTTTAGCCCTGTGATTTTGCTTGTTTGTTTGTTTAAGCATTCAAAATAAAACCTGGTGATTTGGTGGGAAATTAGAAAAAGAAAACACTCGCATACCTCTTCCTCTCAGCTCTCCTTTTGTCAAATCCCCAAACTGTTGATTTGGGAGATATAAATAATAGTTTGACGTACACATACTTTTAAAAAAAATAATGGCTATGCATGCACCCCACAGAACTTTAGGACATTAAATAATATGGATACAAAATTTCACAGATACAAGTGCATGGATTTTTAAAAAGTTTTAATTTGAGGAGATAGAAGCATTTATATAGCCACCTTTTGCTTTTAAACCATTTTAGGGTCAGTTTAAGCAGGATACTAGGTACGTCAGAAAAATATCTCCCTACAAGGTATCACATGGCTGACAGCATATATAAAACTGGACACTTTATCTAGTAAAACAGTAACACAGGAGGATTCTATGGCCCAGGAAAGCTCACTTCGAATAATATTTAATCGATTTTTATCTGACTTTTCTGTGTAAAAATTGTGGCAGACAATTCAGGACATCAGTGAAAATGCAAAAAGTTAACATTTCTTTGGCTGAGGAGAGCAGCTGGTTTTTAAATGGCTGCACTTCAAATCTGGTGGAAAGTGATAATAAAAGAGTGGCTCCAAAGCAGAAATGACATCTTAAAATCATATTTAGTGTAACTTATGTCACGCGGTGGCACAGCGGCTTAATGACGCTGAAAGTTGCCAGCCAGAAATGGCTGACGGCTTCGGCGGTTCGAGTCCAGCCTTCGCCGTTAACAAGGTGAGCTCCTGTTTCCTCCCCAGCTCCTGTCAACCCAACAGCTCGAAAACTTACGTGAGTAGATAAATGGGGACTCTCACTCCGGTGGGAGGAAAAATGCTGGCAGTGCCTTGCACAGAGAGACGGGACCAGTTGCCGGTAAGCGTGAAACCGCGCTCGCCCGAAAAGGGCGCGAAGCAACGGAAATCCCACCTCCTGCGCTCGCCAGCTGGGCTCTGCTCTAGGAAGGAGGCTCTGGCAAACCACTTCCGAAACAATTGCCTTGAAAACTGCACAGGATTAGTCCAGGCAAGGACTCGTCCAGGCAGGCACTGCAGGGTCAGTAATGACTGAGCACAGACCAAAAAAAAAAAAATGTCAAAATTAAATAGGGCTGATAGAAGAGGGCTACGGAGGGCAACTGCATGATCCAGGAAAAAACACAGCTGCTTTAAAGAGTTGCAGGCAGTTGCTACATGAGTGCTCCTGCATGGTCTGAAGCATCCTTACTTTTTTGAAACCAAAGTACTACACAGGCTTAATTATACATTCCCTATATATATTAACCTTTCCTTTATGTCAAATTCAAAATTACAATTTGGCAGCAATTTCTGGAGGGATCGCAGGGGCCATACTAAACTTTGGGGGATTGTGTGTGACCCTGGGACTAAAACCTCTGCCCCTGTACTTTGGATTAATGTGCGAAGGATCAGAATCAAGGTTAACTGCTGCAGAGAATAATGCTGGTTTCTTCTTTAGTGTCCTGTGTCACATTTAAATTAGGCCTTGCTTTCTTGCTTACAGATTGTCTCTGTGCATATATGTTTTATCTTGCAGAATTGGAAAAGGGCAGCCAAAATCTTTAAGAGAATTAGAGCAGCACCTGTACAAAGAAAGTCTACAGTTTCTTGGCGGTTTTCCCTTGGAGCAAAAACAGTTAAGAGGAGACCCGCTAGAACTATATAAAATCAGGCATCTTATGGAAAATATGAATAGGGAGATATTTTTCTCCTGCTTGCAATGGTAGGATTTTGGGGCTCATTCATTAAATGTGAGGGCATTCAGGACCAATTTAAGGAGGTGCACTTTTGTTTTTTTTTTTACAAAGTGCACAGTTGAACAGTGCCTTCATCAGATGTGGTGAAACACTTCTGAAGGATGAGGTAGGGATAGTAAGCCAGCATTCCTTCCACCTTTTCAATGTCAGTAAGTTCTGTTGACAGAAGTATTACTTTTATCATCAATCCTTTTGTTTCTATGAGACCTGAAAGGTACACATTTTCAGGAAACTGGATCTGATCCAGAACTTTCAGTTGCTATTGTCTCCTTAAGAGCATGTGAATGCCCTTGTTTTAAGATTGTCTGAAGTCAATCCCGCTTTAGCATTTCCTGCTTTTACAGCATCCTAAATATATAGTATTCGAATCTTATTTTCTGGAAAATAATAAAAGACTGGTTGGAAACGTAGTGGAGATAGTTCTGTACTAATTTTCTTGGTGGTGGTAGTGGTGGCGAGGATTGATGTTTCATACATCTTGAGCAATTCTTGCCCCAGTTTTGCCAGTCCTGCGATCACATAATGGATTAAAGTTCTAGGTACAGGTAATTGTAACAAAAGAATTGTGTTCAGTTATTTTATAGAAGCACAGAATGTTAGGCTATGCATTTCATATTCCAGATAAATCCAAGCAATTAGTTTTGCATTTGTTTCTTTAGCCCTTTAGAACAAAGAATAAATAGAATAAGTGGAAATAATTGATAATTGGACACTTAAGATTTAGATTAAATGCAAGGGTACCTTAGTTTATTCTGAGCTATGTTTGGTGCTACACTAATGGATGAGTTTGCTCAGTGGGACTTCTTCCTGTTGTTCTTCATTGTGCTTTTCACCATCCAAATTCCAATTTTTTCTCCAAAGGTCTCCCAATTATTTGCAGCAAGTTTGTTTGGTTGCAGGAGAAAATATAATCATGTTTTGAGTTTCTCCAGTAGGGTAACATGAGATTTGAATATCTTAAACACCTGAAATACATAATATTATTGTGCCTTCAGGATTGAGGAGCTCCTTTGTGGGGAAAAAAAAGTTAGTTGAAAGAAGACCTGAATGCTAGATCCTTTATAACATTACATTTTGCTATCAAGCTAAAGAATTCTGGAATGAAATATTTTCTCTTAAAGCTACTGTACTACTGCTAATGGATCCAGTCCATGAACTGTTCTTCTTTTGTGTGCAGGGCAGTTGGGTTTGGCCAATAAATCAAGGATACAGTCCACTAAGAACATACATTCTTTGTAATGTATCAGAACAGCTGCTATGTTGCAGTAAGCCTTTCTGTGGGCCTTGGTAGGAGAGGCTCTCACAGTATTGTGCCTATTGGCATATTACAGTGTTGAAAACACATGATACTGTTCACTTATCAAAGTCCAATTGTATCAGGTTTGGATTCTGGAATGGGCCCATTTCTTTAGTGCTGTATGTGAAAACGGAGACACTGAATGTGTTAGTAAGGAACAGTTATGGGCATTCTCTAAGACATGGCTGATTCTAACAGTTCTGATGATAACTGAACAAGTTACCTCTGCAAAATATGAAATATTAAAGTAGTAAATAATAAGAACATTCCAATACATCTTTTAGAAGTTGTATTGTTTCAATGAAGGTAAAAATAACCGCCACCCAAGGCAACCAGCCCACAATTGAGGTCCTCTTGCCTAGCCTCACCTTTTCTCTCTTCTCTCTTCTAAGGGTGGTTCTTCCTGGGTTCCTTTCTAAGGGGCATCATGTTGGACAGGTGCTGAGCCTGTGTGCCTACTGCAGGCATCGTGAGTGCACTGGCTTCCCATCTTGAGGCCTCATTCTCTTACAAGAAGTTTAAGAGATGCAGTGCACGGGATGCAGCAGGTCAGCAGTAGGACCCAGGATGGTGCCTCCCAGAAAAAAAATATAGACAAAAGGAAGAGACAAAGCATGTTCATACATGCAAATGAACAAGTATGCCTGACAGATGGTAATGAGACACTTTCCAGCGATCGAGGTCTATACTCCAAAGCAATAATTTTAGGTCCTACTACAATAAAAAGGCAAATCTTGCACAATAGACATTAAACAAAAAAAAGGGTAATAACTGAAAAGGTCTTATATTCCTGATATGTAGACATTATTTTAGAAACAACCACAAGGGAAGGGAGGGGTGGAGAAACAAATTCACTGTTTGTAATAGCATTGCCCGTCCAACATCTGCAGACTTCAAAAGGCTGACCCAAAAAGTGACTGCCAACCAGCCACGTGACAGTGAACATACGCATATATGCATAATGGGCCTTTGGAAGAACACTGCTTCTTAGCCTGAGCCATTATTTATATGTTTAAATTTTAAAACCAAACTCATTTAAGAGATTATGCTTTTAGCAATAGCTTTAAAAAAAAACAACTCTCAGTTGTTAGATTTTCTTCTGAAGAGGTAGATGAGAGAGAGATCAATGCTGGAAAATTGCTGTCCGGTTTAATCTGAGAGCAAGTGTGAGAGACAGAGTCTGCCATGCCTTATTGGGATTAAGAAAAATAACCCATGACAGTGTTGAAGGAGAGATTTGGACTGCATTGAGACAAAGCTTATTTCCTTTCAGCCATACCCACCCAAGTCAAGGAACACATTTCACATCCATTCCAGTGGTGATCTCATGTGCATGTGTTTAAAATCTCCCCATGCTATCCTAAAAATCAGTTGACTGCCCTTTGTTAATCTAGGACAAAATAAAGTATTGCAGTGGATGAAGTGGGTTTGCTTATTGGGTGTGTGATTGAAATCAGTTATAAAGTCCCATCTTGACATTTATTGGACTTCAGTGAAGCTCGTGTAGCCTGGATTTGCCCCAAATGCAGCAATGCACAAAAGCTGTTTGCTACTCCTAACACTGGATGACCTGGTTTCCACAGCAGATGACCCAGAGTTAATGTTCTAGATCATAGTTTATATAAAACTCCTTCCAATATACAGGAATCTTGCTAGTGCTGGGTTTTAACTTAGCTCTATCCGTAACTCACTTTGCTTTGCAAACAATAATATCTAAGTTCTGATTAGAACTATTAAACTTTCACTGATCAATTGTGCCTCAATCTCACATTTCATTATTTTTCTCCTCCATTTCCGCTTAAGTGATGAAGCTGATAATTAGCATAAAAATGCGAGGACCTTAAGTATTTTGAAAGATGTGCCCCAGTATCGCTGATTCTATTAACATTTGGACATAATTCAGCCAAAGTGATGCATTTTTTTCAGTTATATTGTTTCTTTGTGCTAATGTTAAATGTAGGTATCATTTGCATCTATTGAGTGGTATTCAAAAATGCTTTACTCTTGCTGAATTGTGCTCTTTTAAGTAAAAGTTACAGCAGTGTCTCTCTACACTGGGATTTATGGCTGCGTGTCCTGATTTGTGTGTGGGACAGTTGGTGGATGAGATTTTAGTGAAGTAGCCTCTTTTGAATATGCCTGATCACATGCTGCATGTCAGGATATATTACTGAAGATGCTGCAAGTGGGGACATGTTAGGAATTTAGGTAATAAAAGCTATGATGAAATTATCTGAATACTGTAAGCAGCGCTGTGCAGTATGACTCTTCTGTCCTGTACTGCAAGACAAGAATGTTAGAGATGTTCTTGCAGATTAAAATAGGCCTTTCTTCCTCCCATCAGCATCAAAAAGAGACTTTGATTGCATCAGAAGTTATGTTCTTTGCAGTGCCTCTGTATCTGGATCTTTGTTCATCCAAGGCAAATGTAAACTTGCAAAATAAGACATTTGGCTTACAGCATTCAGCAACAGCTACACCAGCCTCTTGAATATGAAGCAATGCTGTTTTGAGAACCATTTAAAGTGATGGTCTACATCTCACTTCTGCTAGTAATCAGCTTATGCCTTTGGAGTATCTGCTTTGAAGTTAGCATCTGTAGTTCTGTGGCTGCCAGTAACTTGCAAAGTTGTATGTCATAGCATTTTAACATATAAAGCATTCATTTCTAATCTATGCATGATACTGTTAGTGCATGCTACTAGTTTCTGTAATAGGTGTGGACTCCTGGTCACAGGTTTACTTCTGTTTGAACTAGATCTGACTAGATATTCTTCTTTCACTGATTACTAGTTGCTGACAGTCCAACTCCACCTCCACCACCACCTCCAGATGAGATGCCTATGTTTGATGACTCTCCACCACCTCCACCACCACCACCAGTGGATTATGAAGATGAGGAGGCTGCAGTAGTGCAGTACAATGATCCATATGCTGATGGTGATCCAGCCTGGGCACCTAAAAACTATATTGAGAAAGGTAAAGGATGAATATATTTGTGCTAAACTGGAACATTCCCTTTGCCGCTTGCTTAGGGAGGTATAAGCCAAATGTACCCCATTCAGATGTTACCACAAACTGGATGACTTTAAGTAAAACCCTTTTCTCAGAGCTTCAGTACTCCTTCCTCCCAAAATTTTGCAGATTAGAACATTAATACGAACCTGATCTATGGAATTGTTTATAAGGGTTACACTAAGATCTTGGTTGTACATTAGACTAAACCAGGAGCGAGCAATCTATGGTCCTCTAGTTGTTGGAGTGCATCATTGGCTATGTTGACTAATATTGATAGAAAATTGAATTCAGTAACATATATTTCACAAGTTAGAAAACAAAGCTTGGAAATATAAACCTGTACTGGATTCTGACCTTGGTTTTCAGCTCTATTTCCACTACTTGTATAAAGCTTTTCCTATGACTGAGGAACTCCCTTCCTCTCTAGCAGCAGTGGTGCAGCGATAGAACAGGATGTATCCACAGATAGCAATATCAAAGGTCTGCATTGATAGTTTGTATGTTCCTCTGTTGCTAGCTGCTGTGTACATTATATTAAGTAATAAAATGGTTCATTTTCAGTTCAGCATAGCCTTCCCAACATGGTGTCCTCTAGATGTGTTGGGACTGCAATTCTCAAAATTCCTCTGCCTGGGTGGGTCTGGGAGTTGCAGCTCCAGTACATCAAGAGTGTGCCTGGTTGGGAAGGCTTGCTTAATATGATGAGTGAATCCAGACTTTGTGACTTGTTAAACCATGATCTAAAAAATGCATAACTTAGTGCAGTTAGCCTAAGTACTCTCAGCATACTTCTCATGTGAAAATTTAGCAATAGGAGCCCCCCAAATTAGAATTACCTTGTTTTTGCTACTTCATCTCTGGAGTCCTAAATAATATTATACAATTAAGGCATCCTACTTGTGAATTGGCATGTAATGGAAGCAATACATCTGCTATGTTCTTGTAACAAATATTTTTTAAAAGAAATTATATGCTGCCCGCTCACATTTTGGGGCTGTAGGCAGCTTTGACAGAACAGCAGTTGTGGTATGTGGTTTGAGGTAAATAATCAAAGTAAAGTTCACCTGCCCCAGCATTTGAGGGACTGTATATCTGCAACAAGGAAAGAGAATTGAATTGATAGCATGCCAAATGTTGTGGGTGGTGGTAGTTGGGCTTTATTTTCATAGTACAGTGATAAATTTGGGGAATCATGAAACTTCCTTTCACCCACTTAGTTTACCTAGTTCAGTACGGAGTATCCAGAATGCAGAAATCACCATAAGACCTTGGATGTTTGATCCAGCTAGCTCTTGAGGATCATTTCACTTGAAATGCTAGGGATTAGATTTGGGATAGCATGCCTGCAGAACATGTGATTTATTATTAGAATGCGGTAGGAGACATTTAAACTGCCCAGTCAGTCTGATACTGGCTGCAGCTGTCTCACATCCACTTAATTTGTGCTTGCAAGATAAATTCTGAATTGACAAGAAAGCCCTAGAAATGGCTTTAGAACCACCTGTGACAAAATTCATTGGTGTCTTTCTTTCCAATTTCCTAGTTGTTGCCATATATGACTACACAAAGGACAAGGATGATGAGCTGTCATTCATGGAGGGTGCAATCATTTATGTGATAAAGAAGAATGATGACGGTTGGTATGAAGGTGTATGCAACAGAGTGACTGGCCTGTTTCCTGGAAATTATGTTGAATCAATCATGCACTATGCAGATTAATTCTTGCTTCAGGTCAGGCCTTGCCTTCAGTCATGCCATAATGATCTACAAAGGGTAAATTAACACTTGTCTTAATGCTCTTTAAAATGTGCACATCCTTTCCAGGCCATACTATTTAAATGGCATGATTGAATGTTCATCTGTAAGCATCTGTCTCTGGAGTTTGTAAAATGAACAAATGTTTTAGAGGTGTGCAGAATGGAATGGCTTGTTCTCAGAAATTGTGTTTTTCCCAGAATGGCCCAGTCTGAACTTTCTGGGTGACGCTTGTGTTTCCAGAAGCCTTTCTTCTGGATCAGGAAGTGACTCATGGTGTTCCAGACACCATCTGGTTCTAAAACAAGAGTTCTACAAACCATTTCTCATTCCAGAAGATATACTTCCAGAAACATACATTCAAGAAATGGTTGGTTTGGCCCATTCCAGAGGAGAAACAGAACATTCCAAGAAAAAGCTATTCTGTTTGGAAATAACTAAACTGTTTATTACTGATTATGCTTATTTACTTATGCGTTGTTTTTTACGACCAGCCTAAATATTCTGGGGAAGTAGGGTATATACTATTTAATGACTCATGATTCAAATCGTGCCATTGTTTTCTTTTCTCAGTGCAACAACGTGATAAACTAACAACTGTTAGACTAACATTAAATCTGGTTGAAAAATTCAATAATGCTGGTCATTTTACCTTTGTTTAGACTATTGCTCATCCTCAAAGTATAGTATTTGTTTAAAAGCATGCATAAAAACTTATGTATTGAATTACACTTTTTTTCTCAAAATCCAAGATGCTTCCAATTCGTTGTAATCTTTTACTGGAGTAATTTCACTAAAAGTCTATTCCAATGAGTCATTTGAGTCTCTATCGAAGATGTCCATGTGAATCAAAGATGGGTGGTCTTATGATGTGTATGTAATTTGTACCTGAGTTTTTAATGAGTAAAATTGCATTGACTTTTCCATTCATAAATACATAAGTGAACCAAAGGTCTTGTCCATTACTTTTGTTGGCTTGCCTTGCCTTGCAAAGCAATATTGAAGCATGTTGACTTACCAAATTTCCCCCTTATCAACAGGGACATTTTTAATTGCAAGTCCAAAGTCTTAACACCACAACAAAGGGAAAACTACACTTCTGCAGGCTTACCATATATTCAGATTACACTATTATTTGGTTTATTCATTAGTAAATGGAATGCAGATTTATGGAGACTGCTACCCATGACTTTGATCAGCTACTTGGAAACAGAAAGCACAGCAATAAAAGGCTTATGGAAGAATGTATAAAACAAAGTCATCCTAGCTCACTAAAATGCCTGCTCGCTTTCTCTTTCTGGTCTCTTATCAGACTGGAGTGATCTGGGAGCAAGTTTACAGTAGAAATCTGTTTCTCTTCTTGCCTATCAGAGTGTGGCCAGGGCTGTCCAAATTGATAATATTGATGTACCATAAGATGGGTGAAGTAAACATTTAATCACCTTTGTATTTCAGCTGCAGTGGTAAATGCAGTGGTACTTTTCATGTAGCAAGCAGCCTTTTGCTGTAGTAGAACTGCCTTAAGGGAGGAGCTTTAGTGACTCATTGCAAAATTAGATGAAGAATTTTCTGCAATGTGCAGAGGGTGGGTGAACAAACTATCTCAAGCAACTGTTCCCATTACTGCCCCCATTTAAAACTGTTAAGGTCTCTTGTCCTGCTGAAAGTAAAATTTCATCGAGGGGATTTTCTACTGATTTGTCCACATCACTGTATTTAAGTAGGTTGCTGCAGAGAACATCTAGGAATACAGAGCATATGGGCCTAAGAGCAGGGATGTACTTCCATAGCAATGCTGTTTCTAGACATGCATCCCACTAAAGAGAGCAGGCAGCAGCTTATGTAGAAAAAGGCATAGGTTGTCATATAGCCCATTTGGCTTTTAGTGTGCACTAGAATACCTCCAGTTTGAGCACAAGGTCAGGTGACACTTCTGCTTTTGGACTATACACAAGTGAGACTATAAATATTCATAAACTATGAATATTAGTAAGGGATTTGTTGCTTTATGTAGTAAAGATTTATTTGGACTTAAGCACTGTCCTAATGGGTATTACATGATGAAAAAGCAAGTGTACTGGATACAAGAGCAGTAATATTATTTTCTAGCGTGACATTAAATATTGAAGGTTCCCTTGCCTTCTTGTTCCTTAATGAACCTAATTAATTGCTTTATTTGCCTTTTCCTGATTGTTAACATGTTATTTCTGACATCAAACAGCAACCCATGAAACCTATTTGTATTCCCTTTATAAATTGGAACACTTCTTGATTTGTATATAACCTGTTTTAATTATAACAAGTATGTACAGTCTTTTATAATAAACCATTCTTTAATTTTCTGGGTGCTCTGAAATTCTAACAGGCAATTCAATCATTCAAGGAGTTGGTTATAGTCCCAGCACATACGAGGAATTGCAGAAATAATTTAATACACTGATTGCATTTTATTGTTTGTGGCCTTCAGCGTTAATAGTGAACAGTGTAAACAAATGTCCACACAAAACCAGAAACCTCTTCATTGAAAACACAGGTACCAAATGCTGCTACCGATTTAACAGACTGATTGTGTTTCACGGTTGGGTAAGGCTTCCTTCAATAAAAGCATTTCATAAGCCTAGTTACTTAACTAGGATAACTTTAAAAAAAATGGAAATGCCACCAGAAGCAAGCCAAGATGTTCTGAAACAGTTTAGGCACAGTCTGGTAAAATAGCTGCCAAAATCACCAGGAGGAAGAAGAGGATCACTTGTCTCGCGACAAGACAATTTCTGCCAGCTGCATAAGGGCATCTCTTTCTGGAGATGGTCTAAGCTTGCCAATCTCCTTCACTGCTTCATAGCAATAACGTTGGGCGAGGTAGGTTGTCTGCTGTATGCTGCCACTCTAAATATAGATCAAAATATTAGAGGAGTTAGTGAACCATACAAAGCTGCTACTTTTCGATTTTGCGATTGGTTTTGTGAGACTTTAGCTGACTCATTTTTAGAACTGCATTTTATAGCCCTGTTCCATACAGCTTCAAGGTAAAAACAGACTTAAACTACTTTGAAATGTTCCCTATCTCTACGCTCTTTGTAATACAGAGTCTGGATGCCATGATTTATGAAAATGTTCCTTGAGCCTTAAACAACACCCAACATGGGTGGGCAGCTGGGGAATTCTCGACCACATATCTTAAAGTTGCCAAGTTTTAAAAACACTGTGTTAGATGCATATCCCTCCAAGAGCTAAAGGCAAGTTATATGGGAGGTGAATATATATCTCCCTTCACTTCATTCCCATATAACAATCCTTTGAACAAGACTGGGCTAAGAGAAAATGACTAGCCCATTGTCACCCCATGAACTTTAATAGCTGAAGGTGGACTTGGACCTGGGCCTCCTATATCCTAGGCCAATCCTTAATCACTACATCACATCAGCTGTCCATGAACATTCCAATTCTTGAAGAGTTCTATACAGGAACTCACGAATACATTTGCTTGCAAAATAGCATGATCCTATTAAATTATGTAATCTGTTTGTGCTAATGTATAATTAATTGTGGCAACATGAACATGGACTTACTACAGATGCTGTAACTTTAATCTTAGAATAATAGAACCAAAAATACAGGATGTCAATGCCAGTATGGTGTGTTTTTCCTAACTATATTAAAAACATTTACAGGTAGTCCTTGCTTAATGACTGCCCTGTTTAGCAACCTTTCAAAGTTGTGACAGTACTGGAAAAGTAACTTTACAACTGTCCTTGCATTTATGACTGTTGCAGCGTCCCCGCGGTCATGTGATCAACATTCAGGCGCTTCGCAACTGGAAGGTATTTACAGCCATCACGTGTCCTGTGGCCACATGATTGCCATTTGTGTGCTTCACAGCCGGCTTCCGACAAGTCAAGTCAGTGGAGAAGCTGGCAGTAAAATTGCAAGTGACAGTCACATGATGTCTCACTTAATGACTGCAGGTGATTCGCTTAATGACCACGGTAGAAGTGAGGTCTTAAGTCCATTGTGGTCATGTGATGTCTCGCTTAGCGATGGAGTTGCCGGTCCCAATTGTGGTTGCTAAGTGAGGACTAGCTGTACTTGAATCAATACCAATTAATGTTTGGTCTGCAAGGTAGAGTGAAATCATAAGAGTATACCAAATGTCATTCTTTAGGAGCAGCTGCTGCTTTTAATGAAAGTTTTGTATTACCTGTAATACAAATTCCTGGGTACGTTGGACATCACCTGGGAAACTGAATCGCCTCATTATCATGGCATTAATCTCTGGGAACTAGAACAGGGAGAAGTATTATTGCCCCAACCTAGACAGTCCTTAGCATACTGATGCAATCCAAGTCCATGCCTGGCTCTATATGGGTCTTTTCCTAGCCTGTTGGATGCTTGCTTTCTCACAATACAGAATTCTATCAGAAGCAACCTCCCTGAAGTAAGCTCTCAGCACATTCAGGACTCTCAAATGCAGGCAGCTTAACAATGCTTCAAGAGATAATACTATCTGACAGTGTTCTTAATTTGCAGGCAAACCAAGTTAAACTGAGTTGATGAGCTCAAAATGTCTATTTCATTTTAGTTCATTTCAAAGACTCAGAATGGATCATAACATATTAAGGAAAGAAATTGTCACTTCAAACACTAAATACAACGATAGATTCTATATGAGTTTGTGTGTATGTGTCTGTGAGAAATACTGATTGGCCCAAGGATTGGATAATATTGAAGAGCAGAATCTTCTTTCTTCTGGCACAATACAACCTGGCCAGGATTTGCAAGCTTTAGGATCCATCCCTATTGTATACAGTCAAGAACTATTCAAATCTTTGCAGTCCCTTGAATTCAACCAGGTACTGGGCACAACAGAAAGGAAATGGCCATCGGTTTTATATTAGTGTGTGAGTTTTCATGTGAGATACTGTTAATAGGAGTGAATGATTTAGCAAGGCAAGGACAAGTTCACATCCTGGGGTTTGATTGATTTTGGTTTAGTGTGTTATATGAACCCAACCAATATAGTTTGTTTAACAAGGTATAGATAAACCACAGATTAATATGAAGGATAAACCCAACTTCTAACTTTGTAAAACGCTGGGCACGTTCAAGCTATTCTTTTAATACAGACAGGCTTCTCCTACTCATTAACTTTAATGATTCACAGTAACTAAACTGAACCCTGCCTTGTGTTAGTAATTCAAGTTAGGATAATAAGAAACCAATTTAAGGATTAGTATTATTTTAACAGCTATTGCTTCTGATTAGAAAAGTATCTCTGGAGGGCGCCTTTCATCAAGTACCTTCCTTCTTTTGTTTTTTCAAAGCATGTGTACACAACAATGCTTTTAAATGTTAGCATGGATAAAATTCAACTAGAAATACAGCGCCTTGGGAAGACAGTAGAGATTTTTTTGTTCATACCTGCTGGCAAGCAAATAAGACAGGTCCAGTGGCTATTCCAAGTTTAAGGTCTGCTGCTGCTGGCTTTCCTAGCTGTTCAGTACATGATGTAAAATCCAGTACATCATCTATCAGCTACAATAAGCAAAGAACACACAATACAAAGTTCATGAGATATCCTTGCAAGGATCTAGTTAAATCATACATGTATATATATTCCAAAACCCTTTTTTTTTAGCATTTCATTTTATTGGTGAAATCTGTTTTTTTAAGCCAGCATTCTGATGTATTACCTGAAATGCTATCCCAATGTTTTTCCCATACTGATATGCAATCTCATGAACTTTTGGATCAGGACAGCCTAGGATAGAAACCTGAAAAGGAAAAAAGAACAGAAATCTTTGGTTATCTTCCATTATTTAGATGTGCAAACAGTGTACCAACAAGAGAGAGGCAGGCATTATTAGCTTAGTTTATTATTTCTGCTACCTCCCTGGAATCAGCTGAAATAACGCAAGGCAAGGGCAAATTTGCAAATTACTTTCCTGCTAGCGTCTTATGGATATTAAAGCACAAGAATCAAAGAGACTTCAAAGAATGCCATTAACCAAAATGCCAGGTATTACTCTGACAGCCCCACAACTGTAAAGCCAATTCTTATTTACTGTATTTTTCCGACTATAAGACGATACTTTTTTCTAAAATCCTTACCCTAAAAATTGAAGGGCGTCTTATTTAAGGAAGTCAGCGAGGAGAGAACCGCGCGGTGGCAAAACCGCCTATACTTCGTCTCTGGGGCTTCCTCCAATCACGAGCCTCCAATCACGAGTGAAATAGCTTGTCTCCCAAACAGACTTCCTCCAATCACGAGCCTTATGTAACTGGCGTCAGCTGATGCTGAACAAACCAATTAGAGGAAGGCTTTTGCAGAGAGAAGCTAGTTTCACTCGTGCTTGAATGGAATCAGTTATGCAAAAGAGCATGGAATAGAGCTGCAGACAGATGGTTTGGACCTCCTCCCACTGAGTGTATCAGGTCAATGTTAGCTAATTACTAAATAAAAATGTGTTCTGCACTATCTTTAAAATATTGATTTCTTAATTTGGGGTTGGAAAAGTGGGGGTCGTCTTGTATATGGGGGCGTCTTATTGTCGGAAAAATACGGTACTCAGTCAAGTTATTTCCATAAGTTTAATTATCTGTCTTGTCTGAAACTGATGAAGCAAAAAACTAAGTTCAAAATAATTGTTTTGTGTTTGGAATTCAGGTCCCACCTTTTCATTACGGTTAGTGTACTGGGTAACTTGCTTACTTTTCTTTTAGCTTCATTGATTTGCTCTCTGGAAAATGATCCAGAGCTATCGCTGCAGCTATTTTGGGAAGGGGAGTATTCCCATAGTACTGTTTTTTTCCACATGCCCACAAAAAACACTCAACATGTTAAAAAAATTGAGTATCCTTGATTTAATAAAACATACTGGAATAACTGCAAGTAACATACTGGTCAATAGCAATGAAACAGAACTGCCAAAATGCTGGCAATAAATTACTGGAAGGATTCAGTTAGGCATTCTTTCTAAATAGCAGGAAATGGAGCCTTATATTCTGCAATCTATAGCACCCAGGGTTACTCCTTTTTGGAAGCTTCCAGGGTTGCAAAATGGCATAAAGTCATTTACAGTCCTGGTTCATACAGCCCACCAAGCCATAATGTGGTTTGTTTTTATCACACTATGTTGTTTGTATCCTGCCATTATGACCTGCAAGCCATGGCTTATGGCTGAGTATGTAATATTGGCCTAGCATATCTGGATTGCAAAAATAGATTGCATAAAACTGGATAAGAGTGCTTAACTCCAGAGCAACTCTGGGCAGCTTACATTATAAAGAATAAAAAACAGTAATAAACAGAAGAGTATACATATCCATATACATGGCAATAAAGAGATATAGAAGCCTCTAATTCTGCCATCTAGTAACTGTCCGGATTTTTGTACCTTCAGATACAGTAGCCCTAGTATAGTATAAACCTAGCCAACTGCAGTGCATTCAACAAATTATAGTTAAACTAACTTTTTGCATATCTCCCTTAGTTTTCCTTACGTTGTGAAAATGAATTAACTGAAAGTCACAAAGTTATGGCTGGTCTCACATCTTTGAGACTAGCACACATCAGAAGGGTATACAATTTTTTAGCATCTCAATCTGGAAAAACTACCAGCAAATAAAATATAGGCCTTTTAGATTCATAAGCTAGCTGAAAAAAAGGGTCCAGCTTTCAAATCCCTAGTCTCTCTGTCCCCCACACATCAAGACAGATTAACAGGAAAGATGGAACGTACATACTGCTTTACAGGCGTGTGCTATAAGACTTGCAGTCTTCTTAAAAGTTTTTTCTAGGTAGTGAGCAAATCTCTCATTTTCATTTTCTTTGGAACCTAGCTGGAGAAATTCACCTGTAAAAGGTAAAAAGATCAACAGTGTTACAAACTCATTGCCAAGGAAATGGAAACTCAGTTACTTCTAGGTAGATTGCTAAAAAGCCTTACCACGCACCAGATCTTCAATCACTTGCGTTATTACAGAAATAACAGTTGTGTTCCCAATACGTGCTAAAACTAAAGATGCTGCAGAAAGGATGAAATCACCAGCTAAGACTGCCTGGAAAAGAAGGATTAATTTAAAAATAAGCTCTATTTTACAACATTATTCAATTTACAGATTTGTATACCATTTTTCTAATGCTTGCACATTAGTCAGAGAAGTTGCCAACAAATAAATCTAGAAGACAACATCAGAAATGCAATTACAAAGAACTGTACAAAGTGGATAGATCCTGTATCATCTGTTAATAGAGAAAAAAGTTAAGGTTTGATTTAGGAAAAATAATGTTATATCTTTTTTTCTTAGTTATCTAAAACGTTTTCCCTTCAGAATTACTAGACTAGGTTCGCCAGAATGATAAGAGGATGGGAGGTCAAGGGCAGATTTGAACTTTATACCCCTGGAAATTTCTCTGGTTCCTTTCTCTTAGGAAAGTTCAAGAACAAGGCTGAGTCAGTGCTATTCTCTTCCGCCAAGAGGATGTTTCTTTGTATTAAACTATCATATCAGCAGCTATTAGCTGCATGTAGGTAAGGAGATGCAACCCTTCTACATCTGTTTGCGGGAGACTGCGGTGTCAACTGCATATACGAAGCTCAGCTGCGATAGCTGGGCATCTAGAAAGGACTAGATTTATCTTTTTTTTAACCTTCCTCCCTGAGCAAGTCCTTGTGATCTGGCTCCATCCCCAGCCCCCTGTGTTAGAAAGGGTGGTAAACCCCTTCTGGGCTATCAACAATCCTCCTGGGATGCTTCAGTTGTTTAACTGATCATTGATTTTCTCTGGGTTCTCTTTTGGATGATATATTTTGTATTTTTCTTGTACTATATTGCTGCATTTTGTGCCATGCAGATTGAGGTGGCCAATAAAATAAATTAACCAATCAGTCAAGTAACATTCCCACATCAACAACACCTCCTACAGTTAAGAAAGAATACTTACCTTCCTTTCCCCCCAGATTTGATTAACAGTAATTTTTCCTCTTCGTGAGTTGGCATCATCAATTACATCATCATGAACTAGACTAGCGGTATGGATCATTTCTGCAATTAATGCTATAGAGCGTTGGCTTGCCTGCACTTCTCTAGGATTAAAATGTGGGAAGAAGACAAGAAAAATGTAGCATGTCAACCCTGTTAGAATAGCTTGAACAATACAGAAAAAGACAAGTGCTATCAAGTCAGATTCAAAAGTTCTAGAGACCATGCAGACAAATTCTTGCCATCTCAACTTACCTCCTGTAATAATTCATAGCTTTTCCAAGGACATTCTTTGAACCTGTCCATCTGCCTTATCGACTGCCTTTCCATTCTTCTACTTCCCTCAACCTTGCCATACATAATCAGTTTTTCTTTATCAATTATTCACTTTCCCATCACGTGCCAAATAGGCATGTTTCTGCTTGTTAATCTTCTATACAGTTTATTAATTTGCCCTGTATTCATGACGAATATTTTGGACTTCAATGAGTCTATAATGAAATTCATCTTTCAAATTTAATATAAAAGAGAAACTAGAATTAAATTTGAAAAATAAATAAGTCAAGGCATAGTAGTGCAGGGAATGTACATAGTAAGAAATTCTTTTCTCTTATTCCAAATATTTGACCTGGGTCATCCTGTGAGAGACATCCCCCATTAAATACAGGAAAGTTGAATGTCTGCTAAGTCTTAAGGTTGCTAAAATAAATGATTTTTAAAAAGGGATTTGAGAACAATTTTACTGATGGATAGCTATCAGCGGAGCCAGTATGTTCCAATTACCAGACCTCAGGAGTGTTGAGATGCTTTTAATGAAAGCAGGCTAGACATCTTTATAATATATATTAGAAATTATGAAATATATAAACAAACATGGCTCTCTCCGTTGATCTAGTAGACCCTGGCAATCTAAATGTGATGGGATAGATTGCACGATTACAACATCTATGGTTCCATTCTACAGAGCAGAAACAAAACTCACATAATCATTGGCCAGCAAAGCTCCCAGGACATACAAATAAACTGGCACTACCCAGCCTTAAAGTAACATCTTTTACAGTCAAACATCATATTGTGGCAGCCTAAATTGTGAACAACAGCCTATTCTGCCCCTTTCTTCAGGATCTTATTCACCTGTAACTTCACCCAGCATACTTAGAGTACATCTGCTGCCTCTTCAGTACTAGATTTCATTCAGTTAAATATGGGTATATTTACAAACCAGGAGCAGCATCTTTCACACACTGGAATCCCAACTCTGTTGATTATTACTTCCATCGTTCTAGGGTCTTTTATTATACCAATTACTTGATATAGACCTCACATCCATTTTATTCTGGGTAGCCCCAAAAATGAACCAATTAGTTTGTTTCAGCATCTTTATAAATAAGTAAATTATTTATAAAGTAAAGATGTAATTATCAGTAAATTACTAATGAAATCTGGGGAAGCTTCCTAAGAGAACTAATGAAAAGCAATAATTACATTTTTGAATTGGCTAAACTAAGCTTCAATCTGCTTTTCTTTTGGACAATCAAATAAACCAGTGTCTGCTCATAAGTCAAAACATGTCCATTGTTTTCTTCATTCTGACACATCCACAGGAAAGCCCCAGATCTTTTCAAATCTTTGTCAAAGAGACTATAACTATGCTTGTGTTCAGGCAGCTTCTGTCTTTTTGGGCTAGGCACATCATCTAATTTGTCTGGTTTTGGATTAGCATCTTGTATGAATGCAGTCAATGGTGGATTATTCAAAAATCACAGTTAAGCAAACTGTTGAATGAGATGCATGAATTCGCACTGCTGTAAGCTAAAGTTTCACTCATTCATATTTTATACCATATCCTACATTCCCGCAGAGTTCTGAAGCATAAACGGAACAAATATTGACTGACTGCCCAGCTTTCTTATTGATAGTAAGTGAAATGTTTTGCTTTACTGCAGAAACAAATCTGAACTTTAATAACTTCAAAAATAAAGGTTAGATATTTACCCAGAACTGTTGTGATGAAAATTGCATGCTCTGGCCATTAGTGCCACAATAATTGGTCGAAAGGCCTTCCCTTTACCATCAAAGTAATATTCACACATTTCCTTAAATTCTGTAGTAGAAACCCGTAATTCCTGCAAAAAGCCAAACAAAGCCGGTTCTATAGCTGCAAATTTAGAGTGGCTTTATGGTAATAAAGTCCTATCTAAAGAGTGATCTATTAGAGCTCCTTACCACAGCTCACCAAAAATGTATTTACCTTTTTAATATCCTCATAGAGATTTTTCAAGTCTTTTCTTCCAAGTTTAAAAGGATCTTTATATTGTTCATCGCTAACCACTTTACCAAAGCAGTGAGTTTGCACTGTTGTATGTTGAAACCTGGCAAAACTTTTTGGGAAGAAAAAAAAATTAACATAATCCCTGTACTGAGGCAATCTTATCATCCCTGCCCAGAAGAGTAACTCTATTATTGCTACCCTGAATAACTGAATTTATAAAAGAAAAGATGTCAAAAGAAATAGAAGTTTCTTCCAGCTTACCCACAAAGATGAAAAACATTATTCAGTCAATACTAAGAAGAAGGAAATGGATTTTCTAAAATCATTAAGTCTGGAGTTCTTGGTTGGGTCTTGTATTTGCACTAAGAGGCCAAGACACCTACAGAAGCAACTACTTTGCAATTTCACTGTCCAACATGGATCTCTCTCCTTGTCCAAGTCTTGACCATGGTCAGGATAGAGACCCAAAACTACATCCAACAAAATTGTTAGTTTCTGAGTCTCACAGTCCTATTTTGTACTGGCTACATCACAGAAAAAGACTAGGTGTTTAGGCTCTACAAAGTTATCAAAAATTGAAGAAAAATAGTTTGGGCATTTTATTTAAATGTACTAACCCCTTAAGTTATTGTACCTTTGTGTGAGCATGCATATGGAGAATGAAGCAAGAGTTGTCATTTTGTATTGAAGAAAACAAGTGCGAAAAACAAGTACTACATTCTGTACACAGTCTTTTCCTTCCTCTGAAATAGCAATGCATGCAAAAATCTGCATGTTATATAAGATATGAAACTATTGTTACTTCTCCCACTTTATTAATTTCTTATGTTTGGTGATGCCTACTAACAACTGTATGTGATATGGCATCATTACACATCACAATTCTTATACCCAATAATGTGAAGGGGGTATGGGTGGCAGAAAAGCATTATGTTGGCTTCTCCAAGGTGGTGCCTTCTTATTATGTCAGATTTCAACTCCTAGAACCTCTAACCAGCCAATCACCATGAAGTACCTTAGATTTCCTAACTTACATATACATTTACATATGCATAGCCATATCATACACACACATATATATAATAGCCAAAATTGCAAAAGATCACCAAATCTCACAAGATTTTGTCTTTCTCATCCACTATTTTGCAAAATTTCAGGCAAGAACACCACATTTCATACAATTTCCCCTGTGATTCTGGTCATTTTAATTTTTATTTAATTTGGAGTCCAATGGATGACAATGTTAGCTGTGGTGGCTTCAGGTGCTATATTGCCAACCTGGCTTATATGGTGATCCTCAGAAGTTCTTTTATGGTGATTTAATGACTCATACTGAATGTTTAATTTGTGTGACTGCCACATGAGACAGAGAAAAAAAGACTAAAACCTAATGTTATAATTCATACAATTTAATATATCACTGCTGCATCCTTCAGAGTCAAACTCTAAAAGATATTGAAGCCACCTACTTTAACATCACTATTTCTTATGATGTATATAAGGCTTTCAACTTACCGCCAACATATACTGTACATTTTTGGAAAGGATAGACACAGTCTTTCCCCTAGAAAACTAGATTTCTGTAAAAAGAAAAAGAGTGGGTATTTATTTAAAATAAGATGGGCAGTGACAAATTTGATAAATAAAAATAAATTAATAAAAATCTACATTTCAGAGAGCTATTTCATGCAGCCTTGAAATAGGGTTACAAAAGATACTACAGGTAGTCCTTGACTTACAACAACAACTGGGACCAGAATTTCTGTTGCTAAGTGATGTGGTCGTAAAGCACAATGTCATGTGACAGCATCGCTTAGTGATGACAATCCCAGCAGTCCAGGTTGCCATTGTAGTGCCAGGACTGCACAGGTTAAGCTAGGACTTCACATGAACATGATGTGGGAAAAGGTGGGAGTCCTAGGCAAGCAGGCCAGCAGCTAAGAGCTGTATGTGACAGGTGAGAACTACGGGTGGGCGGGCAGATGCCATGGGCAGGTGCTACAGAGTGCAAGCAGGTGGATGCTGCGGGGGGGCGAAGAAGCAGCGGTAGTGGGAGCAAATTGTGACGTTCTGCCAGCTTCCTCATTGACTTTGCTTGTGGGAAGCTGGCAAGGAAGGTTGCAAATGGTGATCACATGACTGTAGAGTGCTGCAACCATCATAATTGTGAGCCAGTTACCAAGCGCCCAAATCATGATCATGTGACTGGGGACACTGCGACAGTCACAACTTCAAGGACCACTTGCAAGTCCCCCTTGTTCAGCTCCACTATAACTTTGAACAGTCACTGAATGAGTGGTCATAACCTGAGGACTACCTGTAGTCTATCTACCCACACCCACAAAAAGCAAGCCCATTTACAAAACACCATCTGATCATTTTAAAAAATCATAAATAATTAGTTTACCATAGTTACCTGTAAGGAAGATTAGTTTTTCACCCAAATTATTATGTGTGCATTGGGGAAGGAGGTTGTCTTTCACTTGCTAAGAATATGTGGTGGTGCAAATCACAAAAGAAAGTGGCTGTAATAAGGCATGACAGGAAGAGAGACTGCTTCAAGGGATGGAGACAAGCATGCTATCCCTGTCCTCCAAATGTGAGGGGTGATGTTGGTTAAGTCTATGCAAGGCAGGAGGCAACATGATTCTCTTCTCTGAAGCAAAGAGGTAACACTGTTTGCTTTGATGAAGCACTATCCATCATGTTGAAGCTTCCCCTGTCTCCTACCTAGAGGCTTCTGTACAGGTACTGTGCGTGGGGTAAGCAGCGTTAGGCTGAGTGACACATCCTTCTGCACTCCTTGCCAAACCTGCTAAAGAAACTATGCTGAAGACGGGCTGTGAAGCAGGTCAGAGTCAAGGAACTTGGTCACTTTGCTCTTAAAAGCAAGGAGGCCATGTTGCTTTGTGAAACAGCTTTGAGGAAATATTTCACTTGGACTGTCAGTGAAGTGAAGTACTTCTTCAAAGATCTGTACAGTACTAGTCTCTGCAGTGAAAAACTTCTTCAACCTGTGGAAGTCCTCCACATGAAGACTCAGGAAAAATCAGGTTTTCCAACTGGTTTAGAGTTGCCATAGAGAGATTTTTCACTGCAAACACATGGAAAGGGAACAAGAGAGAATGAGGCTAGCTGACTGAACAAGATTATAAGTCCTAATTATACTCATCTGGAGTAAAGAGGTCAACGGGGCTTATTCAAGAGTTTGCATACATAGGCTTTTTGTGACTGAAACTCAGCAAACAAACAGCTCAACGTGGATCTTTTTCCTTATATCCACTCTTGCAGAGATGTTGAGTAGCCAGAACCACTGAACACAACAGGGCTTAGTATAGAAAAAGCATATATAGGTTTATGTTGCTACGCACAGATTTCTGCAGATTTTCTGTGTGTAAGCGAGTAGTTTCTGTGTGAGAACCGCAGGGATCTACAACTGTATGTATGCATACAAGTGGCCCACATGCACATATTTAGGGAGGAAAGTTCTCTGGATTTGTTTCAATGAGTTTTAGCAACAGTAGCAGACAAGGTAGGGAAGCATAATGAATTTCTTCCTTTTGGATAATCTTGCAAAAAATATTACTGGACTAAGCCTCTTCATTTTTTTTGATTACTCATGAACTCTTGTCTTACTTTCTCCTGCAGGATTTGTTTTAACAAGTCTTGTTAAAATGAGTTCTGATACCCAAGAACAAAATGCAGCAGGCTGAGGAAGAAAAACAACCACACATTTCTTCTCTGATATCTCTATATCTTTTTTGCTGCTGCTGCTGTTTAGGCCAGTAACCTTTGTGAACTGATGAATGTGATTGAGAGAGACCAACTTTTCTCAACCTTGGGCCCATCAGATGTTGGTGCTCTCCTAATAACAACAACTGCAAAATAACAACAATTGCAAAATAGTCAATTGCAAAAGGCAGCTTTATTTGGAACTGCTTACATAATGCAATGATACCTGTAGTATTATTAAACAACAACATCTATCTATCCTAGGTCCTTGGGAAGGACTTGATAGGTGGACAAAGATGCCAAATCCAGTCTAAACGTCTGGCTGACTGTGTGACCAACCATAATAAGAATACTTTTATCCCACCTTTTTATATATTTTGGCCAACTCAAGGCAACAAATATACCTAATACACCTGCCTCCCATTTACCAGCCAGCCCACTGAGAATGATGCCCACTGATAGATTGTTCAATATATCCAATTCGTAAGTCTGGCATACAGTATTTAAGGTCCCTCCAAATTAAGCTGACATCATCACATCCTGCATCACCACCAAATTTTGTGGCAGTCCCCTCCCTAACAGGCTTATGCAACAGGAAATATTTTCTTTTCTCTTATTGGCTCTGTAACTGCTCTTCCTTCGCCCTTGTGCAAGTCTCAGTCATTACCCCTCGCCTGTTGCCCTCCCAATGCACCAGGCGACATCTCCCACCAGCTGCACCCCAACACCTCTGAAGGGCACCAGGCGGCCATTGCGGTTGGGTAACTTCTTTACTCATCTCGCCAGGCTTCGAAGACACTTCCCTTTCCACGCCTCGGCTTCCCTTCCTTCCGTCGCCTTTTCTTAAGAATGCCATTCCCACGAATGCCAAGGGACGCCGGAGCATTGCAATCAGGGCATCAGGGCTGGCAAACGTCGCTTAGTCGCTCGTCCCAGCGGGAGCCATTGGTTTTCACGCTCTGGGCTCCCTCTGGAGCCTCCCCAAGGCGCCCTTCCCTACTGCCCCCCCCGCGTCCTCGTGCGACCCCCTTCCTTCGCCCTCGCGCCCCGAATTACCCCCGGGAGCGGCGCCGGCGCCGGCCAGCGGGGCGCTCAGTCATTCCCTCGTGACCTCCATTCGCCCCAAGCGCAGCGCTACTTACGGCCGCCTTCATCGCGGGCGTCGCCAGTTCCCCGGCAGGCTGCCTCTCAGCGCCGCCGCTGCCGCCGCTAGCCAAGTCCCAGCTCCGCAAACTGCTCAAGAGACCCGCCGCCCGGAACGAAGCGGAGCGTGAGCAGCAGCCACAGCGAGGCCGACACCAGAGCGCCATGGCCGCGTCCTCCGAATCAAACCAGGCCAGGCCGCCGCGCGTTGCCGCCGCCGCTGCTCTAGAGGCGGCAATAGGCCCGCGCTCGCCTCGGTGCGGCGGCGACCCGGACGCGGAAACGCCGGCCCGGAGGGACGTAGGTAAGACGAGAGGCCGGCTGGCAACGCCGCCTCCAGAGCTCCCCCTAGGAAACGCTTCAGAGAGGCGAGGGAGTGGTGGGGTGGAGCAAGGAGAAGGGGGAAGCGGTGGTCGGGCGCGAGACGGAGCCGGCGCTCCCTGCTCTGGCTGAGGGGCTGGTCCGGCGTACAGTCGTGTGAATAGAGCCGCCGCCTTCTGTACAAAGTGTCGCACCCCGCTTAGGATTTGTGTTAGAGGGGTGGGAAAGAGTAAGTCTGACTGAATTCGGTCTGAGAAACGATGGGTAGGAGGGTTGTGTCACAAGAATGGCTCCAGCCCCTCTTTGGGGTCTTTTAATGGTGATACCACTTTTAATAGTGTAGGCCAGTGTTTCTTAACTTCAGCAACTTTGAGATGCGTGGACTTCGATTCCCAGAATTCCCCAGTCAGCCTCCCAGAATTCTGGAAGTCGAAATCCACGCCTCTTAAAGTTGCTGAAGTTGAGAAACGCTGGTGTAGGCCGTGATCGTTGCATCTTTCATTGGGATTAGGAATTAGCCTCTGAACAGAAACATACCTCCTCAATGCTGTGCTGGGCCATGGAAGAAGGAAGTCCTAGATCCGTAGGTAGGTAGCGCATTTATTATGGCCAGTCAAAAAGAGGAAGAGTGTTAAAGCTTTTGAACTGTCTGAAATTCTTACAGCTGCTGATGGTAAAAAGAGGAAGGAGATGGGATGAAGCAAGCTCCAAAAATGAGGCCAAATATTTAGCCATAAGATCTGCAATTAAGACTGGATCTTGAGATGGAGGTATTTATTTTAATAGTGAAATCCAAAAAGAACTGTACCAACAGAAAAAAAAAGATAAATGTTGTTTATACAGTGAAGGGAAAAAACATGGATATATTAGGATGATTAAAATAAACATGACAAACAAGGGGGGGGGGATTTAAAAGAAAAAGGAGAGAAAAGATCCATATAATTATTGATAGCAGTATAAAATCAGTTGAAAGTTAACATTAAATGTAGACCATATAGAAACATATTGCTTCATCTTCTCATTTTTAGAACACAGAGACTTTTCAAAGATAGTTAACAGATTCATATCCTGGATCCTTTCCTTATAATCAGGAGGGTAAGTTTCTTTCCATTTACATAAAACTATCCTTTTTGCCATGTTGCAGGCTTGACAGAGTCAAAGCTCTTCATGAGATGACAGATTCCATATTTTTGGAATATAGTTCAACATGACATTAAGATTATCTATAAGCTACAATATTTCTTCCCAAAATTGTATTGACATATGTTACAATTTGAAACCCAACAAAGGCTATAACTGGACATGATCAGATCATGAGTTAAAGAACCTTCAAATTTGTTACAGTATTAGCACAAAAAATCAAATGTCCATCCATATTGCTGTATAACTTCAATAAGCTTTGGTAATGACATTACATAATTATCAAATTTATCCATAATAACATTAGCATGTAAGAACAAATTAAATTTGGTATCAAGTGCCACCACATGCTTAACACCTTGTGACTGTCTAATAGAAGAAGGCAGTCGTTCAGAACCACTTTGAAGATTGATTGATTAATTTAAACAATGTATATGGCTGCCCAAGAGCATCTTTGGGTGTCACTAAATAACTTAATAGATTGAGGGACAAATCAGTTCATAATAACTCTAGCCTCTGGATGAAGATACAGATAGTCCTCACTTAACAACCCTAATTGGGACCTACAACTCTGTTGCTAAGCGATGCAGTCATTAAGTGAAATGTCACGTGATTGCTTCGCTTAGTGATGGCAGTTCTGGGTCGCTGTTGTTGAGTGAATCCCATACAGTTGTTAGGTGAGGACCCACCCAGATCCAAGCCATTCTTGGAAGAAGGTAAGGGACTGCCTCCACTTCAGCTCCCCCCATCCACCTACCTCCCCCATCTCTGCCCTTTTGGCCACCCACCACCACCAGCTGCGCTGCCACCTGGCCCTGCCCATTGCACTATGCCCACTGCACCACATGCCACTACTGGCCAGGGCCTTCTTTCACATGCTGGTCAGGACCTCCTTTCATGTGCCGGCTGGGTCCTTTTGTGCTGGGCTTATTTTGTGCAGCAGCTGGGTCTTTCTTTTGCAAAAGGAGGACCCAGCTGGTGTGCAAAAGAAGGATCTGGCCAGTAGTGGCATGCGGTGCAGCACACACCCACCTGCCCGTACCTTTCACCCACTGGCCTGCGGGACATTTCCATAGTGTCTCCCCCACACATGGCTAGGATGGTGAGCCCTGCAGAGGGGAGGCAGGTGAAGATGACAGCAAAGGTCAGCTGGTGGTGGTGGTGGTGGCAGCAGCACTGGGAGGGGCAGTCGTAAATGCAGATGAGCCCAAATTTCGTTCACATGACTCTGGGAACACTGTGACGGCCAGAACTTCAAGGACTGGTTGTAAGTCCCTTTGTTCAGTGCCATCATAACTTCAAACAGTCGCTGAACGAATGGTTGTTAAACGAGGAATATCTGTACTATTGAACAAAAGATGTTGAATGATACCATAACTTCTTAGAAAAAACCATATCAAAGACCTTTTTAGCATCCAACAAAATTAGAAAAACTGTAGCATTTTTTGTGATTTCAACATAATGCTAAACTCCTATCCCAAAACTTTCAATGTCCTTGAAGCTGTGTTGGAGGAGAAGGGTAGTGAGCACTTGAAGAATCAGAAGCTCATTCATGGAACACTAAGCCACAATTTAGCACTGCTTCCCAAAGAGATAATTCTGCTTCAAACAGAGTGTTCAGTTTCACACATAGTTTGAAAGACATAGTTGGCTGAAGATATGATTTGCTAAATAAACCACAGTTAATTGGTTTATACAACATAGTTAGCCATATGTAGGCAACTTGAAGCCTCAGGCCAGCATTTGGTTTCTGGAGCCGCCTCCCATTACAATTGTCAAAAACCTTCAGCACCTGCAGTTTATCATCACTTTGAGCCAGGTAACCCTTAAAACCTATCATTTTTTTTTTTATCTGCACTCAGTCGTTACCGACTGCAGTGACTGCTTTTGGACGAGTCCTTTGCAGTTTTCAAGGCAAGGTGTTTCGGAAGTGGTTTGCCAGTGCCTCCTTCCTAGAGCAGAGTCCAGCTGGCGAACGCAGGAGGTGGGGTTTCCGTTGCTTCACGCCTTTTTCGGGCAAGTGCGGCTTCCGTGCTACCAGCAACTGCTCCCGACTCCTTTTGCAAGGCGCCGCCAGCATTTTTCCTCCCACCAGAGTGAGAGTACCCATTTATCTACTCACGTAAGTTTTCGAACTGTTGGGTTGACAGGAACTGGGGGAGGAAGCAGGAGCTCACTCTGCTGCGCGAAGGCTGGGCTCGAACCGCTGAAGTGTCGACCATTTCAACATAGGCGACAAATTTGATATATAAATAAAATAAATAAACATAGTGAAAACAAAGAAATGGTTCCGAATTCTACTCACAGTACCCAGAGCAGGGAGTGGGGAGCAGAATATCCTGACCCTGCCCACATAGTTGGCTCAAGCACACCATTTTGCATCATCACCCTGTTCATTATAGTACTTGCATATCTCCAAAGGGTTGCCTATCCCTACTCTAAGTTATGGTTTACAAACTGCAGCAAGCAGGTCAACATAACACATTAATAAAAAAATGAAACAAACTTTGGCTTAACTTAATCATAGAATCATAGAATGTAAGGCTGGAAATGGCCTTGGAGATCATCTAATCCAGTCCTTTGTCTAAGTGCAGGAATCTACTATTACAGCATCTCCAACAGACAGCCATCTAGTCCCTATTTAAACATCTCCAGCAAAGGAGAGTCCATCATCTCTTCTACTGTTCTGCTGGCATTCTGTTCAACAGTTCTTCTATTAGAACTTTTTTCCCATTATCCAACTGAAAATAACTTCCTTATGGTTTAAATCCAGCATTTCTTGTCCTGTGTCCTGTACAGTTTTACCCCATCTTCTACACAATAGCCCTTCAGATACTTGAAGACATAAAGCATATCTCCATTCTTCTTGTTTGGGTTAAACTTATTCAGCACCTCTGACTATTTCTCATAAGTTTTTTCTTCCATACCCCATTGTCAGGTTGAGCCCAAGAATAACAATGAGGCAATCCAGTCCAGTCCAGTTCCTTTATTAGCTTGCACCTAATAGAATCTTGCCAGACTAAACCTATGCTAAAGCAACTAGTGGATATACCCTGTGAGACTCTAGGGAGGGGCTAGCCTCATCCTCTTCCTCTTCCCACGCTCTTGCTGCGGACTGAGAAAGCGCTTGCTCTGGAATGTTCCCCCTCCCTCCTGATAACCTTGATCCTCCATTCCAGTATCTTCCTCACTCAAGCCTTCCATTACACCCATATCATCTTGGTTGATCTCCTCTGGGTTGTCCTTTCTAAAATGTGGTGCCCAGAACTAGATGTAATATTCTACATGCCATCTGACTAGTATATTACGTATAATTACAGTATCTACTCAACAGACCAATTTCTTACCCAATATCTTCCATCTTGTATAAAGGAGGTAATAGAATTAAACAACCATTGGCCAGTCTCAGACGTATGAGCAAGATGATAGCAAAATGACAACCTTGTAAATTCAGATCTACTGGCCGCTGCTGATTAATCTGAGCTATTACAGCTTGGTCTTGTACAGGATAAAAGCTTGAGACTATGACCACCAATGGAATGTCCTGCCTTGGAAATTGAAGGGGGAAATGCTGCTCTGTTAGTACTTTTGGCCTGGTTCCTCATTTTCATTATCATTGACTCAGGAATCCTTGTAGATTATCTAGTGATATTGAGTCTTGGGGGTTAGGGTTGTATGATAGTGATTTTCATCCTGTCTGTCTTATCACATTCAAACAATGGTGCTGGGAAACTATCATACAACCTCTACCAACTTGCATGGGGTGAGAAAAGGGGCAACCAACCCTGGGAGTGGCTAGCACCTTGAAGATGCTCCTGTATGTTAATGTCCTTTCTACCAGCAGCACCTTGGAAGATATTATTTATGTATGAATATAGTTTTTATTGTATTTTTATTGTATTTTTACTGTATTTTAATTAATATTTATTTTTTGTTTTTACTGTAAACCGCTCAGAGTCACTTCCTAGTGAGATGGGCGGTGACCAAATTTGAAAGATAAATAAATAAAATATAAATATTCCAGAGAGGTCTGCTTTCTCCCAAAATAGTCAAATAATCATTATCATGTACTGACCATGGATTTCCAGATGGCAATGGTGGAACGGAGTACATGTGCAAACAGTTACATTTTATCCACCAGTGGCAACCTTTCCTAAGTTGGTATTACTTGCAGTGGCTACATCATGTTTTGGCTGTATTTACCATTGAATAGCATCCTGAGTTATCAATTGAAGGAAACCCAGAACTGGTACCTGGTATCAAAATCATATTACTATATGGAAATTGGGCAGTTCTATAAAAATTCTGCACTCATGTTCTGGATTCCTTTCAAGATGCTGATTTTAACTTTGGTATGACTTCACTAAATGACTTCACCCTGGTTATCTAAGGGACATTCTGTCTCACTATGAAACTACAGGTAGTCCTTGGTTAATGACAGTAATTGGGATTGGAATTTCTGTCGCTAAGCGACACAGTTGCAAAGCATAATGTCACATGACCATGCCACTTAGTGACAGCAGTTCCGGCATATCTGGTTGCTGACGCTAAGCAAATCCCATGCCATTGGTAAGGGCAACGTCATGTGGTTGCTATTTGTGACCTCCTGCCAGCTTCCCCACTGACTTTGCTTGTTGCAAGTTGGCAGTGAAGGTTGCAAATGGCAATCATGTGACCACAGGATGCTGCAGTGTGGTAATTTCAAGGCAATCATTGAGTGCCTGGATCACAATCACATGACTAGGGGGATGCTGCGATGGCCGGAACTTCGAGGACTGGTCGTAAGTACCATTCATTCAGCGCCATCATAAGTTTGGTCGCTGAATGAGCAGTTGTTAAGTGAGGACCACCTGAATTTGGTCAATAGTGCCCTTTGTGAGGATATCATAAAGTTGGAATAATTGATTTAATGAGAATAATTGATTGGTCAGGAAGGAAAATAAAAGACTAAAATAGAGGTGGTAAGCTTCATGACTACTTAACGGATATTTTTGTTTTAGCAAAAAAGGGCAAAAAAAGTGCAGTACCAGAAATCAGTAGTTTTGCTACCTAATTTCAGTGGCATAATCTGGAAATACTTGAAGGGCTACAAAAATAGGCTGGTACTCCTATATAGTCTGTGGGTTTCCCATATCTGATTTAGATAAAGCTTAATTGAAGTCCTTAATGGACTGATTCTTTTTTTATATATTTTTATTCAAGAAATTCTTAGCAAGATAAAAACAATACAAATATTAGAAAAGAAATGAAGAAAATAAGGAACAATAGTGAATAAGTAAGAAAGAAAATAGAAAAAGAAAACAAAGAAAAAAGAAAAAGAAAAATAATAGAGAAGCGGCTTCTAATCTTTTTGACAGTGGTTATAAATGCATTTATATTTTACCCTCTCTCTCTAAGGTTACATCATAATTTCCTTCTTTCCATAAGGTACCCTTTTCTAATCTTCAAACCCATAAATCACAAGTTAATTTTTTCCTTTTTTCAGCAAAAAGTCCATAAGGTCTTTTTTCCCAGTCACTGATAAATGTTGATTTTTCTCTAATCAAACAAGTTAATTTTACCATCTCTGCTAGTTCTGTCATTTTTACCAACCATTCCTCTGTTATGGGTATTTCAGAATCTTTCCATTTTTGTACAGATAATAGTCTCCCTAATGGATTGATTCTAATATGATCTTTAAAACAAAGTAATATTTTAACAGTTTTTTCTTGAAAAAAAAATGAATAGAAAAAATGGAATTGCTGTTTGCCAATCTATGTTAACCTAAAACTGCATGGAAGTTGTTTTTATAAAGGTGAAGATTCAGAGATAAAATCTTGTCTCATTCTGAATATCTATTACATTTGTTTCTCTGCAGAATTGATTCTGGTTTAAGAAAAGTTACGAGATTCAGTATGTCAAGCTGCTGGATAGTTTTATGGTGGTTCTCATTGTTAACATTGGTATATCATTCTGGATCCTACCTCATCGACACGATTGCTGCAAGTAGTTTTAACCATGTGCATAATTACATTAATACATCCAACTTGGATCAAGATTATTGTGAAAAGAGACTGAAATTATCTACTTTGAATAAATGGAAACTTTCAACAGAAATGTTCACAGGTACGTATATAATCTTTGACAATATGTACATATTATTGTTGGAAAGAATCATCTATAAAGGGGCTTTATCTGGATGAACAACTTGCCTTGTTGTTCCACAGTAATTCCTATCTAGAGAAAGCTGTCCTTAAGAAAATCAACAGGACCAATTAACTTACTCAGTCTATTTCAGTGGAAGTTAAGCATGAATTTTAGCTTGGCTTATTAGCCTGCCTTTATTTATTATTACAATTGAAACCCATACTGTTTTTCAGGAATATCTCTTCTACTGTAGCCTTGGGCATACCATGATATCTTTCATTTATGGAAAACGTTTTGTGTTTTTCTTACATTGTTGACTTTATTTTTTACACAATCTAACCTATGGCAGACAATTTTATTGGATTGATGGGAGTATTTGGAATGTTGAGTACCTGTTGTGAATGTTGCCTGTCTTGGGGGAATTGGATTGTTCAGAAAATGTCTGCCATTGTAGAAGCAACAGGTCACAAACACAAAGAAACTGGTGGGATTGCTATTTGACTTCAAATGCTCTAGTTTTCTCTTTTGTTCACCTTTTCAGAGCAGGCGAATGCCACCCATTATTTTTACTTTCTAAAATTGCCTATTGGACCTGTATGAAGCATCCATACAATCCTGTAACCCAGATAATGCTGGGGAAAATGTTTTATTTTGCAGTGCAACACTTTCACATTTTAATTCTTACTTTTATTTAAAACAATCTATCAAACATTAAAATTAAGCAAAAAGAGGTTTCCTGTGAACATCTGTGGGTATCAGGCTGAAAAATTTTTAAGTTTGTATGCCCCTCTGTGACACTTCAGTATGCCTTAGTAAAAGTATTGCTGACTGTGGCTTTGTAGTTCACGGTCAGAAATCTGCTGTTTTTGCTGCAAAAGATGAACATTGCTACCTCTTTGGAATTTTGCTTTTTCCCTCTAGCTACACTTCCCATTGATCATATTCAAGAAAATTATGTTCGTGAGGTTCAAGATTGTATTTTTTCTGTTGGATACCCTACACCATTTAAATCGAGAGTTCTACTTGTAGCTGTTTCAGAGGTTAGGAATCATTTTCTTTAACACAAACTGCTGTTTTACTCTGGAGCTATGTGTCTGTGTGAGGAATCTATGAGCATATAACCTACATAAATATGCTGTTATATTGTCATCTAGTTTGCAATAGACTTCTTTTACTTCTTCACTCATTCCACCACCTGAGCATCAGTGGATATTCTCCTTGTCATCCAGGATACAAAAAGACTGAACTGCATAATTCCATATTCAGGGGTAGGAAATCACAGGAACATAGCAAGTGCCTTATACTAAGAGGATTGGTGCATTATGATCACTCTTGTCCCCAGAGCATCCTCTCAGGCAAGGTTCTAAAAATTGCTGGCGCAGTTTCTCGCAATTTTGAGGCAAGAAGTGTAAGCTCTTGAACAGATGTAATCTGTTTTATAAATATTGTTTTTTTTATATAATAAGAAAGAAAACCCCATTTTTTCTCCACCAAATGTAAGGAAAATATAGGAAATCATGCCCATTTATGTGATATGGCCTTGCCAACTTTGTGTCATTGTCTTGCCTACTGTACTGCTTATGCTCCAAAAATATATTAAGCATGACCCTTAGCTACAAAATGGCTTCTCACTCATGGTCTACTGCCTGGTAACTGTTGAGGTTTTAGATGGGATGTTTTTTCAGCTCTATTTGGAAATGTCAGAAAATAAACCTGAACTAGGAAACTATGTGGGCTACATTATTCTGCCTGGTCCTAGCACTCAATCTTTTCTACCTTCATATAGACATTCCTTTTCTTTTTTATTTTCAAAACAACATCCCAAGGCTGCCATATGAGCTATATGTCTAAATGTTCTAACTCTTAATTTAATGTTTTTCAACCTTGGCAACTTTAAGATGAGTGGACTTCAACTCCCAGAATTCTCCAGCCAGCAGTTGAAGTCCACACATAGTATCTAAACCTAGTATTAATTCTACTGGAGCAGGTTCTTCAACTTTTTTGGGCCATGGAACTTGTTAAAAAAAAAATCTAGAATCCCTGATCAAGAGGCAAAGCTCTAGTAATAAAAAATTGACTGCGTTCAAGTGAACTTTTCCCCCTTTTAATCAATCATGGAACTCCATCAGGTTCTTGCAGAACCCTATGATTTTACAGAACACAATTTGAAAAACCCTATACCAGAGATCCCTCAGCTTTAATACTCTATCTTCATACAGGAGTTATTTTTTATCCCTTTCTGGTTTTTGAGCCCATTTTGGTTAGCATTACATCTGCCCTGTCATTCTGAACATCAGTTAGCACCAAATGATCATTTACCATTAGTGTTAGAAACAGATTTGTCATTATTACTG
This sequence comes from Liasis olivaceus, assembly GCA_030867105.1. Classification (NCBI taxonomy): domain Eukaryota; kingdom Metazoa; phylum Chordata; class Lepidosauria; order Squamata; family Pythonidae; genus Liasis; species Liasis olivaceus. Next base: position 17,326,336 of record CM061351.1, read on the forward strand.
CAGATATTGCAAAGATGTAACACTAATTAGCAACTTGGATCCAAAGATGAAATTGTGCAAGGAATTGCCTATAAGAGGGTGAGCAAATAGAATGCTTGAGCTGAGAAAATACTTCCAATCTCTTCAAACATTGTTAGGACATCAGTTTTACCTGTGATTATGAATAGGATCCAGAACCACAATATGAAAGTATGAGGGAGAATTACACATGAATCTTCAGTAATATATTTAACATAGCCAGGAAGACAGCCGATTTGAAAGATGAATAGCAATTGTATCTTTGGCCAGTATTAAACTGAAAACATAAGATGAAGTTCCACTTTCATAAACCATTATCTAGCTTTTTGTGTGTATAGTGCTTGAGAATTACCTAATTAAATTGAATTGTTCAGGGCCAGTAAATTGGACATCTGTACTTTATAGTGATTTCCACAGACTAAATGGAATGGCATCCCATTTGGGGGCCTAAATGTGTAGGGGCTGAAGCTGGCAAGGTAGGAACTAGCACTGTTCCAACCAGAGAAAGCTGCTGGGTACATACTTAACAAATCCATTCCAACATGAAGGCTGGGAAAAGAACAGCTAAGAATCTATTAACTCGAAAGGAGAAGAAGAAGAGGCTTTAAACCTTTACATTGACACAGACATATCGCTTGATTTCTGTGTTCTGCAGCAGGTTGATCTTCTGCATATGTATGACTTCTTTCTTGTTTATAATAAAGCAGCTTATCTAGCATTATCAAGTCCCTGATCTTTCTGCTTGTTCCTGAATATGGGCTGAGTTTCCATAAGAATAAGATATTTATAGCTGTGCCTGATCTGGAACCTGACAAAATATAGTGACCAAAAACTACTAATGTTCCCTGGAAATAGGGTTAGGAAGGCTGTAATTCTGCACCTCTTTTTGAACTACAAGTCCTCCACCCTTCAATTCTGGCTGCTGTGAATTGAAGTTCAGCAACAGCTGTACCTCAGTTTAAAATAATAAATTCTGATAATCTGGATAATAGTACAGGCATTGTGTGGATAACAGGTAGGGGTACTCAGAAGCTCTAAGATGTGAATTTCAATTAAAAATTATATAGATAGCTTTGGACAGCTAACAATGTGAAACTTTCTTTTACATCTTAATTATTTTAATGGATTGATATACCCCTTGCACTTCAGGAAGTCCTGGAAGATATTCTGGACTTGGACATGTCTGTCTCAGACTCAGATGATTTTCTACACCTTGTCAGTGGTTCAAAAATAATCTTGGGATCTCCACCGCTAACCCACAGATATGGTGGCCATCAGGTCAGTCATACTACTTGTTTTCCAACCTGAGGTTATCAATGTTTTTGTTTAATGTTCTTACACATGTGTGTTTTTTCCAGCTTTACCAAAGGAATTCCTCTTAGGTTTTACATGCTAAGACTGATACAATCCATAAAATACTGGGGGGGGGGGGGGGGGGGGGGGCGGTTCTGTGTGCTCTGCATGACATACAACTCACACCAGTTATTCACCAGTCACTCATGTACCATTCTCTTGTAAATCAGTCAAATAATCCAAATGCTGAAGCACAGAGATGGGAATAGTGTTGGCCAATTGTGGTTTATGTCCACTTCCATTTCTTCTCCTTTTTAGTTTCCTTCAAGATTGTTGTCCTGTATTTTATGGGTGAACAACATTTTCAGCATCAGGTACTGCACATAGACACAATACACTTTGTCTCACACACACAAACAAACTTGCAGCCTTTCATCATTTCTCTTCTTTCCAGTACTGCTGAATTGAATGCAAATCATAGCTCCCTTTATAATGAGAAATCAACAATCTAGCTCCTCCCCAGTTGATCTGGCCAGTCAGCTGACTACTGTACAGTAGTTGGAAAACAGAATAGCTCCTCATGGCTCCAAAGGCTGCATTTCTGTTTTCAGTTAGTGGCAAAATATGTATGTTTGGCCTAGTCCAAAACCCTTCCTTCATTTAGAGGCTGGTTTCAAAAGCAGGGGAGAATGATTATATTCAGTGAGATCACCCACTGTAATAGGTACGAGCTTTATTCATTGAACTGTTCTATTTGCTCTTACCATCCCCTCCCATCCAGCTTAGTTTAGATTGTAGATATAGAACCATTCTAGCTTCTTGTTATGAGGTTAATTGATTTAGAAAATGAATATAATACAATCATGTGCTAGGAAATTTAGTTTCCAATATACCCATTAATTCCAAAGAAAAACAGCCTGCATTTTTAATGAATAGCAATTTCCATCTCTTATGGGTCTAGAATTTTTTTAATTGTGGTTGAAACCTGTTAAAGAGTGCTTAAAAATGCTTAAAAGTTTGAGAGTCCTTTCGAATTTTCAATATTTGTGCATAAATATGACCTAAAACATGATTTGTTCTCTACACAAGTCCTAAAACTAGATAATGAGAACCTGTCTTGCTGAGTTCCAGTTCCTGTGCCCTACTGATGCAAACATATCATGAGGTCCAATAATTTTCTATATTTCACAATCAATAGAATAGAATAGAACTTTGTTAGCATTGTACTAAATTATTGCTGTATCTGTTGAAATCACTAGTAAAATATACACAGAACATTGTTTATTCAATCGTGTTGAATCCCAATTATAACTACATTTCTGAATGGCAAATAATTATTTCATATTTTTATCTCAACTTCCCATGTTAGTTTGGTAGCTGGGCAGGACAGCTGGGTGATGGAAGAGCCCACTTGATCGGCATTTATACTAACAGGTACTGCATACTTCATCTTAAGAGGCCCATCTCTATTCAGTACAGATAGTCCCCAGTTTAAGAACGAGTTCTGTCCCTAAGGTTGTCCTTAAGTTGAATTTGTATGTAAGCTGAAACTTTATTTATTTATTTATTTATTTATTTATTTATTTATTTATTTATTTATACATTCGATTTATTGTCCGCCCATCTCCCCCCAATGGGGAACTCTGGGCGGCTCACAAAGTACATATATATATAATTCTAACAGTGAGACAGTAAAATCTTACAATCTTACAAATCTTACAATTATACAATTAGTGCTTGTTACACTGTGTGACCAGCAGGGGTGCTAGGGGGTCATCCGGGCTTTTCCTCCTCTAGATCTTCCTCGCCGTTTGCATCGCTCGTCGCTCACGCCGGCTGCATTCGGAGTTTGGCCAGCACCGGTATTTTGCTCCCCCGCGCAGCACCGCCGGTTCCTCCCATCTAAATGGGAGTACCCATTTATCTACTCGCAGATGGAATAGCTTTCGAACTGCTGGGTGGGCAAGGAGCTAGGACAAGGGACAGGAGCTCACCCTGTCCCGCGGAGCTGGGCCCGAACCGCTGGAGCGGCGGTCATTTCTGACCGGTAAACTCTAGCGTCATTAAGCCCTTGTGCCACTGCGTCCCCCAGTATTGTATAATACTGTATAAGTATTATTGTGCAATGAACTCGAACCATTGTGTATTTAACTCAAATTTTGCTGCAATAGGCTCCATTCTTAACTATGGGTTGGCTGTAACCCAGGTGTTCTTAACCTGGGGACTACTTTATGTGGTTGCTATTGCTATCTCAGAAAGTAAAGTAACAGTGACCAACAACGATAGTAATACTAACCAGACTTAGTACATAACAGTTTTCAAAACTCCCAAGTATTTCACATGTATTGTTTTGGTAATCCTTTCATCTACTACAAAATACATACATATTATTTCCCCCACATTACAGATTGGGTTGAGGATTCATTGTATAAACAAGATTTGAATTAGTAATATTTTGGCACAAGCTATTTCATTCTGTTCTGCAGTTATCCACATTGCTAATGTTTAATCTCTCTGTAGATTTGGATCCAGATGGGAACTGCAGCTCAAAGGTTCAGGAAGAACACCATACTCTAGGTGTGTTACATCTTTGGTGTGATATTCTTTCAGTTCTTGATGTGTTTTGGATTAATTTCTACAGTGCATCATAGAATCTTAAGGTTGGAAGAGACTTTGGAGTCCAACCCCCTGCCCAGAGCAGGAATCCTCATACTATCCTAGAGAATGACTATACAGCCTTTGAGCACCCATGATTCAAGGAGGCAAGCCATTCCGCTGCTTATACCTTTCGTGGACAAGAAATACCTCCCTATTTCAAGGCTGAATCTCCCTTGGTAAAGCTTCCACCTTTTGGTTCTTGTTCTACCCTCAGGCACTGTGGAGAATAAATCCACATCTTTTTCTCTTTGAGTGTTTGAAGACTTCTGTCATGTCTTCCCTTCACTTCTTCTTTAGACAAACTCAGTTTTTAAAACTATTCTTTATATAAAAACCTTTTATTTCAATAACTCACCATTAAGGACCATCCAGAAAACCAATCTGTTTGCAGATTAATCTGTGCTTTCTTCAGGTAGCATGTATTACCCATAAGTTTGAATTATAAGATGCTGTAGAATTTTATAATATGTTTTTATAACATTAACATTATGGCTCTTTAAAAAGAACAAGATAAAAATAACCACGGGAGATTTTAATTGGGAAATGCCAAGGTTGATCCCTGACTGAGTGGGATAAATCTAATTCCAAAAAAACACAGATACAAATTATGTAGTATTTTGATTGATTGATTGATTGATTGATTGATTGATTGATTATGTGTCATCAAGTCATTGTCAACTCCTAGTGACACATACATAGATTTTCTCCATGATGATCTGTCCCTAACCTGGTCCTTCAGGTCTCCTAACAGTGCACTCATTGCCATTGTAACTGAGTCCATCCACGTTGCTGCTGGTCATCCTCTTCTTCTCTTTCCTTCCACCTTTCCCAGCATTACAGCCTTCTCCAGAGAGCTAGGTCTTCGCATAATGCATCCAAAGTAGGATAATTTGAGCCTTGTCATTTGTGCCTTGAGCAAGAACTCTGGGTTCATTTGTTTGATGATCCATTTGTTTGTTTTCTTGGTTGTCAATGGTATTCTCAGGAGTCTTCTCCAGAGATTAAAAGCATCAATACTCTTCCTATCTTGCTTCTTCAAAGTCCACCATTTACTTCCATAGAATGTCTCAGGGAATATGTAATATCTACATAGCTATATTGTTACGTGTTTCTATTCTCAGTTTGTGATGTAGTCTTTTTTAAATTATGCGGAATGCTCACTTGAGCATGTGTTGGATTTTCAGCAGTGTGATCCTTTAGTTCTGCTTTCTAGTGAAGCATTGCCACTCATACATGGCCCTTTTAGCATTGTATCACAAAATTATGGGTTTCTGGGTTTGTCATGTTATATTTGGCAGTGGCTGTCACTCTCCAGTTGAACACATACTTTGCATGCAAAAGGCCACAGGTCCAATCCTTGGCATCTCCAGAGAGGAGTCAGAAAACTCCCACCTGGAACACTGTCAAAGACGATGAAGCAGTGTTAGACTCAGCCCAACACTGATTCCTATGTTACCCTTTTTTCCATTAACTTTCCATGTTGATCCATATCTTTAAGAAAGAATTATGTCTCCCTCTCAACAAAAAAGCCACCACTGTTGGTTGTCTACAAACAAATCTGTATTTAAATATGAATTTTAGTACATATTTAATTTGTTACAGCTGTCAGTAACATTTGGACAAGTGCAATATCCACAAATAGCAAAATATGCCAATCAAATCATCCAGTGCAAGGATTTGCCAAGTATTTTTTTTCCTAGTACCAAAAAAAGATAACATTTATGTTTCTTGTTTTTCCTTCTATAGGAATGGCGATGGCAGAGCTGTGCTTCGGTCTTCTGTACGAGAATTTTTGGGAAGTGAAGCCATGCATTACCTTGGAATTCCTACAAGCAGGGCAGTTAGGTACTTTATCAGGTTTATTCTTTACCTGCATAGAACAGAGATGAGCAGCCCTCTTTTTGTGTCCCCTGAAGTTCTTTCTGCCTGACCCACCAAATTTCTGAAGCATGATTGCTGAAAATTGGCAATGCCATTTCCTCCATTTTTAACTAGAAGACACAAAAGGGTAGTGCTTAACACTATCAAAACAAGCAAAGAAAATCCTCAAAACTCCCCACCACATGAGAAAGAAGAAAAGCCTAACTTCACTTATTAGGGTGATTAACACCTCCCCCCCCCAATGCAGGCACAGTTTGCATTGTCACCCACCTGTTGTGGCTCTCTCCCTTTTACAAAAAACTAAACACAAACCCCAGTCTCCAGAAGGCTGACCACTCCCCCACCATACACTTTCTGACTTCCACTAAAATGAAAAGGAGAAAGCTGCAGAAGTATATTTATAATTTGTTTTATGTTAGCTCTTTTTGCTGGTTGCTGCAGTGACATTTTCCATCAAAATGCTGAATCTCGAAACAGGATGATGACACATAACCCGAGTCAACAACTACTGTTTGTGGTACCAATAGAAGGAGTGTTTAATATTCACCCCCAGCCCCCAACTAGATAATTCTGTCTTGCAGATGTTATCCTCCTCTCAGCTACTTTTAATCCATGTTTTTCCCTGCTAGATTCTTCCTACTGAAAACAGATTTGGCTGGGATGAGTTGTTCTTAGGCAAAGTATGTGTTGGGGATGATGGTGGGAGAGGAGGAAAGATTAAGCATCCTTCTCCCTGTCCATTTTTCCTACCCTGCAAATAATCCTTGTGTTCATATTTTCTAAGCCAGTGTTTCTTAACCCCAGCAACTTTAAGATGCCCAGACTTCCATTCCCAGAATTCCCCAGCCAGCATGTAAAAATTCATTCACATTGATGTGGTTCTTGTTGAATCTTGACAGAAGAGATTGAGAGAAAACTCCATGCAAATAGGTTCACTCTGAGGCTGTTCCTATTTCTGATTTTACTTTCTATGAATTTGCAAAGTGATGGATTTGTGGTTGCCAAAATGACACAAAAAAGTTGCCCTCAGGCTGGAGCTGATTCACAATCCTATGCCATAGTTTATTAGCATAGCCTGAAGAAGCCCCAGCTCGCTTCCACATTTCCAGCCCATAAGATTTGTTCATTGTCTGGGAAATAATGATGGCAGGTTATTGGAGATGGATGCTTCACTTTAAGGCATTCTGAGTAACTGTTTTTTAATTTTTTTTTAAATACAGGACATACTGACATCTTTCACAAAATATTAGGAAGTGGGCCAGTAGTGCGTTTAGATATCATGAAGCTGGGCGAGTCATCTCATATGGTAGGGTGAGACCAGTCAGTGAACCAGGAAGAGAGCAGATTAATCATTGCTTCACCCACCAAGTGGGTCACCTACTACAGCCTCCTAGGAATACTTTGGGCCTTGATAAACCTCTGACCTTGAATTCCAACATTTTATGTCTCATCAATCAGATACCCCTTTGACCTTGAACCAGAGAAGCTTAATACTCAGCATTCTTTAGTTATAAAAATTATCTTGATAATCTGAGAAATTATGTTTCTCATAATAATTCTTATAATTCATGATGAACTTGTTTTGTATTTCTCAATATAATCAATAATTCTCAATATAATCTTAATTGTATAAGAATTCAATAATTATATTGAATATAATTTCTTATTCACACCTCTGCCAGTTTTGTATTTCTCAATATAATCAATAATTTCTTATTCACACCTCTGCCAGTTCCACAAATTCCATAAATATTTGGGTAAACTCAACTTACATATTACATGTTTACAAAGCAGTTATATTTCCTGTATATCATACCTATCGAGTAGTGCGTCTGTAATGGAAAATCATTCTGGAGACTATTGAGCCTCAGCAACATCACATGTTGGGATGGTTTCTCTATGCAGATGCTCAGAGAATCATAAGGCATGTGGCTTTTTTCTGTTGCACAATGCGTGGCTGGGAAGTCACTCAAGGGTTTATTGTCTCTCCGTTTCCCTTCATTGAATAATAAGAAGAGGGCTCTTTTGGTACACACGAGTGCCTCTGCAAGAGAGTGTGCGAAGCTTCTCTGTATCTATCCAGTTCATCTGGCCTTCTGTCCATATGCCAAACGAACTGATTTTCTCTCTCAGAACATAATTGAGTTGCAGCAAAATGGTTCTTTTCCTATCATTGCTATCACAGGAAATGCAGAAAATTAGAGGGCTGCACGTGGCATGTAAAGGCAAGCAATCAAGTCTGAATGGCAACCTGTATTACAGGAATGCAGTTCTGGGAGCAGCATAATTTGGATCAGAGAAGAAGTGAAGAGTGCATAACAATTTCCCTGCTCAGCATTTTAGGGAGATGATTATTATGCAAACACACATCTGCCATTTTTTCAAATAAAGTTCACCTGTTCCCAAAATTGCTCTTCACATAATAGTTCTCCCTTGTAATATGCAGTGCCCACCAACATGCTGTCTCACCCTGCTGCAGCCTCTCAACCTGGGCAGGAAACATTGTGGTTCCAAGAATTAAATTTATTTCTTGTTAAACTTTATGCCTTGCCAAATATGGAAGTCTCTTAGTGGTTCATGGTAAAAAAAGATTAAAATAAAATAAAGAATATTAAAAATGAAGTAAAAATTCCCACAGTTAGAAGTCTGTCCAGACAATTGTGTGTTCCAGCCCTTTTGAGAACCAAGCAAGGATGTTGGGCCCCTTAGTGCAGCAGGAAACTGGGAAACAGCAGAGAAGTCTTGACCTACAGTTGCCATGACAAACCCAATAAATTCATCAAGCCTCCCCAATGTATATTTAAATTTCCCAATCTAACTTGCAGCCCGGGGATTTTCTGGTGGTTTTGCCATCTAAGAATTAACTAGGTTCTACTCTGCTGAGGTTTTGGAGATGAACCAAGGCCCACTAGGGGCTCTTCCATAGCTAAGCTATTCTTTTACACTTGCAGGAAGGCTATGTAACCTCTAGTTGAACCACAGAAAAACCAGGCTTGCCTAAGGCCTAAGACCATTATGGGATAGAAAATGTGAGTCCTACTAGCCTGATAATTGTATGTGTCACTCCTCAGTCTTTTATCCCCATTATTTGTGAGATTAGGTTCATTAATCTGTATTTGGTTTTATTTATCCTTTCTTTTTTCCCTTAAAATATATTGTGAATTCACTTTGTCCAGCAGGGCTCCAGACCTCTTTCAGTCTGTTCTGTGCTAACTCCTTAACTCCTCTGTTTCCACAGCTTAGTTGTAAGTGATGATGACGTTTGGAGAGATCAGTTCTACAGTGGGAATATTAAGAAAGAAAGAGGTATTTTTTTATTGCTCTTCTTAACTGCCATTCAGTTAACTTTTCTCAGACCACCTTCTCCCAATGTGCTTTCTAATTTGATGACATGAACCTCTGCATTAGTTATGCTTTTGATTGGATTATGAGTTGTGGGGAGTGGTCTGCTGCTGAAAATCTGCCCTTGCAGCTGGAAGAGCAGTGCCCCTTTTCAGAAGTAGAACACTCCACTTCCGGGACATTACTTTTCTCCCTTTTCTTTTATATGTTGTTTGAGTTTTAGTTTTGAAACAAGAAATGAACATAATTTGACTCACCAGCCAAGATATGATCAGCTGTAGCTTTGCACTATTATATTTTGCATTTTAATATGGTCTCTTGAAGTATTTTGATTCATTCGCTTAATATTGCATATACTTGGACAATTTTTCTTCTGGTTTCACCATTTTTTAAATACTTTTCACGTGTATTACCCAGAACTCTTTTTAAGTAGCTCCACCCACTGATAATCAGCAGTTTCTTGCCTCGTAGCATTGTTACTAATAGTTCTGAGCAAGCCTGATCTCCACAGGTTTGACTAATCCCCTTTCAGTAGGATAATTTTCCCTTTTGCTTCTTCCAGAAATGGAAATCAGACTTCTCCATTCTAAATCATAGCTATCATTGACCTGATGCAGTAGTTTCTGCTCCCACCATGGAGCAAGCCTTCATGCAAAGAAGTTATGGGTACACAAGGAAGTACATGTAGGACATTTTTGAAATGGATTAACTTGTACATATATTTATTTTCAGGTGCAATTGTCTTACGTGTTGCAAAATCATGGTTTCGAATAGGATCATTGGAAATACTAGCTCATTCTGGAGAACTGGATTTGTTAAGGTTAGACTTAAACCCTTCATTCAAGATTTCCATTTTTTGTAGCCAGACAACAGAATAGCTGGTCCAATACAAATGAACGCGCACCTGCATTACTTGGAAAGTACAAGAGAGATTCCATATTGACATTCAGTAAGAAGCAGAAAGCTGCAAAATTTGGATCCTGACTCTTCTGCGTGGCTTCTTTGGATCCTGGCTAATAAATCCTGGAAAAGTTTTTAAAAATGAAAGAATTAGATGCTTCCACCATGTATTTATAGGCAACTGAATAATCAGGGACTTGGATATATTTGCAACTCTCCATTAATACGTTAGGGCAGTGGTTGATACAGTGATGTCCATTGGGGGGTGGTGTCAAAATAGGTAAGATAGTGGATGCAGTATGGCAATCGAAGCCCCGCCCCTTTGTACTTGCATGGAACATTGATGGACATACAAAAGGTGCGGGGCTTGGATTGTGCTACCATATGTGTCACTGCCCATTTTAACCTGCCCCCTCCAGACAGCACTGGATCAGTTCAATAGTGGTGGCATCCATAAAACATAAAAATAAGAAAATTAAATGGCAGCTTTATCTCAAGTCACGCTATCTCAAGTTATTTCACTGTTAAGACCTCCTGCAAATCTTGACAAACTTGCAATATTTTTAGCCATTTAAAAAATATATAAATAATATTTCTTTATTTTCAGTTTTTGTTGGGAGGTGCTGGGGGTACAATATTGCCCAATGTTGCATTAAGGTGTCCCTAACAGATATTTATTTAATAGTAGAATGACTATACCATGGAATTTGTTTGTTTCTCACAACAAAAAGTACAATATCATTTTAATTTAATTTTAATTTAGTTTAAGCAAAATTTTAGGAAATATGTGTGTCATGCAGAGGTTTTTTTTGTGCAAAAGTGTTTGCTTATATTTGATATTGTGTCTATTGTGAGTCAGTGAAGGATTTGTTAGATAAGTTTTAAACACATTATTTCAGTGCATTACTGTTACATATATTTGTGGCTGGGTGTATTTTCCTTAGGAGTACACAGAATTACTAAGTAATGGAGGATATATATCCCAAATAACAGCTACCAAATTGAAAGGAAAATCAGTAACCTCTTCCTTTGACATTTACATAATTTTCTTAAATTATAAAGCATTATTACAAATTCACACATAACATCAGATGCCAGCTTTTCTGATGAGATAGAGTTGTATTTGCACAGAGAGATTTTTGAGGTTTCCTCCCCTCCATTGGATGGGATAGTGCAATTTCTTTTCTTTTATACAAGTCTTACTTCAGTTTGTTGTTAGCTTGTTCAATAATGAACATGATTAAAATAAATACTGTCTTTGTCTTACATGCGAGCACAGATAAAATCCCTTTCTGAAAGATACAGTAGGTACTTTTCTTCAGTTCAATTTAGCCTTCTTAGGCATCAAATAGGGTTCAGTTTAAATATTCATTTCAGTGATATTTCAAATTCTTCTTTGATAGAAGAAACTTTTACTTTGTGATACAGGATGCTGCTAGATATGGTAATAAAAGAACACTTTCCAAAAGTAAACATGAATGATTCAAATAAATATCTGGTAAGTAAGCCTTTATTATTTCCATATACACTTGTGTTAGTCCAAATAAACATTTGTAAAAAACGCAACTTTGCATTTTTTAAAATCTTTTGTAATGTTAGTTGTAAATGTCAATGCAAATTATATAACCCATACATTTCTGGGCATCAAATCTGTCCTTTTCACCCCCTCATCTTCCAGTTAAAAAGTCAATTTAATGTAACACTGTATATTTGTTAGTCTAATGTATAGTTTACTTTGTATTTAGCACTAACGAATATAGAAATGACACTGTTTCTATCCAGAAGGCTTATAGTCTGATCAAACTAGATGGCATTTGAGAGATGTGTAAGTGATGCAGAATCTTTTCTTCTTTGATTTCTTTCTCATGCTCTTCCTCCCCACAGTGTTGACATGGAAGAACCTTTTTTTTAACTAATTCTTTCTGCATTATTTTCCCCATTTTTGATTCCCTTTCCAACAACAGTTTTATCTATATAGTAAATATAATCTAAATATCCTTAGTATATAACTACTGTATTTATACACTGAAGGTAAAACTGTGTTTGATTTTAGGCATTTTTCTCTCAAGTAGTGTCTGAGACGGCACATTTGATTGCCTTGTGGATGTCAGTAGGCTTCGCTCATGGTGAGATTAAAGGGGGGTTGTATTTTTTGGTCTGAATAGCATAACCTTTTTCCTTTTGGTTAAAAGTTTGTGGGACCCACAGATAGGTGCTCTATTGTGCCAAAGCCTGTACCCTGACAGAGTTCATTACTGAAGCACATTAAGGAGTGAGGGTGGGGAATTGTAATATTGACAGTGACTCAGGGTCAGGTTCATACATCAAAGCAAACTCTGGTTTGTTTTAGCCATAGTGTATGGAACAAACCATGGCTTAGAAACCACCATAGCTGGGTTCACACATTGTACAAATCCAAAACCAAACCAATCACAGTTTAGCTTAATATACTGTATGAGCTCAGTTAATACATGGATTGACTGAATCAAGCCTTTATTGCCCCTGTAGAGGGTCAGAGCCCTATACCTGAAATATATTTCTTCTCTTTGTCTTGGTTAGAACTTACCTCCTTCCTCTTCCATCCAGGGCCTATAGCAACATTCAACGATAGTCAGATGTATTGAGGAAAGGGCCTGATTGCAGAATTGGAGCAATACAGCCATGCTATAATTTCATCAAAAGGGCTTTTAAATGTAACAGGAATAGTGGCCAGGAAGCCTTTGGAAGATTTCAGTGCCTTTGTTTACATTTCTTTACAACTGATCTTCCTTCCTATGTCTTCAAAGGAACTCCTCAGCTTTTTTATTTTTGCTTTTTTGGAAACCATTAGACAAACACCCACAAATAAGCAAATACATGTGAAGAAAACCATGGAGAGCTCTAACAATTTATTTCACTTCTGTTGCATGGAAGGACTGTGAAAGGATTTTTGTTATTCCATGACCAGTGGTAGCCCAGGTGGGATCCTGACATTCTTGGCATTCTCCTATTGGTCAGTGAATAGAAAGAGAATGAGCACCGATTGGCTCATAGTGTCTGTCCTTTAAAACAGACAGAAGTGAAGACAAGGTCAGATTCATACTGCTCTGGGAGGGTACAAACTGCTACTGTGAAAATCACCTAAGTTAAGTCATGAAAAGTTAGAAATATAAAACAGTAGGTATTTTACAAAAATGGAATGTGGTCCCTTCTAAGCTTCTGAAGAGCATATCTTAATAAAAGGAGTTCGTTGTTGAATCTGGAGCATTGCAAAAATAGTATTCCTCATTCAGAATTTATTTTTGGACCTCCCCCACCTTATAATATGATATCATTGATCCCTATGATATGTTGTCATGATATGCATTTTTCTGTCTTAGAATTTAAATAATTACATGGACAGGAAAGATAGCGTTGTGATTCAGCTCTAGGACCATTCCCAATCCTCTGTCATGTGGCTTTTCAAAACACTGTCTAGTTACTTGATTGTAATTACACAGGACTCCATAGCAGATGGTTAGCTTGCCCTTTCCATTCAAGCTGCATTGTGGAAAATGAGAAAGAGGAGGCTGTACAGTGGTACCTCAAGATACGAATTTAATCCGTTCCGTGACTCTGATCGCAAGTCGAATTGGTCGCATCCTGAAGCACGTTTTCCCATAGGGTTCAATGTAAATACGGTTAATCCATTCCACCCTCTGAATTTGGTCGCATCCTGAAGCAAATTTCCCCATAAGGTTCAATGTAAATACGGCTAATCCGCCCTCCGAATTTGGTCGCATCCTGAAGCACATGTCCCCATAAGGTTCAATGTGTCAGCCGGCGTTGCACGGCTAGGAAATTCCCCAGGCGCGCTTTAGTCAGCCCTAGCGCAGAAAAAGGAAGTGCTAATGAAATCTGAGAAAGGCTCCCGCGTGCACAGCCGGGAGCGGGAGCTTCCCCCCCACTCCCCTTGCTGCTGCTTCTTAATTCCGCGCTCTTTCCTCTGTGCATAGCCCTTGGCGCGCGTGACAAAAGCACAGTGAAAGGAATGGGGGGGGAAGGCTTATGTCGCGCGCACAGCGGAGCGGGAGCTTCCCCACCCCCGTGCTGCTTCTTAATTCCACGCTCTTTCCTCTGTGCATAGACCTTGGCGTGCGCGACAAAAGCACAGTGAAAGGAATGGGGGGGAAGTCTTATGTCACGCGCACAGCGGAGCGGGAGCTTCCCCACCCCTGTGCTGCTTCTTAATTCCACGCTCTTTCCTCTATGCATAGCCCTTGGCGCGCGTGACAAAAGCACAGTGAAAGGAATGGGGGGGAAGGCTTATGTCGCACGCACAGCGGAGCGGGAGCTTCCCCACCCCCGTGCTGCTCCTTACTTCCGCGCTCTTTCCTCTGTGCATAGCCCTTGGTGCGCGCGACAAAAGCACAGTGAAAGGAATGGGGGGGAAGGCTTATGTAGCACGCACAGCGGAGCGGGAGCTTCCCCAACCCCGTGCTGCTGCTTAATTCCGTGCTCTTTCCTCTGTGCATAGCCCTTGGCGCGCGCGACAAAAGCACAGTGAAAGGAATGGGGGGGAAGGCTTATGTCGCGCGCACGCACAGCCGGGAGCGGGAGCTTCCCCCCCCCCCCACTGATTCCTCCGCGCTCTTTCCTTTCTCCATAGCGACAAAAGCACAGTGAAAGCAATCAGCGCGCTGGGGGGAAAGGCTTATGTTGCGCGCATGCACAGCGGAGCGGGAGCTTCCCCCCCCCCCCGATTCCTCCGCGCTCTTTCCTTTCTCCATAGCGACAAAAGCACAGTGAAAGCAATCATCAGGCCAAGGGCTATGGCCGAAGGAAAGAGCAAATTTCCCCATCAGGTTCAATGTAAATACAAACAGTTCTGAAACATATGCATTTTATTTTTAAACCACAAAGTATGAAGAGGGAGAATGGGGTGGGGAGGCAGTTATTGTTTAGAGGGAGAGTCCCCCTCCAAAGGGACTTCGGGGAGATCTCCTTCAGGGGTTTCCTCTCTTCTTTGCCTCTTAGCTGCAAAGCCTTATTCTTGCCATGCCCGCTCTGCATTTTCTTTGGAGCCATGCTGACAAGCACACCAAAAACCTTCCAAACACCACAAAACACACCACAAGCCTCACCGAACGCCTCCTTGCTACCACGATCTCGCCCACAGGAAGCCGCGACCACGTGGCAGCAGGGCAAATGGCTTTTCCTTTTCCTTTTTCCATAGCGACAAAAGCACAGTGAAAGCAGTATCAGCGCGCGCGCACAGCCGGGAGCGGGAGCTCCCCCCCCCCCCGCGCGCTCAGATTTCATTAGCACTTCCTCTTTCTTCATTGCTTTCCTTGGGCTTTTGTCCTCCCGCTCAGATTTCATTAGCACTTCCTCTTGGAAGCCGGGACCACGTGGCAGCAGGGCAAATGGCTGCGGATCCGGTTCGTAGCTTGAGGCGGAGTTCGCATGTTGAGGTAAATTTTTGCGGCCGGAGCTGGTTGTATCTTGAAATTTTCGTAAGAAGGGGCGTTCGTATCTTGAGGTACCACTGTAGTTCCTCTGAAGAAAATGAAAGGAAGCCCCATTTTTGACATGTTTATAGCTCCACATCCACTAAGAAAGCAGGGCCTCCTTTGAACAGTTGGAGAAAAGGTGATACCTACATCAAATGGAAAGAGCACATGCACGAAAGAGTGTCTGTAACAAATATGGAAGGTCTGACGCTAATCTTATAAACTTCTTAGCTAAGAAATGAGGGGCCGGATCTGGTTTCCAGATTGCTCCTGAAGAAGTCTCCTTGCTAGCACTTCTAAAATAAAATATTATGCTATTTTGATGGCTATGTTGCTTTATTTTTTAGGAGTATGTAATAGTGATAATTTCAGCTTATTATCCATAACCATAGATTATGGCCCATTTGGCTTCATGGATTCATATGACCCAGGTGAGTATAACCTAAGGGAATGCGGGATTTATTATTTGGCAGACAATGAAGTATGAAATCCTAAGCAGTGCCTGCATTTTCTGTTTCTTTGACTTCTGAGACTTATACAAAACTGAGACCAAGAGGATTAAAAGATTGGAGTGTGTGGGACTCAGAGATTAGAACTGGAATGGACCAGTTGATGGATCTTTAACAGTTGTACTTAAAGAATATTTAAAATCAAACTGAAATGTTAGATATAAATAACATCTTAATTATATCAGTGGAATTTGTTTCATATCCAGCTCACTTATTGAATATATTAGATTTACAACAAAAATCTTCCTTGTCTTATGTTCTGGAAGCTCACTTTTTTTGCCTCCTATTTACACATAGTAAATGCCATATATTAAGAAAATAAAAAGTACCAAATCTTGTAAGATAAATGCTTGCCATGGATACAAACAAAATGAACTTGTTTGGAACAGATATTTGCCCTGGGCTGCTTTCACTGGGTAGCTGAGATGTGTATGCATGTATCTATTTTAATAGATACTTGAAATAAAAGAACAAAAGAAAAGAGAAAAGGGATTTACATGATGTATAAAATTGGGTAGCTGAGATTTGAAGGAGATCATCCTCTTGCTTGGGTTCAGTAGCATCACAGCAAAAAGTAAATGGGATAGAGAGACAGCGAAGGAACTTGTCTCAAGATGCTCTGCACCATTTCATAGCCTTGAGGCAGCCAGCTGAATCAGAAGCTCTGTGCAAGCCAGTCTCCTGTTGATTTGTCTTGCTGAATGAAGAGCTAAAAAATGAAGGGCTCCCTCTCCTTTGTACTTCAGGAAACCGTTCTAGCCATGTCAGGTGCGCCCTACAAGAAATTGGCCTGTCACGTTTGATCCAAGTGGCTCCTTTTATGTACAGGTGAAACTCGAAAAATTAGAATATCGTGCAAATGTTCATTTATGTCAGTATGGCAACTCAAAAGGTGAAACCAATATATGAGATAGACACATTACATGCAAAGCGAGATATGTCAAGCCTTACTTTGGTATAATTGTGATGATTATGGCGTACAGCTTATGAAAACCCCAAATTCACAATCTCAGAAAATTAGAATAGTGTGAAAAGGTTCAATATTCTAGGCTCAAAGTGTCCCACTCTAATCAGCTAATGAATCCATAACACCTGCAAAGGGTTCCTGAGCCTTTAAATGGTCTCTCAGGCTGGTTCAGTAGGAATCCCAAGCATGGGAAAGACTGCTGACCTGACAGTTGTGCAGAAAACCATCATTGACACCCTCCATAAGGAGGGAAAGCCCCAAAAGGTAATTGCAAAAGAAGTTGGATGTTCCCAAAGTGCTGTATCAAAGTACATCAATAGAAGGTTATGTGGAAGGGAAAAGTGTGGTAGAAAAAGGTGCAAAAGCAGCAGGGATGACCTCAGCCTGGAGAGGATTGTCAGGAAAAGGCCATTCAAAAGTGTTGGGGACTTTCACAAGGAGTGGACTGAGGCTGGAGTTAGTGCATCAAGAGCCACCACGCACAGACAGATCCTGGACATGGGCTTCAAATGTCGTATTCCTCTTGTCAAGCCGCTCCTGAACAACAAACAAGGTCAGAAGTGTCTTACCTGGGCTACAGAAAAAAAGAACTGTCTGTTGCCCAGTGGTCCAAAGTCCTATTTTCTGATGAGAGCAACTTTTGCATCTCATTTGGGAACCAAGGACCCAGAGTCTGGAGGAAGAATGGAGAGGCACACAATGCACGATGCTTGAAGTCCAGTGTGAAGTTCCACAGTCTGTGTTGATTTGGGGAGCCATGTCACCTGCTGGTGTTGGTCCACTGTGCTTCATTAAGTCCAGGGTCAACGGAGCCATCTACCAGGAGATTTTGGAGCACTTCATGCTTCCTTCCGCAGACGAGCTTTATGGGGATGCTGACTTCATTTTCCAGCAGGACTTGGCACCTGCCCACACTGCCAAAAGTACCAAAAGCTGGTTCAATGACCATGGGATTACTGTGCTTGATTGGCCAGCAAACTCGCCTGAGTTTGAATCTATGGGGCATTGCCAAGAGAAAGATGAGGGACATGAGACCGAACAATGCAGCGGAGCTGAAGGCCGCTATTGAAGCATCCTGGTCTTCCATAACACCTCAGCAGTGCCACAGGCTGATAGCATCCATGCCACGCTGCATTGCGGCAGTCATTGCTGCAAAAGGGGCCCAAACCAAGTACTGAGTACATATGCATGCTTATACTTTGCAGAGGTCCGATATTGTTCTATTTCCAATCCTTGTGTTATTGATGTCATGTAATATTCTAATTTTCTGAGATTGTGAATTTGGGGTTTTCATAAGCTGTACGCCATAATCATCACAATTATACCAAAGTAAGGCTTGACATATCTCGCTTTGCATGTAATGCGTCTATCTCATATATTGGTTTCATCTTTTGAGTTGCCATACTGACATAAATGAACATTTGCATGATATTCTAATTTTTCGAGTTTCACCTGTATATTATCTGTAATGGCAGAGGGGATTTGCCTCCATTTCTTCTAAGGCACATCCATAATGTAGCTGTTCTTTCTTGAGCAGAGAGAGCAACGGAGGCCTTGAATAGAAGGCACTGGAGAATAACAGCATTGCACTGTCGTGATGCAACCTCTGCCTCTTTCATGTATCTTTGACATCAAGACACATGTACTACAGTTGGGCCATTGCAAAGTTGCTTTTGTCAGTCCCTCTCCCCACCCACCCCCGGATCCACCCTGCATGATTCCCTGTGACTGGAGGGGGGAGATTGGCACCAGAATATTCCTTGAAGGACTAGATTCTGCTGGCAGATGCCAAGATAAACATTTGCAAAAGAATATAGGAAATGTTCTGTAGAGAAAATGGAGGTTAAAGTTGTTGGTTTTATCAAGGGGACATAATTTTCTCTTTTGCAAGAGAAGGAAGCGCAAGGGCTTTGGCCATGGAAGATAGCATATTCATTGTCAAGTTTCTTCATATTTTCTGACAGGGATCAGAAAATTTCTGTTTGGGAGCCGGTAAAGTTATTACCACTCAATGCAGACTAAACTCATTTGAAAGCTATTAGTCTTAATGCTGTTAAATCAAATATTCATTAGAATAAGCAGGGCATCTGTGGCAAACCTATGGAATGGAGATATGTCTCATACGCAACTACAGCTCATGTGCATTCTGAAATGGATGCATATATTCATTATTATAACTCCCTCGAAGTATAGTCATAATAAATAGGTTGGCCATTGGTAAATTCTTGACAATGCAGACTGACTGGGGGAAAAGCCCTAATACAATACACATGTAGAATCTTGAAACAAATTGAAATTATATTACGTATAACAGTAGCTCATTTGTGTCCAAAAAGACGGTCAATATGTTGAAGAAATGGACAGTTTAAACCACTGATTTTGGTTTGCAGTTTGAGTAAAAAAATGCATTGCATCTGTAAACATACATGCTAATAGCGCATTATTTTCTTTGGGCTAATCTAGCCTAAACAAATATGCTTGCATTTAGAAATTGGGGGTGGTATTTACTACCTGTGTGATTTTCCTTATTTTGAATCAAGATGAATGAACATGGCTGGTTATTTCAAATGTTCCACTGTAGAAAAAATACTGTTTTGTTTCAGACTTGTCCCAAAACACATCTGATGATGAAAGACGGTATAAAATAGGAAATCAGGCAAATGTTGGAATGTTTAATCTGAACAAGCTGCTAAAGGCACTAAATCCTTTATTCAGTCCCAGACAAAAGCAGCTGTAAGTAATTCTTTAAAATGTCTTCACATTTAAAAGAGCTGATGAGATTCATGCAGAAAAGAAGGAAGTTTCTTTGCAAGAAAATATTTTGAAAATCAAAATTACTTTTTGTGATGGGAGTGCTTTCAAAAAAAAGAAGAAAAACCCTCATTTTTATAGTGGCCAGTAAGTTTATGGAAACAGTTATTTTATAAACTGAAATTTTAGTATTGCTGCTGCTAGGAAACTGCAAAAGAAAAAAAATGTGATGGGTTGTTTTTTGTTTTTGTTCTTTGTCTTTTTACTTTAGTTTTGTCAGAAATTAAAGACATGCCTCGAAAGAAGTTTTCTGTCTAAATATTATCTATAGTTTTAAAGACAAATGGGAAAGAGGCTGTTTGAAGCATCACTACCTTCATTCTTTATAATAATAATTCTCTAGAAGGAATCATTTAAGTACCACCAGTCCAGCTTGGAGTATACAACTGAATCCACGTTAAGACAATAAGGATGAGGGAGATGAGCAGGGATTGCACCAATATCAAATCTTTGCTAAATATTCTAGACATTTGCCAGATAAATATGGAAGAAGTGACAATATCTGAGTATAATCCAATTTTTCTTACTAGATTATATAAATGATCACAGACAGTGATTCAGCTTGGATGGATTCCTAATTTCATATACTATAGTTTATTAAGCCAGGAAAGAGCATTTGACCCACATGCTCTAGTCTCATTGCTTCCTTCATTTTATAATGTCATGCACCAGATTCAGAAATAAAACCTTAGTTTTTCTAGAGCACTGTTTCTTGGAATGTATGATGCTCATGAACTTAAATCACAGCATTGAAGAACTAAAACTGGTGCATGAGAAGAGGAGATAAGGAGCCGAAAGCTTATTCCCCTTCAGAAACCTATGGTATGTTAAGTAGGAATGTTACTTCCAAAATGGCCCTTGGTTTTAGGCTTGCTGAATGTATTTATTTATTTATTTATCAAATTTATATGGCCACTGATCTCACAAGAAGTGACTCTCGGCGGTGTACAGCAAAAAATATAAAACAATGCACAGTCATATAGAATGGCAGAAATCAATAACCTTTTCATGCTATGAGCACCGTTGTGGGTGGGTTTTTTGCTACCATTCTGAAGATCTCAGAATCTTGTGAGATTTCAGTAGCCTTTACATGAAAACCCTGAAATGTTACAAGATTTGGTGATCTTGTGAGATTCCAGGTATGTTTTTTTTTATAATAATAAGTACAGTATATTAAAATTAAATAATTGGAGGCAGCTACTGGCGCTCTTTACTGGGAGAATGTTGATGGACACTAATCCCCAAAGGTGATAAAAAGCTAATTGGTTAGCAGGTCAGATGCATTTTGGACTTGTAACGTACATATTTTATTGATGAAATAAAGATGGCAAAAACACATTAAAAGTAAAAAGATTTTACTAAGCATGGAGGAAGTCTCAGATTCAACCCTCATGTTGCCAGATGAACTGAGAAAGACTCCAGGCTGAAATCCAGAACTTCTTCCGGCCAATACTGAACTGGATGGATTATAGTTCCTTCTATAGTACTTAGAATACTGCTTTCATAGGAATTCCTGTAATCCCTACTGATGGGTTCTTGATGTTCTCTGAGCTTGGTTTTTTTTCCTGTAGACCAGTGTTGTCCAAACTTGGCCACTTTAAGATGAGTGGATTTCAACTCCCAGAATTCCCCAGCCAGCATGGCTGGCTGGGGAATTCTGGGAGTTGAAGTCCACTCATCTTAAAGTGGCCAAGTTTGGACAACACTGCTGTAGACATTTCATTGCCAGGCCAGGTAACATTGTCAGTGAGAGGGAAAGTGGGGTTTGCTGACAGATTGTATATAGCAGCTTGTCCTGCCAGTCTTGGCTTCCTTCTTAATAGTTCCTTGATTAGGGTATTGCTTCTTCCCTGATTGTTTATTGGGTACTGCTTCCTACTTATTTAGTATTAGCTGCCGGGGAGCAGGTGGGCTTGTTTCCTTCCTTGACTTTTGGTTATATCCTTTAAATGTTTGAAAACTCACATGAGTAGATAAATGGGTACTCTCACTCCGGTGGGAGGAAAAATGCTGGCGGCGCCTTGCAAAAGGAGTCGGGAGCAATTGCCGGTAAAGCGTGAAACCGCGCTCGCCCGAAAAGGGCACGAAGCAATAGAAACCCCGCCTTCTGCGCTCGCCAGCTGGGCTTTGCTCTAGGAAGGAGGCACTGGCAAACCACTTCCGAAACACCTTGCCTTGAAAACTGCAAGGACTCGTCCAAGCAGTCACTGCAGGGTCGGTAACGACTGAGTGCAGATAAAAAAAAAAAAAAAGATGGGGTTTATCTCTGTGTGTCTGTTGGTGAAAACAACCTGTAAGAATCTGCCAGACTAAAAACCCAAATAAAAGAAATTCTCAGTTGAACCGTGGGCTGGTTTCAAAGCAGAAGAATTCTTTATTAAGCAGCAGTCTACAGTTCTAAGTTATTGCCAAGACTAAAAGCCTGCGCGTGCCAAAACCCCTTTTCTTTTCCCTTTCTCCTCCCCCCCTTTTCCCAGTCCACCCCTTTCTTGTTGGTGATCTCAGCTCTTCCTGGGTCTCAGGCTGGTACGACCTTGGTTGTCTCTGGGAACCCGATAACAGTCCACCTGTGCTTAATGGTCCTCTCCCTCTCCCCCTTTTCCATAATGGCAGAAAGGAAGCAAGCAAGCTGATTAACTGTTTAATTGATTGCGAGGCTTCTGACACAACCAAGATCAGAGAACATGAAGAACCTGAGCTACATATTTTCTACTCTTGGACTTTCTGCTGAACTAATTAGAAAATACGTAAACCAGGAAATAGCCAACCAACACAGAATCAGTGGAGGAGCTATGGCTGGAAGTGTCTGTCTCTTTTACGTTTTTTTCCATGAAATAGGTGTCTTAATCCTACGAGAACTTAACTCATCTATTTTTATGCTTATCAAGGGGGGGGGGGGGAAATGCAGAGCGCACTAAACAAAGATCAGCCATTTGCTGCCAGATTTTAGCAGGCTGAAAATGCAGGATTATCCATCCTTACTTTAGACCATCTAGGGTAACGTTTCTAATACATGAACAATAACATCTGAGAATGTTATTAAATATGATTTTTTTGCTGAAACATTTCATGCCTTTTCTGAACAGGGCTTCTCAAATACTTGAAGGATACCCTGAACAATATTATAAAGGGTATGTAATCATTGGAACTATTCTTTTAACAAGAAATGCACATATTTCTGTGACATATCCAGTGTTGTCATGCTAATACATTTCTTTCATTAACCTTCAGCTTTACAGAACTATTCAAGGCAAAATTAGGTCTGCTAGGTGACTGTGAGGATGATAGCTATCTGATTGCTTTCCTTCTAAAAGTGAGTTGTTTTCTTTGATTAAATATTTGTACTGTACCTTGATTTATTAGTAAAGGGTAACACAAAAATGTTCTTTCTTAGCTCATGGAAGATACAAGGGCAGATTTTACAATGACTTTTCGGCAGCTCAGTGAGATTTCAGAAGACCACCTCAAGGATCTCAGCATTCCTAAGGTACTGATGCATCACTGTTAAGAGAAAATGGCCTTTCTTTTAAAACAATGGATTATGAAAGTGGAATTGGTAGAGGATGCAGATTGAAGTTATGTGAAGATCTGGCTGTATACTAGTTTTTTTTTAATGTGTGTTTGATTTTTAGAAAGAAAGGAGAGCTGAATTGGAACAGCTGCCTGCTCCAATGTCGATCTTTCTTGGTTTCCATGGTAGCAAAGCATGTATGACTCCGATAGGTTTCCTTTCCAAATGGAGACCAAACACTGAGAGGAAGGAAAAGCAAATGCCTAAGGGGTTGAGAGTTTCTTTATGTTATCACAGAAGATTCCAGGATGTACTGATCTCTTGCCTGTTCTTGTTCCATATGCTAACTGTCTATAGATTTGCCTGAATGCTGGATAGAGTCTACCACACACATTGCTACTATTAACAATAATTTAGCATCCACTTGTTATTGAGAAGCCAGAATTGTTGCAATGACTTCCCTACAAAGGCTGTTTTCTCTATGAGCTTATCACCACCAGGATGCAGCCTGGCACAGTCAGTATTATTTTATGCGTTCTGTTTGAGCAGTTGAACAAACTCACTGTCCTCCATGCCAACTAAGAAAGAGGGTTTTAATTTCAAGAAAAATCCTAACCCTAATCCAGGCTGTTCAAATGCTGCTGTCTTATGTGCAGAGAAGTATTTGGCCAATGGCGTGTGCTTGGATGTAGTTCTTTCCAGAGGCAACCAATTGCCCTAATCCAGCATAGATATTGTAAATCCATCTTTTATGCAAGAAATGGTCAAAACAAGTTTTTCCCCTACTCCTGCATTCTAACACATTAAGCTTGAAAGCTTCCCTTCTAGTCAGGCTTCCAAAATCTTTATGATACTTATTCTGGAAAAGCTTCCTTTGCTTTTTTTTTTTTTGTCTAGTTGATTTCTAAGATTATTACGCAAATACAAGCCAGTTTTACGGTTCAAGATTACACAACTTTTCCTTAGCTTCTGATATTCTTGCTTTCTACTTTAGATTTCATTACTTCTGTAAGCTGTGAAGACAATAGTACTCAAATTGATTAACACCAACTTCCAGTTTGGATGTAGAAAATTGAGAGCCTAAGAGACATGCTCCCTTCTCTAGTCTGATCTGTGTTGTGTGTTCAATTTTAAGTATCATTAATATTTTGGAGGGGTTTGAGAATACTTTCTATAAGAAGAAAATTTTAAATTCTAACTTTCATTGCCTCACCTTGTTAATGGGACAAATGGAAATCCAAGAGGGGGTAGGAATTTGTGGTTGATGTTCATAAGGGGTTTTTTGTCGTCTTATCTCTGAAATAGGAGTGGGCAACCTTTGGGCAGCATAAATCCCTCAGATGCTATCTGTGTTTCTCTGCCTGCTTCCTCTATCTTTCCAGGGAAGAAGATCAGTATTGCTGTGTTTCTCACTGCTACCCTCAGTGAGAATGCAGGAATATGAGCTATTTCCTCGAGAGAAGAAGGATGGCCATGAACCCAAGAAATGAGCTACAGATTGCTTACATGCGTATGTGTGCCAGAAACTTTTATGCATGAACATACTGACAAGTGCAGTCCTTGAAGGGCTGATCCAGCATCTGATACAACTCTCGTACCCCAAAGACTGCCCATCTCTTTGGCAAAGTCTTGAGATACCCTTCCCTAACCTTGATATGTGGACCCACATGGCCTTTGCTGAGAATTCTAGAAATTGAAGTACCTGGAGTGCACCAAGGTTGGGAAGGAAATTCTTACGTTATCATTTTGATCACTTTATGGGATGAGGTGGGGTGTCCCAAGTCCAGCAGGGAATTGTATGACTCACTTTTTTAGTGAATATTTGACACTGCAATCGCATACGTGTGTATTCTGGAATATTTAAAACTGCATTGACAAGTGTAAGAATAGCTGTGTTTTACCACAGTAAGTGTTCAATTAATTATTTCCTTGTAGGAATTTTGGGCTTTGCAAGATGTAGCTAAACACAAGTACTTTTCAAGCTGGATTGACATGTACCTCTTGAGATTAAAAAGGTAAATACAGTGGGTTTAATTTACTGTAATTATAAATACATGTTAAAGAAAAGGAAAATTAATTTCACTAGACTTTTTCCATGCAACTTTCAGTTATTTATGAGGGTCTGAGTTCAGTTATTCAGTGGTTAGATAGCAACATTTAAGATAATTTTAAATAAGAACAACAGAATTAATGAGGGATGTGCAAACCATTCTGTGCAGAGCATTCCATAACCAGATTAGTCAATATTGAGCCATCTATGGTTGGATTAAAGTACAGACTGGAGCTTGTGTGTTTAATCTGTGCATGGTCCTAGAGCAAATGTGTTTTAGCAAGAGTGTTCCAGGATGGGAGACAGGGAGGAAAAGGAAGAGTGGGGATGGTGGTGAGTAGAGTGGGTTATGTCTAAGGCAGCAGGAAGAGGGAAGAGAGGAGCAGCATTCGACAAGCTTGTCCTATCTGCCCCATTAGACTCCTCCAGATTTGCCTGGATCAACCTAAATGATCTGAGATTCACTTTGGCTGGATCATGACTCAACTAGAATGGTCTGGCCAAACTTATGTTTCCTTCACGCATGGAACAAATCACATTTTTCACTTTATACATCCCCTCCAAATACCATGTTGCAAAATGGTAACTGCACAATACCTACTTATCGTTGAGGGGGTGTCTATTCCTAAGAATCATTGTCTCTGAATCAGCCTAGATAATCCATATAAAACAATAGGCTCAAACTGAATGTCTTGCATCCGTTGTTTTTATGTGCTGTATAGGAATATGGGTGATTCAGACTCTGAAAGAAGCAGAAGAATGAGCAGTGAGTATAGTCATAATTTGTTTAATCATTCGAAATAGTTTGTTGTCTTCTTATAGATTCAGCTTCTAAATACCTGCATGTTCAATAAAATAGATCTGTTACGAAGTTTATTGTTACGCTTGATCTTAGCGAAAAGGCTGAGAGGCAAGAAATTTTTCATTCTTTTTATTTAGAGCAGACACAGGTTGGAGAGCAATGCAAAGTTTCACTGTAACAATTTAGAGACTAATTTTGATATTTCTGTATGTGCAATTTTCTGTGTTAGACCTTGTGACTCAAAATACAAAAACAACCAGAGGCCCCCTGTCTATGACACTGATGCTGGAAACATGCCAAGGAGGTCTAAGTGGCAGTTTTCTCCTGCTTCCTTTTTTTTTCCTTGAAAAAACAGCAGTTGTATCTACACATGGCACAGTTGGGAATAAACCTGCCCTATCCCAAAGTGGCATTCTCCCCAGGTTTGTGCCTGATACTCAAGTCACTGCTCCTTTGGCAACAGAGCATAGTCCCACTTGGACAGCCCCATGTTACCAGAGAAAAGGCAGAGAGCAATGGCACACCAGGACCCCTGCAACCCACCAGTTGCTTCTAAAGCAGCATAGACCTAAGCTGCATTTTCTGTCTGTTGTTATTCTCATTGACTGCGCTCTCAAAGGCACAGTACTTCCAGCTGAGCAAAGGCTGCAGGGGCAGGAAGTGTGGCTGACAATCAGCCTCTCCAGTGAAGAAACAAGGCACAAGAGGAGTGTGCCCAAAGGGCCATGCCTCTCAGGCCTGGAAAAGAAGCTGGTTGCCAGGGGTTGCTGATCATCTTGAGACCTGTGTGCTTGCCTATGCAGCACAGGTGTGAAAGGTCTTGAAACGTCTTCAGCAACAAAAAAAGTGCTTTCCTCCTGTGCGGTAGGCCTCAGAACTGAGGTGTGGTATCTTTTTCTCCTGAGCCATTTTTTTCCTAGCGAAGAGAAATCATGTCATGGGAAGACGCAGAAGATTGCAGATGAAGGATGACCATGATTCTGTCAATGGGAAGGTGGTTGCACAGTAAAAGCTGCTTCTGGAAGCATGTGCAGCATATTGGGGATGAGCAAAGACATGTTCCTGAAGACCCCAGGAGTTAAACTTGATATATTTGATAAGAATGTCCACTGATCCCCCAGTTCAGCTGAAGTTGTTGGAATTGACAGTGATTTGCTGTTCACCTTAAAATATGTTAGAGAGCCTTACACTCCCCACACACACACACGTACATGTGTACAACATGGAGGCTATAGCAAAGCTGATTAACATTTTTTGGATTAGATTTATATCCTGCCTTTCCTCTGAGAGCTTCAAGTATCCTATGAATACTCTGCCTCCCATTGCCTCCTCAAATTATATTCACTTTTATTTGGGACTAATTATGAAATGGGTGATCTTCAAACTTATTTTCCAGGAATAGAAAACAAACTATGTAGGGTTTGCTTAAAGGAAGATTTGGAAATCTGTGGTAACTTAAGAGAACATTTCTCAAAGTGTGGATGCCAACCCCCAAGGGAATTGTAAAATAATAAATAGGGGGTTGTCAGAGTGTAACTTCTTCAAAATGCTTTTCCAGCCAGATTACCAGTTCGATGCAAAAATATACTGAACACAAGCAGTGGATCAGAGCCCTGTATGAAGCCTGAGTGTTTTTTTTTTAACACACCGCATTGGTTTCAAATCACATCAAGATTAAATCACATCTGGAGAGCACAAGATTTCTAGGCAAAGCTCTGATATCTGACCTGATGCTCAATTTGCGGAGAATGACTATGGAGAGGGAGGCAGACTTTGGGGAAAAGCAACTTAAAACCTGCCAGTGTCTTGTAAGCTACAGCATTTTAAGAGTTAAGAGAAGCTGATTTAAGGCAAGAGACATTTTTCTTTTCTTTTTTGGTGGAATGAGAGTCATCAAAATGAAACCCAGGACAAGAATGAGCTTATTCTAATAGCATCCTATTAAAAGTAAGGTTTTAATGTTTATTAGATTTGTTTTTCTTTACTTCGAATGGAATGGTTTTACTTTGTAAAGTTGTAAGGTTCTATTGTTTTTTAATTTGATACATAGATTAAAATGTAATTATTATAACTAAGTGGTATTTTTTACCCTAACCCCAAAGGAATCATTAGTTTTATTCATTAGTGGGATGGGTGAGGTTGCACAAATTCACGTTATCATTTTAGTGGATAAAATAACAGTGTTCTGCAATTATAATATACTGTAACCAAAAGGGAGCAATGGAAGGGCTGCCACTTTTGTTAAAATTTCCAGTTAAGGAAAAAATTGAGATAATGCCATCATCTTGTATTCTTCTTATACAGGTTCAGCATAGTGAACAATGGCTTTTTTTTTTCTTTTCACTTTCAGGTCTTTGGAATCTGTATTTACTTTCTTATGCTAGCAGTAGGAAAAGTAGTAGATTTTTGGTATAGCAGACCTCTAGTGAAACATGTTGATTTTTGTATCTGCAATTCATTTTCTTTTTGGTTGCAGGTATTAATCCAAGGTATGTGCTCAGAACCTGGATGGCAGAATCAGCTGTCCAGAAGGCGGAAATAAATGATTTTTCAGAGGTACAACATGGTTACAAGCTGCCTTGCTATACGCTTTATACACAAGAGACTAAAGTTGCTTGCTCTTGAACAGGCCAAGTTATCATTTAAGCATTATGGATCTGCTGCACCTGTTTTACCTTGTATAATTTTCCTCCTTTTGTTTTTCAGGTCCACTTCTTGCAACAAGTTTTGCAACATCCATTTCAGGCACAGACACTGGCTGAGAGAGCTGGTTATGCACAGCGCCCCCCTGCTTGGGCTAATGATGTTAAAGTCAGCTGTTCATCTTGATGAAAATAATTTGTAATCAAGATTAAATGAAATGGTTAAATTACATTTCCCTCTGTTATATATTGTATTACTATTGCCCTTTGCTAGGTTTCTACAACACACTAGGCTAAGCTAAAATGGGATTTGTAGTTCAATGTTTGTAGATCTCCAGCCACTTTCTTGGCCATCACATTAGGCTCTAATATGGCTGATTGATTTCAGCATAAGATGTTGGGTGAATAGACTATTTTTTGTTAATGCAGGTTTAGTGTATTGCATGAACTCAGCTGTTACGTCATTTAGTGAACCCGTTCTATTTTCTTCCCCAGCCCCACGTCAAGCCTTTTTTGTCCAGTTTTGGTTATATCCTCCACAAGTCCAGTTACAGGAATAAGTAGTATTTTGGGGTTGTGGGCAAACTTGGAATTTTGTGAGCCTTTTGAGGCTGCTTTCACTAAATGGCAACTCTGGGGGAGACCAGTCACAACTTACCCATTTACAGGTGAATTGCCTCACACCCTCCTCTTTTATTTTCCAAGATGATTTTTATCAGCCAAAGCCACATTTACCTGTTTTTGAGTGCAGGTCAGCACATTTCCAAATGAAGCACCATCATAACTTTGAATAGTCACTGAATGAGTAATCAGTAAGGACTACCTGTACTTCTTATTACTGTCTAGATTCAAACACTGTACTAAGTAAAATGTACTTTGTTCAGTGTGGCTTAGTGTGATATGTGAACCCATCTAGTATAATTTATAAACCATGACTTAATGGCTTAGCATGTTGTGTGAATCCATACTGGTATAATTTGTTAAGGTTATAGAAGCCATAGCATAAAACAAACCAAGGCTTAATACAGTATGTGAATCCAGCCATTAATTTCCAATGTGTGTGCTTTTCATTAATGTAGACACTGGGTTGAAGACAGTTTTATTCATGAACATTGCGGTAAATAAAGGAGAATGAAAATGAAATATACATGATAAAAGATATGTAAGAAGAAATAAATTACTGTCTCTGACCGGAATATATTTAGGTGTCACCTAAGACAACCACTAAATTTGTAGATGAGGAGGAAGAATTAAAGCTATTTCCAGAAGAATTATCCTGGCCTTAAACCAAATAAATAATCACAGAGATTGCCAGCAGGTATTATCATTGAAAACAACATTCACTTTGGCTTCAAAAGAAATGGAGGAAATGGGTATAGTATATTATGGTCAGGATAATTACATAATAAAGTCCTAGGTGGTATTTTCCCTTTGTATCCAACTACGGGAAGCAAACAGATCTTGACCTCATGACTTCAGCCAATAAGAAAGGGAATTTAAAAGCTGTCAAGAGAATTATCATTTGTTATTTAGCATTCCACCTCTTATTTCTGCAAAGTGTTCTAGCCTACGCTAGATGATTCAAACTGACAAGCCCTTATGTAGAGCATCCACACATGCAAGTGGTGCAGGGAAAAATCTGATTAAATAGCTCTTAGAAGAGAAAATGTGTAGCTCAGGGTTGAAGTGTGGAGTCCTTGGGGTTCTCTGAGCTTGGTTGTTTTCTTGCAAAAGTTTCATTACCCAGCTAGGAAAGATCTTCAGTGCTAGAATGGAATGGGGTTTGCTCTCTATTTATATACTGTGGCATGCCCTGCCCGTGTTGGTGGGGGTGGGGGGTTTGTTTTATTTTGTTCCCTTCTGGTACTTCCTTGATTAGGGTATTGTTCACTGCTTGATTGTATGTCTTGTGATAATCTTAGTGTTAATCTCTGCCTATCTGGGTGATGATTGCTGGTGAGGAGATGTTCTGGTCTTTTGTTTTCCTTTTTATTGTCTCTTTTGAATAGTGTGTAGATGTTGTTTATCTCTATGTGCCTGTTGATGGCTGCCTTGTCTGAACACCAAGCTTCCAGGAATTCCCTCACATTTTTAGATTTAGCTTGGTCTAAGATGCTGTTTCCCAGTTGAAACTATGGTTAAGTCTGTCCATGTGTTGTGAGATTAAGGAATTTTCATTGTGTCTTCTGACTGCTAGTTGGTGTTCATGGATGCCAAGCTCAGAGAACCCCAAGGACTCCACAGTAAATAGCTCTTAATTAAATCAGCCTTTAAATTACTACTGATTTAAAAAAAAAAAAACTCTGGATCAAACCAAACTATTCTTATGGAACCTGCTTTTCTCCAGGACTTTTCCTAAGCTTGACTGTGCTTTTCAGCCTTCAAGCAAGAGCATGGGAAGCAATCCACTATCTCAACAAGACCTTTGGTTTGTGTTTGCATGACTTTTTCTAGCATATGCTCCTTTGGACCACCTGATGTTTAAAACTACTTGCTTCATGATGTCTCACTCCTTTTCTTTTGCAATGCTCTCATTAGATCAGACATGAAATCTCCTTGTTCAACAGCATCTCCCCTTGAAATTGGTCCACTTTGTTTTGGTCTTCCTGCTTGCCGAGCACCTTCTTCTTGTCTTCTAGGTGGTGGTGGTGGTTTTTTCTTGGTTGGGGGGGGTATACCAGGGACAGAGTGTGAGGGTGGCGGTGGAGATGGTAGTGGTTCTGGAGAGCCAGTTCCAGCAGGAAGGGAAAGTGGTGGGGGAGGAATGAAATCAGGAGGAGATTCATAGTATTCAGGTGGTGGTGGAGATGGTGGTGGTGGTGGTGGTGGTGGCAGATCCTCCAGATCAGGAGGTAGTGATAGCAATTCAGGTGGTGGTGGAAATTCTTCATAATTTGATGAGGAAATTATATTTTCCTTCTCAGCATTGCTGGGTAAGTCCAACAAAGCAGTAATAGCAGAGGAGCGTCTTTGAGGAGGGGGAGGAGGGAGTAATCCACCACCAGGTTTACGAATCTGTTTCACCTGTTGTGCAGGTACGGATGATGCTTGACTAGCACTGGAGGTATCATCTGGCTTTTTAACCTTAAAAATAATTTAAAAATTACTGACAAATGGCTAAGGGTTTCTATCACAAATTACAGCTTCCCGAGTATCATGTTAAGGAAGAATAGACAGTCAGGATTTTCCTACTCGTACATTTCCTATTATTCAAAGTATCAATCAATTAGATGCTTCCTGATTTTACTAGGATTAATGCTGACAAAAGTCTATCAAATATTTTTACGTTCACTAGGGATGGGCAGAAGTTTGTTTAACTTATATTTGAATGTTCATTTATTTAACTTTTTATATTTGAATCAATATTGAATTGAAACTCCACTTGCTTTAAAAATTCTCTGAATTTTGCAGTTAAATTTGCTAATTACACACATACACATATATAGGGAATCTGTACACAAAATGCATACCTCGTGAAAATAATGTGCAAAGATGTATCATTTTAGGGGGAATTGTCAAAAATGTTAGGAGCAATGTACATACAATTATTTTGGTGTAATTTTTTTAAAAATCATAGTTATGGCACCAAAATTATAAAAGAAAAAAATGAAAAGCAAAAGGAAAGGTTTACACATCCCTAACGTTCATCTGCATTCAGTATCTCAAATAACCACAGTACCCCAATCACTTTTGCCTAAATTCTTTGTGTCATCCCCACTTCTTGTCAAATGTGAATTTACAAAGAGACTTAAGGGAAGAGGTTGGACACAAAATCCAACATTCCTTACAATGTATTAACACTTAAAAGCCTTTTTCCCCATTTTTTCCCCAATCACATTAAAATATGAGATGCATTTTGAGGTTATTCATTGGTATGGAATAAGATGTAATCGGTATGTGGTGGTTATATATTTCCATCCTGGGGTGGACAGGAGATGGAGTGAGTGCTCTTACCCATTGCCTCAGGCAATTATGGACTGGAAGGGACAAAATGGTCTGAAATTAAATCCTAGCAAGATAGAGTTGGTGTTTGTCTAGAACAGTGTGTCTCAGCTTTAGCAACTTGAAGCTGTGTGGACTTCAACTCCTAGAATTCCCCAGCCAGCCATGCTGGCTGGGGAGTTCTGGGAGTTGAAGTCCACACAGCTTCAAGTTGCCAAGGTTGAAAAACACTGGTCTAGAAACTATCAGGTTTTATGATGTCCCCTATGCTGGTTCTGGGCAAGGCTGCATTCTTTCCAAAAGAGCAAGTCCCACCTTGCATGTCCTCCTGGATTCATGGCTTCTACTTGATCAGCACGTGGAGGCCATGGGCAGGGAAGGCTTTACCCAACTCTGGCTGATGCTCTAGGAATGGCTTGTTTTAAGTGGGAGCCTCCTTGCCTCAAGACCGGATTTCTGCAATATCCTTTATTTCGGGACACCTCTGAAAATGATCTGGAAATTTCATCAGGTGCAGAAGGCCATTCTATCAGTGTTGCACCATATTTCAAGCATCATGTTGATATTTGTCGCTTGTATCCATTTAACCCTCAGGATTGTTGTCTCCAAATCAAGTCTGCCCTTCGCCCCCATGAAATCAGCCTGGAAGTGATGCTTTGGGCCCCTGCAAGAGGTTGGGGTAACAGGGACTTGGAAATAGGCCTTATGACTGTCCTGTCCTTTTGGAATACCTACCCTCTAACCATTATTTTGCATGTATTCTGGCATTTTCTTATTTATTTATATAGAGGCAACAAGCTTAGGTGAAATTTATTAAACCATTCCAACTAGTTAACTTGAATATTATTATCCGCATTCTATACGGCTCCCTAAACATAGTGGTGTATTTGTGTGTGTGTGTAAAATATGCATGTTAGCCAAACCGGGGGGGGGGGGGGGGGGGGGGGTTGGTAATCCAATTTTTTAAATTCACGACTATTTTTGTTAAGTATCCTATTTATTATTTCTCCAAAAATGTCTTTCCTGTGTTCAAATTTTAGAGTCCTTTCCTAGACTTCTAACCTGCCTTTATTCACTAGTTTCAACAATTCAGGCTTAAATTTGTACAGGCTTGTTTATACTTAAGCTGCAAAGGCACAAATGAGAGCAAGGATGTAAATATGAGCATGAAAGTGAGATCTGTGCAAGATCTCTCTCCAGTCCATCTCAGATCCTATTAAAAAAAACTACTCCAGGAATCAGTTTGATTCACTCAACAATGTAGTTATAAACAGTAGAAGTTCAGCACACATCAGTGCCCAAAAAGTGCCTTTGACACCTATTCAAATTTACGTACATGTAAACTGCCCCATCGCAGACATCTATGGTCAGTGCCAGGTTACAGGCAGGGAACAGGACTTCATCTTCAGCAAATAAAGACCATTGGTCTTAGAAGACCCTTTCTTCCAAAAAGACAGGAAGGATTATAGTTCTTTCATACTTACATTAACTTGTACCTTTGGCATATCAGCAGATCTTTCAGTCCCTGCAGTGTTTGCTGTATTAAGGGTTATGTTCTGGGGGATTTGTCCATTTGCATGAGTGCTACCTATAATAATATGACAAAGAAGAAAGAAGAAGTTTGCTTATGCTAGTCAAAATAATTAGATTTAAGCAAAAAAAATTCTTCTTATTCTGGATCATCGTTAAGAGTTGAGACTGGCAAGGCAGGAACCAGCAAATCCCAGAGAGAATCATCCTGTAAACATACTTCAGATACCTCCCCAGGCCATCAAGTATCTGTTAACCTGGAAGGAATGGAGAAAAAGGCCTAGCATTTAAACTCTGAAGCACTGGTATAAAGATTTGACTTTTTTGCACTGCATTGGACAATCAACTGCTGTCTATAAGCCTTCATTCTTGTGGGCAGTAAAGTTTCTAATTTAGCTAAACTATCCAAGTGCTGAATAAGAGCTGTGATTTACCACTGAGCCCTGCTGTGAAGAGAACATGCTACTCTTGCTAGCTCATTAAAATAGCTTATAAATTGGTGATGGTGGATAAATATTGTTCATAATTTCCAAAGGAAGTGTGGATACCATGTCACACTTCTGGCAAACTGGACAAGTGAAAATAGATGTATTTCTGGTTTTAATTGGAATGATGAACCGTGTACAACCTTTAACATCTTAGCCGGCTAGGAGTATGATCTGCTATTGTCCAGTTTAGTCAAGGATAACTGGAAACGGAACCATTGAGAAAACTGGTCCTTGCATTTGAATATCAACTCAGTGTAATAAATGAGAGAGCAAAATTTAGTTGATCTGTATATGAAATACGATGCAGAAAATTTTGACTGATGCTGAAGGCAATTCCACACTGCTTGTCTGCTGTGCTAGTCTCGGCTGTTCCTGAAACCAATTTAGCAATTTAGTCTGGATTGCAGTGCTCTGGCAATAGGGCTAAGCTACTGAAATATGGCCACCACAGCACTTGATTGGTTGATCCTCTTCCCATGCAGGAAAGGCAAGCCTTAATAGTTGCCAACACAACACAATAGTTGCGTTGACAGGTCTACAAGTGCCTGCCTTTTACTTTTAGGGATTGTTTCTTCCTTGCTAGTCCTTTGCTCTCATAGATGTTTGGACACATGGATGCTTCCCATCTCCTCCCCTTTGACACTAACAGACCTTTTCTTTCCCCCCCTTATTGTAGCATCACTGCTCTGGTGCTACAATGATCCAAGAGAACAGGTTGTTCCTTCATTCCTAAATTCCATTGCAAGTCCACAGAAACTTTGTAGGAATAAAGAATCAGATTTATAGAATGAAAGGGGTAGAACTCCTTCAAACTTTAAAGCTATGTTCTACTCTGCCTATATTTTTTTAAAAAGGGAAAGGAAACCATAGCAGCACAGAAGCCACAAGGTGGGAAAGGAAGCAGAGTATGCTTCACCTGGTCTGGGAACAAACTGAAATGGTGCCCATTGGGAGAGGTAAAGGTGGAACAGGTGTGTGCTGGCATAAGAGGTTGGGAAAGCATGGTGTCCAGGAGAGTTTACTGGACTCTCTTTTTGGTCTTTGTTAGATCAAGTGGAAGAAAAAAAGGAAGCTGCTGATCAGTTGAGCACATAGCAGCCAAGCATGAAATGGCCTTACAGGGCAGTGACCAACCACTGGAAGGGATGAGGTGTGCCAGGCACTGTAGCCAATCAGAGATGAGGATGTACTAGATTGGAATGAAGCCTGGTAGAACATCTGCCCAGAAGGGCTTAAGAAGGCTCAGGATGGAAAATAGAGCTTCAAAACATGGGTGCAGGAGTGCATTTGCAGTAGGTAGGAGAGGGTGGAGGATGACATTCCTGTACTCAGGAAATGGTGAGTCGCCTGTACTGGCAATGGGATAAGAGGAAAGTACAGATCTGGCCTAAATTATGGTCAGAACTGAACAAGAACAAGACCTCAGCAAGCAAATTAAGACCAAATAAAGTCCATTCTCCATTATCTCTAAATGGACAGGTCATGTACAAGGAAACTAAGTTAACAAATTAGTGGGCATATCAAGATATTCTAGGACGGAGAAGCAATCAGTCAGTATTTTAGAAGACCATGTTTGTATGTGCAAAATGTAAAGTTTAATCCTGTGAGGCGAAGGTTTACATTGAACCATGTTTCTAAGTACTGCAACAATCCCATTGCTAGTATCAGCTCCTGCGGGACAGATCCAGCAACTGTTGCTGAATAAACTCTCTTTTCCTGTTTGGCCTCCTCTACTCATTGGCTGCAGAATTGTTGTCCACATCAGTGCTTATTAACAAGAAGAACCTCTGTCCACTTGGAGAAATTTCTCAGGTTTACATCCAATAGATATGCTTGACTTTATTTTCATGATGTGAAATTTGTTAAATTACTGAAAAGTCACATCCTAAAATGAACTGTTATTGAATGTGATATGCAATGATAGTGACTGGCAACATGGTAGGAAAAAAAGCTGAGCTTATAAACCTCAAAATAATAATAATAATAATAATAATAATAATAATAAATAAATAAATAAATAAATAAATTTGGGTACCTTTTGAAGATGATCCCCCAGAAGCTATGGATTTGGTATTCCTTGGCTTTGCCAAATGTGACGCTAACTCAGCCTTCTGCACTGCCCCAATGTAGTTATCATACAAGGCCTTCCCATACTGAAAAATAAGCATATTATATCTCACAGTTTGCTCTATGTTCAGAAAAGGATCACAAATATCTGACAAAGTTTTTCCATTTTAAAAAATGAACATGCATTTCTCTGCTTCCTATTAGTGCAATCAGTTCTTAATAGAACTACTTCTTCAGTGGATGGTTTGAAATCTCTTCCATAAGAACTGTGAGCTGGTAAACAAGACTATAAATCCACAGGAAAAAGAACTAGGTTAAACCCACTACAGAGCAGGTGCGCATATACATAATATATATCTGCATTTGTGAAGTTTGGAGTTAACTTGAAGCCCATTATTTATTTGACAAAGTAATTTACTTTCCCAATACAAATTCTGTTCTATGTGCTCTAAGGTCATGTTTATTCACTAGAGTTTTTATCACTCACAAGAGGATAACTCCTTCTTAGTTTTCATCATTTCATTTTCTTTCTCCTTTACTACTGAGAAATATCCTTTTTTTCTTACCTTTGCAATTCTGATACCAGTTACCCAATGATGTAGAGTTTGCTTGTCATCACAGCACAAGTATTTGATATACTGTGACTCTTTCTGTATTTGAGGATGCTGTAAATAATGAGAACAACAGTATTTTTAATCATCAAAAATCTGCTGAAATAACCCAAGCCGACAAACCAACTTTCCACAAGCCCCCCTCTCTATCACTACATCATGGCCATTTCAACTGAACCACAGACAAGAGTGAGAGAAATCACAGAAAAGATGGAAAACAGTCTTTTTCATCAGTCCTTCCAAAAAAGTAATGGTACCCAGCTGGGAATTACATGATTGCAATTAGTATTTAAGAATCTGTAGTCAAGCTTGGCTTTTTTTAAAAAAACTTCACTTTCCATCTCTTCTTCCTTTTTCTCACAGGCCTTTTAGACTGCAAGCGTGCAAGCAAGAACTACCTTTATTTTTAATCGATTATAAAGGAGTCAGGATAAACATGCTTTAAATAAAGAAACTAATTAGATATGCATCTGTAAATAAATGACAAAGAGCCATCTGTCAGAACAGCACAAGTTATAAATATTTGTGCTCTGTTCTGACGTACAAACAGTGTGACTTAACTAAATTAATTTGAAGCACATCAGGATTCTGAACTTAAACCCTGTACGTAAACCATTCTTAATTGTCATCTGGAAATGATAAAAACAGGAAGACAAATTTACTATTTGCATTTTCTAAAAGCAAACAAATTTCCCTCCTCTGCTGACATTTTTCTCATTTTACCTTTCCATCTCTTTAGAATCTGAGGACAACATGCATCGACATTTGTTCAATACTATGTATGAGATGGTAGCCTTCACAATAAAAGCCCCAGAGCTATTTTACATGTCAAATTCCTTCTACATGATTACTGACACGTAGCAACAATGCAAAACAATTTGTCAAAATTCTTCTTCGGATACTGACGTACAAACAATGGTCCAGCCTGCAGATTAAATGATGCCAATACAGTGCTGATTTGTACAGTTCCATGTAGACCTTGTTCATTTATTTAAAACCTTTTGTTCCTGCTCCTTCTGAAGCTATTTCTGCAGACCATTCTTGCTTGCTGTCCAATATCAACTGATCCTTTCAGCTTGGCCCCTACCCTAATTTCTCCTTTGTATAAAAGTGACATGTCTACCATTCCACTGGATGCCAGATATGAAAGAAAAAACCCACATCATTTAATTTAACCAACTATTCATCTCACTGGATGATCTGGGCATATACTTAATCCGAATGGTATATAACATGTACTTGGATTGATCCTGCCAATATTATTAGGGATTTCAGTATCTTTCAGTAATATACTAGAGGCAAGCTATGCTATTTTCCAAATATATATATACAGGATTTTGCTATATTTGAATCCTTAGTATTGAATAAATCTAATAAACCTTATACCTTTATTATTAGACTTCTTTAGTAGATAGAAAATATTGCTATTTGTATCTGGATAAGGAGTTCCTATGAATTACACGTACCATACAGTATGATATGAATAAACTGAAGATGGATTTAGAAACTGACCCTGTAGGATTTAATTGTTGATATATCTCATCACCATTATACAACTAAGATATCAACTTATCAAAATTGTGATGTCCAGCTCATTAGTTTGAAGTTACTTTTTCATCTGCCCTTGGGCCTGAGAGTCTCTTACAAAAACAGCTAATAGTGTTGCAGTAACAGGTTAAACCCAGCAGATGGCATCGGATACTTTCCATTTTTAAATGTTTACTTTTGCTGTGTTCATCTATTGCATTAAAAACAGTTTTATGGCATGTTGAAGACTAACACATTTATTTGGTGGACTAGAATCAACTTCATCATGAAATGAACTGGCAGAAATATATACAGAAGGATACAAGGAGAAAATTACACGTTTTCTAACGTTTACCTTTGTGTATTTCATTTTCTGAATAATAGTAATTGTAGATTTTCTAAACAGTTTCATTGAGAAGCTTTTTTTTAAAAAAAAATTAAAGATAAACTATTTTTTTCCATCACTCAAACCCATCCCCTCAAGAAGTGATTTTTTTTCTCTTTCAGAAGAAAAAAGGGCGGGGGGGGGCTGATATTATTTTGTTAAATAAATTTGCAAGTAATATTTGATTCTCACATACCAGCAATTCAGCATGGGACAGGGCTCCAGAACCTTAAATGCTCCAGTAAATACATTCTGTGCATTTTACCTTTAATTAAAATGTTTCAATTTGGGGGATGTTAGGAGGGGAGAGCTATTCCTATTAAAGTAATAACATTTTTAAAATTTCAGAAATTCAAAATGGAAGCTTACAAATTATCATCTTAGTCATACTTTGTAATAGGTTGGGTTGGTATGGTACACTGGACTGGCTCTTGGAGCAATTAGAGGTTTGGGCAAATGCCATCTGAGACAGTGTTTCTCAACCTTGGCAACTTTAAGATGTGTGGACTTCAACTCCCAGAATTCCCCAGCCAGCATGCTGGCTGGGGACTTCTGGGAGTTGAAGTCCACACATCTCCAAGTTGTCAAGGTTGAGAAACCTTGGTCTAAGAGGTATTTGTAAGGTTATAGCTCCTTGGCTATAGCACCAGGCAGCTGGGGACTCATTTTAGTTCTCTTTGCCGCAGAAAGACAAAAAATAACACTGCTTTAGATTTCCATGTGAAATGTGGGTGGGTGGGTGGGTGGGGGGAACGTGGAAAGAAAGCAGGTAAGGTGGGTGGCATTCTCTTGATTTTCTCTGTGATGGTACCAACTTCAATTAGCTCACCACTGGGGGGGTTTTCCCCCTCCCGAAAAGTTTAAAAAAAAAAAAAGTGGCAGGAAGTGATCCTCTCCCAGCCACCTTTGAAGGAGCAAGGGACAACCCAAAATATACACAGTATTTAACCAGAACATCCATACCATCAACAGATGGACGTTATAGCATGACACTTGGTCAGCCGTATAATCCAAACACCACTATTACGTTTCCACATGATAAACTATAACTCTTCTTGAAGATGCCATGATGCTTCATGATGGTGCTTCAGATCCCTTTTTCCTTATCACACTATTTTAGAAGAACCAGAAAGTGGCTGGGAGCACTTTTTCAGACCAACCAAGGTCATGAAATGCCTTTTAATAGTTCTTGAATGAATGAAGCCATTAAAAAGGCATTTCAATAAAATCTGTTAGTCTGAAAAGGTGCTACCAGACTCTGATTTTCAGCTACCATAGTCTAACATGGCTTTCCTCCTATCAGGTATGCTATTTTACAAAGAGTCAGATGTGGGAGGCCTCAAAACAAATCCAATTCCAGCTGAATGCTCTTTTCCATTTCATTTCATGGAAAGCTGCAAATGCTATTAGTAAACAAGCAATATTGCTACCCACACTGTTGTTAAAGAATACAGCAACCCGCTTTGGCAGAGCGATGTCTGAAAGAACTAGAAAAATGAACTGCCTGGGCTCCAATGAGAAGTACTAAGCAATGGAAATGGGGTAAGAAGATGCTATTGTGCCAGTTTGCTCCCAGGGCACCAATTCTTTCACCCTAGATTAATTCCACATTATGCACCATTACTCTCAGGTTACTCAAGCAAAACTTGTGCCAATAAAGCATAATTAAATTCTCCTGGTATCCAAGACATAACAGACTGACTAAATGAGCCAATTTACATATAGATTACCTTACTACCATTAACTGTGAAGATTTTTTTTTAAATCAGGAGCTAAGACTTTATGTCAGTGGCTTTTCAAATTTTCTGAAGAAATGCTACGCGCTACAGTGCCCAGAACTTGAATCTGACCTACAAGCAAATGCTGCTGACAATATTTTACCTCCTCAGCTGGAGCAGTCTTTCTGATTTAAGCCAGGATTGAGATTTCCTTGGTTTCTGATTAGCACCAACAAAAACAATGAAGGGTGAAAACATATTTGTACATTTCAGCAAAATTTATGGTGCTTAATTCATTGCACCAGAGTTGATATTCCTGAGCAGCTGGCAGAATTGAGCACTCCAGCAGGGCTGATCCCTGTCTTTTGGCTACCCATAATATGAAAAATGTGGTTTTCCTTACTGGAAGTATTTTTATCACCTTTCTGAAAACTCCCAAGGTAGAGAATAAAACTCAAACCATAATCATAGCAAAACACGTATAACATTTATGAAAACCACTAGGAAAATTTCTTAAACAATTTTAAAGGTTAAATGAAAAAGATGTATTTTGATGCCCTTTCTGAAAACAGAGTAGGGAACAACTGCAGCCCAAAAGGGATCACGTCCCATGATTTAAAGACAGAGGAGAAGACCTTTTCCCATGTGTCTGTGCCAAGTATGCCCCTGAAAGGGCAACATACTTAAAGGATTCTCTCCTCCAGATCTTAAAACTGTGACGTTCATGATCAGACCTCTGACAAATGGCCTCTAGATTAAACTGCCATCTAGATTAAAAATTAAAACCAAGAATTTGAAACTTCAGTAACTATGAATGCTCTTCTCTTCCATGCATGAGTTATTTCTGACACCATCAAAGTAATTAGCTATTAAGCACATTTAGGGAAGCAACTTCCGTTGTGTAACTACGCACATAGGGTGTAGTTCTCTTGGTTTATCAATGCCACCCAGCATTATTTCATAAACTGACTCTTGGTTTAAGTATTGTGAGAAAAGGAGAAGGGGAAAATCCTTTCTATCTCTTTTCTCCACACATATAAAGTTTTGTAACTCTTATCATAACTCCTCTCGTTCATTTTCCCCCTAAACTGAAAAGCCTAAAATGTCCAATATCACCCTTTTCTTC
The DNA here is from genome assembly GCA_030867105.1 of Liasis olivaceus. Lineage (NCBI taxonomy): Eukaryota > Metazoa > Chordata > Lepidosauria > Squamata > Pythonidae > Liasis > Liasis olivaceus. Next base: position 17,368,585 of record CM061351.1, read on the forward strand.
AAAGGGTTATCCTTTCCATGGATAGCTGGAAGGGACCATTTACTCTATGGAGTCCAAAGCCTTGATCAGTGCAGGAATCCAAATTAAAACATCCCCTATAAATGGCTATGTAATTTGTGCTTGAATGCATTCAGTAAGGGGGAACCCACCAGCCCTTGAGTAATTGGTTGTACTGTCATTTTCATTCCTTTCCTAATGAACCCTGAGACGGAATCTACTTTTTCACAGCTGCCACACACATGGGTTACACTTTCACTGAACTGTCCACCTCAGCCCCAAGGTTGGCTTTTTTGCTCCACTGTGCTTGAACAACATCCACCAAAGAATGGCTCATTCATTCATTCAACTTGGAGGAGTGACTTTTTGTCTTTCACTACCCTGCATAACCTAGCATTGCCCACAAACCTAACGATGATAATTTATGAATGAGCTAGAAGCAGCGGTCCTAACACATACCCATCTCATATGATTATAATAATCTCATTACGAAGTCCTTACATGCCTATCCAAAAATGGTTTTCTTCTGAAAAATTAGGCACTGCGGCAAGGATGCAATCTTATGTACCCATTTAGCTGGGAATGAGCCTCATCAGGGTGTCTGCAGGTACAGTCATAAAAGTCATCCAAGATGGTGGACGCGAGGGTGTGACTGAAGCCCTGCTTTTTATTCATGCGTGTTGCGCATAAAAAATGTGGCCACCATCTTGACTTTTTTTGACTACGCTCTGCAGACAGCCCTACACAACCTCGTTAAATTCAGCAAGGATTACTTCTGAGTAGACATTATAGGAATGCGTGGTCAACATGATATGTAACTCAGTCCCCAGTACACTACACAGTAACTCCGACTGCGTGTTCTATAATACATACCTTTAAGACAAAACAGTAGTCTGTAGGGGACTTATACTTCATTTTGTATTGAATGCCATAATAAACATTTACATTCTCAAACTGTATGAAGCAAGCCAAGTCTCGGGATGTCTAAAAATGAAAAACGCAGTCTGTAGTTATCAGAACAATTATCTATTTCTTCAAAAGAAGGCAGCCTCTTCCACGTTGATGCCGTGGATAACTTTTAATTGACTTATTGGTCAGAACACGAATAACAATGCAATTTTTGTAACATAACGTGAGTTTAGCAATGGTGGAGATGTGGACCGTTACTCCTCTGCGGATTTGAAGCAAATGATTCCCTCTACATTTGCAAAAACAAACCCACAAGAAACATTACATTTCTGTTCAGAGGAAAGTGCATGAGATTCAGAGCCACTTTCTTAAAAAAAAAGAAGACTTTTCATTAGTGCATGCTGAAAGTTTATTTGTCTGTAGGTGAAAACGTCATCTGTCATTCTGTGCACTCCCGCCACCTCCAACAGAGTTTCTACTATCACAAAATGCACATTGCCTGTTCTTAATGGGTTGCCACGGCAACAAAGTTTCCCAGTGAAGGATCTGCGGATGAAGTACTGACATGAATGGAAACACAACAGGGACTTAAATTTTTCCTGGTTCGTGTACATGCTGTTGGGTTTTTTTTTAACTAATAGAAGCTTTTGCAGAACTTAGCCAACAATAGCAGCTGAGAAAGGAATGTTCTCTGTGCAAATATCTTTAAAAAGAGAAACAGAGAACCTCTCCGCCTTAGTACTTTCAAATGCAGAACTGCAGGGGTGTCCACAGGGCAGTCAAAAAAATCAAGATGGGAGCCACAACCAAAAAAAGAGTGTGGCTGTGGCCCCCATCTTGACTTGTTTGACCTCCCTCTCTGCAGACACCCCTGCCACTGTATGGTCTAGGCACAGAAAAAAATCATTCAGGCAAAATTTGCATATATGCCAATGGATTCCAGAATGTTTCCCAGAAGGATCTCGAGAAAAGAAGCCATCAAAGCAGCATGTTTATTTTCTCCTTAGCCTTGCCCAAACAATGGCGGCTTCCTTCTGTTTGCAGTTTGCCATGCAAAGCTAGTCCATTTTATACTATTTTATTTCCTTAAATATAGGCAAAAAATGATTACATCATTTTGCTGTGAATGACCAACTGCGGTTCAGAGACGCTGTTTCTCTTCATGACGTCATCACAAATGCAATTTATTATTACTAGTCTATAGGGCAGTGTTGTCCAAACTTGGCCACTTTAAGATGAGCGGACTCCAACTCCCAGAATTCCCCAGCCAGCATGGCTGGCTGGGGAATTCTGGGAGTTGAAGTCCACTCATCTTAAAGTGGCCAAGTTTGGACAACACTGCTGTAGGGGGAATGAGCATCCAAGGAATTCCGCCACCCACACCCCATATTTGCCTGAACAGCAGCAATCAGAGGCACCAGATGCTGTTCCTCAAGGGTCAACTGGGGACTTCTTTGCCTTCCCTTTACAAATTGCTGTAATGCTTCAAAGGATTTCTTTGACTTGCCTGACCTTGGTCTTCCCTTTGGGGACATAATAAATGCCTGAAGCTCGTAGAAGAAAGTAGCGCCTCTTCCAGGACTTCTTTCCATCTTCCTTTAAATAAAGGGCACCTTCAACTTCTGGCACGATAACAGATGTGCCACAGAAGCTTTCCTGCAGAGGGAAGAGAAGATGAGGCAGAGCAGGAAGAGAAGCAAGCAAAGCGTCTTACAACACATCTTGTTCAGCTCTGCTTCACCAAGCCTGAGTCCCCATTCAGCCCATCAGCTGTGACCCTTCCCCCCCACCAAAGGCTGAGCAAATCCTTAACCTCTGATCTCCTGAACACATGAACGATCTCTCTTGAACTCTTGAACAAGTTGATCACTTGAACACTTGACCAACTGCTGACTTGAGATAAGAACTTTTAGAGGCACCGTTTTAAAATAACCTCCATAAGGCTTACTCCAGTTAGCAGTGGCTCTCCCATATTCCCTTCAGGAATATTTGCCAGATCAGGAAGGGTTGGGCTTCAGGGTTTAGTGACCACCTTGCCTCTAAAAGATGCCAGCCACAGTTACCAGCAAAACACCAGGGAATCTGTTGTTTAGACCACGGTCACTAAATCCTGAAGATCCACCCTGCCCAAGAGATACCAGCCATGAAAGCCTACACCAGTATATTGGCCAAATTATTAACCATATTTCCTCCAGGAATATTTGCCAAACCTACAGAGAGGTGCTAAGGACTGAATGCTGGTCCTTCTGCAAGGATCTGCAAGCTGGTGCCCTCTAGGTTTTGAACCAACTCTTGTCAGCTCTGATAGTAATTTCAAGCCATGACAGCTGCAATCTGAAACAGCTGGAGGGCACCATTGTTCTATAAGAAAAACAAGGCTTCTACAGCTTGGATATTGCTGAGTCCAGAAGCAACCACATTCACCAGGTTAGTGAACAACTGCATTAAGAAGGTTTCCAAAATCAACGTGCACACAGACTTGAGTGTGAAAAACACTGTGCATTTTGGAAGCGCAGGGAGATGCACTCATTGCTCCCAGGCTCAAGCCTGAAGGGAACCATTTGGGATTTTGCAGTAGGCCAGTGTTTCTCAGCCTTGGCGGCTTTAAGATGTGTGGACTTCAACTCCCAGAATTCCCCAGCCAGCATGGCTGGCTGGGGAATTCTGGGAGTTGAAGTCCACACATCTTAAAGTTGCCAAGATTGAAAAACACTGCAGTAGAACCATCTGAACCTTTTCAGAGCAGTCTCACATTTGAAACACTGACGGAGCTTATAACGAGGCACTCAATAAATGTTAAATTTAATCAATGTGTGACGCTTTTAAACGAAGTTAGAAAGTTAGCCTGCTTCAAGCATGTGAGAAAGTAAATAATTATTTCGGACAACCTTAGAGTAATTAGTGACTATTCCTCTTTAGCACAGTGAATCCAAGCAAAAGCCCAGCCCTTTGGAAAGATGAATTCGGCCCCGGCTCTTTTGGATATGTTTGGAATTGAGATGACAAGTTGCCCTGTTTTTGGATGTGCTTGCTAGCCCTTTAAGGTAGTCCATGCAGGAAACCAAAACCATGAGTGCTAACACTACCTTTATTGTAAGGTTACAGTAACAGATTCTTGCAAGTCTGAAAGAGCTTCTCCCCTCCCCTGCCTTTACTTCCCAGAAAACTAAGGAGGGTCCCTTCTGAGATGCTTTCTCCACCTCCATTCCTTCTGTGGGCTGAGATCATTCTTATCCAATCATTGCCCTGACTGCACTCTTCCTCCTGTCTCCCAAGATTATTGTCAGACCCCATTACAGTGCTTGCTTAAACATTTTGTGATTACCTAGTATATATTTTTAATTTGTGGGTCTGTCATAGGATCAATTTGTTTCCTGAACCCACACAATAGTCAAGACAGGTTTCCGTGGTCCTGTGAATTAGTTCTAACTTGACCCAACTTGTCAGAATCAGTTTCCCCCTGTTAGACATGTTGCAGACACTTGTTTTTTAGAGCTTTAAAATATAACTATGAAGTCTGAACTTCCTATTTTTATATTGCATCAAATGGAGAACTGAAATATTTCTGGTCTATTTTAGGAAAGGGGAAGAAGGCCTCCTTTACAACCAAATACACAGTTGGTTAACATAAATCTAGTTTACCTCCAGTAATGCTTCTTTGCTTTTCTCATTCATTTCCTTGCTTTCATTTTTTCCTTTGTTTGACAAGTAGAAATTCTAATAAAAAAGACAAAATGAACCAATAAAATAGCTGATTACAACTTGAGCAGGCCACAGAATTTAACTCAGACAGGCTGATGCTAGGTCAAGCTGCATTTTAAGCTATCCTTCTCATCAGCTGCCTGTTTTAGTGTTTACAAGAAGTTTTCATTCAAATGACAATTGAAGCTCTAAGCCCAGAGCAGGAAACAGAGTTGCCATCAAAGGTGGGCACGGTTGGGAATTTGCTTCTCCTAGATCAGTTTTTTTCAACCTTGGCAACTTTAAGACATGTGGACTTCAACTTCCAGAATTCCCCAGCCAGCATACTGGCTGGAGAATTCTGGGAGTTGAAGTCCATACATCTTAAAGTTGCTAAGGTTGAGAAACACTGTCCTCAATCATTGTAATAGGCTTGTCTCCTTTCTTTTGCTATGGGCCACAGCAGATAAGCAAGTCAACAATAGGAGAAAGGCAGTAATTGTTCTCAACTCCTGGCTCATGACTGTGCAACAGTAATGGAAACGTTCATTTCTGGAAGAGGCTCATGGCTCTTAAATGGGGCATTAGTGATATATAACATCAACAATGAGAATCCAGTGCTAACTGTATTTCTTAGGGCAAGTCTCACTAAATTCAAGAAAACTAAAGTTCTAAAGAAGCTCATGTAAAGTCATGAGTATCTCCTTATTAGTTATAATGAGGTTTGCATAGGAAATATGCCATTACAGCTAATATCCCTAATATCCCTAAAAAGTCTACCAGTGCTCTTGTTCGTATTTGTGTAGACACCAAGTTCAATCTCCATGCTGTTACTCTCCCCACTGAACAAATTCTGCCACCAGCAGGTTAAATAAGAAAAGAACCTTGCTTGTAGATTGTGTTGGGCATCCTGGAACTGGTAGTCCAACACACTTGAAGAATTTTCTTCTCTGTTTAACAAGCATGGGAACAGAAATCAAGCTAGCCCAATATGAATGTTAAAATGTATATCCCAGAAAGTGCTCATGTTTCTCGATCAGTTCTTTCTTCCTGAGAAAATATAGAAATTAGTTCTTCTAGGCCACCCTTCATCCATCAATACACAGGAAGGCTGGTATGCAATGAATGAGGCAGCTGGATAGTCATTATCTGTATTTTCACTGTTGGGTGACTTGCACCTGGCTCTTCCTCATTAACTATACAACATCCAGCTAATTAACTGAAAAAAAGGAGTGGATTCTCTGGTCCACTGGACTGCACTACACAAAGACTTTGCACCCAATGAAGTCTTTCCCACTGAACAAAACACACCTCAGGCTTAGGAGATCTCCTTTTTTTCCCCCATGGCATATATCTTGTCTGCAACTTTAGGGTAAACCCAACCTAAAGTAAAGATCCATTAACTGAGACCCTCCAATTATGCCAACAAAAAGGATGTTTATTTTGCTACGCTGCAAAGAGCCATGGTCACCTTAAAATGTAATTTGTATTGGTTTATTTATTGCCATTAAGATATTTGGAACATGTAGCTTTGTATGAAGTCCTAGCTTTTAGTAACAAGCTTGTGACCTTCCACTTATTGAGTCACTGCAGTAGTTCCATGGAACACAACCTCTTAATCTGATTGCTCTGAGAAAACCAATTACAAAAACATGGACAGAGAAATGTACTATACTTAGCTGAAAAGAAGATGACTCTGAGTTGAAGGCAATGTCCTTCCAAAAAGGATGCAAACAAATAAGTTGTCTGCCTTCATTACTGTACTTTCAACAAATCTAAGATGTCCTTCCCATTTTAAAGATAACTTATTTGAGAAAAAACAGTCTTTCTTTTTGCATAAATAAATTACATTTCCCCATATACCAAAGTCTATAATGTACTAAATGCAGGGGTAGCCACAGGGTTTTAACCCAACAAGAGGCAGGAATTCCAGAAAGATTTAGATGTTGGTGCTACTTAAGTTTAGGAGCCTATTTTGGCTTCTAAACTTATTTTCTAGAATAGCTTCTATGGGTGTTGACCCATAGAAGCTATTCTAGAAAATAAGTTTAGGAGCCAAAATAGGTGTTCTGATAACTAGGCAAGACCATTTATACACCTTTGAGAATTTCTGCTGCACTTTTCATATTTTTGAATTGATCTTTAAAACCAACAAAATAATTATCATTACACATGCTAAATCAAATCATTGGTGGACACACTTCAGGCTTGTGAGATCTACTCTTTTCCTTGTGGCATATATTCAGAAGCAGAGATGTACAAAATTCTGTTCCAGTCATGAAATGTTCTGGTCTTTTGTGGAATATTGTTTTTTCTTCTGAAAGGCATTGATACAGTCATTCTAGGGGTAGTTAGTCATTTATCAGGAGTGCATCTTCCAAAACAGGAAGTAATTTTTCCTGATCCACACCTGACTTGCCCCCCAAAACAAATGTACTTCCAGAAAGTGATGAATCACTTAAACAACAAAACATTTTGGGGAACACTTGAATGTTCTATGGAAAACAGAATAATTTTGCACACAATTATTTATGTTTCTGAATAATTTGCTTTCCGTATCACTAGAAACAGCTGTGAGATTTCTTCACTACATATGTTCTTTTAACCATAGGGCAGGCAGTGAGCAAGCAGTTTGTATCTTTTATTGATTAAATCCTTATCTCCATATTACAGAAGGGAATAAATCCATATCTATTTTCTGCCCTCCACTGGTGTAGCTATAGCACAGCCTCAAACTGCAGTATCATGACATTTTAAAATGATAAATGAATTTCTGTGAACCCATTAATAAAAACTAAATAACTAAATGATAAGCAAAGTTTCTGTGATTGGCAGATGGTTTTGACAGATGTACAGTATAGACCCACAGGTTTAGCCGTTCTCTCAAAACTTGCTGTGGGTTTTGCCTGCACAAGCCTGCTGTGAGTTTTTATACTGCTACTAGCTTTGCTTGGACAAATCTTATTTGTTTTAAGAAAATGTGGCTTCTCTCAAACATGCTTGTGGCCCTCTTAGGGATTCACAACTTACAGGGTGATAACCCTTGACCTTGGTCACATTAGTTTACCTGGGGGTTTTTAAATACAGCATATTTTTCATCTTTCTCCAAGAATAACATCTTATTTTCAGTGTCTCGAGTCCAAACAGATAACACTTCAATCACATTTTCATGGTCTTCAAAAAATCTTTCTAGGGAGGGAGGGAGAGAGGGAGGGAAAGAGGGAGGGAAAGAGAAAGAAAGAAATATAATTTAAAATTATTGTCCATCTCAATATTTAGGCTTTTATAGTTTTTTGTTAGATTAGCGGAAACAAGAGGAGTTTCATCAAAACACAGAAGCGTCCTAAACATACAATGATTTTAGTTGGCAGATGAAGAGCATTATTTGCCTGAAGAGCGCATTTATCTGATTAGCCAGTTTTTTCCTCTCCGTCACGCACACTTGTCCACAAAAACACACACCAGCCATGGGCAGCTTTAGAACCCAACAAACACACCCTTGTTATTTAATACAGAAACAGGCAAAGGCTGGATGGCTGCATCCAGGAAACTGCTCTCTAGGAAAACCATAGAAATATCAGCAGAGATTGCCTGACGGTTTGTAAATTACCAATTTGTAGCTCTGGATATATTTCATAAAGGCACCAGTTTATATTGCAATCGCAGTGGGTTTTTTCAAAGAGATTGTCTAAGACATCACGCGCCACTTGCCGTTCATCCACCATCAGAGACTTTGTGCTGTTATCACTCATGTGCACCTTGACGACAAGCTGGGGAGAAAATAACAGATCAGTCAGTTAATTTCAGACTGGATGAAAAGGCCAAAATCTGCCACAACTGATAAAAATTCAACTGAAGATACAGATTCAAATGCCTCACTATCAGAAATTGGATTGAGAAAAATAATGCCTCCCTCAGTCATTACTCCACCAAACGTGTTCTCCCATCTGGCTTAATGTATGCTTTGGATTAAATAATATTTTTAAATGAACTTTGAACTTACTTTTTGAGCTTAATTTTGGACAATGCATTCACAGAGACTAGCATTTAAAATCTGGCTTACGATTCTCCTAAAAAGGCCTTGCAGCTAAATGAAATTGTTTGAATTTAGCTCTCACCAAATCAATGCATTTTCAGTCATTTCTAACATCTCTCTTTGACTTCAAGAGGGCTCCAACCAGAAGCATAAGGAGTGAGCTTACTCCCAGGTAAGCAAGTTCAGAGTGACAGCTTTAGTCAAACCAATCACTTTATGAAAAAGCAGATATTTTTATGCAATGAGATTTTTCTTTGCTTACAGAAGAGAAACTTAAATCAACAGTAACTGAACATACTGAGAATTCAGTAAAATTCAATGCTGGAAATTTCAGCATTATTATTATGAACTGTCACCATGTCCCATAAAGCTCTTTCCTTTACAATAATCTTTTCAGGAAATCTTGTTATATATATGAATTTTGGCATTTGTACTTGCAAACACACACACACACACACACAACCGACACACATACAACTACATTAAGACTTTCACGTAAGTGGGTCCTTTGTCCTGAACAGCTGCAAACACTATGGCCCATTGCAGTAGCGCCTGGTATTACTTAGTCTAAGTATCAGCTATGTTCATTTGCTCAGGGTTCCTCAACCTCAGCAACTTTAAGATGGGTGGACTTCAACACCCAGAATTCCCCATGGCTGGCTACGGAATTCTGGGAGTTGAAGTCCACCCATCTTAAAAGTTGCTGAGGTTGAGGAACCCTGCATTTGATGATCTTATGTAATCATGAGGCTTGCAGGGAAAAAAAGAGTAAATATTCACAAGAAGCAGCTCTATTGGTAGCTAACAGTAGATATTTAGGACAAGAATTTGAATTGTTTGGAAGTAAGAACCTAGAATAACAATTCCTTACTAAAGTCTCATTTAAAGCACTTGCATCAAGAATCCTATGAATGAAGAAACAGAAGAAGGAAATCAAGAAGGGACAAGCATTTGTTCTGTTTTCCTTACGTGCGCACTGTAAAAATTAAGGCAATTTAAGAAATTATGACATTCCTACATACATGAACCTTCAACTAAATCTTTCGAACTACTCTCCGATCGGGTTTATATGATTATCGTCCTACTGCAATCCTATACCCACTTTACTGGGAGTAAGTGCCAGTGAACCAGATGGGAGTTCTAGACAGGGACAAAATTGGCTGAATGGGTTGATCGCCATCTAATGCCCATTTACTGGGATTATGGACAGGATCTTGCTTCAGAGTAGAAACAAAGTAGGAGCCCTGCTGGATCAGACCGAAGACCAATGATACACAAATCAGTATAATGTTCCCGTGGTGGCCAACCAGTTGATTCTGGAAAACCCACATACAGGATACAACCATAAATGCACCATCCTGCTTACATTCAGTGGTTTAGTCTTAATGACTCGAAGTATTAACAGCCTTATCTTCCATACCTACAACTGCCTACAACTGGATTTCCTCTACATCTTTTCCTTAAGCAGTATAGCGGAGTATTTTCTGCTAGGCAGAAGCTCCTGCAGATTTTGGGTGGGGTGGGGGGAAGGGGTAGGCAGATGTAGAAGGCATAGGGAATGGCCTTGAAGAACAGGAGGAAGAGTGGCTACCAAAGCAATGGTCAGATAAGTGGGACTTAAGCCCATTCCAAGAAACTAATTTGACAAAACACCCTCCCTAGTTCACATGAAGATAAAGGGAGGGAGGGGGGAAGCACATTCAGACTTGCAAGATTCTGTTACTAGAGCTATTACAATAAAAAAGATCCTGACTTATATGACATTGGTTTCTTGGTCTGGTCTACCTTATAGGGCTGTCAACAGAGGAGCACTGTTTCTGAATTGTCCAAAAATATGATCATAAGCATTTAAATATCCTTTATGGTATAATATGCCTACAAGGCATTTAATCACAATTTTCTCTCTAGTGTTACAAACCTAAAAGCTATATTTTCATCCATCTGTAATTTGGTTTTAGTTTTCCTTAAAGAGAGCACCATTCCTGTGCATCAAACATGATATTTAAAGAAACAGTAGTGGATAGTGGGTAGTGCAGCCATATAAAACCTACCTTTTTAACCTTGGCTTCCTTTAGTTTTTCTAAAGCCAGTTTAATCTTGACAGCTTTTGCTTGCACCTCTTGTTCTTCCTAGAAGGAGGTGGAAATAAGATTGTGAAGCTCTTATAAAATATGCTTTTCCATCACCATTTGATAAATATTATCATTCTTTTTTCAAAAAAGCTCTTACAGTATTTTGGAAGTTCTTGTTCCTCTTAAGCAGTATGAACTTGCATATTATCCTGTTTAAAAATGGCCAGAAAACTAACCTTTCCCTCCCCACCCTCCTTCAAGTGTACATTTTCACCATTCTGCACCTTTTTGATAGTAGTTCTTAAATTTGTTGCTTCTTTTTCTTTTGTTTTTATGAATCACTGTAGTTTACCTTATAGCAGTGGTGTGGTGTGTTTTCCCTGTTTTTTAAATATCTTTGCTAAAACAAACACAAGGTGCTGAATGCAATTTTTGCCCCGTTACAAACTCCAACTCCCTCCCTTCTCCCCCAGTGAATGGAACATTGTGGTTCACCTCACTACGTTGGCTTCTTCACATTATCAGCCACATTGACAGCAGGCTAGTTTTTTAAAACTGTGGGCAATTGCCACAAAAAAACCCTGCCCATCCCTTGTCTTATGATTATGATACATAGTTGTGAGATTTTTTCCTTAATTAGGTCTCACTCTGAATCTGTTCTTCATCTTTTGCTCATCATCCTACCACTCTCTACAACTTTAACTGCAGCATCTTGTACACTTGAAGAGGCGATCTTCTGTTCAGCTTAATTTGACAATTCAGAAAACAGTTTGCCTCTTCAGGATAAAAACTTCAGTGGAAACATCAGTGTATTCACCATACTCATCTATCCTTGTCACAGTCTTCAGCAATATCTGAGAGTAAAAGCTTTCATCTTCTGCAGAATAACCACTGGCCTGTTCCACAGAGGACTTCCTCAACATGAAATATTTGTTAGATTTATATCCTGCCTTTCCTCCACCAGTTTGCTAAGTAAGCAAACATTACATTCCTTCCTCAACCTTTTTTGAGTAACAAAAGCTTCTGAGATTGTATTTAAATAAATATTCTTGCAGAACAAACCATTACAAAAGTTAGACATTCTCTGAATGCAACAGAAACTGACATTTTGATAAGCCAGTTTATCTCGTGCGTTGGTGTGTGGCTATCTTGAGAATATGAAGACAAGAACTTCTTCAGAGATTCTCCTGTTTGCTAACCTGAGTGAGTGGTTCGAGAGGGATGGCTGGAGCTGGCGGTGGTGGCGGCATTGGCGTTTCTGCAGAGGGAACTGGTAACTCATTCTCAGCAGGTGGGGTAGTATTATTTAGTATTGATTGATTTCCACAAATAGGGGTAGGCTTTGCTGGTGGCTGAGTCATGGCAGCTTGCTCATAGTAAGAGCTATCCTTCAGTTCTTGGAATGTGGTCTTTTCTACTTCACTGATGTCTGCTATAAGATCGGCCATTAAAGTATCAAAATCAGTATCTTCCAATGTATTCAAGGATTCTGTTAAGAAAAAAGGTAAACACATCAGAGATCTTCTCCAATGTTATTAAGGGACAGTAGTTCCACGTACATTGTTAGATGGTCTTCCACAGATAGTGATAGGCAACACTTATAGATTCAAATAATTCTTGGGATTCTTCTAAAGCAATGACAGCATCCTTTCATAAGATGATTTATCACATTTGAAAATATTAGGCTAGAGAAACCTGCTTATGCCTTTTCTCATAAGAAGGCTTTGCAACCTGTTGCCTTTCTGATGGGTTGACTACAACTTTATCATTCCCAACATGAATTATTATAATTAATGGAAACAGATGTGACTAACAGCTGGGATATATATTTCAAAATGAAGGATTTATTTGTTATCTGGTAAGCTAGGAGCTAGACTTTGTGCAATTTAACATTACATTACACTTAATAGTTTGATACTGAGATGGTTCAAAGATAGGACACATTGTTTTTTCTCTTCCCTCCCTTTGCATGTTACCTGATTACAGGTCTTGGAAAGCTTGCAAATACATTGAAAAACTTCTATTATTCTTCACCTTAATTTTAAATCAATAGAAGGTTTGGGGAAACATTCTAAAACTTTAGTTTTTATAATGTCAACCTTATAAATTCATCTTTTTAAGACTAGGCAGAATTAATTACACACACATACACATTAACAAATAATTTTGGAAGAGAACAAAACCAGTTTAATTTTCTTCTTCTCATACTTTTAATCCACATACGAAAATATGTCCAATGGAATATTTTTTTTTTAGTACTTACCATTTAAATCTTTGAAACCAACTGCAAAATTAAACTCAGCATTAGGTAACTTTTGGGGTGGGGTAGGCATGGCTTCCACTTCTAAACTCTGATAAAAAAAAAAAAAGAACCATTTTGAAGTTTTAAAGCCTTTAAAATCTTCTATGATGGGAAGCACATTTATATTTCTATTGGCTCTTTTTTTCTATAGGAAATGTTTTGCTTCTGAATTATGAATCCTACATTCTTTTTCTCCAGAATGTTTTCCTCAACTGCAATATTGTATGCATACATATGCATACACCCAAATGCATATTACAAGAAAAATAGCTTTTGAATGATTATTTATTGTATCTGTAGGATGAACAACATAACACATTTGAAAAGATAAAGAAAAATTAGCACATGAAACTTGGCCAATCATAGCTCCCAAGAATGTCTTTCTTCTTCGCAACAGTGTTTATTGCAGAAACATTACCCAGAGAAATGGGAGCTCATAAGAACTTTAGAAAAACCATGGTGATTATGTCAAAGGATTGTCCAGTCCAGCATTCTGTTCTCACAGTGGACAACCAGATGCTCATGAGAAACCCACAAGCCATATATAAAAGTGACACTTCTCTTCTTCAGGAACTAGTATTGGTATTCTCCAGATGTACTGATACTATAATTCCCAGAATGTAAAATTCTTAGTGATCCTGGCTAAAGTCCCAACAAATCTGGGACTTTATTAAATGTACTCTACCATTAGTGCACAAAACTATTTAACACTAAAATACTGACTTAATAAACCATTAAAATATTAAAAGACATGTTACACTGTTAATTTATTTAATTTCATTACAGTTATAAGCCAGTGCCAATATTTAAATTCTGGCAATCAATATAATATATTGCTTCCAATAATTTTTACCTCACAAAATGTTGAGCTCTTTCTTATAACAGTGCTGTATTTGCCAGATACACATAAAAAACAGATGGACCTTCAGCCACACCATCCCAGCCATCATCTTGACTTTTTTGACCACATCCTGAAGACACCCCAGGTGACCAGGGTCCATGGTTAAACTTGATTGACTGATTACCTATATGTGCCATCAAGTCGTTTTCAACTCCTAGTGACCACATTGATTTTCTCCATGATCCTGGCTAAAGTCCCAACAAATCTGGGACTTTATTAAATGTTCCCCTAACCTGTTCTTTCAGGTCTTCCGATGGTGCACACATCGCCATGATAAATGAGGCTATTCACCTTGCTGCTGGTTATCCACTTCTTCTCTTTCCTTCCACCTTTCCCAGCATTAGAGCCTTCTCCAGAGAGCTAGGTCTTTGCATAATGTGTCCAAAGTAGGATAATTTCTTAATTCAGGTACACCTCTCCTACAACCATCCCAGTTGCTAATCATCATGATAATGAATTTCATAGTTTAACCATGTGATACATGAAAAAGTACTTCCTTTTAGCTGGATCTGTACAACATGCCAGCTTGTTGGAACTCAGGTTAAATATGTACTAAGAATCTGAAAAATGGGTTCAATTGAATAAGCTGCAGTTAGGTTAACCACAAATAAACATATGATGTGAACTCACCGAGTGTCTAACTTGAATTTCTCACTATTTACCTTACAAAAGCCTTGTCAGTAGTGGAAGTAGCACTTCTTTAGGGGAAGAAGTAGTACTTGGGGAAAAAATGAAGCAAAATAGCTATGTCTGCATAGGACTTCTTTCAAAAGCATTGCACAACCCTGGTAAAATCTCCAGGATTCAGGGAGAACCTGAAACTTGGAGAGGGAATGCCAACCTAACACGGCCTCTTCCACCACTGATGTGAAATTACATTTCACAACAGTTCTTAGTGTTCATATTGTTCTTCATGTGCTTCAAGGGCCAATCACATTTTCACAGATCTACTTTTGTTCTGAGCATTTAAAAGTCAACTATTAGAATCAAAGCATGCAAGCAGGAGTCTCCCACTCACAGTAAATCAATCAATCCCAGCTCTGACAAGAGAAGATTTCATTACCAGAAGTGCAGACCAAGAAGAATGGGCTAACCAGCTCTTCCACAATTTAAGGTAGGGAGGACAATGGAAGGAGAGGTGGAAGGTGTGGACAGCAGTGGAGAATGGGGGAGCAGGAGTTGAAAACAATTTGATGGCACATACGTGAATATCTTTCTGCTCTACAATAACGTAAGTTCTAGCAGCTACAGCTGAGATTTATTTTTGTTTATTGGATTTATATGCCACCAAATCTTACAGATGATAACCCATCCATGCCACAGTACTGACACTGATCACCCACTCTCATGGCAAATTACAAACATCCCAAGATAAATGAAATGGAATTGCAAAGTGCACATAATATATATAGTGGTCTTAAAGTCAAATTAGATGATAACATGGCAGATCCTGTCATCAGCTCACTTGATTTCCTACATTTTCCCCCTTATACACCATTATACAACAGCCTGCATTAAATCAAGGGTGCGTCATGAGGATAGGATCAGAGAAATGATATGTACAGAATGTTAAATGCAGAGTTGTGGATTATTGCAATTGTATCTCTCCCCTTCTCAGCAGCTTCCTCCATTTATCCCTTAGCCAAATCTTATTCAAGAGGTTTTAAGAATTTGGAACAATTTAGCTGGATTTTACTAAAGATACTGTTTGAGCATACACAGAACCAAAATTAACTTAATTCCTGAAGAAAAAGACCACCTCCAAAGAATTTACTGTTTATTTTTCAAGCTACTCATTTTAATGTTATAAAACTATGCTTAAGTGAATTTAAACTGGTCAATTGACCATCAGTTGAAAGCTGATACTCAACCAGTTTATGAAAACAGCACAAAAGTAGTTCTTGGTTGCTCTTCAAAATAACAGAATCTAGATCCCCTTTCCCCAACAGGGTGCCCTCCAGATTATGCTGGGATTTTTAAACTCCCAGATAGCATGGCCAAGGCAAGGGGAGTGTAATCCCAATGTATCTGAAGAGTGAGATGGAGATGGTTGAGCTGTGTTTATTATTTTCGTTATTTTCATCTGTATCCCAGAATAGGTAAATGCAGACTCAAAATTAAGAGTACTGTAATTATGCCTGAGATAGACAATACGTTAAGTCAACTAGGGATGCTCCTGTTGTCATAAATAGTGTCCTTTCACAAGCATCCTACTACATCTCAGGAGCTGCTACAAATGACAGACACTGCGAGTATCCAGCAATCCCAAAAGACATGAAGGGGCCTTCAAGGGCTTCCACTGTTACCCATGAACAGAGGAATACCCAGGCTGTGTAACAGGATATCCCAGGACATAAACAGACACAAATTCCTAAGTATATTTTGGATTGTACCCACATATCTTAATTCTCATTTGCAACTAGGTGTAAAACAAGAAATGAGAAGTAAAAACATTCCAAAGTATGGGGAAAGTTTTATTGAAAATGTGAAGATGTACAGTTCCTCCACTCTGTGATAGAAAACAGCAGACACATTGGGGGAAATAGAGAAGGAAGCTTTAAAACATAGAACAATATAGAAATAAAGAAATAGAACAAAAGAGGAACTGAGGCAAAAGCCTATTCTGGCAGCAGCCTTGTGGTTGACTCATTTGTTGTATTTTTGAGGGAGCAATCCCAATAACAAGGGTTTGATGGCATTTTTATGAGTGGTTGATCACTACTTTAGATTTGTTGGAAAGATGATCTGAAATTTCACAAAGGAAGAATAAACAGGGGGAAAAAACAAGCAGAACAAAATTCTGTCTACTGCCCAGTTTCCCATCTTGCCAGTTTAAGATTGCCAATCCCAGCTAAATCCAATTTACAGATTTTCTCCTCCCCAATAAACGTGTGCACGTTTCGTGCATGGGTGATGCGCCTATACTTACCAGAAGTCACACTGCAAAAAAAGGAAGGAGCCAACACACCCAGCACACACACACGTGAGTAACGTTATTTGGTTGTAAAATAAAGCGTCCCACTTGTAACAGTAATTGATCCTCCAGTAATTTCCCAACCATAGTCTCTGACACAAGCAAGCCATTTGCTCACACAAAAACACATACTTTTGCTGCTCTCCATCAAACAGAAGCAGCAAAAAAGAAGGCAAAAACATAATGAAGATTGGATAAGAGAAAAGCAGAACTGCCTGGAGAAGGGAAGGAAAAAGGAAGAACAAACTAGATAGAAATAAACTGAGGGAAATCTCGTGGGGTACAAGGGCAAATGTGGGAGACACACGGTCACCAGCAGCACAAATGGCTGAAGGGGAGATACAGAAGGCCCTTCCAGAGGCCCCAGGTTTTGTCTTCTACTTATAATTTCCACCATGTTTTCCAAAAGTGTCTTTCTTAATATTAAAACGGTCTGTAAAGAAGATGTTATGGCCTTGCTGGACTCATCTTCTGATGTGGAGGAAGAGGAAGTAGAGCCAGGGGCTTCTAGGGATGATAGTCCTGGAGGGAGTGGTTCCAGCAGTGTTGAAGCCAATAACTCCACTCTGGCTGAGAACAAGTTTTTCTGCACTGGTCCTGCTGGTTGCTAGCCATAAGATGGCCAGCTGGAATCACCCCCTCCAGGACTATTATCCCTAGAAGCCGCCGCCGCCTCCTCCTCCTCCTCCTCCTCCTCAGAAGACGAGTCCAGCAGGGCCATAACCTTAAGAAGAGGTGCAGAAGATCCCCATGAAGTGGCTGGTCAGCACCAGGAGCCGTCCATCTAAATGTATCCAGGATTGCTGCAACTTGCCATGTCCTGGGAATTAAAATAGCTTGGGAGGAAAATGTAAAGTAAATAAATGAGTGTGCAAACTATACTATACAAACCCCAATTTCAGCATAAAGTACCGGGGTGGGTAGGAGGGTTATGGGGCTTTTTTTTTTTTGCTTTCAAAGATGCAGTTGAGTGTGCAAACAAGAGAAACTTTAATGTTTTGATTCCATGACTAGCATTGTTGTATTGCATTGATTTACTCTATCAGTTTAAAAGTCTCACACAAGGAAAAAGTTCTAGCATAAAGAAACGGATGTTTGCAGTTTAATAAATATAAAAGAACAGAAAACTGAAGAGGAGGCAGAAAATTGGATTTATTCTTCCATTTCCCACAGGCATACTCACCTGTGTTAGCAAATCCATTTCCCCCAATAGGTCACTGAACATTTGATCTATATCTTCACATGCTTCCTCCATCTGAAACACAAAGTTAAGAAATGGATGTCAATATCATACTTTACCATCTACAAAGAATTTTGCAAACTTTTCTATAGTGGAAAAAGTGGATGTCTTTAGCAAAAATTGAGGGTATCTTTGCTCCAGATGGTACTGAAATTAGTAAAAGTAATTAATAAATAATCCTAATTTCGGTCAAACCTGATTCCTGTTGACTTTATGGACATAGCATGTAACTTTCTTAGCAATAACAGAGAAATGGCTTGCCATCGTCTTCTTCCACTGGAATAAACTTTCATTTTTGTTTGGGGTAAAAAGCTCTCAAGATTATGATCAAGTAGCACTACTCCAATATGAGTCACTGATCACATCATGTCCTTTTTCTCCTCCAAAGCAATATTATCCATTTTCAGTAAACAGAGTCCTCCTAGAATTTCAGAACTTTTCCCATGAGCACACATTGTCCTGTTAATTCTCCAGAGGCATTGGAGTGAAAAACACCTGCTATGTGAAAAAACAGTGCAAAGTCCTCCGTATCTCTTGGCTGCCACCTCATAGTCATCCACATTTTCCTAGCCCAGATATCTGAGAGAGAAAGGCTTTCAGGCACTGAAGGAGGGCGGAGGGGTTCCATGGGGAGGGGACATGAGTGCTGTGTGCATACATGGCTTTATATTGAATGGAAATACGAGAGGAGGAGACTGAAGGGATACCTTGAGTGATTGAGGAGGTGAGGGAAGACCTTCCCAGGACCCAGGCCCGCTGGTGAGGAGGGGAAGAACCAAGCATGTCACCCTCCTCTTCTTCTTCAACTGCCTGCCCTCAATTGCTGTAGCCTGGGAGTGGGGGTCAGCACCTGATGTCTCTCACCACTGGGGGTCCCATCAGAGAGGTTTTATTCCTTGAGGCCCACAGCACTCTAATTATGCCCAACAGAAGTCACAAGAAGAAAACACAAAGCAGCTGTTCTATGAAGTGTCTTTGTTGATCTTCTGATGCATTTCAGTAATTCCTTCATGAAGAAAACCTCCATATAATGTAAAATGCCAAGCAAAGGTCTTGTTTCATTTTCATTCAAGGAAATAAAAAATAGTGCAATAAAGAAAGGAATGGGAGGATTTCAACTACAAAGAGATTCTATTTTCAATCTGGGGCTAACTGTATAATTTCCTAGCAAAATATGCAGATCAAGAAATGCAACTTGCCTGGGGTTTACTTTGAGGAATATTTGTTTTTAAACGAATCTACCTGACTAGAAATATGCAGTGTGATCTTCTAACAGGCAAGAAGCACATAGCAAAGGCTTCAGAACAGTACCCAAGGCACCTAAGAAAGCATGGTTCAACCAGATGATGATGATCGATGAGGATGGTGAAAGGTTGCACCACTCATAACCCATCTACTTGCTACATATGGAACGGAATCAGTATAAGAAAAGAAAGAAATTGAAGAGTAACCACATAGTTAAACTGATTTTTTTTCTCTCGGTGGAAGAGAAAATGTAGCCTTCTCTCCACCCTCATCCCTGGTCATAACAACTTGTGTCATAAAATTAGTTCTGATAGCATAATTACTGATCAGGTTCAAGATCCAATATTTACAACATTGATTGATTTAGTTCATATTAGATCTGTTACTTAATTGAAGAATTTTTATTGTTCAGTTACTTATATACATATAAGACTATGCACCAATAATGTTCAATGTGCATTTCTTTGTTTAAATGATACACCCATGCACCAGAACTTCACCTCATGTGTGAATGAAAAAGAAAAATGCCTCTTCTCAAAAGATGCCTACTGTTCATGGATTTGTAAGTGCTTATATTAAAAAGAATACATCTATTGCCTATTTTGGGGCACATTTAATTCTTAAAATTTGCTTATCGGTTCACTGGATGTGTTAATCAACTAAATTTTGCAACCACAATTTCTATGCTTCCCTTTCAGGCCACAAAAACAAGGAGCAAATGCAAAAGGAAGTTAGCTTGGGTGGTGGACTCCTTGGGGAAAGTGATTGTATTAGATAAAGTGTTTGTTTTGCCCTTTTCAAATATTCATAATTTCTGTTTTATGTTTGTTTCAATCTATTTTTAATTGTGTACATCACCCAGAGTCATCATGGAGTTGAGTAGCTTTACAAAGTTGATAAATAAATAGCTCTCCTAGTTCAAAAATTAAAATTACAGTGTTCGGTTTGCTGAATACTGATCAGAACAAAATATCCTTCCCAAACCTGGTGTCCAACAAATGTGGTGGTTTGCAATTCCCAGAAGTCAACCCAACATGCTAGTTAGGAATTCTGGAAGTTGTAATCATCAGACTTTGAAAGTCCCAGCTGAGAAAGACTATCTCAGAAGAAGACATTGTGAAGTTGATGTGATAATATCAAATACACAGTACACATACCGTGAGAAGCCATACGTTAGTTTCTGCAATTAATGACAATTAGCTGGTTTTATACAATATACCACCAAAACAAACCACATTACGGTTAACTGTGTTACTGAATCAGGCCTAAGAATCCATGAGATCTGAATGCATTACTGCCACAATGATTCATGCTATTTTTCTAAAGTATCAGGAATCTGGCTGAAGCAATCAACACTTTATCATTTCATAGGTCACAAAGCACACTATCAGCAATAAGTAGAGATAATAAGCTAGAACAGTGTTTCTTTTTTCTTCTTCTCTGGACCACTTCCCACTTTTAAAAATTATGAAAGATCCCAACATTTATTTGTATGGGTTATCTTTATCAATATTTACTGTATTAAAAATTAAAATTGATGCATTCGTTTTCACTACCACTTCTCACAATTGTTTGATGGGATTTTAATATTATATTATTTTTCAACATAGGGTGACAAATAATTTTGATTTCATGGACCCTTGAGAGAATCTTGGGGGATCCCCAGGGGTCCTCAGACTACACTTTGAGAACCACTGAGCTAGGTCTTTAGACATGGCTTTATAATCTGAGGAGAGTCAAAGATCATAAGGGAAAAAGTCTACTCAACAGGGGCATTAATTATCTTACGTACAGTCCCATTTTTTCAGGTAATTCAGATATAATTTGCTTTATTAAGAATTTATATTTCACAGTTCACAACAAAAGCTTTCTCAAGACAACAAACAGGATGTTCTGTGATTTCTGGGACAATTCCTTTGATCTGCCTCTGCAAAGAGCAGCACTACTAACAAAATAATACAGTTTTCACAGCTTAATGGAAAGCCAAGAAGTCAGGGGATAAATGAAACTTGGGAGGTAAGCTACTCCCAGTGTAAGAGCCACATCAAGGTCTGCCTCCAGGTATCCTGTGCCAGCAATTGCAGGAGGTCAGATGTAGATCAGAGGTCTTTGTGTTAGCTATAAATCTCACTCCCGTGCAGGAATGGGAAAACTCAGGAAAAGCAAAGAAGCTTATTTCAGAAGCCAAGATTTCACACAGACAAATCCAAAATCTAATCATCAGATTTGAATGTAGTCTCATACCAATCCAAAGATCAACCAGGGAATCAGAGGCAGCGCATATTCAGGAAGTCAGGCCCAAGGTTGGAAAACTGTTCGCTAACAGGATTCTGACACCCAAACCCTTCTTTATAGTACTGAGTCAGGCATGCCTTTTTTCCTGATTCTCTGTTCTACTCACTTGATCTTTCTCCATGAGTGAGGGCTGAGGAGTTTTTTCCTGCTCAGGCTCTGGGTCATCTGACAGAGCCTGATGTTGTGCTTCTCTAACAGGTGCTGATTCTGACTTCTCCAGACCTGCAAGCTCCTCCTTCAACTGCTGGCTCTTGAGTTGCAAGGTCAGAACCTGTCAAGCTCTGCTCCTCCAATTCAGAGCCTGTGTGATGGAATGGTTTGGTGAAGGCTGTGCTCGGGGAGATAAGCATTTCTTTAGCCCCCAGAATGAGCGTGGGAAGGTGAAGGTGAAGAGGATGAGACTGGCACCACCCTAAGGAACTGCTGGCTTGGGAAGTTTAGATTCAGCCTGGCAAGATTCTGTCTTGTAGGTAGAAGCTAATAAATGCAATAGAACTGTATCTGTACTGCCTCGTGGAGTTCTGAACCTGAGACAGACCTGGGTTCTATCTTCATAATCTCTCTTGGGATGAGAAACCGGAGCATCCCCTCTCTAAATGTTTGCACAGAATGGGCAGAAGCATCAGTGGATACCATCCTGCCTGTAGACGGGAAGCCACCCATGGAGAGCTTTCTAAGTTAGCAGCAGCACACCTGGAACCTGGCAACCAATGTAGGGACTGAAGCAATGAGTTATGCTGCTGAATGGCTTATCACTGCCAACAGCTCGGTCACCAGGGTTTGGACCAACTGAGCTTTCTGGGTTGTCTTCAGAGACAGGCCTGTGTATTACTGGAGGCAAAATGCACAACACTGAAAACCTCTCTACATTTGCGCTCCTTCCCTCCTTTCCATTGGAGGATTTGCATGACTATTTTTATTGCAGAATCAAATGACTTAATCATAATTTACTTCCTGACATATTTTTCCATAATAAGTGTGACTGCTTGAATAATGAGAGTGCATAATAATGAGAGTGCCTTGGTAAAAAAAAAAAAAAAAGCTGTGGACATTAATTGGTTATTTTGATGCCTGCAGGCTTATAAGCTGTCAGTGCAGGAGAATTCATAGCAAATATATTTATAATAGTCATCATTAATAATTTGTGCATTTCAAAAGAGTAGGCAAGTTGGCTTTAACGAGAAACAAAAAAATTATGGAGAATTCTAAGCATACTTCCTTTGAATTAAGTCCCTTGGAAATCAGTGGAGCTTCAAATAAGCATGATAATAACTTGTGATCACAGAAAATTCCATGCAGCACAATGAAACAAAACACAAAACCTAGTTGATAAATGGTCGCTATTTATTCAGCACACTGTCATTGAGGGTTCTAATTCATTTTTCCTGGCCAACAGCTTTTTAACATACTGTCAATCAAATATTATATAAGGTAGCAGAATTAACTGTTTTCTGTTGGAAAGAAAAAGTTTCAGCTATGAATACATGTGTGTGAAGAATGTTTGCAACACTCTAGCATGGTCCACAAGTCTCCGAATATCATAAATGAACAACAGTGAAAGTTACAGACAAACAGACCCATGATCTGAACAGATTATTGAGAGGAACCATTAGCAATGGCCCCTGGGTGTAGCCAAGTAGCCAACAATTCAAGGTGGCTAACATTTATGAGAGACACAGTGGCTGTATTCGAAGAGGCTGGTTTAACTTCAGTGATACAAGCAAATTTTGCATTGAGGCAGCTGAAATGACAGATTGGGCTCCAGAACTAATGTCACATTCCATATTCCAGAAAAATGATGCACCTTGCCTAGAATATTGATTTAGAGACTTTCAGAGACTTCTTGAGATCCTTTCAGCAGTATTCTCTTATTTTTTTTCTCCAAGAAAACATGTGGCAAAGCTATGTTCAGTAGATCCTTTTTGGCCAATATAGCTATTGTTGGATTCAGTGATGGGCTCAAATTCTGGATCACTAAAGGATGATTGACAGTCTTCTTGCACTGGTGTAGGGTTGCTACTTCTTTTGTATCATGACAGCAGTTCATGGAAGACAAGAATCATTGCCTTTAATGCATCTACAAATCTAAGCTTGGCCTTTGTTCTGACATTTTAGTAGACTTTCTCCAATACAAATGCCATTTATCAGCACTAAGGGAGATAGACCCATTTTTTATTCATATCTTACCCTCTCTCCTCTGCCTAGACTCACAAAAACACTTCATGCAGGCATTATTTTTCTTGCTGAATGTATTGAGGTACCAACAGTCTTAACACCCTCTTTGGTAAACGGATGTACCATAATTTAACACAATGTTTCTCAACATCAGTAACTTTAAGATGCATGGACTTCAAGTCCCAGAATTCCCCAGCTGCATCTTAAAGTTGCTGAGGTTCAGAAACCCTGATTTAGCGTACAGAGGCACCTTTGATTGGACTGATCATTTAACGTTCTTCTCTTGTGGGATAAGAGAGCCATTACATTCTAAACTGGGCACACAGTATGTAGAAAGTCACATTCTAGCAATTTTCCAGCACTGATAAACTTCATGTGTATCTTGAACTCTGAAAAGTCACGCTACCTCTAAATTCTTGGAGATACAATCTTGGTGTCAAATTAAAGAAAGGTGCACCACAGCATAGTGCATAGCATTTACTCCCTCATTAACAATCAGATTTTGAAAGCATTGATACTATAGCTCTAAAATTGTGAAAATACAGATCTTCTTTCTTTCACTAATTCAAATTATTTATTATAACTTGGAGCTAGGAGACTGAGGTATCTAATTCTAGAATGTCAATGCATGAATTAGGGAGCAATGCAAAAAAAAAAAAGAAACAGGGCTTTCTATTACATTCACTAAGTTGATTCTTATCACATAAATGGCATTGCAGTGTCTCATCCCAAAACAGATGGGCCGTCAGCAGTTGTAATTTCTGGCACTCCAAATTTCATTAATATGGCATCAAATCAACACATGCTCTTCAGGCAGGTTGGATTTATGGATATTTGGATTATTAGCCCCCCAAATTATATAATAACAAGCTCAGATGTGTTCTTGTAGTCAGAAAAGTTGCCTGGTTTCCCTTGATTGTTATACATGGACATCGCCAACATCTTGAATTTACATTTGATATTATTTATTTATTTAATTATTAAATTTACATGCCGCCCATCTCCCCCAGAGGGTGACTGGTGATTATTTACAAGGCTAACTTTGTACAGTACTGTTAGTTAACTGTTGTCTCATCAGTTTTTCCATCAGAGGGGCTTCTTCCTTCAACCAAGTTTCTCTCCACTGTGAAATGACAACGCACCAGTCTTGCAATGCGGCCTTTATACTTTGAGATTTATCAGGAGAAAGGAAGGGTACCTTTTCAGCCTGATTAACTATCCTCCAGGGACAAAATGTTTTGCATCCAAGGAGAATCACCGGGGCTGGAAAGTACTTTTGTTATAAATAGAGCCACCTCTATATGGGTTCAAAGTCACTGTTCAGTTGGGCAGTCTGAGAAATCTAAGTTATAGACAAACAACTTTTCAGACTGCAATCAACAAACTGAAATTACCTTCACATACTTAAATTTGCCACCAACCCACTTCTTCTATCCAATGTGTTAAAATTACTTTCAAAAGATTTTCCCCATCCCCAACACTTGACATAAGCCTAGCTTTTACACAGCACTATAGAAGCCATCATTTTCCAAATACCTGAAAATGTTGAAATATTCTATATGTAAATACCTAGACAAAATTATTAGAATTGCACAATTTTCTAATTCTAATAAAATTCTAGTTCTAGTTCATTAATCAAATTAATTGTTTATCTTACCCAGTGTTTCTCAACCTTGGCAATTTTAAGATGAGTAGACTTCAACTCCCAGAGTTCCCCAGCCAGCATGGCTGGCTGGGGAACTCTGGGAGTTGAAGTCCACTCATCTTAAAGTTGCTAAGGTTGAGAAACACTGATCTTATGAATGTGTTTTATTTTACTGCTAAGAAATGCAATCTACGTTGCAGGCTCACACAAGCTAATTCTCAGAAAATACACAGATAGCAAACATCCCACTTCACACCTTATTTTGAGTGTGCATTAAGTCACATCCTTCATCACTACACAATAAGCTAAAATTGGTATGTACAGCTTTCCTGTTCAATTACACTTCTACACCTATCAAAAATAATGTTAGTTGCAGCAATTAAAGGTATAGCAATCACACTTATAGAACACGTCTGGTTCTACTACTATAGTCCTAGAGTATTTTCAGGTTCATGATTACATGGATTTAAATAATGAATTTTACAATGAAGCGTAGGTGCATAAAACAAAGCAAAAGAGATGGGGAACTTTTTTCAGTTAAACTAACTTATTCCTATCTTCCTCTTCTTCCAAGGACTGTAATAGGCATGGCAGTGTTGTGGTATTGGAGGGGGGGGGATTGACCCCTTTTGGGAAAGTTTAGAGGATTGTGTTGGGTTTTATTTACTCAAAAGCAGTTCATTAAGCTTGGTGTAGACTTAACATAACTATTTTGTTTCCCAAAATCGCTATTTTGCTGCTGAAGTTCAATATCCTAGTCTTTGGGGATTCTGGGATATGGCTGCAGAATTTACCTATACCCCAAAAGCCTCTGTGCTAATGGATTAAATCTGAAAAATGAGTGAAAATCAAAAGAAAAAGAGTTTAGAACATTTTTCCTAAAGACAGCATAACACCCCACACATATGAAACCTAATAATAAATATATTTCCACATAACCTACAGCACAAAATACTTAAATCTAAATAAGCCTTTTAAGTGTTTTAGTTGATTCAGTTACACTAAACTGAATATCACTTATTTCAAGAACATCACTTACCCAGCTCACTGTAGTGTTAACTTATAATAAGGTAAAGATAAATTGAACACCAATTTCTTGACACCAATATGGACATGGTCTAACATTTCCTTCTTCCTAGATGTTTTTCAACTGCCCAGTTAGCCTAAAGTTCTTGAATTCTGTCTTCCATCCAAGTACTAAAGTACTTTTTTAGATCAGCTAAGATGGGTCAGGCACTAATTACAATACCAGAAATCAAATTCTTACCTCCATTCAGCCATGAAGCCAATCATATGATGATTGTGGGCCAAACTCTACTGGCCGTTGGAAAAATAAATGGAAGTGTGGCTTGGTGTGTATCTACAGAGGAATGTGTTCCAATGATCAATACCAGTTTAAAAAGTTTTTCAACTTTTTTCTCTCAGGATCCCTTGCCATTATGGAGCACCCCAAAAAAGCCTTTGTATGGATTATATGCATTGATATTTACCATATTAAAAATTAAAACTGACACATTTGCTGCTGCTACTGCTTCTTACAATTGTATGATGGGATTTTAATATTGTATTATTTTTCAACATAGGCTGGCAAATAATTTTGATTTTGAAGACCCCTGAGAAATTCTTGGGGGACCACATTTTACAAAAGACTGATCTATACCTTCCTGAGCTTCTTGGCAGAACTAAAATGCAGAATGTATAACCATGCATAATACTAGCAACTACACTTTGTAGCTATGATGGTTATTTAAAAAGCTTCACATGGCAAAGCTTCTAAATTAAATCAAATTAAATAAGAAAGGAGCGTGCTGAAAGAACCTCTGTTACTCTCAATTAGGTATGTCTGTTTGGGTTAACTCTCATGCCACACCCGTGGCCTTTCAGAGGCTGGTAAAAACCCAGCTTTTCCAGAAGGCCTTCAGAGACTGACTATAGCACCATGGGTATTTCAATATTTGTTATTTTTGTTTTATTGATTGAATATTTACTGTTATTATTTAACACATGCAAATTATCTAGAGCCCTTTACATCTGAAGCAGTAAATACATTTCACCAATAAAAAACAAATAACAATTAAATAATTCTACTTCGATTTGCATCACACTAAATGCCAATGCAAAACTCTGTTTATTTTTATTGCTCCTGTTTTGTATTGTTTTGAACATTCTGGGGCTGAATCTCCTATGAGAAGTATGTTGAATCATTACACCTCTCAAATAGCTCCTTCTAGCGTTAATTGCCTTTAAAAAATATTACAGTATAGCAAAAAGGAAGGAGATCATCAGGGGTATCTGCAGGATAGGGTCAAAAAAATCAGCATGACAGCCATGATGGCATGATCAAAGCTTTGCCTGTTTTTTATGTGGAAACAGGCAGAACTTTGATGGCACCATCGCAGCTGCCATCTTAACCTGTTTGACCACATCCTGCAGACACCTTTGGAGGTCCTGGAAAACACACTGGAGATTTTTGGGACAGTGTTGTGGGGGGCAGGGGGAGAGGAAGCAGATACTTCTTCCTAGGAGACACTATTGTAACTTTCCCTACCAAATCAAACTGATCCTTAACAGCCATTATAAAAGTGCATAGATTCAAGGATGCTACATATGTGGGCTCATAAGTCCAGAATGAAAATCAACATTTCTGGATAAACTCCAAGTTATGTTAAAGTTAGCTTTATGAAATTGCTGCATGTGTCTAGATATATTTAGCATGCTTTCAACATCTGAGAGTTGCCCAGCTCCGAAAGGCCCTTGACATTATAGCAGTTAATCAGGGAACGGAAATGAAAGCTAACCTTTTTCTTTCTCCTCCAAGATAATATTAGCTGCTAACTTGGAAATATACAACACAGCTTCTGTTAATCGTTACCTTTTTTTTTTTTAACTAAAACAACCTAATTCCTTCCTTTTCTATTCTAGGATAATATTAACTGCTGGCTAACTAAAAATACACAATGTGGGTTTTGTAATATATTTACCAGATTGTAAGGACAAGCTCAGTTTCTGCGGATTTTATGGACATCTCCACAGTTTTCTTGATGATGTTACAGAAATAGTTTGCCACCGCCTTTTCTGGAATGTTTTTGATTTCTCAGTCTAGCCTGGAAGTCTCCCATACAAATCCCAACCAGGCCCAGCCCTGCTTAGCTGCCAATTCCAGATAAAGTTGGCCACTTACTGAGGCTTACTGAACTGTATCAAGGCCAAAGGTATACTTTATGGTTTGGGGGTAACTCTAAAACCAGTAAAGTCTGTGCTTCAAATGCATATGAAAATGTTGCTCTTAAAAGAACATAAAATGTGTGATTCATCATGATGTTCGTCAGAGTCTGAGTTGGGTGGTTAGTAAATTTAAATAAATAAATGTTTCAAAAATAACATTCAACTTAAATATTCTTAACCGGGGGCGGGGGGGAAAGACTGAACCTTTTGCTTATCCCCAGCTATATTTTGTGACTTGCATCTGCTCTTTCTCATGCACAGAAAAAGGGGAGAGGAAGAGATTTTATTTCTATAGCGCTCTTCCTCCTAGTCAGAGAAGCCCAGAGCCATTTACAAGAGAACAGAAACAACCTTAGATAAAACAATAGCAATATAATATAAATAAATAAATAAAACCATCCTTAAAATACATTTTAGAAATCCAGAATGATAATTATTTTGCTGTAGCTTTAAAAGATTCAGAGGCTGTGGTGGAAATTCACGCTGTGTTGCAAGAGTCACTGCTCAAGCAACATTACCTTGTGTATTTTTTTGTGGCAGGAAGTTTTGCAGAATTGGCAAAACCGCCATATAGAGAAGTGAGCAAATTTGTATTTCAGATCTACACCGGAAGAGAGCTTCTGAAGAAACTGCCATACTTTTGGCACCTCTTCCCTCCCCCGTTTCCACACCAACACACTTCTGATTAAGATCCTTAGGCAGACCTTAGTATATAAAATAAGAGATGTATGATCTGAACCGGCTGCAAGCCATGTTCTTTGAACCGGAACAGGCATAAAATGAGGATTTTAAAAAAAAGCAGTGATTGCTCGTTTGTGTGAAGAAAAGGCACTCTATGCGTGCTCAGAAGCTGTATAATCTCCTTTTTGGAATACCTTCCATCAAAACATCCTATCAAATCTCTCACACTGCATTCTCAATTAATTGCAACAGAGCCTGCCTTGTAAAAAAAATATCAGAAGCAAAAAAATATCAGAAGCAACTGCGATACACTATAACAGAGAGAGAGAAGTAGGAACTTCATCCAGGAGAAATGTTCATATTGCCCCTATAGACAGCTTGAAAGGGGGTGGGAGAAATACCGTCCTATGGAATATTTGGCAAAAGTGTGTAGAATGGAGGTCTGTGGGTTCATCCTGTTTGCTTACTTTATAAAACTCCTGAGATTCACCAAGTGGATCATTTGTTGCAAAAACCTAATCCTTAGAATGAACAACACCAGGATCTTACTGGACCTGGGTAGGGCATACAGTCCTTGCATAAAACTCCACTCCTTAGTTACTCCAACTTTACTTCATTCCAGCAACTGGAATAAGTGCTGCTGCTGTTTAATCATTCAAAAACCGATCAAGTAAATCCAGAGCCAAGTTCAAAAATTCAGCCCACCCTTGATCTGGATGCCCGAAAAGAGGCCTTACAAGTGATCACTGCGCCGATATCATTACACATGACGCTGCATTTAGTGCCCCCCCCCACCCCACAAAAGAAAAAGAAAAAGAAAAATCCTTTCAACATTCAAGCGAATTTTGCAAGCAAATCAGGCTTCCACTTTTTTCGGGTCGTTGTAATGGGGCACTGAGGACAAACCATCGCCCGCCACGAGGGGAGAGAAGTCGAACCAGATCTACTTCTGGCTGGCACCGACTCCAGCGGATTTTCCTCCAAAGCCTACCTTGCCGGGTTTTGCTGCGGCGCTAACCTGCAGGCGTTCAAGCGCTACCAAGTACCTGCGCGACCTGCGGAGAAGCCAATCGGGGAAGAGTGGAGAGCGCGCGCTCGGTCGCGACTGGCTCGTGCCCCAGGCGGGCGGGCAGGTAGGCGAGCCGCCGGGACGGAGGCAGCGAAGCGCTCCGTTTCCACGCCCGGCCGCTCGAAGGGCTGCTCCGATGGAGGAAGTGATGCCGAGCGGAGCAGAATACCGGCCGCTAATTGGGAGGGGTGCGCGAGGACGACTACTGGGTGGAGGTCAAGGTTCCGGGCAGAGATAAAACAACGGGACTTTTCCTAGAGTGTCCCTGAGAGAAAAAATTCCCCTGCCTTATCTTGCCTCACTTCTTTTTGCTTTAACGAAATCTGATCTCCCGAAACGGGAAGCAGGTTGAGCCTCGTTTGGTTACAGTCAAGCTGAAGAGCGTTTCCTAGTTGCACCTACCCGCAACAGGGTCATGGCAATATCTCTCTTGCTCTTCTCCGTGACATTGCCTTCATGTCGTTCTCAGCCCAAAGGCAAGGCAGCCTTAAATTGTCCTTAAAGCAGTTTAAAAACTTAAAGGAGTGTTTTCCCATTTATTCCAACATAGTCCAAGGGAAGCCACAAGCTTTAGGCTTTGCCATTCAGTTCCTTCCAAGGGCCTCCTGTAATTGGTAGTTTGTATCAGCACTTGAATGCCGGGGACTTCCTAGTGCACCTCTGAACAAAAGTTCCTGGCTTTATCTCACCCCATGTAATGGTATGTGAGAAAGACCTTGAAAGAGGGGCAAAGAGATACTGCTTAGGGGACAAATAAGAGAGGGCATAGCCCGCAGCTGCATAATGGGGGGAGAAAGAGGCTCAGAAGGGACCCTCCTTAATTTCTCAGGCTGTAAAGGAGATGGAGGGAGATTTGTACTTTCAAACTTGCAAGATTCTGTTAATGTAGCCTTACAAGAAAGTAGAATTAGCTCATCTGGTCTTGTTTCCTGTCTGGTCTACCTGGAAAGGCTGACACCCCAGTCCAAGTTTAAACTGTCTTATGCTGATCTTTTGTGTGCCAGAACACAATCAGATTTTCCTGCTTAAGACACCACAGCTCCAAAGTGTATACACTTTATTTACTCCGGCAAATAGCCTGGCCCTATGTTGATGACACTACTCCAGGAGCTGAAAATGCGAATGATCTACAAGTTCTACTAATGAAAGTCAAGGAGCACCGTGAAAACAGGGACTACAATTAAATATAAAGACCAAACTAATGACAACCAGACTGCAAACTGACAATGAAGATACTGAAGTGAATTGCTACTCCTTTTTAGGATCAATTATCAACAGTAAAGGAACTAGCAGTAAAGAATTACACCACAGATTAGCATCTGGTAGAGTAGAAATGAAGGCCTTGGAAAAGATATTCAGATGCTGTGATGTGTCTATATCAGAATTGTGCAAGCCATGGTATTCCCTGTGATGCTGTATAGAAGCAAAAGCTGGACTGAAGAAGCAGGATAGGAAGAGTGTTGACACTTTTGAACTTTGGTGTTAGAGAAGACTCCTGAGAACACCATGGATAGCCAAGATAACAATCAAATGGATCATAGAACAAATCTAACTCAAGGCACAAATGACCTGGCTCAAATTATAATACTTTGGGCATATTATGTAAAGCTCTAGCTTTCTTGGAAAGTCTATAATGCTGGGAAAGGTGGAAGGAAACAGAAAAAGAGGATGACCAGCAGCTAGGTGAATTGACTCAATTACAGAGGTGATGGGTGCATCATTGGAAGGCCTGAAGGGACAAGTTGGAGTGCATCCAGAGAATTATAGAGCCTATACTTCGTGTTCAATTATGCATGATAGAGGGCCTTTCAAAATGCACACCATTGGTATAGAATCAGTATACAATGTGTATATGCAGTCTCAACCACGAAGGCTAATCAGATGGAGGACAAGCCAGCATTTACTATTAGAATAAGGCATTAGACAATTCATGAATGAAACCAGCTGCTTTGTCTGCTGTGTTCCACAGACACAGAATGTGTATGCTATCCTGGCATGGTATTGTGCTGGTTTGCCTCCTTTCTTTGGGGTTGATACTAGTTGGTGGTGAGTGGGGTGGAGAGATCCCACCCTTGCCCACTACTCTGTGGGATGCCACAGGGTGCAGTACTCTCTCTGCTGCTATTCAACATCTACATGAAGCTGCTGGGAGAGCTCATCTGCTGCCATGGGCTGAGGCATCATAGTACAGTGACGATAATTATACGTCTCTGCCCCTGGCAAACTAAGTGATGCTGTTGATGTCTTATCCCAGTGTCTGGAGGCTGTGAGGGTCTGATTGGGGAACAACAGGCTTCAACCGAACCCCAGGAAGACTATGTGGCTCTGGGTTTTGGGCCTACCGGTTCTGGGACTATGCCATCTTTGGTGCTGGTTGGGGTTGCACTGCCCCAAACAGACCTGGCGTACAACCTGGGGCTTCTTCCAGACTTGTGACTCCTGCTCAAAGAGCAAGTAGCAGCCATGGCTAGGATGCCTTTGCACAGCTTCATGTTGTACGCCAGTTGTATCCATTTCTGGATCGGGAGGCTCTGCTCATGGTCACTCAAGCCCTAGTCACCTCCAGATTGGACTACTGTAATGCACTCTAGAGGGGGCTGCCCTTGAAGAGTATCCGGAAGCTTCAGCTGGCGCAGAATGCAGTGGCATGGGCAGTTATGTATGCCCACAGAACAGCACATGTTATACCTGTGCCCTGTGAGCTACATTGGTTGCCAGTTTGCTTCCAGGTCCAATTCAAGGTGGTGGTTCTGACCTTTAAAGCCCTTCATGGCATGGGGCTGGGTTATTTGAGGGACCGCCTCTTCCTAATTATATCTGCCCATCCCATCAGATCTGGCAGAAGAGGTATTTTGTGGTCCCATCTCCTAAGGAGCTACATCTGATGGGACCCAGGAGATGGACCTTTTGGAACATCATCTCCCTAAGGTGAGGTTGGTTCCATCCCTGTTAATTTTTTGAAATCCCTCAAAACTTAGTTATGTCGTCAGGCCTGGGGAACAGTGAGTTGCTGAGGTGGCTCCATTGCTGTTAATATCTGTTGCCCTCTCCTTGCCCTCTAATCATAATTCTGAAATTATGTTAATAGTTTTTATATCAGTGTCTTATATTTTTTTATTGTATGCCACCCAGAGTCATCTTTTGGGTTGGTGATATGAGTTGCAGACTCAACACTTCTAAAGGGTGGCAGGTTATATATATGGGTGGGGTATGTATGAGTGTGGTTGGTTCTTTTCCATCATAAAAATATGATTTTATGCCTGTTTAGCCTTTTAGCATATAAAATCTGTCCCTTCTCCAGTAATATTACTATAATCCACAGGGATTTGGTAATTTTGGTAATCTTCTTCCAAGAAAGAATTTCTTCTTAATATAGATGAAGAAAAATGCAAATGCTGAATCTAATAGTTCTCATGTTGAAACAAGGAGAGATTTATTGAGTGATTTGATTTCAAGGCCTCCCAACTCCAAAAGGACTCTGGGCAGCTTACAATTTATTTTATATGTTATTATTATTTTATTTTGAAAACACATATGGCTGCCTATCTTATATGTTTTAAAAGAATACATAATATAAAAAAGAAAAATATGAATGCCCAGACAGAACCATAGAAATAACAACCAAAATTAATCTCCAGGGGCTTCACAAACACCCTACCCCCAGGCCTGGGAATCTTAGCGTGTGATTTCCAGATGTGTTTCAGTTAAAGACTTCTTGTGGGCTAACACTACACATATATTAGTTTCTAGTAACCCCACACTAGAACGTTTCTTTTAAATATTTAATTCCATCTTAAGAAAAGACAACAGTTAATTTTCTAAAGAGAGAAGTGTCGATTTAACCTTGCCGAAAACCTCAGGGTTACATGAGCAGTTGTGGTTACCCACTGCTTAGTGGAAACACATACTCAGAGGAACACCCTTAACATCATGTATTCTAGAGTTGAGCTTCAACTCACACTGAATTCCCTTGAGCCAAGCTTAGCCTAAGAACCAGTGTTTAGCACTGGAGAAGGATATTTTCTAGAATATTCTACTAAAGAGTTTGTTCAGCAGATTCTTCTTTGCCTAACTTCACTGCTATTTTTTCTTTAGTAAGGGACCTGTGAAAATATGGGAGCAGCTTTGACCATAACAAATTTGATTTCAAAATATGAATGGGGGGGAGGGGTGAGTCAATTATTTTTCCCAGCAATTTGGTGTGGTGGTGGTGGGGGAATATTGGTACAATCTAATACAGTTTCTACTGTTACAAGAAGCAGGCTATTTGGATATTTATAGAAGTTCCCCACAACCCCTCTCCAAGTTGGTACCCCAGCTATATTTTCTTCTCCACAATCCTTGCCTGGTAAGACTTGCTGGAAACTTGAAAGTGTTCAACTATTTTTGTAAACCTTCAACTGATCCAATGAAGGGAATGCCTCGCTATGGAGTCTGGATTTTTAATCTCTTATAACCATAGCCAACATCCAATATGAAGGAGGAAAACAGTATTGACATGGCCTCAAGTAAATAATTAGCTAAATATTGTAGAACTATGCATAAAAAGTAAGGATATTAGGTATGCTATTAAGTTAAGGTCTAAAATCACTCCCATTCTCTTCTCTATTGTCCCCACCCCGAATCCAAATTTTGGAACTCGCTGTCAGGTATGATATTGTGGAGACCTGTCAGGCCCAGCCCAAGAACAACAGTGAAACAGTCCAGTTGAGTTGAGTTCCTTTATTTGCTTACACTATATAGACAGAATCTTGCCAGACAGACTCTATACTACTGCAACTAGTGGATATACTCTAGGAAATTCTAGGGAGTGACTATCTTGAACCTCTTATGCTTCCCATGCTCCCCCTGTGGACTGTATTGTCTTATGTCTCCCTTCCCTTCCTGGAATGCACCCCCTCCTTCCTGATAGCCTTGCTCTCTATTGCTATCCACCACAAGACCACTGGACAAGAATAAAACACAAGTCGCTGGCTAGCATTTTCCCAGGAACTATCAGTGAAGTCCTAGAAACATTCCAAGTAGCTTCTGGCAGCAACTTCAAACTTTTCCTCCCTATTTACTCTCACAGGTGGAGCAGGTTAGTTTTTAAAGAAGGTTATTATCAAGTCTGGGACAGAAGAGATAATGCAGGATTGGGTAGATACATGGGTAAGTGCTTCTCACAACAAAGCAAGAAGAACAACACTTGGCTGCCATAAATCTGATCTTGAAGTTACAACATGTTAATCAGATAATCTCCTCTATCAGGAAGAAGAGACACTGATAAAAAGAGCTACATCTTCTTCCCTTTGTCTTGGAACCATCATTATGGCCATCTCATGAACCATGCACCAGGAGGTAAGCAACTTCAAATAGGTTTCCACAAAGGAGACACCTGTTTAGTTATTTGGGGCTCCCAAATCAATCACAGTAGTGCCTACAGAAAGGTGCTAGCCTAAGGCACTAGGAAAACCTCTGCTTTCCATCACAAGTTAACTATGGTGCTTCACTGGGTTAACTGGAGTCCCCTCAACTATATGGGTTTTTCCAGAGACTTAAGGCTGACAATGGGGAATTTTCATAGACCATAGTTCAATACATCTCCTGTGGCAAAGCATGATCCAACAATGTGTAATATAGGCCTGTTATGTAATGGAATGCCCTATTTGAGTAAGCTTATCAAGAACATCATAAGCTAGCCCTTCCTGGAATTAATTTCTCAGAGCGGACTTGTTCCACCCTAGAGGTTTTCCAGACCTCTCAAAGGCAACAGACTGAACTATTGCTCATAGTGCTGTATTATTCATGTATGAGCCAAATCCAGACCTTAAAGTCTGCAGAGTCCGGGCTGGAGGAGGTATGAAGTGGTCTAACCTAATCTGGGTGTCTTCCGAATGGCTCCCAGTTCCCAGAATTGTAGCAATTGCCATGCTGGCTGAGAATGATGGTTCTTATGGCCCATCTGTCAGGAGGGCATCCAGATTGGAGATGGCTGGTATAGCCCATTTAGAGGCCACATATATCCGTAAATGATATTGTTAGCCATGCTTACAAAACATAAGAGTGGGATACACGTTTTTTAAAATAAAATATAACAGATGAATAAATTAATCAGAAACCTTACACATGGAGTCAAATTTTAGACTATCATATCTGGACTGCAAGAATCCAAGCAACCACTGGTTGCCAACAACAGATTAAAGCTTCCTGTAGCACTTCACTGCCATCTAGTAATCTGATTAATTGCACCCAAGATATGTTAGCCCTAACTTGCTTCTATATACAAGGTGCGTTGCATAAGTAGTTCACAGAATCATCACATTTCTCCAAGGCCTTCAGAGGACATTGGCACTAAGATGGCCTTTGACTAGGCCATCAAAGAATCAGTCCAATTGTCAAGTCAATAATGTAGAAATTCAACATTCAAAGCACAGTTACAGGAAACCAGGTCATTTTGATTTTTAGAGGGAAATATTGCACCAAACACATCCTATTTCCACAATATATCTGTCCAGTCAGCAACTAACCCAGTCAAATCTCTTTCAATAGTTCTGGCAATCATATTTACTACTCAAAAGTTGCCAGTTTTTACTTAGTAGAGCCCCTACTAAGCCCCTACTGCAAATATCTGAATGACCACTAGATGACAGCAAAGGATTAAGGTTTTCTGTAAATCTGTGCTGTAATCTGCAGTAGTAGTTATCTGGTCTTTTGGTAGCCCTACTTGCCCCTGGGGAATGAGTACTGGTAGGGTTTCATGACATCGTTTCCCCACTGCATGGAACTGCAAGGGATAAATGAATGGATAAATCAAAAAAAGATATTAAATAAATAAATAAATAAATATATATATATAAATAAAAAAATAGAATGGAAAGTGAAGGGGTTAACAAGGATCCTTTTAAATATGTATTGAGGTATTTTCTCCTTCATTTGACACCATTGTGATTATGAATATGCTGTTGTATAAATGCAATGTATGATAACACTTATGATATGTAATACTTTCTTTAGAATTGTAAATACAGCATATTTTACATTTCTTATCTCATTTCTTCTCACAACCCCATTGTGAGATCACTTTGCTTGTCCTCTTATGCATATTTTTCATATGGATTAAGTCTCCCAAACTAGGACTTAAGTAAACATGCAAACTTTGGTTGGGAGAAGCAATTTGCAGAAAGCCGATCAAATGAGCCCCAGGGCTGCCGATAGTTCTGAAACCTGATGTCTTTCATCCAAAACCAACACTGTTTTCTACATCACATTAGTGCCAAATAGCTTTGTTGAGCCAAGAAATTGATGATGGATATTACATCTTTTTTTAAATTCCAAGCTCACTAGAAATGTGCTAGATGAACAAAGCTTTCTGGATATTTGTTTTAATAAGTCTGTTCTTGCCTGGCTGCTGTATTCCACTACTAATGTAACAAGGCAGTAGGTAGAAGGGGAATTATGTCCAAGGGAAGTGCACCGATCTTTTCAAACTCTGCATCATCAATTCAGATACTTTGGGAACGATTGTCCTACATATTTCCTATAATTACCCTTCTATCTCACTTCTTTGTGTTAATATTTCTCAAGACTCTACTCTAATGGGATTAAAAAGCAGTTAACAGTAGTTCAGTCAAAAGAAACGTTCATCCTGAAAAACTAATGACATAAAAAAATGTGATGATGACTTCACTATTAGCGCTGCGCCTGCTTCAAAATTTATTTGGAGGCAGGTCTTTTGACCTTGTGCCAGAACGAGCACAACACCTCTCTGCTACTAATTAAAACAGCCATTACCTTTTTTGAGGCATCTTCAGGAGCCTGAGAAAAGATGGCTCAAGCAGAAGCTTGAAACCAGCTTAATCAGCACCAAAGACGTGAGATCCAAAGCACTTCTTCCAAGCAGTTTTCACAAATTTACTTTCAGCTCATTTTTCTCCACGTTTATATCCCACAACCTAGGAACACATAAATGTAGTTTGCAGTGGTTGCTTTCAACTATACTGACTAGAAGTTCTGGGAACTGCAATTACAATATACCAGGAGGACTCGGTTTTAGAGAAGGTTTCTCTACGTTGCTGGCTTCCCATACTGAAGGAAGTCACATGTGTTGCTAGCAATTAACTTAATTTAGGTCAGTTGAATAAATTGGGTGGAATAATTAAGCATACCTTTCTGGCTGATGATAAGTCTTAGATGTAAAAGTTAATATACATCCAGACAGTGTTTAAATGCATTCAGAACTTTATTTTCTCTCCTGCACTGTGTGGAGGGGAAAAAGCATAGCTTTTTTTTTTAGCATTCAAAAGAAAGGCCTTACCTATAGGAACTAAAGCAGTGTTGTCCAAACTTGGCCACTTTAAGATGAGTGGACTTCAACTCCCAGAATTCCCCATGCTGGCTGGGGAATTCTGGGAGTTGAAGTCCACTCATCTTAAAGTGGCCAAGTTTGGACAACACTGAACTAAAGGTTTAATAATAGCCCAAGAAGCATAACCCTGCTTTTATTCTGCAGGGCAAGGAATGCCAACAATTCTGAGCTGCATCTTCTTTGATGATCATCTGTCTTTCCACTTTCTACATGTGTCCTTCGTTTTCTGATCTTCACTAAGTTTTTTGTGCAGCCACCACGGCTCCTTCCATTGTTCTCCAATTGTTTTCCTTCTTGGAATTGTTTGCAGTTGTGCTTTTAGGAATTCCCAGGCCTGTTTAATTCTTTTCGCATTTGTTTATCCTTGGAATCATGCTTGTAATCCCTTTGAATTTATTAAAACCTGCTTTTTGGAAGTTTACAATATATGCTCAACTAACCTCAGGTATGGATTCCTCTAAAGTTAAGAACTCTAGGATTACTTGATCACTTTTGATTTCCTTGACTCTCTCTTCCATGTTGGTTAATACCAAGATAGCCAATCTTTTTGTGCTTTCCTTAACCGAAAGGAGATATTGTCAGCAAGGTAAGGCAAAAATTTTATGGGAGGTTTATGTATGGGAGAACTTTTCTCTCAATAAAAGCTGAGTTAATTGAAGTCTTAGTCACCAGTTTAAAATTAAAGTTGCTGGCTAGTAACCATTTTTTTTTCTTTTTTTGCAATTGGCATAATTGTTTTAGTGACATTTCTTAGTCTTTTGCTTAAGGAAGTTCAGAAAAGTGTTTTCCGTACAGGCAGCCTCAAGATATATCTTAATACGCCTTCAACCATTAATAATACAGCGAGAAAGAAAACCTATTTCCTCTACATTCCAAAATTATGAAATATATGCTAGAAATAAAAAACAAAAAATAAATGCAGGCAAGCATTATTCCGCTAATAAGACATCTGTTTAATTACATTGCAAAACGGCTTTTAGAAATAAAGATTGAAATACTAAAGGGAAAAATAAAAAGTAAAAATGACATTAAAATAAAAAATAAAAATCATTAAAATATGGCAAGGGTGAAGAAAAAAAATAAAAATAATTTTAAAAAAGGGTGAAGAAAGCCAGTTGTTTGAATAGGAGGGGATGGGGGAGATTTTGTATGTTGGAATGGTGCAATGGATAAAGCACTAATGTTTAAAAAGGCAATAAATATGAATCCAATGGCCCTCTTTGCTTGAGTTGAAAGAGGGAGATAGTATGTCATGCAAATAGTTCCATTCAGTCAGCTCTGGGGTTAGAGAGCTTTAGTATTATCAAATATAGCCCTGAGGTTGTCAGCCCTGTCATGCAAATACAGGCAAAGGAATTAACCCTCTCTTCCTGCTAGTGGCACAGAGACAAAGTCCTAGAGTGTCCCTTCAATTTTAGGTCCTTTGCCTCACACTCTCTTTGTGTTCATGCTTTCTCCTTGGCCACTCATGAGAGTTAAACATGGGTAGAACGGATAAAGATCCCCCAGCCCTGTCGTTGGTGGTAGTGTTGATGCCAACTGAGCTATGTTTTTCCCCCCAAAAAAACTGATTTTAAGAAAAGTGGCAGGATCTCAAAGACCCCAGGAGACATTTGCAACAACTGGGAAGATGCCCAAACCTGTTTGACCAGTCATATATATGGATTCTATAGTTGAGGTTGCATCCCCCTGGATAGCTGCTGAGTCAGCCATGTTGCATAAATGCAACTCCTCTGCCATGGAAAACAAAATATGCTGTCATCACCAAGCATAGTTACAGAAAGTGCACATAAGAAGATAAGCTTGGTTTGATATTATGTGTCACTCTAGTTACCTCCACAATTCCCAACCCTTGCTACTCTCTTTCTCTCTGTCTCTCTCTCTCTGCACACATGCACACACCCTTGGAGCAGCAGTGGACATTTTAATTATCTCTTGCCAGTGGTCACAATAAACAGTGGGGAAGCTGAAAACCGAAGTGATTGGATGAGTATGCAAAAGTCCTTGTGTTGCAGATGGCATCTGGGCCTAGTTCAAGAAGTCTCCTTCAAGACTCTAAATTTAGTCTGTGGGCTGTTGGTGCGGTTCCACCTTTTCTTCAATTTTCATACTTTCTGTAGCCAGCTTTAGGGAGATGCTTCTCTTCTCCTGCCATATCAAACTTAGTCCTGTTTTGTTTTGCAGTTATCTTGCAGGTTGATAGATAACATCCTGATCCCCTTTGCAATTTGAATGCCACCTGAGCTGGTTAGAGTCAGGCAGCATCCAAACTGAATTAAATACAAGCCTACAAAGATAATTTATTTCTAATATTCCATTGGTTTGAAAAGAAAAAGGCTTGCCTCACAGAAAATGGAAGGAGAAAAATGTCAT
This sequence comes from Liasis olivaceus, assembly GCA_030867105.1. Lineage (NCBI taxonomy): Eukaryota > Metazoa > Chordata > Lepidosauria > Squamata > Pythonidae > Liasis > Liasis olivaceus. The sequence continues at coordinate 17,409,752 of CM061351.1, forward strand.
CACCAGCAACATTAAGAGAAAGCTGTTAGTCTCCACTTCTGCTAACACCTTGCAGTATATAATTCAGCATTCCCTGTTAGAATTGCCCATCAGGATGTTTGAGCAGTATGAATATATTAAGGAAAGAATACCCAAGTACTAATGTAACACTTAAACTCTTTTTCTGTTCTTTTTGTCATTCACTGGCAACTGATAAAAGTGGCATTAATAGTGCTTTAACTTTGCATGGACCCACCCACTCACCTGACCAAAATTGTACCTTATGTCTTATGCAGGCAAGGCTGAAGTTTTCAATGTTTTCTGTTGAGGTTGAGATTCTTGGGTTTTGAAACAATGCTATGCTTTTTTTAGAGCTAACACTGATATTTTGTGGGTTTCTAGTGACAACATAGCAGGAACTGTACTGCTAATTTTCAAAATAGGGATTTGGGCCCACAAAGTCAACCACAACAGCTGTTTGAATTCTGCTCCTTTTATCGTCTCATTTTAAAATGAGTCTTCTCTGTTCAAAAGACAATTTTAAAAATAATTTGTGCTTTTAAATAAATGTGTGTGTGCATGAATGATCTTTCTTAGGTAGGGCTTTTCATTCCTTGAGGAGATAAAAAAAAAGTGTATTGACTCCAAATGAATTACAGAGTTTGGGCTTAGCTCCCAGTTTTTCCAGAGGTGCATAACATTTCTGAATTGAATATGGATTCAATTTAGCCTGCTTGGATAAAACAAAAAGGGTGCGGAATAAGCACATGGAAGCAAGATGAAATAGATAAGAATGTGTTTTACTCAGCACAGAATAGTTGGGGTACAGATAACCTACTCTGAGTAGACATGCACTAAATCTAGAAATACGTGACTATGGGTGAGATCTTGCAGGATTCTTGCTTTGTGTAAAATATGAGCATTCTGGCATCAGAACAAGAGTTATTTCTGATTAGAAACAAGGTTAACATTGCCTGGGTTCAGACTAGGTGACTTCATACATTGACAAATGATGGCTTCTTTTAATAAAACTATAATATCCCCCTCTTTTTCTGGACTCAGATGGCCAAGTGTCTTCTTGTTTGTGTCGCAGGGTGAAATGGTAGAAATCTGCCAAAAAAAAAAAAAAAGTGTTCCATTCATGAAATTGTATCCTGGGGTCTAGTTAACAGCAAATACAGTAGAACAGAACAGAATCTTTATTGTGGTAAATGACCGGTCCATAAAACACTTTTTTTGGTGTATGTGTGCCTCTGAGTCAGTGCTGACTCCTGGCGGCTGCCTGGAGCAGTCCCTGCCGTTTTCTTGGCAAGATTTTGGAAGTGCTTTGCCATTGCCTCCTTCCTAGGGCTGAGAGAGAGGGACTGGCCCAAGGTCACCCAGCTGGCCTTGTGCCCAGGACGGGACTAGAACTCACGGTTTCCCAGTTTCTAGCCTGATGCTTTAACCACTACATCTAACCAGCTCTTGGATACATAAAAAAAACTTGGATACATAAAATTAATATTGGTTAGTTAGTTAGGTGAACACATTTGCCAGTCAGGCTGCTGCGCATCTTACATATTACATGACAGAATTTGGCCCCACTTGAAGAGAGAGAGTCATTTGAATCTGATAGTAAGAGGTTTAAGTAGAACTGATCAGAGTGACCAAGATATTTAATTAGGAAGTGCCAGCCCTTAAATGACTTGACCTGCTCAACTGGGGGGTTATTTAATTTCCGGATATGCATTTTAGGGTGTTTTGCAAATATCAAGACCTTGGTCTTATTATAATTAATTTCTAGGGCTTCTGTGTTGCAGTATTCAGCCAAGGCAGATACAGAGATGACCTCCTCAGAATGTCAGAATGAATTAGCCCATTTCTTGAATTCCTGTAACCACACCGAACCATATTGTAACCAGATCCAAATGGATTAAGTGAAGCCACAAATCCCTCCCCTACTCAAGTTTAGATCTACAACATCCTTACTTAACACGGTCCAAAGTTTTTGCATGCAGACTGTCATTGATAAGGATCCCCAGCATGGAAAATGCTCCAGGCCAGTGTTTCTCAACCTTGGCAGCTTTCAGAGGGCTGGACTTCAACTCCCAGAATTCCCCAGCCGACCAGCTGGGGAATTCTGGGAGTTGAAGTCCAGCCCTCTGAAAGCGCCAAGGTTGAGAAACACTGCTCTAGGCAGACCTCAAGCACAGATCTTTCAGATGACCTTGAGCTTTTTACGCGCCTGGCCTCTCCTTCCGAGCCATGCCCTTCTCGCAACGATGAACGGGGAACGAACGCTTGGATGTTTCCTTCTCGCGTCTGGTTAAAAAAGGGTCAGGGCAACCGGCGGGGTCGGATTAGCTACTGGGGCGTAAGGGGGTCTCTCTGTGTATCGGTATGTGAGGAGGCGGGGGTGGAGACAGCGAGAGAGGGATCATTTCACGGCGAAGCTGATTGGCTTTCATTCGGGTTCGTCTCAGAGCGGACGGCAGCCTTTGGCCTTCAGCCAGACGCGGCTCTGCGCCCGCCCCCTGAAATTGAGACCCGCGCCGCGTCCCCCAGGCAAGTTCTCCCGCCATAAGTGTTGGGGAGGCGCTCCTGTTCCTCCACGGGGGAGGGGGGCAGCCTCTTCCAGCCGGCGAAGAATCCTGCAGAAGTCGGGCGTCCAGGGAGTTAAAGGGAGGCGCTTGAGCGAACTGAAGTGAAGGATGTCTTCAGAAACCTTACACTTTCACGTCCCCTTCCAGGGTCCCGGAAAAGCAGGAAGGAGCAAGGGCTCGTTCCCTGCCCCCGGGGCTCCTCTCGGTCACTGATTCATCTCGCCAAGAAACCCGGAGAAGGTTTTCTCGGCGCTTTTGTTTCCCCGCCGCTTCCTGTGCGCCTCGTTTTATTTTAGGTAAGCCGCTCAGGTTGCTTGCTTTAAGATGACTGTAGCGGGATTCTGATTCTCCCTCCTTTGCCCTTTCTTCCCCTCCCTTCCTGCGGGCGTTTAAAAAGTTCGTTAGGTCCTATTTAAGGGGGACTTCGGCAACGTTTGCAAGGAGCGGAGGGGCTATTGTGAAGAGAAGGAGAAAAAGCCGCCTGGGCTCTCCAGTTGGGAACAGGGACTCCGCCTGAATAGAGAAAACTTCGATCCATTTCTGCGGAAAAAGGAGAAGCGTCTATCTCAGTCTGTCTTTGTGTATCTTTCCAGAAATGTGGATGAATCCAGTAAGCAAATAAGAATAATGGAGAACAAGTATTATTTCGTTAGGGTGGGCATCTGGAGATTATCCCATTTTTTAAAACGGGATTTGCTGACTCTGGTCTTGTTTAGAGCAATTTGCAAAGGGGTGTGAAAAAAAGGAGAATTATTTTTGTTTATTTATTTATTTATCTTGTTTAGCTAGAAAGGCAAGGGAGCTGGGCGTGTGCGTGCGCTTCCAAATCTTGTTTAACTCCGACACCCAGATCTAGAGTTGCCCCACTTGACAATCTCCAAAATTCGGATACAGGCTGGGAATTCTGAGAGTTGCACCCCAACACAGCCAGAGGATACCCGGTTGGCAAAGGCCTAGGAGTAAAGCCTGTTGAAATCAACACTGTGTAGGATGGAGGAACAGTTTGCTTGAGAAAGCCGGTTTGCTTTTTTTTTTAATGTTTGCATTTTTATCATGCGTATATAAATGTTACAATGTAGACATATACCTTATACATGCAAATCTAAAACCCCAATGGACATTTCATTACTTTCCCCACTTACACTCTGTCTCACCTTAGACTCAGCAATGAGTTTTAGTGTCCGTGTAACAAAGAGCAAGAAATTGTTCAGAGCAGTAGCATCAAATTATCAGTTTGTGGAGTCAGTTTTCTGTTACTTGCATTTCACTGAAAATCATAACATCTGGGGCAAAGATATCAAACTAAAATAGGCAATCTGCTGTTTCCCAGATGTTTCGACATCAGCTCGTATTAGACCCAGATAGCATGGCCAATAAAAGGGATGTGGAGTTATTTTCCAAAACATTTAGAGGGTACCAAGTTCATTGACTTTAATGTGAAAAACATAAGCATTTGCATTCAGGATGTAAGATCCTTTATTTCTAGAAGCTTGCTTGGACTCATTGATCCATACATATATATCTTTTTAAATTATCAGTAATAACGTGCATGTCTTTTTATGCTTTGTTGTTTTATTTTGGTTTCATTTAATATTGTACATGTTACTGTTATTTCTCCTCTCAGTAGAAATCACCCTTTATCAGTAGTCAGACTGTTAATCATATTTGCTTCCCCAGCAAACATAATTGTCATGGATATTTTATTTATTCATTCATTTATTGAGGAAAAATAATTGCTTAATGTTTTCTTTTGTTGTACTAATTCCATAAAACTGCCTGTGAAGGCAGAGGTAAAGGGCAATGACTTGAATAGGATGCGTGGGGTTTTTTTTGTTTGCCCAACTGATTACCAAGTTCCCTTTTCTGCAGATGTGAGATGCAGGTGAAGCAGCCATCTTGGACTTGCTGCTGTTGGCTTGGAATCTACCTGTGGCTTCTAGCTGGAGAAGGAGGATGTGTCCATGCAAAACTCTGCAGAATTCCCCCATGTGGCAGGAGTACCAATGCTGGGCTTCAGCCCAGCAGACATCAGTGCCACGGTTCTCACTGCTTCGGCAGGTCAAATCGCTCATCTCATGCCTTCATTCAACCTACCATAACTGGGCGACAGCAGTCATCCAGCAAGCAACAGCCACAACAATCTTCCACGGAGAGCAGTGTGGGGCTGTTAGCCCTGACCAGCAGGGGTGCAGAGGAGATGTGCTCTGGAGGAAGGGACTGTACCAGCAGAGCTCCCAATGGCACCATGCAGGACTGCAGAGGCATTGAGTGTAGGCTACCCTTGCGCATTCGCCAGAAGCCCAGGCCTGCTAGCCAAGCCACTCTGTGCCCCCCAAATCAAGGGGAAGGCTGCCTTGAGCCTGCCCTGGTCAGAGAAACTGAGAAGGCAGCACAGTTCATTGGGGAAGAGCTTGCCTACACGGCTTCAGAACTTGGTGGTGCTGCTTTGGGTGTTCAGCTCACCTGTGATGTTAAACCAGGTAGGTGTTGGCATCTATCACTGATAGATTTAGCAAGCTAGGATTCACTGGCTGCAGCTCATCATTGTACAATGGATAGCTTTAAGCACCAGTTCTGGCCACAAGAAGACATGTCCGGTGACAAACACCCAGATGTACTGTGGCCATAAGATCTAGCGCCAGCATTTTTACGTAACATTTTTTTCAAAGTAAAATATAAACATTTTTTTTCTGTGTCCACGGATCTGAAGATAAGCATTGGCATTTCTTGGGCCAATTGAATGAATGACAAACCAACTTCTTCCAAAATAGTGACATGAACATGAGTAATGGGGAGGAGAAAGAGAAATTATTCTTTGTTTGCCTGTAGGTTTATTAGGCCTCACCCCCAAGCCAACCTGGAAGCTGTTCTTTGTGGCAACATGTTCATTCCAATTTCCTCTCCCTGTTAATATTAGCCCAAGTTTCTGGGTAAAAACTTTCTCTAAACTGATGCCTTCACATAGGCTCAAAGTTACCAAATTTGGGCTACAAAAAATATGAACTAGATGATAGCAAAGAGACACAGAAAACTCTGTTTGGTGCCATGTATTGGTCATCCCAATTCTTGCAGCTGAAATCCAGTAGCCATAGGTTAGGACTGGAATTCCCAGCCCACGTGGCTAACCATAACCCAACATCTCTGAAGGATACCAATTTGAATTGCCAAGACCAATGACCCGGTTAATTGTGGTGATATTGTAGAGATAGTTGTCTTAAAAATAGGCCAGTCAAAAAATGTTGGTGAGTCTGGGCAGAACCAGCTCTGAATTTGAAGAGAGTCTTAGCAAATTTTACGTAGGCTTAGATGGCTTTTTTATAAATGACAGCAATGAGAGAAGCTGTGTATGTTTTAACGCCAAATTTTTTGTTTGTTAGGAGATAATGAAGTCCCATCTGAGGATGCACTTGTACTCCAACTACAGCTTACCAAAGGCCAAGAAAAGTTCATTGAAATATTAAAAAGTCAGCAGGCAGTCATTGTGGATTTAGAGCAAAAACTTGCAGAGCAGCAGAATGCATTGGTCACCCAGCAGCGGGAAATTATTGTGCAACAAAGAAAAATGTATGAACAAATGGATCTGATCAAGGTTCAGTATGGTATGCTTTTTGACACAGTGAAGCAAATGTCATTTAAGAGTTTGCAAGAGGACATCCAGCATTACTTTGAAGCTAATCTTCAAGGCCTGCAGAAGGAAGTCAGAAATCATCTCCAGAAGTCATATTCTGTGCATAAAGTAAATGTGGATGCGAAAGTGATTGATATCAGAGAACCTTTAATGGAATGTGGCCTTTGTGAAAGTGATGAATTTTGCAATTTCCAGAAGACACCATCACAATGTGAAAAATGCACCTTGTGCCCAGCTGGCTTTTTTCAGCTATCAGAATGTTCTGCAAATGCCGACCGAATATGCCAGGTGAACTATTATTTTATTCTAAATTTAAATAGTAGCCTTTTCAGGATTAATGCTCATGATCTGTCTGTATGCATATCATACAGGTGTATGGGCATGTATACCTTGATCCTTGACATAGGTTATTTAGTGCTTCCACAACTTTCAAAAGCACCTGCTCTCTGAGCAGATGGCGGTGGCAACATTCAGAGCACTGGTGAGCAGCTGCTGTTAGTCAACTTAATGCTAGATATGGGTCACTGTAGGAAATTAAAGAGTGATAAAATCCAGACACCTGGTGTTGCTGAAGTGTGGGATCAGAAGAAAAGAATGGGATGAGGAGGTACAGCAGAAATTCTTAATAGGCTCTCTCAAGGTGCTGGAATCTGGATGGGGAGGAACATAATCAGGCTCAATCTTGGCAAAACCAAGTGAATGTGGGTTTTGGGCTACATAGATCTGGAGATTTACCATTTTTGGTTCAGAATGGCACAGTTATTGCACAACTTGGAGGTCCTCATAGATTCTTGGTTCTTGCTTGAAGAGCAGATGGCAGCTGTGGATAGAAGGTCCTTTGCACATATCCATCTTGTGTGCTAATTGCACCCATTCCTTAATTGGGAGACCCTATTTATGGTCATTCATGCTTTGGTCACCACCCATCTGGATTATTGCAATGCATTCTACATGAGGTTGCCCTTGAGGATTATTTGAAAGCTACATCTGCTTCCAAACAACAGCAGTACATGGCTGTCCCTTGTATACCTGTACTTCATAAGCTGCACTGGCTCCCAGTGGATTTCCAGGTGCAATTCAAGGTGCTGATCATCACCTGTAAACTTCGTCTTGGCACAGGGCCAGGTTGCTTGCAGGGCCCTCTATCTCCAGTTATTTCTGCCTGTCCCATGAGATCTGACAGGGTGGGCATGCTCTGAGTCCCTCCCATAAGCAATGTCACCTGATGGGAACTGCGCATCTCCTGAGATGGTAAGATGCTGAAGTTCTTCCTCCATGAAGTGGCCAGGCTGCTGAGTGGGCCCTTCGGTGAAGTAACAGTATGCCTGTGAGTCACTGTGAGCACAATGTGTTGTTTATAATTATTTTAAACTTATTATTTATGGTTATTTTTCATGGATTGTTATCTGCCCGCAGTCATGTGCTAAGTGGGCAGCCATATAAATTGAAGTAATAAAATATAACAACAACAAGACACTGCCCAAAGTTACCATGTGCTCATAATGATCTTTCCTGCAATAGCCTTAGAGCTGAAGTTCTAGGACTTATTCTGGTTCAAGGACTGTACACCATTTTCTCTTTGACAATGTGACCTTCCAATACATAGGGGAGAATAAATAATAGTTTCTAATGAAAACTGCTTTGAAAGCTTATTATAATTTAAAATAATACACTTGTACCATGACTAACTACAGTTTCATTTAGCTTTTAAACATTTGTAATTAGAGTTTCTTTAACTGGCTATTTTGATAAAGAAAAGTAGAATATACATTATTTTAAAGAAATCAATAAAATTTGGTTTCCCACATGTTTTGGACCAAGTCCCATCAGCCACGGACAACATGCCTACTTGCAAGGGTTTATAGGAATTAGAGTCTAAAATGCAGGGCTGCATATTTCTTAACCTGAAGCTCCCCCAGGTACCTGTTGTATATGAAGTTGTCCACCGTGTATTTTTGAAGATCTATTTGAGAGGCTTTTCCTCCAAAAGAACACCCAGTTCTTTCATGGATGGATGGATAGATAGACAAACTTGGGGCAGAAAATGCCAGCTGCAAAAAACAAACAAACAAACAGAGTAATCTTCTTCAGCTTAGGGTGCTCCAGATGTGTTGGGAATGTGTCCTCCAGAATTGCTAGGATGAGAAAGCCTTGTTCAGGAAGCAGATTTACTGTTATATTAGCGCTAGGCTTCAGATATGTCTGAGCAAACTCGGAAGCAGTGAATTCAAGCAGGGGCACCTGTAACAAACTGCAATGACACTGAAATGCCAACACGTGTTATGACATTACGTAAATGATGTGGTTATGTAATGATGTCTGACACAAGTAAGTAGTATAACTTACGCCATCATATCATAATCCACATACCATCATTTCTCTCCCCTCTTTCCATTCCCTGCAGATGCCTCTAAATTCAAGAGTGTTTACAGGTAGTAAGGAAACAGTTGAAAGAGATAATTCAGTACCCAAATTACAAAACCTCTGGCTAATCTCTTTGGGAATATGGTAGAGATTTCTAGTAGGTGGTGCGGAAAAATAGGTCTGGAGATAATTTCTTTCATAATAGGTTTGGAATCTCTTCATGAAATGGATAGCCAGTAGGTTTTATAACTATTTTTTCCATGCAATTAACAATCACTTACGCGTGGGTAGGGAAGGTGTCTCCTAGATATTGCTGAGTTACAAGTGCCCCCAGCCTCAAACAGCTTGATCAGTGGTGAGGAGGGCTGAGAGGACCACAAATCTCATGAGACAAGTTCCCACAACATTACTGGATTTACTTAAAGCTGAAAGAGAGTGAGGAATGGAAACAGTCATAAATATTTTAGCAAGGTTTTTCTTCAGTGGTGGCCACAAACAAAACAAAATTCTCAAAGGTAACTCAGAGTGAGGGAAAAGTTTTGCTCACTGTCCAAATTTAATCTTTTCTGAGGCTAAAGCAGAGATGACTCATTTGTATAATATTTGAAGGTTTATCTTGCAAATCCAAGATACCATCATTGGGTCATCATAGGATCCAATATGGATGATGTGACATTGTGATGTCATCATACTGGTGATGTGATCCATCAGGTCATTTGCATCTTTTGTTCAAATTATTAGAGGATAGGAGCACTGATTTAACTTTTATTTGATATCATATTTACTGTTAGAAAAATCTTTGAAAAATCAAAACAGGCACACAATGTTATAATTTGTTGAAAAAAGACAAAGTAGTAAAGGCAGAAGTGAATAATTTGAGTAGATCAAGAGTTTTTTTTTTTTAAGAGTCACACAGGAACTGTAATGAAGAAAGCTGAAAGGGTCAGGAATTTGTATTAAACTGTGGAACATAAAAGGCTAGACAAAATAGCCTTTTGATTCCTGAGGGTGCAGTTGTAATTATAGAATTATTGGAAAGACATCAGTCATGTGCATCTTTTGTTCAAATTATAAGAGGACAGGAGCACTGATTTAACTTTTATTTGATATCAGTAATTGTACGCTTACAATGCTAGATATGTAGTGTAGTATTAATTCAGGTATATGTAATAGAGTCCTTTGCAATCTGATGCCTTCTAGGTATGTTGGACTTGAAGTCCAAGAAACCTGGAAAGTACAAGTAGCATTTTGGAAGTTGTATATATGCCTTTTCTCAGTGTAGAGATAAGAGATGCAGATACAGGTTTTCTTGGAAAATACTGACTTGAATATGAATTTGCTTCTGTTCCTTGCAGGATAGAGATGAATGTATTGAATCACCAAGTATCTGTGGGGAAAGGATAAAATGTCTGAACACACCAGGTAATGAGTGACAGTAGAATTGCTTGTTTCATAGTCTCCGTTTACGTGTTTAAAATGTTCAAAGTCTTAGTTTTCCTTTAGTTTGATTGAAATCAGTGGAGCTTCAGATGGTCAGGACTAATTTGTCTCAGTAATTTCAGTGGCACTAAAGCCTATTCGTAATCTTGGTTCTTAATCATAGCTGTGCACAAAAGAAGATTAAACATATATAGGAAGATAATTTGTTTATTGGGCACAAAGTATTGCCAGATTCTTGCTTTAATGGGATCTGTTAAATACCATGCATATAATATGGATAAATTCTAGATAACCTTGATTCTATGATTTTATGGTAAGATCTGTACAACAGCGGAACAATCTATCCACAGAGGTTGTGGGTTTTCCATCTCTTTGAGATTTTTAAAATGAGGCTGGATGGCCACCTCTCAAGGATGGTTTTCCTGCAAATTGCAGAAGTTTGGACTAAATGATCTTTGTGGTTGCTTTCAACTTCACAGTGGTATGTTTCTGTGAGTGAGATGCATCCATGCCAACACTAGGCTTCCTCTGATACTTCAACAGGATTATCACCATTGTTTGGACTCACCATCTTGCCTTTCTAAACATCTTAAAATGTCCTGGAGTATACAATGTAGCATTGGATTAGGAACAAAAAATAATCTACTTTGGTATGGATACAGATGACATGTATTTCTGCATTTTAGGCAAGCTTAATTAATTTGTACTTCTTGAATCTATATGTAGGCCGGAACACTGAAAAACACAGTGGTTTTTTTCATTTTCTGAATGTTGCCAGGTAGTTCACAACTGTAAAATTGTGCTTCTAAAAGGGGCACGTGATGCTTCATGTCCCTGAACCACTCAAACATGGAGGAATACAAAAGGCAACATTCTAAAAAGTGTGCAGGGCCAGGACAAAAATCTGTATTTGATTGAATATAAATAGTGAAATACAATCAATCTGATTGCTCTCTCTACATTTAATATTTTCCCCCACTTGTTGCATTAAAAATTACAGTCAACAATTTTAGAGGAACTTTGCCAGCCATTCCTAACACTTTTAAAGTTTATATCAGAGATGCTGGAAATGGAACACTTCTGACCTAAAGCAAATAAAATGGACTTGTTTGGCTGGAGAAGTCTTGCTCTTACTCATATAATAAATACAAATGTGTATGATGGTTCATTCAACTTATTAGCTAATTAGCTAAAATTTATAATTAGGAGGCCATGCTTTTGGGGGGGGGGAGGCTCAATGCAGGCAGTGAAGTGATGGTGCATTATGGGTAGGACTGCATCATATGAATGGGTAGGGCCTGAGTTTTCCTTTTTTGACAGATTTTTTGCAGGGAGAAATTTCTTTTGTTTCAGCTGCATTGAGCCTAGTTTTCTTAGATGCCCCACCTCATAATGGAGAAAAATTGCACACAAATCACTGAAAGATGGGGGTACAGTTGGAGAAAACTTCTAAAATTGTAAAAAGGTGTTTGGGGACACAGGTTGCCTTTCCTTGAATTAAATACACAGACTTGGGACTGCTTGTATTAGTGTACATTTCATCAAACTTTCAGTAAACAGGGTTTAAATGTTGCAGGTAAATAAAATCAGGCCTTTAACTGAAACTATCTTTACTTCTTGTGAATAGGAGGATTCCGCTGTCTTGGAATTGCAGAAAAAGAGGCTGTTCTGGGACTGTGTGGAGAGGAATATTTCTTTAATAAAGAGCTGCAGGAGTGCCAGGCCTGTCTAATGTGTGATGATGGAACGATGGTTTTACCTTGTTCCCTTGTGAGTGACACAGTTTGTTCAACAGCCAGTAAAACCATTCTGTCTGAGACATGGGCTGCAGACATTGTTTTACCCTTGGCAAAGTCTGGCTCATCTCAGGTCTACCCCGGGTTTAACCTGAAGTTAAAGGAAAAACAAGGATGCAGTATCGGAACTGTTGAAGAGGACAGCTTGGTGTTCAAAGACCATGGCTTAATGTGGGCTGATTTCAACTTTGCTGTGAAACATAACTGCAGAAATTTCCTCCATCTTTCCTTAAAATTCAAGGACCGTGAGGAAGGCTATGAACTAAGTGGAGTTCGTATCGAACAACCAGAAGGCAAACTTTTTCAGAGTGCCAGTGTGAGTAGTGCTGCAGAGGTAGAGCCAAGCCAAACTCTTTCAATATTTTTGAAGAGCCCTAATCAGTTCTGCAACCAAAGTAAAGATTTAGACATATATGATCTCCAAACACCTCTCAGCTTGTTTTGGTTATCTCATGATACAGGAGCAGTAGCCATGACTGCACAAACAACCACTGCAATGCACTACCAAACAAATTATCAGCCTACCTTTAAATTTGTTTCTCTTTCGGACTCTTATATGCTAACCTTATCTCATGATGGCAGAGCCATCAAGTTTACTGAAACAGGGGCTGTGAAGTTTGTCTTCCACCAAGCCCTATATTCCATGGGTCATACCTGCATTCGTGAAGGATTCACCATGATTGCTTATCTGAACAATAATGGAACCAATGCAGAACTGATGACTGTTTATAAATCTGGTGTCAATTACAGAGATACTTCAATCTCTCTTTCTGGGGCCACCAAAGTCAGTGCTGGGGATCTAATTAGCTTTGAGATCCTTTCTCCTGCACAATGCAGTGTTCGTTATTTTGGAGACAGTTCTGGCATTAGTACACTCAGCCTCATCTGGGTTCCATCTACTATTTCCACTGCTCTTTCAGCCACAGTCTCTGTAGTGAGACTGCCTACAGGAGCTGTCAGAAACAAAGTCTTGGATTTTACTCAAGTCTCAACCAATGAGAAACAGGTCTATCTAATATCTACTGGACAACTTGCCCAGAAATACTTTGTATTTACAGAAAGAGGAATTGCTAGTATTGTGTTTGCTTTAAAATTAATTCATTCATGTAATATGCTTCGGGTAACTTTAAATCAGTATATTGGTGATCATGCGCCACTTAACGTAATTGCTCAACAAATTGGAGGCCAAGTACCTGAAGGTAGCATCTGGACCAGTGTTAGCCTTCGTTCCTCGTTCAAGGTTCACAATGGGACCATGGTATCTATATCTCTAGACTGTGTGCGTGGCAGAATCAACCACATTGCTCATGAACATGGAACCAGCTTATCTGTCTTATGGATATCTTCATAGCTATGCTAGGAGGACTTTAAAAAAAAAACTTTAAAAGTTGGAAGAATTAAATGGGTTGCATCCATTAGATAAACCCAATTTGGTGCCTTTCAGATGTGTTGGACTACAGTTCCTATCATCTCCCAACTATGAGACTTATCAGAATTTTCAGCCTAGTGTATGTGAAGGGCCTGAGACTGAGAAAACTACACTAAGCTCATATTGGGCTTCTCCACTCTTTACTGAGTTGCATTTAATGTATATCCTTAAGTCCTATTGCATGAAGCAAATTATCAAGTCAACATTTCTTACCAGTGATTTTGGCAGCAAATGATAATTCTGAGTAGACCAAGGGTGCCGTCTTTACTGCCTTTCTGCTGGATGTTCTGGGAATCCCATGAGCTCTTGGGCCAGGAAAGTATTGGAAAGGCTTTATGCCATCATTAACTCCTTCCTGATGGCCAAGGTAAGGGACAGGGAGAAGAAAAAGCAGGGATGTTCGGTGCTGCATGGACAGACCCACACAATTTTCACACTGCCTGCCTGCACCTCTGGCCACCCTGTCAGCAGCCTCCATCCAACCATCTGCTTTGCCCATCGCTGCCCAGTATCATCCTTCCCCGCCTCTCCTGACGGGCTCAAGGCGAGGGAGCACTGAAAAACCTGCCCTGTCTATCCCCCACAAGTGAACAGAAAATGCACAGAAAAACACCTTCACACTCCTTTTAAGGAAAATAAATACAGAAGGAAAGCAATAGTGAAGGAGACAACCTGTCCCTACCACAATAAACCTCACAGGGGCATAAGGCAAGGAGTGGGGGAGAAGGGATGGCAAAAACACATGATTAAGTCAGAGCAAGCCCATGGCACCGAGGCCATGCAGCGTACCAGCAGCCCCGAGAAAGAGGGCATCGGATACCTCTCCTGTGTTCCCAAAAGGTATCTCCCAGGCAGGAGTGCGTAGCAATTGCTGCCCAGAGTCACTTTGTGTGAGATGGGTGGCTATATAAATACAATTATATAAATAAAGTTAAATAAATAAACAAAAAGGCCCCTGATGGGATGGTTAGTGCCTGGAGCCCAAGGGTTTTCCAGGCAAGGCATGTGACCATCTCTGCCAGCATTCAATGCAACAGCATTCAAAGCACTCTTACCGGGCAGTCCAAGAGCGTCTCCTGGCAACAGTCCCCGTGTCTCTCACTGATATGCACTATGCAATGAGCCATCAGCACATCTTGGATCAATCCATGCTCTAGAGCAAGGAAAACATCCAGAGAATGTCCTTGTGCTTTCAGATGCCTCAATGCCTGCCCCACCATTGTGCACTCTGCTGTGGAGTGCAGGAGAAAATGGTGGGAAATCATCAACTGCATCTGGAATGCATAGGCCTGGTCTGCCACAACAACAAGGTGATTTGCCAAACCATCAGAGCCCTGGGCTTATAGAAGAAAGACTGCAGCCAACCTAAGAGAAGAAGCTTTAAAACACCTGAATGTTGTAGTAACCTTCAGAACTGCCTGTGTTCACATCCACGAAATGGCCCTTGGCATTCATCACAGCCTGCAGTACTATGCTATGATAGTACTTTCTTCTTGTAAGGCTCTGGGCCACGTTCCTTCAATGTAGGGTTTCAAATAAGTGGAATTAAAGCCACCCCATCAAGTCTAGAGGAAGATCCAACCCTCAGGAAGCCCCCGACTCTTACCCACTTATCCCTCACCTTCATAATACCTATCAAGTAAACCTCATGCAGCACACAAACTATCCTGCAGAACATCTCATATACCATGAATTGCCCACACCACACCAAACCAACATTCATGGGGAAGTATTCAATGTTGAAGCCCACTTGTTTCTCCAAGGTCATAGCCAGCTTTCATTCTGCAGACAGAGCTTAATACATGTTGGTGCCAGGCTGCCACACACTCGCTGTAGCCAAATCTAACTGGGCAAACACTGCATGCGATCCCCAGAAATGTTATAACATTTTATACTTTATAAATATCCAGTAAAATTTCCTTTCTGTGAATGAGTGGACATTTATATTTTATATGTATACGTGTACACACATACACATATGAAGTTAAATTTATGTGTACAAAATGAAGCAAGGTGGGTGCACTCAATTACAATGGTGATAGGTGCACCATTAGAAGACCTGAAGGACTAGGTTGGGAACAGAGCCCTGCAGAAAATCTACAGTATGTGTTTACTAAGAGTCAGCACCAACTTGATGGCATGTAATCAATCAACCAATCAATACAAAGTGAAAGCATCAAAATGCTCATACATGTGGGCACAACAACCAGCTTTAAAATTATTCTATTCTTGCATTTTCCCTGCCTTTCCTGGTTGCAGCTGCTATAGTCTTCTTTCTTAGCAGAATGGTTATAATAGTTGCCTTGCATGCAGAATATCTCTAGTTTGAAACCCAGCGGGTGTTTTTTTAATTACTATTTTTCTTTTTCTCAGTCTACCTACTTTTCTGCTGGGCAGTTGCTGTTTTTTAATAAATAGTGCACTGGTGGACTTGTTACAAAAAAAAAGTCGGTTTTTATTTTATTTATTTTATATTTATATTTCAAATTTGTCACCGCCCATCTCACTGTGGGGTGACTCTTTTATATGTATCCTGGCATGATACAGCAGCTATTGTCCCAGAATTAGTAGCCATAGAAATATATAAATATCCAAATAATTTCAGTCAGGAGGAAGGTTATCGACTGTCATCTGCATGGCGGTTAGTGCTGGCTACAAGGCATTCTGCTTCCTTGAACACAAGCAGCATAAAAGGATGTGACATCTGCTGCCACGTCTAGTTTCAAATCTGCTCCAAAGTTGGCCACACAGCTAGCAAAATGTCGGCACGTATTCCTTCTCTCCTACAGCATTACCCCAAAGTCATTTCAGCAACAGACAACAGCCCTGAAAACCAACCCTCCATGAATACAAAAGTATTTTGTCCCTGCCTTCTTTTGGAATGTTCTTTTGATTTCCCAGTTAAGTCTACAGCTGTGTTTCTTAACCTCAGTAATTTTAAGCTATATGGACTTCAACTCCCAGAATTCCCCAGCCAGCATGGCTGGCTGAGGAATTCTGGGAATCGGAGTCCACACAGCTTAAAGCTGCTGAGGTTGAGAAACATTGGTCCACAGTGTGATCCTGGGATTTCTCAGCAGTCTCCCATCCAACTACTAACCAGCTCCAACCCTGCTTAGCTTTTCAAAATCAGCCAAGCTCAGTGCCAGGATCTGTGAAAAGTGAAATCTTGGGACAGAGGCAATGCTTGGACTGCTGCAGTGGGAACGCTCTGGGTATTCTGTGCATGGAGAATGCAGAGGTGTTCCTGCCTCTGAGTGCTGAATTTGGATTGTCAGCAAATCCAAGGACAGCACAGGAACAGCATCAGCCCCATTAGATAAACCAGACCAGGACATCAACTCCATTGGAAAGCTAAATCTACTTTTAATGAGATGGGCTTTAATAACCAAATGTTGCAAGTCTGGTTGCGCTGAACCTCCTCCTCCTCCTTTAATGAATTAGTGATTCTGCCTGAGTCACTTCCAAATGTTACTACGTTGTTCTATACTGAAAAATGTTTCAGCCTTTTTTGCCTAGGTAACGGTTCCTGCATATTTCCATCAAGGTCATCTTCCTTACTCTCTGCAAAAAGAGGCAGAGTTGTTGGTATCTGGTTTTATATTATGAATAATAATTTATTGGCAAGTACTGTTAAATTATGGATTTGGGGCTCCTCATCTGTTTGCAGTAAAGGCTTTAATCATGTTTTGATTTCTGGAGGGTGCAATTGCAGCTGAGTTCCCACACTGAGGGCCTTGACAGTCAGCTAGACGCTACCATCTGCTATACGTCCTCCTGACAGTAAAACCACAACAAGATTAAATGATACCACAAACTCTGTGTTGCTGAGTTGTTGAGAAATGGGGTGTCCCCACTCTCCTCACTGCCCATCCCCTTCAACTCCTTGGAAGGTGTAAACGTCATACCCTATATATTTGTTTAAAAAGGTTTTTTGCGCTCCTCTGATGAGCTGCTTTAAGCCTTCAGGAGGTCACAAATGAGTGAGAAATAAAATAATAATACACTTTTGACCACAATACATTGGTACGTTCATTTTGCTTGGTGCTCCTTCAGACTTCATGTAATCTCTTCCATAATTGGAAACAAACAACAACAGCCATCAACAACAATTGGAAGAATAGGTAAAACAATTAAACTTGTTTAAAGGAAGCTACAAAGCATCACAATTTATGTTCTCAGTTACTGTTAATTCCAACAGTTAATTCCCTGCTAATTCTGAGGAGGAATTTAGCAATATTCAAAATACACCATCCATTTAGGGAGACTTTACTCAGCCCAGGAGCATCTGACCATTATCTAAAGGTTGCTGGCTTCATTATTTCCAACTAATCTTGCTTAAAGACACCCCTGTGATGCATTCTTAAATGCTTCCATCTTAATCACTTCAAAGCAAATAAGACCAACGGAATGATTTAAAGTCAGAAGCACATCTGAATCGCATGACTGTAGCTCTTGGCTGAGAGGAGGATAAAAGACTTCTGGGAATATTAACAGATTGAAAGCAGGTAGTTTTAGAAGAGGAATACAGATGCTTTACATCAGACAAAAATTAACTCCTGCTCGTCTTGGAAGTGGGAGAAAGATTTAGCCTGTATTATAAAATATTTTACTTAAAGAAAAGATTGGTTGTATTAAGGAAAAAAAAGAGAGAGATAGGATGAGACATTTATCTTATGGCCAATGGTAGAAGTACTTGAAGAAAATGCATTTCATTTTCTTGTTTGAAAAAATTACATTTCTGGGATATATTTTAATTAGATTTTCTACATTTTCTATTGTGAATGCATGTGTTTAATACAATGCCAGTATTCCAGTATTTTGTGCAAATGTATTCCAATATGAGGTTGCAATATTTTATGCTATGTCTACAAGGGAAAAGATGATGAAGTGGAACATGTTGTGTAGTGTTTCTCAAACTTGGCCACTTTAAGATGTGTGGACTTCAACTCCCAGAATTCCCCAGCCAGCAGGCTGGCTGGGGAATTCTGGGAGTTGAAGTCCACACATCTTAAAGTGGCCAAGTTTGAGAAACACTGATTTAATGGGGAAAACTACACTGCTAGGCAAAGGTATCAGTTTCTTCTGTACTCTATGGGGGCCAAAAATTTGGCCTCACATTGGACAAACATTTAATGTCTGTGAATACCTTCTGGCACTGTAAGATTTGTGAATGCTTTGCCAAAAGCTGTTGTCTAAGAACTCTATTTTTGTCTCCCTGAAATGTTATCGTGAGAGTGAAAAATCTTCCTGTTTCCAAATTTCTCCACTGTTGGCATTGTGAACTGCATTTTTTCCTATTGCCCTTTGAATCCAGGGAAGTACATGGCACGTTGTTTGGAGAGATTAGAATAGATGTATGGTTGCCAATTGTGGATATTTCTATTGGTGATTCAGATCTGCATTTTGTGGCTCACATAGCTCATTCACCAAGGCAGAGATGTTGGTGCTCAAGGGGGGGGAGGCAGGGGGGGAGGAAGAGAAGAATATTCAAATGGCATTAAAAGCAAAAGTATTGCCAAAATTATTCTTTTTAATGATATCACGTTGATTATTTAGTGGTATCTCTGCTTATTATTTTTGTTATACTTCTAGTGCAAAATTGCGTGATGCCAACTTTCTTGGTTCCTGGAACTCCTTTGTAGGTGTAAATGTTGCCTTGACCATAAAGTTTCTTTCTTCTAGGGGAACTTCACTTTGCAACATCCTAATAGCTCCTTTAGAAACTGTAGAATTGCAGCCTTTCTTCACTGCACCTGCAGTAAACATGTATTTTCTTTAAGTATGTTAATTCATTTGGTGGATCTATGTGAAATGCAGTGATTTAAATTTCCTACTATGACAGTCTTATCCAAGTCCTTCAGTGTAGAACAAAGTTTCAAAAATTATGTTTGGATTCATACAACAAAGTTAACCAGGTGTCAGCCTTACTAGGTAGACCACACAAGAAACATGACCAGATGAGCTAATTCTACTTTCTTGTAAGGCTACATTAACAGAATCTTGCAAGTCTGAAAATACAATTCTCTCCCCATCTCCTTTACAGCCTGAGAAATTAGGGAGGGTCTTTTCTGAGCCTCTTGCCCCACCCACTATCCAGTGGTGGGCTATGCTGTTCCTTATCTGACTGTTCCCTAGGCACCGTCTCTGGGCCCAGTCTCCCAAGGTCTTTCCCACATACCATTACATCAGGTCATTATCAGAAGTGGTGTGTTGTGGAAGCCAAACAAGCTGGTCAGTACAAGAGCAGTGAGTCCAACCACATTGCCCAACTTAGTTGTGTTGTATGAAACTTAAAATTTATTCAGCTGTGGGATACGGGTCAATTCCTAACTAATCAATACTCCAAAGAAACAAGAGAGAGGTGTGCAGTGTTGAAAACAGAAGAAGCTCTATTAGAAAACACACAGCAACAGACTGCCACCCAAATACTGGCTGTACCGCACAAGCCATAGGCTCTGTTGCCTGCCTGCCAATGGTGAAAGATCCATTAATAAACTACAGGAGCTTACGGGATACCCAGGTAGAATTGGAGGAAGCAGATTGCATTTCTCAAAATGGCTGTCCTTGATCTGTTAGCATAATTGTGTACTGCCAGATCCAGTAGTAAAGAACAACAGGTAGTCCTTGTTTAGCAACCACATTTGGGACCAGCAACTTGGTCGCTAAGCGGAAAATCATGTGGCTGTGCTTATGATTTTACTTCAGCTTTTCTTTTTCCCCACTCACCCTGGCGCTGGGATAATTAGCAAGAAGGAGATTAATGTTTGCATTTACATTCATTGGAGAGGAAGGGATTACAAGAGACTAAGCAGGCACACAATGGGGAATACACATCAAAAGGAATACACTAGCACTGGCTGTTTGCCTAGCACTCTGGTGACTCTGAACCCTGAGCTGCTTAGGAGGCAAACAAAAGCCCAAGGTGTGAAAGTGATTAAAGTCTTGTCAGTTACAGGCAGAGCCAGCTAATTAAGGTCACAGAGTTCAGCTTGTTAACTTGCCCTTAGCACCTTTTGGGGACGCGCTACAGAGAGAAAAGCAGCACAGGAAGAGATTAATTGTTTAAGCAATCTGTCTGCTCTGCGAGGGGGAGGGAAAAAAGAAAAAGAAAAACGGGGCAGGCACAGGACAATACATACTACTGTAATTGACTGTAAAGCGAATACATAACTCAGAGAGAGATGCTGCGAAGGTCATAAATGTGGGCATTGGTCCCAAAGTTACTTTTTCATCACCATTGTAACTTCAAATGGCCACTGCCTGAGGCAGTCATTAAGTGAGGTCTGCCTGTATAACTGAGTTAGTGGTTGATTGGGTTAATTATGATATGTGAATGGCCCTCTGAGTCTTTTACTTTGCCTACATTTCGACCTATCAGCTGAGAATATTAAGGTCACTATTGTAAGTCTTTGTGATCTAGCTGATAACTGGGGGGAACCTGTGCTGGTTATCTGAATTGGTGAACACATTTTAAAATTTTTCACTAGGACTTCAACATGGCATTGCTCTAGGCAACTGGATGAAAGTCTACATTTTATCTTGCTGACCTATTTTTCTGCTACTGAGTAAGAGTATTGCCCTTCAAACTTGGGGGTGGGCTTGAAATGGAAGGTTTTTTTTAGTGTAACCAAAATGGAGCAGAATTCCATGGAGTGAATTTCAGGTGGATTAAAAGACCAAATATGAAGGCTTCACCAGTGTGCATCCTCTCATTTTTAAGCAGATTCAGTGGGGTTTTTTTTGCTGAATCAATAGCAGCCAATTTATTTCCTCTGGTAGATGGCTACATTTCCCTCTATCAAAGCTAGGATCTCATCCTTCAGTTATCTGAGGTTTCTGTAGCAGCAGCCTGCAAAAGCAGGGTCACTACCCAGAGATTGGGGTCAGTTCTTCAAATATCAGGTTACTTATCTTTCTGGGATTTTTTCTACCCTGCCCCCCAAAAATGTTTAGCTGTGTCATTCATCAAGGTCAGGTTGTTTATTAGCATTCATAACTCCTGTCATTCTTGACAGTTAGTTCCTTTGATTGGAGAAAGAAATGTCACACAAGACTTCCAGTGCTCACATATTAGACTCTCTGCAGTAACAGTGCAATTTTCACCTTCAACATACTTCCACTTAGAATTTCTGTGTGGAAATCCTGGCATGCTGGAGGCTGACATGCCCCTTTCTAGCATGTTGGCTTCCAGTTTAATTAACAGAAACTTGGGTTATATGTTTTTCAGAACCTGGTGGGACAGAGAGCCCAGTCCATGCACAGGTTGACCCATATTAGTTATTCTCACTCAATTTATCAGCATGGCAGTTTGTTTTTAGAACTGCAGCAGCAAGTTGCATACAATGAAGCTGGTAATTAGGTTTCACTTATGTGAATGGTAACATGGCCCATAGCATAGTTAAGCTCAACTTTAGAATTAAAGGGGGAAAAGAAAGTGAAGACCTGCTGACATCTGCAGAATCTTTAATTCTTGAAGTGACATTGACCAGAAGAGAAAAATAGAAGTTAAAAAGCAAAGAGAAGCTGGGCAAGCCATTGATCTGTGGATCCCAAGCCTGTAAACTGCCACTCCCCAAAAGTGTCCCCAGCCCCTATTTGGTCACTCACATACTCAGATCATGCCAAACTTTGCTGTTAACAACCAAATTGATTTGAACATTCTGAACAGTTTCATGTCCTGGGATTCTGAGGGTGAGTTCACCTTTTGGGGATCTCAAGGAATGTCTGCTTTAGATTATATGTGACCCTCTAGTGGCTGTATATCTCTTTGCAAAGATTTTAGAATACTTTTTCCTTCAGGGAGTGATCAGCTACCATTATTGGGTTTTTTCACCTCTGAAGGAATTGAGCAGAGCCACCAGTTGGAAGGTATCCGTCAGCCTTATCAGGTAGACCAGACAGGAAACACACCAGATAAGCTAATACTACTTTATTGTAAAGCTACATTAACAGAATCTTGCAAGTCTGAAGGTACAATTCTCTCCCCACCCAGTCTCCTTTTACAGCCTGAGAAACTAGGGAGGGTCTCTTCTGAGCCTCTTGCTCTGCCCACTATCAGCTATGGGCTATGCTCTTTTATCTGACCGTTGCCTAGGCGACGTCTCTTTGCCCCGTCTCCCAAGGTCTTTCCCACATACCATTACCTCATCTTGGACTAATATGGACAGATAGGCTGGCTTTGTCTGCAACTTAGTTTTTCAGTGCCCCACAAACTATCTATCTGAAGCAGTCACTACTTGCTGCACATGGCCATCTTGTATATGCCCCTTCTGAAGCCAGAAAAGTCCAAAAGTATATCCCCCAGCCATACTTGCCCTTGGATAGTTCCTGGAGAGGAACTTCCTTCTTGTCAAATGCTGCATTTTCTTTACATGGTGGATGAAGTTCATGATGGACGAAGTCAGCACTCAGAGAAAGTGGTTCACTTACTTTGCCCCTCTCCATTTCTCCCTTTTTCTCCAACCAAGGAAAGGACAGATTGCTCCTGCCAGAACCCTGAACTTATCACTTGCAGAGAACTTTGGGAGCCAGGCCAATGAGAGACAGCGGTCGCCCACCCTCACCCTGTCCGAAAGTGAATGATTCTATGGATTGCTGGCAGGGAAGAAACAAGAAGCTGTAATATCAGATGGAACATGGAAGGTATCCAGAAAGTGAATGTTTCATAATTCATTTCTGTCTGAGGTGCTGTACAAGGACAGAATGAAACATGGAATCACTTGCCATTTCTCCTAAGTGCTATGATTTATCACCTACCTGTCAGGGAATAATTTGTGAGGCTGTTTAGCTATCATATGGGATGGACTCATGAACACACACATACATAAGGTTGTGTTTTCAGTTCTGATTTATTATGAAATTCCATCATACTGTGGGGGTTTGTCTGTGATGGTGGCTTTTTCTATTCATTTTATATGCTTATATTCTGAAATGTCTATAATTGCTCAGAATGGAGAGGAGCTATTTCAAATTCCCTCTTGCATAAAACTTTGCTTGACTGAGTTCTCATAAATTATCTTCTTTTACATTTTTTTTTTCAGGAAGGTGTCTTATACAATTCTCTGGGTTCACTCAACATACTGTGGCATAAACACACCACAGCAGATAGGTCCATACAATGCACTAAGCCAGAATCAAAGAAGCCATATTTATTTGGTGAATCAGGCCAAAAAGGACAGTGCAACACCCATGGAGAATGTATATAAGGATAGTAATACTTGCATTACTATTCTTACATACATTACTATCCTTATATACATATACACAAGAACAATTAAAATCCACATACGGATTGCATGCTGCTGGAAAATGCACTCGATTGGTTCTTGTTCACATTTTGGGTTCAATACTAATCTCCTAATTTAGTCTCCCTCTGGAAGACGTGAGGGTCCAAGAATGCATGCTAGCTCTTAAATTTTAGAAGATACCTTCTCAGACATTTCTCTTCTGGCTTAAAAGCAAGCTTGTTGAAGTTACATTGGCCAGCATCTACCTGCAAGACTGCTTATGTACTTGAGTTTCATTATGGAAGAAAGGCAAGCAACACCTGAAATAACTTAGAACTTCGCAGATTGGCCTTTATCAGACTTAGGTGGTTAGGGGTTGCTGGCTGCAACTCCCATTCAAAAGCTGTAGTCTAAGAAGTCTATTTTTGTCTCCCTGAAACTTCCAGCCAACATGGTTAATTCCAGCCAAGTTGATAAGTTTATAATCCAGCAACGTATGGTTTGAAAACCAGGGCTAGAACTTGGGGCCATTCAAATGGAATTACTCAAGAGTGCATTTAGGGTAGACAAAGGAAACTGATTGACATGATTCCTTTAAAAGGAGAAATTAGATAAATTCATAATAAGTAAGTAAAATTTATAACCAATTGACTGAGACAACATCTATATGTGCATTTCTCTGGAGTGGGAATGGCAAACTTTGTCAACAGAAGATGTAGCCAGGATGGATATTCCTCTAACCCAGCAGAATTATCATAACATTTAGGGAATAAGCCCAGGGCTCTCTTTAACAGAATGAGCAGGAGAGGACTGACTTGTCACATTACACTCTAACACAGGCTGTGCTCCCAGCATCTGGATGGTGCCAAGAAATAACCATGCTGTTGGAGAACACTTCCGGTGAGGCTGGAGAACTGATGCCCCACACTCTGCAGGAGACATTGCAGATGAAAGGCAGCTGGATGTGGGATCCAGACTCCCAATGAGTCTCTCTGGATAAAAGAGAGATCTTGAGATTACCCTCATGCATTCCAGACAGCTTTTTTTTTTTTTTTGTGAGTCGGCAGCAGAAACTGATGTTTTTGCAGCTGCTTGCAATCAGCTGGGAGTTGCAGAGCCATTAATGTAGCCTTTTAAGGACTTAAAGTTTATCCTAACCTCATATTTTTAATCACCTTGGAGTTTAATTTTTTTACTGCATCTTTAAGATTGAAAAACCTTTGGAACTGTAAGTTGGGCATTCTCTGGGTAAGTCTCTCTTCAATCTGTTTAAAAGGAAATAAAATTACATGTTTCCAGCTTTGTAAGATCTTTATTTTTTGCAATATATAACAAAAGGGGGAGCTATAGTGTTGTTTTTTGGAAAGTTTTTGAATGCTAAGGATTTGAATGAAATTGATTTAAAGAAAGACTTTGATGTTAATTAAAAAGATCCTCTCATGTGGGGAAAAAAATCATGTTTATATTTTGCCTTGATAGTAAAGTTTTGAAGGTTAATCACTAGAGAGCATCAGATGGCTACTTTAAAGGAAATGTTTTATAAGCTGGCTCAAGAAATGTTTGGACTATTTAACCCTATACTGGAACCAAAAGTTGCTATTGAAGAGAACCAAGTTCCTTGGAAGATAACTGAAATAGATTTTAAGGTGGACTTAAAAATTATAACCTATAAGAAAGAAATGAAAATATTGGATTTACAAATGGAATTAGATGATAATGTGAAAATTAAAAAAGATATACAAATAATGTATCAAAAGAGGGATGTGAGTTGCCCGTTTAAATTGGAATATTCGAGACTTACAGGAGTGGCTACGTTGAAATTACATATGGATTTTGATAAAGATGACAAGGATTTCAAGAGAAGAGACAAGGATAATAGAAGAAAGCAGATGTTAGAACTTTATCTATGGGATTCAAGGATTGATGGGAGGCAGAAGAAAAAATACAAAACTGGTTTATTTGATGGTGGTAATAGTTTGTTATTTTTGGTGATGTTTAACAATTACTTTGATTGGATAACTCTTTCTTGGAAATGCCCAATTGGGTGTAATGGATTAGTTTGTAAGATCTATGTTACTATTTTTGATATACAAATAAGGGATTATTATTTAATAATCCCTTATTTGTATATCAAAAATAGTAACATAGATCTTACAAACTAATCCATTACACCCAATTGGGCATTTCCAAGAAAGAGTTATCCAATCAAAGTAATTGTTAAACATCACCAAAAATAACAAACTATTACCACCATCAAATAAACCAGTTTTGTATTTTTTCTTCTGCCTCCCATCAATCCTTGAATCCCATAGATAAAGTTCTAACATCTGCTTTCTTCTATTATCCTTGTCTCTTCTCTTGAAATCCTTGTCATCTTTATCAAAATCCATATGTAATTTCAACGTAGCCACTGATAGCATCACTGAAGCAATGAGCATGAAATTGAGCAAACTCAGGGAGGCAGTGAAAGATAGGAAGGCCTGGCGCAATATGGTTCATGGGGTCACGAAGAGTCGGACACAACTTAACGACTAAACAACAACAACAACAACCACCACCACCTCTGGTTATTAATGGTTAATTTTTAATCTTTTTGTAATGTTTGTTAATTGGGATTAGATATTAAGAGAGGGATTAGGGGGATTATGTTTAAATGGAAAGGGGGACTAAATGCTTATGTCGTTAGTTATGTCTGTTAATCTTTATACCTTTTGTTTAATTAATAAGGAGAGATGAGAATTTAGAGATGGGTCTATAGAGAATGGGGTGAAGTATGGAATGAAGATGTATTTGGTAGTATTTTAAGAGCCAGTGATAAGTTGTTAATGTATATACTTGCTGGGGATGAAGGGGGACGTTTCTTTATTTGGGGGAGGGGAGATTTATTTCTTTTCTCTGCACATTCTTATATTACTTTTTTAATGTAATTGTTTTAAGTTTTTGTATTAGTTTTATCTGTTCTATATAATTGTTAATACAATTATTGAAAAAAAAAAGAAATAATCATGCTATTGCCCTATCCACTGTCTCATGTTGTGCTAGACAGGCTGATGCAGGCAAATATCTGGATCAGAGCCAAGATGTGCTTACAACTAAATAGCACTTTGCCAGTTGAGCACCATGATGTGAGTGTACTTATGATAGAGGAGTTCAGCTTAAAGGAGATTCTGCAGCTGTCTCATATGGCATAGTGGCTGTGGTCAATATTGCTTTGTTTTCCTCTTTTTATTGTACTTGGCAGCTGGAGAATTTTGAGAGAGAGGAAAGCAAACAGATGGTGAGCCCCAAAGATAGAATGCTCTGAGTCACTGCTCATCTAATGCTTCCGTTTACAACCTTCTCAATTTCCCTCTTTTTTCAAGCTGTTTCAAAACAGCTGTAATGATTTCTACCCTTTTATCCTGAAAGGTGCTAATTAAGGCTGTGCACATGCTTTAGATAATACTGCTTTAATTTGGGTCCAGGTCCCAGACCTGTACTTCTGTTCCCCCCACCCCTGAAAACAGCCACCCCAAACAACAGATTTACTTATTTAACTCTCAGCTGCACCAGCTGTTCACCAAGCATCTTTTTGTTATTTATACCAATTCCAAAAGCTCAAAGCAGTTTGTCAGTAGGGTAAGGAAACCTCTTTAAACAAGATAATGAGTATGATATTTACATTTTTCATGGCATTAAAAGTAATGCAATACAGTATTGTAGTTTTACTGTCATGAAGTGAGATATGGGCTTATAGTTGTTCCTCCCTCTGGTGCCAAAATAATTCAAGTGGATTGGGGTCCTGTATTTCTTGACCATGAAATGGAGGATGAGCATTGCTTTTTGCTGCTCTACAAAGTGACTTGCAAGCCAAGTATTGTATTTTGATCCACAGAACCCTACAGCAGCTGGTACTCAGTGTACAACAGGATACTTAGATTATGTAAGTCAATCTGAACAACTTCCAGTATTTGGAGTCAGTTGCTGACTTGGGTTAGTGATTGCGCTATAAGATGAGTGGGGTTGAGAGATTGGCTGGCTTTGCACAATGCAGTAAGCCATAAAGAAGCCAACCACACTGTAGTCTAAATATTCTGCATACTCATCCCATGCAATTAGTTTATGCTTCAATATGTTGTATGAACCCCCAAAATTGGGTTGAGTAAACCATTGTTAAAGTAAGAGTGGTTACTGCGTTATACAAACACAGCCTATCTCTTAGGCTAATAGTCTTGTAGAGGAGATACCACTGAACGAAGAAAGGTGGAATAGATGATGATGATGGAGGAGTGATACAACAAATCTGGCAGGGTGAGCACCTTACAGACTAGCCAGGGAAGAGCAGTATCATTTATGTGGAATGGAAAAGGCTACCAGCCTATCCTTGACCAAATATTCTACCAATATTAGGCACCTGTTGAAAAAGACATCTGGAGAGGAAGATGATCAATTCAAGAAACACACCTGTTTGTAAAGAATGGGAAAAAATCTATCTGTTTTGATAAAATATAAGATAATAAAAGAGCTAACCACTTTATGCATAGACAAGAGGATCTTCAAGAGGTTGTGACAATAAAATACTATTACTTTTGTGTTTATCACATTTAAGAGTGCATGATTTACTGGTGCCAGTGCTCAGGCACTAACATGATAGCAGGGACAGCTGGAAGAAATCATTCTTGTCTTCGTGACTTTTGATGAAAGATGGCATAACAGATGTGACTAGATCTTATGAGCTTTCAAACGAATAATGAAAGCTGGGGGCAGGGGAGGTGGACTTAACAGAAACATGACAACCACATTTTATGCTTTTATTTGGGTTCTGAACGACACCACAGATAAAATACTTCAGTCAAATACAGGAAGAACAGGTTGCTGTGGAGTTCCCCCAGATGCAACAGACAGAGTTAACTTGAAAAAGAAAATCCTGTTAGAATTGTCCATATGAAAACACCATTTGTAAATCTTGGACTTGAACACCAAAGCTCTATCTAGACCAACTATAACTGGATGCAATCCAGGCTACAAGTCATCATCTCCACTGCCCTTATACAGTCTCCATCTGATGGCAACAGGAACATTTGTGGTGACTTGCAATCCAGCCAATGAACTGCTACATTATCTCAAACGTGCTCCTGCCAACAGTCTGTTCACTCTAGTGGAATTTACATTATTACCATCTGAAGAGAGATTGCATTAACAACAGTGCTTGATAGATGGTACTCAAATGTCCTGATCCATAGAGATGTTCTGACTTCCCCCTTCCAATACGAACAAAGAGCTGATTTGGGGGAAAGCCCTTATGTGTGGGAGGTTCTGCATTGCCCACTGGCATCTGTGTACATGACTGGAGAAAGCTGATCTAGATCACACTGGAAGAGTTCTTAAACTCTTCAGCACATAAGCTTTAATGTCTAGACTTAAACACTATTTGTAGGAATCAGCCAGTGTGGAGGGAATCATGGTTCAAAGCAGGTAAGCAATAGAGAAACTAGAAGGGATGAAGTTCTTACAATATCTAGATTCAGTACTGCTACCAAACACATATAAGAACATTTTATAATATATTGTACAAGCTTATACAGCAATATATGTCAATTGGCAACACTGTACAGTTTGAAATCTAAAGTGCGCAGCCCTCAGCCTGAGGTGGAAAAAAAATCAGCAAGATCATTCAAAAGGCAGCACAACTACAGACACAGTTTTATCTCTTTTTCCCTATTTTGCAAGGTTACAATGAGCCACTAGTACGCAAAGTTATATATGTTCAGTCAAATCATATTACATTGCATTTGTATCTTCAAGTATTTTGAGAGAGTGTAAAACAATATTGCTTTACAAACCCAGGTGGCCATGTTGCTTTTAAAGCTAAAACCCAATGTTTAGTTAGGGTTGTAACTGGAAACTGTTCCAGGATGTGAAACTGAGGAATGGCAGATTTCATTTCCTCCAAGATAGCCTTCCCCAACATGGTAGCCTCATGATGTTGTGTAATGCAACATCCATCATCTGAAACCACTGGCCATAATGGCTAAGACTGATGGGGATTGCAGTCCAAACATTTTGAGGGTGTCACATTAAGGAAAACTGCCTAAAGTATAGCTGATCTTGCGTCCATAAAAACTAGATGGACTTTCATTTTGTTTCCCTAAGAGAGGTATATGAACAGTGGATAGAATACTTATTATCATAATCACATATTTGTATTTAAATAGCACTCCATTACATTTTGTAATTCCATAACACTTTATAAGGTAGGCTGGTAGTAGTATTCCCATATGGTTGTTAGGGGCTAAACCTAAGACCTGGTAGCGTGGTTGAGTCCATTTATAACTTATGTTAGAAAAAATCCAAAGCAGAGATTTACTGCTTCATAGTTTAGTCTCTTAGTTGTTATGCTAGGCCAGTTCTGACCTCTAACAGTAGTGTAAATAGTAGTTAGGAAGTGTATAGGAGCTTGGGTGTGGGAAACCAAGCTCAGATAAATGAAGTAAATGTTCTGGACATGTCATTTCCTCATAAGACCACATAGATCTGCTGGGACATTAGCACCCAGCTTCTGAAAGGAGACATGGTCATAGCAGCAGCTATAAATATCACATGGCAAGTATGAGTTATTTCCAACTCTGTGCTGCCTTCAGGGGTCAACAGCATTGGATGTCTTCTCAAGCTCAAGTCTTTGCAAGGGGTCCCACTGCCAATCCATGGAACCTGCTGCTGATCTTTGCTGTTACTTGAACTATAATAAGGTTCCTTACCAGTGGACTGGCCTTTTTAGAACCTGTTATAAGAAAAGATTCATATTTCTTTCAGTAGGTCTGAGAAATATTAGTAATATAAGTAATTATTCTGAAGTGTAATCTTTTTTGGAGAATACTCCAAATGCAACCCTAACTTTACTCTTGGGTAGCAGTCGGAAATGATTGTGCTTCTACTTAGCCAGGCCACATGGGAAATATCACTAGGAATAGCAGCATTTTGTGATTTCACTTTTATTTTCGGTTTGTTTGCTTACAAGTTGCAGACATCTCTTGAGGTTCTGCAGTACTAGACTGGAGATGTACAAGATAAAAGGACATGTAAAACAAACATTTCTTGTTAAGAATTTATGTGGTTTTATGTCTCAAAAGAAGCACTGTTAAACATTTGATGCATTTCATCTAAGGAAAAATAAAATATTTTATTTTTATATTACTATTTGTCCCTGTAGTTTTTAGAACCCATATAAAATAAAAAAATCTATATTTTACAAAATAGGATCTTTTTTAATATATATATTTATATATTTATATATTTCTTTTGTAAAATTAGATGTATTTAAGTACATCTGAATGTTGCATGTAAATTAGAAATTCTGTTCTAATAGAGTAAAAAAAAAGATAAAAGTTTCTTAATTTTAATATGCATTTTTGCATTTTGTTTTTATGCTGCCCCACAATCTGTGGCCATTTGGGAACCATTGTACTATTGGCTATTTTTAACAAAAGGAATCATTTTTACTAATCACACTGATCTTTGGAGGATGGGATTGCGAACATATATGTATGCTTGATATGCAAAAATGCAGCCTTTTGTATACCATCTTCCTGGAAAACAGGTATTTGCAAACTCAGAGGGGAGAAAAATACTTTTTAAAAGGAGCAATGTTCTTGATTTTAAATTGTACTCTACTTTGACGCCACAATATAGAAAGAGAATCACTTTGGAACAAACTACAAATACATTCACCACAGTTTGTGACAACTTAATTGTCTACCTAGAGGTGCTTCAGAAGGATCTGGAAGATTATAGGATTATAAATCTTGCCCAAGGCGTTCTATTTCTTCAATCAGAAAATCGATGTCTTGGTGAGCTGCTGCTGGATTGGAGATAACCATGCGGAAGAAATTGACCTTGTCTCCCAGGGGCTGATAGCTGACCATAGTGGTCCCGTACTCCATCATTCGAGCTTTAATTACTGGTGCCACCTTCAAAGACATAACATGGAAAGCAAATCAATACTGTATAGTTGCTTCCTTCTGAGTCTTCTCTTGACCAAACAAAAGATGGAACTAGTGATGCACTTAGGGAAGGACTTTGGGGTGAGTGTACAACACTATTCAACAGAATGAACAGCTCTTCAAAGTCAATAGAGCTGCTTTTTGAGGTGAATAAATTAATAGATGTTACCATGTCATGGGAACCCACCTCTGTAAAATCACTAAGTCCAGAAGACTTCCTCCCATAACAGTCTAAAATTTAGTACAAAGGTTGGCAATCTTTTAAAATCCTGGACACCATAATTCCACCTCAAGTTAATGGCCTGGAGACTGCCAAGATTTCTGTGAGATTTCAGAAACTTTTGGTGGAATTTCATATGTCAGTGAAAAAAAAAACTCATGAAGTTTCAGGATTTTCATGAGATGTCCAAGTATTTTTAGCATTCTTTTCAAGTTGGGAGGTTCAAGGACTGAGGGGCACCCAGCATCTTTGATAACCAAGTTGCTAATCTCTGCTCTAGATTGTTCTCCAAAACATGTGACTTTGCTTCAGTAACATCTAGCACAGAGGTAGGCAACCTTGTACCCTCTAGAGATTTTAACTTCAGCTCCCATTAATCCCAGGTTGATTATTCAATGGCCAGAGATGAGGAATTATAGGCCAAACATCTGTACAATAAGTACCAGGATATTGATCCTTTCAAGAAAAATTTAACCTGAATCTTCACTGTGAACTTATAAAACTCTGCCTTTGTTCTCCACTGCCACTAATGGGATGGAGAATAATGGAAATATAGTTTATTTCATTTGATAATTAGGAGCTATCCCTATCTTCCATAAACTGTGCAGGCTGATCAATTAACCAGTAAGGGCTTCCTCTCTATTTAGAAGAGATTTGAAGACTCTGAGAGACCACCCAGATACAGTTGGATGTCCTTAAAAATTGCATAGCAGAAATAGACATCTCTCTCTCTCTCTCTCTTCTATTTTTTCTCTTTTTTTTTTTTTACCTTTGAAAGACGATTCATTCTTTCTTCATTATCTTCTGTATTCCGTAAACTGGGAGGCACGTACCAGAAGCAAACATTTGTGTGTTGAGGCTAATGGAAGAACAACAATGCCTTATACTTGAAAAACAGTTTAATTGCAGTGAGCACCATGTTTTCACTTTTCCCTGGGGTCACCTTTCCTATGATTATGATCAGTTGAAGTGTTTTTCTTGTCTATTGACTTTGGTGAAGCACAATAAGAATCACTAGCATTGTAATCAATGCATCTACTAATGTTTCTTGCAACTTATGCTGGGGAAATCCTGCATCACTCCAAGATGCTTTCTTAAGAGGGCAACATCCACATTCAAAACACTTACTCTGGGGCACACAATTCATTATTATATAAGCGTTTGTGGTTCGCTGCCCAGTACATCAGATGCATGTACTCTGTGCCATAGAACTTGCTGTTGTGATCTTGCAGAGGATTAATATGGCTACTCCTCTGGAAACAGTTGGATAGAGCTACAATATAAAAGCATTTATTTATGCATATTGCATTGATGGGCATGAAAGAAAGACTGAAATAATTTACTGCAGGATGACATTTGACTTTTTGAAAGGTAGACTCTTTCTATGAACTTCCACTGCCCTCCCTGACCACAGAATTAGCCCACTGAGTGCCTGGAGAGGCAATCATGGCATAGGGCTTGGTTATCTGAGGGATCGCCTATCTCCAATTATCTCTGTCCACCTGGCATGTTCTGGAGAACCTTTCATGTATAAGTATTGTCATACTTGGATGTGACCATTAATGTTGATTCCTTGTAGTATGAAGATTAATTGACAAACATTCTCATAGCTGACAAGTACCACTATACAGTGGTACCTTGGGTCACGAACTTAACTCGTTCCGCGACTCTGGTAGCGACCCAAATTGGTCGCGACCCAAATCAAATTTTCCCATAAGGTTCAATGTAAATATGGTTAATCTGTTCTGAACCATATATATTTTTAAACCACAAAAATATGACACAAAGTACAGTATGAAGAGAGAGAACACTAACCTTGCTTGAGGTGTGGAGGACAGGAAGGCAGGTGGGGAGGCGGTTATTGTTTGGAGGGAGAGTCCCCCTCCCTACAGGAAGCCATGACCACGTGTGTCAGCAGGAAAATGGCCGCGGATCCTGTTCGTCACCCGATGTGGCGTTCGCGAATGGAAGCAAAATTTTGCGAACAGTGCTGTTCGTGACCCGAATTGGTCGTGAACAGAAGCGTTCGTGACCCGAGGTACCACTGTAGTACCATGTCTCTCATCTGAGTCCATCTAAATAATTTGTGCAGAATACAACTGCTGATGAATAACATTTGAGATCTATCAATAACTAAATAATGAAGGACAGAGTGCTAGGCAAGAACTAGAGAAACCTTAGTTCACACTTCCACTAAGCCACAAAAGTTTGAGATTGTCACATCGTTGTCTTGTCTGTATCTTGGAGTTGTAGGGATAGAACTGAAGGATGGAATATGATGTACACTGCCTTGAACTTCTGAAGGGGTCTTAATGTGTCAAATAATTAACAAGCAAGCATTAATATATTGATAGAAAATCTCCAACACCATGATTTTATGTATGATTACTTGGAAGACAGTCCATTGATTCATTCTCACAGATCACTGTACCTGTATACTGTACAGTACACTGTACACCCAAAACTGTATCTGCTATTCAGATCTACATAAAAACATACCTTTCCATCAAACACCATTTCATAGCCTTCTCTGTTCTTAATTTTGTTATATAAGTATTCTGCAAGTTCCAAGCATTTGTCAATATGTGCTTCAAATCCTATAGTGCCCTGTAGAACAAAGGAAAGAAAAAAATAGCATGAATAGATATACAAGCCACACCATTTAAAAAAAAAAATTGTTTTGGTTGATGCATTAAAATGCAAAGTAAAAGCCCAAAAGAAACTTGAGGTTAAATGTGTCACTACATGTTACGTCTGCTGTTTAAAACTTAACAGTAGCCACAGGGGAAACTCAATTATGTTACTATCAAAGCGTGTGAAATGGAGATATTTAACTCTTTCTTCCCCAATTATGATCCCATTATTATTATTACAAAAGAAATTCCTAGTGCTATCAATAAAATTTCTCACTACCTTAAAATTAATATCAACCTATGGTTATATTTTCTTCAGGGTTGTTGTGGGAAGAATAAAGTTAATCCTGATTCATCCCTATTATAAATCTGACAACTATTTTTAATTCCTTTGAACAACTGTTTCGCTGAACAATAAGAACAAAGCTAAGTGATCATGGGAAAGTTGTAATTATGCATTATTTGTCCAAGATGCTCTTCTACAATGTGCCATGTGTACTGGACATCTTACATTCCTGTCTTTATCATTTCTATAGCTCTACTTTCTCCAATCTAGTTTCCAGTAGTTGTATGACATTACAATTACCATGGCAATAAGTTCATTACATCTGGACATCCCCAGTTTAGAAAAGGCTGCCGTGGTTGATGAAGGAGTAGCAGACTTGCCCCTAAATTACATCTCTCTTCCCTACATAGCATGTCCTGTATGCCATAATTAAGCATACTTGGAGCCAACATATGAAATATAGCTTTTGCAAAGACATTCCCTTTGAATCCATCTAGTGGACAATATCTCTTAAAAGGCAAACACCATTCACACATTTTTTAAAATGCTGAATATATTGATATCTTTTTATTTATTATGTAGTAAGACTTTAAAAGTTGTATTATTAAGAGTTTCTAGAACACCCTGCACAGAATATTAATTAGCATTCTTTATATATATAAATATTTCAGAATGTGTGTGTGTGTACATACATACATATACATACTTGCTTCCTAGGGCTGCGAAAGACTGACTGGCCCAGGGTCACCCAGCTGGCTTCATGCCTAAAGTGGGACTAAAACTCATGGTCTTCCATTTCCTAGCCTGTTGCCTTAAACATTAGAATATGCTATAAAAAGTCACAAGTACCGTATTTTTCCGTCAATAAGACGCCCCCATGTACAAGACGACCCCCACTTTTCCAACCCAAAATTAAGAAAATATTTTAAAGATAGTGCAGAACACATTTTTATTTAGTAATTAGTTAACATTTACCTGATACACTCGGTGGGAGGAGGTCCAAACCGTCTCTCTGCAGCTCTATTTCCATGCTCTTTTGCATAACTGATTACATTCAAGCACGAGTGAAACTGCCGATAGCTTGTCTCTGCAAACAGACTTCCTCTAACTGGTTTGTTCAGCATCAGCTGACGTCAGTTACATAAGGCTTGTGATTGGAGGAAGTCTGTTTGCAGAGATAGTATGGGCAGGTTCACTCGTGATTGGAGGAAGCCTGTTTGCAGAATCGAGCTATTTCACTCGTGATTGGAGGCTAGAAATAGGAGGAAGCCTGTTTGCAGAGATAAAGTATGGGCAGTTTTGCCACCGTGCGGTTCTCTCCTCAGCTGACTTCCTTGAATAAGACGCCCTTCAATTTTTAGTGTAAGGATTTTAGAAAAAAGTATCGTCTTATAGTCGGAAAAATACGGTACTTTTCGTAAGCATATACAGGTGGTCCTTGTTTAACAATTGCTTGTTCAGTGACTGTTTGAACTTGCAATGGTGCTGAACAAGTGGTAGTTATGACTGGTCCTCATACTTACACCAGTCACAGCATCCCCATGGTCATGTGATTGCAGTCCAGGTGCTCAGTGCCTGATCACAATTACAACATCACAGTGTCATGTGATTGCCATTTGCAACCTTTTTTGCTGGCTCCTGACAAGCAAAGTGAATGGGGAAGCTAGCAGTAGGTCACAAATGGTGACCATGTAATGTCCTCACTTACAACCCACGGTGATTTGCTTAACGAGGACAACTGAAAGTGCTGGAATTTCCATCGCTAAGCAGTGCGGTCACATGACATTGTGCTTTGTGACTGCATTGCTTAGCAACAGAAATTCCGGTCCCAATTTCCATCATTAAGTGTTACCTGTATATGCAAAACCTATTTTGGACTAACTGGACCACATTGTATTTGTATAGAAAAGGAATGAGTAAATCATTGTGTTATTGGAAATGCAATGAGAATAATGCTTAATTAAAGCATTAATTTTTGTGGTGCCCTAAAATTATTATATTTTGGGAAAAAATAATTAGACATATTAATTTGACTTTGGGACATGGTTTATTCTTTTGAACTACATACTTATCTCATGGAAACTGACAGCTCGACAACATAAATGGATACTCCCAATCCTTCCTATTATTAAGAAACTTGTCCTTCAACCTTTGAAAGATACATTTATGGCCCCAGTTGCTCAGTGAATTGAAGACCTGATGTTACGTGTGACAATTGTTTACAAACATGGATTACAATGATACAAAATACAAGAATGATTTTGGAAACTATTGTGTAAAAATGTATATATCCAGATACGTACGTGTAAGAGAAGCCCTCGTATACATAATTTTTGTGGTGCTTTCCTTTCTCCCCTTTTTTATTGATTTCTTTTTGGTTCTGTTTCTCTTTTGTTTGATTAAGTTAATAAAGGCAAATAAAACATAAATAATAAATAAAGATGAAGACAGAGCTTTTCTAGACAGCTTTTAGGGCCCGATGCCCTGTACCGTGTTGGGACTTTATTGGTTCTATGGCTATGTTTTCATACTTTATTGTATTTTCTTACTGAGTCTTTTGATTGCAGCGGGATATACATTTGAGTAATAAATAAATAATATAATATAAAGAAATAAAGGAGAGGAAATGCTACACTTTATTTCACTGAGTGCTGGAAGCTGGTGATTGGCAAGGTTGATCCCAGGACAGTGAGCGCTGATTGACTTGTCTTCTCTGAGTTCAGCTATTGGTACCTCAGGCTGAACAACGAGGGGCTGAAGATGCTTTCACCAACACATGGGTGACAACATGCTGAATTGCCTTCGTTAAGTAACTTTGGGGTGGGTTTAACATGTGTTGGGAGTGATTTGCAGATAGAATAGACAGCAGTGCAGCAAAGCTCGCTATAACAAAGGCTACTTATTTATTTATTGCTGTTTACTCTGATGAATCTATTTTTTAGGGAAACCATGCCAGAAAAATTGGAATCATTTTGCAGGAAGAATTTATTTGGCAACCCCTTTCCAAACTGCCAAAGCCATAGTCCTTTGAGATTTCTCCCAAATATGCCCCAGAAAAGAACAGATTTTTAATTAGTTTCTCCACATCAATAATATGCCTATTCCTAATTGCTGCCTAAAGTGGAAGCAGGTGTTCTCATCACAGTTTTGCCACATCTAGTTTTAAGAGTTCCTACAACAAAATCCTTTCTGTTTCCCAAAAGCTTTTAGCTTGATTGCATTAAAGTGTCATAATTACGCTGCCAACTAGCAAGAGCTGGGTGACAGCCACAATTGCATGACATCAAGGGATCTAAGCTTGAAAGTGACACCCAATTTCTTCTTGGTGAAATGTGAATGTATTAGTATTATTGTTTGTTTGTTATTCCCAATATTCTGCTTTTCTCTCTTTCTCACAGAAGTCTTATGTAAGAGATTGCTCAAGTTTACCTCCAAGCTGCAGTGCAGAAAGACTAGGAAGTGTTGCCTAGCAACCAACATCCAAGTTCGACTTGTCCAAAGCACAATGGAGATTGAAGCAAAAATGTCGCCTTCACCAAAACATTTTTTTTTTAAATCACATGTTGGTAGGATAAGGGGAGGAGTAGGCAGAATGGCAACGTCGGAACAGGAATGGTTGAAAATTTAAATAGGAATCAATAGGAGCATTGGCGTGATCATGATCTGTAGCAAGGACTCAATATTTTAGTAGCATGGGTGATGGGCAGGGTGATAATATGACATACATGTAGGAAGACCTACAATTTTCTCTCCCCCCCCAACAACACCTTCTGGCAATTTCTTTCCCATTACTTCTATTTTAGAAGGTACGCTAGAATTGTTGTGTGTTTCCTGTTTTGACATTGCAAAGTTCTTTAAATATTCATGAATGTGGGTACCTTTTTGATCAAATACTTAAATGCATACAATTAATTCTTTGTTAATTTTAATTACTTTAGTTTAAATTTAAATTTTTAATTGAGCTTACTTGGTCAATTCCATCAGATGTAAAAAAAAAACCCTTTTAAACACCACTTCTCCTACACATACAGCTGTATTATGTTTTCAGTGTAGTGTGCCTACAAAAAGTAGCATCATCAGTGTAGCTCCTGTGTAACAAAGGCTCCACTGTAGATCATTCCAAGGAAATTAACACACTTGGTCTTATCTCTGAAGTTCAACCTTATTGCATTTTTGAGACCTCTCATTTGGACTACTGCTAACCCCCCAAACATCATATAAATGCTTACCTTTGCCCGCCACATCAGCCATAGCTTGAAGACGTCAACGTGGCGCCCACATTGCAATGCCTTGTCTCCAGTGTCATAAGAGAGATCGTAGTGCTTATCTTGTTGGAAGAGGTAAGAAGCATGCATTTGATTGCAGCTTTGCATCAGTCCCTTAAAAAGAAGTA
The DNA here is from genome assembly GCA_030867105.1 of Liasis olivaceus. Classification (NCBI taxonomy): domain Eukaryota; kingdom Metazoa; phylum Chordata; class Lepidosauria; order Squamata; family Pythonidae; genus Liasis; species Liasis olivaceus. The sequence continues at coordinate 17,448,713 of CM061351.1, forward strand.
GACATACTCTGTAGAGTTCTGGTTGTTGCAACTTAAAAAGTTACTTGTTGTGTTGGAAAAGGTGCAGAAAAGAGCAGGCAAAATGATCAAGGAGCTGGAGGAACTCTCACAGGGTTTGGAAATTTTAGTTTACGAATAAGGCAAGTACAGGGGTCATGTCAAAAGTGTATAAATTTTATGCAAATCTGGAGAGAGGGATAATTTCTTCTTAATATCAACACCTGGGGGATCATCCAATGAAGACAGGCATGAATAGCTATGTATGGTTTCCGGTCTAGAGAATCTAAGAAGGAGCGTGTTATTGCACTCATGATTTACTTGTGGGTTTCCCACTGGCATCTATTGTGGAAATAGAATTCTGGGCCTTTATCAATTCCACACAATAATTCTTATATTCTTGTGTTGTCTATTCTAAACAGAGTGAGGATCAGATTCACTATAAAGCAGCTTACTATTCTTTTTTGAGCAAACAGGATTTAAACACATCCCTTTTTCCTACTGGGCAGCTACTATGGAGCTTATTCTAATTCTGGGTCCAAAAGTGATTGGACTTTTTTCTAGTTTCAGATATTACCTTCATCACAAATCTGTGTATCTGCTATGTTGCAATGATGAAGAACCAACATATGAAAAGGCAAAAGTTTGAAGGCAACAAGAGATCATTCAAAGTTTCAGAGCAGTGCTTCTCAACCTTGACCATTTTAAGATGTGAGGACTTCAACTCCCAGAATTCCCCAGCCAGACATCTTAAAGTTGAAGTCCATACATCTTAAAGTTGTCAAGGTTGAGAAACATTATTTTAGAGGCTTACCTCTTCTCGAACAAGCAGGGCAGAGCACTGCAGAGGGACCCCCATCATTTTGTGTGGATTCCATGTCACGGAATTTGCTCTGGAACAGAAATCAAACTTTAAAAGGAAGTGAAATGATCAAGGACTGCAATCTCAAAGGCCCAAATACAAAAGAGAATATAAAATGTAATAAGGATTTTTGTAGGGCCAAAGCAATAAGACTGAAAATAAGAAAAGCATTTAAAACAAAAAACAAAAAACAAAAGGTAGATAACATAATTATTTGATGTCACCATCAGGCCTCAGTTCAACTGAATTGGATTTGCACAGACCATATTTTCTGGTATTTAACACAAAAATTAGGGACTTTGTTTTGGAATCTTAGCCAACTATTGCACTAAGAAAATAAGACTTCCCCATTACAGGTAGTCCTTGCTTAATGACTATTCATTTAACAACAATTCAAAGTTATGACAGCCTTGGAAAAAGTGCTTTACAACCTGTACTCGTGCTTACGACCATCACAAACCATCGCACCCCCCTGCAGTCCCGTGATCATGATTTGTGACTTTTTACAATGGTCATAAAGTGAATCACATGATTGTTAAGTGAATCATGTGGTTGTTAAGCAAATTCCATCAAAAACGTCTATTGGGGAAGCTGGATTCACTTTACAACCACGTGATTTACTTTACGGCTGTCATAAAAAATGGTTGTAAAATTGAGTCTGGTCACATGGTGACTCACTTAATGACTGCCCCACTTAATGACCAGTTTTCCAGTCCCTATTGTGGTTGTTAAGCAAGGAATATCTGTATCTGAAACCAGAATATTAATATCATTTATGTATAGCACTTTTCATTTTCCATAATGTATTTATTTTACATATCACATTTATATAGCTGCCCATCTCACACAAAGTGACTCTGGGTGGCATGCAATAATGTATGTCTTCTGATTCACCTTCCACAAATTTTTGGAGGTAATTATTAATTTTGTTTAACAGGAATAAAACTAAGGTTGATAAAACAAGTTGCTACAGTACAATATTTTGGTTTTTGGTTTCACAGATGAGCAGAGAATATATTCCAATTCCACATCCACATCTTCTGTTTTCTTGAGGAGGGAAGTATTTCTGATGACATTTTATATTTGTGCTTCACATTAGTTCTGGAAGGTGGATGAATATTAAATCATTAGGATGTGTGATAATGAATATATACTTTTTGTCTTAGCTTCAATGAGAAGTTTAAAATGGATTCCCACCAGTAAGAGCTGAAATATGTGCAGTTACTGATTTACATGTTACTTCCCATCATACACCATGGTTTCCTGCTATATAAATATAGAGAGTCTCAAACTTGCCTGTATCCCCTTTTCCCTTGAGAAAATAGATTAGAACCTTCCACTTCTGATTTTAAAGACTGAATTCCCCAATGTCTAAACATGGAATACTGGACTTTGTTAAATTATGGTTGGTTAGAATTAGCTAGGATCTGAAAGTTTGGCTTGATTGGCTTAAATCAAACCATATGCCTCCAATATCTTCATTAACATGCAGAAGGAGGAGGAAAGCAAGAACCCAGGATCATCTGAAGGCTGTTCATATGCACCTATATTAGGAAATAGTATGACTGTTATACAGCAAGGTTCCTCAACCTTGGCAACTTTAAGACAGGTGGACTTCAACTCCCAGAATTCCCCAGCCAGCCTGGAAGTTGAAGTTCACCAGTCTTAAAGTTGCCAAGGTTGAGGAACCCTGTTATATAGAATAACTGATTACACACATTAGAGTAAGCTATAATGTGGTTTGCCCATGTGTGGTTTAGCACATTGAGTAAATGCAGCCAATAGTGTTTCAAGCCATAGTTTATGGCTTAAACTATAAATTCAGACAGTTGTAGTTTATCTTGTAAACCATAGTGAAGCAAAACATGCAGTCAACATATTAAACAATATCATTGAAGAATGTCTTGGAAGGATTGGAAGTGTGAATTCAGTGCCACTGACTCTTCAGCAGTTCATGAACCACTAACCGCAAGGGGGCAATAGGGTATAGGTAGAGTATTAAGGATTTACTCTATGTTCTATCTTTGTTACTTTGCCTGGTCTTTGTCTAAGAGATTGCTAAACTCAGAGTCACTTTCTTCTCTCTGAGTCTCCTTCTGATAAGATGCATTTAGGTGCTAGGCTTTTCCTAGAAAGCCAGTTGGTGTAGTGGTTAAGGCATCAGACTAGAACCTGGGAGACTGTGAGTTCTAGTCCAGCCTTAGGCATGAAGCCAGCTGAGTGACCTTGGTCCAGTCTCTCGCTCTCTCAGCACTAGGAAGAAGGCAATGGCAAACACTTCCCATCTTGCCAAAAAAACTGCAGGGACTTGTCCAGGAAGTCACCAGGAGTCAACCCTGACTCAAAGGGACCCTACCAGGAAGGAAGGAAGGAAGGAAGGAGTGTTTTCCTTTAAAAAAAATCCCTTTCTTTTGTAGTTCAAACACCTGCTTCGCTAATTATTGCTCAGATCAGATTCCTGCTCTCAGGACTGCTCAAACAGACACACTGAAATGCTTCTTCCTCCAAGAGGAAGGGATAATGGCTTTCTCTACAAGTAACGTATTGTTGGCTTATAGCTTTCAAAAGATAATACATGCCTATAACACTTTTTTTCCATACATCTTTCCAAAAGAATCATATAACTATAATAATAGTTGGGGAGAGGGGGGAAAGCAAAGAAGGTAAAGCTGAAATTCTGTATACATTTCTGAATATTCACAAGGACCATTGGACTGCATATCTAATTGATAAAATCCAGGTTTTACAGCAACATGAACATACAGAAATCACAATTATTTCTCAAAAAATGGTAAACTAAAGGATAAAATATAATAAGTTTAAAAGGAAAACCTGAAGGTGCAATGTACAGCTCATAAGGAAACAAAAGGGGAGCATTTAATTAATCTGTATGTCAATTTAAATTTTACATTGTCATCATATTTTACTTTGAGTTGCAGTTTTGGCCTTGTGAACTAGTCTTTTGGATAAAAAGGCTGCTTAGAAGCCTTTAAATGAATAATACAATTTTCCTGTAAATATAAATCCTGAAACAAAAAAGAAAAAAGCAGGAAGTACTGAAACAGGAAGTTCTTATATACTTTACATCCTTAGACATTAAGTAATGAAAAACAGAGGCATCGCCAGAAAACTCTTAATTCTGAACACTTTGTGTGCATTTCCGGCACATCTGATCTCCACAGCTGAGACATGCAGGCTGATCATAGTAATATAATACTAATCTTTGCCACTCCACGCATTTGAAAGGAACAGAACCAGAGCAATCTGAACACATAAATGATACAGATTTTCATGAAACAATCTGTGTGTGTCTGTGTGTGTGTTTTAAGCAAAATTCAGGTCCTCTGTCACCTAAATCTGAATTTGCTCCTTTCCTGAACATTCTTTCGTTTCACTTCCATATGAACTTCAGTGTTAAAAAGCCCCAAACCCTTCCTTTTTATGAAAAAGAATGAATAGGTAAAGGGACAATGATATAAAGTAAAACTGTACAAGGATTTTTTATGTTATATAGGCAGGCATGGCAGTGGGAGAGGTTAAGAACTTACAAGATGGAGGCCCCAATCATGCAATCAAAGCCCCACCCCTTTCATCAATGTTGCACATTGATGCATATAAAATGGGAAAGGGCTTTGATCTCGACTGCCCACCATCTGGACTTTTTTTTTTAACACCTCCTGCAGATGCCCCTTTATGTAAGCATTTTAGACCAGACTTCCCTGGTCTCAAGACTTCAAGGGTCTTAGTTCTTACCTAGCATGAGCAAAAGCCGTATTAGATGGAAATTATGGGAATTAATGTTCAAAAGGTTGGAGAACAATAGAAGTGAATATGTGTAGCTCCGGGTTGAACTGTGGAGTCCTTGGGGTTCTCTGAGCTTGGTTGTTTTCTTGCAAACATTTCATTATCCAGCTAGGTAACATCTTCAGTGCTAAAATGGGATGGGGTTTGCTCTCTATTTATATACTGTGGCATGCCCTGCCAGTGTTGTGGGGTGTGTGGGTTTTGTTTTGTTCTATTTCCCCCCTTCTCTGGTAGTTCCACACCCACACCAACACTGGCAGGGCATGCCACAATATATAAACAGAGCAAACCCCATTCCATTCTAGCACTGAAGATGTTACCTAGCTGGGTAATGAAACATTTGCAAGAAAACAACCAAGCTCAGAGAACCCCAAGGACTCCAAAGTTGGAGAACCACTACTAGAAAAAACTTTCCCTAGACAATTATTTCAAACATGAACTAAATTTGTTTGGTTTTCACCAAATTTGAGTTGCAGGAACCTTACTGGTGTCGCAGTAATGTGTGGGAAGTATATAATAATATTGTTATAAGCCATACCTTTCAACACCATTTAATTTCCATTTATGTTTTCTTGACATCAGCAGCCCACCACCCCAGGCTCCCTGGAAAAAGAAGATTATAACTATTAGTTCTATTAAATAATAATGATGATTTCTGAAAACTTATATTTAAATATGTGAATCACTTATCAGCTTTTTGCTTATTTGGGGAAGCAGTTAAACTACGGAAAGGAAATTGCCAAAGGTAGATTTTGATCAGTTTTCCAATAATACTGCTATAATTTGAAGCATATGTTCTGGCGTTGAAACTAGTTTCGATGCCTTTTAAAACAATGCTCATAAATCTTTCAGCACAAAGATCTTCCTCTTGTGTATTGTTAAGTGCCATTGTGCATATAGATGAAGTTGTATTTTTAAAAAAGATAAGTTTGTGGAGGATTGATTTATCTATCACTGTTAAGCATGAAGTCTAAGTAAAACGTCAGAATACTGAGGCAATATATCTTTGCGTATCAAATGACAGAGGCAATAAACAGAAGAGGTTCACCATCTTTAGGGCCTTTCTTTTATCTTTGAGAAACAGAAATCCTTTGAATGTTCTGAAGATTCTATTAAGACGCTTATTTTCACAGGAAGCAGCACAGTCTGGGTGCAGTTAAATCCTTTGCCTTTTCATTATCATCCCCATCAGCAGATTCAGTACTGTAATTGCAATCCACTGCTGGAAGATTTCGTACTCACGTCCACGTGCATCCAGATCTTGTACTTCTTGCAAATATCTGCAATAGCTATCAGCGGATCAAAAGCCCCATATACGGTAGTTCCTGCCGTGGCACTTACTAAAAAAGGAACAAATCCCTACAGGAAAATAAAAACCTGTTTCAGTAGAGATTAATTTCCTTTTCTCTGGCAATGCATAAGAGACCACCTTATGTTATGAGGCAGCCAAGAGATTACTTAACTATTATTGTACTTTATTTGCCATGGCATTGCCTTTTCCAGCAGTAGGGGACAGCAAACTGCCAAAATGACAGAAATGATTCAGTCTTGTTTGCCTAAAACATTCTGTGGGTACATAATAGAGTGTTGGAGGTGCAATCTTAAACTCTCACAGCATTTGGCAGAACCTAATGTAAATGTCTTCAGCCTCCTTGCACATTTCATCTTAACACTGTCAGCATTTCCTCACTGGGGATCTTTTCAGTAACTCAGCTCTTGCTGTATGGACATAACGTTGTGTCAACATAGCAACATGATGCTCTAATTCTTAGTGCTGCCTTATCAGATTAACAAAATGTATTGTCCTCTGTGGTTGGAGGAGAAAATGTTTTGAGGATGCCGATTGGCCGATAAAATGCTATAGATAGAGGCATTACCTGTGAAAATCTACCAGTGACCAGTGGTTGGTCACATGAAACCTCCTTTTAAAAAGGATGAAAGGAAATTCGGTAAAGTTCATGCAGGCTGATTGTGATTAGGCAGAAAAACTGGATATTTTATAGAAGTGATGAGACTTTAACATGCAAACTAGGGGCAAGGTATGGCCAGCACTGTGATCAGTGGGGAACCTGGGTGCCAGGGAGGGGAAAAATGTCAAAAACAGCAGCCATAACCATGTCATTGAAGCACCACTCTTTTTTACATGCATTGTGACACATGGAGTTTTGATTGCATAGTTGTGACTTCCGTCTTGACATTTTTGATACAACATACATACACACGCACACACCCATGGACACTCCTTTCTCCCCATTTTTCTCCAACCCCATTTCATTTACTCTAGCCTCATAAAGACCTCTGAAGAATTCAAATGTTGGCACATTATTCTGGGACATTTGGGGCTGTCTAATAAAAGTAGTGCCTTAATACGGATTTTGAAGGTATTTTGTGCTTTATTTGTGTCTTTGGTTTTGCATAACTTGGAAAAGACCAGATCTAAATATCCAGCACCAAGATCCTACACTAAAAGAAAACTATTTTAGAATGCAGGATGGGATTTCATTCTCTGAGGGAACATCTCCAATATACCGGAAACCTTTTTTTTCTCTTTTGGATGATCTCTTCCCTTTCTCACAATTTTATGGCAGTTAAACTTTAAAAAGTCGACTAAGTATCCATATGCACATAAAAGAGCTATATTTAATTTGTTATATTTATCTAGCTCATGACAGAGCCTTTTTTTTAAGCAAGAGTAATCCAGAGGGTCAGATCCATCAACCTTAGATGGCCATGATGAGAGTTTTAATCCAGCGTATCGGTGAAGACTGAGATATAGCATGAGAAAAGTTATGTAGTTGGAATATCTGAATGGCATTAAATAGAAACTTTAGGTAGGAATTAACTTGCCTTTTGCTTTGCCTCAACAATTCGCCTTTCAAGATCCGATGGAATCATTTTTCCCCTGGAATGAAGAATTAAAATATAATGGATATGGATATCATCACACTAACGACAAAGCGTTATTCAAGTGTCTTATCTGAGATCAGCTATTATTTATGAGAAATTCTCTTTTGCCACTTACAAACTGTCAGAAGCATAAGCTTATCTGCCAGCTTATAAAGCAACACAGTCAGTATTTACATAGCACAGTTAACCTAATTACAGAATTAACTAATTTCCTGAGTTCAGACAATATGTTGAAGAATATCCTAAAATGGCTCAGTTTGCACAATACATGATGCCATACAAAATTAATCAAGGTTAACACTAAGCAAGCTTTGCATATTGTGCAAATGCACATGCTAAGTTTTTACCTGACATAGTTAAACAAATTGTATAATATGTTGTGTTATCATGTTGGCTAAACATCTTGTGCTTATTACTTGCCTGAATTGCAATTGACTGATAACTAGGTTTGAAGTAAAATCTGGCTTTCATTTCATGCATACTCTTGTTTGGAGGTACTCTAATTTTACCAGTGGTGGTTGGGTGGGGAATATCAAAGGGTAGTATATGGAGCTCAGATTTATGAAATGATGAATTTTTTCACTGTTCATTTGGCTTTTAATTTCTTCGTCAAGTATATGAGTCTGAAAGGTACTTGATAAACCCTGGAAGTTTGAATATTAAATTAAAAAAACTTGCAGGCCACAGTATACATAGTTGCTGAGCTGGTATAGTCACTGTACCATGAAACATATTCATATTGACTCCTATAATCAGCTTGGCAGGGGCAGAGAGAGGGAATAAAGATTTTAATAGAATCTGAGCTAGACATTCAGATGAAACAAATTACACAGCTTCCAAGCACTGTACCACTGTAGGATGCAGAGAAATGGAATTTTCAACATAAGGAAAGTGTGTGTGTGTGTGTGTGTGTGTGTGTGTGTGTGTGTGTATTTGAATGTTAATTGCATAAGAAAGAGAGATCAGTACCTTGGACCACACATTAGACAAACATGCTGTTGGGATCCTTATATTAAAACAATATATTTCCTATGTGGTCAGAATCCAAAAATTACGTATAATACGGCCCTTTATTTGAACAAAACAGTACAACTGAGGATTGTGGATCTGATTGGGGCAAATTATAGGGGTGACACAAATATGATTTACATTTTCTTTTACTTATGTCTTTTACTCTATTTTTTAACATATGGTCTTATTACTGTTCTGTATTTCATATTTTGCATTCTGATATGGCCTAATGGCTAATCAATAAAGTATTTTTAAAAATCCACTAATTGCTTAAACCAACGTGCTTAATCTTCCAATCAGTTCTTGGAGCTCATGTACTTGTAATTTTATTTAATTAAAAGATTGCACCATTTTAAATACTGTATACAGCAAGTTGAGTAGAAAGCCATAAGCCATTTTACATAACAGTATATCAGCTGTAGTGTTTTAAACTGAATATTATTTTTATGAAAGTAACATTACAATGGCTGCTTTCGCAGACTATTAAATAGACTGTCCATTACACTGGCTTATCTGAAGATTGTTATCCTCTTACAGAATATAATAATAATACCATCATGTCACTTACAGAACTTTCCAAAGTTGAGGAAAAAAACATATAAAGAATTAGATCTAGATAAGCCATGCTTAGGCCAGGCATGGAAATCAATGGTTCTGAACTGAATTTTAACTGAATTCCTCTGATTTCAGGGAATCTGTCCCAGACATGAAAAGTCTGGATTTAATTCCCCAGCAGTATCCTTGGGAAGAGTCAAGAGAGACATGACTTTTCGTAAGTGCTCTGACCACTGCTGCAATCACCATCTTGATTTTCTTGATCCCTTCCCTGCAGACAACACTGCAACCTCCACTCTACTCTTCCAGTATGTTATCTCAAAATAATTTAGTGGCCATGTTAACCATTGGAATAACACGCTTTTACAAAAAACATACTTAAACTAACTGTTTAGTAAAGAAGAAAACAACAGTTGGAGGCATTGCTGTTCTTCTTGATATCTATAGATTGACTGCTTCTTTGTATGTTTTGCTTACTATATTTTTATAGTTGTCCCATAACCCATGTTCTCTGGGTATCTTATAAACAACACAATATAAACAAGAAATACTGTTAAACCTGAATCACAATTAAATTATGGTCTCTGAACTGAGACACTCAGACTAAAAGAAATGGTATCAAAATAGCCTATAAAATTAGCACCAAGATATCTCTTTCTGGGAAGATTTTCCACAGCTGAGTTGCTACTATCTGAAAAACCTTCTCCCTCATATGTAAGGAGAGTTAAGTCACCTTATTTGCCCAGGGCACTGACAACAGTTCCCTGAAGGCTTGGTAGGTGCAAAGGGATGACAGCGGGTTTTCTGGTATTCAAGCTTTAAGAATTACAGAAACACATGCAGATAATTAATGAGCAGGGGCTGCGGGTAACTGAATTCACAGTACTGGCAACAATTCCTACCTTAAACCACTTTCGGTGGCCATAAGAAGTGCAACAGGACATTAGATCAAATACAGGAAAGTACCATTTCATAATGACAAGTAAATATGGCAATTTAAATATTTCTAAGCCAACTTTCCGGGCAAATGTTCATCCCAAGGCAGCTTATTCAAAAGAAAAAAAATCTGCAGTATTCAAAAACAGGTTGCTTCCTTTTTAAAATATATCTATTGTACCCATAAATGAAACAATTAATGGAAAATTGCCAACTTCTTACAAAAGGATAAACTCTTACGAGATTTTGGCAATCCCACATAAGAATGCTGAAATTGCATGAAATCTCTCAGGATAATTTGTTTGATTTGTGTTAAGAGTGTAGAGCAGCCTGAAAATGGTGCTGACCTTTGACTAAATTGAAGTTCTGCTTACCTTTCATCACACCTGATCAAAATCACACTGTCAGTACCAATTCCTAAGGCTGCTGCTCCCTTCTTCACTGAAAAATGACTCTGAAAAAGTACATGGGTTATTTTGTACATGGAAATAATGTGCCAATATATTTCTCCTGTAAAAATAATGATCTTGCATTTGTTTTCTTTGCAAACTTACGAAATGTCGGGGGTAATTCTTTCAGGGATTTGTAAAAGAATGCAAAATGCAGTCTCACCTGGAAGACCTTAAAGCATTATGATAGAAGCTTTCATAGACTACTGTCCATTTCATCAGATGCATAAAGTGTTGTCCTGAGCTACAGAACAAGCCTAGTCAAGTAGTGGAATCGTAAGTGAACTGCAGAAGATACAGTAATGACAGCAGTTGTTGACAGCACAAACCTTGGGCAGTGGGTAAGCTGAATTCTATTATTTTGTTTCCCTTTGGCCTCACTATTTACAATTCTCCCTCAACCAAATATATATTCATCTGAAACAGTTTTATCAGGAGAAATTGGGGAAACTTAGTCTTTGGCCTTGACAATTTGAGAAAGCATGTGATAGCCCCACTCAAATTCCTGAAAATGGAGGTGGTCACAGATAAGAAGGCTGTGGCCCATCCTCTGTTGTCTCAGACTGACACTGTAATACTTTCTGAATACATCTTTATCTTGCAGACCTACTGTGGTACAGCAACCAAACATCTTAACAATCAATGGCCAATTTTTTGATAGCCATGAGCCATATTTAAAATTTCTAGGTTCCAAGAAACATTGCATGGTCTATTTTTTGCAATTTTTTTCTGAATTGCTTAGATGGGATTGGAGCTTTCTTCTTTTCATTATGTTAAATGTATTTTAGAGTTTATATTATAATTTTCATGTGTTTCCTGACCCAAAACTGTACAGCCAAAATTGATGTGCCTTATTAGGAACTGGGGGCTGCATCAATGGGCTTTAGGGATTGCATGTGGCTCTGGATGTGGGGTGTCAACCCCTAATCTAAAATGGGGGAAACATTTAGGTCTCTCTCCTTTGTGAATAAATCAGAGAGGACCTTGAGCAACCATGTATTGGTGTGTCAGTCCTATAGCTGCACCCTGGCTGGATTCACACAGTATTTTGATTGGGTTAAGAAAACACAATTGCTCTGTCCACATAACATGCTAAGCCCAAACAAATAAATTATATAGCAGCTTAATGGATAGTATGGTTCCCCTAACACGCTGACCTGCAAACTATCCAACTCCAAGACAACCATGGTGTTCAGACCCAGGCCCTGAGTTACCTAGTACAATTGTTTAGAAAATTGATGACTTGATGTAGACAAAGAGTATTGAATTCTAAGTCTTCTTGTTTATACCAATCACACTGCTACAATTGTCCTCACAATGGATTTCATAGGAGTGATATTCAATTGACCTAATCAGTGTTAGGCATCTTGGGCCTTATGAAGCCCCTGAAACTCCTTTCTCATGACTGTCAGATCATCTCTGACCACCACTGTTGAAAATTGGTGGCATGGAGAAGAGAATCATACAGAAACTGTAGTCTAAGCCCTACAAAAAATTCAGAAAAGAAAAAGAAAATCCTGAAATTCCCCTGTCACATTGCCCTCGGAACACAAGAACTTGCTCCAGAAAATCCTAGCCTGACCACTTTGCATCATTACCTCATCTACTGTAGGCCCCAGCCGCTCAAAAGAAGTAGTAAATGCAGCTCTTGAGCATCAAAAGTTTGCCAAGTGCTCATGTAAATGGAGGCTAAATTTCAAATTCTCATTCATCCGCAAAACCTATCAGGTGACTTTCAGTCAGTCATTGTCTTGTCTTTGAGTCTATATGTATATAAAATACAGCTCTGTAAAGGACTTCACTAGATTGAGTAGATCCATGCAACATAACTTCACTATATAATGCATTTCAGAAAGAAGGAGTCATTAGTTATGACATGGGATCCCCTGTGTGGAAAGTAATAAACAAGCATCTAAAGGAAGGATAAATGTTATAGAAAGAAAGAGACTATATTATTAGCAATAGGTAAGACAAGCAAAATGGATAACAGAGAAGCACCTACATGTTCTGAAGTGAAGGCAACCAGCCTTGGAATAGCTGCCATTCCTTTCTCTTTAACTTCTGGGAACATCTTGAAACGTGCAATCAACATAGCATACATGTTAGATATGGCACCACCTGGAGTCCACAGTAACAGACTGTTACTTTTTTTATTCACAATTCACATACAAACTACACTTGTTGTAAGAACCTTTTTCAAAGCAGACGTTTTTATCAGGTCTTAATCCTACTACACGTATTGGAAGCTCTCACTCATTCAGTTTATACCCTGCCACTCATTTGCTGAATTTTGAAGGCAGATAACAAATAGAAGACAAAGCAATATAAATACTGTAAAACCACATTCTACTGTTGCTTGACTCTTGCTTGAATCTATCTCCTCAATGACCCTTTCACTAAACTTCTTAGGAAGAATTTGGAAGATTTAATGCCATTCCTTTTATTTTCCTATCACCTTCCCTTAATCTCTTATCTTGGTGTTCTAGACTTGATGCCTTAGCTCGATATTGAAGGGATAGAGAGTCTGACCTAGGACAACTTATTGTCCTACTTCTACATCTGTATTTCTCATCCTCATTGACTTTAAGGTGTGAGGACTTCTTTCTGGCTAGAGGAATTCTGGGAGTTGAAGTCCACACATCTTAAAGCTGATGAAGTTGAGAAACACTGTTCTAGAGTATACATTCTGTGTTCCTATTCTTCACTGACCAAAGATGAAAGAATATTTTCAATATAGTCATAAAGGACACCGTCTCTCAATGGATCAGCCAGAGTTTCTTTCAGGCAGAGAAGACAGTAACAAAACATTTCTTCTCCAGAACTGAGCTGTAAGAATCCCCAATTTATAGTTATTCAGACACAGATGTGTATTTGTACATTTTGATGATTCATTGTGTGTTTAAACATTTGCAGTACAAAATAGCTTCCATCTTCCATCTTCATTTTGCATTTTGCACTATTTTACATCTGACTCTGGCAAGTAGATTCGGGTTCTGCTTTTAAAAAAAAAGTAAGAACTTTGCTTTCTCCTGCTACATAATTCTTTTAAAAAGATTTCTGTTAGTTGAATCTCTAACCCAACAGCCTAATTTAAACTGGATTCACACTGGAATAAGTCATTGCTTTAAATAATAGTTTGTGGAATAAATCCTAATTGATTCACTTTACATGTTAAGCCAGAGCAAAAGGCCACATTATGGCTTAGTGTAACTGTAATAGCTTTGATAAATTGCTTATATCATTAAACAAACAAAATATGCCTGTTCAGATTCCCTAAAGGAGAACAACATTAGCTTTTCCAATACCCATACTGCTGTCTTCATTGACTAGGCCTACAACAGCCTGACCTCATTATTAATTATTGTGATTTCTTCTATAATTTCTTGTATATAAAAGTGACCAAATATTGCACAGTATGGGACTAAGGGGCAGATATCTCACTTGATTACATGTTCTCAGACTGCCACTCTGATTCTTTATAAAGCAGCACAATTTGCTTAAAGGAGCTTTCTGCAAGAACAGGCAGTAAAGTCTCTGGATTGACATAAATATGCAATCTTTTTTATATACCAGAGAGAATATTAAGGGCAAGGGCTCACTTGAACATGGATGCAAGCTGCTTCTCACATTAGATTGCCTTCAAAAGATGTTGTATGTCATAAGCCTCAATGCACAAAGAAGCATGACTCACCAGGTGAAAAGATTCCATCACCAGCACCTCCTGGCCAACCAATTATTTCTCTCATTTTTCTTAATGTGACATATTCCAACAGTACGAACACAGGAGCAATTTCATACGTGAACCTGGAACATAGCAATATCTGCATCTTATCAACTAATTAAAAGCACTGATGGAATAACCCACTTCCTGCCTTAGATCTTTAAAGCAATTTCTGATGCCCTCCAGATATGCTTGAGACTACAACTCCCAAAATAGCCCTGTCAGAGCAAGAAGAGAAGCCAGCATATCACTGCTTATTTCCTTTAGAGGAATTTCTCCAACAGATAGTTCAATGGGTGTGTTATGTATATACCTTCTTGCTGGTGTATGTAACAAGGCGAACCTTTGAATTGACCAGTCTAAAATCTTGGTGGAAAAACAACCCCAAAGTAAAGTGACCGTATATGACTCTCCCAACTTTCTGTGAACAATTCAGCAATGGAGCCCTTTTTTATTCTATCTTTTCTAGACAGATACAAATTACTCTGTTTTTCCTATTTGCCTCCTTTAAGTTTATCAATTTCATACCCGCTCTTCATGTTTTCACTAGCAATTAAGCTTCTGTTTATCTGTGCAGCTATGCAACCATCGGTGTTTCTATAGAACCATTTTTCAAGCCATGCATGGTAAACACTACCCCTTTTTTTCCCTCTTTCTTTTCTTCTTTCTTAGAAGTATGCAAAATTTGAATGCTAACCTATCTACTGATGTTGGTAATATGAGAGTCCAGTTATTTTGATCTCTGTAAAATCTCTTTGAATATTGTTTTATCTGATTAATTATTGTTCATTAATTATGAATGCAAGTATGTTTGCTAACTGGGTTTTATTCCTTATCACTTATGAATTGAACACAAGTTTTAGTTAATCCTCTCCAAGTCAATGAACCAGAAATAACTATTCCTCAAATAGTGAAAACCTTTATATAACTCTGCTATGTGAGCATTACACCTGAATTAAAATAACCTTTAGACCAGCTCTCATCCATGAACACCCATGAGTTTGCATGCATGCAAAAACAGAGGAACGCTGGCAATGAGGATATTTTTATAGTTGCTAGTTAAAAAAAAAAATATTGTGCATAGACAGCAATATAGTGTACTTTATTTCTGAAAACAATCTAATTTCTGAGTTAATGAAGCTTAAAAGGATCTTATTAGTCAATTTACATACTTACATATTAGTGTTAGCTGTAGAAGTTAGCCAGTCTGCAGCTAATCCAACCATATCCAATCCAGTTGAAAGCTGATTGAAATATCTGGGATGCCCTGCAAAATATCTGAATAAGCTACATTGAAAGAGATATATTTTTATTATATTTCTATCACATTCATACTTCCTGCTGTCCATTTGGCCCATATAATGTCAACCTCTTTGCATTTACTGTATATGGAGTTTATATGGCAAATAGCTTAAGTGATAACTCATTATTTTTAGCTTAAGCAAAGGCTCTTAACAGGGAGACCTTGTGTACAGGAATCATCAGCATTACCATTGTTCAAAATGCCTTGTTCTCTTAGAGAACTAGATGGATCTTTCACGTTTCACAAAAAATAAAATAAAATAAAATCTGATTGAAATTGTATTACAACACAGTTATACAAGGAGTGTCCTCTATCAATCCAGGGGTACTTATTTTCTTTTTAAAAATATATTTATTTTCTCAAACTAGTTAACAACAAAAAGAGGGGAAATTAGATATATAAACAGAGTTAACATAGTAAGATAACACTAACATTTATTCTCTTTCCTTCCTCCCCCCCAAAAAAAGAGAGAGATAGAGGGAAGGAAGGGAGGGAGGCAGGTAGGGAGGCAAAATGTGCTTGAAATTTATCTCATGAACAAAATTTGAACAAATTGCCCAAAAGACTTCTTCCTTGCCTCTTTGTCAGAACAAAACATCAACATTCAAATGTTGATAGACCACATATAACAGTCATTCATTCCTACAAATCAGCACAAAAACTTTGTCCTTATATAATCACAATTTTTGGCCATCTTGCATGCGCCGTTCTTGATATTCTAATAGATTCCAAATGCTGGAGATAGAGCCAGCAGAACATAGACCTTCTTAATGAGCAATGTACAATCTTAGAGCAACTCTAAGCCACAAAACAGGAGGGATATACATCTAAATAAATACATTCTGAAGAGAGAGACTGCCTCCATCTGGTGCTCCATCCATCCCACCTTTGCCCTCCAGCAATCATTTCTCATTAGCTTTTGGGAGGGACCAGCTCTAAGGTGTTTCCATTCAAGCTGATCACTGGGAGAATTTCCAGCTATCAGAAATGGACCCTGAGTTTGCTTCCTTTTCTTATTCTTTTTCCTGATACACAGGTCTATGTGTTGCTTGTGAAAACAGGGCAGCAGTACTTGAAATGCGTAAATATGATCTTGCTGATCTTATTGAGGGGAGAACTGGACTGAATTTGACATCACCAATCTGTTTCTCCTTGTACCCTATTGACCCAGTATAACTGTGAATTCTAAAGAGTAATTAGGATAACTTTCTGCATATTGGGAAAATAACTCTAAAAATATGCCTTGAGTCCTCCAAAAGCTAATGATCTTAAATTCATTTCTAGACAGTGGGATTTGCCTAACAAAAATCTATTTGATTTGGCCCTATAAGTCTCACTTATTTTTTTCCCCTCTTAATTAAAAATACTTCTGTGAAGCAGCTTTCATCAACTTAGTGCCCTCCAGATGTGTTGGACTCTCCCAAAATGTTTAGCCAGCAAGGTTGAAGGGCATTCTGGGAGTTGAAGTCTAACATAGCTGGAAAACTCCAGGTAGGAAAAGGTATTCTAAAAGATGCTCAAATTCCCACTGCTAGGAAAGGATAAATATGTGAATTATTTGGATTTGTTTCTAGCCCTTTCCTACAACAGGTTAACATATGTACATTACTTCAGGTTGTTCTAAAGTACAGCAGATCTGGAATTCTGCTCTGTAGGATTCTTTGCACAGTAGTTAATCTAGATCTGAACAAGGAAAAAATATTTCAGCTGTATTCACAGGACATGTGATTGCAAGCAAATTACAGCTGGTTTAATTTGCCCAGCAAGTAGAATGATAAACATGGCTCAGAAACTATAACGGCTAGATTCACACAATGCTCTAAGCAGGACCACCACAGGGATTTGCACCTCCTGAGGCTACAACTTTTAGTAGCTAGACAACTTCTAGATATCACCAAAGAGAGAGTGTTTGGCTCTCTATTGACATATAGGGGTCATCTGGATTTTGCTGCCCAGATAAAGTAGAGTAGTCCTATTCTAAACCACAAAACAGACAACAGTGTGTCTTAGCATGTTCCATGAAAGCTGGCTTCTGCAACCACAGAACAGTGGTTTAAGTACAGCTGAAGAAAAACTGAAATAAAGATTGTTTTATCTGCAGTTCCCTTTTATCTTTAAAATGAATTCAACAGTGACTTGTAGAAATCTTTATTCATATACCTCTTGTTATCAATTAATGCTATATTTCAGAATCAGAAGCACAAGCCAGTGTACTAGCTGAATAGTTAGTCATGGTTTATCATAACCCATATGATTAATAGCTAATGATGATAAGAGACAAGGCAAAATGAGGAAATGGAATGAAAGGGCTGAAGATATGAATTTCTCAGACAGCTGAAAACTATATTACTTTTTCCTGGACAGAACATACAATAATAAATCATCAAATTTCCTGGTAATTGTGATTTTTAAAGAAAGCTGATGGAAATTATCATCATTGCTGTGTCAAAATGATACATGGGAAAAATCCTAGAGATTGATTAGTTCATTTATATGGTTTATTTCACTGGCTTATATTTTCTAAACAGTTTGAAGATCTTTAGTAAATTATTTGGAGCTACCTTTTCATACATAAAGAAAAGTTTCCTGAAGTTGCTAGAACAGTTAAAACACACATGCGTGTGTGTACACATTCGGCAGTTGTGTGTTTAGTCCTGTCTCAGATTCAGGACCAGCACAAGAGAAGATTAACAGCTGCTTCATCAGCATTTGATTTTGAAATCAAGCTCAAGACAGCTCCTCGTAAGATATATAACAACTCTATCTGCAAGTGAAGCAGGAGGTACAGCAAGGCTATTAAAAATGGCATATAGAAACTGAAAATAAAATTATCTGCTTCTAGCAGTCTTACATCAATCACATGCATATCATAAAGAGTTCAGCACTGAAAGGTGTTTTGCTGTCATCCACAGAGTGACACACAAAAGCTGAACAGTGAAGCTGTGTGGGTGAAACTAAAGGAGGGAGTGGAAGGTTGAAGGGGGCATCAAAACCAATTATTCTTTTAGATATGGAATCAAAGCCTAGCCTTCTGTTACTTTAGCTTAAAATTATGATGACTGTTTTGGAAAAGCAAACTCTAAGGTTTGACTTAAATTTCCCTGGTTTTTACCCCTGTTATTTTTTACACTTTTAGCCTGTCTTTCTCCAAGGACAGCACTGTAGGTTGCCATGCATCTGTTTCATCCTTACAGAATGATCCAACGAGTAGAATCAAGGGAGAGAGGACAATTAGGGCAAGGGCACGCAGCAGGTCTATGGCTAAAGGAGAATGTAAATCTGGGCTTCTCAGTATGCTAATGAAGGCCTGAGGGTTTTTTTTTTCATTCCAAGAATTACATTTCCTTGTAGATCATCTTCCAGAAACTGCAAGTGGCCAAAGCCTGAAGTAGACAATGTCTGTGTCCCAGATACACTGTTGGTTTACACTTTCAGTGTCCACATATAAGCTTACCTATTTTTTTGGCTGCTGCAGAAGGCAGACCAAAATCAATTTCAGTCTGGTTGTATATGCTCATAGACTTTACCTAGAGCACAAGTTATTGGTTCTGAATTCCTGATATAAACTGGAATTTTATGCTGTCTGTCTCCATCACCTACATTAGGGTTTGGATGCAATAAATCTGCAGTCCTACAAGCCAATTTTGCTACACTTAGCCACTGCTTGCCTTCATTGATTGTTTATTAGTTTATTGCCTGGTACCAAAATGGGAATTGAGATTTAATTTTAATTTTTAATTAATTTTAAAATTAATTAAAATTAATTTTAATTTTTTTTTTTTGCACTGAAGTCAAATTCCTTGTATGTCTCATACTTGGCCAATAAAGTATTCTTTCTATCTATCTATCTATCTATCTATCTATCTATCTATCTATCTATCTATCTATCTATTGCATTTGGAAAGCACCAGGATGGGACAAGCTGCATTAAATCTGTACTAAATTACTAGAAGTGAGCTCTGTGGCAAAACACATGCCATGTGCACCTGCAATCCTAACAAATTCCATCCCTAACCTATTTTTATTTGATGTTTTCCTATTATTATACACCCTCCGTTCCACCAAAAATGATGTTCAGAGTGGACTGATCTTGAAACATCTCCAAAAAATCCATATATGAGGATTAACCCAATGGTGATGTTTTGCTTAGAGAGATCTTCCTCTGCACTGAGGAAGAAGAGGAAAATAAGGAGTATTTGAAAGGAGAGACTTCCAAGTGAATGAGGTTCCATCTAGCCTCTAGGTTCATTTCAGTGTTCTAAATGGAACCACATCTTGTCAAATAAAAAATCAGCCACAAGTGGATTGTTAAGCCCTGCTAATATGAAAGCACACTTTTTTCTTGGAATCTCAGGTGCCATTCTTAGGCAGAAGTTGTCTTCCTGGTGGACTGAGGCAAGTAGAAGATGACACTGTGTGTTCCTCCCATTGAGAAAAGGTTAATGGTCCATACTTACAATGGGGCAACCTAATTGTGTGGATCAGATCTTAGTGAGTCCTTTGCACTGTTAGAGTGTATTTTTCTCCCACTGAATTATGCTACCTTAATATTGCTCCTAGTGAGTCCTCCCCTGTCTCTGCATCTCCCCAGCCTATAATAACAGCAGGACCATAAAATGGTAATTTTTAGTGGAGGTATGGCAGGCGATTTAAATAAATAAATTTAGTAAAAGGCTGAAGGCTGACCTCAGTACTAGTGGGCACTCTAGAAAGTCAAAGTCAGGAAAATTGCCCAAGAAGAAATCATCACATCAAGTCCAGATTTCTACTTTGGCAAGATGTCATTCTCACATTTCACACATAATTTATAGAATCCAGATTACACACATCTATTTATTTATTATAACAATTTTATATACCTGCCATCTCACAGTTGTGACTTTATGAAAAAAGAATGTAGGTGCAAACTAGATATATTATGTTAAGATGGCTGCATGCTGTAGACCAGCCAGTCCCAACATGGTGCTGTGAAGACGTGATGAAGCTATACCTCCCATAATGTCGTTGACTACCTAAGTTAAGGATTCTGAGAACTGTATCTCTAATTCATAAACTTCTAGGTGAGGCATTTGACTTCCTTAAATGTAGTTGGCAATTAGACTGCGGTCACAAAATTACAGGAAGAAGTAGTAAACTAGTAAGGCTTTTGAAGTCTTTGAATGAGGTGCTTCAAACACACAGTTGCTTCAGAAACTGTGCTGCTTTCAAAGGCTTTGCACAGCTCTCAAAGCAAGGACACAAATTTGCATTACTCCTTTTTCATCATTTGTAATTTTTCATTTGTAATAGACTTGCAGCCCAACCCAAAGAACAAGTTTACAGTCTGTATTATAAATATTTATAAATAATTGATTTTATTTGCAAGAGGAAGGAATATAAAGGTATTTAAATATACAAATAGGATAATCTTTAATACAAAATATCAATATAATGAAATTCCAAAAAGTAGGAGAGTAGAACTACATCGTGAGATTATCCAATTTATAAAGATTTCTCTTTTTTGGGTGAAGATTGATGCATTTGTATATTAAATTTCATTCTGTTATTTTCAACTCATTTCTCTATTCCATTAAGGTGGTTTTGAACTTGCTTTTGTCTTTTAAAATTATTAACTGTTCCACCCCATTTTGAATCATCTGCAAAGTTGGTAAGCATTCTCTTTACCTTTTCATCAAAATCTCTGAAGATCCACTTAATCATTGCCATTTGTTTATTTATTCATTGAATTTCTAGGCCACTCTACTCTAGGACAACTCTGGGTGGTTTCACAATGAAAGAACAGATAGACATGATGTCATATAAAAAACAATTGCCTAGAGGGAATAAATCTAAAAACATCCCACCACCCAATTGATAGTAGTCCAACCACACACTGACTCAAGACCAGGGGAAGAGTCAGATTTGTAACAAGGCAGGTAGGGTGGGGATCACCCATCCCATACTCAATTAACTTGGTAACAGAAAAGCCATTTGGTACTTTGTCAAATGCCTTGTGGAAGTCAAGATATATTACGTCCACAACATTCTTACAGTCTACTAAGAAAGATACCTAATCAAAACAATGAAATCAGATTGGTCTGACATGAGTTCTTGACAAATCCTTGCTGACTTCTAATCATCACTGCATTATTTTCAAGATAAGGAAGCAGTTTATCATCTGCTCTAAAGATAGCGCTAACAGGTCTGAAGTTCTCTGCATCCTCCTCTTCCTCCATTCTGGTAGGAATAATAGTCATGGTCTTTCTGGCCCTTCATTCTTTTCCTGGTTATGTTTCTGCCATACTTGAGCTAGAACCCTGCTCCTTCAGCTAGTTCTTTTCAACTGCCCAGCAAAACACAGAGAAGACTGAGGTAACTAGCCCTTTCTTTGTTACCTCTTAGTAGTTTGCCATCTTCGTGCTACCAGATTTTCTCTTCCTTTTATTTTGAATATATCTTATCAATATATTTATTAGCATCCTTTACCATCTGAGCTCTACACTTTCACTACAAATCCAGGCTATCTGTTCATATTCTTCCTTGATGTTCTGCATCTCTTTCTACCTCCAGGTACCCTATTTTATTTTTAGATTTTCATGAAGCTTTTTCTGAAACTACTTTGGCTTCTTCTGCTACTTTTTTTCTTTGCTGGAATTATATGTGTGCATGTATGTACAAGTACAGTATATGTATACACGTTTATGGTCATGGAACTTTCATTTATCTTTCTCACTAGCTTCCCCCACCATGAAATCCATCTTTTTACTGTTTTGAGTTCATTAACACCTGCTTTATTTAAATCTGAGGTGTCCATTTGAATACAGTCAGCTTGAATTTCCTTTACGATCAGGAATTTCAGAATAATATGGCTGCTTTCCCCCTAAATTACCACTATTTCCACTTCCTCAATGAAGTCTTCCCTCTTGGTTAGCTGATCTTCTTCTGCTTTCCACCACTCTTCGAAGAAGAAAGTTGGCAGCAATATAAGCCGGGAATTTCTGGTAGGGCCATGCTTGACTCTGTTTGTCCTTATCATTCCTTGTGCCTTGTACAAAGATTTGCAACCTTACCTTCTTCTAGGTTAAGTGGTGAGCAACCATGAGACATCAACAATGGAACTGTTTTTATTCCTTTCTTTTTGCTCTCAACCTACTTCCTAGAGTTTCAAAGTCTGAAGTGATTTGGTTGTAACTATTTTTGCTAGGAGCATTTGACTCCACACTGAGGAGCAAATCTGATGAATCTTGGAAGTTCCTCTGTCACATCCCTAATCTATGCTTCTGGGAGATAGTACACTTCACAAAAGAAAAGTCTGGTTGACACACATTTATTTTCTATTCCTTGAAGTTTTTTTGGGGGGGGGGTTGGTACCTTCAAGCCAGTCTTGATGCCTGGCAACTGCCTGGACAAGTCCCTGTAGTTTTCTTGGCAAGATTTCAGAAGCAGCTTTCCATTACCTCCTTCCTAGGGCTGAGAGAGAGTGACTGGCCCAAGGTCACCCCGCTGGCTTTGTGCCCAAGACAGGACTAGAACTCACAGTCTCCTGGTTTCTAGCCTGGTGCCTTAAGCACTACACCAAACTGGCTCTCAAATTCCTTGTAGTAGGGAGTCACTACTACAGTTCTCTTCTTTGTAGCTATCCCTTATGTTGTTTAGGATTCCTGGTTTCTTTCCATGGAACTTGTCATTTTTGCAAGATCCTGAAAGCTATTTATGTCTTAAGGGATTCACTCCTGGGCATTCCTTTTCAAAAAGTATATGCCTATAAGTTCCATAGATTTTCTCCCAGGTAACTGTATATAATGAATTGCAGCCTAAATGGACAAGGAGAAATAATTCATTTTCTTTTATTATATCTCTGGTTTTGGTATTTATTCCCATCCGATTGCTTCAGCCAACAACTGTGGATTTATTCATTGATTGCAACATACCAATTCAGTCTCCTAAATGCTGGCTTTGCCTCCACAACACTTTAAACCACAAACTACACTACACTTTAGCCAGACATTTTGTGCAAACCCAGAGTTTGTGGCTGGTTTGTAGTTCACTGCATCCTGGGAAACAAGAAAGCAGGGTTCAGTTAACCATGTGTGAACAGGGACATTATTAGCTAGCTGGATACCAAACAGCAGCAGTAGATACATAGATAGATAGATAGATAGATAGATAGATAGATAGATAGATAGATAGATATAGATATGCATAGCCTCTGTTATTTACTGTATTTCATTATTTCACAAAGGCAACTCTGAATTTAGCCCATTCCTCAGCAGCTCCAGCCTAGCTAGCCTCTGATTGCCAGGCATGGCTGAAAGGGTGGGAAGGTGCTACTATGCTATGGAGTCTCCTTCAAGTTGAGCTTAAACTTCTGGTGACATTCATGACATTTTCTTAGGAGGAATATGGAATCGGACTGTCATTGCCTTTTTCAGGAGATTTTAATGACTTCCTAGTCCAGTCTACAGATCTGGGCTATCCTGTTTGTTGCCCATCCAAGTACTAACCAGGCCTGACCCTGCTTAGCTTTCCAGAATCACCCAGGTATTATGAACTAAGCATTATACCTTAGGTACACCTAAACTCTCTGGATTTAGTCCTGGAGAACAAACTACACCAGTCTTTCCCAATCAGATGCTCTCCAAATGATTTTTGTGGCAATATCCAACTTGGTTGAAACATGGGAATGCTAGGAGTTGTAGTCCAACACATTTGACAAGACTAGAATCTGGAGTGATACATTTCTGCACTGTGGTCCTTTCTTCTGGGGGTTTTCTCTTTTGCATGTTTCCTTCTGCTCAAAAAAACATGTAATTTTTTTTCCCAATAAAGAAGCACATGAAGACAACCCCAACCCAAACTCACTTCTCTGCTAGAAGGGCTAAGTTGAGATACATTTACAACAACAACAATATTGCTCTGAAAGCGTAAAGTTTGAAGCAGCAAATTCTATTAGTGTCTGCCTTCTGTATAGAATGGCTGAAAGCCAGTCATGTGTTGCACACAGTTCTATGCAAAACGCCGTATTTTTAACGCACCATCATCTCTCTTCCGTTGGCCATGGAGGCCAAGCATTCCCACATACATTGCCACGTGACCGTCACCGGGTGACACTCCAACACATGGAACGCTATGTTCCCACAACAAACATGCTAAGCCAGAAGTGTTTAACCACGGCTTGCTGGATGAAGCACAACTGGTTGCGTAAGCATTCACACCATTAACTGAACTTCGAGCAAAGCACATTTGGTCTTTGATCGAATCGGTGAGAAACACCCCGAGCGGAAAATCTTCTCCCCAACCGTCTTTTCCTGATCTCGCAGCCTTTCCTCCCCCGCTCCCCCAACCTGTCCCTTCTCGGGCAGAATCCAAACGGCGCGTTACGATTTCCTCCTCCCGCCGCAACAGAACTCTAAGAGGCTTCTTTGGAAGCGCCGCGCAACGGGGCTGACGGGAACGGAGGGGCGGGCAGGGCAGGGCTGGCTGGCTGGCTAGCTGGCGGCGCGTGAGCTTCTGTGTTGCGGGAGATGCAGGTCCAAGAACGGCCCCTATAAAAAATCCCAATTTTTGCAGCCCAGCTCGGGTAGCCCCCAGATCCCCTTCCGTGGGCAGAGGCGATAGAAACCCAGTCACCCAAGGGGTTGCTCATGCGGGATGTTAGCTAGAAGCTGCTTTGCTGGTGACGTGGAGCGGTTTCCGCTACTGAACAAGCAAATAAAAGCCGACGAATCCAACCAAGATGCGCAGTGACTGGCTTCGCACGACCTCTGGTGAAGAAGGGCAAGGCCGTCAGTCGTACGACTTGTCAAGCCAAGGACGCCACACTATGGCTGAGATGAAGGTGGCTTCAGGCAACACGCTAAAATAGCGCGCTTTGTTTTGGTTCCGGAAGGCAAACAGGATCGAGCCTGGTTTGTACATGGATGCAATCGCTAGGAAACTCAAGGACTATACGATGAGCTGAAAAGCCGAAAAACAATCCCCTGAAACGCAACGGAAGCACATCCCTGCCAGGAAAACTGCATGGACGTGTTCATGTAGTCGCTAGGAATTAGTCCAACTCAAGGGAGTCTTTACATTAAAATAAAGCCAAAACAACAGCAATGGCTAAGAGAAGGTTGTCAGGCACGTCCACGAGCTTCATTAGACAAAGAAAAGAGGAGAGAAAAAAGGGGGGCAACCCCCTGATGGATGCCCTCTTGACCCTTATTGGTTATTAATCCAAACCAGATTAATTTTGCTCAGCCTTGCACCTTCCAGAAGTGCTGGACCTCAACTCCCAAAATTCCTTGTCATTATGATCATGGGAGCTGTGATCAACTTCAACACAGCTGCAGGGTACCAGGCTGAGCAAAGCTGAACTAAACAATTCTCACATTCAAAGAAGCATCTGAGCATACTTGCAGATTTGTTGCCTCCAATTTGCATAGCAATAAATCATAAATAGCATTTTAGACACCCCAGTTCTTCTTCTGTTAATGGACATCTGTGCACCTGTGATTGCCAGCAATATAGAAAACCTTTTAAATCCAAAGACATGGTATTTGCAGATAAGGGGTTTTCCAGGAAAACGGACTGCAAGAGATCCAAAGATCATTGAGTATTCTGAACCATGCTTTAGCATCAGGTACTGCAGAAACTTCATAGTTTTTTGTGGTTCAGTGTGTGGCAAAAACATCTAGAATACTGGATTAATTGCAAAACCATGGTTCATTTAACCACAGGTAAACCTGTAGCAATGCAGCCCCACATGTATAATCATAGCTTGTTGATTAAGCCATGTGCTAACCCTAGCCCTGTCTCATTTCTGTAGCAGAATAGAGCTTGGCAATTGGGTTAGCAAAACTTATACCAGTGTATTTTTCTGTGGCTCAAGGAGTATCAGACAGCATTATTCTATGGTTGTCTGATTCTTATTCTAGCCAGGTAAATGGGGAAAACCCTTGGGTTTCAAAAAATTTAAATAACAATATTTATGTCATTCATTCCCTCTTTCATAGTTTAGTTCAGCCTTTGCCAGCCTGCTGCCTTCCAATTGTCCTGGGTTTCAGCTCCCAGTATGTGCATCTGGTTCTTCTGAAGTCTAGTAAATCTGGAAGGTTGAAGGAAATTTAGCTGATTTCTGATCTAACTTATAGGCCAGTTTGGGCACTGTCCAGATGTGTGGCCTCCAACTCCTGGAATTCTCAGCAATTGTCATGCTGACTGGAAGATTCTGGGAACTGAAGTCCATCCACTGGAGGATGTTCAATTGGAGAAGACTGTATTACCCACAAACAGCAAGCAAATCACATGGTGCAGTAAAATGTGTGATGCCCATCAACTGGATCAGTAACCTATTGATCATTTGAGTAATTGCCCCTGTATTTTTATAGCTGCATTTTCTTATGTGTGACTGAGTGTTGGATGAAATAATACTTTGTACTTTCCTTTAAGGAAGGAATGCAGAATAGGTTCCTCCTGCTGCAAGTTGGATATCTGTCTTTGTGAAATGCACTAGCTGTATTATTCACATGAGAAATGAACAACAGTTGCAACCCTCAAAAACCACTCCTATGGATGTGATTAATGGATCTTTTAATGTGTCAGCTTATATGTGTTTGTGGGTGTGGATATTTGCATGCATGTGCATGCATACATCTCTCAGTGAAATATCTGCATGAATGAGTGAGACTTAGAGACCTGGATAGACATCTTTCTCCTCCTTTCCCAATACCACTCCAGCTCTTTTCTTCTGGTCAGCTCCTGCAAAGCTCTTCCTGCAGGGAGGAAGGAAGACTGAACTTCAGGTGGCCTTCTTGCCTCTAACATCCTTCTGTAGCCAGCTGGGGATGTTTTCTTGGACAGTCTTGTGAGCTGGACCAACTTAGTTTTTAAACATTATTCATGTGTCCCCATTCTGGATTTCCAATTCCTCTGAGCTGAACTGATTCAGACACCTATCCTGCCTTTGACTGGCTTAGTTGCTCTGAATGGGCCTCATTGTGCCACCTTCAGCCAGCCTCTTGAAAGAATCCTTGGAAGAGAAGGACCACTCCAGCAGGTTGGACAAGCACTGGAGTGTTGAGGGACTCAAAAACATGGAAATGGCCTCAGAAATCACGCTGCTTTGACTTCTTTTGTTTTGCTTCATTTATTCCAGGGAGCTTGGTGCTGCTCTTCCCTTGGATGTGCTGCCTGTGTATCTTGGTTCATTTCCTGACCAGTGATTTCCAGCATCTAGGACATTCCTTTGGGTGGGGGTGGGGGCATAAAAGGGAAGGTGAGGTTCCCTGTTCTCAGCTTTGCTTACAGTGGATGCTTTCCCCAGTGCTGGTTCTGATCTCTCCTGATTTCTCTACCTTGGAAATGATGAGTTCTGATTTGGGTCCTCAATAGAACTGAAACACATCAAGGTCCTCTTTCACTTCTTGGAGTGAGCTGCAGAAAGTCTATCTGCAAAAAACTATGCAAATGTGCTTTGGTCCTCAGAACTGTATGCCACAATAAATCTGTTGTTTTTTTATCTCAGTGCAGGAAGACTAGCTCCCTGAATTCTCAGCCATGGGGGCCTGGAGCTGAGCCTGAAAATTCTGCCCAGAAGAGTCCAACACATCAGGAGGACATCAGGAGTGTGTGGGGTGGGGTGGGGAAGGCCTGTTTTAAACTACACACTCTCTAGGTCATTCAGTTAAAATGCCTGGCTCAGATGTGGACAAATTCTGGGTCTCCAACCTGAAAAAAACAACTTCAGTGGATTCTTCCTGCTCAGAGGCTGGAGACTGAAAGAATTCTCTCCATTCAGACCTACTTAGTATTCATGAACAAATCCTACCGAGTTTGCTAGGCTTTTTTTGCAATGGCAGCCTTGGAATGTGACCATGTGAACTCCGGTGCAGGTTTCTCCCAAATGCGAGTAGTGCATTCGCTCCAAATTTCTTAATCTGCCATTAAAGGAAGTCTGATTTTTTTACAGGCTTCCTTGGGTTTGAATCCGGGGAAAGCTGCAGGGATAATTTCTAAGGGAGTGCTGAAGGATCGGGCTGAAAAAGCCCCCCCCCCCTTTTTTTTTTCAAGAGAAAGCAACGCCGCGTTTTCCGGAGCTGCCTGTAAGGAGGAATTAGGAAGAGGTCGTGTCCCCAAACCGGGATATTTGGAAATTAAATACACCCATCTGCAATCAGTGGTGGATGGATGGATCCTAAATCAGTCCGTCGACCCAGTTACACAATCAGTCATGGCCCCCACGTTTTGAACTGACCGGGATATTCTTAAAAACAACCGATGTCACACGTACACACGCGCGCGAATGTCGGAAGGGGAAAGAAGGCTGTATTAGCAACGAAATTCAAGCCTGGGCAGCTTCAGTAACCAAGAAAACGGGCGCCACATCAAGATCCAGACAAATCCCTAAGCATGGCACCCCTTTTTCCCAACCTTCTCCCCCAAATCTGTGAACTGAGGCAGAGGAGCACGCAGGATAGTAAACAAAGAGGCTGCGCTGTCGCGAAGCTTGGCTGGGGGCAAACCTCTGAGCGACCTGCTTCCCATGGGCACCTCGAGAACCGGGCCGTCAGCCGCGAAGGTCGGACAGGCACCGCTCCACCCCGCCCCGCCCCGGCTTACTCCCAAGTAGGCTTTCAGCCACCTTCCTTTCTCGGGAGAGGAGAGCAAAGTGTCCCATGAAGGCGGAGGAAGGAGAGGGAGAGGAAGAAGGAGAGGAGAGGGAGAAGAACAGTATCACCTACAAATATTAGTGTATGAATGGGGCTGCCCTCACCGGCTGGGTGCCCTCCAGATGTAGTGGAATACAACCCCCATCACTCAGCCAGCACAGGAACAGGAGCCAGTGTGGTGGCACTGGCTGGGGATGACGGAACTCATCTGGTGAATCAAGTCGCCCACAGAGCGCTTTATGCTATGGGCAGTAAGGCAAAGTAACAACAACAATAGAAATACGAATATTAACAGACGGAATCGGCGAACCCTCCGATTCGATTGACGGCTCGTTTCTTGCCCTGTTGCGTTTGCTCCCGGCTTCCTTTATTCTCCCTCCTCGCCCGTGACTCCCTTTGTTCCCACCCACCCTCCACCCCAAAAGTGATTGCCTCCAGACTGATTTATCGCCTCTCCTAGGGTCACCCAGCCATCGCTGTGGCGCTATAAAGTCTGTCTTATTGATGTATTGGCACAGCAATGGTCGGATGACACTATAAGACGCTATAAATCACTCGTGTGGATATGGCCTATACCATTTCAGTCCGGCCCTTGAGAGGCACGGTGCTACTCTCCGTCGCACCCGAGCCAATTCCGTTTGGCTCCGGATTTGCTCAGCCAGAAAAACGCTTACATCCCTTTAAAACGCTAAAGAAACGGAAACATAGATCTTCGACTGGAGCTGTAGGCGCGGTGCCGGGGGAGATAGGATAAATATTGCAAGAAAGGCAGGGGCGGAGGTCACTTTCCAAAAGCTGCATTTTTTAAAAAGGGGAGGGAGGATTCTGTCCTCGGTACGAAACTTGTCCCCCCCTCTCACAAACCCGGCAAGCAATGATTACATCGTTGGGTTTCAAGAGTCCGGCCTCCCACTGGGCCTCCAAGTCCTGAGCTCTAACCAAGTAGCCGCGGCGGAAACAGCCAAGATCTCCAGTCAATGCCGCTCCCCTCTTCCCTCGTCCTGCCCCAAAATTGCATCTCTTTCCTTTAAAGGCCCAGCACGAAAAGGCTGCAGTGCCCAAGACGGCCGGTAGTGAAAACCTGTCTTGTTTTGGTCGCGGTCAGCCGAGCCGGCATACCTGTTTTGATGGCATATTTCAGCGCCGTCCTGCAGTTCAACAGAATCTCCTCCAAGGTCTGGGGCTGATCCGCCAATTCCCAGTTATATTCCTGAAGCAGCTCGTTTGGATAGTGGAAATCAATCACCTTGGTGGATCGGTCGAAATTTTTCACCAGGTACTGGAGCAAAGTGTCCATCACATCTTGTAGGAAAGCCAAGGTGACCGCTTCTCCGTCCGAAGCAGGCAGAAGATCTGCAGAGAAGGAACAGACAGGATTCGACCCTTTCAGAGTTAGACTTAGAGAAAACAATCAAAGCAGATTGTATTTGTTTTAAATTCCTTTACTCTATAATAATGTTGCCGGTCCTTAATATGTCTAAAGGCTTTGTTGTTTGTATAAACATACAGTTCAAATCACTGGGATGGGGGAGACATAGAAATATAGAATATACTTTTAGATCACTGTTATTAAACACAAAAATCAGTATTTAAGAATTAATATTTTGAATATTTGACACGTTTTTTTTCTTAAACAAGAGTTCTGTTTCAAAAATTAGACACATACTTCCAATACCACTACTCCCCCCCCCCCCGCCCCCGTTTAGGTTTATATCCGAGTCCTTAGAAAACGACTTAAAAATCTGTCTTGGTCGCTGTTCTCCTCCAAGTGGTGCTGAATCAACCTTCAATCTGAATCATCCCTCAATCTCCGATGCCGCACAACGTTTCCGGATGCGGAGCCATTGACATTATTCGAACCAGCTTCCGTGCGGTGTCGAAGAAGGCCATTTATCGGTTATATGTATTGTCATCCAGCAATATAGATTGTTTTCGGAAGGATTTATTGAACCAGAAAGATTCATGTCCCATAAATATACTTCTTGGCAAGCACTTCCAGAATTTAACAGACCGATTCAGAATTCCTAGATTTCTCCTCTCTCTCTCTCTCTCTCTCTCTCTCTCTCTCTCTCTCTCTCTCTCTCTCTGTCTCGCGCACACACACCGTCGGTCTCTTAGAGTATTCCTTGGGCCTGGAGAGATGTGGTGGGATTTGAAATTAAACAGTTTGGGAGGGGCCTATGAAACAAAACCATTCAGTGTCCAAATAATTGTATCTAAGTAGAGAAAGTCATTTATTTGCCTTGGAATCAACAGGAGCCTTTTTGGCAATGTTTCGGGCGTTAATCTGAAGCGAACCTAGTTCTTGGATAGGCAGATTTCAACTGGCTCTCCAAAGTGCGATGCAGTGCGATACAGAAAGAATATATATAAAAATGGGGTGGGGTGGGGTGGGTGGGAAGCCTCTGCGAAATCGAAAAGCTGTATTTTTCTGGTGGCTGGGTTAGAAGCCAGGGGCTTTCCGGCGGAGCTGGTACCTGATCTCCGTTCCCTTTGCAAAAAGGCGAAGGCGCGTGGCGAAGTGAGTGGCAGAACGCCCTTTGGTGTGAAATTGTCCCGCTTCCCTCTAAAGAGGAGAAGAATCCCCCAAAGGCGGAGGGCTTTCAAAACGACCGACTGCCCACCCCAACCCCTTTTAACCCCCCCTCCCCCAACGCCCTGGGCTGGCTGGAGGCCGGTTACCTGAGGCGTGCAGGAAGGCATAGTTGAGCTCTCCTTTCTGGCAAGTGCAGGGTTTTTTGCTGCAGGTGCAAGCCCCCTTTCTGGCGGCCGAGGCCGGGTCTGCCTTCGCCGCCCCCGTTTCCGTGGGCTTGTCGCCATCTCCGTAGAGCAGCGCTAACAAAGACAAAGGGCGAAGCATAAATGGCACCGCGGGGACTGGAGCAAAATGCCCCCCCCCATCCCGATGTCTCTCCCCACCCCCCCCACCCCCGAAGGATCTCCAAATCTTCAAATTTCTCAGGAAAGCCTCCTTGGGACTCGGGGAAATTATTTTTGTTGCCGAGATCATTAAAAAAAACCCGAAGCATCTTTCGGTGATTTGGTGACCCTCTTGGCATAGATGCTTACCGCAGAGTTTGGTTGAAATGCCTCCCGTAAACTTCTGGGCAGCCTGGCACCACGCTTTTGCTAAGGGCAGAGGAGAACAAGAATTAGCATTAGATGGATGGGTGGGCTTCAGCGGTCAGACCTCAACACAGAGGAACACCAGGGTTGCTACACAACAGACCGAGGCTTTGTTCTTTATTTCTTAGGGTCGGGGCTACGCGTAGCCGGGTGAGGGTCAGCTGGCTGCAGCCCTCTCAGAGACTTTTGCGTCTGGGCAGTGCTTTCAGGATAGAGCTGCGCAGGCTGCTTCCCTTCTTCTCTCTCCGAGAAAGATCCTAAGCTCAAGAAAGCAAGCCTTAACCGCTCTTTCCGTGGATCGCCCTCAAATCCGAGGGGAAACGCCTGTAACTTTCTAAGAGGGCCTTTTGCAACCGGCCACAGCTTCCATCATCCCCAGCCAGCACGGATAGCCCTTGCCCACGCCTCTCGGGAGACATTATCTGCAGCCAGCGGCTCCAGAAAAACAGTATCGCGGCGCGTCCAGGGTTGCCGACCTCGTCACCTGCGTCCGCCCGGCCCGCCCTTCTCTCCACTTCGCTTGGCGTCGCTGGTGGGTTTTGGCGCGTCTCCTCGTCGCCGCCTGAGAGCCGGGAGTTCGCCCTCGTTTCGACGCCCGGGCGGTCCTCGTTCGCCGGGGCAAGCTGTCCCTGGCGAGCAGGTAACGGCTCTTCAGACTGGGGTGGGTCGGAGCCGACTGGGTTGTCTTGGTCGGAAGCCCCCTGTCCTGGCCAGGCGAGGGGACCGGCAGCCGCTCCCCCTGTTCAGGGCGGGAAGGGACGAGGCGAGACGGGGAGATGCCGAAAGTCCAGGCAGACTTGGGTGAAGCGCAACTTCGCGCAGGCAGGTGCCTTCGGGGTGCCGTCCGCTCTGCCGGCGGTCTGTGTGTGTGCCAGAGAAAGGCGGGCCGGGGACTCTTACCTGTCCCGGGGTTGTCCGGGTCGCCGGATCCCTCCTCAGCCCCGAAGGACCAAAAGCCAGCTCCCGGAGTTGCCATCTGCGGAGCCGCTGAGGAGCCGCTGAAGTGCAGCCGGAGCGCCTGGGCTGTGCGTGTGCGGGAGGCAGAGCCGCCGCCGCGAAAGGCGGGACGAGGCGGGGGGTGCGCGAGAGAGGGGGGAAGGGAGGAGAGGGAGGGCGCGGGAGAAATCGGGGCGAATGCGGGGGGGCGGGGGAGAGGACGCGGGCCTGATTGAGCGCGAGGACCCGGGGGAGAGGAGCGGGGACGGCGACGGGGACGGCGGGGAGGCTCCGAGCGTGATTTCCTCTCTCACTGAAGACTCGGGCGCGCCAGCCGGGCAGTCACCCGCGCTCAGCGCTTCCCGCGCTACTGATCCGCCGCTGGCTCGCCTTCAGAAGCAGCGGCTGAGGGGAGGCGCGACGGCGGCGACAGCTTTGCCTTCAAGCGGCAGTTAGTGAGCGGCCACCTGCTGCTGTGGTCCCGGCGTCTCCCCCGGCAGGCAGCGCGGGCAGCCCTCTCCAACGGGGGCCGCCTCGGGCTGTAGCGAGAAAGCGGAGGAGCGCCCGACTGCAGAGGCCCTTCAGGCGTTTGGGAGCTGGAGAGAGGCCGAGAGGAGAGGGCAGGGCTGCTACTCTGCTCCGGTGGCCGCCTTCAGAGGGGAGGAGGACTCTTCGGATCACGTCTGGATCCCAGTCCTTGAGGGCTGCCATCAGGACGCGCCCTTTCCTACCAGTGGGCGCCGAAGGGCGAGGCCAGGGGTCCTCGCACCGCGCGAGGCGGAGAACAGAGGGACCGGGGCACATGACGCACGTCGCCCAGAGCCAGCAGTGCACGGCTGTTCTCTAGCCGCCGTCGGAGTGGCAACGTTGCTTGGGCTCAAAGCCACCAGCAACTCAAGAGAGCGATCCACAACGGAAAGCAGTTCTAGCAGGGACCATGACGGCTCTCTCCCCCTCCCCTTCCCTTTGAGGAGCACCAGCCATCCTTCAGCGATTGCAGCAGCTGGTTCATCTTCACGGACTGAGAACTCTGTCCTGATTCTGTAGACATTTCGCGCTCCTGATCTGAACAAACAGCTTGCCCAGCTAGAGACTTGCTGGAGAGAACATACATACATACAGCCAGTTTGGCCTGGGGAAAAAGTTGGAAGTTGGTAGACACTTGTTGGCCACATTGCTCACCAGGGGTTCACACAAGCACTCTTCCCTGCCCTAAGTAGAGATGCTACGATAAAACTCTCCCCATTGCCAATCTGCCTGGTTTGACTGCTTCCGTGTGTCAGAAGAGAGTTTCTGGCCAGCCATTTTCCATTTTAAAACAAGCATGTTCCCCTGCCATGGAAACATCCAGCTTCCCACAGAAACCGCATAAAAAGCTTTGTCATGAAGCTGCAGGCAAGGGTCGTGTGACGTGCCACAAATATCATCTCCCATTACCTGGGGAGTTTCCCTTCCACAGCTTCTGATAATTACCAGTCAGGAAGCCTTGTGGGACCTGGGTCATAATTTTCATCTGTCCTGGGAACAAGCCAAGTACTTAGCCCCTTTATGAGACAGTTCAGACAATTTCTGCTTCCTTCATGGCTAGTGAGCCAAGCAGACCTGGAGAAGCAGCAGTGTGGGGGAAATACATCCTCAGCGATGGCAATCAGCATAAAAAATAAATGCTAGACATCTGCTTTATCTATCTCCCCTCCCCAACACACACACCTTTCCTACTTTGCCAACCTATTGATTGTGCCTCCTCCTGAACCCTTCAGCATAATAGATGTCTGGGAAATGGGATGGGAAGGAGGCCAAACCTTTACTGCATAAAAACACTAAAGCTTTCCATCAGTGTTCTTCCTATGCTTTGTCTGGAATTGGTTGACAGTGCTGTTTTTTCTTTTAAAGATAAATTAGAACAGAACATGCTCAAGATATTGAGCTAGAAGTCTAGCACAGCTTTCCCCTCTCTGGTATCCTCCAGAGCTGTTGGACTTCAGCTCCCATTATAGCCAACTGAAAAATGTGGAAACATACGTGGAAGAAAGCTGGAGGAGTGATAAATCTTAGCTGTAGTGTGCTTTATCTCTGGGGTATCTGCAGGCAGATAATAGCTTTCAATTAATTTGTTGATATACATCAAAGATGCCCTGTTGGTGAACTGATTTCAGTATTCATAGAGAGGCAGTGAATACATTGTCTGTTGGAGTCAAAATGCAGGGCTTCAAGACAGAAACGTGTACTTGCACATACACACAAACTCAACACCAGCACACCTCATATAGAGAGAGTATAATTTGGTGACACCTCTTCCCTCCCTGGTAATACAGAAATGGGGAAGCATTGTTTAGTCCTTTATAGGAAAACTGATCTTGGTAGCTACTGTCTGCCATCTTCTTGTCCTGTTGAAGTTCCTGGCCTGTGTCCATGAACAGGTAGCATGAGGAAGGACCTCAGCTGGCTGGCTGAAAAACACATTTGTGAGTTAATGAACTGCAGAGACAAATTCATTAGTCCCTCGTCAAGCTATGCTGGAGGCATTAACCACCAACTCTGGAGCAACTGGAGGTGTGGCATTCTAGAGATTGCTAGACTACCCGCCAGCCCCATCATGGGCAATGATCAGGATTAATTGGAGTTTTAGTCTGATGCCATCTGAGGTCAGCACATTTCCTGCTCTGACTGGGGTTGAGCAGTCACATTTGAGCTCTGGGGGGATCATTTCTGAGACCAAATCATGCAACAGGGTGCATATCCTCTCCCTTCTCCAGCTGTGATCCCAATGAAAATTGACTCCCTCTGTGCTCATTTGTGTTAATGTGAGCACTCCCCCCAACTGACGTATTCTTGCTCAGGCATTGTTTCTAATTGTAGCACTTACGTTTAAACTGGGATAAAACTCCCCATTTGACACGTGCTCATCTTGCCCTTTATAGTAAATGAAAAACAAAATCAAAGCACTGATTCCAAAGCATCCAATTAGAATAATGTCTAATTTTACTCTTAGTTTTGCATTTTAAGCCTACCTCTGGTGGCAGACCTAGCTAACTTTGGCTTGAAAAAAGCTAAGGTAGGTGAGATCCCATCTAAGGTCGTATTTAGATGGGAAACTCCCAGGACATCCCAGGGCAGAAGCTCAATAGAGAGTGGAAAGTGGAAGAGAGCAACGCAAATCACTCATATCGTTGCCAGCAAAACTACATGGTCCTGTCTCTGGAGTGCCCAGAAATGGAATCAGACTTTAGAGTCTTTTCCCCTCTAACAGTCACTATTCTGCCTAAAGATTTTTTTTTTTTTTACTGTGGCCCATATTAAGGGCATGGGCATCTTCAAATTGCCATGTAAGGTTGCAGGAGGAATGAGAGAAAGATGTGGGCGCTTCAAGATCCAGAGCAGATACCTGGGGCATTGTCTTGAACGTAGTTCAAAATGAAGAAAAATTGAATAAACCTTGGTATCCGATTTGAAATTAGGATGTGCTCCCCTCCTCTGCTCGTGGGAAAAGCTCTATCCTCCGGGGAAGGCAGATATGGAGCTATGGGCAGCCTCTCTGCCTTTGTTCCTGTATGGAACATGGAGGTCTTTGATGGGTATCAATAGCACAGACACTGCAGAGCCTTATTTATCTCAGGGCTAGTTTATGTCTCAGTTCACTGAAGCAGGAGTCCCTTGCTTGCCTTTTAAATTGGCTAGAGGGGAAAACTAGTCTCTCTTCACGGGGGTAGAACCAGCCTGGATTTGTTCCTGTGGATGGGCACATAAAAGCAAAATCACAACATGGGCTTTGAACCAGCACAAGACAGTCTTAGGGGTTCTGTTCGCACTGGCCCTGAGGTGTATCCTTCACTAGAATTAAACCCCAAAATCCTTTCGATTGAGCAGTAAGCTTTTTGTTTGTTAATTCACCAGTCGTAGTATAGGGTTTGTAACAGGTGTAGTCCTCATCTCAGTTAGCTTCAGCCCCTGTAATAATCGAGGGCATGAACACATATTTCCAAAATACAAATCAGGAAGGAGAGATTGAGAGATGCATCCCCAATGCAGTTCCCATGGATCTGCTAGTCCGTTGTGTCTGTCTCTTCTAACAAATAGAACCACTACACTAATGAAAACCAAAGCTGCTACTTATATAGATTTTAGCTATTGTTAAGAACCTGACTTCACTGTATTTTCACATTTCCCCCCTTTTTAATGGTGTGTGTGTGTGTATTCCACTTACACAAATGGCATTATGTAAAATGTCTTTGTTATACCATAGCCATTTGAGCTAGCAGCTGAAGACATCTGGTTTAAATATGGGAGACAATATTTCTCCCCACTGTGCAGAGACCCTACAAGTCAATTTTGAACTACTGATGCAAAAAGCAGCACACCCACTATTTCCTTTTATTAACAAAGCACATGATTTTCTTTTGCTCTGTTCTAATATAACCAGGGCAAAATAAATTAATCTGTATATTCCTATCGCTGTGGGGAAATACTAAAGGTTTTTCAAGAAAAGAGCCCCAAATCACCTGATTTACAGGGAGAATGTACAAATCTCCCCCCACTGTTCTCCCCTCCCAAATCACTGTTTCTCTACACACAAAGGACTTAACTGCTACTCTGATGTTCAGAATTTGTTGCTTCAATACAACCCCTATCAAAAATGAATGGTGGTGGTGGAGTTCTCACAGAAGCATTCTGGTATGATATATTGCTATACACTGAGATGAAGTTTTGTATGTGTTTATTATCTTTGTATGTCTGTATATGTGCATTTAAATGCTACCTGGTATATTGAAAGTTGGTTCACAATATAGTTGCTTCTTAAATTACATCTACTGCCTCCACTGTAATCCCTAGTCTTTTAACATGCAAGGCTTATTTGTTTATCTATTTACTTTAATTAAATTGACTTCATTTGAACTATAATATATAAGTGGAGGTTTCAAAGGTCCAGGCAGATCATAAACAATTCCATTGTAAGCTATGCAAAACATATAGAAAGGAAAACAGAGACAAAATAATGTACTTTCCCCCTCCCAAAAATGCCCTAAGATTTTGAATTTGTTATAGGATACTAATATTTTTCACACGTGTTTGTATTTTTAAATAAAGCAATACATTATAACAAATCCTATCATATCTCCTTGGAAGGGGCTAAGATAGCATGTTCACATACACAAGTACACAGCTAATGTATGTATGTGAGAGATTTATTCAAAAGAAAAGGATATGGGAAATCCATACCTGCTCCCCCCCCCCCCAAAAAAAAGCAAGAAGAAAAAAGCAGACGTTATGCTGAAGAAAAGCAAACAGTAGCAGCAGCTGCTAATATTGCTGGATAAGGCGCCTGCGTTGAGAGGTCTTCCGTAGTAGCTTTTGGTAGTCGTAAGGATGATCTTCATCTTTGTTCTCTTGTAGTGGGATCCCAGTGACCTTTGGCCTATGGATTACATTACAGAAACATTTTAGAAATGGTAAGTCAAAATATTTACTTTGGTACACACTGTTAATCGACTGCTTAAGCTCTACCCTCAGGGAAAAAGAATTTTCCAGCTGTTTCACTCTGACAAAATATTGCCTTTTGCAGCAGGTGGAAATGTGCTATGCATGAGGGAATGTCAGATAAAGATGGTGCTTTATTTAACGGGTATGCAGTAGCCAATTAAAAAGGATTAAATGGAAGTGCTAGGAAAATTAGGAATGAACTATTTGAGTGCTGCTCTGTTGTCCATTTGTTTTCTTAGCTGAGTGATGTTTACCTTCAAATTGAGAACTAGGTGGGCACTGGTTTTTCAGATCACAGATGTTCTGTTTTAGAACAAGCAATTGGACCAAATGATCAGTTGGGTCTTTCCAATCCTGTGATGCTAACTTACCACCCTTGCACATTGGGAAAGAGAGAGAGAGAAGGAGACAAAGAGAGAACAGCTCACGATAATGATGGAAGATTATACCTTGAAAACTGGCTGCAGAATTTGTGAATGGGGCTCTTTGACATTTAAGATTATATGAATGTTCTGGTGCAATGCTGTTTGTACGTGTAAATCATTATCTGATCTCACAGTTATAAATCAATGAGCATGCAGGTACCAACCATAGTCAGTTTACCATGAAGAAGCTTACAGAGTTGCTTGGTTTTGCAAATATCTTAAGTTCACAGTGAAAAGCAGTTTCTCAACATGGGGTCAGGAAATGGCTAGTACACAACTAGCTTTGTTCAGCAATTTATATCTACTGGACAAATGTTATATAGGGTAGCAAGTTGTTTAGGCATGCCAAAGATATCTTATGTGCTCTGAGTTCCTAGCAGCACTGTATGCAGTTGTCAAACTGTGAAATGCTTTGGCAATCTTGCACCAGTTTTACTCACAACTACTAGAATAGATGCCAGTTTTAATAAATGATGAAATCCATGACAATAGTGCCTTAGCTAACAAGTATTTATATAGTTATTGACGTTCTAAAACATAATTTGCAATTTGTGAGATTTCAGCTGACAGAAATCCTGGAGATTTAACATCCTCTGTATGTTAAAACAAACAAACAGTCAGTGTGTTTGTGTATGTATGTGGGTGTATGTGAAAAGAAAAAGTTATGGCACTTGGACCCAGATCCCTTTTCATTAGATGAAACATGAATTATCCCCATTTGGTAGATGAGGATATAGAGCAATTCTTATGTCCATGTATGCATGCATTTGTCAACTGCCAACATCAGCCATGTGATGAAGACATCCTTTATCCACAAAAACTTCAGGAACAGTAAATCTGTAAATGAGAACTAAGCCTATTTCACTTGATTGCAGACACCTTGCTGTGTTTTAAAATTATACTGTTATTTTAATCAAAGGAATAACATTTTGGATAACTGTGTTACATAATAACAAAACTCTTCTTTTATATAATCCTGGGAGGAACTAGATATAACAGAGCAGTTCTTCCGTGATGAATCCCACTTCCCTACTAAAACAATCATGGAAAGGTCCATATCAGCTCCTCTAATTTCTAAGTCAAATAATCTACTGCGAGGAGTGTCACATTTTCATATGAAGCTGCATTTATCTTCTGCCCCTCTGAACTTCAGATAAGAGAAAAAGGCTTATTCACTTTCAAAGGCCTTTGAACAGGCTAAAAGAAAGCATTAGAAAAACTGGCTATAGGTGTCAATATGACTTATGGCCATTCTGACTTGTGATTAAGCACTCTCATCCTTTACACATCTACCTGGAAGACTTAGCCTTATTTAAGTATATCATACTGATTTTGCTGCACAAGTGATGGATCCATGCACAACTGAAAACAGGTGCCAGTGAAATCAACAGGAGGTTAATCTAAATCTTGTGAAATAT
The DNA here is from genome assembly GCA_030867105.1 of Liasis olivaceus. Taxonomy (NCBI): domain Eukaryota; kingdom Metazoa; phylum Chordata; class Lepidosauria; order Squamata; family Pythonidae; genus Liasis; species Liasis olivaceus. The sequence continues at coordinate 17,489,272 of CM061351.1, forward strand.
AACTTTATGGTTCATGGGGTCACGAAGAGTCGGACACGACTTAATGACTGAACAACAACAACAACAGTCTGTATATGTTTTTTTGAATTATATCATGATGAGCTGCTGACAACCTTGGAAAACACAATGTAAACTATTTAAACAAATGCATTTGCGTCCCTAAATTAAGCTGGTTATAGCTTCCATTTCATGATGATCTGTATGACCCAGATCTAAGTTACTAGTTACATTGGAAGAGCTGAGCGTAAGTTCAACATTCTCCTATTTAACTTGGTGGAACATTAAGATATTCTCATTTTTTTTTTTTTTGGAAACTGCTCACCTATCACCAATCCTTAATGTTGCAGCTCTAGAATCTTCCAGGGTTTTTTTTCCTCGTGTGCTGGCATTTCTATCCTTTGAGACGAAATCAGTAGATGAAAACTCTTGGTAATACCGATCTTCTATATCCAGTAACTTGCCCAGACTATCAAAAATATATATAGAATATATATATTTTAACAAACTAGACCAAAGTGTATTATGTACCATCTTATCAGCTAAAAGAGATTGTCCACATAGAAATATTACCTCTTTGTTATGAAATATATCTATAAAACAACAAAGAGATACACAAAGGACATAAAGGAAAGCAATTTTCAGTATAAAAGTATGTAAAATAGGCATCTTGGCTCAAATTGCTTTAAGGGGAATGCTGCTTCCCTTTTATATTTTGTATATGATGTATTCAGCTCAATTTTGTGTTTATTGGAAATGTTTACCATCTTTCTTATGTTTTACTAGCCAATAAGTGTGTTTAAGACTGCAGTTTTAAAGCACAAACCAAGCCACAGCTAAGGGACCATAGACTTAATTACTTCTGAACACAGCCAATGGGTGCTAAAATCTGAGAAGTGGCTGGCAGGAAGCTTGCAGTTTTGGACTTCACTAGGTTAGGCAAGAAACTCTTGCAGGTGGTAGGGCATATGCAGAACCCAGATGTCCAAAATCTTAGGAGTGCAACATGAAACTTTTCAAGATCTCACACACATGTACTAAACTCTTGTCAGATACTGTTCTAGAATGCTAAAATCTTGCAAGAGTCCCAGTGACAATGTGGGAGAGATTTCAACTGATTAGGGGAAAAAATGGGGGAAGGGCATGCAAAGTATCCCACAAAATTTGCCCTTGAGAAGGCTGCTGCCCCTGGACTGCACATAACAGAGGCATGTGCCATATTAGGAGAGGCTCCTTATGTCACACCAAGTCTTACCATAAGACAGAAAATCAAAAGGCCAGAGTTCTAAAATGTCCCATGCAGTACTGAAAAGCATATAGCAAGTATGCACAAGGTGGTACTTCAAAGCTGATCGCAGCCTGTAAGGTTCTACAATTACTGGGCAATTTTCTGGAACGCCATTCCTACTGATATAATTTGAAGTGCATTAGTACTGTCTTTATAAGCCCCTATTTATAAGGATTTATGTATTTAACACCACTATGCACCCTACACTGCAGTTTGGCAAGCAAGGCTTCTACTAAGCCTAGGCTGCAAGAGATTTAAATTCAGACCCCAGCATTTTGCCATATCACTGAGAATGTGACATTATCAGGGCTATGTCAAGCTGGGAAATGAATGAATAGCTTAAGTTGATCAATAAGAGACACAGAAATAATCACTGTGCATATGTTTGACTCTTTTGGTGTAGAGCCAAAGGATCATTATGAGAAAGAGAGCTTGATTTCAGTATAGCACATTCTCCTTCTACAATCCATGGCACTGGATTGTTACAGGCCTGATGAAGATTCCATTCAAAATGCAAAACATATACAGCTGTTCTGGAATAAACATAATAGGCTTTTTTCAGAGAATGATGGAACCTTCACCAAGAAGTGAACTGAAGGTGAGCAATACAGCAATTTGTATTTTTTATTAGACTCCTATTACTTGAATGCACCGACATAATGTAATGTCCCCCTCCCCCTCAAAAGTGGTGTCCACGGGTAATCAGGACCATGCAGTGTATATGTGTCTGGGAGAAAAAGCCCAACACTTTTTTCCCAGTGCCATGACCCTGATCCAAATCTCACTCACCTGCTCTACCACTAGTTTTCATGAGGAAAACATACATGCATGAAATCTGAACATGAAAGATTATTTGCAATAAAATGGAAATGTAAAAACCATCATTATTTTGTTTGGGTTTAGCGCATTCTCCAATTTATGGACAAGTGCCACTGGGAAACTGTGATGCATGAATAAACTGAAGGTTTCAAAATTCAAGAATAAATGTTCACTGATTAATGTTAACTTGCATGTGTTCATCTACAGCCATGATCAATGAAACAGTGAAACCTTGATTTACTAGATCTTAACACAATGGAATTCAAATGCTATGGACCAAATTCTGTGGTGATTTGAATTATTTGCATGATGATGTTATTGTGTCACTATGTATTTGGGATTATTTGTATGACAATGTCATCAAAGGGATGATGCAAAGTTGTGACACTGTACTCTTCTGTTCAACAGCCAATTGGGATAACAAACACCCCCTGCCCTCAGTTGGTCCATAAAACTGAGGTTTTACCATACCATTTTTCTTAAATTTCAACATATTCCTGTTGTTACCCCACAATATTACTGTAGCTTACTGAGAAGACAAATTACCTGTTTTTTCTTGCTTTTTGCTTTTCATCTTGCATAGATGAAAATTTCTGGAAAAAATTATTTTGAGTGATTATCACTATGATCAAATATTGCACACAGTAAATACCAGCGTTGATTTACTGTTCTTTAATATCTATAGATAAGGACAGATAGACTAATATAAATCTGGCCCCTGCCAGTTTGGTATATATTCAGTGCTAATCTGGCCTGGCCTATTTCTGCAATTTTCTAATAATTTACAAGATTGCACTTAAATGTGAATTTTGTACACGTTATCCCAAAATCTGCATTTCTGGTGTGTATACACTGAAATATAATTGCATTTCAATCACTTGACTGGGGAGATGGAAGTGAGGCTAGGGCACTTAAAAACTATAATCTTCATCACCATTCACTCAGGGTCTGTCTATCACCACGTGGGAAACAAGGCAGCATAATGTGGCACTGTTTTTCACTTTAACTGACCAGATCAATGTGTCCCATTCAGCCAGCTGGCTCACCAGCATCTTCCTTCTCAGGAGAGACTTGTACTCCCTTTTCAAGGAGTAAAATAAATCCCGAGAGTGACAACTGTTTTTACCTGAAGAATTACTTAGGGCTTAGCATGGACATCCTTGTCAAACCAAGATTTGGATGATCTGGAGTAGGAATTCTGAGCAGACACGGAGTAAGCTTTAAGCATTTCTGCACTGAGCTGATAATGTCTTGGAAAGCATAAAGCAGTTTGTGTTTCTCACATAATGCTCAGAGACTTTTTTTAAAATGTAAAGCCTTAGATATATTTTAGGCATGTGCTCACTGACTCATTTTATCATTTAGCCTCTTCTATCGACTGCTCTCTTCTATGATTAACAATGAGAACACTACATGGAAGATGTACAAGCAGTGTAGAATTGACCACACATATTTGAATCTCCAAAGAGTCAAGCAAGGAAGCATTCTGGCCCCGCATTATTTAATGTTTACATTAATGACCTCGTACAGGCCCTTGTCAATCCTGAATTCTACCTTCTGTCTCTGGCTCATAATTCAATTTCCATATTATTATATGTTGCTGCTGCTATCCTCTCTGTATTCTAAGCGAGGCTGCAACAAAGTCTTTACACACTAGCACTATTTCATCAGGCTGAAACACTGGGAATTAACCATGCATAAACCAAGGTGGTTTTATTTACTAGGCATTCCATCAATCACCCTCATACCTGGAAAATGAATAACATCCAAATTGAGCAAGTTAAGACTTTCAAGTACCTAGGCATGTATTTTCAGTCTTCAACCTGCTGGAATTTCAATCTTCAAATCGTAAGTTACAAATATAAAAAGCTTCTGATGTAATAAACAGATAAGCAAGCCATAAGGGGAATAATTACATGCCCACAGCATTTAAATTACTCAAAGCCAAAATAATAAGTTTTCTGTTGTAGGGCATGTACAACAATATTCCACAGTAGAAATAATTTAGTCTAAATTTCTGAGATTTATTTTCAGAGTTCCTTGTTCAATCAGAAATGCATTCCTTCAGTTAGAGCTTGGATGTATCCCTATTGAGGCCTGTTTGAGGCTCTGCCAGTTAAAGTACTAGCTCAAATACATGGGAATGAATCTTTGGCACAGCTTGTATTGATAGACAGACATGCTTCCTCATGGAAGAACAAATGATAAGTGACCTGTCTCACTGTGGGTTTACCCTCCAACCCATATATATGCTGGGTCTTGGAAAAATGTGGAATGAAATAAAGCAGAGAACTTTTTGATGTGTAGAGATGGAATATATTGAATGAAATATAAATGTCTACTGAAGCCATCACTTCATATACCAACACTATCTGGATGAACTGGACAATAAAGTGATAAAGTAAGAGACAGAGCTGATACCTCACACCTCTGCTACAATGAACTTACTGATCTGCCCCATACCACTCCCAAATACTTCTATCACATCTGATGCCCTCCCACAGAAGGATGTTTACACTGGGATATCTAGATATCCTGACCTTGATGATGTCCATTGATAGATTCAATAATATTCCACACTAAGAGAATTTATGTATACAGGTGAAACTCGAAAAATTAGAATATTGTGCAAATGTTCATTTATGTCAGTATGGCAACTCAAAAGATAAAACCAATATATGAGATAGACGCATTACATGCAAAGTGAGATATGTCAAACCTTACTTTGGTATAATTGTGATGATTATGGCGTACAGCTTATGAAAACCCCAAATTCACAATCTCAGAAAATTAGAATAGTGTGAAAAGGTTCAATATTCTAGGCTCAAAGTGTCCCACTCTAATCAGCTAATGAATCCATAACACCTGCAAAGGGTTCCTGAGCTTTTAAATGGTCTCTCAGGCTGGTTCAGTAGGAATCACAAGCATGGGAAAGACTGACCTGACAGTTGTGCAGAAAACCATCACTGACACCCTCCATAAGGAGGGAAAGACCCAAAAGGTAATTGCAAAAGAAGTTGGATGTTCCCAAAGTGCTGTATCAAAGCACATCAATAGAAGGTTATGTGGAAGGGAAAAGTGTGGTAGAAAAAGGTGCACAAGCAGCAGGGATGACTGCAGCCTGGAGAGGATTGTCAGGAAAAGGCCATTCAAAAGTGTGGGGGACTTTCACAAGGAGTGGACTGAGGCTGGAGTTAGTGCATCAAGAGCCACCACACACAGATGGATCCTGGACATGGGCTTCAAATGTCGTATTCCTCTTGTCAAGCCGCTCCTGAACAACAAACAAGGTCAGAAGCGTCTTACCTGGGCTACAGAAAAAAAGAACTGGTCTGTTGCCCAGTGGTCCAAAGTCCTCTTTTCTGATGAGAGCAACTTTTGCATCTCATTTGGGAACCAAGGACCCAAAGTCTGGAGGAAGAATGGAGAGGCACACAATACACGATGCTTAAAGTCCAGTGTGAAGTTTCCACAGTCTGTGTTGATTTGGGGAGCCATGTCATCTGCTGGTGTTGGTCCACTGTGCTTCATTAAGTCCAGGGTCAACGCAGCCGTCTACCAGGAGATTTTGGAGCACTTCATGCTTCCTTCCGCAGACGAGCTTTATGGGGATGCTGACTTCATTTTCCAGCAGGACTTGGCACCTGCCCACACTGCCAAAAGTACCAAAACCTGGTTCAATGACCATGGGATTACTGTGCTTGATTGGCCAGCAAACTCGCCTGACCTGAACCCCATAGAGAATCTAAACCCCATAGAGAATCTATGGGGCATTGCCAAGAGAAAGATGAGGGACATGAGACCGAACAATGCAGCGGAGCTGAAGGCCGCTATTGAAGCATCCTGGTCTTCCATAACACCTCAGCAGTGCCACAGGCTGATAGCATCCATGCCACGCCGCATTGCGGCAGTCATTGCTGCAAAAGGGGCCCAAACCAAGTACTGAGTACATATGCATGCTTATACTTTGCAGAGGTCCGATATTGTTCTATTTCCAATCCTTGTGTTATTGATGTCATGTAATATTCTAATTTTCTGAGATTGTGAATTTGGGGTTTTCATAAACTGTACGCCATAATCATCACAATTATACCAAAGTAAGGCTTGACATATCTCGCTTTGCATGTAATGCGTCTATCTCATATATTGGTTTCACCTTTTGAGTTGCCATACTGACATAAATGAACATTTGCACGATATTCTAATTTTTCGAGTTTCACCTGTATACTCGTGATACTGAAACTGAGTCAGTTGCACATGCACTTTTGAATTGTCCAATGTATCATTCTTGGAAGTTGCAAGTAACCTCCTCTGTTATCACAAACCACCTGAGTTGGCCCGAACAGGCAATGGTGCATTTCCTATTAAATGAACAGTATTCAAAATACTGTTTAAATGGCTAAATTCTTCACTACAGCAAATACTGTCAGAAGTGTCTGTATCTGAACCAAAATCAAGTTATGCTTAGTTTTTGTTATGAACAGGACTTTTACGTTAGACACTTTGTATTTTAACAGTGTTTTTTGGTCTAAGACCCCCCCCCCACAAACAAACGAACAATCACCACTGCCTCCTCTTTTCCTTTTCTTCTTCTAACACAGTTTCCCTCATGCCCATTATTTCTAGTCTTGCACCTTCCCTTATTTCAAACTTCTATGAAAATACCAAAAATGCAGATTTTTGGACCCATATTTCCCCAAATGATATGCTTCCTTCCCTCCAATACGCTAAGGTGTACAATCCCTGGCCAACTCTGAGCACTATAATTCTAACCCATTTCAAAGGTACCTTATACCTAATCTGTATTTCAGATTCAGAGGGGCCATTTTTGTTTTCAGCAATGTTTCTGCTATACTTGGGCACAAACTCTTTCTCCCATAAAGGAAATGGTTGGGATAGGGAATGAAACAGAACTAGGAGAGGATATTGTAATACCTTGATGACAGTATGACCCTGTAAAATAAATAGTTCTGACATAATGCCAGCAGCTTAACAGTATGAAAATAGGACCAAAACCTGAAAAACTCTTTAGTGATCACTGACAGTAATCAAAGGTGCATACCACCAGTTCCTAAACAGGACAGCTCTTTATAGGAGCTGATCACATGGCAGAAACTTCCAGTTCTTTAGGTTACAGGGTACCTCTCTGCATGAAATGCTCTCATGCCATTTTGGGTACCTGCCAAATCCAGGATTTAGGAGAGAATCCCATAAAAAGACTTGTACAACAGCTGTATACTAAAACCAATTTCACCTGCTGTGAACTAGGTGAACCAAGGACCACTGTAAATTGAGGACTGGGGTAGGGATGTGGATAGCAAGTGCCTTCATAAGCCTATTTGTTCCTTAATGAAAAAGACCCAGCCTAAAAGCGAACCTTCGTATTGCCTTCATACCTGTTTATGGAATATCCTACCAATCAAATTAAGGACTGATTCCCTCTTAATATAGAGTTATTTGGAAGGCTTAGCTATACAAACACCACTTGTGAGCAGGTGGAACTCGGCACTGTAAGAGACTTAGAGCTTTTGTCAGAGTTTCTACATCTCTTTATTCCTCTTTCTGGATGTGCTCCTGCCTTGCCTCACTGACTCAGAGGGGAGGAGAAACGCACAGCGCTAATATGTCACATTATGTTGTCATAGATGTCACAAAAAAAGAGGGAGAAAAGAATTTTAAAGCAACAGCTGCTCCATGCCTCTTAGTAAAAATGTCTAGATCCACCCTCATTTCTGCAACTACTCTGTTATCATTTCGGTTGAGTGCTAGCCACTGAGGCAGGCTGACTAAGCAAATGTATTTTGTCACCTGCTGCTAAGTAGGTCAATAGTTTGCATATGCCTCCAGCAAGTAGGCTTAATTGCTTTTAAGAGGGAACTAGGAAAACAGTTTCTTCAATTTCTTTTTGACACACTGGATTGCTATTCCCCAAAGTCCCTTTTTCTCTTTTTAACTGCATTAAGGTCAGATCTGGAAAGCAGCCATGAATAATCACATGGGAATTAACTAAAGGATTACAGTGAGATACATAAATGGGTGAGAAGACCCCTTCCTTTCATCTTTGCACTTTTTTGGGAAAAGATATAGCAACGTACAATGAAACATTTTACTCACTCAAGAATAACGGTGAACCCAGAAATGGTTTTGAAGCAATAGCTTTCTTGTATTGATTTCAAGAGAGTCTATATTACACCAAAAATAATCAGGAGACTCCTAAACACGGTGAACCTGAATAAACAATGTTTGTTATGAATTAAGAGCTTACTGAAAGCAGGGCTGGGCAACCTGAGATTGTGGTGTTGTTTGCAGTTCTCAAAACTCTTGGGAATTGATCCCAGCAGTTGTGCACCACCAGAAGCTGCCCCAGAATTGTAATTTTTAATGTAACAGAGGAAGGAAATTATTAAGTACATGGGAAGTAAACATATTAACTTCTATTTTATGAATTTTAATTCTGTGTTCTATTTTATGAATTTTAATTCAGTGTAAATAATTATATCATTTTGGTTCTACCACTTGTGTTCCCCACCCGTGTCCTTTTGGGAATGCATCCTTTGGCATGACACCAGGGATGACCACTTGGAGGATATATGTATAAAAAAATGAAGATGGCACTCACAACCACAGGTAACCTTTTTATATGCAATGCAGAGTTTTAATCATGTAATTGTGGACACCATTTTCACTTTTTTGAATTCCACCCCTCCAAAGGGTGTCCCTGCATGTCATTCAAAGGCCAGAAAAACTGTACACTCCTTCCTTAAAAACACTGGTTTTTAACCACATCGTTTGACTCTACTGCTTACATGTAGAAGAGTGTAGTAGGTGGAATCTTCAGGATGATTTAAAGTCTTGGGGTTCTGAGATCGCCTTGGGCTTCTCTGCACACAATCACTGTTCTCTCTTTTGAAACCAACTGCAAGAAAGCATGAGACAAACTTTTGGAACAGGAATATATTTTAGACAAGAAAACAGTAAGTTCTTCAGCAGTTTTGCATATTTGCCAAATGTATACAGATAGACCTTGCTTAGTGACTGCTTGTTCAGTGGCTGTTCAAAATTACAACAGTGCTGAAAAAGAAGATTTACAACTGGTCCTCAAACTTGTGGCCATTGCAGCGTCCCCACAGTCATGTGATCACCATTTGTGACCTTCATAGCAGGCTTCCAACAAGCAAAGTCAACGGGGAAGCTGACAGGAAGTCACCAGTTGCAGTCATGTGACACTGCATTTAATGACTGTGGTTATTCGCTTAATGACTGCAGCCGGAACTGACATCGTAAGTCAGGCGCGGTCACATGATGTTTCACTTTAGAACTATGTTGCTTAGTGGTTAGAGTTGCCAGTCCCAGTTGCGGTCAGTAAATGAGGACTAATGTAAATACCATCAAAAAAGTACACAAGGTGATAAATTCACTTTGGAGATCCCTTACAGCTACTATTAGGATGTATTCAGACAATCAAAAAACTACAACACAATCATTAGGAAATAAATTCCCATCTTTTTTTGTAAGCTACCAATTGTTTTGAAGCAACCTCAACCCCCTGTCCACCATGCAACAATTATTTAATTTATGCTAATGCATGCTACATTCCACAAAACATATTAAATATGACTCCAGTGTTAACTAGACTGGTTGCCGTTCAGTTTTTGAGCCCAATTCAAAATGTTGGTGTTGACCTCAAGAGGGTGAAATGGCTTTGCAAATAATTTGATGGGGCACTTCATTTCCAAATGGAGGAATATACACATGTGTACGTAGGCAGTGTACATAGTAATTACCTTATTATTTAATTGAAACATATAGTATAATCCCTTGCTTGATTGCCTTAAGGTGAGTAGACTCTCAGCCAGTGAAGTTGTATAGACCAAACCTAGCTCCTGGGCTTTTTCCAGAATGGGAAAAATAAACCCCACGTCTGGAAAGCAAAAGACGCTGGACTATAGCTAGCATATTTAATGGTTCCACTTCTTTCTACAATTGCATCAGCTGTCCTCCAGCTTTTCCATTTTGCCAAATCATGTGATAGCTTCAGCTCAAATACCAAAATGTATATGAAAAACGTGTTTTAGTTTCAATTGCAGTTATTTATACAACCAATTTCTAATGCTAACAAAACCTTTATGGCTTTATCAATCCAACCAATCATATTTGAGTTGTTAGGAAGACTATTACCTTTTTAGGCAGTAAAAAATATAGCCCTCTTCAATCTGATCTTGAGTTCTGGTGAGTTGCTGAACACATACATGCCGTTTTCTTGGCAACAATACAGCAAAGTTTGTCCTTGCTTTTTTCTGGATTTTTTTACATTTCCAAATCTAAATTGCCAAGCGCCGCTACTGTTCAGTAAGACTTTTTATTCTACAAGAATGCTGAGGTCCAGAGATCCCATACCTCCTCTCTCAGAAGCCCTCTTGTTCTTCACATACTGGTTTCTGCTTTGGCTAGTGATTTGGTAGTTCCTGCTGTCAACATCTATCCTTAAGGGGGCACCTCTCCTGATTATCACACACTAACCCTGATATGTATGAGAGACCTCTCAAATGCTGTGCTGTTTTTCTAGTGATTAAAAGATAAACATGCAGAAGTTTAAATAATTTTGATAGTGCCACCTCCTGGCTAAGTAGCATGCTGGTATCTACAGGATTCTGCCCTTCTTCCCACTCCACTGGAAGATAAATCAATCTCACAGGAGACAAATAAAATCTAGCTTCATTATGAAAAAGAGACAAAAAGGAAAAAAAAAACCTATCCCTTTTTAACTGCAAGAACTAAAATGCAAATATTCAATGTAGAAGTAGATAACTGCACAGCTGCTCAGATCATAAGACAGCAGCTTGGAAATTAATCCTCCAAAAAGCAAATGTCAACAGAAAATACACTATTCCAGACAAACCACAAAGAGGCACCGGTCTCTCACTGCAAAATATTATAAAGAAGATTCTAAAGAACAAAAGAATCTTAATGAACTTAGCCTGAGTTATGCATGAAAGCTGAAATCAAACACTCAGTCCCATAACTTGCACAAAGAAATAAAGAAATGGGATTTGTCACAACACAGAAAAAAGGGGAAAAAACTTAGTGCAGTTTCCTAGGTTTATATATCTACCTATTTCTACAGACATGAGTTTCCTGAAGTAAATCACCCTCTGCTTCAGTTTTCTGGACTTCTCCAGCTTCTTGGAGATTCTAAGTACTAACAGGTTCTGCAACAAAGGACAATAGAAGCCTGATTTTCCCCCCAGAAATAACTCTCCTCTATGGACTTCTTCCTCTCTCTTTTAAAAACACCAACCTTTCTTATATCCAGGACAGGAGGGGCTGGGAAATCTGTACATGAGACAAAAGGCCAGCGTTCCCTCATGGGGATATGGATTGGAAGTCTTGAATCTGCAATCTGTCATACAGGGTATTTTAAAAATGAATTCCTAACTACCTTGTATGGAAGGGTCTAGATACAGCTTAGGCGTAATTTATTATTTCTGTGGCTAGGGAAATATCTTAATTCTTCTTTACACTCTTGATATTATATGTATTCAAGAAACATCTTACCACTGGAGAGTTTGTGATAACACTTAAATTAAATGGATGACTATGGCCATCTTTGCAATTTTTGTTCTGTTGCTTGGAGAAACAAGCCTATCCTTTGGATGACAGCCTGAAAGCTATCTGAAGATCACCCCTGTCTTCTTCAAAGTCTCCAGGCTCAAAAGAGTGAGCGCTTTCAATGATTTCTCAGAAGACTTGGTTTCCCAGTGATCTCCTACCTGCAGACTAGTTTGATTCAGCTCAAACATAATTTAATCACCCTACATGAAGGCTTTGGTTACATGACTATATGAATAGCTTGACCAATTTACAGCTATTTATTGTGTTCTCCTTGGTTTGAACTATATGGGTAAGGAAAGAAATTTGCTCATCTGTGATATTTCATCATCCTTGTGGGTAGGGAAAATGCTATTTTACCACATTATGTCATTTTAATTAAGAAAGCGACACAAACATTTATAATAAAAAACGATCAGCAATACATCAGTGTAACCACAGCACAATTAGGACATGTAACTTTTTCTTTGTTACATGTGATAAATAAAGCCTGGGAAAGGTCACTGATATATTGAAAGGCCAGGAGGAATAATGTTAATTTATAATACAGTTGAGTAATGATTACATTTATTGTTCTAGTTTCTTATTTGGAATGCAGAAGATCCCTAATTTAATGAATTGACAATTATATTTCCTTCTCAAGAACAAAGGTGATTTTCTAAACTAAAGTGCAGTCAATGTGCTGCAGAGAATTACATTTTAATCCAATTAATTCCTTTTACTACACTGAAAGCAAATATAATCAAAACCTTCCATTTATTGTTCCTTGCATGTGCATGTAAGTCAGATAGAGGTTACTTATTTACTACATTTATGTTTCACCTTTTCTCTGGGAATTGAAGGCAGCACACATGTGTATGTTGTGTGTGTTTGTATATGAGTTGCGATCAACTATTCTGTTGTGATCCTCAGACCTGGTGCTCCAATTCACTTTTACTCTATTAAAGGAAGTAGTAAAGGAAGGAAAAGTCCCATATGGGACTTAAAACAAACCTATCTCCAAATTCATTTGAATTTGGGAAATTGTGTCTTGAACAAATCATGATTTGATATTCTTGATATTTACAAGTGTTTGTCCAAGCTGCAGTTTCCCATATTCAGAAAAAAAATGGGAAGCCCTGGTTTGTATCTAACTACAAATGGATGGGTCCAAACTCACAGTGATCTAGATAGATTATCAATACATACATAAACTAGAGGTATGCAAAACATTTCAAATTCAAACTGAGTTTGAAACAGGCTGTTCCAGTCATTCTAAGTGTTTCAAACTTAAAACAGTATTGTTCCAGAGCTGGTTTGAGCTTAAAGCACTTCCAGATAATCAAAACAGCCCATTTCAAAAACGAAGGAAAAAAAACCTCTGAATATGAAACCACTGTCTGATCTTGGAACAATCTTTTCATTCTTGAAATGTGGCATTTCAAATATTCTGTGTATCACTAATGTGAAGTTAAGATTCTTCAAACCAATTTCATATGATGAAGGACATCTCTCTGGGTAGCACAGGGTTGGGAAATGGAACCTGTCCAAATGTGGACGGGTTACAATTTCCATAATGTCTCATAACTGCCCATTTTTTTTTGAAGATTATGGTTACTGTAGTAACAATCCCTGAGGAACATCTTACTGCTTATTCCTGGTGTAGAATAACAGCTCTCTGAATATCCTGCTTCCTTTCAAATGATGACTGTATTTAAAAATGGTTCACATTCCTTGCTATAATGTGTCAGACTACTATCACTTCTAAAGGGAAATATAGCTAAAATCAAAAGTTAACCATGAGAGCCATTGTGGGCTGTGAAAAATGAATAATACTGGTCTATTCATAGCTAAAGGCAGGCAAATATTCCTGTTTGACATAAGGGTGCTATTTTTTGGATTCTCCCATTATAGCTGTACAAACTAAACACATAAAACTGAAGGAAACATGTACAATTATCAGTTGTACTATTATAGTAATTATGGAAATTGGAAGGCTAACCAATTTAAAGGAAAACAAGAGATCAGCAGTCATTGCCACTCACAGATTAATGACATTTTTAGGAACTGGGACTACAGTGAATGCTCTTTCTCAAAAAGCGCTGCTTTTTAAAGGATATGAAAGATGATGTGCTGTTTTTAAATTAATCCCCTCCTTAGAGACACATCTTTAATCTAATCTTTCTGAGAAAGCTGAAACATTGTTGGGGGTCAATATTTTATTTTCCTTATCAGTAAAGAAAAGGGTTATGCTTAATATGATCAATACTCCTTTTTATCTGTAACAAAACCTGATCAGGCAGATACAGCCCCATGAGATGGGTGTTAAAACCTGGGCACATCCAGGTGCTGCTACCAGATAAACTGGGAATGAAGAACACAAGTGGACAGTGGAATTGTTTTCCTTTCCTGCAGTGACTACCTACAATTAACAGTGAATTGTATTAAGGGGGCCTTATTGAGGCAACTGTCATGATTACTAGCTATGTGTAGGGAGACTACTAAAACACTTCAGAGTGTGGATGCTTTTTTTTCAATTTAGGAAGAAGGAGCAGCTAGGAAAAATGCAAAGCAATGCTAAGGCACAAAACAGAAAACATGTCAGAATTCTCTGTCATCTTCCAGATTAAGCTCAGAAAGCATTTTCGCAAAGAAATTCCTTAAAAATCTGAAAGCACACTATAAATGAACTAGAAAAACAGAAGCCTCTTTTGCAAAGAAAGAAGATTGCCAAGAAATTGAAAGATAAATTTTGGCATGATATTATATTCAGCATTAACCTTTGGGTTAATTATCCTACTGCAGCCGCATTATGCAAAGACCTAGTTCTCTGGAAAAGGCTTTAATACTTGGAAAGATGGAAGGAAAGAGAAGAAGAGGATGACCAGCAGCAATGCGGATGGACTCAGTTATAGTGGCAATGAGTGCACTGTTAGGAGACCTGAAGGACCAGGTTAGGGACAGATCATCATGGAGAAAATCTACATATGTGTCACTAGGAGTTGACAATGACTTGATGACACATAATCAATCAATCAATCAATCAATCAATCAATCAATCAATCTTTAGGGGATCAGATGCATTTAGAACAGATTTGTTATTATTCACATCTTCAATAATTGATACATTAATTAATATTAATTAAATTTTATTAAATAGTAACAGATTTATAATATATTTTTGGTTCCTCTGGAAGTTTGTGCTCTCATACATGTTATAAAGGTGTACAGCTTTGACTGTATGATCACAGCTATCTTGAACATTTGACATATTTTTGGATGCCTTCAGTGCCCCTGGCATCTGAATTCAACAATTGAAAGAGCTTAGACACACTGTAGAACAAAGCTAAAATCATACCCAGCATTTTAATTTTTTCTGAGGCTTTTAGGAGTAGGCAGACAGAAGTGGGAGCAGGTGCAATTTTCTTTAAGGAAGAAGAAAAAAAAAGTCTGAAGTACTGAATTTGCCCTCTCCCTCTCTTCCTGACTGAGATCTACTGGGCTTTTTTTTTTTTTTCCAGATTTTTTATCCCACCTTCATTATTTTTATAAATAACTCAAGGCAGTGAACATACCTAATACTCCTTCCTCCTATTTTTCCTACAACAACAACCCTGTGAGGTGGGTTGGGCGGAGAGAGAATGACTAGCCCAAAGTCACCCAGCTGGCTTTCATGCCTTAGGCGGGACTAGAACTCACAGTCTCCTGGTTTCTAGCTTGGTGCCTTAACCACTAGACCAGTGTTTCTCAACCTCAGCAATTTTAAGATGTGTGGATTTCAACTCCCATACTGGCTGGGGGAATTCTGGGAGTTGAAGTCCATACATCTTTAAATTGTTGAGGCTGAGAAACCCTGCACTAGCTCAAACTGGCTCTTCCTCTCTATTTCTCCACGGTCCAGTCCAGAGCACTCTTTGTAGAACATCAAGAATGGGCTTGGGTTGCCCGTTGTTCTTTAACATCTGCCATTCCTAAAAACACATATTTTGTGGTTTGTTAGGTGCTACTGGGTCAACCCAACTCTTGTTGATAGGATGAACAAATGCTTGCTCTCTCATTCTGTTTCCCTTGGTAATCTATGCCTTATCTATTGTCTTCCTCTTCTTACCAATCTTAACAGATTTTTTTCCTAGTCCATCATATGTTCATATCCCATGCCCAAAGTCTGTGAGTCCTGCTTGCCCAAAAGAGCAATCAGGCTTTATTTGATCCAGGACTAATTCACTGGCTCTTTTTGCAGGTCATCATACTTTTAGTAGCTGCCTCCAAATCCATATCTGAAGCCATTTGATTTATTTCTCTAGTTTTGCTCAATGTCCAGTTTTCATAGCCATAGATTATCTCTGAAAAAAACTACTCTTTTAAAATTCTGATCTGTCATAGAAATATATCCTTTATGAGTTTGTGTAAGTTTGTCATTGCCTTTCTCCCCAAGATTAATCTCTTTATTTCTCCAGCATACTGTCAATCTTTATCTATTCTCAAGCCTAGGAAAACAAAGTTATCTATGAACTTCACTTTTTTCCCATCAACTGTGAGTTCACTAAGCATATAGTTGATGTTATCTTTGTCTTCTTAATATTTAACACTAAACCAGATTATTCATTTTCTATTTTTACTTTCTTAATGAGCTCTTCTATGGTGAGGAAAAAAACAAAAACAAAACAAAAACAAAACAGAACAGAACAAAAACCTGTTTCTGTTAGTCAGTAGAAAAGATACAACAGTGGGATGGTAAAATAGCCTCTCAAGCCTAACTTCTCTCTCTCTCTCTTTTGGTGCCTTCAAGTCAGTGTTGACTCCTGGTGACTACCTGGACTAGTCCCTGCAGTTTTCTTGGCAAGAATTTGGCAGTGATTTGCCATTGCCTCCTTCCTAGGGCTGAGAGAGAGTGACTGGCCCAAGGTCACCCAGCTAACTTTCTGCATAAGGTGGGACTAGACTCAAGCCTCCAGTTTCTAGTCTGATGCCTTAACCACTACACCAAACTGGCTCTCAACCTTTTCTCTAGAGGGGCAGAAAGGGCAGTAAACAAGTAAGCAAAGAGTAATGCTTGAGACAATGGGAAAGCACAGGGGGATGGCTAGCTTTATGGGGAAGAAGAACGTGCCTGAGAGTGCCACAGACGACTTGACATCATATTCAAAAAGATTTGAACATTTTTTTTTAACCTAAGTTTGGTGGCTGTGAAAAAAAAGGTGCCTGATTTACTGAGTGTTATGAGAAGCAAAACAGACCTCTAAGAAGCTTTAACTACTTTGGACATCTTACATGAAGGCCTAGCTCTCTGGAGCTAATGATGGGAAAGGTGGAAGGAAGGACAACCAGCAGCAAGGTGGGTGGTCTCAGTTACAGTGGGTGATGGGCGCATCGATGGAAGACCCAAAAGACCAGAATAGGGACAGATTGTCATGGACAAAGCCTATCTGTGTGGTCGCTAAGAGTTGACAACAACTTGATGGCACATAATCAATCAATCAAGCTTTAAACTACCCCACAAAAATCTCACAGTTTTACAGAACTAGTATATGGCAAATTAGGGATAACATGGCACCCAAACCATGACCAACTGCAGAATGTTTCAGATTCTGTAAGTGGAAGCAAAAAGTGGGAGATGGATTGTTGCAGCATAAGCAGCAGAAAAAGCTGACTGAACATTGCAAATTTGGTGAGGGGCTAAATGACCAGCTAGCCTCTGGAAATCTGAAAAAAAGAATTCCAAAAAGATTAACAGAGGCAGTTTTAACATTTAAGACAGCTTTTGAAATCGCCATCTCCATAAAAATGGCTGCCAGAGACATAGGGCTGCAGTGAGGAGTAAAAGCAAATGTGAAGAAGATTGCATGAGTATTCAGAGAGATAGTAGTGTGTTGGTAAATGTTTAAGAATGGGCTCTGTTGGCTCTACTACCGCACCGCTAACTGTGGAACAGCTGACCATCATGCTAGGTATCGTGGCTTAGCTCTGCTCTCAACTGGCTTGCAAAATTCCAGAAAATGTAACAATCGGCTCTCATGAGCCAGTACAAGCTGGCTCCAACACATAACTTCAGACAGATAATAACAAGTCAACATGAACTGTGCTATCGTTGTGGCAGAGGCTCACACATCCCAGCTCAGTGTAGATTTAAAGGAGAAACCTGCAAATCAGTAAGAACCTGCAGAACAGTAAGAAAATCCAAAGAGACTATCACTCAGGAAAGGGCAAATTGTTTACTAAAGACAAACAATTACCCCATTACTTAGAAATCAGTGTAGTAGTGCATGCCCTAAATGAAGAATTTGATAAGGAAAGTGAAACAGGGATAAGCTAACTTAGAAATTTGTAACATAAAAGGTGAAATGAGACCAGCAATAAGGCTCACACAAGAAGCAAATGGCAAACCTCTATCAATGTTGTTGGATACTGTTTCTGAGGGACCAGTTATATTGCAGCATAAATTTGAGCAGGAATTCAGAGGTGCCCAAGTACAGCCATCAAAATTAAAAACGCATACAGGAAAAAAGTCTTCCATTAAAATGATTCCTATAACTGTAACACTTAATAACTACCAAGTTGTGCTGAAGTTATACATCGTAAAGCAGATGGACTAGCACTCGGTCATGATTGGCAGATAAAGCTGTTACTGGGCCGGAATTTCACCAACAGCTTGTGAGGTATCCTTTGATGGAGAACACCAAAATGAAGTAGAAAACGTATTGGATACTGATGTACATGTGTTCAAAGATGGCATGAGTATGCTTGAGCACGTCAAATGTAAAATATAATTACAACCAAATGCTACACCCAAGTTTCACAAAGCACATCCAGATCCATATGCCATACTAAAAGACATAAAACTCAACTGGATTTGATGGGAAGTGAGGGTATTATTTCAAAAGTTGACTGGGGCCCATAGGCTACATCTGTCATTCTAATAAGTAAAAAGAACAGAATAGTTAGGATCTGCGGTGATGTAAAAGTCAACTTTAATACATTATTACAGGCTGAGAAGGTATTACAATGCTTAGAATTGAGGATATTTTTGCTCCCAGGGACACTATTTTAAGAAAAAAGACCTAGTATAGATGGCATAGGAAAAAGATTAGTTTTTCTTACTACAGTGTAAGGGTTGTAACAGACTTGTTTTTGGAGTAGCACTGTATGAGTGCTTTGGCAGAGAGACCTGGACAATGTGCTACAAGACTATCCAGACATCCAGTGATATGTAAGTTACATCCTAATGGGGGAAAACGATGAGATGCATCTACAAATTCTCAAAACAGCATTGCAGGGTTTGGCAGACTATGGCCTTAAAACACTATGCAATAAATATGAGTTCTTAAAACCTAGGATTACATATTACTCATCATGGATGTACAAGGCCTACAAAAACATACAGAAAAAATTCAAGGCCATGAGCTGTGTTACATATACAGTTCTTTTTAAGATTTGTTAATTATTGTAACAGTTTCCTACCAAATTTAGCCATTGTGCCCTATCCCTTGAACATTTTACTGTAAGCAGGAAGAGCATGGCAGGGGGCAAAGCAGTGCAAACAAGCTTTCACTGTGGCAAGAAAATGGTGGTATCAGACCAAGTGCTTGCACATTACAACCAGGGCTTAGCAGTGAAATTGGCTAAAGATGCCTCATCATATGGCATTGATGTGGTTATGTCACACTTCATGAAAGACAGCAGTGAATGCCTGATAGGTTTTGCATCACGCTCACTTACAGCGGCAGAGAAAAATTATGCAAATATAGACAGGGAAGTGCTGAGCTTGGTTTGGGAAGTGAAACATTTCCACCAGTATTTGTAAAGAAGGGAGTTTATCCTCATCACTACTCTCATCAATTACTATTGTCAGTCTTAAATTCACCAAAAGGAATTCTACTTACAGCAGCTGCCTGAATACAGCATTGGGCTTTGTTCCTTGGTGAGCACAAATACACAATAAAATTCAAAACTGCACATAATCCTACAGATGCAGATGGACTGTCTTGTTTACCTATAAAGGGGAAGCAAACTGAGAAATGCACATTTGATGGAGGTTCTTTTGACACACTTTCTTTCATAGAGATGGAGCGTCTCCCCATCACAGCTGAGATGGTTCAGTCAAAGTAGGACAAAGGACTTGTCTCAAGTCTACGCAGCAACCAAGAATGGCTGGTATACATAAACTCTCAACTGATGGAGTTTTATTAGTGCCATAATAACTTACACTTGGCAGGCAGTTTCTTTACGTAAGGATTGAGAGTCATTGTAACATCCAAGCTGAGTGCTGAAGTGCTGGAGGATCTACATGTTGCACATCTTGGAGTAGGAAAGGAGGGGGTATTAGCTTAATTTTGTTTGCTGGCCAGGAAAAATCACCAAAGTGAACAGCATGTAATGAGTTGCTCAGGTTGTCAACATGTCCAAAAAATGCCCAAAAGAGCACCACTTCAGCCATGGCTTCCTTGCCATGAAAAAAAAATCATGCTGACATTGCAGTACTGTTTATGGGTACAGATTTTTTACTTATGGTGAATAGATGTTTGAAGTGGACAGAGGTGTTTCCAGTGAGTTCAACAACAGGCACACATAACATAGATGTATTGTGTGAACTGGTGTTTCAGAATAATTAGTGAACGACAACGAACTACAAATTGTAGCTGAACAATTTCAGACATTCCTAGATATATTACATCAGCACCATAGCATCCAGCTATAAATGGACTGGCTGAAAGGTTTGTTCAAAATCTCAAGAATGCTTTTAAAATTATGTCTGGGGAAAATATCACACTTAATTGAAAACTTGCAACCCTTTTCTATTTGCATAGTGCACCACAATATACAAATCGAATGACAATGATGCTATTCTTAGGTTGTACCTTATATTCAAGGTTGGATGTTCTCAAACTTAATTTGAGGAGTGTTCAGAGCAAACAGCTGAAACAAGCAATTTTGTCATGCTGAAACATGACATTAAACAACTGAAAAGCACAGAGGTAGAGACAGAAGTTGCAACTGCCATGGATGGAGATTGAACACTGAGTACCTATTAACAATTGCCTCTGATGATACGCGACCAGTAATTGCTCCAGTTACCAGTACCATGACAGACACCCTATTTGCATTTGGAAGCTCTCATAGCAACAGGGTCTGTATCTTGATAAGGAGAGGTGTGGCGTATTAATGGCATTCCCCTTAAAGGGACCTGTTACGTTTGCCAGCTAAATGATTGTAAAAATAATAATCATTTTCAAATTCATCCAAATATATCAGGATGGTATGCAAAGAAAGGTTTTGTGAAATGAGACCCTACCTGGCTGCATTTGTTTGCAACAAACCAACATTTTACATTTTTGAACAGGGATATTAATGGCATTAGGTAACAACTGGTTTGGATGCTTTCTCCTGTCTTTCCACTGCTGCCACTAATCTTACCACTCCCCCCCATCTTCCAGATACCTCCCTTTCCCAGCATCTTCCCACTATTATTATCACAAATTTTCTTACCAACTTGCCCATCCCCCAACCTACAACTGTATGTTTTACAAAATATACAAAAATGGTACGTTTTATTCAATTTAGCACAGAATGACACAGATGATATCTAACTTAGAAAAAAAAATCAACTAGATCCTGTACATCAAAACTAAGTGGCTAGAAAACACCCTCGCCTTTGAATTATCTTCAAGAGCAATCCATATGCAATACATTATAGGAATCCACAAACCAAATTACCAGTGCATAGAATACTGTCTCCATAATATGTGTATCTAACTGCAATCACTGTAAGGAAACCAGCAGAAGGGGGTAATAGGCCCTTCTGGCCACTGAGAACAATTAAGCCTTGGATGTCAATCCTCTCCAGCCTCAGATTTGCATTTATTCCAGAAGCAGAATTCAATCTAGAATAGGCTGTACATAGAGACCATCAACCCATAATGCCTCAATTTTTGTTAGAAAATTTTTCTCCATGTAAGCTGTTGCACATTTTGTTAATTGCAATGAAGTCTTCACAGTAAAGGAACTAGCAATATGGGGAACCGAAATCCTTTAAGATATTCTAGGATGACAGATACTGTAAGACAAATAGTACGCAGAATTATACTATTATTTTTCTTTGCTACATTTTAGAAATAGATAAAATCAAATGCCAGTGTGGGAAATGCCCAGATCAATCCACTTTTCCAATAAAAGTCTCTAATATTTTACAAAACTATTAAGCCAAATCTTTTTTGAAAATATAAATGACTTTCTGAAGGGTTATAGTTTAAGAAAAGATCATTGCTAAGACTGTGACCCTTTAGCTACAGTAGGTAAAGAAAATTCTCTATAGACATTTTAAAAAAGGAAAATTAAAAAAAAAAAGTTTCCCTTTTTTATCAGATCTCCAATCATATTGTCACTCACGCATGATTAAGCCCTTTACGAACATAAAGAAAATTAAAGGTAACATATCAGAAAGTTTAATACTAGGAAATAATAACGATTTCTTTTAAAAAGAGTGTTTTAGAAGGGCATGGAGGCATGCTGAAAAACTAATTGTTCACAAGTACATTTATTCTGTGAAAGGCAAACTGATAGCTATCATATTCTTTACATGTACTTTTTAAAGTACCAATGTGGTGATAGTAGTAAAAATTACAGAATAATGGTATTTTTTACCCATACTGCAACCAAATGTCCTTTTGAAGAAGATTTGATCAACTGAAGTTGACTTTCTGATAACATCCTTTAGTTAAGTTTGGGTAAACTTAAGGAGGTTATTGACTCTACAAATACTATCATAAATGCATGTCCATTCTAGGGCAAAACATGACCTGTGATACACCTTACATGGATCTCAAAGTAAATGGTGGACAACTGATTAGTTTAGTTGGCCCTTGGACTCTTACACCCCACTGATTTTACCATTCAGAGTAATAACAGTATAAACTAATGATCCTACCTCGATCTTTTGCATGACTACAGAGTAATACTATAACAGATTCACGAACAAAGCAATTGTAGCTGCAGAGTATTCCATTAAATTAATTTAACAATGAGATTGGTTGTTACCAGACTGATACACATATGAAGAAAGGTGATTGTTGGGATAGTAGTCTGAAGAGAGCTTCATGGGACTCAGCTGATGGGACAAAATTATTTCATTCAGCTTCTGCTGTAGCGACAGATAATCTTCTGATAATGTTGATATCTAGGTGAGAAACAAATATACGTATAACCAGACCATATGTCCTCCAAAGGCAAATCAGAGAGAGAAAGCAGTCCTGAAAAAGAGTGTGAACCATTGCTTTTTATTACAGAGAATTCTGCCCCGTCTATTATGGAGAACTTTCTTACACTGAACTATAACACTTTTTCAACATTTGATTTCAATGAATTCTATTTTAATGCAAACTGCACTAATTGTTTTACATGAGAGAGAGAGAGAGGGAGGGAGGGAGGGAAGGAAAGAAAAAAAGCGTGAGCATGGCTTTTCTACTGTCTAATCACTCTTCTCCAACCTTGGGTCCTCCAAATACTTTGGACTACAATTCTGATCATCCCCAGAAGTTGTAATGGGTGCTACAGCCCAACCCATTTGGGGAAGGTTATTCTAAGATGCTTACCTGCTTGGAGAAAGCAGCCAAGCTAGTTTTCTCCTCCACCGGACCATCTATTAGAACTTGATCCAAGTCATCAGACAAAGTCCCAAGCTCACAATCATCTTGGTTTTCACAAGATAGCTTCCCTTCTTTTCTGAGCTGGTCTCTTTTTTGGTACTCTCGATAATTACTCTGAATGACTAGGGCTGCCTTCTCAATGTCTTCTGTGGCTTGCTGGCTGGCTTCAATATGTTTCTGAGAGCCTCTTGCAGACCCACTTCTTAGAGGGGCTTTGTTTTCATATGGAGTTGGCCGGACATATTCCAGAGAACCTCTTGTCAGATGACTTTCCTGGGGAGCAACACGACCCTGGTTTTTCTCAGCTGGATCACTTCTTTCCTGAGAACCTTGCTGGCTTGGTTCACTAGTGCTTTTGATAGATACTTTCTTAGACAAACAATGGGAAGTGGGCTGGTTTTGGTCTTCAGGAAGATTTTCTTTTTCTCTTGGGCTTGTTGCCATTTCGGCCTGTCTCTTCCTGAGAAGTGATTCCCTGAAACAGATGTAATATATTTAGTGAATATTGCAGGAGACAGCTACTGTAACCTTACAAGACCCCTTAGGGCATAGTTTATGCATTAAAATGTCAATATGATACATTTTTTTCCAAAATGAAAACAATGCAAAATATTTCTTTGGAGGGAATTATTATTATTTTTTTGCATGCAACACATAACTTTATTTTACAAAATAAAGGTACATAATGTTGAATAACAGGATTTATGATGGTCACTGACAAGCAACTGCTAATGACATCATTTTTTTCTCATATATTGTGCCACTAAAAGTACAGTGGAAACGAAAGGGTGCTTTTACTTTTATCACTCCCCTTCAGCTGTCTGCCCATCCAGTGATAGAGAATTCCTATCCTGTGAAATGGCCTCCCATATCTTCTGCTGTGAATGAAGAGATGAACTTGGAGAGGCCATCTGAGTCCAGCTCCAGAGCTGTCCCTTCATTCTAACTGCACAAAGGCTTCATTTGAGTTGCAATTTGTGATTCTAGGCCACCAACATCTGTGTTGCTGGGAAGAGGAGAATAAGATAATTAATTCTTAAATTAAGGAGAGCCCTGCTGGACCAGACCAAGGGTGATCTAATCCAGTGCAGTAACAATAGGTCTTGAAAGGTGTTCTTCCACTAACGCATCTGTTTTGGTAACCTGAACTCCAGACTGAGTACCAGATAAGAAGGCTATTCAGTACTATTTTCTTTCTCATATTTTTTAGTATCCTGAATTCTCAACATCTCTATACTATCCAAGAGTGACTTTTAAAAATGTATTTGGTTCCATTCTAAATGGAGTCCAGACTCCAACAAGAATCCAGATCCGTCACATCACATTTAATGAATAAAATGTTAAGAATACAAATTGAGTTTTTTTGCATACAATAGTTTTTAACACATGCACCTTTCCCTATGTTATCTTTTGAAAACAAAATTTAATACGATGAGATCTCTCTTTGAGAGACACTGTATGGAACAGTGCTGGCTGACATGATCCAGAAGATTATGATTTATTGCAGAAGAGTTGGCATTTAACAGAATAATCGTAAGTAAAATAAAACACTACCTTTTTCTTTTGAAACTTGTCCTCTCCCTGTATCCTCTGAAGTGAGACTGAATTGTTATTGCTGCATCATTTATTTCTTTAGTTCCCTTTTGGATTAAGAATCCTCTTGTAACTAATAAAAATTACAGAATAAAACCTTATTTTATTGTTGTAAATCAGCACATTTAAAATAACCCCTTGACTTTTCCCTAATCTGGCACTTTTCAGATTGGATAGGAGGACCATTCTCATCAACCCTCCTTCTTCCAATCCCAGCCAGTTGGGTCTATGGCTGTGGATGACAAGAATTGTACTCTGCCTCTGGAGGACACCAGCTTGGAGAACACCAGATTATACAATTAATGTATTATGTGGGATGCTTTTCATGATCTCTGTCCAAGGTTAGTGAGAATTTCTTCTCTTTTTAACTATAGGCTTATGTTATTAGAAGCTGAACAGTACTAGTTGGCTTCAACTGAATTTCATCACAATACTTGGTGATGGATGAGCATCTTCCATCAAATTTCAGAAAAGCAGGTTTGCTTAGGAATGCATGGTCATGAGTCACAGTTCTGATTTTCAATGCCTTGCCTCCATTCCTTATAAGCTAGCATTTACACTTTGCTTCAGTCTGACTATGCCCTGCTCATCTTTCCTGATTTCTCTTGTTCCAACTTTTCTTTTGGGTTCCTAAAGTCTCGCCTCATATTCCAGGTTTTGCTAGTGCTATTACTCCTTCCTCGTTGAAGCCACCAGGCTCTCAATCCTCACTGGATTTAACTCATTTTGTCTACTTCCCCTATCTGGAAACCTCTCTCTCCTGCCTCCCATCCATCGTCCCCAGGGAGGGAGGGAGGGAGGAAGGAAGGAATACCACTATGTTCCCAAACGAGAGTGGAGTTACAACTTTTGATTCAATATACTACTGCTCACTGCAGTTGGCTGATAGGATAACAGTGTCAGGAAACAGTTCCTGGTTACTGCAATGATTCTGCTCATACAGGCTGCCTATTGCCTCAGCAGGAAAGGCTATGGAAAGTTCTTCTTTGGATTGCAACTTTCTAAAAAAAAATCCTAGTTCAAAGTCTAGATTCTGACTTCTGGCTCTGACATCTGGCTTTACTCCTGGCTTCTGTTTCTCAGCTACTACTTGTAATCACCAGCTCAGGCAGAAACACATTAAGCAGGAATAGAAGAAACACAGTATTTCCCTCTAATTCTCGGTATGCATTCTGACTATGTAAACCTGGATGCTAAAAGTGTATGAGGAAATCAATGGAAGGTCTTACCTGCCTGGAGCTTGATAATCCATGTATCCATTCCATCTATATTCTTTGCATTTGCATATTCCTTGCGAGTGGCATATCCCCTGTAAGCTAAAGATAGAAGGTAAAAATGTAAGCCGTTATAATAATGTTTTTCTACAGGGTTACTTACTTATTCACATCTACAAGGAAGAAGGGAGTGAAGGAAAGATTATTCTATGGGGCAAACTTTGTTGTTTTTGTGGCATAGTTAATGGTTTGGAAGCAGGTGATGAGGAGGTGGGCCTGCACAGACACAGACAGGGTAAACTTTTTCTTTTGAAGCAGAACTTCAAGGTGGGGCCCTGCCTTTTATTTGTGAAACAGTGACATCTCAAATGATAGAAAACAAGAAATGGCTTAGAGAGGCCTCACTGGGAGAAATAAACTAGGGTTTAAGACCCTAAGTACATCTAGAACTATACGTTGCCCACTCCTGCTTTAGGACAACAAACACAATGAGATTTTATGCAGAGTTCCAAGCTCAAGACAAGAAAACACAGATTGATTCAACATAATGGAATAGTTTTCATATACATTTAGGAACAAGAATACAACATTCCTCCAAAAATTGAAAATTCAGAGCTTAAAAGAGATCAAATTGGAAATGTGTTCAAGGATCAAATTGCCATTTACTGTAAGCATGAAGAGCTTAAATCCCAAACAAGATGCTCCATCTTTTAAGGTAAAATCTTATGGCTGTTTGGTTAACAGACAGCTTAATTAGTCTTTCTCACCTTGGACCTTTCATGTTTTACAGTTTTATTAATTTATTTGGCATCACTGTCAGAGAACTCCTCTAGTAGACATAATGCCCACAATCAAATATTAGACAACTTTCTGCTGGGAAATAAAGTGGGTGAGTAGGCAAGACTCTATATAGAAAAGGAAGGGAACCTGCAGAAGCCAAAATTTCATCAAAATGACAAAACATGCATCATGACTTCCCAGCAGAAGCTCTATCCCTTCCGTACTTGTATGTGACGTTGTAATACAAGTACAAAATCGTAGCGTTTGCTCTGTGATGCATGCACGTGATGCCCTTCAAGAAGGGAAATCTTCATATATGCAGACTTGAGTTTCCAGATAAAAGATAAGATATAAGCACAAAGTAGAACAACAGAACAAAACTATATATTAATCAGACAATTAAACAATGGTAAAAATGGGTGCTTCTTTTGTTTTACATCTGAGTATCTTATTTTTTGCATAGGTATATATGCATAGAGATACATATACACGTGACACACACAAAAAATTGTATTACCTGATTGTATTTTAATTGCACTTGCTTCCCTTTTCTCCTTCAACATCTTATATCTCTTTGAACGAAGCCATTTTCTCACATAGGCTTGAATCAAAACAATCCTGTTGATTGTCTCCTTTCGCATTAAGTTTAGCTGCTCTACATGGTAGTACTTCAGAAAAACCTATTGATAAAAAGGATTTAAAGATAAAGAGGAGGGTTACCTATATATTATAAAAAGACCCTCTTAATTCCATAGATAACATTTCCAATGGTGGTTGCTCCCTAGTTAAGAAGCCACTGAAGATCTGCCTTAGAAAACATTCCTCCAGCTCTGTTGGAAGCCAGGGCTGATTAGATATGAAAAATGACCAGGGAACACAAGTTCTAATTCTATGGTGGGTAAAATGTCTGTCAAATACAGGCAATTTTGAATCTGGCATTGAAATCTAGACAGAACCGTTTTACCTCTTAGATGATTGTAATTGTGGAGCAAGCAGAAGCTGTCTTTGCACTGAATTCTAAAAACAGTATCAATGAAATTATGTATTAGATAGCCAGAATCCAAAGTCACAAATATATGGGTTAATAATATTAGGCCAACTGCAAGCTAATGAGTTCACCAGAACTCTTCATCAAACTATATTAAGTAAGTTGTGAGTAGGCAAAAAAAAAAAAGGGGGGGGGGTTAATTAAAAAATTGGTGGATGTTGAAGCCTAGCTATTGATGGCATGCAAGTGAGCCTCCAGAAATGCAACACAATATATTCTTGATTATCCTACTTGTTTCAGCAGGGTCACTGTAGAAAATATTACAGGTGGATAGTGGCAGAGTGTGGAAATAGTACCTTAGTTTTCCCAACCATCCAGTTATCCAACTGGGCTTTTTCCAAGATGGCAGTACAAGTAGCAGGACTTATAGGGGGCTCGTTGCTTGATTTGTAACAAAGGAAATAGTATCTACAAGAGAAAGAGAGAGTCCGGGAGAGAGGCAGAAAGAAAGAAAGAAAGAAAAAAGAGAGGAAAAAGTCCAACTATTTACTATTGCATTTACAAAAGTTATTTAGTGCTGATTAGTTAACTTTTATCTGATTTTTGTGTATAAACTGATATGAAATCCACTGGACAACCACTACAAGTTGATATGCATGATACTTAGATACCAAGCTAAAAGGCTAATCAAATACGGGGGCGCACTCAAGAACAGTAACAGAAACAGCCACAAAGCACCAATGAATAATTTATGTTTCAACTCATCCATCCATTCAGAAAAACTATGCCACAGACACCTCAGTGCGGCACAGAAGTAACAAATTTTCCACCTGACTCATTTTTCAGATTTTCAAATGCATGATGCGCCTGCTACCTTCTCAAGAAGGCCACTGTATTTTTTTCCTGCCTATATTAAGTTGATCTTTTTATCAGTTTTGAAAGGTGCAACATCTTAAAGTGTGTACAATGTACCTAGATCTTTAAAGGATTTCAGCAGTATTGAATATTAGTTTCTGTCCATCTGTCTATCCATTTCTCCATCCCTCACCTACCTCAACATACCATTAACTACAATTACCTGCAGGACTGCAGATCCCCGCTAGAGGTGGCCCAACCATTTTGATCATGGCAGGAGAAGCAGCTGGTTGTCCTCCATTTCTGGGAGTTTGGGGCCCAATGCCAACAAACATTTTTTTCCATGAAGGGGCTGGCGCTCACAAACGGCCTCTTGTGGGAGGTTGCTTTGTCTCCAACATTACCTACCTTCAGGAAAAAGGTGAAAACAGAGCTTCTCCAGAGGGCTTTTGGGATTTGATGCGATATTCTTTTGAGAGTTTTAAATGTATTTCTAAGATATTTTTGGTCTGCGTTATTGTGTTTGGTTCATTACTGTGAGCCTAAAGTCTTTTTTTTATAATTATGGCAGGTTATAGATCTGATAAGCAAACAAATAATTCTGAGGATTTATTCACACAAATAAAAAATGCCATTGTAACACCTTGACGTTAATTTTACAATCACTTGTTGCCCCCTTTTTGTCTGGCTTTTCCAGGTGAAAAAGGGCAGAGATCCTTCTTACTATAAGGAGGCAGAAAGCTGTGGCTGGTGATAGCTGGCAACAACACAAGCAGATAGAAAAACCAGTAACACAGAGGGAAGAAGGAGTAGAGGATCTGGCTTTATATAAAGGACTTACCGCTTTATGAAGTTTGCAAAAAGAATACGATGAGAATAACCCTGTTGCCGAATCCGTGCCGTTTCCAGAATTCCAGCGTATCGCAACTGAACCAATACTTTTTCTTTGTTGTACTTGTTTGCCTGTCGATCATTGTTTGGTTTAATACAGCGAACAAAACGAGGCTGGCCAACCACCATTTTAGACAGCAAATCCATCAATGAGTACTGAATGGAAATGATGGAAAGAAACATTGGGAACCCTTTTAGAGACTATATTTGCAAAACTGGTAAGCTTCTGTAGGCAATAATTGAAATGTGCCTGGTTTAAAGCAGCACTACAGACAATCATAAATGAGAATGAATTAGCTGCAATAATCTCTGTTGTCACGAGTAATTTAAACAATGCAAAATTGAGTGGAGAAAATGTCAAGAATAAGCAAACCTTTGGGGCCAGTGAGCATATTTAGAAGTGTTGTCAAGTAGTGAGTTATAAAACATCAATTGACCAGAGAGCAAACGGCGACTCTATGATTGATTTCTGCCATAACCTTTAGACTTGGATGATTTTCCTGGTTGATTCCTACCATCCCATCTTCTCTGAGATACCCTTTTGTAATGATGCCTAGGAGCCTTATAATGAAGTTGAGAGAAATGCTTGTAAATAAAGGTAATGGTAGAGACTGGGGTGCTTTGCTTTAGAATACACTAATTTACTTCATTTTAAAAATTAAAGTAATATTTTAATGTCAGGTGGAATATGGAGCCTGGCAAACACCAAGAGTAGTGTTTGTGGACCCAGCCCATGAACTCCAGATAGCTTAGCCCTGCTTTGTTAGCTTTGCTGATCAGTTAGCTGCTACAAGAGAGCAGGAAAACAAAGCTGGCCATAATACTAAGAGAATTCATCCTATATACTGGATGAAGCATTATTTCAAAAGAAAATTTGGCAGGATTTTCAAAGTGTAATATGTGAAATTAAAACAATTAACCCATCTGAGAATGAGATGGAACGACTCACCCTTCTTTGAATACATAAATTATTATGAAGCAAGGGTATCATATTAGACGGCTTCCTCAAATCACTCTAAATGAGGTACTTAAATTTCTGCCACCTCTACGGCCGCACTATAGATAAGGGATGATTTGCTTATGTCAAGGGCAAACTTCCATTTTATTGCTGGATTAAACTGTAATTTATAATCCTAGATTCTTTAGGCAAGGTTTGCCTAAAGGGGAGCGTAGAGGTTGAAGGTGCAAAATATACAAGACACATATGAGAATGGAATTTTCAGTTTGGTTGTCTATGAGCTCTTGCTTATTTAATATAATGTATTAATTACTGTGACTTTTCTGGCGCTTAAGACTATATGGAGATCATAAAATTGTCTACCTTAGGTACTGTTTTTTGATTGCATATTCTTATGCTTACAGTCACATAGATCATGGTGACCTCTGATGCCCAGCAAATTTGTTGTGGCTGATGTCTTAAACTAATACATTGCACATAGGGGCTCTTGCACCCTCTTTTGCTATTCTGTATCCCTAAAGAGCAGAGGGAGATGTAATTGCCTCTGGCAATTAATGGCAGTTGTGGCATAAAATGGTATTCAGACAGGTGTTCTACACAGTGGCTCAATGCAAATTCTTATTCAAAACAGAGAAGCTAATTGTGCAAGCACCAGGGTGCCTCAAAAGAAAATGGTCGCAACAATGTAATACTCTTGTAAGTGCACTGTTCAAATGTAAATTTAAAAAGCATATTAATATGCTCCTTGAATGCATAATTACAATTTCAGTGGGCATCATAAACCAAATGCTACAATTGACATAATAATCAAGCCCAACCACAAAGTGATAAAAATATGTGGCAGTGATACATATAAGCAATATCATGAATGTGAAGAGAATATGGAACACAACAACAACACTCTTATTGTACTTCTCTGACTTTAACTTTACGAAGGGAAAGACTCCTTTGAATTGAACTTGACTTCTGATGATTGAGAGGTCCAAGTAATTTTCTTTGAAATAATATGGAAGTAATTTGAAAGTTATTTTCTGGGATATTTGTTTTATTTCCCAATCTAGTTTATAACCCTGGGACTTTCTAGTGGTCTCATATCCAAGTCCTATCCAGATCCAATCCTACTTAGTTTTTTTGAGTTCAGCCAAGGTCAGTTCTACGCTCATTTTCCAAGAATGTTTACGGGCTTAGGTGGGGCCCAGAAATACTATTTGAATAAAAGCTATGCTAAATGTTGGAATTTTATTATGGAGCGTGACAATTAGAAGAATCTGGAGTTAAATCAAATTAACTGGGGAAGGGCACATGGATGCTCTAGCAACTGTCAGGTAAATGCTGGAATTTGTGAATTCCAAAAAGACAAACACAACTAATGCTGGTATCTCTTTTAAAAGTTTAAATAAAGATATAGAATCCAACGGTGAGACAGCATATATTCTGAGAGATGCAGATGTCATTTATGTTAATCCCAGTTCCTTGAGTAACACCGTATTAGAGCTAGTGATGATAGCAGTGACTGCTGCAGCCATCTCACCCAATTGTCCTCTTCTCAAAATTCCACTGAGATCACCAAGTAATTAGCAGGTCCAGCTGTACCAAGTGGAGAAACTGCTTCAAGCAGCAGATTGGAACAGGCAGTGAATTTTGGCCAAGCCCTATCTGTGGTCTTCCGGGGGGCCACCTAGATCAGTTTTTCACTGCATTTATAGCATACAGCTTTGCAGAGCAGGCATCTTATAGATGTTATTCTTAGGTGTCTTGGACATCCTGTACAGTCAACTGCAGCGGCTATCTCATAATGCATCTTACAGGGTATCTGGAGGGTTAGCGTGATGGTGCTGCTACTGCCAGAGAAAAAGGGCATGGGAGGAAGCATACAGTGTTTCTATACAGTACCATCCCGGGTAGCCTGACTTGAGCCAATGCCACTGTTTGATCATAGGCTATTCACTCTTCCACTCCAGTAAGCTGGTCTGTGTATGCGTGTACACACATGCATGTCAATAATACTAGATGGAAGGAATCGCCACAAATTCAAGTTAACAATCTGAAAAATAGCAGATTTAATAGCTTTTCACTATCATTTATTGAAGTATTTTTCCTCAGTATTTACATGTTTTAAAAAAAAACTTCTAAAACTTTCATGTTAAACTTCCCTTGCCCAGCCTCCAGCTGTTTTTGGCTTACTTCAGGAAGCTAAGGATGGTGAGATCTAGCTAGTACTGAGACAGGAGACTAGTACCAGAATATCCCAGGGCTGAAGGGTACATTGAGAAGTTGAAAAATCTTCTCAGAAAGTGGCAATAACTAAGGACTTCCGTATTCATGCTGAGAAAACGAATGGACATATCCATCAAGTTACCAAGAGCTGAGCTTGACTTGAAGGAAAATTAACTTGAATCATACAATTAAAGGAAGGAGGGTGGATCGTTGCATAAACAATATGCATTAAAACCTAATAACAAGTAAGGCCTTACTCGGAAATAAGAAGCAACTGTTCGTGTTTTCATACTGGTTGTTTCTCTTGGATGATGCATGGAATCCTCCAGCTCGTTCTATATGATCAAGAAAGAAAAATGACACTGCTTATCAGTACAACAGTTAAAGATGATTGAACCTGACCAACAAAGTGACCTTTTAAAGAACCCAGTTAAAACAGCATGTACTCATTCTAAGCTGTAGGTGCTGTTACCTCAGAAACATACAATAATTTATCATACTGTATTCCTGGGAAAGCTGAACAGAGTTTGATACAGGTGTTTGTCACAAATGTAAAGAAAAATAGCTTGCCTAATGCGCTCTTATTTATTAAAAGCCAGGACATCTAATAATATTAATTACAACAACAATAATAGTACTGCTGTTCTTTCAACAGAGCCCGCTCTCGTCAGTTCTACAATTAGAATCTTTGTACTTTCTGTTTTTCAATATATTTGCTAGCAAGTTAGATTCTGTGAGTTGAGTGGTACATGCTCACCAGGAAAAATATCTATGAATGAGAGCTAAAGAAAATAACAATTGAGAATTAATTTAGTTTTCCCTGAAGTCATTATAAAATCATAGCCAGAAAGAAGGGAGATGCTGGTTTTTCTGTTACAGAGGAAAAATGAATTGTACAACTCAAAGATACCCTGCTAAACAAAAAAGAAAATATGTGAGATGGGGCAAAGCCAAGACCCCCTCCCCCCTTTTAAGGAGTAACAATAGTATAGTCTTGTCTACTTTAATACCTGATTTAGATAGCAGTCCAGGGACTCCTTTACTTTTGTTTGGCTGACTGGATTCTGTGGCCTCCACGTTTGATAATTTATTGCATGCTTGCTGTGTGCCAAATTACCTAAGAGAGAGAAGGGGGGGGGGGAATTGCTAAAAAGGGTCACTTCCTTGACTAGACAGAGAGCAAACCAAAAAACACTAAAAAGGCTACATCAACTGATCATGGCTTCATCATGAAAGTATCTCTTATTATTTCAGTATTTGCCTCTCTCATGATTTACAATACACTTAGGTTCGTGGAATAGCCCCTCACCTAAAAGATGGTATCAATTCTCTACCTGTTGTCTTTCATGAGGTCTTTATAAGATAAAGATAGCAATAAGAATGCTTTTCAGTCTGTTTTTGTTGTTCATACTTATTGGCCCTTTTTTTAGATGACTAGTCAAAAAAGAACACAATGGTTCATCTTTACTTTTTTATGGTTCACCTTTTGTCATGCCGATGAGTATTATTATAGGTTTTATATTATTTTGCTTTCAGTATGCTGCCTTCCAAAAATGCTGCAGCTTGAAAGGCAACTAAACATTTCTCACAAATAAAAATAGCATCCTGTGAACAATGGAATACACAAGTTGTCCAAGTAATGATCTCAGAAATTCCTTATTTCCTTTTTACTTAATAGAAGAAGAAAAAAAACAGATCCTTGTCAGGTTATGTGAAGATGGAGTGTGTCTTCTGCATTTGTTCTTTTCATATTATTGTGTAAATCAATGTCCTGAAGATCCTTCCCAACTTGTTTTCTGTGGAACTGCACTTCCAAAGCCTTACATAGGTGGCTAAGGTGGCTTACCCTGATTAGAAAGTATTGTACAATTTTCAAATGGCCTATTGTGACATACTATAAAAGAGGAACCAGTCTTAGAGCTTGTGAATGGTTCAGGAAACAGTGCATGGAAGCAATCCATGGGGAAAATGAGAACAGTTTTTTATAGAGCTGCTGTCACATTTCTGAGCTGGGAGACAGAAGAAGCTCATTCTCTTAAGAAGCTAAGGACACATTCCACTGAGCAAGCAATGTGTACAACAGCAACACTTAAAAAAAAAAAGATATACAAAAGACAGTCCTCAGTACTGTTTCTAAGAACTGTGCTTGGCCTCACGGTCCAGCTAAATTGCTGCCCCCATTCCAGTTTCTCAGAGAATAAGATCTCTTGCAGTCTGGCATCTCCTATCTCTGATCTCCTTTTCCTTTACATTTGGACAGCGTGGGCAAACTGCCCTTCCACCAAATTTGTATTTCGTGATCACCAAACGTCGTATTGCCAAATATGGCCTCAAACAGAGGTATAATTTGGGGTAGAAAACTGAAGAAGCAAATAAAAAGAATATTGGTCATCTGATACACACACTAAAAAAATTAAAAGCAAAGTAAAACAACCACACCTATTTTAAACTTCCCTACCCTGAAAACGCTGGTTCTGCTCCTGAAGGTGATAGCCTTTGCACAACTTCATCTAGTATGCCAGTTGTGCCCTTTCCTAGATCGGTGGGCCCCTCAGACAGTCACTCATGCCCTAGTCACCTCACAGTTTGACTACTGCAACATGCTTTACATGGGCTGCCCTTGAAGACCACCCGGAAACTTCAAGTGGTCCAGAATGCAGTGGCATGGGCAGTGATGGGCATGCCTTGGTATGCTCATGTAACATTTCTGCTTTGTGAGCTGCACTGGTTGCCAGTTTGCTTCCAGGTGTGATTTGAGGTGCTGGTCACTACCTATAAAGCCCTATATGGCATAGGACTCTTATAGTCTGGTTACATGAGGGACCTCTTGTCTCCCATAGCATCTGCCCAGCTGATCCGATCTGGCAGGGTTGGCCTGCTCCGGGTTCCTTCAATTAAACCATGCTATCTATCAGGACCCTGGAAGCACCTGCCTTCCGGAATGAGGTTCCCCCTGAGATGTGAACAGCCTCCATCCTCTACTGGTGTTTTGAAGGGCATTGAAGACCTGGCTCTTCGCCTAGGCCTTTGGTGAGGGTGAATGAGGCCCCTTTTCTTCCTTTTCTTTGTTCCCATCTGGGTATGTATGCATGTATATATGTATTTATTGTATTTATATAGTCGCCCATCTCACATAAAAGTGACTCTAGGCGGCATACAACCATTAAAAAGAATAAATACATAAGAAACAATCACAAGTAAAAATAACTATACAGTGGTACCTCGAGTTACGAACTTAATCCATTCCATGACTCTGATCGCAACTCGAGTTGGTCGCAACTCGAGGTAAATTTTCCCATAAGGTTCAATGAAAATACGGTTAATCCGTTCCGCCCTCCGAATTTGGTCGCACCTCGAGGCAAATTTCCCCATAAGGTTCAATGTAAATACGGCTAATCCGCCCTCCGAATTTGGTCGCACCACGAGGCAAATTTCCCCCAAAACACACCACAAGCCTCACCGAACGTCTCCTTGCTACCGCGATCTCGCCCACAGGAAGCCCCAACTGCGTGGCAGCAGGGCAAATGGCCGCGGATCCGGTTCGTAGCTCAAGGTGGAGTTCGCATGTCGAGGTAAATTTTTGGGGCCGGAGCTGGTCGTATCTCGAAAAATTCGTAAGGAGGGGTGTTCATAACCCGAGGTACCACTGTATTTGTTATTTTGTTTGTTATCTCTGCCATCTTTTTCTTTTTGTGTAGTTTTCTTGTTCTAAATGTTTTTAACAATTTTTAAACTGCTCAGAGTTGCTGGCCTATAAATGTAGTGAATTATTACTACTATTACTATTATTTAAAAGCTCCAAATCTAAATGATTTTAATCCCAAAGTGTGCTGCACTTGCACCGTTTCCATAAAATCAGATTTATGTAAGTCAAGGCTTCTGTAACCTGGGGATTGCCTATATTTAGAAAAAGCATATACAGTACTTTCACGGCAAAATGAATGATATGCTGGTCACTGAAATAATTAATGAATACTGCATAAGACAATTTGCCCTTTTCAGTCTGTTCTCATATTTGGGTGAAAACCAACAAATACTAAAACCCTGCTGGCTTATTTTTATGTGGTGTGATGTAGTAGTCATGTTTCCTACCCTACGGATCTCTGGGGATCAGGGAATATATCTGGGATTTGACCTTATAGAGGCCTAACTAAAAAATGTCCAACACAAGGCTCATCCTTGTCTTTTAGAAACACAGAACAGCCTTGCTAAATAAGGCTAAATGCCCATCCATGTCACAAAAAATGTGGCTCTCCCAGATGCATCTGAGAAACATCCAAGAGAGGAGGGCGACAAGCATTTTTCTCTATTTCTATCAAGCTGCCTTTGATTTCAAGCCCTTTTCTCAGCATTACAGCCAATTTCTCTCACAATACATAGCTACGTAAGAACCTGGGCACTGACTTGTCATCCTATTTTATTTTTCTGTATATTACGCAAATAAATCTTGACTCCATTTAATCCCTATCATGGGAAATGATTCATCTTCTATAGAACAGCATAGCAAGATTGCAATTAAAATCAGAGGAGCAGGACCAATCAAAGAAATTGCAATTCTGATTGGCTATGTTCAAGGAAGCATGCTCAGTGCCTGCAGAGCAATGGCAAAATATATGATTTATTTCTCTTAGGTAATTTTGTTCATTAGATTTATATCCCACCTTTTCTGCAAGAGCTCAAAGTGGAGTACATTGTGAAGTCTACAGCCTTTCTTTCCCCAAATTTACTCCCATAACAATATCATGTATGGTAGGCAGGACTGAGAGATGATGACTGTGCTATATTCACCCAATGCAGGTGGTCCTCATTTAACAACCCTAATTGGGACTGGAATTTCCATTGTTAAGTGAAGTGGTCATAAGGTGAAACATCATGTGACCGTAACACTTAGTGATGGCAGTTCCGGTAGTCCTGACTGCAGTCATTATGCCAGGACTGCACTGTTGCTAGGCGAGGACCTCATGTTTCTGCCCTGCTGTGTTTGCCTCTGCTTTAACATCCGCTGCCTATCTCCTCTCCATCTCTGCCCTTTTAGCTGCCCTGCCCTCTGCTGCTGCTGCCTACCACTACTGCCCCCCACAATCCCTAGCTGACCTTCACTATCTTCTTCCTCCCATTGCTGATGAAGCATGCCTGGCCAAGGCAGCTGTTGGCCCTTTGTGAGGTCCTCATGTGGCCTCCCCAAAGCCTCTGCACAGAAGAGGGGAGGAGTTAGGTGGGTGGGGGGAAGTGCATGCTGTGGTCATAAATGCTGGCGGGCTGCAAAATGCCCAAATTTTGATCACAAGACCACAGGGGCACTGCAATGGCCATAACTTCGAGGACTGGTCATAACTACCGTTCGTTCAGCGCTGTTGTAACTTTGAATGGTTGCTGAGTGAGTGGTCGCTAAGCGAGGACTACCCGTACATTTTCACTAGTTGTAATCCAACACCAGCATCCACTACTGATTGTGCAGTACTAGGATGTGCTTCAGAGAAGAGCCCTGGCTTGTGGGTAAATAGCCCCAGGTTCAATCCTAGCATTTCCAGGTAGGTCTTTTTTATGAGATACCTCCCACCCCACCCTGAAAGGCAGGCGTGAAATATTAGAAAGTTACAGCCAGTGTGAACTACCCTTTCCCCATCTGATGCCTTTCAAATATGTTGAACAATGATGGAGTACTATCCTAATACATCTGCAGGACATCAGGGTGGGATAGGATGCTGTAGACAGTACTAAATCAAATGCAGCAGAGACCGATTCAGAACAAATCATCTTATTTTTTATCCTCTGAAAGTTGCAAGGGTGTAACGACAGCTATAGAAGGGTAATGCAGCAGACTGATCCATATAGCAGACTTCCCTAAGGACAGGACATTGGAAAATCACAGGTAGAGTGCATGGTCCTGAATAAGGATAAGGCACCAATTGCATGGCCTCACTGATATTTCTGTATGGTGGCTATCATGGATGATAGCTCCTTCTATGAAATTCCATGAGGGAGACAGACAATGGACAGAAAGCAAAGAATACTGGACCTGGCGAATGTATGGTAGAATTTATTACCTGTTTTTCTAAGAGGGTGGATTACTAGCTGTTGAATCAAGTAATTTTCAGAGGATCGCAGGAGCAATACAATATCGGCTGGCAAGGTATCTCTGTTTTTGGCTAAGAACCCACTT
The DNA here is from genome assembly GCA_030867105.1 of Liasis olivaceus. Lineage (NCBI taxonomy): Eukaryota > Metazoa > Chordata > Lepidosauria > Squamata > Pythonidae > Liasis > Liasis olivaceus. Next base: position 17,528,262 of record CM061351.1, read on the forward strand.
GCATTATAAAGAACCTGGAATTAAAATTCAAAAGGTCAGGAACAGTTATTCAGTGTTATTTTTTTTCATCAACTGCTTCTCTGTTCTTGAATTAGGAAAACAGAAGGTTCTTAGGAGATATAAAGTATACTGAGTCTGCCAGAAATCAGTAATAAAAAAAAACCAAGGAAGGCGATTTTCAGCTAGTATATAAATTGGTTTAATAAATTAATAAATAAATACGAATAGTCTGATCCACTTTGAAAGCTCATGGAGGAAAGGTGATTACCAGCCTGCTATTCAATTGAGTCAATACAGGATACATACAACATGCAGGATACTGTAAATGTGTGAGGAGGGGAGTAGGCCAGCCCTTCCAGCAGAAGAATATTTGGTATGTATATGGGAAAGGGCCCTATATACCAATGGCAGCAAATGTGTGCTTATGGCTCTTCCTCAAGACTTGGAGATAGGCTGGCCTTGAGTTCCTGTTCACACGGAAGATTTAGTTTGGTTCTTCCTCATGGACTGTGAACTTGGGGCTACCGGAAGGTGAGAAGTAGCCAGTGTTAATATTAGATGATATGGCCAGAGAGCAAAATCCTGCTCCCCTTAACATATTTCAATCAAGACAGGTGAGGGCTCTGGGATTAAATTGCAATACATAGCACAGAAGGAGCTTTAAATCCTGGGATTAAAACTAGGGTCTTTATTTGGGGGAGAGGATGCACAAAAAGACATTAATTCTTTTGAGGAGAAAGGCCCCTGAGAATTGTGGGCCTGTCAGGCAAATTTAGGGGCAATTTCACTATTACCGCATACAGTTCAGTATGGTTGATCTACACTAGTGTTTTTCAACTTCAGCAACTTTAAGATATGTGGACTTCAACTCCTAGAATTCCCCAGCCAGCATGGCTGCTGGGGAATTCTGAGAGCTGAAGTCCACATATCTTAAAGTTGCTAAGGTTGAGAAACACTGATCTACACACTCTAATGCAGCTTTCCCTAAGCAGCCCTCAAATTATACTGGACTCCAGTTCTCCCAAGTTGAAGTCCAATACATATGAAGAACACTAGATCCAAGAAAGGTTGTTTAGCTTTAATGTGGGCTGCTCAGATGCCAATGCATGAATAGAATCACTACTCATACCAGAAGTAGCCCTAAGGCTTGAGTGACCCATGAGCTTGCGTATGCCATGAAGTCTTGAGTACATAAAGGCAGCCACAGTAGTGGTTTTATGTGAAATGGATCTCAGACTCCAGTCATAACCTGCAATGCTTATCAAGTAAGCAGAAGCATGTTCTCTCTTCCATAAAATGTACAACTGAGGTGTTAGAAAAAGGAACTGTTAAAAGAGCTAATGTCAGGTTCAGCCCAAGAACTACCTTGATACCTTCCAGTGCAGTACAGTTCCTTTATTGACTATTACCTAATAGACAGAATCTCGCCAGACTAAACTTATCTACAGCTACTAGAGAATGTACTCTGTGAGGCTCTAGGGAGGAGCCAGCCTCATCCTCTTCGTTTTCCCACAGTCTTGTTGTGGGCTGAGGAGGTGCTTGCCCTGGAATGTCTCTCCTCCCTCCTGACAACCTTGAAGCTCCATTCCAGAATCTTCCCGGCTCATGCTATCCATCACATCTAGTTTCCAACTTCATAATCTATTATTTTTTAGTGGTTGCATTGCTTATAAATGCTTTAAGGAACAAAGAGCGTATCACGAGTGTTCCGTGATCCTGGAGGAAGATTTTCATTCATTCATTCATACACACACATGTACACATAGGGAAGGGTATAAATGAGCTGCGGAGTAATTATTTGTAACCATTCAAGGTATAACAAACTGTTTAGACTTTTGTAATATATTTTGCAACAAGTTAGTCCATCCTGTTAGAAAATAATCACATTAATAGAGAAGCGTTATTCAATCCTATTACCTTTCCTGCATAATGGTAAATGCCAAATGTCAAGTCAATTCTTTTTGGTCTCCAGAAATATTTTGATTTCAGATTGTCTTCAAACTTTTCTGTAAAGAAAACGCACCACTTTTATAACGCCAGCAATATTACCTCAGCTTTTTTATGCCAATGGCTCCCCCCTACATCATTCCTGTAAGTATGTAGATGTATAGATGCTTTTATAAGAACTTAGAAATTCTGATAAATATTTTGGTGGTATGAAGGAAAATGACTCTAGAAAGGATGCTCTGAACTGCTTTGGTTTAAACAGAGCAAGACAGATCTGTTTATGGTTCTGCTTGGTATTTCTTCTGAATAAGTAGCTTCTGGAAGTAAAAAATATCAGCTATTCAGATACTATTAGCAGGGTGAACATTTTCACCCTGAAGGCATAAGTGAAAACACTTCAACGAGAAATCTGTCTAAAAATGGGCAAATCTGTCAACTTCAGCTTTGCTCAGTTTGATGTTTTTTCAACCATGGACTTATTTTGCACCAGTCTGCCTTTTCAAGAAAAGTCTATGTTATACACGTAATTTCATAGGTATTTCTCCTAAAATATATCCCATTCTCACCTTTTCGTGATCTATGTATTTCTTTAAGCAATTATGTCCTTTTGTTAACTATTTCCCCAACATACACATTTGGGTATATGCTTGTTCTCCAGTTACCATATTTTTTGTATGCATTTTGGACAAGAGTATGGTATTGCAAAATGCAGATTCTGAAGTGTGAATTAGGCAATTTTGTAATAAATTGTGAAACAATTCTATTTCTTTTCCAACCCTAAAGAAGGCCAGTGCATCTTTAAATACAAGCTGGCAAGAGCTTACCAACAAGTGTCTGATCAGTGGCTTGAGGAAAACAACTTTCTTCATCAAGGAGGGAAAGTAATCCCATTGGTTTTTGTAGGAACATATCTAGCAGTGGTCTGTTGTCCTCATACTCAATAACTTGTGCATCAATGCCTTCGTTCAGGTATTCATTCTGTAAGAAGTAATAAAAAGTGTTTTTCTGAACTATTTTGTAAATATATCTCATGTATATGAACAACAGGAAAAAAGCAAATGGATTTAATAAAAGATCTAAGAAATATGGTCTGAACCTGAACTTCCAATCAAGCAGTAAATTCTTCTGTCTATACTTGACCATCAATCCATGACACAGTTGGGAACAGGAGCCAACAATATCTAGACAGCTATAGGTTTCCTACTCTACAATGGTATGGAAACCTCAGATGCAAATCCTGCCTAGTTCCATGCCCCAGTTTTATAAAATTAGACTAGATTATGCAGACGAGCAGGGAGTAGAAGGAGTCATGCAATTAATTTACATAATTGATTCAACCTGCATCACAGTAATTCTCTTAATATAGAATCTGAAATCAATTTGATACAGAATTGAAAAAAAGAAAAAGAAAAACAGAGTTCATGTACTTCCTGTCAATCCAGACTGAAAAATGAATAAGCCTAGAGACTTGTCCTCAAAGACATACAGGTTGTGGTAGTATAACCATTATCCCAAACGTCCTCACACAGGACCATGGAAAGATGCCAGGGATCCAATCAAATAATAATAAAATCCAGTAAGGGCTAAAGAGTTGGCTTTAATATTTTCATTCCTGTCAGCACTATTCATCTTTAGCACTGGGTATGGTAAAAGGACAGTCATTATTATAAAGCTGTAAGGAATCCAGTTTTGTTCAAATTTAAATGGTAACATTATAAATGATGGACTGAAAAGATGACATGGACATGGAATATTAAATCTTTAGCTAATAAAACATCAGTTGACTTTCTGTCCTCACTGGAGCAAGTTCTCATTTGGAATGAACTTGAAATCCAGTAGAAGAGAGTAACTAAAGCCCTGCCAAACATCTTTAAACCGAAAGACCAAGCAGCCCAAGAAGAAAAAACAGGAGTCATCTACAACATACAGTGTAAGGACTGTAACAGCCACTATGTAGGACAGACAGGCAGAAGACTAGCAGAGTGCATCCATGAACACCAATTAGCAGTCAGAAGACACAATGAAAACTCCTTAATCTCACAACACGTGGACAGACTCAACCATAGTTTCAACTGGGAAACTGTGAGCATCCTAGACCTAATTAAATCCAAAAACGCTAGGGAATTCCTGGAAGCTTGGTATTCAGACAAATCAGCCATTATTAGACACATAGAAATAAGCCATATTTACACATTCAAAAGAGACAATAAAAAAGCCAAGAAGGAAACTAAAAGACCAGAACACATCCTCTTCAACAGCCAACACAGATAACTAGGGATTAACATCAGGCAAACAACAACAAAAACAATAAAGCAGAAAACAATACCCTAATCAAGGAACTAGCAAGGAGAAAACCACACCCTCATCAACACTGGCAGGGCAAGCTACTGTATATGAACAGGCAGCAAACCCCACACTCACTCACACTGATGATGTTACCTAGTTCGGTAACAAAATGTTTGCAAGCAAACCACCAAGCTCAGAGAGCGCCAAGGACTCCACCAAACTTGAAATTCCTGTGGTTTGCTGTGCAGGGTTTTTGTAGATGTTGGGACAATTGAAAGAAGGCTGCAGTTGGCACTAACATCACACACACATACATACAGAGGATTTTAGACTGAATCATTGGCATTTTCAGCTGCAACATGCAATGGACGGGCAATTTGTTGTTATTCTGTCCAATGAATGTTGGGTTCTATAAAAAGATTGGCTACAATAAGGGTACTGATTACATGGGGTTTCCTCAGTCTCACTAAATTGAAAATTCTGTAAGTAGATGGTAGGCTGTGGATATTCTTTGATCTAGTTTTGTCACTAGCCTGTGTTATAAAGGAATACCATTTAATAGTAATGCTAGTGCTAATAATTCAGTAAGTGTTTTTACCAGACACATGTCAAAAGAAAAACACACAGTTGTACCATCCTGTCCAATAAAATCAGTTCACAACTTAACAACCAAACTTATTGAATCAGTAAGGTAGAACCTAGATTTAGAAGCATGACAGGGCATTTTTTTAACCAGGCATGTAAAATACTAATCACCTCCAAATGAATTATGTAACGTAACTAGATCCTAGTCATATTTACTCAGGGCCAAGTATCTGGCTATACTAGTGGCAAGCACTAGTCTTCCACTATTATTACTCCAACTAGTTTGTTCCAGCAGCTGACTGCTTGGAGGAAAAAGATGCTATAAAGGAAAGACATACTCTTTTATGTAAGTCTCCTTTGAGTTGAGATCAGTTGCTCAGTTGATAGAGCCATGGAATTTTCTTGGTAACAATATCAAAATAGTTTGTCATTGCGCTCTTCTGAGGTGTTTTACTGATTTCCCAGTCTAGCCTAAAGTTCTGGGATGTCCTGTCATCTCCCACCCAAGTTTTCTCTTACATAGCTTTTGGGCAACTGAACCTGAGATGGCTTTGTAGATCAGTTCATAGAACCTAACTGTGCATTGTCATTCTATGCAGCAATGACTTCTCTGTAAAAGCTACAACAAAACACGGTGGTTTTGCTCTACTCCCATTTTGAAACTCTTGAAAGTCTTTAATTTCTTCTCAACAGAAATGAGAGAGAAGAGAATACAATCCCCAAATTTAATTAATTTCTGCAAAGAACTTTTACCTAAGAAAGTCTGAGCTTTCATGCTGCTTAACTGAAGTGTATCCTCCTCACATCAGACATCCCACTTCTGCAAAATTAAAGTTCTGATTAAATTGGGGATGATGGAGTACAACTGTCTCTTATCCTCTTATTTGACTGGCCAAGTTAATGGGAGTTGTAGTCCAAGATACTGGAGGCCATGAAGCTGGTGGATGCTGCACTATTCTGTTTCCCAGTCACAGAAATGACCTGAAAAGTTACATAGGTTAGTTCTGCAACCACCCACAGCCCACGCTTACTCAGAATCCTGTTCAACTATGGAATTTAATGGCACTTCTTTCCCTAGTGTACAGAGGGGAGAAAACTTGATTTGCATGATAAACAAGGATCACATTATAAGCGCTATGTCCCTGGCACTTGGAATATTTCATTCAGAAATGGAAACTGTTGTCCAGTCCTCTGCAGAGAATTGAGGGAAACTCCTTACAAAAGAATGTAAGACTAATCCTGCTGGATCAGACCAAGGTTCATCTTAGTTCAGAATTTTGTTTCTCACACCAAGTGTCTCTGAGATGCTCACAAGCAGGAGATGTGACATTCCCCTCTCCCACTGTTCCCTTATAATTGATGTCTGGAGGTATCCTGCCCCCAACAGAGCTAACACTGAGTCTTCAAGACTAATAGACCTTGGGGTGTAGGCCTCTCTTCCATGAATTTATCCAGTATCTTCTTAAAGTCGTCCAAGTTAGTAGTCATCCCCACATGTTGTGGCAATTAATTCCACAGGTCAGTTATGTGCTCTGTGAAGAAGGTAAGACAGTAAGGCTGACCTCCAGTCTAGTTTGCCTCCCGTTTCAATCCATGGAGCCCTGAGAGGAATTACAAGACTCCTATTGAAATTATTGACCCTGGGTGAAAACACTCACCTTAAGGGCTGAAAATGCATGGCGACATTTTATTCTACACTATGAACAAAGCAGCTTCATCAGTTTGGGGCTTCTGTAACATCTGTTCTTTTTCCCCAGTGAAGAACATGCTCCTAAACAAATACCCCAATTACTATTTTAATCAGCTAAATATTCCTTTTTCATCCTTTTCCTGAACTCCACAAGTCTGCCTACTGACTCATCAAGTTCATCCATTTTCAGTAATTGTACCATTTTGTTTTACACCCATCTTACAAATCAAATACATTGTACTGTTGTATCAAATTATCCATCTTTCAAATTAACATGGGACATTTCCTACATAAAATAAAACTGCCATTTCTTAGTCCCAACTGAAAATTCATAGTTAATATGCTTGCTGGCAAATTATTACAGAAGTTATTTTTTAAAAAAGAACTGCTCAGTATGGTGTTCATTTTTATTTTTTATTTTTGCTCTTGAACCACAAATTACACTGTATGCCTTATTCCACATCAAAACAAAATTGCATTTGCACCAAACCTATTATCACTTCATTCTGTTGCCTGGATACTCTAAATGAGAAGCTTGATGCATTTTCAGATGGACATTTAACTTGTGGAAAGTAATCAAACAATTGTGCACAGAATAAACCCACACACACATGTTTTATGTGTGGCCTTCTTCCATCTTTACTTTTTATCTCTCCAAGGAAGCTGCAGATTACCGTTGCTAGATAAAAATCTGTGTGTTCAAGAAATATCAAGTTCTTCCTTTCAGTCTCTTTCTCTGCCTGCTTGCATTTCATACTCTCGCATACAATTGCTCCTTGATGAGAAACAGTCTATGCTCCTCATATATAAAGAGGCTCCTGCTTTACCATCTCACTTCTTCCACATTCACCAGCCACACGTGCCATTGATAGCATGTCCAGAGAGCATGAGACACAGCCTGGGCATTGTTAGGTCCCCTTCTCTCATTTGCTGCATGACTGGCACTCTGGGAGCCTCAGGCAAGATGGATGGTTCCACAATCAGTGAATGAAAACTGTTCATTTGGCCATCACTGCTGAGACCTCCACACTTTTAAAAGGCAGTACTATCTTTTCACCCAGTTTTCGGCAAATGTTTCAGTTTTGTTTTTTGTTTTTTTGCTATTTTAAATCTGAAAAGTCATTTTGTTTTTCAAAGCTCCTCTGAGCTGTGAGAAAGAGCCATTCCCCAACCTTCAGCTGGATATGGGAAACCTCCAGTGGACAGACTTTTGGCCCCTCAACTAAAATCTTTCTCAGCAGCATGCACTGTGTTCCCAGGTCCTTCACTAGCCCCTACGGTGTCACAAATGGAGAAAAGTACACGTGATCATCCCTACCTGTTCCCATGCAAAGATATGCTGATTGAAGTAAAACTGAATCTGCTCATTGGCAATATTGATACACAGCTGCTCAAAAGAATTTTTTTTGAAGTTTTCAAAACCAAAGATATCAAGAATTCCAATGTTCAGTCCTTCATCACTGCCACTGAAAATACAAAAGCTGTGTGTTATATTTCAGTCCCACTTAGTTATTTCATATCAACTTCACCGAAGGCTCTGATTTAAAAGACTTGGGAGTTATGTTAGGCAGAAACTGGCAGAGTCTAATGTCCAACGTTCTGGAAGGGCTGTTCATCGGATGCTAAATGTCCCAACTACAAGAATTAATTTCTGAAAGCAGAGAGGCTACAGAATCAGTTGTCAGTGCTCTTGGGCAAAGCGTATATAGCACATAAATATTTGTATATCCTGTCAATAAACTTGCATTTTTTTTACGATTTTTATTTTGGGCTTTATTTATTTAAACAAAACAAACAGAAAAGAAAAAGAAGGAAAAGAAAAAATATTAAGGATATGCACGCATATGTGTTTACACAGTTGTAAACACACTGAAACCTTGAAAGGCTCTAGATGGAAGAAAATGGCTATGCTTTTTCCCTTCATCAGGCAGAAGACATTTTATACCAGTGTTTCTCAACCTTGCCAACTTTAAGCTGTGTGGGCTTCAACTCCCAGAATTCCCCAGCCAGCATGCTTAAGTCCACACATCTTAAGTTACCAAAGTTGAGAAACACTGTTCTATACTGATAGCCAATTCATAAAATCATCTCAATTCAACAGGGGTGGAGGGAATCTCACCTTAAACCTGTAGTTGGTTTGAGCAGGGCATTAATACGATTGACTATCCAACTAAAGAGCCACCCATACAATGCTTTGGCTGTAGCATCTCTCACATCAGTAGCTTTTTCCATTGTGTTGGGTCGTATAATTGTTTCCCCTCGGGTAACCACACAATGAGAAGTTAGGGCTTCTTGCAACTCATCTGCTTGGATACGTAGCAAGGAAGCAGCTGGAAATCAAATAAATTGTGTTACCTCCACATTTGCATAGGTCGGTTAAGGAAGGAGATATTACTTAATTTTGCAGGGATACCTTTCCTAAGGCACTCTTCAGTAATGTTAAAGGAATCTCAGGGCCTGAACATTACTTGTGCTTCCCATTCTTATCCAAGATGATAATCTATTGTGGCAAGGGAGTTCTTCAAATGAAAAGATGAAGACTGGCCCACGGAAAGTGCAAAGAAATATGAATCAATCAATATACAGAATAAAGTTGTCCAATTGCCAATAACAAATTTAGTTCCTTGGACTGCTAGTTTTTATATAGCCAAAAGGCAAAAACCACCCCACATGAGAAAGGCCTCAGCAGGACCCCAAGATCTGCAGAAATAGAAAAGTATTTTAACCTAATGAGAACTGGATATGTCCTTCCTGATATAGCCTTTCTTCTCTTTCTGGCCTCTCTCTCTCTCTCTTTCTCTATTTTTGATACTCTTTCCTCTCTAAGCAGAATGCTGCAGTGAAAGGAATTATAGTACACTACTTATCAAAATGTCTGGATTGATTGCCTGGTGCTTTCAGCCCTGGGGTTAGAGCTTACTTATCCTATATCAAATCTTTCATGGCTTGACAGTGCAATGCTATGTAAGTTTTTCCCTAGGATCTGAAGCTTTCTCTTAAGTGTACATGGCACTGCAGCCTCTCCCTTTTTTCTAAACAGCTACACTAATGTTATTAGACATAATATTTCAACAGAAAATATCATCAAGATTGAGTATCATCAGAGGAAAGATCCTGTTACACTTTTAGGCATTCACAAGTTTAATTTGGCCAAACCAAGGCCCCATTTGTTGATAAGGTCAATAAGATTGGACTCAGGTCTTGAAGAATTTTACCAGCAATATCCTGCCATGTTCAGATTGCTTCAAGTTTCATAATGAACAAGACAGCTAAGGGTGCAATCCTATATGCCAGACATAGGAAACTGGGTATCCTCCAGATGCTTTTGACTACAAATGCTGCAGTCCCTTGACACTGACCATTTTGGCAAAGATTGTAAGAGTTCAAGTTGAAAATATTTGGAGGGCACCAAGTTATGCTTGATATGCACAATTCCCTGAGAGCAAGCCCTACTGAACTCCAAGAAACTTATTGCCAGTCTATTTTAAAAGTAAGAGTAACTCACAATTCTCCAGAGACATTGGATTGGAAATTATGCTCTTGTCAATCATGTACTCGGTTACCACGGATGAAAATTCAATGTTACCCACATTTAAAATGGCAGCAAGTACACTGTATACGCACCCTAGTTCCTGAAAGATAAGTGTACAAAAGCATTCCAATTCAGAGTCTTAAAACAGGCAGAACAGGGAATGGTCAGTTAATACTGATTTTGCATATACTGAAAAATCAGCATTCTCTAACAGCTGCATCTCCTTCAATTCACTTTAACCTTAACCTACAGGATGTCATTTGAACATTAAAAATGTAGGGTTGTCCGGGTAAACTTGCAGAGTTAGACCTACTAGGATGGCTTCTTGATAGATCTCTCTTTTGGTCCTCACTTTCTACTGGACTACAATTTCCACAATTCCCATCCTGGCTCCTTCTATATTTTGAACTACAGTGTAATTCTGAACTTGCCATTGTTCATGCTTATAACAAACTATATTTTATTAATTCATCTGAAATAAACCCACAGAAAAAAATGACTTAAGTCTCTCTCTCTTTCTCCTAATTGGATTTGTGTTTACTGAAAGCAGGTCCTTGATGCTGGAAGACCAATGAAAAATAAAGGAGAAAGTTGTCTTTTTTAAATCACATGTAAACCTTAATCTAGCCCAAGTCTGCATCCTGGCTAAGTACAACTGCTAAGCACAATAGTGTGTTTGGTTATAGTTTAACACATCACGGGAACCCAGTGTATAATGCATTTTGCTTTTCTCACACTGTGCAATACAGGTGTTTAAATAAAATAGCCACTGTCTTTATTTCTAAATTATTCTGGGACTGACTGAGATTATTATGCCAATTTTGGTCATCCCACAGTAACATATATTGCAGCTGACATTTTGGGGCTATTCCCCTATAAGCGTTAAATATGGCTCAATCTAATTTGTACGGCACGAATGCTATTTATTCCCAGCAGCCGCTCCCTGCCCCCCCGCTTTTAATTGGATTTGCCACATAACCTTTAGTCTGATTTTATGATGCAAAGTGACATCGAAGCTATAAATGAATTTATTAGGGGAACATACTGCCTCCCTGTGAAAAACAAAATGATTTTCTTAAATACTCAGGGAGTTATTTTGTCTATGTTGTAGCAGTCCATGTTGGATGTTTTCTAAATACAGCAGAATTTTGGGTTTGTTGGTTACATTTCTGCAGACCTCACTCTCCTACTACGGGGCATTTCTGTTTACCTTCACCTAGTTAAAGTGGGGCTGTCAGTGGAAATGGAGTATTTGCAAACACCATCTTAAGAGTCCAAGAGGAGGGTAAGTTAACCAAACCAGCCTCTTGTACGTGGGAAAATAAAAAGAGAACCTGTAATGTAAAAATAAGACATACATTGCCCATCCCACCTTTTTATCTCTCCAGGACTAATGTTGATTGTTGCCGAAATTATATAATTAGAATTATAGTATTAGAATTATGTAATTCTAAGCTACTGCAGCAGCTAGTCCATTAAGCAAAGGTGATCTTGAACACTATGAAAGGATTAGGTCACTGAAAAGAAGCTTATTGATTTTTTGAGATTTTGTACTGCACCCAATGGATTTCAACAGTGTTAAATATAATTAGGCCAAAGAGGTCAAGGAGAGTTGATTTTACATCTGCTCACAACTTCAGGGTTTATTTATTTATTTATTCAGGTCCCACTTTCCTGTTTTGAAGACATGTTCTTACTCTCTTCATTACCTTAGGAACTTGCTTGCCCTGGAAAGAGCTGGTGATCAAGCACCTGCAACTATCATACTTGCAGTCATTACTGCTCAGTTGTTCATTTTTTTCTTGGTTAAATGGTGGGTAAGTGAGTAAGAGACCAAACCAAGTGATACACCTAGGAAACATGGACTTCTGCATGTATCCAATCACACTAACTCTTGGCATAACCTTTACTCACTAGCCATGTGTCACCACTGATCAGAGATTCAATACCCCTAGCATAAATATTCTTAGAAAACTATCCAGATCCCAACATCCTTGAAAAGCCATGAGCAGGAAAAGGTCCCTACCAATGTGTTTTATTCAACATTCCCCAGAATATTTCTGAAGTTAATATGCAGAATTCTACAATTTGCTTCCTTCTTTATATGTTGGGATTGAAATTCCTAGAATTCAAAATAACCCAGGCCAAAGGGGAGAAGCCTGATCAAACGGGTGTATGAAAGTGGAAAAAACTGGATGTAAGGCCTGGTATACAGCAATATATGGTTGCGCTCTAATATTTATTATTTCTTACGTTTTTATCTGATCTTTCCCCTACAAACTGAAGGCAGCAAACACATGACTTCGTCCTCCATTTTTTCCCCACAATAACAACCCTGTGAAGCTGCTCGCACAGAGAAAGAATGACTGGCCTAAAATCATCTAGTCAGCATCCACGACTGCAACTGGATGAGTGATTTAGCCCTATTCCAACAATGGAACTTTCACATCATCCTAGCTCACATATTCACACGCATTCTGTTCTTGCAGCTCTTCTGTTTTCGTGGGCTTCCAGGAGGGGGCAAATGAAGTGACATGCATCATGACCCAAACGTTACTCCTTTTCTACTTAACAGGTGGCGTGGAGCTTGTATTATGATGTTAGGTTACACATTTTGTCATTTTGATGAAATCTCAGTTTGTTGCAGAGGCCCCAATAATACCAATTATTCATGTTGATTTAACATTATAAAGTTTTACTTTTTAAAATGACAAATAATGAAATATTTCCAGTCAATTACCTACCTCCATTGTAAACCCAATCACTCTGAAGCACTGCTCAATTAATTCAAACTTGGATTTATAACAATGATTGTTCAGGAAATCTTGCACTGGTCTCAGAACTTCATTCTGTAGATACCTAGTAAAATGATGGAGAAAATTGAAAATTTTCACATGGAAAATCAATACAAGGTGCTTAGTTAATTGTTCAGTATAAACTAGTTTGAAACTATATTTATTTGCGAATTTAGGGATCTAGAGCAAAAAATACCAAGGGTTTGTTTTTTTTTTTTACCTTGGGGGTTTATTTTCTGGCAATTTATAATGAGCTAATTTTTTCTTTTCTGCCAATCCAGCATAGATGTAGTAGAAAATATGAAAATTCTTCTCCCCACTGAAACAAAGCAAGCAAACAAATTACAGTGTTGCAGCTATTAAAATAAAGCTAAGAATTCCTGTTTTTATTTGTTCCTATTATGAAATTCATGTTGCATTTTAAATATTAAGATTTATTTCATTCTTTCTAAATATTAACATTTATTCCCAAAGCCATTACACACTTTAAGAAGGGATTAAAGAGAAGTGGTTTCACACTGACAAAATATAAGAACAGATTAAAGTCGAAAAAAATAATCTCTTGTCTATTTTATAGACATGTTAGACTAGTAACATAGTTACATGTTGCTCTTGTTGTATGTTTTAGTATACATTTAGCATAACATTTATCAAAAAAATGCGGTTCAGCCTATTTAAGGTGAATGGTCTGTCATACTTGCCTACTATTTATATCCATCCCACATTTACCAATTCACCTACAACTACACTTACAGTTTGTATAGTCCATATGTACATTTATTAGACTATATAAAATGTAAGACATGAAAATATAATTCAGATTAATGCATGTCACGTCAGGGTTTTATGCAGATGTTGCATCTAATCCCACCCCACCCCACCCATGGCCATACCATTTGAATTCATCTGTATCACACATTGGCTTCATCTGAACCAAAACTCTAAACATCCCTGCTTTCCTTTTCGGCCAGAGGCCCCCTTACTTTCCTTTCACTTACCCAGCTTGACGTATGACTCTAGACTTTTCTAGAAGATATTCTGAAATCTGGGCGCTTACAACAGTTCCATTAGAAGTGAATTTCATTTCCAAATATTTCCCAAATCTGCTAGAATTATCATTAATAATAGTGCCTGCATTTCCAAATGCTTCCAACAGATTGTTGACTTGGAGAATCTTTTCTTGAAGAGTCCTGTTATTAGCCTAGGTAAATATTTTAAAAATCAGAAAACATTTAAAAACTCATTTTCTCAGTCTATATACAAATATATAAGTTTTTCCCAATATAGGGAACTTTTCTTGCAAATGTTATTCAGTCATCATCATTACTCCACAAATAACTGGTAAAATGTAATTGTTAGTTCACATGTTAATTCCCTGATGAGAACATATTTATTTGAATCCATCTCCACCCAGTGTTACCTTTGACAGATAGCTGAGTAAGAGTTCATAATTTCCTAGCCTACTAAAGAATAATGGAATAGTAGAGATCATTGGCATAGAGACTATTTGAGAGATGAACTGAAACCCCTCCACCCAATAAATATGAAGTTTTTAGAATCTGCCTTACCCTTCCAAGGACAGTCAACTGTTGAACTAGCAGATGAGAACTTTGAGTCTTCCCAGCTCCACTTTCTCCAGAAATGACAATACACTGAAATTAAGAGTCAGGGATATTTTTGTTAAAATTAATGTTCCACACAATCAAGATGAGTATTAATTTTGGCCTTGGAACTAGGGATCTGTAGTGATTTGTATCAAAAGCAGAAAAATGCTTTGGAGGGGGACTGTACGCTGGCTGTATGAGTGCCTACGCTCTCTCCAATACAGGTAGTCCCCAGTTTAAGAACGAGTCCAATTCCCAAGGTCTGTCCTTAAGTTGAATTTGTATGTAAGCCGGAACAGTATTATTGTGTAATACTGTAGAAGTAGTATTGTGTAATGAACTTGAACCACTGTAACTCATTTTATTGTGTATTTAACTTGAATTTTGCTACAAAAGGCTCCATTCTTAACTATGGGTCGTCTGTAATCCGGGCGTTCTTAACCCAGCGACAGTACCTTTTTTTGCTTTGGATTTAATTGCTGTACATTTCTACCTGGAATAATTAGCATTACCTGATTTGACCTATAGGTGACCATTGATTGATATGCAGTATCAGCCATAGCAAAAATATGTGGAGGATTGCCAGTCCGTTTGGCCCCCATGTACAATCTGGAATGCTGATGGAAAAAAAAGATAAATATTGTGTATTCCATTGTTTTATGCTACATAAAACAAAGACATTGGTTAAAACTTACCTGATAAATCAAAATACTTTTACAGTGGGAAATATTTGCTATATGGTATACACTTTTAAGAGGTTGGCAAGCCAGACTCCTGGGGCAAAGCATTTCTAAATTTAAGCAAGTCCTCTTGTTTTGCTGGTCTTCTGAGCATACCCAGTAATGAGTGCCAATGAGTGCCAATACTTGTTCATTACCTAATCTGAAATGCTAATTTGCTTAATTATAATGCTCAGATGCAATTTTCTATTTTTTTTATATATTTCTCTATTTCTCTTCAACTAATTCTATAGTGAAGAATAGGAAATGAGACCTTTGCACACACATACCCTGGCACCTTCAACCTCTTTTTAGCTCAAACAAACTAAGCAAACACCCCAAGGGAGATTTTGTAGACATGGGGACAAGCCATGACCTCTGCAAGGTACAGTAAGCAAAAAGAACTTCCCTTTAAGGTGCTTCAGTGCTCAGTGCCCAAATTCTGACTTTTCCAAATACCCTTCAAACTAACTAATCAAATTTTCACACCTTTGTAGAGTAAAGGTCCACGTTCCGAAAAGGATTGACTGCAATGAGGATATCTCCCACATAAGTGTAGATCTGATCCCGGGTGTAGCTCTTTTGCAGTTGCTCTGCTACTGTATTCTGTTTGAAATTGAGAGGAAGAGAGAAAGAAAAGCTAGTTATGGTTCCTTTTTTAAAAGCAGTACCCATACTGAAGAGAGATGAAGAGTAGATACATTTAGGTTTCTTCAGCCAACATTCTTAATTTTGAATTCTATCTGCACGATAACCTCTTGGATCCATATGTCTTCATCATCAGCAACTAATCAGTAGAACAAAATGATGTCTAGGGCTGACTCTGGGGACTTCAATCTGTGAAGCATATGCTCTACCAATGAGCTACAGTGCCTTCTTTGTGAATCACCCTATCCCACATTCTCTGCTGTGGCAGTGGCTATCCAAAATCTTAGTTCTTTCCCAATCTATTATTTGTGAAATATTTAAGGTATCAAGGATTGAATCTGAGTCCTTTAGCATGCTTATTCGAGACAGACTATACTTTGGGGACTTGTATCTTACACTGCAAATATGAAGTGAGAGTTTGATGTTAGTGTAACTTCACCACTATGAGATCTTCACAGCCCCAAATCTTGTGGAAAGTGATTTTTCTCTTGTGCCCTTTCTGGTGGGCAATCTTTATTCTTTTTTTGTTTTGTGGGGCACAAACTTCTTTATAATGACATCATAGATGCAGAAAGGGTTCAATGAATTTTTGTATAGTCAGTTAAAAACTTCTTCCCTATTACCTCTAAGAATGGTGGACTCCCAGAGTTTTATTTTTCATTCTTTTATCATTTCATGAACTTGAGTTCTGGCTTTAGAGTGTGATTTATATGGTTGATTCAAGTCAGTATTACCAAACATGAGACAGAGGGAGAAAACAAAACTTGGGACTGTGGGCTGTGTTAATAATATCTAGCTGCCGGGATGAACAAATATATTAATTTCATTACTCTCAGTTCCTCATTTTTATCAATCTGTCAAATTCTGTCCCTGTTTTTTAAAACAATGATGTCTGATATAAACATTGTGCAAACAGTATATTGATTTCATGATAATGTACTGTTGTACATTTGAAGATATACTGTATACTATTGTATATTTCTTAATAGGGAAACTAAACTGAACAGTTTGAAAAGGCGTGGAAGTGAAATGATGGCTACGTTTTGGTTTGTATATTAGTTCTAAGATTCGAAGAGTCTTCCTCAACGCTATCTACCCCAGCCTAAGTACAGCAAAAGGCAGATGGGCTTGAAATGGAAAACACATGAAGTAGGTAAAGGTGGTTATTTGTTCCAAGTATGCAACTTATTTGTCTTTACACCAGCTCCTAACAAAATATCTTACCTCATCTAATACTTCTAAGGTTGCCAGATCATCTACATCCTCCTGGTTAGCAGCTGGAGACCTAGTGAAATTCTCTTTTTTAGTATGTATACGTTCAAATCTGTAAGAAAACAAATATGGATATGTGTGTTTAAGAGCACGAACAGAAGACTTTGGATATTATTGTGACTGAACTGCTTAGGACTAGTTCTAATGGAAGGCATGTGCGGGGAGGATACTGGAATGGAGGATCAAGGTTATCAGGAGGGAGGGGGAGCATTCCTGGAGATGTTACAGAGCGAGTGGTTCCTCAGCCCACAGCAGGACCATGAGAAGATGAAGAAGCTGAGACTGGCCCCTCCCTAGAGTCTCATGGGGTATAGCCACTAGTTGCTTTAGCATAGGTTTAGTCCGGCGAGATTCTGCCTATTAGGTGCTAGGTAATAAAGGAACTATACTGGACTGGACTGCCTTGTTGTCATTCTTGGGCTGGGCCTGACATTAGGAAAGTCAAAAGAGTACTTTGTGACAAGCATAAATTTCGACCTCCAAACTCCTTATGAAGATACGACCTTTGTACGGACACAGAATTATTATCTTTTTTTTTACATTTCAGGAGCAGTAATAAGTGACCCCACTTCAATGAATTAAGAATTCAACCCCTACCTGCTCTGGTTAATCAAGCTTTCCGTGGTCATAGCACTTACATTCTACTCATTGCTATAGGCAGAATGTAGTGAGATGAATACAAAAAGTTTACTATACTTGATTGTTATAGAAGGTCACTTACGATTCTTCTTACAGTTTTCAGAGAACACTGATATGGAGTTGGGGCTACAGCAAAGGTTTAATATTTTCATGGGCCTTAGAGTGAGGTTAGGATTATGCTACACTAAGATACTAGCCAATCAGGATATTTTTTCTGCAAAAAAGAATTTCCAAAGTTAGCAATGGAGTCACTGATTATTATGGTCCACTGAACTTGTGTTATTATCCACAATTGTACATCATGTTCCCATACAAGAGCTCAGACATTTCTCTAAAGCAGAACGTAGATCTGAATCACTGCTGATCATGCATGGCTACCTGGTTGAACTGCACAGCATCTTGTGTATTCAGCTAGGATTTTCTTCCTTCAGAGATCTTGTAATAATGTGCAAAAACCTGCTGCCTTACACTTAGCAATGAATCTGCAGGTTTTAACACTGATATCTGAAAACGCATATTAGTAGCATACTTCTTAGGAACCGGATAAAATACTGCACTGTTTTCTTCCAATCCTCCAGCATAACTAGTTAGGTGAGGTTGGTTAAAACAAAGTGATTTTCAGTGTTACCTAACTGAATTCCTGTTAGAATGAAATGTAATCCATCTACTATATTCTAAGCATTGGCACCCCATTCTGTGAGTTATTCTGATACATGAGACTTAAATTGTTAGTACTCGGATGAGAAACAATCAGGAATTATCAGGGTTATAGGCTAGACTGGGAAGCCAAACAAAAAAAAATCTTGTAAGAAGGCAAAGGCAACCCAGCTCCATATTGTTTATACATTGATTTATTCATTGATTTGCATCCTGCCTTTCCTTGGGGAACTCAAGGCAGCAGAGATAATATTCTTCCCTCCTATTTTTCCCTACAGGAGCGTCCATGTGAGCTAGGTTGGGCCAAGAGAGAATGACTGGTACACAGTCACCCAGAGATCTTCTGTGAATAAGGGTACACTAGACCCTTGGTCTCTCTGTTCCTAGCCCAAGAGCTTAACCACTACACCACACTGGCTTTGTTGCCAAGAAAACTACATGGATGGGTCTAATTTTGCTTAGTGTTTTGAGAACAAGCAAGTTCGAGAAGTTGCCAACAAGTTAGGCATTCCCTGTAATCCTTGGGTATAAAAATACCTTTTGGGAACCTCCAACAACTCTAATGCAAGGTCAGGGCATATGATATCCTCCTAATAGATCTGGAAATGCTCCATGTCTTGTGCATGGCTTGAGGAAGAACAATATTTGGATCAGGCTGCAGGCATTTGGAGGACGGCAAGTATTGTTTGGCATTTAAAGAAATTTGAAATGTTGAAGCAATTGGTTTGCCCGAGCAGCATGCGGATTCTGCCGACAGGGTGACTTGGCTAAGTCATGCATACGCGACACAAATGACAGCTGCAGGAACTGACAGCTAATCTGTCCCCCTTCTATTATTTTCCTTCAACCAAGGAAAGGATATAGACCTTGAATCAGCCTGTCATTTCCCATGTCATTTCCCATGTCATTTCCCATGTCTGATGTTAACTGCTGCATACAGCATGTTATTTTCACCACACAGCCAGGCATGCAGCAATGTGTTGCCAAGGTGGTAGCACATTCAGCCTACCGGGTTGAGCAGCTGCTGAAATAAGGGAGAGACAGAAAGCCAAAGAATGAGGGGATTACTCTGTTTCTCCTGTGGATTTCCTTTTAGAACATCAGGGTTCTTTCCCTTGGTATGTGCTTGCCAACGTTTCTCTTCAAATATATTTATTTAATTTATAATTAATTCATTTACAAAAATATGTATGCTGCCTGCTCACTGAATTCTAGGTAGCCTAGTTGCATCGCCTCTTTCTAAAGAAAAAACAAATTTGTAGCCACTTATTGTGTAGGGGTTAGCTTGATGAAAAAGTGAATGTTCACCATGACATATAAATGGAAAAGAGACGGAGAGAGAGATAAAACAATTCCAGTATTTTGTCTGTTCTCGGGGGGTCCAAAGAGTAACAAACATCAAGGCAGTGTCTACACACCTGCACAATTGAAGCCTTGGCCCTTTTTTACATGTGTTGCATGCATGAGGCATGTAAAAAAGGGGCACTGTGCTTTGAGAGCATGGTCATTGCCTGCCATCTTGGCTTTCTGGACACCCCCCACCCCCAGCACCTGCCTGCTTTCATGCTAATGAATACAGACTCGCTCAAGGGGAGGGAGGTTAGTGCATTTCTCAAGCCCCTCAAGAATGCAAAAAACCCAAAAGCTCTCATCAGGCATCGCCATCATATTCACAGGCCCAGTCAACCAAATCTTTGACAGTTTCTATTTCAATCTGCGCAATTACTACTGTCAGCATTAGGAAAAGTCTTTGTTCCACAGCTTTGCCAAAGCCTGACAGTCAGCTACTTTGAGGCTGAACTGACAGCAGAAGGAGTCAAGCCAGTTATTGTTCCAGCTCATTTTCTATTCATTCCCAGCCGCGTCCTCCTCCCTATCTTGGTCAAAGCAGAAGGAGGTCACTTTCAGCCCAAGTGTCAACACGCACAAAAGGGATTTTTGATGGCTCCCAAAATAGCATGGAAGAAGCCCACTCCTTGGTAAATGTTTGTCCTGTGTACGGTAATTAGAATTATTTGTCTGACAGAGAAAATCCTAGGTCAACTGAACAACTGCTATTTAAATTCTGAAATAATTCATATGCAAGATTAGAATAATAAATCTCGGAAGTTATAATGGGTTTTTTATAAAATCAGGTCGTCACACAGAGCAACCAAGGGGAACGTAAGGGTGTTATGTAGCTCAGCCTTCCCCAATTCGACGCTCTCCAGATTCCAATCTCAAGGATTCCCAGTTAACATGCAGTATCTTGTAGTCCCAACACAGCTAGAGCAGGCCAAGTTGGGGAAGACTGATGCAGACAGAATTATGGATCCAATTTTTGGTCAAGGACTTCTATCGTGTTTCTCAATGGGAGGTAGGAATTCATCTGTTGCCCTCATTTTGGGGTAAATGTTCCATATTTTTCCCATAATTTGTTATGACATTCTGAAAGAGTCAAATTAAGGGCACCTATTTCAGTACCCTCCCTGAAGATATATACTTATAAATGCTCTCCCCACTCTGTTTTAAAAGAAGCAAATCTAAAATCCACATTATTTCTTATATTTCTGCATTGAGTAAACTATAGTAGAAAATAGTCTGTCTTCCCTCCTCCCAAGTTTTTCTGGTGGTCAGATGACAAGCAATGGTTACCAAGAGTGGAGAACCAGCTGGTAGTGTAGGGTACATTTAACTATTTTTGAGGGGTAGAGTTGCATTACAACACAGATAAGTGGGGCTGAGGATTTTCCTTTTGTTTTTTTCCATTTGGGGGGTGGGTTTTTGTCTTCGTTTTTATAACACTGAAAAAACATTTAAACTTTAGGGCTTATATTACAATTTTGATGTAATACAAAACTGTACTACCAATCTGTGGCAAAGATACTGCCAATTCTTAAGAGGGGACTAGGGCATAAATTTCCCATTCCTATTGTATACCAACCTTCTAAAGAAATAAACGAAGCCACTGTTTCACTGAACATCTGAGACCTTGTCAGCATTAAAGCAACAAACCCAGCTAACATTATGCAGCGTTATGAGGCTACCCAGTCGTCTGAGTTGCAAAGAGTTTGTAGTCTATTTTGTTGACTCTCAAAATGACCTAGTCTAATCAAGATGCTTAAACAACTTTCAGTGGTTCTGTAATTCCTGAAGGTCATCTTGTTAATTATGCCCCAATGTTTGTAGGGCTGGCTGATCTGTGGGTGTGACAAATCTTTGTAATAAAAACTAACTGGATCAGCTACAGAAACACCAAGCATTACTGCAATTCTTCCTGACTGGCAAACACAACTGGACAGATAAGGCAACAGGAGACAAGCTAATCTTGTCAGATAGTGCTTGATGAAATAACCTCCTTGCTTGAGTGTCACTTTTAGTCACCTAATTGTGATCCACTGAAGCACATTAGGACAGCCCAAGCTGTCTTTTTATGGGCACACTGGGGAAGAAGAAACGGAGGTGGAACAGAAAGAATGTTCTAAAAAGACAGAAGCTCTTTGTAGTACTACACTGAAGGTGTCCAAAAACTGGGCTTGCTCTGGTGAGTATTATCTGATGAAAGCCACTGAAGAATTTCCTAGAGATGATGATGGCCTCAAAAACTAATGGAATAGCAAAATGCAGTCTGTACTTGATGGATTATAACACCCACTACACAAGGAACAAACAGAGATCAGTCTCATTTAGCAAATACTAGTGTCTATGTTGCAGTTCTATGCCAGAGTGCTAAACCAGATATTGGACAACAGAAAGTCTACTTCCACAGAATTATTATGGGGAAAATGCAAATCTTGAATATTTGTGGCTTTCAAGCTAGCCTTCCAGAGATTCAGCATCTAATGAAATCACACATATCTGATCAAGAATTGCTACCCCAATTGGTGTAATTTGTGACAAAAGTGGAAAATTCATCGATTTAAATGTGGATGAACTTTTTAAATGTGTTCCACCTACAGTGGAACCTACAGTGTTTTCTGATGTTCTACCTGAGGGACAAATACACTATTAAGCCTAAGAAAGGTTGTGTGTTCCTGATTTCATGAATCTCTTTTACCTCTTACACAAGTACATTTGACACACTATTTACAAATATAAGCCAAGGAAGTGAAATATCACATTTAACCAGCAATAAACACAACCTTGGGCAAAGACTAGTATCAAAAGCCTTTTTAACAGATCTGTAACAATATTGCACTTATTATTTGGAGTGGTTGTTTGGCAAAGCATTTAATTTTATTGTTTGCATCAATACATACATACATCTAGTTTGACTTCTTGGTTATAAGCTTGAAGCCTTTTCATTAATGCCATTCGTTAGATTTGCTCTTTGTCATGGACTGATACAGGATACCCTTCTTCCCACCAATACTGACAACAACTTGGGCTTTAAGAAGGGAAGAGGGCACTTCCAAAATGCTGAAAAGGAGAACTGTTTTCATTTCTAAACAGTATGTCCTTATCAGATAAATAGCAGACAACAAAAAGAGCAAAATTAATTCCTAGATCTCAATGGGAGATTGCAAAACAAAAACAATTCAAAACATTAAACTGCCATAAAAACCAATAATAATAATAAATGTGGCTGATTTTAGTAGGATTTCTCTATTCAAGTCATTTGACATGGAGAAAAAGGTGACACCAACAATTGATGGTGTTAAAGAAAAGTCTTTTAGATTATAAGTTCCATTTTAAAAAGGATAATCTATTATTTCTTACCTTGAAGCAGAGTAGAAACACATCAATACTCATCAACAACTAAATTTCAAATTCAGCACATTACTTTGATGAAGTTGTTTCAGAAAACCTGACACTGAAGCAAAATACTTCTTGCAATTTCATCTCTGTATCAAGAGGCACAGGATATCTTGCTAAATGTCCTTTAAAATCACGTAAGTCATACTAATTCTGTCAATAATATTTCCTACATTTGCTAAATGGGGACTTGAGTATATTACAAATAACTCACGTTAAGAGTTTTTCTGACATTATACCAATGACAGAAATGCAGTCCCACCATCTGAATACTAAGCTAATGAATGCAGGCAGAGATTCTTCACACAAAAGGAGTGAAGGGTCCCATCTCACGTTGAGGAACCTAATGAATGCATCTAAAGATGTGGCCAAATTCATGGATGGTAAGGAAGAATTCATAAGGTTAAACAAAACCAATTCCTGATTTATTATATTTCTTCATTGGCATGATATTAATTTACATTATACATGTTGAAATATTAAGTTTCTGCATTCAGGGGAAATCTCACACCTACCATTTCCCAGCATGATGGAAGCTACATTCTGGATTATATACTTTATTTCTTTATGGCATTTCTCATATTCCTCTATCGTTAGGGAGATACAGGATTTGCTACAAAGACTGAAACTGCTGGAAGTACTCAAGATCTATGTTTGGAGGACAAGGAAAGGTTGGCTGGTTAATTATCCTTACTAGAAGGGGAATGCAAATTTGGAGCTGAGTGTACATTCAAAGCAGAACACTAAAAGACATTCCAAAAGAAAGAACTCCAGATTATATGTCCAAGAGGTCAGTGGAAGTACATGTACATTTTTTAAACAATTTTCTACTAGGTGACAGAAACCAACTACATGTTATAAAGTGTAAGTGTTCTTCTATCTCTCCCTTTCTGATGGGTGTCAAAGGCCTGAAATTTTTAATTCTCCTAAAGCTTCACTTGTTAATCCCAAAGGAAATTCCAGGTACAACTGTGTTCCAGAAAAACAGAGGAGGCAATCAATTATTTTATGCACATAAAAAAACTATATAATTATTAAACAGTTGAAAGATGAATAGGACAGTCTTATTTTGAAATGGGAAAGTAGCTGTGTGTTTTCCTAAAAGTAAATTAAGTGAATGGAGTTAATTGGACCTTTTGACTTTTTTTATCCTAGCATTCAGAAGACACAATTTTTGTTTGTACCATGAGAATCACACACTAATCTCCACAATGAAGTAGCAAACAGTGCAGATAGATCCATTAAGGAGAAAAACATTTCTTACCTTTGATTGTTTAAAAAGTAAATATGGCCAGATCCTTTTATACTTGGGATCACAGAGATCAAGATCAATGATCTCAGGTGTGAAAAAAATGCACAGTCAGCACTTAGTCAGAGGAACAAACAGAACTCTAGTGGACACCCTCTACTTTTAAGAAAAAAATCAGCTGCCTCTTTCCTTGTTTGTAGCTCCCACGATACGCTCCTTGATCTTTAGGGAATGAGCGAGCACTTGAGGGCATTCCAGCAGGACTATTCACATATTTGGGCGGTCTGGCTCCAAATTCTCATGATACCTTTAGTCTGATTAACCAACACTCCAGGTGTAGGCCACAGTGATGAGGAAGGTGATGATGGAATGAGAGCAGGGCTGCATTACAAACATGAGTGGGACTTACGTTTTCTGATTTCCTGGGGCAGGGAGAGCTTAGAAAATGTTCTGAGTTATTAAAACAGTTGTTTTAGGCTTTACACCATAGCTTTTGTGTGTTTCCTCTATTAAAATGATAGGAAAACGTACCTTGGGATCTTCTATCCCTCCCAATGAAGGCAAATCTTGAATCATATCCCACCTTCATTATTCATTTCACAGAAATGTTATCTGCCTAAAGTTGAATTGTCAAAATTAAATGAAATGATCTTAAAATGTATTTTGTTATGTGCAGGGAAAAAATTACCTTGCTTTTTCAGTAACGCCCATCTGCTGGTGAACATCAAGAAACGCCATCAGCTGCATTTGCAGAATATCCTCTTTGCCCTCCACCTGCTTCACAAAATCATGCTGCAGTAAGTCAGTCACTTTGGGGCGTTTCTCATAATCTTTGGTTAAACACCTAGTTTGGCAGAAAAGAACAATTTCTAGGAAATGTAATGGCAAGATGATGACAGGAGAGGAAGGGAAGCCTGATTCCGCCCAGGTACAGGACTAGCACATGGAACTGTTTCCTGTAACTTAGCTTTATTGTCACCCTGTCATATTTCACACATAAAAAACCATAATGTATTTTAGAAAGCCATGGAAGAATTTGGGAAAAAACTACATTGCACTGAAATCCCACCATTGTCTTCTCACAGAATCCCAGAACAGAATAGTCAGTCTTTCTGAGTAGATTTCTGCTTGTTCCCAGATGCAAAAGGCAGAACAATTGGTATGGACATTAGGCTATACCTTTGCCTACTTCCAATGTTGCATGTACTATTATGTGCCTAATAAGCATTATATGCTCATACAAATAGGCCTCATAAACATTATATGCTCGTACAAATAGGCTGAGATCCTACAATGCCTTCATCAGCATAAGGATTGGTACTGGCTTCTTTAATTCCCCTGAAAATCTACTCTGCAGGAACAGGGACCCTTTGGAATCACTTGGGTGACTACTTTGAGAGGGAGGATTTAAATCTGTCCAGCTCATCTTCTTTCAATGCTGAAGGCTACTTAAAGTCAAAGCCACAGGACCAAGGGAGGCATAGTCTATGGGTATGTGACCCAGTCATCTTGATGAAGCTAAGCAGATCTGGATCTGGCCATTTCATGGAAGAGAGAAGGCCTAAGAATTCCATTTATATTACCTTAACTTCCACAATAAAAGAAAGGCTGGATATAAATACATGAAATAAAATAAGTACCTATTGACCTAAACCCATTGTTCGGCATACACTGTAGGACAGATTCTTTGTTAACAGGAATAATAGGCAGATGTTCCAGCAAACAAAAATATTACCAGAACATTTGCAATGCTGTGTTTCTGTGCATTCATATATTGATTTCTTTTTTAGTGATTTGACTATCACTCACTTGCTGATAAAGTCATTGAATTCAGATGACCACAGTTCTGGTTGCTGTAATGTTGGAGATGGATTCCTGCAGAAGACGGTACTACAATAAGTTAATAGGTTAACGAACAGGCCTGAAACTGGCCCCCAAATAAAGTGTGAATTGTCAAACTGAGTAATGAATTTGCAGAAGAGTAATTACAAATTGATTTCCTCTTATTTATAAAGAGCATTTTTAGAAAAGTAGAATGCAGCACTGATTGCCTTAATGCTGCAAAACTAACAATATTCTATACCATAAATAAATGACTAATGACTTATTCATCAGTATTTATGCATCATTCAAGTTCCTTTCAATCCTAAAAGCCATCAGCTTAACAGTTCTTTGTATCCTATCAGGTTGAGAAAAAAAAAATTACTTGTAATCACCTTGAAGACCACATTCTAATCCAGTGTTTCTCAACCTCAACAACTTTAACATGTGTGGACTTCAACTCCCAGAATTCCCTGGCCAGAATTCTGGTTGGGGAATTCTGGGAGTGGAAGTCCACACATCTTAAAGTGGCCAAGGTTGAGAAATACTGTTCTAATCCACTGACTCTTCAACTGTTTGATTAATACAGAGTTTCTAATAATCTAATAATCTGGATTATTCCACTGGTAGGTGAAATAACCAGGAATATATTGTTATGTATGGTCGTCACATATAAAAGTTCAGACAAGTCTACCCCAAAAGGCTTATATCTGAAAGCAGACAGTCCCTGCCCCCCTCTACCCCATGTAAAGTTGAAAAGGAAGAAAGAAAAACAGAGGAATTATTGAGACCAGTCGATCTTCAGATGGTTGTAGCAGGATATAATGGGGAGAGGTTCATCTCCTACAGACACATCTAACAATAGCATTTTAAAAGAAATACTGTTGACACAGTAATGTAAAAACAATTTATTTGGTTACATGGCAATAACACAATGTATCTTCTGAATTATAAGGCTCTTCCAATGCCACCAATAGATGTATAATTTAGACAACAGATTTTCAAATTATAAAATGCTAATTGTGGGACATTGCTGAATTTTCAATATCCTAGAGTTTGAATATATCTACCCAAACCTTGATAATCTTCTTCAGAGAAAAGATCTTGCTATCTAAAGATTTCTAGTGGTGCTACTCAGATTGTGGGGAAAGTACAATCACAGATTGTGAAAGCACAGATTCAGTTTTTCCCTTCTTAAGGCTATCAGATATTATCGTTGGATGACAAGTCCTGTTACTTTATAACACTGATCATTCCAGCTGATGATGGAGATGGTAGTCAACAAAAGGAAGCCCATCCCTGACCCAGAGTCCTTCATCTCTTTGCCTGCACCCATGCAAGATCCCAGGAATTTCCTGATAATGAGGTGATGGGGTGTGCCATTCTTAAGAACTTTGCATTTGGATGAGAAAATTATTTTTTCCCCAAACTCATTTTTATTACAGCTGCTGAAGAACCAAAATGCTGGTAAGTTTTATTGAGACCCTACCTTGGTATTCTGAACAAAGCTCTCATAGGATGCAAATCAGCCAAAGGGGGGTCTCCATCTCCTAGCTCTATAGCTGTAATCCCCAGGGACCATGCATCACATCTAGCATCATAGGAACTATCTAGCTGTTGCTCACATGCAATCACCTGTTAAGATAAAGTAGATGAATTAACAAATAATCCCTGGATTAGAAGTCCCATTGGAAAAGGACTAAGAATGCTCACGTCCTCATTCAGTTTGCGTTTTAAGTGCTCCAACTTGATTCACATTCCTCAAACTAATCTTAATGTACCCAATGCCTTGAAGTACTGTATTCTGGACTTCAACTCCCTAAACTCCCAACCTATTTTGTGGCCATTCTGGGTGGAAATTACATGAGATAAAAATCCAGGAAATCTTGAATGCATCAGATTGGGAAAGACTAAATGCACTTATCCGTCAGTTTTACATCTTCCCAAATTTCATGATATAGACCTCAAGAAAATAGCTCTCAGTCAAAAGATGTATGAAGTCTATGCTGTGCAACAAAATGTGTTCATTAAAAAAAATTATAGTTTTAAACATGTCAAAAATAATCTTTAGACATAAAGTATATATTTTGTGACAAGATAGGCTTGTATATAAATGCAAATATTTGTGTGTGCGTGTGTTTATGTGTGTTGAAATAGAAGACTGATCCAGAAATAGAACAGATTTATGAATGAACACAGATGAAACTGACACTGATTCAGAAAGAGATCTGACAATCCACTCCTGTCTTCAATTATACTGTTCATCTCTGAATTTTTTTCTAAAGCTTTTCAGGACAGCTATGATTTCAGGATTTTTATGCCACAACATAAGAAGTGGAAACATTCTGAAAGGTTAAGTATTCAAATTACATCTTGATTTTCCATACTGCCTGAAAATAACAGCCGTTTGGCTGAAAATGGCTATCATGAAACCACAGCACCACAAACCATAGTACTACATTGCAGTAACATCAGATGGCAGAAAGAAGACCTTCTCTGTTTCCATTTATTGCAACAAAGCATCTGAAGACCACTCAAATCCTTTTCTTCAGGACTAATTTCATGCAATTCAAGATCCAATGTAGACCTTGATACCAAGCCCTAAATAACTCTCACACATGAGCTACAGCTATAGGCAATAACTGAAAAAGCTCTAGTAAGGCACTTTGTAGATGAATAAAATACTTAAAGAGACTCTTCATCACATTTTAAAAAGGGACTCCACCAGTTATATAGCTGAAATGAGATAAATCTGTGAGTTGATGATTAAATTGCCCATTCCTATTAAATTCCTATTCCTATTAAATTGCCCATTCCTCATCTTAAACTATAGCAGTACAACTTGAGACCCCACAAAGGCCTAAGAAAAAAATCCATTCTTGCTTCTTGCCTAACATTAAGATGAATGGTAAGGTTGGGCAGGCCATGATACATAAAGCATTTCTATAGCATCAGATTTTTTGTAAATATTTTGTTGCCATCCATCCTATTTCTATGAGAGGCATTATTAATTGAATCCCACAGACTATGTAATATACTTAAAATGCAACCAATTAAAGCAGAGATGGGCAAGGGGAGGCCCTCCAGATGTTGCTGAATTCCCATTCCAAACATCTTTAGTGAGCATGGTCAATGGTAAGGGATGGTGTGAGTTATATTCCAATAACATGTTGAGGCACATGTGTGGCCACTTCATTCTAAATTAAAATATAATTGGCTACATAAAGTTTAAGACGGTACTATTTATCTGGTATACAAAAATAGGTATCCAATGCTCTGCAGAGTCTGAGCCAGAATGGCAGAGCCCTTCCCATCCAGCTGGAATTTGTGAAGATTACAAAGGAGAACACATTCGCCTATTTCATAAAAATGCATATATCAGGAGAAATGTGCACAAAAAGCCTTCATGAAGATTCTTCTAAAAATAGGAAACTTAACCCGAAATAGGATGAAAGAGAGAATACTGAAAGTCCACATCCATTGGGAGTGCTATTCAGGAGCTGTACATTAGATTGGAAATCTGGTCTGGGCTTGGGGGAGAGATCACCAAATTCAGAGACAATACAATTGCAGAACACTTTTTCCTAGCCACATAGGAAGTTATTATCTTTGGTATCAAAGTTCTATCACTGGGAGATATGAAAAGGGAGTAGGTGGGGGCATGGCATGGATGGATTTTAAAAACTCTAGATCCATAGGATCCAAAGATCTAACCATCTACTAAATGAAACAGAAGCTGACAAATTCACTGATTCCCTACTCCCTGTTATTCCTGTATACATTTCTGGGCCATGCTGAGTTATGCCTTTGGTTGGGGACTTTTACTAATGCATTTCACCCAGTATTATTTAGATTTTCCTTATAGCTACTATGTGTAGAAGAAGATGCCCTGCATAAACTACCCCAGAACAGGCAAATGCACAAATTAGTAATTGTCTGTGATGATCCTAAAATATCAGATAAAAAAAAATAAATTCATGTTGTAAATTCTATTATACTGGACATTTCTGTGCATAGAATGAAATATAATTTCAATGTAAGGTAGTTATTTTACTGTACCCAAATGAATAATTAAAAACAGAGTCTTAGGCAGTGTTTCCCAACCTTGGCAGTTTGAAGTTGTGTGGACTTCAACTCCCAGAATTCTGGGAGTTGAAGTCCACACATCTTCAAGTTGCCCAGGCTCAGAAATACTGGTCTTAGGTATATTTTAATAACTTTAGCCCTGATTAAACATAGGATTTGGCCTCAGAATTTAAAAGCACTGTAACAAAGACAACTGGGGGGCGGGGGAGAATTAACATGTGATGGATACATAGAGAAGTACAAATAGAGTAGATGAAAGAGAAAAAAAAGGAATTAATAAAATTCCATCTAACCTCAGGAGCCATCCAAAAGGGAGTCCCTACTGAAGTATTTCGACGGCAACTGCTGGTCAGCTGAGCAGATACACCTAAAGAAAACAGGCAAACTGACAGCAGTGTAAAATTTTAAGTGGAAGGTATCACTTCCTATCCTCACTGTTCCAACAAGGCATTTCTCTTTCAAAAGATTAGTAGCATTTTTGCAGTTCTTTGCCAGCCAGCCAGATATACCCCACACTGTAGGATGGCAACTATATTCCATTCTGCATTTTTTTCCTCTGAAAGTGGAACCCCTTCAAGTGACTTGAAAGGGGTTAGAATTTAGTTCTAAATTAGGTTTTTACGAGCAATCTGACTGCAGGGTTTTCAGATAGATGATTACAGTTATTACTACATCCTTTTCTTAGCAGCAAGAAACCACAGCAAGGACCTGAAAGAATTAAACTAGCTTTTTATGTAAATCATAGTATACATTTTTTTCTTTAAGGAACACAGCACTGTTTTTAAAGACACAGTACCAGTATTAGGAGGAAAAAAAAATATCTCGGCTTCAACTATTAATTGCTCATTTCATTTCAATCTCAGAAAATAATAGAAATCAATGCCTTTTTCTTTTAAAAATAATGTTGACTGCAGTTTTTTTTAAGAAAAACATAGGAAACTCACCCGGTCTCCGCTAATTGTGAGCTGCTATTATAGCACATGTGTCCCAAATTTTACTAGGATGACAGGTTGAAAGTCATGGATATAACAGAAAGTTCATTTACATAAAATGCATAAACTTGAAACTTCAAGTGCATTAATAGTTTTCAAGGAATTCTCATCACATTGATCTATCTGCAGAAGACAGTCATCCCTACACTAAGTTGCAGAGAATTCTGGGACATGTTACAGACTGTACATTCAGTTCACACAGACCATTATTTTACCAATTTCAATTTTTAATCTTGCTTTTCCACTAAAAATACTCATATTTTGAGGATAGCAAAAATAATACAAGAGGACTAAGAAACAAGCAATAAGACATCTTAAATGGTGACAATGCAGAGATTTGTAGATATGTGCTAGGATATACAGTGACCAACGCTTTCTGGCAACTGGTGAAAGCATGAAGGCCAGTTTGTTTGCAGGGAACTTGCTTGTTTTTACTGATTTAATAATATGGAGTTACAGTAAGTTTTGAGAGCCAGTTTGGTGTAGTGGTTAGGGCACCAGGCTAGAAACCGGGAGACCACCATTTCTCGTCCAGCCTTAGGTATGAAGCCAGCTGGGTGACCTTGGGCCAGTCCCTCTTTCTCAGCCCTTCCTGGGAAGGAGGCAATGGGAAACCACTTCTGAAAACCTTGCCAAGAAAACTGCAGGGATCGTCCAGGCCATTGCCATGAGTCAAAAACTGACTCGAAGGCACCCCCAAAAACAACAACAACACACCCGGTAAGTTTTACAAGGATCCAAAGGTTTACTTGGAACTCAAGTGTGAAAAACATATTTACTTTGATCCTCATTCATCAAAAAGATGTGTGTGTGAAAAATGGATAATTTCTCATTTTTGATAGTGGAACTCTCTCAGAAATGGGTGGGCCAAGTCATGAGATAATTGGCCTGCATTATCTAGCCTGACACATGCAAAACTTTTGTAATAAATTTTATTTTATTTTTTAAATAAATTTTTATAATTTAAATTTAAATTTTATAATTTAAATTTTATAATTTAATTTATTTTAAATTATATAATTTAAATTATATAATTTAAATTTTTATAATTTAAATTTAAATTTTATAATTTAAATTTTATAAATAAAATTATTTATTACAATATTTCTATATCCAGACTCCACAAAGATTCCCAGCACTTTAAATATATCATACAGTGATAAAAGCCATAATATATTTAAAAAAAAACCCACCTCCCCATTCAAACTATAATAAAGCCCCTGTCTTAATTACTATAATGCAGGCCCTGCTGAGAAGCACCCAGTCTTACAATCTGGAGAGAAAGTTCCATCTTTTTAATCACACAACAGGATGCAGATTTGGGCCATCCTATCAAAGAAAGGGCAATGGTTGAAATCCTGTATTATGCTACACTGTCAGATTTGATTATCATAAATTGCTTTACAGGGAAAATGGCAAGTGTAAAACCAACACTGATTTGCAGAAGAGGCTCAGTTGGAAATCACATCCTGTTCCTTTAATCAAAAGTACCCCAAATAATGGAAGCATATAACGAATTTGTTTATCTTCAGAAATATGTATGTTTTATATTTTAATCCTAAGACATGGATTTCCTAAGGCTGTTTTTCAGAATTATGATTATTAACCTTTTACTTGAGGCAGCAGGCTGACCTTTGAAGTCTGCACCATTAGCTGAACGAGATCTCCTTAGGCTCATGCTTTTTACAAAAGGATCACAATGTCATGCCACACTTGGCAATGTTCTCCCTCTACACTTCATTAGCCAGTCAAGCATGAAGCCAGAGTTGCAAATTTTCTAACAGCTTTTCTTGGGGTGGGAATGGAAGAGGCTGGTACGGGGTTTTGAAATTACTTTTCTTTTCAAGGAATTATAGGTAGTCCTTGCTTAATGACCACAATTGGGATCAGCAACTCTGTTGCTAAGCAACACAGCCGTTAAGCAAGACATCACGTGACTGCGACTTATGATTTTACTGCTGGCTTCTCCATTGACTCTGCTTGTTGGAAGCTGGCTGTGAAGCGTGCAAATGGCAATTGTGTGACCGTGGGACACTGCGGCAGTCATAAGCGCAAGGACCGGTCATAAAGTTACTTTTTCAATGTCATTGTAACTTCGAATGGTTGCTAAAGAAGGCAGTCATTAAGTGAAGACTACCTGTATATAGTAAGCATTAACACTTTAGTTCCTCTCGATCAGCTGGTCTAGAGTTCCCATCAGCCTTAGATAGTATCATTAACAGCAATACTGACTAGCAACTAAAGGAACTGTAGGATGACACATCTGGAGGGCATCTAGTTTGGAAAAGTCTTGCAAGGGGATAAATGGATTTAATCCATTAAACTTTACATAGATAAAACATTTTTGGGTCAATATATGAATAGAACCAAATCTAAATTATGCAAGGGGGGTTAGCCACTTTTTACATAAAACCATGTAGAAACAATTTGCATAGAAAATCATTTAGCGATACATGTTAGCATGACTAGAAGTAAATGTTAATACCTCTTCTGACTCAATCTGAGTATTGAGCTCTGTGATGCAGAGAAATATCTCCTCATTTTGAGCTATTTCAAATGCAATCAATGAAATATTTTACAGAATGATCTGAACAAAGTTTAGATTAATATTGAGAAGCAATATTCTGAGTCCAATATTCTGAATTCAAGACAAAGTTTTGGAAAACCTGTTCAAAACATCCTCTCATGTGGGAGCATCAGATATAAAAAATGAACTACCATTAGCTAGCAGGACTCCATAAACTACCATACCAGACAGGAACCCATTTTTCTCACTTTTTGCAGGATTTAATAACGTGACTTGCTTATGAGCATGGAGCAACTGTAAAGTAAGACTGAATGAGCCATGTTTAATTTGTCACTACTTTGCTGATCTATGAAAAAATAAAGAATCTGCCATTACGAAAATGCTAAAGAATTTTGTGAAATTTGGTATAAGGGAAAAGATAGATGTTATGGAGGATTTGGTCATTCAAAACATGAGGTAACAGTATAATTTAAAGAGAAGAGTTAAAACAGTAGTAACAGAGAAAGACTGAATTTCTGCTTTCTTCCTAGTTGGCTTTGCTCCAACATGTGAATCTTTTTCAGTCTTGGAGACTCAGAAAACTGGTTGGGATGTAGTAGTTTCACCCTCCGTTTTTGTTTGCTTTACATAAATGTGGCAGTCGCCTAACTCGTATGCAAGTTTGCAGATAAACATCTAATTTGGCTTCAAATTCCACAAGTTGCTTAAATAAATTATTTCAGTTCAGTAAATTCAGCATGCTTCAGTACTTGTGTCATGCCAATGTCAAAATTTCTAGATAAAAAACCCAATTATCTCGCCTTTCTTTCTCAGAAATGACTCACTGCTGAGGTTAAGCCTCTGGTTTAGTCATGCTGTTTGACGCTACAATAAAACTGTCCATTTCTGTTCAGTTAGCTAATTCTGTAGCTTAAGGGTGGGCAGAAGGTGGATCAGAATGTACCGGGAGACCTCTGTACAATTTCCAATAGATCACAAATGCTTTTTAACTATCAATCATTAAATAATAATATACTCCAACATTAAGCAGCTGAAATGAAGAAGACATAAGGAACACCTGGTCTGGTTTTTGTGCATGTGTGAAGGAAATGAGAATTTGGATACCGAAAACCAAGTCCTAGGCTAGGATGCACTTCAAAGTGCTTTATTCTCATTTGATGCTTGCCCTTATTCTTAGCCACTACTTTGCACAGGATTCAGGCTGTGAGATCTTAGAATTTAGGGGGGGAAAAGCAAAGTACATTTCATTTGCTTGGACTTTGGCTACCCTTTGAGTAGCTCGCTGTATAACTTAATTGGATGGCTTAATTCTTGTTGGTAGTTCTAGGTCTTATCTTGGGCCTTTAATGTCAATTTTTCATTTAATTAATTAAATCATGGACTTGATTTATAGCTAGGGACCATCCATACTTTTGCCACTATGACCAGATTTCAGTGCTTTCTTGCACTTATATATTCAAATCTCCTCATTTTCTAGCTTGAGAAGATGTACATTAGATGCATGGTTCAAATCCCATAGAGGCAATTTTGTTATTAGGCCATATGGAGTTTACAGAACTGTTCTGAGTTTCAAGCCTGCAAATGTTTTCAAATCAGTTCAACCGGTTGTCTTCCACTTCCCCATTTTTTTCAAAGCAAACTATAATTTATGCAAACTAAAACTTGCCAGACTTGCATGTAACAGCAAACTATAGTTCCCCAAATCAGACTTAAAAAAATCAATCTGATTTCAGCCAGTATTCTTCTATTTATATATTGTTATTATGTTTCTTTTGTTTTTGTTTACTTTTCTTTTTCTAGAGGATAAATCAAGAAGGAATTGCTGTAATAATAAGTAAATAATACTCACAAAAATCTAGTTAAATGCATTTTCAGGTCATAACAACAATAAAAAAAGATTCCCAAATTCCTTAAATGACTATATCCCAGAACAATTGGTTATAGAAGGCACCTGCATACCAAGATCCATATTTAGTTTGTACTTTTCAGAATTTGTGGATGTGTTTTGCAACCCCCCAAATGAAGCAAAGATGAGTCTGTTAACTGAAAATGCACACAAATGCCCACACTGGGGAAAAGAGTTAAATAAAAATGCTTTATACTGGGGACAATTGCTTGAAAAACTATGTAGATCACAATAAAAAATATTAAAAAGTTGATGAATTTTCAGTAGTCTTTTAGAAACTAAATTTAGAAACTGATATAGAAGCAGGCCGAAGTAAACTTAAGGTCAGGAAAATTAGATACTGGGCAAATCTGAAATTACATATTCATCCACCTCTGCTGAAGATACATACATATAAGAGTATGTAGGTAAGAGATAGGGCATGGGCGTGCAAAGGAACATAGGTTAAGCAGGGATTGAACAATGAGCTTTTAGTTATTTCCCAGTTCAAGATCTATGCCTGAATATTGGGAGGTTACTTCTGATTTTAGGACGTGTAAGAAAAAAACTATTTACTACCAACTCTGAAAATTCCTTCCCAAATATTCTACTTGGAAATACTTTCGTAAACTGATTCTTGCGTTTGAATTTTCCCAAATTAACATAAACAGTTCATCCATTTTTTGTGACATCCACTTCATTAGCAATTTGTTATTTGTTTCCCATACATTATTTTGAAACTTACAGACCCAAAGCATGTTACATGACACAGTAATTGTTAAGTTAATTAAAACGCTTAAATTATTTATGACTAGTGTTTTCTATATGCCACATCCTATGCATTAAACATTGCAGGAATTAAAATAATCATAATAAACACTTCATAATAAACAAAAGGAAGAATTCAAACTTGGCGAAGAAAAATGCAGTGACTGAGAAGGTTGCCAAGTATGAAATTTTAAGTGTAGAATACTTTGTAAGGAGATAAAAATACATAGATGCTGTAAGATTGTAACATAAGAGATCAGAAAAAGTTAGATCAGAGATTCTAATGTTTCCACAAGTCCAAAACTGGGCATGAAGGTAGTGGCTCCTTACTCCAGTACTTCCCCTTCAAAAGAGATATTTTTGTAGTATGCAATTTTGAACATACAGATTTAAGGATACACAGCAAGAATGTTTGTAAATATTCAGAAAACTGCCCTATTTGGTTTAGATTATTCTAGGTCACAACTAATTTGACTCAGAATGGATCAGAATCTCATTAAATAAATTTGAATTTGTGTGGCCTCTCTGCCTATCAATGGCAATTATGAAATGTCTGTAAGAGAATTGAATAAAATGTCAGGAATACTATCCCCTTCAGAGGAATCCTGACAAACTTCAAAGAAGTGGATATACTGGTTCTGTGTAGGAGCAGATTTTTCAAAATGAGATTCACTAAAACTCCTGTTTTGAGGGAGGGGGATTCCATATAATTATCACAGAAGTGCCTCTAAACCTACAACATTTCAGATGGCTATGTGCAATGGTGTATATAGATTTGTATTAATGTTGTTTTTTTTTTACAGTCGACGTACATATGATTACAATGGAATTTGCTTTGTTCCCCTATATTTTGTGGGTCAGTTGCCTGAATACATTTGTAAAACTATCCTTTTCTTTAAAAGTGTTGCAACGATTCAGAATAATGGGTTCAGGAACTAGAGAGCTAATGACAAATGTAACAGGTTTAAGTTTATTTATTTATTTATTCGGCTTGTATGCCGCCCATCTCCCCCAACGGGTTACTCTACCGATAGTACTTAGTTATGGAAAACTTTATCTGTGAGAGAATTCAGCTGCTGCACCAGCTGTGGTCCCACATGGGGTGGGAAGCCTTGTCACGGTCACCTTCAGAATGTATTACTGCACGATTTCTACATGGGGCTGCCTTTGAAGAACAGCTGGAAGCTGCGATTGATACAAAATGCAGCACCCCATTTTCTGGCAAGTGAGAGCCAGCAGAATCATATAATACCAGTATTGTGGGTACTGGTTTATGAGTACAATTCAAAGTGCAACATCTTCACAGCTTGGCATCTTGATAATTTCAGAATTGTCTGATTTAAGTGGAACTGATCCATTCAGTGTATGCGCTCAGATTAGGGATGCTGAGGGCTCCTCCCCATCTCCATATGAGATCTAGGCAGAAAGGACTAGGAAACGTTATTTTTCAATATATGTTCTATCCCTATGAAACAGCTTTTCCCTGGAGACCCAAATGGCATCTCCTTGATGGCTTTTAGGTGGTTACAATGGAATTCTTCTGAAGAGGGGATGATCTGTCAATGGCTGTTAAGAGAGGGATTTTATTCTAGTTTAATGGGAAGGCAGGTTATTTTATATTGTGGTTTTTAACATTATATGATACATTTAAACTGCTGAGAGTCCCTGAGGAGTCTGCATATAGAAATATTGTTAAAAAAAAAAGGATTGAGAACGAAACGTGCATTCTGTAGCTGTCAATTAAAAATGGCACCAAATTCTATAATTCATTATGTGCTACATTATAAAATATTATCTTTCGTCAGACCTGATCTACTGCCTTTCATTGCTAAAGTAAATTATTCCCTGTAAATGGTAGTATTAATCATTGACTAAGAGAGGCTCCTGGGCAGAAAAGCAGAGAGGAAATGTCTTGAGTGTAGAACTCTTAGGTTTAGCCCAAGTACAGTTTCCAAAATTCAGTTGTAAAATCCTGGACAGCCGTTGCTAGTCAGTGCCTAGAATCATACACTGGGTTAGCTTATAATACCGTTGCTTGTTTTGCGGTGCAAACTCTGCACTACAATCTGCAAGCCATGGTTACTGTGTAACTTCTGTCAGCCTGAGGGATGCATTAAGCTTGCATGGCTTGTTATAGAACAAGAAGGAGAAATGAGTGCTATAAATTTCTCTAAGGATTAAAGTATCTGTTTTGCTCCCCAACCCCCCAAAATGCACCTTAGGGACTCATAAAAAGAAACTGGAGACTGTACATGGCCCTACAGCTGATGCCTGGGGTGGGGGGTGGGGACAGGCTATATGGTGGCCCTTGGTCTTCATTTTTCGACAACACCTGGCTTAACCTTTTAGCTACAGTTTATTCAGTAAAGTATGATTAAGCAAAACACTACTTAGAATGCTGTAACCAGCCACTTTTGACAATACAGGTAGTCCTCGGGTCATGACAGCAATTGGGACTGGAATTGCCATCGCTAAGAAACATGGTTATAAAGTGCGACGTCACATACCCACGTTGTTTAGCAATGGCAGTTCTGGCAGCCCCATTTCAGGTTGTTAAGTTAGGATTGCGCAGGTCGTTAAACGAGAACCTCACGTGAGTACAATTTCTGACTTCCCTCCAACTTCCCCACTGACTTTGCTTGTGGGAAGCTGGCAGAGAACATTGGAAATCACGATCACATGACCACAGGAACACTGTAATGGCCAGAACTCCAAGGACTGGTTGTAAGCCCCCCTCATTCAGCACTGTTGCAAGTTTGAATGGTTGCTAAATGAGTGGTCATAATCCAAGGACCACCTGTAATAGGGCATGTGAACTTAGTACAAGTCAGCAACCTGTCCAACAAAGGATATTGAACAAAAAAGACGCAATAGCCAACACATAGTGGCAGGTTGTAAGATGTAGGCAGGAACAGCATACACTGAACTGCATAACCAAGTAGCTGGCATTATGTACAGAAACATCTGCACAGTGTAAGGGCTAGATCCTCCCAAGTCCAGATGGGAGATTCCACAGAAGGTCATGGAGAATAACAGGGCTAAGATCCAGTGGGTCTTCCAGGACAGGCAGGTACTGGCCAATCAACCAGACATCGTGGTAGTAGACAAGGACCAGAAGAGAGCAGTGGTGATAGATGTAGTGGTGCCAAGTGACAACATCAGGAAAGAGTAGGAGAAGCTGGAGAAGTACCAGGACCTGAAGGAGGAACTAGAGAGGATGTGGAAAGTAAAGGCCAAAGCAGTCCCAGTGGTGGTAGGAGCAACTCCTAATCTGGGAAAGTGGCTCCAACAGATCCTAGAAACAACATCAGAGCTCTCTGTCCAGAAGAGTGCAGTGCTAAGTACAGCTAAGATACTGTGCAGAACCCTCAAACTCCCAGGCCTCTGGTAGAGGACCCGAGATTGAGGAAGATACACACGACCCATAGGGGTGAGAAAGGATTTTCTTTCTTTTTACTAACTAGTAAACATAACGTAACGTAAATAATAATAATAATAATAATAATAATAATAATAATACTACTACTACTACTAATACATTCAAACAGACAAGTGCCTGCCACACAACACCCCAGACTTAACAACTGTTGGTAAGAAAGACAAAAAAGTCTGGATAGTGGACACTGCAATACCTGGAGACAGCAGAATTGAAGAGAAAGAACTGGAGAAAATCACAAAATATAAAGACCTGCAAGTAGAAGTAGAATGGCTATGGCAAAAGAAAGCAAAGGTAGTACCAATAGTTATAGGCATCTTAGGTGCAATCCCAAAACATCTGGAGCACCACTTGAAGACCACCGGCATTGACAAAATCACCATCAGTCAACTGCAAAAGGCAGCTTTACTTGGAACAGCTTATATCTTGCGACAACACCATTAACACCATCAAACAACAACATCTGCCTATCCCAGATCCTTGGGAAGGACTTGATAGGTGGATAAAAATGCCAAATCCAGTCTAAACATCTGGCTGTGTGACCAACCATCATCATCATCATCCATCTGGCTGCCTGTGTGACCAACTATAACAACAACAACAACAACAACACACCACCCGACTCCCAGTGATTGTGGGCAGTTTACAATTGTTAAAACATTAAAAAAAAACAATACAAAAACCACAAAAACATCACAAGACATGTGCCAGACAAAGGTTTGGTACATTTCCTTCATCTGCTGAAACTGTTTTAACTTATCACCTGGTAAAGAAACAGTAGTCACATCCATAGCTGTTTAAAAAATCTGTGCCTAGCCCGTATGAGAAAAAAATTATAACAAAAGTATAGCAAGCTCTGAATGCATATTTCAGAAACAAACTGGAGCTGGTTACAAATCTGAGAACAGTGGAGTGGGTTAAGTATGATTTTGTTAGATGGGGATGCTATTAATTATTATGATTTTAATGATCTGAAAGGTGCTAGTATGACTGGGAACCGAATATGATAGCCTACAAAGGAAAATATACCATGTGCAGACTCTTCCACAAACATAATGTATGGAGACCAATTCCACATTACAAAACAGGTTCGTCTAGCAGATCAGAAAAACATTATAACCTGCATGTCAGAAGTACTTTCTATCACCAGACAAAAAGGGGGAACTTGAATATATTAAAAGCCAAGACAAACTCTACTTCATTCTGGGTAACATTTTAAATAATCCCATTAAAATTACTAATCTGCAATATTTTTATTATTTTTTTATTAATTTGATCAACCTACATTTCGACACTAACTTGGGAATGGGGACTCATGAAAAGAATGGCTGTTTACAAATTGGCTGATGCCAGTGGGGCAGAGCTGAGAGATGAATTCCCCTCCCCATCTTTCACAAAATTAGTGGTGAAAGAAGAAAATCCACCTTTCCTCCACCAGCCCACTCATGTATTTACATGGAATTCCTGGTGGCATGATGGATGAATTGTTAAAACAAAAGGCTAGTTTAGACTCCAACTTTGTTGCCCTTCATACTGTCATTTTTTAAAAAAGATAATAATGATACTTCAAGCTATAAAGAACCATAACTTACCAAAATCCACAAGCTTAACACCTCCTTCAGTGGTCAAGAGGATATTATTTCCTTTAATATCACGGTGAATAGTCTTGTTTTCATGCAAATGCTGAAGTCCCTGAAAAAAGAGTTTCCGTTAAGCAATTAACCTGCTGTCTACAAAAGATGGAATGGGCAAAATATTAGCAAGCTGATTTAGGAGAGAATGTTTCCAAATTACTTCAGCTTTCTATTTCCAAATTACTTCAGCTTGCTATTCTTCTTAGAATATGGAATATCTGGTCTTCCAGATGTTGCAGAAATACATCCCTCATTATTGGCCATCAACAATAAGTTCTTGAGAGCTACATGTTCTCTACATACACCACACCTTGGTAGTTATCAACCACTATGTAAAGGATACTTATTCATTCATGATTTAAAAAATCATTAATGAATTAAGTATAATAAAGTTCTCCAAGTAAAAGAACCTACAATCTTACAGAATGATTCTACGATTTGCTGCAATAATCATATGTTGTTTTAAAGATGGAAATGAAGAAGAAACTAGCTATAGAGGTTCCAGTCACAGGGTTCAGTGGGAGTAACAGATGCAAGCAAACACTGGATTAGAATGGGCAGCTGTTTCAGTAGGTAATGTGTTTTACTTACAAAGCCCATGGGCACTGCAATTACTTATGTAACAAATATTATTGAGTTAGCTTTGTTAAGAGAAAATTTATTTAGGTGAAAAAAGGAATGCTTAGATTGATAAAATCACGGGGGCATCAAGCACTGTACATAAAATGTCACAATTTCCCACCTAACAAAAAAAGGAAAAAAAAGAAAAAAGCTTGATCCAATAGAGATATATGTTTGTTAATTATGCTTAGTACCTGTAAACCAGCAAACAGCAGTTCAGCAGGGGAAAGGAGAAATCCAGCCACCTGCTTGTTTTTCTAGCATACAGCCAAGGCTACAGATGTACAGCCCTGGGTGTAGGCTGGGAACATCCTATATACTATTCCCAGCTCAAAGACAGCTTCCATTCACATGTTATTTGCAGCAGCTACATTTAAAGGAAAAAGTAACCAACACTCACAATTTAATACCTAGTTTAAGAAACTTTAATCACGTTAGATCAATGGATGCCAGTAGCTACACCATTTGAACTTAAGTTTTTCTACTTACCATCAGAGCTTCATGTAAAATATAAGCAATGGTCAGTTCACTCATTCTTTCCCCTCGCTTCAAAAATCCCTTCGCAAGATCAGTTACAGATCCCCCACTGCATAACTACAGTAAAAAGGAAACAGGGAAAAAAAAGAAATGTATTTCTAAATCCCTCAAGTGTTCTCATTTGATCAGCAGTAATCACTACCCATCACTACAGAGAAAGAATAAACATTCAACAAGTATTTACATCACCAAAAAGCTGAAAAGCCACTTAAAATTACTCAGCACTTCCAGAGCAGACAGTGTGTAGGACAGCCCAGAACTTGACTGTGCTATTAATATGAAATTCAATCTCCCTTCCGGGAGGGCCCTTCCAATAGGGTTATAATTGGGGCATTAGAGTCCCTATAAAAAAGGCAATATGAGATAACCCACAAGTTCAATTTTATCATGATCACAAGGCAAATTGTTTGGAAGTGGGGAATATTTTCTATGGACCTGAAGGCAGTACATTAAACTGGGCCATTCAGAAATCCCATCAGTGCTTGAAACGTGTGCTGTTAATAAGGCAAAATGCTGGCCTAAAGTTACTTTTCATAGTCCCTACAGAGGGTAATTTAGAGGCTAAGCTTAAATTTCTTTGTAGCTCCATCTCCCAATTTGTCACTTGATAATTTTGGGGGGGATTGGGGTGTTCTCATTTGTTAAGTTCTTATCAAACTCAATTTAGTGATCTACCAGAATTAAAGGATTAAGACTAGTCAACACACTAGATTTTAGCTATGAGTTAATGCAGATCCCCAGACTATTATCTAATTCTGTTTTGAAACCTACATGAGTGTCTGAATGCACCTGGGCATTAAAAGAATGGAGCACAAAAATTTAGACTGTTATACTTCCAAAAGCTCCACTTTCATAGAGGTGTGTATTTGCGCCATGTTCAAAAGCCAAGGTACAACATTTGTTTCACATTATTTTTAAAACTGCTGGAGCCCAAAAGCTACCTTTTTTATAATGGTCATTAGAGGAGGAGAGCTGTGTTAGTCTATGGTTGCACAACATCAGAAGGCGCAAGGCAGCCCCTTTTTCGACTGGAAGATTCTACAAATCAGGTTAGATTCTCTATTTCTACTAGGTTCTACTAATTCTCTAGTGGAATGTAAGGATTGTTGTTGCACTTCTCTGGAACTCTCTACAGAATGTATGTGTCTGTCAGATTAATGTGGCTTGGAAAACCTTTTTTTTTTTTTTTTTGGTGCCTTCAAGACAGTCTTGACTCCTGGTGACTGCCTGGACAAGTCCCTGCAGTTTTCTTGGCAAGGTTTTTCAGAAGTGGTTTGCCATTGCCTTCTTCCTAGGGCTGAGAGAGAGAGAGAGAGAGACTGGTTCAAGGTCACCCAGCTGGCTTTGTGCCTAAGGTGGGACTAGAACTATTACTCCACATTTGTGAACTCTCCAAATGGATCCATTTGGTCATTATGTGAACACAATGCTGGATCAGATGAACTTAAGACCTGATCCAGCAGGGTTTCCTTATGTTCTCAACTCTAAACTATACCCATTCAGATTCAAGCCTAGTGTTCAACTATAACTGAAAATGAGAAACATACTCTCTAGTGACGTAATCTAAAACACAGTTGAATGTAGTAGGGTTTATTTAGTTCATGTACAATAAACAGCTTTGAATTTCTTTTTCCAAGGGCTACTGATCAATGCGTCCCTCAACATGTTATATTACACTATAAAGACTTCAGTCTGCCATACTTTTTTTGGTACAACTGGTCATTTTGATTTGCAAAAGAAACTAAGAACACTTCAAAGTGATGTCCATCTTTGCTGCTTTTCCTGTAACAGTCATGAAGTGTGACAAAGGGGGACAAAAATACTATGATGTCAACTTATGCGGATCAAAGTCCACTTTGTCAGATGGATGG
The DNA here is from genome assembly GCA_030867105.1 of Liasis olivaceus. NCBI lineage: Eukaryota > Metazoa > Chordata > Lepidosauria > Squamata > Pythonidae > Liasis > Liasis olivaceus. The sequence goes on from CM061351.1 coordinate 17,572,797, forward strand.
CAGAGAGCAAGTATAAATGAAATAGACAATTTTTGGATCTATTGTAAAACAAATTCAGTTTAGAAATTCAGATTTGACCAAAAAAAAATGAAAAAAAAAACACCTTACCAATTGGTAATGTTTTTTTAATGGCCAATCAACTAATACATTCCCATATTCATTAAAGCAACTACAGGTAAATGACCCCCAAAGGCTGGATGATAATTAGGTGCCTCATCTATATAGTCTTTATGTAGACAGGGGTGGATGAGGAGACCAACATACTAGAATTCTGAATTAGACTAAGCAAAGACAGAGGAACGCAGGATGCAGAGTTTAAGCCCTGTAAAATAATAGTGTTTGGGGAGGCTGAGTGCTTCTCTCTGGAGACTTAACCAGGAAGTATCTAAAGAATGTTAGGTTGTACTCCCACCTTTGCTCAATTTGAGGTTGTTTTCTGGTATGCCTTAAGAATCCATATACAGGTAGTCCTCGTCCATCAATCACTTGTTCAGCGACCGTTCAAAGTTACAATGGTGCTGAAAGAGGGGATTTACAACTGTTCCTTGGAGTTGTGGCTGTTGTAGTGTCCCTGTGGTCATGGGATTGTGATTTGGGTGCTTGGTATCCAGCTCGCAATTACAACAATCGCAGTGTCCTGCAATAACGTGATCGCCATTTGTGACCTTCGCTGCCGGCTTCTGACAAGCAAAGTCAAGGGGGAAGCCGGCAGGAGGCTGCAAATGGCGATCGTGTGGCATCATGCCTAACAACTGGAATTGCCACTGTAAGTTGGCGTGGTCATGTGATGTCACACTTTACGACGACACTGCTTAGTGATGGAGTTGCCAGTCCCAATTACTGTCGTTAAGTGAGGACTTTCTGTACTTCTTCCAGGTTGTTTGATTGGAAGAAAATTATATTAGTCTAATCCTTTAAAGTTGATCTTTATTTTTTATCCTATCTATTGAGCTTTATTTTTTATCCTATCTATGAAAGTTGTTTGTTAGTTGGCCCTTCAACAAGATTGTTAAACTGGTATCGTTCACAAACCTAATCTTTTCTTCTCATTTATTACTGCAACAAAAATTCCTTTTACATAAGCATATGCTGAAGTGCATATGCTAATGCAGCTTTTATTTATTTTTTTCCTTATTGCAAATTCTAGAACAGCAGTTTGTCAGGTAAGGTTAAAAAAAAAGTTACTTTTGAAAAAGCAGCCCAAAGTAGCAATGGGTAGAAAAAAAATAAACACAGCTTGTTCGCTAAGCTGAATATTTACTTATTTATTTTGAGCATTGTCCATAGAATGGACAATGCACAAAAGGGATTATTAGAATTCAAGCTGGGGACTGGTGAGTAGGAAATCCATTTATTTTTACACACTTACCACTAATTGGTGCATACATTAACTTTGTTTTCTTTCCAGCCCATTGAAAACCTCACGGACAAAGTGGCCTCTCCACTTTAATTCTTCTCTATGTTTCTATTTGTACTAATTATGTCTGTGTTTCTTCCACTATGGCTATCTCTGCAGTCAAAGATTAAAAGCATTCCCATTCTGGTCTTCTCCCCAGTGAGCCAAAAAGAGTACACAGGAACTTACAACTATTTGGCAACAATACTCCCTTCTCCTCAAGAAGAAGAGTTGAGGAGGAAAGAAAAAGAATTAAGTAAATTCCATTAATTTAACATCAGCATGGCTTGAGGGAGTAAATTGAGTCCCCTGGTCTAGTTAATCTTTTTAGGCTGGTAGCCATCAATGTTGAGAGCATGTTGTGGGCTTAGTTGTAAGGTAAAGTATCAACTCTTTAGCATCATCTTTATTTGCAAAAATGCCCCTGGGCCCTAGGTAAGACCCAGAGGCATTTTTCTGACAGTGAGCAATAGTGTCTGGAAAAAAAGAAGTGGGAATGATTTAGAGAGAGCATCCACTCTAGAAAGGGTAGCAGGGAGAACTCACCAATTTGCCTTTGGGTAAACAAGTGTTTTCCATTGGTCATATCCATCATGAGAGCCCATTTGAGATCAGGCAAACTGCAGGCACCCATTTTATGAAAGTACAGGTAGTCCTCATTTAACAATCACAATTGGGACCAGCAACTTGGTCATTAAGTGAAGTAGTTGCTAAGTGAAACTGCAATTGTGCTTATGATCTTACTTAAGATTTCCTTTGCTTTACAGACCTGCGAAAGTTGTAAATGTGAGGATTGGTTGCAAAGTTGTTTTCATCACTGTTGTAACTGCAAGCGGTCACTCAACGAGGCAGTTGCAAAATGAGGACTACCTGTATCACAGTGTGCTCTCAAAATTCCGGATTTGCCAACAGCCCCCCCCCCCCCATGTTGCCTATCTCTAAGTCAAAGAAACATAATGCTTGTTTCTTGAGCTGAATTTGAAACTGACCTGTGTAACCATCTTGTCTTACCACTGATATATTTTAAACATATCTTATTTAAGATCTTGTTCCAACAACCTCTCTGTAGGGCAAGTTTCAAAGAGTTGTTTGAAGGCTTCTTCAGCTAAGAATGAGAAAGCCAAACTGTTTTCCAAAGGCAATTTTGTGGGGATTATGACTTTCATGTGGCTTTTGGGGCCATTTCCAGGCAAATATAATGACCTCATTAGGGTCTACAAACCTTTCACAGCTTAGAACTCAGTTATACAAAAGAGTTTTTATTCTCCCTCAAAAACTTGTCTAAGTTTGAAGATTTATATTGTTTACTTATTTTTACAGAAAGCTAGACAACAACTATTCTGCCAAAATGTTACTGTGTACCAATGGGAAAAATTATACCTTCCATATTCCTTTATGTGGTGCTATGCGTATAGCAGGGCGGCAGAAAAAGATATTCTACTCTTCATCCCTGTATATTTAGCACAGTCACAATAAGGCAAGAGGAAAATAGAATGTCAGGGATGGTGAGGACAACAGAGACAGCCAAGGCATAAATATATTTTTTCTCAACAGATCAGGAAGCCAAACATGGCTCCCTATCTGTTGGACAACATTATCCCAGGAGCGAATGATTTTACTACAATATCACAGAAATGTATATTTGCCCATGTTCCACAGTGGCATATAACATATCACCAATGACCCACCACAATTTATACTGGACAAACTGGTCAAATGCTATTCAAAAAACAAAAGGGACATATATTTGACACCAGAAATGGCAACATCTAAAACCAGTGGGTGGGCATTTCAACGCCCCAAGGCATTCTCAATATGCCCATCCTTGGGAATGAAAAATTTAAAGAATGATTTCACTGGGAAACCGTTGAGATAAAATTCATTAGATTTAATCTCATTTCCCATAGATTAAGCAGAGCCAAGGGTTTCTTATCACTACTCCCATTCACATGGAAGAATGTTTGTGTCATATCTAATTGCTGCTTTGTTTATGGTCGCTATCGGCAATCATCTCTCATCTCTCCTTTCATTATTTGCCATTTCTCTTCCTTCTCTCCTGCCCCACAACAGCTGAGTGTATTTATTAGCTTTCTCAGGATTATTTTCTTCTTATCTGATGAAAGATTAAGTCATCCAAGAAAGATTATGCCATAACTCTTAAACTGCCACTAGATTCTTCCTCGAGTTCGCTGCAAAAGTTAACATAGCTATCCTTCCGGAAACTGGAGAATTTGGGGCCTTGCAGAGGTTGATTTGGTGCGCAGGTAGGCTTGAAAAAAACATCAGTCACCTACAAATCAGGTTTAGGAATACTTTACCAGTATCTCACGCCACCTTAATGTGAAATGTTTTACTCAATAAATGATATCCTTTACCTGTTTCTCTTTTCCCATCCCTCTATCATCAAGAAAGATGTTGGATTGAAGGGTCAACTATGTCTTGCCGATCCTCCTTTTCCTGTCTAACACAACTCTGTGATGAATTAATTGAGAAATAAGCAAACTGAGTTTTTTAAAATAACAACTTATTTATAAAGGAGCCCAATTCTGAAGAAGAGATAGTGAAAAACAGAATTTAGTTTACATTGTAATGGAAACTTAATGAATTTGCACTTTCTACTCTTTTATCCCAATACAAGGAACAGATATAAACTATATGAGTTCTCTACCAGTTTTTCAATTGATGGATAACTAATGCATTTCCACAGGCGTGTGCAAAACATTTCCAGCTAAGAACAGTTGCTCTGAATTCAAAACAGGTTGCTCTGATTTTACTGGAAGCATTCTGATATTGTTTTGACTGCAGGCACCTCGCTTAACAACCATAATTGGGACCAACAACTCCGTTGCTAAGCAACACAGTAGTCAAGCAAAACATCATGTGACCATGCTGGATTTACGTCACTTATGCCACAGTTGTTAAGTGAATCACCTGAAGTTGTTAATTGAGACATCACATGACCGCAACTTGTGATTTTACTGCTGGCTTCTGCATTGATTCTGCTTGTTGAAAGCCGGTTGTGAAACGTGCAAATGGCAATCATGTGACCACAGAATGCTGCGACAGCCATAAACACCCGCCAGTTGCAAAGCACCCGAATTTCGATCACATGACTGTGGGGATGCTGCAACGGTTGTGAGTGCATGGACCAGTCATAAAGTTACTTTTTCAGTGCCATCGTAACTTCAAACGGTCGCTAAACAGGGCAGTCATTAAGCGAGGACTACTTGTATTCCAGAATTCCAGAAGTATTTTGAGTTCCAATTTAATTTTCAAACCAGGGAAACTTCCAGAATGGCTGGAACAGTGTCAGAAGATTTCTGGTAAGGTTAGAACTCTTTTTGAACATGACATCACTGTTCAAATTAAATATTAAATATACCTCCTGTGAGCCTTTTAAAGAGCAGCAGGTAGCCCCCCCCCCCCTCGTTTCAAACTGATTCTCAGTACAAAGCAGAGAATGGCTCTCATCCTGGAACAGCTGCTAGAAAGTGAGATTTTTTTCCATTCCTGGGGAGCCTTCTCTGTGGTGGTATATGGAGTGAGACAGAATGGCTGTACGGGTGAATATGACAGAAAAGCTGAGGTGTAACCTGAATGGATACTCTAACTCTAGCTCTAGCCTTGGAAAGTAAACCAAGCTCCACTCTCAACTCTGATATGCTGTTCCTCAAACTAAAAGAGAGAATGTATCTCGATTATATGCAAACCAGGTTGCATTTATAAGCCAATTTTTACATATAAAAGTTTGCAAATCAAAATATAATGACCTCTATCCACATATCATTTGATACGACATAAAAATGCACCTATTAGAAAAAGTATAATTAAACCTAATATTTACAGAAATGTCAAAGAAAAAGTACACACATTTGTGTGAGAACCTGCTTTTAGACTTCAACAAAAATTCATAAACTGATCCAGAAATGGGGCAGAATGAATACAAAGTAGGAAAATTGAGAAACTGGGCAAAATTAAACTTAATTGATACACTTGTCCCTATTCAGAAAAAAAAAATCCTCACAGTAATATTCCTATTAAATCATATCTGGAACATTTCAGAATGTACTGAATGACGATATATTAAGAGCCACTGCAATCTCATCTGAGAGTAGTATAGTTGTTATGGAGAACCCCTCCTTAATGTTCCATCTGGATTTTCCTTTCCAACATAATGACGGGAGCTTAAGGAAATTATCCTTTGTTCTGTACGCTAGGGTAGATAATAATTTATGCCCTCAGTCTGCTCAAGCAAGGCACTTGAATACATAATTTCCCATAGAAAATCACAAGTATTAACCAGATCCTGGTGTTCTAAAGCCTACTGATAGTCACAAAATCTTTGATCTTGCAGAGAGCAAAAGGACATCATTTTAAAGAGCAGGACTACTTTAATTGGACAGTAAGGAAAATATATTACTTCTCCAATTATTAGAAATTGCTAAATCAGGCTGATTTAGAGCTGTAATGGATTAAAGAAAGTAGAATTGGATTGAAAGGAGCAATTATAAGGACTGCATAGAAAAATACCCTGGTCAAAATGTAGGAAAAAGGTCTAATTATTTTCAACATTTATTTCTAACGCACAGCTTCTTTTCAAAGACAATATATTAGGAAGGATAATTAGAACTTATAGAAAAAATAAAGCTGCTCCATTTTCACTCCTATTGAAATCTGGACGATAATAGTTCCATAGCGAACCATTTTGCCATCGCGATGAAGTGGTTTCAAATAACCTGCTTTTGTCTACATTGTTATTTACTTGTTTTTCACACAGGTGATAGCATAACAGATTAGTGCAAGGAAGGACATCTGCAAGAAAGCCAAATGTATTTAGGCAAAAATGAAATGAAAATGCTGGCAAGCTTTTAGAGAAGTGATGATGCCTTTCATTTTAAATAAAAGTATTCTACAGCAGTGTGTGTTCTGGATTCGGTCTTTACAAGGAGCACAACACTGAGGAGAAGAACCAAGAAAGAAGGACCCCAAGCAATGAAAAAGCAAAGATGTTTACAGAAGTTGAGGGCTACAAGGTGGGAAATCCTAGGGATCTGATTTGCTGGCCAGTCTCCATTGTGTCTCCAAACTACCATCCGAATAGTCTCTGATTTGCCCATGGTCCCAGATTGTCTTTCATGCAATATGCAGTGCAGGCTTTCCCAATGATTCTTTATCAAGGCAGTGAAGAAACTGTACGGAGTGAATAAAACCTTGGAAAGCAGAGGTTCCATTAGATATTTCCTTTCCAAAACCTTCTCAACCAGGATAGGATTCTTGGCTCTGCCAAGTAAAAAAGAAGAGATTCTGGAAAACAGAATACATAGTTTCTATACCCCTGAAGTTTTTGAAGATAAATAGTAAGGCACACTAGGGTCATTATCACCCCACAAGAATTCTTTCTTAAGATCATCGGGAAGCTAAATATCCTTAAGTGAGTGTATAACAGGTGTCTCTGGTCATTCCTACATTGAGCCAGAATGTAACCCTTAACATTGAGAGTACAGATACCCAGCTGAACCCAATACATTCTTACATATAAATAAATAAATCCCACAAACAAAACATCACCATTAACCATTTCATATTAATATTCATATGATAATATACATATTTTTCCTCTGCAACCAACTTTCCTCTGCAACCATGAGCTCTAGAAACCTGCAATACTTTGATGGCTTTGAACTGCTTTGTGAGATCTGAAGAGAAATTTCATCCAGGCAAATGTTGATATGACTTCCTACGCCAAAGACTATTCAAAAGTACTGTAGTCTACTGCTAATTCTTCCTGGAAGAGTTGCTTTGTTTATTTCAGTAAAACAAAGCTCACAACTGATAAAGGCCAAACCTAGTGAGGAAACTGCAGTTAAATGTAAATATTTACATCCTTCATCCTTAGGAATGAAATGTAAATGAAATGCAAGTGCATGGTGTTAACTTTGTAAAGATCAAAGTCAAATAATATAATTTAGTAACATTTCTAAGCTTTAAATGAACAAACACTGCTGCCAACTGGATCACAATAATCCTCTAGGATCATTATTCTTTGGGATTAGCACTGTGTGGTTAGCATTATTAATTAACTTCAAATGCTTCTGCAAGGAAGAATTCAGAAACCAGTATTTCAACTAGCGAATACAAAGAATAAGTCATTGTATATCACTCCTCTATTGCTAACATTCAGGAGAAATGTGTCATTGTATCTAAAATGGCATCCCCTACATAAAAGAGGGTGCAACTCAACGTTTTAGAGATAAATCCTGTGGTTCGACATCATTTAGGACATTTCTGCACAGCCACAGTTTTTGCCAACCACCCCCCTGAAACATCCTTTATTGCTGCTCTATTAAGGAGCTTACTGTTGCACCCTGGGTCTGAAGAGGATGAGGAGGATAGAAAGGGTACCCAGTTGGCTGGGGGTGGGATGCAAAAACTGGTGTTCCATCTCCCCACTCATCTTCATTATTTTCTCACTACATTTGCTTCCATTGTGAAGGAAACAAACTCCAGTGACTTTGATGAGAGAGCAGCAAAGCCATTCCTTTGACTTCTGCAAAAGTTGGGTGGTGGTGGCCATGTCCTATGGTGCCTTGGATTTGGAAGTGGTGATGTGATCCAAAAGACTGGCGATGGGAGTTCTTGTCCATGGAAAACCACCTACCCTACAGCTCCAAAGAGTTCACTGCAAAACTGTCTGGAGCAACAGCTGGGCCAAAATTAATCCACTTAGTTTGCAAAGAGTTATAGAAGGCCCACGATACTACTTTGCCAAAGGAACACAGTGCTAAATCCCACATCTGCAAAAGGTTTGTGGCTGGAAAGGGCTTTAGAATCCAGTATTTATCACTGTGCTGAAATTGCAGACCTACAGAACAAGAGTAGGAAACACTGGGGTGGATGTGGGAGTTTAGGGGTGATGCAGACAAAATGTTCTGCTCTTTGTATAGGAGATAGGCAACTTCATGAAGAAAAAGGCTACTAATCATAATGGCTATATGTGACCTCCGGTATTGGAACCTCCTTCAAATGCTAGTTTCTGGGAATGAGAGTAGAGAGTTCAGTTACAGTTCTGATTGCAGGCTTTCCTTATTTATCTGGTTGGTTGCTGTAGCAAGAAATGCAAAAAATAGCAATGTGATTTCTCTTGTGCTTTTACATTTTGCTCATCATAATTTATGGAGAGCAAGTACTCTTGTAGAGATTGAAAGGAGTAGAACCCAACCCCTAGGAAAAATTCCTACCTCCAGAACCAGCCAGAGTTGGTCTCCTTCCTTGACATCCTTTTTGTAGTACAGTCCATAGAATTTGACTACATTTGGATGATCAGAAAGAGCTTTCAAAATCTTGTATTCAGTTTCAATCTCCTCATCAATATCCTAGCATCACATATTGGGGGGAAAAAAAAAGAGCAAGTCAAAGATGGCGTCTGTAAAACTTAAATCATCTTTTATGAAATCTGACTCTGTTTTATGCTGTACAGAAAATGAGAACAAAGTAATGTTTGCAATCCAAGAAAAAAAGGCAAGATCCAGAAAAAGTTCTTTTCCCAGTCCTGCCACCATCAGGTAGAGAAATGTTTGCCAGGAATGTAATTTCAAGACTCAATAGTATGAAAATAAGAAATGTTTAATATAGGAACCTGAAGTTACATTTTCAAAACCAAAGGATTAATTATTCATTGCAGCAGGTGTTGGTAGAATCTTAGGTGAGACCTGAATCCATAACCCTCTGAGAGACCCTAATGTGATGCCTTATTCATAATTCCATCTCAGAACTGTAAACAAATGTAGACTGCATCAAACTGTGTTTTTTTTCCTTCTCTTCCCATCTTCCTTCCTTCCTTCCTCAACCACTTTGATCAATGAAGAATTTTTACACACTATTTGGGATCCTGAGATAGCAAAGATATTGCCCTAATATGGATTTTGGAACACATGACCTTGGATAGTCTCGTCACTTGTGAAGTCTTCCCACCCTTGGATTCCCAAAGAAACATGGAGTTGCTTAAAGCCTTTGTTTGTTTGTTTATTTATTGCAATGGCTCCCCCTGCAGCTACTCACAGTCCCTTCAGTTTAAATAAAAGGAAGCAGGTAATTTCTGCAAGCAGATGAACTTGAACAAAACAGATTCATGGTGATCAAATTACTATGGGAGATTTACAGATGACAGAACATAGCAGGAAGGAGCAATGAAGACAGTTACAGAAAATAGAACTAAAGGCGGCTATTTATAAAACTTAAAAAGGTTTCACAGAAAGCTAAGCCTTTGATGCTAAATTCTGACTTATAGGATTCTATGCTTGTATGATTGTTCCATACATATGTGGCATCTAGACAACAAAGCAAGAAATCAGGGACATTTTTGGTGGATTAACACATAGCTTCTAATCTTTTTAATCTACCTATTTGGTACCATTCACTCCAGAGTTCATAGTCTGAGTCCCTATGGCCATGTGCCCCTGCAAAAGCTTGGCCACACTTCTTCAAAATTTGTCAAACTGTAACTTTTAAAGAGGAAGTAATTACATAGATTGCAGAGTAATCCTATTAACTATACCTTCAATTAAATTTAGCTTTCATCCCATTCTTGTCCATTTCTTTGTCCTGGCCCCACCTATTTTGGGAAGTGCAGCCCTCAGCATGTCACTCAAAGATCATGTGCAGCCCTTGGCCCCAAAAACAGTGTGTATACCTGCTTTAACTGATGTTGGCCTGCATCTCCCTATCCACATATTATAGAACGCACATATTATATGAACTGTACAGTACAACACTAGTCAACATCAAAGTGTCCAGGTACAGAAGGCTGTGGGAAACAAGCCACCACCTCTTTTGTGAATACCACTGCTTATTATGACCAGGTTATGTACACCAGAAGCTTTCTCTACTTCATAGCACGATTCAGTTGCAGCCTGGTACTGAATTATTTGTCCCTCTTTGCTACAAATGATTGCTGTTTTGTTATTATTTCTTTTTGTAATTATTTCATCATTTTCTCTGTGTGAAGGAATATTCTCAGGTCTGCGTACCAAGCATTTTCCTATCAGAGGAAAGAACAGGAACCTCCTCAATGAGTGAAACTCCATTAATGGGTTCACACATCATAATGCTAAGTCATAAGATGTACTGTTTGGTCTGAGATTGTTAACAGTTTAAGTTAGCTGTTGACTTAAAAAGGAGCTTACATTAATTGGATCCAAGATCTTGACTGCTGCTCTGTTCCCATTTTTCTTGTTGAACACCTTGAAAACTTTGCCATATGTTCCTTTGCCAATTGTTTCGATTATCTCCCAAGTATCTGAAGGATCAGGAAAGCTGTCAAATATAATGCCTCTTTTGTCTGTTAAGGGCACCATCTTAAACAATGAATCCTGAAAATAAAACCAAAATGTTGGCATTGAGATACCATTAACAATAGAAGAGAATATATGTAGCTCAGGGTTGAACTGTGGAGTCCTTGGTGTTTTCTGAGCTTGGTTGTTTTCTTGCAGACATTTTGTTACCTGATTAAGTAACATCTTCAGTGCTAGAAGGGGATGGGGTATAGCTACTATATATATATATATATATATATATATATTTCTACTTTCAGCTTTATTGATTAGTCTTGCAACCATATCAACAAGGAGGGGAAACATCAGCAAAAGTGAAACAAATATCTAATACACGAAATCCATGATAGATTAAAATATATAATAATAAAATGAGATCGTACAGAGTTTAATACTAGTATAAAATAGTTATGTATCACTGATATCACTAATATCATAAGCCAGATTCATGTGAGACCGTCCCCCCTACATGATACTCCAATCTGTTCTATATATCGGGCTTTCAACTGAGCTGCCTTGTCCACAAACTTGGCAGTCCTACTCACAATAAAGGTATTTGTGCCGGAGAGAAAATAGGATAATCTGTATTTGGAGTCCCAATGGACTGTTCTTTCCAACAGAGGGGACAGGTGATATAGCTACTATATATAAACAAAGAGAAACCCCACTCCCTTCTAGCACTGAAGATGTTACCTAGTCAGGTAACAAAACTTCTGCAAGAAAACAACCAAGCTCAGAGAACACCAAGGACTCCACACACCACTAACAATATACTGGTGTAGGCTTTCACAGCTGGTATCTGTTGAGCAGTGTTGGGCTTCAGGGTTTAGTGACCATGGTCTCTGACCAGCCCTCACCAACCTGCACGAATCAGAAGCCAGCTCGACCAAAGGCCAATCAGAAGTCATGACACCTGGCTATAAAGACAGGAGCCCAGTCAATCGCTGCTCAGTTGCCTGTGATCTGCATAGCAGACCACTCTGCCTCTGAAGATACCAGCCACAGTTGCTGGTGAAACATCAGGAAATCTGTTCTCTAGACCTTGGTCAATAAACCCTGAAGCTCAACACTGCCCCTACCATTAACAAATTTGCATTCTGCTTGATGGTCTTTTTCTTTCATTCTTGTGCCTTTCTTTTTCTAACTGGGATGCCCATCAATGGATTATCATGAAAATGAATTCTATCCCTTGTTAACTGGTTGCCATGAAGTCTGACCCCCGGCAACTGTATGGACAAGTACCTGTCATTGTGTCCTGTCCCTGGTAATAATTATAGCTCTTCACAGGCCATCACAGTGATCTGTTTGATCCCATCCACCTCTCATCTTTCTTTGTTTCTATTTCCCTCAATTTTGCAAGCATAAGTTGTTTCCTGGTCTATCATCTGCTTGCATTGCATGCCTAAATTATGTGAGCTTCTGCTTACTGACTCAGGGTTTATTCCAATCTATATTTTGTAAGCTTGTAAACTGCAAAACATAATGCCATAAGGTCTTTCTTAGCTTTCCCCAGATTCAACACCCTACAAATGCGTGGATTACAATTCCCAACATCAGCCAAGCCATCCTGGCTAATGTTAAGAATACTGAGAATTAAGGTTTACACATCTGGAGGGCATCAACATTGGAAAGGCTGTTCCAGCCAATACTTCAGTCCCCTACCCCATTGTTTACAAAAATCAATGTCAACTATTGTAACATCACAAGTGTTTTTTTCTGACATTAATGCAAGACCAAAATTGTAATTGTAGTTGTAGGTAGTTGGGCATATTATAGTTGAAAAAATACTATATTCATTGTCTTTTTTTTATAAAAATATGTCCTAAAGGGATAAATAGTTTTGCCCCAGATAACTAAAATTTTGATAATCACCATGATAGTGTCAAGATAGCATTGTTCTACACAGTAGTTTAGCAATCTTCAGTTCAACTCAGCTCATTAAGTGGTCTTAGGCAAATTAGTTTGTCTTAACTTCAGATTGTTCCTAGTCCATCTACAATATGAAGAAAACAATACCTACATTAGGTACACAGCTATAATAAGAACACTGATGCAATGCATATGAATTTTTCTGAAAAGTTGGCCATGGATATCAAATAATTCATGCAGGGATGTGAGTAATCTGGTAGGAAAAGAACAGAACTTTTCATCCTTTCTCCACCAGCTAACTTTACTTTCATGATACTACCCATGAAAGAAAAAAAATCTTACTTCCATCAGGCCATTTTTTTTAAATCAACCAAGCCCAGAATCCAGATGTGCATATGGAGCAGAGGAGGGGGGCTCTTACTTGGCTAGAAAAAACTGCAGACAAGTAACTTTATGGAGCTGGCTAAGAGTTTTGATATAAATAGAACATGCAAAATATAAAATGGATCATATGTACACTTAAGGATTGAACATTCATGTGCAAGTGCAAGACATTTGCAATTCATGAATGAATGCAGATCCTTTTCATCTAAATGGTACTCAACTAAAAAAAAATAGAAATAAAGAATAATTTTTAACTGTATGTCTGATCAGTGTTTGTAAAGAGCAAGCTGAATTCAAAAGTTTTAGCACATTCTGGTGTTTTTTTTAATTACAAGTGAATATTTACAATGTCATTAAAAATCTATTTGGTCTAACGTTTTCTCAAGTGTATTTGTTTGAAGTGATATCAGCAAAACCTTACTGACTGAAGAACTGGGTCACCTGTAACTCAAGAACTTAATGCTTTATTAGTCACTGATATCCAAGGCAGAAATTAAAGCAGCATGAATGATTCAGACAGCATGGCCTGTCAGAGAAAGCCCCTAAATTAAATAATTTCATATAGCCAATCTGCATGACATTATGAATGGTTTATACATCATACATAGTTAACCATTAATTAAATCCCAGTTGGCTGGATTCCGACAACATACTATGCTACAGTTTACAGACCAGAATAACTGAAAACACTAAGTGAAAAATAGGCAGATGACATCTTGGCTTAACATGTTGTGTGTAACTGGCTTTTTAGTCTTACAGAAGCCACTTCAGAGTTAATTGAACAACTTCACTGGAGGCCATCAAAGGCATAATATATTTACTAGAGCACTGCAATTACTTTAGATAATATTGACATGATCAATGATTTTAAAGCAACTATCGTTAATAAAACAAAGAAAGTTCAGATAATGGTAGCTGTCAGTTGTACACTTCACTTTTAACCATATGGAGACATTGTAATGGCAAAATGCACCCCCCCCCCAAAAGTTCAGAACAAATTTTGCAGATAAAAGGGTCGGTCGGACAATAATCCCATTCAAATAACAACTATTAATCCCATGGAAGTAGCCACTGATTACAACATACAATAGCTGATGACTTGGAGAAATTAAGACTCTCTTGAAAGGTGAATGACAGACTCCAAAAGCAAGTCAATCGCTGGACAGTGTTGTGTGTCCAGTTCAAATAATACTGTAAACTATATAATGGAAAAAGTAGATAAGTGTTTTTTTTTATCATTGATCTATTAAAATCAGTATTTTTTTAAGCTACAGCTATTCAGAGTATATAACGAATCCCACCTCAAAAAGTATTCTACTCGATCCAAACTTGCATCCCTAACTTTAATATAAGAGTTGCTGTTGATATTAAAAATTTGCTTGGCATCCCACTGATCTCTCTTTCTGTCACACTCTCCAAGTTAGTCCTGGGTTAAGTGTGTTGGGGGACTCAATCTGAAGCGACCGCCTTATTTACTACCTGCTTGCAAGTTACACTTATGTCCCAGTCACTTTACTGCGGAACAAACTTCAGCCCAGCAAGATTTTCTGAGCAAATCTGCACAAAAGGCTTGTTGCACAAGTATCGGTAAAACCGAACAGCATCTTTAACAGGCATTCCCCTGCGAACGTGCCCTGCACGTGCGCCCTGCAGATTTCTTTCTCGGAAGGCCTAACATTTCCTCCCCACCTCCCCATCCGTAATCGTGCACGAAAAGCTGTGATTTCCAAAAGTTTTGTTCAGTCAGCAACAGGTTACCTGTGGCCGTTCTTGCACGCTTCCCTCTTCGACATACATGCTCTTGCCAGCCCTTTTCCTCCGCTGACTCTGCGCGGCATCCTAGACCCGCTCTCCTTCAGACACGCTCCATCCCTACGCTTATTCCCTACGTCGGAATCGGGAGGGAGACTCACCTGACAAGAACCGCGGGCCTTTCTCCCTCGAGGACAGAGCGACTAAGATCAGGGCTGGTAGCCAAAGTCCGCTCCTTTGCACGTGGCCTTGGGCACGCGGCCCACCCAGCGGACGCTTGACGCGTGTTGCAGAGCCAGAGAATCCCTAACGACCTTGCGATGGGCAGGGTTTCCACGGCGCTGCCCGTACGGGCTGGCCTGGTAGTCTCGGGCCGACGTGGCTGTTTCGCCCGGGGTCAATGGAAGTAAGGCTTGGACCCTATTTCCCCCGCCCCCGCCCCCGCCGCCTTTCTTTAGATTTCCAGGCCCCCCTCCTCGCTCCCAATCTTCATTCCGGCGTGCAACGGAGCAG
This sequence comes from Liasis olivaceus, assembly GCA_030867105.1. Taxonomy (NCBI): domain Eukaryota; kingdom Metazoa; phylum Chordata; class Lepidosauria; order Squamata; family Pythonidae; genus Liasis; species Liasis olivaceus. Next base: position 17,588,040 of record CM061351.1, read on the forward strand.
CGCCCCGGCCCCCGGGAAAAACGGACTAGCCGCGCCCTCCCCCCGGCCCCTTAAGGCAGAGAGACGGAGGGGAGTTTCGCATTCAGCAGCCGCCCGGCTCCTCCCCCGCGCTTGGCTCTGCCGGCCATGAAAGCCTTCGGTGAAATCAGGCAAGATTCGTTTATTTTGTCAGCCTCTGAAACTGAAGTCAGAGGAGAAGTAAGGCCTCCGCTCCCTTTCCTCGCTCTTCCTCAGAGCGACTCAGCAGGTGCTTGGGGCCCCTTTCCTTTCGTGGGTTGGCTAGTCCATGATGCTGAAATCGCTCCCGGGGGCGGAATGCGCAGCCCTGTAAGCTCTGAAGGGGCCCGGCCGCCCATCTATCTCTGACCCCCTTTCCCGAGGCGCTTAGAGGGCAGTTTCCGTAACGCCAAGCCAGCATGGCCAGGTGGAGGGTGACCCACAGGGTGAGAAAGGCTGAGGTAACTCCCACACCCCTAGGGCTGCCCAGAGATGTCACGTGGGTTGTTTGTTTCTTCCTCTCATGCCAACAATGTGAACCGTGTGCTGAATGCCATTGGGTCGTGATAGGAGAGATGCAAAGTACATAACTGGGTTCGTTTGAGTATGATGTCCTGACCCATGATGTCTTTGTGGTTTCTATCTATGCGATCTGCTTACCTTTGTCTTTTTTTCTGAGCAGGCAGACACACCTGTAAATTACAGTATAGCACTGCTACAGCCACCCAGCAAGTCTGTGGGGTTCATGGAGGCAGAAAGGCCTTTTTAGAAATAAAGGTGATGGTGGAAGTTGGCAGTTTTGCTTTGCAGCATGTCGGCTTTAGGTAGATAGGCAGGCAGGTAGATAGATAGATAGATTTAATACCTGAATATACTTATCTTTCGTTTCCAAACATATATGCAGGAGCATCGGGGTGTGTGTGTGTGTCAAAAAGATTGCAGATGTTTCATTAACCAACTAGACAGCAGCACGGATGATGTTACCTAGTCAGGTAATGAAATGTCTACAAGCAAACAACCAAGCTCGGAGAGCACCAAGGACTCCACAGTTCAACCTTGAGCTACATATATTCTCTTTTATTGCAAGGAATAATTGGTAATTAAAGAGGAGGAAGAACCACACCATATGGTGCCTTAAGCTCCTGCCTTTGGTTAGGTTTATTAGAAATCTAATAAATAGATAATATAAAAAGCTAAAAAAATGTGGATTTTTATATTTAGCATAGTGGTCCTTGTTCATGGGAGAACATCAATTCTAGATTGTAGTAAATAAGCATAGTGAACTTGTAGTTAAGATTAAAGCTAGTATTTCTATCTAATATAAAATATGAAATCTTCTTATATCCTCACACCTATACCTGAAAATATGAGAAAGAAGAGAGATGACAAGCTCAAGACTTAGCCATGGTTTGTTTTTGTAATGCTAAAATATGTCATAAACTTATAGACAAATTGGGCTAGTTAAGAAAGCATTAGTTTGCTCATCTCAAAAGAAGCTGTCTGGGGTCAGGCATAATTCTTCTGAATCATTTTCAAAGTGTGCAGAACTCTGCTGCATAATGCTATCTTTTAACTGACTGAAAGAATTAGGACTGAAATAAATTGAATGTTGGCCATACTATGCCATAGAGAACTATTTGCTAGTTAATTCAGGAAGCATTAAGAGAATGAGATAATATGTCTTCTTGGATTCCCTGTTTTAATATATTGTATGCTAGTCTCCTAGGGAATCTAAAAACCACTTATATTTTAGTGATAAATATTTGTTGTTGTTGTTTAGTCGTTAAGTCGTGTCCGACTCTTCGTGACCCCATGAACCATATTGCGCCAGGCCTTCCTATCTTTCACTGCCTCCCTGAGTTTGCTCAATTTCATGCTCATTGCTTCAGTGATGCTATCTGGCCATCTCATCCTCTGCCGTCCTCTTCTCCTTTTGCCTTCCATCTTTCCCAGCATCAGGGTCTTTTCCAAAGAGTCCTCTCTTCGCATTAGGTGACCAAAGTATCTGAGCTTGAGCTTCATTATCAATCCTTCCAATGAGCAATCAGAGTTGATTTCCTTTAAGATTGACTGGTTTGACCTCCTAGCAGTCCAGGGGACTCTTAAGAGTCTTCTCCAGCACCACAGTTCAAAGGCATCAATTCTTCGGCATTCAGCCTTCTTTATGGTCCAGCTCTCACAGCCATACACTACTACTGGAAAAACCATAGCTTTGACTATGCGGATCTTTGTCAGCAAGGTGACGTCTCTGCTTTTTAATATGCTATCTAGGTTTGCCATAGCTTTCCTCCCAAGGAGCAAGCGTCTTTTAATTTCATGGCTGCAGTCTCCGTCTGCGGTGATCTTGGAGCCCAAATAAATGAAGTCTGTTACTGCTTCCATTTCTACCCCTTCTATTTGCCAGGGATTGATGGGTCCAGATGCCATGATCTTAGTTTTTTTAATGTTGAGTTTCAAGCCAGCTTTCGCACTCTCCTCTTTCACCCTCATCAAGAGGCTCTTTAGTTCTTCTTCACTTTCTGCCATTAGGGTGGTATCGTCTGCATATCTGAGGTTATTGATGTTTCTCCCTGCAATCTTAATTCCGGCTTGTGATTCTTCCAGCCTGGCATTTCTCATGATGTACTCTGCATATAGGTTAAATAAGCAGGGTGACAGTATACAGCCTTGTCGTACTCCTTTCCCTATTTTGAACCAATTGGTTGTTCCATGACCGGTTCTAACTGTTGCTTCTTGGCCCGCATACAGATTTCTCAGGAGACAGGTAAGGTGGTCTGGTATCCCCATCTCTTTCAGAATTTGCCACAGTTTGTTGTGATCCACACAATCAAAGGCTTTTGCATAGTCAATGAAGCAGAAGTAGATGCTTTTCTGGAACTCTCGTGCTTTCTCCATGATCCAGCGAATGTTGGCAATTTGATCTCTAGTTCCTCTGCCTCTTCGAAACCCAGCTTGTACATCCGGTAGTTCTCGGTTCACGTACTGCTGAAGCCTAGCTTGTAGGATTTTGAGCATAACCTTGCTAGCATGTGAAATGAGTGCAATTGTGCGATAGTTTGAGCATTCTTTGGCATTGCCCTTCTTTGGAATTGGAACGTAAACTGACCTTTTCCAATCCCGTGGCCACTGTTGCGTTTTCCAAACTTGCTGGCATATTGAGTGCAGCACTTTAACAGCATCGTCTTTTAGTATTTTAAATAACTCAGCTGGAATACTGTCATCTCCACTAGCTTTGTTGTTAGCAATGCTTCCTAAGGCCCACTTGACTTCACTCTCTAGGATGTCTGGCTCAGGGTCAGTGACCACACCAGCATGGACATCAGGGACATTAAGATCTTTCTTGTATAGTTCTTCTGTGTATTCTTGCCATCTCTTCTTAATCTCTTCTGCTTCTGTTAGGTCCCTGCCTTTTTTGTCCTTTATCATGCCCATCTTTGCCCTAAACATTCCTTTGATATCTCCAATTTTCTTGAAGAGATCTCTAGTCTTCCCCATTCTATTGTTTTCTTCAATTTCTTTGCATTGTTCATTTAAGAAGGCCTTCTTATCTCTCCTTGCTATTCTCTGGAAATCTGCATTCAGTTGCTTATATCTTTCCCTTTCACCCTTGCTTTTCGCATTCCTTCTTTCCACAGCTATTTGTAAAGCCTCATCAGACAGCCATTTTGCTTTCTTGCATTTCTTTTTCTTTGGGATGGTTTTAGTTGCTGCCTCTTGTACAATGTTACAGACCTCCGTCCATAGTTCTTCAGGCACTCTGTCTACCAAATCTAATCCTCTAAATCTATTCATCACCTTCACTGTGTACTCACATGGAATATGATCTAAGTCATACCTGAGTGGTCTAGTGGTTTTCCCTACATTCTTCAATTTAAGCCTAAATTTTGCAGTAAGAAGCTCATGATCTGAGCCACAGTCAGCTCCTGGTCTTGTTTTTGCCGTCTGTATAGAGCTTCTCCATCTTTGGCTGCAAAGTATGTAATCAATCTGGTTTCAGTATTGACCATCTGGTGATGTCCATGTGTAGAGTCGTCTCTTGTGTTGTTGGAAAAGGGTGTTTGCTATGACTAGCTTGTTCTCTTGACAGAACTCTATTAGCCTTTGCCCTGCTTCATTTTGTACTCCAAGGCCAAACTTGCCTGTTATTCCGATTACTGCTTGACTTCCTACTTTAGCATTCCAATCCCCTATGATGAAAAGGACATCTTTTTTTGGTGCTAGTTCTAGAAGGTCTTGTAGGTCTTCATAGAACCGGTCAACTTCAGCTTCTTCGGCATCAGTGGTTGGGGCATAGACTTGGATTACCGTGATGTTAAATGGTTTTCCTTGGATACGCACTGAGATCATTCTGTCGTTTTTGAGGTTGTACCCCATTACTGCCTTTCCCACTCTCTTATTGACTATGAGTGCAACTCCATTTCTTCTAAGGGTTTCTTGCCCACAGTAGTAGATATAGTGGTCGCCTGAATTAAATTCACCCATTCCCGTCCATTTCAATTCGCTGATTCCCAAGATGTCGACGTTCAATCTTGTCATCTCATGTTTGACCACATCCAGCTTGCCTTGGTTCATGGATCTTACATTCCACGTACCTATACAATATTGTTCTTTACAGCATCGGACCTTCTTTTCGCTTCCAGATACATCCACAGCTGAACGTCCTTTCGGCTTTGGCCCAGCCGCTTCACTCTTTCTGAAGCTACTTGGAATTGCCCTCCGCTCTTCCCCAGTAGCATATTGGACACCTTCCGACCTGAGGGGCTCATCTTCCGGCGTCATATCTTTTAGCCTTTTAACATTGTCCATGGGGTTTTCTTGGCAAGGATACTGGAGTGGGTTGCCATTTCCTTCTCCAGTGGACCACATTTTGTCAGAACTCTCTGTCATGACCTGTCCGTCTTGGGTGGCCCTGCACGGTATAGCTCATGGCTTCACTGAGTTACACAAGCCCCTTCGCCACGACAAGGCAGTGATCCATGAAGGGGAGTGATAAATAATGATTGACCAAATGGGTGATGGGATAATAGCTTGTACTTATATTCTGTCAAGATAAACTGTTCTAAAGAATAGTTCCTAAACACAAAGGAATTGCAACATAACTTTGCATCTGAAGAAAGTAGCTGGAAAGACGTTCATTTGTCAAAAGGATAATAATTATAATAGTAATAATATGCTGGCCTCCAAATTGCAACATCCTAAATAGAATGGTCCCATCTTTATTTTTTAAAAATAATTTTATTAAGGATTATAATTGCAATAGTAAAAATTAATGCAAACTAAAGAAAGAAAGAATAGAAAGAAAGAATAAAAGTGCAAAGGAAAAGAAAAGTAGAGGAAAGAAAGAAAGAAAGAAAGAAAAGTGCAAATATAGTAAAGAAAAATAAAAGAAATATATAAAGAAGTGACTTTCAACCTTCATCACAACAAGAATAAACAATTTTAGTAACTTTTCACCTCCTTTTAATTTACAATCAATGATCTCTTCATTCCAGGTCCCATCTCTTATCTATAAACAAATCCAGAAAGCATCATCATTTCGGTCCTGGTGTGTAATGGAAGGCTTGAGCGAGGAAGATACTGGAATGGAGGATCAAGGTTATCAGGAGGGAGGGGGAACATTCCGGAGCAAGCGCTTTCTCAGCCGCAGCAAGAATGCAGGAAGAGGATGAGGCTAGCCGCTCCCTAGAGTCTCACAGGGTATATCCACTAGTTGCTTTAGCATAGGTTTAGTCTGGCGAGATTCTGTCTATTAGGTGCAATCTAATAAAGGGACTGGACGGGACGGACTGCCTCGTGGTTCTTGGGCTGTACCTGACATGGTGTCAGCAAAAGTCCATTAGGGTTGCCAGAAATAACATATCTATTTTAACCTTGATCAAACTTTATATTCCTTCCTTTTACTTCTAACAATCTTTAGTCCATTCAAGTAATGTCATAGAAGTTGATGTCATTTCTTTTTTACCCATTCTCACAAGATTCATCCAAGCTTTAACAAACCTCTTTTGTAAATCCAATATAAAAGAGTTATCCAGGTCACTCTCTTGGTTTATTATTTGTAATTCCCTTTTGATTTTTAAAGCATCAACCAGTGTCTTTTGTATGTCCAATGAAACATCTTTTTCCATGTCATTCTTGTAGCCTTCCATTTGTAGATCCACTTTCAGTGTCAACTCTGTCTGTCTTGTCAGATAAAAACTTGTCAGATAAAAGTTGTTCCTCTTCTGTTATCTCTTCCAAAACATCTTCTGGACACAGTCTATCCATAGAAACAAACATCACTCTTGACATTGTTGATATTATCTTCTGATTCCATTTTTCAAACGTATCCTTCAGTATTTCCAGTGTTATAATATTTTGCATCATTCTGAAGCTGTTAATTAGGTTTATGTATTCTCTTTTAATTAAAATCTTTAGTTCCTTTTACTGTCCAATTTTTGAAATTGTTTATCTCTTTTATGTTCAAAACAAGTTGACTTTCCCATGGGAAGAATTCTTATAATTAATTCCAAAATCTTATTTCAAATTTATCTGGCCCCTTAATCTGTTTATAACTTTCTAAAATTAAAGTCTTAATTAGCTTTCTGCTATTTATTTCAGGTTTTTTTTTTAGTTCTGAAACTTGTAGTTAAAACTTTCTTTCATTAAGGATTGAAGACAGACTCATCCAGTGTTTTCAGACTTGTTGATCCAAAGGTTTCTAATAGCTAAAAAGTAGTTAATAAGCAATTTCCAAAAGTGATAGAAAACAAAGTGTGTGAACTTAGTGTCCTTTTAAAGGCACTGACTGCAGTGTGAGCAAGATGGCTATTCCCTCATGTCCCGGTACTCAAAATCCACCACTATCTTGCAGTCTCCTTGTGAGGAGCAACTATCCGGAGCACTTGTGAGGATCTCCCGTCCTCTTTGTCCAGAGGGGTTCAAAGAGCCGGTCTACTCACTGGCTCTTCATTCTTTGCCGTGATCATCGGCTCTGTCTTCAGTCTGCCATTTCTTCCTCCAGAAGTCCAGAATGGTCCTGTCTTCAGAGTGGGCAAATAATATGTCTAAATAATCTCTAAGTGGGCTGAAGATCAACAAATATTTCTGACTCTTAATTGTATTACAAAACCTGGAACAAAATTATTCCTCCCCCCACACACCAGAAAATTATACTATGGAAAGAAAAGGAAGAACACTTGGGATGGCTGAAAGACTGAGTTTTGTGCAGTTCTGGCTTTCAGAGCATAGTCCTACACTCAACTTCTTTAATTCTAACTACGTATTGCATTTGGCTCTAGTTGGTGACTCTTTGATTTCTAGTGAAAACACTAATTAGATTCCACAAACCTGGCATCTACCAAATCCATTCCTTCTTCAGTGTGTTCTGTGGAGATATATTTTGGAAGCTAGAGAAACCACAGCTGGACTGTAAAACCTCAGGCAACCATGAGAAAACAACAAAGTTAGATTTTTCTTTGACTCTCTGGTGCTATCCAGTGGGTATCTGGAGTTTTACAGCCCAAACATGGCAGCCCTATTGGACACAACAGTTTTATTCAACATTTCTAAAGATAGTTTTTGCTATTAAAGGATCTTCTGTTTGGGCAGGGTATGATGGGAATTGTAGTCCAACACATTTAGAAGGCACCAGATTTGGGAAGATTGGTTTAGAATGAATTAGGCTCAGCAATTCTATAAGGGTGATGTCCGTCCCCCTTTCTCAGAGTGATGAAATGGCTTTTTAAAGATATTTCTGTAACTTGATAGGAAACTTCCTGTATCCATGTAACATCATCAATAATAAGTATAGGAACAGGTCACACTCTGGCAAGACATTGTGTGGTACAAGTAAGCCCTGGGAAGTTCTCAGTTTCACAGTAATAAATAAGTAAAACATTGCTTATTTATGAAGATGGAAAGGTCACTTTGCTGGTTTACTAAAACAAGTATCATTCACCATGAAGAACCCGGCCTCCAGATCTAGCTCCTAAGTTGTTCCATCTGGTGAGGATTCCAGCTTTAGACTTTTTAACAGGGAAATCAGATCAGCGTGATGCAGGCTGTAATCACTTTTGCATGTGTTGATAACCTGGTCCATTCAGTTCCATTTTAACATTAAGTTATTGTTATTCTTTTAAAAATACCAGTAGAAGGTGGTTTAAAAATGTCTTCTTGTATGTTCCTTTCTTCCTGTTTTCTGGCAGTCAGTGGTTGCCTCCAGCAGCAATGCACATGAAATTAGGGTTGCAAAATGCCTCTGGTTGTGCTGAAAGGGCAGCTGTTTCTGTCCATGCAATGTTCCTGAGAGATACGATGTATTGGCTGTGTCAGTCACTCCTAAAATCACTGGCAGCCCTGTTTTCAGTGTGTTTCCATTGTGCATGAAGTCTCCATTCCAAGCAGTTACTATCTGTTAATAAATAAATGGGGGGAGGGGATCAAAGGCAATTCTTGTACATATTTATAGAATGTAAACTGCTCATTAGTCCATGAGATGAAATCAAGATGAGTTCAATTAAAAATTTAATCATTGGATGTATTTATTTGTAAGATATCTATTCAATCCAGGAGCTCAAAGTGGCATGCATGGCACTCTTTCAATTTTTTTAAACAATTACCCTGTGAATAGTTTATGGAAAAAACAGTGTTTGGTCTCAAATCACCCAGAGATTTTCCATAGTTGAAGTGATTTCAATCTGAGTTTCTCTGGTCCTAGACCAACACCTTAACTACTACATCACTTGTATCTGTGCTTGTTAAACATCCTAGATCAGTGACTCCTAAATGGTGAATTAAAACATAGTAGTTGTTTGAAATACCCAATGCTGGATATTTGGCACAATGGGCGCATAAATTATTATCAGTAATATGTAATTTAATTACATTAATACTGATATAGAATAGTATTCATGGGGGTGGGGTGTCAAAAAGATCAAGAAGGTGTATTTGGCAGTGCAATCAAAGCCTTGTCCCTTTTTGTATGTGCATCTCAATGTTACGCGCATGTACAAAGTGGTATGGCTTCCCTTGCACAGATGCAACCACCCATCTTGACTTTTTGCCCCCCCCCCCAGCAGATGCCGCTGTATGGAATAGACCTTGCTCCTTATTTTTCGGAAACTCCCCAAATTGCTTTGTATCTGAAGAAGCCAGTGTCACACACAGCAGCTGCATTTGGAAATATGTACATTTAATATACTTCTCTATGACTGTGCACTGGAAAGGATTAATGAGAAGAAATTAAATTGAATTTTTCACATGCAAACCCGTTCTCAACCAAAGCTACTCAAGTTAATATTTATTTCTGGTGATTGGTTCACGTCCCTCAGGGCCAATGGAATCTCTGGGCGTTGTCACATGAGGATGAATGACACCGCTGTTGAACAATTGGTACTCTAACAGCCATTTAGAGACCTATTATTTTGTTAATCCACATGGGATTTCTGCACATGTGGCAGATCATGATTGTTAAGGGGAGCGGCTCGTCCATAAATCTCCTAGGCATTCAAGGATAAGCACTTACACTGTGTTCTGTGCTTCTCCCAATGACTGGAGAAAACCACATCATATAATATGGGTGATATAAAATCAGCCATTAGTATCAAACTCAGCATTTCTTGCCTAGAGATGAATAGAAGCTGCCGTTACATTTCTAAAAATAACACATGCAGAATTTCAGAATGATGATTTATAGGCATGGAAACATAGAAGGCTAATGGGTGGAAAAATATGTAATAGACATTAATTTGTAATAGACAAATTTGGGATATCCCCTTATTTAATTTTTTCTTTAAAAAGCAGCTTCCTTGTTCCATGCAGCCTTAAAGTGACCTGTGAAAATTCAGTGCACTGAAATAGGTAAATAGAGTCTTGTTTCAAGGACATGTGGCTAATTAGAACTATAACAAGCGGAAATTTGCTGCTTGAAATACACAGCTCTGTTGGTTCTTAAAATGAGAAATCACAAAGACCAGGGCTATCCTCATTGGTATTCCTGGACTAGTATTTCTGGTATGTCTGTTAATTTCTTGCTTCACTGATTTACAAATGGCAGAGGTAGCAGTGTTAGATGGAGAGAAGGACCCTAATCTCTTCACAGCTAGCAGGCAAAGGGCTAAAGAGCACTGTTATCAGAAACTGCAGAGTGACAGTTGAAAACACAGATGATGGGTGATAATGGGAAAGCTGGAAAGCTAGAGAAAAGCGACATGTTATTGGTGTTAAATGTTTGCATCGTTTTTGGAAGAGTGAACACTTTAGCTTTAGTCATAGGCAGATGGAAAAATCATCACAGGAGAAGCCTGTTTCTTGATCAAAATGATCTCACCAAATGGGAGAAAAAATAAACCATGCATGCAGAATGGCCCATGTATTCAGCTGTTTAGAATAGTGTTTTTAGCAGCAGTGATATAGATCAGCTTTCTTGTGCTAGGTCACTTTAAAACTGCAACCTGATTCGGACAAAACTCAATTTCTTCCCAGGTCTCACAGCAAGAATATTTTGATGTAGCCCAGGAATAGGCAACCTTTTGGTAGCTACTTGATGCTTTTTGGAGGGGTAGGAAAAGTTGATACAAAGTTGGTGGGTCTGTATCATGGATTTGAGGAGGGATCCTCTTTGGGAGGAGAAGGGGTTGCCTCTTACCCATGTTAAGCCTGCTTTGGTCTTATAATTTGGGGCTGTATTTATATGCCATACTGAAACCAAACTAGTCAGCCATATTTTAGTCTAGTGTATTGTGCTAACCCAACCCAACCATAATTATCAACCATTTGATTAAACCATCCTTCCTCAAGATGGTACCTTTCAAAAATGTTGACAGTGAACACTGGCCTAAAATTTACAGGTTACAGCCACAACACATCTAGTAGGTGCCAGATTGGGGAAGGCTAGGCTGATTGATAATATTATTTCCATACAGTGATTTCTTTCCCCATTCTGGCTTCTTGTTGTTGTTGTTGTTCAGTCGTTAAGTTGTGTCCGACTCTTCGTGACCCCATGAACCATATTGCGCCAGGCCTTCCTATCTTTCACTGCCTCCCTGAGTTTGCTCAATTTCATGCTCATTGCTTCAGTGATGCTATCTAGCCATCTCATCCTCTGCCGTCCTCTTCTCCTTTTGCCTTCCATCTTTCCCAGCATCAGGGTCTTTTCCAAAGAGTCCTCTCTTCGCATTAGGTGACCAAAGTATCTGAGCTTGAGCTTCATTATCAATCCTTCCAATGAGCAATCAGAGTTGATTTCCTTTAAGATTGACTGGTTTGACCTCCTAGCAGTCCAGGGGACTCTTAAGAGTCTTCTCCAGCACCACAGTTCAAAGGCATCAATTCTTCGGCGTTCAGCCTTCTTTATGGTCCAGCTCTCACAGCCATACACTACTACTGGAAAAACCATAGCTTTGACTATGCGGATCTTTGTCAGCAAGGTGACGTCTCTGCTTTTTAATATGCTATCTAGGTTTGCCATAGCTTTCCTCCCAAGGAGCAAGCGTCTTTTAATTTCATGGCTGCAGTCTCCGTCTGCGGTGATCTTGGAGCCCAAATAAATGAAGTCTGTTACTGCTTCCATTTCTACCCCTTCTATTTGCCAGGGATTGATGGGTCCAGATGCCATGATCTTAGTTTTTTTAATGTTGAGTTTCAAGCCAGCTTTCGCACTCTCCTCTTTCACCCTCATCAAGAGGCTCTTTAGTTCTTCTTCACTTTCTGCCATTAGGGTGGTATCGTCTGCATATCTGAGGTTATTGATGTTTCTCCCTGCAATCTTAATTCCGGCTTGTGATTCTTCCAGCCTGGCATTTCTCATGATGTACTCTGCATATAGGTTAAATAAGCAGGGTGACAGTATACAGCCTTGTCGTACTCCTTTCCCTATTTTGAACCAATTGGTTGTTCCATGACCGGTTCTAACTGTTGCTTCTTGGCCCGCATACAGATTTCTCAGGAGACAGGTAAGGTGGTCTGGTATCCCCATCTCTTTCAGAATTTGCCACAGTTTGTTGTGATCCACACAATCAAAGGCTTTTGCATAGTCAATGAAGCAGAAGTAGATGCTTTTCTGGAACTCTCGTGCTTTCTCCATGATCCAGCGAATGTTGGCAATTTGATCTCTAGTTCCTCTGCCTCTTCGAAACCCAGCTTGTACATCCGGTAGTTCTCGGTTCACGTACTGCTGAAGCCTAGCTTGTAGGATTTTGAGCATAACCTTGCTAGCATGTGAAATGAGTGCAATTGTGCGATAGTTTGAGCATTCTTTGGCATTGCCCTTCTTTGGAATTGGAACGTAAACTGACCTTTTCCAATCCCGTGGCCACTGTTGCGTTTTCCAAACTTGCTGGCATATTGAGTGCAGCACTTTAACAGCATCGTCTTTTAGTATTTTAAATAACTCAGCTGGAATACTGTCATCTCCACTAGCTTTGTTGTTAGCAATGCTTCCTAAGGCCCACTTGACTTCACTCTCTAGGATGTCTGGCTCAGGGTCAGTGACCACACCAGCATGGACATCAGGGACATTAAGATCTTTCTTGTATAGTTCTTCTGTGTATTCTTGCCACCTCTTCTTAATCTCTTCTGCTTCTGTTAGGTCCCTGCCTTTTTTGTCCTTTATCATGCCCATCTTTGCCCTAAACGTTCCTTTGATATCTCCAATTTTCTTGAAGAGATCTCTAGTCTTCCCCATTCTATTGTTTTCTTCAATTTCTTTGCATATTCTGGCTTAGATAATTATAACCAAAAGATTCACCTTGCATATGAGAATGTAGCAACAGGTTGAAACCACAAAGAGAGATCAAATGAGAAAGATTTACGGAAAATATATAGATGCTGGTGAAACAGATAAGGAAAATGTTTGACCTTGATGAACTTTACCACAGTATGAAAAATGGGAAAATAAATTAATCAAATAAGTCTCTGTCCATCATTTATCAAAGATAATGGACAGAAGAGCTCAAGAGAAGTATGAAAGGCCCACAAGAATTATTTGCTCTTTCTTTATTGATGGAAATGAGTCATGCTATTAAATATATCTATTTAAAAGAAATGTCACAATGACAATATAGAGGTTGTGTGTTATGGGACTGGGGAGAATAAATATTACTTTTTTAAAAATAGAACTTATTTAATCAACAGAATACCACTAAATCATCCTTGCATTTAATACTTTGTACAGGAGCCATAGAGAATGAGGAATTCCATGCAATTGTATTTCTGTGCCAGCCCTAATGGAAGGGAGTTCCCTTGCTGTACAACAAATAGGAAAAGCAGTAAGCTGGTGAAGGAAAGACAAATTACCCCACCCCTACCATTAAGCAAAATGAGGCAAGCACTATTGAGGCCGTGGAGGCATCTTGCTTTCTCTCTAGTAGCTAGGACTATTAAAGGACAGGTAGTCATTCCTTAAAAACAAATGCCTCAATGAAGTTCATGTCATTAAAGGAAGTTCACGCAGGAAGCCCATGCTATCCTTTGTAGCATTAATTGTATATCAGAAACTTTTATCTGAGACAAGACAGTTGGACACCTTTATGCAGGAGATGCAGCCTGAGACTCTAGTGTTTTTCAAACTTGACAACTTTAAGATGTATGGACTTCACTCTGTTTGCTGGGGAATTCTGGAGTTGAAGTCCACACATCTTAAAGGCCCACATTACCCTCCAAAGTCTCATCTAGTCCCACATTATCCTCCAATGGTGTGTTAGTGCCTCCTGCAACCTTCTGCCAAATGCTGGCAGCACATTGTCCTATTATTTTGAGGCAGGAAATGCAGCCTGGCTGGCTGGGGAATTCTGGGAGTTGAAGTCCACACATCTTAAAGTTCCCAAGGTTGAGAAACCCTGCTGTAATATAAGCACAGTAATAGGCTTAACTGGAGGTTTTTTTAAAAAACACTGCCATAAATTAAAAAAAAAGCTTTACATCAGGAATAAGGTTGAATCTGCTTTTGAGATATGGGCTCTTGTTCCTTTTTTATTTGCAAAATGTTTTTGCCCACCAGTGATCACATCCACATTTTTCCCTGCCAAATGGATTAGCGTTAGGGTTACTGATGAATGGTTGGCAGTTGCCACTGCAAATGTATATACCCCCATCATAATTACAACAAGGATATTGTACCAATCGATTACAGGCAAAACGTTGAGTGGGCAAAACCTTTTTGGGCATAAGATTTTAACACTAATGGCAGGCAAAAAAAGAACAAGAACCCAACTATGCAATTGGGCCGTTTCTCTCTCACTGATGAATCTTTGGAGAATTAACAAGCAACACTCCGATCTGTCACAACCTCCTGGTCCGTTCCTAAGGGGAGAACTATAAATTATACAAAGAGCGTAAAGCAGCAAGTTTGCATGCTTTATTTTAGGACAGTGCTACAGTTAAATATTAAAAAATGTGCAAGAAGGTTGGAGCAGAACAAAATACTTTTTCACTGAGGAGTCTTTGGAATTGGAATTGTTAGCTGGAAATCATTAAATAGGTGGCTGCTAATTACAGGTACTTTCAGTGAAAGTGTACCATTTCAGTGACTAATCCTCTCTTTGTTCTCTTCTCCACACAAGCACAATGCAAATGATGGTAACACATTATAATGTGGTGGGTTGTAATGAGGCTGCTTACATTACAACCTATAAATATGTTTAGTTTTTTCTAGTGGAGCATCCTGACAGATGCTGTCCATGACAGGTGGAAGATGTATCTATGGTAGCAATGTCTGATGCTTCCCACAGAGCACCCCAGGTCAAGGAAAACAGCTGCCTAGAATAGGAGAGGTTTGTCAGAAAATTGAGCTCATTCCCACTCAAGTGCCTGTCAGGTTCACAGGTGCAGATGCAACATGCATTGTAATCCATACTACAAATGAGCTGGTGACAGGCAGTGATATCCTTAGGTGCTAACCAATTTCCTTTGTTGATATCTGCCCTAGACCAACACGATGCCACCATGTTGATTTCCCACAATACCCTTATATTGTTTCACTCCTGCTCGTGGTAAGGAAATAGTGGGAGCTTCCTTTCCCGTGGGAGGTCTGGGATCTGCCATTTGGGCATTGTGAGCCTTCTGAAAATGTTGCTTCCTGGCATACGAGAACATTAAAACACTAGGCAGAGTTGCCCATTGCTGAAGTGCATTGGATAAAGATAAGTCTGCCAGTCTACACTGTCAGACAGTGAGAACCTCTGCATGCTGTTCTGATAAAAATAATTGATCTTAAAATCATTTTTTCATTGTTTTGCAAAAAGCACTTACTATAAACTCAACGCATCAGGCACAATCAGAAAGCGGTGACAGCTGAATAATTTTTGTGTTACCCTCCATTAACTTTTTTTTTTTTGCATTTTTTTACAACTAACTTTCTTTCAATTTTCCAGTAATGCTATATAGAAAGCTATATAAATTGATTTGATTGATTAATTAATTAATTAATGTCCTCTAGCCCAGTGTTTCTCAACCTTGGCAAGATGTGTGGGCAAATGCAGAGTCATAACTAGCCTCTAGCATTTTACACAAAAACCCAAGCACTAAAAAATAACCCCCATATGCTATATTGGGAGAAAAGGAGCAAAGGTTAGAATTCCTCTTCAAAATTAATGAAGTTGGCCAGTTGTTATTCCTGATCCTTAAAGTCTCTGCTGAGATTTTAAGCAGCAAATATTCCATGCCCTTTAAGCAGGTTTTGGTGATTCATGTTTGTTGATTTTACCAAGCCTTGAGGTTTTTCCAGTTGAATCTAACCCACTAATAAACATGCTATGACTCCTGTACATAATTATTTTCTGGGGTTATAAGAACCATCATTTTTAAAGACTATTACCAGATGGACAAGGCCACTTAACATTCCTTTTATGCAGCCCCACTATAATTGCTCCAAATCAGCAGCATCGTTTTCTATAATTTTCAAAAGCAGTAAACACATTAAAAACAGTGTAAGCACTGAAATAGCCTTAGCTTATCATACTTTAAAAATCAACAGGAAAAACTCCAGCTCCCTCCAAAGATAATCCAGAAAATCCTGTCCATTCAGTTTGCATTATACTCCTGTCTACCATGGCTCTCATTCTCCCCAAAACATTACACGTGGCCTCCAGCTACCCAAAAATTGTCCATCCTGCCATAAAGTAAGCACAACTTTTAATTTTTAAAACACAGTAGCTGATTCTACAACAGGAGACAGCACCTAGCAGACTTTAGCTGATTTTCCCCAAAGCTAAGGAGGTTTAGACCTGGGAGACCACTAGGACATCCCAGGGCTGTGGAGTGGATCAGGAAGTTAGTAAAAGATCCTGGAAAAAGGAAATGACAACCCACTTTGATGATATTGCCAAAAAGCAACATGCCCATGTCCATACGGATGTTAGAAGTTGACCTTTACTATAATGGGTCTTCAACTTTTAGATAATTTATCAATGTGATTGCAAACTTTTCCTATGAAAGCAAGATTTTTGGGGGGCCACAGAATTACAGATGTGATTGACAATATTCATCTGTTACTACAGCAATCATTTTATCTCTCTGCAGATCATAATAATGAGGAAAATGGGCTGGAAAAACACCTCTTAGAACTATATGGTTAGAAAGGATAGTTCACATTCTGTTATTATCGATGCTCAGAGCTGCTCTTTTTCTGCGAAATTTTAGGAGATGGAGGGGCAGACACACAGGGAAAAATCCCTTTTGGAAAAATACAGCTTAGACCAGCAGGAACACTACATAAAATCTCAGGATACAGCTACAATGATTCAGGAAGGTGAGAATTCTAAATGCAACTTGTATGTGAGCCTTTGAGTCAGTGTTGACTCCTGGTGACTGCCTGGACTAGTCCCTGCAGTTTTCTTGGCAAGATTTCAGAAGTGCTTTGCCATTGCCTGCTTCCTATGGCTGAGAGAGAGTGACTGGCCCAAGATCATCCAGCTGGCTTTGTGCCCAAGATGGGACTAGAACTCACAGTCTCCTGGTTTCTAGCCTGGGGCCTTCACCACTACACCAAACTGGCTGTAAATATAACTTAGAATGTGCACAATTGTCTAAGGGGGGGCGGGGGGAAGCTAGTTGGCTTTTGTGCGTTCCTATATTATTATATATCTCACTTGAGAAATTCCTCAGTTTGTTTTTAATATTGCTTGGGTGGCATGTTGGTGAAGGATCCATTTATGGCAGTATCACCACTGTGCTTACAACTCAAAAACAAATTCCTTGAGAACTTAGGAATCTGACTTGCATGGGATCAGATGATATCTGAACCCCCAGTTACAGATCCTGTGTGCATGAATCCAGCCAAAGATCCTTATGGACTGTCAGCAATTCTTTATGAGGATAGCCATCTGCAGCCATGTCCTACCCCCCCACTTTAGTCCTATGCATGAGCAGGGGGTTGTTTGTAGAGGGCTCTCTCTCTCTTGAATTAGAGTATTGCACTGTATTTACTAGCAAACTAAATTAGCAAGTAGAGCTGTGTTGAGTTGCTCCAATATATAGTACATTGAAGAGGACATGCTTGCATATTCTGTAGCTCATAGGTTGAATGCAGCTTGTCAGAGGTTCGGAGGCAGTCCCTACACTATACACTTGCTGTTTCTCTCTACTTTGTTCTGCTTCTTTTTTAGAGTATGAAACTCATATCTCCAGGTATGCATACTGTTTCCAAAAAAATGACATAGATGAATCCATAAAGTCACCAGGAGTGAAGTTCAGGTCAAAGGACATTTAACTTCTTATTGAAAGTAGGTAATAGACAGGGTGGATATGAAAGGATGGGGTCTTTTTTGTTGCTTTCTTGTTCAGTGTTATTTCATTTTAAACCTGGGAATTAATGGGCATCAGTATAACTATTTTTGTGTGTTTCAGCTAATTATAAACTATTCAAAATAATAGTAATTTTAATTTAATCTTCATTCTCCCTTCTGCACTGTGCCCCCTTTCAAAGTTGGGCAGCCTCCTAAAACTAAACAAATAAGCTGGAATGGCCCCCAGCCCTACAATGGCCCTGCATGTATGGTGTGGACATCTGCAGGGAAGGCGCATTTGCGCATGCAGCAGGATGTAAAAGTCCTTCCACACAATTTAGTGTGAGAGCTTGTGTGGAGAGAGGGATGAGAATGCGGACATAAACAATAAGAGATAGCATCAGGTGAGCCAGTTGACAGCTTATCTCATAAATGACAGCATAGTTCAGCTGGAAAGAAATTTGGGCAGAAGTGTTTCAAATTACCCCCAAAGACTCCACCTTAATTAAATCACTATAAATAAGGCTGGGTAATTCCTTATAACACAGAAATTGTTATGAGGACCAGAAATTGCTGCTGGAAGATGGTAGAAAAATTGCACCCTTGATCAAAGAACAGTACACCCTTTCTGTCTAGGATTATTGTTCTCCTCCTATGAGCACACAGATTCAGGAGGGATGTCTGTGGAGTCATAGAGAGGAATATGACATCCACCTAGCCAGCTGGATCAGCTGAGTCAGTCCTGGTGATCAATGATGTGACAAATGATACAGCCAATGACTCTCACATCCAAGTTAGAATTGTCCTTGTATGTGAATGCCTAAGGAAGGGATTAATAGATGTGTGTGTATTATCAAGATACTTGATATAATCCCACTTATGCATCTTAACTCCCTAGGGAAAGTGTGGTGTGACAGGGGATGGGTAGAAATTGCTGGTGGATTGGAACCACTCCACATGTGTGTGCTTTTCCAGAAGCAAGTCTGTAACTTTGCTATGTGAATCAGAGTTACTATGCATTATTAGAATTTCTGGTGTGTGTGTGAGTGTGTGTCTGTGTGTGGATCTAAATCAAGTCAAGATAGATACAAATACAGTCAACATTTTTAAAAAGCTGCTAGTGTCTGAAATATCAGCATCTTGTTTCCCAGGGAGACAGCTACCTCCATCCCCCATTTGTCTAAATTATCTTGGCAATATGACAGAGTGATTGCTCACTAATGGTCAGTAACAGTTTTCTTTGTCATTTTCCCAGTCATTACCTCTTCTGAATGAACTCCGGAATAAGCTGCTAAGACATCGTGACAAGAATATCAACCAAATTCTTTTTACAAGCAAGGCAAGTGCAATTAAACTGGTGTACCTAGATATCAGACTTTTTTTTTTTGCCATTTTCATTTATGAAAAATAATAGTGTTTCATTATAGAGTCTGATGAATGGAGAGGTACTTTACTCTTAAACCAATGTGAAGCAGTGTTTATTTTTCACAGCTGTCTCCATTTCCAGCTAACATATACAGTAGCCCCACAGTCTCTATTGCCACTATTTATTGGAATTTGCAGCATAGATGGCTGCATGTCTTTTCTTTATTTGATCTGGATATTTAAGTCCATATGCCCTTTTCATAGGCTATACAGACTCACTGATTACACACTGCCAGACTGAATCTAATTTTCCCCGCTGAGTGTTTGAAAAGCCCAAGGTTGAAGCTGGCACATAGAAAGTCTCAAAAGCTAGGGCAATCTCCAGATCTGCAAGTCTGGCATATATTTATAAGTTCACATTATATGATTTCAGTCTTTTTTATTTTTTTAAAAAGATAGAAGCATATTTCATTTTTGAATAATTTTAAAAATAGATACTGTTTTAAAGCATTCTTGGTGGGAAGAAAAAATAAAGACAGCCATTACAATAAATAAATAAATGGAGAGTAGACATTTCAACATGGAGTTGTTTGAAAGCACAGCTGACCACAAATTCTCTGCCAAAGTTGGATGGATGATTTAAAAAAAAAATATCCAGAGGAAAGAGAATTTCTAAAGCAAGCTTTCTTACACCAACTTGAGTAAAAATTGGAAGAAAAAAAACTCTCAGGAGAATTTCTGTGTCCAAACTATTTTAATCAGAGAAAACCATGGAAACATATAAGAGGAAATGCCAGTTTTAGCATCACCTCTGTAGCAAATCGAAATCTGAATTGACCTACCAATTGCATTAGAGTATGGTCTATAATGCAATTGTAGATCAATTCAGATTTAGATTGCTAAGTTCTGTTACTTTTTTATCACAAAGTTATATGAGGAAATACATGCATTGATAATACCCTTCTCTGCTCATAGCAAGCAAAACTGCAATTAATTAAATCTTAGCAATTTTCTATAATCCAGAGCAGGTGGTAACATTTATCATTTTTGTTAGTCTGAAAATAAGGGTACTGACATGCATATATCACTTGATGAGACAATTTTAAAATGCTCTAGATAAGCATTTCATTCACATAGGACAGTGTTTCTCAACCTTGGCAACTTTAAGATGTGTGGACTTCAACTCCCAGAATTCCCCAGCCAGCATGAAGTCCACACATCTTAAAGTTGCCAAGGTTGAGAAACACTGAAATAGGGCTTTGTGATACATTCATTGGCTTTCACACTGGCATTGTCTTTGTGCACTCAGGAATTTCTCTTCTAGCTCAGCTGATGTGTCATTTGAGATGCTTGAGCTCCATGGAGCTTTTGAGCAGACAGCTTTCCCATTAGATTTCCCTCTCCCTGATTTCCTCCTGGCTCCATGGCTCTTCCAACTGCCCTTGGCTGCAATCCTTCTTAATACCATTGTGCCTTTGCTGTGGCAGAATGGAGAGGAGATGGGCGGTATCTAAATTTGAAATATAAATAAATAAACAAACACGCCCCACCATCCTGTTGCACAGCATCCAGACATGCAAACTCTACTGATGGTGCATAACCTGCTTCTGGGAAATAGCTGAGAGAAGAAGAGGTTTCACCTACAGAGAGGAAGGGGGAGGAGGAAATGGGCTGAGAAGCTAGCAGGAAGGTGTGGAAGCTGGAGGAAGGGAGAGGGGAAGAAGAAAAATAGCTAGCAAGCAAAGATGGAATTAAGCAGTTTTGGGCTGCTGAAGAGATGCAAGTTCCAGGATGACTCAGGACCACCTAAGATCAATCAGCATGGGGGTTGCTATGCAAGGAGGACAATACAGCACAGTTGCCCAGAGGGAGAAGAGGAAACAAAGACATCAGAAAGAAGACCCAATTTTGCTAACCCTGAGAGATTGCCTGCTAAGTTTAACTGAAGCCCTTGATTAACTCAGTAGTTGCCACTATATTTTAGGATAGCCACATTGGCAGAATTAGTAGGATTGTCAGCAGAGAGGCAGTTAATGTCTGACTGGTAAAGCAAGTGAACCATAAAGTAATTTTCTGCAACCTTCTTTGAAGACAGACACCACAGGTTGGGGAAAATGGTTGGTTGGTTTGCATGCATTAGCTGTATTCTCCTTGCTTAGTTTCTACTCTTGTTGAGAGATAAAAAACAATAAATCATAGTTTACAAGAAAAACATGGCATGCTGTATTTTTGTCTTACCAATCCTGAGATCTCTCAGTGTTCACCATGGCTAACCTGGCCTAATGAGGTGGGAATAGAAGTGGGCAGGGCATTGGATGGAGGCAGATTTCTGCACTTTTACTTGTCAGCTGGAGGGAATGCAGGTGTGGCTGTTCCTGCAATGGTTGAGATAATTATGAGCAGCTCTTAAGGTTTAGGGAAAAGTTTATGAGATAGAGGCAGCAGTGATACGGCGGTGCCTAATTCTGCCTCAGATATAGAAAAAATGTCAATAATATTCTAGTTGTACCATGTAAATGCCCTCTGCTCATCACACACACACACACACACCATAAATATATGTAGACTGCACTGACACTCCAGCCCTAGGATGCATCGTATGATCCCTGCCCCACCTCTTTCTCTTCTAGCTTCCTATCCCACATCTTCCTCCCCTTGATTTCCCTATCTCTAGTGAAAAAGTATCAAGAGTCACTGTTTGCTCAGTAGAATATTTATTGCTTCAGACAATACATCACTCCATGGGACTGTAGACCCTGCTTTATCAGGACCCATGAACATACAAGGTGTTGTACTCCCATGTGAACAAAAATGCATGCAGTTCCTTTTCAGATGATCATGCTGAATCCAAAGAAGGCATGGAAAAGAAAGAGTGGGTTGTAAAGACACAGGGCACATGACCAAGTTAGCTTTCATACATTTATTAGAACAGTTGAAGAGGACTCCTCTGATGCTTAGAATTCAGGACCCACACTTTCTCTCATGAATTTGACATATTAAGTTAGAAAAAGAAATTGTTGCTACTGCAAAGCTTGAGAAGGTGCCTTTTTGGTTGTTAGTTTCCTAAAGCACTAGTAAAAAAAATGACATCAGCCTACCAAAAAAGCAGAAACCAAAGATAAATAACATTTCAGTCCTTTTGAAGATGTCTTTCACATTTCACCCAAGTTCAAACATTTCAGAAGGAAACATAAACATTGCCAGAAATGGACAGTCCGTATATCAAGAGGTTCTGCTAAAACAATAAGAGCTTTTTGCTGATACAGTTTGTTCCATCCCAGATATAAAATACTTGATTTTTTCTGTGCACACATAGATAAAATAAGGAGAGACATGTGTCTAAATAGACTCTGGAGAGGGGAAGATGTAGAACAACAACAAAAGGTGACATCACAGATGTCCCCTAGGTTGTCTTGCCAACTACTCTAATGCTGGACATTTACAGTGTGTGTTGAAAGTTATCCACTGAGCTTCTTGTATACAACATGTACACTGTGAAGCTTTTAGCCAATCATGGAGAATGATCACCTCTTTTGACACGAGCTGCTTTTGTAAGATAGCCCCATATCTCTAGCTTTTCACATAGGTTAGCACTGTACAGACAATACGATCCTGCCTAATTCCCTTTGATATCCCCCTTCAGGGCAAGATCTTTTTGCATTTTCCAGGGGTAACAAATACAACAGGGTCCTTTAGCTGTTAAAAATTAACATTTTATTTTCATCCAATAAACTTCCATGGATCCATGAAAGCTTATTTGATAATAAATCTATTAATCTTTAAGATGCCACAAGCATCTTTGTTGCATCTACTGTTTATATTGTGAAAGGGGGGAGAACAGAGGAGGAGAAAACGCTTCCAGATACAGTAATTTCTTGCTGTTAGAAGCAGCATCTAAAGTGATAATAGTATTTTGGAACCAAGAGTGTATGTATACGTATACTTGCTTATACGTTTCTGCTCCCCATGTACTCAATTTCTATAAATAAATAATACTGATTGATTTGATTGATTGTTTGATTGATTTGTATCGCCACCCATCTCGCAAATGTGATCCTGGGCAACTAACAACATATTAAAACAACAAAAAGCAATATAAATGAAGGGTAGAAACCTACAATGCTTGTGGTGGGGTGGGAGGGTAAACCCAGACAAAACAACAAAAAACTCCCCAAGGTCCATCTAAACCCCCAGCCTCTGGAGCACATCCAGGTCTTCAATGCTTTACCAAGGGCTGGCAGGATTGGGGCCAATCTCATCTTGGGGGGAGGCGGTGTTGTATGGTGTTCGAGGGGGCAGGCACTGTGACAAAAAAGGCATGCTTTTGAGTTCCCTTAAGATTGCATTCTTTAATGCCTGTTCTAGTAGGAAGGGTAGAAATATTCAGAGAGAGGCAGTCCCACAAATAACCCAGCCCCATGCCATGAAGGGCTTGACACCACCACCTTGAATTCAACCCATAAGCACATGGTGTAGCTCACAGAGCAGGGATGTAACATGGGTGTACTGAGGTGTGCCCATAACTGCCTGTGCTGCTGCATTCTGGACCAGCTTCAGCTGCCAGATGGGCTTCAAGGGCAGCCTTGTGTAGAGTGCATTGCAGTAATCCACTCAGGAGGTGACTATGGCATGAGTGACCATAAGCATATCTCCTGGTCCAGAAAGGAGCACAATTGGTGCACAAAATGGAGTTGCGCAAAAGGCCTTCTGGCAATGGTCGCTACCTGCTCTTTGAACAGGAGCCATGAGTTCAGGAGAACCCCTAAGTAGTGCAGTTCTTTTGTTTGGGATAGTACAAGAACCAATGATGGAAAAACACTGACCTAGGGAGATGTAAAACACATAGCCACTCTGACTTGCCACAGTTGAGCTAAAGGCTGTTCTTCTCCATCCAGACCCCCACAACTTCCAGACACCAAGGCAGAACCTCCATGGCATTACTTGGTTGGCCTGGGATGAAGATGATACCTCACCCCATGCTGCCAGACAAGCTCACCCAGTAGGTTCATGTAGATGATACATAGGAGTGGGAAGAGCATTGAGCCCTGAGGGACCCCACAGAGAGGGGCCATGCGCTAGATCTCTCCTCCCTATCAACATGGAAAGTATCCTTCTGGCTTGCAGATCAGACTGTGGTCAATTCATCCATGTGATGCCTACTACAAATATAGGCCCCATATGATAAAGGCTTTTCTGCCTGCCTTTTGATCAGGCCCTTAGCTAGGAAACATCTTGCATCTTTCCTGCTGTTCTGCAGAATTTGTCCTTAGCTTCTGACATTCTTCAAGAGAACAAATAGCTTGCACTACTTTCATGAAAGTTTAAAGGTCAGTCAGCCCATGAAGAGGAACTGAACATAAAATAAATTGAATTAACTGTTTGCTGGTAAGAGAAGTTGATAACATTCTGGGGAAAAACATCTACAACATGATTTGCTAAGCCAAAAGAACTTTCAACAAACTTAAGTTTATTAGATAATATACAGCTAGCCTTGCTCATTTTAGTTTTAATACAGAAATGTGTGTGCTTCCAACTTTCAACATCTTCAGTTAACTATGTATGCCCAGGTTTTTTGGGTTTTTTTGGTGCCTTCAAGTCAGTGTTGACTCCTGCCAACTGCCTGGACAGGTCCCTGCAGTTTTCTTGGCAAGATTTCAAAAGTGGCTTTCCATTGCCTCCTTCCTCAGGCTGAGAGAGAGGGACTGGCCCAAGGTCACCCAGCTAGCTTTGTGTCCAAGATGGGACTAGAACTCAGGGTCTCCCAGTTTCTAGCCTTGTGCCTTAACCACTACACCAAACCCAGTACAAAGATAGCATTCTGTAGCTAAAATAATGGCACTGGTAGTGACATCTATAGACTTCTTTATCTATTACATTTATTGTGCTTTTTTGATATCAGTCTTCTGCTTCAGCATATTTTCCCTGCTCAATAGGGAGAAGACAGAGAAATCAATGTAACGATAATTATTTGAACCGTCAAAAGATGGGGAAAGAAACCTGCTCAAAGGCAATTTTAAAATCAGTAGATGCAAAGACTCTTCCAACAAGTTATTGTTTAAACATTATTAAGTTATATTTTGCCTTACAGTTTACTTCACCATACTAATTATATCTGCCCTTGAAATATAATTCTGGTGCTCATGATGGTTATCAAAATCCACACAAGATACCAGAGCTGTTGTGAAGTCAGTCAGGATAGTTATGGCATGGGGTATTTTTAATTTAAGCAATAAATGCCAATAGCCAATCCTGTAAAGAAATTTATTTATTTGTTTATTTATTTATTAATTTTTTCAACCACCCATCTTCCCCCAATGGGGGAACTCTGGGCGATTCACAACAAACATTAAAAATATAAAATATATAAATACATAAAACCTTAATTAAAAACATTACTAAAAAGGAGAAGGAGAGGATGAAAAATCTGAGGCTGAAGGCAGAAGGCCTCTATGGGGCTAGCCATCCCCATGCTTGAGGTATTCCCACCCCACCCCAGGCCAGGTGGCAGAACCAGGTCTTCAAAGCCTTATGGAAGGCCAGGAGTGTGGGGACCAATCGCACCTCTGGGGGCAGAATGTTCCAAAGAGCAGGGGCCACCACAGAGAAGGCCCACCTTCTGGACCCCGCCAGTCGAAGTTCTTTCACCGAGGGGGTCCGAAGCATGCCCTCTCTGTGTGATCGGGTGGGACAGGTTGAAGTCATAGGGGAGAGGTGGTCCCTTAGATAACCTGGTCCCATGCCATGTAGGGCTTTAAAGGTGATAACCAACACCTTGAATTGGACCCAGAAGCAAACTGGCACCCAATGCAGCTCGCAGAGCAGAGGCGTTACATGGCCCCTCCTTGGGGCACCAACAATAGCCCACATGGCTGCATTCTGGACCAGCTGTAGCTTCCGGATACTCTTCAAGGGTAGCCCCATGTAGAGCGCATTGCAGTAGTCTATCTGGGAGATAACAAGGGAGTGAGTGACTGTTCGAAGGGCATCCCGATCCAGGAAAGAGCGTAACTGATGCACAACCCGAAGTTGTACAAAGGCCCTCCTTGCCACGGCTGCCACCTGCTCTTCAAGCAGGAGCCATGAGTCTAGGAGGACCCCCAGATTATGCACTGGGTCTGTCTGGGGCAGTGCCACCCCATCCAGCACCAAGGATGACAAAATCCCGGATACATAGGAGCCATTAACCCACAACCCTCTGTCTTACCAGGGTTCAGCCGAAGCCTGTTGTTCCCCATCCAGACCCTTACAGCCTCCAGGCACCATGAAAAGGTGGCCACGGGATCACTTACTTCACCAGGGATGGAGATGTATAGCTGTGTATCATCAGCATACTGATGTTACCTCATCCCAGGATGACGGATGATCTCGCCCAGTGGTTTCATGTAGATGTTGAAAAGGAGCGGAGAGAGAACCAAACCCTGCAGCACCCCACAAAGGAGGGACCGAGGATGGGACCTCTCGCTCCCTATCACCACCGATTGGGATTGGCCCCAGAGAAAGGAGGCGAACCAGCACAAGACCGTGCCGCCCACCCCCAATTCCCTGAGCTGTCCCAACAGGATACCATGGTCGACGGTATCGAAAGCCGCTGAGAGATCAAGGAGAGCAAGGATGGTCGCACTTCCACCATCCCGCTCCCTCCAGAGGTCATCCATAAGTGCGACCAATGCCGTTTCCGTTCCATATCTGGGCCTGAAACCTGACTGGAAGGGATCCAGATAATCCGTTTCCTCCAGAACCCTTTGGAGTTGTGATGCCACCACTTTCTCAACCACCTTCCCCAAAAAGGGGAGGTGGGAGACTGGACAAAAATTGTCCAGCACAGTAGGATCCAGGGAGGGTTTCTTGAGGAGGGGGTGCACCAATGCCTCCTTAAGCAGCTGGAAACACTCCCTCCTGCAAGGATGTAGTAACCATCGCCTGGATCCAACCACATGTCACCTCCTGAGCTGAGCTGAGGGGCATGGGTCAAGATGGCAAGTGGTGGCCTTCACAGTCTCCAGGATCCTGTCCACTTCCTCAGGAGCAACAGGATCAAACCATTCCCAGATAACTGGGTAAGAAGAGTCCCCTGGTATCTCCCCAGACCCTGCCCCACGCTCGGAGTCTAACTTGGAACGAATCCGAGCGACTTTGTCCTGCAGATGCTCTGAAAATTCCTCTGCACAGCCCTGCAAATGAACCCCCACATCCCCCTTACCAAGGAGGGACCTAGTGATCCTAAACAGGGTCTCCAGGCAGCATTCTGTGGATGCGATAAGGGCGGAGAAGTAGAGGCACTTCGCCGCTCTTATTGCCACAAGGTAGGCCTTGATAGCGGCTCTAACCTGTGTTCGGTCAGATTCGGTCTTTGTTTTCCTCCAGCAGCGCTCTAGACGTCTCTTAACCCGCTTCAGCATCCACAACTCCTCCGTGAACCATGGGGAGTGTCGGGGCCGATGTGGCAAGAGAGGTCGCATAGGTGCGATCCTGTCCAAGGCCCCGGCCGCCTCCCTATTCCAGGCAGCAGCCAAGGCCTTCACTGGACCATGCAGCAGATCTGTGGGAATATCCCCCAGCTCCTTCTGAAACCCTGACAAAAATTTGCTAGGATAGCTTTTGGGGCCTCAGGCCTAGCTTATGACCAGTTGCCATGGAGACGTATTATGTTTATTAGATAATATACAGCTAGCCTTGCTCATTTTATTTTTAGTACAGAAACGTTTGGGCTTCCAATTTAGATTTGGGCCACTGGAGGCCACAGTATTTTCAAATCCGCTTTTGCAGTGGTAAAAAAAGAGAGAGAGAGATAAGAAAAAAAATATCTCTAAGGAAAGCTTTACATTTTCCACTAGCTGTTCAGCTTTCTAGTAATTACCCTCAAGATGCACAACAGTCCCAGGACTTTTCTCCTGCAAGCAATTGTCTACATCCTCAGATTGTGTAAACTGATGTGCAGCCATCAAAAGCAAACGAGTGCTTACTTCATTCACTTCAACAGTGTCTTTTCCCAACAAGGGTCTCTTTTATCTAGATCAGGCTAAACATTTTTTGTTCTGGAGCATGATCCATGTACAGCTGAGAGTGCCATCCTAGGCATCCTATTCCAAAAAGTAATGGAGCCAAGAGAAAAATGAAAAGTTACTTAATTTGATTTATGTACAGTGACATTTAATTTCATTGAATTAAAATTAAATCCCGTTATTTTAACATTGAATTTATTGAATTAAAATATCAGCCAGTCATATTAAAAATGCACTTTAATAACAACTTTTGGAAGCCTGTGAGGGACTCAAGTTATGGACTCCTGGCTTCTATTTCAATGGAGCAGCAGGAAGAGTACATACAAAGCAGATCTGAGAGATGTAATGTGAATGACTACAATTTGCCAATTGCATCTGCTGAAATGGGCTTTATTAAAAGGAACCCCACACTGACCCAGAGAAACTGCTGCCAGCCAATGCTCTTTTAGTTGTGTGTATGATCTACAAAATGCAATGTTATGCTTCGTGGAGGTCATTGCAAACCTAACATTTTGGCACTTTTCAGTGATATCCATGGAAGAAGTAGTCTTACACTGCAATTCAGGACCCAGGCTAGTATTGGAACCTTGTCTTCCTAACACTGGGATTGGTGGGACAATGGAATAAGCAGCAGTTTGATCTTGTTGCCAACCACTTATCCTTGATTTCAAAGATTCCCCTAGGTAAAACACAAAGCTCATATTCCCATAGATTGAAGGCAGAATTTTTTTCCAGGGAAGGGCTGTTTTCCAGATGACCTTGGATGCCTTGTATGTTGGGAGAGACCCTTCCTCGTTCATCCTGTGCCACTGTTCTGCACCTGTAAACTGTTGGCCAGGCTATTTTGGGACATGGGTTTATTTTGAAAGAGTGCTAGGCCCATGTTCAGAAATAGCTTGATTGACAGTCATAGAGGCAGAAGAGGGATTGTGAGGAGCATCAGAGGTGCACCTCCTGCGTCAACCAATGCCTCAGCTCTGTGAAATGTAGTAGAGTAATTGAGAACAAGTGAGCTCCATTCTCAACTAGTGCTGCAAGGGAAAGATGGTGCTGGCAGCATGGCCATTACCTGTATCACAAGGCTGTTTGGGAACTTTCCACATTGTAGGATATTTTTTGTGTGTGAAGATCTCACAAGGGTTGTTTCCTATCCATGAATGGTACTGTTTTGACTGAATACACAACTGTACTCTCCTCAGAAAGGAAGAGAAGGGTTAGAAAATAATTCCAACCCCATGTAAATCCTGGGAAATTCTACATTGACCAATACTGGTCCATATGTTACAGTTTGATTGCCATCAATTATTATTTTATTTTTTCCACTTGCTTAATCTCCACCCCCAACATTGTGCTCCCCAAAAGACATCACAAACATGCAACTAGTTAAAACAATTTTTTTTCCCTCTTGTAATAAAAACATGTGTAAGGTGGACTCTCTTCCACTCTACAGAATGCTCCCTCAGAGAACATTAGAATAGCTCTGCTCAATCAAGCCAAGTCATCTCCAGCATTTTGGTTCTCATAGGACCAGCTCTTTGAGGTAGGGGAGGTCAAGAACAGACATAACAGAAATTCCAGGAATGTACTTTATTGTTAACAAAATGTTGAATACCTGTCAGAGTTTCTCTCTACTCCAACTTACAGCAAACAAAATCAAAGAGGGGTTATTTTGCATTTCTTTCTCACACTTTCCTCTTTCTCAGGGCTGAGTAATCTTTTCTACTCTCCCCTTCCCCTTTAATGGTTTGCTCATTCCTTCCCATACTGTGGGCAATTAGATGCCTCTGAGGTGCTCACTAGTTGGAGGAGATATGCCCGTCTTCATCTCTTGTTTGGAAATACCTGCTCCTAACCCAGAGGTAACTGGATAATAGCTGTTGAGGGACCTGTGACCTGTCCTCCATAAATTTCTCCACCCCTCTTGTAAAGCCATCCAAGTTAGTAGCCATCACCAGGTGTTGTGCTAAGGAATTCCACAGGTTAATTGTGGGCTGTGGGAAGCACTACTAAATCTCTTTCTAATCAGCTTCATTGGATGATCCATAGTCCTAATGTTTTAAGAAAGGGAAAAAACTTTCTCCTGTCCACTTTCTCCTTCCTATGCATAATTTTATACCTCAGTCCTGTCCCTTCACAGGTACCTTTTTTCTAAGCTAAAGACTCTCAAACTTTCTGGCTTTTGTCTCCTGTGGAAGTTATCTGAGCCCTCTGATCATTTTGGGTTGTTCTGTTCCACGCTTTTTCCCCCAGCTCTATTATATTCTTTTTCAAGTGTGACAACACAAATTGTGCACAGTATTCCAGATGATGTACCACTAGGTGCCACTGTTGCACCTTGGAATAAGCAGTATCTTTTTTTTTTTTTAAGCAATAACACATTTTCTAGAAGCTTTTGCTATTCTACCATGTTTATGCTCAAGCAGTTTTGAGGGTGGAGGGGAGGCCACTCATGTAATTTGCTGTTTAGAGATATATTCCCACCATTTCCCACTGCCACAGTATTCCCACCAGGACTGGAGATTTCTGATTACTTTTTTTTCTTGTTTTTTTGTTTTGCCTCAAGCCCTCTATTCCCACACCACTCATAATTGTTGGATTGACAAATGCTGGCACATGTCTTGATACTGCCTATGCCATGACTACTGGCAACTCTTTTCCCCAGCACAAATAGAAAATGTTTTTTTTTAAAAAAAAAACACCAACTTAGAAATCAGTAGAGAAAATGAGGTGCATCGTTACCTTCTTAATGGTATGTTTAGTTTCTACAAGGTTGCGGCTAAGCCCCTCGCACCTCCCTCCCCTAAATCTAGCCCTTAAAAAGAAAAATAGATTAAAGAACAAAGAGCCATGATATTAAGTGAAATACTTACAATTTTCCATAAAATTGTACCAAACTAAATAGATTTCTATGTTATAGGGTGAGTGGCATTTTTTGCCCCAAAGCCAACATCAACTGGGAAGGTGCATGCCATCAAATCTTGTGTGTACCTTTCTGTACATGGAGGAAAGGGAAGTTCCTTTCTGTGCACAAGGGGACAGGGCAAGGCTGTGAAGCGGTTTTTCAGGGAGGGGAGAAGAAGCCTCTAATGGAGGTGTAGTGAGCCAGAAGATGTGTTATTGTAGGCCACATTTGGTTCATGGAAAGGACATGGCCTTGCTCCCCATAAAAGGAAAAATAATAATAAGGTACACTACAAAATAAACATTCTTAAGAAAGGAAGGTCAACAGTAGTAGGCACTCCCACAATGCCATCAGTTCTATTCCCCAGGACCCCCAAAGCTGTTTGAAGATAATCCATGGTAATTTTTTCTTCTGTCAGCCTCACAATGTTGAGAAACAAAGGACTGCTCTGCCCCAAGTGACCATAGGTCTGGGGAAAAAAAAGTCCCCTCACCTCTACTCCATGCCAAAGGGGAATGAAATAAATTGCTTGTACAGGCGTCCATCCATGTCCTTCTTCCTCTGCATTTCTCTGTTACTTTTATATGCAAAAAAAGCATTTCCTGTGAGGGAGAGCTCCAAAGCTGTCAAGTCATCTTTCCCATTGAAAGACCTGCTAGGGCAGCTGAAATTCCAGACTGAATTAGGCAGTCAAATTGACAGGCAGTCCTGTCAATTTGGGAATGGGATGCTCATAACCAAAAAAAAAAGCATTTGAAAGAAAAAAAATCAGCTTTACTCCTGTTTCAGACACATGGCAACTGACCAGAAATAGATGGCTTAACTCACAAGCACAGCTGGATCACAGAGGTTCAGAGCTGGTTTTGAACTGGTGCAGTCCTCAAGTAGAGATGCCCAGTCATTATGGTCATTTCTAGAAAGATTGGGGCGCTGCTTATGACATAAATGAGACAAGCACAGAATAGACTATACCATACGTGTACAGTGCCCACTTATTGAAGCTTTTGGGTTGAAAATCAAGCAAGCAAATAAAAATCTTTTCTTCCTTCGTCCTTTTCTTTTTACATTTATTTTGAATGTTACACACACTAAGTCATTATCATCTCCCTGCTGTTCCCTCCTATTTTTTTTAGCATCTCTTAAAATTTCTAAGTAATTAATTTTTTGGCTTCCTGTATAAGATCCACAGGTGTGGAATGATTGACGGAGCTCGGATAGACTCCATCTGGCTGCAGCTGATAATATAATCCTAAAGGCTGATGGGTAATATCTTTACAGGCTTAAAAGGCAGCAGCCTCATCTATTTGCAGGAGTTAGGGATGGGAGAGAAGAAAACCGGAAACTAGAATTGTGATTCAGCAGGAAAAACTGGGCAGAGACAATGCCTGTATAAGCACAGTGGAAAGTGTTCTAAAATCACTTTCCTCCGGTGTGAATGATGAGTCACCTAATGCATTTTTTTTCTTCTTGCAAAAATACAAAGGATAAGAGTGCAGAGGATTCATTGAATAAGATAATGTAATTTTTGCATAAAATAAAGGCAGCTTCCCACAGACCCATTGCTTTGTCTTCCAACTATTATATTCTTTATGCCACTGAATTCTTTGTTGCAGAATTCTAGCATTGGCAGCAGAGTGATAACAACTGATGCAAAATCACAAAATCTACCGAAAATATAGGTAAATAAATGCTCTGGTTCT
This sequence comes from Liasis olivaceus, assembly GCA_030867105.1. Classification (NCBI taxonomy): domain Eukaryota; kingdom Metazoa; phylum Chordata; class Lepidosauria; order Squamata; family Pythonidae; genus Liasis; species Liasis olivaceus. The sequence continues at coordinate 17,620,705 of CM061351.1, forward strand.
GAATCTCATAAGGGTTTGAGCTGCTTCCTTCTGTGTAAATAACAGACATGGATTAAAAAATCTATTATCTCTTCAGCCCAGCTGGAAGCTTTCTTTTGAAGGCAACCAGGGGTTTATTATATGTACCAAGCTACGGACAAAGAAATGTTGTTTTTTAAAATGTACACTTTTATATTTTCAAAGAAAACACCCCTTGTACAAATGTACCATTGAAAAAATTTATGTGAAGACTATCTGCCAGGATAGATAAGGATTTTCCCCCTGAATTAGCAGTAAGGTAGAGCTATGAGTAGGATGTCTATGAGAATGATTTTTGCAGGCATAGCATCCCGCAGCTCTTTTGAGGGCTTGTGGAAAAGATGAAATGTTTTTATATTCACAATATTGCTTCATCAATAGAATTTGCTTGCCTGCAGCAAATCAGCACATAAACAAATCTGATTGGCTAAATAGCAAGGTGATGCCATCGCTGTGATTCTTGATTGGCTGGATATACTCAAGAATGTACTTGTCCACAAAAATAAATTTCAGCAACAAGTGACTATTCTGGTAGCCATTCCCTACACTGCTATCTCAGTTTCATCACCCTGTCCCAACCCCAATGCCCAACCATTATGTCCTAAAACCTCACTCTGAGGAAGAAATTGGGGCAGCAGCTGCCTTGCTGTAACAGCATAAATATCTTGATTTTTTTAACAGCACTTTCAATAGCTTCCCATTGAACAGGAACTCTGCAAGGCCAGCTCATTCTGAAGTAAGGAAGTTTTTCTACAGAATGAGATCCTAAAGTTACTTCACCTTCGAGAGAAACCAGAGTGCCACTGACTCTTTTAGCTTGGTGCCAGCAAATAATATTAAAGTAGTCATGGTATTCCTAGGAAATAGTTGCTGGTTGCCCATCCCACAGACTGGTTGGCTAGCACACCCATGCCCTGGCTTTCTTCCAGGCAGACCGCAATGACAACTGGGCAGCCACCACCAGAAATATTGACTGGACTGGCAGAAGGTTAGTGACAAGATAATATATTCTTGATTTGCTAAGTTTTAGGTCTACCATTAGCTTGTAGAAGATCTGAGTGGGAAATAACAGTGAAACTTTTACTTAAATAATCCCTGTGAATAGCAGCCACTGCAGCTTCTCTAGCAGTGGTGTGCCCATAACTATTCTCACCACTGCATGCTGACCCAGTTGAAGCTTCAGTATAGTTTTCAAAGGTAGTCCAACGTAGAGCAAATTGCAGTAGTGTAACTGCAAGGTAAGAAGAGCATGAATGATCTTAGGAATGGCTGCAACTAGTACACAGATACTCCTAACCTCAACCTCCACCTGCTGTTCAAGTGGGAGCCATGAGTCAGTAAGGATTTGCAGGTTGTGGGCCAACTCTATCTAGGGATGTGTAACTCCATCTGGAGTCAAATATCGTGTATCTCTGAACTCAGTTGGCTTCTGAATCCATAGCCACTCTGTCTTGCTAGTATTCAGTCTAAACTTGTTTCTCTCCATTCAGACAATATCAGCCTCCAAGCACCACATCAGGACCTCCTCTATATCTTCTGCTCAGTCCACAGTAGAGATACAGAAGTGGGTATCATCAACATATTGATGACACCTCACTCCATGCTCATGGATGAAGTCTCCTCATGGCCTCATGTAGATGTTAAACAGCTGGAGGAAGAAGACTGAGCCCTGTGGGGCCCCCCTACTGAAGTGTCCAAGGGCTCAAATTCTCCACACCCACAAATACCAACTGGAACCAGCCACTTATGAAGGAAAACCACTGCAAAACAATGTTCTTCACACCCAACCTTTGCAGCCAATCCTAAAGGATGCCATTGTTGATGGCACTGAAGGCACTTGAGAGTTCCAGCAGGACATCCTGGTTCTGTCAGTGGTCATTGTCAAGAGTGACCATTATAGTCTATATCTAGGCCTGAATCTTGTCCAAAAAGAGCCAGTTTGCATGTTTAAACAGAATGAGCAGCATTCTAAACCATGAGTGAATTGCTGGCCAAAATGTGTGTGAATACATTGTATAATATTTATCAAGCACATACTTTCTTTCCTTCCTTCTTTTTCTATTCTTGATTTTTAACTGCTAACTCTAATATGTTCATGAGTGTGGTAATATTTAATTTGCATTTCTAATGTTCACTACTAGAACATTTTATTTTAAAAATGATTTAAAACATTTTGCTTATTATATTTGAAGGGTAAAAATACTTCTAATATATGCATGGAAAAGCTGAAAACATCAACATTCAGTACAATGAATAGAATAAATTGATTCTGCAAGTATTTTTCCACCTCTCCTGTTAATTTTCAGTCCAAATAGAGCCATCTTCTGGGAAGACGGATATTGCAATAAAGAAAAACCTTTCTACAGTCCCTATATTACATTTTTTTCTTATTGGAAATGAATAGGCTACATTGCATAATGATGTGTGGGGCTTACCTTCTCCCCAACTAAAAAAAATCTTGATGAAACTGAAATCCTTTTAGGTTCTTGTTACACAATTTTTGGTTGAGGAAGTTTGATATGAAATCAGCTTTTGGCTTTGCTAGCTCTAAAAACTGAGCATAAACCGCTTATTGGAGTGCAAAGTAGAGCTAATAAATATTTACAAGCAGGAACATGGAAGAATGAGAGGGAAAACATCCTTTGGGCAAACTACATGCAGCCAGTGGAAACTTGTGATGAGGTCTGTGCAGGTACCTCTGCAGACCATTAAATTCATCTTAGTAATGTTGACATCTTTATAATTGCACATCTGCCAGACTACACAATAATCACTGGCAGTCTAGGAGGGGCACAATTGTGAAGCACGAGTTGGGGTACTGGAGGGGAGGTCTAATTTTTCCCTTTCTGCGCATATTCCCCCATGAATGTGTATGTGTATGTATGTATCTGCAAATATTAAAATGTGTATAATGATGAAAGAGTATGCAAGGGAATGAGGGAGGGTACTGTTTACACTCTCAATTTTAGCCATGCTCAGTGGCTTGCAACCCTCTGACTGTAGTTGGCTACAGGATTGCTCATCCTTGCAGGAAAAGAAAAATTAGAAGCAAAAGATCTCTTTTTGTTCAGTTAATTGTTCCAGTCGTTGGGTTCCCAGTGGATTATATATCTGAGATAATGAAGAAGAGTACCAATTATATATGCTGTACCTTTTCTGTCACTAGTCAGCAGTGTTTTTAAAGAATTACAGAATAACAGCTTTGAATATAATAAAGTAACCCAAACATAGAGCAAACCATATGGTAGGGCCTCCTTAACTGTACACCTTTTGCTGCTGGTTGGCTGATTGAGCTGTGAGCACATCACATTTCTACAGGGCATATCTTGTGGATTTGCTGTTATTTACACTTTAGAAGCATCAGGGCAACCTTCTCTAGGCTCAGAAGCTAAGCAGGGTTAGGCCAGGCTAGTATTTGGATGGGAGACCCATCAGAAAATCCCAGAGCCATACACTATACTGGAGAGAAGAATCCCAGAATAAGGCAGTAACAATCATTTATATGCTATTGCCAAGACAATTGTATGGATGCATTCAGGCAGGCACTTGGAACTGAGGTCAGCCTGAGAAGAAGTAGGGTAACTACCATGGAAGGTGCCTGGTGTTTTTTTAGGAGCCGCACAATCCATGGAAGTGCCATCCCCCAACACGTGAGGAAGCAACTCCATGATGCTTCATGGCATTTCATTGGGCTGGCCCAATCCATGGTCCTCCTCCAACTATAAACTAGGCCTACCATGTCTGAACTGCCCAAGTCCAGTCCCAGCCCCAGCTCAGTTATGGAGAGTGATTACTTGATGTTGTCCTGATAGCTGGTGACATTTGGTGGGAGGGGAGTGAATTAGATAAGGAATCTACCAATCCCTTTCCATAACTTAGCCTGCTTGTATAAATAAGGACACCACTATTAGATCTTATGGCAGGATAGGCATTAACCATTGAAGCAATACATTTTTTTAATTAATTCTTTTAATTACAAAAAAAGGAAAAAAATACATAAAAGTGCTTTAACATAAAAGTAAAAAACAACAAACAACAAAAAAAGTAAATATATCATTGTAATAGTTGTTCAGTCGTTAAGTCGTGTCCGACTCTTCTTGACCCCATGAACCACATCGCGCCAGGCCTTCCTGTCCTTCACTGCCTCCCTGAGTTTGCTCAGTTTCATGCTCATTGCTTCAGTGCATTGTAATAGTAAACAGTTCCAATTCTATATAAGCTTATCTAATACAAATGTTATTCAAGTACATATATATTTCTAATAGAGTTATATGACTATCCTCTTTTTTTTTAATCCAGTGTATGTTGTATAAATGAGTCCTATATTTCATTATACTTGTCCATACAAAGTCTACATCTATAGACAATCCAGTCATAAGTAGCAAGTGTAATCAGATCTTCAATCCATTAACTAAATGGGGCCATACATTTATCTTTCCGATGTTGCAATATCAGTGTTTTGGCCATGGTAAGGGCACGGAGAATCCATTCATGTTGTCCAGTTGTCAAGTTCCATGTACTAGGTATATAGTTCAAAAGTATATTATCCTCTGAAAACTTTAGCTTTTGTTGCACTATCATATTTATACAGTCCGGTATTTTCTCCCAAAACTTAATATAGGACCTTGTAAAAACATATGTTTTAAAGAAGCATTGTCCTTATTACATCTCCAACAAAATGCTGTTTTTGACAGTCCTTTTCTATACAGACATAGTGGAGTCCAGTAAATTCTAAATATTATTTTTTGTTGTATAAGTTGTAGTTTAAGGTCCATTGACACTCTTGCTATAAGATACTCTCCCATTGTCTAGGCAATATAGAAACCTCTGATTCTTTACTCCACTCATCCCTTAACATCTGCATATCAAATACATTTTATGCCAGTATAGTTTTCAGCTAGTTGAAGGGCTGGTGGATTATAACTGACCTGAGATGAAGAGCCCAAAGACACAGTGATCAGTATGTGGAAGGTCCACAAGGAGAAGATAGTAATCACGTTGATCAGGAACAAAATAAAGTACAATACTGTATTCACAGGATGTTAGTGTGAGCTCTGAAAAATTTTACTATGAACCAAAGAGACTCCTTGAGTGCACACACTGTTATTGTCTGAAAGAGAGTACTGTACATACTTTAATTAGTAAAGAGGCAAGGAGAACAACCAACAGCAGTTCTTATGCCTTCATGGCTTTTTAGGCATTTTCTGCAAACAGAGTTCACTTTAATGCACCTCTGAGTGCTGATCAAAGGCATTTCATTCTTTTAAATGGAACTTGCCAGCCACCTGTCCATTTCCAATGGACCCATATAAGAGAAGCTTTTTCAAAATCTTATTAACAACCGCAAACAAAGCTGTTACACAAATCCAATGAGAATGTCTTTGCTATTCATCCATCTTAGACAAAATCTATTGCCAGGTATGTTGGCATCTTCAGAGACAGAATGGTTGGGTGGCTGGTTCCATCTCCACCACTGCATGATTCTTGAGCGGTGATGCTCAGAGCACACACAGAATTATTGATGTGACATTGAACTTGGCTCTCTCATCTGCTGTTCTGAGGTCACAAGAATTGAAATATGATATGTGCTCAGATGGATCCCATAGAATTTTTCTCTCAGTTATTAATCTTTTTGTGAAATATGATCCCATCCTGGACAATCTGTTGGGTATGAAGAAAGGTAGAATAAGGTACCTGAGTTCTGACACACAGAATGATGAACCATCCCCTACCTATTCCTTAGGGATGGAAATATAAAAGATATAAAGAAAGCTAATTTTTTCCTCTGTGCTTATGGATACAAATCAGAATATTGGTGAGAAATATTAGCTCAACCAAGTAGTTTGTTATGTATCTACTGATAGCAGTCTGGGTCAATATCTGAGCAGAAAAAATGAGATACTTTTTTGGTGTTTTTAAAGGTAGAAGATTAAACAGCAGCCAATATGACACATAGTACTTAAGCACCATTGAAAGTAACAGACTTGATATGTCAAAATTGCAAGGCCAAGGGTTTGATGGAGCTGGACCTATGAGTGGGTGATATACTGGTGTCTAAGCTAGAACAATGAAAAGCAGCTTATGTCTAGCATGATAGCCATACTGTAGGTTCAATTTAGCCTTGAGGGACGCTGTTTGCTGTTCCAGGAATGAGAATTTCTTTAGAGCTTCAGAATGCTTTCACAGTTACCTTGTGGTGTAACAACCAATTGCATTTGGTCTCTGTATTAATGTCATCTCAGTCTAAAATTATGTTGAAAGCATTGCGTGCAACACGATGGTCACTATGAGGCATTTGTGTGCATTCATTTCTGCTTCAGAGATATCCACAAGGTGCTGATTGAAATAATTCCTCAGGGGAAAAGGGTGGAGACAACCTAGAGCTTTGAAACCTCAAATGGAAAAACTCCAGTTTATCATTTTGACTTTGCCTCTGCAATTTTTATGACCCCAGTCAATTGTGTTTCAAAAATCAGTCACTGCAAAGTAATCTAAGTAAAGCTGCAGGGCTTCTCCAGACCTCTCTCAATGATTAACAAGATACTTTAAGTCAGGAAAACTTCATGCTTGATAGCACTGTGGCAATGGCCCAGTCTTGGGATATATCCCGGGAATTCAAGGCCATGCATGAAGAATTTTCATGGTGACCATTGTGAAGATTCAAGACCAACATCTGCCGAGGACCAATTCAAAGTGAATGTGTTTTTAAACAGTACAGACACAGCAATCTTTCAGATAAAACAGAGCTGTCATTTTTAAAATGTCATTTTTACATTTTATGCCCTGCAGCATCGGCCCTGAGTCAGCCATTGATGAGGGGTATATGCAGCTGGAGAACTTCTGATCAAGTAATACGACAGTGACTCGTCAGACACAATTCCTGGGCAATTGCTGTCATTCAGAACTTTATTGAAATCTGATGTTGCTAAAAACCAGCAATGAAAGAAGTTGCAGAACTTCTTATGATAGAAAACTGAGCCCTATCGTCAACTTTTATTGAAGTCTGCACAACATGGCTACCTTTTAAGAAATATCTACAAGAGCAGCAGCAGCAGAGAGTTTATCCTCTACACTTACATTTATTTTAAAAACTACCTGCAAAGCAACATATCACAAGAGTGCCTAGGCAGCTATTCAGTGCTCTTAACTGAGAAGGAGGATGCGAAACACCTGTATGATATTATTATGCTTGGTCGCACAGTCAGCCAGATGTTTAGAGTGGATTTGGCATTTTTGTCTGCCTATCAAGTCCTTCCCAAGGACCTGGGATAGACAGATGCTGTTGTTTGATGGTGTTAAAGGCATTATTGCAGGATGTAAGCTATTCCAAGTAAAGTTGCCTTTTGCAATTGACTGATGGTGATTTTGTCAATGCTCATAGTCTTCAAGTGGTACTCCAGTTGTTTTGGGATTGCACCCAAGGTGCCTATTACTATTAGTACTATCTTTGCTTTCTTTTACCACAGTCATTCTATTTCTATTTGCAGGTCTTTGTATCTTGTGATTTTCTCCAGTTCTTTCCCTTTTATTCTGCTGTCTCCAGGTATTGCAATGTCCACTATCCAGACTTTTTTGTCTTTCTTGTCAACAGTTGTTAAATCTGGGGTATTATGTGACAGGTGCTTGTCTGTTTGAATTCGAAATCCCCAGAGCACTTTAGTGTCTTCATTTTCTTTTACTTTGTCTGTTTTGTGGTCCCACCAGTTCTTGCTTGCAGGCAAATGATATTTCTTGCAGATACTCCAATGCACCATTGTTGCTACTTTGTCATGCCATTGTTTATAGTCAGTCTGCGTGATCTTCCTGCAGCAGCTAACTAGGTGGTCCACTGTTCCTTCAGCTTCTTTGCAGAGGTGGCATTTGCTGTCTGTTGCTGTCTTCTCAATTTTGGCTTTGTATGCATTTTTTCTTAAGGCTTGGTCTTATGCAGCCAGAATTAGCCCCTCTGTCTCTTTCTTCAACTTTCCTGTTCTTAGCCATTGCCAGGTCTTGTTGTTATCTGCTTTGCCTGCTAGTTTCTTTTCTGTACTGGCCATTTCATACTTTGCCTTGCCAAGTTTCTTTCTATTCTTCATTTGGTCTTTCTTATAGGCCAGTTTGGTCTTTTTGGTATTCAGTAAGCCTTCATGGTGTACTAGCTTCAGTGCATCTTCTTCACTGTCCTTCAGATATTCTTCCAATGCCCTTTTTTCTTCTTCAACTGTCTGGTGTACTTGCAACATTCCACACCCACCTGTGCTCCTTGGTAAGTAGAGTCTGTCAATGTCGCTGCTTGGACGAAGGGCATGATTCATTGTCATTATTTTTCTGGTCTTCCTATCCAGGCCTTTTAGTTCAGCTTGAATTCACTATTCCAGCTTCGTATCTAATGACTGGAATTGCCCAGGTGTTAATTGCCTTGATGGTATTTCTGCCACTGAATTTGGACTTTAAGATCTTCTTATCTTTTCTGATGGATTCACTACCAACCTTCTATTATTATTATTATTATTATTATTATTATTATTATTATTATTATGCCCTTTTCATATGGAACTCAAGGTGGTGAACATATCTAATACTCCTGCCTCCTATTTTCCCCACAACAACAACTCTGTGAGGTGGGCTAGGCTGAGAGAGAATGACTGGCCCAAAGTCACCCAGCTTATTATTTTATTATATTATATTTACCAGGATCATCTATTTATTTGCAGATAAAAGACATAAGAGAAAAACTTTTGTATGTCCCTTGCAATCCCGCTGCTATGGCTCCTACTCACACATGGCCAAAGATAATGTTGGGCCCCAGTCACTGACTTATCTGGGTCACACAGGCTGTGCTGCTTTGAGGCCGCATAATATAGAAATAACTGAAATGCTTTGGTCAGCAGATGACATGGTCCAGATAGGGAAAGAGGAGGAGAAGCAGCTGACTTCTTAGTGCTATTGCCTGCTTGCCCGAGTGGAAAATAAACTGCTGCTGCCGCCGTTTTAATTTTTAAAGATTTGGTTTGATGGGTTGTTTATTATTATTGCACTCTGCGTCTGGTCTTGGTTTCCGTTGCCATTTAAGATGCAAAAAAAAAATTGCTTTAGTTTGGCTGCTGAACTTGGTGCTGTTCATGTTGTTATTATTACACTTGACACATACACGGTCTCAGTCTGTGTGGTGTGGGATGGAGTGAGCCTCCTGAGAAGATCAAGCAAGACTTTTCTTGCTTCAGGGACACTCACTATGACCAGGTTGTAAGAGTGACCTCTTAAAGTCTTGCTTCCGGTTTCTGACAGCCTGATTTCCTCTATTAAAAGAAGTATATTAAACAATGAAAAGGAAAGAGTAACTTCCTCCCTGATTACTTACTACAGTACTAAACCAGGCCCCAACTGCCATTTTCAATCCCATACTTGCTAATTTAAATATCACTAATCCCCCTCACAATTTTACCCCAGCATTGCCTTCATGTGCTATCTTTGAACAACAAAATACCTTATCTTTGTAATTAACCATTCAGCCTAGCAACAAATCATCAATTAGGCATGAGTCACTCAGCTGATAAATCGAACAGGGTGACATTGAAACAGAATTGATTTCCTCCTGACCTCAGACAATGACAGGAACAAGTTACACAACTACACTTAAAAAAAAGTCCCTTTTGTAATTTGCAGGTGCCTTCTGGACCCATAATTGGATGCTGTGGTTTTTGAAGAGGAGAATGGAACAGTTCATCCTGGTTGTTATTATTATTTTTCTTTTGAGACAACCTGCATTTTAGGTTTGGGCATGTAAACTAAACGGCAGGAGAGAGGATTTCGGCATAGAAAACTTTTCTGAAAATTAGAAACAGTGAGTAGCTACTTTGGTAATCTGTTTTATGCATTAACCTGCCCTTTTAAAAGTTAGTTGTATGGTTCTACTGATTAATCTATCAGTGATGACAATAACCCAATATATTGTAGATAAAAACAAAACAAAACAAAAACAGTGAGAATAAATACTTAAAGCTGAAAAACGAAAGATCTTTTTTAACGGAAAATATACAGAATGAAGGAAGGCTTGATTATGATCTCAATGCTTTGAAAGTGAACTGGATGGTACAAGAGGTGTCCCCATCCTGTCCTTAGAGTTGTCCCCAACATTGCAGAACTCCTCTCCAGAAGAACTGGTGAGTTTCCTCTCATTAGATCTTCCAAGGTTAGAAACAGTACCAATGGCTAATAATCATGATGCATATATATTAATTCCATCATCAGAGACACTAAATAAGTATCAGTTATTGTCAGCCCTATAAAGTAGACCAGACCAAGAAACCAATGCCATGTAGGTTTTATTGTGACACCTATAGTAACAGAATCTTGCAAGTCTGAATTTGCTTCCCAATCTCTCCCTTTATCTAGGGAGGGGCTTACCTGAGATATTTTCTCAAGTTACTTGGTTGGCTCATGCCATCTTCCCTGACCATTACCTTGGTTGTGGCTCTTCCTCCTGTTCTTCAAGGTCATTCCCTCTTCCCTCTACAGTTACTAGGATATAGAAACAGGAGTGTACTATTGCACTTAAACTCAAAGTTATCTGCTTGATCTCTGTGGGAGAGTAGAGACATATGAGACTCCAGTTTTGTTAAGCCACTTAGCCCAAAGTTTGGGCAATGAAGAGAGACATTGGGGAACTACGGTTTACCAATATTTGGAAGGTCATAGTTTCCCCACCTTTGCATTATAGCAATTAGGATGACAAACTAGCTTCTCCTTGGGTTTGATCCAGTAGATCTCTTAAATAAATAAGTCTATTCAAGCAAGATTGACTTCAAAGTCATCAACTATAAAAAGTCTTCACAGGAAGTCTTCAGTATAACATTATCAACAAACTCTAATCTATGCAGTGCAGAGATAATCACAACTTTGGATTTCTTCTGTTTTACACATGTTAAATTAACAAAGGATTGTTAGAAAGGCAACATTCAAAGTGCCTGCTGTTATGGATCCATTTTTAAAAAAAATTGTATTATTTATAGCCCCTACATAGAAATATCATAGACATGTTGCATTTGATCCTTTTTTGTCCACTGGCCATAAAGTATTATTCTTCTCTTATTTGTATCTCCACACATTGAGAGTAACTTTAGTTGTCTGAGACTAATCAAAAACAGGCACCATGGTAAGACAGTTGGTCTTTGAAGTCCTTTGAAGACACATCTGCTGTGACTGGGATAGCCCTAGGACCTATATAGTGATTGGGGTCTTTCAGCCACACCCTTTCTAAGTGAGAAATCAATCACTGTAAAGGTCCAGGGGCTAAGCCCAATCACAGCAGATGTATCTTCAAAGGATTAAATCACTCTGCTTTTGGTAAAAAAGAAAAGCAATTTTGGACCCCTTGATTGTGGATACTGGAAAAAGCGGTGCCTAAGAATTAAATCTTCCCCTTCTATATTTCTGCCCTATCAAGCTTTTTTGTGGGACTGAAGGACAATTCTTTCTGACCTTATCCATCAGTTTGGGGAACAAGGAACTCTAAGTAAGAAGTTTAGGCCTAAAGTACATATAAATGCTATCTCACATTTCATTGCTAGATTCTGGCTTTGAACACTGATATTCCTCTTTTCCTCTAATGTGTCTTAGTCCTTTAAACCAACCCTCCCCAAGCTGGAGGTATCTGCTGGGGAGTATGCATGTCAATGAAGTAAAGATTTTTGCCACCAAGCAAGCTGTGATTCTTGTTTATGTGCATCACCCCCATGGCACATCCCCAAAAGAGGCAGGGCTTTGATCACATTATTGTGGTCACCATCCTGGCTTTTTTTAACCTCCTCCCTGCTGGCCGTCCATGGATGCCTTTGATAAATGCCTGGACTACAAATTCCAGAGCTGCAATCTCAATACATCTCAATCTACAGAAGACTGCAGATTCCGGAAGTCACTGTAGATTGTAGGCCTAACAGTGGAGGTTCCCTTTTAACTGACACTGAGACACTGTGGAAGAAAATAACAATCATACAGTTCTCATCTCCTTTCCCTATGGTTTGATATTTTATTTAAACTGAAATGAAATCCATTAAACAAATGGTTTGCATTTGTTCTCAAAACTATAGTTTCATCTAAACATAATTTACTGTGAGATGAAATGTCACAAAGCTGTCATGGATTTCAGTAAGAGTGAAACGTTGCAATCCTCTGTAGAACGGTGAGGTGAATGCATGAAATGGTGAATGAGGTCTGCTAGAACTTTTGGTTCTCCGTTCAAACATTTGCAAAAGGATGTGCGTATATGTAAGAATGTGCATATCTAAAATTAAAAGTAGTTGTATTTTTTAGAAGTATATGCAACTGTGTACATTAGGAGCATTTATGCCATTTCTGAAGTAGTTTTTCATGTTTTTTTAAATTCATGAAATAATTGATGCAATGGAATTAACATATAACGGTCCATTGACATTGACACAAACCAGGTTTAGAGCTATTATCTTAAATCTGTCAGGCCAGATGCTTAAATCAGAAGCATAAATTGGTTGCAGTTTAGAGTTACTTTATTGTTTTTTGGGTTTTTTTGCTGGTCCTATTCCTTATAAGGGGACGCGGTGGCGCAGCGGCTTAATGACGCTGAAAGTGCCGGCCAGAAATGGCTGAAAGCTTCAGCGGTTCGAGTCCAGCCTCGCGTTAACAAGGTGAGCTCTTGTTTCTATACCCGCAGCTTCTGCCAACTCAGCAGATCGAAAACATACGTGAGTAGATAAATGAGCACTCTCCGGTGGGAGGAAAAATGCTGGCAGCGACTCCACAAAGAGACGGGACAAGTTGCCGGTAAAAGCGCGAAAACCGCGCTCGTCCGAAAAAGGGGCGCGAAGCAACGGAAGTCCCGCCTCCTGTGCTGCCAGCTGGGCTGACGCTCTAGGAATTAGGCTCTGGCAAAGTCTAATTCCGAAACTAGAAAGATGCAATTGCCTTGAAAACCGCTAGGGGGCGGTCACTGCAGGGTCAGTAATGACTGTTAAGCAGATTAAAAAAAAAAAAAAATTCCTTATAACTTAATGATGTTTGTTATCAACTTGCATGCTTACATACAGCATGAATACGCCTTCTTTTGGAGCTTAAACCCCTGCAACATATAAATTTAGAATATATAAATAGCAGTAAGAATTTAAAAATATAAAACATAATAATAATATCTAATTATAGCAATTATAGCTATAAGACCTAGCCAAATAAAAGCGTGATAACAATGATTACAGCCAAACCAATAGAAATTAAAAAAAAAATAGAGCTTTGTTTATAAGGAGTGGAGGGGGGAGGAATACAGATTCCCCCCCCTTCAAATGTGTAAATTAGCAGTGCACATTCTTTTGGTGTGTATAAAAATGTGACGAAGCTTAACATATTTTTCAGGAGAGTGTTGGCCACAATAGTGGTGATATCCCTGGAGACACTGCCAATAAGACTCCAGGCACGAGAAAGGTCTGTTAACTGGTTTATTTGGTACCAAACAAAGTGGGGTCCCTCTCCCAAGAGAAGGAACCCCCATTCGTGCGTGCAAAATGTTTTATACCTGTAACAGCCTGCTGCCTATTGGTTAACTCCTTGCACAAGCGTTCTGAAGCTTTATTTATATAAGCGTTGACTTCCTTCTGACCAAATAAGGTCTTTCCCCTCCCTAAGGCATGGAATTCTGTAATTGGGGGCATTGTTTTTAATATGCTAATGGGCCCTTTGGTGACCTCTGTTCAAAGGTGTCTCCTGCTGCCTTTACTGCTGTAATCCTGTTCCAGACAGCCTTTTCTACATTGCTGGCAGGTACAGTACTCACTTCCCAGGTCACCACCCTCAAGAGAATTAACAGGATTAAATTTTGCTTGTTCAGAGAACAGAATAGCATGCTCAGACAACATCAGGATTTACAGTCAATTTAAGCCAATTACTGTTGGTCAAAACAGTAGAGAGTTGGTCTAAAAGTCAAGATGGAGGCCACAATGGTGTGATGAAAGGTCCACCTTTTTTCATGAGTGTCACACAAACAAAAAAAACCAGGCAGAACTTCAATCACCTGCTGTGGCTGCCATTTTGACTTTTTTGACCATACCCTGTGGACAGTCCTGCTATATTAACAGCTTTGTTCAGCGCTATTTGCTCCTTTGCTCAGGCAGTAAGAAAGTAGGGAGAAGAAGGGAAAAAACATCTCTTTCTTAAATTTAAGCAGGGCCAAACTACATCTTCAGCCTTGTTTCGTTGCAAAGAACTTGTAGGGTAGCTTTCCTAATCTGCTGCTCCCCAGGTGTTCTGGGGAAGGGTTGCCTTAGATAGAAAAACACACCTTTAGGGGAAATGAAAATAAAAAAGTGCTTTTTTACCTCTCAAATTGTCCTTGCAGCACACTTGCTGCCCAGAATCCCCTTATTTACTTCGCCAACAGCTGTCAAATCCTATGGGAGTTACAGCAGGTATATTAAGCTTGTAAGCCATGACTTTACCACTGTCTCTTTTTCTAGGAAGCATAAGGTCACCGTAGGATTGTGCCACAAATACTAAGAAAGAAGGAAATAATTTAAGCTAGGGAATCCCAATAAAAGGGATGCTGCTATTTTTTTTATCGACAGCTTCCCCAATGTGGCACCCTCTAAAGCAGTGTCGTCCAAACTTGGCCACTTTAAGATGAGTGGACTTCAACTCCTAGAATTCCCCTGGCTGGGGAATTCTGGGAGTTGAAGTCCACTCATCTTAAAGTGGCCAAGTTTGGACGACACTGCTCTAAAGTCACTGACGTTCTGAGGGGCACGAGATGGAAAAGTACTGTACGTGCAATTCCTGTGGAAAACCAAGAGCCTCCCAGGCGTAACCTATGATGGGTCTTTTAATCTTAAGGACCCACCTGTCTTTTGTGTAGGGAAGGGGTAACTAATATCTGAAACCTCCAAGGCGCAAACGACTTAGCTTGTAACTTCCCTTTCTTCTTGTGGTGCCTCTTTGTTTACAATCTGTCAAAAGTAGCATAAGAATTGGTGAGAAGCTTGGAGGTTGTAATGAGCAATAGGGATGCCATTTTGCAGGGGAGAACTAGCTCTGTCATGGGTCAGTAAGCACGTTGCAAATTGTGTATGTAGGGGAGATGAAAGACTTAGGTGTTGTGGCTTACTGCTGGTGCTGCCTCTGTGGCCAGTGTGGCTAACTACAGATGGGAGGGGAACCGCACATGAGGTATCCATGCTAAGAAAGCATAAACAGATGAAGGGAGTATGTGATAGGTCAATGCCTTATATCATCACTGGCTTAAACTTTTGAATTAGAAATCTATAAGAGTGGTGGCAAGGAATGGCCCAGTATGGACACCGCCCATCTCTGCCTGCTTGCTGATTTGGGCTCTACCACAATAAACAGGTTCCTGATCCTCCACAAGTGTCACCTGCTGTCTCTTGTAGCCCAGCTTAAGAACAAATTATGTGTTTCTAACCATACAAACTCAACGAGGGATCAATAAACCATGAGTTTGTGTACAGTGCAAACACAGCCAATAGCTAATCTGAAGAGTTGGACTCAGAAGAGCAGTCCAGAAGTAAGGAATCCTGGGATACTTAAATTTCTGAGCACCTCATGTCCACAGCTGGGACAGATGCTCTGGAAAATTACAAGGCCTGAAAATGGGGCCCTTGTTCTATTCAAAGTGCTACAGAAAGAAGTGCCCCATTTTAAATTCTGAGCTCTGCCCCTGACAACCATGAACATTGGCAATAATCATTTCCAAAAATTAACGTAAACCAGACTTTAGAAAAATGCCCAAAGCCTTCAAACCTAAGCACCTCTGTGGAAGATTTATTGTTATATAAATATGCTTAGGAACATATAGCATGTCTGGAGATTAATTCACTGTAGCATCGTGATGTGCTAACAAGTTAAATCTTTCACCTTTCTTGCTGTTCAGCACTCCTGAAGTTTGCCCTTACACTTGGTGGTCAGACGTGGAAAGGACTGCCAGGTGAGCAAATTCTGATTCGGTCTTCCTTTTTCCTTCTTCTCTCAGCTTTCCCTGACAATGAAACTGAGGTCCTAGGTAGGTCTGCATCCAAATGGTACCAATAAAAACATTGCTGAGAGTCTCATTTGAGTATGCAGTTGTTTGATAATGGGTCAAGTCAGGGAGGCTGATACAGTTGGTGAAATCACCTTAGCAACAGAGGACAGATTTTGAGAAGAAGAGAGGCTAAACTGTCTCTCTTCTGCTGCTCTTTGGTTTCTAGACATGGCTGGAGTCCAGAAGACACCATCTGTGCAGACTCCAAATACCATAGAAAGGAAATCAGTTCTACCTGAATCCCCCAGCCTTTAATCAAACCCAGACGCACTTGCAACCGAAGCTGAAAACTCAACAGTTGCTGTCATTATTGACATCTCTTTCTTTTCTATTTTTCTCAAGAGATGGGGGGGGGGGGGGGGGGAAGGCCAAGTCTAGGACCCCTTTTCTGCAGTCCCCAGAACCTGCTTCTGCTACTGCTATTAAAAATTGTGGGTGCCAGTATCTGATGAGAAACACAGAACTGTAGTGAAAACCCTAAAATAAGAGAACTAAAAAGAAAGGAGGAGGAGGAGGAGGAGGAGGAGGAGGAGGAGGAGGAGGAGGAGGAGGAGGAGGAGAAGAAGAAGAAGAAGAAGAAGAAGAAGAAGAAGAAGAAGAAGAAGAAGAAGAAGAAGAAGAAGAAGAAGAAGAAGAAGAAGAAGAAGAAGAAGAAGAAGAAGAAACAACGTGACAATGACAATGTCAAGCTTGTCCTCTCCAGATCCAGGAGAAAAGAAACAACCCTGGGTCTGCCCTGTGTATGACAAAGCCACACCCACTTATTGACCCTTGCCTTCTCCCCAGGTGCTAGGAAACTAGGCTACTAATTTTCAGCAACCATGGCTGGGGTACCAGAACGGGGCTACAAAAACTGGATTACCAATAGAGGGCAGAGAATGGTAAAGTTTTCTGTAGCTCTTTGCTGCCATCTAGAAGCTGCCCAGATTTTTGCTGCCCAGATCTAGTAGCCCTGGTATTATTCCAGAATAGAACCACAGTAGGGATATGATGGGAAAATAATAAATGGAAGTCAGGAAAAATGGAAATGTAGAATGTACAGATAATGACAATTACAATTCCTGTAATGTGTATAAGAGCCTACCTGTGGGAGTGTGGAGCAGAGGTGTGAAACATGGACTCTCATCCCCAGAGGAGTGGACAAGAGATAAGAGAATGAGACTGGCCCCTCCCTGAGGAATGCTAAGGATGTTTGTAGTCTGTCCCTGGGAATTGCTCTCAGTCTGAGAAGATTCTGTAACGGGAGTGAAGCCAATAAACCTTGCTGGATTGAATCTGTATTGTCTCCTGGAGTTTCCTGGGCTAAACCTGACACTACCATAGCTTGTATTCCAGAGCATTATGGTCCAGTTAGCCTGCTCCCATTCGCAGGTTTCACAATAGCTTTTTCAGAGTTTTCACGTGTCCTAGCAAGGATATGTTCAAAATGGAAACTCAAGGAAGTATGTTAGGTAGTGGACCATTGAAGGCTGGAAAAGCACAGGTCAACAGATGGAGTCTTAGACCAAATATCAAAGTCAAGAAACAAACAAACAAACAGACAAAAAGGCATGTCTTCAAAACCTAACAAAAGCTGGGTGACTTCTCATCAGGTAAAGGCCAGTCTTAGTTGAGCTTTATCTGAGAGACCTAATCAGTGGTGGAGGAAGAAAATCGAGTGGATTTTTATTCCAGTGTGGAGTAACACTGAAAAAGCAGGGAGAAGAAATTCAAGGATAGAGGGACAAGAAGGAACGAAATACAGAGGTAGGCTTGACCTTTCCTAAAATCCAAGATGGCCATGAATAAAACAAGGGAAAGCAAGAAAAGCTACAGCAGCATAAAATCTAACAGAGTAAAACACAGAAATATAACACTTCCATAATCCTGGCGATTGCAGCCTAATTGTGAGGGTGAAGCATGTCCAAAGGAGTCCAGATCTCCATCAACCACAGCATCCTCCACAGAAGGATTAGATTTAGGAAAATGAAAGTGAGAAAACTACGTTTCCACAGTACACTGATGATGCTCTATTGTTCATTCTGTCATTTAAGAATATTTTCTCAAAATGGCCTCTAGGACTGAAATGGATTTAACTTGCTGCTCCCTTTCTGAAACGTTTTCTGATATCAAATAGCTAAGCAGGCTGTAACCTAGTGAGTATGATGATGGGAGACCACTAGACTTTGACATTGAAAAAGCCCCCAGAAGACTACAGCGACAAACCACTTCTAAATTACTGCCAAGAAAATGGCAAGGATGTATCCATGAAGTCATCAGGAGTTAAGCTTGTTAAAGGAGACTTCCCCTATTGCCCACTGGCCTATGTTGGACTAGAGAATGTGAGTATGATTTTGACATACAAAATCAGGTTCCCTGCTCTGTCACCTCTATCCTCAGTAAGCCTGTCTCTATTTGATTTGTTCTGTATCCAGTTTTCAGTTCTGCATCATGGTTAATTCAACAGCAGGAAGAGGGGAGTAATCCATAGCTCTGTATAGGGACAGGATTTCAAGGCTTATAACACTTATTATAAGAGAATTTTTTTTCCCAAAGAGTATTTTAATAATGGGGATCAGACACACTCTTTCACTGAAGTACAAATAATTTATTATGGAACTGGAGGCAGCAGAGGCTAATGCAAAAAGAGGGACTGAGCAACTCTTCTCTATAGAGTTATGCAAATTAGAATATACATATAACATTGGATACAGCAGCAAAGTATTTCATTAGATACAGCAGTAGTGAGGATAGTTTGGGGTAGGTTCTATGAGGTAATGAGGACAGTACTATAAAGTACAATGGCATATGTGAGAGAGCAAGCAGTATTTCATGAACATAGTTTCTTTCCAGAGAATTACTTTTATGGGTTTACCTTATTGGCCTTGCTTCCCAGAGCTTATGCTCATCTACTAATATCTTCTCCCAGCTTTATCAACAGTCCTTGAGCTGATAGTTTATTTTCCCTGGGAAAGTATATTTGGGGAGGGAGTAATTTATTTGCCTTACCTGTCACCATTTTCTTTCTACTTCACTACAAAACACAAATAGGAAACTTTAAAGAGTTTGCCACCTTGTAGATGGCTTGCCACAGAACATCAGGGTAATCAGCATAAGGATTCTTAAGACAGTCAAAAGAAGGTCCACTTTGCCTGAAAATTGTAGGCATACCCAATGGAACAAATAGATCATAAGTACTCATTTGTTAGAATGCAGTATGGAAAAAATCTGTGTTACTTTCTGTTATGAGCTTTATTGGACTTATGGCAGGGGAATTCTGGGAATTGAAGTCCACCCATCTTAAACTCAGCAAGGTTGAGAAACACTGATCTATTTGCTTGTGTGTGTGAGTTTGTGAGGGTGCCAGCAGTATTTTTTATTTCTATGTGGAGTGGAATAGAATGAGGGAATTTTTGCTGCTCCCAAGTCTATATCTCTCCTCCAGTCCCAGGCAACCTTCAAGAGCAAAGACAATTACTTGTAGGAGGAGAGGCAATAGAAATGATCCTCTGTGGAAGTCCCTTTAGAAAGGTTAAACATCTCTCCATTTTCAATAGATCACTCAATCTGTTGTTTCATTAGTAGACCGCACGCTAGGCTTATCAGCCATGTATGAAAAATGCTACCTGGTCTTATTAATGAATTGCCATCAGCAATGGATGTATCTACACTTATGTAACTTCTTCCTTGGTAACAATATCAAACAATCATCTCTAATAATGTTACATCTAATTGCTCTTTAACACAAAGCAGATCATTGCTTTGTAGCCATTACTCTAAAGCTGTGTCCCTTAACCTCAGCAACTTTATGAATGTGTGGATTTCAACTTCCAGAGTCCCCCAGCCAGCAGGGAGCTGAAGTCCACACATCTTAAAGTTGCTGAGGTTGAGAAACACAGCTCTAAAGTGCTTACTTATACATCTGAGAGCAGTCTTGTTGAGTTACATTTTTCTGGGCTTCGTGATCACCCCAGTCTGGTGACCTTTAGTTGTGTTGGATATCAATTCCTATAATCTCCAATTATCATGGCCTGGCCATTGTTAACAGTGAATTATGGGATCTAACATACAACAGATATGAAGGGCACATATGAAAGGTCTCAATGCTCTGGAGAACACTGGGATAGATTTCCAATTAGAAGAGTTAGCTTTCAAATCTTCAGTTAGCCTTCTTGCTCACCAGGAAATTTTGGCAGTTATTATCTCACAGGGTGACCTTTGGCCACTCATAAATTTTTAGACCAACCCACAACACTGGAGTCCTATGATGATAACATGGAAAACAGAACTATTTAAGCCAATGTAATTCTTTGGAGAGGTAAGATACAGTATAAATATGAATCTATACAACTTGTGACTTCAAGGTGAAATCCCATCCTTGGTGCTGGTCAGATGGATTTTCTCCTCTACCATGCACAGTTTTCTGTATTGTACACTAGGAGTCACTGCAGCACCAGCAATGAACTAATACTTGCTTAAAGCCAAGTAAGTTGATGATGGAATTTTCTCTGCTCTCTATATTTCTATTACAAGCAGTGTTTTTTAAAAAAATAATCTACAGCCAACACACATGTCTATTTATAAATATCTTGTTTCTAAGAAACGACAACTGGCATCATCTAGATAGCTGCTGGAATAAAAGGCTAGAAGAAAGGTAGAACTTGGGGAAAAGGAAAAGAAATTCAAAACAGAAGGCAGTTTTCTCCATGGGTAATGGCCAACTTAAAAAAAAATATCTTAGAATTAATATCTATTTTTGTGTTCTTAATTTGCCTTTATATTAACCCCATGATATTTTCATTAAATTCCATCAAGCCAGCTGCCTGTATGTAGAATAATGCAGCATACATTGTGCTAATATTCTTTCTATGGTCTGTGATCTGTTCTTGAATGTGGACTATTTTCAGACTCATGGGCAACATTGCCAGGGAATCTATATTGTGACAGCATCTGCAACAGGCTCCTGCTTTAGGATTGCCTTATATCACAAGCCAGGCAGAATTCACATTTCCCCCCTCCCCAGTTGAATCTCTCTATTTAAAAAAAAAAAAAAATGCCAAAATTTCACAAAAATCAGTGCATGAAGTATGTCATGGAATCCAGGATGGTTTGGAAGGACAGAAAGATGTGGAGAGATCATATACTGAATGATGATGTAGTTTTAGTGATGTTTCATTTTTCCCCCTTATCGCATGATATTTTTTTTTTTTTAAATTTTGGGCTTTCAATTTCATACTCCATTTTGTATGGTTTGTTGAATGTTGCTTACCCTGAAAGCTGGGGGGATACTGTGTGTGAATGGATATAATCCCATTAAAACCTGGCTATCTTTTTCAAAGGGGAAGAAAAGATGCTGAAATCCTTTTTTACTGCATGTATTTTAAGCTCCATTTTAAACTGGCTATTCAAGCCTTACCTGTTACCATGTATTATGAGAGAATTGTTCTGAAGAAATCTACCAGCCACACCTTTTTATCGACATTGCTAGCGCTCATGTGAACCCATGATTCCTCTCTGTTCTGCACTGATGAGAAAATACCTGGGCTTCTGTCTAGGAGTCTGGGCATCACATCTCCAGAAGGATATTGACAGGTTAGAGAGGGTTCAGAGGGGAGTAACAAAGTGAAGATAGGGATTTGAGGACATGGCTTATGAGGAGAGGCTGAAGGAACTTGGGATGTTCACTCTGAAGAAAAGAGGACTTAGGAGAGACATGGTAGGCATCTTTGGGTACATAAAGGGAAGTTTTTAACTTTAACTTCCACAACTGTTTTCCATAACCACAGAAACTAGGACCAGAAATAACAGGTAAAATTGGCAGCTACCTAGATTTTGTTTAAATATAGAGAGACGTTTTCTAACGGTAGGATCTGTATAGCAGTAGAACAGTGTACCTATGGAGGGTGTGAGTCAGTGTTTCTCAACCTTAGCAACTTTAAGATATGTGGACTTCAACTCCCAGAATTCCATGCTGGCTGGGGAATTCTGGGAGTTGAAGTCCACATATCTTAAAGTTGCTAAGGTTGAGAAACACTGGTGTGGGTTCCCCATCACTTAAGATTCTGAAGAAGAGGCTGCACAGCTACATCTCATGCACGGTTTTAATCATTTTCCTACATACTGCAGAGGACTGGGCACAAGATGATCCTCGTGGTCCCTCCCTACTCTATAATTGTAGGATTTGTGGCTTAAAAGTTAAACCAACCCTTCTTCTTCCACAAGAATTTGGATTCACAGCACTGTGTGAATTACTGTTCCTTTTGACAAGGAATGATAACTGAATTTGGCAGATCAATACTTTAAATACATAGCCAGTTGTTACTCTTCCCACTGAAAGGCATTTTGGTGCAACTGATTTACGCTGGAAGAAATGAAGGGCCTTGGAGGCAATTTGTTGGTTGAAGCAGAGAATCAGTGATATCAGGATGAGAGACAGTATTTCTCTTAAATGTCCAGCCAATACGCTAGATGGAGCTCTGTCACTCAGGTCTTTCACTTTTTCCCCTGTCTGCTTCGCGTGAATGTCCTTTGCCTGTTTACATATGTTTAAGCAAAATAGCCTAACAAACATACTATCACATTTTTAATGCTCTAGAACAGTGTTTCTCAACCTTGGCAATTTTAAGATGTGTTGACTTCAGCTCCCAGGATTTCTCAGCCATATTTTCCTCATTGACTCTCCAGTGTAACTGCTAAGCTCACAAGAGACACATGGCTACTTATTTCTTTTATATATTGCATATGTACAAGTACCTTTTTTTGAATTGATTGGGACTACCTGCTGATGGTTGATACAGGTTCAAGGTACCCAATCTTTTTTCTTTACCCCATTCCCCCCTGCAGATTCCTTTTATCCCTGTTTTTTTACTGCCCCCCCCTTTCTCTTGCTCTTGTTTTCTGAACCCTTCCAGAGATCTGTGGTGGCATTGAGGCTTCTTATTAAAGAACAGCTTCTCTGATATCAGCCTTGATTCCTGGTGACTACATGGAGTCACGTCCTATTCTTGACAACAATATTGAAGGGTTTACCATTGTTCTCTTCAGAGATTTTGTTATTACTTTTTGAAAAAAAGCTCATTCTGGTCTGGGAAATCTTGGTGGTCTAATGTCAAAAGTACTAACTAGATCTGAGCCTACTTACTGTAACTTACTCACGATTAACCAAGGTCAATATTCCTTAACTTGTTTTTTAATGCTTGGAAGTAGGGGTAAGGAATGAAGGAATGATATCTGTTCAAAGCAATAAAATCAAAAAGGCATTACAAAGAGCACCAAAAGGATCTCTCCAGAGTGGGTAAATGAAGTGTAAAATAGCAAAAGGCAATTCAGTGTGAGCTGCTGCAAAGTGATGCATATTGACTCTAAAAATCCAAAATTCACATATCCATTAATGGACTCTGAGCTGGCAGTAAGAAAAGGAAAAGAAGAGGGGTCTTTGAATATGGATGGAAATCTCAGTGAAAGCAGTGGATATCAACCCAGTATGTGGTTGTGCTAATAAAGGCAAATTCCATGCTAAAAGTCATTAGAAAGTGAATTAAATTAAACTGCCAACATAGAAATGCTTTTCTTTAAGTCTGCAATGTGACTGCACTTGAAATGCGGTGTATAAATTGTGATTGCCACATTAGAATTTTGTAGAACAGGAAAAAGGGCCCCAAAGGGCAATCAAGATAATCAGGAGGCTAAAGCAGTTCCTATGTGAGGAAAGAGTGGTCACACAACAGAACGTTGGGTGCTTTTTAGCTAGTAGTGATGTTGGCTAATGCTTAACACAATAATTTCCCAGCTCCTCAGTTCTAAACAGTTCAAGGTCAAAAAACAGCACCAGCAATGAGAAATATTAGGCAAAGCTGTGGCCTTACTCCAGTCTCAGTGGGGCATGACTTTATCACAGTACAGGTGCTGCAACTTTGCATTGTGATTCATCTTTTTCTTTTCCCTCATCTGAAGATGATTTGTATACCTGGCACATGCTAAACAGTGACATCTAAACTCATGCACAGTATGAACAATGCAGAATAAGAGGAGCTTTTTCCTCCCCTCTCAAAAGATTAGAACTTGTAGTAATCTGTTGAAATTAAATGTACCAATTCATTTTATTGATGTACAATATTCAAAAATTGCCTCAACCTGACCACCTCTGTACAAGAAACAGAATATCTCAAACAATTAAAAGAATACAGTAATCAGTCCAACAAATCATCAAATATAATAATAGCTGGACATCCCCCATCATCCTAGGATTCCAAGGCCTGTTGAAACAAGATGGTTTTAAGGGTCTGCCGGAACAAAAACAAGAAATTCAGGATCAGTATAATGCAGAGAGATTCAGAACCAATTAAAGGAAGTTATACAACACATTGTAAAATTATGGAATGTCCTACTTTCAGATGTGATGATGGGCACTGGGTTTATCTATCTGCTTGTGCTTGAGAGCTTCTAATGCACCTGTCTGTGACAGATTACCATTTAGCCAGTGTATGACATAGATTATCACTTGACATAATTTAACCGGTCTTTTTTGTGTGTGTTCTACTCTTCCCTCCTCCCAGACTGGGTCCCCTGTCCTATGTTATCCCAAAGGCTGACAGGTAGTCATTATAAGTAATGTTTCGCTTGTAAGGCATTTTGGTTTGATGAAAGTGTTATGCTAATAATCTGTTAGGTACACACTTTTACCCCAAACCCAGCTTCTGTGTCCTCTGTTGGTCCCATTCACATTATCTTTGTTCTATCAAGCATAATGTGGATGGGACCAACAGAGGACACAGAAGTTGGGTTTTGGGTCTTTGCCTGTATGGTTCATCATATTTTATAGGCATATGGTTCAATACTCCATATATAATTTTTATAAAGCTAGAGTTTTCCTACTTCAACAGATCCAGCAATACCCCTGTTCAATTCCTCTACTCATGAATGAAACATCTCTGCCAACTTATTAATTTTAACACAGGCTTCAGAATACTGAGATGGCTTAATTGGGGTCAAGATAAGACAACAGAAGGAACTGCTGTAGATGAAAATGACTGTGGTCTATATTCTAACAGATGCTACATTTGGATAGGTCTTTGTTATTTAAAGAAGTCACTGATAGTCAGACTGGATGTGTGGAAGATTCCTGAGTTCTAAATCATGAAGCTAAACTGTAAAGAAAGGCTGGAGAGAGTTCAAGGATTTCCAGCTGGTGCTACCAGATAGGACAAAGCTGGAGTAAGGAACAGAACAAAATAGTAGCCAAGCTGAATGAATGATTGAAACAAAAGGCCTATTCCAATCTAGTGAAGACTTACACATTCCTGTACACTAGATTTTCACAAACTGGTGCCTTCCAAGGGGATTACAGAAATATGCATAGCTGTAGC
This sequence comes from Liasis olivaceus, assembly GCA_030867105.1. Taxonomy (NCBI): domain Eukaryota; kingdom Metazoa; phylum Chordata; class Lepidosauria; order Squamata; family Pythonidae; genus Liasis; species Liasis olivaceus. The sequence continues at coordinate 17,646,100 of CM061351.1, forward strand.
AATATAAATATAAATATAAATATATATATATATATATATATATATATATATGGTTAGTAGGCTGTTCACAGACTGTAATGGTATGTGGGAAAGACCTTGGGAGACTATGCAAAGAGACACTGCCAAGGGAATGTCCTGGGGGGTGGGGAGGGGTGGAATTGCAAGATTGATGTTGGTCTCGTGCGGTAAACCAGACTGGAATCGCAACCAGATGAGCTAATTCTACTTTATTATAAAGCTACATTGACAGAATCTTGCAAGTCTGAAAGTACCTTCTTCCCCGCCCCCGCCCCCCCGGGCTCCTTTACAGCCTGAGAAACAAGGGAGGGTCTCTTCTGAGCCTCTTGCCCCCCCCCCACTATCCAGCTGTGGGCTATGCTGCCTCTTATCTGACCATTCCCTTGGCAGCATCTCTTTGCCCAGCCTCCCAAGGTCTTTCCCACATACCATTACACAGATTGAATCCACATTTTTTTTTTAGTGAAAAGGATAACCAGTAGAAAATAACAGGGCAGAGGGAACAACAGTATTTGGTTTATAAGGTAGTATGCTTCATGCTCAGTCTGAATACGATTGCAGGTTTAAGAAAAAAAATTAGGGTGATCTGTAGAATGTTTGGTGCCTTGGGAAGTGACACAAAACATTTTTACACTTTTGAATTATTTTTAGCACAAAGAAAATGAATTTAGCTGTGGTTTCTGCATAATTAATGATCAAAGTCTTTTCATGTTCTGGAGGATTTACACTGGAGTTTCTCTTTCTCTCATTAACTCCCTTGGCAACAAACTCTGCAATCTAGCACAAAGCGTCTGTAGGAAACAAAAAAGCCACATTTTGGAAACTCTGGAATGAACAAAAACTCTGGCATGAATAGATACCTTCATTAAAAATATGGATAATTTTAGAATTATTATAATAGTATAATACAGAATGGCGGATATGAGTCACAGTTGGGTGAAATCCAACTGTGTCTGTCTGGTGGGAATAGATAGTAGGTGGAATGGAATTCCCATCCTAGGGCTAACCCCTAAGACATCCCAAAAATATTTTGTAGAGCAATGTTTTTCAGTATTTTTCAAACTTGGCAACATTAAGATGTGTGAACTTCAACTCCCAGAATTCCCCAGCTGGGGAATTCTGGGAGTTGAAGTTCACACATCTTAAAGTTGCCAAGTTTGAAAAATAGTGCTGTAGAGGCTGGGGGATGGATTTCCTATTTCATGAGCACAAGGGTGTGCAGCACTAAACATGGCCTGTGCAAAGACTCTGCTGAAATTTTTCTGCTTTCTTTTTTCCATTCCAAACCGTTGGCCATTTTGCAACATTTTCATTGATTGTTGTCAATTAGAAAAAAAAAATTGGGCAGATATTTACTTTCCCTGTTCCAACTGCTTTGAAACACTGTGAAAGAAGCACAATGGCATGCTAGGACCTTTGTTGTTGTATTTATTTGCACTACAGAAAAAATAATATGGGAAGAAAGGGAAGAAGATAGTAATGTCCTCATCGCATCCTCATAGTGCTATCAGAGTCTCATGGCATGACTCAGTGACTGAGTGACTACCCTCAAGAAATGCTTGAAGAATTTGTTCCCACCTTGTTTGAAATAATTTGAAGAAATATTTTCTTGTTCACCTCAATTACTAATGGGCAATTTAAGAGGCCATTTGCACTTAAACTAATACCCCTTCACTAAACCTATCACATTCTCTGATTACCTTTCAACAGGACCTCCTATTGTGTTTGGTAAACTGATATTAAACCACAGTTCCCTATTTTGGATATAACAGGGAACTGATTTAGAGAAGAGCTGAGAAAGCAAAGTTAATAAAACTGGTCTTACAATACTTTATATCCAAACTAATCATAATCTCCTAGCCCCCCACTTTTCGGAAAAAAAATGTCCAAAGACTTCTCTGAGACGCCAGTATCTCCAGTGTAGCTGAAAGTGGGAAAAGGAATGTGATTATCAAACTCTTCTAGAAATTAGGATGCATGTATTCATTTGCAACAATTCCAGCAATCTCCACATAAAAAGAGGCAGAGCTGTGATCATACCATTGTGACTGCCATCTTAACTTTTTAGACCAAACCCTTTGGATGCCCTTGATCTTTTGTATTGCTGTGCTGCTATCTAGAGATCACACAGGGTTTTTGCATCTCAGATGTGGAAACATGAGCCTCTTAGCATTCCACGTAAAGGCCAGTGCAGCCCTCAGCCCACAAAAGTTGCATACATCTGAGTTAAAATATAATCCCAATTTATTTCAGGATTTGTGGAGGAGGTTTCCCCAGATGCTCCTGTTTCCTGAGCTGCTGAACATTACACTACCACAGGCTGCAGTAAGGAGAAAGGCACAGGGCTCAGATGAGTGGTAAACACTTTTTTTCCCAGTAAATATCACTTATTTCAGTTGCATTAAGGTTTTTCCTCACTGTGCTCTTCTCTTCTCTTCTCTTCTCTTCTCTTCTCTTCTCTTCTCTTCTCTTCTCTTCTCTTCTCTCTTCTCTTCTCTTCTCTTCTTAGATTTTTTTAAAGGAAAGAACGAAAGGACCTAATCATGTTGTATTTTTTTTTTTTTAAATCCTACAGGAATGAAAGATGCCCTCTTCCAGAGAACAAATGGCAGACTGAAGACGGCTCTGTGAAAAGCAGAACTGACGACCATGATGAAGAACAAAGAGCCGGCGAGTAGACCATCTCTTTGAATCTCTGTGGACAAGGAGAGGACTTGAGATCACCCACAAGTACTTCAAACAGCTGCTACATGTAAGCAGATGGCAAGATAGTGGTCTCCGGCAGGTTTAGAGCTCTGGAAAATGAGGGAATAGCCATTTTGCTCAAACCACAGTCGATGCCTTTGAAAAGACACTAAGTTTGCATACTTCTTTTTCTAATCACTTTCAGAAATTGCTTGTTAAGTGCTTTTCAACTATTAGAAACTTTTGGATCAACAAGTCTGAAAACACTGGGTGAGTCTTCCTTCAATCCTTCGCAAAAGAACGTTTTAACTACAAGTTTAAGAACTTAAAAATGTTGAGGGGAATAAACAGAAAAAGGGTGATTAAAACTTTCATTGTAGAAAGTTACAAATGGACTAAGTTTCCAGATAAATTTGAAAGAAGACTTTGGAATTAATAATAAAGAATCCTTCCCATGGAAAATGCTTTTGTTTTGAATTTTTTTTTTAAAAAAATAGTAAGATAAGATGTTAAAAATTGGACCCTAGAGGGAACTAAAGATTAAAATTAAAGGAGAAGAACACATAAACTCAACTTAAAATTACAGAATGGAGCAAAATACTCTAACATTGGACATATTGAAATATATTTTTGAACAATGGATTCAAAAATTAATATTAATAGTGTCAACAGAGACATCTGTCTCTATGGAGAGACTGTGTCTAAAAGGTGTTATGGAAGAGGAACAAGTTTTACCTGACAAGACTGAGACTGAGTTGAAAGTCTATTTATAAATGACAGGCTACAAGAATGACATGGAAAAAGATGTTACACTGGACATACAAAAGAAACCAGTTAATGTTTTAATAATTAAAAGGGATATACAAACAGTAAACCAAGAGAGTGACCTGGATAATTTTCCTATATTGGATTGACAAAAGGGGCTTGTTAAAGTTTTGAAGAATCTCATGAGAAGAGATAAAGAAAAAAATGAAAGTAAACCAAGTTCTACATTATTTGAATGGACTAAAGATTAAGATTTTTAGAAGTAAAAAGAAGGAATATAAATTTGGTTTATTTGATCAAGGATAACATAGATATGTTGTTGTTTCTGGTAACCTTGAATGGACTTTTGCTGACACCAGGACTGAAATGACAAAGCTTTATCGATTTATTTATAAAGAGATGGGATATGGGAAGAAGAAATCATTTGTTGTATTTTAAGAGGAGGTGATAAGTTACTAAAATTATTTATACTTATTGTGATGGTTGGAAGTCACTTCTTTATATATTTCTTTTCTTTTTCTTTACTATATTCTTACTTTTCTTTCTTTTTCTCTTTCTATTCTTTCCATTTTTTTCTTTCCTTCACCTTCTACTTTTTCTATTCTTTTATCTTTTTAAAGTTTATATTAGTTTTTACTATTGTATTCATAATCTTTAATAAAATTACTATTTAAAAGAAGAAATGAAAGATGTCCAAACTGCCTTTCCATTAACAGTTGAAAAAAATATCCCAAGATATGCTGATGGCATTTGCATGATATTTGAAGGGCTCAGGATCCCAGCTGATGCTGGATGTTGGAAGAGATGAGTATGATGCACTCAGTGAATCAGAAAAACACACTAAGGAAATCCCTGTGTTCTTTGAGGGAAACAAGTGGTTTAAAATTAGTAGGCTTTTGTATCTTGTCAGAGTTCAAAAGCCTAGAGAACTTAGTAAATTTGGTATACAGTAAACACAGGCTGTAAAAATTAATTCAGTGCTTTGGGACACGTACAATGGACTTTTCATAGCTGCCAGTGAGTCTTTTAAGTGGGTTGCCATATTTTTCAAGGCCTTGTTAAGTCTGGTCAGATGTCATTAACATCTTTGTCGAGCGGAGCTATCTAGTAGCCTTCAAATTTCAGGCTTTATTTACCTGGAGTTCCCATTCAGTGGGAAATGCAGGGTTCAAATTGCATTTTTTTCTACAAATATACCCATCTCTAATTGTAGCAAATAACTCCTCATATCACCCCCCCCCAAATCTTGATATACAAAAGTGGAAAAATTATTCAGTAAATAGAAATGCTCAATAAAACTCAGTTGTTTACATTTATCCACTGCATTGTGGTAATGCAAAAAAAGCTATCACAAACTTTCTTTTCATATAAATGTGTTTTATTGCAGAGACATTATATTTACATGCTGCGATACATTACTACATAAATCTATCAAATAGTTCATAGTGGATGCTGTTGATTGCTAGATAATATTTTTTCAGAAGTACCACAGACTAAAGTGAACAGACACACACAGCTTTACTTATTCTATAACTCTTAGTAGCTACAATAGTCAAAGTCAAAAGGCAGTGTTTTCTCAGGCCTATCTGTCATTGTTGTGCATGCAAAGAAGTGAAGGAGAACAGCAAATATAAAATCAATATTTGTTTTTTAGGTTCATAATGACACCAAAGCAGACAATGGAAAACTTACTTTTCTATTTTAAATCATGTATCTCTTGCATAAAATATACAGGTCTAATAAGATTGATATAAATCTATGCCTCTAGAAACCATGTTTTCAAAACAAGAAATGCAGTTTGCTCATGCATTTTCAGAAAGGCAACTTAGCAAATGTTTGTAGTAAATGATTATCCATTGTCTATACAAATCAGCTGGAAAACACCTTGACTCCAGAGTTGCATTTGTCTTGTCAATGGAACTCCAGAAAGGTGGGTGGCTAGGGAGACAACTAAGCCATCTAACTAATAGATGCTGGTGGAGAAGAATCTGTGGATCATGGGATATTGAGTAGGATAATTTAGGTTTGCCAGAAGATATCAGTGCTTCTAATAGGCTTGTAACAATGCACAATATTATTAAGTCTGTGAAGTTTGGTTTTCTTTTGCTTCCTAAGGTAAATGTATTACTAACAGCTGCATCACAATGATCACGTGACACAGTAGTTCATTTTTCAAGGATCTCTGCCTACAACTTGAGTGAACCAGTGCCATGTTAACAGATGATTTGTTTAAAGTGCCACAAACTTGTTTAAGGTGCCAAAAAACAAATAGGCATATCAAAGCCTGCCCTTTAGTTCCTCTGCATTGTCACATTCAGCCTGACTTTTGTGTAACTAGATCAAACTGGAATAGTTGAGAAGCCATGGCCTGTCATAACTTTCAAGTGACATTTCATTTCATGAGATTAAATGCTAATATGAGTATTTCCTTGGAAGGTCACAAATCAAGACATTAACTAAGACATTGTGATGGAGGACTTGGATGAGGAGGTTCAAGGTCATGGGGAAAAGAATCTCAAGCATCTCCTCAGCCCACAGCCTGAGCATGTGAAAGCAAAGAGGATGAGACTGACACCACCCTAAGGAATTCGTAGTGTTTAGTTGCAGGTTTTGGGAGTTAGAGTGAGTTTGGCGAGATTCTGTCTAGCAGGTGTAAGCTAATAAAGTAACTGAGCAATTCCAGAACTGTCCTGTGGAGTTTTTTGGGCTGAACCTGACATTAATCTCCCCGGACTCACTCTAACTCCCACAGCCTGCAACTAAACACTACGAATTCCTTAGGGTGGTGCCAGTCTCATCCGCTTTGCTTTCACACACTCAGGCTGTGGGCTGAGGAGATGCTTGAGTTTCTTCTCGCCATGACCTTGAACCTCCTCATCCAAGTCCTCCATCACAGACATACAAGTATTTAAAGTCAATTTGCTATTATAGACTCATTCGCTATCTTCAGTGGCACCTGTAGGAATTACGTCAATATCAGTGGCTTTTGCCTTTGACAATCCTTTCAAAACTATCCCTCCCATTAAATGATTTTGAATCAAGATTTGAATCCATGTTTTGTTGACTGGGCCCCAAAAATTGGACTAATAGTTTGGGCCAGTTTCTAAATAATAAGACAGGGGGCAGAAGTAAAGAATGGTTTAAAATTCTATTTAGATTCTAGAATTCTTAATTTCTTTATCTTTTTTATGAAGTGGAGCCTATTAATTAAGAACTCTATTATTTTTATTGCTATTATTTTGGAATTTGATAGAAATATGGATATGTGACTTGCTTCAACTGTCATTAGTTCCTTGATATCCCCAACATGATCAATGCACATAAATGCATTTATAAGCCACTTTAAAAACAAATGATCTTGAAATAATTGCCTGGATTTAAGGATCAATAAAATCATCAGAAAGCAAACATGATGTGACTATGCATTCATATGTAAGGAGGTTAAATTTATAGACTGTTTCATCTGTGACAAAGAGTACATGACGACATTAGCAGCATAATACGTCAAAGAATGTCAGTGCAATCAAATATATCAGGGTTCCTCAACCTTGGCAACTTTAAGATGGGTGGACTTCAACTCCCAGAATTCCCCAGCCAGCAAGGCTGGGGAATTCTGGGAGTTGAAGTCCACCCGTCTTAAAGTTGCCAAGGTTGAGGAACCCTGAAATATATAACCATGTTGTTTGCTTTAATGCAGTGTTGCTGCACAGAAACTGACATAATCATGTGTAATCATATAAAGATTTTACTAGGTATATAGGTGCACATTAGAAATGTTGAGGAAGAGAGGAATATAAATGAAATATAAATGAAGGTTGCCAAATTTGAGGAAATTTGCTTCAATTCTGGTTGTAATTTTAGAGATTATAATTGAAGTAGAGAAATGGGGCTAGGATGAAAAGAACAGAGTATCAACAGAGTTACAAAATGACGATAATGTTCTCATCACGTTTGTTGGTATATGTCTTAATCTTCATAACTGCTAGTCTGCCTCAGTGCTAAAACACACTGAGATCAAACGTTGACTGTAACATTCATCTCAGCACACAGTAACGTACTAAGAGATCCTTAACATTCATCTTAGCTTTTCATGTAGGCACAATATTATGCTAGTCCCATCATCTCGATAGCATCCATAGGTGTGTCTGCAGAGAAACAAAAATGTCATAACACGCATGGCATTGTTTGTTTTTCTGCAGACACCCTTGTTAGCAACTATGCTTTTCATTACAACTCTGAAAAAGTTCAGAAATAGCCACATTATTCAGTTTCCTTAAATAATTTGTTCATCTGAGTTCTTTATTGAGAAAGCTGATTTTGTCAGAATTAAAGAGAGAGATGTATTTTCCCCTACATATCCAACTCCATAAGATTTCATTCAGATTCTTGAACTTGTATTTTCCTATATGATGTATAATTTTATGTTTATGTTATCTTTTACTTTTCAGAAAGTTTAAATATTTCTAATATTGTATAGTATATATTTTTGTAAGTTAAGAAAAATACTATTTCATTTTTTTAAAAAAAGGCTTCCGATAGAGTTTTGAAAGGCAAAATATACACACTCCTGAAGGCAAGTGGAATTGCACTGCGATTGTGAAGATCTCCCCACCTCACATATTTCTGAACATGTCTTCTTGCTAATTTGTTCTGGTCTGGCAGTAGGGCTTTGTCTCTAAAATCTCCACCAGTCTTACATAGAGCAGATCAGCCCACAGAAAATGGATTCCCTCCAAACGTCTTGGAGTACAACTTGTAATCTCCAACCAATATGGACATTGGATATACTTGTGACCCAACACAGCTGGAGGGCTTTAAACTGTGGAAAGCTGATGTTGACTAAAATGCACGTTTCTCTTAATCGCTTGGTAATCTGATGGGATTCCTGTAGATGACTAATGCCATTCCCTGCTCATTCTTAATCATGACTCAGGTATTGATTCCTTGTTATTCTGTTACTCTCTGACTAGTAACTGATAGCTCACAGGGAAAACTTTTTGTTCAAAACAATATTTGCTGATGATTTATTATAATGGGTGAGTTCACTGTGTTCATGCTGGGGAGAGAGGGTTTACAAGAAAAAGGCAGACATTTGGGCTTTTACTATCCTTTTAGCCAAAATGTACACTATATTTCCCTGAATTGATTCCCTGGAATTTTTAAAAGTTCTATCAGAACGTTATGGAAAAATAATTAAAGTGCATATCTCCCACATAGCCCTAGTCAGCATATTGCTCCCCACACCCATAGCTCTAAAATCACATGAAACTGAGGAGAGAATGGGCTCACATGGATGTTATGGGCAACCATTTATAGCAATGAATAATATAGTTCAGAAACCCCAATCTGTTTCTGATGCTGAAGCTTCAGTGCACAGTTGGAGCTTCACAGACCAAAATGACTTGTTTAAATGAACTCCCTTTGAAATGAATGTTTTTTAAATATATGCCACCAGCTTGTTCTTTAGCAAGACTGGAGAACATTTGTCCTTCCAACTCTCATCCAACAGGAGCATAGGTCAAGAATCATGGAACCTCTTGACCAATAATACCCAGGGTGCCATAGATGATTAACCCTCTTCAGTTCACTTGAGCACATATGGAATATTCCAGTTAGATAACAGAAGCTAAAATAATTGGGAGTATCAAGCATCTATCTAAATTTGATTCTATAATTAGGGCTGTATTTATAAACCAAGTACCACAGGATATGGCTTTTAGTCCTTCTGCTGTCCAAAACCATCCTGAGTCCTGTGAAGTAGGCGCTATATGAATTTCTGCATAAATAAATAAATATTCGGTTACATATAATCATTAATTGTATAAGTGTGGACTATTTTTTCACACAACCTTATGCTAGTGGCTTATCTTTGCCTGGCTGATGCATAATTTATTCTTGAGATAACATAAAATTCAATTCAAAATGTTACTCAACTAGAAATTAGTAACAGATCTGGCTACATGACGGTCTCAAAGCCTCACCTTTTAATCTATAAAAAAGGAAATCATACATATGAAATACAGTATGCACGTTTTTCTGCAAGAGCCAAGGGAGTTGGCCAATTGTTTCTGGCCATTTCCCACCCATGAAGCTTCCAAGAGCCAACCTGCTTAGCTTCAGCAGTAGTACTGCATCATATGCTTTCAGATCATTCTCTGAGCCTCCTGAGCAGAGCAAGGTTTAATCAGCTGCAGCTTAAAAGCTAGTGTTCTTCAGTGCATAGATTTTATTATCATTTCATATCACGCGAGTGGGGGAGCCATCGTTACTGTTGCTTTAAGAGATTCAAATCAAGACTTGAGTCATGGCCAAACCAGTCATTGATACCTGAATGAAGGATAAGATGACCCCTCCTCATTCCATGTGGCACCCCTGAACAATTGGCAACTGACTCCACCTTCAGCTCTGGTGATGAGACAGAATCTTCACACCCGAAGGCAACAAATTAGCTGACAGAATGCAGGGCAGATAATGTGGCTCACTCAAAGCATCTGCCACTCAAGTCATCTGCCCCATTCCACCTAATGGTAGGGCTGACTTTGACTGAGCTTTCCCCATCTGTGTTTCTTTTCCACTCTTCCTGTAACGCTTTATGCAAACAACAAGTGATGGAACATCACTGCACCATGACCTGATTCAACTTGATTCCTATCTCACATCACATATTGTTATCTCACGGGGGCTGAGCAGTACACAGAGCAATGATGCCATATCATGTATTCTATTAGAAAGAAGCAAAAAGATAAGATTTCTAAAAAAATGTTACAACTGTCTCTTGACAATTCCTTTTGGGAGGGAGCAAACCAGTTGCTTAGAAGGGTGATGAGTTATTTAGTCAACAGGAGCTGGAATATTGTTCCCTGATAAGTTAGGAATTCCTCTGTGGATTTCAATAAGTTATTCATCAGAGTTTGATGAAGATGATGCCTCTCCAGTTAAACAGAAGGGAATAAATGTAGTGCCATATGTGAAAAACAGGCTTTTGAAAACACAACAGCTACATCTTAACATTTTTGGCTAGAATTAGTGGAAACCTGCAGTGCAGCCTTGAAGGGTTGCCTGTATTATTCTCTGGAAAATCTTCCACTTTGCAGGAATTCCTCTTTATCTTCACCCATCCCCATTTAAAGGTTTGCTCCTCCTTAATTTTCCAGTGCTCTCACCCTAAAGGAATTAATCCTGGTGATACTCTCTCAGTCTGGGAAATTGTTGAGTGCCCAATGTAATCTTTCTTGAAGAAATTTAGAAACAGAACTCTGCCCTTCAGTTACACCACATACTATAAGGCAAAATTGGGCTCCTCCTTACAACAGGAGAGTAAGAAGAGGCTGGGGCTTTGTTAAAGCAAGAGTTACAATCTCCAGAGTGGGACCTGGCAACCTTAGATTAAAGTGGGCGTGGCAATAAGGTAGACCTTACACTTTAAGTGTATCTGAACATTAAAAGTGCTATAAAGTGACTACAAATAAAGAACTACTCAAATGATGCAGATTAAGACAACAACCCATCTTCCGCTAAAAAACTTGGAAATAAACCACACTGAACTCAGTAGGGTTTATTTCAGAGTAAAAATGCATAAGACATGGCTGCGTAAGTTTTTGACAAATGATGGAGTAATAGTGGGTGTTCCTTAGTGTTTTCCCCCTATTTCTTCACTTTAGTTTAACACTACAATAAGCATAGCCATCTAGCCTTTCTTCCTAAAATGAATTTTGACAACATTGAAGGGGGAAAAAAACCTATTCACGTTAATCAGAATACATTTTTTCCCTATCTCCCAACATTTCCTCTGCCTTCAAATCCCCTCAGTGTAAGACACCAAGCAAGATTATGAGGAGGAATTATTAAAGCAGAACTCTTGGAATGTTAAATAACTTTTTTCAATTTTCTAAAAAGCAACAGAAACGTCCCCAGATTTATTTTAGAATAGTGCCTTCATTTCTAAGCACTCTAGCAGCAATAAATTAAATAGGATCATAACTATTTACTCTAATATATCATTTATGGACAAGTGCAAGACAAGAAACATACCTCGTATAAAAACCCTGAATTATACTGCATAAAATCATAACTGAAAATAACAATTAAAATAGCAAACTCACAATATAAACCATGACAAAAAGTGTTTTCTTTCTTACAAGCTGCTAAGACCTTACAGGGGGTTCTTGAAATAAACAAAGGCCTAGCGCAGACGTTTTTAAAGACTGCAACATTAGATATCTGCAGATTGCATAAATGTGTTGTGTCATATAATCATACCAAAGTTATTTGCAAACATTATACAAACTGGAATGCTTTAATATGAGACACAACCACATACATACGTTCATAAGAAAAACAGAGTAGTTATATAAAAATGTAATTGGGGAATGCATTAAGTTAGCAGTGCCATCAAGGGTAAGGGGAGGAAAAAATATAGTTTTTGGAATGGGTACGCAAGCTATCTCCAGACATTAAAAAGTTAGCTTCCCTCCAGCTGGTGCTCTCCAGATGTCTTGAACTCAGGCTGATCAAAAATATGTTGCTGACTCAAGCAAATTGCAGGACCGGGCTCACTATTTCCATGTACAGTAGCTAACTGGATTGGCAATCTTTCCTTAGCGTGGGTGGGAGGTGGCATCTTCCAATCAAGGCCATGAGGCGTTCAGAGGAGGTTGCCTCATCAGAGGGCAGATTTCAACCCTCTTAATCTCCTAACCAGCACCATCTCTTACCCTCGTTGGATGCAGCATTATGGAATTGAAGTCCAGCACATCTGGAGAGTTCCGCATTTGGGAAGACTAGCTTCACAATTTATCTGATTCTAGGCCTTTTGTGAGCTTTTTTCCTGCCCATGTTAAACCAATCATAGCCTTAAGGAGTAGTGTGATGAATTTTAAGGTATTCTTCTTGCCAACCCCACATATTTTACCAAAAAAAAAAAAAAAATTTCTAAAGGCATGTTTTTCACTCATTTGAAATGTAAACTCGTTAGGGGCACGAAGGGGCTTCATGTCCTGGATCGCACTGATAACATTGTTGGCATTCAAGAACAAAGAAGAGACAAATTGATTTTTGCCTAGTTCCTATGTATTCAATGTGCGTCTCGCCTGATGAAATGATGCTTCTTTAGAATTTGCAGATGCTACTGACTTTTGCCCCCACTCTCCTCCCTTTCCCTTTCCTTCTGCTGTGGCATCTCTTTTTCACAGTCTAAGCCCTCTTATTTCTGATGTTCCTCTGTTTTATTTGAGCTTAAATTGCTTGCGTTCGATAAAGCTATATTTCTTTCTGCTTTTGGTAATTCTGGCACCTCATACTCCCAAGGGCAGATTTCCACACGAGACGTTAAAGGTTTCTGTGAGTTATTAGTTGCTGACCTAGCAGGATTAGAAGGAAATGCATTCCCTGGCGGAGAGGAAGATGCATGTTTTGTCTGAATTCCCAGTTTATTGGTAAAATCTTTCTCTGTGGTTTGTATGGTTGCTTTGGGGGGCAAGTCCTTGGGATCTCCAGCACAAAGGCTCTCTGTATAATGTTTATTATTAACATTTTCACCTTTTGTCCCAGAAAACTCTTGCAGAGCTTTGGGACTCCAATTTTTGTTTTCTTCCACCCCTTGTTCTTCTTGAATCTCCCAAGGACACACTTCACCTTTGTCTGTGCTCTTTTGATGGGGCAGCTGCTGCCCTTCAGCAGTCTTAGGATGAGATTTGCCCTTTGTTTGGGAAGGATGGAGTGTCTCTGAGTCAGAGGAAGCGATGGAGACATGCTTTTGAATTTTAGAATCAGAAAGCCCAGCCCCCGGGCTCTGGTCATAGATTTCCCAAGGACAAACTTCTCCTATATCAATACTCGTCTTCGTCAGGGATTTACCAGCTCCTGCATCAGGACTGGACCTTTGTTGTTTCATTATCCCAGATTTATGAGGCTTCTTTGACTCTTCAGCATGGGTTGAGTTTTTCCGATAGGAATCTTTATGGTCAGTCTTTTCAGAGTTGGAGTGCTTTTTGCTGACCTCTTTGCTCTTTGGTTGAGACTTGTGAGATTTAACACTTTCTTCATTTTGCATTTTCCCTGCTAACCCCAGAGTTTTCTCTTTGGCACTGGCAATAACACTAAGTGATTTCTGTAACACAGATGTTCTTGGGTGGAGAGGTTTCTTATCTGCACTTAAATTGTGAGCACTCATAGATTTGCATACCAAAGGGACATTTTCAGTGGACACAGCTTCGGTCTTTTCTGCAGGTTTGGGGGTTGCTTTTTTTTCAGAAAGAGAATCCAATAATGATTTCTCTGTAGTTGAACTAACTTCCCCACTTTCTGCGGTTAAGCTTTTTGACTCTTCAGTTGGGTCTCGGACATGGTCATATGTGCTGTGGGACTTTTTTAAGGAGAAAACTCTGTTTCTCAAAGATTCCTCCTTTGGTTTGATGTGTCCACTGGAATCTGATGGGTTTTTCCTTGTCATGGCAATACTTTTGGAACTCCCATGTTCCAGAAGATCTTTTTCCTCCCGTGAACACTGCCTAGTGACGGTCTCAGGAATTTCAGTAATTCGTCTCATGATTGAGCGACCCAACCCTTTTTTTGAGCATCTCTTTTTCTGGAGGTGTGGATTGTTGGTGATCATTTTTTTCCTTTTATAGATCTCTAGTTGGGCATACAATTTCTTCAATTCATCCTGCAAAGTAATGGACAAGATGAGTAAGGATTGTATATGTCCTGCAAAAACCAATGCGTTGATTGAAGTAGCTAGAATGTTGGTTTGGAACATGGAGAAGCCAACTACAAATCCATGATAAGCCTTCACCTATCAACTGACATAAGCTGCCTAGGATCATTCAAGTAGGAAGCTTATAAATAATTGTATTAAATCAATAAGTAAAAAAATAAATACAATTTGCTGCTCATATAATCCATGTGAGTGAATGTATGTGTGAAGGAGAAGATTCCCAGAATTTTCCCTCAGGTGAATGCTTAAAAATAAAGTAGTAACTTAGCAGCCTGTGGCATCATTGCCTTAGAATTTCTCAGTCACACAGTTTCATAAATAATATAGATTATTAATTTTTGCTATCAACAGTTATCACTAACAACTTATCAGTTTGCATAAAATGAACAGTTGGTGTCAAACTTATTCATATATTCTATGTACCCATTTTCTTGGTCTAAAACTCATTTGGATTTCTGCAGTCCCAATCAAATTTAGCAAAATACAGGAGATCATCTGTTCTGAAAGAAAAAGGAGGGGAAAGACTAAATTCAGTCTTTCATTCAGATTCTCTCTTCCTGAATAGATAATCAGAAAAATTGTGTACAGCCTATTCCCCATTTATATACAGTATGATTTTTCTTATAGAACGGGGATGTCTTATGGAGGACACACACCATGATCCTAAAGTTCTTGAACACAGACAGAGAAATCACTGTCATATATGGATTTGCACAAGTTCAAAATCAATTCCAAACCTCTCTGATCTCACAGCTCTCACAGGTGCTCCAACTAAGGATTCTACTTGGCTCCCTTTTTTACATTAGCGAAAGGCTAAAATCTGAGAGGAGTCAATGTGTAAAAGGCTTCAATCAAATCTCAGCCCGTGGCAGATCAAGCTGGTTATTCCATAGACTTGCAACGATCTGTCTATTATTTCATTCCTTTCTATTAAGAGGTGAAGGTGGGGGAATGATTCTTTAAAAAACAAAACAAAACACCAAAAGGAGCTAGGGCAGTTAGGCTTTCCCATGTGTGACGGTCCCAATCTGAAATGGGTCATTGTTTTCTCTCAAAATTTTGGGGGAAAAAAATTCAGGAAATGAAGTGGCACGATATACCCTGTGGGTATCATCTAATCTATCCTTAAGTAATCTTGCTACTGAATTCTTTGTTTGAGGCTATAACATAAGCATTTTATGCAGTTCAAAAATATAGTACACAATACTGTTCTTGGTTACTTTGGAATAGCATTAGTGACATAGTAGTTTTTATGAGGGCTGACTTATTCAGAATTTTGTCTATATAAAATTGAAATGTTTCTATACAGTTTTAAAAAATCCACGTAATTTACTAAATTGGCACGTACCCTAATATCTTCTGGATCCAAACTATGCTCACTCCATGCTGAATTGATACTACTGTTCAGATAAGATCCAGATCTTCCCATGTCGAGCTCATCTTCATAGACTTCAGTAGCTATATCATCTCGTGGATTATTGCTTGAATGGGAAAACTGTAAGAATACATTAGGTTTTTGCTGTAAGTGAATATAACGGAAGGGTAAGCATAAGAAAGAAATCAAGGAAAGTACACCTGTTCCCCCACCCACCCTCAATTTCATTTGGGAAGCTGAAACAAAATTTGCAAGGCACATTTTGGCACTCAAAAACACAACGTTAGGCTGTTTACTAATTTAATGAAGAACAGTTGCTGGATACTGATGTGGTGGGAAGTCAAAGTACATGTTATCAGGCAAATTAAAGACTGGAGCTTCTGCAAGTTACAAAGGAACCTGGGGTGGTTGGACAGGGACAAATTAGATTACATAGTCCTCGAGTTACAACCACTTGTTCAGCAACCCGTTCAAAGTTATGACGGTGCTGAAGGAGGGGGACTTATGACTGGTCCATGAAGTTGTGGCTATCGTAGTGTCCCTGTGGTCATGTGATCATGATCCAGGTGCTTGGTGACCGGCTCATGATTATGACATCACAGCAAGCAGTGGCGACATGATCATGATTTCTGATGTTCCCTGCCAGCTTCCCACAAGCAAAGTCAGTGGGGAAGCCAGCAGGAAATCAGAAGTCGTTCCCACTCCTGTTGCTTTTTCACCTGACCACGCTCTGTAGCACCTGCCCGTGGCACCCCCCTGTGCCACCTATGTGCCCACCTGTGCTCCAGAGTGCCTGTCTGCAGCACCCACCACCACCCAGGGCACCCATTCACCCACCCATGCTTTGGAGCGCCTGCCCATAGCACCCCCCCCACGGCATCCATACTCGCCCCTGTGCTCTGGAGCGCCTGCCCGTGGCACCACCCCACCCCCCATGGTACCCACACACCAGCCCATGCTCTGGAGCACTCGCCTGTGGTACCCCCCCACCCCCCGCAGCACCTGTGCACCAGCTGGGGACTCCTGCCTGGGATTCCCGGCTCTTTCCATTTAACAACCCGTGTGGTCCTGGGGTTACGACGGTAAGCGGAATTGCAGGACTGCTGTCGCTAAGTGATGCAGTCATGTGATCTTGTGCTTTCTAATCGAATTGCTTAGCGGTGGAAATTCCAGTCCCAATTGCCATTCTAACCCAAGAACTACCTGTATATTTTTTTCACAGCAACTGGGAAAGGTGATTTAAATTATGGAAGCAGCATAGGGAAAAGGATTGTCTCTCTGTCCAGATAATTGTTTCAGTCAAATCTAGAATCTTCTAAAACCATTTAAAAATATATATTTAAATGGATTTGTATGACAGTATGCATGTGCCTTCAGGTCTGGCAAAATAAAAGGGTAAAGGAATAATACCTTTGGGATCAGAAGTAACCCAATGGTGACTGTCACAGTCAAGTGTGTGTGTGCAAAGTATAGCATCAGCATCCAGTCAGACTGGAGTCTTGAAGCAAGACTGAACCTGCAAAACAGGATTACACGTAAGTAACAAATGCACTTTCCTCCACATTTTTCCTCATATGGAATGATAGTTTTTAAAAAACATTCTGAACTACATTTATAGGAAAAAAAATCTGAATATGAAGATATTAGCCTTGCATTGTTCTATTAAACATGGAGGTTTCCATACTAATTTCTCAGCACATGTACTCACACCCCTTGATCCCCTTTTTGTTGTGTTGTATCATAGTGCAAATGTGCACACAGGTATCATGTGCCTTTTGCCCCATTGTTGCTCCTGTTTTTGGAGAAAGGTATTAGAAAGTACAGTATGATAGGAACGATAATCCACGTTTTCTTGGAAGAAACTGTTTATTTAGATTCCTTTTAATACAGCTTCAAACCTGGTTTTATTTAATTGGATAGAATTAGATGGGGGAGAAGAATATCTTTGTTGATTTTGCTCAACCACAATATCCCGCTGGGTCATCTGTCCATTATAGGATTAGGAGGTCTTATGTTACAGTAGCTGTGATTTCATGACTCCAGACAGCGATGCAGAGAGATTACTGGTAGGGCCCTTAGCTAACGTGACCTGTGGCATTACTGATTTTCATATCCACAACTTCCAGGACAAGCTGTATTTACCATAATCCTCCTGAGCCTAACAGAGGCCCCGTGGGCATTCTCAGAAGTTAAAAACAATGTCTGGAGGTGTGTCTTCCTACCAGAATAGAAGTTAAATATACGTTGGAATTTATGGATGATCTGGGGATATTGGTAGAGGAGAAAGTGGGAGGCAATTTCACCACTTTGCCTTTTGGTAAATGGGTGTTTTGTATTTGCCAAGTCCATCCTAGCTGCAATTTTGATACGATGTCAAATTCTAAATGTCTATCCCTATTTTGCAGTGCACATCTGTATGAAGCTATTATGGATTGGTTGTCATAAATACTTTGATAATACCTAACTTTATCTCTTCTTTTCAGTTAATGCCAAGTGGAGCCTACATCATTAATAATGGATTGGTTATGGACTTAGAAATTGAAGATTAATCCAGATAAGATAGAAGATAAAGTGATCTTGGATATGTTGCATTTTCGGCGAAGGACAGGGTTTGCAATCTGTAGTGATCTTAGACCTAGTATTGCTCCTCAATACTCAGATAGGTATATCCAGCTTTGAGAGTGTACCAGCTACTTATCTGTCAGAATATGGATCTTACCAGTTACACACACCTTAGTCACATTGTGATTAGAATATTGCAGCACACTCAGTATGGGACTATCTCTAAAGAAAGTGCAAATGGTGTAAAATTCTATTCTTATTACAATTATAACGTCTCAGTTGCATTGGTCCTGAATTTATTCTTGTATCCAATATATATTACATATCACACCATCAACAGACGGTCTATCTCACATGAACGTATACATCAATTAAGATTATTTTCAGATCTCGCCATGCAAAGATGTGTGGTGGTGAAAACAGGAGACATGAAAAAACCCTATTTGCAGAAGGTAATAGGCAGACACTGTACAATTTGCATTCGTTTGAGACTACTTGTAAAGCTTTCCTTAATTTGTCCGGAACAAAAAATGTTTCTGTTTGTACCCTTCTGACATGCATCTCAGCCCAGTTAATTGTTTTAGACTACATTCTAAGAACTTAAAAATAAAAAGTGTGGGTCACTTGCCTAATTATATGGAATATAGCAGAGATAAGGAGCTCAATGTGAACTGCAACAGCCATATAACGTGGCTCGTGAAACGCCGAGGGTACTGTCCGCACTGCATAGCAGAGATAAACGCTCCACAAGAGGAATAAAAATTCAGCTGAAAAAGGAATAAATGTTTCTATTAGCATTTGGGGAGAGGCAATTTGAAATGATCAGTCCGTCCTCTTTTTCTGTTTGGAAACTTACTTATGCATATGTGAATATACTTTCAGGTATCAGAACGGTACGTCTATCACAGAATGCTGCTTAACTTCTTCCATAATCTTCAACCATCTGATGCCTGCAGTTTTGCATATTAAACACACCTATAATATTTATTTCAGTAGAAACATAATCGTTTCTGTGGTGCAACAGAAGACGAGATTTACTTTCTTCTATGACTGGCATAGAAATTTATCATGGATATATTGGGTTTGATAGCCTACGCCAGTGTTTCTCAACCTTGGCAACTTGAAGATGTGTGGACTTCAACTCCCAGAATCCCCCAGCCAGCCAGATGTGTGGACTTCTGGGAGTTGAAGTCCACACATCTTCAAGCTGCCAAGGTTGAGAAACACTGGCCTACACCTTCCTTTCTCTTTCCATGATTCTAAAATTCTGTGTAGCCCCAAATAAATTTGTTGAAACAATATATGTTTTTACAATGGTCATGGAGATAAGCAATTCACTTCCATCATAGCCGGCAGGGATTTGTCCTATCAATGCCAACCTGTTTATTATAACTGTATAGCATTGCACATAAATGCCTGTTTGCCTATAGTGAATAAGTATCTGAATACAAGGGTGGTTTATTTATGAAGCACATGGAGTGCATTGAATGTGAACTCCAAAAGGGGTTTCAGAGCACGTAGGAGCACGAAGATGTTGCAGATAAGTGCAATACCCCTGTTCCCACATGCTCCAGAGCACTTTTTGGACAGCGAAGCTGAAGCACTGCACGGCTCTATTTATTTTACTTTCTTTTTAAAGAGAAAAGATTTAATTTCTTTGCTTTAAAAGCACCCAAAGTAGCTACCAAGAAAAATGCAACAGAAAACCAATTAGTCTGATAAGGCAAATAAAAATCACAGCCGAAACCCAGTGAAAGGAAACAGATATTGAAATAAAACTAATCCTGTTCTCTAAATGTCTTCAGGAACAGAAAACATTGTTATATTTCAATAACCAACCAGGAGGGAGGAAGCCATCCGCGAGGAAGGGAGCTGTAAAGAGGCTTAGATTATGAACTTCTTTATTATGTCCTATAAAGAGGGGTAGAGTTATCAAAAGCAAAACCAAATTAAACAGGGTGTAGCAGGAGAAAGAGTAGAACAGACCTCTCTCCTCCTCATTTTCCCCTCTAGCTTTCTGTTGAACTTTGCTGTCATGCTGTTCCAAAGCCAAGCCCTCGTTTGAAAAAGACGGTGCAGCTCTATCTTTGCACAACCGGATAAATAAATCAGAAAGGGCTTTTTTCCCTATTAACTAAACCTTTTTTTTTTTTTTTGAGCAAGCCAGTATTTGTAAATGAAGAACAAAACTTGGTATATAATGCAATGAGGGCAATAATCATGGTCCACAGTTTCACAGGAGCTGCAAAACAAATGAGCCCTAGTTTCTTTAGGCAGATACATACACAGACATACAGCGTGATGTCATGCACGTGGGTTCACTTTTGCCTCCTTGACCCCGCTCCCCCTCCAAGGACATCTATGGATGGGCCAAGTCAAATGCAAGCAAATCTGTTTCTGCCCCAGTATATAGTTTGTTCTCATAAGCCAAGATGTGTGTGTGAGTGCGTGTGTTAAAGAGTTATCAAGGGTATGTTCCCCTGAGACATATGTATGCTTTATTTTAAAGTTCGGGTTTCAGCTACAGTGGATCCTCCTAGATTTACGTATTTCTGGAGTAATTTCCTTAAAAGAGTTAGTTCTGACTATTTTTGGTGTACATGTTCTTTTTCATCACAAAGGACAGGAGCTTTTCTTGCTCTGAACCTATTCAGCTCTAGAACGCATTCTATACACACAGTATTAGGAGTGCATCCATACTTTTCTCAAAGTACCGAACAAAATAAACAAGGGAAAAAAAATCACGATGGCCCAATTACTGGACTGTTTAGAAGCCATAATGGTTTCCATTTGCCCACACTTTTTTGAAAATACAAATAAAAGTAATGCTGATCAATGGGTAGGACATCAAATGCAGATGCACTCTAGAAAAGCGAAGCTGATTTGAAGTTTACTGTATATACCAAGAAGTAAATATACATTAAAAGCACACTTAGGATTGGAGCCTAGTAAGTTGATTGAAGTATCCAATTTCATGGGCAATAGATTACAGGTAGTAGTTGTTTAGCGACTGCCTCATACAGCGACCGTTCAAAGTTACTACAGAGATAAAAAGTAACTTTATGACCAGTCCTTGCATTTACAACCTTCACAGGTCTATAAAGCAAAGGAAAGCTGAAGTAAGATCATAAGCACAGTTGTGGTTTCACTTAGTGACTGCTTTGCTTAATGACCAAGTTGCCGGTCCCACTCGTGGTTGCTGAATGAGGACTGCCTGTATTTTATAGCTCCATGCCAGACTTTAGCAAAGTTATTCTTCAGAGGAAAAAAGAGAGGACATTTTTGCGGGTTTTAAATTATAAATTTGTTAGTATAAAAGCAACACTTCTCAGCACTAGCCATACCATAGTACCCCTGGGTGATCAAGCTGCTGACCTAAATATGCTGTATGTTGGAAGGAATGCAACTGCTAGTAGGAAACACTGCTTTATACTTGAAAGCTTCAGGGTGGATGTTGGCCTCGCGGGGTAAACCAGATAGGTATCACAAGCAGATGAGCTAAATCTGCTTTATTGTAAAGCTACATTGACAGAATCTTGCAAGTCTTGAAAGTACAATTCTCCTCCTGTCTCCTTTACAGCCCGAGAAACTAAGGAGGGTCTCTTCATAGCCTCTTGCCCCGCCCACTATCCAGCTACGGGCTATGCTGTCTCTTATCTGACCATTCCCTTGGCAGCGTCTCTTGGCCCAGTCTCCCAAGGTCTTTCCCACATACCATTACAGTGGAATTCTACAGAGCCCTTTAAATGGTTTTCCTAATATATTTATAGCTGCACCAGACCTACTGGTCCACCAAATAAATGTGCAGCAATGTGATGGTATGCCAAAACATTACTACTACATGTGCCCTTGGAAAGTTGATACCTCAACTAGCTTAGGAAGTTGATCCAGCAGCAGCCTTGTCCATGCAGCTCGACATGCAGGTGCACACAATTATTAGATGGGGAAAAAGTGAACAAGAGATACAGCATGATTTAGCTAGAAAAGAGAGACTTAACGCACCACCTTTGGTTTGCAAAAGCACAGCTGCTTGAATTCCTCTGCTGCCAAGGAGAATATAATGATTTGCCATAATACAATCTTGGAATATTCTTTTCAAAAAGTTACAGTTAAGATGTTGAGCTCGGATTTCAGTTTTACCAATATGCAGAACAAGAATCAGATATGCAGAGTCAGAATCAGATCAGGCCAGATCGGGATTAACAAGAGAATTTTGTGGTGCTTTAAAAGTAAAAATCCCCTAAGATAATTTGGATAAGAATGATTATGCTGCTAAAATTTTCACTTTCACTTCTGTGTCTTCCTTTTTCCTGTCTTTGCTCACCTCTCCAATGGAAGATGACTAAGCCTCCTCAGGCCAATATCACCTTCTGTGATCAGTGATGCATGAAACTTGTGGCAAAGATGCTTGTGAGAAAAAATACAATATTTTTCCCACTGATTTTTTCCATTCCTCTTCTCCTTGTCATTAAATGAGACTATCTATCTATCTATCTATCTATCTATCTATCTATCTATCTATCTATCTATCTTCCTCAAAACTCGTATGAAAAAGGTGTCACTCTGAGACTGACTGGGTCAAATAGGCCTTCATTTATCTCTCAGGTTAGAACAAAACTCTTCCCATATTAATCCATCTGTTACAATTTAACCCTTCCCAGCCCTGGAAACCTGTCTTTGGGCCAGATTCAAATCTCCTTTTGCAGAATCAAGGTATCAAATGGGGCATTTTAAGGAGGGGACACTGTAAAGGATGGACTACTGCATAGGAAAAAGTGAGAAAAAAACTGAGGTGATGAGAGCCAGTTTGGTACAGGGGTTAGGGTGCTGGACTAGAAACCAGAAGGCTGTGACTTCTAGACCTCCCTTAGGCATGAAAGACAGCTGGGTCACTTTGGGCCAGTGGAGAAGATAGGAGGAGGGAGCATTATGTACAGCTTTGAGTTCTACAAAATAAAGGCACAACGATAATGATGATAATAATAATAATAATAATAATAATAATAATAATAATAATAATTGTTGATAAGAAAGACAAAAAAGTCTGGATAGTGGACATAGCAATATCTGGAGACAGCAGAATAGAAGAGAAAGAACTGGAGAAAATCATAAAATATAAAGACCTGCAAATAGAAGTAGAATGACTGTGGCAAAAGAAAGCAAAGATAGTACCAATAGTAATAGGCACTTTGGGTGCAATCCCAAAACATCCGGAGCACCACCTGAACACCATCAGCATTGACAAAATCTCTATCCATCAATTGCAAAAGGCAGCTTTACTTGGAACAGCTTACATCCTGCAACAATACCTTTAACACCATCAGACAACAACATCTGCCTATCCCAGGTCCTTGGGAAGGATAAAAATGCCAAATCAAGTCTAAACATCTGGCTGACTGTGCAACCAACCATAATAATAATAGGTTCAGCAGTTGGTTATCACCACTACGCAAAACTTTTGTGAGAATGATGATAACATGCTCTCACAGCTCCAAAATATTGGGAAACCTTGGCTTGTACAATAGTATTCAGCTTAAGCAGAGATTTATTAAATATATCCCTAGAAAATGGAGATGCTTTGGCTGCTGAAAAATAATTAGATTTATATCTGGATCCTACAGAAATCAAAACCCCTTTCTAGCACAACCTAGTTTAAGAGTGTATATCTTCACACTAAGCCTAAAATTACACTGGTATAATTAACAGTAATGAACATATCATTGTACTTGAAAAAAACAATTTATTACCAAAAGCAACAATTACACAACTTAAATGTATCCTGTGAAATTATGTTGTAGGGTGAGGAATTAGCTTCATATAATTAATTCCAAGCTAACACCACAATTTGCATAGGAAAATCTGCAGATGTTACCAAAATGTACAGCATTTTTTATGTTGCTGTTGGACCGTGCACCATAATTCTGATTACACAGTAAGAACAAGGAGGCATTTTAATATGACTGTTATTCTGATCAACTACAAAGGCAGTATGTTCTAAGATCATCAGAGACAACTGCTAATGCTACAATCTTTCTAACACAACCACTTATTTAGCAATCTTTTCAAAAATACTATGGCTGAAACCCAAAGACTGAGAATTAACACACAGGACTGTATGAGCAGCTGGTCCAATACTGTAATAAAGTCTGGAGTTAATCAGGGCAGGTGGGTATTTAGATTATAATGCGTATTAGATCACTTTCTTCAAAGCCAGCACAACTGCTTCTGAGTTTCATTCTGCAGAGAACGTATCACTGACCTTGTGCCAAATTACAACAGCTTTGAAGCTGCAGTCAATAAGAGTACATTTTCAGGTGAAGATAAGACAAAGTTTTAAGTATAGTTGCTAGTTTGCTTAATATTTTATTTATTCTCTTTATAATGTGTAAAGCTCAATCATATTACATGCATGGTGTCTAACTAAAAAAACTCCTTAATTTCCTGATTTTTTTTGCTTTAAAATGTGTGACTTGAAGTCAGGGAACAAAACAATTAAGATAACAATAAAGAGTTGCCAGGAAATTTGGAGAATATGCCATATTTGCATGTTATGTTTGCAACTGATAATCCATTATTCTGTTTTTACACCAGTCCCTTTTTAAAAAGAAAATTATCTAGAAATATATTAAATACATTTATAGTTAAATGTTCCAAAATTCATCAGGCTGTGGTAAAAAAGCAAAGAAGAGCGTGTGGAAGGGTTAGACCATAGCATCTATTTGTAGTTGTAGCAGTCAGAGGGAATATTACATTTCAAAAAAAAAAAATGTTTTTGGCTGTACTGTAATGGCACAGTTTTGGATGGCCAAGCATATTAGGTTAAATTAGCACTAAATTTATACTAGACCTAATTCAGATCCTTCTTATCCAGCCCTTCTAAGAATTTTGGCTTCCTAGATAACATTAAACAAGACTCTGTAATAACATTAACATTATAGTAATAGATCTTTTTAAGATCTCTCTTCGCTCCTGCTCTTTGTGGCAGAAAGCTTAATTACAACTGTTCCTCACACACACACACACACACACACACACACACAAGGAACATTCTCACATCAGTTTAGAATTTTTAGCTGGGCATTCCAATATAACTTGAGAAACACAATCAAAGAATCAGATATCTTAGTTGGAGTACAGACGCTGAAGACATATTCATGATGAGATGAAAGGAGTATTCAAAGATATGTTTTATGGATCAGAAATTTGTTGCATATTTAGATCTATTGAAACTTGTCTTCATATTTTTTATAAAACACAATTTGTAAGCCATTGCTTTTATGTCTATTATAAGCTTGAACAGGTGAAATTAAAAGAGAACACACTAAACTGAATTTTGTTCTTTACAGAAGTCTTTACATATTATTTAATATTATAACACTTTTTTCAAACAATTTGATTTTCTGTCACTAAAGACGTTGAATATGTTTAAATATGCAGCTTTGTCAGTTCAGAAGTTAACATGGCAGCATCACAATGCAATGTTTTCTGTTTGCTGTCATCACTACCTTTTTCAAGTAGAAGAATACTGTATTAACAAAGATGTTTGGAAGAAGCCCTGTGATGTTGTGTCTTCATGACATAATCATACATATGATGTAATTGGCATCATTTGCATCTCCCCATGGAGATAAACTCAGTAAACCTAAAATGAGCAACTTATAGCCAAAAGGCTCTTGGCTTAATTTACTGTGGGTCTGGACTGGGTTTGTAAGCCCTCTACGAGAAATCAATTTAGTTCTCTGATAAAAAAGATAGCAGTCCCTCCCCTGCCACAAAGCTGCTTGATCAAGAAAGAAGAAGGTGTCAGAAAAAGAAAAGGACATGGCAGATAGAAAATGGATGTTCCCACAAAGTTTTCGCTTTACCTCACCCACTCATGCTTTGGCCCAACTGATTATGCAGTCCCCAAGAGATTATGTTCTGGGAAATGCAGTCCACGAAATAAAAAAAAAAGTTTGTGCACTACATCAATAAACAGCAAGCAAGCAATATACTCGGTGCTAAATCTTTTTTTTCTTTTCTTCCATTTCTTAAAGACATTCCTCAAGCACTCTGGGCCAATGAGATGTGTAGAACTGTTCCCAGACTCTTAAATGTACAAAAATGTGAGATCAACTTCATATACAAAAATTTAAAAACTGTATGAGGGAACAAAATACAATTTACTTCCTGCACCACCTTACCCCATTGCATTCTATCGTTTTAAGCCATCTTGTTTATGCTTGATTTCTGGGGTAGTAGAGCCAGACTGTCTGAAAAGGGTGGGATGTAATGAGAAAAGATTACCTCTAATTATCCTACACAACTCTTCTCCAGCCATATGAAATCTGTCTTTAATTTGCCTTTCGAGGTGTGTTTCCTTCCCCTTAGCCAACCAGTTTTTAAACCAAGAGTTTCTCTTTGGTTCCTTTAGGGTTAGGGTTACTTTCAATGATCCCTGGGTCCAGGAAGTTACAGAATTCTGGGCCCCCAAAAGTGGGAGCCATCTAAGCGGGGTCCCTCCCCTCTCTCCTTCCCAGCACTCTGCATGTCGCAGTGGCTGTCGCAGTGGCTGCTGCTAATTCCTTGCCCTTGCCCTGCTCCTGGTTCAGCCAAGTTCTCTGCATTCCTGCCTCCTTGCCTATGCAGTCTGAATTCAGGAAGGGGACAGACGAGAAACAGGTAGGACCTTCCAAGCAGACAATAAAGACAGACAATAAATCCGCTCTGGCACTTGTGGTTGAAGACATGGGAAACACACTGGCCAAGGCCCTGTGGCTCTACTCTTTCACCCTATTTACTATCTTAAAGACCCTTGCCAAGGCCCCTGTGGAAGCTTATTAGTTGTGAGTTAAGATGACAGGCCTCTCATGGATAGACATGTAGCTAAAGGACAGGAAATAGGGTAGGAATAAATGGAGATTGAGATATGATTTATAGAGTAGGAGGACTCTTGTGATGATAGATTTTGTTTTTGTTCTCTTTGGGTAGCTGAAATGGAAGTAATTGCTGTAGAAGTGTCAAGGAAAAAAAGCAAGGAAAAGAGCATTTTAAAATAAAAGCAATTCTGTTCTCTCTCCCACTGAA
Organism: Liasis olivaceus; assembly: GCA_030867105.1. Lineage (NCBI taxonomy): Eukaryota > Metazoa > Chordata > Lepidosauria > Squamata > Pythonidae > Liasis > Liasis olivaceus. The sequence goes on from CM061351.1 coordinate 17,673,285, forward strand.
AGTGTGTGTCTCTCTCTAAAGAAGAAGCCCAACTGACTTCACAGGGTTTGTTGTTGTGGGGAGAAATGAGAGGGAAGAGTGCTGTGTGTGTCACTTGGAGCTCCTGAATAAAAAAGATGGGATAAAAACCTAAGAGATAATTTTGACATGAAAAAAAATAAAATGGTAAGTATTTAGATTTTGTGTCCAAAATGTTTCTCCTACAAACATCTTTAATTTTTAATATGAGTTTTGTAGGCATTCCATATTGAATACATAGTTTTACTCTTTCATTTTATAGAACTCCATCAGCAATATTAATCTAGGTTGGTATTTAAGGGGGTGCGGGTACAAACCTGGGGCTGCATTGGACTCCCAATTTCCATAAACTGATCCTGCCTTTGCCCATTCACCAGTGGAATTATCTAGAGGTGGAAAAGTTGAACCAAACGCCAGCAAGACCAACAAGACATCTTGGCGATGTTGCCAGAAACCAGTTGGATGTTTAAACCAGAGAATATATTATCAGTTGACTCTCAAGTCAGTAATTGGGTAATTGCACCTAATAATTGATTAATGTGTTCTGCTCTTCTACTAAATCACTGGAGCATACCATAAATCTACTCAGCAATTATGGAACATATGTAATGTTTGCAAAATATACTAGAGGAGAACTACAACTGAAGAGAGACTTGGTTCATTTTTTTTTCAAGCTGTTCACCTAAATGGCAGCACTAATTAAATCTACTATGTACCCTAACTAGAAAGTCCACATCTAAATGGCAATCATATTTGTTGAATCTTATATTGTTTAAATTTTTGGTTTAACTTGTGCAACTGAAACAAGGAGTCTGGAAAACGGGCTGTACATTTTATTTCACTATTTCTGCAAAACAGTGTATTACGGTATCATTTGTTTGTAAATTATTGCATTTGCTTTTTCTTTTAATAAGCAAACCTGAAATCAGAGATATGCATGGATAATGCATATACGTCACACTTGCAGAAAGGAGAAAATGATTTTGCCAGCAATTTCAGTTTTTCAGCAAAAGGCTGAATTTTTCCAAGAGGGAGGACTATATGTTGTAACCGAAGGCTTTGTTTATTGGATACATGGTGGATCAAATTTTGGAAAAGCAAAAATTAGTTAGATATTACCACTCAATGCAGACTACTACAATTGCTCTTCAGCCACCCATGTTTGAGTTGGTTTTCTCTAATATACCGAATAGGAAGTAGTGTCAAGCTTGAGAAAAAGAAAGAAAAGAAGTTCACATATCATTGCCAGGCCTATAATTTTTCTAGCCTTCACTGAGACATAGTAGAATCCTCACTGTTCTCTGGATGGACAGTTATATATATCACAAAAGAGAAAGTACTCAACACTTTCTTTGACCCAATCAATTCTGAATTTTTTAGTCACAGTGAATTGGATCCCCAACTTAATCATGCTTAGATTAGACCATCTGAAATCAGTGAAACAGAAACTAGTTATGACTAACTTGTTCCACTGATTTCAATGAGTCGGCTTCAAAAAGATACAGCTCACTTTTTTCATGGCTTGGGGAAAAAAAAAAACAATTGCTTTAAAATTGCATTCACTTTAATGAGCAGATTCTTCAAAGCTACAGCATCTTTTTTTCAGGTTCACGTGCAGAAGTTTGGAAAAGGTTGGACTGCTTTAATGAATAACAGAGATACTGTGCTTGTGTGAGATCCAAAGCACTTCTTTTGACATTTTCAAAGACTGGACAGTCTTAATATTTTCATACAAGCTTCTATGTGTTAAACTTAACTGTCACAAAGTCCAAACATCCTTTTCTATCACTTTTTTTTTTTATCTGCTTAACAGTCATTACTGACCCTGCAGTGACCACCCCCTAGCGGCTTTCAAGGCAATTGCATCTTTCTAGTTTCGGAATTAGACTTTGCCAGAGCCTAATTCCTAGAGCGTCAGCCCAGCTGGCAGCACAGGAGGCGGGATTTCCGTTGCTTCGCGCCCCTTTTTCGGACAAGCGCGGTTTCGCGCTTTTTACGGGCAACTGTCCCGTCTCTCTGTGGAGTCGCTGCCAGCATTTTTCCTCCCACCGGAGAGTGCTCATTTATCTACTCATGTACGTTTTCGATCTGCTGAGTTGGCAGAAGCTGCGGGTATAGAAACAAGAGCTCACCTTGTTAACGCGAGGCTGGACTTGAACCGCTGAAGCTTTCAGCCATTTCTGGCCGGCACTTTCAGCGTCATTAAGCCGCTGCGCCACCGCGTCCCCTCATCCTTTCTATCACTTACTTTTGCTAAATTATTATTTTTTCAACTACAAAAGAGTACCATGTGAGCAAACAGTTTAAGGCTATAAAATTGTGTAATCTTTGGTAGTAACAGTTAGGAAATTAAGAGTTACTTCTGAGTAAACATGTACAGGCAATTAATTATATTTATGAGATTTGACAATATCACTATGTGTTTTGTTTAAAAGAGTACTATGTTTTAAAAAACCTTTAAAAACAGCTGAGCAAACGGTCATTCTCATTGTTATCAACAACAACCATGACATCTTACCAATAGCCATCATGTAATCCCACCGGTCAATCAGGCACATATTGAAGATCAGATGATCTGATGTTTGCCCTTGGCCGATGAGTGAAATATTTCGCTCCAAGTTTTCACACACTGCTGAAGTCCAGCCTGTCAGAAACCACACCACAACCAAAAAGATCACAGCCAGCATCTTCATCACTCGCCCACCTGTCATATATGGAATGCGCTGAACTGTTCGAGAAAGGAACACCTTCAAAGCTCTGCAGAAAAAAGAGGCATAATATTACTGATATTACTAACCCCTCCACCTTTGCTTTTCCTCATGACTTCAAGAACTTTGATTGTAGCATATAGCCAACTGAGGCTCATCTGGGAAGCTAAGCAGAACCACACCTGGTTAGTACTTAGATAAGGGTCTACCTGGGAATTTCAGGACTGTTGGCTAGACTGGGAAATCAAACAATTTTTTAAGAATCCCAGAAGAAGGAAATGGCACATCATGTCTGTAGCACTATCAAGAAACCTCTGTAGATGCAGTGACTAGGAGTTGATCTTGATCTTGATTCAAACTTTTATCTTTTATTTGGAAGGAAAAGACTGTCCAAGTGGGATTAAAGTGGAGTAGATAAAATCATCACTCTAGAAAAAGGAGATACAATAATGAGGAATATCCAAATATCCATCTTTGGTGGTGGTGGAGTGGATCTAGTATGCATGTTTCTTTGGATGTTTATCACTTTCCTTTCACCAGGTCATTTTAGTGCTATTTCCACAATGCTATGGTACAATCTAAACCCACTGGTTTCTTGTCTATAGATAACCGGGGCTGGCAACTTTCCAGTGGGGGGTTGGCATACTTTGATATCCAAGAGTTACAGTGGGTGGGGTCAGCCTAACTGAAAAAAGGCAGGAAATAAATAAAATAAAATCAGTAAATAAATCAAGGAAGCAAGCAAGTACCACACTTTTCATTTTCCATCAGTTCCTGACTCTACTGCCAACATTCCAGGATGTGATTTTTGCGGGCTCTAAAGACCACAAGGAAAAGGGTTCAGAGGATCATGTTTCCTGAAAGCCATAGGTTGTCCACTTTGATCAGAAGATGTGTGGTATCTGTCCTTCTAGGCTAACCTGTGATATCAGCACCACTGTTCTTGTAGGCTAAACTGTTTTCCCCACTTCCAGCTTTATAGAAGCACCAACTCCAGAAAATTTAACTTAGTGACATGTTCAAAGGTCCATGACCCCAAGCAGTTCTCCACCATGAAATTTGGATGTCTTCACATAGCACAATCAGTTCAAAAATTCCTATAGCTTGCTGTACAATAACAGCTGAGCCAACTTCTTGGAATGACTGTGTATCCCTTTGAAGTGCCCTGGTTTGTGGGCAACTTCATTATTTGCTAGAAATCATTAAGAGATTATTATCTTCTTATTAGTGCTTTGCTTATTTGTCCCTTATCAAAGTTTTCCACAAGAAGGAGTACAGAAGCTCTCAAAATCAATATTTATCAGAGTGCTTTCCCGTGAAAATAGATTTGAGTCATGGTCACTAGTAATCCTCTTCTGCAGCTTAGCCAGCTCAGCCAATGTGCCCAGAACTTGATACCCCAGAAAATTTTGAACCAAAGACATGCCTCTAATGAGAAAATTTTGCAGAATGGCAGTGCTGAATAATCTTGATGCAGCAAAATTCTTAGAAATATATTACAGTTCAGCCTTCCTTCAGGCAAGCATTTTCTGTCATTTTAAAGATCTGTCATTTATTTTCATATAATATTTGTTAGTTCGTAAGCTGCCACAACTTCCTTTCTAGAAATGTCAGCATTCAAGTCTCTTGCTTACTAAACAACCTCTTTACTATAATGCAGAAATGCATAATCTGAGATTCAGGGATCATGCTCCCCAAGAACCCTCCCAATACTTGCTACCAAAGGAAAAAGATACTGTGGCAGGAAGGGGAATTAATCACAGTAACTGTATTTAATGAATTGAATTTATATTTAATCAAAGTTAAATTAAATTTAGTTTTGTCCTGGTTTTCCTGTTTCTTTTTTTCCTGTTTCTATTTTGGGGAGCATAGTCCTTGACTAGGAAAAAGATCTGCACCCCTCTTGTTTTAGAGCAGTTTTTCCCAAGAATTGCTTTCTCATATAGGAAGTTATTTTTTAAACAAGATATGTGTAAGGCAACTTTATAGGTTTGCTCACACATAAAAAGACAGAAGACCAAGCCCTTTGCTGGATTTATTTGATCATAGACTGCAGAAAATGTCTACAGAAAAAGATACTAGTTCATTGCTTAAAAATGTGATGTCTATTATGAGAAAAGGGCCATAATCCATTCCTGTACTTTTGGCCATATACATGTGGATGCGTGCACCTTAAATTTACACAAAAGTGGAAACAGCAAAGTATCCTGTACCTGTGCAGCTTGAGTGTGACTGTTCCATAAACTGTAGCAAATCCGAGGAGACGAACCCACCTTAGCAGAACACAGCGAAAAACACTTGGCTCGAAGTACAAAATGACAACCTATAAAAGAAAAGGACATAGAGGAGATATCAGCTAAATCTAAATTAGGGTGATATAGTATTGGACCACTCTATTTTCCTTTCTTCCTTCTTGGTAAAATTGTGAAATGAGAATGCCTAGGGAGAATGGATCAAACACTGAAAAGAACAGAGAAGTTTTCTCATCAAATCTTGATTTCTCCTTGTTTGGTGCAAAGTTGGGGTAACATGAAACACAATCCAATTGCATGGGTTGTATTAGAATGTATTTTGGTTGGAAATGGCATGTGTTTCCAATCAAAGTACATTTTAGTACAATATATTGACCATAGTTGCATTATCCAGTTCAGATTTAGAGGAGTCGTAGGGTTGAGAAACCAGAAATAGATCCAGACTCTTCAGAGATCCAGATCCCAACCCAGGCCCAGTTTGAATCAGATCATCATCCATCTGTATATGCAGAGCCCGAACTGCAGGCCCTAACTCCCTCTAACCACGGCACCATCATGGTTAGGGGGAGGTTTGGTGAGTTGAGCATTGCCAAAGGGCAAGATTGCAAGGCTGGACTTCAAGGGAGTAGCAGGTCCAATTGTGAGCTGATCATTACCAGCTGAATCCAGGAGAGTGTGGGTTAGTTGGGACATAAGAAAAAAGAATCTCATTGAGCAGGTAGCCTTGTCATTTCCTATTGGAAATACTTATCTTCTTCAACCTACTATGAATCTTGACCTCCTTATGACTTTGCTCTTGCTTGATTCCTTCAACTTAGCTATAATTTTCAGACCACATTTGACTCTGTTTGCTTACTCCTCTTTGGTGGACTGACTTTTGCACAACCTACTTGAGACTGCTTGTATTTAACACCCCTGAATAACTTACACGAGGAGTATGCTGCAGAACCATATTTACTTCTTTTGTCACAGAAATTTGTATTTGTACAAACTTCTACAGAGAGAGCTTTGACTGAGATATGTACCTAGTTTCTAGTCCAGTTCAGCAGCCCTACCAAATAAGTATCTTTGCAAAGAGAGTCTGAAACTACACATTCCAAATTGTGGTGGGCAAATCTGTCCATTTTTATGAAGCATTTGCATTTTATCTGTTTTTTTTTTATTTGATTTTTTTTAAAGTTTGCAGTAACATCTGTGGCTTGCATTCCTGTTCCTTCACACATATACAATTTGGCCTAGCTGATACAGTAAACAACTTTGCGAACAATTTCCATGATGTAATACATTATTATATTAATTGATTTTGCAGACAATTTTTATATTTCCCTAATGCAACAACTTTTTTCATGTATTTTTACACAGTTACCCCTAATACTCTAGTTTATTATTTGGTGACCTATCCTATATAATTTGAAGCATTGCAAATTTTGAAGGACAGCTGACTTTTAGATTCTGAATTGTTTTGAAAAGGAAAAATATGATAAGTTTACATTTGAATACAAACCAAACTCATTTTCCCTTCATTTCTTCTAGGCACTGAGATGTGGGGCATTACAGGGCCTCGTTGGATAAAAGGACTACAGCAAATGCTTTTAGCTGTACCCTGAAGCAAATAAATCAAAATAATCTTCATGCTGAATGGAAATACCAAGAAGTTTCTTTTCATCTTTCTGTTAGCAGCACTGAGGTGATGGTAGCAGGCTAGTGGCAGAAAAAATGGCTGGTCTTTTTCATACTGCTTGCTACAACAAAGTTTGAGAGAAAGCATTTTTGGAAGGAATAACCTGCAACAGACAGTGGCATGACTGACCATGTACTACTTTGAGCTAAACCATCCCCTTGTTTGGCTTTTATTAATTCCTATATGTAGGCATGTTCTCTCTCCAATATTCTACTCATTTTGGAAAACACCTACATAAGTGGCACTGAGTTTTGATATTGACATTGGGCACTTGGTTGGGTTTGGTATAATCTTATTCAATATTTTGCATTTTCTTCTTATCGTTTAGGAGAAGGCCTTTTTCTGTGTTACTGTTTGCCTCACTTGAAATAATAAAGTTGGAACGATCATTATTTTCTATTGATTCTTCATCTTATTGTTTCTTTCACTTTTCACTTTAACTTGTATATTTTATAGAACATCCATTCATTTATATAGCATCAATTCATGTTTACTTATTGTTTTATTGCTTTCAATTTTACAATAAGCTACGTTGAACTTTTAATGGGAAGTGGTGAGATCAATAAATAAATGGATATAATTAATAAATAAGTAAGAATCTAAGCATCATGAGCAGTTTTCTTCGTATCTTGCTTTATCACCATCACAGCCAGATGAAGTTTGCATAAGGAAGAATATCCAAACTGATCTTAATGCTGAGAGCTGCACTTTCCACTCTGAACTCAATGTTGCTTTTCGCTATAACTCTAGAAATCCAAGAAGAAAGAATGTAAAACAGCAGTTGCTTCCATTCAGCTGAAACTGACTCTATGATGATGCTTAATAAAGGAATAAAAGGCCACTGTGTATAATACAAAACACACATTCATGTTGATATCTAGGCAATAGCAATAAACACATTTGCTATGGTCCAATAAGTGCTTCAGTGCCTACTTAAATAAAAATCAATGTTTTAATAAACGATCTTAAAGGCAGGTTTCTAGCCATTTTTAAGTATTTATTTATTTATTACACAATATATTGGCCACCCGACTCCCAACGTCTCTGGGCAGCTTATAATTTAAGAAACAAAACATGACAAAAGACAAAATGAAATATGAACAGCCCCCAAAACAACATATAACCAAAGAAAACCCATCTAGCACGCTGCCCTAGAGCCTGGGAGAACAGCCAGATCTTTCATTGCTTTCTGAACGTCATCAGGGTGGGAGCCATCCGGATCTCTGGGGGTAAATCATCCCAGCAGGTAGCTGCCATAACAGAGTATTGCTTCCCTCAAATTTGAATGTTCAGAATACCTGTCCTTTGTTTTCCTGGTAGAATTGCCAAAGAGCTTGAAATGGAATTAAACCTGAACTGATAGCCTGAAATTAAACTCATGGAAGGCCATGCTCTTCAAGGGATTATGGGTATTAGTCCAACACATCTGGAAGACTCCAAGATGGGAAAGGCTGACTTAGTGTATTTGCCCTGGAACAGAACAATAAATAGGAGGAGCTTATGGTATAAGAGCCTTTAGATAGGATTCTAAATTTACTTGAGTTGGAAACAGAACTGTATGAAGATTGTGTTTCCACCCAGAGAAGTTTTCCACCGAGAGAAAATGGAGGAAGGCAGTTTTATTTCCATACATTTCTCTGAGGGAGAAGACATATTCCACCAGTTTCTGACTGGCTGGGCTCACTCATAGCACTGACAACAAAAATAGCACAACTTCTGGCTTCAAAGGACCTTTCCTCCAGTTGTTGTAGCAAGAGTGGTAAGTGTGGTCTCTGGCCACCATTTTGCAGCCCTATAAAGTCCTGGACTTAATTTGTCCTGGGGCATTTGGCAGTAAAAATAGTGGAGGTTACATCTAAAATATTATGAAAACAACAGCCAGCATTTTTATCCCCCAGATAAGCTGGTTGGTTATCTGAAGGCATTATAATTGTTCAAATAATATTAAAGCTTACGTCAGATGTGTAAAGTTAATTACAGGAGAGTCAACTGTGGGAGTGAGGGGAAAATCAAAGTGTGGAACTCTTAATTACTTTTCTAGCTGTTCTGAGGAACAGGTATTAAAGGGAAAGTGTCCTTAAATGTCATCCTCAGCTAATAAGTATCACAATAATTAATGGTTGTTGAAGCAAAGTTGCTTAAGCTCATTCTTTTAAATTCTAAAGACAGCCAGTGGATTAGATTTTCAAAAGCATCCTGGTGATCCTGCAGCCCCCATTCCAACTGGCATTCATTTTAATTGGGGCTAATGTATTTATGTTCCTGGAACACTGATCCTAAACAAATCATGGCAAGTTGCATGGGTTACACTGGGACACTGCATACCACTTTGATCCAGTATTTGTACAGGGATGATATTTAGATCAGTCTAAAACTACCTGTTTCCATAGTGTTTAATTTTTCAGTTTATTAAAATAATAACTGAAAATGTATATTTCCTATTGTACTACCTACATACACTTTTCTGCACAACCTGCCTGACCACCCCAACAGATTAAGTTGTTCTATTTCTACCGAGATATGCTTTTTCTATGCAGCTTTCTGTTATATGTTATTTAAGTACAACATGGCCTTAACAACCTTTATTTACCCAACATAGCCAAATATGCTTTAGAGTTTTATACAATTTTCCAAATGTATGTTAACTTCAACTAACTTGTTTTGTCTTTCATACTGCAGTGGTCATCTCTGGTAGATCACTTTGATGTAATGCATTGGTTCCCAAACTGGTAATTCACAGGAATATTTTGGCAAATGGTGCAGGTGTAAATAAATAAATAATAAAATGGCTAGAATCTCAAAAGATCACAATTTTCATTTTTAAAAAATGTAGTTCATCTTTCTTTAATTTGGGGGCTCTGCAGATACCAACTGGGTGGTTCAAAGTGTGTCATAAAGCTCATATACAATTCACATCAACCCCTAGTTTATGCAATAATCCTCAAAAGCTCTAAATAGGAGATGTAATGGCTTACATAAGGAAAAAGTAGGAAACTACTGAGGTTTCAGATTTTTTGTGCATTATACAATTCAGTGAGCTACATCTCAGCCTGTAGATGCATCCATTCAAGAATGGACATTTTTGTTTCTCTGCACCACTTTTTTCAAGGTGTATAGACTCAGTTACAGTGGTGATGAGGGCATCATTGGAAGACCTGGAAGACCAGGTTAGAGACAGATTGTCATGGAGGAAATCTATCTATACAGTCTCTAAGAATTGACTACAACAAGAGCTGACAACAACTGGTTGCACTGTTAATTTTTATGTAATTATTATGATAATTCTAAGCTGCCTATATGTATAATTGCAATTGTTTAAATGGTTTTAATGATTGTGAAATTGTTCGCCGCCCAGAGTCACTTAAATTGAGATGGGTGGCTATAGAAATTGAATAAATAAATAAAAATAAATAAACAATCAATCAAAAAAGAAAGCAACTCTGAACATGAAATAAAGCTGCCAAGCATTGGAGTCCTGATATCCATAAGATATCACTGGATTGAGAAGTGTATTTATAGTACATGGGTTAGGTGCTTCAAAAAATTCCAGCTAACCATTCACTGGCCTTACATGTTCATGAAAAATACCAACTGATGCATGTAAAGCTTGAGTCTTATTTGCAGTCTGTATATGCTCAAATGTAAGGGGCCTACATTCCCTAGGAGGGTATAGGTTGCAAGCCCACTTGACCTGCAGTTCAACATATCTACAGAGTACTATGTAGGACAAAGTGGCATTGTGCAAACTGAAACAACTGGGAACAGGCAGCAAGAAAAAAATGAATATAAAATGTTTTGCATGTAAATTTCATTATAGATATACCAGCAAGGCTTTACAGATTGACGCATAAGCCTTAGATGACAAGAGCAAATGCTTATTTCAACCAAAAGGATGAAAACAAAGTCGTCTAATAGAAAAGTGTAGCATCAGCACATTTGAATGTGATCATACTTGAACAGATCTGTGTAAATTTCCTCCTTCCTCCCAGATTTTTCCTAATACAAATTTATAGTCAAAGATGCCTTTCCAACTATATTAGTCTAATGTAAAAGTTTGTCTAGAATTGCCATCTTTTAGATATTATAAAATCCTTTCTTGGTGACACATGAAGAAGGAAAGAATTGGTATTTGGCAGCTCAATCGGTCCATAATTCTGAACCTTTCTACTTTGCAGGACAATCTTAACCCACAAATGGCTGCCTTTAATGGTTTATGGTGCACCAGAAAAGAACTTGAAGAAATGTCTTCCAGATATAGAGATCCCACCCTGAAGTGTTCTGGAGGCAGGAAAGTGGACTGGCAATTTTAGTAGTATATACATTTATCTGCAACCATAGGTTTCAGCAAAATTTGTATAAAACTACAACAATCCATATCAGTTCACTACATCCCCTCTAATATTAACAGCACTATTTGTCAACATCTGCTTTTGTATCTTCCTTGCAGTCATTGCAAACAATGCAACTTGTTTTGTTACATGTTCATCTACATCAGTCAACAGAAAATAGATTTTTTTCTTCTAAACTAGACTGATTCAGTTGGATTAACAAAGACACAATGAATCTAGCTCCAGGTTCCTGATATAATTTGCAGTGTAATAAGTAATGGATCCGATCTTCCACCTGTGAATTATTACAAATGCATAAACAGTGTGTAGTTGGTAATCCTTCATATCTTCCGCCCAAATAGGCTGTTGGCATTGTTTGAAAACGTTGTTCTGTGAAAGCTTGTCTCAGGCAATGGGATATAAGAGACTGTAAATAATATGACATTCCTTGTCCATCTTTAAAAGATCAATACCACTTGGCCAACTTAAGCTTACATACCTGCTCTCTATTTTGTCTAAAATCTTTAAAAAATAAGTAGTCCCTCAATAGTGTGTGATAATTTATGTCATTCAACAGTACCTGATCTATTACTGTTAAATTGTTTGTGGAGGCATTGTTTTGCCAAATAAATATTGGGCATGAGGACTAATTTCCTATAATATAAGATTAATGCTTTTGTGGACTGGCAATTACAAGCATCTCTATCCCTCCCCACCAAGCATCTCCCCCCCCTCCCAAGACCTTACCTTTGCTAATCTGGAGCTGGTTCAGCTAACCCCTGTCCCTTTTGTTTTTAATAGGATGATACCAAAAGATGAAGGTCCTCAGGATTAAAAAGTCCAATGAAATTGTCACCCACCTCCCACACCAACTGGAATAAGACAAAAGAAAACAATATTGGTGTGAGGTGATTCCTTCAAGGAAAGATATTCCAGTCCTGGAATGTCATAGCCAAAATCTCTACTTATATTCTTCCCTTTGATAGACCCCTAAGAAAAAGCATCAACAAACATCAGAAAGTGTGACCTGGGGCCAGATGTTGCTACCAGCATCCCTTTTGTGGTCCCCAGAGATACCCGTATAACCTCTAAAGACACCTGAAACCTTCTCCCAAAATGGCTCCTGATTTGCCCTACTTTTGGAGTGCAGCCCTCAAGCCAACAGAAACTGCAGATCCCCACCCATAGTTTTTCCCCAGAATTTTGATATGTCACGAACTGTCTATGAGTTACATCTCCATCCTCTGCAATTTAGCAGCAATTCCCTTTGTTTGTCATCTTGTTTATACGCCACTCAGAACCATATGATTCTCAGAACCATACGATGCTAGAAATAAGCTAAGGTGTTTAGTGACATCTTTCATTTACATGTTCCAGAAAAGCCATCTGTTCTTTAAAAGTAGGTGTTCCAACCAAAACAACTAAGTATCTTTCTTTTCCTGCTTTGTTTCACAGTGTACCCACATACAACAAAAATAACCTTTTTTCCCCCCTGCAAATCAGTTCACTCTATATGCTGCTTAATTTCAGAAAGAAAAAATGCAGACAGTTTTTGTGCTTTATAATAAAGGCAGGGAGGGCTACAGATAATTTCAGCTTAGCTTATATATACATTTCCTTGATATTCCTTGAATATATTTAGGCATCACAATAAATTAGGATTTACCAGGACTAGAAAGAGCCTAAAATCTTATCAGGCTCTTATCCTCCCATTTAAGAGCATAAAAATAAATAAATCATACTAAGGGCCTTCTTAGATCAGCATTTTGTTTCTTACAGTGGCCAATTACATGCTTCTGGGATGCTCACAAGCAGGTAATGGAGACATATTCCCGTCCCACAATTGTTCTCCTGCAACTAATATATGCGGACACACTGCTCCCACCCTGAAGATAACATTGAGTCTTCAGGCCACTGTTGATAGACCTGTCCTCCATGAATTTATCCAATCCCTTTTTGAAGTCCTCCAAGGTAATGGCCATCAGCACATTGTGTAGTAATGAATTCTATAAGTTAATTACAGGTTTTATGAACAAGTACTTTTGTCTGCCCTAAATCCCCTTCCAATCAGTTTAATTTTGAGAGAGAGAGAAAGAGAGAGAGATCTCCCTGTCCACTTTCTCTGTACCATGCATGATTTTATACAACATGATTATGTACCCCTCTCTTGCCTTTTTTCCAAGCTAAAGAGTTCCAAATGTTCTAGCCTTTTCTCACAAGAAAGAGGCCCTGGGTAATTTAGGTTGCTCTCTTTCGCCCTTGTTCCAGATCTATTAGAGCTTTTTTCAAATGTGGCAACCAGAATTGTATCCAGTGCTCCAGATGCAGACGCACCACAGAATTGACTAAGGGCTTTACAGTGTTGGCCATTTTATTTTCAATACCTTCCTAATGATCTCTAGCATGAAATTGCTTTTTTCACAGCTGTTGCACAGAGAGTTGACATCTTTATAGAGCTCTCCATTTTCCACATTCCCTTTTCTGGAACAATCATGATAAGATTGGAAACTTGGATTTTTATTTTTGATTAAGCATAATTTACTGTTATACTGAACTACAAATGTGGTTAATTTTAACTATTATTTACTGTAAGTAATCAACTTTATAATATGTCAATCAGTGATTAATCTTAAATGGTAGCAAAAACATCAAAATGCCTATGCTGAAGAAGAAGATGGGACAAAGAAAGTCCAAGTCCAGGGGGAAGAAAAGTTCATTCCTGTTATGAGAAACCTTTATTTAATTCCAGATGTTCCCATTTTTCCCAAAGAAGGACAAGTATTGGGTCAGATGTATAGCTAAAGGTCCTGCCTTTTACCCTTTAAGAATAGAATATAAAAGAGGAAGCAGTAAAATGCTATGAAAATAAATTCAGCTTATTTTTGCTTTAACTGTTTTATTTTGCTTTCCAATGGATTGTCATCTGCCATAACACCCTCTGGGGCTATGCTATAAATATTTTAAATAAATAAATGAAATAATAGCACAACTCACCGGAAAATAAAGAAGCAGTGATCCAAACAGGATAGTCTCCAACAGAATAAGTCCTGATGCCCTGATGCTCTAGAACAAAGCAAGCAAACACAAGAATTTAAAGCTTTAATCTCTCTACTTACATTAGACAAATCCAGAAGTCTATAATCCAGATATTATACTCAGAAAATCTTATATATTTTATCATTTTTAGTACCAATCCAGCAATCCAATTTGCATTTCAGCTAATCCAGACAGTGAATATTGAGTTACAAACTACTTTCATTCACACTAGGTTTGCTTATAACTAGATTCCTCATCTTGGGATTTATTTCCTCTTTAATTTGTTTATGGTTGTAGCAATAACTACACTAATATCATGGCAATAAAATCCAGCATAAATTGATGGATTCCATTTTAAGTAGTTTTTTAATTAATGCTCAGAGTGTACTCAGACAGACATCACATCTATAATGTGATGTGATGCAGAAGCAATAGTTTCTTCCAAAACGATTCAAAGTCAATGTGGATTATACATTCCCTATTGCCTGAATTTCTGTAATGAACATCAATGTCCTAGAAGAAATGGCAGTTGTTGTTTTTCCAGGACATATCCCACTCTTTTGATTAGGAATTATAATGCTACAATATATTTTAGATATATCCCTGCAATTTGCACTGCAGATATGCTTGAGTTTCAGTTCTCACTTTCCATGTCAACTTGCATATCTTCTGATCATTTTAATCCTAAATGCTACACATTAATTATCTCATTAACATTTGGGGGCAATTAAGGATTCTTAATTGACATGACAGAACGTGCTGGTTTTACCCAGAACTTTTAAAGCGACAACATGATTACCTTTCTATTGTTTCAACATCTCACTACACTAATCATATAAGTAACACATTAACAACTGGACAGTAAATGCAACTGGACATTTACATCAAACTACTGTAGGAGGCCATCTGGAACTTAGGAAAGGAAGCTATCCGGATTCGGATGACACCCAGCTCTCCTGCTCCTTATCTTGTAAGTGCAAGGAAGCAACCAATATCCTTGACTATTGTGCAATTTCAATAATGGGCTGGATGGGGGAGGGAAAAAAGGCTGAAAGTAAATCCAGACAAGTTGGAGGTGCTGTTGGTAAGGAAAAGCTGGCCCTTGGGATTAAGGTGAGTTTTGCTCAGCATGGAAATATATTCTCCCATAAGGAGCATGTTTGCAGTTTGGAGTGATTCTTGATCTACACCTGTCACTAAATTGGCAAGAAGCAGCGGTAGCAAGGAGTGTGTCTGCACAATTACAATTAGTGTACCACACTATTACTACTTCCTGCCAGCCAGCAACAGTTATCCAGCCCTGGATTAACCATTAAGCAAAGTAAGCACCACCGAGTTCTTACCCCTAACTACCCTGCCCTCAACTCTTTCACCACCACACTTGACTTCAGTTGATTTTTTAAATAATTGTCCTTCTTTGCCGTATTCAACTTTAATCTGCATTGTTAAAAAATGTTTTCTTTGGCATGGTGAGTGACTAAACTTTGGTTTGAAGATGTCATCAGATACCACATTTCTTTCCATTTCATGGTGTGAGAGTTTCACTTCCTTCGAGGGGCGCCATTGTTGCGCTGTGCTTGGGGCATCCGTTGGCCTTAATCTGGCCCTGCAGTTATCTATGTCTTAGTTACAACCTGCCTTGACTACCTCAAGGAGGGGTACATGGGGCTATGCTTGAAAAGTGCCAGGAAGCGGCAGTTGCTGTAAAATGCAATGGCTACCCAGTTGAACAGTGAAAGGTACAGAAATGATGCTTGCACTGAAAGATCTAAACTGGCTTCCAGTTGCCTCCTGGGGTGGGTATTACCTTTCAAACCTTTAATGGCTTGTGGTCTGACGGTCTATGGAACTGCTTCTCCCACTAGGAACCTCCCCAGCTATTTAGATCAGCAGAAAAAGCCCTTCTGAAGACCCCCTGATGCCAGGAGGCTGCCTATCTGGAACATGGAAAAGGGTCTTCTCCTGTGTGGCTCCCAGACCATAGAATGTACTCTTTAGGGGAGTACCCTTAGCCCCCACTTTCCCAATATTCAGGAAGATGTTAAAACACATACTTTCTGCCAATTTTTTCCTGGTTATTTTTTTCAATGTTTAATTTTAATTCTGATTTATCAATTTTGTTTTAGTCTATGTTTTGTATTTTAAATCACTGTAAGCTGCCTCAATTGTTGAAAAAACAGAAAGGCAGGGTAGAAATCTAATAATCAAACAGATAAATAAGTCCACTGGACTATGAATCATTTCAGAACATAGTTAGGTAAACTTTATTACAGTCTTTGACCAGCATATCATAACATAGAGTTTGGTTGGACCTTCACAATCAATATAATTGAATGTCCTTGCACAAACGTTAGGTAGAGAATAAATATTAATATTGATATTACTGTATGTAACATTCATTGCAGCGAAACAACCTCCACAGAGGTGCAGCAGCCCCACGAGCAAAGATGCTCTCGAGCCAGAAGAAACTATTAACCCAAATAACGTTTGTTTGGTTAACAGCAGTTACCATATGCCCAGGGTTTAGTCACTTACAAGTGAGGGGCTATTTCACACCACAGCATCCTGAGTTTTAGAACCATTTTGGAGCAGCCATCCATTTTTTCATAGCAATGATTTTGAGCAATGAAGTATGTCCAAAGGGTGCTGCCCTAATGCAGGTACTGCAGTGATAAATGTAGGTCTATTTTCAATAACTGATTTCCTTGCTTTATTGAAAAATCATCATGAATAAGCTAAATGGGGAGGTTGCTTTAGGATGTACAGTTCCCTCTCTGGCATCTCCTTCAATTGTTTTCACCATTTTGGCTTGCAGAAGTGAGTAACTTGCAATTCACAGGTACTGGCGTTTTGAGGGATGGCAAGACTGTTTCTATGGCTTCTCTTGTGCTGCCTTTCTCCTATGTAATCAGGGCAATCAGCACTGACTAATTCAGTATAGAAAGCAGTGGCGGTGGTGGGGGAAATAGAAACGGAATGGGTTGATGCTCCCCAAGGGTTATCCACTCTTGTTATTTCTGCTGGGACTGCTTAACAGCTTCTTGCGCTAGGAAGAAATCTGCATTTCTTCCACCCAGGAGAATCATTAAATATATCTTTGTCGAAATGCCGCAGCTGTCTTTGGGCATTGCCATTTCCCAAAGGCTGACAAACCAAGCAGCTTCGTCGGTGTAATGAAGCTTGTCAGAATTGTCAAAATATTTCCATGTTGCCTTGACAAATAGTTACACATGTGCTAGAAGAAGACCATGAAGGGATGTGCATGTACCATACCTATAGCAAGACAGGGACAGATTGGCATAAATACTTTTAATGGTTCAAATGTATATATTGGTATGGAAAATCAGTGGTGGTGAGATTGACTTCAAACTGTACAGAGCCAAGGAGATGACCTTGGAGAAGCAAGGCAACAGATGAAAAAAACATAGCATGTTTTAAGCTTGGGACACAGAGAAAGTGTGAGAAAGAGGACAATAATCACTCCTCTCTAATTCACTAAAGCAGTGTTTCTCAACCTTGGCAAGTTTAGGACGTGTGGACTTCAACTTCCCCCTGGCTGGGGAATTCTGGGAGTTGAAGTCCACATGTCTTAAACTTGCCAAGGATGAGAAACACTATCCTAGAGTATAAAAGGGAGGGAGGATGGAAAAACATAGTCAGGCTTTCAAGATTCTGTCACTAGAGTATAAATAAAGTATAATTCTAGCTAGAGTTGTGGAGTCTGTTTCCTGACCTGGACTTCCTCAAAGGGCTGACACAATCCCATTCTAAATGGTAGTAGGCAATGCTCTTATTATAATAGTTTGTGCCTTTCAGAAGTCAGACGGCAAGGAAGAAAAAGCAGTGAAAATGGAACTATATAGCCTGGTTTATATAAATCTGGTTGCCAGATATGATTTGCCTTTAATAATTTTGCAGCAAGGACATCCATGGGTGGAGGGTGGGTTGTCAAAGGAGTCAAGATGGCAGACACAACCACACGATCAATGCTGCCATTCTGGCTTCCCCCTCTCCCAAAGATGTCCCTGCTCTGCAGGACCTTTGCAGATCATCTATCAAATTTGTGGGCAGAAAAATTGGATGGATGAATTCCCTGAATTTCTTCAAGGAAAGGAGAAATTCTCTGATTATTTCTCAAGAGGAGGACTCTCTCTAGGGCTGGCTGTAGAAATGCTACCAAGAACTTATCTTTTTGGATTTAACTGAAGTGTTAGCAGCCAGAGCAGCTCAAGACAGCTGGAGAAATATTTTCATACTGCAATTACACACACGCCTTAGCTACTTGTAATTGAGTAAGTGCAATGCCACTATGCTCTATCTGTGAGAATTTCTCTGAAGTTCTCTTCTTCTTAGAAGTAACTTCTAAACCTAGTCTTAAGTTCTATGAAAATTGGTACACTCAAGAATCAACATATTAACTTTGAAGAAGATAGATACTTAGCTCAAAAACAGAAAGAAAATGAAGTGTGAGACAGCAAATAAAAACCACAGTAAACCCAATAATTATAAACTGGTGTGATCAAGGTGTGACATATTTTACAAATAGTAAAACAAAACTTAACCACATTGAGGGAAATAAGATCACATTGTTCAGATAAAAGCAAATGTAAATAAAATGGATTTGGGTGGCATGTAAACCTGAGGAGATGGGGTATTATTAACTGCAACCAGGCATTTCTCTAATAGGAGCATTATAAAAGAATGTGGATTAGTGTTTCAGGGACTCCTTCATCCCAGAGGCAAAGTCTTTGTTTAAATGGAATGCCCTTTAGTTTCTCCTCAAGAAAGTCTGTTGGGAGGGCATTAAATCTTGCCAGAGTTAGGGCTCGTCTGAATTTGAGAACTGTCATTTGGCTTAGACATCTAGCCTGGCTTGAAAAAGTGGTGAATGACTGCCCAAGAACACTTGGGTGGATATGGCACCCAGTTCTAATTGGGCTTCCAAATCCTTGAAATGCAGTTTAAGGACTGTCTCTACAGATTTATACCCCATCATCAGGACGGTATTAAGTGAGAATGCATAGCACTTCAGCTTCTCATACAATGTCCTACCCCAGCATAAAACAAAGTCA
Source organism: Liasis olivaceus (assembly GCA_030867105.1). Classification (NCBI taxonomy): domain Eukaryota; kingdom Metazoa; phylum Chordata; class Lepidosauria; order Squamata; family Pythonidae; genus Liasis; species Liasis olivaceus. The sequence goes on from CM061351.1 coordinate 17,692,380, forward strand.
TCGCTTCAGATGAGGGGTGTTAACTCTATTGATTTCTATTGATGAAATCAAACTCTATTGATTTCAATATCTATTGTGTCCAAGGAACCATTTCCTAGGACTATATTCTCTGTAAAGCAGGGATAACAATGGAAGCTCCTGTGAGACAATTGTCAGCTGTCAGTCTATGACAATAGACCAGTATTCTGATGTTCATCTCCTTGAAAATGTCTGGTAAAAGCCTGGTTCAGATTATAGAAATGCCTAAACAATACCAAAAGGAAGAGTTTGAATCTGTTTTTGTACTGAAAAAGGGATGCAAAAATGAATAGCAGCAATACTGCCGCCCAGAGTCACACTGTTCGAGTTGGGCAGCCTTATAAATCTGAAAAATAAATAAACGCCTCCATTTTCAGCTGAAGGCCTTTCTTTTAAGATTGACCTTGGATTCTATAAATGGCTCAATAAAAGGCATTTACAGAGGAAGATCTAAAGTGGCAGGCAGAGGAAGGATTCAGAAGCCCTTATTTCACTCTCATCCTGCATATAGAAATGGGGTTCACATATTACATTAAGCCACAGGGTTTGTTTAACCAGGGTTTAATGAGTAAAACTAAACTAATGGCCACTAGACTAGACCAAATCTATAAAATCAATTCAACGTTTCAGTATTATGTGAATCTAGACAGCTAATCCTTCTTTATACATAGCTTAGCCCACTTCTTAGTAAACATCAGAAGCCAATCCTGAGTCAGAAAAGCAACACAAAAGGGAAAGGAAGATGAACAGAAAGAGAGAAGTTGCAATCTGATTGTCATGGGTTAACTTGCTCATAAAGATGTGGAATCACGGTATAAATTTTCGCAGACAGTGCTTGATTTGGTTGATTTTATTTACTGAAATGATATGAGCTGTGCTTGAGCTAACAAGCTTTCAAGACAGTTTAGAGAGTAACAATAAATAAAAGAAAGGACAAAACTATAAATAACAATGAGGATAAAGCAAACAGAGGAATAAAATACAACAATAAAATAGCAATAAAAACATTCAGATTTTTTTTAAAAAAAAGAAAACCCCACTAGTTGACATGCATGAAAAGCTCAGTCAAATAAAAAGACTGGCAAAGGACATTTGATTTAGTTTTAGGCATCTCACTGGGAAGGTAATTTCAGAGATGGGTCACTGTAAGGGCCATTTGTTCTCTTACCACTTATTTAACTTCAGAAGGAAGATTGATCCAAAATTAGACCTCCAAAGTCTGGAGACAACTCATTGGAACCATTCTCTGAATGGTGCTGGCACTGACAAGACACAATAGTTGGTCCTGGTCACATATGTGATTTAACCCCTTATACAAAGTGTGAAGTTACTTTGGCCTCTGGTGATAATTCTGGATTCCTAAGCATTGCCACTGTTAAAGTTTTCCCAAGGTATATTTGGATAAGAAACTCGGTAGAGTCTGACATTCTTCTTTAGCATACATGGGTCTACAGTCAAGATGGCAACCACAATGATGTGATTGAAGTTCCGCTTTTTTTTTTGTATTTCGCATGTGGGACACACTGAAAAACAACAACAACAGGTGGAGCTTCAACTGCATCATGGTGGCTGCCATCTTGACGTTTTTGACCGTGCTCTGTGGACACCCCTGCTAGTACAGATCCAAACCATCTTCAGCTGGTTATTGAAAACCAGGAAAGCAGGGTTAGGAAACTTATGGTTCAGACCTTGCTGAACTATAGCCCCCCTCATCATCCTAGGTGGGCTGCTGGGAAATGTAATTCAGTAACACATCTGGATAGCCATGAATTCTCCAGTCCTGAGCTAAACTCCGTGGGAGTTGCTTTCCTTTTGTATTTTCTGTCTTCAGATAATAGAATTTATTGCTCAGCTTTGTGACTGCAGAATTATGTTATAAAGATTAATACATATTGTCAACTGATTCAAGATATTGTTCACAAGGTGTAGTGATGACCTAATCTAAATAGCAAAAACACGATCAAGAGCCAACTGACAAGTAATTAAATAGGAATGTTTCACTTTTTTTTAACAGAAGTGTCAATAACTGAGGTTAATATCTAAACAAGCTGGGATATGACTCCATAGCAAAGGCAGAGTGATTTCAAAAGGAACAAACCACTTAATCCAAATCTCTGTGTCAAACCTTGAGCAAAATGACATTAAGTCTGCACATAATTATCTAAATGCCCTTGTCATTCAATTCTATTCAGTAGTTTGATTCAGATTCTGACATATTTACAACAGACCCATTAAAATAAATGAGATGTTACTTATGAAGAACTTAAGGCTGAATTATTTAAATGGCAAAAATGAATCCAATTAAAGTTTATAAGTAAAATGAATTCAGAACTGGTGTTTAGATACAAGCTTTGGAGACTCATGGAATCATAGAAAGTGCCCTTAGGCCATTGAGTCACACCCCTTGCACAGTGCAGGAATCCCGATTAACGTATTCATGACAGAGGGTTGTCTAGCTTCTCCTTGAACATCTTCAGTGAAGGAGAAACTACTATTCATTTGGGTAACTGGTTCTACTAACATTCAGTCTGGAGCTGCCTTCTTTTAACTTATATCCATTACTCCGTGGAAGGTGATCTTGGATCCAGTGTTTCCAGAGAGAGCTTGGTGGCTTGCAGCATACTTTATCAGTTAAGAGTTATGTATCCATTACAACCTTTTGATTGAGATAGACCTATTACACAAGTTGTCTCCTAGCTGGATGACTCCAAGGTTTAATATGTGTGGTTGCAATTGAAAATAGTTCTGGGAACTACTGTTAGTCCAATGATAGGCAGCAAAACTATTGATTGGGGCAGGCTAATAAAGGCATGGTAGGTTACTACTTTCTTATCTCTACAGGCCACCATTCAAACTACTGATTTTCAGTCTTTAAAGCCATGAATGTCTTGGCACTGAGATATTTGCTTAGATATCCCCTATCACATTAGAGAAAGAGATGCTTCTATTACTACCTTAGAGCAGAATACAAAATAAAAATACAATCAATAGAAAGCATAAATGAACACAATTATGTCCATACGCCCTTCAATTATGTCCATGTGATACTGGTGATGTAGAATCTACTGCTCATGTACTGCTGGTTTTATAAGGACATTACAGTCCATTTTATTTCCCCTCATTTGATAGACTATTCAGACTGTACTGATTTATTTTACACTCCACTCCTCTTATCAGATCAGAGTGTATCTCTCTGAACGTTGCCAAATTTCTTTATGCTGCTACTAAAATCAGATGAGAGGTGATGGTTCCTCCAGCTTCATAATTATGGGAATTTTAGATTTAAAGCTTTCTTCTCCAGTTATATATCTTAGGTTTAACCATCAGTTTATACCTAGAAATATAGATTTAATGGGAATTACAGAGTTATAGTATTAGTACTAACAACAATAGTTATTTTAGTCTTAAGAGTTATAGTATTAGCAGAAATAAAGATTTTGACTTATTTGTTATCTTACTGAACTCATATTTAAGCCCAATGTTCCTGATTTTGGCTGCTTTATTCTAATCAAATCGTTGGGTTGATTGTGTAATGCTATGCTGCTCAATAACCAAAATAAAGATTTTGATTTGATTTGATTTGATTTGATTTGATTTGATTTGATTTGAAGATGATGATGATGATGATGATGATGATGATGATGATGATGATGATGATGATGGAGTCAATATACCTAGGTTTCCAAAATCTTAACTCTAAGATTCACGTAACTAATTCAAATCAGTCTTATAAAAATCTGCTAAGTCCTCATAACTACAAAACAAAATTTTGCAACTAAAATTGTAACACAAGAGTCTTTGCCTACTACCAAATATTGAATATAACATTTGCCTGGGTGGCCTGGAAACAAAATTCAGAAAGGCTGCATTGACCTTGTTAAAGAATTGGAATAAAATCCACACTATCTTGCCTGATTCACATAGGACAACCTATTTGCCCTCTGGAAATGCCCCGGGAAAGCATTAAAGTGAGCCCTAAAAACTGCCTATCAATACTTGGATAAATAAATGAATTCAAGCAAGCTGTTGGAAAGCATTTATAGGAGTTTGTGAAATGTCTCCTACCATATTTACTTACCCAGGCAGAAAAGTCATAACAAAGTCTCTTTACTGAATGCCTTTAACAAACGAAGCCACGTGAGTGGCTAAAAGCTGCAGAGTTTTTTCTTGCACTGTGGTTCTCAAACATTTTGGTCTCAGGACCCCTTTACATTCTTAAAAACCATTGAGGACCTCAAAGAGCTTTAGTTTATGTGGGTTATAGCTATCAATATTTGCTTTATTAGAAATTAAAACTAAGAATATTAAAATATTAAAATATTCTTTAAATATTAATATATTTATTTGACTCCATGGAACCCCTGAAAGGGTCTCTGGAACCCCCAGGGATTCCCCAGGCTAAGGTTGAAAACCGCTGTTCTAACACAAGCTTATCAAGGGCCACATAAAGATCTTTTACTTTTTTCAGATATCTTAGACATTTCATTCAGCACTTTCAGGCTTTGTACTTTGTTAGGCAACCCTGTGACCCATTGGGTCATCCTTTGAGAGAAAGGGAGTGCAGTCTGATGTGACCAGGATGAACATTAAATTTTAGGCTGACCATATATTTTTTTTACCCCAATGCTGGATGGTCCCATGATCATCTAAGAAGAGTATATATCATAAATAGAAAAATAATTGTAGGCCAAACGAACTTCAATAATAAGTCAATATTTACTTATCTAAACAGATGGTCAGAATGACCATGGGCGGGCAAAAAAGCAGTGGGAGTGGGGACGACTTCTGACTTCCTGCCGGTTTCCCCATTGACTTTGCTTGTGGGAAGCTGGCAGGGAGCATCGGAAATCACAATCACGTGACTGCGAGGACACTGCAACGGCCACAACTTTGGAAATAAAACTGGTCTGAACATCATGGAAATTTCAATTCCACAGGAGTAAAGATTTTGGATTTTGAATGCATGCTTTAAGTTAGTGGATTTTGGGTACCTTGGTTCAAAAATGGTTGCAGTATAATGTTTGGGCTAACTTGAGGGTATAAACAGACAAACAGATAAACACAATGAGAGTTTTAGTAGTATGTAGATTTATCTTCTACTGTTGACTGCACTTTGGTTCCACTTACCTTGCTTTACCCATTATTGTTTCATTTTAGCTTATTAGGGAATTATAGTTTAAAAATGCAAAAGAAGAAACAAATCTGTGATAGTATTCAATTCCTCACTGATATTTGAACTAGTCAAGCCAATGTTTCATCTCACGGGAGAGAGCATGCTTCATTATATCCTTTCCCCAGGCCATATTTCAAAATATACTGCTCATTTCTTTTGTTAGAAACGTCTTATGCAGAAGGTCAGGTTTATCTCTGTGTAACCAGGCAGTGGAAACTGCTCTGTCCAGGGAGCCTCTCAGCCTCTCTTACACATTTCCCTCTTTCTTTGTTTAATAATTACAATAAAATGCACAGATGCAAGACAAGGGATTCGTTGCCATCCCAGAATCACTGAAATGATTAACATAATTATGAAAGTGATTTAAAGGTTCATCTGCCCCCATCTCACAGTATAAGTATGTATTACATGCATTATGTAACTTGACAAATATGCATGTTTCTTGACCCAAAGCCTGGTCACTGAATTAAAAGCGTTTTGGTTTTGTTTTTCTGCTGAACACTGGGAAATTAAATTATGATTGATGATTCCTATTTCCCTAACAGTATCAATTATTTAAGACAAACATTAAAACTGTATAAAGTAAAATTGTGGAGCATTCAAAGAGAGCTCTCCTGATAAGGTACCGTCAGGCTATTAGACAGATGCTTTTCACCAGGAATGGAATTATGTAGGCAACCAGCTCGGTAACAAATCACGGTTGTCACAAGCACGTGTACCAGGATCTTGACAAATACCGAGGATCTGCCACGAAGGGGCTGGGGGATGCAGGGGGGAGCAGAGAAGGAGGCGGCAACATTGTTCAAGCCAGCAGTAAGGTTTCCTGCCAGGCGCTTAATTGAGGAAATTGACAGGAAGTCATCCAGTACAGAATCTGATAGATTCAGTTGATTGTGCAATTATTGCTCTGGAAAGCTAAACAGGAATGCCTGCCTATTTATAGAAAGAGGTGATTGCAGCTATTAATTTGAGCAGTTGGATTCAAGTATTTTATGTGCGTTTGATGTTGCTGGTTGTATTGAGTAAACTGGAAAATTATTTTAAAGGCCAATTCATTCAGTCTGGTGCGATCATACACATACACGTGCATAGACACCGCGCGCACACACGCACACACAACTAAACACCAGCAAATTGTCCTTTGGATGAGGCTTGTGGAACAGCATTATGTGTGGTACGTCTTATCAACATTGATGCACGTGTTAAGATAAAGCCTCTTCCCAGTGATTACATGGACATTTCCATATTGTTTTCATGACAACAATACATATGTGGCTTCCTACTGATTTCTGGGATGTATTTTAAACTCCCAAATTAGCCTATAATCCTGAGATCTCCTGGTAGTCTCGCATCCAAGTGCTAATCAAGTCTGACCTGCTTAGCTTTTTGAGATCAGACAAGTCAGCTAGGTATCTGTATTTTAACTTGAGAAAAGTTATGAGAGATGCTCTCCCAGTTTTGGGGGGATCCCACATCCCTGACAACAAAGTTGCTTTTTGGCCCTGACTCCTGCTCCTGAATGCTCTCTTTTTATTTGTGCTCTGGTCCTTATTTCTCTTTTGACCTGATTCCCAATACCTGTTTCCTGACTCAGTCCCGTCTACAGTTTGTGCCTATATGCTGATATTATTTAAAATTCTTCCTTTCTCCATGCAGCGGGACAAACTAAGTCCTGTGGGCCACATGCTGTTTGAGTGGTTTCTTTTTCCTACCCCACCTGTAAAATTGTTGCCGTGCCATTTGTTAGTGTGATTTGGTAACATGGTTTGCCATCATACCGGTAGCCCTCACTTAACTGCCCTGTTTAGCAACCATTCAAAGTTATGATGGCACTGAAAAAATAACTTTATGACCAGTCCTTGCACTTACAACTGTTGCAGCGTCCTGCAGTCACATGATCACCATTTGCACACTTCACAGCCAGCTTCTGATAAGCAGAGTCAATGGAGAAGCCAGCAGTAAAATTGCAAGTCACAGTCACGTGATGTCTCGCTTAACGACCGTGTCGCTTAGCGATGGAGTTTGTGGTCCCAATTGTGGTTGTTAAGTGAGGACTACCTGTAATGTGAAAGTGAAATGTCCCAAGAAGATTTTTCAAAAACATCACAGGTTTACTTGCTGGAGATAAGGGTTGGAGAATCCAAAATAATGCCTAAATTCGGTATGGACAAACCCCACATAATGCAACATAGATAGAGTGAAAGCTGCACTTAGGAACTGGGTGTTCAGCCAGACAACTGATTGCTACATTTTGCGTTGAGCCTTGCAACTGCCTGGGGAGAAGGCAATACCTTCTCTTAGGAACCTCTCTATGCTCTATACAAGAGTTCAGCTACTCCACAATATAAGCTAGAATTTCGTTGCTCCCTACTGCTGTGCAAGCCATCAGGGATCTGTGCAGGCTTAAATAGTTCACAGATCCACAGCGCAGAGATCTGAAGTATTAAGATACCTTGAACCAGACCTACGTTGACCTGTCTAACAACCTTCTCTGTAGCCAGCTTGATTCAGATTTGGGTACTTACTCAGACTGTTGGAACAATCACAGTCTGGCAAAGCCGAGAATTCCCTGATAAGGGTATCTGTGACAAACGAAATGAGAAGGGCAATTAAAAAATGGAAACAGTCTTCACATTTACCTTTGCTTTGCGAAAACGGTAGACCACCAGCATGCTTATAAAGTCCAACAGCATACAGAGAGTTTGGAAGGAGATGATAGCAAGTCGTAAATACTGGTCCTCCTGTGCATAGCAGGGAGTATCATCTGTACAGTCAGAACATCCTTCCCTGCAGGGCAAGCAGGTGTACAAATCCTCAGCCATCTCACTTCTAGAAAAGTGGCTCTCAGCATCCTTCCCTAAAAGCATCAGACACGGAAGAGGAAAGGTAATCACATACATTCAAGTTGTAGAAAAGCAAAAGATCATTCTGGTTGCCTTCTTGGTGAGTAGATGCCACCCTGGCATTTGCTGGACCACACTACAGAGTCATTTGCAAAACACAGAAATCATTAGCAGAGTTAAAGCCGCAAGTCCAGGGGCTCATTTAAATGGGGGGGGGGGGGGAGGCAACAGGAGGTGAGAGGGCTTTCCACATTTTGATGTTAGTGAGGCAACATATGTCTAGAGGGGGAAGAAAAGCTTTAAGAACATGTATGTCCACTGGGGGAAAAAGAATTGAAAGAATTGCTTTGGAGTAGGCAGCAGCTTCTTTAAAGCAGCTGCATGTTTTCAGGTTGCCACGTGATCCTGAAAAAGATACAGCAGCTTTAAAAAGTCACATTAAGATGTAGCTGCTTTAATGAATAGACTCACTGAAACAGATGTGTCTTTTGGGAGGGCTCATGCAGAAGCTAGAAAAATGGTGCAGTTGCTTTAAATAGGTGCTGTGCTCAAAGTACCTCTTCCAAATCAGTTTTGAAACATGTACTACCCTAACATCCATAAACTAAATTATCTAACTATATTATCGGCTTAAGCAAATCTCTAATTTTCTTTCCATACCTTTATTCATAATGTACAGGGAATTTTTTCATCAGTATTTGCGTGAACACATTACTTGGAACAATCTGTTAGCTGTCTCCATACTTTCTCCATGAATGTATGCCCAATTTTAATTTTATGTTATCTGTCAAAGATCACCATTTAGATTATTCATGTTTGTTCATGTGTATCATTTGACAACTACATATGAGTACTACAGACTGGAAGAGCAGCAGCTCCCTTTGTAAACTGTGTCTGTTCAAATACACTTTGGGATCATCTGATTTGATTGCTTACAACTCACGCACATCTGCAACTCATCACTTGATGCTATAGTTCAGAGTGCTCATGAAGTTGGTTTGGCTTACATTTTTAAGTGAACTACTACTTTTTGCTTTTCTTAAAGTTAAAAAGATCAGCAACAGAGATGAACAGAAATTTATAAGACAAAACTTCACAGTTACATAATGCAGCTCAAAATGTATGAGTGAAGTGAAATTATAGTTTAAAAACCAGCGAGCACAGCTCCCTTTCTTGAGCATTAATTCACCTTTGACCACATATAATATGGATAGATGATCATGTAAAACATTATCTTGCAAGAACTCGTCCAGGTGAGTGAACTATTGCGATATAAACTGCCAAGACAAATTCTAAGTGCTGCTTCTCAGGCTGATAAGATTCAGAAGACAGTTGTGAAAACAGATCCCTACAGATTCAGCCAGTGTCAGTGAAAAGAACTGCCCCCTTGATTTCTTCATATTCAGATAACTACCCCAAAGCCTGACATTGCTATGAAAATTGACCCCAGATATTCTTTGGTTTTCTTGCTTTCCCAAATTTTGTAATACGGATGTTGCCCCAAATGAAATACCAAGTGTATGTTTCATGATAAAGATACTTAAATATATATACTAAAATGGAATGTGTGCAAAACTGCACCCAGAAACAGCTTCTATCTGAAAAGAATTTACATGCAAAGATTTTTTTAATGCAGAATGATGGAAAAAGGATGGAACATATTTATAAAAAAACTTATGCAAATCTGGGAGAGACTGGAAATAGACTTCCTCAGCCATCCCTAGCTGGAGCGAAAAATTGCTTTGTGAACTATTTCTCCATCTGGAGAAACCAGGCCTTACAGACCAGTTCTTACATATTCATTTATTTTTTAGAGATATACACTTGACGCAGAAAAATGCTCTATTTATTCTGATCAAAAGCTCATACAGCTTAATGGACTAGATCAATCCAATTAAGTAATCTCTGAACCTCCTTAATGTTTTAACTGAGAAGTTTCTTATAAGTTCTAGCATCCCAAATTAGGAGGAAATAAATCTAAAAATACCTGGGTGAGCCTGCAGCCTTCAGTGTAATTTTATGCAGCCTTTGGCCTAATTTCCAAAAGACCTCTGCAAGTATTTGGCTTACAGATTTGTTAAAACTGATCTTCTAAAGCAATGATTCTCAACCTCAGCAACTTTAAGATGTGTGGACTTCAACTCCCAGAATTCCCCAGCCAGTGCTGGCTGAAGAATTCTGGGGGCTGAACTTCACACTTCTCAAAGTTGCTGAGGCTGAGAAATACTGTACTAAAGTATCATTTTGTCAACAAAAAAAGGACACATTTGGACTGAAGTGTACTGTAGGCAAGACCTGTGTATTTTATCTGTATATGTGTAAGAGAAGCAATGTCTGCAACTTCTGAGAAAAGTGACAATGGGCAATTTTTAATATTTTTTACCCCACTGACCAGAGGATATAATAAAACCAGCTACCACTCATAAAACAGGAATCAAGCACTTTGGGCTTAATATATGAGAAGATAATCTCCCAGCGGGTAAGGCATTTACAGGGTTGGGAGAGGTTCGGGCTTTGGTAGGTGGGTGATGTTGCGAAATCCATGCGATGCACATGGGTGAGTTGAGGAGTTCCTTTTGTTGCTTTTATGGGACTTGGGGGACCTTTGTTTTTTAATTAGATGGGAGCGCAGTTGAAGGGGTCTTTTGGGGCCACAAAAATGGAAGCTGGGGGCAATGGGTTACATACAGGATAGTCCAACTCAACAAGACAGCCAACACGTTCTCAGTCACGATCTGGGCTAAAAAGCTTTATGATCATGACTTCTGAATAACATGCACATGTCAACTTGGGCAGACCTCTTTAGCCTGGAACAGCTTGCCGTTGGCTTCTAAATCGAATGCCCCAAGTACTTGCTCATGATCCAGATTACCTGCTGTTCATGCCTGGTTCCTTGCCCTGTAAGAAATACCTGATTTTGATATCTACCTGCTAACATCTGTATCACTTGCAAATACCCTTTAAAGGTCTTCAGCCATTTGCTCCAAGGTTTCCTCTGAAAGGTTTCAGGAGCAGAGCAGTCCCTCCCTGCTCCCAGCTGGGACTGGTTTGCCTCCTGAGCCTTTGGTGGCAGTTCCAAAAAATTAACAACAACTTGTGTATTTTTTGGCCCGAGCCCGAGAAACAGAACTGCAAACACAATTCCATCTGCCCTGCCATCTCGGCAACCCACTTTACCTCCCCATTCTGCCTCGACCTACAACTGTGCAGCCTCACAGAAAGCAGAAGGATGGCAAAGTTTTAAGTGGCAGAGGCATTTGGCCGGCAAACTCTTGATTATTAATGATGGTGAGCAAGCAAGAACACAGCTTGACTTTCAGATTCCTTGCTGGGTTTGCAGAGCTGGCAGTTAGATAAACAATCTTTTTTCAAACTAATGTGCTAAGGAAATTTCACAGAGCATTGGAGGTTGCAAAAACAAATCTCTACTATTTTAGCTCAGCACAAATCGCTTTCTGAACTAAAGGAGAAATGTAAAATGTGTGTTTTTAGAAAACAGCACATCTAACCCACTTCGTCAACTGAATCACCTGAGGACTGACTTAAAGCTGTAATTAAGAAAAGCTGAACAATTAGCAAATGATCACGATTCACTCCTGGTCTCAATCCTAAATGTTTTGCAAAATCCCGCCAAAAACAATGGGAGTTAACTTCTGAATAATCATAAATCAAATTGCATTGCTCATCTCCAATATTCTCCTACCCCCAACCTTCTTTGGCTCTACCATGTTTTCTTCCCTCTTTCTTGACAACAGTGTTTTCTCCTGTAGGAGCATTTTGCACTCTTTTTTATTTTGTTCAGATCCATCTTTCTTCTTCTCAGGCTTTGCAAAATAGCTCTTCGGGTCAAGAATTAATGTTACTGTACTATAAAACCTCAACTTGCATTCATTTCAGTGATAAAAGTGCTTGGACGTCTAGAGTTAGTAGCCTTGTATTCCTGTTTTAAGTAGCAGGAGAGGTGACGGGGTATGTTACTGACTTTAAACCTGTGGCTTTTTCTTTCATAATTTGACAATTGATATCAGCTATCTTGCTCTTTGGTTCTGAAGAGAGAAATACATTCAGTATGACAGGCTGAGAGCCTGATCAAAAAATTCCAGCTCCTACAAGAAGCAACAGTCTATGCAAGTCCCGTGCAGTGTACTTGCAAGTGACTAAGTGTGTGCCAGCGTGTTTTTAATGCTTGCTTTAGACTTTTATTAATTGTCCCTGTAAATGCCAGCTTTAATATCCCGGTTTTGAAGGGAACAAGTCTAAAAGGGCTAAATCCAGTTTGGATTTAGTATTTACACACTTTTTAAATTTTAATTTATTGCCAATTCATTTCTAATTTCTTTTGCTCATTAATTTCTTTTATAATTATTCTGCCTACATTATTAGAAGTATTGCTTGGTGCTGCCATTTTTGTAAGGCTAGGGGGCTAACTGGAGCCAAGAGAATGGATTTGATCCCATCTCCCTCTCTTCCACCCTCTTCCCTGTCAATTCTTCTTGCATCCTTCTCTGCCCTTACATGCCAGTGTCGCTGGCCATTATTCTCTGTTGACTGTCAGAGAGAGCAGAAGCCCTGTGTTGAGCACTCTCAGGCATATATTACATCAGCTTATTGGAGGAAGGAGGTCTAGGGGGGCAGGGAACTATGTCTCTGCCATCTCTCCAAGATTTTCAGATGCTTCTCTCTCTCTGAGACAAGGCTTCAATAATTGGGTTGTAACAATCCAAATGGCCACTAGATGAAAGCAAAGAGAAACTCCAAGGAGTGGCCGTCTGGATGTTTGTGGTCCAGATGTGGTAGCCCCAGATATCTAACGTGTGTGATATATGTATTCGTATTTATTTGTATTACTTATAGCAGCAGATCTGTGCTTCCATATGTGATATGCTCTCTAAAGAACTACCAACGTCAGTGTTCCTTGTATATAATCACAAAGGAGAAACATTTGCTTGGAGAGACAAACTATCATAGAATTCAGGGACACTGATCCCAGAGGTATTTGGAACCAGGGGTACTAAAGGTACCCCTGCAAGGCAACTTTTTATAAGGTGGAATTACGGGTGAAACTCGAAAAATTAAAATATCGTGCAAATGTTCATTTATGTCAGTATGGCAACTCAAAAGGTGAAACCAATATATGAGATAGATGCATTACATTCAAAGCGAGATATGTCAAGCCTTACTTTGGTATAATTGTGATGATTATGGCGTACAGCTTATGAAAACCCCAAATTCACAATCTGAGAAAATTAGAATATTACATGACATCAATAACACAAGGATTGGAAATAGAACAATATCGGACCTCTGCAAAGTATAAGCATGCATATGTACTCAGTACTTGGTTTGGGCCCCTTTTGCAGCAATGACTGCCGCAATGGGGCGTGGCATGGATGCTATCAGCCTGTGGCACTGCTGAGGTGTTATGGAAGACCAGGATGCTTCAATAGCGGCCTTCAGCTCCGCTGCATTGTTCGGTCTCATGTCCCTCATCTTTCTCTTGGCAATGCCCCATAGATTCTCTATGGGGTTCAGGTCAGGCGAGTTTGCTGGCCGATCAAGCACAGTAATCCCATGGTCATTGAACCAGCTTTTGGTACTTTTGGCAGTGTGGGCAGGTGCCAAGTCCTGCTGGAAAATGAAGTCAGCATCCCCATAAAGCTCGTCTGCGGAAGGAAGCATGAAGTGCTCCAAAATCTCCTGGTAGATGGCTGCATTGAACCTGGACTTAATGAAGCACAGTGGACCAACACCAGCAGGTGACATGGCTCCCCAAATTAACACAGACTGTGGAAACTTCACACTGGACTTCAAGCATCGTGCATTGTGTGCCTCTCCATTCTTCCTCCAGACTCTGGGTCCTTGGTTCCCAAATGAGATGCAAAAGTTGCTCTCATCAGAAAAGAGGACTTTGGACCACTGGGCAACAGACCAGTTCTTTTTTTCTGTAGCCCAGGTAAGACGCTTCTGACGTTGTTTGTTGTTCAGGAGCGGCTTGACAAGAGGTATACGACATTTGAAGCCCACGTCCAGGATCCGTCTGTGTGTGGTGGCTCTTGATGCACTAACTCCAGCCTCAGTCCACTCCTTGTGAAAGTCCCCCACACTTTTGAATGGCCTTTTCCTGACAATCCTCTCCAGGCTGCGGTCATCCCTGCTGCTTGTGCACCTTTCTCTACCACACTTTTCCCTTCCACATAACCTTCTATTGATGTGCTTTGATACAGCACTTTGGGAACATCCAACTTCTTTTGCAATTATCTTTTGGGGCTTTCCCTCCTTATGGAGGGTGTCAATGATGGTTTTCTGCACAACTGTCAGGTCAGCAGTCTTTCCCATGCTTGTGATTCCTACTGAACCAGCCTGAGAGACCATTTAAAGGCTCAGGAACCCTTTGCAGGTGTTATGGATTCATTAGCTGATTAGAGTGGGACACTTTGAGCCTAGAATATTGAACCTTTTCACACTATTCTAATTTTCTGAGATTGTGAATTTGGGTTTTTCATAAGCTGTACGCCATAATCATCACAATTATACCAAAGTAAGACTTGACATATCTGGCTTTGCATGTAATGCGTCTATCTCATATATTGGTTTCACCTTTTGAGTTGCCATACTGACATAAATGAACATTTGCACGATATTCTAATTTTTCGAGTTTCACCTGTATATATCACAGGAATAAACAGGGACATTCTTAACAACAGCCATGGGCTTTACAGTGGTGGGGGTGACCAGGTAATTGCAGCCCCTCCCCTTTTGAAGGTGCAACACACCTTCAAAAGGAGCAGGGCTTACACCTACAGTTCTGAAGCTGGTAACCGTTGCTGTAGATGACTCTGAGAGTGAACCAGGCACAGCTTATGTACAAATATGAAAACAGTACAAGGAAGCCTCTTGCTATATTTAATTCGGTACATCACTCGTGACTGTCTGATTGGATTAAATTATTCATTGTACTAGCCCAAGGGAGAATGAGCAAACTTCCCTTTTCAGGGAAACATACAAGATAGGAAAAGTTTATACTTTAGACAGCAGAGCTAAAGACATCCCATGAATTTGGGCATACAGGTTGTAATTTTTTTGGATCATAGACCAAGAACGCATTTAAACATTTCATACAGCTGAGTTATATAGAGCAGCATTTCTCAACCATGACAACTTTAAGATGGGTGGATTTCTACTCCCAGAATTCCCCAGACAGTATGCTGGCTGGGGAATTCTGGGAGTAGAAGTCCACCCATCTTAAAGTTGTCAAGGTTGAGAAACATGTATAGAGGAAGGATTAAAAGTAGCCAAAAAAAGGAAATTAATATGCACTGTTAAATAGCTGCTGCCCTTATATTGGTTCTGAACACTCACAGCCCTGGAGCAAAACTTTTACAAATCAAACACACATAAAAGTAGATGTGTTTTACAGACTGTACAGAGCATCGCAGATGACAAACCAGAGGCCTAAAATTTCTTAAGTGAGTCTATAATCCCTGAGTTGCAGAACATTGGAAGTAGACTGCATAACCGTGACAAGGATAAAAAGAAATCTTACATTATTAATGTGTTCTCTCTTGCAGACTCAAGCAAAGGCACTTACTGTGAAAGATGTTCATTGAAAATATTTTGGGATTATAGAATCCAGCCTTACAAATGCATGAGTAGGCTCCGAGTACAAATCCAAGGCCTTTAATTGGGATACACTGCAAGAAAGAAAGAAAGACAAGGGAAAAAGGATGAAAGAGACACGCATTCTCCTTTATGGAGACATTGTTGTTGTTCATCTCAAGGCCAGCAATTCAGCAGGGGGCTTTCAGGACAGAACTTTATTTTTTTTTTTTAACTTTGAAAAAAGAGGTTAAAAAGAGACGTCAGTGTCAACAGATGGAAAGCACATGATTACTCAGAGAAGATTTCCGTGTCAAAACTGTTTTTCATTAAAATGGTATAGCGATGAATTGTTCTCCTCTCCTGAATTTGGCTAAAATAAAAAAAGAAAGAAAGAAACCTCTTTGCTTCCAATTTATTTGGTGCAGAGCTCTAAAAGAAAATTCTGATTTACTTGGTCAATAGTGAAAACCAAATTTGATAGGTGGCACCTCCACAATTCATGAATACGTCACATAAAAAAATGTGTCTCACACCTGTGTGTGCTTTGCATTTAAACACACACAGTGATTGACAGGGCAATGTGAAAAAGGGAACGCACTAGAGTAATAAAAAGAGATAAAATATATTCGTTAATTTGGAGGATTTAGAGGCAAAGAGGGGTGTGTGGAACTACCCCCCCCCCTTTAACTGGGAAGCACTAACTTTTAGTGAGAATAAATCTATTGGAAGTCTTTCATAGTTTCAATTACCTGATGGGTGCCATCTTGCTTTCCCTTGCTGAAAGCTGGTGGGTGGAAGATGGCATTGAACAATGTAGAGAAATCAAATATTTTTCTCTCCCCCCTTCAAGTCTTACTACTAGGCTTTAACTCTTACGTCCTAGTTCTGACTTCCTGTGGACCACCATTCTCAGTCCTGCCTTGACTCAGTTCCCCTCTACAGTTGCCTTTGTTCTGATGGCCTCCTTTTCTTCCCTTAATGCCTTCCTGAATAGGGCATTTGGAGAAGAAAATATTGTGCCATCCATTGTCTGGCTCTGTAACGGAATTCTTGCAAACCCTCCCCCCACCATCTGAAAAGTAATCACCATTTTTATGGTCTTTATTGAGGTTCCACAGGCTGTGGTCAAAAAAGTAAAGATGGCAGCCATGATGGTGCAATCAAAGATCTGCTTGTTTTTTATGTGCATCACACATGCAATGCATGTAAAAAACAAGCAAAGCTTCAATCACATTGCTGTGACTGCCATATTGACGTTTTTAACCATATCCTGGAGATACCCCTAATCTTTGTTCACTAAAAAAGTAAAAAATAAAAGGCCACTTGGGTCATCTCTGGAAATGAGGGGCAAATGCATATTTTGTCTGTAGTGTACATGTATATAAATACGCCCATATGAACACCAGTCCTGTATACCCTTGTCACAACACGCACTACAGCTGTAGGTGGTGCTCCTACACTAGGTGTTTAATGTGAAACCGCCCTGCTTTGTTCATGTACTGAGCACTTAGATAACACAACTATCTAATCACTATCATCCTGCATGTTGTCAATCCTTCTGCCTTTCATCGGATCACAAAAAGTCAGCCCCCTTTTCAGCTCAGCAAAAGAATACCACAATTTCTAAAAGAACAGAAGACTGTTTTAATGCCTTTCCATCTTTTTACCATGGCAGAAATGACATCAGGAAAATGAGCTTATCACAATTCAGCACATAGCCGTTAGAATCTTTGAGACTTCTGACACCATCTTTTTAATCTATGTTAATTGGCAAGGAAATTCATTTCCAAGATGCAGAAGAATAATGTAGCATCGTAAGATCATAAATGTTGTAATCTTTTTAATGTTTTGAACCTTTTTAAAACTAATTAATGGTATCCCCTACAATTAACCATATTATAACATGGGGTGATTTTTAAAAAAGAAAGAGAGAGAGAGAGAGAGAGAGAACGAGCATTATTTAATGCAGTTTTATAGAAACAGAGCATAATAACACAAAAACATTGTAATATTATGCATGCTTAAGCTGGAGCTATAGCTGGAGATGCATTTTAACATTAATCTAGAGATAGATGTAGTGGGATGTACATACAGAAAACAGTGCAATACAAATATTCCCTCCCAAATATGGAAAGTCAATTGCAATTCCACTTATCTCTTAGAAATGGAAGAGAGTAAGAGTCATTTGTTTGGCAGCTGCTGCTGAAACTCATTTTGAACTGTTAGTAACACATTATACGGCCCAATTACATTCTTCTAGTGTACATCTTTAACCAAACAAACCTCTTCGCTTTTAAATCATCACAGGTTACATTGCTTGTAAAAGAAATCAATACCTAAAGCAAAGAAATGCCTTTACCAGTGTGTGAGAAAGAGATGGAGTTGCTCAAGCAAGAAAACTTTGGTGTCAGGACGTGTTTGTTACAAGCACACAAGGGTATGCCCATTTTCATCAGTGAAACAGAACGGAAGGGTTCGGCGGCCATCACGATACAGTAAGCTGCTTCGCGGCTTGCTGCGTTTGCTACATCATTGTAGGAAATGGCCGGGCTGATTAACTGCGAGAAGCATTGTTGTTAATAGACTACAGGAGGTAGGATAGAGGTATCACTCTAAACTGATGATAATCAGGTTCTTTTTTTATTATTATTATTTTTTTCAGGCCACGGATAGTACAACACGAAGCCCTGCTAAGTGTTTCTCAAGGGACCCTGCTCTTTCATATTTGCCCATTTCTTTGGCCACTGTAGGGTCTTCCCCAAACAGGAGAAGGGTGCCTCTGAGAAAACGGAGTTTGTTTGGAATAGGAGTGTTGTGGGGGTGTGGGTGGGGATAAAAAATGTCAAGATGCAACCATGTAAGGGAAGCCCTGTTTTTCCCACCCATCATGTGTACATAAAAAAGAGGAGGGAGTTCAGTTGGGCAATCACGGCTGCCATCTTGCCATTTTTGATTCCTTTGTGCACACCCCTGTCCCTAAACTAAGCCCCTGTTTTCTCCTAGGAATCCCATAATTTTTCTCACTGCCACCAAGCTGCAGTTACGGCTTCCAAAACTGCAGAAGAGAGAAGGCCTCAGCTGTTGGGCAAATGCCCCCGTCCCTTCTCTCATTGCCATGATTATTTTGATCTACTCTTTCTGATATCTGTTACTACCATTTCTCTTTTCTATTTTTAAAATTCATTTTTCATTTCATGATCAGGTTCAGGAACATTTATCAATGAAACCCTTTCCAAAATTCCTTTGGAAAAGGAAATGAATGTTGAACCACTTTCAGGCTGTAGTATAGATTTATATGAAGTGACCAAACCAAATGTCAACAACATTATGGATAATTTTCATGCGAGGCTGAGCAATTCAAATGCCAGAAGTGATTTTTGTGTCTATGGGTGACTATAAATGGTCAGAAAATGTGCCAAGCTCTGCAATAGCACAATTGTAAAAGAATGAGCTGTGCTTTCTGTCCTTCTACAATGCCCAGATTAAAATGGCAACACGCAATCATTAAGCAGTTGTGCCAGTATTCAGGGGACATGAGTTGGTGTAATGATGCAGACAAGGAAATCTTTTGGAAGAAGGAAGCAAGCAAGCAATTACTTAGAAGCAGCCAGGTGTGGCTCATACAGATTGTTGATAGAATTGATCATTTCTTACAGAGTTAAAATTCAAACAGGAACTTGAGTCTATTCTCAACTGCAGAGATAAAAGGTAGGTTTCTGTCTTAAAGAGTATAAATACAAACAAACGGCCAACCAGAACAAACTGTAACTTTGTCCCTGACAACCAACACCGAGGGTGAAATTCCCACCTCTTGCTAATCCATAATGTAATTTGGACTTCATATGTCGTGCTAGTGTAACCATTGTGGTTTGAAAATCATGTTGTAAGCACCCAGCGCATTGTGGTTTGTTTTATAAACCGTGGCGACAAACAATAGCGTAGGGCAATATGCAAGCCAGGTCTGTGCTTGCAAAATTCAACAGAATGTGCTTGTTCTCATAACCAAGGGCAGTATTTCCAAATGTATTTGGCCATGAAAGAAGCATTCCAAGTGCAGGCATCATTATGTAGTCCAAAACAAGACAGGAAATTACTCTAGGACAGCACTGGCTGGCTGGGGAATTCTGGGCTGGGGAATTCTGGGAGTTGAAATCCACACATCTTAAAGTTGTCAAGTTTGAAAAACACTGTCCTAGTATTTCCTAGATTTGATTTTGCTGGGTTGGACCTCTAAAGCAGGGAATCAGCTTCATGATGTCAAACTAAGGACCAACAACCTTTGGGGTTGTATCCAAGTCTCACAAGATCTCAAAATATACAATGTAAAACTGTCAAAAGGAACGATGCTAAAATATGAACAAATATGTTCATAATTTGTGAGGATTAAAAATAAATTCAGATTAAAGCAAATATGGGACAAAATAAGTTTAAACATAAGAAAACTTGAAAAACTGAAATGGAAGGATTCCTCCACGACTACTACTGCTCTCTCACTACTACTAATTTTCTGCTGTTGTTTCAGAGGGGAAAAAATATCTCCGTATGCATGAGAATAACACAAACAAATCTGCCATAAAAATGACAATATTCTAGGCCACAAAATAGTACTGTCATTAATAATTGCATCAAATAAATTTGCATCAAAGCTCCTATTAAAAATGATATAGCACATCAAAAGGCCCATCTCTAGGTTAAAGGCACTTTAAATGCATACTGGGCTCCAGTTTTGCAACCTGTAATCCTGTAACTGGAGTGGATTTCAGTTTAGAAAAACCCGCGCAAAATCTTGTATGATTAAGACTTTTCTTCCTTTTCATTTACAGGATCAGACAAATAGCATCACTCTCAAAGGTAACTGGCATAAAATATTTTATAAAGTTGCTCTTTGAGCTGTAGCCACAATGTTTGGACAAGGTTGAATCTGGAAAATGATTTCTGGTGAGTTCACTAATAAAATATGTTGGTCAGGAAGGAGATGAGATAACTGGGACATGAAAAAAGGACAGTGATATATAAAACAGATGAGAGGCTGATCAGGTTGTGAGCAAAGAAATGTGAGTCTTTCATTTGCAGAACCATGATATTGGACTCCAAAGGAAGGTAGTGAGCCTCTCATAGCTATCTTAATAAATTTCCCGGTCATACAGCTTGTTTGTTTCCCCAGCTTTGCTATATTATCCTCTTTAATTAGAAATGTAAAGCATTTAATTTCCCATACTAAAAGGATCCGCACTGAACTATGGCCTGTCTATTCATTTATGTGTTTGCTTTATTTCAGACAAATTGTTTCCAAAATACTTTACAAGCAATTAAAACAATTTAAGGCAGCCGAGGTCAGAAACAGAACCATTTGCATATACAGCAATGTAAGTCTATTACTTCAAAAGATAATGCAAACTTGCCTGGAAACTAAATGAATATGATAATATGTTCGGGGAGGAGATATTCCCACCTGGAGTGCCATCATTAAAAAGGCTCTGCTATCAGTCATCACCTAACCTCTGAGAACTGGGGCATCTGAAGAAGAATTTCAGTTAATGATCTCAGGCTACAGGGAAATAAATAAGGCAGAAAATGATTCATCAGACGCTACAAACCCTTTATTTTCTTTATTACAAAATTCAACAAGATGGCATTCGAAGTATATTACTTGTGGTATTATCTGAGTAAATACGCATTTATATATGTATATTTACCCATACAGATTTTGGCACAGACTCTAAAATAGATCAAAGGCAAATTTGAAAACACCAGGAAACCTTCCTTAATCTTGGATTCCCAAATGTCTTTTGGCCTGCAGTTTCCATCATCCCTGAACCATTGACCAAGCCTGGGGATATAGGAAATTGCAATGAACATCTGAGAACCCAATGCTGCCTTACAGAATATGATCAAGGCAGGCTGAATAAAAAAGAAAGGGAAGACTCCATACATTGCTCTATTCTGGGACTGCTGTATATCTTTTTTCCTGCAATAACCTAGAAACCTAGTTTTCCCTGTTATGAAGCTGAATAATTTTAGCCTATCTTCTAGCTTCAGCATCTAGAATGCATGCCTATATTCTATGTCATCACAATAACAGGCATAGGAAGCTGGGAATGTGGGCCAGCTCCTCTAAACTAGCTACTCCTCTGGGAAATTGTTTACTGAGTAGAAAAATGACAGCTCCTGCCCCCATGGACTTTGTGATGATAAGGATGTGTATAAATATTTTAAGAGGGAGAAGAGGCCAGGAAAAGAGGCCAATTGCAACATCTATCCCCTACATCAAATTCCTATTTCTCTTTAAATAGATTTGCATGGTTAGGTGCCCTCTAGGAATCCCCCTCCTGAGAGATAGCCTACAAAGGTGGGGAGTACAATCCTTAGCAAGCCCTCAACCATAGCTGTATTCCAATCAGTGCCATCCATAGATGGCTGGCTCTAGATCTTTTGGATGGTAACTATTTAATACATTTCTTGCAGTGTTTCACTCCAATGCTGGATGAAGAGCATGGCAGAAAATTACAAAGATAGCTCCCAGAGACCAGACTTATTATTTTTAAGGGTTCTCAAGATAGCCCTCAACCATGGATCATGGTGGGGTCAGCTTTTTAAGCTTCTGAGATGCCTGGAGAAAGAATGGGAATTCTGAGACTTGCAAGTCTAGTCCATTTGAAGGGTACAGGATTGTGGAAGTCTGCCCTAGAATGCAACCAACAATACTCTAGAAAGAGTAGGGAATTTTCTGGGGCTTCCTAAGGCTCTTAGAAGCACAGTCTGAAAAATACTGACTTAGAAAGTATAAAACAAAACCTAGGTCTGGCACTTAGGTTTTGTTTAGCTATTGAATTTTGAAAAAGAAGTGATTCATGATCTTTTATAGTAAGATAATTTAAAGTCTACATTATCCGCTTGTAGCTGGGCAGCAAGGAAATGACATCAACATGGATTATTTAGGAATCATTCAAAGACACATGTCTCCCCTTTCATATGTACCGATCATCAGGATGAATGAATTGCATAAGTAATATGTATATACAGTCTACCTCTTTCCTACCTTTCACATACTTATAATGATATACTGTACTGTATGAAAAGAGGTTTTGAAAGGAATGAGATGGAACACCAAATGTAAAGCTACAAAGGAAGCACAGAATTATGTGCACACACACTTATTGATTTCAACGGATTTAGGCTCCCTCTGTTTTGAAGGGTGACCATGGCGTTTACAATTAGAACATCAGTTTCTCATTTTAAATTCATTTCCTCTTTCCTGTCTTATTTTTCATTCTGGGCAACAGCTTCTTCCTGACATATTGTGGTGATTAGTCAATAACTGCCTGCTTCTTAGTGGAAAAAAAAAAAAAAATCCAGACATTTGTGCTTTAAAAATAAACTTCAAAATTCTTCTGGCCCTTAAGTAGCAACAGAAGTACAAAGGGACAACTGTTCCTTAGATAAGAAGTAGTCAAACAGTCTATCCTATATATCCTGTTCTGAAATTGCCTTAAACAATAGGATAGAAAGCCTCAAGATGTGATGGAACATCTAGGAACTCTTGTATCCTTCGTCATGAGCTGTGTTGGCCTGGGCTGCTAGGAATCAGATCTTAGCCACATTTACAAGATCACAGGTTTCCAACCTGTCTTAAACTTTTAGAAAAGAGAGGCAACGCGAGGTTAAACTTACACCAACAGACGAAGAATGGAGAAATCCAGGTTGAAATCTCAACATTTCAGATCCTAGGGCACTATCAATTAGTAAATATATTGCTATTCTATTAGTACTATTAGTTGCAGTTGCCATCTCAATCTTTTTGACCCCCTGAAGATGCAGCTGCTAACTATGACTTTCTTGACCTTTCTCTTTGCAACTTACTTTTCTTTCATGTACAGTGGTACCTCGGTTCACGAACTTAATTCGTTCTGCGACTCTGGTCGCGAACCGAATTGGTCGTGAACCGAATCAAATTTTCCCATAAGGTTCAATGTAAATACAGTTAATCTGTTCTGACCCCTACGAATTTGGTTGCCAACCGATTTTTGATCGTGTCCCGAATCAAATTTCCCTATAAGGTTCAATGTAATTACGGTTAATCCGTTCTGAACCATATGTTTTTTTTTTAAAAAACTGCAAAAATATGACACAAAGTACAGTACGAAGAGAGAGAAAGCTAACCTTGCTCGATGCGACTTCTGGCGTGGAGGACAGGAAGGCAGGTGGGGAGGCGGTTACTGCTTGGAGGGAGAGTCCCCCTCCCTACAGGAAGCTGCAACCACGTGTCACGGGAGGGAAAATGGCCGTGGATCCTGTTCGTAACCCGATCCAGCGTTCGCAAACGGAGGCAAAATTTTGTGACCGGAGCTGTTCATGAACCGAATTGTTCGTGAACAGAAGCATTCATGAACCAAGGTATCACTGTATTTGTTTTGCAATTTTATCCTCATTCATTCTCTCTATACGACCAAAGCATTTAAATGTATTTCTTTTGTACTAGTCATTCACTTCTGTATTCCGTCTACATTTGTTTGCTACACATTTATTCTTGATCCTGTCTTTTCTTGTTTTAACCACATACACTTCTTCAGTAACTCGTTCCCACTGTATCCAGCTTTTATATTTCTCGCAATATATCAAACTTTCACCTTCATACAGGATTATAAAATGGATGGAAGCTTGATCTTGCATGGGTCTTAACATTCATCCCGTGCAAGAGACCACATATGAGCCACGACCTTTCTATCACCATTTGCATGACTTAAAATTTCTCCATATTCCCATTAAAGTAAACATTCCTCCACGTTACACAAATTCATCTAAAATTTTTGCTTTTTGCCATTCATGACTAACTTGCAATCATTCATTCTGCTTTCTCTGACAAATATGACTTGTTCTTTGATAAATTAATTTTCAGATCAATATCCCCATAGTATCATACCATCTAATGTTCACTGAAAATAATTTGGATTCTCTGCCAACAATACAACATCTGTGTACAAAATGAGTGTACATAGGGACATATGTACACTCATGTCCCTAACATTTATACCTAAGCCCTTTAAATAAAGGAATATCATAGAGCCTTGAATTACTTCCTGCTAAATGTTGAACTTTTTTCTAAACGTTCCATTTATTCTCAGCATACTTTTCTTCCATCACTACTTTTATTGCATTCAACTACCAGCTTTTAGCACAAAACACTCAATAATTCATCCTATTCATTTTATTATATGCTTTCTATAAACCTTTTAAAAAGTTTTTAATTGATGAGATATAGCAAAAAAAAGGACAACAAAATATGCTAGTGATTATACAATATTTTAAAAAAACCTACATGCATTGCAGTGATTAAAATAAATACATTAAAAAAGAAAAATTAATATACAAAAAAGAGATCCATACCATATAGTAAATATTTAGTATCAATGGGGGATTAATTCAATCACACAAATACTCATTAAATTTAGGCCATACAGTGGTCCAGCTTCTAATTTTTGGAATATAAAGCCATTTAAAAGATAGATAATAAATACGTATCTTGATCCTTAACATCAGGAAGAAAAGTTTCTCTATATTTATGTAAGATTATCCTTTATAGTGAGCCCCCAATTTTGGTAAAGCCAAAGTTCTTCATAAAATGCTAAATTCCATATCTTGGGAATATAATTTAACATCACATTTATATATTTAATTGTTATGTTTCTTTCCAAAATTATGTTTAGCATATGCTATAACATGTAACCAAAATGGAGCTATGGCTAGACAGGACCAAATCATACGAATTGAAGAACTCTCACATTTCTTAAATGCCCACACAGAAAATCTGTTATCCAATCTTTTTAAATTATACTTTGTTTTCTCTAACTCAAGAAATGTGCAATAAACTTTCAGTGACCTGTTGCAGGGCAAAAATCTGATCTACATAACCCAATGTTTCTCAACCTTGGGAATTTTAAGATGTGTAGACTTCAACTCCCAGAATTCCCCAGCCAGCATGGTTGAGAAACACTGACTCTGCATTTCACAAATTTTGTCAGCTGTTATACCCTTTCAATCAGAATTGTAGGACATATTATTCAGAAATCTCTCTAATGTCCTTAAGAGATTTAAGAGAAAGTGTACGGTACTATCTACTAAGCAATATAACTGCTCATTTAGAGTTAGTCATGAAATAGCAGTTGTTGGGGATCAGTAGGCTATTAAACAGATTAATTGGGATAGAATATCAGATTATTTCCATAGACAAATTCAAACTCTTTGACATGTAAAAAGTGCCAGAAAAGAGATAGTAAAACTATATAATCAAAACACCAATATTGTTCTCTAGAAGGTCAGCAAAATATACTAGGGCTGGAAAGTTTACTTCCTTGGAAAGATTCACCATCACTTCTAAATTCTGTGCAAAGTGCTCTTAGATCCTGATCAAATATTCATTACAGCAGAGTAGTTGTACAGCATATGTCTATGAAGATACCATTAGTGAATCATGATTTTCATGAACAAGTCCAAAGCGAATGATTCTTTGATTACTATTGAGTTACTGGGTTAACCTAGAGGTTTGCACAAACACAGTACAAAGAAGCATACCAAAAAATGAGAAACCACAATAAAGATAAAAAATACCATTCCATAAGCCTTGTCTGAGTTTTAAGGGAAAGAAAAACAGAAGACTATATGATCATAGAATCATAGAGTTGGAAGGAATCTTAAAAGTCATCTAGTCCAGCCCACTGTTTAGTGTAGGATCCACTCTATCTCTAACTCTATATCTCTAACAAATCACCATCCAGCCTGTCTGAAGACCTTTAGTCACCACTTCATATAGCAGCCTATTCCACAGTTTGCATAGTCAGTAAGGTCCTCCTGATGTCTAGCCTAAACTTCCTTCCTTCTAATTTTAACCTATCAGGTGGCCCTGCCAAGACAGGGGCCTCCTATTCTACATTTGTGCTTTAGATTTTTCCTATATAGGAATTTTCCATTTGCCCCTGATAAAAGCCATTTTATTCATTTCAGCCCATTGCTCAACTCTGCCTAGATATTTCTGAACCTTCTCTATTTCTTCTAAATTATTAGCCACCCCTCTCAGTTTTTGTCCCTCCCAATTTTGTTATCACAAAACTGATAAGTGTCCCCACAACTCTCTCATCCAAATCATTGATTAAAGGCGTTGAAATGTCAAGACAGAACTTAATGGCATTCCACTCAGTACTTCTCTCCAAGGTGAAGTGTAGCCATTAGTGAGGACTCTTTGGTGCAGTCATTCAGCCAATTGTGAGTCCATCAAATAGTGCAGTGTTTCTCAACCTTGGCAGCTTTAAGATGCATGGACTTCAACTCCCAGAATTCTCCAGCCAGCATAAGTGAGATGGAATCCTTGAAATGAAGGTCCTCATGGAAGCTACACATGCTGGCTGGGGAATTCTGGCAGTTGAAGTCCAGACATCTTAAAGTTGCCAAAGTTGAGAAACACTGTAATAGCAGTATCTTCTGCCTAAAGTTGTACCAATTTATTAAGGAGAATAACATTAAGCACTCTGCCTTTGTTAAGGTTCAGGTATACTATGTTACAGCATTCCCCTAATCTATCCTGATGTCATGGGTGCTTTACAAATCTTTACAAATTTATCTTTATAAGTGGGATAAATCCTTGAAATGAAGGTCCTCATGGAAGGTACACAAAGTGGAAATGGAATATTGTTTTATAGCAATGTGCATGTGCTCAAATCTGGTGTGAATCAGTGGGATTTAACAACCATCATGTCAAAAATTAATATTTACTATACCAATTCACAAAAATGTGAATTCTAAAGTTCTAAGGATTAAATTCCTTTGAACTCAGTAAATGTTACTGCTAACCAAACATTATTAGAATTGGGTTGCATGTTTTTTTCCCATACCATGTGCAGCTGAACTCTAACTATGGTGTAGGAAAAAAAGAGGCCCCAATTCTAATAATGTTCAGTCAATCATAGGTCCCACTGATTTCAACAGGGCTTACTACAAAGTTAGCCTGCCTAAGACTATGGTCATTCCCAAATGCATATTACATGTAATAAATATAAATTTATATATATATTACCCTTAAAGATGGTAGATGCAGCTATGAAATAAGTAAAAAGAATACATTAGTCATGAAAGAGCAATTTTAAGAAATCCATTAAAATTTGAGAGCCATTGTGATCTAGTGATTAAGGCACCAGGCTAGAAACCAGAAGACCGTGAGTTCTAGTCTTGCCTTAAGCATGAAAGCTGTCTGAGTGACTTTGGGCCAGTCATTCTCTCTCAGCCCAACTCACCTCACAGGGTTGTTGTTGTGGGGAAAATAAGGGGAGAAAGGAGTATTAGGTATCTTTGCCACCTTGAGTTATTTATAAAAATAATAAAGGCGGGATAAAAAAAATTAAAAAATAATTTGATAAAGATTCCCTTCTTGATTTATGGTTCCTTTCACTGCCCTTTGAAAGGTTTCTTCTAAAATTATAAACTTATTCAAGCTACTAAGACTTTCCTTCTGGCACTGGGATCAACAGTGATAAAAAGCTGGCACGCCTCACCCAGAACAGGGCTTGCTCTTCCTTGTTCTTCCTCTGGATTTGCTAGTAATAAATCTCAATTTTTCCGTTCTTGAAATCACTACCAGGCTGCTGATACGGAGAATTTC
This sequence comes from Liasis olivaceus, assembly GCA_030867105.1. Lineage (NCBI taxonomy): Eukaryota > Metazoa > Chordata > Lepidosauria > Squamata > Pythonidae > Liasis > Liasis olivaceus. The sequence continues at coordinate 17,720,659 of CM061351.1, forward strand.
TCACTTCATTTGAAAGGTAGTACAGTGACAGAAGTGTGGGGTAGGAAAGAATCCAACCAACTGATTATACAGCATTTCATTCAATGTCTCCCTTGTGAAAACAATCAATAGTTGGGGTGCAGCTAACAAGTGGAAATGTTGCTTTGTGCAACATTTTATTATCCGTTTGCTCAGGCACAGCAGAACAAAATAGTTAAAAGGCCACAGAGGAATAAACCGTCAGTCTTGAGAAACAGTAAAATACCTCGGGCAGCCATGAATCAAGAGAGATACAGTTTTTATGGGTTGGTTTGTCATTCTGTACTTGTATGAAACAAGATCTTTCCCCCAAACCCATTTCTCAGACCCACTGGAATATGTGCTTGCAGTTTCAGGCAATTCTCTTACCATGCACGAGAAACAAAGTAGGGAGGTTTTATCTTGCCGAGTGTCACAAAGTAAAGCCATTTTTCTTGTTGCAACATACAAAAATGTATGGCACCCTTCCTTCTACCAACACATGGGGAGCTTCTACACTGGGGTAGAGTCAACAGTTTTCAAAATGTCTCTGTGGACCTTCAGGAGCAGCATGTCATGGAATGACCAGCTGCTGCTACCGAGGAAAATGAATGACCTTCGTCCCATAACAGGAATAACAAAACATTGGTGGTGGACCCAATGTTGATGTGAGGCCTCCCTTCTTGTCTGCTGAGGCCTGGTAGAGCTTTCTTTTACAGCTGTGCCTCTGTGGGGATCCAGGCCTGTGTGTGGAGAGCAAGAGGTGCTGTTCCTACATCTGTAACAAAGTAAACATTTCATGACTTTTGTGCTGGAAGAATACTCGGGGAGTGGTGTCCATTACATTGAGCATCCCACTGAAAAGAGTTGTGACTGTTGTCCTTTGAACAGGGCTTCATAATCCTAACTTTCTCACTTGTATCCAGAGTGTGTTTTATGTACTAGTCATATAGGTCCTTGTTGCAATAAACTTTAAAGATCTTTCATTGTATTAGTCCCTGTACAAAGTAACTGAAATCCACTTCATACATTATTGGCTCGATGTGGAAACCAGTTCCTTTCTTACATGCTGCTTTGCTAACAGATCCAGAAATCATATTGATATATTAATGGCAAAGTTTCTTCCCAAAGTAATATTACCCATTTCTTCATCAAAATGGATAGTACTGGTATGACATCATCATCATAACAGGAAGAAGGAAAAGCAGAAGGTTCACATAATTCACCACACTGATGTGGTTTCTAGACAATATAAATATTAGTAGAAGACTATCAGATGTGACTGTGGAAGATATTCTCCAAAGAAATGTGCTGCAGACACTTGCTAGGTGGGGATTATGGGAGTTGATGAACAATGCATTGAGGGAATCAGATCAAGGAAGGCTGCTGTGGTAGGCAGGATCCCATGTCACTTTATTAACTTGTAGAAATTTCTTATCACAAGTTATAGTGACAGCTACTGATCTGATCAGTGAAGAAACAGGCATCTGGTAGCTATTGGTTAAGATGGTAGAAGGCTGCCTGAAGTAATATAGGCAGCAGATCTCTTGAATAGAGGGTGCTAATGGATTTGTGTTCTACTTTGGGGCTTCCCATTGCCATCTTATTGGCCATTGGAAAGACAGGACACTGAATTAAAGGGGTGTAAAGAGTCAGTTCTGGTCTTCCCATGGAATCTGTTTCCTATCTTGAAGAGCTGGCAAGTAGCCTTTGATCTAATCCCATATGGTTCTTCTTATATTCTTGTGTTCTCTAAAATATTGGGTATCACATAGCAAGTAATAAAATAAAGCAATTTACAAGGGCACAAAAGAACCGCCCCCCCCGCCCCCCAATCATGAAAGTTTAGATGGAAGATGAGTTTAACTGGAATTGCATATTCCAAGAAACTTGGAACTTCCAGTCAAAATGCATATCTGTAATTCCTCCTATAATCAACAGAACTGATAGTATAGGTAGTCCCTGGGTTAAGAAAGACCCAGTTTCAGACAACCCATAGTTAAGAATGGAGCCTATTGTAGCAAAATTCAAGTTAAATACACAATGATTTGAATTAAATACACAATGGTTGGAGTTCATTACACAGTATTACTTATACAGAATTATATAATACTGTTCTGGCTTACATGCAAATTAGACATAAGGACAGACCTTGGGAATGGAACTCATTCTTAAACTGAGGACTACCTGTATTATTGGTTGAAAACTGAATTAAGATTGGAAGGAAGCAATAAGAACAGGAAAAAGGAAATAAGAAGAACTGCCTAGCAGTAAAGTATGAGCAAAGCTTGTTTTGTGTTGTAAGTATACCTAAATTGGGGAGCCTGTTCAGATATAAAATGTGCCAATTCTACCCAACATAGCATTGATTTCAGCCATATAATTCATGATGGAAACTACAGGTATTTAAAGGGGTGGGAACAGTGGAATTAATTGGATAAGTCCCATTACAACTGGGCCAGATTTATATTTTGTTTCTCAGGAACAAAATTTGATCTGTCCATCCCCTTTCCATTTTTGGTCCCATCCACTTTTTTTCCTGATCACGTCTACTCCCTGAAGCCAACCTTCAGAGCAGCAAACAAGGCTGAATGTCACTCTCAATCCCTCAAATTGTAACACATTCCTGTTAACAATTAACCTCCCCCACATGGCTTATTAACATTTACAGGGAGTTCACATCTATACTGAGTATACATAACAAATGCCTGTCCATGGCAACAGGTCACGGTTAGAAAAAGGCAAACCTATCGTGGAATGTGACATGCAGTTTATGCTAACCTATGTTGTGTAATTTCATCCTCCTAAATAGAGATTGTTGACAAACATTGGCAAATAAATGAAAAATAATACTACATATTATGAAGGAGGAAGGGAGAGCTTTATGCAGAATTGATTTTGGTGGTTGGGCCTTATATTTAATATGCTCTATCTGGAAGTGTCTATGAATAAGCAGACTCTATTGCAAATAATCTGAATTTAATCAAGCAAGAAAATGTCCATCTTCTAGTCTTTAGAGCAGCTTCCCATTCATGAGGTTATCTGACAAGGGAAGGTTCCACTAAAGGATGGTCCTTCACCCAACTATCCATTTACATTGTCCCCTTCTCTGGAGCCAGTGACCTTGCCCAAATTGCCCCCCTTTTCTTCTTAGAAGATGTTTCAGCTGCTTTCCTATTACTATTGAGGCTCAGAGCATTTTATCTATCTACTGCAGATAAAATAGTAACAGATAGCAGGGCAATCTTATTGCCTCAAAACCTCAGAGTGACTCATCATCATGAAAAGCAAGCTTTGTGAATCAGAGCCATAATGATGACTCAGAAGCACTGGAAGAAGGTATCTGGCTGGCATCAAAGAGGTTTTTTTAAATGTCCTATTATGCCTATTGAGCCAAAGATATTGCTTTAAAGAGGGGTCCTCAACTACTTTTTTAAAGAATAAGAACTGTGTTTTTAATTGCTGAGAGACACAATTTGCTCCAACAGGGCAGGAAAAAAGGTTGATTTAATAGTGAGTCACCATGTATCACCCCTTAGGTACCAATTTGCTAGATCCAATCCAGCTAACCTCCTTTTGTTCTGCTATAAGTTAAATCATGGTGAATTATTTTTATTCGAAAAGTTTGACAATACAATGTAATGAGCAGTCCATGGCAGTTCATTATCCACAGTCACCAGGAATTGCAAGGTGGAACAAAGACAATCCCAAATTACTATTTTTGGGGCAGAACTGGCTTGCCCATTAAACATATGGGACTCTTTTCCACAAATGAGAATTCTGGAGAGGAAATCTGAAACAGATATTTAGTAACAACCGTAGAAAGGCTGTACTATCTGGGATGAAGAACAGAAAGATCAACATTAGGCTTCTCAATTATATGGTGCAATCCTTCTCCACTGGTTCCTCTGTACCCTCCACGGTGACTGGAAGATACATCTGTGATAAAATTAGATCCTCATCTTGAACAGGGCCTATGCAGTTTAGAGTCAAGAGTATCACACTAAGAGCAGGGAGACCCAAATTCAATTGACCAGTGATTCATGAAACTCACTGGGAGATTTTGCCCTTCTACTACCTTCTGACCTAACCTCCCACACTAGGTTATTATGAAGCTAAATGGGAAGGGGAGAAATGAATGCTTCCCCTCTCCCATTGCCTTTGTAGATAGGTTTCTTGGCAGGTTTCATAAGATAAGAACTTAGTACCAGGTGTGAAACAGCCTCCATTTCTTTTGTGTGGTTAATCGGATTATGTATTATCAAGATTTGTAGTGTTGAAAAAGATTTGTAGCTGCAAGTAACCCAGTATATAAGTGCATAACAGTCATGCAAAGTCTTGGCTCCAGTTTTTTTTTTAGCCCTTATCAAGGCATAATGACAGCGAGACACCAGTTCAGCAGCACAGCAGCACAGCAGCTTAACTTGGCTCCCAAAAGAAGGACTACTGGGGTGATGTGGTTTCTGTATACAGACGATGACATATTCTGGACTCCAAAATGTTTTCCTATAGTCATTTCATGTTGAATGTAAACAGCATGGGGTAAAATGATACCTTGCCACAATGTCAAAGGAAAAATGCCAGAGTCAAGTTAAAAACCTGCCAGCATCTTCTTTTGAAAACTTCTAACCAAGTAAAACTGCCACAAAGCACTTCCCTGCTCACATCTTGGTCATTGTTATCAGAGATGCTGTAACGTGAGAACTCTTGAGAGGTTTAGCACGAGAAGATGTCCAGGAACAAACATTTTAAGACATACATTTATCTGCTGAAACAGCCAGTGAAGAGGAAGAGATTTATGTGCGGATACCTTGAGATATATCTTGGATACCACACAGAATAAAGATGGAAGAACCAAGTTTAAATTCTTAAACGTTAAATACTTCTTAAAACATTTAAATGAAAAGTATGTACTTGGAAGCAAATTGCCAAAATGAAACTTTAAGACATATCAGATATTACACATGTTTGGATTTGACAGGAGACACACACATGCATGCACATTCACACCCATAGGTACCGTGCTTATGTTTGCATATTACTTTCACTGAAATTATTTTTACACCCATCTTTGGTTCCGCAAGTTACATAAATTGCAATATATGGGGTTGTAGCAACTGGTGATGAATTTTATATTGAAATATAGTGTCACTTCTAATTATACTCTATTTCAGCGTTTCTCAGCCTTAGCAGCCTGAAGATGTGTGGACTTCAACTCCCAGAATTCTCCAGCCAGCACAGCTGGCTGGGAAATTCTGGGAGTTGAAGTCCACACATCTTCAAGCCGCCAAGGTTGAAAAACACTGCTCTATTTGATAAGATGGTACAAGTAAGTCCTTCTGGCCAAAAAGGAAAGAAAAGATGCAGTGGTACCATCTATAGATCTGCCCCTAATTTTCTAACCCAGCACAATAAAACCTGATGCAGCATTCTATAAGAGCTGTTAATTTTCATCCTTATCTAAGACTGAATTTTGACCATTTAGATCAGATCCATGTGGGTTTCATGTGTACCCATCTTGAAGCTGCCAAGGTTGAGAAAGACTGCTTTAGACCATCAAATCCACACACTGGATTCTGAAAGGGACTACTAGTGGCTGCCCGTCTGAAAAATTTGGCATGACATTTTAGGGACATTTCAGAATTCGTAATTTTTAGATTTCATGTTGGACTGTTTTATTTCTGAAAATGAAAAGAAACCCAAATATCTGGGGATTTTAATGCCTCCTATCAGAATCAGCCTGAGAGTTGGCAGAGTTGTTCAATCATTCTTCTAATTGAGAGTGAAAGAGGTTATGTTCTTCCATCCTAGAGCAATCAAATGCACATTTTCAAAGAGCCTGAGGTGAAGTCATCCACATATAGAAGCATCTCCTTGTCCCTTCAAAATTAGCTTCCAAAAATAACATGGTATGTGGTTGATGTATTCTGAGCCTATTCCCTGATTTAGAGACAAAATGCTAAGATGGGGGAGGATTCACTGGACATTTTCTCAAGCCTCAGCTAAACACTGCAAGTCTTCTCAACTGCATCAAAGCTCTGAAAAGGTGGTTATACCTCATCTTAATGGATAAAAATAGACGATAGTGATGTCTCTTTTTAATCTGGTGAATTATTCCCCTCAGGGAGAAAGTGGGCATATTCCTCTTGAATCTAAGACAGTTCTACAGACAATGGCTTCTTTGAAAAACCCCAATCAACTCAGGTTTAAGGAGGATAGTGCAAGTCATAAGATACTTTGCATCAGCCATTTACTTTTCCATATAATTCACCAAATCCAAGCTATTTTCAGACAATTATGGCTGAAATGTATCTATTTATATCTATTTCAGTCCCCAGTTTTATCATCCTTGTAAGCATGGAGGCCTTGTGGTCAGGTTTGCAGTTCTGCATCCAACACAGGCCCCAAACTCCAGGGGAAGAGCAGATCAAAACAACAAACTGTTAGCTTTGGAAAGCATCTGACTCATTTATCTAGGGAAAAATGTGTCTCCTCCTCCTGATTAACATGCTATTTTTGTAGCATAACATTTCAGAGTTAAGCAATAACAAAAGTATCAGAATAGCCTAGGTTTCTGTGGGAGAGAATGATATGGGTAGAATCCAACATTTATGTGACACAGAAGTCTGGGAGTGTTTTAGCCCTGACTCTTGAAGAATAAAGTAGGATTGTAGTGATTCTGCAGAGGGATGTCTGCAGGGAGGGGGTAAAAATAGTCAAGATGGTAGCTACAACCATGCGATTGAAACCCTGCCCTTTTTCATAAAAAAGGCTTTGATTGACTTTTTTGATCCCTCCTGTGGATACCCCTGATCCCCCATTTAAATTAAGATGGGATGACCAGATGGCATACCTCTCCCATTGCAGGAGACAGAGCTGACCCAAGATCTTTGCTGCCCGTGGCAAAAGACCAACTAGTTATCTTACTTCCCAGGCACAGAGCCTAAATCTAGGCACAGAAGCTGTCTGGTTTGGAAGCTGACTCTTACATCAGCATTGGCAATAGGGAACATTCTTCGTCACATCAGATGCAATAGTCAAGTTGAGGACTGGTATAACAGCCAGTGTGGATAGACACTGCTCTTTTAAAAAAAGAGTTTTTATCCCAGATTCTATTCTTGAGGCTTGCTGAATGAAATGGGGAAGAACAGTTTGGACTTTACATTAATTATCACACATATACATCTACACACAGGAACAGTGGAGCTATGTTATCCTGAATTGTTCTATCAAGTTTAGAACCGATTAGAACAATTCTCCCCGGTTTGGGCCTTTCCAAGCCTTATCTAGAAATGCTAGGGATTAAAGGCTGCAAAGCATATGGCATATCACTGAACTATGGTCCTTGAAATGCATATCTGCTGATGAAGAAATCCCATACTGAAAGCAAGTCAATTGCCTCCCAAGGAATGGCTTCTATTCAGATGTATATAAAAGAGGTACATAGTTTATTCTAGATGTTATAATCACAAAGAGGGCATAGTTTTGTGCAGGAAACTGAAGCCATAATATTTAGCCTCTTGACTTCTTTCAAAGCAAAGGACTGTGCTTTGATGTGCAAAAGGTCTGAGCCATTGTGCTTGGCATTGTGGATTTAAACAGATCAGACTAGTTGATCACAAAATCCTGCTACTTCATAGCAGCCTATGTAAAACCAGCCTTCCTGAACTTGACATGCTCCAGGTATGTTGAGATTACAACTGCTAGAATTTCCTATTAGCTGGTAATTCTGGAAGTTGCAATCTTAGCACATTGTGGGGGCGGGTGTGTGTGTGCCAGATTGGTAAATGCTGGCACAAATAATGCAGGATTAAACAGACAAATAGTCTGACCAACCAGTCCAATAGCCTGAACTTTGAGGACAATTTTATAATGCTATGAGCAGGCAAGTGGCTGAATATGAAAAGCTACATGTGTTGTATGTGGACTAATCTAGGTATCTCCCTCGGGCAGTTATTCTATGCTTACATTGTTTTTTCTTATAATGAAGCTCTTTTTGTGCCATTTGCAGACAGATAATCATAAGAGAGAAAATAAGTGGGATAAGGATTGAATACTTGTTTGTGCAGAAGGTTTAAGTTCAAACCCTGGCCAGGCCAGAATGAGGTTGGAAATGATGGGGAAGATCTCTCTCTCTCAGACTTTGGAGAGATGCTGTCAGAACAGACAGTGCAAAAGAAAATAGACAAATGATCAGATCTGATATAAGGCTTTTTTTCCCCTTCTCAATGAGCACAGTAAACTTTGATCCTGAGTTTCAAATTTAGCATTGCAGCTTGTTCTATTCTTTGCACAGACATGAAAGTTATGATTCTTGAGGAAAAGAGTGTTAGACCCATTTATCATATTTTGTGGAGTCTCAGCATGTAAACATCTCTGTTGAAGACTTTTATCACCACAGCACCAGAGAATGAAGAAGCAACCTATTGGTCATTTGGCCCTGATGGAAGCTCCATGACCTCAATTGCCTATGGCAATACGAGCAAGTGTTGAAATTCCCCCTCCCCCCCAAAAAACTTTACTGAGTGACTTCCATTGATCCTATATGAACTTTTCTTGCTTTGATCTACCAAACTTAATTAGCATATCAACAGTAATTCAAGCTGGAAATCATTTCCAAGCAGGAAAAACAAAAATAAAACTGTTCAGACAGAGAGAAGAAATGGAACTGAAATTAGAGAGTGTTTAGACAAAAAAGGCTAAAAATAGTAATTATCAAATTCCTGGTATATAATTGAATCATTTTCATGGGAAACACGCCACAATCTTTTGGTAGAAATGAAGTCTTCCATGTTCATAGTTATAGTTCATTAAAGGGTGATGTGTTGCCATGGATACAGAGAACTATGGTTTGCTGTAGAAGGTAAAAATTAGATATGCTGAGTGGAAGGACTGCTGCACCAGTGTGTTCTGATGTAGCAACTTGTCATGGGGCAGCTGCATTAGATGAGGCCTTGTATGAATTAGATGTGGTAGAAGATGAGAACGCAATCCTATTAAGTGAATTACAGCTAGAAACTCTATCAGAGCAGTACAATATTGCAGCACAAGAATTAAATCTAAAGCATGAACACTTAATTATACAATCCCATAGCCCTTTCAGAATATAATGAGAACATAAATTACTATAGTTATGTCATTCAGCAAACTAAGGATGGAGCACCATTATGGTGAATGTAGGTTGAAGAACGCTGCTGGTTCATGCTAAGAATAATTTAATTCAGCATTTTGTGTCACTTGGTAGTCAAAGCAACTGCATCTGGGATGTTTACAAGTATGTACTGAAGAGTGATATTCTCTACCATTCTCACCTTCCAGTTCATTCACACAGGCTTCAGAACTCTAGGCCAAAATAAATTTTCAATTGGAGAGATGAAGACTCTCAGGTAGAAAGACCAGGCCACCCAACAAAGGAATTTTAGATTAGATTTGTCCAGGATACATGCTTCCACTGGTTACAGATTATATACCCCTTTTGTCTTGTGAGAGACCACAGAAGGAACAGACATACACAAAGACAGGTTAAGAAGAGAGCCAGAATAGAAATAATTGGAATGAAATAGCAGATAAAGAGGGTCTACAGAAGTCTGAAAGCTGAGCAAAAGAGTGGGGCCCAGCTGACTCTGGAGCAGGTAAGGTGAGAATTCTGTGATAAACACAGCAGCAGCTACGGGGAGGTCCAAACAAGGAAGATGGTGATCATGGCATCATGATCAAAGTCCTACCCTTTTATACATGTGCCCATGTCCCATGTTCATACAAAGGAACAGGGCTTCAGTTATGATGCTCTGAGTGCCACCTTGCCTGTTTGGACACCCCCTGCTCCCACAGATGCCACTGGATGGAATAGAGTAGCGTTTCTTAACCTTGGCAACTTTAAGATATGCGGACTTCAAGTCCCAGAATTCCCCAGCCAGCCAGCCAGCTAGGACAGAGAGTATAAACATAAGGTAAGAGTAGTACTACTAGTTGTATTTTTATTTCATATACGCCAATACCTAAATGCAGATTGAATAACAACCACAATGTCTGTGTGTGCATGTGCAAATGTGTATGTCTGTGTGTCTCTGTATATGGAGAGGGAGAGGGAGAGAACATTATCTAACCTCAGGGTTGCCATAATTTATACTGGTATCAGGTACAGTAATTGTTTAGAATGATTCTAGTTTCACAAATTCCTGAGAAAAAAAGTGTTTTAAGGGCTTTGTGAAGCCTTAGGAAACCAGATTAGGAGTTGATTCCAAAGATTACGAGCAAGATGGGAGAAGGCTCTAAAACATGAGGTGGCCATTTTGACATGGGGGAAAGCTAAGGGACAGTTGAACCAAATGCATAATTGTGAACAAATTGTTCCAAATATTGAGTGTTCTTTTATGCATAGCCTAGAAGGTCAGCAGCTGTAGCGGCAGCAGCTTGAACTGGTGACCCTGGTAAAGATCCAGCCAATGCAGAGATTGGTAGAACAAAGAAATGGTGGTAAGGAGGAAAAGATCCACAGTCACATGGATCATGCTATTTTGGCCTTGAACAAAAGGATAGAGAGCAGAATCAGGAAGGCCTGCCAACAAACTACTACAGTAGTTCAAAGGAGACATATTTTGGTTATGTCTCCTTTGGACTACTACAGTAGTTTGTTGGCAGGCCTTCATGATTCTAATTGCTTGGCTGTCTCAACAGTAAGAAATAGGTTGAATTCCCAGGTTCTTGTGGTTTTGTCAATGGAAGTATTTTTATAATAATAATAATAATAATAATAATAATAATAATAATAATTATTATTATTATTATTATTATTATTATTTCAATTTAATATAGCCACACACTCTATTTAGTGAAAGTTTCTCATTGATAAGAACTTTCACATCATATATCACTAGCAATGCCATCAGCTGACAATCCTGGGAAGTAAAAGAAATGGGAGGAGGAAAGAAAGAAGAAAGAAGAATGATCAAGACAATGGGAATTTGAGAAAGAAAAATAATGAAAGAGAATAGATATTCAGCTAAAGGCTCTGTATCAAAGCTGGGGGCTGGGGTACAGGAAGAAGGTCTTCTGGAATGGGAAAAAAGCAGAAAGTCACCAAAAATAATAGGTTAAATTAACAAAGGTTTCTGACACTGTAACCCAGTGCAATTAAAGTAACTAGATGCAGGTTTCCATTTTTTATGGAGAAAGTTCTGGAGAACCTTATGATGTAATGTCATTTCCACTACTTTTCTGTTGAAATACTCCATATACACTTGAGCCTTGAGGAAGACCAGCAGGTTTTGTACTAAAATGAATAGCCCTGAATAGGGGCATGACTTTGTATAGGGTTTCCTAACCTTCTATTCCCCAGTTGTTTATGGAGTACAGTTCCATGAACATCCATGATCAGTGTGGGTCATGGACAGGGATGACAACAGGATACTCCAGCAATACTTGAAGACTCAAGCTTAGGAAAATTTGCTTCTTTGGTTCTAACACTTAAGCCATGGAGATCTAGTGGAATTAGAACTAGTGGATCTAGTAGAACTAGATCTAATGGTAATCATACTTTTTCTTTTAAAATGTGAATTCTTAAATTGTGAGTGAAGAGGTAAAGCAACCTCATTCAAGATCTTAATTACCTCTCCACACTTTCAAGTAAGCTCAGTTGTTGCCTTTGTGAAACAACATCATAGATGTAAATTTCATAGCAAAATTGCATTTGTTTGATGTTGTGTTGTGCAAAGAATGAGCAGGATGAAGTGACCTCCAACCTGTTTTTAGCTACAGAATCTGACGAGTTCTTTAAATAATCCATATGTGCAACATTACTAAAATGATTACTCTTCAGAACTGGATAAAAGAAATTATCCTTCCAGATCATTATATTAATACAGTATGAACCAGATGAAAAGCATTCCAAGTATGACTCAATGTTTTATGATCACCACTTTTTCATTCTGTTTATTGGAAAGATAATTAACTTTACTGGAAAGATCCCAGATATCTCCAGGTATGATTGCCCAAGGCTTCCTTGAGACTGTAATCCTCTATGAGTGGATCTATTAGTAGCAAGCAAGTGCTGTCTTAACATTAAGATTACTAATCATGCATATTCCTGCTCATTTTTTTTTTTTTTTCCTTACCTATGACAGGTAGGATAGACACTGAGACAGCTACTGGGTCAAGGTATGTTTTGTAGGCACAGAACTGGGATTTGAATCTGGATCTCATTGATCTAAAATCTCTGCTCTAGCCTTTGTATCATAATGGATACAAGTATGAAGATTTCATTAGGGATTGCTATATGGATATCCATCCAATATATACTAGGATAGTGTATAAGTATGAAAAATATAATGTTTATTGGCACAATAAAACTTGAAAAAATATGTATGAATGCTTTTATAAGGAGGATATAAATCTCTCAATTTTTAAATTGTGAGATGAATTCTAGTCTTCTTTTCTTAATAATTTTTAGGATTCTTCCTTAAGAATACCATACAGTTATATCCAGATAATCACAAGATGTTTAATTAAAACTGCAATTCTTGAAATAACTAAATTTATTTCAGCCAAACACCCTTCTCTACATGAAATCCAAAGACTACTAAGCAATCATCAGACCAGTAGCAACATCTGGATGAAATGTTGGTTAGCAATAAAGAAACATCAGCAGGTTCTTCACACTATGGAGATGAGAACATTACGATGGTCACTTGGTATATCAAGACTAGACTGAGTGACAAATGAAGGCATACCAAAAACCTTAGTGTTGCCCTAATTGCTGAGAAAATGCAAGAATTGAGCTATTTACTATATACAATCCGTAGCAAGAACAGCTCTAGAATTAAATGTAGAAGATCACCATCCAAAAGGACAATCAAAATTGTGCTGGCTCAGCTGATTGAAAGATGATATGCACCTTCTGAAACTCAGTTGTAGAAAAGCTGTAATTAGAGAAATGGTCAGTGCAGTGCAAACAAGTGGACCTTGCAACCAGGTGTGGCAATCGTTAGGAAGAAGAATTAACTAAATTAACTTAATCAGAGCTTCACATACTGAACCACATGTTGCTGTGCAGAGAGCTTCTCTGATAAAGGATTGGTTAATCTTCAAGCTGAACAGATGGCCTACTAGAGAAGAGGAGGAGTGCTTCGAAGAATGTTCCCATCTTCATCTTTCAAACTGGTCATCCGTGCCACTAATCCTGAGGCCACAAAATGTTTGTCCAATAAGGCATGCATAGCTGAAATCCTCAACGCAGTGTGGGACACTATGTTTATTGTCTTTGGTAATATAGCAACAATGTTAGATATTGATTGTTATAGCTCAGAAGACATTCATTCTGTTGGCTCATGTTACTTTTTCCCCCTTTTAAAATTCCAGGAAGGTATGCTCCACAACAAAACTAGTCTAGCATAAAAAGATTCATACTGTATATGTGTAACTGTCTCTTGCTTGAAGGATCTACGGAAGCTGAAAAATAATATCCACTTCATGGTGGATGGGTGTTGATAGTAGCAGGTGAGTTGGAAAGCATAGCACGGACTGAGAATATGGCCTAGGAATGAGGTTCTTCCATTTATTATATTTAATGTATAACCTGCCTTTCTGATAAATAGGCAGAGTGTGGCACCAACCACCAAGAAAGCCCTCTCTTGCATTCCGGTCAAATGGACCACAAGACCAACATTATACATCTTTGCAAGGAAGTTGGAACTGAAACTGATTCCTTTTAGCCATTTTGTCCCAAGATGTAGCTCAAAAAAACTGTCACTAAACTTTAGGGAATATTTACACTGATTCTAATCCAATTATTTTTTTTTCCTGAACATAAACTTGAATGAAACATACATAGACTCCATGGAGTAGGGAAAAGTAGCTAATTGGATTGGACTTTGGCAAGTTGTTTAACATCTTTTTCCTTTTCTTGAGCAGGATTAAAGGGACTGTTTTTCAGTTTTTTCCCTCCTAGTTATAAATTTTTCCTGGTGCTTGATTTCATTTGCTATTACTCATTGCCTATCTCCTAAACAAGAGGCAGGCAACCTGGCAACCAAGGTGACATGCCATCCCCAAGACTCCTTTCTGTGACCCTCAGTCCTCCCTGATCATGATTACTGAATATCAACAGCAGAGTTTCTTGTCATTTTGAGTTGGGAAGCACATGAAAAGTAGGGTAAGCTCTAAAATAGGCACATCATACATTAAAAAACAAATAATCCTCTCCAAATTCCCCCATGCATCTCCTCCTTACCCACCTATGTCAGGGTCACCCATTTTGAGGGCCTTAGCCTCCTCCGAAATCTTAAATTTGGCCTTTGGCCATCAAAAGATTGCTAATCCTGACTTAATCTATAACTTATATTTGGCAGCATATTACTTCTTCACTTAGAAGAAGTCTCTAGAATATGGGTGGGCAACCTGCAGAAATGGTAAGTGTTGTAATAACAAGCTGAACGTGAATATGGAATACTTCTGATAGAATGGAGAAAGTGAATACTATCTGCCGTCCAGTCACCCAGGCTGTATATAAACTGTACTTGTGTCTGATAACCTGAATCTGGGAAACTGCTGAGACACAAGCAGATAAGAGTTTTCACATATACAGTAGAGAGTTTTCTATGAGAGGATGGAAGTTAAAAGAGGGGTAAGAAGCTGGCAGGGAGAGTGAAGGTTGGAAAGAGGAAAAGGAGAAAGGTGGCTAGCAAGCAAAGATTGCTTCTAGGCTGTTGAAGAGACAGAAATTCCAGGATGACTCAAGATAATTGGAGAGGAACCAGCATAAGGGCTGCTATGCAAGGGGGAGGCTGCAGGGATCACCTACCCACTGCAGATATCCAGAAGGAGAAGAAGATCCAATGATGCTAGAAAGAAAATCCAATTTTTGTTAATCATGAAAGTTTGCCAGCTAAGTTTAACTGAAGCCCCTGATTAACTCTTTGGGAATTAGTAGCAGGTATACTTTAGGATACACAGAATATCATTTTAGCAGAAGTAATATTACTGTGAGTAGAGAATTAGTTAATCTCTGAACTGTAGAGCAGTTAAGTCATAATGTAATTTGTTACATTCCAACTCTGACAGAGGAGAGAAGGGAAAAGGGCGGATCTTTTTGTATGCATTAGCTGAATTCCACTTGTTCAGCTGATGCAAAAAGACATTTACCCTTGCTATTCAAGAATAAATGAAAAAAATGGAGTGATTCACTAGAAAGACTTTGCATGCTTTATTTTATTTGATCAATCTTGAGAACTGATGACACTGCTGTTCTGGGCCCTGCAATCTAAAAAGGACATTGACAAACTGGAGGGAGTTCAGAAGAAGGCTACCAAGACGGTGAGTGGACTGGAAACCAAGTCCTGTGAGGAACATTTACAGGTACTGGGTGTGATTAGCCAGCATAAGAGAAAACAGAGGGGAGTTATGGCAGCAGTGTTCAGATATCTGAATTGTCTTATAGATGACGCAGTGAATTTGTTCTCTGTTGCCCTGAAGGGCAGTACCAGAACCAATGACTTGAAAGTACAAGGAAGTAGATTCAGGTTAGATATTAGGATGAATTTTCTGACAATGGGTGTCAGGGGAATGTCAACCAGTTGCCTCATGAAGTGCTATGTTCTCACTAACAGTCTTCAGACAGACTGCTTAGCTATCTGTCTGAAGCCCTTTATCAGAGCCTGAACTGAACTGGGCGTTCTACTAGATGGCATTTGAAGTCTCTTCCAACTCTATATTATTCTAACACTTGGAGCCCTGAAAACAGAAGTTTCTTGCCATTTTGTGATGGGAAGTAGATGAAAATTGTAGTCTAAGCCCTGAAATAGTCATATCACAGTTGTTAGAAAGAGGAGAAGAATCTATTTTTCCTCTAAGTGATCCCCACATGCACATATGATGTGGCTCCAATTGTTCTGCAGCCATTAGTTCACTTAATTGTTCAGCACACACCTTGGCCACAATGCTATATTGCATTAACAGAAGGCTCAACTGTCATTAGAGAAAACATGTGGTCCCAGTAAGCTCTGTTGAGAAGGGTGGTGTAATTTTTGCACATTCTCATTTAAAAAGTAGATAACGATTTGACATTACCCTTTTAAAAAGTGTATGAGAATTTGATTCCCACTCCAAATGCTCGCTACCTTTAATTATCTGAAGCAATTCTTTTTTAAAGAAGTGCATCAGATAAATAAAGGTAGTGGGCATTTGGGGTGAGAATCAAATTCCCGTATAGGTCCTCTTTGTTTAAGAGTTACATTGCTTTAAAAAATATTGGAGACAAGAGTGGTGTTCACTTAAAGATGATATATCAACCAGAGCATACAGAAAGCTATCAATATTTGAGGAGGGAGCTGTCCACATATTTGTGGTGCTGAAATCATCCGGGGGGGAGATGCTCTTTGAGGACTAATGACATGCCTCAAATGGTACTGTACACAACTTCAGATTCCAAATCCCAGATAGAAACTTCTGGTATTATCATATGGTTTCCAAAAAAGTGAAGTGAATGAGAAATGCAAGTACTATTTTACACCATAATTCCTTTTACCCACCAAGTGAGCGCCACACTTGAATTATTTTGCACTCGTGCCAGTTAAGAATGATGGCTCTGAAAGTCACATTAAGGTTATCTAATTTTAAAGCATTAGAGTTTTTCCCCTTACCAAATATTTTTTAAATATGGAAGCAAAGATGCTAATGTCACTGTATCCTTCCTTACAAATTAAATGGTTGCTTTCTGTAATTGAATGTATTGCTAATGTGTTGTCACAGCTTAAATACTTCTAACATATGAATGAGAATGGAACCATGTCATGTAACTCTTCCCTTTCCAATGTAACAGAGGACAGATGTCCTTACAGACGAGGGTTATGCATTCTGTGTAAAAGGGAGGAGGTGTCATGGATGTGACATCATCACATGACACAGTTTCTATTGATAATTTGATAAAGCTAATATCAACAAGGGTAGCTAATTTCTCTACTGAGGAAACACTCAATCTCAGGTCAGGGCTAGCACTAAGTTAATCGTGTCAATTTAAAATCTAGATAGTAAGTCAGTACTGATAGGAATCCTTCAAAAGAATAGCACAACTTGGCCATTGCCTTCACATTTCAAATTTTCCATTACTGGTCAAAGGTTGCTGGAACAAAATAAAGGCCAATTTAAAATTAAGGTGAAAGGAAGGTCAAGGACAATTATGTGGCTTATAGAAAAATTAAAATAATACTACATATCTTTATTTTTTTAAAAAAGCATGAGGTCCCTGCTTAAACAATACTTGATAGGGAAAGGAAAAATAATATCCCAAGACTGTAGGGTAGAGGAGTAAATAACTATCTGTATGATTTTTTTTCTGCCCAAATATAGACAACTCTGCGATGCGGCTAATGCAATATTGCATATAAAATAAGGTGTAGACTTATTCAGAACAGGCAACAACTCTGTACAATAATGCTTAGCAGTGCAAACCAGTGAAGAGGAAATAAGAAGTAAAGATTCCAGGGCACTTATAAAAGTAAGAATTCTGATTAATAAGGGAAAATATACTAGATCTTACTATTAGAACATATTTTCCATATAGTAAATCTTATATAATTAAACATGAGGTAAGAAATAATCAATCTTTTCTCTCCTTCCCTTTCTTTCCCTACCTCTCCCCCAACCCCAAATACTAAATTGGGTTTCAAAAGGTTAGAATCTGTACTTCCCCATAAACTCATTTGACCTCAGTTCTCTGGATGACATCCATAAAGTCACTTTATAAAAATGTGCTGCTTGCACTGTACAAGAAATTGAACAAAGAGCTCAGGAGGATGGGATCAATGAAAGTGATAAAGGAAGATTGATCAGCTGAATGGGAAGCCTATTAGAGATTGTTGAGAAAGATGAGTGCGTTCCATTTGTCTCATCCTCCAAAATTTAAATTATAGCATTACAAAGGGGGAATATTGTAGTTATGCTTTGAATTTAAGTTGACAACTGCTGTCAACCCCACACATTTTGACATGGAATCTGTATTTCTATTGCAAAGGTAAATAAACAGGAGAGAAATATAAAGGGAAATAACTAGTTGAATACACAACTATGCTAGTAAAATAACAATGGAAAACCCATAAGGATAAAGATGTATATGTAATCATAGAGAAAGAGATAATTTTGTAATTGTACTTACATTTGCTGCAAAGAAAATCAGAAGCTTCTTCTTTTCTTTATATTCAATTTCTGTACTTTTTCTTTTTTCTTTTTACTCTCTATCAGTTTGTGCTAGTTTTTATGTTCTTTGTAAACTTTTAATTAAAAAACTATAAAACAAAAAAGAATAGAGATGTATATTCCCTTCCCACTTTTAAATTTAGATACGAACCTTACCATTTTTGTTTGTTTCATTATTTAGATTATGCATCTTTCTTAAATATCCAGAGGCTGGCCCTCTGGCTGTTGCTGAACTTCAACTCCCAGCAGCTGTTAACTACATTTCCTATTCTATGGCATGCTGGGAGTTGTAGTTCAGTAACAGCTGGAGGGCCACATATTGCTCACCTTTTAGATGGCAAATGGTTAAATAAAACATAATTTGCCAAGAATTTAATAAATCATATTCTTGTCAAAGTTGTATCACAAAAAGATCATGCCATAGTTCCTATCTCTGCTTATGACAGAGTTACTTTGACCAAATTCCCACCTAGCATAGATAAAAACTGTGTAACAAGTGAAACTGCCATCATTGCATTGAGTATAATAATATTTGGGATAGATACTTACAATTCCTCAGCAAAACCAGATTCAGACTGTAGTCATAATTATATTTTAATCTTTCTCAATATGGTATTTTCCAATTGTGGTGGGCTTCAGCTCCCTAAATCTTAACTAGCACAATGGCATTCACTAGAATTCTGAGAGTTGTCCCAATGCACCAGGAGGTTGGGGATATTTTTATCCACAAAAGTTTTCCAAAAAATTTTGAATCAGAAACTTACTCAGAAAATGTTCCTATGAAAATCATTATGATTACTATTAGCATATTAATCACAATAGCCATCATCTCCATTATGTGTATTTGAGCTAAATATTTTGATGTGAAAAAATAGCCTATTTTATAAAGTTTAAACATTACATTCATTCAAAGGATCTGAAGTTTTCTTGTGTGGAGAACAATTATTTTATTGGAATGTTGAAATAAAGTTGGGCAATAGGCAATAAAACATAGTTTTTTAAAAAAAAAACCTGGCTTTTATAGAATTGTTACTTGTGATTTTAATTGGGGATATTTATAGTTTTATTGCTTTTATTGTCTTTGATTTGAATTGTAAGCCACCCAGAATCACCCTCTGGGGGAGATGGGCGGCATATAAATTTAATAATAAATAAATAAATAAATAAATAAATAAATAAATAAATAAATAAATAAAATCTGCAAATCTTGCCAGAAGAACATTTTCCAGCCCGTATCTCTGGTTTTTTTCCACATATATGAGTCCTGACATCAGTTGGTTATTGTTATTGAACACCGTGAAGCAATTTCTAGCTATATAATTTTCAAAGCTGTTTTTCCTCAGTAGCATCGGCACTGGAGAAAATGAACAGCATTAAAGCAGAAGGACTCTCAAGGTGAGAGAGAGTCCTGATTTTTGCCAAGGACAATTCTGATGAAGCCTCCTGATTACACACAAATGCCAAGGAAACACATTCCTCTTACTCTGTTTTTTTCTCTTCTTTGTGTCTCTCTTGCAACATAATTCAGCCATCCCCTTTCACTCAGTTGAAAGGTAGAAAAACAACCATAAAAGGCTTTTAGATCCAGATGTCTGCATGCAGTTGATTTTCCACTGACACTGGTTATTAAAAAAATACCTTTGATAAATCTTTTGAGGGCAAGACAACATAATGCAAGTTTAACCCCTGTGTCTGTCTTGACCACGACATTTACAACTAGTCCTGAATTAAATAGGCAATATGCAAACCAAGCATGTTAAACTAATTCAGTTTACCTTAATCAAGACAGAGCCCCTGTTGGTGAGCTGTGTTCAGGGGGAAAGCCAAAATGTAATTAAAGAAAAGCAGTGGTCAAGGATTCCAAAAGATAAACATAGCACAGCAATCAGGGTTCAAAGAACACAGTAAAGTCATTGCCAAGGTCATGCAGAGATCAAGGGTTCCAGGAGTAAAATGCAACATGAGAAGAGCTTGTAATGGACATGCAGTAGGTGTTCCAGCACCTACTGTAGTTGAGTAAAACCACAAATGCATATGCTCTCAGTCTCCAATCAAGCTTACCAGCCCTACTTACTGAACTTGGGGCTTCAAGATCATATGCTACCTTACAAACAGTCTCACTTATGCTATGTACAGTTCCATTCAAATATATACTCTTTCTTCCTATCTCCCGGTTCTCTCTTCAAAGCCAGATGCTTCCATGGCCTAGGAGCTCTGGAATCTAATGCAAGGTCAGAGCTGAAGCACCAAAGTACAAGGGGCAACATTATTTCAAAGAGTCTGGAATAATTGTTCAGATGTGACAAGCCCTTGCTCTCTAGTATCAGGCTAGTTAAAAGTCCTTTTTGGTTTCTCCTCCTCATTTAAGGAGGAATTGGACACTGGGCCTTCACAATGCTGCAGCATGAACTACATTTACATTTACATTTTTGATATGCATATAGTGGATCTACTATGGAGATTCTCTACATTGAAATTGCAGAAACTTTTCTTGGGTATTTACTTGCATGGACAGCTTGTATGGACAGAAGAATCTCTCTACTTCTCTTTCTACATAAGGAGATTGACATACAAGTGGCAGACCCAGCCACTCTTCCCCACTCCCCTTGAAACCAGGTAAAATATCACCTGGAATGAGCCTTTCTCTATGTGTATGTGTTGTTAAGGATGCCATGGATACAACATCAGTAACTCTATGCCATCCTCATTGGGTAACAGAGATTGTGTATAGATTACAGAGTATATGTAGAAAGTAAGGAAGATTACCTTGATGGAAATAGGCAAGAACCATTCCTAAGCAAAGGGGGCTATGTGTGGAGGTACAGCACAATCAAACTTGCAAGATTCTGTTATAGCCAATCTCAATAAAGGTAGTTCTAGTCTTCCTGTGGAGTTGATTTCCTGGTCTGATCTACCTAGTGGGGCTAACAGTATATGAGGTCAGCTATATGGTTGAAGATTTGTTGCTAGTGTTCTGGTATGTTTAATAATCTGCATTGCAAAATCTTATTCATATCACTGAAAGTTCTATCAAGCCTCTACTTTTCTCTAGGTGTACTTTTCTAGAGGAAGATCAGACTGCTGCCAAGTGATTATCCCATATGAGCTTTTCCTATAAAGAACAATAACAGAAAAAAGGAAGATCACACATCTTAAAATCCCCTTTGTTCCTTTAAAAAGCTCTTAGTCAGTGTTAAAAGAAGCCATGTTTGTTAAAGTTCTAAGAGAAAATCCAATATCCTAAATGGAGACAGTTGGGTACATTATGCTGTGGTGTGATATTATATTCATTACTGCATTTATACCCTGCCTTTCTATTTATTTCAATAGTCAAGGGAGCTTATAATAATTAAAAGAAAAAGGAAGTATTTTACAAAATTAATACAATTAAATTATAATTACAATCAGTCATTACAATAATTAACAATTTAAATCTTGGTGAAAGAGATGGGTTTTTACTAGGAGAATAGGAGCCAGTGTATTTTTTTTAGGGAGTGCATTTCATAGCTTGGGAGCCATACAAGAGAAGGCTCTTTTGCACATACCCAGTGGAGAAACTTCTGGTAGCCAGACCATTTTCAGAAGGGCCTTTCCCCCTCTAAGTAACTGGAGAAGTTCCTAGCTGTGTCAAATTCAGTTCTGAACACTTTATCAAAACATTGTGCATCCCTGCTAACACCACAGAAACACTTCAGTGCCTTCTTGGTAAGAATTCCTGGCACTAACCAGAATTGAAGACACACTGTGGAAAACATTGCATTTCTATTTGTATATTGTAATGTTTGTGCTCCAAGACTGATCTCTGAATGAGGTTATAAAGGAGCCCAAAAGGTTAGCTGAGGGTAGGCATGGCACAATCTTTATAACCAGCCTATTGAGGTAGTTTAAGTTTAGGGGTTTATTTTGACTGAACAGTTGTTTAGTTAACCGTTTAATTGTAAGTTCACTGAAATTGGTCATTTTAACAGAAACTGTGACAGTAGTTTCATTGACCCAGGCATTGCAACTTTTAATAGAGGAAAAAAGATTTGAGATGTAGATGAGACAGCCCAAGAAAGTCACCATACTAGAAACACACCGGTAATGCTAAGTTAGTCCAGTGAATCAATCCATAATGCCACACACACCACACGCACAAACTCCTTTGTTTATCATGACTTTTTGTATAACTCCTGCTAGTCAGTTTTCTCCTCTTCTTCCACACCTAAATATTGGGGTAGAATGAGTCAAGCCAAAGTGACATTTAATGATAAAACAATTACATACATACAAACTACACATGTTGCAAATTCTTAACATCTGCATTTTAGAAATAAGACACAACATTTAAATGTTAATACTGCTGGAAAACTGCCAAAGTGGAGTGCCAGCCCTTCCCCCAGTAATAAATCTCTTTGCAATATGAGAAGAACCCAGGTAACATGTCAGTAGCAGAAGGGATTCACATGACTGAAAGATCTCTAAATATCCAGCTTTTTAAAACATTGTTAATAGAAGAGAATATATATAGCTTAGGGTTGAATTGTGGAGTCCTTGCTGCTCTCTGAGCTTGGTTGTTTGCTTGCAGACCTTTCATTACCCAACTAGGTAACATCATCAGTACTGGTGAGTGTGAGGTTTGATCCCTGTTTATAAACAGTAGCTTGCCCTGCAAGTCTTGGTGGGGGTGTGATTTTCTCCTTGGTAGTTCCTTGATTAGGGTATTGTTTCCTGCTTAATTGTTTGTCTGGTGTTAATCCCTGCTTATCTGGGTGTCGGTTGCTGGAGAAGATGTGTTCTGGTCTTTTTGTTTCCTTTTAGCTTTTTTTATTGTCTCTTTTGAATGGTGTATAAATGTGGTTTATCTCTATGTGTCTATTATTGATCAAGGACTCCACATTGTTAATGTTTTGAATATTTATATATTATTTAGTTTTCCTTTTACTTACTTATTTTCCTCTTTTTAGCTGGAATGCCTACCCCACAAAGCTGTAAAGCATATATTAAGCTACAGTGAAAATCAGATGCAATAGAGATACAGTCAATCATTTTTGCTTAATTGCTATGGAGAGGCATTTGGGGGAGAGAAGGTTGTAGTCAGGGAGAGAAGTTTTAACTGTCCTGTCCTCTGCACTGTGATTGCTCTTGAAAAGTCTTATTTTCTGAAGAAAATAAGACTTTAAACGAAGCTGTCATTGGAAAGGTTTTCCCTCCTAGAGTCTTAGCGCTGTACAATGGACAGAGCATGATGGGCAGTAGAAGGGAGGGGAGGGGAGGGAAGAAAGAAAATTAGAGGACAAGAAAACACAGAAAAAGAAACAAAGAGATGGGGAAATAATACAATGGACAGATGTATGAGTGTAAGAAACAGTGTGAATACACTAATGCCTTTGGCATGCTTATGCTGAAAATATTTAACCCCCAAGGCAGCAAAGTTTCCACACCAAAGTTCTAGAAAGGGTAAATTTTAAATACAACCAGTGGAATAAACTGCTGTGGTGTATTCACAGGCCAGGAAACTTGTAGAGTATGTCAAGATAGAATTGTGGGTTTACTCTCTCTCTTCCCATTATTATTTATTAAGACTACAGTGCTGCCCTTCAAAACTCCCAGAACAAACAAATGATAAGCAAAATCTGAAGTATAACATCCTCTGTGGGTATTCTGTTTCATTTTATACATACACAGAGACACACACAGAGCTACACACAAACACAAAGTTGACTGCAGATGCAGCTACCCATCTATGTGTCTCCTTTTCAGTAGCAAAGAAGCAGGAAACAGAAATACAGAAGCGGGGGGGATAGGAGGGAGGATGGAAGGAAGGAAGGGGAATGGCCTGTGGCTGTAAGGTAGTCCTCGCTTAGAAGTTATGACAGTGCCGAATGAGGAGACTTACAGCCGGTCCTTGAAGTTTCAGCCATCATAGAGTCCCACAGTCACATGATCGTGATTCAGGCACTTGGGAGCCAGTGCACAATTACAACAGTCACTGTGTCCCACAGT
Source organism: Liasis olivaceus (assembly GCA_030867105.1). Taxonomy (NCBI): domain Eukaryota; kingdom Metazoa; phylum Chordata; class Lepidosauria; order Squamata; family Pythonidae; genus Liasis; species Liasis olivaceus. Next base: position 17,744,827 of record CM061351.1, read on the forward strand.
CATGTGATTGCCATTTGTGACCTTCCCTCCAGCTTCCCACAAGCAAAGTCAATGGGGAAGTCGGCAGAAGGTCACAAGTTGGGGTCATGTGTTGTCACACTTAACAACCACACATGATTCACTTAACGACTGCAACCAGAACTGCTGGAACTGCCATCATAAGTCAGTGGAGTCACATCAGATTTTTCACTTTTTTATGTATGGGGATAACAACTGCTTGTCCCCATTCTTTGGGAATCAGAGCAAACTGCTCCATCTAGTACTCCTGATAAGTTATCAGAAGATAGCCATATTATTAAGTCTGGAATTTTGCATCATGTTTTCCTTTGGGCAACCCTCTTTTGCTTCCTTATTAATATATTATGTACAGGTAGTCCCCAGTTTAAGAATGAGTTCTGTTCCCAAGGTCTGTCCTTAAGTTGAATTTGTATGTAAGCTAGAACAATAATATTGTATAATACTGTATAAGTAGTATTGTGTAATGAACTTGAACCATTGTGTATTTAACTCAAATTTTGCTACAATAGGCTGTGTTCTTAACTATGGGTCATCTGTAAACCAGGTGTTCTTAACCCGGGGACTACCTGTATTTTCTCAAATTAAATATGAATTTTATTTACCTTTGCAATAATCTCATGAGATTGCCATGTGATATTCCTCTCATGTAAACCACAGAGAGTGACTGGTAATGAGTTTCAAGTCTTCGATCATTGACTGGATTCTTGAGTTAACCGTAAGTAAAGGACATAGGCTTTCACTGGTGCATGAAGACATCAGGAAGTGATGGGAAAGGTTGCCTCTGTGGTTGAGTGTATTTTGTTAATTTCATGTTACTCTGTTGTTTGCTCACTTGAATGTGTCACTTGCCATCTCTCAAGTGTGTGTGAAAGGCTTCTATCCAGACACCCAAGGCTCCATACATTCCTGGATTGGGGAAGCGGGAAACCAAAACTCAAAATAAAGGGAATGGAACAAAAACAAAAGCAGAAGTTGGCAAATTCTCATTGGTTGGACCTGGGTGGAGCTACAGCTTAAGGAAGGTGGGGCTCTATATGTGTGTTCATGTGTGTTTGTACAGATAAGAGTAAGAGTTCCTCTTTTTTTCTGTCCCAGGATGGGGATATTTTTTTCCTTGCAATTGTTCTGAGCTTGTGCCATAGCCATTATATGCTTCCTTCCTGCTTGGTTATGGCAGTGGCAAAGTTGCAATTCAAAACAAAAGTGTGAGGCCGTGGTTTGGAGTCATTTGTGGTCCTAAGAACAGAGGTTGTCTACCTCTGTCCTAGGCAATATATTTAGATGCTGAACTTCCTCCTCTTCTTTTTCCTTTTAATGGCATGTATTCTGGAGAAATAAATAGGAAGCTGGTATTAGCAATCAAATGCACTCCAGAAGTGTGGGTAAAAGGATTTCATTAATACACTCCAAACTCCAACCACAACAAAATGTTCAAATTTGGCTAGCCTTTCTAATATTTTTGTTTCCAAAGGGCAGTTGGCATTTTTAAGATGGATGTTGCGCTCCTGAGTCCTAATTTAAGCTGCCAAGTTTCCTAAGAGAGCTCATGTTTCTTGCTGTCTTATATTACTCATAATGACGTTGGCATCAGAGCCACAGATTTTTCACATCTTTTGTGTGTATACTGCTACATAATAAATTTCTGATTAAACTGAGAATCAGCTATAATAGAAAATGTCAGTGCTCTAAACACTGCTGAAGGGTATGTGCCTGTTTTGCGTTTCAATTTAAATCAGGATGTTGCTTCCCAGATTAACAGAGGGGAGCATGCAGTTGTGTTGTCATTATTTTGCACAGCACCTGTTTTCCACTTATACCCTGGCTCTCGAAATTAATTTAGGGTCAAATTTTAATGAGTCACTGTTGCATTCTTTGCTAGAAGGCTGAGATGAAAGTCACACAATCTTTAAAAAATCACAGTGGGATAATTCACAACTTTTGAAAAGATAAATCCAAACCATGGATATGACATCCTTCCCAAACTTGGCACCCTCCAGAGCATAGAATGATAGTTTGAAGGGACTATTTAAGCTAATGAGTCTAATCCTCTGCTCAGTGCAGGAATACAAGTTACATTTTTCCTTGATGTATTTATTAGATTTATATCCTGGCTTTTGCTTGGGAAATCAAGGTGACATACACAGTATTCTCTCCCCCTATATGTCCTCAGCACAACAACCAGGACAGCAAGGTTGGGATGAGAGAGAGAAAGTGACTGCCCCAAAATCACCCAGTGAGCTTCCATGGCTGAAGGTGGACTAGAATCTGGCTGTCCCTGCTCTTAGTCCAACATCTTAACCATTTCATTGCACTAGCTCTCATGGATCCATGTATTACCTGTTTTCAAACCATGGCAGATATTTTCATCCTCTGCCTCCAATCATTCAGTTAAGTGTATACAATAAGAAAGGTATTAATATGTACAGAACAGGAACCAGTGGAACTGCAGGGCGGAGGAGAGCCTGAGCAAGAAGCAAGGATATCCATAAGTGGGTGCGGGGAATCAAGTTGGCAGCCAGGACTGAACAATTAAAGCCTATAATGGTATGTGGGAAAGACCTTGGGAGACTGGGCCAAGAGATGCTGCCAAGGGAATGGTCATATAAAAGACAGCACAGCCTGCAGCTGGATAGTGGGCAGGGCAAGAGGCTCAGAAGAGACCCTCCCTAGTCTGTTGGGCTGTAAAGGAGATGGGGGGGGAGAATTGTACTTTCAAGACTTGCAAGGTTCTGTCAATGTAGCTTTACAATAAAGTAGAATTAACTCATCTGGTTGTGATTCCTATCTGATTTACCCTGGAAGGCCGACATCAGTCTTGGAAGTCTGAAAGTACAATCCTCCCCCCCCCCCCATCTCTTTTACAGCCCAAGAAACTAGGAAGGGTCTCTTATGAGCCTCTTGCCCCACCCACTATCCAGCTGCGGGCTACGCTGTCTCTTATATGACTGTTCCCTTGGCAATGTCTCTTGGCCCAGTCTCCCAAGGTCTTTCTCACATACCATTATGAAGCCCCACTCTTGATATGTGCATCATGCTTGTCATGCACATTAAAAAGGGGAGGAACTTTGATTGTTCAGTTGCAGCCATCTTGCCTTTTTACACACACACACAGAGGAATCCCTGACAAGAGGCACCCAGGGCAATCCCCATACACACCATTGTTTCTCACACCAACAGTCCTGAAATCTCTTTGCTCTTTCCTATACTGTAGACCAGGGTTCCTCAATCTTGGCAACTTTAAGACGGGTGGACTTCAGCTCCCAGAATTCCCCAGCCAGCCTTGCTGTCTGGGGAATTCTGGGAGTTGAAGTCCATCCATCTTAAAGTTGCCAGGGTTGAGGAACCCTGCTGTAGATGACAGACCCACTTGGGGATCCTACGTGCCCTTGGTGTATGGGCAATGGCCTGGTCCCAGTGGAATCTTCATCTTAGGTCTCTATTGCAGGGCTCCTCAACCTTGTCGACTTGAAAATGTGTGGACTTCAACTCCCAGAATTCTGGGAGTTGAAGTCCACACATCTTCAAGTTGACAAGGTTGAGGAGCCCTGCTCTATTGCATTCAGCAGCAAGTATAGCAATACGAAACTGAAAACAATAAGATGTCAGTTTTGGCTTCAGTGCTGTCATCCAGTGTAGAATCTTAGAAGATGATTCACCTGCCTTTTAAATGTCTAATCACTTACATTTAACAAAACTGCATAATGCCAGATGAAAGCATCTCTTTAAGAACCTGAAGGAACAGGAGATAATTGATAACATAGTAAACTAAGGAACTAACCAAACTTCAAAGTAATTACACTGGAAATTATATGAAGGAATGACTACAAACCACTCTATGCCAATATTGTTGAAATCTTGTTAGCATCTTGGTAGCGTTCAGTGAATCGTGGCACTTGATTTGACATCTACGTTTTTTGATTAAAATATGGAATGGCAATCAATTCCCATGAATCTTCTCACATATCCCTAACATATGTAGAGATCACAGTGCAAAGAAACAAATACACATACACAGACATCAACTATGGCACGTTCGGCATATTAACATTTATAAATCGGCCCTTTTGAAGTAAATGTTTTTGTTTATACCCAAAGCCTTAAGCTGAGTGGCAGTTAAGCAAGAAATGGGCATCTTTTTTCTGGCTGGGAGCTGAACTTTCCATCTTTAATAGTTTTCTGCTTCCATGGCCCCAGGGGCACATCTGGAAATGTCATGGTGTCTCCGAGGGAGAGGCTGACATTTTTCAGCCCATTTTTTTTTTTCTTTTTGGTGGGAGGCTGAGAAGCTTAAGTGCAAAATAGATGTGTTGCATTTTCTGAAAACTTAAAACTGTTTTGGACTGTTTTCAGGGCGAAACAAAAATAGCAAACAATCATGTCACTAGAAATCAGGAGAAATGTCAGCAGTATGATATGGAGGAGATGCAAAAATTGAACTGGGAGCCCCCTGCTGTTCACAGGTTGTACCTTAAATGTATGTTCCTCTGGACTGAATACCTTAATTATACTGCACTGGGTCTGTTAACACAAGACAAAGCTTCACTGTTGTGTTTGTTAAAGTAAATATTGAATGTGGAGGCTCAGATCTGGACTATATATCCTGGCAAGGCCTGGGCTTAAGAAGGAAGTTAGGAGTTGGTCCTCTTGGGACATGTCTGTTTTTTCTATGGAAGGAATTGTTTCCATTTTCCTTCTAGTACAAATAGCAGGCATTAAGGTTAAGGCAAGCCCAATGGTGAAAGGTGGGTCCCAATTTGGATTTGAAGGCTCACTAGCTAAGTCGGTATGCCTTTGCCATTTTTTGGGATTCACATCACATTTAGTCTGACTGTCAGACTAAGAATAATACAAGGCCCTGCACTCCATTTATCATTCGGCTCATCTCCATCTCCAAAGGAAAGGTTCCTTCTAAATTTAAAAAGGCTCACTGCACGCCTTCGTTTGTCTGCTGAATGCTCCCTCCCTTCTTATTTTAGTTCCCTTTCTCTGCTCAATGCGCAGAGCCATTTCCCCAACTGCCACACACAAAACCTTCCAGTCACTGTGACCTACTTCTTCTCGCTTTGCTCTTTCTGACAAGAGTGTAAATAGAAACTTAGCCCCTTGGCACCCTCAATTGGGCTTTCATAACTCAGTCCCAAATGCGAACAGCACACCAGCTACACTGCCATTCATTAAATGTGCTAAATGTCAAAACCTTGCTGCTTTCTTTCGCTTTTCATGCTATTATTCTTATTTGCATGAGTCCCTCAACACAGGTTTTGTTATAGAAGCCAGTTACATGGAGTACTTAGGGAATGTCAGATTTGTGTTAATGGAAGAGATGAAGAGCTGGTTTCTAGGGTAGCAGTACAACAGTCTAGTTTTCTCATCATTGGCTATTTGCCACAACCTCCCAAATTTGCTTCATGAATGGAAGGAGGAACGGGATACTTTGCAGCTACAGATGGTACTTCATCAGTGGGTTATCTTTAAGAAAACAAGGCCTTCAACAGGATTGCCATTTCATAGCCTAGGAAAGGGCAGAGTTGGTTCTCTTGAGAGGACCAGTATGGCATAGTAGTTAAGATGTTGGACTAGAATTAGAGAAACTGCCCACCAGGTAATTTTGAGCTAGTAACTCTTAGTCTCACCTACCCACAGGCTTGTATAGAAGAATTTGGCGGGAGAATGCTAAATATGCTGCTCTTAATTTCTAGTGGAAAGTAGGCTCTAGATCTAATAATGATCTAATGCATAGTAAGTCAGTATTATATTTTTTATTTCCACAAGGCAGAAACATAGTCAGTGCTGCTCCAGGTGACTGGTGATTAGACTTCACATAAAGGCATCCTTATTCAGTTGGCAAGTCCACACAATTCCTGGAAGAAGACCACTGGTAGCCCTGCACTTTCTCATAAGCAATCTCTTTGATAGACTCTGCAGTCTGTCTGTTCCCTGAGTGAGAAGAAGGGCAAGTACCCAAGATCCACGGTATATGTAGCACAGAGTGCAGAATTACTACACATTTCCCATTTCCTAAGGCAGTGGACTTCAATTCCATGCTGGCTGGGGAATTCTGGGAGTTGAAGTCCACATATCTTAAAGCTGATAAGGTTGAGAAACACTGCCCTAAGATGTAAAGAGCTCCAAGGATTGTATGACTGATGAGCAGATTCCTTTGAGAATAGATATGAGGTCTTTGCATGTATGGAGAAAGCTCCAATCAATGGAGAAAGCTGTTCCAATCATCTCTAAGAGCTTTCCTGTAACCCAGCAGATTCCTAGATAAAGTGACCCTTTGCATGTATGATGGTTCCTACATTTCTCTCCTTCCACTCTCATACAAATCTTCCACCCACAAAATGCTTGTCTCCTCTTCTCTGCTGGAGGAATATAATCTTTTCCAAACTTTGGGAACCATCTCTATCAGGACCGAGGCTGCTTGCACATATAATAGTAGCCCAAGAATTTGCAAAACCATGTTTTGGTCAACAAGCCACAATGGACACACGAAACACCAAACTGTAATGGGGGAGTTCATGTATCCGATAGCAAAAGCAAACAAATCATATTAATGGTTTAGTGAACTCAAGACAATGGAAGAGATTTCTTGCCTCAGTTGAGGAAAGCAATGTCCTGTTTTGAGCTTTTCACCGATAAAACAAAAACTGACTAATTGGGCTGTTAAGCTAATGTAGCAACAGTTGACCAGCAGCCCTATCAGCTACCAACAAGAATCCCTTACAAATTCATAGTTGATATTAAGGTTACCAGAACTGGGCTGCAAAAATCTGAACAATCACCTGATGACAGCAAAGCGTTTGTTTTGTATGTATCTTTCCCACCATCTTGTGGTGATCTGGAGATTTGCAGCCCATATCTGGGAGCAGCAGTTGACATCCATATGAACAGAAAGTGCACAGTGTTTCCTTCATTCCCATTTTGCAATATTCTGGCTGAAAATAACACGTATTTACCAACCAACTGTAAAGTGCTTTTTTTTTTTTTAATGCAAGGCTCTGAATGAGTTATAAGAGAGCTGACACTCTAGAAAAATAAACAAAACACAAAACACCCACCAACTTTGACTATGAGGAAAGATTTGGCTTTGGGAGCAAGTGGGGAAGAATCCAAACTGACTAGCATGGAAAGTCAGCTATTGCTGCTACTCCTACATCAGTAGACTGCGAGGCATTTTCTCCTTTCACAGATCCTCCCCCAGGTTCATAAAAATATCTTTGAAGAAACTACCGCAAAGGTATGGTTCTTTCTGCCCTCACTCTAAACAGCAATAAGTGACACATTTATTTATTTATTTATTAATTATTTATAAAATGTATATAGCCGCCCATCTGACCAGCAAGTGGGCGGCTATATAAATTTTGTATATTATAAATTAAATACAAAGACTCTGGGTGACGTACAACATTCTGACAACCAGCCTATTCCTATATTAAACCTCCCTCCAAACCAGGGGGTTTGCAGGGTATGGTCAAAAAAGTGAAGATGGTGGCCATGATGGTGTGAATGAAGTTCTGCCTATTTTTTATGCGTGTTGCACGTGCAGTGCATATAAAAAACAGGCAGCGCTTCCATTGCACCATTGCGGTTGCCATCCTGACTTTTGTGATCGTACCTGCAGACACCTCTTAAGCAGATGAAGGTCTTCCCAGAACCCTGCTTAGCTGTATAGGCCTTATACCAACATCTGTGCTGTGGAAAATGTAGTGGACATTGTTAAGCACGGTATTAATGTGTATAAATATCTAACCTCAGTTCGGTATCCAAATGTGTCACATAGGTTCATCTGAAGTACCCACAAAGGCCAAGCTATTGCTTTATTTGTTCATTCATGGAAATAGTTAAAACCCACCCTGTAGCAAAGGGTTTCAGGGAAGGATTGAAAACAAAAATCACTGAAAAACAAAGCAATGCCAAAAAACCAAAGTACATGAGGTTCCTCTAGTCTAAACATTTACTTACCTGGGAGTAAGTCCCATGATAAGCAATACAGAAGGTCAGTTGGGAAAAACAGAATTTGGGTTTGGATATTAAACACATATTTCCCACATTCTCTTACTTGCATACACCATGTATTTTAGAAATCACTGTTTTATCTTTCAGGTCCTCAAAGCAAGATACCATTTTAAGAAATGCAGCAATAGAATAAATTAAAACATATTTCAAAATTAGTGACCAATGACCTGAGGGGTATGGGGCATCTTTGGGCATCTGCCATGCACCCCAGCATGCATAGATATTTTGTTACCAACTCCTATGCCATTGAGGAGACCCTGTCCCACTTCTCCACCAACTAAACACTCTTGGTAATAGAAGACACAAAATAGAAAAATAGTCTGTGTGGAAGATTGTAGATTCTGGTGGGGCTCATATCTATAAAGCAAATGAGGGAAGTAGGTCTCTTCTTAAAAAGGGAGCACAGGATGAAAAGTAAATCTTATGTTGTTTTGTGGCTTTCCTTGTTTGCTCCCAACATTGGCATATTGCTCTTCCAACAAGTTTCCAAGGTAATGTCACAAAATAAGGATACAGAATACCCACAGATGAAACACAATGGTTCTACAGTCCTAGAATAGTCCTAGAATCACAAAGTTGAAATGGGACATTTAGGTCATTTTGCTCAACCCCTGTTCAGTGCAGAAATCCAAATTTGAGTGGCCTCAACAAATGGCTAGCTTCTGCTTGAACATATCTAGTGAGGTACAAATTATCACCTCTCTGTGTGATTGGTTGCACTGACAAACTGCTCTTATTAATAGGGGTTTTTTTTTTCCTAACGCAATTGGAATTGGGCTTCAAATAACTTAATCCCATTATTCTGTATCCTGTACTCCAGGATGATATGGAAAAAAAATTGATATCCTGTTTGACATCTTTTCGGTAGGATATGCTATCATATCCCAGAATAAGCTCTTCTTCTCAAGACTAATTAGGGCCACCTTCTTCAGTCTCTCATTGGATTTTGTATCTTGTCCCTTCTTCATCCCCATTGCCCTTTCCTGAACCAGCTCATTTATCAGCTTGACATAGTACTCAAGTCTGACCAAAAACAATTCTGGGATCAGAACTTGTTCCACCACCAGACTCAGGAAATGTGTGATTTTCAGATCACTAAAACCTAAAGAAAGAGTTTGATGTCATGAGATTTTTTGGTAATCTCTCACCCAAGATCTCACACAGATCTCACATGAAAATGTGAAATCTCACACAATATGATATGAGAATGCTAACTTTTCTCAAAATCTTGTCCCAACTTTGGCCATTGACCATTGTTTTAAAATGACTTTTTATTTAATTTGGAGGTTCCACCATGACTGACTGAGAATATTGCCAGCCCTCATGCAATTTAAAACTTAACATAGAAGAATGCATTGTAATTCATGATAATTAAATTTTCTTCATATAGTTTCTTACCTCAGTATTATTTAAATTGCATGTGTGAGTTCCTGAAAACCAGCCTTCAGTTGAACATTGATCAATGTCCACTTTCTGTAGATTTATGTCGACTTTCACAACACCCCTGGAAAGAAAAGAAAGAAGATTAATTTGCATAAGGCCAGGATACCATTTCCCTTTCTACAGCAAGAAATAGAAAAAAGCTATTCTCCATCTTAAGAGCATTTCTGAGAAGGTATGATTAGTAAAATGAAGCATCTTATTAAGTCAATCTAGTCACAAGTGCCAAAACTGTACTAGATATTAATGGCAGAAAAAGAAATGATACATTTTAGTTGGCTGGTATATCATAGTACAGCTTTCTTTTACTTGGTGCTCTTCAGATTATTGGGTGGTATCTTCCATAATATGTGCCCAGTCGAGCTGCCATGCTAGCTGGGGCTTATGGGAAATATATTCCAATATTTCTGGGGATATTAGGTTTGGGAACACTGTGTTAATTTATGGTGCTATGTAATGACTGCTGATCTACTCCATAAGGTGATAATTCATAATAATAATTCATCCAGTGCTATCATTCAATTTCTCTCCAAAAGGAACAGAATAAACTTCCAGCATAGACTCTCCTGAGTCATCCTAAAATCATAAGAAGTTGGAGCAGAATTATTTGTTTTATTTTATGAAGAGGCCCTCTCTATGTCAAAGAACGATCTGTCTCAGGCAATCTCTCCTTTTTTGCATACCTAGAGAGATATTGCTTATGGAATTAACTCCCTTTATCTAGTGTCCTTGACTAGGGCAGAATTGTTTAATTAATTGCAGATGGTTTTTAAATCCCATTCTGTCCCCATCGGTTCAGCCCAGTTTACGACAGCTTTATCCAGGAAATAAAGAGAGTATCCTCATTCAAGAAAATTGGATCAGTTTCCTAGCCTGGCTGGGAATTCTGGGAGGTGTAATCCAATACATCTGAAAGGTACCTGGTAATGGAAAGCTGGCCTGGTGTACAGATGAGGATAAATGAAAGGAAAAGGGAACTGTAAATATAACATCTATTTTTAAATAGCAATAAAACACCTATGACCTACCATAAACTATCAGTCCAGTCAGGCTGCAAGTAGCCACCTATCAACTATTTCTAGCTTTAAAATAATTCTGTTATGGATCCTGTTCAAAACAAATCTGGACATTTCACTTTCACTGAGTTAGTTGTGAGATGAATGCTGATCAGTGTGAAGTTCAGCTGTCATTTTTCCTACCTTGGAAGAAATACTTGCTATAGGCAGAAATAATTGAATTTACTTTCTAAAATGTATACTGTCCCAGGTGATCTTTTCTATCTTCTTTTAAATTTTAGAAAGGCTTTTGGGCTTAAAATATATCCCCTGACAATTTCCTGGAATGGACATATGAGTTTGTAGCATCCAATATAGAGAGAATATGGAAGTGAGAGCTGAAGAATCATAGCTTAGTCATAGTTCTATGGCCTTTCCCTTTTAGGAAGAATAATATCACATGCCATTTTCATGCAAAAGGCCTCCTATGCAACCCCAAGCTTGAAAGGGTTCATATTAGAGCAGGAATCCACAACCTATTCCCATGAGAACTATTAAAGATTTCCAAGATTTCAGATTTCTGGTGTGAAAAATTGCATGATGTCAAACGAGAACCATGTTGCTGACACATAAAATAGAAGCTGATGGGGAAAACCTCACCCTCAGATGCTAAAAAACTGCTGTCAGTGAGAATAAACAATAGGGGATAAGAGAAACAGAGAGTCTACTGTGGAAGAAACCATCAATGCTTCCATTATAACACAAAAGCTCTTCATAGTCTCAGCATGAGTTACATCTTAGAGGCCATTTCCTTATTTCAACTTCCATGCTACCTCCGGTAACTTCACAAGGCCTGCTTTTCTACACTTGATCCAACACTGTATAATGATTCCCACCACCCATCTTCCTCTTTGTGGCTGTCCAGATAACGGATAGCTTTTCTTGAGTATTTTGGTTGGTTGGTTTGCTCCTTCTTTCTTTGGTGCTTGTGAACTTCTCCTATATTTAGATCAGTTTCAACAGAGTGTCCTATGAGCAGAAGGCAGGATATAAATCATATCAATAAATAGCAAATTAAAAAATAAACTACTTCTCAGGACTGTTCCATGCCTTGGAAAGTCAGCCTTGAAATCTTTCTGATAAAGCCAAGTTTATAGAAGATTTCTCTGGAAATGAACTTAAGTGCCTGAAGGATACGACTGGAAGATTACTACTTGTGTGCTTCAATCAGGAGGCACTACACTTGGTTTCCCTGCTACAATAAGATACCTTTCTCTTATAGTTATATTTTACATGGTTCCTTATCTCTGTTACATCCATGTAAGTCTAACTTTGATTGGACCCTATGCCAGCTTGTATGATCTCTTTCTGGTTTTCCTGTCTCCCATCCTAGTGGTAGATACAAACAGCAACAGCTGGTCAGAACAGCTCCACATATTGCAAGCGCCCCAGAGAAAGTCACGCTTAGAGATTTCAAGATCTCCAGACTCACATGATATTCACCAGGAGTGACAAAGGAACTGCATATGAAATTTGTTTCTTTTCTGTATTACTTATTATATAAAATACTGATCTCTAAGCAATGTACAACACTGAATATAAATATATTTTACAAAATATAGCAGCTGATAATCAGATTGAGAATGCAGCAGCAGAGGATAAAACAGAGATCAGCAAAAGTCAGTTAAGAAATAAAATGGAAAGGGAGATGGAACCATTCAATGGAGTTGGATATAACATGAAATTAAAATACTGCAATGTATAAAAGGCCAGAGAGAATGAAACCATCTTAGAAAAGATAGAATGCATATTTGTATAAAGAAAGTCCCTTGCATCTCCCAAAAGAAGGACATTGCACTCCATGATCAATAGACTGATTCAGTAGAAGGCAATTCCTATCTTCTTAAGGAAAATGAACTGGGAACTAGGTAAGTCTTTCTCCAAATAACATTCCACAAATGGGAGAGCAGCTAACTCTAATGGGTAATAATCTCTCTGGAATTTCCCTGAAACACAAACAACAATGCGTTTAATGTCTCTACTTGTTGTTTGTCAAGAGAATTTCCCTGGGGTACCACCTGTAATGTTGCAGAAGGCAACCAGCCAGCCAAGCCAGCAAGAAGCAAATATTAAACACACAAGAAGAGTCCTGATGAATCTAACCAAAACATCCTTTCATAGGTGTAGGACATGAGGCTCCTCAAAGTCTTAGAGCCTCTCAAAACCACTAAATTGTATTGCTTAATGTGATGATGTGGTGAAAGAAGATTTGATGGATTAGACTTGATAACTAGGGTGCTGGAAGGACTGTGAAGTGCAATTTATGATGTCATTAAAGATGAACCAAACAGAAATAACCCAAAATATAAAAAGCAAAAGAAGTCAAAATGGCTGTCTGCTGTCAGGTTGGAAATAGCTAAGAAAAGTAGAAAGCAAGCAACAAGAGAGACAGAGGAAAATATGCCCAACTAAATGCTAAGTTCTGGAGAAGAACAGGAAAAGACAAGGAGTGATATCTAAATAAGCAATGCAAAGAGGATAACAAATGATTGGGAAGGACAAGAGGTTTACTTTAAATTCCAGAAATCAAGGACAACTTTTATGCAAATATGGGCATAAAAAAAGACAAAGAAGACAAAAAACTACTTAGAAAGAAGACATAAAGATTTGGCACGAATATACAAAAGAACAGTACAAAAAAAAATCCCTAAATCAACAATGAGTACCGAAGTTTGATTGCTGAACTATAGCACTTATTGTGGAAAGTAAAGTTGTATGGGCTTCAGAAAATACTGGTACTAGCAAAGCTTCAAGAGATGATTAAATATTAGCAGAACTGTTTAAAACTTTATAGAAAGTTGCACTTAAAATACTACATGTTGTTTGCAAACAGGTATGGAAAACAGAGCAGTGGCTGAGGGACTGGAAAATATCCATTTATTTTGATAATTTGAATTGGACTTTTCTGTTTAAAGTTTTGGAAGAAATTAATTTTGGGGAGAATTCTACAAAATGGGTAAAGTCGATTTATACTTCACAGAAAGCACAAATTATTGTTAATGGAGATCTAACAAAACCATGTGAGTTACGAAAAGGAAGAAGACAGGGCTGCCCACTGTCTCCTCTTCTGTTTCTTTTGGTTCTTGAAATTCTGAATAGAGACATAAGACAGGACAAGAGGATTGTGGGAATGAAAATCAAAAGAGAATTACAAGTTAAGAGCTTTTGCAGATGGTTGGGTGCTGGCTTTGGAAGATCCTTTAAAGGGAATTGAAATATTAATGTGAAAATTAAAAGAACTTGGTGCATTAGCAGGTTTCAAGATTAACAAAAAGAAGACAAAGATGTTAACAAAAAATATGAAAATATAAGATCAAACAGAATTGATGAATAAAATGGGTTTTAAGATCAAGTAAAAGGTAAAATATAATATGAATTGTATGTTATTTCAAAATAATAATGTTAAGACATGGAGTGAAGTTAAAAAAGATATGTTAAGATGGGAGAAAATACAACTGTCATTGCTGGGGAGAATTTTTGTGATTAAGATGAATGTTTTGCCCAGAGTGTTATTTTTGTTTCAGACACTGCCTGTTTTGACAATGGATGTACTAATTAAACAATGGCAGAAAGAGATATCTAAATTTGTGTAGCAGGGGGAAAAAAACACAAGTTAAATGTAAGGTATTACAAGATGTAAAAGAAAGAAAAGGATTGGGATTGCCTGATTTGAAATTATACTTTGCAGCTTGTTGTTTAGTTTGGATGAAAGAGTGGATGTTGCTGAGAAATAGAAGGCTTTTGGAGTTAGAAGAACATGACTTGAGATTTGGATGGCATGGATATTTATGGTACGACAAAGCTAAGGTTGATGTAGGTTTTAAAAATCATTTTGTTGGACGTGCCATACTGAGAATATGGAACAGATACAAACCCAGGTTGGGCCCAAAAATAACTTCGTGGCTTTGAGCACAAGAAGTATTTTACAGAAGAGAAATGATAAGTAAACACAAATGGCTAACCTATTGTGACATTTTATAATTTTGTCAAGGAGAATATAAAATAAAATCAAGAGAAGATCTGGTAGCTGAAGGACACACTTGTCAATGGTTCTCTTATGTACAATTATTAGAAAGATTTAAAGCAGACAGAAGAACTATTTTGTTTTTGAGCAGTCTAAAACTGAGTTGAAATAGAACTGTGTACATATGATGAACATGTTATTGCTAACATGTATATACTTCTATTGAAATTTGAAACAGAAGAACAAGAGAAAGAATGCATGATAAAGTGGGCTAAAAATTTTGGATACAGTATACAAATGGAACAGTGGGAGAATATGTGGATGAAAGGAGTGAAATTTACATTATGTTATAATCTTAAAGAGAATGTTTATAAAATGATGTATTGTTGGTATATGTCACCAGATAAACTGTCTAGAACTTCCAATTTATGCTGGAAATGTGAACAACAAGAGGGGACATTTTATCATGCTTGGTGGATGTGCAAAAAAGCCAGAAACTTTTGGACTCAAAACATACACTAATTCAGACAATTTTAAATATTAAATATTTAAATATATAAATATTAAATATTAAAATACAATTGAAACCAGAGGCTTTTCTTTTGGGAATGATCAATAAACAGTTGGAAAAAAATCATGGAACTTTGTTTTTATATGTGATAACTGCAGTGAAGTTATTATACGGACAAAGGTGGGAAGATTCGACATTACCCACAATGGAGGAATGGATGGTGAAGATGATGGAACTTGCTGAGATGGCCAAATAGACATCTTTGGTCAGGGAAAAGGCATTACTCAAGTATATTGCTGACTGGAAACCCCTTATAGACTTTTTTCACGAAACAGAAAAAAATGACCTTATGATATATGGTTTTGATGATTAGAAAAAAATAGATTGTAGAAAAAAATGAAAGTTATCCTGTAACCATAGAGTAAGAGGTAAATTTATACTTATATCTGCTGTAAAAAAAAAATTGGAAGCTACTTCTTTATTTTCTTTCTTTCTTTCTTTCTTCTTTCTGCACTTTTGTCTTTGTCTTTCTTTTCTTCTTTCTTTTCTTTATTCTAAATATTAGTTCTGTTACTTTTATCTCTCTTTATTAAAATCCTTATATTAAAGATCCATTTATATTCAATACTTAAAAAAAAGGACATTGCTAAGGAATGTTCATCAAATTACTGAACAACTGCATTGATCTCTCATGCTAGTAAGATTACACTAAAGATTTGGCAATCCAGACTTCCACAATACATGCCAGATATATAAACTGAATTAGGAAAGGCAAGGGCAGCTGAGATCACATTGCTAAGATCTGATGGTTAATGGAAAAATCAAGGGAGTTCCAAAAAAGGCCTGTTTTTGTTTTATTGATAAAAAACTTTGGACTGGGTAGGCCATAACAAATTGTGAATGCATCATCTGCTTATGCAAGAAATGATATGATGAAAAGAATGTAGCAGAATTGAATATGGAACAAGTAACTGGTTCAAAATTGGGGAAAAGAGTGACCTATGACTGTATATTGTCACTTTATTCATTTAACTCATATGGAGAATGTGTCATAAGAAATGCTGAAGTAGAAGAAATAGAAAGTGAAAGTAAACATTTTTAGAAGACCTGAAGCTTGGGCAAATTAAAAATAGTTAAAAAAAGGCAAACAGAAAACAAGGTAGGTAGATTCTTCACAATTAACACAAGCATGAACTTACAGGAACTCAAAGAAGCAGTTTTATTTATTTTAATCTGCGCTCAGTCATTACTGACTCTGCAGTGACTGCTTGGACCAGTCCTTGCAGTTTTCAAGGCAAGTGTTTCGGAAGTGGTTTGCCAGAGCCTCCTTCCTAGAGCAGAGCCCAGCTGGCGAGCGCAGGAGGCGGGGTTTCCGTTGCTTCGCGCCCTTTTCGAGTGAGCGCGGTTTCGCGTTTACCGGCAACTGCTCCCGACTCCTTTTTCCAAGGCGCTGCCAGCATTTTTCCTCCCACTGGAGTGAGAGTACCCATTTATCTACTCACGTGAGTTTTCAACCTGTTGGGTTGACAGGAACTGGGGAGAAAACAGGAGCTCACCCTGTTTAACGCGAAGGCTGGACTCGAACCGCCGAAGCATCAGCCATTTCTGGCCGGCAACTTTCAGCATCATTAAGCCGCTGCGCCACCGCGTCCCCCCAAAGAAGCAGTTACTGACTGACAATCTGGGCAAAATGGCATCCATCCAAAGATTTGGAAGCAACTGAACAACAGTGTCAAAAAGGGAGAAATTATTAAATTAATTGGTGGTCGCCAGACAAATGGTATTTTATTAATTAAGTGCCACTGCATGTAAATTTTTTATAGAGGATTTCACTTATCATCCAAAAGTCAAGTGAAGCCTGATCAGAAAAAAGTTGACCTCTCTCATCCAATGCTCTGGGACACAGAGGCCAGCCCAGAAGAGTCATGGTCCCTTCCATTATGCATCTCTCAAGGCCAGAGTTTCTCAACCTCAGCAACTTTAAGATGTGTGGAGTTCAACTCCCAGAATTCCCCAACCAGCAAGAACAGTGCTCTAGGCAATAATATTTAGGGCAGTATCTTACATCTTGTGCCAGACTTATAAGATATGAGAATATTTGCTTGTGTTGGCTTCTCTCTGCATTTCAGACCACTATCAAACCTGTGGAACTGATTTGATTTTTATATACCTACTCATGATGTAGTTCTTGGACAGTTTATCCAAAGACAGCAAACTGAACAAATATCCAGAATACAGTAATTCAAAACAGCAACTATACCCTATGTGTATTTTAAAAACATCTTGCGTTTAGAAAAGGGAGCTCAAGCATTTATGTAAAAGGGTAATTCAGTGTCTCAACCTCAGCAACTTTAAGATGTGTGAACTTCAACTCTTAGAATTCCCCAGCCAGCCTTTCTGGCTGGGGAATTCTGAGAGTTGAAGTTCACACATCTTAAAGTTGCTGAGGTTGAGAAACATGGGGCTAAGGGTTTAAAAAGGTCTCTCGCATGATGCTGGAAAGTTAAAAAAGGAATGGGTGCACTTAAAAAAAAATTGGAGGGAGCATCTGAAGAGAAGAAAACTCCAGTAAAAGTAGCTTCCATTGTAAAACCAAGCATCTTTCAAAAGAATGTACTGGGAAAGCTTATGTTACAGAAACTAGAGTAGGGAAATGGTAATTTCTGAATCTAAAGACCAGCTGTGCAAAGCTGTTTCCTGCCTTCTAGTCCAGGATGTGTTTCCTTCAGTAGCCACTTGTTGTATCTGGGAAGCCCACAAACCATAAGGGCTATAACACCATCTGTTCATGTTTTGTAGCATCTCTGAATATATTCCAGTGATTGCTATTATCCTAAGAGAATCCTTATCAAACTTTGCACAAGACAGTTTGTGAGAACAAATGTCATGCTGCCTATATTCTTCATTCTTCCCACCTGCTCATTCATTCATTCATTCATCCATCCATACATCTCTGCATTGTTCATTGACTTGGAGATCCACAGTCTTCATACCTACTTCTGTATACCTAATGGCAACCCTGTGAACTGTATTAGGTAGGAATACCAACTAGGTTTCATGTGCTGGATTGTAACTCTCAGAATTGCCAGATGGCTGGGAATTCTGCAATGCGTAAACCTAATATACCTAGAGGGTACCAGGTTGGGGAAAGTTGTATTAGTTCAGCTAAAAAAAGTGGGGGGGAAGAACTTCATATACATCGCACAGGACAATTAAAAACAAAATGATCTAATTGCTAAACGAAGTGGGTGTCCTATTAGCAGTGCTGTCCTGATGTTTTGATAAGGACATGGAACATTAGCTGCATGATAACTAAAATCTGGCTTGTCAGCAACATCAGATCACCCTGACGTTTATCTACTTTGACAATGCTGCTTAGCAGAATTCAAACCTCTGTTATTTGGTCATAAAATAAATAAACCAATCATGGTAATTGTAGATCATCTGACAATCCTAGAGAATATTTTTCTTCATTGAAGGCTAATAAACATCCCATCTTTTTACATTGTATTCTACTGCTAAGACAAAATATTATAAATGTAATGAATATTTTCAATGCCCGTAGATAAGAATTCATATTCTGGCAGCAGCTTATTGCAGATTCAACTGCTCAGGCATTTCAGAATCCATGGCATCAGAAGAATCGGTACAAGACAGTAGGGTACATCGGTATTGCAATCTGCTGATCCCAGAACAGGTGGATACCTGCAAATCAGCAGTTCACCCAGAGCCCAGCTGATCAGTCTATAGTTAAAGTAGGAGTTGAACTCAGCACTTCCTTTTATAGCCTGTAAGTAATTTCTGGGATCTGCTGCTGCAATCCCTGGCCACCTGCTTAGCGCACTTTCTAAACAGGAGCAAAGAATAGGATAGGTCTATCAACAGCTACTGATCATGATGGTTCCTCCAGGTTCAGTGGTCCCATGCTTCTCTCTGTCATTGGTTGGGTATCAAAAGTGGCTACTGATCTCATGCCCTGTTGGTGAATGTTTCAGAGGCATCTGATCAGCTGCTGGGAAAAACAGCATCTTGATGATAAGTATTATTGAAAATCAGGGGACTTCTTAGGACTTCCTACTTTAAAGTTTAAGTACTATACTTATACTATACCAGAGCTGTGCTATTCTGTCTTGCACACAGGATTGGACAGCTCACTTTTCATATTGCAGAGGACTTCCCACCAGGCAATGAAAGGGTGTCCGAGGGGAATAACAACATCACTTTTCTACCCATTATGCACTTCTATATACCATCTTGATGAAAAACAATTGTGTTATAATGCAAAAAGCAGAAAGATCCCTTTGAGGGGTAGAAACAAAAAGGGCACAGAATGGAAAGAAATATATAATCCTAACAGTAATCCTAATTTATCACATGTTTATGCCACCTGACTCCCAGCGACTCTCATCCCAGCACTCTCCCAAGTGACTCTCCCACATCATCTTTGATGTGAACAACCTCTTGGATTAATCTAATAACTTATTGGCAGGACAGAAGAGTCTTGTTTCAAGTGAAAACTCAACTGTGTCTAAAATTGAATGTAGCAACTGGCAATCCCTAGGGTAAATCACTTGACCCACTTGACCCACACACACCAACCCAAACAGAAGAGTCTGTTGCCAAACTGTCCCTGACTGACCT
Organism: Liasis olivaceus; assembly: GCA_030867105.1. NCBI lineage: Eukaryota > Metazoa > Chordata > Lepidosauria > Squamata > Pythonidae > Liasis > Liasis olivaceus. The sequence goes on from CM061351.1 coordinate 17,764,475, forward strand.
ACTTGATACCCATTCCTTTATTGAGCTTTCCAATTGTTCTGCTTCATTCACATTTTATTGAATGGTCCAGACAATTATTTCCATTTATAACTCTCCACTATGTCCCCAATGTTTCTGCTATTTTCCATAATGCAGAACACAGGAAGAACTGCACAATGCCTTTGGACTATTGGAGTCTTCCCCAAATGTTGATATTCTCCAGATATCTAGATTTCAACCCCCAGAATTCTCAAGAATGGCCATGTTTCCAGTGGAATCCAGAGAGTTGCAGTCCAAACATCTGGATTCTACCCAGGTTGGGGAAAGATGGACTAGTAACACAAAGGAGGAGGTAATCTGAGATTGTCACTTGCAGTGATGGACAATCTTTATATTCTTTAAGAGGACAAGGGCCACATCAATGTGGCAAAGTTCCAAAATGGGTAGGTCAGCTGGATTTTCCATTATTTCCTGGATCAGGGGGAGTGTTCCTGTTTTAAACTGTCAGGTATATTTTCAGGCTTATGCTAAAGTTTTCATGTGTTTTTGGACTTTCGAAGTGTGGGAAATCCTGCAATTGTGCTACTAAATTTGTTATTGTAATTAGGGGGGACCTTGAGGCCACAAAAATGAGCTCAGGGGCGATATGTAGTCTTTAAACCATAGGTTGCTGCTCCCTGGTCAACAGTGTGGCCAAAAGGCCATGAAATACAAATTCATGTAGCTCATTTCTAAGCAAAGCTCAAACATATACAAGAACTGCACAATTACTATTCCCAGCTGCAAGGTATTGACCCAGCAGAATAAATTTGTTTTACAGACCCCGGAAAATTGCCTTATCTAATTACTGGTGTTGTGAATGGCCACACTATCCTTATACTGTATACATTTGAACTTTACATAGGTATCTCACTGACTGAAACACTTGTATTTCATGATCTCTTGGCAGCACTATTGACATTTTTTTTAAAAAAGTGCCTCTGTCAACAGAAGGTAACACCACACATCCAATGAATTGGGTTCTGGCCCATAAAACCTTCTGCCATAATGAATCTCTTTGAGATCTTCAGGAATCTTTGCAATACATTTGTGCAAGAAATGAATGCAGTTTGCTCTCCCTAGAAAAGAATCTCTTTTGTGGGATCTAGCTCATTTTCTATTTAGACCTTTTGATCTCTCAACCAGAACCATGTGTAAAATAGTAGTTCTAGAAAGTGGACATTGACTTGCAGAACATCAGAACTCTGAGTTCAGCCTGAGAATTTATATTTAGAACCAGCACTGGAGCTTGCAAGCAAATCTTTTTACACAGAGATCAACTCCTGTTTTCTGCAAAGTTATCCTATCTAATATACGGAATATATAGGGATACACACACAGACACACACACACATGCACATACTTAGCATATATGCTGCCAAAGTGAACAGAGAGAGAGAGAGAGATTTACTTTTATACTTAAATAATTGGGAGTCAGAAACCACTGCTTTTTTATTGTAAATCATCCATGATTGCTACTTTCTGCTGGAGCACTTAAAACACATTTTAAATAGAAATATCATCACTTCATGGAATTGCTTAATTTTTAAAAGAAAATAATTCATCATTTGTGGCCCCTGTCCACATAAAAGGCTGCCAGTTTACCCATGTTTACAAAGAAAAAAACTCATAGGAATCAGTGGGACCTATTTCCAAATGCAGGTAGTCCCTGGGTTAAGAACGCCTGGTTTATGGATGACCCATGGTTAAGAACAGAGCCTACTGTAGCAAAAGTTGAGTTAAATACACAATGGTTTGAGTTTATTACGCAATGCTACTTATACGGTATTATACAATAATACTGTTCCAGCTTACATACAAATTTGACTTAAGGACAGACCTTGGGAATGGAACTCATTCTTAACCTGGGGACTACCTGTAACCATGCTTAGGATTAGGCCAAATGAACTCACGCTTGGTAATCTGGAAGGTTGATGTTACAACCTGAATTAATTTATCAAAACATGGCTATTTTCTACAATGGAACACTTGTCTGAGAAAATCAAGCTAAATGTTTTGCTTTGGAAACCTGGCCTAGAATAAATCATGACTGACCTTTAAGCAGTGGTTGGCTGCTAAAATGTGAATAGCCAGGGTTGAGCCCTGCCAAATTTATTTTACAGCTCAGGCTGAGATTTTTAAGAGCACTACAGATGACTGCAGGGCACAGCAGAAATTGGATCAAAGCTTAAACCAAAGTTAAGAGTAGAGTTGTAGACCTGTGGCCTAGAAGATGCTGGGAAGTGTAGTTGAAAACTGGAAAGTCACTGGTTCCCCATGACTGGAGTAGACCCATTGAAATAATTGAGCCTACAAGTTTGTCCTTACGAATCTGATATTAGTGGGTTTAGTGGATATGCTCTAGTTTGGATTTGACTTGTGGGGAATTAGCACTCAATGGATCTGAGATTGAAGCTTGAACAGTTTGCTCTCATGCTTGAAAACCTACTAGGAACCTAGAAATCTAGCCCTGTCCTCTTGTATGGTGTTAGAAATTTCAGCATATGTAGCTTTCAAACTGCCAAAGATCAATCCGCACATCAGATCTCCTAGATTAGGGAGGAACAATTGGTAACCTTCTAAATAACACTGTATAAAGTATTAGAGGTTATGTGAAAACAATACACATTCTGTGTGAAATACCTGAAGCAAATCCACAAACTATAATATTCACTGAGATTATAATGAGGAAAGTAGACAGCTTATCAACCATTTCAATGTTTTGGATATTTTTTGCATATTATTAAAGGCCAACAACATCTTTATCTACATCTAGAGTATATGTTCTGACAATACCTGGTGCTTTGCACATTCCATTTTCCTTCTGAGTCATGGACGGTTCTGGTCTTTATGGGCTTTTGAAATGGGCATCATGACATCTGAGAGGGTCTTGGGCAAAAGCTTTCACCTCCTCTCGTGTGTCTGCTCAGCTTCGGCCTTATCAGCCAGCTGGTGGGTCAGCTGACCAAGTGCTCAAAATATCAGCAGCAGGCATCTGAGTGAGTAATTTTCTTCCTGTGGCACAGCCAATAATGTTCCTGGGGAGGCACGCTGTCTGCCAAATTGCGGCTACAGGCTTCAGGATGAAAGTGGTAGAACAGCATAGCATTGCTGCCTTTATCTGGAGCAGTGTTTCTCAACCTTGGCAACTTGAAGATGTGTGGACTTCAACCCCCAGAATTCCCCAGCTAGCACTGGGAGTTGAAGTCCACACAACTTCAAGTTGCCAAGGTTGAGAAACACTGATCTGGGGACTGTTTGCCACCCTCCTCCACTGATCCAGCAGGGATTTTCTCAGGCACCAGCCCCTCTTCAACATAATATGTCAGTCTAATGATTGTAATAATGGCTAAATTCTAGAAGTAAAAGCTGCATATTGGCTCAAGCTGAGTCCCCTACCTACTTTCCCAGTATGTGTATTTTTTTCAAAAGAGAGACTTCTGATATCTTAAATAGGTATGATCCATTATACACATATATTTGAAAAAGATAAAAATCTGGAAAATAAAAAGTGGTCTCATAAAACTTCAAGAGCCCCTGAAATGTGGAGAAGCAAGGCATAAATGGAACAACTGAACTGCCTGGATCTTGATATGGAAACCATAAATTAGGGCTCTAGTTGGAAAGGGATGAAAGGTCACTGGCAAACTGTACTCAGTGCAGAAGTGGAACTGCTGTGGGACACCCCATGATCCTGCCACCACTATATTAAGACATATGGAGGATATAACGTGATCGCTTTCCTCACCCTGCAATTCTTCTTTTCCTAATATAATTCTCTCCCTCTATCAGAACTGAGCCAATGCATTAACACTATTGCCCAATGTGCCTTTTGGAAAGGATAGCGGCCTTCACTAAAAATAAATGTAATCAAGTAGGGTACAGTGGTACACACTTATGAATTAGGATCCACCTGCCTATATTACCTGAGAGGAATCCCCAGGGACCATTCGGGGCCCCTAGCTGTCATCAGATCTGAAATCTATCTTGACAATGAGATTGTGCTGGTTTCTAATATGCCTTCAGATATATTACACGGACCTGAGTATAGCTAGGGATCTCCCAGTAATTGAATCAGAGGATCTTGTTTAAAATGTGTGTGTGTGTGTGTGTGTGTGTGTATATGCCTATTATTGTTTGGCTAATTTTACTCATTGGGGAAAGACAGCAAAGATTGAACATTTCTTGTTGCAGTACTGTATGTAGGTAAGGTTTGTCAGATGCAGGGAAGACTGAATCCTCTTATCTCACCCTTCCTACATTCACATAAATAAATGCCTTGAATTTATTGTCTCTTTCATTAAATTGAGCCAATTTAATGCCAAACTATTTTCACCTGGGGAAATGAGAGTGAACAGCAGCCCTTCGCCTTGAGAAGAGCATTCCAGATGTGTGAAGTCACGGCAGTGAAGGCCAAGAGGAGGTTTTTTTGGGAGCAGTCTCAAAAACTCCAAGTGTTTTTGGCTGGCTAGCTCTCTGCACCCATTCACAGGGAAAGAGAGAGAGTGGGCCATAGTGCTCTACATGGTGCTCCCAGCGGGATTATATAATAGGTGGACCATAAGGCTGCCCTTGAAGATAACCTGAAAGCTTCCCTTATGAAAGCCCTTTAAAAGTTAAGGCATACAATTTATTTATTGGCTAGCTTTATATCCCACCTTTTACACCAGAGCTCAAGGTGGCACTCATAGGGCTCCTCCCTGTTTTATTGCATCGTCATGACAACTCTCTGTGGAAGGTTGGACTGAGAGAGGAAGACTGGCCCAGACAATGAGCTTGTGCAGCTGACGATGGATTAGTACTGGGGTTCTCCTAGTGCTGGTCCAGCATCTTCACCACTGCATCACACTGGCTGTATTAAAGAGAGCGGGAGTAGGGAATATCTGGGATCATACATTCTGCTCATTCTGCAGGAGCTGTAAAGGAGATTGTTTCCAGGCCCAGTCCAAATACGGATGCTACCTTTAATGCCCTAAATAGTTAAGAAAAAGTACCCACAAGAATGCCTCTTCAAATACCAGCTCATCCATCTTTTTAAAAACTGTAAGGGAAGTTAAGTGCTTTTTCCTCATTGTGTGGCACTAAATGATGAACTGCATCGCTTGTACCTGTCCCACAGGGCCAGGTGCAGCACACATGAAATAATTCAGCATTGAAGAATTTAGAGTCCATAAATTTGCTTCAAGGGTCAGAACCAAAAAAAGATCAAAATAACCCAGTTCCTGGCTTCCCCCTCTTCCCATTTCTGAATTCTAGCAATGCTCTGGGGGGATAAGCAAACATTCATTTTGTCGCTGCTTACCGTTAAACAACTGGGCATTATAAATCTTGCTTGGTTTCTTACCAATCAGATCTTCCTACCCTTGCCCTTTACGATTTATTTCTTAAATGTGAAGACAGCTTGTTCCCTTTGAAAAGAGAAAAATTAAAATAATAATAAGAAAAAACAGTCTCTGTGCAGCACACTTGGCTTTACATGTTGCAGCCCTGAGATAAGCTGGAAAGGATATCAAATGTTGGGGGCTTATTTAGTGAAAGGTTACATCTCTTCTTCCAAGCAATGAAATGAGAAAGAGCAAATCAGGAAGAATTTTAATATGCCCCTAACAGATGGTTCACGGAGGCTTTTTTGCAGAGGGAAAGATTCGGTGCCTCATTTTTTTAAGGAGAAAAAGACGAATATTTCATTTCTTTGACTCTTAACAGACTTACCAGAGGAGTTTGGAGATGTTTAAAAGCATCATCATCATTCAGTTACACTGAGAAAGAGAAATTAAAAGCCTATTTTTGAAGGCATGTGTGGTGATTAATAGTAATGATATAACAACACCGGAATCTTTTTTTTCCCCCCTTTGTTTTTATACTTTCAGAATGGGAATGAATTCTCTTACCTTAAATGAACATTCTGCTTACAATTCAGCTGTGATATTGTGCTAGCAAATACTCAGAGAAGATGCTCTTACCTATTATTTATTTATTTGGAAAAGTTATATGCCACTGACTCTGTTAATAGCTCTGGGTAGCTTACAGGGGATAAGAAAAACAAAGATGATACCTATTAAAAGATAGAAAAGAATAACAATAACAGCAGCAGCAGTTACAGATACAGAATATAAAAGTTTAGACCAGTGCTTCTCAACCTTGGCAACTTTAAGATGTGTGTGGACTTCAATTCCCAGAATTTCCCCAAGGGGAACTCTGGGAGTTGAAGTCCACACATCTTAAAGTTGCCAAGGTTGAGAAACACTGGTTTAAACTATGGAATTAAATGGCTTTGCAAAAATAAATACATTTGAGCCCACTCCTAGACTGTAGTATCTCAGAAGGCAATAAGCATTCAATGAATTTTTTTCCATAGGGTCCAGCAGAGATCTGGACAGAATTTAAGGGCTACCCCACCAGCAATCCAAGGCTTGAGTCACCAAAGCCAGATTTCTCATCTGGGGCTGGCACTTGCTTTATCAGCTGAAAGTTTTTATAATTTCAGAATGGGCAAATGGCACGTCTGCTTGCCACTGATGTTATCGGGCTGTCTGGCATTAGTGCTGGATCCATGAGGACATCTGAATGGCAACCTTCTCCTTAAAGGGGAGTGCAACTCCATCCAGAACAGAAATACCTCCTGAAATCTAAATTCTATCTTTCTAAGCCCTGACTTTAGTTGCAGCTTATTTTCCCACACCCAGTTCCTTAAAGCCGGATACCTACTGAGGCTGGGGTGACGTCCAAAGACTGGATCCAGAGAAAAGAAGTATAGTTGAGTATCATCAGTGTGTGGATGATAATTAACTCCAAACCTGGCATGATGCCAAATAATATCTAGCCCAATATAAATCCAAGCAATCTTATCTGAAAAAAATGGCACAGACTGTTCAAAATGGAGCTCAGGTGGCATACGGGCACTGGTCAGAACTTGGGTTATCAGCCTAACTGTCCTTCCATGTTTCTACATGAACACAGTGCTCTTCCCTGAGAGTCACAGCATAGGCCTTATGATACCTCCACTATGTCCAGCTGGATTTGTCTCTTGACCTGCACTACTATGGCTCAGTCTGCCCTCATTGTTTGGAGCGTCCACTGCCACTCTAAACAGCTGGGCACTTAGTAGCCACTGTGCTAAGCTTCTAGGAGGCTTAGTTATTCTGTGCATCAATCATGTCATTGATGGAGTGATGGCCAGCTTCAAGAAAACATCTCCCAGAATAGTCTTGAATCCAGTAGAATCCATCAGTCTCGGTGCACAGACTAACCTAATCTGATGCATGTCCCTTTGCCTCACCAAGAATTGTAAAATTTGCCTCTCTGTAATCCAGGGGATGGGCAACCTGCAAGGAGCAGAGTGCATGTGATCCCCAGTCCCTCTTTTGTAATTCCCAGAAATTGTACCCTTGAGTTTCAGTAACAAACAGTTCACAAATGGCTGCACCACTTGCCATCACTGGAAAGAACAAAATGGTATATTGGTCATTTATAGGTCTAATATATCATTCTGCCTAATAGTAATGCCAGCACTGGCACAAGTAAAAAAATGAGGTTGCTAGGAACAGACAGAGCATTTGCAAAAAATTTTTCTAGAATATCTACAGAACAGCAATGCAGGATACTCATCATTTTTCTTTACACTTATATTTACTCACTTATTTAAGATTGAGTAGAGCAAGATTAGTCTAAACAGGGGGTAGCACCCAATCCTAACTTGATGGATCTCAAAAATCCCTAAGCATATTCACCCTGATTCATTCTTTGGATGAGAAAATGGATCAGGAAATCCTAGAGGTGAAGATGAGGCTGAGAAGTCAAACAATATCAAAGGGGAGGCATTAATAACCATAATGCTGCCAAGAAAATTATATGGCCAGGAACTGAACTTGATCCAAAAGGAATGGTACCTTTATTTGCTTGCAATAATTTTAAAAAAACTTTCCCAGCTTTACATCAACAAAGCAATCCACTCTGCGCTAATGGCTGATTGGCATCTATGTCTTGGCTGGTCTCAAAAAACGTTAAACACGGTTAGCCTTGTTTAGCACTTGGATGGGAGACCACTAGGAAATCCAGGGCTATGGGCTAGATTTGGAAGTTAAAAAAATACCCCAGAAGAAGGGAATGGCAAACCAAAACCATATGGTTGCTAAAAAACAGTCTGAATTTGTCTAGGTAATTTTATGAATTAAGCTTGACTTGAGGGTGGCATTCCCATCTTGCAGCCAGATTAATAAGATTTCCAGGACTTATCTGAGACATGGCCATCTCTGCTTCGCCATTCATAAATATATAATGGACTAGCTTAAGACTTCAAGTGCATAATCTCCACTGGTAAGACAGAAGGAGAAACAAGGAAGGGTAAGAAGTTTGCTTCCCCTCCCTCCTTGAATAAAAGTCTCTGCTCCATTGGCCAGTGATCCTGAAGGGGACAAATAAGTCCTTCTAAGGATCATTTGGTAAAAAGTAAGAGTATCCGTTTTCAAGGCAAGTATAATCTCTGTAGACTAATATAATCCAGCATTTTGGCCATGTAGGAACCTAACTGCACCACTTCTGCAGAAGTTACTTCAGGAACATACAAAAACAGAAAGTACAACTCCCCAGTGACCTGCCTATTTCAAGCAAGTCCCTCTTTTGTAGAAAACTACACAGATCCCCCCCCCCCCCCAATTCACACACCTCAGGTTCCCTGCCTTACTTGACACTTTACATTTTAAAATAATAGTTTTTAAACAGGAAGACAGTATGCCAGGAAACAAAGCGCCACCATCTCATATGTCATTTTTATTTCCAAGAATTCTTCTGGACCCAAAGAAGCCCCATAAGTTTTCTTCAATGATAAAAATGATGGGTAGCCACAACCTAGCCCTTTGTCTGGAACAGTGCCTAGTTGCAGGGGCGGAGGGAGGGGAGAGCCTAAGATAAGAATTGCAGAGAACAACGGTGCAGCAGATAGCATTCGACTGAACTAGGGTGATGCAGTGCCTACATCCCACGGGTCAAGCAGACTGTGAATGGACCAGCCCTGCCTGATAACAATTTGGGAGAATGCCCACGTCATGTTCTCAAAATTCCAAATTTTATTAATTGATTGCATTTGTATGCCACCAAGTCTTCCGAGGAGTCTCGGCAGTTTCCAACAATCCAAAACAAAGCATCCAAGTAATCTATCATCCATAAAACATCCAGGTAAAAATTCCAGATGAATTAGAGTACTGAACCATAATCAGACTAGTACATTAGATGAAGTTTAAAATGGACAGATCCTTTATCACTAATTCAGTTAATAATGATCAGATAAGAACAATGCCCCCAATAGGATTACAGAAGTTACATCTCATTTGTCAATCTACACCAAACTGACTAAAACATACCACTGAAATTGGGGGGAAGTGGGTAGCCTGACGGGAAGATTGGTGGCAGTAATGGGAAGATGCTGAGATCAGGGGTGGGCAGGCTGGTGGGAAGAGCAGCTGCAGAAGGAGGAAGTCGCTAGGAACATCAGGGCAATATATCCCAACCAGTTCTTGCCTATTCTATATAACAACTGTAGGATAATTTTAGATATCTGTATGAATATAGCTTTACAAAAAAGCAGATTGGAAACCACATGTTTCAGATTCTGTGCATGAAAGGCAAAGATAAACAGAATAACAACAATACTTTATCCCATTATGAGTTCAGACTGTACAAATAATATATCTCCCGTATTATTCAGCACAAGGGTGACTGACCTGGTAAATGTACAAAATGCTTTCGTAGATCGAACCCAAGCCTGTCTAGTTCAGTATCTTATCTCCAATAATGGACAACAAGATGTTTCTGGGACATCCAGAAACAAGACATCCATCAGGGCAATCACAACCTGAATTCAAGGTCCCTTTGAATCTAATTTGGTGGCCATCACCATGACTTCTTTCTTTGTTTAATTAAGATGGGAAAGCTCTATTAAAATGTAGCTATTCTTTTAGCTATAGCCACCAGAAATAATGAGTATAATATCATTATGTTAAAAAAGATGAAAATGTCAGGCAAAAATATAGCTAAGTACATAGGTTCCGAAAGTGAGGGCCATGATATTTCACAGTGCCTAGTCTAGAGAAGAAACTATGTGTTGATTAACTGTGTTGTCGCAGGGGTTAAACTTTATAACTAGAAAAGTGTTTTGTAACTGTTACCATGATGACCTCTACTGGGCAGTTGGTCTGCAAGTATTGCATCAACAAAGTTAATAAGGTTGTATTTCCTGGTCTGGGTCACAATTCAAGCCACCACAGCCAATATTGTTATTTTAAAAGAATGGAATTATTATTAGTAGTAGTAATATCCAAGACAGAAACTAGTATGAAATTCAACAGCACAACATTAGACTTCAATCAGGATATACTCATGGAAATAGATCACAAGTGAAGTATCTACAGAAATAATGATAGAACAGCAATCTACCCATTCCTTTCACAATGGTAAAATTGACATAGTCAGCTTTTGACATTTGGAAAGACTCAGCAAAATTTAGCTTTGCAACTGGGTGTACTTCTTTTCAAATCCAACTTGAAGGATTCTCTGAGGGTGATGCCTCCCAGCCTATTAGTTATTGACAAAAATAGCAAGAAGCCAAGGAGAGTCTCAGTGCAACTGAGAAGGAAGGAAGGAAGGAAGGAAGGAAGGAAGGAAGGAAGGAAGGAAGGAAGGAAGGAAGGAAGGAAGGAAGGAAGGAAGGTTGGTTTAATCTGGATCCTTGCACTGTGCAGAGGATTGGCACAATGGCCTAAATGGTCCTTTGTAACTCTACAATTGTATAATTCCCAGCCTTTCATAAAAAGAGGCTGTCCCCAGACACCCATCACAAAATGTTTGAAAGTTATTTGGATGACTTTGTTATGACACAGGAGCAAAAGTAGTATAGAGAGTAAATAGTGCCTCTCAACCCCTTTGGAATTCTGGAAAACCTGTTTAAAGCTTTTCTTTAAAGAGGCTTATTTTTAATAGGCCTAAGCAAGTATGCAGGAAATGTTCATAGGTTTGTGTAAATATTATTGATCATACACTACAGAAGCAAATATTATGCTCCATTCTTACCAAAGCCAGCCTCAAAGCAACAACCTTCCTGAAGAAAGCCAGTACAAATATCTAGCTATTGTGTGTGTGTGTGTATCTGTGTGTATACATATACATATATACATATATTATTTTGTGTGTGTGTTTGTGTATATGTGTGTGTATATGCATGTATGTATCTATGTGTATCTATCTATCTATCTATCTATCTATCTATCTATCTATCTATCTACACACACACACACCCCTACACACATACACACACACACACACACATACGCTCTAGGCATGATCTCCAAGCATCTACAACAATGAAGGAAAAAGAGCTGAAACCTGGAGCAGAGGGGCCTGAAGGAGCTGAAAGATCCGGACACAGCTCACAATTCAGTCAGAGGTGTAAGGAAATGCTTGTCTTCCTAAACAACCTTCTATAAAACATAAAACAGGAAGAATGGCTTCCTTTCCAAGTTGAAACATCTCACCAATTGAAAGCTGGGGAACAGTCAGACCTGACAAAGCCTGTTGTTTGCAGCTTAGTATCATGGGTGTCTTCACACAACATATTCAACCAGGTCATGTGGTTAATTTATGGTCCCTGTATTATGCAAGCCCAGAAAATGAATTAGTTCAGTAACCAGGTTAACCATTTTGCACAAATGTAGCCAATGTATATCTCTCCCCATGCATTCTATGACTATTCCAGCTGAAAAAAAATAATTTGATGCTCTGGCTACATTAAATTGTTTTGCTGCTGTTAATGTAATGGATATAAGCATTTCTACCTGCCTTCTAAACAAAGACTTGAAAATGTAAAATGCCAAGAATACAAACTTGTGGGGATTAGTTTAAACTGTGTAAGACTGGGCAAAAGCATTTACTATTGGAGCTCTATTCCAGGAAACGTTAGCTATGACTGTGGTTACAATCCTGGCTTTTTGTGGCTCAACTACGGATGAGGCTCAACGACAATTTTCAGCATCCCACATCATGGGCTGTGCTGTTTGGGCTTCTTGAGAATTGCTGTGGAACAACATTGGGAGGCTACAAATTCCCCACCCCCATTATAGAGTAAACCCTGTAAACAATGTGAGACTTACTGTACAGGACTGCACAAGTAGTGACTCAAGCCAGCCTGTATTAACTTCAGTTCTATTGCAGTCAATGGAATTTATCCCTTAATTTAGCTAGAGCACCACACTGGCATTTTACTTCTGCTTACAGCAAGAAAATTCAGCTATTAAGACTGCACATTGACTGGGGCTTGAACCTATCATGAGGAGCCATGCACTTCTGCTTCAATTTTTCTTAAGCCTGATTATGTGGGCCTTTTCCCTGTCCTAACATATTAATCCCACATCAGAGGCCATGGGAAAAAAACATCAAAGGACTATCATCCCTTGAAGAGTGTGCTGCTAACCTCAAAATGGGTACTTTCTTTAAAGGAAGCGTCTACATTTTTTTTAAAAGAGGTGTTTTACACTGCGAAGTCCAACTTGTATATTACAGTCCTTAAGTATATCTATATACCTAAGAATAAATCCCATTGCCTCCATGGGATGTATGCCTTGTCATATATGTCTAGGGTTGCACTGCTGATTACTGAAGTAGTGTCATCTACAGGCTAGGACTGAGGAAGACAGGCATCTGTTTATTCAGATTTGCTATTCTTTATTTCCATTCACTGAATTAATCCTAAGTGAAGTTGCCTCTAATTCAGATGTGCCTTGAAAGATCAATAGTCTAATAAAATTCAGACTCCTACCTGAATTCAGGAAGGAGATTTGGCTGCAACCCATAAAAAGCAGCAGACAATGTAACTAGCCAGGCAGGTTTGTAATTTCCATCTTCACACTCCAAGTATGGAGAGGACCACTTGATATGACTCTTCTCTGCAGGGTGATGGCCATCCCTTTTTTTCAAACTGCCTTCCAGGGCCTTAGAACCAGGATTTGAGACCTTTCGGTGTTGATGTGGCCTCCACTTGCGTTTCAGGCTATGGAACCACTCCGTTTCACTAGACACATTGGCCAAGTGGTGAGCCACTGAAGATAAATCTTGCAGCAGGATCTGGCTATTCTGCCGAGTGGCTTGGAGGAAGACCTGAGGGACAGAGGACAAGGGCTCTAGGTTGAAGGTGATGGCAGCCCTGGAGATGTTGGGATCCCCTTCCAGCAGGCTTCGGATCAAAACTTGGTACCACTCAACGTCTTCCTGCAAGTTCTGTTCTCGGGATTTATTGCTCTGCAGAACCATGTTAAGAAAGTTGATGGCATGGAGGAGAGTATCCAGAGCTCCGTGCAGTGAGGGGTGTGAGGCCAGGCGAGACTTTCCAGCCAAGCTAGCCAGCTCATAGCGCCCAGAGCAGTTGGCCTGCCTCAGCTCCCAGGAATCGCCAGTATAGAGGAATGAAGCCACGTTTTGAGGGATCTCCTGGGAGAGTCTCTGGGCCAAGACTAGGTTCTCCTCCCTCGATCTGCTCCAAGGAGAGAAAGGAAGAGCCACCTTCTTGCCATGAGTGTAAACAGACTGCTTCTCCTTCGTTGCTTTCCCTTTGCCAGATTCTGTCTGTCCTTGGTTGGCATCAATCACATACCCCAAGTGAGCAAGGAGCAAGACGGGAAGAAGCCGTGGCAAATCCATCTCCTCCGCTCAGCCAAGGAAGACGTCTTCCCTCAAGTTCCCGACCCAACCCACTTTCAATTTTTTTAAAAAACGTGAATACTCCAACAGCATTGGCAAAAAGACAAGGAAACAAAATCCGCGGAGCAGGACGCTCCAGTGAACTTGGGGGGTGGGTGGGGAGGAGGGGGAGGGGAAGTATCCGGATCACCTGTAGCAACGCTCCAGCGAGCTCTCTCCGGTGGGGCAAGTTCTGGCAATTACGCAGGCGGCGCCTGGCTCAGAGAGCAGGTTACCTCGCGCCTGGCTACAGGGAGATGCTCTCGTTAGCCCGCTTACGTCTTTCTATCCCCCATCCTCCGCTGGCAGCGCTTTCAGAAGGTATTTCAAAGACCTGCTTCGCGGTCCTCCTCTTGCCGCCGCCGCCGCCGCTGCTCCATTCTCGATCAAGCGGCGCGTCCTCCCGCTTCGCTACCCAGCCGCGCACAGCAGCCAGACCCGCTCGCGCCGTCTCCGGGCATCGCTCCCTGAGGAGACCCGAGAGAGCTGCGGCTTCTGCCCCGGGCAGCGGGGAGGCAGAGGGACGGAGCGAGAGTGGCGGGGCGGGGCGGGGCTTCTGGGAGGGGGTGTTTCTCGGGGGCAGGTGCCCGCTGGCCGGAGCGCTCGGCTTTCCCAGCTCAGCATCAACGCCCCCTCCTTCCTCGCCCGTTAACTAGACGGCTCTGCCCCACATGGCCAACCCCTTCTTACCTCCCCTCCCTTCCGCAGCTCGCCCTCATAGGTGAGCTCCGGATGCCTTGAGCGCTCTATGGCCGCCTCATCTGTCAATCACGAGGTGAGCAGGAGGGAGCTGTCCAGTACTGAATCTCGGGGAGGAGGGAGGAAGAAATAGGGGCTTCATGTCACCTTGCAGAGGCTGCCTTAGAAAGAGAAACACCAGTGGTTTGGCTTGGAATTGCTTGTGATTTGCACCAGGAAAGACGGGGAGAGATTTGGCAGCAAATAGGATGAAGAATCCTATTGCCCGCCCAGTAGGCTTGTATATTAAGGGTTATAAAGGATGGAGGCAGAGTCCGAAGTTCATCTTTCATACATTGGTGTCCCAGAAAACAGTAATTGGGTTTGTTGATATGTATATGCTTAACGATGGTATTAATGAATGAATTAACTGGGAAACTAGGTGTAGATAACCAGAGACCCGGAAAACAGAGACATCTACTGGCTGAAGTTTTAAAACTTCTTACAAGATAATAAGGAAGGGAGAGGAATAAAATAACATTGAATAAAAATATATGTTGAATTCCAGGGAAAATATTCAGGCTTCCCTTCATTTCTTCTTCTAAACATTTGGATGGTGTGTAAAAAATGCTGGTTATTTCCATGTACTGTTTTAGTGAAAGCAGACAAATCCTTATGGGAGTGACAGGGAAAAATTGGTTCACACCCCCAAGAGGGAGAAAATGGGACTACAACCAGTCTATGAATGCAAGTTTGTGATCCTTTGTTAAGTTCAGCAATGTGTAACATGTTTTTAAACATCTAAACCCTCCATGTCTTTTAGGTTCCTCCAACCATTATGCATTACAAATATGATGTGTTTTGACCTCAAACCAAGACATAGAAATACACATTTAAGTCTCACTGCTGGCATTTGGAAAATGTGCAGCATTGCAGGTTTATGTGGCTAGTAATAATAAGTTGAAAGTCATTAATGCAATATATCTTGGTTAAGGGACTGTAGAGAACCAGTGAGAGGGCCTTGGAGAAAGAATGCGACAGTTAGCAAAACATGATTTAAGCCTGGGAAAAGAAGAGAACATTAGAAAGAAACTTACATCAACTCCACCAGAACCTCTCTGATGTAAATGGGAGGGAGGAAAACACTGACAAGCTTTCAAGATTCTGTTATTATAACCTATATCAATAAAGAAGAGTTCCAGCATTTCTTTTCAAGTCTGTTTCCTGATCTGGCTACCTCAAAGGGCTGGCAGGGGCCATATTTTAGTTCAATGGCTCTGAGAGTCAATCAATTTCACATGCATTTTTTTCAGTTTCTGGCTTACTTTTTCTTTCTTTAACTCTCCTTCAATGCCTGAACTGTTTTCTGATATTAAAATCATGCAGCCATGCACATTTTATGAGTCTCTATTTTTATTGGTTTACTTGCTCTAATGTCATTAAGAGATTTGCCATTCATAGGATAAGTTTAAGCAACTTTCCAGATATTATACAAATATCATGAGCAACATATATCACTATCTTGTTGGAATGGAATTTTGTTGAACTTCTGAGATTAATCCATCACAAACAGCAAAAAAAGAAAAGAAAAGAACATTTTCCCTTGTATGTTTGCAGTATAAATTAGCATATTATCTTTTTCTGATTCTAATGTTTCTCAACCTTGGCAGCCTGAAGATGTGTGGACTTCAATTCCTAGAATTCCCTAGCTAACATGGGACTGCATCGTCATATAAAGTTACAATATGTGTATAGTGTGTAATAGTCAATGCAAGTGGACTGGAAAAATCACAGTTATTTCTTTTAATGCAGAAAAGAGTAGAAAAATGAAAAACAAAAAATGCAATTTGGATTAAAAAATAATATCCAGTGCAATGTTGTGTTTTTCTTAACTCTCTTGCGTGCTTTCCTTACCTCTGGCTTCACTGTTTCAGATACGTGAAGGCTCTTGAGTAAGAGGATGTGCAGCCAAATTTTACAGCAAGCATATGTAAGAAGTGCTCTTGTGTGTGTCTATCACTGCGATTAATGAAGTTGTCTCTTATTCAGGCATTATAAAATGACATCATTATATCAGATTTAGACCTTAAGGAAATAGATTTACCAGGCAAAGGATGTAAACCTCCAGGCAGAGGAAGACAAAATGGTCACTTCCCATTCAATGTATATGTTTACCTTTCCTCCCCCTTCCCCCCAATACATCAAGGGTAGCAACAGTTTTATCCCACAA
Source organism: Liasis olivaceus (assembly GCA_030867105.1). Taxonomy (NCBI): domain Eukaryota; kingdom Metazoa; phylum Chordata; class Lepidosauria; order Squamata; family Pythonidae; genus Liasis; species Liasis olivaceus. Next base: position 17,781,123 of record CM061351.1, read on the forward strand.
TTGCAGTCCCCTGAATTAAATTTCCCAGGTACTGTTGTCTTCACTTGCAGTGAAATGATATTTCTCCTCTTTTTTTTCAAGGTACCATTTCAGTCCACTCCCCACGCATTAAGATCCATGCTACAATAATTGTCAGGGCGCACTGATAAGAGAGCATTCCAAATGAGCAGGATTTAAAAAGGAAAGTCTTTGCATTATTTTATCCACTTCCTGATTGCCTCCCACATGTAAATCTAAATTTATCTCTGAATCAGGAAAGATGCTGGGAGGCGGCTTTGGATCATTCAGAACATGAGTGCCTCTTGCCTGGCTCCATGCCTCCTTAAGAGAGTTTCTAAGATCAGGAGTTCCCATCTTGGAAAATGATAGCCATAGAAGCTGGCAGGAGGATGAGCACAGGGATTCAGTATTAAATCCCCTGTCCAGCTGCCTCTGAGTGACAAATTTGAGGCCTTCTGGGCCTCTGGAAGGCTGTCCCAAGGAGCATAAGTCTGGACTCAAAGACTTTGAAACAAAATTCATTCGAACACTGCACTAGAATCTCCCAGCAGGGGATAAAATTTGATCGATAAATGGGCTAATAGAGGGGATTAGATTTGGTACAAAAGTTAAGGGCACAAAATTCCTCATGGAAAAGGTTTCTAAAACCACATTTTTTCCAACATTTATCCTGCATAAACCACAGATGTGACGCCTCTTCCAAAGGAACATACATAGCATAGAGGGAAAGTGGAGAAGACAAAGACACATAATTTTAAACCAATTAAAATTGTTCATGCAGAATGGCCATTTCAAAATACCTTATGCTTTAAAAAGCTGTTTTATTTTTGTCGTGCCAAGAAGGAAATGACAAATAACAACAAACAGCCTCCCATATATCACACACCTTAAATTCCTGACAAATAACAGCAGTTAATTATTATACACCTTCTGGACAGCATCATTTTTTTCTTACCAGATACACAAAATTAAGCCCAGTTTCTAAGATGGGGAAGCTGTTTTCACCTCTTTCTGTCAGTTCCCATATGATGTTCTCTCCCTTTTCTAACGACAGCTATATTTGTGAGCTGCTAATTAAAAAGGGGGACTTTAAAAAAAAGTTGAAAGCAAAGCTGCATCCAAGATTCTCTAAATAGAGCTCATCAAGAGAAGTAGCAAAAATATGGAAACATTCAAACAGCAGAGGAAGAAACAGAAGTTCTGCAGAATTTTGCTCCACGTCATTTTCTCAATCACATGAAAAGGAGAGACAAAGGGACCCTATATACATGCCAGCAATACACTGGGAGATAGAAACAGAAAAATAGGGCAAAAGTCAACACTGCAGAATGCAAACAAACTATGGAAAAGGGTCACACAATTTTCACTTGGTTGAAGGCCTCACTTGTCCTTTGAATACCATGCCAAAGGCAGCATTCCCAAAAGGGCAGGTGGAACCAGGACAAAAATGAATAGAATTAAATACATTTAATACTACTATCTGGAGCATTAGTTTAATCTTGAATAGTTTCAAGCTCTTAAAACAAGAAAGAACCCATTGTATTTGTATCACCAGCCACTCTCAAACCCTGAACAGATTTCCAGTTTGCAAAACCACTGAGTGATGAAGATTCAGAATAATAAAACAGGATGCTAAACCATCTAAATCACTGTTTTCCAACTTGGCCACTTTAAGATGTGTGGGTATCAACTCCCAGAATTCCCCAGCCAGCATGCTGACTGGGGAATTCTGGGAGTTGAAGTCCACATGTCTTAAAGATGCCAAGATTGAGAATCATTGCCTCAACCACTATACCATACAGGCTTATTTAAATGATTCATATGCAGAAGAGAATATTGAAGATTTTGCTTCTTAAAAGTAACACTTTAAATCCCAGAAATAAAACAAAAAGCAAAACCACATTTTTTAAAAAAAGAAAATCCCTTCTTTCTGTCCTTCACAGAATGGAGTTCTATCTATGGCTTTGCTTGCAACCGTTGGAACAAAGTCAGGCATTGGCACATCTGATGGAACATTTGTGGGCTATAGGTTAATTCATGTGTACCGTATTTATCATTCTGATAATCTGCTCACAAAGTTTACCATAATGAACAGTAATGCCACCTAGATTCATGTAAATGTGAGACGGGTGGTTATATAAAGCAAATACATACGTACATACATACAACAATGGAAACACGGGGTGGTTTGGGGGCAGGCACTTCTGTATAAGTCACCCTGAGCTCTCCTAGAAAAAATGGGACATAAGTCTGAGACTCTGAGAGCCATTGTGTGTGTGTAGTGATTAAGGTGCTGAACTAGGAGTAAGAAGATCAGATTCTAGTCCTTCCTCCCTTAGGCATGAAATCCAGCTGGGTGACTTTACAGCAGTCATTCTCTCTCAGCCCTTGATTGAGATGCTGAAAAACATCTATCAGTCTGCATTGGATCAAATTATGGTAGATAGATAATGGTCCATAACTTTCTGTGAAGAGGCCACCATCCTGCAGTGGACTGAGCTGGGCTGATAATATATTAATTCGGATAAGTTTTCATTTTTTTTTTTAATTATTTATTTTGATCATCCACTTGTTCCTTGGAAAAGTCTTAGCAGTTAGCATCCAAGCATTTGGGAACTTTAGGGATTCATAATAAAAATAGGCAAAATTGTCAGGTAGGGTCTGGAATTAAGTGAGCAGTCCAATGAGAATAACAAATATTAAGAGAAAAACAGAAGTGAAGTTAGAGTTCACCAGGTGGTTCAAACATCGACCAGTATCAGGGTATTTTTTAATGAAAAATTCAAAATTGTACAGTGCTATTCAACTGTAGTTTCGCATATAGACCACACCTGTTTATTACAATTTGCCTCTTTATTTTCCTTGCTTAAAAACACATTCCATAATATTTAGAAGCTTACATCGAAGGAGAGAATATCTAGACCATGTGGGCCATATACAATCTGCAAGCCCTGTTTTTGACTTCGTATGATATGTCAGGAAAGGACTCTGGGTCTGCCAAAATAGTTTATTTCCTTCTTGAATAATTGCTGAGTACCCTGTGGAAGAGTCTGTGGGAAGAGACGCACGTTGAATAGAACTTGTAAACCTCCTGGCAACCAATGCTACCTTCATAAGACAGACGTGATTCTGCCAAACCAGCTACTGCCAGCCAGAAAGTGAGCAAATGTACTCTGCATCATCTGCAGGTGCCAGGTCATATTCAAGAGCAGTTCCACATCATGCAAATTACAGTAGTCTAGCCAAGAGATGACAAGGACAGGCATTCAACTGAGTAAATATGAATGATTCTGTCTTCCAAATGCTTTGCAAAATGTTTGCAAAGACCAGCAGGAGGATCTCCCAGGGTCCCAAAGCCCAAAAGGCATGGGCAACCCTAAAAAGCACTCTGGCCAGCAATCTGTAGATACAATAATTGCAAAGAACTATTGACACTTTGCCACTCCTACCACCAATATAAATCAAAACTTGGCTTACACCCATGTCTTTGCTTACTGTCTTTTGCCACTCATGCTCCAGATGTCTCCTTAGATGCATCATAGTCTGAAGTTCCTTGTTAAACCAAGCCCTGCCCCCACCAGTGCTTTTGGAGATGCCCTTTGCAAGCATCCTTATCAAGTGCCCTAGCAGTATTCCAAAGTTCAACCAGATTCCCCATAGAATCACTGGAAAATTCCTCACACATTTGCTGAAAACCAGCCAGATCCATGGGACATTTGGGATGGACCAATTTAATGGGACCATCCCTCTATGGGAGTTGGTGGTGGCTGTGAGTCTCAAGGTCACTGAATAAAGACCAGATCATGATCTCCCTATGAGAACAGACTGATATTAATGACCTTCACCAGTAGATGACCTCCACTAGTAGATCACCAGTAGTTGCTCTGAGGTGAATACCAGGTCCAGTGTGTGGTACCCATATGAGTCAGGACTATGATGAATTGAGATGAGCCCATGGTTGTTGTGGTGGCCATAAACTCCCAAGCCCCCTGACCCCACCATCAAGGCATCCCCCAACATACACAGCTGGGAAAACCTATCACCAATTCAGCTATGAAGTCAAGGAGTTTTGGGAGGAAATTAGTTGGGCAACAGAGAGGTCAGTACCCTGGCAAAACCCCCAACTTATCTCTGGCACCTAACTCCCACCCAGTCACCAATGAAACATCATCTGGTTACTACCAAATCCTGAAGGAGTTCTTCCAACATTTATAATGGAGTATCTTGGGGACACTCTATGCTTCAGACCATTACTTCCAGGAATGGAAGTAAATTGTACCACTTCATTTGCCAATCCTGAAAGAGAGGCCTGACTTTTTAGGTGAAAATGTCTCACATAAAGCACTGACATAGTCAGAAATACCTCTGAAATGTTCAGTCACCTTCAGGGCTGCACTGCTATGTATGCATTAACCAAAAGTAAATCTCACTGAGCTCAAATTTATTGCATTCTGATTACCAATGGATAGATCTTGTCCTCTAAAGCAGTATTTCTCAACCTTGACAGCTTTAAGATGTATGGACTTCAACAACCAGAATTTCCTGGCCAGCAAATAATCTGCAATTAACTAGTAAATATCTGTGATATTTGCTGGGAAAACCCCTCTGTGACATCAGAGCAAATAAGCCAGTTGTATCAAAGAAGTACTGGAAGAAAAATATAAAGGTAGAGCAAACTGCTTTAATTAATAGTCCCTTGTTTTAATTTCAGCCATTTGGATGTATTTCCGTTCTCTCTTTCTTTTTGCAACATTAAAAAAAATAAATCTCAGCTGACACACAGCCTTGTTTCAGTTTTCCACCAGAATAAATTTCCATTTCATAAGACCATTACTTCATAAAAACCTGCCAAATTTAATATTTATGATCATCACATTGTTTTTATGAGCTGTTAGCAGAGCTGTTAATTCTTACTGAAAGCTAAAGGGAAAAAAACCCAATCTTCCATACTTTAAGGCAGATTTCCCTTCCACATGCGTTTGGAAGTTTTATTACTATCAAAATGCTGATACATATACATCACACATTTTGCTGATTAGTCAAGAGACTGAAGTTGTCCCAAAATCATATTACAAAAGTAGTCATGAATCTGAGTTTCCTTCTTTCCTTCTTTCCTTCCTTCCCTGGTTTTGTTTCCCTGGTTTCCTTGATGGAAGACTTATACCATTCTTAACCCAGCTGCCTTCCAGATATCTGGACCAATTCTAGAATTTTCAAGAATGGTCATGCTGACAGAGATATGTTGGGAGCTGAAGTCTACTTGGAGGATACTGAGGCTGTGTAAGGATGCTAACAGGAATAAATGAGGATGTGTGCAACTGTGGACATTTTCATGCAGTTTCCATCCCTGTTTGCCCCTTCCCATCCATGTCCTTATTTCACGTTGCATGGAGATATACACACGCACAAGCACAGACCAGAGCAGTCCTTATAGCGCTTGCTACAGAGCAGTCAAGTCACCTTTCTGCTTAAAAGACCTGCTAGGTCAACTGGAATAATCGCTGAGAGACAGAGTGAATCTAAGAGTTCCTCAGATGGAAAAGCAGACTGTGGTAATGCTCCACAGAACTGCAGCGTTTGAAAGAAGAGACTTGTCTGACTGCCGTTTGAAATGGAGTGAGCCAGAAATGTATCGGCTCAGTTCTCAAACGCATGTGATGTTGTGCGATTGTAATCAGAGATGCTGGAGACTTCTGGGAATACTAGTGCTCAGAACTGGGGCTTTCCTAGAGGAAGGAGAATAAAAATCTCCACTGTTTGTGTTTTAATGAAACTTAGCAAAAAGGTGGCTAAAAATGGAAAACTGAAAAGTCTAGCAATAACTTTTCATTCATGACTACAACCAATGGGAAAGATAGTTATAAAAAGGGAAGAAAGAGCCTTATCTTCAGGCTGAGCAATAATCCTTTAAACAGTACTTCTAAAGTTCTTGTCTTTGGCAACGCAGAAGGAGGTATCTCAACTGGATCACAATGCAGCAGCACAGGCAGTGATAGGCGTGCCTCAGTTTGCCCATGTGACACCCCTGGTTTGTGAGCTGCACTGGTTGCCAGTATGCTTCTGGGTGTTATTCAAGGTGCTGGTTATTACTTATAAAGCCCTCCAGGGCATAGGACATGGTTATCTGAAGGACTGCCTATCTTCCATGGTGTTTGCCCAGCTGATAAGAGTTGACCGGGTTGGCACGCTCCAAGTCCTTCAATTAAACCAGTGTTTCTCAACCTTGGCAACTTTAAGACGTGTGGACTTCAACCCCCTGGATTCCCCAGCCAGCACTCTGAAGTATGTCATGAGCAATGGTATCAAAGGCTGATGAGAGGTTCAGAAGAACTAACAGGGAACTTCTAGGTAAGAATTCCATTCCAACTTAAGAACAGCTCCAGATCTCTGTGATTCTTCTGCAAATCAGATTTAAGAGTATCAGTTCCTACAGTTTCTTGTCTTATATTTGTACACCGAAACCATCATCCTCATCCTCAAAGCGATAATGGTAGATGTGGGAGCAATAATAACTTTACATTGTTTGGGCTCCTTAAGGATGCCATGCCAGCAACAACTGGCAACATCAGTTCATGCTCAGGCTGGTCCTCATTTCAGAACTTGCAGCAGAAGTTTGAGGCAGTTCCTCCTCAGCCAAGAGAACAAGACGATCCAAGCCAAGACCAGGATGACTTTTTTTTAATGTCCTGAGAAAGGACACTCAAGAATGAAGAACTGAACTTTTGTCAAGGATAGCAGCTGATACATATCTTACAGCTTTAAGTCACAAGTCCCCAGGCCTGATAAGCCATTCAAATCTCTCTCTCTCTCTCTCTCTCCCCCTCTCCCTCTGCCTCTCTCTCTCACCCCTATCTACAAGGGTGGAATTTTACACAGTCAGCTTGCCATCTGGTTAGGACACCAGAGCTGTTATGTCATCAGCATGACAAAATAACAAAAGCCATCTTCCCAGACTAGAACAAGGTCTGCCAACCTTTTCTCTGACAAGTCTGATGGGTTTTTAAAAATACCTGCCTACTAGGCCAAGGCTTAGCAGATTAAGCTTTCTCCATCATTGCATATTTATGTTGGCAAAAGGTTTGGCTTCTTAATTTCCTGCTTTCATAGACTCATGAGAAGTACCGAAGCCTTGCCAGAAAGGGGGAAGGTTTCTCAACCTTGGCAGCTTTCAGATGTGTGGACTTCAACTCTCAGAATTCCCCAGCCAGCAAGGCTAGCTGGGGAATTCTGGGAGTTGAAGTCCACACATCTGAAAGTTGCCAAGGTTGAGAAACACTGAGTTAGACTGAGGTTCTGGATGCTTGAAAATGATGAAATAAAATCTCCTCAGCTATTTTTCCCAAGTATCTTTGTACATTCCTACACTGAATGTTAGCAGCTCTCACGATAGCTAAACACTACATCCAGAACCAAAAAACAGCTTGTCTTTAAGTAACTCTGCCTAGAGAGCAATGATGGAAGAGGACTATCATAGACTTTCTCGTGTAATGCCTGGGAATCTCACAAATGGCCACTCTGTTTCATAAATTGCTGGATTAAAGGGACTTTTGAACTGATTTCAGTAATACTCTGATGATAGTGTCTGTTATTTGCTAGTCTGTCAACGTATCACCAATGACTTCATTGAGAAATATTCCTGACCGGACTCAGTGGCACCTAATTAACTGTGCAAGTAAGCAGAGAGGTGGCCAGCCCAGATTACTCTCACCAGCAGGCATTAGGCACCATCCTAGGTGTTCACAGCAAACCACAGTAACAGGTTTGTCATGGCATCATCGTGCAAATGATGCAATTATGTATTTGTTTATAAGTAATGTTAACTATTACAAAATCCAGTGAAGAAAATCAAACCCCAAACAGAATCTCAAAATATGAAATTTCTCATTGCTTGCAGAAATGACCAATAGTATATAACAGTATTAAAGGAAGAAATGAAAGGAATAACAAAGAGGGAACAAGTACCAATGCAGCTACTTATTTTATGAATAATCTCTGATTCCTTGCAGAGAAATAGCTTCCTTTATGCAAGCTGGAGACATTGATTATGAAGCCTGGGAGCTGTCTGGAGATGGGTAATTGACAACTACACAAACACTGCAGCTAATGCTTTTAGGGTTTCCTTCCAAGGCATGGTGAATAACTGTGACAATATCTATGATAAAAGATGAGGAAGCTTTGTTCTTCCTCTCCAAATGGAGATAAATCTGTGGTGGAAACTGGAAGGGGTGGGTGGGAACATTAGTGAAATCCTGTCACCAACTGTCAAAACAAGAGCTGAATGTCATTCCCCAAACCAGGTTGCCATAAAGTACCACATGGAAAACTTGCCCAAGATGGGCATCCTGGCAAAAATTCAGTGGCTTTGTGTAGGTGCCATCCTGTCAACTGATCTGTGGAAAAACTGTATTTGCTAATTGGTCCATGGAAGAAACTTAGGTATGTTATGGGGAAATCCGCAAGTTCTCATTGGCTTTATTTATTTATTTATTTATTTATTTATTTATTTGCAGGACTTATAAGGCCACCTATCTCATATAATGACTCTAGGCAGCTCACAATAATCCATAAAAACATGGCTAAAAACAGAAGTATCCTTCCCCCCAGGTGCCAGACCAAACAGCCTCCCAGCTCAACCCCCATCCTAGCTCAATGCTTGGGGGAAGAGCCAGGTCTTCACAGCCCTCTGGAAGGCTAAAATTATTCTTACTGATGTTGTTATTAATATACTCTCCACCTTTCCCTTGGGAGCTCAAGGCAAGGTACCTGATGGAGGGGGTGTCTCCTCAACAACAATCCTGTGGAGTAGATTAGACTAAAAGTGTCTGGTATCCCTGTGAGCTCCATGGTTGAGTAGGAACTTGAACCTGGGTCCTCTTAGTTCTTGTCCAATTGCCTAACCACATCCTTCATTGGCTCTTATGAAGAAACAGGATAGTTGAAAGCTATCTAAGATACTGGGACCAGCAGACAGCTTGACTAGCAAGAACCAACCAAGTTAAAATATACAGGAACCAACTTAAAATGAAGCGATGCCAATCACAATTTATTCCAGGGTCTGTTAACCCTTATGTGAAATGAAATGACTTCAGGTGGTAGATAGGATGGGGTGACAGCAGCACTCAAACTCTTTTTCTTGAGTCGCCCAGAAATTCAGTCCTGAGCCACCTCAACAAGCCTGTTGCCATGGCAGGGACTGACTCAACTGTCTGTCTACTTGGCTTCTGTATGTGAAATGTAGAGAGGATTTCATCATATCTTCTGCCTCAGGCAGAACCTCTGCCTGTTACATCGCAGATACCGGCAGTCAGGGAAGATATGTCTGTGTACAGTACACCTATTTCTTACTGCTTAGAGCTGCTGTTTCAATCTTTCATTGATTTCCTTTATATATATTTCCTTTAGAACTTGCTGCATTGAAAAATACAGCATTGCTTTGGGAGCAGTAAGAACTCGGAACAACTCAGTGCAAAAGAAGTAAATGTTAATTAAAAAGGCTTATTGAAGGAAGCATTTCAGATCCATCAAAAGGATCATAAAGTAGCATTCTAAGCATCATTTAATTTCCTTGTTGCTATATTAAAATATTAGATCAGAGAAGGTTTTAAAATTCACATCTTGGTAGAGGTTTCCATTCATAGTGTATACAGTAACCTGTTCAGTAAGGATGATACAGAATGAACATGTCCTGTATGTAATGTATACCTTGCCAGGAAAACTACAACAATGCCCCTAGGCTCTTGAATACTTGGTTGAATTGATGTTCTTGTTTCTAGGCAATAAAAATTATCAGCAGGTTTACAACAGAATAAAGGTATTTTCCACCAGCCATCAACCAGGCAAAAAAATGCAGCTAGAATCCAAACGGAACATGAAGAATCTTCTCAAAACATTGAAGAGCAAATAGCAGTAAAGTGAAAATGATCCATGACGTTAATAACCATATCTAAATTTCTGCTCAAGATAGGCTGCACAAATTAAAAGGTTGGGATGGGTGCATGTTGACCTAAAGCAATTCTGGGCCTCTGTGTATTTTTTATTTTATTTTATTTTTTTTAAGAAAAGACCATGCAGATAAGCAACATTCTAATTTCAGAAAGTGATTTCTTCTGATTTGCTTTGAGGGAACCTAAATGAGGATCAAACACACTGAAAAAATGTTGACCTGTACACACACACAACATACGCAAAAAGCAAAACTCCCTCTCTGTATGGTTTTTATTCCTCCCCCCGCAACCCCCCCACACATGCACATCCATACCTTTTTTTTTTTAACCCAATTCCTGCTGCAGCTAACCAGGGCAAGCGATATGACAAAAAGGTGACATGATTCTCACTCTTCCCACCTCCACCCAGTCATTACCGTTTCAGATACCAAGCAGAGGCAGTGAGCTTTTTTAACAGGTACTGCTGCAGGTTCTTCAAAAAGGAAACGTTAGAAACTTTGCCCTATAATGCCAATGGTTATTTTCAAACGCCAGAAATAAAGCAAGTGCTCCTGCTGTAAAGGCTGACCATCCACAGTAAGAGTTGAGCCGGGAGGGTTGGATTCAACTGGGAAGAGAATTACTTTTTGTCATGCCATTACTAAGACCTTCAACAGCAGGTAATCCTTCCTTTTACAGAAGATACCCTAGTGCAGAAAAGAACAATTAGATACCACAACAAAGAAGGCCATAGAGGCATGTAAAGGCCCTTTCAAAGAAGACAACATGAGATGTTTCTCTGTGTGTGAAATTCTCCCCCCCTTTTTTTTCTGGAGCCAGGCAGAAAAATGACCAGACAATGAGAAACCATACCTAGAAGACTTCAAAAAGAGTTCACTGAAGACATTCTCAGATACCAGGTTACCTGTGGTTTCTTTGTGTTTGATCCAGGAAATTAGCAGACAAGAGATGGTTGTCTGTACTTAAATGTCAATCTCGCTCTTCGTAAAGCAAATTATTTTCTTCTGCATATATGCAGCAAAGGAAAAGACTGTTTGCCACTCAGGAATAAAGCACATGCTTTGCAAGCAGACAAAAGGCCTCAGGTGAGCTTCTGACTAAAAAGGCATAAAAAGCAATCATATCTGATACAAATAAAAATCAGGGGGGAAAAAACCTCTCACGGTTGGGTAATGATTTATTGGGATCAACCCAACCTGACATGGAAGAAATCACAAGCTTCTGAGCTCTCCACAAATCTCTGTGAGCAAAGATGTTATAGAAAAGAAGGAAAAGCCAAAAATTATTTCAGGTTTTAGAGCCATAAGGTCTGCAATTCAAATTAGTCTTGAGATGGGAATTGTAGACTGAGCGCACTTGTGAGTTGTAGCTGTAATCAGTGTCACTACATTAGCAAACCAGCTGAATGCATTTTATATATTCAGAAAACAGATGGGTTTTTACTTCGTATTTTTAAAATTTACATTACTTCCAAGATGGTGTCTCTTTATCCCAAATCTTTAATATTTGGCCTGAAGGGGCAATGCATATACAGGGAGTCTCCGGGTTAAGAACACCCAGTTTAAGGGTGACCCATAGTTAAGAACAGAGACTATTATAGCAAGATACAAGTTTAATACAGAATGGTTCAAGTTAGATACACAATGGTTCGAGTTAATTACACAATACTACTTACACAGTATTATACAATAATATTGTTCTGGCTTACAAATTCGACTTAAGGACAGAGCTTGGGAATGGAACTTGTTCTTAATCTGGGGACTACCTGTATAACTGATATTACTCTTTACCAGCAAATCTTTCTCTGATTTAGTTATTAATATAGCAGGGCTTCTCTGTCAATAGGTAAATGAGACAGATGATTGGTAACATGGGTAGGCAATGATTTGTTGACTTATGTTGTATCTCAGGTCCCCAAACTAACTTGCTTGGTCTTGAGTATTATGCAAGGAAATTGAGCCAGCCTCAGATGTTTAGTCAAGGGAAAAAATGGAATGGAATGGAATGTGGGAAAGACCTTGGGAGAATGGGTGAAGAGATGCTGCCAAGGAAACGGTCAGATAAGAGACAGCATAGCCCACAGATGGATAGTGGGCATGGCAAGAGGCTGTGAAGAGACCCTCCCTAGTTTCTCAGGCTGTAAAGGAGATGGAAGGAGAATTGTACTTTCAGATTTGCAAGATTCTGTCAATGTAGCTTTCCAATTAAGTGGAATTAGCTCATCTGGTCATGATTCCTATCTGGTTAACCAGCAAGGCAGACAAAGGAAAATGATCAGATGGCTTACCTTCTTCCCCCACCACTCCATAATGTAAGCAAACTAGACTGGCAGTTATTTATTTATTTATTATTTATTTCAATACTGGCAAGTATGCAACAACTTCTGTCACCCTGAGCATAGGGTGGAGGGGGTATGCTAGATCAGCAAGGTGAGGCATTGTCCTCCAAAAACAAACAAAGAATAATCAAAAGAAATACCCTGATTTCTATTGCCTTGATAGTTGACAGTGGTTCTTATGAAAGAGAGCTAAAGCAGTATCAAGTCACCCCTCCCTTTGAAAATCCTGAAGCTCAAGAGCTGGAAGGCTGCAGTTCCTGCAGATGGAGAACAGACCCATTACAACCTCATTACAGCCGCAGTGTTTTCTCCCTATACACACACACACAACACACATACACACAAAATAAAGAGATGAATTGACTGTAGTTTCAGCTAAGTTTGAAATATTTCAGTCGATCAAATGCAGCTGATGTCATGGGACCACAGAAATCCAGAGCTGCTTTTGAATTGGCAGAGTCCACATGAGGAAGTGCCCTTAGATTATCTAACAATGTGCCCAGTAAAGGACCCAAGTCTAACTGGAGGGAGATGACTCTATTTTATGGGCATTGAGATGGCACTCTGGGATGCATGGGACTGCAGACTTAATTTCATGGACTGCATGGGGATCCATGATTCTGAACAATTTGGATTTTTAACCACAATCTGTTTAATATGAAGCTCCCACAATTCACCCTTCAAAGGCTAGAACATTCTTAAAATGCCTTCCTTGTAGTGCATGTTTGCAAAGCCCATAAATACCTTATCTCCAAATGCAACACTGAAACCTAAAACCATTTATAGTGATTATAAAGGAACCACAGAATTCTAGTCTAAAGAGCTGGTTTTATTTTGCCTGAAGTAGGTGTTTAAAAGAAAAAACTCCAAAGAAATGTAATCTGTAGCTTAATTTATACTAAGTGCTATTCTGGGTAATTTAGCTCGATCAAAATGTGATAGTAGACAATCTGTCTGGTTCAACCAGCTTTGCTCCATTCAAAGACAAAGTAAAGCAGCAGTGCAGATAAGTGGGTTGTGCTAAATCCTTCCACTGCTGACAACTGTTTCTTCAGCCTTGACCTGCCAGATATGCTTTGACTCCAAATCTAAGAATTCCCAGTTAAGTTAACTGGAGGGTTCCAGATCGGTGAAAGTTTGCCATATTCAGTCTGTGGCTGTTACTTCTCTCTTGAGATCATTCTGTGTCATGGGAGAGGGTAACCTGTGGTCCAAAAATTGCAAGTGGACTCCAGGCCAGAGTTTGTGGGCCCCAGAATAGCAAAATGGCCAATTTTTGGAATGAATGATTTTTAGGGCATTTTGTTTCTGCAAATTTAAAAGAGAAAATGTTCAGTCCTGCCCACCACCGCATGAGGTCACCAGATTACCAGGAGAAGCCCCAAGTGGACAAAACATTTTTTTAGTGTGACACCCACCCCCTAATGAAATAGCTTGCCCTCTTCTATTATAAGTGGGTGAAGGAGATCTGGCTTGAAGCTCATGGCATATGCACTATTACTAGTAGCTGCAGTCTGAATTCGCTAGTTGGGGTTTATGGGATTTACAGCAAGCTTAGGTCAATACAGCTTCTGAAATTTTTATTTATTTACTTATTTGACTGATATCTCACCTTCCCTACAAGAGATCAAGGAAGCTTAACAGGGATCTCCCATTATTATAACTCCACAACAGCAAGGTTGTAAAGTCGGTTGGGCTAAGATAGAACGACTGCTCCAGGGTCACCCAACAAGCTTCCTTGAATAAGGGTGGACTTGAATCTGGGTCTCTCCCATGCCAGTCCAACACCTTAATTACTACACTACTCTGTCCCATGTGCTAGAGATAGCAAGTTAGTGTGGCAGCAAAGATTTTAAATATTTATTATAGTTACATGACACTTTTCCTCTATGGTGCTTGAGGCAACATATAGCTCTCTCTGTTCCATCTTTCATTTTATAGACACACTTACATTGCAGGATAATGCAAGATAATGTCTGGCCTAAGATTGGTTAGTGGTTACTTGACTGAGCTGGCTTTTAACGTGATGTCCCCAGATGTAGGCTGTCATTCCATTCACTGTATCATCTTCACAAGATGTTGGCAATGTTCTAATGACCATTTTATATCTACATAAATAAACATCTCAATTTCTAATAAATTTCACAATTGCCAAAACAGTTTTTTAATGAATTTCAGATTTATTGAACATGTCATTTCATGTGGCCTGCTTTCTGCTCTGGCCTCAGGTAGCAAAGATCCACAAGGTAAAGAATAACAGAATTCATGTTTTGATGATCTGGATTCTAGTCTCAGACACAGGAACCACTAGAGGGAGTATTTTGTCCTCCCATAGAGTTTAATCACTTGGGGACAATTCATGGCAAGCAAATGACATCTAGTTTGGAGGTCTTGAAAAACTGCTCTGCTTAGGAATGGGGGAACATTATGGTTAGAGCTATGCTGTACTCCCTTTAAGGTTTTATTGGACTACATGCGTGAAGTTTGTATTTCTTTTATACAGTAGCAATAGTAGTATCTTTATTACTAGCCACGACCCAAACAACCTAAAACCACACTATAAAACATGTGGGAAAAGACCTGTGTTTGGCCTACTTTGCTATGCACAAATTCTACAGGCTATGATTGCAAATTAGTGACAGTCATTCTTATTTTAGGATCTTTATGCACCAAAAGAAGCTGTATGTAGAATTCCTCCGGAAATGGGCTAAAAACTACAACTACCTTGATAACATTTCAAAGTGAAATACGTGTATTTCTATCAATTGCCATATTGCCCAGAGAACAACTCCCTGTAATATGTCAGGCTGAGAGGTTCTGACTGGTTCAAGGCAGGGTATAATCCAATAAATAAATAAGATCCTATCAAACATGGGGCAGCAGAGTGAGTCTCCTGCATCTTTCTCCCAGTTTTAATTTCATTGGATTAAAGGAAATTGCTTTCAAAATTCTTTCCAAAGGAGGGGAGAATTTCAGAGAAAGAGTGACAAGCCCAAAGTCAGCCACTGAACTTCTGTGGTTGAGGATGAACTTGAATCTGGATCATGCCAGTACCACCTTAACTACCACACCACGGCAGAGATGCTAAAATCCCTCCACATCTCTGTGGTTCTTATCAACAGGATGAAAAGAATTCTATATTGCAACCTTCTCCAATTCAGGTCTTTGAGAACGTTCCCATATTCCTTGGGGGGGAGGGGGGTGTTGAAGCCTGTGCCTACAACCTGAGGTCTTTCTTTTTTTATTTTTGCACCCCCTGAATTATGGTGGTGCAATTTTCTACTGATTTAGGCAAGAGATTAAAAAAGAGAGAGGCCACCAAATCTCCAGCAGGCGAAACTCTTGCTAATGTTAAAAACATCTCCATTATTCATCTGCCTCCTGCCTCCCCATCGAAACCTGAACTGAAAAATTTGCCTTCAGCTTCTCTGCTGACATCATCACACCTGAGCACAAAGTAAAAAAAAACAACAACCCTACTTCAAATAATGGGCCCTTGGCACCTCAGCCTTTCAAAGATCACAGCTGTATTTCCTCTAATTGCAGAGAAAGAGACTTTTCCCCCTTTCTACCTGGGAGCTGTGCAGAAAAGATGATGTTTGCAGATTTGGAAGGCACTCCGAAGGCATCTTTCCACTAATTTAAATCCTGCTCTCTTAGTGGAATTGCTAAATATATGAGCTTATTTTAACTTTAAAGCAAATTTGCCTGGGTTTAAATAGAGATTTTACAGTGCTGCCAAGAATACATTACATGGTCATGTGTAGTCTGGAGCATTGCTCCACTCACTCTTCCCAAACAATTTTAATGGTAGCCCTTGATTACAATGTTCATATGATGTGTGAATAGGACCAGGGAATGAAACATGTCTTGCTTTAGGTCAGTAAATCACAATTGGAAACCATGGTTTGTGGTTGGCTGATTGCACCTGTGGTCTAGCCCATGTTTCTCAACCTTGGTAACTTTAAGATGCTAGCCTGCTATAAGAAAGAGGATGCTAATTTATTTGTGGTCATCTGGCATATTCCTAATTTGTTTTGTCAGTTTTAGCCACTAAGCAATCTGTTGAAAACAAAAAGGAGGTAAAACAAACTTGGAATTGGCCAAATGAACCATGACTGATCACCTGTAAGACACGATTCTGGCTTATTTAACAAGTCATACTGATCGAGTTGTCACTTCATTTAAGCCAAGGAATTCACTTAATGCTTTTGGCCTACATCTATCCATTCAAAGAAAAATCACTTGAGTTAGTTCTTAAATCAGTGTTTCTCAACCTCAGCAACTTTAGGATGAGTGGACTTCAACTCCCAGGATTCCCCAGCCAGCCATGCTGGCTGGGGAATTCTGGGAGTTGAAGTCCACACATCTTAAAGTTATTGAGGTTGAGAAACGCCGTCCTAAACAGACCACTGCATAAAAAAAGTCCCACACTTTTTTCCCCACCAGATGGGTTAGGAGATCAATTGATGGTTGATGGTTATCTCTGCAAATTTATGGTTTTATTTATTTATTTATTTATTTATTTATTTCCTTTGTGTCAGGGTTGGCTCCTGGAAACTGCCTGGATAAGTCCCTGCAAGTTTTCTTGGCAAGATTTTGGACATGGTTGGCCATTGCCTCCTTCCTAGGGCTGAGAGAGAGGGACTCGCCCAAAGTCATCCACCTGGCTTTGTTCCTCAGGTGGGTCTAAAACTCACGGTCTTCTGGTTTCTAGCTGGGTGCCATCACCACACCACCAAACTGGCTCTCTTGAGAATGTATGTGCCCACACTATAATCACAACAAGTATATCGTACCAGTTGATAACATCTTCAGCAGGCAAAAACTTTTTGGACATCAGATCTTGACATTAGTGGAAGGCTAATGTGTGTGGAATCCTGAAAACCATCTTTGAAAAGTGCCTCTGTGAGAAAGACCAGCCTCTAAACTCACTACCTTCTACTGTTGGACAGACCTACAAAGCCAGAAACACAACCACAATTGGTTGTTACCATTAGCTGTGTTTTACATTTCACACTAAGCTATAAATCGTGGCTTACAACTACAATGGCTAGATTCACATGGCATGCTCAGCCGAAACCAAAAGAAACAACCTACCTCCCAGTGTTTGTGATGTAAGATCCTCTCTCCCCATTTTTTTTTTTTTTTGGTTTATGTATCTATGTGCATGTATGTTATAATATTACTGTATTACTATTGGTTTGCAAATGGATAGGCTATTTTTGTTGTCTAAACATCAACTCTGTCACCTTCTGGCAAAATGTCTTGTGACTAGCCATGCCTGGAACATTATCCTGGGAAATACAGAATGGCAAGCCTTGAATAACAAAGAGGTTTTGCGTTCGCTGACAAAAGAGAGCTATTATATGCTTTAGCCACTATTCCATTATCTTCAGATAAGTGCCATATGGTGCAGAGGTCCCTGCTTTATGATAAATTTGTTGGGGTTTCAATACTGAGATGTATAAAGAGCCTGTTAAAATACAATAGAAAATAATCAACCTGTGTGTGCGTGAGAGCTGTGGATGTTTTAAAACAAATGACAAGCAATAATGGAGTAAGGGCAAAGACATTCCACAGCTTCATAACAAAATTAATCTTCCTGGCTCCTTGGTAACATGTCATTATAATTCCCCCCACTTCAGAAATGCTATGCTTCCTGAGAGGGGCCATGCCTTCTGTTGCACAGCAGCTGTGATTGGAGTCATGGAGTGGAATTGGGTGATCCCCTGTGTAGCTGCTTCTCTCGACGCAAAAGGTTTTCACAATTCTTGGACTAAATTGAAAAAATATCCTGGAAGAATGCAAGGGCAAGCCACTTCCCTAACCCAGCCAACAGCTTGGATGAGCAATTAAAAATCCTCATAATCCTCATTTCTATCACTTAGGCTGTGCAAACTTTATGTAAATTGGTGGTGGACTGGACAAAGCTTTTGGCAATGCACAAAGGGCCTCCTTCAACTTTCATGATACCTCTTAGGGTTGCTTTGCAATCCTCTTAAAATTACTATTTTTCCAATGCAGATTTTAACTTTCCTGGTCAGGACCGTGCATTAGATCAAAGGTGGCCATTGGCCTGGAAGTCTGCCAGCTCAGACATGGACTACTCAGGTCATTAAGCAGGCCATTGAAGCCCCTGAAGTCCAGTTCCCACAATTAGTCTGAGAGGAATTTGTTATATTAACCCTAAGCTTCTCTTACTTTTGTTTACATTTCTGACTCTAACATAGCACTAAATTTACTCTACAAGGGATGGTTTTATGTTTTTTTTTTATAGAAGGAATAGGCTAGAAAGAATTAAAAAGGGTTCTGCTAAGATGACTTTATGATAATGTATAACAGTGAGTGCCGTGCGTATATTACCCAGACAGCTGCACTGCAAACAAAAAACTTGCCAAGGTGGTTTCAATGACATTCTAAACATCATTTTTCTTTATTCAGTAAGACGCCTGTACATATAGTTAGAGTAAACATATTCACGCTGTTGCTAAGAGCTTTAGAGTTTTAAAAAACCCTTCAAAATGTACTATGATCTCAAATTTAGAATATTATAAAGAGTATATGGAGAATGTAAAGAAATAAAAACCTGAACCTATAATATCAACATGCTTTTTCCATGAAAACAATACAAGATGCTTAACCAAGTCAGCCAAACATCTACTGGTTGCATGGTTACAATGTGCTAGGTTTGGTTAGTATAACCTTGTTTTGTTTTCGTTTTCTGTAGCTTGGGCATATTGTGCAAACATAGGTTGTTAGGTTAGTTTTGGTCCAGTGTATTGTGTGAACCTCCAAAATGAGTGAATTTAACCATATTATGTGACCAGAGCCAAAGAAAGGGAGTTCCGATGATCCCACTAAAAACAAGGAAGTTTACTTGCACTGTGACAACATCAAGTTTCAATCCTTATTCTGCAATAATATTAACTGCCTACTATCTTGTGATACCAGAGGATATGAATAATGTGATTATCAAGACACAGTGTTAGTTCACAGCTGCTCACAGGCCTGCTCTTGAAGCCATAAAACTCCTTTGTTAAGTTTCTTTCATGTCTGGATCTTAAACTAGCAACATGGATTGTCCAGTGGATAATACAGCTTATCCATGAAATTCTGATACAAATCAGTTCTCAGTAAAAGGGGAAAGCAAATGGTCCCAATGTCCCTGTGGAAGTTTCTCTTGAGACCACCAGGATCCATGCCTTAAAAGATCATTTTTAAAATGTTCCCTGAGCTTTAGTTTTCATTTTAACCTAAATGAGGAGCTGATGTGTTGCAAAACAAAGCAACAGCCTCTAATATAATCTGTATTTATAAAAATATCTCTCACCTCACATAAACCCCCAGAAGCAATGGTTGTTTGAAGTGATTCTACCTGTCAATAAAAATAGGAAAGGAAGCTGAAAGTAGAGAGATCCTATTCACACTTAGGGGTGTCTGCAAGGTATGGTCAAAAAATGGGCACCCTCTGGACTTTTTTCACCACACCCTGCGGATACGCCTGTTCAGGATAGAGGCAAGGAACAATTTAACCAGTTTTTCAACTGGAGATTGTTGTTTTGTGATTAGCCACAGAGCATTGCATCTGTTTTGTAAGTAGCCAAGTGACCCTTAGAGCAACCATCAGATGACTTCAAAATGTTGAATGTTTCCATCGACTGAAAAAGGTTGCCTCCTGCTTACATGGAACACTAAGCAATGCCCTCAAGGACGATCTTCTCCTTCTTGCAGCATTTTCTTATAGAGACTGGAATAATTTTTGTGATCCTTTGTCCAGCCGGATGGCAGAAAGCATCCTTTTTCAGTTAGAGTCAAGGAACAACTTCATTAGTTTGGCTAGTGGCAAATGTTTCTTTTGTGACTGGCCACACATGAGGGCATCCATTTTAGGAATTGGCAAACAATTCCTATGCCACCCATTTTGTCAAATCACCTGCAACCCACCACCGAAACCCTAAATATACTCACTGGCTCCCCCAGGTAGCTTCCCCCTGCTCTAGAAGGTTTTAAAAATCTCCCTCTTCCTTTTAAGACTTCACTAATCTATTTTTAACCATTCTAATTTGATCTGATCTGATCCAAGAAAATCACCGTTCAGTAGCAACACTTTCTGTGTCAACCTATCCTTTTGCTCTCGCTACCACCATCGCTCTCGGAAGCTGGTGAGGAGCTAGAATTGAACTGAAGCAAGAAGAACAGAAAGAAACCTCATCAGTTTCATTGTTCCCTGGAGTTCTAAGATCAAATGCAAACAGAGCAAAAAGGGCAGAAGAGGAGCAAAATAAGTTGCACAAGGTTTCCCAGCACAATGGCTACTCACAGAACATGCTCCTTCAAGGCCACTTTTAATTAATGCTGTTCCAAAAATCCCTTCTATATTTTTACCATCCTTACACTTTTTAATGAGGATGAGTGCTTCCCACCTGCCCACCCCCAAAGGGGAAAAAAACCCAACAACATTTGGTTGGGATGCACAGGTCTTGTATTTATTTTAGTTATTAGGGAGTCAAAAGATGGGTATCAGTACTCCTCCTTCACTGTTCAATTGTCTCTTTAATGCAGTGTTTCTCAACCTTAGCAGCTTTCAGATGTGTGGACTTCCACTCCCAGAATTCCCCAGCCAGCCTGGCTGGGGAATTCTGGGAGTGGAAGTCCACACATCTGAAAGCTGCTAAGGTTGAGAAACACTGCTGCTCGTTGCTTCCCTCTGCTCCAAAGGGAGTCATCTGAAAAAAAGCCTCCTTTTCTCATCAAGAAGGGGGCAGCCAGAGGTTGTAGAGTTATGGCAAGGCATATAACTGGAAAAACAGCCAAGCAAAATAGCAGCCACTCTCTGCCACCCCTGCAGGGTAAGCACAAAGATGCTCTTTGGTCTTCCACACCAATTTCTCAAAAACCAGTTATGTATTTCATCTGTACACTTTTGGGCAGGACTCTTTGTTTTGCAACTGTTCAATCACTACCTACGTGCTATGTAAGTAAATAATACCCACTGCCTATGGTTACCTCCTCATTCAATGCAATATGATGGCCTGACCCTGCTAAATGGAAAGGGGTGGGCTCCAGATGTGTTGTGGCTGCTGACGCCCAGAATTCTCTCGACATCTAGGAACTGAGATCCCAATGCAAATACCCGGTTGAAGAAGACTAGCATAAACTCTGTACGCTCAGGGGTATTGATTTTGTAGTACTTTAACAGTGTGTGACATCCGAATCAATGCAGATGCAACAGAGGCTGAAAACAGCAATTTCCCCTCTAATAACTTAAGATATGGAGTAGATGTTTCCTTGCAAGAACTTATACCATAATACCTTTTTGTTGTATTCATTGCTGAGACCACAGATTTCTGTTATTTATATTACTCCATCATTTAATAGCATGATTTTAAAGAAATAAAAACACCCAAGCAGTCGTTATTAAGAACTTGTCACTTGCTGCATTTGATTAAACATACATAATTGATTTTATTAAACTCATTAGGATATTCCACTGAGATGCAATTCTGATAATGCAGTGGTATTAGAAGGTGTACCCAATAAACTTGGTGAACTCCATAGAACTTAGAAGGTTTTGGTAGTTGGCAACTTTATACAAAACTGCTTGCTTTGTAAGTACACTTAATACTACAGGTAAACCTTGCTCAGCAACTACCCTGTTTCACAACTGTTCAAAGCTACAGCAGCACTGAAAAAGTAACTTTATGACCAGTCCTCACATTTACGACCATCGCAGCATCCCCACGGTCATGTGATACCATTTCACAGTGATCACAGTCATGTGATCACCAACCGGCTTCTGACAAGCAGAGTCAATGGAGAAGCCAGCAGTAAAATCGCAAGTCAGAGTTACATGATGTCCCACTTAACGACCCATTGTGATTCGCTTAATGAGCAAATTGGAAGTGATGTTGTCAGTCAGTCGCAGTCATGTGATACATCGCTTAGCAACCGTGTTGCTTAGTGATGGAGTTTCCAGTCCCAATTGTGGTTGCTAAGTGAGGACTACTTGTACTACAATACTTCCACATAAAAAGGTTAGTTAACATATGATATGGAAGTCCTTCATTTGTCATCAAGGAGACCTGCTGCCTGATAACACAGACAATGCCAAGCTAAGGTCCTATATGCCTAATATCATTGTGTAGTTTTGCAGTTTTATGAGGTTATGTTCGAAGAGTAGCAGTTGGGATCACACATCCCACTGAATCACACTGTGGGAACCTTGCTGAGGGTGAGGAAACACAGTTAATTCCCCTGCAAAGCTGGAAGATTGCACATGACCCCATCAGACTTTTGAGCCATTTTGGAGACTGCAGCAGAGTGGTGGTTAAAGGTGGAAACCAGAGCAGTTTGCTTCTCAGAAACCTCCCACTCTCCCCCCCTCCTCTTATTTCTGAGGGAAAAAACCCAAAGCAATTGCACAGCCCCAAACTGACCATTTTGTGGCTGAGATGTGGTGGTGAACTCCTTGTGTGCTGGGGGTACCATATGCAGCCTCCATGATGCCCACTCCTGCACTAAGCTATAATCATGTTTTGTTCTACAAAATATTTTGCACTCTCTCTCTGGAAGGTGACACAGTGCTGAGTTCCATGCATCCACTTTAAACACGACACAGTCTGAATTCATCCATTACATTTAGCTACAGAAACCAAAGAATTAACACAGCTAATCCAGTTAAGCTATAGCAAAGGAGAGCCTGTTTTTGGATTAGCAGAACATGTGAATCAAGCCACTGTGACTGGAAAGATGTACTTTTTGTGTGAACTAGACCATTCTGATTTTTCCAACAAGCAAGGGTTAAAGCAAAGTATGGCTGAATGTGGTCCATGAACCCAAAGTTTGTTTTTTAACAAAGCCCTACAGCAGTGGGGTGGCTGGGAATTCCGGGAGTTTAATTCCACACATCTTAAAGTTGTTGAGGTTCAGAAACACTACGCTACAGATATGGTTAGGTATGATGGTGAGATATCCATGGATTAGATCTCCAACTCCGAAAGACTGAATAGTAACCAAGAGAAGATAATCATCCCCCCACCAACAAGAAGATACTATTAGCCTTACAAAAAAAGCACATAATTCGCAAATGTGTACTACATAGTAAGCCTCTCAGCAGGCTCTGCACAACATTTTCCATTCTGTTTTCTTTTTCTTCCAAACAACAATTTCGCCTTTGGGAATATAACTTCTTTTTTTCAGTTATACTTGTTTTGCTTCTGTTAAACTTGGCATTTGTTGTTGTAAATATTCACTAAAGTTAACTGCGTCGACTAAGGATTTATTAAAACATACAGGGGGGCGAGGATATTAAAAACAATACAGCTAGCCAGCACCAAGCATCTTGCAGTTAGAAAACCTTCATAAAGCGATTCTGTATTAAGCCTTCAACATGTTCCATAAGGACATTCACGTCAGCAGCACAGATCTCATAGTTTGGTTTCTCATTCTTTCGCAGCATCTCTAATAGGCCCCCGTGGACTGGAGGCAAAGGGTTATATGAGTTTAACAACTGAAGCTGGCTTAATGGAGTCTGTTTTATTTCCCCAATCCTCAGTGCCTGTAGGATAGCAGGTGCAAACTTGGAATAATGAGCAGTAGAAGAAATGATAACGGGGCAAGTTCTATCCTGAAGTCGATCTGCAACCACTTTGGCAACAGCTGTATGTGGATCCAGAATGTACCCTGTGGTATTGAACACAGAGTATATCGCACCCAGACAGTCTTCCTCCGAGCAACAATCGGCCACTAAGTCCTGCTGAACCTTTCGCAGGAGCTCTTCCTGCAACTGGAAGCACTGCTGGTTTTCCAGGCGGAGAAGTAACTGTGTCACCAGCTGTCCATCACCATTAGCAATCAGGTGTAAATAACGTTCAAGGTTGGAAGACTTCAAAATGTCTATTGCTGGGGACAAGCTTGGCATTAATTGCCTTCCTTGTAAATCATACAGGCCAGTTTTTAAAAATTCAGTCAAGACGTTGTTTTGATTGGAAGCACAGATACATTTCCGAATAGGGATCCCCATGATTTTTGTATAGATCGCGGCTAATATGTTGCCAAAGTTACCTGTGGGAATACAGACATCTATGGGGCTCCCAAATGAAATAACACCTTGCTCAATAAGGTTCAGATAAGCTGATGCATGATAAACCACCTGGGAAAGCAAGCGTGCCCAGTTGATAGAATTTGCGGCACTTAATGCTGTTCCATATTCCATTGTGAGAAAGCCAGTAAAATCTGAATTGGTAAACATGTGTTTGATGGCAGACTGGCAAAAATCAAAATCAGACTGGACCCCTATTGCCTTTGTGTTTGCTTCTTGGCAGCTGATCATCTGGAATTTCTGTATCTGACTAACTCCGTCACGAGGAAAGAAAGTGATCACAGCAATTCTTTGCTTATCAGTCTCTTTCAGTCGACTAAAACCATTTAGAACTGCACTTCCAGTGTCACCAGAAGTTGCAACCAAGACCAAGTAGTTGCAGCTTTGGGGAATGCAATATGCAAAGAGATGGGGCAGTAACTGCAAAGACAAATCCTTAAATGAAGCCGTCGGTCCATGAAACAGCTCCAGAAGAAACTGATTCCCTTGCAGATGCCTAACTGGGGCGACTTTAGAACACATAAAATTTTGTCCATATGCCATCTCAATCATTTCCCACAATTTGGAAGCAGGAATATCATCAGGATGTATGCACCTTTCCAGTATAACTTGAGCTCTTTCGGTATAAGTTGCCCCTAATAAATGTTGCCATTCTCCACCGGTGAATTTTGGAAGTCCCATCTCAGGAACAAAGAGCCCACCATCTGGGGCCAGACCTTCAATAAGAGCATCACTGAAATACTTAACGCAGTTCCTTGACTTGTCTTCCTTAATGCCACGGGTGGAAATGAAGCATTCCAGCTCAGAATCTTGATACCTCTTAACAGCATGAAGCACTTTGTCTGCTACAGTTTCTGCTGTAATCCCATTTTCGCAGAGAACACGGACATCATACCACTTTTTATAAAACTGCTTCCTGATCTGAATAATGTCTCTTAATGATGTACCTTGACCCTGTCCCACAATACGATCCACCTTCATTAATTTCAAACGATCCATTATGCTTTCTGTGGGTACATCCAGATATACCACTATTCCATTTTTCTTCATATGCTCCATGCTAGCAGCATTCATTGGGTTAGATCCAGAAAGGGAAACTACACTTCCAGATGCTGAAAGGTTTAAGAGGGCTCTTCCTTCTTCTTCTATAAACTGCTCATTCCCAACTTCCTTCAATTTTTGTGCCACACTCATATTCCAAGTTGTTTCAAGAACATCATCATCCACATCTATGAAACAAGAGTCCAGTTTCTGACCTAATATTTTTCCTACTGTGGTTTTTCCAGCACCAGGAGGCCCCATCAAGACAATGTTCTTATCTCCAACAACAGAGTCCATGAATGTCCATGCCTTCCAGCTAACGGCAAAGCTTCTTGAGAAAAACAACTTTAAATACACATCAGAAACCATGCTGTGACATAGTAACTTCAGATGACTATTCCAGCTCATACGTAGCATCTTTTTCAAATTCTAATTCCACCAGAAGAAAAAATGCTTTAAAGGAAAGAAGAATACATACTTGAGTTACATTTAAAACGATTGCTAGACATTTCTGACAGCTCATTTCCTATCTTAGAAAAGCATGATTTTGAACAAGATCACACACAGTTTCGAAATCAGATCAGATTGCTTTCAATGACAAAGAGGTCAATCTGTTGATAGCTTTCTCTTTTGAAATCTGCCCAGAAAGACACATGTTCATAAGCTGCAACATTTCTACTCTGAAAAATAGCCACTTACAATGGTCTCATAGAAAAAGAGCTGTGTAGAAATTTATATATGTGGCATAGCTTAACTACTACCTTGGCTAAAACCCACCAGCAGAACAGGACAAAACTAACTAAAATTTGAAGTGTTAGAATGAATGTTCAAAAGCAGCACTGACATCAGGCAGATGATGTTCTCAAAATCAATAAAATCTCCTCAGTGGTTCTAAACCAGCTCTCCAAGCCAACTACTAGAAACTACGCTATATACCATCACCTATATGCCACAATAACTCTTCTCTCTTCACCATTGCTCTTGCATATAGGGGAATGTTACAATATACTCAGGACACCCTTAAAGCTAACTGCCATAGGATGGCAAACCTATCGAATGTGGCCATCAGTTACAAAAAAGCCAGGATTACACAGAAACTTTTTTCTTAAAACAAAAGCCAATAATTCAGTTCCCCTCTCCATGGAATATTACTTTTCACAACGTTCCAGTGATTTTAATGAAAACAGAATGCACTTGATATATTTATACAAAATCCCTTTTTAATTTAGTTTTAAAATTAATCTACAAGGCAAGGCATAATTCTGCTTAAATAAACATGCAGCTCCCAACTTACCATTGGGTTTTTCTAGTAATCTTCTTTGTAGATGATGCCAATCCCACCCACCCAAACTGGTATCTGTCAACTGCTGTCATGCAGGAACCACAGTTAGCTGTTGACTGTTTCACACTTAATCTAGATGGACCAGAATAAAAAAAGAAAAGATCAGAGTAAGCTGAATGCCACATCAGCAAATGCTCTCCAGAGAGCATGAATGAACAAACATGGAGCAGGGCTCTCTAGCTCTGATAAATGTGTGTGTTGCCAAGAGTGGATTCATTTGTTTGTTCAGGGAAATCAACAACTGCATCAGCATGAATTGCAAAACAAACAGCCCAGGCTATTAAGCAACATTCGGCAGGCTAGAATAACCTCATATCACTTTCCTTGTTTCCAAAATTAAAGGAAATAAATTCAGAAATAACACATTGCTGCATTTTTTAAATATGACTCTGCAATTCTGTGATCATGGAAAATACAGTATATGGACATGACTGTTTCTAGAGGACATCATGTTAGCTTTCTGCAGCAAATACAATAAAAATGTTGCAGATCTTAAAAATGATAAAATTAATTTGCACTGGATTGTTCATCTTTCCCTTCCCAAGGACAAGGAGAGGGAAATACTTTTGAAAGGGAAGATGCAACCTCAGTTTTTCACTCTTAACCACCAGAGAAATATTTACAGCAGTGACTTTTTCACATTGATATTAGTTATGGAGAGACAGAGGCATCTTGTGGTGGGCCAGATGCTTTCCAACAGCAGTCGATCTGCATCAGTTCTGGAAGTGACACAGAAAAACACCATCCCTTTAAAATCTATGGGAAGGAATTTTGTAAAAATAAACAATAAAAAATGGCTGAAAATGCCACTCCTCCATCCCCGCCACATGAACTAAAATGAGTTATGGATTCTTCAAGACCATTACCATTGGAATTCCCCATTGTACTAGGTAGGATTGCTCTTCCCACTATAAAACTCACTGAAATAAAAAAGAAACAACTTTAGTTTATGAAAGTGTTTTGAAACGATTTACTGCCTCAGAAATCATGGACAAGCCATTATGTATAAGTTAGATCAAACCATCATGTAATTACACTGCCCATACTGAGTATTACAAAGGGTAGATCCGTGCAAAATTAGTTTCCTGCTAAAATCAGTGGGACCTATGTATAAATAAAGATTTAACTTGTTATAGTAAATTGTTTCTATTCCAGGAGAAGTCCTATATTTAAGCAGACCAAATTTGCCCATTCTACTAGGCCATAATGTAGCTCCTTTGATTTAACTTAGCATAATGACTCAGCTACTGTGGTTATCAATGATGGTTTATGGCTGAGTATATATGCCCCACCATCCAGTCAACCAGATTTTTTTCTTTTGCTTCAGAATTACTGATGTTCCAGGAAAACAGTACTCCCATGTAAGCAACAACCAAGCAAACTATTGGGATAAAACTCCTCCACTCTTCTTCCTTCATATTCCAGGCCAGTTAGCAGCTGCAAAATTTAGTTGTTCTTGTTTTGCTCCTAGGAGATCAGTAGTCTTATGGCAAAACCAGAACAAAAAAAATGACCTATTAGTCCAGATGGAGTTTGCATGCAGATCGATACCATTCCCTTCCACTTCCCTCTTATTCCTCCCAACCAGTTGGCCAGAAAAGTTGTTCCTTTTGCCACAGGATAACAAGGCTGGGAGACTGATAGTCCGATGGCAAGATCATCAGATCAGATCTGGTTATAAGGTCTACTCTTCGCTAGCCAGGTGTCCAGTCTGTCTTGCAGCTTGACTCAGAAGATAGACCAATAGTTTTATGTTTGTTTTTTAAAGTCTGTCTTCCAGCACATCAATAAACCTATCAGGAAAAAAAAATGGAGGCTGGAGATCAGGATAGAGGTCATCCTTCCTGCTTCATGTAGTGTCCCTCCTAATCTCTACCAATCCGTCAGATGAGATTTTTGATTGACTTGGATGTATTAATCTTCCAAAGACTGAAAGGCAGGTCGGAAGCATTGTCTTCCACGAGACGTATACTCACTTGCCAAAAAAAAAAAAAGGTTCACAAGCCAGGTGTTTGGTCTCTCTTACAACCCAAGTCAAAATGGAGAGAGGGGGCAGTGCTCAGCGTAGGACAGAGAGACAGTATGCCTGCAGCAGACTTAGGCAGCCAACAGTAGCTGGGTAGGTCCCAGCCCTGACTTTATCATTGCCAGCTTCATCACCAAGGCATCACAGCTTGTTCACACTGCAAGTTTTGTGTCAGGAGAAGAGGGAAAACACTATTTTAATGTGGAACAATTGAAGATAATTTTAGGCTACCATGACCACACAGACTGGCAATGAAACAAAAGTGGAATCATGAGGATATGTCACTCAAGATGGTTATTGGGGCGACTTCGTTCCATAGGAAGCAGGATGTGAGGGTATAACCTATTTTTTTTCTTGGTTGACTCCAATTTGATGGCACACAATCAAAATATGGAAGTGGTTGTTACTGTCTTCTTCTGGGATGATTTTTTGACTTCTCAGCCTTGTCAACAGCCCAAGATTTTCTAGTGGTCTTCCATTCAAGTATTACAATACCTGACCATATTTAGTTTTTTAAGTTTCAAGGTACAGTTACTCCAGATCCAATCTGCAGAGCTTTATTTCATACCATCATTTTTGCTGCTTAACTGATCTGTAGTTTAGATGATCTAAACTACAGTATGCGTGTGATTGCAATAATCTAAAGAAATGAATCTCAAATGAAGAACTTCACTGTATGTACAAAACTAATCTGCAGTTTAACTAATACCATTAAAAAAGGAACAGCTCTTCAGTATTCTAAATGATAAGCGAGTTTTTTGAATAATTGGCCATCAGAACATAAGCGAAGCAAATCAGAGATATTTTATTTCAAATGTGTTGATTAATTTAAATAGTGAAAGAGATCCTCCATCTAGTTCAATCCTCATGGTCAGAACTACAAGCAATATGAAATGTTAGTCTTTTATAAATGAAGTCTACATGTATGTACAAGAGAAACTGTGGGGTGGATCTGCCCTCTCTTGGCACACACACCTTGGCAGTTTTCCACTCGGTTAATATGACCATGGAAGCTACAAAAGTCTAATATTACCTCTAATATTTGGAAATACAACCCTATTGGATTCTCAGTTGCAGTTTGTTCTTGTTCAGCTCACAATGAATCAAACATTTACACTAACACATTGTATAAGACTAACATCTTATGTCCAATTTTCAACTTTGGTCCACTAAAACTGACCAAAATTGAAAATTGATTACTGGTGTTCACATTAAATTCTGGCTGGAATCACACATCATGTTAAGCCATGGTATACAAATGCACTACTTTCTCAATAGTACCCCTTTAAGCATTTCATTAAGTGATTCTATGATTCCATCCAGTGACTCCTGAATAAATAGAATTAACCCCCCCCCAAAAAAAGAGTTCTCTTATGTAATCCCACTGATACAAAAGCAAACTGTGAGTCTTTATCATTTCACCAAAGGTCTTTAGGAAGGTAGATTTAGACTATTTCTCATTTAAGCTAGGCACAGGACAATACTGATAGAGGACTGCCCGTGTCTGGGCAAAACAATAATCTCCCCAAAGAGACTGATTTTCATTTAAAAATTTAAAATGACTGCTCAGGACAAGGGAAGGAGAGCTTGTTTATAACTATCTAAGTAGAAAGCCTAGATGAGATCTCTCCCGTGAACATGGGCTGAACCTGAGGGCTTAGTCAAGGAAGTAATAAATAACAAATTCAGCTAAATTGATTGTACTAATCCAAACAAACATTATGGCTTAGCTTGATATGTGAATGCAATCAGTACCTGTTTGTGGCTTTATATAATCTTTGTCCTCCTGAGTAGACAATAATGATATCATTCCAAAGTATTTCCAAAATGCAAACTAAGGGAGTCTCAGCAGAGAAGGACCTAGCAACTTGAAGATGAATGAGGGTGGAAATACTGAACCCAGCTCTGATAGATGAATATTACCCTAGAATCATTCTTTTACAAATTACTTGAATTTCTAGCCTTAGGATTCGACCAGCGTGGCTTCCACGTATGCGATGCTGTGCTTTTTCACAACAGTTTAGACTGCTAGATTCTTTAAGCAGGGGATGAAGAAACTGTGGCCCTTCAATTATTTCTGGGTTACAATTCCCATCATCCTTGACTATTTGCATATTGGCTGGCGTTGTTTGGTTTTAGGAGCATCTGATGAGCTACCAAATTTCTTAGCGCCGTCTTGAAGCATTCAAAAAAACTCTTATGTTTGGCTGCTGCAGCATGCTAACGAACCTCCCTTGCTGGTATTTTCCAGATCCGGGCCAGTCCAATCTCATGTCGTGGATTAGAAATCAAATCGTAAATGGCTTCCTCCTCCATATTTGAAACTTGCAAACCTCCATTTACTGCTGAACTACAATTCCCAGCATACCCCCCTTCTCTATGCAGGCTGAAGCTGTCGGGAATTGAATTTCTCCATCGTTAGAGGGCCGCAAAAGCGCTTCTCTCGGCATGATTCCCGCTCGGTCAAGTGGCCGTGAACCTCTAATCATGAACAAGGAAAGATTTGTGCGTTCCCCAAACTTAGGAGGAAGAGCTAAGCATCTAGCTCATAAGAAAGCTCTCCTTTCCAACGCAGAATTTTCCCACCCGCACTCAATTACCCTCCCCTTCAAGCATCAGCTCCAGCCGAGATACGTACTATTTACGCATGCGCACACGCCCACTCCGACCTCGTCCGAAGATCTACCAACTCCTTCCTTCTATCATTGTATGGCGTCCTTGCCGTTTAACTCTCCTATCGCGCTTGCGCACCGTTCCATCGAGCTCTATGTCCCGCCCCATTCGGCCGCCTATTGTTCATTATGATTCCGGAAGTGATGACATAAAGTCAGTCTCCCGTTCTACACAAATGTGTTACTAAGCTGTTGTTTCCAGGGGCAACCAAACAGTGAACATGTTGCAGCTCATGTGAAGTAGATGCCGCTGAATGAGGAAGAATTCGAATAAGAGTGGAGAAAGGCCTTGGAGGAGACGGGAAGGGTGGGGTGTGTGGGGGGGGAGAAAAAAAAGATTTTTGGAGCAGGTAAGCTGGTAGATTGAATTGATGAACAATATCGGATAATTTTTTAAAAATGTATTATTACATGCACGCTTCTTCTTTCCTTCAAATGGTGTGGTGCGGCTTAGTGCTCTTTCTCTCCCGCCTCTTTTCTGTCCTAACAACCTTGTAAGGGTGGGAGAGAGGATGGCTGGATTCATACAACATACTAAGCCTTAAAATGGTTCAGTTGGTTTGGACTGAATCTTATAAATCTAACTGCTGTGGTTTCTTAAACCATGATACCTGGTGTAGAGTTGTGTGAATCCAACCAGTTGTGGTTAAACAGAAACTGGTTCAGAGAACCAAATCTTAGCATGATGTGTGAATGTAGGTGTTGATTTTCCTAAGATCACCTGTGAATTTCATAGTAGTGACTTCAGCTAGACTCCAGCCCTAGTTCAATGATGTAATCACGATGCTACATTGCCTCTTCTGTTTGATTTGAAGGTGTGAAACTGTCCTCTAGTGAGCCAGACTGTTAGACTATTGGGGGGGATTGTTTGATACAGATGAGTAGCTTTCCAGAATCTTGGAGCAAAGAGGGGTCTTGGGGTCCTTTAAACTAGAAACTGAATTTGGGATTTAGACAAAAACCATGTGCTTAATCATTGAGTTGTGTCTCTTTGGGCCTCCACAGATTTCTAGAGCCTCTTCAGGTGATCACCACTCATGAATATAAGCTGCATATTCTGCATGAATGTATAGAAAAATGAAGTTTGATACTTGGCAAGATAATATGGTTAATTAAGTTTATCCCAAAGGAGTTTCACTCTGAGTTTGCTTGGTAAATTTCACAGGCTTCTCAACCAGTACCAGGAGTATGATTTTCTATTTAGAAAGACAGTAAGGATCCTTTATCAAGATGTTACATGTACTTAACGATATGGTGAGCCGTTGGTTGGCAAAAACTATGTATATATTCATGTATGAATTACAAATGATATTAGGGTTGGGGGACCAAATTAAAGTGATTGCGATAGACTGTGCTCGATAAAGATGAGAGTGAAGTGCAAAGAATGGAAATGTGAAAGAGTAAATGTGAAGGAAAGCGAGAATGCTTGAGTATGCATGGGTAGAGCAATAAGAGAAACTGAGTAGCATGGGTATGAGAGAAAATATGACAGATAGTTTGCTTAATAGCCTGAGCAATTTAAGTAATTTATTTGTAGGTGTTTTAAGATGGCAGCCATGGTCATGGAGGAGAGCATTTATAATCTTCTACCTCAGATTGTGGAGAAGCATCGGATAACAGGGAAGCCCAGGTATGGGAATAAAAGCCTTTCCCTTGGCTGTTGTTCTGGCATGGTTTTACACTTGAAAATCACTGGTGTGCTTTTTCTTGAGACACATGTTAAGCATTACTTTTTACATGGGAAGAAACTGAATATATGATCTCTCGTCACTTAACTTTTAATACAGGTCAATATTGCTAATTTACTTAACACCTGAATGATGAATCCTTTGTGCACAAATCAGGAAGATTCTCTGCACCTGTTCCTTTTAAATCTGTTTCATGTACTTAATGGAAAAAATAGAGGAAGACTGCTGCCAATACACTTCAAATAAATGCTATTTGAATTTGGGAATAAAGACATTAGCTCTGAAAGATGTCTGAGTAAACACTATAACATTACACTTAGTGTTATGTTTATACAATATGCAAATTTCAGCAAATTATTTATTTTGTGGAGATCTTCTGAAATTTTGGTAATATGGCTTTGACACAATTTGCACTGTGCCTCTAAAATAATACTATTCTTGAACGGTTCCAGGAGAATGCAACTTTCATAAAAAGTTATGCTACTTTACATCCTCTGTGTGTCTTTGGGAATAAATTCTATGTGTCAACCAGTCTGTCAGGTCTCTTATACTAAATAGTTCTGTCAGCAGCTTGAGCAAGTGTTGCTCCAGATATGGAGAGTTCCTGGTCAATATGTCATTTAGTTTGATTTTCCACAAGCTGCTACTATGCTGCTAATGATGAAACTGGTCGATCCTCTCTCCTACCGTCAACCTCAGAGGCAGGTCAAGTTTCTATGTGGTGGCAGTACTAATTCTGGAGACAGATGCACAGTTGGGATCAACAAGGGATAGCAGCAATTCTGATTACTTGTTCTCTTATAAGTGGGCATAAAGCTTTCCACATGCCATCAAGGGATATAGGCAAATGAACAATAAGATGAGCTATAAACAGCCAGTGCTCAGGGCAAGGTGAGTAGCAGGTGCCTCTGTGCCTCCTACTGTCATTCATTGTCTACCTGTCTGGGTTAGGTGAATGGCAAGGGCATTATAGATCAGGCACCACTGTCATTGCCATAAAAAGAGAACCTGAACCAGCAGTGCCATTCATGTCTAGACACTTGCCTATATAAACAGCCAGTTGGCCAGTGAAGGAAGAGCACTTTTTTTTAATGCTCACATACCTTCCGGTAGCTGATGTTCTCTGGGCAATTTATAATAGCAGAATATAAAGGCTGGTTATATGTATCTTAATGTAATTAGCTTGGCTTGGGCTCACACCAAGCCAGACAAGCTATTGCAGCTTGTTTCTACATGCACCATGACTGAGTGTAATATTCAACCCAGTTATTATTTATAAACCAGAGCTGATGGCTCAGCAAGTTCTGTGAATTCAGCCACTTGTAATAGACCATGATTAAATGTGTGGGTTCAGTCACACAAGGAAGGAATTGTGATGCTACAGCTTGCTAAATGCAGGGAAAGGAATACTCCCTACAGTGTTGATATGACTTTGGAATGCTGAGTTACTGAGTGTAAACTACATATTGGAAGTAGTTTTTTTAATAAAGGGAAATCAGTATTAAAAACCAATTAACTACCTTTCCCCTTCCTGTGACTGAAGCTGCATAAGGGTATTGCAAGCTGGGAGAGAAATTCCCTGTAAATCAAATTTGATGTTAAGTGAATAGTTTCAACAAATCATGGCACTATGGAATAGCAATGCCCATTGTTTCTCACTTTTCCTCTACCATTTAATGTATGTGGGTTATAAAATACATAATTGTTGTTTTCAAACAAAAATGAACTATATTCATTAGACCCATTTTGATCTTTTCAAATTTGTTTTTAAGATTACAGATACTTAAGAGTGCAATATTCAGTAACACAATTATCTGTGGAATAATGGAGCCTCTCCGCTGATTTTTGTTTGTCCATTTTCTCTTTCTCTATATTAAAGTTTTATATCAGCCTTTAGACGACATGTGAACCATGAAATACAGCAAGGTAAATCACCATGGAAAACAATTGGACCACCAAAAGTTCAGGTGCCCTCTCCAAAAAACTTCCTTCAGAAACATTCAAAAGAACCAAAGTTACCAACAAGTATGTTTTCAGCTTAACAATATTTGAGGGCATTTTAAAATTTTAATTTTGTATTTTATTATTTAATATGTAGGACTGGTATGTTCCCTTTCTTACGAATGTTGAAGGGAAAATCTGTAAGCCAATGAAATAATGACTACAATAACAAACTTAAGTGTTCCAGACAGCTGCTATGTTTGCATTCCAGTGTGTTCTGAAGCATGGTTTGAACATCAAAACCAGTGGTCCACAACTCTATTAATCCTCCTCACAAAGGGGGAAGGGTGGAAGGAAGCAATCTCCTCCAGATCCTTTTCAGGAGAAATTTGAAAAGCATGGTTTTACAATATAAGTTGGAAGAGAAAATTCAGTTCCAGAGGTATTGCTAACAGTAAGCTGCCTTTTCGGTAAATGGAAATATTTAGAATGTTGGGACCACCTTACGGGTACTTATTCAAATACTAAAGCTTGCCATGTTTTTTTTTTTTAAATGGCTGCCATAATGGGTATAACCAGTTACAAAACACCCAGAAGTGAGATTGCTTCCTCTCTAGCTTCTCTTGATGCTTAACTCTAGCTTTGTCTTTCTGAGCAAATGGGCACCTTTCAAAAGAAAACACTAGTTGCAGTTGCCCACCATTTCCATTTTTAAGCATGCCAGTGAGGGCCAGAGTCATTTTCAGAAATACAAGTTGATGCTAGGACCAGGAATTAAATTCCAGCGTGCCAGATTCCCATTTCTTATTTTGACAGAGTCTTAAAAATTCTGCTGAATGCAGATGTGGTAACTGATAAATGGGATAAGCCATTAGAATAGATGGCAATCTTTAAGCTATTTGTTGGATTATTTTGTATTCCACCATTATCCAAGTTATTCTCCCCCTTCCCATTTTCTTCTTCCCTGTTATTCAAAAGTTGTCCAAGTATCAGTCCTTTGAACACATAGCTGGGAACTCAGGCCTGAGCATCTTAATCTAGCATTCTAACTTCTCTTATATTGGCTAACATTAGAATTCCTTGCCCATTTTATTCAGATTAAAAAAAGGCATGTTCTTCTATATATCTTGATGCCTGTAATACAATATATTAAAGTGGAACAATAGGCTGGCATGTTTAGGTTTTCCTTTCTCCTCATAACTAGATAGCAGGAGGATTTTTCATTGTACTTCCTCTGTGTAACAGTGAGTAAGGGTAAATAGGACAATTTGCAGGTAATGGAGATCTCAGTTTATGTTTCTTTAAACTGAAAGTGTTTGCTTACCAAAAAATTGAACATTAGTATTGATTTCTAAATCATCAGGAACTTCTTTATTCCTGACTCCAAATGTTTCTATCTCTAGCTGTATCTTTAAAATCATGAGATGTTTTTCAAAACAAATATCTGTTAGATTTCAGAACTATTTGATATATCTTGAGTAGTGCCTTACCTATACCTTATCTAGATATTTACAATTGATTGATTTGTTGAGCAGAGTGCAGCAAAAGATCCATAAACCTTGCTCTCAGGAAAAATACACATCAGCATGAGAGCTTGCAAGTAGCAATGTCCATATCCTGAACTCCAAAGAAACTCCAGTCAGAAAATATAAGCTAACTGGTCTTTATTGATAAAAATGCAAAAACTTCATAAAATACAAGTTGCATACAAAAGATAGGATATAACAAAAACTTCTTCTCATATTAGCTTCCAAGACTTATCACTGCAAAGCCTCTAGCTAAAAACACTCTCAGAGAAGAGGTTCACTACTTAGTTACTTGTTAAGACTACATAACCTATAAACCTACATGGTTAACTGTAAGACTAAAAACACACACACATACACACACTGGACAGGTTGGGCATTGTAACCCTCCCTTATAGTGCCAGTTGAAAACACTCCTACTGAATAACTAACACACACACACAATTTCAGTAGGCGGCAGTAGACAAAATCATAATAACATCACAAGATACTTTGTTATCTCAACACTTGTTTTGTAAAGCTAACAGGATGAATTTTCTTCCCATGAGAAAATCCTGATATGATTATGTACTATCAAGTCATTGTCAACTCTTAGTGACCACATAGATTTTCTCCATGACGATCTGTCCTTAACTGGTCTTTCAGGTCTTCCAACAGTATGCTTGTAGCCACTGTAACTGAGTCCACCCACCTTGCTGCTGTTTGTCCTCTTCTTCTTCTCTTTCCTTCACCTTTCCCAGCATTAGAGCCTTCTCTAGGTCTTTGCATAATGTATCCAAAGTAGAATAATTTGAGCCTGGTCATTTGTGCCTTGAGTGAGAATTCTGGGTTGATTTGTTTCATGATCCATTTGTTTGTTTTCCATGGTATTCTCAGAAGTCTTCTCCAACACCAAAGGTCAAGAGTGTCAATATTCTTCCTATCCTGCTTCTTCATAGTCCAACTTTTGCTTCCTTAGAGTGTCACAGGGAATACCATGGCTTGCACAATTCTGACCTCTGTAGGTATAGATACATCATGGCATTTGAACATCTTTTCCAAGGCCTTCATAGCTGCTCTACCAAATGCTTGACTGCTTGTTCCTTTACAGTTGATGATTGGTCTTAAAAGGCAGAAGCTATTCAGCACTTAGCATTATTAAATTCATTTATTGGGAGACCATGCAAGCTCACTCTTGTCAATTACTTAAGAGGGATGTCACTACTCCTCTTGTGCATCACTGGTTATATTTGCTGCTCCCGGTAATAATTGCTCTTATGATGTGTGACATAATAAACATGTTATATAAGGCTGGAAAAATAAGGAGTAGCTGGGAAAAATAGGTCAATACTTAGTAAGTCTGTGTGCTACTTATTGATAAATTCAAAGTTGTAAGGTTCATTTTGACTTTTCTTTTTGAAACTTTTAAAATATTGGAAAATGTCTAAGATTAATTTTGTGGATTGTTATTTTTCTGGAAAAGGAAAAAAAGATCAAGGCAGTAAAAAACCGCTAGAACTAAGTGTGCCTAAAAGAACAGATCATCCAATAATGGGAGTTCAGTGTTCAAGGAATTTCATAAATACGAATGCAAGTAATGCTATCATGGCAGTGCCCAAGAAACCACTACCAGTTTATGTAGACAGACGGCAAGGAGACAGATTTCTTCTGGAAACTTCAGGACTTGTTCCAAAATATCTCAAGAAAAAGGTAGGTTGGTACAGAGTTGCAAAAACAATGGTGCTGAGGAATATGCTAGTATATTGGTATACCCTGAAATGAATTTAGACTGACTTGTGAAATTCTGTCCACATTTGTTCTGAAACCCTACTGAAATCAGTCAAGTTTACATCTCAATAAGCATGCATAAGATTGCATTGTGCAAATCACCGGAAATTCACTGAAATTATTTTGACTTCAGTCATGACCAATATGAACAATGTAGTTAACTGATCTGTTTTTTAGGGGACGTCTTCCAACTGTACTGAGATTTCTTGATTATGTTATGGCTACAGAGTGATCTGACTTTGAAAACTTAAGTTCGATATTCACACGTAGATATTCATTAGAATGGATTGAATTGGCATTCTTCATTCAAAATGAAACAGTTGTATTCATATGGGTACTGTGCTTTTTATGAATATTTGTAAAACATATTTTCTTACAGGATTATGGAGTTACTCCAAAATATGTAACTAAGCGAAATGAAGATGCAAAAAGAGCTCAGGAAGAGTATGATGCCTATGTCAAGGAGACTCTCAGACAAAAAGCCATGAAACGGCTCACAGATGAAGAGAGAGAGAAACTTTTAGAGGTACATGGGTTGAAAAATACTGCAATTGAGATGGGTAGTTTCACTAGATGGAGCTCTAGAATAGTTTTTATATAGTTACGTTCTGACAAATACCAAGCAGTTACGGGTGTTATCAAGTCAATTTTGAAAAAGGAATGATTTGCCTTTAAACCCTTCATTGTGTGCTGTGGATTTTGCCCCATTTTAAGAATCTGTAATAGTCTACTTGCATTTTTTTTACATAACAGCGTAAGGGAAAATATCATGCAATGGAACCTCGTGCATCTTTACTTAGACCTTAATCCTACTTTAGTCAATGAAGCTTACTCATAGCTAAATCTTGGAGGATTAGTGCAGTTAGACTACAACCTGGTATGAATGTACTCAAAGGACTGTATTGAATTTGTGTTCAGCAGGGCTCACTCATGTTCCAGGGAGTAGGGCTATGCAAATTTCAAAAATGTTTGAAAGACCTAACGTGAGGACAGCACTTCTCTATTTATTAAAGCAGCCTTCTGAGCAAGCCTGAAAAAATGCACAACTTTGTTAAGAAATTGATTCTATTAATGCAACTCTTTATCACCCGCACCTCTTTCAGGCACACATGGAAGCCTGAAAAAAAGGTTGCTGTTTTAGGGTTTAGCAGAGAGGTGTTAAATATGCACAGTCTTCCCTGAGAATATAGGATTGTAGCCTTTCTGCATTTTTAGATACTTTACTGCAGTGTTTCTCAAACTGGGCCACTTTAAGATGTGTGGACTTCTACTCCCAGAATTCCCCATGGCTGGCTGGGGAATTCTGGGAGTAGAAGTCCACACACCTTAAAGTGGCCCACTTTGAGAAACACTGCTTTACTGCATGCTAATTCTTCTTTTTCTATATTCCATGTAGGGTCTCAAAACGAACTGGGAGGACGTACATAATGCATTTCAAAGCCTTTCAGTAGAAATAGATACATTACCGAAGAAGCTTCATAAAGAAAAGCTGGAAACAGAAATGAAACAATTGGAACATGACATTCAGACAATTGAGAAACACAGAGTTATTTACATAGCAAACAAATGAGGACTACTTCTGAGAATTTTTTCTTTTTTGAGATAGTTTACTTTCGATCGAGGTACAAATTGCATATATATTTAAGTAGAAAAATACTTAAGGTTTTAAAATCTT
Source organism: Liasis olivaceus (assembly GCA_030867105.1). Taxonomy (NCBI): domain Eukaryota; kingdom Metazoa; phylum Chordata; class Lepidosauria; order Squamata; family Pythonidae; genus Liasis; species Liasis olivaceus. The sequence continues at coordinate 17,821,186 of CM061351.1, forward strand.
TGTTAAAAATAATCATATTTTACCATTTATTTTCTTTTAGATTTTTTATTTTTTCAAATAAAGATATATTTTTCTCCAGTGTTTGATTAGCTGTACGTTATTTTTTTAAAAAACCCTATCAAGGTTTCCAGTGTCTTTATGACATAATTCAAATAGATGTATAAATGCAGCAGATAGTAATGATTTACCAGACAGATAATAAAGTGATATATACACTAAAGTTCCAAGTTATTCAGTGAATGGTTTAGTTTCAAGATCATTATGGTTTGTTTTATTTAGCTTGGTATGCAGACTATTAAAATCTTTTTAATGTCTGTTTTTATTGTAAACTACGAAAACTGAAAACAACAATTAAAACAAGGAAGATTAATAATTAAAATTAAAAGTCAAAATCATCCACGGAGCCTGTAGAAAATATATGTTTTAAGCACCTTTTAAAAAGCTAATACAGATGTTAGGCCCCATAGCTTTTTCCAAAGAGCTGGGGTAGCAATAGAAAAGGCTTCACTCTTAGTTCATTGTATGTGTTTGTGTGTGTGTATTTAACAGTCTTTTATCAGTGTATATTTCAGAAATAACACCTGGTGGTTTACAGTACAATACAATGCAATTACAATAAAATGCCCACCATAAACAAAATTCAAATCAATTAAATTAAAACATCCATGAGAAAGTACTAGCAGAAATGTATAACTGTATCTAAAACTGGAGCATCATTATGACAACCACAGTGTCATCATCAGCCACCTAAAGCTCTCCGAAATAACTCTATCTCCATTTGCATCCAGAAAGCAGTCAATGATGGAGCCAACCTGATTTCCATAATGAGACTGTACTGCAAATACCAGGGCCATAATGAAGAAGCAACATCTGGCCTCAGCCCCCCGACCTCACAAATGAGGAATCACCAAAGGTATATCTTGGAAAGAATGGCTTAGACAACTGAAAGCAATCCTGTAAGTCCTTTGGTTCCAAGTCATACACTTTGAATTGTGCATGGAAGCCTATTGCCAACCAATGCAGGGCCCATAATGGAGATGTACTTTGTTCTTGGTGATAAATACCAACAAATAAGTGGGGTAAAACATTCTGTACCAACTGTAGTTTCCAGGTGGTCTTCAAAGGCAGTCCTGCATGGAGTGCATTGAAATAGTCCAAGTGAATAATGATGAAATGTGTATTCCTGTTGTGAGATCCTCCCATTCCACCAAAAGCCTTCCTGGCCACAGCCTCCATCTGCCCATCCAGCAGTAGCCATGACTAGTGGACTGCTCCCTCATGGGTAATATTTCTCTCTAAGAGACAACATGGGCTGAAAACTATGATGAACAAACAAACTCCACTTTGCTTGGGTTGAATTTCAGGTTGTTTTGTCTTCCAGATCCAAACGATATCAAACATTGGGACATGCCTCTAACAGCGTTAGAGGTCCAGGGTGGTGATGTATAACTGGGCATCATCAGCACATTGATGATACCTCACCCTGAACTGATAGATAACCAGTGGCTTCATTGATTGATTATGTGACATCAAGTTGGGATTGACTCTTAATGATCACACAGATAGATTTTCCCCAGGATGATCTGTCCCCAACATGGTATTTCACATCTTCACATCAACATTAAAAAGTACAGGGGAGAGCATCAATCCTTGTGGTACCAAGTGAGTAGTGATTGAGCCAACCTCTTTTCTTCCGTAAGTACTGATTGGAACCAGCCACTAAGGTAGGAATGGAACTACTGCAAACAATGCCCCCAACTGCATCCCTCACAGTTGATCCAGGATACCATGGTAAATATTTCTGAAGGCAGCTGAGAGGCCTAAAATAACCAGAAGGGGTGCACTCCCCTCATCCAGGCCCTGACAAATGTCCACCAGTGTGACCAATGCAGTTTCTTTCTCATGCCCAGGTCAGAACCCAAAAGATTTCCTCTACAGCACCCTGTAACTGATTCCCACCATCCTCTTGTCAATTTGCCTAGAAAATGAAGGTTGTAGACCTGGTGATAGTAGTTCAATATGGCTAGATCCAGGGGAACTTCTTGAGGAGGAAGTATACAACAACTTCCTTCAAGGCTGCACTTCTCACAGCAAGATACTGACACTCTCCTGGATCCAGCTCATCATACCACCCCCAGCCCCACACAGGAGCTATGAGCAGCCTGGGTCAAATCTGCAGGTCATAGCAGTCACACTAGAGACCCCCATATCCACTTCTTGAAAGCATGAACCCACCCACCCCCCTCCACTACAAATTATGCAGTCAGTTTTCCTGCATTTGGAAAATCTGCAGGAGTCAGCAAACCCTTTGTGCAACAGATGAGCCTTCCCCTGGGAAAACCATCTTCATGATCACAGGATCACAACTGTAGAACAAAGCATTCTCTCAAATAGCTTGGACCTAAGCTACAACTATGAATATATAGCTAATATATAACTATGGATATACTATAGTTCATAGTCAGCAATTCATATGATAGCTAGATGTAACCTTCCTACAAAACAATGAAAATAGGGGTAATATATGGAATGTGCTGGAATGTAGCTGAAGATGCAATGATGTTCATGTAGCGGCCTTTTTCTATTTATAGTACTATTTAGGGCACACCACCTTTGATTCTGGTAACAATATACAGCTGTCACAATTGGTACACAGCGATAGCCATCTCCATCAATTTCTCTTGTTTCCTTTCAAAATAATTCAACAGTTTAAATAAAGTAACCACATGTCTGGATTTTTGTGGCAACATCCTATGTTCACTGCAATGATTCTCTGGTAGAGAAAAAAACGTCCCTGAAAATATCTAGGCTTTGTGGAATAGGCACAATGGTAGCAGTGCACCCATCAGGAAAGACTGCAGCAACTCTTCCCAACATATTCTCAGGGAAAGGATCCTCTTGCCCCCGATTGGTGAGCAGAAGGAGAGAACAGATAGCAAGCACACGATGGCCACAAAGCACCAGAAGAAGCATTCTGGCGGCTGGGTAGTCTACTAAATAGCAGATTTTTTTTTTTATTCTGAAACTATCACTGGTTTGTAAATAGATATTCTTTCATAGCAAATCCTGGTTTATGTGGCAGAGAATTTTGATTTTATAACAAACACTGGCTTATAAAGGTCAGACTTTCAATTTCAGAATTATAATTGCAGAATTCTGAAACACCGCTCTAGTCCCAATTTTCACTCAATATTTGGAAATACTTTTTGGCCTAGCCAATAAAACCAGCCAGCAAATCAAACGATGCTGTTATTGCAGCAAAGAATGTTTTCACGTTTCACCCCATTAAGCATCACACTGTTTTCAAGTCAACACTTGGTACGGGTGTCTTAAAGAAATTTTTTTTTATTTGGAGGTGGCTTGAATGTTTGCAACATGACAGACTTGGTGTCCTCTCTGAGACAAGCATGCTCTATTAGCAGGATCACTCAGAGATTTAGCAAAGGCTGCTCTGAGATTATACATTACTCCAGAGTACAAGGTTTATGAATTATTAGTTTTGAAATACTGCTTCAATTCCAATTAGTACTAGTTCTCATTCATTATTAGGATGATTTTTTTGGTTTAGCCTTACTGTTCCCACAGCAGCAACCCTGATTCAGTCCCAGAACCATAACTGATCTAATGAGTCATTTGCTGTGGAATTTAAATGCGCTTAGCTGACTCTTTGAGGCAAGCTTATGCTACTACCTTAGGTTATTAATGTTTTGCTGTATCTAACCCCTTAGTGCTTAATACCAGGTGGGGGAGCAACATCAATACATTTTGCACGCTAGGCATGACTTTTATTATAAAACAGCCCTCTCTCTACACTGTTTTTGTTTTCAAAAGTTGAAATATGATAAGCCTGTCTGAACTGTGTTATACAAAGTATAAGTTCCTTTTATTAGGTCTCATTCCACTTCATTGTATGTCCCTGGGTTCCAATGCTGCAGAGAAAAATATAAAATTATCTCACTTGCCATGCTTGGCTGCATCAAACTCTATCATATCCCCAAGACATCCTTTCTAGGCCCCGGTGCTATATTTTCACTGTAAGGGAGCTGCTCTAGGCCTTTGATCATCACAACACCAGTCATATATCCTGGTTCATGCATTGCATTAGGTCATGCTTTATCTAACCACATTTTGTTCAGTGAACTCCAGTTGGCCAGTTTCATGCAAGCTACTAAATCATAAACCAAGGTTTACAAACCACAGTGGCTAAACTCACCTAAGCTAAAATCAGATAAGCCATATTTACCAGTCACAGGTTTGAGCTCTGGCAAGTCTCAAGGTGAAGCAAAAATTAATCTGAATGATTCTATGCAGAGGGCTTCAGCACTCAAAACAGAAAACTATCAAAGTACAATGGCTCCTGGAACATTCAACCCAGAGTTTTCACTCAGGGAACAAGTGACCAGGCTCAAATGATCATATTTTGGATACATTATGCGAAGACCTAGCTCTCTTGAAGAATCTGTAATACTGGGAAATGAGTAAGAAAAGAGAAGAGGATGACTAGCAGCAAGGTGGATGGACTCAGTTACAGCAGCTTTGCTGGAAAACGTGAAGGACTAGATTGGGAATAGATCACCTGGAGAAAATCTATCTATGTGGTCGCTAAGAGTCCACACTGACTGATGGCACATAGTCATCCATCATTTCTTACTCTTGGAACCTGAATACCTTCTTTTATACTATTAAACTTAGATCTCGTACCCATAGTCCTTGATCTCAAACACTATAATGGAAAAGGCTACTTTTCTCTACTTTGGGTACAATGAAGCATCTATCAAAGCAAGATACAAGCAGGCATCTCTCTTTCTATTTAAAACAGATGTGTATTCTTTCATGAAGGTCATCAGTACTGCTGATTACAGAGGAAAAAATGTCATAATGAAAACCAGTTGAGCTACAGACACAAGGCAAACATTCTTATTCAATTCCCTCTCTCCAGGAAGTTGGACAAAATACGTCTGGAGAATCCAAAGAATGTCACTCCATCTATATTTACATGTAGAAGAACTGCCAGGAATTGGAACTGGCTCATTTGTCCTATTATTATAGCAAAAGAATAAAAGCGAGTAAACAAAAGTGGGACTCATCAGAGGGTCTTTTTTCCCCTTTCATCTTCTTTAAGAGAATGCTAAGATGAGTTTTACAGGGCTTAACACTCTCTCTTCTGCTTGGCATATCTTGACTCATATCACTTAAGAAAGCTGGAAGGCAGGTTGGACCAGCATTTCCCAACCGTGGCCACTTGAAGATGTGTGGACTTCAACTCCCAGAATTCCCCAGGCAGTGCTGGCTGGGGAATTCTGGGAGTTGAAGTCCACACATCTTCAAGTGGCCACGGTTAAGAAACACTGTGTTAGACCATTGGCAGGCTGGCTGAACCAGTAAGGCAGCTGAGGGAGGCCATGGCTTGCTCTAAATCAAAACCAAATAAACCACATTATAACTTAGCATTGTACTGTACTGAAACTGAACTCAGATAGTCCAGCGAGGCCCGGCCTACGAAAACCAGGTCAAAGATCCATTCAGTCACATACAATGGTCTCCCGGAAGCCTAGGTCCTCTTTGGTTAGGTTTACACACTGAGCTAAGCCACCCTGGTTGGTTTCTGGCATAGCACGCTGCACGAATCTACCTGGCATGGCAAACCCGGGGCTTGTATCCTTACACGTGTCTGTGCGAGCCATGCCACCTGTGCTTCGTTCCACGCACCAGCCTTTGCCCCTCCACGATCTGATTTCCGTCTCAGGGAGGGTGAGAAGCACGAGGCGGGAGTCCCGGAGGGGGAGGACGGGCTAATATAAGCCCGGGTCAGACGTGATTAGAAATGGGGCTTTGCCGGGAACAGGCCTCGCTCCCCAAGCCGGGTCTACCTCTCCCTCGCCACCCGGCGGAGGAAGAAGCGAGCCAAGCCCGAGCTACGGCGCTCGCCCGGGGATCGAGAAGAGGGAGAAGCGCGGCTAGCAACGGGGAGCTGCGGCGCGGCCTTTCCTCCTCGCCTCGGCTTGTCTGGCGGCGGCGGCGGCGGCGGCGGCAGCTTCTGCTGCTTCTCCTTTCTCCACCCTGAGCGCGGCGCCGCCGCCGCCACCGCGGCTTCTCCGGCTCACCACATCCGATCGGAGCGAGAAAGGAGGCCGGGCGGAGCGCTCCACGCTTTCCTCCCCCAGCCTCCCGGCTTCCTCCTCCTCCTTCTCGCCTCTGCTCTCCCTCCTCAAGGCTTTGTCCAGCCCCTTGTGAAGATGGCGGGGCTGAGCAGCAAGACTAGCGCGGCAGAGGCGCCGAGACGCAGCGGCCGAGGGGTCGTGGTAAATGCAAACTTCCCCCCTTCCGGATCGGCCTGCCGGCAGTAGCTCTGGCAGGCGCCGTCGCCGGCCCGGCTCCCCTCCCGGCCCCTTCAGGACCAGGCATCCCACCCGGCCACGCTTCGCTCACCTGACCCCTTCCCCGCCTTTCTGGACTTCAGCTCCTGCCCTCTCCCGCCCGATCGGTAGCTTAGCTGACCGGGGTCCCCCTCCTGCGCCGCCGCTTTTTAATTCGCCATCGCTGGGGTGCCCAGAACGAAGGCACGTTTGAATCGAAAGGGAGCTGGGAGTGAGTTCCTTGCCACGAGTGGGGGCAGATTTAAGATGGCACTGCTCACCACGCACCCACGGTGGCGATGGGGCTTGCTTTCTCCCGGAGAAATAGGTGGCCTGGGACTAGACCCCCTTGAGCGTTGTAGTACTCAGCTAAAGTGCAGGCGGACCTCGATCCTCCTCCTCATAGAGTGTAATCGTGCGATCCTCTCTACGTGGACATGAAAATCTTTCACTGATTCCCTCCGTAGTGAATATGCTGTGGAATACCACGATAGCAGAGACACGTCCCCCGTCCCTTAAAAGGCACGCACTCAGGGTCTGCATTCATACATCACACTAAACCACCTTAACCTCATCATTTCTGGTAGAGGATTTATTTGTACAGCTTCCTTTCCCCCCTCAACTGACTTTCCCATGACATGGAGAAGTTGCACGTCATTCAGTGTTGTCCTCTTGCATAGTTGCTGTAACGCTTATGAAAAAAAAGGAGGTGGAACTATTCTTACTTTTCCCACTAATTCATTACATTGACCGACCTGAATAAAACATTGCCCTATCTTCAGAAAGAGGTGGGTGGAAGATTGTTCTGCTGTTTAGAGATCTGACTGGGAGGCTCATAAGGAGATGTTTAAAAGGGGCATTATGGCTTTGGGGGGCAATGTTCAAAGATACTTTGGCTTCTTAAATAATAAATAGGGTTGCCTCCTGAATATATGAATCACAGACTAATCTTCATATGTGTTTATTCAAAAATAAACAGTCTTCTGAATGGAGCATGTTACCCCGTAGTTTATCTAGGCTTGGAAACAATCCAGACATGGGCCTGGTTGCACTTGCGTGGGATAATATCAAGGAATACCAGGGATATTAACTGTTGAAAAACATCTTGGAAGATGACACTTTTATAATGCTGCTCAGAAAACTGCATGGTTATGTCAGTGTAGACAGCAGGAGTCAAATTTGACTCAAAGGTATCTTTACTTCTTTTAATCTGGTTAATATATATGAAATTGCACTGTTAATCACATGACTTTTAAACTATAAAAGAGGTCAGTGAGAAGAAGTAGGTGTAGAAAAGGGGAGAATATTCTCATTTTTTTTAATCTCAGAAGAATCTTTGTTTCTTTTGTAAAAAAGGAATGTCTCTTCTAAGATGTGTATACTTTCTTAAGCTTCTTATGCTGTGAAAAGCTTTTGTATCCTTTTGTTCTAAAATGTATACACTTTAAACCTTAACACTATACAAACTTATTAAATATTTCTATTTTGATAGACTTTTTAAAGTACCTGATTGATTTGTTGGCAGAACAGATCAGTCTTATTTATTGATCAGTCCTATGTGCATTTCTAAATAGGCCTCATTGAACACAGCAGGTGTCATTGAAGCTGCTTCTGGGTGAATATTCTGTACATACAGTATTATAGCCCTGGTAATACATTGTTGCTGGCATTAAAATATAAGGCAGGGCATGGTAATCCATCTCTAAATTTAAGAGCTTTTTACTCAAAATATATACTTGTGAAATGCACAAGTATTTGGGGTGATGGCTTTGAAGAAAGATTACACAAATTGTCAGTGGCTATTACCCAGGTGAAAATTGCCATATGATCATTCCAGTGTCTGAGGCCCTAAGAGTCTGTATAGTAATTTTTGGGGAATGATAATAGAACAGGGGGGACCCAAATTCAAGTAATGGAAGCTCACTAGTGATTTTAGGCATGACACACTTTTCAGCCCAACTACTTCCAATTTTCTCTCATTTTTCTGCAGCTTCTCTAGCTCAGTCATTGGAAACAACCAGAGAGCCATGAAATCTCTGCTTCTCAATTTTTTAGAACAATTTTCTGAAAAGTCAAGTTCATCCAACTTTGAAACAACCAAACTTGCCTAAAGTGGAAAATGTTCCACAAAAAATATTGACCCTGGGAAAAAAATCGCATTTTGGACAAATTTCTAGCCCACATCTTTGGTAGGAAAAGACGTCTGCAAGTCAGCTCTTGCCACCAATATTCATATTGAGAAATAGCAAATTATGACCAGTTAGTTCAATAAACCATGGTTAAACATAGTGTAGTTTGTCTTGGTGTATAAAGCCAATCTGTGTTTATTTACATTAAGTCCTTGCAGGCTCCAATCCTTGCCACACTTAGAGGAACTCAGTGGAATTTGCTTTTCACAATCTGTATTTTGGTTCTAATTCTGTGAAGCTGCCTTCAATTCTTATCTTCTGTTTCACAGCTATGTTTTGGTTTTAAGGAGAGCATCACCCTAATAGGAAAAGAGACAGGTTATCTCTCCAAAAGCAAGCTAGAAATCCCTCTCACTGTCATAGGAACATCATTTAGACGGGGAAATAGGGGCTATTATTCTTTTCCTGTGCTACCTCCCAATTCACAGCATATGACAATTTTCTCACACATATATAGCTCAGTAGGTTCAATGGCTATTGTTATGATCAGTTATCTAGTAGATGTGTACGGCAGAGCACAAGTGTGTATTTTTTAAAAAAAATAACAATGACTGACCTATATTGATTGGCTGTTAGAGAATATACAAGTAACTGCATATTATTAAATATTTATTAAAACAGACTTTTGCATTAGTTTTCTCTTGAATATATTTAAGAGTAGACCTGTGAACCTCCCTGAGAATTTGTGTTCCCCTTATAATGAAATCTAAAGGAAAATACAGGAATATCACCCCTGTCTTTATATTCTATGGACATAAAAGAAAATTATATAAGGTTGGATCTAGATTTAATCATATTTAGAACAGATTCATTAAATCAGTGAATTAAAGTATGATTAAGTCAGGATGTTTCACATAATTTTAACATTTACCAACCAGCTTGTCTTAATAAAGATGCAATATTTTCTGTTGTATTCTTGTACTCAGAATGCTACCGCTGTGCTTATTTTAGGAGTATAGCCCAGCTTTCTTTAGAACAAGGGTATGCAATTTTGAAGGATCAGGGACTTCATGTTGGCCAATTGACCTTGAAAAGGTTGCAGGAGAGGAAGAGGGACAACATTCTCCCCTTTTAGGATTGGGATTTAGGCCTGTGGGAAACAAACTGCTTACATTCCACCCATAAACCTTCCTTTGAAAAATGGTCCAAAATGATCAGATGTCAACAATGCAATTTCAGACTTCTAGTGGGTTTTAGTCCAGTAGCGTTTCAGCCCACCTTGAGAGAATTGAAGAAGCTACACCAGGGTTGGACCTAGTTAATAGCTGGTTAATACTTTGAGGAGAGACAACTGGGAAATCCCAGGTCTGTAAGCTAGACATAGAAGTCAAGCTTGACTTGAAGGACAAGTGATTTGCCTCCAGAAGCCTCACACTTCCATTCCCATCCTTAATTTTGCAAAAAATTTTAAAAACCCACCCTGAAAAAATATAAACTGCAGAAGACTGGCTCTTTCGCCAGCAAATGTTGATAATGTGATCTTGGGGTGTTGGGGACTGGATTCGTAGGCATATTTCCGCATTAACTGATTTGTTGCTGTACTATTTGTGTGCTGCAGTCCTTTGCAGATATGACCAGCTTGGGTTTTGACTCAGGCAGTTCTCTGAAAAGCATGAATCATGAGAGACAATGCCATAAAGTTTTGTGGATTGTTTTCCACATTCCTGGAATTTCAGACAAAGTGGCATGCTAACCTTGAACTTTTGTCCAGATGGACTGTGAGATGTTTCTTGCCAACATCCTTTAATGAAAGTTGTTCAGAGGAAACTCATCCAAGGTTGAGTACTAATTTAAAATACGTTTAGATCACAGCACGTACCAACACCTGAATGTTAGAAATAGTATACTGTATTCTTGTGAAAATATTAAAAAAGCATAAGATGTCCAATGCAATCCCAGTGTTGTACTGATGTGAGTCCAAGGGATCTCAAAGAGACTTCTGCATGAAATACATTGGCTGGTTCATGCATAGTGCTAAGCTAGGAGTCAGCAATATTTTCTGATCCTGGGTACCATCTTTCCCTGAAAATCCTCTGGACTCTGCCCAGAGTCACTTTTATGTGAGATGGGTAGCTATATGAATATGATTGATGAATGAATGAATGAATGAATGAATGAATGAATGAATGCTGGAAATTTTGGAATTGTCAGAATTTAAGAATGTCAAAATTGGGTAAGATTTGTCTGTCTTGTCTAATATTGACAATTATAAAAAAATGAGTTTGAATCCAATTTTTAGGAGGATAGAAGCCATTTTATGAGGGGAGAGTGGGTCTTAATACTGCATGCATTCATGTCCACTGGCACCATTGTTGCCAGCCATTGTGTTCAGCCATAATTTCTTTTAAACATAGCTTGTCTTGTTAATAAGCCACAGTAACTGGATTCACACATAAAACTAAACTAAACGAACTACATCATTATTTCTTGAACTGCTAGAATCTGAAGCCAGATTTTTCTTTGCTTTGGTTGATTTTTGGATTAATCCATTTAGATACGCCTCCTCTGCCCTGCTGCTTCAAAATAATTGCACAAATTCCTAGAAACTCTAGCCAGTGAACTAACTCACTGGGAGATAAAATCCAACACACTGGCAGCACCAAGATTTTGATAATCTCCCATTCTCCATATTGCTCCATTTTCCATATTGAAAAGTCTACTTCTTAGATAAGCGTGGTAATCAATTTGCAGTGCAGTACAAAAGTGTGCATTTTAACCAACTTGTATCTGCTTACAGATTTCAGATGATTGGCCAGGATATAGCTTGGATCTGTTCACATATCCACAGCATTACTGTGGAGACCTTGACTATGTGCTTATACCACATGGGATCATTGTTGACAGGTAAAAATCTCTGGTGGATTTAAAAATCTGGGCTTTATATTCTCTATATGTACAATCCTACAATAACTAATCATAGCTTCAAGTTGCTTGTCCATTTTCATTTTTGTCCTTTCAGCAGATAGCTTGAGAAGTTTCTTTGTAAGTCTCTTTTCATTTCTGTCCTTCAGAACTTCCCAAAGAGGAGCAGCTGAAATTCCAGAGTGTGAATTCAGATGTCAAATTAAATATTGTTACTATAAAACAGGGGTGGCAGATCCATTTAAAACCAGGGGTTCTAATTTCTGATATATTAATTTACTCCAAGCAAGTTTTTTTGCCAATTAGTAGAGGGATTAGGTTCACAACTTGTTCTAAACCATGGTTGGATGTAACCATGATTGGTGGAATAAACTACAGTGGCTGGGTTCGGTGCAATACTGATTCAAAATCTAGTTTAGTTAGACTTATTAGCATGTTTGAACCAATCGATTGTGACACATCCAAAGAAATCCAATGATGTTACATTTTGGAAGTGAAAATTTAAACTATAAATATTCAAATCTATCCATTCTGCACTGTTCTCGATGGCTGTCTTTAAGTAGAAGACTAAGTGGGAAAATGTCTGTTTTATGTTTCATGCCTTAAGACGGGTGGGCCACAACACTCAGCAACCTTAGCCAACATAGTTGATGGTGAGAGATGCTGGGAGCTTTGCCTGTTTCAAACAATAATTTACAGTTTTAAATAAACTCTGTCAAAATATGCTTTTGTTCTTGGTGGATGGGGAGTATGCCATGATGACCTGTCCTCCGGAGTATAGTTTAAATTCTTAGTGTGTGAGACACTTCGAATGTTAATAATGGCCTAGAGGCTAAATGTCTAAGATGTAACTCAAGGTGCAGAGAAAAATTATGGAAAAAGAGGATCTCTTAAGTAACATTCAGTGCCTCCAGATGCATAAAAACAGCAATGCCTTAAAATTTCTGTGTTTCTTACTGGCTAATCAACATACTTTGAAGTTCTGGTATAATAAGCTGTGAAAATGTGCTACGTGTTGACAGAGGAATCTTAAATTGTGTTGCATGTGAAACATGCTTCCGAGTTGTGAAAATGTGTATAAGAATTCTGATAATCTTGGGCAAAAATGAGACAGTGCAACAGATAGTAGCATTGGAATTTGAAAAGGTGGTGCTCATTCAAATATAGATATACTGTAGTTCAGGAGTGGAAAACTAGTGCTTAAAGTGAAGTCTCTTTTGAGTTGAGTTGTACTCCTAACTTCACAGACATCAACATGCCATTTTCTTGGCATGATATAGAATTAACTTGTCCATCTTTCCTTTTTTTCTTTTTAATTTCTTGGTCTAAGCCTACATCCCTGGGGTTTCCTGCTGATCTCCCATTTAAGTACTAAGCAGGTCTGATCTTGCTTAGTTGTCAAGACCAGCCAGGTTCTGGAGAATACTGGATACCCCTAGAATTACATCACCAGAGTTCAGGGGCTACAGATTTTTGGCATTGGATTTCATGCAAATGAGAATGAAAATAGCTCCCACAATCCCTTGCTAGGCTTAAAGCATCTTTAATTAAGCATTAAAGCTACCCCCCAAACCTCCCCCCTTGAGAAAGCAAACATTTTGGTCCCCTTTCTCCAGTGATGCCAACATTAATAATAAAACTATTGAGTCCGGTGGAAAAAATATTGATGATTTCAGTTTCCACTGCATAGCATTGAATGCAAAATGCACTAAGGCACAGCTGCAGCCAATTTCTGGTAAACTAGTGAATCACCATTATTTATTTATTTAAAATACTTGTATGGCTACCCATCTTAAAACCACAACTCTGGGTGGCTCACAACAGTTATATAAAACCAACCACCACATAAAACATGTAAGCAAAAAATAATAAAAACAAAGAAACCTGGTGCCACAACCAGTCTCCCTTAACTTAGCCAACAGAATTCTTCCAACTTTGACTTCAACCTATCCCAATGCTTGGGAGACTAGCCCCCTCTTTTAAGAGGGTGGGGCCTGCTGGATCTCAAGGGAAGGGTGTTCCAATGGGGGCTGCTACAGAAAAGGCACATTTCCTAGGTCCCACTTGATGGCAACATTTAAGGGAAGGGAGCTAGAGCATGCCTACTCTATCTGTTCCAGTAGAACAGGCAGATATCCTCAAGGAGAGGTGGTCCAGCAAATAACCCTTTTTTATGCACTACAGGAAGAATCAAAATGAATTTGTTTTTAAAATGTAACTGTGTATGAAGTTGAATACAGTTGTGTTGCACCAAAAAAGATGTATGAACTGGAGAAATCCAAGTCTTACCTTATATATGTCTTTAATTCTTGCTTTAGGATAGAACGTTTGGCCAAAGATATCATGCAAGACGTTGGATTCAATGATATTGTGGTTCTCTGTGTACTTAAAGGTGGTTACAAATTCTGTGCTGATCTCGTGGAGCATATTAAGAACCTCAGTAGGAACTCAGAAAGGTTCATCTCCATGAAAGTTGACTTTGTTAGAGTGAAAAGTTATCAGGTAAGTAATGAATTAACAAAAGCAAAGCCTCTTTAATGGGATGTTATTTGATTAGTGCAGATGTCCCTGGTCTAATGTGCTACAGCTGCATTTAGCCTAGAATTCCCAGAATTCCTAGTCAACATGGTCTGTAGCTATCCTAGCTGAGAATTCTGGATATTGCTACCATATATATAGAGGACCCCAAGCTTGATTAAGACAGATTGCAGCATTATTGATGAAATCTGATTAATTATTTTCTTCAGCAGAATCAGAAGGAGAACAATTTTCCAGTTCTCCTCATACACTCAATATCTGTTCCAAAGAGTCTCCAAAAGTCTGAAGTAGAATTGGGGGCTTGCATTGGGAAGGAGAGGATGAAACAGTCCCATTAGAGTTCATCCTTTTTTTTTTTAAGGCAGGTTTCATGATGGATTTTCCCAAGCCTATGCTGTTGTATGTCTATGAATAGACTGATATGGTAATAATAATAAACTGTATTTTAATTAGTTTTTCTTTTTCTTTCCTGAAGAAAACATATCTTTGGGAAAGATGTTTAATTTAATATCCTGCACTGACTTTACTGGTATCATTAATTCTTTATCCCAGCTATCTTCAGATTTTCCTTTTTCTTGGAGAAATAGAAGGGACATTGAGCCAGTCATTTGTTTATTTACTGCCAGGAAGATCCCTGGAGTTACTTAGAACTATTAGACCTATATTAAAACCTACTTAAAGTTTTACTTTAAAAGTATTTTAAAGTGAACTTCAGGCCAGCTAGCTGCAATTTGAAAAAGGGCAACCCCAGATTCTTTGGGGGGGAGTAGGGTTGATGCAAAATTTATTTTTCTTTTCCACGTTGCAGTGGCCTCCCCTTCTCATAATGTTGCTTAGCAAATGAGTGTAGAAATGGGGGAATTCCAAAAGCACTTTCAGATATGGCATGTGGTCTCACAGCTGTTGAAAGCAAAAATAGTGAAAAATTCCTCTGTGCTTGCACAAGGCCTCAGGAGTGAATCTAAACAGCTCTTTGGATGGTTGCCACTGTTTACAATGGACACTCCCTTCTCTTTGGGTCATGAATATGTATGATATCTGGAATAGGAAACTGAAGTATCCATGGCCAAGATAGTCCACTTTTCTTTCTGACCCTGCAGGCTTGAGTCAAGTTCAAAGAATACTTTAAGGAAGAAGCATTTTTGGTTGTCCCTTTGTTCCTCTGGTATTTGTACACCTTTTTTGCCTTGTGTTTTCAGACCATTTCCCAACCGAGATGCAGAAATTGCACGCCAAATTCATCCTTGTCCTATAAAATCAGTATTTGCACATCTGGATCGGTTCACAGTTGTTTGGATTCCATTTTTGTACCAGTAGCACTGCAGTTACAGATCTCTGAGCTGATGTGACAAGCAGTTTGTGAATAAACATTCATTTGACTTTAATACTTTAATTCTGTAAGTGTGGATCATAGGCTTTCTCACTCTCATCGTTGTTCTTTTCAGTTTAGCCTTTCTTTCTTGGTTCCTCATATCTTACTCTTCCTTCCTAATCTAGAGAGCAGTTTTCTTCACTTGATTGATTTTTCTACCTCTGAGGATCCCTTTACTAACCATTTCCCATTTCTCTTTCTTAAGGGAGTCCTGCTGTTTTTCTGTTCATTTTACACAGCTGTGCTCTTTTCTCTCCCAACTGTTTGTCTCCAACAACCATGTCCAAGTCTTGTAAACAGTAGTGGGATTCTGATGGGTGTTCTTGCTTGATGTTCAGCATTCGTGGCTAAAAAGGTTAGTTTGTCACAGACAATGTTAAAGGGCATAAGGGAAGGGAGCTTCTCGGTTGAAGCACAAAGAACATTTCCACCAAAGTTAGTTTGTGTACTTGGTATCTCTGAAAAACAGGGGGATTGGGGCTGTTTAAAAGTTTGCTGCTTTATCGCCCAGGTGTACAACCTGAGTCCCCAACTGAAAGCCTTGGGTGGAATCCAAAGAACTCTATAAGTTTTATAAATTTGTAGACATTAATATGATGGCAGGGGAAATTATGAATTAGAAACTGGAGAGTAAGTGGGATAACAAAAAATAATTTAAATTACCTATCCATTTAAATGAAATCAGATGTACCTTTTTGGAACATGTCCGTCAGCTTGCAGTCAAAGGTTGGATCTGGCCCTTGGCATGAAAAAAATTGTGCACCTCTGCCTTATTGGAACACTGATTTGGGTCAGGTTTTAGAGGTGTGCAACTGGGCTGATGAAAGAGGCTACCCCATGTCTTTATCCCCTTTCTACTTTTCCTGACCCCTTAAAAAACATAGGCAAACTAGGCTCTGCTAAAAGAGGTCAGCTGTGTTGTCAGGGGGTGAGGGGGGAATCCCTAAACATTAACAGCTGCTCAGAACAGTTTCTTGGATTTGCAATTTGTCAAGAGCAATATTGATCTGACTGCCACAAACCTTCAAAGAAGAGATGCAAGGCTTTGTAACCAATTTATTGCGTTCAAGTGGAGCTCTTGAGGGAGCATCCTTCATCTAAACACTGCTTCACAGATGATACTTTTGAAAGCTATTCATGGTGTTTTTCCAGAAAAGAAGTACCTCATTTGAAGAAAAAGGTCCCCTAGCCATAAGCTCCTAGAATGTATTTTTTTAAAACCAGAGATTCATACTTATTTTTTAAAAAATATTTTTCTCATGCTCCTAAATCTGAAGCTTGAAAATGCCATGTTCAGCTTCTGTTATCAAGAAAGTAATTCTGTATTTATCCACGTGCCACTGGGAATCATCAAAATAAAGTTTTGGTGATATCTAGTCAAGTGATTTAGAGTTTGAAAAATATATAGCTTGAACTATATCTTTTGACACACATCAGAATTTATGAGAGGAAGAACAGAAAAATGTGATCCTACCCTGAACAAAAACCCTAACATACAATGAACAGGTTGAGATGGATATTACAGCAAATACATTTACATATTTCCTTTATCTGGATCCTGTTGTTACATTTATTTTGCAGACGCTCCTTCTTGGTGATGTTATCATCAGTAGAAGTTAGTGTTTCTGAACACTACAAATGTATAGCAAGAGCTGACCATTTGGACATGTTGGTACCATTCAGTAAATAATTGAAGTCTTTGAAAATGGCTGCATTGCTGATTCTAGAAGCCTGATTCTCATTTTAGCTATAAGCTATATGCTAACTGGAAAGCTGTAGTGTAGTTCAACCCCCTTCTTTGCTGCCCACAAAGCCCCCTTCTACCAAGTAATTATGAGCGCTGTATGTAGCATAGACTTCAAAAAGGCTTAATACAGTTTAGGATAATAAAATACACAGCCCCCCACCCCACCCAAATCAGGAGGGGGAAAAAAAACATCCAGCCCCCCCTCCGCCCTTTGTGTATCTCCTTATCTACTGCAGTCTTCGTCCATTCTAGAAACATTATGGCGGCAAAAGAAACTGCATATTCCTGATCTCATGGCCCAGGGCAAGAATGAAATCTCTCCCTGTGTGACCTGCAGTTCTGTTCAAAAGAATGAAAAACAGGTATCTCATTTAGTGAATCACCCATTGAACGTACTGTGTGGTTTGGCTCCTAAACTGAGATTTATAATCTCAGTGCTACAACATCTTAATCACTGAATGCAGGTAGATAAGTTGGACTATAGCATCCATCATTCCTAGCCAGCTTGACCTTTGGCTCAGACCGCTATATTTTGAAAATACGTTTGGCATCATGGAAAAAAAGTAACGCCTCAGTTTCCAGTGAACTAATTGCTGTACAGACTATTTGTTGTGGTTTTCTTGTATGAGACTTTGATTATCACCGGCTGTCCCAGTGCTAATTTATAAAACCTTCAGCCTATAATGGGGTAAGTAAATGTTATGCTGCTCAGGCATAAGAACCTTTCCTTGGCTAAAGAATGACACTGAAAGAAATTAGCAACTGTTCCCTGCAAACACAATCTGTCTAAATGAACTGCTCTTAAGTCACTGCTACAAGGAAAATGGGACACTTACTAGATTGGCTGGTCCCATTTTGCCAGCTATTTATGCCTTTTTACTGGGTGGAATATAGTAATTGTGACCCTCATACCATAAGCATAACTTTCTTACCCCTGCCCTTAAACATCTCTGTTCATTCTTTTGATAATGGCTATTTTTCCCTTTTGGAAACATCTCAGATTAAGTGTTCAGTTCCCTGTGCATTCCTATCTGCAGTTGAAATGGTGATTTGTGTTGTTTTCTCTCTCACTATGTGGTCGTGGATTAATTACCAATTGGCGCCTGCCTGGTGGAATGAATTTCCATAACCCTCAGAGCCGGTGTTTGAACTAATTTAAGATGAGTTTTCAAATGAGTGGGAGGGCCAGGGATGAGAAGTCAGATTAACACATGATTTGGCCCTCTGTTATGAATGTTGGCAAGGGATCCTTGGCAAATAAATCTTTCTCTCACTTTTGGTAGGAATTGCTTGGTTTTTCTTTTCAAAGAGGACCTACTAATATGTTGGGGAAATGTGAATTATGCCTCTTTTAATTGCTCATTCTAATGCCTTCAGAGCAGGGTACAGAAATGACTGTATCTGATCTATTAACACAGGGTTTCCAACCATTCTGGCTTGAGACGTGAAAATGATATGGGCGCTCTCATGAAACAGCTGCTAGGGAGTAGTCTGTTCACAAAATGGCTGCCAGGGGACATGACAAGTCATAAAGCACTGATTTATCAAAATGCTGTCTGCCCTTCCATCATTCACCCTCCTGTGACTTACTGCTCATTACCTCTGCTTACCTTGGTTCTTACTCTGGGCAGTTGGGCACCCTTTCACAGTAAGGACAGGACTGCAGCTGCCCATTATTTTTATTTTCTAGGAAAGCTAATTGGGCCCATTGCATCCAAAATACTGGCTTGGATGGCTACGAAGGACCATCAGTCCTTGCTATACGATACAGATGCCGTGTTCTCTTGTTCCAGCCACAAATGTTTTGTAGTGCAAAATTCTAATATTTTAGCTATTTGGCAAACAAGAAAGGAGAGGGATTTTTTTAGCAGGACTGGAATGGATATTTTTCAGAAACAGGGATAAGGCTGATATAGGAAGAACCATGGAGTTTTGATATGGCCTAAGATCCATTCATTAACTTAACTGAAGTTCACCTCTAACTGCTTTTTCTCTAGAAAGAAGTCTTATTTGCTACAGGTGATCAAACCTGAGTATTTTGAAAATTCTGCTAATGTTTCTGCTTGTTCTTCATTATAGGTGCAACTTTTTATCTATCAGATATTTGCCAACTTAACTGAATGGCTGAATCATTGGCATTTGATTTGATAATGCACTATTTCACAGACCTTTTAAATCAGATGAGGGCTACATTGGATCTAAATGCCAGGTAACAAAAGAAACCACAATCCATGATCTCTGGACTTGAGAGCAGGAAATTATAGAAGAAGCTAGGGACTAGAAAAAGCTAGATGCAGATTAGGATTTTGATTTTATTTCATGGATTATAAAGTGAGCTACGGTGACTTTGTTCTCTTTTTCTCTTTGTATGATAAGGCCTGACTGAATTAATCCTCTTCCGAGTAATTCTTCAATTCTTCTTTCTTACTGAATGCTAGCTAAACATCTCCTGCCTAAGAAGCAAAAAAGAAAAGTTCTATCATAATTTTTTAACATTATTTGTATGTCGATGGTATCAGTCACACATGGAACCTTCAATGTGGTGAAAAACAGATACCCACTAAAGTGGTTAAAACTATCAATTTTTTAAAAAATTGACAGTTGCTTAAAAGTCAACTATCAAAACACAGAGCAGCATCATTAAAAGGCACAGTCTCTTCTAATGATCAAAGAGACTCAGAAGTTCATCTGAAAGATTTGAAGTTCTCAGGGTAAGAGTTGTTTACCAGTGAAACAAATTGCCTCAAGATTGACATGTTCCTCTTCACTGGAGGTCTCCATACTGAAGCTAGATAGTTAGTCCTCTGAAATGCTTTACTAGCTCTTGCATCAAGCAGGGAGTTGGACTATCTGACCTCTGAGGTCCCTCCCAACTCTATGAATCTAAGAGGCAGGAGCTAGCTTAGCTTATCCCAGCCTGCTGCCTTCCAGATGTGTTAGATTACTTCTCCCATAAAGTTGAGCAGCAATGGAATAAATGTTTTATTCATGCATGCCATGGAACCCAGCCTTTCTTGACATTTAAGTTCCTTCAGTGCAGACTTTTTAATACATTTTTAAACAGCCACAGCTGCTTGGCCTGTATCCTATCACCATCCTGTTGAAGAAATAGCTGTCTTCCTATTGGTAATTCATGATTTGGACAATTTTGAATCATAGCAATGTGCTTAGGCTGCTATAACTATTATCTTACTTCCTTTTCCTTTATGCTAACAACACTGCCTACAGAGCATTTCCTTTCATTTAAGTCTGGAAAAGGGGCATCATTAATTGGAGCAAACCCAGATTCTTTATAATTTCCCCAAAGACTTGGATGACATCCTCTGCTGGCATCTCTTAAACCTTGCTCCTTAAAATAGATCCAAGTCAGTCCACTGCCTTGTGAGGCATAAAGCAGAAAGGGCCTAGGTTACACTTCAGAAATGCAACAGTCCAAGAGTAAGACAGCTTATTTCACTCAACCCTGCCTGTCTTGTGATCTTTCAGTTACTATAAGGAAGTCTTGTGATATGGAGATGGAATCCATCTCACCCCACTTGTTTTGGGATGAGATGATGGTGTCTGCTGATATTAAAAAATTGTTCCTCAGGGTCCTTTTCAATTAGAACAGGAATCTGTGCTTTTAGACTTTATCTCCAGTTGCCCACCATGGTGGCTTTGGTAGATATACTGGGATGCAACACCCAGAATTTTCACAACATTCAAACATAGCCCAAACTTTTCTACCTGGTGACATCTAAATAAATTGTATTACAGGTAACACGGTGTTCAGCAATCTGACCTATGGCTGTGTGGCTAGAAATTATGAGGATTGTAGTCTAGCAGATTGTGAGGGTACCATGTTGGAGAACAGGCCTTTTCAATATCATCTGATTTAATTGGTGTTTTTAACTGTTTTAGGAGAGTTTATTTTAAAATGGTTTTTAAATTATTAGTTGCTATTAATACTGTGTAGGTAGCGAAGCATACTTTAAATAGCGTGCCATCAAGTCATTGTTGACTCCTAGCGACCACATGGATATATTTTCTGCATGATGATCTGTCCCTAACTGGTCTTTCAGGTCTTCCAAAGGTGTGCTCATCACCATTGTAACTGAGTCCATCCCCCTTGCTGCTGGTTGTCCTCTTCTTCTCTTTCTTTCCACCTTTCCCAGCATTAGAGCTTTATCCAGAGAGCTAGGTCTTCGCATAATGTGTCCGAAGTAGAACAATGTGAGCCTAAATGAAGCATATACAAAATGCCTCAATGATAAATGTATTATGGAGCAACAGTAGTTGCTTCTACACATGGTAACTATTCTCATATTTCCATTCCAGCCTATTATTTAAAATAAATGACTTAACTTTTGCAAACTTACAGGTCTCTAGTACCAATGACTAGTTTCTTTTATTAGATATACGCAGTAACATTTATTAAGTGAGTAGAACTAATCTGGTTTTTTTCTATGACATTAACTTTTTACATGGTCAGTGACCCTATGATCAATTTGAAAAGTCTTTCTGTTCAATTACTGAAATTTGATTTACTGCCAGTATTGTCACCTCCATGAGATAGATAACTACAACATTAAATCCTATACCTGACCCCGTTCATTTCTTCACGATTCAGATGCTGGAAATCCCACATTAAAATATAACTTATTCTTAAACTCTTGTAATACTAGTTGTACATGTATTTGGTCATGTAATGTAAAAAGAATTTATATTATTCAGAAGCAGAATTCCACTGAAAAGATTAAAAAACATCCATTGAAATTAAAATAACAAATATTTATTAATATTTATTAATATATTAATTTAATCATATTGCTTAATATAATTAATATTGTTTCATATAATATTAATATAATTTAAATGTGAATAAATATTAATATTGATCTTACAATAATCAATAACCTTTAGATCAGTTTATTTTATCCAGTAGAAGCTTCTAATCACAGAATGGCCTTCTCTTTGGCTCACAACAACACTCTCCCCTCAACTATGCTACAGGGAATGTGTAAGAAGATTCCTTCCCAAAATGTTTGTGCCCCTGAGTTGGTGGGCAGGTGGAAACCACCAAACACCTCTTCCTCTCCTCTTCATTTTATAGAGCCCTTGTTCTCTACTACTTGCCAGGTTACCAGGGTGCCCTGATCAGCTTTACATCTACCTACTAGTGTAATTTCTGATTCCAGCCACTAGATAACATACAATATTGCTAGGCTTGGCTCAGCTGCCTACAAAATCCACCAGGTCTGGATTGCCAGCTAGAGACAGTCAGCCTCAACACAGCTCCTGCCAAACTGTTATACTGTTATTAACCTCCCATTTTTCATTTATGTAGCTTTTGCTGCTTCAGGTTATTCTTTTAGTGTTTTAGATAGCATAGCACAGATTTAGGTTTATAGCAGACTTACATCTTTTATTTCTCCATCTTTTAACTCTGTAGTTACTATCGTTAACAGTTCTTAAACACAGGCTGACTTCTGTGCTGTAGTTGTGAATGTCATATCTTCTAAGTTTTTATGTTGGTCAAAAACTCAAATGAAATTGGATTGGATTCCAAGAATATTCATTTCTGTAGAGGACAGTTGTTGCTTTTATATCCTGCTTGCACACTTTCCAAGGTCTCTGATTGACACTGGGGTGCTGAAACTTGTCATTTGATCCATAGAGGTTTTTGCAAGATCTCATAACTTGTTTTTTTCATTATTATTTGCTTACAGTATGCATAAGAATCCCATTTTCATCCCCCTTCCTGAGCTATATATAATATTTGTAGATACATAAATACTGAAGATGTGCAAAGCCGACTGTTCCAGAAAGGAACCAGTCTGAGGAACTCTGTGGAAGCGCAAACTGCTTCCGGTTTGGAAAATTAAGTTATGGAAAACAGCTGGACCACCCTCTGAATGGCTGGATTAGTGTGGTCCAGAGAAGTAGTAGAGCGTTCTGGAGTTACCCAGAATGCTCCGTTCCCAGAGAGATAAGTTTAGCAGACCCTTAATGATGAACAGCATTTATACTTTTGATCAGCTTACAAATCAATAAAAAAAGGATCTCTGCCCACCAATTTACAGTCTGACAAGATGAAAAGAGATAAGGCAGCCCAAGAAGAAAAAAGGGAAGGGAAGGGAATATTCAGATATGCCAATTCTTCATGCTAATGCTGATACTGTAATGAGAAGGTGTAATGCAGCCAGAAGTTGTCAGAGGTCTTATGAGGACTAGCTGGACAGAAACAACTCAAAGAGAAGATGAAATCAAAATTGCTGTTTGTTCAGCTGAGTAGATGGAATAGCTCTAATTCCTGCTTTTCCCTCTAGTATAGCCTGATGGCATGCAATCCTGTGCACGTTGATTCTGGGGCGATTCTTTCTGGGTAAATATGGATAGGATTACATTGCAAGTTAGTAAGAATGGTGTTTGTGCAAAAGGAGTTCAAGGGCAAGCTGCAAGCTATGACACTCTGGATGAAATATCACATCACAGAAAGGGTGTATGTGTGCAGAAGGCTGTGATTGTGTGGTTACTTTGTTTTTCCAATAGCTTTTTATTGACTCCAGAAGTCATTTGTGGTAATTTGCGAATTCCTGGAAAGTGGACCAATCCCAAGATATGACCTTATATTTTAAAGTTATTTTTGTGAAATTAATTCTTCAATGCTAACACACCAAGTAAAAGTATTTTGATACTGGAACAGAATTTTAATGTTGTTTTCCGTAATTCTTAAATTCCGAGAAAGAGCTCCTGCCAGACATGGCTGGAAATTACAATCCCAAACCACCTGGCTAAGAAAGGCTATTGCAGATCTACACCTTCTTGAGCAGAAAGAATCTCATATACGGAAGGAGTTCTCTCACATGGTTACAGAAATCTCTATTCATGGCTATGCTAGGCAGTCACCTAGATTTGTACATAAGTAGCTAATAGATGCCTATTCTCAAAGAAACCTAATTCCAGTTCGCCATAAATAGCAGGCATTCTGTGCACCTAAAAGACTTCTCCCAACACTTCCAACCTATACATTAAGGTTAGCTAAGGAAGCCCTGTTCATGGTCTGGAAAGGAGTGAGACCTCCTCAGTGGTATCCCTCTTCGCAGCTTGCTCTTCGCAGGGAGCCTGTCTCCCTGCTGTCCTGTTTCAAAGAATTGAAACTCTACTGACGTGGACATTTGAAAGGTAAGAACTACCCTAGAATCAGTTTGCCTCTTATTATGAATTTTGTTTTGATTGTTTTATGTTCTGCTTTATAGGAACCTATAAAGCCTTATACTGTTCTTTATCCCTTTGCCTTTATTAAGGATTGGTTTATATCGTGCGTTGGGCTCCTTCAGGAGAAAGAGGAGCATGCTACTAATAATAGTAAATATTAATGATAATTTCAGTATTTACCTTTCCCCGCCTGGCATACATAATGCTCTCTAGCAGCTAGTCTTCATTATGATATTAAAAATCATTCTGCAATAGCTTCTCTGATTTCACAACAGAATGTAAACAATGTAATGTTTTATACATTGGCAGGGTTCACATAAGAAACTTAACTCAGTCCAAGGTGACCTGAGTGTGTTGTGCAAACATTGAAGTCTAGTCTTCTTTTAGACTGGCTCTGTATACCACAGTGCCATTGTGGGGTTGTTGGGCAGATATCAAAACATGTCTATACAAAATTGGCTTTGAGTGAGTTAAGAAAGGCAGGAACATTGATCTATATTCTCCTTCTCTGCCCTCTTTATAAATATGTCCATTCAACATTGATTATTCCTATTTTGAGAATTAAGGCAGGCAGCATTTTTGCATTTTTATCTTTCACATTTCTGAAAAGTAGCTAAATTTTCATGCATAATATGAGTCAAAGATGTTGACTCAGCTAATGTTCAAGAAAAGGTGGTATACTAGCAGGATTTTAGACTTAAAGCTTTCCTGGGATATATGATTTACGTAATTATAAAAGTCTGTCTTGTGGATTTGGATTAACTTTTACTTTTGTGCTTTTATTTTTATTTTGGACCCTAATAACATTACTTACTTACCAACACTTAGTCAACAGTGAGGTAAAAAAAGGGGTTTGTTTTAAATCAAAGCAGCCCTGGAGTTATATTGGATTAGCCTATTCTCTCCCAGTCGTCCAAATACCAAAAGTCACTCAACTGTAATGAAGCCTTGCTAGCATTCTCCCGATGCAAAAGTTTATGGGATAAAAGATAGAATTACTGGAAGTGGGAGAAGGATTCTTTATTGCCCCAAATTATGGTTCTTGACCAGCTACTATCACTGCATGCCACAACCTCCAATAAACAGATATGACTACATTAGTGTCCGATTGGGTTAAGCAGGCTCTTTGAGCGAGACCATATGCAGAATGGTTAGGAAGCTTAAAATATTTTCAGAAATAGTAAAGGTCCATCACATATTTTTACTGAGCTATAGAGAGATGGTTTTACTGGCCAAAGTTTAAGAAAGTAATGCTTTTCAGAGAGTACAGATTTATCAGATCTGCATGGTTCACAACATAGGGATATTTATTTTTATTTATTGATTGATTTGATTTGATTTGATTTGTAAAACTGCCCCTCTCAAACCAGTGACTCTGGATGGCAAATAATCATAAAAACAATTAAAACAGTTAAAATGATACAAAAAAATTAAATACAAATAGCAGCCAAGAGATATTAGAATCCATCAGTGTCAACATAGCCAGGAAACTGGACCCTTCACACACTCGGGACCCCGGGCCAGGGACATAGCCAGGTCTTCAAGGCCTTCCGAAAGGCCAACAGGGTCGCAGCCATCCTAATCTCAGGACGGAGGGTATTCCAGAGGGCAGGTGTTATGGCAGAAAAGATCCCCACCAGCTGACATTCCTTGGCTGATGGGACCCATAACATGCCCAACCTGCCGGACTGGACTGGACAGGTAGAAACAAGTGGGAGAAGACAGTCCCTCAGGTAACCCAGTCCCAAGTCATGAAGGGCTTTGAAGGTGACAACCAGCACCTCGAATTGCACCTGGAAACACATTGGCAACCAATGCAGCCCCTGAAGCAGTGGTGTTACATGTGACGAATAGCCGACACCTTTTACAACCCATGCAGCTGCGTTCTCTACCAGCTGAAGCATCTGAATGCTCTTCAAGGGCAGCCCCATGTAGAGCGTGTTGCAGTAGTCCAAACAGGAGGTCACAAGGGTATGAGTGACAGTGAGCAAAGCCTCCCAGTCCAGGAATGTGTGCAACTGGCACACAACCTGAAGGTATGCAAAGGCCCTCTTAGCCAGAGCTACCACCTGCTCTTCCAGCAGGAGCTGTGAGTCCAAGAGGACCCTCAGATTGTGCACCAGGTCCGTCTGAGGCAGTGCCAGCCCATCCAGGAAAAACCTTGGCACCAGAAGGCCCAAGCACCCAAAACCACTCAGTCTTTGAGCTGTTCTTGCTGCCAGATACTCCTGATGGTCCTTTTCATTCTTGTAATTAAATTTGGAGGTTATATCTTCCTGGCTAGCAGTTGAATGGCATTCAAAATGGTCTTTCTTCTGCACCCCTCCATTTCAAACTATTTGTATACTGACACCATGGGTGGAAGGTTAATCTACAGCAGAGGAGAGAAAGACAATATACTGGGTTGTTTCTGTGTTCCCAGAACTCTGCCTTATAGAGTGTGTTGCAGGCCATCTGTAATTGTCACTGAGTGTAGTTACCCAGCCTCCAGTATGGAAATCATCCCAGTGTGATGGCAAAGGTATTCAGTGTCGGTCAGATCTTCATGCTGTAAATGTGCCATAAATCTCTCCATATGTACCTGTGTATATTTACACATACATACAAGATATCTGTTACCACCACTGGAAGAAGCATTTCAGTAAAAGCATATTAGTAGGCCATATTTCAAGATCAGTACAGATATATTGATGTTGAGTGTAAATGCTGCAAGCTAATTCCTTTTACATTTTTTACAGGGTAGGGGGAGGTTATGCCCCCTTCAGGGGGATTGCGGTTTTGGATGGCATTTGCATTCTGTTTGTACAAAGAGGCCTGAGGTTATTCTGTTTACCTTTTCATCTGCTGTTTGTGAAATGTTAGGATTCTTTTACAGGTTTTTTTTAAAGGTTTTTTTATCCTGCCTTTATTATTTTTGTGAATAACTCAAGGCAGCGAACATACCTAATGCACCTTCGTCCTCCTTTTTTTCCCACAACAACCTTGTGAGGTGAGTTGGACTGAGAGTGAGGGACTGGCCCAAGGTCACCCAGCCATCTTTCATGTCTAAGACGGCACTAGAACTCACAGTCTCCTGCTTTCTAGCCTGGTGCCTTAACTGTTAGACCAAACTTTCTTTAAAATATCCTTATTTGGCTGCAGCGTTATGGTTCTTTTGCAAAAAATCTTTGCAAAATTCCAATCCTAGATATACAGTTCTGTGAAAAGTAATTGTTCCCTTTTGGATTGTCTGAATTTTTGCATACCTTTGTCAAAAAGAGCTTCTTACAGGTCCTACTGACATATAAAGAGAATCTGAGTAAACAAATAACACCGAAGTTTTGTGCCTATTTTGTCTATTTCATAAATAAAGTTATGATGAAAGACTGAGAGAATTAGTAAAGGATGCAAAGGTAATGAGAGGTTCTGAATGTGGGACAGACCATTTTTTGATAGTGTCAGGAGTGGATCTTGGGGAAAATAGACATATAAGGAAAGAAGTTAAACTAGAGTGAAAATAAAATGACTGCAAGAAGAGAAGGTATGAATCATATATAAAAATATTAAGAGGTAGATTAATCTCTCAACAGAATAAATGGAAGGTAGATATAAGAAAAGAAGATGTAGAAGATTATTGGAACAGAATGAAAAAGAATTACAGAGTGCAGCAGATGTGTGTGACATTACACTAGTAGGAAATATGCAAAAGGAAGTCTGATAGAATATAAAGTAAAAAAGAAGGTTTTGGATGAGAAAAAAATGCATAGAAGAAAATGATTAGTGCAAAACATAACAATGACAAATATATTACTGTATTAGATTTATATCATGATTTTCCTATAATGTAGATCTACAGAAAAAAGAATAGTCCCAAAAAATGTAGTCAAAAAAGAGCAAGGATTGGTTAAGATTAAAGGATGCACAAAAAATGTAGAGTGTTTTTTGATATAAATAAAAGGTTGTTTTGGATGTAAGGGAAGAGGGCTAAACAAGAAGCCTCCAGTGGAGTGAATGGAATTAAAAATAAAAGTGATGCAATGATTTGGGATGAATCTAAAGCAAGAAAATGCTGGAAGGAGTATTTTAGAACTATGTAAGAATCATAGTTGTATGCCAAAGGGCAAAATTAAAGTGAACACCGTAAGTATTAGTGTCCAAGAAAACATAGATGAAAAAGAAGCAAATGCTTTGAAATGTTGAAAAATGGTGAGGCTGCAAGTGTAGATTGTCTAACTGGAGAAATGTTAAAATATGGAAATGATTTGCTTAAGGAGTGGCTGTGAAAGCTGCCTGAGGATTGGAAGAATGCCATTTTTGTTCCCTGTACAAAAAAAGAAGAAAGAACAAGCGCAAAAAAAAGTACGGGGGAATTTGCTTATTAAGTGCATCTAGGAAGATGATTGGCAGAATTTTGATTGGAAGGGTACAAGAGGTGAAAAAGAATAACAGTTGGGAAGTTCATTGCACCTTTATGCCAGATGAAAAGGCGGGGGGGGGGCATATGCAGACCAGATTTTTGCTCTTCAGTAGCTCATAGAAAAACATATGAGGAAGAAAGTTTATTTGTGGATATTTGTCAATTTGAAGAAAGTAGATGACGAAGGGAATAGGCTTGAATTATGGAATATTGGTACAAGTATGGAGTTGAAGGTTAGTTGCTGAGTGCAATAAGAGTGATATATGATGTAAGTAAAGCATGCATATCCATAAATGGAATGTTGAGCAAATGGTTCAACGTTGTGCAGAAACTAAGACAAAGGTGTACAATATCCCCTTGGTTATTTGATATCTTTGTGGATAAATGCATAAGAAATGCTTATGGTGATGATAGAAGTGTATTGATTGGAGGCTTGTGTGCAGGTGATGCTGAGAAAGTTGTCACTAGATAGAGTTGAGTTTACACAACACAAGACAATATATGAAGCAGTGTGTGGATGTGATGAAAGCAGAGATGTGATGTGGTGGAAGCAGATGGTTTGCAAGATAGAAGAGTTATGGCAAGGTGGAGTAAGAGATGTTGGTGTAAACTATGTTTAGCTATGCATTTCCTTTTCT
Source organism: Liasis olivaceus (assembly GCA_030867105.1). Lineage (NCBI taxonomy): Eukaryota > Metazoa > Chordata > Lepidosauria > Squamata > Pythonidae > Liasis > Liasis olivaceus. The sequence goes on from CM061351.1 coordinate 17,850,481, forward strand.
CATTTCATGCTTTTAATTTTTTTTAGCTTGTTATTCCTTACTCCCGTTTTGTACTTTGCACAATATCGCTTTCTGCAAAAGGGAATTGTGTGAGGAAAACATTTATATGCGTGTAATATGAACCATTTGGAAGACATTGAGTTGAATAAACTGGTTGTAGATAAATTTGAGCAGTATAATTTTTTCCCAGGACCCTTCTGCAGATTATTTTCAGCCACATATAACTAGACTCAAATACATTTCAGGCTTTCAAGTCCTATTTCCCCTTCTGCCTTCTTACTGAGGATTATTCTAAACTACAGTGTGGCTCCAGGTTGGCTTATAAAGCACGAGATGTGCATAACGACTTGTGCTCTGCTACTCCTGTCTGGTGAGCCACTGGGGGGTTCATCCCCATTCCAGTCACATAGCACAAATCCTCTCCCAGTTGCTGTAAACCATAGAAGGTTATTGCGGGAGAGAGACTGTGGCAGTTGCTCAGTTCAAATGTCACTGCAGTGAATAAATCTTTGCAACTGCATCTTCCTTGAGAAATGGTTGTCCAGCTTTTTCTCAAACATCTCATTGAGCTAGAGCCCGTCTTCCTTTGTTGCTTACAGCTCCTACGGTTAAGAAGTTTTGCCTAATGTGTAGCTGAAATCTGTGTCTCTGCTTTTTCCATATCTTGGTTCTATTTCTGCTGTTTAAAATAAAAGAGAATGTCTCCTCCATTCTTTGGGAAAACAGGGAAATAGCCTGTTAAATATTCAAAGATACTTTCCACTTTTCCAGACTCCTTACCATCCTCTTCTGACATTGACAGTCTTAAAGGATAAATAGTCAGCATAGACAGTGTGAATATAAATATGTTTTTTTTTCTTGAAGAGAAACTGGTGGCTCCACAATTGCTGATGTTTGAAGATGCTATGCACTTCAGAAAATATGATCCAGAAAACCCAGGCTTTCAATTTCCCCATGGGCCATCTTACCTGCTTGGTAGAACAAAACTGTTTAAAAACCATTTAGCTATAGATAATCTAAACGTTGAGGCAATAAAAACATCAATAACACAAACAAGATTGTAATGCACCCTGCTGATTAATTGCTTGATTAAGTAAAGTGTCTAGGAACAATAAGTCCAGCATGTTATAGCTCAAAGAAAAGATTAAACAATTTTAGAGTTCTATTAAAATTAGGATTCTGCTGGGCATCCTGAGAACTGCTGTTTCATTGTTGTGCTGTTGCTTTTCCACCAAATACTTTGCAAATTAAAAAAAGAGCTGTATCCTTTGCAAACACCAATTAATCATGGCATATTGTCCATTCTATTGGATTTTTTTTTAGGAACTAGTACAAGGAAAAGAGATTTCCTGCTCTAAGTATTATGAGTATACATGTTCCATGTTCGTATATATATCCGGAATTTGAGGTAAATTCTTCCGAACATGTTAAAAATAGAAAAAGGTGTGTACACACTTATATCAATACTTCTGAGGCTCTTGAGAACATTAAATATACTTCTAAGTTTTCCACAAGAGCAACCAAGAGATTGGGCATATTGCTGAAAGAAATATGAGTCACCATCTGTCTGGAGAATATCCTATGATCACTCTTTTTAAAATAAGCCTAGACTTATTTAAACAATGCCATGGTTGGCAATGAAGATGACTAACCTTCTCATAAAAAGTGAGTATTTGGAGAATGGGAGATGTGTACTAAATAGCGCAGATAATCCCAGAGTTTCAGGTCACAGCCTGGAGATTCCTCCACTATGTATTTTAATTTGGCCTCAAACACAGCATGTATTCATTTTTCCCTTTTGGTGTGCTGTCTACATTATGTAGGCTTCAAGAGGGCCACAGACCTTTAAAGGGATGGCAGGGGTTACAGGTTTGGAAGAAATTAACATAACTCTACCATTTTTCAATTTAGGGACCAAGCTTGGGAATGAATTGCTGTTGGCAACCGGCAACCTTATCTAGAGTTAAAATGCTTTTCTTTGCCACCAAGAAAAAAATCATGGAAGAAAATACAGAAGGCATATGATCAATAAAAAAAATTGCATGATTTTGATTTCCCAGTCCCACTCATCATACCAAAAAGACCTTAGAAGACTATTAGTAAGACTATTTGTTTAAAGTATTTTTCATTCTGCTACACTCAAAGAAGTGTACAACATCTTTTTTACTCTAGTTCTAGCCAAATGTATCAGATTTTAATGTCCAAAGCTCCAGTCAACATGGTTACATAGCTTGAGGGATTATGGGAGTTGAAGTACAATACATCTGGAGGGCAAAGTTTGGGAAAAACTGGCATGCAAAATAAAATGCAGTAAAGCGCTATCAAATTTAAAACAGGTATAAAGTTCCATGCTTATTTTTTTACATGTACAAACAATCTACATTTTTTTGTGCACTTCACTTACGTGAATGTTTGTAGTATTTTTTGATCAGGGAATCAAACTGCAAAATTTGGAGGTGTGCAGAAATGAAAATAGGATTTCAAGCCAGTCTATATATTAGTTTAGGAAGTGAAAATTAGGTCAGTTTATATTAAAATGTGAACTGATTGAATTTTGCTTTCCAACTCTGCGGGTGCCTTCAGGATAGCAGAAACACTGAATGAAATAAGATGATTAAAAGACAAATTCTTCAAATACCCTGAAACCACTAATATTTTTAAAAATTCTCTTATGCTTTTTCTATGAACACTAATCAGCTGTTTTGCTTGGTTTTGTTCCTGGTTGAAAGAAAGAAAGAGAAAGAAACAGGTGCCAAGCCCTGAGCTAATAGCCAAAGGACATTCAGTAAATGTCCTTACTCTTTCAGTAAAAAGCCCATCGCAGTTTAATGAGGTAAAGGGATAGAAATTTATTGCTGTTGGTTTGTGTCATGATAAGGTAGCTTTTGTTCTGCCAGAACACTTTAAAAAGAGAGAATTTTCTCCTCCGCTACCCCAAACCAACAGATGTGTGCTGCGTTTTGCAACGTTGTCATCAGGAATTCTGGTTACAAGGGCGCCTTTCTTTTCTTGAGATCACCCACATGTAGCTTGATGGATTCAAGATCCCTCCTGTCTCCAGGAAAGAAAAGAAAGAAAAAGAAGATCATAGCTGCCCCACCCAATTCAGTAGAGATGATCTAATACTGAAAGAATTGGCAACTTAAATGTTGCTATAGAAACTCTGACCAAGGGGTTACAGAATCTTAATTTGCAGATAAAAGAGGAAAGCCACACTGGTCTGTGAGGACCAGTTGAGCAACACCAGTGACATTTTGGAAGGATCCTGATTGTTCAGCTGTGGATTTTGGAATATTTTGCAGCATTTTTCTCTATTCAAAAGATCATACAGGGAAAAGTAAATCTAAACTAAGCCAAGAAAGGAAAATCTAGCATGTGCAATTCTACATGTGGAATTCTTTCATGGGAACAAGAACCTTTACACTATCAATGTTCCTGTTGATGCAGGGGCCTTTTGATATCGACATCATTGATGGAGGGTGGGCAGAGGCTACTTATTGCTGTCCGGTCCATGCAATAATGTTCAGATAAGAATGCCTGACAAGGGCCTACGCAACATCCAAATTTAAGAACTAAAGCACAAGTAATTGGAGAGAGATCCCAAACCAAAGAAAGGTAGATAAACGGCAGAATAGCCAATCTTCCTAGCAGCAGTTAAAAGTCTTAAACTATAATTTAATGGCTGCATATTTGGAACTAAAACCAAACAGTTCAGAAGGCTTCTTTATATAATCCCAGCTGGTCTTTATAGTTGGATATTTTACTAGTTTCAAGGAGACGTGTTGAAGGATGTGGTGGTTGTTGGGGACATGCAGCTTTTTGGGTTTGAACTCCAAAAGGTGCTTTGAGATGCATCGTGGAGCCCCCTTGTGCTCCTGTAGAAAAGACAAGATATAAATCTGAAAAATAAAACTTTCAGAATTATTAGCCAGCAGTGACAGAAGGCTAGGAACTCTTAGTCTCACACACCTGAAGGGCACTAAGTTGAGGGTTGCTACCTGACAACATTTCTAAAATGTCTTCAGGATTTCCAACTTTGGCCAGGCACAGGAAACCTGGTGGTTTTCAGATTTTTTAATGGCAACACACCCAAGGTCTTGCCATTTGACACAGTGGTTGATTTGATGGGGATTACAGTTCAAGTAGGCCACCAGGTTGCCTGTTCTTGTGTCTAGACCAGTCAGAGATTATACAAGCCCAGGTTGCTAAAAGAAAAAGAAAACCAAAGCCTTTGATCTCTCTTTCTCCTCTGTTCCTTTGCCCAAGTTCTACTTGTCATTAAGGTCAGACTTAATCTCTTTGCAATTATGTTCTCTGCTGCTTCTCTGAAGTTTTCAGTATGGACCAACAGATGCTTGTTGATGGTAATGTCTTTGATTTGTAATGGAGAGTTATGATGCATCCAGAATCCAAACACTGTTAAGTGTCTTGAAAGTTGCCCAGAAAACTCTAAGCAACACTTAATGAGAAACAGGAACATAGTGGGCTGAAGTAGAGGTAACATCAGTGATACAAACTGCTTACTCAACTTCTGCTTGAAGGGAAAACATATGAATGACCTGTCCAGCAATTTGGAAAAAGTTGCATGATTATTTTACCATGTAAAACATAATGGAATAACATCTCTTTTGTTCTTCATTAAGCATTAAGAGTTTTCTGGGGAAGGAAAGGGCAATGAAGTCTGAAGAGAAATGAGAAAATCAACAAGGCTTGAGGGATTTAAGGAAGTTCTCTAAATCACTTTTCTATGGTACAAATATGTAATCCATTTAAGCAGGTTATATTTTTCTGGGCACCAAGAGCAAAGCATCAAAATCTGCAAGATGGCAGGTGCATTGTCACAATCAAAGCCCTGCCTGTTTTGTACATCCATGGGACATTGTTGCATGTATAAAAGAGGCAGGGCTTCAGTTGCAATGACAAGCCCACCATCTTGCAGTTTTTGACCACCACCCACAGTTGTCACTGGATTTTATCACATTGAGTGAATACAATTTGCATTAATGGTTTTATTTTGGAATGTGGTTTGTCAGTGATTTTCATAAAATTTAGCTTTGATTTTTCTGAAAGAAGAAAAAAATGAATTGCAGATTTGGGGATTAAAAAAGAGATAAAGAGGTTGAGAAAAGTTTAAGATAATTACTTGATAGAAATAAGGGCGGAAGACATAATTGTATGTTTTCTTTTTTTCAATTTCTCTCTTGTACTTCTATTTCTTATTCTTTTTGTTCTTGTTTGTTCTATACATTTTATTACACTGAAAAATTCGTGTGTGTGTGTGTGTGTAAATAATAGCTTTGATTTTTGTTTTACAGAATCATAGTCTTTTACAACCCCTTGATTTCATTGGGAGGGAATTCCCATTTGTGCCATCCTTGATTGACTGAACTATGCTACCTGAATTCTGTGGGGCTTACTTTAGAGTGGACCTGTACAGGACTACTGTTATTCTTCTATTCAGTTATAATTCTTCCTTCGTTTGCATAGGTTCAAATCTACTGAGGAATGAAAATTGGATGAAAAAATTCTCCTCCTGATTTTAAATATTTTCCATAGAAATGGTTCACTTGGATCTATCAGTAAAAACTTTGATGGGTTCTAGATTACAGCCAATATATTAAAGTTATTGAAAGCTAAGTATGATAAAACATAAAAATATACATTTTTCAAAGCCATAAAAGGGAGAGGAAAATAATTGGTAAAGTTGTCAATGCAAACTAAGAAACGACAAGATGTTTCTACTATCACAAGTCTTCTTTCCTCATACTGATAATGTAAGTAAAATACTACATAAATAATGTCTATTTTTGCAGAATGATCAGTCTACGCAAGATACTCAGATCATAGGAGGAGATGACTTTTCAAAACTGGCTGGAAAGGTTTGTACATGTTTAAATAAAAATACCTTAGAAATACCTCAGAAATGTAAGGCTGCCTTTGCTCTTAAAGTAGAGTTTAAAAATGCTTGTTTGACAATGAAAATAAACATTGAATATAGGAATGTATAAAGGATTATTTGTAAGTACAGGTGGTCCTTATTCAGTGACCACTTGTTCAGTGACCATTCAAAGTTATGACGGCGCTGAATGAGGAGACTTATGGCTGGTCCTCATAGTTGCGGCCATTGCAGCGTCCCCACAGTCACGTGATCATGATTCAGGTGCTTGGCAACCAGCATACATTTACAACGGTCACAGCATCCTGCAGTCACAGGATCACCATTTGCAACCTTCACTGCCTGCTTCCAACAAGCAAAGTCAATGGGGAAGCTGGCAGGAAGTTACAAATGGTGATCACATGGCATCGTGCTTAACTACCATGTGGGATTTGCTTAATGACCACAGCTGGAACTGCCATTGTAAGTCAGTGCGGTCACATGACATCATGCTTTACGTCCACATCGCTTAGCAGTGGAGTTGCTGGTCCCAATTACCATCGTTAAGCAAAGACTATCTGTATAAATTAGCAATAGTTGATAAGGTGTGTAGTGCTCTAGGTCAAGCATCCTTTTATGACCTGGGACCCTTCAGATGCTTGCAACCTCCATCGTTCCCATAGCACACCCACCATGAATCCAGCTAAAAAGGTAATCATGCATGTGGTTGCATTTGAATGCCATGATAAATCATATTTTATGTTATTTTTTCCTAAATCCTCCAGATGTGTTCAACTCAGTTCCCATAATTACCTTTGTTCTGCTGGCAGGGAATTGCTGGAAGGGCTCTATGTTTAGGAAGGCTGGCTTCTCATGATGGGTACAAGCCTATGTAACTTGACTTAGGCATGCACATTTCCCTACCAACCCAGCACAACTTAACCACTGTTTATGATGCCATTCAGAGCCTAAAGTATGATTAACATTAACTGTACTTTATTTGAAAGAAGTCAGCTTCATACCTCATGGGCCTGGCTTGTTTCAAACAATATTAAATACAATTTGTCATATTTCAACAATATGATTAGTTACAGTTTATCAGAAATGGAAACAGTTGTTAGAACGTGATGGAAGAAGGATGCATGCAAGCCTAGGACTTGTGCAACTTGTTTCTGTAATTATGAACAATAACTTATTGTGATGTCTGAAAGCAACTATTGTCTGTCTGGCTTCACAATGTATCGTTACATTGGTCTAGTTCTACATTTACACATCTTGCCAATTGATTATTTGTTGAACAAGTTAGCAACAAGCAAAGACACTTGCTGGGTTGATACGTCGTGCTAAGCTACGGTGGCGTCCAAGTTGTTGGATGAATGGGGTATGCCTATACAGCAGCCTTTGTAATTTCTAAACTCTGATTTATAGCTTAGGGCTGTGTGTCAACCAGCTCAGGCTTGCAGACAAAGTAGCCATGGTTTTTGTGGCCTTATCCAGTTTGTTTTCTGTTTTCTCTTGCCTGGTGCAGCTGTGGATTGGTTAGGGGCTTCAACAAATTCAACAAAAATTATGAATAAGCCAGGCAAGAACAAGAAGACCGTATATAGGTCATGTTTAATTCCATTCCATTCATTCATTAAATCAACAACCTATGGTTACTAGAACAAATCACAGTTTATTCAGTGAGCCTCTCCTGTTTTTCATGCTAAACCAAATATAAAATACTATATAAAATACTGCTCCTGGTTTCTAGAGTCATCAAAACAGCCAGTAAACTACAGAACTTCTTAATGGTTTCAGTTATTTGTTCTAAATATTCCATTCCTAGCATGTGAAACCTGGAGAATAAGATGGGTTTCTCTTCCCACTATATTTGAACATACTGATTTTGGGGGGGGGGGGTGAGATGGAAACTTTGTTCAAGTCCAAGACTGGGATGTGCAGATGACACATGTGTGATGATGCAAGTATGTAATCACACATATGTGAAGATGCCATCATGTACCATGTTATTTTGGCATCATTGTGTTACAGATGTGCTTCCTGGCTGAGCCATACCAAAAACAAAAAAAAAAGACTTATTGCATTGGGTTCATAACATTGGGATCATAACAGCAAGCCTCAGGATAAATTTGGGCAGGGTAATAGTAAAACTAATTTACCCTGAATGAACAATTATTCTGTGTTAATAATATGATTGTTAACTAGTTAAATATTGTAATTCATTATAATTTCTTTTAATCAAATAATTGGTTTTATTTTATTACATTTTCCTTTTACCAAAATCTCACTCAGACTTTCAATTACTGAAGGAAATATGAGATGAATTTATAATTTATTCAGCAAAGCTGCCACTCACAATTATATGTAAGAGAAAAGCCTACATATAAATTTTTTTATCATTCTCTATTATGCTAACAGATCCAAATCAATTTTTTAAAGTGCCTTAGTCGTTTGATTATGTATTCCTTCAGCTGACTGTTCAAGAAGAAAATTTATCTAATTGAAATGTTCTGTTTGGCTTTAAAAAAAGTGATAAAGTTGACATTGATTAGTGCCCAATCCTATGAATTCAAAATTTGTTGAATTCAGTGATCATTATTTTCAGACAAGTGTTTAAAGGATTGCAGTCTTGCAACAAGTACAGTTGGAGCCGACCTATCACATTTTGTACAACGGGGTTGGCTACAGATAAATACATAAGATTGCTACCTTTATCAGTTTAACTGATTTAAGAGTGAGCCTAAACATATTTCTTCCCATTGTGCTTAATGGTGCTTACTCCCATGTAAGGACTTCATCCTAAAACCTATAAACCTGTATAAGTCATTAATTTACTCATCTAAAATGTTGATGGATAAATTCAGGATTGATTAGAGGAAAGGATTTGTGCATATATTGTCTGATACTTTAATTCTAGAATCAGGATTGCAGCTTCTAAGGGTGCTTAGTATGATGGTGCTTTCATATGAAGCCCATGGTTCACCCATTGTCAGAAGTGATGGAAGTAATGACTAAGACTAAGGCCTTTTGGGTATGGATGGTTTAGTTAAGAAATGACTGTCTTAACTGTCTTTCACTCTTTTGCCTAATTCTTACTGTAGAATTGCAGGGAAAGATTCTTGCAAAACGAGAGTTAAGTCCTGAAATGTTCTCCTTGGATTGGGATGAGGAACTGGCCTTTGTGAGATAGCATATGAAATCTAATCACCCTGTCCTTTTAAGGCTACTGAAATAGGCTGTGTGGAATTGCACTACATTAACTCAAAGCTATAGAAGACATTTTTATGACAATATAGTCTTGTTTGCTCAGAAACAGCAGGAGAAGCAAAAGTTCATGTTCAACCAGCTCAGGAAGCTTCCTTGTTCAAAACCCAGTATGTATACATGGAATTCATTCATGCAGTGTTGTGTAAACCTGATTCACATTAAGCTATGGTGAAATAAGCCATGGCTTATTCAGTATACCACAGTTAGCTGGATTTGCATAACACACTAAGCCAGGCTGAAAAATTATATTATGGCTTAGTGCAATGTGTAAACCAGTCCACATATCTTGCTAGAGAGAACCTGTAGTTCAATGGAAGGGATATATGCTTTACCTTCATAAGATCCCAGATTCAGTCTCTAGAATCTCTAACCAGAAGGACTGTAGGAGACTAGACAAGAAAAACTCTGAGTACCTGAAGAACCACTGCTCACCAGAGATGACAGTACTGATCTAATAATGAGACTCCTCAGGTACATCTGTAGGACACACTAAATCACAAACTGGTCAGCCAGAGTTTGCTGTGTTGTACAACCTTAACCCATGTGATTGGCTTGGTTGGATTGACTAAGCCTAACCATGGTTGCCATAGTTAAGTGCACCCAACAAATACAGGTAATGCTTCTGAAGTTTGTTAGAAATTATGACGATGCTGACAGATGGTGCCTAGCTGTACTAGGACTGTTAAAGAATTCCTTGGGTCCATTTTCAAAGGGGGACAATTTGTTGCCGGAAATATATCTGCACTCCTGATTTTGCTGATGCCCATAAAGCAATGAAGTGTGATCAGGTGCATGGGAAGTTGCATGAGAAAGATGATTGCTTCCAAAGACCCCATTTTGAACACACTCATGATGGTTGGAGCAGCAACAAGGGTTTCTAGCCATTGGAAATATTTATTTCATCATGGGAAAAAATGAAGGCCTGGGTAACTTTAAAAGCCATCCTTGGTTCATCTTGTAACTTTGTAAGCTGCACGTTAATGCAGTTGTTTTTTTTTGCAAAATCACAAAAGAAGATGACATGGGATAGAACAGACATAGTAAAGGAATGAATATTTCACTATCCAACCATTCAGGTACATTTATTCATTCATTTGTCAAGGGTGAATTAGCACTTTACCACTAATCTGTTATGGCTTCTGCTTTCCTTTCTAACAATATTACACATTCCTCACAAAGGTTATATAAGTGAACCAGTAAATATTATCTGTGTTAAACATACAGCAACCTTATCTGTCAAAAACAAAATGGCTCATAAACAGTACGTATTTTATTTTCATCCTTGCTTACAGATGATCCAAATCAAACTAGTTAACAAGATTAGATAACACCTAGACATTTTTCAGTCTTTTTTATTTCATTTTGCAAAAAGAGGCTTAAATGCCATCTTTTGGGTTATATTAAGAAGAGAAACTAAATATTAATTGCCTAATTTACCTCTCCTTATTCTTGAATAGCTAATTTGAGAGTCTGTGCGGGGATTGCTGATGATCAGGGGCCCGTCTTTAGTTGCCACAAATTGGTGTGCAGGATTCAGATCCAAAGCAGATGAGAGTGATTTGGAAACTAAATGCTGCATGCCTTTTCTTAGATAAATACTTACTACAGAGCCAACTCTTTTGGGAAGAGGACTGTAAAAACATGTCATTTTTGGAGTGTGCTGAAAAAGATCCCTTAGTGTGAGTCCCATGAGTTTGCCAACTGCCTTCATGAAACAGCAGGACACTTAATGGTTGAAGAAATGGACAGGGAAGATTGGACTACTTGTCCAAATGGAGAGTCAAACTTCCATTACATTACTGGTATGTTTCATCTGCCATCAGAAAAGTATAACCTAGAACATTTGGCCCTTGACTCCTCCTTCTGCAGCCCCTGGAGGCCCCTCCAGCCGATGGAGGCCCCTCCAGCCAAAAAGAAATCCTGAGTAGGCTTAATATTATTTTTAGAAATTCCTCTTTAAAAATAGAAAATCTGACCTTGCCATTGTATGTGGCACAATCCCAACCATTTTGGGTCATTTCCTCTCCCACTGTGATTCTCATCCCTCCCCAAAATCTGGAAGCCCCAGTTAAAGTTACCCATCCCTGATCTACTCTCTTTAGCACAGGTCTCCTTTCTTTATCCAAAGCATTCATGAAGGCAGGAAGTGCAAATTTGCTTGGGAAATGAGTTAAATTCTTTCCCATTCCTCCTCTGCTATTTTCATTCAAAAATTCTCCTGAAGACATTATTTCATTGGCTCAAGCCCCACAGCTGACTTTGTGTGAAGAAAAAAACATGTTCCATGTCAAGCACAGTAATTGAAACATTCTGCCAAAATACTTTGAACTTTATAAGTTTTACTCCATTTCCTTCTCAGTTTGCCTCATAAAGGCAAAGAGAATTGGACTTTAGTGACAGTTTTGAGTTAGAATGGGAATCCTGCATCTTGGGGTCCCCATGGGGACATCAGTCTTATTTTATATGACACTAATTTCATGAGACTCACAACAACAGGGTAGCTTAAACAGAGATGCAGAGGAGAGACTAGAGATGCATAAAGTGCTAAACAACCCAGTAGTGCTGCAAACTATGTACTTGACAGACTAACTCCCTCTACCAGTACCTTCATCCATGACTGACTTTTGCAGTAAGTCTAGAATGATATCCTCTCAGCAATCCATCTGGCTCCCACCCTAATGATGTTCTGGAAATCTTTAAAAAGTTGGCTGTTCTCCCAGCCTTGGGGTAGAATGTGTCAGCCCTTTCAGGTAGGTAGTCAAGGCATTAAGGCCAAACCATGAGTACCACCACACTGCTTTATTTTAAGGCTACAGTGACAAAACCTTGCAAGTCTGCAAGCACTTCTCCCTTCCCTTTTATTTTCCAGAAAACTAGGGAAGGTCCTTTCTGAGATGCTTTCTCCACCCCCATTCCTTCTTTGGGCTGAGATAACTTTTGCATGATGGTTGTCTAGGCGGTGGCTCTTCCTTCTGTCTCCCAAGGTCATTCTCACAGTCCATTACAGAAGGTGGAATCTCAGTTGGTTTTGTTTTCTGTTGTAGGTGATGTGTTTGTCTGGATGCATGAGATTTTTAAAATTGTTTTCTGTTTTTAGTAAAACTTACCCTTTAGTAAAACTTGGAATCAGGCAGCCTCTAAATTTCGTAAATAAATAAAAATAAAGTCAGTGGTCTACCACAGAAAAAGGGTTTCCTGCCTCAGTTTTGGCCCTACTGCCTACAACGCCTTTAACTGGACCTCCTTTATCCATTTTGGCCAGAACTGGATCATTTACACTCCAACTGTTCTTTACACAAGACCAAGTTAAACTATGGAATGTGCTGCCATCAACTCTCGTGATGGCTTTAAAGGGGGACAAGACATATCTATAGATTGTGTATCAATTCATGGAGGATCAGGCTATCATGTTTGGTTTGTGAGCTTCCCAGATGTGTCTAGCTGGCCATTGTGTGGCATATATTAACAATATGGTCACTTGGCCTGGTCCAGCGGAACTCTCCTTATATTTACACATAATGCTTCTTTAAAGAAGGGTCAAGCTCTGCTGAAATGTAACCGCCCCTCTTCAGCCTTTTCTGACCTGAAGGGTGGTTGTTGGCTTTCTTCGCAGAGAAGACAAGAATATAGGGACTCAAGTTCTGATTCTTTGAACAACTGCAGCCCAGGACAGATGAATGATCAAGTGGGAAAGATCACTCCTTGCAAGGGAAGCATCCAATCTAAGCCTCAACAAAGAGCCTGGAAATGCTGCCAACTTACATGCTTGTTAAGAGGGCCCAAATTCTGTTGCTTCTTTACAGTTCTCCAAGAGAAAGAAGCTGGCAGCTATGATCATCTGCTCATGTTGAAATTCTCAGTTCCATGTTCAGCTTTCCTTGCTGCCATGCAGCTGACAGCTACTTGCTTGCAGATATCGTTAACGTAGTTACATGTTTTGTGTAAGGAGAGAAGACAATTGAACTTATTTTCAAGCAGAATAAAAGTGGGAACCATTAGGAAAAGGAGAATCAGTTTGAGCATAGCTGGCAGGATCCACATCTCGGCCTTCAGCATGGAACATCTGTTTTCTGCTCATCGTTAGCAACATATAAATTGCTGGGTTTTATGGGGCTGTCACAATTGGACTGGCTGTTCCAGTTCCAAAGATTTTGTTGTTAGATCTTTACAAAAACAGACCTTACAGACAAATGGTTTTGAACTAGGAGAAAACGATGTGTAGTTCTCTCTCTCTCTCTCCCCCCCCCCCTTAAGAATGTCTGAAGGTTGGAGCTTGTCTTGGTAAAGACGGTATAGAGTTTTGCTACTGATTGTCTATTTCAGAAAAAAGACTTCATTGCCATGAGTTAGGACTTAACAACTAAGTGGCATCTCATAGTTACTTCAAAGAAATTGGTGTGGTTTTTGAATGGCCAGCATATGATTTGCAAACTGATTTTCAGAATAGAAGTATGTTGCTAAAGAACCTCTTGGTCATTTGCTATCCGGTATGGCTAAATCAATAGGGTTTTTTTTTTTTCTTTTTCCAATGCTTCCAATGCAATCCTTCTCTTTTAAGGATGAAGTATATTTGTGTTGCATTTTTATATACTGTATTTTTCAGTCAATGCCAAACTAGCTTGTGACTAATTTCCGGAAAGTCTAAAACAGAGAGATATGGAGGCACCTCAGCTAATGATATAGGTCAGTATTTGGACCTTTCCCTCCAGAGAGAGGGGCACAAGCGGCTGTAGGTAGGCTGAGGGCTTCGCTGGTGGTAATGATGACAGCACCTAAAAAGAGATGGTCTTTTAAAAGTTGTATAAGCTTCTTTCTCTGGCAATTGGACATAAAATTCCAAATTCCTTATTTGAGAAGAAAATTGTCCTTCAACATAGCAAGATCAAGTTGCAAGTTACTCTGAGGCTGCTTTACTGTATGATATTGTGTAACTGATTTCCTTGAGACTGTTTAGGAAGGAAGCAGTTCTTTCCATAAATGGCTTTTCTTTTCTAACTTTGAAAAAGAGGGCTTACATGGCACCTAACTGGCAAGTCAGTCTTAAATCCCTGTCAGCAATGCAGGCTTGATAATGCTGATAATCTGTAACAATGTAAGTGAAGCATAAACTGATTAGAAAATGTTGGGGGTAGTGGTGACGATGATAAGATACAGATACAGATAGATAGGTTTGCAGGGTAGTACTTGCTAGCACAATTTTTCAGATATGTTCAAGATATTAACACCAACTTGATTTAGCTCAGCCTCCAAGATAGTCAGTAAACGTTCCTAAAGTAGCATTTTGGTGGCTACAGAGTGCACATGCTGGGTTTTGTACAGAGCAAGATTTTGAGACTACACTAGCCAATCATGATTGCCTATTAGAGCCTCCTGTAAATCAGAGTAAATTATTTTAATGAAATTTTTGGGCCTTTTCCCCACATGCACCTAATCAGTGCACAAAAATCGACATCATGGCGACATCTTTTTTAGCTATAGTAGTGTTAAAGTAGTCTTATCCCTCTGATTCCAGTACGGTCCAAGGACAGACGCAAGATATAGGAATCCTGTTAGGCTTTGGATAGAAGTCAGGTGATCACAATGACTTGAAGCAGGCAATAGAAGGATAAGGATCAAAAGCAGAAACAGTAAATGTCATGCTGCTATAGTTTTCTGCTGATTCAAGGTTAGGTAGAAAACATTTCAGTTTAGCAGTGGAAAAAGGCTCGTTGTGTGCAATCTTCTCAAATACCTGATTCACATATCAAGTTAGAAGTAAACTTCTTCCTCAGTTGCTTTTGGGTAAGGAGAATTTACCCATTTTCCAGGGGACTTTTTTGTGTTAGCAAAGGGGTGTTGAGAAAATTGCTCATTGGCAGGTTAAGACTCATTTTTGTACTGTTTTGTAGTAACTTGTTTATGAATTGCTACTGAGTTTAGGTGATGTGATCTTCTTCATTGCTGTCCACCTGCAAAATATGGGTTCTCTTGTTAATATTTTAATATTTTATATAATCTTAGATTTCTGTAGAGTCTTACAGCTTACATGTAAAGAAAGTGGACTTGGAGTAGAGCAAGTCCACTTAAACAAAGGCTAGCCATGGTGAAAGAGAACCAGAAAGCAAGTATGTGGTAAGATTTTGAACAGATGAAGCGTGTACTCAGTTACATTTTATCTAACTAAACGTTTTCCCCTTATTTTGTTGCAGAATGTCCTTATTGTGGAGGTAAGTTTATATATTTGTCTATGTCAAAGAGCAGTTTACGTGGATTTCTTACTATATTTAATGTGTATAGGCATAGAATTCACATAGAATTTGTGAATGCAGCAAAAAAAAAGGTGAAAATCTTTTTTTATAAATCTTTCTCCAACTTGGCACTCTAAATATGTTGGGGCTGTAACTTCCATAATTTGCTTTGGTCAACAGTGACAAGGAATTCAGAGGGTTGTGTTGCCCCAAAATTGTGAGGATACCAGATCAGAGGAGGCTGTTGTAAGCATTTAATTAGGCAGTAGATCAATATTGATGGCCTTAAGTGGAAAAAAATAAAATTCCCATGGCTTATCCAGTTTCCAACCATCAAATAATGTTATGTCTGATACTTTCTGGGTTTTTTTTTTTTTTGTCCTTGTCACTACTTGCAAACAATAAGGTACTGAAAGGATGTCCAAAGTTTGTGGATTCGTCATAGACTGATCACTGAACAAAATGATATGAAATCTGAAATTATGAAGTTGACCAAATGTTGGGCATGAACTTATGATTAGTTGCTAAAATAATATACTTTAGAAATTTGAGAAATACCAGTAATTTATGAATAGCTGGTTAAATGCCCAACAATAGTAAAAATAGATAATTTAACAGAAAGTATTTATAGAATATTTGTAAATCATCTTCTATTTAAAATTTCAGATTAAAAAGTTATTCGAAGACCAGGCCTTTGCTTTTTCTTAGAAACAAATAAAATGTAAATGTAAAATACAGCACTTTCCACTGTTTTGCTGACACTTTTTCCTTTGTACATTTTGCACTTTGCCAAGGATATCATTGGAACTGGAAGGACTATGAAAGCGCTCCTTGACAGTATTAAAAAATACAAGCCCAGAATGGTTAAGGTAGCAAGGTAAGTGTTCATTTGTGAAAGAACCATAGCTTGAAAGTTGAGCATTGTACTTCCTGTGCAATAGGTCCCAGGTTCAGGCTTGATTCAATCTGGTGCAAAGTCATAATTTCCTTAACTGTGATTTCTTAGCTAAGTTCAAAAGTAATATCAAACCATAGTTTACCAACCATTTTGGCAGCATTAACACTTGGTGCTAAACCAAAAGCTGAACAAACCATGTTATAGTTCAGGAGAAGGAACCATGCACAGGCTTTCTCTAAGTGTTAAAAATATTAAGGTGTGTTTGGTGAAAGCTCTCTTTTGGGACCCTGAAAGGCCATTGAACTGAGAGCACGTCAAAATAGACCAGCACTTGGGTTGTTTTGCCTAATCAAAGTTATAGAAAGAAAACAAAACAGCACATTGGATTAGATTTAGAAGGTGGAGAGATATGGTACAATCCTTCTGTTTACTTAGAACTAAGTTAAACTGTTTTTAATCAGGCTTAATTCTAAGTAAGTATGCTTAGCCTCTATGGCTGCATCTCCATTTAGAGCAGAAAACTTTTTCAGACAAGAACCTGGACAACATTTGGCATCTTAGTGATATACTGAGGACTGCACTTCTCAAAAATGGAAGCCAAGACAAATAAACTGGTATGGCTAGGGCAAGAACAAAATTTGATTTATTTTACATTTGAATGTAATTAAAATTAAATAAAGTACAGTTTACATGATTAATCTCCAGATATTTAATCATTTTCCCTTGTATACCACAAGGGCGTCCCTGCAGAGAGATTGCTTACCAAAAGTGTAATGCCAGCTGCTTTCTATATAGGATGTCTATGGTGCCATCTGATGCAGATGCTAAGAGATGGGAAAACAAAGAGAGGATATCCATTGGGGTCTTGCCCCGATTACCTTTTCAACATCTCAGATGGCAACCAGGATTATCAAGATGCTGGATGCAAAGTCCTATGGGAGTGAAAACAGAATAAGGCAGAGAGAACAATTGGTGGGCTAGACACTGTTTCTCAAGCAGAGACCAAGGGAGCTTGCTATGTTTTAGAAGAGAAGGGGAGATATAATAACATTCTTCACATATGTGAAGAGGGGTCACACAGAATAAGCCATGACCCATTATTTTTTGCCCCAGAATGCAAACCATAGAATAATGGCCTTAAGTGACAAGAAAGCAGATTCCAGTGTACCATTAGGAAGAACTTCTCAATGGTAAAAACAGTTTGATAGTAAAGCAAATTACTCAGAAAATGGTGGGTTCTCTTTGCTGGATGTCTTCAAGCAGAAGCTGAATATAAATTTATCTGGAATGTTTTAATTTGGATTCTTGCATTGAGCAGGGAGTCGGACTCTTTCCAGCTCTTTAATTCTGTGAGTCTAACTTCTGCTGGAAGAGAAGACAGAAGACCTAAGTTCCAACTCTGCCATGTCCAGTTAAAAGAAACAATTAGCATTTGAAGAGAGTTACTGGAGAGCCTCTGCCCATCCAAATAGACATTACCCAGCTAGACATCTCCATAATTCATCTTGGAATAAGGGAGGGTGGCCATTCATAATATGGGTCATAGTTCAGTTTAGCGAATCTTGACTTGTACAGGCTAAATTATTTGAACCTTTTTTTTAACCATGGAAACACTTTGTTCTTTACTTAATGATAGTTTGTTGGTGAAAAGAACAGCTCTACCAGATGGATTCAGGCCTGACTGTAAGTGCTCTTCTGTGGATTTTATTCATGTTCACAGGGATATTAAAGAAAACTTCCATTTCTAAAAATAGACAAGATGCAACATGTCTAGCCACTAGGGTGCTCTTGAAAAATGGTATTAAGAACGGACTAACGGTGAAAATGCCCTCTTGATCACAGTGCTGAACTTAAGTGTCTTCTTTCCTTTTTCTGCATGTATTAGGATCCTTGGCTTGTTCTTCTCCTAACAAACTAGAATGATAAGCCAAGAGAAAAAAAATCACATGGTTTCCTGATACGTTTAGCTGCTCCTGTTGACAGAAGCCAAGAAGCAAGAGTTATAAAAACCATGTGCATCAATGTGCTTCCTTATTCCTGATGCAGCTATCAAGAATCTCTGCCTTGTCTTGTAGCTGCATGTGCGAATTATAGCTCTCTGTGTAGTCTCAAACTGCCTAACGTCACAAATCTGTCATTCCCAAGAAGGTTAGGTATTAAATCATGTTCATTAAGCCACCTTCAAGGTTGTATTATATAAGTGCTTTAAAAAATGCCTGCTATCATTAGCCCTCACAGTTGGTCAGTGTGTGAATCGTGTCATATGCTTGTCAAGCCATGGTTTGTTTAACCATAGTTTGTTAAATGAACCATAATTAGCTGGGCAAACAGAAATTCATGGTTTATTGTCTAAATCAGAAACAAAGAGATCACAAAATGGTTTAACACAGTACATGAACCAGGTTTGAGGTTTCAAACATTAACATGATCCAAAGATATTTAAGCAGCATCCAACTGGAGATTGTAATACAATTTGGTATCTCTAGCAAGTGACAAAACATACATTGTGATGCAAATTCTGTTATGTACTTCTGTGTAACACATGATACAAGTATGAAATGGCAGACTTTGTGTCATGACGCCATAACATGCAATTTGTCATTTTGACAAATACTTAAGAATGGATGCCTGTGACCTTCAGCTGTTGTTGCTAAAAGCTGATGGAAAAGTATAAGAGGAGAAATCTGATTGGATAAGATAAAGTTAAAAATATTTAGATTTCCTTCCCTTTTCTGTATCAAAACCAAGAGGATCACTTTGGGACAGCATATGTGGCCTAATTGGACACCTCTACACAGCTCTGATTTAAGGGATCAGACTGCTTCAGTTGTAAAATATTCCCATCTGAGCCTTCCTAGACCAGACATAGCTGGGATTTGGCTAATGAAGATGTTTTTCAGGTTACTGAACTATTATGTAAAGAAAAAAAAGCACCTCTGATTATCATTTTAACAATATATCCTTTTTCTTTTTCTTCTTCCTGTGGTAGATTATGGATTTGAAATTCCAGATTTATTTGTGGTGGGCTACGCCTTAGACTACAACGAGTACTTCAGAGACCTAAACGTAAGTTTCAGGACTCTTGATTCCTTGAAATAAGCTTTTTTATTACATAGTCATTTGCAAAGTGTTTCTGTTGTAGGATATTAACAGAAGGGGAAAAGAAGAGCAGGGGGAGAATGGGTATTAGTAGAATGTAGGGTCCAAATGCAAAGATTCGGTCTTTGGCATCTCCAAATAGACTGATTAAGTCTATTGTCTGAAATCCTGGAGAGTTTGTGCTAGTCAATGTAGATAAGGGATGCCAGGACTCATTGTGGCCTCACAAAGCCTTGAATATGGCCTGCAGAGACCATTCAGATAGTAATTTTTAATGTGGCAGTAGGGGGAATTATTACATTCTTGAACAGTAATCATATGTAACTGGATATAACTGGTCTGCCCCTGCCTATTTTTTTGTGGGGCCCCAGTCTCATCCGGGGGTGGCCTGAGGCACACTGCCCAAAGACCAAAGGTGGTTATGCAGCCCTGGCAGAGACAGTAATGGACCAGATAAGCCAGTGGCCCAACGTGGTATTTAACTTCCTATGTTTCTGCACTTTGCATTTTCTAGGGAATGTATGCATAGCTGGTTGCATAAATACTATTTGGCTTCAGTGAATGGTGATCCTAAACTTCTGTTGTTTCAGCACTTATGTGTTATCAATAACCACGGCAAAGCAAAATACAGAGTCTGAAGAATAACTAATCATCCTGGTCTGGAAGATAGGTGGTCCTCCTGATCGTCTCCTTAAGAACAGACCAACTGACCCTCATCTCATTCAGACTGGACTATATATGGCAACTCCCCAGGAAGGATCATCTTGGACTTTGTCACAATTAGACTCCTTTAATTTCCTTCAGACTTCCTAGGGTAACTGGTATGGGTCAAAGGCAAAGAAGACATAATATTCTAAGTCCAAAAGAATAGAAATTAGAGGTGAAAGGAAACTTGGTTTTTAATTCCTTGCACCCAGTCTTGCCCAACCTTGTCGTGCCAGATCTGTTGGGATTACAAATCCCATTGTTTCCAACCATCAAGCTTCCTTGCCCTGTATAACAAGTGCCTTTGAGAATGTGTGTTGAGCACAACTGCACAATGATCAATGAGCTCTGTGGGACTATTAGAACAATTATTGCATTCTAAAGCTCCAGTTTTTTCAGACAGTGTTGTAGTGCCTTCACTTAAGCTCCTCTTTAACAGAGCTTCAAATGCATAATTCTTACCATCTCCTTTTGATGACTTAATCATTGTTGAGATATTTATTCTCTCCTGTTATTTAAAATTCAAAGGAGCAAAGACCTCAGAGTAAATGATTCTCTCTCAGCTCAATAGCTTCTTGTGGAACCCTTGAGATAGCTTAGGCTGGTCAAGAGTGGCTAGGGCCAATGTCTGAGTTCATAGAAGCAACCAAACCACATTGTGTTTTAAACATTGTGTTTTGTAAACCATTATTTTTGGCTTAGTATCATGTGTGAACCAGGTCATTATAGCTTGTTCAGCAAAACATAGTTAAACCATAACATGGCTTAAAGGTAGGCAATCAGGCAGGGAATATCATAATTAGGCGAGCAATTGTCTTCTTGTTCAAAGTCCAGTATTATGTCCACTACATTATAACCTTCTAGTAAGCTTCAGAACTAATCTAGGATTTGAACTTAGATGTTACTAGTCCTAGTCTTACATTTTAACCCAGGGGAATTCAGAAGAAGGCAATTTGGCATCCTTTACTTGTTTTGACAGCCTCTTGCTTTCTGAGGCTGATGGGAATTGAAGTCCAGAATATCTGGAGGGTAAGGACAATTGCCTATGCCTCATCTGATCTTAGTGTCATGCTGTCTTTGTTCATCTCTTTGTCTTCTGCTTCTCACATCTCCACAAAATTAGTTTCAATGCCGCTTTACATTTCTTCAGTTTGGGGCTACAGCTCCTGTTCAGTGATAACAAGGAATAATTTGGAATCATTAGAACAATATAAGCAAGTATTAGCACAGTAGATCATGAAAACAGAAGTTGCTTTTTCGTAAGAGAAGTGTTAAAATTCATAGCACTGTTACTACTTTATGAAATGTATCAGGAATGGCTGATTATGTGTTAAGCATTTCCCAAATAGGCATTTTCCAGATGTACTGGGGCTGCAAATCCCAGAATTCATCTCATCATATAGGAATTCTAAGAATCGCCATCCTAATACATCTAGGGGTTGTGAGATTTGGGAAAGCCAATTTACAGAATCCTCAGCTGTCCTCTAACAAACGTTAAAGTCATATTTGAATTATGGCACAGATAATTTAATTTATAACCTTGTCTTTGGTTATAGTTCAAAGCATCCCATTCAATTTATGGTGGAAGTATTGGTCCAACCACACTTGGACTGATGGGACTTATACCAGTTGTTCAGTAGCGGCTCTGATACAACCTTGTAAGCCTTGTGGTGCCTTCCCTTGTGCTATAATTCCTTTGTAAAAACTATTTAGGCATTAAAGTGCATTGAACTCTGTCAATATGTTAACTTATTTTCCTTTCAGCTCCTTGTGAATGGTCCTTTTTCATACATTGCTTCTGCATCTAGGGTTACATTTCTTATTGTAACTTTCTTAAAAGTAAATCTCACTTAACACAGTGGAGCTAAAAATAAATCTCATTTAACACAGTGAAGCTTGATTAAATATGCTGGAAAATTTCCAGGTGTTTTTGTAAATCAAGAAAGGTTTCCAATTCCCAGGGGTTGAAAACTAGCAACGGTTAAAAGCCTTTTCTTCTTCTATATTTGGTAAGAAAACCTGGGTTAGGGAGAGAAATATGACTGTATTTGTGAGTTTCTAGTACTAAAAATAAATTTATAGACTGAACTTATGCCCAGAAATACCAGGTACTGCTATGTCCAGGTTCCTGAACCATTAATTTCCACCTGGCTCCAGCTGGTGGACCTCAGAGTTCAGGTAAAAAAAAAGTAGATCCTGCAGGGTCAAAGTCTACCATCCCTGCTTTAAGCTAATCATTATTTTTATATTGGTGATTATCATTTCTTGTTTAATTTGCTTTAGCATAGAACAAATAGGTTGAGCAGGCAATAAGTTTAAAGCGTACATTCATGTCTAACAGCATCCAAAACCAGCAGGCTTCCAATCTTAAATTTTGGTTGCAATAATACAGGAGCAGTTCAGCTTCGCTTTCCAAATGGCATCTCTTAATGTGTTGGACTACATAACCCATAATCTTTTATTGGGGATGATGGAAGTTGTAAATTAACACCCAGACATAAATTTGAGGAAAAGGATCCCCAGAGCATACTAAGCACAAACATTTCCATAGGTCTAACTAAGGATAGCCAAAGCTATTCTTTAAAAGCATTTCACTTTAAAAAAATCAGTTTTTTCCCCCCTTCTGCTTGTTTTTCATAGCCAATTTATTGATTGTTGAGTGTGAATACTGGAATGGCTAAGATTCTTGAGATTAAATATACTTTGTTTTGAAAAAAAAAGAATAATTTTAAAACAAAAGCTAATAGTGTGGAAAGCATTTTAAGTACAGCTGCTTTAGTGAGCTTCCTGTTTTTTACACGGCCATCTTCAGTAGAATTTTGCCTTTTTTACCTCTTGCATGCTTGGAGAAAGATAATTTTGGGCTATATACAAACTGCTCTCAATAGCTTCCTGGAGGCAGCTAATCCCCCCCCCCAAAAAATCACAAGCAAGTGGTTTTGTTCTGAATAGCATGGGGCCTATTGTTGTTAGACTGGAGTTTCCGCTAAACTAATAAACAGCTAGGATATTTTGCTATATTGCAAATTTCTTATGATTTCCCTCTTCTCTTTTAGCATACCTTTGCACACCTGCTTGAAGCCCTTGCAGTGTAAATAAATGCTTTTTGGGAAAAACTATGTACATCTTTCCTCTGGGCTAATTCAAATTTCCCTGTACCTAAGCTCTAGCTTGTATTTTTGCTTCCTATCTGAATAAAACAAATGAGAGTAATTATGGGGCTTCAGATGTTCTTAAAAAGTATTAAGTATCACTAAATGCCATTATTACCCTGTGTTGGTCAGGTATGCATTTTTAGGGCTGTAAGCAGGTGTGATTCTTTAAAGAAGGTTCTCTTGAAGTTCTGGCAACTATTGCTCCTCTGGTTCAGCTTTGGGATTTCAGCCATTGCAGTCTGTTACATCTGGAGGTGGGGTTATACACCAATCTCAGAAGGCATGCAGAACATGTTCTCAGCACATAAATAATCTCTTCACCATGATCATGAATAGAAAGGAAAAAGGGTTGTGCCTGGGACATGAAATATAGCCAGCCTGCCTCTAAAAGGATGTTTTCTTCATCCAGTTTTTCTCTGTGAGGAGCTGTTTTGCTAAAGCCTGAAAACTCATTGCAACTTGAATGCCACATTCAGATAATGTGAAATCAGACCTCCTTCATGATAATACTGATCCCACATAAAAAAAAACATAGATACAATGATCCAAAGGGGTGGTTTAGAGTCCAGAATCTTGGGTACTTGGGTAAAACTATATTTTGGCCTACAAAATGTACACAGTACTCACGTCACAGTTTGATGACACAAAACGTAATCCTGGCAGATGAATACTGGCATTGATTCTGATAAGTCTTACGATGGAAGAAGTTGGTGGCTTCACACACGCAGGTCATCCCTTGAGAACTGCTGCCAATGTATGCAGCTAAAAAGAGAGAAATTGATTTGAGCATAGGCATTTTTTTTTCAATTAATATGCCTAATCCATATCAAATGATTCCAAATTTAATAGGTTTGCTTCATTTTCACAACCAAATCTGAGTTGTCATTATTTTGGCAGATGGCTTGCTATACTTAAGAGAATGGCACACCTGAAAGTGAAAGGAAGCTGATGCAGTCCAATCCTCTGCCTATCTTAAGGCACATAAATAAATTGAAAGTGTTTGCCATTGTCAACTCTTTTTTTAAAAGAATTACATACAGATTTGTTTCCTTTTTCTGGGGGTAGAGGTATTACTTTCTTGTCTGTATTAATCATGCAGATATTTTGGGTGATACACTTTCCACTAAACAAGGAAAAAATTATCAAGGTATAAAGATGATATACATGATGCTGACACACATGCTTTAGCCTAATGCAGACCACAACACTTAAGTTTTGTCACTTTCCTTTCATGCAACTGGTGCTAATACTGCAGTTGCACCTGTACAGACTATTACTAATGCAAGTCATTTCAAATATAAACTTGAGCTTAGTAAACTCCCATATAGAGCTGCTTGTTTACTGCGGTCCTCATCAGAGGCCCTCAGGTTTGCATCATATCCTATTGACATGAACAAGGAAGAGGGTCTTTTCAGTTGTAAAGAAATAGTAGTGGCATGGTAGGTGAAGCATTATAGTGGCACATGATGGATTAGTACCAAGAAGGAAGAACGTGAATAAGGAACTCTTCCTGCTCAATTGTTGCATCCAGCTGCCACAGCATCTTCAGCTGAGCAAAAGTAAAGGCCACAGCTGGCTTAGAAATGCCACAAATCAAAACTCCATCCTTTGAATTGTGACTGCAATGATGATGATGATGATGATGATGATGTAGGCACTTC
The DNA here is from genome assembly GCA_030867105.1 of Liasis olivaceus. Taxonomy (NCBI): domain Eukaryota; kingdom Metazoa; phylum Chordata; class Lepidosauria; order Squamata; family Pythonidae; genus Liasis; species Liasis olivaceus. The sequence continues at coordinate 17,875,371 of CM061351.1, forward strand.
AAGCATCTTATAATGCAGAGGACCTGCATTGTAAACGCAGCTTCTCCACATATGGCAAAGAAAAACTCTACTCTGAAATATTGAACGGCCACTACTAGTCAGTGTCAATAATGTTAGACTAGAGGGACTAATGGTCTGATTTAGTATTTTACTATTGATTTATTTTACTGCGCTTATATTATAAACTGTTCTAATCAAAGCTCTGTACCAATTCTGTTCCAATTCTGAGCCATGTACAGTACATCTTAACCCTTATCAACTGGGTGAAAAACAAGCAATACACATTATAGTAAAATAGCAGCAACTGGAACTCCTAAAAATAACAATATGTAGAAATGTACACCATAGCACCGGAAATCTAATCTATTCAATACTCACCAAGCAAAGATAGTTTCTGTTGATTGAGGGAACAGAATTCCATTCCGGCCCCAAAACCTGATAAAATAGCTATGTTTTAAAGGGCTTTTTCAATACCAGGAGGGGTTCATCTGGATACCCAGGGGAATGCTATACCAGAGAAAAGGAGCAATGGTTTAAAAAGCTTGCCTCCATGCTCCCTGAAAATTGCAGTCCTTGAGCAAAGGCACACAGAGTAAGCCCACACTAGTAGATCTTACTGGGAGCAATACTATTTGGAAAAGGTGGTTCTGCAAATATACAGGTCCTGAAGGCTTTAAAGGTGACAACCAGCACCCTGAATTGCACCCAGAAGCCAACTGGCTTGGGTATTACACATATATGCACCCTATAGTCAGACAATACTGGACAATAGATATCTAGGTAACCTACATGAATTAATCTGAATGCTGCCAGAAGGGATTTTGCAGAGACTCTATTGACAGATTGCCAGTGTTTGTCTTCTAGCCACCGAAAAACATTAAATGCAGCTGCAGAACTAGCTTGTCCAACAAGAACAGAGAAAAATGGTACTGATGGGGTTTTTTTAGGGTTCTTGCCTGATCTGTGCCTTTAATTAAAAGTTATGCCATTCAGGATCTGCCCTTTCATTGCTTCCAGTTCAGCATGGCAGAAGAATTGCCACTGAACAAGCTATTAATTCTCTCCTGAATGGATTCTCATAATTGGCCCTGGATGTCATTTTCTGTTTGTGCAAAGAAGAGGGAGGGAAGTGGGGAGGAATGGCACTCATTCCAACTTTCCTCTCCTTTTTAAAAAAAATTATTGAGAAATAAAGCTGTCCCGTTATATAAGAGGACAAAATAATGATGGGACAGTAGTAATTATAATCCCTTAAAAAAAAGCCAACAATAAAAGAAAATGAAGAAAGGTTATTCAAGAACAAATAATCAGTTTTCCTGCTTTAATAAGAAATGAAAAGGAAGAACCTGCAAAAAGGACATTTTTAATTAACATTGGAAGCAATCAGTGCTACAATATTTCTTTCTAAATGAACATTATAGAAGGATTTTGGTGTTTGGTATTGTGCTGTCCATAAATCTTTTTTAATTCTGCTTCCAGCTGCCTGAATAAAATTCCCTAGCATAGTCAAGGGGCTTTGCTTGGAAGCAATGCCCCAATGAACCTGGGTGAATATGTATATTTCATCTTAATCCAGGATTAATGTGAGCTTTAAAACAGGGCAATTTCCCTTGTACTTTAAAGGAGAGAAGAGGTTCAGGATAAGGGAATTGTGCTGAATGATGTGTTGATGCTTTCCTTATAACCAGAGAGAAGTAAACTGGACCTTTCCAAATGCTATTATTTTATGTTGTTCATCTAGAAAACTTAACCAGCTTTCTTCCTAGCTGAACATACTGGAAGAGGAGATAATGCAAACAACTAGATTTACCTTTTTTAAAAGGGAGTTTTCTGATTGGTTTCCAGATTAATCAGAGTACAAAAGTTTGCTGGCTTGATGAACATACAGCAATTAATTCCCCAAACTCACAAACATGTCCAAACAATTTCCCCCCAACATGGAGGTAATCGATCTGTTATTAAAATAGGGTCTTTATATTTGAGCAAGCTTCTGTGGAAACTGTCACACGCATTAAATTCTTCTGCCATCAGCAGCAAAATCCCACTTTGCTAAAAGCATTGCTGAGTCTAGAAGACCAACATGTCTTTGTTATGAGAGGGAGTGGCTCCATATCCTAAACAGAATCCACTGGGACATCTAAACATGGGACTTTTGCCTAATCTAAATATGGAGCAGATACCTGGCTCAATTTTCATGAAGACGACCAGCCAAACTCCCAAATTTGGGTTGGTGTGTGTGTTTTTTTTGCTGGAACTGCTATTATTTCCAAGAAAGGAGTCAGTTTTTTCTTGGACTAAAAGGCAGAATTGTAGATAAGGCATGGTACTGTCACAAAGCAGATGAGCTCCTTCACGCCAAGGAAATGTTAATGAACACACACTGATTTAACATGGGCCCAGTTCACATGGCAACTGCCCCAGATTGAGGCAAGGTTAAGTCATTGTTTCAGGTATTTAGAGGATTCTGGAAAATTTTGACCAGAATATGCCACCCTTTTAGAACCTGTCCACTGAGGTGCGATTGCAGCTATAACCATTTTCTTTGAAGAATAGGAGTTCTTGGACTCTGCTCCACATTTACTTCAGTTGTTGCTGCTTCACGATGTTTTCCTTCTTGCTCCTACTCCTCCTTCCCCACCACCCAGTTTAAGGTCAAAGCTGACCCAACTGTTATGCAGAGCTGAAGCATACTTTAGCCTGTCTAATCATTAAGCAGAGCAAAGTGGTCCTTTTAGGAAGCTAGTTTGGGATATCACAAAAGAGAAGCAAAATATTAATGTTGTTTGTTTGATTTAGAAGCAGCCTTTCTACTCTGGGGGAACTCAGGCTGCCTAACCGCATTTTAAAACAATATAAAAAGTTTAACACAGAGGTGAAAATTAATAATAAAGTAGATACTAAAATTATTATCAAACCTTTTTCAGGACAGATAGAAAGCAAATTTTCAGCCTTGAGTACAAAATAACTTGCCAGCCTTAATTCCCGCTGTGCAGCAAAATATACTGGCTAGTTCTCTTAAAGTCAATTCTGTGTATGTAGACCTGTCCCTAAAACAAAACAAAATGAAAAACAGTAGTAGTGATGCCTCCAAGATGTGGCAGCTAGATTGTTTTGAGTTACCTGTTCATTATGATCATCCCCACATTAGCTAAATCAAGACTGCCCAGGAAAATGTGGCATCTTCTCACTCATTACTCTCGCAAACATACCCTCTGGCCTCCTTACATTGTGCTAAGCCAAAATCCAACAGGTCACATGTTGGTGTAGTTAGCATGTGAAGCCAGTCTTTAAATTTTGAGAAATGCTACAGGAGTTGGTGGTAGCTAGATGCAAAGCCACATGGGCAAGCAAGTATAGATAACTAATTTAATCTTTCTCAAGAAGGGGTAGAAAGGCTATGCTCCCTTTCTCCTTCTCCTCTAAAATACATAAGGTGCCTTTCAACAAAACTGATTGATAGATTAAAGCAAAATCAACACTGAAAATACACCAAGGCTGAAAATTTATATTCATTGTCCCAGGAGTAAATTCCCTTAAATGTATGTATAGTAGATATGAATAGGAATGTCATGCTCTAGCTAGATGGCAGGGCTTAGCCAACCTTGGTTGATCTAGAAAACTAAAAAGGGCAATTGGGATGAGTACTTGGATGGAGACCATCTGAGAAGCCAAGGTCTGTAGGCTAGAGGGGGGAAGTTAGAAAATCATCCTAGAAGAAGGTAATGGATGTTCACCTAAGTCATCAGGAGTTGAGCTCAACCTAAAAGGAATTTTATCTGTGTAGGACAGTTCTATAAAACAAACTAAGAGAAGCAGCAGGTCCAACAATAAAAAGTTAACCTAAAAGCTATAGAATCCTTACTTTATACAAGATGTACACTTCTAGAACTGAGAGAAGCACCAAAATTCCTGCAAAATCCCTGCACTCCTTACTTGCTCAGTAATATGGTAGCCTCAGAAATCCACTTCAGAGAAGCCTATAGAAGCTCTTTACAGAGATAAACACAAGACTATACTCTGCTAGGAGCTGAGCGGTCATGTAAACAATTTCCTCTACTAGTTCTCCTGATAGATGGAAACTATATGTATGGCTGCTGTAATCCTAATCAGATTAGGAAACCATATATCCTTGCCAAAGGACGGATGAGTAGTTTAGTTGCTCCAGTGCAGAGTTTGGAATGTGAAGCTGTTCCTTCCCAGTTCAGCGGGAGAGAAAAAAAGCTCCTTTTGGCCATCAAAACTAATTATCTAGGTTCTAAGTTCTAGGAGAAATACTTTAGGTGGACAGGAAAGCATTGCTCTATAATGAAGAGAGGCAGTAATTTGGGCAAATTTAAGCCTTGTAGGAATATAGATTGTGCTGAATTAGAATACTTCTAACAAAAGTATTTAACATTACTTCTATGAGTGATCTATACATGGAAATGGAACTACATACACATTTGGAACTGAATGAATATTATTTCTTCTTCTTCTCTTTCTAGATGGGAAAACATGGGCAATCCTACAGGGGAGGGGGAGGCTGAAGAAATGAAAGTGTTAGACAACAGTGAAAGAATAGCCTTTAAATCTAGAGATTGACTGAAGGATTAAGAAGGCATCTAGCAGCAATTTACAGAGGTTTCTGTATTTGCCACACAGAAATTGTGACAAGGGAATAAGATACATCCTCCAGTCAATCATTGGTTGTGTTTTCTTTCTTCTCTTTTCCAAATCCCCCCAACCACACAGATTCAATTTAGAACCAAGCTCACTACTCTCCCTTCCCAATGGGACTCTGTAATAAAAGTGTGAAATTTCATACCTAAACCCGCATCTGATCACCGTTTATTTGCCGATCAGGGAATAGACTTTGTTAAGAAGTATGAGCTGGGTTCACACAACATACTAAGCCATATGATAGTTTCTTTACTGTGTTTTGAAAATCCTGGTTCTGTGGTTTGTAACCCATATTTTGTAGCAGAGCATATCGTGCCAACTGAGCCAAACATGGTTTATTCAACAATGCTGAATGAACCAACAATGGCTTAGCACAACATGTGAATCTAATCTTTCTGCAAGGGTATAAAGTGCTATCCCTGATGCTACATTTTGTCATGTTAATGTTCACACAAACAAGTAATTATTTCACATATTGGTGTAAGATTTGATAAGAGGCACCGCTTCTTTTCCTCCTCTGTTCCAAGATTTATAATTATTACAGGCATAACTGATTAAGAAAGCAATCCTATAGCCACTCACCTGGGAACAGGCCTCCTTTTACAGTATACATTTGTAGGTCACTTTGTCAAATTAAGAATTAATTATGATTTCTCCAATTTAGTGGCAAATCTTAAAAAGAAATATGAAACACAACCTTCCCTTTGAAGCATATGTATGCATATACTTATTAAGGGGATGCTATAAACTGTGCCTCAGTGCTAAAATCATGGGAGTGCATAACAAGGAGTGATGTTTGGCCATCCTGTGTAAAAAAGGAACAAATGACCAAATAGGAGTAAAAATTCTCCTTTCCTTCAGGGGCTCAGCTACAAAATCCTCCCTAACAAAGGATCCCCCATGAAGTGTAAATAATGAACACCCAAATGGGCTGATTGCATTAATTACTCTGTATTAAGGTAAAAACTGGAACCCCAGGAAGTATTAGGGATACAGTAGTTGGAATAATGAGCTGAATATAAACAAAGGAAAAGGGATGTGGAGGCTGAATATCTGGAAAGAAAATTTCTGACAGAAAGAACTACTAGACTGTGAACTAATTTCCCAGAGGGAGCAATGGGGAATCCATGGCTTGGTTCATTTGAACCAGACGAGACAAAGCACTGATCGTGGTGTGCCTGGACCCTGGTGGTGTTGGAGGGCAAGGGGGGGCAGAAGCAAGACTGCGAAGCTTGCAAGCTCCATGAGGTTAAAAGCTCCCTCAATCACCATTTCTTTTCTTCTGAAGTGCAGTAACATGTCTTATTCAAGTCCAGTTCAGAATAGCTCCCAAACCTGCAGCTGTAAAAGGCTCAGCCCTCCTGGGAGAGGCTGAAATGCTAATAAGGTGCTTACTGATCAAGCTCCAGTATTGTGTGTTCTGGGACAGGAGCTGCTGCTTTGCATGGATTCATGACAGCCCAGCGGAAAATAAACCCAACCTGCTAAAGAAATCAGCAGAGAAATCTCCTGTTCTGGAAACGTTCTGTGGAGCCCACCACCTGCACCAGGGCACTGAGCGGCAAAAAGGAACTGAACCTTTCCAGACACTTCCCAAATGGGGATCTTTCAGTGCTGAGAAGAAAAAAAGAAAAAGAAAAGAAAGGGAAAAGAGAGGGAGGGATGGAGCAGAAAATCTCTCCTGTTGGCCAGTCAAGAATAGTTACGACACCGTCAGGTTAGAGTAAAAATGTGTGTCCTATTGAACAGTATTTGCCTATATCATATCTAGAACCAACCAACTAGCACAGAAATGCAATAAAAGTTCTCACTCTGTGAGTGTTGTTTTTTTCATTTAAGAATTTAAAACTTTCTGGAATGTTCATTTCACAATCTTAACTGTATGTACCTGCCAAGTGTAATTTTTCCTTTTTTGCAATCTTTCTTTTCCACCCAGTATTTCTTCTAGCTAGGATCATTTGTGGTGTTAGTACAGGGATGGGCAAAGTTTTATCTTGTGGGCTCCCTGTTTCAAGATCACACTGACAACATTTGGTACAAAATGGCCATTTTCAATGATTACTAGTGCTTTCATTTTTCAACAGTGGAATAAAATTCAAAGTAGAAGTAAGGTTCTGGGAAGCTAATATGTTATTCTGAAGGGAGCTCCCCCCAAAAGCAGAGTGAAAAAAAAAAGTCTTCTCTGGAAATGTCACTGCATCATTACCATACTTCACCAACATCTCCATTTCTAGTTTTTAGAACTTTTATAATTTTTAAACCTTTTATAATTTAATTATGTATTTCGATTTTAGTGGTTGTAAGCCGCCCAGAGTCCCCCGTTGTAGGGGAGATGGGTAGGGACAAATCAAATAAATAAACAAATAAATAAAAATCTTCTTCCAGTGCTGAAAAATAAAACAATAGAAGAAAATTCTTGTCTGCTCCTATATTAAATTCTGACTGGCAGAATAAACTTGAGTGACAAGAGATTAAAATAAAAAGAAAATATGTACAGATGGAGGGAGGCAGTTGAATCCAGGGTCCGCAACAAATATCTGCTCCCCATCATGGTGCTTTAAATTAGGGTTGGGCACTCTGAGACTCAGCAGGTTGCATGATGCTCCCAAAGCAGTTCCTTGCAGCCCCAAAGTTGCTGAAAATCAGGAGTATAATCTCCTGCCATTTTGAGGACGGAAACACATACATATACAATTCAAGCATAAAGCTAGTAAGAGTCTTAGTATAGCTTTAAAAATCAAAAGGAAAAAAAAAACACAAGCTTTCTTCCTCATTGGCTGGGATTGTTGTGGAGAGATTCACTGAACAGTCACGATTAAGGAATTCAATTAATATTTGTTGTTGCTATGCTCCATTGAGTTGTAACCAACTCCTGGTGTCCCTATGGATGAAAGCTCTCCAAGGTGTCCTGAATCTCATTGCATTGCTTAAATCTTGCAGGGGCATTTCTGTAGCTTCCAATATTTCTTCTATCCACCTCTTCTCCTCCTCCTCTCTTCCACTTTGCTCAGCATTATCATCTTTTCCATAGATGCATTAGCCCTTGTGACATGTCCGAAGTGTGATAGTGTTTGTTTTGTGGGCCTTGCTTCCATTGAACGTTCTGACTTGATTTCCTCTAGTATTGAACAGTTGGTTCTCTTCACACTCCAGGGAATGTGAAGCTTTTCCAGCACCACAACTCAAAGGAATCCATTTTTTTTTCCTACCATGGTTACACATGTCCATCCGTCGCATCCATACATTTTAACAGTGAATACCACTGAGTTGACCATTCCAACTTTTGTCTTGGTTGAAATATCTCGGTCTTTGTCTAGGCCCCTCAATGCCTTTTTCCCCATTGTTATTCTTCTCTGAATATCCTTTGTACTCACACCATCTTTATCAAATCTCAAGTCTAGAAAATTGTAATTTTCAGTTACTTCTATTGTCTCATCTTAAATTCTCCAGTTTTCCAGTTGATATAATCTTAGTGTTCTTGATGTTCAAGGAATACCCTGCTTTTTCAGTCTCTTGTTTTGCTTTGAAAATCTTAGTTTAAAATTATCATTCTTAGGTCTTGTTCAGTTTCTGCAGCCAAGGTAGTGTCACCTGCATATCTCAGGTTGTTGACATTTCTTCCACTAATTTTGACTCCACCCTCTGGTTCTTCCAGATCTGCAGCCCTTATGATGTGCTCACTGTATAATCTGAACAGATAAAATGAGATTATGCAGCCCTGTCTGACTCCTTTTTCCAATGGTAAAGCAGTTAAAACAGATTTTTTTTAAAAAAAGGAGAGACTTGCTTTTTTAAATTAAAAGCTATATTCTTTTTTTTAAAGGCTTTATCTTTCAATATTTGTCTTTCTGAAAGTGTCAAGATAACCTGCTTGTCAGCTGTAAGCATCGTGAATGTTATTTTTAATTTATTACATGCAGGAGTTCAAAGCAATCAATATGGTTTTTCCCTTAGCCTCATCTCACTGCTTTTTTGGAATGTGAATTAAAAAAGCAAAAACTAATTGTTTTTTGAGAAGAGAAAAGATTACATCTGCAATTGAACAGTATCTGTTTTGACATCCATGTCACCTTTTGAATTTTAAGTATTTTTTTTAAAAAAAAACAAGCAATAGGGAAGGAAGAGAAAAATCCCATTTACTGCAACCATGAGGATACACAATCTTATTCCTTATAATAACATTTGTTAGTCTTAAAAGGTGCCACCAGACACTTCCCGATTTTGGACTATTATAGACTCACATGGCTCTCTTCCTGCACTGTCTCAAAATGAAACTGACACCTTTGAATGCAACAGTGAGAAGTAGGTGTTGCAAGTATCAGATTACGCTTAGCTTTCTAGGACAAAGAAGCTGGGGTAATTCCTCCCTCCACATTTCTAGAAGCACAAAGGCCGGTTGTATCTCAGATGCGTCTGCATCAAGTGAAGCACATACATTCCAGGCTTAGCAAAAGGTAGCAGGAAAAGACACAGAACCATCTTTATATTAGCAGAGCCATAGATTAATCAGAGATGATGCAGTAGGCAAAAAACTAACGTGAAGCCAAATTGAGCAGTGTTATCTAGTGGTTGGAAGGGTGGAACTCTCAAAATGTTGCACAACTCTCTTTAGATTATGAAAATTCATCAACATGAATCAACATGAATCACCAAAAGCAGTATTTTTAAAGGCACATTGAGCAAAATAAAACAAAAAACAAATCTAAAACCTCTGAGGAGTAAAATGCATTGCGTCGGCTGTAACCCTATTTTGGTTACAACCCTGGTTTGTTTTGTTACTATTGTTGTTGTGATGGCTTTTTCGTACATACAAGTAAGCAGCATATAACACAAGCATCATATGACTCATGCATTTATTTATTGTCCCATTTTATAAGTGTCCACTGCAAATTACTTCCCTTTTCCTGTTCCTACTCTGTCAAGCCCAACCAGGTTTTGCTGTAATGTCTAAAAAGGAAACCATGGCTTAAAATGGGCTACAAATCAGTGTATGACATCTATGAATTGAAGTGTCTTTCCTAATCACCATTCTGGCAAACAATCTGTGTGCTGATTTGTACATTGTCTTCTTAAGTGCAGATTCCATTCTTGAGTTGATTAATTTTTTGTTTGGTTACCCTGGACTGACCATGTACAAGAAGGTACATGCACAAAAGCACTATGCCAGGTGCTTAGAGCCTGGCTTCCTAACCCAAGGATGTGTTATGGAAAAGGAGAAGGAATAGCAAAGAATAATAGAGGTTCTTTATGCCTCGTCTCCTTTCTGCCCAAGACTCAAGCTGGCAGTGAGCAGCGATTGCCTGCTGCTTCTTGTGCAGTATTTATTCATTTACTATCCTGGCACTTGGACTGAATGTTGTGCTCCTAAAGAAGAAAGAGACCCCACCCCCACCCCCGCATTCCTTTTCTTTTTAAGGCCATTGCTTTGCACAAAATAGTTACCCTAAAGCAAAATAAAGGTTTGAGTTAGTAGGTGGGTCTACATTTTTTGTACAGAGCTGAACACAGACATTTTGATAAGTGGGCAATGTGTTTATTATTTGTTTATTATTTATTTATTTGTTTATTTATTTATTTATTAAATGTGTATGCTGCCCATCTCCCCCAGCGGGTGTTGTCTCCTTGTTGCAGAACCACAACAGAACTACAAAATGTAGAATTCAGCTTCTTAAGAATCCCAACATTCATTTGGAAAATAGCACATTTCTAGTTCTTAGGAGTGAAAAATGAATAGATAGGGGCTTGAGATGCCAGAATCCTCAAACACTGCAAGAAGGAATTTCCAGAGGTCATAGTGAGTTCTCAGTAATTAACAGGATCCAAAGGTATTATTTTTATTGTTGTTAGTAGTACAGTAATAACCACATTATGCTAAGTATAGAAGTTGCATAGGCAGCACAACATACATAATGATTACCAGTTGCAGAATTTAGTTTTCCTTATTACAGAATTTAGATTTTCTAGTTCCCTCCCCCACCTTCAGTGTAAAAGTCTAGATAAAAATATCCAAATCTTCTAGACAGGTGGTAAGAAAAAAATGCTACAATAGCTATAATCCCAGAATACCATCCTGTGAAACCACTGATTTATAACAATTTAGGAATCAGGTGAAAACCCTTGTATTTGATCAGTATAATTTCTTTACTGTGATTTTAATACATATCAAATGACAGTGTTATTTTTATAAGTCAGATCTGTTTTGCTGTTGATGTTAATTTATATTCATATGTTGACTTCAGTTTTTATAAAAAGGCAGCTAACAGTGCAACCATATGATCATACTAAACTAGCATTTATCTTGTACGGATACAGAGTACAGAAATGATTAAATATGGAAGATTGTCCTAATGTTAGTGGAGGAACCATGTGGATAATTTGAATGGTGTTTCTCCATTCAGTGGAGGTTGGTAGACCCTAGAGAAGGCAACTCGAGCATGGGATTTGGAAAGGACAAGTATCTGTGCAGCCCAAATGGATCCTCCATTGACTCCTCGCCCCCCAGTGTGGGTGAACTGCAGTCCCACAGCTGCAATAAACAAGACAAATGATATGAGATGCTGGGAAATGCAGATGCAGTCCCATCCCTGATCTATATCAAAATAGTTTGCTGCCAGATTTTTGGAAAACAGCTCTCCCACATTGCTGTATGATGAAACAAGTGTACTTTAGACATAAAATCCACATTTGGCTAGAGCTACCAGATCTGGACTGCAGAAATTCTGACAACCGTTTGACGAGAGCAGAGAAATACAGAAACCTCTAAATCTTTGCTGAATTTATTAGTCATTTGGATTTTTGCAGCCTGGTAGCACTGGTAGTTTCCATCATCTGCACATTTTAAAGCAATTAGCTGTACTTTAATTTTTGTCTGATAGCTTGAAAGCAACACGTGCTCACTACATGTGTGCAAACTTCATTTATATATCCATCCACCCTCCTCCTGTTGTGTTTTTTGTCCATACTTTTGCGGTATTTAGCAGTAATTGGTGACCCATGTTTTGCTATATCTTTGTCAGTCTTCTCATTGTCTCACTTTGTTCTTCTTTCATTTTTTATTTTATCTTCCCTCACCCAGCATTAAGGTCTCTAAATTATTCACAGTGCAAAACCTCAGTCACATTAAATCAACAATCAGCTGGAAGCCATTCTTCTTTCATTGTATTTGGCAATCAAATCTGGAGCTTCCACAAGGGCCTCCACCCGTCAGCTGCATCTCATCAGCCAGCAACTTAAAGAGATGGAGCTGGTTGGGAGAACAACTCTTTCCCTCTACAACCTGTTTCCAAATGACATCCCTACGGCATTTTTAGAGGCAACATGCAGTGTTGTTCCATGGCAAGCGAGGCCTAAAAAAATGTGTTGTTTTGGTTCTGAAGAAATGTCATATGTGATTCTCCAGCTGATGAAATGAAAGGTTATTCTGGGTTTTCCTTAGGGATGGGTCTTACATGCATATTCTCAAGGCCCTACTCTCATGGCCTTCAGGAAGGGTGTGAAATCCTGGCTATGCCAGATGGCCCAGGGGCTGGATGGGGGCTCGCACCAGTGGAGGTGGCTTGGGGGGTAATTGACTTTGCCCCCCCCCCCCCCGGTCATCTTGAATGTTTTTAGTATTTATGTATAGGGTTTGTTTTTACAGTCGATTTTTAATGGATTAATTAATTTTAATTATTCATGGGGTATTTTTAATTGTTCATGGGTTTTTGATTTTAATTGTGAGTTGCCCAGAGTCACCCACTGGGGGAGATGGGCGGTGTACAAATTTAATAACAAATAAATATTCATAAGAGGACACAGCATTTTCAAGGAGTGGGTTGCACGTATGAACAATCTAACATAGAAGAGGCACCAGAGACCACTTTGTGTCATCTCGGATATACAGCTAATTTACTTCACAAATTCCATTTTGAGCAAACAAATAGCCAGGGAGCAAGTGACTTCAATAGTGATATCCTTAAGATAATTATTATAGCGCAATTGTTTTGCCTCATAAAACCACAGGCTGTAATTTCCAGAGGGTTAGCCATGTTAGTCTGCAGCAGTCAAAACAATGAGTCTTGGGGTATAACTAGTTAAAGAATTAGTAATCCCTGTTATGAAAACCCCCACAAAAACTAAACCAGAATATGTTTCTCAACCTTGTGAGCTTTCAGATGGGTGGACTTCAACTCCCAGAATTCCCCAGCCAGCCTTGCTGGCTGGGGAATTCTGGGAATTGAAGTCCACTCATCTGAAAGCTCACAAGGTTGAGAAACCCTGCCAGAATATATATTTGCCTTAAAAACAATGCAAGATTTTGCTGATTTTGTTACACCAGACCCAGATGATACTGAAGTGATATATATGATTACATTGGCAATGAATGTGCATAGACCAACCCTGGTCTCCTTCTTTAGGAGGAAGAGCCATTAATTCCAACACTCTGTTCCTATATGTAGGTCTCCACTGTGGAGATGAATCAAACTGAGCATTTCAAGGTGGTTGGCCTACACATTCGCATGTAAATTCTCAACAAAAGAATAAGGAAGGAAGACATCAGGTGAGAATGTTTTGATGACTATGTTATCTACTGAGGAGGACTGTGAGAGGTATTTTAAACTAGAGTGGCAGGTGAGATTTCTACCACTGGTAGAATATGGATTGTTTCTTTTAGTATGTTCTGTGTGCTCTGCCATTGTGGTTTGAAATCCATGGTTTGTGGCTTAACATGTTAGACCAGTTATAGATTAGCCATGGTTAAGCAAACTGACTTAATATGTAGGATCCTAGTGATTATGAACTTGCAGCTATTGAAGATTGATTACAAACCTTTCCCTCTGGCACTTTACATTGAAATGCAAACTTCCCCCCCCCCCAAAGTTATTAATCATATAGGAACCTTTTGTAATGTGTTTTTAATTACCATTTATTCTATTTTAATTATTTAAAATTATATTTTAATTAATATTTATTCTTTTACATAAACCACCCAAAGTCACTCTGCAGTGAGATGGGTGGTGATAAATTTGAAACATAAATAAAAAACATTAAAACCATGGAAGTTACACAAACATTCCTGAATCTGGTGCTCTTTGAATAGTTGGACATCAACTCCTATAATTCCCAGCCAGTATGGTCAAAGAAGATTGCTGGCTGGAAGCTCTGGGAATCACAGTCACGTATATCTAGAAGGCACCAGATTGGGGCAGCTGAATTAGCCCCCCCCTCCCCAAAGTAAAAGCCACAAATAGGTTAGGACAACCTTCTCCATCCTGGGGCCTCCTGATGGGCTGGATTACAGCTCCCATCATCTCTTACCAGCATGGCTAAGCATTGTTGAGAATGGATGAGTTAGGCTATGAAGGAGGGGTATCTGTAGCATCCTTTCCTATGAGAAGCTTCCTAAATGCCAGAATTCACTATTGTAGCATGGTTTATATTCTCCAAGTGCAATTAGAGGCATTGTCAGAGGAAACAAGTGTCTTTAATAGGAAAAGAGTAGGCAGTTGTAGACTTTGGCAGACAAACGTGAGTAGGAGGCCTTTTGGCTTCCTGGAACACAGAATCATATTTAACCGATAAAGAACATAATGTTCTTCTTCTCCACCCCACCCCACCCCCCATGTCCTTGTCATAGGAATTTCTATTTTTTCTTGCACCAAAGTAGAGGCTCATTTGACTCTCCATCTAGTTTGCCCTTTTCAAAACTCCTGAATATGACTGTTAGATAGGGATAGAACCTTTTTGGAATTAAGTACCACCCAGTCTTGTCCAGGGTAGGGCATGATAGCACTTCAGTGGGAGACTCCAGCAAACACCAAGCAAAATGGGGAAGCCAAAAAACAGCCTGGAAGAAGACACTGGCAAACTACTATGTCTTGCAGCCAAGAAAACTGCATGAACGTATCCCTTAAGTGGCTAGCATCATGCAAAACTCAAAGGAGAATTTGTTATTCTCTCTATAAGTGTCACCTCTCTCCCTCTTTCTCTCTCCTCTCCAAAATCATTTAAGAATCAATATCCCACCAGCCCAGCGCAACTAAGAGAGGCTAGGGTTAAGGGAAAGGATAAGGTTGATCTAGAGCACAGTTCCTCAACCTCAGCAACTTTAAGATGTGTGGACTTCAACAGAAGTATGGACTTCAACTCCCAGCCAGCATGCTGGCTGGGGAATTCTGGGAATTGAAGTCCACACATCTTAAAGTTGCTGAGGCTGAGAAACAGTGCTTTAGAGGATATTTGTCAGGCTCTTGGCCTCTGCCTAGAATGAAAGTAGTTCCATTTCCAAGCACAATTCTCATAGGCTCTTTAGCAAGAATTTACTAAGAAAGGGTTGAGGTTACAAAAATCCCAGCGCTTGAACTGTTTCTAAAGACCCAGCAGCTATATTCCCAACATACATACAGGTGAAGTCTTCCTCTTTGTCCCTCTTAATGTCTTTCTGTGAATTACCAAACTGGCCAGTTTTTTCACCAATAATGAAGGAATATGCAGGTTTTCTACATCTGATCAGTCTAGGAACTGAAAGATACATCATCTCCCCACTCAATCCCTCTTCTCTGCCCTCTTGGAGAGCTCATTTCCTACTTTTGTTTCCTGTGAAAACCTCCAGTTGAGCCACAGCATAGGCCTGTCAGCAGCTTGAATCATGAGTTCTAGGGTGGGAGATCTGGAGTGGAGACTAGTGTCCAGGTTGAGGAAGATTGCATTATGGATCGAGCCATTTTATCTCCTGCTTTCCAACCCCAAATGGCTATGTAATGAAGTTGGTTAAACAAAAATAACACTGATGTGGCTGCCCTATGGAAGTAGAATGCCCACATACCTGCCAGTAATTTTGGGAGAGACAATCAAAAGTATATTTTTTGGTGGATGCTTGAAGCTTGCTTTCAGGTTTCTTACAGAATAAAACAGAGGCACAGAAATCAAAGACTTAAGGAACATTGACCCTAACTCTGATCAGACCCCATTTGGAGTACTGGGTCCAGTTCTAGGCACCACAGTTCAAAGAACAATGACAGATCGGAGCAAGTTTAGAGGAGGGTTACCAAGATGATGAGGGCTCTAGAAATCAAGTCCTAGGAAGAATGGTTAAAGGATCTGGCTATGTTTAGCCTACAGAAAAGATGACTAAGGTGAGATGGGGTAGCAGTCTTCAAATATCTGAAGGGTTGTCACACAGAAGTGGGAATAGACTCATTCTCTATTGCCCTGAGGGGCAGGAACAGTACCAATAGGTTAAAAACACATGGTAATTGTTTCAGGTAAGACATCAGGAGGAACTTTTTGACTATAAGAGCTGTCAGCCAAGGGAATGGGTTGCCATATTCACACACAGATCTGTATGATCATTTGACAGAAATGCTCTATGGAGTCCTTGGGGTTCTCTGAGCTTGGTTGGCTAGGTAACTTCTTCAGTGCTAGAAGGGAGTGAGGTTTGCTCTCTGTTTAGATACAGTAGCTTGCCCTGTCAGTGTTGGTGGGGGAGTTGTTTTTTCCTTGGTAGTTCCTAGATTAGGCTGTTGTTTACTGCTTGATTGTTTGTCTGGTGCTAATCCTGGTGTTAATCCCTGTTTATCTGGGTGTTGACTGCTGGCGAGGAGGTGTTCTGGTCTTTTTGTTTCCTTTTTGTTGTCTCTTTTGAATAGTGTGTCAATGTTGTTTATCTTTATGTACCTGTTGATGGCTGACTTGTCTGAATACCAAGCTTCCAGGAATTCCCTCTCATTTTTGGATTTAGCTTGGTCTAAGATGCATGCTGGCTGGGGGATTCTGGGAGTTCAAGTCCACACATCTTAAAGTCGCCAAGACTGAGAAACACCACTCTAATAAATCCTACCCTAAGCGGGGGTTGGAGGTCCTCTGTGCTTCCTTCCACCTCTATGATTCAACATGCAGTGGATCTTTACCTTCCATGCATCTTTTAAACTGGAAACTCCATTTTAGTGGTTAATATCTTTTTGTCCTATTTTACCTACATCTTTTCATACCCCAAACAAAACCAGATAAAACACATCATTTAGTTTGAGACATAACTGCTTCCATAAGAAGGGACGTAGAGCTCCTATATTTGGCTTTACAGTAGTTAAGTCACATGTGCCCAATTTCTAAGCGCAAATAAATTGATTGAATTCCTTATGACAATCAGCCCAGTTGCTTGCAGACATTATATAGCGAAGATTCCTAAGCCCAAGACGCATCAGGTATATGAAGGGAATCTTTTTCAGACTGTCTCTTCTTAAAGGACTCTGCCAGTTCCTATAAATCAATGGTATAAATTTAACTGTTTGAATGGTGAATACAAAAAAGGCCTGAAAAGGGGGAAATATTACAGTTAACCAGGTTGCAGGAACAATGAGGCCCCAATGCTACAGAAAAGAGGCACTGTTGACACAACATTCTTAAGCCTGATACTAAATTGCTTTATTGTGGTATATGGTATATCAGTAGCAGCTGGCAGAGAAGCACATATGAACACTCCTGATGCACATCTATTGATTTTTGGCATGTTGTCTGTTCCAAATGCACAAAGTAATAAGGTAATGCTTCTGTGTGAAACTGTAGTTCCATTTAAGTCACTAGGTTTGGGATCACAAGATTTGACTTGTGGAAGGTATTGTAAATATCAGGATTATCTCCATGATTGTTGGCTGATGGCTGTTGGGTAAATGCTTGTAGAATTAGTACCATGCAGAAAAAATCTGTTTTTTTCTACCCATTCTCCTTCAGTTTGATAAATCTGCTTTCCACATTTCTTTCAAAGGAAAAGAGAATTTCAGTGGGATTCTCCTGGGTGAAGTGTGGTGTTCTTAGACTTAGTTATGAGGTGGCCAAGAGGGGTCAGTTAGTGTCCTATCCCACATTATACAATAATCTCTTAGAGAATTTCAGCCTCCTGGCTTTCCCCATTTCAATTAAATCCAAAGGGAAGTCATTAAGAAGGAATTCCTCCCTTTTGCAGGCTGGACAGCCAGCAGGCTTCATAAAGATGGAAAGACACATAACCAAAAATACCACAAGAGCAGGAGCATTTTCCATCTCTTCCACAATAAAATACACCCAAAGGCACTACCAAGGCAAATATCAAAAGCTGTTCTCAAACATCCTGAAAATAAGGTGGAAAAACCAAAGTGTCTTTTAAGAAGAAACAAGTTTCTGAGAAATTGCATGGAAGATATTGAGCCAAAGTTATTGAAAGATGCTATTTAGACTGCTGAATCCTTTCCCTATTCAGTGCAGGAACTCATATTAAAGTGTGCCTGACAGGTTGTAGCCCAGCCTCTTAAAATCCACTTTAAAGAACCAAGCCCCTCTTAAAACACAAGGGGAACCCACCATTCCACAAGGTTAGGGTTAGAGTTGCAGGAAAGGAAAAAGATAAAGCTGTGATCTTGCCTCATAGCTGACATTTGCACAAACCAGCAACAACAATCGTACATATTTGAGGTCAGACCTAATTGGCTTAAAAGCAAATTCCCAGCACACCTTTGAAGTCTCCCTGGTTTTTGAATAAGGCAGAAGCAAAACCAGCTGTGCTGTTAGGCAGAGGGAGGCACTTACTGTAGCAGCAGGTGCTGGGTGATGCAGAGGTGTGCGCCCTGTGTTGTTTCCCCTGTGGCACCAGTCCCTCCTCCAACCTGTTGCCTTCACGTCCTATGGAGGATGTTATTCCATCTCTATAGCGTTGATGTGAGGTTCGACTCATGTCAGTTTCTGCGCGGCAGATACAGGACCGATGTTTGAGGCTGCAGAAAGACTTCATCAGCCTCTGAGATGGAAAAACCAAGAACAGACAGACCCTAGAGAAAATTCTTTGCAGAATCTTACTGTAGAGAACACCACTTCAGCAAAAAAAAAAAAAAATTATGGTACCTCCTTGCAGGTTTTTTCATTCGATTAAATAGATTAATTAACTAAAGTTCTTAATTAGCATAGCCATGCTGAACAAGAACAACAAAAATAAACATTGACTGACAAATATTTGTTATCTGGCTTTTATTATGAGTTCTACGCTAAATACTATATTTATGATTTCTTCACTGCAGAAAGGAAAGCAGTGGGGATGCCAAAGAATCCATAGGAAATCAGAATTAATTCCTTCTGCTCCTGCAGATGGCAGAGTAAAGTATGAAACTGGCTGAGATAAACAAAACAGGAGTAGCGGGTACTGAAGAGAAATAAGAATGTCCATATGGCTCTTCTGCCTTGGCATTATGAGAGTCTCTTGTGTTTATTCTGAAGGAGGGGTAAGTTTCTAGATCTCATGATGAGAAAAGTAAACTTGGATATAACAGCAGGTAGCCCAATAGGAAATACAGGTGAAACTCGAAAAATTAGAATATCGTGCAAATGTTCATTTATGTCAGCATGGCAACTCAGAAGGTGAAACCAATATATGAGATAGACGCATTACATGCAAAGCGAGATATGTCAAGCCTTACTTTGGTATAATTGTGATGATTATGGCGTACAGCTTATGAAAACCCCAAATTCACAATCTCAGAAAGTTAGAATATTACATGACATCAATAACACAAGGATTGGAAATAGAACAATATCGGACCTCTGCAAAGTATAAGCATGCATATGTACTCAGTACTTGCTTTGGGCCCCTTTTGCAGCAATGACTACCGCGATGTGGCGCGGCATGGATGCTATCAGCCTGTGGCACTGCTGAGGTGTTATGGAAGACCAGGATGCTTCAATAGTGGCCTTCAGCTCCGCTGCATTGTTCGGTCTCATGTCCCTCATCTTTCTCTTGGCAATGCCCCATAGATTCTCTATGGGGTTCAGGTCAGGCGAGTTTGCTGGCCAATCAAGCACAGTAATCCCATGGTCATTGAACCAGGTTTTGGTACTTTTGGCAGTGTGGGCAGGTGCCACGTCCTGCTGGAAAATGAAGTCAGCATCCCCATAAAGCTTGTCTGTGGAAGGAAGCATGAAGTGCTCCAAAATCTCCTGGTAGATGGCTGCGTTGACCCTGGACTTAATGAAGCACAGTGGACCAACACCAGCAGATGACATGGCTCCCCAGATCAACACAGACTGGAAACTTCACACTGGACTTCAAGCATCGTGCATTGTGTGCCTCTCCATTCTTCCTCCAGACTCTGGGTCCTTGGTTCCCAAATGAGATGCAAAAGTTGCTCTCATCAGAAAAGAGGACTTTGGACCACTGGGCAACAGACCAGTTCTTTTTTTCTGTAGCCCAGGTAAGACGCTTCTGACCTTGTTTGTTGTTCAGGAGTGGCTTGACAAGAGGAATACGACATTTGAAGCCCATGTCCAGGATCCGTCTGTGTGTGGTGGCTCTTGATGCACTAACTCCAGCCTCAGTCCACTCCTTGTGAAAGTCCCCAACACTTTTGAATGGCCTTTTCCTGACAAACCTCTCCAGGCTGCGGTCATCCCTGCTGCTTGTGCACCTTTTTCTACCACACTTTTCCCTTCCACATAACCTTCTATTGATGTGCTTTGATACAGCACTTTGGGAACATCCACCTTCTTTTGCAATGACCTTTTGGGGCTTTCCCTCCTTATGGAGGG
Organism: Liasis olivaceus; assembly: GCA_030867105.1. NCBI lineage: Eukaryota > Metazoa > Chordata > Lepidosauria > Squamata > Pythonidae > Liasis > Liasis olivaceus. The sequence goes on from CM061351.1 coordinate 17,895,555, forward strand.
TGTCAATGATGGTTTTCTGCACAACTGTCAGGTCAGCAGTCTTTCCCATGCTTGTGATTCCTACTGAACCAGCCTGAGAGACCATTGAAAGGCTCAGGAACCCTTTGCAGGTGTTATGGATTCATTAACTGATTAGAGTGGGACACTTTGAGCCTAGACTATTGAACCTTTTCACACTATTCTAATTTTCTGAGATTGTGAATTTGGGGTTTTCATAAGCTGTAAGCCATAATCATCACAATTATACCAAAGTAAGGCTTGACATATCTCGCTTTGCATGTAATGCGTCTATCTCATATATTGGTTTCACCTTCTGAGTTGCCATACTGACATAAATGAACATTTGCACGATATTCTAATTTTTCGAGTTTCACCTGTAAGTGGGTGGGTATAGCTTACTGTTTCTTATATTTGCAGATCTGTATTGCAAAACCACAGACTGTTTTGTTTAAAGTCCATGCATTCTTGTTTGTGACATCACGGGCAAAGTAAAAATGTTCCCTGAACAAATTCCAAGGTTCCACAATGCACACATTACAATTACAATATTCAACACAGTATGCCCTATGGTACTGTTGAGCCCTGATCAAAGGATTTTTGCATGGTCACTACAGTGAAATCTCCATTTTTTTCAGATGTTGAATGGTCTTCACGTGCAATGGATGAAATTCCACTGTGATTTGCATCATTTGTGTGACATCATCATCATGCAAATGACACACTGGATGTCAATGGATTCAACCAACTCTCAGGAATAACAGAGATGCCTCTGCCACTAATTAGTGAAATTAATTAGCTAATTAGAGTGAGCTTTCATAATCAAGAAGCTGCCATACATAAGGACATCGAAATAGAATTACTGTACATAGGACCCAAATCCACATAGTTCCAAACAAGTTATATATTACTGTAGGGGCCTGGGAGGGGGGTGGTGTTGAAAGAGCAACACAAGTTTAAAAAAAGGGGAGGTCTTCAATCTCTTGACAAAGGCCCCCATTTTGACTTTTTTACTCCCCCAGCAGATGCCCTTGTATTCCTAGCTTATGAAAAATACTTCCAGAGATAGAAATAGGATTCCAGACAAGTTTCATAGTGTTATTATGCAATAGTCCTGCATTGTTCAAGTAAGGTTGTGAAGTGGTTCAGAGTTTGTTGGCTTCCTTACCATAACAAATCCCTTCACCAGGAAATATTTAAAAAACAAGACAAAAACTAGAGTCTGCCTGGTGCTGTTCCAAAGTAAGGGAGAGAAGGAACTAAGAGGTACTGATTATTGGTAAAGTATCGGTCTGATAGGCAGAAACACAAATACAGTACTTGTAAGCCCAGTGTCTGAACTTTCAAGCAATAAAAGGAGGACTCCCTAGACCATTCTCCCCAGTCTCTACACCAAGGGTAGGCAGCATGACTGGGGATGCACACTCCAAAGCCAAACAATGCTTTCACAGTCATCCTTCAGAAGGGTGTTTCTCAACCTTGGCAACTTTAAAATGTGTGGACTTCAACACCCAGAATTCCCCAGCCAGCATGTGTACCTTCCATGAGGACCTTCATTTCAAGGATTCCATCTCACTTATGCTGGCTGGGGAATTCTGGGAGTTGGAGTCCATACATCTTAAAGTTGCCAAGGCTGAGAAACACTGCTTTAGAAATTTCCCACTAGAACTCAGAGAACGTTGAGGAAGGCAGGGGTGTCCATGGGAAGGGGGAAGTGTAAAAAAAATCAGAATGGTGACCACAAGAGTTGGGTAAAAAAGGTATAGGGCTTAAATCACATGGTTGCAGCTGCCAACTTCAATTTTCTGACCCCTTGCAGATGCCCCTTAGGACAGAGTAATTTGCCTGGCCATGCCCAGCAGGGCAACCATTCTATAAACAGAGCAGCATCCTAAGGCAGTATTTTATATGTGTGCTCTCAAAATTTCAAATGTTTTCCTAGTCCAAAAGGATGGCCTATCCCTTTCCTACATTTTCTCCCAACAATAGTGACTGATGAATGTTTATGCAGCAAGAACATTCCTAACTAGTATCTAATTCTGATCATTTCCATTTAGATGCTATGGATCAAGGTAGGGTTTATTCCATTATAGGTGCATTTAGGACTGCATTTTTATCTGCTTTAGAGAACATGGTTCATATAAAAAATTCAACTGTGGCAAAACTTCAGAATGCTGCTCATTTCTGGACTCAGCCAATTGCATTAGAAAGTGTTTTATTAACTTGTGCTTAGTTCACTTATTTCATCTGAGTGCCTCAATTGTTCGGTGACTGTTGATTGCATTTCTCTGCGCGCAGCTTGTAGCTTTTTAATTCAAAGTCTGGAACATATCGATACAGGACGGGTGCAGAATAGCAATTAATCATTAATATACTCCTTTTATGAGTGCCACATATTATGCCTGGTGCTTTAATCTATGTCGGCTAAAAAGCACATTTTTATCTTTGTACATTGCAATCTGCATAGCCAAACAACGCTGGTGCGAGTCTGGAAACCATTTATATGAAAGCCCAGATTTGTTCATTAAGCACACACTAACCCACACACAGCTGGGCCTCCTTTCAAGCATTTCGTTTCTACCAACAGATAAGCCACTAACTTGCCAAAGGCATTTTGCTGCTGTCTCATTCTCAGCTGAAAAGTTCTGCTTAGCCTTAAATAATGGTCCAGAGCTCCAGGTGTCTTCTGCTGCAGAGGAAATCTGCTTTCTGAATTTTTATCAGCCATGCAGCTCTTAAAATGGGGTTGGTATGTCCTGGGCCTGGCCAGTTACACAACAACAATCTATCAAAAGATACACTAGGGCAGTCGCTCCCCACCACACTATCAACTCCCACCTGCCAATACTTCCTGGTTCCCAGCTCACTTTTGCCATTTTTTTCTCTGAACATTGAGCTGTAGCCATTCACCTTTTCGCTTTTCCAAGAACGCTTATGGGGGTGGGGGGACATTTTGCTTTACAGCATGGCAGCTTCCTACCTTTTCAAATGGTCAAGAACCCTGCCAAGCCTCCAGGAAGAGATCCAGGGGGGCTTGTCTTTGTTCCTAGCTTCTTATATTAAGTACTCCACACATACTCCTTTTTTCTGTATTTTATCTTTGGGAACGCCTGAGAGGTCCTTGGGATTGTGGTGGTCCAACAAGTGATAAATAAATAAATGACATTTGGAGTTGGTGGTGAAGGTCCAGATGCAATCAAATCTTCTCTGCAGCAGAGGTTGAGGGAAGCAACGCTACAAATAAGGAAAAACAGGAGAAAGAAAGAGGTAGCAAACAACAGGATCACTTTCACCAGTATAAATTTCATTCTCGGTATAAACACAACCAGTTCACACAACCCGGCCAACCAAGTCAGTTGCTCCCCTGGAATTAAAGACTTAGGTTTGTGACGTTCAAGTCAAAGGGAGGCTCACCATGCCTTTGAATTTTCCTCAGGAACATTTTTTTTAAAAAGGAAGTAGAGGCCCAATTGGACTCAAGGCAATGCTGAGAGGTTTTACCATCCCTTGCTCTCCATGTTTCACCTCCTCCTTTCCCCCAAGAGGGCGTTATCTAATCAGTTCTGTCCACTTCTTGCAAAAGTAGAAATTTGTCTCCCTCATTTTCTGAGGAAGAGGCAGAGGCCCAGCAGGTTGGGATCAAATGGAGATCTCACCACCTCCTGGCCTGGGCCGCTCATCTCCAGATTCTGCATGTCTCTTAGCTGTGAAGTCCTTGGTGCGCTCTGAGCTTGGTTGTTTGCTTGCAGATGTTTCATTACCCAACTAGGTAACATCGTCACCGCGAGCCCTCTGTTAGCTGCTTTCTTTACACTGGGCCTTGGGAATAAAATTAGTCCAGTTCCCTATCAGGCAAGATCCAGCACAAGAGAGTCTAATAGGCTATCCAGAGGAGGAGGAGGAGGAGGGGCAGGGGCAGGGGCAGGCCAGGCCAGCCTGATCACTGGGAATTGGATGAGGAAGTGTAGAAATAGGATGGGATGAACAGTGAGGTATGGGTTCAGGGTGGCTGGCTAATAAAGCAGGGTGCTGCAAAAAAGAACCCATATGTGATGTTAAATGTCCCCCCTCCCCCGCCTTGATGTAGGGAAATGCTGCTGCTGGCTGCCCTGCCCCAGTTCTCCAGCAGTCCATCTCTTTGCAATGGCTAAAGGAGGAAGAGGGGATTTCCCCACCAACCATATCATCTCAGCCTCCACCCCCATTGTCTCGCCATAACTTGTCTTGCAGAGGTTCCACCTCTATTCCAATCTTGCATCCTCAGGACCAGGTTCTCCCTTCTGTATCCCACCATCCTTTACATTGTAGCCAGAGAAAAATGGCACCATAGCAGCCACTATACACAGGCAAAGATGTCTCAAAAGTAGGATCTGGAGCACCAGCCCACCCTCTAAACAGCACCTTTTACTCTCCATTTTTAAGAAGCAGAGGAAAGGGTTAGAGTTAGGGTACCAATTTTTGCCTAATTTAGATACCATCTCTGTATGACTGTGTCTGGGAGGTGTGGTAGATAATATAAGAGAAGAACATAAAAAGGAGTTCCTAGAGCGGTTTTTTATTTTAATTTTTTTCTGGCCTGCTCTAGAAATTTGTCTCTGTGCTGGCTGCTGGAGGACAGTGTTAGCCCTCTGTCCCTCCTCTTGTCTGTACATTAGAGCTAATCTGGGGGCTAAAACTGGCCCTCTCTAAGTGTCCCTTGCTTACTGACTGGATTTAGCTATTTGCAGATGATGTATTTCCTCTCCTGTCCCACTTAAATGTTTCTACATGAAATGGCCACTTGGAGTGTTAGGATGTTTCATCTTAGTTTTCAGTGTGTGACTTAAATGCCTAACTGCTACCCCAGTCCAAGCCCGTGGCTCTTTTGGTGATATATTTATGCATGCTGATATGATTAAACATCATAAAATCAATGCAGGATTGTGCTAGTAAGAACATTTTATTCAGTTTTCCTAAACACTGAAAGCGAAGATGAGAAGGTGCGATGATAGGGTGTACTTGCAATGTGATGATGTTAATTTTTTCATTTCTGTTGGAGATGGGGTTTCATCCCTCGCAGCCGCTGGATACGAAGGGAAGCCACTGACATTCCACAAATGTTTTGAAATTAGCATTTCAAAAGGGTACAGCCATCCTTCGAAATTCCAAGGCCGTCTTTCCTCAGACAATTCTTACTAGGCGTTGAGGTTTTGTACTGCTGTATCCAAGCATATGTCACAGCACACAGTAACCTCTAATAAACATGAACTGTTCTTAAGAAGCTAAACAAGATTGGATTTGGTTATTACGTGGATGAGAGACCACCAAGAAACCCCCAAACTGTAGGCAAGAGAGGGAAGAAGGCAATGACATTGTTGCTAAGAAAACAATAAGGATTTATCCTTTTAGTTACAAGGAACTGAGCTCAATTCAAGCGAGTCTTTACAAAGCAGGTGTTCGTTATATTCTATGCAAATGATAGCATTGGTTTTTCACATGGTAAGCTACAATCCACAGATGAGTCATATCCCAATGAAAGTGGGTGCTAACACCATGAGGTATTTTTTCTAAAACTTTAATTACACACAGACAATAAGACTAAGGGCTAAGAAAATTAGAATAGTTTTTTCCTCTAATTTCTAGTCACTATTGCTGAGTTGTAAGCAAGAAGATCTCTTACTAATATTTGCCTGAAGTCCAGTAGGGGTGGATAATAACTGAAGATGTCTATGAGCCCTGATCAGATTCTGAAAGCAAATTCTAGGTGTGAAGAAGTTATACTAGTTCCTTTCTTCTTTTACAGTAAATTATCATATTCTCTTACACATTGGCTGTGGTGACACAATTACCCATGGTTAATGGAATTAGGGTTTGCTCAGCCAGGCTAATTTCCTTGATTTGTACAACATTGACTAGTTTTGTAGAATACACCAAGTTGGCTAATTAATAGTGTATTTTGTGAACTGGGCTTATCTACAGTTCAGTATGTTGTGCCAAGGCAAGCAGCGGGATTAACTCAACGATGTGTGCATTGACATGTATGAACATAGTTAGTGTATATGACCTTAGCAACAGTTTTGCACTTGACCCAATTGGTCTACCTTGAAGAAGAACAAAGAAAGGGAATCTCAGAAGCCCGAAACCTGTCCATCTCTAAGGTATGTGTTCTGGTCTGTAAATTTCCTGTAGCTTTATAGTAAATCAAAATCCTAACATGGATATTAGGAAATAAATCCCATTGAAATAGATAGATATAAATAAATGACTAGGACTATTCTAAGGCTGTGTTCACATAACTAGAACAGGGCTTACACCACATTCTGATCCAAAATCAAATGACCATATTAAGAATTAGCATTTGATACAAACCTGACCTTAGCATTGCTGAGTAACTGAGGGATACAAGGTGTGCTCTGTTAGATTCAGTTGCCACTTACAAGAAGGTAGGAAAAGCCAGCAGCAAACCCAGATGCAAACTTTCTCCCTATAAGTGTCCTGGCAACTGTCACAAGACCTATGTGTTGTTCACCTTCTATATACTATTGTGTGCCAACAATGCTCTTCTACTTTTGACCGAGGTAAAAGAGGTCAGTCTCTTTGGAAAGTAATACAGGTACTACAAATCTGATATTAAAAAGAGCAACATTCAGAACCCAGTAAGAAAACATTTACATCTCTTTGGATATTCAGCTGCTGACCTCAAAGCTGCAATTCTTCAACAGAAGAATCTGAAAATGAAACTCCAGTCTTAATATAGCTGAACTGGAAATAACAACAAAGCTTGCTGCTGCCACTATTCCAGGTATTAATTTATTCAGCTACGTTTAGATGACTAATGATCAATTAATACGCAACATGCTTTTGAATATGTGTAGGAGGTGATGGTGGAAGATAAGATGTTGGATTGGCACTGGGAAGGCCTAGATTCAAGTTTATCCTCAGCTATGGAATCTCACTGGGCAAGTCGCTCTCTCTCACAGGCCAACCTACCTCACAGGGTTGTAGTTGTGGGGAAAAATGGGAGCATTATAGATGCCGCCCTGAGCTCCCTAACAAAAGGTAGGATATAAATCTAGAACTTATATTCTCAGTATATATTAATTACTGAACTACATTTTGCATTTCATTACTGTATTAGGTAACCTTCAATCTCATGTGCTTCAGACATTTGTGGACTCTATGCTAACATTTGTCACTCTTTGTATTTGAATGCGAGCCTCCCCCCCCCCCCCCCCCATCTCTGAACTCTTTCCATCTTTGAAAAGACAGCAATAAATTCCTTGCAATCTAGACACCAACCCCTGCCTCCCCAGGCTGCCATGATATGTAGTACACCTGAAAACCATCCTCACAGCACTTCTAATCTGGGGTTTAAGCAAATGTTGCACAATCATTAATTCATGGAGCGAATTTGATACTATAAAGCATCTCTCCAAATGTTTTAACATAATGTAGAAGGGGGGAAAGTGAGGCTGAAGAGAAAGTAGCCTTAAATACAGTCATCTTTAGATGGCCAATTATCACCAATTAATAAGGCGCTTTTGAATATATGTAAGAGTCAGGAGAGGGTGGAAGATAAAGTATTAGGTTTTTTTTTTTTCAGTGAAGCTTGTCTCCATGCTTTTTGTCAGCAATTGGCTTGCGGGGCCTTTGGGCGAGAATAACGTCCAATTCTGCTCTTTTCTTAGCTTAGGGACGCTAGAACTCCGAAGAGTAATTGGAGGGAGCCCACAGCTCCGCGGCGTGGTATTGCCTTCTGAATGGTTAAGCTCGGGGGGGGGGGGGGAAGCGCTCTTGGCTAGCTTTTTAATGGTGGGGGGAGTTACGTAAGTAACGCCTGGTTTGTCTCGGTCTGGAAACAGATTGGCTGTGGCCGCGTGTGGTGTCCGGCGAACAATAGATGGGTGTGTAATTCACCTTGCCGTTTTCCATCGCCCCCCTCCCCGAAGCAAAATTCTTGCTTTGTGTTGGTAGCAGATTTTTTTAAAAAAAATCCTTTTAATATTGTCCCCCAACCCCTCACTTTCAGCAGCAAATAAAGCACATATCGTCCGGCTGACAGCCAGACCAGACGTGGGTGCAGCTGGCACTCCTGCAAATTGCCTCAGGCAGCGGGGCAATGTAATGGAGCCTCTTTAAAAAAAATTAAAACCGGCAGCTTTTTTCCTTCTTATTAAGAAGGTTTTGATCCCTGTCTTTTCCTCCGTGTTGAACCACTGCCTTAGGCTTGCTCGTTGCGAGGCGAGCACGTTTAAAGAATTTAAAAACAGAGTTACGGACTCCCTCGGGCAGTGAGAGGTGAACTTCCGTTTGGAAAACGTAGGAAGACGAGGCGCTGGGCTGCTTTGCCAAGGTGCACGTCTGGAAAGAGAGGAGCCATTTACAGTATTTTTCCCTGGGAAGAAAGTCGAACTTCGAAGCCCATCGCCTGTCCACTACACGTCGAAAAGCAACCCTCGTTTGGTTTTATTGAAAGGCGGCGACGCTCAGCGCCGCGCGCTGGTTAGCAAGCCTGAGAAAGGCGAACTTTTTGCACCGCGATTCGGATCCCTTCCCGGACGGAGGAGCCGAGCCGAGCCGAGCCGAGCCGAGCCTTCCCTGATCGGTGGCTCCCCCCGTCTCCACGCTTCAGGTTGCAATCGGGCTGGGCCGGCTCAAACCGTGTGCCAAAATCGTATGCAGCAGGCAAGACTTCCGTGTCACATGCCTGGCAGGATCGGGCAGAAAAGTTTTCAAATTCCTGAGCTGCTCTGAAGGAGCATCCGGTCTCCTCACCAACCTGGCCCGGACCTTGCACTCCGCCGTCGCCTGAGAGGGAGCAGCAATCTTGATTTATTTTCCTCTCCCTGGACAACTTGTGAGGGTCTCCCCCTCCCCCTTTCTCGCAATGTTGGAAACACGAGTGTGTGCGTGCGCGCCCGAAGGAGGCAGCGGCAAGCGCCTCTCTCCTCCTCCCTGCGTCTAGGGCTTTGCAAAGGAGGAGGAAGAGGAAGATGACGAGCCAATGCAATTAGCCTAACAAGGGACGGGCGGCGGCGGCTTTTGCCCGGGCCATTGACACATCCTCTTTCTTTCCTCGCCGGGGCGACGGAGGCGGCGGCTTGGAGTCCGGTTGAAAAAGTCCAGCGGACTCTTCCCCTCCGCTCCCTTTTCCTCGCGGGGCTTTTTGGAAAGGGGGAGGGAGAATCCCTTTCCCCCCGGACCCCATTGTGAAGAGGAGGCTCGCTTGGGATTTGCGCGCTGGACGCCGCTCTTTTAAAAACGTTTTCGCTCTTTCCTAAAAGGCGGAGACGGGTCGTTTTCCTGGCTGAGCGTTATCTTTTTGAGGTGGGAGTGGCTCCCCCCGCTCTTCCTTGGTGCATGTGGGCAGCCGTGTTCTTCTTTTGCTTTTCCCTCCGTCCCCATTTCCTCCCTCGGGCGCCTGTTTTTGCCGCGCGCCACTCCCCCCCCCATGTGGACTCCAGCGGATTTTTTCTTCCTTTGTAACTGGGGACTGAAATAATGGCGACCCGTTGGACAGCGGGGCCACCCGGGGGAGAGGGAGCCTCCCCACCGACCGAAGTCCCCGGGAACTGCAGCCAGGTAGGACCCGGGGCCCCGAGTGGGGCAGGCGGGGGGCTAAACCCGGCCCGGCGCTGGGGGGACGGGCGAAGGCCGGGGCGAGCGCCGCCGCGGTGTTTATGAGGGAAGCCACCGGCGGGGGCGGTTCGGTTGCCGTCGCCGAGCGTGGGGAAAGGCTCGGATTGGAGCGGCTTTAATGGCCGCCCCATCCCTGTGGCCTGCCTGCTTCCTGCCTTCCCGTCCCGGAGTTGCTGGGAGCGGTGCGTGCCGCTCTCGGCCGCCCCGACCCGCGAGCGAGTCGGGGAGGGAGAAAGACGGGAAAAGGGGCGGGAAAAAGAGAAAGTTTCTAGCCGCCACCGCGGCTCCGCTCCCCTTTCCTCCCGCTCTGGGAGGCTGGACGGGTTCCTGGTTCTGACAGGACGCGGAGGCCCGGGGCAAGAGAGCGGCGACTCTTTCCTCGCTCGCCTCTCCCCATCTACTCCTGGGGGGTGGGATGCCGCAGCGGGGACCCCCTCTTGTTGATAAAGGGAGGGCGCGCTGACTGCTCGAGTCCTTCCCCTGCCCTCCCTGGAAAACCCTTTCGAAAAGGCAGCCCCCAGACTTTCCTTTCTCGCCTCTCTCCCCCTTTCCCTTTGTCCCATTGATCTGACGGGAGAGAGGGAGGGCGGTGCAGTCTTCCCCGTTTTTTTTTTCCGTGAAGCCCTTGAATGACACTGTTCTATTTTTCCCTCCCTCTGGTGCCTCTGTGCGTGTGTGCGTGCGTGTGTCTACACGCATATTTCCTTCCCTTCCCCTCTTTTTTTTTACAAGCCAACTCCAACAGCTTCCCAGGGCTGTGGGGCTTTCTCCCATCATCCCGGCTCAGATGCTGGGATGTTAGTGTATGGATCTCAAATTCGAAAAGGTGTGTATTTTTCATCGGAATTGCCAGCTGTTTCAACCCTCCATCCTGGGCTCCATATTCATGTACTTAATAACATTAGACCTCTGCCAGTGCTGTGTTTGCTCTGAGCTATGTATCAAAAGTGGGTCCTTTTACTCAGAAATGTTATGAGGATGTCTGTTGGACTGGCATGCCAGACTATTGTGAATTGTCTCTGTGTGGGAGTGTGAAAGCATATGGTGTATGAAAGTTTTATCTTCTGCATATAAAGCTTTGAGGTGGAACTTTCTGTTCTGTGATAATTATTATAAGTTGTATACTTGTTCTAATGTGTTAGGAGAGCCTGTGGAGCTAATTTATTGTGAATGTCTTCTTGAGAAATGAAATTTAACACTTTTTAAATATAGGGTTAGTTTTGAAACGTAGCCTTAATCTACTGTTTTGTCATTGGCTTACCTTGTGCTTTAATGTAAAAGTGCCACATGGTATTATGGTATTGTAAGCTCACTCTTAACATTAAAAGAATTGCTTTGAATATCACAGCTTGGCTGGGTAAGTCCTGTGTAGAAAATTATAGTGGAGAACTGTCATTGTTTATGTTTAAGGCTTAGCATTTCAAGTGCTTTTTCAAACTTTTTTTTTGCAAAAGAATTATAAAGCATGGATTCTTAGTCTTCCAGCCTCATACTTTTTCATGTCTGGAAACATTGGGTGACTTTGGGCCAGTCACTCTCTCTCAACCTAACTCACCTCACAGGGTTGTTGTTGTTGTGGGGAGAATAGGAGGAGGAAGGAGTATTAGGTATGTTCACCACCTTGAGTTATTTATAAAAATAAGAAAGGCAGGTTGAAATTTTTTTTTTAAAAAGGGGCTGCTAGACTGAGGTTTTATTTCTCAATAACTCTTCCACTGATTAGAAGTTGTGGGACCAGGCACTATTTATATAATCCACCTATCATTAGCATGGTAAACCATAATGAATCCCTTGGAGTTGAGGCATACAAAGTAGGTAAAGTGATACCATTTCATTGAACTAGCTCCTGTTTGTAAAAGGCAACTTCAAGTTAAATGGAAATGCTGTAATGCTTCCCCCCCCCCCCCCTTTTTGGAACTGAATGACAATCCTTATGTTCTGCTTGGGGGACAGGGGGAAAGATGTTCTATCCTATCCTGAAATAGTCTCTGTTCTTTTATTAACCATAATAGCCTCTACTGATCTGTGTGTGTTGTTCTCCAGCACTGACAGAGTACTACACCTTTCTACCAAACTACATTACATCTGTAACTTGTAATGTAGCCTTCATTTTGTATATTTGTTCAGAGTGAAGAAAATAATAAAAAATTACTCATAATCAAATTATGATCCTATTTTTTGTTGTTCATTTGTTAAGTCGTGTCCAACTCTTCGTGACCCCATGAACCATATCGCGCCAGGCCTTCCTATCCTTCACTGCCTCCCGGAGTTTACTCAGTTTCATGTTCATTACTTCAGTGATGCTATCTAACCATCTCATCCTCTGCCGTCCCCTTCTCCTTTTGCCTTCAATCTTTCCCAGCATCAGGGTCTTTTCCAAAGAGTCCTCTCTTCGTCTTAGGTGGCCAAAGTATCTGAGCTTGAGCTTCAGTATCAATCCTTCCAATGAGCAATCAGGGTTGATTTCCTTTAGGATTGACTGGTTTGACCTTCTAGCAGTCCAAGGGACTCCTAAGAGTCTTCTCTAGCACCACAATTCAAAGGCATCAGTTCTTTGGCACTCAGCCTTCCTTACGGTCCAGCTCTCACAGCCATACATTGCTACTGGAAAAACCATAGCTTTGATTATGCGGATCTTTGTTGGCAAGGTGATGTCTCTGCTTTTTAATATGCTGTCTAGGTTTGCCATAGCCTTCCTCCGAAGAAGCAAGCCTCTTTTAATTTCATGGCTGCAGTCTCCGTCTGCGGTGATCTTGGAGCCCAAATAAATAAAGTCTGTTACTGCTTCCATTTCTACTCCTTCTATTTGCCAGAAATTGATGGGTCTAGATGCCATGATCTTAGCTTTTTTAATGTTGAGTTTCAAGCCAGCTTTTGAACTCTCCTCTTTCACCCTCATCAAGAGGGTCTTTAGTTCTTCTTCACTTTCTGCCATTAGGGTGGTATCGTCTGCATATCTGAGGTTATTGATGTTTCTCCCTGCAGTCTTAATTCCGGCTTGTGATTCTTCCAGCCTGGCATTTCTCATGATGTACTCTGCATATAGGTTAAATAAGCAGGGTGACAGTATACAGCCTTGTCGTACTCCTTTCCCTATTTTGAACCAATTGGTTGTTCCATGACTGGTTCTAACTGTTGCTTCTTGGCCTGCATACAGATTTCTCAGGAGACAGGTAAGGTGGTCTGGTACCCCCATCTCTTTAAGAATTTGCCAGTTTGTTGTGATCCACACAATCAAAGGCTTTTGCATAGTCAGTGAAGCAGAAGTAGATGTTTTTCTGGAACTCTTGTGCTTTCTCCATGATCCAGTGAATGTTGGCAATTTGATCTCTAGTTCCTCTGCCTCTTCGAAACCCTGCTTGTACATCTGGTAGTTCTCAGTTCATATACTGTTGAAGCCTAGCTTGTAGGATTTTGAGCATAACCTTGCTAGCATGTGAAATGAGCACAATTGTGTGGTAGTTTGAGCATTCTTTGGCATTGCCCTTCTTTGGAATTGGAATATAAACTGACCTTATATATGACCATATACTTGATCAGAATAACAGTGCTTTTTTTAAAAAAATGTTAGCTTTATATCCCACCTTTGGCTCAGGCAATCACTTTTAGCAGTATTGTACCTACAATTAAAAATGGAATCTCTTTGAGATGAAATGTAACTCTTTTACTGGAATACCGTAAGTTGTAACTGGGGCATGATTGAAGAAAATATATATTTGATATCTGCAGTAACTGAAGTGATCTGTGGAGACACTGCACTAAACATTTTACATGGTGTTTGAATATATGTTTTTTGTGGTGATATATATGGACATAAATGACAAATAGGGCTTTTGAAATGCAGTTTGGATGAATGAGCTTTAGCAACTCTATACTGATGATACAGTAATTATGAAGTAGGCACCCAGTATATAATTTGAAATAATGTTTTAATTTTGTTTTCTTTCATTCTTTCATTAATGCTAAGTGTGGTCCTGATTTTGTTCTTTAGTTTGGAAGTGAACACTGAATCATAAGTAGTTCTAGCCAGAGAAAGGAAAAGGAAGGTCCTCTCGGTCCAAGGAGTTGCTCTGATTGACAATGATTTGATAATTAGGTGGTATGATGCTTGAATTTGTTTTATTTTGATGATAATGATACATTTTAACAAATAGGGTACTATTGTTTTGCTGCGTTTACACCTTAGAGTCACTTGTTGAATATGAATAGGTAGTAGGTATATTTGTTTGCTTTTCAGTGTGCAAAGACATACTTTAGTTCAGATATTTGTTTACCTGTTCCCCTTGTGCAGGAAAAATCAGATTTGAAATATCTAAAAGAAAATACTTTCATTTTTTTCACTGATACTGCAAAGGAGACCAGTTGTTATACATATTTAAAGGCTGATTCTATCCTGTTTTGTAAGAGAAATAACTGTGCAGGCCTTGACAGCCTTAAAATGAAAAGAGAATTTGCTCATACCTTTGCCTTGTCTTATTAACCTTTTGCTAAACTATTATTATTGCAAAATATTAATAGGAACCTGTCTACCATTTCCTAATACTGTCTTTGTCCCTTATATGGTGTGAATAGTTTCTCTTGAAAAAGAGAATTCTGGCATGTATTCACCTTTGTAAAGGAATAGTGTGTGTATATGTACATCTGTATGCATCAAATATCCAGAACAAAAGTACTTCTGAGTAATGTTATACAAATACACAAAGTTCTCTGGTCATATAATGCAGTTCCGCTCAGAGTGTGGCAGCCCTTAATACATTATGGATCAACAGACAATGTTTTATTTATGAATGCAACTATCATAAACTTTCTACTTCAGGGCTTACTATTATATGTGTTACTCTTGCCTTCAAACACAATTTCATAGTAATTATTGCAGGCAATTAGATGCGTATGATGAGAAAAAGTTTTAAGAAAGGAGCTGTGATTCACCTAAACACAATAATAGCAGTATTGAAATAATATCTGTCATATTATCAGCATTGCATTTGTTAGGGAAGCAGTAATATAATCAAGATAAAATTGTATTCATGAATTTTTGCCTTTGTTGTTGGAATTGTTGCTTCAGATGTAGGGTTTATGAACATCTTTAGGGATTGCTTTTGGATCTTTTATTCCAGTGTGGAATGTGTCTTAAGATGTTGGGAATTATGTGCTAATTCTTTTTCCTCCCAACATTCTACTGTAATATGTTTTGGGGTGTGTGTCCAAGATAAAGTCTTACTATTATTTGCATATTTACTCAGAATGTAGTCTTTCTGGGTTCATTAAGGTGTGTGTTCATAAGTAGATTTGCAATCTTTATTAATAGAGGAATAGAGGGAGATGAGGGGAATAGCTTGAACATGGTTGTTTCTAATTTGAGAGTACTAAGAGATCATTCAAGTGAGTTTGTATTTCTAGGACTTAAGACTCACGCCTGCTTAACATCTAGATTTTAGGTCATGTTATTTCTTTTTTAATGTTACCAATTTGTTTTTCTGTAAAATGATGTCCTTATGACTGGCTTAGCCCATCATGATGTCTTTTATGTTTATGTGGGCACTGGGTGAGGTAGGGGAGAGGATAAATCTGGACTGCTGGTTGTCTGTACCCTTGTGTTAAGAAAATGGCAGGAAAATTGGGGCGGGGGAGTATGAAATAGAAATGTCCTGAGAGCAAACACTAGAATAGCAACTGTCAAGGAGGTAAAGCATGAAGGTGCATCCTGGGTAGCACAGAAAAAAGAAGGTAGAGCTAAAGGCTGGTCTCAATTACTTGGTTAGGCTACAACTTAAAAGAAGTCAAAATTATAGTGTTGTTGGCCTTTCCAACTTAAAAGCCCTATTCTTTACTCCCAGGTCAGTTGCTGGTAAAGCAGCTTTTATCCTGGATTTATTTCTGAATGAAAACATGAATGTGGCATGTACTGTACCATGAAGACCTGTCTTGAGTGAGGTGGTGGGGATGGACTGGAGTTAATCTTTCCTAGCTCTGCCCTCCAGGATACTTCATGGTATAGGCAATTAGGAATGAAAATCTGGGAGGTGGAGTGACTGTGATCTGTACAGAATTCATCTTACCAGATGTGACATCTGACAGTCTGCCAATTTTGGATGGATGATGCTGTTTTTGAGTGGCCAGACAGTGTAAGGATACCATCTGGGTGTACGGATGCTGCCTCATATTGTCTGCTTGGTGAATTTGCCTAGTCAGGAGCAGCTCAGGATTTCTTGTTCTCTATGAGAGCCATGGTACTAGTACTAGATCATATATATGGTCATTGGGTTTGATATTCCATTCTGAGGTAGCATGTAGTCTGATGATGGAGGATCCTTTTGTAACTGTTGTCATGGTTGAACAGCTTTCTGGGTCAATTTTAGATTGTTGGTACAGAACACTGTAGTGGTAGGGACTGGTTAAAATGGTGTTTGATGGAACCAGATAATTTTGTTAATGTGCTTAAGGAATTTCCCATGATATCTGTATGTCATACTGTCCTTGTCTGGCTAGTCTCTGGAATACAAAGGAGGCCTGGGTGGTTGACACTATCACATCCTTGTGCAAAGCTGACTCAGGTCCTTGGTTTATGAAGGAACTGAGCAGTAATGCAGAGAGGATATCAGATGAAGCACAAATGGAAGAACTCTTAGCTCTGATTCAGCATGGAGTGAGGTCCATCTGAAAGCCCATTTAAAGTCTTATTGTGCTGCAGTGGAGGCAATAAAAAGTGCTTACAAGTAGTCCTCATTTAGCTACCACAATTAGGACCAAATCTCGGTCATTAAGTGAAGTGGTCACTAAGTGAAACTGCGACTGTGCTTGTGATCTTACTTCAGCTTTCCTTTGCTTTACAGATCTGCAAAGGTCATAAATGTGAGGATTGGTCACAAAGTTACTTTTTTCATTGCAATGTCATAACTGTGAATGGTTGCTGTATGAGGCAGTCGCTTGACGACGACTACCTGTACTTCTCTGCCTCAGTTGCATCTACATAGAATAGCATGGTATAGCTTTAATGCACTATGTTTGAAACATTCCCTCCATCAAAATATTGGGGAGCAGGAGCTAGAACAGTCAGTGGCTCTCTGTGGACAAAGTTATTTGGATCTCTCTTGATGTGGACTCCAGTATTAGGGCAGAATATAGAGATGTAACTTCAGCAACCACGTCTCCTGTTGCTCTGAATTCTTCTCAGTCTATTGATCTCAAGGGTGTAGACAAGTTATATGGAAAATTTGATAATTGTACAGATAATTTACTGCTTGAGTTCAGTTGCATTTCAGGCATTGTGATCTGATTTGAATGGCAGCATCTTGGATGTCGAAGCTTCTTTCATTTATTTATTCTTTCTGGTGGGATTCCAAGGAGAAGATATTAAGCATCCACTTCTAAACTAAAGAGATTTTCTCTAGGTTCAGACATAACAAAGAATTTTGGCTAGCTTAAAATTTGAAGCAAAATGTTTCATATTCCTCTTTGAGACTGCACAAGACAGAAGGGCAAAAGCACACAAGCTCAAGGTGTGTGTGTGTGTGTGTATGTATATCATGCTAACTCACAATTTAATATTTTTGTCCCTAAAGGCCCAATTTTGGGCTAATTAATCTTCTTTTAGTTTTTCAGTAGCATAGTTAGCATATTCTTTATTTTGTACTCACTAAAAAGAAAGTTGCTCAAACCATCTGTCATTTTGAACTCCTCCTGATGCTCAGCCTTTCAGTTCTGAGTACGCATGCGTATCGACACAGGGTGAGCACAAGGAGGCAGATGAAAAAACACACATGAAATAATCACACAAATGCAATTTATATTCTTGCATCAGACATCGGGATACCAATATGTAATAGTGGCATCTGTGTGATGATGTCCCCCCCCCCCACAAGTTTAGCATTACTTGTGGTTTGCTGCATATGCCACTGTGAGCACATGATTTAGTAATTCTGTATAAATTAAAATACTACTAAATTTCAACAATAGTTCTCTGATACACTTTGAAGCTTTAAGCTTTGTTGTCAGTTGCCTTAATTTGTTGCTTTGATAAAATTTTAGAAGCATGGTATTCTTTTATGTAGAGAGTTTCATTCAAGGTGCAAATATCATTTCAAGTGTGAAGAAAGTCAAGAAGCTTGTTCTGAAGAGGCTTAATGATGCTTAACTGATATTGAAAGAGCACCTCTGTAAAGAGGCAACCATCACAGGGCTTTCACCAGTCTTAACAATTGCCTTTCAGTTTGAATACTAAGCAGTAAATGGAATTGGTATGTCAATTCAGGTCAGCTTCTAGCAAGGGATCCCCTTAATATATACTGTGAATACTGACAGTTTCCTTGGATAACGGCAAATCAGACTTGCTGTTTATAGTCTCTACTTGCATCTAAATACTACTGCAATATTCATGAATTGTGTAAAATATTTTTATCCCACCTTTTTATATATAACTCAAGGCAATGAACATACCTAATACTCCTGCCTCCTGTTTTCCCCACAACAAAAACCCTGTGAGGTGAGTTTGATTGAGAGAGAATGACTGGCCCAAAGTCATCCAGTTGGTTTTCATGCCTAAGGGAGGCCCAGAACTCACAGTCTCCTGATTTCTAGGCCAGCACCTTAACCACTACACCAAACTGTTGCATGCTCTCTCTCTGTATATATGCATGTGTGTGTGTCTGTGTGTGTGTGTGTACATGCACACGCTGTATGCATGTGTACATAGATCTCTGTATGCTAACTACTTGGAAATTAAATTATCATTAGCAAAATGACTTACTTACAAATATGGTTTGCTATATTTTACTCTTCCAAAGTCTGAGACCTATTTTATATTTACCTTTTTCATGATGATGTTTTTCATCAGTTGAAAGTAAATGTGGAAATTTATTATCTCTGGGGGAGATGGGCAGCATATAAATTTAATAAATAAGTAAAATAAATAAATTACGAGCAACATGATTTATGTCTATTAGCATCTTAAAATGCCAGTGGCTGAAGAAATCACTTATCTGCACATTTGGTTAAATTGTTAATGATTTGTTATTATAGAAACAGAGGTGTTGCACTGTAAATAGGAACCTAAAGGCATAAATATAATTGTGCTGAGTGGATAATATGGGAAATGAAGCCAACACATCACAAGGGCACTAGATTGGGACAGTTGGTCTAAACCAAAGGATTTATTCAGTGAATATTGGAATTATACCGGCCACCGTTTCCCTGAAACACCTTTGCCACTGTGAGATACAGAATGCTGGACTTGGTGGTCTTTGGCCTTTTCCAGTAGGATTTTTCTTATGTTTTTATAGTCAATTATCTGATAAACTATTGTAAGTATCAAATTACTGTGATAGTAAAGAAAGCGCTGGAAACAGAATTGTGCTTCAGTATTGGATTTTTCAATATCTGTTCAGCATTAATCTTTCTGTCTCTTAGGCAGCAATGGTCCCAAAGGTATGCCTGAACAAATACTACTCTGCTCCAAATGCCATGGCCCATAATGGTAAAATGGGCAGCTACAAGAAAGTTCTCTCTCTGGTGGTTCTTTTATTTGTGGGATGCCCTTGCTAGAGAAATTGGGTTGGTTTTTTGACATCAGGTTTCTCTTCCAGTAAGCATTTAAGCTTTAATACTTCTTATTGATTTTCTGTGGAGATTTTGAAAAAAAAAAAAGATTTATTTTGGCTTATTTTGTTATTTGTTTGGTGTTCTTGGGTTTATGTTTGTTAACACTCCAATTGGGTAGTACACTCCAGTGTTGTCTGTTAGAGCTCCCGTCCTGTGGAACTAGAAATAAGAACAACATTCTCATAGTTGACATTCAGAAAGCTGTAAAAAGCCTGGCTGTTTGAATCTTTGAGCTTAATACTAGTGTCTGCACTTATTATAATTTATGAATGTTAAAAGAAGTGAAAAAAAAAGAAAGGAAAAAAGCTGCTTGGAAAAAGTGGATAGGTATTTAGTTTCTAAGTTCCCCTCTCCCCTTTTTCATATTTCAAAATAATTCAGTGTACCTTGCAGCTTCTTCTCAATGTTATATTCAGCATCAACTGTACAATTTAAGCAACTCTCTGCTATTTACATCTCAGAAATCAAATTTTACATTGATAGAAACTTTCTATTTTGAAAGGTTTAATTTACTTTAATTTAATCATTATGGTGTTAATAGTTTCCAGTTCCTATTGCATAAATACCACTGTACTTGGCTATTATTTGTATTCTATAATAAAACAATTACAAAATAATATAATTTAAAGAGCACTGTTAAAAAACACAGTTGGCTGTTTAAATAGTTGTTGGGGGATTGAGAACATGATAAGTAGGTGCCTAGGTTTTATATGATGCTGATTATTGTAATTTTATGAAGTGCATAGTTTGTTGATGGCTTAATTATTATTTATTGATATTTATGGTGGTATTTATATTTTATGTTATTTCTTTAGTTTTAACTTAGTAAGTTTCTTAGATTTGCCCAGTTAAAACAGCATAAAAACACTTGTAAAATAATTTAAAAAATTGCCTTCAAGTGCTCTGAATAAAACTTGGAAGGCCTTCCCCTTTAAAGATATTAGTCAAGGATAGTTAACCACTGACATTTAAAAGTCTATAATTTAAGTTATTAGTTAATATAAAATAAAAGCTTATTTTGTTGAGAACACAGCAGATTATTTCAGAAATCAAGTAATTTCATATTAAGTGCTATATTTTAGTTTTTTCTTTTATGCTGTTGGAATTTCAGTGAAGTTACTGGACCTGAACAAACTGAAAGCCTAACCTAGTCTAGTTATAAAATAATTGTACAACCAGTTGAAGTACAAAGAAGAACCTCTTGACTTCTGCAACTGTTTGATGTGACATAAAGAGTTAAATGTGCTATGTTTTATTTTATGTGTGAATCTATTTTATGCCCAATGTATGCATGTGATCTAGTGAGAAGGAAACAATATCCATTTTTTTTTACTTGGAATAAGTAAAGAACTAGCTCTAAATGTGGCTGCTTTTTAAAATATCAAATATTGCACTTGGAAGCCATCTCAATACCAGTTAAACAAGATCAAGCAAAAATAGAGTATAAAAATAAATTCTCACATTTTTACCCTCTGTATTGCCCACTGATCATAATTTCTCTTGAAGAATGCAGAGACTTTGCATGTCCAAGCAAAACACAATTTACCTTTGCCCTCAGTAATATCATATCTTAAGTACTGCAAAGTATGTCAGCATTTTTGGAAAAGTTGGTGATGTTATGTCTGTAAATTCTATGCCATAATCTAGTCAGATTCTCACATATTTCCATGGATGAATGACTGTGCTGGCTCCATTGTTAATGTTGGCACTCCCAGTTTATCAGGACCTCACCCAGACTATGTCAAGCAGCAAGAGGCCCTTTCACCTCCAACGTAAGAGTAATGAGATGAATCACTGTCATCAGTTCCAGGTTGATTAAACATAGTAAACAAGAAAATTATCTAAGATGTGGACTTTCATCTTTTAGATCTTAGAACTAGCAGCTCATTATTTTACACTTTGTCAGATTCATGCATATTTTCTTATCCCAAATCTTATCTTGGACACTTATTTGTTAAGTAATAGCCTGTTGAATGTTTAAAACTATTGGGGAGAAGGATAGTTGACTTCTCAGTTTAATGAGTCTTTCTTTCCATTCCCCATCAGTTTTAAAAACCAGATACAGAATGGAATATCTTTTTTGGAAGGCCTAAATACCCTGGCACCCTCAGTTAACACCCATGTTTTAAATTTTTCTTCAGCAGAAGGCCTGTGGTTTACCACTGGGTTGTCATTTCACTATGGCTGTGTGTGTGACCTTAGTGTCATTATTCTCTCACTCTTCCTCCCTTTAATAATGTGTGTTAATTTACAGCAAAATTGCTTCTAGAATTCAGTTATATTAAGGATTGGCTTACCCAGATAATATTAATTTTCTTTGATAACATATGTAACTGAAATAGATCAGGGGAGTGCTTTAGACATAATGGATCTGGATCTTGGCAAAGCCTTTGACGAAGTCTCTCATGTTAGTCTCCTTAATAAAAATAAGATAACAATACTACCATTGAAGGTACTCAAAGTTGCACAAAGAGTGCTTGTTAATGGCTTCACTTGGAGGAAAGTATTGTGTTGAGTGCCACAAGACTCTGTTTTGGACTTGATGCTGTCAATATTTTTATTAGTTACCTGCATGAGGGAGTTAAGGAGATGCTCATCAGTTAGCAGATGACACAACACTGGAGGTGGGGAGGTGGGTGGCTAATACTTCAGAAAAGAGAGAAAAAGATTTAGAAAGATGGAATTTAACAAAGAACTGGACAACCCTGTGACCTGTCGGGTCATCCTTTGAGAGAAAGGTAGTGCAGTCTGATGTGACCAGAATGAGCATTAAATTTTAGGCTGACCATATATTTTTTTACCCCAAAGCTGGACGGTCCTGTTATTTTTTAAGACGAGTATATGTCATAAATAGAAAAATAATTGTAGTGGCAAATGAAGTTCAATAATAAGTCAAAATTTTACTTACCTAAACAGATAAACAGAATGACCACAGGCAGGCAAAAAATCAATGCGAGTGGGAGTGACTTCTGACATCCTGCCAGTTTCCTCATTGACCTTGCTTGTGGGAAGCTGGCAGGGAACATCAGAAATCACAATCATGTGACCACAAGGACACTGCAATGGTCACAACTTTGCGAATAAAACTGGTGTGGACATTGTGGAAATTTCAATTCCACAGGAGTAATAGGTCCCGGATTTTTTACTCATTCTTTAAGTTAGCAGATTTTAGATACCTTGATTCAAAAATTGTTGCGGTATAATGCACTGTTTGAGCTAACTTGAGGGGACAAACAGACAAACAGATAAAACAAGAGTTTTAGTAGTAATGTAATATTCTAAATTTAGGAAGGAAAAAATAAAATGCAGAAGTATAAGAGGGGGAGATCTGATTTTATGGTAGTACACATGACAAGGATTTGTATGTCATTTTAGACTACAAGTTAAAGATGAGCCAGCAAGATGATGCAGCTATTGAAAGGGCAAATGCTATATTGGGATGCAATAACAGGAATATAGATTCCAGATTACAAAAAGTAGTTGTTTCCATTTTACTGTGCCCTGGTCAGACCCCATTTACAATACTGTATCCACTTTTGGGTAGCACAATTCCAAATGCCAGGGACAAATTAGAGCGAGTTGAGAGGAGGGCTACCATGATGGTGAGAGAACTGGAAACCTGTGATGGAATGGAATTATGAAGGCCAGACTCAGGGAGAAAAACATTTTCTTTCATCTCCTGAGGTGCGAGGGTGTGATGGAATGGAATTATGAAGGCCAGACTCAGGGAGAGAAGCATCCTCTTTCGTCTCCGGAAGGGAGGGGAAGAGATAAGAGGATGAGGCTGGCACCTCCCTGAGGAATTCACAATGTTGTGGCTGGCATTACTTGGGAGCTGGGGTTTCAGTCTGGGACGATTCTTGCTAGAGGTGGTAGCTAATAAACATTGCTGGACTGAATTTACATGGTCTCTTGGAGTTCCTTGGGCTAGGCCTGACAAAACCACACCTTATAAGGAATGGTTAAAGGTTTCAGTTATGTTGAGCCCATAGAAGACATGACTGAGGGATATGTGATAACAATCTTCAGATATGTGAAGGATTTATCACATAGAAGAGCAAGTGGACTTTTGTTTTGCCCCAGAGGACTGGAGAGTGGATTAAAACTATAAAGAAATAGGTTCAGGAGGACCAGGCTGCTTCACTGGAGATCTTGAAACAGAAGCTGGCTGGTTATCTTGTCAGAGATGCTCTGAGTTTCCTTCCAACCCTATTGTTCTATGAAGTCATACCACTTTTTTTTTTTGGTTCCTGTAGATATACTATAAGCCAGCAGTAGCAGCAGCTGATAATGAGAACTTGTGGTCAAGTGGTTGGATGTTTTGGTTACCAGAAAGTGAAGGGGGGAGGGAATTGATGGTCACAGCTGTTGGATAGTGGTTTGAACTTCAAAATGTGGTTAGAAATTCCACATCCCTGGACCTATAGTCTTTGAGGAGTCTCATTATAGACCTTCAGTTTCTTCAGTTATGTAAAGATACTATATTATGCATTACTGAAGTCCTTCCATTTGATTTTCCCTTATAATGAAAGGATAGCATTACAGGTAGCCCTGGACTTAAAACAGCAATTGGGACCAGAATTCCATCACTAAGGGATGCGGTCGTAAAGTGTGACTGCATCGCTTAGTGATGGCAATGCCTGCAGTCCCAGTTGCTGTTGTTAACTGAATCCTATGGTTGTTAGGCAAGACAACTTCCTGCTGGCTTCCCACCACCAAAGTCAGTGGAGAAGCTGGTAGGAATTTGCAAGTCCCAGGCAAGCAGGCAGGTGGGTGACTGTTGCTGGGGCGGGGGAGGGAGCAAGGGGTTGCACGAGAGTCAGGGAGGGTGCGTGAGAGTGTGAGGGAGTGTTGGAGGATGCGAGGTGGAGCGTTAGAGGCTTGGGTTGGGGACGGGGCGTGGGGGTGTGCAAGAGGCATGGCATGGGTCAAGGAAGGTGCGAGGGGGTGTGTTACAGCAGGGAGGTTACAAATGGCGATCCTGTGATTGCAGGGCACTGCAACCAATCATAAGTGTGAACCAATTGCCAAGCACTCAGATTGCATCCATGTGACTGTGGGGTGCTGGGATGGCTAGAACTCCGAGGACCAATCATAACTACCATTCATTCAGCATCATTGTAACTTTGAACGGTTGCTGAACGAAAGTTCGTAGGTCAAGGATATATGTCAGGTTTTGCTGCTCTGTCCACAATGAAACTTCTTATACTCTTATTTTGCACCCTTCTTTCAAATGAGATTTTTTTGGAATCAGATTTCCAGTATCTACTGACATATATATCAGGAGTTCTGCCATGATCCCCTAAAATGCTAAATAAATTGTAATGACACCCTCTCACTGATTTGTTGGATTTAGGGTTAGGCAAGAAATTAATATGCCACTTTTAATAATTATATTTTAATTTATAAGTCAGAATAAAGACTCTTGCAATTTTATAAAATAAAACCTTTCCATTGGAAATAAATAATAAAACAAAGCCATTTTTAAGGAGAAGAAAGAGCTTGCTTAGTTTTGTATAACTTATAAAACATGGATGTTATTTTTGAGACAGCCTCTCTGATTTTTCATTTTGCTTGTATTTTGGATCAATACTTGTTACTTGCTCACAGCAACTATGGAACATCCTTACTTAGCTGTTGCCTTGTCCAGGCAAATAGGAGGGAATTCTGGTAGCAATGTAGCTTTGGGTGTATGTACTATAATCCTCCTCAAATTTGCCTGTGACACCCCGCCTTCCCCCCATAGTTTGAGAACTCCTGGATATATGCTTGACTTAGCCTCTTCTGCTGGATTTCTCCAATGCAGTCAGGATAATAAATAGGAACCCTTAACACTTCCAGTAAAAGTTGATATTATATGAATTCTAATCCATTGCTGGGGGTAGTCTAGGTAATAATTTGCCTGTAGTAAACTCCTGCATATTCTGGCAGTGCTGCGTAAGATTTGAAACGTGCACACTCACTATTTTAACTTATTGAAAATAGAGGCCTTATTTTTTATTTCTTTTGCCTGGTTGCTGAGCAATACATTAGGTGTCACTTTGGAATCTAGTCTAATTACAAATCGCCTGTGCTGGTTGGGTGATTCTTGAAATGGTTGTTGCATTTATGTCTACTTAATATGCAAGTTATATGGTAATTCTCTACATACTCTATTGACTACAGCAAATAGGAAGTAGACTAGAATCATAACTGGTACTGGAAAGATGCTTTTGGTAAACAAATATTTCCATTACTGGTTAGAATATACTTCTGTCATCTTAATGCTAGTTTAAAGGAAGGATTGTGCAATAACTCAAATAGTTTCTTTCTGTGCTAACTTTTCCAGCAATCAAATGAGTCCTGGCGCTACTTCTAAACTAACTTTGCACTGTACATTCCTCACTTGGATTTGCTAAAAGAGTGATGTGCCCCCATGGAGCTGATTATATTTCCTGGATTGCATATTTTAAGTGGATCTTGGCAAATTTAAAACTTTCAGCCCAAGTCTCTGCAATGTTTACTCAGAATCAAGTCCTCCTGAGTTCAGTGGGACTTATTCCCAAGTAAATGTACATCAGAGTGCAACTTTAGTACATGCACATTTATTTTGGGAGGACATATTTTTAATAATAAGACATTGGGAAATGTGGTTAATACACAAAAACATACTAGGTTTTCTGACTGAGTTTGTAGTTCCAGTCTGATAGTCTTTCGGGATATATTTACTCCTTGATAGCTTTTGCAGCAGTTTGGTAAAGAGATTGTAAAGATAGTGTACTGTGCACATTTTGAATCTGTAGCCAGATGTTAAAATAATAATCCTTTTCTAATAAGTAATGAAGTTATTTTGGAGTTGGATTTTGAGGGGCGTTGCCTGCTGATTGATGTAATGAATTTCTGTTTTAAAAGTAAGTGGTGATCCATCTATTAATAATACTTTCAGTAGGTGTGATTTAGTCTTTGACTGTTTAATTTCTTAGGAAAGCTTGGCTGTGGTGAAAGAGCACCTGTGGGCATTTTATTTGTTTGCTTTAATAAACAGCATTATTAAATCATATGGGGAAAGTTGTATGATTATAAAATGGGTATGCAACCAAAGACCAAGAGCTGCATCACAATTACTAAGCTTTGGGTTTAGCCCTAGAAACCTTCTGAAAGTTACTTCCAAATTAATTTTATTATGAGACAGAAGGGGGAAATTATTAAATACAGGTGAAGTGATCATATTCACTATATTTAAATTAAAAGTGTTGATCTTGAATCCATCAACTTTTGGGACTGTGGCTCCTGCGTGCCACACAAAGGTCAAGTGTGGCTCTTGGCTCTAAAAAGGTTTTTTACACTGTTATAAAAATGGGAAAATGTACCATCGGCATTTTGAAGATCTTCTCAGCGGTTAACTGCTAGAAATGCTGGATTTTTGTCTCAGCTCTGCCTGCCCGGGCAGCAGTATTTTAGGCCTCTGAAGGCCTAATTGCTTCAGTTCTTTCATTTGTGTCCACACAAAATGTCAGTACCCTAAAACTTTTAGTGTCAGTACCCTAAAACTTTAGACTTATTATGCAAGTCTTAATAGCCAGACAGTGGTTGTGACATTGCTCATCACAACAGCAGCTGGGAAATTCAGAAAACAGTGATGGCAAAATCTTGAGTGATAGCAAAACAATCTTCTCTACCTGTTGCCACAATAATCCCTTGACTGCTGACTGATACTGTTTTGTAGTTCATATATTGGCTGCTGCCAAGTGATCTGAAAAAAGAGGAACCTGGAAAAGAGATTTTTCAGCAGAAACTATAAAGGTCCCTATATAGTTTTGGCAGAAACTATCCTAGAGTTGCTTTTTTTTTTTTATTGCTTCTTGATGGAATGGCTGCAGCCAGTCAGTAACCCAACATATAGATGCTTTGTTAAATATACATGTAGATATTTGTAGAGGGAATTCTCCTTTGGTACTTTTGGTTTTCAAGTATATATACTGGACGGTACAGATTTAACTTTGCCCAAGTACATTAAAGTTGGATCTGACTTTTGAATGGCTCTACTTTGCTGATGGTAGCTTGGGTAACTAATAGATGTGGTAGGCCACATCAGTGCTGCAATTCTTGTTTGTGTGCGTATGTTATTTTATTTACCCCATTCTAATTGAGTGCCGTTCCTAGATTAGTTTAGTCACCTAGTGCTCACCTGTGGTCCAAGAGGAGATTCACATTCATGCTGCCCTACTTCCAGCAGTTGCTCTTTTGCTTGTGTGTGTAGTGAGTGAGGCATTTTCTATTGTTCTGGATCAAGGGTTAGATAGCAGCCTTCTTTTTCCTCCCTTGTTTCAGTCAGACTATAGTAGTTTGCTCTTTTCTCATTTGTTATTTCCACTGAACTGGGCAAGGGGCAATGTTGCCGTTTTGGGGTGACCTCATTCCAAGAGTACCTTTATTCTAAATATTTTTGCAGGCATAGAAAAGGACTTGGGAAGGGCTGCATGCAGACTGCTGGCTGCAATTCTGATATCCCTGGACTAGAGTGAGGTGCCCTCCAGCTCTGCCTGAAACTATTAAAAAAAATATAATTTGGAACTTTGCAGTTGTCAGCCCTTCAAGGTAGGCCAGACTAGGAAGTTGATTCCACAAGTTTGACTGGAACTATACTACACAGAGAGTTAGGGCAGGGCCAGTCTTCCTAATGATTTCTTTGTTTCCCACGCTAAAAGTAATGTGTACATGTTGTTGAAATAATCTCTGCATAGTTTCTCCAAGGTCATCTCTGTGACTCTCTACAATAGTTGGGTATTATCAATTTTTTAATATTACCCATTTTTGTATTTTGTTAACGAAGCACCTGGGAGCAGCTGCCTCAATTCTAAATCAGTGGCTGAGTTAACCTGGCTGAAACACTTACAAGATGGATTATTGCAGTGTTTTGTATTTCAGGCTACCTTTGAAAATGGTAAAGCACCTAGTGCAAAATAAAGCAGCAAGGTGCTAAATAGAGTTGACAATACCTGAGTGTTTTCAGTCTCATTTCTAGTTTGTTTCTGGACACAGTTTTCAAAATGCTAATACTTAATTTGAAGAGCCTCCAATGGCTTGTAACTGAAGAAATGACTTTTCCTATATACAGTGGTACCTCAAGATACGAACGCCCCATCTTACGAAAATTTCAAGATACGACCAGCTCCGGCCGCAAAAATTTACCTCAACATGCGAACTCCGCCTCAAGCTACGAACCGGATCCGCGGCCATTTGCCCTGCTGCCACGTGGTTGCGGCTTCCAAGAGGAAGTGCTAATGAAATCTGAGCGCGCGGGGGGGGAGCTCCCGCTCCCGGCTGTGCGTGCGTGCTGATATTGCTTTCACTGTGCTTTTGTCGCTATGGAGAAAGGAAAAAGGAAAAGCCATTTGCCCTGCTGCCACATGGTCGCGGCTTCCTGTGGGCGAGATCGCGGTAGCAAGGAGGCGTTCGGTGAGGCTTGTGGTGTGTTTTGTGGCGTTTGGAAGGTTTTTGGTGTGCTTGTCAGCATGGCTCCAAAGAAAATGCAGAGCGGGCGTGGCAAGAATAAGGCTTTGCAGCTAAGAGGCAAAGAAGAGAGGAAACCCCTGAAGGAGATCTCCCCGAAGTCCCTTTGGAGGGGGACTCTCCCTCCAAACAATAACTGCCTCCCCACCCCATTCTCCCTCTT
This sequence comes from Liasis olivaceus, assembly GCA_030867105.1. NCBI lineage: Eukaryota > Metazoa > Chordata > Lepidosauria > Squamata > Pythonidae > Liasis > Liasis olivaceus. The sequence continues at coordinate 17,924,422 of CM061351.1, forward strand.
CATACTGTGCTTTTTTTCATGTTTTTGTGGTTTAAAAATAAAATGCATATGTTTCAGAACTGTTTGTATTTACATTGAACCTTATGGGGAAATTTGCTCTTTCCTTTGGCCATAGCCCTTGGCCTGGTGATTGCTTTCACTGTGCTTTTGTCGCTATGGAGAAAGGAAAGAGTGCGGAGGAATCGGGGGGGGGGGGAGCTCCCGCTCCCGGCTGTGCGTGCGCGCGACATAAGCCTTCCCCCCCATTGCTTTCAGTGTGCTTTTGTCGCGCGCGCCAAGGGCTATGCACAGAGGAAAGAGCGCGGAATTAAGAAGAATCAGCACGGGGGTGGGGAAACTCCCGCTCCGCTGTGCGCACTACATAATCCTTTCCCCCCCCCATTGCTTTCACTGTGCTTTTGTCGCGCGTGCCAAGGGCTATGCACAGAGGAAAGAGTGTGGAATTAAGAAGAATCAGCACGGGGAGTGGGGGGGAAGCTCCCGCTCCCGGCTGTGCGCGCGGGAGCCTTTCTCAGATTTCATTAGCACTTCCTTTTTCTGCGCTAGGGCTGACTAAAGCGCGCCTGGGGAATTTTGTAGCCGTGCAACGCCGGCTGACACATTGAACCTTATGGGGACATGTGCTTCAGGATGCGACCAAATTCGGAGGGCGGATTAGCCGTATTTACATTGAACCTTATGGGGAAATTTGCTTCAGGATGCGACCAAATTCAGAGGGTGGAACGGATTAACCGTATTTACATTGAACCCTATGGGAAAATGTGCTTCAGGATGCGACCAATTCGACTTGCGATCAGAGTCACGGAACGGATTAAATTCGTATCTTGAGGTACCACTGTATATCTTCCTAGATCATTCAGAGGCCTTTCTGCACTTACTCCAGCCAAAGGAAGGTTGTTTGCTGTAGAATGAAATCTTAAGGCTTGTCTAACACCATGGGCACCAGGTGAAGAAGTTATTGTTTTTTTAGGCTTTTAAGTTTTAGTAACAACCTCTTTACTCTGTTGATTTATAATAGGTATGGTACTAATTCATTTGCAGCAGTAGCATTCCTGATTTCTTTGTAGGTGTCCTGAAGTTGATCTTCTGTTAGGTATCCAGTTAGATTAGTGCATTCACTACTGCTATAATCAGATGCTTTTTATGTTATTTGTCTTTTTTTCCTCTTCAAAACATCCCTTTAGTGTTTATTCACAATAGTGTAACATGTTAATATAAAACTTCAGTGTGGATAAGCTATTTTTTGGAAGAGTTTACCTGCTAAATAGTGGTTTTTCTGTCATTTTGACTAAATGCAGTATACAAATACTATAACTTCATTTTTTTAAAAACTATAATTGAGAAGCAGAATTATCAGAAATTCTTCTCTGTTTTCTACAGCAAGTGACAGCATCTACCCAGCATCTAGCTGACCTTGGTTGAACCACAAATATAAGAGGTGCTTTGCAGTACTCAGGAGCATGTACAAAGTACATCTATTTGCATTATTAAAGCAGTCACATCTTTTTCTAGGCTCATGTAGCTGCTTCCAAAATTACTTTTTTTCTCTCCATAAGCATTGTATGTATGAACACCCTGTGCATACTCCCTTTGCTTGACACTCACTGTTGGCCCTTTCTGCCAGCAGGAAAGCTATTATTACAAACACAGGCTCATGTGTATTACTCTCAAAATAAATTAGGAATAAAGAATCAGCTTCAAACTTTGGTTGTCAGGAGATCAATACATCTAGGAATTGGAATTTGTATGCAACCAGGAACTTTAACAGTTCCTGTTGATAGGAATAGTGAAGCTGGGGTGATTGAGCAGCAACCCAGAATTCTCAGGAAACAGTATACTACCTGAATTGTGTGCGTAATAATGCAGCTTACTCATCTCATGTGAGGTTGTAATAATATTAAGTGGAAAATGAGATGTGGAGCTACTGTTGTAAAAAGTAAGCATCTGTTTCAAGTAATTTGTAGTGCTAAAGGTAGCTAATTGGATGATAACTCAGTGATCTCTCCACTATTTTCTGAAGCCTTCATCAACTCAATAGAGCATAATTGCATTTTAACATCTATTCCTTAAATGTCCTGCTTGGCCAGAGGGAGGGCAAGTCTGGCACCATATCCTGAACTATTTATGTAGCTACAGGTACAGCAGCTATAAAAATAGCTCTGAGAGTTTGGTCTCAATCTGTGTCTTATAGATAAATACAGAGGTGATTTTTCTGGAGAATAGTTTGTTTGCCAAAAAGCAAACTGGTGGTAGTTGCACAGAAAATGAGAAAATGTACATTTTGAGTTTAGTTTTCTTCCAGAGTCTTATCAGACTAAAATGCTAATTGGCTTTTGCTTACTTTTGATAATAGCAATCTCCCTCTCTTCTAAAATTTTAAAGAAGTCAAATGATAATTTTTTTTCTTACAAGATGTTCAAACCCTGAGCTAGGGGTCGGCAACAGAGAACAATTTTAGAAAGTACAGATGTAAATTGTGAAAATAATCCTTACATTTGGCAATGTTTTTTGTGGAGCCCCTTCCCTCTAGAATAATGCCCACCTTGCTTTCCTTTAGAAAGATTGCGAGATGGTACTATTTAAGAGTGCTTTTAGGATATAGTTGTTGTCATTATGTACCTTGCTATTTTTTTAAAAATTGTGTTATTCATTGCTGTTTTTAATTGTTGTATTGTTTCTTTGGAAACTGTTAGGAGTCATGCCAGAATATACCAGGGGTTAAGATGGATTTGGCCCCTTATTGAATGTGCCTTTGTTTATTTTTGTTTGTGGTTGTATGGAGTGACCGGATCCCATCTTGTTCTGTTTTATATTGGTTTTTTTATGGTGCATTATATTGTCAGCGCAGAGTCATTTGAATTGGGCAGTATCTAAATTGAGATAAATAAATAAAGAATGGTAAAATACAGAAATTTGAAGGAAGGACTCAGATTCATAGGCATAGAACTTGGTCACTTGTTATAAATTAAGGTTATGATGAAAGTAATATAGACAGCTCTAGCTTAAACTATATAGGAAGGCTTTCCTGAGTTGCACTGCTTGGGAATATAATTTAATATTTGCTGAAATATTAATATTTATCAGAAAATCAATATTTAATAAAAATGTAAATATAGGAATTCGAATGTTCTTTCCTTAGCTTTCCTCAGTTCTTTCCTTTTGCAGATTCTTGACCCTTTTTTCTGGGCACTGAATGAGGAAGAAAAATTTGCTAGTCTGTTTCTAACATAGCCCATCCATCCCCACCCCCCTTTGCTTTACTAAAATATGAAGTCAAGGAGAGATGACTGAAGCTCTAACATATACATCACCAGATGGAAGTTTGAGGGCTAATTTATATTATGAGAGATCTAAACAAGCCATTGCCTTGAACGAAATAAAACATGTAGCCTTTGTCTTCACTGGTGTTACTAATGTTACTGGCCAATTTATCTAACATCTCTGTGTCTGTAATATTGCATGCTGACAGGTTGACAACTCCCATAATTCCTGACTTTGGGCCCTAGTGTGTTAGGTCTGATGGGAGTTACAATCCAACAATGCTGTAATGCTCAAAAGATTACCAGGCTTTCACTTAAAAGAAGGGCCAGCTCTCTTCTATTTAGAGTAAGTTACCTTAGTTAAAGAAATAAGGTATTATTGTATTTGTTTTATTCATTATATATGCCATATTTCTACTCTGATAAATGTTCATGGTGGCTAAGAAGATTTAAAAACACGGATTGAAATTAACCATTAAATAGATACTAAAATATTAACCATTAAAAGTCTACTTTTTAAAAATCATACTTGAAGCAGATTACCATTGGATAGATGATAAGAGTGGCAAGGTTTATAGTGAGCTTGAAAAGTTCATCTCGTGTAATTTATGGCTTGAATTCCAGTGTCTATTTTAAAATACATACACATCACAGAACATACATATGAAACTTTGTGTCTGTTGTAAGGGACAGTAGTATTGAATATATAATCTACAGTTCTGTATTCTGAGAGGGAGAGATTCAAACCGTAGAAACAAGAACGCTAAAGGTTAAAATAATACTGAAAACAATTTGCAACAGCCGGTTAAGTACAAATTAGCAATAAAAATAACCTACTGTTTGTCAGAGCACATCATTTTAATAGTTTCCTAATAATTTTCTAGAAAGTCTTGTTGCTATAGCATAGTCTTCACTACTCTTATAATACAATCACAATTGGGGCATTTTACTTTCATGTGAAGTAGCTGAAAAAGCTTTTCTCTTTTACTTTACCTCCACACTTGCTCATTTCTGTCTCCCTTACGTTGGATTGTAGACTGTAGTTTCATCTTCTTGTACTTTCTCAAGTGTCATATGTACTGATTGTACTAAATGAAAACAACAATAAAGAATAGCAGTCTAGACTTACAGCATACATCAGTGTACTTTGATTCATTTGTGTAAGGGAAAAAATCTTAAATCAGAAAGATTTTGAAGCAGGACAGAAATCTGATCATGATTGAAGCCCCATAATTTGAGCTGTGAGAGCAACATGTTACTCCTTATAGAACAGCTTCAACTCTGAGATGTTGGTGGGCTTCCTCACATGAACTGTTGGATGAAGGTCAGGACTTTGATTTGGCCATTCCAAAACATTAACTTTCTTCTGCTTTAGCCATTCTTTGGTTGTACAATTTTTGTGTTTTGGGTCATTGTCTTGCTACATGACCCACTTTTCTCTTGAGCTTCAGTTCATGGACAGATACACTGACATTTTCCTATAGAATTTGTTGGTCCAATTCTGTAGCAGTGTTCTTTTTGGAGAATAGTGGTCTCCTTACCATCCTGCCATGCACACTGTTGTTTAGTATTCTCTTGATGGTGGTCTCATGAGCACTGGAACTCGCCAATGCAAGAGAGACCTTTATTTCCTTATTACTCTGGGCTGCTTTGAGGCTTCCTGGAGTATTACACGCCTTGCTCTTGGTAAGATCTTGGTTGGTCAGCCACTCCTGGGGAGGGTAACAGTGTGGTTGAATTGTCTTCATTTGTACTCAATCTGCCTGACAGTGGACTGGGGAAGTCTGAACTCTTTGGAAATAGTTCTGTAACCTTTTCCAGCCTGGTGAGCATCAACGACTGTTTTTTGGAGGTCTTCAGAAATCTCCTTTGTTCGAGCCAGGACACACTTCCACATACCTATGTTGTGAAGATCAGACTTTGATCGTGAATATCCAGAATGCTGTTCTTGAAATAAGGCAAGACCTCCCACACTCACACCTGATTATCATCCCATTGATTAAAACACCTGACTCTAATTTCCCCTTCAAATGAACAGATAATCCTAGAGGTTCACATACTTTTACCACACACAGATACGTAGCTTTGGATCATTTTCTTCAATAAATAACAAGTATAATGTTTTTGACTCTTTGTTTAATTGGATTTTCTTTATCTAGTTTTAGGACTTGTGTGGAGAAGAGATGAGGTTTAGGTCATATTTATACAGAAATATTGAAAATTCAAAAGGATTCACAAACTTTTAAGCACCATTGTATTGAACTGCCACATATTTTTTATTCCTGTTTTAAAGGAAACTCAAAATATATGGTAATCCAAGGCAAGTGAGCCAGTAGACTCTGTAGCCTGTGCTAATTAATCAGCATATCTAAATTTTGAATCAGTTACAAGATTTTTAATAATGATACCATAGTACGCAAATTAATCCCAGTCCAGTCCTCATCTCTGAATAAAAAAAAGGTACTGATGTTTACTTACATATATAAATCAACTCTGCAGATGCTGCTCTCTTTAGCTTCAGTTACTGCTTTGTTCTTATCTAGAGTTCCGCTAACCCTGTAGTGTCTCCAGCCTGCTTGATCTACTCTGAAGTTGCTTATCTGTGAATACATGAATAATTTTAAATATGGAATGCACTTGGTTTAAGAGGTTACTGAAGCAAAGCTGCTAAGCTTTGATCTTTGGGCATTTTGAAAAGAGGGAAAAATACTTCTTGCTCAAACAGTAGTAAAACAAATTGATAGTTAATTGAAATGATTGCCAGCAATTTATGGATTAGTAGTCATCTCATGACTCCTATAGTTCCAATTTAGCTCTCACTCATTTTATAGAGTATTGATTACATTTGGTTGTTTGCAAAGTTTCTTAACTTCACATGCTTATTATCTCTTTCTATGTTTTTCTAGATCTGAGCGTAATGCTAACATTTCTAGGTGCAAAGAGGCACCAGGGAATTGGTTTCATTTGTTTATTTAAGAGTTTAACTGCTTCAAGCCAAAAGTAGCAGGGAGTGAAAAATATACTAAAGTAATACCAATAAATATATATTTATAATATAAGGACAATAATACAGTTTACCTTGTCTTTTTTTTTGTCTTGTTCAGTAAATTGCTTTGTTGCTTTCTTGATATGTGTGTGGGTAAAAAGTTGACATCCAGACATTGTGATTCTGAAGTTTTAATTTTTAAAGTGCTTAACCTTTTCATGATCCAATAATATCATGGCAACATTTGGATACTCTGGATTCAGAAGGGTACAGTAAATTGGCTGTTTCTCTTCATTAAGTTGTTCCCCCAAGCCCTATCACCTTTGTTAACAACATTCATTTTTTTTCCCCTCAGGCTGTTCCTCCAATCTTTATAAAAATTTAAGCATTGGAAATGTTTTGGCCTACATAATGTAAGATACTACATACACTCTGATGTCAGTGCATGTAGGAATAAATAACTAGCACGTGCTGAATTGGATCAAGAATTACTCATGCGTATAAATAGATTCAATGAAATTGACAAAAAGTTAGTTGGGTGTGATTAATTCATGAGTTTTCTCTGTGTATAATTAAATCTATATCCAATCCATGATTTTCTCTGCTGAACTCTTGACTTTCATTAGGAGGTATAACCTGTTTCACCAGTATCTATACCTCTGTTTTTACTGAAGTTGGAAACAATTATTAAAATTTCCCCCGTAGCAGATGAGATCTGTAATGAAGAGCCAGTTATGTTCCAGACTGTTTTCTCTTGGTTCAGAAGGTAAATACCAAAATCTTGAAACTGTTGTTGAGCTTTGTTTATAACAATTCAGGTAGAGAATGCAAACATAGCCTAGGCATTTTAATGGAGGCAGTGCCTTTTTGATCTTGCTCAAAGAGGATGTCTGGCATTCCTGGGAGTCTTAAGTGACTGCAAAACTACACTTATTAATGAGAGAGCCTCAAACTGCTGCTTTTGAGAGCTGTAGGTAGCAATGTTGTAGCAGTGTTGTTTTACAGATAATATGTAGCAGTATTTGTCATATATACATTCTTGGCTTGATTGTAATGCTTATAGCAGTTGAAAAATAAAAGGAAATATATGGGAAAAAAATTAGGCTTTCCAATAATGGTAGTATTCCCCATTGTCCTATTTAGGGATATACAAGACTTTGTTTATGGTATTTTTTGTGAAAATGGAAGAATATTTATCCACCTTTTCCAGTCTTCACTTTTGCTGAGATGCAAGATTGTATTGTGTCTCCATCTATTTCTCTCTCATTTTCTCTCAAAATTAAAAAAAAAAAAGATTTAACCAGTATTAAACTATAAGCAGCTTTTTTAGTGAAATCATCCTGCTGCATCATTTTCAAAAATCAAAACCCAACTTTATCATTTACTTCCAGCTATCTGTGTATTACTACTGCATAAGGAACTTTAAATATGAATGCAGTTTGTGGGCTTTATTTCTAAAGGAATACTTTTGGAAAGCGTCATACTGGGAGGACTGTCACTTTGGAACTGACCTATGAAGTCAGATTTGAACAAGCAAAAGCAGATTGTTGTGGATATCATTATCTTATAATATCATTTGATGCTGACAGTTGGGGCATCTGTCAGTGGCAAAATGAATGCTGTGCACGAAAGCAGAACTACCTAGGGTTCACTTACGCAAACACAATTGCCAAGGCAAAGAACTGCTATTGCAAGAATCTGTGAAAAAAAAACCCCTATACCAGAAAGCTAATGTTTTTCTTCCAATGCAGTTTGTTTGAGTGTGCAGATTCCATTGCCTTTTTGTGTGGCATGTCAGAGGCCATATTCCAAAAGTGAGTGGGATCAGGAATCATTTTCAGAGGTGTTTCAGGAGTTTTATGGCTGACATGAATTCCTTTAGTACCAGAAAGGTTTAAGGCACTTGTTTTGCCCCTAAAACTCCCCAAATCCACCTAAAAGGTGTTAGTCCTGTGTACTTTGGGGTATTCTGGGAGGTCACAAAAAGTATGCCCTCTATAAAATGCTTTATAAAAGTATATAGGCTAGTATATAGGCTATTGTAGAGCTTTACAGATGGCTCTACACTGAGCTTTTTCTGATCTTGTTACAGACATTAGACACTAATGTTCCTCAACCAAAGGTAAAAAACTTTACTTTACTTTAGTTCAGGGTTAATTTGCAAAGCAGTGCAACTTGCCTTTTGAATGAAAGAACTCATTCTTTGGTTAATTCATGGTAATTCTTCTGCTTTACAACCCATATTAAAGTTGCTGCTTTTTATGTCATTCCTTACATGTTTTTAACTGTTATCACTGGACCAAACCATATTTGCTTTTCATGCTTGGAATCTGTTGTCTGCTAATCGTTAGCTTCCTCTATCTTCTTGAAGGTGTTAGAGTTGGATGAATCTGAATCAGTGGTTTTCAAACTTTCTGTTTTGATCATTCACTGTGTTCCCATTGAACCTGAGGATCACCATATAAAACAGAGATTGGCAAGACAATGTGTGTAGTCACCATAAGGCTTCCCCCCAGATAGTGTTGATATCTATTCTAATTCAATGAAATATAGTTATTAAATGTAAGAAAAATAGATACACTCTCATGTGATCACACAGTCTTAGATAGTTTTTGTTCCTACCTGAAAAGTTAGAATTTGGCTGAGAATACCAACAGCTTGTGAGATTTGATGGTCTCAAAAGGTTTTGGACCTTTAAAAAATGGCTTATGAAATTATAAAATTCACAGATTATTTTAAAAATACATCTGCTGTTTGTAAAATCAGCAGTATGTTGTTAGTTAGTTACTTTCATTTTAATGGGCCACAGTTAAGAACAGAGTAGTGCACTTCAGCCCATTGATGTCTGTGCTAAACTCATATTCATTCTACATGACTTCATTTTAGTATATCTATAAATATAAATAGATATACTATTTATACTATTGCAAATTATATACTATAAATATTGTAAATTTCATCTTTTGAGAAATAGAATGAAAAATGAATACACAATATTATATGAGTTCAGCTTTTTGAGCTGACAATTCATAAAGCAAATTAGACTTAATTAACTAAAGTTGTATCCCTCCCATCAGAGAACTCAGAGTTTTTCTGCCATAGCTGCAACAATGATGTGAGAAATATAGCTGACCCAAGATAAGCTTGTGCGACATTTCTGTTTTAGTAGGGATTTAAATTTGTGCTTCCTCTAGTTTGAAAGCTAAGGAGGTAGTTGTGCTGTTTTGGTTTTGTACTATAAAATATGATATGGACGTGTTATTAATTATTGTAGTGGCCACATAAAAGAACTTCAAAAATATTAACAGTTCACAAATTGCAGTGCTGCTTGATAATAAATTGATAGGGTCTATTGTTTACTTGCACATATTTAACTCTGATTTATGTATCGCAAATACAGAGCAGAGTTAGTTAAGTGGATCTTTGGAATTTAAATGACACAGAGCTTGGTGTCTTACAAAAGAGTGAAAATATTTTAATTGTAGTACTTGAGCCACTGCAACTAAACCAAGACTGTAGGAGTGGATCATTAGGGTGTTTTAAAGGGTACACCTCATATATAAATGTTAACATATAATAAAGTAAAAGCCCCCATTCAGGCATTATCAAAAGGGCTTAAACTTGTGTGAACAGAGATTGGCACCCTTGCCTCTTGAGAAGTGCTGTGATGCCAGTTAAGACACATCTATATGAGCAAAGTACTCTGTGTTGTGGAGACCACGCTAAAGATGCAGACGTCTCCCTTTTAACTAACATTCCAGTGTGACTTTTGGAGGAATAGGGCTTTTCACTATTACTTGCATGATGGTATCTGAATAGGGCTACAATAAAATCCCAGGCTTTTTGTTTGCTGTTTTACTTAAAAGAATTCCATTTATACTGACCTGGAATCCAGACAGGAACATTACAATCAATATAAATCACATATAGTGGGGTTGGGATGGTGGGTTTGCTGCTAGCCAAGAGAAGTGAAACTAGTAAACACTTCAGTGTTGCAATTCTTCCTGTGTTCAGAGTCTTAAGTTTTAAGACTTAAGACTCTGGAGTTGATCAGTTCAGTACACTGAGGCTAGCATCACAGGCTCTTGGTAATTGTAACTTGTGGTAACATACTGCTTTCAAGGCTGGAGTAGTTAGCATGTTAAACGTTACAAAGATAGTTATATAGGGTGTGCAAAACATAGATCAGGATCAACTGGCACAACTCTGGATGATTTGCAATAGATCTGAAGGTTTCTGTTGCCTACCCCATTGTCTACTAAAAAGAAGAAATGCCTCCCCACCCGTTCCTAAATTTGGCTGTTTGGAATTAGAAAGTTTGGTGAGGAAACAGGAGTGGATTTTTCTTTTGATCAGGGTTAAAAACAAATTTATAGGGTATGAGAGGTGCAATATTCTAAATTTGTATTTCCTTCTTCCCCCACTCTCTCTGATTTGTTATTCTACTCCTTTTCTGTGGTTGCTTTGGATTTTTAATAAAACATACAAACACACACAAAATACTTAAGTTTTGCAAGAGTTTCTAAGTTGGTAAAAAATCAGGGTTGTTGGCCACAAGTCCAAGGGCATAACAGCTTCAATCAGTGGGAGGAGATAGTGCCATTTCCAGCATCTGTCGCTACAGAGACCATGTGCTAATTTTAAAAGGGGACAGACATGATTTCTTCTTTCTTCAGAAACTTTAAGTTTGAAAACGGGAAACAACTCAGAGTATTTTTTTTTTTTTCTTCTCTAGCTTCTGCAGTGTCCCTGCTGACAGGGACTCTGGTGGGAAACAATTCATGTTTACTGATCCTTTATGAACATGGGCTCCCCATTCTCAAAGAAAAAAGCAATTAGCTATCCTTTGAGGATAATATTAAGTATGGTTTATTTATTGCTTTTGAAAATATCCCAACTTTCCCCAGATCTCAGCAACTTCTATATCTGTTTCCCTAGGGTTGAAAGAACTGAGGTTGTTTTTTCTATAAGAGGGAGAGGCTGGGGGAATCTGCCACCTTGTGTACATGAACAACAATCATAACCAACTCTGTTGATTGCTTGTCTAAATTTGCAGCTTATTAGTGGAATGGGACTGGGAGGAACACTACCATGCAATAATGTCTAGGGAAAAATTGGGACTTTTGCAATTTTATGAGATCCAGTGATGTCACCTGAAAGAATTACTTGGATTGTATAGTCTATTCTGTATTACCTTCTACTGAAACAATTTGCTGATTGAGCTACTCAATTATCTTTAGTTGTTCTTGTATCTACAATTATATCCTTTTCCTTCCCCATTTTCTTTTGTAGGGTTTAGTTTCTACCATTGTCCCCTGGAAAAATAATGTTGCTTCTCCCTTAGAAATTGTTTATCATCCTCTCTCCTTCTCATATTGGAATGCAATTCTTACAATAACTTTATAAGGTAGGTAAGTACTAATTCTGCCATATTGCAGCTGGTGGGGTAGGAGAATATGGTTTCCTAAGGCCTATTCCTATTTCCTATTCATCTGATGAATTCATGACCTAGGTGAGATATAAACTGAGAACATAGTGATTTACAACACAGTTCTTGGTTATTCTTCTATACTACCTTGAAATGAGGGTAAAATTAGAAGTTTAGTTATAATATAAATCACATTTCTTATTCAGACTTTACTGATCACTTTGGAAATGTACAGATAGCCATACTGATCCCTTTCAATTGGTTTTAGCCAAGGTGTTTCTCTAATAATTTTTTCGAGGGACTTCCCTTCATCTGTTTGGCTTTGGAGAAATAAAAACTGTGTGTTATCTTCTCTGTATCACCAAATGAGGAAACCTTGATTAACTTGGTTAAACATTATTTGAAGCAGCTAATTGGATATTTAAAGTACTCAAAAGTGATGAAAGTTCTAAGTTGGTTTCATTTAAAATATATGCACAAATATAGTTAAATACCTTTGTATTTGGAATTCTCTCCTATGAATCCACTGAGATTTATCCTCAGTACGTTTTGTGTAGGATTACAGCCTTAATTTACACACAGTTCTAATATATTTAGTTGCAAAGAGCATAGGGAGATCTCAGCTGTGCTGCAGTTTTTGCTATCAAAATATTTGGGGGTTTCCCCTTCTCTCTCTTCTATGAATGTAGAATTTGGTACTACCATCTTGCATTTTAAATGCACTCTGCAGCTTGCTATATTGCTGATTTGGCAGGAGGGAGGGAGGGAAAGACCTCTTTCCTGAGTCTGTCCACTGCATAGCTTGCAGATCTGAGTACTACAGAGGCAAAAGCTGAGTCAGAGGAGAGATGCAGTCTGCGCTATAGGCAGTCATGGCCCAGTTCAGGATTTTAGACTGCATGATCAACCACAACTGGAGTTTGATATGTAACCTGTATTGCGCTTGGAGTGGTCAGGTTTGTTCATTATATTTAGTAGTTTATAAAGCAGAAAAAATAGTATTGTGCAAAAGGAAGAAACTAAACTCCTTTCCCTTTCTTTTTCTGCACTCCATCTCTGATGCTTTACAGTATGCCATAATCATTAGTAATGATTATGAGCTGGTTATTTAGGGTACTTTCTGCCTTAGCTAATTTTTTAAACTATTAAATTGGTTATTAAGAACTGTTTTGGATTGCAGGCATTGGAATAGCTCAGTTCAAGAAAAAGGTATATTGGAGAGAGACAGATTTAAAAAGCATGCATAGTTTGAAGTTCTAGTTGCTATATAGTTATATTTTAGGAAAAATTAATATTGATTGACAGTTCTTTTACTTAGTGCCCAGACTACCACAAATATGTATTATAAGAGTTTGTCATTGCATGGGAAAGAAACAAATATATGAAATAAGAAACACAAGACAAATTAAAATGAACAAGATAAACTGCTTATACAAGGAAGGACAGTAGTTGAGGTAGTACAGTTTGGATTTCATGTAACAGCAGCTGTTCTTATTTTGAAACTCTGAAGTCTGATATTGCTAAAGTTAATTTTGTTTTTGCTTCAGAGCAAATGATACATTTTTAAAAATAATTCCAAATCTTAAAGAGGAGAACTGAACTTTAAGGAAGGAACAGATTGTGTGTTGGTGAATGCGTAAGGAGTGAAAGGACAGGGATATTAAGGGCTGGGGGCAGGTTGTTTCTTCAATATGCATGGGAATTATGGTTGCTTGTTCTGCATGAAAAGTATGAGAGTAGATGCGAGACAAGCAATTTAAGTTGAATTTGACGAAGTTGATGGACTGTACCAAAATGTGGCTTACCTTATTCCTGCTAGAACCTGCCCATGTGCTGCTAGGGATGTCATGCAAGTTTCTTTTTTAAACCATCTCTAGAGCTACACCACAGTAATATAAGGATTTATTTTCTAATCATTACTCACATCACCAAGCCTGAGTTAATTAATATTAACTGCTGGTTATGCTTAAGCAGTCAAAGTGGAAAGCAATAAAATGGTAATAGGCCTGTTTCTCCTAGACTCCTGTATTTTTTTCATCCCTCTGTCCTTTTTCTTGCACACATTGCTGCTTCCACTGTAGAAGGAGTGGGAGGGTCTTCTTTTTCATGTAGGGGTTAAGGCCACTGCCCAAGTAGACATTCTATCCTCATTTGGACATGGCGATCATTTGTGTTATGATGTAGATTCCCTTGGAGCAGGAAGAAGAAAAAAAAAACTACTCAAGGTGACCCTACAATTTATTCACTGTGGCTGTAGCCTATGAAGAGGAGCAGGCTCCAATAGCAAGTAATTGACAAGTTTTGTTCACTTGTGTAAAAATGGGCTATGTTCTGCCTAAGACAACTGGTCAAAATAATCATAATGATAGAAGAACTCTGCTGGATCCAGCAAAATGCCTATCGCAATTGTTATTGCCTCTTTTATCCTTTGTAAGTAGTTGTTTAAAAACAGAGTTATATACAAACATGGGTTTCCCTTACATTGCATTCTCAAAAATTGGTTGTATGGTTCTTATGGTTTGATGTTAATCTTGAATTGAGTGTGCAAGTAAAACTGGAGAGTATAAAGACCGACTTCACCACTGATGTCCATTTAAAATTCCATAGTCACAAAATCACAGACTTCAGGGTAGCCATTTTAATAAAAATGAATTTGAGGAACAATCGAAACATTAGATTGTGGCACCAAGTTGATAATGTTTATCTTTGAACAAAGTTGTATGCATGTTTCAGAGACACAGTTTTAATTATCCTGCAGTTTCAGTGAGTTGTGTTCAATATCGTGTGCTGGAACAATCTCCCCCCCCGCCTCCCCCCCCCCCGGTGTATGGTGGACCTGAGCTCTGCTTGCCTTTGGAAAAGTGGTGAGGGCCTGATTTTTCCCCAGGCATATGGGTCTAGCTGAATGGAGTCCCCTTTTGATTATTTTAATTGTTTTGTTCTGCTTGCCATTTTATATATTGGATTATTTCTTAATGATGTAGGGGTGGTTTTTGTGCTAAATGTTTATTCTTGTTATTTGCTGCCCAGAGTCATATTGTTTGAGTTTGGCTGCCCTATAAATACTGAAATAAGTAAATACATTATATATTTATACACACATACATAAAAAATAATGTTTTTTGCATCCCTGTTTTAACTGATTATCCACCTTGCTTTGTTCACATTCCCTGCATCTTACGATGTAGAACATTTCATTGGATTAACTACTGGTTACTTTGAAAAGTGCCATTTGTTCTTCCATTGCAATATGTGCCTAGAATATCATAAATTGTATGTATTAATTAATTCTATATGTTACTTTTTGTGTCCTGAAATGCTTATCTTCTTTTCCTGTATGTTTCTAGAGATGACAGTTTTGGATGGCCTATATCTGCATTTGGTAGGGACTACATGTATTAGTCTACAGAGTATTTGAGAAGGCGTAGCCTTAGAGAAATCAGTGTAGGGCATTCTTTTTTAAAACAGATGTGTGAGATTAAATCTTCAGGATTTGGAACTAGTTGCTATACAGGAAAAAAGAAAAATGGCAATACACTTCTTGTAATACCAGACAAACATGGTATCTGGAATATAAAATTGCTTACTTTGAAGAATAAATGTTTAATTTTACCCATTTGACAACCACTTTTAAGATCTCTGTTAGCAAGATATTAAATTACCCTCCTTTAGACCAACTTGTACAAATGTATCTGGAGGATAACCCATCACACATGGTGGAACATCAGTATAGAAGACCTGCATGTGCCTGTCCTGTCACTATCTTTGTTAAATCACATATGGAAATAATAATTTTATCTCTATTTTTAAATTTAATTCAATTTGTATATTGTTTGTCATATCTAACTGCTAGAGATGGCATTTCCTCTGGCTTTTAAAAACTGTAAATATATGTTTCGTATTTCAGTTACAGATCAGTCACTTTTTCTATACAACCCAGATACTCTTCATGAGAAATGCCTTGGAAATTCTTAGTGGTTTCTCAGTGTCTAAAGTTAGTTGCTTTTTACCCCTCCACTGTGAAACCATGTAAACACACTTTTTGGATTGGGGCCCATAAAGTTGCTGAATAGTATTACTTTATCACTATAGTGGTGCTTATTTCTATTGCATTGCTCCAGCTCTGAATTATATGTATTGTTTTCCATGTTGATTTCAGGTGTTTTTATTACTAAAGGTTTTTTTTCCCTGTCAACTAATGTCTTCTAGTAAATAAAAAAGGGTTCCATGACTATCATTCCAGTAAAATGGGAACCCCACATTGTATATTCACTATCATACTTCATTTGTAATAGCAAATATTTCTTACACATATTTAGTCTTCATTTCAGTTAGTTGCTGCTGCTATAGTTTAATCCATTTTTTGCATCTTATCAAAAAGGGTCCTTTATCAATAGTTATTTAGGGTTGTGTTATTTTGTTAACTTTAATTTTAACTGCACTTTCTGTCCATAACAATCTGTTTCTTGATTTTCATTGAACATGTTGAGGTTCTCTGTTTCTCTATCCTAAATGCCCTAGCTTTTGGCTGCTGCTACTGAATGCCAGGTTAGCCTGTAATAAAGCCTCCCTCATTTGTGATATAATCACAGATGAGAGGGCCAACCTGACATACATTCCTGAGACCTGGTTGGGTCTGGAAGAGGGGGTGGCTCCTTCAGAAATGTGCCCAGCAGGATTTTGGGTGTGGCATCAGCTGAGATCTCCAGGGCAGGGGTGGATGTGTGGTGATTGTCATCTGGGAGTCTCTTAAGGCTTTCAGGGGTGCTGCTGCACAGGTTGCCAGATACGAGATCCTATTCATTAAGTTGTGCTCTAGGGATCAGTTGAGATTGTTGCTACTGTACCAGCCTCCTGGCCTGAGCTGCTTGACTGCATATCCGGGTTGGCAGTGGAGTTCCCCAGACTTATGGTCTTGGGGGACTTCAGTCTACCCTCTCTGGAGTGGGTTCAGAGGCGGCTAAGGAGTTCATGGCTACCATGACAGCCATAGGCCTATCCCAGGTCATCTAGGGTCCGATACAGGATAGTGGTCACACACCTGGTCTGGCTTTACTGTCAGAGTAGTGGCAATGTGATCTGGAACTGGGGGAGCTTTTAGTGTCCCCCTTGTCATGGTCAGATCATGCTCTCATTACCATGTCAGTGGTGATGGGGAGAGATCCTGCCCTTGGACCCTGCTATGTGGGGTGCCATAGGGTTCAGGGCTCTCTTCTCTCCTATTTAACATCTACATGAGGCCACTGAGTGAACTCATCTGTCACCATGGGTGAGGTAACATCAGTACGCTGATGATACCCAATTATACAATTCTGCTCCTGGCAAATTAATGCTGTCGATGTCTTATCCTGGTGCCTGGAGACTGTGGGGATCTGGATGGGGAACAATAGGCTTTAGCTGAACCCTGGCAAGACTGAGTGCTCTGGGATTTGGGGCCTGCCGGTCCTGGGAGTATACCATCTTTGGTACTGGATTGTATTGCACTGCCCCAGAGAGACCTGGTGCACAACTTGGGTGTCCTCCTAGACTCACAACTCCTGCTCAAAGAGGTGGCTCCACTGTTTGTAATATTCAGTGCTCTTGCCTAGCCTTTTTTTAATAATAACTTCAGTGTTTTTAATGGTAGTGTGTTTTAATATTGTTATTTCATGGTTTTATCATACACCACCCAGAATCACCTTCTGTGAGATGGGTGGCCACATAAATATGATTTAGAAATTAATTACTTATGTAAAAAAAAAACTTTTATTTCAGTTTTAATCACGTGGTCCAAAGGATTTCTTAAAAGGATTTTTCTTTGAATATGTTAGTTTTATCTATCTCCCCACCCATCCAGTGCAAATTTTGACAAGATTAAAATGTCAGGAAATTAACAGATGCTTAGATCCAAAGGCACTACTTCTAGATGTGGTTAAGTTTGCAGTGTTCTATAGTCAGGAGAACCTGTGGTTGTTATGAAGTATTCTACATGATTCGCCTTTTCAGATGTCTATATGGAATGGATGTCAGTGTTGAGCTTGGTAACAACCTTACTGACCCTTCTGTGAATAAAGCATGTTTCAAAACTTTATTATAGGTTTTACATGAATATCAGATTTGATCTTGACCAGGGAGGCTCAGGTCCTAGCTCTCACTTCACATGGAACTTACTGTGTTCCAATCACAAATTCTATAACTCAGCTGGAAGTTCTTCACAGGGCAATTCAGGTCCCAGAAGAAAGACAGGATATAAATTTAAAAGTAAAGCAAACATAACTAAATAGACAAATGTCCTAATAACAATTTAATACAGGTAGTCCTCGCTTAGTGACCACAATTGGGACTAGCAACTCTGTCACTAAGCACAGTGGTCACTAAGTGTGAAACATCACATGACCATGATGGGCTTACAACCTCACTTTAGCTTCAGTCATTAAGAGAATCACCGTGGTCATTAAGCGAGACATCATGTGGCTGCTATTTGCGATTTTACTTCTGCACTCTTCATTAACTCTGCTTGTTGGAAGCCAGTTGTGAAGCATGCAGATTGTGATCATGTGACTGCGGGACGCTGCAACAGTCATAAATATGAGAATTGGTCGCAAAGCTGTTTTTTTTTTTTTTTACACTGTCATAACTTCAAGCAGTCACTAAACGAGGCAGTAGGTAAGCAAGGATTACCTGTATATCATTTGCCACTTCGTATGACGTGTATGAATGAATGTTCTGTAGTATTACCATACACTGTTGTTCAAAAGTTAGCATCCATTATTCCCTAATTTAACCCTTTAGATACATAAATGTTAAACAGGATTTATTTATAATAGTAGTATCCTTTGGTTGTAAGTAACTCCTCCAATCTTTGCAAAAAAACAAAATGTTTACTAGCCTTGTTAGGTGCTGATAGAGTGTTCAACTTGCTGTATTTATGTGCTAGGTACAAGAGGGGCATTCCTCTCCCCTGACAGCTGCTTAGTTTCTGCACTGGCAACAGTGGAGGAAGGGACTATCCCACTCCTTTTGTGCCAGCTCTTTCAGTATTCTACATGCAATTTTTGCTTGCAAATGGCTTTAAATAAACAGCAGCATATAATACATTGACTGTGGTGAAATGCATTCATACATTAAAATAATTTTCTAAGACTATATATGTTTAAATGGATACTCAGTGAGCCTTCAAATAATATTGATTCTTAAACTTGCCATTAAAATTGCAACTAAATTTTACCTAGCCATGTTCAAGGAAAACTCTAAAATCCCTGCTTCTTTGTGTGGGAGTGTAAGAGATGAATGGTAGTTTTGTGCTATACTACAGTACACTTTGACATATTTTCCATTGCAGCTCAAGGTGTTTCCTTCCATATGCAAATACCTGAGAGACTTGGAAGTATGCCATGACGGAAATCCTTTGACCCTGACTATTGCCAGCTAGAGAAATGAATCAAGACTGCATGTACTTCTGTACAGATCCTTTGGTTAAATGATCAGAATGCTAGGGCATAACTTTTTTAGTCAAATTAATTGCTTCAATATATAACCAAGTTGCATTAAACTAAAGTGTTCCCACGTTACTCTTGGGTAACTTCATTAGAACTACTTTCTGCACTTCAAAAAAATTGAACCATAATTTCTATAGTCTTTTGGCACTGTCCATTTTGCCATAAATAATAAAAGTTGAAGACCAATATCATTTTATACAGTAATATACTAAGATGATCTATTGTGATGCAGTGTATGAATAAAGTAAGGATTTTAGGCTGAGTCCCGATTTATGCATTTGGTCTAAGAAAAGTGGATTTTCTTACGCACTCCGTATGCTGATTGAGATAAATCATGGTGTTATGAGGAAGAAAGTGAGGGCTGAAAATGTGTCAAAAATACTTTCTGTGGGCTTCACACAGATTTCAGGAATAATCTCTTCCAACTCAAGTTCTACCACATTTCCTATCCCATTCAGCACTTCAGCTCACCTTCTCTACGGCATTTTTAACCTAATAGTTTCTTCACAATGATTCTCTGAAGTGAATTCTTCCATGTGGCTTCTGCTAATGACTTCCTATCTTAGGTTGGAAGCAGCATGAAAAGACTTGACAGGAGAAATATGTTATAGTGCTTCAACTCTTGTTGCTTGACATCTAATGCTTCAGATCTCACTGTTATTTTGCTTTGTTACAAATAATTCCCTCTTAGAGGATTACAGGTAGTCCTTGATTTACGACCACAATTGGGACCAGAACTTCCATTGCTAAGTGATGTAGTCATTAAGTGAGCTGTGCCCGATTTTACGACCTTTTTGCCCCGATTATTAAGTGAATCACGCAGTTGTTAAGTGAATCTGGCTTCCCTGATTGACTTTGCTTGTCGGAAACCCCCTGAGAAGATCGCAAATAGTGGTCATGTGATCCCGGGACACTGCAACTGTCGTAAATACATGCCAGTTGCCAAGTGCCCAAATTTTGATTACGTGTCCACAGGGATGCTGTTACAGTATAATAAAATTCCAGTTTCCTATTTTGGATTTAATATAATTCCAGGTGACTTGAGTTGACAGTCAGCAGACTTTTTGCATTTTGCTTAAATCAGTACAATTTAGCCTAGGGTAAATTGTAAAATGAATGTGATCATTCATGCCCCTTGAGCAAACTAGTATACATAGCAACCTTTATTCTAACAGTTTGTTCCCTTTTCATTTCTGATTTAAATAGCTTGTGATCTCTGGATATCTTAGGAGAAAGGACACTCAGCATAATTAAGCTACATTTTGTATTTTCATTTCTGGTGGAAGCCACTGCACATAACCACAGAACTATTTTATAAACCATTTGCACATGTAAAGCTGTCTAGCTAAGTGGAAGCACCCAGCATCCTCTTTGTGATCTTGAAAAGTTAAACAGGGTTGCATTTGGTCAGGACGAGAAAATCCTGCTAGGTTGGGAAGTCAAAAAGCACATTGGAAGAAGGCAGGGCAAACTATTCCTATGTGTGGCCAAGAAAAAGATGTGGACATATCCAAGAAATCATACTTGACTCAGAGGAAACTTGCTTTTTACAGCATTTTTCCTATTTTTTGATAGGAAAAGAAGGTTGCACTCTAATAAATGGAGAGTGTATGTATTGCTCAGGTAAAATAAACAATAGTTTCTGTACAACTATATTCATGGTACACCCCCCCTTCTTATTTAATTGATATGATCTGGGTGGTTCATAATAAGAGAAAAACATGAATTTAATGATCTGTAATCTTAATGTCTATATATACACATATACACACATTTATATACACACATTTATTAGATACAGTATAAATCTATAATTCTATAAATTTGTGTGTGTGTGTATATAAAATTTATATCATACATATTTATTTATTTCTAGGGTTTGAAACCAAAAACTACAGCTTATAATATTTTAGAGAAGATTATAATAAAGCAGAATAAATGCAATCAGATACCTTCTCAACATTAGTTGTATTCTTTTAATTTGCATAATAGCATTCTTATTTACTGCTTTGCTTTCATTTCTGTTTTGCATCCTTCAGTGACAGAATGTGTTGTTTGTGAGCCACTTTGTGAATAGCTTTTCATTACTGTTTTGCCAGGTTCCTGAAGGGAAGGAAGTTGGCAGAAGAGGAAAAGCAGAGAGGTTTTGAGTTTAAAAAACTCTGGTAAAGCAGCTGCCATCCAAATGACAGTTGCTTGCAGAGAATAAGTGATTCACGGTAGAGATAGAATGAAGTTATATTTGATGGTATTAGCTAATTGAAAAGAAGTATCAGAAGGAGCATAAACTCGGTTGTATTATTTAGGCTATAAACCTGCAGTGATTGCATTTTGAACATTGAGTCTAGAACAAAATGTTAACAAAATATATGTGATATATAAGAAATACATTCCTTCCCTTACCTAGATGGGAAGCCTTCCCCAGTCTGGCAACTTTATGATGTACTGATTCTACAAATCTCCAAGATCTTAGCCAGTTTTGCCTTTAGCCAGGTTGGCTGGGAGATTTAGGAGTTGCATACCCAGTATATCTGGAATCTGCCAGGTTGAGGGAGGCTGTGTTCTGGTATGATTTGGTGGCAACAATAAATTGTCATGGCTAAAGCTTACAGATATCCTTGGCCAGACAAATTAAAATTCATAATCCATCATGGTGGTCATTTCCCCCCCCACAGGGGAAAGATGGTGAAAATAAGGGGTGGAAATATCAGACTGGGTAGGCCAATGGACACCACTACCCAATGGTGTGCAGAATTCCTTTGGGCAGGAGTAGCTAGTTATGTATGCTTTTTGTTGGCCTTTCACTTGAAAATATCCAAAGAGGAGCTTGACAGTTATGTGCAGAGGGAGTGTTGACTACAGTTTTGGTATAGCTAGTAAAACCAGTGAAGACTTATAAGCCATGATTTAAGCACTAATAAATTTCCTATGAGTGTTTCTTTATTTGGCTAAAATCCAACTAAGACTGCATACAAATCCTTAACAAGCTTTCTAAGATCAGTAGGATTTACTTCTTAGTAAGAATAGTTACTGATCAAAAGCTATGAGAAGTTTGTTAGTTAATGTCTTACATTAGTTTAAATAAGATTGGTCATAGAAAACTTTACTTGGAATCAGACCATTCTAACATGCTGTCAATTGGAAAAGATGTTAAACAGACCTATACAATATGCATTTTGCAGACATTAGCTGTTGGGTTTTTGTAGTTTTTTTTTTCTCATTCATGTGCTCCTATTTTGTTATTTTTAAAAAATTAGCAATATCATTTTGTCAATTAAATAAATTGAAAATATGGGAATGGAGAACTGTGATATAAATTCCTAGATACCAACATTGATTTAAGTATTCTTTACGTATCATTCCCTGTGGCTTCCTATACCTCCTGTAACAGTAATTGGCAAATAATGACCTAGTATAAGGTCATTTTCTATTTTCCTAGCGCCGTTTCACCTGTAATTTATTGCATATAACAGTTGGCAAGCAAAGATAGATACATTTGCAAAAGTCTTTTGTACAGGTCCATCTGCATGAGTAAAATTGCTTCCAATAACATAATGAATTGCATGAAATTAAAGACTTTAAACTGTTTTTTCCCCCTCTCTCTCTTATTAGGTGTCCAAAAATAAAGATGGAAAAGAGCAAAGTGAAGCAGTGTCCTTGTCAGAGGATGAAGAAAATTTCTCTTGGCCTGGACCTAAAATGGTAGTTTTACGAAGAACGTCACAAGGCTTTGGCTTTACCTTAAGACATTTTATTGTTTACCCCCCAGAATCTGCTATTCAGTTTTCTTTAAAAGTGAGTAAAATGAATTATGAATAAAACTTTTCAAAGTTATAAGAATGCAAGAGAGTTGTAATCAAAAATAGTTTACCAATGTCACAGGGAAAGTCTTTGTAGTTAGATTGCCAGATCGGGTATTCCAGTGTAACAGTAGTTTTACACAGAAGTGTCTTGTTCTTTGTCTTATTGCTCTTAATTTGGGAGTAAGCCCCATTTAACACAGTGGAATTTATTTCACAGTACATATGTGAAGGTTAGGACAAACAAATTGCTGTTTTGTGAAGAGTGCAGTTTCTTTGCCAATTAGGTTTTTAAATACTTCCAATATTCAAGTAATCTAGACTCCTTAAACCTAGTTAGACTTTGCCTCAGTTCCACATATGAGAGATAAATGGTATCATAATGGGAATAATAGTGATAGAGCTTAATTTCTGAAATGCAGTTCAAAAAAACAAAAATTAAATGCTTATGTTACATCAGCCCCAAGCCTTTTGCAGGATTGCCTACTCTCATTAGTGGAGCATCTTTTGCACCTCCTGTCACATAGGTATTTGAGCAATAAATCAATTTTTTTCTGTGTCAGGGCCAGTACTGTGGAACAAACTACCACTGAAGTTGAAGCAAGCTGCCTGCTTACTGCAGTTTAAGAGGGTGCTCAAAGCATAATAACCTTTTAATGTTAATGTTGTAGTTTTTATATTCTTCTTAATCTTTTAATAATTGCTTTATGGATGTTTTAACATATAATTGTAAACAGCCCACAGGTGCCATATGAATCTTCTGAAGAAATAAAAGTGTAGCAGCCATTATAATGAGCCTAGTATTTTCTTAATGCTAAATATACCTTAAATAACAGAGAAGAATGTTAAATAAGTCTAGTGAAGAGTCTGAAGTAGATAACTAAAAAAAAATGTGCAAAGTCCAAGGTTCAGTCCCTGGTATCTTGGTATTTCTAGATAGGGCTGAGAAAGGGTTCTGTTACAAATCATGACAAGATATTGCTGATTACTATATATAACACCAGTCATAATGGCACATCTAACTCAGATAGCTTTGATGTCCTATCCGGTTTCCTTTGAACTGTGAACTTTAGCAATTAATTTCTTGTTAAAATTTTAACATGAATCACTGCCATAAAAAGTAATATTCAGAATGACTTTCTTTGATCACTTCTGTTGTCAGCCAGTTGCCTCATTAATAAATATTTAAATTAAGAATGTTGAGATGGTTTATGGAAATACGCAATTATGCAAAATCAAAATTATAAGTGGTTCTTGTAATCCTGTCTAATTTACTACTGTCTTAAGTCACTCCAGAACAGTTTGAAGGAAATGGCTTTCAAAAGCTTAGCTACAAAGAGTTTCTTTGTTTTTATTCAGTGACTCTGGATTTTTCTGCATCTTTTACAGGATGAAGAGAATGGAAATAGAAGTGGTATGTTTTCTCTTTGATACTTGTATTTAGCTTCCTACTTTTTTGTGAATACTTAGAATAGGTGTATAAAATATTAGTAGTTTGTTCTTTAATTATATATTGTATATGAAATTTGTAAATGTACATAACTTATGTAGCACTTTCTGTCTACCCAGTAGACTCCCAAGTGTTTCCCTCTCCCCTACTTGTAAGATTTGTGTAAAAGGCAAGAAAGACAAGCTCCGTGTCCCTGTAACCATCATGAATTGAAGAATGGGAGAAACTTTACCTTTTCCCCTGTCTTTGATTCAAAAGTAATTTACATAATATTATTTTGTTTTAATTTGCATGGATAGTTGTTAATTGGAAAGTTATATAGCTCATGAAACAAATATATCATTAACAATTATGTTTGCTGAATCCAGGGTGATAGGCAAGCTGGGAAGTGTCCATAGTCCCATGTTGTCATTTGATTAAAGTTTGTCTTAAGGGAGTCTTCAACTTTTTGCCCTTAACTCTAACTCACCTTAGACATATTCAGTTGTAGGTATTAAAAATATTTTATAATCATTATGCAGTTGGAAAGTATTAGCAGTGTGCTGGGACTGAATATCATATGTAAGCAGAGTTAAACATTATACCTTAATAGGATGTGGTAGGAAGAAACCAACTGGGTACTGTTATTAAGGTCTGAATTACATTCCAGCAACAAGTTTGGAATAATGTGAAAATAACAGGTTAGGATTTCTCTAGATATGTCATCCAAAGTTATATTAGATCAAGTTATCAGTATGTCAGATTATGGGAATACAAGAGTTTCTTCAATGTCTAATTCATCTTGTTGCCTTGGTAGTAACAGACTCTACAAGTATGCTTTATGAAGAAACATGTCTATATTTTTCTTCCTTGTTTTAGTCATATACAGCAAAAAATGATAGGAAGTAACTTAAGATATCTAGAGAAAATCTCTCCCTTTGTTCTATCAGGGTCTTCTACTAGAATCCCTAGAATCATAAAAATGATAATAAATGCATGTCAGCAGAAATCTACAGAAGCACAGAGAAGCCAGTTTTAACTGAAGCCATAAATTAAAACTTGGTGACATACTGCTACACCTGGGCAAATTAAAAGATCTTAACTTTTTAATTTATTATTAATCAAATCACAGGATTCTTTGTGGCTAACAAGATACAAAAAATACAACAAAGTATTTTTAAAAAAATAGTAAAATAGATAAAAACCAAATCAGTTTGTTTATCAAACTTGTATACTGCCGCATACAGTTACTGGAAAGATAACAGATCTGATGTAGGGCAAACCTCTCTGAGGGTATGATCTGTGTAATTTTTTACCTCTTTGGAAATGATGTAAAGGACCTGACCCTTTCCACATCTGTCTCTCTTGGTGAACACCTAAGCCCTGTGCATGGATCTCAGGTACTCGGGAAAAATTTAAATTTCCAAGTTACCTGGCATCATTGAAACATTCCAGCAGGTTCCTGGGGGAAAAATAGAAATTTCTCTTTGGCTTGTAGCCTTAGCTGAGAGGAACTCAACACTGCTTTCCCTATTGCCTCAAACTAATTACAAGTGTTATGAGTTGGCGAGGGTTATATTTGGAGCCAGGAAATTGCATCCTTGACAACATCTCTATGAAGAATGTGAAGTAGATGAGAACAGAGGTCAAGATAGAGAAGACGTTGCGTCTTTGTGATATACAGGATTTGGGTCTGTCCCCTGGTGGATATATTAATAATGAAGCAAGCCAGCATGTTGTGTCTTAAAAGAATCCTGTTATTATGCGTTTTGTGGAGAATAAATAGCAGCTTAGCTTTGCTTATGCATCTATGGAGAAAATGAAATTAAATGCTAGTTTTACACTTGTGAACTATGAGGTGAACATTGGCAGGTGAAAAAGATGGACGCCTATGTGGTCAAGGGATTGAAAAGGGTGTAGGAGGACAAGAATGGAAGAAATTAAAGGTGGAGGGAGTTGCCGTTTAAGTAATTATGGAGTTAAAATGAGAAGAGCAAAAGAAGAAAAAAAGAGGAATTATGAAGGAGAAATGAATGGGTAGCTTCAAAGACCCATTTGAATTCTGATCAAAACAAAGTTTATTGGCCAGTGGATATGTGAAAAAAAATCTGGTCATTTGGCAGAGTGAGTCTAGGGAGTCTCATGGAAGTTAAGGTATCTTTGATTACCCTGACTTTCTACAAAGAAGCAGTAGGGATATTATTTAGGTTACTTCATTATTATGTTTTTATTCCTCCTTTGTTGTAACAGCTCAGAGAAGGGGTGAGTGGCTTGCTCATTTTGTTACTATGTGAACAATATCTCCTTGGATCATTTATTTATTGCATTTATTAATTTGATTTATGGGGCTACCCAGTTGATTAGCAGCTCATAACAGGTGACCTCCTGCAACAGGAGGACCTCCTTTAATAGCAATATGCATGATAAAGGAGCGGGGCTTTGACTGCCTGGTTGTGGTTGCCATCTTGACTTTTTGAATCCTCCCCTTTGAGGACACCCCCTCAGTCATATAAAATACTTAATTCTATATTGAAACTATACATTTCCAGAGAAATTAAAGTAAAATTGTGAAATAAAACTTACTGATTTCTTGATTATAGATACATGTATGTGTTTTATTATGGAAGAACAAGTTAACTTTTAAAAGACAGAAAAGGCACCATAAAGGAGGGAGTAACTATCTTAGTATTCATGCTCAGTATGGGCATGCATGAATAGCGTAAGAAAGCTTCTGTTTCTACAGCCATATATAGTAGCTAACATATAAGATCGCTGATGTTTATATAAGCACACTTGCCATAGTGGATAGGCTTATACTGCTTTTTTATCTGTGAAATTGCTACTATGATGGTGCTTTAATTATATGCAAAGGAGCCACCTAGTGGCAAAACATTTTAGTACATAATTGAGTGAAAGTATGAGATTCTTGAATAAAACTTGACTACTTTGTGCTTTGAAAGTAATAGATAGAGCTAATTTAGTAAATTATGTTTCACAGTAATTTATCAGTGTTGATTGATTGCTTGATTACCAGTCGGGGACATAAATGGTTATGATTCATTGTGAGATCGACTTCAGAGAGATCTAAGCATAATTAACTTGTTCTGGATCCAGAAATGGATTCATACATAAAAATGAGCGCTTTTTATGAAATTGTTTTTTTACGGGCCATTTAGATTGATCATAGCCTAGAAATCAAATAAGGAAAATATTAAATAAATAATTATGTCATGTCCATTTTGACAAGCTACTGTTTTGTCCGATTATAAACTATAATACAACATGCAACCCTGACTCACTGCAACCCTCTTACGTCAATAAAAGCAGCCAGAGACATAGCCAGACATTGCCTCACCCTTTTGCTGATAAAACCTGACACTGTTGACTCCCGAAGGTGCAGTTTCCTGCAGTGGCCCATTTAGGATCAGCTGATGTTAAGGACAGGGCCAGTTTGGTATAGTGGTTAAGGCACTGGGCTGGAAACTGGGAGACTCTGAGTTCTAGTCCCACCTTAGGTGTGAAGCTAACTGGGTGAGCCTGGGCCAGTCACTATCTTGCAACCCTAGGAAGGGGGCAATGGCAAACCACTTCTGAAAAAACCCTGAAAACTGTAGGGACTTGTCCAGGCAGTCACCAGGAATAAAAAACGGACTCAAAGGCACACACACATAATATTAAGGACAGAATTTTGGTTGGATAATGGGTGAGGAAAATATATCCCATTCTCCAGGAACCATGTTCTTAATTCAGTTCAGGAACAGTTGCCACAGGATTTGTTTGTACTACTTTTTTTTTTTAAAAAGAGAGGCTGTAGAGCGTGTGTGTGTGTGTGTGTGCATGTGTGTGTGTGTGTGTATATATCTATGTATCTTGAGCATTTATTTACCATAAATAAAGTGTACCTTTGTTTTAACTATGTTTTATGAATTTTTGTGAGCTACTTAGAGTGATTGTATGAGATAAGTGGCCAGATAAATCCTGTAAGTAGGTAAGTAAATAAATAAATAAAATGCATAAACTGTTTCTGTTGCGCAGAGTGCAGCAAAAAGGTCCCAAAAAATCCTGCTCTCAGGTAACTTACACATCAGCATGAGAGCTTGCAAAATGCAATATCCATATTTTGTTCTCCAAAGAAAATCCAGTCGGAAAATATGAACTAACTGGTCTTTATTGATAAAAAATGCAAAACTTTATAAAATACAAGTTGCATACAAAATATAGGATATAACAAAGACTTCTTCTCACCTTAGCTTCCAAGACTTAACCACAACAAAGTCTCTAGCTAAAAAAACACTCTCAGAGAAGAGGTACACTACTTGGTTACTAGTTAAGACTACATAACCCATAAACTACATGATTAACTTTTTGCAAGACAAACACACTGAACAGACTGGGCATTTAGCCCTCCCGTTATATTGCCAGCATGTACTTCCCCCACTGAGTAACTAGCATACATATTACAGTAGGTGGCAGTAAAAATCATAACAGAATCACAAGATACTTTGTAATCTCAACACCTGTTTTTGTATAGCTAATGGGATGACCTTCTTCCCATGAGAAAATCCTGATACCCCTCTCAGCCCGTTCGCAACACAAGAACACGTGTTACGAGTAGTAGAAACAACTGATTACAGCAATATAATAACAATTTACATTTGTTCTAATCCAAGGTTTGCTAACATTGCTTCATGTTGTACAATAGGCAATGGTTTTGTAAATACATCTGCAAGATTTGCTTCAGATGCACAATACACAAGATCAATGAAATTTTCTAACATAGCTTGTCTCACATTTTTATATTTTACATCAACATACTTTGTACGAGCTCTAATGTTTTCTGTTTTAGCTAACCCTATACAGGCTTGGGAATCTTCATACACTGTATAAGGCAATGACACTTGAATGTTTAAATCAGTGAATAATTGATGAAACCATCTTAATTCACAGATTGCTTCTGATAAAGCTGCAAATTCAGCTTCTGCAGTAGACAAGGCAATGGAGGTTTGCTTCCTTGCTTTCCATGCAATTGTAGATTCACCAAATTTACAAACAAACCCAGTTATGGACTTTCTGTCACTTTCTTCTGCAAATGAACTATCAACAAAAATTACAGGCTTTTCTGACCCATTAGTTGACATTTTAAGATAAAAATCCATTGTACCTTTTAAATATCTCATTAATCTTTTCAATCCTAGCCAGTCATGTTCTGTAGGATTAGCTACCTTACGGCTCAAAATCCCAACAACATAAGACACATCTGGACGTGTCCATTGTGCTAGGTGTAGTACAGAACCAATCACAAAATGATACATTGCAGGTGTTTCACACAACTTTTCACATGTTTCATTTTTCAAAAAATCACAAGTCATTGGAGTTTTTACAGGTTTTGCATCTAACATTCCCATGTGTGTTAACAACTGTTCTATCTTTTTCTTTTGACTCAGATAGATTTCTCCATTTTCAGCGCTATGCAATTCAATTCCAAGGTAGTATCTTAACATACCTAGATCTTTCAATTTAAAATATTGCTCTATTTGCTTGGCAAACTCTTACCAAGTTTAAAGAACTAGTAGCAAGACAGAAATCATCAACATAAGTGAGAAGTACTATATAATCTTTTCCAGTTCCTTTGGTATATACACATTGATCAGCTATTGATTTCTTGAAACCAATTTCCAACAAAGCTTTATCTAAGCATTGATGCCAACATCTCCCAGCTTGTTTCAATCCATACAGTGCTTTATGCCATCTGTATACTTTCTGGGAATCCTCACATGTGTAACCTGGAGGTTGCTTCATATACATAGTTTCATGAAGCTCAGCATTTAAATAAGCTGTATCTACATCAAAATGATGTACAACCATATTTCTAAGGCCAACATTACACGCAATGATTCAGGCCTAACTGTAGGTTCAAATGTAAGATTATAATTCACAAACTGTTCTTGTGAATAACCTTGTGCAACCAGTCTAGCTTTATACTGAACAGTATTATCAGGTAAAAGCTTTTTTCTAAACACCCATCTGGAACCTATGGCTTTTTCTGATTCAGGTAAATCAACAATCTCAAAAACATTCTTATTTACTAATGCATTGAACTCAGTATCCATAGCTTCATTCCATTTATCTTGTTCATCACTTGGCAAGGATAACATTTCCTGAAAATTTTGTGGTTCACAAGTTATTTGACACACCCTGACTTGTTGAATAACAAATCTTTCTGGTGGAACACCTTTTGTTATTCGTGTTGACCTACAAGGAATCTCAAAACTCTCTTGTATTTCCTCTACTTTCTCCTCTTTCTTTTCTACTTCAGCTAAAGCCTCTGCTTCTTGCTTTATCTGTGGAGAGGAGGGTGCAACAAGTGGTGTTTGCTCTCTAGCTAAATCTGTCTGTGACTCCAAAAAAACCTCTGAATTTGCATGCAGCCTTTGCCAATCAGAAGGCTCTTCAAAATTTGCATTTCTAGAGATAACTACCCGGTTTCGGCCCAGATAAAACCGATAACCCTTTGACTCCTGAGAATAACCAATAAATCTCAAACGCTGTGTTTTTGGTTGGTTTCTCCTTCTTTGAGACTTAGGAATTTGTACATAAGCAAAAGTTCCAAATGTACGCAGATGCTTTAAGCACGGATGTTTACCATACAGCAAAAAATAAGGAACTTCATTCACAGCTGAATTCCAGTGTCTGTTAGTAAGAAATACCACTGTTAAAATTGCTTCACCCCAAAATCTGGCTGGCAATTGAACATCAATCAGCAAACTATCCTTAATTACTTTCAAAACACCGATCTTGCGCTCAGCAATCCCATTCTCAGTGGACATGCCCACATTTGTTAATCTGTGGAAAATGCCTTTCTTACGTAGCCAATTTTTAAACTCAAGACTCATAAATTCACCCCCTCTGTCAGTCTGCAAACTCCCTACTTGATATCCATGTCTTTTTTCAACCATAGACACAAATTCTTTGAACCGAGAGAATGCTTCAGACTTCTGTTTCAACAAATAACAAAATGTGAAACGTGTTTTATCATCCACTAAAACAAACATGAATCTTGCTCCCCCCTCACTCGGAGGAAACGGACCAGCTAAGTCAGCATGCACAAGAGCAAATGGTCTTGTAGAAATCCTGCTGCTTTTTCTGGCGACGGGCGGATTTTATCTTAGATTGTTTACACACAGTACAATCAAGAAACTTAGAACACTTCTTGAATCTCAGTTCTGGATACACTTTGGCCATTTGTGACAAACACTTCCATCCAGGATGACTTAATACTCTATGATAATGATGAATGCATTTATCATGTAAAGGAACATTACCTGCACAACTTCCAATTAACACATCTTGTTTAGGAAGCATTTCATACAATTGATTAACCATTCTCCCTCTTGCACATTCAGCCCCCTCTTTTGTAACATAGCATTCAGAACCTTGGAACATAACAGAATAACCAATGCTAGTTAATACAGGGACACTGAGAAGAGAAAAATCAAGTATAGGAACACAGAGTACATCAGAAACCACTTCTCCCAAACAAGGTATGAACACTTCACCTTGCATGGTTACTTTAGCTACAGAACCATCAGCCAAATTAACCTGTTGAATTTTAGGTTTACATTTAGTTAACAATAACTGCTCATTGTTTACAATGATTTCACTACAACCAGAGTCCAGTAACCACTTATCAGCATAACGTTTGTCTCTGTTAGAAATCAAAGCAGACACCAGTCTAGTACTCCCTTGTTTCTTAACTCTTGCTTTTCCACGACGGACAAACCTTCTGGAACTCTCAGCAGGCTGATTTTTCATAGGACAGTCTTTTATAAGATGTTTGGTAGAATTGCAATGAAAACATTTTCTCACCAAATATGCACATTCTGTGCCAGCAGGAGAAGGTTGCTGCTTTACGTTATCAAGTCTTTTCTTAGGATTAGTCTGCATGTCACATGTGCATTGAATTTCTTGCAACCTATTTGTTAAATACTCCACAGTAAGGTCGGCAATTGGGAGCAACTGTACGGCTTCTACTAATATGTCAAACGACTCATCCAGACTTGAAAGAATTACACATGCTTTTTGTTGCTCGGGAATGATCAGATTACGATCTGCCAACTCAGCAAACAAAGTTTTCATCTTATTCAGGTGCTCAATTACATTAGCTCCTGGCTCCAATTTAAGGTTATACAACTGCTTTGTCAAACTTACGATAGCAGATGCAGTTTGCCTCGCATAGATCCCACGCAACGCCACCCAACATCCATTAGCAGTTTCCAAACCACGAACATGCACCAATTCTGAAGACTCAAGTCCCAAAATCAAATTACCATATGCACAGTCCATCAAAGCTTGCTCTTCATTCGTGGGTGCCATCGGGGGTGCGTTGTTTACATAACGCCAAAGCCCCTCTCTCATGAAAAAAGATTTTATCTTTATATTCCATGTTTAGTAATTCTTTGAATTCAACCTTTCAAACAGAAGGCTCACTGCTGCAGGTGGAGCTGCTGCCATATTTCACTTAAAACAAGCACTTAACCACAGAGAAAAAATCCAAACTTCAAACGAAACAGTCACAGGCAGGGTAATAAATCCATAAATCACCCGTCACTCAGGAATTTAAGTCCTTGCTTCCAGCACTCCTGGATTCATGCCTTGGACATCATTCCTGGAACCTCACGCCTGGAATCCTGTTCCCGGAACCACTGACCTCAGTCCTCAGTCTTGGGCACTTGGTCCTGGTTCTGCATACTGGGTCCTCTCTGGACTCTGAAACTTAGTCCTGAGATCTGAGCTCTGAGCCCTGGGCCCATAACCTGTTGCGCAGAGTGCAGCAAAAAGGTCCCAAAAAATCCTGCTCTCAGGTAACTTACACATCAGCATGAGAGCTTGCAAAATGCAATATCCATATTTTGTTCTCCAAAGAAAATCCAGTCGGAAAATATAAACTAACTGGTCTTTATTGATAAAAAATGCAAAACTTTATAAAATACAAGTTGCATACAAAATATAGGATATAACAAAGACTTCTTCTCACCTTAGCTTCCAAGACTTAACCACAACAAAGTCTCTAGCTAAAAAAACACTCTCAGAGAAGAGGTACACTACTTGGTTACTAGTTAAGACTACATAACCCATAAACTACATGATTAACTTTTTACAAGGCAAACACACTGAACAGACTGGGCATTTAGCCCTCCCATTATATTGCCAGCATGTACTTCCCCCACTGAGTAACTAGCATACATATTACAGTAGGTGGCAGTAAAAATCATAACAGAATCACAAGATACTTTGTAATCTCAACACCTGTTTTTGTATAGCTAACGGGATGACCTTCTTCCCATGAGAAAATCCTGATAGTTTCCATATAAACGTGAGTTTTATAGGCCGGTCGGGATTATAATCCTGTTGCATCCAGCTAAACTGAAGTTTGTAACTGTCTCCTGCATATAAAAAGAGTAAAGAATTTTCATGTGCAAGGCTCCCTTCTACAATCAAGGGGAGGACCAGTTGTTATACATGCCCATAACACTTATACGTGCCCATAACACTATGGTTCATCCAACTATACAAATTTTTGTCTAATTTCCTGCTGCTGCGCCTTGTGAAGTGTGACAACCATATTGTAGGTTTTCTTCTGCAAATGTAGATGAAGTGGCTTCCCATCAGCAAGAACTCCTCCCTCATCTTGTGACTTCTTTCCCGTTTTGCCCCACTGAACATAGGAATGGTTTTGCCAGTCCCCCGATAGTGGCTTCCTTGTTGCCTTTCCGTTCCCTTCCCCTCCCTTCCCTTGCTGTAAAAAGCCAATATGATAGCCAATACCAGCTGTCTCCTGATTTTAGTACTTTCCCGTAGCTGGCTGGTTGGAGGAACACAAGCTGACACAAGGAAAAGAAGGTGGGGACAGTGATTGGGCACCTCAGAGCAATATGAAAATGAAGTTTATGTAGAGGGAAAAGCTTATGTGGAAAGAGTCTTATTTGACCTGCACTCATCTCTCCCACTGACACACTTTTATCTGGTTGACTTGGCTAGGAATGGGATCAAGATGTGGTGTGATTTTTTTTTCTGAAAAATTACCTGTCTACATTTAAGAAGTTAAATGTTAAAATTAAGAAGCTGTTGATATACATCATTCATCTTACTTGAGTGCTTTTCTATGGGATTGTGTGTCCAATTTTTCCTTTGAATCCAGGATGTAGCGTGCCACTGTCATGAGAAGTAGTTATTATTTTTAGTTAATTTATCTAATTCCCTTTTATAACTAACTAGGTTATAAGCTGTCTTGAGGTAGTAAGTTCCATAACTGAACTAGAAGTTGTGTGAAAATAGCTTTCCTTTTCTGTAATCTGAATCTCATGCCATTAGATGATATACAGTTGCAAGAAAAAGTATGTGAACCTTTTGGAATTTCATGGTGTTCTGCATTAATTTGTCATAAAATGTGATCTGACCACCATCTAAGTCAAGAGTATTGACAAATATAATGTGCCTAAAATAATAACACAAAACAATTCTGATCCTTCATGTCTTTATTGAGAACAACCATAAAAACCTCATAGTGCTAGTGGAAAAAGTATGTGAACCCTTGAGTTGATCTCAAAAAAACTAATTGGAGTCAGGTGTTAGCATACGCATACGAATACGCTTATGTGAGCCATGCCTCGCCAAAAAGAGCTTTCAGAGCATCTATGATCAAGAATTGTTGATTTACATAAAGCTGGAAAGGTTACAAAGTGATTTCAAAGACCTTAGAAATTCACCAGTCTACCGTTAGGCAAACGATCTACAAATGGAGGCACTTTGGGACTGTGGCTACTCTACCAAGAAGTGGGCACCCAGTCAAAATGACCCCAAGAGCACAACGAAGATTCATCAATGAGGTAAAGAAACAACCCCGAGTGACAGCCAAAGATTTGAAGGCATCATTGGAACTGGCTAACATCTGTGTTCATGAGTCTACAGTATGTAAAACATTGAACAAGCAGGGTGTCTATGGCAGGACACCACGAAGGAAGCTGCTGCCTACTACAAAGAACATTGCTGCATGCCTGAAGTTTGCGAAAGAGCACATTGACACTCCACAGCCGTATTGGCAAAATGTTTTGTGGACTGATGAAATAAAGATTGAACTATTTGGAAAAAACACGCAGCACTACATCTGGCGTAAAAAGGGCAGTGCATATCATCATGAAAACATCATCCCAACCATAAAGTATGGTGGAGGAAACATCATGATTTGGGCCTGCTTTGCTGCATCAAGGCCTGGCCAGCTTGCAGTCATTGAGGGGAAGACGAATTCCCAAGTGTATCAAAAAATTCTTCAGGATAATGTGAGAATGTCTGTACGTCAGCTGAAACTCTGTAGAAGTTGGGTGATGCAACAGGACAATGACCCAAAACACCAGAGCAAGTCCACAACAGAATGGCTTCAGAAAAACAAAATCCGCCTTTTGGAGTGGCCAAGTCAGAGCCCAGACCTCAACCCAATAGAGATGCTATGGAATGACTTGAAGAGAGCCATACACATGAGATGTCCAAAGAATATGACAGAGTTAAAGCAGTTCTGCCTGGAAGAATGGGCTAAAATCCCTCCTGAACGATGTACAGGTCTGATCCACAGCTACAGGAAGCACCTGGTTGAGGTTATTGCTGCCAAGCGGGGGTCAACCAGTTACTGATTCCAAGGGTTCACTTACTTTTTCCACTAGCATTTTGAATGTTGAATGAGTGCGTTCAATAAAGACATGAAGGATCAGAATTGTTTTTGTGTTATTATTTTAGGCACATTATATTTGTCAATACTGTTGACTTAGATGACGGTCAGATCACATTTTATGACAAATTAATGCAGAACACCATGAAATTCCAAAAGGTTCACATACTTTTTCTTGCAACTGTATTTTAGTGTAATGAGAGATGGAGAAAAGCTTTTCTGTATCTACTTTCTGCATACAAAAATAATGTTGACCTATGTGCTTAGAATACTTGAAGCAATGTATTTTATGATGAATGCTTATTGATGTCTTTAGTCTTCAGTTCTAGAATACAGTTATGTTTAATTGCCTTCTTTAATATCAGCTATAACTATAAAAATCAAAATTGTGTACTATCCAAACCGTATTATGAACTGACTTGTACTTTTGCTTTAGTTTTCAAGATAAACTATTGGGAATACTACTAGCTGATTAAAATTCAATAAAAGGTTGTTTGGGTATATAGTAAGCCTTATCTTATTTAAGTATAGAATATGTGTATACATATACATTCATTCACTCCACTTAAATATGATAAGATATTCCTTTTTTCTCTTTGAGAAGCATGTTAAGTACAGTAGAGAATGTAATCCCTGCAGGATATTTTTTGGCAGTTATCATTTTGTATTCTGTTACTCCTTCTACCCATTTGCCTTTTGATTTTTGTGTAATGGTATCCATGGTAACTACTACCATTTCAATTTCCTTGTTTTCGTCTATCACTGAATGCTTTTCAGGCCATGTGAGCTGCTAAATCTCATTTTTGCTGCAGCTGTAGTCACTTTATACTTGTTTAGAAAATGCAGTGTGGCTATTCTATTAAATACTTATAATAAATTATTAAATATTTTTCAGCCCACTGTGGAGCACCCCAACATTCAATATTCTGAGATCCCTAATTTTTTTTAGCAGTCTTGTGAGATTTATTTTGCCTAGGCTAGAATCAGCAGGTGGAAAAATAATATATAATGTACAGCCAGTATATCTGTATTTCCAATCATTTTATAAACTGAGTTTTATTTAAAATAGAAGGATTTGTCTTTTCACATCTTTATGAGCACCATTCTTGCCAACTCGTGTCATGGAGATACTGTAAATAAAGGTGTGTTGAAATGAAAGAGGATTATTCTTCCTTCACTCAGTTGCACTGAAAATATGTTTAATAGGTTGAAAAATGAATTATTTCAACAGCTCAAGATTATAATTTTATGGAAATAATTTTACCAAAATGTACAACTGATTTCATTTTTGATTGAAATGAAATCCTTTTTGGATTTATTTTGGAGGATGTATTTTGCAATATAGTTGGTACCTGATGAATTTTCACCTGGATAAAAAAGATGTAAAGAGATTAAATGTCCTGTCAGACATAAAGCTCAGTCTGTTGTAGAACATGGAAGGAAAAAGCAACAACCATGGACTAGGTTTGTTTGTTTGTTTATTTCTATAATTTACATGCTGCTCCATTTTCAGAGACTCTGGCATACAATGTTAATATAGTAAGACTAGAAACAAAAATCAGTTAATAGAATTATACTCAATCTGTGACACCAGGGATAGTGTGATGTAAAGTTTTATCATTATCTACAACTGTGTCAGCAAGCACCTGCTCTTTTCTTCTGAATCCTTTACCAAAGCTGCTATTAACTTGATGTAAGCTGCCAAGAGTCTCTGAATTGCAGCAGGGTGGAACTGTGGTTACATAAATAAATAACTTCCATAGATGGGTTTGATATCATCTGTTTATAACAGATGCATGACTTTCATTGGCTCAAGGACTGCACCAGACTTACTGCAGTAGGTCAAGGGCTGTATTCTAAAAGGACCTGATTTCTTTTGGGAGAGGTTCATGAATTTAAAAGCATGGAATGGGAACTTTAAATCTTTGCAAATATTAAGACAACCACTGTAAATCCCCCAAGTATTTGCAAAATGCCAGGAAAGGTCTTCCAACCTTATCCACCTTGGAGGGGACTCTAAAGGATGCAGAAGGGGTGTTGGGATAATTTGTAACATTTTTCAATTACCATTATTGAAAGCCCATTCTATGCAAAGGTACAGGACATTGGTTTAGGTGAGCTAATGCATTAATATGATTAATGCTGTCTTTGTATTTGTCATCATTAATATAAAGAAAGGAGTACATGAAGTTTTCATTATGTATGAGCAAGCTTCACTAAATACAGGTAGTCCTCGACTTACGACCATTTGTTTAACGACCAAAGTTACAATGATGCTGAAAAAAGTGATTTACTACCAGTCTTCACACTTACGACTGTCACAGTGTCATGTGATCAAAATTCAGGCGCTTGGCAACTGGAACATATTTATGACGGTTGCAGCATCCTGAGGTCATGTGATTGCCATTTGCATCCTTCCCAGGGGGTTTTCAACAAGCAAAGTTAATGGGGGAAGCTGGATTCATTTAACGACCACATGATTCGCTTAATGACCATGGCAAAAAGTTGTCAAATCAGGCATGACTCACTTAACTGCATTGCTTAGTGATGGAAGTTCTGGTCCCTATTGCGGTAGTAAGTTGAGGACTACCTGTATTTCAGAACTACAAACAATATTGTTAGGAGTGTAGTCTTATTTATGTGCCCTCGCACTGAATAACATATATAGCCAATCTTTTATTAAGTAGTCTGATTTTCTTTAGTATGTTTTATTTTAACTGCCTCACAAACATGTTTACAGTAACTAATATAGTATAAATACTGAGCTTCGCTATTTCTTTTGTAACCTTATTATATGTAGTGTCTTTGCTTGTATTTTTTATTTTTGTTTCAAAATAAAGTAAAAGTCCCTGGACAATACTGGCCATTTACCTGATTTGATGATCAGAAACAGAAGGCAGTAAAATTAGCAAACAATAAGATTACTTACAACTGTGCCTCAAAATTAAATACACTTTACTTTGAGGCACCTATATAGATTAGGCTCAAGGGATGAGGGGAGAAAATGGAGCATGATAACCATAAAGAATAATTTCTCAAATATGAATTTACCCAGTTCTTATAGTTCTAACTTGGAACATATGT
Source organism: Liasis olivaceus (assembly GCA_030867105.1). Classification (NCBI taxonomy): domain Eukaryota; kingdom Metazoa; phylum Chordata; class Lepidosauria; order Squamata; family Pythonidae; genus Liasis; species Liasis olivaceus. The sequence continues at coordinate 17,963,606 of CM061351.1, forward strand.
AACCTATATATCATACCTGGAGAGTACAAAAATACAGAATTTAAAAATAGGGTAATTGTGTTTTATAGCTAAAATATAGTTTTATATTTTTCAGTTGATTTTTCTACAACTGTATTACATTTTGGTATAGCTTATTGTCTCACTGCTATATACCTATATTCTTTGCTCTCCTTCTACATTAACGAAGGAGAATCTCAGAGGTTTGGTTTTATAAGTTTTTGCCTATTATATTTTGTAAATAATGGAAAACTTGACCTAGTAAAAGACCGGCCTTTGCTTTTTTATATTGGTGGAGATCATATATATGTGGAAACACGAATGAATTTGCGGGTTTGTTACTTCATTAAACATTTATCAGAAAAGTTATTCTCTACAATGCTTCTTTGCTTCACTAGTTATTGATTAACAGCAGAGTTACCCTATCTCTTCATTGTATTTTTCCTTTCTTTTATTTGTGCTCTAGTGATGTTCAAAAGCGACAACTAATGATTTGTTTGATTAGTAAAGAATTCCTTTTTGATAACTTAGATATAATTTTTCAGAAGAAAAATATAGTCTTTTTCTATATTCTAAATTCATCCTTTATCAACATAAGATACATTTTGTATTACTTTCCAATTATAGTAGATTTTCTTAAGTGATTTCTGTCTTTCAACTTCCCAATTTGGCTGGGTATGCTTCCATTGTTTGTTATGTGCCTTGTTGAAAAGATTGCTGCTATTACTATTACTGTTACATGCTGCAAAAATCCAGCTTAATTATCTCATTGTTAGTTTATTTAATTGCAGTTGATCTATTTTGTATTCATGAAAGAGTTATTGCTAGAGTTTTTGAGTTTATGTGGTAAGTAATAATACATTTTGGATTAATATACTGTATTGTGAGAGCCAGAGCCAAAATATTTAAAAGTAGATGGCCATTTTTAAAAATTTAACCACAATTTATTTATTTATTACAAAATTGATATCACACTAATCTAATTCCTGATAGATAAATCATAATTCCAAACAGTCCATTAAAACTTAATGTTATAACAAAAATCAATAATGCAGTAAAATGAATCTAAAATTAATTCATATTGAACCTTGACACTCAATTTAGAATTAACAAATATAAAAAAGAAAAATAAACTCAGTGAAACTAACAGTTTAGGTGGTAAATGTACAGGTAGTCCTCAGTGTACAATCATTTGTTCAGCAACCATTCGTTATGATGCTGCTGGAAGAAATGGACTTATAACTGGTCCCCAAAGTTATAGCTGTTGCAGAGCCCCCGTGGTCACATGATCAAAATTCAGGTGCTTGGCAGCATGCCTGCACTTACGACTGCAGGGGTACTTCAACTTCCCCCACCTACCTGTCTTCCCCATCTCTGCCCTTTTGGCTGCCCTGCACGCTGCCGCCTACCCCTGCCACCCCCTGCTGCCCACAGCTGACCTTCACATTTCTTCCTCCTGCTTCTGGCCTGGGATCCAGGTGGTGGGCAAGGGTGCAGCTCTGGGAGGCACGCGGTGAGTGTGGCAGGGAGGAGGAGCCTCATCTACCGAAGGGAGCTTGCCAGGCTTGGCCAGGGAGGAGGCAGTGGGATGGTGAGGCGTGGCACTCTGTTGCCAGATGAGGCAGGAGAGCCGGCAGTGGCTCCCCAGCTGAAGATGGAGTCTGTGTAGAAGGTGCTGTTTGGGATGGCGGCAGAACTGGAGAAAGCGGAAGGACATAGCTCGTATTGGAAGTACTCCTGGAAAATGTACCTGCAGGGACGCCCATTCACAGACGTGCCCAGGTGCTGCCACATGTGCTGCCAGCACTGGGATACCAAAGCAGCCAGGCTCCTCTTGCATGGTGTCAGGGGCCAGCAGCCCTTCAGGACCCTGGTGGTGGCAGGTGGGTCCCTCAGGCACAAGCATGGCCAGCCAAAGCAGCGGGTGGCCCCCTGCCTCAATCAAGCTTAAAAGCCTACTGTCCACGCCCCATCCTCTGGCTGCTAGTGCTGCCTCTGCCGCACATGCTGTGGGATTCCTTCATTTTTATGAAGCTGCTGGCCATTCGTGAGGCTTTCTGGAATGGGCAAAGTAAGCAAAAAGGCATAGGTGCGTTTTTTAGTTAGTGTGTTTGTCTGAATGAGGAGCAGGAATAAGTCTACGCCACAAATCTACCACAACTGAACACTTTCCCAGTAACTTCACCACTCAACCCTCATGTGCTTTTCCTAGTCGGTATTTATGACGAAAAGACTGAGCTTTTACTAGAGGGAACAAGGAAAGATACAAAACACAAAAGAGGGTGCGGGGCTGGTACAGAGATTTCATGTTTGGCTTTCTTCTCTGCAATGCCAGACTTGAACACTTATCCATCAGTTGCTCCCACATGGGTAAACAAGCAGCGGGGGTGGGGAGAGGTCTTGTTCACTTCTCCTCAATTGGCTGGTGTTGCTCATCACTCTGATTGGAGTATTCTGCTTGCCCACCCCCGGGTAGGGCATTCCCCCCACCCCACAAATTTTGCTGACTGTTTTGTTCCCTGGTAGATTAGACTTGACCGGCTGGCCATTAAACTTTTAAGGTCTTTTTCTGATTGGTTGAGCCCTCCCTTCTGTCACATGGCTCACCTTCCCATTGGCCAGGATGGTCATGGAGTGGCCTCGTAAAAATGAAGTGTGTGTCTTTGTGAATGGGCATCCCCTCAGGCCTGTTTTCCAGGAGCACTTCCAACACGAGCCCACGTCCCTCTGCTCCCTCCAGTTCTGCCACCACCCCAAATAACACCTCCCACACAGCCTCCACCTTTGCCTGGGGAGCTGTCAGTGGCTCTCCTGCCTTGCCTGGCGACAGAGACCACCATGCCTTGCCATCCCACTGCCTCCTCCCTGGCCAGACTTGGCAAATTCCCTTTGGCAGATGAGGCTCTGCCTCCCTGCCACGCTCACCACGTGCATCCCTGGGCTGCACCCTTGCCCAGTGCCTGGACCCCAGGCCAGCAGCAGGAGGAAGAAGACATGAAGGTCAGCTGCAGGGGGTGACGGGTAGGCAGCAGAGTGCAGGGCAGCTAAAAGGGCAAAGGTGGGGGGAGAATGACAGGTTGGGCAAATTGAAGCAAAAGCAAGCGTGGCAGTGCAGGAGAAGCATGAGGTCCCAGCCTAATGACGGTGCTGTCTCGGCTTAATGACCGCAACTGGGACTACTGCAACTGCCATCGCTACGCAGTGCGGTCATGTGATGTTTCACCTAACAACCACATTGCTTAGCGATGGAAATTTTGCTCCCAATTGTGGTCATAAGTTGAGGACTACCTGTGTGGTGAAAAAAACCCCTATCCTGATAACTGGCAAGCAAGACGCCAACCTTACTGTGAAGTACAAGTTATTTCACAATTATTGGGTACTCATTGACAAGGCCTTCTTCTAGAATCCTACCCTCTTGGGGTAGAATTAAAATCACCCTTTCTTGGATTGACTGCACAGAATGGCAGATTCAGTTCAGAGAAGATAGTTCCATAGATAAGCAGCACCCAGTAAAGAACAATAGTTACGATAGCTTTGGATGACTGCCAAGAGAGAGAGGTCTTTATGGTCTCGGGGTACCCCTTTAATATTTCTTGTGTAATCACTACTTGTGTGATCGTATTGTTCCAGTGAAACCTTCCTATCTTACTGTGAACTTTTAAAATAGTTCTTACTTATTTGTTAATCAGATTTATATCCTCCCAAATCAAGTATTAGCTCCCAGTGGTTTACAATGATAAAAAAACATACACAAGAAAGAACATAAACATTCAAACATCCATAGTAAATCCAGTCTCACTTTCTGCTCTATGGCATTTTAATTCTTCAAATGGTGCTTTTCCTAGCCAATACAGCCTTTCATGGAGCCACCATGCAGTTCTTGTTAGAGCAGCTGCTAGACTTGAGTACACCAGCCTGTTTGGTAATCTTATTTCTCCATGTCCAGCAGACCAGATTGACATCAGATTTGGTAGGTTGATACAGCTGAATTTTAACTTCTCCCTTGTCTTCCTTCCCTGCCCCCTCCCCACCCCCAGTGTTTGGCAGTTGATCATCATCCAGTGTATCCACCAACTCCATAGTTCTTATATCTTCTCCTCTGTCTACTATCCTACTCTATGACTTTCTTGAGACAGCTCTCAATCTGTCATAACAACTTTATTGCATTAGAAATAATAAAAAAGTAGCTCTCCTGGTTACCAGCTTAAAAAAAGTATTGATTTACTAAAAGCCCAAGCAACAAGAATATTAAAGCTTTCATAGTAGTGACAGATACTCCTTTTCCTTAAAAGCAGTTGTGGATATCAACAGATAATTGTCATTTTACTTTTACTTTCAGAATTCTAGTTCAGATGCTTTCCGTGCCCCCTGTCTCTGAATTATGACAACTTCAAATATATTTTTCAGTATATACTTTACAATTTTATTATTTTCTTTCTCTTACTAAAGATGCTACATCTTCCTTTGGGACAACTTCAGCCATTGGCATTTAACTGACACGACTAAATCTGTCTCTTAAGCCATCTTTCAATCTTTGTCAATTATTGTACAAAAGAATTTGAAAACAATTATTGAAATAATTAGGCAAACAAAATATGCAGAATTACTTATTTTGTTGCTACTGATTTAAAAAAAAAAACAACTACAAAACATTCCTAGGCATAGGTGATTACTAGATCTATATCAAATCCAGGCTTTATTTCACCCAAAGTGGCGATACTGACTTCTAGTTTACCATCAAACCTGAAAACAAGTGAACTGTAAATAAATCCTGATAAAATATATACTGTTACAAAATTTATTTTTCAGTGATTAGACCAATTCATATTACATCATGCTTACTAGTAGTGATATGCTTACTATCAATTACTTTCAGTGTTTTAGGCTACTAGTATCTGTCTGACAATTAGTTTCTGGGATACTTCTGCAACAGTGGTACTAATATATGTATGCTGTATTTTCATAGGCATCAGATTGCCCATCATGGGAACAAAGTCTTACATAAGATAGGCCTTTAATCTGATCCAGCATGACTCCTCTTTGTATTACTTGTCTTAATTTTCAGAACCTCAGTTGTTACAGGGCTGTTTCTGTTGACTAAAATTTCACAAATTGTATCTTTATATATCTCATGCCTTTACTGCTCTACTAAGTTGCACAACTATCTACTACCTAGTTTTAAGTGAAGTCCAGCAGGCTTCCTGGCAGAGTTTTACCATTCTAACACATAGTTCTTTTATGCAAGCTTTAATTTTCTTTTCTCCCACTGAGAACTATAGAAAAACATCAGCTAAGGACAACTTCTGCATGTTTGCTTTATAAATGACTGATAGTGAAAGTGAAACTTTTTGTCTTTTGATGAAGTTCACTGAAAGAAAAAAGTTTCTGCCTTGTTTAATGCAGCTTTTTTGAAGCAAGAGGAATGTTAGACCAGTATAATCTATTAACTGAGCATTATTGCGTAGGTCTTTGTAGAAAAAGGTAGTACTTTAGATGTTCGTAGATGCTACACACTTTTCACAAAGTTGTTTGAAAATAAATTAAATTGAATATTTTAATATTCTTTCAATTTTAGTTATTAGTTGATTCTCCTCCTCCTCCTCCTCCTCCTCCTTCTTCTTCTTCTTCACACAACCAGTTGTTTAGACTGGATTTGACATTTTTATTCACCTGTCGAGTCCTTCCCAAGGACCTGGGATAGGCAGATGTTGTTGTTTGATGGTGTTAAAGGTATTGTCACAGGATGTAAGCTGTTCCAAGTAAAGCTGCCTTTTGCAATTGACTGATGGTGATTTTGTCAATGCCAGTGGTCTTCAGGTGGTGTTCCAGTTGTTTTGGGATTGCACCCAAGGTGCCTATTACTCTTGGTACTATCTTTGCTTTCTTTTGCCATAGTCATTCTATTTCTATTTGCAGCTCTTTGTATCTTGTGATTTTCTCCAGTTCTTCTGTTATTATTGTTAGTTGCACAGTCAGCCAAATGTTTAGACTGGATTTGACATTTTTATCCACCTGGGACCTGGGGGGGGAGGGTGCTGGTGGTGGTGGTGGTGATGATGATGATGATGATTAGTTTCTGGCCATACATATATTATAATGGAAAGTAAACTTCAAGAAACCAATTCACAAAATTGTCGTTTAAGTTGTTTAAGAAATCCTTCACAATTATCACCAGACTCAGCTGTTTAGATGTATACCACATATTATACTTTGTGAAAAAAGTGGGTAGAAAGTTGGTTATGATGCTATGTCCTCCAATGAAATTAATAATATTTCAATAATTGTATAATAATTACTCTCTGCAAAATGTGAATAGACAAAATTTTAAATTTTTGAATAATAAAATGTTGACTTTTTACAAAGACTTTCTGTGTATCTATGAAGTATTTCATGGTCTCAGAATTTATGTCCAACTTGTCTTGTAGGGAAACCAAGAAACAGGCTGGAGCCAATGGATACCATTTTTGTTAAACAAGTTAAGGAAGGAGGGCCTGCTTTTGAAGCTGGACTATGCACAGGTGTCTTTCACATCTCCTTATATAGCGATGATATCTCTGAATTTGGCTGGTGTATGATTTTATAGATATCAGTTAATTGGCAAGTTTAAACTTCATCCCAAAGTCCATTATTTGGCAAATCAGTCCTGATAACATTCAGACATTTTACGCACATGAAGTACATTTTGTATATTTTACACATGCATAAAATACAATTAACAATTTAATGGCCATTTGGCTATAGTGGAAATTCCTTTACCTCCATTAGCTCATTAAATTGAGGTTTACTGAAATGTAATGAATAGAATTATTTTTTCAAATGTTTGTTTCTGAGTGAGAAAAGAACATTTGGTTAAGACTGGTATCTAGCTAATTTTTAGATAGTTTTAGTTATTTATTGCTAGTTTTTGTTAGTCAATTTAAAAAAAAAGTTAATGAGTTTTGAAAACCACAGTTACTTCACATATTGTTAGAAAGAGGCAAGAAGTTGTTATATATTGTTATATAGTCAAGTCCATGTTCTGTATATGCCATGAGGTCTGGAATAATAAATGATTCCCACGCTTGTAGATTCCATCCCTGATAACATCCCTGGTATTATTATAATAACCCCAGTTATGGCATTATAGTAGATGTAAAAAAGAAAATGAGAGTGATTTTTTTTAAATTCCCCCTTTTTTGTTAAAACATTTGTCCCAGCTTTAAATCAAGAAAAGAATGATCCGTGTTTCTTTTTTTTATCCTGTAGGTGACAGAATTATAAAAGTGAATGGGGAAAGTGTCATAGGAAAGACATATTCTCAAGTAATTGCTTTAATTCAGAACAGGTAAACCATATATTTATAAATATAATTTGAATTTCACATAAAGTGTATCTTCAGAAAGTGTTGATTTACATATGTTTTGTCTCGTGGTGATAGGATATGGTGAACTACAATTAAACCTCATAGTCAAATGGTTAAAAATATCCAGTTGTTCTCCCCTTATAGGTTAAGCATTTCAGTCTGGCTTTTTTTGTTGATAATACTTACAGGAATGAAAATAATTCTAAAATGAATTTTACTGCACCTTACACCAGAGTTTATAATCTATAGGGATTTTCTTTCCATGACATACTTAACCCAGTCATTCACTAACCAAGTCAAGTCTTCTTACTGGTTGTTTTGCTAACATACAATCACATTAATTGAGTCAAAAGTCACCTTTTAGGAATACAGGTAGTCTTCGCTTACTAACTGCAATTGGGATCAGGAACTCTGTCATTAAGCAACACGGTTGTAGTGTGACATCATGTGACCATGCCAACTTACAAGAGCAGTTGCAGCAGTCCCAGTTGCCATCATTAGGTGAATCCTGCGCGGTCACAATATCCCATAGTCACATGATCGCCATTTGCAGCCTCCTGCCAGCTTCCCCATTGATTTTGTTTGTTGGAAGCTGGCAGTGAAAGTTGCAAATGGCTATCACGTGACCATGGGATGCTGCAACCATTGTAATTGTGAGTCAGTCGCCAAGCACCCGAATCACAATCACATGACCATGGGGATGCTGCAGTGGTCGCAGCTACAAGGACTCTTTGTAAGTCCCCCTCGTTCAGCGATGTCATAACTTTGAATGGTTGCTGAATGAGCGGACTACCTGTATATTCACTTTCTCATGAAAATGCCTGATATCAACCAAAGGGCCCTTGTCTCAGGAAGCCCTGGCAGGCTTTAGTATATTATTAGCCCCTTTCTGAGTGGCCAGGCAGGCTGTTTGGGGCATTGAATTCTGCCTCATCTTTCCACCTCTGTTTCTTGCAGGGCTGGGTAAGCAAAAGAGAGCAATTGACTTGGATTTGGTGTTCCCAAAACATGGCTAGATAGCTGGAGTTAATTTAATCCTTTGTAAGCATGGGTCTGTATTGTGCTAAATATTAGCTCCTTGGATTCATTTACTAGGTCAATTGAGCCTTTTTTGAGGTTCCAATGACATAATGTCCCTCCCCATTATCTAATTAACCATGTGGTGGGAACAGGGCCAGTGTTTAGGTGAGAAAGCCATTAACTTCCAGATGTTGTTGTTCCTCAGTTCCAGTCAGCTCTATTCAGTGTTGCCAAAGATCAAGGTAAAGTAGTCCAACAATATTCAAAAGACCACAAGCTCTTATCTCTTCTTTAGCACATCAGGTATTCCAAAAGAGAAATCTTATAGTCTTGGGAAAACTAACATTCAGTGAAAACCGTTCTCTCTGAATATTAAAATTCTATGTACAAGAATTTGAACAGTTCTGTTTGTATTGAGAAGTATTCCATTATAAGCTCCCAAATGCACTTTGTAGTTCTACAATGCAGAAATACCTGTACAATTTACTTTTGAAATAATAAGCAGATTTTTTAAAATACGTAAATATATCCAGGATTCCTTATGTAATTTTGAGAATTTCATAAAACAATATAATGAGCCAAGCATGGATTAAAAGAAGATACAGTGTCAGGATTTATTTAAAGTTTTTAAGATGTAAATTTGTAACCCTTTTTTTCTATTTTTTTCTAAGTCTGTTCAACTTTTGATTAAAGCATGTAGGATTCTAGTCTGCTGAGACTATCATTGTATTTTCTTTAGCCTCTTTAGGCACCAGTCAATTTAATAGTGCAGCAGATGTGAAACTAAAATCAAATTATGTGTTTTATCAGTATTTTACATAGGATTCTTTAAAAATTATGAGACTGCGTTATACTTGATCTGTCTCCTCCATTCTGTAGTTGACATTTCATATGAACATTTTGTAAGAATTCTTAAATTATTATTAGCATTAAGAAAAAAATTCATAACATTTCCATAAAGATGTGGTGTCACAAAACTATTGAAAATGCTAGTGCAGTGAAATTAATTTGCACAAGGTTATTGCTGGATAAAATTTTGCAAAAAGAATATTTAGGAAATTTTTATTTTAATGGCTTCCTTTAAAAATTATCTTGGAAAGTTAAATTTTAGACTGTACTGATCCTAAGAAAGTAGTATCAATCAAATCAGTAACCAATGTCCATATCCCATTTTGTAATTTAAGTTGGGAAGGAAGTTATGATGATGGTCTAACCTACAAAACTGTCAAATTAGCTAAAATCCTATTGCTTCCTCCTTACAAACTGCTTATCTTCCCTATGTCTGATCATCTGTATGTGGAATAATACCGCTTCTGGGGTTGTACAAATCCTTTGAAAGAGCTGCTTTGCCATGTGGCAATGCAAACAAACCTCTCTTTGAATCATTAAAGGAACTATGCCTTCTTCCAGGATGCTTGGTAAAGTGTGGCTATTTCTACACAGCCACTTTGCTTCAGTGGGAAAAAAAAAGGAATACTGATTCACACTTCCTTGGAAGCCATGTTACTCCCCATGGAGATGCTAGAAAACTCAATAGAAGCACTTCTTTCACAGAATTTATCTAGGCTTAAGGGCTTCATATTTACACTGGATATTGTATGAACAGAAGATATCCTAGATGTTTTGTTTTAATTTATTTTAAATTTATTATACTGTCTTCCTCCCACCCCCATAGTTCAGGCTGTGTTAATATCAGCTGCTTGATCTCTGTATCTCATAATGGCAGGAATACATTAATTTATATATATATATATGTATATGTATATGTGTGTATATATATACAGTGGTACCTTGGGTTATGAATGCCCCCCCTTACGAATTTTTCGCGATACGATCAGCTCCAGCCCCAAAAATTTACCTCGCCGTGCGACCTCCACCCCGCGCTACGAACCAGATCCGCGGCCATTTGCCCTGCTGCCACGTGGTCGCGGCTTCCTGTGGGCGAGATCGCGGTAGCAAGGAGATGTTCAGTGAGGCTTGTGGTGTGTTTTGTGGCGTTTGGAAGGTTTTTGGTGTGCTTGTCAGCATGGCTCCAAAGAAAATGCAGAGCTGTATGTATTTACATTGAACCTTATGGGGAAATTTGCCTCGCGGCGCGACCAAATTTGGAGGGCGGATTAGCCGTATTTACAATGAACCTTATGGGGAAATTTGCCTCGCGGCGCGACCAAATTCGGAGGGCGGAACAGATTAACCGTATTTACATCGAGCCTTACGGGAAAATTTGCCTCACGGTGCGACCAAATTGAGTTGTGATCATAGTCACGGAACGGATTAAATTCGTAACCCGAGGTACCACTGTATATGCATAATAAATTATACGCATGTAGGTAATTTTGAAGATGAATGCAAGGGTTGTGCTTTGAAAGAAGACCAGTGACTTGTAGCAAATAGTGTAAGAGAAATAAATATTTATATCCTGTGCTGGGTTTTTCTTATATTCTCTGCTGGATGTTTGAAAAAGAGTGATTACTAAAGTTATTAACATTCCTATTTTCATAGCTAGATATGAACTTCCCTCTCAAATTGTTAGTATAGTAATTTATTTCCTTGATAATAAAGTTGCGTATTTATTTTTCCCCACAGTGACAGTGTATTGGAACTTAGTGTTATGCCAAAAGATGAGGACATCCTTCAACTTGTAAGTTATACTTCTGATCTGAAATCTAAAATAAGTCTCCATAGCATTACTGTAAAAGAGATTCAGGCCTTTAATTAGCATATTATGTAATGAAGCTTTGAATAATGCTGTTTCTGTAGTTATACATTATTTCCCTCCCCCTCTTATTTTTTTTGCAGTTTTAGTGCTATAAATAAATAGATAAATAAAATATAAAATAGATAAAAAGAACGTTTTGTTTGTTACAATTCATTTTAATGGAACAAATACTGCTAGCTTGAAAAGGACACTGGAAAATGTATATAAAAAGATGAAAATAATCTGATAATCTTCAGAAAAATAGAGACAGAAACTATTTTTGAAGAAATTATCTTCCTCTTGAACTAAGGGAAATATGTTTAGCTTTCTCTTTAATAAGCAAAAATTTTCAGGTGGATTCTTTCATATTTTTTTTGACGGACAATTACATACAGAATTTGAACATAAGATTTACTGAAACGTAATGTAAACCAGGACAATGAATATACTTCTAACGGGAAAACCGCTTCTATTTGTTCTTCCATTACTCAGTAGTGGTATTAGAGATTTCCTTTGCTTTATCTGCTCTTTGTTTTGTCCCATGACCCAGTAGGGAGAAAAAGGAGTAATGGTAGTCACTAATCCATCCTTAGATGTTGGTCTATTAGCTCTGTTTTTGCTTTTGCCAGTAAGCTACCTATCTGCCTACAGCAATTGTACAAAACATAATATAGTTATCACTATGGCATCATTACACTTAACACCTAGAAGCCCTCTGGCATAATTTGATTTTAACTAGCTTTGGGGTAGAAGCAGGGGTCTTTTTTCAAGCAGCGTGGAGGCTGATTTGTTTGATGTAAAATTGACCCTTCTAGGTTTTCACTATAGTGAAGGCCTAGAAGAAGAAAGAGATTCTGCACTCCTGAACCAAGCATCCTGTTTGAGGAGAATGCACAGGAGAGTGTTATACCATCTTATTGTAAATTTTGCAACACAGCAAATGGCAAGTATAAAGATTAAGGTGTCAGCATGACCCAGACTCTGAAAGCCTATATCATAAAAATTCTTCCTCATTGTCAAACATTGGAGCCGAATTGAAAGTGGATTCATATCTTCCTCAGTGCAACATATGAAGGTTGCCAATTCAACAAAAGTGTCCTGCTTGTTAGAATATTTATGATGCTCCAAAGGGCCTTGGGTCTGGTAAGTCTACAGCAAAAGTTTTTAATGAGCTCTTTCTGTGCAGCCATCAATTTGTTCTTCTTCCCCATGTAAACAACTCATCAGACAGTGATGAAGGATTTTTGTGACAGAGGCTTTCAGAATAGAATCTGCGTTAGGCTAACATCCTGAGACCTCACTGTTTATAAAAATAATACAAAGTAAAATAAAATTAAGGTGATGGTGTTAGAATTAGCCTGAAGTATTACTTTTGTACATAGGAGTTTAAAGTTTTTTTTACCAGCTTTTATTTTCCCTCAGAAAGGCTCAAAATTGGATATGTTGTAATGTTCATTTTTTCATTGCTTTCTGGTGAGTTAGAGGATGTGTAGTTGTGTGTGTGTTTGTTAAATTTTGCAAAAGTATGTGTCTTTAACTTTTAGAAAAGGCAGAAGTTCCTTTTTTATGCATTTAAGGTACTCTGTGTATGTGATTCCAGGTATGCATGTTTCCAGTTACATTTTTCAAAAATGTGTGTCTTTACCTTTCAAAAATGCATGCTGTGGTTTATAATTATTATTTCCTGCATCTAAAGTGCTGATTTTAAACTCACCCCAAACAAAGCCTTATTAGGGTTTTCTTTATTGCAAAAAGTGTTCAAAATAGATTTTGCTTCAAAATATAGGTTTTCAATACAGTTAAGCCCTAGGGTTACCAGACATCAACAAACATCACCTTTAGGATTGGCAAGCAGCCTTTCTTGATAGGATTTGGTAGCAGATCATACCAAGTAGAGGTCATGACCTGATGACCTCCTCCGCCTCCCCCTCCTCCTCCTCCTCCTCCTCCTCCTTTTTACATAGAAATGAAAGATAAACATGAAATAATATGAAGTAAAGTAAGAAAAAGAAAAAAAAATTAAAAAGATGTGAAAAGTAGTGCAAGTAAAATAAAAAGATATATAAAGAAGCAATCTTCTTTGCAGCAGTTACTAACAGACTTATCATACTTCCTTTCTTCCTATATTCAACCCTTTTTAATCAGCAAGTCTATAAATCACCAGTTCATTTTTTTCCATTTTCAGCAAAAAGTCCACAAGAGGTTTCCAGTCTAACACTTACTTAAAGTCTTATCCCTGCTCAAACAGGTCAATTTTGCCATTTCGGCAAATTCCATCATCTTGACGATCCATTCCTCCATTGTAGGTATTTTATTATTTTTCCGACTTTGTGCATATAACACTCTCGCTGCAATTACCATGTACAAAACCAATCTTCCATAAGGCTTTTCTAATTGGCCATTCATAAGTCCCAATAAGAAAAGTTCTGGTTTCATTTGAATGTTGATCTTTAATATTCTTTGTATCATTATATGTATTTGTATCAAATATTTTTTTGTTCTTTCACAAGTCCACCATGCATGGTAAAATGACCCTTCATGTTTTCCACATTTCCAACACTTATTAGAAGTACCTTTATACATCTTAGATAATTTTTCTGGTGTCATATACCAACAGTACATCATTTTGTAAAAGTTCTCTCTTAAATTATAATGCAGTGTGAATTTCAGTCCTTTTAACCACATCCTCTCCCATTGATCCATCTGCATATTATAACCAAAATTCTTAGCCCATTTTATCATGTACTCTTTAACTTTTTCTTCTTCCATTTCAAATCTCAGCAAAAGTTTATACATTTTAGCAATCACATGTTCATAATTTACATAACTCGATTTCAAATTCCATTTTACATTGCATAATTCCAGTTTTTAAAAAATATATATATATAAAATCTGTCTCCTGTATATATGAAAACCAATTTGCATTCAATTGTTCTCTTGACTTCATTTTAAGTTCCCCATGTTCCTGTATTATCATATCTTGATATGTTAACCATTTTTCTTTGCCTGCTGTTTTTTTTAATAAAACATGCTGAAACCATTTAAATAAATAAATAAATAGATATAAATATAAATAAATAAATAAATAAAATATTCTTAATATGGCACTTCTAACATAATGATTTTTAACCTTACTTTATCGTACCATAAATACCTATGCCATCCAAACCTCAGGTTGTGTTCTTCTAATTCTAACATTCTTTTATTTCTCAGCAACACCCACTCTTTCATCCAAATCATGCAGCAGGCTGCAAAATACAGTTTGAAATCAGGGAATCCTAATCCTCCCCTTTCCTTTTCATCCTGAAAGATTTTATATTTAACCCTTACCTGATGACATCTTTCTTGATGGAATTAGGTTACACATCATATCTGGTAGGATTTGTAACTTGATGAAGTCTGTACCACATCAGTTTTGATTGCCTGCTTTGATGATGTCACTGATTAAAACTCCCATAAGTTACTACACAGTATAACTCCGACTAGTGGGGTCCAGAAGGTGGGCCTTCTCTGCTGTAGCCCCCGCGCTTTGGAACATCTTGCCCCCGGAGGTGATACAGGCCCTCTCACTCCCGGCCTTTTGGAGGGATTTGAAGACCTGGCTCTGCCATCTGGCCTGGGGCGGGGAGGGAGGTCATCAGATATGGGGTTGGCTAGCCCCCTAGAGGCCTGGTGTTGCTTCCATTGGCCTCCTGGATTTTTCCTCTTCCTTTATTCTGTGTAAATGTGTTTTCTTATAAATTTTAACTATATATTTATTTATTGTTTTAATCTGTTGTAAGCCACCCAGAGTCCCCCACTGGGGGTAGATGGGCGGGGATAAGTTTGATAAATAAATAAATAAAATAAAATAAAATAAAATAACTACTGGCATCATGTGGATCATATAAGAATGGGAAAAAACCCTCCCTAAGCTGGTTTCCTCCAGATATGCAGGACTTCCTATACATGTTGGATAAATCATCAGATTTGGAACCAGCTTTGCCGATTTACTATTGTTAAACAGTTTAGCTTCCCTTGTAAAATGAACTTTATTTTTATTACAATTTAATTTTTACATTTTAAATTCTAAGAAAACTTTTTAAAAATTCAGGATTGGTCAGATGCCAGAAATGGGGAGATATTATCTTGTCACCAGTGACAGTGGTTTGGATCCAGAGTTTGCCTGTGCAAACAGCAAGGCCTTTCTTTAAAGCAGCCCTATGGAATTCTTTTAGTTTTTCTATCCCACAGTATCTGCTGCTTTCCACATGTTTTCTTGAACATCAGTAGTAGTTTGCGGAGACATGCAGAGGAACTAAAAGTGCTTCATTGTGTAAGCACAATTTCATATAATTTTATTTGTTTATTTGTTTGCCTCACACCTTTGCATAAAAATGACAAAAGAGGAAAGGTTTTGTTCACATTATTCTGTGCTATTAAATAATAATATTAAATAATAAATAATATTCTGTAAATAAATAATAAATTCATATAATTTTATTTAAGTCCAAATGATTCTGATTTAATAATAATAATTTATCAAACTTGTATGTCACATGACTCTCAACGACTTTAGGCAGCTCACAACAATCAGAGAAATTACAATAAAATCAATTAAACATAAATACTAATAATAATGTATTAAATTATAAAGATAAAAATGGCAATAGAAGTGCAATGAAGCGAGGGTTTTTACTCTCCCTCACTGAAGGCCTGGTTGAAGATCCAGGTTTTCATGCTTTCATTTTAGTAAATTTAAGATGTTATCAGCAATTTCAAGGGAATAGCTGGATCTGAATAAAGTATCAGCAAAGTGATCCTGTGTGCCATTTCCAACATGCAGTGAGTCTAGGCTGACAATGTAGATATTCTTTTGGAATTTGCTAAAAATCCATGTAAATATAAATGACATTATTTTAATTATGACTCAGTTCAGCTTTTCTGATTCTCATCAAGAAAAGGTCATCATAACAAAACAGTAGGAAAAGTATGATGGATTTTGTGCCAAACAATGCAGACCATTTGTGATAGACTGCCTAACAGACCATGGGAAAGCAGATAATTAAGGGGGGCCTTTACAGACAATATTATTGAGTCCAGGGGAGGGGATAAGTATGAGAAAGTTATTTGGAATAACTCTACCTTAGTTACACTAGGCATAAGTTATACAGGATAATTATTTTCATAGGTAATAAAGGTTTTTTCTAGAAGTCAAAGCAATTCTTGTTTCAAGTTTGCTTGCCTCACAGGGCTGGACACCATTGCATAAAAATGACAAAAGGGGAAAGGTTTTGTTCACTATTCTGTGTTATTCACCAACATTTTTAACTTTTAGAAATTAAATTAGAATTAGTGGATGGTCTGTTTCTAAACATATTATGATTCTCCCCTTGTTAGAAAATTAGGTACTGACTTTATTTCTCAAAGCATCTGTAGATAAGCATTTTTGATGTTTTCTGTTAATGGAAACAGACTGTCCTGAACACACTGGTTTGTAGCAAGTTAGGTTTTTGCTAGGGTCCAATTCATATATCACAGATGTGACATTGTTATTACTTCCCTGGATGCTTTGGGGAGGATTCATAGGAGTCCATTAAAATTTCTCTGCAAACTTACCATGTTTGCATATAGGTTCACTGTTAATAGGACAAGCCTGTGAAGGCCTTGGCTTGGTGTGCTCCATTTCTTCCTTCTTGGAAGATTCATTTCTGATTAATTTTCACTATGATTTATAAAGCAAGTCGACTTTATTACTTGTAGTTTGAAGTAGGCTCGTTTTGAATCTCCAGTTCAAACATACCTCTGAAAAATTATTCTACATTAGTAAGCCCCAATTAAAATTAACTGTAATTTACTCACGTTCAGTCGACTCAATGAGTTTTAGTTAAATAAAAAATGTAAGTAAAGTTTCTGCACTCCTTTCCACATTGGGGTGGGTGGAGAGCTTATGACCTCCAAATTTCCACAGGCTTATCCTAATCACGTTAAATAATCACATTAAAGTTACCTGTATTAAGTGATTTCCAGTAGTCCAAGGAAGGCTTCCCTAATTTGCATCAGTCACTGGGCCTCTCTGTACATCTTTTGAGTTGAGTGAAGGGGATGGCAGCTTCTATAATGTAGGCATTTGCCATCTTATGTTACTTCTTCTTAAAGCAATGGACTATCCATAAATTTTAAAATGTATTCAGTCCTCAGATCTGCTGGACCAGTGTTGCAATGCAGGCTTTTTTTTAACTGCCACACGACATTCCAAACTAAACTCATTCCTGGAGCTTCCAGTCATCATTTTTTTCATGGCTAAGTCGTGGAAATGAATCTTGTGGAATGCCTTTCAGTTCAATTGAATTTCTTCTAAACTTGGATGGGGCTCTTCTCGGGTATTTATTCCAACTGGATGCTGGTTGGCAGTTGGTTTCCATAGCTCCCTGACACAGGAAACATTGTAATTTGTAGTTCAGTCTACTGGTCAGTTTGTGCTGTGTAGTTTTCTTTATACTCTAAAGGTAGACTACATAACCTTGATAATATATTAATTTACTGTCCACGCACATAGCCTGGTAGGTTCAGAAACAGAATGTAGTTAATTGATCTAGAGATGCTTAATGACCATGCCTTCTGATAGCCTGTCTTCAGTGGTATATTTCTCTATGTCTCCGGTAAGGAACTAATACGTACAGCTTAATTAAGAGGCAACAGGGTGATCAGAGATACAGTAGTAGAGGTGAATCAAGGATGGATTGGAAGAAAGCCCAAATTTTCTCCACAAAGGATTACCTGAATTGCTAAAGCTTTTGCTGTTTTAGTAGTAGTAATAGTAGGTGGTGAAGATAATATTAATAGAAAAAATAAAATAGCAATCTGAAATTTCAGTTCTTTTATGAAGCTTCTGATATTATTTAATGTTGTATAATATTTGAACTCTCTCAAAATTATAAAGTGGCATATCGCTTTAAAGCCTTTTGGCAGGGTGCTTACTGCTAAAGCTGAGTGGATTGGAGTTAACTGAGTTAACTGCCCTTGGATCCCTTTGATGGAACTTCAGTCGCGACTAACTTGTCTTCTTGATTTCAGCAGGCCTAACTGTAATTAAGTTTGGACCAGTCTAACTAATTCAGTAAATTCAGTAAAATTCCGTAAAAAGTAAATATAAATATAAAGACTGTATCTGTACATGGAAGTCTTACGTATTTGATATCACTGTAAAAAATTACTTTGAGTTATATATTTTTCTATACATAGTGTTTTCTTTTGAAATTATAATGAATGAACATGCTTGAGCTTTTAAGAAAAATAATCAAAACGAATGATTATTATTGTTATTAATTAAAGTTATTATCGGTACCCACTCCAAAAGGCTCTGATTTCCAAAATATTTACCTCTAGGTGAATGTGACAACTTGTTATATATTTTTAACATTCTGTACTTTTTAATATTTTCCCTTTTTTGTTAATAAGAAATGAACCAGGAAATGGTTTACAACTGATGATTATAATCAGCTCCTCAGCTTAACATGTTTTCAAGCTAATTTTTTTATGTCTGCTTTTCAGTATCTTGCAAAGGTGCAGATTTAGAATAAATATTTGTACCTACATTAGGCTAGGGAGACAGTATGGGCATATTTCAAAATGTCACTCAGTATGTTGTTTCCATAGAATGCACCATTGCTTAATTTTCCAGATGCATTTTTCCATTGTAACTGCTTCCCTGTTTTCTTCTCCTAATCTGAGAAATACACAAATTCAGAGTGTATATTTTCTGATATAACTGATACATGCAGATACACCTTACAATTTAAGCACAGCCAGTTCCTAATTTGTTATGGAAGGAACAGCAAAGATAAACAAAATGAAAATGATCACATGGTGAGAATGTTTTTTTTTTTTTTATGAAAATTATTCTGAAATCATCCTTCTAATGTCAGAGGAAGAGTCAGCTGACGGCTTGTGGCTCTGTTCAGATGTATGAGAGGAAGGGGTGCACAGATTTAAAATGCATAATAAAGCCCTTGTTTCGTCATCTGGAAGCAAGGATGGTAGCAGCTCAGAGGAGATGAAAGACTGTTATGTTGCTCTAGGAGAAGGGATGCCTTGTGGCACAAGCAGAGGGCTCCGTTTGCAGCAGGAAAGATGCACTGAAGCAACACAGCACAAGCGTATTTTCTTTTTTCTGGAAGGCTAGGGAATAATGCAAGAAGCAGGTAAAAACCTGAGACTGACATGCTCACAAGAAGGCTGAAGTTATTGTGTGCGCTCCAGTGCACTTTAGCTGCCTTGGTACCTTCCAGAGAAATCGGTGTAGCTGTATTTTTAGCTTGCTGTGTATTCAGCATCAATATGACAACATAATTCTATCTTTACATACATAAGCAGCTTTTACTATGTTTTCCTGTTTTCTGCCAGCTGCAGTTTTCAAAGGATATTACAGCACTGGTAAGAAATGTACTGTAGCCATTTCTCTGATTTTTGTAAGGCATGTGTTTCTTCGTAGATCTGCAAGAATCTGGATTGTTAACGCCTGCAAGTTGCTGAAAGCAAGCTAGATCTGCTGGTTAGCCGAATCTCAATTGTAATAGCGATCCTGTTATCACTTTAACGTGTGCCTGTGTTAGATATTTGGATTTTTTTTTAAAAAAAATTGCTTATAATACTTTGTTTGCATTTAACTAATGTTCGCAGTAAAATTTATCAAGCTGTGTGTTTTAAACGCCTCGCCCTTTTCATCCTTAGCACTTGCTCTCCATCTAATGTTTATGGCTGCATTTAGGCTTCTACAACCTGTCTAATGCTAAGGCAGGGCATGTTGATTTGTCTGAATGGAGCATGTTATGATTTGAGCAGGAAATGCTGTAATACAATGCCACACGTAAGCTGTGTTTGTTTGTTTTAAAAGCATCAGGAAAAGATTTCTGCATTGTCAATTCTTAAATTTTCTATTACTATTACAAGAAGTCATTGCAAAGTATAAGATCATAGTGTTTGTAATGTTTTGGGGAGACCTTGCAAATATGCCGTTGTTGATAGTTATAGAAATAATGTAATACAAAAGAAATAATGCAAAATTTAAAATAAATATTTTCTTTAGGAATCAGATTTTTAAAATATAAGGTAAGATGAAGATTATGAAGCATATAAGAAAAAAAAACCCTTAAGACAGACTATGTTTCACACTAAGCAGTGCTTGAAAATACTTACCAACAATATATGTTGGGGATGTCTTTGAGTTAAAAAATGGCACTACTGTGAAGAGTGTGGAATTTATATAAGTAATATGTAAGTTTATTCAAAGGGAGGGTGGGCGTTGGCTGGCAACAAAGACATTGCCACTGTCTAGTCGTGTTAGATACAGGAATTGTGCCTTTTAGAAAAGCCAGTGGATCAAATGCAGAGGCTTCTTGCTGTTTCTATGTGACAAGAAGCTGCAAATTTTTTAGGGTAACAGTTTTTCTTATTTAACCTGTCGATATGTACAAAAACCTAGCTTCTAGCATTAGAAGTATCAAACGGGAAGAAGAGATTTAAAGATGTCATGGGGAAAAAACAAGTTTATACTCACAAATTTCTCTTTTTCTTAATCATTTGCAGCATTTGCTAGAATTTGATTAGATAGACAGACAGACAGACAGACAGACAGTGCTTCTTTTTGGAGACTTTCCATGCTACATTTTCATCCATGGGAAATAACGATAGAAAGAATTCGTTTCATGTTCACTGAACAGCAACCCTTAGTTGTACTCTTTTTATATAAGAAGTCCATTTCTGTCAAAGAATTTAACTTACTGTATTCATCTCCCTGAAACAAGGTGATAGTTTTCCACTAAATACTTATAGTGATTTAATTTCTTTTAAAATTTTCTGTGCACAGGCATATTCCCAGGATGCCTACCTGAAAGGCAATGAAGCTTATAGTGGTAATGCTCGTAACATACCTGAACCTCCACCAATATGTTATCCTCGATTAACATCTTCAGCTTCTGTCATGGCACAACCTATTGAGAAAGTACCTCCTGACTCATCACTGGGAAAGCAACCAAGTAGCAGAGCTGTACAGACATCAGCACAACCTGAAAAGGCCTACAGAAAGGAAATACAAGTGCCTCCATCTCCAACAGATATTGCAAAATCTAACACAGCCGTCTGTGTTTGTAATGAGACTATAAGAACTGTTGTTGTGCCTTCTGAGAAGGCTGTAGACTTCTCATCAGTTAGAACAAATCACACTGGTCCATCACACCGGACAGAGGATATAAGATACGGTTTCAAGGAACAAACCTCTCTAAAAACAAAAGCACGAACCACTTCACCTTCCTCTTCAATGTCCACTGCCGTTGTACTTCCTCAGACTCCACTTACAAGACCAATAGATCCCCCAGGAATTGCTAATGATTCTGAAAACTATGGAGGGCACCCAGAAGGAGCTTCAAGTTGTAGATCTCCTGCTCAGAGTCTAGGTTCTCCTTCTATTGCTACTAATCACTACACTTCTCCAAGTGCCCATCAACACATAGACTGGAAAAATTACAAAACCTATAAAGAATACATTGATAACAGACGCTTGCACATGTATGGTTGCAGAACTATACAGGAAAGGTTAGATAGTTTAAGAGCAGCCTCTCAAAATACAACAGATTATAATCAAGCATTAGCAAATTGTACTGGTTCACAGGTACGTCGCAGAAGCACCTCTCATGATAGGATCTCACAGTCTGTACAGATTCGGCAAAGGAGTATATCCCAGGAAAGACTTGAGGATCCTGTATTACTCAAAGAGTGGCCAAGGAGCGCTTCACAAGATACTCTAACTTCACCAGTTGTCAGCCCCCGTAATCATAGGACACGTTCCTGGGACTATTTAGGCAAACAGGGTGAAGCAGTAGAAAATGTTCACACTGAGAACCTTGTTGCAGATTCAAGCAGAGCCAGAAAAAAGACTTACAAATGTACTGGATTTACTGAACAAGATGATCGGCGAGGCATTTATGAAAGACCACGACAACATACCTTTCACCTGTCTCTTCGTGGTTCAAATTTTTCTATGGCTCCTGGTGCTTATCATTCAGATGGCAGACAAATAAGCAACCGAGCCTTAGGACCCTTTTCTCAGTTCCAGAAGGTTTCACCAGATGTAAAAGTGCTGCAGCCCTCCAGGGATTTGCCAGCCACTGGAGCTTCAAAGTCTACAACCATTTTTCAGGAAAGATCATCTCACTCAACTGCTAGAAGCACAAGAACTGGTTCTTTGAAGACCTCTGTACTTTATGCAGCAAAGCCATCATTTCCCCTTAATCAAAGTCTGGATAGTGCTACTACTAAAGACCAAAGAGAAATTAATCATGTACACCATAGTGGTTTGCTAACTCAACAATCAAGGATACATGCAGAAAATATACCAGATCACAAACTAGAAATGGTGGGCAAGGCTAATCTTTCCCCTGTTTCCTGTACAGCTTCTGCCAAATTTGTCCCACAAATGAATGAGCACTTAACTACCTCTGTTAATTTAGATGTCTCTGTCAGACAAAAGATTCAAGATTTTGAAACAGAAGATACAAAACAGCCTGAGGTTAAATCAATGGATGTGGCAAATGAGGAGGAAGTTGTCTTGCGGGAAAAGTCTCCTTCTGGCCATCAAACGCCACAGCTTTTGCGACATCAATCCTATATTTTAGCTGTAAATGATCAAGAACCTGCCTCTGAGACCACTTGTTGGTTACCCAATGATGCACGCCGAGAAGTTCATATAAAAAGAATAGAAGAAAGGAAAGCCTCTAGCTCAAGCCCACCTGGTGATTCCTTGGCATCTATTCCATTCATAGGTGAGCAAAACCATCCATTTTCATTTCTCTGAATTTGATATATACTTGGGTCTTTCATTTAATCCTTCTACATGAATATACTGTTTTATTTAGTGCAGTTAATTTCCTAAACTGCAATTTTAAAAATGCATTTGAACTCCACAGTGCCTACTAGGGCCCTTGAACATTCTACCAGCTTATTATTCTCAAATCTTCTATTGTTGCAGTCGAAGACTACTATACATACAAAAATAAGACTAAAACTGCAGTAGGGGAAGACCAGTGCAGAATGTGCTAAAAATAGTTTGTCATTGTTTTTAAATGTTTTAATGGATAAATTATATTGATTGTTTAGTTTTGTTTTAATTGTGTACGCTTCCCCGAGTCACATGCAAGTGAGATGAGCGGCTATATAAATTAAATAAATAAATAAATGCACTAAAAATGAACGGTGTAAAACTATACAAAAGAAAGGAAGTACAAAACTGCTAAAAACCACTGAGGACATAACATCTTGAGCCATAAAATAGCTGAAATTAGGCCTCAGTCTAAGGGAGGGGGCAATTTACAAACACTAAGAGCTATCTAATTAGAAAATAGAGATTAACATTTAGAGGATAAAATTTAGAATTAAAAGGTTGGGAGATAAAAATAGCCTTTTCACATTACACTACTTAAAATGTTTATGAGCCTGGGCTCAGACACTGACAGAGCAAGGTGGTCATGCATGCATACATGATATGAAAGGCTGTGAAGCTTATATTGAAGTTGCTTCTTTGCACCTTTTCCCCACCCCTTTGAGTTCTGAATATTAGGTTAATATCGTAGCTACCTGACTGAAGAGCATTTCTCATTTGATTGGCAGTATCATTCATACTAACATGCTGATTGAATGGGGAAAGTCCATATTCACATAAATAACATATTAGTCTACAAGTGGGTCATGGGGGATTTGTTGCCATATTGATTTCAGTAGAACTTAATAATGCTGTTTTTTTATGTACAGCATAGATTGTGTACTGATATAAACAGCACTAAACAATTGGTGGCAATATAAATTTTAAGAAATTCTGCTTTATTCAAAATGATCTACTAAATTCAGTGTTTCTATAAGCAACTTTAGCTGCAATCCTGTGCAGATTTGCATGGTGTAGATCCCATTGAAATCAATTAGACTTATTTCTGAGAAAAGCATGCCTAAGGTTATATTATTTAAAAGGTATATTCCTTAAAAAAAGCCTAATTTTTAGTGAATGAGTAAAACATTTCCTATTAATGGCATTTATTTAGCCAATTTATCATTCCCTATCTTTGGCAAAATGTTTAAAATGAAAAAGAATAGAATCAGTATATATGTGAATATTTTTCAAGTTCAGGAATAATATGAAGTATAAAGAGGAATAAGAATGCCGGGCAGAATATAATAAATATAGGGATTAGGAAGATCTTAAACAATTGTTGCTGAGAATAGGATGCTTATTAGTTTGCAAATATGTAAAATAAGATTCTGCTCATTATATAAGAAAAAAGGCTACCATGAAGGAACTGGAAAAAAATGTCATAGCAATATTTTGACAAAAATAGATTAGGGAAGGAAGGGGGAGAAATACATTTCAGTTAGAAAACAAGTTTGTCTGCATGTGTCTGTATTTCCAAAATGCACTTGATGCAGTATTAAATACAGGTTCTGACATACTTACATGTGACTCCAAATTGTGACAGTCTTTAATTCGGTTTCTAATATGGTCTTAATATGTAATGATGGCTGCTCTGCACAAATATGCTGCAGCATAATTGCATAGATAGTTTATACATACATACATGCATATGTGTGTGTGTGTGTGTGTAGGTTTGCTAAGTTATGACATTTTTGGAGAGATTAAAAGGAAGAATAGTGAGAACAGGAAGTACTCGTATAAGCTAGTAACATTCCCCTGATTGATCAGTTGGGTTAGTCAGTTAAATTTTCTCTAAAATAGTATCCAGTTGTATTGGGGAGAAGAATTCAAAATATGATATTAATTTTAATGGGAGCATGATAGAAACCACACCCTTCGTTACAATCAATTCTTCTTTCATACCCAGGAGGAAATGTCTGCTATTATATAGGCTTGTTGTTTAAAAATCAAGTAGATATGCTTACACCTTCATTACTAGAGTTTTTAACTTTTAAAAATTTGTGCTAATAAAATTAAGTAAAATTTAAAAGTGAATTTTCTTAGATTTCATTAATCAGTAGGCAACACTAATACATATGCTGTTCTTCTGTTTAAGTTCATGTGAAACAATTTTATCTAAAATAAGGATGTCTCAATGGCAGGTTTTAGTTATTACACTGCAATCTTACCCAGCATCCAGCAGTGAAATGATAACAAGCCTTCCCAATTAGTCCAGAAAAGTAACTGAACTACAAAATGTTTTAAAATATTTGTGGTCTGTATATATACTCTTTCTTCAGAATTACTAAACAAACAGTAAAATAGGTAACCAATAAAAGCATGCCTTTATTACCTGGAGATCATTCTTATTTGCCACAGGTAAAAAAATGATTGGACATTTTCAGATCTGTTATGATTTAAATGTTCAGATAAAAAATGAGAAATGTGTGCTTCCCTAAATGTTGTTAAGCTCCAGTTGTTTCAAAATTGGAAAGCCATAGTTTCCTTTCCTAATTTAATCTATAAACCAAAATGAAAGCCATAATTTGATACACAGAATACATGTCAAGAATCGTAACACAATTCTTTAAAAAAAAAATTATAGAGAAACTTTGTTTTGTCAGCTTATTTATTTGTTGGTAAGGTATTGATGGGCTGCCACTAGGATATGGTGAGACAGGTGGTAGTAAGAGGCTGCTGCTATTGAATGACAGTAGAGGAAGTTCCTGGGAGGGGAGCAGTATTTGATAGTGAGCACTGGAAGGCAGCAGTTGATGGTTGGAATAGAAGCATGCTAATGCACAGCTGTTCAGTGGTCAGCTTGGTCCAACATGTGTGTCCCTTCTCAGTGGAGGCAGCCACTTATTAACTCTTGCGAAAGTGAATCCCACCTTACCAGCTGCATTGATCAGCATTAACTCTTATTCTGCACCAAACTGAATACATAGTAAAGATAAATAATAGATTATTGTTGACCTGATTGCTCCCAGTTTCTCATGTTCTGTCCATGACAGTGATGAGTGAAATATTTTCTTTTCAAGGAGAGCTTGGAGTTGAAAAGAAAAAAGAAATACAATAAAGCCTAGAGTTCATAAAATTAGTAAAATTTAATCTTAGCTATTAAATATAATAATTAGCCAATTATGTATATTTTAACTGATCTTGCAGTGTAGTTTTATAAAAACCTACTTTAAAGCAAATGCCATTTAATTTCATGGGACTGACTTATTTAGGACAATCCTATATACCCCAGCTGGTGCTCTGCAAATGCATTGGGACTTCACTTTACAGAATTGTTAGTCACTATGGCCATCGAACCATACTAGCTAAGAATTTTGGTAGTTGTATTTGTGACAAAAATGGAAGCTCTAGGTGGGAAAAACTGCTGTACGTAGTTACCTGGAAATAAGTTCACTTGAAAAGAGCAAGACATGTTTTTGAGTAAATGTATACAGATTAAATGGCAAAGTCAAGTGAGTATGTAAATGTGTGTGTAAGTGAGGCAAACAGGTCTGAAAAAAAGAGAGACATGCTTCCATTGCTTTTAAATGAACCATCCATGTGTTCTGTTCAGCCAGATAATGGTATCTAGCGAAGTTTGGCTGATCTCAAATAGCTAAGCAGAATCAGACAGAGTTAGTACTTGGATCAGAGACCAACTGGAAATTTCAGGATTGTAGGTTGCATTGGGAATTTAAAAAAAACATCATCAGCAACAACAGAAATATCCTGGAAGAAGGCAGTGATAAAAATCAATTTGTATTTTTCCAAAGAAGGCATTATATATATTCACCAAGTTTCATTCTCAACATGAAGACTTTATCCATGCTCTGAGCTTTTCTCTTTCAAACAGAGAAGAACCATGTGTTTTATTTGCAGTGTAAGATGGTGTTTGCCTTTTGTAATGCTTTGAATTTGTACTGCAGAAGTTATTATAATTTTTTCCTGATTAAATAATAGGCAGATTTTGGAAACCCTTCCAGTATTGCACATGGAGGGCTGAGAATAAGGAGAATGACTTGCTTAAGCATACCATAGAGTTGGTACCATAGAATTTGAATCATTCACTCCTCCTTGAACTCCCTCAGTTCAAACTCTTAATGGTTATGTTGTAGTTAAATTGTATAGCTTATATAAGAGATATCTCAAGATTTAAAATGGTTTGTTTTATTTAAATAGATTGCAAGACAAAAAGCAAACAGTAGTTTTGCCAGAGGTTATGACTCTAAAAGAAAAATGCAGCCCTCGTAGCTGAAAAGGAAAAAAGGAAAAGAAAGATTGAGAAAGTTTACACTTTCTTCATCATGGCTGACTGAGTTTCTGTCTGGAAAGGTAGTATTGACTCATCATTGTCAATTTTTAGGTGCAGATGCCTTGGACCCTCTGGTTTCCTTCTTTGGTTTGGATTAATCAGTATGGCCTGATTCAGATGTAAGAATGAAAGAGTTTCTCTAGTGTTAATTGGTTTGTTGCAGATTTATTTAGAATAGGACCACTTTAAGCTAGGTTGAATATAGATCTCATTCAGTGATTTTTGAATTTTTGAATAAAAGAAGTAGTTGCAGGTTGTTCCTTTACATGTTTGCCTTTATATCAGACATCATAATGAACAGAAGTACTACTATTTCTATCTTGTTGAAAGTAAGAATATTTGAATTTTTTAATACTAAATTTTTAATCTCAAGAAAAAAAGGTAAATGGCGTGCAATAGGATAGTCTTAGCTTTAAAAATAATCAAATTAATCTGTAATCAGATGAATTAAAAAAATAGTTTCTATGTAAACTAGTTCCTGTGGATCACATTCTCAATTCTGTAATCTTTAATTTTAGTAATATGTAATTGTATGAATGTGCACAAAATGGGGAAAATGTTTTGTTTTGAAACAATGAGTGAATGAATGAATGAAATAAACCACTGCATTCCATTCCATAGGTTCTGTGGAAATGTTTTGGGCCAGCCACAGTTTAGCACAACCAAAACCCAGGATGCTTTAGCTGTTCTTTGTTTCAAATAGAAAAAGGAACCTTGCCTTCTCTCTCAACTCTTCCCTTCAGCAGCTCCCAGCATGACATATTTCATCTGCCCATCACATCTTTCACTGCCTTTCCTTCCCTCACCTCTCAGCTGCCGCCAGTGTCACATTGCAGCAAATCCTATCAGCCTATCTGCCCCTAATCTTCCCACCATCTCCTCA
Source organism: Liasis olivaceus (assembly GCA_030867105.1). Taxonomy (NCBI): domain Eukaryota; kingdom Metazoa; phylum Chordata; class Lepidosauria; order Squamata; family Pythonidae; genus Liasis; species Liasis olivaceus. The sequence goes on from CM061351.1 coordinate 17,991,793, forward strand.
TCCTGTGCCAATGTCCCAGTGTTGCATATCTCTGTTTCCCTGGTCCTGATCTTCCCCAGTGCCTGCCGTGTCTCCCTTCAGCTAGCAGGATACTTGGGTTTTACTTCACATTTTTTCCAATTGCCTGTCTGCAACAAAACTGGCCTACTTCATTTTGTGCAAAGAAGATGCATGTTTTTTATATTGACTACTCTAAGCCAGATGTTCTATGCATGGAACAGTTCATGCACAGAATGTTTTGCACATCCATGTATGATTTCAAGACTGAGTGCTGTTACTTTGGAAGATTGCCCCTTGAAACAGTGAAACTGATTTCCAAATAAATATGCATAGGTTTGTACTGCAAGATCTGGAGTTCAGTTTTAGTAGTAAAGAAATACAACAGCACATTTCGGCTTCTTGTTCTCCTGAGTCAGCTGTATGTTACCAATCTTTTTTAATGGTGTCTTGGAAATTTACTTTATTTTGAAAGCTGTTCACGTTTTGTTGATATGATGTATCTCTGTATGACGCTTAGGTATTCTGAGCTCTCAAAATTCATACTTTGCTGTTATAAATCAAATTTCTAAATAGCTGGTCAGTCTCCTGTGCCACTAATGTCCCAAAGAAGAAAACTATGTAATTTCTCTTTCTGAGTGGTAATATGGGTAATACGTGGTTTGGTTTTGGTTACTTAATTTTTAAGCTTGTTAGATTGTTTCAAAATTTATTATAAATCATAATTATGAAGATTTGAAACAAGAATGATACAAATCCCACTCCTTTTCCTGGCTTGTGGACATCACAGCCATCTATGTTTCCTTAATTGGACAGGTGATGATTTACGCAAAATATTTTGGTTACTTGTTTGAGGCCTCTCCAAATAGCCATTTCAGAAAAAGTCCTCATTCACTGATGGACTGCTTTTACAGAGACTTTGGAGCTTGCCTTGTTTCTGTTATGCAACCTGCATTCATGAAGGTTCTTCCTTACACAAAAGTGCACATGAGGCTTTAGAGCCAGAATAAATGTTTTAAAGCCGTTTCTCATGCCAGCTCTGACTGATCAGAGCTGGCATGAGAAATAGCTTTAAAACATTTATTCTGGCTCTAAAGCTTCATGTGCGCTTTTGTGTAAAGAAGAACCTTCATGAAGGTACAGGTAGTCCTCAACTTCTGACCACAATTGGGACCAGAATTTCTGTCACTAAGCAATGTGGTAATATACCAAGATGTCATGTGACCGCATTGTTTAGTGACAGCACTCTCGGCACTCCCCGTTGCCATCATTAAGCAAATTCCACTGATCGTTAGCCAAGGACCCACCCCAATCCAAGCCATTCCGGGCTTGGTCCCTCCCAGCCCCGAGCCTCAGTAAGGTGAGGGACTGCCTCCAGCTCCACCCGCCCACCTGTCTCCCCCTCCATCTTGGCCCTTTTAGCCACTCTGCATCCTGCCTTGCACACCTCAACAGTGGGAAGAAGACAAGGTCAACTGGGGCGGTGGAGCACAGGGTGATGGGTCTCGGAGTGCAGAGTGGTGAGGGTGACTGCACTGGGACTGGACTGGGGCGGCTGCAGCTTCCCAGGATGTGGCAAGCAGCCCCAGAGTCGTGCGGTTCTGGGCTGCTTGCCATCTGGCAAGGCAGGGTGCAGGGGGCCAGAAGGGCAGAGATGGAAGGGGAGATAGGCGGGTGGGGGGAGTTGAAGTGCCCCTGAGGTCGTAAGTGTGGGCGGGCTGCCAAGCACCTGAATTTTGATCACATGACTGCAGGGGCGCCGCAACAGTCGTAACTTTGAGGACTGGTCATATATCACTTTTTTTCAGCGCTGTCGTAATTTCGAATAGTTGCTGAATGAATGGTTGTAAGTTAAGGATTACCTTTATGTAGTTGTAATCGTGTCTAATAGATAAGAGAATATTGCTCCCTGGGGCTTAAGATTTGGGTCTATTTTGTTTTGGACAGTAGAAGTTCTGCCATGTTGCAAACTGCTTTGGAAGCTCCTTCAAGCTTCACAAATGGTTTCTTTTTCAGCAAGAAAGACTATTATTTCTAAAGCCCCTTGGATTTTAGGAACCAGGTTGCATGTGGGGGGGGGGGGTTGGCCCTAGCTTTAATATTGAATTATATTTTTAAAAAATCTGATACAAAGTTCATGTTGGAAATTTGGTGCTCTGACTGTCTTGCAGCAAAGTTGTGGTTTCACTTTTGAAGCAGTAAGAGGCTTTTTAAACTGTCTTTTAGCTATCTCTCATAATTTTTAGAAGACTTTCTGTGATTGCTTGTATGTGATACAGCTTTATCAGAATATTACACAAGACACTGAAACAAAAATAAAGTTAGAGAGGTTCAACATAATTTGATTAGCTTTTTAAATAAAAAATTAAGACATTGAAAGATTGACATCTTAATTATTGGCTAGTCAAAAAGGGGCCATAAAATAGCACAACTTTCCAGTGGAACATATATCTATGTCTAATACTTTGATTTCTGTTATGATATTACGGCTTCCTCAGCTTCATCCTTCACACTCCACTGCGTTACAGATTGGCTAATGTGAAGCTCACATTAGGAAGACTGCTTTGTATATTTTGAACAAATGGACAGTGTTTTGTGTCTAGAACTTGCATATCAGCTGATGAGACTATACGTATGCTTCTTTGCCTGATAGTACAATAGAACTGATTTTTATCAACATGGTTATTTTCTTCAATTGTACATAACTAGTTTCAGTTTTGAGGATTCTACAGACCTTTTTGTAGGAGAAATGCCATGTATTCTGAGAATTTGTGTCATATTAGAGACAAATATTAGAGACAAAAAAAAAAAAATTCAGATACTTTGGTCACCTAATGCGAAGAGAGGACTCTTTGGAAAAGACCCTGATGCTGGGAAAGATTGAAAGCAAAAGGAGAAGGGGACAGCGGAGGATGAGATGGTTAGATAGCATCACTGAAGCAATGAGCATGAAACTGAGCAAACTCAGGGAGGCAGTGAAGGACAGGAAGGCCTGGCGCGATATGGTTCATGGGGTCACAAAGAGTCGGACACAACTTAACGACTGAACAACAACAACAGAGACAAATATTGACTGTCTACAGTATGAGTTGATTTGCTCCAAATAAAGCATTTCTTGGTAAAGATTTTGAATTGTGATTGAAGCTTGAGGCATAAAAACAACAGCAAATACCATTATTTCCAGAAGCTTATGTTGAGAACAAGGGAAACCTACTTTATAAGTATCTCTTTTTTTTAAAGGTATATGTTTTTGGGACCTGCTTTTTAAAAAGACTGAAAAATAAAGTCAGCATTGATAAATTACAGTTGTTTAAATTAAAAAAAAAACACCTAATTCTTGTTTTTAAGGTTTCAAAGCAGTAACTTTGAAAAGAGATTTTAGCTCTATGTATGTATGAGAGAGAAAAAAAATTAATTTAGATTGTGAAATCATACTCCTGTATCAGATACCTAAGGAGGGCATCATAGAATTACTGAATCTACCTACTCTAGAAAACTTGCAACATTTTTGTCCATATGTTGTATGCAAAGAAAGCTTTGAAGCTACAGACCTTGTCTCCTTAAAGCAGAGCCATCAATAACTGTTTGAAACCACAATGCAGTACATGCTGATTTGTTCGTTCAAGAAAAGAATAAACCTCTGTTTGTAAAGGCTTGCATATCTCAATGGGCCTTTCAGAAGCACACCATATTAAAATGCACCCCACCTAGAACTATACATATTAATTATCACAAGACAACATGCTCACGATCTGGGTTTCTTTACAGTTCTGTCTTATATATGGAAAGGACAGTGAGAAGCCTTATCATTATTTCTGGTGTTTCATAGATCAGGCTTTATGTTATCTTCTGGAACTTTTTTTGGATCTTGGCAATTTCTACAATTCTGAGGAGCTTTCAAAACATTTAGGCTTTCTTGAATATAAAGGATGGCTCTGGTGGCAATAGAAACTACAAGATGCTGGATATGTACAGACTGTGATAAATTATATCAGCAGTTACTGGAATCTATAATTGGTATGTAGCATAGCGGATGTTGATATTTTAGAGATTACGTTGTGGATCTGATCATTTTAAAAGGTTCATTGGGTATCTTTTGCTTCTTACATAGATTTTCTGTAAAAATAATAGCATTTTCTTTCTTTTGCTGGAGGTTCCTTATAATAAATGAGCTTTTTGTTTTTGCCTAACTTTAAAATGGTTTATTTTACTGTTGCATTCATTTTGAAAACTTATTTATGCCAGCCATTTAATAGTGTTGATTTTTTTAAAAGGTTGATTATTTTGACAAACATATTTTATTTAAAATATAACCTGTTATTAAAAGCTTTTCTAATGACGACACTGTATGGATTCAGCTCAGTCTCTGTTCAATTCAATATTTGTTCAATTCTTTTGTAAATATGACGGTGTTATATTTTGCCTATAATAATATAATTAAGTTAATGAATAGATTCTTAAACTTTGAGGGAGGAGGAAATTGTACTTTTATCAATATAGCAAATAATTGTAGGCAGTTCTTATATACAGTGTGTTCCTAATTGCCTTCAGAACTTCATGCCGCACCAATATATATTGGCATTCTGGATGTTCCCTGGAGGCCCTCCTAGTATTCCCATATTGGGCCAACTCTTGACTTTTTTACTAAAATGTACTAATTTGCTGTATATTTTTTTGTAGATGAGCCGTCTAGTCCTAGTATTGACCATGACATCACCCACATTCCAGCTTCTGCTGTTATTTCAGCATCTTCCTTGCGAGCACCCACCATCACCACTGTTCCTCCTAGTCCTACTGCTCTTGTTCCTTTAATTCGACGTCAGCTATCTTATGGCCATGGTTAGTTTACTGTTTCAAGCTGTTTTAGCTAAATTCAACAAAACTTGCTTATTTTTAAAAGGTGGGGGATTTGTTTTTGCTTTGGTTACAGAATCTATTAGGACTAGTGTCGTAGATGATCAATTCCCTGCAAAAAGTGAAAGGTCCAAATCTTATGATGAAGGACTCGATGACTATAGAGAAGGAAAAATGTAAGCCCACAATACCTTTAAAAATATAAATGTGCATCTTTGGATGTCTTATTCAGGAATTTCTTTAAAAATGTTCACTAAAATATCTACTTTTCATCTATAGGGCCATAAAGCATGTGCCAAGCTTAAAGGGAATTAAGGTCAGTAACTTTGTTTTCAACACCATTTATCTGCTATGTAAATAGCTTTAGTATTGCATGACTAAGCATTAAGATGAACCTAGGCATTTGAGAATATAGACTTTGCTCAAAGTTTAACAGTGCTTTTTGGTTTAATGACCAAGCACCCACTTAGTGAATAGAAGGTGCTGGCCTTTGCCTTTTAAAAAGATCAGATAGCATTTGATGTAGAAGTCCTTTTCTTGCTATGGACAGAATGGCATACTCTCTGAGGCATAAATGCAGTTAACTTTGGAATTGTTACCACTTCCTTGTGTATTAAGAGGAAACTGACTGGCTGAGATATATGACAGGGCTTCGTTGTAGTTCACTAGGTGACTGATGAATGTACTGTTACACTGATGTTAACTCCCTCTCCATACTAGCTGTCTGTATTCCCACCTACATAGATGGAAGGGAAAGAAGAGGGAGAACTTGAATGGTTAGAGCATGCTTAACCTGGTGTGATTATGTTTTCTTTAGGCTCCAGACAGCCAAGCATCTTTAGAAAATGCAGGATTCAGAAAAGCATCTTCTTCAGAAGTTTTTGCTGATACTTCCAAAGAAGGATATCTCCATTTTCGACAGCTAGTTACAGACAAGGTGAAGGTACTGTTCTTCCAAACCACAGCTAAGAGTAAAACCTGTGTTCTTGTACATATTCAGATGTTTTAGGGAACTTTTCAGATGCCTACAGATTTTTCATTTCCTGTGAAGAATACTGGAAATTTGCTTGTTTTGGCAGAAACTCAAGTTTTCAAACTTTCCCTTTGAACTGCATAGACATGAGGCACTTGTTGCAATTTTATTATTCTTGAACAGTTAAAATGAAGTTATAAACATTAAATACAATTAAATGAATCTTTTGCATGTCAGTTGCTCTGCAGCTCCATTGCTTATCTTACTCATATTTTCACAATAAGAGATTCTTCAGGCTACTAACACAGATGAATTATTAGGAAAGGCTTTTAAGTTTGGAGGTAAAAAATCTCAGTGATGTAAACATAAGTCCTGTCTTGTTTGTGTGTCTCTTGATAACTTGTCATTTTTGATTAGGAAGATATTCTATCAGCATTATGTCAATTAACCTGTCAAAAAGATTCCCAGTGTGCAGATATTCTTATTTTTTGTTTATATTACAATATTTTGCACAACTTCAGGCCTACTTATTTCAAACTATATCATAAAGCAGCATGATTAGTTTTTGGATGGGCAGGACCATTAGGGACTTCCAGGACTGTCATTTAAACTGGGAAGTGGAAACAACATCCCAGAAAAAAACAATGGTAAACTGCTTCTATATTTTTTTGTTAAGAAAAAAACATGGGTGTGTTTATGAAGTCACATGGAGTCAAGTTTGATGCGAATGTGGTGTTAACTTTATAACAACCAAAGTACTAATCAGGGAATGTGGTTCCCTCCTGTTTTTTTCTGTGTTTTGTATTCCTTATTTTAGAACATGTCCAAGTTTTGCTGATTTTATTATTTAAAATATTTATATGCCATGTGTTATATAGTAAATACATCCACAGATGTTGAACAAATTAAAAAATAAATTAAATATAATTAAAATACAGTAACATAAGACAGAGTGCATAAAATGATGTAACAATTACCATGAGTAGTTCCATGGCACCCTAAGGAAATCTTGAATGCTAAAGCATAAAATGTGGTTTTGAGAATGCACCTAAATTGTTACAAAATTTATATAGTGTGGGAAAGCCCTTATCTCACTTACTCTGGTTAATAGTTGTTTAAGCTTTATAGGTAATATCAAAATCATAAACCTGGTCTATAGCAAATTAGCAGTTGCTGAGGTTTTTAAAAAACAATAATGTTATATGAAAGCATTGAGGTAGCCACTGAGAAATTTTGCAATAGCTGTAACCTCTGGCCCATGTGCAAAGGCAGACCCCTACATAAGACATCACAGTCATCCAAACATCTAGTTACTGACAAAGAGGTGACAGTGACTCAGCTCTCTGTCTCCAAGAATGGCCATAGCTGTTGTATATACCAACAGTAGCAAATAATATGTGTTTTGTCACAGCAGCTCACTTGGTGACAGTAATTTTAACATATAAAACGCTATGTACACTCCCCTTGTTTTCTTAAATATTAATCTTAGTTCCTTTTTTCCAGAGAGTTGGCGGGAGCATCCGGCCATGGAAACAGATGTATGTTGTTCTCAGAGGGTGTTCATTGTATTTATACAAGGATAAAAAAGAACCGACTATGCTTTCTGAGGAGGAACAGCCCATCAACATCAATGCTTGTTTGACAGACATTTCATACAGTGATACCAAGAGGAAACATGTGTTTCGGCTTACTACATCAGATCGTGAATACCTGTTTCAGGCTGAAGATAGAGATGACATGCTGGCATGGATTAAAGCTATACGAGAAAGCAGCAACTTAAATGATGAGGTTGTGTTCTTGTTAAGTATTTATTCTTCATCCCTGTTGTATTTTGCAGAGATCAGCAAGTTTTTACAGCACCAGTATGCAGTTCCACATGGTAGCCCAGACACGCAATAAATACAAGCTAGACATATTAAAAAACCCAAATCTCACAAGCTTTTTATAAGATGGCATGAGATTTCAGTGTTCCCACCAGGGAGATGGTATATCCATTAAGGTGTGAGAAAGCGATATTGGTAAGAGTGTGGATGAAACAGAGTCTTTGCACTTTGAAAGTTTGGCCACACTATTCCAGGTGGATTATGGTCCAGCTAAAGTGTAACACAGTTCATTTAGGTTGACCAGGTTTCAGCCAAAGCAAATCTGGAAGAGTCTTAAGCAACTAAGCCAAATCTAGTTTGCTCAACCCTCCCTCCCCTTCTTTTCTCATTCTGCTCACTTATCATTCCAGCACCTTCCCCTTGACACCCCATATTTATACTGCATTTGAATACAGTTGTGCATACCTGCTAGCTGTCTCCCCATCTTTCATGTGCAGTCATTCCCTAGTGCCTTGCACCCACCTGAGGGATGCCCTAACTCTGTACCACCACCACCCTTCTTTTTCCTCACTGTTTTCCACCCCAGGATACATGTGTTCCAGCTCCATTCATGAATGAAACGTGCTTCCTCTGGCTCCATTCACATAACCTTAAAGGTGGTGCTATTTGCAGTTTCCTTGTCCACAGTTTTAAGTTGAAATGGAATCCCTGCAAAAAATCCATCTGTAATATAGTTCAACCAATAACAGTGATCATTTATTCATTCCTCCTGGAAAACATTACTTAAATAATTGTTACCACATTAAGAATGCTATATTAATATCACAAGAAACAGTTAATTGATTGCCAAGAAAGATACAGTCATGCTTGCCACATATAGCAATCCCTGGTCTAACCATTGCTACAGTTAATACTGAGGAACATGTATTTGCAGGGTGGCCAAATTAAGAACCTTGTAATAGTTTAGCCTGGCTCAGGAAAACCTGGATAGCAGTAGAAAGGATAGGAAGGCCTAAATGGAATCTGTGGAATATCATGAAAGAACTTATTTGCAACCTGGGAAGGGGCAATTTGTCATAAGATAACATTTGAAATTAGCTGCTCTTTTGGTAGCATTCATAATTAAGTTATTTTTGTAACATAATCCTACAATTGACTATTCACACAATTGCACTGAATTCAGTTGTATCTAAGACATCTTCAAGTGTTAGCAATATGTGTACAGTGGTCTCTTTCTAAGAGGAGGGGAAGAAGTATGCTAGATTTGTGCTCCTTCCACTTCATTTTTGTCAATGATGAGAAGAACTTTCTCTGTCTATGGAAGCTGTATATGCAGTTCTGGATTCTGAACTGCATGGAGAACATCATTGTTCAGGGTCAAATATAAAATGTTCAAAAAATTGCATGTTCGGAAATCAGGATTTGTCATAAGAACATCAAGAAGGTGCTACAGTTTTACATAATGCAATTGCATACATGTACAGTTTAGTAAGCAGCTGTAAATAGCTGTAATTTGCAGACATTCCATTAACGCTAAAGTAAATTCAAGACTGGGTGGTTAAAATGTGCATCTTATAGCAGAGGAGAGGCATTTGTTGTCTTCAAATGATGCAAACTATTAATCCCAGTAACCTCAATTATATCCAGCAACATCTAGAGGGTCAGGGTTTTTTTTTCATTCCTGACTTACAAACTATTCTGTCCAACGTTTAATATGTAAAATGCTGCTTCTGTGGTTCTTGAAATGCTTCCCTAATGTGTCTGCAATCCAATGCATTGTGTGCTTTAAAATTGATGTTTTATGTCTAACCTCTACATTTTATTTTTTCTTCATTTTGATGTATTTTCTATATTTAAATTATAATTGTCATTAGCTCTCCATTATTATATGCTGTTTAGCTTGTCCTGTCCTGCATATGGCTAGTTAAATTTTCATTTACAGAATTGTGCAAAACAGGAATTCCAAAATAGCTTTCCCTTCATTTTGCAGAACACAGGTGTCACAAGCAGGGATCTAATTAGCCGGAGGATTAAAGAATACAGCACAATTATGGGGTAAGCCACCACAGTACAGTTTAAGAGTTCAGTTAGTCAGCTACATGGATCTCCTGCTTTTAAACAATTTTTTTTTTCAGTGCTTCAAGTGGCAAAACAGAACCATCTCCAAAAACACCCCGACAGAGCCTAAGTATAAGGCAGACATTCCTTGGCACTAAAACTGAGCAAAGAACTCAGAGCCCACATTCTCCTAAGGAGGAATCAGAAAGGAAATTCCTTGCTAAAGGTATTGTATATTCAATATAAGAATATCATTACTTACACCAAGCTTTCTTGTTATACTGCAGAAAGCCTGATGGTGAGAACACTGAGTGTTATGGGGTTTGGAGTTTCATTGATTCTTAGGAGAAGTGCATTGAAGAAACTTTTTATGCCATGGCAAGTGATGGTGAAACTCCTTTTATTCTGGGAATTCCTCTTGATTATTTCTGTTTATAAGGAAGCTCCACATCAGAAACAAACTGGTAAACTGATCTGAAATGTGACCCCCAAAATATCGATGTATGTGGGGTGGAATTGAAAAGGCAGTGGGAAAGACTGTAGGATGAAATAGTCTGAAAAAGGCAAATAGAGGGAAAGACACTTGTATAAAAAGGATAGAACCATCTCATTCTGTAGATGTGATATTTCCATATTGTTTTGGGAAACAAACTTAATGAATACAGAATGCTGATTTATTGTAGGGAAATAGGTAGGAATGGAGTAGAACAGGAACACTACACATTGCAATATACATGCATGCATGCATGCATACATTTATTTATTTATTTATTCTCTTTTGCTATGGAGTAATGAAGCTTTGGAGGTATTTGCAATCTTCTGTCAAGGAAAGTGGAAATGGCAGTGGGATCAGTAGGAATAAAACCATCATTCTCTGTTTGCTGAGAACTACAATTTTGTTTTTTCATTGTAGCAGTTTTCATTGCAGCCTGTTTTTAAAAAGAAAATGTTTCCTTCCATCTAAATACAAGTAGTCCTCAACTTATGTCCATTCACTTAATGACCGTTCGAAGTTATAACAGGGCTGAAAAGTGACTTACAACCAGTCCTTGCACTTAGGACCATTGCAGTGTCCTCGTAGTCACATGATTAAAATTCAGGCACTTGGCAACCGGCATCTATTTACGATGGTTGCAGTGTCCCAGGGTCACGTGATTGCCATTTGTGATCTTCCCAGGGGGCTTCTGACAAGCAAAGTCAATGGGTGAAGCCAGATTTGCTTAACAACTGCATGATTCACTTAATGACCATGGTGATTCACTTAACCATGGCAAAGAAGTTGTAAAATTGGGCGTGACTCACTTAATGACCACATTGCTTAGCAACGGAAGTTCCGGTCCCAATTGTGGTCATAAGTCAAGGATTACCTGTATTAAAAATAGTAACTAAAATCATTTATATAAATATAATGGATAAAAGATGCTCATTTGCTAAGTGTCTGAGTTAAGTCTTACTATAAGAATATTGCATTAATTCTTTAAAAAATTACTAGCCTAGGAAGTGACTTGAAAGTCAGAAGAGATATTTAAGTATAGATACTAGGTTAATTAGGAATATATTCCCAAGCAGTATAATGTATTAGTTTTGTACATGCCAACCGCTGCACGGATACCCTGCACCTTTTATCAGGAAGAACATCAGTCCCTTCTATGAAAGAATGTTTGAGTTGTGGGACTAGGTTTTGATGTCTAGAATAACCTTAAATCTCAGAAGTAAATCTGACACAGAGTTTAATTCAAATAGGAATGCACTCCTGGATTACAATTCAATACATGGATTTGTACCACATTCAAAATGTGGGTTTCTGTCTGCATAAAATTTGTATTTTAATTTTATAGAACTTCTAAATTAGAATAGACTTAGTAGCATGGACAGAATTTTGTACAGTTCATAATTTCATTTTAAGGTTTATATTGTGCTGACCATGTTTCCTGATTTTTATGCTTTGCTTAGAGCTCAGTAATGATTTTTCAAGCTTTTAAAATGATATAATATATTCAGTTCACAATCAAGTAATGATAATCTGTGTGACATTTGTAAATCCCTTGTTTACTCATTTGTATCCTAGTCTTTTATCCCTTTTTTTTCCTTTTTCTTCCCTGTTTATACATTTTCTCTTTTATACACGCAGACACAGACTTGGCACTTGGCAACCGGCATGTATTTACAATGGTTGCAGCGCCCCACAGACACAGACACACGTTTATATACATATATTAATCCATGCATACACACAATTTCATTTTGGTGGTTGTGTCAAGATACAAAAAAGGCTGAGTGACTTTGGGCCAGTCCCTCTCTCTCAGCCCAACTCACCTCACAGGGTTTTTGTTGTGGGGAAAATAGGAGGAGGAAGGAGTATTAGGTATGTTCGCTGACTTGAGTTATTTATAAAAATAATAAAGGCAGGATAGAAAAATCTAAAAAAAAAATTGTAAGTTTTTGTTTAGATACTGTTCATACTGATTGCAGGTGCCACAAAATTTGATTCTGTTCAGAGTTAATATAATTGCTGGATGATGGTTGCTCAGGTTGTGGTGAACTTGTGGCCTGACTTTGGAGAAGCTGTGATCTCTACTCTGTTTCCATATTTAACTATATGAAGTATCTTATGCTCCTCTACTATTTTGTTGGCTCACTTGATCATTATATCTAGTTACATACTGTTAGCTTTCTGAAGATTTTAAATGATTTATTTTCCTTTTTGCTCTTCTTCCTTGAAGAAAAAGATGAGACAAGCCCACCCAAAGATAAAGGTACATGGCGAAAAAACATTCCAAGTATCGTGAGAAAAACATTTGAAAAGAAACCCTCTGCTACTGGCACGTTTGGTGTCAGACTAGATGACTGTCCCGCAGCTCAGAGCAATAAGGTATTTGTTTATTTTAAAGGCGTGCATATAGATTTTTCTTTGAAAATTATTCTTCAAGAGACATAAATAGTAAACACAAACTCTCATTCCCTTTTGGATTTTTCAGTATATTCCATTAATCGTTGATGTATGCTGCAAGTTAGTTGAAGAAAGAGGTCTTGAATATACTGGTATTTATAGAGTTCCTGGAAATAATGCTGCCATCTCAAACATGCAGGAAGAACTAAACAAAGGAATGACTGACATTGATGTTCAAGATGATGTGAGTTGTGCCCTCTCTGTTTCAAACTCATTGTATTTCTTTTTAATGATAGGCTAACAATGTTTTGTTTGCTCAATTCTTAGAAATGGCGAGACCTGAATGTCATAAGTAGTTTATTGAAGTCCTTTTTCCGAAAGCTTCCAGAACCACTCTTTACTAATGGTAAGTTTTGATTCTAGGTAGAAAAGATAGCCTGTGATAAATTAAATTAGAAGACAGTTTTGTCTGAATTCAGTTAAGCATTGTTCTCCTTAATTTTAGTATTGCTTAAATTTAGCAGGATTCTTTTGCCTGTCTCTTAAAAAGACTAAGATGGGGTATGTAGCTCAGAGGTAGGTGATCTTATTGGCTTATATGCAGAAAGCTCAGGTTCCATCCTACTTTTCCTGTAAAAATTACTAAGTAGCAGCTAATACGTAATGACCTTTCTCTGCCTGAGATTGTGAACAACTATTGCTGAGCAGAATAAACAATTCCAAGTTGCTGAAATTGCCAGTTGTTGGACTTCTCATAATATTCCTTCAGGTATTCTCATGTACAGGTTGTAGCCATAAAATCAAATACAGTGCCCCCCAGTCACATATTAACCTGTTGGGTGCATCCCATTTTCTGTTTCTGTGAACAAGACAAACAAAAAAATGGCTTGAATCCCTGGTGGACTGCCATATATGGCTGGGGAATTGGAATTGAGTTGGTGAGTTATAAATTATGTCAGCCGTTAATGGGTTGGGAATTACATATTAAGAATACGTTAATACTGCACTTTCTTGCCTTCTTTTAGTGGTCCCATTTCTGTGCATTTGATGCCAGTGTGATGCAGACATTGGGCTGTTGTGCTTTTCTGGTCACTTGTTTCAGTACCAGGAAGTACCTACCAGGAGTAATTTCTGTACGGCAAGATCAGAGGCACTTGAAGGGATTACTAAGAAAATGGCAACAACTAGTTCAAACCCCTAGTAAGATATATAAACCTCAAATAAAAGCTGCTTTGTATATATTTGAAGTGGCATTTCTTTATAAACGTAAATCATATCATGTTTTTCTAATCTCACAGTATCAGTTCATAACTATTTTCGAATAGGCATATTTTCTAACTTAGTTCTTACACAGAGGGTCCAGGCTATCCACATTGGTTGAAATAAATTAGAGTGAGAAATGTGTCTCTGCCAGAACATTGTGTTGCTCTGCTGATGCAAGTCCATTGTTTATGCTTAGCTCCTCCTCTTTCTCCTCTGTTCTTGCTGTTGTTGTTTTTAAAATGTAGCAGAGAGGTTGTAAAGTAGGTCTTGCAATAAAATTATGTTCTCTCATTAGAGAAATATGCAGATTTCATAGATGCCAACAGAAAAGAAGATCCTATCGAGCGACTAAAAACACTGAAAAGGCTGGTATGCTGCTTTTGGATATGCATTGAATCTGATTCAGTTTGTTATGTTTTGGATTATTTTAAAACTCTGCTGAAATCGTCCATTTCAGATCCATGATTTACCTGAACATCATTATGAAACACTCAAATTTCTCTCTGCACATCTGAAAACTGTAGCAGAAAATTCAGAAAAGAACAAGGTAACTGGCTTATCAGTACCAAGAGCTTATATTCATGATAACTAAGTTTAGTGCTTGCTTCTAGGAGCTGTGGTAATAGAATTGTGTTTTTCTGGCTATAAGGCATGCTCCAGATTCTTTGGAATGTCACAATTGGTAGCCTGCATTTGCTTTCTCAGCTCAGTAGGCTCTGTGGCTGCCTCACCGTAGTGAACACTTAGGAAAACCAGCAGTTTAAGCATATATAAGAAAAACATGAAGAAATGAAGGATTACCATTATCCTTGAGAGAAAAGCCATCTTTCTTACTGAGTTGCTTCCCACATGGAGGTAACATCAAACAAGAAAGACACCTAGTCTCATAGATCAAGAGTATTTTTTTCCCCTTAAGTTCTGCACTTTGATCTGCAACTTTTGAGGAAAAACAACCTTGTTAGGTTTTGTGGGTTCCTTTTCTTCCCGCACATATTGGATGGACAGATTATGTGTTCAGATACACAGAACCCATCGCTGGAAAGAGCTGCTGCACTGTGTGGCTAGGAAGCTGTCCTGTAGTTGCAGGTTTAAGACCTGTTGCAGAAAAAATGTGTACTGTGGTCCATAGGAGAGTCACCTGCTCAGCATTCAGTTAAAGCTTCATAAGATGTTGAGAGGTTCATGTACTACTTTAGATTTAGGAGAGGGAATGGATATAACCAGGTTCAACTGTTGATGTTTCTAGACCTTTGCTTAAGAACACAGAAAAATTATTAGATGCAGGCACAGACAGTGGTGGATTAAATGGAGCAGGGTCCTGATCTGCTATATAAATTTGTTTCATACGTTGATTAGCTGTTGCTTTGACTTTTCATTCTCACTAGGAAGTCTAGTCTAACTTAGCAAAATTGGTCCTACTGTCAGATGCTTCTGCTTTTTAAGGGACATATACATATATGTAAGTGTGATGATATGTCTAATGTAAATGAGAAAGTCAGATTTATTTTCCTTGTTCTTTAGATGGAGCCAAGAAACCTGGCAATAGTATTTGGTCCAACACTTGTGAGGTCATCTGAAGATAACATGACACATATGGTTACTCATATGCCAGATCAGTACAAAATTGTAGAAACACTTATCCAAAAAGTAAGTGAATTCATTTCATGCTGCTAGACAGATTATTCAGATAGACCTGTATCTTTAGTTAGACCAGCCTGGATTTTGATTTTCTTATAAAGTTCTCACTCCTTATTTCTTCAATGTCCACATTTTAATTTTTTCATTTCTGTGGAGTTTTTCACTTCTTTTATTTTAAATTGTAGCATGACTGGTTTTTCGCAGAAGATGATGCTGAAGAGCCTTTTGTAAGTACTGATCCTTAACTAAATGGATTCTCCTCCTGTTTTAATATAGGGCAAACAAATGAATACATGACTCCCCCCCCATGTGTTCTAACAATGTTCTTTGTACACCACACCAAAACATTCTAATGGTTTTTGCTCATGAAGTAATGAAAATAGCACATAAAATGAAGTTGTAAGTTTCTCCTCTAAGGTAGTTTTTTTCTCCATTTAATACCGCAGCTTCGGTATTTTTCTTTCTTCTTAAATGTTATATAGAAAGATTGGCATTCTTTTCAGTTCTCAGGTGACTAATTTTTCTAAATACTGTTGAATCATGATGAAGCCACTGACTGTGACACGATGATGAAGAGATCTTTGTTTATTAACTGTAGACAGCAGTTCATGAGGAAAACACAGTAGAGTCTCAGCCAGTGCCAAACATAGATCATTTACTCACCAACATTGGAAGGACTGGAGTATCTCCTGGAGACGTATCAGGTAACTCTTGCCTGGACAGTTTGTAGGTTAGAAAATTCTCTCTTCTGATGATTTATTATAATCGTCTCCTTTTTCCTTTCTTTGCTAATAACTTGATTTCTCCCTTTATCTACATGATCTTGGGTGTATTGTTCAAAGGACAGCAGTGGTTGAGCATGCTGCATGACGTAGGTTGGAATGCTTTCGCAGCAACCAGTGTAATTCTTAGACCATGAGAACAGCTGAGCATGTTCACTAGTGTATCATTGACCATGGTTATCCATGTACTTCTTACCATGAGGTGAATAAGGTACCTGCTAGTTTGTAAGTGGTTGAGGAGAAGGCAGAAAGCTTTAACTTCTACACACCATTCAAATAGTAATATTTTTTTAAACTTAGGAAGGCAAATCAAGGTTTTAAAATTCTTTTTGCTTGACTACTAACTATATTTTCCCAAACTATATTGTAACTGATTATGTTTGTTTATTATTAAATGTTGTTTCTGCTTAATGACTACCACCTTATTATTCAGCTAAGTACTACTATTGCAAACTGCCACCATACTGTTTCACTAAGTATGTTGTTTATCACAAATGTTATCCCTTTGTCTCTAGTTTGTGTTTTAGTTCATAGAAGACTTTTTTCAGCATTTTATTGAAACAGTCCCTCTATCCTGATGTTGAAACAGGAGAAGTGGGAGGAGTCTATCACACGGTGATGTCACTAGTGGACTCTGTGATGTCACTGATGGACAGCTGGAACTGTAGGAAGAAGGAGGACTGTTGCCCACATTGTAGCTGCCTTGTCTGCAGAAACCCCCGTTTCTTGTAAATGCACAAAGGACTAGTTGATCTGTACTGTAAATTTATCCTTTCAAGAATATTTGAACAGATCAGTGCTACTTTTTAAAAGTATTTCTGCTGTTTCTTGTTATTTCTGAAGCAGACCTTGAGGAGAAATAGCATGGTATGGTCCACCGGTTTTTCTAGTCATTAGCCATGTGTCAAAAGGGGCATGGCATGGGGCTCAGCTCATTAATTCTGAGGTGGGGGCACCCCCCCGGCAAGTTGGAGAATGTCTTCTGGTCACTATGCTAGCCCCTCCGTATCCCCTTTTTAATTGTATAACCTCCGTTGTTGTTTTATTTTGCCAAACAGTAAAATTATGGTGTCCATTTTTCATTTCATAATAACGCTTCTTTTTTTGAGATGAGTACAAAACTGATAGCTGTGGAAAAAAATCTAGATACTGGTAAAAATTTCTTAAACGTACAGCTCAGAGGAGCGCTGAAATGTTAACTGGGGCTTTTAAATACATAAAGCCCAATATAGTTTGACAGCATACAAACAAGAACTGCAAAAAAAGAATTTTAAAAATTGTTTCAGAAGGTAGCCTAAGGCACTAAAAATAATGTTTTAAATGTGCATTTCATTCGCCGGAATGTACAGAGTACAGTCCTGAAAAGGTCCCCCAGCTGCGGTTTTGCAGGGCCGTGCGCTAAGAGCATTAAATAAATATTAGTATTTCTGTTTTATTTAGAAGAAAGGGCTCCTTTGCCATTTCTGTCATTGAGCTGATTCTGCCTCCAACTCACAGCATCCTTTCATGGCGGTGGCTTTCTGTGGTGCAGCTTGCATCTTTGTGAGCTCTTACTATCCACTGTTCTGATTATTTAATTTTTTTGTTATCTGTTTGCTCTCACCTTTTGTTCCGTGCTTGTCTTCTTTCATACTTCAGCATTGTCTAGAGCAAAAGCAAAACTTTATGCCATATTGACTGAAGTGCTGTGTTGATTTTTCCCCCCAATAGATTCAGCTACTAGTGACTCTGCAAAATCTAAGGTAAATCACTTATCTGTATTTTTACAGGCTCAAGCCTATGCATCATAATCTTGAGAGGGTTCACTGGCTTGCATTAGCTCTCTCATGTGCTGTTGGTACAAATGTATCGTCATAATGGCTTATGACAGTGAAGTGCTCCTCTTGCTTCTTTAATGCCCTTTAGAGCTTTGAATTGGGTTCTGGTTTCTGTACGTGAATTTAAATTGCTGTATCCATTGTACTTCTTGTGACTGATTGTTAAGGGCAGGAAGTGTACCACTCACTTATGATATATGAACGTAAGAAAATATTAAGGCTGATCTTGTTCTGTTAGTATGACTAGAGAGTGATAGGATGGAACTGTTGATTTTAAAGGTAGATTGTGGCAAAGAGGCTAAGTTCAAATCCCCTGTGGTCCTGAAATGTTATGTGGATTTACACTGAAAAGTATATGGTTGGTGGCATGTCATGTAAGGGGTATTAGGCAGATGTTTGTATTCCTGGTATCTTAGTGTATGAGTCTTTTAAAAATCAAGTCTGCACAAAGCTTGTATTGAAAATATAGAATATATTGCAAAATATTTTTAAAGCAGTGTTAGTATAGGATGAGTTTTGTAATAAATGGGGCAATAGATCAGAATTAATGTGAATTGGTTAGAGGCACTCAAAATTGCAATCCTGATTAATGTCAATTGGCATTTGATGAATAATATACTGCATTTTAAGAATATACTGGCAAGGTTATCTTAATTTGGCACTGTTTCCAAAAAAAAAAGGTCCTACATTCATTTCACCTTAACCCACTGTGTTTTTACAAATTATAAATGATCGTATTTTTTTTTAAAAACTGTATATCACTGCAGTTGCCCAAAAGGGTTTGGGCAGGCAAAGTGAAGAGAACAGGTTTTGACAGCAGTCCAACTCTGCCTATGCAAGGCTGATCAGGTTTTTAAAAACCTCGCCTTTATATTGCTTGTGACTTCCTGCAGGGTCCTAAGCCACAGTTTGAGAAACCATGGCCTGTGTAATTGATATGCTATGGGGCTAGAGCAGATTTGTGCAAAACAACTCAGTGATGACAGACAATAGCTATATAACTTGGTTTCATATCCATAGAATTTTGTATTGGAAGATTCATATTGAAAATATCGTGAACCACAACTATGATTTTAAAAAATGATGCTTACAATGGGTTTCTTTTTAACTCTTCCTTTTCATACAGGGTTCTTGGGGATCTGGAAAGGATCAATATAGCAGAGAGCTGCTTAAGTCCTCTTTATTTGCAGCAGCCAGTCGCAAGCGGAAAAAAGCAAAAGAGAAACTGCAACCCAGCAGCTCTGAAGATGAGTTGGATAATGTGTTTTTCAAGAAGGAGCCTGCAGAGCACTGTTACAATGACTCGGCAAAAGAGGACACATCTAAAGAGGAGCTGGAGAAGGAGACGGCAGGGAGAAAACAGAGAACCATAGTTCCAAAAGAAAAGGAGGAAAGTGTTAACAGGCCTTCTGCAGCAACCAAGGGTGAAATCATGTTGCTGAGGAGAGAGAATGCGTCCTCAGAAGAACTCTCAACATCTTATCTCCAGAAATACACGAGATCCCCAAATCTCAGCTGTCGGCTAAGTACACAAAAGGATTGCCATAAACTCCCCATCTTCCAGATCGCTTCTCAGATGGAAGAAACTGTTTCGGACTCAGGCACTATCCTTAGCAGTTCTTCGCAGGCTTCTCTGCAGAAAGTCTCCTGTAAAAGGTTGGGAAGCCCTGATAATAAATACAGTGAGTTTTTAGCAGCTGATGTCAGCTCCATCACTTCAGATTACTCCACAACATCCTCAACTGCATACTTAACTGGTCTAGATTCCACAATGCTATGTTCTGAAGTGCAGTCAGTGACAGAGAGTAAAGGAGAAGAGGCTGATGACGAAAGAAGTGAATTGATCAGTGAAGGTCGCCCTGTGGAAACAGACAGTGAGAATGATTTCCCTGTTTTTGCAGCAAGTTCTACTGTGGATAGGCTGTTCAGGGGGAATATTCAAGACATGGCAAAGAACAGCAGGAGGAACTCTGAAGAAAGTGAAGTAAGTTGTACAGAGGGAAGTTCAACGCCAAAGCTGGACAGCCGCAGACTTTTCAGTTCACACAAACTTATTGAATGTGATACACTATCTCGGAAAAAGTCGGCGAGGCACAAGACAGATAGTGAAGGCTCAGGAGATGCAAAATGTGAGAAGGAAATCCCAGCAGTAACGAAAAAAACGGATATAAAGAAAGGAAAGACAACCAGCAGCATAACCACATCAACAAGAAGTGAACCTGTCAAACAGGAGCCTACATGGAGACTCAAGATTACAGACAGATTAAAACTGCGTCTCAAGTCATCTGCAGATGATATGTTTGGAATTGGCAATCAGAAGTCAAACCCTGCAGAGAGCTCCAAAAGAAAAAACATCAGGCGAAGGCACACATTAGGAGGACAGAGAGACTTTGCTGAAATAAGTGTTCTGAATGCATGGAAAGCTCAAGAGAAAAACCCAACCATGGAGAAAGACATTTCAGCAGTGAACCGGTTGAAGCCAAAATGTCCATCCCAGGATCTCTCCATTTCAGACTGGCTTGCACGAGAGCGTCTGCGGAGCAGCACAACAGACCTTAACGTGGGTGAAACTGTAGAGACTAAACGGGAGAATGTAAGCCAGTTAGATGATTCCTCAAAGACAGAGTTCTCATTTTCTGCAGAGATGTGGTCAGAAGAAGGTGGTTCTTCTGGTAGTGGTTTGACTCTGGTTCCTAAAACCCCTGGGTCAGGACCACTCCAAACACTAGACCACATAAATGGAGAAAGCTACCAAAATATGAACAAAGGTAACTTCAGCCCAGCTGTTGATGCCCACCCTCATAAGTTGTCTGGGACCCAGGTGGTTAGGTCTCGATTCTACCAGTATCTTTGAGACAGTTAAATGACCACCACCGCAATTCAGTAGCAGCTTCTCTTTTAACTTTTCCTCAATTGTTCTGTATGGGGTTTTTTTTCCACCTGCACAGTGTTACTTTGCAGTGAAGGAGGTTTCTTTCATCAGTATGCACTATGCATTAATGCAGCTACAATATTGGTTGGGATGGTAGAGGGATTTTTTTAAATATATATATATATATATATATATATACACACACACACACACACACACATATATATATATATATATATATATATATAAAAATAAATAAATAAAAATATAAATATATATATATATAAATTTATTTTAAATAAAAGTATATTTGATCACTGCATATACATGTTGAACAGAGCATCTAATGCAACATGCTGTGTAATATGTATATGACTGACAATTGGCATTAGTTGGAAGAAAAAAAATTCTTTGGGTTTAGTCGCTAACAAGTGCCTCATCAAAAAAAATAAAATAAAGGTTCATTTGGTTTGTTAAGGTGCCATAATAATTGTTACATTTAGAGGATGTTAAACATAAAGAACAAATGGTTGCATTTTACTGTTAAGACATTTCATTACATTTTACAAATTTTAACACAGGTGGGTACAGAGCTTCCATTCCTTAGGCATTCCAGTTGGATTTCTGAGTTTTATATTCTGGTTTTAATACAGTTTTTGAGTTTTATGTGACTTGAATTTTTAATCTTTCTGTAAAATAAGTAACTTAAATGTAAATACTCCATGTGTGTATCTTTTCCTCAGATACCAGCTTTGATATAAATGTTGTAACATAGATGTGTAGATAGTAGATCCTGGATACCTGGATAGAACTGGTTTCTTTTACCGAGAATATAATTCTGCATGAAGATTTAATGAATTCAAATCTGTACATGCCTCTGTGCATACCCACTTAAAACACTGGAAATAAATTTGTTTTGATTGTTCTTGCATGGACTGACTTGCATTTAACAGAAACAATAAACATGTCAAGTTTGTATCTTCCAGTTCACTGACTACACAAAATATCATAAAAATAAAAAGGATAATTGAAAGAGTCTACAGTGTAGGGATCTGCTATTAAAAAGTTAGGTGAATTCTTTGAATAGAACTTACTTGCAAATTTTATTAATCAATGGGACAAATAATTCCATAGGGATTACTTATTTGATAACAGCCTTTCATGCTTGTAAGCAGGCTATAAGCAATTAATGTCCTTGGGTGTACCAGAACCTTGTATAAGCTTGATAGGAGTTTTGTTTGTTTCATTGCTAAGACAAGCTGCTTCATTTTACATTACAAAGTAAAATAAAGTAAAATACTTCAGGAATTTTGAATTTACCATTGCTGGGAATTATTTCAGGGGAGGTGTGCCAGGTCTCCCTTGGCCCTGTGGAGTTTGGGCTAATGTATAGTTCTGCCCCTGACGAATTAAGAGATGCTGTAGATGTCTTATCCTGGTGTCTGGAGGCTGTGAGGGTCTGGACAGGGAACAAGAGGCTTCAGCTGAACCCTGGCAAGACTGAGTGGCTTTGGGTTTTGGGTCCTGCTGGTTCTAGGACTATGCCATCTTTGGTGCTGGATGGGGTTGTATGGCCCAGACTGACTCAGTGTGCAATCTGGGGGTCCTCCTGGACTCATAACTCCTGCTCAAAGAGCAGATGGCAGTCATGGCTAAGAGGGCCTTTGCACAGCTTTGTGTTGTGCACCAGTTTGCACCCATTCCTGGTTTGGGAGGCGCTGCTCAGAGTCACTCATGCCCTCGTCATGCTCTACATGGGGCTGCCCTTGAAGAGTATCCGGAAGTTTCAGCTAGTGTAAAATGCAGCGTTATGTGTGCTTCTAGAACAGCTCATGTTACACCTCTGCTCTGCAAGCTGCATTGGTTGCCAATCTACTTCCGAGTCCAATTCAAAGTGCTGGTTTTGACTTTTAAAGCCCTTTGTAGCATTGGGCCAGGTTATTTAAGGGACTGCCTCTCTCCAGTTACTTCTGCCTGTCCCATCAGATCTGGCAAGAGAGATATGCTACAGGTCCCATTAGTTAGGGAACTACACTTGGCAGGCCCGAGGAGGTGGACCTTCTCTGCCATGGCACCTGCCTTATGGTATTCTCCCCCTTGAAGTGAGGTCATTTCCATCCCTCCTTATTTTCCAGAAGTCCTTCAAGACCTGGCTCTGTCGTCAGGCCTGGGCATCTCAGGGGACTGGAGAAATCTTGAGGTGGCTCCTTTGCTGATCTAATCCCTTGTGTGATTTATGCTTTTTAAAACTTTTTAATTTGACTGCTTTTGACATGTTTATTGTTTTTATATTTTTTGCTGTACACTGCCCAGAGTCACTTGTGAGATGGACGGCCATATAAGGTAGATAAATAAATAGCTGAAGGAGCTACTAATAGATTTCTGTATGATTTGCAATAGGTTTTTGTGTGTGTGTGTGATTTTCTAATAGCCAGTAGTTTAAGAGAAATAACAAAAAAGGTTCTCATTTTTGGGTGGTGATGGAGATAATTTTTGTGTGAAAACCCATGTTCTCAGAAGTGTAGATCTGAGTAGACAACATGGTTCCTGAAGATGCCAGTGTGTTCCCTGACATCTCCTTTGATGCCAACCAACCTCCCAACCCCATCTTTTTTTAAGTGCCTTTAATGAGTCAAATAGAAAGTGGTATGCTGCAAAGCAAAAATTTCTACCATACTTACAATAATGCCCTTGATTCCAAATAGATCTCCTGTGGAGAACATTCAGAGAGTACTTTGTCTTTGGTAAAAAAGTGTTCTTTGCCCATGCCCACCACAGCTCAGCATATTTAGTCAACCTTGGCTGATTTTGGAAAAGCTGAGCAGTATCTAACCAGGTTAGATGGGAGAACACTAGAAAATTACAGAGTTGTAGGCTACACCAGAAAGTCAAAAAAGTATCTCAGAAGGTGGGAGTGGCAGATTAATTTTGTATAGTGGGCCAAGAAAATTACTCAGATCTGTGTAATCATCAGGTTTTTCAAGCTTGGACCCTTTACCAAGCGATTGGCATGGTGGGCGGGAAAATAAAATTGACAAGTTGTCTATTACAACCATTTGTGAGTTGATCTTTCACATGCTCTCAAAATTCCAAATGTGCCCAGCCTTAAAAGGTGGGCTGTAGGCTCTCCGTCATGAGCTGCTACCAGTTGGAAGCATGAAGTCCATTCATCTCTGTATTAACGTTATATTTTTTGCTATCAATGCTAGTTTTCAAAAAAGCTAAAACAGGTTTGATTTTGTTCAATGAAAGTTCAGCTTTTGGCTCTTTCAGACCTTTTGGAGCCAGAAGGAAATACTATTCTCAATTTAGGTTTTCTCTCCTACTTAGGAAATGTGTGTGTTGTGGTTAACAATGTGTATAGAAAAGATAGTAAAAAATTTAAACACCTATAAAACATCCAGGTTAAGGTAAATAAAACAATTGTAAGCCAACAAGAATTATAAAAAGAAACATCAGTGACACCTGATCAATCAGAAGCTGTACAGAAAAGTTCACTTACCAGCATTTTCAAAATGAGATCAAGATTGGACTTGAGGCAAACCTGATTTCAATTGGGAGGCACTGCTCCAGCAAAACAGCACCTCTGCGTCTGCCCCCATTTTCATAAAAATTAGGTACTGCCAACAATCATTTCAGGGATGATTGGATCATTTGTGGATGGAGAATGTGGCCCTGCAGGTATCCTGGTGCCAATCCAACACTTTGGACTGTGTTTGGAAATCTATTTTGAGCCAATGCAGGTGTAATGAGCTTTTGGTGAAGTGTGCTGGGTGGCAATTGGGACATTGCATTCTGCATCAACTATACCTTCCAGCTGGTCTTCAGAGCGCCCCATAGTGCAGTAATCCAGTTGGACGGTGATGAGGAGTTATTGTGGCAAGGCTTCCCACTCCAGGTAAGGCTGTACCAGCCAGAAGCAGGCAAAAGCCTTCCTGGTCATTGCCTTCACTTGCTTAACTAGCAGCACGTGCTAGTTGCTCTTGGACATCCTGCTGACCCATCCAGATAAAATGCTTTTTTCTTATCCATACAGATTGCCAAAGGCCACTTGCAAACGGAGTGCACATCCTCTTGTGACTCTGCTGTGGATCATACTAAATCCAGTCCTGTCTATTTAATAAGTGTATATATAATGGTCCTTTATATAGAATGCTATCAACTCCCTTATGAGCACACACCACTAAAACTTGTGATGAGTACTCTTCTTAATTGTATACTAACATGATTTATGGTGTTGAAAAATCAAGAACCACTACAGTTGAACCACCACCATCCTAGTTCTTCCAGAGGCCAAAGAGGGGTACAGGTACAGGTAGTCCTTGCTTAGTGACTGTTCATTTAACAACGATGTGGAGTTACAACTGCCTTGGGAAAAGTTACGGCCCCATGGTCACGTGATTGCAATTTGTGGCCCCTTTTTTACAACAGTTGTTAAGTGAATCACTGGTCATTAAGTGAATCCCAGCAAAAACATCCATTAGGGAAGCTGGATTCGTTTAATGACCATGTGATTCGCTTAACTATAAAAAAGTAAACACTTTCGCTTAATGACCAAATTGCTTAGTGACCTAAATTCCAGTCCCTATTGTGGTCAGATAGCGAGGACTACCTGTAGTCCTTGCTTAATGACCCTAATTGGAACTGGAATTTCTGTCACTAAGCAATGTGGTTGTTGGGGAAAACATCATGTGACCACACCGCTTAGCAATGGCAGTCTCAGTAGTCCTGGTTGTCAGGCCAGGACCGAGGACCTCACACTTCTGCTCTGCTATGCTTGCCCCGGCTTTAACTCCTCCCACCCATCTCTGCCCCTTTGGCCACCCTGTACTCTGCCATGTGAGGCCTCAGGAAGGAGGAAGACAAAGGAGGTCAGCTAGGAGTGGTGGAGTGCAGGGCAGTGGGAGTTGCAGGGGTGGCAGAGTGCAGGGCAGCCAAAAGGGTAGGGATGGGTGGGGAAATGGGTTGGGGAGTTGAAGTGCCCCTGTGGTTGTGTGGGCAGGCTGCCTAGCACCCAAATTTTGATCATGTGACCATGGGAGTGCTGTAAAGGCCATAACTTTAAGGGCCAGGCATAAGTACCATTTATTTAGTGCCATATAACTTTAGATGGTCATTGAACAAATGGTAGTTAAGCAAGGACTACCTGTATAATCAATGCCTGTGTCGTGGCTTGAAACCTGCCTCTGAAAGTAGAAATAATCTACTTCCTCCAATGCCCTCTGAATCTGCAAGCCAATCACCATCTTAACACCTTTCCCTAAGAGGAGCAGGTTGGAAACTGGATGAAAATTCTTCAGCGCTGGTGGGTCCAACAATGGCTTCTTGAGGAGGGAGCATACCACTGACTGCCTCCTTCAGGGCAGGCACAACCACCCCGTCACTCATGGGTGTACTAACCATTGCATGACCCAACCACGTCACCTACCAGGCAGTGTTAACTAGCCAGGGGAGCAAGGAGCAAAAGGACAAGTGGCCGGGTTAATAGTCTCAAGGATCCTGTCCATCTCTTCAGGAGTTACATGGTCATATTCCTCCCAGTTAACAGAATGAGATGGTGCCTCAACTTGCATGGTCTCAGCCAGCTGGAATTCAACTTTGAGCAGATCCAAGCAACTTTACATGACAGAACCTTAGAATATTCCTCACAATGGCCTTAAAAGATATTCTTCCCTCCCCAACAGACAGCAGGTCCTCTCAAACAAGGCCACTGGCTACCCACAATGTAATGCCTAACATGAGCTCTTTCATGCAACTTCTCAGAGTCACGCTTTTTCTTTCTCCAATGGCACTCTGGTTGTCTCGTCTGTCATTCATTTTCCACAGCCTGGGAAACCAGGAAGCCCATCAAGAACAAATGGGGAGAGGCTGCATAGGAGCAATCCAAGCCAAGGCCCTTGACATCTACCCATTCTAGGTAGCAACTGAGGCCTCAGTTAAACTGTCCATCACATCCCCCCCAAAAACCCTACATTCCCTCTGGAGTCCTTCAGGGGTCCATTAGTCACTAGTCTAAGAGGCCCAACTTGCCTGCAGATGGAGACAACAGAGAGTCGAAGCACTTTATCTGACCATGATAAAGGACAGCCCCATGTAGAGTGCGTTGCAATAGTCCACATGTGAAGTGACCAAAGGATTCCCAGGAAAAAAAAAAGATCCTTTATCTTCAGATTGTAACACAACTGCCCCAAGACAAAAATCAGGGCTAATGTGTGGCTTCCAGCATGAATCAATAATCTGGGATAGGCTTGTGTACAAGTAAGGCATGCTGATTATGTTGCTACTGTAATGCTAACAGCCATGATACAGGACAGCCCTGTGGTACTAGGAGTACCAACTGAAGGTAAAAATTACACACAGTAGACAGCATGTGGGGCGGGGGGGAAAGCCAACCAAATTTCAGCTTAGAGTGTTGTGTAATCCAGCTGACAAGAGTTATTTTATGGCTCTTTGTGTCATGTGAACCTAGAAAATTGGATTAAACCATGGTTTAGTTAATCATGGGTACGCATATTTTGCAAAGAAGCCATTCGCTGATCTGTAATTCATATAAAGTCACCTTTGTAGGAAAAATGTCACATACAGTGATCCTAAGATGAAAATGAAATACTTGTAATACTCCAGTTGTCTGGAAAAAGATTCTGAAAGGTTTTTTGCAAGCCAAGGACCTGTTTTCTTCATCCCCGCAGTCTAATTGTCCCGAAGTATGTCCCTGTTGACATCTCCAGTGCGCCCAACTCTCACTGTAAAGTTTCCATTTTAATTGTTAGTGCAGACCACTATGGATACTGGTCTGGAAGCTTTCAGTGTATTCCATCAATCCTTGGGAGAAGACTTGGGCATAGTGATCGTAACATACCCAGTATGAAATGCAGGAAACTCCCATCATAGTAAAGCAGCAATCAAGCTCCTGTGGGCATGTAATGGTGCTTCGGTATGGGTCTCTGCACCACCCCCGAAGTAGCTCCACACCTCAGTGACGTCAAGTGGTCACCAGTATTCAACAGCTAAGCTGGTTTATTTCTCAGTGTCCTGTACCCAGAATTATTAACAGGCGCTCTTTCCATTTGCAACACTAAAACTCTGCAAAATTTATAGAGAGTGCAGGTCACTGAACAAATGCCATTCTTCATACTCCCCTAGTGAACAGATGGAAAGACTAACTGGCTTATAGTGTTCAGAGAGTTGTGAGGTTGGCAGCAGTGAAGATGACCACCATTCAACTTTAAACTGCTTTTGAGAGCTTTAGGAATGAAAAACCTAGCAGTGTGGAAATGTCTCTAGGCAAATCCCTAATAGCCATATCGGAAAAAAGGACCCCCACTTGTTACTATACCATCTTCAGCTGACAATATATATACTATATGGTTAAAAAGCATTTTACCAAAATGGGTTTGCAATACAATAGCCAAAGGTTATGCCCAGGATGACTGAAAAGGCAAAGGCCCAGGAACTGTAGTTTCTCTAATTCTACTTACCCAGTTTATTGCTGATGTGAGATTTAATCTGCTGACTTTCTGGTTTAGTCACTCCCCTGCATCAAACACTTCTAAAGGGCATTTGATAGAAATGTTCTCTTTGTAAATCTCTTATCATCATCTATCGATATCATCTAGCTATCTCTATCGTTGTCATCGTCATCATCATCACCATCTCTGTCTTCTGTACATGTATGTTTTGTAACAAATTGACGATGCCCAGTTAAATCCCATCATTTTGCTGAGTATATTAGTGCCTTACTTTTATAAGAAATATCTGTAGGAGAAACAGTGGCCCTGAACCATCAAAGTTAATGTCCCACGACTGCAAAACGGATGTAAGTACACATGCATGCCTATTGCAACTGAAATCAATGGGATTTCAAAGTCTTTCCTGCCAGATCGTGTCCACTGGTGTTTGTGCGGACACTAAAAAACAAGATTAAGAAGCAACTGATTAGCAACAAAATGATACCAAACTGTAAGCATGCAGCCCTTTATTTTTGCAAAGGGTTTTTCTTTTACTTGTGTATATTATACCAAGGAGTTGTATAAACAAGGTATTTACAAAAGCACACTCTACTTTTGCAGGTGTTGATTTCTAAAACCCTCCTCAATCTTTTTCCCATATTCAACATTTTCCAACTTTTGACCATGCATAAAATGGACCTTTGGTGTTGAAAACTATTTGATGTGCCCAGCCACATACAGTGTTTAGATTTATGTATTTATATTTATAATATTTATATTATAATATGTACAAAGGTTTTCCATTATACAGAGCAGTACAGAAGTATACACTTTAAAAATCCACATTGTAATATTACATAGTTTATCCAGGTCTCCTTAATATGGAAAAAGAAGAAAGAGGAGCTTAGCTAAAAGGAATTAGCAAATAAAGTAAAAACAACTACCCCCCCCCCAGCATGGCAAATTATTAAATATAATCTGAATGGCAGTGCAATAAAATTGCCTCATCAGTGTTTGTCTTAGCTTTGTGTTTGTGCATTCTACTATCAAATGTACATTATAATTGTATCAAATGTTTTGACAAAAGAAATTCGAAATTAACCATGATGGTTTTCTCTGTTGACAAAAATAGAAATCTATAACAAATTTGAATAACTCCAAAATAAAAGAAAAATATTTTAGTTTCAATTTTACAATCTTTGCATTATCACATGATGCTTTAATTCTTGTACTTAAAAATAGCTTTATACAAAACCACAGGCTTCTTAAATACAGTTTTTCATGCTTGATACATTTATGTGCACACACTTCCAATCCACTCACGCCCTTCTGAACTTTGTAACAGTTTCTAGTTAAAGGACAATCTGTGCCCCATATATAATATCCCCTCGGCTGTTTTACCAGCAATGAATGCTTAAAAACTACTTTTATCACTAATTTATTATATTACCCTAGTATTTAGCACAAGTTTAGTATTCAGCCTGAAATGATACAGCAAGATGGGTAACAATCCTCAGCTGTGAAACTGGTTGCAACATCATCAGCGTCTTAGGAAGACTCGGTGGACTTGCACAGGCCCAGGGATCACTTTTAAGATGGTTCTTTGCTGACAGCTTTGCTGACACTTCCATTCTGGGACTTGTAGCTGGTAAAGCTGGGTGTGTGGATTGATCGAATGCTCTTCATACCTTGGTTCGGTGATGTGGTAGAGGTGGAAGAGGGAGAGGAGAAGGAGGCTGAGGAAAAGGGAGATGGAGGAAGAGGGGTTGGGCGGCCATTTTGAGTCTGTATGGAGAATGAAAGGTGATGGGGCCCTTTACCTGTGTGAGTAGGATTCTGGAACTTTAAGGAGCCGTTAGCAACAGAGGGGATTAAGGAAGAAGAGGGAGTAGGGCGACCTGTTGGAGGACTGAGAGAGTTAGGAGGAACAGAGGCTTTAGTGGGTAGGTTTGGAAGGTTAGTGCTATCACCACTAGACACAGAACTACTTTTTCCAGAAGTGGAAGAAAAGGCTGGAATTTTTGAGGCGGACAGAGTAGGGGAAATAGCCTTATAGTCCCCACCAGCTTTCTTAGCACTTCCATTAGCCTGTAAATAAAGATGGTGGGAGACAGTTTAAGTCAGCATACATCACAAACCACATGGGAGTGTGTAGGGAAATTAGGCTTGAGAAGAGTAAGAATGAACAGTTCAAAGCCTGCCCTAACTCTTGCATCTATGGGCTGGACCTTTCCCCACGTTTTCTGTCCCTTTAAGCTGCACGGCAGAATATGCACAGAGCAAGAGGAAGTTCAAAGAAGAGGATATGTGGGAAAAGTGACCCCAAACATTGGGACTGATCAGCCGATGGGGCATGCATCAGAATTGTTAAGCTGAAAATGGAAACACTCCGGTGGATGGTTAAGAGGTGCTGATTGAAATCTGTTATATAGGGAGTTAGTATAAATGCTTTGATCAGAAATGCTTCAAACTGCATCAATTCCTATTGCTGACTCTCAAAAAGTATTACAGCTGAGTACTGGAACAAAACTTCAAAAGCAGGAGATGTTTTGCCACAGACATGCACAAGCTGATAACAGGATAATGCAATTATTAGATACTTTCATGCCCCACCCCACATCCTCAAGCCCTGGATTCCAATTCAGGATTTTCACTGGGAAGACAGTTCATGATTTGGCAGCATCCAAAACCGGCCACTGGACGTACACATTTATGCAAACATACAACTCAGTACTGAGTCCATCCCAAGATTTGGTTTAGGGTAAAACTACCTGTCTGTACTGGCGCTGATCCTGTAGTTTGTGCTGTTTGATGGTCTTGTCCACACTTCCTTGCCTACTTTTTGTGGCTGCAGGGATTGGCATCCTGCTTGTCTGTGAAGTGCTGGTTGAACTCTGTGAGAAAGGCAGGGTGTAAGGGCAGGAGAGAGACAAGGCAAACAGGTCAGCTGGGTTCACTATGGATGAGAAGGAGCACAGCCCATGGGGAAAAGCTGCTTTGGGTGAGAAGCTAAAGCTCAACATGCATGGAAGGCACCAGAAGAAACCACATCAAAGTCAAAGTCACACCACGGGTGTTAATTTCAGGAATCAAGAGTAGAATAAATATTCAACTGCTAATCAACCTAAATTTAAACTGCTGCACCCACAACAGAATATTGACCAAGCATCCTTTGCCCATCACCAAAACCAAAAAAAAAAAATCAGCATTTTTTAAAAAATAAAAACACACAAGATTAGCTGTTAGGTACCTAATTGGATGCACCAAACAAGCCACCGGAAAGGAAGCAAACCAATGAGAAGACACCTCTTGCTTATTGTTGATTATTACTGCAGATTTTTAGAAAGCAGCTGGAGTTGTGATTTCTCATACTAAAGTACCTTTCGTGAAGATGATGGTATTGAAGGAACGGATTCAACATCAGCATTGCTCTCTTCCAGTGCTATGGACTCTTTGGGCGAGAAAAAGCCTAGGCCAGGTGGTCCTTCTGATCGGCCAGCAGTTTCAAAAACTGGCTTTGGGCTCATCTCACTAATGGTGCTCTCTAGTTGTTTGATAGTTTGTTCCAGGCTGTCTAGAGTCCTGTATGTATTCTTCCTGATTTCTTCAGTTCTAGATGCCTGGACAACTGTCTTTGGTTCTGATTTCTCAGAAGTGTCAACAGATTGAGAACTAGGTATTTCAAATCTTTTTGCTTCTTTATGTTGTTTTAGAGTACCATCTTCCTCCTCCTCTTCATACACAACTACTTGTAAAGTTTTCTTGCCAGTTTTAGTTCCTGTGAGGATTGCCTGAGTGAGAGCGGCTAACTGTTTTTTAGGAAACTTAAACTTAAATTTTTTCTTAGTATCAGAAACATCCAATTTTGGTTCTGACCCATACATGTAACTAGAGTTCGGGTGCTCCCTTTTGTCCATCTCCTGTCTTTCAGACTGTAGAACTTGGGTTGCTGAACTAGATAAAGACTGTTGCTTGGATTTCTCCACAACCTGCATCCTGTTTGTCTCAGTAGCTTCTTCATAGTGAGCACCCTCAGGTGTGTCAAGTTCTTCATTTTCTTCCTCTATTTTTTCTTCAGTCATCATTCTTTCCAACTCTTCATCACATTCCTCAAATATTGTTGAAAGTCTTTTGTAAGCTGATCTGATATCCATTGGTTCATCAAAAATAATGATGACTGGTTTTTTGTCCAAGCAAACCACTGGCTCTTCACTTTTAAGAGTCTCAAGCATGCCTTGTTGAGATGCTGTTTCCTTCTTGGAATCAATGTTCACAGTCTGTACATCGTCTCCCTTTCTGTTCACTATATCATGAACCTCTCCACCTGACAGAAACTGGACAGCTGTTCTAGTAATCATGAAAGCAACGTTCTCTGATTGTGGACTCTCTTCATCTGGAGTGCCAGCTGGTGACTCTACTTCATCAATATCATTTAAGGTGATGTTCTTAGATACTTTATGCCTTGGTACAACTTGATTACAGGCACTAACTGGCCTTTCCTGTTCTTGTGTTGATGGAGGAACAAATGACATTTCCTGAGTGTATGAATCTGTCTGTCCAACAACAGGTGCCTCTGCATCTTCGAAGAACTCATTTGGGGATGTGCTATGACCAGTCTCTCTCACTACAACATAATTTAGTTTTTGTCTTCCAATTTCTATTGCTGGATCTTGTGCTTCTTCAGGACATCTCTTTCCTTCATTTTCTAATATACTAGTGAAGTCTGTGTTTGGTTTAAAAGAATTTTTGTTGGCATAATCCTTATTTTCCAAAAGCAACTCTGGCCTAAGGGCAGAGTTTTCAACGATGCTGAAAGCATCTGAGATCATAGCTTCTGTTCTCCCTTCTGTCTTGTCCTTGGGATGGTCACTATCTTTTGTGGCCTCCCCATCCACCTAGAGGGGAAGAGTTGCATTACTAAGGTTTTTGTCTTTCTTTTAAGTTCAGGGCTATTATCTAACATTTAGTCCCCTCTTATTGAGATTTCATCTGATGATGTCCCAGTAAAGGGGAACATCATCAGATAATATAAGTATGCCCCTCTTTACATCAACATATAGCCATTTCCATGGTCTTCAGTTGGTTTCAGTATCTCTTCACAGCATAATTCCACATTCTGTTAGAATGACATATGACATGAAACAGTACAAAAAGTTTTGCAGACAATGTGGGTGCTAGATGGAGATGGTCCTTTAAAGGCTCTCCATGTTGTGATATACTGGTCACCATATGTAAAATATTTATTTCATCTTGAACTGGATTAAAATTGCCCCTTCACGTAAACTTCCACTCCAAATGGTCTAATGTTAACTGCTCTCCAAACTTGCTAGCTTAGAAAAACCAGTTTCCTTGGTTATAACCCCTGTATTAGGATGTGTTACCCAAATACTACTTATGTGAACTGTTTTTTTTAAAGCTTCAATTCTTAAATGTTGGTTTCTCAACTTCTGTACTGATACATAAATGACCTTTTAAGAGAGTAAGCAAGTCCTGGACTTATTTGACAGAACAGGGCTTACAAAAAGCTGCAAAGCAAATTTTACCCCAACCTTCCTGACAAGTTAACATACAATTAAGGATAACGTTGAAGGGGCAGCAATCAAGAAACAGATCCTCCCATAGTGATGAAACCCAATGATGCCAGGTGCAAATGGATTCCTCTCTTTCATAGCCTTCCCATCTAGATAGCAAGGTTTGCTGTAAGGCACAGAGCACACCTCTCTCTTGTCCGTTAACCCTTGCATACTCAGACTGTAGCTCCTATTTGCAACACCACAGAAGATCTACAGTACTTATGAATACTGCAGAGCATAAATGATTCCTATTTTACCAATCCCTCAAATAGTAAGAAGAACTGCATTAGGCTTTATCTTTTGAAGAACACTGTACTGAATTCAGGGAGTGCAAAGTGCAAGTGGGATGCTCCTAATTTGGCTACCTTCGCTAATCTTTCAGGTGCCCTGTGTGGTTAAAAGAGGGTATGAAATTTTGAGATCGATTCAGAAGAACAACTCAGCAAACAAAAGATCTTTAGGAAATACGGTGGTATAAAAATATAGTAAATCAATAAAGAAAGAAATGCCAAATATAGACTACAGTGTGGTCTGTCATACTAGAAGCTAAATTCAGCAACTGTTTTGATTGAATAAAAAAAGAGGTTTCATTATATACAGATCGCATCATTTGACACCCAGTTATGATGTTGAAATCTTAAATATACAGCCATAATTAAATTTATAAAATGTAAATTACCAGCTTGTCACTTGTAAAGCTCTTGTAGGTATAAATAAAGCTACTTGTTTTTCAGTGCAGAGGAACTGATTTTACAAAAAAACAGAGACTGAAAGAGAACCGTCAGCATATAAAAGGGATTTTAAGCTTGCTATTACCATGCAGAGTGTTAGTGCTCAGCTCATGCAGACTAAACCACAGTGAAGAAAACAAAGCTGTAGGTGAACGTTGCCTGAACATACAGCAGGGAAGAGGGCGGGACAGGGGGGAGGGTGAGTTTTGTGTGTCACAGCAGCTGCACTTCAGGGGCCAGAAGTGATTACATCTTTACTATTAAACATTTATTTTAAATTAGCAGAATTATCCCTGTTGGATTCTTGGTGTTCTCTGAGCTTACTTTTCTTCCTACAGACATTTCATTGCCAAAGTAGTAACAACATCAGGACATAGGGAGTGCAGTTTGCTGGCTATTTCTATGGGGTAGCTTGTCTATAAGCTTGTCTATAACTAATGATGCTACTTAGCTGGTCATGAAATGACTGCCTGAAGAGAAGCGAGGTCAGAGACAACCAAGAACCCAACAATTCAACCCTGAGCTACATGATTCTCTTCTATGAGAATCATCCCTGTTGGCCGGGATATGAGTGATACCTTCTTCTTCCATGGTTACTTCATCTGTTGTAAATATTCAGATGCCCTTTGTATGACATCTCTCCTCTCCCTCCCCCCCAGCATCTCCACATTTCCATGTCATGTATGCTAACTGAAGATCTTGTGTTAGACCCCCATTTCTTAGCATCTGTTATTTTGAACGTGCTAACCAAAGGGGTGGAAGAAAGTGCTTTATCATGCTTGGTTTTCCACAGTGCACTTTTTCCTTGTTTGAGGAACCCCATAAACATGTCTGCACTGATGATCTCTGCTAGGACGCATAGGTGGGAGTGAGAATACAGCTCTACTAATGGGAAAAAGGAGTTGAACTTAACCCTTGAGTTGGATTTTCCATTGGATGCAGTCTTTTCATTGCTTCAGACTGCCTCACAATCATTAAGCACCTATTCTTATAATGTCAATGACTATTCCCCGTTCAGTTGAGCCTTAAATGATTTCAGTGTCAACTTTAAGACACATCTATCCATTGTTATAGTCACATTTGTGCACTTTGCCTTCTGTTCCAGTTCCTGGCTGAAGTTCAAGTTGTGTTTTTAGCCACTTTATTCTTCTGAATGTGCAGAATTTTTAAAGGGTCTTTACAGAATTTTGTTATTATTGTGAAGTTAAAAGTTGCTAGCAATGTCTAGTAAATGGTTTTTAATTATTCTCTGTTTTGACACTATTTCTGAATATGTGAGCTACAGATTTTCAAATAAGTAACTATGAAGGCAAGACCTGGAAAAGGAATTAGTTTTGCAGAAGCCACCTAATAAGTAAATGTGTCAATTTCAAACTGTAGATTTTTTCATTATGAAGAAGAGACAAGTAAACAAAACCGTAATTTTTGCCATGCAATTTTATATGTAATTACTGAGAAACTGTCTGTCACAATGAGGTTTGCTACCAGGTTGAATGTAAAGGTTTGCAAACCTGGACTAGTTTCTAAAGCATGACATCAAAACAGACAACTTTCATTTAATTAATTCATTTCAAATTAATGTTCTCCCATTCTCATTCATAAATGACACTGAAAGGACATTAATGAATCTAGATTGTGATTATCCTGTTTAGCAAATTCCCTTTCCTGTTCTCAAGAAAAGCTAAGTCCATTAGACCCTTAAAAAATAAAGCAGCTATGCCAATGGAATGCATGAGGTTGCAGAAGTGATTATGGCCTTTTCTTGAAGATGACCTAGCTATGATCACTGTCTGTTTATTAATTCTCTTTGGGCCAAGGTAAATCATAAATGGAAAGAGCCACACAGGTTACACAAAGTGTTAACCTGATACAAGGTTAGTTCAGAAGGATGGGAAGAAGGTAAGGCCAAGAGGTTGTAGCAGAGTTCCAATGTCCCTGTTACCTTCTTCTCCTTAGGATGCGTTAAGGCCACAGACCTTGCATCTTTTATGTGTGTGTCATTTCTGGACTGTTCCGCATGACTGTTTGAGTTTATATCCATGTAAGAACACTTCTGGAAGGCCTAAAGGATTAAAATAGGGCAGATTATTAATAAACATTTCCCATCCTTGAGCCAACGCTTCCTGAAGATTATTAGCAGGGGAATCACCAAGACTCTTTCCTGAGTCAAAGATGGAATTGGTATAGTTTGTGTGTGTGCCTTAAGAATCAGTCTCATCAATCAGGTCAAGATAAACGTAAATTGATAATCTGTGGATGAACTTTATTGCATTGTTTTTACTCTCAATACATTAGCACAAAATGTGAAGCACCATCGTGCCTTTCCTTTGCAAAACCCAGATTTATTATGACTGTTTCAGACAGGGGAGGAAAAGACTTCAGACTGAAAGCAGAAATTGCTGTTGCTGCCAATACAGAGCTGGAGGGCAAAGGGTCTGCTTCATTTTAAGGCAGCTTCTTATTTCTAATATTACATGGATCTATCAGCTTGGATGTAGTCTCGTTAAGTTCAAATTTAGAAAGGCAGGTCTATTTTCTTCACTTGTAACACCACCTTTTGATAGTTGTTTCCCTTGAAATCTTCCCAATCATATATGTTCCATATATGTTTAATAAGCAAACACTGAAAAAGCTTCTTTTATCCATGGAATATAAGAAAAAGACCAAATTCACCCAGTACCGGCAGTCCTTGTTTAGCAACCACAATTGGGACCAGCAACTCCATCATTAAGCTAAGCGACTGCAAAGTGAAACCATGACTGTGCTTACGATCTTACATCAGCTTTCCTTTGCTTTACAGACCTGCAAAGGTCATAAATGTGACAATTGGTCGTAAAGTTACTTTTTCATCACCATCGTAACTGTGAACAGTTGCTGTACGAGGCAACTGCGAAACGAGGACTACCTGTAAATTACTTTGGTCTTTAAAAAAATTCAAAAACTAAAGCTACAGCCATTTTTTTTCCCTCCCCCAAAAGTAGTTAAGGAACCATACTAAAAAAATTAATTTTCTGGGTCGCAAACTCTCTAGGCTAAAATCTCCTTTGTTTTGCTGATCTGTTCTGTTTCAAGTATTGCTCAGTCTTTTAAGGTTCTACCTGAACTGTTAGCATCAGTGAGTGCAAAAGGCCACAAATGGAACAGAGACCACCAAGCTCCATTCTCCAGGCCTCAACCTTAAATTGAATCACCATCTGCTCTAGTTGATTAGTACTAATAAAAGAACTGAACAATTATTTCTCTACAGCAATGTTCTTCAGCCTTAGGAACTTTAAGATTCAACTCCCAGAATTCCCCAGCCAGCATGCTGAAGCCACACATTTTAAAGTTGCTAAGGCTGAAGAACACTGCTCTACAGCATTCTTCCTCAACCTGCAAGCCTCTGAATAGATGGGACTAAAAATTTGTTTACCCTTGTAACCAGCATGAGCGTAGAAGACATCAAATAGTAGAAATCTTCTCTAGAAAAGCAGGAGCTCACCTCCTACCTTAATATGAGCTAATAATCACAAGCAACAATAACATTGTTAATGTAATACTGCTTTGTTCACTCTTTGGAGCAAGGATGGATTATTTGGGGGAGGGGGGGTCAGCACAGAGTGCCTCATGGTCAATATAGTGGCAACACACTCCTGAAGATTGCCTGTACATCCCAACTGATTTAATCTAAAAATTAAAAATATCCCAGAACTCTCACATCACAAGACCTCTCACAATTTTAGCGATTTCCTCCAAGAACTCTGGTACCTCTCCAAATCTTTAAATTCCTCATGCACCATCTATGATGACTTCAGCATTTGCACATAAGGCATTACTATGAAACTGCTCAAATCATGTGATTTTTTGGGTGGCAACCCCCGGCCTACTGGCATTATTATATTGGCAACTGAAGTCTTGTTGAAGAGCTGTGCAATCACCTACTTGTTAAGATGGTTGATGGTGCTGAGGTTCAAGGGAGGGATTAGTTTAATTCTGAATACTTGTCTTCTATTGACTATAAGAGGAAAAGTAACCACAAAGTTGGTCTTGCCAGCTTTAAAGGTATAGTCAATACAAAACCTTCAGTATACAATTCAGTAAACATCCGTCTCAACAAATCCTCATTGACAGTATTGGAATGCAATCAGTTTTGGGCAATAGTTCATGTGTTCTGCTATAAAAATAGCTTCTACATTATAATGAGCAGTTTGTATATGTAAACTTTCAGTTCTGAATTTTTTTTCTCTTGGATCTCAATCGTTTTCAAAATTCAGGTCCCTGGAATTCACATCAAATCTTCGGTATCTTTAGGACTGTGACAAGTAAAGTTTTTAACTATGTTCAGGTTATCTTCCCTCCCTTCAGAACCAAATTGCAGTGATGTTTGAACCAGAAAATTATGTTTAAAATCTGAAAAGAGATGTTTAAATTAGAAGAATTTAGGAAGAATTTGTCTCATTCTTACCCTGATCACTTACCTTGGTGACCGATTTCTAAATATGGCTTGGGACTGGGAACATAGTTCTCTGGCAGAATTACTTATACACGCCCTACTGGTGCCTCAGGTTCCCTCCCATCATTGCAGAGGAAACATCTGTATTCTCTTGGATTGCCTTCTAAGTCCCCCCAACAAAGGTACACACTACTTTAGGTGCATTGATAAACTCAGCCTCATACCTGTAATTCTGCCATTATTTTATCTCCTTCTTCTTCCTCTTCATCCTTTGTTGGTGTGCTCACTGACTGAGGAGAGGCATTTTTTTCTGAGAAGAGTTTGGACTGTGTTTCTTGAGCAGGGTCTTCACTGTTTTCCTAAATTGCATAACCAACAAGAGAGGGGAAAAGTATCAATCACCTGATTTATATACTATTCACACAATTACCTCAACTCTTTTATTTGGCGTTCTGAAAAAATCTGCACTTCACCCCATCCTCCTAAAGAAATGCCTCCCTCATTATCAAATCTGGGTATGACGGACATTGTTGGGGTCCTTCTTAGCTTGCATCCCTCTTGATTTTGGAGTCTGCTTGTTCTTGCATGGTACTTGCCTGTTCTACACAAGCAAAGCTGTCCATGCGTGATGCAGCAAAAGTTGGGTTTTCAGCCAGCATGTCCCATAGCCTGATGCTGATGTGGATCCTGAGAGGAAGCAGCTGGCCCAAGATCACCCAGATCATCTTCCTGACTAATGGGTCTCCTGTTCCAGGTTCCGCACCTTAACCACTTTGCCATATTGGCTGTTTTGGATTTTGCACATAGTTGACTAATATGGGACAGTAATATTTGCACATACTTTGCTTTTCTTATTTTAGTTCAGAACTAACAGATGGTTAAAGGAAGCAAAAGCAAATATGCTGGAACCATTTTTATGGAACTACTCTGATTCATTTTGTCCCTCTGGGTAAGATATTTGAGCTTTTCCAAGTTATATTTACCTTCCTAAACATACACAGAAATAAAGCAGCGTGATTGACATTATATATACATAAGACTGCAGGAAGACTAAGTCCCATGTGCTGGGAATAACCTGCTGGTTAATGGGTCTAATAAAGGCAGGGGTGGCCCTTACAGGGAGCAGAACATCTGCTGCCTTCCCCATGCAGTGCTAGTAGCCCCACCTATTAAATAAACATTTTAAACATGGTTAAAATGTTATTTTCAAATTAAAAATTTAAGCATGATTACAGTCTGCCCCTCAATTTGTGAGATTTGGATTTCTCTGCAATTGTCTTGGCACGAGACTGCAGAAATCATTAAAGATTTTGTCAGACTTGTAGGAGTTCAGATGACTGGACAGGCTATCTAGATGTCCTACTTTCATGCCTCTTTAGAACATGTCACACTTTTTTCCCTTCCCTCCCCCAATTCATGGTGACACATAAAATAAGACAGATACTATCTTGTCCAAAAATGTTTCCTGTTCTGGATATCTGGGGTTCCTCCATCATCAAACCTTGAAGATTGTGTTATCTTTCCTGGCTGTATAACTGACTTCACTCAGTCTTGTGCTTAATCCAGATCCTAGCAAATAGCTTCTCCGCGGAGGTGGAGGTGGTGGAGACTTCACTGCCTTTTCCAGCTCCTGTTCTGTTTTTGGACTGTCTTCTGAAAGTCAAAGATTATCTCCAATGAAGTGGTTTCATACAGTCTATTGCAACATAGTCTATTGCAGTGTTTCTCAACCCTGGCAACTTTAAGACGAGTGGACTTCAACTCCCAGAATTCCCCAGCCAGCATGGGAGTTGATGTCCACTCGTCTTAAAGTTGCCAAGGTTGAGGAACCCTGGTCTATTGCTTCAAGTTTAGAATCATGTGATCCATTTATTTCTATGCCTGATAGGCAGGACAGAAATCTAAACAAAGGAAAACTGCAAATTGCTTTGAAGAAATCTTTTTTTTTTTTTAATGTTGATGAAGCCCAGCAGCAAACCAAATCTAAGCAAGATGGAAGAGGAAGAAATTGGATTGCAGCATTTCCATTCTGGCCAATTTTGATAACATCAACAAACATTTAGGTTGATTACAGTTGATTGACATAAGAACTGTGCAACTTTAAGGACTTATCCAGGGTCTACAGGGTAGGGTCAAAAAGGTCCACATGCATCACATATAAAAAGTAGGAGGAGCTTTGATCATGCCATGACTGCCACCATCTTAACTATTTTGACCCCACCCTATGGACACCCCTGTACTTGTTCCTAAGCATTCTTGCTTTCCTTTCCCCACCCCTCTCCTGCTGTGTCCAATTCAGACTGTAAAGCTCAGGGCAGGAACTCTGTTGCTTTGACTCATTTTATTCTGGAAGCCTTTCCAGCTGTAAGGTGGGTCACAAGTGCTTTCTACAGATGGAGAAATCAGCTTTAATTACCAGATATTTGTGCTGCATCAGCTTTAGATGAACCCGTCCCTTGTGGAGGCATCTCAAGATTTGGGATTGACTTCATAATGTTTGCTTGCGCTTCTTCCAGGAGTTTTTCAAACTCCTTTCCATTGTAGTGATCCAGATTCTGCCTTTTCTCTTCCCATTTCTTCTCTGCTTTCTAAAGGGAAACACAGCAAACCCCGGTAACATTTTGAATTCTGCACTGCATGGAGCAAATAGGGAGAGATGCTCTGAATTCTCCCAGCTGTCTCGGCAGAACATCTGCATGTGTTAACCATGGGGGAAATGCTCTGCATGCGTGTCAGTAGATCATGTTCAAAAAGACGGTTCAATCAGCCCCTTTGGTGTTGCATCAGCCAGTCCTGCATGCCAGCTTTCCAAGAAAGGGAAGGCTAGAGGCAGGCAGTCTTTGTGAAGTACAACTCCAGTGCAGGTTGCTGAGAGCCAATGGCTAATGGGTGAAGTCCTCACCTGGGCTTGAATCACAGATAGCAAACTCAGGCAGAAGCTCTGGAGATGTTAACCCAGCTCAAGCAAGAGTTCAAAAACTAAAAAATGCTTTGGGCAGATCCCCTGTTGTATATTGTGGCAAATGCTCCCAAGATGTTTCTCCATAGTTATCTCTGCATGCAGATGTAACAGGAGCGCTCTCAGATTAAACTCTCTTAACCACATGTATGCCATGGGTTCACACATGAAGCCCAACAGTAAACAGGAAGAGGCAACCACAGAGAGCATGTAACATCTTACATTTAGATACCGCCCAGAGTCACTTTTTGTGAGATGGGCGGTATCTAAATTTGAAATAGAAATAAATAAATAAATAAATAAATAAATCTTCAACTTCTTCCCCCCGCCCTGCCCCCAAACTGTGATTTAAAGTGGGCAAGACTATGCATATGCTGTTGTGGATTATACTGAAAATTAAGGCTTATAATTTATAAATTGGCATGTGATATCAAAACTTGTTCATTGCTATATTGTTATAGCATTAGTTCCTTACTCTGCTTTCTTGGATGACTTATGACTCTTTTTGTTAAGGCCTTTCTAAACAAAAAATAAAATTCTTTCTGCTGTCTAATGAATTTTGTCTCACGGCTTTTCCTCTGTAGGGGCATGAACACGCACTGAAGCAAGCAGAACCCAAACCCCATCAGGTCCCACAGGAAGCTTCTACTCTGAAGCATCTTGTCTGTTGGGTGACTTATCCACAGAAGACCTTGGTCCTCAGTCATCACTCCAACCAGACACGTGTGGCTCAACATTCATTTCCACATCCCTCCTGCTTTGCTTACTACTTGCATGAAGCACACCACCTCCAGAGAGATTCATAATTCCATCATTTGTAGCAACCCATACTGGGGCAGCCCAGCTGCTTGGATCTGCTTGGATCCTGTGTCATTTCCCTATAAGGACTTTGCCACTAATGCTCAGTATTGACTAACATCCATTGTTCTTGGCTCATGCATTTTGTACAAAACATCATATACTAGGAAAAGATGCATGCATGCATGCATGCAAGTGAAAACAAACAAATGCCATATGTGGGAAAGTTGCATGCAAAATACATAAGGAAAAATATTTGTATAAAAATGTATACATTAGGAGTAAAAAGATAAATTCTCTTTAGAGTTGATCTTAACTCTT
This sequence comes from Liasis olivaceus, assembly GCA_030867105.1. Lineage (NCBI taxonomy): Eukaryota > Metazoa > Chordata > Lepidosauria > Squamata > Pythonidae > Liasis > Liasis olivaceus. The sequence continues at coordinate 18,035,022 of CM061351.1, forward strand.
GGTGGCTTGGTGTTCATGTAATTTTCTTGGCAACAAAAATTGAATGAAAAACAATGAATTTTCAAGAAAGTAATGTATAACTGTTTTTACTACAGCAAGCTGTGTTTAAAAACATGCAAAATGCATATGCCGAAGAAAGCTGCACACCAAAACAATTTTTTTTTGCAAAAAAGTGAATAAATATCATACTGATACTGTATATTTAAGCAGGGAGACCCAAAACTTTGAGGACATCAGGTTTGAGATAACTGACTTATAGTTACCAAAATTATTTGGTCCCTTAAGAACAAACCCCAGGATTAATATTATGTAAATACATTTCAGCCCTCTGTTTGAAATGCACAAGGTACCTCAATTGAGAGAGCTCTGTTCCTTGTACTGGCACTGTTAAGTTCTTCAATAAAAAGACTTTGCATGTTGTTGTTCACTGCAACGGGGGGTGAATGAGGCACCTGTATTTGCTGGGTATTGACTGTGGTCACTGTTGTTGATTCCAGGGACGTTGGAGAACTTGATGCAGTTGTACCTGCCCCCGGGCTGTTGGTCAGAGGAGAATTTGGGACATGACTGACCAAGGTGAATGAATGCTGAGACTGATGGGTGACCACTGGAGAGCTCTGCGCATGATGCACTGTCACAGTGGAGACGGGAATCATTTCAGATTTAACAGACGCTTCTGCTAGGGGTTCAGCAATATTTTGCTGCAAAGAAGGGTGGCTGTTGGTGGTTTCTTCTTGGTTTTTCAGAACTTCTGCTGCAGTGGCCTTCTCCATTGCATTATACTGGGCAGCTTGCGATGGATCTACACCTTTGAGCAAACTGTCTGTAACATGCCTGCCAAAGGAGACCAACAAACTATGAAGTATCACTAGCAGTCTCAATGAACTTTCAAGAAAAGGCTCCCTCTGGTGACAGACAGACAGACAAAATATGAAAGCCACTTAACTCCCTCCCCTCAAACACTGACTGTGGAAGAGAGAAATTCAATGCAGTTTTTCAAAGTAGTGCCTACCAGATACATGGACTGCCGCTTCCCCAAGTCCTGGCTATCATGACCCTTGGCTAAAGCAAGGGTGGACAATTTTTCTGGACCCCAAGCCTGCAATTTTTTTAATTTGGACTGAGGACTGCGGTGATCATGGTGATGAGCAAGGGTGTAGGATTAAAATGTTTTACTCCTTTCCCAACCCAGAATGTTGTGTTGAGATGTGTAAGAAAGCCTAGTGAATGACTGACACATCTATTTTCCTTTTTATTCTAGGAAAAAAAAGACCCATAAAAACAAGCATGAATAAAACAATGGGGCTGCATGTAACTTGCAAGTTGTCTAATCCTCAGCTCTGTGGCCAGACATTTCAAACTGAGGTCTGCTACAACAAATTTCCATTTTTTCATAAGGGTAAAATAGTACCTCTAAACAGGCTGATCCCCTTGCTAAGGGTTCTGAAGAGAAAAAAATCATCTTTTGTTTTGCAAAAGCACTTTGTCATGTATCATTTTAAACAATGGCATAACTGGCTTATCATTCAATGAAGGGTGATTCTGAAGGTGAGTTCAAATTTGAAAATTAGCTCAAATCTGCTGGCTGGACCCATGATGTCTTTAAAAAAAGCGGGTTTTGCTTACCCTCCACAAGGTTGAAAATTGAGAGGATGGTGCTTAAAGGGAGGAGGAAGAGCAAGGAGAACTGCTCATCAGCAGGTGAACACGAGGCCCAAATTATCTTTCTGAAATTGTGTCTCCTGCAATGAACTTTGGCCATGCTCTGAAACCCAAATCTTATTCAACCAGGTAATATTGAACTGAAAACACAAGGTGTTGCTATGCAGGAAAACACGTTTCTGTAGCAGGAATTCAGAGTTGCACAGCAACATATTCTATTTTCAGGATCATCACACAGTTTGTTAAGTTTGTATATCTGAGCTTTGGATAGGAAGATCCAAAGTATATTCCTTTCTACTTTTCAAACAGCTGAACTGAAAGGAGAACTTCTTGGTGGAAGGGCTAAGGGCCCAGCTGGCTGGATGAGGATGTGGCAGGACGTTAGCAGCCTGTTGTAATGATCTTTTATTGGGGAAGCTTTAAAAGGATGGCAGTGAGGTTTAAAATGGCTCCTCGCCTAGGCTGTAACGTCTTTTTTTTTAAGTTCACCCTACAAGGCACCATTAACAACATCAAATCCAATAGAGGCTAACATGAATTTACCTTAGGGCTGCTATATCCTGGGTGGTAAGTATCCAGATCCCCACTAGATGGCAGCAAAGAGGAGTTTATACATGAATTTGTTACCATCTAGTGGGCATCTGGATTTTTGCAGCCTAGATAAACTAGCTCTAAATTACATATTCCAGGATTTGTTCTAACAAAAACCCACTATACTGAGCATATTAAGCCTTCCCATTGTGTTAATTTGCTGTCACTGGTCCCTTGACTTACCACTACTCCAATTTAACTGAATTAATCCCTTAGGGCTAATGAAATTAATTAAGAACTGGGCTGTGTCAATTGGGCTGATCTTAACCAATCAAACTCATGTGAATGCAAGCAATCCTACTTCCTAAGTAAATTTGTTTATATCTTTCAAAGTAACACCAACTCTGACTGATAAAATGTTTGTAAAAAGCAACCTGCTTTGGGATCAGCTGTAGAACTGGTCATGTATGTTTATTATTTTCCTAGATTCGGTGTGTTTTATGTAAGGGAAAAAATGTAATAGGACAGATTGTGAATATATCCACTGTCTTTCTGGAATTTGAGTGATGAATAATTATGAATATGTTGGAATATATATGAATGGCATAAATTTCAACAGGTCAGAGTAGCTTAAACAGGTATCACCTCCGGAGTATGGTCAGGGTCTCTGTCATGCTCCGGACTCTCTTCAGTAACAGATCTAGTTTATGAGGTTCTTCTTTTAAAAATCTCACAGCTTCCACCTCGATACGAAGAATGGCTCGCATTTTATTCTGCAATGTTGGAAATTCACCTGCAAAAGTAAGATGTCATGAAGCATTTCTGAAATGCAAGATGGACTAAGTTCACATATCATGTTAAAATTGTCACTTTGTAAAATTTAGTTGTGGAGTAAATCATAAATTAGTTGGCTTCAGATAACATGCTCAGCCATCAAGTATAGATTGTGAATCATACTAGTTTGGTTTAGTGATATGTTCAGCCAGGGTGGCGTAGTGGTTGGCATACTGGACTGGGACCAGAGGTAGCCAGGTTCAAGCCTATTCAACATGACACTCACTGGATTATTTTAGCCCAGTTACTCTTTTTCAGACTAAAGTCTAAAGCAGTGTTTCTCAACTGTGGCAATTTTAAGATGTATGGACTTCAGCTCCCAGAATTACCCAGCCAGCATGGGGAATTCTGGGAGTTGGAGTCCACCCATCTTAAAGTTGCTGAGGTTGAGGAACCCTGATTTATATAGTAAAAGAAAAGGATAGGAGAGAGAGAAAGTTCCCAGATTCGGAATCTCCATCTTCATCTGCAAGCACTTGGTGGAAAGCTTCAGTTTCAAGTGAAGAGAGTGCACAGGCCACCATCCAGATGTCTGATAAATACAGTGTTATTTTATCTTACAAATTACCTAGCAAACATTTCTTGTTTTTTTTTTTCACTCTTGTATAGCATGTAAAGAGCTTTTCTTTTTACCTCTGAAGTAGAATACTGTAAAAGATTTTTTTTCTGGACAACACCAGCATTACTTCAGTTTAAAAGCTATCAGAATCCAAGAGATATATATACACATGTATACATACATATGAAAACACTGAGCAGTTTCTTTCCTAGCTGGGATAAGAAAGCAGCACGCAGTGAATACTATCAACAACCTGGAGGATGTAGGACTGGTGGAATGACATGTTTAGGGAATAGCTAGAGGTCTGAAATGATAGCCCTGTAGGTCTGCATTTAGGCTAAGAGGCACAGGTTCATCACCCTACCTCCAATTTGCCTTGCACTCTATGGCTTCACAGAAGGAAGCCTTGAGTTTTCTTCATCTTAATCCCACCCTCAAAATGAACAGAATTCTGAGGTCCATGTCCCAATTTTAGCACACTTATTCGGACGTAAGTCCCACTGATCCCACTGAAACTTACTTCCAATGAATTTGGTGAAAGCTGGAACATAAGAAGGACTGAGTCAATGTTAGATATGTAAATCAAAGAAGAAAACCTAAAGGCACCTTTTAGGGTGGCAACTGCCTCTCCAACTTGCCGCAGCAGGAAAGCTCCATCTTCAACATCTTTCAGTGTCACTGTCCTGTTAGATGTCATAGATTCCTTTTTCAGATCTTCAACAAAACTTTCTAGCTCACTGGAAAGATAGAAGAGTTGAATTGGGTTTGAGGACAGCTTCATGGACAAGACCCATTCTCTGAAACTAGAATGCTTCTAGTTTCCATTCCAAGGTTGGAAATTCCTGTTTTCATGTTGGAATATTCCATTAAAAATGTTAATAATTTTAAAGGTTCCACTTGCACACCACTACTCTTCATATGCTTTGGATTTCATCTTCTATAGTTCTGAGGCAACATTGTCAAAGGTGGAGAACTACAGAAGTTGAAATCCAATGCTCTGGATAATACCAGAGTGGAGTACATTGATATAAACAAAGCCATAGAGTGACATAATTAATAGTTCAGCGTCATACATATTTACTCTATTATCATGTGCCCCCAGTCTCACCAGGAGTCACATTCAGCTCAGTTCCTTATTTTTAAGCCCTGCTACAGCTTTGAACTGACTCCCACATAAGCATTTAATATACTGATATCTAAGGAGACTTATCAATGGTTGATAAACATTTTCATCAAAGATATTGCTCTGGTCAAGACAACATGTGTATTTTAAATTAGACCATGACTTAAATGAAATAGCAACAACAAAAAAGAAGGAATCTGGAGAAGACCATTGACTTTGGGAGAATTATATATAATTGTGCAGCTGTCAGAGAATAATCAAATGCTGATACTGTAGAAAACTTTTTAATGGAAGCAGAATCAAAAAGCAAAGTTGTAGTCTAAAAGATAACCACAGGATGGCAGCAAGCGATCAACACTTTTCCATCTTCCAGGATAAGACAAATGGCATCATTAAACAACTGATGTTTGTCCGTGTGTGTGTGTGTGTGTGTGTGTGTAACTGAAGCCCAATAAATGGAATTTGAAGCTGAGAAGCAGAAACATAAATTGATCACACAGGCTGGGTTTGTATAAGATGTTAAAGCCATGCCTAACCCAAGCCCAGATGAAAACTAATCCAGTTTCACTTGTGTGCAAATGTAGACAAGATTCTTTAACTGACCTGGTTAAACATATTGTGCAAACACAGCCAATCTGCTCAAGCATCCATGAATCATTTCCTCATCACTTTAGCTCAGGTGTTCAGCCATTCTGAATCTGTGGATTGCCCTTGCATCAGCATTTGAGTCCTTTGCTGGGGGAAAGGGAAAGACTACCCTGAATTGTGTTTGACTCCCAGTGACTCCTTAGGTGCTTCCATGGAGTTTCTAGGCAACAGTATGTCAGTGGTTTGTCAGATCAGGGACTTCCTGGTTCTTCCTCATACAAGTGCTCACTAGATCTGGTTCTGCTCAGATTTTTTGAGGTAGCCAAGATGAGGTGAGTGCTGGACCAAGGGGGAAAAAGTCTACTTAATGTAATTAAAATGTAATTAATTAAAGAAGTATGATTACTCTCCCTGGGTTTAACAATTTGTCCCTTCTGTCATATTAAAAATCACAATATGGCAGCCGTTTGGGAGGGGCTTTTGGGAATGCATCCAAAGCTCTAAGTCAGTGTTTCTCAAACTTGGCAGCTTTAAGATGTGTGGACTTCAACTCCCAGAATTCCCCAGCCAGCATCAACCCAGTGTTGAAATCTATGCATCTTAAAGTTGCCAAGTTTGAGAAACACTGCCCTAGGTGATTGCCTGCAGCTCTGGGATGATAAAACTATAGACTTTGTTTTTAAAGAGGAAATCGATGTTAAACAAGTTGTCAAAGGGCAGTGGGATGGGTAGGGAGGAAGAACTGTGATATCCTCTCTGCCAGCTAATCAGAAATCTGAGCAGACTGTTTTCGCTGCACATTCATGACATCGGAATCTGTTTTTGAAATTGACCTTTGAGAGAAATAGCTACGTTGCTTTAAAAAAAGAAAAGAAAAGCTAGTGAGTGGACTTCCATGTGCTCAAATCATGTGCTTCTATGGGCAGCTTAAGCTGAATTAATCCATCTGAAACTCAAGAAGACTTAATCCTCTTAAATGTGTACATTCCAGTTTATACATATTCATTTGTTCCAGGGAGCTTGTTAAGGGTCAGCTGGATTCCTGAAACAAATTAGTAATACTTTCTTTCAAAGGAAATGGGCTCTAATTCATGTGTACTCCATGACAGTTAAACAGTAGAGCATCAGACTTTCACAGAGCTGAGCACTCAACCAACGGAAAGACTGGATGGTTAATAACTATAGCTGTCTGTTAGCTATCAGCATCACTTTACCCCTCCAGTTCAGGTTCAGCTAGAATATTGTGTTAGTTCCACTATTAATATTACTTAATTGGTGCACTGAGGGCCAGCAATGTTCTAGGATTATTTTTTAAAAATGCAGATGTTCCCACAACACAGATGAAAGCAGAGACCAGAGTAGAGAAAGAAGAGAAGAAAAGAGAGAGACAGATTGACGGGAAAAACCAACCAACCAAAAAGCTCTAATGAAGTGGGGACTTCAGACTGCAATGATGATTTTCAAGTTCTCTTTTAAGGCAGGAGTGGGTAATACTTATTTTCTTTCTTTCTGGCAGCCAAGGACTGCAGTGGGCAAAACAATGGTGGGATTCAATCATTGAAACGACAGAGCTGGGATTTCCAAGACTCCAGAAGTTCTTTTTCTCCATGTTTCCCTCTTTTTGGAAAAGGGAAAAAGAACCACACTGCCATTTTTCAGAGATTTGCAGCCAAATTCCTAAGGTTTTTTGAGACACAAAAGGGAGATCTAGGGACCCAACCTTTATTTACAGATTTTGGATTACTGTGCAAAGCTTTATAAGTATCCTTCCGACTGGGGTACATGTGCCACTGGCTTATCTGTAGATCAATTAATAACAACTTTCCTTGAGGTACCCCAGACATATGGACCAACAACTCCCATAATCCCCTCTCCAGCATGGGAATCTTGTGACCAGAGTGGAGGAGGCCTTCAAGTAGACCTTGTAGCTGCTGTCGCAGGTTCAGAAAGGGCCCAGATGCTAGAACTGAGAACTTGGTGGTAAAGCCTAATACAAACCAGGACTTGGAAGTTCTGTGCCTTCCATGTGTTAGGTAAAACTTTTAGAAGAGGAGGGGCCACAATTTTTAACTATCCAAATTACTGCTATATCTAAATATACAAATATATGCAGATTTAAACAATTGGCAGCTTTAATCTAAATTAATTCCATTATGATTTCTCTGAGCTTCCACCTATTTCAGTCAATTGACCTCAATATACAGGTCTTTCATTCTTGAAAGCTGTAGAGAACATTTATGCCTACATCAACCATTTCCAACCAGCTCCCCTAGATAGATTTTATGCAGTGTAATGGTTATGACTTTGGGCCAAATATTTTACTCAAACCAAACTAATTCACATGGTCATTACTGTAAAAACAAAATTAGGGAAAACTTCTAATCTATCTTGAATTCTCAAAAACAAGGCAGGAAATCAGTGATTAATTGATGGTCCCAGTCAGCATATTTAGAGGGTAGCAGGGTTGATGAACACAGAAGTTGGATAGTTTTGCTATATATCAAAGTGATAATTCCTTTAGAATCCGTTTTGTGTAATGTATTTACAGTTATTCCAAGCCTATTTCTAGAACACTCTGATAAGAATAGCAGCAAAAGACCCGCCTTAAAATAATTTTGGAAATAAAGAAATCGTTCCACACACAGAGCTACTTGTAAATTAGGAAGAATAGTACAAGCAATTAATTACTTAAAGATTAACTAACAAAACACATAGATGGAAAAATATTTACTGGGAAAAGTTATTGATTTCATTGCAGTTTAATCAGTAAAGGTGATGACCTTCTCTGAAAAGTACTTTAAGCTGCTGAACCAGCCAATATTGAGATTAATTAAATATATTAAGAAACCTCTCGTTGGAAGGACTTGGGCTGCTGCCAATAGCAACTACTCAGAAAGTTGGTAGAACCTACCTCCGACATCCCTTCTCCAAACATGTTCAGGTTTGTTAGAAGTTTATTTTAATTATTAATGTCCTCATGCCTCCAAATTTCCCAGTTTCTCAACAACCATGGGTGATTGGTTAAGAATGAGCAGCTTGCCCAAGGCCACCTAATTAATTTCATTTATATACGGTGTTTTTTCCCATTACATCCAAAACAAGCCTGGAGCCTCTATAACTCCCGATTCATCTCCTGGTAAAACCTGCAAGTAATACAGACTGATGGCTTGCATGCATCCACATGTAATAAAAATGAATTAAATACACAGTGGTCAAAATCCATTGGGAAATCTCTGGAAAAGCTTGCTTATTGTGCAACTGCCTACCCACATATGAAGTTTGACAGTGGAATATCATTTCATAAAGCCTTAATTCTTCCCTTAGGCTCACAACAAGGAATCCCATGAGTGCAACCTGATCTTCTGCTTGCTGAGACAGGAGAAGACCCACCAATTTCAAAGAAGTTTATTCTTAAACTTGTATAAGGCTTCAGCCTAACAAGGCTTTTAAAGACACATGTTTGATTATTGGTAGAAAAGTTCACCTCTCCCGCAGGCTCGTTTCCCCAACCCCAGCTTCTCACACTTCCATTCCATCTCCAGAAAGTACAGGAGCTCTTCTTAGAGACTTTGCAGAGGCAATGAAGGTGTAGCAGAAAGATGGAGAAAAGGGAAACAGCCCCCTCAAAACTATCACTAGGTATGTGCCCACCCAAAGCTTCTGTAGAAAGCAAGCCTTAAACAACTGTCTAGTGGTTAAGGAACCAGGCTAGAAAGCAGGAGACTGTGAGTTCTAGTCCTGCCTTAGGCATGAAAGCCGGCTGGGTGACTTGGGCCAGTCCCTCTCTCTCAGCCCAACTCACCTCACAGGGTTGTTGTTGTGGGAAAACAGGAGGAGGAAGGAATATTAAGTATGTTTGCCGCCTTGAGTTGTATGAAAATAATAAAGGAGGGTTAAAAAAATGTAAAAAAAACAAACCCAAGAATGAGGTAGACAAACAGAAGCCATTTTTTCCTCCCCAAAGGAAAAAAAAATTCATAGGGAAATTGGAGGGCAAATCCGCAGCAGAAAATACAACTGAAAAATACCCAGAGCCTGACTCTGGCCAAAAGAAAAAAAAATAGACTGAAAATGCCCACCCTTCCTCTCCAATGATTTCACTGTGCCATTCCTCCAACCCCGGTGATCACAAGATGCTGACGAAATAACAACCAACTGAGGCTCAAGAGTTTCTTTTTGCTCACCACAAGCTCTTCACAATCTTTTCTGTCTCGTGAAGGTACTTCTGTCTCTCCTGCTCCACCAGGTGGCGCTGCCGTTGCACGGGGTCTTCCAATCTTTTTGCTCTTTCCATCACTTTGTCATTGATCTCCAATTCCGCATTCTTCATCATGGCTTTTAGCGTCTCCTGATTCTGCAGCTGTTACATAAAAGAAATCAGTTTCAATTTGTCCTGCCTAACATCCCTCCTATCTCAACACATCCCATTGCTCAGAAGAGGGCTTACATAAACAATATTGCAGCTGAACACACTTAAGAAAGGAAGGATCCTAGGAACAGAGGAAGCAGAAAAGAACATATATGCTATTAATATATAAACTATACATCTAAATTCAGCAGAACATTGATAAACAAGACTGCTGTGTTCTCAAGCAAAGCTGAAGCCAGGATTTTTAAAACATAGTTTGTTGAATAAGCTGTTGATACATTATCTTTAGCTTTTTATACGCAAAACAGTCCAGGGTGTTGTATCTATTACATTGTGGTGTGTTGGGCAACGATTTTATTCTCTAGCAACACAAAACAGCTTCTCTTCCTGAAGACGGCACAAATGGGTTGTTTGCTTTGATAGACCTGTCATTCAACTGGTTTATGGTAACAAATATGAAAAAAGCAGCAAAAAAAGCCACAAGTAAAATCCACACAGTGGAGGCAGATTTAGGGAGGATCAAACGAAGAAAGACAAGTAGTCCCTGGGTTTAGAACGCCCTGTTTATGGACGACCCATAGTTAAGAACGGAGCCTACTGTAGCAAAATTCGAGTTAAATACACAGTGATTCGAGTTAAATACACAATGGTTTGAGTTCATTACACAATACTACTTATACAGTATTATACAATAATACTCCCCTTCATGGATCACTGCCTTGTCGTGGCGAAGGGGCTTGTGTAACTCAGTGAAGCCATGAGCTATACCGTGCAGGGCCACCCAAGACGGACAGGTCATGACAGAGAGTTCTGACAAAATGTGGTCCACTGGAGAAGGAAATGGCAACCCACTCCAGTATCCTTGCCAAGAAAACCCCATGGACAATGTTAAAAGGCTAAAAGATATGACGCCGGAAGATGAGCCCCTCAGGTCGGAAGGTGTCCAATATGCTACTGGGGAAGAGCGGAGGGCAATTCCAAGTAGCTCCAGAAAGAGTGAAGCGGCTGGGCCAAAGCCGAAAGGACGTTCAGCTGTGGATGTATCTGGAAGCGAAAAGAAGGTCCGATGCTGTAAAGAACAATATTGTATAGGTACGTGGAATGTAAGATCCATGAACCAAGGCAAGCTGGATGTGGTCAAACATGAGATGACAAGATTGAACGTTGACATCTTGGGAATCAGCGAATTGAAATGGACGGGAATGGGTGAATTTAATTCAGGTGACCACTATATCTACTACTGTGGGCAAGAAACCCTTAGAAGAAATGGAGTTGCACTCATAGTCAATAAGAGAGTGGGAAAGGCAGTAATGGGGTACAACCTCAAAAACGACAGAATGATCTCAGTGCGTATCCAAGGAAAACCATTCAACATCACAGTAATCCAAGTCTATGCCCCAACCACTGATGCCGAAGAAGCTGAAGTTGACCGGTTCTATGAAGACCTACAAGACCTTCTAGAACTAGCACCAAAAAAAGATGTCCTTTTCATCATAGGGGATTGGAATGCTAAAGTAGGAAGTCAAGGAGTAATCGGAATAACAGGCAAGTTTGGCCTTGGAGTACAAAATGAAGCAGGGCAAAGGCTAATAGAGTTCTGTCAAGAGAACAAGCTAGTCATAGCAAACACTCTTTTCCAACAACACAAGAGACGACTCTACACATGGACATCACCAGATGGTCAATACCGAAACCAGATTGATTACATACTTTGCAGCCAAAGGTGGAGAAGCTCTATACAGACGGCAAAAACAAGACCAGGAGCTGACTGTGGCTCAGATCATGAGCTTCTTACTGCAAAATTTAGGCTTAAATTGAAGAATGTAGGGAAAACCACTAGACCACTCAGGTATGACTTAGATCATATTCCATGTGAGTACACAGTGAAGGTGATGAATAGATTTAGAGGATTAGATTTGGTAGACAGAGTGCCTGAAGAACTATGGACGGAGGTCTGTAACATTGTACAAGAGGCAGCATCTAAAACCATCCCAAAGAAAAAGAAATGCAAGAAAGCAAAATGGCTGTCTGATGAGGCTTTACAAATAGCTGTGGAAAGAAGGAATGCGAAAAGCAAGGGTGAAAGGGAAAGATATAAGCAACTGAATGCAGATTTCCAGAGAATAGCAAGGAGAGATAAGAAGGCCTTCTTAAATGAACAATGCAAAGAAATTGAAGAAAACAATAGAATGGGGAAGACTAGAGATCTCTTCAAGAAAATTGGAGATATCAAAGGAACGTTTAGTGCAAAGATGGGCATGATAAAGGACAAAAAAGGCAGGGACCTAACAGAAGCAGAAGAGATTAAGAAGAGGTGGCAAGAATACACAGAAGAACTATACAAGAAAGATCTTAATGTCCCTGATGTCCATGCTGGTGTGGTCACTGACCCTGAGCCAGACATCCTAGAGAGTGAAGTCAAGTGGGCCTTAGGAAGCATTGCTAACAACAAAGCTAGTGGAGATGACAGTATTCCAGCTGAGTTATTTAAAATACTAAAAGACGATGCTGTTAAAGTGCTGCACTCAATATGCCAGCAAGTTTGGAAAACGCAACAGTGGCCACGGGATTGGAAAAGGTCAGTTTACGTTCCAATTCCAAAGAAGGGCAATGCCAAAGAATGCTCAAACTATCGCACAATTGCACTCATTTCACATGCTAGCAAGGTTATGCTCAAAATCCTACAAGCTAGGCTTCAGCAGTACGTGAACCGAGAACTACCGGATGTACAAGCTGGGTTTCGAAGAGGCAGAGGAACTAGAGATCAAATTGCCAACATTCGCTGGATCATGGAGAAAGCACGAGAGTTCCAGAAAAGCATCTACTTCTGCTTCATTGACTATGCAAAAGCCTTTGATTGTGTGGATCACAACAAACTGTGGCAAATTCTTAAAGAGATGGGGATACCAGACCACCTTACCTGTCTCCTGAGAAATCTGTATGCGGGCCAAGAAGCAACAGTTAGAACCGGTCATGGAACAACCGATTGGTTCAAAATAGGGAAAGGAGTACGACAAGGCTGTATACTGTCCCCCTGCTTATTTAACCTATATGCAGAGTACATCATGAGAAATGCCAGGCTGGAAGAATCACAAGCCGGAATTAAGATTGCAGGGAGAAACATCAATAACCTCAGATATGCAGACGATACCACCCTAATGGCAGAAAGTGAAGAAGAACTAAAGAGCCTCTTGATGAGGGTGAAAGAGGAGAGTGCGAAAGCTGGCTTGAAACTCAACATTAAAAAAACTAAGATCATGGCATCTGGACCCATCAATCCCTGGCAAATAGAAGGGGTAGAAATGGAAGCAGTAACAGACTTCATTTATTTGGGCTCCAAGATCACCGCAGACGGAGACTGCAGCCATGAAATTAAAAGACGCTTGCTCCTTGGGAGGAAAGCTATGGCAAACCTAGATAGCATATTAAAAAGCAGAGACGTCACCTTGCCGACAAAGATCCGCATAGTCAAAGCTATGGTTTTTCCAGTAGTAATGTATGGCTGTGAGAGCTGGACCATAAAGAAGGCTGAACGCCGAAGAATTGATGCCTTTGAACTGTGGTGCTGGAGAAGACTCTTAAGAGTCCCCTGGACTGCTAGGAGGTCAAACCAGTCAATCTTAAAGGAAATCAACTCTGATTGCTCATTGGAAGGATTGATAATGAAGCTCAAGCTCAGATACTTTGGTCACCTAATGCGAAGAGAGGACTCTTTGGAAAAGACCCTGATGCTGGGAAAGATGGAAGGCAAAAGGAGAAGAGGACGGCAGAGGATGAGATGGCTAGATAGCATCACTGAAGCAATGAGCATGAAATTGAGCAAACTCAGGGAGGCAGTGAAAGACAGGAAGGCCTGGCGCAATATGGTTCATGGGGTCACGAAGAGTCGGACACGACTTAACGACTAAACAACAACAACAACAACAATAATACTGTTCCAGCTTACATACAAACTCAACTTAAGGACAGACCTTGGGAATGGAAGTCGTTCTTAAACTGGGGACCACCTGTATGTGGTTGGTGGAAAGATAGAGCGAGCGAGCGAGAGCATGCATTAGATTTTAGTATGCCCTAGGGGTCAAAAAAGTCAAGATGGCAGCCACAAGCATGTGATCAAGGCCCTGCCCCTTTTTTAGGTGCATTGTGGGCTTCCATGCCCTTCCTGCAGACACCCCTGGTAAGCCCTTTGCAGTTTCAGAACATAGTGCTGCTGTCTAAGGTCAGCTCCATGACATTTGCTGGCCACTGAGCTGGGGAAGACTCGGGGAAGTATCAAATGAGCCTTGCACCATCTATTTATCCTATTATCTCTACATCAAAGCCACAAGTAGAATCATCAGGGCTTCCTAACAGGCAGAGCAAGGTAGCAAATTCTGAGTGGCTCATGAAGAAAAGGCCAACAAGGATCACCCAGGCTTAACCTTTTTCTTTTTGGTCTATTTGTATATTGTCCAGGTGAAATTTGTGAACAAGCAGAATATAAAACCTTATGAAGAAATTGTGTAATCTTAGGTTGTTTTGAGGTTTAGGGCTGGATTAAGAGATTGCGCCATTTCCAGTTGCCTAATGCCATGACTGTGTGTTAGGGGCAAGCAACAGCAAGCCCAACTAGATCTTGGATACCCAAACAGCTGGGATTGTAACAATGGGAGATCTAAACCAGGAGAAGTACTTGTGAAAAAGGCAACTGTTATTGTGGAAGGCAGGCAGGCAGGCAGGCAGGCTTAATAGCATATCGCCAAGTGAGGTTACAGTGGATCATACAGGCAAGTTTTCAAGTTAGCCAAGAATCTACTGTTGTTTCTGTCCCCTCCCTGGCCTTTCACTGTCTCGCTGCAGCTCCTAGAATGTTGCTGTCATTCTAAATGAGCACTGAAGTCAACTTAATTTCAGTAACCTGAGATTTCATTTTTCATTAGCCCCTGAATGGCCACTTTCATTTTTCATTAGCGCCTATGACAAGTGCTTGTGACTCCTTGAAATAAGCTTCCTGTAAAAACAATACTGTTATAAAAAAGCATTATAATTCACATACCATGAGCTAGTGAAACCCAACCCAGCGCCTTCCAGACCTGTTGGAGTGCAATTCCTATCAGTCCCTGCTAGCAAGGCCAATGGGTATAATGGTGAAGAGGAACAGAGTGATAGTCCAGAAGGGTGCTGGGTTGGGAAAGGCCATAGCTTAATAGTAGGACTTCACCCATATTTTGCATTCAGGTTCAATCCATCCAGCAACAATCTCTGGCACGAGATCTGGGAAAGATCCTTGCCCACAGAATAGAAAGTCTGCTTCCAGCAATATGCAAGCTAAACTAGACAGACCAAGCATCCATTTGCAAATAAGGCAGTTTTTTAATGTTTTGTCTGCAATCTAAACTGATGGAATCAGCACTTCGGTGCCACCATTTGGGGCTTGCTAATGGGCTCATTTTTGCCATCGATTAAAAGAAACTGCTGCATTTTAAGGCCAAAAAAAGGGGGGGGCAGCAAAGTCTTTTACCCCATATGGGCGGGAGAAAGAGATATTTCTATGGAGCTGACATAAAGATATGGCTAGGTTCCAAGATTCTGCAGGAGCTGATCCCTGTTATCAGAGCATTTTTTGTAACTATAATCCAAGCAACCTCCCTGAACCTTGTTCGTGAATCTCCCACTGATAAACTCATGAGTATGTATTTGCATTTATAGAGAAAGGTGTATTATCATGTCCAGGATGAAGCTCTGACTATGAATGCCCTGCTTATTGCTTTTATTCAACTTTTGTATATCACTGTGCAGCATTATTGATCTCCTCAACCCAATTATAGGATGGCTAAAGAAAGGGAGTTGGGGAAACCTTTACTGATTTAACCCTCTTTCTCATACAATGAACAGAGGCCAACGTTTTTAATCATGCCACATGTTAACCAGATCACTGGTCCAAAGAAAAATATCTCTGTCATGATGGTTGGGGAATTCTAGGAGCTGAAGTGCACACATCTTCAAGTTGCCAAAGTTGAGAAACATTTTGCTTCTGCGTTTACTATTCCACCCTCCCTTTCTGTCCAATAAAAACTGCATGTAGATATATTCCTTTTTCAGGATGACACCCACGATTCTAATGACACGTCCCATAAGCCACAAGGCTTACGTGATAATAAATTGGTTAACCTAAAGATGCCACGAGACACTCTGTTGTTTGGGCTGCAAGAGATTAACCAGGCTGGAATCATATTTAATGTTCCCTATTCGAAGAAGGACGTGGTGGCGCAGCGGCTTAATGACGCTGAAAGTTGCCGGCCAGAAATGGCTGACGCTTCGGCGGTTCGAGTCCAGCCTTCACATTAACAGGGTGAGCTCCTGTTTCCTCCCCAGCTCCTGTCAACCCAACAGGTCGAAAACTCACGTGAGTAGATAAATGGGGACTCTCACTCCAGTGGGAGGAAAAATGCAGGCAGCGCCTTGCACAGAGAGACGGGACCAGTTGCCGGTAAGTGCGAAACCGCACTCGCCCGAAAAAAAGGGCGCGAAGCAACGGAAACCCCGCCTCCTGCGCTCGCCAGCTGGGCTATGCTCTAGGAAGGAGGCTCTGGCAAACCACTTCCAAAAAAAAAACAATTGCCTTGAAAACTGCAAGGATTCGTCCAGGCAGTCACTGCAGGGGCAGTAATGACTGAGCGCAGACAAAAAAAAAAAAAAAATTCGAAGATTACACTGAAAAGCCAAAGATTGAAGACCAAAAACATGAAGTAAACAATCCCAAAACAAAACAAAACAAAAGCCCAATTGCTTTGTCCTCAAATGAAACATATGGTCATTAAGATGCCTTTAGCCGTGTTTCATAAATATTTACATGCCTTCTTCACTGTCACTAGGCCAAAGAACAGAACAAACTATTCTTCCTTGCTTCTATTGTTTGTTGTGAAGGACACTGAAACCACATGTCCCTAAAAGTCAGCCTCTGACTGTATATGGGCACACTGTTGTGCATTAGGGAGGATCACTGTATAAATGCCCTTATACAGTATTCATATATGTTAACCTCAACACCACTGAAGCAAAAAGGTTATCTCAGATTCTTTTCTGCACAATTCAAGGAGCACTGTATTCTTAAAGACATATCGTTTCTTAAGATATTAATATATCTCAATTAAGACATTGTGACCATTCCTGATGGTGGGTAGCAACCATTTACATTTTAGATTTTTAAAAATAACTCCTAGTGAGATCCCCACAGAAGCACACACAGAGAGAGGCTCAAAAGAAAAAGAAATCTAATATTTATATAAGGATCCTAAAGAAAACATACAGATGGGGATCAAGTAGTTCTTCTGACTAAATAGTTCAATATGTTTTCTTTAGAAAATAAATTATGTGGTTGGCATTCTGCTAGACAGGACACACTGCATGAGGACGTGCTTATCATCTCCAGATAAATGTGAACAGCCCAATAAAAAGAAACTTCTTGTGAATTACATGCAGGAATTCTGGAAACTGTATCTGGTAGCACTGCCCAGCTAGATGGCAGCATAGATAGCCACTGGATGACCTTGGCTCAACTTGAAATGCTAAGCAGGGTTGGGCCTGGTCAATACTTGGATAGGAGACCAGAAGGGTATCCTAGAGCTGTAGGCAACAGCAGGAGGTTAAAAAAAAATCCTGAAAGAAGTCAATGGAAAGTCACTTTTGCATCATTGCCAGGAATCATTGGTGCCTCCTAGATTGCCTCTGAAGGCCATCTGCTGGGAGACTAATGGGCTTCCTTGTGCAGTTGGTTGGCTGCTGTGAGAACAGACTGCTGGACTAGATGGGCCAGGGATCTGATCCAGCAGGCCCTGATTATGCTCCTCTGTTATGTTCTTAAGTACTCATTATCTTCTGAAGCTCAATCTGGATCAAAACCGTTGGAGACGGAAACAAGGTTCTTAATTCACCCTTAGGGCTTTGTCTAGAAAAATTCACATATACCTTACAAGATTTTTTCAAAGGGGTTGATTCTACTATTTTTTAAAAGCTGCCACAACTCTTCTTGATTGTGTGTGTGTTTTTTTTAAACCAGAACCCTTGTAAAGGACTCGGCTTCTGCTTCCTCACATGCAGTGGTTTCAATCCAGACTGGATCACCATATATACAAAAGCAAAGACTAGTTTGAGTCACACTCAAAGACCATGTACTTTTAAAGGCAACAATACACAAATGGTTTGCCACTGCTTTTGTCCAGGATGGCTTTCAATTTGCCAGTCTAGCCTACAGTCCTGGGATTTCCCAGTGGTTTCCCATCCAAGTCCTTTCAGGTTGCTTGGGCTTAGCTTTTCAAGAGCAGCCAAAGTCAGCTAAATTCTACCTCCTGCTACAGCATGAACTTGCCCTAAACAAAATAAAAACCAGAAGTGGATTTGCACAATATATATTTTAAATACTGTGCAGTGTAGCTCTTAGAAACACTTAAAAGATGTGTTTTATTTTAAAAATAGGCAATGTTCCGAACTTTCTAAACATGATGATACGCCAACATATGTTATCGGCTTGGTGAGACGGAGGAAGGGTAATCTCAAATTTTATCCAGTAAATCCCTTACTTTTTTAAAATTCAAACAACATTGGCAAGAGTAAATGCTGCTTAGCCACATCTTTATGGTTTTTGACTGTTGCTGTTTTGATCCCACTTTCCCTCTACGAACAAAGCCTTTAATTTGATGTTTATACTAATAGATTTGAAAGAGTATTCAGAGCAATTTTCACAGGGGTATCTGCTTAATTTGTTGCAGCAAAAACAAGAGATAAGCCTTGTGGAATCTTAAAAAGGGGCACGTTCATAAGTGTTCTATTAAATTTCACTGAGGCTTATGCCAACATGACTCTTTTTTTTTAAAAAAAAGTTCAAACTAAAATGTGTTCGCATTTTGGTACCCATTTCAGAAAGCATACGTATCTTCCTTAGCAATTTTGCATCATATATACAGCGCTGGCAAATAATTTTCTAAGGAGGGTAATTGGGCAAAGTGTACTACAAAATTAGGAAAAGTCATTTTTCAAGGATAACTAAGATTTAGTTTCTGGATGGGTTTGAAAATGCAAGCGCAGATATGCTTGTATCCCACTGAAAGCCTTCTCTAAGGTAACAGTACCTGTAGCTGTCTTATCTGCAGAAGCTGGAGTCGGAGATCTGACACGTTCCGTTTCATGTCAAAGAGGCTGAACTGCAGGGCTGTGGAGTTTGCTGGGATGGACTGGCGGATGCTTTTACTGGAAATCTCAACTCCTGTTAATGAACTTTTCCCAGTAAAGTCATGAGCGGATCCTAAAATAAAATAGAGAGAGACAAATGACTCCGTTAACGATCGTACTTTCCTCTCTTCTACTCCTCTTTCAATCATTGAAGATTAGAGCTCCAATGGATTGCTTAATAAACTGGATGTTGTGAAAACAGTATCACAGATTAGAGTATAATAGAACACAGTGACTGACTGATGTGATGACAGAGAACAGATGAGACAACAGAAAGAGAACCATTGTCAAAAGTTAATTTCTATACAATATAATTATTAAACAAGACGGGGATTTTCTTCAGCTGCTCAAATACTTGATGAAATCTAGTCATCGGTTCGGTTAACTGGACTCCAACAAATCCACTATTATCTATAACTAAGCCCAGATATTTTTGCTTGGTGGAAGCTATACAGAGATAGGAATAAGTAGAGGAAAACGGCCATCTGACTCAAATAACTGAATTATTCTCTAGGTTGAAGGTGGTAATTACCTTATCAACAGTGTCACTTTGATAATACGAGCTGGTTCTTTCCTCCATGAAATAAAGTTAGCCAGCGTGTTTTGTGGTTGAAGTGTTGGGACTTAGGGTCATCCTCAGGTACAGAAGCTTCCTGAGTGATTTTGGGCCAGTCACACAGTCTCAGCCCACCCAACCCCATAGAGATGATGTGGTAGGAAAAAATTGGAGGAAGGAGCGCAATGTGCAGTGCCTTCAGCTTTGGAAAGAAAAGTGGGATATACATCTAACAAACTAACATTGATTCTGAGATATCATTGAACAGATTCAAATTCAGTGCAAGAAGAGAAAACAGAAGACCCATGGGCTAGCTTCACGCATTACATGAAGCCATCATGAAACTTGCAAGATTTGGACTTGGTGGTAGTCCAATCCCTGGAGTGTCTATTCATTTGGCTTATGACTTATGGTATTGTGCAAACCCAGGCAATTCTGGTTTATTTCATAAATTACGGTCTAACATACTGTGCTTTAGCATACCAGGTGAACCCAGCCAGAGGAAGAGAGCTGCTGCAGATCAAAAAGAGAAAGTGGCTGAGTTTGATGGTGAAGCCAGAAAATATTTCCTTTAGCTCAAGGGTTTTTAGGCTTAAAGTACAGCCAGAGTTGGTTCTTTACTTATCACCTGCAGCTATGTCTTAGTATGATGACAGAGTTTGTTCTATTTTCCTGACATTTATTTTCCTGACATTGTTTTCCTTTGCCACACCCCACCACCCTCAACCTCTAACCAATCCATTAAGGTACAAACCAAGAACAGTTACAAAAAGGAGTAAAAGGAGAACTGATCCCCCTAAGTACTAACTACAGCTTGCACCAACCCCTAGTGGAATAGTAATTCATCTTTTTTTCTTCTTTTTCTGCAAAAATCCAAATGCTTTTATTGATCCATTTTCAAAGAGTCATATATAAAATAATATAAAATAAAAATAAACAATTTACCACACACAAAAACAAAAACAAAAAGGAAATTATTAAACAATAAGAAAATATATAAAAAGAACACACAAACAAAAACTGTAATTACAACTATATCTCAGCTTCACCTGATTTTGTAAATCTTTAAAAAGAAAAACTAAGCTTTTAATACTGACGAAGCCTGTTCAAAAATTTTTCCCAAAGGGAGAGAATGTGACATTTTCTGATTAACCAAATATATAATTTTCTCAAAAATTGCTAAATCTCAATCTTAGACACAGAACTAAAGAAGAAACAAGTCCTTTATGTCTGGAATTTTTCCATCTCCCAAGAATTATCCTTTTTGCTATCATTAGAGCATGAAAAACACATCTTTGTTCTGAACAATTCATCTTTTCATATTATTTTCATCCATTACATTCCCCATTATCAGCTATAGTCCAGAATTGGGCAGTACATGTTGCTGAGTGGCTGCAGTGGGAAAACTTAAAGCTGTTACAATGGAGACCCTTCTTGACTAGTTAGGTCATACCTCCCTTTTTCAATTCAAGCCCAAGACTTCACTATATGCAGTTTTAAAGGAAGCCTAAATATAGCACAGAACTGTGATAAAGTTTGTTTTTCCTGCCTTAGGCTTCCATTGCCTTAAAATTTTGAACATCAATGAGACTGGAGATGGGCTTGATTCCAACTATACAAAAAGTCTGAAGGGTAGTTTTCCTGTCATGCAACCAATGCATGACTTTTGAAGGAATTTCCCATCCTAAAAGGGGAAAATGAGGTAAGGGTAAACAGCCTGTTTCTTTGCAACAGGTCATGTGTTTTCCAGTTGGCATTTTGCTCTGGATGATGTTTCAGGAGTCTAAAAAGGACTCTTACATAATATTCCAGGGAGAAATAAAAATGGCAGATGTAGATTCCTTTCCGGCCTACCACACCCAACCAGCTGTGCCTGCCTCTTCAAACATCTAACCCTGGGCAATGCCATGTTTACAGACAGTTCCACAGGGAAAAGGAGAGAAAGAAATAGAATGCCTGAGCTCAAGGCTTGGATATGCTCTCTTCCCAGCAGGCTACAAGACAACATTCAGCATAGATGCCTTCATGCAGTCTCTTTTAAAAAGCCAATCCCTGTCTTTCCCTTCCCATCTGTTGCTGCCCACCGTAAAAAAAGAGATGAGCCATTTTCTGAAACACCTCAAGATGTTACAGCTCTCCTCACTTGTCTGGAAAAGCAGCTCTATGACTTGTTCAGAAAGGATGTGTGTTGGACTGACAGGATGAGGGCTCCAGTTCATTATTCTACATGCCCAAATTCCCTATCAGCCTGGCTGGGAGATGAGGGATATTGTAAAACACCCCTGGAGGACACAGGACACTCCTGGAGGATATGAGGCTGAGGAAAACATTGTGCTCTTCCCCTTCCAAGCGTAAATTTACAACAGCTTTAGTGCCAGGAGGAATCAGGTGAGGTCTATCACTGAAAATAGTACACAGAACAGATAGTATGGTATGCATCCCACTCAGGATATGGTCAAAAAAGTCAAGATGGTGGCTGCAACCATACAATTGAAGCTCTGCCTGTTTTTTACGGGTGTCACATTTGCAAGCCTAATCAGAGTGTAGTTTCATAAAAACAGCACAGGGGGACAAACCTAACCTACATCAATGTATTTGATGGCTCATAGCCTGGCCACAGTTCCACAATGTGTGCTGTGTGTTTTAATGTTCAAGCTGATTTTTGCTTCAATACTGTACAAATCTCACTCACTCGTGCACTTTCTTTACTATTTTTTTTCCTTTTTGTTTTTGGAAAAAAATGAAAGACAGCGCTTCATAAAATACATGGATACAGTTTCAAATAGATTGGAAAAGCATGCATGCTGAGAGAGGCTTTCATCCAGCCAGATTCCAGTTCCCTGAATTCTTATATATCAGCCATTATGTACACCAGGCAAAATTGACCAGCACAGATTCTGTGGGCAAAGCTGTCATTTAGCAATGGCACCAAGGGAAGAGCTAAAATGCTGCTTCTCTGGGGAGAGGGGTAATGCCAAATAAGCACCCAAGCCAAGTGGGCTTTGAAACAATAGGCTGACTATAGAAGTCAACCACATTAGGAACAATTTTGCACTCTTTTCAAGTTAAGTTACTCTTAAAGAAGAGTTGAAGGGGAGATAAGAAGCTTTACTGACCTGCAACTCTCACAGGAAACTGATGTTGCCCTTAGCTAACAAGCAAACCATTATCTTGTTTCTGCAAGTTTCCTATTTTCAAGGAAACCTTTGCAGATCAAACATTCTGCCTATTCTTGCATTCTGAGGTGGAACAGTCCAGACAAGATGATAAAGTATGATTCTTCCTGAATTTACTCTAAGTGTCATTCCATTCCATCATGGTTTTCCCAAGTACACAGAAGTCCAAGGCAGAGTTTTAAGTTTCCTTGGGCAAGAAGCATTGCAGATTTACAATGTCTTTGCAATGTCTGCTCATTTGGAAATTAGACGCAGAGCTAAAGAAGAAAGCAAACTAAATAGTTAATTAGTCTTAATACTGCAAATGACTATCATCTTTAGGATCCTTCAGGTTTAGCAAAAATCATATCTTTTCCTCCAGATTCATGAAATCTCTTTCTCCAGATTCATGAAATTGCAACAACCAATCTAGGGCTCCGTCAGTTCCTTGGTCAGATTTCTGACAGCTGAAAGCATTATGGCACATTCAAGTTTTTGTGCTGAGCCCCAAAACTCCCTTTAAGATAAAATGCATTCTGTTGTGCTTATCATATCACAAGAAAGCTTACCTGACTTCTCAGCACTGCTCTTACTAATTACAGTCTTTACCATCTTCTCACTAAATGGAAGAAAAACAGAGTATAATTACACTAGAATCACCTTGATGTTATCAGATAACAAACTTTCAAACAGTGAACTATCAATGCTTTTGCTTATAATTACAATCTAAATTACATGATCCTATCTAGAATATAGATTACCTTCTAGTTTAATTATTTGCTATGTTCTATGATCTCTCTTTAGCATGTAGGTTTAAAGAAGAATAGAGTTCCACCACCAACAAAGGTATTTAACCAGAAGATTAATTGAAATGCTAATCAGAAGAATAGGGCAAATCTCCATGAATTACTCTTCTATTAACCCAAATTTTTAAAATGTGAAGATGAAATCTTGACTCAAGTGAAGTCTACAAGGTCAGGAATTGTCATGAGACATTCCCTCCCCTCCTCCCCCCACAGTGATCATGAACATTATTACAACGAAATAGATTTAATTATTTTATTTCATTTTGTTTTTTGTTTTTTTTTTTACCTAGAAGGATCTTTGCTATTACTTGTATTTGGCCCTTTTAAAAGCGCAGACTGAACAAGGCCAGTTAAACTGGCAATCTGTTTTTCCATGGCTTGCATCCTCTCTCTGTAAGACAAGAGAATCCTTGGTTAAAGCCAAACGCAGTCATTTCCCTGGCTTGATTTTCCGAAGGGAATGAGGATCACAGAAAGATACCATGGAGTTTCTTTCACAGCCTGTGGCATCCATTTGCATGTATCATGTGAAAAAAGGCCAGTTTATTTATTTACACCCCCACACCCCCACAGACACATATACACACACACACAAATACATCCAACATCCTTGTATGACTATAACCAACAGATTGTTATGAGCTCTACTCGCTATCTCATGAACCATACAACATTCCACGTATGCTGAGATTACAGCTTCCAGAATTCCCAGCCAACAAGGCCACTGGAATTCTGGGAGTTACAACATATTTGAAGGTTGACAAACAAACAAATCAGAAATCTCAACCTTTTAAAAAATATATTCTGTCCCTCTATGCTGTTTTAGCTTCTCTCTGGCCAATCATCCCTCCCTGGTTGCTTCCGCTTCTTCCTCTCTTTGGCTGAGTTAGAATTTCTTTCTTCAAAGGGAAGGATCACCTCATTCTTCTCAAGTTCTTGTACTGCCTACCTTAAACTCACATCAACTTCTTGACTGGGTTCCTCACACGTCTTGTTTTGCCCCCAAAAGGTTTCTTTGCCTTGTTTTGCCATTCCTATCACCACACATGATCACTTATGCTTGGCATAGGATCAGGATTTGAGCCTTCACCAGTTCTTGAATGAAAGGTGTGGTATATCATGCATGGAATCACCTTGTTTTTACTGGTCACAGATGAAACAGCAATGAGATCAACTGTACTTTAAAAAAAAGGATTTATTTTGTCTCTTTTTTGCTGCTTTAATTGCTTTTGGTTTAAGTTTTTGGAGTACAAGTTCAGTAGTCTAGGAACCTATCAAGCTGTATTTCTTTCTTTTGGCGGGGAGGAGGGGAAGACACTATATAGGCAGTTCCCAGTTGAAGAACACCCAGTTTAAGGACGACCCATAGTTAAGAACGGAGCCTACTATAGCAAATTTTGAGTTAAATACACAATGATTCGAGTCAGATACACAATGGTTCAAGTTCTTATGCAAAACTACTTATACAGTATTACACAATAAGGCTGTTCCAGCTTACATACAAATTCAAGTGAAGGTCAAACCTTGGGAGTGGAACCCATTCTCAAACTGGGGACTACCTGTATAATGATGGTACTCAAGATAGGTAAATAACCTGTGGCACTGAATACAGCCCTTCAACAAAGGCTGCTGCTGAATTACACCTTTCAGTATGACAAAGGGAAGAAATTAAGAAACACAAAAGGATTATTTAATGAATCTGTATCTTTATCTATATTTAGATCTCTTTTAATTTCAATTGAATTTAAATGAACTCAAGTTTTTTCCCCCGAGTTATCCATTTTTTGGAATGTGGTTGTCTCATTCATCCCCAGAAAGCTTCCACATACACATTCCCAAAAAGTTTGCACAATCAATCCCAGGAGAGCAGATCAGGTGATGTCCCTGACACCTGAAAAGACTTCTGAGTCAGCACTATCTGTTGGTCCTGATTAGAAACCTGTTTTTCTTATGCCTAGAGAGGTAGCTGTGTTAGTCTGCTGCAACAAAACCCACGAGTGTCTTGGTGGCATCCTGAATACTAATGAATTTATAAATGTGGATGCTATAAGACAGTTCTTTGAGGTTATGGCTTATCCTTGCCTTGTTTTGCTTCAGTCACATTGAACAATAATCCATTCTGTTCAGAAGATTTTTCCCAGTCTAAGCCTACCTCCTTCTACTAGTTTAATCAAAATTATTTCTGAATGACCCCAGTTCTAGCCTCTTTCATGCTTTCACTGAAGATAGTGCTTATTTTTCTGTTTACTACTGTGATTATTAGTCTTTCAACTCTCATTCTTTGGTCTTCCTGGTAGCTTATTTCCACTGAAAATAGGGCCAGAAGAACTCCAAATATTATACAGTCCTGACCATCTTTGGTCTTGAACCAAAGTTTAAACAAACCCGATTATGAAGAGAGAAAGCTACAATTACATGGTCAACTTACTGCCAATCTATTTATTGCATGCACTTACTCTACAGTAAGCCATTGTGTAATAAAAATGTTTATGGCATACTGAAAACACTGAAGGAATATATTGAAATCACACCATTCTATCACTCAATGACAGAGCAGGGAAGGAAAGATCTTTGAGTGGGAGCCATAGCAGCCATAGCACCAAGTTGTGATTCTCTACTTGCTTCTTCCTCTTTTTTTTAGCTGTGGCAATATTAGGAAAAATACTAGTTCTGTCTCCGTTTTATTCATTGCCATATGTGTTCTCTATTTTCTTCTAAGCCTGCCATCTTTAAGCCAGCTAATATGGCATTATCTAGTCTGACTGCCAACAGCTGTCAGGGCCTCAAGCAGAATAGTAGTATTTGCCAGCCCTGACACCAAAGGGTTAAGGATTAGGAACGTGTGGCTCTCCAGATGTTGCTGAACACGAATTCAGCCCCATGCTGAATGCGGCTACTGGCAGTTGTTCAGCATCATCTATATTTTGGAAATCAAAGCATTGTCATGGTCAAAATGTTGGATTGGGACTAGGGAAATCCACATTCAATCCCTGATTAGTCAAAAAACTGAAATGTTCTTCAGGCAGTCATGAACCTTCAGTCTAACCAACCTCATAAGGTTTTTTGGAGGACAAAGTGTGAGCTCCCTGAAGAAATAGCAGCATAAATGTAACTAATGAACAAATATTTTTTTCTGATCCTCTATACAGCCAGGTTAGACCCTGACATATATCCTAACCATTATTCTTTAGTTTGGCTGGTGGTGGCTTTCCAGATCACAGCTCAGAGTCATTTTTGGTCTTTCCTCTTAAATGGAGATGCACTTGGAGCTTTCTACCTGAAACCTGATGCTCTCCTATTTTGACTGCAACTCACATATGACTACCAGAACTGGGCTCCAAAAATCCAGATGCTTGCTAGATGGTAGCTATTTATTTATTATGTGTATATCCCACTGCAATCCCATAGGACTCTCAGCAGTTCTACAGGAACACATGACTTATTAAAACATCTATGAACCAATTAAAATAATAAAAAACCTGAAACATACAGAAACCAAAGAATCCAAACTCAGGCATCAAGTCCCAAATGCCCTCCAAAAGAGCTCAGTTTCCAACTGCCCTTGGACTCCTAGACTCCATCCAACCCAGGTCCCACTGTCTGGAGCAACATAATATAGAAAGCCCCGTTAGCAATAACTCTTACCATCCAGATCAGCAGCCACAGTGAGCTGCCCTGCAGCTGGCCCTTTAAATCCCAAGCCAACCAGATGGGCCCAAAGGAAAATAAGGGGGTTCTATCAGGTTGGGGCAGGAAGTGTTTTGGGGTCTCTGGAGAGAGTTGGCTGGAGTCCTAGATGAGGGGGGTTGCCTCAGCCAAGATTGGAAATGGTATTGTTTAGCTGTAGTTAGAATTATGTTAGCGTTTTTTTTAATCTTTTTTTAAACTGTGTGTAGAACCCTCTCTTCTTTTGATACCTTTCATAAAGTTGGTTTTTGTTTTAATCCTGGAGTTGACCAGTGGCCTTTTAGCCCCTGCCTCAGCTTGGCTAAGCTACAGACTCCTCCAGTTTTTGTCTGGTTTCCCTTCTTGCAGTTGCAGCTGCACCTGGGATGGGGCAAGGATTTCTCCTTCATCCCTTCCTGGTCCCCCAGAGGACTGG
Source organism: Liasis olivaceus (assembly GCA_030867105.1). NCBI lineage: Eukaryota > Metazoa > Chordata > Lepidosauria > Squamata > Pythonidae > Liasis > Liasis olivaceus. Next base: position 18,062,514 of record CM061351.1, read on the forward strand.
TGAGGAAGGGAGAAATGGATTTCTAACCATGTGTGCGCGTGCCTGTGTGTGTGGCAGAAAAGGGACCTAATTTTCCAGTTGCCACCCACCCCCAGGCATGGGTTACCTCAGAACCAAAGGGCCTCAGTGAGAGGGGTTGGTTAGACCCTGAGAGCGCCTTTCCCCTTATTACAGAGCCAACGGCTAAAATGTCTAAAGGTCACCATAGATAATTAGGAGCTGCCAACTGCTTCTACACCAAGCCAATGCAAGATGCTGATCCAAATACACCTTCCTTGGCTGCAGCACTGTACCATCAAAAATACCTGCCTCTTTCATGAGCCACCTTTGAGGCTGGCATGTAAGTTCCTTCTGGCTGAGAAATTAAAATTTGAGAGATCAAGGAATGGAGCACTGTAGTAGAAGAGGCTCCCTCTTCAACCAAAACTGACCAGCGTATTAAGAAAGGACAGAAAACTGTCGTCCTTGCTTTAGATCAGGCAAAGTCAGAAGTAATTTTGAAGAGCAGTATGAAAGAGCGTTCATCAAGTCTGCTCTCTTTCCAGTAAAGGCTGAAGATGGTCAGTCACAGGTGGTAGGGAAGGACCAAAACACCACATACACATTCTGGACTGTGGAGTAAATTTTGGATATTTTTCCTACTTTCTAAGCAGATTTATTCTGCCCCACTTCCATAGTTCTCTCCCCCTTTCCCTCCCCCTTTTCTTGCTGACGGTATCTAAAAATGTGCCTTTGGATTTGGAAAAGCAGAACCATTTCAAATCACAGCCCTCTGAAGCCTCAATAACAGGCTAAATTGAATGGGCCTTAAATTCAAAGGGAGGCTCAAATTTAGTACTTTTGCTATTGTTTTTTAATTTAAAAAATCATCTCTTTCTCTCATTATTATATTCCTTCTATTTTGGACACATCATATGAAGACTTAGCTTTCTTGAGAAGTCTAACACTAGGAAAGGTGGAGGGAAACAAGAAATAGACAACCATCAGTAAGGTGGATGGATTAGACTGCAGCAGTTATGGGTGCACCGTTGGAGTTCTGAAGGGTCAGGTTGTGGACAAATCATCCTGGAAAAGGTCTATCTACATGATCACTAAGAGTTGACACCAACTTGATAGCATATAATCAATCGATTCATCATTTTTTTTTTTAGAAGACTATTATGGTAGAAGCGCCCAAACCTTGACATGAGCCAGGCTTCTATATATCTCTGAGAGGATGGTTTGAAGACATCGCTTTATATTGGCAGCATCTTTTTTTAGAAAACAATTTCAATAATATTTGGTATGGAATAACCATCTGTCTTAATTAGTAAAGATAATTTAGATAATTTAGCACAGGTCATTACATTTGATTAAATTGATCTCCATATTGGACTTTGAAATTATCTAAGCAATGCTTCTATGCCATTTCCCATTCCCAGAAGCATCTCTCTTTTTTTATATTTACAGTGAAGAAAGTCATGTTGATAGAGACATAAACTAGTATGTCAATTGTAAAATCCTGCATTCAAGTTCATCTGCTCATTAGTGGATGGCCCTGATTAAACAAAGATGATGTTTGTCACAGATAACATGAAATTTGCAGAAGACTCATTTGCATTATTAATGAAACTTTCTAATAATTTTTTATCCTTATAAAAATTACACTCATGGTCTATCTGGAGGGCTTTTCAGACAGCAACAGGGAGATGAAGAAATGTTGATTTAGGAGCAAAGGCCATGTTTTGCCATGAAGTCAGATTAGAGATGGGCCAGGACAGCACTTATTCCTTTCCACCCACTCCCATCTAGAGAAAGTGGACCAGTTACAGACTAATTCAATCTCTCTGATGTTAATCTCAGCTCATGGCTGGCAATAGACTTCTTTATAGGTACTTGTTTTTTATGAACTGAAGTTGCACCTGGTGCCCTAAAGAATTCTTCCTAACTTAGCTGGGAATTCTGGGGCTTGGAGTTCAACATATCTGTAGGGTGTCACATGGGAAAGGCTGGTGTGCATCTTGTTGGTTTCAGCCCTTAGCTTTGAATAGACCAACAGCCTATGAAAAAACAAGCATTAGCATCTGTTTTGCATTTACTGTGTCACTCCACTGCAAATGAAACTGCTCTTACCATATTATATAATTAGATTTAAGCCCCTGAAACTTTGTTTCCTAGGTTGGTCACTATATGAATTCTCAGAAATGGTTTGTGCTCCAAGGAATCTTTCTAAATGGCTCCACAGCCACAAAAGGTTCTTGAAAAACACGGGGAAGGGGGCTGTAGAAGTTTACCCGCAAGTCTTTACGTCGAGAAACACCGTTAGGAAAATGCTCTATTTATCACTGCCAATTTCATAAGAATGCACATAAGGCTCCTGAGTGAGCATTTTATAAGGTTTGCTTAGAGACTCTTAGTCAACATTAAATGTAATAGCAGATCGAACTTCTGGGATCTGAGGCAACTGCCTCTGAAAAGGAATGAAGTTCTGAAAGCCAAAGATGGATGGCAAGTTCAGTGGACACACAATTACCTCTGCAAGCAATTACCCAAGCAATTTCTAAAGGAAACTCCCAAACAGTTTATTGTACCACAACAATCTTTCTTACCCCTTAATGTAGTCAATGGCACAATAATGTCCTAATAATGACATTAAAAATCTGGAATTAGTTACTAGGCATGGAAAATGTCAATCATCCAGATGGTCAAAGTGGGAGCCACTGACATCAGGCAATAGGACTGCCTTTCCACATAACAGCAAACCAGGATTTTTTTTAAACCCACATGGTTTGTCCAACAAGCCAGAGAGGCTGGTTCAAACATAATTGTGAATGCAATGGCTTAGTGTTGTGTGTGAACTATGTTACTTTGGTGATTAGAAATGAGAACTGCAGGGATACTGACTCCAGATATTATCACTAAATCCCAGAATTCTCTGTGGACCGAGAACCAAGGAGGACAGGCACCTCCCTCCCATCAAACTCCCTGCTTTGTTGTTTTTCAATCTAGGCCATTTGAAAGTGGCTGTCTGACTATGCCACCGGGCCTCAGATGATCTGATCATCTCTTCCCATCTCCCCACCTTCTGATTTCCAAATGTCAGCCTGACGAATATGGGAAATACTGCAGTTCATACGTAAGGAATATCTTTGTACTTGAATAACTACAAGGAAATGACCAAAGAGCCAAATAAAGGGGTGGGGGGAGGAAATCAAAGTAAAACATCTGAAACATGATAGATTGTTAACATATATTGGGTATTATCTCTTCTTTGCTGACTTGCCTCAAACATTCTACCTCACATTTTAGTAATTCTTTTGCTCCAGAGTATATTTGGGTTATTTTATGTTCAGCCAAAACCAACACTAGGAACAGATGTGTTATGCTTTTTTTATTGAAACTTTTAAAAAACTTCTGTGATCCCAGCAAATTATTTCACCCTTCATACAAGTTATTTAAATAAGCATATTATAGAGAGGATCAGCTGGAACATCTCAGCTAGGATTCCACCAGCAGCCTCCTTGCTGGCGAGCTGGTTCCGTCTAATGACAGCCGTGTTCCTCGGCCCACAGACCCGCCAGACGTGTCTGCAGGGCTGACCCTTTATACAAAAAGTTTGCTGACCCCTCAACTAGAATATTAAAATTCAGTTTGGTTCTCCTTGTTTGCCCATGCCTAGGTGTTACCAGAAAATGGGAGTTTTTGAACTCTTCTCACATGTGATGAAAGGGAGAAGGAATAATATCCTGATAAAATTTACCTTTTCCTTTTCTCAGAGGTGTTGTTTCCCTTGGAAAAAGTCTTCTCTCATTTTACCATATTGGTAGATGGTGATTCTGATGCATATAAAAAAGGGGCGGGGCTTCTACAGCATGATTGTGATCACATTTTTTTCCCTCCTTCCTGCAGACTCTGCAGGATGAATTAGAACATTTTTGTCTCTTTTTGCTAAAGAGAACGTATGCGTCTGAGTAGTACAAATTTGTTCCTGAAAACATGAAACAAGGCTGAGCAAAAGGATATTCTGGGTCTTATGGGATATTGATTTGAAAATATGAATAGGATGGAATTTCCCAGATATTCTTTAATCTTTTCTCATGAGGTAACTATCATATAAAATTGTTTATTGTCACGTATTCTCTTTTTCCAATTTCAACCTCCATTCAAAATGAGTGTAACAACAGCAAAATGCTAGATTTTGTGAATTTGAGCTTTTTAGTAGATGGGACAGGCAACTGGTATACTAGTTAAGAAAGGAAAAACCCATCTTGACTCCATAATGGAAAAAAATGCAAAGCTGAATGCAACGTGATATACTTACTCTGTAAATACCAGATACAACTGCTTATTCTTCTGTCATTAGTTTTAGATCATAAAAAGAACCCAGTTAGTCATCTTCTCAACAAACAATTGAAATACATATTGAAGGGAATCCTATGAATTATACCATTAAGACACAGTAAATTTCTACAAATAGAGCTTTTCTTTTTCTGTTAGGATACAGCTTTATAATTATGTTAGGAAGGGTCTTAACTTGGTGACGTTATCTAGTATGAAAAACAGCATGTGATTATAAAGGGGTCTCCCCCATATCTTATGTAATCATCAGAAAATAAATGTATCGCTAAATGCATCATTTGCAACTACACCAGCTTTAACAAAAATCATAATCGCAAGCATGCTGGGGGAGACCATTTTGGGGGAGTACAGGGAGAGTCAACTATTCCTTTCCCACCTACACCCCTCCTCATGCAGTTATAAACTTAGCTCCCCTCCCACCTCTCAAGACCAGTAGCAATGTGTGTGTGGATCAGAACTGCAATCCTGGCTGTGGAGATAAAATGTGATCCTTCCTCCATGTCTGCTATTAAATAAATAAATAAATCTAGACATAGCTGCAATTGGCACATTCAGTGTCATCTGTACTTTGGCCCAGCATTGTGATTTCCAAAGTACTGCTAGCAACGTGTAGAAGGAAGTCAGTGGCCACTGAAAGGAACATTCCAGGACCTTAAAAGAAAGGTAGAGTTTCTGTACTGATCTTTTGAAACTTGTCTGGGTCAAAAGCCAACCATAATGATGGTTCTTCAATCTCCCCGATGCAACTCACTCAGTTGATTGGTCACATTCGAGATACATGCCTGGAAATCTTGCTCCATCTTACCTGGTTTCATTCTCTTTTGGTATTACCGCCGTTCCATAGCCAAACACTTTCTTGTCAGGAATGACAGGGGCCACCTCAGCCATGCCAGATAAACCTAGGGCGTTTCGAGCTTTCCCTTCCACAAAGACAGGAGTCCCTGGATCTTTCTTGAGAGACTGTCGACCAGGGGATGACCTGTCAAGGTGAATGGTGTGCGGTGACACTTGGGTGTTATGGTGTGTATGAATGTCTATCATTCGAATGTCAGCCACTCGGTGAGGAGAGGCAGGAGGCGTTTTGGAACTCAGAGTTGGCAAATGGCTGTCAGGATATTTCCTTGATTTTTGTCGATATAGTGACTGCTCCACAAGTTCAGTTTGCATAGGAGGACTGCAATAAGTGCCTGCAGACCTCATTGTGCTACGATGGTAGGCAATGATGTGATCGGGTACATCAAGAGGATGTCCTGTATGTGAACTCGCAATGCTCATCCTGCCCTCGTGGAACAAATAGGGATCAGCATAGAGCCCCTCATTTCGGAAAAGAGTAAGGGTCTTGTTGCCCATGTCTTCATCTGGTTTCACATCCCTCCTTTCCAAGATGGCACTAGGGCTCGGTGAGATGGGCCGTGGTGCAGGCATGTTAGAAAGCCTGTCTCGGGGAATGGTTGCATTGCCAGGGCCACTGACTGGCCTAACACTGCTATATGGGATCCGGGATGGAGAAGGGGGCATTGAATGTGGCACTGGCGTAGGAGGAGGGGAGGTTGGAAGTGCATGAGGAGGATGTGAAACAGATCCTGGCCGAGAAGTATTTGGGAAGATTTCTCTCTGCATCTGCAAGATAAAGACACTGACTTAGAGAGGCATTTGTTCTGGGCTGGTCTAGAGTGAGCGATACATTATATTATTCAAACTTTCATTAGCTGCAGAATAGTAAAACCAAACTCAATACATAGTATTCACTGCTGTATGAAAACTGATGCCAAGTATCATTGGTACTGAAGGCTCTTTCCCAAAGAGAGTTCATTTTTACATCTGCAATGTAATTTATTAATATAACTACATTATTTGGATATGTTGATTTTTAAATCAGAATTGAAAAGCAGAAACATTTAGGAAATATCAGCTGACATAGGAAGAATCTCCATTTGGAGTAAGTCTTCAGCAGAACAAGTCCATTCAGTACTGGATGACTTCTATCTAGTCATGTGTTGAAGATCTGAATTCATACCAGGTCAGTTTAGCCCACTGAACTCTTCCAGCCATTATGCACTCATGTGATAACCCAATAACATTTTGAGTGGTAAAATCTCACACTTCTTTGTGTTAGGTAGAGGAAGAGGAAGTTCTCCGCTTTTGACTATACTCTAGGACAGCGGCTATGAACAAACAAAAGTGCTGCTCAGGCATACAAATATTATATATGTTTCACTCAACAAGAACAGTGTTAGATTCAAAGCATCTTAGATGCAAATTGAGCACAATGTCCTGGTGTTAAATCCCCATAATATCCATCTCACTGGGATGTGGTGCATATTGCAGGGTGATCTTACTTAGCAAAACATCTTTTCAGAATTTTAACACAGAAAGAGGATGTTTCCCACTGTGTAACAATCACAAGATTCTCCATGCTGCTACCAAAACACAGGGTTGCAACCTCTCCCTTCCCCATCCTTAAGTTTGTTTTTATCATGATACGCCAGAATATGCAATAACAGTTCCTATTATACTCCTTTCCACAGCCAGAGCCTACAAAGGACTCTTCTTGTGACCAAAGGTCAGAGTGAAGGTTTGTAGCCTTAAGCCCTGGAGGGCTAATACTGCAGCAACTACAAAAATAAGTAGGAAATAAGGAGTGGTAGAAGGTGCAGAACATGAAGAATTAAAAACAAATACCAAGCAGCACAATCAAGCTTCTCAGTCCATTGTGATGTGCATATAAGCATTTCTGGCTTTTCCACATATGATACAACACAGACCCCATCTATCCACTGCAAGTACATCTTAGAAAGGACTGGATCCTGGATCCTTCAAAAGTGCCAATTTAAGGGACATATTTTCACCTCCACTTGCTTTCAACTGTTTATTTTTATCTCCTTAGGCCTACACTTCTAAAAACAATGGATTTATATAAAAAAATCAGTATTATGTTATTAACAACAACAGCAACAAAAATAAAAAATAAAAAAGTAAGAAAAAATGAAAAAGGAAGGAGTATTAGGTACGTTCGCCACCTTGAGTTATTTCTAAAAATAAGAAAGGCGGATAAAAAAATTTAAAAAAAAAAACACCTCCAGATTAGTTAGGTTAGGGAGGGTAAGAAAATGAGGGTATTTCAGGGGCAGCCCACATACATAGAATACCCTCTTGGAGGACGTACATTCAGCTTCTGACCAAGCTATTAATTCCTCTTTGCTTTGAATGGCAGTCTGCTTTTTACTAATTACACTGAAATACTGCTTTTATTCACATAAACTTCCAACAAAGAAAGGACTTCTGGATTGTCAGTCAGAATTTCCACCTGCAGCGCACCAAAATGCATTATGTGTCACCTGCAGCACATCTGCTGGGAAGCTGAGGCCAATCTGGATGTCTCCGTTAACATAATGCACAGTCATATGCGCTGATATGGTGAGTTATCAAGCACAGATCAGGCAGAAAATTATTCCTCTAAGAAGTTCACCTTGTACGCAATAATAGTCTTCCAATGATCAATACATCTACATCCCAATTCTATCCAGATGAACATTCGTCTTATGCTCAGTTGGCACATCTCCCCAAGCCATTGCACACACAAGCATGCACAAAGTTCAAACACCTTCCCATTTCTGTTTTACGTGTAATACATACACACACCTATATAGTGTTTCATTTACTACAGTTTAGATCTTTCTTGTATTATTCCGTTGCCATATGTACATTCATGCATCCCCTGCCTCCAGAGGCTTCTTTCTGAAAGTTACACCTGCATTTCACATCAGTTCTTATGGAGGTATATATGAACCAGATGTTGTGCTTAGACAAACTTCTTAACACACGTGCATTTAGTACCCTTACCAAACTATTGCACAAGGAAAATCAATCACCCAATTTGGCATCCTATTGCAGCGACTTCATTATACACTGAAATCTAAGCAAATGCATACATTGCTAGCTGTCTCCCCTCCCAACTGTCTTTAAAAAGCAATATATATTGTTGTAGCAAATGGAGTAGCTTTCTGTGAATTAGACTATACAGAACCTTGTTCCCTCCACCCAATATCCTTCTCAACCACACATCTTTTAGATCAACTTTTCTTAAACCCTCTTATTAGCTTTGTCTGTTATTAGATTTTGTTGAGGAAATATTAAAGGAGCAGCACACTGATTTTACAATCCAAATTACCAGTGTATTTCTTGTCCCAAGCTTTTCTTCTCTGCAAAAAGAAAAAAAAAAGCCACTTACATTAAACTAAGCAAGTCTTTCTGGTAGACCAGACAATCACTAAATTGTACCCTATACGTCGCAATGCTTTGCTTTCCGGTCTACAAAGGATCCATCTAGAAAGACAGTGTTCCTACATCCATCTTCTTAAGAATTATATGTATCAAGGAAAGCTTGAGTCTCATGGTTGACCTGAAAAGCGCCCTGCTTGCTCCACTCAGTCCTCCAAACGGCACTGCTCCAGTAGCCCGAAGAACTGATCTCCCACAACAAACGTTCCAGTTTCTCCTCCTCTTGCAAATTAGTCACTAAATAACACCCTTTGGCATGTCATCCTGTCAGAAACCTTGCAACATTCCAGATTACGCATCGGCTCCCTGAGTAAGGCGCGCACACAAAAAGCACAGAACATGACAATTTGTAAAGAATTCAGTTTTCCAAAGAGAGAGGAAACCAACAACAACCACAAGACTGTGTGTGCATGTCTCTGTATATGTGGGAGGGGAAATCCATAATAAGAAATGTCCTTACAGTAATTGCACAACAAAAACAATGTTTCAAAACGTGTACATTTCAGTAAACACAAGCTTCCGGAAGCCTGGGCAACACCACTAACAAAAATCACAGCCTATGTGAAAGCTTCCAGAGGAGCTTTCAAGAAAGAAATCCAAACAGCCTGCTTCATCTGCAGCCCAGATGATTTTAACCGCACCAGGAGAAACCAGAGACCTGTCTACTAATTAACTTGTTACCTTAGCTGCTTTGCCCAGTTGAACTTTGGGAGTCACCATAAATCAATTCCACTCCTATCTACAGAACGTTACACATGCAATTAGGTTGGGTTGGTGGGGAAGAGGCAGAAAGCAATAAAAACATGAACTGGGTCACCTTCTTGATATCTATGGAAACTAACGAAGATGAGAAATACTTGCTTTAGGTCAGCCTTCCCATCCCAGGGCCCTCCAGATGTGCTGGAGAGCAGATTTAATCTTTCCCAGCTTGTCGGGGCATTGGTTATGAGTTGGGGATGGCAGTTGTAATCCCATGCATCTGAAGGGCTCTGGGCAGGAGAAAGTTGCTGTAATGGGGACACAACCACTGACAAGCACATTTGCATAAGTCAATCAATTAATGGAAACCTGTGTTCCAGAGTGTGGCTATTTAGGGTAATTAAGTAATAAATTTTAGTGTGTGTATGTGTGTGTGCGTGTGCGCACACCTTAATTAAGGTCTGCTCAAACTCCTGAACAGAAAAAAAAAAAGTTCCATGGAGGCAAATGACCAAAAAGTTCTGTTTTCAAGACCACTTATCCCAATTGCCAGATGTGAGGTTTAGCAACAGGATGCTTATCATGACAACATCTGGCCTCTGAACCTCCCTGAAGCATCTGGCTGGTTTCTGATTCAGTAAAATAGAATAAAATGAGAATGGCCCAGCAGAGTTCTTCCCATAATTTTATTGGTTGACACAGGGCTGATAATCTCTCAGACGCTGCAATTTTGCACCCGTAACATATCATACTAGTGTGGATCTCCATCAAGCACTGATTAAAAATGCTCTGCCTGCTGGTGTAAATGGGGAACCTAGCCTGCCCCGAGCCTTAGAAAGACAAGATCTGAATGGGAAAAAAAAAAAAAAGTAGGAAAACTTGCACAAGTTTTTATGGCACATTGTCATTCTTTAGTTTAATCCTACACATTGATCTTCAAGGACATTAAATATTAGTACAATTTTAGCATCTCTTTGTGACTACAGGAATCCTCTAAGTTATCTCCTGTGAGGAAAGAAAAATGCCCTTTTTACTGTTCAGAGTTCAGTATTTCTTATAACGATCATTTTTTAAACACAAACTCTGGCTTTCTAGAACTGATCATTCTCCACCACTGTTGGGCAAATATATCTCAGCATGACCTTCACAGTCCCAAAATATCTGTCGGTGGGAGAAGACTGCTACTGTCTTCACTAAGATACCCATGGCCTTTTAAACCATTTTAGTCTCCTGCCCCAGTCTTATATCCCCTTCACCCTGCAATGACTGTGAACATGTTGTTGCGGTTGTTATTATTTAGGTTTCTATTCCCTTTGTTCATCTAGTTCAGTGTTTCTCAACCTTGGCAACTTTAAGATTTGTGGACAAGGCTGGCTGGGGAATTCTGGGAGTTGACGTCCACAAATCTTAAAGTTACCAAGGTTGAGAAACACTGAACTAGGCACACAGCACTCCTTCCTCCATTTTTCCCCACAACAACTATGTGAAATAGGCTGGGCTGAAAAAGAATGACTCTCAGTCCTATTCCAACACCTTACATGTTACACCTTGGTGACTCATTTTCTCTCACCTTGTATCCCTAATTCCTGGGTCATTCCTATAGTTTTCCTTTAGTCACTGCAGAGCGTTCGTCCGAACAAGACTGAAAAACACTGGCTGATTATTACTAACAATCATAAGCACAACCACTTGTACACACACAAAGATTTCTAGGCTCCAACAGACACATGTCTGTCACTAGAGGGAGCCCAGAACTTTTCATCAGATGAGGTTACAGCATAACCCAAGACTGCTACAACTGTGCTCTAGGAAGAGAGAAAGCATGGCTTCAGTCTGAGAGTGGCATGAATTTCTATATGGGAGAATGGGAAGTTACGTGGCTCACCTAAGGTGGGAAAGAATTAGCGCATTAGTGGCTTAGATTTGCAATGCCAAAATATTGCATATTTATGCATGGGGGCAAAGGTAAAACTTTATCAAGGTTGGCATGAGATGCCATCCAGTATTTTGAGGCAAATCTAAAACGATTCTGCATCTTTTCAACAGACAGAACTGATTTGATTTACATTTATATTTCTTTTTTGTCTTCCTCTATACAGATATGGTACCCCATTTTCATTCTTACTGAAACCCTGTGAGGTGAGATAGTGACTGTTCGAAAATCACAGGGTGAATGTCATGGCCTAGTAGAGATTGGAACCTGGGTCTCCCTGATATCAGTCCAACACTGAAATAAATCTGCCAGATATTTTTTGCCCATCATGCTTAGAGTGCTAATTAGGATTCATTTGGACTCTACCAGGAGGAACTGCAGAGCAGATTCAATCTATATGTCAAACTCCAGTTTTCACCAAGGGAAGGAACACCAGGGAGATCACCAACACCTTTCCATTACTGTAATCCAGTGTTTCTCAACCTTAGCAACTTTAAGCTGTATGGACTTCAACTCCCAGAATTCCCCAGCCAGCATGGGAGTTGAAGTCCATACAGCTTAAAGTTGCTAAGGTTGAGAAACGCTGCTGTAATCTATAGCCAGAGGCCAACAACTTCTTGCTATTCTTAAGACAATGTAGTACCCATCCCAGTGTGTAATTAACTTTTCACTGTCCCCAAACTGCATGACGTTGTTGAATCTCAAGGAGTCTTCTACATTCTCAACTTAATATGTCATTTGGTTTTGATGCTCTCTCAAGATTGTGAGCATTAAAAAAAATAATTATTTGATGGAGGAAGAGTTCATGAACATCACTGAGAGGTGTTATAGGCCTCATGACCCCTGTGGGTGCCAGGGCTAACCTTTGAACTAACGTGTACCAGATGGGTGTCTCCAACCCTGACCTCTGCATAAATATGTCAGACTTGATTACTAGTTTGAGTCACTAAGACATTTTTCTCTGACTTCTCCATTTGCTCCAACTGCCTTTGCCTCAATATTACCTATGGAGTAGGTGAGTCTGACTGTGTGCCATGTTGTGCAGGGGTGTGGTAGGGACAACTGCAGTTTTCTGCACCATCAGAACACTGCATTTTTCCCCTGGCAAGGATATCCAGACTATTTCTCTGCTTGCTCACTTAGCATTTTGCCAACCTAAACAAACACCATATGTAGTTGCTGCGTAATGTCTTCATCTACGTGTGTTGCCTGTGACCATTTGTATTTGGCCCTTCTGAATAGGAACTATGCTTGACTTAAAGGTCTGCAGCGCAATTCTTAAAATACTTGAGTATGAGCAGTTCTCTTGATGGCCATGAGAATATTGTGGTCACTATTCTCCATCAAAGTGTGTTTGTTTATTTAGAAAATGTATATGGCCCATATACATGTGAACTCTGGATGGCTTACTACAAAAAATAAGGCAACAACTGAGGCACAGTAAAACTGTACTGCACATGCCACACCTATATTGGGCTCATCTAGCATTCTTCTTACCTGGCCAGGGATGGAGATGTATAATTGAGGATCATCAGCATACTGATGATATAATCCTGCAGACAGATTGCCTCGCCTGGGGGTTCGTATGGAAGTTAAATAGGAACAAAGAGAAAGGTGAGCCCTTGGGCACTCCACATAGAAGGGGCCTAGAGCTTGATGCCTGCCCCTGAACAAAACTGACTGGAACCAACCACTCCAAACCCCCTAAGCAGGTCCAGAAGGATGCACTGACTGATGGTATCGAAAGCCACTGAGAGATCCAGAAGAGTACGATGGAGACAACATCCCAATCTTGAGCCTTCCAAAGGTCATTCATATGTGCAACCAATGCTGTTTTGGCATCACAACCTGGCCCGAACCCTGACTGAAAAGGGTCTGATAATCTACTTCATCTTCAAATTGCTGAGGTTGAGAAACACTGGTTTATGCCATGTGGTCCGTCCTCTTCATAGGTATGATGCAAAATACTTCCTTTTTGCTTCATGCAAAATTACAATTTGGCCATAAATTTAGATCCATCTCCTGAATTCTTATAATTTTGGAAAAATTTGGGGCTAGCTAATAATGCATCAGTTACTGAATTCAGAGAACTAGAAAATATGGAACAGATTTATAAGATTACTTCTGAATTTACATAATTCAGCTCTCATCTTCTGAATTTCAACACCATCACTAACGAATACCTATATAAGTTGGCTTTGTTCCTGCAGCTTATTCATTCTTTTCTCACTGGAAACAGATCATAGCTAGCCCAACCCACCCAGTTACTTCAAGAATAGTTGGGTGTCTATTAAAATGTAAGAGTATGAATTGCCCACAAATACAGAACAAGCATTGCATCAGCATGAAAACATTTTTTAAAAAGGTTCGCTGGTTGAATATGCATTGGCTTTGGTGGAAGTACTATAGAGCTCAGAAAGACTATTTTCTGCTGGGGGAGTGCATTATTCAGAATCAATGGAAGCACAGTATTCAATCAAATATCATGATTACTGAAAATGGTAAGAGCCCAAAGGGGCCAATCATTGTCAAGTCGAATAAAGGCTATTAGCTCAATACGAAGCACACTTTAACTAGCCTTAGGTGCCTTAAGCCCAACGAGGATAGAAATTCAAGCCTGCCATTCAGAGGTATATTTATGCAATTTCTAGAATGAACCAAGTTGCATTCGTCTGATTTAAACATCTGTTTGGATAACAGCTATATACATAATGCATGAGTTGATCACTGTCATGACTGCAATTTAATCTCATGGTTCCAATAATATATATAAACTGCTCAAGCATCACCCCCCTTTTTAATTACTTTATCAGGAACCCTCAAGCTCTGACTATCACGCCCTGCAATATCCAAAGCATAATTAATTGTTATTCACTAGCTTTGTATACACTAACAAAGTCTTTTTCCTCCAGCTTGACACATATTTACAGAGCAGAAGTAAAAGGGGCCATTCAGAATTTTTACAAGCCCTCCAGGTCTTGCCAAGGATAGACCCACTAATCAGAGAATAGCAACGCTTCCACACAAATGAGATTTAAACTTGAATATTTCACATGGTTGCCTGTCCTAATTCTCTATTCCCACAATAAAGCTGTGCTATGCTTTGGATCCAAAGATGAAAAGGAATTTTGGAGTAGGTATGGGCATGTACATTGCGTCTGTCAGCACTTCCTTAAATAGCTGCATCATCTCCAGAACATATTTGAGATAAGGAGGCATGGACAACACACCCATGCCCATTCCAACACACCTTGTGGCACTCCACTGGCGCATCCCTGACTCAAACACCTATTTGCCCAGGTTCATGTGGCTACCATGCAAGGTCAGAAGACGACACTACCTTTTTCAGAAGGGGGCAAGAGATATGGCATGTGCAGTTGTGCCAGTTTCAAAGCACCTTTTGGACTTTGGATCCAAGGAGCATCACAACTCAATTTCACAAACACCTTCAGCAGTCAGACACCTAATGCAGACTATGGGCTCCTCCACCAGTCTTCCCATTTCTCAACTCTTCTGAATCCAGTGTAAAATGCACCCAAGATTGATTCAGGCTGTTTAAATTATTTTCAGATCTATATTTAAGTAGCAAGACTCTGTACATATGATTACATTTAGAAATCCAGAGCTTGCAGAGAGCTGCAATCAATCACCACTTGCCCTTTTTAGCCAATAGCTGAGCACTGAGAACTGTGAGCCAATCAGAGCTCACTAGTCTGTGAACATCAAATGCCTCACCCCATTCTGCTCAGATCAATGCCTAAACACACAACCTTGATCCCAAATAATGGAAAATAATTTGTTTGCATTTCTCTGTATTTCTGTCCTGCCTTCCAAACTCCCAAAGGTGTTGTAAGTGGCAGTTCTGCATTTGGTCTCCTCATCTATGAATTCTATTGCTCTTGTTGTTGCTGCTACATTAATGATCAAGGAAGAGAATTTTCAAGTAACTTGAAAACTGAATCAATTTGCTCTGTCTGTAATCATACAACATCCTACAATTTTCACACAAATGATACAACAGAGACTTTATTTGTAGCTATTCTCTTCATAATTTAGATTACATTGTCCTGTTAGTTTGAAATGGATTAAAATGGATACCTACTCCTTTGTTGATTTTGTTTTATGTTTACACTTAATTTTTTTTTCTTTTTACTTTACCCTCCTTCAGTCTTCCAAGAGGAAGCACAAGGAGGAGAAAGTGGAGATGGAATCACTGTTCACATCCTGGACATAAAATATTACACTAATATTTTACATTACATAGCAAGGCATGTGAGGATTGAAGCATGTCCTAAACACCTTGTGGCTGGTCTACTGAAATGTGCTGTATATGGGGCTGCCCTTGAAGACCATTCAGAAACTTCAGCTGCCCATGCAACTATAGATACATCAAAATTTGCTAAAGTAACACTGCTACTTTGGGAGCTGCATCGCCTGCTAATTAGCTTCACGGTACCATTCAATACAATATCCTGTGCCAACTAACAACTACAGGGTTGAAAGTCTTTACTTCTGTGTCGTACACTTCCTAATACCAGCTGGGAATCAGATTTTATTTAGATTTTATCAAGGAAAGAAGGAAGGAAGGAAGGAAACGATAAGATTAAATGTATAAATATGGTGCAATTAATCAGAACAAAATAAGTGATACAATAGTGTACACTATTAGAACTAACATTCTTGGATAAAATTTTTATATACAGTATATCTAAAACCGGAAGTGAATATTCCACTTAAACAATTTAACAATATAAACACAAATCATCCTATAAAATTTAAAAAGCTGGGGCATTAATCACAGATAGCCAAGAATAATTATTAAAATTGAGCATGAAATTGAGCAAACTCAGGGAGGCAGTGAAAGATAGGAAGGCCTGGCGCAATATGGTTCATGGGGTCACGAAGAGTCGGACACGACTTAACGACTGAACAACAACAACAAAAATTATTAAAATACAAATAGAAGAGTCATTACTAACATAAGCCTGAGTCCAACTGTTTAGACACATTCACTGCAGGAATCCGGTGAGCAATTAGAGAGCACCTGTTTTTTAAGTTCAGTTGGGAGCAACTGGAAGGAGGAGACAGACAGATTCAGAGCCATAAAATTTGTTTTTTACTGCCCAGGACGTCCACAGAATTCCACAAGCTAAGGGTCCAAACATAGGACAAGGAGCAAGAGTGACAGGAATGCAGGCCTAGAGGTGCTGAGTTGTTTCCAACAGAGGGGCCTGGCCCTGCAGACTGCTTTCATATAGCTCCAATGTTGATGTGAATTGATTGTTGCGTTGCCGCCTTCTCATTTCATGGAGTCATGCAATTTCCTTTGCTCACTGCTTTGTAGCTGATGGGTATTCTTGGGCTAGGTGCCTTGCCAGGATCTGGCCCCTCATGATCTGAATCAGATTTCAACTGCCCACCCTCAGTCTCTTCTGGAATGGCAGCAGGTGTCTGACTGACTGCTAGTTCTGCAGACTCCTAGTCCGTTAGGTCTACCTCTTCAGCCTCTGACTCAGAGGATTCAGACAAGACCATAAGTATTCAAGTTGCTGGTTGTCACCTTTAAAACCCTTCATGGCTCAGGGCCTGGATACCTATGAAAATACCTTCTCCAGACTGAATCTCCTGGCCCAATAGGAACAGCAGAAAAGGATTTGCTGACGGTCCCTTCCTTGAGGGAATGCCAGCTACAGAGGCCCTGGGGATGAGTCTACCTTTCTACAGAATATCTTAGTCCTGGTCCTTCTCCACTCAGCAGGCTTTCAAACTGCTGTAAAGAGTTGGTTCTAGGAATGCATCTGGGGGTGTGGAGATTTAGCTTACTCTAGGGAATGGCACCAACATGGTATGTTGGTTGGTGTTTTATGTTTTAAGAAGTTTTTAACTCTACATTTTGACACTCTGTAAGCTGCTTAGAGTTTAGAAGAATTTAGCAACACAGAAACTGAAGTAAATAAGTAAAGAGCCAGTTTGGTATAGTGGTTAAGGCACCAGGCTAGAAAGCAGAAGACAGTGAGTTCTAGTCCCGCCTTAGGCATGAAAGCTGGCTGGGTGATTTTGGGCCGGGTGACTCTGTCTCAGCCCAACTCACCTCACATGGTTGTTGTTGTGGGGAAAATAGGAGGAGGAAGGAGTATTAGGTAAACTCCTTGCGTATTAGGTTCACCACCTTGAGTTATTTATAAAAATAAGGGGGAGGGGGAAGTTCTAAAATAAATAAATAAATGAAAACTGTTGAATAAGACACTTTAAATAGCATTTTCTTTGTTTTGCTTTCTATGGCAATTATCTTTCTGAGGCAAGTCAGTAGCAATTTGGTCAATGGAAAATTTTCTCCATAATGTTAAATATTTTCATCCCTTTCTCTCTCTTCTCTGATTGTATGAGGAAAAGAGTAGCCTGGAGAAAAATCCCCCATTGAAGCGGTCATTTATGGTACAAAACTAGCTTATTGAATGGCTTCAGAATTATATGAAGTGTTGGGTGCTGCTTTGTTCTGAACACTTTGGAGAAGAAGAAAATGAAAACAGTAAGGGTGGGCCCTGAATTGTCACCTTCCCTGAAATGGCAGGAGAAGCATTGTTTATTCATCCCTCTTTGAATGAAGAATCCTCAGACTGTACAGTAGGGAGATGATAAAAGTATCTGAGCTGATACTGAAATGACTTGAAATTCCATTCAATGTAGGGTGGGGTACAGGGAGTAAAAATTCTATAGCCTGTTAAAGTATGATCTTGCAATCCAGGCCTGACTACTTTCTCCTAAGCTTTTTATGCAGCCTTAGCCCATTCCTTAGTAGAGTGCACACTAGATATGTAGGTCTACCAGACCTGGACTACAAAAGTCTAGACCAGTGTTTCTCAACCTCAGTAACTTTAAGATGTGTGGACTTCAACTCCCAGAATTCCCCAGCCTGCATCTTCTGGGAGTTGAAGTCCACACATACTGGCTGGGGAATTCTGGGAGTTGAAGTCCATGCATATTAAAGTTGCTGAGGTTGAGAAACACTGGTCTAGACCATCTCTGAACAGTAGGAAAGAGTTCTCTGTTTCTTTGCTTCCACCTTGTGGTTGTCTGGATATTTGCAGCACTGATCTGTTATTCCTAAGGTAAGATAGTTGAGAAGGGGATAATCAACTGAAGTAGAGGAAGCTTAAGGAAAAAAATTACTTTTATTTTCTTTTACTCTAGACTGTTCACTTTTTGCTTTAGCCAGCACACTTTCCACCCTGCCCTATTTGTGCCCCTGGCATATTTCAAAAAGCCAACATAGCCATCCTCAACCTAAAGAGGCATGCACATTGTTGTATTTGGAAGGTATTTATTTATTTATTTATTTATTTATTGTATTTATATAGCTGCCTATTTCACATAAAAGTGGGCGGTGTACAACAATTATTAACAATTAACAACATATGTGTGAGTGCAAGCAATATTTCAGAACAATGAGATCACCATGGCCCATCACCATGAAATTTCCACTTCTATTTTAGAATAACCATAATTTAGTGGAATGTTAAACTATAGACATTTAAAACTATGGTAAGTGGGAAAAAGCCTTCTTCATAAACCATGGCTTCAAAAAGCACAGGTTAGTTGAAAACAGAAATCAAGATTCCCAAACCATTTTTGCAGCTCTGTGAGAGGGAGAGGGTAAGAAAAAGGGGAAATGTAAAAACTCGGAGTTTGCTAAGATTGTTATTTAATAATTACAAATTAGCATTTCATGAACAATTTCAATCAGATATTTTTTGCCACACTTATTTATTTGTCCCGCTTTTCCCTATCTTTTGAAATGCAGACCTCAACATGCCACCTAAAGAACAAGTTAAAAATTGGGGCTACGATCTATATAGTAATATCAAATTCATTTTCCCTGTGTAGTTCTGTATTTAGCCAAAACAGTATCTGATACGTCAAATATTCAGTAGAAGCACAAAAATCCAAAACCTATAGTATTAGTGCATTCAGCATTAGAGAAGAAAAATCCAAGTTGAGAGCCCTCCTCCATCCAATGAGTCAAAGTAAGTTGAACAACCACAGACTATTGAGAAGGAAGGAAGGAACAGAAGGGGCAGAGTAGAGGAGAAATGGAACTGAGCAACCTGGAAGATGATAGAGTTGGCTACTGAAATCTGTGAACAAATACACTTCACAGATAAATAATTACATAAATACCCCATTCTAGGAGAAGAGGGAGAAGCAATAGCAACAGTAGAAAATTGCAGTGGGTTGGAAGAGGAGGAGGAGGAGGAGGAAGTGCAGGGGTGAAGGCTGAACTGTCTGCTTCTGAAACTTATCAGGACATTCAGATGTGGCTCATCTTCTTGGAACTAGTGGCTAGCCATGATTAATGGTCAAATTCTGATGTAAAACGTCAGATGTGTGTAAGTGCAAAAACAGAGATATGGTGGTCAACTGACACTGAAGTTATGGCATTAAAGTATGAGTTATTGCAACACTAACAGGCAGATTTTGAAACTCTGTGTTTTCCTTATTGTCAAGTCAAATTTTCTGGGTGCTCAGGAAAAACATGGACAGTATGACTTTGGAAAGCCCAGTACTTTTCCAAGAGTTTCAAACATCAAGATTCAGAAAAGACCACCCCTCCAACACACACACATGCACATTTATGTATGGAAGAGACTTAGGGGTGATTGTTTTGATAAGAGGGTCAGGCTTCTCTTCTTCTATCTTCACTTCATTCATTTGTGCTCAGGACAAAGCAATTTTCCTAGCCTGTGCCTTCTGGATCCGTGGCCATCAGGGAGTTGTAGCCTCAATGTATTTGGAGGGCACCTTCCCATAGCTAAAGAGTGAATTATGTTTGCCAGCATAATGAATGCTGCACTGGATGTGATTTCGTGAGATGAAGCCAAACTGCATGGTGAGTTTATTTGAGAAGCGTGATGCTGTCTGTGTACTGCTTGACCCAGGGAGAAGGGAGTCTTGCTCGCTACTGAACTGTTAACCACACATGAATTAATTAATAGTAAAACACCCCAAACATGACCTGCTTAATCAAACTTACAGTCTGATCAAGTGGGCTCACAGTGTGATTTCTGAAAACAAAAACTCAGCAGAATGTTAGCTAACTAAACAAAATAACTAGCTGGGAGAAGCGAAGATGAAGCACATCTTCCAGGTGAGATTCTCTTCTGCCAGCTGGCTCTAAAATCTGCTAGTAAATCAGAAAGGCATGACAGAAAGGTTGAAAAGAAAAGGTGGAATGAAGAAGAGCGGGATGAGAAAGCAGCAGTGAGTTAAACCATACTCAAATCTCAACCAGATTATGGAGAAACCACAACTGTGTAGGCCAGCCTGAGCACAGCCCTAAATGATCCAGCATCATTAATTCAATGGGGGTTTCATCGAACCATTCAGCCCAAATTTAGCCTAATGTCAGCTAAGCTGGTCCTTAGTCATTTTGGCTACTTAAGATTCATTTGCCTGAATATTATTATGTTCTGGAGACCATAACATTTTACTGATTTTTACTTGTTTTATTATACAAATTTTTATGGCTGCCCATAAAAGACACCAGCTAAAAAATAAACTACAGAATCAGCACCGCGCAACCAACAACAAAAACCAGGTTCCTCTAACATCCTGTCCCTAAAGCCTGAGCAAAGAGCCAGGTTTTTAAGGCAGCAGGATCAGGGGAAGGCTGTTAAAAGTATCACTGATCAAAGTTGCAGGGACAAAACTTTATTCAGCAATTATGATTAATCAGCTGCCACTGTATGAAAGCTTCTGAGATAAAAGTTTTATGATCCAAGAATCAAGGAAAAGCTGTCAGAGTGAAGTAAAATATATTTTTAATTATGTTTTACTTTAAAGCAGGCTGTGTGTAGGGAGGAGCAATTTTTTACTGGAGGAACAACAATGGGAAACAGAGCATATAACTCCCTCCATTGTAGCATCTTCCTGATCTAGGGAAAATACAAGTGAGTTTGTTTTGCCTCTTTTCCTGCAACTTATGCACTGGGAAAGATTTTATTTTGAGGGAAAAAAGCAGAAAAAGGAGAACGATTAAACATTCCTCTCCAGGTTGCCATAGCATTAGGCAAAATGAGGTAATTGCCTTGGGTGACAAATCAATGGTGGGGTGGCAAAGACTGAACTTAACTTGCCTGCTAGAACAGGGTTCCTCAACCTCAGCAACTTTAAGATGGGTGGACTTCAACTCCCAGAATTCCCCAGTGGCTGGGGAATTCTGGGAGTTGAAGTCCACCCATCTTAAAGTTGCTGAGGTTGAGGAACCTTGTGCTGGAAGACAGAAGTGGGTCTACCCAACACTCTATCATGAGCCCCTTAAAGTAGGTGCTGACTCAGCTGCTTTCATTTAATCATGCGCCTCACATCTTACATTTAATTTGGTTTTCAAATGGAAAATTTAGGGACTAATTGCAAACAACAATTCAGAAAATGTTGGACGGTATCTATGGTATGTATACTAGTCATGATAATAAACCAAGGAGGAGAGGATAAGGAAAAAGAAAAACAAAACAAGCCAACAAATCTTTGGGTCAATCTGCTTTCAAATGCCACAACCTTATGTTTTAAGTTTGGACAGTGGTATTTTAATGTGCGTATATGCTAGTAATTCAAAACAAAGAGTGTGGAAAATGTTCTATGGCAAGAAATGTCTGCATCTGTGTAATGACAGAATAATTTAACCAATCAAACAAACAGAGATTGAATGATCATTAAGAGTGCAGAGTGCATAAGCTTATTGAATGAGAATATTTCAAAAAGATATTGAATGCGCTCCAGTCTCAGCATTGTTTACATGACCCAAAGGGCAACTTTTGGTGACTTTGTTGTTAGTTAAAGCCAGGAGATTGCATTCACAGGGAATAAAGAGTTCCTGAATCACTCTGCTCATATTCAGATAGGTGTTATTTCTGGAAAGGATGGAACTCACATTTCCATAGAAAAACACAACAGAACACCCAATTGCAGCCACAGGTCAAGTTCTTTCTCTTCCTGTGGCCCTAACGCCACTACTTTCAAGGCCTTTTCTTTGTCCCCAAAAATTCAGAGAAAGGATTTAATTCCAAATATGCAATGATGCAAACACATCAATTCTCACATGCATAAATAGACCATGAACAAGTCCAGATATTGTGGAGTCCTTGGGGTTCTCTGAGCTTGGTTCTTTTCTTGCAAACGTTTCATTACCCGGCTACGTAACATCTTCAGTGCTAAAAGTCCAGATATTATGTACCAAGTTTCCCAAACCTATAGTTCTTTTTCAAGGCATATCCTGCATCGGGCCTGCACATCTTGTAGAGGAGAAGAGACTACAAAAATCCTCAGGGGCCACAAAAGAATACCTGGCATGCTGATCAGCTGTTCTGTGGCTAGCAGAGCAGTAGTACTGGAGCTGGTGGTAGTGGTGAGACTTCGAGGTGCTCAGCTGTGTGTCTTTCAGGATGGTGGCCACAGATTTATTAATTTTTAAAAAACGCTGGCAGGTCATTTGTGTTTTGTTTATCTCTTGTGAGACTGATTTATCTTCCAAGAGAGAGGAATAGTTGAATTCTCTAGCCCCATGCCTCTACACTATATTGCCAGGACGTAGAGCTATAGAAATCCTTCCTTCCTTCCTTCCTTCCTTCCTTCCTTCCTTCCTTCCTTCCTTCCTTCCTTCCTTCCTCCCTCCCTCCCTCCCTCCCTCCCTCCCTCCCTCCCTCCCTCCCTAGCACCAGAACAGCAGGGCAGATCTCTCACCCATTTGGGTTGGGGGGAGAATCCAAAGTCAAGCATCCTCTGGAAGATAGATGGCAACTACTCAGCCACTACCTTAAAGCAAGAGGTGGGATCAGAATCTGGTTTCTGGCAAAGGTGGTTTCAGACCTCCAGCATTCCACCCTGAGGGTTCAGCTATCGATTACAGGTTGAATTCTAAGCACAAGTCAAGTCACGTCACAGTATCAACATGTCCTCCTATCACAGTGTATTTTATTTTTTTACTTTAAGTTTCCTTTACAAGAGAAAAGAAAGTGGGAAACAGATAACCCTGTATCTGTTAGATGAAGCTTTTTTTTTTTTTTTGGCCATAACTTGTATATAATTATTAGAGAAATGATAATCTCTTCAATAATTCCTAATAACTATTTGGTCAGACTCTTAAGAGTCCCCTGGACTGCTAGAAGGTCAAATCAGTCAATCTTAAAGGAAATCAACCCTGATTGCTCATTGGAAGGATTGATACTGAAGCTCAAGCTCAGATACTTTGGTCACCTAATGCGAAGAGAGGACTCTTTGGAAAAGACCCTGATGCTAGGAAAGATTGAAGGCAAAAGGAGAAGAGGACAACAGAGGATGAGATGGTTAGATAGCATCACTGAAGCAATGAGCATGAAACTGAGCAAACTCAGGGAGGCAGCGAAGGACAGGAAGGCCTGGCGCGATATGGTTCATGGGGTCACAAAGAGTTGGACACGACTTAACAACTAAACAACAACAACAACAAAAGACAGCAGAAGAAAGAAGGCATATATAGCAAAAAATTGAATAGGATCTGATGGAAAATACTGGAATTAAAAGTGACTCAGGATCTGAAAAATCTAAGGACACTGGTATCGCAATAGCATAACATTAACGCGACATAAATAATAACTGAAAAGAAGTTACACAATTTTTACTAAAAAGACCCAACCAATCATCCCAGTCAGACACTGGTCTGTGAATATTTTCTGTGGCAAGTTAAGATGGAGGAGGAGGAGCAGCTGTAATAAAACCACCCACAGGGTGCAAATTTGCAGTTAAACTCTCCATGTTGTGCAATAATTGGAGTTTTAATGTTTACATTTAAAATCAACTCAAACAACAATGCATAACAAAGCCTGAAACATCCCACTGGGATTGCTTATGGGGGTTGGTGGAAATTATTGTGAGCCCAAGGAAAACTTAATAGAGAACACTGGTATTCTAACCATTCAACCTCAGTGCTATGAGTTGAAAAAAACAGCTGGGCAGCACATGTGGATGCAACACAAATCTCTCCCAACTGGAAATGTGGAAACAGATGTTCTACATGCACTTGTGGCTAAATCCATGTGAAACTGCTAATCCGACTCTGATTATTAACTGGAAAACCTCAAATGTTTTGAAGTACTTAAATTCAACTTCTCTGACACTGATGTGCATCCAATGAATTATAAAAGGGAAAAAAAGCTGACTATTTTGCCCATCTTTCTATGCCTTATGGCCAATGCAGGTATTCTTGCAACACTGGGGCTTCTTCCAGACTAAAAGAATGCTTGAGAAATGGCAGAGGGAGAAAAATTATGTACCTTCTCCCTATCAAGATTAGAGATAAGGCATGTACAATTCAGTACACGGTACACCTATTTTTCTTTTCTCTCAAATCATGCATTTCTAAACATGCTTAATATGTATTCCCAAAGGCATGCTGGTAATTTGTAAGCCAAAGAGCATGTTGGAACCCAATGAGAAGACTGAATTGCAATCTATACATGAGTCCAAGGCAAGCATCCCCCACACATCTAGGAAGGTGACAGGTTGGAGAAGGCTCTTCTGGAGGTGCAGCCCAAGCCAGTCCACACTGGAATTCCTAACATATAAATTCCACAAGCCTCACTAATACAGATGTTGCTTTGGTCAACTGTTTCCTTCATCTCTGTATTACAGGACAACTCTTCTATGACAAACTCCACTGTGTTAGCAGGGCAGACTCTCCTACTAAGATTCTAGTCTCATTGAGTCCACACTACCATAGACACAATGCAATCTGAATTACCTTTTAATATTCGTATTACAAATATTTATTCTCTCATCCTTCTTCTTTCAAATGCCTTGAAGGCAGCTGACAATGACAA
Organism: Liasis olivaceus; assembly: GCA_030867105.1. NCBI lineage: Eukaryota > Metazoa > Chordata > Lepidosauria > Squamata > Pythonidae > Liasis > Liasis olivaceus. The sequence continues at coordinate 18,087,615 of CM061351.1, forward strand.
CAGCAAACTATTAAAATAAAACTGAATATGAATTATTAAAACCAAAAAAAATGAGAGAGACTATATTGGGACTTTGCAACCTGTTACAGCTTGTTGGCTGTTGATGTCAGGCATGTACATCAGCAGAAGAGTGTAACAATAGTCCCATGACACAACTCGTCTTCATAATCCTGGGCTTGAAAGGGGAACATTGGTCTTCTTCTTGCTATCTTTTGTCCCCTTGATTACCAAGTGCAGCAAACATCTTACTTGACCAATATCTCACTCTGGAACACTCCTTCCCCCTCCCACTCATGCTATTAATTTGAGGAGGCCTCATATTTTGCCCATTGCTGATCCTCCATTCCCCCTTCAACTCCGTCCCTCCCTTTTTTCCCCCGTTCCTTTGCTCTGACATGCAGAAAACTTGTTTTCAGTGAAAACAGCTTCTTTGGCATGCTAAAGAAATTCTGTTTGTGGTGTAGGAAGCCCCAGTGCCCTTCTGGGTTCACTTGCACTGAAACTAAATCAAACACATTTAAGAAACAAAAACAAGACATTTTGGTTTGGGTTTGTTTTTTTTTTAAAGCCACAAATATCTCATGGTAATTAGCCAACCACGAGAGTAATTCACTTCAAAGTGTGTGTGTGCGCTATCTCCCCAGCACCGGGCTGTATAATTCTACCCTGGCTGGCCAACCAAGTGGTAGGGTTGGGTCATCCTCGCCTGCATTCATTTTGCATCTATTTTTATTTCCTTAGAGGGCTTTTTGTTCCACTAAGGAAAAGTGAAGGCAAAATTCTCCAAACAATGTATGTACGTTTGAACAACTAGCTTAAAATGCTGCCCTTCCCTTTTCCAAAACAGCTGAGAAGGTAAAGCAAGCACAACAAAACTCTGCTTGCCATGCTGACCGCACACAATTGGATGGTCAATATGAATAACCATTACACACATCCAGAATACATTTCAGGTTTCTTTAAAAAGCAACATTTCTGTAATTATATTTCCGAATTGCCAGCCTGCCCATTTATCTAATTTACATTATGTAAATCCTTTCAGCCTACAAGCCATTAGTCGCCTTGGAACAAACACGTCAAAGCTTTTGCTGATTGCATTCTGATTTTCTTTTCTTTTTTGTTTAATGTCTGAATGGTGGGGAGAGATCTCTGGATACAGGCAGCAATTACTGCTGCATCCAAGTGTCCACTGTCAGCTTTTCTGATACAATTGCTTTTAGGCAAAGAGAGAGAGAAAACAAAACAGAGGGTCATTGTCAATCTGGGACAGCTGCAGCAAATTGCCCGGGATGGTGGGCAATTCTGGGGAGTCCACTGTTCTTCTCTCCACTTAGGTGTTTTCATCATACGCAGAGCTGGACCAAGAGAGTCAGAAGGTAAAGAAAGTTGGGGTCTCTTCCCATTCTAAGTACAGAGGCACCCTGGAATACCTGTGGTTGCTATCACTGTCACTATTGCTTTTAAACTTCTAATCAGCCCAACTAATTTATCTTGGGGTCTTACAATTCTACAACCAACACTGTGGTGCTGGACTGGGTTGGGACTGAGTGACCCCATCCTTGACCATGGAGTTCAAGAATCAATTGGGGACCAGTCATTGTTTCTCAGGCCAACCTATCTTAGAGTATCGGGAAGATAAAAATGAGGAGTGACTTCAGGTACGTTGCTCTGAATTCTTACAGAAACAGTGAAGTCTCTCTCAAGTTTGACTCCTGGACACTTCATGAACACACCCATGCAATTTTATTGGTAACAGTGTAGAAATGATTTGCTATTACTTTCCCCCACCCCAGTTGTCTTTTCTACTTCCTAGACTAGCCTATAATCTTGGATATCTTGATGCTCTCCCATCCTAGTACTAGTATTCCTGTAGCTTTCTGGAGATCAGGTAAGGTTTGTCCCATTACAATTCACAATTTAACAGCAATTTTGGGAGGGCCTTTGGGAGTGCATCCAAAGGTGGGTTTTCCTTGTAGCTGCAGCTGCTGTAGCATCCCCACGGTTACCTAATCGCAATTCGGGCACTTGTCAACCGTCTCATAATTTTGACATCGGAGCATCTTGCAGTCACGCGATTGCCATTTGTGACCTTCATTGCCAGCTTCCAACATGCAAAGTCAATGGGGAAGCTGGCAGGAGGTCACAAATAGTGATCATGTGACCACGGGATGTTGTGACCATGTGGGATTCATCTAACAACAGCAACTAGAACTGCCACAACTGCTATCAAAAGTCAGTGCAGTCATGTGACATCGTGCTTTACAACCACGTTGCTTAGCAATGGAGTTGCTGGTCCAAATTACCATCATTAAGCGAGGACTACCTGTATAATATGGGCCCTCTCACCATATAGACAAGATGGTAATAAAAACACCTGAGAGAAAAGAATGTTCTTAATACCTAAAAGACTTCAATACAGGTGCCAGAAATGCCACCCTGGGAACTGCATTTTACATACAGGGACCAAAATCAAAGAAGCCCCACTTTGCAGTTCACAGAAAGCATCCTTCATGGACCAGAGGTGACAAACTAGTTTTAGAGGCTCAGGACAGGCTGTATGACATTCATAGCCCTATCCTCCAACAGCAGAAAAGTGATCGGGGGCTCAAGAAGGAGAGCTCAGAAATATAGGTCTACTGCCTTCCAGCATTTGCCACCAAAGACAGTTGTCTCAGTTTGTCAACAGTAGGATTGGCCATGGTGATAGGCTAAGCTGAAACACTGTGACAGTTTGCAGGTGTCCAATGTGGCACGACTCTCCTTTCAAAAGTAATTTCTCAGCCTTTTGAGCCAAAAGCTCAACAGTGATCCTCAGTCTCTAAGCTTGGTGGACATGACCTCGTCACATGAACAGGTTGATGTACGTAAAGATGAAACCAAGGAATGATACTTTCACCGAACATACTCAAGCCAGGAATCAAGATTTAGTTTCTTCTTGTGCTCTTTCACTGCATGAAGCTAAACAGCTGTATAATAACATGTCTGGAGTCTTCTAAAGAGTGTTAATTATAAAAATGGATACTTTTTGCATGAAAAATATGTGTCTTGCCTTCAGCTAAGGCCTTCCCGTACAGGTATCTCAAGCATTAATTGTCCAAAGGACTCTTGAGGTCAGAGAGTGGGTCTCCCTGCTAATAAAGTTAAAGACTTTGGGATATTTCTCTTTGGTATTCTCCACTCAGGTAAGTTCACACAGTCTAATTTCTTCTTTGCCCAGGCTTTTGGCTGCTGTTTAAAATCTATTTGTTTATATATTTATAAGACTTATATATCTGCTCATTTTATGTACTATAACCCTGGGTGGCTCACAGAACAATAAGAACATAAAAAGTAGAAAAACAACAACAAAAACTTCTGGCACCCTAAAGGCAACACCCACCACCCCACATTCAACTGGACTGGGCTCCAGACTCCCTGTACCCCAATGCTTGTCACCTCTTCAAGGCCTTCTGGAAGGCTAGGAGGATGGGAGCCTCCCATTTGTTCTATACATTGTTTTACCCATAGCTTTTCTGCATGTTTCAGCATCGCTTAAAGAGATACAGATTGCTGTGGGAGCTCATTAGGTGTGGAAGGATCAATTCCTTTAGGGTCAAAAAGTGGAACTCCCCCCAAGAGAAGTACAACTGACCTAATCATTCTGGCTTTTCAAAATGACTTTGAAGAGCCACTTGCTCCAAATTTGCTTTTAGCTGGGCTGTGTTTATTTGGTGTGTGGGCTAAGCCTTGGATTACTGAATGTTCTCTGTGGCTTAATTAATTGCAGGGATTGCTTGGCTGAACTTTTTTTGAGATTTTAGAAGGTACTATTTTAAATTATGGCATTTCACTGAAATGGTGTGCTATAGATTTATGTTTTGTATAAGCCACAGGGAGAGGGCCTTCACCTGATGCAATCCCATAGCCTCACATCCAGACATATTTCCTGGGAATTTTTATCTTTAATGCCCTAAAGATTTGGGGGACATGCCATCTAAAGGAGCATCTGTTCCCACATATGACTATCTAGAGCTTAAGGGCATGTATCAGGTCTTCTAGGGGAAGGCAGCACCCAATGCTTTATATGGGCTTTCACTGGTGCCCCCTTTCAGATGCTTCTGAACTTCAACTCCCAATAACACCAACCTGCATGATCAGTAACAAGGAATGGCAGATGTTCTTCAGCAACAACCAGAGGGCCAAGTGTTCTTCAGGATGCTTTAGATCTTTGCACTGCTTTATTATATGTTATTAGTTTTTAAGGCTATGCAGCACTTCAGGTTTTATTGCGGCACAGCACCTGTGCAAGGTGCTTCAGGGCACAAAGACAGCATCCATCTAAACACCTTAAAGCAGCTGTGCTTTCCTTGGGACCATATCGTTGCCTCTGCAGCTGCTGTACAATCCCAGAAAGAAGGGTGGCTACTAAAGGCATTGTGAAAGGAGCCACATGCATACCCCTATGCTTTCCAAAGCACCTTTTGGAGATGAAATCTAAAACTTTGCACAACTCCATTATTTTTAATATAGTTAAATTGATATAGTGCAGTTTATCATTTAAATCCATTTGTATACCAGAGAGGGAACTACAATGATTGGGTAGCTCAAAAGTGTTATAAATAAATAAAGGCAGCCTAAATTATTTAAATAAAATAAATAAATAAGGAACACATAATGAAAGGCAAAATATATTTCCCTTGCATTTTACTATGAAGAATTATTGTTCTGTAACTCTTTGGCTATTAGTATTATCAAAAAATATCTTGGTTCAATAAGAGTCCCATTCCTGCAACATAACTCTGGGTATGAATGCATGGGGGAAACTGTCAGGTTTAGCCCAAAGAACTCCAAGAGACAAAGAATCTCCCCAGACTGAACCCCATCTCCCAAGCCAGCCAGCCACAACACTGTGAATTCCTCAGGGAGGTGCCAGCCTCATCCTCTTATAGTTCCCACGCTCTTGTGGTGAACTAAGAAAACGCTTATCTCCCTGAGCCTGGCCTTCATAATTCCATTCCATCACAGAAAAAGAGTAAAATGTGGTGGATCCTTCTGTGATCTACATGGATTAATCAAAAGGTGTGAACTATAGAGCTTATGTATATAACTGGAGTCAGATTATCCATAGCCTTGTTGCTCACTACTGTGACAGCCAGAGAGCATATAAACTTTGTATAAAAATACTGACAGAAATGTGCACAAATATGTATTCCAAAATAATTTTGAAACAGAATGGAACTGGGATAAAGTAAAGATTAAAAAAAGGGAAAAGAGATTGATCCATGTTGACTCGCTCTCTGAAACTTAATAACAAGAGACAGCCAAATCTCCCCAGAAAAAGATTGAAAAACAAGGCTCTGCCATAGACGAAGTTTCCATCTACCTCGCTTTTCATGCAGACAGGCATCCGGAACAATATTTGAAATGGGAGTTTGGGATTTACTGTTCAGATGCCAACAAATGACCCATCTTTGTGCCTCGGTTTTTGGTGATTTTTTTTTACAAAACTGAATGTTAACCAAACTTTTGATTTTGTCAGTTTAAGAAGTAGTACATAATTCTACCATCAACATCTCTTTCCCTTTTCAACTTTTTAAGAATTGAAATACCGGTCCCCAACCTTTTTAGCCTGGTGGGCACATATGGAAATCTGATAATATGTTGTGGGTGTTCTTGCAGAATAGCTAGTGAGGGACTCTTCCCCAATTTACAAAGTAGTTGCCATGGGAGGTGTAACCAATTTACTAGTGGCTTCCTCTAGCTTCCCCTCCTTTGTGATGCTTCCTACTAGCTTGCTTATCTTTGTCTTTTTTGTGGACAGGTAGATACCCCTCCAAGCAAAGCACTGCCCCCTATTCAACTATCATTTTTATTTTCTAAGAAAACTGACTGGATGACTGGATCAGAGGCATTCTTGGAAAACAGTTGCTGCTGCTGCTTGATAGTATGACATCTTCCGTTTAAAATTATAAGCATTTTTTAAAATGAAAATCTCAAGTGGGAAGAAACATGGTCACCAATGTATGTATCTATGGCACATTGGCAACTGGCACACTGTTTCCTTTTCATATATCATTGTATTTAAGTTCAGCTACCCTATACTTTAAGGCAGTGTTTCTCAACCTTGGCAAGTTTATGATGTGTGGACTTCAACTCCCAGAATTCCCTAGCCAGCAAACTGGCTGGGGAATTCTGGGAGTTGAAGTCCACACATCATAAACTTGCCAAAGTTGAGAAACACTGCTTTAAGAGTAACAATTCTGATCTTGTAATTAAAAAAATATCTTGATATCTTGTCAAAGTTTCTTAATCGTAGCAAAGTTATGTGGCAGTAGTCTATTCATATTTCAATGACCAGAGTACTATTTTTCCCATAGTTTTTTCAGGTTAAAGAGTTTTTCCAAACTGAAGAGGTGTATCTCTCTAAAATCACAGAGAATGGATTCAAGAGCAATTCCCAAAGGAGTGTGCTTCATAATGTGGAAGTGATACCAGGCAAGACCCACTTCAATGAACCCAACAAACAAAAAGGGGTGGTTTTTTTTGAAGGTTTGCCTCCTGCAGATTTTCATATGCATGATGTTATGAGACGTCCCTACTTATAAGCAAACTCAAAACTATTTAGCTTGTGTCTAAAAAAGACATATCTATGATTGCTACATGCTATAATCCATACATTTGAATGTTAGCATGAGAATATGGTGTTAAAACACATGTAATTTTGCTGATGTTAAGAAGGGTTGGGTTGGGTTGGGTTGGTAAACACTTGGGTGGGAGATTTTCAGGAATGCTGGATTTGATGCTTTGAAATCCAGCTGAGGAGAGGAATGGGGTAGAAAATAAATACATTAGATTATTATATAACAAAAGCTCTTTCTTTTATTAGTACATTTTCCCACCCAACATATCAACTCTGATCAAAGAGTTCCTTCATGAACAAGCTGTTTTTGATTCCCCTTGTTTCTTATTCATTGCCTGAAACAAACTATTAGGGAGCCCATGACCTCCAACCTATAAGTGCCATGATTTTATAAAACACTAACCACAAACCTCCATCCTCCTGGCTAAAGATCTCAGAGGAACCTCTTCCAAAGTATGAGTTATGTAAAATATTAACTTTTTTTTCCTAGCACAACAGAGGCAGCGCATCAAACTTCTGATTTCTTTTTTTAGAAAAAGAAATAAGAGGGAAAGAAATCACATTAGTAACTGATCTTGCAGATCAAAATAAATCCATGCTTGTCTGGCACTCCAATATACTAACTCAGCATTTGGGATAGGGGTGGGTTAGTTGTTCTTGCATATTTGGCTCTGTACTTTGCCAAAGCCAAATCAAGCTATAAAACAGCTTGCAGTTTATTAAAACAAGACACAACCTTTCCACTATGGAATGGCATTATCAAGCATCCTAATTTCAAAAGAGATTTTCTATGATAAAAATATGGAACAGGTTACAGTGAAACAAAAACAAAAGAAAAATGAAAACTTGCACCAAACGTTCTTTGATCCTTTGTGCATGCTTACACCTGCAGCCAAATATTGTAGTTAAAAATAAGATCCTTAAAGCTCATGAGAATAAATATTACATACCCATTTTCCCCCACACTCTCCACTTCACTAAAAGAAAACAAATAGCCCAGGACTTCCTAAGGTTTACCTGTCTTAGACATATACCCTTCAGAAAGACAAATTATTTTGTGTTCTTCAACACTGATAATTAACTAGGGCAATGCATGGAGCCATGGCGATTTGTAAGCCAAGGGGGGGTTAATAAAAGATAGTGCAAGGGTTAGCATGAGGCATGAATCCAGCCACTGTGGTTATAAACTTATAGTTACCACAATGTTTGAAGACAATTATAGACTGAGATAAGCCATTACTTATATCTTTACATCATTTGATTAGAAAATCTCCTTTGAGAAAAGACAACTCAGCTATGAAACTCATGCTTTGTATGACAAAGATCTGAAGTTCACCACCAATAACTCCAGTTAGGAGATAAAAAGGAAAAGAGGATCAGAGAGCAGGTAAAGGCAAGCAAAAAAAGAAGAGGCTGAAATCCTGGAGAGAAACAGTCATCATAAACAATGTTGACTTCCTAGCTGATAGTGGGTGAATATTTTAAGGCTTTGATTGGGAACTTGCACGGCCCACTTGAGACTTCAAAGCCAAACCATGATTTGATGTTTGGGATTCTCTCTCAGGCTTGCCTGTTCTTTCCTCCTCCATTTGTTCCAGTTTTATTCCACAATTATCATGATTACCCAATCATGGTTACCAAAAACCCTAGTTTATTTTTAAATTTTAATGGGAAAACCAAATCCAGTTCTAATCTGGAGGCAAATCAAGGTATTTACTTTGCAATTCCACTCATGTAGAACAAGAAATGATAGTTACTGTACACCAGCCGGACAATTTGACATGCCTGGAAGAAGAAGAAACATAGTAAAGACCCTAAACAGCCAACCTACCCATGGACCCTGAACATGGCTTTGTATGAATATATAATATGATAAAGCTAATTCACCTCCAATGATTTTCCTAATGAGAAATAATCTCACAAGAAAAAACCAATGACCCTTTATCTGAAAATTACAACACAAATGTTTATTTTACCCCAAGCACGTGCATTGAAGGAGACCCTGTACTGATAAGCAGGCCTTAATTTAAAAAATGGGTCCTCTGCTCCTAAATAATTTTCATTGATATATTTGGGGGCTGACCCTAGCAACCAACTATCAAGAAACAACAATTTTGGGGGACATATAGTTAATCTATTTCTCCCACAACTGAATAACTACAGCCTTTCTGTATGCACTTGGTTTTATGGAGTAGGGATTCTATGTTGTGGACTATGATACTCCCAACATAATGTGGGAGAGCTTCCAATCCAATGCCTTAGAACTAGATTATTACATTTTGGAGAGAGAGAAATAATATATTTCACTGTTAAAGAAGGGTCGGTCTGGGAAGATACAGTATTTAAACCCAGAACTTAAACTTAGCTTACAGGGATAAATCTTAGAAAAATAGGTATCTTTTTTTTAGGTGGAGACACAATTATTATCTAAAGAAAACAATTACACCATTACAGGTGAAACTCGAAAAATTAGAATATCGTGCAAATGTTCATTTATGTCAGTATGGCAACTCAAAAGGTGAAACCAATATATGAGATAGACGCATTACATGCAAAGCCAGATATGTCAAGCCTTACTTTGGTATAATTGTGATGATTATGGCGTACAGCTTATGAAAACCCCAAATTCACAATCTCAGAAAATTAGAATAGTGTGAAAAGGTTCAATATTCTAGGCTCAAAGTGTCCCACTCTAATCAGCTAATGAATCCATAACACCTGCAAAGGGTTCCTGAGCCTTTAAATGGTCTCTCAGGCTGGCTCAGTAGGAATCACAAGCATGGGAAAGACTGCTGACCTGACAGTTGTGCAGAAAACCATCACTGACACCCTCCATAAGAAGGGAAAGCCCCAAAAGGTAATTGCAAAAGAAGTTGGATGTTCCCAAAGTGCTGTATCAAAGCACATCAAAAGAAGGTTATGTGGAAGGGAAAAGTCTGGTAGAAAAAGGTGCACAAGCAGCAGGGATGACCGCAGCCTGGAGAGGATTGTCAGGAAAAGGCCATTCAAAAGTGTTGGGGACTTTCACAAGGAGTGGACTGAGGCTGGAGTTAGTGCATCAAGAGCCACCACACACAGACGGATCCCGGACATGGGCTTCAAATGTCATATTCCTCTTGTCAAGCCGCTCCTGAACAACAAACAACGTCAGAAGCGTCTTACCTGGGCTACAGAAAAAAAGAACTGGTCTGTTGCCCAGTGGTCCAAAGTCCTCTTTTCTGATGAGAGCAACTTTTGCATCTCATTTGGGAACCAAGGACCCGGAGTCTGGAGGAAGAATGGAGAGGCACACAATGCACGATGCTTGAAGTCCAGTGTGAAGTTTCCACAGTCTGTGTTGATTTGGGGAGCCATGTCATCTGCTGGTGTTGGTCCACTGTGCTTCATTAAGTCCAGGGTCAACGCAGCCGTCTACCAGGAGATTTTGGAGCACTTCATGCTTCCTTCCGCAGATGAGCTTTATGGGGATGCTGACTTCATTTTCCAGCAGGACTTGGCACCTGCCCACACTGCCAAAAGTACCAAAACCTGGTTCAATGACCATGGGATTACTGTGCTTGATTGGCCAGCAAACTTGCCTGACCTGAGCCCCATAGAGAATCTATGGGGCATTGCCAAGAGAAAGATGAGGGACATGAGACCGAACAATGCAGCGGAGCTGAAGGCCGCTATTGAAGCATCCTGGTCTTCCATAACACCTCAGCAGTGCCACAGGCTGACAGCATCCATGCCACGCCGCATTGCGGCAGTCATTGCTGCAGAAGGGGCCCAAACCAAGTACTGAGTACATATGCATGCTTATACTTTGCAGAGGTCCGATATTGTTCTATTTCCAATCCTTGTGTTATTGATGTCATGTAATATTCTAATTTTCTGAGATTGTGAATTTGGGGTTTTCATAAGCTGTACGCCATAATCATCACAATTATACCAAAGTAAGGCTTGATATATCTCGCTTTGCATGTAATGTGTCTATCTCATATATTGGTTTCACCTTTTGAGTTGCCATACTGACATAAATGAACATTTGCACGATATTCTAATTTTTCGAGTTTCACCTGTATATACAAAGTAATGTTCATTCTGTTGGTTTGTGTATTCAAATACATTTCCTGCACAGAGAAAGGGAATAAAATGCACTCCTTCTTGTATTTGAACACATTTGCAAGTGAAACAGGTTCTACCACATATACTAAAATGTGTACATGCCATCACACTGAACAAATACATAGTGCCAGGACATCAGGCCAACACATACACTGTTGGGCTCATGGAGAACTCCCTCAGATCTTCTGTGTACTTTTCTGAATTTCCCTGAAAACAAGATATAATTCATTAGAGGGGCTTTTTAAGCTTCTGAGAGTCTGTGGGAGAGGCTGATAGGCAACATGTTCTTTGACACTAGGGATGTGGAAAACTCACAGTTCAGGGAACATCATAAAGTTCAATTTTTCTTCTGGAATGTGCTGATCTGGTGATTCAAAGGATGGGCTAGTAATTTCTGGGAATAAGGGTTCCAGAATAGGAAGTACTTCATGGCTTCCAGATATGTTTTATTTCCAGATCACCAGAACAGCGAGATTGCCACATTCCAGCAGACAGACATAACTTTCCACTGTTCTCCAAAAGACTCCATCTATCGAACACTGACTTTTGCACACAACCACTTCATGCCATCTTTCCTCTCTCTGCATCTTGTAACAATGCAGTTTTGTTCCGTTAATGTTTTATGTCTAATGAAAGTCACTGAAAAAAACTCTTGAGATTACATGTTAACTACCTGGATGAAGAGGATCAATTCATCTGATCCTTTCAAGGAGTGAATCTTACTTGGAATAAGTAATATGTTCTGTATGTGTGGAACCCTGGAGAAATCATCTCCTGTAAAAACCAGGTCGACAAATGATCTATGTCACTGCTCTGAGAATTGAACTAGCTTCCTATACAGTGCAATGCCATCACATGGATCTTCACCTCACTGTTACTATTAGAATTGGCTGCTGATATCAGAACAGTTCTACCACCTGCAGTGGTAAAATAGTACCCATAGATGCAATGGCACCCATCAAGCCACTAGATGGCACCCACTGACCTCTAAAATTTAAAAATAAAATTTAAAATGCCCAACATTTCATTAAGAAAGTAAAAATCTATGTACTCCTAGATGAGACCTCGTATTTTGGGGAGTGTCTCTTTCTGTCTTTTAAAATGTTATTTTACTCCATAAAACCTATTAAGGAAAAGCCTAGTTTTAAAGGGCAGCATACCAATGGGAAAAATGAAAAATATAAAGTGAAAAAATAAAGTAAAATAAAATTTCTCCTTGTTTTTCAATTGCTTCTTCATTAAAACGACACCATTGAGGAATCTGTGTGTTATACACTCAAAGATTCACTGCTTCTCCATTTTACTACATTTAAGATCACCGTTTTGTTTCAAACAGCTACTTTTTAGAAAACAGGAATTCTTTTCGACTGAAGTTGCAATTGATTAACAATCTACCCATTATTTATTATTTTCCACTTCAGCTCTCAAACATATGCCATACTTAAGGAGATTTAAGTCCAAAAACAGTACCTGTATCTGAACAACTTCAGAGAATGAGAACAAGAACGTAATATATATTCTGACAGGCGCTAAAGCTGAGAAACAGCATTTCATTTTCTCCTCTAAAAAATTAATGTTTTGCTTTCCCCAAACTTAGATCTATCACATTTCTTAATCTTTATACTTTTTATCTATAAATCCTTTACTCTGCCAATTTTTGCCTCTCTCTCTCTCTCTCTCTCTCACTGCAGCTTCTTACCTTACATCTTCTAATATGCTCCTTTTTTTAGAAGTCTTTGCATCTAAATTACGTTCTTCATGTCTGCTGAAAATCGAACTAATATGCTTCTGTCCTGCTAGCAGAAGAGTTTTAGCCAAAAAAATAACAAAATCTGACAAAGGAGCAGCTTCCTCTGAATGACTGGGAGACTTTTGCTATCGCTGCACAAAAGTTAGAAGGTATTTTTCCCCTCTGTGTTCCGGAAATACGTATAACCAAAACCAATGCTGGACTAACAAGAAATGTTTCTTCCATGTGTTCGGCTTGGCAGACACTGTAAACCATTGCAGAGAAACATGTGATGTTTATAAATACAGTAAGGCCCATGTTGTCATAACCTCTCAATAGCAAAGCACACACCCACACACAAAAGCAGACAACAGAGTGGGAAAGATGAGCTTCAGTTCCTTTAGCCAGTTTATAGCAAGCCGACATGTGTTGATGTCTTCCCCTAAAGCAAGCCAACTTTTATTCGTAGGAGGATATGCAAAGCACATATGGGACCTTTTAAATGCATTCTAGGAAGCCTCAGCCTTACCAGACTTCATTACTCTAACTACTTAAATATCTGCTGTGCCTGCCAAATATGGCTCCAACGTTGCAGTCCTAAAGTCACTGGCATCATAGTTCCCCCATTTGTTGTGGCTGTGGTCCATCCTAGACTATGAAAAACCCTCTGGCTTGATCCAGGACATTTGTCCGGCTGTATCAATTTCTTCCTCCTAACAACAAGAACATTTTCATTTGCTTTCCTGGTCTAATTTACTTCATACCCTTCTTTGGAGGCATCTGGCTGCCTTTTGATCAGCCTGACTCTCGGTAGATGGCATCAACACTAGGATTGTGCAAGGCATCCATGATTCACCTCATGGAGGTACTTCACAACAAGGCAATATGACTCTTCATGAGAGTATTGAAATAAAGTGTCTTGCCTGTGGAATAGAACAGTCTTACTATTTGCTAGAAAAGCATTTATTTATTTATTTATTTATTTATTTATCAATCACTCAATCAATGTAGAGGCTGCCTGTCTCTTAACCACCCTGGGTGGCCTCTACATTGAATGAATGATAAAAAGTAAGAAAAAGATGATAAAATTTGGATTACTGCAATGAGCTCTAAATGGGTTGCCCATGAAGACCACTTGGAAGCTACAACTGGTCCAGAATGCAGTGGTGCACACAGTGTTGGGAAACTGGCTCCCAGTTTCCTTCCAGGTGCAATTCAAGGTGCTGGTTATCACCTTTAAAGCCCCACATAGCATAGGGCCAGGTTATCTGCAGGTCAGCCTCTCCTTGAAGGTATCTGCCCATGCCAACAAAGCAGAGAGTATAGGCATAGCCAGGTCCCTTCCCTTAAACACTGCCTCCTGGTGGGTCCTCAAAACGGTGTCTTTTCCATTGCAGCCTCTGCCCTATGGAACATCCTCCCACCTGAGATCCAACAGGCCCCCACCCTTTTAACCTTTGGGAGATCATTCAAGACCTGTCTCTTCCCCCAGGCGCTGGGACAGGGTGAGGTCATAGTGGGAGAAAAACATGATGGGTTGCATCAGGGGTGTATGGCTGCAATGCCAGTTTTTTCTGTTTTTGGTTTTATTTTTGTTTTAGCTGTATATATTGTTTTTATTGCTGGGTTGTAAGCCGCCCAGAATTTGGTTTTAAGATGGGTGGTTATACAAATGTTTTAAATAAAAGAGAAAGAATTCATAAGCAGCCTGGAGACAGACATAAACAAAAAACCCTTCCAACAGGAGCTCAACCATCAACCTGCCCCAAGGTCTAGGAGAATAGCTAGGTCTTTAATAGCATCCTGATCACCATCAGGGTGAGAGCCCGTATACCATTCCAGAGGGCAGGCACTATGGCATAGAAAGCATGCTATTCCATCCCATCTACTGGGATCCAGGCACTGCTTGATTGAGGGAACTTAAAACGTACCACCTCTGCCCAATCTTATCAGATAGGGAAAACTCACGGGAGATAGGTAGTCTCTCAGATAACCTGGCCCTATGCCAGGAAGGGCTTTCTAGATGATAACCAATACTTTGAATTGTACTTAGAAGCCCCTGGTAAACCAGTGCAGCTCACAGAGTAGTGGAATTATGTGAGCATAATGAGACATGCCCACCCCTCCTAATTATGTGGGAACCAGGTGGGCTACCATAGTCAGGGCATTCAGTTAGCAGTGAATATTCTGAAAAATCCCCCAGTCTTAGGGCTCCCATGGTTGCTGCTTGTCTTCCAGTGATAGTAGGAGCAATGAAAGTGGGGGGAACACTAAGTACTTTTCCTCACTATTTGTTCCATAACTTTAAGTGTGTGAAGGGGCAAATAGCTCTGGAAGGAGAAGGTGGTCCAAATCTGATAAGATGCAAGATCATCTGAAGTACAGCCACCAGCAGGAGCAGCTCAGCTGTCTCCCTCTTACATATACTTTATATGGGGGAAAAAACATTACAGCACAGAGATCTAAGGAAATGCTGTTGGTAAGAACTCATCTGGGTGGCCAACAAGCCTCAAAGATTAGAATGACTGCAAAGGAGCTGCAAATAAATTGCATCTATGGCAACACTCAGAAGGTCTTTTTCAGACCTTTGAGGAATTCCAAAGGCAATTTGATAAGAGCAGTGAAACTTCTCAAGAGGGGCTTTACACTTCCTGAACTGAACTGTATAATGTTGTGGCTTCTTTCTTGAGGTTCACCAGTCCTTTTCACCAAGTAAGTCAGGAGGAGAGAAAAGCGCGAGGTATTCATAAAGCATCTACGGTTACATCCTGCCCACTTCACTGAGATGAACTCAGTTCCTCCTCCTCCTCAAAACATTTGGGTCTACATATTGTGCTAAGTCATGATTTGGAACTACGTGGCCTAGCTCAAATATAATTTTAACACACAATTTATTAGATTTTATTCTTGCCTCTTCTCTAAGAGCTGGAGGCATCTTGTAAGGGGATCTCCTTTCATGCTATTCTCACTATAACACCCCTGTGAGGTAGATGGGGCTGAGAAAGAATGTCTGGCCCGAAAATCATCCAGTAAGTTTCCATGAATAACAGGAATAAATGTTACACAAGTGCTTTTTTAATGGACTGGCTTTGAACAAGAGGAACACTGTATATATGCATGTTAGAACTGCTATATGTGTTTATGCGAGGGATGGTGGTGGATAAGCAGGTTGGATATTAGCCAATCCTTATCAGAAGAGATAAATAGAATTGGAGAATACAGTCAGAGGGTTAGAAGGAACTTTGGTGTCATCTAGTCCAATCTACTGCCCAGTGCATGAATTCCTCAGACTATTTCAGACAAACAGCTTTCCAATCTCTTCTTGAAAACCTCCAGTGACGGAGCACCCCGACTTCAGGAGGCAGGCTGTCCACCACTTAACAGCTTTCCCAATCAGGAAATTCCTCGTTATTTCAAGTTTGGATTTCTCACTGTAGTTCTTCCACCCACTGGTTCTTGTCCTACCTTTGGGTGCTCTGGAGAATAAATTCACACCCTCTTCCCTGTGACATTCCTTCATGTATTAGAAGACTGCTGTCATGTCCCCCTCAGCCTTTTCAGCTTCATTCATGATGTTGATGATGATTAGATTTATAGGCTGCCAAACTCACTTCATCAGTTTTCTTTCTCCCAACCAATAGCCTGACTTAGCTGAAATAGTGGTTCTTAAACTAGGGATAATTTGGGCGTATCCTAGGGGTAATGGAACACTTTATAACTGCTTATTTGTGAATCAAGGATCCAGTTTGGGACTACTGCTGCTGCTAAGATGCTTGTGTAAAATAACAGAGTCTGGGCTTTTTGTGGGATTAATGACACTGAGACTAGGAAAAGGGGTAATTGGGTCAAACAGTTTAAGAACCACTAGTCTAAAGCAAAGGCAAATGATTATATGCTTGATAACTGAAAGACCAGAATTTGGCTATGAAAATCAGGAGGACAAGGCAGTGACATAAGATATCTAGCAGATGCTTCTTTCCATACATACGTGCTAAATATTCACAATTCCAGTAATACATTATGTGAATGCTGGGTTTGTGACAACTTTACACCCAATAATTTAGTTTATCCTGCTAAAAAAGAAGGAAGATGCAAAGCATCCTACAGGAGAAGCAAAATGAATCTGAATTCTTTAAAGAAAATATAACTAGACAGCAAAAACCTTGCATTTTAAAAAATGGAGATGGGGAACATAAGGCTACACAGAAAAGAGAGAGAAAAAACTTTTAAAGACTACCTGCGCTCTCTGAACAAGAGAGAAAACTGGAAAGACGAGAAAAGAGTGCAAAAAGAGAGGAACAATGTATTGAAAGACTTAGATCCAATAGTTGGTATCTCTTTGCATCCAATGTGAGTTTCCCCCCAGATAATCTATTACTGACACCTTCGGGATGCAAATGTGGCTCCTGTTAAAGTAATTATGGCAAGGGTTCTGCAGGGCACCAAACAGTCTTTTCAGCACTTGCTTGCAACGTGTTGTGCTGGAAATCACAGCAATGGAAACCAAATCACCACCTGGCTGGCTGACCTACGATTCAAAGGGAAAAAAGGCAGCCAAACGGGACGGTGCAAAACAAGTCATCCAAGCTGCAAAGTTGAGATGAAGTTTGGCTTCATTCACGGCATATTAACAGGGCCCAGCTAGTGATAATTCCTTTGCTTTTCTTGCCTCCTGCCTTATTTTCTTTGAGCTCCTGTTCATTACTCCTTTTCTGCACCTTGGATAATGTTGCTTTGTGATAAGCCTGTCAAATATACTAAAATCTTTTTACTTAAAAAAAATCAGAAACAAAAATTGGACAGGACAGCAAGTAACCCTCTAGCAGTTTCTCAACCTTGGCAACTTGAAGAACGTGTGGACTTCAATTCCTAGAATTCCCCAGTCAGCATGGCTGGCTGGGGAATTCTGGGAGTTGAAGTCCACACGTTCTTCAAGTTGCCAAGGTTGAGAAACACTGCTTCAGCAAGAGGTGTTTCCCTAGAAGATGTAAGAAGCATTCTTTTGAGTCCAATTCTAAGCATAGAAATAAACTCTTGTTTCTTCCATTCCAACTACCATGGATGCAACCAGATAAATGAAGGTACCTCCTCCCCTAAAAGGCTGCTGCCTTTTCTGGGCAATTTTCCTCCTCTCCGGTTTTCTCAATTTGTTCGCCAAGAACTAAAAATAGAGCGCATGCTTGTAAGGGTGCTTCCTTATCCATTCTCTGCCCTTTCCCACTTCCTTCCTTAGAAACACTTACCCAAAGAACTTGAATGACACACCAGCCGTCTTCCCAACAGCTACCTTAGTTACTCTTCTCCAGTTGTGAAAGCTAGCAACATCCCCATTCAGAACAAGCTGACTGGTCAGGAAATTAATTTTCTTGGCAGAGATGGACATTTTAACATACCACCTACAGCATGACATACCTCCACCGAGCCACTGGAGAACCAGGCAAGAAGTACAGAGGAACCATTCCACAAGAAGCTGAGTTTGTAATACATTTAGAAATGTCCAGCTCCTGCTACATTAATAACTGCAGCAATGCTTTTATAGTCTGGGACTCCCTATGCAAAGCATTGCGGCATGCTCTTGAGAAATTCCAAACAAATGCACAATTCTAAGTCCCTATTTTCACAGGTGTTTTGCACCAACAGTTAACATCCGTTTCAAAATCCTATATGATCTACCAAAAACCAAGCAGCTCCCTTGCTGGCAATACTTTCTTTGGCCTGATGGAATTAATGTATTTTATTCAAAGAGAGTGGGCAGGGGGATTTTGAAGGAGGAAAAAAACCCTGTTTTTAAGGAAATATCTGATCTAAGCAGTAACAGCGGTGATATTTCTCCTGGGCAACCCCCATTTGCACTATTTTAAAGTAGCATTTTGCACCAGCAGTGATTTATTCTTACTTTGGGAATGCCCTGGTGATGAAGGTGGTCATAGATCTCAAACTAAAATTAACTTGATGCTTCCATTCTTTTCTACCAGGCTAAATGCCTGGAAAAAAAAAGTTTAGGAAAAGAACAACTAATTTCAGCAGTATAAAAGATGATTTAATACACATTCTGATACAGAAGCCTGTGAAAATTTGCTGGAGCACCAATAAAAGCCCAGTCACGTGTCCTCTCATATGAACTTAAAATCATGGGAAGTAGAAGAGGAGCTAGGCAGAGAGTGTTATGGCTAAGAAATGGATGCTTCATATTCCCTTAAATGTGGCAAAAGTGAACATTTGCATTTAAGTTTATGATCTGTAGAGGCTACCTACCATCAATGCTAAGAGTTAGAGCTACAGTACAATTCTATGAATGCTTACTCAGTAGTTCAGTTCCATTGGTTTTCCAAAGTTTGAGAGATTCCAATAAAAATCCAAAATGTCACATAGTTCAATTCTAGCTATCATAGCCCCAACATCTCAGCAGGCAGTATGGAAGGATCTAAGATTCAAAGACCTTGACCCTATTCACAGTCTCAGTAAATAAGCATTCCTGCTTTCCACAAACAAGAGGTAGGTGGTATATGGTGTTCAGTCACTCCCACCTGGCTACTTTTACTAGCAGGAGTAACTAAACAAACTTCAGAAATTTATCAGGTCCAATAAGTTTCTTTGGCATGATGTGTGAACCAGGATCTCTCCTTTATCCCTCTTAAATAAGAAATGGTAGCCGAAAAACAAATCAAGGCTTTTAACTTGGGCTTATTAGGAAGGAAAATAGCCAGTGTTCCTGGTTTGAAGATAGTGGCAGTAAACACATTATGGAAGGAGGTGCCAAGTTTGATTTCTACTGGCAATAGGAGCAATCACCAAACAGGAATAATCAAGGTACAACCTGAAATAGCAGGCTTAGGGATACTACTGTATATCTCTTCTACAAAAATCTATGTAACCATTAGGTGGCAATAGAGAAACAGAATACATTAACTTTTTGCTATCACCTAGTGGTTACTCCAAGTTTTGGAATCAGATCCACCAGCCCTAGACATGCTAATATGTGTAATTGCAGCTAGTGACCCAATGCATACATTTTATTAAACTGTGGCTTGGTTCCTCACAATTGTCTTGATTCACACAACATAACAGGCCCAAACCAAACAAAGTATATTATTTGTTAGCAGCTTAGTGAACAATACCATTGGCTCACTGCAGTCAGTTAAGCAGTTAGATCTTTTTACTCTGGCACATGCCCTTTTAGAGTGTGATTCCTTACTAATGAAGCTAGCCATGCATTACTTTTGGCCACTCTAGTTAGCACTGAAAGTATTTTATCAAACAGCTTTATGATCCCGCGTTAAGAGTGAACCTTGATCAGCAGCCCTAAGAGCAGTTACTTCTAGAGTAAGCATAACCAACTGTGTTCATACAAGACACAACTACAAACCATCCAACCATGTGTAACCCAGCATATGGCAGCAACCCAGGATATATGATTACTTTACAATTCAGAATATTATGTGAACCCAGAACATTTGATAGATAAACCATGGTGAACTTGTGTGTTATGTGAACTCAGCCACTCTGAAAAGTGATTAACCCCACAATGGACCACCCTTGATTTGCCAATCATGCTTAACTTGATCAAACATCTGCAGCATTCCATCAGTTTTACAACCATTATTTAACTACTCAAATACCACATTCTTTTTAACACTTTCTCTAATGTGACTTCTGTTAGCACATTTGGCAAAATAATTAAGGGGCAATTTTCACACATTTGTGTCATTTTTATGGCCCTGCAGAAGCAGGCTCTCATATCAAAGAAACAACCAAAGCACACTCTGAATAAATGAAGGTCTAGCACTTACCCTTACATCTCCATTGATCGCTCTAGGCATGTGATTAAAAGCATGGGCAGGATCTTTGTTGTAAACTTTAAGGAAAGATTTGTCTTGGATATTCCTGGAATTAAAAATAAAACACACGTGCACACGTAAGGGAAGAAAGGACTTCATGTCAGCCCATTTACTTTGCTTATCTGAATAATCCAGGTAGTGACATGCCAGCAACCAGCCAATGAAAAAGCCATGCTATGCAAGAGACTCATTTTCAGCTTCATTAAAGATCCTAGATGCAAAGTAAGAACAGTATGAAATCAAACACCTTTCATAAGTAATAGCATTTTTATTGGCTTTTATCGGTCTCTTATCACCAAGGCATCATATTTTCCCCGATTTGAAATAAGGATACATATCAAAATAAAACACCAAAACAATATTTATCTAAGTTCCTTAGGAGTAAAATACTTCAGTCACAGATAACTCAAATTGCTTCAAATGCATAAGGTGAAATCTACTCTTGAACGAACATGTATAGCTTGAAACTGCAAATATCTCTAAGACATGCCCAACATTAAATTGTTTGTTATGTTTTGAAATTAGCCCAAATGATTCTCAAGGTAAATTCCCAGTTAACAAAACCTAACTTCATAAATTAAAAAGTCAAAGGGTTTGCCATTTAGTTTCAAAACCTACCTTAGAGTTTACAGATTAGATGTCTAGAGCAAATCTTGCTGTTTTCTCCTTCTGCAATAAGTGGCTACAAAGAATGTAATTTAAATGCATTTATGTCCTCCTAAAGCTATGATGCCTTTCATTTAACACCAGCCATCCTCAGAGAATTTGTACATTACACTGAATTCCTCTACTCCAGGTGCAGCTATACGTTTAGTGGGCTGATCTTAATCAGCGGGATTATCATTTTGGTGGAGGGGGGAAAAGAGAGACACATGGTGAAGGATTTTTGGACAGGTCTAGTTTCTTTTAAAGTCACAGTGCTGCTGGTAATTGCTTTGAATCTGTAACTAGTTAGAACTTGCATTGCTTCTATCAAATTCAAGCAGTCTGCCAGGAAAAGCCAGAGAACTGAA
This sequence comes from Liasis olivaceus, assembly GCA_030867105.1. NCBI lineage: Eukaryota > Metazoa > Chordata > Lepidosauria > Squamata > Pythonidae > Liasis > Liasis olivaceus. The sequence goes on from CM061351.1 coordinate 18,108,921, forward strand.
AAGATGAAGCAACTTTGGCTGTTAAGAAATGTAGGGTTAATTAGATGTTTAGATATAATGAAGTCAGCATTGAACAGAAACCACAAGAAAAATATATACCCGTGGGCAATGTAAGCTCATTGCAATGCCTTTTCAAAAGAGAATCCACCATTTTTCTGACACTACCTATATTTCCCCTCCTGCTACCCTACACTAGGATCATAATAGCTAGGTTGCATGTGTATGGCAACAAAGCACTATAGAAAATTCTATCTCCTTCCTGCTATCTACTGCTTATCCAGATTTATATAGCCCAAATAGGGAGCCCTAATTCCCAACACATTTGAAAGTTGACCAAGATAAACAAGGCTGTTCTAACATTGTGGATCACTACTTCTCAATCACAACAGAGTAAGGTTGAAACTGAATATGCGACAGAACAGCGAGGCAGCAATATTCCTATTAGTTTCTCTTAAGTGTTAACTTTCTACCAGCAGATTGTCTGCATATCTTAGAAACATAGGAAGTTGTTTCCTGCTGAGTTCAGTGTTGTCAACACTGGCTGGCATTTTTGGCTTGAATCTTGCCAGTCCTGTCTGGGGAGTATATCTGGGTCCCAAGTATTGTGCTAAGGCAGGCACGCAAGCATGTTCACCCACACAAATGACAACATTCAAAATGTGTCCTTCCATCAGATATCTGAAATTGCACATTCACTTCTACATCTCCAGGCTCTATCAGCTCATTTTTCCACACATGTGGATGCCTAAGCAACAGCCATCTGGCAGACTGCATGCTGAGATCCTCGGAGAATGCAGAGCTCAACTGTCTGGGGGACGTTTTTTCAATCCTAGGGCCTAATGTTGAACATATTCCCCAGAGTGTCCTGCCTGGTACTCCCTCTGCTTTTATAAAAATGTTGATTTTTACACATTTCATAGCCTTTTTGAGATTTTATGGCAAGCCACTCTGATAATGTGCAGTATTTGAAAGAAAGATATAAACCACCACCAGCAGTCTTATCATGACAACAAAAATGTCAACAATGAAGTAGAGCCAGAAATGTTTTTTTTGGTGGGGGTGCCTTTGAGTCCCAGTGACCGCCTGAACTAGCCTCTGCAGTTTTCTTGGCAAGATTTTCAGAAGTGGTTTGCCATTGCCTGCTTCCTAGGGTGAGAGAGAGTGACTGGCCAACGGTCATCCAGCTGGCTTCGTGGCTAAGGTGGGACTAGAACTCCCAATCTCCCGCTTTCTAGCCAGGTCCCTTAACCACTACACCAAACTGGCTCTCACAGAAATGTCTACTGATTAATAAAGTGACCTGAGCTGGTGTGTGCATCCTGGGGGTAGAAGGGGTGGCCGAAGGCACCAGTCTGCCTTCTGGCAAACCAGTATTTTATTGCACACAGCTAATTACTGAATACAAAAGCCATCCATGGCAGCCATTTTGTGAGAGCATCCGCAGCATACCTTCAAAGTCTTTGATTTAAACCTAAAATATTTGAATCTCCCCAACTCATGGGATGTATACTTGCTTCCATATTAAACATTTACACACCTAACAGGATAAATATAAAGGATGGATGGATGGATAGATATTCAGTAATACAGAGCTACAGAGCAACAGGAAGCATGTAGTACTTCCCAGACCACTGGAATTATTATGAAATTCAGGATAATTTTAATTTGCTATATTTCTTTTTTAACTGTTAAGCCCTATGGCCATATGAGGCCCTGAGCCAGATTTCAGAAACCTCCTGCATATGATTAATCCAGATTTCTGGGAAGAATGATGGGTTACTTCTACAACAACATGCCAGATACAAAAGAAAGGGAAAAAAAAGAAGTGCTAAAGGCAGAGAGAATGTCTGCAATGATGTACCTCTACCCAATTTTAGCTCTAGACCTACCCACCACTGGAATGTCACCCCAAAAGATTACTCCTGGTAGACTGAGGTCCTTGAGAGAATATTGGAATCTTGCATGATTTAATGGTCTTGAGAATTTCCAACCATTTATAATACCTTTCATTTTCTTTTTTTAAGAAACCTGTGGGGGGGGGGATCATCTGGAGATACTATGAGCATCTTGGCACTTCTGGCACAGCCAATCTTTACAAAGAAAGCTACCTCAAGCCATAGAATGTTACTTACCTTACATCACTTAATTCATAATAGATATTTCTGCTCTCATCCTTGATATATATTGCCACACTGGGAGACTCCAACATTTTCATGGTCAGTTGTTGGGGAAAGGCACTTACAAAGAGGGCACGGATAGTGTCTGTGCTTGTAATCTCATTGGGCATCCTTAGCTGTTTAGTTTCATCTCCATACTGAAGATATAAAACTCCTAGGAGCAAAAGAAACAAGAAATGAAAGTCTTGGTTACCACAAACAAAGCAGAGAACTTAAGCTTCAAACCAGACACATATATATCCTTTCCAATCCCACACTGGGGGAAAAAAACGTAGAATTCTCTGGGTAACTGATTATGTGCTGCCAAGTCATACAGGTACTATAAAGAAATCTTTTGTTCCATAGTCTATGTTTTACAACAGTTTTACTACAAGCTCCCAAGACTATTTGCTGCAAACCCTGCAATTTGATAAAGAAGTTTCCACAGTGTGTAAACCGATTAGTTCAATCTAGGGCCCTCTTCTGTGGGCAACACAATGTTTGGCCAGTGAAAGGTTGCAAGGCATTAAGAGCAGCCTCCAGAGTAGTCCAAAACCATTTGCCCAATTTTTATTTTAAATGTGATGGAAGGGATGGTGTCATTTACATCTCAACCCTGAGCAGCGCAGGCAAAGCTGTCGATGTACTGACCCTGAATCTGGAAGCTGTTCAGGTCTGAATGGGGCAGAATAGACTTTGGCTCAATTCTAACAAGACTGAGAGGCTGTAGCTATTTGGACCCCCAGAGTCAGGGGTGTTACCATCCTTGGTCTTGGATGTGGCTGCACTTCCCAAGTCAAGACTGGTGCGCAACTTGGAGGTCCTTCTGGACTTGCAACTACTGCTCGAAGAGCAGCTGTGGCCAGGAGGGCCTTGGCACAGGTTTATCTTATGCACCAGTTGTGCCCTGTCTTCGATTGAAAGGCCCTTCAGATAGTTACTCATGCCGTGGTCACTTCATGATTGGATTATTGCAATGTGCTATACATGGGACTGCCCTTGAAGACCACCCAGAAGCTACAGCTGGTAAAAAATGCAGTGGCACAAGCAGTAACAGGTGCCTCTTGGTGTGCCCATGTACCATCACTGCTACACAAGCTGCATTGGCTGCCAGTTGGCTTCCAAGTACCATTTAAGGTGCTGGCTATTACCTATAAAACCCTGTATGGCGTAGGCCTGGATATCTGACAGACTGCTTGTCTCCAATCATTTCTGCCTGCCCAGCATGTTCCAGCAAAGTGGGTGTGCTAAACACTGTCATCTTGTGGGACCAAGGAAGGCCTCTCTGTGGTGGCCTCCACCCTCTAAACGGCATCCCCCCAGAGATAAGGATGGCGCCATCTCTCCTAGGATTCCAGAAAGCACTGAAAACTTGGTTTTGGTCATAGGCCTGGGATTGATGTTTATGATTTAAGGCCCCTGTATGGTTGATTTTATAGTTTATTAGATTATTTTAGTCTAGGGAGTCTGATTTAATGTTTTTAGCTGTTTTTATGTTTCTTCTAGTTTTGTATGCTACCCAGAGTTCATTGGAGTTGGGTGGCCAATCAATTTAAATAGATAAATAAATGAATTATATATTTTGTTTTATTTGACAAATAATGGATTTTTAAAAACTGACTGTATAATTTATTTAATGTATCTATCATATTTATATAGTCGTCCATCTCAAAGTGTGGCTCTGGGCAGTGTACAATAAAAAACAAATAATAAAAGCTAACAATTAAAAAAAATTCTACAATTAAAAACACCAATCATGATTTTATAATCATAATTTTATAATCTTTTAACATGTTATAGCACATCCAGAGATGGGTGGACTAAAAATACTAAAATAAGTAATATAATTGATTGTTGTTGTTGTTGTTTAGTCGTTAAGTCGTGTCCGACTCTTCGTGACCCCATGAACCATATTGCGCCAGGCCTTCCTATCTTTCACTGCCTCCCTGAGTTTGCTCAATTTCATGCTCATTGCTTCAGTGATGCTATCTAGCCATCTCATCCTCTGCCATCCTCTTCTCCTTTTGCCTTCCATCTTTCCCAGCATCAGGGTCTTTTCCAAAGAGTCCTCTCTTCGCATTAGGTGACCAAAGTATCTGAGCTTGAGCTTCATTATCAATCCTTCCAATGAGCAATCAGAGTTGATTTCCTTTAAGAATATAATTGATAGCAATGGGAATATAAAAATGACTTCTTTGAAATAAGCAAGATTACAAATTCTGCTTTGTGAAATTTCTACCTGATTTTCTTGAAAGAGGTAGGAAAAAAACACCACAAGCAAACAAAGACACAGAGATTTGAGCCCAATGCCAAGAAAACTCCACCATTCATCTTGGCCTCTATTCTCCTATACAACCTCCTCCAAAATAAAACTAGGGAGATACTAGCATACTTCTTGAATGAATTGGCTCATATAGAATGTTAAGCTATAATGTGGTTTATTTCTGGCTTAGTGTGATCGGTGAACCAACCCATTATAGTGTAGCATTATGTGCAACAGCTTTTTCAACAAACCAGAGTTTCAGAGATGCTGCCCTCAGTTTCATGTTTGTAAATAAATCCAACATATGTCTGTTTCCAATAACTGTACATAAGTAACATGCCTGACCCCCAAGTTCCACTACCAAATGCAAAATCACATATGATATGCAAAATATAAGGTTAGGAAAGCAGTGATCCTTCAGATATTGCTGAACTACAACTCCCAGCAGCCTTCACACTGATGATATTAGCCAGGACTGATGGAAGTTCCAGTCCAACAACTCCTGGACAGCAAGGGTTTCCCCATGTTTGATATATCATCCCTTATGTATTGCAACCAATGAAGCAAAGAGCAGTATGGGAGTGGGGAAAATGTAACATCATGACATAATTTGCAGTAAGGCAAACTAAGAGACTGTCCCTACAGACAAATATCTGCATATCCAAAGATAACACAACATCCTTTACTGAGGATAGAATTCTTTGGAGAGTAGCAGAGTATTTATAATGATTAACACTTCCTGTAATGTAGGATAAATTCCTTCATAGGCAGCAATTATTCTTTCCATCTCAGCATTAACTTTTCCAGGGACAATTTCAGAACTGTTCTTGAGGTTACCTTCATGATCTTTGTGGTACTTCTAACCCAGACTTTAAGCATTACTTTCCATTAGTTGTTCTCACCTAATTATATGTACTCCATACAGTTTAAGACAAGACAAGAAATAGAAATCTGTAATATTTTTGTCTTCACATACTCTTTTAGCAGGATCCACTGTATTTATTTTTTTAAAAAACCTGCAAGTCAACTCAAAATTATTATGGCAACATCATTTTGTGTTTGGAACAAAGATGTGCATAGTTTTACTGTAATATACACTGGGTTTGAAATTAAACACATGTTTAAAGTGAAGTAATCGCCCTATAAAAATGAGTGGGCTGGGGGTAAAAAAAACACACACAATTCCATCTTACCTGTAAAAACCCTACTGCACTCAGTGAATCTTATACCTAAATTTATGTCCATGGAATTACAATTCCAAGTTTTTGACATGGCTCTTAGATCTCTGCATTGCTTACTGAGCCCAAGACAAGTGTGGCATAGAGTTTCCAAGGCACAATATAGGGTAATCTTCCCCAGCATGCTACTTTCCCAGACTTGCTAAGATGTCAACTCATTAAAGTTCTCAGCCAGTAAACTATGCTGGCTGGGAATTTGGGGAGCTGGTGTCCCAGAACATCTAAAGGACACCAGGTTGGGAATACAGACTTAGATGTTCTGGGGGAATACACTGTCTATGCTCCTTGACACAAGCCACCAAAAAGAGCAGGAGACATTTGTAATAGCATCTTGATGCAGGTGGGCTGAGGCACAACTCTAGCCACAAGAGTTTAGAAACCAGGCAATACTTCTCCAAATAATGTGCCAGGTTCGAGACTGGCTTGGATAGAGAGAGAGACTCACTGAACAGGCCTATAAGAGATCCTTATGGTGGAACCCTATTGCTCCTGTTAAAAGTTATGGAGTGCTCAGAAGACATACCAGATGTACGCATCACTTTAATTAAGTCAGGGCATCGGAAGTGCCTTTTTATGCAGGAGCTTCTGGGTTATAAAACAGGGGATGTGGCATAGCTATCAAATAATGCTTTTGCAGATTAACATTACTTGCATGATGTATGTTTACCAAGGAAGCAATACCAAACAGTATTTTAGTTCCATCTATTGCCTTTTTTCAGGTGCATTTTCAAGATATCTGCTTATACACAAAGGAACAGCAGATTAAAGCAAGGGACAAATGTGATTACACAGGTTTATTTGGGACTGTGTGCATTTCATACTTCCCCTGAGGACACATTCTCAAAAAAACACATAAGCATAATCAATGGTGCATAAACCATTTTTTAAAAATCAGTAGCACCAGCCTAGATGCTGATTAAGTTGGAAGAAGAGGTATTTCTGTCCTGCAAAACATTTACCCAAAGATAAGGGATATTTCATTTTAAATCCTATTCATTTACACAAGAAGGCACAGGAGGTATATGAGAAACTAAACAAGAAAAATGTGGTCACCTTTGAGCTATTTAGTTTCCTGGGAGTCTTTTGTTTCAAATCAGTAATTAAAGCTGATTGTTTGGGCCTGTTTTTCTTGAAGACCTGCCAGTATTGGCTTTAAATGTAATTAACTAGGACTTTCATGCATCAAGAAGTCAACAGAAAGGACAGGTGCGACCCAGCGGAAATTGCTTGTACTGAAGCCCCATGGGAGAAAATGAGACCACCGCAGTAGCTATGGGGCAAAGGCATGAATTAATAAGATCAGCCAGAAAGTATATAGAATGGAATGGGGATAACAATGATATCAAATCACTGTTTATGCTCCAAAAGTCCATTTCTGATACTATAGTACAGCCTTCCCCAATCTTGGCACCTTCCATAAATACTTAACTTCAACTCCCCAACTAGCTTAGCATGGACATTGTTGAGAATTATGGACATTCAAGCTGTGTTGCTTGAAACATCAAGAGATTGTTATAGTCTTGCAAAAAAACAGGAATGCTGATCTCCCTCAAGATTTGAGTCATGGTAGTGGGGTCCTGTAGAAGCTATCTGGGTGGTCTGCAGATACCACCTTGCCAGTCCTTGTGCTGGACTCTTGGATATTTTCTCATTGGCAGGAATCATGGCTTCAACGTATTTTGCTGTTCCTAAATGTGAGGCAACTTCCTTCCACCAGAACTTGAGTATTTTCTTGTCCCACATTCTAGCTACCACAAAAAGAGGTAACAGTGGTTATAGCTACTGATAAAAATCACTGGTTGCATAAATGTTGACATGCTATGCTTTTGCCAGCATAGCTTGCAGGGGCTGTTAAATAAAGTGAAGGAATGGTGGCTTGGCAGCATTATAGCTCTTAGATTTTCTGCCAGATGGACCAATTTACACAATCTACGGAACATAATGGTGGAACAGGCTAGCAATTACTTTTATTTCCCTAGTTATGTGTGAATTGAACTGAGAAGATTTTTCTAACTTCAGGAACTGTAGCAGCTCAGGTGGTAAGGTGCTAACAAAATGCTGACTTTTGCACTTCGGGTATATTAGTCCTACTGTAGGGAGCACTGACTAGCTCATGGAGATTTCTCTGCATATACCCAACATTTCAAAGTCAGCAACAGTGAAGACAATTGCAGCCTGACTTCAGATTGCTGGGGATTGGGTGGAATGGAAGTGCCCTAACTCATATTTAGCTTTTCTCATTGATGTCAATGGGTCCTAGTGCAATGAAATTACTCTGGATTCAACCAGTTGCAATTTAAGTTTAAATTTAAACTTAAGTACATATTCTCAAAAAGTGATGAAGTCTGGATCTAGTCCAGTAAGATAGGATACAGAACAAATGGGGTATTAAGTCAACTTTACTATTCTTTGAAAGGTGACTATCTGAGGAAAGTATAAGTAAGCAAGCTCTTAGCAGAAGTAGCTATGAGAAAACAAGTTTCAAAAAAAGAAAGCATTCCTTCCCTGAAGCTGTAAAAACAGCAACAAAAAAAGTGGAACCCAAGTTCTTTTTCTTTTATTTTTAGGTAATTACAATTATACATTTTAGAGAAGTTGCTCACTGCCTACATATTTATAGAGTCAATACAAAGGGCCTTTAGATTCCCAAATGGCTTGGGAACAAAGTATTTAAATGGGGGTCATCTCCCATATCACTGTATCCACATGTTAACCAAGCTTCTCACCCAGTGCCTTTTTCCAAATTACACCTCTGATCTGTCTCAAGAAGAGACTGGTTTTGCTACAAGGCTCCAATTTTGGAATGTTCTTATTGCAAAGTTTCCCTTGAACCACTAGCTGTTTTCTATTTATCTTTTTTTTTAAATCAAGTAAATACCCTTTTAAATGCCTTTTTTGTGTTTCCATTATATAATTACTTTATGAAAAGCAGGCCACATAATGTAGGCATCGCTCCTCTGCAAATACCATACCTTTTTTATCAAACAAATGTACTTACTAATTATTCACTGTATTTCTATCCTACCCATCCTCCAGGATCTCAAGGCTCTATGCATAGTACTCCCTTTTCCAATTTCTCCCACAACAGCAACAAACATATGAAGTGGTGATCTGAGAGTGCTTGGCCCAAAGCTATCCTGCCAGCTTTCATGACTAAGGGTGGATTGCATCTGGCTCTCTGGAGTCCTAATCCAACACAACCACATCACTCTGTCTTTCATATCTTATGAATGGACAAAAGCAGTCCACGTGGAGTGAACACCTGATAGAGAGAATACAGGATGGGTGAAGCACAGCCCTCTGATGGGGCTTTAAGGGAGCTGGAAAGTCTCCCACACCTGGCTCTGTGAGATGGATGAAGTTCCCCCTCTAGGTATGTAATGTTAATAACCCACTTCTTTTCTTTTATCCCATTTATAAGTTTCACACAGTCGAGGGTCACTTCAGAAACCTTTTATTCAATTTATTACTCATCATGCATTTGTGGATGTCATTTCTTTTCCTTGCTTCCAACCTTTTTAATATCATAATCATCTTCAACTCTCGCTTTTAACAACTGGATTTTGTTCTTGCTGATTTTGTGGTCATTTTTCCCCATTTCTAACTTGTTCAAATTGCCTTTTTGGATATACCATACCATAATGCTGACATTTTCCATATAGAAATAATAAAATCAACAATCCTAAATTAGAAAAAACCCAATCTTTAATATCATTATAGAAAAGAAAAGCCAAGTACAACATGCAAAATTTAGGTTAAAAGTCTGCCCTCAAATCTACTTAGACCCAAAAGATTTAGGGCTGTGGTCAATTTGATCCACATGTATTGGTAACCAGATGTGTTAACAGTAAATTTTTTCCCATCTCAAAAAAAATCTGACACCTCATCTGAGTTGCTCTTCAAAGTGAAAAGGAACACCATTCAAAATACATTCAAGACTTTGCATGATAGGCAAAAGTATTGATGAGGGGCAGAAGAGACAGCTGCCACGTGGGCTGAAATCAGCAACATTAACTCAGCTAACAAAGCCAAAGTCCTTGGAACGACATTGGTTTATAATCCAAGCTCATGATCTGCCATTTCTGCTGTTTCTGTGCAATCTCAGCGTGGGCACATCCAGAGTCCTTCAACAGCACAAGCATAAATATTCAATCTTAGATTTTGTATTAATCACTGGATTTTTTTTAATTATTAATTTTTAATCCAAGATGCCCAGAGAAAAAAAATATAGAGAAATACTGGAAAAAAAAAAAAAACTACTAAAGAGTAAGTAGAGACAGATACTGTACAGGTACAAATTTACCATATGGAGTGGAGCTGAACCAGTGGAATTGAATAGCGGCATGAGATAGGAAGAATTAATATTGCTCTCCTGTTGTTCAAAGCAGTCATATAGCACTGAAATAATTGCTGGGGTGGACTGAAGACTGAGGGAATCTCCCTGGTAGAGTCTTTCTAGCCACGGTAAATTGTGGTGGCCTTCAGGGTTATAGAAAAAGAAAAGAAATAGATCCTCCAAACCCACCACCTGCCCATTCAAGTGATAAATGATCAAACAAATACACGTAGTCTGCAGTTTAAGAATGGGTTCCATTCTCAAGGTCTGTACTTAAGCTGAATTTGTACATAAGCTGGAACAGAATTATTGTATAATACTATATAAGTATTATTGTGTAATTAACTCGAACCATTGTGTATTTAACTCAAATTTTGCTATAATAGGCTCTGTTCTTAACTATGGGTCAACTGTAAGCCGGGTGTTCTTAGCCTGGGGACTATCTTTATTGATAAAGTAAAAAATATATATATATTGGCTGAGTCAGCAATGCAGCTAAGTAACTTTCATCCTGGCCTTAGCAGTTTTGTAGCAGGGCAGAAGGTAGTGGTGAGGGCTTTCAATAGCCACATATCTAAGTGTCACTGAAATATGCTAGACAACCAGCTTAACCAGGAAATAAATATTACTTTCTCCCAGAAAAGTATTTTTTAAAAATAAAATAGCATCTAGAAGTTGCCCATAAATTCATATTTTTGGGGGGAAAGTGTAGAAGGAAAAGATACAGAGGCATCACTCTTTTGTCTTTTCGACACATGCAAAATTCAGCAGAGTCTGCAGGCCATGGGCAATCAGCTGGTTGAAGGCTAACAAGATTTGGGGCAATTTTTCCATCTCCTGTGCTCCTTGTGCTAAATAACAACAATAACAATAACAATATTAATAATAATAATTTTAAAAAACCAGTGAGGCCCTACCTTGATGTGGTTGTGGGGCTTGAGTGCTCCAAGGAGGATGAGAGCTATGCCAGAGATTCAACCATATTGGACAGGTCTCATCAGAGGAGCCAGACAAAGAGTGTCTCTCGCATAAACAATATGGTGAGATGTAATTTACAGAAACCTATATTGGATTGGTCATTGCCTGGGTCAACAAGGACCATGCTAGTATTCTAATTCCCGAACACCTGGTGACAAGTGGGGTACAGGACTCAGGACTGTTGGCTGAGCAAAAGCGTCCTGGGTGCAATCACAAAACATCAGGAGCACCACATGAATGCCATTGGCATTGAGAAAATCACCATCAGTCAATTGCAAAAGGCAGCTTTACTTGGAACAGCTAACATACTGTGACAATACCTTTAACACCATCAAACAACATCTGCCTATCCCAGGTCCTTGGGAAGAACCTGATAGGTGGATAAAAATGCCAAATCCAGTCAAAGCATCTGGCTGGTTGTGTACTCAACAACAATAACAATATATTTAATTTATTTACTGCCTGACTCCCAAAGACTCTGAGCGGCTTACAATTGTTAAAACATTTACAAGCAAAGAAAAATAGAAACACACACACAGAAACAGCACAAGACAAAGGAACAACAATGGCAGGAAAATAAACACAGAAGGAAACAGAAGGAAAGAAAGAAGAGCCAGGTCTTTAAGGCCTTTCAAAACAGCAGCAGGGTGGGACCTGTTCAAATCTTGGGGGGAACTTCATTCCAGAGGATGGGTGCTGCCACAGAAAAGGCGCTCTTCCAGGGCCCTGATAGGTGGAATTGTTTAATCAATGTAACCCAGAGCGCAGCAACCCCGCCAGATTGAACTGGTCAGGCAGATATTATGGGAGACAGGCAGTCCCTCAAGTAAGCAGGCCCTATACCATGTAGGGCTTTATAGGTAACAACCAGCACCTTGAATCACACCCAGAAGCAATTTGGCAACCAATGCAGCTTGCGAAGCAGAGGTGTTACATGAGCATACTGAGGCATGCCCATCACTGCCCATGCCACCACATTCTGGACCAGCTGAAGCTTCAGGGTGGTCTTTGAGGGCAGCCCCATGTAGAGCACATTGCAGTAGTCAAGTCATGAGGTGACCAGGGCATGAGTGACTGTCTAAAGGGCCCCCAATCTAGAAAAGTGTGCAACAGATGCATCAGATGAAGCTGGGCAAAAACCTTCCTGGCCACAGCTGCCACCTGCTCATTGAGCAGGAGCTGTGAGCCCAGGAAGACCCCCAGACTGTGCACCATCCTTGAATGGGAAAGTGTAACACCATCCAAAGTCAAAGTTGGAATATCCCCAGATCTGGGTGGTCCAAACAGCCATTCCATCTTGGTAGGATTGAGTCAGGGATAGTTCCTCCCCATCCAAACCTGCACAGCCTCCAGGCACTGGGACAGAACCTTGCAGCCTCACTTGATTATCTGGAGTCAAAAGTTATAATTGGGTATCATCAGCTATACTGATGATACCAAATCCCAAATTGGTCGATTCCCCAAAAAGGGGAAGGTTGGAGACTGGTCAATATTGAAGACCATTGGGTCTAAGGATGGCCTCTTGAGGAGGGGAATATCATTCAGGAAAGCCCTATAACAGGCAAAAATAATCAGAGATGGGTAGTCCAGAAAATCACTGGTCTTATGCCATGAAGGTCTTTATAAATGATAACCAGTATCTTGAATTGTACCCAGAAGCTGACTGGGAACCAGTAAAACTAAAAACATAGTAGTGTTACAATGACGTACCATGGTGTGCATGTAATTACTCATGCCACTGCATTCTGGACTTCTGAATAGTCTTCAAGAGTAGCTTAATTCATTGCAAAAGTCCAAGGCATGAGTAACCATGAGCAAAACCTCTCATTCCAGGAACAAGGGCAACTGGTGCATAAGTTAGATTTGTGCAAAGGCCCTCCTGGCCACATCTGCCATCTGCTCCTTGAGCAGAAGCCAGTGTCCAGGACCCAACAGCAGGAGCCAAGAGTCCCCAAACTATGCATCAGTTCTGTCTGGAGTAGAGTTACCCCATCTACAACTAATGATGGAGAATCTCCAGATGCGGGGTACCCTAAAATCCGCAGCCACCTGGTCTTACTAGGGTTAAGCTGAAGCCTGTTCTTCCCCTATAAAGGCCCCCACAGCCTCCAGTCATAGAGAAAGAACCTTGATAGCATTACTTGATTGGTTAGAGTTAGAGATGTATATCTGAGTGTCATCAGCATGTTGATGATACTTAACCCTATGGCTGCAGATGATTTTACCAGCAGCTTCATGGAGAACTTAAATAAGAGTGGGGACAGACATGAGATCTCTTCTCTCACAACACCAATTGGAACTGGCCCCAGAGGAAGGAGAACCACCAAAACATCATGCCCCACACTCCCAACCCCTAGACTAATCCAGAAGAATACCATGATCTATGGTATCAAAAGCCACTGGGAGATTAATGAGGGCCAGGATGGACACACCATCACCATTCTGATCTCTTCAGAAATCATCAACAAGGGCAATTAGTGCTGTCTCTGTACTACACCCAAGTGTGAAACCAGACTGACAAGGGTCCAGATAATCCATTTCCTCCAGCTTCAGGGTGCTCTGAAGCTGTAACCTAACCATCTTCTCAACAACCTTCTATATATTATCAAGCTGTCAAGGTAGAGGTTTAGAGCAATTGTGGAGGGGCCCATTCAGCAGAGTTGGCAGGAAAGCCCAAAACACACCAGAGTCAAATTAACATATTGGGATGTAAGTCTAATAACAGACATAACCTTTCAAATATGTCAATAATATCCAAAGCTCATAAAACTAAAGTCCGTAAGTTCAGCCAGTGATGAAATCAACATCTTCATAGTTCTACCAGTTTCTGAATATGACACAGGCATTATTTGGAACACCCTGAATCAAAGAATTGCTATCCCACTTGAATTTAATTGCCAGTACTGGCATATTGTCCAAATAAACTCAGAATGCATGATTAACTGAATTCTGCAACTAGAACAAAACCCTTAGGGTAATGTACGTGACACATAGATAGTCGCTGATTCGATTTATTCAGAAGTGTTCTACTTTTCATTGATCAAAACAATCCCAAAGCAGGACTGATTACCATAATTTTATACCTAACCACAAATCCATCAGGCTATGCTAATCAGTTCTTAAATGGCTGCACATCTCTTGCCTGTGATGTGCAGTCCTGGTGTGAGAAGGACAACTACTATGGAATAATTGTATATATTGAAGATGTGAGGCCATATAAGATAGCTAATTCAAAACTTGCATATTGTGCTTTAAGTACCATATCCTTTCAACCTGGAATCCTTCAGATGTATTAGACTCCAGTAATCATAATTCCAGCCAGTCCAACACATTAGAAGGGTTCCAAATCTGGGAAGGCTAATATAATAACTAAAGGTAGTGACGTGGATTAATTACTTCAAAATACAGTATATGGAAGAACAGCTTTTGTTTTTATTCTTGGTCTTCTCTGGCTTTGGAGAAATCAGTTAAGCATTTGGTTTACATTTTTTTTGTATTTTTTTTTAAAAAGTCTCATTATATATCAGATATCAAAGCAGCCTGGATAAAAAAAAAAATGGCCCAGGATTGTTAGCAGAATAAATAAACCACCACATTCACAGTTTATGAGCAACTCTATGATTAATGACCCATTCATCTGACTTTATCCTACTCTGCACACTGGGAGCTGGGATCCTGCTGGACAGAAGCAACGTTATGATAATAACCTTTTGCCTATCTCAGCAATCGGTATTCATTGCCTTATATAGAAAACAGCCTGGCTGTTCTATGGTAGCATTTTGCCTCTTCCTTGAGTAGCTAATTGCAAGCATTAATTGATTCCAAACCAATTAAATTGCAAGATGCTCTGGGAGCAAGGCAAAAAGGATGTCCTGAGCAACTGGCACATATCCCCACAGCATCAACATCACTGAAACTGACAAAGTTCCTGGGCCAACAAGTCTGGCTCAAAAGAAAAAAGGATGTTTCTCTCCTAACTCATGGGGCATGGAACCCAATGACCTGCACCAGAACATCTGACAAGTGTCTCTCCCTTCTCTGGCAATAAATGCATGTCCAAAATAAATTAAACATTTACTTCCCATTCAGCTGCCTGAAGCAGATTTAACCTATATCTAAACAGCATGGACACAGTCTCTCACTGCAGTCTACCCGCAATACTTTTATTGTGCTATTCAGTTCCATTTCAGCTGTGCCTGATGAGGTCTAAATGAGTTAAACTTGTGCTTCATTCCTAACCTTGTAAGAATTATTTGTGGCAACTGTTAGAATCCACAACCCTGGATGTTCAACAGCACACAGAGACATGGAATATAGCATCATGCAACACACAAATGTCAATGAAAGGCCATTTTGGAATCTATGTGTCACTTGGGTATAGATTCAAAATTAAGATAATTTTGACCAAAAAAAAACTTGATTTCAGGCCTATTGGGCACCTATAATTCTTTTCCAAGAGAAGTTGGTTTAGCTATTTGCTAGAGATGTAGTATTCAAAACGTAATATTGGTTCATAATATGTGGCTTTGTGCTATACTGTCTCCCTTCTGGAGAGAACTTATTTCACATAGTAATTCTGGAACATTTATTGATTTGTAGATACTCATAAATATCAATGGTTTGGAAATGTAACAGGAAGAAAAAGAAATGGATACTACACAGTTTTATGAATAAATAAAAAGACATTATTGGAAAGATACCCAATGTTTGAAGAACTTATCTGTCTTTCTATATTTGAATACTATAAACTTTTACCTTTGGGAGCCCTAAACATTTGAACTGCACATGCTATTTTATGTTTAATTTTCCACTGCTTTTTTATTAAGTAAACTGAGTTAGATGTTAATAATGTAATTGCAAAACTTGTCATGGATATACATGTAAGATTCATTTTAATGTATGACAGCAGTAAGTTTGGACTTTCTCTTTTTTATATTTGCACACAAAGTAACAAAAATAATTTAAAGAGGAGTTTAGTTATTTTTATGGAGAGATAACTGGAAAGCTAAGTTCAAAGAACCTGGTTAAAAACAAGGAATTTTAATTTTAAGAGCCAAACCATATCCAGAGCACAGCAAACTACTTCCTGTTCTGGATGATTTACTTCCAGAAAACTAGCAGTGACTCTCAGAATGGCCAAACCAGCATGTTTCCTGGAACATTCTATCCCCAACAAGTTAATTTTCCACACAACTAATCTTTTACATGCAGGAGGTGCCCAGCTGATCTTAGATGAACCTTCTCCCCTAGGGGTGGGGCAATGTCCATCAAGATGATGGCTCCCTCTAGGTGTCTCTCTCTCTCTCTCTCATTCATTATATATCATATATACAAACTGGTACCACAGATCTGTACCCTCAGAGCTACTAACAACACTGTATAGCAGATACCAACACAACCTTAAGCAGATAGTTGTGGATGATGTCTTACCAAGAGATCTTTCTTTTGTTTGATTTGTTGTCCTCACAACTGGAAGACTTGCTCGAGTACGGCTTCCCCTTGCAAAAGGAGACAGGGTCTCTGCTTCTGACATGACTTCCAAGGAGTCAACAGATACCTCTGACAAATATTCAGCTTGATCTCCCAAGCTGGGCTGTGGGCTTTGAGATAGCTTTGGGCTCCTTGTCTGTGAAATAAATAAAAACAGAGAGCAAACTTTTTAGTAGTGTTAAAATCCCTGCCTGAGAGAAGAAGATGAAAATATTTCTTCCTCTCTCTTTAAAGATAAAACACTGGTCAAATTGGTGAATGCTCAAGGTGACTTCCATGTATGCTATTTATAAAGATTGTCCCAGGGTATTCCATTAAGATTTTTATTATAAATGCACAAATGCACAAAACATTTGACAAGTACTTAAGGGTTAGGGTTAGCAGTGTCATAATAACAAGAGAACAGAAGTATGCAGATATGTACAAAATAAAACCTACATGCCATGATTTAAAGAGTTACCCTTCTAAGTTCCTTTAAATCTTTCAGCAACAGATGTGTAAAGAGTATGGCAAGTATTTAGTAGCTCCACTATTAGTTCTTACTCTGATCCAATTCAGTCAGAGGACAAACCAGAACCAGGTTTATTTCTAATTATGAATGCAGCTGATTACACCAGTATTCTCCATTCTACTTCCTCTCACATATTTAAGCCCTAATGTGGAGCCTGAAGCAACCCGAGGAGATCAAGCCAGAAAGGACAACCGAGTCCTATGAGGAAAATGCTTGAAGCAGCTTAGTCTATTTAGCCTACAGTAGAAAAGATTAAACAGAGATACGAGAGGCAGAGAGTGTCTTTACACATTGTAAGAATGGCCACAAGAAGAGGGTAGAACCAAAACTGATGAATGGGAAATTGATGAAAGGGAAGTAGATTTTGGTTGAATCTCAGATGCAACTATGTAATAGTAAGGATTATTCATGAGTAGATCAAATGGCTTCAGGAGGTTGGCGGTTCTGATTCACTTTTGATATTTAACTTTGGACAACCAAAGTTGGACAGCCATCTCCCAGATATGTTATTGTTGCCTCCAGCACTGGAGGTCCTACACTGAATTCAAGGGGTGTGCAGGCACAGAGCATATCTCAAATCCCTTTTAGACCTGTGTTGCTTTTACATTCATCACCAGTGCAAAGGGGTGTGATCATTAGATAAGCGGATGGTTCAACCTGCATTACTTTAGAATCTAGGCTTAGATCTTACACTGTTAAAGTATTACTATGTGGCAGTTGGGGAAACTGAACATGTTCTCTCCATGTATTCCGCTATAATGCCAGTCAGTCCCATCCAACAAAGCCACTGGCTAGGTTAGCATGGCAAATGACATTGCTGCCATTGGAGAATGAATGTCTTTTGGCACGAGCACATTGAGGGATGCACAAATATTTTGAATTCAAACTGTTTCAACTTCAAAGTGCCCTGTTGCAAAACAGCTGCTTCACATTGGATATGGGTTATCTTTAACATTTTGGAGGTGCTTTAAGCTCTGTTTCAAACTGAAAATAGGGTGTTTAAATTTGAAATGTTTTGCATATCATTAAATGCCTCCAATAGTGATTCTGGTTGATGCATATATGTATGTTTTTATTTATTAAATTTATATACCATCTTTATTCAGGACTTCAAAGCCACATACGTATCTCTTCTATTTTTCCCCACAATAATCCTGCAAAGTAAAGTCAGGCTGAGAGAGAAGGACTGGCCCAAAGTCACTCAAGGAGCCTCCATGGTTGAGGCCTAGAACCTGTATCTTTCCCATTCCTAGTCAGCACCTTAACCATTACACTACATGGGATGATGACTACTCACCTTAAAGAAGAATAAATTAGTGGAATATCATTCATAAGCAAATATTATACATAACCAAAGAGAATAAACAAAATTGAAATTTAGTCAATAGACATGATGCTTTTCCCACTTGACTTCAAAGCACACAATTTCGTATTACAAAGCACACCATCTGTATATTCCTAGAGTTATAGTCTCAATCCTTCTGGAACTGATTTAGACATCATCATCATCATCATCCCAAAGTAAACAATGTAAACAAATCATTTCACTACTTCTTGTTTCCTTGTTTTCTCCAGCACTTTGTAATGAAACACCCATGCAGGACCAGAGACAGGATTCCCTAACAATGCATCCCTTCTGATTTGCAGCCCTCCACTGTGCATCATCTGAGACTTGAACTCATTCCCATTCTTAGTTTCCTTTTTCTTGATTCATGTCTATATTTAGAAGATTATGAAACACTGTTCAGACCAAGTTTGGATTTAGAAAAAGAAAGAGAACCATATTGCTGACATATTCCCTTTCCCTTAAAGTTTTGCTTTAATGGAAAGAGGTAAGCTTACTGCAGAAATGGCATAGATCAGATTATACTCCCTCAGTGACCTTGGCTGAATTAGCAACTTTTGCATTTTATTAGATTCTCATTAGGTTGCCAGAGTACTTCAGCCTCCTTCCCGCTGTCTGTTGCCAACCTGTCTGATTCCTCATAACATTCAATAACTTTGAAATACTGAAGAAAGAATCCAAATCTCTGGAGTTTGACACTTCCAAAATTTGCATCAATGTACTAGATACTACCCAGGGTCCATAGTGACATGATTAGGAAGCAGAATACTGAGAAGCGGTTTTTAAAAGGGCATTCTGTATAAAACTAGGGTTCTATGAAAATTTGATGGGGTTCCATAAGAGACCAAGCCAAAAAAAAAAAAAAAGTTCACTCAAACAGGGCCAATTTTTCATCACTAGAGCTTTGCCTCTTCTGGGATTTTATTTTATTTTATTTTTAAACTAGCAGGTTTGAAAATCTAACATCCCCACTCTCACCCCCAATGATGCTGCAGGAATTCTAGCAAACATTTTTCTTCTGACAGCGCAGAGGCATGCTTTGAAATGGCTTTATGACGTTGATTATAAGTAGATTATGCACTGTAAACACTCTATGCTGGGTGGTGCATGTGTGTTAATGCTCAAGAAGTGACAAAAAACTCTCCCCGCCAAAAGAAAGAGAAATCCAAGAGGCAATCAATCTTTCTTCCTTTCTCTCACTTGCAATTCAGAAGACCATGGCTATAAAAGCCTCCATTATTTTGAATGGAGCAATACTCGTCCTTGCAATCTAAACCCTCTTAAACTACTATTTATCCTGTATCTAGAAGAAAGATGATACTGGTATCTGTACCATTTTTTTTCCATACTGGAGGGTTAATAGAAGCAGGAAAAGGAACTGATTTAGATCACAAACAAGATACAGCAAAACCAGCATTGAGCTTTGGGTTGGACTAAATAATCTGAAAGGTGCCTTCCATGATTCTAGGAAAAGATTCAGATATTGCTTCTGTAATGCTGCTACCTGAATCAAAATAAGATTCCTTGTAGTTGCTTTTAAGCTAACAAAAGATTTGTGAGAGCAGATCATGGATCTCCGGAACTGTTGTAAACCTACAATCTGCTTTTTCTCTTAATTAAAATTTAAACTGACAAAAAAATTGATTAATTTCCAGACACGCTTATCTGAATATATTTGTTTGCTTTAAAAGGATGTAAATATTGGAGTTGAAAAATCTGACTGTATACTTACACACACCTACACATCATACATACAAATTTAATTCAACTGTTCTTACCACAAACAGCTGAAAGTCGCATATTTTCTGGCTGTTCTTGTTAACACCTATTTGATACAATTGTGTTTCTGTTTTCAAGCACAATTTAGTGTTCCTTATCAGTTATCTCAGATTCCTGTGCGGATTCCTTTCATTTTCCCAAAGGTTAACAAGCCACAGTGGTTAATGTTACACATTCAAAGGTTAAGCGATTTACAGTCCACTTCTGAGAGAGATTCCAATGCTTTGTATCTGATCTGCAGATATGTAATCTGAGAAACTAGGTGACATGTGATATTACCTGCCCACTGCTCTTGCTTTAAGAAATAACAGCTGCACATGGATGGGAATCTGGGTTAGAACCAATGGTGGTTAGTCAATTTCTCCATGCAAAAAGATTATATTCCTGCTAACCCTTCCCACCTGCTGTTAGGAAACAGCACTTTCAGCATGACTTTACCTCAGAAATAGAAAGGGTTGCCCTAATTCCTCTTTTTGTGGCCAAGATCCCAATCTAGACTATTGGTCCTGAACTGCATTCTGCTAAATTCAAAAGGCGACTACTTCAAAAAAAATCCAACATTTTAAAAATGCAATTTAGTCCTGATCATTATACTCATTGATGTAAACAAGACCAGGAAATCAGAAAGTTTTTAATACCAAATGCACAATGGTCTCAAGACTTTATTTGTTTAAAGTTCTTAATTATATTATGATATTATCTGAGTCATGTTGATTAATCATCAGTTTTTGTATACTGACCTTCATCACTCTGTTAAGTTTTGTGTGTTTATACTGCATTCTTTTCATTGACAGGCATCTGTATTTCAGATGGTCTACTAAAAAAACAAACCCTACACTTTATCATTCCTTGAGGACACATCAAACCACCCAGTGGCTTAGATGGGTGAGGAGCCTATCTTCTGAACACCCTTCTGCAGTAAGGCTCAAGAGGGGATGCAAGAGTGCCTGAACCATGTTGGTGGCCAAGGGTTCACTTCACTTAAAGGCAACAAAAGGGGTGAGTTACACATGTGGGAGAATTGGGTTTGCTGGGAGTTTCTTTCTTTTTTAAAAAATTTTGCCCAGTTGTATCTCTCTTTCAGAATTTGCACTACAATTTGCCTCTGTTTCCCACCTCAAAATGGTGGGATATTGTGCCTGTGATTTTCAGCAATCATGGCTTCGGAGGTCACAAAAAGGAGGGTCACACGTGTGGGCCTTAAGCCATAGGCTGTCCACTCATCTTTAACATGGGAACCCAAGCCTGCTGTTTTATTTGATGAATTAATTATGTCTCTAAAACCCAAAATAGAATTCTCTGCACAGTAAAATCTCTTTTAATAATACTTAGACAGTCTGAATACACTATTTTGGCAGGCCTGGAGTCTGGCTGACAGTGCTTTATTCCTCAAGGCTTGTATTGGTCCATTGCATTCAACAGTCTTCTTCTGTTCCTTTGCTGGTTATACCGGCTGGCCATTCTAGAATTTTAAGTCTCACAAATCCGGAGGCCAGCAGGATGAAGGAAACTGCTATGGGCTGCAATATATTTCTGTTCTACATTCTTAGAGGCCCATGAAGTTTTATTCAACATAAAAGCTACTCTTCAGCACTTTGCTTAACTTTGCTAGCATGGTTATAATACCACAGAGTTTTCCTGAGTTTTGTTTTCCAGCCGGGGTGGCTAATTTTTTCTCCTGTTTTTTTCCTATATGCATATTATACTGACTTCTTTTGTACAAACACACACACACACACAATAAAGGAGAAAAGATACCCCCTTGAGGATTTTCACCTGTTCAAACAGAACTGATTTCAAGCTTGGAGGAAGAAAATTCAAATGTTTGGCTTCTAAGTGATTTACTGCTCATTTTTCTTCCTTGCATATTATTATTTCATTACAGAGAAACGAGAAAACAAGTAATATGGGATATTCATTTAACAGTGGCTGGATGGGAAGGGCATAAGAAAAATCATATTATTCCACAGAAAATATTATACAGGGATTATGCTGGTTAGGCTAGAAAGAAAGGAAGAAATTGTGAAATGAGATACAAAACCTGGGGAAAAAATTCTCCCTCACGTAGATAGAAGATAAGAAAGTTTGCTATCCCCCTGCTTGCTTTTTCATTAACATAGAATCCATCTATGACAGAAAACCCTAGAGTAAGGATGGGTAATCTTTTGATAGCACAGTGGAAAGGATCGTAATGCAAGGGCTGAACTCGCTGAAGGCAGAATTCCTTTAGATTTCTTATGGCTGGAAGACTCCTAGTGAAGATCGTAACAGCCTGAAGTACTGACAATCCACTGAAAGTACTGGTAGTTGAAGGTATCTGCCCAAAGGTATGTACTAGACCAGTGTTTCTCAACCTCGGCAAGTTTAAGATGTGTGGACTTCAACTCCCAGAATTCCCCAGCCAGCATGGCTGGCTGGAAAATTCTGAAAGTTGAAGTCCACACATCTTAAACCTGCCGAGGTTGAAAATCACTGTACTAGACTAAAAATCGGCTTTGTGAGAGCAAGGCCTCAAGAGGAAGACCCTATTAATGGGGAGGGCTTTTTCTAGGTGATCCGTAGTTGAAATTTGCTGTGATATGCACTTTGCCCACTCATATTTCTTAGCAGCCAGAGCTGGAACAACGTCTTTGTAGCATTTGCTGACCTTCTGATTCCCTTGATTTCCTCAAACCCTGGCTCTCAACTCTTGAACTGTCCCTGGGTTTGTTCCTAAATGCTACTTTTGCTCGGCTTCCTCATTCAGCTGAAGTCACTGCATGAATCCTGGTCTAGTTCCAAACATTGTTCTTTAAATGCTGGCAAGTTATCGGGTGTTTGTATTTCTATTCTTGTTCCAAGCTGGATCGCTCAGCTGCTTAAGGAACAAAAAGAAGGGTCATGTACTGCTACTACTTAAGGAAAGTGGTTCTTTTTCAAGACTAAGTCTGCAATCCTATGTGCCTGGAATAATCCTCCTGAACATAGCAGGCCTAACCTGCTGAATCTGAACACATCGTATAGGACTGTGCTCTAATGCCAGCCATCTGTGTTTCTGCCTGTTCAACTTGAATATGTTTCAGTTCAAATACACAATGAAAAAGCATAAACCTCACTAGCAAATCACCCTGGCAGCAGCCACCCTGAATCTTTCTCTTGCTTAAGAATGTTAAAAACCTTCAATCTGAAGATTTTATTACCAAAATATTTTGAATTTTTCCTGAATCACAGTGAATCCTGTCAAATGTATCACATTCAGGATGTGTATATTCTTCAATAATTATTTGCTCAAAAGGCATCTCAGATTGTGACTCCTCTCCAATGCTGTGCTAGTCTTGGCTAGCAGTTCCCAGAGTTCAATTCCTCAATTTTGGATTACATATCCCATCATCTTTGATCACCAGTTATGCTGGTGGGAGATGAAGGAAACTATGCCATCATCATTTACTGGTTCTGCATCGAGTTACACTGCCCTGGGTAGGAACAGGAACACAGGGAGTATTGAAGATTCATTTCTGTCACTAGAGATCCAAAGGTAGGTTGAATTTTCATAGATTGGCATAGCTTAGTCCTTGTTACCTATGCACTGATCATCTCAAGGATGGACTACTGCAAGGATGCAAAAAGTACAGTCTGCTGGCCTGGATGGCCTCTGGAACCTCTGGATTAGGTGGAGCACCATATTTGGACATTCTCTTTGCATTGGAAGATTTTGCTCAGTGGGACATCTTGCTACTCAGAGATGATGCCTGTGTGTTGAAAGCTCTGCACTGTTGACAATGAATCACTAAGCCAAATTCAACATGCTCCTGTGGTTTACAAGGACCTAAACAACAGGACCAGGTTATCTGAAAATTCCCTTCACCAAATGCCTGACTTCTTGTGTTGTGAACTGCTGATACTCATTTAACAGTGATGCAGAAGTTAAAGATGAGTGGCTTCCAGCATAGACTGCTTCCGCCAGCAAAGATGTATTTGTTCTTGAAGGCAGCTTCCCTCTTATGGAACAGCTTGCCCACCTGAGGCAAGAATGCCCCCCTATACCTCATGGCCTTCCTGAAGTAGTACAACTGTAGAGCGGTGTTTCTCAACCTTAGCAGCTTGAAGGTGTGTGGACTTCCACACATCTTCAAGCTACCAAGGTTGAGAAACACTGCTGTACAGCCATACGTGCCTATATGTATAGATATTATTATCATCTTTGCTTATCTTTTGAGGTTACTGTAAACTGCTTTGACATTTTTTTACAAAACAAAATGATTTATAAATGTCTTAATGTAAAAGGCATGTCATCTGGAAACCCAAGGTTTGGAATCCTTGCTGTGAGTAGACCAGCAAGTCCTCTCCTTCCAATATATTAAATCTGAAGGAAAGCATTCTGAAGAATTGAGAATGGCATGAGGCTTCCCCTTTCCCATCACTTTTCACAAGGGCCCCTATTTAGATGAGTTTCCCTCCTTACTTACTGGCTGGGATCTAGAGATCGTGGAGTTCTCGGTGCTCTTTGAGCTTGTTTGTGGTTGCAGACATTGCATTACCCAGCTAGCACACTGATATTACCTAGTTGGGTAATAAAACATCTGCAAGCAAACGACCACGCTCAGAGAGCTTCAAGGACTCCACAATTCAGCCATGAGCTACATATATTCTCTTCTATGGGATCTAAAGATTGATATATAAAATATCCTTGGAGAATCTCTTGATCTTCAGTGATGACTTTTGCCTTCAAGGCCTGATGATAAAAAAGGAGAATCTGAAAAGTCTTTGTGTATTGCATTTTAGATCCCAGCCAATCCCTTCCTCCACTCTGGTTCATAAATTGCCATGATATCTGAGATCAGATAAACTATGATTATTGTTTAATACAGCTCACTTCATTATGGTCTATGGCATGTGCACATGATGGTCACTGCCAACTATTTTTTGTCTCCAAACTAGAATAGAAAATGGCTTGAAGTGGTTTTTCATTCTGAAACAAACATGAATTAGTGATAACCAGAATTTGCTGCAAATCACAGAACAAGAAATGGGGGAGAGAACAAGGATATGGAGAAGAGAACAAGAATGTCAGAGCTTTCAAGAAACTGTGGTTCTCCAGAACTGCTGAGGCAGCAGCTAATGTGACCAATGATGAGTACTGGAATTCCCAGGAAGCTTAAACAAAATTAATGGCAGCCACTAGAACTCTCAGCCATAGAAGGCTTGGCATGACGATCTTGACTGAAGTCAAATAAATAAATAAATAAAACAAATATGCCAACCCAGCCTGAAGCACAGTCACAAAGAGTCCCCTGGAGTAGGCAGCTATATTAAATCATCTTCATCACCACCACCACCACCATCATAAACTGAAGTTATGAAGTTGCTGAATTGCTGATATTCAAAGCGATTTTGGTTGGCTGATGTCTATAGAAAAGATAAGCCATTTTAAAACAAACCAGCCCTTTCTTCCACAAGATAGCACTAGAAAACATCCCAGAACTCTAACATTTGAGTGTTTGATGTATACATGTTAAGCAATTTATCGTATTATGTCAGATCCATTTAAAATACTGTTGTTTCCTATAGATCCAACTAAACAGCATTATATGATGCACTGTGTATACTATACCATAGTTTTAACATCAGCTTTAAGTGGATGCCATACCTCCATTATCACTGAAGCAATTCTTACTATCAGGAGTATCTGACTGTGTTGGGGGATGCAATTTAAACCTATTAAAATAGTTTGCAAAAGTGTGCACTGGAAAAAAAGTTTAACTTTTGTGTACTGATTGAAGGGGGAATACTCTGAAGAAAGTCCTGAAGCTGCAATAAAAGGAAAATCAAGGGAAACCAATGCTAAAATGCATTATTGTGCGAGCCTTTGAGACAAAATGTTCTGCTTCAAGAAACAGATTACACTTCCATCTCTCTTGAGCACAAATATCCAAAGGCATATTTGAAACAATGCAAGAGAAAAAGCACCCTCCATATTTGTGGCATTTTCCATAAAAGCTAATGGATGATATACATAGTTACTCAGATTCATCGCTGCTCTTGAAAAATTTAAACAAATCATGGTGCCACTGAAGATTTTTTAAAAATGTATCTTATAATGCTTTATGAAAAAGACAAAATGCCTGGTAGGGACAGAGGCTGATATAATAGATTTGTAAAGCACATATTTAAATACAAACACTTTAGGCAACTTTCCAGAGTATTACAAAGGCCAATAAGCATAACAAAAGGAAGTGCCCGGAACTCTTGTTTCTCAAATATAAAATATTAAGATCTAGCCCTAGGGATGAATGGAAATTGCATGCTTCTCAGAATGCTCTGAAAGAGACAGGTGTATTTGTACGCATCTTCCGTGCCACTTTTGAAATGAAGGTTCAGATCCTCACAAAGAATGAAATGGCTCCCCCAGCTTAGATGACGCTGTCACTTGGCACACATGATGGGATCCGATCACAGTTTCCTCCACTTGAGCCTTGACGTTTTTTGCAAATAGCAAACTCTGATTCCGAAGTAGCTGGCTTTCACATAGATTTTAGTTATTGACTGAGTAGTATTGGCTAACGCGTCTCTGCATACCTACTGGCCAGGATTGGCACACTGTAAATGACTGCTGGTTCTCTGCAACTAGCCACAGTGGGTACAGAGGTGCCCATTGCATTCTGGTAGCTAGTGAGTCAGCACAACCCACTCCAATCCTATTCCATTTGAAATATGAAATTCGAAGACGTGAGTGATGGAAAGTGCCTGAAACATGGAACATGAAAAAACCACTAAAAAGCAAAGCTGTCCATGCAGAGGTAAAAGAACATGCAGTTCCACCCTGAACGAGGAAAAAAATTACTACTTGTGATGCAAACTGTTAAAATTACTAAATGTGAGGCACACGGTTAAAATAGGGCCAAACTGCAAGCTCATTCCAAGGCAGGGTGCAGAAAAAAAAGAATATCATACTAACTCTCTGAGAGGTTTCAATTTTCATCAAGTACCTTTGAATGTCAAGCTCTGAATGGAGGGAGACCAACATGCACTGTAAAGCCTGTGGATCAGAAACAGGGAAGAAAAGGGATCAGGAAAACAAAGTAATTAAAATAAAGCAAAAATGCAATGTAAGATATGTATGGAGCAGAATAAGACAATAGAAGAGAAACTATCTGAAAAAGGGCCTAAATCCCAGCCCCCCCCCCCCCAGTTAAATTAAGTATTTAAATAGGAGGCAGAGTTCTGTACATTATCGCAATTTTGGAAGTATAGCTGATAGAACATCTCTCCTCCAGGTCCACAGGCTACCCAATTCCTTTCAGTTTTTCTTCTCCAAAATTCCTGTCTTAGCTCTGGACAAAACCAATATATAAATAAAAATTACCTGTTTCTTTTAATCATATAAATCAGGAATATCTGCAGATTGTGGTCGAAAAAGTCAAGATGGTGGCTGCGATGTGGGAATTGAAGCTCCTCCTGTTTTTTATGTGGACATAACCAACTAAAGGACAGGTAGAGCTTCAATCGTACAGCCATGGCTGTCAGTTTGACTTTTTGTACCATACCCTGAAGACACCCCTAATCTAATTGCTCCTATCAAGTTTCTTCCTATCCTACTTCCATCTGATCATTAAAGAGCATGTGCAGGGAGGAAAAAAACAAGAATAAGGTGTTACAAAAAAGAATGATTTCATAATGAAAAGAATGAAAAAGTGTGTTAGTGCTCAATGTCTGCAATATGAGCATCTACAATACACAGTAGGTCCACATTGGCTAAGATCATGTACACATACATGAAGGAGAAGGCAGGTATTCACCAAAAGGCCCTCCACCTTGAGTGATTTCAGCAGGTATTTCTCTTAGGACAAGTTCAATTCATTGCCTTTCTGGAGCCAAATCACTGCCTCTCTGTTGTGGTTTTTTTTTTGTGGATAATAAACGGCACGCAACTATTTCAGCCAAGAAAAATAATATAACTTATCACATCATAGGGAATGAAGCCTAGATGAAAAACAAACTTCAGACAAAGCAAGCAAGTACGGTAGAAGTTATGATCAACTGCAGAGAGGCAAACAGAAAATCTGCAAATAAGCACAGAGGCAACAACTGAACTGCTGAAGGTTTGGGGCACCAAAGTAAAAGGAAATCCTTGAAACACTTGAAGTCAGACTCCTGAGACCCTCCTAACACCTCCCACCCCCACCCCCCATTCACAGTGCACCTTCCCAAAAACAGCCAGCCTTCAATTCCAGTTTGTTGAATCTTCCAGCCAAATATTGGTAGCAAATAAAAATGCTGGGAGGAGAAGGGCCTTTTGCTTCCCACCTATATGGATTTACAGACTGGGAACTGAAGGTCTTTGAACAGGTTTCACATTTCTTCTGATGGCTCAAACTTTGGCACGTTACTTCTCTGTATTACCTTTCCTGCTCCATTGTCAAGAGAGACAGACAGAGAAGGACGGCTGCAGCCGGAAAAATACAAAACCGGTTTGCTTTCACTAAATTCCCCAACTGTTCTTTCTGTGTTTGTCTCCCCAAAATAATTATCCCTCTCCTCTGCGACATTGCAGGGAAAATTATCTCATAGCTTGGAAAATGATTCCTCATAAGCCGATTATGACTTATTGGAAATAAGAAACACGCAGAGATAAGCTGCAACAGAACCAAATTCATTAAAAAAATTAGTAACAAGAATGTTTTGAAAATGAAAGGGGGGGGTAACAAGAATAAAAAAAGCTGTCAAAATTCAGGAGCACTTCTGGCTGTGGCATTTTCCCATTCAATGGCCTGATTAATCAAAAGGTGAAGCAATTCTGTGAGGAAGATCAGAAATGGCAACTGTGAACTTTCTGACATAAGGTGACTGTCAACTCAAATAGCAAAAAGAAATAATCCTCTGGTCACATCTAATTGCTTCCAACCTTCCATAGCTTTATTTTCCCTCTTCTTATCAGACTTTATTGTGACCTCCTCGGCTGGATAAATGTCTTCTTCTCTTCTCCCCTAACACAAAGTTAAAGCATCTAATTAAGCATCTAAGCAAAAAAGTAACTCAAAAAATAACTCAAATTACTTATAAATATAGATATATTCTTGAGGTGTGTTAATGTTATCAGAATAAAGTTCAAGAGCAGTTCTATGATAATTTCAAACTTTTTTCCAGACACACAGGGGAGGGATTTGGGGTCAACTGTTTGATGTTTCCAACTGAGGGAATAATTTCTTGTTTTGAAATAATGGAGCTGGAGAAGTGATAGTTGACCCAGATAGGCAGACCAGTTTTATTCTTCATTTTATTTCTCTCTTTTCAGTCAAGAATATGCATTCCAATTCCACATTTCTATGAATCCATATATACAATGTTCCCAAAGTTTTGGATATGGCCCCAAAGGGCCCATCCCCAAATATGACCTATTGAATATGAAAGCAGGCAAAAATGGTTAAATATGTGGTGAATAGATTCATGGAATTTATTTTTTTAAATATGATTTTTACTGAAACCTTTACAAAAGAAGGTAAAAACTAATGCAAACTAATGTAAAGTAAGGAGGAAAAATGGAAGAAAGCAAAGAGAAAGCAAAAAGTGCAAGAAAAGAAAAAAAAGTTGAAGAAAAATTAAAAAAAAAAGATACAAAGAAGCAGCTTCCGATATTCTTCATAGCAGTTATAAGTACAATTATATTTTAACCTCCCTCTCTAAAGTTACATCATAATACTCTTATTTCTATAATCTATTCTGTCTCATCATTAAAGCACAAATCACAAGTTCATTTTTTTTCATTTTCACAAAAAAATCCGTAAGAGGTTTCCAGTCACCAATAAATGTACATAGTGTCTTTTCTCTACAGGGAGTCCTTGACTTACAACCACAATTTGCTAAGTGATGTGGTCATTAAGTGAGTTGCACCCGATTTTACAACCTTTTTTGCCACAGTCGTTAAGTGTATCTGGTTTCCCCATTGACTTTGCTTGTCAGAAGCCAGCTGGGAAGGTCATAAATGGTGATCACGTGACCCCAGGATGCTGCAACCATTGTAAATACATGCTGGTTGCCAAGTGCCCACATTTTGATCATGTGATTGCAGGGACGCTGCAACAGTTGTAAGTGCAAGGGCCAGTTGTAAGTCACTTTTTTCATAAACTTCAAACAGTCGTTAAACAAATGGTCGTAAGTTGAGGACTACCTGTAATCAAAAGTTAATTTATCCATCTCAGCAAGATCTGTCAATTTCACCAACCAATTTCACCACAGTGGGTAGTGTCAAATATTCATGGAATTTAACATAAGTTAAATTACCATTACATAAATCAGAGTTTCTCTCCTAATTCAACCTTGTTCTTCATCTTGGCCCTGGCCCTTTTTGAAGTGTGGCCCTTGGGAGATTACTCAAAGACCCTCTGCCTAAAAAAGACTGTGCATCTCTAGTTCTTCATGTGATTCTACTTTCCCTTCAAGTGATAGATTGATCAGGGTTTAGGTGAAGTCACTGTAGAAAGTGTCCTATATAGACTCTTTTTGCATGAGATGATACACACTCTTTGTGCTGCATGTGAAAATGATTGTAGGATCACCCATGGAAGAGATATCCAATAGATTTTCTTTCCAATCTAAACCTTAGACCTGAGTTACATACTTATTCCAGCAAAGACCATTTAATGCTCACATGTGAAAATGCTCTTAATAGATATTCCAATGCACAAAATGAAATTAAACATGTTAATTCAACAAACCAGATGTGAACACAGGTGGAAGTTCAGGGGATATGTTATATACAAATGTGCATTTTAAAAAACAATGCTATCCCTCCATCCCTTTTGCTTGCTCCATCTCTCTCTCTTATTACTCTAAAACCAAGTTTCCTCAGATGCTATTTTAGAATCAAAGTTGACAGCATGCTGCACAATAGATAGCATAGCAAAACCTCTTCTGGAGCCCATGAGGATGGGGGAGCATAGCTATTTTGTACCAAATCATTCAAATGACAAGGTTTATATATCTACCTTATTATTAAAGAGGCTTTCATGGCATTCCTCTCCTCTTGCAAGAAGTACCTGTCATCCGCTCATCAACTCCCTCAGTGACATTAGTTAACAAATGGTTTTGTATACTACACACATACACTAGTATATACTTGCCTAGAGGATACAGGAGACAGACAGGAATTTGTTCATACATTCTAGCTGTCTCTAGGACATTGGTGAAACAAAATTAAATGAAGTTTGATATTTGCAAAAATAACACCCTTGGCTGCACACTAACTGGCTGACCGTTTTGGATGAGATCTAGACTACGTTAGGCTTATGTACAGAACAACCCTATCAGAAGTAAACTCCATTATGTTTCCAGGGAGTTCCTTCCAAATAAATGTGTACAGGATTGCAACCCACCATTCTCATGGACTTCAATGGATCAGTTCACCTATCCTATGAAGCTATGGTTCTTTTAACTCTAATCATTGAACAAGCCATAGTTGCCTGATTCACATACAATGCTGAAATATAAACCATGGTTTTAAAACTATAATGGGTGGATTCACTCATCCTGCTAAGCCAAAAACAAACAAGTCACATTATGGATCAAGACTAGTATAAATTAAATTCAGATTTAAATTAAGCTATGATCAACTCAGTTACAGACAATTTAGCCTGTGCCTCATATTGACATAGTTAGGAATACAGATTCAGAAAACTGGGAAACGCAAACAAAAACCTTCCCAGTCCTGGGAAGTTTACAAGAAATATTCACTCATATGTAACTCATTTAAGGAAAATATGAACAGGCAACAACAGCTTCAAAAGTGGGAAAAGTGATTTGAGGAGCTTCCTACATCGCTGTTCAGCAGCCAAACCTGGGTTTAAAACTGAAAGAAGCTGCAGTGTATAAAATTGTTTTCAATTTATAAAGTTCCTAGGATTTCTGCCTGTTGATAATTTGCTTTAACTATGGGCTATTTGGGAAGTTAAGCTATTTATTTATTTATCAGATTTGAATTGATTCTGGGCGGTTTATCAGCTAAAATAAAATTCATTAAAATACAATATAAAACAGAACTAATAATAAATAAATAGCTTCCAAGCAAGATGGAAAGTTGGGGAATAATTCAAGTGCAACTGCATTGCACTGAAAAGTATTGCATGTAGATAGATCTTTTTTTTTAGTTCTTGTATTTTTGATACTCTATCTCCTTTTTTCTCTTCAGGGTGGTAATAATCTAGAACAGTGTTTCTCAACCTTGGCAGCTTTAAGATGTGTGGACTTCAACTCCCAGAATTCCCCTGGGAGTTGAAGTCCGCACATCTTAAAGCTGCCAAGGTTGAGAAACACTGATCTAGAAACTCTGCATTTGTTAGTACAGGGCACGTTCAAACAAGGATTTTGCTTCAGAACCAGCTAAGGAGATGCGTGAACCAACACCTCCAGCTGTATCTACATTAGGCCTGGATGAAGCCTGAAGAAAAAGCTCAGAGAATTTTAGATCTTGATTTACAAAGAGAGAACCAACATTTCTCATCTCTACTATAATGAGCTTACACACTCCCCTTTTGCCTGTATCAATTATTAGTCCCATCTCATTGGCATGCCTGGATGCTCTCCTCTCAACTGCACTGTTGGGTAGGTACCGTGATATTCCTTACGTTCAGGCGTTTGCTCAGACTTTGAAATTGAGAGAGTAACACACATGCTTCTGAAATGTCCTATCTACCACTTTTGGAGGGCAGAGTTAATCTCCCCTGTAATTATAAACTATTCAGCCTGCTCTCATTTGGCAATCGTGCACTACCTACTAAACAACCAAGATCAGGAAGTCTGTAGAATTGTGGCTAAATTTTGTAATGTCACTATGCCAATTAGAAGTTTCTGAATCTGATTGCTTCCCCAGGTGTATCTAGTGCAGACATGAATAGGCTTTTATTGAATACCGTGTAATGTATTTTTTAACTTTTGTGTGTTTGGTCTACGGCTGTATATTTTGAGAAATTTAATAAACTAAATGCCAGCTAGTTTTTAAGTACAAAGTTCGGTCCCACCACTCCCAGATCTGCTGCAGTTTATTTGAACTGGAGCAAAGCAGTGTTTTCCAAGTAATAATGTGGCTCTGTGGAATTTGTGGGCACGGCTTGCTTTCTGGCTGGAGTCTCCCAGACCCCCTCCCCTCTGTTAATATGCTATCTTCAGAGGCTTTTAAATGGAATGAAGGAATGATGGAAAAACAGCTTAGATGCTTGCAAAGGACTTCCCTTTGTACAGCTTCCTGTCAGGCTAGCATGGAATGTGGGGTTGCTAGCAAAGTATTTTATTTCCTTTTTTCATGCTGTGAGAGGGGCAGTGCCCTGACTGATCAATTTTTTTGCATTATCCCCTTTGTCAGCTGGAAGAATCCCTGCACATTCTCAGGATTTCAAGGCTGGCAGAAATGGAGATGGTTCATGGCAGAAAAACGGTGGTGGTGAAGTGTCCGCAAACCTCAGGGTCTGAGAAACCCTCGCGCCAGTTATTGTCACAGAGATACAATTCTGCAATAGTTTCAAGTTAGCATGGAGTTCAACCTCCCAGGATTGTAGGAATCTCTCACCATATGCCACAATGATAAGCCATAATCAGAACATATCTTATTTCTGGTGTAGTTTATAATGAAAAGCACTAGCTGTTCATTAAGGCCTCCCCACTTTTATTGCAAACAAGTTTGCATTGTTATAACACTGTTCTATATTCCTCCTTCTCCTCTGTCTTAACCATTATTTGATTCACAAGCTCACTTACTGCTATTTAATCATATTAATTTAGTTATACATGTGTCTTTGTGATGACAATGTGATGTCACAAATATACATATATCACATAATCAAGGAAGGGGGTAAAGAAAAGCAGAAACCAGAAGAATCAAAGGGCACCAAAGAACATTAAAATAAGATACGTAACTGACAAAATGGAGGTTTTAAAATGATTTGTAATGCAAATATAAGAATATTCCAGAATATCATCTTGAAATGTTAACTATTGTTATCATATCTGGGCTTCAATACTCCGGGCAACCACAAGATGGCAGCAAGGAGGTACAGAAAACTATCTCTTTGCTGCCATCTAATGGTTGCCTGGACATCTGCAGCCCAGACATGAAATGATATGATATGATATGGCAGATATTATATTTAAGGTAAGCCTGTAAACATTTCTGGTGTCCATACTTTACAGGTTACGATAAATGCCCACTCTCTTTTTTCCCCAAAACAATTGTTTTGTTTATTAATTGGGTAAAGACAACAGAAAAAACAAAGCAAACAAAAAAGGGAAAGGAATACAGTACATACATATAAATACATGCATAGCAATCCCTACCTCATCTATGTTGCTATTTATCTTTTTGTTGTTGTTGCTGTTACTATTATTTACTATTATACTACCTCATCTATGTTGCTATTTATCTTTTTGTTGTTGTTGCTGTTACTATTATTTCTGCTGTTGCCCTAACTTTGCACTAAGGTGAAGGTTGAAGTGAAAATTCAAAAGATGAGATTTAATATAGTGATTAAAATAATTTTAAGAAACAGAAAAAAAAAATGTGGGTACAGGTAGCCCTCGCTTATTGACCGCTCATTCAGCGACAGTTCCAAGTTACAACAATGCTGAACAAGGAGACTTATGACCGATCTTTGAAGTTGCAGCCATTGCAGTATACCCATGGTCACATGATCACGATTCAGGCACTTGGCAACTGGTGGTCATGTGATTTCCATTTGCAACCTACACAGCTGTCTTCCGACAAGCGAAGTCAACGGGGAAGCCAGCAGGAAGTCACAAGTCATGGTCATGTGACACCACGCTTAATGGCCCATGGTGATTTGCTTAACACCACAGCCAGAACTGATGAACTGCCATCATAAGTCAGGAGTGGTCATATGATTTCTCACTTTACAACCGCATCGCTTAGTGATGTAGTTGCCGGTCCCAATTGTAGGCAGTAAGTAAGGACTACCTGTATAGGAAAAAGCATTCAAGTGTGCCCTCTCTCATACTTTTTTCCCCTCTTTTCCCCCCCCAACTATTAAATATTGTTATACAATACTAAATATTTTATACTATAATCTGTGATTACTGCCTACTTCTATTTAAATCATTTAAATTATTTTTAAATGTTGTGAACTGCTTAGAGTCACTTAGATGAGATGGATGGCCATACAAATCAAAATAATAAAAGTAATAATAATAATTCAGTTTCTCTTTTTCTTCTAAGCTTGCCTTGCTGTGTGATATACTGCATATAGGAGAGCCATTCCTGCTTGAATTTGATTGAATCCATTATGAATATATACAGCCAACTTTTCCATTGCCACATATTCTCCAATATTGGTCTTCCAATCTTGTATTGTCAGCAAGATTTCCCTTTTCCAATGTTGTGCCAGATTGATTCTCATCCCTGTCAGCATAAATCTTAAGAAATTGTGACATTTTTCATTTGCGCTCTCTGGGGTCATGCCTAATAAAAATATTTATGGTTTCAATTCAAATTTTATTTTCAGAATTTTGGGGGATGTTTTGGTGTATTTCTTTCCAATAGTTTAGCACATATGGTAAAATGTTCCTTCTTGATAAATGCCTACTCTCATAAACCTACTTTTCTACTTGATATCTTCCACACAGACTTCAACACCCAGAATTCCCAGTCAGTTTAGCTTTTTGACTAGGAATTATGGGAGTGGAATCCAATACATCTAAAAGGCACCAGGAGTCCTCTCTTGGAGTTCTCTCTTGGAGTCACACAATAAGGAGAAAGTTCACCTCTCCACAAAAAGATGAAACAATGACAAAAGTTTACTGCAGGAAAGTTATAATGGAGATAACATCATTCAAAATGTCACCAACAACATGCAACAGTAGGGTTACCATATTTGAACTTTCTAAAAAGAGAACATTCTGAAGTGGTGGTTGTTTATCTGATGCACTGTAAAAAACTTCTCAGATGGCTCAAGGAAGTTAACAGGGAGTGGGAGGAGGGTGTTAGCGGGAATGGGAGGAGAGTGTTGAAGTCAACCATACATTTTATTCCAAGAACAACAGCCTGCCAATATAAGTTGGGCTTAGAGAGTAAGCAAGACTTATCTATGGACCCTCAATAAATTCAGTGGTCAAATGAGTGACTCCAGTAAAAACTGAAACATGCTCATACCTATACATAAACTCAAAACCACTCACAATATACAGAAACAGCCATATGCTCTCACACATTCATGTCCTCACTGCATTCATCCTAAATCCTGCACAGTTCATTGACAATCACCTGTAGTAATAGTAGTAGTAGAAATGGTAATCATAATAGGCAGAGGAAAGCTGGATCCTACCTGGGAGTATGAGGAACCTTGTGGGAGAGCAAATGGCAAGCCACAAAGGTAACAAGGTTGGAGAGGAGGCCAATGGCTAGGGAGGGAAGGAAAAAAACACAGAAAAGGGCAGGAACAGGAGAATGGAAAGAACAAGGAGGAAAAGTGGAGGTGATGGACAAGCATGGAAAGAGGAGGAAGTAAGTTGGGAACAAGCTGCTCAGAGCAACTCCCACTTCTAAAAATTAAAGCAGAATCCTGAATATTTTAGCTCTTTTTAGTTTCTCAGTTGGATGGCCTTTCTAAGTGTGAAAAACAGAATCACCCAGGAAAGCCAGACATATAGTAACTCTATATGTAATATGGTCTTTTTCTCCTAACTGAACAGTGCAGTTCTGTACACATCTACACAGAACTAAGTTTCACTGCTTTCAACAGAACTTATTTCTAACCTGTATGGACTTACGTGGTTTTATTTAAGTGATGTCATGTTTTTAAAAGATTATTTCTGTTGGTCACTATAAAATGGATTCAACACTCAATAGAAGTATAATGGATCAATTAAAAAAAGGAACTTGAAAATTTCTAATCATTAGCTATGCCAACAATATCAAAAGGCCACTGATCTAGGCACTAGGCAAATGCCCCTGGGAAAGTCTTCTAATCCAAAGATGCCATCGTAACAAAAAGGCTGTTTCTTAATATGCCTAACCAATCTTGGTTGACAGGGGAACCACAAGCAGAATTATGGATACTAAATGTGATTATTGAGAAAGTTCTCACAGATGAGACATTCTTTCGGTTACCAACATCCAAACCCATACCATTCAATTACAATAGGGGAAATATGTAACTCATAAGAGCACTGCATTTTTGCAAATACTGATAACTATTCACAAAACTTGTAACAACAGCTATATAGTAAGAACTCTGCCTTGGGGTGTGATATGCAGACCATGGGACAATGCTGGGAAACACACATACATTTACTGTGTAAAGTGCTGACTGTACAGCAAAATTCATGCATACATGAGAAATGGAGAGGATGTGATTGTCTCTTTGTATAAAATAGAAATATCATACATTCTTGCTATTCTCCATTCTTGACCTAAATTTCTAAGGAGCTTTTGTTGCATGGCAATGCAAATGTGTTACCTACAGTAGTTCCTTCATGTTTTAGAATAGCCAAATTTTTGTCTGTTCTCATTGCCTCTGGTAAAAATTTCTGCAAGTTAATGGAAGCTATATAGCTTTAGAGCTTTTTGCCCCTCTCTTTTGTATCCTAAAATGCACATTTCTTGCCTGTGTAAGCAGAATAAATCAATTAAAATTGTCAGTTCTCATCAAGACAGATGGTTTCCCTGGAATATCTGGAGCAGAACCACCCTTTAATCACATTACATTGGGGGTGGAGGTACAGTATGTCATCACAAATACTAGCAGAATAGTTGTCATAGTCTATAAACGTTTAGCCCAGAAGGAAAGGGAAATTATGTAACTAGGAAGTTTAAAAAAAATGATGTTAGTATCATGAACATGCCCACAGTGTCCACAGAAACATCACCTATGGCAACTAATCATGAAATTGGATAGTGATGGTGTCTGTCCAACAATAGAGGCAGTTAACTTATGACACAACTGACACAACTCTGAAAATTCCCTCCATATCACTACATGCTCAATCAGAAAGTGGGCCAAGGGAATGAAAAGTCCATTAGTTTCCACCAGATAATCTTCTTAAATTGGTCCTAAATTGATGTTAAAATTGGGATCCTATAATTGTACTGCAATAAGTCTTGTTTTCTTGGCTCATTCACTGGAAAATATAGACAAACTGAGGCACACATTTATTTGTTCTTCTGAGTGAAGGTTTCTTCTAAGCAATTGTAATCTATATTTTATTAGAAAATGTGTGTGTGTGTGTGTGAGAGAGAGAGAGAGACAGAGAGAGAGAGAAAGATAGAGAGAGAGAGAAATTTTGAGAAGAGAGAGAGAAATTTTGAGAACGTACCAGGTTTTACCCTCCAGGGAAATTCTTTTCCAGTAGTCTTAAGCAATAAATAATCTCTCCTTGTGTTAAAACAACACTCACTGAAGTTCAGAACAGGAGCATCTGCACTTTGGAATGCTCCCTGGGGTCTCTCACAGAGAACAAAATGCTGAAGTTTGTGAGCATTATTACAGGGGAGTTCCCCATTTATAATAACTTGCTGCATCTTAGGAATCTTCTATCTGGGAGCAATTGTCATTAGAGGTTAAAGTATCAAAAACCCTGAGGTATTTGCAAAGCAAAGCTGGTTAATAATTCAGCTTTTGCACAATGTTTGTTAAGGGACTTGGGATTCCTGTTGGATGTCAGACACTATATAAATATATGATGATTATCACTATATCTATAGCCATTAATCCTTCTTGGCAGTCATGTAAAATGAAGAATACCTTCCACTGAATCCTCACAAGACAGCACAAGATCAGACAACTGAAGTAGGCTCTAAAAGCTTCTGAATATATGGTAGTTCTAGCATAATCTTATGCATTTTCATTTCTGTGAAGTGGTGTCATGAGCCAAGGTTGAACCATGATCTATTGCACTTGAAAGTCAAGTTAACAGAAGACAACACTATTACTTGTTATTAGCCATGGTTGCTGAATAGAACCATTGTGTGACACACATTGGGCATCTCTGTTTGCTAATTTACCAGGAGCATCTGCCCTTCTATGGAACAGCTTAGCCTAGATATACGGCCCTCCCTCACTAAAGAGACCAGTCTGGATGAAGGGCCTGTTGTAAAGACCTAGCTCTTCAGGATAGCTTTGGGACATGTGGAAGTTCCCAAGGGAAGTGCTGTTACTGGATGTTGACCAGAGTGATGCAATATTTTTAACCCTATGCTTTACATTCTGGAAGCTGCTCAGAGCCTATGGGAATTAGTGGCACAGAAACCCAAGTATGTATGTCCGGAAAGTAAGTAACCAAGCAAATAAATAGCCATTGCTGCACTTGATGGGGGCAAATTCCAAAATTCAACAGAATGCATTGTTTCAGCCCAGGAAAGAAATGGACATTACGCTGTCAGTAAAAAGTACTCCATGGTACAGCATAGGCAATGATACATTTAACTAATTGGGCCTGAGTGGCAGGCTTGTCCTCACATAGATGAAACCATTTATTCTAAAATGCATTAAAAAACAATAGTAGCTGGGCTGATTCACTATGAAAAAATAAAGAAAGAAAATCCACAGGCAATACTTTAATTGGGATCAAGTAAAATGACACAAAAAAGTGCAAGGTTTTGACCTCCCTAGGATTCTCCATTAGGCAGGATGTAACATTTTCAGCAGTACCATGATATACCCACTGGCCTCAATAGAGTAACTCCCCCATGGGGTGACAAGCTGTTTTTGAGGGACCATCACCCACATTCCATGACCCTGACAAAAATAATGCATACAAATAAAGAGATTTTCTTTCAAGTGATATATTTAGCATCACTTGCAATTTGGCCCCCAGGTATCCTTTTATGCTGTGGGATCTAAAAGTATCCCAAATATCTCATTCATCCAATCATCCATCAACAAGAAATCTGCCATCATGGGCCAACAGGGTCCTCCTGCTGTTTACATAGCAGAAACATGCAATTGTCTGCACAAGGGAATACATGGATGTGAATTTGACATCAAAAAGGGGAACGTTAAGAAACCAGCGGGAGAATATTTCAATTCTCCCTGCACCCCACGAAGCTTTGCTATTGACTTCGGAGTACCCAGACTTCAAAAGGAAACTACTGTATGAAATTGTATTCATCAACAAATTCCCACTGGGATTCATTTCCACTATAGGTGTTCAATTAGGTTAGCATAGCTGCAAAGATCGCATTATCACAGTGGCTGCTACTATGAGGGAAGGGTCCTGCTGGTCTTATCATGTATTCTTTTAGCCTCAACACAAAAATATTACAAATATTTCTCACCACCCTTTCCACTGAATTATCTTCAACCCCCTTGTTATGGCTTATTCAACAAACCCGGGTTAAAAACCCTAGCTTAGCAAAATGTGTGAACTCAGTCCACGCGCGATTCTGGCCCACCTCTTGTTGCTTCTGATATTCAGTGGGCTTCTTGTTCTTTTTCCTCCCATGGAGAAGAAAGCCAAGTCCCCAATAGTTTCTCATGGTACTTATAACTTCAGTATTTCACAAGATATAACACTCCGGCCATGACTGTCAGAAAGAGCAGGTAGCCCAAACTTCATCATGATACATCCACAAACAAGCATATAAAGGCCAGGGCTAAAACAGGAGTTGGCAATGCACTGCCCTCATGTTGCCAAGACAGCCACACATGCCATACTTTTTAAAAAAAAAAAAAGGTGTTCTCACGAAAACACCAAATCTTGCAAGGTTTCAAGGTCCATGGATGTCAGAGTAGGAAAAATGAATCCTAAAGAACTAGTATTTCTATAACTCCAACAAAACAAGAATTTAGTGATACATAAATGAACTTAATCAGGGCTTGTTGTTGCAAGAACAGTCTTCCTATAAACTTAAGATGTATACCTGCATGGGGTATTTAAAAGCCCATTTAAAAAATCCAGTTACGGTATGATCCAGACTGCACAGTGGTGTATCTTAAAGAAATTAAAAAATGATACAAATACTAGTTAAGATTTTCATAACTAAACAAAGAACTAAACAACTGACATCTGACGGTAGTGACACTACATGTGGTAATGACACCACATGTGTTAATGAAGCAACCTACTGCAGACATATAGCACAATTCTAAGTACATTTACTTAGATCTTACTTACCAGGAGTTATTTCCTGGTAACGGAGGTGCATCTTTCCTGTACAATCATTTGCACGTCTAACAGAAAAAAGTCCCATTGAATTAAATGAAAATGTTTCCCATTGAGATGCACTCCTCTGTTTCCTAGCCTAGGAAGAATATCCCATTCAGTTTCACAGAACTTAATACATAGGCACGTATATTGTTATTGTACTGGATCTTCATTTGTCAATTATTTTACAAGCCCCTGCGTTTTTAAAACAGCATATCTGCTACCAAATGAAAATGCTTCATTTATGCTTTAAAAAGCTTGCTTTTCCGATTTTTGCAGATCAAGTGTTTTTCAGGGGACAACAGCAGAGTTAGCAGTTTTCTCCTAGTTTTGCCTTTTTTTTCTTTCAGGCAGCTGGCAGCACTAAATCGAATCAAATTATTGGCTTGTTCTCACAACTTCCTAAGCCAAGCCACTGTGATTTATAAAACACAGTTTATGGGTGGAAGCCCAGCCAATTTTTGGTTTATTGAATAAACTGTGGTTATATAACCCTGGCTTAACATGTTTTAAGGCAGCTAACATGTGATGGAATTGCAAAAATCCTTACAAGATGGCTACAGATTTTAATATATATATAGAAATCTATTTGTTTTTGCTTTATAAACTATGTTTCAATGCCCTATGTTTTATCAGAATATCTCAAGTACTTATCTTCAGAGATTTCAATCAGTACCCAAATACAATGAAAATACTGCATCCTAGCCTGCAACATAGGGACAGCTTCTAAAAATGCTCAAAACTTCTCACATCTATTCTGCTTAAGGGTCTGACTCTAAAATGACATAGCTTAATGGGATTTACTTACAAGTAAAAGCGTATTAAAGAAACCTTCAGATACGGCCACAGGCTTCTGCACTATAGGCAGTGAAGTAATTGACATCACTTGATTCCAATATATATTTTTTTAAATCAAGCAGAAGGTGCCTAAATAAATAAAATGGAGATTTAATTATTCCTTGCCAGCAAAAAGCAGGTCAGCCACAGCAGGCTGCAATTGCTGTGTTCTCTGCTAGTAATTATCCACAGAATACATGCAGGCTGGGTTGGCTGCCCAACAAGAAACAAGATGTACTATCGCA
The DNA here is from genome assembly GCA_030867105.1 of Liasis olivaceus. Taxonomy (NCBI): domain Eukaryota; kingdom Metazoa; phylum Chordata; class Lepidosauria; order Squamata; family Pythonidae; genus Liasis; species Liasis olivaceus. The sequence continues at coordinate 18,151,216 of CM061351.1, forward strand.
GCATCTGAACACATGCAATGATGTCAATATGTAAACCCTGCATATTGTAGCAGCATCATGATGTAGGCACATAAAGGAGGGGCTTGTGCAGTGACATTATTGCAGGGTGGGACCTGACATACTTTGTCCTGCTTTGTTATAGACACCTCTGGATATGGGCCAACTTTTAGCTCCCTCTATGTATAAAGTAGATCCAGTTTGGTGTAGTGGTTTAGACACCAGGCTAGAAACCGGAAGAACAGGAGTTCTAGTCCCGCCTTAGGCACAAAGCCAGCTGGGTGACCTTGGGCCAGTCACTCCCTCTCAGCCCTAAGAAGAAGGCAAGGACAAACCAGTTCCGAAAAACCATGCCAAGGAAACGGCAAGGACTTGTCCAGGTAGTCGTCAGGAGTCAACACTGACTTGAAGGCACAAAATAAATAAAATATGCAAAGTAGAGACCAGTCAACAAATGGTCTATTGGCCTCCCCTAGATGAGGTTTATTTTATTTTATTTTATTTTATTTTATTTTATTTTATTTTATTTTATTTTATTTTATTTGTTTGCTTTTCGTATTTATATAGCCGCCCATCTCACACAAAGTGACTCTGAGGTTGATTTCCCCTCCTCCAAAGCAATCTGCATTCCTCCCATAGTATCTCAAGACAGTGGAGATTCAACAGATCAATCCCATCATCATCCTTGGTCACTGGGTTAACCCTAACCCTAAGTGGCGGCATAGGTGACAATTCAATCATCACCATCAAAGAGAAGAACGACAAGAAGCTTCTTCACTCTTCTGTGCCAGTAGCAGCTGCAGAACTGAATCCAGAATGTACCAAGATACAATTCTGCTGTGGGATTGCATCTTGAACCTGAGGGCAGCCCCAGGAAAATAGTGGCAATTGGACTCCACATCACTTCTCTTAGCTGCCAGGGAAATACAGAAGGAAACAAGGAGTGAACTGTTTAAAACAAATGCAACCCAAATTTGAGTTCCCACATGGATTAAAAATTCTATCACTTTGTTTTTATTACAGTGATATCCCACTTTTCCTCTAGGGAAAAGGTTCATAAAGGCCCTCTGGAATGAGGTTCCACCCAAAACCCAGATGGCCCCCATCTCACTGGTGTTTCAAAGGAGCTTGAAGACCTGGGTCCTGGCTCAGGTCTTTGGCGAGAGTGAGTAAAGCCCCCTTGGATTGTGTGAATTTCTTTTCCTTTTTTGTTCCTATCTGTTTCTTGTCATCTTGTCTTTGCCATCTTTTATTTTTTATTTTTGTTCCTTATTGGGTTTTTTTAAAAAATGTTTTTACTTGTGAGTCACCCAGAGTTGTTGGGAATCAGGTGGGTTACAAATTTGATAAATAAATAGTGGCCTCAGAGTTGCAGCCTCCAAAAAGACTTGGATATTGCACACAGGGACCTCCCAAAGTTGTTGCCAATATAGGTTTAATGTGGTTGAAGGGTGAAATTATTGAACATATAATAACAATAATATATTGAAATTATTGAACATATAATAACAATAAAAGAACAATAACAACAATTTTTGAGTTTACTTAAACATCAGTACATGTCATCAAACTTAGTTTCTGTCTTGACTTACTTTTTGAAGTATGCCCCCTGGCATGCTGCTCAGTCATTAACAGTAGCCTTTGAACAAGAAAAAAAATTGCACCTCTCTGCTATAGGAGCTTAAGGCAGTGCCAATGTAGAAGATTTTCCAGAATTTTATCTTCCCAGCAAAAACTGAATTGCAATAGTCACTGGCCCAAAGTCACCCAGTGATCTCTGTGGTCTTGCAGGAATTTGACCCTGGATATCCTGGCTTCCAGTTCAAGGCCACACTAGTTGTCTATTATGGAGTGCAAAAAGGTAGCAAGAATGCAGAAATGATACAGGACCTGGCCAGATTTTTTTTCTCCAAATGAAAATATTCAAATTAACCCATTCATCTGCATATTTGGAATTGGCTGGGTCCAATATAAAAAGGTGCAAGCCATAGTTCTGTTCTTATATATATACTATTATTTAGAATATCACCTATATTTTAAAATATATTTCAGTATATTTCAGAGATTATTCAACTAAATTCCATGAGACTAAATTAGATTAAGCATTTTCTGGATCACAACCTCAGCCATGAACTCGATGTGATTTCACTTCTAAAGAATGCACTATTAATTTAATTTGTATTAGTTCCAGCAATGGACGCAATGACACTTCATTTCAGAAAGCCATTTTTTTCTATGCCCCACTGGAGATGAAGCTGAAGTTGACTTTGAGTTTATTTTTAATTGTTTTTTTCCCCCTCTTCTGATCACTATTGGAGAATTTTGCTTCCAGATTAACAAAACCCAAAGCGTATGTCAGCTGCCAGCAGGTGTTGCTATTGGAACACGGTGGCCATGGATCACCCTAAGAATATATCACATTCATGGCTGATTTGAAAGTTGTTCACTATAATATACAAACTCGTTCAATCTATTTCAGCCTTCCCTAACCAACATGGCCAAGGTTGCTGATCATCCAATATGTCTGGAGGGTTCCATCTTGGAAAAGGTTTGTTTTGTCAACTTTATGAATTCACAGAAGAGCTAAGGACCCAATCAAACAAAAGCCTTGGTGTATCCCTTTGTGCTTTTTGAGAAATCTAATAAATAATAAAGTGCAGCTTATAATGAGCAGGTCATATCTGTCATTTAATTAGAGGTTGTGTTGAATTCCTGAAAGCTTTTACCTAAATTATAACTATTCAAGATGGCAATGTTTTATGCTGTGAAACACCCCCTATGCCTGCACAGTGACAGTTTTGCCTTAGGTCAAAACAGGATGCAAATATGGTATACAATTCATCTGCTTTTCAGATAGGATGCTTACAAAGACAACACTAGAGTTCCCACCATTCTCAGCGACATATGCTCTCACCTTATGTCACAGCTATAACTTCGCTTGCATAAAGTAATAAACTGTACGTTGTCTACCAAGCCAGAGGCGTATCAGGCTCTGTTGGGTCAGGCTGCAAGCAGTAAGGCTTGCATGGTTTAGAGAGTCATTTCTCAAACTGAGGGGGCCAGAGCTGAACAGCATAATCTAAAGCAACCTTTCCCTCTAGATGTCTCTTACTTCAGACTCCAACATTTGGTGGGATGTACATGCTGACAAAAGCATCAATCTCTCAAACTCAACAGCAGCCTCACCACAACGGCTAGAAGTTTTGGAAACTGAAATCTGTCACACCTGGAAGGTTGGTATATGGCAACCAAGATGCCAAGTTTGATAAAATAGAACCAAAGATCAGAGGAGACAGAGTCATGCAGGGTAATACAAGCAGGCAGATCCAACTCTAATTATTCTTGTTCCCTGACCCGCATCTTACCTGCTAAATTGTAAAAATCTCTTCTTATTGGCCCACTGTTTTTTCTATCTCCTTTGTTATTTCAAATTCCACCAGAGGCTTATCTAGGCCTGGCATAAATACACGCATCATAAGCTGAATTTAAAATGTTATTTATTTTCTGCTTCAGAATTTTAGCTATTAGATGCAAGGAAATGAAAAATCTCAGAGCACCAAAAGTTTACACAAGCCTTCATCCTATCCTCATCCAAGTCTATGAACCAAAATATTAGGGGGTAGCCACTGGAGCATATGACTGCGGAGACTCAGGTTCAAATCCCCACTCAGCTATGACATTCACAGCACAGGTTTGAGCCAATTATTGTTTATTACCCTAACTTACCTTCCAGGATTGTTGTCAGGACAAATGGACAAGGAGATCCATTGTTGACTGCCTTTTAACACCCCTCCCCCCAAATTAATTAATTATATGGTATGTCTGAAGTTTTTACATTTAGCTACCTATCCAAAAATCAGAGCATGTTTCTGTATTTTTAAAATACAGCATTTAGGACACACAGCCAGCCAGTTGTTTAGACTGGATTTGGCATTTTTATCCACCTGTTGGGTCCTTCCCAAGGACCTGAGGAGATGATGAGAACTAGTCCCTCTTGTACTAGCTGAGGGGACATCCTAAATGATGGATGTTATCTGAAAATACCGAGACTGGAAAAGGTATTATTATAACTTTCCAGGCCAACACTGGTCAACAAACAACAATTCAATACTATAATGTGATCTAATGCAACAAGATTCAGTGAAGATTATTTTAATATGCCATTTTCTAGTTTTAAGTACTATTATTAGAATCATAATAGCATTAAAAAAAAGCAGCATGCATCCAAGAGATTTAAAACAACAGCCAAGCCCTCTTTATTTGGTTCTGTCAGAATGAAAAATCATGAAATGTGCACAATTTCTTCCTTGTTGTTCTTACCTTCATTTGCACAATCATTTTAAAAGCAACTGTATTCAACAAAGCAAGGCTTTTGCGGATGTAACACTGTCCTTCTTCCTAGGTCCTCTTGGAGTTCTCCCCTTTTCCTATCCAAGAGACCAAGGTGTCTTGCCATTATTCATCCATTGTTTCTGGCTCAAACAATATTGGGGTAGTTCACAGTTTTATTTTGCTTTTCCTTGCCACAAAAAGAACAGGAACAAGGAACTGCCTGGCTGCTGTTTTTCTGTAGTTCTCCCCTGGCTAGTTGAGAGGAGTGCTGGATAGATCAATAGGCGGAAGGAGGGTGAAGAGAGTGAAAATGGGAGGACACTCACTCAGTGGCCCCAAAATGTTGCTGAAGGTCTGGAAGGCAATGCACAAAAGGGCCCTCAGTGGCATAAACAGCTGATGTGACACAGTTAAGTATTGCACTCTAGGTGCCCACTGAAGTCAATGGACAAATCAGAAATAACCTGCCCCACTAATTTCAGTACTGTAGATCCTAAATGCAAATAATTGATTCAGGATACATTCATCTAGGATTTGGATTGGTAAAGGAGGAGCGCATCAAAGATATTCTGATGTAAGTTAAGAGTGAATTTTAAAAAGGAGAAAGAGGCACTATAGTGTAACTATAGAGATTACACTGATACAGAATCCCATTGTTCTTAAACCTTTTTCTTTCAAATGTTTTAAAACTACAAGTCCTATTGGGGTCAGAAGTTCACACTCAGAATCAGACATCATTACATCAGATGCTCCATGTCACTTACATTCACATTTGTCTCAGGTGATACTTCTACTAAAAGACCCCCATCTGCAACAGATGGAGCCGCCTTAGTGCATCTTAATTCCTTTCTGTCCAAAACAAGATGATGCTCCTCCATCAAAGATACCTGCAGTTTTGTTCTTTTGACTGGTAAAGCATCAAGGAAGTAGTGGCTTAAAAAAAAAAATCTCCAAGATACACATGAATTATAATGACTTAATCACAAACCAGAAAAGATTTGTTGAGAACCCATGCAGACCCACATCCTGGACATTGCAATTAATTCTGTTGAGATCAAAGGGATATACTATCAAATCAGTGGGGACAGGAGTAGGGATTCTTTAAAAATCTTCATCAGTGGCACTAGATTTTCACAGCACCCTTGGCAGATTTTCTTCAATAGGCCTGAATGTTGTACCAGAATCTCCTAGTAATGGTTCAATTTTTTCCAGGAATGCAAAGTTAGAGTCTTATGAAGCAATAAAATTGAAATCGATTGTAAATGAACATACTTGATGCAGTTTTAAAGAACCCTAATGAGATTTAATTGTCTCCCTATCTCTTCTCAGTAGCATTCAAACACCACCACTCCAGTTGTGGATTTAAAAAGAAAAAAGAAAAAGCCATTTCTTAGAGTTGGAAAAAAAAAATATTAAAACCATTAAAACCACAACCTGCTAGTGATGCCTGGGGGACAGATTAGATCCTCTGCCTACATGTCACATGAAACATTTCCAGACTGCCACTGCTTCTCTTCCCCAAACTGTTAAAAGCAGTTTGAAGACTTAACAACTCTGAAATGTAGACAGGAAAGAGTAAAAACATCTGCCCCATCCCAAGCTGTCACAAGTCTAGCAGTAACAAAAAATGTCCTCACCCCAATTTCACTAAAAAGGAAATGAAATACACCCTTTATTTCATGTTACTGTATGTGCATTTGTCTGGCGTAATGAAAAATGAATAAATCCAAGCAGTACTTATGTGAGGAAGCTGCACAGCTGTCAGTATGGAAAAATTTTAAACAAGGTAAGCAACTGTTGTAAGAAGCACAGTTTCAACCATCCTATAAATTCAGTTATGTAATCCGTATTGAAAATTCAAAAAGCAAGCCAGAAATATTAACTATCATTACCTCTAGAAAAAGAAATGAACATGTGTGAAATTGAAAGTGGGATAGATAAAGATGGATCCACCAATACCCAGATTAGTGCTGATAGTACTCCTGAATTTATGTAAAGGAAGACCAAGACCCATATTTGTACCCCCAGAAACAGATTATTTATTTATTTATTTATATATTTATTTATTTATTAAACTTGTCCCCGCCCATCTCCCCCCAATGGGGGACTCTGGGTGGCTCACAACATATTAAAACAATAAAACAATAAATACATATACAATTAAAATTTATAACAGCACACATTTACAGAAATAAAGGGGAAAAAAATCCAGGAGGCCGACGGTTCAAGGCAGCAACACCAGGCCTCTAGTGGGCTAGCCAACCCCACATCTGATGACCTCCCTCCCCACTCCAGGCCAGTTATAAACACCAAAATCCAGAAAAGACCACACATTTGGCCTACTTGCTTCTGAATACTATATGCACACAAGAGAGACCACCAGACTTTCAGAAACATTTTCTGGGGATGCAGTAGAAGTAGAAGCTGAAAAGCATTTTGGTACATAACACAGCACATCCAATTCTCTAGATCCTCACCAAAATATGCAGAATTTTTCCCCTTTCCCCCATCCCTGAAGAATTATCTTAGGATTGTTCCTCGGGTATTTGAGAAAGTAATTCCTGACTTCAACAGACCTGGGCAACCACTTTATTTAAGGTATACTGTTGTCTGTTAACAAGAAACCAATTTCATGCTTCTTAGGTTTATTGAAGACTGCAATACTATGAACATCTGCAGGCAGAGCCTCTGTAAATGCATTAATATAGAAACCATTCCATCTGCCCCACAGAGTCAGCATCACAGTGTGTAAAATAAAAGGAAAAACAAAATAGCAATGTTGTTTAAACATGAGAGGCTTCTAATGAACAGGGAACATTCTGCAACATTCTCTTTGTGTAATTCGAAATAATAAATAACATTTTAATGCCACAATGGAGTCTCCACTTAAACTTATCAAAGGCACAATGCATTCAAATGAAATATCAGGATTAATGATGCAGAATAAATACAAAATAGCTAGTATGATACAATTCTGGAAGATTTCCCCAAAAATCTATGAATCCATTTTTGGTTCTGATAATGCCCACGGAATTAAAGCAAGAATCTAAAGGTTGCAAATTGAATGTTCTTTTTAATAAATTCAACTGGCTCACTTCATATATAATTGAGATGTTTTAAAACTAAGATTTTTTTAAAATTATGGTATGTTTAAAAAGTAACAGTGGTATAGTTCACACCTGACACTAATGCAGAAATGGGCAACTCATGACTTGCAGCCAAAATCTTCTCAACCCCTTTGTCTTCCATTTCTTCTTTCTCCTTTCTCTTCACCACCTTCTGATGTATCTGCTACATATAAGCTTTTCTGTCACCCTTTTTGTTGACCCTCCTTTTCCCATTATACTCCTGTCATGTAACAATACCTACTTTCTACTTATTCAAAACTCTTTCTTTCTCTCTCTCCCTCTAGCAAAGAAAATGGTTCGTATAAAGTATGTATCTCTTCCCTATAAAATGAAGGGATTGTTCATGCTATTTTCTCAGGACTGCCTAAATGCTATTTGCCCAGTGAAAGCTTATTCCCAATGCTTATTACCTTCTCCTTCACTGCCATTTTCTCCTGACGTGTTTTCACGGTGTTGTTCTCAATAAAATCCAACCTTTTCCTCTGAGGCATGTGGTCACTATTTGTAAGACCCACATTTGTTCTGGAATGCATAGTTCTAAAATGGTCCCTAGTTAAAAGAACTCATTTGCATACCAGTCCCTACAGAACACTCCCAACAAAAATCAGTGGTGTCATCTTGAGGAGTCTTGGGGGTGATAAAAAAAGCTGGAGGTAATCAATTGACCACATGTTGTTTGACCTTAGTTTAAGAAAACAAACCAATTTCAAGTTGTGGTTAATTACTGTAGTTTAGATCCCTAAATCCAGCACCCTCTAAATGTTTTGAAGTTCCATGCTCATCAGCCAGCATAGCCAATGGCAAGAAGTTGCCCTAGAAAAAGAGAACTGAAACTTAGGGCAGATTTGTCGTTGTATGCCTCCAAAAATGATACTGTATTCAGCACTCAACCACAATGCTATAACATTATCTCTTGTACAGTTATGAATACTCATAGAAAAAGGATATTAACCTCCAGGCAAGGAGGTTAAGTACAGTTTCAACTACAGACACATTTTTTTAGCATGATTCAGCTACATCTTCATCCCCCTTGACTCTCTCAAATGTGTACATTTCTCTTTTGATTGTTCTATGCTCAGATGTACTCATGATAAGTGAAGAATTACAGGCTGCCATCTTGGGACAAGGAGTAACAAAAATCACTGTAACTGTGAAACAGCCAAACTAGAATTCATCAGGAGAACTAACACTTCTTACAAATTAAGCAGAATCTAGGATTTCTTACTGTGCTCCAGGAATTATCCACTTCATCAGTGAAATAATATTGTTTTGTTAATATATAGAGTTCCCAATTCTCTGCGAATTATATCTTCTCTCCTCCCCCTCTAACAACAGGTATGTGTATGCATAATACTTCTCCCTCATGTCTATACACTATACATCTGATGAAGAAGACCATCAACCACAAAAATCTATGCAGTAATACATGTGAATATCTTCAAAATGCTATTTGTTCTTTGTTATGATCCATCAGTTTCTTATCCCCCTTTTCTCTTAATCAGAAATCTTGTACAATGAACGGCTGTCTTTTATATCAAAAACCTTTATCCCAACTTTCATCCATTATGGAACATAAATGGAAATACACTGGGGTAGTGCAGAGACCCAGATGTGAAGGTCAAAATGTGATTTGGAAGGCATGTTAGTCTTACCATTGCACCTGTTCTAAACATCTTAAAGCAAAGAGAACTTTTGTCAGGAGTGTGTATAAACTGAAAGTGTTTTCAACAGGTGCTGTGTGGGCACCAGTATGTATTTCAAGTCACATTCTGCCCTTTGGATTTGGATCACTGCACAGCCCTGATGTACATGAGGCTCCTAGACTACCAGGAATATCTAAATGGTCTTCTTCCTTTTGCCAGACTGCTCCAGGTACATGAAAACAATTAGCAGGGTTAGAAATGGAATGAAGAAGATAGGAGAATTTTCCATTTCTGATCAATATGGTTAAATGGTTAAAATCTCAGCTCTTAGGTTTCAATTCAAAATTACATATCAGCAATGGAAGCAAAGGGGACATGGTGGCGCAGCGGCTTAATGACGCTGAAAGTTACCGGCCAGAAATGGCTGACATTTCTGCGGTTCGAGTCCAGCCTTCGCATTAACAGGGTGAGCTCCTGTTTCCTCCCCAGCTCCTGTCAATCCAACAGGTCGAAAACTCACGTGAGTAGATAAATGGGGACTCTCACTCCAGTGGGAGGAAAAATGCTGGCAGCGCCTTGCACAGAGAGACGGGACCAGTTGCCGGTAAGCGCGAAACCGCGCTCGCCCGAAAAGGGCGCAAAGCAATGGAAATCCCGCCTCCTGCGCTCGCCAGCTGGGCTCTGCTCTAGGAAGGAGGCTCTGGCAAACCACTTCCGAAAAACAATTGCCTTGAAAACTGCAAGGATTCGTCCAGGCAGTCACTGCAGGGTCAGTAATGACTGACCGCAGATTAAAAAAAAAAAATGGAAGCAAACATAATGTATGGTTATACCAACTGTCATTTCTATGATTATCTATTCTTTACTTGATTTATGGTTTGGGGGCAACATTTTTTTTCTTGAAAGATAGAGACTGACATTATTTTTCCTCTATGTGAAGTATGTATAATTACATCCAGATTCCCCCATACTTTACTTCAGAAATATTTTTTGGATTTATGTTTCAACTCCAAGTTCCTTTCTCCCTTGTAAAATTTAAAAGGAAAAAAAGCAACAAAAAGGAGATACATATGATGGCAATTTAAAGTAGTTTCAAAGCTAAAAACATATTATTTTAAACAGCACAGGCATGTTAAATACATTAAACAACATAGGCATATCCTATATTTGGAATCTCAGCCAATAGTGGCAATTATTCAGGTTAATTGTGAGAGGTGTTTTTTTCTTAAAGGAAATAGGATAGGTAGAAGCAGGATTAGCCTTCCATGCTATTTCACTCTATAATTTCTCTTGTATGGCCAGAGTATTCAGATGGATATTACAAAATAGATTGTTTCACAATGCACGGAGAATAGGAGGCTACCTAACAATATAGAAGGCCTTCACTGTATTTCTGTAGTAAGTAGCTTATCACTGGAGTATTCTCACAGTGTATAATTCCACATTGTGTTATATTACTTGAATATTAGGTCACAGTTTTCCACTTGCCAACACCAAGTCCCAATACTCTAATCAATGTTAATACTAATTATATTTATAGCAATTTTTTAAAAAAAATGGTATGATTTTATCTTGCTAGCTGTCTAGTAGTTAGAATTCAGATGTAAACTAATTAACCAAAGCCTAGGATTTGAAATTCTGCTTTGAAGGTTACTGTGTGTTTCACTTCATTTTTTGCCATTTGACAACTCCATGAACACGTCTCTATAGAAACAAAGCATTTGAATTGATGCCATGGGATCAGAAGCCACTTCGTAGCTTATTCACACCTGTAACCCATGACTTCTGCTGCAATCAATGAGTTACAAACATTTATATGAATGAGCCATCCTAGATTATCACCACAGACATTGTCAGGCAATTGTTACTAAGACTTGAGAATCCTATTGACTCCCCCAAATAACCTGATAGAATTTGCTGGATCAAAAATTCAAATCTTAGCCCCATCATACAACAATGTAAGGAACCTATGTCCTCTTGCACATGTTCATTTACTGGTAAAGGAAGATTAGGAATTAAAAGGCATTTTGCTGCAGATGCTACTAAGGGCAAATCATGATCTTTCACTCTTAGAGGATCCATGGCTGGTACAAATAAAGTCCAGCTGATTTTCAACCTTCCAGGGGATCAGAAAAACCCTTGGCTGGGAATGGGCACTGACTTACTTACTATAGGCACAAAATGGTTGGGGAGCCTCACCTATCTTTCCACATTCAACTCTTTACAAATTAGAGATTTCTTCTGCAGTACTTCCTAGAATGGTTCCTTGACCACCTCTCCTTCATTTCACTTGAGGAGATATGTCTCCCACGCAGGCTCTTTGCTTAAGAAGTCCATTCAGAAATAGCAGCCGTTAACCAATTAATGTACATGTGTGAATTTGCTCTAGATGGGGAAAAAACAATGGGATGAAATAGCAGCAAGAAAGATAAAATTTCCTTAAAGATAGATAGTACCAAAATAGCAATTTAGCAATGGAATATGTTGCTAGTGTTTTTTACGGATGCAACTTTTTATAGGTTTCTGAGGCATCTATCACAAAGGTTTTATTATTACGTGATATATCAACATTTGGGAGTGGAGGTTTGGAGAAGATAAGCCAGTATTTCTCAACCTCAGCAACTTTAAAAAGCGTGGACTTCAACTCCCAGAAGCATGCTGGCTGGGGAATTCTGGGCATTGGAGTCCACACATCTTAAAGTTATTGAGGTTGAGAAACACTGAGAAGCCATTATCCTATTCAATGTGACTCTCCATGTATTGATTTGTGTTATGAGGTACATGCATGTAAGGAAAACACTGCATAGATTAAAAAGTACGAACTACATTAAAAGTACAAAAGAGTACCTCATCTCAAATTCTATGACAGGGAGTCATGAAAAACATCAATATTTTGTGGCATGGTATAATACAAAAGCAATTACACCATGAGCTAGATCTGGCATCTGTTAAAAGACATAATGGAAAATAAGTGAACACATAAATAACTAACACATTTGGGAATTTTTTAAAAACATTGAATGGCATCAGAAACAACCAAACGTAACTGCCTATAGAGAATGTTCATAAACATGACTGGATTGTTTATCAGAGCTCACAAAAGATCATCTAAACAGCAACAAAAAGAAGCTTTACTTCTTTGATCCTTCATTGTAGGCTCTACTTTTAACTCGTTCCTCAAGATTGTTGTTAAAACCACTATACTTCAACTGAATTATATTTTATCTTTCTTGCCAAATACCATGTACTTTAGAGCAAATGTAGAAAGTGGGTGTGTTCATATGCATGTGAAGAACAAGCCATTGGGTATTACTAAAAAAATGGGTGAACCAGGCTTTGGACTCATTCATTCAGAGTAGGAGGGGATCAGAAGCTCCCATTTTCAATTTCAATTAATCAGAGTTGTTTGTGACATCTGAACCCTCAATTATGGATAGTCTTAAATATGGTTTGTTGAATCAAATCAATTTCCAAATGACATGATGAGCTGAGTTTAATTTAGATCAGAAGCAAATGTTTCTAAACTCTGTCAGAGAGAAGGGAGAAGATTGAGCCACAAACCCTTAGCTTGCTGTGGCTCACCAGTATAATGTCAAGTTGTGGTTCAATGTTGCTTGCAAATTGGTTTATTATCTTGGCAAAGGCGTGCTTCCAATTCTACATTTACTGAACCAGAAAAATGCAAAAGCAAGGAATTTCATCAGAGAAGCTCTGCTGGAAGTAGAGAAGTGTACCTAATTCTTCCCATGATCACAAATTCCTCTTTTCAAGTTGATCCCTCAGCCATGCACACTTACTCTCAGGTTCAAGGCCCAGAAGGGAAATGCAATTAAAAATGGCTGGCGGGGGGGGGAGCACTGATAGAAGAAGCTGGCAGGAATATATGGAAGGAATACTTTGTACTCATTTGATTTGTTAATTTCCCAAGGTAATTCCCTCCCTTCCCAGTTTTAATATCTACCTTCACTCTTAGAAATACAAGGATTATGAAAATGTATCTGTATCCAAATCAAACTCTCTACATTATAATCCTGTCATCACAAATCTATAAATTTCCCTCAATTTACCTAATATACATACTTCCTTTAGCTGAAGATAAAATACTGTGTTTACCTCAGGGCCAGCCAGATGTTTTCAAGAGACCTACCATGATATTGCCCTCCAGAAATAGCTATTGTGATATAGGATCCCTGAAGTTGCAAGATCTTCTTAATCACTGTGGCTAGAAATCATCGACAGACATAGCCTCCCTGCTGGCCAACATGACATCTTTTGAAGGTGAATTCCATGTGACTCCATGAAGAACCATTTTGCAGAAATTAAAATTTAACAAAGATTGGTTCCTAAGGATGGTATTTGTCAGGCCCTAAGACTAACAAAGGATCTATTACTCTAGTAAAGCTACATTTTAAGAATGTTCAGCTTTTATGCCTGATGTCAGAAAAATCCACTGAAGATACCTTAATCAAGGGTCCCCCAAACCTCAGAGCACACCCTACTTCACATTGATGCTCAAAGACACGTATTTTCTGTAAAGGTACTTATGATAAAGGGTTATAGTTTAACAGTCAAGCCTACAATATTTCAGGTTAATTTCTTAGCATTTTAAGTATTTTTAATCTTTTTAAAATTTTATTATTTAATTTTTATTATTATTTTATTATTTATTTAATTTTTATTATTAATTAATTAGCCATTAATTAATTATTATTAAAATAATGGATTTATTAATGTATTAATTATAGAAGTAAATATTTAATATTTAATTTTAATCTGAAGTGTTTTGCTTAAGACAAAGCTAAAAGTAAGTAAGGTGCATGGATCAAGGACAGAGAATCAAGCAAGTTGCCTAAGACAGGCCACCAAGCTGACCTCTTGAAATGGAGGTTTTTAAAACCAAGTTTTCTGAGGAGCATTTGCACTGTTCCCAGGCTGGCTGTGTACAAAGGCAATTATTTTTATTTCGTTACTGTGCTGTTTTCGGCAACACAGAGGGAAACACTGTGAATACCACACTGCAGCTATGGTTTAGAAGACAGGCAGGTTCCAATCCAGAGCCTCATCCTGCCTCCCTGCTGGAGTTAAGATACAAGCGACAAAATATGCATTGTGACACTGCAATTCACATTTCATCATTTTGGTGTCATTGTGGATAGCATCAGACGCCTACGGTTACCTGGCAACTATACAATTCTAATGAAAATTCTAATGAAATTCTAATGAAAAATGAATGCCTCCAAATTAACTTTCACGTAAGGGAAACAGTGTTTCAAAAGATAACTTAAACCATGCACTTTGTTAAATTATTTTAACAGTCCTCCATAAATCTTTTAAAAGTCATTAAAACACAGAATTGCACCAATCCATGCATCATGTATTTATTCTATGGCAATGAATCAACCTTTGGGAGTGCATTTTTTAGCTGAAAGAGCTATATATGGACAACAGATTAAGGAAGGTAGAATTATTTGGAGAAACTGAAGTCCTAATTAGCAAACATATGTTCAGCAGAAAATAATGAATATATATTTTGTCTTTCAATGAATCTTCAGGCTTTTTTAAAATGTACAGTACTGGGCACTGAACCAAATTTGCAGGGCAAAAGACTCCATAAATAGCCATATTATACAAATTCTTCCTAAGGCACTCCATTTATAATAATTTATAGTTCTAACCATTTCTAGACTACACAGTGCCTATGGACATATATGCTTGGCAAATTCAGGCTTTAGATATGTAAACACATTTGAGGATACTTTGCTATGATAGTTACTAAAAATAAAAAAGGCCCACACAGTCAGTGGTTCTCTTCTGCAAGGCTGAATGGAGACAGTAAATTTAATAACTATTTTATTAACCAACAGTTAACATGTAAAATGAGTTTAAGCATAGTGGACACGAGGGAGGAAAGCAGGATGCGAAAAAAGGAGAGACTGCAGAGTGGTCAGGCAGAGACAAGGCTCAATTAAACATGGTCTCTTCAGTGGTGATACAGGATTTTACATCTATTCTTTCGTAGGTCTTAGTTCAGGCCTGTGCAACCTGTAGCACAGAAAGGGCCTCATGGATGCATTAAAAATTATGGCAGGCCACAAAGGAATAGTTGGTGCAATCAGTTGTTCAGCGGCTAGTGGCATAGTTGCAGTGATGGGGTTCGTGGTTTCAGGGAGTGTTGAGGTGCTCGGTAGAGCATCTTTCAGGGCAGCGGTGACGTTTGGCAGCAGTGGGTTGGGTTTTCAAAAAACGCTGGCAGACTGCAGGTGGCCCACAGGCCTATGTTGCACAGGCCTGTCTTAGTGAAAAACTTTCTGCTGAACCTTGACCACGGTTTTAACTGCACCTAAGTTTCAGTGATACCTATCTACTTTTTATTTCTTTACTAAGGCTTATAGGTTGCTCCAATCAGAATATGACTCTGAGCTGCTTGCATACTAAGTAACGAATTACTTCTAGCAAATTAGGAGTTGGCAATACTTTTGGGAAGTTATGGACTTCAATTACCATCCATCTGTGCCAGCATAGTGTATGGCAAGGACTGTGGGAACTGCTGTAGTCCAGCAATCTGAAGGCAGTAAGTTGCTTACTTTTGGTATAGATACTATAAACTCGCCCTCCCTTTGTCCCTCACCTAGTTAAAGAGGAAGACAATCCACACCAGATGAAAAATTCACTTGGAGTCCATCTCATTTGTCAAAGTAAGTTGATCACACAATTAGAATTTCCTCTGGTGTGTGTGGGGTAGAGCTGTGTTTCATTGCAATTCATCTTTGTAACCTAGTTCCTTTTGTTCTTCTTGGAATCACCATCATTAAAAGCAACTCTCTTTGTCAACAGAGTTCAAGGCAGGCCACAGGTGGTTTATTAGAAACCCATTTGAAGCTAACTGGTCAGTGCAAAGTTGTTTTGAAAACTGAATTTGATGCTCTTGATATTTTAAAAGCTTCAGCCAAGGAAAGAAATTGTCTCTGAACCACTCCTCCCAAGCAGTTGCTATGCCAGAGCTTCTTGAATCTGACCGAACTGACAGGATTCTGACAAAGTGCAACACTGCTAGAGTGTGTGAATCAGTGACTTTGGCTGATTCACCTGCAGTGAAAGAGAGAACTGTAGAACTCTAAAGCATTTCTGTCTGAAGCCAAAGTTATCAAGCATCTTTACCACAGCTGTAGCCCTGTAATACATAAAGATGCTGAAATACTATGGAAAACAGCTGTGTTTACAGGAATGGGGGATCAGTGGGCTTTCAAATGTTGCTAAACCAAACTCCCAGTAGCTATATTATAGAGAGCCCCTAATGAAGGATGCTGGAAGTTGTAGTTTAGCAAACATCCTATCTGGAAAATTCCCCATTTGCTTTAGGGACTGCTGCCTTATGTTTCTTGCCTGTTCTTTTCACTCCAAATCTATATTCCAACAGATTGCAACCCCTTATCAAAATCAACAGTGGGGAACTTCCATGTGTTACTGAACTACAATTCCCAGCATTCCTCATTGCTGACTAGGCTACCTAAATTGCTAGGAGCTGGAATTTAGTAACCACTGGAAGGCCGCAAGTTCCCTGCTTCTGATCAAAGGAACAGAGGAGACCTCCTTAGAGCAGATGAACTTACCGACCCATTTGGCCCAGGACTGCCCTTAGTAGTATCTTGTAAAATCAAAGGCAAAGTGATCCCAGCTGATCCTTTAACTATATTGTGCTATGGTTTAAATATGGGACCTTCTACCCATCACAGAGCCACTACCATTAATGATGTTGATTTAAATGACTACAGTAACTAAATGTGGGCAAAAATAAAATTATAAATTTACTTCCAAGATATGATATACATATATACAGCCATTCACTTATTTTTAATTATATGCATAATTACAGCCACTTTTCATTATTTGCAGAGAGCCTTCGCATATAAGGCTCTTTACAGAGGTATGTGAAAATGTCAGTAACAGATTTCCACCCCCCAAAATTAAAAGAGAGAGCCATTTTGGTGTAGTGGTTAAGGCTCCAGGCTAGAAACCAGGTGTCTATGAGTTCTAGTCCTACCCAAGCCAGCTGGGTGACCTTGGGCCAGTCCCTCTCTCTCAGCTCTAGGAAGGAGGCAGGGACAAACCACTTCTGAAAAACTTGCCAAGAAAACTGCAGGGACTAGTCCAGGCAGTCACCAGGAGTCAAAAACTGACTTCAAGGTGTGCACACACACACACACAAAAACCTTCTCAACCACAGGGTGCTTTGCACATTAAGATTTAAATGGTACAGAAAATACAGTGCGTTAGCTTTCTAACACAAATCTGGTGGCAAGCTCTAATCTAGTGTAGCAAAATGTGTGAAGTACAGTATATTATTGATTCATCCACTTTATACAGTTGAATGTTGCCTTTTAAGGTAAAGCTCTCTCATGTGGTGCCACATGCTCTCCAATTTCTCCTTTCTTAACAAAGCTTGTAACAGACAGCTTTGACATATTATAGGATACACAGACTCCACCGGTGCTCCTACTTCTGTATGCTGTCTCACCCCTAATACCAAGCAAGATTAGCCGCTCAGTTTATAGTGCAAAGCCCATCCTGGCAGCTAAAGAGTCAGTTTAAAGAGTTTAAAAAGTGTAGCAGACCACAGCATGATAAATACTCTGTTTAATAGGCCAGTTGGTGTTCTTTGTTTCCAATTTAATGAGTTCTTCTGAACCGTTTACACCAAGACTACTATAATGAGAGTATGCACTCTCAAAGCAGCCCACACTTTATTATGCTGCCAACCCCAGAATTGTTTTGAACCAAATTCATCAATGTCTGCAAAGACACAAATATTGCATTCATTTTTATCATCCACAGCAGCCAAGGGGTCCTGTCACCATGTATATAACAGGCAGCCAATAAACCAGGCACACGACACCCTGAAGTTAATTCATCCATTCTGTGAAGTGAAATCTGCAAAATTCAGTGTGATTGCCTGCTTGCTTGAAATCCTGAGGGAAAGCAGCAGAGGATAAATAGCTAATCTGAAACGCCACTTTTAACTCCATTCTTGTGGGGATAAATGCTGCACAAGACCGCGTCACGGTTGTCCTGTCACAGACTATGAGAGATGGCCTGCAAACAAAACACACGTCAATTTTGCTAAGGGTCAAGTTGAGCCATTTATGAGCCAGATCCTCTCACCCAACCTATTTCCTCTAGATGTTTCTTTGCAAAAGGGACTTCTGCTTTGAATAGGTTGTTGGGAATTCCTTCAGTGTGCCAAAAAGCTATTGTTACCAGCTTCCTTTCAGAATTTACATCCTGAAGCATCAAACAAGTCCATGTAAAAAAAATGGAGAATTTAGTTCAGGAAATGCAATGAGCACAGGGCTCCTGGAATCTTGGGGCAGTTGTCTCCTACAGCTCACTAATGGCAGGTCCGCCTTCTCAATCTGATGTGCTGAACCTCATCTTGCATAATCCACAGCCACCAGAGTCACAGTATTCTGCATTTCCTAAAACAAACTAACCAACACTAATCCAGTTATCAAAAGACTGAGACATATACAATGCTATACAGTAGAGTATTTCCAGTAAAAGAAGTGGCATATTTGTTTTCATTTCTGCCCATGCCATTTTGAACTGCTGTATTGGCCATCTTGAAGAGCTACAAATTTGGTGAGCTATTCTTGGACCTTGGACTGATGATGTCACTAAGGCTGGCTGCTGAATCCTCCTGAACAGGAAGAGGAGGACACGTCTTCTTTTGGCTGAACCTTGCTGAAGAAGCAAGGTCTTCCAGATCTCTGATTCTTTCCTACATTTTTGGGTTGTCCTTCAATCACTCTTACTGGTTTGTGTCTTGAATCAGCTAATTTGTCCTATAACCTTCACTTGCCTTTCAATCCTGACTGGACATTTTGCCCACAACTATTAGTTTTTAACATTTGGATCACCACATTATGATGCCCACAACTGGCCTACATTATTCTGCATCAGAGATAAAGCATCTGAAACCTTCTACATTGCATGGAATCAGAAAGCCCAGTAGTCAATCACAAAGGGTACTGGGAGTTATAGATCTGCAATATCTGGTTGGCCATTGGTGATCCTACCCCAATTCTATATGACTGATTGTAGGTTTTTTGCGTATTGTGTGTTGATCTGGCAAGTCAGGGTTTGCATATGTAAAAAAGGAAATAATATATTGTATTGCTTTGAATGATACTATGCTTTGTTTATTTAAAATTTAACATTACTTTAAAAAAAAAAATTAAACCTACTGGAGCTCCATGTTTCTTCCTGATTCTATGCTAATTGCCAAAGGAATTTGCCTGGCACTTTTGCTGATGAACAGCTATGCTGCTGATTGTAAAAGGTGAGCCAGTATTGCCGCCAGATACTTTATAAAGAACAACCATAGTCACCACAAAAGGAATCCATCTTGATACCTGCCAGATAATTTTGCTCCATGAAACTTTATTTCTAATGAGAAATCCAACTGCAATATTTATCTGGCAAGAGGGTTGAATGGATTTTCAAACAAAATTTCAACTGGCAAAGTAGCTGGATCATGAATGATCCAAAGGAACTAATTCAAAACAACTGAAGTTGTTTATATCTAAGCTGAGCTTCCAACTATTTATAGTACAAGACATCCTATTGGATTTACTTCAATGAAAACTGATCTTTGAAATATACACATGCAGACTCATCAAACTCTTCCAGTTATATTTCTTCCAGCCTAAAAAGAAAGTAGACACCACAGAATTCAATAAATAGAAATGCCCCCCTTCTTCCCATTTTCACTAGTATTTAGTTTTTCATTAGCTTGATTGGAGACCTTTCTCTCTCTCTCTCTTTCTTTCTTTATGTGATCAAAGCACGACCCACGTAGCCACTGGTAACTTGTTAGCTTGGGGCAGAGTGTTTAAATGTAAAATGCAGTTTTCCTGCATGCCTCAGGGATCCCTCTTCTTACTGAATAGGTTAGCAGAGTCTGATGGAGATTGTGGTTCAAAATATCTGCACCAAATATTGGATAAAAGCATGTGCAAAAAAAGAACTCTTAGCAGCAAAAATGGAGCAAGCAAGCTAACACTACACAGCATGAAAAGAACATGTCAGCACAGGATTTTTGCTGGAATGCAGATACATGCACCCAACTCATTAAAAGAAAAACAGTCCTTTAATTATTGTGTTTGTTCTGCTGTCCTCTTAATTTCATACAGAAATGTGCAATTCTTTCAATTACTTTTTTAAAAAATCTTGTTTTCCCCTAAAATTATTTTACAAGGCATATAATCTTGAAAATAACTTTAAGAACATTTGTTTTTAAAACCATGTCAGAATCTATCCAACAGGAACTCTATTCAAGTCATACTTAAATTACTGCAAACTTGCATTTTGAGAAATTGGAGTGCAACTTCCCTCATCACCAGCCTATATGGTTCGGTCAGAGTTGTATTCTCACAGCATTTGAATTTTGGGGGGCTCTAAGATGCCGATAATGAGTGGATGCTCTAAAGATCTCTCATAGAAAAAATGGTATAAAGGGTTTATGATGGTCTATGACCGTAATAAAGATTTGACTGATTGACTGACTGATTGCTATAAAGGACATCTATCGTTTTCTACAGGCGCACAAACCTGAAAAAAAGGATATCCAGAAAATTACTGACCAATTAATTTAGCATCTGTTCTTAGTAGTCTAGTGGAAAACATTAGTCAGGATAAAATAATCAAGCTCACAGGAAAAAAACTCTTGCTGAAAGAGAATCAGCATGGCTTCCAAAAAGTTAAGCCCTGTCTGAATAAACCTTTCTGCATTTTTTGAAAGTCTCAACCAGCAAGGGGATAAAGGTATTCTGGTAAATGTCAGCAATTCCACACTATTAGTGTTTTACTCTCCAAACTCTCACAAAACAATTTGAATCTGACCTGAAATCATTCTTACTTCTGCTGGCCTAGAAATGCTGGAGACATACAGGGAACATAAGCTAATGTTTGGGCTACATACCTGAGCTGCAAAAATCCAAATGAGCACTAGATGATTCCAAGAAATAGGATTTTATCTCTCTCTTTGCTGCTGTTTGGGTCACCTGGAATTTTGCAGCCCAGATATGATAGCCCTAGACCAGTGTTCTCAAAACCTGGCCACTTTAAGATGAGTGGACTTCAACTCCCAGAATTCCCCAGCCAGAATTCCCCATGCTGGCTGGGGAATTCTGGGAGTTGAAGTCCACTCATCTTAAAGTGGCCAAGTTTGGACAACACTGCCCTACACAATACATGCTAACTCTCTCCTCCTTCTCCTCCAGCTGACCAACTGGACAGTGCAAAAAACAGCATCGCCTTAATGTTCCATCTCTCAAGTAATATAAATCCCCTCATCTCTCTTCCACATAGAAAGGAAATAAAATAAATTGCCAGGGACTCCTGCTCCCAGTTTCTGGTACTCATATTTGTATGGTGTTTGTCTGGTGATTTGAAAAAAAAAAAATATCTGAGATTGCAATGATTAAAAACAATAGGAGGAAAGTCAGTTGTAAAAACGTAAATAAAATCATTTCCTCCAAAAGCTTCACAGGTACCTTTCTGCCATTCCTCTGGTGCATATAAAAGTCCCAGTGAGTTGAGAAGGTGGAATTATGCAGGTGAAACTCGAAAAATTAGAATATTGTGCAAATGTTCATTTCTGTCAGTATGGCAACTCAAAAGGTGAAACCAATGTATGAGATAGATGCATTACATGCAAAGCGAGATATGTCAAGCCTTACTTTGGTATAATTGTGATGATTATGGCGTACAGCTTATGAAAACCCCAAATTCACAATCTCAGAAAATTAGAATATTACATGACATCAATAACACAAGGATTGGAAATAGAACAATATCGGACCTCTGCAAAGTATAAGCATGCATATGTACTCAGTACTTGGTTTGGGCCCCTTTTGCAGCAATGACTGCCGCAATGCGGCGTGGCATGGATGCTGTCAGCCTGTGGCACTGCTGAGGTGTTATGGAAGACCAGGATGCTTCAATAGCGGCCTTCAGCTCCGCTGCATTGTTCGGTCTCATGTCCCTCATCTTTCTCTTGGCAATGCCCCATAGATTCTCTATGGGGTTCAGGTCAGGCGAGTTTGCTGGCCAATCAAGCACAGTAATCCCATGGTCATTGAACCAAGTTTTGGTACTTTTGGCAGTGTGGGCAGGTGCCAAGTCCTGCTGGAAAATGAAGTCAGCATCCCCATAAAGCTCGTCTGCGGAAGGAAGCATGAAGTGCTCCAAAATCTCCTGGTAGACGGCTGCGTTGACCCTGGACTTAATGAAGCACAGTGGACCAACACCAGCAGATGACATGGCTCCCCAAATCAACACAGACTGTGGAAGCTTCACACTGGACTTCAAGCATCGTGCATTGTGTGCCTCTCCATTCTTCCTCCAGACTCTGGGTCCTTGGTTCCCAAATGAGATGCAAAAGTTGCTCTCATCAGAAAAGAGGACTTTGGACCACTGGGCAACAGACCAGTTCTTTTTTTCTGTAGCCCAGGTAAGACGCTTCTGACGTTGTTTGTTGTTCAGGAGCGGCTTGACAAGAGGAATACGACATTTGAAGCCCATGTCCAGGATCCGTCTGTGTGTGGTGGCTCTTGATGCACTAACTCCAGCCTCAGTCCACTCCTTGTGAAAGTCCCCCACACTTTTGAATGCCCTTTTCCTGACAATCCTCTCCAGGCTGCGGTCATCCCTGCTGCTTGTGCACCTTTTTCTACCACACCTTTCCCTTCCACATAACCTTCTTTTGATGTGCTTTGATACAGCACTTTAGGAACATCCAACTTCTTTTGCAAGGACCTTTTGGGGCTTTCCCTCCTTATGGAGGGTGTCAATGATGGTTTTCTGCACAACTGTCAGATCAGCAGTCTTTCCCATGCTTGTGATTCCTACTGAACCAGTCTGAGAGACCATTTAAAGGCTCAGGAACCCTTTGCAGGTGTTATGGATTCATTAGCTGATTAGAGTGGGACACTTTGAGCCTAGAATATTGAACCTTTTCACACTATTCTAATTTTCTGAGATTGTGAATTTGGGGTTTTCATAAGCTGTACGCCATAATCATCACAATTATACCAAAGTAAGGCTTGACATATCTCGCTTTGCATGTAATGCGTCTATCTCATATATTGGTTTCACCTTTTGAGTTGCCATACTGACATAAATGAACATTTGCACGATATTCTAATTTTTCGAGTTTCACCTGTAGGTGCTTTCCACTATACATTGAACTAGATTAGAGGAAAGAGGAAATGTTTTATACTATCTCTAGAGCAATGTTTCCCAACCCAGGCAACTTCCAACTGTATGTGCTTCAACTCCCAGAATTCTCAATAATGGCCACACTGGTTGGGGAATTCTGGGAGTTGAAGTCCACGCATCTGGAAGTTGCTAAGGTTGGGAAACAGGGATTGGGAGGAAAACTTTAAGATGGTAGAGTGACAAAGAGAAAGCAAAGCCTAGCTGGAGCCCAGTGAGTAGGAGGCAGGGTGAAGCAAAAGTTCCCACCAACAGAAGAACAAATCATTGTAAAGTCTGCAGAGCTTCAGCGATTGCTGTGATTTCAAATAAATTAGACCAAATAAATTAATAAATTGACCTAGCTTCCAGAAAGAAAGAACACTGTAAAGCAATCAAATCTAATTATTTTTTTATTTTTGGCCAAGGGGTGCAAAGCAGTGGTTTGGAAGTGCCTTTTGTTTACTTAGGCACTTCCTAAGTATGGGCTACTCTATTTGGGCTGATACAAGATGTCAACAAAGAGATAAAGAAAGTCTAGCACCACACAATGATCATCCCAATTGTTACAGCCCTATTCAAAAGCTTTGGATGAGGGAAATGTAGCAACCATGGAATAAGTCTTTCTCTAGAACAACAATTTAAAAAGCAGAAAGAGTACTAATCAATGGATAGTTTTTACAACAGCATGATATAATTACTGGGATCCTACAAGGTCTGATTAAGGTCTGCATTATGAACTTCTTAATGAATGGTTTGTAGTTAGGAGTGATCAGAGAGGTAGAGAGATAGGCGATGGTTAAAATAAAAAGATAACAGTGAACTCCAGGATGATCTGTTGAGGAATAAAATGGCAACTACAGTTCAATATAATTAAGCATAAAGCAATTCATACTGGCACCCAAATCCTACTTTCCTATATACACTGAGAAGGTCTGGTAGGAAGGGGAAACTGGAGTTATAATGCACAGCTCAAAGAAAATGTTGGTTGGGTAGACAGCTGTTGTGAAAAAGCAAATTCCACTCTGGATGATCAATAGCAAAGGAATTTAAATAAAGTTGCTTAATGGTTTGGGAATTGGAGATGCTTTGTTATGATGTTTCCATTCCTGTCTGCAAGACCACCAGCAAAGAGTAGCAATGGGAGATTTCTGTTCATCCCAAAGATATCCCCCCCCCCTTCAGCATCTACACAAGACTGCTGGGGGTGATCATCTGGCGATCAGGAGTATGATATCATCAATATGCAGACAACACTCAGCTTTATCTTGCCATTCCACTTGAATCAGGAGAAACTGTGCAGGACTTGACAGTTGCTTGGAGGAAAGCCAAGTGAATGAAACTAATTCAGATAAGATGGAGATAAAGTGGATAAGTGGTTCTCAGGTCAGGAATTTGAAAACTAGAGCATGTTGGACAGGGTAGCACTCCTTCCAAGGATACAGTCATATAGTCTGGGGGCTTTCCCTGATCCAAACTGTCACTAGATGCACAAGTGGCCTTAGTGGCTAGGAACTGGTAACTGGAATACAGGATCCTGAATTTTTGACATTTTCTAAGCTAGAAAACATTCTTCAGTCTGTAACATTATGCTTCTCTTTGATTCATTGCTTTCTTATGCAAAAATATTAGGTATGACACATAGAAGAATCTATCCATCCATCCATCCATCCATCCATCCATCCATCCCAAGTTCTCTTGTCTCATGGAATAGATAATGACACTGGGAAATCCTACCAGTGGCTGGAAAGGGCCGGAGTAAAAGACAGCACTGCGGCACTGATCATAGTAGCACAAGAACAGGAACTGAGCACCAGATCCATAGAAGCAGGGGTCTACCACACTAGACAGGACCCAAAGTGCAGACTGTGCAGAGAGGCCTCAAAGACAGTCCAACACATAGTGGCAGGGTGTAAGATGCAAGGCAGGAACAGCATACACTGAACAGCACAACCAAGTAGCTGGCATTGTGTATAGCAACATCTGCACAGTGTATGGGCTAGACCCTCCCAAGTGCACATGGAAGATTCCACAGCAGGTGGTGGAGAATAACAGGGCTAAGATCCTGTCGGACTTCCAGATCCAGATGGACAGGCAAGTACTGGCCAATCAACCAGACATCGTGGTAGTAGACTCGGACCAGAAGACAGTGGTGGTGATAGATGTAGCAATGCCAAATGACAGCAACATCAGGAAAGAGTATGAGAAGCTGGAGAAGTATCAGGGCCTGAAGGAAGAACTAGAGAGGATGTGGAAAGAAAAGGTCAAAGTGGTCCCAGTGGTGGTAGGAGCACCCGGGGCTGTGACTCCTAAACTGGGAGAGTGGCTCCAACAGATCCCAGGAACAGCATCAGAACTCTCTGTCCAGAAGAGTGCAGTGCTTTTTTTTTTTTTTTTTTTTAATCTGCTTAACAGTCATTACTGACCCTGCAGTGACCGCCCCCTAGCGGTTTTCAAGGCAATTGCATCTTTCTAGTTTCGGAATTAGACTTTGCCAGAGCCTAATTCCTAGAGCGTCAGCCCAGCTGGCAGCACAGGAGGCGGGATTTCCGTTGCTTCGCGCCCCTTTTTCGGACGAGCGCGGTTTTTCGCGCTTTTACCGGCAACTTGTCCCGTCTCTCTGTTGAGCCGTTGCCAGCATTTTTCCTCCCACCGGGGTGAGAGTCCTCATTTATCTACTCACGTACGTTTTCGATCTGCTGAGTTGGCAGAAGCTGCGGGTAGAGAAACAAGAGCTCACCTTGTTAACGCGAGGCTGGACTCGAACCGCTGAAGCTTTCAGCCATTTCTGGCCGGCACTTTCAGCGTCATTAACAACTAAAATACTGCGCAGAACCCTCAATCTCCCAGGCCTCTGGTAGAGGACCTGAGACTGAGGAAGTGTGATGGAATGGTGTTATGAAGGCCACGCTCAGGGAGATAAGCATTTCCTTAGCCCTCAACAGGAGCGTGGGACATTTAAGAAGATGAGACTGACACCACCCTAAGGAATTCACGCTGGCTTGCTGGCTTGGGAACTTAGGTTCAGTCTGGAGAGATTTCTGTCTTGAGGTGGAAGCTAATAAACGCAACAGAACTATATTTGCACTGTCTCGTGGAGTTCTTTGGGCTGAACCTGAAGAAAGACACATATCAGCCATTGGGGTGAGAGAGGACTTTTTTTTAATATTTATTATTATTATTAAAGATTTTTTTTACAAAGTTAAAAGCTATGGAAAAATAAAAAATAGGAAAGACAGACAGAAGAAAAAGTGAACAGTACAGATTCAGAAAAAAAGAGAGACATATTTAAAGAAGCTGCTTCTGATTTCTTTGCAGCAGTTACAAACGTAGTTAATACTGTTTCCGCCCTCCCAAGTTCCCTTCTTCCCATATACAGCCCTTTTTAATCAGTAAATCCAGAGATCACCATTTTTATCCATTTTCAGCAAAAAGTCCCTAAAGGACAAAGGAGATGTTCCTGTGCATCTGTCCCAGCTACCTCATGAGGTGTGAAAAAAGGTGGTCCTCCAAATACTTCTAAGGAAGAATAAGCATGTAAAAGCAAGAGCCGGTGGCTGCCAGAGAAAACTAGCTTAATCAGGTTGAGCTTCATGGCATCTTTCCATGTATAATTTGCCTTTCAGCCTTGGAGAGGGGAAATCAGACAAGAACAAACTTGAAAGGTTCTTGTCCCAAGAGAGAGAAAAAAATCACCCATCTTTTCTCTTCTAACATGTGCATGCCAAACCCATTACTAAATCCTCTAGTGATTCTTGCCATGTGGCAGTGACTCACTTGCATGAGAGACATGCACTTTGTCACTTCTCAACTGCTTCGATTACAGTAAGCAACCAAGTCTGACAGTTTTCGTTTGCCCCAGTCAGTTGGGATAATGCAGCTCTCCCCTCTTTAAAAGCCCTAAAGAGCACAAATAGATTCTCATAGCCATAACTGATTAACATGCCTACCAGTCCTGCTACTGTGGAACAAAATTTATCCCAATGCTTTATTCAATATGTATAAAGGCAGTGAATACTGCCTCTTGTCTCTACTTTTTAGTGAGAGGGGAGAGAGAGAGAAGACAACCTTGAAGAAGGCATCTAAATACTGTCTATATCAATACATTTCATCTATAGTTCTTAGTAGAATAAAGGTGGGATATACATTTGCTAAAAAAAGGCTATTGTTTGCTGTTAAAGAGTTCACATTCCTTTGGCTGTTGCAATAATGTCCTTAGTGAGTCTTCAGGGAATAAAAGGGAACTGGATACATCCACCATGCTCTGCTTCAAGAGTCCAAATATGTAATTTGAGGCAGGAGGTGGTGGTCCACTTCCTGCAGCCTTGACATTCCTAGGGCCATACTGTTTATTGCTAGGGAAGAGAATAGCAATTCCCAGAATTCCTAGTGGGAAAATATGCCACTCTTGGTATCTCTCAGTCTCATCAATCCAAAGACCAGAGAATGTATCTTATTGCTGGAAGGGGAGGCAGGGGAGGACCATAGGGGAAGCAGTGAAGGGCAGAATTCTCACAGTACAGTCTAACTGTAATCAGTACTTTGGATCCTAGTCACAGAATAATGGTTCAAAAAAGCTCTGTAGAACTAGTCCAGGGCTGAAAATTGAACTCACCAAGAAAGATTTATTCTCTCTCTTTCCCTCTTGATCTTTTTATGAATTAACAAAAGTGGAAGATGAATGTATTAAAGGCAAAATGCGCCCATTTAAATAGCAGTGTACATGGGGGTGGAAAAACATCAACAAATAAATTGAAGACATTACTAACAATTTCCAACTGTTATGCATACATGGTTAACATTCGGGTATACTGTAGAAACCATTAAACGTCCTTTCTAAAATCCATATATTTTATGAAATAATTACAACTTTGATTGTTGGTCAACTCCCTTACCTTAAGCTATTTCTGGTTTCTGAAAACATCTCATATTTTGGTGATCATTTTACAAGCCAAAGCAGTGGAGCAAGTTTTAATGCATATTATGTGTAGGAGACCAATTATTCTTCTTATCATCAATCCTTTTAAAAGTAAATTCTATACAACCCCTTAAAATCTTTTTATGACAGCTTTTGTGCACAAAATATCATGTCTGTATGATGACAAATAAATTAATGTTAATCATTTATAAAAGGGATAAGAAGTAAAGGAACAAGAAATACACTGCAGACTAACACTTGGTAGAGCAGCCATGAAGGCCTTGGAAAAGATATTCAAATGCCGTGATATGTCTATATCTACAAAAATCAGTATTGTGTAAGCCACGGTATTCCCTGTGACCCTATGGAAGTGAAAGTTGGACTTTAAAGAAGCAGGATAGGTAGAATATTGATGCCTTTGAACTTTGGTGTTGGAGAAGACTCCTGAAAATACTGTGGACAGCCAAGAAAACAAATTAATGGATCATCGAACAAATCAAATCAGAGTTCTCACTTGAAGCACAAATGACCAGGCTCAAATTATCCTACTTTGGACCCATTATGTGAAGACCCAGCTCTCTGGAAAAGACTCTAATGCTGGGAAAGGTGGAAGGAAGGTGAAGAAGAGGACAACCAGTAGCAAGGTGGATGGACTCAGTTACAGTGGCAATGAGTGCACCGTTGGGAGACTTGAAGAAACAGGTTAGGGATAGATTGTCATGGAGAAAATCTATTTGGTTGCTAGGAGTCGAAAACACTTTGGTGGCACATAATCAAATCAAAACTTGGTCCTCTCCAGATGTTCTGAGCTACAATTTTCCCAATTCCTTGCCACTGGACAGGCTAACTGGGGTACATGCTGTTAAAGTTCCAAACATTAGGAGGGCATAAGCTTTCTTACCCCCAGATACTTTTCTAATTTGCAAAGCATCTTATAGACCTTGGTACAACTAAATAGGAAAGTAAAGCAGAGAAAAAGATAACCTGCCTATGGACATTACTTTAAGGGATTGTCCTTACAATAATTCACTCTGAAGAAGCCAAGGTCTTCACTCAAGACAATCCCCTTAGAGTCCACATACAGAGTGGCTGGCCAAAGGGTCAAATTACTTCAGACAGCAGCTGTTCCAGGTGTTTGGCTAGGGGGCAATGACTGAGGGCTTGGATTACCATCTTTCTACTGTCCCATAAAGAACCAATACGCTTCTGCACAGAACATTCAAGCCCCAGAGTGTTTTAATTAAATAGGATTGTGTATATTCCTTTTTGAAGTTGCCATTACAACGTTCCATGGATAGATAAAGGAGGACTTAAATGCCAAGTTTTAAATGCCAATTCCATTTCCCATTTGTAAAGAAAATGTAAACGCTAGGATGGGGAAAACATACACAATTATTAACACTAAGTCACTGTTCAAAACAAACTTATTAATCAATTATCCAGATAATAACAAAAGTAGTCTCATGAGTTTAATTAAATATAGCCCCAAAGGTTAGCTACTTGCTTTTTGTTTGTTTAATTAATTTAAATGCAAGTTTCAATCAGAATACATGCATGAAAGAGCACAGTATTTTAATCATTAGCCTTAGAAAGATAAAATTATACAAATGAAAATGGTTCAAAATACATGCATGGCAATTTAGAAAGGTTTCTTATAATTAGAGCAACAAATGAAGCTAAAGCCTTTTATAGGCTTGGGCATAATGCAAAGCTAATGCCCAACTGAAAGTCCTGAGTAAACCAGGAAAATGAAGTAGCTTGTATTTTAAATGCACAGCAATAAAATTGGTTTCCATCCCTTTTCAAATTTTAATGAAAGGCCTCCATTGTGTATCCTTTTCCTCTTTCATATGATGGAGGAAAAGTAAAGTCTACAGAGACTTCTGTATTCTTGTAGAATGGTGTTTTTCAACCTTGGCAACTTGAAGATGTGAGGACTTCAACTCCCAGAATTCCCCGGCCAGCATGGCTGGCTGGGGAATTCTGGGAATTTAAGTCCACACATCTTCAAGTTGCCAAGGCTGGGAAACACTGTTGTAGAAAAAACCCATGGAGGACAGCATCACTTTGTCTGCTCAAAACATCACTGCAGTATCCAAATTTATATTTTACTCAATAATGTTCTAGAATAAATGAAGGAACAAGTGCTTCTCAATTCTTCTCAGTACTCTTGCTTTCCTGATCCTGTAGACAGGTCAACAAAAAGTTCCCATCTTCCCCAATTTGCCCAGCAAGCGTATGTATAGGCAGAAAGGGATGGCAACTGTACTCTAATATCATTTATGAGGGATAATAGTTGGAGAAAGATCATAGAATTGCATTGTTAACTTTCAAACATTCTTTGATCATCACCAGAAAGGTGTGAAGTAAACTAAAGAAACATCCTCTAGAGACTTGCATCATAAGATTACAAAGCTTTTGAGCCTTTATTATCTTGGGTGCCTTGGGCACGTGGTTTTCATTTCTTGTTTCTGTTTCTCTAAACTTCAGACATTAATCACAAGTAGGACTGTAAATGTCCTTCTGTGTCTTTAATTATCCTTGTGACATGCAGCCTTTTCAATCTAAATCAATCACTACTTGTTGGAAAAAAAATGTACTAGTCATGCAAGAAGGTATTGTAGCCAAACTTTCAGTACACTGAAAGAGAATCCCTACAAGCAGAAGAGATAATATGGTTTTCTTTTTCCCAAAGCAGGTTTAATGCTGTTTAATGCTTAAGGCTACTTAATTTTAAAGTGTTATGCATATATATATATACTAATATCCAGTGGAATATATGACTTGAGGACCACACCTGTAATTACAGTGATTCTAGAAATAAATACATCTAGGTTAAAAGTCTAATGAAGCCAAGTTTGGGCCCAGTTGTCCATAATGAACAGATCATTATCTTGCAGGTAAAACAGACTGGATTCACATTCCTCCTCCTCTATTTTCTAGCAACAGGTATCTTTTTCCATTGCACATGGGCATATTTAGACAAGGAAGACAAAGATCTATGTAAACTCCAGGCTACCATTTCATACTATGTGGCTGTTTAGGGTTTGTTCGGTTTAGGGTTAATTTTGAGACTATTCCACTCTGTAAATATATTTTTATCTCAACAGACAAGAACAGATTAGAATTTTTATTAAGGTCACTGACCAGAATTGCAAACAGAAACATGTTAAAAATAGAAATAAAGTAAAAACAAAACAAGATAAAATGTTACAATTGGTGGTGGGTTCATCAGTGGATAATCAAAGTCTGCCTAATTTTACAGGCAGTATAGCAAAATTTAGTTACATTCAAGGAGACTGAATCATACTGATCTGATAACAACAACTATATATAAAAAAGATCAGAATTTCCCATGTGTTTTGCCAGATAAGGAATTATAAGGTGGTTCCTTGGGTCCTTCTAGAGGGTACAGCGTAGCAGGGCATGAGCTGTAGTTTCAATAGCCCCTTGTCTGCAGGGACACAGTCTTAGTTCATACAGGACTTTTTTGTATCAGCCCTCCAAAACTGCTGCGGGGAGAGCATTAAAGGATGCTAAAGTTAGTGCTCTTCGGAATTTGGAAGCAGTTATGTGGTGTAAGTATCTTGCCGGTTTATAAAAAGGAGCTTGATTGCTCAGAAAAACATTCTTGGATAGAGCAGATGGTCCTGTTGGGCTTCTAGGTCTTTAATATGTTGTTTAAATGCGCTGAGTACACTCTCGTAATCATTAGGAACGCCTCCCTGGAAAAGCTGAGATGTTGAAGTTTTTGTGAGATTGTCCTGTACCATATTGATTTGTAATTGTCCTCAATAAGGAGAGAACTCAAATCTGTGGGAAAGAACAGTTAACTTCAGCCAATGTGCTACAATGCAGGTCCACACACCCATTTCAACTTTAGACAGCCGGCCTCTCTCCTTAATACTACATTTGGAACACAAGGGGCTACCACAACAGACAAGTAATCTGTCAGCTTTTAAGCTGGTAGCAAAAGAAATAAGTATAGAATCTTCAGCAATGTGCAAAGGTTGCAGAAGGTTTTACACAGTGATGATTACTATGCATGTGGGAATGCTACAAATGTGAGTTTATTTTCATCCATGAAAAATGGAAATGTGTGATTTCATAGGAAACCATGGACTCAAAAATGTTTCGCCTTTTGCGGCTTTATTTCATCCTGGATGCAATGCAGAATTTGGTCCACCAAATTCTGTCCATGGATTCATTCCATAGTTACAGCAGGCAGGAGTGAGTCATAATGAATATGTGGTATATATCTCACCAAGAGCTGAAGCTTGTTTCAAAGAGAACTGAGCAGAGATCAGGATAAAAGCCAAGATTTTAAAGCATAAGGAGTCACAAACAGCATCCAATCCAGCAGAGAGGATCCTATATTTCACAGAATAAACAGTCCATGTTAGGATTTGCTAGATGGAATTTATGTGGGGTGCTCTTAGTTCCTGCATTTCAACCACACCAATTTAATATCTAGGAGAAGTGCAATCCAAATGCTGAGATGTTTCCCACAGCACACCAAAAGGTCTACATTCACAGTTACAAGCCCAGATATATCAAAGGGCAATATCTAAATACAATGCATTGCTTATCCACCCACTCCTCAGCTTCATCAGATGATTCCTGGAACAGCAAAGCTCTGGCAACTACTTCAAAGAAACAGGAGTAACTCTGCGTGGGGCATATGAAGAGAGCCTGCCAAGAGGCCAAGCAATTGGAAAACTTTTAGGGGAGAGTAAGTGTGAAAAAGGAGCTTGGGGGACACACACAATGTTATGACAATCTCAGGAAGTCCAGACAGAATTCTGAGCTTTGACTTGTAGCAGCCAAACTGCTGATAGTTCAGGATGAAATAGAGTATTCAATTTTCCTCTTCCCTTCTCACCCCTTTTCCCTTCTTTGGGTGTTTTGTCTTTTAGATTATTAGCTCCAAAGCAGAGACTGCTTATTTTAGTAGTACCAGGGGAATACTTGGAACACAAAAAATCCAAAATATTTGCAGAGTATTACTTAGGATGATGAACGGCACTCATGGGCCCCAAGACATCAATCAGACTACAAAGGGAACCCCTGCTCCCCATAAACAGAATGTAATTATTTAAAAATGGTTAAAATTTAATGAAATCTCACTGGAGAATGCTTATAAGAGATGTGAAATGTCAACAGCTATTTGCAAGACCTTGGGGTTTTGTTTTATTTATTTGCATGTAACAAGTCCTTGTGCCCAAAGGTGCAGGACTCCCACCCTTCCTACATAATATTTTTTATGCTGCAAATGTCTTCACAGTTTGTTTCTTACCCCTTATCAGTGTGCCTTTGAGATTAGCTGTCCCAACTGAAATGGCACCCGCCCTCTGGAACATCATCCCGCCCGAGGTTAGCCCCAACCCTTATTACCTTCCAGAAAGCCTTAAAATGTACATTTTTTCAACAAGCTTGGGGATGCTCTGGTAATAGGGAGCACGTGTGTTGGCTATATGTGTGATATTCTCCCACTTGTGGTCTTGTTTTAATCTATGTTTATTGTTTTAATTGTTTTTAATTGGTTTTGTAGTAGGTTTTAATAGTAGGTTTTATTGTACACCGCCCAGAGTCACCTCTTGTGGATGGGCAGCCATATAACTTTGATAAATAAATAAATAAAACCAGTGCTTCTAATAATTCTTGCTTTTCTTTATGTTTCTACTCAGATCTTAATTTGTTACATAGTCTAACTTTTGACCACCTTATTTGATATTGTCTTTACACTGTACCACTTTGATGGCACTTTGGGGTAGAATCACTGTAAGCATCTGGTGTGTATATAAAAACACACACAAATAGAAATACTTCATGGTTTGCTGATGGAAGTCAGAGATATCTAAAACACATACTGCTATTAGATGTTCAGGGGAGAAGGAGTGTAGGCTGTGTAATGCATAATCTACAAACCCCTCGAATTAAAATAAGGTATTTGGGGATAAGAACAGAGAAAGCTGATGCTGACCAAGATTTCAATCAGTGCATAAAGACTGAGAGGTGGATAATTAGCAAAATGAAATCACGGGTTCTGAATTCTTGTGAACAACATTGTCCCACTAGAGCAGGGTGAGGGATCCTGTGATCCTTGAGAGGTTGCTGAATAACAAACTGCAATTTCCCCTAATGTCCCTCACCACTGGCCATATTTGGCTGAGGCTATAGTTCAATCCCATGAGGTCAGAAGTTTCCCCAGCTCTGCACAACAGGGCGAACCAATATGAATTCACATTCTTTGCTATTCACTAAAGAGAAGCATGAAAATTAGTTCACTCTAGAGACTGATTGACATGTTATGGTGACTATGCAGGCATTGCTTTAAAGTACAACATTCAGGGCTATTTCCATACATAACCAGCTCTTCATGGGGGCAATGTACAACACAGAGCCAATTAGATTTAATTTCATCACAAGCAAACTGTTGGTTCTGGACAACTGAAGTGGCATTGTGAAACTCATCTGCTCCAGAAGCAGACAGACAGATGTCTTATTCCAGCCTATATAATTCGTTGTTTGAGCAGCAGAAGGTACTTCAAGCTTCAGAGTTTCAGACAGCCCTACCTGATAAATGCAGGGATTGAACCTACGACCTTTTGCAGTAAAGCACACATTCTTCTATTGAGCTGTGATCTCTTCACAGCTACCCAGAAAGATCTGAAACATTTTCCAAGTGGCAGCCCCAATGTACAACAGACCACCAGAGAGATGTTAATATGTGTTTGTGGTTATCAGCAAGAAAATTACAGGCAGTAAGTAATTCCAGGCCTTTGATCAAAAAAAAACAAAACCCCAGATAATGTATCTTAGTACTTAAGGTTTATAAAGTGCAGGACATCAAGATTAAGTGTCCATAAAGTGATCCTGTTAGTTTAGAAGTATGGCCATAAGTCACAGGAAAGCTGGCATGTGAAAGTTCCTGATTTATGGCATCTTAAGAAGAAGCCAGTGATGCCCGTGATAATAGATGTGTGACTGTTACCCTGCTGTTTGCCATCAGAATATTTTTAGTGAGTACCTAAATGGATTTTCTTGTTTGGGCAAAAAATAAATTCTCCCTCAAGTCAGCCTTAACCCTTAGTGACTTCAGGGATGAATCTAAGTAGGGTTTTGGCAAAAATATGGAAAGGCATAACATTACCTTCTTTTGGGATTCTTTTTATTTCTGTATCTAGTCTATATCCCCAGGATTTCCTGGATGTCTCCTATCCAAGTACTAAATAGACCTGACCCTGTCCAGCTTCCCTGCTCAAACAAGGTCAAACAGCTACTGATACCACGGAGATCTAAATCCTACTAAAACTAACACACACACACACACACACACACATACACACGGCTTGTATCTATAGCACTGAGCTTATGAAATCCAACAAAAAGTAGATGTGGGAAAACTTTAAATAAACCCAGTGATTGCTATTCTGAAAAATATACATTTCCCATGATTAAAGTGAAAAAGAAATATTACTGGCAAACATGCCATGCTAACACAAAGCTAATAATGGCAACTTAAAATGGGCTCAGGTAGGAGTTACCATCAGCTACAACGTTCAGCTCCAAATTCCCTTCATTAATCTCTCTCCCCTCATTTCATAGGGGTGAAATATCATGCAGATGGGTGGAGAAAGAGAGCAGGTTGTCCACCAGCCTAATCTCTTTAGAGAAAGGATTTTTTTAAAAAAATAATTTTGTTTAAGAATCCCATTATAGCACGTATGGTTAAGGCAAAACTTTCTTGAATATTACTGGTCAATTTTCATTCTACCTAGAGGCAGAACATTTTTTTAAAAGCTGCAACATTATGGATTCCCCCAGGGCATTACTGGCCCTGAGACATGACCAGGCTACGTTAATTATTAAAAAAAGACCCTCAGTGTAAAGGTGTAGTGGAGTGGAATGAATTATCTTTGAGGACAGCATTAGGAAGTTACACATATTCCTTCAAACTAGCAAGATAATTAGGTCATTTAATGATCTGTAAATATCAACAAGGGTTTTCATTGCTGCAATTTAATATTCTACCACAGCAGTCCTTGAAGGCAAATAAGATCCCTTATACAGAAAATATTCATCTGTGTGGTTCAAGGGTCATTGAATCCTTGACCCATGTCCTGTTATACTGCAACTTTTACAGAGATCTTAGAAATAGGAGAATCCCGACTTTTAGAACATTCCTTGAACGTTTTAATGAATTTAGGTTCACTATCTCTTATTGGCTAAAGACCCTAAATAATACAGATTGTGGCTAAATGTCCACTATTAGCATGCAACACTCACTAACAAGTTGTAGTTTAGTTAGGGATAGGTACGTTTCACTGCTGTGCTATAATTTGTCTTATTCTTTTTACTGCACCAGTACTTTATACTTTGCTTTGGACAGAAACTGTTAGCCCTTCAAAGTAGTCCAAACAAGAAGCACAACAATGAATGCTAGTTCTACTTTTATAGTAAGGTTACGTTAACAGATCTTGCAAGCCTGAAAGTATTTCTCTCCTCCCGTCCTTTTACTCTCTGGAAAACTAGGGAGGGTCCCTTCTGAAATGCTTCCTATGCTCCCTCTACTTCTGTGGACTGAAATACCTTTTGCATGATGGTTGTCTGGTCTGCAGTTCTTCCTCCTGTCTCTCAAGGTCATTCCCACATACCATTACAGAAACCATAAATAAAATTTGATTTGATAATTAGATCAGGCAAAGGGCATATCCATATATCTGTACTATTGGTTATTATCACCAGTTACTTAGCCATCAACTTTTATTGTAATATATTATCACACACATTATTCGAGCACCAGACAAAACTTTAATACAGTCGATTCTCATTATTTGCAGTAATTATGGTCTATAAAATTGCCACAAACACTGAATTAGCGAATACCGAACCATTGCTCCTAGCGGAAATACAGGGCACTTGTTTGCAGTATGAGAGCTGAGATTAGAAGGCAAGGCATTGCCTTGTTCAACTTCAGCTGGCCATGTGTGCACTGGGTGAGTCAAAGTTTTCACTGCTCTGCACTTGTCTGTGAATGACCCTGAAAGCACCACAAGTATTGATTTTGGGGTTACAAATAAATTTTAGCCAGTAGATGTATTCACAAATACAGAATCCATGAATAATGAGGATCGACTGTATATTCTATTACTCTTAATCCAACATAGATATTTTTATAGATCAACAGCAACACGGACCTATGTTGCACAAGTATTCCATTTTGTAGTTTTGGTGTAGATTTTACTGTTACAGTGAGTTCAAATGTTTGTGCCAGAATTCTAATCCACCTTATTTTTTTTACAGCATATATATTAAGTTGTTTATCTTGTAGTTTTACATCAGCTTTTACTGCTCAGTTATTGTAATTTAAAAAAAAATCATAACATGGCTGCCAGCCCCAGGAAAGTAAGAAGTGTGAGAAAGAAACTCAAAATAACCCTGCCTTGAACTTGTTGCCCTTAAAAAGGGGCAGTGAAACCTTTGGACAGTCAAGATTCTGTTAATACATCCTACTACAGTCTTTCTCCTACAAGCTTTTTCCTACAAGCTAGGCTTCAGCAGTACGTGAACCGAGAACTACCGGATGTACAAGCTGGGTTTCGAAGAGGCAGAGGAACTAGAGATCAAATTGCCAACATTCGCTGGATCATGGAGAAAGCACGAGAGTTCCAGAAAAGCATCTACTTCTGCTTCATTGACTATGCAAAAGCCTTTGATTGTGTGGATCACAACAAACTGTGGCAAATTCTGAAAGAGATGGGGATACCAGACCACCTTACCTGTCTCCTGAGAAATCTGTATGCGGGCCAAGAAGCAACAGTTAGAACCGGTCATGGAACAACCGATTGGTTCAAAATAGGGAAAGGAGTACGACAAGGCTGTATACTGTCACCCTGCTTATTTAACCTATATGCAGAGTACATCATGAGAAATGCCAGGCTGGAAGAATCACAAGCCGGAATTAAGATTGCAGGGAGAAACATCAATAACCTCAGATATGCAGACGATACCACCCTAATGCCAGAAAGTGAAGAAGAACTAAAGAGCCTCTTGATGAGGGTGAAAGAGGAGAGTGCCAAAGCTGGCTTGAAACTCAACATTAAAAAAACTAAGATCATGGCATCTGGACCCATCAATCCCTGGCAAATAGAAGGGGTAGAAATGGAAGCAGTAACAGACTTCATTTATTTGGGCTCCAAGATCACCGCAGACGGAGACTGCAGCCATGAAATTAAAAGACGCTTGCTCCTTGGGAGGAAAGCTATGGCAAACCTAGATAGCATATTAAAAAGCAGAGACGTCACCTTGCCGACAAAGATCCGCATAGTCAAAGCTATGGTTTTTCCAGTAGTAATGTATGGCTGTGAGAGCTGGACCATAAAGAAGGCTGAACGCCGAAGAATTGATGCCTTTGAACTGTGGTGCTGGAGAAGACTCTTAAGAGTCCCCTGGACTGCTAGGAGGTCAAACCAGTCAATCTTAAAGGAAATCAACTCTGATTGCTCATTGGAAGGATTGATAATGAAGCTCAAGCTCAGATACTTTGGTCACCTAATGCGAAGAGAGGACTCTCTGGAAAAGACCCTGATGCTGGGAAAGATGGAAGGCAAAAGGAGAAGAGGACGGCAGAGGATGAGATGGCTAGATAGCATCACTGAAGCAATGAGCATGAAATTGAGCAAACTCAGGGAGGCAGTGAAAGATAGGAAGGCCTGGCGCAATATGGTTCATGGGGTCACGAAGAGTCGGACACGACTTAACGACTAAACAACAACAACAACAACAGTCTTTCTCAAACTTGGCAACTAAGACATGTGGACTTCAACTCCCAGAATTCCCTAGCCAGCTGGCTGGGGAATTCTGGGAGTTGAAGTCTACATGTCTTAAAGTTGCCAAGTTTGAGAAAGACTTTCCTACAAGATAAAGGAGTGTTACTGGCATGTCCGTTTCTTGACCTGGCCTTTCTTGAAGGTTTGGCAACCACTCTGGCATCACTTTGTTCTTTTTCAGAGAAGGTGGCTGTACTTGCATACAAAATCTAGGTTGGAACTGCCTATCATATTCATTTTCTAAGGAAACTAATGGGGCCACAGGAGTTCAGAAAGATTATTGGAAGTAACATACTGGAAGATGCTGATCAGCTTTGCCTCATGCTACCTTTTTACCATTTCCAATGTTAAGCAAAACCCATATAAAAAACTAGGTGATCAGGGACCAGGGGGTGTTCAGGAACCCACTGGAACCTACCTAATCCAGTCCAAGTTCAGTTTCAAGACTAACTATCTTTAAAGGAGAGCAGAAGGTACCTTGTCCAGTAACGGTCTTCCTTGCTATGATGAGACGCATTACCATCCTAATTAACATTCTCAAATGAACACATGTAAATTGAATGCAAATTGCTATCATCTTTGCCCTCTTTTTGGTGATGCAACAAGTAACCAGCCTAAAATATGCATGGGGGATTATATGTTTCAATTAGACTCTACACTGAAGTCTATCTGCAAGTGGAAGTCAGCAGATTAATCTTCTCCTTGACCTACCAGCTTTGTATGTGGAAAGCAGAAGAGAATTCAGTGTAGGAACATATGCAAAGTAGCAACTATCATCTTCTACCAGATTTTTTAAGCAAGAGATGCCACAAGTTAGACCCTTCACCTACTTTGTGGTTATACTTCATTTCTGCTCTATAGAAAAATTCCACGAGGCTGAATCTATGAAGAGAACAACTACATTTCATTTCAGAACTGATCCAGCACTACTTTTACAGAAGTATTTCCTATGCCATTCAGTGGGGCTAAGTTCTTAATTACATGCACACAGGGCTGCCACTTGAGCAATCTGTGTGCAAATATTCATATATGTTTTGCATTGTGAAATCTTCCCTCTAGAATGATTAATGCAGAATAATTAGTCTACCATCAGCCCCAGTCAAGGTGAACAGAAAGCACTTCCAGTAGAACTGATTGACAGTGACCGCAAACAATTGTTTATTAATAAAGAGCCATACAATTTGCTCCCAAAATGAAAAGTTGCAGACCAGAAGTAACATTCAACCATTAAGAGGAGGGGAGGGGAGGGAAGGGGAGGGGAAGGGAGGGACTTAAAGTCTTTCTGGCAAAGTTCCCAGCTCGAATTTAATTTTATGTCCTGTATTAAGTTGTATAAGCCCCCCCCCCCCCCCCACCAATCTGAATTACTCAAACCGTATTCTATTTCCTTGTTCAACTTTTCAAATTACTGTTGCTTTATAAACTAGACAAGTCATGACACAGGACTATTTCTTCTATTTACAGGGAGTCTGTGAAAGCTTTTTTTTCCTTCCCTTTTTAGCACATTATAATTTATCTGACAGGTCATCAGAACCAACATGGTTAAGGAACTGATTAGTCACTAATGACTAAACTTGCATCATCCTGCAGCCCAAGAGATGTGGCTGACAATCTTTCATAACAAAATTGTCCAGATTGATTATCCTTCATAATAAAATTGGAGCACGCTTTAAAAAATTATGAAAATCATGGAACTTTCCAATAATTGAAGTAATAAAAATATGTTCCATTCTATTAATGTAGAACAGCATATTCCCAATGTGGGCACATCTGAATTTAT
Source organism: Liasis olivaceus (assembly GCA_030867105.1). Lineage (NCBI taxonomy): Eukaryota > Metazoa > Chordata > Lepidosauria > Squamata > Pythonidae > Liasis > Liasis olivaceus. Next base: position 18,192,099 of record CM061351.1, read on the forward strand.
CTTGTGCTAAGTAAAGTAAGTTATGCCATTTTATTTATAGCTATATATTCTAAATAACATACATGTTAGCCTTTTTTTAATGGGCAAAAGATTAACCTGGGAAGGAAAAAAGACATGATCCTAAAGGCCAGGAACAAGGGGGCCAAAGGCATCTCCAAAGGCAATGTGTTCCACAAGTAGGGACACAACTGAATAGTCTTGGCCTAATACACTTTAAAATGAAAAGAACTCTCTCCATACACCATGCTTTCAGCTAACCCAAAGATTCTTGGTCCAACTGACCTCCAAGTTTCCGATTCCAAGTCCAGTTTAAAGACAAAGACATGTAAGAAACTATCAATTTTCACACCAGGACGTGCCTTCAGCATGGCCAGTTACACTGCAATTCCATTGAAATTATGTAAAATTATTTCTAGCTTTACATCTGTATATATAAAGCAGTTAGTATATGCAAATGTACATCAGCGTCCTCCTTTGACTTTTTTTAGTGAGGCACTTTAGCACTTTGGAGATCTATAAGTGGCAACATATGACATTCTCCTATATGGACTTCACCACAACTTGAAGCTTTGCTCTTTGTCCCACCACCAAACAAACTAGGTGATGGCAGCACCTCAGGTGTGGAATGTGGTCCCCAGGGAGATGAGACCAACCCATCTCTGTAGTAAAATAGATTTTACTCATCTCTTACTCCATTTAATATGAGCTGATGGCAGATTCATTATCTTGGATATGTTGGATTACATTAAAAATACAATTTTTAATTTGTGTTGGAGTTAATGTATAAAGGTAAAGATTAAACCAAATACAATCTTGGAAACATGTGACTGAAAAATGGGATATTCAAAGAAACGATAAAAATTAAATGTCAGCAAGTACAGTATTTACAGTATCTGCAGAACTGTTTGCAGAGATAGGCCTCCACTCTTTGCCTAATTAATGAAAAATCTTAAGTATACTCCATTAAAAACAGGTGATCTGGAGAGAGGCCAATTTGACTAATTTTCCGAGATTAATTGTAAACCAGGAACTAATAAATGGGTTGTTAACAAGATAAAAAATAATCCTGAAGTGGAATGGAACAGATACATTTTAAGCCAGAGTTTAGATCCAGGTACCCATCCCCTGGTGTCCAATGGGCTTTGTCCTGGCTCTAAAAGGACTACCACGTTTGGTACATAGCTAGGTGGTGCTAAGAGGAGTCTCAAAAGGCAGGCCTGAATATTACAGGAATCTTGAGATATTATATTTATCCACACAAAAGCCATGTATAGGAGCTGTCAGGTCAGCTTAGTATTGATACTTCTAATTGTGACTGGAATATAGTGTCTATCGTTGAACAAAAAAAGCAGAAGCATAAATAAAGCAGCTTTTGGCTTCTGAAGAGCAGAACATTGGTGGGTTGACCAGGATAGATTATAGTCAAGCCAAAATAGCGAAAGCATTTCACCTGCTTGATCAGAGGGTCCAAAACCAGCCATTTATGGCTCTTACATTTCCTCTCAAAGATCAGAATCTTAAATTTGTCCCAATTTATTTTGAGGGAATTTTACTTGCCATATTGTCAGGCCTAGCCCAAGGAACTCCAAGAGACAATGCAAATTCAGTTCAGCTATGTTTATTAGCTACAACCTCTAGCAAAAATCTTTCCAGACTGAAACCCCAGTTCCCAAGTCAGCCAGCCACAACATTGTGAATTCCTCAGGGAATTCAGTGCCGGTCTCATCCTCTTGTATCTCCCATGCTCCTCCGGTGAGCTAAGAAAATGTTTTTCTCCCTGAGCCCGGCCTTCATAATTCCATTCCATCACACATATTCAGCAAAGGCTGTTAAAAGGAGTTTGAAGACCAATCTTGAATGGAAGAGTAAAACTGCATCGTCAGTGAACAGCAACAAGCATAGTTTTCTGAGGCCAACAGAAGAGAAATGGTCCTCAGTGTGATTTAGAAATTACTCCAAATCATTAAGGTAGATGTTAAATAATGTTGGGGCCAAAATACAGCCGTGACATATACCCTTATTCATAGGAATGATGTTTGTAAGAATGCTATCATTACTGCATCTCATTTGCAGTTGACTATTTTTATAAGAAGAACTAATTGCTTGTTAGGTACCATTTTGTTAAGTTTTTGTAGAATTTGGAACTAGGGACAGAGTTAAAAGCAACCCTCAGGTCCATAAATGCAGCAAAGGGCCTTCCTCCTGGGGGGCTGGAATATTTTTCTGCAATATCAGACAGAACCAAATTATGGTCCAGAGTGGAGCAGCCTTTCCTGAAGGCAGCTTGGGGTTCCGTAATTACCCATCCTTTTTCCAGATGTGATGTTAATTTATTATTTAGAAATCTAGCATACAGCTTCCCTGTATCAAAACATAAACTTACAGGTCTGTAGTTTGTAGAGTTCATTGGAGATACTTTTTTTGTAGATTGGAACTATAATAGTTCTGTTCCAACCTGAAGGCATCGTCCCTGAGTTGTTAACAGCCATGAATAACGTAGCATGTAGAGGTGCCCACCAGGTCAGATTCTGTCTGATGAAATCAAGGGAAATATAGTTGCGCTCAGGAGTTTTCCCTAATTTGAATTGTTGAACAAGAGAACAGATATCAGCTTCAGTTACAAGATCCCCAAAAGGAGAGGTTATAGTATTGAATTCTACATCATCGGTATCAGAAGTCTGCTCAAAAAAACAAAACTTTAAAAAAACTCTCCCAAACATCAGTTGAAATACTGCAGTCCACAGCTGGTGCATTTGAACCAAGATTAGTAGATAAATGCTCCAAAACATTTCGGAGTTGATGTTCAGAGAGGGATCAAGTAATTTGGACATGGTATCCTTACATTTTTGATATTTCTTAAATTGCATCAAATTCTTATATTCTTTTTTTACTTCAAAATAACTAGGTAGGAAATCAGGAAGATTGTTTAAATGATACGAAGTGTAGATTTCTCTTCACTATGTAGATTTCTCTTCACTGTAAATCAAACCAATTATTTACCCACTTCATTTACTTGTTAGTTGTTGGATTATACATTTTAAATCCTGCAATCAATAAACCTTTAATTAGAACTGAGAGTTTATCAACACTATTTATAACATCATGAGAATCTCTATTCTCTGTTTTGGTAGTTTTAACAGTTAGTAACTTAAGGGAATTTAAATAGACCAGCATAAAATCATTTAGACTTGGCAACCATTTAAATTTGACTATTTTGTCTGTGCCAGTAATATCCCTAGGGTAAATCTGTTTAGTTATTCTTAGATCACATCTAGAAATTAAAAGTGGGTTCTTAGAGGTTGATGATCACTTTTTATTGATTCACTGTTATAGAATCAATAAAAAAGACTGAACTAAAGTGCTAGCAGTTTTGCATGTCAGGCTGTCATCTATCACGCTAGAACCTCTGAAGCTTAAGTTGATGAACTCAGGTAGATGAAGTAGTAGACCTATCGCTTAGAGTCAAGCCATTTAATATATGTAGATTTAACTTACCGGCTACATGAATTAGGCAGGCACCCCCAAAATTTATACAATAGTCTTTAGAATAATGGCAATCAAGAAATCTATCTAAATTTGGGTCAAAGTGTGGATACTTAAATACTAAAGCATAATAATTTGGCTCAATTCTGGCATTTAGATCTTCCACTACAATTAGTACGGCTTTTGAGATTTAGCTGTGAGAGACAAAATAAAGTCTTGCAGCTTAGACCAAACCTGCTTGGTAGAAACTAAAGTAAGCCAGGACTTCCTCTTTCATCATAACCACATATGCTCATACTAATAGTCAACCTTGTGCCTCATCATTTTGTCTAGCTATTTTGAACTGGGACTTTTAAAATCATTCCTGAAGACAGGAATGAAAAAGAAGTATATTGCAATGTTCCTAAGATCCTGTCTCATTTGGTTCTTGACTCTTACCTGGCACTCTTTAACATTCTCACTTTTTCAGTGAGAATGTTCTTCTCACTTTTCAATGTTCTTCTCACTTTTTATTTCAGAATTCTTCAGCATTCTCCATCTCTTGCTAACTAAATTTTGTCCATTACTGTCTCCAGTCTCACTGAGTTATATTTTGGTGAGTGCCTGGAATACTCTGTGTATGTGTGGTGTATCCATACATGCCTGAGAACTTTGCTGGATCAACGTGATTACAGTGCTTTTTTTCCAGAAGCTACAGAGAATTTTCCTTAAAAAAAGGCTCAGTCCAGTTTTGTGCCTTGGCTGAACTAGATCTCTTTTTGCTGGTGTTTGTTGCTAGGGAAGGAGACATTCACATTTTTTGGCCCAATCCATCTTGACTGTGCCCTGTCTGCTGCTAAATTTGGAGACATTTCGCACAATGGAATTTTATATTCTAGAATTCTGCTGCAATGGGCCTGCTGTCCTTGCTGCAAACTGGGTGTTTTCTCTAATGTGATTCTTATCCAAATTTCTGTCACTCTCCCCCTCACCTGAAAATATAGCAAAGAGAGTCTGGTGACTTTTGTGATGTTTGCTGCCCAAGGAGGTCCTGTCCCCTTTGACTTTCTGTACATTGCCAGGTTCAAATGCCAATTTCATATAATAGAATTTCATACTCTGGAAATGAGATGTTGCCAGGGGGGAGGGGGGCAATGCAAGACCTGTTGAAAGTCAGATGTTTTGGCTTACGCACAGCTTTTTCACTGCCATATGCTAAGGGCTTTTCTGCACTGCAGCATTAAGCTGCTTGTCTCCCAGCTGGAAATATAACTAACTTAAAAAAAATCCCTTTCTGGATTTCACCCCTTCCTCTGTTTTGGCCACAATGATGGCTTCATGTTCTTTCTGGACCACATTTACAAGGGCCCCAGCTGGGGGATTCCCTTCTTCTTTATAGCTACTGGACTGGTTAAAAAAGAAGAAAAGGACAGACAGCACCATTGTCCTAGCACTTGGATTGGAAAGGTAAAATAGGAGAAAAAGGATGCACTTCTCACTATTCCACCAGTCAACTTGTAAAAAAAAACAAAAACCAGCTTTTCCTACCACAGTGTAATAACTTTGAGTGCAGGTATTTGTCTACATTAAAATGAAGCGCGGTAGGCAAATCAGATAATATAAGAAAACACTGCTTTCCATACACTGCAACAAAAGCAGGTAGAAGTTGCTTCCCCAGAGGGCTGGGTGCTAGTGAAGAGCATACCTGCCTCAACAAATGGTCAATGTGGAGTTCTTGGTTCTCTCTGAGCCTGGCTGTTTGCTTGCAAACATTTCATTACCCAGCTAGGTATCAGCATCAATGCAAGTGACTGTGGTGTTTGCTCCCTGTTTATATACAGTACCTTGCCCCGCCAGTTTGGTGGAGGTATAGTTTCCTCCCTGGTGGTTCTCTGATTAGATTTTATTTTCTGCCTGATTGTTTGTCTGATGTTGTTCCCTGATTATCTCAATGTTGGCTGCTGGCTGGGATGCGTTGTGTGTTTCCTTCCTAGGTTTTTTATTGTCTCTTTTGAATGGTGTGAAAATGTGGTTTATCTCTGTGTCTGTTGATGGATTATTTGTCTGAATGCCAAACTTCCAGGAATTCCCTAGCATTTTTCAATTTGGCTTGGTCTAAGATGCTAATAGTTTCCCAGTTGAAACTGTGGTTGAGTCTGTTCATGTGTTGTGAGATTAAGGCATTTTTATCATATTTATATTGTCACACAAACAATCAGGCAATACTCTAATCAAGGAACCACCATGGAGGAAATTACACACCCACCAAAACTGGCATGGCAAGATACTGTATATAAACAGGCAGCAAACCCCATACTCACGTGCACTGATTATGTTATCTAGTTGGGTAATGAAATGTCTGCAAGCAAACAACCAAGTTCAAAGAGTACTAAGAACTTCACAGTTCAACCCTGAGCCACAGATATTCTCTTCTATTGAAATGGTGAATGGTCCTAGTTATGCTGGAGCAAACTGGTCATGCAGATAAGCTCTAGGTTGCTTAGCTTCAGGCTCTAGAAATAGCTCACCTCTATTATTCCTTATCCCTTTTATATAGCCATCCACTACATTATCAGCAAACCATCATTCTAAAACCTCTTTTGTTTAAAAAAAAAATTCTTCACCTGCAAAAAGGGGAGTTGATTATTTAATGTAAGCAGTTCATTCGACATTTAGCTCTTTCCTCCAGGAATGTGACATTGAGTACAAAACAAAAGGTTTGTTGACCCTAACAGATTTTTAAAAACCCAACCCTCTGCAGTTTGTGTACATAAATGTCATTGGGATTTTGGCTCGTTTTCAATGCAGAAAAACAGCACATGAAGCCATTGGTGCCACCTCAGCATTATTGAGTGGGAGCAGATAAGAATCAGCTACCAATTAATGGTTCAGAATGGAAGCAAGAGGGGAAATGAACAGCAAGCCGGTCATCACAAATTTAGGGCCAAAGGCAGTCAGGACCAAAAATCCGCCAAAGGCAGATGGTCTCACACAATTATCCCGGTCTGATCAGGTATAGGAAGTCAGACTGTAACCTTCCTGGCACAAAACTGGGGCTGCTGGGTGCCATGCTGAGTAGACTATAGTTGGAATATGAAGCGTAAAGGCTGTGGGTGGATCCACCTGGACCCAAAATATTATCAGACCATTTTTGCAGGATACAAACCTGTAATTTCAGGTTAGTTTCAGTTACATTCTAGGCAAAAACAACAACAACAAAAGCAAAAAAAAAAGATTGGTTGTTATGGTAGTAGAAATCTTTCATTTTCTGCAGTGAATAATTCTTCTCAGAATCTAATTTATTTGTGTGTGTGTGTGCATGTGTTAATTATTTAGGCTAGTTGATACTCCAAGTTATCAGTTTTTCCTCTTTGTGATAAATGGATAGATATGTATTTCAATGTGTCTATCCTTGCTGAAGTACTACTATAGGCTCTTATTTTTAAAAAAATATCATTACATCTTTGCTCAGCAGTTAAGCTGTAATCTCAAAAAAAAAGGAGGGGGTGTGGGAGTGTGGAGCAGAGGGGTGAAACATGGACTCTCATCCCCAGAGGAGCGGACAAGAGATAAGAGAATGAGACTGGCCCCTCCCTGAGGAATGCTAAGGATGTTTGTAGTCTGACCCTGGGAATTGCTCTCAGTCTGAGAAGATTCTGTAACGGGAGTGAAGCCAATAAACCTTGCTGGATTGAATCTGTATTGTCTCCTGGAGTTTCCTGGACTAAACCTGACAGGGGGCTTGCTATTTATTGCCCCTGGTGCACCATTTAGGATCTTTTTAAGATTGAGGTGGTTTAGAAATATTATAAATACATACATACATACACACACACATTTCTAGGAGCAGAGTTTACATGATGAAACCCTACACAAAGCATCATTCAGACAACTAGAGAAGCATATTTTGCCTATCTGGTCACTCCTGGACGTGCTGCAATGTAACTCCCGTTATCCCCTCATATTATCCCACCAACCTTCCTCAGTCTTCCTGAAAGACAGGCTGCGGTAGATGTTGTTCATGGCATCACTTCATACAATGTTTTGTGCAACAGCAGGCACTAAAGTGAACAAGGAACACTGAACTACTATTGTATATACTGCAAAATTGTCATTTGAGTTTAAAAAAATGCTGCACCGAACAAATGTACCAATCAATTATTGGGGTTTGCATTTCATATTGCAAGTTCAGTAATATCTTGCCTTCCATTGGTAGTGGCATGAAATGTAGAAATGTCAAAAGGCAAATAATAAAATGGAATATTGATCAATCTGCAGCTCAAGTGATATTAATCTTTAGTCACCAGGAGGTGTAATGGTGTGGTTAAATGTATACTTTGCACATACTATTTACATAAATCAGTGTTTATATTACTTTTTATATATAGTTTATATTCAGGGTGGCTTTCAAAAGCATTTAAACTGCATCAACTAAGAAATACAATCATACAATGCAATTAGGAGGAAAAACAATATAAACAATAACAGCAATATAACATTATCAAAGCATTAAACAAACCAACACATCTTTCTAGGGCAAAAATCCCATAATTTCTTCCACTACCCAAAAAAAAAAGGACCTCAGAAGTCATGTGGTCCAATGCTAGATCAGTGCAGGATTGGCTAAAACAGTGCAGACAGATGGCTATCTAAAATCTCTCTGAAGACCTCCAGTCATTTTGCGAGGTAACCCATTCCACAGGTTGACAACACTTACTGCCTGGAAATGTCTCCAAATATGTAACTGAGTCAACTTCCCTACAGTTTTAATTCACTGGTTCCATTTTGCCTTCTATTGCAATAGAGAATGTGTCCTCTACTTTGAGATATCTGAAGACTACTATCAAATCTTCCCTTAGTCTTCTCTTCTCTGGGATAAACATATCAAGTTCCTTTAACTGTTCCTCAGAGTATTTAGTCTCCAACAGCCTCACCATTTTGGTAACCTTCCTCTGAACTCACCCCAGTTTGTTGATAGTATTTTGAGACTGTGGTACGCAGAACTGGATACAGTTTTCCAAGTGGGGCCTGACCAAGGCAGGCTCTATGCTTCTGTTAATATATCCCAAGATCATACTGGCCTTTTTAGCAGCTGCACCATATTGTTGGCTCATGTTCAATTAAGATCTAGAACATGCAATCTTTTCACCTGTACTACTGCCCAAACAGGTCTCCCCATCTTATACTTGTGCCTTTCATTTTTTCTCTCTCTCCATTTTTTCTCTGCAGAACATTTTGTACCTCCTTGTTAATTTCTTCCTGTCAGCTGGTCAAGAATCTTCTTCTTCTAAAGCATTAGCCATTCTTCCTAAGTTTTTTTTATCAACTGCAAATTTAATACCATCCATAACAGAAATGTCAAACATCAAGAAACCCAGGAGAGAATTCTGCAGCCCTCTCCTCAGTATTGCCCTCCAAGCTGATACGGAGCCATTTCTAATTATTCTTTGGTTATGATCATTCAACCAATTATAAATCCACTTAACACGTGTGTCTTCTAATGCATATTTTACCCTTTCATAAATAAGGATATTGTGAGTGACTTTGCTGCTTTGCTGAGGTCAAGGTACACTCTGTCCACAGCATTCCCTTAGTCTATTAAGCTAGCAACTCTGTTGAAAAAAGGAAATAAGATTAGTCTGGCATGGCTTGTTTGGAACAAACCTGAGCTGGCTCTTGTTAATTTTTTAATTCCTGTCCAAGTGCTCAGATATATGCTGTTTAATGAATGTGCTGCCGGTATGAATGTCAGGCTGACAGGCCTATAATTTCTTGGGTCCTCCTCCTTCTCTGTTTTGAGCACAGACTCAAAGTACTCATTCTGGTAATTTGTTTGGATGTCCACTACAATTTGAACTGTTTAGAACATGATTCATTTTGAAAAAGTCAAAACTAGGAATAAAACCCCTTTGAATAAACTTCTTGAAACCCATAAAAATTGCACCGATAGCAGTATCACTCTGTGACAGGGAAAATGGAAATGTTGACACACAATAGACCTTTACCCATATGATGGTTTATCTAACTTGCTCAAAGATTAGTGTTTCTCACAAAATATGTCTTCTGTCTATATAACACTCCAGAAAGAATTCCAAAAATACTTCTGTTGTTTGTATGGAAACTTGGCAGGTGTGGAATCCAAAGACTGTTAATTTCTCTATTCTTAGAGGAAAAGGTTATATTTTACAGTAAGTTAGAACCAGATCTAGGCTACAATGGCCTGGGAAAGCAGGATTTCCCCTCCCCATTTTTCCCCAGAAGCCCTTCCTACAAACCTACAAATGTTACTCAGAACCTGCTGATCCGAGTAAGCTCTGGTGTTCATATGTGTAGGGAGGCAGGGACTGAATGGCAAACAGGAAACAGAAAAATTGGATGGAAATACCTTCTCCCTGATTACAGAAGATCCTTCTGTCTAGTTTTCAGGAATTAATTTGGTAGGAGCAATACAACCTACTTCCATTCCACCAGGTCCCTCTGATCCTCTGACTAGACTTTTACGACACATTAACTCTAAAATTTGATTAACAAAACACCATTGCTATGCTCAAATAATGTGATGCCTAGTTCACAAAGTAAGCTAAGATGCTTCCCATAATGCACTGAATGATAAATTGTGCCTAATGGAGTAGTGTTTGTATGAACTAGCCCCTCTCTAGCTCATACAAATAATCTAATTGGGGCTGGAAGGGTTACCAGCTATACACATATATAATCTGGAACCAAACCATGACCTTTTAATTAATGCAGTTAGGAGTTGTCATTTTTATCAGGCAAAATTACATTACTGTTGTCAGAACCAAGAGTGACAAAACTTTCATTCTTTGGCAAACAACAACAACATGTAAAGGCATTTGCATAGCATACATCTTCATGGTCAGAGACATAGTTAATAAAACTATATTACTGACATAAAACCAAAGAAAGCACTCCAACTTATCCACAAATGTTTAATAAATCTAGTCACTAATGTTTCTCTAATGTGCTGCTCCTGCCAATGGGTTGGGCTCATACTCCATGTTTCCACACCAGCATACCTGAACTCCAACAGGAAATTGGAGGGCACAGTGCTTGAAAGAGTTCCTTTGGATCACAAAGGTTCATTGTAATTTAATTCATTCCTGCAAGTCTCATTTACTCCCAAACCCATTTCTTATTAATGGTAGTTAAAAGGGATTTTAAAAACAGAGCTGCCCCTGCAATTTTTATCGTTATGCTAAATGATAAAAGGAATTCAGTGTTTGTTGCTTTCATTAGTAGTTGCTCTTCTGCCTGCTTGAAGACTTTTCATCTTAATTGGCTAGCTATGAAGCATTTCCTAAATTTCACTCTGGGTGCTAAAGTGCTGCAATTACATTACAGCTGGAAGCTGATCTACTGGATTAGATTCATAAAGCCACTCTAAGGTAATATTTTCATTACGACCAGTAAAAATGCTTTTAAGTTCTCCGAGATTCTTGGAGATCTCCAACAAGGAGAATAATAAGATAAGTTACAAACTACAAAATCTGGAATTCTTAATTATCTTAAATTAGAGCATGAGATGACTTCCTAAGAATTAATTTGTTTAGTTTCCTCTAAATGTTAAATAGATTCCAGGATGTACCAAGAGCTATTAGAAAAAAGAACCAAGAAATATTTACATAGATTAGATTGATTTGCAAATTCATAATTGAGATGCACTAACTGATTCCTAGGAAGGGTACAAACAACCGAGTAGGACTATTCTCCTTGTCCCAGCTTATAAACTTCCCAGAGACAACCTTCTCATCACTTTTGATAACAGAACGGTGGGCTAGTTCAGACTTCCCCCTTTGGTGCCCTTCAATACACACATTCTGGAAATTACTGTCCATTACATCTGGAAGACACCAGGTTGAGGATGACTGAATTTGACTGATCAGCTATTATCCATCCAATCAATTATTTCATTGTTATGTTCCCTGGAGCATACTGAGAGTGGATATGGTCGTATGAAACACTACCATTGATTCTGAAAGATGTGGGTTCCAGTCCAGTTCAGAACTGAATACTGGGCTATCCTGCAGCTGAAATCCTGCAGTCCCATCAGTAAAATGGATATAACAAAGATCTAACCCAATGAATGAAATAAATCTTGTAAAGCACTTTTGTAAAGCAAGCTATATACATTATCCTTTCTTATTTGTCAGAACTTGTATAACTCCAGGGAAGCATATTTAAACAGACAAAGAGAAGACTGAACATGCAATGCTTAATTTCAAGACAACTTCCCTTAAATTCAATTATTGTTCCTCTAGCCAGAGGTAGGAAACTTGATGCCTTCAAATATTCTAGACTACATCTTTTATAACTCCTGACCATTGATATAAGAGGCCTATCTTGGCTTTTTTTTTAATTGGTGGACACTGAAGCAACAGAAAAGCATCCAGCATTATTCAAACTTCCTGCTTTATTGTTCCATACATTTCAAGTCTAACCTGAGACTTTCTTCCTAAAAACAGAGTCTAAACCAGCAGGCAGTCAAATCCCGTCAACATGATATTTCTCATTTCAAATTTTTTCTTTTAGTGCTGTGGTGGGCATCTTGAGTTCTTGGAAGTTATATTTGCTTGTTGCGCCTTTTTTTTTTTTTTGCGGTCCCCAAAGCCATCTCTGATTACAACACCTGAAAACTGCTGGCATCTTTCCATTTTGAGAAGGGAAACAATAAAAAAACCTGAAGCTTAAGCTTTAAAATAAACTTAGGATAGTTATAAGAAGCAAAGAACTCATTAAACTCTTCCCCAAACCCCCAGATCTTCCTCTAAAAACTTGGCGCTATTTCCTCTATACCTACTGCATTCCCTGAGCACATGCACACACACACACACACACACTTAAATACAGTCCTTTCTTATAGTAAGGCAAAAGATATTTGCAGAGCAACAAACAAAATAACCACCCAAACAAATAGGAAAAGTTATTGCATTATTTCAGAAAGTAAAAGCACATACTTAAGGATGGAAAGCTGTGACCCTCCAGCTGTTGTTTAATGATTCTATCTAGGGGCCTCAGTTTCCCTTCTGGGCTTCCCTTTCTATAATATGCCATCTTCAAAGAAGTTTTTCTGCCCTTCCCATAAAAGTCCATGTTAAAAAGTTACACTTTATTTTACAAATCACAGGATATTTACAGTAAGATCATTACACTCTAAACAAGTGGGTATTTCATTTTTTAAAAAAGGAGTTTTGGAACAACCAAGTGCATCAGCTACTGAAAAGCTCAAACACTTCACCTTTTAAAGCATATCTGATAGGTTCCTAGATATCTAAAATGCCATCTCAAACAACTACCATATTCCCCATTTCCAGATAGGTTTATAGAATTTTTTTTCTTGCATATGCCTGGATGACACCTGGAAGCGACACAGGAAAAGGTACAGATGTGAAGCAAGAAAATGCTTTTGCAGTACCTGGTCAATTTTGTATTTGCCACAGGAACAGCAAAGAGATGAGAAGCTCCTTTTTCTCCGTAGTTCCTTTGAGAGAGAATTAGCAGAGCCATCCACATTCGAGTCCATGTTATTTGTCTCTGCAACATCTCAAACATCTGAAGAAACCACCTCAAAGCTACATCACAGTTCCCCAAATATTGCCCTTATTCTGCATACACATGGTGAGTGCATTGGAACAGATCTATGAGCAAATGTTCTTGCATATCAGGGTGTAGATATGATTCACAAATAGAAAATACCGGTTTTTCGTGGCTTGGCTTGCATAGCGATCTCTGGGTGTGGTTGAAATGCATGCAGGTGCACACCTTGGATTCTAGCCACAAGGAGAATGCTCTTTCTTTAAAAATATTACTTATATGGACAATCTTAAACACGTTATTAGACATGGCTTCAAACCCGCAGAAATAAAGTGAACTCCTCCCTGATTAAATCTTTCTAAGCACCACACAAAACTTCACTGCCACTGGAGGAAGTAGCTGGAACCTGAAACAATGGTAGGAGGCCAATGACACCATCAACTGATTGAAAGGAGACTCCATTCACCTCCCACACTAAACTGAAATCATGTCTGGTCTTAACATTTAGAACTAAAACATTCAGGAGTTGGGTTCATTTAACAGAATTGCTCCAAATCAAAAGTGGTCTCCTCTTAAAGACCATCAAGATTTTCTGACAGAACACACCTAAGCCAGATAGGAAGGAGTGAAACTGGGACACAAAAGAGAGAAGTGAACATTCTACGTTGACAAGATGTAATGGTGTATTACTAAAATACCAGAAGTTCCAAAACATTAGAGCAAATTATAGCAATTCCTAAAGTACAGTAGATTTGTTATCCCATATCTGATTCCTCATCCAGTTTTAGATTGTCTGCCTCAAGCAGAAACAATCTAAGTAAGACATTTACTTAATATTTACTTAATTTACTTATAAGACATCTACCATTTGAAAGAAAGAATTTAATTAGTCCCCATTTCAAAGCAGGCATATCTGATTTCACATTTTTGAACATACCAAAACTTAGTTATCCCTTGAAATCTGCCAAAGTTACCCAAATTTTGCAACAGGTGGCCAATAATAAAAAATTTTATACAAGAAAAAAAAAACCTGTGCAAAATGTATATATTCAGGGGGAAAAAGTAAAACTGCATTATATTAGGGAGAATAATGTGCAAAACTGGGTATGCTAGGCAAAGTTGGGAAAGAAGATATTTGGAGGAATGTGCACTAAACTGCAGATTTTAGTGCAATTTTTTTATAAAAACATCAAGTTCAGCAAAATGAATATGATAACTTCAGATAAACAAGAAACTAAGAGAAAACAAACTTGTTCAGCCCTACCTCCATCCCTATAGTTTTCTGATTTGGAAAACTACAGAGGCCCTATAACCTCCATATGCACAACTCATTAATTAATTAACCAATAACACTGCAGAAATTAACCTATTAGCTTCTGACAGATCTATGTAGACAACCAACATTACAAACTGCCTAAAATAAAGATCAGCTGTATAGGAGATGCTTAGAAAGCAGTAATAGTCCTTCAACTGGCAACGTTTAATTGGCTTCAGTGGGACTGCAGCACTGCTAGTAGATCGCACAATGTCTCTTACGAATGCAACAATTATTTTTTTATAACAAGTGTCCTCTTCTCTGTCATATGGCTTGGCTTTTTAAAGTTTTTCACTTCTCAGAAAAAGAATAAGAATCTGAATAAACATATAGGCAAACCAAACTAAGATTAATCTTATGACTGGATAAAGAAAGCCTCTCTTTCCGGACTATCATAAATTAAAATTAAAATTTAATTTTATTTTGCTGATCCATTCAGACCAGGATACACCAGCACAGACACAGATGCATTCCTGAAATACAATTAAAAAGAATACATCACAATAAAAACAAACAATAAAAATATAGTATAGCTTCTTTCTCCACCTAAGATCCTTTAGAAGGTATTGAGGCTGCAACCCCCAGAATTCCCCAACCAATACTGGGGAAGGTTGCAATATATAAAAGCAACAAAGTAGAAAACTGGGGAAGGAGCAAACTTAAGTGGGCATACAAAGTCTGCTGAAACAATTTTGTTTTCAGTATAGATCAAACTTTTCAGACTTGGCAACTTCATAGACTTCAACTCCCAGAATTCCCCAGTCAGCACTGGTATACATACTATCAATTCTCTACTAAACAGTCTAACTTATCAAAAACAACTTAAGTACAAGGTTGAATGCAACTTACTTGGAAGAGTGTCTCAGGGTCAAGCTTTGCACTCCTGCCTATCTGCTGAACATCTCGCAATGACTTTTAAAGCCTCCTTGACTGATCTCAGAGTTAGGGATTACCTGCATGTGCATTGCGCCCAAAGAATTCCTTTGAAAATCTTGGAAGCTTCAAGTACTTTGGAAGATTTTCAGCTCATCAGCAACTGCAGCAACAAGAGTACACACTGATATGACAGTATATTTATTCCACTAAACCAGTTTTTCTAAACGGCCAGTGTTTAGGAAAAGCCACAGGCTTTGGGAGTGTGCTGCCTGACCATTATGGGTATCCTAGTCAACAACAGCTGGAAGGTACCAGGTTGAGAAAGTTGAAGAAACTCTTGGCTAAAACACAAATCCAGTTTAAACAAAGAAATTTAGAACAGCACATGATTTGGTTCTATAATAGTCCAGTTCAAGAAACTTCTCACACAACTCCATTTGATGGAGAATGGAATAAGTCTTACTGGTTCTACTACAACTGTTTACCACATGCTGGAGAAGACAAATCTCAAGCAGATAGGTTGCCCAACAAGACCTACTGTTGAATTTAGAAGCAGAAAATTATTTGCAAACCCATTAGAGATGATTACATATGAAGCAGTGTATGATTACAGCTGAAGGAAGCTTAGATCAGAAAGAGAAGCCCTTTTGAGGATGCCCTCACTGCCAGAACATCATCCATATGGCCTTCTCCTGCATAGAATGCTGTCTCCAATGAGGTACATTTGGGTCCTATTCTCCCAATATTTTAAAAAATGGCAAACATACATCTTTTTCACAAAAAAATTAAGTAAAATTTTAAAAATCAATTAACCATTATTTTAATGTTATGGCTAAAGTTTGTATTTTCATTTCAAGCTGCTTGAAGTACTTATATAACTAGATGGGCAGAGGATAAATCCAATACATACATACATATATATGAATATATTTACCTTTTTCTAAAAAAAGGTCAACCCAAAAGAGGGCTTAATAAAACAAATAGCAACATGCCAAATTATAATAGTTAAGGCCATAAAACAGCACCTTGGTAACAATCCACTAAATGATATAGCAAGACAAGCACAACCCAAAACATGAACAGATATGTCCTTAGTTGATACTAAAACCTGCCAATATATGGTGCCAACTATAACTGAACAGGTGGAAAATTCCATAACTGGAGGATTGGTGTCAAGAAGTCTTCTTCTGAGGTTGCCACAAACCAACCCTCTGATAAGTGGTCCACCATCAAAAGACAAACCTGCTTGATTTGAATGGCCAGGCAAGTATATAAGGAAGAGGATAATCCATTAAGTATCCAAGTCATAAACTCTGCTGGATTTTACATAGACACGTACTTTGAATTTGGTTTAGTAGCACACTAGCAACCAATGTAGCTCATTCAGAAAAAGTGAAACTCCAGATAGTAGAGTTCAAGATTGCCCGAGAAGCCAACACATGTAGGCTAATCTCCTTTTCTTCTCAAAAGGACTCAGAAGTATGCAAGGAGAGAGAAGATGAGTCACTCCAGGTCCATCCTCCTTTCATTTATGCCAAACACATGCAGAAAAATATCTGAAAAGTAGTTTTTACCCTGAGACTGATTCTACCTATCAAAGTTCATGCAAGTTTCTCTCTTATCCTCTATTACAAAGGAAGGCAATCTGGAGACATGGTGCAAACATAAAAGGAGGCAAAGATCTGGAGTTTATTTGACTGTCCTGTTTGCACATCATTAACATAATTTACATTAACAACTTGGCACTGAAGTCCCTTCTGAACAGCTGCAAAAATGAAAAATTGGTCTCATGACATCAATTTGCATGTCTTGCTACCAAGCCTTTCAAACATCTCCTGAAGGGTGAGCTGTGTTAGTGTGTTGCAGCAAATAGGAACACTTCTTGTGATTCTAAAAGTACTAACAGATTTACTGTAGCATCAGCTGTAGGCAAGTAGAGTCACAGCTGTCCATCATGCTGTCAACCTCTTCTTCAAAATCATGGGGGCTAGAAAGTTTCAAAGAAATGAAAATGAAGCCTTTAACTCCAAATAGCAGAGAAACCATATATTCTGGAGTTTTGTGTTTCATATGTTCAGGACTTACTCTGTAAATTCCCTGTTATGACAGTATGCAGAAATTGATCTGGAGACACAAACTGCTGTCTATACCATTGCTACCATTATTACAATTACAATAAAAAGTAGTTGCCACAGTTTTAGGCCTGAAAATAATTCATCACTGTCTTGCAGCTCTTCACCACATGTTCTACAGTTGGGATTTGCTCCTTCAATTACAACAGAAAGTGCTGACTAATGGCTGACAGCTGGACCAAGATGTCTCCAACTGCAGGTTGTATGTAAAGCTTCACAGTTCAGTAGTATTGTGAATAATTTCTATTGCTAACAAAGCTGGATGACATGAACAGGTGGAGCCAAATATTGCAAGGAGAATAGGAACCACATGACTGTAGCATCCATCCCAAGGACAGAAGTGGACAATCACGCTGCACGTTCTCTAGACCAATGTTTGTCAACCTCAGCAACTTTAAGATGTGTGGATGTCAACTCCCAGGGAGTTGACGTCCATATATCCTAAAGTTGCTGAGGTTGACAAACACTTCCCTAGACAGTGGGAGGCAATAAGCAAAGAGTGGGAGGGCCCAAGCCAAATCCAGGTGTGTCCACACATATACTTATTTTTTATACATTTTGATATTCTTTTCCACTGTCTCTCTTTTTGAGCTCACTCCCCAGCCACACATCTCCCTGGTGAAGGCTGCTGAGAGGACTGAACTGACTGCTTTAAGAGGGTTTCTGAAATTAGGCTGAGGGTCAACTGAAATTAAGCCAATTTAATATGTGGTGCAGAACAAGAGATTTTGTTGTAGCATAGAAAGTAAAAATAATTGTAAAAGCGTTGGTACAAGTGTGGATTCCAGTCACTTATCCACCCACCTCCAAGTTTACCATCTTTTTCAAACTTGACAGAAAAAAGAATGCTGCAGGTGACAGTCCCACTAGATCTCAATTATCCAAGTCAGTCCAGGAATTAATGCTGCATCTGCCATCTGCTGTCTCCTTCAGCTGCAGTTCCCTTTGTAATCATTTGTGGATTAACTGGCCTATGGAACCCAGCAACTTGGCCCTAAGCTTTAACCCTAGCTGTACAATTTTACCTATTCTTGATGTAGTACTGCTACATCAGTACGCCAACTTTTGGTTGGAAAGGAGAAGTATATAACAATAAACAACCTAGAATCCTTTTGCCAGAGGTCAAATAAATCTGAAGAACCAATCTATGGGGCAGCAGGGTTCATTACTTATTTCTGGAATTCTACCTAGGTTATAAATATTTCCAAGTTGGTTTACAATAAACAAGCAGAAAGATTAAAATACATGCTTCTGGCAGAATTTTTCATGAAAGCTCTTAAGACTAGAAGCAGCTAAGGAGAACAGCTGTAATATGGGCTTTCTTGGAACCACATCATCTGGGCTTTCATGGAACTACAGCTAACCCTTCTTCTAAAGAAGCAATCAATTTAATTCTTACCACACTAGTTAAAACTTTCTAAAAATGTAGTATGTCAGTAGGCCCTTAAACTCATGAAGGTGACACAACATACCATTTGCTATTAATGTGCCACCAGCAATAAACTCTCACCTCTCTAAGCTTGAAGAATAGGACCACCCTGGGAAAGACATATAATAATTAAAGTGGACATGGCCATTAAATCCTAATTTGCTCCCTTCTTCAGGAGTTTATTATCCGCCCAGCCATACTACCAGATGGACATGTTAAAATCTCAGGCAGAAGTTTAAATTCAATAAAACAACCACAGTCACCACTAAATGTATTTTTGTTGATAGATATTTCTATATTAGAGGGCACCAGATGCTTCCTGAGCCTTAATAGACAGGAGTCTCTTCACCCACCAACAGCTGTTAACACATTGACTTTTTTCTTCTTAATAATGGCAGCCAACTTTTAAAAAAATGCATTCAGGAAAGCTCTTCTGCATAATTTTTAATGACACAATTCTCCTTTCAGAAAGGAATGCACAGTAAAAGCATAAATGGCACAGATTAGCATCAAACATCTGTGTGTTATTTAAAAGATTTTTTTAAAGAGCAGAAATAAAGGGATTTGCTCAAATATGCAGAGCTGTTTCTAACATGTATTTTAAAGCTTTACAGTAAGTTGCAATTGTCAAATAACTTCACTTACACTCTCTTTATCACAGTCAGATGCTTAAGGGGTTTTTTTTAATGTTCAAAGGACAGCTTTTCTGTGCACACCAAAACTAAGCAACATCTTTTCATTTCTATTGAAATTACTGACTCAGTGCATGTTAAAAAGAGTTAATGACTTTTAGATAAGTTATTTATGCCACTTTAAAAATGTGTATTCTTTCTCATCAAAGTCAAATATTTATTCCTTCTGAAAGTAATTTATTATGAATTACAACAGATGGGTACACGATATCAGGCAACCCTAAGAATATCACTGGTCTAGACCAGCCTTCCCTGATCAGATGCCCTCCAGAGGAACCGGAATTGTTGTCTGCACCAGCTGAAAATGATGGAAACTATAATTGCAACACCTCCCAATGGCACCAGATTGAGAAAGGCTGTTCTAGATTAAATATAATATCAGGGAGTTTTATTTTTGGCCTGTAAGAATATAATGCTGGGAGACCTACTGTTGGCTCCAGAGTAAGACTGGAGAAAGTAGAGCCACAAAACATAACACATGCATATGGAAGAGAAGAAAATTTAGATTGGGAGCAAACCTAGCATGGCTTTATGCAACCAGAGTCCCTAAAAACAGCCAGCTTGATCTAAAGCATGGGTGGAGAACCCTTTTCAGTGCAAGCACAGCCTCCCATAATGGCTAACTTGGCATGGGTGGGAGGCATGAAAGGGTCAAACAAGTCATGGGCAGAACTACCCCACACTCAGATCCTTACAGGCATAGACTATTTTGACCCCTCCATAGCACCAATATCCAGGCCTTCCTGGGGGAGACAGTCCCAGACTTAGTCTACCCAAAGTCTCATTCAGATGGATCAATGCTTTTCACAGAGTAAAACAAAATTAAACTGTAATCCTAGAAACTGTGTCAGTATTCTGGCTTTTGCCACGTAATCTCAATGGACAAAAATAAATGGGGGAAAAACTGACATAGGAAGCCGTGAAGTGGCAAAAATGAGTATTTTGCCTCTCGGGTCTAACATATTTGTTCATGTGTTTGTGTGTTCTGCATGGCATTCAGAAAAGCTGCCATTATTTTAGGCTGATTAGTTCAACTAGACCAAACTTCAGGAATACCATTTAGGAGGAGCAGGGAAGACAGTGCCCTGACATTGTGGTGCAACAATTAAACTTTTGGATTAGGATGAGAGACCCAGGTGAACCCCCCGGGCCCACCTCTGAAGCTTACTAGATGACTTCGAGCTAGTCATTCTTTGTCAGCCCAATCCACCTGACAAGGTTGTTGTTGTGAAGAAAAACTGCAGGAGAAAGTGTTTTGTATGCTATCTTGAGCCCCTGAATGAAGAGTGGAAGATAACTCTAATACATAAACATTCGCTTGAGGCCACGCATGATTATGCCTCAAGATTACTTATACTTCTGGCCAATTTATTGTATATAACATGGCCCCTGTCACATACCGTGAAGTAGCCCTGTTCGCTAGGTACGTGAGAGAACAAAACCACAAATCCCCTTCTCCAGTCCCATATAAAAATCACAACCTTTCTGTTTAGTGATGCTGAAGTTATTGTCATACCCAGAAAATGCTTTTATTAAAGATGCTCTGTGAATGCTTCCCACCCCAAGCATACATAATGTAACGGGCAAAAGCTTGTGTCTCACACATATCACACTTACTTCTAGGAGCTGAAACTAACAGAAAAGTAAAACAAAATCAATGGGAAAGAAAGGCAAGAAACAATGGCAGCTCTTTGTATCTCTTACTGCTGTGTCAAACTACCTATGTGTTGAGTAGATCTAATAAGTGAGGGGAGAGAGATGCAAGACAAAAGGAGAGAGGGAGAAAGCCTTGGCAGATTACATATCATTAAAAAAGAAGAAATGCATCATTATCAAAGAGAAGACAAGAGAGAGTAGAATTCCATAAAGTCTACAGAAGATCCTTTATATGCACTGATGTACATTGAGAAATGACTGCTATATTTTCAACAGAAATACACTAACATGGAAAAAGCTTTGCCCAGTTGACTCGGCAATCTCTGAGTCCAGAGTCCAGAGGCTCACTGTTGATGGGCAATTTCAAGTCCTCCACTGATGTCTTGGGTGTCTTTATCTTTAAATTGGACTTGGACTGGACAGAGGATGTCCTTAACAGAGCACTGTCCAGTGAAAGCCCTTCAAAGAGAAGGCACTCTAAAGCATAGGACCTGGAATTCTGGACAGGACAGGCACTGCTAGTTAAGGCATAGTTGATTCCACCCCCCTAGGTAGAAGGAAACAGAGTTGAAAGTGGTTTTTTGCAGACTGCTGTGAAATTGAATTGCACGGGAAGAGGAATGAATAAAGGCCAGACCACACAGAAATTGCAAACTGTGTCTCTCCTGGGGTGCAAGTAAGCACAGCCACTCCTACCTCTCCACCACATCAAAGGATACGACAGCTCCTGATGTTTGGTGTACAACACCCAAAATTCACTGTCATGAATTTTGCTAAATTGGTGCAATTTAATGAGGAAGAACAGACCAAGTGGAAGAGCCAGGAGGATATACAGAACAAAACAAGAATGCACTCAGTGGTGATAAGGGCAGGATTTTCCTCCCTCTTTCTGTTGTGCTATTTCAGCAAGTGCATTCACCCCCCAAAAAAGGAAAGAGAAAGCCTTTTCAGCAAGAGATTTGCCCAGATTGTTTATTTCACTCTCCTAACAGTTCTCTGAAAAGGGGTTTTAAATTTGGGAGATTAAAATCAGTCAGAACTAACCAACCAGCTGAGTCTGCTTTTGTTCAGAGAGGTGCAAAAAAACAAATGCTTTCGTGCATTCATGGTTAGAGCTGCACCCCGCACTGTTTACATTGCTAACCTCCAGTGCAAATGCATTATCCATCACTAAAATGCCTCAGCTGAAACCCCACAACATTCCATCTTGCACCAAAGAAATACAGAAGCGCATGCGAGCTTCTGGAAGAGCAAAGGTTTTCCTTCTCCTCTCTATTGTGCAGGTGCAGAACTGATTACTTAGGAGAGGGTGTCTACTCCAAGAAACATCTTATTTATGGCCTTCTCCCTTTAAATGTTCCTATTAACAAAGATTACAGCCTGTGCACAATGTCTTTGAGATCAAAGCAAGTGTAAATATCTGCTATTTTTCAGATGAGCACAATCCAAGGTTATTTTCTACTGGTCCTCCCTAGATAATTTTGGAGTAGGTGTTTTTCAAACGTCCTAAGGAAACTTACACAGCCTTAGATAGGACTTCCTATATCTACTGGCCAAATGGCTAAGCTATTGAGGGTACTCTCTCGAGGGGGCTGTATCTGTTGAACTTTTGCTATGTTGGGGTGTGAGAGAAGGTATTCTTGGTCCCATGCTTTACAGTTTTTAAAAATTATTTAAGTTTTTAAATGTTTTGAGAGTTTATACTAAATTCTTCTTCCAAAGTGTTTATATATATTTTTTTTTAAAATCCAGCTGGGTTTGCCTTCTTAGGAATGTCTTGAGTACACCCTCCCAGTTCAGGCTGACCCTCTGTGAGGCCTAGAACAGGTCTGCAACATATATTTGGGGGCTACAGTTTATTAGGGAGACTCATGGTGGGCAAGCTACCCTTTAAGAAGTCCACTCACTTCTTTATTGACTTTCTCCTCAATAACATTCCAAAAGAACTATGTTTGGGAACACAGGAAGCTGCTTTAAAAAAAAAAATGGTCTCAAACTCCACTTCTAAATGACCACCTTTCCAATTCCACAAATCCTTCTAATTCCAGTATAAAATGCAACCAGGATTGAGTGGAGCTGCACCAGCATGCAAAATGCCAAGTGACTGAGCCTTTCCTTTTTTATTTGCAGAGTAGTTCACAGGCAGTTAAGGTAGCCCTTCTTTTCAGCAGGCAACAAGATCATATGCAAAGCATTGTGTTGCTTGTGGTTGGTTTGCTTGTTTTACATTATCTGGCAATTTCAGAGATAGCAACTGCCTTACACATAAGGCATTTTCTCTCTAAAGCACTGTTTCTCAACCTTGGCAGCTTGAAGATGTGTGGATTTCAACTCCCAGAATCCCCCAGCCAGCCTTCAATTCTGGGAGTTGAAGTCCATACATCTTCAAGTTGCCAAAGTTGAGAAACACTGCTCTAAAGAAACAGCCAGGATATACTGAGATTCTGAGCAGTTGCAAGCCTTTGGTCACAACTTCATTTGATCACTGGGGATTCATCTCACACCAAAAATGGGTTTGTATCCTTCATCCCAAAAGATTGCAAGGGCCATGATGGTGACACTGTAATATTGCCAGAAATTGGTTTAAGTAATCAGTGAGTCTCTTTACCTTCTAGTGGTTTTGTCATATAGGTGAATTTTGTTGCCTGTATTTTTGAAATGTTAGTTTACTATAAATAAAATTTCATGAGGAAATTGCCTTATAGTAGAAAAAAATTATCACTCTGTGCCATTTGTTTTCGACAATACTCTCATATGACTCTCTTACACAGTTGAATCAATCCCCAAAATTAAAAGTAGGTTTCTTCATGCTGTATATAAAAAACATATTCTTGTTCCTCCCAGAATCAGAACTGAATCTGGGATTTTCTACATGAACTCAACCCCTGTGCTATGGTCCCTGTCTCAAAACTATACTTAAGTTTTCAAGAGTATGAGCTACAGGGACAGCCATATCAATAATTCACAAGAATCATCCTCTGAAAATACTCCAGAATTTGCCGTCCATGGAAAACACCAGCTTTGTCTTTGCTCTGAAAATCCCATAAAGCTGAACACCAAAAGTAATGTTTTTAAATCTTGTCTTAGGCATACCTGACATAACTACAGAACAAATTAGCACCAGACTCAACGGGATGAGGAAGTGGATTAGAGCAGTGTTTCTCAACCTCAGCAATTTTAAGATATGTGGACTTCAACTCCCAGAATTCCCCAGCCAGCATCCCCTCTCAGAATTCTGGGAGCTGGAATCCACACATCTTAAAATTGTTGAGGTTGGGAAACACTGGATTAGAGCATGTGAGGATGGGCAATATCCCTTGATCATGACCTCTGATAAGAACTTGATTGATCCACTGAAGATTGGCCAGCTGGCACACAGGGAAACCAAATTACATCCGCTGTCCTTCTCCTGCATCTGAAACCATTCCCTGCCCTCCACATACCTGATTAACTGCTGCAGTGACTGTGTATTTTCTCTGAAAAAAGCTGCAAAGGACTAGTCTTCAGAAAATCAATCTGACCGAGTAGTTCCTGGTATGGAAACCAGATGAATAAAGCCAGTTAGACAGCAAAGAATGGAAACCTGATCGTGTTACATCCTCAATAGATACACAAAAATGCTAGGGGGTGATTCAAAATAACTTGATGCCTTTGGAAAACAGCACCCACATCAAAGCAACCACTGAACTGTTCTCTGGCTAAGGAGAATGTTGGAAATAGATTCTGATGCAGAGCAAGGCTCTGCAAGCAGGAGAAACAGATGCCCTCATTTTGGAATGGCTACAAATCTCATAGACACAACCCCAAACAACTACAGAAAAAGAGAGAAAACTCACAGCATTGCAATATATTTTCCAAAGCAGTGACAGACAAACTAGGCTCAGTTTAAAATATTAATTCAAACCTTCTCCAACCGAGTGCCATCCAGATGTGCTGGACTTCAATTTCCAGTACCAGATTGAGCGAGGCTGAATAAGGAAAAAAGGTGCTTTCCTCCCTTGGCTATTTTTGAAACACCTTCATTCTCTTTATAGCATCATTAAGTGAATAAGACTCCAAATCTTATATCTGGACAAGGATCCAAATACCACTCTATGCTGCTAGACAATATTCTAAATGAGATAACTGCAAAGGAAATTATTTATATATATACATAAATATATGAAATTAAAATAGTTCCAGGGCAATGTTCTAAACTCAACATTCCCATCCCACTGAGTTTGAGAGGTAAATATAAACATTACTACAAAGCTCCAATGGCTACCTCACCCCATGAATATCTGGTTTACTTATCTCATATAAATCAATGTTTGCTATTTTCTCTCCAGTGAGAAAGCTAAAATACTGCACTAGCAATACCTGTGATCTAGGGACAAAACTTGCCACTGAATGGCTCAGAATGCACTGTTTAGTGATCCTGCTCCAACATGCAACATGTCTCTGTTGCAGAAGTACAATATAGCATACTGTCCTTTCCACCATATCTCAATCATCATGATGGACATTTAATAGTTACATATCTATTGATTTAGTATCATATTCTTGTTGACGTCAAATGCCATTTTTCTGCATATGGTTCCCCACCATAAATTTATTCATGGAATATTAACACTGACTCATGTTGTTCCACATCTCCTTCCACTCTTCCACTTCATCAACCACAATCAGCATAATTAATGCAAATCGGCCAGTTTATTTGACACATTGTTCACTATGGCATATTTGAATATTAAACACATAAAACATCAGTCCTTTCTTAAACCAACAACAAAAAAATCAGGCTTGGAATTAATTCTATAAATCCCCATTAGTAAACTAATACTAGCAATTTATCCACAAGTGCCATGTGAAATAGATTTGCAATGCTCTGGACAAAATATAGTTTCATTTGTTTCTGCTTACTTTGTAAGCATTTTGTGCCACCAAATTCACTTCTGCTTGTATTATTAAGGAAAGGAAAGTAGTAAGATTTGTTTTATATCGCTCCATTTTCATCTGATTGCTAAGAGAATAAAAGATGTTTCAAACAATCCTGTCCTGTCTTCATCTTACACAGGTACCTTTAAATTGAATTGGTGACCTTTCCTGATTCAAATACATATGCCAAGACACCAATTATTCATCTCAAGCAAACTAAACCATTTCCTTTGATGATCAGATTGTAACAGCAGCAACATATCCCAATGCCTATATTCCAGCAACCAAAAACAAGGAAACATCTTCTAGCTATAAAAGTAAATTTTTGCCAGACAAAAAAGAATGAATCATATTCCTCCATTGCAAAACTTTCAGGCTTCTGTTAAGAACGTATTGTCAGAAGACGATGGATGTTTTAAAGCTGTGCTTCAGAAAACTTTTCCATAAATGAACATTTCTAAAGTTTGCGCCACAAAGTGGGGCTTTATGAACGCACTTACAACATCGAGTCTAACAATGAAAGCCGAAGCACCTATTCATGGTAGTTCCAGTAATAAAAGTAATGCCACTTCCCTATTTTTATAGTTTCTCCCCAACAGCTCACTAGTAGAAAGCGAACTAATACTTCCTCATTTCCCACCCCACAGAAAATTGGCTGATCATTCAAATCAAAAGCCAGGGTGGGGCATGTGAAGGAGCGGAAGACAGCAAGAAAGAGAGGAGGGAAAAAAATACATACAGGAGATTGATTCAGGTCTATTCTCCAGAAGACAGTGCAACAAGACAATGCAACAACATAAACTTCAACCCCACGTTATAGCCTCGGTGAGATGAAAAGGAAACATCTGTTTACCTAATTAGAGGACTCCAAAGACAGCCCAAGAGATTAGTTCCAGAACATTTCCTGTAGCCACCAAAATCTTTAATTCACAACTAACTCTCTTTACAACCCAGGCAGGTGAAACATCTTCCATGTCTCCACTACAACTCCTTTACCCCTTTTGTGAGTCAAACTTTCTCATTTGCATAAAAGCCTCCTCCAGCCTATGGGACTTTGAACAGCTACAAGTTACACTCGCTGTCTTAACATGCTTTTCGAGTATGATATCACCCATCTCCATGGTTACTTTAACCCCACCTGCCCATACAGCAAAGTAACCTGTCAGATTCAGACCACAGGATACAATTTAGTTGTTTGTCTTGAGTCAATGTTTAACCATCTGCTCCTTGGCACACAATCTCCCTTAAGTTAATTCACAATTAAAAACAGAAGAGACATTTATTAAAGGCAAACTAAGTTACTGCAGGAGTACAGTTAAAAAAAAAAAAACAGCTGTAGCAATATATGGGTTATCTGCCTTTCCTGTCCAACAATGCAGAATTAATATCCTAAAGGGGTACCTACACCCCTAGAATTGTTATGCTGATGAGCTGGATTTCATTGAGTTTTACTATGATGGTTTCAACAGGTTCATTGTTTCCTTTTGCAATTATTGTTCCTTTTTTTTTTTAAGGAACCAATAATCCCCTGTGAGTAGTACAACCTGTCAAACTGGTTTCTCTTGGAAACTCTCTCTCTCTCTCCATTTTATTTAGAAAGCCTTCAGCACTTACTACCAGCTTTTCATAGCAGGCACTGTTTCAGTCTCACAGGCTTCCTCCTTGCTTTAGCAATGATTGTGTGTGTGGTGGTGTGCCCACCTGTTAAAGGCACCGCTCCCATGGACTGCAGTGATACAAAGAGTTGTACCTACACAGAAGAAAATTTCCCACCACCCTCAGGAGCTGCCCTTCCAAACCTTCCAGAACTTTTTAGTAGAATCCAACTTTTGTCTTTATCTCTCCCTTCTTTTGGGGTACACATACAGCTGGTGTCATACATGGACTTCTTTGATCAAGTCAGACCTTCCTCCTTTTGGGGCTAGGTGGTCAAAACATCTTCCCCTCTAGTGACACAGCACCCTCTGGAGTCATGACATTTTCTACAATCCTATTTAGAAATACCTGCCAAAGCGTGTAGGGAACAGTTTCGAAATAAGAGCCACACCTGTTAGGAGTATATTGCTTGACTCGTAATAGTGTGTACAAGTCAGTGTTTAGATAGCAATTTTTTCAGTAGATACTCCCTCTAAAATGCCTATTAGAAATTTTCAAACCAGGGCAAAGAATGGGAAATAAATAGCCATGAAAGGGGATTTATGTGTGAAGTGTATTTTCCAAGCCCCCACTTTCCAAAAGCAGTTGTCCCACTACCCCAAGACGTAGACAAAGTTGGAGGAACTTTAAAAACAGCTTTGAAGCAACTTAGGCATATGCTTTCTCTGGAGAAGCTCATACGTGTGCTTCCATTTTCTTTGAATCCTATTAGGAGGAGGAGGAGGAGGGGACTTTATAACAGTGAAAGGGCAACTGACAAACATAAGTCCTTACTGTCATTCTACCTGGCTGCTTCCCAGAAGAATCACAATGGATGTGATTGTGTCCCTATAGATTATTCAGAGGGAAAAAAAGGTGGTTTCCTGGATCAGCTCCTTGATGAATGAACCCCACAAAAGGCACAAACACAGGATGGGTAAAGCACTGAAATGAGTCACCAGGAACATCGTGTTACAAAAAAATAACACAAAACAAAACCTGGCAGTCAGTACTGATCTAGAGATCTGACTTTTTGCAGAGTTGGTTTACATAATTTCCATCTCATTTGCTACATCTTTAACTATTGGACAAATTCTCAATCTGAGTAGCTGTTTTTAGAACAGAGGCCATAAACTAGATTTTTCTGCTGATACACATTCATGCATCCGTGTGTGTAACTCACATATCTGTGTGTACTGATGTGATTGAATATGTTTTTATTCATATTGTATTTGTAGTGTGTTTTATTTTAAACCACTCAGAGCTTTGGCTATTGCAGAATTTTAAAATAAATAAATGTCTATTTATATCTATATTTATATCTATCTACAAATATAGACACCTAAACACTAGACATCCAAACACCTTTTTCAACTTTACTTTTTGCTTGTCAGCCAGACTTAGTTGCCCAAGACCAACTAACCTAGGTACGTTTCCTCTGGCTCTAGCACTCTAGCACATCTCACAACTTATGCTTTTCTGCCCACCTACTTTAACTCACCCAGAAAATATTCAGAACTCTGCCAGGCAGCTGATTCTACCTGACGCTTAAGTTTCCCACAATGCCTCTCACAATGCATCTCTCCAAGACAATGTTGGAAAGTCAGATGGTGGCTTTTAGCCTTCTGACAATATTCAGAGTACTGTTGGTAGTTCCCAAATTACATGGTAAAACATCCAGGAGCTAACAACAGAAAAGAGGCTTATTGGAATTCTCTGCTCAGAGTGCTTCAAATCTAGGAGCAGTCCTGTCATTAGGTCCTAGATCAGTGATCCTCAACCTCAGCAACCTTAGACATATAGACTTCAATTCCCAGAATTTGCCAGCATCCTCAGGAAGCCATTGCTAGACCCAATTGTGCTGAACAATTTTGTCCAGTATCCAGCCTTTTCTTTTGGGGGAAGGTTGTCAAGAAGGTGGTCGCACAGCAGCTTCAAAGGATCCTGAATGAAATGGATTATCTGGACCCTTTTCAGTCGGGTTTCAGGCCTGGGTATGGGACTGAAATAGCATTGGTTGCACTTTTAGATGATCTCTGGTGGAAGCACGTAGTGCATCTATCCTTGCTCTACTTGACTTCACAGCAGCCTTCAATACCATCAACCATGGTATCCTTCTGGACTGGCTGCTAGGATTGGGGGGGTGGCACTGTACTGTGCTGGTTTTCCTCCTTCCTTTGCGGGTGGTTCCAGTTGGTGTTGATTTGGAATGAGACGTACCGTCCTCGGCCCCCGCATTGTGAGGTGCCACAGGGTTTAATACTTTCTCTGCTCTTGATTAACACCTACATGAAACTGCTGGGTGAGGTCAACCGTACCAGGGGTGAGGTATTATCGGTATGCTGATGATACCCAGCTCTGTATTTCCACCCCTAATGAAGTAAGCAACGCTGCTGATGCTCTGTCTCGATCCTGGAGGCTGTGGTTTGGATGGAAAACAACAGACTCCAGCTCAACCTGGGCAAGACTGAGTGGCTTTGGGTTTTGGGGTCACCTGGATCCAGGAATTTACTATCTTTAGTTCTGGAAGGGGTGGCCCTGCCCCAAACAGATCCAATGCACAATCTGGGAGTCCTTCTGGACTCATGACACCTGCTCAATGATCAGATGACAGTTATGGCTAGGAGGACCTTTGTATATATTTGGATTGTGTGCCTGTTGTAACCATTCCTGGACCAGGAGGCCCTATGCTCAGTCACTCACACCCTGTTCATCTCCTGCATGGATTACTGTAACACGCTCTACATGAGGCTGCCCTTGAAGAGCACCTGGAAGCTTCAGCTGGTGCAAAATGCAGAGGCCCAGGCAATTATGTGCGCACCTAGATCAGTGTACATTACACCTCTGCTCCACTAGCTACACTGGTTACCAGTTTGCTTATGGGTTTAATTCAAGGTGCTGGTAATTACCTATAAAGCCCTACATGGAATGGGACCAGGTTACTTGAGGGATCAACTCTTCCCAATTACATTTATCCATTCTATCAGGTCCAGCAGGAAGGGCATGTTGTGGGTCCCATCCATGAAGGAATGTCATCTGATGGGACGCAGGAGGAGAGCCTTTTCTGCCGGGGCATCTGCCCTTTGGAACATCATTTCCTCAGAGTCCAGATTGACCCTGACCTCGCTGGCGTTCCAGAAGGGCATGAACATGTGGCTTTGCCACCTGGCTTGGGGATTCGGTAACATGGGTACAGTGCCTGCAAGGTGGCTGAATTGCTAGGGAAATTGAGTGCACTCTCCTGCAGATTATTTTTTAATAGTTTTATTGTTTTTAATATTTTTAAAAATATTTTTGTTATTTATTTGGGGGGTAGTTTGTTGTTTTGTGCTTTTTAACTTTGTAAGCTGTTCAGAGTCACATATGGGAGGCCGATGGCTATATAAATTTACCAAATAAATAAATAAAAGTTGCTAAGATTGAGAAACGTTGCCTAGATAATTCTCTCTCTCCATCAAGCCAGAAGCTCATGGACAGCCTTTTTCCTATAGCCCTCTGACATTCCTCATTGAGGAAGGGTAGCCTGCACATTCATTGCAAATTAATTTAAGAATTATCTGTTACCAATTGAAATAATGTATACATATAATCCAACAGCACTAATGTTAAGATTGTTTTCCTTGTCCTCTTAGGAACTACACTGCTCATTAGGCATACGACTTCAGCCTAATTATGAGTACAAGATACAAACAAGATATATTATTTCAAATTAATACATACAGATTTATTCAGAAGTGAGCTTCACTAACAATGATAAAATTCAGTTCCTGAAAAGCTCTGCAGTTTTAATAAATTAGCAAATATGGCACATCTAAAAAAAAATAAACAGCAAATACAATTTACTGCATTCCTTCTGTAATTTACTAGCTTTGGAGAAAGATCAAGTTAAAGAATTCATGGAGTGTTCCTACAGAAGTCTGTTCAAAACTTAGCTTGCAAATATCTTCTGTGCTGAAACTAAATATTTACATGACTCAGGAAAGATCTAATCAATCTAAAAAAAAATATCCTGTATTATCTTTATTTACCACCCTGCAGTATTTCTAAAGATACTGTAGTTCATTACATAAGTAGTAAGCACAATCAATAAAGTAGCAGTGGAAAAATCTGAAGCTTGGAAACTTATGAAGAAAAGAAGGGCAAAAGCAGCAGAAACTGTTTACAGCAATTACAAAGAAACCAGAAGTCTTGAGAGCAATTTTACATGCTAAATGATAGCTATGGGAAACACCACTGTTTCCTGCATAATGTGGAGACTTCACATGCAAAGATTCAGCTAAGTGTAACCATCAAGACCCATACACAAATGCAAGATATGGTTCACTCACTTCTCACAAAGATGGGCACATACATGGTTGTTTCCTTCCATCCTATCAGACAGGACCCTAAGCCATAATGTGCCGGCTTGGCTTTGGCTTAGTATATTGTACAAATCTCACCATGTGAGTTTTTATGCTAGCGTTAAAGGCTTCCTCCCTGAATCCCCAACCTAACACTTCCAGACACCTACATATACAGGTAGTCCTCCTTTAACGTTCACTCATTCAGCAACTGTTCAAAGTTACGATAGCACTGAACAAGGGGTACTTACAATGGGTCCTCGTAGTTGCGGCCACCGCAGAGTCTCACGATCACATGATCACGATTTGGGCACTTGGCAACTGCTCACAATTACGATGTTGCAGTGTCCCATGGCCATGTGATCACCATTTGCAACCTTCACTGCCAGCTTCCAACAAAGTCAATGGGGAAGCCAGCAAGAGGTAGCACATGGTGATCACATGACTGCAGGACACTGAAACTGCGCAGGACTCACCTAACGATGGCAACTGGGACTACAGTAATTGCTGTTGTAAGTTGGTGCAGTTACGTGACATCGTGCCTTATGACCACATCACTTAGCGATGGAGTTCCTGCTCACAATTACCATGGGTAAGTGAGGACTACCTGTACCTTCACTGGTACCCATTCAGATTCATGTCTCACCCAATTTTATTAATATGTGCCATCAATTAGTGTCAATTTGTAGGGACCACATTGATAGATTTTCTCCAGGATGATCTGCCATCACACACTTCATACAGTCTATTCATGTGGTTTTCTTGGTGAAATAGAGGAGACGTTTGCCATTGCCTCCTCCCTCCCAGTATGGAATACATGCCTTTGCCATTGTCACTAAAGTGACCATCTGCCTCCAGCATCTTCCTATATCGCTGCTGCCCGATACAGGTGCTGGCCAGCTTTAGCTGGGATGACCTTCACGCCTTGGATGACCCTGCTGGGAATATACAGGTGAAACTCGAAAAATTAGAATATCGTGCAAATGTTCATTTATGTCAGTATGGCAACTCAAAAGGTGAAACCAATATATGAGATAGACGCATTACATGCAAAGCGAGATATGTCAAGCCTTACTTTGATATAATTGTGATGATTATGGCGTACAGCTTATGAAAACCCCAAATTCACAATCTCAGAAAATTAGAATAGTGTGAAAAGGTTCAATATTCTAGGCTCAAAGTGTCCCACTCTAATCAGCTAATGAATCCATAACACCTGCAAAGGGTTCCTGAGCCTTTAAATGGTCTCTCAGGCTGGCTCAGTAGGAATCACAAGCATGGGAAAGACTGCTGACCTGACAGTTGTGCAGAAAACCATCATTGACACCCTCCATAAGGAGGGAAAGCCCCAAAAGGGAATTGCAAAAGAAGATGGATGTTCCCAAAGTGCTGTATCAAAGCACATCAATAGAAGGTTATGTGGAAGGGAAAAGTGTGGTAGAAAAAGGTGCACAAGCAGCAGGGATGACCACAGCCTAGAGAGGATTGTCAGGAAAAGGCCATTCAAAGGTGTTGGGGACTTTCACAAGGAGTGGATTGAAGCTGGAGTTAGTGCATCAAGAGCCACCACACACAGATGGATCCTGGACATGGGCTTCAAATGTCGTATTCCTCTTGTCAAGCTGCTCCTGAACAACAAACAAGGTCAGAAGCGTCTTACCTGGGCTACAGAAAAAAAGAACTGGTCTGTTGCCCAGTGGTCCAAAGTCCTCTTTTCTGATGAGAGCAACTTTTGCATCTCATTTGGGAACCAAGGACCCAGAGTCTGGAGGAAGAATGGAGAGGCACACAATGCACGATGCTTGAAGTCCAGTGTGAAGTTTCCACAGTCTGTGTTGATTTGGGGAGCCATGTCATCTGCTGGTGTTGATCCACTGTGCTTCATTAAGTCCAGGGTCAACGCAGCCGTCTACCAGGAGATTTTGGAGCACTTCATGTTTCCTTCCGCAGACGAGCTTTATGGGGATGCTGACTTCATTTTCCAGCAGGACTTGGCACCTGCCCACACTGCCAAAAGTACCAAAACTTGGTTCAATGACCATGGGATTACTGTGCTTGATTGGCCAGCAAACTCGCCTGACCTGAACCCCATAGAGAATCTATGGGGCATTGCCAAGAGAAAGATGAGGGACATGAGACCGAACAATGCAGCGGAGCTGAAGGCCGCTATTGAAGCATCCTGGTCTTCCATAACACCTCAGCAGTGCCACAGGCTGACAGCATCCATGCCACGCCGCATTGCGGCAGTCATTGCTGCAAAAGGGGCCCAAACCAAGTACTGAGTACATATGCATGCTTATACTTTGCAGAGGTCCGATATTGTTCTATTTCCAATCCTTGTGTTATTGATGTCATGTAATATTCTAATTTTCTGAGATTGTGAATTTGGGGTTTTCATAAGCTGTACGCCATAATCATCACAATTATACCAAAGTAAGGCTTGACATATCTCACTTTGCATGTAATGCGTCTATCTCATATATTGGTTTCACCTTTTGAGTTGCCATACTGACATAAATGAACTTTTGCACGATATTCTAATTTTTCGAGTTTCACCTGTATACTCTTGTCATACACAGTCAGCCCTTTGAAGTAGCCCAGACAGGAAATCAATCACACCACTTTATTGTAAGGTTACAGCAACAGAATCTGGCAGGTTTGAAAACACTTCCCCCTTCCCCTGCCTTTACTTTCCAGAGAACTCAGGAGGGTCCCTTCTGAGACGCTTTCTCTACCCCCATACCATGTCACGTCTAACCATTGCCCTGGCTGTAGCTCTTCCTTCTGTCTCCCAAGGTTATTCTCACACCCCGTTACATACCCTCACCCCTCCCAGGAACATCCCCTTGCCGTGCTTAAGCAGCACAGCAGGATTTGAAGAGGGATTATATTATACTTGGGTTCTTTTAACCAAGACGAAATGGGAATATAGTGAAGCCCAGCATCAGTTTCTAGTTTAATCCTTATTTCAAAGAATGTTTCAGGGCCCTCCATATGCCCTTGAAGCATTATTGGGATTAGACCTGAAAGCAAACACTAAAATAGCATGAGGTGGAAGAAAGGGGAAAAGAGTGACAATATCTATGTCTGGAACATTGTCATTGTTTCCCCAATCTGTTTTTATTCTCCCAAAATAAAAGAGCTGTTTTTTTTAAGCTTTTTTTTATTTCAAGCTGTTGGCTTTGCCTTGAAGAAAGAAAGCAACAACAAAATAGACAAATATCTTAACCTCTGCAGGCAAAAGAACTCCTACAAGCAGTTTCAGATGCCACCCTACCCCCAGATCAATTTGTCCTCCCATTTTGTTGCATGTTGAGTTGTTACTCACTCTCAAATCCAGCAAATTTACAAAGATCAAATCAGTGAGTTCAGCTGTACAATTTATTTAGAGACTAAGGACCAAATCACTGGCCCATAAAGTTGACCAGAAGCTAAGCATACCTGCCCACTCACCCAATTCATGTCCTGTCCCCCTGACCTTCCAAAACATTCAAGCTGATACGACATATTTAAAAACTAAGTGAAATAAACGTGGACAATCCAACATGTTTTACTGTTGTTTATTTTATTTATTAATGGTTATGTTTTATAGTTACTGGCTGTTTTGGTGTTGTGGGCTGCCCAGAGTTGTTTAAGATGGGTGGCCATACAAATCTTTTAAATAAATAAATAAATACACTAGGACCAGATGGTCACTTTCTGGATGTTATTTGTGAAAGCAACCACATCAGCTGTGTCAACTCCTACTGACTTTTATATGTCTATCTTGTGCAGGTATGTCAAGTGGCAGGTATATTTCTGTCTCCCACCAGAGGACAGACAATTGTCCAGGGTCTTGCCATTCAGCCCCTCTCCCCCAATTATGGCATTATTTCAGCCAGTATCTTGGGAGGAACATATTACTGTCCTCCTCCCCTTAGCCAGATAGCCAGCTGCACCAATCTATTTTGTATACATTTGATGTAGCCTATTTTTAGTTTGTAAACCCTTCATCATTTTTTCCAGAATACCCAGATGGTATAATGTCATTATCCATCTTGGGAAATGAAGAGGAAAGTAAGGGTAACAAGAGAATCAGAGGGCAATCAAGCAGCAAAATGCTTTAGATAAATTTATTAATATTACTGACACTCAAAAGTTGCTAACAGATTATAAAAGTCAATTTTCTGTGGAGGTCCTCATGATATCCTTGCTGAATGTCCCCAAGTCTCCAAGGCTGCCCCTTTTCCCATCATTACAACACCTGTCGCAATATCAGAAATTTGAGTAAATAGACCCTAAAAGTTAAATTTCTCAATATATTATTCATTTCTTCTAATCTGCTCTAAGCTTTATTTTAGCTGGCTTAAACATCTTTGTTTTGTTCTCTTCACACGTTAAAACATTTTGGTCATCTTCAGCTGAAAATTAGGATAAGGAATGTTTAAATTAAAATTTAAGGACAAAACCAACGTTGCCATGATTTCTTTTTCAAAATGAATGACGCATATATTTCTGCATTTCTATCCAATATAGTTTAAACTGCATTCAGTAGAAAATGTGTCTTTGATTCAGTAAGAATGCTTTTCTATGTTGCTATTCCACTATTTATTTTTACTAACAATACATCTTCATCAAAGCAGATAGAAAATGCCCTCAACAATAGCAAAATATCTGTTCTTTTAAACAGATGTTGCATGATAGCATATATTGTACAGTCACTAGGTGGCACCAACCTTAATTATAAACAGGTGGAATCTAGCTTCTTGACAGGTTATCCTTTAAGGCTCAGACTAAACTGGGTGCCCACCAGATCTGTTGGGACTACAATTCCCAGAATCCTCAGAAAGGAGTTTTTTATTTTATTTTATTTTATTTTTTTATTATTAGATCTATATACCCTATATTTTGTACAACTGAAGGCCGTGTACATACATGCTCCCAAAACATCTAGATGGTGCTAGGGTGAATTTAAGCCTTGAGGTAAAGATGCACATAGTTTTAGATCCACGTAGAGTTTTAAAATCCCCCCAAGTTACATTTTTCTTCCATACCTGATCTCTCAGTCTTTCCTGGTGGCCCATGATTGCAGACGCATGGTGGGGATATTTCTGCTTCAGATGCTCCAGAAATGCTTCTCTTTTTTTGTCCATGTCAGAAGGTTGCATTCCCAAAATTTCTTGGGAACTCCGAGGACCACCTACAGTATGTCTTCGAGGAATATGGCGGCCCACCTTGGAATGGGTAGTCTGCCTACTTCCAGAAGTAATGAATTCTTTAGGCCATAGACAGTCTGCATCATCTAATGAAGCTCCATGCAAATTTCTTTTTCCCAGGTCTATAAATTAAAAAAAAAAAAGATAGTTAGCAAAATCTTAAACACTATGTTGATGAATGGAATTATACTATTCAGTTTTTTTTAACTTTTCAGACAACGGTGCTTCAATTAAAGAAATAAAGTGTATACTTTTGACTTGGAAAAAAAACACTAAAAAGGTAGCTTCCATAAGTAACATAAAATAATACATAATGCCACATGGAATATAGTTCATTAGGGAAGCACTACCCTCTAAAGTAACATGGTGGATGAATAATAACTCCCCTTCCTCGTTAAGCTTTAAAATCTACAGAACATTTTTTTTTAAAAAAGGATTTTCCCCATCATAACACTGCAGTATTATTTTAATAATGGGGCTGTTACTAGTTTTCCTTGTGATCTTGACTGATAAAATTCTTTTCCAAAAGTGGAATTGAAATCCTTAATCTTTCTTCGGTGTATTTTCAACATGTTCTGAAACTTCTGTGAAATAATGAGAAAAGCACTTCTTTTCTCTGCGCACCCAGTTCTCCCCCTCCCAATTTTCAGACTACAGCCTTGGTTTTAAATTTCATGGATCTTGCTTGGATGTTATGCCTCTCCGAGACAGCAGACTGGAAAATATAGTGTCACTTTTTCAATAAACCATTATTTTGAGAAATGAAATAAAAGCAAGTCTATGTGATGGGAAAAGAAATAAGTGGGGGATGGAGGAAAGTGAGAAAACTCTTACAAATTTAAAATCAACTTTGAGGCTTGTGTATTATGGACAACTCTGTGGAATGAATACTGCAGTAGCACGGACATTAGAGCTAACTTATCTGCAGGTAACTGAGTAACTAAACCACTTCAGCCCATAAGAAAAATGCAGGTCGACGATATGGATAGTGGAAAGTAAACCAAAGAACACTAAAAAGTCTTCCCGGTTCTGTTTATATCTTTATCTGCTATTAATATGCTCCTTAAATTTCCTCTTTGAATTAACATTTTGTGCAGCATTTCAACCTCCTGCCGCAAGTTAAGTTGTTTTACTCAGCAGCAAAGATACACAGAATTAGAGACATCAGTTGTTTAATGCTTAAATCTGTTTGAACTCAATGAACTTTAAGTGGCCTAACCAGACCTACAACTCCAAGTACAGTATGCAATACCCATCTGTTTTGTTCAAAAGATAGTCTTACTTATTTCAATGGAATTTACTTCCATGCAAGGGTTAGGGCTGTACAAAGCTTCAAATAGATTCTTGGCTCTGATGGAGCCACATTGCACCATTTCAAGGCTTCCTCTGACAGTCCCAATAACTGGAAGAGGCTTTGTGCATACTTCCAGTCCACTACTGGAAATATGTACTGCTCATATGCAGAAGGCTCTTCTACCCCTAAAGGAATGCTAGAGATGGAAACTGATCATATGCATATTCATTTGGAAGTATCGCTTTTATGTGTATTAGACTGCTATCTTCATATTTACAAATTAGCAACAGTCTAAGTTCAAAATGGACCCATGTAGCATAATGGTAATGTGGTTGATCTAGGACTAGGGAGACCCAAGTTCACCCTTAGCCTTTAAAACTCAGTAGGTGATTTTAGGCCAGTCACTCTCTCTCAGCCCCACCTATCTCACATGTTTGGCATTGTGGGGATTAAAGTAAGGGAAATCCCTGTGCAAACTGCCTTGGGCTCCTGAGAAAGATGGGACATAATTCATAATCATTGTATGCTCCCAGCTGATTCCTCCCAGCAACCCTCTAAAACGCCAGATATCAAATCACCGTCAAACTAGGTCAGAATTCTGCCTGATACATGGTTCCTCTTTCCAAGAGCTCCTTCTGTGCTTTGCTTAGTATAACTTCTATAGGTAGTTCTCAACTTATAATTCGTTTAGTGACCATTCAAAGTTATGACGGTGCTGAAAAAAGTGACTTACAACCAGTCCTCACGCTTAAGACTGTCGCAGCATCCTCACAGTCATGTGATCAAAATTCAGGCACTTGGCAACCAGCATGTATTTATGACAGCTGCAGCATCCCGGAGTCACGTGATTGCCATTTGCAACCCTCTCAGGGGGCTTCCAACAAGCAAAGTCAATGGGGAACCACATGCTTCACTTAACAATCATGTAATTCATTTAACAACCATGTGATTCACTTAATGACTGCAGTGATTCACTTAATGACCTCCACAAAAATATTGTAAAATCAAGTGCGGTCACATGATGCCTCACTTAATGACCACACCGCTTAATGAATTTTCTGGTCTCTATTGGGGTTGTAAGTCAAGGACTATCTGTAATCACATATGTCTAGTTTATTAACAAGCCAGTCCTAATCCTAGAGCTGGAAACTATGGGTTGTTCTTGTATTTTGATCCCTGTGTTATTTGAGGACAGATCTCCTGCTAATTAAACCACAGAAAGAGCAAGGGGAGAGAACCAGGACAATGACAAAGTTTTCCATCAGCCTCCTGCTTATTTATGCTAAGCTAAATTGCCTTACAACAGCCTTTCCCAACTTGGCACATTCCTTTCATTTTTTTTTTTTAAATCTTTAATTAAATAGAACAGAAAAAGAAAAAATAAATCAGAGTAAGAAAAAAAGGGCAGGAGAGAGAAAGCAAAAGACCAACCAATAATACACATACATACGTGGGTTTCTCCTGCATATAAATGTATACAATACTTTCAGTGGAGGATGACCATATTTCATTAATAATCATCCACATATATTCTGCATCTGTAAGCCACTTGTTCATCAGTTGTGAGTAACACCAGGTCTTCAATCCACTGAACTTATTGGGGCCATAAACCTGATACCATCCTAGTGTGTGGAATTCAGCTCCCAGAATGCTCACTAATGGCCATGCTGAGCTGGGGAATTCTGAGAGTTGAATCCATACATCTGGCCAATGAACTGGCTGGGAAAAACTGCCTTAAAGTAACATTTGAGTTTAGCCAGGAGCTAACCCAAGGCCACCTAGTGAGTTTGTAGCAATGGAGAGATCCAAATTGAGGAATTACTGAGCGGAGGTCAGTTTCTCACCTACTTTACCACAGCAATTCTTTTATGAAACTTTTCTCTACAATCTGCTGCTGTAGAAATCATTAGCTCCACTGCCAGCAGCCTCTGGGAAATGCTAATCTTCATGCTCTCTATATATGGTAATCTGCATACACTCTGGATTTTTCTATTTTAATATTAAATGTTTACAGCAATGGACACATCCCCAGGAAGCTTCCTGCACTGACA
The DNA here is from genome assembly GCA_030867105.1 of Liasis olivaceus. Classification (NCBI taxonomy): domain Eukaryota; kingdom Metazoa; phylum Chordata; class Lepidosauria; order Squamata; family Pythonidae; genus Liasis; species Liasis olivaceus. The sequence continues at coordinate 18,232,645 of CM061351.1, forward strand.
ACCTGGATCTTTGTGGCATAAGACCGGAAACTTTTTTGTTTACAACCCAAAAAATTCCTGCACAAAGATCAAGAGGGAGATCACTGGGATTACCTACTTATTGATTTACTGTTACCCAGACTACACAGCTCCCACAAGTATCTCTATCAGCTACACTTGCACAGGTGTGCTACACAATATGATACAGAGTGTGTTCACCTTCCAGAATTACTACAACCATGTCTCATCTCTTCAGATGTCAAGACATCTTATGGAAAACAGTGCTACAGTGCTGGTCTCAAGAAAACCTATGGGGGATAAGTAATTGAATGTCTATTTGGGATGGAGGAAACCCAGGTTCTTCCCCACTGGATAGATTGGAACAGATGCTCAATGTGATACCCTCCCAATTATCATATGTCAATTCATTTTTCTTTTGTCTGGGCTAGTCTCACTATCCAATGAGGGTTCAGACACATGTCTCTAAATTAAGGTGAAGCTAGAAGCTGGTGCTGTGTGTGTGTGTGTGTGTGTGTGTGAGTATATATGTATGTATGCATAAAAAATCCCCTCTCACCCCTATGGGTGGTTTGTGTCTTCCTCAATCTCGGGTCCTCTACCAGAGGCCTGGGAGTTTCAGGGTTCTGCGCAGGATCTGAGCTGTTCCTAGCACTGCACTCTCCTGGACAGAGAGCTCTGAGGTTGTTCCTGGGATCTGTTGGAGCCACTTTCCCAGCTTAGGAGTCCCGGCCCCGAGTGCTCCTCCCACCACTGGGACCACTTTGGCCTCTACTTTCCACATCCTCTCTAGTTCCTCCTCCAGGCCCTGGTACTTCTCCAGCTTCTCATGCTCCTTCTTCCTGATGCTGCTGTCACTTGGCACTGCTACATCTATCACCACCGCTGCCTTCTGGTCCTAGTCTACTACCTAGTCTACTACAGATTGACCAGTACCTGCCTGTCTGTCTGGATCTAGAAGTCCTATAAATAAAAAATCAGGAAGTACAGGGAGCCTAGTGGACACCAACAGCAATTACACTGAGTATCCTGAGATAAGTATATTTATATAAGAAGCTGCCTTTTTCCCACCTTGGTATTTCTGGGCACTAGTAGATGACAAAAATGTCCACATTGCAATGTATAATATGATAAAGGAGATAAGACTTGCACTACAAACAATGCAATTGGGGTACATTATGCATGTTATGTATTATGCAGCTGTGACAGAGGGAGCAGGTGGGTACAGCTGATTCATTCCCTTGGTTCTGGGTAATGCTGTTTGAAGAGAGAAGGACAGCTGAGCTCCCAAGCAGTTCCCCACCATGGCTGGTGGAATATATATACAAGGCAGATATAGTCAAACTGTAACTCCCAGGGGACAATGCAACAATGTGCTTAGACATAGCTTCTTCCAGCTTCTATCTGCTGTTTTATGACCTAGAAGAAAATGCTTGGGAAAACAGACATGCTTTTTTCTGAATGTGAATAATGAAAAACTCTGAGTCAACTTCTAATTCTGCTGGAGTCACTTTGTCTGCCACTATCAATGACCTACACAAATACAGGAAGTGTCATTCATTTTCAGTTTCTGTGCATGCATGCATCAATTAGATCAAATACTTTCCAAAATAATTCAGCCTTGCAATTTTACAAAGCACTAGACCACAGAAAATATGACAGTCATATAACTATGCAAATGTACAGGCACCATTTATGCTCCTATGATGGTCTGGAAGATTCAATTCTCTTCTATTTCAGGAATAAAAAAAGTCTGCCTGATTGTTTTGAGATTATTTTTCAACACAGTTATATTCAAACCTACTTACAAACTGCATATTCCAGTAGTTTTATAACTAGAAATGCTACCTGTCATTACCTTGGGAATTCTTGGAGTTTTTATCTGGAGGGTAGCAGGTTAGGGAAGATAATGTACGGCCTCTTCCACTTTCTAAGATATCAAATTTAGCTCTTTCCCAGGCTTAATGTCTTACATTTAAGCAGAAGTTTGTTTACTACACATTCATGAAAGTAAGTAGATGAGAAATGAGTATGCAGCTTACAATATGACATCTTTATTTATTTTGAAGGTTGATAGACCTTATTCCATAAAACTAGCAGCTTTTCCCTCAGTTCTTTTTTAATCAAGCTGAAACTCTTGTGCCTAAGAACGGCAGTGAAATGGCAATATGTTCCCACCCAGTGCTCCTAAATCATCCAGCACTGAGTTTTGGAAACATTTATTCATAGTTTTGCATACAGCAGGGGGGGGGTACCCTGTGGTCTTTGGACTTCCATGCAGCCTTCAGGCTAATTTCCAAAAAGCCCTGGAAGTGATCAGCATAAACTGCTGGTGATCTGTCCTCTCTTTGGCTGCCCATTGGATGGGGAGGAAAAGAGAAAGGAGGAGGTAGAAAGAAAGAAAGAAAGAAAGAAAGAGAGAGAGAGAGAGAGAGAGAGAGAGAGAGAGAGAGAGAGAGAGAGAGAGAGAGAGAGAGAGAGAGAGAGAGAGAGAGAAAGAAAGAAAGAAAGAAAGAAAGAAAGAAAGAAAGAAAGAAAGAAAGAAAGAAAGAGCAGCAGTAAGATGGAGAAGAAAGGGTTACTCTACCCATTGCTGCCTCTGGCCCCACCCACCACTGCCCTGTGACCTCTGGCTGGATTTCCTAAGAGAAAATCCAACTCCCAGTTGAAAAAAGTCTCCCCACCAGCACAGAGCATTGTGTTGCATTGATTTGATGCATCGAAATGAGATAGATGTATCATGTAACCTATTCCTACCATGAAACTTGAATGGCCAGGCTGAGAATTCCAAGAAATTCTTGTACTGTACCTCTGGAAGCATGATAGGCCTTCCAAAATATGTACCAGCAACTGTATTCAAGGATTAACAAGCTACCTGTACAAGCCTATACAGATGGTTGCACATGCCATCTGTGTACCAACTCAAAGAAACTAAATTGGCAAAAAATAAAATATTGTTATTAAAATATTTTAAGCCACCTTCCATCCCTGGGAATATTAAGGCAATACACAAATACAATTAAAGTAAAACAATAAAATAAAAGAATATTGACTGTATATAAACATGATAAAGCAGAGAGGGCAGCAAAAGGAAAACAGAAAATTAACTTGGGCAAGAGAACAGAATAAAGTTTGAGTCAATGAAAAATATCTAACTCCTCAATACACTGGGAATCATTCCTAACATATGCGCGCGCACACACACACGCTTTAAAAAGTGCTTATGTGTATCAAAATATTGATTCAGTCAAGACAAAAAAGCTTTTAAGCTTCAGTGAAATCTCCCTAAGGGGAAATAATAAAATCTGCAGGGGACCTGGAAAATTTCAAATACAGTAAGTGAACCTGTAGTCTAGTCTCCCAAAATAAGCTATATAAAAGAAACATACCTTAGTAACTTAGATTAGGCACGTGTTCTGCTATCGAAACATTTGCTGTTAAAACGTAAAGCTCACACCACATTTGAGACCAAGAGAACACACCAAATCTGACCTCACGTGAAAGCTGCGTTCAGAACGTCTGGCTACAGTCCAAGACAAACACACGCGTTTCACGTGGACTAAGCTAAATTTTGAGCGATTTCACTGGACTTGAAAATATGAACGCCAAACGGCCATCTCCCCGGGCAGTAAAGGACAGGACGTCGATTTCCAATTAAAAATTAACAGAACCCTTTCATGGGAAGATGACACCCCCTTCTCGCTTCAGATTACTCTGGGATTCCCCCAACAGGCTATTCTTTTGCCTTTTCCAGAAAGGTGTTTTTCCCCCAAGACAAAAGCCGAACGCGAGCGTCAGAGACAGCCGCAGATAAATTAAGCATCTGCTCCAGATACTCTTACGGAGATATAAAAAGCAGCCGCCGAGGGACAAGCGGAGCGGAACTCATCTCCGCGTGGTTTTGTAACTTACCCTTCCTCGAGTTGCTGCTCCTCGGGCAGACCGAGAGCGGCTCCGATTTCGGGTGCTCAGCTTCCTCCATTGCCTACTCTCAGCCACGGGCTTTCGGTTCAGAAAGCTGAAGACTTCCAGCTCAAAAACTACCCAACGGCCCCCTCAAGCCAAACCTCTCCTCCCCTGGACAGCAAGAAAGTTCTTCTCGAAAGTCAATTACATTCCAATAAGCTAGACAAGCTTTTCCTCAGCAAGCCAGTGGGCAGCGGCGCTTTCAAAGGCGACTGTTGGCTCCCGCTGCGTGTCTGAAATAGCCCCCCGAGTCTCTCCCGCTCGCTCTGGGAGGCCCCCAACAGGTGATGGGTTTGCTCACGGCGACGCTGGTCCTCAGCGAGGCAGCGTCCCCGAGGCAACTTTATGGCCTAAAGTGCGGGATTCCCGTTGGGGGCGGGGGAGGGAATCGGGGGAGAGCTTAACCTCAAAACACAGTCGTGCTAATCATGATAGGCTAATATGCTAATAAGGGTATTCAGGTTCCATATATAGCACGAGTCCCCAAAGGACGTGGCCCAAGAACCTGAATTCCCTTATCAGCCTAAATACTAGCTAATTATTATTAGAGTGTATGTATAAAAGAGAAAATAAAATACCTGGCCAGTTGAGTTGGAGAGAGAGAAAGATGATACCCTCTTACATTTTTAAGCATAGCTTCTTCAGAAAAGCATCTGCCCCATGAAGATAACAAAGCGTTGTTGGCAGTTAATGAAGCCGCAGTGAAGGACACAGGAACAAAGACAGGTAAAACTGTTTTCAGGCTCACTTCAGATGCATACAGTAGTAGAGTCATATATCAAATTACAGTGTGAAGCATGACCCTTTGGTGGAAAATGGGGATTTGGCTCTAAATACTGTACACACTGAGCAAATGGGATGAGGAACCTGATTGGACGCTTAAGCACTGTTAAAGAAAAAGTAATCAGAAGAAAGTTGTGCTTTTTACCAGCTAAAATAACTCAATAATGCAGGGACTGCTTACCCTTTTATTTCTCTCTCTCCTTTGGACTTCCTCTCTCTTTCTCCACCCCTTCCCCTGGACAAGCAGAGGTTTTTGTCAAAGAGGTCAGAATTGATTATTTGCAGAGGGCTGAACTTAAACCAAGGGCTGGACATTGTCTTGAGCCACACATTGTTTAATATGTAACAACATCACCAATTGCCCAAGGCTTGAGGGGAGATGTCAAAAAGTCAAGATAGCACAACTGAAGCCCCACCCCATGTGGTTGCAGCCACCATCTTGAATTTTTCAAACTCCCCACCCCCCCAGCAGATGCCCCTGTCCAGACTTCACACTTAAAAGGGATCCTGTCCAAAGTATGGTTCAGTAGCTGAACTGATCAGATGGACTGATCTCTTTTATTCAAGACATTCCAGCTCCTGGAAACATCCCAAAAGTTATTTCGACATTTTCTGTTTCTCCATATGTTGCTGCTTATGGGTCATTGACTGTGATGCAGGGGGAGAGAGGGAGAATGGCACTGATATAGGATTTAATGAAAAGATGGTAGTAGTAGGCATTCAGGTGAACATCTGGGCCTCTCAGTACCTTAAGAAGTGGCAGGTTCAGGTTGACAGTCCTAGCATCAGACATGGCCTTTTCCCTCTTTATTCAAATACACTGATATTCCTCAAATGAAGTTGCAGAAAACAGATCCCACCAGCTTTTAAATACAAGGGGCTCAGTACTAGAAAACCCTTTGCAGGTGTTCCCACCTACCACTTCCAGGTATAAGAGCAGTTCCTGCAACATTTCCTTCTTCCTGAATTCTAACAGAGCAGAGCTCCGTGGATGATTGCATCTGGCAGTTTCCAAACTGAAATAAATTAAGATTTATAATTGCAGACTTCACAAAAGCCATAAAAGACAGCACTAAAGCATGCCAAGCAATAAGCCAGGAGAAAATTAGCTAAGCTGAGATGGAACTGGAAACTAAAATAGACAAAAATAGATAAATGAATACACTTCAGCCATGGATTTGGCAGGCTTACTGGGTCATTAGCTGGGAAAAAGAAGGGGGTTTGGCAACAGAAAGAGCAATTCTATGCATGAGTCCCACTGTGTTCACTGGAGCTTACTCTCAAGGAAGTCTGCCTTGGATTGCAGTACTGTAGGAGGGTACAATCCATAAATCATTAAAGTCAATCAGAATATTTCAGCTTGGCAGATTTCTGAGCAATCTAGCATTATCTCCCAAATGTCAGGAGTTCCTGGAATCTGTGCCACATGTAGTGAACAACCAGACTGAACACTGTTGCCCTCTCAGTTATAATCCAGGACTGATTCCACCTGCCAAGGTTGGCCACTGAGTTTCCTTTCCAGAAAGTAGTAGAATGAGCTTCCTGTTCCAGCTGAGCCTTGCTTGAGAAACATGGTACTTGGTTACTGATATCTCCCTAGTTGGTCCTCTGGTTCTGAATCTGACTATTGTCTTGCTCCACAGTTCCACATTCCTGGCTTATTTCAGTCTAATGTTAAAGATACAAACAATGACAACCATATACAGCTGCTTCTCCTTCTGCTTTTCATTTGTTTTGAGATGGCAGTGGTGGCTTAAATGTTTGTTAGCCCAAAGTAGAATTGTCCAGAAGTTCAGAGCACCATTCAAGAGAATGAATATTTAAGACTATGCATGTGTCTTCACATATTGTTTCTTGGGTACTGTATGTGTATGTTGACTAAGCAACTAGCAATTGCCTCCTTTCCTCCCATTTATCTATGACATGACAATACCCTGCTCATAGTGGGCTGCTGCTTAGCATTTACAACAAATAAAATAAAATAAATCAAGTTTATTTCATCAATCACATTTTTATGAAGAACAAGAGAATGAAGTCATAGAAGTACCAAGGCAATCACTGATTGAATAGTAATGGAACTGGTGCCAAAGACTAACATAATTTGGCAACTCCCTAGAGATCTCACCTCAGCACAGAATCTCCTGACAAGAATCCCCTGGCCCCCTTCTTCACTGACAGCAATGTGTGTTTCATCTCCCTCTCACCAGAGAGAGGAAATGCCGGTAAAGGTAACAGTGAGAAAGAGTAGCAGCAACTGATAAAACCAGCAGTGGGCAGTAGACTGAACCATTTTGGATGTCTTCAAAACTTGGAGCCAACACATGGACCTGCTTTTAGGTCTAATAAACTAAACAGTCCCAGAGCAGAAATATACACACTGTAATGTTTAGCAGTGATGTCCACAGCACACCATGATGATGTCAAAGTAATGGTTCGTGCAAATGCCGCCATTATGTACTTGCATCTCAATGTCTGAGACAAGTATATAAGCTACAGCATTTGCATGATGATGTCATTATGCCCATGCTGTCTTTTGCTCCCCCCATTCCAAATTAGGAAGCTCTTCTCAAAATGTGTATATTTGAGAAGTCACTATTCCAAGCTTATCCCAACTCATCTTGAAAAGACCAGGTTGAGGGCGCCTAGCGTATGCCACAATAAATAAGTAAGTTAAATCTGTGTGATGCCTCCAAGCTCTTCGCTGCCTTAAAGTTTAATATGGAAAATGAAGAGTATTAAACAACGAAGCCAACATTTTGCCAGGATTGATAGAAAATAATCAGATGTAAACTGGACAAGGCGGCAAGGCAACCTTGTCAGCTCTCTGTAACACCAATTACCACATTCCACTGTTCAGCCTCAAGACTAGTCAGCTGAAATCCTGGTGTGATGGCACAGCTACAGGCATATGCATTCCAAAGATGCTTTTCCTTGTGCTTCTGATTTTGTATATAAGTACCAAATGAGAAGTGACAGGAGCTGGCATTTCAGCAGCCTGTTGCCACAATATCCTGCAGAACAGTCCATTTTCATCTGGAATCAAGTTTCACTACCTGTATCCTGCAGTATTTCAAGCATTCTTTTCTTAGAGAAGCAAGATTCTTCTGCACTTACTGAAATGGAAAAGTATCATCTAACAAAGCCATAAAGGACATACCCTGAGTCTGTCCTTCTTATCACCTTCTTCTTTTGCTTCTCCTCTGCCTTTCAAATTTATTTGTTTATTTTGAAATCAAATTTATAGAGCCGCTCAATTCAGTTGATTCTGGCTGGCCAAACCAGAATAAAAACAATGGAATCCAAAAAAGAAGAAGACCCGATTGTGCAAAATACGGATGAAACTGCCTCAGGCCAGGCCAGGTCTTCAAGGTAACAGGATTAGGGCAACATGAACTTCTGAGGGGTTACCATTCCAGAGGGCAGACATACCAAGAAAGCAGGCACACTTCCTGGGATTAATTAGATGACACTTTCAAGGATGGGACCTGGAGCATGTCTACTCTGCTGGATCTTACAGGGCAGGAAGAGACAATGGGAGAAAGGCAGTCATTACGTTAACAGGCCCTATACCATGAAGGGTTTTATAAGTCACCACCAGCACCATGAATTACCCCCAGAAGCTTACCAATAACCAATGCAGCTGATGCAGCAGATTTGTCACGTGGGTATACCAAGACATGGCCATAACTGCCCACGTGGCTACATTTTAGACCAGTCATAGCTTCCTAGTAGTTTTCAAAGGTAGCCGTATGCACAGCACATTGCAGTAGTCCAAATGTGGGATGATTAAGGCATGAACAACAATGAGAAGGGAGTCTCAGTCCAAGAAATGGTGCCACTGGCACATCAGATAAATCTGCGCAAAGGTCCTCCTGGCCACCACTGCTACCTGTTCTTCCTCATTTATTGCATGCAATATTTTGTGGAAGGAAGGAAGGAAGGAAGGAAGGAAGGAAGGAAGGAAGGAAGGAAGGAAGGAAGGAAGGAAGGAAGGAAGGAAGGAAAAAATCAGAAAAATGGAGCTACTCAGAGCTGGCATCTTGGTCCAGTAAAGTAAAATAACCACCTTTGTTTCAAAGTGGAAGGATTTGGATGGTCACAACCTGTAGTTTTGTAGCATGGTAATGGAAATGGCTTCCCACTGCCTTCTTTCAGGATTCTTTTTCTTCCCAGTTAGCCTACACTGAGCTTTCCTGGAGTCTCCAATCCAAGTACTAACCAAGTGTGACTTTCCTTAGCTTTCCATGTTCAGCCATGGTCATGGTCATGGTCAGTTAGATACTGCCACCTGCTGAGACTTGCCACATATATCCTTTAATTTAAAAACTGGCGAGATGAATTTTAGTGAGGTTGCTTACTGCTGATGCCACAATTGACAATTATCTATCTATCTATCTATCTATCTATCTATCTATCTATCTATCTACCTACCTACCTACCTACCTACCTACCTACCTACCTACCTACCAACCTATCTATCATTATTTATTATATTTATATCCTTCCACAATCCCACAGGATTCTTGGTGGTTTACAGAAATACAATGCACATTAAAATGTCCACGGTCAGAATTAACATTGAAGAAAACCCTAAAAACATGTAAAATAAGCCAAAATCCTAGAGTAAATTCCCTGCAGAAGAGCTGTTTTCAGATGCTCTCAAAAGGCGGTTAAATTAGGAGCTAACCTAATCTCTAATAGGAGGCCCTTCCAGAGGGTTAGCACTACTATTGAAAAGCAGAGCTTCCAATACCAGCTGTTTTTCCTAGCAAGGTCAAATAGACTGGACCAATTCTAGTGGGCAAATGAGGTCCTGAAGGTAATTTGGCCATACATTTAAACTTTATTTAAATCTGCAGTTTGTACTACAGAAACCAAAGCATTAAAAAAAAAAAAAGGCTGTTCTATATTATAGCTATGGTTCCAAATTAGTTTTCTCCAAACTGGTGCCCTCTAGATATGATGAACTTCAACTTTGGTCTTTAGCTCTACTCTCTAGGAACTATGGGAGTTGGTGTCCAACATGACACCAGGTTCGGGGAAATGGTTCTAAATCATAGTTTAGTGTAATGTTTTAATTCAGCTAATGGGGTGTGTTTACCTGTCATGGCTTATGCCAACTACAGTTCATCCACAAAGATGCCCCATGTCTTCCAAACAATTTAGCTGCAAGTCACATATCCATGGTTTGCTTTCTAATGGCTAGTTGGAATAAGCCAGGCAGGGAATCTATGTTTTGTTGCAAGTATATTTGTGGGTTTGCACTACATGGCTATTGGAAAACAAACATGAACAGATAATTACTTTATTTATTTATTTATTTATTTGCTATATTTGCAAACTGTCATACTCTTACAAGATTCCAGTGGTTTATGAAATAGATTAAACATCAAGCCAAACATGACAGGATTAATGATAAAATCCACAATATGATAAAAAAAAAATTGTCCCTGTTCCAGCAACTTTAGCAATTAAAAGCTCTGTGAAACAATTCAGTCTTCACCATCCTTCTGTCAGGAGAAAGGGTGTCATACAGCTCTCCAGAGGGAGGGTGTTCTAGAGCAGTTTTTTTCAAACTAGGCAACTTTAAGATATGTGGACTTCAACTCCAGTATGCTGGATGGGGAATTCTGGGAGTTGAAGTCCACATATCTTAAAGTTGCCAAGTTTGAACAACACTGTTCTAAAGGGATGGGGCCATAACTGGAAACACTGGTTGCTGCTCCCCAAAAAAAACCTTGCATGGAGAACCCTCAAGATCCCAATTTAGGATATATAGACCAGGCAGGTACTAGAAGCAGATGGTTTGTTGAAGTTCAGGTTAGGATGAGGAACCATCAGATGACTTGATTCTTAAACATAGTTGAATGCAGCTATGTAGTATAAATACTGTATAAGCAACAAGTAGAAAATTGTTCTGCTTCTTTCTACTGAAAATCATACATCACTTTTAACTTGTATTTGAAATTCAACCCAGGTTTGCACAAAGTTTTCAGTGAAAGATGCATTTGATCTCTTCCTACATACAGAAAAGCATGAAACCGCAATAAGTACATAAAATCTGGCCTTTTGAGAAACAGATTTCCAACTACAAGGAACATTATTTTCTTCCTTTAATTCTGCCTCAAAGAATGACAACTTGAAACAAAATGTTTCGTTATCAGAAAAAGAAGATGAAAAACATGACAATATGACAACTGAGACTCAGTCTTTTAACTTACCCTTTTAGTCTCACATCTGATAACAACATTAGTGACTGAGTGACCATCAAGCAAAAGGCTAAATAAATGTTACATTCCATTTGTTTTTGGAATCTACAAAAGGTAAATTTAATCAGCTTCAATTAGGTCAACTGATAGGAATTTTTTAAAGTTATAATTGCCTAGAATGGTATCCAAAATTAATTGTCAAATAAATCCTGCAGTTTTATAGGAATTGAAATTATAGCAGTGAATTAATTAATAGTGATCTTAGAATAGAATAAATTTCATGGTTAATAGTGGCTGATAAGGTTATAGACACTTGATTTAAGCACACAATGATAAAACAAGCTGTTCTTTATATTGTCACCCATATTAACAAAGCTATTACAAGTGACAGGATAGTAATTTTATTAGCATTAAATAATATTGTCTGCTTTATTGGGATTTTTTTCATGGGCCAGCATAACTACCTGTATTTTATTAACACTGAATAATATTAGATCTTTTCATATGTTAATAAATCTTCATGAATCTGTCATTTTTAGGTCACCTCTAATTAGAACATAAGGCCGTGGCATAGTTTTCAACTGTAGTTTTCTGAGCAGTCACATTATATTGTTATACGAATAAATCTCATTATTCAACCCTTTTTCACAATGTGGTTAAGATCATATATTTATAATTAAGCTAAATTGATTTAAAAGTTCTTTAAATTATCAACTGCATACAAGCTTTAATGTCAAAAATGTATATCAGACTAGCTCATTCATATCCAACTCAAAATGTTTTTTTTTAAGTAAAATAAGACAAAATAAGTAATATTTTGTTACAAAACTCACTGCTATGGCACCATAGAACTAGCAGTAGAATGAGAAATAGGAATCCTGCAATCAGAACCTGAGCACTATCACATCACTTTAGAAGAGGAGAATTTTTCAATGCTCCCTATGATGAAGCGTAAAAAAAAGTACTACCACCTCTACTACCACTAGCACATAAAAATAGCATTAATCTGCGCAGGTGGCAGATGTCAAAAAGTTAAGCATGATTGGACTTAGATATTACCTGGATGGAAGACCATCAGGAAATCTCATAGTTCCAGGGTAGACTGGAAAGCTGAAAATACTTCACAGAGGAAGTCAATAGCAAAGCAATGTGTGCCAAAGGATGTCTCTATGGATACACACTGATGCCAACAATCAGTAGTTTTTTTTTTTTTACCTCTGGTTTAGTCTATTTCTCTCCTTGCTGGTTTAGATTTCTCCTTGCAGTCATCATCAATCATGCACCAGCTAAAAAGTGTTTACATTACATGGGTCAAAACTACATTCAGTTTTGCTTTCCCCTAGATGCCAATGTAATCACAGCGTGGGAGAAGGAAGAGTGCCAGCTTGTTCTGTGGCATATCCCTTTATTCTTGGTAACTAACATAAATTTAGAGTTAAAACCAATTAAAAATTCTTCCTAGATGGGAACAAGTATGATGAATGGCTAAGCTGGTACCACTCGCATTTACAGACAGCTTAAACTATCAGCTTACAATTCTCATGTTTAAGAAAGGGAATCCACTTTAAAGTCCCATAATTGTGTTCTTTTAGGCTGATTCTCCCCTCTAGCCTTTAGATTCTGGAACTGCTTCATTTACAAGGCTGCTCTTCTGATTATAGAATGGAGACACTGTTCACAACATACAAGGAAATCAGAAATATAGTTTTAAGCAAGGTTCACTTTTTACATGAAGTGTGGATCTGTGGCAGTTATGGAGCTCTTGGGAATGGTTGCATTGCTGAAACCAAGCAGATATGAAAATCTCATGTCAGGCTCCACTAGAAGAGTACATCCGATAAGTTCTTGGGAGTCAATTAAGAAGTAGATCCCTTTGAGTATAATATGCTTATACAGGTAGTCCCCAGTTTAAGAACAAGTTCCATTCCCAAGGTATGCCCTTAAGTCGAATTTGTATGTCAGCCAGAACAGTGTTATTGTATAATACCGTATAAGTAGTATTGTGCAATGAACTCGAACCATTGTGTATTTAACTTGAATCATTGGGTATTTAACTTGAATTTTGCTACAATGGGCTCTGTTCTTAACTATGGGTTGTCCATAAACCAGGCGTTCTTAACCCGGGGACTACCTGTAGTACCAGATGGACAGTGGTCTGCTACATTTTGGACCAACTGTCATATCCAATTAGTCTTCCAGGGCAGTTAAGTAACATAAAAATATTGTATTTATTTAATAAAATTATATCCTGCCTTTTAGTAAAATAGCCTCTCAAAGCACTTTATGATCACTATAAACTGTAATTATAAATAAAAAACTAATAAATATTTTTTTCAGAAATAAGCAAGGAAAATTCCAGAATCCTTCCCATAGGGCAGATAGTGATAACAGCTTTGTGGAAAGGAAAGAAAGCATAGAGGAATTTCAATTTCACAGGAGAAAAAAAATGCATTGCATCTTATGGTTTACCCAAAAATATGCATAATCAAAAGAGATTTTGCAATATTTACTGAGGATTAATATATGCAGAGGGGGACACGGTGGCGCAGCAGCTTAATGACGCTGAAAGTTGCCGTCCAGAAATGGTTGACACTTCAGCGGTTCGAGCCCAGCTCCGCGCAGCAGAGCAAGCTCCTGCTTCCTCCCCAGCTCCTGCCAACCTAGCCGCTCGAAAACTTACGTGAGTAGATAAATGGGTACTCTCACCCTGGTGGGAGGAAAAATGCTAGCAGCACCTTGCAAAGGAGACGGGACCAATTGCCGGTAACGCAGAGGCCGCGCACACCCAAAAAGGCGCGAAGCAATGGAAACCCTGCCTGCTGCGCTCACCAGCTGGGCTCTGCTCTAGGAAGGAGGCCATGGCAAACCACTTCCGAAACACCTTGCCTTGAAAACTGCAGGGACTTGTCCAGGCAGTCACCGCAGAATCGGTCACGATTGAGTGCAGATAAAATATATATATGTATGTATGTATGTATGTATATATGCAGACCTCTTTCTTCTCATGCAATTCTCCCTTATAAGAAAAACAATATTCTGGGTTAAAACAGTCCATGATGGAGACCCTACGACAGACTTCTTCAGTCTGGTATCCTGATGTACCTGCACATTTACTGATCACCAGGGAAGGGAGAATTTTCTTCAGTTTGGGCCTCCATCCCCACCCTCTAGAACAATGTTTCTCAACCTCAGCAACATTAATATGTGTGGACTTCAACTCCCAGAAGGGAATTCTGGGAGTTGAAGTCCACACATGTTAACATTGCTGAGGTTGAGAAACACTGCTCTAGCCTTTTAGTGCATTTTATTCCCTACTTATTTATTTGCTGCTTAGAAGCATCACTGTTTGTAATTTTAGCTGCTATTCTTTTCCGTTTATATTTTCCAACTGTAATTTTAATTTGTAAGCTGCCTTGGAAAAACACATCTGGAGGACATCAGGTTGGAAGAGGCCACCATAGTGGATATAAATAGTAGCAGAGGGTTTTCAACAGAAGCAGAAGGTCCTGGGCAATGTCCTTCCAGAGATTAGAGATACAGTCTAAAGAACTTTGTTTCTCATTTCTCAGTCTGTATGAAGGCCACCTACCAAAAGAATATAGTACTGATGACGGAAGTAGACAGATTTCAAGGTTTCTCCCACACTCCTTACTTTTGGTAAATGTCCAAAAGACAACGCATTACTCTTTGATCCTTTCGACATTGTGTTGATGCCATAATTAAACCATCTGATTAGGAGAAAGCAACCCACCCTAAATTTACTCACATCCTGTTCAGATTTACAGGAATAAAGAACAAGTTGCCACTCCTGAATTTTACATCAGGCCTGTAGCCAGCTAAAAGATCAGGGGAGGCCACTAGAAAAAGTAAGGGGGCAATTTAACAGACCTTTTTAAAAATAAATTGTTGTAAATTATTTGGGAGGCAGATCTCCCCAGCTGTTTAACCAGATGCCTGCTTTACCCACCAGTTCATATTTATTTAATCATATAATATAACCATCATGTTCTGACCCTTCAGGATCAAGAAAAGTCATTCTTCCTTTCTATTCTGCAATGGTCAGACTGTATTTAGAATTTTGTGCCCACTTCTGGGCACCACACTGGAGCATGTCCAGGGGAGAGCAGCCAAGATAATATGGATCCTGGAAAGAAAAATGTATGAGGAACGATTGGAGGTACTCGGTATATTTAGCCTGGAGGAGAGGAGACTGCAAGGAGACATGATTGCTGTCTTTTAGTATCTGAAGGCTATCATGAAGAAGATGAGGAAGATTTGTTCAGAGTTGTTCCAGAAGACAGAACAAGGAACCGAGGAAGAAGTGAAATTTCCTAGCAGTAAGAGCCATTCAACAATGGAACAGGTTGCCCTGAAAATCAGAGGACTCTCCTTCATGGAAGGTATTTAAACAGAGGTTAGATGCCCATCTGAGATGCTGAAATAGTAGATTCCTTCACTGGGCAGGGGATTGCATGATGTCCAAGATCCCTTCCATACAGCAATTTCCAAGTTATGGTCACATTCAGTTTTAAGATATTAACTCTGCCACCTGTGCAGGTATCCTCTTCCTGTCATCTCAACACTATAACTCAGAGAGCTAATACTGTCACTCAGAGTAGTCTAGTGATTGAGATCCATTAATTATTTCATTTATTTTAAGTTTTAATAGCCCACCCAAACAACATTTTAATTTTTTTTGAAACATCAATGATAATATATCAGCCCTCTTTCAAGAAGAATGCCAATAGTGTTTGACTAGAGTTAATTACTAGAGTAATTAGACTTTGGAATTCACTATCTTGAGTCGTGGTGCTGGCTACCAGCTTAGCTGGCTTCAAAAAAGGGTTGGATCAATTCAAAAAGTAATGGGGATCAGTAGTTATTAGCCTTGATGGCAGTGTGACTGATTCTGAAGGTCATCTGCTGGGAGTCTAGTGAGCTTCCTTATATAGTTGGTTGGCTACTGTGAGAACAAGACTGCAGGACTAGATGGGCCTGGGGTCACTGCTTATGATCTTAAAGTTGAAGTTAGGTAAAATAAAACTACTTCAGTGAACCTCTAAATGCCATGAGAGAGGGGGTTTCATGGATCTCTGGAGCAGGGAGTTCAACAGCTGTGTTGGAGAATAAGAATGAGGAGACTGAGTTCAAATTCTAACTCATCCCTGAGCTTCACTGGATAATCTTGGCCTGATCATTCTTTCTTAGCCTAAGCTACCTCTCAGTCTTAGGCCAGACTAAGATGTGCTGCTGGGGCAGAGCTACAAACAGCACCTCTTCCTCTCCAGGTTAGCCCAAATGTTTACATCTCAAAGCTGGAAAGTGGAATTTCACAAGCATCTCCCTCCATCCCCAGCAGGGAAAAACAACAGTAAATTTAATACCTCACAAACTTGCCACCAGAAACATTGCTTCATTTAGCCTAGTAGGCCTGGCTCTGCTCATGCACATTAGATTTATATCCTGCTTTTTCTCTAGGAGCTGTGGGCTTAGGGCGGACGTGAACCTTTATCTTCCAGATCCTAAAAATGAGAGGAAGAAGAAATAGTAGTGCAGGGCAGTGGTTCAAGTAGAGTGATTAAACCTAAGACCTCACCAACCTTGGTACTCACTAAGTACTTTGCACCATTCTCTCTCAGCCCAGTGTATATCCCAGGATGGTTCTTATGGGGTGAAGGGAGGAGACATTCCCACGTCTGCAGTTGTGGACAGAGAAATGGTGGTGGATAAATGCACTAAAGAAATGATAAGATAAGATACGCCCTTGATTTGCTTGGAGGAAAGATCAGGAACCTTAAGAGAACCCACGGTCAGCCAAGCTAATCCTGCAGGCAGCAATCAAGGGTGTCAGCAGGGTATGGTCAGAAAAGTCAGGATGGCAGCTGCAACAGTGGGATCGAACTTTGCCAAGTTTTTATGTGGTGGCTATATAATGCACATTAAAAAAAAAAAAGCAGGCAGTGATTTGATTCCACCATCACAGCCACCATCTTTTTTTGACCATACCCTGCAGATACCCCTGTTCTCCATGGAATCCCAGTGAAGGCTGTACTCTGCTTTGTTCCTTCTACCTGCCGTGTTATATGATCGTAAGTCAAATGTCTGGAATTGACATCAGATTTACCATCAGGCCTTGCGCTGAACTAATTCAGGATAGCAGGCAAGTAGTGTAAGAAGGTGAAATAGGAGGGGGAGTCTGAAGAGGAGGAGATTGGCATCAGCAGCATATGGGGAGAGGGAAGGCTCTGCTACAGCCCTGGCTGGAGACCTCCTGCATGGATGTAATAAATCCAAGAACTGTTTTGCAGATTGAACTCAAGAACTCTGATGCAACAAAAAGTGAGTATCACTTCAGCAGGGAGAGGACAGTGGGGCAACAGGGTTGAAGAAGGATGAGAGAAGGATGCAAACAAAGTTGCTGGGTGTATACTTACTGTTCTACGTAAATGGTTGAATATAAAATAATGACAGTTGGTGGCAGTATCTTTACCACTTGACAGACTTGTGACTTCATGAACTAGGAAATGGAAAAACATCCCAGAAGAAGGGAATGGCAAACCATGTCTGTACTAATGCCAAAAAAACCCTGTATGGATACCTCCAGGTAGTCAAAGCAGGAACTTAAAAGAGAAGAAGATCATTCATATAATTACTCTCCCCATTTTCAATCATTTTTCCCTTCCACAATTTGTAAGCAATTTTTAAAAAGGTTAACTTAGTTTTACCCAAGGACTAGGAAAGGGGCACCATGTATATTACAACACAGATTACAAATTGTCCTTTCTTTGTATTCTTCCTTTCTCTGTTGATAGGTGTGTGTGTCTATGTGCGTGTTGTGTATATTTGTACCTTCAAGTCAATCTTCACTCCTGGCAACTATATGGAGAAGTCCAAGCAATTTTCTTGGCAAAATGTTTGGGAAGTGTTGCAGTGGACAGTAGGAAAACCTTGAGGAACAGGAAGATGAGCCGCAACCAAGACAATGGTCAGATTAAAAAAAAATTGAGTCTGAGGCAGAAATGTAATTTGAGAAAGTGTGTCAGACTTGACCCTCCCTAGTTCTCATGAAGATAAAGGAGGGAGGAGAAGAGGATTCAAACTTGCAAGATTCTGTTACTGTAACCTTACAATAAGAGTATTAGCATTTATAACTTTGGTTTCCTAGCCTGGTCTGCTTCGAAGGGCTGATAAATGTTTGCCATTGTCCTCTTCCTAGGGCTGAGAGAGAGTGACTGGGCCAAAGTCACCCAGCTGGCTTCATGCCTAAGAGGACTAAAACTCACCGTCTTCCAGTTTCTAGCCTTTAACCACTACACCAATTTGGCTCTGTTCTCCATATTACCCACCTCATTGATACCAGTTGCCAGGTCATTAATATGAATTGAGCATCCACAACTGGGCTTTCAAAGGAGAAACATTTTATATAGCTTCTCTCAAAAGTGTGGAATGTGCTCCATTTAAACCCATAAAATGGATATATTCACCCCTCTGCCCAAGCACATGCGGTGTTACTGCAGGACACAAATGGAATTGGAAATGAAGTGGCCAAGTTCTTAGAAAGCAAATTTTTAAATCATCCCATATCCTGCTAAGGTTTAGATGTATTCCAAAGGGCGCTTCTATTATAAATGGCATTCTTCCTCTCTCCTGTCTTATAATGCCCAGGAGTGTCAGAATGCTATTTAAATCCCATTATTCTATCCTATCAGAAGTAGAGTGCCCTACTGAGTGAGGAAATGAAAGTATTTTTACCTCTCTTCTATAAACAGTATTGGTGTAGCAAATGTAGATATATGGACTTCATGCCACCTGTTCAAGCATCAGATAGAATGAGGCACAAGTAATAAAACAGATACATTAATTTGTCTACAAGATGCCTGCTTTCAATGGAAAATCATACTCTGACTAAAGCAAGATGCACAATGGTAAGTCTTGATCATTGGTAGATCATAGTTCATAAAAACAATCTTGATACATTCCATATCATAATGTTGGCAGGAACAAATATTGGAAGAGCAAGGAGATATCCAGTTACAGAATCTCAACTATCATGTACCAATTATCCCTGATGATGCTTTTTCTGCCTCTTCCTTTTTAAATCCAATGAAGTTAAAGAGATAAGGTCCTACTGTTATAGCTAGATTCTGAGTTAACCCTCATAGGTGCTGCATATTTCTCTACTCTTATGTTTATCACTAAATTAGCTTTAAGTGTTATGGCCTTCAGATGCTGAAGGGAGTACACATGGCTACGCTACCCATTTGACCCTACAAATTAAAGGCTGGTCCATTGGTAGTTGGATGAAATGATTCTATAAGCCCCTTTGAATGGTATGTTAAAAAAACATTAGCAGAATAGATTATAACAGTTCCTTTCAGCCTCTGATTACCTCAGAAAAAAATACGTGGAAGTATCATTTGATTATAATCCCCTTTTCATCATTATGTATGAGTGTGGTGATTTCAACAAGTCCATTCTTCATTTTCAGCCCCAATACTCCATGGTTACATATAAACATGGTTTTGGTCCCACTTAGGCCATGGTAATGTGAGCACCTCATAGATTTTACTTAAATTCAGAACAGCTTCCACTTAATTTTATAGGTATTGAGAGGAGTTATGAAAATCAGTCTGTTTTACCCATGATGTAATAAAAAAATATGAATTAATTTAGGACAAGGTGACAGCTCTATAAAACACAGTTGTAAATGCAGCTGCTTTTATGCAGTTTAAAGAGTTCTTTGCGCCCAACCTATTCTCTTTAAAGTAGCTAATATGGAATGAAAATCAACATTTAGAGAGCATATAACTCATTCTTTCCCTCTTCACTCATTCTCCTGCAAAATTCTGCATCACTGATTTTAAAGCCTAAAACCTTAAATCTATTGTTTTAAAAATGCAAGCCACTTAAATGAAAGCAGAGCAGTTATGGCGAAACACTTTTAAAAACTGCAACTAACTTTTCTTCCTTCAGCCTTTCTTATTTCTCATTGTATGCACATGGCCTCCGTCTTTGGAAAACCACATTTCTCTGCAAAAATACCAGTAATCAAAACTTTTAAGCCCATCACCGAATAAGCTAAAAGTAACTTCAAAAAGCAGCATGGCTCTATGGGGTTTTAGCCACACATGTACAAGGGAAGAGCCAGACATAGAAAGGGAGCTCTAAGTTACAGCTAATAAATACATAATGAAAAATGTTCAGCAAAAGAACAAAACCCCATAACTGCTCTAGAGTCAGTTCACTGACCTTTCTTGTCTTCTCTTTCTGCCCGAGCACCCAACTTATTTGTTGTTACATGTCTAAGACTGACATGGGATTCATTTGTTCTCTAAGGCAGGGTTCCTCAACCTTGGCAACTTTTAGATGGGTGGACTTCAACTCCCAGCATTCCTCAGCCAGCAAGGCTGCCAAGGTTGAGGACCCTGCTCTAAGATCATTTCTTGTAATTTTTCCCAGCACTACCTGTGCTTTTCCCTATTGCTTAATTCTAAAACCCTTAGCAGTGGCTAAATTGAACTCTGGTTTGCTTCTGCCAACGAGCCAAAGCTACATGGCAAAATCTTCCAAATAGTTGTGCCAGAAAAGGAGGGAATACAGTGGTACCTCAAGATACGAACGCCCCACCTTACGAAAATTTCGAGATACGACCAGCTCCGGCCGCAAAAATTTACCTCAACATGCGAACTCCGCCTCAAGCTACGAACCGGATCCGCAGCCATTTGCCCTGCTGCCACGTGGTCGCGGCTTCCTGTGGGCAAGATCACGGTAGCAAGGAGGCGTTGGGTGAGGCTTGTGGTGTGTTTTGTGGCGTTTGGAAGGTTTTTGGTGTGCTTGTCAGCATGGCTCCAAAGAAAATGCAGAGCCGTATGTAAGATCTTGCCCCGTTCATCAAGAGAAACTCCCGTGACACGTGTAGTTCACAAAAGAGGTTTACTCAAGCGTAACACAACAGTTACAAGCAAAGCCAGGACTGGCTTGGTACAATACATTGGTTCCTTTATACCTCCCCTCCTTACAGGGTGCGGATTATCCTAGCCCTGCAACGCCGGCTGACACATTGAACCTTATGGGGAAATTTGCCTCGTGGAGCGACCAAATTCGGAGGGCGGATTAGCTGTATTTACATTGAACCCTATGGGAAAATTTGCTTCAGGATGCGACCAATTCGAGTTGCGATCAGAGTCACGGAACGGATTAAATTCGTATCTTGAGGTACCACTGTACCTGAAGACAGAGCTCAGGAATCTGGGGAACATCAGATGCGACTTGCTACAGAAACTATGATCAAATGTCATCTACCCACCTATCTACAGAATAAACTAAGGTTAAGGGAAAGGGCGGTGAGAAAAAAGATACAGGCAAATGTGTCATATTGCATGCCTGCTGTCACCAAAAAGTCTTTGCTCCCACCCTTTTTCAACATAGGCATTTTTGAAACATTTCCCTTAAACCCTTTGCCTAAATCAAGTCTATACTTAGGTCTCTTCTACTCCCCAAATTCCTAACCCACTCCCTGCTTCTCCTCCCATTTAGTCAGAAGGTCTGTTTTTGTGTTCCTCTGGAGATGTTTCAAGGCCAGAGAACAAGCCTTTTATTTGACACCCACACGAAGTAAGGAGGCTTTCTTTCCATTTTAAAAAGAATGTTATAATTGGCAGAGTCAAAACAGACTTCCTCAAATTCTTCTTGTACTTTTAAATCATCTAAGGCACCAATTACACTTTACTGAGTTTTAATAAGGCAAGAAACAGGCAATACATAACTGAAATAATATCTATTTTCCCATGTCACTAAAAATAAACTACAATACAGCACATAAGTGCATGGAGTGGATTCACTTCTATTTCACAGCTCCCCCAGGTAGACTTAGGCCCCCCAGTTCTTTCAACAACCCCATATACCCCCAGATTATGCTACCAAAATTTGCTGGCCAAAATGATTTGTGATGGCTTAATTTGCCATGGAATAATAAAGTTGGAAAGGCTCATTTAGACCTCCTGCTGTGTCTAGGATCCAAATTAAAGTATCCCCAACACATGGTTGTCCAGTTTCTTCTTGATCGTGTTTGAATTAAAGACTTCTCTGCACAATCAGCTTCACCGCCAACCTGCTCTTACTGTTAGGATTTTTTTTCTTTTACTTAAAATCTGCCTTCCTATAACTTAAAATCATAATTCTGCAAGCTTCCTGTTTCCTGGAACAATAGAGAACATGACATCCATTCAGGTATTTGAAGCTTGTTATCATATCAGCCTTTTCTCTTCTCTTCTCAAGGTTATTCATGTCCAGTTGCTTCAATCTCTCTTCATAGGATTTAACTTTCTAATCCCTAACCATATTCCTTGCCCTATTCTGAAACCCTTTTCATTTTTTAAATCCCTCTTAAAGTGACACTTTCCTTGAAGAGGGGTCTGACTAAAGGAACTCAGATTAGTACTTCCTGTGACATGAAAACTGTACAGTACATTTGTTGCTGAAGCTTAAAACTGCATTTGCCATTTTTGCAGCCATATCACCCTGCTGGTTTATATTCAATTTGCAATCTGTTCCAAGATCTCTTTGACTACTGTAGTGCTACTGTCAAGTCCAATATTCTATACTGAGCATTTTATTTTTTTTCCTAAATAAAGAACTTTGTCTTTGTTAAATTTCATTTTGTTGATTTTATTTATTTATTAACCTATGAAGAAAATTTTGATTTTTTTTTTTTTTAATTCTAGGGTATTATTTATCCCATCCAATTTCATGTCATCTTGAAATCTGATAAGCTTTGCTCCATCTCTTGTACCCTTAATCCCCAACAAAAGAGGCTGAAAATTTTAGGCCCAGTCTGGTAATGGCACTAGACTTTTTGGTATGACATTCAGAGGCCAAAACAAAAAATAAGAAAATAATCCCCCAGCCATGCTATCTACCCCTGAGTTAAATGATCAATTATGGTTAAGTAGGATCCAAACAAACCTGGATCATAAATTAGCCACAGTTGTTGTGAGCTTCAAAATCCTAGCTTGTCTGGGCACACTTAAATATCATCTCAGATGCCATGAGAAACTATCTTCCCTTAGATAATTTAGCTATTCACATAAAGGAAGGCGCAAGCATGTTGGTTTATAAAGCTTTAAAAAGTGTTGTTGTTGTTGTTTATTAAAAGGTAACTTGCAAGTAAAGGCAATGAATATTGTTTCCTTTCATCAAATCAGTCCAATTTAAGATACAAAAAAATATCAAAAGTTGCCTACTAGCTATATTAAAGTATTACTGGTCCTCCAGTTCTGTCTTCTAAAGAAATATAGATAGAAAAAATTGACACACTTCATTATAATCAAGTAGATCTTTGAATTTGCTTTAACAATAGCAAAAACAGAAGTCAACAATCCAAGAATCTTGCAAAATAAGACTCTATCCACTATTATGGAGAGAAGGAAAATGCCATCAGAAACTCATCCCATGGATCCTGTTTACAAAATCAGTTACTTTCAGATACAGTGGTACCTCGGCTCACGAACTTAATTCGTTCCGCGACTCTGGTCGCAAACCAAATTGGTCGTGAACCGAATCAAATTTTCCCATAAGGTTCAATGTAAATACGGTTAATCCGTTCTGACCCCTACAAATTTGGTCGCCAACCGATTTTTGATCACGTCCCGAATCAAATTTCCCTATAAGGTTCAATGTAATTACGGTTAAACCGTTCTGAACCATATGTTTTTTTTTAAAAAAACCGCAAAAATATGACACAAAGTACAGTACAAAGAGAGAGAACACTAAACTTGCTCGACGCGACTTCTGGCGTGAAGGACAGGAAGGCGGGTGGGGAGGCAGTTACTGCTTGGAGGGAGAGTCCCCCTCCCTACAGGAAGCCGCGACCACGTGTCACGGGAGGGAAAATGGCCGTGGATCCTGTTCGTAACCCGATCCAGCGTTCACGAACGGAGGCAAAATTTTGCGACCAGAGCTGTTCGTGAACCGAATTGTTCGTGAACAGAAGCGTTCGTGAACTGAGGTACCACTGTAATTCCTTAACTTTGTTTAGCCTTTGATTTTTTTTTTTTTTTTTTTTTTTACTACATTTGGCAGGTCAACTGAAGACTGAACTGTAGGGCAACTTCTTATTAGGCAGTAATAGAAGAAACTATCCCAACAAAGTTGTGCCTCATTTAGGCAAAAAGATAAGCACATGGCCTTCCGCTGAAATCAATGCTGCTATGATCTCTGGTTCATGTCCCCAAAGATTACTCCAGCACACTTGATTACTCTGGTTCATGTCCTTGAGGCATCCAGCACAGTTGATTACTTCAAAAAACAATCAACAAATGGGAAGAGGACAGGATAATCTACACTTCCATATATTGGTGAGCTCTTCTACAGTGTTCATGCATATTGGACGTAGGCTGTTTCAGAGGAACCAGTCCCCATGCAAGGGCAGAAATGGAGCAACAGACACAATTCCTAATCTCATGTATTTATAGTTGTGTTGGTAATTCCAGGCCAATAAATGATTAAATAAATAAATAAATAGACAGACAGACATAGGCAACATGGTGCACCCCAGATGTTTTGGGCTATAGCTGTCATAATCCTTTGTTATATCACACTGGTTGGGACTAGTGGGAACTGAGATTGAAAAAAAATATTCAGAGCTTACTAAATTATCTATTCTTGGGCTGGGAACTAGAACTAAGTAACATTACTTCACCGCTCACCTGCTGCATGCAAAGCTGTCTCCGTGGTGTACTTTAATCAAAATTATTTGATTACTCAGAATTACTTCTTTCATACCCCCCCCCCACCTTCTCACACACTTATCGTGAATAACCCTACATCTCTTAAAATGTGAGTGGTGAAACTTCTGAATATTTTAGGGTTCCTTTTCTGTTTTGTGTGCTAGTAACATTCAGATGAAAGTAAAAAGATATCAGCTGAACAAAGACATTCTCTTTTATTTTATGCAACAACAAAAGGCTGGGGAAAACCATATTTGTTTCAACAGGGTTTTTGATTTTTGTTTTTGTCTTAGGAACCTTTGTCAGAGTATTCCAACAGACATTCCAGCTGCAGAGGTATGATTTTGCAGAACTTAATTATCCTCCATTTTCTGTATGGACTGAGAGAAATATGCTGTAACTGAAAAATGGATCATAATATTCCCATTACTGAGTTCTCTGATTAATGAAATGATTTATGTACCTGTCTGCTACTGCCCTCTGTTGGACTGTGGGTCTCTGTTAGTGAGACTGAGACAGACCCCAAATTTCTATCATAACAAAATTGTGTTGATCTTTTCTGATCCCCAAGATACCACCATGTTGCTTAATGGCATTTCATAAAGGCAATTCTCACTCGAGAGTTATGAGTATGTTGTTCCTTTTGATGGAAGTTATTATGAAAAATAACAATCTCCCCAGAACTTCAGTCACAGAACACCAAAAGAGGAGAGACAACTGTAGCTTGAAATTAAGAAGTTTCTCAATTACAACAAACAGTGATAGTCTGCATTCAGTAAGCACAACAGTTCCTCTACTTGTAAAAAGAGACTTCACAAACTTGCCCAACTGATGGAAGATCGTTCTAAAATCAAAGGAAACAATAAAACCACAACAGTAATAAACTGCATCTTCTACTTGGGGGAGGGGGGAAATTCCCACTGGCACATTTAAAAACACTCAATGAACTTAGTTCAACAATGTCCAGTTTCATTTCACTAGCAGGACTAGCCATTTACCTAACAGAAGAGCCTAGGACCTATCTTTCATCTTGCTATTAGAAGGTACAGTTGTAGAGAATCAAGAGAGAAAGAAAGGAAAAGAGATTTCCTAAAACATCAGAAAGTCAGCCTACCACCATCTTGAATTTGTCAAGAGAAACCCAACATATGGCTTTTTAAGTCATGGGCAAATTCAATATCATTCATCCTTTCCAGGTGGCCACCAATATCAACCCCAACAAAAATCACTTAAAACCATATCTGTACAGCTCTGAACACTGCCATTATGGATTACAGGTAGTATGTTAGCATTGGAAAAAGCCAGTGCTCCAAGCTATATTGTTCAGTCTGGATCTTGCCAACTCCTCAGGGCCACAAAAGACTGGGCATGTACTAACACCAAAGTCAGACCAAAGAACAAGTTGTTCATTGCTGGTTGATGCTGAAAGTATACAGTACAAGAGATGACATAATATGGGAACAATTTTGATTTGCAAATGAATTCTTCCTTATGGAATTCCTCATAGTTCCTTGGTCCTTTCCAGTCTGACTTCATTGGCTTATGAGACATGTAGAAACATATCCATCTTAGCCACACACACTGGAGCTGCCTGTGGTATTAAAAAAAAACTCCAATGGAATGTAAGTCTGACATGCAGGAAAGCCTTCAGTCTGCAAACTCTTTTTATAAATTAGATTAAAGAATGTAGAAAACAGACGCTCCTCCACAGAAGCAGCCAAGGCCTTCTAATATCCTGACAACTTGTTAATCAACAAACATATGGAACCACTTTAGAAAAACAAACCATCCAGACCACTCTGTTTATATGCTTCTTTTCAATGAAAGTATTTTCCAGATTTAGCAATGGGAAGGAATAATATCACATTTATTGTATAAAGTACTCATTAACTGCACATCAAGCACAGGCTTCTTCAACCTGGATCGCTCCAGATGTGTCGGGACTCAATTAAGCTGCTGTACTGCAGTATCCAATTAAGCTACTGTGGTATCCAATGTGCTAACTTCAAGATTTGTTAAATCATAGTTTCTTGTTGCATCCAATTTTGGAAACACTAGGTTAATCTCTGACTATAATGAGGACAGAACACCAAGGTCAGATCCTATCTTTTACCTCAATCTGTAAAATATATATTAAATGCTACTAGATTTTGTAATGATTACTTAGTGACATCATGTCTCTGAAACACTTATGTGAATTCTGATTTGTGAAGGTAACTGAGTCGGGCTCAAAACTACCTCAGCTTCAGAGGGATGGCCCTTATCTTAAATCAAGCCACAGGTTATTTCAAGCATATGTGTCAGTAGTACTGTGTTATGAGAACCTATGGACAGAATTATCAGACTTGCTAAAGCATCAAAGAATTCAAGTAATCTGAAGCAATGGCGACCAACTCAGGGTACAGACTAGCAAAGCTGCCCATTGCCTTTCATTCTGGGTTATGGATAATTAAATACATTCCAGCTGTCCAAGACAAGCATCAAGTCATGTTGTCCAAATGGCATGCTCTAGATGTGTTTAATCATGATTTCCATCACCCCCCTCTAATAGATGTGTCACCTATATTGATCGGGGTTGTAGTTCAATGCATCTGGAGGGTGCCAGGCTGATGAAGACACAGCTAAATGCACATACTAAAACTTTTACTTTTTTTTTTTTTTGGTAAATGTATTGGGTTTTTTTTTCCTGTGGTCAAATATAAAAATATTAAGTGTTCTTCTATTCCATTCCTAACCTACAAACACTTATTAGAAACTGAAGCTGCAAATCCTATATAAGAGGCATTGGAAACACTAGGATTTATTTCCAAATAAGTACATATGAATATTAGATATTTGAACAGTAAATCATAAATTATGAAACTTAATTGGAAGCAGTAGAGCTATTAGTAAGCAAGAACAGAACTGTGCTATAAAATTCATAATGAATTTTTTTTTTTTAAATCACAGGTATGATGTTCAGATAGTTTGATTCTAAAAGAGAGAAAATGAAAAGAATAGAAAAGAAAGGCAGAGTTACAGTTGTGGAGAGTAATTTATAATCTATGCAGGGATTTTAATAGGTCTGACCCTGCAAAAGTTTCTTGTTCTCCCCCAATGCGAAATGTGGTTGATTCACATAGCAGTTGATTCCATGGTACATTTATGCCTCGCACACCAGATTCAGAGGAGACTTTTTTTCCTTGATGCTTTACTATTAGGCATCTTTCTAAAATTCTCATGGTCTGAATTTCTCTACTAACTTTGGAGTTCTGAACTACCTGCCTCTGGTTCCAAAGTAAAATTAATATATTAGCATTACTCTACTGTTCAAGACCCCTAGCTACTCTGTTATTTCCAGATTTTTTTTAATTTTATTTTTTTTACAGAGTGCTCTTCATGTTCTCTTCCTAAGAAAGAATGAGCTGACTTATAGAATTAGCCACTGACCCTGTAATGGTTACCGATGTCTTCTGTGCATCTGGTTTCAAGGCTAGAAAAGGATTAGGGTCATAGTGTGAGTCATGAGGCTTTAATTTGTTTCAATTTTAAGGCTAGCACTTCTGAAAAGTGAAGCACAGCTTTCCTCTGCATGATACATTTTCATTAAAATACATTTCCATTATGCAGTAAAGGATTAAGCTCTCTCCGTCATGAATCAGTCCCAATGCCGACCTCTAGCTGCTAGGGCAGATTCATTTAAACAAGCAAGTGGCCAACGATGACTACTTTAAATGCAACTGAATGGAGACTTTTGCTCAGTGAGGTTGGTCACCTATAAATGTTCAGTTCTTGAATGTCCTTGTGTTCATGTGAATCATTGCTGACAAGGACAGTGTCAAAAATAGAGCAGTCCCTTTTAAATTAGTTTAGCTTCTTCTCTGCACTACTCAGGCCTTAAATATGGGCCAGCAGCACATCTTTCTTGAGATCATCAGTGGTCTCCATTCTTCTTTCTTTAGATTGACTTTTGCTTTCTCTTTCTATTTACCACACTTTATTGCAGGTGTTTTTGGACCCCGCTCCCCAGAATTCCAGGTCAGCACAGATTTTGCTGGTTAAGACTTTGCATGCGTGTGTGCCTTCGAATCAGTTTTTGACTCCTGGTGACTGCCTGGACCAGTCCTTGTAGTTTTCTTGGCAAGTTTTTTTTTCAGAAGTGGCTTGCTATTGCCTCCTTCCTAGCGCTGGGAGAGAGTGACTGGCCAAGGTCATCCAGCTGGCTTCACACTTAAGGCGAGAATGGAATTGACCGTATCCTGGTTTTTAGCCTGGTGCCTTCACCACTACACCAGGTTCCTAAAGTTCAGACTTTAGGAGTCACAATTCCAACATATCTGGAGAGCATCAGATTAATGAAGCCTGGTATAGCATTATGTCCATACTCTAAATTGTAATTCTTTGACTGAAACAAGTTCACTTCACCAGCCACAGTTTGTAATTGGTTTTTGATGGCATTTCAGACTAACCCCAGTTTGACTAAGTTCAGACATAATTAAAAATAGAAACAAGCACTCATGATCTCTTATGACTGTGCTAGAATGAGAAAGAGAGTGGAGATACCCAAACACAAAGTTTATTATATAGTAATAAAGTAGCTTACTGCTGGATCCAAATGAGGCCATAGAAATAATAGAAAGCATATTGCTTTACTTGGCAAAGTAGAAACAAAGAAAGACTTGGGTTTGCAGATTGCAATAAGCCATGATTGTTTAACTAGAGCTTATGAAATAAACTTTATTGGCTGAG
This sequence comes from Liasis olivaceus, assembly GCA_030867105.1. Lineage (NCBI taxonomy): Eukaryota > Metazoa > Chordata > Lepidosauria > Squamata > Pythonidae > Liasis > Liasis olivaceus. Next base: position 18,262,055 of record CM061351.1, read on the forward strand.
TTCAAACAACACTAAGTCATAAATCATGGTTTAGAAACCAACAATGTCACAATTTATAACGCACATAAAGCAAAACCAATCCAACCACATTATTATGTTTTAGCATGCTATATAGACCAGTTAAAGAAGGGAAGGGATGGGAAGGGAAATTCTGAAGTAAGGTTGTCTTGGAGTTAAACAAACAGACAACAAATCTCAGTGACACAGGAACAAAATAGCTTAGTGCAAATCCTGTAAAGAAATAGAAGCCAAGAAAGAAAAACACTTGGAAGCAAAGTTAGGATGGGAAATCCAGGAAGTATAACTCTCCCAATAATGTGACATTAGAGGTTTTTTCCTCTCTCCTGCAAAGATCAGGAAAGGAATACTAAAAGGGAACATGTTTGGTGAAGCCAAATGCCAGTCATCAGCAAAGCAAGCAAATACTCTTGATCCATGTTTGAAGAGAAATTGCAAAAGAACAATTAGCATCACAGTAATAGGTGACCACCTGTCATATGGCTGAAAAGAAATACTACTACCAAATGTGTACCGTTCATATACATTTATTAATGTTCTGCAGACTTGTGTTCCAATAAGTATAGCTGGATTTTACCATGACAATCACACTTGTAGCAGCAAATCGTAATAGGTTGACTTTCAAAATGATTACCATTATATCACAAAGAGAGCAGCTCCTCCTTCCCTTTCTGTACTTGGATGTGATTAATCACTTTAATCTTACCATTGGCATCTTTTTATCACTAAATCTAACACTGTAAAGTTAAATGTACATTTTCCATTTCTGAGTAAGCCTTTTATGGAAGCTCTGCTTGATGTAAACTATCAATATAGGTAGCAAATCACTGAGACCCTCAGGATGGAAGGCTGTGGGTCTCAAACCTCCTCTCCCAGAAGCCCTCTAAGTCTTGTTCCGACCTACTGTTTTGGAATAATGGCCTAATAGTTCAAGCTGCCACCACTTATTTTCTAGGGGCACTTGATCTGGCCTCCAGCCCCTAACCCGACTGTGTGAAAGAGAGAGCGATAGCTCTCTATCTGTGATAGAGAGCCACTTTGTGCGAGATGGGTGGCTATATAAATATGATAGATAGATAGATAGATAGATAGATAGATAGATAGATAGATAGTTAGAATAGTGATTGAATGATTCAACCCTTCTCCTACACTCCAACATTAGGAGACAGACCAATCTCACAGGAAGTAAACAAAATCAAAATCAAACTGTATTTAAAAAGAAAAATGTATTTCATCCCCCCTTAAATATTAAAATGCAAACATTCAGTATGGAAGAAGATAAATTACAGAGCTGCCCATATCATGGTCAAACAGCAGGTTACTAATTAGTTTAAAAAAAAAATCCAAAAGAAGATATAATAGTCTGGACAGACCTCAAGATGGTGCTGCTATGCTACAACTGAACTGCTCTCTGCCAGAATCTCCAAAAAGATACTGGAGAGATTTCAAATTATTATTACAGATCACAATAGCAAGAACAATCTACAGAAAAAATAGATCTTCCTGAACATAGCCTAAAGTATGAATAAAGGCTGAATAAAGAACATGGGACTTAGCACCACAAAGTAAACAGAAATAAAAAACCTACTGCAAATTCCTAACTAGAAGTTTTACCTATTTCTACAGAAATAAAAGCTTCCTGAAACAAAGTTCATCTGCTTCCTTTTTTGGCCTTCCCTACCTTCATGGAAATCCCAAACTTTAATTAGAAGCTATAAGGAACAATTGAAGTCCTACCTTTTTCCCACACTCAGTCTATAGACTTCTTCCAAGTTCTACTCTTGGTTTTGGAAAGACCAAGCCATCTATCTTCAACAGAAAGTGAACCTGTGATATTTGCTTCTGCATACCATAACAAAAACCCATATCTACTTGTGGGGTTGTAGACTGCATGCAGGCTACATTCACAACCAAATCTCTCTTTGATACAATAAAGAACCACCCATTCTTTTAAACTTTCTCTTACTTCTCCAGTAGCTCCCTAATTCCCCTGAAAAATGTACAGGCTGGACAAGGTGAATGTTCAACTATGGGAAGCAAAACCAAGAAATTTGTTCAGGTTTTGCTTCCCCAGTGTGCGGGTCTAAACTGGACAGTTGCATATTACAAGATATTGTTTTGGACAATTCCATGCAAAAATGGAACCAATTCAAGCAGGGTTGTACAAGCCACGTGCTACCTGTAGCTGGTCTGCCCCATTTTTATCCCTCCCATTGCCTCCCACATTGGAGCAAACAAAATTAAGTGATAAATTTTTGACCATCAGTAGCACAATTTTTAACTCCTTTTCTAAATTAGGTATGCTAAGTTTTCATAGTATTCCTTAAATACCTCCATACTAACCCAAATGTTCAGGTTGAACATTTCAGCCCTTCTTTCCAGAGATGTTCCTATGTCACGGCCCCAGCACCCTGCCACAAACCTTGGGGTGTGATTTTTTTAAAAAAGTGCTCCTTTCTACATGTAAACACACACAGAGCCACACACAAAAAACGTCTATGACCACAGAGCACAAATGCACAACATGCAATCCGCAGAGTGTTCCCGAACTACAAGTCTCAACAGCCCCACCTAGTATGGCCAGTACTGAAGATGTGGGCATCTGAAGGGTGAAAAGGAGCAAGTAGTATCTTGCACATCATGACATTGTCCCACAAATGGCATGAACTATGTAATATGCATCTCGACACAACTGATGCAAATTAAATAATTCACATCACTTGCATGATATAGTGATGTGTGGCCTGCACTGGATACCCTTGCTTTGATCGAGGGATGCTGGAAGATATGATCCTCTATATCAGTGTCTCTCAACCCTAGCAACTTTAAGATGTGTGGACTTCAACTCCCAGAATTCCCCAGTCAGCATGGCTGGCTGGGGAATTCTGGGAGTTGAAGTCCACACATCTTAAAGTTGCCAAGGTTGAGAAACACTGCTGTATATGTTACTAAACTACATGTTGTATATTTAGCAGTTTTAGAGGAATTGTGGGGTCTTACTCACTGGATCCTTTCAAACAAGAGCTAGAGTATCTGGTACTAACAAAGGAGACCATAAACAACATCCAATATTTTTCTAACTGTATTAAGGCTTAGTATTATGTCATCTCTACTTCCTGAAATGCTTCTGTCTCACAATGAAGCTGCAAATTTTGCTGACACCCTTAACCACACTAAGAGTAGAGTTCTATGAAAAGTTCTGACTCAAACATCCCACTGAGTTCTATGGGATTTACTCTCTGGTGAATTTATATAGAATTAATGGTCAAAGTTGCAACCCTTCATAGAGTACCTGGGAGTAAGTCTCATTAGACTCAATGAATTTACTTTTGAGTAGATGAATATAACACAGAAACTTAAGATATTAATTGAAGACAAAATCCCAGGGTGTTTTTTTCTTAAAAGTCATCTAATTTAGTTCTTTTTTCTTCATTACAACAGCAACCCATTATCATTTAATATGCAATTACTTTTTTGGAAGGAAAAGGTCTCCTATTTGCAGCAAATCTAAAGTACAATAAAGTACTGTGTTATAGATACATAATTTGTGGAAAGGAAAAACATATACTGTCCTTAATGACCTATTTGCATTTAAATTTATTTCTGTCCATTCTCTTAATTGAACACTAATGTTCATATAATAGCAATTCATTTAATATACTTTTATCCTCATTATGTTTTCCCAGTATTGTAACATCCCTTTCATAATCTGCATTAGTTTAGTTCATGCAAATTTAACAGAACTTTCAACAATTTTAATAGGACAAAAACATACGTAGTCTGAATTGACAGAATCCCTTATCTAGTCAGTGCCTTAATACAGTATCTGAAGGACTGCTGAGCAAATTTTTTTTAAAAAAACATGATTTTTTTAGTTCTGAAACCAGAATTATTTAAATGTTTAAGAAACAACATACAGAAATATTAGCTGCAAAATAATTAAATTCAAAGTGCGGAAGGGGGAAAAAATGCAATTAGTGCACTTAATAATTTGTAAGTATCCCAGAATACCTTCTAAAAATCTTGATTGCAATCTTGTCCAATCTTGCTCAAATTAAGTGCTACAAGTACTGAGTTAAGAAATTTTTGACCTGAACACATTACTGTTAACTCAGAAACAATTCCCCCAAGTGCCAGCTAAGCTGTAAACTCCTGCATTCTACCCTGTGAATAATATTAACAATTTGGTGAAGCAGACTTCTTCATAAGTATGCTTATTTTATTGATTGATTGATTGATCATATTTATATAGCTGCCCATCCCACAAAAGAGTGAGATGCTTATGGGCTGCAATGCTTATTTCTATTACATTAAATGTTCCTTGTTATTAAATTAAATTTAGTCACATTTTCAAAATAACTGCATTCTTAAAAATCCATGAAACTGCTTAAAAATAGGATTTATTTTTTTTTTTTGGTATTAGGTTCAAAAATAGATTAGCCATCTTTAATCTCTTATACTCAGTGGCATTTGCAATCACTGTTTCAAGCCAAGCCACGATATTCCTATGGCTTCTCAAACAAGCCACAATTGACTAGGATCACACAAAATAAGCCATAAACTGTGGTTTGTAAATGAGTGCTGGATTTACAAAACATTTTGCTAAGCCAAGAACAAAAACTATATTATGGCTTAACTTGTGTCAACCAACTGCTAAATAATTTCAAATAGGGATTCTATAATTACAAAGTATAAAGTATAAACAACTTCCTTGTATCCAATAAATTAACATTAAAATTTGAACACAGAGATAACCTGCAGCAGATATGATCCATGTTCAGTCTCTGGAATATGTTTTTTAAAGATACATATTGACAGATATTTTTTTCATATATTTGTCATTGCTTTCCTTGTGAAACTAAGTCCCTAATTAGTTATATTAATAGTTTATCCTGGTTATACATTACCAAGCTCTTAAAAGTTTCAAGCAGGATAGAGAAAGCATCTGGTAGAGTGGACATAGGAAATAAAGAAGAAAAACAGAGTACAATAATGAACAAAGTAATAAAATTCCTAAAAATAGTGTACTAACAAGGTCTGTAGGAAAAACAATGATCTTCTATTGTCCTAAGATCCTGGTGCAGAAAGTTAAGATGTATAAGAAGTCATAATCTTTAACACACCATTTCCTTCCTACTGTTCCTTAAAGCAAAGAAACTGATTAAACATCCTGCCACATACTGAAAATCCTTACACTGCATTTCTTCCTTTAAAAACCAAGCAAGGTCATTCACATGTTAAATTACAGCTCTTGGCATGAATAAAACCAGATTGTAACACTGGATCAGTAAAACTACATGTTGGGATGTCAAAAACAGCTGTGGAAGCATAGAAATACAAGAAAAGCCAGCTACATATTTATTCATTTTAAAAATATCTGCATCTGCCTCAGAGTGCTTGATTTTCTATTTTTAGAAATTCACTCAGCCCCTAAAATTTGCTGTGGACTCATTTAAGATTCCCCTCACATTCTTTCCTGTGTTACAAGAAAATGTGCAAGGTAGTTTTTCATATTGAGAGATCTAACCAATGCTACTTCTGATTCATAGATCTGGATTGAGTTTGGGAATCAAGCACTTTTAGCTTCCTCTTCTCTCACCACTACCCTTTCTGTGACAGTGGTCATAAGATGGACATTTTCGTTCATATTCATCTGCTTGTGGTTGAATTATGGGCACAGGCTAAAAAAAATAGTTTTGGACCAAATTCAGAATAAACTAGGGCAAAACATGCATCAAAGATCCCATGATTATTTAAAATTCTGAAATCTAAATACTGTAGAATGTTTAAAAAGTCCTCTACCAGATCACAAATACACATATACATATAGACTCCAATGTATGCAATACATCATATAAATAAAATTGATGACTATTAGTCTCTCTTTTCCTTCCACATTTCTTTCAAGTCCATGGTTTCTGAAAACAAATGAAACCATTTCCCACCATTCTGAGGGAGGCAACACCCAAAAACTAGAGGTCCCAAATAAGCTTGAGATAATTAAAAGAACAAAGAAAACTTCCAAAGCAGAATCCAGATTCTTCTCATTTGTATGACGAAGAAAAGCCCACATGACACAACCTTTTCAATCTCTGCAACCCTTAGTCTTCCCCCCAAATGTAACTGCAATGTTTGGCCACCTATGTTTACTCACCTCTGATTGAAGGAAAAATGTTTGATGTTGGCCTGCTCCCTAAATCACTTTTCAGTTATTAGCATTTAATGTTAACATCTCCACTGGAACAAGGAGAGCATTAATTGTAGCACTTTAGAGGAGCAACACCCTTACCTGCCCATCTAAAGATGCTCCATGCAACTTCTTCCCCAAGGTATCAAAGAAGAATAAATGTCCTGCCCTGGTTTTCATTTTTGTTTTTGTTTTCCTTTCCAATCATCATCTCAGGCAGTAATTCTGAGCTGCCAAGCCTTATTTTGTACATACAAATGTACAATACCTAAATGTAGGTATTACAGGTGTCTGCACAAAAGGACTTCAAAGTGTAGTATAAAGCTTGTTTTTCTTTTCTTTTTTACAAAGATGTGTCAAGGATGTTGTTCAGAAACTCAGCATAAACTCATTAGCCTAATGAGGGCTACTGTTGGGTTTATTTATTCCATGGGCATTGCACTGGCTTGCAATCTGTTTCTGAGCACAATTGAATAGACTGGTTGTAACCTTTAAAGACCTTTATGGCAGAGGACCATCTTTCTCCAGACAGAATCCGCCCATCTTGTGCATTCAACCCAAGAAGGACTGCTCTGGATCCATCCTTCTCCATTTATGAGATGAAATGTGGGAGTCTGTAAGCAGACTTTCTCTGTGGGAGCCCCAGCTTTGTGAAATAGCTTGCCCTCCCCCAGTCAAACAGCCCCCACACAGCTTGCTTTTAGAAAGGCTGCCAAAACAGTCCTTTTTCACTGTGTGTTTGAGGTCTAAAATGTTACGCTGATAGGCTGCTGCTGGCAAGTTAAATTTTAAGTAAATTTGGTTTATGATTGTTTATATCATTTTAATCCTAATTATTTTAACTGATATTTGTTTGCGGTTGCTTTAATGAATTATGTTATTATAAGGAGTAAGCTTCCCTGGGTCTTTGAATGGAGGGGATTTAAATTTTGCAATAAATATGTAAATCTTATATATTTTTATTAAATTTAAATTTTCCAGAATTTAAAATAGTAAGCAGAAGAACCAGCTTTGGTTCTTTTAGAAGGAAGGTGATTAAAAAAATGAATAAATAATTTTAAAAATTATTTCATGTCTTTTAAATATTCCTCGATATATTCTTGGATACTTTAAAAAATATGCAAGATCAATATTTTTAATAGCTATTTGCGTGGCTTCTGCTCTGTTATCTTTTCCCCAGTGTGATGACTGTGGCATCCAATCCATAGTAAAACTGTCCATCCCTTGGCATGTTTAACAAACCAAGATACATAAAAAGCATTCTGGGAATTATATATGCTAGTTTTCCTTTCTAGTATATCCAATACACAGTTAAACAGGACATTTTGTTTGGTCTACATCCAGGTTTAGGTCTTTTTTCTATCTACGTACTACCAAACTTCAGATGTTATAGTCCTTTTCTTGGATATATTAATTAAGATCTCTTTAACATAACATTTCATTTCAGTCTGATTTTGCCATTAATGGTTGGTTTTTTAATTAAAATGATGCCTGAAATGCCTTACAATAGCTTTGTGTAAGAGAGAGACCATCAGCATTTTCACAGTTAAAATGATACACACATTTACAGTACTGTATTTCATTATTATTTTTTTCAGTAGTGGTTCCTTATTTCGCTTTTGAAGCGTAGATAACGCAACATATGTGGATGATCAGTGGTTGGGGGTCATTAGGCCTGAGGAAAGCGGTATGGCCTGGCCATGACGGGCAGCTTTGTCTCACAGAAGTGACACGATTCCTCTTGTTGTGCTGAGGACTTTTACCTCCTTGTCTCAAAGAGGGGAAATTGCATCCTCACTTCATGGAAGCAAAGCACTCTTCTGAAGCTTCGTTATGGTTATTCTGGTTAATTAAGTTGCAGTCCTGGCCTCTTCTCAAATGTTACTCTTAAATTTCACCTCAGATTCTTCCCTTATTGTCATGGCTCCTCTCTCAAGTGCAGTTTCAACCACTGCTTTAGGTTTAGGTCTCTGCTTTGCAATTTCTCTAACAGGGTTGTCCACAAGGTGTGGTCAAAAAAGTCAAAATGGCGCAATCAAAGCTCCACCTGTTTTTAGGTGCGATATGGAGCTTTGATTATACTATTGTGGCCACCATCTCAATTTTTTTTTAATCTCACTCTGCGGACACCTCTGCTCTGTAATCACTCCTTCAGGAGTGACACATTCCATTATGTCCAGATTCTGCTTTCCACTTTTTCTAGATTTGTGTTCCCTTGATTCAGTAACCTTTCACTGCTCTCCTGCCTATTCTATATAAGTGTGATAAATGAATAAATAAATAAATAAATTATTTTGCAGTTCCCCTTCAAATCATGCTTGTCCTCAACTCATTCATTCCAGCTAACAAACAAGGAACCTTCCACACTCTGAATATACTTCTTAGTTTTCTTGCACACAGTAATAATCACATTGGCATACAGCTAAAAAGGAAAAAAGGAAAAATCTGATTGCATTCACCTTAAATGGCCATTTTCATGGCATGCTTAACTGGGTCACTGGGAAGAACAGGTGAACATGTCATGCAGATTTTTTAGGGGGGCAATTGGGACAATTGTCATGGAATTGCCATGGAATACCCCATCTATAATTCAATTTAGAATTTTAAATGAGCAGATGGATCAATATTTAACTGATTAATTTTTCATTCAGTATTAGTGCAAAATTGATCTGTTTAAATATAATGTGGAAGAGTTATTTCAGGTTTCCAGAAAGGTGCCAGATGATTAGACTATTGACTTCTATGGACTAAAAACAATGAAAAAAATATTAAAGTGATGTAGAAAGCAGTTAGAACATGAAGATATTATCCCTGTTTTGTGCCTGTCAGAATCTTAAAAGATCCTGGTATTATATTAACTCACTCAGTTAATATCCAAGTTAAGATTAACTCCCCAACACCATGTGACCTATTTACTAGAGGTAAACTACTTAATATAGTCTACATACATAGGAATTAACATCCTTCACTGTCTATACCTGAGACAAAGAGCAGTTCCATGAAAGTGGGGCTTTTCTAGGCCCTGTCTCTGTGGTTGTCTCAATTTTCAACCCTTCCTTTGGCCTTACAGCAGAGTAAAAGGGGAACGAAAAATCAGTGGTAGGTGCACATCATTTCTCCCACCCATCTGTCTGTAGTGACATCAACCCCAATGACACCACTGTGGATTTAAAAACAAAACAAAAGAGGAATTTGAGAAAAATATGAGAATCTCCCAGTCCCCTTTGTAGCCTCTCTGTGAGGGCTGGGAATATGGCCTTGGAATGACTGAGTAACCTGAGTCTGTGCTGGCAGCACATGAAAGTGAGCCAAAGTGACCAGGAAAGGGGATGGTTGGATCATTTGTATCATGTGAGCAGGATGAATTGGTCCCTACCTTGCTAGCTACACCTACTTCAGTTCTTTTCTAGCCATGATCGTGCCTTAGGAAAGCTTCCTTCACCATTGTCTCCTCTTTCCTCTTAAATTTTGTCTCCTCTACCACTCTCCTCACTATTTGCCATCCCTTCCAGCTCTTCCATTGCTCCCTTCTCTTTCCTCTCAAACTTTGCCTCCTCTACTACTCTCACTGTTTTCCTTCCCTTCTAGCTCTCCTTCTTTCCATAGCCCTTCAACTCTTTCCTCCTCCCTACCATCTCAGTTGATGAGCTGACTACACTCCCGTTCTCAACTAACTTTTCTGCGTGTTGCCTTGAACACCTATCTTCTTAAAAACTGATTGCCAATCCTTTTCTCTTTTTGTCTCTTTTCCACATTAGCTAACATTTTTTCTTTCCTTCAGAGACACACTTTCCTAGCTTTCCAAAAATCTTGACCCTTCATGCCCCACTATCTCCCCTTTGCCTCCAGTGTCATGTAGCTTGCCACTTATTTTGCTGTCCCAGTTTTCTGCCCTCCAGTTTTTTTTCTTTGACCCCCTACTCTCTAATCTAGCTTCTACCTTCTGCATTCCACTTCACTGTAATTGCTGTTTCAAAAAATCACTGATTAATTTCCCTGCTGCCAAATCCAATTTTCTCTGCTCTGTCCTCATTTCCCTTGATTTCTCTGCTTGATTCTTCTCAGATAGCTCATCTCTGTTCATGACCTCAATTTCGGCCATTCCTTCTCAGCTGATCATTCATTGGCTGGATCAACACAACATGCTTAACCCTTATCCCAGTTTAAAAAACATATTGGTTGTGTTCAGATAATTTGCTACCGTCAGAAAAATAAACCATAGTATGATTTAACATGATACCTTAGCATACCCAGAATATGTTAAGACAATGACAGAGTCATAAACCACCCAATCCCATTTTAGCTTCATCTAGCATGTCAATCCTGGTTTATGGCAGGCATAGGCAATCTGTGGCACTCTTGATATCACAGAACTACAATTGCTACCATTTACTACCACTGAGCAGTGTTTTTTAGGATGCTGGGAATTGTAGTTCAGCAACATTAGCCTATAAACACAATCAGTCTCTCTTTACGCAATATCAAACTTAGCTGCTTCCCAAGGCATCTATATGCTGATGACATCTAATTGCTCTAATTTTCTACTTCAAAATATTTCCACTCTGTCCACTCCTTCATTTTCAGTAGTCTGATATTTCAATATTGGACTTCTCATGTTTCCTTGTAAGCTTTCTTTGTATCATCTCCTTGAGTCCATCCATCAAGCACAAAGATAGACCCTGTGCTTTCTTTCCCATGCTCACTTTTCTGCCTTTTCAGCATCACTTTGTCACTGGTTGTAAGCTCCAATGGACATTATTGCAAGGATAAAAGTGAGACAATTAATAACAAATACAGTAGAGAATTTAGATAATTGAGGAACTGTTCATTCAGACAGAGCACTAGTTTTAGGCCCATTAGGCTCAACAGCAGTATCCCATATACACTGAATGCCTAAAATAAAAAAACACAATATTTTGTTGGAGAAGATGGGTAGTGGTGGCACAGTGTCTTAAAATTTAAATAAGGACTGGGCCCATTATTACACAGAATGAGGCAGGAGCCTTAGGTAGAAGATGGGCAATGGTAGTCCTGCAGCTGATCTTCCTGAATTCCTTCTCTTAGACAATCCCTCTCTCTTTGAAAACAGGGCTGTATATGTTTCATAGACTATCCTGACCCATGAACTAATCTACTATCTTCAGATATTCAAGGGGACCCTCTCTAACTGCTAGTGTTGATTAACACTCAACTATTAGTTCAGTTGGCTCCAGAGGGTAGAATGGAGATGGAGGAAGGACATCTTAATTGTCTTAGACAACAACATGGGTTGATTTGAGGTACTTTCTTCAAGTTTCTCTCCCCTTCTTCTGCCTGCACTCATTATTCAAGATGTCCTGATTCACCCTTCTACAGAGGAGATGGGAAATAGAAAGTTCCTTCCTGTAAATTTATTATTTTAGGATGTAAGCTAATATGTTTTAGGGAAGATGAGCACTCACTGCTGATCGTCTTATCAAGTTTTCTTTGCCACCCTAAAACTTTAGCCACTTTTGTGTTTTATTGTATTGTTTTTTGATAGATAGATAGATAGATAGATAGATAGATAGATAGATAGATATTTTATTTTATTTTTTATTTATTTATTTATTTATTTAACTTGTCCCCGCCCATCTCCCCACAACGGGGGACTCTGGGCGGCTTACAACAACTAAAATCAATACATAATTAAAATTATAAAAAGTTTAAAAGTTGTAAAAATTATATTTACAGAAATAAGGATAAAAATAAAGAGGCTAAAAGATCCAAGAGTCCAATAGAGGCCACACCAGGCTGCTAAGGGGCCAGCCAACCCCATTTCTGGTATCCTCCCTCCCTGCCCCAGGCCAGATGGCAGAGCCAGGTCTTCAAATCCCTCCGAAAGGCCTGGAGTGAGGGGGCCTGTCTCACCCCCGGGGGCAAGATGTTCCAAAGGGCAAGAGCTACAGCAGAGAAGGCCCGCCTTCTGGACCCCGCTAATCAAAGTTCTTTTACCGTGGGGATCCGGAGCATGCCCTCTCTGTGAGATCGGGTGCGACGGGTTGAAATTGTGAGGGCGAGGAGGTCCTTCAGGTAACCTGGCCCCATGCCATGTAGGGCTTTAAAGGTGGTAACCAACACCTTGAATTGGACCCGGAAGCAAACCGGCACCCAATGCAGCTCATGGAGCAAAGGTGTTATATGGGTCCTTCTTCGGGCCCCAAAAATTGCTCGCGCGGCCGCATTCTGGACCAGCTGAAGCTTCCGGATACTCTTCAAGGGTAGCCCCATGTAGAGCGCATTGCAGTAGTCTGTCTGGGAGATAACAAAGGCATGAGTGACTGTTCGCAGGGCATCCCAATCCAGGAAAGGGCGTAACTGGTGCACAACCCGAAGCTGTGCAAAAGCCCTTCTGGCCACGGCTGCCACCTGCTCTTCAAGCAGGAGCCGTGAGTCCAGGAGGACCCCCAAATTATGCACTGGGTCTGTCTGGGGCAGTGCTACCCCATCCAGAACCAACGATGACAATGTCCCGGATACAGAGGAGCCATTAACCCACAGCCACTCCGTCTTGCCAGGGTTCAGCCGGAGCCCGTTGTTCCCCATCCAGACCCTCACAGCCTCCAGGCACCGCGAGAGGGCGGTCACGGCATCACTTACCTCACCAGGGATGGAGATATATAGTTGAGTATCATCAGCATACTGATGATACCTCATCCCATGATGGCGGATGATCTCGCCCAGCGGTTTCATATAGATGTTGAAAAGGAGCGGAGGGAGAACCGAATCCTGCGGCACCCCACAATAGAGGGGCTGAGGGTAGGACCTCTCGCTCCCTATCACCACCAATTGGGATCAGCCCCGGAGAAAGGAGGTGAACCAGCACAAAACTGTGCTGCCCACCCCCATATCCCTGAGCCGTCCCAATAGGATACCGTGGTCGACGGTATCGAATGCCGCTGAGAGATCAAGGAGAGCAAGGATGGTCGCACTTCCACCATCCCGCTCCCGCCAGGGATCATCCATAAGTGCGACCAATGCCATTTCCATTCCATAGCCGGACCTGAAACCTGACTGATAGGGCTCCAGATAATCCGTTTCCTCCAGGGCCCTTTGGAGCTTTCTCAACCACCTTCCCCAAAAAGGGGAGGTGGGAGACTGGACGAAAGTTGTCCAGCACAGTAGGATCCAGGGAGGGCTTCTTGAGGAGGGGGTGCACCAACGCCTCTTTAAAGGGTGCTGGAAACACTCCCTCCTGCAAGGATGCATTAACCATCGCCTGGATCCAACCACATGTCACCTCCCGAGCTGCGTTCACCAGCCAGGAGGGGCATGGGTCCAGATGACAAGTGGTGGCCCTCACAGTCCGGAGGATCCTGTCCACTTCCTCAGGAACAACAGGATCAAACCGTTCCCAGATAACTAGGCAAGAATGATCCCCTGGTATCTCCCCAGACCCTGCACCACGCTCGGAGTCCAACTTGGAATGAATCCGAGCGATTTTATCCTGCAGGTGCTCTGAAAATTCCTCCATGCGGCCCTGCAAATGAACCACCAGATCTCCCTTACCAAGGAGGGACCTGGTGATCCCAAACAGGCCCGCTGGGCGGCACTCTGCAGAGGCAATAAGGACGGAGAAGTATTGCCGCTTCGCCGCCCTTATTGCCACAATGTAGGCCTTAATAGCGGCTCTAACATGTCTTCGGTCAGATTCAGTCCGTGTCTTCCTCCAGCAGCGCTCTAGGCGTCTCTTAACCCTCTTCAGCACCCTCAGCTCCTCCATAAACCACGGGGAGTGTCGGGGCCGACGTGGCAAGAGAGGCCGCAAAGGCACAATCCTGTCCAAGGCCCCAGCCGCTTCTCTATTCCAGGCAGCAGCCAGGGCCTCCGCTGGACCATGCAGCAGGTCCACGGGAATATCCCCCAGCTCCCTCTGAAACCCTGCCGGGTCCATCAGGCGCCAGGGGTGGACCAATCGCATGGGTTCAGCCTCCCTGTGGAGGGGGGTGGCATAGGAGAAACTCACGGTCACCAGGACGTGATCTGACCATGACACCGGGGAAAGCTGTACGTCTCCCCTCAGATCACTTTGCCATTGCTCAGACAAGAAAACTAAATCCGGCATGTGGCCACTATCTCGGGTTGGGTCCCGCAGATATAAAAGTGAACTGTTTGAAAACAGGATTTGGAGGCAAATGACACACACAAATCTATCTTCCAACCCTACAGCTGAGAACCTGTGGTCCTCCAGAAACTGCTGAAATACAACTTCCAGCAGCCCTAGCCAGCATGGCCATGATAGGAACTGCAATTCAGCAACTTCTGGGGGGCAAGAAGTTCCCCATTTCTGACCCAGCATCTCATCTCAACTTCTTGATCACACCATCTACTGTCTGAGCCAGCTACTTCATTCAACCTGCTAGAACCAGCCTTGGATGAATAGACTTGATAATAAACGTTTGGAAATTAAGCTTTCCCAAATCAATTCATCTCCTGGATGTGCAGTCCAGATTGCCTTGCAGCAAATTCCATGTGGTCTGAGTAACTTGCTTATAGTAGTGTAAACATGCTTCAGGTAAAACTGGGCTTTGGTTGACCATTTCTGGCATACTGGCCAAAAAAATGTCAAAGCTGACTGGCTGTGTCCTTACCATTAGAAGGGAATACTGCATGTAGCACAAGTATGATTTAGGCCAGTGTTTTTCAAACTTGGCAACTTTAAGATGTGTGGACTTCAACTCCCAGAATTCCCCAGCCAGCCTTGTTGACTGGGGAATTCTGGAAGTTGAAGTCCACGCATTTTAAAGTTACCAAGGTTGAGAAACTCTGTCCTAGATGAACAAAGGGAACAGAAACCTGAATAATAACAACCGCAACAACATGTTCACAGTCATTGCAGGGTGAAAGGAATATAATGCTGGGGCAGGAGACTAAAATGGGTTAAAAGGTCATGGGTAAATAAATAAAATGAAAATAGTTATGTTGGGTATCTGTGAAACTAAGAGAAAGAAGAAAGTGTAATAGATCTGAATGATCTTGTATATTGGAGTTGATGGATACAGGCAGGAAAGTGAAAGGTTTAAGGGCTAAAATGTATGTCAGACAGTATGAATTAGTGTCATCTAGGTTCTTTAGCAGGTAGATAAATATGTGTACCTTGGTATGAATGGGAAAGATGGGGAAAGACACAGAATTTTAAGTTGTGCAAATGCTGTTAGAGAGGTAGAGAGCAGTATGCTTTGTGAGGAATGAATGCTGAATGAATGGAAAATTGCAGTGGAGAAGAGCATGCTCCTGTCCTCTTTGTTGAATAGAAATTAGAGTTGCATATGTCAGGTGAAACGTAAAAGTGAGTTGACTGCAGCAGGAATAGGGCATCTACAAATCTTTCTGGTAAAACAAAAAGACATAGGGCAAAAATGAATGAACGCTGAATGATGTGGGTTGAATACCAAGACAAAAGAGGTCCATTGAGTGAAGTTGGTCATAAAGAGAGACTGAGTGAGGATCAAACTGCAAAAGAAATACATGATGGAGGAAGAGTGTGAGGTTATGGTTTGATGTTGCTGACGAGATCCTCAAAATGAAAGAGGCAAGAAGCTTGAAGAGTAAAAGGCATGGATGTGGTGGAAGGATAGATATATGGAAAGGTATAGAAAATCGTGCTGGAATAAACTATATTTGATATGCTTCTGATTTCTTTGGCTTATTATTTATTGTTTCTTTTCTGCACTTTTCATGATGTTGCTTACCACAAAAGGGAATAGTGTGATAGATGTGTGTGTGTGTGTACACAGACATGCAGACATACATAGTCTGTAATAAAGTGTATTTGAAAGGAACAATCATCAATTGTGTTTTTAGCAGAGTTACTAAATAATAATAAAAATTAAGAAGCTAGAATTCTCAATACGAAGTTATTGCTATTCACTAATCATTCTGAGAGTATTAAAAAAAAAAACCCTTAGTAGTATGCTGAAAAGATCACTATTCCACACTGTCCAGAATAGCCCATGCATGACACAGTTCAGCTAAAATTGATTAGTGCAATTTTATGAAAGAAACATTCAATTATTAGGTTGCACACCATTTGGGGACTCTGACCCTGATTTACCCCAGAGTTGAAGTCTTGATAATCTCTGTGCTAAATTCATCCTGATGGATAATAGAAAATTCTGCTCCATTTCCTCTGGGACTTCATGCTCATTAGTCACAGCACACCAATTAAAAGCTTTGTTAGAAAATGAGAGGAATGTGACATTGTACTTGTTCAGACTAGGAAGCTTCTTTCACATTCAGCATGGATGAGTGGCTTTGTATGGGGACGCCAAAAATCACATTAATAGGTCGTGTGCATCAGCGTACAAGATCAACAAAAGACTTGAGGGTTGTTTTTTTTTAAGTCAGCAGAAGTCTTTTAAATTCTGAGCAATAACAATCAAAAGACTGTGCATTTGCTTCTAAGAATATGAAAGCTGACATTTTCAAGAGAGAAAGAAGAAATAGTGTGGCTGAGATGTTGGACTAGAACTGGTGGGACCCAGGTACATGTCCCTCCACAACCATGGGTGACTTTGAGCTAGTTGTGCACGCTTAGCCCACACTACCTCATAGAGATGTTGGGGGAGGAAGTGTTATCAATGCTGCCTAACTCCTGGAGGAAAGGTGGGAAATAAACATACAGATAAATAAATAAAGCAAATTCAGAATAGCAAACATTTCTGACTGCCCAATATCTGTCCAAGGAACAAAGGGGAACTTGGAGTTAATACCTTGATGAACTGCTTATGAACTGGAACACCTACTATTTTGCCAGGGATTATTGGCATTACAAATTCTTGCCAAGCATTCTTAACAGTAATTCCTAATTAAGGACATAACAGATGCAGTGCAGATGCAGATCATGCACCCACATAACTCAATCCCAATGCAAAAGCGCATAAGGAAATTCACTAATCCTGCAGATTCCTTTCACGCGATGGTTTTGTGTAAGAGAATTAAATTTATAAGACTTGACATCTAAAATAGCATTGCTGGCACCATGCACAGCGAGCTATTAAGATACAAATATATGAAGCTTTTTCCCTCTGTCTTTATAAAAATCTCTCACTTTCTGCAGCATTTCCCCAGAATTAATCTGCTGTTTCCAAAACCAATTCATTGTGGATTGAAATCTGAAGATTGAGTTAGTACTGCTGCTATGAAATAAAGGCTAAGCAATCATACCCATCTTTCAGCTTAAATATTTATTTGTGTAAATCAAGTGCAATATAATGGCAAGGCTGTGGCCTATATTCTGCATTACCAAAATATTATTCCCTAACATATTCTACTTATGACACATATCATAACAAATCATGAACAATACCTTGCGATGAATGCTTAGGGAAGCACAAACAGCAACGAACCCTTTGTTGCCAGACCTAACTTCTGTGGGTCACTGTTAGTCTTCTGAGGTAGATCAGACAGGAAACATGACCAGATGAGTTAGTTTACTTTATTGTAAGGCTACATTAACAGAATCTTGCAAGCCTGATATACACTCTCTCTTTTACAGCCTGATAAGTTAGAGAGGTTCCTTTCTAAGTTTTTTTCTCTGCCCATTATGCAGCTGTGGGCTACCCCCGTTCTTATCTGATCGTTCCCTAGGCAGCATCTGTTCCCCCCATCTCCCAAGGTCATTCCCACATACCATTACAGTCATAACATTTCAAAAGAAGATGCGTGATGCCATTATCTCTGCTCATCTCATTCATCCCAGTTAACCAAGATTGGATACCCATACTTAATAACTTTTCAGGGGGAATCTGCTGGGACAATAATATAGTTGATCATGCTAACTGGGTGAAGCTAGTTGGGATTTCCTGCAAGTTATTTCTGAGTTTTTAGGGGTTTTGGGATTTTTGTTTCAACTGTTAAACTTGTGTTAGGACTTACATTACGGTTTTCAAAAATGTACCAATTTTTTGCAACTATTTGGCTGCATGATGAGAGGATTCCAGAAGCCATAATAGAAGCTACTCAACCCTACTATATGCCATCCTGAAATCCTCACTCATTGCCCTCACTTCATTCTTTCCTTTCTTTACTTTGAAGCTGGGCCAAGGTCAAAATGGGAGCATCTGGATGGAATTACTTTATTGGTCTCACTAACAACATGCCAAAGTAGGTAGGACAATAGGAGTAGGTGGGACAATAGTAGTTCTCCAAAGGAGCCTTGCTCATGCCACAGCCCAGTTTCAAGCCAAATCAGTGTCTAAGAACTCTCCATTTTGTCTGGTACACACCAGATAAAACAACCTCTCACTTGCTGAAAATGTCCTCTTGGCTAAGAACATCATCCCCAGTCCTCAGTCCCATGGACAGTCTGTTCTCTGCCAATGATTGAGTTAACCATTTTGTTAACAAGGGCCTCGTTCCTTCAACAATAATCAGTAGGGAGCAAGGCTAAAGCAAAGCGTGGATGGAGATGGAGCCCCAACAGGAGGAGACACTTCTCACTCATTCTCAGTCCAGTTTTTTCAGAATGAAAATACCTGTCTTTCTGTGCTTCTCTATCCCCTTCTACCACCCTATTTTTTCCCTGTCAGGGAAAAGGCTGTTGGAAAGGGGGACAGAATTCTTCCTGGAGATCTGAATTGCTTGCTTGGAGAGGGGAGTTTGAAATTAAGGTGGAGGCTACATTTGGCCCTCAGGCAGATATTGGCCAACCGTTGTATATTCAAAACAACAGCATTTTCCCATGGGAAGGATTCTTCTAATTAGTTTTAAAATCTTATTTCAAATCCATCTGGAGCCTTTGTTTGTAACTTTCCAAAATCAATGTTCTAATCACCCTTTTCCTGTTTATTCCAAAAAAAGCATTTTTTAAGTCCTTAAATTTGTATTTTCATTAAGGATTGAAGGAAATTCACCTGGTGTAGTAAAACTTGCCATTGTGAAGGTTCCTAATATCTGAAAAGTGGTTAACAAGCAATTTCCAAAAGTGATTAAGAAAGGAAGTATGCAAACCCAGTGTCCTTTGAAAAGGCACTGACCGCGGTTTGGGCAAAGATGGCTATTCCCTCATCTCCCAGAGCTCTAAACCTGCTGGAGACCACTGTCTTACGGTCTCCTCACTAGAAGCAACTATCTGGAGCACTTGATGGCAATCCCAAGTCCTCTCCTTGTCTGGAAAGGAATCTTGAAGAGCCAGTCCATTTGCCAGCTCTTCATTCTGCCATGGTCGGCAGCTCCACTCTCAGCGGAGCCATCTTCAGTTCACCATTTCTTCCCTGGAAGTTCAGATATTGGCCAAACTTTGCCTGGTAATTTGTTGGCTGGGGGATCAGGGGAGAGAAGACTGAAGAACAATCTAGTAAAAGGCTCTTAAAGAGGCACTTAGATCCTTGCTACTTAGCTGTTAAGCAAGATAGTTCCAGAGAAGTTGTGATTCCTTCCAACAGAAGCCTACAGTATAGAGCAGCTGTGTTTGACTCCACCAACTAGCTCTCCAGACATCTCAGAGAATAAAAACTACCCTTATGCCATCCCATAGAGTATCCTCCACTCATACTTACCAACTATACATTTCATCCAATGTAGACAGAGTAAGGTAGAATTTAAGTGAACACTGCCTGAATGCACTTTATGAATCATGTTATTCACCCTTGAAAAAGAAGTCATAAAACCCAAAATGCATCAGAGGTTTTATAGAAGCAGGAGGAATATTTGTTAAGCTTGATTAAACAGTGAACATGACAACAGAGATGACATTTCCCAGTCTTGTGCAACACAGCTGTTATCCACAGGCTCAGCTTCTGTGCCTTTGCTCTGTTTTGCTAAACATCATAATGGGAACCATAACTTGGGCCTATGTGAAGGGAAGGTCTCCACTAGAATAGCAGATTATCTCACCCCACAGATCTGTGTTATACCTGTGCAAAGATCAAAGCTTTGTTAAAGTGAAACACTTAACAAAGCTTTGAACGAAACACCCTTTTTAAACTGACTTGCAAAACAATGCAGCTATTCACTTCTATGTTGCTTCACTTCACTTCATTCTGACAGCCTCCTCCAGCACCTCCAGTAGCCAGAAGAAGTTTGTCTGGCTATGGTAAACCATGCCCAGAAGACTCTTCCAGCTACCAGAGGAAACCACTGGAGAGAAATGAAGGCAGGGCAACAAGGCAAATTTTGAAATATCACTGCACTCCAATGAGTCAATAACATTGCCTTTGTGATGTGGTCACCTTGTCAAAGAAAACTGTATCTACATTGCCCAGGCCTACTTCTTTCAAAAATCCCCTTCCTAGACAAAAGCATCTTCATTCATCAAGGAGAAAAAGGGATAAATATTTTTGCCCACCCCTTGAACTGACCACATTGAAAGCCACACTCTTTTATTAGCTAAAGTCACAGCAGCAATCATGTAAAATTTAGACTTTATGAAAAGGTCTAAATGCCAATTGCACTAAACTAGCTTGTAAGCCAAGTGCTACATGCAGGCAATACCAGACAGAAGCGTTACCCTGCATTACTTTTTCACCAGTTCTTATTCAGACTGATGATACAGAATTGGCTTTATAAATCTCTTTCAAATGATAAAAGAATGTCATTTGAAATTCTCATGGCTGGAGAAATCAGAAGGATCTAATGAAGTAAACTATAGCTCATGAAAGCTGATGCCTTTTAATAAAATGGGTTAGTCTGAAAAGGTACTACTAACTCCTTCTGATTTTTGACTGCCACTCACAACTCTCCTCCTACAATGTTATGCCTGGAGGGCGATATTCCTGCGTCTATTTAGTTACAGCATGGCCTGGTCTGTATGTGAGTGTCCTGCCCTTTACTCACTATAAATGAAATTATGCAATCTAAGGAAAGGTGTCACAGGAGAACTCCCATTGGGTTTTTTAGAGATGGAAAATTCTACAACAGAAAAAAAAAATCCGCAAATGCTTGCACCCTCTGTTATAGTGTTTCTGAACCTTGGTTACTTGAGGGCATGTGACTTCAACTCCCAGAATTCCCTAGCCAGCACTGCCTGGGGCATTCTGGGAGTTGAAGTCCACATCTTCAAGTTGCCAAGGTTGGGAAACACTGCTCTATCACTCCAAAACTAAGGAAAGTTCCAAAGCAGTAAGAACAATTCAAAAGAAATTATTTAACAAATAAATATAGCTGGCTACCTACCAATGGAACTTTGGGTGGCAATTAAAAGATAAAATGTAATATACAATCCAATGAATTAAAAAACCTTAACACCTTACCAACATGTATCCCCCATGCACACCATGCTCCATTAACATCCCTGTCCCAGTGCCTGGGGGAAAAGCCAGATGTTTATAGCCTTCTGGGAGGCCAACAAGGTCAGGGTCGTCTGAATCTCCAGCATGCCCTCTTTGTTGGATCTAGTGGAGGGCAGAAACCATCAGGGACAGAGAGTCCAGCAAATATTTTGAGAACAATGTAGAAAAATAGAAGCTTCTTTTGCAGAGGAAGAAAACTTTTGAATACTATAAAGCATATTTTAGCCCAATGTTTATATTAGCATATATAGAAGTTCATTCCAATACAAAATGTATTTTATTTATTTTTTTATCCACCCAAGATGTACAGTTCTATGCATGGCTTGTGAGTTTACTTAAACATTAAAAATGGGAAAAAAAGAAAAATCAAACTAGAAAAACAATAGACTACATTAATAAATTGCACAGGAAAAGCCTACAAAAATAGCAATATATCAATGCCACCCCGCCCCTCAGTATAATGCAGGCACTTAATTTCAAACTATTAAAAAAAACCCTCTTCACCTGGCACTAAATGGCACCAAAAAGGATTGATTGATTGATTGATTGATTGATTGATTGATTTCCCAACCTTTTTATTCCAACTCTGACAAGACTCAGGGTATATCTTCCTGGGGAGAGATGCTCAGGAGTGTCCACAGGGATCGAAGTTCCACCTATTTCTCACCTGCATCATGATGCATGTAAAAAAGGGTAGGGCTTTGATTGCATGCCTGTGGCCGCCATTGTGACTTTTAGACATACCGCCCCCATGGACACTCCTGGAGAGCTTCCTACAAGCATGGCCATGCAGCTGAAAAGGTCATACCATAACCAAACTGTTGAAGACTGCATTATGACTTAGCACCTATGAGGCTACTTGGGCCACTAGGGCAAATGGGGGAAGAGAAGGGAAAGTGTCTTCAAATGCTGTCCCTGTTTCTCACCCAGCCTATTCTTGCTTAAAACAGTCTAGATTAAGAGACAAAGGGAGCTTCCTCTCTCTCTTTCTCTTGCGTTTCCCTCTCTTCAATCTCTAATTTAAATAGACGGAGGCTTTCCTATCCTATGTATTTCTGAATAAATCTACCTTTTACTTCAAATATCATGAGTCTGTTAGCATTCACTGATAGCCAGGCAAAGATCATGCCCTGTATACAAGACAACTATATTATGAACCTTTTTTTCTTTTTAATAAGACCTTCTGCTACTTAATTTCTCAGCAATCTTTTAGCAGTTTGCACATCCTCTGACAAGGGCTCCTGCTGAATTCAAATCTTCAATATTATCTTCTCCCAGAGGGCAAGCAGACCCTTTGGAAGGGGAGCAATTGATGGGATGCAGCATAGATTGTAAAGCAGCCTTCATCAGCCTTGTGCCCTTCAAGTACATTGGTCCCACAACTTCCAGAGTTCACCGGTAACCATGACTGAAGGCTGGCTGAGCTGCAGTCCCGATTCTTCTAAAGGGCAATAGCTTGGGGAAGGCTGGTGTGTAGGTTTAATGTCTGCCCAAATACCACAACTTCTCCCCCCCCCACCTACCCTAGTTAAAAGAATGATGAATTTGTATACAAGTAGTCCTTGTTTAGTGACTGCCTCGTACAGTGATTGTTCATAGTTATGACGGTGATGAAAAAGTAACTTTGCAACCAATTCTCTTATTTACGACCTTTGCAGGCCTATAAAGCAAAGGAAAGCTGAAGTAAGGTCATAAATACAGTTGCAGTTTCACTTAGTGACCGCTTCACTTAACAACTGGGTTGCCGGTCCTAATTGTGGTCACTAAATTAGGACTACCTATATTTAAGATTAGATGTATTTTATCTCTGAATTAAGGGAATGATAAATGATTGAGTTAAGAACTGATCAATTATGTTGGAGAGGTTACTTTGTTTAAGATTAGAGCAAGAGGAAGCGTCTTGCTAAAAGTGAAGTCTAAGAAGTTGCTACTGCTTTAGTGCACTCTTCAACTGTGTCCCACCTCGGTCAGGAAACTATTTCCAAATGAATTTATATGAACTCTTCCTCAGTAACTTCCTTATTTGCCAAGTCATTAAAGTAGCCGTTATTCTT
The DNA here is from genome assembly GCA_030867105.1 of Liasis olivaceus. Lineage (NCBI taxonomy): Eukaryota > Metazoa > Chordata > Lepidosauria > Squamata > Pythonidae > Liasis > Liasis olivaceus. The sequence continues at coordinate 18,285,562 of CM061351.1, forward strand.
GGCTTTAAAAACTGCACTGCTTCTGTACGTTTCAACTTCCTTTATATTTTGGTGCTTCTCATCTCCTCAAACATCATAATTTTGGACTTCACTTCTGATCAACCTCACTCTTCAATATTTTAATTGCACATCCATTTCTGAAATGAATACTCTTTGGATTAAAATGTTAAATACAAGGTTTCTTCCCATGCAGTAACTTGTCAGTTCTTCCCATGGGAGCATTTCACTGGACAGTTCCTTGCCTATCATGTGAAAAAATAAGGTCCACTTCCAATTCGTGGATTGCTGCGCAACTAAACAATCCATGTCATCCACAAGATTTATATTATTGTTACTGAAGCCCAGGAATTAAAGACCTTGTTCTTTTCCTAGATTTGGGATCCCCCTCCCCGACTTCTGAAATGATACACAAAAGTTTAGAAAATATTTGCTTGTACTCTCTTCTTTTTTTAATGCTCCTACTTCTGAGAAATGAAGCACAAGACCAAGAATTAATGCTACTACTAGGTTTAGTGGATGCCACTCAAATACTGTGTTTAAGACTGTTTTTAATATTTGCTTTTTAGCAGAATACTTCTTCCTCACTTTACTCATGAAGAAAAAGAGTGCAATTATTGGGGTTTCAACCTCTAGTACTTCTGTCAAAACCCATACAGGCATACCTTGTTTTATTGCTTTATTGTGCTTCGCAGATATTGCATTTATCAAACAGCATTGCCTGCTACAGAGAACTCTTTTGTGAAAGGAAGAGTCAATCAATGCAGCAAACTTCATTGTTTTCTTATTTTAAGAAATATTTAATTAAGATACGTACACTGGTTTTTTAGACATAATGCTATTGCACACTTAATGGACTACAGTATAATGTAAACATAACTTTCATATGCACTGGGAAACCAAAAAAATTGTGTGACTCACTTTATTGCAATATTTGCTTTATTGCAGTGGCCTGGAACTGAACCCGCAATATCTCTAAGGTATGTATATGATATGGAATAAATCCAATGATTAAAATTTGACACTGTCTTTTCTCTCTCTCTTTCTGTCTACACACACAAACAGGCAGTGTGATTTACAAATGATTCCATACCAAAACTTTTAAAGGCTATAAAGTAGAGAACACATCCATCAAACACTTTTTTATATGCATTTATGCATAAATCAGTAACACAGAAGTACAACTGTTGTTTTTTTTTTAAACTTACTTGTGATTTTGTTGTTAGATTAAGCCAGAACTTTGAACTGCAGGATTCCTTTTGGGGTATTCTGGAATCATTTCAGCATTTTCAGAGTTGCATTTCTTAGCATCCCAAATATGTAGCGACACATACTTTTTTTAAAGGACCACAGAGTCCCAAAGGTAGGGATTTTCCAGAATTGTATAGCTGAATTTTCACTCCAGTTGAATTGTGGCACTCTTTTTATCCATGTGACATTTATCGTCACCCAGTTTTGGTTACGGTACTGCAATAGCCAGAGACCTAAATGAAAATGAACTGATCCTCTTATGTTTCCAGCACTGGAGAAAAACATGTGGAGGATTTCCTGCTGAGATTTGCCAGCAGAAGTACAAATTCAAGAGTGTGTGGAAACTTGTTAAAGCTTTCTTTCTGTTTGCACCAACTTATGCATTCAAGCAGTGAAAAGATAAATTTATTATTACTTTCAAGATAACCTGATAATAGTATCATCTGTGCACCGCCCAGAGTTACTGCTGTGAAATGGGCAGTTCTACATAATAAATCTAATATTCCCAAAGCACTGCTTAGCATAAAGGAGGAAGTCAAAAACCCATGAAAAAGCCTTCTTCCGGTATGCTGTTACCTGTTGAAGAATGTTGTTTTACAACACCACAATAAACCATTAGAAATGGATACTACTTGGTTGATTCTAATCACTTGTCTATAATCTAAGTCATACCCACATATGCAAATACAATACCTAGTGAGATCAAGGTCTGTAAAATTATTTCTTGAGAGGATTAATACACTTCTGCTAATACACATAATACATTTCTGCTTCTCAGTTCTGCATGTTTTATTTTATAAAATAAATAAATTGTTTGCATCAACATCAGAAAACGTAACAAAATGAAAGTAATCTCTGCCCTCTGGGTCCATCACTAAATTTGCAAATGAAATAGCTGCAGTATCTTAATATCTTTGGTATTATTCCTGTTTTATATGCATATTTCACTTACATTAAACATTTAAAGCTCTTCACAAGGAAATTTGATCATGAATGCTAAAAACTAGATCATATCCAATATTAAAACCCATCACACCATACTAACTAAAAACATTTTCTAAAAACTACTCTTGCCAGTCATTCCTGTTGCTAAAAAAGTAGTTCAAAAAGAAGATTTTCATCTCTTTAATATTTCAGTCTCTAGCTAGAATTATTAGCTTGAACAATTCATTTTTTCTGAGGTTTTTGATTAGTCATGATAGAGCTCCCTGACCTGGATCCCCAAGATGTGTTAAATGTCAACTGGGAATCTCAACACATCTTGGGAGCATCATGTTGGGGAAAAGCTGGGCTATAAATTACATCTACAGATACTGTTCACTATAGAAGTGGAATATGTTGGATCTATTCCATTTACAAAATATTAAGCAGAAACCAAGCTGACTTTAATCTAAATGTAATTCAATATCAATTATACATATTAAATAAAATAAAATCTATATAAAATTATGCACAGACTAGGAAAGCTCAGAGCATGCTCACTCACATAATTTACAGTAAGCATAACTAACCTGTGGCACTCCATATGTAAGTGAACTTCCTCCTTTCTGATTGGCTCTACTCCCCTGAGTTGCTGGGAATTGATGTTCAGCAACCTCTGGAGTGCCACGGGTTGTTCACCTAGGCTTACAGAATAATATTGAATCAGTCATTGTCCCTGTCTAATGCGTGTCATGAGGTTCTTGTGAGAATTAGGCTTATGAATATTCCTATGAACTCTTTAAAAAACATGGGATTAAATGTAACAAAAATGATTGCAATATATTTTATTTTCATTACTGCAATACATTTTAAATTGGGAAAATAGCTATATTTTATTTTTATTTCTCCTTTTATAGTGCTTTTATGGCTCATGATAGTTTCATGAGCAGGAAAAGTGGAGGGAAGAGAAACCAGTATCCTTGGAATTTAAACAGAACGGTTGGGGGGGGGGGCTTTCATATAATTTAAGTCAATATATTTGATTTGGTTTTTTTCTTAATGCATGATGTTCATTCATCCATTGTTGCTTATGAATGATTACTTGCATTTTAACATGACTCATGAATCCAGCCAATTTGGTTTACTAAATGAATCACAATTTAAGCAAGCCACAAATTTGCATGTTGCATTAAGATTTTTCACAGTATTCTTGCAAATCATCGTGCACACCAATTGCATCATTATTATTACTGCTGTGCTTTCTTAGAATTCTAGTTCCTGCAGAATGATTGTCCAATATATGCTGGTCTATGTTCATAATAAAGATTTAATTGACTGATTGATTGTCCAATATGATGTCAAATAATCACTGATGGTCAGATTATTTCAATGTTTGAATATCTAGGCCAGTGTTTCTCAATCTTGGCAACTTTTAAGATGTGTAGACTTCAACTCCCAGAATTCCCCAGCCAGCAAGCTGGCTGGGGAATTCTGGGAGTTGAACTCCACCTGTCTCAAAGTTGCCAAGGTTGAGAAACACTGATCTAGGCACAAGAGTAAAGCCAAGCACTTTGGGAAAGCAGTCATCTTACAAGTTTCACTACAGCTTTGGAAGAGCTCCTGCTACTGGAAAGAATTATGTCTGGAAAAAGGAACATGGTCTCTCTTAAATCTTGAATTTAAAGTCAGACATTTGCCCTATCCAGTGTTTTAATAATTTCTTGATTTTCTCTCTAATTCTTTTCCACAAGAGTCCTGCAGCCAAATAATTATTTGAGAAACACAGAGTACATTCTATTATTCAGTAAGGAAATGTGAACCGTTATGATTCAGAGTGGGGGAAGTTGGAGCCCAAGAATGTATAAAGGTCAAGCAACACAAATAAACAGTATCTAAAATTCACTGCTTCTTGAACATTCAGTGGAAGCCATTTTCGATGCAGGGGAAGATGAAGAGAGCCTCTGCCTCATAATTCTAGGATGTAATAATATTGAAAATCCTTTTCTCCCTTATGTATCCAATAAACGAGATAGAGTGGCCAATAAACAAATGATAAGAGATAAAAAGGCAATGGAGAAAAAAAGCAGGAGGTGATGGTGGAATGCATAAGAAAGAGCTCGGCTCAATAACAGTGAGAAAGAAGAATATCAAAATAAGTCTCTGTATGAGGAAGAATGGAAAGAAAAAAAAAAAGAAAGGATGGAAAAAGTAAGGGCTCAGGAAGCTAGAGAAGGCAAGGGAGAAAACAAAGGAGCCAGCCACTCTAAAACTACGTCTGTTGCAGTGCACAAAAACATCCTCATTCAGCAAAGGGCTATTTGTACATAAATGTCATCCTCAAGAAGTGCAAAAGGCTTCTATCCAGCCTGGAGAAACTTCTAGAAATCGACATGTAAAGTGGGGAATACGCTATCTTATTTGGATGGAGTATCAGGGGTTGTACTCCATGACTGGGTGGAAGCAGGACATGGGAGAGGGAGGGAGGGAGGGAGAGAGAGAGAGAGAGATCTTCTGGAACCCCCATAGATCTGGGGATGTCCCCATGACTTTGGGGCCTAATATAGAACATCAACTTGATGCCCATTATTTACACCCATGCTACTTTTGGATAAGATATGTTTAAAGCATAGCTTCCTTGAATTTTGTAAACATGTTAATTGATTTACTATTCTGCGAGAAACAAAGAAAACTCCTGTTCTGGAACTGTTCTTACCTGCTTTAAGAAAAGTTGTATGTGTGTGTACACACATATACACATTTACACACACATATACTGTATATACACATCCATACATACACATACTTACATCCACACCGACATAGACACACACTAATCCCTCCTTCCACTTTATCCACCGTCCAATGAAATCATTCAGCATTTAATTACTTTTATTCTAGAAGATTTTCATCATACGATCTGCAAAGAAATAAAGGCTCACTGGGGGTGGGGGGTGAGGAGGAGGGGAATAGAGCAATTTTATGGAGAAGGTATTCACCTATGTTACCAAGCTGGAAGTTTTTCATGAACTGACCCTTCCTTAGTCCTACACAATGTCTTGCATTCTAGAATCCCACCTGCAGGGCACTGGCCTGGGAACAGCTGAGATGGAACATTTCTTTTCACCAATCCATTAAACTATTTATGGTCTTCAATCTAAAGCTTTCAGAGCTCAATAAGACTTTGGAATTTCAAAAGTAGTTACCAAGAAAACCCCAGAAGAGCTAAAATAACATTACAAAATATTGCCTGGGGTGCCAATATTTTTTATGCACATCAAAGAAAAGATTGCATTTCTGAGTCTCACTGAAAAGTCATTTTAAGAGATCCCTTCATCCTCATTTGTGCCATACACTGCTGCCAACTTGGGGAGGGGAGAGGAATACATTAGATGGGACTGCACTCAATCTATTTATCCTCTTCTAGTTTTTTTTCTTTAATCATGCTGTAAAAATAATCAGCCCAACTCCTCATACCAATCAGAAAAAGATTGATATGAAAACCTATTCTTAGGTCTTGCATTCGTGTTCACTGTGCTAATAGGATAGCAGTAAAGTTTATGTGACCATAAGTTGTGATGAAATACATTTTGCTCTAGATAGCTAGCGTAAAAGTAATCACTGTTACAAAGCTACAGTAGAGTAGGGCACATTTGGCAAGCATCCGGACTATACGTAAAAAATGCACACATTGCCAGATGCAGATTGTTGGGAGGTGGAAAAACTTCACATTAAACAGAGGAACATTTTCAAAATTATGTCCTTTCATCTGGATATTCTGCATTCTTGGTCATTATTGCTCCCATATTACTGCTTATTTTATCACATTCATCTCAAATTATTCTTACCAGTGGGTGGTGGAGATGGTTGGAGCTTTAATTTAGAATTCTCTTGACTTTTACCCACAATATTTTTTCAGGTATGGTTATGAATGGTAAGTCTAGAATACTAAAATGTAAAGCAAAAGCTTGCTTGGCTGATCACCAGGAACCACATTTACATGCATACAAAAAAGGGTATCTGACTGAATAAGAAATCTGGAGAGAAGAAAAATGATACAGTTTGGAATGTGAAATATAGTACAGGAACACTAACATAAAATCGTTTGGTTTTCCTTCTGGAAATCCACATTAAATTCTCTACTAGACCCCGCTGTTAGGAAATTGTGTTTGATCCAGACCTGCCTTTGGAGGAGACCCTCTTCTAATAGATACAAATAACAATACTTGTTATTGGGCTTAATTTGAGAGCTTAATCTAGGTGCTCTTATTGACCTCAGAATATTCTGTATGTATTATTTAGAAGTATTGTGTGAGTTCAGGTGAGCCTTATTTCCAATAACTGGTATAGGTTGGGCATAGAACAATATGGTACCCACCAGATGTGTTGGATTTCACTCCCTAATTATAGGAAAAGTGTGAAGAGTATCACTTTGGGAAGGCTGTCCAAAATGAAGTCTGGCCTGATAATTAAGATAAAACCTCCTCCCACATATTTCACGCTCCCTAGATTTTCTAGTATATCAATGTATATATCTACCACGCCTATATCACACACTGCCCATCTTTGGAGAATGTTTAACACAGGACCTTTCTCTAAGCTGCAAGAGGAATGTTTTGTCCAGTTTGTACAAGTGTATTTTTCTGTAAATATTCAGTTTCTCTCCAATATACTGGCAGCCTTTAGTGGGCAGCAAAGAAAGCAGCCATTTTTATTCTTTCCAACCCAACAGAATGTTGGAAAGGAATTATAGAAAGGGGCTTAGGATGCTGTCCAGCTGTCAGCTGGGTAATTCTCTGAAAACAGAACGGAATGGGCCCAAATTTGGTGTGCTGACAGAAGCTGGGAAAAGAAAGATAGCACTTAAAAATGGGCTGGATCTAGCAACGAAAAAAGAACAAAATCTCCCTCTGGAAGAGGCACCCGGGCACCTGCTCAAAATGCTGCTGACTGCTCCATTCTTAAACCTGCCTCCCTCCTAGTCACATGACCCAGACCCAGCAAACACATATACACAGACCAATACAACTTGCAGAAAGAGCAGAAGCACACACAGAGATGCAATGTAGATGCACCTGCCCTGATTAAATCCATATACATGTGCACACATATGCAAAAAGACAACTTGCATGCATAGATCCTGATTAGTCTCTAGGGACAAAATGCATGCATGCATGCACACAAACAACCAAACATCATTTTACAGAAGAAAATGTAGAGGTATTTTCTACAAGTAAAGGGGATGGAAGGAATTCCAGGAGTTCTGTTCTGCATGCTTTCCATACCTTGTTCGTGATAGCAACTCCTATACTTCCACATATTCAGAAAATACCACAGAATTCTGGGAAACAACAAAGCAGTTCCTGCTCTCTAATTCAGCATTTCAATTTGCCTTCCATCTGAACCATTTTATCTCCTCCCCATCCCACCCACAATATAGCCACTTTGCATATGTCAGAGTAAACTGAGGACTGGCACTTGTCCATTTGCTGCAGACCTGAACAGCAGATTGACAAACTGCGGAAGACTATTTGCTTTAGTTCGTGTCTGGTTCATCTTGGATTCCGCTTCATGGTTTAGCAAGGAAGGCACACGGGCCATTTCTTTAAAGGTGCATTCTAAAATAGAGTTTTCCTGCTATTAGTTACCCTGAGAATTCTTGACAGCAGGGTTTGGCCCTGCCCAAAAGTCTTACTGATCACAACCCACTTTCTTTGTTCTCTATAACTTAATGGGATTTATGTGCTTAGAAGTCTTGCAGCAAGTAAACTCAACCGGTGTCAGGTTAAATTAAGATGCCCTACTGCAGGGTACCCACTTCCATGATTTAACTCAATATATTAATCCCCTTCATATATACATTACCCTTTGGAAGAAAACCTTAAGACTTCTTGGAAACTTCTTGGTAATCATTGTTTCAATTGTTTGGTTGGCCATTATATTATATTCTAATAAAAGTCCCACCTCACTTAACTGGTTGTAATTTTCAACAGTTTTATATTTTATAACAAATCACCTTTTTGTGTCCATTTTCAAATATAAAATCATATGCAAAATTTTGCAGGTGTGTTCTAGGAGTAGCTTCTTTCCACAGGCAAAGCAGAAACCATGTATATTTCTGTGATAGAACAGTTTTACTGGTTTTGCAAAACAAGCAATCATAACAACATCAATCACATCCTGTAACAGGAATCCACGTGCAAAAGCAAAGCTTCGAATGAAACCCATATAAGAAAATACGAGTAATTAAAAAATCAGACATAAAAACAAAATTGCATTAATTTTTGGATATTGCTGCACAGGGTATTAGTATATTAGTATATCTACACATAGTAGCCTAATAAATATTGAATCTTGTCACATAAGCAAATCCTATTCCAAAGGATAAACCAACATTTTCAGTTCATTACCTTCTAGAAATGCATTTTCTTGGTATCACTGAAGCATGATTCAGAATTTTACATCGATGTAAAGTATAATCATATGCATTTATTATGATGATACCTATGTTTAAGGCTACAGCAGACCTGCGCAACTTGGTAGTAGGTAAGGGCCGAAATTAAATAGGCTAAACTTCTTTGGGCTGCAGATAGGTTTTTAGCGCCTCATTTTCCAAGTAAAGTTATAATAATGGGATAATAATGTTTTTTATTTGCAAAATAGTTTAATCATTAATTGTACTATTATTATAGTATAATTAACGATTAAACTATTTTGCAAATAAAATAAACCGTATTATAAAAAAGGGAAATTTCAATTATTACACTTATTACTTAAGAAAAAAAATATTACTTTGGTAAGTTTGAATATATTTTTAAGGTTTTCTTACCATTTACATTTCGTTAATGGGACGTATTACGCTTCTTGTCAGCAATCGGTTTATCCATGTTCTGATTCGATCTTCCGCTTCTTTTGATCAACCATTTTACAAAGGTATTAGCCTTGTAAAATTTACCATGATCAAAATGGCCGTTCTCCCAGAGCTGCTTTGGTGAGTAATTTTGCTGCCCTCGTCACTGTCATAACGTGTCAGCGCTCACAGGCTGAGCACTGATTGGTTATTTCCCAGAAATCACCCCTGCGACAGTTCATTGCGGAAACTTTATTTTTTAAAAAAACACATCCTGCATTTTCGGATCTCACACTCACGAGTGATGTGGGCCGCGTGAAATCCTTTGGCGGGCCACAAGCGGCCCACGGGCCGTATGTTGTACAGGCCTGGGCTATAGTCTTCAGTAGTTTGAAGATTTACTACTTACAGTGGTGTCTAGGATGAAGAAGTATAATCCTCCAACCTTTGTACTGTCCTCCAGAGGATGCTATTAGACACACAAAAAATCCATAGGCACCATTAGTGCTTCTTTTTACCAGAACCAATGGGAAGATCCCAAGAACAATTATCTTTGGCACCATGTTGAAACCTTATTCTTCTCTACTCTAATTCCAATTCTTCCCAGGATCCCCAGAATCCCCCTGACATTTTTAAACGCCACAGACCCATTAAATGCAAAGAGGCCTATAATTCTGTGAGGGGTTGCCATATTACCAGAGTCACCTGGTGAGTGGGCCACCGTGTAAACTGAACAAACCAACAGGCAAACAAATTTAAGTCTGTGCCAGAAAAATGATGAAGCATCTTGTAAAATCTGAAGAATTGGAGCATTGTCTCCAGGAGTTTATGCAACCACAGGAAACATCTGGCCTGTGAGTCTAATATGTCCTACTGGCATATTCTCTTCTTCCTCAGTCCCTATCCCTTCTCTTGTCCTAAGTCCCGTTTCTCTCGCAACCTTTCCCTTCCTCTTCTACCCAGAGCAGAATACAAGTAAGCTTATCTCCAATCATTCGCACACTGGAGATAACAGCATTTCCTGTCTGCAAATCTCTCCATCTGCAAGTGAGCCTGTTCAAAGTCTTCAGTGCTCTGCATACTTGAAGGGGGTACTGCGGGAACAGGAAGGACCAGCTCTTCTTTTCCCAAAATGCCCCTCTTCTGCAATGAGGCTTTGCAGAGTAGCAAAACTGTTCTTCTGTCAGGTCCTTCTCACCCACTCATCTGAACAGGTGGTAGCTGATCTGGCTGATCTTCAACATGCTAAGCAAGTTGGACCTTGTTAGTTTTTAGAAGGGAGGCCACGAGGAAAACATATGGGGTGGATGTCCCAGGCATTGTAAAGTTCTTTGTTGCAGCAAACTGCATTGTCTCTTTGCTCTGACATAAAAAGTCAAGCCATCTTTGCGGTGCAAAGCTGTTTGTCAGCGAATCCGACAAGGTGAATCCAACTCATCCTTGCCTACGTTTAGATTATATATACACACACCAACGCATCGATCAGTATGTTCTCCTTTGCTTTTCTCTCCATTTACCACTTGGGGAGACTAAGTTTAAATGATGAAACAATCTCAACCCATTCAAAAAAAGTAAAAATGCATGATACTGCTCTAACTCAAAAGGCCTGGCTTGACTGGCAGGTCTTAACTCTTTTTCTGAAGGCTTCAGTACAACTGAAGGGCATCCCATCTCTTGAGAGGCCCACAGGAAGCCATTCTCTCAGGCACACCCAACAAATAGGTTTCTGAAAGTTATACCAAATGTAATATATGTTAGTCTTAATATACTAATTGCTAATTACATGCTAACGTAACATATAATTTGGGTTGCATTAATTTAAGCAATAGTATCTTCTCCTTGCCGCTGCAAAGGAAATTATTTAATTGCAGTGGAAATTAAACCACGGCTGACTGGCTTGTGCAGCAGATTGTGGCCAGAAGAAAGACCTCCACTTGTAATTCATTTTACTGATGATTTCAGCTTATTAAAACCACATTATACCAAGGCATGAAGGAGGTGTTCAGATGTGTTGGGTGACACTTTCTCATATTCTGGATTTCACACATACCAAGCTTGCCACAAAAACTGGCATCCAGAGTGTAAGTGGCATTAGTTAACCTCAATATCCTCAGGATAACTTTCAGAGAAAAGTTATCTGTGCATGGGTTGACACGTACAAGTAATATAGAAATGGAGGTTTTGCTGGTCCACCTTTAACTTACCCCACCTTGGATTCAACTTCTTATGCAGACGTTGTTTCAATTCAACTCCAATGCACATTTTATAGGGGTCATATGTGCTCTTCAAAATTCCAAATTTGCTAATTTGATGACTTAAAAAAAAATGCTGTAATTATTAGCATAGTAATTTCCAGCTGGGATTCCCATTCCTTCTTTACAGAACAATTGTGTTTACTTCTTATCAGCTTTCCATGGATGAGTCTCAATTCTGTATTATTGAGGAAACTGACCAGTTTCTGGAGAAATGGGGCCAATCCTCTCTGCTCTCAACTTTTGCTTTCTGTGCATTTTAGAGAAGCTATGAAGAATTAGGGTAGGTTGGGGGGCATAACTCTGATGACAAAGTATTCATTAGGTAATGAGAAATATTCCAATAGTTTTTCTAAATAAACTGTGTCATGGTATTCCTAAATAAATAATTGTCGGATCTCACTGATTTAACCAACCGTCAGCAAGGCACCAAGCTATACTTCAGCTAAGGACTTCACATCACTTTTGGCACTTCAGCACACCAGAAGCCTATTCCAGCTGATGTTCTCCAGGTGTGTTGCGCTTCAACCTTCAAAAACATCAGTTAGCATTAATAAAGGCCATGTTGATTGGGAATTCTGAGAGTTCATTTCTTATATCCTGAATTTCTACATCAGGAAGGCACCAATTTAGGGGAGTTTGATTTGGATCCATTTCAGTTTAGCTTATGATAAATGCTGGGGACAAAAACTACCTCTGATGAGTAAGCTGACACAAGAGACAGATGTGGAGAATGTCACCCTGCTGACACTCTTTGACCTCTCACCACATCTTAATCAGCCATGGTATAATGCTGGATGCTCTGGCTCAAATCAAGGCTACTTAAGAACAGACTAAGCACCATGTAGAGTTTTTTCCACTTTGAAGCTTCCAACCTAAGATGCAACAAAAAACAGCTCTCTATGAACTTGTAATGAATGTGTATACACTTGCTCCATGATACTGACTCTGAGTCAGGTAAACCTAAACTGACTATACACCCCAGCTTGCCCAGAATAGTCCCAGTTTACAACTATTGTTCCATTTGGGTGTGCACACACTATAGCTCCTTTATGAGGCCCCCAGGCAGTGACCAGCTTCTTCCCCTCTTTCCCAGTGTCTCCTTTCACTAGGCTGACTATATGTCCTGGTTAGACAATAAATTATGTGGTCACTCTAGGTAAAGGTCTCTGATCAAAACTAGACACTATACGGAAGCACAGAGATGACCCTGGGGAAGTTATTTAGCAACTATTAGTACAATATAAGCTTAGCCTGGGAAAACAAAAAAGTGTGAGAAAGAAACTTAAGGTCTCCCACCTTGAACCTCTTTGATATAAGAGGGAGGCTGAGGAATTCTGGGAGTTGAAGTCCACCCATCTTAAAGCTGCCAAGGTTGAAAAACACTGTCTATATCAATAAAGTAGAGTTCCACTATCTCTTGTGGTGTCTGTTTCCTGACCTGGCCTATCTCAAAGGGCTGACAGACCCTGTGGTCATAGGTTCAAACCAAACAACATCTTAAAGAATTTTCCAAGCATAAATGAAATGACTTATCTTACTAGAAATTTCCCAAGAACATTACCTTGATGCATATGATGTTATGTTCAGTGCACAATAATACACCACCTTGTGCATATTTGCATATTACAACTCTACCCTAATAGCATCATACCTAGATCAGTCTCATGATAGTTATTGATACTTGCTTGTTTGTAATTCTGCATAGAAGGCCACACACACATTCTTACACATACACATAGAGAATATTAATATTTTTCTTCATGTATCCCATACAGGACTAAGGAAATACTGAAATGCTTTAATTTTGTTTTCCAGAGTAATCTGGACTTCATTTTTACAAAAGCCTTATAGAATAAAATATACAGATTGCTACTCACTCATAATACATAAAAACAAGCCCCTCTGTTCACCTCAAATGATCAGGTAACTCCTGAAACTCTTCAACTGTAACAAGCAGAAATATGCCAAAAGAGCTTCATAAAAGTCACGACCCTGAAAAAACATTACTTAATATTCTGTAAACTTCTAGGACCCTTTGATGTAGACACAGTATTTCAGGAAGCACAAGAGGCAGCAAAGTGATGCTTTAACAAACTACCCAAGTAGCGTCTTTTGGAAATAGAGAAATCACAGCCTCAGTTAACACACAACAGGCTAAAATGTAGTGATAGTCATGTCATCCTAGCAAATCTTCAATTACCTTCTAACTCAAGTTACAGGTTGGAGGGCAGGGGAAAGAAACCACTGCTGTTCACACAAGGGCTTCGTTTACTGGAAATAAAGGTTTTGAGCATCTGTATCAACTGTCAGATCAAAGAAAAACGTCTACATTAGCTACCAAACATGCAACCCATTGGCGGAGGGAGAATCATACATTTTAAGCTCTCCAAAACCAGAAAGGACTTTTAGTCCCTTCCTCATTTGCAAGTGTCTGCTTTCCATCAGGGCTAGCAATCTTTTCAGTACAGGTCACACCATCCCTCTCGCTAGGTAATACTGAGTATCATCACTTTTCTTCTTCTCACGGCATTGCAAAAGTCACGCAACAGGCGAAGGAAAAGCACCCTTGCGAAGGCACGCTGCAGACTCTGATGCTGTGCGTTTGTGTGTGGAGAAAATAGCTACAGTTTGCAGTTACAAAGTCAGGGATTTTACTGCAACAGACTTGCCGCTGATTGCCTCAATCAAATTTCCTTCTCCTCCATTATGACCGAAAGAGGAAAATCCATTTAACATTTAATGCAGAGAACAGTGCTCTTATTTCTGATGGAAATCACCAACCCAAATCTTAAATTTCATAACGTAGCTGAAGCCTCTGGTTCCCGGCAGTTATAAATCAAAGAAAAACTTGGCTGTACTTTTACCATCTCACAGTTTGTCAGATATTTTATTTAGGGGATCACTGGATGCATAAGAATATTCGTTATGTCAGGAGTTTTTTCCCTGTGTCTGTTGGAGCCCATGCATTTATAAATGCTTTCTTGGAAGACCTGGATTTCAGAGCAGGCATGCTGAATTTGGGAGCTGTAGGCTTATGTCATGCAGAAAGAACCATTCCAGCAAAGAACAGAGGATACTTGCTACCCACACTACTCATGCATGATGACTAGGAAGAGTGGTCATTTAAAAAAATGTATTTATTTATTTCACAGGTTCAGAACCTTTAATCATAACCTCCGACACTCTACCAATACAAAAGCCAATTAGTTAACAAAAAGTGATAACACTTGATCAGCCTCTGAAGCTCCAGACCTTTTTCCCCAGCACAAGTCTTGATTTAAACTAGACAAGTAGTTTCAAAACACACCAAGCAAAAATGTCTTTCGTAGCTATATAACAGCACAGCGAAAATATTCCCAACTCAGTCCCAATGTTTCCTCCTCCCATTTCTCAGGGCTGTCCTTGGGGCTGTACCATCATGACATGCTTGTCTTACCTTGCAACGTCTAATCTGGCAGATTCTATATTTAAGAAAGAAATCCATACTTTACCTTTCAGCACAGGAACCCTTTGCCGAAAAAGTGCATCCATGGCTGGCACCTGCTGTTCGGGCTGCTGCTGCTGCTGCTGCTGCTTAATCAGGTTCCCTTCACTGCCAGCTCTCAAAATCTTTTCCCCTAAACTAATTTTCCTCATTCTGCCACTAAAATCTTCTTTCCTAGACAAAGGCAGTCTAGATGCTGGGTTAGTCGATAGTGGCCTGGCCAGGCGGGAAGGTTTGGACATCATGAATATTCAGCAATTTGTTACCTGCTGCAAAGAACTATGCTAAGAAACATGCACACACGCACATCCAAAAGCCTCTTTTCTTCCTCTTCCAGCAGACTTGACTGTGAAGAAATTACGCTGTGAACTGCAGTGCTGTCAGTTGAATCTGTTTTTAAACAAAAGGCACTGGATGGCAAGGAAGGAAAAATACTCCCAGACCTGCGGAATATAAATGGGAGTTAGGGTACGACGGAGAACTCTTCCTCGTGGTGGATTCTCAAATCAATAGTAAAGAACAGATGTTGTGGCTGACATGTACCAACTCGACTGCTGGATAGCCAGACCATGCAGACAGACTGCCCCACACACTCTGATCAAATAGTGGACATGTGAACTGTACATTGGAGCAAAAAGGGGATTGCCTTTGCATTCAATCTTCAAACGTCCATTTCAAACATCTGCATTCTCACTTTGGTGTATTTCTTTATCATGTACAACCAGTGGCAGGTTAAGACCTTTGGGGGACCTGCCTAAAGCAACAATGTTTGCATGAGCTAAAAGCAAGGTTGAACAAACTCTGGCTGATTGAACCTACTTCCCTTTTGGCTTTTTCCTTTAAGCAGAACATGGAGAAATTTGGGGAAGGTGACCAATTGAAACATTTACATATTGGGTCCAGATAGCCTACCCGACAGAAACAGGCAACCTGCAAACTCTTTTTGTTTCTTCATTAGTTTTTTCCAATCCCACAGACCTTATTGATTGTACTGTCATGTTTTAGCAGCCCAATTGTTGCAAACGAGCAACATAGTTTCCTGCCATATTAGATAGCTAATGAACAAAACTTGTAGCATAAGCCTAAAAGAGGCTTAACGTAGTTTAACAAGAAACAGGGGTGTTTCCAGGGTATGGTCAAAAAAGTCAAGATGGCAGCCACAATGGTGCAATTGAAGCTCTACCTGTTTTTTATGCGCAACGCTGCAGCCATCTATAATCATTGTATTTATGCTGCAACAAATCAGTCTGGTGAGCAAATGTTAGAGTCATTCCTTTTTTTATTAGTAACTTTCTATCCTGAAATTTTTAAATGGTTCTTTTAAGAATGGCCTACACACCCCAAAATGGTTACAAGATGGCATTGTTCAGAGATCTATACCTTACTCTTAATTTAAATCAGTGTTGTCCAAACTTGGTCACTTTAAGATGAGTGGACTTCAACTCCCAGAATTCCCCAGCCAGCATGGCTGGCTGGGGAATTCTGGGAGTTGAAGTCCACTCATCTTAAAGTGGCCAAGTTTGGACAACACTGATTTAAAGGAATGGAATAACAAATAACAATCTAAGACTCAGAAGTCATCGGATATGGTTATATGTTGGTACAACTGCACCTCTGCAGCAAAAAATAATTAAGAAGTCCAAAAGCACGTTAGAGCTTTAAAAAAAAGATTTAGAGCAAAAGCAAGCAATTTTTGGTGGCCAGAACCCACATTTGGGATTTTGAATGCATGTTGGAGGTGATTTCACAGAACAGCTATCTCAGATGCCCTCACTATGAAAAAGATTAGTTACCACAGGGAAGCCTATGTTTTTACAAATATCCTACTACCAAAAAGGAAGCTTACACATCTGTTCTTCCCACAAGAATGTTCTCTTTTGGTTCATCCTTCCTTTATCTTTTTCCTGCACAGGAAAATCAGCCCTTCCCAAAAATAATGGGGCTTCTACCATTGTTAGTTTCTGAGAATGCCTGTGGGGTCTGAGGCAGGCTTGGAAGTTTTGACCTCTAGGCTTTTTCTTGCACTCTTCATACAACAGGGCCTCATTTGAGGCTTGTGCAGATCCTGTATTATACTAATATTATAAGGAATAGTCATATCAATAATAATGCTTGGGAATCTTTAATTTTTATTTTATTTATTTTATTCATTTATTTAGTAGATTTCTCTCCCGCCCATCTCCCCTACAATAGGGGACTCTGGGCGGGTTACAAAGACATCAAAACTATAAATATATATAAAATACGTATCATATATACAATACATGGGTCATGGCTCTATCAATTACCTTATTTCTCCCTAATCTGAACAAAATTCTTTGTATGATGCATCTGAGTAACCAGCCCTTTATCACAGGCACCTGACTGAAGTCATGATACATCACCCAAATCATGATGCCATCATGCAAATGACACAAATCATGTCATTTGCATCATTTGTAGGATGATGTCATGATGCATGGGTCATCACACACACAAATACCTTGTCCATGCTGAAGTGGAAAACACTTTTGTGCATGTCATACTTAAGAGTTGCTGGCGATCCATACCGAGTCAACATCTTTGTTACGCCAACTGAATATTTGCAAGAGCTGCTGGATTTTAAATTTCCAATAAATCTTTATCAGATAAGGTGATTCTTGGAAACTCAACAGCTTTCAATTATTTTATAAACCTTCACTAAACCGAGTCTTAATATGGATTCTAGCTATTTTTCCCTCATGATCACTATGGCTACTTTTTATGTGAGTTAAAAGAGTTTACTGCAAACACAGTCAGTGGCATATTAAAACAACAGTGGCATATTAAACATGTGCTGCCGTTAAGATACATAACAGCACTAATTATACACAGGCCATGTGATTCAGTTGCTAGAGCTCTGGATTTGGACGTGGAGGCTGAAATGGCTACTATAATTCTTCCTAGGTACCTTTGGAAAAACTACAAGCTTGGTTCACCCAACACTAAGACATATTAAGCTTTTTTTTTTTTTCCATTTGGCTACATACAGTATTTTGTAAATCCAACCATTGTGGATTGTAAACCATATTTTATGGCTTCATGGACTGTGTGAACCCAGATAATTGTAACTTATTCTACAAGTCATAGTAAAGCAAATCGTAGTTTAGTGCAATTCCTGAATCCAGTCACTAACTTTCAAAGTAAAATACCTTACAAAGTTATGTGGCTAAAATAGCAACCTGAGCCCCTGTAAAAAAAAAAAAGGGGGGGGGAAAGACACAAATGTAAAAAAGAAAAAGCAAAGAGGGTTGTCATTCTTATTCCAAAGTCAGTTTGTAGAAAAAGAAGAATAAGTAGCATTTTTATTAGGTTCAATTGCTTCCATTTCAATATTGCTTATTAAATATTTTGTGTTTTCACAGACTCCGTTTGTTGCTATTTTCCCTTCCAAATAAAGGGTCTGCTTGGCACGATATTTAATTCTGTCTGACAGCATAAATAACAGTGATTTCATCCCTGAAATGTTTAGAGCAGCCAAGTCCAGGATTCAACTGAGATTAATATTACTTATTGCATATTTTCTGAAAATCGTGAGTCAGTAATCCTATTCTTCCATCTGGAAATACAACACTTTTTATACATTTCCACAGCTGGGATCTGAAGCAGAGTTAGGCTGAAGTCTAGCAGCACACCTGCCAGGGCTTACAGCCCTGTCCACCACGTCTGTCTCCAGCAGGCTGGGGAAATTGATTTTGGCTGTGTCAGCCCTACTCCTCCCCAAGGGATTTCCCCTTCTTCAAATTGTGTTGTGCCCCTCTTGGTCTCAGCAAGTGCTTCATTGGAGCAGTGGGACAATTGGGATAGGCAAGAACAACATGGCAATATATCAAATGTATACGTATGCATCTTTGCCTCTTTATACAGTGGTACCTCGGTTCACAAATGCTTCTGTTCACGAACAATTTGGTTCATGAACAGCTCCGGTCGCAAAATTTTGCCTCCATTCGCGAACTCCGCATCGGGTTACGAACAGGATCCGCGGCCATTTCCCCTCCCGTGACACATGGTCGCGGCTTCCTGTAGGGAGGGGGACTCTCCCTCCAAGCAGTAACCGCCTCCCCACCCGCCTTCCTGTCCTCCACGCCAGAAGTCGCGTCGAGCAAGGTTAGCTTTCTCTCTCTTCGTACTGTACTTTGTGTCATATTTTTGCGTGTTTTTTTTTTAAAAACATATGGTTCAGAACGGATTAACCGTAATTACATTGAACCTTATAGGGAAATTTGATTCGGGACGTGATCAAAAATCGGTTGGCGACCAAATTCGTAGGGGTCAGAACGGATTAACCGTATTTACATTGAACCTTATGGGAAAATTTGATTCGGTTCACGACCAATTTGGTTTGCGACCAGAGTCGCGGAACGAATTAAGTTTGTGAACTGAGGTACCACTGTACTGGTATCTGAAAGCACTTGTAGGACACACTGGCCTCCAGACACTAAGATCTTAAGTTTACTTGAAAAAATATCCTGATTTTTGGCTGATTTAGTTGAAATGGGAAACTGCCACAGGTGTCCATGGGCAGGGGGAGTCAAGATAGTAACTACAACCTTGCAATCAAAGCCACCATCTTGACCTTTATTACCTCCTCCAACACACACAGATGCCCCCGAAAGCTACAGTTAAATTTCTGATAATTCACTGCTTCACGAAAAGGTCATAAGCATCTGCCCACATGGAGGAAAGGTGGCTCTCAGTTTATCGAAGTAAAAGGTCAGTATAAAAATGGGAAATAAATCAAAAGTAAAAACAGAACAATAACCAACCATACCATAATCTCGTTAATCCCCCAAAGTCCTCCAGAACAACTTAGTTTTAACTATTACATGAAGACTGCCGTCATATGTACCCCCACGTCCTACTTAATTTTTAATCCATTCAGCTTGTCACTTACCTTATTATCTAATGTCTCAGGGTAACATAATTTCAGAAACACAGCATAATAAAACTATGAAATACAATAAAAAAAATAAGAGCAACCATACACACCGTTTACACAGGCAAGATAAAAATACCACAAACAGAAAATATTTTTCTAAACTCCATGGAATCTTTTCTTTTCCACACCCAGCACTTTTGACCAGCCCTCCCAGGAATTTGCCTTCAGATCTCTTACAAGGCGGTTCTTCCCTTTGTGAGTTTATTCGTCTGAGAGGACACAACTAGCCCAGGGTTACTCAAACCACATATTCTTCAAAAATTAGGCTTCAGTATTACCACAGCAAAAATTGATTGCACTAAGATTAGGACAATAGATTCTGGAACTATTACATCACATTATGCAGAAGCAGCATATGGAATTCATTACCATGAGATGTGATGGTCACTTGAACAGATGGCTTTAAAAAGAATTATTTGTATTCAAAGGAGGGATATTAGCAACAGTGTCTAAAATGAAACCTAGCCGTTCAGAAAAGCATTCCTCAGGATAGCAAAAGTGGATTCAACTAGAGAAGATGTTCCTTTCCCATTTCTCAGGTTGCCTAGACTGATTCAGTACAAATGTTGTGGTAGATTAGATAAAACTTTGGTCAAATGCAATTTCTTTGTTTGCTTGTTATTAACAATTTACTGAAAGCAATCTCTATTTCATCTCTTTCTATTTCCACTTTTAACCTCTATTATACATACATCTGATTCAATAATAAATTTTTAAAAAGCAAGATAAAGTAACCATACATGTGTGAAAATAAAGCGACCATATGTTACGGACATTAATCATTATGTACATATGATTAATGTACATAATCATATGTACATTACAAATTGGAATTAGGGGATATAGAGACATACCGTATGGGCGGAGAACGGCCAGGCAAGGGGGGTCAAGAATGTACTTTCATCCCCCGAACAGCGAGGGAGAGATAAGAGGATGAGACTGGCACCTCCCTGAGGAATGCTAGAGATGTTTATGGATTGACCCTGGGAACTACTCTGAGTCTGGGAAGATTGATGTCAGGTTTAGCCCAGGAAACTCCAGGAGACCATACAGATTCAATCCAGCAGGGTTTATTTGGCGTCACCCTTTACAAAGAATCTTCCCAGACTGAGAGTAGTTCCCAGGGTCAATCCATAAACATCTCTAGCTTTTCCTCAGGGAGGTGCCAGTCTCATCCTCTTATCTCTCCCTCGCTGTTCGGGGGATGAAAGTACATTCTTGACCCCCCTTGCCTGGCCGTTCTCAGCCCATACTCTCACACATACCTTGTAAACTGTCACAAGATCACAGTGATCAGTAGCATTATATCTATTAAGGTAGGACTAGGAGCAGGGAGACCTAGCTTCTGGTCCTCCCTAACACACATAAGCCAGCTGGATGACTACTTTGAGTCAGTCACTCTCTCTCGCTGGGAGAAAAGAGAAGAAGAGAATGACCAATCAGTTACAGTGGCAATGAACACACTGTTGGTAGATCTGAAAGATCAGGTTAGGGACAGATTGTCAGGAAGAAAATCTATCTATGTGGTCGCTACGAATTGAAAACCACTTAATGGTACATAGTCAATCAGTCAATCAGTCAATCAGCATCCCACACTAGTGTGGCAGATTACAGTCCATAACCTTCAATGAAGGGGCCTTCAACCTGCAGTAGATTGATTCAGGCTGCTGCTGATATATATATAGAGATAAAAACACCACACACACAGAGGGATATACATAAAAAAGCAAAGGAAGGCCTTCAAGCTAGGTCCAACTCTTGGCAACCACATCCAAAAATTTTTCTTGACAGCCCTAAAGAAATAGTTTGCCATTGTCTTCTTCTAAGTTTTTATTTATTTATTTATTTATTTATTTATTTATTTATTTATTCATTCATTCATTCATTCATTCATTCATTCATTCATTTCTCATTCTAGCAATTTCTCATTCTGGGATTCCCCTTGCCTGATACTAACCAAACCAGCTTAGCTTTGTCACTTCTAGAGGCAGCCACTGCTGCATAGGTACCAAAGCACCCATCATGCAAAGCATTCCAAAGTTATGATAAAGATTGATACAATTAACTGACACGTCTTTTGGGTGTGGCCAAAGTAGCAGATTTTCATGTACAGCTCCAAGAATCCATCGTAAATCCTTTCCTGTTTTTCCAAATGTCCTTGCTTCAGATATCACACCTACTTCGAGGCTGCTTGAATATGCATTTCATGAATGCTTCTCCTCCTTGTCCTCTGGTTGATTTGCCAAGTTTTTCTCTGGCTTACAGTTATACTCCATAATCACAGTGTCAAGTCCTCCTACTGCAATAGCACTGCAGTGTTAAATTAAACCATGTTCCAAACAATGACTTTTATTACTATTTCAACTCCCAAACACTAATGGAAACACTCTGTGTTGGCCTAACTCTTCACCTCTGCAGCTTTGTTTGCTGGTGTTGGCAGACAAATGCCAGTGCTTCTTTCATCCTGTGGTGTAGTCAACTGAGTTTTGAACATAAATTAGAAAAATCAGGAATGAAATCACTATCTCTAAACCGAGTCCCTTATGCAGGGATGCATTAAGCAGCACTAACCATAAGCTTCTTACAGGAAGCACACAATGGAAATGTAATAAAAAAATTACATTTCCATTAGGAGGGGTGTGTTTGTGATTCATATTTCTCCTGTAACATTCTTTTAATGAAATAGATTGTTGCTCCCTCTTCTCACTCCACATTTCTCCACTCCAATCCTTATACCCTACCTTTTTTTAGCTTGCTGTCAAGTTCAGTGCAAGATTTACACTGGATCCCCTTTTGCTTACCAGTTACCAGTTGGGGGTATTTTTCTGAAACATGTTGCTCAGCTGGCATAGGGCAAAGAGTAAACTACTATCTCCACTGTGCTGAATAAATTAGCATCAGTCAGCATCACAACTGTGGGAGAGGTAGGAGATGCTAGAAAGATCACAACGGTCCAGCTGAGGGGACAGCACCTAGCCAATCTGAGCTTATCTTGAAAAAGTTGAGCAGGGTCAGTACTTGGATGGAAGACCAGCAGGAATTCCAAGACTGTAGGTTAGACTGAGAAGTTGGGGAAAAAATCATGGAAGGAAGCAATGACAAATCACTTCTTACTCTTGCCATGAAAATAAGCCATGCTCTTTCTTTCTTTAAGTCCAATGTTATTGTGATGGAATGGAATTATGAAGGCCACACTCAGGGAGGGAAACATCCTCTTTCGTCTCCAGAAGGGCGAGGAAGAGGATGTTTCCCTCCCTGAGTGTGGCCTTCATAATTCCATTCCATCACAGTTATATTGTGCATGATAATTAAGGTTAAAAAGCAAATTAATACTATTTGTGCATGTTGGAACTTCCCTTTCTTTTTATCATTTAAAGAAGCTTTATTTTAAAAACACACACATGAAACCATCTTGTGCCTACTAATCCTGTCCCCTCCCCCTAAGAACACTTGAAAGATTTCTTGAAGCCACCAACCCCTAGCTGGCTCCGGTTGTGCTTGGCTGTTCTTCACATCTCCATTTAATTTCATCCCTCTCAACAGCACCCTCCCTGGCCCTTAAAGGAAATGCAGTTTCAGGGAAGCATCCTCTCTCCCTTCAGCCCATCAAGGTCATATCAGGACCTTAAAATGCCACAAGTTTGAAATGTACCGAAGTCACAAATGCCGCAAACAGCAGTCCCAAAAGCAGGCACTGAGAAATATATATTAACGCACAGGCACACTACAGAAACACAACTTTCAAATAATGACAGGTTGGTGAGTGCTGATCCCCAAGAACAAAGACTAACTAGGCTGTATACTCATATAGAGACTGGGATGAAAACACTAGAAATTATATCTTTATTGTAATTCAAGAATGGTAGCTGTAACAGACAGTTGACGCCTCTGAGCAAGCAAGAAAGTTAGTTCAAGATTTATTCTCAATCAGATTTCAAAACTTTCACAATTACTTGCAACGCCAACCTCTATTAACGGGAGTCTTTGTTTTATCTTAGCCATGAAAGCACCAACTGAAAACAAATGCTTGTTTATATATGCTCTGTAGTCTAGCTCTTCCATTTAGATAAATCTCCCAAATTACGTTGGAAATTTTCAGCTGCTAAACTGAACCCCAGAAGTGTATCATGTGAACTGAAAGTGAAATAGGTGGACCCTTGCTAAGATCAGTGCTTGCATAGATCTGTCTCAGGATTTTAGGTAAGCCCCACATCAGACAGGCAAGATGATAGATGACATGACCTGGCACAGGAGAAGCCATGTCTGCCTCTGGGCTATCTTGATCCGACTACATTTTAAGAACACTAAGGGAAAATCTTGTAGTTACCAGCCTTCCTGGTGGCAGGAAATGATGTTGGCTAACCATCCAGCCTCATTATTCTGCTATTCAGAAATGATTCTAACATTCTTCCTTCCAAAATATACAGCTAGGATTTTCTTTCTTTCTGGCACCCAAGAAATACCTTGAATATTTCATTCTCTTCTAACTTAAAACAGTTTGAATCATTTCCAGATCAGTGGCATACCAGGTATATTTGACACCTGGAGCAAATAATTTATTAACATCCCCCTCCTCCATCACTGAGAGCCAGTTTAGTGTAATGGTTAAAGCACCAGGCTAGAGGCCAGGAGAAGGTGAGTTCTAGTCCCACCTTAGGCATGAAGCCAGCTGGGTGACCCTGAGCCAGTCACTCTCTCTCAGCCCTAGAAAGAAGATAATGGCAAGCCACTTCTGAGAAATGCTGCCAAGAAACCTGCAGGGCGCAGTCACCAGGAGTCAAAACTGACTTGAAGGCACCCATTTTCCTCTGCTGCTGCTGTACTGTGCTAACCACCAAACAGCTGACTGGCACCCAGGCAGCAGCAACAGAACTCCACACCTGCTGCTAGCCTCCTCCTCGTCTTCAGCAGTGCCCCACTTATTGCCTACGCCTGGGATGGATCACTCCCTTGGTACACCATTGTTCCACAGTATCAAATGAGAAAAAAGTGTGGCAGGTCTTCATTGCCTCTTTAATACGTCACAATGGCAGAAGGTCAGCCAACAATCAGTTTGGGCCATGAATACAGACCCACCTATGTGAGCATATGTGTGTATCTTTCTATCCTATTTTTCAGCATTTAGAAGCCTTCCACATGTACGTTAAATGCAAGTTAGATCAAAAGAGGGACTTAAACAACCATCAGATCTTTAGTGAACCTAAAACTTCAGTAGGGGTCACATTAGGTCAATAATATTGAAGATAATAACCTAATATTTAGGGAATAATTGCAGAAGACAGCTCTTTCACCTCCCTTCCCAGCTACAGGGTTATGAATGATTCTGGGTTGAAAAAAACCCCCAATAATTATGTCACACCATTCTGCTTCAGTAACTTTTCCTTTATGGGAAAAAAGTCGAGGGCCTCTACAGAAAAAGGACCAGCTTAGGGAGGTAGCTATCCACAGCCACTCTGACTTGTTATGATTGAGTCGGAGTCAGTTCCTCCCCACTTAGTTGTAGCTTCCCTATCTGTCATACAGCTCCTCCCTAACTTTTAGGTCTTCCAATGGTGGGTGGAGAGAGAGAGGGAGAGAGGGAGAGAGAGAGAGTTCTTCTCCATGCCAATCTGTCCCTAACCTGGTCTTTCAGGTCTTTCAATGCTGCATTCAACTTAGAAGGCAATTGCAAAACTATATAAATCCTGATCAGGCCTAAGCAAGCAAAGTGGAACACTTTCAAAACTCACACTAGGCATTGCCCCCCACTTTGCCCTCCCTAACATGTGGATATTTGTGGTACTGCAAAACCTGAGAAATCCTCTGATATACAGATTAAAATTTACATATTTAAACTAAATTAAAAATCTATTTTTTGCCAATCTGAACTCCAAGGAAACCATTCGTTTTGTTCAAGGGGAGGGATCACACAAATCCATTTATCATTTGATCATTTATCAGACTTGTAAGATTTGAGAATCTCTGGATTACAGAATAGTTCAGTTCTGCTCCAGCTTCTATAATGAAATAACATACTGTACTAAGCCCCTGCCATAACTTTACAAAAATATCTTGTATTGGAAGATTACTTCTGAAGATTTTCCAGAGCTTGTTTTTGTACAGCAGCAGCATGTTACTCTCTTCCAGCTATCTCATAGGTAGAGTTACTGGGAACAGAGAAATACAATGTTAGGATGTTTCCTCCAATGTGCTCAGCTTGAGATTCCAAGCTCTTGTTTTGGTTCTTGGTTCTGTCCCTGTCCTTGGCTTTAAAGAACTGGATTGCCCAGAATGATAACGCATGGAACAGCAGTAAGTGAATAAACCTTGCCTTCCTTGGGCTTGATGATGATCTTGATTAAATGATTCATCGAATAAAGCAATTCAGAATTCTCACTCAAGGCAGAAATGACCAGGCTCAAATTGTCCTACTTTGGATACATTATGCAAAGACCTAGCTCCCTGGAGAAGGCTATAATGCTGGGAAAGGTGAAAGGAAAGAGAAAACGAGGACAACCGGCAGCAAGGTAGATAGACTCAGTTAGAAGACCTGAAAGACCAGGTTAGGAACAGATGGTTATGGAGGAGATCTATCTAAGTGGTCATTAAGAGTCGACAATGACTTGATGGCACATAATCAATCAATCAATCAATCAATCAATCCTTGAGCTTACTTGTTCTCCTTTTCCCATAGCTATCTGAAAGCGTTTGGAAGCTCATTTGTCCAGACAAATTGTACTTTAGGTCAACAACAACTGTGATTCATCTAAACTGTGATTCATCTCAAGTAGAAACAGAAGCTTCTGATGATTCTCACGCCCACTGTGGAGGGAAGGAAAAAGGGGGTGCGAAACAAAGCCCAGGTTTACCATATTTTGCAGTTGAGACTCACCTCTTGAAAGCTATAACTATCAAAACTCCATTTGTGAAAATCAGTGAAGAAGTGCTATTCTGGCTGAAATCAACAGACGCAGCATGCTCTTAGCAACTTTCAGGGTATTATTTTTTTAAAATGGTCATATTTTCATAGAACAGATTAGGCTGCCAGATGGCATATCATTGTTAATGTACACGCATATATAGAGAAGAAATAGGAATGAATTTCAAATGCAAATCACAAACGTATAAAAAAAAGAGGGGGGAGGTTAACTTTTCCAGGAAGATACATTTCTTTTAACTGAAACATGGGGAATAGCAACAGAATATCTCTGCAACTGTTAAAGTTTTCCTAGGATTATGCATATGGGGCAAAATGGGTTCAAAATTAAACACAATAATGTTCAGGATATTGTCCTACCCACATACATTCAGCTTGTGGAGAAACACCCATTAAACCATCTAACCAAAATGATGACAATCATATTAATGGCAGACAAACTCTCTACTTTAATAAAACTGATCAGGTACAATTTAATTTTAGTATGTATGCTCCCATTTGAGTTGCATTAATCTTAATTAGTTATAACCTGGCTATAAGAGAGGGGGGAACAGAGTTATAGGTCTAAACTCTACACATGGAGAGGAGGGGATGGGCAGATGGATGTCAGGTTTAGCCCAAGGAACTCCAAGAGACAATGCAAAATCAGTTCAGCTATGTTTATTAGCTACAACCTCTAGCAAGAATCTGCCCAGACTGAAACCCCAACTCCTAAGCCAGCCAGCCAGCCACAACACCGTGAATTCCTCAGGGAGGTGCCAGCCTCATCCTCTTGTAGTTCCCACACTCTTTCAGTGAACTAAGAAAATGCTTATCTCCCTGAGCCTGGCCTTCATAATTCCATTCCATCACATCGGATTGAATACTTTCATCCCAAGCAGTGAAAGGAATCAGTCAAAATATAATCCCAGGCATTGTTTAAGTTTCTCTCTTTACACTGTCATATGCAACTCTCCAACATCCTTTTGGTGAGGCATCTCTGGAATGAATGGTGCCAACATGGGAGTGGAAGTGAGATGACAGACAGACAGACAGACAGGAAATAGTGGTCTTCTGACATTCAGACCCACAATCACCACCCAAAAAACTATGAAAATTTCACTGAAATAGGAAGCAGGGAGAAGGCTTCAAATGAGCTTTCTGCCCCAGGGTCTCTGAGAATCCTAAAAAGACTCTAGACTAAAGCAAACAGCAGCCTACTCTAATTTGGTCCTCACCATCTGCATCAGGATGCCAGCTCAAGAATACTTAATCCAAGGAGCTGAATCAATCGACTTGTTCTTTTCCAATGGGAACATGACATGCTGTTAGCCAAATGGCCTGTGAAACTAACATGCAGAGGAAACTGTCTTATTACAAATGGTCTGGGGTTGTCAACACTGGCTGTTAGCAGATCTCCAGAGCTTTAAGTTGAAGGTTTATCATTCCTTCTGAGACACGCAAGGGACTGAATCTGTCATCTTCTGCATGCAAGGCATGGGAATCATCAAAAAGATATGCTTCTCCCCAAAGAGACTCCTAATTTCAAAGGTAATTTCTGATATAGCCAAGAGGTAGGTAGCTATTTACAAAGGGGGGAAACAGAATTATATCTGGACAAGCAGAAGGCAGTTTCCTGCTACTCAAGTAGCTCTTTGAATCCTGAACACAGTATCTTGTTATAAAGTGTTTTGAAAACATAATTAAATCTGGAAAATTAAATATGAAAAAAGAAGCTGAATTTGTATCAAGCAAACTAGCTTCTGTTTGCAAAATAAATTAAGCAAGCGCACTTATGCTAGTTCACTATATGTCTTATTCTGAACCCAGAATTTCTGGGCAAAGTAACATATCATAGTGACAGAAGACATCTGCTTACCTCCAATTACAGAAGAAAAATAATGCAGCAAACAAAACAAACCAGTGTGCCTTTGCCAGGATACTGTATAATGATTCCAAGTCACATAAATAATCAATACATATTTTTAAAAACAGGCAGACTCCATATGTTTTTTTTTAATGTTTGCTCAACTCAAAGCCTACATGTTGGATGGTACAGATATGATAAAAATCCAATCCTATAAATTATATGGTAACAACTACAGTATAAACTTCAAGAAATAAAATATCCCCAAATGCTGCCATCTAGTGCTTGGAAAAAGACAACACCAGTGACACAGTGGGACACATCTCATGAAGCCGCTCTTCAGGACAAAAGCTAGATGACTTTCAGTATTTGCAGCTGATCTTGTTAGACTCAGATGAGGATCTTGGAGCCACAAGGGGATTAAAGTAGGAAATTGGCACTCCTTTTTTATCCGTGTCACTGAATTAAAGGGGGGGGGATTGTGCCATTGAAAATGGACAGCTGTGCTGCTGAATTTGGAAGTGCAAGTGATGCCTTAGGGCCCCAGAAGTCCTAGCAGACTACAGGGCATAGGGTGCCTACCTGTGGCTTAAAGCAAGGATAGGCAATCGTTTTCTGTGGGCCCTCTGGGGGAAGATTGCCTAGGCTGAGCAGGCTCCAGCCAAAAGGGAGTTCTGTAGCAATGACAAGGCAAGATGGGATGAAATTAAGCAACAAGCTGGGTCTGGCCCATAGGCTGTACCTTCCTTACCCCAGGCATAAAATATGAAAGGTTCAAATTAGTGCTGTGCTGAAATTTTCTTTTCATTGCATTCTAATTTAATCCGACTGAAAAGGTTTCTTTTCTTCCCCCCCACCCCAAAGAAGAATATTATTTTGGCAAGATATTCGCGGAGGGGGCGCAAGGGTCTTACTGTTATGTTACTTACAAAGTAGTTGAAGGAGTGTGATTTTACAGTACAGTCATTTTAATAATGTTCTACAGCAGTGTTTCTCAACCTTGGCAACTTTAAGATGGGTGGACTTCAACTCCCAGAATTCCCCAGCCAGCTCTTCTGGGAGTTGAAGTCCACCCATCTTAAAGTTGCCAAGGTTGTGAAACACTGATCTACAGCCATCCTGGATTCCTGCACTTCAATTAAATTCCAAAGGGCACTCTGAGGGGGGGGAAAGATGGAAGCAGCATTGCAGCATCATGATGCAAGCTTAGTCCCTTTGGCCTGTGTGTTGTAACATCAGGTGCATGTACAAAAAGGGGTGGAGCTTGTGCTGCAATGGCACAATACTGCTTTTTGAAGAAAGCATCAGATCCTGTGGATGCCTCTGAGGGCAGCCATGAAAGCTGCACAGGAATGAAGGGAAGGGAAGAGAAAAACCACGACACCTTCCATGGTTCAAACACGATACCAAGTTCAGGAAAGGTACCAAAATCTTCACAAACATTCAAAGGAGACACTGAGAATGAGATATAAAAAGAAAAATCTCTTTCATAGCACTACAACATTTTAAGGAAATTGGATGACAGATTTTTGCAACAGCAAACCCGATACTTGGGTTCACAAAGATATGAAATGGTTGGTTTGGTTTGGGCTTAGAGACATATCTAAACCTAGTTGTTTGTAGTTTCCTATCTTATTCCTGGTCTGTTTAGTGCCCCTCTATCCCTCTAAGAAATCCAGACAAGACAAGAGAAGTTACAAAGGAACAAATCAGAAATTGGCCAAATAAGCCATCATTACTTTGCTTATCTGTAAGACTAATTCTAATTTGTTCAACAAATCATTGTTAAAACAAGCCAAGGCTTAACATTAAGTATTATCATTATGGCCACCTAGCATAATATGCATTTTTGTTGCAAAGAATTTATTACAAAAAATTAGGGACATGATTCTGTTTCACTGAAATAGGAAGGAGTTCTCCGATGTACAGTTGTATTCTCAGAATAATCCTCTGACTTAGGCAGGAGTGAGATGGGGCAGGGGGCAGCTTTCCATCTCACAAAGAGGCCCATCCTAGACACAAGAGTCAACTGAGGTGGACAGATCTGTCTATCACTATAAACAACATGATGAATTCCATGAGATATCACGATCCCAAAGTCAGTTAAGTTTTTCTATTCCACTGGAATTACTGATATCCTTGCCATGTGTCACTACTTCGAATTCTGGACTTTGCATCAGTTGAAAAGGGCCCAACTATTATTGCTGAATTATTATTTATTTAAGTGATCTTGTTTTCTCCTCTTTGTCTCTGAAGCAGAGATCAGATTGGCTCAAGCAACTAAGAAACACCTGCACTTTTGCACATGTAAATTAGCAGCCACTTTGTCCTCAGTTGCATTTGAATCTGATAGGGCTAGCAAAAGAAATTAGATAAAGATGGTTTCTTTTCAGACATTATGTAAGAGAAAAGAAATGTTATTTTGCAGAGACAGACTTCTGGTGTGGCTGGGGCTTCCCATAGATCTAATCCCATCCTATTTATAATGACAATTTTTTAATCTAAGAAAACTGGCAAGAGTTCTAATACATAACCAGTGCAGTTTGCAGTCATATGAAAGAATGAGCAGATGCATACAAAACTAATTACAAGTTGACAAAATTCTGCAATAGGCAGCAGGAGTATAGTGATGTATTTAAAAAAGAGAGATAATTCGAAGGAAACTTTCTAGACAGCTTTAGGTAAAGGCTCACAAGATTAATCCAGAAAGCCGCCTTCCCCAACCTGAGGCTCTCCAGATGGTTCAGAACTGCAATTCCCAGAATTTCTGTTGGTCATCCTGGCTGGCAATTCTGAAAGCTGCAATCCCAACACATCTGGAAGACATCACATTGGAGGTACATGACCAAGTAGATGGTTACCATCATTCTGCAAAACTGGAATCATTATAGCGGTTTAAATGAAAATGACAGATCCACATGAATGTTGCAAAATGATAGCTGCCTCCATATTTGTCCATGAAGAATGCATGAAAAATAAAGGGCTCATATGATGTGAAGGCACTTAAAAGATAAGCAGGCATGGCAAAGTATCAGAAGCAGAAAAGCAGGCATGAATACATACTGCAGAGGGGCAAGCTATAGCTGTTTTTACTAATAGCATCCTCAGCATATCACTCTTTGTGTCTTCACATACATGACACTAAAAGTTATATAAACCAGAAAAGCACCTTGCTTATTCTACAGAGCTTTCAATCTAGAAGAGACAATAAGAAGATAATAAAAGGAGGGAAAGACAAGGTTAGACAATATTATAATAGGAAGGCAGACTGGTAATATCTAAATGTTTTTGTCTTCTAGACCCAACCAGCCAGGGGACTGTGGGAAGTATAGTCCAAAACATTTGGAGTGTCCCAAATGGCTTCCCTTGGGTTATTATTTGGTTGATATGGAGGCATAATGCTGGACCCAGAGAACATCCAATATAGCTGAGCAGTTCAAGAGAGACCATGAGTTAAACAATGCAGTTAATGAATTTTCTTTTACAAGATGTAGTGATGGTCTCCAATTTGAACACCTTTAATAACATAATATGTGAAGTTAGCTCCATTCCTCTTAACATTCCACAGGGCCCTCAAAACCTGGCTATGCCTTCTTGTGATGGCTCCCTTACTGTGGCTAACATCATCCTCTCTTGTTTTTGCGTTTTTTTATAGTTTTTAATAATGAATGTTTTTAATATAATTATTGTTTTTTTTAATTAAGTGTTGTATGCCTCCCAGAGTCACTTTTCTGTGAGATGGGCAGCTATAAAAATTTGATTGATAGATTATAATATAATATAATATAATATAATATAATATAATATAATATATATTATATTATATTATATTATATTATATTATATTATATTATATTATAATAGAAGCGAGTTGTCAAGAAGTCATGATAGGTCTATAGTGCCTCCAATATTGGAGACATTAAGCTTCTCAGTATCAGGGTAAGACAAGGAGGAAGGAGACAATACACTTGTGGCCAGTATCATGAGTTTCTGCCATTTCCTTTGTGACTGAAATATTCTGGGAGTTGTTCTTCCAATCTACCAACAAGCCACCAGATCAGATAGACAAGGTAACAAGTGTCCCATAGCAAGGAAAAACGTAATTGCCCAACACGGTAAACAAAACCATATTCAGGTTCTGAAATTTTTTCTTAACCCAATTCAATTTTTTTTGTGCAGATTCATCATACAAACTTCCACATTCACCTTGCTTAGCTGAGTGATCTGTTGGTTATGATGAATCTACAGTGGCTAATGGACACTTTGCTGGCAGTGAATTTTGAGAGTTACTGTCCCAATGCATGTGGAAGATGCCAAGTTGGGGAAGGTGACTCTAATTCTATGGTTCTGTGATTCTGGACTGCAAACTATTCCTTAGATATACTAACTTCATAGCTAGTGATGAAAAACAGAGCAGTCCTTTTTTTCTCCTTTAAAGTGGCTTTTCAGTTTGCTGAACATGATAATATGTGATATATAATAAAATAGCTGAGTCAGCACAAATAGGATTATAAATGTAGAAGTCATGTTCACTTAGATAGGATAAATGCATCAGGGTTACAGCTATGAAAACTATAGACAGCTATATGACCTTCAGGTGCACCAGTGAGCCCCTGTCAACGTTTTAAGGCAAGCTGGCAATATTTTAAGAGAATTCCCCCTTAGCTGAGCTGATACTATATGAAGCACCTGATTTGAGGCATTACAAAATGTCAGCAAATGGATAATTCATTATAATGACAATTGTAATTATTATTGTATTATTACTTCCAGAGAAGGAAAACAGTGGGAAGTTCTGCCACAGATACTCAAATGGTGAGTTTTGGATACAATACATGTTAACTGGAAATGCACCATCTCAGACCAAAAAAATAAATAAATCTTCAGTCAATTTTTTCATTGCATGGATTATAATTTGCATTATGGATTTCAAAGACTGGGCTACAAGAAATTTAATCAGATATGAGATATCTGTAACTCTCCAAATATTGGTATGCCATAATTCCCATAATTTCTCCTTATTAGTCATGCTGACTGGGATTTCATGAGTTGCAACATCTGGAGGGCCATAGCTCCCCACCCCTGCTTTAAATAAATATTTGGTTTGGCTTTGGCCATTTGCTTCTGTGTAGAATTCAATTCATACATTAGCAATATAATATCATAAGCAACCATACTGTGATGGAATGGAATTATGAAGGCCAGACTCAGGGAGGGAAACATCCTCTTTCATCTCCTGAGGGGCGAGGAAGAGATAAGAGGATGAGGCTGGCACCTCCCTGAGGAATTCAATCTGTTTGGACTGGCTGACTTTGGGAACTGAGTTTCAGTCTGGGAAGATTCTTGCTAGAGGTTGTAGCTAATAAACATTGCTGAACTGAATCTGCATGGTTTCCTGGAGTTCCTTGGGCTAGGCCTGACACATACCTAGATGTCATGAGTGTTCATACTTCAGTCATAAAGTCAAAATCTCCTGAAAATGTGTGTTCTGCCTCTTGGCAATGTGACTTCTTACTGACTGCTGGGGTGTGGATGCTTGGACACACAAGTTGAGCTAATCTGTATCATATATGTTACAAGTCCAGAACGTGAAAGTAGTTTCCATTATGGGAGTCCTGTCACAGCAAATGGAAGAATTAACTGAAGAGTTGATTAGAAGCATAAGCAGCAATTATTTATTAATTAGCACGAAAAACAAAACCCCTATTCTTTCCACTCAATCACTATTAGGATTAAGAGATAAGCCAATGTTCTTTGGATTTATCCATTTATCCCTTCTTATTTATAATTCATCATTTTGTGCAGCAGGGTTAATTTTCAGTTGCTTAATTATAATTGGCTCACAGAATGAAGTTAATTACACTGCTTGTTGGTGTGTCCAGCAGCAACAGCGAGGGTGGCTGTAAAACAGACAGGTTAGCAGTCACAGCATCGCTACCGAAGCCCTACCTTTTGTACAGTACATCCATGGCTGATGCATGTACAGGTAGTCCTCATTTAGCAACCACAGTTGGGACCAATAACTCAGTCATTAAGCAAAGTGGTGACTAAGTGAAACCGCAACTGTGCTTACGATCTTACTTCATTGTAAGCTGAAGTAAGAAGCTCATAAATGTGAGGATTGTTCGTAAAGTTACTTTTTCATCACCATCGTAACTGCAAACAATCGTTAAATGAGACAGTTGCTAAACGAGGACTACCTGTACAAAAAGGATGGCAACTCTCAACATTGACTATGCTGGCTAGAAATCCTGGGAGTTCCTATTCTAACAGACTTAGTAGATGCCTGCTGTCCTAAACATTCCCTTTCTCTCAAATCCTCCCAGACAACCATGATTCTACTGCTTATTGACAATGCTAGTTCTAGTAATGCTAGATCCAACTGAATTTGCCCTGAGGACATTCCATAGCTTGACAAGGATAGAAAAGATCTTCTCCCATCCTATACAGGTGCTTTAAGATTTCTTAACACTTGCTAATGATTCTACGTGCCTGAGAAATATCATTTGTTCCAATGAAGCCATGTTCTAAAACAATGCCTGCCATTTCTTTAGATTCCCACAAGTATCATGTGTACCAGACACACTGCTGAGTGTATTCATCTCCCACATCAGATTATATATTGCATTTCTCTCTATAATTGCGTGGGGGTTGGCATTTGGAGGCAGCATTGTGGGAGGAAAAAGCAAAAGATTGGAAGCAAGTATGAAATAAATATATCATCTTTTGAAATCAACCTGCTCCACCTTTAATACATGGAGCCAGACCCAAGAGTCAATTACTAAACGAACTGCATGCATAGTTGTTTTGCTTTTAATATGTGGAATAGAAGCTTTGCCCCTAGCTGTTGCTTTCTATTGATAGGAAACTAATAAAGTGCACTGACCAGGGTTTCAGGGAGAAGAACCTTCCAACAAATATATTGCTTGCCTAAGGCATCAAATTTTAAAGTGAAAGTACTTAAGTCCCTGATGATGAGGGTTATCAAATCTGTATCAGATAAAATCATTTCACTCAATAAGCTGGCACTGTAGTTCAACTTCAATGAAAAGTCTCATTCTGAGTTTTTGTTTCCCCTCATTTCCAATTTACTGGTTTAAGAACTTATGTGTTCTATAATTTTAGCCTGTAGCAATTCTATCATTTCCACTAATTTCCAAGCGGCTTGCCAGCCCATGCAACAACATGTGAACGATTACATCTGTTGTAGAGCTGAATTCTCCCTTACAGAAATGTATATTAAGAAAGAGCAAAAGGTGAAAACCTTAGATCATGGCTGACAATCCAGAACTTAGCGGCACCGGGGAATCAACAAGATGCCAATACTTCTCATTTAAGGAGAAACATCAGAACTAAGAATTTCAACAGACTCCATTCCAATGGATTTTTCCCCTAGCCATATTATGTGAAACTAGGTTGTAGGTTATTTAAGATTGACCCTGTGCAGTAATTTTTAGGTTTATGGTCAATCTTGCTTCTTAATTTACTGTGTTGGAGGCAGGGGGTGGGAGAAGGAATAGTAGAAGATACCACACAACATTCTCTCATTTCATTCATCCTCAAAAAATACTATTTTTGTTTTAATAGCCAAGGAATCAAGATTAAGACATACAGACTTGTCAACATATTTCCTAATATACCCATGGCAGAACTGAAATTTGGACTCACATTTTTAATTTTCTTGACAAGAGTTGATATACCCAATGTTGTTTTACACACTTGAAAAGCAGGATAATTGACATGAGATGTCTGTCCAAGGGGGGAAAAGCTTGCATATATTCAATTACATGAGAGTAAAAACTCAACCTGCCTGTGTGATGCCATCATTATTTCAATAATTTTTAGACCTAATATGAATAGGAAGCACAAATCAGAGTTTAGAGAATTAGACCTTTCCTTACTCAGATGTCAGAAAGAGAATCAGAGCACAAAGAACTCAAGACTTGGATCCCACAGCCAAACCGTGATAGAGACATTCTTTCCAAACTTGCCTTTAATCTCCTGGTGAAAAGGAGATGAGTAAATTATGGACATTCTCCCTAATGTTAGTGAAATCATGTCCTTCCATCTTAGTATCTCAGAGGCTGTAACAAAAAGGGAGCCAGATCAACTCTCTCTCTCCTGTAATTAAAGCAATGCCATATTAAAGGACAAGTATACTGAAATGAGTGTTTCTATAGATACATTGGTGCTATTAGTATTCAAATATTCATTCCATAACATTGATTCATTCATTCATTCATTCATTCATTCATTCATTCATTCTTTTCTTTTTCTTTCAAGTTATCCTTGCCTCAACCACAACTGACTCTCAGCAGTTTAATGTGCTAAACTGTTAGATATTCTGATATGCCCAGTTCTCTGCCTGTCATGTTCCAGAGAAACCCCATCACATTACAATGTACTTAATAGATTAGTAGCTATGCATAAATAGATGTTTCCTACAGTGCACACAAAAGAGAATTCTCAAAATGCCTCTGTATTAACCTGAGTTCTTAAGTAATCAAGCCCAAGAGCATAGATACCAATCTTCCTCAAATCATACACCTTCCAAATATATTGGATTACAATTCTTAATATTTCTGCACAGTATAACCCTTGCTAGTTGGGGATTATGAAGACTGTAGCTCTCTCTTCCCAAAGAATGCCAGGATGGAGAAGGTTAAGGTATACCCATGAGGATGGGAGTGGATAAATGATGGAACATGTATGACATTCTCATGCAAATCCCGGGACTTAATGTATTGCATCAGACATCAGGACACAAGTACACAATGGCAGCATTTTCATGATAATGTCACTGCCCATGAATCATCATTTGCCATTACTGTGGTTTGCCGCAGAGACCACTGGGGTGTACTCTTATGGTTATTAATCCATGGGAACCCTATAAAAATGTAAGTGGGTCACATCCAGAGAAATATTTTATGTAAATGAAGAGAGAAAAACACAGGTTTGTCACAGACCATGGATATAGACGTTTCTACATCAAAATCTTTGCACACTCTTAATTATAAATCATTATTTTCTGGACACACACGTGTTTGACTTTTTTTTTTACATTTTTGTAAATGTGAAATGTTTAGTCTCTACTAGATGTCTTAATTTTTTTTAAGCAGCTAATATAAGGATGGGGTGGGGAACACATCATAGTGATTGATTAGGATATTAACCTTTCAAGCTATTCCGGAAGACACTGCAGATGGCCTCTTCTATATTTGGGATGTCTGTGAGAAATTGAATTAGAAACATTGGCTTATTTGTCAGATCAGTTATTTTTAAAAAAGCCCTGAATCAAATACATCCATCTTGTTTTCAGTATGGAAGTCTCTTAAGCTGATGCTTGCAGCATTGATTGCTTCCCAGTGATCAGTTTGCAGTCAAATTCTCAAGTTTTTTATTGGGAACTTAAGCTTGAATAAATTTGCTAATCTTGTCACAAGACCCTGGTTATACTTGGTGGAAAAGACTAACAATACTAATCAATTTTTGAAGGATCTTAAGAACATAAGAAAAGCCCTGCTGAATCAAATCAAAATCCTATCTATTCTAGTGACTTCCAGGGAAGCAATGGTGGACTGAAGATGGCTCTGCAAGAGTGGAATTGAGAGCCGAGGCAGAAAGAGGAGCCAGTGAATGGATCAGCTCCTCAGAACCCGTCTTCGGATCAAGGAGAGGACTAGGATTACCCCAGTTTGCTCCATACAAAGTTTGCTCCTTCCCCGCAAAGAGATCGCAAAATAGCAATCTCCAATGGGTTTGAGAGCTCTGGGAGCCGGGAGAAAAATCATCCTGCCTAAGCTGCGACTTGGCACCTTCAAATAGACACTGGGTTTGCCCACTTCCTCTCTTAATTATCTGAGGAAATTGCTTGTTATTGATCTTTTGGATGTTAAGAACCTTCTGAAGGGCACGTTTTACTATGCCGGGGGAGCTTCCTTCTATCTTGGATGAAAGAAGTTTCAAGAAAGTTTAGGGATTAAAAAGAAAAAAAATAATTTTTGGAAAACAGCAAAAGAGGGACTAGAATATTGATTTTGGAAAGTTAAGGGCCAGACAGACTTGAAAGAATATTTCCTGTGGGTTGTTTATAAAATTTTATAAAAGCATATATGAAGATTTTGAAATTAACTGTAAGAAATCTTCCCATGGGAAAGTTTTGCTGATTGGAAAATAAACATTTGATAAGAGGGGACTTTGAAGGTTGACTAGAGGGAACCAGAGAGAACTAACATTTACAATTAAAGGGGAAGAGACCTATGAATGCAATAAGGCAATATTATCTGACTACAGAAGAAATTAAGGCTGTCTGGGAACAATGTACTCAGAAATTACTTTTAAGATTGTCTACTACTATAAAAATGGATCTAACAGAGGCTACAGAAGAGGAACAGATTCTTCTGCACAAAGTAGAGACTGAGGCTGACTTGAATGTGGATTTGAAAATGGATTCTAAAAAAATGCCAGACTACAAGAGTGATATGTAAAAAAAATGATGTGGATTTGAAAACAGATTTTAAAGTGACAGATTATAAGGCTGATATGGAAAAGATACCACAATGGATTTACAAATGCAGCTGACTGATGTTTTAATAACTAAAGGGGAAATACAAATAATAAACCAGAAGAGTGACTTGGATAGCCTTCTTATCTTGGATCTACAAAAGGGATGTGTTAATCTACTGAAGCGGTTTCTGAGAGGAGACAAAGAGAAAATTATAAGAAATCAACTTGTGGGATATTATTTGACAGGATTAAAGACCAAGCTATTTAAAAGTAAATGAAAGGACTATAAAGTACATTGAATTGATCAGGGTTAAAATATATATGTTGTGGTTTCTGGTAGCTATTAACAGATTTTTTTTTTATCAGGACTGAATGTTGAGGCTTTAAAGATTTGTTCATAAATAGGGAGATATTTCTTTTGCTTTATTCTTTAGAGAAAGTGATAAGTTGGAATACAAGATGAATTATTTGATTAAGATTAAAATATATATGTTATTATTTCTGGTAGCTCTTAATGGACTTTTGCTGAATAGGACTGAATGATGACTTTTTACAATACGTTTATTGATTTGAGATGAGATATGGGAGAAGAGATCTTTTTTTATTGCTGAAATGCTACAGAAGGTGTTAAGTTTCTGAAGTTGTTTATACTTGTCTGGAGGGAGGGGGGAGTCATTTTATTTATATTTCTCCTTTTCTTTTTTCCTTTTTCCTTTCCTTTTTTCTCTCTTTTTGCACTTTTCTTTTTCTTTTCCTCAGTTTTTACATTTTTCTTAGTTTGTATTAGTTTTTTTATCTTTGTATCTGTAAACTTTGATAATATTATTACAGAAAAATCCTATCTAATCTAATCCAACATTTTGTTTCTATGGTAGCCACCAAGATGTCTCAGGGAAGCCCATACACATGGTAAGAGGATCTTCCTATTCGGCTTTCTTTGGCAACTAATACTGCAAGCTTTGATGCCACAATTTCTTTATCTAAACATATATTATTTTTTAGTCCACAAGAAGTGAAAAAGAAGGGGCTGGAAATCAATGTATGGTTGTATATGTATCAGTCCAAACTTGTGGTCTAAATTTTCCAAAGCTGTTGGAAGTATGGATAGGATGATGGGACTAAATGAAGCAACATCTGCTTCTAAAACGTTGAGGAGGAAAAGCACAAATTAATTGCATTTGCATGCTAAAGCTGACCCAGTCTGCTGCTACCCAGGGTGATCGCTTATTCCTATGCAGTGGCAGCAGACAAGCAAGGATGAAATGGAGAACAACCATTTTCATAGGAAGTCCAATCACTATATATATATATAAAATGATTATATAAAAAAAAAAATTCCCTCTCACCCCTATGGGTGGTATGTGTCTTCCTCAATCTCAGGTCCTCTACCAGAGGCCTGGGAGTTTGAGGGTTCTGCGCAGTATCTTAGCTGTTCCTAGCACTGCACTCTTCTGCACAGAGAGCTCTGATGTTGTTCCTGGGATCTGTTGGAGCCATTCTCCCAGCTTAGGAGTCACGGCCCCGAGTGCTCCTACCACCACTGGGACCACTTTGGCCTTGACTTTCCACATCCTCTCGATTTCCTCCTTCAGGCCCTGGTACTTCTCCAGCTTCTCATGCTCCTTCTTCCTGATGTTGCTGTAACTGGGCACTGCTACATCTATCACTACCGCTGTCTTCTGGTCTTTGTCTACTACCACGATGTCTGGTTGATTAGCCAGTACCTGCCTGTCCGTCTGGATCTGGAAGTCCCACAGGATCTTAGCCCTGTTATTCTCCACGACCTTCTGTGGAATCTCCCATCTGGACTTGGGGGGGTCTAGCCCATACACTGTGCAGATGTTCCTGTACACAATGCCAGCTACTTGGTTGTGCCGTTCAGTGTATGCTGTTCCTGCCTGCATCTTACACCCTGCCACTATGTGTTGGACTGTCTCTGAGGCCTCTTTGCACAATCTGCACCTTGGGTCCTGTCTAGTGTGGTAGACCCCTGCTTCTATGGATCTGGTGCTTAGTGCCTGTTCTTGTGCTGCTATGATCAATGCCTCAGTGCTGTCTTTTAGTCCGGCCCTTTCCAGCCACTGATAGGATTTCCCAATGTCAGCCACCTCAGCTATCTGTCGATGGTACATCCCATGCAGGGGCTTGTCTTGCCATGGTATTTCCTCCGCTTGAACTTCCTCCCATGTCTGCTGCTGCCTGAGGCATTCTCTCAGCAGCTCATCTTTGGGTGCCATCTTACTGATGTATTCCTGGATACTCCGGGTTTCATCCAGGACAGTGGCTTTGACACTCATCAGACCCCGCCCGCCCTCTTTGCGGCTGGTGTATAGTCTCTGGGTGTTGGACTTGGGGTGGAAACCTCCGTACATTGTGAGGAGCTTCCGGGTCTTCACATCGGCAGCCTCCATGTCTTCCTTTGGCCAGCTCACTATACCGGCAGGGTATCTGATGACTGGCAGGGCATACATGTTGATGGCATGGATCTTGTTCTTCCCATTGAGCTGGCTCTTCAGGACCTGTCTTATCCTTTGGTGGTACTTGGATGTTGCTGTCTTCCTTGCCTCCTCCTCATGGTTCCCGTGTGACTGTGGGACACCAAGGTATTTATAGCTGGTCTCTATATCTGCTGTGTGGCCCACTGGTAATTCCACTCCATCGGTCTTAACTACCTTCCCTCTCTTTACTATCATCCGGCCACATTTCTCCAGTCCGAATGACATCCCAATGTCCTCGCTGTAGATCCGTGTCAGGTGGATCAGTGAGTCGATGTCTCGTTCACTCTTAGCATACAGCTTGATGTCATCCATGTAGAGGAGGTAGCTGATGGTGATTCCACTCTTGAACTTGTACCCATATCCAGACCTTGTGATTATCTGGCTGAGGGGGTTTAAGCCTATGCAGAACAGCAGTGGGGACAGTGCATCACCTTGGTATATGCCGCACTTGATGGCCACTTGTGCGAGCTGTCTTGAGTTCACTTCCAGTGTTGTCTTCCACAGTCCCATTGAGTTCTTGAGGAAGGTCCTTAGTGTCCTGTTGACTTTGTATAGTGCCAGGCATTCACAGATCCATGTGTGTGGCATTGAGTCATAGGCTTTCCGGTAGTCAATCCAGGCTGTGCTCAGATTGGTCTGCCTAGACCTTGAATCTCGGGTGACTGCTCTATCTATGAGTAACTGGTGTTTTGAGCCTCTGGTGTTGTTCCCAATGCCCTTCTGAGCTGTGCTCATGTACTGGCCCATATGGTCTTGTAGCTTGGCAGCTAGGATGCCTGATAGAACTTTCCATGTTGTGGGGAGGCAGGTTATTGGCCGGTAGTTGGATGGTGCTGTTCCTTTGTGAGGGTCTTTCATGATCAGCACTGTCCTTCCTTGTGTTAGCCAGTCTGGGTGGGAGCCTGCTGCTAGCAGTTGGTTCATCTGTGCT
This sequence comes from Liasis olivaceus, assembly GCA_030867105.1. NCBI lineage: Eukaryota > Metazoa > Chordata > Lepidosauria > Squamata > Pythonidae > Liasis > Liasis olivaceus. Next base: position 18,327,971 of record CM061351.1, read on the forward strand.
GCTAGGCGTTCATTCACTGCTGTTAGTTTCTTTAGCCAGTAGGTGTGGATCATGTCCGGGCCAGGTGCTGTCCAGATTTTCATGTTCTTGACCCGCTGTTGGGTGTCTGCTACTGTGATGGTGACTGGTTCCTGTTCTGGGAGATTGCTGTGGTCTGCTTTCAGGTCCTGCAGCTACTTTGCACTGGTGTTATGTGTCTTCTCTTTCTCCCATATGTTCTTCCAGTACTGTTCAGTTTCCGCTGCTGGTGGCTCAGCTGATACTCTGTGGTTGCACTGCAGTTGGGAGTACACTTTGGATGGTTCTTTGGAGAACAGGGCATTTATCTTCTTGGCCTCTGCTTCTCTAGTGTATCTCCTTAGCCTGGTAGCCAGTGCTGTGAGCCTTTGTTTAGCAGTCTCTAGGGCTTCAGATGGAGTCAGGCCCATGTATTTTTTCAGTAGCCAAGTCTTATCCTTAATCTCCATGTGCTTCTGTAGTTCCACCAGCTGACTGACTGCTCTCCGAGTTGCCTTGATCTTAGCCTCCAATCTCATTTTCCAGGGTGGGTATGTACTGCTGTTCTTCTTGATCGTGTAGCCAAGCAGTTCCAGGATTACAGTGGCTGTAGCATATACCAATTCATTGGTTTCAGTTATGGTGGTAGTAGGGATTGTCTGGAGGGCTCTGTTGGCATCTTCTAGCATACTATCTGATGGTACTTCTCCACTGAGCCTTGGTAATCGGACTCAAGGGTTGACTATAGCTAGTTTATCCATGATCTTATGCCTCATATCAGCTGCTGTGCTCTGTAATGGAAGGGGTGGCAGTGACATTCCAGCTTCAGGTGTTGGCTGCACAACTGCTTGTTCTTCCAGGTCTGCTTGAGTCCAGGTTGTAATGTAGAGTTGGTCTATCTTGAGTTGTGAGAGCAGCTTCCTCTTTACTATGTTGAAGCACTGGGTAACTAGTTGTTTCTCAGTTAGTGTGGATGTAGGCCTTCTGTCTATCCATAGTTCCCTCATACATTTCATATATCCCCTCTCATTAGGTCTGCTGTTGTAGTAGCATTCCATCAATTCCAAGTTTTCTTGTCTCGTCCATGTATGGTTTGTTCCAGTAGCCCACTTAACATCAGATTGTCCTGGTTCCCCAACATCTGACGCGGACCTTGTTAATCCGGGCGACGTCCGAGCCGGCATGACTCTCCTAGTTCGTGTCACTCTCATATTTGAGGTAGGCAGGTGAAGTGTCAGGGGGTCTTTGCCCAAGGACTCCTACTGGTAAGGTAGGTGCCAGCCGGGATTTGAACCCCAGTCTCCTGCATCAAAGGTGGTGTTCTAACCACTACGCTATCCATTATATATATAATGATTTTATATATATAAAATTCCCCTCTCACCCCTATGGGTGGTATGTGTCTTCCTCAATCTCGGGTCCTCTACCAGAGGCCTGGGAGTTTGAGGGTTCTGCGCAGTATCTTAGCTGTTCCTAGCACTGCACTCTTCTGCACAGAGAGCTCTGATGTTGTTCCTGGGATCTGTTGGAGCCATTCTCCCAGCTTAGGAGTCATGGCCCCGAGTGCTCCTACCACCACTGGGACCACTTTGGCCTTTACTTTCCACATCCTCTTGATTTCCTCCTTCAGGCCCTGGTACTTCTCCAGCTTCTCATGCTCCTTCTTCCTGATGTTGCTGTCACTTGGCACTGCTACATCTATCACTACCGCTGTCTTCTGGTCTTTGTCTACTATATATATATAATCTGCCTTATGTGACTCTGTTGTTAACCTAGCTCAATTAGTCTACACTGACAGCTTCCTTGCTTCCCTGATCCTTCAAAATAATTTTATATCAACATTGAAGAAACATATTGATTTAGAGTTAATTTTTTTGATGACTTATCTGTCGAATGCTTGCCTTGACACACCATTGAGGCTGCAGTTGAGGTAATAGGTCCTCAACAATTATCCCCAGAAGGAACTGAGAAAAAGTACATCTTGTATGGAGTGGGCGTACTTGGAACACTCTTTTGCTATGCAACCAGTGGCTACTGGGGGGAGGATCAAAACAAGCAAGATGGTGGACATATTACTGTGATCCAAGATCCTTTTGTATGCACACACATATATAAAAGGGGCAGGCCTTGGATCATAATGTCACACTCACCCATCTTGCCTGTTTTGACATCTCCTGTGGATGCCACTCCATGCAACTTATTTTATACCTGTCCATAGAAGATCTTTTACACTTCCACATTTAATGCTCTACCTTCCATGTCACCTGAAGGCAGAATCAGTAGTATTCCTGTGCAAGAGTGTCTTTGCTTATGTCTGACAGGGAGAAACAGTTTCACATGTGCTTCTTCATTGCCTTTTTTACATACCCTGGAAAGCTAGTCTAATTACGTCCCTTGTAGCAATCATAGTAGCTCAGAAGTGGAAAACAGTTTTCTGCTTTTGCTGGTAGGGCTTCATGAAGCTCTGGAAGAGATGTTAAATTTTGTTTAATCAACACTGCTATTTGTCATTTACATCAGCCCTAAGGTAGTCCAGGTCAGGAAACAAATTCCTCAAGTTTGACTAGAACTCTTACTTTATTAATAATAATAATACTTTATTGATTAGCCATTAGGCCAATTGACTAGAACTCTTACTTTATTGATAGTCTAAAATAACAGAGTCTTGAAAACCTGTGTTTTCTCTTCCCTCCCTTTTATAACCCAGGGAGTTAGGGCAGAGCCAGTGTGCGTTTCTTGCTTATGCTTTCCTCATTTGTGGGGCTTAAAGCATATTTGTATAACTGTCACTGCATTATTTCTCCAAGGTCATCTCTATGGCTCTCTACAGATAGCTGGCTGCTGCTCTGGAAGTTTTTTGCACCTGTATCAGAAGATTTGAAAAATTAATTTTCAAAAGGTGGCAGATTGGAAATAAAGATCAAGATATTTGTAGGCCTTCACCAGCTCAATTAAGGTATTACTAATTTTCTATGTGCAAAGAAGATTAGAAGGATACCCAGTGAATATCACCACTTTGGTTTTCAAATAGCTGATTTCAAGCATTTCAATTGTTTTAAATATATTTTATTGTTAAAATACTGAAATGCAAAAGAAGGTAGGAAAAGAAATGGGACAGAACAATAAAAAATCACTACTGTACTACATATAGATTTTTTTAAAAAAAATACATAATAAAACCAAAGGTAAAAACTTTCTAGTGATAGATCTTTTCCTTCCCTTCCTTGTGTCCCCAACCACTAACAAGTTTAAATATTTGTGTTTTACTTCAAACATTACTGATTGCTGTTAGTTTCAATTAACTCCTAAAAACCATATTCCAGATATCTAAATCTGTCTTGCCAGATAATATATTGCATATAAAGGATCCATTCCTGCTTAAATTTGGCTAAACTACTATTATGAATATATACCGTCAATTTGCTATTGCAGTATATTCTCCAGTTTGGGTGATTTCAAGTATTTCAGTCTGCCAGAATAAGGCTAGTTAGTGCACAGAGGCTTCATCTCAACCCTACTTGTGAGAAAAAAAGAATGCAGAGATCCCTCTGAGGCTGTGCCAGTTTAAATACTGGCTCAAGGAAATTTTGGGAGAAGAGCCTCTGGCTCAACTTGTATTCCTAGAGAGCCACACATCTCCACAAAAGGGCCAAATTCAATCTGGCCAGGCTTACTGTGAAGTTGCATGCTGGGCCAGGCAAGAGTGTGCAGCCAGGTTAAACAAAGAATTCAAGACCTCAGTGTGAAAAGGGACAGTGCTACCGTCTCATATCACTTCTATTTCAATCTCGTCTATCCACCTTTCACCATCCCGAAATGTACATTCCAAATTTCTGTACCATCACACTGAAGGGCATTCACTCTGGCACACCTAGATGTCTTCCCCTCAATGTTAACAAGGCGATATAATAATGTTCCCTTCCAAGATTGATTGTGTATCTCTTCTGACACTGAAATTGAGACAATTATTCCTATACTGCTGGCTTGCCTAATCAATCATCCCTAAAGAGCGGAACTGATAACCCCCCTAATTACAAAATATTTGAGCTTGTACCAATAGAGAATAGTGCATGTTTTACTAAGTGATCTCTTCAGTGATATTTCCAGGAAAGTGGCTAAATTTTGCGCTTAGCTACTGCTTTCAGAAGCCATTGGACTTAATTGCAATTTAGGCACTGTACATTTTATAATTTATCTAGTTTCTATACTCAACTCCCATCCTTTCTTTCCCTTTTTAACATATACTAATGGGAATTTTTATTTATACTGTATTACAACTCAGATTACAACTTTGTCTCTATATGTTATTTTAAGCTGCTGGCTTTTGGTCCTAATAAATAAATCATATTTATCTAATATTATATATACTCTGTTGAAGTAATTAGAGATGTTTTCTAGTTATCCATAAATTATTTTTTAACTTATTATATTTCTGTGTCTGCATTTTTCTAATTGTTTATAGTCTTTGACTGAAAATAAAGGAAATAATTTTAAAAAATTGTATGACAAAGCAGACTTGGGGAAGGTTTTTTTAACCAAATGAATCCAGGGCTGCTTTGGGTTAAAATTAAATCTAACTTTAGTGCTGAATAGGCTTATAGTATTCACAGGCATATTAATTTAATGCAGTTAATATGAAGGTAGGAAAAAATTAATGCTATATTACTCATAATTCATGTACAGAGTTTCCCAACATTTCAATATGTAATATTTTCAGTAACATTATTCAAGCAGGCAGAAGTAATTTCTTTTTCCCCCTGAAAAGGAGAGGAAACAAATAATTTCCATGGATACTGGCTTCCAAAAGTCTAGAGGATTAAGGAATATGAAGTCCAATATATTTAGATGGCCTGTGATTGGGCAAAGATACTCTACTCTGATCATTAAAGAGCACTAGAGTTGCTATGAGGCAGTTATGTTCCCACCGATGAAAGAACAGCCTAGGAGTAAATAACAGGGTTCTAAATTTGGATAACTTTAGTACCAAGTATGCAATACGTACTTGTTGAAACAGCCTAAATATGAAAAGGATTTATGAAATTCTAGTTTGATATATATTCTTTCAGAGCTCATGCATGTACACAACATAGCTGTAAAATCAAACTACCTTTGCATGGCGTCTCACTCTCTCTCTTTCTCACTGTATGTTTCTTTCTCTTTTTTTAATGCTAGCCAGCTAACAGAATGAGACTAATTCTCTTTCAGATTCAGAAGTCCCATATCCTAGCAAACATGCACTAAACCTTGCAATTACTGACCTGGGATGGGATAGGCAACAGCCGGTTCTAAAAAATCCCCTCTCTTTGGGAATATAGGAAATATAATTTATTGGGATTAAGCTAAATCAGACCTTTGCTACATCTAGATTAGTGATAGCTTCCAGTCTAGCCTGGAAATGCAAGCATAAGATTTGTACTGCATTTGTATCTGTTAACTTTTCCTAGTTCCAGATTCACATGCAATTCTGAGTCTTCTTCGTTCCTCCTCCTTTTCTAGGTATCTGTCAGGTTTAGCCCAGGAAACTCCAGGAGACCATACCGATTCAATCCAGCATGGTTTATTTGGCTTCAACCTATACAGAGAATCTTCCCAGACTGAGAGTAGTTCCCAGGGTCAATCCATAAACATCTCTAGCATTCCTCAGGGAGGTGCCAGTCTCATCCTCTTATCTCTCCCTCGCTGTTCGGGGGATGAAAGTACATTCTTGACCCCCCTTGCCTGGCTGCTCTCTGTCCATACCCTCACAGTATCACAAAATCAAGAACAACAGAAATGTTGCCATCTTGTGGGACCAAGGAAGTGGGTTTCTCGGTCATGGCCCCCACCCTCGGGAACAGCATCCCCCCCGAGATATGGTGCCCACTCTCCTTGGGTTTAAAAAGCCCTTAAAACCTGGCTTTGGTCCCAGGCCTGGGGTTGATGTCTTGCGGAGGGTGGGAAGCTGCTGTGTTTTAGTCCAGGATGTTTTGTTTTGTCTTTGCATTAGGTTTTTTTAAGCCACCCAGAGTCTGTTGGAGTGGGCAGCTAAGATAAATTTTATGCAATATATAAATAAAATCAACAAACATCATCCCTTTTCTGTAAAGTGCCAGTCATTCTCACTTCTTTAACCAATTCCTCCCTTTTGATGGGGATGAGCTCCAGGGGAACAAACAGAGATGTCAGCCAGAGAATGGGATGCCAGGCAGTTGCATACATCTTTGAAGGTCTGGCCATCTAAGGCAGAAGCGCCTTATCTGTATCTTCTACTTGCCAAGGTGGTCTACAATAAACTCCCACAATGGGATCACTTTCATTTCTCTCTCTTTTACTCTTATCCAGATAATTGCAACAGGATCTTCATGCTCTGATTCCAGCATTTCTACACAAATACATTTTTCTTTCCATTCAGGGCACACCCCTACCCTTTCCACTGGGATGGTTCCTAAACTGTAGCCTTCCACGGCTGTGTGCCAAACATGAATATTCCACCAAGTTTCAGTTACGCCTATCACATCATATTCACTTTCAGATCTCTAGTTATATCTATTTCCCATACACTCTGTTTTTGTAATAGTATGTGGGAAAGACCTTGGGAGATGGGGCAAAGAGATACTGCCTAGGGAATGGTCAGATAAGAGACAGCATAGCTTGCAGCTGGATAGTGGGCAGGGCAAGAGGCTCAGAAGGACCCTCCCTAGTTTCTCAGGCTGTAAAGGAGACGGGAGGAGAATTGTACTCTCTGAGTAAGGGCAAGCTTGGGCTAAAAGAAGAAGTTGGAATAAGAAGAAAAAAAAGTTTCTTCCTTCTTATCCCCTGCCAAATTCTCTTGCCAATTTTCATTTGCTTGCTCTGTGACTTTGCTTGCTGGAAACTCGGCTCTTCTATGTCCCACTGAGCTACCTCAGCTAGGTCAGCAAAGGCTGTTTTGGGATCTGTGTTTTAATCCTTGTAAGCTGCCCAGAGTCACATGTGTGAGATGAGTGGCTATATAAATCAAATATAATCAAATCAATAAATGCTCCAATTAGACACAGTGGGCAATCACTCAGGAAACAGTCAGTAGTCTTTTTCACTCCACAGTTCTTCCTCTCTTCTGCCCTCCCTCTTCTGCCCCTTCCAACTCCTGTTTGCTCTCCCTCTCTCGTTCCCTGTTCCCTTGCTTCTGTGAAGGAAGTTACCTGGTCAAGAAATTAGTCAAAATTAGACCAGAAAAACATGTTCTTCACAACATCATGGTGATTTCTGATAATTATAATTTTTCAAAGTGCTTATGGATTTATGAACTGCTGTAGAATCTTTTCAGGTGTTGATGTTAGAAGGAAAAAATAATATATGTATAATACAGAAATTATAGGTTTTTTTAGTTTCTGCTGAGCTCTGTAGTGACCCATAAATTCCTGTCTTTAACTTACTTGAAGATATTTCAAAGAATGCTCTGATATGAAAAACGCTTACTCTCAAAAGGACCACTAATATTTCTGACAGAGAGCAATTTTGCTACAGAACTATTGAGCATTAAAAATTACAAATATTTTTAGCTACTTAAATGTAGATTTATTGTTCAGTCATTCTATTTTTGCTCTTGCAAGTGACCACTGCATTTTTTTCTTTTTAACTTTTTAATAATTTTGACTTCTCTATGTGGAAATATCGACAATTCTGTCTCTTTGTTTTTTAAGCAAGGCAATTCATTTGCAGGAACTGCACGCTTGGAAAGACAAAAGCAATACCTCAAAATCTTCTGTTCAAAGCAGTCTTGCCCATGTTCAACAGAGAGAAAGTTCCTGCTAATTGGAATGTGGGGTTCTCTAGACCTAAGCAACTTTCTCAACCTTAGCAACTTTAAGATGCCTGGACTTCAACTCCCAGAATTCCCCAGCCAGCTGGGAAAACTAGACTAGGCCCATTTAGCCTGAAAGTTCATCACTGCTTCATTGATACCAGCTGTGAAAGCCTATCCCAGTATATTTTAAACCTATTTTGCATAAGCAAGAATTCATTCACACAATTATTCTACTATAGCAAATATAATTGGGCATGGAACTATTCCTCCTTCACATCTCAATTTTCATTAGACTTTCACAAGTTTGTCTATAGAAACATCCTTTTTCCCTGGTTCAAATGATATATCATTTTTCTAGTTAACAGATGTTACCTCTTCTATCATTTTCTCTTCAGTTCATTATTTATTCTCCCTTAATTTCTACTCTTCTGCATTTACCATCTGTTACAAGCAAGGTCCTTAAGATATTTAAAACCTCTTGAATGTTTTGTTTCCCTAGAGTATGCTTTCTAGTTTAAATTAGACTATTCCAAAAGAACACTGTTCTGAACTTTTTCATAGGAATCCAGTTACTGAGATTAGGAATCAACGTGATGTACTTGACAACTTGAACTTAAAAAACCCAGGGTTCAAATAATGGGAATTGTCTAATAATACTGACTTCCATTGCTCCAATTACAAAAATATACCCATGCAAAGGACCACAGCTTACTAATAAGGCATGTCCGTGCAGAAAATTTTTATTCAATCTCTTTGAAATCCAGGTGAAAGAATCAGAGGTGGCTGATAGAAAAGATTTTGAAGAGCCAGTGCATGTCAGAGAACATGATATTGAGCTAGGTGGATCAATAGTTTAGCTCTTTAAGGAAGCTTCATAACTCCATGCCTTGTCAAAATCAATAGGATTGGCCCATGAATTTAATTCATTTTAGAATTTTATAGCTTGCCTTTCAATCATATTCCTAAGGGTACTATTGTTTTTATGATATCAAAGTACTTAACTTTAGAAGGATCATGCTATAAAAACTACAGAATTGCAGGAAAGTGTTGCAGATAGTTAAGAGACACAAAAGGATACACCTTCTGGCTAAATGAGCTGAATGCAGGCATAAAAATAAATTAAAAGTACACAGAACTCTCCAATTCAGCAAAAATAGTTCTACAGTTGCCTCTGAAAACATAAAAATATTTTTCCCTTCAAAAATCAAAAGCCAAGAATTTTTTCTCCTTGCTAGCTGAAATTCTGAGGAGCTGAGATTGTCATTATGCAGAATCTAAAGGCATTAAAAAAAACTTAGATAAATGAAAATTATTATTTAAATTAAGCTATAACTTCCATGTACATACTACTTATTATAAGAGATGGATTTTGTATGTTTTGAGTGTTTTGTTTTTTTAATGATGCTTTGAACTAAAATATTCATACATAAAAAAGTTTGGCTTGCTTCTTTGTGTGCTAATCTAAATTAATGGATGTATTTCACATTCAGCACCCATTCACCAAAGTTTGTTTAGAACTTTCGACACACACATACACCTTATAAAAATAAAAGCAAATAACCAATTAAATAAGAAAGCCTTATTAATCCATATTTGATCACACAATCCAAGCATTTGATACATGTCTACCGAAATGTACCATTTCAAGAGGTAGACAAAAGAACTAAATATTTAAATGACAGCACATTCTTTAAATTTTCCATACAAGCATGTTAGAAGAAAGGCTAAACTTAAACTATTTCCCATCATGCTAGCTTACATGTGAACAGTTGCTTAATTTTTTTTTAAAGTAGAGAATTATCTGCCCCCAACTCAAAGTACAAACCAATGTCATCCAGCCACAAATAAGCAAGTTGCACAGTTCATCAGGGAGTTGTTCTGTTCATAGAGGGGATCGATAACCTAGTGCTTTCCGGAAGTTTTAGACACCAGCTGCCATGATTCTTGCCACTGGCAACATTGTCTGAAGGTGACAGGAGCTGAAATTCAACCCAGAGAAAATTATTATATCTGGCATAAATTAATAGAACTTCAATTATTATTTGTATGTAGAGAACCCCTGCAATTGCTACAGAGCATACAAATCAAATACCATAGGTCCATTCCCAAGGTCTATCCTCAAGTCAAATTTGTATGTAAGCCGGAACAGTATTATTGTATAATACTATACAAGTAGTATTGTGTTATGAACTCAAACCATTGTGTATTTAACTTGAATCATTGTGTATTTAACTCCAATTTTGCTACAATAGGTGCCATTCTTAACTATGGGTTGTCCATTAACCAGGCGTTCTTAATCCGGGGACTACCTGTATAGTTTAGTCACTATGTGCCAGTGGACACACCTATTTTTGAATGAGACAATAGTGTAGAGTCATTGCTCAACTTCTTAGCTGATGTGTCTTGTAAGACTTCCAGAGATTAGTATAACCATCCATAGGTATTCTTTAGATCAGATTCAGCAACCTTTTTCTCATTTTCCAAGACATGTTTTCTGGAAGGTCAAGGAGAACATACTCTCTTTGCATTGGGTATATTCATACAAAATTAATAAGACATGGCCACAGTTCAGAAAGTTTTCTCATCTCATCTAAAGAAGCATAATTACTCTTCTTCTTATTCTCCCTTTGCCTAACCTACTCCCTTTGAATAGCATGATTATAATGGGCTTTTAAAAATCCTAGTTACACGCACAGCTCAACTGAACGGCTAGGTCCAGATATTGGCTAAACCAAATTTTTTGTTTGGTTCTGTGTTAGTGTGTTGTGCTGCCACAGCCATCATCGTACCTAAGCTGTAGTTCATGGAGTAACATGGGAACCTAATGTATTGTGGTTCATTCAATAAACCTTGATGAAACATATCATTGCTTACTTCACTGTATGAACTTGTATTTCCATTAAGAAGCAAGTCCCATTAAGTGAAATGGGGCTAACTACCAAATCAGTGAATAATTATCTTCAGTTTACAAGAAGCATTCAAAAGCAAAATGGTCTATTCATGAATCTATTTCCACCTCTGCGAGGCTTCCTCTCATTTGATTCAATGGAAAGGGAAATTTTATAGTCATCAATCTAGTCCTTTTTTAAGTGGGTAAGTGATTATTTCATAAAGTTTGTTTGTTTGTTTGTTTAAAAGATGGGTATGGCCGCCCATCTTACAGCACAACTCTGGGTGGTTCACAACAACAATAAAACTACAAAATAAAAAAAGTTCTTTATAAACAATTACTTTATAAAATTATTTATAAACCCAAAGTCACAGTACAAGAAAAAAATGCGCTCCTTGATTTTCTGTCTTGTTTAACCATCTGTATTTACTTTAAAAAAATAATAATTTCCATCTCCAATTATTTTCTCTTTCTTTCTAAAAAGTAGCAATAACTTTTATTTTAAAAAGTAAAAAGAACTTTACAGTTTATTTAAGTAAAGGTAAACCAAGTATCAAATTCTGGAACTGAAGTTACTTTGAATCCACAAATATGTCATATACATTGACAATAGTCACGGAGCCAGATGCCAGCTGGCATATAATTTAATGACAGTAGGTGCATGAAAACCAGGAAGGAATCATCTTCTGTAATTTATTTGCTCTGGAGGAGATCTCCTGCTATTAATTTGTTATCACCATCCTTAATCTTAGAGAAAGACCATAGAGATAAAGCTTCAGGATCATTCCAGGCATTTCTGAACTCAGAAGATAAAAGCATTCAGTATTCTGTTTGGAAAGAATGTTATACTTTAAAAGCTCTCCTTTCCACTTTCCACAGTGGAGAAAGCAAGTTAGCTAAAGGTAAGCAAAAAGACACCAACAAGAAGGATCTAACATCACTGAAAAATAAAGATAACATCTGTACCAATGGATTGAACCTGACTCGTTTTGAAGGAGGTATGCTTCTCAAGGAAATAAAGCTTCATAGTAAAAAAAAAAAAAACCCATCTCTTAGAGTTGTTGATGAAAGTGGGAATTGGAATGCTTTTCCCAGATCCTGATCCTATTTCTCTGTTTGCAGCTCTAAGACTGATAGCACTCCAACCACTTTGTTTACTTAACCTTGGACCTCTCCAGGTAGGTTGGACTACAATTCCCACCATTTCTGTCCAGCGCTTCGGGAAGACACCAGGTTGGTTAAAGCTGGAACGTACATTCCTGTTCTTTTATTCCAAATAAAGAACCAAGAGCTTCTGCCAATGGGCAGATCTTAATCATAACATACAAACATGCCATGCCAGGCATATGAATTCTAATGTTCAGATCTGGTTCATTATTTCAACATACCAAATCTCTTCTTTGTAGTTCTGAAAATAAATTTAAGTAAGAAAACAGGCAGTAAATATACAGTACTGGTTTGAGAAGTGTGGTTCTAGCTTACTCTACGGTTTTCAGACCTGTGAGCAAGGCAGGTAAAATGCTATCTTCTGTGGCCCCATCTATCATTTCACAGACAAAATACTGCTACCTAGCTAGGCAGTTCTTGTGGGGCAACAGCCCACTGCTGAAGCGGAGTAATTCTTTATTACATGCAAGGCACGAAGCATATGCTCCATATCATATTAACAGTAGTCCTTGTCTAGCTAGGCTAGGTCCAGATGTTAATCGGGGGGTGACCTCAAGTTGACATGCTAACATTACAGTAATAGATTTGATCCAGCTGTTAGGTTTACTTGTTTATATTTTGCTCTGCACTGTATATAACACCCACTAACCAATTTATTGCATATCCAACTGAGTCAGATTACAGTTATTAGTCACGGCTGGATAAAATATCATTCCAAAGGGGGAAAAAACAAAAAACAAAAACAGTAAGAGCAATAGGCAGAAAATATCAACGTCAGGAAGTTGAATACCCTGAAGTCAGCCAAACCTAAGAATTGGCAATGAAGAAAGGACATATGTAATGCTATTTGCAGCAAAAGAAAAACGTATGTATTTTTGCAAAGGCTGGGAAATCCAATCTTAGGAAATGTCTGTTTTCACAGAATTTGGAATGGTCCTATGTTTATTGAAGTGCCAAATAAATAAATAAATCCAAAACAATTAAAAAATGTTTGGACCTTTGTCCCTGAACATCTGTGGTTGTACTTACATCACTTAAAACAATTTTAAAGTGCTGATAATGTAGCATGTCCTATAGTAGCATGACAACTATACAGTGAAATTCCCCTTGGACTCCCAGTTTCCATAGCCAATTGGGAGTCCCCTTGAACTCCCAGTTTCTAAAACCATAGCCAATTGGGGTAATGATCAAATAATTGTAAAGCAAAATCCAGTGGGTGCCAGTTTCCCATCCAAGATGGAAAAAGTAATTTATTTTATTTCTTATATAAACTTTCTGTCAGCACTCTGCACATGTCCACAGAAAACAAGATGTGCTTGGCTACAATGACCAAAATCGGTAGGTTGATTGGGTATAAGAGACATCGGGGGGTCAGAGGGCAAATGATGAAATGAATGTTGTGATGCAAGATCTGCCCTGCTTGTATGGGCGCTATACAACATTGCAACAGCACAATTCTTGTTTCATCGTTTTGATGGAAGTATTGGATCCTGAGGATGCCTCTGTTAGGTGTATGGGGGTTGTGATGTAACACATTTGGAGAGTAACAGGTTGGGAAATGCTAGTCTACATTTGAGGTCAAAACCATACATTCAGTAGAGACTTGTTTGAGAAATCAGCTTGCTATTAACATTTGTAAAAGCAACAAAGAAGGCTGTAACAGTGAAAAATCCACACGTGGGAGGTGGGTATTTATTTACCTCCTTATCTCTCTACTCTTTTTTACTGGAACAATAAAAAACTACATTTGGATTCCCATTTGGAAACAGAGTGAGGAATCTACAAGATAAAAGTAAAAATGGGGAGGAATTAATTCTTGTCTCTCTCTTCAACTCACACTCTGGAATCAAGAAACTCTTCAAATCCCTCTTTCCAGGAATGAACAGCAAAATTACCTTCAAACATGGACTCCTCCATCAGTCAACAAACACAGAAGAGAAAGAGATGGAAAGTGATTGAGAGAATCTTATTACAAATTTCAGTTAGTCTCCCCTAATCTGCACATACTATCAAATGTGCTAGGATTAGAAGATTTTGGCCCTGCTGTCTGGGAATTTTGGGAATTGTAGTCCTAACACATCTCAAGGACACGAGGCTGAAGGAGATTGCTTTAAAATGAATGAATGAATGAATGAATAGATCCCAATAGATTTATAGTCTAGTCTATATATGACCTTTAGAAAAATAACATTGAACAGAATCTCTGTATTTGTAGGCTAAACAATTGTCTGGAAAAAATGTCAACCAGCATCATCTTCTTTATAATGAATCAATGTCAGACATCCATATGTCTGCAACTTTAATGATAAAATAATAATTACTTATGAGACATAACAAGCATTTTTCTTATTTCAGTCCTAATCACAAAGTAAGCAATTTTGAAATGTTCCTCATAAAATTAGCATTGGCTCTGGGACAAAACAGTTATAATTTGTCCATTTCTCTTCTGTTTTTGCTAAAGAATAGAGTGGGGACTATGTCTCTCTATTTTCAGTTTTAGAAGGAAGGCAAAGCCAACTATTTCATTTACTTTTTATAGCTCTTAAATATAAATGCACGATTCCAGCCAATGGACTATTTCTGCATTTTAAGAAATTCCTGGCCCATTCCTTCATCTTCTTTCCAATCAAAAATCAAATCAAATAATTACCTCTCCTTCTGTGATTATTTAACTTAACATGTTTCTTATCCAACAGAAGCTTAGTGATTCAACAATATAAAAATTACTGTCATGTGGGTTCTATTTTGCTTCTATTAGTGCAACTACCAATTCCCCAAAAATGTTTGGGGATAAGATAGGGAGGTATAAATTATAATACAAATGAGCAATACAATTACAGGAACTGGAACTAATTTCAAACAGGCTAGATTATCTTTAAGCTTGAATCTTCAAATATTTTTAAACATACTGAAGTCTCCTTCAAGTCATGCCCAAATTCTGGTGCCTTCATTGAGTTTTCTTAGCAAGAGTACTAAAATGGTTTGCCATTGAATTTTTCTGATTATTTTTTCCTTACCAGTTTATCCTATAGCTTAATATTCTCTGGTGGCCTCCCATCCAAGTACTAAACTAGAGTGATCCTGCTTAGCTTCTAAACATAGACAGGTTGACAAGTTCCATCATATACTTAGCTGAAAAATATTCCTAGATTTCCACTAAAAATCTGCAGGTTGTTTAAAAAATATCCAAAAATTTAGGAAGTAGCCAGAAGTGAGCTCTAATTTCTCTTTGTAATATTTCCAATGTTGCAAGTATTCTGTTTAATGTAGCTCTCCCTCCAGGATATACCTGCATATGAAAATATTCCAAAATTTGGAAAAGAACATTTAAGGTTACAATAGAATCTTCAATATTTACATGGCTAACATCCTACCATTAATAAAAGCCAGCAGGACGTCACAGCATGATGCAGCTAACTCCATAAGTGTGAGAGCTAGAGCGAAAGGGGTTAAGCACATACTCTTATCCCCAGAGCAGAGAGGAAGAGATAAGAGAATGAGACTGGCACCTCCCTGAGGAATGCAGGATGTTTGTGGGGTGACCCTGGGAATTGCTCTCACTCTGAGAAGATTTCTGTAACAGGAGTGAAGCCAATAAACCTTGCTGGATTGAATCTGTACTGTCTCCTGGAGTTTCATGGGCTAATCCTGACATCAATCTTCTCAGAGTGAGAGCAATTCCCAGGGTCACCCCACAAACATCCTGCATTCCTCAGGGAGGTGCCAGTCTCATTCTCTTATCTCTTCCTCTCTGCTCTGGGGATAAGAGTATGTGCTTAACCCCTTTTGCTCTAGCTCTCACAATAAGAAACCCATCAGAAAATTCAAGAATGTCCATTCTACATTTTTATTAAATGTAGAAACACATTTTAAGTTTTTGAAGTACTACAGCCGCCCAATAAAATAATTAATTTTAAAAAGAGAGAGTAATTATTGAAATTATTTAAGGCAATCATTTAGGAATGATGATCTCCCACCCAAAAAATTAACTCAGTACACGTTTCTTACCTGTTTAAAATAAGTAGTATCTTTTAGCATTTTTACTTGGTATTATATCTATGCACAGTACAGGTCCTATTTTCCCTTTAGTATGTGAGTTTTAGTCACGCTGCACTATTTAGCTTGCTCTATGCTACCATTACTATTCCCACAAGAAACATTTCTGCTGTTAAAAAGCAAGAGTCCAAAGCAAGGAAACAAGCAACATTCAATTGCAATTTTAATTCCTAATTAATTTCTAATCCCAAAGTTAACTACTACTAACTTTCACACACAAATCACCTATATTTAATTCCATTGCATGCCCACCTTCACCCTGAGGTCCCTTGCATATGGCCACCATCTTTGCCACCTCCCAGACTTACAATGATCATTTTTGCACTGCTACATGGTGCCCAGCAACTGTTCCCTTATTCCCTTCTTTGGGCCACCCATTGCTCCCTGATGCCAGCCAGTGGAAGTTGGAGGCCAAAAACAAGAGACAGAAAAGTCTGCTTCCATCTTGCATCTTCACCTCTTCATGGTAGCTCTTGGCAATGGCAGATGGGGGAAGGAAGCCACTGGGGTGGGGTGACAGAGCGCTCTCTCTCTCTCTCTTTTGCCTTCAAGTCATTGTTGACCCCTAGCAACTGCCTGGACCAGTCCATGCATTTTTCTTGGCAAGATTTTTGGAAGTGATTTGCCACTGCCTTCTTCTTGGGCTGAGAGACCTGACTGGCCCAGGGTCACCCAACAGGCTTTGTGTCCAAGGTGGGACTAGAACGCACAGTCTCCCAGTTTCTAGTCTGCCACCTTAACCACTATACCAAACTGGCTCTCACCAGGAGAAGCATTGCAAAACTATCTATCAGTATGTCCTCTGTGTGTTGAAGGGGCTTAAATCTGAGATAACAATTCGTTTGGTTTGTTTAAAATGTATCCTTTACTTCACATAAAAAGTACATCTCCCCACACTAATGACAAACACAATTTCCCCTAACAAGGATCATGAGCCTTTATCACTTTAACTCTAATCACAGACTGAAAAGATTGCTTCATTCCTCCAGTTTTCCCATAACAAGCTAACTCCTCCACTTTGAAAAACTCAGCACTTCAGAATGCCACTCAGCAAATGTTTCATCGTCTGTTACTCATATCTCAAACAATACAGCCTTTCAAAGCAAAAAACTGCATTAAAGATTTTGAAAGTGTTAGGAATGTGTGCATTTAAGACAGGAAGAAGGAAGATAACTTTTCTCTTAAAACAAGTGGTGTTTGTTTAAAACAAACCTTTAAAAATAAAACATTTCTGAATTTATTACTGTGATCCTGGGATACAGGTACATGTATGCATCACTTTAAACCATCACTAATTTAATCACAGTATATTGTCCAAACCAGACTTGGCCAGGTTCACACAATTTACTAATTTCTATACTCTGATTTTGTATCCTCTGTCAACCCTTTGCCCATCTAGTCACTTTGTATTTTGATTGCATGCTCCATTACTTTGGGTTCCCCCCCCCCACTTGTGAGTTGTGTAGGTAAAGAGGACATAACTATTGCCTTTTACTGTTTATATATTTTTTACGTATATTAATATGGACAGACGGATTATATTTATAACTACAGTACTTGTGTTCACAGAAAACACATTAAGGCAAAAGAAGAAGATTCCTTCAAGTCATCCTCACCTCCTGATGACTACATTTAATTTCCTGGGCAACAATATTGTTTGCCATTGCTTTTTTCCTGGATTTTTTTTCCTACCTCCCGGTTTAGCCTACAGCTTGGAATTAACCAAGTCCGCTCTGCTTGGTTTCTAAACCCAGACAAGGTCAGCCAGGCATGTTTTATACAAAAAACGAAGTGTATTGTATGAATCCAGTTGTCATGATCCATTTTGAAATCCAAACTACAATCAGTGGAGGAGACGTTCATGAGATTTTCAGATTTACATGGCAGAATTTCTTGCCTTTTTCTTGTACAATGATTTCTTATCGTCGTTGATATACTCAGCCCTTTGCCCATCTTGTTCCCTTGTATATTTGGCTGCATGTTACATTACCTCGTGGTGCTGTCTTTTCTTCTGTCTCAAGAACTGTCTGGGTGAGGAGGTTCTACTGCTTTGTGGCTGTTACTATTTTTGATACAAATCTTAATCAGGAGATAAATGTTAAAGGAAGACTGAGCTTGAATTGTTCTCCATCTAAAGTAGAAAATTACTGGGGGGGGGGGGGGGGTTCCTTTTCTCCTTTCATTCTAACCCACAACTTGGAATTTGTAGAATTGTAAATATGAGAGATCCTAGCTATAACATATTCAGCTTCTCATCTTATCTACTGCAAATTTTGATCCCAAAATTTTCCCCTCCCTAAGTTCCCATGTTTGCTTGGATTTATTCTGGTACGTGGTGTTCTCAGCTTTATACTTTTTGCAAATAATTTTTCTACAAAAACAAGAATTTAGGGAGATACTTTTATGTAATATACTGACCTTCTTGCATAATTTGGAATGAGAAATGTCACCATATTGTTATCAACTTTACTCGTAATTATTAAATGTACTCATTTGTGGTTGTTTGCTTTGTTCACACATGCACCCTGTACCAGGGTGGATTTGGGTAAAAGGTATGAATAGACAAATATGAAAGATAGTTACAACAAGAGAAGGACTGCCGTACTCAAAGCAGGCTAAAATAGCAGAGGGACTGTTCTTCTAAAAGTTAGTTTCTGCAGTATATAAAAATATCAGAATGAAAATTTCTCATGAAAAAACACAACAAGAGATGTTCTCAGAGAAAAAGATGGTTCCCAGAATAACAGCAGCTTCCCATGTGAAATGTGATAATATTCAGGTGGAAAAGTGCCAGGAGGTATAGAAGATTGTCAGGCTAATACTGGCCAAGCCTTGTCAAAAGTTATAAACGTAGGTGGGAACTGTAGCGCTTCAGGGCCTTCACACTGAAAGAGGTTCCAGGCAGAATGGATGTCCTACTTCAATTCTTCTCAAGCTCTAATTTAGCCTGGCCAGCTAAATGGTGTCTATATGTATGAATAAGTGAAGAGTTTGGTTCAGACAGTGAATTAACACTGAAGAGATTTTATAGAAAAGTGAGGGATCCTAAATCAAATATAATGTGAGAGAGAGAGAGAGAGAGAGAGAATTATTATATCAGGATTTCCTAAACTCTTTGGGCTCGGGGGCACACTTGGAATTTTAAAATTTGCTGTGGGCACTTACACAAAATGGATGGTGAAGCTCTTAGCTATTCATAAAACAGATGTTTTGCTGAACATAAAAAAGCACCGATTTACCTCAATGCTATCAGCCGCATCCTCCAACCATACTGCCATGTTCCCACCAGGATGGTTTAATACTGCTATTTAAATATAAAATCTTCAACTTGAGCTCAGTTCTTGGCCTCTTTACAGATATATCAGTGTCAGTTTTCTTGGTAACAATATAGAAGTGGTTTACCAAGGTGACTTCTTGAGACGCTTTCTAGCCTTTGCAGTCTAGCTTATGGCCTAGGTGTTCCATGGACACTTCCCATCCATATACCAAACAGGCCTAACCCTGCTTAGCTTTTGAAGCCGAATGCTAGGCAGATGTTGCCACCTGCTGAGACCTGCTTGCCTTTGTCATTTTTTTCCTAGACAGATGGGCTCACTTCCCCAAACCACATGGGACTGCAGTTGCTCATCAATGTTATTTTCTACAAAATGTATGGGTCCCATTTGGGAACCAGAAAGAGTCTCACAAAGATGATGCTGAAGTTTAAAGCTTTGCCTTGAAGCATGTCAATTCTCATTTTTAAATAATATTTTTCAACTACAAAAGTCAAGGGAGACCTTGGGAAATGCTAAAGGGAGTATCTGTGGGCACTTTGCCCCACCCAGGGACAATGTTGGGGACTCCAAGATTACACTGGAGAAAGGCAGAAATATTTCACTTTCACTAACACAGTCTAGCACAAAAAAAAATCATACTTCAGTGCTCTTTACTCTGAGGAAGCTAGCCCTTGGGAACAAAAATTACATCCACTGAACTTTGCCTTTTATCTGGCACAAATCAATCCTAGGTGAAAAGAAGAAACTGGCTCTGATTCTAGAAATTGATTTAGTGTGTGCTTTCATAAGCCCCTGAAATTAAAGCTCAAATTTATATTTATAGATCTGGCTTTAGAAAATAGACTGTTTGCTGTCTTGACCAGCTTTACAAGGCCCAGTGTCTACAGGAGTTAATGCAGAGCAGAATCATTGTCAGCTTTAGAAAGGTTGCTTGTGGGGCGGGATAAATGGTGAAGAGAATTCAATTTCATTTAAATTCTGAAAGTCTGAAATGCTAACGTATTTTAAAGAGCAAGGAAATAGTGAATTGCTCATGGTTATATCGCCTTGTCAATAATTTATGCAATATTATTACAGATACATACAGAAGTACTGCTTCTGAGGATACAGCACACCTGAAACATCTCAAGTCCTTGAAGTGGCTGGCCCAACACAAATCAGTCTTCCAACTAGAAAAGTATCTAACAACTCCTTTACCCCAATATCTTAGAAGAGCTTTCACCAGAACTCGTTTCGACCAGTTAGAGTCTATGGTAAGCTATGGGAGATTTCAAGGAGTCCCATGTGAAGAAAGACTATGTATTTGTGGCGCCCCAGCTACTGACGATACTGCACACATCCTGTTTGATTGTAGATTATATTCAGTAGAGAGGACTGACCATTTAGATTTATATTTAAAAAATAAAAAAATATTGGAGTGGCCAGCAGAAACTTTCCTACTTTTTACAGGGCAAGAACCTGCATATCACCAGTAAGACTGCACTCTTTATATCAAAGGCAGTTATAAAGAGGGTAGATTATTTAGATCAGATTGGTGTTGACTGCAGGGGTGATGGCTTGACATGAACTTGTATCATAATTTTAGTTATATTTATATTTTTATTAATTCTTACTTGTATGTTTACAACGGCATTTATTTTATTTTAACTTATTTCCTTTATACTTGATATGGTCAATAGACTAAATCAATAAAGTTGAAAGTTGAAAGTACTGCAAGTTGCAACAGCCACAGGTACACTGCAACCTTATTTTGTAATCTTTTCCCCACTAGGGAAAACATGTAGTTCCTCACTTATTCACAAAAGCCCAAGCATTTTTATGTGCTAATCAAATAATAAAAATTCCTAAATCAGCCAGGTCCGGCTTAAGATAAAGTTTAGGAGTTTCGGCTTAAGATAAAGTTTAGGAGCAATATATAACAATTTAAATTTCTAACCTATTTATCTTATTTATTTGCAATATAGCCAACAGTCTTATACAAGAGTCCAGCAGTGAGGTCCACAGAATGTGGTTTAAAAAAGTCAGGATGGTAGCGACAACAGTACAATTGATGCCCATTAAAAACAGAGCTTCAATCACACCGTTGTAACTACCATTTGACTTTCTGGCCACACCCTACAAACCTCCTGGAACCCTATATAGAGATTTATCTATAGGGGTGTAAAGAGTAAGGAAGATGGCCTGGATGGAGACATGCAGGAATAAGTTACCTATGCAAAAGAGGCCGAAACACTTTTTAAGTCCAGATCTATGAGATAACATTCAGAAGTGGCTCAGGCAGCCGTCTCCCTAATTAACTGGAGTATAAGGAGGAGGTCCAGCACAGACTTGCAAAATTCTGTTATTATAGCCAATCTCAGTAGAAGTAGTTTTAGCTTCCTTCCGGTGGAGTTAATTTTCTGGTCTGGTCTACCTAGTGGGGCTGACAAGGGCTTACAGCAACGGAAAAAGAAGAAAAGCTTTTCATTTTAGTATTTTCTTTCAGGAACCAGAGAACAAAGCAAACTCCTTCCATTAGTTCCCTTTGCTGTTGTTTAGAAATACGAGTTCTGAGTAAGACAGCTGTATTTGCTTCAGTGTGGCACTTTGTGCTGCTCAGACACCACCGTTTGTTTCATGGCAGGAGAATCATGTCAATTTTGTGTGTGCAGAAGTCTCTTCCAGAGACTGGAAGTGTTTGGGGAAGGTGCAGAAGTAACACAGCACCTTTAGAACAGTGAGGCAGCAGTCCTCAGTTAATGACAGTAATTGGAACTGGAATGTCCATTGCTAAGTGATGCGTTTGTAAAGTGCAACTTCACGTGGCTGCATCACTCAGTGACGGCAATCCTGGCACTCCCTTTTGTTGTCACTGAGCAAGGATTGTGGGTCATTAAGTGAGTCCCAGGTAGCTCACAAGCAAGCTGGCAGGCAGGCAGGTAACTGGCCACTGCTGTGCGGGGCAGGGTGTGTGAGTGGCCAGCAAGGCATGGTGTGGGCGCAGGCACTGTCAGGCTGGGGGTGGCTGTCACTGGGTGGGGGAGAGTGTGAGTGACTTACCAAGCAACTTGCGACCTTCCCTGCTCGCTATCCCCTCGACTTTGCTTGTGGGAAGCTGGCAGAGAAGGTTGGAAATGGCAATCACATGACTGCAAAATGCGCCAACCATCGTAAGTGCAAGATGGTTGCCAAGCACCCAGATTAGAAATATATAGGCTATGTTCATAAATAGTGCTATGACATAATGTGGCTTGTTTGCTTTGGGCTTAGAATGATAAATAAACCCACCTATTAGAGCTTTTCGCGAATGTGAAGTAAACCACAGGTAAGTCTCTAATACATCAAAGGGCCTCATTACTGTAACTACAGTACACAAGATTGACTGAGTAGTCCTATTTATTAAATGAAGGTCTCAAAACCTCAGCTGGCCACTTCTGTCATGACTAGATTGCCAAAGGAGTACAATCTACTAAGTTCTCTTTGAAACCTGGAGTTGTGGTTCCGATGTGTCACCTCTGAACTGAAGGCAGGAGCATGAGAATACCAAGATTGTCTTCAGGAGCAGAAGTAGGTTTAAGCCAATGTATGGTAGGGCTCATTGTCTGCACCAGAAATAAGCTACTTGGTGTTTCAGCCTACAGTTCCCAAAATCCCATCCTGGTTGGGGCTGTTGGAATTTAAAGTTGAAGAGAATCCCCTGTGATCTAGGGCAACTCAAAGTCAGTTTTCCCAGATTTCTGAATAAAATCTTTCACAGTATGATGTGGGTATATTGGGGATTGAACTTGGGACCTACTTCCTGGGAATAATGCCCTCTAGCAATGTCCTTTCCCCCTTTTTGGCCACCTTCTATTTACTTCCAGTTTGCCAATCCCAAAATGCCATGGCAATATGCCCCATTCTTTCAAGACTATCCAACTAAACCATTCAATTCCTGGCCACTTTTATTTCCACCCTATAAAATAATAATAAATTGCTTTTAAAATAATGTTTGGCTAACAATTATAGCTTTTACCATTGTTAATTTGCTCCAACACTTAAAATCTTCAATGTGAATTAAAAAAAAAAACTTCTTTTAGATAGCATGATTTTAACACATCGTACTGACCAATGATTATCTTATTCCACTGGTTACTGAACACCAGCAAGAACAAAAGGAATGTTTGACTCAGCTGTCCAGGAATTAATATCAAGATATGTCTGTTGAGTCAAAGGAAACATACTAGACATAGTTAAAGTATTACATAAAGCAGAGAAAAACTGACTTAAACTGAAACCCACTTTGTTGTCTAAGCAAAGTATTAATTTACACTTAAAATTTCTTTTGCGTTTTCCTCTATAACTCCTGGAGAATTCTCCACCTGAGAATACTCAGGTAAATAGTCCCGTCAACTTCATTCTCAGCAAGTATCAGCCCTTTGAGGTAGTCCAGGCAGGAAACCAAAACCATGAGTACTAACACTACCTTTATTGTAAATGTATTGTAATTGCTTTCCCCCTCCCCTGCCTTTACTTTCAAGAGAACTAGGGAGAGTCCCTTCTGAGATGCTTTCTCCACCTCCATTCCTTCTGTGGGATGAGATCTCTCTTGTCCAACCATTGCCCTGGCTGGGCTCTTCTTCCTGTCTCCCAGGGTTATTCTCAGCCCATTACAGCAAACCAGTTGGAGAATTCTGGGTTTAGGTCCAGGTTGGACACCACACAAAATATTAAAATATTGCTAAAGGAAGCAACCAGCTTGGTATCTTTCCAACAGATATTTCTTTGCTTAGCTTACTGCTTCTTTCTTCCATCAGTGTGAAATATCAGTGCATTTTTTAATTTAATTTTAAATATTTCCAATTGCTCTACACCCAAATGATTCCAGGAAAGTGTACAGAAATGTAAATAAAACCAACCACACAAACATATAAATACGATACAATGCAAAGAATAATGGTATCAGAATATGACAAATAGTTAAAAATGGACCAGTGAAATTCATTGGGCAAAAGAAAGATGTTACTTCTTATGCTGAAAAGCTTGCAAAGTCATTGCCAAATATGCTTTTTCAGGGAAGCCTTCCTTCCAGACTCTGGGAACCAGAGAAGGAATAGTGTTTTCATTTGGGTACACATAACACAGGAGGCAAGAGCCAGTTGGGTATGGTCATTAAGGCACCAGGCTAGAACCCAGTCCCACCTCAGGTATGAAGCCAGCTGGATGCCCTTGGGCTAGTCACTCTCTCAGACCTAGGAAGAAAGCAATGGCAAACCACTTCCAAAAGATTAACAAGAAAATTTCAGGGACTTTTTCAGGCAGCACAAGGAGTCAAGACTGATTTGAAGGCACCCAAAAATAAAAATATAAAAAAACAGAAGTCAGCAAACTGTTTTGGGCTCCAGAGGTCTTCCCCAAATTTCCCAGAAAAGCTGCTAAATCTCATTTCAGATGAATTATAGCAGTTTTCAACATTCTGGTAGAAGGCAGCTAAAAATTATGCAATACTTGGGAGTTTCGAATCAAGTTACTGCTATTGTTTTTAAATTTAATTTTGGTGAAACAGGTATCACTAGAAGTGACTGTTGCTGTCCCTGCCATTCTGCATATCTCCTATGACCATACTTAGAGAAAGACCTCATCCGAAGTTCTGAAGACATGTGGAGTTTGGTATGAGAAATGACCATCCTTCTGATATTTGTGTCCTTGTAAATTCCAGTACCTTGAATTGGGATCATAATGTTTTCTTCTGTGATAACTCAGCTGAGATATATCAAAAAATGTTTTGAAGTTGTCCTTTAGGGTGATTCTGAACTACAGAAAAATCACCTCATCTCATCACCAAAGGATTATTCACTTTTGCTTATGATGGCTTACACACAATCAACCTATGCAAGTTCATTTGGAAATCGTCCCTGTACATTAAATAGTAGTTAGCCCCAGGTCAGCATTCATACGAATCCAGAATTACTTTGCTTCTTCCTATCTGCATCATCTCATAATAGCTTCCATTTAAAACCAACACACAAAAACAGAGATTTACAAGAACTAGCACAGAATAAAAGCAAATAAAAGAAGTACACCAGCCTTTTAGTAAGGCACAAAAGAAGTCAAAACAAGAGAAACATGGACTTGTAGAATAAGATATGCAATAGGATTTCTTGCAGATCTTGAAGATATACCGAGATTGGGGCATGTACACACTGCGACTGCCTCTGGCTTTTGCTACAACAGACTTCTGCTATGCAAGTGCACCACACCTTCCCATGGTGAACTTCAAGGTCTGAAGGGAAATTCTACTGGTTCATCAACACAAGGAGAAGTCTACACACATTCAGATCAATCTATGGAGAACTTCCAGTCAAACTTTGTCATTCAGTACAAGAATCAGGAACTAGAAGGAACAGGTTCAGTATACACAGGGACAATAAGAAGCAGGTCCTACATAAGTAGCTCCATTCTGTTCCTATTTTCAACTCTTCACACGTTCAAGCAAAGGTCCTGACAGGCTTGTGGCCAATGTGATATGAATTTCTGTAACGTATGGAATAAAGTTCTCAAGTGGAAGAAGGGAACTTTTGCTTAATTATACCACATTCATACAGCTTACTAAGTACAAAATGCTTTAGCTTGCCTAAATATGAAACAGTTTGCCCATGGAACAAATAGTTTTCCATATGTTTCATTCCCTTGCATCTCAAATGCAGTCCCAAAGATATATGTTACCCACAGTGATGTGCACTTTGGAAGAATTAGGAAACCTGTTGTTGGTCCTACAAGCCTAATGACAAGCAAAGAGAATGAACCCTGCAATAAAATAAGGGATTCCTATGCTTGGAATTTATGACCACCTTGTACAATAAAATAGACACATTTTTTCTTTGAATTGCCCTGAAAAATGTCCATAAGGCTGGCACTGGTGATAGGTGGGAAAAAGGGATACAAATTCCATTCTTCCTTCATGTTTGTTACAAATGATCTGGTTCAAACCAAGCAGTAATGGCAAACGTTATAATTACTGAAACACCTCCAATTAAACTATCAGATCAAATTCACTCCTTGTACAGAATGGTAGTTCTTTTTTTTTTTGGTTAAGTTCCCTTAAGGCAGTGTTGTCCAAACTTGGCCACTTTAAGATGAGTGGACTTCAACTCCCAGAATTCCCCAGCCAGCATTCTGGGAGTTGAAGTCCACTCATCTTAAAGTGGCCAAGTTTGGACAACACTGCCTTAAGGGATTGCTCAATTGGAAAAAGAAAGTAAAACATCAAGGCAGGGGTGGACAACCTACAGCACTTCAGATTCTGCTGAACTACAACTCCTAAATTCCCCACATTATGAGATTGTGGGACAATGGGAGATGAGGCATTGGAAGTTTAACCCAGTAGAGGCAACTCAATCCAGCTGTGAGAGACATGGGACCATAGAATTTCCAAGAGACTCTACCTTAATTAGCTCACTGAGCTGGGAATTTTCTCTTACTGTTTTCAAGATTCCATATCCATCCCAGACTAGCATTAAATATCTCTTCCTAAATTCCATTTTATTCTTGCTGCTTTGGTCTGGCCAACTGCATGGGGCCTTCATCTCTGGAACACTATCCCTGAAGCACTAGGTTAAATTGGATCTCTCCATCCAAGAGTAAAGACACGCCAATCAGAAGACATCTAATTTTGAATACCCTCTTCCCAACCTCTGGGAAAATTCTGCAGACTATATTTCTCCTGAAGGGGAAAAGAGAATAATTCACTGAAT
Source organism: Liasis olivaceus (assembly GCA_030867105.1). Lineage (NCBI taxonomy): Eukaryota > Metazoa > Chordata > Lepidosauria > Squamata > Pythonidae > Liasis > Liasis olivaceus. The sequence goes on from CM061351.1 coordinate 18,354,833, forward strand.
GATCCCTGAACATGCCATGAGAAACTCTGGATCCACAGCCTCTGAAGTCCTCTCTTTCCCTGGGCAAGACCCTCCATCCAGGGAGAATTTATTCTAGTCATGGAACTGACATAATTTCCCACCCATGGCTTTCTATGGGAGGAATATGGTTAAAATGCCAGCGGATGGAGAAGAGGAAGAGGTTGCTTCTGCTGGGTCACACCAGTACAGCTTTGGTACAAGCTCTCCAAAGTGGAAAGCAAGATTTTCCTGCCTGGTATTCTTCAATTGGTGACAGATTATGGCTGCTATTAACTTTTGCCTTTAAAAACATTAAAAATCAATTACATACTATTCCCAGTCTTACAGCAAAGCAGTGCCAGCACAAAGCACACATATTTGAATTCACACACACAGTGTCTGCCAATGTTGACTGGCGACAGTTTGCAGCACAGAAGGCGTATTTTAATCATGCAACATATTTATTTCAGTTCCTAAAAAATCTGGGTTCCCATATGTTCTACAAGCACCCCAGAACTGTTACAGGGAGGTGGGACTGAAAACAAGCCAGATTAAAGCAGTATTACTTTGCAGAACCCATTCTGACAGCCAGGAGTGTTTGCTGTTACAGCTAATTGTTGTGTGCCTAGCAGTATGAAACTGTATAAGGCACTGACATTTGTGCGCACACACACACGCACACACACACTTTTTAGACAAAAAATGGTACAGTCATATTGACACAACTGTAGGTGTTCTGTACGTCTCCTGCGCTCTAGCCTGGTGCCTTAACCACTAGCCTCAAACTGGCTCAGAATTTGCAAAGATACATGAAAAAACAGGAGCACATTTCAAGCAGTGGAAGAAATTCTGCATTTCCTAGTTTCTTCATAATTAATCTAAAAGATTACACCCAGACTTAATCGTTTTTTGAGTAGACCAGGAGTACCCAGTCTACAGCCTCCAAAACCTCAAATGTTCTTGAATGAAATCCTCCAAAAGTTGCCAGTTAATTGTCACAGAAGCAGGAAAATAGTAAATATACGGGAAGTAACAACATTATTTGCATTTAGATGAAGTCAAACCAAATCTAACTTTTGTCTTGGTCTCACCCAATTTTGGTAGGGGGTCACCCTCAAATGTTTGAAGGCCAAGTGTCATTCTCAGAACAAAAAGGGATGAACAGGCATCATCAAGATCAATGGGACTCAAGTTAATCTTAACTAAGACTATTGTGTAATGGGGATGCTAAATTATTAACCGCAACATTGGCCAGGAGATTATAGAATGTAGTAACATTTATAATTCACCCACTTCAGTCTATTTATAAAAAATAGATAAGTCTCTGACAATATTCATCTACTGAATTATACCTTGAATACCATAGCAGATAAATTACAATCAGCTATTCTAATGCTGTTATAAACTGAAAAGGCCTTTGATACGGTTCAAATTAAATGTATGAAGTGTACTCTAAGAGGTTCCGGGTTTCCACCATTCTGGATTACAATCTAGTTATCTTTACCCCATGGCCAAATTCATCAGAAATGGTTTTCCTTTTCAACCCATTAAGTTACATTGTGGCACCCGCCAAGTATGTCTCCTATCTCCTTTAATTTCTAATCTGGTCCTTGACTCTCAAGATATGATGGTACTTGATACTACTGTGTATATAGTATCCAATGACATTTCAGATCATCATTTTTATTAGCAAGTTTGTTACAGATGTACAGCAATGTGGTTTATCTACTGGTTATACTATTAATTGGAAAAAATTAATTTGCTGCCTTTGGGATCTACAATATCTACAGATTACTGCAAGAAATTGTGATATACAATTTTTACAGATGCTAAAAATACCTAGGTTTTTATTTTTCCTGAAATATATCACAATCTGTTGAATTAAGTATAGATCTAAAGGTATAATTTATGAAGATATGGCTCAGTGCTTAAAACTTCCATAACTTCACATATCTTCACATACTTCTGGGATAAGATCAATGTAAATAAAATGAATATTACATTGAGACTAACATATATTTTAAGTGGGATTTCGATGTTAATCCCTATTAGATACTTTATACAGACAAACTAATAAGAAAAAATTAAAAACAGGCCCAAACCCCTCAAATATCTTTGGCCAAATTGAGGTTGATTTACAGTGAACACACATTTAACCTACCAGATTTTCAGTTTTATCCATGGGCTGTTATTTTAACATGTATATTCTTCTGCGATGAATTGCCCTCTTTAGACCTATTTAAACACTAAGTATGTAACCCCTCCGAAATCTTGGCATGTTTTTGGGTCTAACTATAGCAAATAAGGATCTTCATTTCCAGCACTGACAGCTGCTAGATTTATTTGGTCATTAATACGTAAATGATTAAGCTTTGATCCAGAATCACATGAGAAACTGACACTATGGAATAATCCAAATTTGAAGACAGCAGGGCAGATGTTCTACTGCAATGCTTAGGCCAAACAAGGTATAAATACTTTAAACCAGTTGATTTATAATGGTTGTTTAAAGACTTTGAGTGACTGCATTCTGAATATGATTCATGTATAAAATCCACTTAGCAATATATACAACTGAAAGATGCAATGACAAAACAGATGTTTTAGCCCAGATGTTTTAGTGGCCTCAGAGATAGATGGAACCTTAGGATCTTTAAGCCATGCAGCATTTGAAGGGACGCCAACAATTCAATTTTACATTGAATTAAAGAATAGACTGAAGATTAGCATTAGTTATATACCTGAACTGTGGAACAAAGAATTGAAATATTGAATCTTGGAAAAACAATGGTTCCAGGGCTTTTAAAAAATGTAAAAATTATTTCTGATTATTTAAGAAATAATACATCAGAAAATGTTATTTTGTGTATACAATACTTGACCCCTCAAAAAATGTTTTAAAAAGGTTGGACATCATTTATTAAAAGAAAAATCAAATAATTATTACCTTAAGGAATGGAAACCATTGATGGACTATTTGCAAAATGCAGGTGGGGCGAAGCTTACATGGGGATTTGAAGATTAGATTATAAATATAATAGGATATGTTTTGACAAAGAATTATTCCTACTTAATGCATTAAAAACTAGCACCTATGACACTCTTATTATTCTCAAGACCAGAGATAGATTGGAAGCTATTTTTCATGTCTTTCTTCTTTTTTTTACTTTATCTCACGTTTTCTTTTCCTTTTCCTTATAATTTGTATTTTTCATTTTCTTTTTCATTTCTAACTTTTAACTTTGTAATTTTAAAATTTAAATAAAATATTATTAAAAAAAAAAGGTTGGACATCAGATATTTTTGGCTGGAGTTGTAAGAAATTTTAGGACTCTTTAAAATTTGAGAGCATATGATTTGGTCTTATCCATATATCGTTCTGGTTTGATTTCAAATAACCGTATATGTTAACACAATTTTGAAAACAAATATAATAGCTAAAGAAGTAAATGTGATGTTAAACTACATTCCTAAAATACAGAATCTGTCATTTTATGATGAGCTTTGGCTCTACTGAGCCTGGAGCTCAGCAAAGAGGATAATCTTATATAAATGGAAAGCAATGTATCTTCTTGATTTTAAAGAAAAGATTGGAGATATGAATCTGTTACCTATTTTTGAAAAATCTTTGCATTCTAAAAATTAGAAGATGAAACAACATGTTTTGATATGCTTAGATTTAATGGCAAGCTTTGATAAGCTTCAGCACTGGATTAATTACTGTGATACATGGGGAAATTACATGGATCTCTTTTTTATTCATTATTTTTCTTTTTCCTTCTGTTTAGTTTATTTAACCATTATACTGTCTGCAGGGTTTTCTTAACTGTATAACCATTGATGTATTTTTGTATTCTGCTTTACAAAAAAAATTAAAAAGAAAAAAATAGCTCAGAGCGTAAGACCACCTCCATCAAATCTGCCACCAACCTGTTTCCTAACATGGCCAAACAGATCCCTCTTGATCATAATAAGCTATAATAGCAGCAATTCCCTTCCATTCCTGTTCCCACAGCAACTAGCTTTTAAAATCAAAATGTCTCCAATATCAGAGGGCAAGATTTATTTATAATATTTTATCCTGCTTTTTAAGGAAAAAAAACACTCAACAAACAACTAAACGTGCCTAATACTTTTTTTTAAAAACTACCAAGTTAGCTGCCATTACTATTGCCTGCGCCATTGCTCAGAATATCTTCAGCTGTACTAGTCGTTCTGGGGTTCTGCTGGAGTGTTAGGGTTCAGATGTTGGAGTGGGACATCAGAGGCCCTGTTTCATATCCTCATACACCCACAATGCTTAACCTGGGCCATTCACTTCTCAACCCAACCTACCTCACAGCATTGTTCTGGGGATAAAAAGAGGAAGATCCAACATGTGCACCTCCTCCCATTCCCATAGAAGGTCAAGATATAAAAGCCAAAATAGTAGTAGTAACAATAAAGGCTAAGAAAATAATACCGGAGAGAGAAAAGTGCTTTGTTTTGTCTACTTGTTCTTCACAAGAACACTTTTCTCAGTAATTATCATGCCTCCTCTGGAAGATTCCTCACTGGAGGAAGAGGAGGAATGACAGGACTAATCCCAAGAAAATCTGGCAACCTTTGGAAGGTGAGCCAAGCAGTGCCTCTCCCAGGTCCAAGAGAGAAAAGGTCTTTGAAAGAGCAAACTGCCTTCTGTCATTGCAGAATTAGAGATTCTTCCACAGCCTTCTATGTATTAGTGGCTATAGTGGGGAAGACGCCACAAGACTCATTAGATAAGCATTTCACCATTAATGTATTGACAACTGATGCCCTTTGCTGTGTTCCTGGACCTTTCTGGCTCTTGACCTTTCAGACTAAGTATTCCCTGCTGACTTGGTGAATTGATCTGGATGGCTTTCTCGGTTTCAGTGACTCTGGACTTCCTATGACCTTGCAATCTGGGTTACTCCTGTGTTTTATTGATAGCCTCAGCCATAAATGTAATACTAATTGATTTCAATTGTGCATTTGAGTAAGAGTGGAAGTTTAATCTATTATTATTATCATTATTATTATTATTATTATTATTATTATTATTATTATTATTAAGCAATCCATGCATAAATAGCTGCTGACCCTTTTCTGATAAAAACAGCTATCCAGATCACTCCTTAACTCTGTCCCTTAAGCACTGTAAAACACTTGACCATCTCAGTGGGTTCTTCATATCCCCAATATTGGGGCTACCATATCTAAGCTGCACAAATGCTGGATAGCAGCAAAATGTCTGTGTGCTGCTAATTAGTGCTTGTCTGGAATTTTGCAGCCCACGTATGATGACCCTACACTATAGATTAGCTGACAGTTTAAGAAGTTTTGCAATTCAGCACAATAGCACGAAGATGCTGGCAGTCTGAATGCAGCCTTACCCAAGGGTGTGAGACTCAGCACAAGTGATGCTACTATGACTTTTCATTGAATTTCTGGTTATCATGATAGCTAACAAGAACCTACCAGGTTAATCTGGTAATTTAATTAAGTGGAGAGGAGCCTTTAAAATTGTCCTTCAAAGACATATCTACTACTCCTTAGGAGCCACTGGCGGAAATAGCTCCACGATGGTTGGAGATGGATGAATTTTATATTCAGGGGGAAGAGAGTAAGGGTTGATGAATATGTCTTTGAAATTAAGTACTAGCTATGGTTACTACTGCAACCTATTTATCTGGCATAAATGCAGACATCTACCATTAAGTCCAAGTTAAACAGAACTTGTGGGCTCTTCCATTAAAAAAAAACACTATGGCACCACAAGACTGCTGAATTTTCCATCCCATGGATAAAGATTTTTTTTTTCCATCACAATTTGTGAATACACTTTACCTGGATGTGTAGTACCATCTATTTCATTTTGCCACTAAGACCTTGAGGAATGACTGCTATGTATTTAATTTTCATATTTTAACATCATTTGCTAGGTTAGGTATCTATTTTGAGAGAAGAGCTAGAAACTATCTTTTGCATGTTACGCTCCATCAGTCTGAATAATGTCTTTCCTACAGAACACAAGGCAGAAGCTAATAACTCCTATTTTGGAAATCTAAATGCAGACACTGATCTGCTATTTTTATGCCTGTTACGTGAAATACCGGCCTGCATCTGAAGTGTATTCTAATGTTCCAGAATCAGAGGATCAGTCACAGCTCAGGAGTATAAAAATCTGCTTGGCACGCATAAGATCTCTGATTCAATCCCTAGCACACCTCCTATAAAAAAGTTGAAGTAGCAGTTGTAGGAAAAAGTTCAGATTGAGACCCTGGAGCAGTGTTTCTCAACCTTAGCAACCTTAGCTGGCTGTCTGGGGAATTCTGGGAGTTGGAGTCCATACCTCTTAAAGTTGCTGAGGTTGAGAAACACTGCCCTGGAGAGTTGTAGCAAGTCAGATGAGACAACACTGGGCAAGGTGGGTGTTGCCGGACAGTTTGCTGGGGAAAAAAACTTAAGCCCGAGTTACTGTAATTAAATGCCTTTATTATATTGACTGCAGACAGAAGCAGCACCATTACTAAGGATAACTGTATGTCTACTCTAAGTAAGTAATATGATGGCCACCATGCTAGTATTAACAACGTGAGCTGTCAGCATAAAGATATGGAAGTTTTCCTATTTCTTTCTTATACTTGATACTTGCAGCATATCATTTCTTTAATAATTCAAATAAATATTTATGTTCCTTCAGTTAGAGAAATTTGAGGTTTATAGAATCATATATTTGTTAGAGCTTTTAGAGAAAAAAAATCTCCTTCCGTTCAACAATAGAATGAATAGATGGAGACAAACAGTTTCAAACAAAACAGCTGTTTTAGCTTAAAATAGGAATCAGGATAAAACTACATTTCTAAAACTTCACAGATTTTGTTTTCTTCCAGAAAAGCCAAAGGGAAGATATCTACAAACTCAGAACAGGATACTATTTTTCACAAAGGCAACACGTGAAATATATTTGGGTGTAGGGATTTCAAATTCAACCTGGAAGAACTATTGACCTCATTCCGCCTATAAATTAAAATCTGCAAATATGAAATCACATGCAATCAAAGTACTTTGTAAATCATGTAACACTCTAGTGAAACTTCAGTATATAAATTCTGAAACCCTTCCCCTGCGTAGGAGGAACTGTGGCACTGCCAAAAATGCAGCAATTTTGGGAGCAGGTAGTAAATATACAATATTTGGTTGGGAAGTTCAAGGAACTGTTAGATTATTATCAACCATCTGATGGATTATATGCAAGGACTTTGTACATTTCATTTTGGCAGTAGCATGTGCAAAAACCGCTATCTATGTGAAGTTTATTGTTAGGGAAAGATTGAGTGGTATGGCATACAGATTAAAGGAAGATTTGACATTTCAAATACATGCAGTAAAAAAACAGATATAACTTCTGCCATACATGGTATTTCTTATACATAGAATTAAAGCTTAATCATTATACAATCCACCAAGTTCCTAAGCAAAATTTGGGAAAACAGCTTCTGAAGTCTTCCTGCCCCTGCTGTAGCCCAAACTATTGATCAATAGGGAGGGAAGTTCAGTTCCCAAAAGTGTTAAAATTGCCTCTGAAGAACTCTGGCATGGTTGCTGCTGCTGTTAAAACTCCCTATGGGGTTTTTTATGAGAGTGTGAGCAAACAAATTAAATTTTAAACAAAATTAAGGAACAATTATGCAGAAATTAGTTCTCAGTAACCATTTTGTGGATAAGTATGGGAAGGCTGATTTTTCTCAGTTTCTGTTCATTTTGCCCTCTGTTAGTTTCTGTCAGCTCATTACCACATTGGTTCATGAATGTCTCCATATATGACAACCAAATATAAGTTTTACTCCACATTCCTACTGTTAGGCATGCTAAAGTATCATCAACAGGGCAATTATGACTCACTTTGGTCCCATTTATCTGAGATTTCAAAATTACTTTGATGTGGATCAAGGCATTTCATTGTCTGGGTTCATGCAACATTCTAAACCATGATTAGCTTTGAACCATCCATTGTGGTCTTGTCCATGCAGAGCCTATATCATGAACAATGGTTTACAAGCCACAATAGCTGGTTTCACACATCATGCAAATGAAAATCAAACCATTGCATTACGACCTAGCACTGTGTGTGAACCAGCACAGTGGCATGTAAAGTCAAGGTTGGGATGTTGGCTAGTTTGAAGCCTCCAGGTTCCAGAGGTTTGGTCAGGCCTTCAATATTACAAAAGCAAACCTGGTTGTAGCCCATGAGGGGGTTCTTTTGGGAAATGGTACAGACCACCAACAAAGAGACTGTTATCTGCTCTGTGCTGCTAGGGAGGTTTTTATTATACAGAAAGCTTAATGAACTTATTATCTAATATAACACTTATCACTAAATGTTGTACGTATACCAGTGTTTCTCAGCCTTGGAAGCTTTCAGATGTGTGGACTCCAACTCCCAGAATTCTGCAGCCAGCCTGGCTGGGGAATTCTGGGAGTTGGAGTCCACACATCTGAAAGCTTCCAAGGCTGAGAAACACTGATGTGTACTAATGCCTTTGTCTATGCCTACATGTGTATATACGTTCTAAAAGTCCTATGAACAGTTCTGTTCTTCTTCGTTGCCTAAGCTTTTAACAATGTCTTTAGCCACCATTTAGCCACATTCAAGCCAGTTGGCTTCTGCTTCTGTCAGCAGCTGTTCTGAACTGCTACTGACGGAAGGTGCTTTATCAGCTGTAGGCTGGCTGTAGGCTGGAGTGGTGAGGCTGTCTGGCTGTTTCAGCTTGTCTGCTGTTGGTTGAAGTCCATGCCTGCTAAACTGCATGTTATCCAGATGGCTGCTCCACTGTCTTGCCTGCAGATTCTTCTGCTCTACTCTCCCACGTGACCCACCTCCTCTGGTCCAGTGCTCTTCAGGCTGCCTTAAAGTTCCTGGGGTCAAAATAAAGGGAAGGCCACTGCAAGGTTTTCCTTCCACACGGCCTAATGCAGAGCCAGTATTTGTCCAGAGCAGCAGCGAGAACTGAGCGGCAGGAGAATACAGCAGAGTGCCTCCAGGTGACCACTAGATGGCAGCAGAGGTACAGACAACTCTAACTTTGCTGGCATCTAGTGGCCAGCCATATTTTGGAAGCCCACCTCTGATAGCCCTGTGGAGGTTGCGTAATGGTATGTGGGAATGACCTTGGGAGACAGGAGGAAGAGCCGCAGATTAGACAATGGTCAGACAAGCAGCAGCTGAGTTTGCAGAAGGAATGGGGTGTGGCAAACATCTCAGAAGGGACCCTCCCTAGTTTCTTGGACTGTAAAGGCAAAGGGGGAGAGATGTACTTTCAGACTGCTGCTATTCCTTCCTGAGTTTGAGTTATTTATGCAAATTGCAGGCTTAGAACAGATCTGCTCCTTCATGCGTAGACACTTATTCCTTAGCTAATGACTAATGGGGGGGGCAAAGGGGGGACATCTGAGAGATTGGCCCTCGGGCTAGAGAATTCTACTTATGCCCCCAGCACTGTATTCCAATCAGTATCAAATCCTGCTACTGCAACCTGGGCAATTTGTCGACTGGAGTCCACTGATACACCACAGAAGGCATTAATTTTTTCCCTTGTTTATGGAAATGGACTCATGCTATGTTGACATAAGCAGTTAATTACTGTGCAAGCAGTGAGAGAAATGGAATGGCATGCTACAATTTACAAAACAGACCATGCCTGGACTTAATTTATTTAGAGTCTCACCATTCATTCTAGAAGATTCTTTGTAAACGGAAACTATTTCAGGTCAGTTATCGGCCTCATCCCCAGATTATTAAATCATCACCTCATTCATTTAGTTTCTGGATGCAGGAGCATACAGCATTTGTATCAAGGTGCTGTGCGTCTAAGAAAAGCAAGTAGGCCGCAATCTCCTTAGAACCTTCCTCAACTGGGGTTGCCATTTTGTCCTCAGCAGAAATGAAGAACCTGAGATCCCAGGGCTCATTTGGACCCCCAAAGATCTCTAAAGTTATTAAATAGTAAGTTTTTCATATAGCAACAATCACTTCTACAACTGGAGAATAATTATATTTAACGCTCATTAAATGGAATTCAGGTCCTGGCCCCATCTACTACTTTCGGATCTTTGGACCCAGCAAGCTACTCATAACTGGCTCGGTGTAACTTTTGGCTTGGTCTACAAAAAGCTGCACGTCTGCTCTACAGAACCATCTCCACCACCTATTTCATCCTGCGGAAAGAAAGCTACACTTGTACTTGGTTGCTTTTTAAAATACTATTTATTGACATTTCATTCATAATTTTTGGTGCTGCTCATAGCTGCCCTTAGAAGAATATGCACTCTGAACAGTTGTAGAGAAATAATTGTAAAGAGTAAATAATATCCAAACCAGATAGAATTCTAGATATATTTTTCACTCCAGTGCTTCAGCATTGTCTCACCTGCTATTTTATATTAGATAGCACAACTCTTTTCCTTCATTATGAAATAAAAGTCCAAACTAGTCCATTACTATGCAGTAATATCTGACTGGTACCCCCTCCCCCATCTTTGTCATTCCTGTTTATAATTGATCAAGCAAGAATACCTTGTTTTGGGGAGGGGGGTGCCTTTGAGTCAGCATTGACTCCTGGCGACTGCCTGGACTAGTCCCTGCAGTTTTCTTGGCAAGATTTTGGAAGTGGTTTGCCATTGCCTTCTTCCTAGGGCTGCAAGTGAGTGACTGGCCCAAGGTCACCCAGCTGGCTTTGTGTCTAAGGTGGGACTCGAAATCACGGACTCCCAATTTCTAGCTTGGTGCCTTAAACACTACACCAAACTGGCTCTCCTACCTTGTTTTTACTACATCCTTAATTTCTAAAGCACATTCTAGGTATTGGCCGGCTTGTAAAAAAGACCTGCACTTCCACAGGAGGAAATTAAAGCTCCACATTGCCCCCCAATTCAGTTTACACAAAAATAAAATTCTCTCGAGCGATGGAAATAAAGGGAATTCTAAATATAATGATAGCTTAATTGAAAATAAGGCTATCTGCATATACTGTAACCCGACAAGATAAAGTCACACTCCTATTTATTGCAATGGAAGTTATACCAAAGGTGACTGTGCCAAATAATTAAAGTTACTGTGATAGCATTTTGTTGCTCAGAACAAGGTCTCGTCACTTGAAGGTCCGTCAAAGAGCCAACAAAACATATTGGCTGATACATTTTGCTCGCTCTCTGATCTCTATTACTGAAACTTCGTTACGTTGATTGGTGCTCTCTGCTGCACTCTAGCGAGCACGTTGAGTCATTTAAAAAGGGAAAGCAGGAAAAAAGTAAATTTTAGTTCAGTGTTTTTCAAACTTGGCAACTTTAGGATGTGTGGACTTCAACTCCCAGAATTCCCCAGCCAGCATAGGGAATTCTGGGAGTTGAAGTGCATACATCTTAAAGTTGCCAAGTTTCAAAAACACTGCTTTAATTGACTGTTATGCACATTAAAGAATGCTATAGCCCATCCAATTATTATTAAATGATGTTCAATAACAGAAACATGTGGAATGTGTGGAATGCTTCAATTGTAAAAATTTATAAACGTTAACGTTTCAACTGGGTCCCTCAGGTGGAGTGTTAATACTGCTGTCTTTCAATGTTCAGTTTTTTAGTATGTCCAAAATCTGTGAATCTAAATGTATTCCTCTTTCTAGCATGCTCAGACAGCCTATACTGCACTTTGAGGCTACCCTTTATCAGAGAATACATTTAACTTCTAATTTGGGAGACTCTCTCTCGTGCCATCTAAGATTTAAACTTGATACAGGCATGGCTTCAGCATCATCCTGATTTTTAAAATAAATATTTTCCTGGGAAAGAGCTCTGGAGAACTGGTAGGTTTATACAGGTAGTCCTTGGGTTATGACCACTCATTCAGTGACTGTTCAAAGTTACGACAGTGCTAAACAAGGGGGACTTACAACTGGCCCTCGCAGTTCCAGCCATCGCAGCATCCCCATGGTCACATGATCCTGATCTGGGCGCTTGGGTGCCCAGCTTGCAATTACAACGTTGCAGCAAGCCACGGTCACATGATCACAATTTCCAATGTTCCCTTCTGGCTTCCCACAAGCAAAGTCAATGGGGAAACCAGTAGGAGGTCACAAGTTGCTCCCACGGCTTTTTCACTTGCCCATACTCCATAGCACCTGCCAGCGCCACCCCCTCATAGCACCCCCCCACCTGTGCTCTGTAACATCTGCCTGCAGCATCCCCCCGCCTGCCCAAGGCGCCCACGTACTGGCCCGCACTCTGTAGTGCCTGCCTGCAGCATCCCTCACCCTCCACCCAACACTTCATTGTTGGACCTCAAAGGATTAGCAGTAACAGTGAGAGCACTGAATTGGCAGCTAGTGGGCTAATCTTCTATTGCACAGGACTTTTAGTACTAATTGTGACTTTATGTTCTGTCATTACAACACATCTGGGCTAAAATGGGGAAAAGGATGAACTGTGCTCGTCTTCATGTTCAGGCTAGTAAATCTAGAGGCCCTTCTCTTCCATGTCTTTACCACGTTCAGAATGACTCATTATTTGAAGTGCATCATACAATTCAGTGTGCAATTTGAACTGCATGCTACAGTTGATGTCAGGCTAGGACTGTCTAGACATAGGTCTAAGTCCACCCCCAGCCATGTGTAGTGGATTGCAGTAGAGAACAAGGTTTTCAGGAAGGAGGGGGCCTATTCCAGGAAGGGCCGTGAGACAAGAGACAACACAGTCTGGAGCAGGAGCCTGGAAAGTGGAAGAGATTTAGAATAGCCATTCCCTAGAATCTCCCAGGGTATATCCACTAGTTGCGGTAGTACAGATTTAGTCTGACAAGATTCTGTCTGTATGGTGTAAGCCAAGTGTTATTCAACCTTGGCAGCTTTAAGATGTGTGGATCCCTCCACCCCCAGTTCTATGTTCATAATGGTGGAATCTGTACAATAGCATTAAGCCAAGATTTAACTATGGGTTGTTAAACAAGCTAAGGATTGTGCATCACATTTTGAACAAAACTTTTTTGAAAAACATACACTTTGAAATAGATTTGATCCTCAAATATGTATTAACGCATTTTCTGTCTCAAGCTTAGAACTTCAATGATTCACAAAATCAGTTGTGTTCTGATCCCAGTACTCATCCTGAAGCTGTGGATTAGTCAATTCATGCCAAAATTTGCCAAAGTAAGCTTCTCAAGCTTCCATGTTTCTGTTAGCAGGCAACCTGCTGCCCTCCAGATGGCTCGGGGAAAGGCAAAAGTCCGTCCTCTGCAAATAACAGTTGGGTCACCCGCACTGAGAGTAGAAGATGTAAATAAATCCAAGCTGTGCAGAAAGAATCTCTAATCCAGAAGTAAAAATAGCATTAGATTATGTTAAATTATCTAAAGATACTGGAGTTTTGCACATCATGAATATTTGATTTCTAAAGCAAAATTAATTATACTGTCCTTGCATGTGTGAGCACACACAAATAACAATATGCAGAGCACATTTGGATATAGTTGGAGAGTTGGGTTGGATTGACTATAGGGAAATTATATTTTCTAACTCTTGCCTAACCCACAGTTGTCTTAATGTATCTTTGTTGCAAAAGATTAAACAGATGGTAAAAACCAGCTTATGTCTGCCAAACTCCCCATCTGGGTGATATTCTCCTCGGCTCATCAGAATCCTTGTTCTGTCTCAGATCTTCCATAACTCATTTTCATCTCCCTAATATAGTTAATAATGCAAAATACAAATATAACATCAGAGTTCATGTGGAACATAATCATGACTTTTAACTAAACATATCATTAGAAAACTGATGAGACCAAACTAACAACAGAGAAAACTCAATTTGTTAGGTATTCGGTTTCCATTTGAGAATTATTTGCTTTGCATAGGAATCAGCTTGAGAGCAGCAAGGTATTAAGAAAGGAAATTTAAAAACAAAAAACTGTGACATGTTAAAAAAGATAGATCATGGCATATATTTTTGTGACTAGAATCCACTTTATTAAACTTATGAAGCTATATTCAGGTTTTTACTATAAACTGCCCAGAGTCACCCCATGGTGAGATGGGCGGTGCCAAATTCAAAATATAAATAAATAAATAAATAAAATATTCTACTCAGCATATTTAATATCCTATACATTAAATATAGGATATTTAATATTTAATATATAATATTAACAGATATTTAATATCTAATACTAAATATAAGGGAATAGGGCAAGAATCAGCAATGTTACAAGAAGCAAGTTTTTGTTTTGTTTTTTTGTCTGCGCTCAGTCATTACTGACCCTGCAGTGACTGCCTGGACGAATCCTTGCAGTTTTCAAGGCAATTGTTTTTCGGAAGTGGTTTGCCAGAGCCTCCTTCCTAGAGCAGAGCCCAGCTGGCAAGCGCAGGAGGCAGGGTCTCCGTTGCTTCGCGCCCTTTTCGGGCGAGCGCGGTTTCGCGCTTACCGGCAACTGGTCCCGTCTCTCTGTGCAAGGCGCTGCCAGCATTTTTCCTCCCACCAGAGTGAGAGTCCCCATTTATCTACTCACGTGAGTTTTCGACCTGTTGGGTTGACAGGAGCTGGGGAGGAAACAGGAGCTCATCCTGTTAACGCGAAGGCTGGACTTGAACCGCCGAAGCGTCAGCCATTTCTGGCCGGCAACTTTCAGCGTCATTAAGCCGCTGCGCCACCGCGTCCCCGCACAAGAAGCAAGTACCATTGCACAATGTATACAAATAGATACATAGACAAATGTTTAATAAAAAGATGGTCAAGATATTATCATAGCCAAATTCACAAGATCTTTGTGTTCTATTTCACAAGAGTTATACATTTTTATTCTTTCCAACCCCATGGAATGTTGGGAAAAAATCACATAAAGAGAATCAGACTCTGTCTATCCATCAGCACAGATGAAAGCAGAACAGGACCAACTTTGCTATATATAATAGGGAAGAAGTCACCAAAAGAAAGACCAAGTTCACAAAATGGGCTGGATTTGTCTAATGGTCACCGAGAAAAAAATCCAGAAGAAAAATCCCCCAATTGCAATTTGAGATGCTGCTGACTGCTCCATTCTCCCTGTCTTCCTGATCACGCGATCCAGAATAAAATTGCTATTAATGGGCTTGAAAGCACATTGTTAACCCTAAATAATGCACACACAGATCAACAGAAAAAAATAGAAGGCTGTGAGGCCAAATGGCCATGAATTGGCCTACTGGTTAAGGCACCAGGCTAGAAAGCAGGAGATGGTGAGTTCTAGTCCCGCCTTAGGCATGAAAGCTGGCTGGGTGACTTTGGGCCAGTCCTCTCTCAGCCCAACTCACCTCACAGGGTTGTCGTTCTGGGGAAAATAGGAGGAGGAAGGAGTATTAAGTACAGTTGTGTGAAAAAGAAAGTACGCCCTCTTTGAGTTCTATGGTTTTATGTATCAGGACATAATAAAAATTATCTGGTCCTTAGTAGTTCTCAAAAGTAGGTAAATACAACCTCAGATGAACAACAACCTTACATATTACACCAGGTGCTGCTAATCAAATGCCGTTGATCAATTGATCATCAGCAAGTGTGACTACCTCTATAAAAGCCAAAGTTTTAGGAGTTTGCTGGTCTCAAACATTGAGGTGTGTGTTAACACAATGCCAAAGAGTAAAGACGTCTGCAATGATCTTAGAGAAGCGATTGTTGCTGCCCATCAATCTGGGAAGGATTATATGGCCATTTCCAAACAACTGAAAGTCCATCATTCTACAGTGAGAAAGGTTATTCACAAGTGGAAAACATTCAAGACAGTTGCCAATCTTCCCAGCAAATTCACCCCAAGGTCAGACCATGCAATGCTCAGAGAAATTGCAAGAAATCCAAGAGTTACATCTCAGACTCTACAGGCCCCAGTTAGCATGTTAAATGTTGAAGTTCATGACAGTACAATTAGAAAAAGACTGAACAAGTATGGTTTGTTTGGAAGGGTTGCCAGGAGAAAACCTCTTCTCTCTAAAAAGAATGTGGCAGAACAGCTTAGGTTTGCAAAGTTGCATCTGAACAAATCACAAGACTTCTGGAACATTGTCCTTTGGACAGATGAAACCAAAGTGGAGATGTTTGGCCATAATGCACAGTGCCACGTTTGTCAAACACCAAACACAATATATCAGCACAAACATCTCATACCAACTGTCAAGCAAGGTGGTGGAGGGATGATGATTTGGGCTTGTTGTGCAGCCACAGGACCTGGGCACCTTGCAGTCATTGAGTCAACCATTAACTCCTCTGTATACCAAAGTATTCTAGAGTCAAATATGAGGCCATCTGTCTGACAGCTAAAGCTTGGCCGACAATGATCCCAAGCACACCAGCAAATCTACAACAGAATGGCTGAAAAAGAAAAGAATCAAGGTGTTGCAATGGCTCAGTCAAAGTCCAGACCTCAAACTGACTGAAATGCTGTGGCGAGACCTTAAGAGAGCTGTGTATAAACCAAATGCCCGCAAAACTCAATGCACTGAAGCAATGTTGTAAAGAAGAGTGGGCCAAAATTCCTCCACAACGATGTGAGAGACTGATAAAGTCATACAGAAAACAATGACTTCAAGTTATTGCTGCTAAAGGTGGTTCTACAAGCTATTGAATCATAAGGTGTACTTAGTTTTTCACACATGGCTGCTCCATTTGGCTTTATTTTTGTAAAAAAAATGATGACATGGTGTAATATGTCATGTGTTGTTGTTCATCTGAGGTTGTATTTACCTACTTTTGAGAACTGCTAAGGACCAGGTGATTTTTCTTACGTCCTGATACATAAAACTATAGAACTCAAAGAGGGTGTACTTTCTTTTTCACACGACTGAATGTTCACTGCCTTGAGTTATTTATCAAAGTAAGAAAGGCAGGATAAAAAAATCTAAAACATATATGCCTTACTTAGATATCAATAGGATGCATCTAGATCATGCTCTACATACAGAATATCCCCTTTCCAACTAATTCACATAATATTAAAGGGGCTATGAACACAGACATAAAAGACTCCTCTCCATGAACCATGATTAATTGATGATGGAACTGGGATTATTCTCAATGCTCAGTTCAACCAAGATCTTAGTCGTGACTTGGAATGAGCATGTGACAAAGGCCTTAGATCAGAATGCACCTGTACAGACTCCCTGTGATTATGGATCCCACAGAACCTCCTGGTTTACAAAGGAGATAAAACAATGCAACAGACACCTAGAGCATTGCTGGAGAAAGATAAAGAGTAACTCCTGGCTGGTTAAGGCCTCCTGGGGAGGTGGCATGTGGTTGGATTGGAGACAGCCAGGGAGATGGCCTTAAAGCAGATACTCAGAAACTGTTACATATAATTCTAGTCTTCCTGTGCAGTTGGTTTCCTGATATAAGTACCTTGTAGGGCTGATATGGGTCCAAGCCTTGGGCAATGCCTCTTTACAGGAGGAGGTGGTGGTCCGTGCTTTCTCAAGAGTCCATCCTTGGATCTGACACTGTTGGACAAGTCCAGCCTCCAATCTTCCCTCTTTAGGAAGGCTGTTGAGAGGATGGTAGGCGCTCAGCTCCAAATAGCCCTGGAGGAAGCAGATTACCTGGACCCTTTTTATCCACGGTTTAGGCCAAGTTGTAGTACTGAAATGGCATTGATCACACTTGTAGATGACTTTTGGAGGGTTTGGGATATGGGTGGTACATTCATCCTGGCCCTCCTGGATCTCTCGGAGGCTTTTGAGACCATTGACCATTGTATCCTAGATGGGGTTGGGAGTGGGGAGCACTGTTCTACAGTGGTTCTCATCCTTCCTCCATGGCCAGTTTCAGTTGGCGTTAGTAGGGAGCAAGAGATGTAACCCTAGGCTCTTATGTGAGGTGCCTCAGGGCCTGGCTCTCTCACCACAATATTTAACATCAATATAAAGCCTCAAGGTGAGGTCATTTGGCATAAGGTGTATAATCGTATGCTGATGATACTCAGTTGTACATCTCCACCCCATGCCAGACAAGTGACACTGTTCAGGTGCTTACCCAATACCAGAAGCTATGAGGGTCTAGACGCAGAAGAACTGAATGCAACTAGCCCTAGCAAGGAATGGCTCTGGGTGTTTGGGTTTCCTGACTCTAGAGAGTTGTCATCTTTAACCTTCAATGGAAGTAGCTCTCCCCCGGAGAGAGTTGGTGTGCAATTTGGGAGTCCTCCTGGACTCAGTTCCTTCTTGAGGAGCAGGTAGCAGCTGTGGCTAGGGGAGCCTCTGGACAAATCTATCTTGTGAGCCAACTGTGCCCATTCCTGAACTGGAAGGCCTTGCTTATGTCTTTACTTTTACCTTTACTTATGTCTCAGCAACTTCCTGGCTGGATTACTACAACACACTGTACATGGGGCTACCCCTGAAGACGACCTGGATGTTACAACTGGTTCAGAACCAGGCTCATAATCACTCATGCCTTAATCACTTCCTGACTTGACTACTGCAATGTGCTGTACATGGGGCTGCCCTTGAAGACTACCTGGAAACCTCAACTGATCCAGAATGCAGTGACACATGCAGTTCTGTGCACTCCAAAGTTTACGCACTGTACTTGTAACTTGCACATGAACAGTTTGTAATCTGTTCCACAATCAGACCTTGGTCATGTCTTTGCTGTTATAACTGAGTTCTTCTACCTCCTTCTACCAAAAATATACTCAGTTTGATTTCTTTCTTTTTTTTATTTGATTTGGTGATGCCCAGTATATAGACATCATTTTGAAGATTATGTTAGCAATGAAGAAATAATTGGATTGGCAGGAACTGATAAGTCACTGTCCTACTTCATTTCTGTTTCCTAAGCTGTATAGTCCAAGACATTTTTCTCCTTACTATTCCAACTTCGGGATTCCAATCTCCAGCCACAAGCAGACATCTTGCTCACGTGTTTTGTTGATTTCAGACTGAACTTGAATTCAAAACTCACCAAACTCCTCTTATTCTGCATCAATAGTAAGGGCATAAACTTAGATCACTGTCATATTAAAGGGCCATCCACAAAATCTAATTGATACTATTTTGTCATTGACTGCATTGTACCCAAGTTCTGTCTTTGCTGTATCCTTCCTTACTATGAAATCAACACTGCTCCTTCATGTTCTTCATCACAGTATGATCTTCTCACTGAAAGTATCCAATCTGGGTCCATTTCAATTCAATCACTCTTTTTATTCTGTGTAATAATGTAATATTCTACATTATTGTGTAGACACATGCAACACTTACCTTCCCATTTATTGTCATATGGACCTGTTGTTGTTCAAATTCATTATTATAATTTCAAAGATGCAGAGTGGGGACTGGGAAAGAAAGATTATAAAGGTCACCAGAACATTTATGGGTACATTACAGCTTGAACTCACACTCTGTGCTCCAAGATCAGTACTTGCTAATCCTTAGTAAACATCTTGAGAAAAGAAAGAAACTTGGCTCTGTCCATGCTAAGGTCATTAAAACTGAATTTATATCTTGCTACACCTTACTAGGCACATAGGGCAATGTACAATAAAAGATGTTTTTGAAATAATTTCAGTTACTTAACTGAGATTTATGAAAGCACATACCGCTTCACAACATCACAATGCACCTTCACCATACCCTCTTTTCATTGTTATGGTGAGGGTATGCTATGACAGACACATGCTCCAGAAACACAGGAACATCAGTCCATAAAAGAAAGTGTGGCTTTCATACATGAGTCCTGCAAAGTACTGAATATTTGGGAACATCAGGTGCTAAAATAATATATACAAATATAAAAGAAAATGACATTTTCAAGGGAAAAAATAATTGGGGGTACAGATAGAGGAAAAATCCTTCCATAGAAAGTTATGGCTACATGGTCTATCAGACACATGCCAAATAGATTTAACTATAAATTAAAATCTAGACTAGGCAGTTATGTAATGATATAATAATTATCAGTCATTTATCAACTACATGGAAAAAGGCTATAACACACAATGGCATTCTTTAAAAACTGCAGTGTTCTTTATACAGGCACCTTATTGCTAACTAATTTCTTCCAAATTTGCAATTAGTGGTTCTCATCAGTTTATTAAAAAACAAAACAAAACTTCAAG
Source organism: Liasis olivaceus (assembly GCA_030867105.1). Lineage (NCBI taxonomy): Eukaryota > Metazoa > Chordata > Lepidosauria > Squamata > Pythonidae > Liasis > Liasis olivaceus. Next base: position 18,374,961 of record CM061351.1, read on the forward strand.
AAATAATTAGTCATATGCATGTCACATCAATGTCTGTAACACTGTCTTAGAATGTACAGTTATTCTTTTTTTAATTACAGACAAGGATTGTTTCTTTTTAAGAAAAAACGAGATTGCATAGTTTCAGGGATATTTTCATTCCAAGCAAAATAATCTTCAGCTCTAGTGGAAAATGCTGCCTCCAATGAGGCTTAATCTTTTTATTCAGTCAGAAAATTGGCATGTAAACGGTTTGTTTGTAAAAGCAATATATATTCACTGTTCTGAGCAACAGTCTTTCAGCTTCTGAACACAGACATACAAAAAAAGCTCAAAAATCGGTTTGTTTTTCTTCTGAAAGTAACTTCACGTAGAGAAAATGAGTATTTGCACAATACCACAGCAGACATGCAAGTAGAAATGATGCAAAACAGCTTTCCAAGCCAGGGTTGCTACCTTCCAGATCTACTGTGTGTAAAGTTAAGCTTACATTAACAGGACAGATATCCACCACAGGAAGAATAATGAGACATCATCTGCAAACAAAGAACAGAAGCTAGAAGAATAAACAGAATAGAGAGAAGACTGATCATTCAAATACCTGTATACAATAATTGGGTTCACGTATTATGATTTATTTAACCATGATTGGGTGAATAACCCACATCTGAGTTATTCCAACAGCTGCTGGAATAACAACGGTGTGATCATTCAATATGCGAAGCCAAAAACATAACGTAGTGCACGGGGTAGCCTGCTTGGGCCCATGCATTTGGGGACCTTTTGTTTTTGGCCCTGAAACTACAAATGGATTCTGACTCTGCCCATTTTTGGAATGAGGACCTGAATTGTTGTGTGCATCCACATATTATATACAGTACATCTATATAGGTAAAAAATAGACTAAGCAACATTTAGTGCACGAATTAGAGGGATCAGCAAAAGTTTTAAAACAACTTATTTCTCCTTCTACTTCTGACTTCAACCCTCTATATGGGGCTGCCCTTGAAGAACATCTGGAAGCTGCAATTGATCCAGAATGGGGTGGCGTGAGCAAATATGGGCATAACTCAATACATATGCCAACGTTCCACCTTTGCTTCATGAGCTGCGCTGGCTTCCAATATGCTTCTGGATGCAACTTAAGGTCCTGGTTGCCACCTATAAAACCCTTCATGGCATGGTGGCAGGGTATTTGAGGGACCTCTTTCGCCAATACTTTCTACCCATCCCATCAGGTCTGGCAGGAGGAACATGCCCAGTGTCCTGTCCATCTAGCGGGATCCAGGAAGTGTGCTTTTTCCACTGCAGTGACTGCCCTTTGGAATACCATGACACCCGAGTCTAGGTTGGCCCTGACCCTGCTGGGTTTTTGGAAAGCCCTTAAGACCTGCCTGTTTTTCTGGGCATCTGCCAGCTCTATTCTTAACTCACTGCCTTTTTTTCTCAGAAGAAAAAAAAAGGCAAGAACTCTATCAAGATCTTTCTAACCTCTAAATAAGGGTCAAAGATGGGAAAATTGACTGGGAAGGTTAGTATTCACAGGTTGGTGCTCTGCTAAGCTTAGAATTCAAGACTGCTTACAGAAAAAAAGCATTTAGCACACAAGTGTATCCTATATTAACTGCTCTTTCTTTTTCTTTCCTTCTTTTTTACACTTCTGATGGACTACAAGTTTTAATTTACTTGCTGTGTCAAAATTCATTATTGTTTAATTTTCTGTGTAATGCCAAAAGCTTTTGCCACAGAAGTAATGCAACTTTATTTTGAGGTAATTAGAGTCATCTGGATAATTTCACTCTGCTGAATTTCAAGCAGTGTAAACAAAAAGGCATATTAAAAATCTTCAAATAAAAAATTAATCATTTTTCTGTATCATCACCCATGATCGAGAGGCTGTGGGCACACAACATGCTTGGTTACTGAATTAACCAATTTTCTGAACCATTCATTCATTAACAAAACGGCCAGAGGTCATCACAAAAATAATACCAACTAACTATGCTTAAAACTAATCAAGCTTAGCATGTTGAGCAAAGGCAGCCACTAGCTTTACAACTGGCCGAGTACTATATGTTGTGCAGGGCCATTAGACCTGGGTTGAAAATGTCTGTCTCAGCATTAGATCTCAGCTTTGATAACTCTCTTCTGCCATCTGCGTTCATGTGGATCGTTGCAGTCCAGATCAGCTAGCCCTAACGTTGCATATAGAAATTAAAATGAAAAGCAGAGAAAAGCAAACTCATGCCCCCCCCGCCCCCCCCCCCCCCCAATATTTTGGACTATAATTCCACAATCCCTCGTCAATGGCAATGCTAGTTAGGACTGATTCTATCTGGTGAGCAACAGTCACCTACCTCTGGTGTAACATCACCCACTCATACTGAAAACTTGAAAGGTAAATGATTTTGCTTTATGAAACATACTTGTGCGCTGCTCTTTGCCACCTTAATTCTTTTCTTAATTGCAAAAAGGATTAGTCAATCCTGGCTGGTATGGATGGAAAAGGGTATGAAGATGGCTTCTCCTCAGCTATCTTAATTTAGTTAATTCACTAAAATGCATTTAACTGGTTTGCATTCTGGCAATACTAATCACCTTGTAGCTGGAGTGTATAAAATAAATTCCTAGTATCCTTTATAAAACAGTATGCACTATAATTCTTCTATTGCCATAATAATAATTTCCATATGCTAACCAATATACAAAAACAGTCTCTCCCAAAGTAACTGTATCTTGTTTTGTTTCTTTAACTTTAGACATCTGGGTTATTGGTCACCCAAAGTCAGTACCTTTACATTTTCTTTAATCTCTGCATTTAGCGCAGAACATTTTTGCAAGACATGTAAAATTAAACATGACATATGCTTTGGAGAAATCTAGGAAATCACACCCCATATTTCACAGGTACACAAACTACATTTCTGGCTCCACAAACTGTTCTCCTAAGAAATTTTGCATAAGTGTTTTAAAAATATATATGCACAAGGTTTGGTTTGGTTATACTACAACAATTTTCCATCCTTTACAATCGATACAGTAAGAAAACACAGCCATCAAAAATCAGCAGTTTATTTTATGGCAACCCAAATGGCACCAAAACTAGAATAATCTGTATGAAATAAAACTTATCTTTCCTTTCCCAAACACTGCATCATTAATGTGCTTCACAAACATTCATGTTTAAAGCAATTCTGAAAATATTCCCTTCAGCCTAAGATGGATCAGCCTGGTTAAATTTAAAAATAGTTTCAAAGGCATTACATGAGAAGAATCTTCCCCAACGTGGTTGCATGCTTGCATGCATGATTCCCAATTGACTGCGTTCACTTGAAACTGCAGAAATTTCAGGTATGACTCCTGCAAAGTTGGGGAAAGCTAATTTAGACCTACATGACTGTCTGTACAACATCTGCATTATGAAAGGATGGTGGACAAATATTTTTCTAAGTAGTTTTACTTGCGCAAGACAGAGAGATGGGCAAGCAATGAACAAAAACATGTGATAGGAACAAGCCAGTCTGAAGGCACCTATAAATACCTCTCCCACACATGATCTGAGACCTGCTCGTTTCAAAACTGATTCTACTTCACGCTACAGCATCCGGCATGAAATCACCAAACAACGCATACCATTTTTGTTAACAGGTAGGTAAAACAGGCATTTAATCCAGCTTTATCCACATGGAGCAGATTTCAGGATAGTAACAATGCTGCCAGAATTAGGTTTGCTTTTAGCAGGCTTTGCCAATATTTCATTTTGAAGGGCATTAAAGCAGCCTGTTATGCTGTGCTCAGAGGTGGTCAGTATAGACCCAAGAACACCTGCCTTACAATGTTCACCTGTGTACATTTTCCCCCATAGAAAATCCACGTGAAAATCAAAAGGAATCAAGGTATTTGGCAACACACTTTTGCATTTTGAAGAATTTACAGAAAGTGAATATACATTGTTATAAAAAAAATAGTTCTGAACTTTATTGTCTGCACCTCATTTTACAAGTTTTTGTCTTCACAGGTAAAATTTTGTTGCACAAACCCACTAAATTTTCACTTTTTCTTCTTAAACTTACCAAAATGGAAATATTCTTAATTATATTTCTGGAATTCTCCCATATGGCCTATTAAAACCAATTTCCATTTAATTTCATGATATTTTTCAAGGCTTTTAATCAAGACAGCAGATATTCCACAGAGGTTCAGAAAATAACAATGTTATGACCACTAGCACATTGCCAAATTCCGGAATAGAATGTGCATTTAACTTCTTTATTCAGAAATATTTCCATCCCATCTCATCCTGGGCAGTGAATAAAATGAAATAATCATGAAAAGCATCTTCACAGTTCAGAACAAATCCCATACAATTATAATACAGAGAAACAACACCAGAAGATAAAACACAACTCCCCTTGGCATATTTTAACTCATTGCCCTTGACTGAAACTGCATTTAGCCATTTTGGTTGTACAGTACTCCATGTTTACAACCACAGTCAACAATTCGCCTTTTGAACAGTCCAATCTTTGTAAGTGCTCTGTTATCCTCCTACGTTGGAGATAAAAGATGAGAGGAGGAAGTTATCTCTCACCTCACATGACAGTACAGAAGGGACAAACACCCCATTCCTATGCATCTAAATTAAACCTAATCAAAATCAGTGGAATTGACTCCTAGATAAAGATGCACAGAACTGCAGCCTTGAACTACACTGAGCACAATGCTCAGAACTGAGCAAAAGCTTTAGTGCAGGTCCATCTGATTGTGGATTCCAGCTTAGAAAGTCAGTTGAAATCTGCAGATCCCTGGTCTCACATACTGTTTTCTGGAAGCTGACAAAGGCTGACAGTTAATTCAAACAGGGTCTAAATGAGGTCAGAGTTTTCACTTCAAAGTTGTTGTTACTCTTAATTCATGCAGTAAATTAAATTTGGTCCATATTACTTGCAAGACTACCTGGTCCTCTATAGTCCAACCCATATGGTTAAACTTCAGGGCGATACTTTTGCAGGCCAACCATACATGCACTTACAATTATTAGTTAATGCTGCCTTTTTAGTGGCAGATGCCAAAGACTATTTGCCTTTGGAATTAAAGCTGTGCCTCCTTATTTTTACATTTCTTTTAATTTAGTTCAGTGTTGTCCAAACTTGGCCACTTTAAGATGAGTGGACTTCAACTCCCAGAATTCCCCAGCCAGCCATGCTGGCTGGGGAATTCTGGGAGTTGAAGTCCACTCATCTTAAAGTGGCCAAGTTTGGACAACACTGGTTTAGTTCCTTAGAATGTTTGTATTACTGGGCTTCATGTTACTTTGGACTGCCACCTCGAGTAATGTTTGGAAGATGCCTAGACCAGGCAACAGATATATATCATAAAAAGCAACAATTTCAGAGAGATAAAAATTAAGTGACCTTTAAGTTATAAAATTATATAATGATTAGATTATAGCATTTTTTAAAAACTATAAACCCTTCACAGTAAACTAGTCCAAAGCATTCTGCATAAGAAAGCAAAGATATGAAATGCAAGCGGCCTGGCAATTGAAGAAGTTTTTTTCAGAATTGACCATAGAACCATGCCTTCTATTCTACCTGACAGCAACAGAATACTTTAGAGTCCCAGGGCTGGTAAATACTTGCCTTTCCCTCCAAAATTGTCCTCCTCCTGCCACCTCCCTGCCTTCCTCCTGCCACCTGATGCAACTACTTCACCCTACCTTGTGGTTGGGTCAAATCTATCTGCAAAGAAGTCTATTAAGCAAGTGATGAAAATTAACTACTGCAAATCTCTGATGCCTCTAGAGGCAGAGAGCCCTTAATGAGGACCCCATAACCAAGAACGCCCTTGTTTGTGTAACTACCTCTTTCAGGCATGGCCTCTCCCAAGATCTCAAAGGTTGGGCTGGTACAATAATGATAAAGAATAAAAGCGAGAGAGATTCCAGAAAACTTTTCACAAAGATGAGATAACATGTCTCATAGGACTGATAAGAACTGAACAAAAGAGTTAAGATCAGCTCTCATTATAATCTGATCCCATCTAACATCAATCCAAGTGACAGATACAAATGGTTTTGCTCATCTGTCTTATTTTAGAAACCTGGCAGTACGGAGTGCTATGTTCTTTGACAAAAGGCCAAGTTAATTTCAAAACACAGAAGAGAAAATTGGTTTCCTACCTTTAACGTTTGAGAAATACAAGGTAACTTCTCCATACATAGAAAACAGTGAGGATGATGATTTTTTTTTTCTTCCCAGACTGGCCAGAGAATTGATTGCCTACCCAATCTACACTATACAGAAACTTCTAGATGACTGGGCTAAGAAGGGCAGGTTGGACCCACTTAATTCATTTTACTTAATCACCTGAGTAACCCAAGCTTGACAATTTCATGTAGAATTACAAACTAATTGAAAGCAGGCCTAGGAATGAATGAAAGGGCAATTGCTAGGCTTACCAGGCCAAGACAGTAAGATTGCAATTCTGCACATAGTTGTTAGTTGAAAGACCATGTTTTCAACAGGAGCAATCTACTCGTAGCACTGCTGATAATCTATCAGCAGAGAACTGGTAGCAAGGCAATTTGTATTTATTCAGCCACTGAGCTCCAATTTTTCGGTGATGTAAATTTTCTAAAGGATTGTGTTTCAAAGGATTGTGTTGCATGCTAAGTTACATACCTAGTGTACAACTAGCCCAGTTATTTAATTTTATACTAAGAGGTACCAGGTACCAACAGGAAGCTACTTCATTCTGAACTCCTCTACCTCACTCCATCCCCACACGCTTGGGTTAAAACAAAGAAATTTTAAGTTCTCAAGCAGCCTGGAAATGGAAATAGTAAAACAAAAGTCTATTTCCTAGGAAAGGAAATTAAAGGACAGTTTCAGGAAACCAGAAGATAACTATTAGTTAGTAATAATTATTAGCAGAAAGTTGCTGCTTGTCTTGACATGCCCATCTTAAAGTTTTCTCCAAGCAAAAGAGCAGAGAGAAAGCCAGTTTGAAGACACTTCACAGGATTGGTCGCTCAGTCCTGGTCACCATTTCATATTGTAAGATGCTGTGCCAGAACTGTAGCACCCAAAGCATGGGCAAGATATAGGCTGCAAGCACTACCCAAGCAGCTCAATATGTCCTTGTATCCCTTGTAGGTGTGGAAGCAGCATGTCAAATTCAATTTATGTTTGCAAATAATACAATCACCCTACTTACTGCAAATAGCTTAAAAGGAGGGTGGGTGAATACACAATTAAAGTCAGAACTGTTTGGAATGCCCAGAATGAAATCCGTTGCTCGGCTAGGAAATTCACAAGCCTTTTTAGGCCATGGTGGAAGGCGTGGAAGTAGACCAGGACTGCAGGCATTCCCTTTACAAAATTTATGGAAGTGTCTCAACAAATAGGCACTGGGCAGCAATTATATGGAAACAACTGGACAGCCCTGCCAAACATACAATCTATAAAGCAATCGTGAGGGCAGGGAGAAAAAAGGAGGGGGCAGAGATTAAATGGACCTTTTAAAATGAACTTTGGAAAAAGTTCAGAGCCAGTGAGGTCCTGAGCAACAGAAGGAAAAAATAAATAGAAGGACAGATGCTGAAGAGCAAGAGAGAAAGAAGATCGGAGAGGCAAGAGACAGCAGAACAGCACAGTTTCAATGGGATTTGACAAAACAAATGGCAGCCAGCGAAGGGATGGAAAGTAACATGAACAGGCAGAGGTATAAAAAGATCAGTAACAGCAACAAATGTTGAGACCAAAGATGAAAATGGGATAAAGTAAAAAGAGACAGAATGTGTATGTGCATGTTTATGTGGGTGTAAGAGAGTGAGAATTACATTAGTTATAATTAACACATTTCATTAAACAAGATTATTTAACTAGGATTTATTGAATAAACCACAACAGGCTGGATTCACACAACATGTCATGCCATCTACTAAGGTATATGAATCACAGTAGCTAAATTTATACATCATTTTAAGTCAAAACCAAACAAAATATATTACGGTTTATCAAGTTGCATGAACCAGGGCAGCATTTTTCCATTGCACAAAACTACATGAATGTTCCAAAGGGAAGGGAAAGAAAGAATCGTGGGGTGTTCTTTTTTCTATAAACTTTACTTTGGGATGGGAGGAAATACTTTTAAACAAAGCATGAGCAAAGTACTAGAGAAGAAGAGGAGGAAGAGGAAGAAGAAGAATTACAGTAATATTTAAAAGAATAGTTGTACAGCAGGTAACTTGCTATAAAGTTAGAAATTTCTCATTCCTCACCAAAGTTATGGGAATAAAAGGACATGGGCCTAGCAATGCATCTTATTTATAACTACAAGTGTTACTCTATAGAGAATTGAGAAATTCATTATATATCTGCATTTCTTCTGCAGAGAATATAGAATGGTGTTAGATATTGCACTGGTCCCATATGTGACCTTAAACTACTGCTAAAAATCAGACCACTACTGTAGTTGTGAATCAACCTATCATCTGTATGCAAGTAAATCAAGCCTATCCCTAATAATTACTCAGCAAGTAATATAATTTGATTAAGCTTAGAAGCATAAATTTTCAGGTCTCAAAATAAATGTACCTAATAAAGCAATAGATTTTTCAAGTATGGTAGATGCATTTGTTCACAGATTGGTGGGATCCAAAGAAATAGGAGTTAATTGAAAAATATTTCTTCTGCAATATTTTTCCAAAAATACATGTGTTATTGTAGTTGCAGTTATGCTTCTAAAACATGGAGGACATCTGGTTGGGAATTGCTACTTTATGGCTTCAGTATCAAGTCAGATTTCTTCTCTTTTCAACAGCTCAGCACATTTTGTTTTGGCTCATTTTGCTTAATCTGATTAATATTTGTAAAGAAAGCTTGATATCACATTTTGCTTGGTCTTAATAAAGACATTGCTAATTCAGGTTTTTGGATTTTTTTCTTCTTATAGGCCAGCATTGATTGATTGATTGATTGATTGGACTATTACTTCAGTCATTCAAAATATTGACAGGGTCACACATTGCACACAACTATGACTTGCTGAATAAGCTACAGTTGGCTGGGTCTGCATAAAAATGAGATGGAAATAAGCCCAAGCAAACTACACTGACTGGGTATGCATGACACTCTTATAATGGCTAATCATGGCTACCACAAATAGCACCGTTTTCTGGATTTGCACAACCACAAACCAACATGAGTTTGCAGAATATACTAAGGCAAAATGTGGTTGGCTAGTTTGTGGTTTAGTGTGTTGTACAGACCCAGTCATTGCTGCATAACATAATGTGTGAACCAAGCCACTGACTGTATTTATATACAGTATTTACAATCATCCAGAGCATTGTGAGTTTTATCCTGTGAGTTACACTAGTTGAAAGGCACACTGATGTGTTCCCCAAATTTGGCTTGAAAATGCCTCACTAAACATTTTTTAATGACATGTCTGCAAGTTGTAACCTTTCACTCTTCCTCATCCCCACCTAACTCAGGATCCAATATGGAAGTAGTGTTCTCCCAATTTTTCCAAGACAATCTGTACAATTTGTGTAGCTTCAGCAGCAAAGGTTCAAATCTGCCCAGCTCCTACTGACTGTTGTCAATATCTCCTCCATGGCCATTTTGGTTTATGCTGATGGACCGATATAACACCAGGAGAGCAGTAACAGCAGCATCAAGATCACCACAGAAAACCATAGATCGAGACCTTTCCAAGGAACCTATCAGGCTATAGGCCCTTTAATTCTACATGGGTCTAAGAGTCCGGTTGCATCAGAATTAATGCAGTACTTATAGGTCAAGGATCTCACAGATGGCTAAACCTACTATTCAAGTCATCTGTCCAACTTATCTCCTCGCACAGCTCAGCCTGCATTGGGGGGAGCAACTGGTGGATATTTTTCCCACCAGCTGGGAAATCCACCAATTACTACACCTTTGGTGTTCACAGAGCACCATTCACTGGCCTCATTACCAAGGCAGAGTGGAGCCTGGCTACACAGACTGAGAAAATTATGCTGGCATACTCTTGTGCTGCTTCACAGACTGGAGAATAACACATTAAACCAGTGCTTTTCAAACTTGGCACCTTTAAGTTGGCTGGGGAATTCTGGGAGTTGAAGTCCACACATCTTAAAGGTGCCAAGTTTGAAAAACACTGCATTAAACCAGCTGCCTGGATGTGTCTTAAGAAATAGCTGCCATGAGCTATCTCCTGAACTCGCCACAGCTGCAAGAGGACCTTTCCCCAACATGCTGTAATTTAATCAAAATAATTTACATGTTCCTCTGGTATTCCGGCTGCCAGAAAATTTTAAAAGGTCATAAGAAAGTAACAAAAAATGTGAAAGCAGGATTACAAGCTGTTTTCCAAAAGTGGAGGATAAAACAGCTTTTGCCAACGATGCTCCATCCAAACATATTGTACCATGGTGCCCATAATTCCCCACACCCAACTTTTCCAATTACTCTCTTTGAAGGATACCAGTTTGGAATAAGCTGATCTAGAACAAAAAATTTAATATAATAGGACCACTGAAATCTGGTATGAAAATGCCATTAAGAAGGTAAACCAGGCAAAACAACTCTGATGGCAATAGGAGTCTTCTAAATCATAAATAGATGTCTTCATTTGATAGAGACTACTGTTCCAAGTGGAACACTTTAGAGCAGTGATGGCAAACCTTTTGGGCTCAGCGTGCCAAAAATTCGGAAAATGCCTAACTTGACTCTGCTGGCCTGTCACCCCATCCCCCGAACAAGAGAGAAACAATTCTTTACATATGCATTTATTTAAAAAAAAATACAGTCCAATCACATGTGGTGCTATGATTTATATAAAGAAACATCAAATAATTACAAAAATGAAATATGAGTAAAACAAGCTCAGTTTCTTTGGTAACTCAAACAGGGAGAATAGTTGTTGTCAGATGCTGGTGAATGCTAGCATGTCACCCAAAATGTCATGGCATGTCACCTTTGACACATGTGTCATAGGTTCACCATCACTGCCTTCACGCTACCAGATTTGGGTTACAAAAATCCAATTGATAGCAAAGAGTTACATAAGATTTTAATTCTTGTTACTGTCTAGTGATCATCCAGACTTTTAGCTCCTCTAAATAAACAGTCTCTTCTCACAAGCGTACCTCAGTTGTCAGATCCTCCCTCAGGAAAAGGCTTCAGTGGAAGATAATAAATGCACTATATCAGTATTTCTCAACCTTGGCAACTTTAAGATGAGTGGACTTCAATTCCCAGTGTGCTGGCTGCAGAATTCTGGGAGTTGAAGTCCACACATCTTCAAGTTGCCAAGGTTGAGAAACACTGCCCTAGATATATTTCAGTCAAGTAGGCATGGCATTCCTCAAGGAGATTTGTGAAATATATCTTCTTTGCTGTTGACTCAATTATTTGTAATTTATTTTTAATACCAGGAAGTTGAGAAAGCAGGCTATATTGGCAACCCATGACATTTTGACAACTGAGAAAATTAATTAAGGTAGCAGGCTGAGTAGAGTTATTGCAGCAATTGCTCAAGTTCAGTATCAGAAAGAAATATGTTCCAAGCTGGCTCTCTAGTGCTAGTAGGATATTAAAAATAAAATATGCCACTAGTTTTAGACTATCATTTCTGTACAATATGTGCAATTTAGGTGTTTGTTGAGGCTTTTGCTGGTTTGCTTTTTCAGGGTTGATGTCAGTGGTTGAGGTGAAACAATCTTTTTCCGTTATGGTCTTTCAGATATGTTGACTAAGGATTGTGGGAACTGAGGGTTTACACATCAAAAGAGCACCAGATTGGGGAAGGTCATTGTAGAAGACATACTGCTGTGTGCTAATTGTCATTTGTAATTTGCACTGGCCAGTTACCCCATAACATATATATTCATTCATACTCCCTAACCAGTGGAGACTTTTTCACTCCCAAGAGAAGCAAAGCAAGCCCTTTATGTGTCACGGAAAATGAAAATGCTTCTCTTCAGCCGGGTGTGGAAATTAAATGAATGGACCAAATGGTCTAGGATAGGTTCTGTACAAAAAGCAACAAAAAGGTCATCAGATGTGGGGTTGGCTAGCCCCCTAGAGGCCTGGTGTTGCTGCCTTCAACCACTGGCCTCCTGGATTTTTTTTCCTTTTATTTCTGTAAACGTGTACTGTTATAAATTTTAATTATATATCTATTTATTGTTTTAATATGTTGTGGGCCACCCAGAGTCCCCCATTGGGGGGACATGGGCAGGGACAAGTTGAATGAATGAACTTGACAGCATTAGTCTTGCCCCAGCTTTGGTCATTATCAGTTCAGAGCAACGAATACTGAACCCCACCCTCCCTAATTTGTTTTTGCATACAATTTTTGGAGATGAAATGTTTTTAATTTTAAGTATATCATCATTTGATGGTATTTTTGATAAAATGAAGTTTTCCACAATTTCAATGTAGTGCAGCAAATCCATCTGAAAGAGAAATGCCATTTCTCACCTGAATATACAAGGCATGACCCTCTACCCCACCAACCACCAACTTTCTGGTGACCTTTTGATATTGGACCAAACTACATTTGTCTTTATCCAAGACATGTCAAAGAGTCCACGGTGGATTTGTGCATTTACTTGCATGGGGTAGTGACTTTCCAGGTTCCTAGATTTAAGCCCGGAACATCATACATTATGGCTTCCACATGTGAGCTGCAAAAATCTGGACAACAATGAAATCCAGACAACTATATCTTTGATGCCATCGACCAGTTGCCCAGATTTTTGGAACCCTATCATACATGCATGGGCTTGCATTTTAAAGGTACCCAAATCCAAGTTATTTTGGTAGTGCAAGCAGGTAGATTCTTCACTAGAAGAAAAATGCCCCCATCTGCTTTGGGTTTACAAACTCTCTGTCCATATAGAAGGGCCAAACTGATGTTGATTGCAACTAAGTAGTTTTATGGCAACTATAAAATGTGATTTATGAAAATAGTCCAGAATAAACCTATGGAATATGGAGTAAGACTTTCTCAGGTTAGTTTTGCACTCAATATTTACTGTAAGTTGTTGGTGTTTGAATATAATTAATCTACCAAATTAGATGAAAAGCAGTTGCAGGAAATGACCATCTTGAACAGAGGACTATCAATGGGATGGATTATTAATTTGTTTTCTACAGGACACATTACTGCTTAACATTTCTTCCGCTTAGCTGTTCTTTTCCACACAGGAGAAAGTTACAGAGAGCTGCATATTTTTTCTTATGGTGAAAAAAAGGAGCTTAAAGAGAAATTATCATTGATCAGCATGAAAACATTTGGGTTTTCCTCCAGATATACTTTTTTTAAAAAGAATGCAGAAAGTTACACATGAATGCATGTACCCTTTAGTTTGACACTAATTCTCATGACAAAATCAAAACAGTATACAGTACTCTTATGATGTTATTTATTTCCATTCTCTCAAATAATTAACAGATACAATTTTTCTCATGAAAAAAAATTAGATACAAAACCAAGTATGAAAAAATTGCTCTCCGGTCATTGTATTACCATCAGTTGGAGAAAGAATGAACTGAGTAGCTACAAAGATAAACTATCAAGCAAGATGTATTTATAAAGATATATTTTCTAAATACATCTTTGCTAGGATGATGGCAATTGCATGCATATTGAAAACCCTCATAATACAAGCATATTGGTTATCAGGCTGCAAAATATTTTGACAACGTTTTTATTTTGATAGAGCAATGTACAAATCTAGAAATACAGTGCATGACTACAGAACAGTAGAAAGCATAAAATTACTCATCAATTACAATTACGGGATTCTTAATTACATCTATTTTTTAAAAATTCTGATTCAATCAACATATTTTAAAATGGACAAGTGGTTTCTCTCTTTTTAATGTTAATTTTTTCCAGGAAATTAACCTCACCATCAGGTTTCCCTTTCACTACATCTAAGCATATAGAAATTGTCTTGCTTTTTTTTCTTTTTCCTTCTCCCACTGAAGATGGGGGTGGGAGCGGCAAGGGAGAACTCCAGGACCAGGAGAGATCTGGCTTGTGATATCAGCTTGAAGGCCCAATATCTGACTCTAGCTTCTTGGAAGAATTGTGTTCCATTCTCCTAGGCCAGTGTTTCTCAAGCTTGGCAATTTTAAGATATGTGGACATCAACTCCCAGAATTCCCCAGCCAGCATCACCCCAGTGTTGAAGTCCACACATTTTAACGTTGCCAAGTTTGAGAAACACTGGCCTAGACCTTGCAACTCTAGACTCAGACTTCGAAGAAGGGATGTGGCTGCCAACCATGCCAAGAGTGCCAACACCCCTGAGCCAAGGGTCAGAGAGTGGAGAGATGGAGAAGTAGCATATATCTTATAGAGTGTCTTGGGAAAAGTGCTATATTCAGGAATAGGCTGATACTTCTGAGTAGGCCAGCAATCACAGTCCAAGTTAAGTAACATCAACTGCATTTAGGTGGGGACAAGCAGGTTTGAGGAGAAATGCTTTCACTTGGGCTCATTCCAATACTAGTGTAATAATCAGCAAAGCTTGCTTACAAATGCTCAGAACCTTTAACATATTCTTGTTCTACAATCTGATATTTTGGTTTCTTGCTACTAAATTGTTCTGTTTATATGAGAACACTTTGCTTGAATCTGAACCAGACCTTGAACCCATCTTTCTTCATGCTGGTTAATTTTTACCTGTTGCCTAGCTTTATGAAAATCCTAAACAGAACACCCTATTTCCTTCCCTTCCACATTATATGGTTTCCTTTCCATGTTAAGTGTCTAAGCCCAGAGGCTGAAGGGTGACTATTAAGTTCAGTTCATCTGCCAGAGCTCCAATGCCTACTAAAAACTATCTGGTATGCCAGAGAGTCAGCAGAAATTTCACTTTAATTGGCAATTGCCATATAAGGAATCTTCTTGTAGAACCTTCCTTGAGATTATGAACACTTCAGGACACAAACATAGTAGCACAGTCACTGGAGAAAGAAACTTCCAAAGAATCTGAGCATTTCCAGAATTCTAGGTGCATCAAGAACTTTGTGTGTGTGTGCGCGCGCGCGCACCTTTAAGTCAATTGTTTACTCCTGGTGACTGCCTGAACTAGTCCCTGCAGTTTTCTTAGCAGGGTTTTTCAGAAGTGGTTTGCCCTTGCCTCCTTCCTAGGGCTGAAAGAGAGTGACTGACTCAAAGTCACCCAGCTGGTTTCGTGCCTAAGGCGGGACTAGAACTCATGATCTCTCGGTTTCAAGCCTGATGCCTTAACCACTACACCAAACTGGCTCTACATCAAAACTATAATACGCTTATTTAGCAGTAAGGCAATTGGAGAATGTGAGAAAATTGAGTTAAGAGTACGTATACAGAGTACTTGATTCCTACATCACATACAACCAGGCTACTCACTCCAAATTCTGTGTGGCTGAGTGGGGTGGCTCTGAAACTGCGGCAGTCCATTATTCATGCTGGACTTTTTCTAGAGATGCTTCGTGCACCATGTTATGCCCATTTGTGCCCTAAAGTAAGAGAAAAGGTAAAGTATCTTCTCGGGTCATTAAGAGAAGTCTGGGCTGATAAAGATGCTACAGAAGGAGTGCCAACTCATTAAATATTATTAGCTTTTCAAGCTAATTCTCCAAAATGATTTCCATTATAACCTCAATAAGCAATATTGGTATCCCTTGCAGGAGATTAAAAGGAATATCTCTCTCCATGTCAGAGGCTGTACATTAGGTTGAGCCCTTCCTCTCCCTCCGTGTTGTTCTCATTAACTAATTATTTTTCACTGTCTGCATCAGTGACCCATCAGAAGTAGGGCCTTTCTGTAACCTAGTTGCTTATATACAATAATGGCAATCATTTATGCAATGATGACAAAATTAAGTTAGGAGATAGGATTGTTTTATGCCAAAAGAAAAATTCCTCCATTTTGTTTTTAATTGAAGAAATATTGAATATTGCTCTTTAAAACCATTTCAGTGCCTTAAACACAAACTCGGGTACCCACTATGAACAGAGTTTCATGCTAGTTAAAAAAAGGAAATTAGCAATGAGTGGCAAAAATTTATACCACAAAATTTGTTACACTGGCTTGTTTAGAAATAAATTAGAAATCCTGCTTTAAATCCTACTCCTCTGTTCAGTTTAAAATTGAGGGTTGCAGTAAAACATCATTAGGTTACAGTGTTTTTCCTGAATGCATTAAAATGGTTCTACTTAACTTATAAATATCTATACCAGGGTTTCTCAACCTTGGCAGCTTTCAGATGTGTGGACTTCAACTCCCAGAATTCCCCAGCCCACATGGCTGGCTGAGGAATTCTGGGAGTTGAAGTCCACATGTCTGAAAGCTGCCAAGGTTGAGAAACACTGATCTATACTGTAATTTGCTAAAGGTGACATTTAAACCACCAATACTCTGGATCTCCTGTAGATGTCACTGTGCCACAATGAGATATAGGAGCAATCAATTCACTCCTAGAACGTCTGAGAATACTGCAACCTGCTTAATACAACGTTAGGTTATGGCATTGAAGAAAAACATCCTTTCCCAGCTTGGTGCCAGGAGCCTGGGAAACACTGGAACCAAGAGCTGGTGACTGACTGCTTGCCGTGCAGAAAAGAACAGAATAGAGAACAAAAGGGCAGTAGAGATTACATGAAAAGGAGAACATAAGATAACAGCCAAGCGACTGAATGTGGACCAAATTGTTCATGCCCAGCAGGTTCCCATCCCACAAGTATAATTGCTGCTAAGAAGGAACATGGAAATGGCACTTATATAATGTAGAAATGCAAACATGCATGAGAACTGTGTTCTTATGTTTATCGCCCATTTTAGCTCCTGCTAAAATTTCTGCTTATATCTTTCTGGCTCCCTACTTAAGACTGATGGGATATTCTAATTATTTCTGAAATGACACACTTTATTCTTCCCTGCCATGTCCCCCACAAAGCACTGCAGTGACCAGGATGAATAAAGTCCATTTTGGACTTTCATTCCTGCTTTGGGTTAAGCTTCAAAGCAGTAACTCCATAGTGGGGTTCACAAATTGCACTACCGTAACAAAATTAACTCAGTTTGGGCTTTGTGTAATATGTGAACTTAGCCAATACAATTTCTAAATCATGGTTTATATTTTGCATGTGTAAACAAGATTCCCATGGCTTGCTCAATATACTATTTTTTAAAATTATGGCTCAGGGTGCTGCTGAACACAGCCCATAGATACGTCAATGTGTTGGTTTGATGCAGCCAAAATTCCAGCCTGCAGACAAGCAAGGCTATAACCCCAGAAAAATGCTGGATGGCGAGCTCCTGCCCGAGAAGGATCATTTCTCCTCAACGTTAAGCATCATGTATTATCATCTTAAGCATATTTACTCACAGATAAATCTCGGCAGGTGACAATACCTGACTGACCATGGCTGGGCTCTGCAGATAAGCAGGTAGGGCCTGGTTCATACTTGGATAGGAGACCACCACAGAATACCGGAACTGGGAAGCTGAAAAAATAACCCTGAAAATAACAATGGCAAGCCACTTTTATATTGTTAGCAAGATGGTTCCAAGAGGGGTGTCCATGAAGTCACTAGGAGGTTATATTATTTGCAAAAGAGTTCACCTTTTTGGCAAGTCTCACTGTGCTTAATGGATATTAGTCAGAAGAAAGCATTTTAAAGATATAGGGAGTGTGGGAAACAATCAATCCTCTACTGCTCTACCTCTCTACCTTGGGAACTTTAAGATGTGTGGACTTCAACTCCCAGAATTCCCCAGCCAGCACTGCCTGGGGAGTTCTGGGAGTTGGTCCATACATCTTAAACTTGCCAAGTTTGAAAAACACTACTTTAAGGTGTTCCATATAGGTGCTATGTTCATGCTGGTATGCCCTGCAAATCACTTTTTGGGACTGTATAATCTTACTGGATTCATGTGATCCTTAAGCTCAGTCCCATGCAGGTAGCTTTATGTCTACAATGGACCTCTGAAATTCCTCTTCATCGAAAACAAACACTGTTATTTTCTGGGCTAAGTTCCAGAATTCCCACACCAGTATTTGTTTCATATATTTTAGCAATTACCTCTCATTCACCTGAGTATTAGTGACACTTTGTACTGAGTAAAACATACTCATTAATATCCAAAATTAACCCACTGGGTATAGATAAGCAATCCAGAAATAGATCCCCTGTTTGAAAGATGACATCTCAACAGTGTTGTAATTTTTTTTAAGTAATTGCATTCTGCTTTGTGCACAACCTGTGTCCTTAATTAAATACTTTTAAACAAGAAACCTTCCATACATCTAGAAATATTTTCCATTTATATAAGCTTAGAAGCGAGTGTATAAATATGTTGGAGGAATTAAAAAATATAATCAGTTTTTTAATTCATAAAAACATATTTCATAAAAACATCATCCAGAACCAAAATAATAGCTGAATCCTACTAAGAGCCTTGGTGATAACTCATGACATTCCTATTTTTGACAACCTGTAGAATGCTACAAATGCCTTTCGTATTTAATCTATAAAAAGAATATATTTTCAAAACTGAAAGGCTAATTTCTTATGTAGTAATAAAAAATAGAATATTTAGTTAGGTTCTCCAGAACAGATCTGAGTTCTATAATAATGTAACAGCTGGTTCAGGTAGATAATAAAATGTAGCTGTTAGAAGATTTAAAGTCCAGTTCATCATCTGGTCAAGCAATTATGAATTTAAGATTATTTTCAATGAATTTTGATTTCTGCATGTGCTGTTGCTGTAGGACATGGCTTCAGCTAGGAGACAGGAAGCCTGATCATTGAACCATTATTCAGCAGAACTGCAGCCAAAGTTAGAGCTATTAATTATAGATAATAGGACTAAGAAGCTTACACAAATAAAACAGTCTGTGTTTATTTTTAACAAAGGCCTCAAAAAAAGTTGCAAAACCCATTTCAGGAAGAAAGAACCCTGCACTATTACTCACTCTCATTTATTTGAATGGCTTATTGCTCACCTTTCTGCACACAGGACATACTCAAGGGGGAATACAGAACATGAGGAATAATTATTAAAGAATCTACATTGCAGATACCAACCTATAACATCTGCAGGGTGAAAGGTGGTTACATTGTGGACAGTGACTGGAGAAAACTGGGCTCAAACTCACCTTCAGCTGTTGATTTCACTGGTGACTTTGGGCCAGTCACTGTCTCTCAGGATCACTACTATGGGGGGACATTTAGAGGAAGAAGTGCTATATTGCTTCCTTGAGCTCCTGGCAAAATGCAAATCTAACAAATAATAAGATATATACGTAGCCATCTGCCACTCAGGAGTTGGGCAATGCAGAAGCATGTCTTGGTCTCACTCTATTCTTGTATGGCAATATAGTAAGTGGTATTACTCCTGGATAGTTTTTCCTAAAGCTTTTTCTATTCTTCTGCAAAACTAGAGGCTCCCTCCAGACTCCTGGTACTGCTCTTTTGTGCATGAGATGGTGGCAGTTGGGCTGCAACAGATGGGCGTCTTATTAGTACAATAAGGATACACATGATATACAGCACTCCATAAAATTAAGAGCTCCTTTTAAAAAAAAAAACCTTGGCAAGCAACAAATAGCTGGGATCAAACACAATAAGTATGGCTCTTACACGATGTAGAAACACCAGAGTTGTAAGAGGCATTTATACAGATCCACAGATTCACATAATAATTCCTTAATATTTCCCAGATGTGTTGGGACTCTAGCTCTCAGAATTCCTAACTGGAGGTTATCAGTTAAATCACTATAGTTTTATAAAGGTAAGGTTTAAACATATAGTTTGTTGAAGAAGCTATGATAGAGGCCTGCTAGACATTCAACTTGGAGCCACAACTACAGTGTGAATAGCTGGGTTCACACAACCCATAAAAGCCATACAAATGAAATCACAGTTTAGTGCAGAGCATGAACTTGGCCATTTTGTCAGTGGAACGTATTTCTATTTCTTTCCCATGAAAAGATAATTACCGAAACATACCATTCTTAGTTAATGATACTCTATGTAGAGAGTTTGTCCATATATGTATTCATGTATTATTTAAAACATATAAAGTTTATTAACGGATTTGGGAAGGTAAAATTAGGTCACTGCGTCTAAGTCAATCTTGGCTGATCCCATAAAAGCTAAGGAGGGTCAGATCTAGTTAATACTTGGCTGGGTCACCAGGAAATCTCAGAGCTATAGACTAGGTTGGGAAGTTTAGGGAACATATCCCTAAAGCAGACAATGGGAAACCACTGCCACACTGCTACCAAGGATAGTTCATGGATGTGCCCATGTCATCATCAAGAGTCAAGCTTGACTCACATGGTCTTTACTTTTCCCTACCTATTGCAGTACATAGGACAAATACCTAACAGTTGAAAAGATCATTCCTTCAGCCATCCGGAAGAACTGTGAATTGTTATTCCCAAAGGAATATGGTGGATTACATAGTAATCCAGTTAACTAATTTTGACAACTATATGTTTCTTTCAAAACAGTTTAGTTATGAAAGACTTAACACAACTTTCAAGACATTAGAGCTTCCTGGAAATAGCTGTCAACGTACCTCGGTTCATACCAGGGTACTAGAGCTCAGTTCGTTCCATTATTGACTTTCCAGCTCTAACAACTGACAAGGATTCAAATTCTTTCTAACTGCATTAAGGCTTAACTGCATAACTATCCAACAGGAAAATGAAACAATACTCAAATCTTATTTCAAATAGTTTGCTGACTAAAGACAGCTTTAATCATTTCCAGGTTTGGTTTGGTTTGATGTTATGGGGAAAGCATCTCCAGAACCTTCCATCCTTAAATCTTTCTCAAAACTAGTTATTGCTTCTTGTTTTAAATGCTTCCTGGTAGAAATTGGAGCCACATGCCATCTGTAAGAGAGATTTAAAAAAGGCAATCTGGCACAGTGACCATGTGATCAAAGCCCCACCTTTATGTGTGTTGCACACGGGACACTTGTAAAAAAGAGGTGGGGCTTCAATCTCATGGTTGTGGCCACCAGCTTGCCTCTTCCGACATCTCTGGGAGTTACCTTTCAGCAGGAGTGCAAAGGGTATCAGTGCAGCTGATCTGTTATGCAACTGCTGGTGCCTCTGATATACTTCTCTGTTCAGCACATACAATACAAGATTCCACTGAAAGGCCCTCATGCCGAAAACCAATAACAGTATGTGGGCTCATAACTAGAAAGAAACTGGATTCATTTAATGTCCTTAAAGAAATAGCACAAGCCAGCCTTGCCCCACCTACCCTCTGTTTATGTTGGGACTACACATCCCTTGCTAGCTAGGAATTCTGAAAGTCAGAATCTACAGAACATCAGGGAAGGCAGGCCCAAAGGCCTGGTTTACACCCCATGCTTAGTTAGGTTGTGGTTGGCTTCTGTTGGGGATAGCAAAGTATGCGTGCATAGCTGTATTGCCTCGGTTTGCACACTGCACCAAGCCCTTATGATTTCCTTGGTTTTTGGATTAACATATTGTATACTGTGTAAATCCAACCACTGCTGTTTGTAAGCATTGATATTATGGGATTCCATGATGCATATCACCCTTCCCCACTGAGGCTTGGAATTGGATTTAAACCAAGTTACGAACCACAGTTTAAAAACTATGTGGGAATCCAAATAATGATGTTCCTCTTTCTATCACAATGGACTGAACTGAAAACAAGCCTTACACAAGCACTGAGCATCTTCTTCCGTTCCATCAGCCTCACCATAACACAATCAAACTTTAACCTGTTCCTACAAAACCCTGAGGCCTGTATAAATACATGCCTGAGAAGAGATTTGGAGAAAATTGGACTCATAAAAATTTATCTCCCCAGGGGGGTCTGCAAGAGGGGCAGTCAAAATAAGTCAGGATGGTAGCCATGAAGGCATGATCACCTACCACTTTTTACATGTCATGCACATAGTGCTCCTAAACAGAGGGATTCAATCACATGTTTGTGGCCACCATTTTGAATGTTTTACCCAAATGGATGACCCTGGTCTCCCCAGTATGATGTGAATTAAAAACTTGCAGCAGAGAATGCCCAGTTATTAGTTTATTGGCAGCTGGGCTTGAGAATCTGGGCACTGCTCCAATGTAATTTTTCGATTTAATATTTAATTTGTTTCCAAACAGGACCTGTCCTCTAAAGCAGAGAGAAACCATTCCAATCTTTCACTAGGCAATCTAGAAACACCATTTCATTACAGAATTACTCTCACAATATTAACCGTATCTTACAGATAAATTATATTTTATGGTTATAGATGTCAGCATATATGGCTGAGAGAATGAGAATTAAGTGTGGAAGATGTAATGCAGAGAACAGGCTAGAAAAGACTATCATACTACAATGAATCTAAAATGCTGTAATTCTGGAAGTGTAAGCAAGAACTCTCATTTTTTTAACAACTGCAACTGACTCTTGATGGATATCATCAGACAGTCTATTTATCATGCTTGTATGCCCACGTAGTTTTCTTGGCAATAACGTGCATCTTTTTCTAGTACGTCTTCTCCCATTCAAATACAAACCAGCTCCAACCCTGCTTAGCTTCTTTGCTTTTTCTTTTTACATCAGCCAAGCTCACTAGATTTTGTCACCTGCCATGGCTTCAATATAGAATTGCCTCCCAAACCAACCTCTCTCTACACCAGTGTTTCTCAGCCTTGGCAACTTTAAGCTGTATGGCCTTCAAACTCCCAGAATTCCCCAGCCAGTGATGGCTGGGGAATTCTGGGAGTTTGAAGGCCATACAGCTTAAAGTTGCCAAGGTTGAGAAACACTGTTCTACATGTTTGCTTAACGTAACTCTTTTTATCTAGTGATGCTCTCATCCTGATATCAATTAAGACCCGGCCAATGCAAGCAATTGCCACAAACCTTACAACAGCTAAAGACTTGAAACATTTTGCTTCATACTCAACACTTTTTTAAAATATTGCTTAGAAGTACAGTATGGGATATCAGCGTGAGTGAGCAGAGATGAAAATCTGCTGTCCCCTCCCTAAAATCGTTACTCAAACTCTCTGCTAAAGTGTCCTAACTTTGCCAGGGATCAGAGGAATATTGGCCAAAGAGCAGCTCCTGCCAAATCATTGAGAAATGAGTCAAATGACCCTGGAAGGGGGTCACTAGTCATGTGTAAAATTTGCTTTTCTCTCTCCCTGTAACCAATAAGAGGAAAATAAGTGGGAACAACTTGGCCTTCCCACACAGCTGGAGGCTACAGTGTCCCATATTTCCAGTTAATATTGTATCCCATTTAAACTCTCTCAGTCTCTAAGAAGCTTCAGACACTTTATCTTCCGATGCTCAAGCTAAGGGTTCAAATCGTGATATACTGTTGGGTACAGAGGGTAGTAAGTACATCTTATCAGTAGACTTTCAATGGCTCTGAGCATATTCAACCCATTGGGAATGCAAGCTATCCAACAGAGGGTTAACCCTGCTTGCTTTTGCACTTGGTTGCTCTCACTGGTACCCCAGTATCCCAGTGAGAACAATCCAGAGCAAATGCAGGTTGGATAAAACCTAGGGCACTGTTTCTCAACCTTAGTAACTTTAAGATGTGTGGACTTCAATTCCCAGAATTCCCCAGGTGCTGGTTTCCTGAGCAGCCCAACTGCAGCTGGCATGGTGGGAATGCTGCAGGCTTGTCCTGCATCAGAAGCACAGCTTTCCCTGCGGGTAGCGTGTCTCGTAACTCAACAACTCCAAACGAGGCACCCTCGTCTCAAGCAAAAAAACATTTGTTCTGCCTAGTTCCAAACCACTTTAAGATTTCTGAAGCATCAAGCTGGAGATGGTAAAAATAAATCAGAAGCTCAGCACTAACTGTAAAACAAGGCAGCAATAAATACAAAGATGTATGTTAGTTGATCAATGCCCTTTCAATATTAACAAGCGTCAGAAAGAAAACTGATGACCTTGCCACTGCAATTTTTAATTCATCCCAAGTAAGACTTGGTCAAAATCTACACTGGAACCCCTTTCAGTTCCTGAGATAGGGGTGCCATGGGGGGGGGGGGTGTCAAAAAAAGGCAAAATGGTGGTCATGACCACATGATAGAAGTCTCATCCTGCTTTAGGTGTGTCACATGGTGTAAAGGGCTGTGAGAATAACTGTGGGAGACGGGAGGAAGAGCTACAGCCAGGGCAATGGTTGGACAAGAGGTATCTCAGCCTACAGAAGGAATACAGGTGGAGAAAGCATCTCAGAAGGGACCTTCCCTAGTTCTCTGGAAAGTAAAGGCAGGGGAGGGGGGGAAGCAATTACAATATGCTTACAATAAAGGTACAGGTGAAACTCGAAAAATTAGAATATCGTGCAAATGTTCATTTATGTCAGTACGGCAACTCAAAACGTGAAACCAATATATGAGATAGACGCATTACATGCAAAGCGAGATATGACAAGCCTTACTTTGGTATAATTGTGATGATTATGGCGTACAGCTTATGAAAACCCCAAATTCACAATCTCAGAAAATTAGAATATTACATGACATCAATAACACAAGGATTGGAAATAGAACAATATCAGACCTCTGCAAAGTAGAAGCATGCATATGTACTCAGTACTTGGTTTGGGCCCCTTCTGCAGCAATGACTGCCGCAATGCGGCATGGCATGGATACTATCAGCCTGTGGCACTGCTGAGGTGTTATGGAAGACCAGGATGCTTCAATAGCGGCCTTCAGCTCTGCTGCATTGTTCGGTCTCATGTCCCTCATCTTTCTCTTGGCAATGCCCCATAGATTCTCTATGGGGTTCAGGTCAGGCGAGTTTGCTGGCCAATCAAGCACAGTAATCCCATGGTCATTGAACCAGGTTTTGGTACTTTTGGCAGTGTGGGCAGCTGCCAAGTCCTGCTGGAAAATGAAGTCAGCATCCCCATAAAGCTTGTCTGCGGAAGGAAGCATGAAGTGCTCCAAAATCTCCTGGTAGATGGCTGCGTTGACCCTAGACTTAATAAAGCACAGTGGACATGGCTCCCCAAATCAACAGACTGTGGAAACTTCACACTGGACTTCAAGCATCGTGCATTGTGTGCCTCTCCATTCTTCCTCCAGACTCTGGGTCCTTGGTTCCCAAATGAGATGCAAAAGTTGCTCTCATCAGAAAAGAGGACTTTGGACCACTGGGCAACAGACCAGTTCTTTTTTTCTGTAGCCCAGGTAAGACACTTCTGACATTGTTTGTTGTTCAGGAGCGGCTTGACAAGAGGAATACGACATTTGAAGCCCATGTCCAGGATCCGTCTGTGTGTGGTGGCTCTTGATGCACTAACTCCAGCTTCAATCCATTCCTTGTGAAAGTCCTCAACACTTTTGAATGGCCTTTTCCCGACAATCCTCTCCAGGCTGCAGTCATCCCTGCTGCTTGTGCACCTTTTTCTACCACACTTTTCCCTTCCACATAACCATCTATTGATGTGCTTTGATACAGCACTTTGGGAACATCCAACTTCTTTTGCAATTACCTTTTGGGGCTTTCCCTCCTTATGGAGGGTGTCAATGATGGTTTTCTGCACAACTGTCAGGTCAGCAGTCTTTCCCATGCTTGTGATTCCTACTGAACCAGTCTGAGAGACCATTTAAAGGCTCAGGAACCCTTTGCAGGTGTTATGATTCGTTAGCTGATTCGAGTGGGACACTTTGAGCCTAGAATATTGAACCTTTTCACACTATTCTAATTTTCTGAGATTGTGAATTTGGGGTTTTCATAAGCTGTACGCCATAATCATCACAATTATACCAAAGTAAGGCTTGACATATCTCGCTTTGCATGTAATGCATCTATCTCATATATTGGTTTCACCTTTTGAGTTGCCATACTGACATAAATGAACATTTGCACGATATTCTAATTTTTCGAGTTTCACCTGTAGTGTTAGTACTCATGGTTTTGGTTTCCTGCCTGGACTACCTCAAAGGGCTGACACGTGGCATATATGACTCACATTAAAAGGGGGTAGGGCTTCAACAACATGGCTATGGCTGGCATCTTAATTTTTTTTACACTCCACTGCTGCAGATGCTCTCGGGCATTCATTTGCACAGGTTGTTTCCAAAGGCAATTGCTACTTGGTGAGCACATGGTCTTAATCAACACCATGCAATATTCTCTGTGTTTATAAAACCATCAAGTGCCATATATCAATGCAATTTTGCAGTTGTGAGAAAAGCAGTGTGGCAGAATGAGCTACCATGATATCCTCCCCCCCCAAAAAAAGTTATTTCAGCATTGTAAATGTCAACGCTAAAGGCATCTGAGAGAAGAAAATATTTGGTTCTAGGAGCACAGTGGTCTGGCATGCATTATTTTTGGAGACGGAGTAAATAAGAGCCAAACTAGGTAGGCAGTGGGGGGGAAGGTTATTTTTCCCCCCCAGGGTTTACAGAAGATGCTGTTGGTGAGAAGAATGACCAGGTGAACAGAGGATCAAGAGGCTGGAGAGCTACACAACAGGAGGAGGGTCAGGGAACATCTGACAGATTCCAAGAGAAGTGGTTGGAAGAAGAGGAAAAGAACCGAATCCGTTCTGGGAAAGAGAACCACCCGGGGCCTGCAGTTAGATAAGCAACTGTGGGAGTAGGCAAAACTGGGTGGAACTTTTAGACGGAGGCCTTTGATAGATCTATGCAGCATATTTTTTATTAAGTTGGGCTTATACTTAAGTATTCACATGTATGCTCACTAAGAAGAGGAACAGAACATTGCACCTGAACACAAACTGCTTCAGTTCTTTACTGTAATCCTTTGAAAAATAGAAATAAATTTCATTTTAATTCACATCTCAGCTCCATGTGTGTCTGGATTGGTTCCTATCCTTGCCCACCCTCCAACAAGCAGGCGTTTGAAAGGTGCCATGTATTAATTGTTAGGATGATGGCACAGGTCAGCATATAGAAACTACAAGAAAAACAAGAGGGTATGTTCCCATTTCAAATGGGTACTAATGTAAGTTTTAAAATACAGTGCAATTATTCACAGCTATGCAACTCAATAAATGCATACAGTAGTTCAAAGTAGTTGGGGGGGGGAGGAAATCCACTGCTTTTCTCCCTGCAATTCTCCACCAGTTCCAGATCTAAGGAAATGTTGCCAAATACTTTTTATAATTTTCAGACTACTCTCGCTAGAGAGATCCACTCAGTTGAAACATGTGTTGAATGCAACCCAAAATTACTGGGGAAAAACAGAGAATGCAGAATGAAGGAGAAACATAGCAAACAGACTGAGGAGCGCACGGTGTGCTGCACAAGTGAGCAGAAGCTCAAACACTGAGAGGGAAAAAAGCATGTGCAAATTGGCCCTTTGAGTAGCTACACTCTGGGTTTGCCTGAATAGGAAGAGAGTGCAAGTGCATAAACAAAAGTCTTTTTTTTTTTTTTTACAAAAGCAGCAGCAGCCAATCCTGTTGTACTTCAAAATGTAGGGGAAGGAATTTAGCTCTGCATTACCTATTTGGGTCTATTTGCATTAATGCAAATATTTCCAAATAGGAATATTTGCATTAATAGGGAAGTTGCATTAATGAGGACGGTGATGTGCAGAGAGCAGAATGGCTCTGAAAACCAGCACCGTCCAGAAGAGCAAAGAGCAAGGACTGGAAGAGCAGCCTGAATAATACGGCTGCAACCCATATGAAGTATACAGTGATGACTGTATCTTGGCAAACAATATGGAAAAAAAGGCAAATATAATCCTATATGTGATAGAGCATCTTTTCATTTCAAAACATAGGTCAGGAAGAGCAGTTTCCTGATCTCCTTTACAGTGTGCACGAACAGCGTCAACCTTAGTTCGGTGAAATCTTACAAAGAGGTCTTAAGCAAGAGGAGATGCCGCACGAATAGCTCCTCTCTGTGTTGAGAATCTATTTAAAGAACATTTAGCAACTGTTCTTCAGTCACTATGATCCCTTTGTAGACTCAGCTATCATTTTCAATGAAGTGATTGTCCAGTGGCAGGAGGTGGGGAGAGAGGAGCGGTGAGCAATCCAGACAGCTGCTTGTTTTGGGGTTTCTGACGGTAACTGGATGCAGCTGTGCTCACTGTTCAAATGCCTGTTCGGCGTTCTTGGATACCCTTCCTTTCGTCTGGAGAGGCATAAAAGAACTCCAGCTCTCCTTCTCCTCCCTCTATCAACGTAGCTGCAAGGAGAAAAACAGGAACATCTTTTTCCATGTTGCGCAACCTTCTGCTTGCCATGCTTGAACCGGGAACTGCAGCGCCCTCTAACGCAAGCCATTGTTTGAATTTGGTTTGTTTCAATAAACTCTAGTTAATATTAAACACTGTTTAGGTTCCCATACTACAAGCAGCAAGTAGTTGAAAAATCCCAAATCCACAGATGCAGTATCTTTCTACTTGGAAGCAGCTAAATGGGATGGAGGCCTGTTCCTTCCTCTTCGTCCAGACTATCCAGTGATAATTACCAAGGCTCATGTGTAGGTGGTTGCACGGTACCTTTTGTAAACCATTACATTCTCATGACAACTGAGCCATAAGACAGCTTTATTGTGAATCACTTTTACCGATAATTTAAATATTCCTTAGTCCTGCTTACTTTTATTATGAAAGTTGTCCATTTACTTCAGTGTTCCACCTTCCACTCTTTCATAAGTTAACAACTGATACAAGAACCTGTCATCCCATTCTAAGGGCTGGTTCCCATACTGATAAGAATTCAAGAGGTGGTTTCATAAGCAGTCACCTGAAAGCTCATCACCCCCACCACCACCACCAGTAAAAAGACCTGTCTCCTCGCCAGTTCAGAGAAAAGCCATTAGAAATGAAATTACAAGAGGCTCCACTCTAAAGTCGTATGAGGTAAGTTGGATCTAAAAGGAAATAGTTTAGTTGCTGAAATTCTTATAATTCTACGCCTTTCATTTCAACAAATCTTGTTAAAGATGATTCTGTGATCTCTGCTTAGGAAAAGGATGACTTTCGATATCAATCACCCAAGAGTCTAATACTCCTCCTAAAATATTCCAGAGCTTCATCTACCCTATCTTATGGAGATTTACACACAGAGGAATTCCCTGCCCAAACATAACATATTGATCCTGAGAGTGGCTTAGAAAGTAGACTAGGGTTGAAAAACACAGAGTACCTTACAAGTGGATGCGTTATAATGGCTTTTGCCAAAATGTTGTTGGATACCAGCTACATAAAGTTATACATTACTTAACAGACCATCAGAATTCAGGAAGATTATTACATAGGCCTCTGTTTTACAGAGCAAATGCTAATTCATCCTTTAAAAAGTCTTGTTCTGTCATATAATTAATTGGTGTATATTTTAGCTCCTGCTGACTACACAGGCTATTCCTGTAATTTTATTGGCAACAATATAAAAGTAATTTGCAATTGCCTTCTTCTAGAATGATTTTTCAACTCCTCCAACTAGTTTGCAAGTCTCAGATTTCCTGGTGTTTTCCCATCCAATGCTAAACAAGATCAGACTTTTTTGTTGTTTTTTATTTATTTATTTGGACAGGGGTTAACATTTTTGGATGTCCGTATTCTTTTGAACTATATACATATTACATGGAAATTGATGGCTGTACAACAGAAATGGATTATCCATGCTGTTCTTATTGCTACAAGACTAGTCCTTCAATATTAGAAAGATAAATGTATAAGATAAATGTATGGTCCCAGTTCCTCAGGGGATCAAAGACCTGATGTTACTCATGACTTATGAACAAGTTGCTTACAGATATAGATTATATATGGACAATTATATAAAATATAGAGACAAAAAGAAAGCAATCCATTTTAACTAAAAAAGAAAAAGAAATCTACTAATTGACCTCTAATGTTTGGCAGCCTTTTATTTGCTTTTATGAAAATATGATTGTACCAGCTCCCTTCCAATCTTCTTGTAATGATGCCTATTTTAGTCACAAAAGTTAGAAAGAAAAGGCTGCATTCTTTAAAAAGCTCAAAACAATTGCACTGGATATTTGAAGAAAACACATTTCCATCTTCAGTACCAATTTTAAAACAGATTAGGCCTTGCTGCTTTAAAGTCTGTTGTTCTCTCAAACCATTTTTATCCCTGATTTTAGTGCTGTACTTGATTTTTTGGTTTAGAATTATGCAATCAAACATAGCAACATTGCAATTCAGCATCAGTTGATTTTGGAGACTTCACAGTCCTAAGAGGTCTCTACTATAAGGAAGTCATATATAATTGGCAACTCCTGTTTAAAGATGGACAGACTCCAAATACTTGGCATTCAACTCTCATACCTATTCTTGCTAAGATCTACATTTCCATAGCAGCAAAGTGAAGGTCACCCTTTTGGTAAATGTTAGTTTTCATACATGTGACATGCTCTTACACTCACCTAACTTCCCAAAAAGAAAGTCTGAATTCCAGCCAGGCTGCCTTGTAATTTGGACATCAAGGCAGGATGAATGATGGGAGATCACAAAAGTGTAGCAACTTGCCAGCTGGGATTTCAGGAGACCTAAAATTGGGGGTTGGATGGGAGGGAATGTGAGTTCCAACCACAGAATAGGATAGTTCCTAAAAATAACCATTGCTGGATGGTTCCACTTTATAAACGACCCTACAGGTGACCTAAAATAAAATCAAGTCTATAGGCAGGATCGTGTAATGGTTAAAATACTGGACCAGGACCAAGAAGAATATATGCTTCCTTTCTCAGTCCAATATACCTCTTAAGAGTCTTAGGATAGCAATAATATAAAACTGTTTGAGATCTCCAAGGCAGAACTGTAATAAAAATAACAAAGTATCCAATGTTAAAAAAAACTTGTTTTTTTCCCTCTCAAATAGCACTTGATTTAACAATGAGGGCTCTATTTTAAATTTAAAAGCTATAAAATCATATAGACCATTTAATTTTATTTTAAAACCAAGCTGTTTAAAATTAGGAAATGTTATAGATTTTTTGCAAAAGCAAGAAGTAAAAATCACAATATTCTGCCAATTAAGAAACTGGAGGGAAGGGGGTGGGTTGAAAGTGTCAATGGACTGAAGATGTAATTTCCTATTCAAATTACCATTTTTAATATACTTTTTAGCTGCCCTACTCTTCCGCTCAACAACAGGAAATAACAGATACAAACAAGCTTGAGGTGCTAATCAGTTGCTCTACCATGGCAAGCTTTCATGTTATGTTTTTGAATAATATCCAAGAATCTGTGTTGTTATGTTTTCAAGGTGAAGTTAGCCATTTCTGAATGAATCACATATAGTTTGTAAAAATCAAACACTTTGAAATGAATGTGTTGGATAAGTGCCTTTTGCAAAAAAGAAATGGAATTACTGTATGAAATTATGGAAATGGAAACAACCAAGACGGTAATATTCAATCCCATGTAATTTGAATATGAAAGAAACATCATAAATGCATTGAGCGAATATTCCTTAGTGAAGTTGAATTAAAGTTGGTCTCCAGCCAAGCTGACTTCTCTGAAGAGCAAAAAGTAGAGATGTATGTCTTAGTATTCTTCGCCTGTTCCAGGAGAGTCTGATTCCCATTTCTATCTCTGCACTGTTTGAGATATCCTATCAGTAAGAGTCAGCTGATACAGACTGGAGGCTGTGGCGTTCCTGAGAGGGACCAGGAATGACTTAAGAGCAATAGCCTCTGGGCTGAAGAAGAACAACTGGTTATAGATTGCTCTGCAAAACCTTCAATAGAGCTTAGAAGTTTGGTTTAGAGAGCAGTGATGGTGTGATACAATAAGCACAAGTGGGCAAGCTAAGACCCTAGGGCCACATGTCCAGTCTTGAATCCCCCTCCCCCCCGCTTTCTTCATGGTCCTAATGGCCTCCTCCAGCTACAACTACCAAAACTCGGTGGCATACTTTCCTGTTAGTTTGAGACAGAAAATGCCTATAATTGCAATAGGTGTAACACTAGGAGCAGCAGACACAAATGCAGCTGAGTCAAAAACCCTTCTAGAAATGGAGATATGTTTGCAGGGAGCAGATAGGAGCAAGCAGGGTAAGCACTGAAGTCAAAGGGTGGCTTGAGATTAAAAGATAACTTGATTTTAGAGAGGATAAAATAACACAGTTAAAACTGCTGTAAAGAAGATCGGAAGCCACTCCTTTGTATCTTTTTTTCTTTTGCCTTTCTTCCTTATTTTGTTTTTTGTTTCTTTCATTTCTTCCCTATTTATTTATCACTTTTCTTTTACTTTACTTTCTTTTTCTTTAAATTTGTATTCTTATTACTTTGTAAAAAAAACTTCTTTAATAAAATTAATTAAAAAAATAAATTCATTTTAGGCTCCATGGGCAGAATTATGCAATGACTAATGGGCAAAGGGCCATTTTAAAAGTGTCTAACATAAAAAGGGAATTGTTAACCCACTGACACTGAAAAAGATTTCTATCTGCAGCCTTATGAAATCTGCATTCTTTACAAATGAGTATTTATATCCACTTCCTCACAGAAGAGGAAAGGTTATCTGTGGTTGTCTTAGCTAACAGCTGCTTAAAATTTGAGTTGCAATGCTTGGGAAAGCATTGTGCCAAACTTCAGCAGGCATCTTTGATAGTTTCATCCCAGAAAGTCAGAAGTTCAAAGAATGAATAGGTTTAGTTCCAAATCAGCAATAACAAAGGCAACTGACTGAATCCACCCTATCATCAATTAATCTGACATTTGGCAGTCTAAAAAATCCTAGCTCAGGACCACCAGCATCTGGTAGAATTTCCGGTGACCTCATCCACATCACGATGTCATCGCATGTTTGACACAAATTATGTAATTTGAGTTATTAGCATGATGTCATCATGATACACATGACATCACTTGCCCCATCTCATAGATGCCCATGCCCAGTACATCTTCTACTGTTAATCATTCCTCATTCTAGATTCAAGCTATACTTAATGCCAAGAGTGAACTTAGTTTGAACTAAAATGGGTTATTTATTATTTGTTAGATTTATATCACCCCTTTCTTCCAGTGAAAGTGATATATGTATCCCTTCCTCCTCCAATGGTTCCTTATAGCAACTCAGGGAGGTAAGTTGGGCTGACAAAGAATGACTGGCCCAAATCACCTGTAAGGGTTAAATCAGACACCAGTGTTCCCAGACTAGAAATGCCCATCATGTAAACAACCACTTGGCTTCAAGATTTCCAGATGCAACTTCTCACTAGAAATGAACAATCAACTGTTGTATTGAAGGCTTCATTCTTGTCTACAATAAAGGTTCTAGTATAGCCAAGCTATACCTATGAGTCTTCTACCAAGTCTAGCTGATAAATTGAGCTAAGCCATGAAGTGCCAGGAAACCCCTCATTTACTACTGAGTCCTGGTCAAGGGGAGCCTGACATCACCTAGTGATCTTCCGCAGGATACCCCACAGGTTGGATACCTAATCACTATTTAATTAGCTGTATCCAGCCTTAAAAATGACACATTAGCTTTGATCAGGACAGAAGATAGAACAATGATAAAGTAATATTTTGCATCCTCCATGGAACTCTTTGTTGCTTTTACATAACACCAACTATGGAAGTGCACATGATTTATATACACAGCAAGAAAAGTCTTAGGTATAACCCCCAGAGCCCTCAAAAAATTGCCAATGGTAGTAATATATAATAGGAAAGCTAGAGAAAATTAGTAAACACATTAAGAATAATCATTAATTTAAACTGAACCAATTTTGATTTTGTCTAGGCCCCACCTGCTTGTTCAGATTAGGCACCTTGCACCAACATGATTCTTTAAATCAGTGTTTCTCAACCTTTTAAGTTGTGTGGACCTCGACTCCCAGAATTCCCCAGCCAGCATGTTGAAATCCACACATCTTAGTTGATAAGGTTGAGAAACACTGCTCTAACACACTGCATCTTTTCAAATATTCTCTCCACTGATATCACAAAACTTACTTTACCTTTGCAACCCATAAAGCAGCTCTCATTCTTCTTTTATAGAGCTCCTGTAACACATATATTTATTAAATTTATAAATGTGTATGTTCTACTTGTTGTTGTGAGCTGCCCAGAATTGTGCCCTAAGATGGGCAGCCATACAAATCTTATAAATAAATAAATAAGACACCTGAAAAAAAAATCACTTGACTTTTAAGAATTTGTCATACCATCAACAGTAAGTAAGTGATGTCTTACTTAATTTGAGCTCGATGCCCAGTGACTTACACAAGCGTGTAATTTTCACAGCAACAATATCAACATTTTCCCCTTGTTTTTTCCTAGAATCTTCAACTTCCCAGGCTAGCCTTCACCGTAGCATTCCCTGGTGATCTTCCACCAAAATACTAACCAAATCCAGCTTGTATAACTTTTCAAAATTAGCCAACCTACAGAAGAGAAGGGCCATGCAATAAAATCCAAATATAGGATTAAAATTAAAGAACAGCCAAATGTCACGCAATGTTAAAAGCTTAATCATGCAGCAGCATAACAAGAAGGAACCTGCCTTTTCTTTACGTGCCCTTTTCTTTTCCACTTGCCCCAATCTGGCACCCATCCAATTATCTTGGACTTTAATTTCATTATCATCTTACACAGATGATGTGTTTAATTAAGCTCTGCAGAACTTCAGTTTCAAAGACAAAATGGTGCTAATTTTAACCCTAACCCCATATCACTGAAGCACATTTCTGCCTTTGAATATGGTCCTGTTTAAGTCCAGTCTAAACCAACCTAGGCTTATGCCATTACCTAACTCAACACCAACTAGCTTTAAAAAAATCAGTTCTCATTTAAAGCTAACCATTAACCTCAACTCAGAGATAGGCCAAGGTTAAGGGAAAGAGGAAGTCTGTGATGCTACGGGGGTCTCTAAATTTCTTTGAACTCCTTATTCAGGTTTTCTTATTTTTATATTACTATTGTGCCATAATAAACAGAGCTCCTAAGCATCTTTATAAGATGAGGAACAGATTGCAGAATTACATAAAGAATGAACTCTCCATTGCATTTGCATCGTCTCTGATCTTACTGTAATGGGTCTCTTTCTTCATATTTAAGAATATTAGGTATTTTGCCTTTTTCAAAGTACTGTGTTAATTTAACTATCATCTTGTGAGTATTTTTTTTAATCATCAAGTAATTTTATCTTTCCTACTAGTTAACAGAAATCAGGTTGCTTTGTAAGATTTTTTTAAAGTATAAAATCTGCTTTTCCATTCAGATGAGATATGCATCAACTATTTCCTTCAGGATTATTCCTACTTAATATAGAAGTTATCAAAACCAATGAGGGAGAAAAAGATAAAACCAGCTTCGCTTCAATATTTTACGGCCATACCCCTTGTATGTCTGATGCACGCTCAATCAAGCTTAACCTTATTTAATGCTCTTGACACATCTCTTCAGCATTTTTAGCACATCAGACAAGCAGATGAAATATGGAAGCAAAAATATCCCCATTGTCAGCCAAAGATCTCTATCTCACACACTCACACACACACAAACACACTGAAAATAGTTGCCATCCAAGTATAGCCTTTATTTGCCCAGGTAACTAGCAACAGAAGAAGAGAGAGCATGCACATTATTTTGTATTCTGAACATTACTGTCTTGGCTCAGTAACCTTGCATGTGGAAAACAGCACTCAATTTACAACACAGAGCAATGAGCCCACAGCCATATAATGTCCATGAAACTTTGCTTTGTGCAAGCTCTTTACAACTCAAGGCTTTCTGGACTTGTTTGGTGATCATTCCCATCTTGTTAAGTCAACACAGTGGCTGTGCATGATAGGTGTTTTCAACCAACACAGTCCAAGGCATTAGTGGGAAATGACTTGTGTAGCTAATATGGGAACTACAGAAACACTGGAAAAGGGGGTTATTATTAATTACTTTTATGTCTCACACTTCCTCTAAGCAGTTATTGAGGAAGGGATATATGGCTCTCCCTATATTTTATCTTTACAACTGTTGTGAGGAAGTAATTTGGTGAGAACTGGGAGAAGTCCAAGATCCCCATGCAGTGGGCTTTGGGGATGAATTTCCACATTCATAGTCAGAACGATGGACCAGGGATATGCAACGTTGGACCCTACAGATGTGCTCCACTGCAATTTTCATCATCCCTCCCTGTTGGACACACTGACTTAGGGTTGGTGGATATGGCATTCAACAACTTCTGTGAATGTAGATGTGTGAGCATATTACTAGGAATAATGAAGGAAGGAGTTATTATTTTGCTGCTGGATTTCTTGAACTGTTAATTACTGAGTTTAAAAAATAATTTTACTGTGTTTTTTAATGGAAACAAGTAATAGTACAAGGACTAACAATTAAGAACA
This sequence comes from Liasis olivaceus, assembly GCA_030867105.1. NCBI lineage: Eukaryota > Metazoa > Chordata > Lepidosauria > Squamata > Pythonidae > Liasis > Liasis olivaceus. Next base: position 18,411,286 of record CM061351.1, read on the forward strand.
AAGATAACAAATGTCATTTCATATAAACTCTCACAGAAAAAGCTATATACCTAAAAAAAAAATAAACTAAACTATATAAGCCAAAACAGAAAGGAGGAGGAGGAGGAGGAGGAGGAGGAGGAGGAGGAGGAAGGGATACAGTTGAAATATGGGGTTGGGGAGAGGGCAAAAGAAAAAAAATGGCATTAAACATATTGAGTTTGCTGAAATGAAAACTACCTTTTTTTCCTCAAACATATTTACCTTTAAAATGAAAGAGTCATCTTCCTTGATAAAGTGGTAGTGGGAGCACTAGTAATATGGTAGTGGGGGACAGAAGGAAGAATCTTAGATTGACTGATTTGTGTAATCTTCCATGATGGAGGATCATCTTAAATTCAGGGTCACCTCTTGTATGGGCAAATCTCAGTAGTTCAAAAGAGGAAGACTCTTACTTCCTGTCACAGCAACTTCCTGCTCTTTACCTTGACAACTGATGCTGCCCTTGGCTTTCACCCCCTTTCAGAAGAACCTTCTGCTCTGAGCATCATGGAAGAGGACCCCAAGGAAGATTAACAAAGAGCCACACACTTGCAAAATTAAGCCTGTGAAAACAAACAGAATGCAAACATACCACTGTATACAAGATTGTCACGAAAATCACAATTGAGCATGGTATATTTGCAACAGTGTTATTTGTCAGCTGGCTTACATAATGGTCAACTTTGGATACCATCCTAAATCTCAAGTCTTCATGCTTTCCCTTGCTTTCTCCATGCAGAAGACTTACCTCCTGTCTCAACTAGCCACAGTTATGTATGTTGTTTGAAATCTGAACTGTGGATGTATTTGTGGTAAATGGAGAACGCTAGCCTCCTTTGGAGGAAATTGTTTGCATTCAGTGCCTGATGAGCTTAAAGGCTGGGACAGAAGGTCTCTCCAAGAGAGAAAAGGAAAGGATCAGGAAGAAAGCAAACTCAAGCACTGTTAACAATGACTTGTTGGAACAAACTTGATTAATAAATGATTTCCAATTAATGTTAGCCACAGTGTGCTGGCCTGGACAATAAAACGTGAAGTGGTAAAGTAAGTCTCTGAACTCCTCCTTAAGGTCATACCAGAAGAGGAGGAAGGAGACAATGCAATCCCAAAGTTTGGTACAGTTCTTTTTCATTGATGCTAAACAATGGTTTATCTCAATCTGGCATCTTACTGATGTGTCGGGATGCCAACTTCCAGTGTTCCAAACCAGACCGGCCTCTGGATATGCAGGTTGAGAAAGGCTAATTTATCCTGCTGTCAGAACCACGTCACTGAACATGTCATACTATTCTCATGCAGTATCCCAAAACATTTATGAGGTCCTCAGAGAGTAGACAAATATAATTATATGCCATGTATCTTTCCTTCTGACCTTTCTCTTCACAATAAACCTGCCAAAATATTGTTACCAAAGGAAATTACTCACCTCATTTCTTTTTGGTTAAATGTAATTCAAATAAATTTTTGGACTGTGACACATGGCTGGTTATTTTTGACTATGTCTCCATGAATCATTTGCACTGGAAACTTCTATGCAGTAAGACAGTTTGGAATCAAGAGAAGTGCTAGCATAAGTTTTTCAGGAGCATCCAGTCCTGGCCTGTCAGGTCTTCTACTCCAGCTTGCAGGGCCTGCTGTGGGGCTCTTCCCCTTTCAGGAAACTTCAAGGTTCTCCATGCAAAAAGTATTCTTCAGGACTTTTGGAAAGGCAAGAAGAAATAACCCACTCTCACAAGAAACCACCATTCAGGTCACTACAAATCATCTCAGCATAGTGGTTTTGCTTTTTTCTCACCTTTCCAGTTAGCCTTCAAAAAGGTAAAAGATGAGCTGTACCAGTTTGCCAGAAGGCAAAACTCCAAAGCAGTAGAAATGTCTGAAGAACTGTCTTCAAGGTTTTGCCCATCTCTCATCTTCCCCATAAAGCTGGCTGGGAGGCACTACAGTGGTACCTCGGGTCACGAACTTAATTCGTTCCATGACTCTGGTCGCAACCCGAATTGGTCGCGACCTGAATCAAATTTTCCCATAAGGTTCAATGTAAATACGGTTAATCCGTTCTGAACCATATGTATTTTTTTTTTAAAACCACAAAAATATGAAACAAAGTACAGTACAGTACAGTACGAAGAGAGAGAACGCTAACCTTGCTCGAGGCGACTTCTGGCGTGGAGGACAGGAAGGCGGGTGGGGAGGCGGTTATTGTTTGGAGGGAGAGTCCCCCTCCCTACAGGAAGCCACGACCACATGTCACGGCAGGGAAAATGGCCGCAGATCCTGTTCGTCACCCGATGCGGCGTTCGCAAACGGAAGCAAAATTTTGCAAACGGTGCTGTTCGTGACCTGAATTGTGAAGCGTTCATGACCCAAGGTACCACTGTACTTAATTGCCACCACAGTTCTTGGGAAACTTTGCTTGCTGGTAATGTTTCTCAGATGAGAAGAGATGGTACAAAGCCAGCATCCCCAATAGCCATTATTTCAAGACTCCTTAGCCTCATGAAACAATGCATCCACAGAGCAACATAATCATTAGTGGTCAGAGAAGGGGTCTGCTTGCTACCTTGTTCCCCAGAGGACGGAATTCTTACAATAGATTATTGAATCAGGACTGGTAAGAGGCACTGGTTGAATCCACACAATGTACTAAGCTATTATGTGTTTTACACTAGTCATGCTGGGAAACCTAGCCAGTGTAATTTGCATACCATGATTTATGGCTTAGTATGTTATATGGAACATGGCTTACTCAACAAACCATGACTATAGAAGTAACAGCTTCCACAATATTTGAAGCTTGCTACTATGTAATTTTGGTCAAAAGATTGCATGTTGCCTTATGCCAGGTTTTGTCAAACTGCTAGCTATGAATTCTGGGATTTGTAGTTCAAACATATCCAGATAACTCTGCATACATAGAAGCAAGCCTGTTTCAGTTACAGTTATTTAAAATCTTGCACTCTAAGTAAAAGTAGAGAAATCTCTCAATTTCATTTTTTTCTCAGATTTTCATTCTTCAATCTTACATTAATTTCTCCCATGTTATATCAGTTCGCAACTGTTTTAAAGGCCATAAAAGAATTCATATGCAGTGTTGCATGCATTTTTATGGGTACATTTTTGCAATCTATTTTGCTTAATATGCATGTTTTTATGTTATTTACACTAATACATGCATTTATTGGACGGCCACACACAATTCTAAGAAGTACAAATACAAACAATGCTCTACTCAGTTCAGCTATTGGGTGAGAAATTATGAACTAAGTAGTTTAATGTTGCCAGCCACAAGTATTTTTAAGCGAAGTCAGAAAATGTTGCGTACCTGGAAGAGGCCTTTTATTTGTAGACAGGGAACCCTGAATCTAACTCCAAAGTGAAAACAAATGAACAAAAATGGTAGTAATTACTTGATATCTGTGTGAAGTTACATATAGGCTCACAAACAGTACCATGTAAAATGGTAATTCAATATGATTAGATAGGTGATATAAAGTTAAAATGCACCTGCAATAAATAAATAAATAAATAAATGGCTCTTGTTCCTTTTTTTCCAGCTACTTGTGTTAAAATCTCAGGTCTGAAAAATTTTTGCCCAACACAGATGTAATCAATTGGTGCAACATTCTTGTTGTGATTACAGTATAGTGTGGGTACATAAACTGATAGAGGTAACTGTCAGCCACTGATCCTTAACCCTAACCCTAATTCATTTAGTGGGGAAAAAAGTGTGAGACAGCCCAAATATGTCGACATAATTGATTGGTGCATGAAACTCACTGGCAAAAACTTTTTGGCAGGCAAAAAAGGTTGTTGTTGTTGTTCAGTCATTAAGTCGTGTCCGACTCTTCGTAACCCCATGAACCATATTGCGCCCGGCCTTCCTATCTTTCACTGCCTCCCTGAGTTTGCTCAATTTCATGCTCATTGCTTCAGTGATGCTATCTAGCCATCTCATCCTCTGCCGTCCTCTTCTCCTTTTGCCTTCCATCTTTCCCAGCATCAGGGTCTTTTCCAAAGAGTCCTCTCTTCGCATTAGGTGACCAAAGTATCTGAGCTTGAGCTTCATTATCAATCCTTCCAATGAGCAATCAGAGTTGATTTCCTTTAAGATTGACTGGTTTGACCTCCTAGCAGTGCAGGGGACTCTTAAGAGTCTTCTCCAGCACCACAGTTCAAAGGCATCAATTCTTCGGCGTTCAGCCTTCTTTATGGTCCAGCTCTCACAGCCATACATTACTACTGGAAAAACCATAGCTTTGACTATGCAGATCTTTGTCGGTAAGGAACAATGGCCAAATAAATAAATAAATAAAACAAGTAATGACAATAAAAATTCAATTTCTTGTTGATAAATATTATGTGCTAATAAGCAAGAAAATGAGCCAGAAATTCTGTACCGCAAACAACTCTGGCGATTACAAGACAATTTAATTGCTTTCATTAGTTTCTACTATGTATTGCAATGGCTATTTCTCAAAATACTGTCAAGTGTTAGAGTTAGATACAAAGTGGATGCAAATGGCCAACTGTTCATCCAAACAAATGAAATTTTTGCACCCATCAGTTGATCCAATTACCACTCAGTCAACCTAGATTTGTGCACCTTGTCCAAAATGTTAAAAGTATGAACATTAATTGGATTTCTTTAAACAACTTATTTTTGCTCAATCATTGCAAGAACTCTGAAAAAAAACATACAAGGAGAAAAAATAGTATTTAAGAATCCTTCTGTTTGCAACAGTATGTTGGTTGTAGCCAAAACCAACAGTTAAATGTCTTTATAACTATACTGTATCATTCAACTTTCGCGGAGCAATCCATGAGCTAAAATAATCAATTGTTCTTAAACATTCCTCCAAGCTATTGGATGAGTGTCATTAACTTCATCCTGGAATGTTCACCAGCATTCAAAGAACTTATAATTAACTGCTAGTAATATAACGATAAGGCACAACCTTTCTAATATAAATACATAATTAGTTATTGGAAGAAGGAAGAAAAAAAAAGAGAGAGAAGGCTAGATAAAATACGAATGTAGTGTATTAGCAGGAGTACAAAACAGAAGAGCAACCAATGAATAGGTTGCAAATACACAAGAGCTAAATTAAAAATAGGATCAAGAAACAGAATCGAAACAACAGGAAGTATATAAACTGGGGGATTGGTGCATATCATATAAGATAGCATGCAGGAAAGGAGAAATGGAAGGAAATGGAGGGAAAGGTTTTTTGAAAAAAAAGCTAGCACATTGCAACCTCAAGATGCCGATTAAAACTGTTGCGGGCAGAAACACTTCAAAGCAGTTTACAAGTATAAAACATTAAAACATGTTAAATCCATGAAGCCCTAACAATCATGACCACAGCAATACATAGTAAGTATTACATCACCAACAGTAAGAAACCATAATCTCTGTATAGCTGCTAGGGTACCCCAGATGAGAAATATGGGTTGAACACAGTTTTCCTGGAAGGGATTTCCAGCCCATTCCTTACTAGTGATTTATGGGACCTTCACAGCATCACCCAACCATTGCTGAAGGGATATAAAACCTGTCCTCAATACTGTTATTTGGGCACAACAGTGGCTGGATGCCTCTGGAAGTGGCTATAGTTGCTAATGGGGAAATGATCCTAGAATCTTGGTTCTACCACATATTAAACCCTGACCAAGGAACCTTCACCTTACCTCAAATAAGGCAGGTATTGGTGACTGAATTTGCACATAGAGCCTTAAATAATAATAGGTTCCCATAGGAAAGCAGGATCTTACCTTCCCCAGTCTGTGTAGGTGATATTGAGAATCCTGGGAATTGAAGTCCATATATCTGGAGGGTTCCCAAGTTGGAAAAGGCCATACAGACTTTGTATGTGGTAGTTTGAAAGGAGAATATATGTATTTTTTAAAAAGTATGACAGCCTAAGGCCAATATCTTTAGGACTTTTATAATCTGTTGTCACACTGAATAAGAGATTTACTAAGCCAAGAGAGTGCTTCTCATGATCAGCCAGCAAGTTTTAAGTTGACTCTACCATATTTACACTTTCTAAATGTAACCATTTGATTACATTTGCCCTTCAAACTGTATTAAAATCCCATTTTGTTATTTGAATATATAATGGAATAATTCCTTAATAGAGCAGTACAATACTGAATTCAGATGTGGTAGACCCATTGAAATCAATGGAATGTAAGTTAGCTTCTTTCTTTTCTTACAGGAAAACAGTTTAGTTTGACCTTAAACTTGTGCATTGTTTCCCACTAAACAATGGGTGAGCGAGTACTAAATTTCAGTTTTTCTGTGTAACATTGTCCACTGCAAGGGTAGTTCCTATGATTATCACATTTTTGCTGACATAACACTTTGCAAACAAAACATAACACCTGCAGTAATGGATGATGATGGAAAGAGATTGGCCAAAGGTCTACTGCAGCCTGCTAAAATGAGGAGAAAAGTGAAGGAATTCTTGTTCTGAATTCTACCATCAGCACTCATGAGACTTGCAGAGTTGATTGTGAATGCTGTTCCACACGGATGGACACTTTTTATAGGCTGGGGTCTTGAGTGAGCCGTTAGTATCTTGCTTCACACAACACAATAATATTGAACTGTCCTTTCTCACAGTCAGAGGTGACCTTAGCAACTTAGTAGATGACAGCTATACTGGTTGACAATCAAGAGAAAGCCTACAGAGTCCCTGTGTCATCACAACAACCTTGACAATTCCTCCGAACATCACTGAATGCCATGTTTGATGCAGGTGTCCTTTGCTGCTGCCTTGTTCTAAAGTTATAGCCACAGTCCTGAGAAATACACAACTTGATTTTTGTACCACAGATAATAAACAGATCTAAAGGCGCTCAAAAGAGACATGTGGAACAAGAGTACAGAAATTCCTTTGGTACAAATACTTCCTATCTCAGAGAGTACAAAAATGTAGAGAGAAATACCCATAAAACACATACATCTATCTAAAAAGTCTCCCAAAACATATGCTAAAAGCTAACAAGGCTTTTTTTCATTTTTTTTTTTAAGCAGCTGCATCACATTTCAAGTCCAGCCTGCACACAAAGCAGTCAATCTAGAGTAAAGAAAATTAGAACAATTTAGAACTCACACTGCAAAGATTAAATCAGTGTATTTCTTTACGACAGTAATATATACCCCAGTAGCTTATTTCTGCAATGAGCCAGTGATAGGCTTTTAAACAATCAGCTGAAAGTGTTGCTATGGTACAAATTTCAGGAGCGCTAAAAATGCCTCAGCAGCAGTCTTTCCGTTTTTGTTTTACCCCAAAACAATAAGATATGCTTATCCTGCACATGTAATTGCGCAAGGATAAAAGTTTATTTTGCGGGCTAAGATGGATAAATCAGCGTTCAGAGGTAACTATGAAAGAGTTCATACCACAGAGAACAATCATCAAACTATAAGCCACAAGCAGCACATGGCTCACAAACCTATTTCTTGTGGTATCCAGGATCCCCTGGGTGCTCCTGCTGATATTTAGTGCTAAAGCCCCATGAATCTGAGATACACTTTTTCACAATTTTTACTGTTACTCTAGAGTCTTAACACTCTGGAATACAGTAGACTTAAAATACAAGGATTCTCTACTACCCTCCCAAAAGCCAGGAAACCCCAGAAAATCACAGGCCAGCCCATTTATATAATGAGGTTCCACACATTGTATTCTTCAGAATCAGAATGGATACATCTGAAACAGAGTAACCTATCATACCAACAATTTAGGGCAACATAATATGGCTCATATTTATTTTATTCAAAACAGTTACTGGAGAGCATAGACAATCTACAGGTAGTCCTCGAGTTACGGCATTCATTCAGCAACTGTTCAAAGTTACGATGGTGCTGAACAAAGGGACTTACAACCAGACCTTGAAGTTCCAGCTGTTGCAACACCCCCATGGCCACATGAACAAAATTTGGGTGCCCGGCAACCAACTTGCACTTATGGCCAGTTGCAGGTTCCACGGTCACGTGATTGCCATTTGCAACCTTCCCTGCTGGCTTCCCCAGAAAGTCAATAGGAAGCCAGCAAGTCGCTGGGGTAAGTGTACCCCCCCCCCGCTTTTCTCCACGCACACACACTGCACCCTCCTTTCCCCCTTTGCTCGCACACACTCTACACCCTCTCTCCCTGACCTCCCTGCGCTCGCAGACGTACGCATGCACCCCGCGCCGTCTTTCCATGGCCTCCCTGCAATTGCATGCACCCCAAGCCTTCTTTCCCTGGCCTCCATGCAATCACGCACATGCATGCATGTACCCTGTGCCCTCTCTCCACAGCCTCCTTGCAATCGCAACCACACCACACCCTCTTTCCACAGCCTCCCTGTGCTCACACACATGCACATACCTTGTGCCCCCTTTCCTTGGCCTCCCTGCAATTGCACACATGCACGCACATACCCCATTCCCTCTTTCCAAAGCCATCCTGCAATCACATGTACCCCATGCCCTCCTTTCCCAGCCTTTCTAAGCTTGTGCTGAACCAAGCACCCCTTCCCCCAACTCACGCACAACCTGTGCTGGGCCTCCAAGGGCCTCCTCCACCCCCATGACTCCTTATCTGGGATTCCCTCTGCTTCCCACTTAACGAACCATGGGTCTTGGGTTACAACAACCACCAGGACTGCCTGGATTGCTATTGCTAAGCGATGCAGTCACATGATGTTGCATTTTACAACCATATCACTTAGCAACGGCAATCCCGGTGCCAATTACAGTCGTAACTCAAGGACTACCTGTATAGTAATCCATAGGAACTATCTATTAGACCAACAGAAGCAAATCTGGATCTGAGGAATAGGAACAGAAAGGAGATATCAATGCATCAGTTTGACTTTTTGTTACATTTAGCCTACCCATGTTCCTTTTTTCCTTCTTGCCTACTTTAGGACATCTCATTCAGTACAGTGAACATTGCATCTTTTTCATCCAAAGCCACAGGGTCATACCCAGTTAGTACTTGGATGTGAGGGAGACAATGAAGGATTCCCATGGCTATAGACTAAATTGGGCATTTGACAAAACATCATGGAAGGTAGTGGAAACATATCAAAAGAAAGCAAGTGGGAAATTGACAACACTTCCTAGAAGGCACATCTGCACTGCTACTAAGAAAACCACATGGATGACTCCATGAATTACCAAGAGTTTTAACTGATAGATACATTTATTGTTAATTGCTGGGATCGAAGCAGATTATACAAGCTAAATAAACATAACTCAAGGTGTCTTCACCTTCACAGTTTAGCACTCGGAAGTTTAGAGGTTAGAACGTTAGCTATATAACTGACTACAGTATTACATTCAGTGTTTTCCCATGTTCTTCATGTGAAGTAGCATAATATGTTAGGTCTTGACTAAGATACCACCTCTTTCATTACAAACCTATCCTCTTGTTAAGAGCGACAGAAGAAATCTTCCAGAAAACATCAGAAGCTTGCTTTCTGTCATGAGGCAAAGGTCCTTTTTCTGTGTTGCTTTCATACTATAGAATGCATCCCTCTGGAGTTTTATTTTCTCTTTCTCATTCCATATTTAGGAAATCTGCAAATACGGATCTCTTTTGCCAAGCTTCTAATTCTCAAATAAATTAAATATTTTATATATTATCTTACCACTAAGCGCAACACTGTAGTAGTTTCACGTTTTCCTTTTTAAAAAATGTTATTAGCCACTGCAGTAGTGAGACAGGCTATAAGTCAAATACATTTTTAAAATACCACCGTGGTTTATTCAGCAAACCATCATCAAACAAAGAACTGTTGAGCATGATATACATATTAAGACACTTATACACACATATGGAGTGCTAAGTACATTGAGAAATACAGAAGTCTTCAACCCCATCTCCCCACCCAGCATTCCTAATCAATCCATTAGTAACCAATACAGTCTACTTCCCCTTTCTCAGGTGATCATCTGAGAAAAATGGGTGGGGCTCTCCAGTCTATGGGCTGCCCATTAAGTGCTTTAAGGTTTCTCCATTGTGTGTAATCCAAAATATCTGGCGAGCAGCAGGTTGGAGAAAGATGATTTAGGTACTGGTACAACAAAGGCAACCCTCCAGATATTGTGAACCACAACTCCCAGAAGCTTTAGCCAGCATGGCTCATAGTGAGGATGCTGAGAGATGAACTGGCTGGAGGTCCAGAGGAAACCAGTTCCCTAGCTCATCTGGTGTCAGCCCTTCAGGAAAGTCCAAACCAGGAAAGAGACTGCACAGGAAGACTAGAACTATACTTTATTAAGATCGGCTACAAAAGAATCTTAGAAGCCTGATTGTGCTTTACCTCACCTCCCTCTTATATCCCAGTGAGTCAGAGAAGGGCCTACCTGAATCTCTTCCAAACACTATCTTGTTTTCCAGGATTTATTTAATGTTTCAGCCTTCTTTGCTTATGTAATGGTTCTTGCCTAATTCCCTCAGGGTCACCAACAGTGTGCTTGACAAGGTGCCTAGAAATGGAACCTATGCAGCTCCAGCTGATGGTACTGGGACATGTCCCTTCCTCTCTGGTTGCTAGGAACTGCCCTCCATGGCCATTTTGGCTTGAGTTTCAGGAGAAACTGGGTACATGGCTTCTGCGGAGGCATCTGCCCATATAATGCCTGACTAGTGGTTGTCAAATCTTATGCAGGGAGCTTATAAGCACAGATTTAGCGCTATTTTGAAAGAGCAGAAGGCCTGTTTCTTGAGAGCACTTGTCCTGTGCTGCCTAAATGGTCAGTTTAAACAGGGGAAGACAGCCAGATTCTGCCAGTTTATTTATTTATTTACCAGATTGACTAGCTGCCCAGCTCCAACGACTGTATCCTGTTGGCAATGCTTCATGTAATCATACTTTTTATTATTTTTATTACTTGAAAAGAGAGGTAATATATTTTGTTTCCTTTTTTTTTGCTTTGGTGCCATTCGGTAACACGGTTAGGACTGCTGTAAACCATCACAATTGCACATTTTCCACTGCAATTCACCAGCTACCTCCGGGTTCTGCTGCCCATGAGGTCCGAACTGAAGGCCTTGGTCACTCACCGGCAGCACTGCCACTGCCACTCTGTAGCAGCACCAGTCAGTGATGGAGGCAGAGTTTGCTCATTACTGTTACCTCCCACCTCACCCTTGCCCCTCTTTTGCACAATAATCTGTCAACTGGGCTATTTTTGGACATTGGTTTGGTGATCTTCCAGAAGAACAGTAGACTTGTGTTCAGAAATAGCCTGACTGATAAGTTACAGGTATGAAGGAAGGGTTGTGCCACACAGCAGTATTCCCATCTACTTCACCCCATGCACCCCTTGCACCAATGACCTGTTAGTTAGGAGACTACACCTGCTGTTTAGTGATTAGCTAAACCTGCTGCACCTGCCCAATCCCATCCCACCCCACATTAGGGAATGGAGTGCAGTCATTTTCCCACAAGTAGGTTGGAGAAGAAATGAAGCATTTCCTTAGCTTGGCCTGCAACAGCTATATCAAGAGAGCACCCTTCACCAGCCTCCTTACTGTTGCAAGATAGAGATCAGCCATGGGGCAGCACAGTTTATGCCAACATACTTTTCTGCTGGGTCCAGGAATTAATGCTCCTGTTTGGAAGTGCCCATAATCTCATCCCAAAAGCTGTCATTCAAGAAAGGGTCTTCTGCTGAAAAGCCAGAGATAAACAAACTATCAAACAAAAATCCTATAGTTGTCACAGCAACACTCTGAAGATGACAGGGCCATCCTGCTGGATGTTGATTCCAGTTCTTAAACAGCTCATGGCTATTTCTGAAGACTTAGATTTTAATACAGCTGTGGATCAGGAGAAGTGATGGAGTATTCATCCTTGCAGTCTAATGCCAATGTCAGCCTCTGCAGGCCACTGTTACATATGTTGCTGATGCAGGAGAAAGGACATTTTGCTTCTCCTGTCCTCCCCATTGAAATTGGGGGGCCAGGCCAACTCTGGCTCCATGAGAACTTGTGGCAAGGGAGATAATCTTTAGATGGAAAACCAGCTCCAGCCTGTTCTCAGAACTCCCCTTTCAGAGCCAGTGGTAGTGGAGGAACTGTCACCAGGACGTTAACCTCTGCAGAGCCACCCATGATATGGATAGGACTCCAAATAAAAAAACAGAAAGCTAAAAGGAATTGTATTCACAATATGGAAAAGCCCATCCTGCCCCTTAGAAGGGACTACTTACACCACTGATTTTATTGGCCCTGTGTCAATCTGCTGTTTAGATTTCATTGTCATACTTTACTGAAAATAAATATATCTTTTAATGGAAGAGGCAACATATGAATTTTTAAAGAAACAAAAATCAGCACTATCACAACTGTCAGGTATGTCAGTACAATCACCATATTAAGAACTTCCTGAAATGTTTGGTGGTAGAATATTTTCTTCTAAAAATAAAACTGCAAAATATTTGTCAGCCACTGATGCATACCAAACCAAAACAACATATGTGAAGTATTAATACTTAGCCAGCCTTTTAAAATTTCAAGCAGGAATAATTTTGGGACACAATAACTATTTCTCCGTTATTAACAACATAAACTTTTTTCCGTAATTGTTTTAATGGCCATTTTTTTTCTCCCAGAAACCTTCACTTTCTGAGGACAGACCCTGGCGGAATTTTCAATACCCTCAATTAAATAAAATTCCCAGTAATAGTGTGGAAAATCTAGTCTAGTTACTTTCATGTAAGCTACGTTTAGATTTCAGAGCACAGTAACTACTAGCTTTCAAAGCAAGATACCTCACTAAATAGTTTTAGGCAATTTCCCCTTTCTACAATGCTTACATACAAATTTCCATTTTTAGTAATAATGTTAATAACATATAATGCAATAAAATGTCAGGTTAGGACCAGGGAGACCTAGTTCAAGTCTTCAATCAAATTCAGGACCCCAGGAGCAACTTTGGGCAAGTAACTTACAATCCATCCTACCTCATAAGGGCGTTTTTCATGTAAATTAAATTAAATCACATGTGAAGCCTTGAGCGACTAAAGAAAAAGCATTACAAATGAAATAAACAAGCAAAATAGTATTGTTCAACCCTACAGGGTTGTTGCATGTATTTGCCACAAGGCAAATATTTCATTTGCGAATAAACTTAAGAAAGTTCATAAAAGGAAAGTTTGTCTTCTTAATCCCAGAAACTATTTGTGATCACCAAAAGATCTTTTGAGGGTCAGGTAGCCACAATACAGGACTGATGAGGGGGTTGCTACTGGAGAAAAAAAGAAAAATGCATGATTTATTTAAGAATGCAAGCTACTATATGCAAAAAGATTTGAACATTTAAAAAGAATGCATGTCCATAGGAAGTACTGTATTTCTGTAATTATATCCTAAACTAGTCCAGCACCTCTGCCTGATTAGCATTACATGGGGTTTTTCACTAGCATCTCCAACCTAAAGGGAGTCAGTCTCTGCTCTTCACACATTTCATAGTAAAGAGGCAATTTTGTACAATAAAGTATTTATGATTACAGAGTCATCCAACTGTGATGAAGAAATGTAAAATCCTCTGTAATGTAATGTAATAGCTGCAACTTACTAAAGGCCAAAAAGAAAACACACAAAAAACAGCACAATCAAAAGGGAATGGTATTTTCCCCTCTTATCTTTAAATTCCTTTTCCCATAAATAAATAAACCCTGAACCTACCATGCGCTCAACCATTAGTATGCTTGAGTTAATTAAAGCAGTGTTAATCTCAAGAGTACGCAAATTACATTTCCTTCCCAAAAGGGTGCCTAGAATCAAAGGTGATCTCTCCCATCACTCAGGCAACTATTCCTGTGCATCGGCAAGAAACAACTCCAGAAGATTATTTGCCACTGCAAACTGCAACTGGAGCTCCTTCTGCAGAGCTCAACATCTATACATGGGGCAAAAAAGCAGCAGTGTTTTATGCCCTGCATTCACAGCTGGCCACAACAAGCAATGAAGTTTGCCCAGCAGAAACAAGGTGGGTCAATAATGGTACCCATCGCTCAAGGGCAGTGACTACTAAAATTCAGAGGCTGGTTTTAAAGGGGAAGAGGATTTGTCTATGCAAATCCAGAGGTCTAGATTGCTTGAACCCTGCTCAAAGCAAAACACTGCAGTCCCAGGGAGGGCACCTGTCCTAAAGCCAGGAAAAAACTCCAAGGTCACCAGCTCCCAAATCAAACTGCTTTTGCAGATGATAACAGGATACAGAGGTGAGGAGAGGAGAGATCAAGAAAAAAGATTACTGATAGGAAGGGACGTGCTGTCAATCCTGGGATAAGTTACAGCCATCAAAATCAGCCTGCTCCAGCCTGGGGTCCTCCAGATGCACTAGCCAATACCCATAATTGCAACACTGGCTGAGAACTATGGGAACTGAATCTTCAGAAGAACCCCAGGTTGGAAAGGCTGCATGACAGATTCAAACTGTTTCAGTTATGGGCAGCCCTGAATCTTTCAAATGAGAGATGCAAAGACCAAAATCTTGGGATCCAGTTGCTTCCTGGGTAACCCTGGCCCACACTTAAATCAGGAGGAGTCCGGTACCATTATTAAAAGTCAAAAGCCTTCTCGTGAGTTGCAGTTCATCAAAGCATATGCCTTTTAATAATACTTCTTAGTTGGAAAAGATTCTTTCTGATTTTGGCATCCAACACAACTCTCCTTCTACAATGACACACACTTGCTTCTCCAAACTTTGGGATTCTACCTTTCCAAGAAGCTGCCAGTCACTCTTCCATGCTCATAAACCATCACTGATCCTCCACATTTTCAGAGTCAGTGTCAAAACTGATAAATCCCCTCCTTGTAGTTGAAAAAGCAGAACAATCATCTCCAGAACCCCCTCCCACTAATGTTCATTCCTTTAACCACACAAAAAATCCTGTGTCAATGGCAATAAATGCAGCAGTGGGGGGGGGGGGGTGTCTCTCACTTCCCCTTTTTGCCCAGCAAACCATAGTCTCAATCAACCCACGAATCAGTGTGGACCACACCAGTGGCTTCCAAGGGCAAAGGCAGCCTATCAGTTGTCCGCTCATGACTTTAAGTAAGTCTATTTAAGTGAAATTTACTCCCATTTGTGCGCATAAGCCTGCAGCCGCAATTTCCCTGCTTTGCTTGAAAATATCTTGTCCTCTCTGTTCTATCCCCTTCCGCACCCACTAGTGACAATAAGAGCACTTCAGCCCCCTCCCTAGCCACTACCTACCACAATTCTGCAGCGTGCACACACACACACACGCACAAGTCCTGCCTCCAGGGTATGCCAGGATTGAGCAAAATAAAAGATTCAAGACCTCAGAACCACAAACCAGATTTTCCCTGATCGGCGACTCCTGAGCGGACAAGTTACACACTTGGGACCAGGAGGCGCATCTGCGCTGGGGCTCATTCGAACTCGCACAGAAAATATAAAGAGGAAGAAAAGAGTTCATCTGGCCTTGAGCAGAGTGCTCCCGCTGATTCAGCACAATCACCGAGGCAAAAGAGAGAATCAAGTTCCGGCGACAAGTCTTTACAGAGAAATTACACTGCCCGGTTACCTATTCCTGGCCATTCCCTTCTCCCTCGCCTCCAGCGCTTCCTCCGACTCCGAAAAAGCCGGGCCTACGATGAACTTTCCGGGCTACTTACTTGCGCGCTTGAGGCTCCCAGTCCTTCCCACCCCGTCCAGGTCTCTGGCTAGCCGGGAGCCCCGCGCTGCAGACATGCCCGGCCGGCTGGGTGCCTCCCCCTGACCGGACCGGCGGACACCTCCTCGCAGCCGGGACAGCGCAGCCTCGCCCTGCAGCGGCACCACGAACGCTGCTGCCCGGTGACTGTGCAGGAGCGCGCGGACGGCTGGGCTCCGCGCCCGTCGCTTGTCCCGGCGGCGGCGGCGGCAGCTGTCAGGGCTACGGCTGCAGGAGGAGGAGGAGGAGGAGAAGCGGCTGTGTCCTTCCCGCCCCGCCAACGACTTTCAATTCACCTGCAGGCAGCGCGCGAGCGGGAGCAGCGGTGCAGAGCTCTGCCGAGAGGCAACGGCGGTGCAGCCCCTCGGCTCGGCCGGCAGGGGCGGGGCCTCGCGCGGGGAGCCGCGCGTTCGCCTGCCTTCCCAGCGCGCCCTCCGCTCAGCCCTCCCGCCGCCGCCGCGCTCTTCTCCTCTCCGCGGGATTGCGGGCATTGCGTCACCTTAGTCGCCAGCCTCCCGGGGGCTAGCGCGACCCAATCCCGACCCGTGGTTACCCGGGAGTAAGTCCCTCGGGTGCAGCTGCCTTGGTGCTTTCTAGCAGAGGAAGAGGGCTCCGAGCATTCGAAAGGATTTCTCAAGTTGGAAAGGGCGAGGAGAAGCCGGCGGGAGGAAGGACCGAATCCAGCATCTCGATGCCACCAGTGCCCGGCCAGAGAGATGCCCCTGCAAGCCGACAAGCGGGCGGGGGGGGGGCGTGGGCAAAAGTCCACACTCTGCCGACGAGTATTTGCGAGAGTGTCCCCGGGAATACATCTCAGCCCCGGAGTGGTTGTCTGCGCGTAACCCACCACCCGGCGTTAGCTATACCATGGTTTACTGACTTGATCCAAATGCCCGGTTCTGATCCCTAAGCTACCCGCCTAGGCCGAGTTGCGCAACGTCCCAACCAGCCGCCTCTTGCGAACCCGGCCGTCGAGGCGGCTGAACGGCTGATCCAGCATCGCCTCTTGCCTCAGGACATTCTAGCGCCGCGCAGTTGAATAACCCTCTACGTGGCTTAATCAAACCAAGGTGTGCTGTGTCCGATGTGCAAAGTCGGTGTTGTTTGGACTGAAGCCTAAATTAAGAGGCAGTTGTGGGGAAAAGTACTGTCTTCGGTCTGCCCTGAGCTACACCCGATTCGTTTTGCCAGAGGAGGGTTTCTAATTTGATCATAACCTGTTCCTTTCTCTTTCCTGTGTCAGCAGGTGACAACATAACATCTGGCTGACCTGCTCTGGCTCAAGAACTAAGCAGGATCTGGCCTGGTTAGTACTTGGGTAGGAGACTACTGAGTAGGGGTGTCCACAGGATAGGGTCCAAAAAGTCAAGATGGTGGCCACAACAGTGCAATTGAAGGTTCAGTCGTTGTGGCTTCCATCTTGACTTTTTTTACCCTATTTGGTGGACACCCCTGCCACCTGGGAATCCCAGGGCTATAGTCTAGATGGAGAAGGTAAAGACTGTCCCAGAAAGCAGTAGTAAACCACTTCTATATTGCTGCCAAGAAAACTGCGAGGACATGTCGCTATGAATCATGCACAGCTCAAAGGTGACTTTCAACAGGGTGATGCTATGCAGAAGGACTCTCACTTCCTTGTAGATGCTTGCCAGAAGATCACAGTCAAGTGGTATTCACTTAACTCAGGGTTGGATTATTTATCACACTGGAACTTTTGAAGAAAAGCCCATTGATCTCACTGCAGAATATTGCTTTGTTTCCTATTCTCAATTGTAATCCACAGAGAACCTTGAAAATCCAGATCTTAGCCACAGCAGGAAGATATTTTGGTGTTACTGTATTAGACTCTGACCCTAAAGTGACAACTCCGATCACTGTTGCCCCCTCCCAGCAGACGTAATTTCATCTGCTGTTAACTATTATGTAATTAGTTATTCACTCACCACCATTGTATCAGGTGCTATATAAAATAGAAGAGTGACAGTGTGCTAGGTCTGAGTGTTTGCAGTCTATCAGTAAAGGCATGTAGAAGGAAGAGTAGGAAACATCTAATTACAATACTTCTGATGAGACAGAAAGGATAATGGAAGAGCTGGGAAATTGTAGCCAGAATACTTTCAAGACATTTGGACCCATGCTTGTTCTAAATTAAAATTGAATGCATAGATCACATTAAACCATTGTTTGACTAATTGTCATTTCTCAAATAAACTACAATGAAATGACACTCAGGCATAAGTGGTTTGCTTATTTGTGCCTTACCACATTATGCGAATCTACCCTGAGATTTTTGGCCATGTTCTCTCTACACTTACTCATGGTTAACTTAACCATGGTTTACCCAATTGATCCCATTTTCTGTGTTCGCATGACATGCACAGCCATAAATAAACCACACAGACTGGGTTTGCACAACACATTAGGCTAACATGCAGCTAGCTATTTTGTGGTTCATCATGTCATATGATCCAGTAAGTACCTATAAAAGTGTAGCCCTGCTCTGCAATCTAAGCATGTTTAGTCAGAAGTGACGTTCACTGACTTTGGTGAAGCTTAAAGTTAATTAATCCTGCCTAATTGTACTTAGGCTTGCAACCTTGGCATTTAAGAGGAGCGGAAAGAGACTGCACTCAGCATAAAGTTTTCATGATTCTAAATTCTTGCCAGAAAGCTAAGAGTGAAGTTCTATGAGGTTTTGCTAATCTACTGGCTATTTTGAAGTAATTTACCTCTTAATGGGAGTTGGATTTATAGTAGTGGTTGTATTGATCTGAAAGGAAAAAATAAGACCCTGAATAACCAAGGACCTCTGTTCTCCTTCAAAAATAAACAATAACATTGTTCAAGTGAAGCGAGCATGTTCGTAGTTCACAGTTAAGCACTTTATCCAATGATAGTACCTTTGTGCATTTGTACCTTTTGTGTGTGTGTGTGCGTGCATTTATGCCTTTTTTGGGGGGGGTGCCTTTGAGTCAGTGTTGACTTCTGGCAACCGCCTGGACTAGTCCCTGCAGTTTTCTTGGCAAAAATGTTCAGAAGTGGTTTGCCATTGCCTCCTTCCTAGGGCTGAGAGAGAGGGACTGGCCCAAGGTCACCCAGCTGGCTTTGTGCCGAGGGCGGGACTAGAACTCCCAGTCTCCTGGCTTCTAGGCTGGTACCTTAACCCAGTGTTGTCCAAACTTGTCCACTTTAAGATGAGTGGACTTCAACTCCCAGAATTCCCCAGCCAGCCATGCTGGCTGGGGAACTCTGGGAGTTGAAGTCCACTCATCTTAAAGTGGACAAGTTTGGACAACACTGCCTTAACCACTTCACCAGTGGCCCTCCTGTTATACCAACCAGTAGGCTACAATGTGCTGGATTTGTTTGTGATTTAATGTGCATGGTTAGATTATAGTTCATTGTGTTGTGCATTGCACAAATCTAAACCAAAAAGGGTATTGTAGAATTATAAATCTGGAAGGGACCTTAAAGGTCATGTAATTTAACTCTCTGCTCAGTGCAGGATTCACTAGAACATCTCTGACAGATGACGACCCCCGTCTCTGAAGTTTTCTCGCAAAGGAAAATTCACCATTTCACATGGCAGCCCATTCTAGTGGCTGACAGCTCATACAATCAGGAAGTTCCTCCTGAGGGCCAGCCGGCATCTGCTTCCTCGTCATTTTACTCCATTGGTTCTGGTCCTGCCCTCTGGGGCAAAACAGAATACATTTCTTCTGCGTGACAGCCGTTCAGATATTTGGAGATTGCTAGCGTATACTTCTGTATATATCCAGATCCTTTAATGGTTCCTCCTAGTGCTTGGTTTCCAGGCCCCTCGCCATCTTGGTAGTCCTCCTCTGAATTTGCTCCAGTTTGTCATGGTCATTTTTGAGCTGTGGTGCCCAGAACTGGACCCAGTACTCCAAATGTGGTCTAGCTAGACAGACTAGAGTAGAACATTTACTTCCTTTTTTAAAATAGTAATTTTATTAAAGATAATTACAACAGTAAAAACTAATACAAACTAAAAAAAAAAGAATAGAAAGAGTAGAAGGTGCAGAAAAGAAAGAAAAAAAGGAAAAACAAAGAGAAATAGAGAAGAAAGAATAGAATAAAGAAAAAGAAAAGAATCATCACAAGTATAAACAATTTTAGTAACTTATCAACTCCTCTTATAATAGAACAAATGATTTCTTCTTCCCATATCACATCTCTTATCTATAAACAAATCCATAAAGCATCATCATTTCATTCCTGGTGTCAGCAAAAGTCCATTAAAGATTACCAGATATAACAAAATATCTATTTTAACCCTGGTCAAATAAACCAACCTTATATTACTTCTTTTTACTTCTAACAATCTTAATCTTTAGTCCATTCAAAAATGGTCATAGAGCTTAATTTATTTTCATTTTTTTCTTCCTCCATTTTCATGAGATTCTTCCAGACTTTAACAAGCCTCTTTTGTAAATCCAATATAGGAAAATTACCCAGGTCACTCTCTTGGTTTATTGTTTGTATACCCCATTTCATTATTAAAACATCAGCTGATTTCTTTTGCATGTCCAGTGTAATATCTTTATCCATGTCGCTCTTGTAGCCTGTCACTTATAAATACACTTTCAACTCAGTCTCAATCTTGTCAGGTAAAACTTGTTCCTCTTTCATAACATCTTTTAGACACAGTCTCTCCATAGAGGCAGATGTCTCTGTTGACACTATTAATATTAACTTCTGAGTCCATTGTTCAAAAATATCTTCAATATGTCCAGTGTTAGAATATTTTGTTTTATTCTGTAATTCTAAGTGGAGTTTATGTGCTCTTCTCATTTAATTGTAATCTTTAGTTCCCTCTAGTGTCCAATTTTTAAAATCTTATCTTATTATGTTTTTTTTTTTTAAAAGAAAAGCATTTTCCCACAGGAAGGATTCTTTATGATTAATTCCAAAATCTTATCTCAAATTTATCTGGAACTTTAGTTCATTTGTAACTTTCTAAAATCAAAGTTTTAATCACACCTTTGCTATTTATTCCCCAAAAAGTTTTTAAGTTCTTAAATTTGTAATTAAAACTTTATTTCCCTAAGGATTGAAGGAAACTCACCTAGTGCTGTCAAACTTGTTGATCCAGAGGTATCTAATATCTGAAAAGCAGTTAACAAGCAACTTCCAAAAGTGATTAGAAAAGGAAGTATGTGAACTTAGTTTCCTTTCAAAGTTTGAGGAGGATAGCTATACTCTCATCTCCCAGAGCATTAAACCTGCCAGAGACCGTTATCTTGCAGTCTCCTTGCAAGGAGCAGCTGTCTGGAGCACTCATGGGTGATCTCAAGTCCTCTCCTTGTCCAGAGAGGTTTGAAGATCCGGTCTACTGTCCGGCTCTTCATTCTTTGCCGTGGTTGTCGGCTCCACTTTTCACAGAACTGTCTTCAGTCTGCCATTTCTTTCTCCAGGAGCCCAGAATAATTACTTCCTATAATGTGGACAATGCTCCTGCTAATGCACCCCAAGAAATTATTTGCCTTTTTAGCAGCTGCACAATATTGCTTGCTCTTGTTTAATCTATAGTCAACAAAGTCACCCAGATTCTTTTCACATGCAATCCAGGTCTCCCCCATCCCATACTTGTGCTTTATATTTTTCCTACCCAGATGCAGAACTTTACCATTTGTTGTTGTTAAAATCTGTTTTATTCACCTCAGACCACTGTTCAGGCCTGTCTAGATCTTTTTTAATCTTCTTCCATTTAAAGGATTAGCCTCCCCACCCCATTTTATATCATCTGCAGGCTAAAATACCTCACCCAAGTCTAATAAAGATCTTGAACAGCACAGGGACCAGGACAGAACCTGTAGCATTCCACTCCAAGCTAGAGTCATGAATGAGCACTCTTGGGTACAATCATTCAGCTAACTGTAAATCCATGGACATCTATGGAAGGGAGCTGACAAAAAGCAGTATCACAACGTAAGCCCTAGCCCTAATTTTCTAATGTGCTGCAACTTTGCATACTTGCCCAAAATGGATGGAGAAGCCTAGCATAGATATCAAGTTGACGGGTCTGTTGTTTCCCAGATTCTCCTCCTCCTTTTTAAGATCGAGATAACATTTGCTCTCCTCTAGTCTTCTGAAAGTCTAGTTCTCCTGGTGTTCTCAAACAGTACCAAAAATGGTTCTGTGATCATCTTCATTAGTTCCTTCAGTACCTGGGATGTAATCCATCTAGTCCTGGAGACTTTGTATGGATACAGCCTTCACTGGATCTCTGATAATTCTGAGACAAAGTTGTTAATTCCATCTTAGATATGTTTGCATGACACACTTAACCCAATCAATGATGGCTATAGTGTGGCCGTAGAAACCTAGGCATTGCTAGATTAGGATAAAAGTTTCCTTTGCATTCCATACCTTAACCTGAGCTCTGTTCTGACCTTTGGATGGCAGCAGGAGGCTAGTAACTTGTAAAAATGGGGTTGTTCCAACTGTTTCACCTGGGTCCATTCTATGCTGCTCTATTCCAAACAAGCTCAGAACAGCAAACATAAATAAAATTTAAAACATCAAAATTGTGACAGTTAAAATATATTACAATAGTATTAATCAGAAGAGGTAGATTATAAAAGAAAATGTAATACCCCCCCCCAATGCCTACCCAGTGCCCCAATGTGACCTTCCAGAACCAAGTTTTCATCTCTTTTTAGAAACTCAGTAGGGAGGAGGAGGTGGGTCTTATACATGAGGTCAAGCTGTTCCATAAGAGGGGTGCCACCACTGAGAAGGGCCTGCTCCACGGCCCCTGTAGATGGAATTTGGAGATGAGAACCTCAACGAGGCCTCTCTTCCAGATCTTACAGGAAGGGCAGATTCAGTTTTGAGTAGATGATCTTCAAGATAGCCAAGTCCTAAACCATGTATGGCTTAAGCTTATATAGTAAACATCTGTCCTTCATTTTATGTAAAAGATCTGGGTAAGCAGTTCAAATTTTGATCCAACAACAAGAATCAGATAAATTATATCAACACACTGTACTTATCTATGTCTAAATGTTATCCAGTGAAACCATACAAATCTTATAAATTATCTTTCAAAGCTAGTTTAAATAAAAGCAGGTTGGAGTTCTTCTAAAGCTTGCACCCCAAAGCTAGAACAAAACACTTGTGTGGCTGAGGAGAACACAATCTAGCAGCAGTACCACCACCGCCACCTCTTCCCAAAGTTGTCACACTAGGAAGTTAACTCTTGCTTCAACACTGGTGAGGGGTAGTATCCTCTATCACACCTGAGGTCAGCAGGTTATTTCAGAAGGTGCAGGCCAGTTGGATGGAATGGACAGCCTTACCTACTGTAAGAAGAATCCTGGTGGGTCAAGCCAAAGAATCACGTGAGGCAACCACCTTATTTTGATAGAGCTAATGATAGATTATCTGCCATAGGTTTGGGGTATCTCATGATGCAGTGATTAATACACTTCCAAACTATCCTCAGAAAGCAGTCAGAAGGGTGATCAATCAGTCTGGTGCAATTTTATTAACTGTCTAGTATGTTTTAAGGTTGCGAATTGGTCTGTTTTGATTTTAAAAAATGCTTACTTTCATAAGGAGTACACTTTTTTAGACAGCAGGTGGTGATGCTTGGGTCTTAGCATCTTGTCAAAGCTTTTTTATCAGTGTAAATATGCGTGAGAAGTGAACTTAGGACAGCAATTTGGCTGCATTTGAGACAATGGCAACTTTGCATGTGACTTCATGGATGTCTTACCACATGATGGAATCCGAAATGGGAACTCCTGGACACTAATTCCAGTAGAGTTTGTTTTCATTTCTTTTTTAAAAAAGGTGAACTTCTTGACCCAAAAAGCTGCTTTATCCCAGGCTGGAATGTTTGTCCATCTTGCTCACTACTGAGGACCACACACTACACCGAGCCATAAAACCATCCAAAAACTTCAGTTGGTACATGTGCTTGTGCTTACTGGACAATCACAACACTATCACATAACACCATTGTCTGGGAGCTTCATTGGTTAGTGGTTTGTTTCCAAGTTATCACCTGTAAAGCCCTATATGGCTTGGAGCCCAGATGTCTTAGAAGCCACCAATAAATACCACCTGAGTTGAATAGACAGCATCTGCTGAAGATCCCCTCAGTACAATGGGATGGGGCATGGAGGCTGATGTTCTGGGCGGCTGCTCCTAAGGATGTCCATGGAGGACACATCAAAAGAGTCAAGATGCTGGCTGCAACCATGCAATCAAAACCCTGCCTAGCCTTATTTAACTCTGCTTCTAAATTGCTCTCTTCCAGCTCTGCTGCCTCTTCCAGCATGCAAGAAGCTATTCTGTTTGTATCTTGGGATACGCACTGAATGTTGTCTTGCTTTAATCAGAGAAAATATGAACTGTCAATTGCATATTTCAGTTACTGGAAGAGAAGCTGTTTTCTGCAATCATCTACAAAGCCTTCTTTGGGTCTGTATGAGTGTTTTGGCAGATTTAACTAGCACTTTCTTCCTAGCTCTAAAGCATCACTCAAAAATGCCCTGTTCTATGTGCATCATTCAAATATTACAGATAATTTCTACCACCAGCATCATCCCAGGACCTTCTTATAAAGCATTTGAACATCAATATATAAATACACCTGCCATGACAGTAGTCTTTAATCTTGTTTTCTGAGACACCTTGAATGATACATGAAGAGATGAGCTATTTGCACACTTAAGATCTTCCTTTCATTGGTCCACATCTTCAATAGCCACAGATCTCAAGCCACAAAGCACAAACATCTTACCACAGAGATCCCTGTTCTAAGGCTTTTTTTCATCTTGACTTGACTCCATCCATGAGGACAGTTGGTGTGAAAATAGAAGGCAAAGCAATCGATGCAGTTTGTTGCCTATACCTAATTTACCCCCCCTCCCCAATAAATAGAGAAGATATTTAATGAATAAAACTTTAACTTTTATCTTTTAAGACCCATTTCAATGCATTACAGTTCAAGGAGCAGGCTCACATTTTTTTCTTAGATGTGCCTTGGTGTGAATGCAATGGACACATTTGCAAATAGTTTTAACAGAAAAGCAGACACATGTGGGAGCTATGACTAGCTACAACTCACTGTATAACAGTAGGAAGACAACCTATAAGCTTGGAGAAGCCTCCAACCCTATTTTTGTGGTACCCTAAGAGCCCTTCAAATTAACATATCCAAATGTAAAGCAACTCACCATTCTCTTTGGCTCCATGGTTTTCCACATTTGGGGGGGAGGGTAGCAAAATTATTTTTAATTTAAAAGACCCCCCAATGTCCCACAAAGCTAAGCCTTGAAACCCCATCCTTCCTACATCAATGCCTGTTCTTGTTCTCTACTGGCTTCAGAGGCCAACTAGGTGGCAAATATTCTCCAGGATAGCTCTACCCTTTGAAACATGTTTTCATGGGTCCATGGAGCCCCAATCCTCCTTGCATTCTGCAGGCTAGTAAAATCAATATTAATATCAGGCTTTGGTGCTAGTTGGCTGTAGGTGGCCATCACAGGAGTTTTAGATATGCTGTTGTTTGTATTGCTTTTCAAACACACAAACGAACAACAACCGCTGCCCCCACCCACCCAAATACCACACTTGCTGTAGGATGTTTGTATGTGCCTCTGTGTAATGTAGGCAATTACTTAAAGGTAACAAAGTCTTTGACTGGAGCTCAATTCTTGGTGACAGCATGAACACATCAGACAATTTTCTTTGCATCAGCACAGAAATAGCATGCCTTTACTGTCTTCTAAGGGAGGGGGGTGACTTCCCAGTTTAATCCCATCCAAGTACTGACCAAGCCTGATCTAGATTAACTTCCTAGCCCAAGACAACCAAATGCCGCTGCCATTAGTTGCACGAGTTTAATTGTTTTCAGCCCTGTTAAGACAATGCCGTGTTAACTCCATCTCATTCCATTATTTCTTCAAATACAAGTTGAAAGGTCTTTTTTAGAGTGGTAATGACCCTACTTTTTTTTCATTGATGTATGTGTATAGGCAATGACACACTGGCACAAACAATATTCAACTTATTGAGATCTAGTGCAAGCTTGAATGCATCTGAAGCCTTGGACCATTAATTTTGATTACATTTGTGCCGCAGATGTTAAGGAAGACCAGAGATGCTTAAGGAAGTTTCCTGCACAGTTTTCAAAGTAGTTTAGATGTTGAAAAATGTTGACTGGCCAAGCCTTAGCACATCAGTTATCTTTAAAAAGAGAACAGAAAGGCCCTGCTTTCACATAAAGATTACAGCATACGTTAGAAGTCCCTAAGCTACTGTAATCATAAGTTAAAGAATATCCCCACAACTGAGTATATCTTCAAAACTTACTCTTGGAAAAGTAACAATTGATTAAAGCAGAACTTCTGGACAAGCTCTGAATTGCAAGCTAACAAGTTCCTTCCATCACCTCTTTCCCAAAGTTTCTTGTTCAAATGGAACTAACACCATTTATCTGCTGCCAGTGGTGTAGTGCTTCCTCCCTCCAACTTCACAGACTTTACCTATCATTGTAGGCATCCATTCCTAACCCCAATTATGCCAAAATGATGCAAGCTCCACCCTTCTTTTTTGTATCATGACACTGCATACAAATGCGGAAGGGGTGGAGTTTGTGTCCTGACATTGCGATGCATATTTCATCACTTGCCCCTTCTTGCCCTTCTCTTGTGGATGCCCAAGGCTACCATTTTCTTGGTGTTAGGAGAGGAAACAATTCTTTCTTTAGTGCCCAAGCATTCCAAGACAGCAGCTTGTCTGTCATGCTGTGGGAACAGGGCCACAACTCCTCAAGAGAGACCAACACAGTTCTGGACAAGGACTGATTACAGTTAAGCATGTGTATTGATTCTAGAAGCATTACAGTCAGCAAGCATATTAGCATATATTGAGAATTCAATTAGCCATATAACAGCTTGGTCTTACTGAGGCTGCCTAATCTATTGAAAATTAAAACACTATGTCATCTTTAGAGCACAAATCAGATAGCTTTGCTAATATCTGAAATGCCAGGAAAGCTGGAGAAGGTGCAAAAAGGGCAAACAAAATTCTTAAGAGAGGGGGGTGCTAAACAGCATCCATACAAGGAAAGCTACAGCAACAAGTCGGATTGCAGAATAAGGGAAGACATTATAGAAGCATACAAAATCCTGCAGGAATTGTGGGTTTAGTTGGAGATTTGCCCCAGGAGGGTGGAAGTGGGAATGGACTCTGCAAGTAGGAGGAGGGAGGAAGAAGAGGAAGATTTGAGAGGGGGCAATTATGTCATAGACAGTTCCTGGACTTATAAGGGTTTAGGAGATATTTTTATAAACATCCCCCTACACTTCCTTCAATCTCAGGGAAGAGACTGGTTACTTTACTGGTTCACAGAAAGGCAGTTAAGAAAGAAACTGTGGAAAACTATTCTATAGTGTCTTGGAGATATATTAATTGTATGCTGGGAAAATATTCAGTTGCTGGAATTCCTGTAGCTTCATCTCTTTCTTCTTAATAAATGCTGCTAATCTATGAGAATGTGCTTGGAAAAGGAATTACTTTTGGTTTTAGGCAGAGTCCAAGTGCCTCACCATTTGGAAAGAATAGTTAGAGAGTTTCTCGTGTTCTTTCACAATGTTGGACTTAAGGAATCAGTAGAAACTACAAATGATTCAGGACCAATAGAATGAATTACTTCTTTGGGCAATGCATTGTTCAATTCTGGAATTTTCTGAAATCAGATGTGGGGATGGCCACATCTGAATCACTGGTAGCATTCTTTCAGTTTGGTCTATTAGTGACCAACAGTGGAAAGTCCTGTGCTCTTTTGTCCAGGTTTATCAATTTCTTGAATGCACTTTGTTGACTACTACATGAAAGAGTATATTGGAACAGGTGAATCCTTGACCTGATCCATCAGAGCATTTCTCATATTCTTATACATCATGCTAACCCATAACATGGCTTGCCTGCCTTTTGCTTAATAGACTGCTCTCAGACATTGGGGTTCATTCAGTAAACCATAACCAAAC
This sequence comes from Liasis olivaceus, assembly GCA_030867105.1. Lineage (NCBI taxonomy): Eukaryota > Metazoa > Chordata > Lepidosauria > Squamata > Pythonidae > Liasis > Liasis olivaceus. The sequence goes on from CM061351.1 coordinate 18,439,033, forward strand.
AAGCCAGGGCTTAGTGCAATATGTGAACCAGTGCGTGAATGGACTGTTCCCAGCTTTCAAGCTGTATCAGCTGATGAATATTAGTGGAGAAGCAAATGTGGAACGATGCAGTAAAATATATATTCATATGTTCATTCAGCATGGATAGAAAAAAGAAAGATGAAGAAACTGGATAGGAGACATGTAAAATCTTTATCCGTTGAGGAGTCATTAAATTGCATACTGCTCCCTAAAATGAACAAATATAACACTACTGTTTTGCTGGCTTCATCTGGTGATTCTAAAGTCTTGTTTGGAATTCAAAGCATATACCAGTCAAAACTGTACATATTTAGCAGCCAATTCTAAGCATATTTATTTGGAAGCCAATCAAGAAAAGGAGTGGCAGAAGAAGAAAGAAGCATAGGTGCCAAAGTTATTTGTTCTGAGACTCGGTGTCATACATTTTTGGAGCTGTGATTTGCCTTTAGAGGAGATTTCTACATAATCCAGCAAAAAAGACACTTCTGTTTACAAATATTAAAACCAACTATGACAATTAAATGCATTTTTTGGCTGAATTATATATGCCCTGTCTTAGATAAGAGAAATAGCTCTAAAGATATTGGACAATGAGTTATCAGAATTAGGCTACAATCTGTTATGCATTTAACCAGGGGTAAACACCTCTGAAATTAATTAAGATATATTTCTATTGGGCGAAAACTGAGATTACAACATAATCTTTACATTGACTGAAGCTCCTTTCTTCTTTCAATTTGAAAATAAAATGACAGCATTATGCAAATGACAAGAATTATGTAATCCATGTCAAGTCGTATCATGCTCAGTTTGTAAGTCAGGACTTGAATAGGGTGGCCAGATCGGGTCTGCAGAAATCCAGATGACCTCTAGATAGCAGTATATTTGATGATGCATATGACATCATTGTGGCTTCCAATAGATGCCTATGTGCGAAGAGCTAGGGTTGCTCTGGAGTAGTGATTCTCAACCTTGGCAACTTTAAGATGTGTGGACTTCAACTCCCAGAATTCTGGGAGTTGAAGTCCACACATCTTAAAGTTGCCAAGGTTGAGAAACACTGCTCTGGAGGCTAATATAATAGCCACAACAGACAATGACCTCTGTGACAAGCCATGACATTTTTGCTCAAAAGAATTGATTATGTGATTGCTTCATGACATCTGTTGCAAATACGTTAGGTGCAACATATGTGTAACAAGGTGATGATGCACATGTTAGCATTTACTCCCCTTGTCTCCCCCGGCAGATGCCCAGGATAGCGAGAAAGAAGTATTACATATACAATATGGAAGGGAGGTGCCTTTGTTACAGGCACTCCCAGGTTTGGCTTATGGTCACTCACTCAAACATTCATGCCCTGTTGAGGCACACGAATCTTTTAAGTCCCCTTGCTTTCTACCTGGGTTTTCCAAATAGGTGCACCTGGAACAGATAAGACACACAGCCCTGGGCAACAGGTGGGAAGTAATTAGGGATACGCACAAATTGCTTTCAACCAAGCACTGAGGCACCACAAGGTTCTTTGGAATACACAGAGATCCAGTGAATTTAAAGCTACAACAAAACTCTACTGGCTACAATGTACATTTGCTCTTTCACACACACACACGCACACACTCATCCCCACTTACCCATATCCTTCTCAACTAGGCTGCCAGGCACTAGCTAGAGGGATGGAAGCCACCAAGTCTGGATCCAAAGACAACTCAAGGAGTAGGCGGGCGTCAGGACCCCTTTTATCCCCAAAAGTCCTGCCTAGTTGGGTGACCCTGGGCCAGTCACTCTCTGTCAGCCTAGGAAGCAGAATGTTCCATGAAATGTTGCAATTATGCTACTGGTTTGGGGATATTCAGACAGGAATGGGATTGTGGTTGGTTTTTTCACCCTCAGCAGCCAAGATATGAGTTTGTACAATGTTTTATTTGGGGCCATACCATGAACCTTGGTATTGCTTTGCAGCAGAATAAGTCAGCAAAGGCACCATTCCCAGGAACTGTTAGGGCAGTGTTGTCCAAACTTGGCCACTTTAAGATGAGTGGACTTCAACTCCCAGAATTCCCCAGCCAGCCATGCTGGGGAATTCTGGGAGTTGAAGTCCACTCATCTTAAAGTGGCCAAGTTTGGACAACACTGTGTTAGGGCAATTGAAGCAAGTGTGACACATTCCAAACCTTACTGTAGCTGGGAGAGCAGTGGTACAGTTGGGTCATTATAGATCCTGTACTTAATGCACTTATACTCCCCTCCCCTGCTTTTAAGTTGGTAGAGTATGCTTACTTTTCTTTGCTTTTGAGCCAGCGTAATGTAGTGGTTAAAATCGGGATTCTCAACACGTGGGTCATAATGCCCAAGGTAGTCGTGAGCAATTTTGAGAGGGGTCACAACCTTTTTTTAACCTGATCAGACCTGTATAGGCAAAACATGAGTGCTGTCAAAACTCGCTTTGCCTATGCAGGCCCACAAAGTTTGGGAAATACTGTGATATCTAGATTAAAATTTAATTATTAAAAACCAGTCGTATAATTATTTCTTGCCCAACCCTAACCCAATTAAAGCATTAGATGCAGGCAGGCAGTGGGGTTTGCACAAATTCATTTATCATTTTAAGAGGTAGCAGTAGCACCGTGTTTGAAGACTCCTATGTTAAGGCATTAGACTTGGACCAGGGAGGTTCAAATCTTGGGCTACCTGATGCAGGCTGCAAAAATGCAGATGAGCACTAGATGGCAGGACAGAGAACTCTTTGCTTCCATCTGGTGGGTGGTCACATTTTTGCAGCCCAGAACTGGTTGCCCTGTTCAAGGCCCCACTTCCAAACTGAACACTTGACTATAGCCCCCTTAATCTTAATTTTCTAACAATGCCTCCCAGGTTAATTATGTTTGGGAGAAGTATTTAGCTTTGCAGCATATTAGTTTTTTGTTTCTTTTGGTAAAATAATTTTTTAAAGAGTCACTTTTATGTCCTGCTTTGGGGGCTCAAAATTTAGGATCAGTAGAGGAAATTCTTCCCTCCAACCTTTCCTTGGGTTGAATATTTCACGGCACTCCACTGTGTCACATTCACGCACACAAACATTTTTCTCTCTGTGCTAATGTCTAACAAAAATCAGAATCTTTATGTTAGAAGCTGGATCTTAATAGTGTATGAAAGGAAAATAGATGGAAGTAGGCTCACTTTTACGAAAACACATTCTTTCATTATAGTTATTTTGCTGCCGAAAGCAGTAGCAATAGTCCTCAACCCCAATCCACACCACCAAGTCAAAAGTGCACAATATTTACATTGTTCAGTCATCCTGAAAGAAAGCTCCACAGATACCTCTCTCCTCTCACAATATGAATATAAAGGAGGAGAGCCTTCTCTGCCATTGCCCCCGCCCTTTGGGACATTCTCCCCGCAGAAGTATGGTGGCCCCTTCCCTCCGGCTTTCTGGAAAGAACTGAAGACCTGGTTCTGCCAGCTTGCGTGGGGCAAGAAGAGCTTTAACCAACCCTGGGGGTGGCTGGCGCCCTGATGACGTTCCCCGAGCCTTATAATTTTAGTTACCATCAATTATCTTGGAAGTTACTGAATATTTACTTAGGATAAATTATTAAATTGTTATATTGTATTTTAATTGGTATTTATCTTTTCTGTAAACCACACAGAGTTGTTCTTTTAATGAGATGGGTGGCGACAAATTTGATATATTAATAAATAAAAATAATCATTAATTCATTGTATAGTAATTTGCTACTTCCTTAGAGCATCCAAAATCTGCTACCCATGATAACTGCCTCACTTTACTCAATGGTAGGACTGGTCTGAAAGGTGATCCATTCCTATTAGTCCAGTTAAGATGGGTATAACCAGCATTTATCCCAGTGAACTTTATTTATCATATATTTATATGCCTTCTTCCCACCAGTAACAATGACATCTCAGTAAGTGGTACAGGAAGCTAACATAGCAATTAAATACCAAATCCCACAAAGAAGCATCTTCCCAGAGACCACAGCAACTGGGTGACCACTTTGCATATATTTATCTTCTGCTCCTCATGTAAACATTTCAGACTTCCACATATTTCCTTTCTTCTGTTTTTTCTATAAAACAAGTCTATGAGATACAATAGTCTGAGAAATGGTGGTGGATCCAAAATTGCACAGTGAGCTTCATGGGTGAATAAGGATATAAAAATAAAGGAGGTTGCTTTATACCAGCATCATGATCCCATGATCTATGTAGGCTAGTGTTCTCTACTCCGAGATAGGCAATTAGCTGATCTCTGGATGTTTTGCACTACAGTTCCCATAATTCCTAACTCATTGCCCTGATGCTGCAGAAATTAGAGGTTACAGTTCAAAATATATGGCAGGCCCCAGATTGTGTACACCTGGTATATGTCATAAGGTTGATTATATGCAGTCAAGTCAGTGTTAACACTTAGCAACCACATGGATAGACCTATGCTGGAAATACAATTCCTGGAATCCCTAACCTGTTTATCATGTTATATGTAAAGTCTGGGAGTTGTTGTGCAGACATAGCTGGAAGTCATTAAGTTAGAGAAGGCTCTGCTATATCCTCCCTATTTATATTTATATATGTTGAAGGAACAATAACTTCTTTTTCTTTACTTTTTGCAGAAGAGAGGAAAAGATTAAAAAGTCTTGTGGGCAAGAAAGAACAAGCATCACAATGGCAAAGTCATAAGATAGGAAGAAATATTCTGACCAACTTGTAGCTTCATGTAAGTCATCGGAAAGAGAAGTGAGTTCAGGCATGGTGACTGGGGGTTCTGGGATTTCTGGTCTAATACATCTACAATGTGCAGGATTGGGAAAGGCTAATTTACACTCATAAAATGACATGGTATAATATCACCGTGCTACTGGAAATTCCACTAGGATGATGCAACGTGGAGGTGCTCATAAATATTAAATAATACTTATCTTCTTTCTCTTGCTGTGGTTCAAAGGATAAGGTGGCAGAACTTGCTATTGATCAAGTAATAAGTACATTTAGATCTAGATATACCTTAACATTATCAGCATAATAATTAAAGCAAATCCTGGCATTAGCAAAATTTAATTGCAATCTATTATAAATGAGGAATGATTATTTACCAGCATCCTGTAATCTCTGTTCAGGCTGGTTATTTATTTCTTTATTATATTTTCAATCAACCAGGTAACAAACCTTCCTTCAGTGGGTCATATAAAAGGAACAAAATCACACAAGTGAAATTTCCTCACAGGTTAAAAAATACCACTGATCTCCCAGGCCAAACATCGATTTAAAGCTCATAGTGCTTCAAAAGAAGAAAAGGACACCAAAGCAGAGTGAACAGTGCCAAAACAGAGCAGAGGGCAGCACTTGTCTTTAAAGATAAGCAGGGTTGGGCCAAGTTAGGACTTAGGAAACTACAAAGAAATCCCAAGGTTCCAGGAATTTGGAAAATCTCACACAAGTCATTGGCAAGTCTGCATCATTGTCAAGAAAACTGCACAGAGGTGTCCATGAAGTTACCACAGGTCAAGTTCTACTTGAAGGGGACTTCTTTTACCTGTTCAAAGGAGCCATCCAGCTACCTAAAAGATATAGAAAAAAATAATCATCTACTCATGTACAGTACATTCTTCTCATGCTCTTTATGGAGCTCGATCCATCATTGCCCTATCCCAAGGTCTCCAACGTGCATCCTGGGAGACATCTGTGGTCCTCCAACTCATTTTCGGTGGCTGCATCAATAGCTTGTAGAAACAGAAGATGCTACCCAGCAAGAGATGGCATTGAGGGCTGCATAGGTGTACAGGGTATGCAACTGGAAGTATTCCAGGAAGAGAAGAACCTGGGGATGGTAGCCTCCAATTCATGTTCAATCAACACAATGGGTCTTCTGGCTATAGCAAGGCCTGGTTGGTTGGGCTGTGCAGTCAATGTTCTGAGACTTCTCATGCTGAGCTGTGCCACTTTGTAGGGATCCCCATCTTTCCACCCCTTGCCCAGTAGAGAGTTCCTTATGGTGGGACAGCCAGACCTGAAACTTCTCAGACACCTGTTTCTTTTCTCCTTTGGACAGCCTCCCAGCCCCTCATCTGTGGTCAAGCATCACCTCCCAGCTGACCCTGCCTGAGAAGCTGCCACTATCTCAGAAACAATGACCACTGTGGAAAGGAGCAAGTAGGGCCCCTCCCCAAAATGTGAAGTTCCTCTCTTTCACTCTGCTCCCTTCCTCTAAAGAATTTCTCTCACATGATACCAAAAGCTTGAAGATAATGTATAAATATTTGTGACAAACCTTTGCTAGGTCCACACATTTCCTGAAATGTGACTTGTTGAACAAGCCATAGCAGCTTAGTTCACTTCTATTGCTAAGCCATAAACCTGAGATTACAAACCACAATGGCTGAATTCATGTTTCACTTGGAATCAAAACCAAATCAATCACATTATAATTTAGGGCAATGTGTGAAGCAAGATCTCTGTACATACGACTCCCTGAATTACTAACAAAGCTTCTGGCTGTTATCAGATTATTTTCTACTTCAGAGAATCTCTGCTTCAGACTAGACTAATCTGTCTGAGGCAACCCAATTCAGTTCTGGATTGGGTGAATCTGAAGCACAGATTTATTTAAAATAAATCTAATCCAACTAGACCTAAATTAAATTGGTTCCTGACTATAGTCAACATCTCATCTCTTGCAACTTTGCCCTTTCCAAGTTTACTTGCCTCTTAGACTGAAACTAATTCCTTAGTCACTGTGTTTAGGGCTACACTTTTACCTTCTACATTAATCTCCTATCAGCAAACTATCTTACCCTCTAAACTTTGAGCCTGCCTTTGCAATGAGAAGTACAAAGCAAGTTTTATGTTCCCATTGTACTAATAGAAGAACTGAAGCACAAAGAGTTATAGCTTGATAAGTCAGAGTACAGGAAAATTGCAGTCGCTCTATAATTAACATTTCAAGAAGATGCATGTTTGGTACAAGCTTGATTTCATTCCTTTTAAAAATCTGCTTGACAAGGACACATCAGCTTTTAAAAGAATGGCTAGATCTGCTAGAATGAGTTAAATTTTGTATACATTTGGTGGGGATCAAGGTCACCAAGACTGATGGATGGTTTGCAGAAAGAATTAAAGTACATAATATCCACTTTGTGCAGAGATGTCCACAGAGTATGGTCAAAAAAATCAAGACAGCAGCTGTGACAGTCTGATTGAAGTTCCATCTGTTTTCTATATGTGTCACATGCACACATGTACATAAAAATCAGACAGAGCTTTGATGACACCATCATGGACACTATTTTGATTTTTTTTTACCATACCCTGTAGAGACCCCTGCCTTTGTAAGACTAAAACTTACACAAAATTTGGCCTCACAAATGCCCAATAGGATTCACTTGTGCCAATTTAAATTACAATATCTGGATTATTAATAGTTAGCTTGCCCTTGACTGTGTGCTTTAACACATGCAGAACATTTCCTTGCATGTGTGTTGATCTGACCATCAGTGGATAATTAAATCCTGCAGCATTCACACTTATCATCCCACTCTTGGTCTGGTCAACAAAACACATGGAAGCAGAATTTCTGGACCTATCATTATATAACTGTAGACTTGTCAGACATTGTTTGGTAAAGGGATATAAAATGCTGAAAATAAAATGTGCTGAACACTCTCCCCCAATATCATGGAGACTCTAGCACAGAGAGCCCCCTTCTTTGTACACTATGCCAGTCTAGATAGACCTCAGGTTTTTTGATACTCAAAGATGAAGAACTGAACTTCAGGCTAACATGACAGAATAACTAAATAAGGGCTGTAGAACTGTAAGCCACGAGCATGAGAACGGTCATCTCAAGAACCTACTTTCACACTGAAGAAAATTCTAAATAGACTATTTAGATCTGTATGCTTTCATCTTAATGTGTATATGTAGAGAATGCTCCAATATTCTCTAAATCAGCTCTTTCCACCCAAATGCCTTGCAGATGGGTTGGATAGCAGGTCTGCATAGTCACCAGGAGGTGAACTTGACTCAGAGGAGACCTTACTTTAAATAGCTTAGAAGGAAAATAATGACTGCTCATCAGAAATCAAAAGAGATCTCAAATCTAAAGCCATCTTGGTTAGGATCAATTGCAATCATTAAAATGAATACATTACCCAAGGTAAATTATTTGTTCCAAGTGGTGCCAATTACAATTGCAGACAGAACAGAATTGCAGACAGAATTGCAGACAAGAATGGCAAGAATTTGTCAGCAAATTTATATGAAGCGGGAAAAGACCTAGAGTTAAATCAAAAATGTTACAAGATTCAAAAGACTGACTTCCAAATTTTGAATTGTATCATAAAGCAAGTTGCTTGTCATGGATAACAAAACAAATAAAATCCCTGAATAGCAGGATGTCAATACTGGAAGGAGCTGCTCTAGCTAATGGCCTAGCTATTTATGATACAGAGACACAAAGGAGGATAAAACTTTAAAAGGACATATTATCAGACAAAGTCTGATAAAGGCATGTAATTCCATAAGGAAAATAATAAGCCCAAAAATTTTATCGTTAGCCTTTCCTTCAAATAGCTTCCATGTTGGAAATCTTTATAGTAAGAAAAATGCAATCACATATGCAGACATGGTCCACTCAGACTCAATGAATAGATTAAAGACACAGCGAGAATTATTCAGTGAAGGCCAGAATATACAGTACTATGGTTGATATATTTACAAATTGCTGGAAGGATAAAATCTGACCTTAAGAATAAGGAAGAGACATTAAGAAAAATGACAGAACTGGAAATGCTTATACAAAACTAATACCCTCTGTTAGGGGTATATACAAACTCCTACTTAAATATGACACAGAGACAGAACAAATAAAAAACTTTATGATAAAATGGATGCAAAACTTTAAAGAAACAGTCATAACACAGCAATGGGAAGAATTATGGATTAAATCCATAAAATTTACTCCAAGCTACAGTCTAAAAGAAAATTGGTACAAAATGTTTTACAGATGCTCCACAACTCCATCAATAATCCCCAAGATAGATAAATCATACAGTAATAAATGTTGGAAACACCATGAAAGAGAAGGAACATTTTACCACATGTGGTAGACTTATAAAAAAACCCACAAGAGTACTGGAAAGATGTATATACAAGAAAATATACGTAACTCAGGGTTGAACTGTGGGGTTCTTGGTGCTCTCTGAGCTTGGTTGTCTGCTTTTCTTTTGTCTGGATCTTTAAAACCAGGGCTCCTCAACCTTGGCAACTTTAAGACGGGTGGACTTCAACTTCTAGAATTCCCCAGCCAGCAACCCTTGCTGGCTGGGGAATTCTGGAAGTTGAAGTCCACCCGTCTTAAAGTTGCCAAGGTTGAGGAACCCTGTTTTAAACCATTGCCTACCACCTTGAGAATGGTTGTTTTCCATTGGAAGTCAGTCTATAACCCTTGCAACTACATATATTAATGGATGAATGTTACAGCTACAGAAAAGCAGTCATAGATGACAGTGCAGTCTATTTGGGGGAAAAGGATTCCAAAACAACCCAGAGTTCATGGTGAAAAGTGGCTTTATGAGTGAATGAATAACCAGGAGCCTGAGAAACTGCTGAAGCATAAAGAGTACATTTTAAAGCTATTAATTCTGACACTGTTGCAGAACAACAGTGATTGAGGCAAATTCCTTTGTCTACTTTAATAAAAACAAGTGTGTTGAAACTATCTTTTTCCCCCCTCTGGAGAGCCACTGAGAACTCTGACAAATCTTGTCTTTGTGCTTTCACCATCTGAGGCCAGTTTTGGTTGTGAGGAAACCTTCCCTAGCCTGCTTGGCACCAGATACATTTGAACAGCTCCTCATCCTCTCCAGCGAGTATCACCCTTGAGTATAATAGGTTGCAAAAAACTATTATAATAGATCACATTAAAGTCTAAGGTACAACATGACCTCTAGGAGAGCAGTTCTTGGCTGTTTCTCATGGACACTGCTGATAATAAATTAGGGTCATAGAGCTAGTGCTGCATCAAATATGCATATTTCTTTCTGGATCCAATTCTGGAAAAAAAGATTCTGAAATGTAGTAATCTACAAAAATATTATTTTATGACATTATAGTATTTAAAATTATTCTAAAATAATTCTACAGCATGGGTTAGGCCCAGATGTTGTCCTTTTCTTCCATGCACATGAAACAATGCCAACAACTTCTGAGAGTAAAGATTAAACAAAGAGATAAACTTGAGAGATTAACCAGACGCGCAGAGCATGACTATCAGTGGCCTTTATAGAACCTCCATGTTTAGTATATTAAGTGATTCAGTGACAGTTGCATGAATGACAAAGATAAGCTATGGCTTTTGCATCTTGCTCATAGGTTTCCTAGATATGTAAATTGGCAGTTGTTGGAATTATGATGCTGAGCTAAATAGCTCTTTAGTCTGATCCACTAGGATTATCCTTATAAAGAGCAAAAATTTCTCCTCTCCTGCTCTGATAAACTGGGAGAACCAGTTGCAAAACTCCCATGTTTTGTGTGGTTTCAATTCAATTCAAAAAAATACAGTCCGGGTTCCTAAGTATCTAACAGAAAGCAGTCCAAGTATAAAACCAAACATATATTCTATTTTATAGATGGCTCAAGTTAATCTAGTCTGACTCTAACAATCAGTTATTTTGGAGTAAGTAAAAAGAATTAAGTAGTTGAGCTATATGCCTATGAACTGAAATAGACACAGACTTTATGATTTACTATGTTTTGCTTCTCCTTTCTGTATAAAGAACTTGACTGCTTAGATATATCTTCAAGTTAGTCATTTGCTGCTTGCCATAAATCTAATTAGTCTCTGACAGATTCATTAGTTTCCCCGGAATTCTTTCTGGTGAATTGAAAAAGACTCCTGCTGTGGTTTGGCATCCACCTAACTGATCAGATGCCCATTTAATCCACTTCCGGAATAGTTAGCTATTTCATTAGGCTGTGGACACATAGTCTGTAGCTGTAACTATGCTTTCTGATCCTCACACCAAACAATAACTCTCTCAAAGATTTATTTTGTAGAATAAATCTAAAGAGTTAAGAAAAACAAAAGGATAGACAACATTACATCATCATTCCTACCCCAGACCCTAGTAAGGCCACAGATATTCTCAGGTTTGCCAGACAAGACGAATCACAGGTCTTTGCTTTTGATTTATGAACCATCCTGTCTCTGTCTGATGCTTTTCCGATGACACTGGGCTGTTGCAAAGCAAGGCATAAGGCATAGGGTAGTTTGTGATAAGTCATTCCTGTCATTGTAAACAAACATCCAATAGATATGTTTACCCTATTTTTGATGAATGAAGTCCAACTTGGGAGTCAGGCAGCAAAATAGTTTTGCCTACTGGAAATCTCAGAGTCACTGGGAGTCAGCTGGCATATAATGCGTTATTATTATTAGTAGTAGTAGTAGTATCTGCCTTTTCATTCAAGATTGGTGGCTTGTTGTAATCTTTTTTACACTGTCAAATGTTATAATTTATAGGCAGTTATGATAGAATCTAAGCTCTGTTTCCTATAGCCCCCTCTAAACATTCTTCTCCCTTTTTCAGTTCCAAGTGCCTTCTTCTGGAAGTAGTTTCAAGAACGTTTAGAGTGGCTGGAGTAGACCTTGGTTTCAATTGACTCATAAAACATAGACCTGGTGAGTGCCAGATGTTCTAGGGGAAGATGAAAGGTTGCTTTCTTTGAAGGTTTTAAACAGATGTATACTTTTTAAAATCTTTGGATTAGGTCAAGTCTGATGATACCTCACTATTGTAGATGGATGATATAATTTTGTGTATTTAAACATTGGCACTCAATTTATGAAACTGGGAAACAGAAGGATTATCCTATACAGGTGTTCTGAGCTTATATGGTTGGCTGGAAAGAGGACAGGCAATATTCTGAATATTCATAACAGTCTTCCCCAAGTTGAGTGTTCTCCAGGTGTGTGGACTTCTCTGGTGTGACCATGCTAGTTAGGGAGTTTTGGAAATTGAAATCCATACCTCTGGAGGTGTCCAGGCTGGGGAGGTCTGGTTTACAAGCTCACAACAATTTGTTGGAGGGATTAAAAGAAAAAATTTACAAATTCACAATGATTCTTATTGTGAGTTGCTTTGAGATACAACAGAAAATTTTCTATATTAGAAATATAGAAAAATCTGTTGCATCTCAAAGCAACTTACAATAAAAGTAATCATTAATTGTTTAAATGTTTTTTTAAAAACTACAATCACAGAAAGAGAGAGGGTTGACTTGAGCCCCATAAAAATTTATGAGCATTGGAATCCCAGAGACAGGGACAGCCATTAGTAAAATGTACAGACCCCAGCCATATATGAGTAAGCGTTCTCTAAACTTTGGGACAGGATCCTAGAGGACATTCATTGCTTCAGTTTCCCCACTTTGAGATTAGCAAGAAGACTCCATTCTCAGCGAAAAGCAGCTGATGTCATCTTCTCCATTTCATTCTCCTGCTGGCTTTTGAGGCTGTGTTTTTCCATTACTGGGAAACTCTCATTTTGAAAAGTCCCCAAATTTGGCATGAGAGTTGAGGGGGTGAGGAGCACTCTGGGAGGCACTGAGAGTCCAAGGGACACCCAGCTTTCTCTGCCATCTTTTGTGGCCAGAAATAATTTTAGACCAAGGAACCAAACATCTCTGTTTCTGCCATAGCAAATGAAGTTGCCTTCATAGAATCTATGCACTCTGAAGACTAGAAGTCTCACACATAGAGGTATATACAGTACATTCTTGCTGTAGCAGAACTAATTTGAGTTCCCTGGAAGACAAACAGATTTGGTCATGGATGTGTATACCATACCACCGTGTCTGGTAATAAATACAAATTATAAAGAAGATAAATAGAAAGAAGCTAAAACCTAAAAATGATGCCACTCAGCATTTTCAGAACTGACAAAAAATAGGAAAGGAGAGAGTTGATCCCTGGGTCCAAAAAAAAACAAACCCAAAAGCAAAACCAAAATGAGCTTGTGCACTGTCTATAACATAGACAGTACATGCTGACAGACACAAGGCATGCTGTGAGTACCATCTGCCAGGGACTTATATTTGGTGGGTACCAGGAGGCGGGCCTTCTCTGCCATGGCGCCCGCCTTATGGAACATTCTCCCCCCACAAAGTTAGATTAGCTCCATCCCCGTTAAAATTCCGGAAGTCCCTCAAGACCTGGTTATGTCCCCAGGCTTGAAATCAAAAACATCTTAAGATGGCTCCACTATTGATATATTCATTTTATCCATGTCTGTGGTTTGTACATTTTACTTTTTAATATATTTAATATACTTTTTAATAATGATTGTTATATATTTTTATAATGATCGTATTTATATAATTGTTGTTTTTATTTGATTGTTGTACACCGCCCAGATGGGCAGCTATACAAATTTGATAATTAATTAATTAATATCACAGTTTCCTCTGGAGCACTGCAAGTTATTGGAAATAACTTCAGATTGACCTTGGATCAGTTCCATCCAACTTTGCTTTTGTTCTGTGTGGACATCTAGCTGATACTTGTTCTGAACATGACTGAGAGTGTATGGTTAGAGGTCAGTAGTTTAAAATATCAAAACAAATTTTCATATTGAAAAAATACTTCTAAGCTTGCTTATTTAGATAGAAAGAAGATACAAGTGATAGCAAATGGTCTGTTATTTGTTGAAGATGCATTCTGAAATTTATGCTTTGACCTGTCTGAGACATTTGCTTATAGAAAAATTGTCACATAAAAATGTTGGGATAAGGTCACAGTTCTATTCTGATTTCAGAGTACATCCCTCTTCTAGGGCAGTCAAAATAAGCATTTTGCTTAATTAAAGAGAGCATTCAGCATGCTAATGAACATTTGATTGAGCTCAAGACATTTTTATAATTCTGACATTTCTGTTTCAGTAGCAGGAAGTCAATCAGAAAGCTGACCTCTTCTATTATGTCCTACCATTTGATATAAGCAAACATGTAGAGAATAGTATTAAGGCTGTTAAAAATGGCAATAGTAATTGTTTCAGGCAGAGGAAGGATGAAGGAGAACCAGAGGATATAGGCCTCTACTCTGTTTCCTGACATAATATTTTAATGGGAGTAGAATCTGCATCATAAATGAAAAAAATACTAGGTTATTAATGCATATGGTTACAGAAAAAGGAAAAATAAAACGAAGCCCTGTCCTGCTTCTCCAAAAATGCAAATGTAATATACTTATACTTTGGTAGGAAAAATCAAAAGCATAAGTACAAGTTTGGGGAGGGAGGGGCAGGAACCATCTGAGCATACATGTGAAAAGGATCTTAGTGTCTTAGTGAATCACAAACTGAATACAGGGCAATGCACTTGCGGGAAAAAAAAAGGAAATGCAAACCTAAGGTGCACTGATAGAAGTATAGTGTCATGACCAAGGAAATCCATCATTCCTTTTTATTCTGTATTGGCCAGACTGCATCTAGAATAATGTATCTCATTTTGGGCACCATATTTTAGGAAGGACATTGACAAAGTGGAGTGTGTTCAGAGAAGAGGACCTGGAAGGAAGATAAGGAACCTGGAAGGAAAAACTGATGAGGAATGGTTGAAGGCAATCAGAATGTTTAGCCAGGAGAAAAGACAGACAGTGGGGAGATGTGATAGCTGTCTGCAAGTATTTGAAGGGCTGACGTGTTCAGAATTGTTCAGAAGAGAAGACAAAAAACAATAGGTTTAAACTACAAGGGAGTACATTTCAGATGGACATCAGGGAAAACAATACAAGTTGTTCAATAATGGAACACACTGCCTGGTGAGATGATGGACTCACCTTCAGTGGAGGTGTTTAAACAGAGGCTGGATGGCTATCTGTTGGGGATGTTATAGTAGTGGACTTCTGCTCTGGCAGGGGTTAGACTAAAGGTTCTCCAAGATCCCTTCCAACTTAGCCATTCTCTGATTCTATATAAAGATTTTTTTTTTAAGAAATGCCACAGAACAGAGCCCGCCCACAATATTCTATTGCCACAGTGAAAGACAAGATGACACCTCCTCCTATCCTATTGTGGAGTTAAATCTTATTCAGGCATACTGAATACTATTTTCCACAGCACTTGAAGCATTTGTTCATCTTCAAGCCCCTAGGATAGGCTCTGCAATGTGGCATATGCAATTTTATCCTTTTAACTCTATGCACTGGTAGGACCAACCCTGGAACAGAATCCCTGAGCGTCAAAGGATTTGGAGACATATTTCCAAATAAATGCAAATGTATAAAGATTATTATCCAATCCTATCTGAATATTCTTCAGTTATTCAATACTGTAGGTGTGTACTCCAGAGAAATACCAGTAGACGTAGGCAAGATGGTTCTTAACAAACCTTGTCTACCCTGTTTGAATTTCTCAGTGAGAAGTTTCCTTTTTACATAGAGATACTCCCAATATTCAAAATATTGAATAATGAACAACAACAAAAATGACATAAAATGTACAGCTTTTCCTAAGAAAAAATGCTGTTATTATTTGATCTGCTTGGATGTTAGGCAAACAAATAAACACAGTCCTAAGCATGCTTTAGAAGTAATTTCCACTGAATTTAGTGGGATTTACTCCTAGCTATAGGACTGTACCTAAATTAGAAAGAAAAATAAAGATACTCAAACTGATGAAGGTAGAAAAATATATGATTTTGGTGGAGAACCTGTGACTTTCCAGATGTTGCTGAACTATAACTCTCAGTAGCTCCAGATCCAGTGCAGGGGTCAAGGAAAGAGTCCAGTATTAGTAAACAAGGAATAGTAAAGTGTCATCAGATCTAGGTAAAGGTTAGAATTTCCAGGAAATCAAACAAAGTTAATCTCAAGGCACATGGTCTGGTTATTTCAGAAGCTGTTCCAACATTTATCTGCTCTAAAGTAGAGGCTTTTATTCTGACAACTCCCAAGTTCAATCAAACAGAGCTATACTGATCAAAACTGACTGCAATGGCAGGTCTATTTAGATTAAGTTTGCTGAAATGGGGATGGAGTCCTCATAGCTGGATCAGACCTTCCTGGAACCTTGCCTGACCCTTCCTCAGGTGAGGACCCATCAAACAACATCTGGAAGTATTAGATTCTCTTCTTTTGAATCAATGAAAAAGAAAAGATTTGAAAATTTAGACTGAATCATGTCACAAAAATCACACCTAGATTTTCAAAGATATAGCTAAATCAGCCATTCAGGACTATTGGATCATAGCTTCCAGAACTCCCCATCAGAACAGGGTTGGCTAGGATAATGGGAACTTGACTGGTCCAGCTAATCTGGAAGACAGCATACTGGGGAGTGGCAAGAATCACATGATGCTGTTTCTTGTGGTTTTCTTTGATTACAACCTAAACAGGAAGTGGAAATCAAAGGGTCTTTGATGGACTGCATATTTTTAACATATCTGTGGGCAAATATGAAAGATTAATGGAAGGTTGCTTTCATCAGAAGAATGAATAATTATCTCCTTTTAGGAAGTAAATTGTTGTGTTCTCCAATGTTCCAATAATATTTTTATTTGGGATGGCCAGATTCTTGTTTAATTGTGGTATTTGATAATGTCTGCTAAAGCTTATAATATCTGTAATGCCACACAGTTCTCTTGTGAAATTTTTGGTGATTCCAAACTATGTATCATTGGAATCTATGGAATAATATTTGATTTTTTTAAAAATAGAGAGAAGTCTAAATATCCCTTTTTATCATGAACATTTCATAATAGGTCTTTCATAAAAGCAACTATATTAAAAGGTTATCCTTATAAAAGTATAAATCAGATCATGCATGACAGAAGAAAAAGCAAGAACTAAAGCACCCCAAAATCAAAATAAATATGGCCCCATGAACATGTCTTCCAGAGAACATAATGCTTTCCAAAACGTTTTGCTTCTGTTCATCCAAAATTCTTTCCCAGCGTCCAAATACCATCTACCATTCCTCTGTATTAGAATACTGCTCATTTGTTTAAAAACGTGTACATCCATCCAAATCATAAATGCAACAATTAAAAGCAAAAACAGCAGCTGTATTAAGTATGAGGGAGGAAATCTGTACTTTCCTATGTAGGGCATATTTAGAATCTATGTCAGCAATACAGTATCCTGAAATGAATACTTGGAACCAAAATTAAAGAAAAATAAAAACACTGATACTTTTTTTATGGCCAACTTTTGAAGTTGCTAAAACTCATGAGTATTCAGTGTTCTTACATGACATTTTGAGAGGTTTCAGGGGTGAAATTTCCCAAACTTCATGGGATTTAGAAGTCTCATGAAGTTAAAGGTAGCTGCCCATAACACTGAACAGTATGCTCCATACTGAGACATTTTGGTGCAGATCACATTTATATGGCCTTCAGGAAAGGGCTGAAATCCTGGCTCTGCCAGAAGGCCTGGGCGCCAGAGGGGGGCCCGCACCTGTGGAGATGGCTGGTGGGATGATGGGCTGTCCCCCCCCCCAGCATCTTACAGGTTTTTTAGGGCTAAAATCATAGGAGGTTTTTAGGGCATTTTTAATATATTTTTTAAATTATTTATAGATTTTAGCCATGTTCGGAGAGACCTGTGTTTTTTCTTCTTTTTTATTATTGTGAGCCGCCCAGAGTCACCCGTTGGGGGAGATGGGCAGCATACAAGCCTGAAAAATAAATAAATAAATAAATAAATATCAACTGCATATAAATAAATAAATAAATATCAACTTGCAGACAGAGGCTTCTCAGAAGAGTGGCTGAAATGAGAAACCTTTTAGAAAAACAGCTTTTTAGCAAGACTATGGGCAAAGCTGATTGTTTGTCAGGTTATTTTTAACAGATGCTAAAATATCTTAGATGTCAGCATTAGCCCTAACCAGTGACTTGATATTTACTGAACAGAGGCTTTAGCAAGAAAAATGGATCTCAACTGGAATGAACCGTGTCTTGCTTTTGGCAACTAATCAACCATTAGCTGTATATGAGCAGTTAGTAAAACTAACAGTGGCAAGAAGTAAGGGCTAACTAAAAATTAAGAGCCACATTCAGCATAAGCAAACCTGATTTTATCCTCATTTCCTCTGGGTACAGCTTCTACCCAATTACTAAGCCATAAACCATGGTTTAAAAGTCACAATGGCAGGGCTGATACAACATACTAAAGTGAAACCAAACAAATCACATTTGCAGTCTAGCATGATGTGTAAACCCAACCTAGGAGGCATCTCAAGAGGATTCTTCCCATCTGTGTATTTTTTACATGGCTGGGCAAATGACGTGCTTAAGCAATAATGTCTTCCACACTGCTATGATCAGCAATATTTGCAAGAGAATGAAAGCTTTGTTTTTCTTGTGGATAAAAGTTAGTTCTTAAACCCTGAGTCAGCCTACATTGTTATTATGCTAAGCAGTGACTTGAAGCAAATTAAGTCAATATAAATTCAGTCTATATCAATAATTTGAATGATCAATATTTAGCACAAGATTTAAAATACCACCAAGTGGTATCATCATCATCACCACCTAAAATGTATGTATGATTTTAAGGAGGAATTAGGAAATTCCTTCAATTAATTTTACAGGCACACTTAATTCATAATTAAATTCAGTCAGAAATGTGTTCTCCTGCCCAAATCCATTCATCTAGGAAGTACTTTTATTAATTTATTTAAATGAATACGCCTTACCATATCCTTACCCTAAAAGGTGTCCAGAGCATAATAAAAACATATATTGAGTCTAAAACGTAAAGCTATTTTAACTGCTGCATTCCTGTGTTTTTAAAGGTACCTCCCATATTCCCACTTTCAGAATGTTTCACAAAAGAATGAAAATCAGACAGTCTCTCCGCTCAAGCAAAAAAGTCACACAACAGAGGGCAAAAGGGACATTTGGACTTGATATGACTTACTCTATCATAGTTGATGGCTTCCATTGGCCAGATTGCACAAAAATGAACATTTCGAGAGCTTCAGATTTTGCAGAAACAGAATGATGGTGATGATCATCATCATCATCAATTTTTTTTTTTTTTTTGTATCCTCAAATTATTCCCAATGAAGCTAAGATCTCCAGACTCTTAAACAATTACCTGATAGGTTCCATCAGCATCCAACAAAACATCCTTCTATTTTTTAAAAAATATTTTGTTTATAAGGAAGGTATAATTAGGAGTACTTTCTATATCAAGAAGCTGCATCTCGCTTTATGACTTCCTCTTAGCAATTGAAGTCCTTTTTAAAAAACAAAAAACAAAGTAAAGCCATTTTCTCACTGCTTTAACTAAATTCTACTTAGTAAAGGGGGAATAATTGCCGTAATGTTGTGTACATTTATTTGCTAATCAAAATGATTAACGCATTTTGCTAATTCAAACTATATTGCAACAGTGATGTAGTAATACATTTTAACATGCTGGGCGCTCATCAATGACAGCTGTTTGAGGGGGCTATATATGAATTTTCTCTGATTGTAGCAGTACTTGGAGTATGAAAATCTTCCAGCAGTAGCTCATGTCCTCACTACTAAGCCATAATGTGATCTGCTTATTTTCTTGGCACAAACTACTGTGGTTTGTAAAACATTGTTTATTGCTTCATGTGCTATGTAACCCCAGTCAACTGTAGCTTAGTCATTAAAACATTCTTCAAGAAAACATGACTTGGTACAAAGTGTTGGTGATTACTTTTGGGCTGAGGTTCACTCTAGTAAAACACATTGAACTGTAACAAAATCACTTTTTAACTTTTCATTAGCAGTACAAATAGACCTGCGAAACTGCAAACCATTTGAACAGCTAGCAAAACCAACCCAGTTTCTGATCATTTTCATTTTCTGATTTCCTGTATGTTGGGGACCCAGAATCACATTTTACCTTTGAGTAGCATACTAGATGGTGTTCTCCTAAAAGTGATCAAGGCTGAAACAGAAACATGCATAAGAGTTGAACAGAAAGTTGTTTTTTTTTTAATCAGACATGGATTAATTAAATGCAGTTAATATTATTTCTCATTGTGACTTAACAACTGTCCTGTCACCTTAAAAATAACTATTTAGTGACAATTTCTGAAGGTGTTCATGAGGCTATATCCAAAGTTTTGGAGTACCTATCTTCTAGGTCACAAGTAACAGTCAAACTTGAATCTCTAACTATCATCTCATTCATTTTCCAAAACAAAGAGAGTCCTTAAAGATCCTTAATTATCAAATTCACAAGTGATAAAAAAAGGATAAAACTTTCTTAAAAGAAAATATAAACTGTAAGCTCACTTTAACTTTAGATATTAAAATATCAATTTTCCTATCAAAGATGATAATTACAGAACCATTCAAATCATAGGAGATCAGCAACTTTAAAAGGCCATTTCAAAAGAAAGAAAGAGAGAAGTTTATAGAGTGCCATTTACAAGGGTGATACAAAGGACACGTATGCATAACCAACTATGAAGACACCAATGGAGTCAATACCTCCAGTCTTTGGGAAGCGAGGGGGGAAACTCACACCCCAACATATTTTAAAATCAATCCTTTTGGGACACTCCTGAAAGGCAGTTCTCTAAAAGCATCGTGAAACTCCACTCCATTCCTTTCACCATGAGATTTCCATTTTTCTCCAGATAGTTATTGCCCTCTAAGTGGTTCTCTGGTACCTTGAGATCTGAGAGTGATATTAGTATATATGATATTCTTTCCAGTGTCAGTAAGCATGAGAATGATATGAAAGACAACTTTAAGAATCTAAAGCAACATCCATTTAGCCATAAAGTAAGTATATGTTCTTGCCTGTTCAATTCATGTAAATGATATACAGTCCTATTTACAGATGTATATACACCTAAATACAGCAGTTGTTTAAACAGACTGGGGAATGCTGATGCTGGAATGCTTCATTGCACCCCTTTATTTAGCGTAAGAAATGCAAAGGAAATACTTCAAATGTCAAGAAAATGCTGGGAATATGAGGTAATTGTAAAGATTATAGGTCTTTACTTTACACACATGGAATTATAATTTACTTCAAAGGAAATCGTGTGCTTTTATCTCTTAGCAAATTGCTTCAGAATAGCTAACTTTATGTTATTACCAAATTAATAAGCACTGCAGACTGGATATATTAAGAAAATGGTCTTTTTGCTAAATATATACATTAGGAAGCCTCTGCTGATGACCCCTGCATCTCATAATCCAATTTTAGTTAAATATAACTGAGCTGACACCCTTTTGTATTGTAATCTGAGTTTAGATACTTTGCTGGGCAACAGGGTGCTTGCTGTTGAATATCCTCAACATCAAAGACTTTTCATCATCTGTTACCTTATATCAGCCTTCCCGCGAACAAGAAGACTCTTGCTTGTGATACAAAAGAAACAAAGAACACCAGTTTGTACAATGGAGTCCAATATTATTGTTGTCCTCTCAACTCCTATCAAACACTGTTTTCCTGATCACCTAATTGGAAAGAAATGTTTTAATCACTTGGCTCCTCCCCCTTGTTCCCTCTTTCCCGTTCATGAATACTTCACACTTGGAGAAGCATATTAAAACAAAAACTAGAAATCAATATAATCAAGTTTATCAGTAAAACTTAGCTATAGTAACATTACAAGTAATCAAATGTCTATTTTGCAGGCTTTTAAGGGTACATGTTTGATATTCATTTCAATGAATATCTTTGCCAAAAAAGAGTTTGAAACTAGACAAAAATTTTGTATTATGATTAGTACAAAATTCTGGTCTACCTAGTTTGATTAGGAATGGAAGCCTACGCTAGAGAGCAGAACTACAGCCAAGGAGCAGAAACGTTTGGAAAAGAAATTTCAGAGAGATTTGAAGAAATTCCTAACAGTGTCAACGGCTGAATGATGGAAGAGACTCTGATGGACCTATCTTTAGTAATGGCATTAAAGTAGGATCTGGAAGGCCATCTGTCAATGATGTTGCAGTTGCATCCTGCACTAAGCAGGGAAATGGATAAGCGTATTAACCACCCTGACCACCATCACAGTATATTCTAGCTCTTGGATTCCAGGAAGAGCAGCTTATAATGGGATCTTAAAGTGTATGTTAGGAGAGGTCAACTGTGCATTACTAAGATGAAATTGTTTCCCAAGCACATGAATGAAACAGCCTGAAGTCAACAAGAAATATATTTGTATAAAAGAAGGATTCTCTTCCTCCTTCTTAAGGTGACAACGTCCCATTATTCAGTAACTTCGCGATGCATAAAATATCACATTTTGTCATCCATAATCTTGGAAGCAAGGTCAAGTGTCCTAGTGTGAGTGTAAGCAGAGTTGCGTTTGGGAGTGTTGGCAGATGGGCACCCCATTCCCTCTACCCACTAGCCAGTTTCAGCAATTTCCATCCCAGCATTTTGTCCTCCCCATAAGCATTTTGCCTGCTGAGTTCCTTCAATACCACTCATCTCCCCACCCCCACCCCTGTTTTTAGCATCAGTTCCTCTCCAGTCTTTCAACTACTTTATTTGGGGAGAAGAAGAGGCCCCATAGTGCAATTCATTTTAATAGCATTTTAAAATAGTGTCACTAGGCATCTTTACCTTTTTATGTAGCAACCTTGCTTTTTGTCATTGCAGTGTCCAGAAAAATAATGATGGATCTTAAACTGGGTATTTTTTTCTTTGTCAGTTTCCTAGTATTTGTCATTTTCAATGGCATCCCTGCCTGTCCTCTTCAAGGTAAGAGATGAGGTTGCCCAGCAACTACTCAGTTTCTGTTGCATAATTATAGCAGGGTCTGCTCCTTCCTCACTGGGACCGTTCCAGCCCTGACTTCTTCCCCTATGTTTCTAAATATATTTTAACTTGGGAGATGCATAAATGGGATATGGGAGGAGGGCAGAGAAACTAAAGAAGCTCAGGCAGAATCCCAAAGACAGACCCATTCCATTTTCTGCTGCAATGCCCGAGCTGGGGAATGTTTTCCCTCTAGTGGATGGCATGTTGGAAGGGGATGGCAGGAGGCCCAGAGGAGAAAACCAGTCACCATGCCTATAATGAACAACATGCTCACCGGTAAGGGCAATATCATTTTGCAGAACTTGGAACGGGCCCAACCAAAGCAAGATAGGGACTGGCTATGGAAATAGCAAACATTACACTGGCATTACTTTGTGGGTGGATAGCACTGCCTCAAGGCTAGGGAAAGACACAGAAACTAAGATGGGGTGATGCAACTAAGGACAATCAGTGTTTTTGCAAGAGGAGGAAGGCAATTATTTAAGAGTGGCTTCTATTATGGATCTGAGTCCATAAGCAATCTAGGAAGTTATACAGTTCTCCAGCAACTCCATAACAAATAAAACTTTAGCCTAGTGTTTAGACCAGTGTTTCTCAATCTCAGCAACTTTAAGATGTGTGGACCAACTCCCAGAATCCCCTAGCCAGCTTCTGGGGGATTCTGGGAATTGAAGTCCACACATCTTAAAGTTGCCAAGGTTGAGAAACACTGGCTTAGACAGTGAAGGTTAAAGAAGACTATTCAAAAATACTGTTGGCCAGTAGTGGTTAAGAGAAATGTAAGACCTTCAGCCAAATCAAGGTGCAGAAGTTGGGCATCCTAACTATGTGGTCCCCAAAGGCTTAAGGACAGCCATAGGGCCAGGCATATTTACCTGGGGGAGGTCAAAGGGGCCAAAATGGTAGGTGCAAGTGCAGATCATAGCCCCACCCCTTTGTATGTGCACACATAGAAAAGGGCAGGGCTTTGATCCATGGTTGTATCTTTTACTTTGGCCCTTTAAGAGAGACAGCCTTCTCCTCTTCTTGCTGAGTCAATGCAGATCTGTCTTCTTTCAGAAAGCCAAATTACTTTGTCCCAAAAGTGGGGGGGGGGGGGGGGGGAGGCAAGGAATCAGTGACCAGACATCCAGCCAGCATAATCACTGGATACTGGATTTTTTGTTTGTCTGTTTGTTTTGGTGCCTTCAAGTCAGTTATTGACTCCTGGCAACCACTTGGGCAGGTCCCTGCAGTTTTCTTGCCAAGGTTTTTCGGAAGTGGTTTGCCCTTGCCTTCTTCCTAGGGCTGAGAGAGAGGGACTGGCCCAAGGTCAACCAGCTGGCTTTCAGCTGGCGGGACTAGAACTCATCATCTCCCGGTTTCTAGGCTGGTGCCTTAAGAACTACACCAAACTGGCTCTTCCTGGGTACTGTAGTTCTCTGATATCTGGAAGGCCACAAATTTCCTCTTTCTGCTTTGCCCCATCTTGCACTGAAAATCAAGCTAAGCTTCCTCGTGTGATCTGCTACAGAAGAATGGTTAGATGCAGGGGAGGGGGGGGCGGGTCAAAAAAGTGAAGATGGAAGCCATCACCATGCAGTCAAAATACCACCCATTTTTATGTGCATTGCGACACATAAAAAGGACAGGGCCTTAATCTCATAGTTGTGGCCACCGTCTTGACTTTTTTGCACATCCCACCCCCACCCCCACCCCCATGGACACACCTGGTTAGATATTACCTTATGAAGTAGAATGGCACAATACATTTGTCAGTGAAATCATGTTTCATTCAATACCACTAGGTGGCACAAAATGAAATGGATAAAAAAAATAGGTTGGCATCTGATCTAAATTAATTATTTGAATAGTTTGTGTATAGAATCATATTTAATTTATATTTTCTATATCAACCTTATTTTTTAAAAAAAATATTATTTATTGCCAACTCTCTGGAACATTTTCTTTAAGTTATGATTCCTCTGGGACAGATCTTAGATCTACAGTGGCCCTTGGATATTACAAATGCCTGGCTGATTTGTATTGCTTTTATAAAATAAATATAATTATGACTACCCATGAAAAACAACCAGTGGATAAGAAATAGAACTTTGATTTTTACCTGAACAGAATACTCAATTTGTTTTAGCAAATCATTTCTATAACTTTTTTTTCCTGTAGCATGTAACCATATTTATCACTATCAAGATTTTATGGCTTTGTCTAACTTTCCATTACATATTGCACAACAAACTCATCTTTACCTGAATATTACTTATTGACAGACTACATTCCTTGATATACGCTTGCAGTCAATTAAAGAGCCTGCTCTTCGGCTTTTTGCATTTTGAGACAGCACTGAATACTTCCCAGGCAAGTCCTTTCTTAGCCCTGTTAGGAGACCTGAAGGACCAGGTTAGGGACACATCATCATGGAGAAAGTCAATCTATGAGGTCGCTAAGAGTCAACAACGACTTGATGGCACATAATCAATCAATCAATCAATCAATGCTGCAGCACCACTCCAATGTTAGCAGCAAGAAGTGGGGGTACAGTTCTTCAGACAAGTTATTTCACTGGAGCAATTTAAGTTTGATGACAAATATTTAACTGACTCTCCTTGTATTGCTACTTGTTCTAGATCAGCCTTCCTTAATCTTGGTACCTTCATAATAAGGACTTTAGTTCCTAGAATTCCCAACAATGGACATTGCTAAGTATTCTGCAACTGAACTACAAGCATCTGGAGAATGCCCAAATTAGGGAAGAGTGATTAAGCCCTGCAGGCTACATAAGTGATCTTAGGTGAAGCCAGCAAGATCTCCTAGATGTCATGGGAATAATGATTGATCAAAAATGAATAAGCCTGGATGAATTAAGTTCCAAAATCAGGACACCCTTTTTGGGTCCAACAAGCTGACCAAATTTCTCAACCTTATGCCCTCCAAATGTGTTGGGACTGCAGCTCTCAGCATTTGCAATCAGTAGAGCCAATGACTGGGAATTACATACACTCATGAATGAAGAGAAGGATCAATCAATCAATCAATCAAATAAGGATGCAAAAATCCTTGGGAGCAATGATCCACTTTAAGAGTAAAATGTTATTTTCACATGCAAACACTGACAGACATGGAAAATTGCCATCTTCTTGGATCCCTTTCACCCAGATGCTGAAATTAACATACCTAAAGTACAATTTCTGGGTTAACGAGTTCCAGAATGGTAGCCAGAGGAATCTACAGGAGGATCAAATTATAAAAGCATTATACTGTAGTGATGCAAGTTCTGCTCCTTTCGTATAGGTGTCAGACGTCCATGCAGAAGGGGTAGAGCTTGTATCAAAATGTTAGCAAAAACTGCTGATCCTGCAAATGCTTCTGAGGGCAGCCATTCTGAAGTCACACCAGACAAAGAAACCTCGAGTAAATGTGGTATGTGGGGGGACAATTAAAATCACATTCATTATCTAGAGTTTTCTTTAATGTGTCATTGCAGGGGTCAAAAAAGTCAAGATGGCAGCCATGATGGTGTAATCAAGGCCTCACTCCTTTTTTTATATATATATAATATTTTATTGAAGTTTTAAAATTACAAGGTTAAAAGTTAGAAATGAAAAAGAAAATGAAAAATACAAATTATAGGCAAAGGAAAAAGAAAACATGAGATAAAGTAAAGAAAAGAAAGAAAGACCTGAAAAATAGATAGCTTCCAATCTATCTCTAGTCTTAAGAATAATAAGAATGTCATAGGTGCTAGTTTTTAATGCACTTAATAGGAATAATTCTTTCTCAAAACATATCCCATTACATTTATAATCTAATCTTCAAATCCCCATGTAAGCTTCACCCCGCCTGCATTTTGCAAATAGTCCATCAATTGTTTCCATTCCTTAAGGTAATAATTATTTGATTTTTCTTTTAATAAACAAGTCAGTTTATCATTTTCTGCCATTCCCATCAGTTTTAACAACCATTCTTGTATTGTTGGTAATGTCTGGGTTTTCCAAAATTGTGCATACAAAAGTCTTGAGGCCTCACTCCTTTTTGATGCAATGTGCCTCTCAAAGGCTTTGATCACAAAGTCGTAGCTGCCATCTTGACTTTTTTGACCCCCCCCACCAAAACATCCTTATGTCATGGCAATTCAAACTTGAAGTAAACTTTGGCAAGATTAAATCAAAAACCTATGATGCAAATACCCCACAACATTCCATGTGCATGGTCATGACTATGCACAATAAATGCATGTTAATTATATAACTTTTTTACATTGTCCATATGCCTTTCCCCAAAACTGCCATATTATGCTAACGATCACATTATGCTGTTATCTGAAAACTGAAGTACTGAATTGGATAACATTATGTGGAAATACACATTCAGTAATGCAAAACAATTTCAGGACTTTTCCCAACAGAATAGAGTAAAAGAAAAAGAAATGGAATAGTGGATAGAAAAAACATGGAATAAAAGGATGTAATCTGTTCATTGTCCTTTGGCAGGGAAGCAGCATATTCACTCAAAGAGAGCTAGCACTTGCTTCATTGATCTCCAGGGTGGGTATTCCTCCAGTGAAGGCTTTCTCAATCTCAGGAACTTTAAGATGTGTGGACCAACTCCCAGAATTCCCCAGCCAGCATGAGAAACACTGCTCTAGTGCCACCTTCAGCTTTTTTCCTAGCCTACCAACTTACTATTGATACAGTTATTCTTGTGCTCTGACAAAGGGCTTGCACTCCACTATCAATAAAAAACAGAAATGGAAACTGAAGAATAGTGTGGAATCCATTCAGGCAACTATTCTTTTTTCCTTCACACTCTGTGGCCCATGTAATTTGATGTCATGAGTAGAATCTGATCTCATCTATTAGCATACTTTGGGTCCTCCTTCATCAGAGCTGTTGGTCTGTTATTGCAGCAACCTTTCAATTATCTATTTCTTTAGAATGATAACAACATGCTATGGATGGAGAAGTGAGTTGTAACTAAGAATATGCAGGGTTCTTAAACTGTAAGTGTGTCGCCTCATTGATTTAAGATCTTCTGTGTCAACCCTGGGAGCTCAAACATACAGTTGGAATTCATGTCCCCTCCATCTGATGAAGTGAACTGGGGGTCATGAAAGCCTGTGACTTTGAATAAACTGATAAGATTCATGTACAGTTGAGACCAGAATGGGATCAGAAGGAAGATTTTCCCCTCTTGGAGCCTTGCCTGCCTGGGCTAGGGTTTTGCAGCAGCCCAGGAAAGAGGTGGGGTGGCTGTTGTCATCTGTGAATTGTTGGGGTCTCTGCAGCTAACATATCCAATGTAGACAGTAAGGAAGATGACCTTGATGGAAATATGCAGGAACATTTATTTATTTATTTATTTATTTATTTATTTATTTATTTATTTATTTAATTTATTCGACTTGTATGCCGCCCATCTCCCCCAACGGGTGACTCTGGGCGGCTCACAATAAAAACACAGCTCTCACCAAGATGGCTAAAAACTATAAATAATTAACATTACCTAGGCAAAAGGGCTAAAACATTTTTTAAGTCCAGAGCAATGAGATAACATTCAAAAGTGACTCAGGCAGATACCTCCTTAACTCAATACAGTATAAACATGGGGAGGAGGTACAGTACAATCAGACTTGCAAGATTCTGGCTGAGACCCCTCCTCAATAAGTTGTCCTTGGATCCTACAATCCTGGACAATTATTGTCCTGTCTCCAATCTTCCCTTCTTGAGAAGGTTGCAATTGCAGAGGACCCTGGAGGAAGCTGATTTTCTGGACCTGTTTCAGTCAGGTTTCAGGACAGTATGCTGTCATTCTCCTATCCTAGTGGCTGAAGGCTGTGCAGATCTGAATGGGAAGGACAGACTCAGGCTCAATCCTGCCATGACCAAGTGGCTGCACTTTTTTTAGCTCCCCAGATCTGGTGACTTCCCATCTTAAAACTTGCATGGGGTTGCAGTCCCCCATTCAAGACTAGTACATAACCTGAGGGTTGTCTTGGACTCACAGTTCCCGCTTAAAGAGCAGGTAGCAACTGTGGCCAAGAGGGCTTTTGCACAGCTTCTCCTGGTGCACCTGTTATTCCTGTTCCTGGACCAGGAAACTCTTCAGATAGTTACTCATGCCCTACTCACCTCATGTTTGGATTATTGCAGTGCACTCTATATGGGGCTACCCTTGAATACAATTTGGAAGTTACAGCTAGTCCAGAATGCAGCAATATGGGCAGGGTTGGATATGCCTTGGTGCTCCATGAGCTGCTCTGGTTACTGGTGAGCTTCCAGGTGTAATTCAAGGTCCTGGTTATTATTTATAAAGTCTTTCATGGCATAGGGCCAGGTTGTTTGAGAAACCATCTATATCCCATGGTTTCTGCCCATCCAGTAATATCAGGCAGAACTGATGCACTTCAGGTTCCTTCAGTCAAACTATACCACCTATCGATCCCAGGAAGCGTGGCCTTCTCTGTCACAGCACCTGCTCTCTGGAATGATATCCCCCCACCCAAGAAATCCATGTAGCTCCCACCCTAATGTTGTTCTGGAGGTCTTTAAAAACATGGCTGTTCTCCTGGGCCTTAGGGTAGGTGGCTGTGGAGCTCTGTCAGTGTTCTGTAATATAGGATATGGTTGTCCAGACTCTTTAGATTACTTATTGCTTTGTAAGCCACTCAGAGTCATTCTGGAGTTTGGCAGCCTCCAAATCGAATACATAAATCACTCACTCACCCTGAAAAGGTGCTACCAGACTCTTTCTGATGTTTGGCTACCATAGACTAGCACAGCTCTCCTCCTATAACGTCTCCTCTGTGTGTTCTTTCTCCAAATGACTGAAGGGGTTTCAATCTACCCAACGTAGAGAGAGACATAGACATCACCTATAGATATAGATAGGGCATATATAACTCATTAATTCCTCCCTCCCATTCTACCAAAATAGAATTCTTGAATTCTACTATCTCTAAACTCAGCCAGTTTAAAAAAATAATGTACCTGCCCACTCCCAAATGATAACATAAAGGAACAATTGTGGAAAGCAAAGACAAAGAACCATGGGCCGACCTCTTGCCCTTAACAGTAAATACTACAATAAAATTCAGTATACCATATTTTTCCGACTATAAGACGATACTTTTTTCTAAAATCCTTACCCTAAAAACTGAAGGGCGTCTTATTCAAGGAAGTCAGCCGAGGAGAGAATCGCGCGGTAGCAAAACTGCCCATACCTTGTCTCTGCGAATGGGCTTCCTCCTATTGCTAGCCTCCAATCACAAGTGAAATAGCTTGTCTCCCAAACAGACTTCCTCCAATCAGGAGCCTGATGTAACTGACGTCAGCTGATGCTGAACAAACCAATTAGAGGAAGTCTGCAGAGACGAGCTATCGGCAGTTTCACTCGTGCTTGAATGTAATCAGTTATGCAAAAGAGCATGGAAATAGAGCTGCAGGAGACGGTTTGGACCTCCTCCCACCGAGTGTAGCAGGTAAATGTTAACTAATTACTAAATAAAAATGTGTTCTGCACTATCTTTAAAATATTGATTTCTTAATTTGGGGTTGGAAAAATGGGGGTCGTCTTGTACATGGGGGCATCTTATTGTCGGAAAAATACGGTAATCAGAGTAAAGAAGAATAGATACATTTGATCAAGGTAATTGGTTAAATAATCCATCCTGTGTGCCAGCTGTGCCCATTCCTGGACCAGGAGGCCTTGCTCACAGTCACCCATGCCTTAGTCACCTCCCGTTTGGATTACTGCAATGCACTCTACGTGGGGCTGCCCTTGAAGACCATCCAGAAGCTGCAACTGGTCTAGAATGCAGCAGGATGGTGTCCCGTAGTTCACCCAAGTAACAGCACTGCTGTGTGAGCAGCACTGGCTTCCAGCTGCTTTCCAGGTCCAGTTCAAGGTGCTGGTTATCACCTTTAAAACCCTACATGGCACAGAGCCAGGTTACTTGCAGGACTGCCTGTCCTGAGGGTATCTGCCTGTCCTACTAGGTTAGATACAGTGAGTGCGCTCCAGGTCCCCTCCCTTAAATGATGCCATCTGATGGGACCTCAGAGGCATGCCGTCTCGTTGGCCACCCCAGCCCTTTGGAACAGCCTCCCACTGGAGATCAGAGGGACCTCTACCCTTTTATCCTTCCAGAGGGCTCTGAAGACCTGGCTCTTCTCCCAAGCATTGGGCTAGGATAGGGGGTTGAGCTGTGAGGATGTCTGGTCTGGTGCCTAGAGTCATTGAATGAGATAGGCAGCCATATAAGTCCCACAAATATAAATAAATAAATAAATAAATAAATAAATAAATAAATAAATAAATAAATCTTTAACTTACTCTGAAGAGCCCCCCGCCCCAAAAAAGAAACTGTACACAGTTTATTAATTAAACATTGGGCAAAGGGATTTTTAAATTTTTGCCAGATTCCCCAGTTCAGAGAAGACTGCTGGAGAAAGAATATCAACTGAACAGGAACACAGGAGACCAGATAGAAAATCAAAGCATTACTTGCTCAAGTATCAGGACCAGTTCTTACATAAGAGATATTACTTGCCCAAGAAAGGAATGCTAAGCATTTGATGAAGCAAAGCCTGTTAGAACTGTAAATAAAACCTATCTGCTGAAGTCCAGGGTGTGGATGGCCAGTTATAAAAACAGATAGTAACCATTTCAGGAATATGACTGCAACTGTTATGCCATGCCATTGTTCTGGAAGGAAATTATTCATGTATTTAAGTGTGCTTTTGCCTTCTATTTAAATTCTACCTACTGTGCTGGACAAAAAGCAGTATGCAATCCCCAATGTTGAATAAGCAATGGGAGACTAAAAAGAAAATTCCAGACACATTCTGTTGAGCTGATTGAAAGCTGAAAGAAGGTGACCATTGCATTAGAAAACAACCAGATTCAATGAAGCAAGCTGCTCTAGCATTAGCTTAAAAGAAAAAGAAGGGGGAGAGCAGGAGAAAACACAAACATCAGAAAGTTTAATTTGTCCTACTGAGACTCTTGCTTCTCTTGAAATTCCTTAGATATTTTTGTGTGAGTAGGAGCCAATTGTTCAAAAACATTTATCTTAAGAAATCTGAACACAGGAGTGCACGATGTTCTTTGGGCCAAGGGCTGCGTTAGAGCTTTGGGTGGCTTGCTAGGGACAGGGCCCATGCTAAAGTAGGTGGAGTCTGGGCAAAAACAAAAAGTAGTTTGATTTAATTTTAAATTTAATTGAATTCAACTGAATTAATAAAAGACCAGTTGTTAGCATTTCATAATTTCCCCCTAAAATACAAAGATGTCCCTTGAGTTGAGCTTGACTCCTAGTAGCTGCATCCATGAAGTTTGCTTGCCAAAGTTATTGAAACTGTTTGCCATTACCTTCTTGTGGGATATTTTTTGACATCCTAGCATAGCCCTAGTGTCACATTAAAAATTACAGTTTGGTAGCCAATTTTGGAAGTGCTCTGCCATCCTTTCTTCCAAATCTACATCTGTTTTCCCCATTATCTGTCATTCCCTCAAAGCTTGTTAAAGACCTTCAAATAAATGGTTAAGAGTAGCATGTATAGCCACTCATTCTGCTGACATGAAGAGGTAACAGCATTTTTAAAAGGAAGTATTTCATTTCCTCATCCATTGGATTACTGGTCCCCACAACATATAGTTTCATAAAGGAAGATACAGGTATACTATTGTCATTCCTAGATGAGATGATAATGGATTAACCGAGGCCTTGAAAATTGCTCACAAGAATTCAGTGGGTTGTGCAGCCAACAATTTCTTTCTCCATTTTGCTGACTGGAGAATTGCTCTTTTTTCACCAGCTCCTGGTGTTTTTATAATGGTGAGCTCTATCTCCCATTCAGAGAGGGCAACACTATGAATTCAAAACC
Organism: Liasis olivaceus; assembly: GCA_030867105.1. Taxonomy (NCBI): domain Eukaryota; kingdom Metazoa; phylum Chordata; class Lepidosauria; order Squamata; family Pythonidae; genus Liasis; species Liasis olivaceus. Next base: position 18,471,718 of record CM061351.1, read on the forward strand.
ACAGACATGTATATCAGGTTTTTCAAGAGAATAAAATCAAATAATAGCTTGCTTGGTAATTTTCCACTTGTGTTCAAATTATAGTGTTTTTCTTTTTGATGAAATAGAAAAAGTTAGAAATTTATTCAGGAACTCTATATACAAATAGCAAATTCTTTTTTAATTGCAGACTTTGATACAGCTGAAATAGCAATCATATGCAACAGAGGGAGTCACCAGCACATTCAGAGAAATCCCAACATTTGCAGAAAGAAATTAAAATAAAACTTTAAAAAAAGAAAGTACAAATCAGCCTAATTAGGACAAAGAAGTATTGCTGAGAAGTGGGGGGGGGGGGGGGAGGAATAAAACAAGTAAATAAAGAAAATGAAATTAACAGAACCTAGAACAAAGTCTGGTTTACTAGAACTCTGAACAAGATTTCCCCATTGCAATATGTTCTTGCATGGTGGACTTTTATGATGATCTTAAGTTTGCAACTTATGGAAAGAGGATTCCAAAAAGGATACAGGAAGTAAGTATTTAATGTTACTCATCCCTTGAAATGAATGACATAATTTATGATATACTAGGTACAATTCACCATGCAGGCTATATATTACACATGAGTCTGTATAGGAGTCTATATAATGAGATGTCCTTCTGGATATGAGAATTCCAAAGGTTAGCTATGCATTATGGGAAAAAGCACTTCCTTTTAATAGTCCTAAATTCCTTGCCTGTGAACTTTGGAGAATAAGGGGGCATTTTCTTCTTTACTGATCCTGTTAGTCAGTATCATACTATATCATATCATATCATATCATATCATATCATATCATATCATATCATATCATATCATATCTTATATTATATATTATATTATATTATATTATATTATATTATATTATATTATATTATATTATATAAAATCATACTATATAATGAATGTGTATTGAGTAAAATATTGTTAGTGCCTCTGGTTGGCTACCAGGTGACAGAATGTCAGACTTGGTTGACCTTTCCCTTTAACCAGTAGATCTTTGATGTTCCATTGACCCCTAGACATCTCCCAGATAAAGACAGAGAATACATAATGTCCCATGGCAACTACTCAGTGTGGAAAACTAGACCTTTGGATGTGTAATGCTTCAAAGTTTTCTGTCAGCTTATTAGATAAGGTAGGTTAGCCCTCCTTAATTTGGTGTCCCATAGATGTGTTGGGACTGCAACTCCCAGAATTTGCAGACAGAATGATCACAGGAATTGTGAAAATTGCAGCTGAGTTACATCTGGAGGGTACAAGATTAGGGAAGCTCAGGAAATGAAATCAGCATCAAGCAGATCCTGAGAGGTGGAGATTAGGGTGAACATCACTGAATTAGACCTGCAAAGTCCAAGCATCCAGAACAGTTTAGTTCAAAGCATAGCTCAAGACACCTTGATGGAAAATTCAGACGACACCACCCCCTTTTTCTCAAATGTAACATTAAGTAACCAAGAGTTTGCTGGGTTTCACTGCTGTCTAACAAAAAATGAAGACAGAGTGCCTGAAATGATCTGCTTCACTTTGTCTCCGATGGCTGAATCAGCTCCAGTTCAGGTCTTATAGTAGATGGCAGTTATCAGAGAGCTTGTCCTCAAGGACGCTTAACCTTGAAACTCTGTCTCTTTGAAATTTTTATTTTTGAATCTCTTCTTCTGCCTTTTTCTAAAGAGAACAGCCTCCCAACAAAACAAAAAGTTTTTAAAATCCTTTTTTAATAGAAAGCTGTATGTTTATATCTGCTGTTTTGTTTGCTTTAATTCTTATGAATGAATTCATGTTTACAAAGGTAGTAAATATGCCTTTGCCAAAAATAGGGACACAGCACACGCCTATCTGGTGGGTGGATAGCTACAAAATGACGCTTCATTATCCAAATAGTTTCCGCAGGTGATTTCCACTCTTTAGAGACAATCAAACAGGACTAGTCTGGTTTATAAATTGATGTTAATCAAAATGAACTCAGGAGCAAAATTCTGTATGCTACATCCAATTTAAAATGACAGCTTTGTTGTTATTTTTCCACAATAGTAACCCTGGACATATCGTTAGCTGGGGCAGCTTTCATTAATGTTGCAAAGAAGCAGACTTGGAAATCTGTCTTACATGGCAAAACCTTCTTGTTTCATAATTGGCTTGACAGAGGCACCACTTTATCATCCAGTATAATAGTAAAATAAGCAGACTCCACCTCCATATTATGCTAGGCAAATTTTATTCATTTTTAGGACATCAGTTTACAGGATTTGATGCAGAACAGCCTGGTGTCAAAGCTTAATTCCATTAACCATGACACTTTCTGCAAAGCGTTTCTTCAATTTGATTAGCACGCAACAGATTTGTTGTAACTGGAATTCTTGATTAGTTCATAACATGTTCTTACCTGTCCATGCTTACTCAATACGTTTCATTAATTTTAATAAATCTGATTTCCAGGTATGCTGTCACTGAACTATAGTATCAGTGACAATTCTAACCACACTGGAAAGTCCTATTAAATATGCAAGCTGTTGGCTTTGGGGCTGATGGATAGGGAATCTCCTGGCCTGCAGTGAAAAAGTTACACCTTTACCACTTTGTAGTCCCACTTCTCTTCCACCTGTAGATATTATTAGGTATTATCTAGCTTAGCCCCAAGTGCTAAGAAACGGCAATACTGAGATTTGCAGTCAAAGAACTGCCATCTCGAAGATCATGCATGAGATTCAAGCAAGAATAAGTGTGTGTTAAGCAATCTCAGAAACTTATTTGAAAAAGCCCTACAAAACCTCTAATTGCAAGGTTCCTAAAACATGCCGGAGCAGGTTCCTCAGATGATTCTATTCCCCCCCCCCCCTTTCTGGGAAGGGATAATAAATAAAAGGTGTTTGTTCAGCTATCCAAAAGTCAACAAGATTCCTTCCTGCATGACCTTGGACATTCCTCTGATAATATGCCTCTAAACTTTATCAAAGAAATATTATATAGAACACCTGAAATACACTATGTTAATTGCTAAATATTAACTACTGGGTGACAGATGTATTTCATTTTCACAAACAAACAAGGCCCTTAACTAAAGTCAGCTATACTTGTTAAGGAGATAATCATTTTAAGAGTACATGAGAAAATATGATTAATATTATGCATTATTTTTGGACACCCCCAAAAGTATTTATTTGAACAGATAACTAGCTATTAAAGTCAAAATTAATGGCAGCAATCACTAACATCAATAGCCTTACAGGAAAAAAAAAAGCAAATCTATTAATGAAGGTTATGCGATGAATTCACTGCAACTTAAACTTTAAATTAAACTACCAAATTATGTGCTGGAAGGAAATTATTAAAAACTGAACTATTTAAGGGGGCTTTTTATGTTTGAATGTGATTATCTAGTTACTGTGATTTGTTTTTGAGAACATACTTTATGTTATTTTGCGATTTTAACTTTTGATTGTACCATGGACATTTTATTGCAAATCATTGATTGTAACCTACTAGGATTCGATTAATTTGGCAGGCTAAAATCAAGTAAGCAATATGAAATGTAATCAGCATTTGGCTCCAACTTCAGAATTTTACTAAGAAATTCTAATGACTGTGTGCAAATGCAAACAAAAGATCACAAAAATGGAAAATAGAGCTGACCTGCAGCAAAGGACAGGCATTTACTATTAAATATTATGAAAAGTGCTCTGGGCTAAGAAATGGAAACCTAAAAAGATTCTTTTCTCAACATTATCATATACTGGCCAGGGATAAATCACAGAATATCAGTCAAGGCTCCAGTTCAACAATAAGCTTAGTTCTAGAACAGAATAAGCAACCTGTGGCCCTAAATCCCCCTTTTTGACCCTTGCAATTGCAGTCATTAGTACATTATTTTGAAATGGAAAACACACTATAAGCCTTAAATAGACTGAACTCATTTTAACAGTGTGAAGACCCCTTCCCCCAGAAGAAAAATAAAAAATCCCAGCTCTGCTGATTTTGCATCATTGCCTCCACCAAAAACATTGTGCCCTAGCTACCAAAAGGTTACCCTTTCCATAAAAACTCTTAAGAGAAATGTTATCTTCTAAGAAAGTTAGGATCTTGGAGCCTAGTCCAATGTATTAACCATTTAAGTCTTGACTTCTCAACCCTCCCCCACCTTGTGAAAAGCAGCAAGCAAATAGGACAAAACTGTGCCATGGAGATACCCCAACCTCCATGTTCATCACACTTGACCCTCATCTGTCCTTTCCCATTCCCTACTCCTCCTGTGGATCCAGTAGCAAGCCTAGTGCCAAAGTACCAAGGAAGAAATAGGGCTTTGGCAAGAGCAATACTTTCTCTTCCTTTCTACAGCCCAGACAGCAACCTGAGTTTAGAAGGACAGATGTTTACACACGCACAGACACAGGTCACAGATCCAAGCAAAACTATACATTTATTCCAGAATAGCTAAGAATATTCCTATTATACAAATACAGTATAAATTCCAAAGTCACAAAATAAAAAAGTACAAACTCCATTTAATAAATATATCTAACCATTTCAGTTCATTCAGAAATTGAAGAGGGTGGTTTCTACGTTGAATGTTTGACCCAGCAAACCATACAAACTTAGTATAAATACATTTGTACATAATACCAACATAAGCCAATCAGAAAACAAAAGAATGTGATAAATTGCTGATGGACTATCAAGGGGCAGGCAGGAGGTATGTATACTCCTAAAAAGAATAAGACTACTTTTAAAGAACCATTGTATGTGTCTTCAATCTTTTAAAACCACATGTGTAATTAAAAAAGAAAAAAAGACCAATCAGACAATAAAATGAAAAGCCAGCTTACTCCAGCTAACTGAACACAGAAGAGACCCAATCGCGCTCAACCATTGTTGAAAAAGCCACATTCCAATTATCTCAAGAAATCCTGCTCTGCAGTGGTTAGTTCTTCTAAAAGTTGCTAAGTAAAAATTAATTTCGTACTAAAATTAAATTTTTAAAAGGGTAACTAAAATCAATTTTCATCTAATGAGAAAGGACAACAAAAATTGTGGGCTACAGTACAATGTTTCATTGAAAGAATGATATTGTGCACATTTCAGATATTAACATAAAATAATTGTTAGGCTATCAGCCGTATAGGAAAAAAAATCTACAGGCAAACAAACAATAAAATTAAATTTTATTTTGGCGGTGAAGAAAGGTTAAAAAAGGAAGTGCAAAAAGAAAAAAAGAAAATCCCCTCTTAAGGAACAGAGTGCATGGAAATAGAAGAAGCATTATATATACAAAAGAAAAGACAGGAAAATAACCAGTATCTGATACTGTACATACAAGCATTCATTACAAATCTCACTCTCCATTCCTTCCCCTCAAGTTCTTGCTCCATGTAAGAATTACAACTGTTGGAGGAAGAAATGGAGAACAATTAAGGCACCAGAACAGCAGGCAAGGGATGCAATGCCTATCTCAGGAACAGGCATTCTGCTCAATGTACATCTTGGACAATGACACTGCCATGGATTTGGCCAGCTCCTCGTCCCTCCTGCGCTGCACCTGAGTCTGCCTGCACCACTCCTCATATTCCGGATTGGGGCACTGACGATCTAGCACGGCATCATAGTGCCCATTGCTAAGCCAGCTCAGCCAAATGCTGCGTCGGCTCGGGTCCTCGGGGCCCAGGTAGTGGGTCATGGTGGAGACAGTGGGGCTCTCGGGCCTGCCCCCGGTGGTGAGGTGGATGTTGACGTTCAGCATTTGTCCCATGGCCAGAAGCTCGGGGTAGCCGGCCCAGGCACCGTCCTGGGCTGCGTTGATGAGGAACTCTCCCACGTCGCCCTCGATGATGGGGCTGAAATGGTCCAGGTGGTCGGCGATGTAGTGCACCGTCTGTTCCCGGAGGTCCCCATGCAGCCGCTGGTCCCCGTTGACGGCCTTACAGACGGCGCGGTACAAGCAGTTGCCGTCGGGAATGATGTGGAAGCGGAAGCGGCCTTTGTGCCGCAGGTACTTGTCCTGTTTCTCCACCTCGGCCAGGTACAGCGCCAGCTTCTCGCTCCGCTCCGTCGGACGTACCTGGCAGGGGCTCTCCTCCTCGGCAACCTCCAACGCGCTGCTGGGCTGAGGCTCTACGGTGAGCCCTGAATAGGAGCCGGCTGCGGCCGCCGCTTGCAGGGCCTGGCAATGCTCGCTGAAGCGGAGGCCGCGGTTGCTGGGCTCCGGCGGCAAGGCGGGCTGGGCGGCGGCCACGACCTCGCCCCCGCCGCTCTCCAACAGCAGCCATGGGTGGGCGTTCGGCGCCGACGGCGGGCCCAGCTCTCCCACCGCCCCGACGGGCTCCGGGCGCGGCAGCAGCCGGATGGGCACGACCCTCTCCAGCGGCCGGCGGCGGATCATCTGCCCCCCGGGGCAAAAGACCTGCGGCGGCTGGTGCTGCTGCGGCGGCTTCCTCTGGACGGGCCCCGCCGGGGGCAGCAGCTCCAGGCAAGAAAAGGCGGGCATGGCGGTGGCTGCTCCCGCTGCGACGGCGCTTGCGGTCCCTCCTCCGCCGCCTCCTGCGTCGCTCTCGACTCCCACCGGGCTTTGTCCCGCGGGCTCCGGCGAAGGAGAGACTTTGAAAACGACTCCCGGCCCGCTGGCTGCGCCGCTCCCCGCCGCCGCTGCTGCCGCCGCCGCCGCTGCCGGATAATGAGTGACGATAGTGCTGTAGAGCTGCATCCTCGGCCCTTTATAGGCTGCTGCGGTGGCGGCGCTCACAGCCGCCCGGCAAGGCCGCAGGGGCCGGGCTAGGGAGCGACCACTGCGACCGCTGCCTTGCCGCCGCCCCTCCGCGCAGGTAGCCAGAAAGGATGAGGTGACCGAGTAAAAATAACCCGGGGCATCACCCTCCCGGCGCCGCCGTCCTGCGACCGCTTCCGCCCCCTCCTCAGCTCCTTACGCGGGTCGGGAGGCGGCCCCGCAGGAACAGCGCCCCCTGCGCCCTCCCGCTTCCCTCCGGCCGCGCCGGAGCGGGAATTCCTGCTGCGCCACAGCTCTGGGCGGCTCCCTCCTCCCTCTCGCAGGCCCAGGCGCTCCTGGAAGGTACTGGAGGCCCGGCGGAGGGGGAGCGACAGAGGAAGGCCGGGCCTTGTTTACTTCCCGCCCTTCAGCACGTTGCGAGACACACGTCGCCAAGGCGGGGAGGGGCGTGCGCGGGGCCGGCGGCCGCTCCCCAGCCACGTCCCGCGCTGGGGCGTCTGACAAGGCTTCCGGCGCAGGTGGGCCGAGTTCGCCCTCTGCCACAGCCGGTTGGTCAAGGACGTTGCCAACAAAAAACAACAATCTTCCCCCCCCCCCCCACACACACACACGGTGTCGCCTCAGGAAGGGGGGAAATAGGAATGACTCGTTCTGGAGCCTCAGGAATTCGCTTTTGATGAAGAGCCTCTGAGCTACGAGGAAGTACAGTAGGGAACAAGCCTCCCGCGCGCTCGGATTCCTCTTCCAAGGCCTTACGGGGCACGACAAGGTAGAAGGAGCGGAGGAAAGGGGAGAGCCCGCTGGTGAAAGGTAGTCAGGCACAAAGAGTCAGGTGGGGACGGCAACAGAGCTAGGAATCCGGCTCCTGTTAAATATGTGGTGAGAAAACGCCTCTGAGCATACGCCGTTGGAATGCAGAAAGAAGCTCAACTTCCCTCCCGCCACGTCTTAATTGTGTTACCTTATTTTTTTTTAAGCAGCTGCTACTTAAAAGAAGGAGGTGTGTGTGTGAGAGAGAGAGAGATCCATCAGAAAAGCCAATAATACCGGGTATGCATTTGAGTGAGCATGAAATTGAGCAAACTCAGGGAGGCAGTGAAAGATAGGAAGGCCTGGCACAATATGGTTCATGGGGTCACGAAGAGTCGGACACGACTTAACGACTCAACAACAAAAGAACAACAACATGCATTTGAGAGAGTTGCAGAATACTGTACCAAATTCATTTTCTCCCCAGTTGCTGAGATGTGAAGCTTCCCCTAGTGTATACAAGCATGTGTCTGTTTTCATCTTTGTGTACTGTTTGTGCTTTCGCATTGCTGTTTGGCTGCAACTTTGCAGTATCTATTTGGATGCAGTAAGATGTATACCCACCCAGTCTTTCACAGCATGGAGAAAAAATACAAGTGTTGCTTTATAGATTAATGTCCTTGAGCTGTTTAGCAAATTCAAATAGGTGATATGGAAATTTAACAGATGAAAACTAGGGACAGGCTAGTGTTGAATTACAATTAAAGTTGCTTTCCCTTGAATTTGTCATCTTGTTTTTAGGCTCTTGGTTGAGCAGAAAAAGTAGGGGAGTAGTTTACATTTTCCCCTTGTCAATATAATCCACACTTTCCCAATAGTATTAATCAAGAGACATTTCTATCTCCCACACAAAAATATGTAGGAAATATTGGTGTGTTTTACCCCTATTTTAGGTCTATAATTGGCTGGAAGCTGAGAGTTTCAGTCCCAGTATATCTGCTTACTATATCTATGGTGCCCTGCTTGATCGGATGGAATTACACTGTATTTGGTTGGTCTTGTCAGGGCTTGGAAGCTCAGATATGATAAATACTTTGATGGGAGACTATAGAAAATATCAGGGCTGTAGCTAAGAAGTTGAAAAACAACTCGGAATAAACCACAGTTGCATAGCCAAACCATTTTGATATTTTTGGCCATGAAGTCACCAGTAGTTCAATTCCACTTGAAGGACACCTTTTATCTTCCTTTTTTTAAAAAGAAAACATTTGGGGAAAGCTAGAATAAAACTATGAACAAGCAGCTTGATTCCTTGACAAATTGACTACAAAGTATTATCTGCTTTCTTTTCTATATACTGCTATATACTCTCATTGTGTTTATCTGTTTGTTGTACCCTCACCACAACAATTTTTGAATCAAGGTATCTAAAATCCACTAACTTAAAGAATGCGTAAAAATCTGGGACCCATTACTCCTGCGGAATTGAAATTTCCACGATGTTCACACCAGTTTTATTCACAAAGTTGTGGCCGTTGCAGCATCCCCGCAGTCACATGATTGTGATTTTCAACTGCTCTCTGCCAGCTTCCCACAAGCAAAGTCAATGGGGAAGCCAGCAGGAAGTCGCTCCTGCTCCACTGCTTTTTTGTCTGCCCATGGTCATCCTGTTTATCTGTTTAGGAAGTAAATATTGACTTATTATAGAAGTTTGTTTGCCACTACAATTATTTTTCTATTTATGATGTATACTCTTCTTAGATGATTACAGGACCATCTAGCATTGGGGTAAAAAAATATGGTTAGCCTAAAATTTAATGTTCATTCTGGTCACATCAGACTGTACTGCCTTTCTCTCAAAGGATGACCCAACGGGTCACAGGGTTGTCTAATCCTTAATAAAGAACCACTGCTCCAGTGATTATATGGGAGTGAAAGTAAAAAGTTAGGTTTCCATTATTAATGATTCATGGCAGGATTAACTGTTTCTTTGTTGTTCGTGAATCAAGTTACAGCCTTTAACACAGTGATATATTAATAGATATTTATCTAATCACATTCAGAACTACTGCCATATACTCTGATTCTGCTGCAACATAAATCAAAAGACCAATTATTTTCTTTGCAGAAAGAAAACTTCTTGGGTTATTTAATCTGTCCAGTTGTCAAATTAGAACTAGATACCTGTATAAGCACATTGTCCGTTAAAAAAAATTGTAAACTCTTAGCTGAGAAAGTAAACTTTTTAAAATACACTTTTTGGATAGTCTGAAATCCACCATTATCTTATAGTGCTTAGCATAGAATCCTAGGATTGGAAAGGATTTGGAAGTCTTCTAGTCCAACCACTTGCCCAGGTAGGAATCCTCATACCATTCCAGACAAATGGATGTCCAACCCTTGCTACAAAACCTCCAGTGATGGAACACTCCAGAAGGCTGTTCAGATTGATCAGATCTCTGAAAACATCTTCTCAACTTTATTTCTTTTAAAATAACACTATGCATTATGTTTTTGAAAAATCCCAGAGTCCAATGGAATTCCCCAATAAGAATTTATCAGATTTTAACCTAAGACATTAAAATATGTGACAAGCCAGCTCCTTCTCAGCCACTATGGCAAAAAGGCACAACTAGTGGCTCTTTGATTTACTGAATATGACCCTAAACTGCGGCTAAATTCCATTTAATAATATTCCTAATTTTAAAATTACATGAAAGGCATTTTAATTTTAAATTAGAGCAAATTCCATTTTTGTTCTGGCCCCACCCATTTTCTGGAATGTGCATATCTGGCATCTCATTCAAAGACCAAGTATGGTCCTCGGATACTAATGAGTTGCATAATTTGATACCTGAAGCTATCTGATGTGTTAGGACTGAAACTCCAAGAATTCTCAGTCCATGTGGCCATAGGAATTCTGGGAACTGCATTCTCAAGTTATGGAAGTCATGAGAAGACATGTAATAAAGGTTGGTTTGAAATTACAGGGATAAATAATAGCCATATAATCAGTTTCAACCCTACCTTGACTTTTAATTCAGTCTGCTATCATGACATAACATTCAAGAGGTTAGTAATCTGGAACAATCAAGAGCATTGGGATTTTCTGGTGATTTTCCATTGAAATACGAACTAGGTGACCCTGCTTGATTTTGGGGCATCAGGTAAGTTCAGCTAGATGCTGCCACCTAACTGGGTGGGGAGGAACCAACACTGCAAAGAGATATCAAGATAGGATGCTCAGCACAACTCCAAACTGACACCATCACTCAAAAATCTTGTTCTTTGCTTAACTAATCTAAATGTTGAGAAACAAACATATAAGAACAATCCTTTTTTTAAGTGAAGATTTTTTTCCCTGTGTTGTAGAATAATTATTTTAACTAACTCTCATCCCCAAGAAGTCTACAGGTATTAATGTCCTGAAATTTTAAATACTAGGAACATATCCAAGAAGAACAAATGCATCTTTACGGCAGTCAATCCATATGAACAATCCTGTTGATTTCAGTCCAAAATCTCTCAATAATAAGACACATCCAGATCATATAAATTAATGTTCCAACTCCTGAACCGCATCTCCAGCAGTAAGGCAGGTATAGCCAACTCTTACTGAACATTCACTAAAGTGTCTAATATACACAAAGTAAAATGTATAATTTTCCAGGCTTTTCTTCCTTTATATTTATCATGATTATTAATTTTAATAGTAATATCAATTATTTTATTATTGTTTAAACAATTGCATGTGTATATATACTTTTTTCCTATCAATTTGATGTAATAAACTGTCTGGGGCCTTTTTCTACTAGTGAGTTACAGTGTTCTCCACCCATTCTCAGGTTGGCACAAAACAATATAGTGGTACCTCGGTTCACGAACGCATCTGTTCACGAACAATTCGGTTCATGAACAGCTCCAGCCGCAAAAATTTGCCTCCGTTCACAAACGCCGGATCGGGTGGCGAACAGGATCCGCAGCCATTTTCCCTCCCGTGACACGTGGTCGTGGCTTCCTGTAGGGAGGGGGACTCTCCCTCCAAGCAGTAACCGCGACCATTTTCCCTCCCGTGACACGTGGTCGCAGCTTCCTGTAGGGAGGGGGACTCTCCCTCCAAGCAGTAACCGCGACCATTTTCCCTCCCGTGACACGTGGTCGCGGCTTCCTGTAGGGAGGGGGACTCTCCCTCCAAGCAGTAACCGCCTCCCCACCCGCCTTCTTGTCCTCCACGCTGGGAGTCGCGTCGAGCAAGGTTAGCTTTCTCTCTCTTCGTACTGTACTTTGTGTCATATTTTTGCGGTTTTTAAAAAAAAAACATATGGTTCAGAACGGATTAACCGTATTTACATTGAACCTTATGGGGAAATTTGACTCGGGTCGTGACCAGAAATCGGTTGGCGACCAAATTTGGGGTCAGAACGGATTAACCGTATTTATATTGAACCTTATGGGAAAATTTGATTTGGTTCACGACCATTTCGGGTCGCGACCAGAGTCGCGGAACGAATTAAGTTCATGAACCGAGGTACCACTGTATCTGCATGAAGTTTCATGTCCCCATTGCAGATCCCTATTTTGCCTCCACTGCCTCTGTTCCCAGTTGCTGCCAGTTCTCAGAGTTACTTCCAAGGTGATAAAGCCTAATGGATTTTATAGACTTTGAGGCTGCCCTTAGATCAATGATGGCGAACCTGTGACACACATGTCAAAGGTGACATGCCATGACATCAGCATTCACCAACACCCAACAACTATTCTACCTGTTTGAGTTATACCAAAGAAACTGAATTTGTTTTACTCCTATTTCATTTTTGTAATTATTTGACATTTCTTTATATAATACATAGCACCACACATAATTGGGCTGTATTTTTAAAAAATAAATGAATATGTAAAGAATTGTTTCTCTTTTGTTTGCCAGGGGTGGGGTGACACGCCAGCAGAGTCAAATTAGGCATTTTCCGAATTGTTGACACGCTGAGCCCAAAAGGTTCGCCATCATTGCCTTAGATAGTGCCAGAATAGGGGAGAGATACTACTTTAATAACAGTAGAGCTTAGAACAATTGCAAGGGGTGGGGGAGGGGGAAGGCTGCTCAAGGAACTGTTGTGCCATAGTTAAGTGCAAGTGGGGGCATGGCAGGCGATAACTGCCTTCTCAGGCAGTCTGGCCTTGTAACACTGTAAGACAAGTGGCAAGAGGAGAGGAGAAGGCGGCAGGAAGCATACAATTCAAGGAATGTTGAGGGGCATCAGCCACAGCGTAGCCGCATTCTTTGCCACCACATGGTACTTGCCCTTCATTCCTAGTACAAGCCAGCTGTAGCAAAATGAAACTGAAATGCTGGAGCCTACAGAAATGAAGAGCTGGCCCTGCCATTTCACTTCCCCTTCATTCTCCTACCTTGCAGAGCAGTTGTGGGACTGAATCATGTGACTGTTATCCATTCCATTAAGACGTCATGTCACGGGTTAAGAGCAAATACTTTGTTCCTTGTTATTTAAATGTTAGTTGATTTAAGTGTGGAAGTGTAACAATTCCAGTTACCCTCACATAGACATAAATACCGCATAAATATGTAATCAGTTTTTCAAGTGACTAGCTGATGGCTTTGAAACCTGCGCTTTGGAATGCTAACAATTAGTATACCTCAGTTCTCTGTAATACTTACTCACTTATAGTGTGCCTTCTCCCCAATTTTTGGTACCAGTTCAAAGTGCCTAACATCCTTTAAAATTGTTAGTATTTGTAGCATGAAAGAAAAGGCTGCTTAGCTTTTCTATAAAGTTTTCACAATCAGAAAACATCACATTTAAGGAATGTAAAGTAGTTCTTGATATGACTTCACTGACAATGTGCTATGACATTATGTTCTCTCCCGAGTAATCTGTTTGAATGATTCAGAGTAAAAGTAATCCTCAACATTCCCTTGTTTCCTAGCAACTGCCCTGGCAGGCTTGGCATCTCTAGGAAAGCAATACTTTCAGAATGAGTGACAATGACATCACAACACATCAGGCAAGTAGAAGCGAACTTGCTGTTTAAAGAAACAGGCTTCCAATTTTTCACTATGCTCTCCAAGTAGCACTGAAAATTATCAAAATTCTTTTGCATTTTGCACACTGCTGAGTGGATTGCAGAGTCTCTGTAGCACCTCTATTTGTTGCAAACTAGTGCAACTGAAAAATAGAAAGTGAAGGAATGTATCCAATTGATATATGCTAACAGAAAAGTATACTGTACAAAAGTTGCCTCTTACATAAAGCAACCAGGGCATGTTAGGAAAAAAAGATAGGAGAACATTAAACTGATTACAAGAATGTGAAAGAGTGTATTTTACATTATATATTGGACTCGCATTTACTGAACTCTACATTAATTTCATTTTTACGGTTTTAGAGTTCTGATAAGGAGTGGTCTTGAGAGTTAAATTACTGAATAGAAGGGGGTCTCATTGCAAAGCAGCAGTCAAGAAGGAATGCAATGACTGCCATGCCAGTAAAATGTCATACTATAGGTTGGTTAGTCATTACATTTAGCAGAGCAGAGCAAAGCTAAGATATTTGTATGAAAACTGCTGCCCTTGTGCATGTCAGCTTTCCCCTCCTGCTCTGCAATTTATGCAAAAAAAAATTACTCCTCTGTTGGAATTACAGAAAGAAAGCATTATTACACACTTAAGCACAGTCTAGTCTTGCTAATCAAGAAAACTGTATCCTACAATTATGTTTCCACTACTGGCAGAGTAAGAACTGATTCATGGGTAGAATTTAGGGAGCTACATATGGGAATTAAACCAGTACTGTGTACAAATGCCACCGGCAAAACATTCATATCCAGTGATGTCAGCCTGCATTAAGAACTGCTTTTTTGTGACTAACAAATGCTACAAGTGGAACTATCTGCAATTAGAGAAGAAGACGTATTATGTTTTATTTGCTCCCCTGTTAAAAAAAAAAACTGATTTTTTTTCCCCGCTCTCACTATTCCCATCTCAGTTTTTCCATCTATTATCTATTAACAAATCTTGTCAGTAGAGATGTCACTGCATTCTGTAAATATCTTGTACCCATCAGCACTATAATAAGCAGTAGTCACGGTAGTAAACACAACAGTAACTCATATTACATACTAATGGCTCAGTTCATTCATTGTGGTAAGTCAATGTTTGCATTAACTATGATTTGAAGACATAATATACTACTATCTGAGGTTTTCAGTGTAGTACCCTTGGCTACTAATGTCCTGCACAGTCCTCGCCTGGTGGTCTTGGGTTCCCCGTCCCTTTGACTTGCTCATTTCTACTAGCACACCATAACGCCAGCCATTCTGTGAATAGGCAAGCCATAAACAGCCATGGGAGCCATAGTGCCTACAATATACCATCAAAATTACAAATCAAAAAAGATAAAATCTATGCAAACCACAGTGACTAAGTTCGCAAACATACTAAGCCAAAACCAAACCAACCACTTTATGGTTTAGTAAGATACAACCTTGATTTTACAATCTCCTCCAAGTAGTAGCAAATTATAGGGGTAGCTTTTTTTTTTGGCAAGAGCTCTCTTATAAGAAGTGTGGTTAAAATGTATGGGTGTTTTGCAATATTACAGTCTTTCATTTATTAGGAAGTAGAAGAGAGAAAGCATCCAAGCATACTGGTGGTCTTTAAAATGACCAGCGTAATCATATTTCCCCCATCTACAAAAGAGGGTCAGACATCAGTCACTTTTGTCAAGCTTTTTCTCTTTACCCTCATTTTAGCTAGTTGGACATGTCTAACATTCTAGTAGCCACCAAGGTCAGTGCCTACATAAGCATATTCTCAGATTAGAAAAGGGTGATATTAAAGGAGTAGATGGATTATGAGACAAACACTGTTGCAACAAAATGACATAGAGTGAAGTACCCCAGTCTAAAGAGCAACACTTTTTTTTAGGCCAACCAGGTATTCTTCATCTTCCATGTTTTTCCTTCTGGCTGGGGAATTCTGGGAGTTGAAGTCCACACTTGCTATGGTTGAAAAACACTGGTTCTATGTCATGATGGATATTTAAGTAGCAGTTTAAGGATACTTGCTGTTTCTAAGTAACAAGAACAACAACAGTCAAACATGTAATTAAACCTAAGTAAATTATTACTTCATTAATGGTAAACAAATCTAAGCTATCATTAATCACAGAGCTTACAAATACTATCACATTCTTTTTGTCTACTATTTTCTGCACTTTATTGCTTGCTGAAATTTAATTTTAAAATAACACATTGTTCACTGCCTTAGTCAAGTCCTGAATTTATAACACTTCAGTCTTATTAATTTCAACAACAGCAAAAGATTGCTTCATTCAGATCCATGGAACTTGGACTTTAACTAGGGTTATTAGTTCTGACCTGCGAAAAATCCAGACCAGCGATGAGAAACAGAACTCTAAATCTGCTGCAGTCTAGTGGTCATTTGAATGTTTTCAGGCATGGTATCCCTAACCTTAGTAACATTGGTTACTTGTGCCTGTATTTTTAAAAAATTCCACAGGGGAAGTCTCTACATTCCTACTCAAGGAGAAGTGAGCCTCCACTGAGTTCAGTGAGAATGACTTGGAAGAATGTATTTTATTTATTTAACCAGTGCAACTTGCGAAATAGAGGTGTTACATGTGCATATTGAGATATGCTCCAAATTACCTGTGCTGTTGCATTCTGGACCAGCTGAAGCCTCTAAGT
Organism: Liasis olivaceus; assembly: GCA_030867105.1. NCBI lineage: Eukaryota > Metazoa > Chordata > Lepidosauria > Squamata > Pythonidae > Liasis > Liasis olivaceus. Next base: position 18,487,929 of record CM061351.1, read on the forward strand.
GGTCACCATGGATAGCCCCATGTAGGGCAGTAATCCAAATGTGAGGTGTGTAAGCTGTGAGTGACTGTGAGCAAGGTCTCCCGATCCAGGAGCAGGCAAAACTGATCACAAGATGGATCTGTGGAAAGACTCTCTGAGCCACAGCTGCTACTTGCTCTTCAAGCAGAAGCTGTGAGTCTAGGAAAACCTTTAAATTGTACACCAGGTCTCTTTGGGGCAGTACAACCCCATCAAGAACCAAAGTTGTAAAGTCCCCATACCCAGGGAGTACCACAATCCCAGCCACTTGGTCTTACGAGGGCTGAATCTGAACCTGTTCTCCCCATCCAGATCTCTACAGCATCCAGAAACCAAGGCAGAACTTCAGCAGCATCACTTGGAGGACTCAGGGTTGAGATGTACAATTCAGTATCATCAACATACTGATATCTAACCCCATGCTGATAAAATACCTCACCCAGCTGTCTTGTGTAGATGTTAAATAGGAGCAGGGAGAGAAACGCACCCTGCAGCACCCTGTAAAGCAAGGACCTTAGCCTAGATCTCTCCCTATCATCAACTCCAACTGAAGCTAGCTGTAGACGAAGGAGAATAACCATTGCAACACCAAGTTCCCACTCCCAACCTCCTAGGTCGGTCCAGAAGGATACCATGATTGATGGTACCAAAGCTGCATTGCAGTTGGCAGCTGTTTCTTCAGAGTAGGAGCCAGAAAGTGAATCTATACATCAGGCATGGAATTATGGATTTTTACTGAAGCCAGCTATCAGTGGTGGCCACCATCACCGGGTTAGATAGATGAAACAGAATATTTGTATATAAGTAGTCCTTGGGTTACAATGGCAATTGGGACCAGAATTTCTGTTGCTAAGCGATACAGTCGTAAAGCATCACATGAATGTACTGCTTAGTGATGGCAATCCCGTTAGTCCTGGTTGCTGTCGTAACCCCAGGACTGCACAGGTTGTTAAGCGGGAAGAGTCGGGAGTCCAAGGCAAGGAACGTGTGAGGGTGCATGAGTCTCTCAGGGGGTGGGAGGTGCTGGGGGCAGGTGCTATGGGGTGTGGGTGGGTGTGTGGGGGCCACAGGCGGGTTGGCGAGGACCACAGAGGAGCCGCTGTGGGTGGGCACATGCTATGGGGTATGAGATCTGTGGGATCTTGCACTCTGTAATGGGGCTCCTTGGGAGAAAAAGTGGAAGGAGCAACTTACGGGAGCGACTTGCAACCTTCCCTGCCAGCTTCCCCATTAACTTTGCTTGTGGGAAGCCAGCAGGGAATGTTGCAAATGGCAATCGTGATTGTGGGACACTGCAACCACGTAAGTGCCTTAGAATGAAATCCTACATGAGGTGCAAATTTGAGATTGTTTGCCAAGTTCCAAGTGCCCAAATCGCAATCACATGACTGTGGGGGTGCTGCGATGACTGGAACTTCAAGGACCGGTCATAAGTACCACTCATTCAGACCCATTGTGACTTTGAATGGTCGCTAAATGAATGGTTGTAATCTGAGTACTACCTGTACAAATTTCCCTTTTCTGTAAAGATTTCTTCTGCAGTGCAGTAACAGCTGTATCCTCTTTTTCTTCTGGCTAACTGTTGTGGAGCTGGCAGAGAATTTATTAACCATTAGAACTAAACACAGGGTGCTGGGTTACAATAGAAGAAGAAATGCTTTAATAATTGGGAAGAAGCCATTTTAGCTAGTGCAGTCAGCTTATCTTTCCATAATGTGCGAGCAGGAGAAATTGAACTGAAATAAATTTTCTCTTCTAGACAATTTAAATTAAAAGTACACCAATTCCAATTGTCAACCATCTAGTTAATCAGACACTTATTTTTATTAGAAGAGATTAAGGGCCAAACCACATGAGGTGCAAATTTGAGATTGGATCACCTAATTTTTTTTTTTTAAACACTTGGTGGTAAGGGACATATTAAGTCCTTCCTTTTCAAGTCATTTCTCCCCTCCAAAAATATTACCAGTTGAGCTGGGAAGAAAAGATAGGTATTTTGTGAGCTTGTAAATTTTTCCCAATGGCACATATAGTAACTTCAGGGAGAGGGTGTTATACCAGGGGTTTGTCTCAGAGAGAAGGAGTAAACTCCTTTTCCCATGATGCTGCTGGCATAATGTTGAAGCTACCCATACTTCATTTTAAAGCATTCAAGTGGAGATCTGATAACAGATCTTTTGCATCACTGCCTATTTTAGCTCTTAGTTAACCTTTTGGAATTCACTGGAACTCTGCTGCCGTCACTACTCTGCCCACTACAAATAATTGCTTTTAGCTCCATGCCGTCATTTCACACCTGCTAGATAACATATTCAAGGAGCTGTGCTGACAGTGTACTCATTAATCACCACAAAGGAAGCCCACACCGTGATAGAATCTAGTGGCCCATGTGAAAGGCTGGCGGATGGTGGCAAGTAGAAGTATGATCATCAAGTAGATCATTCTATAAATGTGAATTTAAATAAAAGATATGGCTTCTAAATATTAAGCAATTCAGAGGCAGATCTGTTTTTTATCTCTTTCAAGTTCCAGATAGATATATCGAAAGATAGAATAGCATGTTTTAATTTATTTCTTCATATTATTTCTAGTACATACTTTCTTTTAGAAAGCCTTAGAATGAAATCCTACAGATTTACTGAGATGAAAAGCTCACTTGTATTCAGGACAACTTACTTCTAATATGTGTTTAAGACTGTAGGCATAGATTACAATCGTAAACCAAATTGCTTAGGAGAAAACATACATATAATTTAATAAGCTGCAAGCCTAACAATTCTAAGACACTCACTTGGGCATAAACTGTACTGAACATAGTTAAAGTTCCTTCTGAATAAACGAGGTTCTGTGAAATTGTCTTCCTTGTGATACAGTTCCTCAGTTGCCTAGTCAAATGAGTGTGCATGTTGGAACAGTACAATAAGGCCTCTAGCAAAAATGTGCCCAATTACATACTAGAAAAATATCCCTATAATAAATACTTTGAGTGTGCTTCACTAAGGACTTTGTATACCTTCAGTTCTCCAAGTCAGCAAACACAGCTTTTAATGATGAAGTGATATATTTCCAAACAAGACAAGCATATTTACGTTCATAAATAGCAATTTAATATAGTTTTATGTCATACTTTTTTTAAAACCGTGTTGTCCATCATGAACAATAGACTTGACTGTAGAGGAAAATGGTTAATTTCAGATTAATACTTCTAAAATTTCATTTCAATCATTAATATTAATCAGTAGCATATTATTTTATCATAACTTGGTCAATACAATCAAGAATTAAGATTAGCTATTTTCACTCAAGAATCACTTTCCAGATTGCTCTATTCATAAATAATTATGAAAATAGAATGAGACCAGCTGATTCTGTTACTGGGGGCAAACAATTTCACCAGAACTCCTTGTGTTATAGGAAGTTCCAGTGGTACAAAATACGGGGTGGAATCAAGAGGGATTTCATTTAGTGCACAGTGTAATAATCCCCTCCTTCCTGTCAGCCCTTCAGGGGTTCAGAAAACAGACTCCTTAAGGACTGTTAGAACTCTAATGTTGTAGGATATAATAAGAGAATTTTCAAAGCTTGCCGGAGTTTCCCTCTGTCCTCTGTTATATTGTGCATAATCAAGGTCAGGTTATTTTAAATCTTTCTTATGCTTACTGTTTCAGAGCTGAGATTTCATTTGCAGTCTCTTTCCCTAGTTAATGGCTCTTGCATTCCTTCATCAGCGTTCTCCTGGCCTCCCTCCAATATTTTCCTTTGGGCCAGACTTTTCTATCCTGGTGGCACACATAGGGGACCTTGGCTGATGTGGAAGAAGTAAGCAGGGCCAAACCAGGTTGGATAGAAGACCATCAAAGAGTTCAAAGGGAGGAGGCTAAACTGAGAAGGTGAAAAAAAAAAATCCCAGAAGAAGTCAGTGGGAACCCACTTTGATATTATTGCCAGGAAAACTATATGATCATGCTTACAAAGTCTATGAAGTCACTAGCTCAACCTGAAGGAAGCTTTACCATTGCCTCCATCCTAGTGTCCTTTGGGTGTGTTGGACAACAAATGGGTAATGTTTACAGAAAGCATAAGAATGAATACTTAGCTGCAGTATGCAAATTCATCTCCTGCAGGGGTGGGCACTCTGTTGATGACCAAGGTTACACTTTATATTGAAGGAGGGGGCAAAGACTGGAGTGGCCTGGTGATGGGGCACGTAGGCAGGACATAATTATGCACCTGGGTATAGCAGGATTTTTCCCTTTTTCTTATTTTGTTGACAGTGGAGTACTTTTGCATTAAGAAACTATTAAGCCTATTTTAAGGTTTTATACTGGGGACATGTCATAGAGCGAAATAGTAAATTACAGTTTTCATGCATGTCCCACCTCAGAATAACAGGAAATCACATTGCTGACTTGGAGCAATTATGCCTTTTTCAGCAGCATGGTCAGAGGGGATGCAGGAAGCCACAAAAAAGGTGCTTTGGGTTCTGCAGTTTGCCTACCTTTGACCCATGAGGTTTGGATGCCTGTGTGATACCTAGTATTTCACAATATATCAAATTGCAGCCTCGGGTTCCAATTCTTGATCAATCCTCTTTGATCGCCTACATTAAGTTCCTTTAGAGAGCCCAATTCTCAATGCTGTATTTTCATAGTGCTTGCTCAGCCAATGGGAAAACCTAAGTTAGAGCCCTCTTCTCTTGGGATGCTGGGGATCTGATGGAAGTTGAAGAGGATCTTCAGTAGCCAAGCCAGCTGGGAATTCTGGCAGCTGAAATTGACACATCTGAGTATCCAAGTTGGAAAGAATAAATCTGATATTGGGTGTTGATGGTAGGTCAATAAAATAGCTTGCACTCCTTTTCAACTTCCAGCCTAATTGATCTCTGTGCACTTTATTGGTCAGAGAAAGTTGATTCTTCTCAGAGGAAGAAGGGTAGCTAGATAGTTTTTAGTACGCTCCATTTAGTTTTCTGCTGTCTTTACCCAATCAAATGAATAATGAAGTTGGATATATGCTTCAATCCTTGATGGAAAACTCTGCTGATCTGGAGGTGGAGGGCAGTCACAACTTCTCCTCAAAGTTGGTTGGAAACATTCACTCTAGTAGAGTCATCTCCAGCTAGAATTCCTTTTTTTGGTCAAGAATGAATAGAAACACAGTAGTAAATACAGAATTTCCACATTGCTGCCATGGTAACCCATGATTGGTTCCTTGCTAATGTTCTTTCCAAGACTTTAGAAGAAGAAGATGGCCAGAGCACACACACTTCGTGTCTCTGCCTACCACCCCAATGACCATGAAGATATGGATACCACTGAGCAGATTCATACCCTGCTCTCAACACGGAAGCTGACCCTCTCACCAAACATCCTAGAACTTTTAACTCTGCCTTGTTGCTTAGAGGAACTGGAAACTGATTACCGGTAAAATGCTGAACCAGCTGCAGGGAGCAGTTTGGGAGGACTCATAATAAAGTGTAAGAGCAGAAGGGAGGGAGAACATCCGGTAGAGGTATAAGGTATGGGGTAGACACCCAAGACTTCTTCAGGTGGGATGTATATAGACATGCCTCACTTCAAACTACTGTAGTTTATTTTTTCCTTTATTAAAATATTCTGCTACTCCTTCCTCCTGGTGTTGGCATATACACACAATGGCTTAAAACAATCATCATATACTGACAGTTTAAAAACCCAAATCAATAGAAGTTAAGACACTAAAACACCAAACCAGTAAAGCAGTAATGACAGAAGAAACAGCAAAACTAACACAGAAGAAAGGTTAAAAAGCCCAAGCCCACATTTGGTAAAAATCTTCATTAGGAGGAAATCAGCATGTTGAAACTGTGCTCTGAAATAATACAACTATAATGTATTCAAATTATCTGCACAACAACCTTATGAGGTAGCTTAGGCTATGTGATACTGACCAGTTCACTTAGAAATGCTCATCATGTGAACAGTACAATATCTAGAAATTACACGTGTGTGAAGGAGTCATCAGAACATGACCTCGTCCTTAACTTTCATACCATCCTCCTCTCAAAGGACAATGGTCACATATGAGCAGACCCAGTTCACATGGATTTGGTTATCATGGATAACCATATACGTACTATATATGCACAGACATTGGATACTTTAGTGAAAATATACAGTTGCTATGTGCTATTACATCATAGTTCCCATTAAAACAATTGTATACTTTGTATAGGTGGTCTCTGTGTAACAGCTTATGAAATAAAACAGATTTCTGCTATTAAATAATGGAGATGAACTTTACTGCTATGCAGCTAACTCAGAGGCAGATAGATTCTGGTTTAGAAAAGGCAGCCCAGTTACATTAGATTCCACAAGATAAATAAAATGAAGGTTTGGAAGTATGTGACATGTTGAGGGCAGTGTTCCAGAAATGAGTGGAGCCAGATCTAGAGGGGACAGGACCACTTTTACATCTGTATATATTGTTTAGTTTTAACTTTAAAATAGTTCACTTCCAAGGAAGGAAGGATTATTCTCTTAAAGATGACCAGGTGGGAAGGGTATCATTGCAGGCCACATCAGATACTGCCCTGGGATATGTGAGCATCCTGAATTGAACTTTTTGCATTTCTCAGTTAAAAGGTCAGTTAGCAAGGGATGGGATTCAGGGAAGGTCTTTCAGATTAAACAGAACAGGGTTAGTTGGAAGAATACTTTGACTTTGCTTGAAACAGCTTCGTATTTTCCTGTATACTTATTTTACATGCCCCTTGGAATTAAATTGGCCCCCTAATATATTGTTGGAAAACAAATTAAAAATGATTGGTCTGGAAATCATGCTCCCCAAACCAGAAAAAGAACAAAGACAAGTAAGGGTGGTGGACAATGCCCTATTCGGGGGGCGCTAGAGGAAGAGGCTGGTAATATTCTGTTAAAGAAGTGCTTTGGAATAGATTATGTCCCACATGGGCATTTTGTGAAGGAGCAAGACCCCTCCCCCATGCCCTATGCAAAAGCATTCACAAAAGATTGGGGGGTGATTTGTGGAATACACTATCACAGTGTCATGAACAATATGGATTATGTTAAAATAGGTTTAGATAAGATCCCTGCTAGTCCTGATGTCTGTACAGTACTCTTAAAATCAAAGGAAGCATGTCATTGACCATTCCCCCACCTAGTGATGTAGAGTACTTCTAAATCACTAGATGTCACTAAAACAATATAAATCCTGTTACTTCACTGCAGTGATGAATTAATGATGCTAGAAGATGCTACAAGTCATTGAGTATCAGTTGCTAGAAAGAAGGACGGAGTTGTTTTATTCATGCCTTGCTCTGGAACTTCCTGTAGGACTTTGCTGGATCCTGTGAGAACAGAATGCTGAACTACATTATCTGTATCCAGCAAGGCTGTTCTGGTACCAAAATGCTTCTGTGGGCGAGCAAACAAATTGTGGCACTGGACCAGTAGCTTTTCCCATTGATGCTGAACATGTAGATGGGAATATACTACAGTTAGTTTCTCCAGTTGTGTACTGTGCCCTGTTGAAGATGGTGCCAGCCTGCCTTCCTTGCAATCTATACTGGAAATAGTTCATTCAAAGAATGAGTATCTAAGAACTTTGTTTAATAGTAGTTATTTGAAAGAAGGTTATGGTTGCAACGTAAGAGTTGCAGTGAGTACTTTGCTTTCAGATGAGATTCTGTAGTGACATATATGCAATTTAGAGTGGCTAAACTCTTTTTTGCCTCTTCCTGCTTTTTTTTATGTAGAGTCTGGAAGCTTGCCTCTTCGATGAATGAGGGGCAGTCTGCATCTGTTCACTGTTTTAGTAGCTGTCATTCCCAGTAGTGTGAGAAATAACCCTCACAAAGGGCTGCTGGTTGGCTGATTGGCTGGCTGGCTGATTTATTTATTTATTGGCAGTACCAGTATTTATAGACCACCCCAGTCCATATGGACTCTTAAAACTGAGCTGCATCTCTGGCCACATTCAGAACCAGGAAAGGCCTCTTTTCTCCTTGCTATTACATATGAATGTTCTCATGTTCCCATTGAAAGAGTTTTAGACATGACACAAATTCACACACAGGGAATCACTTGTATAATGCAAACTAAGAGCAATTGTGGCTAGGAGCTGCTTAACACAGAAGATTATTTAAGAATGGCACTAGCATTTGTTTTTTCATAGTTCTGCATTAAGAGTTCCCCTTCTGAATGAGCTAAGTTTAGCTTGGGTGACGTACATGTTGACTCAGTCTCATTCCATTGCCAGAGGACTAAGCAGTCACTGTGTGCATCTGTTTCTCAAAGTTGGCAAAGGCAGTGAATCTTTGAATAGCTTCCACCTCCAGATATCTAGGCATTATGAGTTGTCCCCGCAAAGCCTTGTTAAGCAAAATAACAGGCTTTTCAAATAAATTGACAGTGGATATTACGAAAGGAAACAAAGCTTTCCCAAATACTTCTGAAGAATGTTTTATGTTGCTGCAGGTGGAAGATGTCAATACAAGCTGAACCATGCATATATGTACACAGCTTGTGATGCAGACTCCTTAGAGAATCACTTGAAGGCACAAGATAGTTAAATTATTTAATCCAGTGTCAGGCTACATGTGGGCCTCAAAGGTCTCCCTACAGTTGCTATCAACTTGAAATGACCAATATAACCGAAGAGAAAAGCTACGAAGTACATAGAAAGCAAATATTATAAACTGCATCCAATTACTTTGAGTTAAATTCAGTTTTAGGTATTATCCTAGCTTTTCCCACATTTTTTAGTGTGGCCCTATGCATACAAAAGGAGGCATATTCTGATCTAGAAGCCCTCTATACTAGAGCTACCAGATCTGGGCTACAAAAAGACCTTGCTGCCACCTTGCGGCCATCTGGATATTTGCAGCCAGATTTGGTAACTATAACGTGTATATAGTGTTGAAGAGTGGGATGTAAGTGTAAGAGGTAAGGTACACATGCTGTAGTCACACAGACACGCACACACACATCTATAATATAGAGGAAATTACTAATTATTACGGCTGAGCCATAAACCATTGCACGGAAGGAGACAAGAGCTGAAAACCAAGACAGATTAATCATTCAGCTAGAGTCGGACACGACTTAACGACTAAACAACAACAACAAAACCAGGAATGAGGATTCAAAGCAAGGCCAACCATGCAAAGCACACCAGAAATCCCAACTCTCACAAATAATTGAAAAAGGAAAATTTTTACCTTCATTTCTGCCAAGCCAAGTTAGGTAGAGCTTGTCCAGATTTAGATTTCTTCCTTTAAAAGCTGCAAGTCTGTGAGTGACCTCATGGGGCAGCAATCAGCTATTTCACTGAAGCTGTTTCATAGCATGTAAGAATTTTAACTACAGTATACGATGTGGCTTCCACATCATAGCCAGAAAGAAAGAAAGCTTGACATGGTTACATTGTACTTTAAAACCTGTATGTACAATAAACATGTGTTGTCTTATGCTGATGCTTAGATAAGTATTTTGTATTTTTATTTGATATGGGCTTATATCTAAGAGCTACAAACATGCTGGAACTAGAATATTCATTATGCACTGGCTTGGTTATATGACCTACTTATGCAAGAACTAGGCAATGGACAGGCATGACAACATCACAGAACAACAACTAGTAGAGTGCTGAAGATGACACAGTGATATCTGTAAGTGGGCTGGTTAGCTATGTACACAGAATCTGTGTTTACAAGACCCACTGAACCATGAATTAGTCAACCACATTTTAGCCTAGTATGTTGGGCTAATCTGTCTCCTAGGTTTAGAGCCACTGAGTGTGGAAACCCAGAAAACTGAAATGAATAAGTCTTAGTAAAGTTCAGCTAAGGCAAACATGTTATGTGAATGCAACCAAAAAGAGAAGACTGAGGAGGTAAGGGGGCAGGGTTTAGAGAGCACTAGGATGGGTTAGAGGTGCATGAAGTGTGAAATCAAGGGTGGGAACTCTATTTATAGGCTTTCAATGTGCATTGTTTCTGTGGAGGAAAGAGGTGCATGGATATTGTGAGAGGGGTGTGTTGAGTAAGTGGATCTTATGTGGTTGAGAGGGAGTTATGGGCTGACCCTGAATGAAAGGAACTGAATTTAAGTTTTGGGGCTCATCTGCACCACTGTTCTTTGTTGAGGTTATTTGTTCATTGTTCTTTGTTGAATTATCTGTTAACATCAGTTATTCTATTTCTTTCAAATGGGTTTGTATTGGAATACAGTAGAGCATTATGTAAGTTACCTGGTCAGACAGTTAGACAATAATAGGTTAGATGGGCAAATTGTACTGGATGTAGTTATCTAGGGTTTCAAGTGTAGATTTTCCATATCACCTGCTGTTTTAAGAAATGCCCTGATTAAACCTGGAACTTCCTTTAGACAATTTTGTGTCTGTTCCTCTGTATAGTGCCCGGTAGGTGGCAGCACATGGCCAACCTAGGCTAATTTCAAAAAGATAAAGTGGATTAGACCTGGTTAACATTTGGCCAAAACCACAGGAAATCCCAGTTATAGGCTAGATTAGGAAATTGAAAAAAACTTAAGAAAATGCAATGGCAAGCAATTTCTATATTGCTGCCAAGAATAAAAGAAACTGTGATTGTCTTAAGGGAACCTTTACCTTTTCCTAGTACTTAGCTATGCCATCTTTCAAATGAGAGAATTCTATTGTAGAACAATAAAAACCAAGTATAAGATTATCAATCAGACAACAGCACTGTATTCAAGTTGAAAACCAAGGAACAATAAATATGCTTATTTGGAAATAAATAAATAGGAATTAATTCTAGTTAAGTTTGTAACACTGAATATAATGTAACTAAAACAGAAATGGATCATTTTGGAAATTAATTTGCTAATTTAAATTTAATTTCTATTAGACAAACATCTCTGCTGTTTAAAGTAACTACTTTTTTAAAAAAATTCTGCAGGCCTTGCATTTCAGAAGACCTAAAAATAGGTTTTGCAATCTCTGATCATGCCACTCAAACTGATATAAGTGAGATAGCAGATCTGAAACAGTTTACAGCAATGACAAGAACTTTACTACAGGTAAGGTTTTTCACTGTCTTTCAGATATTCTCTTTTTATCTTTATTGTGCTTTTTACCTTGCCTTGTTTTATTGTGAACTTCCCAGAGTCAGTTTGGAGTTGGAGAGGGCCTAAATTGCATCAAATTGTTGCAGTCCATGTGATTGATTGCCCTTGTTTTCAAAAGGGCCAGTTCTCATATAAAATCTGTATGCAGTTCATATATCTGTATTGTCATCATTGTAATTCAATATCTGGAAGAATCTTTGCTTTGCTAATATTTACATTTGCATTTCTGATTAGCTTTCCTATCATTCTTTATTTTCAACTACCTGACAAAATATTGAGGCAGAAAGTGAAACTAAAGTAAATAAATCTATCAATGGTTGGTATCCACCTTTTGTAACCAGAACAGTTCTAAAAGAAATTATGAATTCATATAACATCTTTTTTTTTGCATTTTAGTTTACAAACTCACTCTGTGATGACTTTGCACTGTATAAAAATATCTTGAAAATGCAGTATGAAGAAAAAATACAGGAATATGCAACCAAACTCTGGCTAGAGATAAGCGACAGACTGAAAGATATCGAGGAACTTTATAAGCAGGTACAAGTTAACCTTTTTTATCTTCCTTTTGCACCAGTGCATGATTGTGTTTGCACTGCCTATAAATAGCATACAAAATAGCTGGGTAATTAGGAGCAACCAATCAACTTAATACAAAAGTGAATGCAAGCATTCAAGTTCTTCAGAAATTTTCTTTAGGCAGATTTTACCTCCCACCCCCAAACCAGATAATTGGGAAGAAGAAAAAATGCAGCAAAAAGTTACCATAAGTATTTTAAGCCATGAGATTTATTGTTCTAAAGTGAGGGCAGTGGGCTGACCCTAAGAGTTATTGGTGATGCAGATAACAGGCTAGGTCCTCTTAGTTATTTGTGTTTTCAAAACTAGTTCCTTGTCTCACCATGGAGTATAAATTCTTCCTTCTTCAGTTGTTCTGCCATGCCCAGACTTGACCACTATTTTGCTACATAGCAGAGAAGAGAGGCAGATTTAGCCCCTGTTTTTTTCCCTGTTGTGGAACTTCCTCATATTGTATGTGGAAAGAGAATGTTTATATTCCATGATTTTCCTCCATTGATCATTCTGTACAGGATCCCATAACCCAGCCTTTCCAAGAGTGGTAGCCAGCAGTTGTGTTGCAACTATAAGTCTCAGCATTCTTAGGAGTCAGTCCCACTAAATTCAGTGATGCCTTCTTTAATCAGGAACCTTCCAGATGTGCTGGATTACAACTCCCATCATGTCCACTTTTGGGGTATGCCAAGAATGGTGCAGTGGACAGCTCCAGACAAACGGACTTACAGATTGCACTGTAGCTCCGTACTTTAATTTTTAAAAAAGAGATTTGATAAGAATTTTTTTCTACAATGAAAATTATTTAATTGTTTGGATAGTAACACACTCTTTCAGTTTGTTATCTTTATTAATTCAGTAATTCATAAAAATATGAATCCTTTCTTTTTAATTACAGAAAGAAATCAAAATGCGATATAGCTACCAACAACAATTATGTGATGCACTTGCTATTCTTCGAATGAATTATTCCGTGAGTTTTTGATTCTTGCTACTGTGTATACCTGGGGCACCTAATGTAGTACCAGTGCATGCTCTTTGCTCAGGCTTTTGATAAGAGTGGTTGAAACCTCTTCTGAGTAGTGTATGTATGTTTCTTGTTGTTGCCAGGTTTTGCCATCTTTTTCCTCCTTTGCCTTTATTGTACTATTGTTTTATTGTTATTTTTCTGTGTTGATAACTGCCCAGAGTAACTGGGAGTCAGGCAGTGTAAAAATTAAACAAACAAATAGCAGATGGATGTAGCTTATTCCTATTTACTGGGTTAACTTTGGTACAGGTAGTCCCAAAGTTAAGAATGCCTGGGTTACAGATTTTGCTACAACAGGCTCCGTTCTTAACTATGGGTTACAGACGACCCATAGTTAAGAATGGAGCCTGTTGTAGCAAAATTTGAGTTAAATACACAATGATTCAAGTTAAATACACAGTGGTTTGAGTTCATTACACAATACTACTTATACAGTATTATACAATAATGTTTTTCCAGCATACGTACAAATTCAACTTAAGGATAGACCTTGGGAACGGGACTCGTTCTTAAACTGGAGACTACCTGTATTTGAACCAAATACTCTCAGTGTTTTAACTTTCTGACTAAAGAACCTGAACTCATAAAATAGCACACCAGTGAAACAGTCTGAAGAATTAGGAACCAAAGTCTAAGGGGCCAATGTGGAGGCACATGTAGTACTCTTGTATAGATGCTGTGATTCTGCCCAATCATTCTGTAAAAGCAATTTTTGTATAAGTGTAAGAATCAGGATTGACAGGACCACTGGAATACATTTGTTTCCCCAGCCCCCCCTAAACTTTGCCACCCCATCTACTGAAATACACCAAAAGAGATAGGTGTGCATTGCAATGATAGCAACTCTGGGTGGTTTTAAAGGGGACTGGATTAGTTCATGGAAGCTGAGACTATCAGTGGCTACAAATACTGGTGGCTGTTTACTACCCTCTGAACTATAAGCAGTAACCCTTCCACACTAACTGCTGGGAGTGACAGACGGTGAAAGGGTGATTACCATCCTCTACTCCAGGCTTGTCAGCTTCGCTGATTCATCCAGCTGGTCACTGTGACACTTGATGCTGGACTACTTGGACTTAAGGCCCAGTCCTACAGATTCATCTTATGTTCTTTAGCAGTTAAATTGGTGGTGATTTGGGGCTTTACGGTTGTGAGCTGGAAGTACTGCCACTGCATTTTTTCCCCTTTCTGTTGGCTGTATGTGCCCCAGGATGGCACACATTACATCCCTGTTCCATGGGCTGCATTGGCTTCCGGGTGCAATTCAAGGTGCTGGTTTTGACCTTTAAAGCCCTACATGGCATGGGGCCAGGCTATTTGGGGGACTGCCTCTTCCTGATCACGTCTACCCATCCCATCAGGAGGGGTATGTTGTTCATCCCGTCTGCTAAAGAGTCTCATATGACAGGACCCAGAAAGTGCCTTTTTTGCTGTGGCTCCTGCCCTCTGGAACGTCATCCCCCACCCCATGAGGGGAGGTTAGCCCCATCTCTGTTAGCCTTTCGGAAGGTCCTGAAAACATTGCTTTCCCAGCAACCTTGGGGATCTCATGAGGAGCCTGCATGATGGTCATATTGAGTTTAAATGGATGTTCTCCTGCAATCTTGCTTTCATTTATATCTTAAAGGTTTTTTTTTAACAGCTACGACATTCTTTAATTGTTGGTTGTACGCTGCCCAGAGTCACGTTCAAGGAGATGTACTGCCATATACATTTATTAAATAAAGAAATATTTTTCTGTTCTGCAGTGATTCCTGCTGCTTCCTAATCTGAAACCCTAATCTGAACACCCCCCCATGGAAATAATTTCTTCGTGATGTTTTCCCTTGGGGGTTAATTGAAGTGTGGGAAGTCAGGGAGGACACAGACTGCTGTATTATGAAATATAAGACATTTCTACACCCTCCTTGGCCACCTTATAATTAAAATAAGCTCAAAAGCTCTTATTCTTTTTCTTTAGATCAGATCAAAGGAGAATGGTAAAACACATTCATAGTCATTAATTAATGTTTTTATTAATGGTCACTGACCAAAACTGCAAACACACACATTAAAAATAAAAATAAAATAAAATCAAAACAAGATAAAATATTACAATTGGTGGTGGGTTCAGCAATGGATAATAAAAGTTTGCCTAATTTTATAGGCAGTATAGCAAAATTTGCCTACATTCAAGGAGACTGAATCATACTGATCTGATAACAACAATTGTCCATAAAAAAGTTCAGAATTTCCTGGATGTTTTACCAGGTAAAGAATTATAAGGCAGGTCCTTGGGTCCTCCTAGAGGGTATGGTGTAGCAGGACATGAGTTATAGTTTCAACAGCCCCTTGTCTGCAGGGGCAGTCTCAGCTCATACAGGACTTTTTTGTATCAGCCCTCCAAAACTGCTGTGGGGAGAGTGTTGAAGAATGCTAAAGTTAGTGCTCTTCAGAATTTGGAAACGGTTATACACTCATAAACATACAGGTGAAACTCGAAAAATTAGAATATTGTGCAAATGTTCATTTATGTCAGTATGGCAACTCAAAACGTGAAACCAATATATGAGATAGACGCATTACATACAAAGCGAGATATGTCAAGCCTTACTTTGGTATAATTGTGATGATTATGGCGTACAGCTTATGAAAACCCCAAATTCACAATCTCAGAAAATTAGAATATTACATGACATCAATAACACAAGGATTGGAAATAGAACAATATCGGACCTCTGCAAAGTAGAAGCATGCATATGTACTCAGTACTTCGTTTGGGCCCCTTTTGCAGCAATCACTGCCACAATGCGGCGTGGCATGGATGCTATCAGCCTGTGGCACTGCTGAGGTGTTATGGGAGACCAGGATGCTTCAATAGTGGCCTTCAGCTCCGCTGCATTGTTCGGTCTCATGTCCCTCATCTTTCTCTTGGCAATGCCCCATAGATTCTCTATGGGGTTCAGGTCAGGCGAGTTTGCTGGCCAATCAAGCACAGTAATCCCATGGTCATTGAACCAGGTTTTGGTACTTTTGGCAGTGTGGGCAGGTGCCAAGTCCTGCTGGAAAATGAAGTCAGCATCCCCATAAAGCTCGTCTGCGGAAGGAAGCATGAAGTGCTCCAAAATCTCCTGGTAGACGGCTGCGTTGACCCTGGACTTAATAAAGCACAATGGACCAACACCAGCAGATGACATGGCTCCCCAAATCAACACAGACTGTGGAAACTTCACACTGGACTTCAAGCATCGTGCATTGTGTGCCTCTCCATTCTTCCTCCAGACTCTGGGTCCTTGGTTCCCAAATGAGATGCAAAAGTTGCTCTCATCAGAAAAGAGGACTTTGGACCACTGGGCAACAGACCAGTTCTTTTTTTCTGTAGCCCAGGTAAGACGCTTCTGACCTTGTTTGTTGTTCAGGAGCGGCTTGACGAGGAATACGACATTTGAAGCCCATGTCTAGAATCCATCTGTGTGTGGTGGCTCTTGATGCACTAACTCCAGCCTCAGTCCACTCCTTGTGAAAGTCCCCCACACTTTTGAATGGCCTTTTCCTGACAATCCTCTCCAGGCTGCGGTCATCCCTGCTGCTTGTGCACCTTTTTCTACCACACTTTTCCCTTCCACATAACCATCTATTGATGTGCTTTGATACAGCACTTTGGGAACATCCAACTTCTTTTGCAATTACCTTTTGGGGCTTTCCCTCCTTATGGAGGTGTCAATAATGGTTTTCTGCACAACTGTCAGGTCAGCAGTCTTTCCCATGCTTGTGATTCCTACTGAACCAGCCTGAGAGACCATTTAAGGCTCAGGAACCCTTTGCAGGTGTTATGGATTCATTAGCTGATTAGAGTGGGACACTTTGAGCCTAGACTATTGAACCTTTTCACAATATTCTAATTTTCTGAGATTGTGAATTTGGGGTTTTCATAAGCTGTACGCCAAAATCATCACAATTATACCAAAGTAAGGCTTGACATATCTCGCTTTACATGTAATGCGTGTATCTCATATATTGGTTTCACCTTTTGAGTTGCCATACTGACATAAATGAACATTTGCACAATATTCTAATTTTTCGAGTTTCACCTGTATGCATCCTGAAGCTGTCCATTTTGTTGTGTTCTCTGACTGCACAACTGCAATGGGATCTCTTACTTTTCCTCCTTTTGTTTTGACAGAGATATTTACAAGTTGATGAAAAATGTAGAGCGGACTCAGCAGCTGCAAATGTAGAAAAACTAAGGAGAATGATTGATGAGCAAGCAGCTAAAATTGAATCTTTAACAGAGCTGTTGCAGGAAGAAAAAGAACTGAAAGATGAAAAGGTATGTTATTTTGCAAAGACATTAGAGAGGTTAGGCCAGCTGTAGGATCTGCTTTGGTTGTCACTGAAGCTTACAGTCCAGCAAGCTTGATGCACTCCATCAAAGATAAACCTGTCTTAAAATAAAATATCCTTAAAGCTAAAATCTTCTTTTCCAATTTCATTGGGGGAGTTAATACGCTGTCTCTCTCCCACACTGGGTCATCATCTTGGCTTGGCCTGGATCGTGTCTTTTGTGTGTCTTCAAGTAACCATTAGCTTAGCAATTTTGGTGGAACAGAATGAAATAAAGCCATGTGTGTCATTGTTAATAAATAATTGGGAGTATAGAGGAAATAGAGGTGACACTAAATTGGGTGAAATAGCAAATACCTTAAAAGACAGAGATAACGTTACAACAATCTTGAAAGGTTAGAAAATTGAGTAGATAATAACAAAATAGAGATAAATGTAAACTTTGTCATTTAAGGAAAAGGAAACAATAAGATGGAGAATACGTTGTTTGGCAATGTACTGGACAGCAATGTGACATAGTTGCTAAAGTCAAAAGTCAACAGTCATTTGCTGTTATCTGGAACCAAAGTTTCCAGGAAACAGAAGATCACTGTGAAACCACATAAGAAAGAAGATCAGGGTCCAGTAATTAAGACTCATGACAAATACTGAAGGAACTGGGTGGAAGAATTATCAGAAAAAAGAGGGCATGACATGTCCTGTACCATACTAGAGTATGAGATGCAGAATACTGTAACAACTTGAAAGTATGTGAAGGCATAAAGGTAAAAACAATTTGACAATGAAACCAATAGTTTAGAAGACGGTGCACTTACTGAACATATTCAAGGAAGGGCTAAGCATCCTATTAGGGATGCTTTAAACTGGATTCTGGTGGCCAGTGCAATTGCTTTATTTATTTATTTATTTATTTATTTAAATTTGTATGGCCTCCCATCTCACCTAAGTGACTCTAGGGAGCTCACCACAGTTAAAACAACAATCCAATAAAAACAAGTTAAAAACCAATGTGGAAACGTATAAAACATCAATAACCACTTTAAAACAAGCAAACCATGGTCAGCATCCAAAGTCCATCCTTGCGTCAAGTGCAACAAAGCCGTTGTAAAAACTCCCCACCATTGCCATACCCCCAAACAGAGCAGCAGAGCGTTGTTTAAGGAACTGGGCTTAGTGGCTTGAATGACCCTTTCTAACATTCTAATTCTGTATGTTTGTGTGTTGTGTTTATGAATGTATGTTTGCTTATTTTAATTAAATAAAATTAAGTGAAATGCTTATCCTTCTTGCTAGTTCTTGAATAATAAACCTGTACAACAGCCCCCTCTTGTGGATTTAATCATGCTAACATACTCCTATGCAGATTTTTCCACCTCAGAAAGAAGAAACAAAAATATTACATGTTTTGTCAGTTCAGGTCAGTTTTTTAGGTCAAAGAGAGTAACAAATGTGTTAGGGTACAAAGAGTGCAGTGGGGAGAGGGAGGAGGAGGAGGCAAAGTGGCTCGCATGTCATACATGTAAATGGGGCCAGGATACATGTTTGGAAAGTGGAGCTTTGGGATTGTTCTGCTATCTGTGGTGAAGCTGACATCCTATACGTGTTTTTTCTTGCCAGATCAAAGCAATGTTAATTCTTCATTGCTGCCTGGTACTTGAATGGTTTTGATCCCTGATTCTGCCACTCTCAGTTCAGATAGTGCCACTCCTGAAACTTTCTGATGTGATAATTATTGGGCAATGATTTTCTTTTCAGTATCTGTTGTATACATTCCAAGTGGCTATTCGGATGCCTAATTTTGATATAATAGATTTATGTTTTGTTCTGTGATTGATTCTTTGGCCAGTCTCAGACTTTACACCAGCATCCTGGCCACTGTTATCCACCAATGCAGGTACAGCTACCCAAAATATGGTAGCATTTCCAGATCTGATTTATCCCTTGATTATATTCACACGTCTCATTTTATGATCCCTCAGCAGGGGTCCAGCCCTTCTCCTTTATGCAGATTTGGGACTGGCTGCACTTTTCCTGCAGGTGGAGTTGCAGACACAATTTAAGCACACATATAGTGTTCGCCTACCAAAATTAGCCCAAACGATGTCAAAGACATATTTTTATGACCAACTAGCACACTTTTAACTATATACCCGAGGAGGATTTAGCCATAGTAGCGGGTGACTTCACTGCCCATGGGTGTAAGAAACTGCAAGACTCAGATCCCAATGAAAGCAACTCCCACTGAAAGCTAGTAAGATGGGTTAACGGATTGCGAGGCTCCTGACAATGGGAAAACAGATAGGACTGCTGGGAAGAAACTCTTGAAAATTTGGACTCAGCAAGTTAAACATGGTGTCAGACTGGTGTCATTTGCAACAACCAATGGATTACTAGTAGGAAAAATCGTCACCTCCACCCCAATCCCCAAAAGCATCAGCTCATGTGGCATGCCCCAAATGGCAAGGATACATTGACCCTAAACTATGTTCTAGTCAACATGGCTTTCGATTATTGTAGTAGAATATTTTGCAGGTATATTTGAACTGGATACCAGGACACATTACACTGAAGCACAGATTGGTTTATTGGCAGCACTGGAGACAAAGACAGGCCTAAAGAGAAGTGGGGCGACAGTCTGTCTGTATAGACTTCTGCAAACTAGAATATACATGTGATTGGATAGAGCAACCAAGTATTTCATTGGATATAGTACATTATGTGCCTAGTGAAGTCAATGAGGCCATTAGGGTATGGCTGTGAGGTAATGAAGCAGGACTACAAAAACAAGGAGGCAGTTATTCCAAGAACATAGTTTCTTTCTAGGGAGTTACTTTCTTTTACTTTCCCAGAGCTCTTCTTGCCTCCCAGTATCTTTTCCCAACTTATTGGCCTTCTGAATGTTGTATGGCTAACCTGACAGTGTAACTTTCCTGAGAAAGTGTTTTTGTAGTGGGTAGCTGCCCAATTTGGCAAAACATAGCTGCACCTGTGCTTTGTTTTCTCTGAGAAGATGTATTTGGGTTAAGGGCTTTAACTTGACCCCACAAAATTTCCTACAATTCCCTCTTCTGAAGTTTGAAATATTTTATTATTTTAAGCTTCATCATCCATCAAAGATGTACACATGATGCAAGGTGTTGATTGCAGCTCCAATCATTGCAGTACTTAGTCTGTGCAAAGATTCAATTTAAACTCCAGTGCATAAAATGATGGGTGGTACCATCAGCAAAGCAGTAGTGGTCAAAACTGGCTGAATCAGGATGTAAACAAGAATTCCAAACATAATTAGCAAACCAATTTGCCATCCTGATGTCAGCCCTCCCAGGTAAACCAGGCAGGAAACATGTCCAGATGAGCTACTTCTACTTTATCAATAGGCTAAATTAACAGAATCTTGCAAGTCTGAAAGTACAGATCTCCTGCTGTCCCTATTTACCACCTGATCAGTTAGGGCGGGTCCTTTCAAAGTTCCTTTCTCTGCCCATTACTCAGTTGAGGGCTCCTCCCCCTTTTATCAGATCGTTCCCTGATAAGGGAAGATAGATGGTATCTCTCCCCCACCACCTCGTCTTCCAAAGTCATTCTCACATTCCGTTACACCTGCTGACACTGCTTGATGATGTGAACATGGAAGAAAACCAAATATCTGAAGCTATCTATGGCTGTGTCAAAAGTGTGTGCCTGACCATACAACTCTGAACACCCATATGGGTCTTGGAGAATGCCTAGATTTGGTAAACCAACACAAACAAGCCAAACTGGGTAACAGTGCTCAGTACATTGTGAAATTTGCCATCAGCCAAAGGCAGAGTATGAGGCACACTAGAACACCATGGCTCTAGAATTGGAAGACACTATGCAAAAACGTGAGCCTCATGAACTCTTTATCATTCTCAAATGCCTAACTGGAAGGAATAAACAAACACACTATCTATATCTCTGTATCTATATCTATATATGATATTTTATATCTGACATATGTAAACTATATTTGTATCTAGGGTATTTTTCACCATAAATATATTCTATATAGCATTTACATTTACTTCTAAACTCTCAATATCATGGTGCTAGTTTTTCTTTCATTTTGATCTTCAGATGATCTAGAAAATAAAATTTGTTTTCAAATACCTAATAAATCTAATAACACCACATATTTTTTTTAAAGAATTGAGTTGTTTACTAACCATACTGTTAGGTTTCGAGCTGATTTTTCTTAAGGATTTCAGAATTCACTATTATGTTCTGGGATTGTTGTTGTTGTTGTTCTGTGTTTCAACTTCCTTTCTTTTCCCCTCTATCTCATTAAAAGAAATATGCAGCAGTAAAATCTCAACAGCCATTTGACAATATATGCAAATGTGCTAAATAGCTTTGAAGCAGACAAGAAGAAAGAGTAACTCTCCCAATAAGCTTGGATGCATACGAAGTCTTTTCCATAATGAATGTGGCCAGATTTTAACAAAGGCCATGCATAATAAAAATGTAAATGAGTTTGCTTTACTAAAAGTATAACTTTAAAGTCTTTTGTTGTGTGCTGTCCTGGAACTTTCCTACGAGGTTATCACTGTTTGCATGGAGATTTAAACCAAAACCTTCAATGGCATTTTTTTTAAAAAAAACCCAAACCCAACAGCCTATGTGTGATGTGCATGCAAAGCTGCTCTAATGCTGAGAACATGAATTGGCTCTGGGTGGCTTCGGCACTGAGCAGAAAGCCAACTATGTTGCTATAAGGCTGCCTGATGGACTCCGTGTGGCTCCCAGCCTGGAAATTTCACCGATCTTGACGTGTGATGCACTCGTCACTACAGTGGCAGCCCTGTCACTGAGAAATGGCACAAAGACAGCAAGGCGCCCCCTCCCTCTCCTTAGCCCTGCACTTTACAGCCCCCTGGAGCTGTCTGCCCATGGTTTCTCTTGCCTGCCTAGTTACAGACGGCCCTTCTAAACCGCGAGATAAGAGTGGGTGGACTGGATAGACCCCAGCTGCCTTTGGGATGCAGCTTCCACAATAAATTGGCCTGAATGATGAGGGCAAACAAACAGTATGATATGTATTGTGCCTGTCAATAATACATCCCCACATGTTTCCGTCTTTGTATGAGGGGGACCACAGCTTTTCTTCGGCAAGTTCTACTTCGTCTCCTAGCTTTTCCTCCCATTCATATTATAACTTACATGACAGGATTCAGAAATTTTTATGATAGCGGCATTGTATAACTTATTGTGTATCCATCCCCCCCGTCCCAGCATCAGATTTACATTTTTTTGTTCTTTTATGCCTCTTGCCTTAGAAATAGATGGCTTCTTAATCTTTCAGCTTCAACGTGAAGGGTACGTTGAGCTGGACTTCCATCGGCAACAGATGCGAGAATTGAGAGAACAAATTATTAGCCTGCTTGAAAAAAATGCACAGCTTCAAGAAACTGTGAAACATGGAGTGAAAGAACACACTAACTTAGGTAAAATTTGCTTGTAAATCAACCACTAGAGAGAACTGTGTATGCAGGAAAACAGAAAGAGAAATGTTGAGGAAACTAACAGTTGGTGGCAGAATAGTGTCTAACCAGCAGTTGTTCATTTCTTTCTGTTTTGCTCTGTAATTTGAGTTGGTCTTGAACTTTGATGGTCTCAGTGGAATAATTTATATTGAGTATAAGTTTATTTTCTCGGTTTTTATTCTGGTAGAAAGAAGCGTGTTATCTATGAATGTCAAAGCTTACAGATTAATAATTATTTCTACTTCTAACAAGACAACAGTGTTTATAAACTCCTACTGAATATTCAATAAGTGAAGAAATTTAGGAAAAATATCTGTTAATGAGGTGTACATATTATAATGCCATTTTTACTGGTTACTCCTTGACAGGTCATAAATTTCAGAGCTTAGTCTTCCCTATATTTCATAGTTCTTTTAAAAATATTCTAATTTTATAGCATCTTAAAACACATGTAGTTTTAAGAAAGTATGCGTCTGCACATAGATTACCTCTCCTTGCTGCACACTGAATACTGGAAAGCTAGAAATCTGCAAATATAAACTATTTCCGCCTCCTAGTAGTTAAGAAGTTTTAGCGCAATTAAGGGCATACCAAAACCAGATGTAAAGACATGCTAACAATAATAAAGAGCAATGACATACATGTGGCAAAAACAAAATGCAGAAATAAAGATACAGCAATGTTGCTGTTGGATGGGAATATGAACCAACATGAAGCCAACATTATTGCAGTTTTATCACCTCCCACGACTCTGATCTTGCCCCTATCCCTTGCAATATTTAGAAACTTGGTTTGAGCAATAAAGAACCACCTGCTAAAGCATTTTGTATTAGCTGTGACTAACGGCACAGATGAGTATTAATGAAAAGCAAAGGGTGCTCAGACACACTTGGCTCTTGAACTTATTTCTTAATCTCCCTCTCTCTGACCAGCCAGCTGAACAGCAGGCAGAAGTCTGTGAAGGTCAAGGGCAGTTGTGGAGGTCACCAGTCTGCCCATTGCCTTCATCCACCATGCACCCGACTGACCTGCAGTGCACAATATGAATCTATTCAAATAGCCATGTAATTTCATGGTCTGCTTTATCCCCGCCCTACCCTTGCTTCTTTCAGAGGCTGAAATGAAACTTATGCAGAACCAAAGAGAAAAAGATATGAAGGCAATGGAAAAGGTACTGTATCCTTTATTTATTTATGTCAGTGATGGATTAGCTTGTACGAAAGATGCAGGAGTCTGGGAGTTCACCAAAAGAATATTCAAAAGTAAATCATTACCCTTCTATTGTTCCTAACTTGCTATTCTTTATAAATCAGAAAAATTGTTTTCAAAATAAAGGATTTCTGGGAGAAGAGGGTGGAAATCTTGCATCCTGAAGCTTACCTGGGTTAGATGGAGGATGGAAAAGCAGAATGAAATACCAACTCATATAAATGGAAAGCAGTATGAAGTTTCTAATTTGCCAAGTCTGGTATTATTCCATCTAATAGCAATTTCAGGTGACTGAACGACTCACTTTTTGGAAACAATGGAATCATTAAAAAAAATCATTATTATGAATTATACATATTAGAGGAATTTTCTAAATATGCAAGAGTACAGATGTTAGTAAATAAAATTAAACATTTGATTTTTAAAACCTCCAAGCTGGTAATGGGTAAAAGGACGTAAAGGACTTTTCTTTGTTCCATTAGACCCTGGACATGGTGGTATTTCTGAAAGTGGGGGTGGATTAAAAGGCAGGAAAGTGTTTTGATGGTAGAAAAGTGAGGTAAGTCATCCCTGCTGGATTTGTGGAGTCCAGTAGTCATTCTGTTGAGTGAGGCTTTGGATTTCCTCCATAAAGTTTATTTTAATACTACTGCTGCTGAAGGAACCCAAAAATCAAACAAATATTTTGAGCCTTAACTTTAAAATCAGTACTTAAGAACAGCTGAGATTTAGAATGATGGTTGAGGGAAATGGAGGCCAGGAAAACTGATCTTCATCCTATTTAATGTCTCAGGTAAGAAGTTGTTCACATTAACTTCTTCCGGAACCTTGGTTGAACTGGAAATGTCAGGGATGGAAATGTGTCCTTCTGTAAGCAAAGAACATATCATACCACTAAAATGTGGCTCCTCCCAAAATGCTCAGTGACAGAGCTTGTGTTTAGCAGATTGTTGTCATTCAAATCAATGAATGTGTCTTATAGAGCTGGATACATTTTAGTGGCACAAAGTATGCCCAGCCAAAAAGGGGTTCAGTTTGGAAGACTCAATAAAAAAATAGTGCTTTCAGTCAAAACTACGTGACCTGATGGCAGTTATAAAGCACTTTTATCTGGTGGTCATGGGCAAGTTTTGACCAATGACAAGTACCATTCTGTTCCATACCAGTATTTCTGAACTGATGAGACGGAGAATGGAAGGAGCTAGTAGTCAAAGTTTTCCTTCGCTCTGTCAAATTTAATATACATAATTTTTCAAGGCATATATTTTCAGACAACTTCCAGAACATCTAACTTTTTTAAAAAAGAAAAAATATATACTTTCCCTTTTATAATCTAAAGCTCCATAATTGTGTTTTAAAAATTAGCTAATGAATGCTCAAGAGTTATTGAAGTTGGAACTTGAGAAAGAGAAGCAGAAAGTTCTAGCAAAAGCTCAGGTAAGATCCTGTTCAAAAGAATTAAAGTGTTAGACAAATCATTTTTTCAGTCTGCCTCTCCTGAGACTGGAAAACAGATTGTTGTGGTGATATGCGTACAAATGTTATGCCAATATTTCACTCTTCAGATTTTCTCATTAACATTTGTTAATTCTAGAATCATGCTGTGATTTGCATTTGAACTTCAAAATTCACCCAGTTTTATGCCAGCAGGCCCCCATCATCAACCAAATAATTATATTGCTGTCTATTTTGGGGAGATGTGTATTACCTTTGAAAACTGGAATTTTCAAAACAGCTTAGTGTAGTGTTTATTGTGGAGAATATATTTATACTAGATCTCCTCATGATATCTCAAGGCCCATGGGAGTTGCTATTTTGCATGTGTTTTATGTTTTTTCTGAGCTTGATGAAAATGAATGTGAATAAATAGTGATCTCAGAATTAATTTTTTCTTTTGCTGTTGGAAACATCAGAATTGCCATCACTGTTTACCATTACATAAATCAAAAAGCCATCTCTATAAACTTTTCAGTATTTGGCACAGTACGCTCAGTTCACTGTTGCTTAAAAAAATCAGTATTCCTGATGGTTCTAATTATAATTTTAATCTCTTTTTTAATTTTTCTATTGCCCCTTAATTATAGTAACTTGGTTTCATGTTGGCCAATGCCAATATATTTTTGTTGCAGCAGGCTGAGATTTGTCATATTGTTTTTAAAATACATAAAAATCAAACATAGCTTGACTTGTTTTTTTTCAAATTTGCCAAAGAATGCTGATGTTCAAAATTGAAGAGGTTATGAATGGCAAACCAAGTGTGTTAAATATTCACTTATTTTTTGCAGTTCATTATATTTTGTGCCTAGTTACAGCTGCTCTGTTTATTCTATTTTGTTAGTCTTAGCACTGTGTAGGTCCTTGAGCAGAAGATCAAACCTGGCAGATCCATATTCTTTCATTATAGAGCTGTAAAAAGGGAGAGAGAGAAGGACAAGGGTCTTCAGAAACTGTTGCAGCACAGAGGAGCAATTGAAAAATTTTCTGTTTCTATTTTTATAAATGGCCAATATGCTGTCATTTTGTTTTTAAGATAATCCATTCCTTACAGAGCAATGAAGAGTTTTTAATATTGTATTATGGCAAACACTGATGGGGAATCAATGAACCTTTAGGGATCATTGAATTGTGATACCAGCAGGCCCCCTGCCTGAATGACTGAGTGAGGGATGCTGGGAATTGCAGTTTTGCAACAACAAAATGGTCACATTCCAGTTATAGGCAATATCCAGTTCAGCATTCTACACAATTTTAGAAGCAAGAATAACTCAATTCAAGTTAGAAAATCATTCATTTGCTCAAAATGAGATATCTAAATGCAGTGTAACACTATACAAAAGGGGAATAACTATGAAGTGACCTCCCCAAAGCTGCCTTGTGGATAATAATCACCACATAGAACAGTATTATAGTAAACATTTGGAGAGTGGAGAGGGTCTCCTATTTTAACAGAGAGGAGGAGGAGGAGGAGGAGGAGGTCATTTTATCTGCCCTCATTTTTAAATATTCATTTTAACTTCCTTACAATCTGATAAAATGTTTGCAATTCTTTCAGCTAATGAGTTTAAAAGAGCTCCACCGATAAGATCTTACTGCAGCAGAATCATGAGAAATATAATGATAAATAAAATCCTTCATGGTTAAAGAAGACAATGTTGTTTAAGACTCATAAACATTAGTTTTGGCGTATTTATGTTGCTAATTTAGCAAACATTGCTAGAATCATTAACATAAGATGAATTAATTTGTGCTTTTTAAGAAATATGTCTAATAACATATCCACTGACTTAAATACTTTTGTAAATACTTTTGTCCTTAATTCCACCTTTGTAAGTGGGGAAAAATTGCATGTGAGAATGAACACCATTGTTCATATTGGAACTTAGTTCTATACATTAGTTTGTATTGTAAATAAAGGAGAATAAATATCTCCCTTCTAGTGATGGGGTTTTCATACATTTGTTATTGCAGTCATGTTTAATTCTATTTTATCCTTATTTTTAAGGAAGTAAAAGAAGCTCAAGATGCTCTTGCAAAATTACAAGAAACTGCAGCTCACCCAATAACAAAGGTGATTTAGTCTATTGGCTGTGAATGTATTTTATTTTATTGTATGCTCTTATGGAAGATACCTTCCATATTTTATATTTTATTTCTTTGTTTTTGAATTGAACGCAGTTTAGCTTCATACTTATTTAATGGAACATAGGAGTGACTTGTGTAGGTTACCCTAAGACACCCCTATGCAATACATTGTGGTAAGAATAGATGAAGGATGCTACCAGATGAAACCCAAAGTTCTGTCTAGCCCAGTGCTCTGTTTCCAGCTGTGGCCAGTGCGACATGTCCACTGATACAGCATGAAGGTAACAGACTGCCTTTGTTTGCTATTCAGAAGTTGGATTAAGAACATTAAAGTTCCATTTAGCTAATAGCTACATTAAAGATTTTAGAAATAAGTACACAAAGATACATAAATATTAATATATAAATATATATTGTTACATGTAAGATATATCTTAGATATAAATAGTAAACCCATTCTACCTAGGTGCATAACGAAAGCAAAAACAGGATCAAAGAAACCACATGCTTTATAAAAAAATTTAAAATAATGATAGGAAAAGAAACTTAAAGTAGAGAATGGGAACTGTTCACTGAGGGTTGAGCATGATGATTGAGCATGATGTCTCTCAAAACATGTCTTGCTCCAGATTTGCTTTCAGTTGATTGTCAACAAAGTATGAGTAAAGTTAGTAGTTCAGATTATACAGCTTAGCATCTGAAACTCTAGCGAGGCTTATGAAACACTTTTTGCAAGAACCATATTCCTTTCAGCAAGCTTAAAAAAAAAACCCAATATTTACAGGTGATCACTTTATTCAAAATCTTGTTGGTTATGGTTCTGATTCTTTAACATTTTCCATGCAGTATGTTCTAGTATATGGATGAGTCAGCAGGTGCTTTAAATAATAAAAGGTTGTTTTTGTATTCCTTCCCAAAGATACCCTTAATTTAGAGCTGATAAAGCCGTGTTTGACTAAAGGCTACTGTTATCCTACATCTTTCTCAAACTTCAAATAATGGCACACAGCAAGCAAGTGCTCAGAAGTTAATGTCTAAATCCATGTATAACTCACCTGCTTCTTTGATGCTGTACTGGCTGCAAGAGGAATTTGCTTTCCTTTATTAATCAAACCTATATTTGTAAAAGTCTGACATGTAGTGGGAAAGCCACACATGCTGAGATTAGCTGGACTGGAAAACAGTCCCAAAAGAAAGGAGAGAAATATGATCAGTTAATTATAATGTGGTAAATAGTTTTGAAATATCTGTGGTTTGTTTTCAGATAAAAAATGTAATGTGTTATCAAGATGTTTGTGTTTGCTATATTTAAGAGTGTAACCCAGTAACTAATATATCAGTGTCATTTTTCTGTTAAACATGAATCCCCAGTAAATTATTTTGTAGCATCAACTGCATCTAGGAGTTGCATCAACTGCATCTAAGAGAAGGCTCACTTCCCTTTGTGTTTGATGCGGTTTAAGGAAGCCATTATGAATGGGCTTTCTGGATTTAAGCATGGCAGGGGAATGCCCTGAACTGGGACTGAAGAATTTATCTTGAACTGGGAAAATTCTACATTATTAATACAGCAAACGTAGAAAGAATATGATAGTAAAAGGCTGTGTGTCTGATGGCTTGCTTTTCTACCTCATATCAGTTAAAAATGGAAAATTAATTTCTTTCTATACAAAAATCATTCTCCTTTCAAAGACATAAATTTTTAAGGCATGAATAATATTTTCTTCCAGTCCACCTTCCTCATTTAGTTCATTTTAACTCATTTTATGACAGTCCTGTAATTATATATTTGGAAGTCACCTCTTCAAAGATCATTTCGAGTCCCAAGAAATGACCGTATGATTCCAGTCTTACAGTACAAAAATACATTTAAAAAAAATCAAAGAGAACAACGTGGTGTGGTCAGAGGCAAAGAGAATCATGATTTGCCATACCTGACAAATGTAAAGTTGAAGATTCTGAACCCAGTATTTTCTGACTCACCACTGTTGTAGAAAGACAGACATTAACATAAGGAAACAAAGTATTAATTGATGAAATGTAGTAAGAGATAGTACCTCTGATAACATAACTAAAGTAACAGAGTGTTTCCCCCTTTAACAAAACAATAATTCCAACACCCTCTGTCCCATCACAGCCAACACCCAGCATCTATTCCTAATTCATTGAATGTGTCTAATTAAACATTGCTTAGACTACCAGATCTAGGCTGCAAAACTCCAAACAGCCAATAAATGGCACCAAAAACATACAGAAAACTCTTTGCTGTCTTCTAATAGCTGTCTTGATTTTTGCAGTGAGGCTTTTTATGTGAGTAGGTCAGTAAACAGAATTATCTGGGTACTTTGGGCTGTTATTCAGAGGCACACTGGAAAGTGTACAATGAAGTTCATAAAGCAGCATAAGAGAAAGTAGAATATAATTGTGATTAAACACATGTATGCCTTGTTCAATATTTATCTTCTAACACAGATTTGGTGAAGTAGCCTGAATTATGGGTAGATACAGTGGTGGG
Source organism: Liasis olivaceus (assembly GCA_030867105.1). Classification (NCBI taxonomy): domain Eukaryota; kingdom Metazoa; phylum Chordata; class Lepidosauria; order Squamata; family Pythonidae; genus Liasis; species Liasis olivaceus. The sequence continues at coordinate 18,517,791 of CM061351.1, forward strand.
CACCTGTTAGGATTTCACAAGGTTCCTTACACCTTATGTTTGTATATATTTGAGCAATATTTGCACAAAAAAAATATTTTTGTATTAAAAAAATAAAAACAAAGTAAATTTAATGTTTTACTCAGCACAAGTTCTTGAGTTGCCTGATGCTTGCATATGTATAACTACAGCTGTGTAATAAATTTGTTTAGCTGTCAAACAGCAGAGTTCAACCAGAAAGCACTAGTGTACAGTTCTTCACAAAGAGAAATTATTTTATTGATTGATTGATTGTGTGCAGTCAAATTGGTGTTGACTCCTCATTATTACACAGATAGACCTATTCAAGGATGATCTGTCCCCAAATCTGGCCCTTCAGGTCTTCCAACACCCGTTGCTACTGTAATCAAATCCATCCACCATGCTGCTGGTCATCCTCTTCTCTTTCCTTCTACCTTTCCCAGCATTACAGACTTCTCAAAAGAGCTGGGTCTTCATATAATAAGTCCAAAGTGTGATCATTTGAGCCTGGTCATCTGGACCTTGAGTGAAAACTCTGGATTGATTTGTTCTGTTATTCATTTGTTTATTTCTTGGCTATCCATGTATTCTCAGGAGTTTCTTCAACATCAAAGTGCAAAAGCATCAATGCTCTTTCTATTCTATTTCTTCAAGGTCCAACTTTTGCTTGCATAGAGAATCACAGAGGAACCACTGCCTGCACAATTTTGATCTTTTCAGTTATAGGCACATTGTAGCATCTAAATATCTTTTCTTCATTGCTATCCTACCAAGTGCTAGTCTGCAGCATATATCTGGACTTTGCTGTTGATATTTGATCCTAAAGGCAGAAACTATCCACCACTTGAATGTCTTCAGTGTCATTTCTAAGACTTCCTACCTGTTATTATTAGTTTGGTCTTCTTTATATTTAATCTCAGTCCCAATTTTTCACTGTGCTCCTTGACTTTCATTATTAGAGCTTGCAGATCATTTGCATTTTCAACTAGTAGTGAAAAAAAAGCAGACTAGTGTCATCAATATACAGCAGGTTAGTGTGTTTCTTCCTCCAGTTTTAAAAGCACACTAACCTTCCAATTCAACTTCCTTCAATATATATTCATTATACAGGTTGAATAAATTAAGAGAAAATATACAGCCTTGTCTCACTCCTTTGCCAACCTGGTACCAGTCTATTTTGCCATGCTCCATCCAGGCTGTGGTTTCCTGTCCAGTTTATAGATTTCACATGAAGAAATGTGATGTTCTGGGATTCCCATTTTCTTAAGCACTTACCAAGGCTTGACGTTGTCGACACAATTGAAGACATTTCTGTAATCGGTGAGGGACATATTAACTTCTTTTTAGTATTGTTTAGCTTTCTCAATTATCCAGTGCAGATCGGCTATAACATCTTTTGTTCCCCAGCCTTTTCTAAAGCAAATGTGAGCATTTGGTATCTCCCTTTCTATGTAGGCCTCTAATCTGCATTGCATGATCCTAAGCATTATTTTGCTAACATGTGAAATTAACAATATTGTCCAATAGGTTGCACACTCTGTTAAGTCTTCTTTCTTGATATTGGTATGTAGACTTTGTGTGTTGAATTTTTTGGCCACTGTATTGTTCTCCAGATTGCTGGCATAGTTTGGTTAGAACCGTTCTGATTCTTCTTCTGTTGCTTGCCATATTGTGTAGATATTCCATCAATTTCTATAACCTTCCAACTTGGTAATGACCAGAGTGCTGATCTAACATCATCTTTTAGTACTAGAGGTTCGTATGATTAGGGAATATCTTCCAAGTTGTCTTGGATGTTGACCTCTCTACTGTGCAGAATTTCAGTATACACCCTCCATCTTTGTTTGATATTCTTTGAATCAGTTACTATCCCATTCTTTGGCATCTTTTAGCATACCAGTTCAAGGTGGAACCTCCTCCTGAGTTCAGAGACCTTTTGGAAGAGGGAGTGGTATCTGTCACCTTAAAAAAGACAGTGATATACCCTGTCTAAAACTGCCCATCTCTTGGGTCCACAGCATTAAACAATTTTCACCCAGTCTACAGTCTTCCCTTTTTAGAGCAGATTTTGGAGAAGGTAGCAGAGCTTCGCTGCAAAAGGATCTGGGTGAACTTAATTATATGGATACATTTCAGTCAAAATTCAGATCTGCGCATGTGACAAAAATGACATGTTTGTCATGTTTGGATGACCTCCATCATGACTTAGATGATGGGAGTGCAGCAGTCTTTCTCCTGTTAGATCTCTAAGCTGCTTTTGAAACCATCAGCCATGGTTTCAGTTCAGTAGCCTTCTGAACTGTCCACCAGGATTAGAGGTTGGGAGCACTGTTTTATAGTAGGTCCACAACTTGGGAGTACTCCTGGATTCATATCTCCACTTAGGTCGCAAGTAGAAGCTATGGCCAAGGATGCCTTTGCCCAGCTTCAGATACTGTGCCAGTTGCAGCTCTTTTTAGAACAGGAGGTTCTGGCAACACTCACTCATGTCCTCTTTGCCTCCAGATTCGATTGCTGCAATGCACTCTACCTTGGACTGCCCTTGAAGATTATCTGGAAACTGCAATTGGTACAAAATGCAACAGCCCACACACTGATAAATATAAGCAAATTCAGCAGTATAACCCCTGTTTTATGACTGCTGTACTGGCTTCCAGTAGGTTTCAGAATATAGGGTAAGAACTCAGAATACTTACAAGAACTGTCTCCGCCAACTTGACTCTGGCCAACTTGTCCATCTGCTTGATGTTCTGGATTCCATTAGTTCAGGAGAAGAAGACAGGTTGAGAAGCAATGCTTCTCTGTTGCTGCCCCAGTCCTATGGAATATGCCCAGCCCTATGCAATATGCTGAGATCCAGCTAGCCTTCATTTTAATTATCTCTTAGAAAGCAGCTAAAATGGCTTTTCCACCAGACCTTTGGAGAATAACATTTGTTTGTTTGTTTTTGTTTATTGTATTTCTATGCTGCTCTGCTCAAAACAACTCACAATAGAAAACAAGGGTTACAAGCATCCATATAATAATAACACTTTATTTTCTATCTGATCAGCAGTGAGATATTTTATATTTTACTCATCTTTTATGAAAATCACTATGATAATTTTTTGTTATGATTTTGTTCATGAATCATCTAGAGAGATGAAATTGTGGTATGAAAATACTGGAAATAAATAAATTGGATGAACCATTGCATATGAAAATAAATGTCATCTGAATAAGCCTGTACTTGCTAAGAAAACATCATGGAGTCAGACTCAATTCAATGGAGTCTTATATTTCATATATACAGTACTGTGCAAAAGTTTTAGGCAGGTGTGAAAAAACTGATGCTAGAAGAATTGATGCTGGTTTGAAGCCAAAGGGTAGTCACACCAAATATTGATTTGATTTAGATTTCTCTTCTGTTTGCTCACTTTGCATTTTGTAAATTGATAAACATAAACAATTACAATATATATTTTTGAAAGCATTCTTATTTTACAGCATTTTTTCACACCTGCCTAAAACTTTTACACAGTACTGTACTTTGGAATCTGCAACCTGGAATCCTCTAAACATGATTTTTGGACAAGCTATTTGGGGATGATGGAAATTGAAGTTCAAGATAACAAAAAGAAACAACCACATTGTCTGCTCCTAGTATAATTCTCTTTGAATGCTGCTCCTGTTAATCATGGATTGTCCTTTCTTTAAACAAATCAAAGTTTCTACAAATGCCTTCTATTACAATTTTATTAATATTCCACATGAACATTTATATGTAGAAGAAAAGTACAAATACATTGTTCAATATCTCTGTGATTGGCAGAACTTCATTTCAACCAGAACTTCTCTTCTACAACAGGAATGATTGAGGAAGGGGTCTGCAAAACTGTTTAACCATTAAGGAGTAGCAGTTATGACAGTTGGAAATTGAGGCTAATGACTGTACAGTATAATAGGCTTTGTATGAATGTTAGCAAGTAGTGAAGTACATGGAAAGGAAAATTATATCCAATGGCTTGATTCAAGTATAAGACCTTTGATTCAGTGTGAATGTTCAGATTTTTGAGGCCAGTGAGCTCATCTTGAATTTTGAAAACACATTATGGTACTCTCATAGTGTATCATATTTTGAAAAGAGAACATTAGAGAGGTGGTTGTTTACCTAATGTGCCCCATATAGCAAACCATGGGAAATGTATTAATTTAATCTTATTATCTGCCTTTGTTTTTTTTTTAAGCATGAAAGCACCACTCTGCTCATTTTATCCACATAGCAGCAGGCTAAGGGAGGTATTGACTGGCCTACAGTTGTCCATTCAGCACATTCATGCATACTCAAAAATGATGTTGGCAATGCTCTTCCTGAACTCTGCCCATTCCCTGTATTGTTGTTATTATCAACAACAAGATAGGCAGCAACCTTAATATTATTATTATTATTATTATTATTATTATTATTATTATTATTATTTATTAAATGTATATGCCGGCCAGCTCCCAGTGACTCTAGGCGGTTTACAATTGTTAAAACATTTAAAAAGAAAGAACAATAGAAAAGACACAAAAACAGCTCAAGGGAAAAGAACAATGGCAATGAAAATAAGGGAGGGAGGGAGGGAGGGAGGGAGGGAGGGAGGGAAGGAAGGAAGGAAGGAAGGAAGGAAGGAAGGAAGGAAGGAAGGAAGGAAGGAAGGAAGGAAGGAAGGAAGGAAGGAAGGAAGGAAGGGGCTGTTGCTGCCAACCACTTGTAGCCTTTGTGGCAACTCGTTACCACTTTAGCTTCTGTCTTTTTGGGAGGCAATAAATAAACTTTTCAGCAGCTCCTTATCATTTTTATTTGCTAAGAATGCCTCTGGGATATGCCTAGGATGCAGAAGCATTCTTGGATATCAGCTTATTCTAGAGGTTAGCACTTCGCTTGACCACATGTAAGCTTCCCATTTTTTGTATACAGTATTTTAAAAGTATTAAGTGGCCTTGATAGGCACCAGAAGAGATGTCTGCAGGTATACTGAGATTCACAGATACCAGGGTGGAAACCTAGAATAGTAGTATGTGCAAACCAACTCAGAATGCTTTGTTTAACCAATCTTGGTTTTAAAATCCAGCCTTAGTGTTCTGTATAAAACCATTGATCTGATCTATAGTTAAAATACACATATGATTGGAAATAACACACAACAGCAATGAAATTCTGTTGACTATTTAATAGTTTAGGACAGAAGTAAGTAACTTTTCCCCACTAAAGGCCATATTTATTTCTGTTGTTGCTTGTGTTTTCTGAAAACTGTAGTGAGCATCTTGTACATCCCCCCTTCCTTCCTTCTTTCCTTCCTTCCTTCTTTCCTTCCATCCATCCATCCATCCATCCATCTTATTAGGGGTAGGGAGATATCACAGAGGCTTAACACATCAGATTTATGCTCTCGAGAGGAAGTTAAAAAAAGTTTTTCCCCATTATGTTACTTTCTCCTACATTAGTTTCCTGATCTTCCTTGGCTTTTTCATCCCACCCTTGCATTAGCTATTAATTGTTGTACTTAAATCTGATTTTATTCCTTTGAAAATGCTGTGACTAGACTAGACAGCTCCATTGCACTATAAATTGACTGACATTCAGCCCTTCATAGCATATTATTATTGCATTTTATTCATTTCTAATGTTTATACTCCCTGTCTTTCCTGTCACTGACCATCAAAGTACCCAAACAGTAGTTCAGTTTCATATATATATATAAATACACACACACACACACACACACACACACAGAGTGTGTGTGTGTGTGTATGTATATAATAAGTGTAATTAAAATTAAAGACAGATTAGTAGTCCTCTGTTAGAGAAATAAAAAAGCAGTCAGGTATTACTTCATATTTAAGAAGCAGGACCTGAAAGAAGCCTTCTGAAACAGACCATCAAAGGCTGAACAAAGGTGAGAGTTGGTTAGTTTCCCTTGGGAGGAGGTTTGGGGTGCTAGAAAAGATCCACCACCACCACCCTGCAAAGCTCGCCATGCTTTGGGGAGAGATTTTGATCAGAGCTTAGTGCTTGAAAGTAGTCTCTTACAAAAACTTCCATGTCCTAAACTGAGGAATTATTACTTTTATTTTATAGAAAGCATCAGTCCATGAAGAAAAACTGAAAAAGACCCGGAGAAAAAGCTTGAAAGAGAAAGCTAGCAAAGACGCAGTCACCAAAGATGCAGCCACCAAAGACACAGCTCTTAAACCAGCAGCTGCCAAAGATGCAGCCACCAAAGATGCAGCCACCGAACACACGGCTGACAAAGAAGCAGCCCCCAAAGGAGATGGGACAGGTGAAATTCTGGATGAGGTATTGAGTTGTTTTTCTAAGCTAAGACAACCTTGGTCCCCAAATTGCATGTGGAAATCTCCATCATCATCATCATCATCATCATTGTCCTCATCATAACTTTTCTCAGTGACATTTGTAATAGAAGCACAACATGAACAGGGAGCAAGGAATGTTCTGTTTTTCCTGGGGTTTTATCTTGACAGGTGGCATGATCCACACTACATTCCACTAGCATCCCACATTAGGCTAAAGTCATAGTGCAAGCCTACCTTTTGTGAGATTTTTCACTGCCACTGAAATGTTCTTTGGGAGGGCTGAGCAGAGAAAACAAAACAAAATCACTGGTGACTGTTTTTCTGGAACTATCTTATGCTCGCCTAGTTTTGTTAAGCTAGTTTTGATGAAAAATGAAGATAAAAGTTGGTGATACGTTATGCAACTGTTTGTTTTGCTATTTCGCTTTTCTGCATTTCCTTTAAGACTTAATAAGCATATTGGCTTGGAATTGTAGTCTCAATACCTCTGGAGAGTGTAAATTGAGAAAACCACTGCAGAGAGTATACATGGTTTCCATCTTTTATCTGCACAAAAAAACAGAAAAGTAGGATTAGGCTAAGATGTATTGGTTCTGTAGGGATGTATTCATATCAGTTGAATAAGCCATGACATGCAGGAGCTCTGTAGCCACACGCTCTGTCTTCCCAGTAACCTTTCCCTCCTTCTTGACAGAGTTTTCAATTAATCACAGTTTCCCATTATGTCAACTAACAAATTGCTTTTCAGTACTGAAATAAGACAGAATTTGAAATTATTTTAGTCCGATACTGGTAACTGTAACTTCCTGCTTGGACATAACAGGTTAAGTGAAGTTTTTCTGGATAATTACTGAGAACAAAGGAAGCAATGGGCAGTATAACAATGGAGAATATATCTAACTCATTTGATTATGCTAAGATATTATATTTATATCTATATCTATATCTATCCAAACCAGGCCAGCAAATGAACAAAAATGTAAGCTTTCTTTAGTTAAAATCCAAAATGCTGACCACTGTACCACTAGACTATGGGTAGAGTAGCTAATGACTTCCAGATTTGGACTAGAACTCTAATAAGCCCCAGTTAGCATGGCCAGAGATCAGAGACTGTAGAGGTTGGAAGCAGTGGTGTCCACTGGGGAAGCAGGGCATAATGACAAAAGCAGCAATGCATCATTGAGATGCAAGTCCTATCCCTTTTGTGAATGTCACCATGTACCTAGGATAGGGTGACAGCTTTTATACTTCTGATGAAGGTAGCAAGATCCTGCAGATGCCCATAGTTATTGCCATCTGTGGACACTAGGCATCCTATTCCTGATCTTCATAAATGAATGCCTTTTTAAATAACATCTGAATTAATCTGTTTTCACATGTTATCTTTTTTGAACTAGAAATAACAGTAAGGCTTTGGGTTTTTTAAACAAGATGTAGGCTTCTGAATAAACCTGTTGCACATACAACTTCCCAAGACTTGTGTACAACCAGCTTTTGATAAATAAATTATAATTACATTCAGTGGTTTCAGTGCTGTATGTGCTTGGTAGATTGGGGGCAGTCAATTATGAAGGAAGTTTTTTTTTTTTTTTAAAGAAAACTATGTTTCTAACTTTAATTCTTCAAACACAAATTTTTGTATACCAAGACCGTCACTTTTGAGAACTTGACTTTTGTAGAACTTGTAGAATTTTGTAGAACTTTTGTAGAATTCTTCTCTCTCTCTTCTCTACCCTCCCACTGATGAGTGTGCAGAAGTTGGCAACAAGGAATGGGACATTTTTAGATGTAATTTCCTCATTACCTACTGTTAGGCAGGCTTTAAAAATCTCTGATATATATTTTAAAGACTGAATCTCTTTAATTTTGTTTGTTTGTTTCACATATCCACTCCTCTCTCATATGTGCTTCTGTTCTCTTCATTCTTGTAAGAGAATAAGTATATGTCTATATATAAACGTAAAATAAGTTCAGAAGCTACAACTGATACAGAAAGCAGCAGCCAAAGTGTTGGTGAATGAATTCTATTGGAGAATAACACCTATGCTTTAGTCACTGCCCTGGTTGCCAGTAGGCTTCTAAGCGCAATTAAAAATATTGGTTATTACCTATAAAGCCATATATGGCACAGTGCTGATTTATTTTAGGGTCTAGTCTGCCTATCTTGCTAAGTTATCAAGACAGGCCCTAGTTAGGGTACCACCTGCACATTAAATGAAGGAGGTTTGGATAAGAAGATAGGCCTTTTCAGTTGTGGCCCTAATTCTATGGAACATCTGCCCCTGGAGATACATTTTTATGTATATTAATATATACTAAAAATCTTTGAATGAATAAATTAGTATTTCTATCTCTGCCCAACTGTTATAATTGTGTGTTCAGGATTTCCCATACATTTATAATTAATACATGGCTCTTGTGTGTTTGTATGTATGTGTTGATAATTATATTTGAAAAGGTGATGACAGCTGACAGAAAAGCATTATGTGATGAAATAAAGAGGCTTAAGAAAGCTGAACAACAAGCAAGATTGCATGCAGAGAGGTACGTGCACAAGGATTTGTTGTGTGTATAAGACAATCATCCCATATTAGAAAATATATACATTTTCCCCTTCTCTTTTTTCAGACTTATTCAGGAATTGCATCAGTTGAATCAATCTTGGGAAATTAAGTTTGACATTCTAAAGAAAAGGTATTGCATTACTAATAATATCTATTTAAGTATATTAACACATCATACTAAGCCTTGGGTATTTTTAAATATGTTTCGTTGAGCAAGTCATTGTGACCTGTTTCACTCATAACACTAAGCCATAAACTGTAGATTACAAAGTACAAACTCACACATAATGATGACAAAACCCAGCAATCACATGAAAGTTTAGGGCAATGTATGAACCCAGACAGTCTTGCAAATACACAAAATCATGCCTTATTTGGCCAATTTCTGGTTTCTTTCTCATCCTTTTTTGGAACTCCCTCCATGTTCAGCTCTTCTTTGGACAGTTTAGAGTGTTGAGTAAAATGCATACTCAACCTGAAGTAGTCCAGAATCCTGTAAGCAAACTATGCATCTCTGTTCGTGCATTACATAAAGCACAGATGGAATCTGTAGGCCAACAACAGACTATGACTTCAAAGTACAGTTTATCCCTCATTGAGAAATGAAGAAGGAAAGCTAAAAGGAATTTGCCTGGGGAGTTCAACAGAAAAAGAGAGAAGAGTAGTCAGAGAAACTTATTCCTTGCTTATTCTGAGGAATTGTGTGCTGGGAAACATGAAAAAACCATTTTCTGAATAGCTGATAATTGCAAGGATTGTATCTTGGGAGCTGCTGACTGTCCAGTTGGATGACTCCTCCCTACTGAATAAGCAGAGACTGGAAGAGGAATATTAGGCAGCCTAATTCCAGGGAGGAGCTAACTGAATGAGCAAAGAAGAAGACCTATCAGGAGTTTACCTGAGGATTTTGGTGGTTGGGGAATGTCCCTGGCAGACTTTCCCTCTGTTAGAAGTTTGTACTTGGACAAACATGAGACCCTGAGCAAGGAACAAGAAGAAATAAAAGTCTTTCTATTAGATATGTTCTAAGAAAACAAAGTAAAGATGCAAAGACAAGAATCTGCAGTTGAGACCTGCACTTCTTACTATAAGTTTTCCTTCTTGCCTGAACACAACTGAATAAACAAACAAACCTGGAATATATTGCAGCAAATGCAAGCTTACAGCAGTCCTTAAAGAAAGCATCATAGTACTGGAGCATACTTCAGCTGTTGAAAAAAGAGAAGAATTCATTAATTCAAAGAAAGGAGGATTTGCAACAGAAATGAATAGTGGAAGACAAATAGAAGAGCAAGAAGACACAGAAGAGCAAGTGCAATGAATGAGAGTAACAACTAGAAGCAAGAGAAATAGACTTCATCTATACACTCTCCTTGCTCTGGCACTGAGATAGCCTGCTAACCATTGTTGAGGACATATCCTCACTACAGAAATTCCATCTTGGTACCAACCCTGCTGCTGAGGCAGCTGAAGCTGGATCAGAGTAATCCAGACTGATGGGGAAGTGATATTTTCCACTGGAATACAAACATCTGTGTGAACATTCTGATTAGCCTGATTAGGAAGATCAGTAATTTGAGTAGCTACAATTGGTCTACTTCAGGACCATCCTGCCCCATCCAACCCCGGGTCTGTGCTTCTGTGGCCATTTCTGCTTTGGCTGCAAAGAGAAAGAGAGACTCCATAACAATCAACACTTTTTCCTTAGGGTCAGGTAGGAATAGCAGTCTCCTTGAACATATTCCAAAAGGTTGCTATTGCTGCTTGTTTGTAATCCTCTCCAGCCAGCCTCTGTGCTTGCAGAAGAAGAGAAAGACCTAGGGATGCTTAGATCCCTCAGCCTCCCTGCTCCTCTCCCATCTATGCACCTGCCCTTACCTCTGTGCTTCCCCCACAGCAGTTCCTAACAGCCATAGCCTCCACCATAATTTGGGGGCAGCAAGGTGAGACAAGAAGAACACTATGGGATGCAGCAGTTTTTTGAAGTGATTTGCATTCCTCCCATCTTGAGGATGGAAAGAAAGCATATTGCTGGGGGTATGGCAAAACTCATAGAAGATATTCTATACCACTGAAACTCAGAAACAGTTTTTAGGCCCATACAGTTAAAATAGGCTCTGAACATTCAAAGGAATAAAAAGAAATTCTGTAGGATAGGAGACAGGATAGTGGATCCCTAAAGGGCAGAGAGGATGCAACTATGCACTGTAATAAGAGGAGAATCATACTTGAAACAAACATAAGCTGACCAATCCCATTGATTTGTGAGTATGCTATCTGCCTGGCACAAAGATCAAGGATTGAGGACATGACAGAACAGAAGAGAACCATTTCCAAGACTTACCAAGTCCAATGACAATCAAGCTGATAAATGCAGAGAACGGATGATACTGCAGCAAACAATTGCAAGTCTATCATCACAGACTTCAAACATCTCAGAATGAAACCCAAGACCTTGGTAGCTCTGGTGATCATCTCATCCATTCTTCCTGTCCATGGAACAAGACTGGAAAAGGATAGAAGAGTACTACAGGTCAATGAAAGGCTGTGCAAATGGTGTGGATGGGAGAGATTTGAGTTCTGTGACCATGATCCGAGATATCTAGATGATAGATTGCTGGCACTAGACAGGTTGTGCTTCACAAATATTGGTAAAAGGTAAAAGTGTATATGGCCAAAACATGGTGAAGTTGATTAGGAAGGCTTTAAACTTTAAAGTCCTGTGAGGAGGGGAAATGAAACCCTGAACAAAAGGCCTTGAATAAAGATTTGTGCATTGTAGAAAGTAGAAATGTTGCTGAAATGAGACCTCCTAAGTCATTCAAAAAAAATCAAAAGAACATTGGCTCAAAAAATTCAAAGCCCTCAAGATCCTGACACATTTTCTGTACACTAGCGCTCACAGTATGTGAAATGAACAGGGTGAACTTGAGCTTTGTGTACAGAGGAGCAAATGTGATTTAATAAGTATAACAGTGACTTGATGGGATGACTCCTATGACTGAAATATAGCAATTCAAATGGAACAGAAGCTGTAGAAAGAAAACAGTTGCATTGTATGTTAAGATATCCTTTCCTGCTCAGATATCCAAATCAATAAGTAGAGGAACAAATGAAACAATACTGTTGTTGGTGTCTGCTGTCACCTTCACTACCAAAGAGGAGGATATGGATGATGCCTTTCAGATGCAAGTTGCAAATCTTTCAAAGGGGAATGGAATTATAATGATATGATACTTTACCCCAACTTCTATTGGGATACAAGCTCTGCCAAGTATGGTCCTTGCAGAAAATTTGTGACTTATCTTATGGACTTTGTTTTTCCTTCAAAGTGAGTTGGAGTGCATAAGAGGATCAGCTGTCCTTCACTTCTAACTTCAACAGTGAAGACTGAAAAGTGAAAGTAGCAGGAACATTGGGAAAGTTTCTGTGTAATGCTGAATTTCTTGCTTTTAAGGGAAACTAAGATTAAGCATAGTCAAAATATGCATTTTGGACTTGAAACAGTAGATTTCAATCAGCTTAGAAAATTAAAAACCAGATCCTGTGACAGTAGAAACTAATAGGAAGAGATGCTCAGTATGTATGGGAATTCCTAAAGAAGGAAACATTAAAAACATAACTGAAAAAAATTTCAGCGAGGAGAAAAAATAGGAAAGGAAGCCAATGTGGCTATGCAAAAAGCGTAGTAAAGATCTGAAAACAAAGAAGGACCCATACAGGAAATGGAAAGATTGCCAGATCACAAAGAAAAATACAGACAGGTAGCCCAAAATTGTAAATATGGTGTCAGAAAAATGAAAATTCAGAATGAGCTGAGGTTAGCTAAGAATGCTAAGACCAGTGAAAAGGTCTTTGTTAGATATGTTTAAAATTGAGAGTTAAAATTAGTTATACAGACTGCTTAATAGAAAAGGTAAATGCTAAAAGGGTAACAAAGAAAAAAAGTTACTTAACTCCAATTTTGTTTCAGACTTTTCTAACAAAAAAACCTCTATGTGTTCAACCAGGAAATTAAAGGGCAGGATTAAAATTTGAGATAGAAACATAGTCTGGGAATATCTCTTCATACTGATTTTAAATCTCCAGGACCTGGTGAATTACATCCTAGGTCCTGAAGGAACTAGCTGATAGTCCAATAAACCCTTACGTGCTATTATTGAGAAGTCCCTGAGAACTGTTGAAGTGCCAAAGAACTGGAGGAGAGCAAATGTTGCTTCCTTCAAAAATGGGAAAAGGAAGATTCAGTCTGTAAGGCAAAGGGTATTTTGTTATAATATGTAAAAATAGCTTGCAGTGGTGTGTGTCCAACTTGTTATGATTTAGGCTAGAAGTCAAAGATTTCTGCTTGTTAAGCAGCAGGAGTCAACTGTTTTTGAAACTATGGGGATGAAATTGAAGTTTCTATTGGCAATCTAAATATGTTTTGACAAACTTCAGTAAATATTTCAATTTCAGCTCTACTCTGTAAAAATGAAACTGGAGAGGGGCAGTCATTTAATTGGTTTAAAAACTGAATTTGTTTCTATTTATTCCTAGCCTGCATGCTATTAGGAATGAGATGTTTCTTAGACAATCACTGCGGCAATCAGTGAAATTCAGAAGCCCATCACTAACTGAGAGGGTATGTATAACAGCTGCCCATGTTAGGTAGTTTAATTTTTTTTTTTCTTTAAATCTAAAAGCCTGTGGTATTTTTGAAGATCAGAATAGAGAAAAGACCTGTTTTCTGACTTATGTGGCACTTCTGATATTAGTCATGAGGCCTAGTTTTGGGACACTGAATTTGACGTTCTATTTGAGGTTTTCTTTGTTTTGTGGTATGTCTCTGTATATCATAACACTGTAATGTCCAGCATGGACATAACACTGTCTCTTGCAAATCATGGCCCATCTGGGTGAATTAGGAGTCAGCCTCAAGATCACACAATGTCTTTTGTCCTTCTGACTTGGAGAATGAACATTCCCTTTCATTTGTCTTTTGCTGGCAGTCGTTCTTAATATGAATACCAGTGCTAACAATGGTCCCTCCATAAATTCACATTTGAAACCTTTCTATAACTTCATTTTCTAGTAATAATTTTGAAAATGCTAGGATAGAGCATTAACTGCGGTATGAGTCTTCATTGGCCACTGAACCACTTGAATTGTGTTTTGTATTTCAGAAATCTCTTCCTATGCACATCCAGAATAAGAATCAGAATCCTCCACAGAAGCGCCGTTGGATTTCAAGTAGTTTGTATATGCAGTATTCACCCCTGGTATGTAATTTCACAATGGCTAATAAATATGTTGCTTAGATCTTCCTGTCATTCAGAGCCTAGAAGATTACTAGTATGCTCAAAAGTGAGGGTGCTTTCAAAGTATTGTGAACACACAATCCAGCCACCCACTGGTACTTGCTGCTTTTGTCAGAATGAAGAAAACAGCATCAGGGCATCATGATGCAAGCTCTGTCCCTTTTGCCCATGCATGTGGCATCACAATGTACATACAAAATGGGCAAGACCTGCATCGTGATGCCACAATGCTGCTTTTGTCATTCTGTCCTCCTTGTCCCCCTCTGGGGACGCTGCTGACACAATCCCTATTTGCCGATACAGTTCCCAAGTGAGAAATAGATGCTGGATTGAGTTTCATATGTTCAGTATAATCTTGCTATTTGGTTTTAAAGATATATGAAAGGCTGAAGGTGAGGATCATGTAGGCCAGCATTCTGAACCGGGTGCTGTTTGTTTGTTTGTTTGTTTAAACAATTATTGAGCCACCCATCTCACAGAAGTGCCTCTGGGTGGCATACAAAGATTAAAACAATTGTAACAGTGTCATGGAAAACTCAGAAGGACAGATCACAACACTAAGGAGAAATAACCAACTGTTTATTCAACCATCATTGGGTCCCAATTTTACAAGAAAGAGGGTCCCCCAAAAATGGGAAAGCAAAGATTTCATATAGTAGTTGAGGGCTACAGGGTGGGAAATCCTAGGGGTCTGATGTGTTGGCACCTTTTGGGGGAAGCTAGGCAGATACGTTTGGGAGCAGCAGCAGAAAAATTTGTTGTTAAGGAGATGGGATGCTAAAGAATCCCTGCTGGAAAATGGATGGTTGGGTTCTCTCTTTATTGAAATTCCCTTGTAAGGGCTGCCCTTGGGCTATACTGTGAGTGGGTGAGCAAGGTTTCTATTCTATTCTTTGGTTTATATGGGATTGCAGGGGGCTTTGTCCAGGGGGGCAGGGACAGTAAATTTTGGTCTGATAGGATTAGGCAAAGAGAGCAGCTAGGTTTGAACCTGCAGCCTCCATTTTGTTTGTTACATCAATTTTCTCCACCACAGCAGTGCAAACGCATACAAAGATACAAACAAAATACTTTAATGACCAAGTATAAAATATATACAAGGAATTTGTCTTCGGTGATGAACCGATCAGGTTCAACGGTGCGTTTGGATAGCAACAGAAAAATAATAAACAGTAACAATAACACTGCCCAGTAAAATAACTTTTTCAAAGGGAGAAGCCACTGTCCAGTACATATCAAGTCATATAGTATTTAACAGAGCAACATGACACCCCAGTTAAACAATAACCCACAAAACTATACCTTATACCAAATGGGTCAGGCAGTTTGGGTTGCCAAACTGCTTGGCCGAAAAGCCTGGAGGAACAGCAAGGTCTTCAGAGCCTTACAAAAGGCTAACAGGGTCAGGGCCATCTGGATCTCTGGGGGGATGCTGTTCCACAGGACAGACACAGCCACAGAAGAGACATGACTCCAAGGTCCAACAAGATGGCATTGTTTGATGGAAAAGACTCGGAGCATGCCCTCTCTGCTAGACCTGGTGGGGCAGGGAGAAATAATGGGGGACAGGCAGTCCTGCAAATGGTCCCAGGAATAACCCCAAATTCCTTCTGGAACCCAATAAGGTCCATCAGGTGAGCTTATGGGTAGGCTTTTGGAATAGGCCCTGCCTCCTTGTGAGGGTGGGGATGAAGCACCAGAGCAGTTCAGAACCAACAGGAAGTGATCTGTCAATGGTAAGAGACTGATGGGAACATCTCCCAATTCCAGATCACATCACCACTGCTCTGAGAAAAAAAACAGGTCTAATGTGTGGCCTCCACTATGAGTTGGGCCAGAGATAACTTGGGTCAGGTCCATGGTTGCCATGGTGGCTATGACCTCCCAAGCAGCTTTTGAGTCCATGCCCAGGGATGGCAGATTGAAGTCCCCCAGGATCGTAAGCCTGGGGAACTCAACTGCCAACCCAGCCTTAGATTCCAGCAGATATGTTTAGATCTGATTAGCTGTGTTTTCTGCTGCTGCTGCTGCTGCTGCTGCTGCTGCTGCTGCTGCTGCTGAATTTTATTCAAGTTGAGGCTCCCTATCTACATGGCTGCTCTAAGGAACATTCCAGGCATTCACAGTGTCCTCTGAAAGCAAGTACTAGAAAGGGAAATAGCATTCTATTAAATAAGTGCTTTGTAAATGGTGATGCTCCCATTGACATCCATTTTAAGAATTAGCAAGCCTCTCTTCAACCTCCAGTTTGGAAAAGTACCTGCAATGTGGTCTCAAAATTCCAGTTTTGCCCAACAGTCCTAAAAGGCTGAGTACTCCTGCTTTGTGTTAGCATCACTTATTTATAAATGACTGGATTCACTCAGTGTCCTAAGCCATGGGTTGTTTAATTGTGGTTCATTAAACAACTGCAATTGACTGGGTAATAAATCCTGTTTTGCACATCTTAGTGGCTGGATTCACCCAACACACTAAGCCAAAACCAAACAAACCACATTATGGCTTTGTTCATGATGAATTAACTTGGTCAGGATGTTTAAAATGCATATTAAGTTGCAGTTTCTAGAAGTGTATGTTCCGTTAATACATTTACTTTATTCAAAATTTCTACACTTTATAAATCCTCAAATTTTGTAATATGTATTAAGGTTACCATATTAATCAACAATATATATGCACAGATTCTATTAAAGTTCCATATAAGTTAATTGTACAAGACTTTTTAATAACAACATATTTAATTTCAGCCAGAGATAACTACTGATATAGATATTGAAGAAGACCAGAACGATGCTAACAGCCCATTTACACATTCAATTCCCAGTGCTTTTGAAGGTGGTAAGTAATGTCTTCTAATTACATGTGGCATAAGCTGTCCTGGTAACTTGTAAACCTTATAGTTTTCTGTTTACTTTCTTGCTGATTATAATGTAGATGCCTTAGCTAAAAAAATGCCCAGAATTCTGTGGTTTATTTCAGATACCATCAGAAGCAGATAAACTTTATTTTTCAAGACACTTTTCTGTGCTCTGTTTATAGTACACAAATCTGGCTACAAGAGCTAGTAATACTCTGCCAGTGTGTGTGTGTGTGTAAAATAATCAAGGCTGCAATCCTCTCCATGTTGAGGGAGGGAAAATAAGTTTTATTGTAGACATATTAGCCTATTTCTGAGTAGATACCACAGCAAGGGCTGCCAGCAGTGAACATTCAGCACAGATTGTGTTACCAGCTAATCATGTTTGTGAACTTCCAAAAGTTTAATAAATCTCATGTCTTTGTTACTAGGACAGTGCAACAATTCAGATTCAAAAGGCAAAGTAGGATTCAGAACATAAGTGGGCACATACACGTGACACCTGTCAGGAACACCTTTAACCAGACACATCTTCTCCTGGGCTTGCATGGTAGCTGCTTTAAGGTGTTCCTAACACAGTGTTGTCCAAACTTGGCCACTTTAAGATGAGTGGACTGCAACTTCCAGAATTCCCCAGCCAGCATGGCTGGCTGGGGAATTCTGGGAATTGCAGTCCACTCATCTTAAAGTGGCCAAGTTTGGACAACACTGTCCTAACAGGTGCTGCCTGTGTGCCCACACACGCTCAGACTACATTTTGCCCTTCGAATCCAGATTGCTGCTGTTTGCTATGCACTGAGCAGGATCAGCTAAGACATTCCATAAAGCAGAACAGCAATCAATATATTCTTCCCTGCTCTAAGCCAAGTGTAAAATACTTAATCCCAGCAAAGTTATTTTGCTATCTGAAGAAATTCTTATAGATGAAATTCCTATAGCTTTGTATTCCTAAAAATACTGCAGTCCCTAAATCAGATGACATGTTCTTAGTCTTGGCTTATAAACCTTGGTCTCCCTTCCAAGTAAGAATTAAATCTGACCCCGCTTAGCTTCTCAGCCCAGGAAAATCAGGCAGAATAAGGTATTTGGGCCACATAGGCTGTATTGTAATAGGCAACTCGTATGAATATTTACTTTAGAGTAAGTCCCATTAGGAATATGTGAAGCAACTATTAATCAAATTAAAAACTTTTACCCATCTGACCCACTATTATCTGCTCTAAGTAGCAGTAGGACACTTTTACATCATCTGATGCTTTTAACTAGAGAGATCAGGAGATTAATCTGGTACCTTCTAAATGCCAAGCATATGCTTGATCAGGAAGCTATATGACCCATCTCCTCTTCATATTTACTTAGAGTAAGGCATATGTCGGTTCATACAGTAAGCTAAGCCATAATGTGAGTTGATTAGTTTTGATTTAATATGTTGTGTGAACCAGCTAATGTGGCTTACAAATCGTTGTTATGATTTAAAGTGTTGTGAACCCAACCAACTGTGGTTTATTGAATCAATCATGGTTTTAAAATAATGGTTTAACACAACATGTGGCAACTGTCATTTTGATCAATGTGCTTAGTCCTAGACAACTATGTATAGTATAGTAGCTACTCAGGCAAGATCAACTGGCTGATCATC
Source organism: Liasis olivaceus (assembly GCA_030867105.1). Classification (NCBI taxonomy): domain Eukaryota; kingdom Metazoa; phylum Chordata; class Lepidosauria; order Squamata; family Pythonidae; genus Liasis; species Liasis olivaceus. The sequence continues at coordinate 18,536,490 of CM061351.1, forward strand.
ATTTTCTGCCTTTCTTTGGGGGGGCTTTATTATCTCTTCTCAATCAGTGATAAAGTAGATAGTAGACAGCATCCAAACCTTCTACTATGTGAAAAGAAAATCCCATGTTTACTTTTACGGACTCAAGAAGACTTTTCTCACAGTCTGGTAGCCAGGCATTATTTGCTCTTTGTTATCTTTAGAGACGGTCTTAATGAGTAAGAAAGACACGAATCCCTCAGATAAAACTGCCAAGGAATACCAACTCTTTGCATAGTTTGTCAAAAAGAGAAAGCGTAAACAGAACTATCTGATGCACAGAAGCAGCTCAAATTGTTCTGATAGATTGCATTTGTTTGTTTCTATTTCAAATGACTTTGTCAGCCCAAGCAAGTTAAGAGGAAGATCAGATTTAAAAGCCAGGGTAAGTTGGGACAATTTTTTAACATAAATTTAAAATCTGTATCTCATTCTTTATTGTAATCTCTTTGAAGCATTAAATTTAAGTCTGTCATTATGTCATGAAATATTTGATCTTCTGTTCAGGTCAGTGAACAGTTTAATCAAAATAAAAAATTCAAAATTGTGGGGTGGGAAAATTAACCTATAATCTTGTAATAATTAAATACTTTAAAGACTTGGGATTACCTATGGAAAATTCATCATAAGTTATCATAACACTTTCCCATTGCAACCAAGAGAACAAGTTGGCTTGATTTATGAACTATAATAATTGTGAATTATCAACTAATATTGTTTAGATCAGTCTTCCTCAACTCAGTACCCTTCAGATTGTTGAATTTCAGATCCATAATCCCCTGCTAAAATGGCCAAGAGAGGACTGGTTTATCTTCCAAACATGGAAGATGAGACTATGAACCTACAATTCATTTGTCACGTATATACTGCTTCTTTGATTGAAGAAAACACGATGACCCTGAATATCAGTTGCTTTGGAGCCACAGTGAGAAAGGGATATTACCTTCTGCTTTTTCTGCCCGGGTAAAGAAGTTCCAACTTTCTGAAACAGGATGCTGGATTTAATAGGCATGTGACCTGAGCAAGTGAGGCTCTTAGGTTTTGATGCTTTTGCTTCAAAATTTGATAATGGGCTGGAGTGTTGTTTCAAAAACAGAAAACAAAAAGTAGGAATAAATAAACTTTTTTTTCAATTGAGGGAGATAAGAAATCCCTCAGGGATCTGGGTCTGGTGCTACTTGTTCGTGAATTATATTGACTATAAGCTGTTCAGTTTAAATAAGTGCAAAACAACCCCCTAACTTCACCTCTAAAGTTATGAGATCTAAACTGTAGCTAAAGGAAAAAGATCTTGGGTGAGAGAGGATAACTCAATGAAGATGTTGAATCAGTGGGCAGCAGTTATAGAGAGGGAAATTCCATGCTAGGGATCATTAGGAAAGGAATTGAGAATAATTTTGTCAACATTATAATGCCTCCATACAAATATATAATATTTTCTGCATCTGGAATGCCATGTACATTTCTGATCGCATGCTTGAAAAAGGGCACAATAGAGCTGAAAAAGGGAAGAAGAAGGCAAACAAAACAACTAAGAATCTTAAGTACCTTCCTTAGAAGAAGAGATTATAACATACAGGATTTTTTTAGTTTAGAAAAGAGGACCAAGGGTGTATCAAGGTGTATCAAATCATGCAGGTCATGGAAGAAATAGACATAACAAAGTTTTCCTCCTTTTCTCAGAGCAAAAGAACCAGGAATCAGCCAGTGGGAAGGAGATTTAGAACAGGCAAAAGAAAGTTAATCTTCACACAGTGCATAATTAATTTGTGGAATTTATTACCACTGAACTGAATAATGTCCTCTAACCTGGAAGACTTTAACAGTTCTTTATGGAGGTCAGGTCACTCAGGGTCTGTTAGTCTTAAGGACTGAATGATATTTCTGGGTTGGAAGAAGAATGGCTCCAAATTCAAATTGTAAAAGAACAATGGCCAGAGCCTCTATCTCCCGCTTGTGAACATCTCAGAGCTATCTGGCTGGCCACTGTGAGAAGCATTTAAACCTTCTTAAGTCTAAAAAAGGCAAAACAAAAAAGGTCCACGTTTTTGGCCTCATCCACTTTGGGGGATTCTGGGGGTCACAAAAGGATGCAAGCCAACCCAGAGCCCCAACCTTGCTTTCTTCATTGCTGTTCATATCAATTCAACATTTGATAAGGAAACACTTCCAGCAATGAGTCCATAAACATTGGGAAAAGTTTTTCTAAGGTCATAAGAACAACAATTATACTTCTTGTTATTGTTACAAATGTATATCCCAAGTGGCTAAAGGTCCTGCAAGAAATTTAAGCCTAAGCCAATTTTAATTTAATTTAATTTTTGTATCAGTGGCTGTTGGCTGTTAGTTTATTTTTAAACGTCAAACACCTTTTAATTGTTAAAGGATCTAATTAAATCAGCTGAACTTCAAAGAGTATACAACTTCTGGCCTGTCATGACAGTACTGTTGCAATAAAATAATTTATAGAGCTTTAGTTTCTGATTTTCTCTTTCTAAAAGAGCACATTTATTATGTAAACTTGTCTTTTTTTTTCAGCAGAAAGACATAGGAATGTCAGATCCTTAGAACTGGGGTGACAGTATCTTATTGAAACATTATGGTGATAACTTTATCAGCAGTGTGTGACATAGGGTGGCACCAGACCATAACATGTGCCTTTGTCATAGGTGTCTACAAACATTTCAGATAAATTGCTTGTCTGTTTTGAAAGAAAGCCAATGTCTCCTTACCTCTCTCATCTATTTCTTTCTTGAATTTAACTTTTTAATGTACAGTTTTTGAATTTGAAACTAAAGAGCCAAACCAAAAGACAAAACTCAGATGCAACATTATTAGTGACACTTTAAATGGAATTTTTCATTCAGACTTTGACATTAAACTAGAAAGGCCTTTTGGCTGTGACCATACAAGCATAATAAATTGTGTATGTTTGTGATACTGAATGAATCTTGCCCATATGCTGCACTGCAAGGCTACATGAATGAAGCATTTACCAAATCAGGCCCACCACATTAAACAGAAAAACAATCTTTATTCATGGTAACTTATCAGTTTCAATTAATCAACCTTAACAATGGAAATTCTGATGTGCTCAAGCAACTTGAAAGCAATAGGTCATCTCCAGGGCAGCCATGTTGTGTCTTTGTGTCCATGGCTTCAAACAAAGCAACATCTCCCATAAATGTCCATATTCAATTCCATATTGCCTGCGTAGCTGTTTTTAAGCATTGAAGCTCACCACACTTGCTAATGTACCCACCTTTTCAAAGATGTGTACAGGGTTTGCTTGCGGTTTTGTCGTTCCCAGATGTAATTGTTTTCTAGTATTTTGGAGCTCTGTTAAGATCAAACAAAGCAAAAGACATTTCCATTGGATGACCATCCTTTCAGTTTCTCTGCTGCTATGTGAATAAGCATTGTGCAAGCCATTCCAGTGGAATTGAAAGGGGGTAACCATTGGTTTGATTTGGTTACACGGTTTCGTAAAGCGCTCCCTCCCACTGCCTTAGGGTCTGTGAAAGGTCTGTGACCCGTTTAGAACTGCCAAGTGAAATGTCATGTTGCCCCTCCCAAATGGGAGTATCTGCATTCATTTGATCAGTATAAAAAATGATTGGGGATGGGAAGATCAGTGCTTTTGAATTGCAATTTATAGCAGTTTACAAAAATGCACATTGTTGGAAAAGAAAACATGGAAGTGTTTCTTTCTAAATTGCATTACCTGTGAAATGTCATTAGTCTGTTTAGGATATTTGCATCCAATTTTTACTATGAAACCTGAGAGAGGCTTGTAGAAAAGAAAGTAACTTTCTTCATTGTGTTAACTCTTATCCCCTTGTTGTCACGCTCTATTTCATTTTGACATCCAAACATCTGGGATCTCAATTTTGATGCTGCTTTTGCAAAATCCTTGTTTGAACATTATTTTTTTTAATGATAATTGCCTCTGTGCTAGTTACTTCTTCAGATCAACATAAAGCTCATGCTTTCTTATCTAGAGTTTATATAAAATAGATGTTTAAATTAATTTCTACTTAATTTCATAGTATTTGCAAATGGTAATTCATTGCAATTAGGATTTTTTTTTCTTTTTTCAATCACCATCCCCTCCCTATTCTTTCCCAAATATTTTTTTGTGCAAAAAAAGTTGTTTAAAATATTCAGACAACATAAAAATAATACCTTGCATTGGAGGCCTCTATTTGAATAATTTTACATTTGTAAATTTCAGTTGAAATACATTGACATTTTTGCATTTGAGTGCTGGCCTGTCGTGTGGGTGTATGTATATACATATGTATGTATATGTGTGTGTATAAATATTAGAATACACACCCACTTGAAAATAAAGTGAGAATATATACATGTATATATGAATATACACATACATACATACATACACATATTTCTCACTTTACTTTCAAGTGGGTGTGTATTCTAAAATGTTCAGACCAGAGGATTAATGTTCCAGTTAGAAAGGGACAAGCAATATCTAAACAGATTTGCATGGACCTTTGAACAGAACCCTGGGCTGACTCTCTCCTTTGCCTGCCAAAGAAAGCTGTCACCACTTGCAATGGAAATTGAGGGTAGTTATTTATAGGGATTCCCTCACAGATGTCTGGGCACCTGCTTCCCAAACTTGGGAAGGTCCTGAACAGGACAGCAGTATTTCACTAACGGCTGCGTTGGTGACGTCACCTGATTAACTGCTAAGCCTCAAGACGTCACTTTCCACACAAACAGCAACATGTGGGTGAACAATAAGACGTTTGCACAGCAGCTGGAATAGAAACTCACATGTAAATGAATGCTGCGTATGAAAGGAGAGCATCAGAGCCTCTTTGGTGGCATTCCCCTCTGCCTGAGGATTTTCAGCTAATAGGGATCCACAATGGAGATGCCACCTTTTTTGTCCTGACAGTTTCTGTGCTTTGAACAGCTGCATCTGGCAGAAGTTCAACAAGTGCAATTTTTCCCAGCCAGGAGGTGCATTGAGGGGGAAAGCTGCACCTGCTGAACTTCTGCCTTTCACAAAACTCTTAGCAGTACCAGAACCCTGTTAGTAAAAGACAACCTCCCTAATTTCACTGTGTTCTACATCAAGCAATCTGTTATTGAAACCCCCTTCTGACTGTTACTCTTTTTAAGGACTGCCTTAAAAAATCCTTGCACCTATGGAAGTTGTAGCACTTCTGAACACATTGCATGCGTGGAAAGACCCACTGAGTTAAAGAGTTTAATGCCAGGTTGGCAGTCTACCAGACCTAAGTTTCTTCTATTACACGTAATCTTTATTCACAATTATATCACAATCTTATGTGTGTCTATTCAGGAGTTCTATAGCCCAGGGAGACTTCCAGATCAATGTGTAAAGGAGTACACACATTTGATGCAATTTTATATATGCCTATTCTAAAGTAAGCCACACTGAACTCAAGTGGATTTATTGTCAGGAAACTGGATATAAGATTGCAACCAAAGTTTTTTAGCCTCTCAGCTATACCATCTCACAGTTCTTTTACTTAACCCCCATCTTCTCCCCATCTCTTAAATATTGTTCAATACAAGGAACTATATTTCAGGGTAAAAGCTATGATGGATATGACGGATGAAAGTGCTAGATTTTGTAGAAATCCCTAGGTTCAAACTTATACTTGGCAATAAATTTCACTGGCTAAATTTGGGACAAGTCTATCTACCTTCCTCCCTTTGCGCCCCCCCCCCCCCCCCCCCCACTTTAGGGTAACATAACACACAGTGTTTTCAGAATAGAACTACACTACCAGGGAAATTACTGCATGCTTTAAAGCCATTAAAAGCATTAATAAACCTTGCATTAGAGAAGTAGTGCTAACTCAAGATTCAAGGTAGTTGTATTTGCCTTTCTGCCAGTAGTCTAGTAAGTACAGGAAGGGTGGTCTATTAATGAGTTTCAAACCTCCAATGAGAAAAACTTTTCTTCATTGATAAAAACCAAAGTACTGTAGCTCATCTTGGAGAATGTTACTGTAGATCTGAAGATTGCTGGTTTGATCCTAGGCTTTGCAAGAAATTGTGCATGATCTTGCAAAAAAGGGCCAGTTTGGTCTAGTGGTTAAGACTGCAGGCTAGAAAGCAGGAGATGGTGAGTTCTAGCCCTGCCTTAGGCATGAAAGCTGGCTGGGTGACTTTGGATCAGATACTCTCTCTCAGCCCAACCCATTTCACAGGGTTGTTGTTGTGGGGAAAGGAGTATTAGGTATGTTTGCCACCTTGAGTTATTTATAAAAAGAATAAAGATGAGATAAAAAATCTAATACAGATGATACCCATGACATATTCACAGGGAGCCACTGCAGGTCCAAGCAGTAAATGTGTGTGTGTGTGCACTTTACAGCCAAATTAGTTTTAGAATTAACATAAATCCTGGCTCCTTCTTTATTACTAGTCATCCAGTGAAGTCATCTCCCCTTCTTTCTAAATTATTTGCATTCACTGGTCAAAATAATGGCACTCGGAGAAACCTTCTTTCTTAGTAATAAAGTTTACATGTTGTACTAAGTCATTATGAGAATTGTTTGTTTTTAGTTTAGCACAGTTTGCAATCCCAGGTTTTATCATCTATAACTATGGCTTATCATAGTCTGTGAATCAACTAATTGTGACTTTTTAAAAAAGAATGATAGACTGTGGTTTAATGCAGCATATGAACCCATTCCCTTAATTGCTAAATTTACATGCACCTGCAAATGTTTTGGCCTATCTCTGCAAGTTGTTGGGCTGTGGTTACACAATACATTGTGATTAATCTAAACATGGTTTATTCAGTTAACCCAGTTTTCTGAGTTTACACAACATACTGAGCCATGTTCAGGCTGGGTTTACCCCACATATTAGGCTAAAATGTCATGGAGTCATTTTTATTTCCTTGTGTCATGTAAACATAGCAAATGTGCTACAGATGTGCAATCCATTTTTAACAATCTAAAATAAATTTCCTCATGAATGTGTGTGGAATTGCAGCCTGTTTTTAATTAAAGTAGCATAAAATTCAAACCAAACTGATACAGTACTCAAATGTTTAGAAATGGGACTATTCTCTAAGAACAGACAGATTGTACCATGGCTATATTAGAGTAGACCATCAATGGGCCATGGAGTATGCTGATGAGGGGGACTTTTTCCATCCCAGGAATCTTCACAGTCTTAGCTTATGGACAGGACATGTTGCATAAAACTGAAAATAGCATCTAGTAGATGCTACCCTCTTTTCAAAATAAAAGAGACTCTTTTGCACCCCAAATGCTATTATGGTGGCAAATGTTGTGTGGACTAAATCTACTTGACCAGAGTTGTCCTCCTTGGGAATTTAATAAAGTATTCTCTTGCTCATACATTGGCCCACTAAATTTAATGGAGCAGTTCGATTTTGATCAGGAAGAGATAATTCTTTGTAATAGTGGATCATGTGGCTCCAACCCCTATGTATGATTTCTTTTACTGTGACACAAAGCCATGATTTATTTACCCACTGTTTAATGTTAGCCATAATCAACGAAAGTAAGCCATAAAGCACGGCTTTAAACTTTATTGGCTGGATTCATAAAAACATTAAAAACATTAAACTAAAACCAAAGCCTGCAAACATAGTCTGTATTTTCATGACATAACCCAATTTTCTGGTCCACATGATATATTGAAACATAACTTCATTACACAGGCTAGGTTTGCATAACATGCTACAGCCACAAATGTTTCTATGGAAATATTGTTCTCTACCCTTCTGTAATCCATTAGCCCAATGACCAAACCAGGATACCGTATTTACCATGCTTCCCACCAAACAGATCTGGGTAGAGTACAGATTCAAATCTTTCCTTCCTTCCTTCCTTCCTTCCTTCCTTCCTTCCTTCCTTCCTTCCTTCCTTTCTTTCACAGATGGGAAACAGCTTGAAGAATCAAAGAGTCTGTCTTCACCTCTTATGCCTCCTGTACACTGATGGGGGCTGGAGACCTCTGCCATATCTGGAACAATTGTCTGCATTAAAAAGGTTGAACACTTTCCGTTTTTCTACTAACGCCTAGAAGGAACTCAAAGCAAATTGGCCAAATGGGAAGCCACTGCTCCTGAGAGTGCCTAGGCATTTCCTGCCCAAGTGTCACAATGGTTGAAGTGGATCGAGATATTTCTGGAGCACTTCCTTTGCTTCTGTTGAGGGGCTCTAGAGTGTTTTTCCTGATTTAAACAACAAAGGGCCTTAAATAAAGAAGCTCAGGGCCATATCTCTCTAAACCATTGTTCTGCAACATCTTACCATTAAAACACAATAAAGATTTAGTTCTTAAACTGAGCTTGAATTCTCTGAATGCAGATTTTGTGGGATGTAAAATCAAACCTGCTCTCTGTCAATCCATCATTCTACTATCAGAATAAAATGACCTTTTATTTAAATAGTTATGACGACTTTAAAATAGGGCAAACTGGGGAACTTTGCAGATAAAAGAGTTTTGTCCAATCTGTTTTAAATACACACATTTAGTTACCCATCAAGATATGTCGGTCTAAGACGTGATGTTGAGATGGTCCAAGATTCAGCACCTTTTTTTTTACCATGTAGGGCTTATATTCACACACTGTATTAATCCACACTTTGCTATGTAATCTGTGGCAGATTCAGGCAATATACTAAAGCATAATGGGGCTTCATTTTGATTAATGTGTCAGGTGAACCCAGTCAGGGTTTGTTTTCTGATGCCTTTTGTCTTGCTTTAGCAATCCTTGCAAAGGACAGCTGATATTGACTTTCTAATTTATTTTAAGCTTGTCAGTCAGATTTCACCAACCTGTCGCTCTTTAGATGGGTTGGGATTTAAGCTTCCAGAATTTCCAGCTGGAGATCCTGGCAATTGGGTGTGATGATTGAATATTCTGGGAGTTATATTCCCTTCCCAGCATATCCCTAGGGCACCAGCTTGGGGAAAGCTGGTTTAGGTTTTAGTGTTTTGCCTCTACCCAAAGCTTTTTAAATTGTGGGGTGGTTTGGCTGGTCATTTCTTTCCAATGTAAAGACTGCTTGTGCTCTGAAGCTTGCAAAGTGAGGATGAAGTCCAAGAATGCCTCTTGATTTTGAACTGTAACTACATACCTACAAATACAGTTATGCAAGTGAAAGAAGAAGGGTAAGAGTTGCTGAGCAAAACAGAGGTACAGTTCCTTGGACAAGTGACTGCCTCTTGGGCATTGATTGGTCATTGATTTTACACACATAACCCAGTTGCACCAAGGTCACAAAATGTTTGTCTTGTTTGGGCTTGAAGCTCCAAATTCTTTGTGAGTGCCCAATTAGAATGAAGCTGATGGCAACCAGACAAGATGCAGGAGTGAAATGAGCAGAAACTCAGTTGGGGGGTGACAGAGTTTCCCCCACACCCCCTTCACACAATGGCCCACTGCAAGCCCCTACCATTCTTCGGGCTTCAGCTCAGCTCCTTTTACTCTGTGTGCCAGAGGCGTTTCCAAAGGATTGTTGCCCTAGAAACTTGGTTTCAATCTCCTGCTATATATCAACAAGCTTGTTTTAGCAATCCCCTGCCTGAATTACAGTTACACAGTTTGGCGCTTCTTTCAAATTTCCTCCCATTACTTGGGCCAAAGAAAGGCATTTTTCCTCCTTTAGAAATGAATTGGCTTAATTAGTAAGTAGATTAATGGCAATGGCTGGTGAGTTGGTTTCCAGCAGAGTTTCACCAGAGAGGGTTAATCGGAGTCAGGGCTGGAATCTTTCCCAGAACTGGCTGCCAGCCATTTTCCATCAACAAATCAACCCAGAAACAAATGCGCTCGCTCGTCGCAGTTCCTATCAGAGAAATAGAGCTGATGGGTTTCCTTTGAGAGGCACCAGCAGCAAAGCTGCCCAAACATGTGGTTGTTCCGCTGCAGGGCCATCAAAGCACACCTAGATTCTGACTTTGCTCAGCATTAAATCCAAGGTTTCTAGGTCCTCATTCAAACCACTGGCAATCTAAGTGAAAGAATGAGGCAGGGAAGGGAATTCAAACTTTCCCTTCTTACCTACAGCCTCTTCTCTTTCTCTGTTTCCTCATTTCTCAAATGTAATGTGAACTGCCAGTTGTGAGAACCTACAACATCAAGCTGCAAAGACTCCAGTCTAGGTGGTCTTTCTGCTTTTCAGACTCTCTTTAATCACATCGAGGTTCAGTTGATTCTCTTGGAAGTCTCACTCCTGTGTTAATCAACAGTCACCTTCGCTTAGGGCTATCACATCAGGGCTGCAGAAATCCAGGCAACCACTAGATGGCCACAGAGAGCTAGAGTTTTCTATATCTCTTTGTTGCCAGTCAGTAGCTGATGGGATCTTTGCAGCCTTTTATGCTGAATTCACCCATTGAAAAGATTATGGTTGAACAGGTGTCAGTTGAACTGAAAATTTATCTGGAGTGTTTCAGTTTTGCCATGTTGGTCCCATATTTGCAAATCATCTTTTGCCTTACCACTCTATCAAGAACAAAATTGCATCTATGGACCAAAACTTCCTTCCTGACATTTCTGTTCTACTCTACTGGAGGAGGCTTGAGCGCTGCCACAAATTTGGGGGAGGGGTGGCTTGGAATTGCTGCAATTTTTAGCCAAGTTTTTTCAGTTTCATCCAAGTTCTGCTTCTAAAATTAATATTAGCTAATCTGCTTTAAACTAATTTTGGAATTAAGTTTGGTGTAATGTGTGTGTGTGGTGTTCATTTTTGAAATTCTGTACTGTTATACTGGGTTACAGATTTCTACATCCCCAATGTTTAAATAAGAAAGTGAACAATAGAAATAGGAAACATTCATTCTCATTTCCCCCATATTGATAAAAATGCATTCATAGTTAAGAAAAATAAGAAGTTATCTTGCAAAAACAAAAAACCCACCCTGCAGAGAAATGCCTGGACAGCAGTGTAATTAATGCTAGAAAAGGCAAGCTGGCTTCATAGTTTCTCTTTTGAAGATATGAAGAAGAGATCCAGTGAAAAATGACGCATGCTTTAGCATTTCAGAAAGCTGGCAACTAGCAGAGTCTCTCTCTCTCCCTCCCCCTCCCCTCCTTTCCCTTTTTTTTTCTCTTTAACTTTCTGCCTCTGAACAAAGAGGTCGGCAAAACTAGCTAGGTTGTAATGAGTCCTGTGTCCCAAGCATCATGGAAACATATTGTATCGAAATAGTTTGGAAGAGAATACCGGGGATGAAAGAGAATGGTGCTTTGATCAGCTCCCGGGGGTCCTGAGCGCGCACAGACCGGCTTGCAAGGCCTCATTCAGCTCTAGCGAGACACACAAGTCCATTCAATGTGATTTGCATATCTGCAATTTATCACATCGGAACCCTCGAACATTTTTTGCAAGGTAAATAAAAGTTGGGCTGAATAACAAATATCAATCATCTCAGAGCGAAAGAGAGAGGAAACGGCGGGTGCAACCCAGACTAGCGCAGACGTCTGTAAAGAGGCAAAAGAAAATATTTAGCACAGCAAAGGGAAGTTCAAAGAGTCCTTTGACAACAGGTTCAAGGCTACTTAAAAAAGGAAGTCTTTGGCAACAGTTTCTATCCGCTGCTGTCCTGCCACAAATAAGCCTTTGGGATTCCAACTGGTGAAAAAAGAGAAAGAATTAAAACATGCAGGAGAGAAAACCACCGACTCTGCATTGAGAAACGAAAGCAAAGAAGTGGGCACCTTGCAGAAGGACAAAAGTGCACCCTAGTCCCCACGAACGTTTGTCGATTCTTACATTTGGCTTAATTATCACCTACTCTTATGGAAAAGCATAAAGGGAGAAGAAAACCAGAATAGGAAAATCGCACTTCTCCTTGCCCCGAAGAGATACCAGTAAAAAAAAGCGTTTAAGGGGATTCCTCTCCAGAACAACGGGCAAGTTAACAGGCAGCCATTGTTTGGCCCTGTAACAAACTTCAGTTAAACACCGAATGAGAATCTTCAACTTGACCTTGGAAAGGCTCGGCGCCTCCAGCTAATCTATCAAACCACCCCAGTGACAATGATGTATTTCCAAGTATTGTCAGATTCTGAAAAGATTGATAAATTCGCCGCTGTTACACCCAGAGTCAGCGCTCCTCTTTGGACGGAGGCACGCTGTAAAAAGTGCGCCTCCACATCCCCAGGTCTTGGGGTGGAAGGGCGGGGGGGGGAGAGGGAGGCCGCGGCGAAGAGAAACGAGCCCCCTTAAATCAGGCTGGCCATATTTCCTGGAGGAGCACGAGAAAGCTGGGGACAATCCTCCTCATATTTAACGCAATATTTCTTGGCTTTGGCGAGGAACAAAAGTCATAGCAAGACGTCTTTGTGACTAATTCAGTCAAAGGGTCGGCTCTGGTTCCCCTGCAGAAAGGTCACTGTCGTTGTGTATGGTCCACCAAGGGGGGGTTTTCACAGGGAAAACGGAGCCAGCTGTCCCTGTCACACTCTCCGCACTGGGGGAGCGCACACTGTGCATGGTTATTAACTTCATTCTACACCTGCAAAACCTACCCATTTCCAAGACTTTTCAAGGCTTTTTTTCCCCCTTTTCTTTTTGGACCCCTTTTTTTTCAGCCTCGTCCACTTTGACAACAACTATTCACGTTTTTCCTGAAAAGAGCTGGGAAGGAAGGGGGGCACTTTCTACGCTTCTGGTGGGTGCCCATTGAGCTCCTAGCTAAAGGAGCTGCCTTCCACAAAACAAACTTTGACAAAGTCTCAAATAGTTTGCACCAACGTGGAAACGGGCTGTTGCTAACGGAAGTGTCCTTCAGCCGAAGCTCGAAGTACAAGGGAGCCACGCTCGCTCCCCAGGCAAAGCTGGTCCTCCATTTCTTCGCCGGTGGCTGGGCGCTTTACCTGTGGTCGTCCTCGCTAAGCGCCACAAAGGGCACCATTTCTCCTCCTCTCTTTCCCCCCTTCTCTCCCTCCCTGAAAACACGCCACAAACTTCAGAAACCAGAATGACTCAAGCCTGCTAGAAAGAACCGTGCTGATTGGGAAATAATTTAATAACCTGACGATGCCCCGATTGATCGCTGCAGCGTGCGCCAACCTTAGCAAGCGAGGAAGGACTGCGAGGGCAGAAGGGTGGCTGGGCGTGCGCGGGGGCGGGGGCGCGTTCGGGAGTGCAGGAGAGGGGCGCTGCTTCGGCTCCTCTCGCCCTCCTTCCCGGCCTAACCAGGAGCTTCTTGCTCCCGTTCGCTGTCCTCGGGCTAATGGGTTGGGCAGAAGCCTAGAGAAGTAGCCAAGGCCCGCAGTGACGGGGGGCACCGGGCATGGCAAGAGTCACCCGTTTGCCTTAAGACAGAGGGGAAAACCTCTCGAAGGCTGTTCCCCAGAAGAGATGGGTTGATTTGTTTCTTTGGCGCGAGGTGGCAAGCTCGGCCTGCTTTAGGAAGACTCTGAGAGGGAGAACAGACCTCTGGCATCGTGACAGGCGCTCAGCGCAACAAGTTGCCTCAGTCAGAGCAGGTGCGCGGGAAGGCAAGAGGAATCTGGGGGGTGGCCAGAGCAGCGAATGAGCCCGGAGGCTCGGAGAGCTTTCCGGGACTTCGGAATCTGGGCTGAGGTCAAAAGAAAGCCACCATCTTCCTGGGTATCTCTAACCTAAGCGACCGTGGGACAACCCTGGCAGGGGCTGTTGGCGAGCGCCGACGAGATGATTTCTGTCAGGAAGATCCAGTTCTTCTCCCTCTGTCAGCCGCCTAAGAAGCGGTTCCGACATGGAGACGGTGTTCTCCCCTTTGCCGCCCCCTCGGGCTGTTCGCAGCTACAGAGCCACCTCTGCCCTTCGCGCTCAGGCCTCAGGCCGGCCCGCGATAACGGGGCCCCTCTTGGAGACCTCCATGCGCAACGGTGCCTGGGCAGGCGGAGACGGTTTCTTGGCGGCCTCTTTCTGGCAGACCAGACCTTCAAGAGCAAGAAGAGTGAAGTTAAAGTTCCGGCAGGGGGTCCTCCCCTTCCCGGGGCCTCGCGAGCCGGCTTCTTGCCGACTCCCCCGGGCCCCGAGTTTTAGGGGAGAAGCAGGACGCATGTGCGTCTCCAGCCGGGGACCCTCCCAGCCGCTCGCTTCAGAGTGTGAGGAGAGTTTGGCCAAGCTGCCCAGAAAGGCGCCTAGCACTCGAGAGTCAGACTCAAAGCACTACGGAATCTGGTTGGGGCCTTCGGGGGTCGCCCTGCTCCTGCTGGTGACGAACTGAGACCGGGGGACAGCTGGGGGGGCGAGGAGCGAAGTTTTTAGGAGACCCAGGAAGGCCCCTGCGCAACAGGCTGGCGGCGCGCTCGCTCAGAAGGCGGCTCTTTAGTGCAGCCGCGCGCGCCTCACTCGCCGCGCCGGCCCCTCGCCCCCCTCCCTCCGCCCCTTTGTTCGCCTTAAAAGTAATGCTGTGAATTAAAAGAAATGACAATGTTTTCTCCCTGCTCGCAAGTCCCAGAGAAGGGCCCTTGAGCTTGGCAAAAATCAGGCGAATCATTCAGCGTGCCACCCCGCACCTGTGATCTTGGCATTGAAAACCCCGCAGACCTATTCCCCATTAAACTTAATTATTCTCCCCAGGCACACAATGGTTGAAATGGAGCAGGTTGGAGTCTGTTTATTGGTCGTAAATGTTTTTCTGAAGATCTTCTGAATCTCATTGTTAGCTTGTTGTTTGAGGCTGCCCTCGTTCTTTCAGCCGAGAGTAGCCTTGGACTTTTCAGTTTTCAATCGTAACATCTGCTTAATCGTACGGATCAAAATATGGAGACACAAAACATATGTAATGGTGGATTTGTTAAATCCTGGTAATGAGTTATTAACAAGGGAAAACAATGGGCCAGGATGGTGAGAGCCTTATGGTAACAGAGTCACTTTATGCAACGCTTGACGTTCCCCTTCTTGATAAATGGAACTAAGGTCTGAACGCCAGGTGATAGCAAGAAAATCAATGTCTTTAGAGGCCAGCATGGAGACGTCTTTTCTGTGTGAAAAATTAGAAGACATAAAATTTAATTGGCTGATAGGAGAGGGGGAAAGGAGTGGTCTTAAGTTTAATTGCCAGTTGAAGGCTTAGCAAAGGGAGACAAAAACAAAAAAACCCAAAACAAAAAAACGAGACTCAGGCCTGTTTGTTTGCTTGCATCTCAGCTCCTACTGCAAGTGTATCATTGAAAATGTGTTTTATTATAACACATGTCATGCTTTACAGTTCCCATATTGTGTCAAGACAATGCTTAATGGTACATTAAAGACAAGCAAACCATGCCAACAAGTCTTGGAGACATTGTAAGGGCCTCTCTCAATCTCTTTGCTTGTTTTAGGCAGCTGCAGTCCAGCACCCAGAAACACAAAAAGAACAAGTTTGAAATACCAGGTGCATCCGAGAGAAACTCGACAGGGATTGATATGTTATAGCCTAGGACATGAACCTAGCAATAAAGATATCATTTTGATTGTCTCCGGCTTCCACGCCATGTAAAAAGCAAGAGGCACCCGGGTAGCCTTATTCTGCTGGCAGCAATGCCTTTTCCCATCCCAGAGTCCTCCTATCTCCGTCAGCCAAATCCGAGCACCTGTTGGCCAGACCTCACATCCCGTCGTGGGAATCATTGCCTCCCGATGCTTCCAGATCTAGAAAATGCAATTTGTTGTGGAATGAGCATGGGTCCATTCCCACAGGCTTCTGGTGGGGGGGAGACAAAAAGGGAGGGGTGAGAGGAGATTTAGCAGGGACACTCAACTGGTGTTTGTTCATCCTGGCAGCTGGTCCTCGATGCCACCGCAAAAGAGACCTTAATGAAAATGGGATGAGTTCATGCCTAGCCGAGGTTTCACACCCCATATATTACACAGGCTTTAATCCTAATATTGGCAGATTAGAAAGCCTGGGAATCCCAAAGGGGCAAGTTCTCAGTCTCCGTCAGGGGCAGCTTCTGTTTCGCCCCGCCCTGCCTGTGCTTTTCAGGGAAAGTAGCTTCCTTTCCCATACTTTTCCTGCACTTGAGGCGGAAAGAGATTGATGCCTTGCGGCTTTAATGGGATTTCTGGACCTGGTTTTGTCCAACCCAGCAGTTCCTTCGGTGGAAGTTCAGGAGCATCACAAATGCCATTGATTTCAAGGGCAGGATAGTCTGATTAAAAGAAGTAGAAAAGGTTTAGGATCTTAGCAATTCTTGCATTATTGGCTGCTGCAGCAGTAATCTCGTTCTCCCTCTCGTAAGCGTAAGACTTTGGAGCGACATCTTCCCACACTGAGGAGAGGCGTGGACAATCCTTTGGGGAATCCAGCACAGAGCAACTAACTTTCATCTGATAGTGTCTAATGCAGAGTTTCTCAACCTTGGCAACTTTAAGATGTGTGGACATGCTGGCTGGGGAATTCTGGGAGTTGAAGTCCACGCATCTTAAAGTTGCCAAGGTTGAGAAGCGCTGGTCTAATGACTGAACGGAAGTCTTTTCCAACCTGAACATTGCAGAACGGTTTAGATCTTTGTCAAAACTGCATGTTGCTCTTTTCAAGCTCATCGCTCAATTCCAACGTTACTAGCAAACTTTCTGGAGAAAACAACTTTTGCCGCCCTGCAGTTCCTGAGTGTTTTTCCACCAGATCACTGTAACGTTCTTCAAAATCTTCAACTACTGAGTTATTTTATAGATAGAAAAACTGGTTTACTTCGCTCTGCCGCCCTTCTCGCCCCCCCCCCCCCAAGCCATACGTGCTGTTGACTTCCGATCAGACTGGGGGGGGGGATGCATAATTTATTTGCATGCAAACGCACTAACCCAAGGGGAGGGGCTTATCTATGAATCTCGTTATTGTTGCTCGATTATTTTTTTGGATGGGGGGAGAAGGATTGTAGAGAGAAGGCTGATTTCAAAGGTTTGAATAGCTGTCAGTCATGCAAGCCCACACGCTGGTTCCTTCCAGTGCCAAACAATATTACACACACACACACACACACACGGCTGTTGCTGCTTCGTTTCTTGGGAGGGTTTTGTTTTGTTTTCTGTTTTGCGTTTGTTTTGCAATCCCCGCCCGCGCCTGCCTTAAATAGCACTAAGGCTCAGGTCTTGGGAGACAGCTGGATCTCACTTTGCTTGTGGATTATACGTGTGCGTCCATGCACTTATGTATATGTGTGTGGAAGTACACACACACACACACACACTTTTTAAATTACTTTTCTGACCTTTTAAAAAAAAATTACCGCAACTCGAGTGAATAGCTGACGAATAGCGTCAAAGGACTTGGGAGTTTCTTTGAAGATCGCTTTTTAAAGGGACTTGCCAAGTCAAACCAGAAGAGTCACATGAGAGAGACCCTGTCTTTTCCCTCGAGCAGCCCGGCTCTTCCGCTTGATCTGCGTTGGACTAAAGGATGTGCCGGGGCCCTCCCTGAATGACAAAACGCGCGCACGCCTTCACGCGCGCGCACCTCCCCACACCCGCAAGCGAGGCGTCCGAAGAGAGGGCGTCCCGCAACAATGCTGTAGTGTTTGGACTGTGCAACGCCACGGTCTCTGCAAACACCCCGCGCACGCGCGCGCGCGCGCCCGGCAAAAGCGACGGGCCCTTCCGCCGCTTCGTCTCACCGCGCTGGAGTCCGGCGACCATTTGACTTTCTAATGAGCGTAATGAGATTACATGCCTCCTGGAAGCGTTTGTGCCAAGCAGCCTTTCTGTGTTTAATGAGGTCCTAATACCGGACCGTCGAATTGTAGCTGGGCTCTTCAACCCTCCGCTTTTCCCTCCCGCTTTCTCTTCGCGGCTCCGGACAATTTAATTACATTGCCGGTGGATTTCCCCTGCCCCTTTGCCCGGGGGAGAGGAGCGGGCGGGGGTGGCCCTCCTCCTCTGCCCGCCGCCCGAGGTTCCCAGTGGAGGGCGAGGGAAACGAAGTCTGTCTAATTGCCCTTGGAAGGGACGGTGCCAGACGGGAGACTTGGGCCCGTTTGCCAGCCTATCTAGGTTAATGCAATTAGCCTGCCCGAGCGGGCGAGGCGTTCCTGTTGCTTCCCGAAAGTGCCGGCGTAGCGAGGGGTCATTAGCCGTTTGAGGGCTCCGAGGACAGACCGCGGTTCCCATCCGCCTCGCTCTCCCCTCCCCCGGTCGCAGCAGCGCGAACTGCGCCGGATCAGGCACACCAGACCTGGACTGGGCAGCTGGGCTTCTCCTGCCGGTCCCTGGCGTCTAACATGGGAAAATCCGCACCTGCGGCCTTGGCCAGCCGCGGGAGCAGAAGCGGCTGAAGTAGCCCCGGGGCAGCCAGAAGTCCCCACCGCCTCCGCGGTCCTCGCGGTGGGGTGTGGGGCTGGCTCCAGCGACACACCTCCGACCCCGGTGAACCCCGCTGTGCCGCGGCTCAGTTCAGCCTCCTGGCTAGATCGATCCCTTCGGCGAGCCAGGATTTCACTCAGCGCAGGGTCCTGGTCTCAGACGCGGATGCCCCGTTTTCGGGGGGGGGGGGTCGTCACAACAGGGCCTCATCCTGTGCCCCCGAGGAGTTACTCCTCGGACTGTATCTTTCCACTCCAGGATTACTTTCCAGAAGAGCTGCCCTCCTACAATTCCCCCATACATCACACTGCGTGCACGGACTATGGAGTTTGGGGTGGGAAACATTGCAGATAAGTTAGGACTATCTGTACTGGAAAAATGTTTTTGTATGTTGTTAAATTTTTCCTGTGCCTTTAGGACAGCCACTCATCTCTCTAACAATGTTCTAAGGTAGACTGCCTTTGCAACTAATTTGTACACTGGTAACTGAAGCTTGCAGTGAATCGAACAAACAGCTGCCTGGTGTGCTTATTACCGAGTAAGGCTGAATCTGGTCCAGGGAGTCAGGCCCCAGCGGTACAGCAGCCAGTTTTCCACTTGCTTCTGAAAGTCTTGGTGGTACAATTTTTGTGGTTGCTGCTGCTGTTTGCAATTAAATACACTTTTAGAAATAGGAGTAACCTTATTTTTACCTGTCTGGTTCATAAAACCTTAATGAACAGAGAGTTTTGAAGCCTGTCTTGTGAAATTCTTAGAAAAGCATGGCATTTCTCTCTCCTCCTTCCCACGAACACATGTGGATATACAGAATCATCTCTAATGCAATAACAAAACTAACTTTTAAAAAACAATAAATTCATAGAATGTAAAGATTAAACGGGACCATAGATATCATATTGTCCAAAATAAATAAGTGGAAAACCTAGATAATAAGAAAGGACACATTCTCATCAAATCTGTCACAGGAGAAATAGTGCTGGCACCACTCTGCAGACTTGACTTCTTCACAGCCTCATGTACTTTTGGAGAAATCTCCAGTTCCCAGTTACCTACTCCTTTAAAGCATGGGATGTAAATATCACATGCTTCTGAGAGATAATTGCAGAAAACTTAAAGATAACAAGCTCATGTAGCTTAATCTTTTGCTACATGCTAGAAAAATATGGAAATTAATATGGGAAAATATGGAAAATATGGAAAAATTATGGAAAATAGGCAATCCTCAACACATAGCTTTCCAATGTCTGCTTGAAGTCATTCAGTGAGGGAGAGTTCACCCCTCTTCTAATAAACTTGTTGCATTATCACACTATAGTGTTTATCTTTGGTCTTCTTCCAAGTATTAACCAAGACAGATCCTGCTTAGCTTCTGAGCTCAGACAAATGCTAGATATTGATAAGAGGTCCATGAGATAGTTCTCATCCTAAGCATCCAGTGAATTTACAAATTCATTAGAAGTGATGGCCAAGCAACATTAATGAAAACAACAGTAAAATAGATTCCTGCAATAAGGAAACAAACTTTCTCACACAGAGAAATATCCTTGTAGTGAACCAGTGAACCTGGATTGCAGCCTCGTCCACTGAGAGGTCACCCAACTTTCTCCCACCCATAACTTCTTTTTGAAGTCAAAAACTTATTGGAACACATAAAGCCATTATTTCAATGTAGTTGCCAGCTTTTAAAACACTTCCCATTCCTGCAACTTTAAATCAAATGAAACTACAGGATCTTCTCAGTTAAGAATTTCCAAGGAAAGTTACAATCCTGAAAAGCAGTCCAGTCATTCCCCAACCAGCTGCTTCATGAATATGTGATTAAAAGTTCCATATTTCCCAGTTAACTTAACTGGGGATTCTAGGAACTATAATCCCAGTGTATCTGGAAGGCACTAGGCTCCTCCATTCAGTAATACAGGATTAAGATTTTGCAGCACAGAACCAATAAGAGGAATGGTCTTTAAATAACAGACTTATTAAACACACAGTTATAAGTTCATAGCTGAATCCTGCATCAAGACATCTTCTCCTGGATTTGTAGAAGCCTCCAATATTTTATGAACAATTTAATCGAATTTAAAGTTCTACTTGAGAACAGATCCTCCTCCAAATAAATTCATTTTTATCAAAATTTATTAATATTTAATATAATTAGCATATTCAACAAGTGATAATAAATTATGTTCACATTTCCTGGGAAGCATTTTCTTTTCTAACAAATAATTTTTGCCAAAAGGTGCTGGTGGATGAATCTAAAAGTATTGCATATTTTAAAATTAGGATAAATTATATAAGTTATACATTCAGAAAAGGATAGTTCCATTCCCCCAGCTGTAAATAATAAATAGATAAATAAAAAGTTGATTGCCATTAGAATACTTTTTTTGTATTGTAAAGTACCTGTGAAAATATGTATTTTAAGTAAAACTGTTCCAATAAAAGATGTATATGTAGCTCAGGATTGAACTGTGGAGTTCTTGGATTTTAGTCGTTTGCTTGCAGTTGTTTCATCACCCAACTAGGTTCACACTGATGATGTTACCTAGTTGGATAATGAAATGTCTGCAAGCAAACAACTAAGCTTAGAGAGCACCAAGAACTCCACAAGTAAAGCTGCATACGGCAAAAAGATTGACATTGATAGTCTAATAATGTTCCCATGTTATGATATGAAATCAAATGGGGGCTCATTTTCAATGTTGTTTACAGATGATTTGCTGTTTAACTTCCTAGGGTCTTCAGGAGTCCAGACTTTAGCAGTTCTAATAATGTTTTGTTCCTTGAGTTGTTTTTCATCAGTCCAAGAGAGTGAATGCCCAGCGAGAGGAGGAAGTCCATAATCTGGGTCACTTGGAGAAGGTGATCCTGGGAGGAAGAGAAACAAAGGAAGGGGGGAAAGAAACAGACTGAATATTCTCACCATACCCAGAGAGGAGTAAGCACTCATAACCAAGACATCCCATTTTCTGTCACACCTGTTACAGCTCAGGGGAGTAGCAGGTACTCAACTGACTGTGGCATCTGAGTAGCGTTAAGCTCACTCCCCACTGTTGGATAATCTATCAATTTTTGTAAGGAATTTAATATTTGCATTATCCCAGCATGACATTTGGGTGAAAGCAGCCTCTCCCCATAGCCAAAGAATAGCATTCTTTCCTGGCTGCCCTTCAGATGTGTTGGGCTTCAACCTCTATTGCAGCCACCCTGCCTGGAAATTTGGGGAACCAAAATCTGGAAGGCAGCAGGTTGGAGTAAGCAGAGGTACCGCAATAGTGGCCTTTTCCCAGTGGGTGAGGGCTTCTGCAGAGGCTGTCTAGGGAGCATCCTAATTTGAGCCCCAAGTTCTTTTAACTGCATGTGGACCTTAAGAATACTATGGTGTATCGCTGGGCCTCAAGAACGATCTTCTGACAGTGCTGCAGCGATTTTGTTGTGAAGAATCTACAGACCCACGGATGAATACTTGGCATCTTAGAATTTAAACTGCACCTCGAATGAGTCTACCCTCTTAGTGTTTACCTCCGTGTAAGGATCGCTTTTGGGTCGGTGCAAGGATATTTCACTTGCAAGCAAACTGGAGGATGAGAGTTTCCGTGTCTGCTCGTGCGTATCCGCGTAGGCAGCAGCAGCCGCCGCCGCCGCCGCCAAGGGACAGAGTCCCGATCCCAGCGCGGCTGGGATGTTGTTGGATACCTATTTTGTGCGCCAACTCAGTGAGTTTCAAAGCGAGGTTTCAGGCTGCGGCGCGCTCTCACCGCTCGGGGGAGCCGAGTGAATGGCGGGGGGGGGGGGGGGGGCTTGAGGACGGCCGTCTGCAGGGTTTCCACAGCCTCAGCGAGGCCACTGGCCGAGGAGCCTCCCTCCCTCTTTTTCTTCGGAGCGCGCTTGACTGGGACGGGAGGCTCACCCTGCACTTACTTGTGCCCCGGTGGCAGATGATGACCTTCTTGGGCTGGCAAGGGCTCTGGCTGCCCGCGCTGCGCAGCGGCAGGTCGGACTGGACCAGCTCGCTGAGGAAGTTGATGTAGCCGATGGCCAGGCGCAGCGTGTCCACCTTGGAGAGGCGCTTCTCGTAGGGCAGCGTGGGGATATGAGAGCGCAGCCCCTCGAAGGCGTCGTTGATGGACTGCATCCGCCGCCGCTCGCGCACGTTGGCCGCCTGCCTCAGTTGCTGCAGCTCCGCCTCGGAGCGCACCCGCCGCCGCCGCCGCGCTGCCGCCGCCGCGGCCGCCGCCGCGGCGCTCAAAGCCTTGAGGCTGCCCCTGGGCGAGGCCGCCAGTCCGCAGCACTCGTAGGCGAAACTGGCCGACGACGGCGAGGAGAAAGATACCGAGAAGCTCCCTGGAGCCGCTTCGCAGCACAGAGCGCCCTCGGGCGCGCCCTCGGGCCCCGCGCCACCGCCAGCCGCGTCGCCGCGGTAACACTCGTGGAACGGCGGGCCCAGGAAGCCCACCTCGGCCTCCAGGAGTTCGTCGCCTTCCAGAGGGTCACGGGACGACTGGTCGGTGAAGAATTCCTCCTCGTCGAAGTAAGATTCTGAAGACAAGGAGTCCAGCCCGGCCGGGAAGTGCTCCAGTAGTACCGACTCCATGCCGGACCCGCAGAAACGTGGTTCGGAGGAGGGGTGAGGGGAGGCCAGTTGTGGGCGAGTCGCTGCCTTCTCCGCCGCTTCCCCCCGCCTTTGGCTCCCGCGGCGCTGCGACTTGCTGCTGCTCCTTTCCCGGTGTTTGCGCG
Source organism: Liasis olivaceus (assembly GCA_030867105.1). Taxonomy (NCBI): domain Eukaryota; kingdom Metazoa; phylum Chordata; class Lepidosauria; order Squamata; family Pythonidae; genus Liasis; species Liasis olivaceus. The sequence goes on from CM061351.1 coordinate 18,559,517, forward strand.
CGTTCTCGCTCCCCGAGGGAGGCTGCAGACTTAGAGGAACTGAGGGCCGGCACGCGAGGATTCTTATAAGTACAACCGCAGGCGCGTGCCATTAACCAACATCGCCAGCCAATCAGGGCTCAGTGGAGGACCCCCCATGGCTAAGGGAGAGTGGGAGGGGGAATATACACCTAGGCTGTTCCTGAAGGGGGAGCGGGAGCGGAGCACGCTCTCTCCTCTTGCGTCCCCTCCGCTGACTTTCTTCTACCTGCCAGCGTTTCTGTCTAGAAGCAGACGGCCCAACGTGTTGGCACAGTTCGCAGGTGCCCATCCATTGTGTGCTGGAGGGATCTGCAGCCGGCACAGGCCCTTGGAGTGTCACGAAGCAACCCTTGGCGCGGTTGGTGTGGCCAACCTATCTCCAGGCTCTTCTACTCCCTCAATCTCGGTTCCACCCTGCGCAAATGCCCGCCATCCTCGCTTCTTATGTGGCGGGGGAGGGGGGGAGAAGGGAAGGGAGCCCCAGTTCTGGCTGGGCTCTGTCTGATCTACCTGAACTTGAAGGGAAGTGCCACTACGAATCGGAAAAAAAGACTTAATAAATCTAGTCTAAGATTATGTCCTGTCCAAATTACTCTCCGTGGCCTTTTAGTATTAATCGGCCATTTGTGTCGCTTTTTCTTGCTCAGCCATTGCCTCGCTAAGACCCACAACCGCTTCTTTAGGTAGATCGTTATTAGTGCATTTTTCCCATGTTCCTGGTGGGAAACTGAGAAGGAAGAGAATACTTGCCATTTGGTTTTCCATCACCAAGGTGGGTTTTCTATTTAACCCAGATCTATCACTGCAGAAGAAACTGTTGGAGTCATCTGCTGTTATTCTTTTGGGACAACTCCAACTTTGCACCACAAAGGAGAAGCTAAGCAGTACTCCCTAAATTAAGGACTGAATTTAAGGTGAATACAAAGCAGATGACAAGTGTGGGACGAATACATTCTCAGGAACTCAGTGGAGTAGGCACTGCACAAGCAAGCATAATAAACCTAATGTTTAAAATTGATGTACATATTCCATCACAAGGAACTGATGTAATTTGGTCCGGTGTATTCATGAATGATGCCCTTTACTTCAGATATCACTGAACATTCAGGGCTACATAAAATTATGGAGCATCGCAACTGGTTAAGATGGGCAGACAAATAATACTTAAATAAACATTGGGACTTTATTGGAAAAAAGGGAGGAGGAAAGGTCCAAAAGAGAGAAATACTCACAGACAATCTGAAAGCTTATTCTAGGTTTTCAGCATTTGATAGATGAAGAGATACTTGTTCAAAATAACTTTCCCTAGATTGTTTGACTTTAAATGCCCTCCCAACCATTTGGTCCTTGCTACCCTGGATGCAGAAGATGCTGACCACTGACTTCAAAAGTTTTCCAGTCCCTCCACAGGGAACAGTCCAGGATTAAGACCATATTTTGAGTTTTGCCACAGCTACTGGGAGCCCAGATGTTAGAAAAACATCTGCTGTGATGGTGACAGCAGATAGCTGCCTTGGAGTGCCAAAACCATGGAATGTGGAAGCTCAGTGTAGCAAGGACAAGTGGTGTGCTAACTAAAAGGAAGTGGTGTGCACATATCAGCTCAACTCTCAGGGTGTTACAGCTTATGTAAAACTCAGGCAAAAATGTTCCTTCTATGATCAGATTTTTACAACTCAGACCAAAATGTAGATGGGTTGTTGTCCCTTGCTATATGAACCCAAGCCAATCACTTCATTATGGTTCATAAACCATGTTTCCATTCTGTTTTAGACAGCAAGCCATGAGTCAGCATCTCTGGTTTAGGATGTGGTGGGGACCCAACCTAAGTGAAATTCTCAGGGGAGAAGTTATGACCATTGCCCTGGTAGCCATTAAAAATGTCCCATACCTGATGGCACCTGCAAGAAACCACAACCCATCTTTCTATCTAACCTGGCTACATTGGAAGGTCTTTCACCTTTCCTTTCTCTGCCTTTTTCTCAGGATGGTGCCAAAAGATGTTGCTGCCTGAGACCAAGATCAAGATTCCCCAGCAGCTCAGATGATGTTGGTGAAGGCTGTTCTTGCCCTCCCAGACAGCAGAGTGGAGCTGATGGGAGGTCCAGGACAAATCGCTGGAAGGCTTTTGTACTGCTTCCTTGTAAAGACAACATGCAAAAGATGGGATGCCTCATTCTGCCTGACCAGTGCTAGGACTGTAGCAGTAAGATGTTGAGATAGGACCTGGGAGGCCATGATTCAAGTCCACCCTCAGCCATAGAAACTCCCTGGATGACTTCTGACAAGCTGCTTTCTCTCAGCCCAGTCCTTTAAGACAAAGGATTGTTGTTGTGGAGTTAAAATGAAGGGAGATCCTCATGAAAGCTGCCTTGAAGAAAGAGAGGATAGAGATCCAACTAATAAAAAATGAAAGAAACAGAAGGAAGAAAGGTTGGTTCTGCTTTTCTTTACTGGCAAAGTATGTTTACTTTCTAAATGTATGGCTCTTTTCTAATGCATGCCTACGCTCTTTACTCTGGATAGTCCCACTATCAGTAACAAGCCTTAAAAAAATCCAGTTTCACCAAATCATGCGCAATGTGCATGTGATGGGAGAGTTGAAGAGTATTAAGGACGTTTTCAAGTTAGAAAATCTCATGATTCAAGAGCTTAAAGCTGCTACCGCCATCACCACCACCGCCACCACCACCTAGCATATTCCTCCTCATAAGTATGGAATTCAGCTAGGCAAATATGGACAGTTTTTCAGCCTCAGAGCATTTAATACCATTCCACACCTGGAGCAGCAGAAGTCATAGTTTTTAGATTTAAAAAACTGGAGAGTTTCACCCACCTTCATAGCATTCCCAGAAAATGTCTAACTACAAAAACAGCAAGGCACTTTGGCGTATGGATGGAGTGCTGCAGAATTAGAAATAACCCACAGAGCAAATACAAGGCTTCTAGGCTGGCTTGACTATGCATTGTGTAGCCCCTTCACAAATTAATCTCATTTAATTAGATTAGGGCTGTTGGCATCATGCAAGCCAAGATGACATAGGCCAAACAGGTAGTTTGATGATCAAGTATGAGAAATCACATATTACATGCTCAGAAAGGATTGCAAAATTGTATATTGTGCAAATGTCACCTCTCTCAAGGGATGCAAGATCTTCAAGCCTTCCTTAGGCACGCTGAGCCCCAGCAGCAGCTCCAGTTACAGTTTCCACTGATAATAATTCTAGAGCAACGAATGGATCCTTGCCACCCACCAATCCAATAACACTTTCAGTTCACCATGATTTTGATTTCCTCTCTGTTTGGGAATGGAATGGTCCAGCCCTGGCACATTCTGAGAATTAAGCTTTTGTTCAGAATTAAGCTTCTCTGGATTTTCTTCTCCAGTTATCTCAGTTTGCTGAGGTCTTTGAAGCATGGTCATTCATCATACTCTGAAGTTGGTTTTGCCCAGTGTGAAGAAAGAGAAGTGCTGGGCTCACTCTTCTGAAGACAGACAACACTGGGTGTTTCCAACTGGATCAGTCTTGGACTTGGGTATGGATGAGATTTGAATGACTCACCACCACTGCCACTTTGGACGAACTACAGTACTCATTTTCAGAATCAGTTTTCATCTATAAAGCTGGTTTAATTAAGATTTCTCTTGTAAATTGTAGCCATAGGTTTGTAACTGTAAGATGTTAGTTAGGGACTTCATATATATTAAACACACTCTAGGAAGTATTATAGAAATTAGGATCTAGCATGAACTGGTACTAAGAGAAATGTTGGTTTGTGGAAGATTTAGCTTGGATTTCCCCATTCACTTTTCATAAAAGTGGAGGATGAAAACTTCTCTCATTTCCTACTCTGCAATAGGCATTACTACAATTTTATAGACAACAAAAGTTGATTGAATTAATTCACACATTATGCTTAACATCTGTGAACCACATATGAAACAGAGAACTCAATCCCACTGGTGAGTGGAATAGTTTGTTTGCTTTTTACTTTTACTCTCTCATTATATCCACTGAAGGTGAGACTCCATGAATCCTTAAATGATGTTCATTACTTCAAGATTTGGTGAGGATTATCTATTTAGATAACTTTACAGGTAGACTAAACTGATGATTTCAAATGAGACTTAGAAGTAAATGTAAGTAGGCTTCAACATGTTCACTTCATAAACTCCCAGCCTATTGTAGAAACATCAATACAAATCCTCTGTTCTAAAGAAAACAGTTAATGCAGTGATTCCACAACAGCAGTTTACACTAAGTTAATGCACTGTGATTCCACAACAGCAGTTTACACCAAGGTAAGTATTATAGTAGCCTCTCTCAATTGGGCATATGCCAGAGGTCAACCTCAATTTCCAGCCACCATATAAAAAGCAATGCTGGCTGGGGTTATGTACAGTCAGATCCAACAGATTTCTAAGTTAACAGGTACAGATAGGTAAACATAGGATTCTCTTAGGAATAATACCAGGCTAGAACCTGGGAGACTGGAAATTCTAGTCCTGCTATAGGCACAAAGCCAGCTGAGTGACCTTGGGCCAGTCACTCTCTCTCAGCCCAGGAAGAAGGCAAGGACAAACCACTTCTTGCTAAAAAAAATCTTGCCAGGAAAACTACAAGGACCAGTCCAGGCAATTACCAAGAGTCAACAGTGACTTGAAGGTACAAATATCCTTAAGAATAAATTCCGTTAAACCAAATGCTCCTAACTTCTATGGATAGAATTGGGCTGCATGCAATCCTACTCACAATTTGGGAGCCCTGCTCAACTCCGAAGAATTTACTTCCAGCTTAATGAACATATATGGATTGAAGTGCTGGAATGATTTTAAAAGAGCCTTAAATGTTGCCAATATTAATAGAAAACAATTAGTGCCACATTGCTTGTCTCAATATTTGAGTTTCTGCCTCAACTGACTCTTGCCTATTGTATCGCCTAGAATTAATTTATAGTTTTGCTAGGATAAGTACTGTAATTATTCTCTTTATATTTGCTAATTTCCAAACATAAAGTCCCTTTCATGTTTTCAGAATTGGATAATAGGATTGCTCATTGCTTCTTTGATCTAGAATCGTAGGTGCAATCAGATAAGCACTACTCCTACAAGTGACTTAAGTGTTCAATGTGCAACCTCCATGAGGTGAAACTGACTCTAAGCTAAAGGTGTCCATGATTAAAATGCCAGATCTGAATTTTGAACTTTTCTGCTCCTCCCCCAATACCTGCTTATCATACATCACCCCATCTGATAGCCCTGGAGAACTCATAGGCTTACCCTGTTTTGGATCATTTTTGTTCATCTTAATACAAGTATTAACTATGTGGCAGCACCTAACTGACCTAGGCTGATCTCAGATTTATTTATCTATTTGTCACATTTATATATATTGCTAAGCAGAGTTGGACCTGATGGTACTCAGAGGAGACACCGCCAGGAAATGCCAGGGCTGCAGAGAGGAAATTCTAGTCCCAGAAGAAAGCAAGGACAAATAATTTCTGTATTGTTCTTGTCAAGGAAACTACATGGATGGATGGATGTAGCCAAGCTTGAACTGAGTCTGCAATAAAGCTATTACCCAACTATGGTTTTTGGGTTTCTTTTTTCTCTTGGATCAACATATTTTCCTCCTCCTCCTCCTTTTTTTTTTTTTGGTATGTTGCTTTTATGTTGTCTTATCCTGTTTCATGCCTACCCAGATCCCATTCCAGGGTTTTATTCTCAGGTAAAAATGGTATAATGTTGCAATCTACATAGCTTCTGCAATGTTTTTTAAGTGCTCAGCTTCTAGGAAAAAAAGTTTCGGTTCTAACTCTATTTGGAAATATCCATTTGGACTAAGAACGGAGATAGCTACATTGAATCAGAAGGAAAATAATCCAAGCATGAATTAAGCCAACACATAATATCTTTCTCATGACCTGCAGTTTTGCTTTATTTTATTTTACCATACTTTGCTGTGAGACACCTAGTTACTCCTTCTTTAAAGAGAGAACTGATCTTGCAAATATCCTTTGCCATTGCAGTACAGTTCTTTGAGAATTTACTGTTGACTGCTCAAAAAAATTGCTGGATACTGAATAAGTCTGTCTTTCTTTCTTTCTTTCTTTCTTTCTTTCTTTCTTTCTTTCTTTCTTTCTTTCTTTTTCTTTCTTTCTTTCTTTCTTTCTTTCTTTCTTTCTTTCTTTCTCCCCCTCTCTCCTCCCCCCCCTTTTCTCTCTTAAAGAGAATGCCCTTGACCCTGTCTTTCAGGCTGCAGCAAAGCACACAAGATTTATATAGTGTCCCTTACAAGGCCTGAGTCATTTCTTTCCAAACAGTTGGCCTGTTTATGTAAACAGGATTCTCAATCAGTAGATGACTATTTCTTCTTCCACTCTGTAGCTCAATAATACATATTTGTAAATAAATAAATACGTTTTACTCAAAGTCCTGAGTCAAATACTTGTAAAGTACATCATACTTTAGGATGGCTAAAGCAAAATGTTTTTAACATATGATTTTAAAAAATAACTTATTTTAGATGGCTTTTACGGATTGGACAAATTAATAGACAACAAGTCTTTCAGTGATTACCAATAACAGCTAAGTTGGACCTTCCTGCTCAAAGCCAATCTGTCAATTATTAAGTTTTGGGAACAATCTTTTGCAGAGGAAAAACCCCCCTATCAGCTTTGCAGCTAAGTGCTGCTTTTCAGAAGCATCTAACTTTTTCATAACCCCAACAGAGTATACTTTGTGTTTTCTAGATCAGGACAAGATTTAATTCAACCAGCTTCTGATGTCAGCAATAGCTATCCAAATGTGCTTGGAAAGCAAACAACAGGTTATGAAAACAATGGTTAGTTTCTATAGATGACAAAGAAGCAGTAGTGCTGTCAGGGAGAACTCCTGAGCACATTCAGGGCTCCAATCAATATAGCAGAGCAAAAGGGCCTCCAGATGCACCTGGGCTGTCTTACAGTATTGCACTGGAAATCAATGGAGGAATATACATTTAAAGAGAATCTCCCTGTCTGTGACACTAAAGAGTTCCTAAGTATGCTGCTGCAGAAAAATGGAACAGTATCTAATGAAGTAAGTATGATCTATGTAGGCTTATGTGATAATACATTTGTAAGTCTTTCAGGTGCACGTTGCTTTCAAACATCTCAGCTCCCATCAAAGGTCACCCCTTTTTTATTTTTACTCTGGCAACAGATTCTTTATAAGCAAAAAGCATGGAAAATCCTTCAGATCACCCCAGGTGATGTTTTATTTTGTTGTGGGTAGATGTGCTGAAAAGCCATGCAAGGGGCCAGTGTGATATAACGGCATGTTATGCTAACGTGATATTTCCACCCTCCCCCCCTCTAAAAACCCCGTATGTAAAATCATCATCGTTCATCTTGGAAGTGACCCTGAGACAGTCTGAAAGGCTGCTGTGCCTCTTCACGGGACAGAAATAGTCATACGGTTGGTGAAAGGGGACGTTTATTGGCTCAACCAATATAAAACTTCCCATGGTTTTGTTTTGCTGAATTCTTCCTTGGATACACGACCTGTCAGCCCTACTGTTTGGCCTTTCTGGGGCCTTGTACGCCCTTTGAAAGAGCGTTGTGGGGGACGCTGGAGGAGCGCAACGCCTTGCGCACAACTCTGAAACTCCGAGAGCGGACGGGGCTGAGAACAGGCGGCCTGGCTAAGCCGCTTCTGTCAGCCTCTCCCCGGAGCAGAAGGGCGCCCCAGGCCAGCGGCGCTAATGGAACCGCGATCCCAGCGGCCTCGCCTCACAGCCGGGGAGGGATACAAAAGCCCGCCACAAACGCGAAAGCGCAACAAAAGCGCGGCGGCGCACCTGCAACTCGGCGCAGCCAGGAGCTGGTACCTGAGCAGGGCCCAGCTGGTAATGTGCCATAACACACCTCCTTTCAGGGCCTTTCAAGTTGGGGTCAGGGTGTCTCCTGTCCCCGCTGCCACCCCGCCCCAGTGCCAAGCTGCAGAGCAGGCCGAATCCATGGGAATCCCGCCACTTGTGCGCTTGGAGACGAAGGCGGCGCGAGGGGGGAGGGACTTCCCCCCTCTCGTCACGGAGCCGGTTGAAGACTGTAACAAATGGGTCGCCATCGATTTCTCGGCGAGGACGCGGAGGCAAATCAAATAAGGAGAGGGAGAGAGGAAGATGGGGTAGACGGGCGTGGGGTGGGAATTAACAAAACCAGCCATTCAGCCAACCTTCTTCCCCCTCCGGCTACGGAGGCACTGGCACTTCGAGCAGCCTCCTAGGTTTTGCTGGAGGGCATGAGCGTGCCGTGGGAAGCGGCTTTAGTGGTGAAAATATCCCGCTGAACCCTCAGTAAGAATATTCAGGATGGCAGCGTATCTTTGCCCTTTCTTCCTACTGGAGAAAGCGCTGCAACGCGGCCACTACTTCCGCCCTTCTCCAGGACCCCCGACGAAATCTAGAGAGCTCGTTGGGAGCCCGGGGCGTCCTTCCCACAAAAAGTCCACGTGGCGCTTCCAGCGCGGCGATCTGGACGAGAAGCCCTCAAGGCCAAGGGGGCCCTTGAGCCGGCGGAGAAACCAACGGAACAGGATTCCTGGGTAAAGAGAAGCAAGTTTCCCCCAGAGGCGTGGCGTGGTCAAAAAAGTCAATATGGCAGCCGCGAAGGTGTGACGGAAGCTCCGCCTGATTGACGCACATAAAAAATAGGTGGCGCTTCAACCACACCTTCCCGCCGCCACATTGATTTTTGACCATATCCTGCAGATGCTCCTTTCTCCCCAGCTGGGGTTTAATAAGGGTGAATGTATTAGAGCAGTATTTCTCAACCTCAGCAATTTTAAGATGTGTGGACTTCAACTCCCAGAATTCCCCAGCCTGCCCCTGGGGAATTCTGGGAGTTGAAGTCCACCATCTTAAAGTTGCCAAGGTTGAAAAACACCATGTTAGAAAGTTCCTCTTACCGTTTATTTGTTTTACCTACGCCAATGAACACGTACGGAGTGGGACTAAAAAGGTCAAGACTTTTTCCAGCGGAGCTCGACCCCTGAAGACAGCAGTACAACAGAAGCTTGCCCTGCTTTCTTCCAGCCCCGCGAGCCCTGCTGGACTCTCAGCCAGGTCCCAACCGGGGCCAAATATCTCTTTAGCTTCCGAGCCCAGGCAAGGGCGCCAGATCAGAGCCGCCCGCTGAGCCGCGCCTGGCAACGGGCACAACTGGTGTGAAACCCCGGGTGTTTAACCCAGCCGCGGTGCTCCTTCTCGTTTCAGTAGCCGTGGGGGTGGGGAGCAGCGGAAGCCCCTCGACTCCCCAAAACAAAAGCTGCTTGCGCGGCGACAGATGGAGAGAGGCATCTAATTCCCCCGAGAGATCCTGCTTTGCCTCCAGCAGCACAGATTAGAAGGCGGAGTAGCAGCGGAGCGCCCTTCGGTTCTCCTCGCCCCAGAAGCAGAACCGATTCTTTCTGGAGGATGACCGGGGAAGGGTCTCCGCTGTCGTGTGTGTGTGTGGGGGGGGGGGGGGGGAGGGGTGAATTCCGCGACCAAGACTCGCCTCCTACAGCGAGGGAAGCGCACAGGTGGATTCGCTTCTCGGCGCCGCTGCGGCCCGGCGTGTAGCGCCCGCGCAACAGGTTCCTTCTCCTCTGAGCATCCCGGCACGCGCGCCACCTGTCGGCCCGGGCGGGGCAGTGCCTCCCGCACCTGGGCCGGGAGAGGCGGCCGCGCGGAGACGCGGGCGTCGCGCTCGCCCCTGACCCGAGCGCTTTCGTTCCGCCTCCCCTCCGCCAAAAGGGGTTTCTCTGTTTGCCCGCACAGATGACTCCTCCGGTGCGGTTCTCTCTGCGCCGCAGGGAAACCAGCGGCCGCCCAGCTCAGAGGACCTGCAAGCGGCTGGCAACTTCAAGGGGTGTTGGGCAACACCTGCAAGGGCTGCGGGTGGCGAGGGAGGGGGAGGCACAGACGAGCAGAGCGACGTTCATACCTGCGGGAGCCTCCTCTCGGCCCCTCATCCTCGCTCGCTCGCTGCGTCCTCCGCCCCTTCTCGCCTCGGCTCGCTGGCTTCCTCCAGCCGGCCTGGAGCTATTAACGCTTCCCTCCCGCCCGGAGCGCTTGGGGAAGCCTGCAAAGCTGCAGACCGGGCTAGTCCATGGGAATCTGGCCACTTGCGCGCTTCGCAGCCGGGTGGGGGGCTGCGCTTCCTTTACAAAAAGAGACACAATTAAGCAAAATGCTCAATGAACATTATAAATGATGGGCAATCGCTCTGCAGATTGCCTAGCAAATCAAATTATATATGGTCGCTCACGGGTGATTTCCAGGCGCTTTACAAGGGAAACAGGTATCTTTTTGTACGTTTGCCCTTTTCGTCATCTTCTCTCGCTCCCCCCACCGCATCGCACCACCCCAAACCCGGCTTTTAAGAAAGAAGACAAAGTCACCCCAGACGGGCAAGGGGGCTTGAAAGCAGGTCTTTAGCTATTCAGGCGCTCCCCCCGCCGCCCGCCGTTCAGCCCCACTTTTGTTAGCTACTGGATTTCACACGAGCCCGGGAGGTAAAGGGGAGAAATGGGGGGAGGCGACACTTTTTACAGTGTCTTCTTGTAAATTGGACCAAGAGTTGGCTTCGCAAACCCGTAGGCACCTGCTCCCCTAGAGCAAAGGGCTCGGCTGGATTTCCATAAAGAGGGATGGTGCTAAATTTGAGCGCACAATGAGCAGCAAAAAAGAGGCACTTTCAAAGGGACCCAGAAAGGCGTCGAAGATCAATGGCGAGTAAACAAAACCAAACAAAACCTGCGCGAGTGTATTTCGCGGGGTGGGGAGAGATGCAGACTGCAGAGAGCGCGAGGCGAGCCCAGCCACCGCCCTGGCGGGGCCCTGTCGGGAAACAACCTGCGCTCGGAGAGCCGCGCCAAAGCTCCCGGCGCAGCAGAGCGAGGGGCGCAGAGGACGGTGGGAAAGCGGAGCGGGCTGCTCCCCGTTAGCCTCGGCTTCGGATTTTAGTTCATACGTTTTCTTTCCGCCACGATTCCGCAAGAGCAGCAGCTGTGATGCGCAAGGAAAGGAGTCCAAATCCAAAAGCGAGTGCAAAACAACCCTGAAACTGCCAAGGGAAGGAAACGGCCGAGTCTGAGACCTCGAACGCCAGGGCAGCGGGGGAGAATCCCCCCAGGCGAGGAAGGCGTGCAGATGTCAAGAACTAGCAGGAGCTGTCCGGAAGTACAACGGTAGTGGCCTTAAACCAAAATCAGGCCATTGCCAAGGAAACCAATCCACGGAACTCATTGCTACCGGCTGCGGTGGCAGCCTATAGAAGCATATGCGTCTGTGTCGAATATTATACATGCTTATAAAGTTTAAGTCTATAATACTGCAGCCATATGCACACTTGAAAAGGGATGGTCTCGGTGATCTTCTAAATGGCTCAGTTTTAAGCAGATGCAACTCAGGCATTATTTTTGAACAATATGGACGTTTGCACCACCTTATGTACACCTAATTAGAAGTAGCGCCATGTGAACCAAGGTGCCTCCCCACCCCCCAAGTCCTGCTGTGCTGCCTCATCCTGGAAGGGTTGCGTGAAGAACATTGGGAGTGTGCGCCCAGAGTATTTATTCCCAGCAGGGTCACCCAAGGTGTGAAGGTCACCCCAGCTGCCCAGCTAAACCACACAGGCCCTTATATTGGGCAGCATGATAGACAGTAGGAAGATGCTGGAGGCATATGATTACTCTGGTGGCAAACGTATCATTCTGTGCTGGGCAGGAGAAAGCAATAGTAAACCATTCCTGTATTTTATCAAGAAAACCACATGAATAAATAATAAGTCTGTCTATGCAGTCGCTGAGAGTTGATATCAACTTGATAGAAACTATCAATCAGATCAAGTGAGGCTGCTGAAAAAGGAGAAGGCTATATATTATCTAGCAGGTCTACAGAAGCAAGGGTATCGCTTGGCTTTGATGACCAACATATCAATTGGCAAAAGGGACACAGTGACTGAGGGCACATATGGCATTATAATAATCACATTAATGATGGTTTGCTGGACAAGCCACAACTGCCTGGATCAATGAATTATGCTACGCCAGAAATCTTTGTTTGCAACCACAATGGCTGAGTTTACATATATGTACTGCTAAACCTTAAACTAGGAGTCCACACAAAGATGGAGTTCACCTATTGTATAAGCAACTGTATATGTAACATGATGAATTAGCCAGATCTGTGAATCAAACCACCCTTCTTGACTATTGGAGCTGGAAGATCGATCAGAGGAGATGAAGCAAAATCTGCAGCAACTGTACAAGTTATTTACTACTTCATGGACATAAACCTGGTCTGTGAGAAATGCAATTAATTCAAATACCATACAAGAGATATGAGAGTGATATCCCTGGTACGTATTACTGATCTGGAGTTCTTCAATCAATCATTTGAATATCCAGAATACAGTTCTGGTAGCATAATATTTTCACTCTAGGACAACAGATCTTCAGTATTGGATATAGAAAATAACTCCAAATCCTACATTGCTCTCTGATGCAGCAATTTGCCTCTGGTGAGCAAATGCAAATTGTGTTACTACCTTGCACACTTAAAAGTGCTCTATAGTTCAGAATCACCACGCACAGCGATGCTGCTCCTGTCTTTTCTGCAATGAGACTTAGGGCAGAGCATAAAGGAACGTACAGCTTGCCTGTCATTCCGTACTGGCATCCTAGGCTAGTTTAGGAAGATACTGAATTAATGGAATGAACGTGTCCCCAAAGTCAGCTGCACTGCACATAATGCAGCCCTTCCTTTTTGTAAGCAGTATATCCAGTTAGAATGCCAGGAAAGCTGGAATTTCCCCGGGGTCCAAAATCAATCTGCAATGCCACGTGTGGGTGAGTGTGTGGGAGCCGGGGATGGAGATCATGTTACGGGTGGGTGGATTTAGAAGCTGCTTTCCAGGGGAGGCGGGAGGCTACATGAGGACTTATATGCAGGGAATATCCACTATCAGTGGAATTAAAAGGGAAAGCTGACTTAATGGAAGTAAGCCCATAAGTAATTTACTGTATTCTGAAGTAAGTGTGCACTGTATAGGGCTGCAGCCTAAACCCGTTTATATTCCATCAATTTAGTTAAGTGAATCATAGACTGGGCTCCTGATGATCCTTTTCCCAGGCCACAGGTATATGATCTGCTATTCTGTCTACATACATCATCTTGCTGCGTCATACAGACAGTCATCTCACAGGCTCTATCAATATGCTCGCCAAGGGTCTTGAGCACAGCAGAAATTACCCCATGCCACCTGTCTCTGATTACGAAGATGAGTCGCCCTGTGGTGGAATTAATGCTGATTGGTTCTCTTTTGTTTTCCCATGCTGTTGTTTGGGTGGGGCTGCATCTGCTCGTGTCGCAACAGGCCTCTGGTACACAGGCGAGCCTTCTGAGTGGGCATATGAAGCTGCAGGGAAGGGGTGTGAATCCAGTGCCCTCTTTGTATGCTGCCAGTGCACTTTGGATGGTGCACAGGACTGTACAGCTTGTGTCCTAATTTATTATCCCTCTGCTGTATATTTCTCACACTGAGTTCCCCTTTCCTCTTGGCATGCTGCCATGGTAGTTTGGCATCATTCGATCAGATGGTTGCCGTGTTTCTTCTTACTTAAGAGTAAGCCGTTCCCACTAGAGAAGTTATACACTACATCCATCCAAGGTTGGTGAGCCTGGAATGCAATCTTCGCCTCTTTTCAAATTGATGTTTAATATTTCATATTTTATAGTGAAATGTTTAAAAGACGGATTATGCTTAGTATTACATTTAAATATTTAAAGGAGTAGCAGACAGGTTTTTCAAACTATTTGATATGGGGCTGAAGACAGGCAACTTGACTCAGATTAGAACTGTTGCTGGGACTAACACAGATTCAAATTGATAAGCAAGAATTAGGACAAGCCAATTAAATTACTGCAGTGCTAACTGTGCTATAGCCCAGATGATGTACTTATAGACACAGAGCATATGATTGGCCATTAGACTGAGTTTTAATATAAGATTGATAGTGGTTAAGTGTTAGGTTGGGAGTCCTCAGTGGATGATGGAGCTTACAGAGTGACTTTGGACTTGCAGCTATTTCTTGGCCCAATTTAATGCCAAGCATTGTGAGGATAAGATGAGTACAGGCAATCCTCATTTAGTGACAATTGGGACAACTCAGTTGTTAAGTGAAGCAGTTGCTAAATGAAACCACAACTGTGCTTATGATCTTACTCCAGCTTTCCTTTGCTTTACAGACCTGCAAAGGTCATAAATGTGAAGATTGGTTGCAAAGTTACTTTTTCATGACTGTTATAACTGCGAATGGTCACTGTCCGAGGCAGTCGTTAAACAAAGACCACCTGTAGGGACTTCCCATGAGTCACCTGGTTTCCCAGCAGAAAGTGAAATATAAATTACTTGAATCAATCAGTGGCAACTGTCTTCTATTTTAGTGTAGAATTACAAGAGCTTTTTAACTGCAGCAAAGGATCTGTTGGCTGTTGAAACCCTGCAATGTTCCTAACAGTGATCAATCATAGAAATCTACAACTGTCAGCAAATAGTAATAAACAAAGCCTTCTGAAGCAGGTTATCAGAACAGCATCCCACTGAGCAGTTGCACAACTGGATTGTTCAATGTTTACATTTATTAGGGTCATTTGACCAGCTGTGATTGCTAAATGTGGTTCTTTTCTACATCCTTTAAGCAGTTGGTATTATGAGCAAATTGCCTTTGTACCACAGACAATTATATCTTTGTTAGTTTACTATGGTACACTGAAACATTTCTAACACACTTACAGCATCTTTGACTATCATTATTAGGGTGCAAGATTTCTATTATTGCTCGCAATCCCTGATAAGAATGCTTTTATTGAGCTTTTCTGATTTTTCTAGCTCAGAATTGTTTACACTAGCTGGGTTCACACAACATGCTAGACTTAAAAAGTGGTTTGCTTGATCTGGGTTAGCATGATGTATGAATCTAGCCATTATGGCCTGTAAATTATGATTTATGGAGTAGGGTTAGTTATGTTTGAGCCAATCCATTTTTCTTTCTTTAAAAAATGATGTTTTAGCATGGTATGTCAACTCAGCCAATGACAGAACAGATCTCTAGAACTTCAGAGGAAAAATTTTAGAACAATTTCAATCCTGGGAGGTGTCACTTCACCCTCAGCCATGGAAATTCACTGAGTGACTTTGGACCAGTCAGTTTCTTTCATCCCAGCCTTCCTCACAGGGCTGTTGTTGTGAGGAATAAAATGAAGAGGGACCCACATGTAAGCTACTTTAAGTTCCTGGATGAAAGGTGAGATAGACATCTAACAGAGAAAACCAAACAAATCTGTTCCATAAATTTCTGTTCCAGTGTCATCTGAATTTGACTTCATTGGTTGAAATTTGCACACAGATCTAATTTAAGAGACAAGAACTAGAAATATATAATTCTATTTTTCTTCTTTGAAGTACCTGATTCCTTTCTCTTCAGAAGATTATCTGTTGGGCAATTTGTACAACAGACATTATCTTCACACAGTTTCTAAAACTAAAGTGGCTAGGACCAACTTACTATAGAATATCCAAATTAGATCTGTTCAAGTGAAATGTTCTATCAATTAAAAAAAAAATCAATCTACTTCAAATCAAATTTTTGGAATGGGCCAGATTACAGCTGGGTCAATTTAGGTAATTAAAATGCACATATTTGTGGTAGAAAGCATCCCAACTTCTCTGAATTAATTTGGACACATTCAATTTGATGAATCAAATTGATCTGTGAATTTGATTTGTCAAATTGATTTGTGATTCCAAATTTGTCCCAATCCAATTAGAGCATGGCATATTTGCACAGTCCTACTATGTAGATACCCCATTACAGTACTACAAACGTTGGCCAGAACAAGAACTCATCTAGGGGTAAACCTATTCTCTGGTGCCATCTTGTGTTAATTCATCAACATTCTTCCTGTTGAGACTTATGTAAAACCTCAGCTACCCTGCTGTACTTCAGACTTCATATGGTAACATTGTGAACTTGCACAGAACTTGGAGAATTTCAAATACACCTGGTAGAAGTTCTTAACCAACGTCCCAGTTTTGTTCCAGCCTGCATGTGAGGCTCCTATGCTGGTGATTTCATTTGATATATTTGACATATATTTTGGTAAGGTTGGTTTGTATACTGGAGAATATCTAATGTACAAACATCTCTCATATATACAAACCCACTTAGTTAAGACCAATATATAACTTTTCAATTCTTTCAAGCATCTAATATTTTATCCTTATAGGAATCTTGTAAATAAAATCAAAGCAAACTGTGTGTGTGAAGCAGACTTGCCAAATACAAAATTGTATTATTTTAAAAATATTTAATCCCATTTTACTTTTGATTATTAAGGGAATTTATACTAATGTAATAAAATCAAACTACTGCATACATTACTATCATGCCAAAAGAACAGAGGGATTATAGTTCAGCCTTACACCCTGTGCTATATTTGCAGGAGCCCCATAATTTAATTTGTTTTATGAAAAGGCAGGTACCTTTGTCCATGTGAATTAACAGAAAAACATTGTATTAACAGAAAAGTTTACATCTGGTGTTGAAACTTCAGGTATCAATTAGATAAGGATAAGGGAGATTCAAAGCTGAAGCGCCATCACTAAAAAGGTCCTGTTCCTCAGCAACATCCCCTCACCAACACAAGGGGACATATTCCAATCTTAGCTTCCAGCTGAAACGTTAATTTTCCATGGCTGTGACTTCTCCCAAGCCACTCATGGCTTTACTGGTTAAACTTAGTATTTGTATAGTCCTAGAGCAGTGCTTCTCAACCTTGGCAACTTTAAGATTAGTGGACTTCAACTCCCAGAATTCCCCAGCCAACATGGGTAGCTAGGGAATTCTGGGAGTTGAAGTTCACTAATCTTAAAGTTGCTAAGGTTGAGAAACACTGTCCTAGAGACAAATTTGCATTAAGTTCTTCCAGTATTAAGAAGCTATACTAATTTTTTTATTACCCTTCCTCTCCTTTAGCTTGCTTTTAAAATACCGAGGGGGAAGAAACAGCATCTCACATTAAACCTGTATGCCACCCAGAGTCATTGGGAGGCATACAAGTTTAATAATAAAAATAATAATTTAAAAAATCAGCTTCATAGCAGCAGATTATTTTCCCTACATAAATTCCTGGAAATGAGATTCTGATTTTCTTTATTCTTAACCACAATTGCTGTGAATAAAAGGCAGAAATTAGGATAAATAGTGGTTGAATACATTCAGATTGCTATGTTGTGCCTTAAGTCCCTTCTTTGCTGCCTGGCACCATCCTAGAGTTCTTGGAAGACACACCACGCTTGTCGGCAATGTTGCCACTCTCTAGCCACTCTGCCCTGCTCTAAGTATCAAGCCAGTGATACCAGTTAGCTGGCCCAGGCAATGAATGCCAAATATACAATGAGGCTTTCCCTGTGAATACACTGAAAAAGGCACTTATGTACTAATTCACCTGATATTTAGTTATCCCTAACTTGCAATACGTTACTCACACAAACCGTACCTTCTTATTTCCATCTTCCAAGTCATACTGACTAGCATCTTGTGCTTCTGAACTGGACACAGCCCTCCAGTCGAGGGCCTGAAGCCCACACTGCCTTTCAACCTGTTAAGAGCCAGCTGTAGGCAAGTTCAGATGGTCAAATAAGAGATGGAGATACAGGCTGGATCACAATTAAATTGCCACCTGCTAGGCTGCTTTAATCTGCACCCCTAAAGTCTGTTTGCAGAAGTGGTTGGCAAAGCATGAAATGGGCATTGCCTCTAAAGGCAGGAAGCACTGGGGTTGCTGTGCTCAAGCCCTACTGGGCTGGCTTCTATGCAACCCTTTTTAATTATTACTGGTACTTTCCACAACCGTTGTCAACATGCCAGTGTCTTAATCGTGCTATCAGGTGCTTCAGTGCTGTTATCATCCTATATGTGGGCAACTGAGGCTGAAATTTAATAATGGGTATTATAAAGCCACTATAGGTGGTTAAAACCATTGGAAAAAAAGGATGTAAGCCTATTGCCTAGGGCAGAAGAGTGTTTGGATGCATACCTGGATGCCTGAAGGGAGGAGGCAAATAGTTAAATGTGTGTGGTGACACCATCATGCAAATACCGCAACTTACATATTTATACCAGACCCAGATACAAGAACATAATGGTGGCATTTGTCTGATGACATTACTCCCGACATCATAATTTGGCATCATTGCAATTTGCTGCAGACCCAGCTGGACCACAAATGTGATTTGTCAATCCCCATTTTTAGGCTACTCTCATTGAGTTGTTGAATGCCATGAAAGCTGTGAGATGGCATAGAAACTTTGAAATTTTTTGTCCAGTAGATTTAAACAATAGCTTAATTCCCTCCAGTTAAAATCAGTGGAATCTCAGAAATATTTGAAGCTGACAGATGTGCGGCCACAGCTTCTTGTATGGTATTTTCTTCCTCTGAGAATTCTCAGAACTTTTCAATTCAGCTCTGCATGTCATTCAAATAAGAACATAAGGAGAAAAGAAATAAAATACTCCACAGGGAATAATAACTAATTTTTCCAGTCTGAAAACATTTGCAGTAAGCCTACCAACCAACCAAGCAACCCACCACCCTGTTTGCTGATTTTCTACAAGGACTCCTTACATTTTTATATTGTCTTCTTTCCTGGGAGATCAGATTCCTTGGTTCTTATCACATCAGTGGGGTTCACGTACTCCATTGAACCAGAAGTTGTCCAGAGGCCACCCTGGGGAGGGGAAGGGATGGTGGCAAGGAATTGGGGCTACACTGTGCACAGAGAGGCTCATGTTTTCAATTTGAGAGTCAGAGAGCCTTCTGCATTTTAAACAAGCATGTTTTAGGCTCTTGAGTCCAGTTTTTAGGTATTTCTTGCCTTCAAAATTTGTCAGCACAGAGGGAGTTCTGAGGTAAAAAGAAAAAAAAAAATCAGGGTTTACATCCAGCCCTGGAGTTGCCAGTTGCTCATTTTGTGCTAACCATGGCTTGCTAAATATGCCACAGTTCCCAGTTTATTCAAAAAACTAAATTATCACCCACAGTTTATAAACTACAATGGCTGGATTCACAAAGCACACTAAACCAAATTCCAACATTATGGCTTAACTGCATACATGAACCCAACCAAGGATATGAACCTTGGATTTCCCATTCCAATTTCAATTAGTGTTCCATCAGCAATCAAAGGCAACCAAAGACATACTGGAGCCTAAACCTGAAAACCCCAGTGTATTTTCCAAAATTCTGCACCAGGTTTATGATTTTCATAAGACTTGCAGGCAGCTAAAGATAATGTGACTCACTGCTTGCTACAGCAGCTGGAGTCCCAGGAATGAAACTTAATAATGTTTTACATCTTTGTGAGCTTCAGTTGTTCTTAAAATAGAAAGCATTCTGTATCCTCATGCCCCAAACATATGTACTACAAAAAATGGTGTTTTTTCCTAACATGAAGTTATCCACCTAAAATTCTATTTACATGTTTTCTGAACCACATTTAAGATGCACACAAAAGACTGTATATGAGTTTTGGATTTATGCATTTTATTTCCATGCAATGAATTATTGCACCTACTAGTGAGAAGGTAATTATCAACAAAAGCAACCCTTTTGAAAAGAACATCCTTTGTGTTTCCACTGGATTCAATGGAAGCATGGCTAGGTGAAAGAGCTCTGTGGGCATATAAAGAGTGCTCCCAGCAAACCACAGGAAACCAGCTACATCAAAGGATTGTATTCCAACATGGATTAAATACAACATAATTTGCATCAATAGCTTGGCATTGGCTGTTTGCATGCTAATTCATTAGCTGCAGTATATGTGTGAGAAACAGACACATTAAAAGCTGGCACCAGGTTCTCGATCTATTTTCAAGGTAGCCCTATGGAGTAAAAGAGACCTGAACATTAAAGTGCTATCAATTCACAAGATGTAAGCCTCATTGGCTTGAGATTGGTTTAAATGTTAATGAAACACTTTTGATGCAGAATCTCTGCCCAGATGGCTTGAGACCACCGCTGAACACATGGCCCAGATGGGCATCACAGTGCAAAAGAAGCAGAGATTTTACTGCAGCTTTAGCTTCTTGAACTAAAGCATATCTGCATAAATTATACAAACGGATTTCATAGCCAAAGGGGCCAATTAAGCCAGCAATTGGCATATAACTAATACCATTTCCCATTAACACTATCAACTCCGTGAGAACCTCAATATTTTTGAGCTTCTAAATATATCAGGAATGAAATGGGAGAATTCCTCACCTTCTGTGAAGTGATCTTCAGTTGAAATAAGAGGCTTTCCTTTATCAAAAATTGTTTCACTTAAGGACACCATTTTATAATAAATTCCTAGCATGAAGCTGAAGAGAAAATCATGTTCCATCAGAATCTCATTGTTAAATTAAGCACAACTGAAAATCAGAAAGTCTATTGAGGCTTCTGGTACTACTGATTCTAGATGAACCAATAAGGAAGATCACTAAATTTCCCATTCATTTTTGTAACGTTGATATTACTCTCTCTAACTGTAAGCAATTAGACTATATTCACATTAACTTGGTTTAAGCCCACTGAATTTATGGTACTACCACCAAAGTATGCAGAAGAATGTGGGCCAATCCTATTTTATACTTGGGAAAAAAATCCTATTGCATTAACAGGAATTTAGAAATAAAATACATATAGGGCTGTAGCCTTCATTTATTATCATTATGCAGTCCAAGTTTTATTCCAGAAGTTTGTCCATAACAACTCATTTCAAAATACACTGAGACTACTTTCAAAGAATTAAAGTGGTTGCAAATGAAAAGAGTGTGTCCAAATGACAGTTCCTAGGTTAAATGCATCAATTATATTTAAGCATCTTCCAAATTGTTCTAAGACCTGCAAGAGTACCTGTTTACAGATAACTCCTGTGCCACTTGGTCCTAGTAAATTATCAAGATACCAGAACTGCTTTCATCTGTTCCATGTGTCCCACAGACTTCTGGAAAAAAGACAGCAACTCTGTGTTGGAATCATGTTTTGTTTCTGAGCTCATTTAGGATGGAGAGCTAAATATTAATGGTGTGAATACAGATCAAGGAAGAGCTTGACTACCTAATGTATCTTTCCCTGTTTCAGAAAAAATTAGGCTAGAGATTAGAACTGTAAAATGAATCACAGAAAAGAATCATAACCTCCTCTTTCATAGTAATTTATGTGGCCTTGGACTCTCATCCATTTCTGCCCCAATCCATATGGTAACTAAAATCAAGAAATATATCACAGAACTTCCTCTAGCATGAACAGGACTTCTATAGTGTTGTGAGGGTTTGGGCAACGTTCAGAGTTTTTTTTAAAAAAGTCTAAATAAACACAATCCTAGCATACAAGAAAATCTCAATCAACCAGTAAAGATTATTCCCAATTAATAAATACCGGGTTGAACTTGTTCTAAATCCTACATTATAGCTTAGCTCAGTGTTTCTCAACCTCAGCGACTTTAAGATATGTGGACTTCAACTCCCAGAATCCCCCAGCAGCTGGCTGGGGGATTCTGGGAGTTGGTCCACACATCTTAAAGTTGCTGAAATTGAGAAACACAGGCTTAGCTGATTGTACTTTAGGATACCCATCCATAGGCATTTACTTAATTACCTGTACCAGCATTGACCAAAAGTTATAAACAATAGCTTACTGTTTATTTAAAAGGAAATATTTAATTAAACAGAATAATCCTTTCTCATAACTTTTAGCAGCAAACTAAAGTTTTTATTTTGGAGTGTTCAGATTTATCACTATTGAAACATAATGAAAGAATACTTTTAATGTATCTTATGCAAGAATTTTGTGGGAATTTTTTTACAAGCACTGTAGAACCACTGCTCTACAGTGTCATCTAGTGGTAAATGAATTGCTGACAATTGTGAATATACTATTAAAAACTGACCAGTTTATTCTTACACTGAAAGTAAAAAACAAAACAAAAAGGTTTTTCTTTCAAGCAGATAGATGCATGCAAATGTTCTCCAATCAAATAACAAGCTATTTCTACTTCTAAATTTTAAAATAAAAACATTTTGGGAAGGGAGCATTCAATACTTGGAAGTCCCATTTACTTTAAAGGGAGAGATTCAGTCTATGCTTCAGTATCCCACTGAGCCCAATGAACTTTAGAGAATCCTCTGATTATTCAGAAGAAACTGCAATGGAAATCAATTGGATTTATCCTGGTGAATAAGCACAGTACCATAGCAACTTTGATTGGATTACACGCTGAATTGGTGCCCTTATGTCACAGAACAAACTACAAATAAAAATACCTCCCCCCCAGCAGATACATGTGTTTCTCACTTAAAAACAAAGGTAGGCATACATTTTTAGTAATGGTGAGTTAGCAAAATAAAAGCTTATTACATTGTTCCATGGCTATTCTCTCCAAGCCTCTTAAGTTCTAATATTGGGACAGTATTAAGAGAAAACTACCTAAAGCAATGAAATGCAGCCCAGAAGGGTGATTAAAGGAAACAGGGACACATCCCTCACCTCTTTTATTTATGAATGGGGCAGACACATCGATGGCTGCCCCATATCTCATTTTCCCTAATTTCTCATCCCTTAAACAGAGTTAGTGGAAGCTCCTCACTGCTGCTCAAAAGCATTGTTGGATCAGAAGCAATACAACCAGCTTCCCTTCCTTTACTGACTCTGCCTGTGTCTTCAAATGAATGCTTCATTTATCCACTATGTTCTCAACTTTGCCTGCTTTATACTTACAATAAAAATTCCTTGTCAATTTTCTGTCTGATTTAAGTAATTCTCCACCAAAAGCATTTGTATGATTTATTTAAAAATGCTTAGATTTTCTCATAGGAAAATGTTCACTGCCACCAAAATGCTGCTGTTCAGGTTTTTATTTGTCCTTTGATGAACTGTTGTTCACCAGAGCATCCACGGTGCTTAGCCATTCCTCAAACACATGCATTAGATTATCCCTTAATACTCATCATCGTTTCAATATATGTTATTTGCTTTGATGGCTTTTTGTATGCTGTCTTAAATACAGCAGGGACAATTTGAAAAAAAATATGACCTTTGGTTATAATTTTATGACTGGATTTAGCATGAACATTCCATTAAGTCTGTGATTTGCTATCAGTAAAAACTGAGGGTCATGTTTTATGCACTCCTAATCCTCAGTTGTGATTGCAGTAGTGTGCAATAAGCTATAGACATTTCAGATATGCAGAGCTGGAAGTGTTTCATTGATCTGGCATTTAGTTCAGTAATAAACCATTATATGACCGAAGTTTATCAACTTCACTGGGAAGGAAGGGAACCCCTTCTTTTAAATATTCTGAAGGTAGGCCCTTATTTTGACTTTCAGTGGCTTGATCCCAGCCCAGAAATACATGAGTAAGTTAATAATTGGTAGTGATTTGGGCTATTTAAATCAAAAGATAGAATTTGGATTTGCCTAAATTCTAAATCAGCTTTCCTCCTTTCAGACATGTTAGACAACAACTCTCATTACCTATAGCTGGCATGGTATGTGTCAGCTGGAGGTAACAGGAATTGTAGTACAATAGATTTGGAGGGTGCCAGATTGGGAAGGGCTGGTCTAGATCTACTTCAAAGCCTATATTATAGACAGCATGGCATAATAATCTACCTGCAGTGCTATCAGGCCATGTAGACAGATCTGCTATCAATGATAAATTGAGAAAATGGTATCAGTTTTTCCCTACAAATATTAAAGTCCTTGTATTACAAAAATAGCAGATTGCCTTCATCTTTATCTGAGCAATTAGGTTACACCAATCATACTAGGACTTCATAAATTCAGACAAAGAAAAGGTAAACCACCTTCACAGACCGCCACAGCCCCACTTTAATGTAGGCTCTTCTCACATTTTTTTAAACTATAAAATCAAAATTTAAAAAGCCTCCCCCATATTTAAAGGCACCAATCCATCAGCATGGCTCAGTTGCTATTTTTCAACCTAATGTATCTCGCAGGTCAAAAACAGTGCACAGAAATAATCCATTTGTTGGGTTTGCATAATGCAATGAATCATAAATTAACCAAATTATCCCGGTTTGTGCAACATGCTAAGTCACATAAAAAACTAGCCAAGATAGTTCACTGTGTTATGTGAATGTACTATAATTGCTTGGCCTTTATCTGGATTGGTTAAATGTGTCCTGGGAATCCAGCCTGGTATATGTGAACTCCTGAAAGAGAAGGAGAAAGAAGTGCCGAAGTGTTACATAAAAACTTGAAGTCACAATTAGATTCCTATCTGAAAAGCAAGGTATTGCAACACACACAGTGGTACATCCCAAGATGTTTGTTACAGATTCCATTAAAAAGCTACAAACATGTATGTTAGCATACACCTCATTTTTTTTCAAAGCCAAATGTCCACCAAGCTTGCCTATGAGGACCTCCACTGCTGAATGAAGGAAGATGCAACTAACATGTGCTTCTGCCATTCTCACTCCTAACACTAACCTTTGCGGGGGGGGGGGGGGGGGCTGAACAAAAGGGCATAATCCTATGCATAAACAGCCCTCAACTTTTATTTTTATAGTGCCCTTTGCAATTTTTGTTTAAACTAACAAAAGCTCAGACATCTGTCGATCATGTGTAACTTGGTCTTAATAAAAATGATCTTCTAACATCAGAGAATGATGTTCATAATGAGGTTTGCTTGGTTTGGGCTTAATAAGATGCATAAACCAGCCATTGTTTCCTGTAAGATATATATGTATGTGTGCATGAATCATGTGCAAGTCAAGCTTTTTATTTCTGTTAGGGTTGTGCAAATTATCTGCAAGGAGCATTTCCAAAGGCCTGTGGTACAAGAGAAGCATACAACAGCTACATCCTCTGATGGCCCTGGTGTAGCTGTTTTAAGAGTTTCCTTGGTTGTCTCCCCGTTTGTGCCTACATAGGCTTCTTGTATTGCTGCTAGTCCTAGCAATAATTATTGACTGTGGGTGCACATGCATACAGACACCAGCAGAGAGAACCTATGCAACAATTGTGCTTTAATTAAAGAACACAGCTGCTTTAATGCTTCAAAGAGGTGTTTGTTCTGGAATTAGCTCCTTTCAAATGCTTTGCATGCCCTAGTCCAGTCTTTTCTCAACCTCAGTAATTATAAGATGCATGGACTTCAACTCCAGAATTCCCTAGCCAGCATGATGGCTGGGGATTTCTGGGAGTTGAAGTCCATACATCTTAAAGTGGTCAAGGTTGAGAAACACTGCCCTAGTCTATAAACAGAATCCTTCCTCATTGGAAATGATTGTGTCTTTTAACTTACCAACATAATTCCTGTTTCTCCAGTAACATAAAACTGCTCAGCAGTGAATTTATTTTGCCAAAGTATGGCTCAATTCACTGTATCTTGTCAGAGAGTCTGCTTTTCTTTCTGTGAAAAGGAGAGACTAAGATTCACTCCTCAATGTGTCAAAATACAACTGAACCACCATTTAAATAAAAGTGCATATACATCCCATTCTGTACCAGATGGGGTGAGGCGGATGATGTTTGGAACAGCTTTATGGGAAAATGCTCAAAGTTAGGACTGCTTAGTGCAACAAAAAGGTATTCCATACACTGACAAGAGCAAAAAGCTTGTCTGTAATGGGAACTGTCTTAAATATTCTTGCAAATTAGCAAGAGTATTTGGTTGAGCAATGCATATACTTAATGATCTACAGGTAGTCTTCATTTAGGGACAGTTTGCAGTTATGACAATGATGAAAAAGTAACTTTACAACCAATCCTCGCATTTACGACCTTCACAGGTCTGTAAAGCAAAGGGAAGCTCAAGTAAGGTCATAAGCAGAGTCAGTTTCATTTAGGGACCGCTTCACTTAACAAGTGAGTTGCTAGTCCCAGTTGTGGTAGCTAAACAAGGACTACCTGTAAACATATGAAGCAGCCTTATACCAGTATGGCTTTGGTCTATTGGCCCCAGGGAGTGCAGACCATAGTTTAGTAGCAGGGCATGCAGAAGGTCCTGAATTTAGTCCTGGCATCACTAGCTACAGTTGGAGAAACTCTGGTCTGAAACCCAGGACAGTCACTTTCTGTTAGTGTTGGTAGGATTTGACTGTATGGTTTGACACAGAGGGCAGCTACCTACATTTGAAAGATTGTCCGTACTTGCCAATAAAAAACTGTTGTATCTCTTGCACTGGAGATATTTTATGTAAAAATTCCAGACATTAGATTTGGAATATTCTGTGTGTCCATCACTTGAATTTGGCCTTGCTCTCAAATATTGCCTGAAGCACAGAGCCATGCTCCCCCAACCAGACTTTGGAATTCAAAACCACAATCATGGGTATCTTAAAAAAAAGGCAAAGCCTCCTTCAAATCAAGCTCAATTCTTGGTGACTTCAGGGACACACCCATGTACCTTTTTCTCAAACAACATGGACGTAGTTTGCAATTACCGTTATTGGGAATCCTTTTTTTAACTGCCCAGGGTAGTCTACAGAGTCTTTCTCCACTTTGGTAACTTGAAGATGTGTGGATTTCAACTCCCAGAACTGGAGTTGAATTGGCAGTCTGGCTGGGGAATTCTAGAACCTAGAGCAGTTTTTCTCCACCTTAGCGACTTTAAGATGAGTGGACTTCAACTCCCAGAATTCCCCAGCCAGTATGGCTGGCTGGGGAATTCTGGGAGTTGAAGTCCACTCATCTTAAAGTTACCAAGGTCGAGAAACTCTGGCCCTGGGATTTTAAAGTGTATTAACTATCCCCAACCAGCTCTGACTCTGCTTAACTTTGTATTTCCACCTAGAGAGCCCAGGAAATCGTACCGTGCTCACCCCCCCCCCCCCCGCAGCGACTTCCGTAAGGGATCCACTGGCCAGCATTTTCGGTCTGAAGGGACCGAGTCCTCACAGGCACCCGCCCCGCCACCTTGCAGCTCTTCTCAAAGACGCCAGCACTGGCTGCCCAGCTGAACTGCGGTCTTCGCAAACTCGGGAGGCGGGCCGGAGACGCAGGCAAGAGCGCTGAAGAAATCCGACGTGTCTGCTCGGCCCCAGGCCGGGCAGGCGCCACGGGCGCTAAGCTTGCTTTCCTCACCCCTTCGTTCCGCCCCGCTTTGCTCGACGCAGCCGGGCCCGGCCCGTTCGGAGCAGCTACCGGGCCGCCGCTGTGAGCAGCGCCGACAGAGAGGAACCAACGTGAAGCGGACGGCCTGCGGAGCCCCCGCGCTGAGAGACTCGCCTCCACGCGGAGGCCGAGGTCTCTGAGGCGGCCAGGCGGCCGCTGAGGCGGAGAAGACCGCCCCGAGGCTCCGCCCTGCCTGTTCCCTCCCGTCTCGCCCTTAATCTCTGGTTCCCGAGCGGCGCCGAGAGATAAGAGAAGATCCCGGGTCAAGCGGCCGAACCACCGCTCAGACGCCAAGGGTTCCGGGGTTTTCTGCCGTTGGCAGGAAGATATTCAACAGGCCAAGCCCCCCGCCGCCCTTTTCCAGCCTGAGTGCCTGGGGCGCTGAGTGCACGCGCGCCCTCGTGTTGGGTGGACGTCCTTTTCAGACGTTCGTGAGTCTGGGAAGGGAAATCAAGCCCCTCCTCCGCTTCCCTGCTGTAGGTTAGAATAAATAAATACGCTATTATTTTATCTTCGCTTTGGAGAGCTGCGAAATGGAAAGGCGTGTTTTTGTGTTTTTCTTAGTGGAAAGGAACGCACGTTGGTATTTTCCGCGGGGATTGCCTTGGATTTTCGAGGTTGGCCAGCCCTCTGAAAGCAAAATGGATTTATTTTCTCCAGTGTAATCGGCCCCCCTCGGGAATTTATTACACTAGTAACCTCATTATGTGGAGGGAGGAAGAACATGATTCCAGTAGAAGCTGGGAGAAGATTGCAAACGCTTGCACGGGAAAATGAATGAATGTTCTTTCCTTTGTTGAAAGAGAGCGTGTAAAACTGGGTTACGTGGAGGGGGGGACTACACTTTTAGAGTCTGCGGGTCATAAGGACCTGCCGATGGTTCGTGTAATTCGGCCCTGAAGTTATTAGCTTCCGGAGGCCAGGGTGCAACCTGAACTGTTTTGGCACACAAAGCATTTATTTGAGTATTGAGCCCCGGCCTATACATTTCTATCAAATATTTCTACAAATATTTTGACTTAATCATATACTGTTGTTTATTAATAATCACTAGGTACTTTGAAATAAACTAGATCACCAGAGTAGGCATCTCGAAGCATTTTTTTAAAAATTCAGAACTAGACTTTGTCTCAAGCTAGGAATTTGCACCAACCACATGGCAGATTTATTATGGCAGACCTGCAGGTAAGTGTACTGTCATGTCCCATATGTATATCAGTTTTTTTTTCCAGCCACATTTCATAACTAGTCAGTATTATTAAGTATACTGGGAATCAGTGTTAATACATTTAAAAAACAAAAATATCAGTAACCGTATGTTATAGGAGTACATTATATGAGAAGTGAATTATGAACATAGCTTTTACCCAGACATTTTCTCATTTAATGTTTTAACCTACCTTAAAAAAAAAAGAAATTTAGTGTAGCTACGTCAGTTAGCACTTGACATAAATCACTTGTGCACTAAGAATAGGTGCTAAGTTCAGGGGAAGCCGAGGGCATTCAGGAGATCAAATTATAAGAGTCATTAATTGCTGTCTGTTCTTGAGTCAAAGTTCATGAAAACTATGCAGCGGAAAAGGCTCAGTACTAAATTTGATTAATGTTTAAATCTGTTAGCTTCAGCACTCAGAGGGAGCATGCTGTTAATTATGGATGGTGCACTGATTTTAATAGTATACAGTCTAGCAGAAGGTGGACTGAACTGATATTGTTTCCAACAGTTACTAAGAGACACCGATTTAGCAAAACATGAAACAGGAAACGTGTATTGTTAAATGAAAAGCAGGCCAAAGAACTGTATGAATATTGTCGTTTTAAGACAGTATATGTTTAAAAAAAATAGAGTATTTGTTGACTGTGATATAGTGGTATTGTGTGTCATAACCTTTGGATCAATATAATTGCTTAAAAGCATAAACAGAATAACAAAGGGATGTAAGAACAGCAATTATTTTACTGCAAACACAGATCAGTACCCAATACTCAAGTAGTGTATTTCAGGATCATACCAATAAAAAATGGTATCAGTAGAAAGGGAGAGCTTAATGTATTGCTTTTCAAACTTCCTGCAGTTGTGGACTACTTGATAATCATTCAGAAAAGAACCACAATTAAATAAATGCTTCTTCCTCTTGCATCTTCATCTTTAAGAGCATGGGAGCTCACATTTTTGGGTAAAATAGTGACTATAGTTGCATTTGTACATGTGTTCCTGCGCTCTCCATTTTAAAAACCCTTTTTAGTCCCTGGGCTAAGAATGCCCGGTTTATGGATGACCCATAGTTAAGAACGGAGCCTATTGTAGCAAAATTCCAGTTAAATACACAATGGTTCGAGTTAATTACACAATAACACTGTTCCAGCTTACATACAATTTTGACTTAAGAACAGACCTTGGGAACGGAACTCATTCTTAAGCTGAGGACTACCTGTATTTGCCACCCAAATTATTTTATGTAATTTAGGCCATAAAAACAATGACTCTTAGCACAAATCTGTTGGTAAAGAATGTTGTGCACTAGAAATCTTTTGAGAACTGAGGGGCTGGAGGTGAGTGAATGGAATCACATTTTAAGATACTCGTCATGTTTTTCTATTCATGATTCTCTGTTTGGGTTTCTTGTGCAAGAATACTGTTCTACTTGGCTCAGCATGTATGGACTCAGAGTCTATAATGGCACTTGCGACCTGCCCGCTAGGGTCAGTTTTCTGTATGTCAGTACTCACATTGCTATTTGTATTATCACTTGTAGCCTCAATGAATCAATTTAGAGCTGCAGATCCACTAAATCATCTAACTGGCAATGAACTGGCAATGAAGGTAGAGGCTGAGGTAGCAAATGGGTTCTAGCCAGTTGACAGGCTGTGAACATGGAGAGGCTTCAATTAATCACTTGATGGATCTACACAGACCTCAGTTTCTCAGATTGAGAATGACTGGCGTAGAACAAGAAGGGCTAGAGAACTTTCATTATTTAAGAAATGATTGAATGACCTAAGCCATATGCTCTGCCTCATGCCTTTGCAAAAAAATACTACAGCAGATAAGGGCTGTATTGTGCAGGCATTCCTTCCAACTCTGAATTCTGAACTGTGGAAGTTCATGTGGAACCTGCAAAAACATGTTACTTATAGGACAAAAGTGGGTTTTGTGTAACAAATGAAATAGAATGAATATTTATTACGCTAGATAATGGATCTATTGTCTGCAAAGGGTATTTCTGGCAAAGATAGTTTATGAGGGAAAAAAAAATACATCTTGTCTTGGTAAAAAAGAAAAACAGCTGAATTTCCAGGATTTCTGCAGCAGCACTGCACTGCACGTGGGTGAGTGTTTAAAAGAGTATGTGATGGATGGCAATGCTTTTTTCCTGATTTAACCATATCATAGCACAGTTTCATTGGAAGGTCTGACAGACATTTCCAGTTACTTGTGTCAGCAGAGGCTGTGCTTTATCATCTCCATCAGGCAGGTGAGTCACATGGAGACAGGCATCACCTTTGACAAAATCTGCTTCCAGGTTACAAAGATTCTGAAAGAAACATTCAGTTCTGCCTGCTTCCAAATGATTTTCCTGCAATTAATATTATTTTTCTTTCCTAGCTGTACTAACACCTGGCATATTTAGGCAGCTGCTTGGAACTCGGTAACTTATGTACAGTATTCTTATACTTGATTTCTAGGACATTCACTTCTGGATTTGCTTGTGAGGCAAACTAGACAATGACAAAGACTACTACTAATAATAATACCACCCTTCTATTTATCATCACAGCAAAGACCTATTATAACACCTATTCTCTATTCCCTGTTATAACAATCACCTCCTGCAAGGTGGGAACCCAGCATAGTACCAATCCCCCCAAGCTTTCCCAAAACAGCTAGATTTTAGTGGCTTTCCTCAGTACAGGAAGGAAGTTTCTGTTTCTGTAATGATTATTTGCATCTATTAAGACAGGAGACAGCACTGATCCAAGTAGAAGAAAATACATCAGCATGTACTGTTCAGACATGCTGTAGTTGTATGAAGGAAAACAAACACAGTTGGGATTGGCAGTGAATGGCTTCATGCTAGATGGTTCAGGTTCAAAGAGAGGAGTGGCAGTGACCAAAAACTGGACTGAAACATGGTAGGGAGCAGATGTCAGAAATAAACTAGTCCAGAAGGGCAGAACGCTAGCCGAGGTCTGTTTTCAACTGGCTGTAGCCAGCTCATTACTCAGGTATTTTGTGTTGAGTTTTGTCCATTGGCGGGGCAAAGAACTGCTAGTCACCAGACCAAATTCAATCATTTCACTGTCCAAATAAAGCTACTATAAGCAGAGTTGTCTATATTCTGCAGTCTTATCACACAGAATTGAATATCCTAAGAAGCGCACCTATTATTTCAAAAGAGTGTTCCCTACCTCTCAAAGAAACTTCCCTAAATCGCAAAGTAGTTAATGAAAAAATTGTCTTTAGCTCCCTCAAGATGCCCAGTGGGGGGTGAGGGGAATTGGAAATCCTTGATTTGGTCTAGTATATCTATTAAAAAGGTAAACATCTACTTTGTGTCAAGTTCAACTCTTGATGACTTCATGGATATGTTCATCTAGTTTTCTTGGCAATAGTAGGAAGTGATTTACCATAGCCGCCTTCTGGGATTTTATTAATTCCTTTCCATTATTTTTAAGTCTGCCATCCAAATTCTAACCAGGTCTAACCCTGCTTTGCTTTTTGAGATTAGAAGGTTGATTAGATGCTAAATTTCTCCTAAAACTAATAAGCAAAATTGGAGTTCCACAAAAAGTGAAAACAAGCTTCATGATCAACGGCACATTTTCAATGAGAGGATAGTTTTCTTCCAGACATTTTATTCTGGGAAGAATTGCACTATCTTAAAAACAATTTACAAGAAGTAGTCCACCAGGCTGTTGTAGAATTATCCTTTCCCCCAAAAATTGAGGTGCTCAAACCTTAAACCATGCCATGAACAGAGAACTATTTGTCCACAGGAGCTTCTCTGTAGATTATTTGAATAGATTTATCACCATGAACTAAGCCCAGGCCATCTGTTATGTCCTCTAATTACAAATGCAGAAAGAGGTAATTCACAATAGCATCATAAAAAAGTAAAATATAAATGATTTAAGGGCAGGCGTATGCCATGTTTCATGTACCAATCAGGGCTAAATGACTCTTTCTTGTGACAGCTTGACTTCCTTGCTGAAAGATCCAGTTTCTTGCAGACAGCGAACTGACCTGGAATATTTCCCATAGTTAGTTCTGCTTTTATGTCATACATGGTAAATGTAGGTTGAAGTGCTGCATTTTTTTAATGTTGTTCCTGATTTATTACTGAAGTTCAAGCTCTTACAACAATACTTTTCTCCTTTGGGCATGTCTTTCTAAAACAACAGTCTGTGCAAAAGGGAGGGGAGTATTAATGGTTTAAGCCTAACATGAATGTTTAGTGCTCAATTTTCAAATTGTTTGATTTGAAGTATTTGATCAAATAAAGACCCCCAGTATTTTAGTAACACCTATTTGCTGTGAGTTGATCCAGGTTTATATGAAATTCATAATCCCATTGGTCTTCTTTCTCCTGAGATTCTTTATTTAAAACACTGATGAATCTAGGGAGCTCAGTCTGAGAGAATAAACATTTCATGATATATTCAAACCCCCATTTTTATTTTAGATTAGATCTTCCCATCTCATGCATTGTTTCTTTTGCACTTCTATGTACAGCTAGGTTATCAAATTATGTACATTAAATGCTAATTAATCAGAAGCAAGTAAGGCAGTTTGCTGCCCAAAGGAAACTCCAATACTTGGAGTGTAAGTATTAAAAAGGATGGAGTATCTCTGGCATCCAGAGGCAGTAAAATTTTAATTTCCAGCAGGATTGTCCCTAGACATCATGGTTGACTGATGAAAAATGATAGAAATTGAAGATCATCACACAGGTTCCCCCGCTTAAAGGAAATCTAGGTGTCTCTTTTAAGATTAGATTTGGCAAGTCCAATCTGGCCTCTGGAATTCCTTTCTAGAGAATTTCCAAAGCCTAGAACTAAATGATTTCCAATTAAGTCTATTTTCATTTGAAATGGCTTTGGATGGTCAAGCATAAGGGAAGATTAGACATCAGTTAACATTATTATATGAGTGTATGTGCATTTATGGCCCATTTCTCTGCTGACCTTGGGATTCAAGTAATCAGATGGCCCACTGGTATACAAACATCAGTTAACATTATTATATGAGTGTATGTGCATTTATGGCCCATTTCTCTGCTGACCTTGGGATTCAAGTAATCAGATGGCCCACTGGTATACAAACATCTCTGAGGAAATGAAAATACCATACAGATGATGAAGCTTTCAGTAATTTTAGCTAATAATCAATTTATTATCTGCACTCTTAGAAAACATCTATCTGGAGTCTTCACATAGTGATTTCATACTACGTACTCTGTTTAGCAGCTGACCCAATTATTTCCAGCTCAACTATGTTTTATTTGCAACTGCAGTGAAAGTAATATTTTGCTTGAAATACTGCAACTCTTGGAGTTTTCCTCATTTCTCAGAACTCTGGCTTCACCACACCTTCAAATTCCCAGCCTTAGCTGTCCTTCCATGCCTCTCAAGGGGAAATATGGCTTAATGGCTTTAAAACTTTCTCTTGTAGGAAACATTTAGATCTTTTTGCAAATAATCACACATATGCCCATAACAGGAAGGAAGAAGGGAGGGAATGGTATGGTATGGGTGCAGGATTTTTTCCCCCTTTTGTGTGGAGTGGAAGTGATGAGATTTTTGTTATTTTAAAATGAGATGATAACACAGGATGGAGCAGTGATTAAATGATTATTTGCTCTTTATTCCCAGAGTTCTGAGCCCATAGAAATGATAACAATCACAGCCCTACTTCTGGAAAAAGAAAACTGGGATTGTGTGGAAGTGCCACCTTAAGCAGGAGAACAGCAGAATGTTTAGTTACCCATTAATACTTTTTAATACTCCCTTTAAAAAGTGCAGGGAGACCACAAAGAACAAGTCTTTGAAATTTAATTTTGAACATGTTTTATAATTACTGTGTATAGTGCTTCAGGGGTGTATGATTAATAGAGTAGTTTGAGAAAGCTCAGGATCTAGATGATCATCAGAGCTGTGCAAAGCATCCAGAAGAAGGAGTGAATGAAGCATCCTTTTTGAATCATTAAAGCAACTGTTGTCTTTTGCAGCCTCATGTGGCTGTTTCAGAAGCTGTTTCTATTGTCTCTGCATGTTTGAGCCTTGTTGCTCTAACAGTGTGAAGAAAGGTGCTTCATTTGCACTCTCACATGTTATAAAAGCACTTCTTTTGAATGTTTTGCACACTCATAATAAGCATATTCGGGGACATGATTACTCAGATCTATAAAGAGAAAGTTTAGATCAGAGATGCATAATCTGGAGAAGCATCAGGGTCACAAGATCCTCCCCTCCCCTCCCCAAAAGAGAGGACTGTTGTCCCCAGAGACTTTCAAAAGGTATTACTAAACTGTAATAGTGAAAATAATTCAGTACATCACTGGAGAGTGATATATTACCTATACTGAATTTTAGTTAAATGTAAAATAAATCAAATCCTGGCTTCAATCAATACTTTTTGGAATGTGTCTAAAACATTTGGAATGTCTAAAACATTCAGAGCAAGTTGTACATCCCTGGTTTAGAAGGCTCCATCACAGGAGAAGTCAAGGTGAGGGCAGAAAATGTTTCCAGGCATGAAGACCAGCTAGAGAGATTATCAAGGCATACTAAGTAATCTTGCTGAAGCTTGAAATTACAATTCATGTTTAGTAGATTCATAATGTACAGTATATATTTTTTTGAACCTACACAGTCTACATGATGGCAGCCAAACTTTGCAGTTACTCAGGGGTAGGTAACTCAGTTCTCCAAAAATCTTCACCCAGCCTGGCAAGCCCACTAAGTAGGTGATGTTAATTATAGCACTGCACTTCTTAGCAGTATTGCATTTCATCTCCTTGTATAATTACCTTCACCTAATGGGCAATATAATTGTACAAGGAGATGAAAGTTAGAAGAGAGCACGAGAAAATACAGCATGCAGTCATATTAAAATGTAATCTGGATTCCTGGATACCAGGGGCTGCCATTAGGCAGTATCTCTGTGTGAAAAGTGAATGCCTTGCACTATAGCCAAAATTTTCTGCTGCATTTATTTATGTATTTTTATATTATATAATCCTTACCAACACCTGGCAGTTTATATCAGTTAAAACATAATATAGACATTAAAATAATATCACAGATTATAAGTGCAAAGATACAAATGCAAATAAGTGCAATAGTGCTGTTCCCTAATCTTCAGATGCCCTCAGCAGTTTCTGGAAGGCCAGTAGTAAGGGTGCTAGCCCAACGTCAAGAGGGAGGCCTTTCCAAAGTAAGGGACATGCAACTGAAGATAATTGTCTGTGGCCTCCACCACCTTCACCCCAAGGGACCTGAGGTTCATCAAAAGATTTTGATATGGTGGACCTACCAGGTGGATCAGACTGGTCATTTCTATATGGAAATTGGTCCTGTAGGTATCCAGTCCCCAGGCCATGTGAGGCTTGTTAAGTTTAAATCAGCGCCTTGAATTGCACTTGGGAACCTATCGGTGACTGATGCAGCAACCACAAAGTAAATGTCATGTGACATGGTGACTGATTTGCCAATATGCCACCTGCTGCATTTTGAACCAGCTGGAATTTCAGGATGGACTTCAAAGTAGCCCCATGTAGTTGGATCCAATAACATAACTGGGTGGTAATTATGCGTGGGTCACTGTTGCCAACTTTCCCATTCCAGGAAGATCCCCAACTGATGCATTGGGCAAAGCCTGGCGAAGGATGCCTGGGCATGGCCTCCGCCAGCCTATCTAGCACTCACTGTGAGTCCAAGAGGGCTTCCAAGAGCACAGTCCTGCCCTTGGCCTATTACTTTGCCTGCTCTTTGCCTAAGAAACTGCAAATCTGAGGTCACTTCCTTTGGCCTTTCT
Source organism: Liasis olivaceus (assembly GCA_030867105.1). Classification (NCBI taxonomy): domain Eukaryota; kingdom Metazoa; phylum Chordata; class Lepidosauria; order Squamata; family Pythonidae; genus Liasis; species Liasis olivaceus. The sequence goes on from CM061351.1 coordinate 18,595,791, forward strand.
TCCCAGGCTCACATGCACAGAGCACATGCACTTTGACTCTCCTGGTAGGATGTAATCAGCTATCTGCTAAGCTTTGCCAACTGTATAGTGTATTACCCATAACTAAACCTCCTTTTTGTTATAGGTATAAAATCTGTTCCACTAATCATTGCTCTGGGTCAATTCCCACTCTCAGGAACACTCACATGCACACAGAACATTCCAGCTCCAATGCCTGCTGCACTCGGGCTCAGCTTCCGCCTCTTTTGTTCCATCCAAACACAAATCATTCACTCCGACACCAACACTGTAACAGTGCTTGCCAAAACAAAAGCGTGAAAAACCAGTGTCGGTAATTGGAAGATTTGACAAGCTAATGAATATGAAAGTACATTCAGAAAGCATTCTATTTGTTCTCTGTGCTTCTGCACTCCTTTCTACTGGATGGCTGGATGGAAGCAGGCTGACATAAACAGCGTGGAACTGTATGTATCAGGACAGTGTGGGCGCCATGGTTGTGCCTGCCTGCCTGCCTGCCTACCAAATGGCATGGCAGAGTCAGCTGGAAGGCTCATGGGAGCGCAATGCTGATCACCACCACTGGGGTGGGATGGGAACATTTACTAGTTTAATCATTTGCGTTATATCATTAGTTTCCTAGTTTTGAAAAAGGAAAAATCAAAGCCTGTTAATTGCTTGCATTTTCTGAGTTCTTTTGGTTTAATTGGGGAGAAAATCATGCTTTTTTAATAGCCTTTAGCATGGAGGCCAGGGACTCCCTGAATCCCTTACAATATGGCACAATAGGCCATGTGGCTCTACTTCCCAATTCTATACAGCTGTAAAATGGGGTGGGATGGGGCAATCCCATCTTTCTTTTGTTGCTGCCATACCCAAAGCTGATGATGGTGGCACTGCTTCCTGCGATTTTGAAGTGAAAAACATTTAAAAGCTATACACTCTAAAATAGGTCTAACACAGATAGAAGAAAAAACCAAAATTCCCATCAAAAAGCTTCCTACTCCTGAAAAAAAATAGTTATTTTGCATCATCGCCCCTCCAGCTATTCAAAATAGTTCAGAATGTTGCCCATCCCCTCTATAAAATGTTTAGATCCTGAGCTGGAAAACCTGGAACACTGTAGCAAGGAAAATTTCAGATAGTCTGCTCTAAAGCCTGAATAAGGTTCCATAACATTTGGAACCCTGTTCAGGAACAGTTCTTTTAGAAAATGAGGATACACTGCAGCATTTTGTGACAGCTCTCTTTATTTTAGTATGTTTGTAAATTTGAACAACCATTTGTTTTAACTTTGCAGGTATAAAATTATTTTTATTTATTCAACATGCCTTTTTAAAAATGAGGAACATAAATATCACCAACTTCGTGTCTCTTAGAACCTATTTCTCTCCAACTCTCAATTTCTAGGAAAAAGCCCATCTAGACTCCCAACTTTGAAAATAAGCCCATCTGTAAGATGTTAATAAAACAAACTGAAATGCTAACACGCACAGAAATACAGACAGACAGAAGTTTCAAAGAAAAATAATCAAATCCGTCGATAACGATCTGCCTCTGGACTTCCTTCTTTCATGAGATAGCCTGGCTGATACATGAGATCCACAATAAATACTTGAGGGGGAAGCAGAAGTCCAGGTATTCCCAAAGGAGAATCATCAACCAATTTCACCTCATTCCATCCTCTATTATATTCGCCACGGTACAGGCTGCAATCAACAGCAATTCTGTCTCCCAGAACCTATGGAAGGAAACAGTGAGAATGCACTTTAGTTTTGTTACATTTGTGATCTGCTATTCTGCCAGTCCTACCAGATATGTGTGCAAAAATTTGAAGGGCCGCTAAAGGGCAGTGAAGAGCACACATTTTCTATATAATTTTGCTGCCATCTAGAGGTCCTCAAGATTGTTGCAGCCCTAAATTTCGTGTTGCAATCAAGGAGATTCATAGTTTAAAATAGTGCTTTATAATTTAGTATGCTAATGGTTGAAAGAGGAAGTATATAGAAGGAAGAGGAAAACAAGCCAATTGATTACTATTTAATGAAAAAATATTGGAGTCAGTAAGGAGCCAAACAGCAGTTGGTTTCAGTCAGTACACGGAGAGGTCTCCTATTCTGATCCCTCCTTCTAAGAATTCACCAGAAGAATGGCTGCAGATGGAAAGATTGTTCAGTTTATTTTCCCTGTCAAACACAACTGTCTTGGTCTTTGACACATTACTTTTCAGATCATACTCCTCACTGTATCATACAGTGATTCATAGTGAAAATCATTTGGATTCTTGGCCAACAACATGGCATCATCTGCATATAAAAGTACATGTATATGTTCAAGTCTCCAGAACTTCTCTAATACAGTTAAGTATTCCTTATACATTTATCCATAAATACAAGAGCTGAATCAAAAGTAATGACTCCAGTGTTACACGTTGCCAACAGATGGCAGTACTGATGCACTAGAAGTTCTGACAGGTTCTTACCATCTCTTCTTTTACTTCAGCAGGAAGTTGCTGCGAGAAAAGTTTGTGTTGCTATTGCCTTACTATTTTTCAGGATTCTCATAGCATTTATTACTTCCTTTTCATCAAACATGTATAGCATTTGTTCAGTTCCATTCTTTGACATATCAGTATCATTATCAATCTAACTATCATGTCTTAGTCTGTAGATTGGATCAGTATTGTTATCTCCATAGTAGAGAAAAGAAAATGAGACTAAGAAAGTATGTCTAGTCTTCCCATGAATTTTGCCTGTTATAAAATGTGCTCCTTGGTCACAACAGTGCTTGACTTTTCATTCATAGTAATTTTTCTATTTATTTTCAGTGTTGCATTGTATTCGCTTTGCCTACATATGTCTGCTAAAAATTTGAAATGGAGCTTATAGAGCAGAGTACAGAACTAAAATGCATGTTTTTAGTTGACAATCAATACCAAATATACACAAAAATATTGTACACAAGGACAATTTGAATACTACAGTGGCAAGTTTACACTGAATCTGATGGGACATTAGCATATGCTGCATATTCATTAAAATCAAAAATATGCAGTAACAACAGCACATTTGATTATCTACATAGCTAATTTGTTTTACCTTGAAAAGCAAAGCCCTGTGGTAGAAGGTCCCTTTGCTGATCTTTCCAATAGGCACTACATTGCATTTAAGCTCAAATTCAATTTCACTTATATGAAGCTCCCAGCTGAATTCATGTAGCTTGTCTCTTTCAATGGGACCACCCAATTTATCTGCAACAAACCTGTATTCAAACCAAACAATGTAAATTAAACCCACTCTTGTCATACTGTTTAACTGAACTAAGCAATAATTCTGCTTCTTCACAAATATTGTGATAAAGTTTATGGTAGATCCTTTCATGAGGTCATGATTTTTTTGTAGGTCCCTGGGGGCAACTATTTGATGGCAACAGATTCTAGGATTACATAGATCTCAATCTGATCTAGCAAGACAATTTGATGTTCTAAGGGATTCCATCCTTTGGGAATGTGGGTTTGGCATCCACACCGTCAAGTTTAAATGACAGAGAAAAAATATTTGTTAACTGGGCTATAGCCCTGGGATCTTACACTTGTAAATGAGATAGATCTGTATGGTCTATTTTGTTTTAGTTTACAGCTTGATATTTTAACTATAATGTAGCAATACTGTAATTATCAAGTTTTATTTTATTATGTGCACTGCTCTGGGCTACTATGGGAGAAAAGGCGGCATATAAATAATATAAATAAATATATCTCAATAATCCAGCAAACTGGGGATGGTTATATAATAATAATCCTGCAAACTGCCATCCTACTAGCTGGAAGAGCTTACTTCAGCAACCCTCTCAGATGTTCCTAGATGTGGGGAATGTAGCAGACAATGTTTTTTGCTTAATGTATCTTTCCCTGCCATTTTAAACAACATGAAACAACAGTAGTCAGGGCCCAGTAAGCCACTGCATTTAATTCCAAGGGCTCACACAGAACTAAACCATGGCCTGGCATACATTTACTCCAAAACATGATGGCAACTATTGGTGGCCAGGAGCTATTAAACTGATGGGGCAAGAGCTGCATTGACAGGGAGATGATGCAAGTGGCTGGGCCGTATTATACATCTGGAGTAACTGAGATTTTCCATTTTTCCCTTGGTTTATTTGGTTTTTTTTTAGGGGATCATTCTTTAGCTGTGTTAGGCCTATTTTAGAACTTTTTTTTTTTTGTCTGCGCTCAGTCATTACTGACCCTGCAACTTTCAGCGTCATTAAGCCGCTGCGCCACCGCGTCCCCCTTAGAACTTATACTACATTTCTATCAATTTCCCATGTCACAATGGCTGATAAAGAGGGTTGCAATGCTGTAAAAGGAACATTTAAATTCCCTTTTAAATTACAGAACAGGTTACCCATTGCTGTTCTGTATAAATTGTTGGGGAAGGGGGAATTGCCTGTCTCCACTGGAAAACAGATATTATGCACAACTTGAAAGGACAAAGAAAATGGGTTTGCAAGAAAAGATTGTAAAAAAAAATCTCTCTTTCCTTTCACTAGTAAACTCTGGGGGGTTGTGGGGGGTGAATACCTCTACTTTTAACCTGCCTCCTTGAAAAAAATTCAATCACTTTTTACCACCTGAAATTACCTCCTCTCAAAATTAAAGAAGTTCTGAACACAACTTTGGAACAATGCTTTTATTATTTGTCTTTCCAGATTGTAACTGACTGAAAGGACAAGATTAATAACAAATGGAAGGTGTGAGACTTTAATTGTTTGCACGCTACCTAAGATAAAGAATGTTCTAGTGTTCTAATCTGTTATGTATAAAATTTCGGGACCTATTCCTAAGGAGCTAAGCAGGGCTTGTGATGCCTTCATTTTAATATTACACTTTTATTCCTCTTAAAGATGTCAGACTTGCTAACATAATTTCCTCTCTTTTAAATCTAACAATCCTGTGAGCTTGATCAGGGTTGAAAGAATGATTTCCTCAAAGCCATCCAGTGATTTTAATGACCTAAATTAAGTTAAAAAAAAAAACAAGACTATTAATCTAGTGCTTCCAAGCACAGATTCCAGATTTTGTTACAAATCACAACTTCTATCATCTCCATCCAGCAAGATTAAGGGTTGGGGGCATTAGAAATTAAATACTACCACCCAGTAGCCTAAGAATGGGAAGTGTTACTTTATGCTTGTCACTATATTTCACTGGCTCTCAGTTCAGTTTGGCTACTTTCTCACCATTCTCAGCTTGATTGTCTTAAGAAGGAAGCAAGAGGACTAGACAATTTAAACAAGTACTTTTTGTGTCAGCTGCGCCAATGCAGCCACACAGAAGCCACTTCCGTGCTATTCTTGGATCCTCACTACACAAGGTCACAATATTCTGTCTGGCAAATAAAAATACATTACATTCATCATAACGTATTATTATTGTTATTGTTCTAGGAGTATGCTGAAGATTTGGTGATAGATGAAAATATTGTCTGTCTGATAGGTCATGTAGACCAAGCAGTACAGATTTTTGGAAATCATTCCAATGTTTAGTATCAAAAGATTCATAAAATATCTGTTTATTAGGTTGGTTGGCAAGTAGCCCGCTTGTTCAAATATTCCTTATTGGAATTTTATTTCACCTCTGAGAAAAAAAGCTGGTTTTGTTGCCTTTGTTCTCCTAAATCTACTAAATAGCAGGGTCACAATTGGAAGAAAAATGTAGCAATTTGATTTTATGTGCAGTTATGCTTCAGTAAGGTAAGACATGTGGCTCTTGGCTCAGAGTGGACATCAGACACTAATCAAAGCTGTCACACTGGTACTCCAAGATAGGTTGGCAATTGGCATCTTTAATGATCAGCAAGCCCAGTTTGGCAAAGCAGCCTGTTCCACAAGTGAGTAGATGGCAGGAGCAGGATTGAATTTAATGAAGAAATTGATGCAAAAACTGGAATCCAGAAGCTCCTTGTGGACTGTCAGCATCCCCACAGGCTGCCCTCTGAATATTCAGGGTCAAACATTTTGGATCTCCCTTTTTTTCATTTTTGGAATTAGAAGGGGTAAAGGGATAAACAGAATGCCTTAAGCCTTGTCTTAAACTACTCAAACTGCACATGGATCCCAAGATGGCAGCCACAGCTACATGACTGAAAGCCTGCCCATTCTTTTCACCTGTCTCCTGTATGCAATGCACATAAAAAAGGGGTAAGACTTCAATCACATAGGCACAACTGAAGGTTACCCGACCCCATGAATGCCCTTGACCCAATGAGTCTGTTCCCTGCTCACTTCACCACCTCTACATATTATGCAAAATCTGGAATGGCCCTTGAGTGATGGAAATTGCACACTTTGGGTTTAATATTCCATAAAAATCTCTTTTTCCCTGAAGTCCTTTAAAGAGTTCTTGCTTCATTCCTTTTATATGAATGAGTCGCTTTGAAAACCAATTTAAATAATTTTCGGTCTTAACATGGCCTTTATAACTAAACCTGCCCTAAATTACCTCCCAACAGATTAGTAGCCAAATCACATTTGTGGAAAGGATGCAAAATAGAACACATGGAAACTCCAGTCAATAGATAGCCTAGATAAATTGTTTAAAGATTTCCTTTGTACTGATAGCACACGCATTTGGGATACTCACTGTGCAAGAGCTACAACCTGCTCTTTGGTGGTTGGTAGTGGCAGAATTGTTCTGGAAATCTCAGTAATATAATCAAACAAGATGGGGTCAAAAGGGGGGAGCCATAAAACTTTTCCAGGGACTTCAACTATTTTAGGTATTAATGCCTCCATGTCCTCTTCTTTTGGTTTTTCTTCTTCTTTTTTCCCTTTCCCCTTCCTTTTGCAAAAAGTCAACACCAATTATTAGGAACACCTTTGTTTCCAAAGCTTTTATTATAATCAGCATAGAAAGGACAGGGGCAGGTATAGTACATATCACAAGAAATGTTTCTATCATGTTAGAATTTTTCAGGACTTTTCAATGATATCTCTCCTAACTTCATGTTCAAATGAATGTTTTTGTGTTTTCTCCTACACTTTTTCATAGAAAAGCAACCCCATACATACCAGCCCAAAAGACTTTAGCTAGCAGCCATAAAATATCTGTATTTCCTACCACCAATAGTGCAGTTGTCAGTAATAGGAGACAAGTCTTTTTCAGCAACTCCCAGATTATGATTCAGGAGTTTCTTATGATCCCCAGATGACAGGCTTTCAATGCATATATTAGGCTATGCATGTTTTGTGAAAAAAATTCAGGTTGAAAAAATAAATAATTCCCTTTGCTGGTAATGGTTTCATTTGGTTTTGGCAGGATTGAGTTTAATGAAGAAATTGATGCAAAAACTGGAATCCAGAAGCTCCTTGTGGACTGTCAGCATCCCCACAGGCTGCCCTCTGAATATTCGGGGTCAAACATTTTGGATCTCCCTTTTTTTCATTTTTGGAATTAGAAGGGGTAAAGGGATAAACAGAATGCCTTAAGCCTTGTCTTAAACAGTGTTTAAGTGGTTATCCCACCAGAATATAAAGTTTTTATGGTAATGGTGGAACAAGTATTATAATTAAATAACTAACTGAACTGGAATTGCATAAATCCAGTCATTTAAGGACAATAAAGCTCTACAGTAGTGAGTAAAAAGAGCTTTCTCTTTAAAAAGCTGAAAATACAAGAATAAGCAAGCAAGCAAGCAAGCAAAAAAGCAGTGAACAAAAATACAAATGCAACAATGAATCAATAACTCATTAATTGAATCAAAGGAAAGCAAGCTGCTTCAGAACTATTATAGTGCACAATCAATTTATAGCTGTGTTTCTCTGCTCATCTTAGACATGCAATGTTAGCTCTGAAGAAGGCTGAAAAAGTGCTTCTTCCCATATATTATGCCTGAGCCCTGAGGTCATTATTTGGGATCTTATTCTGAAGTATGACTGATGGCACCTTGGGAATGGGGTCTTTTCAGCAATAACCTTACAGCTACAAAACACCCTTCTAGAAAAATCTTCCTCACACTTATTCTATGTCCTTCTCACTGAGAGATACAGACTTTTTAACTTTAATTCAGACCGTTTAATTTCCTTCTGCTGCTAAGCTATTCTGTGTTTTTAAATAGCATTATCTCTGATATTTGTAGTCACTTCTGTACTGAACTGTCTCAATTAACAGTTATTATGTTTTATTTGTGCTTTTCTTAGGTGTCACCCTGAGAACTTTTACCTGCACAGCTACTAATAAACTGCTGGAAATACAAGACCACCAGTCTACTATATGCTAAATTAAGTACTGTATACTGGTATCATAGAGACACGGTATACAGGTGAAACTCGGTATACAGGTGAAACTCGAAAAATTAGAATATTGTGCAAATGTTCATTTATATCAGTATGGCAACTCAAAAGGTGAAACCAATATATGAGATAGACGCATTACATACAAAGCCAGATATGTCAAGCCTTACTTTGGTATAATTGTGATGATTATGGCATACAGCTTATGAAAACCCCAAATTCACAATCTCAGAAAATTAGAATAGTGTGAAAAGGTTCAATATTCTAGGCTCAAAGTGTCCCACTCTAATCAGCTAATGAATCCATAACACCTGCAAAGGGTTCCTGAGCCTTTCAATGGTCTCTCAAGCTGGTTCAGTAGGAATCACAAGCATGGGAAAGACTGCTGACCTGACAGTTGTGCAGAAAACCATCACTGACACCCTCCATAAGGAGGGAAAGCCCCAAAAGGTCATTGCAAAAGAAGTTGGATGTTCCCAAAGTGCTGTATCAAAGCACATCAATAGAAGGTTATGTGGAAGGGAAAAGTGTGGTAGAAAAAGGTGCACAAGCAGCAGGGATGACCGCAGCCTGGAGAGGATTGTCAGGAAAAGGCCATTCAAAAGTGTGGGGGACTTTCACAAGGAGTGGACTGAGGCTGGAGTTAGTGCATCAAGAGCCACCACACACAGACGGATCCTGGACATGGGCTTCAAATGTCATATTCCTCTTGTCAAGCCGCTCCTGAACAACAAACAACGTCAGAAGCGTCTTACTGGGCTACAGAAAAAAGAACTGGTCTGTTGCCCAGTGGTCCAAAGTCCTCTTTTCTGATGAGAGCAACTTTTGCATCTCATTTGGGAACCAAGGACCCAGAGTCTGGAGGAAGAATGGAGAGGCACACAATGCACGATGCTTGAAGTCCAGTGTGAAGTTTCCACAGTCTGTGTTGATTTGGGGAGCCATGTCATCTGCTGGTGTTGGTCCACTGTGCTTCATTAAGTCCAGGGTCAACGCAGCCGTCTACCAGGAGATTTTGGAGCACTTCATGCTTCCTTCCGCAGACGAGCTTTATGGGGATGCTGACTTCATTTTCCAGCAGGACTTGGCACCTGCCCACACTGCCAAAAGTACCAAAACCTGGTTCAATGACCATGGGATTACTGTGCTTGATTGGCCAGCAAACTCACCTGACCTGAACCCCATAGAGAATCTATGGGGCATTGCCAAGAGAAAGATGAGAGACATGAGACCGAACAATGCAGCGGAGCTGAAGGCCGCTATTGAAGCATCCTGGTCTTCCATAACACCTCAGCAGTGCCACAGGCTGATAGCATCCATGCCACGCCGCATTGCGGCAGTCATTGCTGCAAAAGGGGCCCAAACCAAGTACTGAGTACATATGCATGCTTCTACTTTGCAGAGGTCTGATATTGTTCTATTTCCAATCCTTGTGTTATTGATGTCATGTAATATTCTAATTTTCTGAGATTGTGAATTTGGGGTTTTCATAAGCTGTACGCCATAATCATCACAATTATACCAAAGTAAGGCTTGACATATCTGGCTTTGCATGTAATGCGTCTATCTCATATATTGGTTTCACCTTTTGAGTTGCCATGCTGACATAAATGAACATTTGCACGATATTCTAATTTTTCGAGTTTCACCTGTAGTTACCCACTTAAAACAGTTCAAAACAACTAATAGCTGTACATATTTCTAAGTGGTTTGGAATTGCTAGGTTTAACTGAATTAAATTGTCAGAGATTGCCACGTACAAGTTACCATTGCTTTGGTTTCATTTAGGTGCCTTGCAGTAATTTTAAAATGTTAAATTTTTAAGCACTTAACAAAGTGTCTGAATTCTCAGCACTTATTACTAAACAGTTTGGGAGCTAGAAAAAAGAGTAATATATGGAGGATGGACCCAGATGAATGCTGGGCTATTTTGGTCACATGTGATTTAGTAAAACTGGCTACTGCAGGAAAAAAAAAACTGAGCATGTTCAGAAGTGAAACATTTCAATTATGTCCTGTGACATGATGAATGTGTGGAAAAATCCACTAAGAAAAAGTATTGGCTGCAGCTCAGTCTGCATAACATGGATGGGCTGTTTGCTGTAATTAATACTATTCTCTAAGGTGGAAGCTCATTTATCCATTCAAGTAGAAAAAGGCTTCCTGTTGATATGAGCAACAAAAGGCAGAGTTGTGACAACCTTCAAAAGATGACTCTGCCAGACTATAAAGAGGCTATTTGAACTATATTTTATATCTTATAGTGGAAAACAGTACTATGCTAACAAACCTTCCAGACCGTACAGCTATTTTAGTGTATTATCCATGTCTCTGCAAGGTTGCTGCCATGAACTCAAAATTAGCAATTATTACATGCAGCCCATGTAATTGAAATAATATTCTACTCTTTCCATCTTTACCCCTCTTCCATTTCTCTCTCCTTCTTCTGCTTTGTAGTGCTTGTTTTTAGATCGTAGGCTCTTGGGCTAAACTTTATACTTGAGCTTGAAACAAGAATACCAATACCTTGATCCTTTCTCTCTAACGCTTCCTTTACTGATTGAAGAAGACCGTCCTGGAGACTCTGCTTTTTCATCCAGTGAGCTATCAAAATTACAAAATAATTGCCAATTTCTCTTTGATTTCTGTAAGGCATAGGAATTCTTAAGGGACTGAGAGGACAATGAAAGCATTATTAAGAATCCTCAGGTGTCTTCCAAGTGAAAGCAACAGGCAAAATGATTCACTGTGGGAGAATCCTTCCCTCACACTCCAAATCAAATACAGTACTAAAAACTTCTATTCTACACTAGTTTAATTCTTCTGCTTGCTTCCACATTTTATAACTACTTAGTAAGCAACAACTTTTAAAATTATTTGAATCAGTTCACTCAGCTGCAATCAGTAGGCACCTCATAAATAGCTGCTTTTTAAGGCACATTTCCATATTTTTTATCAAGTAGCACTATTATTATGGAAGCCAATGGAGCTTTTAACACATTAAGTTGAGCCATTTTGGATGAACCCAGCAATTGTGGTTTGTAAATATGATCTATGGTTTAGACGTATGTGAAAACAGCCAACTGTGATTTATTGAATACAAGCCATGGCTTAATGCAATATGTGGACTTTTCTTCCACTGTTTTGTAGGGCAGAATCAAAAAAGCTTTCATCTCCAAACATGGCTGATGGAAGGGAAATATCCATCACCCACAAAGGATCCATGGCTGCAGCTGGAGCAATGGATGTAACCTCCCAACAGTGCTTTGGTAGAACGCAAATTCTTCTCTCATGATGGGGGGAAAGGTTTGGGTCTTACCAAATCATCTTATCCAGACAGTTGTGTCACATGAACTGCTGTGTAAACTGTAAACACAGAAAAACTGCAGGAGCAGAAAGGCAGGTTTCTATTTTACTTGGAGCTTACAGCAAAAAATAAATGAGCAAAAAATAAATGCTACATGCTACTGGAAGCACTTCTGTATCCTCTTTGTGTCCACAACAGCACTAATTTTGTTTTTCATTTTTAGCAAAAGCAGTAGCAAAGAATAAATCCCTATTTACACCAGTTATATCAGAATAAGTTAGCTACCTTTTGATCACATTGAAATAAGTGTGACAAGTTATTTTTGAATCCTCTGCTGTAAATATCCATAAGGACCCACTGAGTCTGACATGGTATTTTCTTGGAAAAATCTGCATAGGGTTGCATTGGGAACTACTGTAAGCATAGCAATCTAGTCTGGATCTAACCCACTTAATCTTTTGGGCATTTATTAAAAAGCCATTCACTACACAATAACAAGCTAGCTTTATAGAAACAAAAAAGGGGGGGAGGGGGGAAGCACCCATTCAATAAAGATCAAATGTGAATAGAAATAAGGTACATGTGTATATAAATGTGTATGTGTCTACGTATATAGATAGATACACACATGTATAGTCTAACAATGGCAAATGCATTTCATTCCATGCTTGAATCAAGAAATATATGTGACTATTGGTATTGTCATATTCTTTTAGCATATTTATATTATTGTATATAAATCATGTTTTGTAACTGTCTTAAGAGATTATACAGAGAAAAAGACACAAGGGCTCTCTCTACTGTAGTTGAAATCAGAGCAGGGGGAGCTGCAGGTATCAAGTATCGATTGGAGTTAGATGGTCTGTAATATTGACCCTTGCTACTAAATAAAGATACATAAAATACAGCGTGGATTGGTAGATCTCATGTATGCTTTGGATATCACCGAGAAGGGTTTCCTCTGCTTAGTATTATCTTTGGATGAATGTATTTTCCAGATTCTGTATATAGATAATAACATTCTGGATAATTTTACTGACTCTGGAAAATTTACTAGTGTTATTAATATTTTCAGTTCTTTTCTGGACACAGAATACAATATTTGTGGCTTTGACTAGAAACCACCATTCTGTTTGATACAGGGTGAGAACAAAGAGAAAATATTCCATAAACTCATGTTTATCAATTACTTAAAAACCCCAAAGGAGTTTGAAGCAGGACCTTAGCATCACAATGGAATTCGTCTTAATCAGCACGGCAAAGTGGTCTGCTACTGATGCCACCATGATGGATAGGGTGAATGGGATTACATGAAGTTAAATTGGTGTCTAAATGGTGCCACAAGATTTTTAAACGTGAGAGTTATTTGTACTTCACAGCATCTTGAATAGCTTTCTTACTTTAGATCATCATTCTTATTTCAAATGCTGATAAAGGAAGTGGTCTGGTTTTCCCAAAAAGAAATCTAATTTATACATTTTTCAAACCTACAATTCATCAATCCTGGTAACAGCAATTACAAAAACTTAAATACTTACTTATTTCTGCTAGTTTTCCTGATATTACCAACAGACGCTCGAGTAACTATGGTCTCTGGTGGCTTTTCGTCGGCTGGAATGGAAAATGCTGTGGGATCACTGGAACAGGAAAGGATGTTATCGTTCCACCAACCATCATATCAGACAAATGGGCATCTTGCTCATGTCTCAGAATAAAACATATCTGCACATTTAATTTTTTTTCAGTGTTGATGAGAGAAGGGCTTAGCCTAAGAAAATTCAAAGAGGTTGTTTTGATAGGTATAAAAATATCTTAGTTATGGAAGCTGGCACTGAGAAATTAGTAAGTGTGAGATTTTAGAGTTGGAAAATTATGTAAGATTAAGAAACAATTTGGTATTTAATTTCATGTACATAGACACTATTCCTCTCTCTATATGTATGTCTGTGCTGGGTGAGCTCAATTTCCTCCTGTCACTTCTATTTGTGTACTAAGTCCATTTTGTGCTTGGATATTCTCTTCTGCTGATATGGGTGAATGCTTCAACCTAAGTTGTGAGAGTTAAGAAGATGAAGATTTCCTAAGGCAGTCACAAAAATTATTCTGCTTGTGGGCTTAATACTGTATACTGTATAGAGAACCATGTAGCTAGAAACTGTGAACAATACTGAGGATTTAGTGTACTCCAGTACATGTATCCTTTCCCCCGTGCCACAAGATAAGGTTGTGTTAAATGCATGTTTTAAAAAGCTGAATCTCAAAGCTTTAAGTTTATGAGAAGAAATATTCATAACTCAGTGTTAATGTAACTCTGTTCTTTAATGGTCCAATGGAATAGGGTGATTGGGGTTCAAATCTGTGGTCAGCTATAAAGTTTCTTGTGTAAACTTAGGCCAGTTACCAGCTCTCCACCCACCCACGTGGAAGAGTTGTTGTAAGATTCAAATAACTTACTCTAAACACTGCCTTTAGAGTAAGGAACAAATACAAACCAAAGAAAACCCCTTAGTGGAAAGAGAATGTTCTTTGGAGTAAGAAGTTCCAGGATATTTCATGAACAATGAAAAACCTCTGCCTGAGACCTTGGAGAATTGGATTGGCTGGCTTCAGATTAAGTCAATTATTAAAGTCTCTATAATAATCTTATTCTATCACCATGAGCTCTTATGTAACTTAAACAAAATCATCCACATGAAGAGCAAGGGTAGAAACAAGATTGTGGAAACCCTGAAATCTAAAAAAGATACCAATAAATATATCAAAAATAAACTTTGAAAATCGTTTAACGAGGACAGAATTAGTTAAATGGACACAGATTGCAAAGCAAGCAAGCCCGTCCAGCCCGGGCCCGGCCCGGCCCGGCCCGGCCCAGCCAAGCAAAGCTCGGCCAAGCAAAGCTCGGCCAGGTGAGGGTGGGGGTGGGGGGGAATGGCATACAGCATCCTACTTCGCTCATCATCTCTAGTTACCATGGCCAATTGCCAGGAATGCAGTGACCCAAAATATCTGAACAGTGCCAAGCAGCTAAAGGAGAAAGAGGTCAGAGCTGAACAACCAGAACATGAACAGGGACATTCTACCCTGTTTTATACAACACATATCCTCAGATTTATTCAGCATGCAGGTAAGGGAAGCATTAGCTGACTCACAATTCTGGTAGTTTAGCATTTATTAAAATTATAGCACGATGATCATTAAGCTCCTGAGCACAGAGTTCCTCCAGTGACAACAGTTTTTCACCAGGTTTCACCTGTAAGAAATTTTCAATAAGGTACATGATATAATTAATTGTCCGCCACCTCTAGGAAATTCACAAAAAGTTACTGGGAGCTCTTGCTGATAATGATAAATATTAATTTAGTGCTAATCGTATAAGAAGAACGTTCATGAACTAAATACGTAAAAGGAGATTCAGTTTCATTTTAGCGTATCCCTAATTTATCATTATATGCAAACTAAGAATTTTGATTTAAAGTAAACTGTAATTTATTAAACAAACAAGCAAAGAAAACTCAGAGTTTGTGACTGGTTTATTTAGCAACTGACAAGAGTTTGGTTTAAGTCACAAAACCTGATCTTTACATAACAAGACAGATATCTATTAAAGCCAGTCTAAAGTTTCTTTTAAATCACAAATGTTTCTTATTGCACATCATAAAAAGCCAGATATCTGCTATTTTTGAACTTTACATGAGAATACTCTAACATGAAACTACTAAAAAACCCCAACTTGTTAAAATATTTATTCTTTCAATGTTGTTCATGTTTTGAATTATTTTTTTTCTTTTTGACACGTCACAAAATTAGTATGTTTATAAGCACCAGCAATAAAGTATACACTAATGTTTTTATGGCTTCAAACTCCTCTGTTCATCATTCAGAAAAAATTAAAAAGTCATATAACATGATAGGTGCTTATACAATAAAAATCAAAGCATGGAACAAGTAATAGTAATAAAATGATTTCTAGAGTGTTTTTATCTTTAAAAAATAAAGTAACATATACATGAATATTAAAACAAAAAAAGTCCAACTGACAAAAGTGAAACAAAGTAAACTATTACTACAAAATAGCATTGCAATTTCTGCTCCCTCCAAGATTCTCATCAGGGTTACAATAGCTAGGGGGCTTCCGGGGAGATATGGCGAACTGAAGACTGCTCTGTGAAAGTGGAGCTGACAACCACAGCAAAGACCAAGGAACTGGGGAATAGATCAGTTCCTTGGAATCTCTCTGAATAAGGAGAGGATGGAAGATTCACGCATCTGCTCTGGACAGCTGCACCTTGCAAGGAGACCACAGGACAGCAGTTTTCTGCAGGTTTGAGCACCGGAAGATGACGGGATCAACCATCTTGCTCGCAACTGCAGCAGAGGTTTTTAAAGGACACTAAGTTTGCAAACTTCACTTTCTAATCACTTTCTGAAATTGCCTATTAACTATTCTAAAGCTGTTAGA
Source organism: Liasis olivaceus (assembly GCA_030867105.1). Lineage (NCBI taxonomy): Eukaryota > Metazoa > Chordata > Lepidosauria > Squamata > Pythonidae > Liasis > Liasis olivaceus. The sequence goes on from CM061351.1 coordinate 18,611,849, forward strand.
GAACTTCAGAACAACAAATTTGAAAAGTCTTCATTGGGTGAGTTTATCTTCAACTCTGAACAAAAGAAAAATTAATTACAAGCTTAAGAATTTAAAGACTTTGAAATAAACAGCAAAAAGCTAAATAAGATTTTGATCTAAGAAAGTTATAAATGGATTAAGGGTCTCCAGATAAATTTGGAATATTGACTTTTAATATAAGATTTTGGAATTAATTTTAAAAAAATAAACAACTTCCCATGAGAAACAGACTTATTTTGGTTATCCTGGTAATTGCAAGTCATAACAAAAAATAAGTGATGATTTTAGAAACTGGACACTAGAGGGGACTAAAGACTTTAAGCCAAAGGAAAAAAAAATATAAAGCCTGATGTCAGTTAATACTGGGAGTTACAGAATGATACAAGACGTTATAATATCAGAAATATTAAAGCAGATCTTTGAAGAATGGAGCCAGAAGAAACTACAATATCAACTCTATCAGCAATGATACCTGCTTCTATGGATAGACTATGCCTAAAAGATGTTAATGAAGAAATGACAGATGTGGAACAAATTTTATCTGATAAGATACAGTACAGAATGTGGAACTACAAATGATAGGCCAAGAGAATGATTTGGAAAAGGACACTTTACTGGATATACAAAAGGAACTGGCTGAAGTTTTAAGAATTAAAAGGGAAATACAAATGATAAACCAAGAGAATGACCTGGAAAATGTTTTCTTATTGGATTTACAAAAGAGGCTTATTAAAACCTTGAAGAAATCTGTGTAATGGGATAAAGAAGAATTGAAATCAACCAAGAAATCCTACAACAATATTTGATTGAATTAAAAATTAAGACTATTAGAAGAAAAAGGAAGGAGTATAAAGTTGGTTTATTTGATCAAGGTTAAAATAAGACATTTTTTGCAAAAACCCTTTATGGACTTTTTGCTGACATCAGGATTGAAAAGTTGATGTTTTATGCTTATAGGTAAGGGATGGGATATAGGAAGGAGAGATACCTGTTTAATCTTATAGGGGTGAAGAATTATTAAATTTGTTTATAGTTATGATGAAGGTTGGAAGTCACTTCTTTATATATTTTTCTTTTTCTTTATTATATTCTCTCTTTTCTTTTTCTTCTTTCCCTCTTTTCTTACAGTTCTTATTCTTTCATTCTTTCCATTCTTTTCTCTTTCTCTAAGTTTAATTAGTATTAGTTTTTACTATTGTAATTAACATTCTTAATAAAAATTATATTTAAAAAGGATTACAATAGCTAGGACATTAAAAGTGGCTAATGAACAAGTTGTATTTATTTTATGGATTACTCTGATTTTTATACATAGTTTGAATTGTTGGGAAATGTTCCATTATTAATTAATTCCATTGTACATGCTCCCTATTTCCCCAAGCACTGAAAACTTCAAAGGGCAAAATTATTCATGTTTGGCTTTTCTTTGAAGAATGAGCACTTTCTTTAACATCCTTACTATTTGAATATTACTATCTTCCCCTGGACATACAGTTGACCCCAATCCTACAGTCCTTTAGGAAAGCAGTTAAAACTTGGCTCTTCCACAGGCTTTGGGTCAGGTTGAGTGTAGTCCCCAGTGGATGAGTTGTAGACGTGTTCAGTTCTGTTTGCCATTTTATTACTTTGTATGTTTTAATGTGTTACGTTATTTAGTATTAATTATTTCATGGTTTTTGTCTTTTGTACACTGCCAACAGTCACAGAGTTTAAGGTGGGCAACCATATAAAAGCATAAATTTTGTACTGCATTTAAAAATAACAGCTTATTTAGGTTTGGATATAAAAAAGGGGGGGGGGGAGTCTCTTTGTACCTACACTAGAGGAAGAGAAGAGGGGATAAGTCTGAGTCCTACTTATTCCTGTGACAATAAATGATGGTTTATCATTTCATCTTCACATGACACAGACAGTGGGAAGTAGAAGGCAATGAGCTGTTTCATGGGTGTGAAGTCTTGCTATGACTTCTTATGAACTTGTGATGCAAACTACCAATAGGATTCCACATCTTTGTCTGAGTAAGAAGATATGCAGCAGTTCTCTGAAGATTTGTTAATGAATACTTAAAGCAAGTTTACCTGGCCATAATCATAGAACCCATCCAAAATTATGTTACTGGATGCTAAAAACCCCATTTGACTGTATTTCTGGGGAAGATTGTGATCAAGTATCTTTTCCAATGCTGCTTCACTGAAGTTATTTTTGCGGCCGATAGAGAGGTTAATTTCATCAAGAATATCTAAAGCACTGTAGCAAAGAAACAAAACAAAGGGGAAGAGTTAAAAAAATATTGTGCCAATTCATTAGAATATTTTTCTTATCATGCTATAATTGTTTTACAAACAATTTATACAGTAATTAAATACACCTGACTTCAGATATGTATTTACCAATCTTCTCTGGTTCTTTAGAGACCAGGCTCACACAATAAAACAGACAGAATGGGGCAAGAGCAGGGATGAGTAAATTTACCTGGCTGTAAAAGCCTTCAAAAGTTAAAATCTGGCAAAATCACAAACCAGCAATCTTGTGCAAAATCTTAAGATTTTGCTGATATCCCACAAGTTTTCATAAGATTTTGCAGGCTTGTGTAAAATTTCAGCAATTTTGATTTTATTTTATTGGGGACACCAACTGGAAGTAAGGCAAACACCTTGGTTCTGTGAGTGCTGTTTCTGACCTATGTGCAAGCCTATGCTTGGCTAATCACTTTTTGCCATTGTCTAATTACTTGATCAACATTTTCTCTCTGACACTATTTACATGCATGTTAGGCAATTTAGCATTCATCTCCATCCTATATCAGCTTCCCTTAATCTGATGCCATCCAGATGTGTTGGTCCACAATTCCCATTACTCTAATGAACATGGCCAAGCATAATCATTTGCCAAGAGTATTCACTATTTATTATAATTTGTATTTATAAGAGGTCTACAAAACAACATGTATCGGTGTGTTCCAATTATTCTACAATAGAACAAATAAAATACAAAATCTAAAAATACAGAAATTCAAAGGCCAACACGACTGGAGTAAAGTTGCAAAAGAAAAAGGCAGCATGAAAAATATAGTCACAATAACTAATAATAACATCAATAACCCTTTTAAATTAAAAAAAAGTAGAGACTTATATTGTCAAACATGAACTTTCTAGACACAAGAGGAAAACTATTATCAGGCTTCTTTTAGAAAAGGGACTGTGGCAAACATGCTGAAGTGACTGTTGGGGGGTGGGTGATGAAATGGAGTATCTGGTACAATATCAGCCTGGTTAGTCCCTAAATAGGGATATACCATATTACAACAAGAAGACACGATGGATCTAAGTCAGCATTAAAACAATGATCTGATCTCACCATCAGCAGCACCACCACTTTGGCATCTCAACTCACCCCAGTCTGGTCATTTCAGCTGCTGTTGACTCATCACTTGCACAGACCATAACAGCCCAACAAGCATTTCTTCGGACTTCATCATTCTTAGAATGCAGAAGCTTAACGAGCGGTTCAAGACCACCAGAATTTCGTAACTAAAAGGCAACATTTATATAAACTGGTTGGCAAGGACTGCATGCAACCTAAGGAGCAAGATTGCTACCAAGAATGCTTACTCAATTAGGACTGAACAATTAAGGCTGTACTTATAGTGAAATAGCCCTAGAGATTTCCTTTCTAGCCAAGGTAAGGTAAATTCTGCAAAGAGAAGTGGAAGGACTTGGCTTTTTCCAAAGGGACTGGGATAGGAGGTTTGAGGTACCCAATAGTGAGGCTGAATGTTATAAAACTGTTTGGTCCTTTTCTTTCAGTATGGCCACTGGAGTTTTCTTTTAATTATTATATTGTTTTCATCCTTGTTCCACTCTTGTACAGGTAGTCCTCATTTAGCAACCACAATTGGACTCGTCACTAAGTGAAGTTGCGACTGTGCTTACGATCTTACTTCAGCTTTCTTTTGCTTTACAGACCTGAGAAGGTTGTAAATGGGAGGATTGGTCATAAAGTTACTTTTTCATCACCATCATAACTGTGAACGGTCACTGTCCAAGGCAGTCGCTAAACTACCTGTAAGACAAAGAAATGGCAGGAATGCTGGCAACTGCTGAATACTGCTAATTACTGGACCTTCCTAGCTCTCCTGCTATTGTACTCCATTATTGGTTGCTATTCACTTTCCATTTCTGAACAAGCAACAAAGAAACTGATGAGGGATAGCAGTTAACTTTCTGTGAAGTGGTGCAGAAGCACTCTTCCCTGAGGAAGAAGCATGTGAATGGGTAACATCAAGGAGGAAGAGGTGAATAACTAGATATACTCTGGAAGGAAGCCCAACAAGAATAGATAGTGCCTTCCCTAAAATTTGAAACCAGCATCAGGTCTATCCACCAATAGGGAATGGTATTGCAGCTTTTCCAAACTAATTAGGCACAATTTCTAATCACAGATTTACATGCTTATTTACAAACATATGGATCTGTGAGTAGGAACATCAGCTAGAACAGAGTGACTGTATTAGATGTTGGCCAACTTAAAACTTGAGCATGAAATTGAGCAAACTCAGGGAGGCAGTGAAAGATAGGAAGGCCTGGCGCAATATGGTTCATGGGGTCACGAAGAGTCGGACACGACTTAACGACTGAACAACAACAACAAAAAACTTAAAACTTGTGTTAAAATTGTATTTGGAGAGCTAACAGAGGTGCCATGTTGCCAATCTCTGAGCCCAAATATATGCAAATAGCCTTAAATTGACTAGTAGCACTGAATTTCAGAGTAATGTCTCTCCTTGTACTGCTATTTGATAGGGCTGTGCCGAGCTTTCAAAAGAGGTGCTTTGCAAAGGAGGTGGTGTGAGGGAAGCATCCCTCCTCAAAATGTTAAAGCAGCCATGTCTGTAGTGGCTTTGCATTGCTGGCAGTCCCACTGGAAGTACTATCTGTGCATTCACACGCACAAGCAGGCAGCTGGAGAATGACTTCAAAGCAGCCATCAGACTTCCAAACAAGGCAGCCAACTGCAACAAGATGCTGCAGGGAGGGAAATTTTGCTTGCGCTAACATGCTTTACAAAGCATCTCTTCAAAATGCTTTGCACAGTCCTATGATTTAACAAAATTGTAAATGAAGAACCTGGAGACTGGGCATTTTTCTACATGAAAAACATGAACTTTACAACAAAATAATGACTGTAGTTTCTACTGATTACATCCATCATTTTTTTCACCATGCACAGTGAACCAGGATAAAATTTCTCTTCAGAATTTTCATATACTATAGCTAAGCTAAAGCTGACTTATTTAGATACTTTTTTCTGATTCACAGTGCAATTTTAAAAACCCACTTGTCCTTTGAAATTTTTCAAATCTGGCTGAGAAGCCAGATTGTAACTAGCATGAATATAAGCATTGCAAACTGCTTATTGGAAACTGACTGATATTATTAGAGGACCAAAACTTTGACCTTTACTTGGAAACATAGCAAAATATGCTGATCCAAGAAAGCTACATGATATGAAAAATGCCATGATTTGTTTTTCCCAATATAAAGGACACACATATGCCTTACCTCAGTTCTGGCCTCAGCATCACAACCCATAGCAGCCACAGCAAGAGCTGCTCTGCTCTGCACGATACTGTTAGTGGAATTCAGTGGTTCTACAATGGCAGTCATAAAACCATGGCTTTGGATGGTGACACGTAATGGCTCCTGCACGGCCAAGTTCGTAAGAACAGAGGCAGCGCTAGCCACAGCGCCATCTCTTTTAGAGCTCAAAACACTGATCAGCGGTTCGATGCCTTCAGCTTCAGCAACAGCACTAGGAAGTGGGAAAAGGGAACAATCACAAAGATGTATTAACCTTCCCCAGGCGGCTTACGGCAATTAAATCACACATGCTGAAAATACAGCAATAAAACGTCAATAAAACCCAAACACTTTCAATGAAAATATAATAAAAAATAATGAAACTTCCAAATTCCACTAGTTAAAACATCCAGCCCCAGTAGTATTAAAATCAGATTCAGTTACAGTTAAATCCAGACTGGAACAATAATATCCCATGCAGGGGAAGGCTTGAGAAAATGAATGGGTCTTGAGGGTGTTCTTCAGATCTGAAGTGGTGGGACCTGATGGCAGCCCCTTTCCCATAGGCTCAACCACCTGCTAAGCACAATGAATTCTGGCTGAGCATGATGTGCCAATAAGGTCACTGAATAAACCATGGCTTATTTTAAGGCAGTAAAATGCACAGAATCATTGTTTATTTTGATTTACTGATTGCAACTGCAATGTACTGCTAAATACTGATGCATGGTTTGGTTGTGGCTTCTAAGTTTTGGGGCCTTGCTCAATGCTCTGACCAGCTTGTAGAAATGCAGAGTCTAAGCAGCAAGAAAGAAAGGGAAAACAAATCAGGAGTTGAACAAATAAGCTCTAATATGATGCATATCAGAAGTGAAAGATTTAAATCTTAAATCTTACCATTTTAAGGGCCATTGAATTTAATGTCACTAATTATTAAATAGATATGCACAGGATTATAGCTTTATAGAACAATCATATTCTTATGCATGTTTATTCAAAAATAAGTCTGATGGGACTCAGTGGAGTTTTTCCACAGATAAGTATTTATAACATTCCAGCCTTACATCAGAGCATATATTATACCAAATATTTTTATTTAACTATGACTACTTTTAAAAACAAAAATAACTTGGGAAGAAAACCCAGGTCATTCGTTGGACTCATTCATTTATTCACTGAATTAATATTTCATCTTTCTTCCAGGAAGTTAAGATAGGGTCCTTCCTCCAATTTACTCCTCCCACCCCCCAACAACCCTGGGCTAAAGTAGGCTGGGCTAAAAGAGAATGAAGGCCCAAACTCATCCATTGAGCCTCTATGGCTGAGGGTGGACTTGAACCTGGATCTCCTCTGATCTAGACCAACTCCTTAAATACTATACTACATGGCCCTGGTGAGGCAGTAGACTTTTACCCTTTTGTTCCTCTTCTTATTTGTAATGGAGAATTTAGAGAAAATACTACATGTCCTTGAAAATGTTAAGATCCTTCCTTCTCCTCTTCTCCTCTCATCACAATAACTATAACTAGATTATGGACAAATTTTACTTTTACTCCTTTTTCACTGTGAGCTTCTTTAATCTGAGGATACACTTCTTCCTCTTATCAGCCTTCATAATATATTTTACAAACAATGAAAGGCATGTGCTCAACTATCACTGCATCATTTTATAGAAGACCCATCTGTTTGTTAAACAAAACTTGTCAGAGGTGTTAACATAAGGAAATAAACAGATGGGAATCTCAATTATTCATAGAATCTCCCACTTATATCACCAACCTATATGTCCCACTGAGTTCAACATCGTTCGTAGCCAGATATGTTTAGACATACAATCCTACAGTGCTCAGAAGTCTCATTTAGCAAAATGGAGTTTGTTCCCCAGTTGGAGTATATAAATTTGCAAGTTTAATGTCCTTTACCATAAATATAAAATGGAACAAAGTAGCAATTGATATTCTCTGTTCATGGTTATAAGCAATTTATTACATTTCTTTTGTTTATTTTTATTTATATATCAAATTTGTCACTGTGCATCTTGTTAAAAAACTACTCTTTTATTAAGTTTTATTAGTTATACCCAACTAAGTTTCTTCCCAAGAGTTTTCTATCCAGTTTATAGAGTCTAGCCAATAAGCTTCAATCATGGAACAACATTCCACACCTTTTGAATCAATCACAGAGCTATTGTTAGTTACAAAGTTCCACCATTCCAAGGGATGCAACTCTGATGTGGGAAAGCAGCACAGAAGTGAGATGTCAGGATCCTCCCTCCCATCTTTGGAAAAAATGCCCCAGTTCTTAAAAATTATACAGGAGCTGGTGAGACAAAAATCACAGGAGGGGTATATTCATCTTCATATATTTATTTTCAGAAAAGTTTTGAGGACACCTCTGTTTTCTGAGAGGTATATCCTGTTCATATTGAGCTTAAAGATTTTCAGTGTTTGATAGCAAGTGTTTTATTTTATGTGCACATTATATCGTGTGGTTATTTTATTGTGAACCTGTGATGAAACACTTCCTTCTGCACTGCACAAGAATTTGGATCTTTGTTCTCAAAAACAGAATGAAATAGTCAACAGTAAATACTTAAATACTGATACTGAATATTCATTCATGCTTTACTCAGGCTTTTCTAGAGAATAATAAGTTGCAGAAAAAAACAATCCAAATTTATACCCACCAGTCTTTCTCTCTTTTTGGATTCCAATCTGATTATTTGAATCCAATGTTTCATTTTATAGTGTATTCCACAATACACATAATCAAGTGTATTGCATCCCAAAATCTAGTTAATTACAGGTGAAACTTGAAAAATTAGAATATCGTGCAAATGTTCATTTATGTCAGTATGGCAACTCAAAAGGTGAAACCAATATATGAGATAGACGCATTACATACAAAGCCAGATATGTCAAGCCTTACTTTGGTATAATTGTGATGATTATGGCGTACAGCTTATGAAAACCCCAAATTCACAATCTCAGAAAATTAGAATAGTGTGAAAAGGTTCAATATTCTAGGCTCAAAGTGTCCCACTCTAATCAGCTAATGAATCCATAACACCTGCAAAGGGTTCCTGAGCCTTTCAATGGTCTCTCAGGCTGGTTCAGTAGGAATCACAAGCATGGGAAAGACTGCTGACCTGACAGTTGTGCAGAAAACCATCACTGACACCCTCCATAAGGAGGGAAAGCCCCAAAAGGTCATTGCAAAAGAAGTTGGATGTTCCCAAAGTGCTGTATCAAAGCACATCAATAGAAGGTTATGTGGAAGGGAAAAGTGTGGTAGAAAAAGGTGCACAAGCAGCAGGGATGACCGCAGCCTGGAGAGGATTGTCAGGAAAAGGCCATTCAAAAGTGTGGGGGACTTTCACAAGGAGTGGACTGAGGCTGGAGTTAGTGCATCAAGAGCCACCACACACAGATGGATCCTGGACATGGGCTTCAAATGTCGTATTCCTCTTGTCAAGCCGCTCCTGAACAACAAACAACGTCAGAAGCGTCTTACCTGGGCTACAGAAAAAAAGAACTGGTCTGTTGCCCAGTGGTCCAAAGTCCTCTTTTCTGATGAGAGCAACTTTTGCATCTCATTTGGGAACCAAGGACCCAGAGTCTGGAGGAAGAATGGAGAGGCACACAATGCACGATGCTTGAAGTCCAGTGTGAAGTTTCCACAGTCTGTGTTGATTTGGGGAGCCATGTCATCTGCTAGTGTTGGTCCACTGTGCTTCATTAAGTCCAGGGTCAACGCAGCCGTCTACCAGGAGATTTTGGAGCACTTCATGCTTCCTTCCGCAGACGAGCTTTATGGGGATGCTGACTTCATTTTCCAGCAGGACTTGGCACCTGCCCACACTGCCAAAAGTACCAAAACCTGGTTCAATGACCATGGGATTACTGTGCTTGATTGGCCAGCAAACTTGCCTGACCTGAACCCCATAGAGAATCTATGGGGCATTGCCAAGAGAAAGATGAGGGACATGAGACCGAACAATGCAGCGGAGCTGAAGGCCGCTATTGAAGCATCCTGGTCTTCCATAACACCTCAGCAGTGCCACAGGCTGATAGCATCCATGCCACGCCGCATTGCGGCAGTCATTGCTGCAAAAGGGGCCCAAACCAAGTACTGAGTACATATGCATGCTTCTACTTTGCAGAGGTCTGATATTGTTCTATTTCCAATCCTTGTGTTATTGATGTCATGTAATATTCTAATTTTCTGAGATTGTGAATTTGGGGTTTTCATAAGCTGTACGCCATAATCATCACAATTATACCAAAGTAAGGCTTGACATATCTCGCTTTGCATGTAATGCGTCTATCTCATATATTGGTTTCACCTTTTGAGTTGCCATACTGACATAAATGAACATTTGCACGATATTCTAATTTTTCGAGTTTCACCTGTACATCCATTTGTATGCCACCTATTCTCAGCATTGACTTCACTGAGTTCAATGGGACTTATATTTACTGTACAATAAACTCAAGTGAATGCAGTCAGATTTACAATCTATTGAAACATTGTAATCAAAATCTCAAAGAGAAATAACAATAAATTTACTAAGGAAGAGTTAATTAAAATATAGAAGGAAATACAATTGTCAATATAAGAATTAAAAAAAAATCCAATGAACTGGTAATTTTTAACCTTGTCCTAATAGTTTTCTTTCTTAGGTTATAGAAGGAAAAAGCATGAAAAATACATAAACAAAATTTCTATCTCAAAGTCAGTCTTTAGGCTTCAGCAAGGCATCTCCCTTGATTCCATTTATTCAAGCAATAGAAATTTAAAAGAAGCAGGAAGTAACAAACGTCCCTCCCTCCAATCCAAGATAACAAAGAAAAAAATAAAGTATCACTCCTTTCTTAAACAGAAAAGATTTTCCTTATTGAGTGTGAATGGTAGGTAAAACTAATTTATGATAGAAATTAACTGGTAGCCATAGCAACTTCAAGAGCCATATTTTGATCAACTAATCCCAAAGTCATAGGAAGCAATGTTTCACCTAGCTTAGTACTGTCTCTTCAATGACTGCCAGTTAATCTTTGTGGTTTAAAAAGGAGTTTTATATACATCACTTTGGATATATCAGGGACTCAACCCTATAACATCTGCACATATAAGTACAGACCTTCCAATTAAGCTGCCAATACCTGCGTTCCATGCAATGAGATTTCATAATTTAAAGACTTAAGGCCCTGATTTAATTACCTGAAAATGTAGTTTAGGGTTAGGATATAAGACTCTTTCTTCTTTGTGACCTTTCTGTAATCCCACACATGGGACTGATTATATTCTGGCCAGCACAGCAGGAGCTTTCAGGAGCTTTCTTCTTGCACAAAGGGATGCTACTGCTATTCCTGCTAAAAAGGTTGCGATAAATTCTATAGGCTGTCACTAGGGGTCACTGTTATGTCGTATTAACTCCAACAAAGAATCTATGTATTATTTAAGGATAATTATAAGAGGATCCAGTGAAACATTTATAAATTAGGCAAATAATAAAATAAAATGTCAAGGTATTTGCATAAATATTGTTGTATATAAATTCTCATGTGTTACTCTTGAAAGCCTGTAGTAATATTCAGTTTTGTTTCAACAATCAGGATATTCATAGTTGTGGCTAAGAGAGAAGAGCTGAAATTGTTCTTTGGAGATCGCATTTGGCCAGCTATACTAACAACACTTTTTCTAAAACTTCCAGTGATATTTGTGATCTTTCCAAGGAATGTACAACAAATACCTGCATTTTGAATGCAGTGTCATTTGGGTTGCCTTCCAACCATTTTTCTTTTTTCTTTTTTGGGCCAACAAAATTAAATTGAAAAACCACAGCTAAGCTTAACGAAGAAGGATGTATACTGATTTTATCCAATCTAATTACCAGGTAAACCTCATTCCTCAGGAGGAATATTAACACAACTGTCTCGTAACAAACTGTCAGACCATTTTTGTTCTTCTGATAATCTGATATCCTAAATCAATTGTCTTTAGTAATATTACATTTGCAAACAGCTAGAGATTTCCAAGAAATTATATGATGTGGAGATTCCAGCTGTTGCATGGATAAGTATGCAATTACTCAGACAACATCACATCAAATCATACTGTTATTTCATTTATTTCAAAGTGCATTCTGCTATGTCTTGTTGGTAATTAGACACTCAACCCAGTCGATTCTACCCAACAAAACAGTCCTTGCTGAACGTATCTTCAGTTCCACTCATCACTAGATAACTTTCATAATAATGTTTTCCAGATATATGGTTGATATTATGAAAATGGAAAAATGAGATTGACTCCCATAAATTAGTAATTTGGTCATACTGAACATGACACACAAATCAGTTTAACAGTGCTACCCGATAATTCCAAATTCAATTACTGTAAAACATATATATTTTAAAAAAGGAAAAAAATGTGTTTGTGCTCATTTAGGTATTCTAATAGAAGAGAATGTCCGTACTTCAGAGTCGAACTGTGGAGTTCATGGTGCTGAGTTTGGTTTGTTGCTTGCAGACATTTCATCACCTGACTATGTAACATCATCAGTGTGAGATCAGGTCTCACACTGATGATATTACCTAGTTGGGTAATGAAACACCTGCAAGTGAACATCAGAGAACACCAAGAACTCCCCATTTAGGTATTGCTGTGTGGAAAAAAAACCTGCCTATTTCTCAATATATCCTTCCCTAATACCTTTATTCCTCCAGCCTACTATGCTCTCTCTCTAAAATGTATTTGGGGCCACCACCTTTACTTTCTTCATATCCCTTTTCTGTGAAACTTCATCTTAATTCCATAGTTTTTAATCCCCCCCGTAAGAATCCAGAGTGTAGAAACCAGCCTTTTCCAGTCTAGCAACTCTCATGTTTCTTTAGCCTATCTTTCCCAAGAATATGCTGACTGGGAATTTTGGAAGTTCCAGTCCAACCTGGCTGGGCAAAATTGGTATAAAATACAGAAGTTTTGTTCCTATTCCTCACTGTCTGTCTTGGTCTCTACCTTGGTCAAGAAAACCCCTGTACACTGGGACACAACCTTTCAGATAAGTAATTACTTGAGGTCAGTTAATTCTTACTAAATCTCTCATGATCAAAGTTTCCCTAAATTGTTTTCCATTAAGTTTAAAAAAACAAGTACCCTCCCCCCGCAAAATAACGAGCCAAACAAATTCTATATTTGAATAACTTCTGTGTAGTGAAGAATGGACTATGGTGATCTGTTGCTAAGAATAATTAATAATCCTAAAGTTCATTTTAAACTGTTATATGTTCCCCTAATCTTTTTTGCACAGCAGCTATTTCTCTGATGGACTTGGGAAGCTTCTGCTAATATAAGATTGATAAGGCAACTTACAATCTTACATTTAGCAGCTTATAACTGACCTGTATTCCATAGCGGTAGAAGTGAATACATCAATTACCTCAAGTAACATGTTTTCAGAAGAGAATTGTATAATGGCCAATAGATGGCAGTAATGCTGTAAATTAGATGCCAAACCAGAAGAAGAGAGCCTTGCCTGTTTAATCACTGATCAGAACCTACTTTGAACACCAGGCATGATTTTGATTATTTCCTAATTAGATTGATGGGAAATGGCCTATCGCTGGCTCCCTCTTGGCTAGTGTTCAGGAAAGCAGCTAAGGCAGTGCATTGAAAATGACATTTGTTGGGCTGCTGTTCTTTGGTATGTTTACTTTATTTCTATTTTTATTGTCTTATTATTGTTAATTTTATGTCTGGTTTTAGGTTTGTTTGTTTTACTGTTCAGCTGTTCTGATGGACTGTTTTTATTGCTCTTGCTCTATTTTATAGGCTGTTTGAATTTGACGGTGAGCCACTCAGAATCTTTGGATGGAGATGACATATCAATGTTTTATTAAATGCAATAACAAGACAATGAATGAACCTCACCCCTCCCCCATCCTTGTTGAACAGGTCACAAGAAATGACAGTGAAATTGAGATGGATGGTGCCAAGCAGCTGAGCTCGTGTTTATCTTCCTATCTTTCAGAAAACCTGTCTTCCATTTTGGAAATGGAAACTCTGGCACATACTCTTAAGCAGAAATAGGCTGTATAAATGAACAACATTGTTGCAACATCAGCAGACCTTATACCTCCACTGGCCAGGAAAATCCCCTAATCAAAATCACCACAAAGTAGGGAAGATGATACCATGAATTGGGCCTTCCACAATCTGGTAGTTTTGAAATGTGTTGTTTATGTTCATAGTAGTTGGGAGCATGTATGCATGTCTGGGGATACATTTATTTTGTGATTTTTAGATTTTAGGTCAGTATATGCTAATTTATATTATTTAGTGCATGTAAGCATATGATGTAGTCCAATTATTTAAGATTTATAAATAAGATTAATAAGGAAATTATATTTTACTTAGCTGTGTAGTATGTTGGTACTAAGCAGGGTTGGGCCTGCTTAATGCTTGGAGGAGGGCCACCACGGAATTTCAGGGCTACAGTCGAGACTGGGAAGCCAAAGAAGAAATCAGAAAACAGCAGTGGCAAACCACTTCCATACTGCTGCCACAAAAACTATATGAATAGTTTATAATACCACCAGAAGTTGAGCTCAGCTCAGAAGCCTTAAGTTTTTAAATAAAGGAATGGAATTTATTTATTTATTTATTTGGAATGCTTTTATGACTCTTCATTCATTTTGACTCTTAGCAACACATTTCCAAGCCAAAAAAAATGAATCATTTTACATCTAATGTGCTAAATGATTATAAGATAATTCTAGCCTCAAATGTTTTGGCAAAATTTCTGTCAGTATGTCAGCTTTCAATCAGTTGAATGAAAGAAACTAATCACATTAATTTGCTTTTGCCTCTGTGGTAGAGCAAGCACTAGAAATCAGCATATAAAATTGTGCTAGATATGGAAACAAAATTGGCTTTACTGCAATTTCATATCCTTTAGGTCATGGAGCACACACATATAAAGAAGTTCCTAGAGTTAAAATGATAACATGTTCCCAACATCAAGATTCTAGTCATTAGTGACTTCCAGGGAAGAAATGGAGGACTGAAGATGGTTCTGCAAAAAATGGAGCTGACGACTGTGGTGAAATGAAGAGCCAGCGAGTAGAATGGCTCTTTGATAATTCCTCTTCGCATAAGGAGAGGACTTGAGATCACCCACAAGTGCTCTAGACAGCTGCCCCTTGCAAGTTCTGGGAGACAAGGGAATAACCATCTTGCTCAAACCGCAGTTGGCACCTTTGAAAGGACACTAAGTTTACATACTTCCTTTTCTAATCATTTTTGGAAATTGCTTGTTAACTGCTTTTCAGCTATTAGGAACCTTTGGATCAACAGGTTTTACAGCACCAAGTGAGTTGCCTTCAATCCTTAGCAAAAGAAGTTTTAAATACAAGTTTAAGAACTTAAATTTGGGGGGAGGGAGGAATAAATAGCAAAAGGGTGGTTAAAACTTTGATTTTAGAAAGTTACAAATTGACTAAGGGTCCAGATAAATTTGAAATAAGATTTTGGAATGAATCATAAAGAAACCTTTCCATGGGAAAATCCTTTTGTTTTGAATTTAAAAAAAAAAAAGATAAGATTTTAAAAATTGGTCACTAGAGGGAACTAGAGGGAACTAAAGATTGCAATTAAAGGAGAATACTTAAATTTGACTTACTAATACAGAATGAAGCAAAATATTTTAACATTGGACATACTGAGTGATATTTTTGAACAATGGACCCAAAAGTTATTTTTAAGAGGGTCTGCCTCTATAGATAGACTGGGTCTAAAACATATTAGGGAAGAGGAACAAGTTCTACCTGACAAGATTGAGACTGAGTTGAAAGTGGATTTAAAAATGACTGGCTACAAGGATGACATGGAAAAAGATGTTACACTGGACATACAAAAGAAACCAGCTGATGCCTTAATAATTAAAAGGGATATACAAATAACAAACCAAGAGAGTGACCTGGATAATTTTCCTGTATTGGATTTACAAAAGAGGCTTGTTAGTTTTGAAGAATTTTGTGAAATGGGATGAAGAAAAAATGAAAAGAAATAAAGTTTTATGACATTATTTGAAGGGACTAAAAATTAAGATTGTTAGACGTAAAAGGAAGGAATATAAAGTTGGTTTATTTCATGAGGGTTAAAATAGATACGTAGTTATCCCTAGTAATCCTTAATGGACTTTTGCTGACATCAGGACTGAAATGATGATGCTTTATGGATTTGTTTACAGTTAAGAGATGGGATATGGGAAGAAGAAATCATTTGTTGCATTTTAAGAGAAGGTAATAAATTACTAAAATTGTTTATATTTGTTGTGATGAAGGTGGGAAGTCATTTCTTTATATATTTCTTTACTACATTCTTTTCTTTCTCTTCTATTTCTTTGTTTTTCCCTTTTTTCTTTCTTTTCTGCACTTTCTATTCTTTCTTTTTATTCTCCTATTTTTTCAGTTTGTATTAGTTTTTACTGTTGTAATTATAATTTTAATAAAATTACTATAAAAAAGATTCTAGTAATTAGCAATCACTGGAGCTAAGCACCAAATTTGTCCCTTTCTCAAATCTGATTACAAAAGAAGTCGAAACTATATGGGATCACTCTCTAGAGCGTTGCTTTCATAGGTGAATCCTCAAAAGGCTGTATCAATCAAGTTTACAATAATTTCTAACTGTAGAGAAGAGCAGGGCAATTCTAGCAAGGCTGGGCCCTAGAGGCACATAGCTGGCTGAAATGCTAGCTACAACTGACATTATGAGAAAGGATTATCAGAGAATATCTACTTCACTTTTTCAGAGAATGGATGAGCGGATAGGATAATGTCTACACAAAATGAACAATATTTCAACTAGTAATGTTAAATTAATGTCAGTGGCTATTAGAGTTGAGTGAATAATTTGTGACATAAAATGTACTGGATACATTATATCTTTATCACTTCATGGAATATCTATGAGCCAATAGCTTTTTTCCATTTTGCTTATTATTTGCAATAGACCAAGAAACGTTTTGCAAATTTCATTGCCTTACATACTTTAAAAGTTTGACTACTTGCTCATTTGAGTTTGTTCATTTAAGTCACATGTAGTTTTCTCACTGAGTGAACACAGCCCTTCTAAACTTAGTGAAGAACGGAAATAAATGGAAAAGAAAAATGTGCATATGTGAGTCTGCATGCTAACAATTTGTTTTCATGAAATTTTCTGCTTAAGCACACAAATGTTTGCCAGTTACAGGGAGATGAAGGAATGCATCTGAAACAAGTACCAGACATAATCCTGATTGTCCAATCAATAGTTATTTGTTTCCTGATAAAATTCTCCAACTGCCAGTCAAAAATTCTGATTAATCAACCAAACAGAAACTTAAAATTCCCCCTTCCTTCCTTCCTTTTGTATAGAATGGTGAAATAGTTTACCACAGTGTAATTAGAGAAGCTTCAAAACAACTAAGCAACTTGAAAAAACAATTAAGTTGGGACTGAACTTAATTCCCCAAGCACATTTTACAAAGATAAATTTACAGGAGTATATTCAGCATAGAGGACACTGATATATATCTAATATAAATTCTGCCAACTGAATAAATATCTGCATTGCAGCCAAATTTCCTTGATGACAGAATATACTAATAACATTTTCTTCTTTGGGCAAACATTATATTTAGATATTTTGTTTTCAGCTAGATCCAGCCATTCACTTCCTTTTAGCACATATTCTTAGCTGCATGCTCTTTAAACCCCTTTGGTGAGTCTAAACTCTGTGTGGATTGGACTTCTGACATTTAAATTCTGGAGCTTCTAGTTAGTGTTAAAACAACAATCTATACATATTCGTGGTTATAACAGAGAAGGGAGATTCTAAAGTAACCCTTTTTAGCAGAATGTAAAACATTTCTAGGGTTCCCTGGTTTGCTTTTCTTGCTTAGCTTTTCAAACTTTCCAAATATGCAAGACTACAAATTTTCCAGAGAAACACACACCCAGACCTTAACTAGAATCACAATACAAAGGTTGCATATTAATAGTAAAGAAAATCATGGAAAAAAAACCCCATGCATACAGCCATGCTTAATTAATCAAATGGCATGTGAAGTGAAATAAAAGTAATAGAGCTCTGTGCCAAATTTCCTACCCATTGGATAAACTGGATAAAAGGGGAAATATGCATTTCCTGATGAAAGTGTCCAACAATCCTCCATTCATCTTGAGCTTACCTTACATTGGCAAGATGGGCGGTTGTCAGATTAACGAGAGCTGCAGCAGCAGCTTCCTTTACCTCTTCATTTTCGCTGCTTAGCAACTGAACGAGCTGGGGAATTCCTAGGAGAGGGGAAATGTATACATGCAGTTTTAAATTAACCATGGAAACATGGTAAATTGGTAAACATTTTCCTCTGGATCATAATTCCATTGTCACCATAACTATTTACCTAGAGCTCCAAGGGTTTGTTTGCTAGCTAAATTCTCACACATAACAGAGATGGCTTGAGAAGCAGCTATTTTTGTTCCTTCATTATCTGTTCCCAAAAGGGTGACAAGACATTTTTCAACTTCTTGTTCATTCAGGATTTTTCTGCTTTCAGCTGTTTATAAAGAATAACAAGTCATCAGCAATACCAACATTGTTAAATAAGACACCACATGGAAAGAAAGCAAAATATCAATTTCTATGCATATGTTGTTGCTAGCAAATGTTAACATTACTAGACTAATGCAGATTTATAAAGTATCAGCCTATAAACAGATTCAAACATGGTGAGGTCTGCAGAAATAAAGGAATCTTTATAAACCAGAAATGTATTTCTAATCAGTAGCTCTAAGCAAGTGGGTTTATAGTATTAGAGATTATGTTCACTTCATACAAAACATGCGTCTGCACCCCTCAGATCTATTCTCACTAGGGTACAATGCTTCCACTCAATTAGTGCTAATAGGAGCCATGTGTATGGAAATTAAAAGGTCATCCTTCCAGGAGAGATACTGTGTATTTGACAGTTGCAGTGCTAATCAAATTAATGCACAGGCTAGATACAATGGAAGACTGCTTAAAATGTGCTTTATTCCTCTTTCACGGATTCCTCTACTCTCCATGCAAGTTCGGACCAATAGAAAGAGGAAAAAAGGTTGTTAATGTGCCCAGTTCCATCACCTGAGGCTAAGCATTTGTGTGAATGCAGTATACTTTGACATTACTGTACTGATGTATACATCTTGATATATTTAGTGAAGTCAAACTCAGAGATTTCTGTATTCATTCAGGATCAGATATAGAATCTAAATGACTTGCCACCCACAATTCTTTGTAATGCAACAGTGAATAAGACAGATTGCAAAGATGCCTGCTCCCCACCCCATATCATGCACAAATAGTATATGGATCGACAATGCTACCATTAATGTTATGTATCCTAGTTAATACCTAAAAAAGTATTATTGCTTTTAGCTTAGTTTGTGCAGAACAGGAAACATAACCTGAAAAGTATTCTGGAATGCAAGATATCATGAGAAATGCAGATTTTTCTGTATCTGTACTGCTCCATTTAATTTAATTTAAGCACAAAAATAACCTGAAGCAGATCTGCTGTTCTTCTGAGAAGCAGTTAAGGTTTAGATTTAACATTTTTAAATTAAAAATGTAAGTATTATATATTATTAATTTTAATAAACTCAATTTATTGCTAAATCAAAACATAAGACCATAATTATTAAATGGTTTGATAATAATTGTATGTATTGCATTTAATATATTTAACCTAAAGAAAGGATACTTTTAGGTATAAAACAATTATCTAATTAATTCTGATGGCATTATTCCAATTCCAATACATAGTAAGGACAAGTAGCTCTTAAAACATCATCTTTAAACCAGATCTGAAATGTTACATTGGTGAGAAAAGCAGAAGAAAATAGGGCATTACGGGTGGAAAGCTCACTTTGGGATCTTCTAAATTATTGATGCATTGTTTTAATTTATAGTTCAACTGAATTCTCAGGACATCTCAATGGTTTTGTTGTCATTTGTTCATTTCTTAACCTTTAATGGCATGTCTCAAATTTCTCTGTCCCTCAGCATTCCGAGGGCTGTCTTTAATGGATGCTTGTGGAAACACACTAACCTAGCAGTTTGGCGATATGGAGAAATACAGATTAATTCTGGAACTGAACCCCCCCCCCCCATTATTTTTAATGAGACCTTTTCTTCAGCTTAAAATATTTATTTCATACATTATAATAATAAAAAATCAATATATTTTTCATTAGATGCCTGGCTACTTCATTTGCTCAGATAATTTTACCTTCCAAGCTGGTTAATAGGGAGTTTTGGTGGATGTTTGTTTTATATAAGACTACTGAACAAAAGAAAGCAGAAATGTGGCTTGCCACAGCAGCCATGTGTAACAGCAAGCACTCCAGAGATGGCATTAATTGGGATTACAGATTGGCTTTACTCATAATGGATTTTGCCTCTGGCTTGATGCTTGCCAAACTTGTGTGTAATCCCTGCAAGTGGTCTCTAGAGGGGTCTCCATTCTTCAATCATTTGATTTTGATATAGCAAGTTATACTGTATGTTTCTTGGTATCTGAAACAGAAGTGTACATTATATTCTCATTCTTCTTGTACAGAGCAGTTATGATAAAAGGATACTTGAAATATTCACTATGTTTTGAGTCTGAAATTTGAACAAAAGGAAATAAGCTTAACTTTCTCCAAGCTTAGTAAAATAAATTAATAGGATTAAGAGAAAATTAAAACCACTAAAAAAACAGATGTTAGTGATGTAGGGGACAGCACAGTATTGTTTCCATGGAATGAGACTGAAATTCCCCAGAGATTAAATCCAGTTGAATATAGAAAAGATTATTTATCACATAGGTAAAACTTGGATGGATACCACTTACTAATGGTAATACTAATACAGCAATTACTATAGTATGATATTAATAATCTAGTATGACAAAATCCATACTTTTCAGTACATAACAAATAAAATGGATACCTGCTTAATAGTTCCATTCAATATATAGCCAAAAGCACTCTGAACTGATTCAAATTTATTCTCAGAGTAATTAATTTAAGAATTACTGCCTGAGAGCTTTTATTGTTTTTACACATTGTTAGTGACCAGACATTCTGGTCTGGTAATGCTAAACACTGATTCCCCAAAATGTTGCCTGTGGTTGTTAATGGGGAGGTGGTAATCAAAGTCAAGATTGTGGCTTTGATCATGGCGCTGTGACCACCATCTTGACTTTTTTGACTCCCCCATACCCCTATTTAATGCCCACCATGCTTCAGGGCTCAACTGATTTTATGTTTTACATTCTTTTAACTAAATACCATGCTATAAAGCTACGTGTGTTTCTGGGCCTCAAAGATTTACTTTGAGAAGGCAAACAACATCCTATAAAGTTAGAGACAATGGTGGGGAGCAATCTCATCAGTTTGCTTTCTGGTAAATCAGTGTATTTATTTTAGTGACCATGTACACTATGGTAGCCATTTTACAAAACCACCCGTAACATTGCAGACTGACTCAAAATGGTTGAAGACTGCATTAAATCATGGTTTAATATTATATGCCTAAGCAAGAAGCCAACCCAAGACTCAGAATTCGGCTCCCCACTTATTCTCTTTCACAGAAAGAAGGGGAAAAAACTATTTAAAACTAGCTCTCATTAAACAAGCCAATTCCATTATGTATTGTTTGAAGACAGACTATTTAAAAACAGAGCAGCTTACTTAAAAACTCATTCTCTGCTTCATGCAACAATGTCAGATTTCCTAGAATGTGAGACCAAACCCTCTTGGCTGCATGAAAAGAAAGCATCCAGTGGGCCTTAGAGCAGCAGCATCTTCTTGCTTGTGCACAAAGCACCTGAGATCCAAGGTCCGTATGAGGCCTCAACATTTTTCTGTTGCTGTGACTCCTGGAGCCTTCTTCTACCATAATTGCTGAAAACTGGCATATGCTTCTTTCATTTTGAGGCAGGAAACACATGGCAACTGTAGAGTAAGTCCTAAAATAGACCTAACATAGTAGAAAAAACCAAAATCCCTCCCTAAATCTCTGTATCTATACAACATGAATGGACTTGCTTGCTTTGCATTATCATCCAGCTTTCTGTGACTTTTGGCTGTTGAGGTTGCCCACCCCTGCATTATCATGGTTTACTAATATGTGAAAGCATGACATCCATACATTCCATGCTGTGCTTGTTTACTTGAATAGCTTGCCTTTATAAATTTAAAGGCTAAACTGGAGTTTGGTTGCAGATATATTACAAAAGCATAATTGTCTAGTAGTATTCCATTGTAGTTCAAAATATTCTTCAGCAACTGCCTTGTGCTGAAGTGGCACTCCTGCACAGCATGGTACTTGAGTGTTTAGAGGTCTATAGTGATAGCATTTAGGCTACTGAGTAACTGAATTGACCATTTCATACTCAGTGATTTAAATGGTAAAGATCCTGTGGAGGGAGCTGAATTTGAATGTTGATTCTAATAACTCTACTGACAGGTTAATAAGGCAACCCCAAATTACAAAAACAAGGAGAGTTTAAACAGAAATCAACTGAGCCATGTACAAAAACCACAATGAGTACAGCTTTGCTAAAAATGAACACAGAATGAAAGTGAAATTACCAGATCCAAACAAGTAATGGAAAGATAAAATAAATTATATGTACAGCCTGATCCTAAACATATTATCTGGAAGTAAGCTACATGAGTTTCAATTGTACTTACTTTCAAATAAGCTTCCTTAGGATTGCAACATAAAGTTTTCCTATGGGCAGAAAGGTGGGGTATAAATGTTGATGATGAATGGTCACTTCCATAAATCTATCCTATACATTTTAATTATAATGATCTTTTAATGGCTTACTATACAATCAAATTTGTCATTGGGAAGACAAAACAATACTGTAGAAGTAATCACATCACTGCTGCTTTACACCCAAGCAAACAAGTAAACATGGTTAAACATTCAGCAAAAATAATTCTATGTGTATTAAAACAAAAATTACAAGGCATTTCTAAAGATCAAATGACAAAGATTTGGCCATACAGTCACCAAGACACTTTCTCTCTCTCTCTCTCTCTCTCCCCCTCCCTCTCTCTATTTTTTTTAAAAACAGCACACAGCCTCACAGACAGTACCAACTGAAAGTCTGGTGAAATGATGTTTGATCATGTTTCTCAATCAACGTTCATCAAATTGAAAGCAGTTCAATCAAGAGGGCCTTCCTTGGAAAATGCACTGGCAAAATAGCATCAAAGTCTTGAACTTTCTGTTGGGCTTAGCCATTATATATAGCAAAAAGGTAGAGGTTCAAATCTTAAATTCATTTATTATATAATAACTTATCCTGGGAATATTCTTCTAAAAGTACATTTGTATAATTAGCTTCTTTATTCCCCATTTTTGTGGTAAAAACCGAAGCTTAAAGTATATACCAGATTGAAGACCTACTTGGATAGTGCTATTTCTCAGAAAAGATATCCATTGACAAATCTTTATTAACAAGTAGTAGAATAAAATAATAATAAACCTATATTGTCCCATTAATATCAGCTTTAACTGGACTATGGTTTCCTTAGTTCCTAAAAATAAATTGAGAATTCAACCTGGTTACCAAACAGAGGAGGGGGCAGAGAAAAAGAAATAAAATGCATAGAACAAGGTTTCCTGCATTAGAAATGATGTACAACAAATATACATAAATTAAAATAATAATGTGAGAGGAGCTAGAAATAACTAATAACCAAGAGATGGTTGAAATAAGAACTGTCTAAGTCTGTCACAGCTTATGTCATCAGAATCCCTTGAGAGACTAAGAATCCTATTACAGACAATAAGAAGTACATTATTCTCTATATTATTACATTTTGCTATATGGCACTGCTGTGCTTCAACTGCAGCTTGACAAATCACAATATAGATGCAACTCTGAGACATATTTAAACAGCATTGTCATGCTGAGTGCAACCTACTTCCATCCAGTCTGCTTGCTTCAGAATTCCATGGTGAATTCAGGAGCAGTAAACTGGTCATATAAACAAAGAATTACAAAATGGATCATTACAAAAAGATAAAATGAAGTGGTTAATTCATTGGGGACATTAATCTATAAGCCATTTTAAGATAAGTTATATCTTTGAAAGAAAATGTTTATGTCTTAACTTGTTCAGATTAGATAATGATGAGAAAGAATTAACGTTGGGAAGGAAAAATATTTCCTATGAGAAAATGCAGAAACACACTCCATATCTTGAGATCAGCTGTTTAATTAAATAACAAATAATTTCTTTTGCAAGAGCTTTTTCTTACCTACATGCTATATTTACAAACAAATGGATGCACAACATTTTAAAAAGTAAGTAGCTGCTATAGCATTTTACATTTTAATGAAGAGTGTCTGTGTGCACTTCTGTGTGTATGTGTGTATGTACGTGTGTGTGTGCCCACACAAGTATAGGAAGAGAGAAGGTTTGCAATAAAGTTCAGTGGCTTGGTTTCAGATATATTCAAGATGGCCCATATCACCCTAAATTTGTCCATTCTGAAGCCCCACTGTGTAGAATATGCTGTAAAACAGCAATGGTATGCACATTTACTTGAATTTACTTCCAGGAGAGGAGAGGAGAGGAGAGGAGAGGAGAGTCCTTTTATAAAAATATGGAATATTTCTCCATGCTATATTTCTTATATCAGTCTGGCTATTTAAATATACTCCATCTATATGCAGTGCACAGATAATAGTTGGTGTGGTTATGCTGTGGTTTACTTCATAATATTCAAAGATAAAAGCTACTTAGTTAGCTTGCTTCCAAGAAATAAAGACATTGGATCTTTAACACAAGAAAGCACCCACCTTACCATTAGAAATAGTGAGACAGTTCTCTAAGACAACAGGTTTGGTGCATTATGAACGTTAACTCCGAGAAGAGAAATTGGGAGAATCTTCCTATTGCAGGTGCCAGAATAACTTACCCAGCACTGGGTGTTCTATCATTTGCTTCCTTATGGAATGGGAATCTGGCAGCAAAATTGTCTTGTGCTAACCTGGGATGATGGAACATGCTCCCAGCCTCATTATCAAAATATATGCCACTGCATTATAGAGCTAATAAGATGTAGGATATGGCATGATTGACTCCTTATTTCAGGAGACTTTGGACAAACTCATGAGATGTAATACTTACATCTAACCATAAAAAGGAAGCATTAACTGTTCACTCATATACTCTAAAGGCTTTTCCTAAGACATAGGAATTTCAACAATGACATACGATCATAGGCTGCTTTAGCAATAGCTTTTGCGGCATTCTTCTGAAAATCGGTTAGAGTGGAAACTTCAGTAAAGGCCAGGAGCTTTCTGAGACCCCCTGTCTCCTGAATCAGTTGCACAGTATCCACATCCTCAAGACAATTTGCCACAACTCCAAGAGCTTCTACATGTAGATCATTAAATTCCTATAAGTTAAAAAGATGCAGATATTAAAACAGCATTATAAAAGCATTTAAAACTATGATTTTTACTGTTTTCTGACCACATATTACGGTATACTACATTTCCATAATGCAACTATCATTATTTGCATATATAAAAACAGTGGTCTGATAAACAAATATGCCTTGACAGGACACCCTGGTTGCAGCAAAACATTTGACAAGCTCTCCCATATCTTTGCTGGCAGCACAATAAAATGTTGCATGCTAGTTGCCAAGAGAGGGATCAGTAGCTGCTTATTAATGTTTCAGTGTTAATCTGAAGGGAACTCTTTAGTGAAGGGCCAGAAGACATTTTCTTGAGTGTTGAATTGATGAATTAACTATTTTATAAATGATCTGGACAATGTTGTTTATCACATTTGCAGATGACATAAAAATGGAAAGGTCAGTTACCAGCATAAAAAATTGAATGAAGATTTGAACGATCCTGACAGACTAGAATTCTAGGCTAAATCCAGTAAGATGAATTTCAAGACTTAAATATAAAATCTTGCATTTATACCCTCCCCCAACCTCAAATTTCAGAAGGTAGGGGAGATCTATTTTAAAAGTAATTTCTTAAAAGGGTCTGTTTCTGGATTAAAAAAAGAATGGAAGCCAGCTGTGCCATAAGGCTGTTAAAAAGACAAATACAAGGCACCCAAGTGATAGGAAGTAATAATTCTGCATTAGTCAGGGCACATTTATAATAGTGTGCCCTATTCTGGATGTCATAATTTAAGGAGAACACTGACTAAGTGGAGCACATTAGGAAAAAGGGCAACTAGGAAAGGAAGGAACCATGAAACAAATTCTATGAAGACTAACTGATAAAGCTGGTATGATTAGTGTGGAGAAAAGAAGATTAAGGGGAGATATATGATATATTCTCTGTAGCAGCATCTGCCCTCTGGAACAAGGTTCCCCCCAAGATCCAGCTGGTGCCTATTCTGCTATTGTTTAGAAGTACTGTGAAGAACTGGCTCTTCACCCAGTCCTTCACTGAGGGAGAGTAAGACTCCTTGCTTCATCGTGCTTGCCATCTTTTATCTTTATTTTTTATTTTTTATGTTTTATTTATTTTATTGTAATTTCTTTGATTGTTGTGAACCACTCAGAATTGTTGAGAATCAGATGTCACTCTATTGTAAGATGGGTGGTGACAAATTTGAAATATAAATAAACAAACAAACAAACAAACTACATGGTAGTTTTGTGTAATATGTAAATCCATCAAATAAAATAATAGCTAAGAAGTTAATTCTCACATTGAGAAGACATCCCAAATGCATGGATCTAACATTGGTGTCTGCACATACTGTTCATTCTAGAGATCCCCTCTAGCTTGAAGAAATCAAGAAAACATCACTATTCCATATAATTAGAAAGCACTCCCTTTGTATGAAGAAAATATGAGTGTATCTATTCCATGCATTTTATTAGTTTAGTTGACAATATTCCTTTAATCAATTAAAGAAATAAAATATTTTGTCAAACTCAAAAGTCTTCTTTAACCAAGAAACAACCCCAAACTGCCTTTTAACATAAGTATTGTCATTAAAGACATATTTCCTCATGTGTAAGAGAAGTGAGAATGAGTCTTCTAACTTTCACATTAAGTACTGCATTTTCTTACATGCAAATTTCTTCAGTTTGAATTAACTGACTAAAATTCATATGCTTGGTTTCTTCAAGGATACCTTAGTTTCCAGTATCTTGAAAAGATGATCTAATCCTTGATTTTCTCTTAGCATCACTCTTGTTTCTCTGTCAATGGTAATGACACCTAAAGTTTTGAGTGCTAACAACTGAATAACTGGGTAGTCAGACTTTAGAAGTTCCAACAAAGGAGGAATTACATTTAGTTCACGTATTGCAGCACGGCTCTGAAAATCCTATATTTAAATATCAAATAAAAATAATGTGATTGGGGAAAAAACAATATAAAGCACAATATAATTATGATTATTGCAAATGAATAAATTAGCTCAAATACAGCTTAAAGAAATGTTTTCAACACATCAAGCATTAAGCTCCATATGTCACAAATTATATATTAAACAGAACAAAACTCAGCAATTCAGTTTACATATAATTTAATATTCATGATCAATTTTACCTGAGAAACTGAGAAAATTTCTAATATATTGATACAAGAGGGATCAAAGAAATGCAGTTTGACAATTTCATCTTGGTATGTACCGTCATATCTCTACTTCCTTGTTTTTTTAAATAACTAAATGTTAAAAACTACCTTGTTAAGTATTTAAACATTTTTTTGCTGTGCAACATTAAAATAGTAAAAGTTACTAGTTTTAAGTAATAAAAAATACCACCCTGTGCATTTTTCTATACAATTTCACTTATCAGTTTAAACAAGCACCAGGTGCAGGTGTCCTGATATACCTTACAATAAAGATAGATAGCAAAAGAATGGAAACAGAAAAATGTGATTCAGAATAAAGACATGCTCTGGTGCCCTAGAAAAGATTGAACTGTGAATTGAATTCATTACAGAGTTGATTCACTTATAACCTGGTCCACAACCCAGTTCAATTGGAGTACCTGGATTTAAGCCAATTTGATACCATTTACATCAGGAGAGCCAAAGTAACTTAAATCCTAGTGTTTCAGCTTCACTGGATTGTAGATTGGGCTATTAGACTCTGAAAAGAGCTCTTCTACAAATTTACTATTCTTTTGCTAACCAGCATATCATGACATTAACACTGATTGTGAAAGTAACCAATTACAATAACCTCCCTCCCCTTCTGAAAAGAAGCTGTCAAAAGCATTTACTAAGAGTTTAAAAGGTGCAAAATCATGATGTGTTAGGCAAGAATAATGCAAAAATAATACTTCTCATTCCATCCCCTCCAAACATGGACATTTTTATAACCTTTTATGGAACAGTCAAACAGTTTTTCCAGACAATGAAGAGACAATGGATTTTATGCATTCTTCTATCTTGAAAATGATTTCTTTTATAGGCACGTAAAGAGAGCTTGTTCCAACTTATGCTAAATACATTTAACTGGCAAATTTAACCAGAATCAAAGAGACTTGCCATTAGGTAAATCACCCTAATTCAGTGCAAGAGATGTCTGACCTTGCCAACTGAAAACAGTAAAACTTTTGCAAGCAGATTCAGATCTGTGTGCATAGCTACAGCATTAATCATATTTTAGCAAGGATGAAAAACAGAAACATGAGTGTTTCTCAGTGTTTCTTATAAGCCCTCTTATCTTCCTCCTCAACAACATATGACCAGCAGTGTTATAGATTACAATCATGACCACCAGCTGAGTTAACTGGAAGGGGGAAATTCATCAAGCAAAGCAGCCAAGGCATAGCTATCAGTGCCAACATTATGAGGTATGGGAAGGACGATGCATTTGAAAATGAGGTGGCAGGAAAAGTGGGGTAAATGCGGTGTGAACCAAACACAAAGCAGTATCTAATATCAGATTCGCTTACAGAAGACATACGACTTTATAATGAAAAATGGAGGGAATTCATCACCTGCACTAGACTATAGATGCATTCAACACAATTCTTCTTAACATCAGGATCAGGACTTCCTAGCAGTCGGATAAGAGGCTCTAGTCCACCTTGCTCAAATATTTGCACTTTGCTATTATAATCAACTGCCATATGTACCAAACAAAGGCTAGCAAACTCATGGATGACAACATCTTCTACAAAACATTAAAAAAGGACTGTGTTCAGACATTATCCAGCAACAAACATGCACATTTTATAAGCAAAATGTTGTTATATTCAATTAAAACCAGATCCTAATTCATTCTTAAACTATTCTCAAGATTTTAAAAATGAACAAGTAAATATATTTATTTAAAATTATCCCAAAGATCACAGTCCTACAAAAACATGTTGCCAAATGACAAGGGCATCCACAGGGGGAGAGAAGGGCCCTATTTTCATTTTTGTATTTTTATGCTTGATGGCTATTGTGGAATAGAAACGTGAAAAACAAACCAGGAAATAAATTGAAAAGTCAAGGTGGTGGTCATGACCATGTGTAATGGCATGTGGGAATCACCTTGGGAGACAGGAAGAAAGACAACTGCCATGCAAAAGACATCTCAGCCCACAGAAGGAAAAGGGGCATGGGAAGCATCTCAGAAGGGACCCTCCCCAGTTTTTTGGAAAGTAAAAGTCAAGGAGGGGAGAAGTGCTTTCAGACTTGCAAGATTCTGTTACTATAACCTTACAAGAAAGGTACTGTTTGTTATCATGGTTGCATCTTGTCTGGACTATCTCGAAGGAATGATACCATGTGATTGAAGCCCCACCCTTTTTAATGTGTCTTGTAGCACAAACTAATGGGGGGGCATCAATCATGCAGTTGCAGCTGCTACCTTGATTTTTTTCACCTCCCCAGCAAATGAGAGAAGCAAGGATTTGCCAGAGAGGTGCTGCAAGTTACCTTCTGGTGCCAGACGAGCTATGAATGCACTTGTGACATCAAGCTGCCTTAGTGATTTTTTCACATCATCTATAATGAAAGAAATAAAGCAATATATTCTGTTAATTGAAGGAATACAGTGTGCAGTCAGGACTGATAATGCAGACAGAATACTATTGTTTAATCCTGTAGAGGAGATGTGATATTAAAGGATTGGTCTGGAAGAACAACAGAAATAGAGTATGCTTCACTTACAGTTGACGGGCAAAATATATTACAGGAAATTAGGGAAACTAAAAAGCAAGCAATTTCCAAAAGAGAATTATATATCTTTTGTTTGCCAAGCACCAGACATGCAATCATATTCCATCAAAGAATGAAGGACAATTACTAATTTTGGCAGCATTACTGCAAAAGCTTTCATATCGATGTGTGTTTAAATAGCAGTTTTTGAATGGCTTATGGATTTATTTAAAAATAATTAATGTGATTTTTCTTCAGTAGATACCGGCCCATTTATGAAAGCAATATTAAAATACAGTGCTTTAGTTTCACAAGTTATGAAAGACTTGTTAAGAATTCAGTGCACAATATTGGAAATTCTTCATCAAATCCATATTTTTAAGCCAATATGATATGACACTCTTCCTTATGTTCCCACTGTGTGCAAACATAACTTCCTGCTGTTCTCCTGGCTCTGCTACATATTCATACATGGGCATAAATGCAGTATCCTAATGTAAAATCCAGTGCTAGTAAATCTCAACTTGGGGTCTCACCCTGCCAAACTGAAGATTTGCTGAGCTCCCAATAGACAAACATCTTTGTCTGCTTTCAACTTAGTGCCACTTATATCCTGGAAGCTTGATTATTTTGCCAGACTGTCAAAAGTTGCTGCTAAATTATAATTTTCACAACATTTTACAAGGGGAATAAGTAATTGTATTACTTTTAATTTTAGTTAAATTAAAGCTTACGCCAAATCAACTTCAGTTTTCACCCTGCTCTCACCTACTTCCTCAACTTGGCTCTGCTCACTTGTTGGAGCGAAGGTCCTGGCAGGGCTCTCAAAGGCCAGTGTGGCTTTTGGTCTGAAAAAGTTGCACACCCCGACTTACTTCATAATAAATTCCTCAGGCCTTGCACATTTTTGTTTTCTTTACAGACCTTCTTTACCCAGTTTTCTCTTTTCAGAGCCAGTTATTCCATTACTACGATGATAGAGCAGTTCAAAGAACTCAGTTAACTATTTCTATTGTTGCTTAGCAAAAACGTTAGACATATGACAATTTCATAGTTTACATCAGTTTAATATACTGTTTAACAGTTTAACTTTGCTTAATACCACCCATGTTTCTAAGGGGAACTCTTACTATGAGATGCCATGATCCCTACTACCATGGTAGCATTTCTGCGAACAGTGGGATCTTCATGTGTAACTAATTTAAATAAAGGTTCCAGGGCTCCAAATTCAAGAAGTGTCAGCTTGTTTTCTTCACCTAAAAAGCAATTAATTACATTTAATTTCAAATGTCCATAATAATAGTCATAATAATACAGTAAGCTCTCAATTTAATAGACCAATGGGGGGAAGAGGAGTCCATAAAAGTAGAAATTCCATTAACCCTCAATGGGTTTTACACATGTTTTTTAGATATTTCATGCATGTAATGTAGGTGTAAAGTGGCATATGGGATTTTATACATGCATAGAAGCATTTAGTGTATGGACAGATTTTGTGTATTGCAACTCAGTTTGTCCACTAAACTGAGTCTATTAAAATGAAGATTTACTGTAACACTAGTAGTAACCGTAGAAGAAAAAAATAGTAACAATATGGAAGGATGAACTACTTTGAAACAGAAAAATGTTACATGTGTCTGTCAAGGTCACAGTTTTTGCTCTGCAGTGGTCTGACAGCTGCCTAGCTTAGGCATGTAGAATAATATATAATAATAATAATCTGATTTGACTTTCCTTGCTGCTCCTTATCTGGAAGAGGTTGCTTCTAAGTCAGAACCTCTCATGAGTTACGGCTTTATATTATCCTACATAACTCTATATAATATATTGCATACGGTTGGCACTTAAATATTAAACTGAAATAGGAATGATTCATATAAGTATTTAATACTCATTAAAGAATGGGTGGAACATGAAAAAAGAAGAACAAACCTTTTGATGCAAATTTATACAGAGCTTCACATGCTTTATATAGAACTTCTTCTTCAGGGGAACTAAGCATCAGTACCACCGTTGCAGCTTTCTTGCTTTCAACTGACAAAGGATCAAACTAGAAAACCAACAGTAAGAATATGAATGAATATAAATCATATACAGGTGAAACTCGAAAAATTAGAATATCATGCAAATGTTCATTTATGTCAGTATGGCAACTCAAAAGGTGAAACCAATATATGAGATAGACGCATTACATGCAAAGCCAGATATGTCAAGCCTTACTTTGGTATAATTGTGATGATTATGGTGTACAGCTTATGAAAACCCCAAATTCACAATCTCAGAAAATTAGAATAGTGTGAAAAGGTTCAATATTCTAGGCTCAAAGTGTCCCACTCTAATCAGCTAATGAATCCATAACACCTGCAAAGGGTTCCTGAGCCTTTCAATGGTCTCTCAGGCTGGTTCAGTGCGGTTTTGCTCCGCACATGGAGGGCCGCTCATGAGAAGGCCGAAATAACAAAGGAGACTCCACGCAGGTTCTTCCTCGGGTGAGCAGCCCCCAGCCTGAGCCGGGAACTTTCTTTTATTGAGTTTTACAGGTCATCCCATACGAGAAGTAAGCACCAATGCAAAACAATAGCATCACATGGTAAGATTGGCTTTGGGCCAATTAGGTGAGACCCCGCAGGGTCCTCAGGTTACTTGCCTTATATGGAAATCTTCTAGGGGCTCACCAGAATGCATGATGTCTGCTTCTTCCTGGTACGTGTTTCAATCCTAGCTGGACCTGCACGCACCGAAAATACTGCAACAGTTCAGTAGGAATCACAAGCATGGGAAAGACTGCTGACCTGACAGTTGTGCAGAAAACCATCATTGACACCCTCCATAAGGAGGGAAAGCCCCAAAAGGTCATTGCAAAAGAAGTTGGATGTTCCCAAAGTGCTGTATCAAAGCACATCACATCAATAGAAGGTTATGTGGAAGGGAAAAGTGTGGTAGAAAAAGGTGCACAAGCAGCAGGGATGACCGCAGCCTGGAGAGGATTGTCAGGAAAAGGCCATTCAAAAGTGTGGGGGACTTTCACAAGGAGTGGACTGAGGCTGGAGTTAGTGCATCAAGAGCCACCACACACAGACGGATCCTGGACATGGGCTTCAAATGTCGTATTCCTCTTGTCAAGCCGCTCCTGAACAACAAACAACGTCAGAAGCGTCTTACCTGGGCTACAGAAAAAAAGAACTGGTCTGTTGCCCAGTGGTCCAAAGTCCTCTTTTCTGATGAGAGCAACTTTTGCATCTCATTTGGGAACCAAGGACCCAGAGTCTGGAGGAAGAATGGAGAGGCACACAATGCACGATGCTTGAAGTCCAGTGTGAAGTTTCCACAGTCTGTGTTGATTTGGGGAGCCATGTCATCTGCTGGTGTTGGTCCACTGTGCTTCATTAAGTCCAGGGTCAACGCAGCCGTCTACCAGGAGATTTTGGAGCACTTCATGCTTCCTTCCGCAGATGAGCTTTATGGGGATGCTGACTTCATTTTCCAGCAGGACTTGGCACCTGCCCACACTGCCAAAAGTACCAAAACCTGGTTCAATGACCATGGGATTACTGTGCTTGATTGGCCAGCAAACTCGCCTGACCTGAACCCCATAGAGAATCTATGGGGCATTGCCAAGAGAAAGATGAGGGACATGAGACCGAACAATACAGCGGAGCTGAAGGCCGCTATTGAAGCATCCTGGTCTTCCATAACACCTCAGCAGTGCCACAGGCTGATAGCATCCATGCCACGCCGCATTGCGGCAGTCATTGCTGCAAAAGGGGCCCAAGCCAAGTACTGAGTACATATGCATGCTTATATATCCGATATTGTTCTATTTTCAATCCTTGTGTTATTGATGTCATGTAATATTCTAATTTTCTGAGATCGTGAATTTGGGGTTTTCATAAGCTGTACACCATAATCATCACAATTATACCAAAGTAAGGTTTGACATATCTCGGTTTGCATGTAATGCATGTATCTCATATATTGGTTTCACCTTTTGAGTTGCCATACTGACATAAATGAACATTTGCACGATATTCTAATTTTTCGAGTTTCACCTGTATATCCTTAAAGTTCAGTGTCGCAGCTATTTACTGACAAATATAAGTCAATCACTGGACATAATATATCTTTTGAAATTACAGTATTGAAAAAAAAATTACATAAAGGTTTCAATAGTTTGCAACTTTAATGGTTATTTAGTAGGCTTATAAGAAGATGCCATCTACCTTTCCCTTTCCCTTATTCTCCATGAAATGGGATCTTGGAGGGAGGACCAATCATTCTTAACAGAAGTGTAAAATGCATGCTTGCAGAGGGCTATTGAAATTTGGTTGAAGATCCACATGGTCCTTGGCCACAGATAGCCTACCTCTAAAACACAGATGAGTAGGAGATGAACAATGATTATATAGATAAATGGGTGGATGTAATTCAAACTTGCTTTCCACTAATTCAGCATCTGGCTCTAGGAATCTCTTCACTAACTGCCTTCTTTCCCCTACTCATAGGAAAGCCACTGACTTCTGATTCACAGTCACATACAAAAGAATTTTGGAAACCAGTATGATATACATAGATCAGTAATCCTGAAAAAGAGATGGCAACGAAATGGCCTCTATGAGACATTACTGACTCTAGATAGATTTTGGCATCAGTGAGTTTTTAAATGAAGCAACATTTGTTGCTGATCTCTGGTTATAGGCAACAAACTAGCAAGAAAGCACTTACAGATTTGATCAAACATCAAAAATTCAATTATAAAATATAATCTGGATAGACAATTTATACTGAAATACATTATAATGTATTTTACTCAAGTAATTCTCTGCATCCTACATAAAAGGGTCAGGAAAGCCATGGATAACAGCATTGTAAATGATTCAATGAACAGCTCTGCTCAGTGTACAGGTATAGTCAAAAACAGGCTACTAGGGATGCAAAAAGTCTGAAGAAGAAAGAAAGAGAAATAGTACAGGAAAAACACAATTGTATTACAAAACCCTGCAGTGCACTTTCATGTGGAATCCATGGACCACACTGATCAGATCAACTCAAAAAGAACATTACTATCAATTGGGAAAAAGGATACCAGGCATGACAACTGAGATGACAGAAATTCTCAGAAGTTTTTATTTGAAAACTCCTATTTGTACAGGTAATAATAGCCTCAAAGGCAGCATAAGAAATAATGGAATCAGATGGATAGGCTGAACAGGCTATACAATTTTCTTTTTTTTAATGATATAAAGTTCAGATATGCTACATAAGTGAATCATAGTGTCATAGAGTTGGAAGATGCTATTTAGGCCATCAAGTCCAACCCCCTGTTCAATGCAGAAATCCAAATTAAGCAACCCCAACAAATGGCTGTGGAACCACCACTTAAATATATCTAGGAAAGGAAAGCTCACAATCTCTTTTGGCAGTTGACTCCTTTGTTGAACCACTCTTACTATTAGGAAGTACTGCCTTTGTGCATCTATGACCATTATTTTGTACCCTGTACAGTGGGACAATAGAAAATAAGATTTGACCTACTTTTGTGTTACATGCCTTCAGTTTCTTATCTCAGGGCTAAACCTCCCCAGTTTTCTTGCTGTGTCCTTGTTAGCTTCAGTCCCCCAGTCATTATCACTAGACCTGTTCCAATTCGTATCCAGTGTGCCCAGAATTGGATACAGAACTTAAGGTATAGGTCTGACTGATACAGAATAAAGTAGAACTATTATATCCCATGATTCAGAAACTAGATTTATTTTGATTTAGCCTGTAATTACATTTATCTTGGCCCCAACTAATCTAGACCTTGTGATTGTCTCAGAGCAGATGGGTTGTGATCTGGATCTGGAGGGTATTTCCACCAGCTCTTTGCCATAGTCAGATCACTTCTGATTAGATATATATAGAGTTGAAGACAAAAGAAATATAGAGGTCAACAATAAACAAATATGTTAGAGATACAGAAATCTATGAAGATATAGTGAAACTGGACATTAATGAATATAGAAGAGCTTATAGAAAATAGATAATTAAAATATATTATAGTTTTAGTAGTAAAATATTAGTTTCTGAAAGAGTTGAAGGCATTTATAATGTACTATTTCTTTTTCTTTGTAAGCTTTCTTTGTTTTATAAAATAAAAGTCTTGCCCAGCTATTGAAGGGAGATACAAAAAAAAAATCAACTGTTTAAATTTCCAATGCTTTGTGCTGATCTGATTATTTGTGGTTCAAAAAAGAACCCACAATAGCCAACATTCTCTTCTCAGCCTAGACTATAAAGCTGAAAGACTTCTACCAACCCACACTGAACTACAATGGTAGATTATGGTTCATAATAGCATTGGTCATTCTTGCCAATCACCTTTATCAGGACCCAGATGGAAGTAGTTGCAGGGTCTGGGGATCAGAGACACTGTTGTATACTGGTTCAACTCCTTCCTCAGCAGCTAGTTCCACTCTCTGATAACTGGGAATGAGGAATTGGCCCAGTGGTGCTCCCCTGTG
The DNA here is from genome assembly GCA_030867105.1 of Liasis olivaceus. Classification (NCBI taxonomy): domain Eukaryota; kingdom Metazoa; phylum Chordata; class Lepidosauria; order Squamata; family Pythonidae; genus Liasis; species Liasis olivaceus. The sequence continues at coordinate 18,648,136 of CM061351.1, forward strand.
GGGTGCCACAAATATTAGTATTCTCCCCCCTTTATTTAACATCTACATGAAGGTCATACAGAAGTTCAGGCTCTAGTATCAATATGCTGATAATACCCAATTGTGCATCATGACCCTGGGCCTCACTGGAGATGATATCAAAATCTTGTCTTGGTGTCTGAAGGCTGTGAAGTTCTGGAAGAGACCGAAGCCTTGAAGTGTTGCTTTTCCATGATGGGGCCAGCCCCCTGGAAAGGTCTCCAACTGGAGGTCTGCCTGTCTTCAACATTATCAGCCTTTCAATATATTAGGTGTGTCTGATAACACACTAAACCATATTATGATTGGACTAATGTACCAACTAAACCCAGATCATGGGCAGAATTCTACCATAAGTTGTAAATGTAACTTGCTTTGTACATATGTCATGTCACTTACACAAAAAGGACAGAAGTTGCATCACAATAGCACAAGAAGTTTCATCATTCTGACAAAACCTTCAGATTCAACAGACACAGATGCAAATGCACTTGATATGATGCATTTATCAGATCTTTTAAGTACAAACTAATACGGGCACTTCAGAACTTTAAAACAAGTGTTACATAATAAGTATTTAAAAAGCTGGATGATACTTAGAAATAATATGAATAAGATAGAACATTTCAAAGCCTTTCAAAGTTACAAATATTATGATACTTCTGAATAGCTCATTTGAGTAATCAATTGAAATGATGTATGTAGTTGACCAGTGACACAAAGGATGTAGGGCAAAATCTTCAGTATTTACTAATAGATATATTGTAATCCTCCATGCTATAAGCATTTGATTTTCAGGATGGCTCAGCATAGCTGCATGTTTGAAAAACTGGGTATTTAAAAATACTTTAAAAGTGGAAAAGAAGAACAAAATTTAAATCCTAATACTGATTGTATGAATAACAAACAAGACAGTAATGTAAAGCTCATAGTAGGCTTGCATTGTTTTGTTTTGTTTTGTTTTTACAGTGGAAAAAGAGCAATGTACCATCAGGTGGTTTTGTTATTGAAGTTTCAGAGTATACTGATTTTGTGTAAAGACTTTAAAATTGTTTATACCTCAGCATGATAGTGAACTAGCCATTTTGGGCTTATTCAATAAATCATTTTTAACACAATAAAGGCTTAGAACAAGGTGTAAACTGAGCCAAACAGTCATGTTTCCAGCCAAGCATCTCTTACTGCTATCAATTAAAGGCTATTCCACATTTTCTTTATTGATGGGTTTTTGGTGAAGCAGCAATGGGAAAAACAAAGGAAATCTAAAAATGGAAGACAACAACATCTGAATATATAAAACGATGGTAAAATTCTTGAATAGCGAAATATTAAAAGCCCCAGACATGAGTAGAACTCTGCCTACACTTAAAATTTTGTTTTTCTTCTGTATCCACACTTGCTTCTCACTTTTTTTTTCTTCTTGGATACCAACAGATAGTCCAATTCAGCCATGTTGGGATTTTGTCCATGAAACACAGAGTTGGATGGAACTGCCTTGGGTTCAGACAAAAGGGGTGAACTACCAGTTGGTATTCTTTGAGGAGAAAAACCAGGAAAGTCCTCTTATTGCAAGGCACAGAACAAGATAGTCTTGCAGAAAAAGGATCAGCTATGTGAGGGAATCCCTAATAAATCTCTACAGATGAAGTGAGAACATTTAAATCCTGCTCTCTCTTTCTGTTAATACTACAAGGGAGATCCATAAAGAAGCAGTATCTTCTACTGTTAATTCTAGCAATTTAGAAAAGCTATCTATACAACATCACTACAAAGCCTATACAGGCAACAAATCTTTTGAGAGGCTATTCTAGAACATATCACCAAATGTATAAAGAAAAAACATTTACAGGATGAAAAACAGATCTTCCATAAATTAGCAGCTGGGCAATGGATGGTAAAAAATATACATTCTGATAACAGAAAAAGAAATCTTTTGTGGACAGTTCTTTGTTTTAGAAGACAAAATAATGTGGAAGACTAGCCTTCCTTAACTTGATGCCCTGCCTTACCAATGGAATACAATATTCTTCATAAAAATCAATGTGATTTGTTCTTGTGCTTTATACACAAAGCCTAAGTGAAGAAGGAATGTGATTATCTTTATACGACATTTTTAGAAGCCAAAGGGAAGTAAGTAGGAGTAAAAGACTGAAGAAGGGTAAACCTGGAGGTTATAATTGTGAAACATTTTTATGAGTACTATTTTATAAACTTACCACATCCTTGGGAGGAGGCTCAACTTCCTTTTTTACCTTTTTACCCATTCTAAAAACAAACAGAACAGGAATAGACAGTGAATATTCAGTGGGTACATTTTATATAAGATTTAATCGAATTCACATCATTTGATAAAAAGGTTGTTATAAAGATGTGAAATAATTCCTAGATTTAAAAGATTTGTTCAAGTTAGGAAACAGTATTTTACTATTGAGTATTCTATATACATTAAAAAACCCCCGAAGAGTACCTCTTTTAACTCCACTCACTAGACACTAGGGTATCTGTGTCTCTTGATCTGAGCTCAATTCCTGGTGAATATAGAGCAATAGCAAAGTGTTTTGCAATGCTCTCTTCCAGGATGTTTAAAAAAAACCTTTCTAACCTACAGTCCAGCAATTTTCCTAGTGATCTCTGTTTCAAATAATAACCAGGTCTGATCCTACTTAGCTTTCAAGAGCAGTCAGAGCTGCTACTTCCTCTGGCCATGACTAAGCAGGTCTGAATTTGTATTGTATTTTTTTAAATGTTGGTTTCATTATTAGATTTATTTCAGTAAATACGTGCATGTTTTATTACAGGCATATGTGAATTCAAAGAAATTTACCTGCACTTTTAGCATCAACATGAACATTAATATTAAGCAATAGATTGGTAATCACAGCCCAAGCAAAGCTGAAAAGGCAAATATCCTAAAAATTATGATACATACAGTTCTGCAAATCATTTAATATGGCCCTTTGGATCTGTTCCTTAGAGCTGCAAAGCATCTGCAATCACTTAGAGGTATGGTGTGCTACTTCAGGGTTTCTATATTGGTCATTGACCAAGATGGTCATTGCTCTCTCCGCTCCTTTTTAACATCTACACAAATCAACTGTCACCACGAGATGAGATATCATCAGTATGCAGATGATACTCAATTGTACATCTCCATCCCAGGTGAACTAAGTGATGCTGTGGATGTTCTTTCACTGTGCTCGGAAGCTGGGGGGTCTGGATGGGGAAAAACAGGCTTCAACTGAACCCTGGTAAGACAAAGTAGCTGTAGATTTGGGGCTCTTCTGCATCCAGGGGCCTACAATCTTTGGTTCTGGATGGAGTTGCACTGCACCAGATAGACTCAGTGTGTAATCTGGGGTCCTTCTGGACTCATGACTACTGCTCGGGGAGTAGCAATGCGCTCTACATGGGACTACCCATGTAAAGTATCCAGAAGCTTCAGCTAGTGCTGAATGAGGCAGCGTGGGCAGTTATGGGCACCTCTAGGGCTGCACATATAACATCTCTGCTGCATGAGCTGCATTGGGTGCCAGTTTGCTTCCGAGTCCAATTCAAGATGTTGGTTGTGACCTTTAAAGCCCTTCATGGCATGGGTCAAAGTTACCTGAGGAACCATCTCGTCTCAGTTACATTGACCCATCCCACCCAGTCTGGCAGGGAGTGCATGTTACAGACACCATCAGCTAAAGAATTTCAACTGGCAGGGACTAGGAGGAGACCCTTTTCTGCCATCGCCCCCATCCTATGGAACATCTTGCACCTTGAGGTGAGATTGGCCCCCACTTTTCTGGCCTTCTGGAAGAGCTTCAAGACCTGGTTCTGCCAACTAGCATGGGGATCCAATGGGGGTTCACAGCATTGGGGGCGGTTGGTGGCTTGAGGACGCTCTCTCCATCTTTTTGTATATTTTTGTGAAGATTTTTATTCTTTCTTTTTACTTATAAGCTGCCTAGAGTCACTTATACAGTAAGATGGGCGGCGTATAAATTTGATTAGTAAATTAAAAAAAATAAAGATTGACTGACTGATGGACTTTTCAAGGTGTCCTGACATAGCATTGATTGAAATAACAATACTTTTCACTTCATATTTTGCCCATAGTTAGGTAGCTATAATTTTCTGAATTTACTCACAGAATTAAATTTATCAACTAGATGTGAGAAAATGGAATATTCTGCTTCTGAAAAAGATGGATTTATGTAACTCTAAGAGTTGGAAATTAAAAGAACAATTATGTAAAGAGCACTTATTTTAAAACTGTCCAATTGATTCTCCAGATTGCTGACCTTTTGCTCCCATTTATATTTGCATTAAGAGAGCATCTAACCCATCAACATGAACTGATTAGATATTTTGCTTATGTAAGATGTATCTATGTAAGTTTGGTAGTGCTAGAAAATCAAATTTTTACTTAGTGATTTTGCTTAGAAGATTGAATTGTATCCTTTCTAAATATGCTCCATAGCTAAATCAAAGGATTTTCCCAAAACTGTTTCAAATTTAATAACAATTAAATGCATTAACATCTGTAGAGCAAGCATTAATATACTAAGTAGTTATGAAGCAATGAGACTAATATGTTTTGATTTTACTTATAACTGCAGTCCCCTTAACTGATGATTGAAATAAATCCCCTTGCCCACCTCCTGCCCACCTTATTCTTCCTACTTCATAATATTTGCTTTGTCTTACCAAACCTGACATAACATAGAAATGTTTCATTTACTGGCAGATTAAACTTGGACATTTTATACTAGAGTAAAACCTTTTCTCCTAGTCATACAAATGTACATACACATTGAAAAATTAAGGAGGAATAAGATTTTCACTCTTAGTTATGCTAATTTCTAAGTAATGGCATTTGTCACCCTCTCGACAACTTGGGAACAATCAATACTGGCAGGTTCACAGATGCTCCTGACCCAATGCTTGGGGGAAAAAACAGGTCTTTAAAGCCTTATGGAAACCAGGCAAAGTTGGGGCCATCCAGATCTCAGGCACAGCAATACAGAAGGCACATTTCCTGGGCCCCATAAGAAAATATTGTTTAAGAGACAGGAGCTAGAGGATGCCAGTCCTATATCAGATAGAGAGGAAATAGGTGGTCCTGCAAATAATAAGGCTTTTATCAAGAAGTGCTTTGAAGATAATAACCAACATGTTGAATTGCACTTGGAAGCCCACTGGCAACCAGCATAACTCATGAAGTAGCAATTTTACATGGACATACCAAAGTGTAGCCATAATTACTTATGCTGCTGCTTTCTGGAGTCTTCAAGGCAATCCCATGTAGAGTATATTGCAGTAATACAGAAGAGAGGTGACTAAGATATGAGTGATTATAAATATGACCTCCCAGTCCAGGAATGGGTGAAACTGATGCACAAGATGGATTTGTTCGAAGGCCCTCCAAGCCATGGTTGCCACCTGCTCTTCAAGCAGTAGTCATCAGCCTACAAGGACCACCAGATTGTGCACCAGATCTGTTTGGGGAAGTATAATCCCATACAGAACTAGAGATGGAAAATCTCCAGATCCAGGAGGCCTCAAAATCCATAGCCACTCAGTCTTGATATTGTTTAGCACAAGATGCATACCTTAACCCATGCCGATGGATGACTTCACCCAGCAGCCTCATGTAGATATTAAACAGGAGGAGGGAAATAATAAATGTACCATCCCAATCTCTATCCTGCCATGGGTCATCCACAACCATGATCAATGTCTAAATGGTCGATACTTCAGTGGTTCGAGCCCAGCTCTGCACAGCAGAGTGAGCTCCTGCTTCCTCCCCAGTTCCTGCCAACCCAGCAGCTCAAAAACTTACGTGAGTAGATAAATGGGTACTCTCACCCCGGTGGGAGGAAAAATGCTGGCGGCGCTTGCACAGGAGACGGGACCAGTTGCCAGTAACGCGGAAGCCACGCACGCCCAAAAAAGGCGCAAAGCAACAGAACCCCCACCTCCTGCACTCACCAGCTGGGCTCTGCTCTAGGAAGGAGGCAATGGTAAACCACTTCCGAAACACCTTGCCTTGAAAACTGCAGGGACTCGTCCAGGCAGTTGCCACAGAATCGGTCATGACTGAGTGCGGATAAAAAAAAAAAACCCAAACAATTCAGATAATTGGTTTTCCACCAAGCTCTCTGAAGCTGCTGTCTGACCACTTTCTCCACAACCTTCTCCAAAAAGAGATGTTTGGAAACTGGATTGGAAATTATCCAACCCCATTAGATCCAGGATGGCTTTTTGAGAAGGGTTAGACCACTGCCTCTTTAAGCACAAATGAAACCACTCCCTCAAAGATGAATGTACCATCACCTAAACCCCATCGCACATCTCCTCTTGGGAAGCCTTACTAACCAGCAGGGGTATGGGTTTTATAAACAGGTACTTCCACTCACAGCTCCAAGGACTCTGTCCACTTCCTCAGGATCAACAGACTCACACTTTTCCAGAGTGGGAAGACCATACCTTGGCTAACTCAACAGGACCTGCATAGCTGCAGTCCCAGCTCAGAGTGAATGCAAGAGATTTTATCCAACAGATACTCCTCACAGTAGTCCTTCAAATGATCTTCTAACCCAAACCTCCCTAGAGGGAGTGGCTTATCTTAAATAGGGCCACTGAACAGCAATTTGTGCATGCAATAACAGTGGAAAAATACATCAGCTCTTATCACCATGGTGTAATCCTTAATAAGGCTCTCACCCATGTTTGGTTAGACTTGCTCTTCATCTTCCTCCAGCAGCACTCCAGGCATCTCTTCTGCTGGCCCCCAATGTCTCACATCCAGGTGGAAAACAAATGAACTCCATCTCAGTCATCTCCAGTCCAAGAGACCATCTACAGTCCTTTAAAACCACTAAATATAAATCTTGCAGGCCCAACTTCATCTGGTACTGTAGATGTATAAAACATAGAAAGCACTGCCAGCAGTGGGAGCTGGCAGCTGAAAGTTCACTTCCAACAGTGAAGCATGAAGAAAGCAAGATGGCCACCGCCCCAGGTGATGGACTCTGCAGATGCTGCAGGACTTAGACTACCATCCAACCTGGCCACTGATCTCGCTCCCACTGTTGTTTCCTCACAGCACCCATTTGCTCCAGCACACTGGCACACCGAAGCTGAGCATGTCCAGATCACTGTCACCAGCACCATCAAGCCATGAGGAGAAGAAATTGCTGCCAACAAGAGAGAAGCATTTGCCACCATTGCCACTGTTCTGCAGCCCAACACCAAGCAGCTGATTGGTGGTGCCAGGCAAGCATATGCCAGTGCTTAACAGCTGATCACTGTTGTTGTTCCTGCCACTAAACAGCTGAACTTCAGACCTCAGTTCCAACCCCAACTCTGAACTGAGCTCTGGCACCTTCTTCAGGTCTCAAAATTCATCCAGAAGCTCCCTATAGGACAATTCCAAACCGACCTCTCCAGACGCACCAAACTTTATGGTGACTACTGCTGCTGCTGACATGGTTTGTGTATCAGGTCATGGGAACACAGGGGAGAAAACAGGACTTTTGCAAAAGAAACACCTCAGCCTAGAGGAGGGGGGAAGCATGAGAAAGAGACTCTGAGCAACTCTGTCTTAATTACAGTAGGCATAAATTGATCTGGAAAATTGCTTTAGCAGATTTTCAATATTCTGTACTTTACCCTACTAGCAATAAAGATCTTTACAGAAAGGCAAATGGTTCTTGTTTCCTGAATTTCTCTGCCTCTAAGAGCTTGACAGCTGCTACCAAGGTTCCCAAAAACTTCCGGTACATCTAATGGTGCCAGACAACCCTCAGCACCATATGCCAGCATCAGCATTATCCACCAATTCTATACAACATTCAAAATCAACTGCATTCCAGTGCCTGTCCCAAATTCCCAACTTGTTTGGCACTATTACACAGAAAAAAATAAATGAATGACAAAACTCAAGTTATATTCTTGAAGTTAGATTTAAACTATTATATCTGAGCTGCAAAAATTCATGTGACCACTAGATGGAAATAAAGAGATACAGAAAATTGTAACTCTTTGTTGTCATTTCATGTGTTGATCTGTGTGTGTGTGTGTGTGTGTGTGTGTGTGTATTAACTGATTCAATAAAACCAACAAATAGCAACTACCAAAAAAAGTACCACTCTCTATTCACATGGGCAATCCCTCAATGTACCTCAGGATTTCCCAGCCTTTTTGGACCACTAGATGGCAGCAAAACAATATAGAAAATTCGTAACTCTTTATTGACATCTAGTGGCCATCTGGTATTTTTGCAGCCCAGATAGGAAAACTAAACTAAATTTGATGTACTATTCACCTGGTAACTGTTTACTTAAATGTATGTCAGGGAGTCCAAAAGAGCTAGTGACTACTCCCTCTTAATTGATTTAATTTCCAATACCAGAGCCAGCCTAAGAGGGAAATGCCTGAAGTAAGAAAAACAGTAATTGTTAAAGTTAAGTGGATGACCAACTGAAATACAGAAGTAATGCTGCAACTCATGACTTGCTAGAATGGAAATAGCTAAAAGAGAGATTATTTATCACTCCACTGAGCCATCAGAGTAGCTTTGCCTTCTCCCTTCTGCACACCCTATACAGCTTGAGAGAATGGCTCTTGGATGAGCATCAACTCAAAATCTGATGAAACTGACGTCTCAGAAGATTTCAAGCAGTCCTGGTTTTCTTCTTTTGCTCAGTTATAGTTTTGGTTTCACTTTTGAATGAATCTCATAAATTAATACTGGACAGTTAATACTGGGCAACAGAACTATCTACAGGTAGTCCTCGGGTTAAGAACGCCTGGTTTAAGGATGACCCCTAGCAAAATTCAAGTTAAATACACAATGATTTGAGTTAAATATGCAATGGTTCAAGTTAATTACACAATACTATTTATACAGTATCATACAATAATACTGTCCCGGCTTACATACAAATTTGACTTAAGGACAGACCTTGGGAACGGAAGTTGTTCTTAAACTGGGGACTATCTGTATATAGCTTTCTCTCAAGTCAAATGTTGATAATCAGTTATGTCCAGTTGGCATTTCTCACTTTCAAAATAATATTTTTTTCATCTGCAGGGATCTATCAGGCTGTGTGCAATCCAAGGCAAGAACTATGTGCACCAGTCTGTGTTCATTTTAAAAAATAAGCATTTTGCTGGATCTAGAGTTTTTTTTAGAAAAAAACTCGCCACTTTCCTTATCTTTTCTCAATTTCTGAAAACACAGATGATAGAAGGAAAAAATTCTAAACCTCAAGGAACAGCAGTTAGCAAACTTAAAAGTGAAAGCACTACCAGATGTGTAACTTATCTTTCTCAAGGAATCAGAGGTCAGTTTCGAGGGCAATTACCTCCTCTGGAGAACAGACAGTAAAATAAGGATGTAACATGAGATACTGGGCTGTTATATATTGCTCCATTCACTTAGGAAACCAGCATCGTCTTTCCCCGGGATTGATTACAGTTCTGCCTTTCGGATCTTTGATTGCTTTCAATCCTTTTCAAAAGTATGAAAAATTGCTTGGCAAATTAATAACAAGCACCACTAACTGGTTTCATCTTTTTTCCTTTTTGACTTGTTACTTATTTTACAGCTAAATCTAATTGTAGGAGCTGCTTAAATCTATTATATTATTTTTTTAAACTTGTTCTTATTCATTGTATTTTTAACCTATTCTCAGGGATGTGAACAGTTCAGTTTCCTTAAAAGAAGTCACTGAAGAATTATATATCTGTGGTTTAAGGTTTGTATGTTTGTATACATTGAGATATATACACATACAAGTTGCTTGTAAAATGAGGAATATACAGAATTAACAATCCAAAAATCCTGCTTCCATCAAGTCTTTCAAGGAATCCACAACATTATAAGAAGCCTTCTTTCAAAGACCCAAATAGGTCTCTGCTTCTTTCTCATCCCAGAAAACATTTACTCTTAAGCATATCAGTGAGATCTTGAGGTGGCTCCATTGTTGATTGAATTTGTGTGTCTGCTTTTTTTAATATGACTGTGTTTTACATGTTTATTGTTTTATACTTATTTTTTTGCTGTATGCTGCCCAGAGTCACATCTTGTGAGATTGGCAGCCTTATAAATTTGATAGATAAATAAATAAATATCCATCTCACTTGTCCTTTCCTGTTGACTTCCATCAGGAAGAAAAAACAGTCATCCCAGCTCCTATTGCAAAAACTCTACCAGAATGTTGCTGGCCATAAGCTTCCTTCTTGAATCACTGAAACATAATCACAGCTATTAAGTGTTCTCATTAGCTCTCAAAAATTACAGAATAGGAAGAAATTCTTAGAAGTAATTAACACTAATCCTCAATATCCATTACAACATTCCTTCAGTAGTTTCAAGTCCAGGATTGCCTTAAACATAGCTAGGTTTGCTGCCAACATATGTCTTAGCATATGCCTTTGCTACCAACATATGTTAAGGCTAGCATGGGAAAGTCACGTCAAAAAGCTTTAATTCATTTGTTAACTTAAATATTCAATTTGGCAGCATCTAAAGGAGGGTTAAAAAAAGACAAGATAGTGTTCATGACTGCACAGTCAAAGCTCTGCACCCTTGCACAGCATCAGTGCATATACAAAAGGGACAGGGTTTCAGCGCAGGCAAGTAATGAATTATATATGGTCTAACAAAAGGCCAAGGATTAAATTCAAGAACTTGATTCAAAGGACAAAGTGGTCTAGCAGCTCTGAATTTCAGATTGTACTAACATGGATTTCAGAGTAGATTATATTTCCTTAAGGTTCCATCATCTTAATGGGAAGTGCAGACCTTCCATAGGGGCTGCATAGATATATTTCAGTTGATATTCACTGAAATAAACATTTTTCAAGAAACTACTTAATATTAAGCAATTTATTGAACGTTTGGAATAAATATAGGAAAAGAGTAAGTCCAAACTTCTCCCTGCTTGCTTCCTTACTGAATATCTACTTTTATGATGAAGAAAAAACTAAGAAACTTGCTCAATGGAGAGGGAATAATCTGTTTACATTACAAGATTTTATTATTAACAGGAGAAAATTAAGATCTCTCAAATCTTTTGCTACACACTGCTCCTCCACACTCAGTTGGTTTCAATACTGACCAATAAGCAGCACAGCAAGAAGAAAATTAAGGAAACAAGGGGGAAATATTGAAAAATTTGACTGAATTAGAAAATCTTAAACGTCATGATACTGAACATTTACTGGCCACAATTTATAATATATTAGTGAAATACAATTCAGAACCTTAACATGCCAAAGATTGTATAATTAAATGGATGCAATATTTGAATACAATTATAGAGATGGAACAGTGGGAATTTCAATGGAAAAAGAATATTAAGTTTACCTCAAATATTATACTTAGAGAGAATGGGCAAAAGATGCTTTATCGCTGGTACATTGCTCTAGTCATGATTGCTAAAACAAGTAACTCCTGTCCCCTGAAATTCTGGAAATGCAATGAACACATTGAATCTTTCTTCCATATGTGGTGGCAATGTTATAAAACTCAACAGCATTGGAAATTAATTCATTGTAGAACAAATTTTGACATTTATAATCCAATTTTAATCCGAGATATGCTTATTAAACTTCACTAAACCATACATTTCTTTAAAATACATTGAACTGGCATTATTGATTGATTGATTGATTGAATTCATCAAATTTATATTAATAGCTGCAAGGATTTTATATGCTCTTTATTGGAACAGATCTGTAATCCCCTCTGGAAGAATTGATAATTACACTGTGGGAATATGCCTCAATGTCTAGAGTAACTTCATATGTAACAGTAAATCTGATGAACAATTTCTGGACTATAACTTTATACATGGAATTGTGCCACATGCCAAGTTTGGGTTCATATTTTAATCTGACATAAAGTCATTATTTACAATAATTTCTCAATGTAATTGAGAATGTATTGTTTATTATTTGCAGTTTTTCTTCTTCCTCTTCTTCATTTTAATTGTGCTAGTCAAATATTTTTACAGCTAAATGGAGACATGTCCTTTAAATATGGAGACATTTAGAAATTGGACATGGAATATCTATAGCACTCTAACTTGTTAATGAAGTATTAGTATATATTAGCCATATGATAATTTAGATTTGCTAGTTATTCAGGATTTGTTACTTATCCACCTGTATTTTATTGCTTATATTAGTATTTTTCCTTTTTACTATATTTTCTATATCCTTTAAAATTTGTATTTGTACTAGTATTATTTCTTTTCCTTTTTTATTAGTTTTTTTTTTAAGGCAGGGTTTCAATCTTGACTTTTTTGATCTCCCTCTGGCAGATGCCCATGGCAGGGAGAGTGGGCGGGAGCACTCTGTATGCCACTTTTTGCTTCTAAATGAAAGCTGGGATATAAATCAAATATATAAATAAATAGTATAAAAATCTTGGCTTTGTATGGTTGTGAATAGTCCAAAGATCTCAAGCCTGTTCCTAAGCTGAAATCTGGGAACCCAATCCTGGGTAAATTGTAAGTTTTTTACTGTGCTTCATACAGTATTAAATACAGTAATTAGTCCTTTATGATTTAAAAATTAATTAAAGCAAAAGGGGGACAAACTGTATTTATCTGTAGTCACAGAGATCATAATAAAAAGTACAGATTCTAGGGGAAACTATTCCAGTGCTACTTGAGGACAATGCAAGCTGTGTCAAACAATCTAAATGGAAACATGATGTGTAAGATTTCAAATGTCTTCCTGCAATGAACAATAAAATCCTTCCTTCCATAGAGAGACTTTAAAAAATAAATTGCTTTAATATAATTCTAAAAGAAACAGAACATAGTAGCTATTCAGTCAGTTAAAGAAATGTCAGTATAATAAGATCAAATCCTGTTTTCTATCTCTAAACTTAAAAAGATACATATGTTCTAAATGAGCTATTTACTCACTTCAGGAACAAGTAAAATGAAATAATCTATGTCAGATATAGTTTAGCTCAGGTTGGGCAAACTTTTAGCAGAGGGTCCCAAAGGATAAAGGGTGATATGATACTGTCATGAAAAAGGATAGAATTTTGGTATAATTGTGTTTTGATAGATTTTATGTATGTTAAATCTGTCTAATAACAGAGACGGTGTTCTTGATTTATTTCCATCAAAAATTAGCAGAAAATTACAATTCTCTTGTTCAGCATTTAGAGTGGAATTCTGATGGTAGTGAAACTTCTAGTGGGGCAAAAAAGGGGCTGGGAGGCAGCTTGTACCAAGTAGCCTGTTCCTCTGTCATCTTATCTGGTTTAAAAACTGATACGTATTAAACAGGAAAGACTATTACGTTAGGGTTTTTTTTTTTTGGCACAACCACAATGTCAGACAATCTGCAATTATAAATATGATACTAATCAATCACTTAAGACATGCAAATATTTTGTTACAGATCTCTCTTGCAAGCTTTTCTGCTCTGTCCTGCTATCACTGGAGTGATCAGTGGGCCTAACTCTTAAAACAATAAAAGTGTCTCTCTGAAAGAGTTATATAACTATCAAAGGTTTCTAAAGTACAAAGAAGAAAAGCAAGAAGAAATCAAGAGCACAAATACGGAGCAGTCAATCATGGAAAAGAATTTAAGGCCCATCAAATTTCTATCAAAAGCATTAGATGGGATTGGAATCAAAATGTAGAACAGTCACACATGTTCTTCAGCTCTTGCCAAGCACCCCCAAGTTTCAAAAGATTCTTTAATTAATTAATTAAATTAATTAAAAGAAAAATGAAATGGGGAACTGGCATGCAACAAAGCAAAGGCCTAGCCTCAAGCATAACCTGTATTTCCAATAATGCCTTTGGACCCCACACCATAGATCCAAGAGGTATTATTAAAGAATAAATGGTCAACAAACCTTGGGCAGCACAAGGCTTTTGCAGGAGCTCTTTTTTGCCTTCTGGTAAATAAAATGTTTTATGATTACATGTATCTTCAACGACAACAATCCTTATTTTGTGAAAGGGCCACAACACACTTTTAGAACTCGGAAATCACCTGTTAACCCACAAAGGTTGGAGACTTCTCCTGCTCTTCACTGACTAGACCCTATATTAGTGTCAGAGAGAATGAAAAACAGCAAAACATAGTGAAGAGAATACTGTTTTGATCTGGATCTGGAGATGTCTTGTCAACCCAAACTGATTAGGCAAGAGCAATGATCTAATGAGAATCATTACACAAAGATTTCATCACTTATTACAGCTACTCTCCCTTTTCTTCTTTGTTCTTTCCCCTGTGGTCTAACGTATGGTCTAACATAGATGATAATCCATTAGAGTCTTTGGTATTGTTCTGTAAAAGGGATACAAAAAATGATGCTTGGTCTTTGAGTGGCACATCAGGAGCTGCACTGCAAAAGTAGATGTGGTCTGGGCAAAAATTAGTGTTGGCTTATTTTTGTATTTGATCACTCTCTGGATATTTAACAATTTATCTCTTTTGTTGGGGATGTGGGGGCTATATCTAAGACTTCTGACAAGTACATGCAGCCTTGGGACCTCTGGTTGCATATACCTGCATAAAATGCTAAAAATATTAATGGCATTTTATAGACACACACACATGCTCATAGATACTCCCACAACACATATAGTTATATATCTAATACACAAGAACATATTCAGACAAAGGTATCAGATCAAAATTCTTCCTAATATACAGAATATTCTGGCAAGTGTATTCCAGTAATCAAAACAATTTGTGTCCTTGTTTTATGCCACAGTGCAGTTGTCCAAAACACATCTGCATGCAAAACATCCCAGGTTAAATCTTTCCCAGTATTTCTGATGACAAGGTTCAGAAAATCTCTTCATGATCTGATGGTTGGAAAGCACCAACACAGCTGAGTTAGCTACAATGAGTTCAGCATAAAACAACTATATATGCTTTATTTGATAGTTTTGTTATTCTTGTTCCAGTTCCATATTTACTACTCATATAAATTAACTGGCACTCAAAATTAGTCTTAGTGTTTTTCTGACAAATGTGGCATCCATGCATTAGCAGTGCAGACTCTTGTGCCTTAGTCTGCACTACTAATATGTGCATCTAATTCTAACCTTTTTAAAAACTGGTCTCCTGTCTTTTGGAATCCCTTTCAAAGCCTCAAGGAATAAAGCTGACAGCATGAAACTCTAGCTATGCTGACCTCAACTGATTTATTATGAACTGGGAAAATCTACACTTCATAAAGGCATTACTTTCTTAATCCCTTGAAATCCTCCTACATAAGTCAGTATCCTCCTGCTTCTTTCACCACACAGTATTGGCTAAGTTGTTGTTCTTCAAACCAAGACTCATTATACTGCTAGGCAGAAACATTCTTAGAGAGATAAAAGCCTTAGCTATTGCTTACAGTTATTTTGGAAGATAGAATATTAATATGGGAAAGGTAAACATACATGTAAATTAAAAAATAATCAATTTAAGATGCCAACCAAAAAAGAAAACAAACAAAGCAACTCCATTTGAATTACACATATTGTAACCAAAATTGACCCAAGCTCATGTAGCCACTTATTGGATGAATTCACAGACTGCACTAAGCCCCAGTCTGTTAAACCAAATATAATGGCATGGTTTGTTGTCAAGTTGTAAACCAGAATTTACAAACCAGAATGCCTGGGTTCATATAGTACAATTTGATATGGTTTCTTTTGCATGATATATGAATGCAAAAAGTCTTCATTTGTTGCTTTAAAATGTGAAATTACGTAAGATGAGGGAAATAAGTATTTCACTGGAGGAAAGGTAAAATATTAATACAAATTGTTGGTAGTGAGGGTTGGTCTATTATCAAAAATGTCAAAGTCATAATAAGTATTATAGTAAGATGATTCATTAGAACTAACTAAAATGTTACAAAGTGAGCAATTTTTTCTAGATCTTTCTTCAGCCTAGTTATTAAACAAAGAGAGAAGAGAAAGCAGGAAAAGATGGTAAAGGTCCAAAGTTTGAATCAATTTTAAAATGGAGTCCTAAAAAGCCCTAAAACTAGATTAAAAAGATAGATAAAAAGAACCCAATTAAACAAATGAGTCAAAAACATTATATTTGTTCATTGATTTATTGAGGAAAATGATCCGAAGCTACATATTAGTGTGTGGCAAAAGTATACAAACCTCTAGGATTATCAGTTCATTTGAAGGGGAAATTAGAGTCAGGTGTTTCAATCAATTGGATGATAATCAGGTGTGAGTGTGGCAGGTCCTGCCTTATTTAAAGAACAAAATTTGGGGTATTCACTATCAAAGTCTGATCTTTACAACGCAGATATGTGGAAGTGTGTCATTGTCGAGCACAGGAGATTTGTGAGGACCTCCAAAAATATTTGTTGATGCTCACCAGGCTGGAAAAGATTACAAAAGTATTTCTAAAGAGTTTGGACTCCACTAGTCCACTGTCAGACAGATTGGGTACATATGGAGACAATTCAACCCCATTGTTACTCCCAGGAGTGGTTGACCAACCAAGATCACACCAAGAGCAAGACTCTGGGAGGTCTCAAACAAACCCAGGGTAATGTCTAAGCAACTAAAGATCTCTCTTGCATTGGCAAGTGCCACTGTTCATGAGACCACCATCAGGAGAACACTGAACAACAAATGAACACTGAACACACAAATTGTACGATGAAAGAATGGTTAAAGCAGAAGGAAGTTAATGTTTTGGAATGGCTAAATCAAAGTCCTGACCTTAATCCTATAGAAATGTTGTGGAAGGACCTGAAGCGGGCAGTTCATGAGAAGAAGTCCACCAATATCCCTGAATTGAAGCTGTTCTGTAAGGAGGAATGGGCTCAAATTCCTCCAAGGTGTTGTGTAAGACTGATCAACAGATTTCAGAAACGTATAGTTGCAGTTATTGCTGCCCAAGGTGGGCACATTGAAAGCAAAAGTTCACATTCTTTTGCCACACACAAATATGTTAGCTTTGGATTATCTTCCTCAGTAAATCAAGGAACAAGTATATGTTTTTTACTCATTCGTTTTATTGGATTCTTTTTATCTAGTTTTAGGACTTGTGTGGAGAAGAGATCAGGTTTTAGGTCATATTTATGCAGAAATATTGAAAATTCAAAAGGGTTTACAATCTTTAAGCACCACTGTGTAAATATGCTGAAGAACTTGAAAGCTTAGTTGTGATATTTTACTTCATCCTATTAAAGGCAGTGCATGACCAATCTCATCTGGGCTTAGAAAATAAGCAGAGTCAGGTCCAGATTGTATTTGGATGGAAGGCCAGAAGAGAATACATAAACTAGATTAGGAAGTTAAAAAACATCCTAGAAGCAATGGTGAATAAGAAACATTTTTGAATAGGGCGGGGAGGGGAATGGGTGGACAATGTGGAACAAACCCCACTTTCTATATGAATTTCCCTTTATTCCTACTGTAGGAACCAGCATTCAGAAGTTATCTGACAATACAGAGAATTAGACTCTCGACATACCTACACTAGGATATGTGTCACTTTTGAAATTTAAAATCAGAGTCTTGGGTTGACTGCTCCCTCATGCTTGAATTGGCAGTTTTATAAATTAAAAACTATAATTCAACAGGTATGAGCCAAATTAGATATGGCTAGGGTTGGTCATTGTTGCATACTTATTATAATGCTAAAGTTGGACTGCACAAAACAAAACTTGTTGCAGTTTTTGTGGCATCTTAAAAGGGAACACACTGCCATATTTGTTATTGCATGGCCTTTAGTTATCTATGGGCTTTTGTGAATCACCACTCACTTCATCAGACGCATGGTGTACAGCACTCACAGAGGAGTACTGCATATATGCAGAACTGCTTTTGGAAGGTGAGAAATGAACCCACAAATAGTGATTTTGACAAAGTGGACCACCAAGAAAGGAAATGAGAATTCATCCAGGATTTAGGGTACAGGATTATCAAGGTTAGGAGAAAAAAAAAATAAACTCTTGAAATATAAGAATACAAATGGTACATTTCAAGTTGTAGATTTCAATATCACAAACTGGATTGCATATATGTGCATTCCCTAACATACTGGCACAAACTACTACCACTGTAGCAATAAAATGCTTAATTATTAAATATGTGATCCTTGTTATTTATAACTAAGCTTATTTATTTACTTACTTACTTACTTACAGGACTTATATGGCCCCCTATCTCATATAATGATTCTAGGCAGCTAGAACTTCAGCATTTAATTGTATTGTTAAAAGTTGAGCTTAATTTAAATTAAATAAAATAAGTTTGTACAAAAGTTAAGAGCTTAGTGGCAAATGTGTTTTTGGAAGAGGACCTTCTTTTTCTTTTCCCCACATCTAACCTTTCAATATATTTTCAATATTTATTGTTTTTCAATGTTTGTAGGGCAGCTGTTTTTTGTTTGTTGTGCAACAGCTTAATACAGACCACATACACTAAAATAATTATTTTCTGAGAAGAGACAATACATGGGAGACAAAATACAGTGGGGAGGTTTCTTTTACTTACAATTTGTTGAGTTGCTTGCTTTATTAGTTATATAATGAAATACCAGTAAAATGTACTAAAATGTATTTCACAGACTTAAGATAAGGTAATCTAACTAAAACCAATACAGACATAACCGCACACATCTTTCGCACAGAGACATTACCCAGGGACTTTCCTTCCTTCAGACGACTTTTCAACTCAGTCTGTCCCCAGAAAGTTTCAGTCACACAGGGAGATCTGTATCTCAGCGCCTAAGCCGAGACACATGTTCCCAAGACCTCCCAACACTGGTCTCTTACTCTCTTGCGAACGCGTCTCGCTTTGCTTGTTGCTAGGTTACGCTACCTTAAAGCGCATGCGTAACAGGAGCTTCTAGAGCACTGAACTACAGAACAGAGTTTCTCCAAAGGGCACAACATCACCCTCACAGAGCATAGATTTCTACTGATTAGACTCACACAAGGTTTAGATTTTCCGGGTTCACATTAGGCACTTCTTCTCTCTCTGAGGAGCGGAATTAAAAAGTCTCATAAAACACATTAAAGGAGCAATTCAGATTTTAGAAGACAAATGGCTAGATTAACCTCCCCCCCTCCACAGGCAAGTCATCCTTTATGTATTTCTCTGTTCAGCCTTATTGCTTGAGTATGTTCTGATCTAAATTTTAAACATGTAGAGCAGTGTTTTTCTAATTTGGCAACTTTAAGATGGGTGGACTTCAATTCCCAGAAGTTGAAGTCCACCCTTCTTAAAGTTGCCAAGCTGGAAAAACACTGGTGTAGAGGCAGAACCGTCCACATGCAAGCCAAAAAGTTCGCATGATCGGGTAGTCAGTAATTTGTTTCCCAAATATGGGTACTTAAATAAGTGCACTGAATTTAGGCTTGGAAAAGGTCTGAACGGAGTATATTGCACTTCGCTGGATCAATTCCAAAAGTCTTTAACTGGAGAGACGTGACTTGGGAATCTAATTCAGTCTCATCATATTAACTGAATAACAACATGATCGCTCTATTTCATATACTTTGTCCGAGCCAGGAAGGTAGGCAGGATCTGGTGTGCTAGGATAGACAAGGCCAGAGCAACCACTTCCACCCAAAAGAACTACACAGACGGGTCCCTCAAGTCAGCAGTCGCGCTCAAGTTCCAGGCGGTGCTACTGAATTTGTATGTATCTCTATGCTTCCGTTGTATAATTGCTGGCGCATGCGCGGCTAGTCCCGGGGGCTGAGTTGGTCGAAGCTCGTTGCGGGCTGCGATGCTGCTCGCGCTGGCGGAGGGTCGGGTGTTTTCCCCGCCCGTGCCGCAGCGGGAGCGTTGTGAATGAGAAATGCGGTCCAGTGTTACTTCCTAATGCATTCCCTCAGCTACTGGGAGAATTGTTTCTTCCATTCCATTCTGAAACACGATTCACACAGCTTGTCTTTTAGACACCCGGGAAGGAGGGAGGGCAGGCGGGGGGGGGAGAATAGCACCGTATGAAAGAAGTGCTTAAAATGAAATGGTGCGTCTCTTAGTCTTGCATTTCCAAAACTAGCCAGCCAACGTCCTACTTGTTGGATATTACTGCTAAAGTAAGCCAGAAAAATGGAACATGGAGTGAGGAATAGTTAATTACCGGCAAATCGTGCAATTCCATAACGTGCCACGTTATAACTCATAGAGGCAGTAGGCAATAACCACGAAATCATGAGATGCAACTGTGAAATGATACTTTTTCCTCAACAAACTTCAGGAGCAGAAATAATTTTAGTTACTCATTTGGGAGGAGGGAGGGAGGGAGGAAGGAAGGAAGGAAGGAAGGAAGGAATCAGTCCATTGACCAAGAATGTTTCTCAACCTGATACATTGTGGATGTGTTGGACTACTACGTCCATTACTTCCAGCCATCCTATCTGAAGGGCACAGTACTGGGGATGCTGCCCCAAATACACAAAACGTGTAAAAATCTAAAAGCAAATTGCTTTGCAATAATGCAGTCCTGCATACAGGGAAGGCTTCATTGAAGAATTTCCTTCTGTAACAATGCAACTTGAGCTGCCTGAATAAGTGGAAAACTTGAGCAGAGAGAGAATGAGAGCATACACAAAGAGAGCCCCACCCCTGTCTTTCTCCAGTTTTCATGCATTCAGGCAGAAGGTCTGAACTATATTTGTGCTCATTTGAATGTAAGTGCAGCTGTCAGCATAATCCAGGCCAAGGATCATGTGCAGAGCCGTACTGGCGTTCAGTCCAAAGCAAGTATGGCTTTCCTTCAGACTCCTTCGAGAAGGCTGGAGAGAAAGAGCTGGATGCAAAACTTACTCACTTTGAGCCTGTGATGTATTCAGGCAAATACCTGATTGGAGCTCAAATATCTACATGTAAAATTCAACTATACAGTATAGCTCACTTTTATTCAGCAGTTCAAGGCAGCATTCAGAGCACTCTGTCCTCTTAGTGTTCCCTACCACAACAAGGTAGATTGGGCTGAGAGAGAGTGACTGGCCCAAAGTCACCCACTGAACTTCTGTGGGTAAGGATGGACTAGAACTTGGTACTTTTGCTCCTAGTTCAACATTTCAGCCATAAAACCATACTGTACTGGCTCTCATGTGAGAGGGGGAAAAGGGAAAAAAAAATAG
This sequence comes from Liasis olivaceus, assembly GCA_030867105.1. NCBI lineage: Eukaryota > Metazoa > Chordata > Lepidosauria > Squamata > Pythonidae > Liasis > Liasis olivaceus. Next base: position 18,669,263 of record CM061351.1, read on the forward strand.
GAAGAACGAAGACAGCAATCATGCAGACAGAATTCCAAATAAATTTAATCTAACCTACCTAGTTATATATTATCCACTTGAGATTAATTTTGTGTTTCAAAGCATATGAAGAGATTCTGGCAGAAGAATGATTTGAGAGAGAAAACATCTCTGACTTCCTGATTTGAAGTTTTTAGGAAGATAAAAACTATGAGGCATTTATTTGCAACACCAATATATTACAGCAGGAAGGGAAAGTCAGCAACATGCAAAAGTCCCCTAACTTTCCCTCCACCTGTTTTTGCATGAGATCTAAAAAAGATCTGTGAGTTTGGTTGATCATGTTTACAAAGCTCCCAGGATAAGGAACCTGACAAACTATTTGTGCTCAAATGTGAGTAATCTAGTAAGTACATTTAACTGAACATGCTTTCATATCCTTTTCAGATCTAAAGGTACAAAAATCAGCTAGGGGAATCTGGGGAGAAGTTTATGAACAAGTTAATGGCTCTTCCCTATTTTAAGTTTATTTATGGTAGAAGCAACTGATTACAGGGATCACCAGAGAGCTAACTTGTTAGTGGAAACTGTTTTCCCCCCTATAATATGGTACTCTCAGTTTCTGACGTTAATGGTCTACCCAGCAAACCAGAAGGTTGCATGGTAGTTGGACACACACTTAAAAAAAAAGACCCCTATGCACCAGTTCTCAGTCACAGTGGCGAGGGGGTTGCTGTTGGAAGAGAGCAGAATTACCAGGTTAGGGACAGATCATCATGGAGAAAATCTACCCAAGCGGCTGCTAAGAGTCGACAATGAATTGATGGCACATAACCAATTAATCAATGAACCAGTTATAAATGGGCTGCCCAGTTCCAAACAGGTGGGCCATTATTCTAAAACAACAGTAGCTCAGCAAATATTTATTGGAGAATAAAATATAGCATTTCACTTATTCAATCTCCCTGGCATGGTGCCAATGTAGCAGACAACAAAAGGGACAAACAAGGCTATGTCAAACTACCCATATGATATTATGGGCCCATTTGTGTGGAAAGTATCAAATAACTGGTAATAGCTTTCTGATCTGAAGTATGACCAGTTGCTGGAGAAGCAAGGGGAAAAAATCCAAATACCTATGAACATAGGAATTTGGAAACCTAGGGGCAAGGTGTGGATAAGAAAAATGGCCTTGGCAGAGAATATATGAAGGTTGGTTGTTCTGGTATTGGTAATTGGTGCGTATACTATGCATTGGGAAAACTTGCTATCATAATTTAATTGTAGGCCTGTTGTTCATCACTTGATTTTCTTGTTGCCAAAATATACATTACTACCAGGGAATTATTTAGCCTTTTTTTCCTATTCAAATTTCTTGAGTGAGAATCTCTTTCATCGTCTCTTTCTTTCACAAAGAGGGAAGATGTTTCATGAAATAGCCAACTCAAAATAAAACAAAAAAAATCTATTGAATAAATGAATGAAAGCATCCCATTTCATTCCAGAGTAGCTGCTTAGAATATAAATATATCTAAATGCTGTTGATAAATTTGTGCCTTTGGCACGTGCTCATCACAGAGAAAATGTCTCATATATGATTCACAGAGAGCAGAACCTATTTCAGTATATTCATTTTCCACTATTTATTCCCTGCTCTTTTAACTAAAAAATAATTTGTTCTTCTTGGTTTTTCTGTTCTAAACTATTCCAAAGGCATTTGCCAGTTGGCAGCATATTAATTAATCAAAACAATTACCCCCCCCCCATAAGAAGACAGCAAGAAAAGCAGCATATAAACAAAAAAGACCATAGTATTTAAAGCACATAATTAAAAGAACCATGTGCCCATTCGAAATAAGAGTTATCATTATTTCCTGGGAGCCAAGAAATGATGGAAACAGCATTGGTACTTCTGATGGCTGAGAGCTGAGCTTCCAACCTCATAGAGGAGGTTTATAGAGGAAGAGGTGGTTTTTAATCACAAACAAATTCGAAGTCTAAAGAATCCACAGGAAAGAATTCTGGGAGCTGAAGAATTCTTCAACTTCAAGTCCATACATCTTAAAATTGCCAAGGTTTAGAAACACTGATCTATGATCTGATGAATTGATTGCAAGATCATACAGACCAAAATTAAAAACCTACATAAGCTATGGCCCAAGACTGTCACATGGTCCCAATTTCAAAACCCCTATGCAAGAACTCAGACATTTGGTAACAACTGTCCATCCCTTCCTCATGGCCTGGGAAAAAATAAGGTGTTAAAAGAGAATAATATTTTACTAAACTTGTACGGCGCCTAACTCTCAACGACTCTGGGTGGTTCACAACAATCAGACAAATTACAATAAAACATAAAAAATAAAGAAAAAAAGATGACAAGCGCAATGAAGTAAGAGGTCTCCCTCTCCCTCTCTGAAGGCCTGGGTGGAGAGCCTAGGCTTCATTGGCTTTTCTAAAAAACAGCAGAGTGGGGGCTACCCGGATCTTGGGGAGAACCTCGCTTCATAGGGCAGAATGCATTTTCTCATTCATTTTTACTTCTAGCTCAGGGCTACAAAAAGTGTGACCAGCATCTCTTTGTAGCCCTCAGAATAAGTGGGGCCAAAAATGTGTCCCTGTTTTTGCACATTTGGGCTTTGAGGAGTGAAGGGGAAACAGAATCCTTAAGTCTTATGGATGCTCAAGCCACTCATTTCCCTACATAAAGCTTTTGAAACTCATCCCAAAGTAGGGTCTGGCCCCACTCAACTGTGGCCCTCAATGAACTCCTCCTCTAACCAAACCCATTACTTGCCTATAATATGACTCCCACAGATCATCTTTGACAGAGAGCAGTCGTAAACAGAAAAAAAATGTTGTCCTCTAAGTTGTTTATATAAATAAAATATTGCAGTTATAACCACAAAATATGTTGATACACATTTTATTGATTTAATAAGACCAGCTAGAAACCAGCAAGCTAAAGTATTGCTTCCTTTTCACATGGGCAATTCCTCTACCTACCTCAGAGTTCTCCAGCCTTTTTAGACTAATGACCACATTTAATATTTTGAAGAGGGCTATCGTATCCAGGCTGCAAAAATCTGGATGACCTTGAGATTGCAGCAAAGAGGTACGAATGGGTTCCTTGTCTTTTTAAACTAGATTCAACAAGAAGAGGCTTTCCCTCAAGCAAAGGGATTTTTGTTTTCTCTATCTTCTAGATTTTAGACCCAGGGTAACTAAATACAAGGTACCACTAGTCAGTATTTTAGATTTTTTTTCCTGTTACCAGGTATGCAACAGAACAATCAAAAGAGATTACCTGAAATGAGCCAAAGTTGTAATTCAGCATGTTGATGATAAATCAAAAGTTGAAAATGGTAACTCTATTTATGGCACATCTGGTAGAGACTGAAAGAAATTCCTCTAAATTATCAGGATGATAGTTAAAATCCTATTTTGTTACCAGCACTATCTAACATACAACTGATTTCAAAATCAAGGGCTAATTCAAGACCTAACATTCCTATATATTCATGCCTGTGGTCACAAAACAGGTTAAGCCAAAATAAAACAAATCATATTAGAGCTTAGGTGTGAAACCTGTCAGCCACTGATCCAGCATCATCAAGTATCCCTTATGGTTGAATGAATGAACCTGGTTCTCATCAGTCTCCATCCAACTTTCTAATAATTGTTCTGCAGTAATGGAACGTGCTAATCCAGTGTTTCTCAGCCTTGGCAATTTGAAGATGTGTGGACATGCTGGCTGGGGAATTCTGGAAGTTGAAGTCCACACATCTTCAAGCTGCCAAGGTTGAGAAACACTGTGCTAATCCATTATGGGCTTTGTAACCTAAAAAATCTTAAGCATGAAGTTATCATGGTGTTGGGTTTATGGCTGTGCAGTTCTGCAGAGGAATCCATCTGCAGAATTGTAGGCTTTCCTCAAAACGATGAAAGCACTGTCATATGCTTAAGATGCAAGCTCCGCCCCTTTCGTATGTCCATGTAATGTCACAAAAGGCACAGAACGTGCATCACGACAGTGCAAAATTGTTGGTATCATTTGCCCCCTTTGCAAACCCCACCTGTAGACATCTATGTTGCACTGACAGCACCACTTCCACATTCTCTGCCCCAATCACTGTTGGACCAGAGGTCATGATGCCTCCACAGCTGATGTAAATCCAAGGGCTGAATATGTGCCCTGACCTCAGGTTGCCAACTAATGCCAGTTCAACTGGGTCTTGTCTTTTCACTTGGAGATTTAATAATCGTGGTGGAATGAGAAATTAAACCCTGCTGAGAATAGTTTCTTCATATCTTCCATTCATGAAATGCCCTGGGCCCAGCTTATCTGTTTTAATGTTAAGCTGCTAATGCTGCGCTGCTAAAATTAAAAACAAGGAAATATGAATCAATAACAGATCATTGGAAGTACCACATTCTGAGTTTTTTGTAGTTTCATTTGAAGCCTCAGGCAGCTAAATCATATCACATTCTGAAGTGAATTTGCATGTGTTTAACAGATTTTGATAGTGATTTGACATCCAGAAGGAAGGTTGAGCTCCTTCTTTAGAATATTGACAAGAGAATGGGACTACACTGAAGTGTGAGCCAGAAATGAATCCACTTTAGAACCAGGAACTTTGTGGGCTAAGATAGGGATGTGAGCCTCACTTCTAAAAAATGAACCAGAGCTGTCATATTGCTTTGCATTGCATTAAATTCACAGCACACTTACCCGTGTCTGAAATGCAATTGGAAATGGACTTACTCTCATGCGCATGCCCTGAGTATCTCTTCTTTAGAAAACAGAGATGGCTGATTATGAGAGTAGCCATTTTAATTTCCTACAATGTCTTAAAGCCACATTTATTGGGGGTGGCTGGGGGTTATTTTTGGAAATTAAAATGGTGGTTCCTGGACTTTTGCCATACGTTGCTCCTTTCTTCTATCATCACAAGTTAGCATTCTATGATATTCCAACATGGGGACCACAAGAAGGTATTTCGCTAACAGTCACATCAATCTTAGAGTAGGTCCGCTTTTTCCCAAAGAACAGATCTTCTCTGAGTGAATCTGCATAGATCTCTGCTCAGATAAAACAAACGGTGTGTTTCCCAAAGACCCTGTCAACGTTCAGTGGTGTAATTTGCTATCACAGATAGAAAACTGTTCCCCTTCCCCCCCAGTTTTTTCCATTTTATAATACTCTGAGAACACTAAATTTCTGGTTTTTCTTGGTATGTTTTCTTGTTTATTAGTGAGCCGTTGCACTTTTGGTTTGCCCCCTTGTGCAATTTATTATGTCTTCCCTCCCCAACATAGAAACAAAGGGTGGTTCTCAGAGAAAGTTGGTGTCCTGTAGTATAAAGGATTTTGCTCTAGATTAAATACACTTCATTTACTTGCTTGTGTATCTGGAAAAAGTCATGTGTGTGTGTATGTGTATGTGTATATACTATATTTAAATATAAATATAAATAAATGCATAGCTTTTGTAAGCTAATACAGAGGCATTTAAAGGCTGGGGAAAATAAATATGTTTTTGAGTTCTTTACTCAAACTGTAGTATTCTCCAAATCTGAGGGGAGGGGGCACTCTCCAGATCCAGTAGCAGTTTATTCCATAATATGGGCCCCACCGTGAAAAAAAAACAGATCTCTTTCAAACCAGAAAGCTACAATCACTTCCTCTGAAGCCACCTTTGCTTCTAGTTCCCCTGCAGATTGGCTGTAACAAAAAGTCTTCCAGATTGTTGGTGAGCATTTAATGTGTAATTAGAAGTGAATGTTCTTCTCTATTTATCAATAATCCTGATTCCGTACAGCTACTCTGCTGTTTGTGCTGCTATTATTATGTGGCACAATATGTTCACACTGACAACACAGGCCCAATTAATAATTTATGGCTGATTGGAATGTGTCTGGCATGTTGAGCAACGGTTTTTGCCACCAAGTTTGGAACTCAGTGATTACAGACCTGGTTGGAATAATAAATGTATTACATTTTTCAGATACCATCATACAGTTTGGCACCACAATTGGGACACTGAATATTTATTTTTAAAAATAAAGTGACTTAAATTTCTCAAGATACTGAAGATCCCATCCTTGAGATCTCATACAATTTCATTTTGAGTATAGTGAAATCTTGGGTAAGAATACTAAAATCTTAACAGCAGTTATACTGACATCAGTATGTCAGTCTTGTGAAATTTCATTCATATTTAAAATGTGGCTAATTTTTTTTGCTCAATTTTAGGATTCTCCCTGATGTAACACTGCTGCTAAAAACAAAAGAGGAAGTCTTTTCTGACAATTCACTGGATATTATTTACTGTTGAAATAATCATACTGGTGTTTATTTTTAATCTTCCTCCTACACATTCTTGCTTAAAAGTCAGTGAAGAATCTCTACCCAGCCTTCTCATTCCTCTTACACTGAGGCATTCACCGGAAGATTGTAAGGCGCAGTTCCTTTTTAAAAAAAATGTTTTTATTAGAATTTTAAAGTACAATATAAGTATACAAAATTAAAAGAAGGTTAAGAAAAAAAAGAATATAGAAAAGAAGAAATGAAATGAAATGAAATGAAAGAAGAAAACAGAATTATGATTTCTGCCTCTCTTTCTATTAAATAATTGCCATCTTATTCTTTCCCCTTCCTCTTTGACTCTTTTTAATCCCTAAATCCATAAATTATTTTCTTCCTACAACAAAAAGTCCATATAAGGCTTCAAAGCTTTTAAAAAAGTCTTTATCGTTTTCTTCCCTGGACAAACTGGTCAGCTTTGCCATTTCTGTGAGCTCTGTCAATTTTATAATCCAATCTTTTTCTTCTTTTTGGTTAATAATTTTATTGAAGTTTTTAATAAATATAGTACAAACTAGTACAAACTAAACTAGAAGAAAAAAGAAAAAGAAAAGAAAAATTCAGAAAGTGCAGAAAAAAGAAAAAAAGAAAAAGAAGAGAAGAGGAGAGAAGAGAAGAAAAAAGAAAAGAAAAGAAAAAGAAAAAGGCAACAAAGACAATAATGAAGTGGCTTCCAACCTTCATCACACTGAGCATAAGCTAATATGCTAACTTCACCCTCTTTTAAAGTTACAAATAAAAAAAACTCTTCTCCCCATAGCCTAACTTTTATCTATATGCAATCCAGAAATCATTGTTTCAATCCTAGTTCAGCAAAAAGTCCATTAGGAGTTACCAGAAATATCAAATAGTTTATCCCTGGTCAAACAGTCCAACTTTGTATTCTTTCTTTTTGCTCTGCACAATCTTGACCTTTAAATCCTTCCTATGGCATTGCAGGATTTGATCTTTCATCATTCCTTCGGCATTTAAAAGGAGTCTTCAAAGCTTTCACCATCCTACTTCGTAAATCCCATAAAGAGGCATCATCCAGGATTTCTTGTCACAGTGCTCCATGTCCAGATCCTTTTCTTGACTTGTCCTCTGTATTCCCATTTTGGTAATCTCAATGTTGTTGTCTTCCATGCCTTCAAACTCTATAATGTCTGTGTCAGATAAAAGTTTTTTAAAGTTTTTCTTATCACCTTCTAAAACTTTATCCATTGAAATTTGTATCCCTTCTGAGATATTAGTTATTAATATTTCAGTCCAGGTTTCAAAAAACTCTTTATGATAAAAAGTTATAGCTGGCTTAGCCATTTTAACGCTTTTCTGCCTGGTCCTTTAGTTTCCTTTATTGCCCATTTGCAAACTTCATCAAGCCTCAGTTCCTAATATAGGTTTAGTTCCGTTTCAGTCATTTCCCATGAATATATTATTTAATTATATATTTGTTTTTCAAATCTTACAGCAAAAATAACCAAAATTCCAAATCTCTCTGGTCTCCCAATCCATTTAAAACTTTCTTAAATCAAAAAAAAAAATTTTTTTTTTGCTTTTTGTCAATTGTACATTATTTTAGATTCTTAAGTCTCTGTTTAAAATTTCTTAAATTGGAAGAAGATAAAACTCACCAGGTGTCAGATTAAACTCACCACTTTGAAGGTCTTTAATAGCCATAAAGTGGTTGAATCAAACATTTCCAAATGTGATTAGAAAGTGAGTTTGGCTGGCTTAGGGTCCTTATGAAAGGCTCTGCCACTGCTGAGAGCAAAGATGTTGTCTCCCTCAGCTTGTGGTGCTCAAACCCACAGGAGACCATTGTTTTACAGTCTTCTCATGAGGACCTGCCATTCAGAGCACTCGTGGGCAATCTCCTGATCTCTCCTTCTCCTGAGAGATTTGAAGGACCTCACTGGGCTTTTGTTCTTCACAGTGGTCATTGTCTCTGCTCGTGCATGGAGACGTCTTCAGTCAGCCATGACTCACACCGGAAGCCAATTTTATAATCCAATCTTATACTGTGGGTAGTAAATTTTTTCTTGAACACTGTAGGTTTTTCTAACCATCTGTTGACTCAACCTTCTTTTCAAGAATAGGAAAAATTAAATGCAGATGCTCCTAAAAGGCAACCTCATTAAATAGACTGAGAACGTACTGTTTGGCATAGATAATAAAACATCCAACCTCCAACATTTCAAACAATTCCAGACTTAAGTATGCGCTTTCATAGCACACATTAGAGCAATAACCAGAGGTATCCACAAGGTATGGTCAAGAAAGTCAAAACAGTGGCTGTCACACATGCAATGATTGTGCCATTGCAGCTGTCACCTTGATGTTTTTACCATACCCCAGAGACACCTTTGACAATAGCAAAGTTAGCTTTACTGTAGTAAAAAAGAAAAGAACAAAGAATCTGCAGTACCCAGGTTTTTTGGGGTATGTATTCACTAGTGACAGCTTCTTTGGCAATTTTTTTTCATTTTCCTTAGTGCAGCATATACATATTCTACACCAGTGTTTCTTACAGTGTGGTCCAAAGACCCCTGGGGATTCCCCAAGACCCTCTCAAGGGTCTGCAAAATCAAAATCATTTGCCAGATATTGAAGATATTTGCAAAAATTTAAAACAATGCCATTCTTCTTATTATTTTTTATTTATGTTAATATGTAATGGGTTTAATATTGTTATTTTGACACGATTCAATAAATAAATATTCTACAAATGCATCAATTTTAATTTTTAATAGTGTAAATATCAAGAAATATAACCTCTACAAACAAAAGCTCTGACCCCCCTGTCCTCCATAATTTTTAAAAGTGGGAAGGGGTCCTGAGAGCAAAAAGTTTAAGAAACACTGCTCTGCACAATCCAGGAGTTTCTATTTTATGTGGAAAATCTCTATCAGGTTCCCTAATAGGGATGCTGGGAGCTGTAGTTCTTCAATATCTAGACAGCCACTTGTTCCCATCTCTGCTCTACACCAATCCAATGATTCATTTGCCAATTTATGTCATTTACATATCAGCTGGTATGTCATGTTACTCTAAACCATAGTTTTTGAACAAGGCACAGTAACTGACTTTGCACATGCTGCAAAATCATAATCTGTGGCTTATGATGCCTAGGTTCCCAAGCTGTGCAACGCTAGAAACAAACAAACCATGTTCCATCCAACCAATGAACTCTAGGGTCACTCAGGTTTACCAGGAGAGGTCGCAGGAAGATAATTCGTGCTCAGACTGGATCTGCTTTCTGCAGGAAATCCAATGGCACCTAGATTCTTCTACTGTATAAATCAGAGGGAATTCAGAAGTCTGTTTTGTAAATACAATCCCGCTCCCGGCTGTGCACACTACAAAAGCCTTTCCCCCCCCGCGTGCCGATTGATTTCACTGCGCTTTTGCCGCGCGCACCACGCCAAGGGCTATGGACAAAGGAAAGATTTGAGGAAGGGGGGGGGAAGCTCCCGCTCCCAGCTGTGTGCGCGCGCGACAAAAGCCTTCCCCCCCCCCCCGTGCGCTCAGATTTCATTAGCACTTCCTCTTTCTGCGCTAGGGCTTGAGCGGTGAAACTGACTAAAGCACGCCTGGGGAATTTCCTAGCCGTGCAAGCCGGCTGACACATTGAACCTTATGGGGAAATGTGCCTCACGGAGCGACCAAATTCGGAGGGCGGAACGGATTAACCGTATCTACATTGAACCCTATGGGAAAACGTGCTTCACGTTGCGACCAATTCGAGTTGCGATCAGAGTCACGGAACGGATTAAATTCGTAACTCGAGGTTCCACTGTACTTTCTTTCTAAGATTATACATTTGTCTCTGGATGTTGAATTGTAATTTAAATAGCTTTTTTGAGGGGAAAAAAGACTTATAGGTGGATTGTTTTTTCACTACAGTTGCACAGAGCAAAATCTCTACTTTGTGCTCCACAGCACAACAATTTTTTGTAATGAGAGAGCAACATTTAAAACAATTAAAAACAGACTCTGAGTGCTGTAGGGAAGTGCAGTAGCATGCAGTGAAATCCTGGGCAGGAATGGGACCAAACTCTTCAGGCTGTTTATTCCAAAAGAAAAAAATAATTAAGTCCTTAAACTTGTATTTAAAACATCTTTTGCTAAGGACTGAAGGAAACTCACCTGATGCTGTAAAACCTGTCAATCCAAAGGTTCCTAATAGCTGAAAAGCAGTGAACAAGCAATTTCTGAAAGTGATTAGAAAAGCAAGTATGTGAATTGAGTGTCTTTTTGAAGGCGCTGACCTTGGTTTGAGCAAAAAGATGGGCTATTCCCTCGTTTCCCAGAGCTCTAAGCCCGTTGGAGAGCACTGTCATGCAGTCTTCTTGCAAGGAGCAACTGTATGGAGCACTTGTGGGCAATCTCAAGTCCTCTCCTTGTCCAGAGAGGAATTACAAAGAGCTGGTCTACTCACCGGCTCTTTGTTTCACTGCAGTTGTTGGATCCACTTTTAGTGGAGCCATCTTCGGTTCACCATTTCTTCCCCAGAAGTCTCTCTTTTTCTTTCTTTCCACACTTCCCAGCATTATAGTTTTTTCCAGAGAGAGCTAGGTCTTTACATAAGCAGCCTTGGGTCACATTATTGTCCAGTCTAGTCCATTAGTGCCTCTTCTAACGGTCAGCAAATACCTAGAGATTGAACAAAGTTGTTTTTATTCCATCACTTGTTTCTTTGAAAATTAGATGCCAAGGATTGAATCTTGTATGTAACACATGGGTTCTATGCTCTTCCATCACACACTAGTATAATCATAACAGACTGCCACAAAAAACACCCACTGAGGCTATATTCCTCATGTCAATAAAGTATATAAGGACAGATTGGTATAATTCAATTATGTTAACCAAGCCATATGCTAAAGGGAAATAGCAAAGTATCAAGCAAAAAAGTCAGGACCTTTCCAGAGAAATGGATGCAGAATGAAAAATAATTTCAGGTTAACTATATATATTGACTTGGCAAAAGGTTCAGCTATCAGCGGACATGAATCCAGTTCCTTTTCAGAGGAACAGCTTCAACAGCTACCTTTTTGGATTAAAAATTAGGTACGTCTGACTTTATCATAACTTGATAAACAAGATTGGTTGCTTTTATTATATTAAAAATCCAAATATTAATAGAGTACAGAAAAGATAAGGAAAAAAAATAGGGAGCTAAATTATTACACCTTCACTGATGGTGCAATCCTACACAGTACATATTTACTCAGAATTCACTATGTATCTCTCTCAAACAAGTCCATTTGAACTGCATTCTTAATAGAGTTTTCATTATTTCTTGTTACATGGTGCCTGGTGGCAAAAAGTCAAACAGTAGAGCAAGGAATTAGATTTCCTATAGTTGCAGGGGTGTCTGCAATTTTGTCAAAAAAGTGAAGATGGTGGCCAAGATGGTGCAATCATCTATTGTTTATATGTGTCACATGTAAAAAAATAATCAGAACTTCGATTGCATCGTTGCAACCACCATCTTCACTTTTTTGACCAAACCCTGCAGACACTTCTGGGTAGTTGAGAACCAACAAGATACTTAACAATGTCTTCTAGTATTCATTTATGAATGAACATACAGAGCACCTTAACTACAACTAGACTTTGAAGCAGAAAACACTATCTCCCGTATTCACTTTTTTCTTTTTTAGAGTTAGATTTGCCTTTACCAAATAACACTTTTTCAACAGTTCTCCGTTGAGGCAATTTTGAGAACAGTATGCATATAAAATATTTCCATAGCATTTTGTTTCTGTTAGTTTTGCAAAGATAATTGAGTATTTCCTCTCCCATATATAAGAAATCAGTGTGTTTGTAGAGCCAGTCCAGTTATGTGTAAAAGTAAGATAGATCAAATTATAAATGCTAGAAGGACTGTACAGGTGTAATTAAAACCATGTTTGTCTTGTACAGTACCAATGTATTTAACAAAATGAAAACAAAATAAATCATCCTAACAAATGCACAGATTAATTTACCTAAACTGAAAGGGGAAACTGAAGCCAGAAGCCATTTTAATTAATGGGAAAAGAATAGTTCCCATGTATATTTTGGATTTATCTCAGGAGTAATATAATTGTTTCCAATTTTAAATGTATATGCAAATGCAGTTGTTTTACAGAATTTGCACTATGATATGAATCCATCTCAGTCCTGAGTGAGGTTTCTTCCAGGACGTTCCAGTACGACTGATGAGAAAAAGAAAAGATTCTGCAGACATATCTTATTTTGTCCAGGCGTAATGCCTATCTTTTCAATATGTGCAGAAGAGGGAAAGAGACTAAGGACTAAGTGGGATCACAATTCTTTTTTAAAATCATTCTCTATCTATCCTCTATCGATTTGTTCAGTGTCAGAATACCTTCGTTTTAAAATTACAGTGATACACCCTTTCATATTTCTATGCATGATTCATCACTTCCATTTGAGTAAAGAAATGTGACACTAGGATCTAAAATCTTATTCGTATTAACTCCTTGCATGGTTTTTGACAACCATACCCTCATGCATAATAAACAAGGTACCCTATGCAGATATCACACTAACAGCTGGAAAAAAAATGGTAATCTAAATAGGCATTTTAAAAAATGCTTATGCTTGATTGTGTTGCTTTTTAATTTCTCTTTAATTGAAGAAGAATCAATGCAACAGAAAGCAAATATGATTCTGAATGGATACATACCATGAACTTTGCTTTCTTGCATTTTCTTCATCGAGAACTCTGGATTTTGCTTGCAACCACTGCTGTCAGTTTTCAGTGCCAACAGTTATCATCTAGACCTAACATTTGGTTGTAATGATAACTGATCACGGTTGTCATCTAGTCCTAACCAAATATATCTGGCTATGACAGTGGGGGAGGGTGTTTCCATATGTCTGTGCCTAGATTTGAAATTCTTTCCTTCATAAGGCCTTGCAGTGGACTTTCGGCTGCATAATTAAGAGTTATTCTGAACAAGACCTTCAACATTCTTGGAAGAAAAATACAGTATACCCTATACCCAAATGTACTTGTTCACGCAGAGTTGGAGAATGCGAACTGTGGGACAAGTGCTGCAATGATAACCTTTCAACAAGGACTTTCAAGAGGTAGAATTAATTTTTTTAGTTGAAATGCAGGATAGGACAGAGGAAATTCAATATATCCTGTCCTACTTTTAATCCTAAACTTATCACTGCCCAGCTGTCAGATGTCCTTTCAGACAGTTTGGACTATCAACTGTTATCCTAAGGAACAAGAATCCAAAAACTTTGGTTGGTAATATCTATTAAAAGGGAGGGTAAGGTTACAGTACAAGAATTCCAGTGAATACCCTGCTTTCAAATGAAATACCTACATATAGTCAACTTTAGGACACCTAAACTGTTGTCCATTTTCTCTTACTTTTCCTGTGAAAAGTTTGTCTCTTTCATAAAGACAAGACTGTCAGCCTCTCTTTGAGGAAACTCTCACAAAGCTGATCATTACAAAGATGGCAGCACCTAGTTGATCTTGGCTGGTCTTTAAAAAAAACTAATCAGGATCAGATCTAGTTAGTACTTAGATGAAGACCATAAGAAAGTCCCAGTGCTATAAGCTAAAACTGGAAGGTCAAAATCCAGAAGACAATGGCAAACAACTGCTGTCTTGCTGCAAAAAAACCCTTCATGGACACATTCAAGTGATCAGCAGAAGTCAAACTTGACTTGAGAGAGTCTTTACCAGACATTGCAGAATGTTGTCTAGTGTTGTTCAGTTACCATATTGATAATATAATGATATTTTACAGTGTTTTGGTAATATTACCAAGCAACTAACATGATTTTTATTTAGGGTAAAGTATATGCTAAATGTGTAAGGTTTTATTTGTAAGCTGGTTTCTGGAGTATAATAAACTTTAATCCTAAAATTCCAATGAAGAATTTGGTGGGTCTTCATTCTGGCTGTTTCTTCCCATCTGATTTTGTTTTATTAATTTATGTGCAGTTACTCTGTATGGAATTTTAAATTTGTGACATTTTTTATGAGGGATTCTTCTATACTGCTCTGTATTGTTACAGACCATGTTCAACACATCAGAGTAATTTACAGTATCTTGAATAAGACAACCTATGATGCTCCCTCCAATGCCATCCATAGCAAAAGTTGCTACTTGTTAATAGCATGACTCCCCTTTTGAACAACTAAAACACACAAATGTTCTTCAGACATAGAATGATCCTTGAAAGGAGAGAGAGCTCTAAAATTAGCTGTTCAGATTTCTAAAGGGCTTCACGATTAGCCCTACAATCCCAGAAAAAAGTCAAATTTTGTCATTTAATTAAGTAATCAGTATTAGTTTTATATATGCTGTGTATTTTATGGACTGGTCATTGACCATAACAAAGAATATATTTATCTACCTACCCTACCATTTAATTTACTTGGTACATTCCCGGAATAGTGTGCTCAAATATTCTACATCAGAACTGCTTTTAATAGTTGCTCACATAAAATGTCATAGTTGTTCCCAAACTTTTATACAGGAGGTGCTTGTACCACACCTATCTGAATCTGTTCACACCCAAAATAATCTGTTCTGTACCATTAGTACAAGAAATTGGGCTGTATGAGATTTGGCTTTGGGGTTGTTTACTACCCATTCAGCTAAAGTACATAAAGAGACATCTCTGGAATGAAACTGAATAACAACTTGAGAAAAACAGTATTATACCAGCATCTGTTGTCAGCAGTGGGACTGTTGTCAACATCTCAAGTGTAATTCAAAAAGCTGCACAGGAATTCACTTGGGAGTAAAACTCCAGCCCCATTTTCCAATCATTGGATTAATTCACAATCTATATTTAGTATACACTTTTCTTCATCTAACAGAACTTAGTTACTGTAACTTACTAGTCAGTTCATAGGCCAAATGTCACATTATAGGTAGGGTAATGTATTCTTTCCTTGGGCTTTGTTGCCATCTCTTTTCAGCATGTCTACTTATATATTTATTTATATTTAAGATTTATGAGGCTGCCCAACTCAAACAATGTGATTCTAGGTGGCTACAGAATGTGACCAGTCAGCCAGGAAAATATCCATGAATCAGAGCACTGCAGCTGGAATGGGGAGGGCCTGATTTCAGAATGCTGTCTGGTTTCTGGTTCGCTCTCTTGTCACTCCCCCAAGTTAAAATAATGTTAAATAAAGAAACATGAGAATATACAAAAGCAGATATACTCCCAGAGAAGTCGGAGCCAAACCCTGCCATGATTTACAAATAGCCAAGTCCCAAAGATCCAGGAAAACTAAAGTGATTAGATTTGGGCAACCACCTCTCTTACTTCATGACAAATAAGCTCCGATATGCCTGTTCTTCTTCTCAAAATAAAAGTAGTGGAGTTCTGTTCCCCTCTACTGTACCTTGTTGAAAGCCTGGAGAGAAGTTGGTGTCCCAAATAGGGAGGATCTGGAAGGAACCCAAAACTACAGTGCTAATGGATAGGGCAATACCTGAGGGATCCCAAGGGACTGTCTCTCCCTCATTGTTTCTACCTGTCTGGTCCAGCAGGATGGTCATGGTCCAGGTCCTGCTAGCTAAGTAATGCCAGTTGGCATGGCCCAGGAGGCATGCCTTTTCTGCCATAGCACCTGTCCTATGGAACGTTCTCCCTCCAGAGATTAGGATGGCCCCAACCCTGTTAGTCTTTCATAAGGCCCTAAAGACCTGGTTTTGGGGTCCCGAATATGTGAAGGCACCTGTATCCTGGCTGTATTAGTGACTATCAGTTATGATACCTCTTGGCTGCTATGTATTTTAATTTTTGTATTTATGGTTATAATTGTTTTTAATTTTATTTTAATATTGTTCGCTGCCCAGAGTTACTTGTTGATTAAATAATTAATAAATAAATAAATAAATAAATAAATAAATAAATAAATAAATAAAGGCTGAGAAAGATAGAGGCTGCTAGCGAACAGAGGGGAGGGGTATGCCCATCTTTCCAACACTCCCAAAGTACACCTCCCTGATCACACCCACTATTGGTTACCACTTCCAAGGTAACAAATGGCAAATTTACACACCTCAAAGCTGTCCTTCGGTGCTGTCAACGTATCAGGGAAAATACTTTTTTTACTGTTACCTGTCTCATTCACAGGCTGGGAACAGGATAAGGCAATATCATGAGGACGGGAGGGAAATGGTGTTGCTAAGGGATAGTTATGCCATGGTTAACAGCAGGTGGGGACAGTGCCTAAGGCAAGCTTTGGCTTACTTAACAAGACCAGGGTTATCTGGCCTGAGACAAAGGAATTCTCCTCCTCCAATTCTACAAGCATAAGTCAATCAGAGTGGCAGTCGTATTTTACTTGTATATTGACAACAGGACTTTTTTCTCAACCGTACTGAGGACAGCAGACACATTTAAGGAAGCAGAGAAGATTGCATCCAACCCATAGCTTTAAGAGAGGGATGGGACTGAAGAACCAGGTTGGAAATGGATTCTTGGCCTTCTTGTGGCGGTGCCTCCCTCTGCTAATGGCTGTTCTTATTCTTGCCAGAAGCCTGAAAAATTCACTTCTAGACTTGAAGGCTGCAGTACAAAAGTAGGCATGTTTTGCAGTGGTGAGGAACCTTTTTTTAGGTGCTGCACTTTGCCTGAAGAAAGCAGAAGCTGTGGCCAATGACATCATGACTTCACTGCAACAGGCAGGCTTTTTAATATGAGATAAGAAGCAAGGATGGATGGCTTAAGCCTTGCAGAGTGAGAACCCCCACCCCCAGTGGGGAAAATTAGGCTGATCTTTCAGGTTCTTTAAACTCCCCAAATGAAGAAAAAAAAAGCCAATCATTTTGGGCTACATTGATGGTTGCGGTGGGGCTCTGGGGAGCAGGAGATTGGTAATGGGTGATGCCTGCATCTGCATACATCCTTAATGCCTTGATTATATGACCCATTTAAGACCTTTCCACCCTTGACTTCTGTAAGGCTTACTTTGGAGTATACTTTATCTACTGGCAATCTGTTTCAAAGTATTGTTCAGGAGGAAAATCTGTGTGTATAAAAATGATTGTCAAATGTGATTTTAAAATATTAGGCAATCCTTTTTATGTATACAGATCTTTCTCCTGAGCCAATATGCATAGTATTGCATTGCTAAATGTATGTCTACCTTGAATTGTTCATTGGAGATAAACTGCTGGAATTTTTCTAAATTAAAAGAATGTTTTTCAATATCTCCTGATTCATCATTTCTGCATTATTAACCATTCAGAATTCTCTGAGAGTGTCAACAATCTTATGGAAATGGTGAATCAGATTTTCCCTTTTCAAAAGCTGTGCTGACGTAGAGGTTTGCTCTTCTGTGTTGTACAAGAAGCAGATCTAACCTACATGATGTTTGTCCTCGGGCAAAAGTGAATGTGGCCAAGATATTCTTTTCAATGCATTCCCTTAAAATGCTCTTTCAAAAGCAGAATTAACTATCACATTCCAGTTTTCTAATGTGAATGTTCATTGTAATGAATATTGATTTCCCATAATTTCTTTAAGAATTTCATATAATGCATTTGCTTATTTAAAATAGGAGAGCCAGTTTGGTGTAGTGGCTAAGGCACTAGGCTAGAAAGCAGGAGACTGTGAGTACTAGTCTCACCTTAGGCATGAAAACTGGCTGGGTGACTTTGGGCCAGTCCCTCTCTCTCAGCCCAACTCGCCTCACAGGGTTATTGTTGTGGAGAAAATAGGGGGAGGAAGGAGTATTAGGTATGTTCGCTGCCTTGAATTATTTATAGAAATAAGAAAGGTAGGATAAAAAATCATACACACACACACACACACTCCTTCATTCCTCCTCAATGCAACATACATAGAACTTTCTCCAGTTATCCTCCATGACAATCCAGTGAGATAAATTGGGCTGAGAGGTTGCAAGTAGCCTAGAGTGATGAGATTCCTTGGTTGATCATGGCCTTGAATGCCAGTCTTTAATCCTAATGTAATTCCTAACCTTTTAGAGCACATTTCATGTTTAGCTACCTCTCTTTTGCATGGCTGCTCAAGCTAGCAATAAAGAAAGTACAGGTGTAAGTGAAAACAAATACTTAGGTATCGGAGCCTGCTCTTATGCATGTTTGTTCTAAGTCCTACTGAATTTAGATGCTTCTCCCTAGCCAACTAACTGATAAACAGTAGGTATTGCTTTCCTCACCTGAGAATCAGCATTTGATTTTCCATCTTGGAATAAACAATAGATGCTATTTTCTATAACCCACTCTGTACGCTGGGGACTACTCATGATCTTCCCAGGTTAATTAAGATGCAGTTGAATAAGTTTCAAGATCAATAAGATGTGAACATCTGTTTTACCATCAGGTGAGTCTTAAAACATCTTAAGACTAAAATCCAGTTTTCATATGAGCTACTGGTCCATGAACACATGGAATAGGTTCACACATGGTACTCTATGGTTTATTTAAATTTGCTTTACTTAATAACCATAACTATTGAGTTTGCACAATATATTTAATCATAGTTTACAAACCAAAATGGCAGCCTTCACACAAACACTAAGCCAACATTTTAAGGTGGGTAAGTGACAGGTGCTAAATAGGATATCTGGGAGGCTGGGGTTAGGGAAAATGTCAGGGACATGGATATAGGGGGCACACATAGAGACTGTGATGGCAGACAGGGGGGTACTTGGTAGGCTGTTACAAAATAAGGGGAACCCACCCATTGTAAGCAGGTTCCCTCTTCTAACTCAGTGGCTCTAACTCTAGACACTGGTAGCTGAATTGTTTGGGGGCCTTGGACTCAGACTGCTCCTGGTAAAAGCTAGGTCTGTGCGCAATAACACAGAATTGAACCACAACATGGTAATGGATGAGGACTGTTGTGTACTACTGAGATCTGGATGGGCAGAGACATGGATCTATTAAAGATCTGCCCTCCTGAGTTTCAGAACCTGCAGCAGCCCCAACACTAAGGCTAGAGAGGTGGGATTACTGTACCATCATCATACAGGAAGCCATTACAATAGCCAGCAGCACTGTCCTGGTTGTGAGTGTGTATATGTGAAGTCAGGCTACGGCTGCTACTGTGTACCAGTTGTCCTGCTGCCTGGCAACAGCCCTGCACGTGTGGTGTCATCTCAGGGCCTGTGTTGGAGTCCCTGAGGCTTTTGATCCCAGGAGACTTCAGTCTCCATGCCCTGGGAAAGGAGCCTGGGCTATCTCATGATTTCATTGCCTCCAACGTGCCCATGAACTTGTTTACAAATGCTTACAGCTCCAGTTCAAAAAGGCAGACACATGTTGGACTTTGGATCAGATCTGA
Organism: Liasis olivaceus; assembly: GCA_030867105.1. NCBI lineage: Eukaryota > Metazoa > Chordata > Lepidosauria > Squamata > Pythonidae > Liasis > Liasis olivaceus. The sequence continues at coordinate 18,688,907 of CM061351.1, forward strand.
TCTAAATTTGAAGGACATTGACAAATGTCCTTTGCCATAGTGAGATCTGTTGCTAGACAAACTGGACATTGTAGATGCTCTGGATCTCTGTCAGGGCAATGGACCCATTAAGATGGTCTGCCCCAGACACCTGATGGATCTGGATAATTTCAAGAGGGTACTTGGTGATTTTCCTGACAATCTGGTGGACATTTCTGTCCCATATCTTTTGGCTTTCTGCCATGCAGAGACTGCCTGAAAAGACAGCTCCAGCAAGGTTTCTTCCCAGCTGCTGATTCCATGCTTCTCTCTGGAACTGCTGGAGCTGAAGCAAGTAAAAAAGCATGATGCTACCTGCCATGAAGTGATGGTGAAGCTTCTTTGGAAGGCAAAGACTAAAATCCAATTTTTTCAGCTGTGTTTCAATTCTCTAACCTGTTTATAATCCTCCACCCAGCAAGTCCTACTTAGAATAGTTTCTAAGGGAATAAATCTCCATATACTGTACCCAGCAACATAAAGTTCACATACGTTTATGTGGTAATAAATGTCTTAGCCTTTAAGAAGCCCCAAGACTCTGAGTTGTTTTCCTTGTCCACTGAGCATTATGGCACTGACTCACCCTCATGGTACCCTAGCACTATGTATCTGTGCATCGCTCAAAACCCAGCAGTGACTCAGGCCTTGTTCTATTATTTTCAGATGCAGTTTAATTAGCTTGGGAGGGGCTCGGGTTGTCCCCAGTGTACAAAGTGATTTACATGAAAATAGCACCTATTATCCAGCCATTTATGAAAACTCAAATGCCTGTTTCCACAGGAGGGGAAATGTAAAATATAGCAGGGGTAAAAATAAACAAATAATTATAGTACATTTGAGAAGAGTTACTAGACTGAAGAAACAGATTAGAGACCTATAAAGAGAAGGAGGAAAAGGGCAGAGCAGAAGATGAATCTTAGGACAAAAGGATGAGATGGTGTGTGGGAATGGAAAATAAAACAAGGAATAGCAGGTCTTATGAGAAACGATTCAATAGAATTTTAGCTCTGGAAAAAAAAATGATGCTGAGTCTTTGTGAGATCCTCCAGACATGGCGTTGCAGTTTCCCTCATTGCCAGTCAGCATGCTCATGAGGGGGATGATGGGAGTTGTTGTCCACTTGGAGGGTGCTGAGTTGGGAGAAACTGGACCGGACCATGTGAAATAATAGGAACAAAAATTAAACATTTTCCTCATCATTAAGTCATACATTATTCCATGCGGTGGTTTAATTATGGTTAATTGAATAAGCTATAGTTAGCTGAGTTTTTAAACACAATAGGCCAGAGATATAAAATGGTCAGCCTGAGGATTGCTTACAACCCTCAGCAATTATCTTATAGACCTGAGAACTCCCAAGTGGGTGGAGCCAGTTTCTTCAACCTTTTTATTTTATACCATTTCTGATTATTAGTACTCTCAAGGCTGGTGCAAACAGTTACAATACAAAATACAAACATTAGAGTAAAACTGTATAAAATGACATAATTTTAAAAATGACAGCAAAAAGGAACAAGCCCAAAACCTAAAGCATAACATCCATACAAGGAAGGCTTGTAGACGAAGCAAAACATGTTTCCACAGGCACTTTCAGGAAGAAGACCATTCCAGAATGAGGGGCGACCATTGAAAGACCCATCTCTGAGGACCTTCCCACATGAGCTTAGTGACCAACCCATCTGTAATTATGAAGGTGATTGGTCAAGAAAACTGGTCCCAAATTGTTTCAAACCTTCAATACCTTAAAACCTCAAAAATGGATGGTTGCTCATCAGCAGCCAGTTCAGCATAACAGAAGCCAACAGATGTTCCACTCAGCATCCGGCTGAATATTTTGCATCAGATATAACATCTACAAGTACAGGCCCACATAGAGCACAAGGGCATAGCCTTGCAGGATCTACCTCCCATTTCACCTCTTAAAACCCCTGAAACTCCCCAAACAGCATGTCCTAAGCCTCCCATTGCACAAAACCCAGATAAGTTGCACACTTCTGCACTAAGCCAGACCTTTGGATTTCAAATTACATTATTGCTTAGTGTAATTTCTAAACTAGGCACTCAGTCACTGCACAACATTCCCAAATAATTCCACACAAGGCCTTTCTGAACAATGGAGGGTCTAATTACAGCATGCCTGTAGGCATCAGTGTGAGCAAGGGTTTGGCAAGGGGTGGGGGCAAATAATGGCATAAGGGTAACAAAATAGTTACACAAATACTGCAACTTACATACTTGCATTAGACATTGGGACAGAAGTATGTAGTGGGGACAGTTGTGTGATTATGCCATCACACACATCATCATGGCTTGCTGCAGACACCACGGGCCATGGGTTGCAATCATGGGAGAATCTACCCCCCCCCCCAAATGTCCCAAACAGAGAGACAGAAAAGAATGACAGATTTAATTTCTCATAGTATTTATTTGTTTCACATTACCTGTTTAAGATCACAGTGGTAGATCTTAGGGTGTAGGCAGATATTCATTGCAGGTTTTCTGACATAGAACAAGCAACCAGTTTCACTTGAGCTGTGATATAATAGGAAAAAAGACTAAGTGTATCATAAATGGGAATGGAATGGAAGCAAGTGATATATTTACTACAAGATAATTATGCTTGTCTTTAAAATCTATTCTTGGCACAAACATTTAAAAACTTACTTTTTGGCTAGATGGTTCGTTTCATTTCATATAGCTCTAATTCACTTTAAACTTTGTAATATAATAGCAATACATACAAAAGAGAATTTCATTTGCGCAAAAGCGGCTACTTTTTGTTGCTGTTTGTTCTTTATAAACCAAGATACTGCCAACAATTGTACTACCTTGATTTATTCAGAATAACAACAATATGTAAACTGTTTTATAGCCCTTCATTTGCTATTCCCAGCGGAAATTGTATTCCCCTGCTAATTCTGCTTCTCTTCTGGATTTTTCCTTGTCATATAAATTATTGCCTTCTATTTCCCTTATCTGCTCATTAGAATCACATTTCATTATATTTCCCCACCATTGAATCAGAAAATTATATGTGATCCAAAAGCCACATTAAACATTAAAGTTTCAGTTTCATAACCCTGAGATGAACAGATTATCATAGCACCTTTTCTCACAGCACCTACAATTATTCTGCCCCAATAAATAATTATTACTTTTACCTAGTCTCTAAAATGTGCAAGCTTTCATATCACTTAGCCTCTAGAAGTCACACATTCCACATCTGAAGACAAGGAGCATTTATCTGATGGTTGTGGTTGAACGTTGCAGCTGTTAGAATTTTGGTTCTTGGGAAGCTTATTTCACTTGACCCTCTTTCTGGAAATATCTGCGAATGTAAGGAGAGCAGCATCCAGGAGATGGTGGGGTAAAGAGGGTATCAAACCATTCAGTCTGAAGAAAGCAACATCATGCCATTGCAACAGGAGCCCCACCCTTTCTCACCTGCATTGTGATGTCAAATGCACCTCCACATGGGGCAGAGCCGTGTAATGCTCTTCCATCATTGTGACAAAAACAGCTCAGGTTACAGATGGCCATGGGACTTTTGCTCCTCTTCATTATTCCTCTCTTGGTCTTGGCAGTGTAGAATTGCGGTGCCTGTTCTTGCTTGGTTGCTGGTTCTGACTATTCTTTCTGGTCACTTAATTTGCACTTGAGATCCAGGATGCAGTTGTGGCAAAGCACGCGCTCCACACTAATTATCAAAGGGGAACATGTAGCTTATTTTGCTTTTATAACTTGAAATCAGGCCAGAACGCAAGTGTGTTTCCAAAGCTGCAGCTGTGGCTTGTGTTGGGCTGTACTTAGCAGCGTGGTTGGGAGTTACTCTATAAATTAATAATGCTAAGGATGGATCTTTTTGTGCTAGAATATGCTTTGAAGTCTGAGCTATACTTTCTGCTTCTCCATGGGTTCATGCAGTCAGGCCAGTTGTATTACGAATAAAGTTGCACTTCTCTGCAAACTCTTTAAATTGTGTGGTGAAATATGTTATGAGCTCATCAGGACACCCTTATCTAGGGATTTTATTTTAAAACTATCGATGGCAGCAGATCTTGCAAGACTGCTCATGACCGCAAACTCTAGCTGCAGAAAAAACTTGTTATAACAGCCTGTTTGGAGGGAAGGGATGTCCATTAAATCTGAATGTCTATTAAATCCAGGTTTCTGTAATTGACATAATTGACATTGTTTGCATAATTATGTAATTTATGTTTTTATGTCAGTCTGGGCTGCTTCAGAAACAAACTGCTAAATGGAAGTCCAATTAATCAAGATTTTAATGTTCCTGGGGGGAAAAGGTCTTTGTAACGGCTAAATAGTTACTGCTTCCATAAATATGAATTCCAGTTATTCTGTTGTATCCATCTGATCAATGTAACTCTCAGTGCTGCTTTCCTATTCACTAAGTCAAAGCACCTGTCACCTGTTTGCCATGTTGTTTTTATTACTGTGCTGAGTACATGACTTTTAAATATAGGATTAATCATCAAAAGTATGCAGATGAGAGGAATTTCCTAATCTCATCAGAGATCATAATGAACCAGTGTGCCCAATATTCAGGCAACCAGAGTCTTCTCCCTGATAATAAAAAAAAATCAGATAATGACCTCAAGGGTGAGGATGAAAAATACTGGATTGTTTCAGTGGTCAGGCTATCAGATCTGGATTGCAAATATCCTTATGACCACTAGATGGCAAGAATGAATTAGATTTTCCTATATTTCTTTGCTGCCATCTAGTAATTGTCCAGATTTTAGTAATCTTGCTCCGGTAGCCCTATTCTACCCAAAGAGAATACAACACTTTAATGTAAAGAACAAACACAACACTCCCAGTAAATGATACATTACTTTTTGGGTAAAAACAAAAGATGACATACAGCAAAGGAGACAGGAAAGTGCATTTGTCCCAGACAGATCTACCATCTCAGAATTTGCAGAAAGGTTTTTAGTCAAATTAGCAAAGCAGTAAACCAGAGACGTTTTTTTCAAAGCCTCTTGCTTGGAAAAGTTTCTTGACATGTAACCGTGCAGAGAGCTGACTGGATGTGATTGAGCACTTGGGGATTCGCTGGAGTTCATGCTAATGTGGGTATTTTTGTTAAATGACTCATATGTTTTGGCTGATCGGTGCCTCTTTTGTGTTCACAGAATGTGTAACTCTGCATAGCAATTTCTTTGACATACAGTAGGTGTAAAAGAGGAGAACAGAACACCCTCGCTTTCCTCTTTTCCCATGCAGCGTTTTCAGTCCCAAGTCCCTTCTTTCACGCCTTCCAGTTCTGCGCCCGCTTCTCGCTGCTTCCAAGCACCTCCTTCCGGTTCTTATCTTGCCGTCTTCTAGCTCGCCAAGATGTTCGGAGTGCTTGCTCTTCCCCATGCCCTGTCCCAAAGCAGACCAGGCAAGCTCTTACATCTTAAAACTTCACAGTGTATGCAGGGTTCTCACAGTCTACTCTTCTGGATTCACACATAATGCACAGAAATGTAAACTAACCACACAGGTTGGGCTCACACAACATGCTAGGCTTCAGTGTGGTTGGTTAGTTTGTGGTTTGGTGTAGTGGGTATGCACAATCCATGTAGGTTGTAAGTGCTCACATCAAATGGCAGCCACAATGGCCTTGACGATTCACAAAATGGCTGCCATGCAGGGTATACGCAGTCATATCAGCTTACCAGGATCAGACTGCTCTTCACTGCCCACTTTAATCCTTCAGGGTCCTCTATATTACCCTCTAGTTAATCTTTGTTTGAGCAGTGAACACATTTCCAAAGAACCTCTGAGCCGTGCCATCATCCACCAATTTTCATTTTCTAACATTACTCTACAGCAGTGTTTCTCAACCTTGGCCGTTTTATGATATGTGGACTTCAACTCCCAGAATTCCCCAGCCAGCATGCTGGCTGGGGAATTCTGGGAGTTGAAGTCCACACATTATATGCTGGCTAAGGTTGAGAAACACTGCTCTACAGCCCGTGTGGGGCCCAGAGGCATTTCTGTAAACAATGGTGATGCTGCTAGAAGTTGATACTTTGCAGCATGCCAGCCTCCCTTTCCACAGAATCATTTAGCTGGAAGAGACAATTTAGGCTATCAAGTTCAAGCCCACTTTAGAGCAGGAATCTAATTTAAAGCATCCCTGAAAAATAGCCTTCCAGACTCTTCTTGAGTGCATCTGGTGAAGGGGAACCCACCATCAAACTGTTCTTACTATTAGGAAGTTTTTTCCTTCTTGTAAAACCTATTATTTTATGTCCTGTATTGTGGAATGGCATAGACAGGTCTTTATCTTCCTTTGCATAAGGTCCTTTCCCAATTCCCCAAGTCTTTCCTTGTCGGTTTAAGTTTCCAGTCTCCTGATCATTCATGTTGCCTTTCGTTGTGCCTGTTCCTGTTTGTCTGAATTTAATCATGAGAGCCCGTTCTCACATTGATAAGTCAGGTACCAGCTTCCAAAACAATGAACAGATGCAGACGGTTCCACAGTCCCGGCTTCCAGTCCCTTCCACTATAACAGCAAAAGAAAATGAAAAATGGTGTTTCCATCATCAATTGCTTATACTATATATTAGTGCCTTATTTGTACTAATAAGTACTCGCTGGAATTCTTGTGCTGTAACCTTAATCTTGCTTCTAATAAATATTAATAATCAGAGTTTGGAAAGACTTGTTCCTTGCATTAACTTTTCCTCTCCAGACTGTTAGGAAGAAAGTTTGACATTGATTTTGCTTAAATTAAGGGAATCTAAAACTAAAGTCAATGGGAATGGGGTATCTGATTTTTAAGGTTGTTTATGTGGTTGCTTATACTCTATGTGAAAGAATGTCTTCTTTCCCACTGGCATGAAAATTGCTGCCCTCCTGGCAACTCCTATTCTACCTTGGTTAAGTTTGTTCCAAGTTACTACCTCATGTGATGGGCTAACCAGTTGGTTGATTTCTCCAGCTTTGCTGCCTGCCCTCTTCAGCATCTCTCCATCCAGTAGGAAAAATACCTACCAATCAAGGCACTATAGCAGGAACAGGGTATATTTGACTCCAGATCTCATCAGGCATCTTTAAGCTGTCTTGTCTGCCCTTCTTCCTAGTCTCATTCTGTCACATTACCAATCACATAAACTGGGAAGTCAGAATCAAATAAACTGATAACACTGCCATACATCAGAAACATCTGAGAAACAACCAACAGACTATTAAAACCACATGGCATCACCGTGGCACACAAACCAATTAAAGCCCTCCAAAACATCCTAAGTGAACCAAAAGACCCAGTAGCCCAAGAAGAAAAAACCGGAGTCATCTACAACATACAGTGTAAGGACAATGCCACTATGTAGGACAGATAGGCAGAAGACTAGCAGAGTGCATTCATGAACACCACCTAGCAGTCAGAAGACACAATGAAAACTCCTTAATCTCACAACACATGGACAGACTCAACCATAGTTTCAACTGGGAAACTGTGAGCATCCTAGGCCAAGCTAAAGCCAAAAACATTAGGGAATTCCTGGAAGCTTGGTAGTCAGACACATCAGCTATCAAGAGACACATAGAGATAAACCACATTTTCACACCATTCAAAAGAGAAAATAAGAAAGCTAAGAAGAAAACAAAAAGACCAGAACACATACTCTCTAGCAGCCTATATCCAGATAAGCAGGGATTAACACCAGACAAAGAATCAAGCAGAAAACAATACTCTAATCAAGGAACTATGAAGGAGAAAACCACACCCTCTCCAACAGTGGCAGGGCAAGCTATTGCATATAAACAGGAAGCAAACCCGACACTCACTAGCACTGATGATATTACCTAGTTGGGTAATGAAATGTCTGCAATCAAGCGCCAAGGACTCCATAAACTGGGAATAAAATATTAGAATCACAAATGGAGTGGGGTTTCTAGCTAGAGTTCTTGGGGGAGAGAACTTTTATTTAGGATTTGTTTCCCCTTCATTTTCTTTTCCTATGGTCACCAATCTGTAGTCTCTTCTGTGTTGTGTTCTGGAGTCAAAATGGGAAACTTGGCCCTAGCATTCACTGTTATGCTACTTCACCACTATGCTATTAAAGCACCCAGCAACCTTATATGCTAAGGAGTTTTCTTAATGTTCCATGTGTCGCTGTGTCCAGTTCCTTAGTGAATGAACAGCAGAATGGTAGCACAAGAGGCATTTGACCTGCATCAGCCTGAAACATCCATTAGGCACCTCTCTGATCATTCCCACTACTGTTACTTGACTTTGTTTCTAATGTCAGTGATGGCAAAGCTTCACAGACTTTACATACATTGTGGCTACTGTTGGAATCAAAGAGAAAATACTAGTTTAACCCCAGTTCGGTTAGAGATGACCTAAGCTTGTTTCACTTCTGGCCTGGAAGAAACATTACTATTGTTGAAGAATAATTATGCCAAGTGGGGACCTGGTTTGAGCCCCCCCAGTGTGCCTGTGCTTCTGTGCTAGAGAAAGTTCCACGATAGATGATGGTCTGGGATGCCAGTGAAGCATGGAAGCCCGACTGGCTGCAGGCCACTGGAGAAATGACTGTATAAAGAAAGACAAGACACTCTTACAGGGCTTGAGCCACTTCATAATTTAAGTAAATGAAAGAAACTTAGAGGCAGCATGTGAAAATGTTGTTGAAATATTCTTCTTTGGGGAAAACAATGAAAGCAATTTTTTTCCCAATGAACTGAGGAAGGGTGGCAAAAAATAAAGAATATGTTTTTTCGAATGGTTAAAGTTATGTCTGACAGCCAATTTGGTGTAGTGGTTAAGGTATCAAGCTAGAAACTATGAGACCATAAGTTCTGCCTTAGGCACGAAACCAAATGAGTGACCTTGGGCCAGTCACTCTCTCTCAGCCTAGGAAGGAGGCAATGGAAACCACGTCTGAAATCTTGCCAAGAAAACTGCAGGGACTGGTCCAGGCGGTCACCAGGAGTCAAGACTGACTTGAAGGCACTAAATAAATAAATAAAGTTATGTCCAGGATGTTAAACCTCCCAGTTAGTCAGCCTTTGCCTATCAAATGAATAACACATATAATAGTTAGAAAGACCCTATTGTCATTTGGAACCTGGAAATAAACCTTGAAAATTCCTAATTGAAAAAAAGGTAGCTTTAGCTATTTCAAGAAGTTTTAATGCATAACAAATGTTAAAGATGTAATGTACAAATGCTAATTATCCTGGCCACAGATGCTCTAGTTCTGAAGAAACAGGCCGCATAACAGACTGTCAGCATTTCAAGGGGATCAAATGAAAATTAATGGAGGTTAAAAGTAGGCTCACTCAATGCACTGAGCCATCGTTTGTAGAATAAGACACAATTGGTTAGGTTTACACATTGTGTTAAATTATGGTTTGTTGAGACTGGGTCCAAATGTTGCATTAGGTCATAATAGGGTTTGTTTTGCTATGCCTTGTGAGCATAGTCATTGTGGTTTGTGTACCATAGCCTATTGATTAGCAAGTTTATTTCTTCTCCCATTATGCATTTCAGCGGGTTGATCCAAAGAACATACTAAGCCAAAACTGGTTTCTCTGGTTTTGGCTTTGTGTGTTGTATGAACCCAACTACTATGGTTTGTAAATAATTATGGTGTAGCATGTTATGTGAGTCCAGCCAATTATAGCTTATTCAATAAACCCTAGCTAGGAAGCTATGGGATAGCGATTTCTGAACTCAGTTAATTTGTCCAGGTTCAGCTGAAATAGCAACCTTAGTCTAAAGTGGAGACAAAATCTTCCAAACTTCAATGGATGGGATTGTGTACGCTCACTGAAGCTTGCTTCCATAACAATAAACCTTGGTTATATCTTAATCAGCCCAGTGAGTTGAAAATATACATTATTCTTAGTAAATATACATGCTCTCCTAAGTGTATATCTCATTGAACTCAATTGGACTTAACTGCTGGAAAGACACACATGGGGTTGAGCATTTATTGTCCCTCTGTCAAAGGCAGCAGGTAACTCTGCAGGACAAATAACATCAAAGAACTGCTAATTGCATTGACTCGGCAGTTTCTTCCACAGCAAAAATGTACTTCCTCTGCAGTTTGCAAACCCTGACAGCTGACCTATTACTGGCTTGCAGAGGAAGTTGGCAGCAGCTTCATCTGCAAATCTAGGAAGGCATGGGATGGAGGAAACCACAAAAGAAATATGCAGAAGCAAAATAACAGCAGCAACATCAAGCATATATTTTTTTGTCCTTCTTAGTTCCAAAAAGCATTACGAGGATACAAAGACTAATAATATCTTCGGATTCTAACTTTAGGAATGATTTCAATCCAATGTCAGCTGCACACAGTGGGCCTTTCTTCTAAGGAAGTCTGCAAAGGGCAAACTTTATAACTGAGAGAGGATTCAGACATGTATCCCTTATTTTGGCTTAGTTCTTAGATTTGCTTGTTAGTTAGTGTGTTGTCTGAACCAGCCATGGTGAACCATGGCTTGTATTAGCCCATCCACTTGTGGCTTATTCTACATAGCCTGATTAAGCTAACTATGGTTTAGCTCAATGTGTGAATCCAAACAATCCTAAGCCACTTCCATAATGGTACAATACAGTCTGCTCTTTACAGGCATCAGAATGGCACTAGGTTAAAAACAGGGATAAAATGGTCATATTCTCCTACTGAAATGCTGTCTTATTTTTCAAAGATAAGTCATAGTGGTGGGGGAAACCCACAGCTGTCTAACCAAATTTGCTTTTTCAGAGTAAGGAAATAAAATGAAGAAGCTATAGAGTTTAGCTTCTTAGCAACTCATTGAGAAAGAACATTAATAACTAAAGTCTGGACTTTATTAGGCTTAGAAAGTATATCTTTGATTAAGCTTATAAGGACTCCTTAATATAAGCAATACGTTCCTAGCAGCCAAAGTCAAAGATGAAGTAATAATAATGGTTATTTATTTATTCTGTGATTTTACCAAGGCACAAGTCCAGGTTAGAAAAACACATTATGAAATTCCATCCAATAAAATCAGTTCACAATGTAATAGCCAGACTACTAAACAATTATTAACAACTAAGACAGACCAAACATAACCATGCATATTTAAAACAATTATCTGCAATTCAGTTAAATGTGTACACATCCATAATTAAAACAGGTATTGATTTAGGAACCGCCAAGATTGATGAGATTAGTGTGTAATAACACTAACCCACTAAGGCTGGTGTGGATCTTCCAGTCTGTGTGGCCGTGTTCTGGAAGTTCTGTTTCCTAACATTTCGCCAGCATCTGTGACCGGCATCTTCAGAGTACAGGAGCAGTTCTCTCTGTGCCCAGGATGGTGTGACCCTTTTGTGGGTATTTATAGAGATCTGAAGGGGGGTGATTGGGGGTGGGGTGGGGTTAATGAGTGGCTGCTTGTTTTGGTATCAGAATATCTGTGTATCTTCCTGTGGGTTAGGCAGGGTTTTTTCTTTTATTGAGTTGTTAACGAGTGGCTGCTGATGGTGATTAGCATGTTCATTGTGTGAGCTGTTCGCATGTCCTGGTGGTTGAGCTGAGTTCATTGACCTTTTGCAGGCTGTATTTTTCAGGATTGGTAGCCAGGTTTCGTTGATTTTTAGACTCTCCTCTTTTTTATTGAAACTGTGCTGGTGTTTGTGAATCTCAATGGCTTCCCGGTATAGCCTGGTATAGTGGCTGTTGGTGTTGTCCAGTATCTCTATGTTTTCAAATAGGATTTTGTGTCCAGTGTGCCTGAGAGCATGTTCAGCTACTGCAGATTTTTCTGGTTGCTGTAGTCTGCAGTGTCTTTCGTGTTCTTTTATCCTGGTATGGATGCTGCGTTTTGTGGTCCCGATGTATACTCGCCCGCAGCTGCATGGTATGCGGTATACTCCTGCGGTGGTGAGGGGATCCCTTTTGTCTTTTGCTGATTTTAGCACTTGTTGTATTTTTCTGGTGGGTCTGAAGATTGTTTGGAAATTGTGCTTTTCCATCAGTTTTCCCATGTGGTCTGTGACCCCTTTGATGTAGGGCAGAAATGCTTTGTTGGTGGGTGGCTGTTTTTCTTCTTCAGTCGCATGTTGTTTTCTTGGTTTGATGGCTCTTTTTATTTCATTCTTGGAGTAGCCATTCGCTTGTAGGACTGTCAGGATTAGCCCAGGAAACTCCAGCAGACAGTACAGATTTAATCCAGCAAGGTTTAATGGCCTTTCTCCCGTTACAGAAATCTTCTCAGAGTGAGAGCAAATTCCAGGGTCACCCTCCCAACCTCCCTTGCATTCTTTAGGGAGGGTTCAGTCTCATCCTCTTATCAGTTCCTCGTTGCTCTGGCGACGAGAGTAAATTCTTGACCCCCCTGGTCGTGACTCTCACAAGGACCTAATTAAAGTGGTTAAGTTCAGAGTTTAGGAATTGGGTTTTGCAGATCCGATTGGCACGATCCATGAGGGTTTTGATAATGCCTCTTTTCTGATGTGGGTGGTGGTTGGAGTTTTTGTGTAGATACCGGTCTGTGTGGGTGGGTTTTCTGTAAACTTTGTGTCCTAATTTGAGGTCTGGTTTGCGTATGACCAAAGTGTCTAGAAATGGAAGTTTGCCGTCCATTTCTTTTTCCATGGTGAATCAGCATGGACAAAATCAGCAAAAGACAAAAGGGATCCCCTCACCACCGCAGGAGTATACCGCATACCATGCAGCTGCAGGCAAGTATACATCGGGACCACAAAACGCAGCATCCATACCAGGATAAAAGAACACGAAAGACACTGCAGACTACAGCAACCAGAAAAATCTGCAGTAGCTGAACATGCTCTCAGGCACACTGGACACAAAATCCTATTTGAAAACACAGAGATACTGGACAACACCAACAGCCACTATACCAGGCTATACCGGGAAGCCATTGAGATTCACAAACACCAGCACAGTTTCAATAAAAAAGAGGAGAGTCTAAAAATCAACAAAACCCGGCTACCAATCCTGAAAAATACAGCCTGCAAAAGGTCAACAAACTCAGCTCAACCACCAGGACATGCGAACAGCTCACACAATGAGCATGCTAGTCACCATCAGCAGCCACTTGTTAACAACTCAATAGAAGAAAAAACCCTGTCTAACCCACAGGAAGATACACAGATATTCTGATACCAAAACAAGCAGCCACTCATTAACCCCACCCCCACCCCCACCCCAACCCACCCCCTTCAGATCTCTATAAATACCCACAAAAGGGTCACACCATCCTGGGCACAGAGAGAACTGCTCCTGTCTGTGCTCCTGCACTCTGAAGATGCCGGTCACAGATGCTGGCAAAACGTTAGGAAACAGAACTTCCAGAACACAGCCACACAGCCCGGAAGATCCACACCAGCCTTCGTATGCCGGCCGTGAAAGCCTTCGACAATACACTAACCCACTACTCTGATAAAAAATATTTAAATCCCTTTTAAAGGCCAGAGACAAGTGGAGGGAGGGAGCTGATTCTAGAGACCCAGGACTAGGGCCCTGAAAACCTAGAACTTGGAGACCTTGACTCTGACGTGAGAAAAGGAAGATCCTATACAGAGTTACCTAAGGAACAAACAGGATTGTAAAGTGACATAATGGTAGACTGGTATATGTGTGTGACCGGCAGGCTCTAGACACAAGCACCAATAGTTTAACTTGGACTCAGGCTTGAATAGGGTGCTAGTGAAGAGTCCTATGCTGTAGCAAGACATAACAATATCATTGAAAGTCCAGAGCAGCCCAGACAGCACTGGTCTGGATTAAGCCAAGTAATTCAGTAATAATGATTTAGTAATGCAGTACTATGTTAAAACAGGAGACACCAAGAGCATGCAGTGACAACTGTTAATGCAGTTACATAAACGGCACCCTTATTATTTGGCCAGTACGGTGCTTTTGTGGCACCAGTATGGGGTTTACATATACTGTAGTGCAAAATGTCATTTGATTGGTTTTAGCTCAGTGTCATACATGAACTTGTGACTTGCAAACCATGGTTTATGACTACCACTATGCCTGAACACAGGTTCTATTGGTTGTCTTTATTTCTACCACCTCCTTCATGGGTAAAAGTGCAACTAACGTGTACCTTTTTTCTCTCCCTGCCTGATCAATGGGTCCCCAAATGATTACCCAGGAAATGGTACATAACAGAACAGCAGCAAACAGGCTCAGAGGGTGTTTGCATGTCAGATTAAGTTACTCTCAATAGGACTGTGCATACTGCCATCTCATCCCCACTTACTTGGTCAGTGGCTTCTCTAATGGTAAGAACGCCACCTCAATTCAGGGGTGTCATCATTTTTGGTTAATACTTACCAGAATCTGAAAACAACTGGCAATAGTTTGAAATCCTGCTTATTTCTAATAAAAATGGCAGCTCTGCCAGGTTGGATAGCAACCTTAGATAGGCCATGGATCATGATTAAAGGGCTGTGCAGGATGGGGTGGAGCATCAATGGTGGTAGGAAGAGGTAAGCTTTTCTCTTTCCCCTCTTCATTTTCATCATCCAATTAATTTCACAATCCTATAAGATTTCAACTGACTCCCCATTGTGTCCATAATCTTATCCCAAATTTCTCCTTATATTGGCACATAATATAACATAACTGTTATATTTTTATTTGTTTTTTTTTTTTTTTTGTTACTGGTGCTGGAGAAGACTCTTAAGAGTCCCCTGGACTGCTAGGAGGTCAAACCAGTCAATCTTAAAGGAAATCAACTCTGATTGCTCATTGGAAGGATTGATAATGAAGCTCAAGCTCAGATACTTTGGTCACCTAATGCGAAGAGAGGATTCTTTGGAAAAGACCCTGATGCTGGGAAAGATGGAAGGCAAAAGGAGAAGAGGACGGCAGAGGATGAGATGGCTAGATAGCATCACTGAAGCAATGAGCATGAAATTGAGCAAACTCAGGGAGGCAGTGAAAGATAGGAAGGCCTGGCGCAATATGGTTCATGGGGTCACGAAGAGTCGGACATGACTTAACGACTAAACAACAAAAATAACATAACTAGCACAGAAGTTATGTTAGCAGCGTTTCATGTTTGTGTGAAGTGGAATGCCAGCATAACTTCATTTCCCTTTTACAATTTATTACACTGGGGTGGTGAAATTTAAGAAAAATACCATCTCTACCCAGTGGTATCAATTCAAGAAAATACACATTAGTTTTTTAAAAAGTGCCTACACTGAGTTTTTGTAACATTTGTTGAATCAGGTCATGATAGTGCGATCAGTTATGATGTATGAATTTATCCAGGCTATGCTTGGAGATTGTGCTAAGGCCTGGATTAAATATGCTTTATTGAACAAATCCCAATTGACTGAGTTTTTGCAGTGTGCTGATAAACTATAAATCAGTGCTTCTGGGGGAAGCCTGCTGGCTGGGGAATTCTGGGAGTTGAAGTCCACACACCTTCAAGGTGCCAAGGTTGAGAAACACTGCTATAAATTATAGATTATGAACCATAATTGTTGTGTTCACACTATGCTCTAATTCAAAACCATTATGGTTTAGCGGTATTATCTGAAGCAGGTCACTGAGTCCAATAATCTTTCTCCCATGATTGCAGCCTTAATCAGCTGTTTACTTGACTAACTGGATGGGAAAAAAATGATAAATCCCTTCAATGTTTCACTGTCGGCTGTGGTGATGGAAGTCCTCGTCCATCTGCCATTCTGCATCCTCTGTCCCAAGGAAGGGAGGGGAAGCAGGACTCAAACGTCGGGCAAAGAGAACGGGGTGAGGACTTCACTTTCCCTGCCGCGCACGCCCTGAACCGCTGCGCATGCTCCCATCGAGGAAATGCGCGTGTCGGCCGGCTCTAGCCTTACAACTCCGAGCTGGGAGCGATGCGTCTGCTTGGGGGAGGGAGGAGGGGCGCTCTGGTACAGAGAAGGCCGGGGGAGGGGGAGGTGCTACGGCGGCCCCCCCACCCCGCCAGAGGCTCGAGGGCGGGACCTGCGAGGGGAGGGGAGAGCGCGGGGCCCTTCCAGCGAGCGGTGCGAGCGCCCGGGCCAGGATGCTCTTGGTATCGCCTTGCGGGGGCAGCGGCTGCAGCAGTAGCAGCGGCAGCAGCCGTGCCAGGGACTAGCCCGTCGCTCCTCTCCTGCCGCAGCCGCGCGAGCGCCCGACGTGCCGCCCGAGAGCCAGCCAGCCAGCAGCGCTGCCTGGCTCTGCTGGCCCCTCCTTTCTCGCCGTCTCTTCCTTTTCCTCCCCTGCCCGTGGCGGCTCCGGGGCGCTGAGCCTCGCCGTCCTCTTTCTCCCCTTCCTCCTGGGTTGCTCCTCGGCGGCTCCCATGGCGGCCCCGGGTAATATCGTGTCCGTTATGGCGAGTAAGACCAAGACCAAGAAGAAGCACTTCGTTGCCCAGAAAGTCAAGCTCTTCCGGGCCAGCGACCCGCTGCTCAGCGTCCTCATGTGGGGGGTGAACCATTCGGTAAGAGCCGCCGCCGCCGCCGCGCAGACGACTCCGGGGGGCGGGAAAGCCTCGCCTGGCTGCAGCTCCCCTCCAGCCCAGCGCCCTCCCGGCGCACCGGGCTGCAGCTGCTCCATCAGCCCCGGCTAGCCGGCGGCTGGGCACGATGGGAGCTGTAGTGCCGCGCCTGTGGAGAGCGCCGGGTCGGGAAAAGGATTTCCTCCTTCGATTTCTGCAGATGGGTTGTCGCCTGCCTGGCGTAGGAAAGGTGCGATGGGGGGTGGTGTAGCCCTCACCTTCGAATTAACTGCCGCTGTCCTGTGTCTGCAACTCCCTCCCCCCCCCCCACCTTGCAGGGCCATCTTGCTTTTTCACACCTCGGTTTCAGGCTGAGCTGGAGGAGTTCGGAAGTAGCGGTGCTCCGTAACTGGACTGGTGTAATTGGTTGAGAGAGGATGCAAAATTTCGTTATGGGAAGCAGATGCTCTTCTGCAGGGAGGGCAGATATACCCTTGGATCCACAAGTGCAGAGCCATGTTTCCCTTGGGATGGCAACAGCTGTGGGTGTGCAGTTTCCCACCGTTTTTCTGTTCTTGTGTGTGGCTGCATCTTTGCAGAGCCTTCAGTGTGTATAACATGGTCAGAATTTCAGTACTTGGTAAGATAAGCAGTTCTGGTTAAAGCAAGGGCTAAATACCAGCTGCTGGAATATTTCCTTTACTGTTTGCCTGTAAGCACCCAAAGATGACTCCTCATAATGCTACATAGAAATTAGCCTGTTTGGACAAATAACTCTTTTGCGTGTAATTTCCTGTTGGCAGTCTTCACCCATAAATTCTGGGGTGCAAACCCAGAGCATATGTCACTTATATACATAGATATTTGTTGTGACTGGTGATCGACAGCAACATAATTGAGTGTCTACTTGGCTAATGGTTTTGTTACCCTCCACATTTGGAGGTGTTTTCCTGAGTATTGGTAAAAAGCAGTCAACAACAACACAGAAAACAAAGCAGAGGAAATGGGAAACTTTCTTCATTCTAATTCCCAGTACATTCAGTGGATTGTGTAATTGGAAAGCAGAGCAGTAAGCAGTGTCTGGGATAAAATAGTGCCCTGGTAGAGAAGCGATTGGCAGTGTGCTGCCTTGGGCTACCGCAGTGTCCTGTTTCTGAGCTGGGAATAACAGTTCATTTAACTATGCAGTATTAAGCTAGTCAGATCAGGGAGAAAAGAAAGCACAATATAGTCGACAGTAGAGAAATGTAAGTAAAGATAACATGAAGTTGATAAGGATCAAACTCTTCTGGTCTAAGCTGTTAGAGGTGAGGGAATGGTGATGGTTTAGAAAGTGAAGAAAGTGTGTGTCTCTGCATGAGAATTATATCCACCTGGTTAGGGGAAGTGATACTGCAGCTCTATGAGTGTGTGTGTGTCGCCAGACTAAATATGCAGTGTTTTGTTCAGAGTGGGGGTGAAGATTGGTTCTGGGTTAAAGATTATAGCATCTGGGCCAGTTCTTGTGAACTTTTGAAATTTGCTTCCTTTTTTACTCAGCACAAGAATTAAAATTTCATTAAAGAAAAAAAAACCTGCTTAAAGCAACAGCTAACAGAGCAGAGGTCTTATGCTTTCCTATTTCCCTTGGGTAGTACAGTCTGACTTTAATATAAGGAGAATTTGCCTTATTGCATATGTCCACCTGTACTAGCTGCCACATCTTCCAGCAGAAGCTAAATTTGGCTGCTTGATGATCCTAAAACTTGGTACATTCAGTCTTCACAGTCTTCTTTTTCCTGGAAAGCTTATCATATGTCCTGCTGTGTCTCTGTATATGAGTGCAGATAATGTAAGTGAATGCTTATATGGTATGTAAAATGCCCAGGCATGATTAACCTTCATATGAAAGTGCAATTCTGAACATAAAGCTTCCTTAACTTTAGGAAATATGGCAACTTTCACATATATTTATGATTTCACAGACTCTAGGCTAAACTGCTGTATTGGTAGCCAGTTAGTGGTTTTGTGACTAATCTGGCAATGCTACCCATAAAATACTATGGATAATCTGTCTTGTGCGGAGGTGAACGTGTATGCACACATATTTGTGCATACCACAAATGGATATGGAGGTTTGAGGAAGTTAGCTAATTCAACCTCTGTGTTCTGAAGTTGATATTTTCTTACTTCTCAAAAGACTTTCTTCCTGCAATAAAGACAGAGGATTTACAGAAATAAAGAGTAGGATAACAATTAATCCTTTTAAATTCATCACCATTGTATAAGCAGAGTTTTCTATCTTTGTTTCCTCAAAAAGCTACATGGACGTTAGTTTGTACTGTGCTCTGCTGAAAGCTCTAACAAGAATTTTTTATGCAAAAAGGAGGAAATCTGCATGAAAATTTTCCATTAAGTCTATATTTTTTGTATCTTCAAGAAAAGAGAGCAGATCCGGAGGCTGTCTTCAGATAATTGATTGTATAAACAGATGTCTATAATAGTACATGTCATAAGTTGCTTATAATGTGGTAACATTGATACTGTTCTGCAAGATAGAAGTTGTTACAGTAGATTATCATGCTACAGGATATGGGTGAGTTAAAATTTTATTGCAAGGTTTCCAGCAAGGTACTTAACATTTGCCGAGTTACATTGTACATCTGGGAAAAAAACATTTTATACAGTGTCTTCAGTTTTGAATTTAAATAAGTGAAAGGAAACTCAACTCATAATTCAGACAACAGCTTTAGAACAAGTAGAACTTCAATAGGTTGAACTGTAAAAGTATACCCATAAAGCTAAACCTTGGAAGATACCTTTTTTCTGATTTCACTTTCAATAATTACCTTTAATAAGAAAAAGAGGCATAAGAGTTAAATTCCGTTTTGCCCTCGGTTAAATTCAGCTGTTCAAAGTAGCGTGTTCATTTAGGAAATAATTGTTTTCTCAGTAGTTCTATGTGTTTCAGACTACAGCTCCTGTAAACCTTGCCACTGACTATGCTGATGGGAACTGATGGGAGCTGAAGGCCCAAACATCTTGGGTATTTGATTACGGAGTTGTGCAAAGGCGTTATGACAGTGACAGTGTTATTCCCTTTCTTGTTCAGCTTGTTACCTTTTTTTTTTTTTTTTACATTGCTGCATGTTCAATTGGCTACCTTGTACAATCCTGAATTTTATTTCTTGCTCTGCCACCAATAGCTCAGGCAGCATGAATGTATTATAGATTTTTCAACTCTAATATTCATCACTTCATACCATCTTGTATTGGAATGCATTTGTATGACTTCCTACTCACCAATCGTTTTGTGTTATCCTAAATATTTCATCTTTGTCAAATCATTGGCATCTCATCTCAAATAAACAAATGGAAAAGCAAATGTAAAATATTTGAGGCTCCACCTTTGTTCCCCTCCACTATGAGAACTGCTCACTTATTCCTCCTTTCTGCTGCTTTATTGATCTTTTGGAGGACTTGTCCTTTTAGTGTGGAATTATTAAGTGTATTCATGAGTCTTTGGTGCAAGATTTTTGTCAAAGCTCTTAGACATTTGTTAGCAAGACACAAGTTTGCTGACAACTCTAAACATGACTTCTACAAAATCTAGCCAATAATTGCTTGCATTGCATAAATTAGCTCCTGGATAATTAGGCATATATCCCCCATTCTCTAATATGTGAGGGTTCACAACAAATTAGGACATTAAGCATTTAAGCATCAATCATAGGCATATCATACTATGCAATTTTGATTTAGTGTCTGAGTTCCCCTAAAGTATTAAGTGTAGGGAAAAAAAACTACTATGTCAATGACTGAAAAACTGAATGTTGACTATTGGTGTTCATAAAAAAAGCAAGTAAATTATTTACTTAAAAAATAATAGTACGTTTCCTGCTGATTTCTTGCATCTCCAATATCTACTGAGAGCAACTTGAGATAAAATAGCATAATGCAGTCCAGTATAAAATTCCAGTTACAAAATGTACAACAGCTGCTGAGCTAACATAAATAAAAGCACAGGATCCTAAAAGCAACTAATATTGACTCATTTAGTGCACATTTAGATGTGTCTGAGTTTTTAACATCCAGATTAGCTTTTGTGTAATAATTTAGGCAACCTTTACTTTATTAGGATTCTAAAGTCTCCTTGTTTAGAAAATTAGGGCTACCAGATTTGGGCCAAAAAAATCCAGCCAAGCATCATGTAACAGCTCTTAACTGCCATCTGGACTTTTGCATTCCAGATCTAGTAGTCCTATAATAAATAAAAATGTGTCCTCAAGTTACGTTTTAAAAGTTTAAATGATCAAATGTGTGTTCATTCACGTTAGATCTAATATTCAAGGGGAAAAAAACAAGAAAATTAGTGGTAAGGCTTCTTCTGAACATTACAATACTGTGGTTAATCAATTATAGGTCTGCAAAGGAAACCCCAAAGGCTAGTCAATACTCTGCCATGAAATCCAAGAATATTTTTCCAGTTCTCTGGTCAGTTATTAATAAAATAAGAACTCTGGCTTTAGAGGCAAACTGTTTCAGGTTAAGCAGTCTGGTTTTGGAGCTGACAATACAGTACAATGGGAAACTTGGATTAATAGCTTGTACTAAATGCTTAAACTGGCAGTATTTTCCCATCATTAGTGTGATTGTAGGATATCTTAAATAGGCAGAATAAGCCATCTGAATGTTTCTAAATCCTGATTCTTTTGTACAAATCAGACCCATTCTTCTTAGTAAGACACATCAAGATCTGTCAACCATTTTGTGATGTTATAAAAATAAACCTTATTCCTGAAGCATAAATGCATTGAGTCTTGAACTATGAACTGACCCACGAGAGAAGGAACATCTAGAATGCATGGTAGCAAAGTCATACAACACCTTCCTCTGCATTGTATAGAACAGGATAAATTAAAGACCACCTCATTTACTCCAGGGGGGTAATTATTCTCCCCTTGCCCCCAATGCCAAGCTTATTTGAGAAGAACAATGACTCCATCCTAATAATTTATAGGAAGAGTCGTAATTCAGATGTGCCCTCCAAATGTGTTGGGCAGATGTAACTGTTATAACACCAGTGAGCATACCAAAAGAGATTATTAGGTTGGCCATTCTTACACATTACATTTGGAATGTACTGAATTCTAGTTATTTAGTCATTGTTGAAAATGTTGCTTAAGTTTCAGTTTGATGTATTTCCTTTGGAAACCAATATGAGTAAATAATATACTGTATCTTAAAGTAAGGCAGAACTGAGTTGCAAAAATGCCATTTTCAAATATTAAATCATAAAATATTGAAGAAGATTGTAAAGGAAATATAAAAACTCACTTTGGAGAATTGTGCATCTCCTGTATCTACAAAAAATTGCAGTGCAGGAAAAATTGAGGGTTGAAGACTTAATAGACATAATATATCACAATGATATATTCCCAAAGCTTAATTTGTGCACAAGCAGATAGTTTTACTTTATTATTAACATGCAATATTTGCTGATTCCGTTATTTAGTTGTGTCCTGAAAAGACATTGTGTATTCCAGGGAATGTTTGTCCACGGAGGCACGTGATTAATTTCAAGAAGCCAGTATGACGGAAGGCATTTTGTTCCGTAGGATGAAATATGTTAAGGTTGCATTTTCTTCCCCAGCAAAAGTAAAAACAAAAACAATAATTGTAAATGCAGTTCTCTCAATTAAATGAGGTATTAAGGCTATGTAAGTCTTTTAAATACATAAATTTAAATACATTTATGAATATGTATACTTTCTGGGAATGCAGTCTATGTTAAAGTGAACTCCATGCTCAGAAGCTTAAACCATGCACTATTATTTTCAGACTGTGAGCAGTGTTTAAGTTTCTGGGCAGGGAGTTCACTTTAATATTGAATGGATAGTGTGCTGACTAGACATGCATAGCCCACTGCAGCTAATCAATGTATTGTCACACTTCCTGAATTTTTAAAAAACACTGAATGTACTTCTCAGTTTCATGGTAAGTTGTACTTGCTTCAAGTAATGGAAATTTTTAGACATTATAAGAGAAATACTTACAAGCAAGAAAAGTCATCTTGTTGCCTGTAGATGATTTCAATGAAAATGTAAGAAACTCCGTGCTTTTTCCTACACGTGTGTTTTCTGTAGAGAAAATGCATATTGTTTGAGATCGTCAGGAGCAGCGTTCTTCGTCTCTGACTTTGGTCTGAAGGCACAGGAAATCCAATGGATACAAATCCATAAATAATCAATTGTCAGTATTTTTTGCCAAAGCATGTAGCAAATTTTTAAAATTTTTATGTTTTATGTATTTATATGTATTTACGGTTTTAATGTTTTCTTTGAACCGCCCAGAGTCCCCCACTGGGGGGAGATGGGCGGGGGAGAAATTTAATAAATAAATAAATAAATTACTTGGGTTACCCTAAAACAGTGAATGTCTAAAAAATTTAATGAATGGCTATAGAAGAAAGCATAATGTCATTTTTGCTTTCATTTGTCGTTTAACTGGGAGTGGGGTCAAAGTTGGTTCCTCCTATTGATCAAAGACTTACAGAAAGTGACATGTGTGTATCTCCACCCTCCTTTGTCATGTTTCTAAATGGTAGAATATTTGTTCTAATTGTTTTGTACACACATAAAACCACATTTGCTCTGTAAGCAAAAAACTTACCATGTTACATCCAGTTTTTCTTTCAACCAAGATTGTACAGCTTGAGGGCTGCACGAGACGTGCTTGATGTGGCATATCGAGAGTCATACTCCAAAGGCAGAGGGCCAGAAATCTGGCTTGATTTATGATGAATTAAGTCTTTTTAAGATAAAATAGATGCTGTAAATCTACTAGTTCAAGGATGGGAAAAACTGGGCATGAGTTTTTGGCCCCACCTATTCCAGGATTGCCTTGAGGATAGTCCTGGACCATGCATGACTTGCAGACCACATCTTTTGAAGTTGTGCTCTAAGCAGTACAGATGCTAGGAAAAGCATTCATGTTTTACTGATCTAACTTAGTTCCACACAGAGAGTCCTCGACTTATAATCACAGTAGGGACTGGAAAATTCACAATTAAGTGGTGTGGTGGTTAAGTGAGGCATCATGTGACCACACCTGATTTTATGACATTTTTTGCAGTGGTCATTAAGCAAATCACTGTGGCTGTTAAGTGAATCACCTGGTCGTTACGTGAATCACACAGTTCCCAATGATTTCGCTTGTTGGAAGCTGGCTGAGAAAGTCGCAAATGGTGGTCACGTGACCCCAGGACACTGCAACCGCCAGTTGCCAAGCGCTCAAACGTTGATCATGTGACTGCAGGGACACTGCAACAGTTGTAAGTGTGAAGACTGGTTGTAAGTCACTTTTCACCATCATCATAACTTTAAACAGTTGCTAAATGAATGGTTGGAAGTCGAGGACTACCTGTATTTCTGTCTGTTCTCTGAGGTGCATGTTTTTGGAGATGCTTGATTATGTATAGCTCATTACTTAATTCATAGCTGCCAGCATTTGCTGTCAGTGCTTCAAAGTCCTATGTCTTAAAGAGAGTTTTATCAGGCTTTCACAACTATGGCAGGAACAATAAGCCTGTCCCAGAATGAATGAATTAGAATAAGCCAGCTAGGACTTAAAGAGTCAGCCCTAGCTTGCCAAAGAGCTACGCTGTCACTTTTGGAAGGTCAAAATCTTGGCAGATTCTGCATTTACTGTAATATTGCATTATACTTCCTTAAAATATATCTACCTACTTTTCCCCCTTCATTTGTATTTGAGTGAGAAGAGAGACAGTATAAGAACCACATTCTGTCTAGTAATTTGATCAATGTGTGAAAAAAATCTGGGCCCTAGAATTCTAAAAAGAAAGGATTAGTTTGTCTTAAGCTGAGTCTGAAACGCAAGACTGGGAGACCTAATTTGTTTGAAATAACCATAGTCAGTTTTGTTGATAAACTTGAACCAGTGCCTCAGATGTTGGGATGCATCAGTCCTTCTCGTTTTGGGTATCCAGTTAAGTGTGTATAGCACATTCTGAGTATTTTCTGCTGAATATAAGTAATACATAGCTTAATGGCAAGATAATCTTAAGTGTTCTCCTTTGCATGTTCTTATGAAGCTGATAACATTTTCATCACTTTGTGGTGCTCGGACTTATTCTTTGACATCATGTCAGAAACAAGACTTTTGTATCTTTGTCTCTTTGTGTCTAGTGGAAAGGATATGTAATTGTCATCTCCTGTATGTCAGTACACTGAATATCCCTTCAGACTGGTGGGATGCAGGCAATAGTATTTTGGCTTGCAAGGTATTCTCTAGATTAGAGATCCTGGCTTGCATAGGATAATGTGATCATGCTTGAGGTAATAGTGGATTTAGTTTGCAGTTGTAGTATATGGCATACTGGCCAAAATGTGCCAAAACTGTGCTTTCCTTACCAATATCAAGGAGTACAACATGTGTCACAAGTATGAGTAAAACTGATAACCTACTCTTTCGGTATATTATTAAGAAGCATTTTGTGAAACCCTTGGTTGACTGAAGCCATACAACACCATTTACTATATTGTTCACTAATCATTGCTATTATTCCCATGCATCCTTTACTTCTATCATATACCAAACCTATTCTTATCACACAAAAGGAAAAAAAAAATCTTTCATATTCACCCATTTCTCAGTGATGTGCTGAAGAGTGAAAATATGGTCTAGACATTACCTGCCCAGCATAAACCCACACTGCATTTCCCAAGTTTTGCTCATTGTCACCTATGGTATCCTTTTGATCAGAATTCTGCCAAACCCCTTCCCAGCACATTTAATCCCCTGCAGTGTTTGTATTCATTCATGCTAGCTTCTCCTTTGTATAGGAGAACAATAACAGCATTCTTCCAATTGTTGGATACAGATGCGGTCTGTACACATGTTAAACAAGTTGAAAAGCCACTCCATACTGTAACATTTCCCCAGCTGCATCATCTACACCTGCAGCCTTACTATTTTTCAACATCTCCATAGCATTTATCACTTCCTCTCCATCATTTTTCTTGAACCCTAACATTTATTGTGTTCATTTCAATTCCACTCATCATTCTTATATAAAAGTCTAAAATATTTATTTCAGCTCCATCCCAAATGGTTTCATTGATTCGTTCTGCTGGAAGTTCCTCCTTTAGTCCTCTTTATTTTTTTGTATTTCATGAAAATTACTCTACATTTTTTTGTATTTCATGAAAATTACTCTACATTTTCTTTGCCTCTCTTAACCATTTCTTGTTTTCTTTGATTATAACTGTCATAACTGTTTTTCCCCTGTATTGACATTCTATTCATACTCACATTTTGCAGTAATCATTCTCTTATGTACCTTTTTTCTTATCCACAGCCACTTTCACTTCATTATTCCACCAAGCATCCATTCTGCCGCGCTCTGTAACAATTCTTTTTGCTCTATTCCATGCAGCTTCCACATATTCCTTCCTTATATCCACTTTCCATTCATTCTGTTGGAAGATTATCTTCTAATAATGTTTATATCGTACTTTCTCTTACTGCAGTCATTCTACTTTTGTGTTAGTTCTTTCACTTTTCCTTTTGTTCCAGATCCACTTTCTCCTATGATCCAGTCCTGACACTACTTCACTAATTGTCTCAATATTTCATTTAAACAAATCAATCATTTGATTTGAGCAGGGAGTAAGACATGGATGTGTGATGTCCCCTTGATTGTTTAATGAATTTATGGATAAAAGTATAAGAAATTATTGTGGTGATATTACACAAGCTTTGTTTGGTGACATGAACAGCTGGTTTTTTTTTTGTATGCCAATCATATCTTTGTATTGACTGAAAATCCAAATGATTTGCCATAGGGTTACAGTATGAAAATTAATATATCAAAGTAGCAAGGAGGAAATTAATTATTGCAATTTATACATAAATGCCAAAAACTGGGCAAGTTGGTGGATTTTTATTCCTTGGTGAGAGGTTTACTAAAGATAAAAAGTGTCTAGAGAAAATTTGTGATATGCAAATACAAGTAGAAAGGTAGTAGATAGTATGTTGTCTGTTGTGAGGAATGAAAATTTGTTAAAAGAAATAAAAATTGCTGTGTAAATGAGCATGCTCCTGCCCACTTTGGTTTTGTCAGGAGAAACGTTAGAGCAAGTTGAAAGTTGAAGAGATTTAATGTGTTTAATAGAATAAGAAGATATAGGTCAAGAAGGAATGGAAGTTGAATTAACTGATTAAATACAAAGGAAATGTGTTAAGGTGGTTTGGCCATATAGAGAGAATTAATGCACATTGAATTGTGAAACAAATTATGAAGGAAGTGAATGCTTTCAGAGGAAAAAGACCAAGAAAGCATGGTTCGATGAAGTTGATGAAATCCTGAAAAAAGAGAGGTGAAAAGTTTAAAAAACGTAGCATATGAATCTGTCAGATTTTGCATCACTCATGGCAGTGAATCTCAGCACTCAAGACGTGTTACTCGATGTTCATGTCAGGCCCAGCCCAAGAACAACGATGAAACATTCCAGTTGAGTACGGTTCCTGTATTTGCTTACACCTTATAGACAGAATCTTGCCAGACTAAATCTATACTGCAACAACTAGTGGATATATCTTGGGAGATTCTAGGGAGTGGCTATCCTGAACCTCTTACTTTTCTCACGCTCCCCCTGCAGACTGCGTTGTCTTTTGCCTCCTTTCCCCTGCTGGAGTACTGCCCCTCCTTCCTGATAGCCTTGATCTCCCACATCACTCTCCTCCTTGTAGATACGTTCCATTACAATTCAAGAACTTGCTTATAGAAGAAGCTTCACAGATATGATTTGGCTATGTAAGTTGTTTTAATGCAAACAACAAGACATATGCAGTTCTGTCTGTTGCAGAATACAGAAATCAAACCGTATCTACATATGCCTGCTCCAGAGTTTCACTTCTAGTCCTTTCCTTCCACCTTTTCAAGTCAATGAATTTTAGGGCAGTCTTTTCCTGGCCTTGAGAGTTGGAGGCATATGCTCAGTGTTTGCATACCAATTCTGCCAGGCCTGAGAATCACTGATCCCTGCTTTGTTGGCTTCAGCCATTAGTGTATGGATGTGATGGAAACAAGGATAGTCTGCAAAGACAGACAGACATGGAGAGGTATAGTAAATGGTGTTGGTGTAATTAGATTGAGCTATACAATATTTCCGTTTCTTTTTCTGATCTTGTGTCTTTAATTTATTTGGCTTACTCCTATTCCTTTTCTTCACTTTGTATACCTTTGGTTACCCTGAAGGGAATAGTGTAATAGGCAGGTATATGTAATATACTATAATACGTAATCCTGAGAACCAAAAGTTTTATTGATTGTGAAATTTAGTTTCTTATCACTAGTCTAGATATCATAGATCTATTATTTACACTGCTAAGTTCCTCTGTGAATTCTGAAGTGTAAAAAATTCTTGGATAAAAGCTGGCTAACAATGCTAGAAGCTTGCTTTTATATCTGTATAGATTATTCCATGTATTCAGTCCCAAGTGATGAGAACCAGTCTTTATCAATTCATTAAAAGTACACATTTTGTGCATCTCCTCTTTCTCTCTGCTATCTTAATGGAGGATACCTTTATTTGAAACAGGAAAGAATAATTTAATGTGATAAGCTTAAAAGTAGATAAAAACAGAAAAAGAACTGTTTGAGGTTAACCTTTATGCATGTTTTTATTAGTGAATTTTCTAAATATCTTCCTTAAACTAACAACCAGTGCTGCCCTCTAAAAAGGAAAAGTCCATTTTAGTGTGATAGGAAGAATATAGAATGTCTTTAGCAGCAATAGCTTTTATTCAAAATGGTTTTATGGCAGGGCTAAAAATATATAGAATTCTGTTGTATTTGTTTAACTGTCTTTAGAAATTCTAAACATATTCCTTAAAGCCATTGACATAGTAGAATGTGTTCTTGGAAATGTTCATGAAGTATATTTTTAATGAATGGAGCTATCAGTGTGGCAGTCTCTAATCACATTTTATGTAATAAAGAATCTTCCCTATAGGCAAAAAGGCAGGATATAAATTATTTAAATAAATATCCTATTTTTAAAATGTAGTACTCGGTTTAATAAAGTAGAAATCACAGAGGCTCTTCTTTATCCAGCTGTGCACAAGTATGAGTAGCCCAGAGAGAACAGGTCAGGAGGTTAAAATTTTTCTTCTGAGGGCCGCACCAGGGGTCACAAAACTGAAGCTTTGAGGGCTGCAAGAGGCCTAGGGCCTCTGTACAGTGGAGATGTGTGTGTATATTTATATATGTATGTATGTCAGTTTTCAAAAGAAAGAGCTGCTGAAACAGAGTAATTCTTGAATAAGTGCTCCTTGCAAGCTTTTTACCCCATATTTGGCTTGAAATAAGCTTAGGCAGAAGTATTCTTGGCTTGAAGTTTCAAACTGTAAATCAGTCTACATGTACAAACTGTTGGGCTGAAGAGAAGATATATATTAAAATGATAATATGGGTAATCATTTGGCTACTGCCTCATTTAGTGACTGTTCGCAGTTATGATGGTGATGAAAAAGTAACTTTATGATTAATCCTTGCATTTACGACCTTTGCAGGTCTGTAAAACAAAGGAAAGCTGAAGTAAGATCATAAACACAGTGGTGGTTTCACTTAATGACCACTTCACTTAATGACCAAGTTGCCAGTCCCAGCTGTGGTCACTAAATGAGAACTACCTGTAATGATGATTTTATGATTTTTCCTCCTCAAAATAATATCTCTGAGAAAATAACCCCCTGAGAAAGTATTTCCCCCCCCCCATGCTTTATATTTTATTAATTATTGCTTTATTGTTTTACAATTTATTTCACTATATATGGCTGGTTGTTGCGAACTGCTGTGGGTCAATCCTGATTCCAGGCTCTACTCACAGTCATTCATGCCCTGGTCACCTCCAGAGTGGATTACTGTAATGCGCTCTACGTGGGCTGCCCTTGAAGAGTATCTGGAAGCTTCAGCTGGTGCAGAATGTGGCCGCGTGGACAGTTATGTGTGCCCCTAGAATGGCACACATTACATCTTTGTTCCATGAGCTATATTAGCTTCCAGATGCAATTCAAGGTGCTGGTTTTGACCATTATAGCCCTACATGGCATGGGGCTGTGCTATTTGAGAGACCTCCTCTTCCCAATCACATCTACTCATGCCATTAGGTCCAGCAGGAGGGATATGTTGTGTGTCCTGTGCCTTTTCTGCTGTGGCTCCTGCCCTCTTGAATGTTATGCCCACTGAGGTGAGATTAACCCCATCCTTGTTCTTTTGGAAGGCACTGAAAACATTGCTTTTCCAGCAGCCTTGCGGATCTCATGGGGAGCCTGTGTGATGGTTCTATTGTGTTTAGATGAATGTTCTTCTCCTGAAATCTTGCTTTTTTTTTTTTGATAATTCAGTGTACGTGATGATTGCTGATGGCAGAACTAACACAGTTCTATCTGTGTTAATACTCTGAATTCTCCCTGTTAGTATAATATTTTGTTTACAAAAAATCATTGTATACCTCATTCTTGCATAGCATGTTTCACATAATTAGATTAGATGCTTGAAAATTCCAGTCAGAATTTTAGGATTTGAACCTTCTGAATAAATGTGTGGGTCAAAATTCACTAGCTTCTGCAGTTTCTGAATGATCTAGTGCAGTTCTTGGCTGAAACATGTGTATTCGCACATGTACCCAAACAAAAATTTCATGCATATTTTTAAAAACTCAGAAACTGGACCAGACAGACTTGCAGGACAAAAGTGACAAAAATGGGAAATAGCCCAATTCACTCATTTCCATTCACATATAAAAGTAAATATTGGTAATGCTATTTGTTAGTTTGTGTGTATATAGTGTTGGGACCAAATTTAATGATTAATCATATATAGGCTGGTTGAAATATGTAGGATTTCAATTAGCAACTTAGACCCATTTGCTTTCAATGTATATTCTGGTGAGTACAATTCATTCTGAGTCCAAGCTCTATAGATACACACATTTAACTTCAAGCTTGCATAACATGTCTCCCCAAGCTATCTGGTCCACCAGCTGTATATTATATGATTCCACTTCTGCTCTGTGGTGTGCAACTCTGCCCTTATAAAACCATGAAGCCTTTAGAAGCAGTGCTGTCCAAATGTGTAAGAGTCATTCTTGTTTTATCCCTAGTGCTCTATTGAGACTTGTGTTAGAATTTTTTTTTATAGCTGCCCAAAGAAGAATATACCAATTAAAATAATGGCTGAAACTAAACTATGGAAATGATTCATTGGCCCAACTTGTTCTTCTAGATAAAATTTAATTCCTCATGGCAAAAACTGATAGTGAAACATTTTTCTCTCCGTGCTTCTCAGTTCAAGTACTAACAATAACATGTCTGGCATTCTGTATCTAGATTGCCACTGCATATGCTCAGCTGTAGCCATTGAAATACAGGCAGTCCTCGTTAAGTGACCACAACTGGGACTGGCAACTTGGTTATTAAGCGAAATGATTGCGAAGTGAAACCGCAGCTGTCCTTACGATCTTACTTCAGCTTTCCTTTGCTTTACAGACCTGTGAAGGTCATAAATGTGAGGATTGGTCACACAGTTACTTTTTCATCACCATTGTAACTGCGAATGGTCAGTAAATGAGGCAGTCGCTAAACAAGGACTACCTGTAACAGTTCATCTCCTGTTGCTGTACTGCTGTATCAAAACTGGTGATTGCATTACTGCGCCCATTCTTTACTAGATGCATGGACATACGGGGACCGAGTTCAAGAGCATATAGTTCTTACCAGCAAATATTTCTACATAAACCTCTATGGAAGTTGCTAGGTTCTGCTCCATTGTAATTGCTATCAGAAGTCAGTAGGCTTAAACTCATTCCATCCTGGATTATCCGGCTGCTGTTTGGATGACTAAAATGGTAGTTTTCTAATATCAGCAACTGCCTCTTTGTTTATCGCTGTTTTATTATTTTACTGTTTGGACTTATATCAATAAGTCCTTCTCGGTGGTAGCCCCTGCTCTTTGGAACATTCTGCCCTTGGAGGTGTGATTGGCCCCCTCACTCCTGGCGTTGAAGGGCTTTGAAGACCTGGTTCTGTCACTTGACCTGGGGTGGGGAGGGAATACTTCAAGCGTGGGGATGGCTAGCCCCATAGAGGCCTGCTGTCTTCAGCCCCAGATTCTTCATCTTCTTGGACTCTCCTTTTCCTCTTTTTTAGTAATGTTTTTTTAAATTTTGATGTTTTATGCATTTATATGTATTTATGGTTTTAATGTTTTGAGTGAGTTGCCCAGAGTCCCCCATTGGGCGGAGATGGGCGGGGGAGAAATTTAATGAACAAACAAACAAACAAACCTTATTTGATTCTAAATGTTTTAAACTTATTCTACTTGCCATGTATGCATTTTTCTCTTTTTAAAAAATTTGATTTCTGGCTGTAAATAAAATAAAAAATATATATATTATGGCTTGATTCTGACCTGTAGCATTTTCGGGAGACTCCGGTTTATCAAGGCCTTAGTGAGGAGATAAACAACCTGTGCTCCTGTTGGTGAACTGCTACCCCCATCATTCTTCATTATTGTTCATGCTGGCTGGGGTTGCTGTGAAAATAATATTGGAGGGCCACAAGTTGCTTCCCTTTCTCTTAGTGACTAACATACACAGTAGGGATATGCAAATTCTTTGAAATGGATGCTTTTTATTCCAGTCATTGCTTTCTAAGACTTTTTTTTTGAGTGGGGGGCGGCTTCGAATCAGTATTGACTCCTGCCAACTGCCTGGACAAGTCCCTGCAGTTTTCTTGGCAAGATTTTGAAAGTGACTTGCCCTTACCTGCTTCCTAGGGTTGAGAGAGAGTGACTGGCCAAAGGTTACCCAGCTGGTTTTGTGTCTAAAGCGGAATTATAACTCAGTCTCCCAGTTTCTAGCCTGATGCCTTAACCACTACACCAAACTGGCTCTCTTCTAAGAATTGCACTGCCCTAATACATAATATTGTGTTGGATTTGGTAGATTACAAGTGTGTAGATATCTTTAATAGAAATGTGCGGTTCCTGGTAACTTGCTGTTTTAGACTGGCTTCACTTATTGTGTTAAACCTAAATATGTGGTTAGGTTAATGGTTTAGTTATGGTTTTTAAGTACAATAAGCCATAGTTTCCTGCAGTCATACAGAATACTAAGCTATAAATGGAAGTTTGCAAGGCACAATTACTAGGTTCATGCAACATGCTAAACCAAGCATATAATATTTTACCTTTGTGTGCTGTGTGAATCAGGTCCCCAAACTGGTTTCTTAGCCTTGGATGCATCCCATCTGCCTTGGATTTAGGTGACAAAATCAGTAGGGAAAAGCTGGGTTATCACTCTGAAGGCAAATTCATTTAAATATAGAACTTTAGCTTTCAAAAGTTATAGCTTTAAAGAAGCATTTCAAAGAACTCAACAGTATTTGGATCTATTCCATGAACTCTGAGTAGCTGGCTAGCAGCTGTTTGGTAAAGGCTTGTCTTGTCAGTGGAGCCGAGTAACCTGATACTGAAACACATCATGTTAATGTAGATCAAACATTGTTTCTTTGCATAAATACATTGTACTTTCTCCATTATGATTACTAACCTGGTATGAAAATCAAGTAAATATTAACTTGGGAAAGGTCTCTAATTTCCTTATGTTTTAATGAACTGTGTGCATCTTCAGCTTCATATATTTTGTACTTGTGTATTTCTGGAAGAATACTGAAGCTGGCCATCCATACTGAAGCTGGCTTTTAATTGAGATTAGTGGTGATGTAGTCTTGGCTTTCTTAAAAAAGAGTGGATTGAGGGCTGTTCTCTCAGTTCCATTTCCCATAGGAATGATACTGGACATTCAATTTGCTCATTGTGATGGCTTGAGGATCTATAAAATAGCAGATATAGATTTTTATTTCCCCTCTACCACCTATTCTTGAGTTTTTAGTGGCAGTTAAGTTGCTTAGGCACTAGCTGCTTGTCAGCGAGCAAGAGAGTTCCCAGCCCACCTCAAGACTCGATGGAAAGAATAAATGTTGAAGCAAAATACAGGAGTTTGCCATTTTTAGCCAGAGATAGGCACCCTAAAGAGTTTCCAGCAAACAATTAAACAAACAGTATTTGTGTCTTCATGCTTGCGAGCTACGACAGCCCTCATTGGAACTGTTAATCTGCTCTCTGGGGTATTAATAAACATCAAAGCAGGAAATGTTTACTAGATGTTCTTGAAATGTTGCATGTTAAATCCTTTGGTTAAAACACTTCTGGTGCCAAAGTCTCCATGTATTAATTTGGGTTGATATTTAACAAAGTGGGCAGAATGGAACATGACATATTGAGAAGTTTCTGAGAATGATCTTCTCATGGGAAGTTTTCCAGGGTGGGGTAATAATGGTTATTTAAGCACAGTCTTGTTATAAACTGAATTTATAAAATGTTTTTAAGGAGAAGAGGCAAATCATTTGGTGATTTTTTACAGTGACACTGATTTATCACCAATAGATACGGAAAAAATTGTCCCGTCATTCAACTTCCCATATGGTGCATTACAAGCAGTGGCATTTCCAATTGAAGACAAACTGATTTGTGCCTGAAAGCAGTTTCTAATTAGGACTATCCATTTTTTAAAAGCACAGAGTTATCAGTTTCCCTTATTATCATTACCAGGTTCCTCCATTTTTCCTTTCCTCTCTCTCCCCCAACAATATTCCAGCCCAAGGAAATTATTTGAATGTAATATGAATGATGATGACATGGTTTGTTTCTTGTCCTGTTACTGTCTAGCAACAGTGCAAGAGGTATGCTCCCTGTTAGGTAACACTTGAAGCTCATTTGTTTACCTGCTACCAGTTTCTGTTGACAATGCCATTCGAAAAAAAATGCAATAGGATATAAAACGGTTGCTTTCCAAGATTAGACATTGCAGTCTCAACAAATAGCAGATGGGAAGCTATCTTAGAATGTTTAAATTCTCTTGTTCTGCTACTGAAATTGATTTGTTTGAAAGATAAAATATTTAGCTGGAACAAAAAAGGAATTTTCAGACTTCTTGGTTCTTTAGTGGAATGAGTTGAAAATATTATGTCTGATTATATTGGCAAAACTAGTGTGTAACCTTGCAGATCATAAAGGAAGGAAATGAGATGTAATATTGCTCTGTTTATTTAATTTTGCATTCTAGTTTTATGATAATTAAACTTGCCTTTCTAAAAGGGTTTTGAAACTACAGTAGAGTCTAGTTTAACCAACCTTCGCTTATCCGACATTCCGTTTTATCTGACGCCCCTAAAAACAAACACAACAACACGCATAAATTGGCGACGAGAAAAGTGTGCTGCTTGTTTGTGAGTGTGAGTGTACTCTTTCTTGTTGCTCCTGACAGTGCGGCGCCGCAACGCAAAAATCGATTGCAACAGGTGCAGCAGGCGCGTGCGTCTAGCCTATGACTCATGTGTCGGTCATGTCTCGCCTTTCCTAATGGTTGCTCAGTGGAGTTTGTTATTGTATTATTATATTATCCGACATTTTCGCTTATCCGACGTTCTGCCGGCCCGTTTATGTCGGATAAGCGAGACTCTACTGTACATCATAAAAGCTGAGATGAAATGGCTAAACAGCTTCTTTTCCCAGATGGAAAAAAGGCTTTTTAATGTATTTCATAATATCTTAGAAGCTCTGCTAGGAAGTATGTAAAGTATATTGATCAAACTAATGGTAATTGTCTTTAGACTAGGACCCAACTTTTAAAATCTAGAAGAGTATGTATACAAAATACAGGAATAGTCATTTTTCAATGGACTAGTTCAAATGACTGCACAGATTAAGTGCTATAAGATGAAGAAACTCTGTGGTGTAGATTCTCAGTTTTTATCCAGACTATAATATGTCATAGTTAGCATCATTCTTAAGGATCATCTTGAATTCCTTACTTTTTCCCCATCCATAACGTTTAGTCTAGGATTGGAATAATCTTTTTTGTCTCTTTTTAAAATGCTTTGTCAGTTCGTAAGTTACTTGTTTTATGTGGTAATTGAGACCACATAAACATTAATCTAGCATTTGTATACTGTAATGGAGATCTGTTTGAAGTTTGGGATCTTTTCCATTTTTCTTGCCATATATAAAATTAACAAGAAGCCACACTGCAACCATTATAGCTTAATGCCAAAATATTCAGTGGAAGTTCCTACAGCATATAAGGATTAATTGCACATTTTAAAGATTCATGCCATAATGCTGCTGTATTGACAGTTTTTCAAATGAGTCTTGTTCTGTTGCATATAACAACGAAAGGTAGCTTAAATATTGCCATCATATAATTATTCATTCAAATATTACTACATATATGCTACATTTCATTTAAAAAATTAACTTTGGACTTAAAAGGAAACCATGGATCTGTTTTAATGCAGATGTTTTCTACTAATACATGTGTCATTTGTGCCTTCATTCTTGGGATACTAAAATTTAAAGATATTTGTATCTGCTTTCCAAGAGGGGAAAAAATACTGTATCACAGAATGTACAATTCTATTCTAGATATATCCATTTGTTTTAGCGTTAGCTGCCAAGTGTTTAAGATGCCTCAGTTGAACTGTCCCTTGTATCACTTTTATTTTCAGGGTTTATAGAATAAAATAATCTAAAAAGAAAAAAAAAGTAAAGACTCTTCATTTAAATGTCTAAAATATAAAACCTGTGCAAAATAGATATTCTCGTAAGTAGGGCAATGTCTGATATTAAAAGTGTTCCTCTATCTTTGTGAATATTGTGTAAGGGGCTACATATAAACCTATGTTGCCCTCTAAGCTGACAGTCAGTTCTCAGTTGCTCTTTCAGACTGAAGTAATTTTCTCAAATGTTTAGAAGTGGAGTCTCTAAGCTTTGGGGTCTCCAAGTAGAAGGAAATATAGGGCCGGTGCTTATATGTGACAATTTTTTGGGAATTCTAGAGCAGCGTTTTTCAAACTTGGCAAATTTAAGATGTGTGGACTGGGGAATCCTGGGAATTGAAGTCCATACATCTTAAAGTTGTCAAGTTTGAAAAACACTGCTCTAGAGCTATGAAAATTATGGCAAAGAATTCCTAGATTTATCAAAGAACGAATTTTGAAATGCATGGGAAGTACCACTCTGTTCATATCATTCAGCAATGATTTTTCCCCACATCAAATTAAATTGTAGACGTGTCTTCCCCTTTCTCCCTTTTTATCTGTTCTAATATTAGTCTTTGTTTCAGTCTAGCTGCAAAAGTGAGAACAAGTTTGGTGCAGTGGTTAAGGAACTAGACTAGAAAACAGGAGATCATTTCCACCTTAGGCATGAAGCCAGCTGGCTGACCTTGGGCCAGTCACTCTCTTTCAGCCCTAGGAAGCAGACAATGGCAAGCCACCTCCGAAAATCTTGCCGAGAAAACTGTAGGGACTAGTCCAGGCAGTCATCAACACATGCACACACTGTGAATGTATTGATTGTCAGTACACTGATGCAAGAACAATTGCAGCTGATTAGGCAGCTGTGATTCATATCAAAAAGATTCAGAGCAAAGGTTTCTTAACTGGTTCTAATGACCATAAAAGTTTTGCCTCTTCAAATGTGCAAAAGACTGCACAAGTTAAAGAAGGGCTATTGCAGAGAATCTTCTAAGGGACGTAGGGAGAAAGACAGCAGAACCTGGAAGATATATATTCATAGGCTCAATACAGGAATATCCTATGCTTTTGGGAACATTTTGGAGGGCCAGGCTTATACTTTGGGAAGACATGCAAATGACATGTAACAAAACTGGAATGAAATGAATCCAAAACTGGATTTCTTTGATAGGTTATAATCTGGACATCTCAGACACAGTAAAAAATACTTTTATATTGTTTTCCTATTAAAATTACATTGTTTTATGTATTGGATGGGACGCTGCTTCGCTTTTTACCCTAACATGTGAATTGGTTTTAACCTGACCTTTCAACTAGCCTATTTTATTTACTTCCTTGTTTTATACTATTAAAACTAAGCTTGCAGGTAGAATCAACCTGAAGCAGCAGTCCAAAGAATGCATTTACAAAACACGGACTAGGTGATTTGCTTGATTTATCAGAGTAAAATATTGGATTTTTTTTAAAAAAAGAACATAATTCTTATACAAACCCATTAATGTTCTGTTTGTATTATAGTTTGTTCCCTTTTTTGTCTTTCTGTTGAAAATGTATATAAAGATAATTATTAAAATGCAGTATGGCACTCAGAGTAGAAAATAAACAGCATTATTTAAATAATGTTAAATGCTAACGCCATACCCCTTTTCTTCGTGTATGGTGTTAGCATTTGAGGCAAGGGCATTATTTGCTTTAATTAGAAAAAAATAAGAATTAACGCCCTTCATATTGATTAAGTCTAAGCAGAGTCCTGTATCTCCTGAAAAACACAGAATGAGAATTGCAAGACATAGGTAAGGTGGAAAAGCTATCCTACCCTTCTTTACTTAAAAATTTAAAATGCTAATAATAATTCCCTTTGTGGCAAGAGTTGTTTCTGAGTTTGTTTTGGGCAAATGACTGCAAACAGCTCAGGATTTTTTTTAAAAAAAATAGCGTTCTGCAACATACATTCTTGGGTTGAGGTGATTTTAGCCTACATGGGTATAATGGGGCACACACAACCCATGTGCTGAAGCCAGCCATGGCATTTTCTCATCCAGTTTATGGCCTTCTTGCCACTGTTCCTCTTCTATGTTTAAATTAATGTTTCCTTTGCAGGCAGACTTTAAAATGATCTTCAGATAGAATGCATAATATTGTATTCTTCAAAACCAAATCCCCCCCCCCCAAGCTCTATTATAATGCATGTTGGGAGTGAGGAGGAGAGTTAATTAGTGATGATGTAGAGAGGAAGAGAAACTGTACGTATGTGAGGAGGAGCGGTGGTGGGTCTTCTCTTAAGAGGCAGGAAAAAAATCCCAACCATGCGTTGCAAAATTGACGCCCTAAATCTTGTCTTTTGTCTGATGGACAAACTGCTCCCCTCAAAGTAGTAGTATAGCTAAGGGTGCCAAGTATGAGTAATGCTGGGTTATTTTGCCAAGGTAGCAATATGTCCACTTTATGGCAGTTAGGGAAGCAGCACTGTGAGATTGGAGTATTTCCAGAAATACATTTTTATTGAGGAAGGCATAACAAAATTGCAATTTAATGGCTGTTTGAAGCTGCCCCAATGTGGAGAATTCACTGAGGAGGAAAGCAAGTGGGGAAAAGGAAACACATACAGATCAGCATGCATTTTTACTTAACCCAGTTATTTGGCTTGATGTGGATTACTAAAATAATGGTTAATGGGTTAATTACCCCTAAACAGACTTGGGCCTGTTTAATACTTGGATGGTGAAAACTAGGAAGCATCAGGGCCATAGGTAATACTGGGAAGTTGAAAAGGTAAAACTTCTGTACCACTGCCATGAAAATGCCCATAGGTCATGGAGTCATCAGGAATTGAGCCGAAGTTGAGGGAAACTTTACCTTTAATTTGCAGGTCAGTTTGTCATATGAATACAGCTATCCAGAAATATCTATTCTAACTTTATGCTATGTTGAAATGCATGCTGATCTGCATGTGTGAAGGCCTGAAAAATATACTATCTGGACCTGAGGAAAATAATTTCTGCATGGTGGCTTTGGTTAAGAAGGCATGGTGATTTAAAAGCCTTAGGGCGTTTGTGATCTTATTTTTTTGAGTCTTGTCACTTTTGGAATCTAGGCAGAGTACACTACTGGCTTAAATTTAAAAAGAGATCCTTTAACGAAAGAAAAATATAACGGGCCTTGCAGTATCAATAGGTCACTTATCTTTTGAGTTTTATAGAGTGAGGTTATTATTTGTTTAGAAGTGGAAAAGGTATAGTCTTTGAGGACCCTAGAAATTATCTGAATAGCAGGTGAAGCCCCTGTTGACAAGATTTTAGTGGGGAACTTTCAGGCTTGATTTACCCGGGTTAACTAGGTCAATATCAGCACTTTTAAAAAAT
Organism: Liasis olivaceus; assembly: GCA_030867105.1. Taxonomy (NCBI): domain Eukaryota; kingdom Metazoa; phylum Chordata; class Lepidosauria; order Squamata; family Pythonidae; genus Liasis; species Liasis olivaceus. The sequence goes on from CM061351.1 coordinate 18,728,377, forward strand.
TTAGAATCTTTCCAGATAGGGAATTCAGCTGGGGATTGATTGCATCAAGGTGTTTCAGAGCTTTGAGATTCAAATAAAAATATGAATCTGGAATTTTAGACAGAAACTTCAAACGACATGGAGGGGAATTCCAGTATAATTCCTCCTCCTTTGTGCAGGAAGATGATCAGGGTTGAAGATGACCTGTTTGGATATAGAGGTCAGTCATAGGAGCCAACAAAACTATGTGATATTTGCAGTAGAGCTGCCTTGCATCATTCTTTATCTCTCAGATATGTGGGGATTCCAAATCTCAGAATTCATAGTAAGTATATTCTCTTTTGAGGTAGGTATGAATTCAGCTTTGACATGAAAAAGAAATTGAAGAAAGGAATTTTTTATTCCATGCTACTCATCCTTGCCTTGGTCCTGGAGAAATGAGGGAAGGCCCTCAGAGAAATTATAAGCAGACCCCGGGGTCTGCTCTGGTAAGCAAGGCTGCAATGATGAGTTTATACCAATATCTTTTCATCAAAATATGTTAATTAACTTCTTCCAGTTAATCCACTGTTTAGATTAGCCTACATTAAGGTGCATAAACATCTGTGGAGGGGGCAGAGGATGAAATGTGCATCATGATACAAACCTGGTCCCTTTTGTACGTGCATTACAGTGTCACACACATGCACAAAAGAGGTGGAGCTTGCATGATGATATCACAATGTACATTCCATCATTTATGAAATCTTGGCCCCTGGTCATGAATCTTAACATATGTTTAAAATGTTTAAAAAAGTGAAGAAACATTCTGTCTTCTCTCTAATACAGAAGTTAATATGTCTAAGATGGAAATCTGTTATGACATTTGGATATATATTTTAGAAGATAGACCCAGATGTCATAGCAGATTGCCTCCCTCCCCCAAAACTACTATAATTCTAAAAAGATGTCATCAAATAATTTTAGAATTTTGGGATTAAGTAAAGGAATCTGAAAGAGTTTTTAAAGTATCATAAGGCTTGTTGTTGTACTGTCATCTGAGACCTCCAAGGATATTACAGACCAGGTTTTGGACAGCTTTAAATTGCTTTATACAGTGTGAGTCACTGGCAGCTATCTAAGATTTTGACGGAAGTCTTTTTCAAATGCTACCTTATGGTTTAATTTCAAGATCACAGGAACTAAGCCTGCATGATGTGAGCTTTAGACATTGTGTTTTATAACTTGAACAATGGCTCTTCTATATGCTTTTATAAAATAACTCTCCACTAGGAAAAGCATGGATTTTGTTTTATCATATTATCTAAGCTTTTTCCTTGCAGAAATGTGAGGGTCTTCTTTCTGATGAAACCATTCATTTTGATTTGTGTCATTATCATACAAGTTAACTATTGTTTTCATGCTATTTGCTTCTCTGAGCAGCAGATGATACTAAACCATCTTTTCCTTTTGGCACAGAAAGGCTCAGTAGTGGCTGATTCCTTGAAACCAGTCACCAAAATCTTAAAACAATTGATTCTTTTTCTATTTCTGTTTGATATTCTTAAATTAAAGATGCACTGCTTTTGAACAGGGCCTGAGAACAAAGGCAAGTCAGGAGATTGCCTTGCTGTGCCTGTCTCCATTGTTTTAAATTCTATGCTGTCTCCCTGTAGTAAGTAATGTTATCTGTAATCTGTAATTGCTGAAAAAAAGCATTGTGCCTATGGAGGAAATTTTACTTATTAGCAAGAAAAGTTGGAAGTATGTTAAATAGCCATAGATGAACACAACAAAGTTAATCCAGACATGAAAAGTAGCTTTTTCCTTGTTTTAAAGGAAATAATACTAATATTCCATACTTTCTTGTGTTTGAATTTCTTCTGCAGTAATTTTGGAAAATCTGATTTCTAAACTGAGATAAATCTATTTTACAGTTTATAGTTCTAACCATGGAATAATTTGAATATATTCTCTGTAATTGGCTTGTTTTAAGGTGAAAGTTATTATGAATTGTATGTTCTGTCAGTCATGACTAGTATCCGTGGTGGTTACAAAGTCAACATCTGGAGGTCTTCATGTTTTCCAACTGAGGCCAAAAGAAATTAATTTCTTCTCATATTTCAAATTTCTCTTTATTTCCTTTCTGTCTTTGTAGATCAATGAACTGAGCCATGTTCAAATCCCTGTTATGCTGATGCCAGATGACTTCAAAGCATATTCAAAGATAAAAGTGGACAATCACCTTTTTAACAAGTAAGTAAATCAACTTCTGTTTTGTTTTATAATATTTTTCAATGGAAATAAATACATTTTTACTTAACTTTGATTCTCTGGGTTAGCTTTCTTTAATATGCCAAAAGTATCAGCTTTATTGTTGTGGAGTTAGTTTTTCGTTATGTTTTTTTACTTGGATCCCAAAAGAAAATGAGAGGAGGAGGAGGAGGAGGAGGAGGAGGAGGAGGAGGAGGAGGAGTTGGAGTTCAAAAGGGGTGAAGGAAGCTTCTGGCCTGCCCTCCTTTGCGGGCCTGATGGCCTGGTAAACGGTCCCTTCTTCAAAAGCTTGCTTCCAAGCTAAATTTCCACAGAATCTCAGTTCTGGTCTAAGAGTCTCCATTAGATGCATCCACTAATAATGCTTCTCAGTGTAGTTCTACAGTTTGGACCTGATGTTCAGATGGCTTTGAAAGGGTGCTACTAATTGATTTTAAATTATTCTAAGAGGTAGACTATTTCTTGTTAACTATTTTGGAATTATGTATGCTGGAAAGGTATGGCTAATGTAAGGATTGATTGCTATACCTATTGAGGATTTGGTAAGTCAAATTAATATTGACTGCTTCTGGAAGCATTTGGGAAATAGGAACAAAGGCATGATGTGTTCCATATGGCACACAATCCTTAGAAGCGGAACTGCAAAAGTGGAATATTCTATTGAGAGTAACTCAATGTAGTATATATTAATGCTGGACTAGTTTTGCAGTAATAAAGTCTTAATGCCTGATTAGAGCTGAGTCCTGCAAATTGTATCAGAGACTTTTGTCCAGAGGGTGGAAGACAATATTTTTCTGAAATTAGATGCAGATTTTGCCACTGGTGGAGAACTTACTTGGCTACTGGAGCAGGAATGCATAATGGGGTTATGTACACTTCAGAAATGATTCCAGAGAAGTGTTTTGGAATACACTAGAGTGTGAGCACTGGACCTCTTTGAAGCACATCTTTTTCAGGCTTCATGTAAGCCTAAAAAAAGAGATGGCTGCTTTAATAATTTGAATGTGAATCATTCTGGGTATTCTGTAATCCAATGCTTTGTGTCCTTGACTTCTTAAATTTTAGGCATGTTGTGTTCACTTATGCCACTGAACATCTAGTCTTAATTGTATCTAACTAGATTGACTCTCGTAAAGAAGAGGTGGCCACGCCCGACCTGCATGAAGTTTTGAGCCACATTCACTCAGTTATGTGTCTATATCACCCAAAACTCCCTCATACAGATCTCTGAGAATAGTTTTTGGTCCATCTTTCCCTGGCTGAAAATGGACCTAAGATTAGGCAAAATGTGACATTTGGAACCCTGGTGCAAAGGTCTTTGGGATACAGCAATTTTTCAGGCTTTTAAGTAAGAATAATTACAACTGTGTTTGGGTGTATTCTTGACCTGAAAGATGAGAAAGAATATATGGCTATATATTCATCATTATATAGAATCCCTCACACTGTGTTTCACATCTCTTTTTCAGAGAAAATATGCCAAGCCATTTCAAATTCAAGGAATATTGCCCAATGGTTTTTCGTAATTTGCGAGAGAGATTTGGGATTGATGATCAGGATTTTCAGGTAGGCTGGTTTATCATGTTAAATAAGTCCTGATATTTATGGGATGTCTGGTTAGGTATTCTTGGGAGATGGGCAGATGGAATGAAAGGTGGGATCTAGACTTAATAAGAGTAAACCTCTTTGCGAATTTCCAGATATAAACTCATCTGATAATTGTGAGACAAGTAAGATTGTTTAATGGGTGTGTTTGCTTTCTAAATTTCCTTTCTGTAGTTCACTACGCCCCCATGGTTCTAAACAATTAGCAGTGAATATAACAAGTCATGGGTAAGAAGCCAGCTCTGCTGTGCAGATGTGTTGGGCTCAGACTCCTATAATCTGCAGTTATTGTCTCTCAGCCAATTGGCACTCTAGTCCAAAATACCTGGAGGACACCAGTTGTCCTTTCTCTTTGTAAGGGCTTTTCCTCTCAATTGTTGGAAGAGGTATGATTAGAACTTAGAATTTCAAAGTAAATTTCAGAATATTCTCAAGCTGTTGGTGTGAAACTAAAATTTAACAATTTAAATAGGAGTCCTCCCTTCCTCCCTCTTATTGAGAGCATTTCAGCTACAGAGAATACTTTTTCTACTTCTGTTTCGCAACTCTTCTTAAATTACCAGTGGGGCTGCCACTTCCTCTTGTTTCACTGTTAGCTAATATGATCTGATAATCACTAGTGTTTTGTCATGTTTTGTTTGTAATTGTCTTTACAAATAAATTGGGATGTTGTGACTGAATACAGAAATACTGTATGTGGTCATGGTATCTTTTCAGAGGTATGTCTAAAGATAAATGCAAATAAACCACCTAGTTTTGCATTATCTTTGGCAGTCTAAGTTTGGCTTTAATTTATTGTTTCTTAAGTATCTTGTGAAGTCTGATTGAGGGTCTGTCTGTACATGCTTCAGACCAGGTCATTTAAAAAAAAATGTTGCACTCCTGTGTACATTTAATTTAGGAAACAAACATTGGTTCCTTAACTCAGGACTTTTCTCCCATCCTCAAATTTTAAGGTTGGAAAAACTGTTTCTGGAGGAGGTAGAATAGTGAGATTTAATTTGATATACACAGTGGCTTTTGTTGTAGACGAAACCAATTTCATTTGAAATCTGAGACAGAAGGTAATTCAGGATGTTGCCTTTATATCAGTTCTGACTGTTGGTCCACCTGATCCAGTATTATCCTCTCTGATCACCAGCTTTTCTGTTTTATGAGCTGCTTCTTCCCTTTTCAGCTGGAGAGGCCAGAGATTAAGGGTTTTGTCTTCAATTAGGTGAGTGGGTTTGCCACTCAGATTTTCTCTATACCCATCTTTTATAATAACTCTGATTTTAAATACTTGAGAACATGTGGCTTGGGAATACCAACCTAAATTAATTCTCAGCTATGCTGTTAGCATTGAACAGTGCAGGGCAAACACAGCAAAATGGCAGACTTCCCAGGTTGCTTAATAGGCCATGTCAATGTAATTGAAACAACTGTTCTCCCCAAATGTCTTTGGAATCTCAGTAGATATCTTTGATAAGTTGTTTCAGACACAGTGGGTTCCTAACATGCAATTCAAGGATAGTCAGTATTATAGATCAGCTGTAGCCTTTGCCGTCAAACGGAAATTCATTTTGTGAAGTAGTTGAAACCTTGTAGTTACAAAATGCAGACTAGTGCTGTTACTGATATTTTATTTCCTTTTTAATAGTTTAAGTTCTACAAGTTGTCACATTTAATTTCTATATAAGGACATCTATTCTAAATAGGGCATGCCTAGTTTTACTCCGCTCAGTTCACTTGGAAATAACAAATACTTGAATGGTGTTCTTGAATGTTCTACCCACGTGGTTTTTGAAGGTGTTGCAGTGTTAATTATTCAAATGTTTACATAAACTGAAAAGGCTACATGATCTTGATTTGAATTGAGCTGATTAATGTCTTTTCAGACTACTGAGAGACCCAATCAATAGCTGTCAGAGCACTGTCATAAAACTAGGACAGTCATTAGTAGAAGACTTTGACCTTTATCAAGCAAAAGGCTTACTGGATATAATCAGTATGCTTACAAAGAAATGGTAACATCTCATTTGGAAATGAGTTGCTTTGCTCAGCAAACTGAATTTCCTGTCTCAGTATTAAGATGGAGTCACTCTTCAAACTTTTTTCATAGTACTGACAATTCTATCTTCTGGATTTTTTACCATATTTTTTTATCTCTCAAAGTCAAGAGTGTAATTTCCTTTCCAGTCCTGAGCAGCAAATTTGTTCATGAGAGGAGGAGGTTAAAAAGGCCACATTCTCTGCATATTTTGCAAGACATGTGGGCTAAACTGCTTCTCTGCATCTTATTTATATCTCTGTGAAAGCAGGCAATTGACTAATGTCTTTTAGCATTGTTTTAAAATCTTCCAAAAAGACAGGGACACTTCCAGTTTTATTATATTGTCCCTTTCCCCCAGTGCAGTCTTCCCAAATCTGGTGCTCTGCAATTACGCAAGGCTACAGTGCTACTTAACCCCTTCAATAGCCATTCCTTATGCTGATGGCGATTATGGGAATTATCAGGAAAGAAGTAAATTGGAAAGGTCTGTATTACAGAGGGTAACTTAATGACTGTCTCCCCACTGCATGTTTTTCTGCATACCATATCCTATTTTTTTCAGTTATAAAGAATACTGAGGATTTTAAAATAGAGCATGGCTTTTATTATTGCACTTGGTGCTTTCACCCATCTCCAGACACATTTAATTTAACTTAATGAGAATTGTGCAGTTGCACTGATAACTCTCAGAATTCCTAGCTCGTGGGGTCAACAGCAGTGCTGTCTGGAATCTCCTGGAGTTGTAGCAGTACACCAGGTTGGAGTTGGAGAAAACTAGCCAGATTAAAAAAAAAAAAATCCATATATTTTCAGGCTTAGTGCCTTCTTTTTACCCTTCTAGGGAATGAATCAACTTAGGAAAGTATTCTAGGGAATTCTGTTTACTTTTTGTGGTATGTCCCTCAAAGGCCACGGGTGATCTTCTACATGACAAAAATTCTGTCTTAAGTTATCAGATTCATGTTTTGGGTTTGTGGACGTCAAGTGAAGCTCCAGAAAGGCAACTGAGTAGGAAGGGGCATTGTACAACCAGGACATCCAGCAAAAGCATGCTATATTTTTTTCACCAGTGCCTTTACCATGGTCATTCCATTTCAAATTACCCTCCCCAATTCAGGTATTATTTGACTTAATCATTTCAGCTCCAAATTTTATTCATTCTGACTTTTATAAATAAGTTATCATAATTTATCACACAAAAAATATTGTATGGCCTTTTACCTCTGTTTTTTAAAAAAACCTTTAGTTTTGTTGAAAGCCACTTTAGTATCAACTATTAGCATATAGCCAGTATGTAGATTAAATATGTTATGTGCTGGCATAAATAATATTTTAATTTTCTGAAATTAGTAATTATAATTTAGTGATATTAATATACCAACGAGAGGTAGAAAAGATTGGAGATTAGAACAGGCTAATTAAATTGACCTTTAAATCCTTCCTACTCTCTTGGAGTTTAATGCTAATCCCTAAACACCTATGGTGCAGATAAATTTCAAAGGAGAAAAGTTGCCATTGCTTTCCTTTCTCCATTCCACTGTTCCTTTAATTTTTCACTGAGAAAGTATTAACATAGCACATATTCTCCATTTGGTGGGAGGAACCTTATCCTATCTGTCTGGAAAACCAGAATAAACAGGAATTATGCAAATTAATGGGGAATATAGAGTGGTCCCCCCCCCGAAACGATATTCATTTGAAAAAATGATATTTAATTTAATCTTTGGCTAACTTACCATGTTTCTGTTTGCAGTTATTGTCTCACATTCATGTTTGGTAGTCTGGAGCCATGAGGATTACTTTTCTCATAATTTTATCTGCCCTTCTGTATCTTTTATGCTGACACGTGGTCTATCTGCCTCTCAGTATTCTTTTTCTCCTTGTCTGCATTAGTTCCTACTTCATTCAGTGTTTGCTTAGTCCACGAGTAGTCACATGTGTTTCCAGAACAGTTTATTTGCAGTCTCTGGAATTCACTTTTGCCAGAAAGCAGTGGGTTTTCCAACTTTTGAGGTAGGGGAAAAAACCCTTCAAAAGTATAATTAAAGTAAGTTCACATTATTGAAAAAATACATAATTCTCCCCAACAAATGGAAAGTCTCAGCCTTGCCCACTTTATATCATTTTGCCACTTATTACTGGCCCTCCAAAGTGTCAAGTGCAGTCTTGGTTGAAGGTTGCTTCCTCTAGTCCTGTCGGTCTCTTCCACTTTCTTCCTCTCTCCAGCTTCTTTGATCCTTTTCTTTTCTTCTTGCTTTCGTCAATTGCTCTAGCTCTTGTTTCTGTTTTCATTTGTCCTTGTTTTTCTGTAGAAGTAGTACCCCTTGGAATACTTGGGTTTTTGGGTCTTCCATGCATCTGTCAGGAAATAGTGTCTTGATTACTATCATTGAATGATTATTTGTAATGGTATGCATTATTTTGCTTGGTCTTAATAAAGGTATGCTCTGTTGTAGATTATAGATTGAAAGTAGGTATTAATGACTAAATTAGCTGTTTGATCTTGATAAGATAATTGTAGTTGGCTAATAAGTAAACAATAAAAAGGTAACTATATAAAGTGATTGATGAAATTAAAGTTGAATATGTCTTGTCTAAGAACTGACAGGTAACGCCATAGAAGCTACTCTATATACCTTAGAATATTTTTCCTCTTTCTTAAAGAACCCTAGTAAGATGTGTGCAATAATTCTGATCTGAAGCTGTTCTGGATCAGGCATGGGCAGGCTCACTGTATTTGTTGCCTCCTTCAAGAAGCTGCATTTTTTCCTGATCTCAAGCACTATTCACACGAGCCCAGGAAAATAAGCAGTTGAGTTAAGGAGGTAGTGATACAGTAATTGGGTTCCTTGGTGTTGCACTCAGGAAGTTTAGAAATTAATTCACATAACAAGCCACGCCATAGGTTATGAACTATAAATAGCTTAAAACAGGCTCATGTCTGAGCCTACAACATGGTGATCAGAAGAAACATTGTTACTCCTCTGCCCTTGTTGCATCAGCCCTAACAACCTTGTTGAGGATGACCCACCCCTCTTCCAGGGCATTGGAATTGGCAGTGGGGTGCTGTGAGAGTTCTGGACAACATTTCACCAATAATGTTGTTCACATTCATTCAAATTTTGACCCATTTGGTGAAAACCTGGAGAAAACAGTGACAGGGCCTCGTGATATTAAGTGGGATACTTTTCATCCTGTAGATTCCAAGGAAATGGATAGGGTGCTAGGTTGTATGAATACCACTCCTTGTGAACTGCACCCCAGCCTGAACTGAATCCTTCAGCAAGGTGGGGGTGGTTTTCAGCTGGATTAGAGAGATTGTCAACATCTTGTTAGAAGAAGGTGTACTGCAGTACCAACTGCCTTGAAAGAGGAGGTATCATTCACCCCTTCTGAAAAGGTCTCTCCTAGACCCAGATAGGTTAGAAAACTACCATTCAGTGTCCAGCCTTCTCTTTGGGGGAAGGAGGTAGAAAGTATGGTAGCTGTTCAGCTGCAAAGCACTGTAGAAGAAGCAAGTTATTTGGATGCTTTTAAGTCAGGGTTCAGATGTGGGCATGGGATGGAACCTGTATTGGTCGTATTAGTTGATGAGCTGAGGAGAGACATAGATGTGGGGAGTGTGCTTCTCCTGGTCCTCTTAGACCTCTCAGCAGCATTCAGTGCAATTTGAATAGGTGGGACACAGATTGAAGACAGTTCCTGGCAAGACTGAATTGCTGTTTGCCCAGAAACCTTCTCCACTCCTGTGGTAACTGGATCTCGCTCCTCCTGAAGGAGCAAGTCCACAATTTGGGGGTCCTCCTAAACTCACTGCTGCTGATCAGATAGGTGAAGGAAGGAACTAGAGCAGCTATTTCCCCACTTTGGTTGGTATGTTAGTTGCTTGCCTTCCTGGAGAAGGAGGTCTGAGCAATAGTGATCCACATCTTTATTACTTCCTAGTTAGATTATTGTAATACATTCTATATGGGGCTGCCTTTGAAAAATATTTGGAATTGCAGTTGGTCTAAAATGCTACAGCCCACTCATTAGTAAACTAAAGCTGCTGTTGTGCTTATATGACCCCAGGGTTTCAGGCTCTGCATTGGCTCCTAATAGACTTCCAGGTACAATTCAAAATGCTGCTTTTGGCATTTAAAGCTCCATATTCCTTGGCACTTGGTTATCTTAAAGACTGTCTGTTGTCTATCTTATGTATGCATCTCAGGTTGGGATGCCTCGGGTTTCTTCCCCATATGAGATCTGGGGGAGAGGAAGAGCAATCACCAAGTGACTATGTTTTAGCATACCCTTCCAGAAATCTGGATGGTTTCATCACTCCTGACCTTTAGAAAAGCCTTAAAAACTGAGCTGATCAGAAGGTCATTTAGTTAAGAACTGTCATCAATATATCTATTAATTATTAATTTTGATTGTAGTGATCCATGAAAAGATGTGACAGATTTAAGGATTATTTTCTGTATTATTCCTGTATTACTCTCATAGTTACTCCGTTGTTTTTTTTTATTGTACCCCACCATGAGTGTGTGGAGTGTAGCAGTTTATAAATAACATGGATAAATTGTTTTTATCAAATGCATCAAAGTTAAAAAGAAAAAGGGCATGAGAATTCTGTTGGATAAGGTGGCGGGCCCATCCAGCCCAAGGCCAAGGGCAGACAAACCACACTGTGGGTTGAAGCAATGTATAAGCTCTATTAGTCTCTGTTTTCTGAAGATAACTGTGCTTAAAGTCTGTATTTAGGTTACTAAGCCTGATGCACCATCATTAGGGCTGCATTTCAGGTTCAGAGGCAGAAATGTACATTGGAGTGTGTGGGGCTCCAAATGTAATATCTTGCTGCAGCTCCTTAAAGCAGCCCCACCTTTTTCTGGGGTTACATGGCTGCTTGCAGTGCCATCCTGGGAATAGGGATGCTTGATTTAAGGAGTTGCAGAGAGGTGCTGTATTCAGGCCTCTGTGCTCAAAAGCACTTGCTTACCTTCAAATTCAAAGTGCTGGGTGGCCCTTATAATTATAGGTGTATGTATTTGTATTAAATTGTACAAATGAATTATAGTTTATTTTTAAAAAAAACAACCTGAAAAAAATTGGACTTTTATCAGCTTGACCACACTATGTAATACAGTAGATCTAACAAGAAGTGCCTGTATCCATCTGATATAGGACATTTGCTTGGTCTGATTGAAGCTTTAAGGTCAGTTTATATATCATGACCTTCTACAAATACTCTTGATGATTGTCCATGTGCACTAAGAGCAGTCTTTCTATTGACCTGTGTAAAAATGTGACATTTGCAACCAAAGTTTGCTTAGATGATAAGTATTGGATAGTTAAATGATCAGGGGCAGGTAGTTGTGTGTTTAAAATTCTGGCAACCTTCAGAATTATATTCCGTACCTAAAAGTAGCTAACTGTACAGTACTTTTCCCCAGGTTGGCTCCTAGGTTACAGCAGTACTAGAATAGGCTCTGCCTTCTTGTCTGTTAAGCTTCTGTGTTGTTTTACAGTGGACCAGTTTCCTAAACTGGAAAAGGCTTATGGATTTCATTAATTCCCCTACCCAATAATTCACTAGTAATTTCCATTAACATACGAGATAACTGCTTTAGAGTAAACTTGTTCATATTTGGCCAATAGTAATTTTTCCTTTTTTTATGGTTAAGATAGTTACAATTTTCAGTACATGAAAAATGTACAGGAAAGATCTAATGTATAATTTATGTAAACTATGTAAATTTAGGTAAAAGCAGCCCCTCTATGATGCAGCCTTGGTCTCTTAGAAATGATGCCTGGAATTGCAGGTTCTTTAGCTCTTCTTTCTCAGAAAATTTTGGTACATGGAATATTTAGAATGGAGGAAATAATACCATTTCATTGAAGTATGAAACAGTGGCTGTTTTCAGTCTGGCACATTCCCCTGCCAACAAACTGAAGTCAGGGGCCCTAGTTTGTTCTTGGCTTTCAACTCCAGATTATTTGGAGGGAAATAAACTGGGATTCCAGGTTCATTTCCAGTCCACTGCTCTATATCACTCATTAAGGATGCATCAATAGATTAAAACTTTCTTCCTAATTATTGTTTATCAGAATAAGCTTTTTAGCACTAAGAGTAGGAAACAGATCCTTTGGGACTTCTCTGTTTGGTTCATGAGAGAGCCAGACCAATGTACAAGTGTGTGATGGCTTCCTCATATGAGAGATTTTGCAAACAATAACTCTTGAACTCTTTTGTTCAAGAGTTAGGAGCCCAGATTTTACTGTCGTAGTAATTTCTACTTTGGCTCCTGATAAAACTTCCTGAAATGGAGCAAAATACTTTCTTTCTTGTTACCCTGTTTCCTAGCTAATATATTTGTAGGCAACAATAGAAGGCACTTGCAGATTTTCGTGCAGAACTTACAGAAATGTTAATTGTAATAAGCCTCATCCTGTTTTATATACCTCAAGGTTAGGAAGTCTGTTGCCAAATTTTGATTTATCCTGTTGTTCTAGTGAAAATTCCTTATACCTTTGGCTACATGAGACAGCTCCTTACCCAGCTGGTTTGGGATGTCTCAGAAGAATAGCAAATCATTAGTTAATTTTTTAATTGTATTTTTATACCAAGGGAGTGTTGCCTGTGGGGATTCCTGCCTGAAGTGCCAAAATAATTTATTAGTCTTAGGTACTATGGCAGAATGTCTCAAGACTGTTTGTGCATTTCTTTTTAATTGCATTTTTTTATCATTACACTCCTAAAATCCCACCGATCTTGAGTTGTATTCCAGCTTTGTAACCAGTGCTACTCATGTATCAAATATTTGGGGATTTTACCAGAAGAATAAAGGTAGTTTTATTTGTCTGGGAAAGTTGAGGTTTAACTAGCGATAAACACCTGTATGTCTGTTTTGGATTTTCAGACCTATGGGAAAACAGTTGAGGGATCAGGCAAAGTGGGTGGCCCTAAGATTTTTGCCGCAATAGGCCTTTTTTCTGTATAGGACATTTAAATCAAATATGTCATTAAGATATCTAAGCCTCAAACTATAGAATATATTTGATAATTCTTAGAAGTTACTAAAGACGACATTTGTTGATTCTAGATGTCAAACTTCTATATAGTAGTACTCAACAGCAGAAACGGTAATATAAAAAAATAAAAAGAGAAGGTAATTTTATCTTTCAGTTTGAAATTGCTTAACACAGAAAGTTTTTTTTTCCCCATTTGATGGGAACGTTCCCTCACAAGGTGAAGGGTATATTCTGAATGTCTCCTTTTGACAGCTGAAGTAGCAAATGTTTATTGATAGATGGACTTTAAATCATGTGTGTGGGTTTATGTATTGTCTAAAATAGCCTTTCTCCAATGTGGAGATTGTCATATGGGTCAGATTACAACTCCCAGCACCCCCAGCCAATAATATGCAGGTGGGAGAAGGCTGATCTGAAAGACCATCAGAGGATGGTGATTCTATACTGAGTAAGATGTGGCATACTAATGTAATCCAGCAATCCAGAAAATATATTTTTGAATAGATTAATTGGAGAGGAAAGAACAGTATTGCTTTTAAGATAGGCTACAAAAGTTAACTATTCAAATATATTAGCAAAAATAATCAACTTCTTGATTAAAAACTGGTTGGAATTCTCAAGATAAAATAGTGCATATTTCAATTATTTGGCAGGATGGTCAGCTCAAATATTAAGTGCTATTGTTCTCTCTGTGCCACGTAGTATTTAATTAGTCAGTGTTGATGGTTAATGTTGATATTACCACTCATAAAAAATACAAAACAAAATCCCAACCTTCTTAATTAATTTCTAGGGTTCCAGCTAACGACCAATGTTTTTCTAATGATTATGGAACTGATGCGCATGATTTCATGACACATGCTATTGCTGATATTGTTTTAGTACTTCAGCGATTTTTATGGCAGAGTTATGGACTTTTATATAAAAAAGTGGTTTTCTGTTTTGTTGATAAACCTAGAAAATGGAAATGTTATCAACAATGCAATCTTAGATATTAGCTGAATTTTTCTGGTGTGATCCACAGAAGTCTCTCTTTCTCCCCAAAAGCCAATCTTCACCCCAGTTGTGTTTTCCACACTGAATGAGGAAGGAAGTGAAAGAAAACTGATTCCCCATAGCCAGTGGAAGCAAGAAAGCAGCTGCTTCCTTCTGTACATGGAAAAACTGCTACCTCAAGGTGGCACTGGGAGAGAAGAAGCTTGTCAAAACTCCTTTCTGTCATAATGTGGCCCTCTGAGCCAGTATAGATCAGCAATAGCTGCTCTGAGCTTCTGGGAGATATGTAAAATGTTGCAGATATATGAAACTTAGAATGATTCCACATCACTTTAAAAAGTCCAGATTAGTTTATATAAGAACTTTAGTTAAAAAAAAAAAATTAAAGCTGCATCAAATCCAAAAATTAAAGCACAAAAACATCAGACATTGTTTGATGCCTTTAGAACTCCAAGAAGGAGTCCCATGGGATTTTTTAAAAAACCCTTTCCCTGGTCAAGTTATTTTGCCTCTGGTGTTGAAAGTGAATTGGAATCTGGCAAATGATCTTAATGTTCAAACCGTTTGATATGGCAATATATGCCCTGGAAGCCAAGATGTTTAGGGTCTTAGATCAGCAGTAGTACTTGCCAAGCAACATAGTTCCCATCAGATCTAATACAAATGCTTCCTTGGCAACCACAGGACTTACTTTCCTACCTGATGTTATTCTTTTTTTATATTCCTTTATTTTAAAAAAAAAAAAATGGAGGGAGTTGACATGCTGCAAAGCAAGTTGCATCATTTTTATTTACAAGACTGTCTCTGGGCCTTGCATAAATCCCATGGGCATTTTTAGAAAATAAAAATAGTGAGCGGCCAGAGTCCAGAGCCATCCTTGGAAGTCTGCCCACCTGGCTAGAAGAAAAGACTGCTGTAATAGTAAAGAGCACTCTACAGGTTTAGAGGGTGGAGAGCAAACCTATTTGTTGGCATTTTGTGAGAATTTTTGTGACATGTTCTCAAAATCCCAAATATGCCCTCCAGCTCAAAAAGGTTACCTATATCCTTCCTTCCTTCCTTCCTTCCTTCCTTCCTTCCTTCCTTCCTTCCTTCCTATCCATCCATCCATCCATCCATCCATCCATCCATCCATCCATTTTAATCCTAATTTTCAGAATACACTAAGATGAGATAAGCACCATTTCAGGGGCACTTTAATTAAGCAATTTAAAAGCCTTAACTATATTATATTTATATGGAAATAGTTGTCTTGCAAAAAGCCTATGCATTTGTTCATCTAGCAATTGCTTTTCTGTTTTTACAGAAAAAGAAATGTTAAATTTCAGCTCGTATTATGTATGACAAGGGGTAGGCTTCTAATTATTGTCAGCAATTTATGGGCTGGGTGGCAGGCTATCATGTTTCCGTTGTGTTCCTCCTTTTTTCTCATTGGTATGAATTCCTTGTGGTAAATTGTACATATGGTGTGGATTTGAAAGAGGATTCAGGAAAAAGGTTGATTTAGTTCCCCTTACAAACTCAAAGTGCTTCTCTTCCTCTAACTCTTAAGCATGGAGATCAGGACAAAACTCAGTCAATTTAAACTAGATTTGTACTAAAATGAGGGGTATATTTTGGGCACATTGTATGCGCTCACCAATATATTCTTCTTTGATTCATTTGTTTCAGTGGTAATCCTTCATTACATAGTCAAAATAGATGGGCTCCATGATATTCCTTCTTCACAGGATCAAAATGATACCTTCAGAAGCATCAAAATATAAGACAGGGCTCTAAATAGGCTTTTGGAAATATTTCTGGAAAGTTCCTTCCCTTCTGCTGAAAATGTTCCTTCTCAGCAGCCAATACACCCCTAAGTTACGGCTGGTGAAATATCTTCCTCCTGGTCTTTTGTGCTGTTAATTACCCTGTTTTCTTTAGAAGGGTCGTGGCTCTATTTACAAATGTCACAATATTGTTAATTGATTCTCAACCCTGATCTTTTTGCAAGGTGTTCCTGATAACGGTAGTGTTTTGACTATATCACAGTCCAGTTATACATTTTATAGGTTAATTATGCTAATTTCTAGTTCTGACACTATCTTTAATTAATACGACAGAATTCTCTGACAAGAAGTTGTCCACTTGCTAATGATTCTCCAGCTCGGAGTGGTGCCCGATTCCACAGCTCTTATGACAAAAGATATGTCATCAAAACTATAACAAGTGAAGATGTAGCAGAAATGCACAATATACTGAAGAAATACCACCAGGTAATTCATTATTTGCTTTGGGAATGAGATTGTTGTAAGAAAAAACACTTCATTGATCAAATGTTTATATAATGTCTTAGGAAATAGGCATTACAACTCAAATGTATTGCCAATGTATTTTTGGTGAATTTGCCATTTATTATACAATATATAACATCTGTGGTTTAAAAAATCCATGAAGACACCTCTAGAAGTTTTGTTACATTTTAATCTTATTCTGTATTAAAATGAAACTATGCTGAATAATTGTTATGTTGGCTTCTTGTTGAAAACAAGTAGTTGAAAATATATCCCGAGTGTTGCTTGACAAGAATGCATTTGAATCCAGATTGGCTGCCAAAATTTCCCCATTAAAATTGAAATCTATACATTCTTCTATTATTAGAACAATTATGAAAGGTTTAGAATGAAGAAAAAGCATCTGAGATTATCTGAGGCAGAATCCTTCCATATTGACTTTGTACAGGCTGGATGAGGATGGGGTGACATCCAAGCCATGCAAATGGGATTAGGCCCATGAGATGATACGTTGACCATCAGGTGGCACTGTATTTCATCCTTTATTGGGATTCTTCAGATGCAGGTAGTCAGGTGTTATTCTGTGTGGTTCAAACCCTCTACTGAGAATTGAATTCACAGACCTTTGCATTTTAGCTGACTATATTCAGTGCATTAGCTTTAGGTGCTATCAAGATCAGTGGATGCAGGAAGGGACATCTGAAAGCTCTCAGAATTTTATATACTGTCCACCTTCCTTTAAGCTTTCAGAATAGAGAAATACAGATGTTACATTATGTCACACATTGGCTGCCTGCATCAGAAGAGTCCCAATAAAGAATGAAACTCGTCACGTGGTCCCTCTTGGTGGTCATTATAACTGAAAATACCACATAAGGTATACACTGTGCTAAAATAGAGAAATTCCACCCCGCCCCTCAGAAGGGGCAAGAAGTCATGTAAAATCCTGTATGAAGGGGCATGACAGACACAACCTTGGCGAACTTAAAGCTGAATAATTTAGGAAATGGGGGAGGATGTAATGTTGCTATTGAAGCTGTGATAGAAGTAATTGGCAGGTGGAGTGGGGTGTGGCTAAGATGTGTACAGTATATGCATATCTAAAAAAGAAGGGTAGAAGAGCCATACTAGCTATGCTGGTAAAGGACATATGTTTCTAAGTAAGGATGAACAGAACTCAAAAATTTGGAAAGGGAGTATTTCCTCTCTGCACCATGTCAAGCTTGGATGTTCCTAAATCAGTGAGTTTTGCACATCATTAGTCTGTGGCCATCTATGGACCTTAGGTGACAAAAGGGCTGGTCACTACTATATAGATAATAAAATTGCGTGTTTATTTTAATTTATCCTGTGATGGAACCAAAATGATACAGGTTTCTACACCTGTGAATTATAGTGCCTTTAAACATTTTGAATCTTCATACTTGACAGTTTGCCTTCTTGCAAAAAAATATTTTCTCAAAGCTAATTGGAGAATGATCTAATGAAGCTGCACCAATGATAAATATGAATGTGAAAGGACTGCTATATGCCCTTGCTAGCTGTGTAATTTTCTTCTAGAAGCTGACAGAACCTGAACCAGTTCTATTTTTTAAGTGTTATTCTCACATGAAGCATTGTAGGTCAAGATTTTATACTGAGGGAATAAAAATTCAGATATGCATTTCAGTTTTATATAATTTGTTTTTTTTCATTCTCCATGAACTAGCGCAATTCTAGAATATACTTGCAATCTTGGATCCAAATGAACAACAATAGCACTATAGTGATTTTTACCACACTTAATAATATTTACTCAGCTAATCGTATTAGAATGCCTTATTTTTTTCACTCTGCCCACAGTGCACATAGCATGGATACTTTGACCAAAGTAGTCAATCTGAACTTGAATCATGGCAAAACTTACTCAGTTTTCAGCAGCAACATCAAGTTTATTTTTCTTTAGACCACAAAATCCTCCACTAGTGTAAAACAGGTTTTGGCATATCTCCTGATAGTAATGCACGCTGCCTTCTAAATAGTGGAGTGAATTAAATGTTTTCTAAATAAAACAATTGCAATCAGCTCTAAAGGAACCAACATTAACCAGAAGTTGACACAACTGAGAGATCTGTATCCGTACAGAATAAATAAAGAAGTCAAGCTTCCCTAATAAGCTAGTAGAGTTTTCCACACACACACACATTACCAAAAAAAAAAACACACACATTACAAATAAGAAATGGTCTCCTGAAGTGATTTGATAAAATGAAGTGGACTAAAATAAGCAGTATTCTAAGCTGTGCTTGCAGCTTAACTTTAATTAGCCCCTATTTCAGTTGATTCTCAGTTCATACTTTACTAAAGCTCTTTTTATGTTCCTTATTCCAAATGTTGAAGAAAGAATATACTTTAGTTTCATAGAGAACTTAATACTTCAGTAAATTCAAGCTATAGGCTTGGCTAGAAAAAAAAGGCCAGATGTTAAAAATGTGAAATGTATTCTAAACTAATATCCCTGCCTTCTCAAAGTATCTGATTTAAAGTTGTTATATTCATTTCACTATTAAATTCAGTTGTCTTAGATTCTTACTGTTGAATAAGAATATAAAATAGAAGCTTCCTTTGGGTATAATGGAAGGGATTATTCTCTACTTAACCATCCCTGCTACTAAATTCATTACAAGAAGGAAACGTTGGTGTTTATGTGGCCCTACCTACTAGTCTTAGTCTCATTAGATAACCAGGAGAGCAAATTAATCTACTGAATTAAAACGTGTGTGCATATTTACTTTGTTACTGATAGATACATCAGTTGATAGTGCATTTACAAGCCATGGAGAATGTCATAGGCCAAATTTATTTAGAGTCATGGGCATGCTTATGGAATTAAAATCCACATTTTATGAACAGCAGTGTAATTTTATGTGAGCTCTAATCCTTACTTAAAATATCACATCAAACATTTTATTATGTTTGAATACTTTAGTCTTTTCTATGCATCATGGGCTTGTTCTTCCACAGGTCTATATTCATATTTTGTTTTTGTGATAATCCTGAATTAGAAGTTTATGATTCAAAATTGTGACTGCCTTCAGATACCATTATATTATCTATGACAATTGTTTGAAAATGATCAGTTCATATACTGTCAAAGTATCTACAAGTAATTGATGCAGAACTGCTGAAGATTTCAAAACTAGGTATTTTTCTTCTGCACTTTCCTGATTTCTTTTTAAGAAAGTGTTCTTCTGAAAATAAAATATCAGCTTTATATGTTTTTTGGAAACAAATTTTGCATATCAGAGAATTAAATAATATCAGCTAATTGTATTTGTACATTTCCACAGTAAAATTGCTATACTGTATAACTGTATCTGTAAACTCTAATTTTTATTTTATATAACTGTGTATGAAAATCTGAGACCTCTATTGAGTATCCATATCAGCAGGGTAATCATTGTAGCAACAGAATTTTCCCTTTCTCCAGCAATGCTGGGAGGGCCTGAGGAGTTGAAAAGCTCCTGTGCCGTTGATGAACACAATATAGGATGCTCTGCAGCTAGAACCTCTTCAGTTTCAATACGTCTTCATTCCATTATATGAAAAAGCAGAAGTCTTAAACATGCTTAGATTAAATCTTTAGAATGTCATCTTTTTTAGGGTGAAAACACCAACCAAATAGTGTTTTTGACCCGTTGTGTACATTGAGAGCCAATGTCATGTAGTGGTTAAGGTGTTGGACTAGAACTGAGGAGACTTGGGGCAAGTCAGACTCTCTCAGCTCAACTTTCTTTACAAGGATGTGGTTGTTGGGAAAAATTGGAGGAGGAAGTATATATATATATAGTCTGCCTTGAGCTCCTGGAAGAATATCAAGTTAACACAATAAATGCTGTCTTTACTAGTTGAACAGGGAATTATATCTATTTTGATAGCTCCCATATATCTGCAGGTGGCAGGCTCCAAGGAGGACCTCCTTTTTTGTGAGGGAATGCTGAAATCTTAGAAGTGAAAGTACATAGTTTCTACCTGCTGCAAGTGAACTGTTTAATCATGAGGTGCAGATTTGAGGTGAGAACTAGTAGAGAAGGGAATTGGTAGGTTATATGGATTCTAAATGTTTATGAAAATCAAACACCTTGAAGAAACTTCAAATAAAATTGAAGATTTCGCATGTTCACATATCACATCCTTATTGAAGTTTTTAATTCTGTGCCATTTTCATGCTGCAAAAGCCACCAATAATTAAAGGATGTGGATATTATAAAAACCCTTTTCTAAGTATTTCTTGACAGTGTAATTTTTTCAGTGATTTATTGCATCTGACTTCATATCACTTTATGTATCTATACAAGAGAAGTTCTAAAATATGTACTAACAGTCTAATATTCCTTCCTTTTTCTAAAATGTCACTATAGTATATAGTGGAATGTCATGGCAACACACTACTTCCACAATTTTTGGGCATGTACCGGCTTACTGTTGATGGAGTTGAAGTGTATATGATTGTTACAAGAAATGTATTCAGCCATCGTTTATCTGTTTATAGAAAATATGATTTAAAGGTGAGCAATTTTTTTTCCCTATGGGCATTACAGTAGTTCTCTTAATAGTTCTGCAAATAGCCCCTCCCCAAAGGAGAAGGAAGGAAGGGAAAGGGGAGGGGAGGAGAGGGGAAGGGAGGGGTCAGGCCCAGCCCAAGAACAACGATGAAACAGTCCAGTCTAGTACACTTCCTTTATTTGCTTACACTTTATAGACAGAATCTTGCCAAACTAAATCTATACTACAGCAACTAGTGGATATACACTGTGAGATTGTAGGGAGTGGCTATCCTGAATCTCTTAGTCTTCTCACACTCCCCCTGCGGACTGTGTTGCCTCTTGCCTCCTCCCCACTCCTGGAATGCACCCCCTCTTTCCTGATAGCCTTGATCTCCCAAGGAAGAGGAAGAGGGAGGGAGGGAGGGAAGGAAGGAGGGAAGGAAGGAAGGAAGGAGCCAGCCCCAACCCTATTAGACTCTTTAAAGGCTAGTAATTATGGCGCATTTAAACATTTCACCAAATAATTTTGTTGAGCTATGATTATTAAAATAGCATTTGTGGCTTATCCAACAACAAAACCTTTTATGGAAATAACATAATTTGAGCTGCATTGTGTGTTGTAAAATAAGTGACCGGGCAAAGAGATGCTAGCTAAAGTAGCTAAGTGCTAATGCTTTCAGTCAAAGCCATTTGAGAGGTTAAAAAAATAGCTGAAGAGGCTGTTTCATCCTTAATGCATTTTATAGGCTGCTGTATTCTGCACACAATTTTTTTTTTTTTTTGGTAATGAATAGAAGTACTACAATAGATTAAAGCAGTTCCCTGTATCATTTGATATTTAAAACTATTTAGTAAATGACTAAAAAGCCATACTAAGCAATTTCTATTTTTGTCACCTCAATCAAATATATTTTAGATGTCAGTCTTATATCCACTTATCTGGGAGTAAACCTTATTGAACTTAAGGGGGCCTTTGAGTAGATAAAGAAAAGATTGTGCAGTTGGTTCAAATTAGATTATCATATCCTGCCTCATTTCCTTAGGGTCAGGGTTTGGAAGTGGGGTGGGTCAGGAAAAGAAAACCCTACACTTGAGATTGATTGGCTCCTGTCAAGTAGCCTTCAGAGTACTTTATTTTAAGTGGTTGGTGCATACTGTATTAGCAGAAGAAAATATTGTGTTTTCCCATATATCTTTTTAAAAGACTTTCACATTTGCTGAGATAGACTGAGATAACTGCAGACTGTAGAATGTGATAGCTTGGTCTCTAGAATATAAATCATCAATGTTTTATTGGCTTACATTCTTTTAAAAACATAATGCAAAGCAATTTACCTAGCTGTTCTAGAAAGGCAGTATCAAGTTTATTTCACACCCTTGGATAAATGTGCCATATGAAGGGTGGTATAAAAGGTTTTCCCACTTCAACAGAATTTCTGTCCCTCCATCAACCATGAATGAGTAATAGTCCTAAGCAACATAAATATCTTTAGCTCCTAAACCTATAAATAATATACAACTGGAAATCAAAGCCATCTCATTAGCTGCATCCTAGAATTCGCTAATAAAAGTTGATATTTGCTATAAAGTTCCTAGAGGAAAGCTAGGATATACAGGTAGTCCTCGACCTATGACCATTTGTTCAGCAACTGTTCAAAGTTATGATGACACTGAACAAATGGGGTTATGACTGGTCCTCAGAGTTCTGGGTGTCCCAGCACCCCCGTGATCACGTGATTGCAATCTTGGCACTTAGCAACTGGTTCACACGTACGACTGGTTGCAGTGCCCTGCGATCACATGATCACTATTTGCAACCTTCCCTGCTGACTTCCCCAGAAAGTCAATGGGGAAGCTAGCAGAGAAGGTCGCAAGACACTGAGGTAAGTCTCCCCCACCCACAGACCCTCCCCCAGCCCCTTTGCACCCTCGCACACTGGCCACTTGTGCATCCTTGCGCACTCTCCCTGACCCACGCTGTGCCTCTCACATACCCTTGCATACCACCCGGCAGCAGCCACTTACCTACGTAGCTACTGGCCTGGGATTTGTAACTTCCTGCTGGCTTCCCACTGACTTGGGAAGTTGCCTCGCCTAATGACTGTGGGATTCAGTTAATGACAGCAGTGGGATTGCAGGGATTGCCATTGCTAAGCAATGCAGTCGTGTTTTATGACTGCATTGCTTAGTGACAGAAATTCCGATCCCAATTGCCATCATAAATCGAGGATTATCTGTAGATTTAATATCATTAGAACATGAATCAGTCGATGGGTCTTTTTTTTAATCATAATTTTTATTAGAATTTTTTAAAAAATAGATAAAAGATAAACACAGAAAAAATATAGAAAATGAAATTAAGAGAAAGAAAAGAGAAAAAAAAGTGCAGTAGATAAGAGAAGAAAAAGAAAAATATTTAAAGCAGCAACTTCCAATTTTCCTTACAACAGTTACAAACATACTTATTGTCACTCCTCCCCCATCAAGTTACATCACATAATTCTCTTCTTCCCATATTCAATCCTTTTCAGTCAGTAAATCCAGAAACCATGTCATTTTCATTCATTTTCAGCAAAAGTCCATAAAGAGTTGCCAGTCTTGATCGGTCTCATAGCAGATGGGTCTGATAGTCTTAGCGGGCTGCTTACTAGTTGACCACAGATACAGGTAGTCCTCAGATAACGACCATTCGTTTAGCAATTGTTCAAAGTTACAGCAGCACTGAATGAATGGTACTTACAGCTAGTCCCCAAAGTTATAGCCATTGCAGCACCCCTGCAGTCATGTGATCAAAATTCAGGAACTTGGCAGCCAGCCTGTACTTATGACCACAGGGGCACTTCAACTCCCCCCACCTGCTTATCTCCCCCCATCTCTGCCCTTTTGGCCATCATGCACATCAGCACTCCTTCGCAGCGGTAGCGGCACTGGTGGTGCTGGTGCTGAAGTGGAGGCCTGGGGTCTTCAGCAGTCCCACCAACTGCCGCCACCCCCAGGCTTGTACTTCAGCCCCAGTGCCACTGGCACCACCACCAAGGAGTGCCACCTCAAACCCCACACCATGGCCAGCCACCCCAGAATCACAGCACAAAGCCCCTGCCACACCCAGCTGACCTTCACCATCTTCTTCCTCCTGCTGCTGATGAGGCACGCCTGGCCTGGCCCTATGTGAGGCAGCTGCTGGCCGTGCCAGGCCTTTTTCCTGAAGCCGCATTTACCTTTCTCCAAATCACGCTGCCCTCACAATGCTTCAGGAGCCTTGACGTCACGCTTTATGACTGCATCACTTAGCGATGGAAATTCCAGTTACCATAATTAACTGCAGACTAACTGTACTCCAAAAATGCCAGTGGGAAAATGGCAATTTATCTTTTGAACTTTATTATGATGCCATTTGTGAGCAATATTAAATGAGAAATTTTTGCCACTCGCTACCTGCTTATAACATCTCCAAATGGGATCTCACAATATGCTATCATATTGGAGGTTTTAGCCTAGTACTTGGCAAATCAAATTAGCACAAAGTATTTCCATTCCTTTTTCAACAGTGAAGCTCATTGGGTATCTTTAGGGAACTTCATACACCCAGTATGACTATGAGTGCCCAATGCTGGAGGATCTATATGTGTTTTTGGTAGCTGGGATAAGAGTAAAATAAAAATATATTAGTTTAAGTAAATGTATTATTGTTTTAATTTTCAAAGCTGCAATTCTTAATTAGCATAAGATATTAAATTTCACTATCCTCCCATCATGTCAGTACTTTAAAATATTTGACACGTATTTGACTGGTTAATTGATCTCTAATAATTCAGATTCATTTTACAATAAAATGTATGTTTATTTTTTTTTTAATACATACTATACACCATTTTGAAAGTGAGTTACAATTCAGAGTAATCCAGGGAGGGGGACAGGTGGGTGGGTAAATACATGCTTAAATATATGTGCACACCCATCCACACATTGTAAAACAAGGTAACAACTATTTTATTCATACCAGTACTTTAAATTCCTTCCAGAGGTATATGGAAAACCACTAAAACTCTCATGTTTTGAACTGGCTGAAATTTAAGAGAAATCTACAGAAGCAGGTTAATGCATGTAATCGTTTACAGTAATTATGTGTGGTTTTTACCAGAGCATTGAGAACAGGGACATACTTCCTCTATTCAGGAATGGTTATGGCTGACATGTTAGTAGCTAATAGACTCCAGATGCTTGTAGTATAATAGAAGAAAATAGTAATAGGGCCAGGAAAATCCAAATCTCCATAAAGAGAATTTTCTTTTGTCATTATCTATGTTAATCCAGACTATTTGAATTGTAGTTTTATATTTGTTCATAATGTAATAATCTGAGTGAGTTTAGAATACATTCTATCAGGCTAACGATGAAAACCTTACTGTAATTCTGTCCTTCAGTATTGTTCTAGTTAACAAAATGTGCTGTGTTTTTCTTTCAGGGTTCAACAGTAGCAAGAGAAGCCAGTGACAAAGAAAAGGTGTGGCAAAGTTATATTTATATACTTAGTCATCTGCCTTCAACTTGTAAGAAAGAGCAAATGTATGTTAGTTGTGGAATATTATTCTTGGCAGCCTTCTTGGGTGCGATTCTATGCCTGCTTAACTGCCATAAGACACACTGAACTCAAATTAAAACCAAACACACATGAGGATCCATTTCTTATTGGTGGCAGATTGCATCCATTATGATTTCACTTTAATCAAATCTTACAGATTTCATTAGGCTGTAACTTTAACTTTTTGTAAGCCATCTTAGGAACCTGCTGAAGAATGAAGTATAAATAAATTATTCCAGCTATTGTCAATGAAAGCAGTTTTGATAGTGTTGAGAATGGGAAATATTTATTTCAGACTATAGGTTTGAAATAAATTCCTCAGAAATTTTGGCAACAGTACTAAAATTCAGAAGCTGTAGATCAAAAACAAACTCCTTGCAATTTAATGGGGACTGGTCCCATTCTTACACTAATGCTTTAATGTCAAGATTTCTAAAGCTAATTATGGCTTTGAAAGTCTTCATACTGACCTAGAATAGTTTTCTCCAAATTGGTTCTGTCCAGATGTGTTTGGATCACAGTTCCTGGAATTCTCAGTCAACATGACCAGGATTCTTGTTCCAGCACTTTAGGAGTGCACCATGTTGAAGAAGGCTGAGCTGAGTGTTGTGAAAGAACCAGTTAAACTGAATCCAAAAATGATGACCTGCTTGTGAAGTAGAAACCCAAAATCAACTTCCAGTCATGGTGCTGTGCAAATGATTGTAGGAAAACTTTAGCAACTGTTTTACTTCTGACCATGATGAACTTTTTCCTTACATTGTGACAGTTTGACAGTAATAACATTGACTTTATCAAAACATGTATTTGAACGTACTCTCTTTTTGGGTTAGAGAAGAACGATAGGCTTCTACAATCATTAAATTCTGACAGCTAATGCTTTGACTTTTCTTTGCTTAATTTCTACACTGAATTTTGTAGATTATGCATGAGTAATCTGGAGTACCTTGTAGTTCTCAGTCTCTCATAGGAGTTCTATACTGTGAAACACACAACTGTAGTTACAGTACAGTTATCTGTGGCTGGTTATCTGAATGTCTTGCTAGTGAGGGAGCTGTTGCTCTAACAAATAAACAGCAATTTCTTGGGTCTTCTAGCATTTCTGTTGTACCAAGTATTAGCTCTTAGAGGATATATTTCCACAGCTTCCCCTCCCCTCTTTCCTTCTTGTATTGCATGAAATGTACATCAGTACATTGTTGCACATTAAAGTATTTTTCATGTGATCATAGAGCTAGAATGGGCAGTTAGGCCATAAGGTCTAACCCTTTTCTCAGTGTAGAAATTCAGATTAAAGTTTTGTTGATAATACTTTTAGCTAGTCACTGATACTTCATTGTCATTGCCCTGATCAGGTTGGCTTTACCATTGTGGACATCTTTTCAAAAGTCTTCATGAGAAGTATTTCAAGCACAAATATTTTTATAACAACTTATCAAAAGATGTCTAATTAGTCCCTTAACATTTTGATTCATAGTTACATCTCTCTGTTTTCTTTATCTTCTTTGTCTTAAGGTCCAGCTTGGGGTTCCTTGCACAGAATTATGCACAAGAAAATAATATAATTATTTTATGAATAGTGATCCCTAAGCACGACTTAAAATCAGTTTAACAGCTCATCACTTTGAGTCTTTCATGAACAATATTGTTGCATCTTCTATTATCATGGTAAATTGGGGAGAACGTAAGCCTCAGACCGGCTCCTGAACTTCTGATAGCACAGATTTTAGAAAGGTCTCTGAACAGGATTACCTGTTTTGTTACTTGCAGGATGTTTTATCAGTGATGTATTTGCAGCCGTTCTTGCTAGTTCCTGCAGTGCAAAACAGGTTTTGTTGTTAGATCATCACCTAATTTTTAAGGGGTTTATATCAATGAATAGTGAAATGCATTAAACATTGATTTTATAGATCAGAATATTTTATGGTTTAATGTAAGCATATGAGTTACGAAAACAAACAAGGGCTGTCTTAATCAAAGAGGAAAATAAGATGCTAGTGTTTTTGTATCTACATTATGTTAGAAATGGTACAGTATACTCTGGTGCTGTAGCTCTGTAATGCCCCCTCGTGGCTATTATTTTGCATTTTTGATGGCTCTGCATGATTAGTGGTACTCTGGTCAGACAACTGACGTTTCATTATTCTGTTGCCTTCATTGTTTTGAAATGGCTTTTATTTGTCTGTCTGTCTTAGGCCAAAGAACTGCCAACATTTAAAGACAATGACTTCATCAATGATGGTCAAAAGATTTATATTGATGAAGCCAACAAAAAGATGTTCCTTGAAAAACTTAAAAAGGACGTTGAGGTAAGAATTCGAGGCTATCCTTGCTAAAAACACTGATGTCTATCATTGTACCACCTAACTGATGGGACTGATAACTGAAATATTTCAAGATGTTCCTGCACAGATGCATTCAATATCTGCACATTCCTTGAAAATTGCTTTGGGCCTTCTGTGCTGACAGCATCTCTTTGCTGTTCATTAAAGCAGCCACAATGTTTGTTTGTTTGTTTCCCCAAGCTTGCATGGAAACTAGAAAAAGGCAGCCTGCTTCCATGAATATTCAACATGTGCAGTGAAACAGGGGAGACAGAATGGATGCCCAAAAGCAGGCGTACCTCTCTCATGTCTGTGAGTGACAAGAATGGAGCTGAAAGACCTTTGCTCTGTGCACTGTCTAGATTTACCATTTTGGTTTACAACAAACTGGCAATAACCAATAAAATCCCTTTATTGTATAAAGGGTATAATATTCCAATACCTTATCACTATAAAATAGTGATTCTGCCTCTTCTGTTTTTAAATACTTGAATATTCATGGTATTTTACCTTGCCTTGCTAATTTGCATTATAAACATTTGGTAATGTGCCTGTGAAATATGGATCAAGTTGTCTTTTTTCTGTGTAAATATGGTGGGTTCTTAGATGGTCACCCTTATAATTGGGCTTGTGATGAGCACAGCATTCCTTAAAATTCCTACAGCAGTATTACCTTTGTATATAAGCAATTATTGTAAGGTAGTTTAGACTCTTACGTTGATAACAGAAGGTTAGAACTGAATCATGATTTATTTTATATTCACAATTTTTTTTACCTTTGTATATAAGCAATTATTGTAAGGTAGTTTAGACTCTTACGTTGATAACGGAAGGTTAGAACTGAATCATGATTTATTTTATATTCACAATTTTTTTTAAAATGTAATTGCTGAGAATTACACTTGGCGGGTCCCAGGAGGCGGGCCTTCTCTGCTGTGGTGCCTGCCTTGTGGAATCTTCTCCCCCAGGAAGTGAGATTAGCTCCATCCCTCTTAACATTCCGTAAGTCCCTCAAGACCTGGCCATGAGATCAGGCCTGGGGCTCCCAGGGGACCCGGGAGATTTTATGATGGCTCCCTGATTAATTTTATCCCCTCCTGTTTTGTGTGTTTTTACTGTTTTTTTATATGAAGCTGTTTTTATGTATTTATTTTTTAATTGTTTTACACCGCCCAGAGTCACCTTGTTTGAGATGGACAGCTATATAAATATGATAGATAGATAGATAGATAGATAGATAGATAGATAGATAGATAGAGCGAGCAGATCAGTAGCTTTGCTCCTGCAAAAGGTTATGCTTTCACATCTATTGCATTTCAATGCATTTTACTTTTTATACTGACTAAATATTTTATTTATGTACAGCGATTTTCCTCATTCTGGTATGGTCCTGATGTATTAGACTTTGGTTCCTATAATCCCTTGCCAATTTGTGATGGAAGCTGGGGATTATGGGAGTTGAAATCTAACTGACCTGAAATGCGTTCAGTCTGAGTTGTAGTAACAGATCTTAAGATCATAGTATTGCTTCTGTGTAGGGTATTCTTTTTATGGGGGGATGCATTTTCTGGGGCTGGCTTATTATTTGTTTTAGCTTCTATTTGTATTCTGCTAGGCTTTGACTAATCAATTCAATATGCTTTCATTCCTTTAATGTATAGATAGCTTGTATGTCAACATTCTTCCTATAAGGCCAGAGAGGAAGTAAATGTGATAACTGTTCCAGTCTTTCCTTCAGGATTTGTTTTCAGGGCCCAAATAAGCCTGATACTCTTCATGTGGCTTTCAGTGGTTGATACTTTTAACAGCTAGCTGATGTGGAGGGGAGGGAATCAAACCAGATCAGGGCTGTAGTAGGGAATTGTCCCTGTTGTGTTTCCAGTTTAATCCTTCACTTGCACCTGCTACCATCATGGACTGAAACATGGGGCCTTGGTATAGTAGAGACTTCAGCACACCAGATATGGATTGTGCGAACTGAAATCCAACAGGTTTGGGCAGACACCACATTCAGCTGCTTTAACTTTATGTGTTACATTCTTGAAATACTTTTTGTATTTTTCATTAAACCCCACTTTTTCATCTTCACTTGAACAAATCGGCACTAGTAGAAGCTAACATTGCTGCATTAAAAGTATCATTTTTCTGATTAGATCATGGATTCCTTTTTTCCTTATGTTATTGCTGTCTAGTTCCTTGCTCAATTAAAACTCATGGATTATAGCTTGCTGGTTGGAATTCATGATGTTGAAAGAGCAGAGCAAGAGGAAGTAGAATGTGAAGAGAATGATGAAGATGAAGGAGAAAGTGATGGGGCTCACCCAATTGGAACACCCCCGGATAGCCCAGGAAATACACTGAACAGTTTGCAGCCTTTAGCTCCAGGAGAATTTGATCCAACCATTGATGTTTATGGTATAAAATGCCATGAAAGTAAGTGGCTTTGCTTTAAATATTTAGATGTGAAGGACATTATGGTTTTTGCACAATCTCTGAGTTTTTAAAAGAACCACATAAAGATCAAAAACATGCTTTATGGAGTTCCTCATTCATCCTAATAGGATTTCAGACCTATTTCTCAACATGGCTGAAACTAAATTATGTGTTAATATGTAAAATTATAGGTACTCTGAGGAGTGGAGCACAGCTATTTATCTTTGTATTTATGTATTTTAAATGTTTATATCCTGTCATATAGTACATCTCCAAGTGGGGTACAGAATTAAAAATACATTAGAATACAATAAAATGTAGTAACATACGAACACATAAAACATACAGTTGATTACAATATGGTAGTTTAGTTGTTCCATCATAAGCCTCCAAATCTGAAGGAGAATAGAATTATTTTCAGCAGCCACCTAATTGCTGAATGAGGTGGAAATCAAGAAATGCTTAGTTGGTATCCCAGAAAAAAGTACTTTTATTTGCTTTACTTAGAAAATCTATTTACTAAACAATACTGTTCTTGATATTGCCAAATAAACCACAGCTGTTAGTGTGGCTGTATAGCTATAACAAAAAGCAAGTCATTGCTTTGGCGTATTTCCCAAAATTTTTGGTCTTTTCAGCATGAAGCTCAATCCCATTATTTTTCTTCCGAAGAAAAGAAAATAGAGAAAACTGTTCTAAGCAAAGATAATGGAAATGGGTTTGTATTGAAAATATCAGTCTCCTGGTCTGTGTTCATACAGCATTTCAAAATTGCCAGAAGTGGATTTAGTCCAAGTGCTGAAAGCATTAGAAAACCGATGTGAGCATTATCACTGGGAATTGTATATTAAAACAAAATCACTAGCATCTTGCTGTCTTTGCCAGATACATTCCTCAGTTGTCAATGTTTTTGTGACAATCTTATATAAGTCTACTCAGAAGTAGTCTATTTAAATTCGATGAAGCTTTCTTCCAATGTATGATTGCAGACTAATTCTAGGATTTCAAAGGGTTCTGCAAATTGAGACATGAATCAAAAGCATGGTACATCATATGTGTACCTAGTCTTCACATTCAGTGGTCTCTGACCCTGCTTATGGATTTAGTTCATGTGTTCCTGCTCCTACTTCTTTCAGTCCCAATCATTTTCTTCAGCAGATAGAGCAGAACTGAAGCCCTCATAAATATGATAAAATCTGACAAGATAAAGGATTTCAAACTATTTTTTTAAAGGAAATTCTTTGACTAACAACAGAACTCTCTTTGGAGATGAAGGGATAGAATAAAATTTTATTTTGGCTCCATAGTGTTTAGCATTTAAAATATTGAAACCATTATATATGCAATATCTTATTGCTGTTTAAGAACCAGTTTGATGTAGTGGTTAAGGCACCAGGATAGAAACCAGGAGTCTGTGAATTCTAGTCCCACCTTAGGCATGAAGCCAGCTTGGTGACCTTGGGCCAATCACTCTCTCTTAGCCCTAGGAAGAAGCAGGCAATGGCAAACCACTTCTGAAATTTTGCCAAGAAGACTGCCAAGGACTTGTCTAGGCAGTTGCCAGGAGTCAATACTTACTCAGAGACACATATACATACATACTGCTCTTTACATCAGCTCTGTACAATACAGTATTTATGATATTTGTAATTCATACAGTTATTCAAAATATATGTCAGACCTACAAAATTGGAGGTGGAAGAGATTATTGAGGTCATCTAGAACAATCCTTGCCCAGTGCTTGAATCTACTAGTGCAGCATCTGTAGAGATGGCCATCCAGCTTCTGTTTAAGCCCTTCCAGCCAAGGAAAGTCCCCTACATCCTGAGACAGTCTGTTCCATTGTTGAACAGCTCTTTCCATTAGGAAATTTCTCCAGATGTCCAGCCAACATTAAAACCCATTGTTTCTTTTCCTGTCTTCTGGAACAACTCTAAACGGTTCTTCCCATCTTGTGCATGACAGGCCTTCAGATGGATGAAGACAGCTGTCCTGTATCCCTGGCAGTCTTTTCTTCAGACTAAACATACCCAACACCTCCAAATATTTCTTAGGTTTTTCCTTCTGGGTACCTTATCATCTTGGTGTACTTTGCAGTCAGGACTACCTTAACTGATTTTAAAACTTTAAGAACTCATCACTTAGCTGTTTCTTATCAAACCAGTACAATATAAACCCTTATTGGTGGAATGCGCACAGATTTTCTTGCAATTTAAGAAGGTTAAGTTTTAACCTTGTAAGCCACCCAGAGTCACATAGGTGAGATGGGTGGTTATATAAATCAAATAAATTAAATAAAGATTGCTGAATCCTGCCTGCCTTTTATAGCCATTTTAAATGGCTAAAATCCAGCCATTCTTAAGAAGGCTTAATAAAATGTAGCATTAATATTTGTACTCATCCCCCAACCCAGTAATATATCATCACAATTCCCCCTAATATCATACTTGAGATACTTTTGTTCATGCTGGTTGGGGATGATGTGACTTGAAATTCAATATATCTGAAGTTCACCAGTTTGGGGGAAGCTGTTTCAGTTTATCCCAATTTATATTTGTTCATTTAACAATCTCCTTAGATACAGTTTTAATTCCATTTCCCTCCCTCCCCCACAGATGCAGCTAGAAAAGAGGTATACTTTATGGCTATTATTGATATTCTTACTCATTACGATGCCAGAAAGAAAGCTGCCCATGCTGCAAAAACTGTGAAACATGGGGTGAGTATGCCTCTGTTGCACACTCCTGTCTGTCGGTGATTTTTAGGGGTTGGACCATTAAAGAGTTTCCATGTAGAGATGCTTACATTCCCCTGGCTCCCTATCTCTGAGGGCCTGTCTAAAATGAGGAGAGACCAGATGTGAGAGATGTTTCCACTTCGTCTCACAAGGCAGTCATGAGAGTATGGCTCGGTTTACTTTAGGAATTTGTTATTGATGAGGAGGAGAATTAACCTTTCTCAAATTACATTCCCTTCTGAAGGGACTGTTTTCTCTCTTATATACGCAAGTCTCCTATAACTATAATTTAATTTAAAAATAATTTCTGGAAATAGTCTGAAGAGTTGTAGACTAATGTCTAGGGTTGGAAGTGTGTAGAACCTCTCACAAGTGGAGAATAGAAAAAAAACCATCACCACCCTCCATCTTCCCAGATGGGAATTTTTCTCTCCAGCTGGGAGCCACCTATCCACTCTGGCTATTTTTCCAGCTAAGAATCCTGTCAACTCTGGGAAGAGTTTTCATGATTAGAGAAGGGTCTTTGCTGTAGGCCAAGATGAAGCAGAGGCATACCTTTCTTTCTCCTTCCTTGCAGAATAGAGCAGGAGAGTGCAGTTTTCATTGGTTCAAGGGCCACATGAAATTTGCAAATGTGTTGAGGGCTTCTCTCAAAGTGGACAGGCTAGGATCCATTTTGGGAATGCAGGTTTAGGTTTTATTAAGAGGTGAAATGAGTAATTAAAGTTCCTACAAAGTTTATGGCACCCTTTTCGTCCTGCCCACTTCAGAACATCAGAGTGTACTTTTTGTATCCCTGTACCCACACTTAGAAAGTCCAAATTGAAATTTTAATATTCTGTGTACTGAAATGTAATTGGGTATGCCATATTATATGACAGTCAACACTTTATTCACATAGAAAAGCAAGTATGAGATTAGAAGAAGAGGTAAAACATTGGAACTGGTAAGAGGGGCCTTGAATGAATGTCTGCTCCCTACGGTTTCTCTAGTATTTTTAAAATACTCTACCTCAGCTTCCTCCTGTCTCCTCTTCTCTCCTCTTCTCTTCTCTAGGCAGGGTAAATACTCTTCCTAACAAATCATTGGGCTGCTATTCCCTATCATTGTTATTTTCTAAGAATGCCTTAAGGTAAATGGGGTTCCAAAGCATTATTGAAAATAAAGATTATGTTAGAGTTGGATGCTCTACATGACAGCATGCTAGTTTTCCATTTTTAAAAAATTAAAAGATTCAGAAAAATAGAATTGGGTAGATCATGGAGCCAATGGGCACAAAGGGAGGTGTCCTTAGACAGCCTTCTCTATTCCTGGGCTGGGAACTGGAAGAGCTGAGCATAAACGAAGAGCACCAGGTTGGGGAACACTGATATAAGATGCCCTAGACTTTCTGCTGTCTTAAATTTAAGCTGTGTCTCATCATCACCTTCTGTTTTTTTCAGGCTGGCGCGGAGATTTCAACAGTTAATCCTGAACAGTATTCAAAGCGATTCTTGGACTTTATTGCCAACATCTTAACGTAACCTAATGCTCCATTGGACAGTACAAGGTCTGGAAGCAGCAGCAACTTGCTACAAGTGTGTAAGGGGTCTTTAAGAAAGCTTCTTTTAAAAGGAACTCAAGTTCTCTCTTGCAGAAGGCAGCCCCCCAATCCACCCACCCCATTTACATCTGCTGGCAAAGATGACTGACTGGGGTGAAATACTCGCTTTTACAGCTGCCTGATTGTGCCCAGCATAGTTTTAGCTATTTCTGACATGTATGCGTGTGTGTGAGTGTATGTGAGTATGAGTGTGCAAAAATGAATATAAATTAACTAATAACAACTAAAATAGATCAGCTCCTACTCAGTGTGCATTGCAACAACACCAACTCGGTGGATCCTAGCTGAGGTGGAATGAATAGAAAAAGAAATTGTGGGGGAGGGAAGAAAAGACTATGTGCATGTTGAGACCTACAATATTGGAATCAAAGCTGTAAACTGTGGATCAGTTTATGATTGAACTGAAAGATGCAAGATAGTATTGGTGGTAATTATTGTGAACGGTTACCCTTAACCCTGCATGCTTGTGTTCCTTAAGAATAACCCCCATCTGCTGGAAGCTTTTCCTCTTGGCACTTTTTAAAAAATGTTACTAAATAAGCCCATTGCAACAGGAAATAGTCTTCCAGCAATTCAGAAGTTTGGCTCTTGTTTTAT
Organism: Liasis olivaceus; assembly: GCA_030867105.1. Classification (NCBI taxonomy): domain Eukaryota; kingdom Metazoa; phylum Chordata; class Lepidosauria; order Squamata; family Pythonidae; genus Liasis; species Liasis olivaceus. Next base: position 18,763,334 of record CM061351.1, read on the forward strand.
CAAGTTCTAATGCCATAATCATTCTGTTTGTCCTTCGCCAGGGGAAAACCCATTTTGAGGATCAGGGTGGGAGGAATATAGACTGTTTAATTGTCTTGTAACATGAAGATTTTACATTGTATGTTTATCATATAGAAACTGAGTATAGTATAAAGAAAATCAGATATGCTTTTTAGAAAAATGAATTGTTGGGGGCAATAATAGCATTTTTTTCCCACATGAACAAAGATGTAGGAAGGTTTGCTCACCTGTAAGAGATCAAAAGAAGACATTGAATGCTTACATGTGCTGTTTTTAAAATATTTTATTAAAATATTCTTTTTTAAGCCCTATATTTTATTGTTTACATTAATAGGAGAACAGGGATGCTCTTGAGTCTGTGCATAGATTGAGAATCTGAAGTTTACATGTAAAGTTACTTTGCAGTACAGATGAAGTAATTTCTTGAGATGTTAAATGCAGTAATGTATCAAAGCAGATATTTTATTCACCCTTGTGATAGAATCTCTCTTTTTTTACAACAGTGGCAGATTGTTTTGAAGTATTCTAAATGGTATTTTAATTATCATAATTTAGCTTTGTGTTTCTCTAAATTATATTGTTTAAATGATTGTCTAAAACTGTGCTGTCCCCTGTAATCTGCTGGGTTTCTTTTGTTTTTGTTTTTGTTTTGGAGTTTTTGGACGAGGACAGAATTAGAGATGCTTAAAATTATATTCTCTATGTATACACTGTGCAAAAAAATGTGCCTTTTAAAATTCTTTGTTTAAATAGACATAGGCAATTTTTAAAAAAGGAAGAAATCACATCCTGCAATTTATAACTTTATTCCTGGAGTGCCGGGTTGCCTTTTCCATTAATATGTCAGTACAGCTACAACTTCAGTGCATGTAGCATTGACTAGAGAATTCTGATAAAATAACAGCTGGTTTCGCCATCTTATGTAGTTAAAAGCAATATCATCCCTATTAATATCTGTGTTTTTTTTAACAAGGTCTTACTATCTTTTTAAACATAGCTCAATAGGTTTTCTTTTTTCCATCAATAATAATGCTTCAAAAGTTGATAGGTTTTTAAATAACTAACCCTATTCTCCCTCCTGACACCCCTCATATTTGCCCAGAATAGAGTTGAGGACATTTCAAAACTTTGTGTGTGTTTGCGTGTGCGTGGCAAAAGCAAATTACATAGGCCTTCAAGACCATCCAACTGCAAGAATTTTACCTAAATGAGGGGCTAATTATAACCAGGGGGGACCTAGTATTAATGCATATAATGTACATGCCAAAAGTGTTGGATTATCTTGCTGGAATCTGTAGAGAGGCTGGAAGAGATTCCTGGCTGATCCTTTGGAGAACTGTGGTCTGCCAGTGTAGACAACGCTCAGCTACAGGATTCATGGTATATTTGGGCATAAAGCAACTTCTTTTGTTTAAAATATCAACTTAAATGCTGCTGCCTCATCTCTTCTTGTTGCTTGGGATACTTCCCAGCCAGCCATACAAACCACCAGTGACTGCATGAGGAAAAAGACATAATTCACATTTGTTTCACTCTAGCTATGTTGTTCTTCTCCTTCGATATACTTATAAATGTCTATAATTGGTTATTTTGTTGCCCAATGCTGATGATGGTTTTACTATTTTTAATATATGTCAGCTGTGGCACACTCTGGATGGCATACACATTTCCTTAGTAACTTAGTTGCATTCAGTGTTTTAGAATAGCTATAATTTCTGTTCTAGGTCTTAATCCATTCAGGTACATGATACTCCAAATCGCATCCTTCAGTTTTAGATAAGATTGCAAAGTTTTTTAGTTGGGGTAAAATGAGAAACAGTGATAAATAATTGATTTGAAGCAAGGGATAGAGTGTACACATATATTATTCCCATATATCATACCTGTTTTGTAAATTCCTTTGAACATATTGCTTGGGTTCCATTTTGTTTTTCATAACATTCATGCCTTTGAAAATTCTATTCTTTATAAATGAGCTCCAAATTTTCAAAGGGGAGATATTGTTGCTGTTTTATAGAACAGCTGTCTCCCAGTTGATATATGGTCACAAATGAATTGGTACCTCTTTTCTCATCTGGATTTCTACTGGTTCAATTGGATATGTAATGGTAATTGTAAGCTTGGATGGACTGTCACCATAAATGTTACCACTGGTAACTTTTCAGGATTATTAATAAATTCAAATAATTTCTATTGCATTATAGGTTTGTATCTCCTCACTTACGTTATTCTACACAATTCCAGTTTCCTAGCCAGGCTCCTCAAATAAGCTGCATGATGTTTGTGGGCTTATATACCTTTGTGCTTCAGCATAGGCTAAAGTGATAGAGGTAGCTTTCTAGAATGACCAGTGCCCCAACCAGTTGTTGCTTTTCACTCTTCCCTTTTAGATTAATATATCAACATAAGATCTGCACATTTCCTTAAGGCTAAAGTGCAAAAAGTGGAGCCAAAAGTATTGGTTCTTTTTTATTATTATTATTTATTGCATTTTTTTGTCCAGTTTTGCAGTTTCAGGGGGCAAACTAGTTCCACATTCTGTAAGGTTTAAGGTACCCATTTCACCCTTTAAAAACTCTGAATGCCCAGAATGGATCTTGGCTCCACATACATTAGGAGCATAGCTCTCAACATGCTGCATAAAGTGTGGTGCAGCTCTTGGAGAATATGGAAGTTACACGCTCCTCCCTTATGGGGAGTTAACATTAAGCAAACATCTCTTGTCTGTCTCCTTTTAAAATTTCATGTTTCCAGATCTCACTATCATTTTGACTCTTATCTTCCTCCATGACAAACATGGTGTCTCTCTCTCATTTTTCACTTTTTTCCCATTGATAATCTTTGCTACATTTTTAAATAGGCAGGATAGGTTTTGTGCAAGCATCATTCCCCCAGAAAAAGAACCTTCATTCTCTTCATTGCTCATGCAGCTAGCTCTTTGCAGGCCAATTTCTACCCTGACTAATTAATTGTTGTTGTTGTTGTTGTTGTTCAGTTGTTAAGTCGTGTCCGACTCTTCGTGACCCCATGAACCATATTGCGCCAGGCCTTCCTGTCCTTCACTGCCTCCCTGAGTTTGCTCAGTTTCATGCTCAAATTAATTATTGTACTTCATTCCAATTCTGTAATTGGATGTCTACTGACTCTGATATTTTATCAATAAGATAAAACAATGTCCTTCAAAATTAACACAAATTAAAAGATGGTTTGTTTTTTAATAGTATGATTTATTGCTCCTCCTCGAATACTTGAACCCTTTCAATAGATCCTACAAGCTGATAGCCACAGGTCACATTCTTTCTTGCATGCTTATATGTTTTAGCTTTTGCTACAACCTCCTTCTCTTATTTAACATTGGATATATTGATCTAATATATTGCTTTCTTATTTTACAACATAGGCATTTAACCCTTCATTTTTTAATTTCTTCCAAGTTTCAGTTGTGTTTTTCATTCAGATTGTGTAATGGTACAGTATGTGGAAAAGACCCTGGGAGAGAGTGCCAAGAGACGCTACCTAAGGAATGGTCAGATAAGAGACTGCATAGCCCGCAACTGGATAGAGGGTGGGGCAAGAGGCTGAGAAGAGATCCTCCCTAGTTTCTCAGGCTGTAAAATAGATGGCGGGAGAATTGTACTTTCAGACTTGCAAGACTCTGTTAATGTAGCTTTAAAATAAAGTAGAATTAGCTCATCTCATCATGTTTCCTGTCTGGTCTACGTAGTAAGACTGACAGATTGCCATCTATAACAGAATTCTTACCTTCTGTCCTGTTGTTAGCACAAGGAAATGTAGTCTTTTTCTCTTGCACTCCTCAGTTTGGTTAACCTATTCCAGGAATCTCATTTCCCTTAACTTGAGCTTTAGTTTCCTAATTATTTTTTTGCAGATATTCATATATGATTGATGGTTTAACACTTTGGGCTGTCCATCAGGTGAATTCCAAAATTGTTAATCTTTTGTTTTGCTAACTGAGTATTGTTTCATATAATTTTCAACCCAGTTTCTTGTTTAATTAAATATCTGTCAAGATGGAATGTCAGAGGGCCTAATCTGAAAGTGTTTCAGATTAGGCCCTCTTGAATACCTCACAGTTACAGATTGCAGCAGGACCACCCCAAGACACTATTAACTGGACACTCTCAAAATAACTCAGTGTGCTAAGTGCCTCTTACTTATTGATACTTTTTCTACTCACCTGTATGTCTTCTGTCCCAGTTTCTTTCTCCTAAACTTCACCAGTCATAACTGTAGATCCCCATTCAGTATTTCACTTATTTTTGCTACAGTTCCCAGCATTTTTTTTTTTTTACTAAGTCTTGCTGTTTTTTGAAAAATATTGTAGCTGTGGATAGAATGGATAGTATGTCTGCCATGATTTGAAAATACTTAGCAAAAGTGCTTCAGAGAATGAAAGTAGCACCATTCTATATCTGCCAAGTGATCCCAGGAAAATGCATGGCTGCTTTAAAGAGCTGCATGCAAGGGCGATGTTTGTGCTGCAGCATGGTTAGAATCATTTCTTTGGGATCTAATCAGAAGCACTGCACAGCCCTAGTGGATAGTTTCAATATTCCCTCCCTCTGATTACAATAACTAGGTTTATGCATTATGCTAAGACATAATGTGATTTGTTTGGCTTTGGTTTAGCATTTTACATGAACCCACCTTTGTTGTTTGTAAAGCATATTTTATGGCTTAATGTTTGGGGGGATTCAGCCAACATATTATCCCATCCTGTACTGACCACTGCAGTTTAAGTCCTGACCTTGGAAATGATGCTGGCAATGTCCATCTAAACTTAGGCTGCAATCTTCAGTTATGCTAGAGATGTCCAATGAGTCAATAAATGTGCAATCAGCTTTTCTATTCTGAATATAATGGGGAAAAATATGTGTGTGTTTAAACTCAACCTTCTTTATTCTGATTTATTAGGAGACATGACTCCTTGTGACCAGTTCCATTTGTGGTGTTGTCTGTAATTTCTTTTCCTTTCTTTTTGCCTTACAGGCCCTTTAATTGCAAGTTAAGTTGGTTCCAAATGTTTCTATTTACAAATTGTCGCATGCTGGCTTTTTTCACAAAGATGAGCTTTTGCTCACAATTTGTTCTATTAAAAAGAGTAATTTTTTGCTGTAGTAACATACCTTATATGGAAACTTAACCTAACAGTTTTAACACACCACATCTTTCAGACTTAAACAGCACATTACAAATCTCACCACTCTTTAATATTTAGATTCAAGTTACAAAGGTTACTGGATTTAGTGTTCCTTGGGACACTAATACAGTCCTTTTAAAAACTTTATTGACTGACATTCAGCCAGGATGGGAATCCATACGTTGGTTTATATTCTGTATATTATTAATTACATAATTGTCAGAAATTTATATTTTACCAAATAGGCCATTTATAGGGGAATATGACATTCTGACTCGATTCCATGTATTTTTAAGTTTAATAAACAACTCTGAAAAGGAGTCTGATAGGCCCAAATTAAAACTTAGGTGAAGTGCTCTATGGCAGATCTAATTGAATGGTAGACCCTAGGATACCTTCTTTTAGCAACAATGAAAATATGTGAGCCAGGTTTACCATTAATTTAACATTTAGTCAATGTAACAAGATTATTAGAAGACAGGAGTGAGATATATTGTGGATAACAGAATATACTAGAAATATTACTCTGTACATTAGGCACACCTAGATTTTTCTTATGATCCCAGTATGTCTGTTCCTGGATGTTCATCTAGTCTCCTAGAATCCAGAGTGATTCTAAATTGTACCACCATGTGACCTTTCCTGTGATGTTAATAGTACTGTAATGTATGTGTACAACTCTGTATTTTTCTGTATTAAGTTGATAACTGTGGCTTGGGTTTTTTATTTCTTCTCTCATACATGCAAAACTCATGATCTCCAATATCATATGAATATTATATTTCTTACAATACACAGTGCTTCTAAGTTTAATGAGACTACAATAATATTTCTGGGAGACCATGTTATATTAAAGAGTAACTATTCCATTGTGGCCAATTAGCATATGTGTTTTAATGAAATAAGTTCAGCACCCTTTTATGTCTGTAACTGTCTTTGTCATTCATTATCTGTTAAAATGTTTGGAGAGGTGAGGAAGTTTCACCTTGTATCACCTAGCTCTAAAAATACACTCTAGACAAGAGTAAGGCTTTATAAAATAAAGCACTTTTGATTTGCTAGGAAACCCTGTCTCTCCTTGTATTTGTATCCTTTAGATATTTATTTGACAAATCTGTAATATCTCAAAGGAGATTTTCATTGATTTACAGTTGATGAAATATCTTCCCCAAGCCTTGATATTATGCCATGAAATACATTTAATGTTTACAACAAACTTGAAATTGAGACCCATTCAATTTGATGACAAATTGAAAGAAGATTTTTAAGGAGCCCTTCCCTTTCTTGGAGAATGGAACTTGAAGGTAACTTACTAAGAAGGAGAGAAGATAGTTGTCCATGGAAATGGAACTACGTGTCATCCTGAAAATGTGCCTATAAAACTTTAGTCGCACAATGCAATTCTGCTGAATTGGTTGGTTGGTCCACATGAACTTATAAAGTATAATAAATATATATGGCTGGCTATAATTTTTTTCAATACTAGGCAGATTGTGCAGTATTTAAAGAATAAAATCTTCATTAAAATCCTACAAGTTGAAAGCAGGGAGGGATATTGGTGATAAGATGTCTAGAGCAGTCTCCACTGTAAATGCATGGCATGAAACCAAGGTTTGCTCTAAAGTAGAAGATGGAGTTCTGAACAAGGCTCTAGCAGTAAAGTGTATATATAACCCACTGTAGCTCATTCAATTTTTCCTTTGGGCAACAAACATTTGTGAGATGCCATATATTTACAGAAAATGTTAGTCCTGCTCAGATGCTTGCTTTAGTTCTATTTCTGTCCAGTTTTACTTGCTTCTCTTATTTCCTCCTTCATTTAAAGCTTATTTCACAGATGAAGAACAACTTCTGTGAAGAAAAAATGAGGGTGAGACAGAATAATTCCAATGGGATGGCTTTTTTTCTGCAATGACTAATCAATGGATTGTCCCCATATTTGTCTTCTGCATTTTCCTAGTAGAGAAAAGAGTTGCTGTTGACTCCACAGGAGGAATTGTTGTGCTTCTCCTATATTCCCTATGGATATCATCAGAACTAGAGGTGATAGGACTTAACATGTTCTTGATTTGCAGCCAGGTAACATGGATAACTCCAGGAAATACCTGCAATTAATTTTGCTATATGGTCATCTATAAAAAAAAAATACTGGTGGTATATTATGTTCCAGTTATGCATCCCCCCCCCCTTTTTTTGTTCTCTTTAATAGCCAAAGGTCTGCAGTCAGAGCACTGAGACTTCCTCACAGTGACCAGGAAGGTATCAGCCACATATGTTTCTGTCCCTCTGGCTTTTCAGATTAACCCACGTGATCTGAAGAGACTGAACTTACCACTTAAAAGTCAGAAATTCATCATGCTTATAATTACAAACATTTATGCAACAATATGTCACTCCCATGCCATTCATAACTTTCTTTGAATTGATTTTGAAACACCAGTTTCCCCAATTGGTTAAGAAAAACCTATTTTCTCATCCAAGAATTTCAAAAAAAATCAAGAAACAACAGTAGTTTAAAAGAAAGTACTGTTTCCTACAATGCATACTGGGTAAATCTAGTAATTAGCAGTAGCTTAGATGGCTTTCAAAATGGGTAAGAATAAATGGGGACTTACCCTGAGGATTGAATGGAATGTAACTCTGAATCCCAGGGTTAGCTACCTGCAACAGAACAAGTATGAAGAATGTGTGGCCCTACAGGTGTTGCTAACCATATAACATCCAGGCTATTGGCCATGCTGGCTGGTGATGCTGAAAGATTCAGCAGTTCTTAGGGTGCTACAGATTGCCTTTTTTTTTTCTCTAGAAAGAACTAATAAATCAAAAACTCCATGGACTGCTCTTCTTTTGGTTCTTTTATTTAGTAAGAAATTTTGGCAGACTAGTCCAAGGCAAAGAGAAGTCTAAAAAATAACTTAGTTTCTTTGGGGCTTTGATAAATGCCAAAAAAGTTTCAGTAGTTTGTTTATTTATTGGATTTTTATATCATCCAAATCCAAGTGCTGTCATTTCATTCTATGCACTTCTTCTTGGTAAATGGTTTCCAAGTGTTCATACCTAAATCCAACTAACAACAAAATAAATTATATTCAAAGCCAACATTCAAACAAAGTAAAATTAGGAGTGGCCATTAAAAGCAGATTTAAAATAGTAAAATCTCAAATTTTTAAATCCTAGAGGAATAAAATGTTTAAAATACCTGCTTGGGAAATAAGATACATGTACTGAAGTTGATAAAATGCAGAGTTGGTTTGGTAACACATTTGTTTCTGCCACGCAAGTGAGATGCTCCAGCAGGCTGATATGACATGAAACAGACCCTGTCAGAGTTGCAACAAATTGCCCACAGATTGCTGTTCTTTTCAGCTTATGTATTGCTAAAAGACAAGTCTCCTTTATTCTAGGAGGCAGTGCCTTTTCTCTCATAAATCACAAGATATGGGGGTAAAGTTCCCCTCTTTAAATAGAATTTATCATAATGCAGAATCGAATTGCCCCATTGAGTAGATCAAGGCTACTTTAAAGGAAGGGCCATTGCTCACTGGCAGAACTGACAGCCCTTGATAGCTCCAGCTTGATGGGCCTCATCTGACTATATCTTTGCCAAAGATTTTGAAGCAGTTGATTTACAGACACCAACATTAACTGGCCAAATTGATAATGAAGGTAGCTTTATATGAACATATGACTGTCTCTATACACTAATATGCTTAGAATGATTATGGAAGGGCTGTGGCTCAGTGATATATACTAAGTTATTACAGGGTTGGTTAGGCTTTTGGCTTTAATGTCTAAAGCAGGCCATTATAGTTTGTTTAACAAAGCATGATTAAACAAACCACAACTCAATGTAATGTGTTAACCATTCTTTGCAAGTAAAAGAATTTGGGTTTGATCTGTAACTAGATAGTACAATCTATCCTTGGTCTGTAAATGTTCCTAGTTCATCCACTGTCATTTTCAAATGGGTCAGAAGGCTCCTGTCTGATTTCTTGAAGTGATATTATTCAGCATAGAAGAGCCTTGTCCAGCTTGGGCACCCTCTGCTGTGCAACCTTCAATTTCCAGAATGTTGGAGCCAGTAAAGTCATTGCTGAGGATTCTGGGAGTTGAAGTCCACACATCTGGAGACTACACAGGTTGGGCAAGGAATATGTGGAAAGTACTTAGCAAGATGAGTAAATGATCCGATTTGTTGTAAGGCATTCCTATTGTTTGGAATAGGAATGCCTTACAGACAAAAAGAGCATGCAATACATAGAATGTTGCCCTGATCTGATCATCTTTTATCTGTCTGATAAAACAGTATTTTATATCTTCATCTGTTACTCTTTTTATATAATAATTTTTATTGAAGTTTTTAGTAGACATAGTAAAAACAAACTAAACTAAAAGAGAAAAAAAAATTTAAAAAATGCAAGGGAAAGAAAGAAAAAGGAGAAAGAATAAAAGACAAAAGGAAAAAGAAAAAGAAAGACAATAATAAAGAAGTGGCTTCCAACTTTCATCACCCCGAGCATAAGCTAACATAACTCTTCACCCTCTTTTAAAATTACAAACAAAAAACTCTTTTTCACATAACCTGACTCATATCTATTGGCAATCCAGAAATAATCATCTTTTCAGTCCTGGTTCGGCAAAAAGTCCATTAGAAGCTACCCAAAATGTCAGATAATTTATCCCTGATCAAATAATCCTACTCCTTCCTTTTGCGCTTCACAATCTTGATCTTTAATTCATTCCAGGGTTTGGTCTTTCATCAATCTTTGGCATTCCAAAAAAATCTTCAGATCCTTTACCAAACTACTTTGTAAATCCAGTAAAGAAGCACCATCCAGATCCAATTCAAGGTGTTGGTTATCACCTTTAAAGCCGTACATGGCATGGGTCCAGTTTAGCTGAAGGACCGTCTCACCCCCATTATATCAACCTGTCCCATCCGGTCAGGCAGAGAAGGCATATTGCGGGCCCTATCAGCAAGAGAATGTTGGCTGGTGGGGCCCAGGAGGAGAGCTTTCTCTGCTGTTGTCCCCACACTTTGGAATATTCTTCCCCCAGGGGTGTGGCGGGCCCCTACCCTCCTGGTTTTCTGGAAAGACTTAAGACCTGGCTCTGCCAGCTTGCATGGGGTGATAAGAGTTTTAATCAATCCTGGGGGTGGCTGGCGCCCTGATGTAACTCCTGAGTTATTCACCAATACCATCATTCTTGGAATTTATTTATTATTTTTAAGATTGTTTTTATATTGTATTTTAATTGTTGTTATCCCCTTTGTAAACTGCCCAGAGTCGTTCTTCAACGAGATGGGCGGTGACAGAGAGAGAGAGAGAGAATTTCTTGTTGCAACTGCTCCTTGTTCAAGTCCTTTTCTTGATTTATCTTTTGTATTTCTGTTTTAGTAATCTTTTCAGCTTTATTATATTCCATACTTTCAAGTTCTATTATATCTGTGTCAGGTAAAAATTGGTTTCTGAAATCTTCCTTAACATCTTCCAAAGGTTTAACCATTGGGACCTGTACGATTTGTAAGATATTAGTTGTTAATATCTCAGTCCATTTTTCAAGGGTCTCTTTAAGTAACTCAAAAGTTATACCAGAGTTAGCCATTTTAAAACCTTAGTTTGAATGTTGATAGATGCACCTCCCCCCTTTTTTTTCTGCTTGGTCCTTTAGTCCCCTCTAGTGTCCATTTGCAACATTCAAAGGATCTCAGTTCCTAATATGGATTTAATTCCATCTCGGTCATTTCCCATGGGTGTGTTATTTAAGTTTTTTTTTTTTTTTTCAAATCACAGCAAAATGCTCCAAATTCCTCTGGTCTCCTACTCCATTTATAACTTTCTTAAATCAATTTTTTTTTTTTTTGCTTTTTGCCAAATACATATTGTTTTTAATCTCTTAAAGTCTCTATTTAAAATTCCTTATATCAAAGAAAGAAGGTAAAACTCACCAGCTGTCAAATTAAACTCAGCATTTTGAAGGTCTCTAATATCCATGAAATAGTTAAATAGATTATTTCCAAAAGTGATTAGGAAGTAAGTGCAGCTGGCTTAGTGTCCTTTTTGAAGTCTTTGCCACAGTTGAGAGCAAAATGTCATCTCCCTTCATCTCCCAGCCCTCAATCCCATGGGAGACCACTATTTTACAATCCACTCACAAAGAGCTGCCATTTGGGGCACTTGTGGGCAATCTCCTGTCTTCTCCTTTTCCAGAGAAGTTCTGAAGGACCAGCCTACTTGCCGGCTCTTCATTCTTCACTGTGGTCATCCGTCTCCCTTGTTTGTGGAGATGTCTTCAGTCAGCCATGACTCACCTGTAAGCCACATCTTCATTTTGTTACAGTGCTTTAGATGATCCTAATGATGGTAGAAATTGCCTTACAGTGGCTGTCGAAGGAAAAAGGCATCACAGGTGAAGAAGCCATCTAGAGTGGTGCTTAAAAGTTTTTGAAAGTTTTTGAATTGTCAATATTTCTACATAAATATGACCTAAAGCATGATCTGTTCTCCACACAACTCTTAAAACTAGATAAAGAGAACCCAATTAAACAAATGAGTCAAAAACATTATACTTGTTCATTGATTTGATTTTGAAGCTGACTGGCTTCATACTATTTTTCTACAGAAGAATTGGCAGGCCGAAAAGCAGGGAGGTGCCAGAAAAGTGGTAAGAACATAAACATGTGGTAGAAGGTCCCAGGTTCAATGCCTGCCTGCCCTCTCAAACTGTGATGGGAATTAACGTCTGTACCTGTGTCCTCCACAGTGGCTATCCATATCAATAACATTGGGCTAGGGAAACAAGTAGTCTGGCTTGAGAAAACTTCTTGTATTGTTTTCCCTGCCAAACATTTATTCTACATAAACTTCCCTTTTAGCTCTGCCACATTATTGTGTGTGATATGAGAAATAGTATTTTTTTTTTAACCTGAAATATGGCCTCTGCTGCTAAGGCTCAAACAATAAATCCTCTTCTTTTAGTGAATCTAGGTATAGTACTTGGTTCTCCTGCTTGGGGCAAGTCAAGACTTTGATCCATTATTGACCTGAATCATGTAAATGAACAAGGCTGATGTAGGGCACACAATTGGTTCAGTTTTGCTTACTTGCAGAACAACAGTTATACAGCAAAGGAATGGCTTCTTCAAAAAATAAGCTGAAAAGATTCAGTTGAATTCAGCAGCAGGTCTTGGCTGGAAAATAGCTGTATTCTTTCTGTTAAATTATACAAAACTGAAACACTGAACTAGAGAGACATTGCTGGACTGTGTACATGAAGTGTTGCTGGGTGTGGAATACTTTATAATCTGTGCAGTGTTGCTTTATAATCTATTCTGGAGATAAAAGTTGGGTTTAAAGAAACAAAAATACGTTAACATGATGATCACCTCCTTTTTCTCCAGGCAAGAAAGAATTTTAAAATACTGATGTGCAAATTGTTCCAGCTTCACTTCAGCAGAATAGCTCTTGAAAGTGCAAAAACAATTCTCTGCCATAGTTAAGGGCAAATCAGGTTGCAGTCAGAAATCCTGTTTTCTTATTTGGCATCAAAAGCAAGCTGAAACCTTTTGTTTCAAAACACAGGCCTTGGACCGACTGGGTCAAAACCTTAATGCCATAAAAAAAAGAACCATCATCAATCAGGAAAGCTAAACCAAGGAGTTTTTTTTTAAGCTACCTTTTTCTTCTAGCCATTCTGAATGGAACATCACTTGAATCTGCTTAACAGTTTTCTAACCTAAGAGCACTGTGTTGGATTTGAGAAAGTAAACCATAGTTCTGCAAAGTTAGATTGCATGTATGTGTTCATTTTCAAACCCTTTCAGTATAGGGAAGGGACAGACACAGCACAGGATGCATGATACCACCTTTTATCCAGATCTGACTTCCTTGTCCTCCTTTCTCCACTATGAGAAATTAACATCTTAAACTTTTCAGGAAGAAAGCAGTTAGTGAAGTAATTTGGAAAAAATGGGGGTGGGGGAGAGAGGGAGAGAACTTTAGTCTCTTCTGCTGTTTTTTTTTTCCCTCCAAATTCTGACACTTCCACCCTAAAATTAAAAATTATTCACATGTATATCATCAGGCTTCTGCTCCTGTCTGTGCTCCTGCACTCTGAAGATGCCGGTCACAGATGCTGGCGAAACGTTAGGAAACAGAACTTCCAGACCACGGTCACACAACCCGGAAGATCCACACCAGCCTTCATCAGGCTTCTCTTGTTCAAAATGGCCTGAAGTGTTCTAACAATTTAGCAGAGCAAAGAAGGAGGCAATGTCATTACTCTGAGCAAGCTGGTAGTTTCTGCTTTAGAAATGTTAAGCCTCTTTTTTTATGGCTTCATCAGAAGTCAACTGATCTTCCCATTGTGTGTGAGAGTGTTTACACATACATGCGCACGCACACACAAAAAACAGTCATGAAATACAACCTCCAAATCAATTAAAAACCAGGCAGCTTAATTTGGTGAAAGTATTGCAACAGTTTGTTGCTTCCTTTGAAATGAATGTCCCAAATGGTTCACTCTAGACAAAAAAATGAGATACAGGAATATCCTAATTATTGCACAAGGGAGGTGTCACTCTGAATGGCGAGATGCTCCCAGTCTGACAGTACAGATTGACTTTGGATAGAGACAGCCACTAGCTACTGCGGATCAGTCAGCCTAAGCTAGTGTCAGATTGTCAACATGTTTGTTTTGCCACATTGGGACATCTTTCTGCTCCTTGGCTTTTGTTCGTGCTTCGAGCCAGTAATTAATGCCAATCTTCTCTGGTGTGTTGCTCAGAAGCCCCCACTGGATCTCATCTGCCTGGCAGGCAGCATGGCAGTTTGTGGCCTCTCACCCATGTTGGGAATTGGTGGGCCAAGGGTCTCCTAACAGGTGAAGCAGAGTGTGTCGCCACATTTGGAAGTTCAACGTGCAACCTGTGCTGTTGCTGCAGCATCCATGCGGCCAAATGGCAGAAATGTTCAACAGCGCAAAGCATCTGCCTCCATCAGCAATGTGGATCTTTCTGCTTGTCAGTCCAGTCATCAGCGCTTAGAATTGATTATAAGTTAATGAATAAATGCCTTTTCCCCATCACTTTTGAGAGTTTTAGAATAGGGGTGCAGCCTGAAGACTGAAGTCTACCTGTACTCCTTAAACTCCATTTTCTGGCTCTCAAAGGCTCTAACTACTACCATTGCTGGAAAATGATAAGTTTTGTAATATAAACCCTAAATTGGGTTTCTCTGCACCCCTTCCTTTTCTGGCCCGCAAAAAAAGGGGGGAGGAATCTCGCCCTTTCTGATGTATGATACATTACCTATTTTGCATCATAGCCATGCCTCAGCCCTCAAAAAAAAAAAAAAAAGTGTGCCCCCCCCCAGCCTAAAAAGGTTCCCTCACATTTTTTACTTCAGAATATTGAGATCTTGATTGGAAACCATGAAAGCCAATTGCTAGAAATTGAATGAAAGTCTGAAGAGGTCAAGGAATGATAGCAGGACAGATTGAATGTATCTGTAGGGAATCATAATCCCTACAGCAAGATGGAACCTTTACTGGGCCAATTTAAGGCATAAAATAGTACCATACTCAGGATGGAAACAATTTTGATTTTAACAGCTGGACTTCATATTTCAATTCCCTAGCCATGTTTTGTTTCCTTACTTCTGCCTTGTCTGCCAAATTAGACAAACTAATAAACTTTTTTTAAAAAATGCAATAATGATTTAAAAAATAATGCTGGAAGGCGGGGGGGGGGGAGAAGCTTGAGTAGATGAAAATAACAGGGATGCTTCTAATGAAGGACTCTCAGCATTATTAGTCAAAATCATTAAACGGTAACTTCCCTTTGCCTCCTTAAAGGAATATGGTTTCTTACTATATTTTGTGGTGGTATAGAAAGAAGTAGCCAGAAAGCAGAGGAGGACTACAAGTGGAAGACATTATTGTCTAGATCACAAATCCACCATTCAAAGAGGCAGTTGCCTAATAAATGCTTCTATTAAGAAACAAGGATGTCCAATTTTGGGAGGCCATAGGTCATGCCTTTGTTTGTAGTTTCAAAGTGGTGACATCCTTGAAGAACTAAGAACTGAAAATCTGGTTTATTTGGGAGGGGAGTTACTCAGAAAGGATGTGACTTTTGGTGGCATGCTTTTGTCAGCTCCCAAAATATGGCTGGGAGCTGCAAGTGACCCAGTGGCCACCGATCCCCCCTTCTGCTCTAGAAATATTCCAGATAAAGAAAAAGAGAAAGGATTTAATTAAGACACATACTGGGAAAATTTACAGCCAGAATGACATGTTGATTTTTATTTTGAAGAAAAAGCTGTAAAGTCAGGATGTAGAACATGCTTCTGATCAGAGTTAAGGCCACAGGCCAGGTTCTTATCAAACATTGTACACCCACCTCTATTCTGGCAATAAACTACTTCTGAAGAGTTCAAATCACTCCTGGGAGAGGAGTAGGGAGTAGTTTTTGACAGAATATTGGCAAGGGACCATAACCTGGATCACAGCATGTTCTGGAGCAAAGCCCAATTACTATTTCCTTGTCAACTTAAAGGCATTTAATTTAAAGCATGCTTTAGAAAAGTGTTTTTTGTAACTTGTAGCTTGATCCTGTGATCAGTCACAGAGAGTCTCTGGTATGAAGAACACAGGAGGCTATATTGATAGATGTACCTGTCTCATCACATTTTCTCATCACAACCAAAGTCAAGTGCAATTATATCCATTAAAAAATAGAAGTAGTCACATTTGTCTTACATTTGTAGGTAATAAATTTCCTTGATCTCCAAGGAAATGGCTTCATCTCTAAAGTGAGTTTTCAGTAGGGCAGATCATGATATAGAGTCAAGCATATCCTTCCAAGCTTCAAAAGGCACAATGTTGTCTGAGTAAATAAGGCTTTGCAAAGTAGTGAACTTTTGTTTAATCTCTCTGCAAACTACAAGCTCAAATGCAAAATATATATCCAATAGAAGAGAATATCTGTAGCTCAGGGTTGAACTGTGGAGTCCTTGGTGCTCTGTGAGCTTGGTTGTTTGATTGCAGACGTTTCATTACCCGACTAGGTAACATCAGTGCTAGCGGGTGCGGGGTTTGCTTCCTCTTTATATACAGTATAAAGTGCCCTGCCAATGTTGATGGGAGTGTGGTTTTCTCCTTGGTAGTTCCTTGATTAGGATATTGTTTTCTGCTTGATTGTCTAGTGAGCATCCTAGACCAAGCTAAGTCCAAAAACACTAGGGAATTCCTGGAAGCTTGGCACTCAGATACATCAGTCATCAATAGACACATAGAGATAAACCACATTTACACACCATTCAAAAAAGACAATAAGAAAGCTAAGAAGGAAACAAAAAGATCAGAATACATACTCTCCATCAGCCTACACCCAGATAAACAGGGATTAACACCAGACAAACAAGCAGAAAAAAATACTCTAATCAAGGAACTACCAAGGAGAAAATCACACTCCCATCAACACTGGCAGAGCAAGCTACTGTATATAAACAGTGAGCGAACCCCATAGCCACTAGCACTGATGATGTTACTTAGGTAATGAAGCATCTGCAATCAAACAACCTAGCTCAGAGAGCATCAAGGACTCCACAGATATATATCCCTTATTAATGATTTGCACAACTCTGATTCCACTCTACTCTGCCCTGATCAGGCTTCACTTGGAATACTGGGTCCAATTCCGGTCACCACTGTTGAAAAGGCCAGTGACAAATTGGAGCAAGTTCAGAGGAGGGCTATCAAGATAGCAAATGGTCTTGGAAAACAAGTTTGATGAGGGTCTGAGTTTCTTTAGCTTCCATAAAAGATGCTAAGGGGAGATGCAATAGCAGTCTTCTAATATTTGAAGAGTTGTCACATAGAAGAGGGATTGAACTTATGTTCTATTGCCTAGAAGGCAGAACCAAATGATTTAAAATTATAAGGAATATCAAGCTAGGCCTCAGGAGGAACTTCCTGAGTGTACAAGATGTCACCCAGTAGAACGGGCTTCCACATGAAGTGGTGAGTTCTTTACTGGAGAGCTTCAAACATAGACTGAGAAATCATCTATCGGAGATGCTCTAGTGTAGCCTTTCTCAACCTTTTTACTCTGGAGAAACCCTTAACATAATTTTCAAGTTTCAGGGAACCCATGCATAGAAATTGCAAAAAATGTGAGAACTTCACATACAGTTCACTTCTAACCCACACAATCTATGTTTTACATTTGCAACAGCAGCAAAGTGACAGCCAGCAGCTGAACTGTGGCACATAAAAATTCCCATCTCTGTGAGCCTAGTATTGTGTGGTGCACAAAGTTAAAAAAATAATTTTTATTTTTTTTCAGTCACAATCTCTTGCAGAACCCCTAGTAACCTCTTGTGGAACCTCGGTTGAGAAAGTGGATCCTGCACAGGGCAGGGGATTGGACAAGATCTGTAATTCCAACTCTGTAATTCTGTGATCTCAGGCACGTTTCCCAGTGGGAGAAATGGAAGTCATTGAAATAACCACAAAGGGTAACTGTAAAATATTCTGGAATTCACTGTGTGCATTCAGGAGTACCTTCTTTGAATTACACAACACTAACATTCATATTGCTAAAGTACTATGGTTATATAGTTTAGAAGCTAATCAAAGCAATATTAATTTTGCAGCTTCTGTTAATGAAGAAATGTTAAATAATGCTGTGACTATTAGTTAACACACACATTTAAAAAATCTTGCTGTTCTCTTCTTTTCTATTGCTCTGTTTGCAAAACTTCAGAGGTATGTGGGTGTCAGACTGCTGTTCCCCATAGATAAGTAGTACAACAGTGTGTTTCGAATCTCTTCTTGGTTTTCTTCTTTGTTGTCCTATAAACCAACACCCAGTTTCTATCAGAGAGTCTTCTTCCTCTGCTTTGAATATGAAGATTTTTTATTGGGGAAGGTTCACCAACTTCAAACCATCTGAAACAACCTAATTGCAAACCTACTATTGAAATACAGCCATTTCTAAATCAGGCTTTAAAAACAGTGGTTTCCCACATGTCAATCTATGGCTTTTATTAGACAAGGAAATTGTGCAATTAAAGGTAGCCTATGTTCATTTTTTTCTTTTTTACTACTAAAGCACTTTGAACAAATTACTTGATACATCCAAATTCATCATTTAGTGGATACTAAGGTATCCACTAAATAATTCTGCTCACATCACTTATCTTTTCTCCACTGTGGCCCTCTGTTTTTTTTTTCCCCTAAAAATTGGAGGTCAAAAGAGCATTTGGTTGTCTAACAAATAAATGTCATATTATAAAATATTTCTAATTTCATCAATTTTTCTTCAGGTTTCAGCTTTCATGTTTCATTTTCAGCTCTGCTGAAATGGCAAAACTATTTCTACTCTCCAATATCAGCATATCTACTTCCCAAATCAACAGTGTTCTGACAATTTAATTGAGGTGTAAACAATGAAATGTTGAGCATCAATATCCATGGGCACTACCTTAGATGCCTGCAAGGCTTGTTGCCGTGCCCCAATGTTTTTAGATTCTTTAAATGAAAAGAAAATGTTTAAATGGAAAACTGGCATGCTTCTAGTATAAATTTGTTTACAAGAATTTTCACATTGGGTCCTACAAATTCTTAAGAAATTACACAAGAATTTTCACATTGGGCCCCTACAAATTCTTAAGAAATAAAACAAGTGGCTGCAAGCCCATGCTTTGTTTGCATATCTATCTCACCTCCACCCCAAAGGTAACCAAGGAGGTAGAGTAGTGTTTCTCAACCTTGGCGACTTTAAGATATGTGGACTTCAACTCCCAGAATTCCCCATGCTGGCTAGGGAATTCTGGGAGTTGAAGTCCACATATCTTAAAGTTGCCAAGGTTGAGAAACACTGAGTTAGAGCATGTTGGGTTAGTAGGGGACTAGAGGACATAGCACAGAGCATCATCACCACTTTATCTTCTGGAAAATGGATGTTTTTGACTGCTCTCCCACAATGGCAGCTATTCATGAAGAAACAAGTTCTTTCAAGAGTAGCAGCCATGAAGTGAGAATACCAACATCATGCTCTCAAAATTCAAAATATGCCCTGAAAAGTCTGAAAAGTTCACCTATTTTGATCTAACTATTTATTTTTTCCAAGTAATTTTATTAAAGATTATACTTACAATAGTAAACATTAATACAAACTAAAAGATAGAAAAATAGAAAGAAAGAGTAAAAGGTGCAAAGGGAAAAAGATAGGAGACTTAAAGAATAGAAAGAAAATAAGAAAAGTAAGAATATAGTAAAGAAAGAGAAAAGAAATATATAAAGAAGTGACTCCCAACCTTCATCCTAACAAGTATAAACTTCCAGAGGAAGAAATGGCGGACTGAAGATGATTCCACAAAAAGCAGAGCCAACGACCGTGGTGAAGAACAAAGAGCCGGTGAATAGACAGACTTTTCAAACGTTTCTGGACAAAGAGAGGACCAGAGATCACCCACAAATGCTCCAGACAGTTGCTCCTCATGAGGAGACTGCAAGACAGTGGTCTCCGACAGGTTTTGAGCACTGGGAGACGAGGGAATAGCCATTTTGCTCAAACTGCAGTTGGTGCCTTTAAAAGGATACTAAGTTCGCATACTTCCTTTTCTAATCAAATCTGGAAATTGCTTATTAACTACTTCTCAGCTCGTAGAAGCCTTTGGATTGACAAGTCTGAAAACACGGGGTGAGTCTGCCTTCAATCCTTAATGAAATAAAATTTTAACTACAAACTTAAGAACTTAAATAATTTTTTTTTAAATAAACAGCAAAAGGTTGATTAAAGCTTTGATTTTAGAAAGTTCCAAATGGACTAAAGGCCTACATAAATTTGAAAAAAGATTTTGGAATTAATTATAAAGAATCCTTTCCATAGGAAAATGCTTCTGTTTTGAATTTTTTGGACACTAGCAGGAACTAAAGATTTAAATTAAAGAAGAAGAACACATAAACATGGCTAACAGTTACAGAATGGTGCAAAATATTCTAACACTAGAAATATTGAAGGATATTTTTGAAAAATTGAGTTAGAAATTAATATTAATAATGTCAACAGTGATATCTACCTCTTTGGAGAGACTATGTCTAAAAGATGTTATGGAAGAGGAACAAGTTTAACCTGGCAAGACAGAGACTGAGTTGAAAGTGGACTTACAAATGACAGGCTGCAAGAATGATATGGAAAAAGATGTTGCACTGAACATACAAAAGAAACTGGCCGATGTTTAAAAGGGACATACATACAATAACCCAAAAGAGTGACCTGGATAATTTTTCTGTTTTCAGCTTACAAAAGAGACTTGTTAAAGCTTTGAAGAATCTTGTGAGAAGGGACAAAGAAGAAATGAAAATAAATCAAGTTCTACAACATCATTTGAGTAGACTAAAGATTAAGATTGTTAGAAGTAAAAGGAAGGAATATAAAGTTAGTTTATTTGATCAAGGTTAAAATAGATAGGTTGTTATTTCTGGTACCCCTTAATGGACTTTTGCTGACATCAAGACTGAAATAACGATGCTTTATGGGTTTGTTTATAAAGAGGTGGGATATGGGAGGAAGAAATCTGTTGTATTTTAAGAGGAGGTGATAAGTTACTAAAATTGTTTATCTAACTATTTGTGAAATTGTGCTGGAGTACATCTTGTTATGATTTAGTCTCACTGAAGGTTTGTAGATCCCACTGATATTGCGAGTTCTTCCTCAGCTTTTGTACCATTTCTGAATGGAGGGTTTATACTGCACATCTTCCCATGTCACAAGTTGGCAAGGCAGACGATGTTAATCTTTCCAAATTAGTTATTCTCTGTGTTATTGAATTTTGTTTTTTTAAGCACAGCAAAGCATTAATTCATACAACTTCACAGAAGTGGTCCAATTACAGAAAGACTGTACTGTATGGTTTTCTCCTTTTAGCTGTGTGGCATTTGGAGGGACCGGTCCAACTTCACTTTGATGAAGCTTCCATTAAAGTAGGAAGAGGCTTCTGGACTGATAGG
This sequence comes from Liasis olivaceus, assembly GCA_030867105.1. Lineage (NCBI taxonomy): Eukaryota > Metazoa > Chordata > Lepidosauria > Squamata > Pythonidae > Liasis > Liasis olivaceus. Next base: position 18,784,536 of record CM061351.1, read on the forward strand.
TTGAATTGGAGCAGCCACACCACTTTGCTCTGGATGCTAAACAGGCTTTTTCTGCACATGCTCATAAACTCCATTGTTCCAGATTGAAGAACCTGGTTGAAATGCACTGAGCTGCCCCCATTCTTTAAGACAAAGGAGGAGGAAATCATGCTTCTAAATCAAAGCACCACTTCTAACATATTTGCTTGATTGATGACTCCAATTAAAGAAATACTTGGAATCAGATGGCAATGGATACCTCCATCCCCTATTTTTTTCTTCTGTGCAAATTAGGATTTGAAAATGCTGTTTCAGCACTCATGTCTCAATCTATTGCAATCTATTGGTCTTTACAAAAAAAGAATAAAACCCACAGGCATATCATGATCACGTTGGCCAAACCCAGCCAGCCATTGTAGGGGAAGAGCTTTTGGTAGTCAAAAAGCTTATGCCTTAAATTAATTCTTAATCACAAAAGGTACTACTAGATTCTTTCTGAATTCCAGTCAGTCATCTAAGTGAAATTTCAGAGGCATTTTCAAAGGCAACGCCATGTACAACTCATTGCAATAATGCAGTACAAAGCTATAGGGAGGTAGTTAAGGGTATCACTCTGAGCTGCTAAAAAAATACTCCAAGTCACTGGGGCCGCAAGTCTTCCATGATATTGGTGGGTCTAGTGTACCCTAGACTATGCACCTGATTCCCTAAGGGGAGTACAAACCCCAGTTATAGAACAAATAAACCACCCACAACCAGCATGTCTGATTTGACAGAGTTCTAGTCCTTATCCAGCCCATTATTCTATTCAGGCACATTAACCGCACACTTGCATTAGCTAAAAAGAAAGAACAGAGCTGAATAACATTCACATAACTTCAGCCAACCCAGATGACTTCCTCCAGTATTTTCATGTAAATGTTGACACATGGAATACTGTAAAAAAGAACTCTGGGGACCCCTGGAGCATCTGACATGGGGCGGATCAGTAATCCTCCACCACCATCACCTTCTGGAATCAACCATTCAAGTAGGGGTGGAACCAGTGGAAGACAGTGCCTCCACGTCTGACAGTGTAGCCAGCAGGATACAATGAAAATTGCAGAGAGATTGGAGAAAACCCACAGAGTTGTACTTTCCCTGCCTCTGTCTTGGCAAAAGTTATCCTGCAGGGTGACCAAGACAGTTTTTGTTCCAAAACCAGACATGAAGCTGTATTAAAATGGATTGCAAAGATGATACCTAAGCCAGGTTATCATTAACCTGCAGTGCATAATCACTATCAACTATTTTGCTGCATTGACAAACTTTGTCCATCCCTTGTAACAAAAATATTATTGTACATAAATCTGGAGTACCTCTCTGGAAAGCCTTCAAACAACAAATAGATAAAGAAACAAATTGCCATGGGCTTCCTTTCTAACTTTCCTATTTTGAGACTATGTCCATACATTGTGTTATCATGTATTGAATGGCTGGGCTCATGCAACATATTAAGCCAAAACCAAACAAACCACAGGATAGCACAATACATGAACCAGCTTTTAAAATGCTTTTCAAGAACAGTGAACATTTAAAGACATTATTTTGCTAACTCCAACCTTTTTTATGTTATTTGGAGATCTATGTATCCCCCCATGAAGTACTTTGGGAACAATAACTCTGCTTTTGTTTCCCCATATGAGATCCAAACTGGTCAGTGTGTCTACAGCCACCCGCTTCAGGGAAGTGAGCAATTTCTCTTCACAGAGTCCAATAAAGGTAGCTTTCTATCATGATGAGAAAGGATACATTTGCATTTATCACTTACAGCTCATTGTCCAGGGGGAAAATGCTGTCATAGTCTAAACAAAAACTGCTTCCCCAAGTCAAAAGCGTGCCTGACTTTAGAATGGCCCATCTTATCATTGACTGTGCCTCAGTTTCTAGCCCTGTCACAGCTCAGTTGTGAGCTGCAAATGTCAGGGCCAAGCAGCTCTTCCTTTCCCACTTTAAGGAATCCTCTCTCTCTACACAGCAAGGTCTTTATCAGGAGATGGGTGACATTTTTTTTCCAAGTGTAACAATGGTTTGAAGGAGAGCAAATTTATATAGATGTAGATCCTTGGAGTTCCCTCTAAGATCTGACACTCTGCGTGGGGATCCTGGGAAACAAAGTTAAGACTCTCCAACCATCCTGACACTCTCAGAGATGCCTGCCTGATTCCAAGTACCTTGAAGACTTCTTCAACCACTTTGTCCTTTGCAGGGAGGAACTCCAAACTCCACTTTCTATATTCTCCTTCCCTGATGCTTGATCACAGGAACCAAACAGCCAAACTCTCTCTAAAAAGGCAGCCTGTAGTGCCTGCTCTTTCCGTTTGCAGAGAGCTGAGGGTTGAGAAATGGGTGGGTAAGCAGTTCCCCCTTACTCACCCCACCACTTTCCCCTCATCCTCACCCTTCAATTGGTTGTTTCTGATTCATTCTGCACTTCTGGGCCTATATAGTGGAAAAGCTGCTTCTATGTCTTGCCAGCTGCCACTGGACGAGTCCCATTGTGCAATGCTGCCTCTGGACATAAAGCTCCCTGTAGACATTACAGAGGTGCCTGAGGGCAGGAGATACCCAGCCCCTCTCAGCAGATTGAGGGGAGCAACAAATGCACATGTCACTGAGGAGCCTGACTAAAGTCTAAAATTACCTAACAGCACCACTCTGTCTCACACAGCATTCACCCATAATAAATTATGATTCACAACCATGGTTTGTTGAATAAACCACAGTTGGCTGGGTTCATAACTGTCAGCCCTTTGAGGTAGACAAGACTTGGAAACCAAAGTTATGCACTATATTATAGGGTAACAGTAACAGAATCTTGCAAGTCTGAAACCGCCTCCCCACCCCTGCCTTTATCTACAAAAGTACGAGGGAGGGTCAAGTCTGTTATCTTAAATTACATTTCTGCTTTGGACTTCCTTTTATCTGACTATTGTCTTGGTTGTGGTTCTTCCTTCTGTTCTTCAAGATTATTCTCATAGCCCAATATAATTACATACTAAACCAAAAATATGGTTTACAGATCACAGTGGCTGGGCTCACACATTAAGCCAAAACCAAACATATCATGGCTTGCCATATTGTGTGAACCACTCACCGTGGCTAGCATAGGCATCTGGTACAAGCCACAATCATAGGTGCATCGTGACATCCCAGTAATGATGTAAATTCCAGTTGCCAATGACACAACTTACATAATTCACATGATTTGTGCGATGATGCACATGACATCTCTTGCTCATCACGCAGCCCCCCATGACAGCTGGCCAGTGGCCAGCAGTCCCTTCATGGGAGGGTGAATCTATGCAAATTATGTAGAATCCCAACATAATAGATTCTCCCTGACATATGCATAAATCAGGACACTTGCTGGAAATTGATGTCATGCATTTACTTTAAGCTGACTTTTTTAGTATGATTTTATCGAAACTTTAAAAAAAGAAGATTAGAACTAATACAAACCAGTATAAAGTAAGAAAGAAAAAAGAAAGAAATCAAAGAAAAAGCAAAAAGTGCAGGAAAAGAAAAGTTTGAGAAAAATAGGAAAGAAAGAAAAAAGATACAAAGAAGTGGCTTCCGATATTCTTCACAGCAGTTATAAGTAACTTTAAACTGACTTCTGATACAATTTCCAGCATGGCAAACCTAAGGCAAAGCGGGAGCTGTGACCGGCAATCGAACACTGTCCCTCTTTTATGCACCTTAACTATTTTAACTCACCCCACAGACACCTTTGTATGCAGCCATGTTCTGCTGACCCTCCCTCCCACCTCCACATACTGTGGGATTCCCCAATATTTCCCCAGCTGCCAATAGTGATCCAAGTCCTGAATATGTCATGTAGCAAAAGGAAAGGATCGGCAGAGGGCAGGAGACAGTTGAAGGGATGTATATGGAAAAGGGAAGGTGCTACGACTGTTTCAGGACTGAGAAGAATACAAATACAGTGGTAACTCGGGTTACGAACGCCCCTCCTTACGAATTTTTCGAGATACAACCGGCTCCAGCCCCAAAAATTTACCTCGACATGCGAACTCCGCCTCGAGCTACGAACCGGATCCACGGCCATTTGCCCTGCTGCCATGCGGTCACAGCTTCCTGTGGGCGAGATCGCGGTAGCAAGGAGACGTTCGGTGAGGCTTGTGGTGTGTTTTGGGGGAAATTTGCCTCGTGGTGTGACCAAATTCGGAGGGCGGATTAGCCGTATTTACATTGAACTGTATGGGGAAATTTGCCTCGTGGTGCGACCAAATTCGGAGGGCGGAACGGATTAACCGTATTTACATTGAACCTTATGGGAAAATTTACCTCGCATCGCGACCAACTCAAGTTGTGATCAGAGTCACGGAACGGATTAAGTTCGTAACCCGAGGTACCACTGTAGAGCTTTTCCATCTTCGCCGTTTGTACACTTCAGATTTTCTGTGGCTTGGCTGAAGGCCAAATATTACTGTATTCTGGCCTCAGAATTCTCAGGTTTCCTGTCAGACAAGGCCGGGCCCTCGTTCCACAAATTCAAGCCTGGGGGAAGGAAATAAGCCTCCGATCATTGACAAAGATGCCAGTGTAGGTTGCACTGAGCTACTTTTAAAACCTGATCTATTGTAAGAGATGCAGTTGTAGTATGTAACTCTTGGATATTTGATGGGAAGATGAAACCCTTGGGAGATCCTGATACTTTATCCACTGCCATCGATACTTAAGAGAAAGCAGGACCCTTCAGAAAGTGATGAAAACAGGATCAGAGCCTCACTTCCACTGCTGGTAGAAGGCTGTATGTTTACATGAGGTCGCCACCTCGAATAAAAACACTTTTTAAAAAATGTTTTCCCTCCTATGTTCTATGTGCTGAGGGGATTTTTTAAAAGTATGGAATAATCTGCAATGGCATGGTTAAGAGACGGTTCCTGGGCCATGCCATTTTAACTAGCTGAGGACTGTGCTGAGTAGAATTGTCCACAATAATTTATAAAAAAGATCTTCACACGTAGAAATGAAACAGTTCTCTCACATAGAGTGTGAAAAGCATTATGAACTCTGTCTAAACCAGGCCTCCTGTGATACCTAGAGAAGAGCTCAGTTTTTTACAGAAAGCTTTTGTGCTCTGGCCTCCAGCAGCTTTCTAACTAGAAGTTTTGCCATTTTATTTTTAAATCCTTCATCTACAAATTTAAATAAACAGCAATTACTAAGCCTATAACTCCAGCCAATTGGCAAGAAGCACTTACCAAGGAAACTGTACAAAACCCTATGTGTAGTGATCTTCATCAGGATAAATACTCTTTTTATTCTTTCCAGGATGTTGGAAAGGAATTAGGTAAAGAGGTTCAGGACTCTGTCAGTCTGTCCATCAGCAGGATAATGCTCCCAAAACTGAACAGAACAGCATTCATTTACTGTGGGGAAGAAGCTTGGAGAAAGAGAGAGAGAGAGAGAGAGAGAGAGAGAGAGAGAGGCAGGCAGGCAGGCAGACCGACCAGACCTAGCCAAGGCCTGCAGAGAAAAAAAGGAGAAAAAAAAATTCTCCAATTCTTCATTCCTATAGAAGAGGCAGTCAGGCAGCAGATCAGAATGCTGCTGACTTCTCCATTCTTAAACCCACCCATCCTCCAGAGTAGTGACCCAGAAGACAACTATTATTATGGGATTGGAAAGAATACCAGAAGCCATGTGCTGCATGCTTACCCTCCTTTGTTTAGAGCAATGTTTTTCAAGCTTGGCAAGTTTAAGATGTGTGCAACTCCTAAAATTCCCCAGCCAGCATGTTCAGGTCCACGCATCTCAAAGTTGCCAAGTTTGAAAAACACTGGTTTAGAGTTGGCAGCTCACAGTTTACACACTTAATCTTTGATTTTAAAATGCATGGGTAAAGAATTGAAATATATACCTTATTAGCTTAGTAACTTTCCTCCTACATCAAATGTATAAAATGTGTATTAATTTGGCATTTAATCAACATGATATAACCAGTCATACATTCTCTAGGAAATCATACATCAAGAACCAGAGATCTGGGTACAGCAGGCAGTATCGGGACAAACTCATTTTCTTGATGGCAGCATTGTACTTCCTTGCCAATTGAATTACATCTCATTGTAATTGCATCAGTTTCAATGAGCCAGAAATAAATTAAGACCCCCAAAACAGTCAACATTGTCCAATCAAACATCTGGCACTGATTCTGAACTGGTGCAAAGTCCTCATATTGAAGTTCTCTAATTTGTTCCATTGCTTCCAGATGGATCTAGTGATTACTAAATAAACTAAAAGCTGAACCTAGGCCCAAAAATAGAACACACTTTTCCTGCCCATCTGGTTATTTTCTTCTTTATATTCATCATCCCAGAATATTATCAACTGAGCTTTAAGAGAAACCACTTGTAATCTCTAAATCCAGGTATTACAGCTGCCAAGCAGAGGACATTGCTTGCAGATGAACATATCCCCAGGGAGATAGGAGTTATTTTCTAACAAGTTGTGTTAACAGCAGGGCATACAGGTGTTTAAAATATTCCAGATTCATTCCTTTAGATGTCCTTGAGCTAACTGAATATTTCTGTGAAATAGACTAGAAACTTTATAGCTGAGAAGTAGCATGCATGCATTGGTCTGACCCAACATCTAGGTGAGGGAAGAAATAATAATTGAGAATTGAACTGAAATCCTCCTTCAAATTGAACACTTCCATCCTATTTTGAAGGAACTCACTTCCAAAATTAGACTGTTTAATTAGGATGCTGGTAATACATGTAGAGCAAAATAGTGCTCTTAATTTTGATACAATCACTACTTGTACTATAGAGAGCAGCTGTTTTAGTATCTGGGGATAGTTCAGCAACATGTGGAGGGACCGAGGTTGCACCCCATGTAGATTTAAAGAGACTGATCTGAATCTTAACAGCACACCAAAAAGAAGATGGGGCATTGCCCTCCATGAGCTACAATAAGCACCTAACAAAAGATACATTCACACAGGATTATTCCTAGTTCTTTTCCTAGGGAAAAGTTCTATGACTGGGAACCCTGAGAATTATAGAAACATATAATTATAAAATGTAAGCATTGGACTTAGAGATCATCTAATGAAATTCCCTGCCAGTGCACGTGTCCACCACTACACCATCCAAAACAGATGGCCCTCCAACATCTGTATAAACCCCTCCAGCAAAGGAAAGTCCACCATCTCCCCTGGCAATCTAATTCACTGTTCAACAGCTCTTACTGGTAGGAATTTTTTTCTAACTTGCTTCCTTGAAATTTAAACCCACTGTTTCTTGTCCTGTCTTGTGGAACAATTCTGAGCAACTTCTACATGCCATCCCTGTTGGGGTTCTTAAATGTTAGTACAAAAACCCTGAGGAGGAAAGAGCATTCATTCCCACCTCATGTAGAGCCATGAGGAGAAGAGAAGGAAAATGAAGGAAACAGGAAAAAAGGCGGGCTCCAAGCCCCTCCCACACAAAGCAGCAAAGCTAGGCTGCAGCAAAGCCGCCCCTCCCATTGTGCTTGTGTGAGACAGGCTTGGTTGAAACCCCATATTTTCCAACACCCTTCTTTTCAATCTTGCATGTCTCTGTGTCCCACAATATTTAGTTTTTCTCTTAGTTTCTGATAACTTGTTCTCAACAACGGCTTCGTGAAGATGTCCACTGTCATGTTTCCTGTGGGACAGTAGTCTAGTTTGATTAACCCTCGTTGCTGCAGCTCTCTCACCACATGATGCTTTACATCAGTGTGCTTAATGCTCCCACCTACTTTCTCCGACTGTGAAAGTCTGATGCAACTCTGATTGTCTTCAAAGATTTGTATAGGGGTTGGTTCATCTATACCCATGTCTGCAAGCAATAATCTAAGCCACACAGTCACATTACATGTGTCTGTTGCTTCTGCAGAGGACTGCTATTGTGCTTTGCTTGTGGCTTCCCCAGCTCACTATTCCACCCCCATAGAAAAATACATAGCCACCATTGCCCAGCTGCTTCACTTCTACTTCTCTATTTAGTTGAGAAACAGTATCATTAAAGTCCCTCTTGTTATTGTGGCAAATCATTAAGTCATCCACATAACAAAGTATATACACATCCCTCCCATTTCTGTGTCTTGTGTATAGGCAGGGATCAGCTTTTCCTTGAACGAAACCCTGGCCAAGAAGTATTTGGTTTAACTTCTTGTTCCACACTCTGGCCGCCTGCTTCAGGCCATAAATCCCCTTCTGAAGCTTGCAAACGAGATGCTTGGTATTGGGATTAGTGAAGCCTGGAGGCTGTGTCATGTAAAGTTCTTCTTCTATCTCCCCATGTAAAAATGCAGTTTTAACATCTAAGTGTTCGACATCCATGTTCCTGGATGCTGCTAGACTTAGAAGCATTCTAATTGTGGTGTGTTTCACAACAGGAGCAAAACATTCATCATAGTCCTGTCCATATTTCTGTGAGTAGCCTTTTGCTACCAATCTGGCCTTGTACCTTTGTACTTTGCCATTCTCGTCTTGTTTTGCCTTGAACACCCACTTACAACCTATGGTCTTCTTGCCTTTTGGTAGTTTAGTTAAAGTCCATGTTTTGTTTTTGTATAGAGCATCTAGCTCCTCCTGTGCTGCCCTTTTCCACTTAATTGACTCATCTGCTAGCATTTGCAGCACCTCATTCCATGATGCGGGTTCACTTCGTAGCGACAACACTGCGAGGTAGGTAAGTCTGTCAGCTGGAACTCCTTTGTTGGGTCGTGATGAGCGTCTCAGAGCAGGTTCAGGAGTGACGACTGGTGGTTCACCCTCTTCTGCATTCTCGGCCTCATCATCTGTCTCTGGTGGAGTCTCTTCCTGGACTTCTATCTCCCTCTGGGTTGGTGTGGTTGTGATTTCTGGTGTCAGGCTGAACATCTCAGGCTGGTAACTGCTGCGGCTGGTTTCTCCGCAGTCATTATCCACCTGAGTGTAGCTGCCTCTCTCCCTCTCATCAAAGTATACCACTCTGCATATGCTTACTCTTCCCGTCTTTGGGTGCAGGATTCTGTATCCCTTGTTTCCTGGAGCGTAGCCAATCATGACCCCTTCTTCAGCTCTAGGGTCTAGTTTGGATCTCCTTTCTTTTGGTACATGGGCATAGGCCTTAGATCCAAACACTCTTAAATGTTTTGACACTTGGTTTTTGCCCATGCCAAAGCTCAAAAGTCGTTACCTTCTTGGCTCTGTTTGGCAATCTATTTTGCAAGTATGTAGCTGTGATAACAGCATCTGCCCAGTATTTGTCACGTAGATCTGCCTCTAACAGCATATGCCTTACCATGTCCATCAATGATCTGTTCTTTCATTCTGCGACTCCATTACTCTCTGGCATGTAAGGAGTGGTTAATCTGTGCTCTATGCCTAGTTGTGTTAGGTATGTCTGCATGGTGTTAGAAATGCTCACCACCTCTGTCGCTTTGAAGGGCTTTAGGGGTCCAGTTGAATTTATTCCTTACCATAGCAACATATGTCTTCAGCATATCCCCAGTTTGGGACTTTTCCTTCATCAGGTAGGTTACACAATACCTGGAAAAATCACCTATAAAACATATTATGTATTTGTTTCCACCTGCTGACATTTGAAGATGTCCACATAAATCAGTGTGGATAAGTTCAAGTGGTTTAGTTGCACACCTTTCCCTTTGTTTGGGTATGGCAGGCCTTGTTGCCTTTCATCTGATGCACACTACACACTTTAACTGGTATTTTTCATGATTGCTTAGTTCAAGGTCTCTTACCATATTTTCCTTCATTCTAAAAATTGCATCAAAGTCCCTGTGTGCAAACCGCTTGTGCCATATGGTGGCATTGATGTCCTTTCTCTGCTGCTGTTGGCAGGTGAGGCTGACATCTGGTGGTGGCTGTTCATAGTTCACCTGGTACACTCCATTTTTCTCAAAGCCTGTAACATAAATCTGCCTACCACTGGTTACTTCACATGTTCTATTGGCTTTAAACATTACATTGAAACCTTGTCTGTTTAATGATTGCACACTCAGCAAATTGGTTGTCAATCGTGGTACATAATATGCATCTGTCACTATGAGGTCTTTGTTATTTTGCCTTTTCCTCTTATTGAGATGGAATTCCCATTAGCAAAAGCAATGTTCTCTTGTGGCTCTTCATTCAGTTCACTAAAGTTATCTCTGTTCCCACAAAGATGTTGGCTTGCACCTGAATCTAAGATCCATTGACTTTTGGCTTCATTAGAATTAGCTCCAAGGGTATTTTCTGCTCTGAAAACTGTATGCAGAGCTAGTTTTTCTTTGGAATGCCTTCCTTTTGAAAAATCTTGTTTCTACTTTTACAATATCTAGCTATGTGCCCTGGCTTGTTACAGGAATGACAAACAATGGGTTTATTGTTGTGCTGATGAGCAATCAATGGCTTCTCCTCACATTTCCCTTTTTCTGCCAGGTAACCCATGTCTTTTGTTGACTTTTTATGGAAATACAAACAATTTTTCTGTCTCCTCACTTCATTTCTAATTGCTCCAAACAACTGAGACAAATTCATCCCTTGTAAATTCTGCGCTGCTACGAAAGGGTAATATTTGTCAGGTAATGAGCTTAGTAGAAAAGCCATTTTTAGTCATTCATTCATGAGATTTTGAATTGTGCTTAGCCTTTCAAAGATAGACTGCATTCTCAATAGATGCTCGTTAATATCCTCATCTTCTAAAAAACTAGATGCAATCAGTCCCCTCACTAATGAAATAATCTTCTGATCATCATTTTCTAAATATAATGTCCTCAGGTTCTCAATCGTTTCTTTGGCAGTGGGAAGATCTTTTATTTCTGCCAGTCTGTGATCAGGTAGTGAACTAGAAATTAAAATCATGGTCCTTTTGTTTTTCAGTTCCCATAATCTCTTGCCTTCCTCAGAATCCCCTGGTTGTGGTTGAGGGGAATCTAAACAATCTAGGCTGTCCCAAAAGTCCAGTCATAGCCTTAGTCTGTATAGCCAATCTGAAAAAATTGTCTTCATTCAACTTTGGGATGGGGGGGGGGAGCCCCTCCTCCCTCTCCATTGTTAAAAGGAGAGGAAAAGAAAAAAAATCTGAACTGAGCCTTTTTTTTAAAAAAAAATGTGCAAGCAGTTTCTTGGCTGTTAGACCAAAGAAACCTCCTGGGCTGATATGCTGGGCCCCTAACCGTTTGTTGAGGTTGTGAAAATGTTAATTCAAAAACCCTGAGGAGGAAAGAGGATTCATTCCTACCTCATGTAGAGCCATGAGGTGAAGAGAAGGAAAATGAAGGAAACAGGAGAAAAGGTGGGCTCCAAGCCCCTCTCACACAAAGCAGCAAAGCTAGGCCGCAGCAAAGCTGCCCCTCCCTTTGTGCTTGTATGAGACAGGCTTGGTTGAAACCCCATATTTTCCAACAAGCCCTTCAGATACTTGGTCATCTATCATGTCTTTTTGCAGTCTTCTCTTCTCTTCTCTGGGCTAAACATATCCAACACCTCTAGATGTTCCTCATACTTTTTGCTCTTCTCACCTTGCTTATTCTGCTCTGGACATGCTCTACTTCAGTGTTTCTCAACCTTGGCAACTTTAAGAGGTGTGGACTTCAACTCCCAGAATTCCCTAGCCAGCATGCTGGCTAGGGAATTCTGGGAGTTGAAGTCCACACCTCTTAAAGTTGCCAAGGTTGAGAAACATTGCTCTAGTTTGTCAAAAACCCTTCCAAAAACATGCCAGTGATTCTGATGCTTCTGGAGTATGCTGAACATAAGCCAAGCATATGGGTTACATTTTGTCACAAGACAGGGTGAAGGATTCTTTCCCTCTTTCCAATTTACCTGCTGATTATCAGTTTTTAGTATTGGTCGTTACCTATTTTGCACCCTGTAAAAGTGAGAAAGCATGTACAGTTTTATTTAAAATTTAAAATTATGCTATTAGCAACTCCTAGTTGATTTTGGCTGATCTCAGAGAAAGTTAAGCCTGTCAGATCTGGATAGTACTCAAGAGGAGTGACCACCAAGACATCCCACAGCTATTGAGATAAGCAAGTTTAAAAAAAAACTTGAAAAAAGGCAATTCTTAGTTATGCTAGTGATTTGGGTTGAGATTGCTCGGCTGCCGTGTATTTTAACTTTTGTAATGTTTATAACTGTTTTTATTTTAACTCTGTTCCATGCCCAGCATCACATGTTGAAACAGGCAGCCATATAAATTGGATAAATAAATAAATTACAAAACACTTCTTCCATATTGTACTATTGCTAAGAAAACCACAGGGGTGTGTATGTATAGTTACCAGCAGTTCAGCACAACTTGAGGCGGCTTTATTTATTTATATATATTTCTATAGAGAAATCTTTCAGTAGGATAAACTTCGTTTGAACGTTCAGTTTAACACTTAAAGTTTATTACTTTACTATAAATGGAAAATAATATAGGCCAGAGGGTAATTAAGCCTACTCCAACCCCGTTGGAAAGGGCTATTTTATAGTAAGACCCCGCCGACTCTGGCGCTTCTGGACACCCAGATGTGGCTCTCCGAAGCCGCTCCAGCCGCGCCCTCCCCTCGTTCATGTTCCGCAGGGGGGCGACCGAGGGAGGGCCCTCAGGCAGCATTTTCATCCTCCTCTCCGCTCTCCCGCCCTCCCCCAGCAGCTGCTCGACGCCTCGTGCGGATCGATGCTGAGCGCGGGGAGGGAAGAAGCAAGCCCCCTGGGGATTCCCGCCACGCGCTCCCATGGCAACAACGAAGGGGAAGAACCGGGGGCTCCCTTCCCCGGCTGAAGAGCCGCCGCCGCTGGCTCTCAGGGTTCAGGCTGAGCGCTCTTGGTCGCCGGAGGACTGGCTTGTGGGGGGTGGAAGGAAGAGGGCCGCTGAAGCTGGTCGGCGTAAAAGCCATCCTGCCTCCGGGCGAACCCGATTCCGCGCTCTCGGCCTCTCGCGCTCCTTTTATGGATTTGCTGTGATGCGGGAAAACGCTTAGGGCATTGATAGGACTGTATGAAGGATTGGAGGCCAACACAGAAGTAGATCCCTTGAAGATGATTTAAAGAAGTAATGGCTTGCGTTCCCGTCTTTAGGGTGGGCCAACTGTTAATTGACCCAACCCAACCTCTTCTTTTATATATATAACTATAAATGTGTATGTATGGGTGTGTGTATGTATGTGTCAACAAAAGGAAATTCGGTTAAACTTCTATTGCGTGTGTGTGTATGCATACTGTTAGTTTTGCCATTGCTGCATATTCTCCAAGTTGTCAGTCAGATATTGTCAGGATAGTATCTTTCTTCCAGTGTTGGGCAAAATTTATTCCTGCTGCTGTAAACCTATATCTCACTAAATTATATTTCTTGTAAGAATTATACCTAGTAAAAAAAGTTGTGTTTTCATTTCAAATGAAACGGTGGGTGAAATGAGATTTGTTCGGGAGAAGGATGCCTACGGTGGCAGACTCGAGCTGTTCCCATTGCTGAGCTGAGGTGCCCACCACCCATCGTTAAATCAGAAGAAAACGATCCAGGCGAGAAATGAGGTGGCCTCCTTGCTGATCCCATTCTGTCTGCTTCAAGTCTCTGCAGTCCCCTCCAAGGCGATGGGTGACAAAGGACAGCAGATTCGAGGCATGTCAGAATAAGGAGGAAATCTCTTGTTCCTGTTTTGCCCACCATTCATGTTCAAATCTCACGTCCAAAAAGTTTTTGCCCTCCATGCACATAATCAGTTGGTGCAATATCCTTGTGATTATGGTGTGGGTACCTAAATTCACAGAAGTAATTGTCAGCCACTGATCAATAACTCTAACACATTTGGCAGGGAAAAAATGGCAGTACAGCCAAAATAAGTGGATGTAATCGATTGGTGCACAAAATTCATTGGCGGGCAAAAGAACACGAGCCAGAGGAAATGCTACCTTGATGCTGGTATAGTTAGGAATAACTTAAGCTGTCTCAAGGCCCTACATTTGGCAAAATGCTGGTTGAGTTGCTTTATGTTGAATTGCTTGGGAGTAAGATTGCAACGTCATTGATTGAAAAATTGAATACAAATGTTAATCAACTAAAAAGGTGTCCTGAAGAATCAAATGGCAGATTTTTAAACTTATTGATAATAGTAAATATCTACTCAACCATATACAATTTTTACAATTATTACTGGTATTCAAGAACCAAATACTAAACTGTTTTTTATAAAATAAGGAAAATATCAAGTTTGTATTCACTTTGCAATTTAATATTCCAGAATGCCAGAAACAAAACCAGTGGATCATAAATCTCAATACATCCCTTTGATTCCTTAAAAATAGGTGATTTAGGGCATTATGGCAATATGCCACACTGTGAAATGTCAGTCTGTAATAATGTTAATATTTTGGCCACTGTCAATAAACCAGTTACTAATTCCTAATGTGACTCAAGCAATATATTATTTTAGTAACATTAAACATAGAGTCCATAGCAAAGAATAAAACTGATTAATCAGATACCACATTTTATTATATGCATTTATGGGTATATTCATGCAAATACTTATAAAAACTCCAGATGATAAGCATAGCCCCAAAGAGACATTATTCCACAAGATGGAAATTTCTAAGGATATCCATATAATATAAATTTATACGTAGCTATATTTCCTTAAACATCAGTACCATAAACACCTAATTCACATGTTTAATTTATCCATGATTTGTTGACTGAGCCACAGTTAGCAAAGGTGAAACATGATTCTAAATTATAACCAAGAGGAAACAACCAGCATCTTAGAGTTACATGCTACTCCAAATCCCTTTTTAATAGGCACCCAGACCTTTGTCTGTCCACTATTGCCCAAACGTTGGCAGTAGAACTTCCCATTATTTTGATGGGAAACACCAAAACTGTAGGCGCAAGAAAGCAAAAAGCACACACACACACTGACCAAAAAAAAAACCATAGGAAAAAAGAACAAAATCACTTCTGTCCACACGTGTGACATAGCTCTCCCACTTTGGGCATTACCCCTACTCTACCCTTGCCTTCCTCTGTTAAATGATGCTGGACTATGTAAGTAAAGCATTGTTGCAAAGTGATAAAGTGGCTGAAAAGTTTTAACATTTTAATTGTGTCATAAAAGAAGTGCCCTCATAGAGCTTAGGAGGGCAGCCGAGAAGGAAGGCAAGAATAAAAAATGTAGTTTACTCATAAAATGTGTGTCTGTGTGCATGTAAGCAAGGATGCCTTCCAATTGAGCTTGACACCCGATGACATCATGGGCATTTTTATGCAGTTTTCTCGGCAACAGAGCCTGAGCAAACGTGTTCTCTGCTATAGCGTGGATAGACAATTTTAGAAGGAGGAATGCCTGCTGCTGATTCCTCTCATTTCCCTAAATCTGAATTTGTAGCTCACAGACAGAATTGGTTTCATATACTCACCTACTGAACCCTTTCCTGCATTGCAAGGGGTAAATATCTTGCTCAGAATATCTACAAGTATTTTATTCATTAAAGAATTTACAGTCATAGACCAATCGATACCTACAAATAAAAGCTTGCATGATATCTTTATTTCCCCCATTTTGTTTTCCTGCAGGAATTATGCATCCTTCCTGGCTATCCACACTTCCTAATCCCCTCCACCCCCAAACTGGTACATGCAGTTTGGCCGCCTACTAACCAAGATAAGGGCAATAATACTGTACTTCAATCTTGAGAATATAACCAATGTTTCCTTTGCTCTGGAAGATAGTACTGAAAAACATTCCTAGCAAATTGAGGGAAAGTGATAAAATTGCAGGTGAATTTTTCAGGAGAGCAATATATTACTATTGCTGTTATTGTTATTATTCAAAGTTCTCTTTGTCAGGATCTTGCTACATATGTGTATCTGGCCCATGAACAAATTTTTGCTGACTTCTGAGGGACTAGCTGCTTACATTTAAATGTCCAGATGCTTATATAATTGAGATCAATAATCAATAGTTATTGTAAGTGTTGCCATTTAGTCTTTAAAACTCCTCTGAGTCTTTAGTAAATTCTGTATTGAATTCCTCCATAATATCAACCATTAAATTTATTAAGATACTTTATCAGAGTTGTCAAAGGATAAAATGTTTTCTATATACTTACAGAGGGAAGACATAACAGACTGTAATATAAGAAGAACATTAGAAAGGGCTGTAGAGAAAATATTTTCATTTAATATATTATTCTTATTTATCAGCTTCATTTTGCATTTACTAGTATGATGGTGTTTGGATCATATGGATAATAAAGCAAACTTTTTATAAGACAGATTTTTATGTCCACCATCCTTGCTTTGTTCTGATTAATACTGTAGCAAGCTTTGACCACCTTATCTCCTTGCTTTCAGAGTGTTTCTAATGATTTTGGGCCAATCTTAATTTCCATTAGAGGAATCAATACAACACTTCTATTGATTTCAGAGGAAGTTAGACTGGTCTTTGATATTTCTTTGTCTTGTAATTCAGTATGTTTTCCTATTCAACAATGTAAGAAATTGACTGGTTTAATATGTTCCTTTTTATCCTTCCCCTTTACACATTGTATCCAAACTATTTCAAATAAAGAAAAACTTATGATATGACCTTACTCCTTTAAGACCCCAGATATAAAATTTCTGCTGTGAAAGAAGTGCATAGAATAGATGATTCCGGTTGCTAAGTTCTTACCAAGTCTATCAGCTAGCTATTATTAATAATACTAAATGGATCCTCCATATTTGAAAGCACTATATCTTTATTGACCTAATACTACACAAGAGAGTGTGGTAATCACCATTATATTTGATTCATTATAAACTTTCAGAAGCATTAGGCCAGTGCTGAAAAGCAAAAGGGAAGGGAAAATTCACACTTGTATTATGACACAAATGCCACAGAATATCTCATGATTTTCATGTTCCAAGCAAAATGGTAAGGAGTTATTTTTCAAAAAGGCAGTATGTCTCAGATGCTAGAAGTTGGCTGGATATGAGATCATAAGATTTTGGCAGCATAGTAATAAAATAAATGAAATGAAATGAAATGAAATGCATACATACATCCCCACTCAGCCACGAATTTATTTATCAAGTGGACTTGGGCCAATTTCAATGCCTGGTTTCGAAAAGAAAACTCAATTATAGTTTCCATATTTATAACTTGTTGGAATGACTAGATTCACAGTTTATAAACCATGGTTTTTTAACCATAGTTTGTTGGATAAACCATTGTACCTTCACTCACACAAATTATATTGTACAAAGTACAAGGGTTGAATTTACATATCACATTAGGTTAAAAACCAATCACATTATGATTTAGAGTCTTGTGCAAATTTTGTTAGAACCTTTTTCTTCACTTTCTGGTCTACATTAAAAACATTCTTATGACCGCTCATGGTGCATTAGCAGCTTAGAAGTGCTTTTTCTGTAACATTTAAAAATATGCTTCATTTTTAAGTAACATTTGAAGATATGCTTTATTTTATACATACTTTAAAGAGTTGATTCATCAGTAACAGAGACTGCAAATCTTAATACATCTTCTCAGCTGTGGATGGAATTTATAACAAAATATAGAGGTAACCTGTATACAAAGGTGTCTGAGGGGAGAGTCAAAAGAGTTATGATGGCTACAGTGACTGTAAAATATGTGTTTAAAAGGGCGAGCTTCAATCTTGACTTTTTCATCCCCCATAGACTTCCCTGCTTGTATGTCATTCAAGAAGACAAATCAATGTATTTAATTCACTGAATAAAAGCTATCACTTAAAAGATCTTTATCAAATACAGTGGTACCTCGGGTTACGAACACCCCTCCTTACGAATTTTTCGAGATACAACCAGCTCCGGCCCCAAAAATTTACCTCGACATGCAAACTCCGCCTCGAGCTATGAACCGGATCCACGGCCATTTGCCCTGCTGCCACGCGGTTGCGGCTTCCTGTGGGCGAGATCGCAGTAGCAAGGAGACGTTTGGTGAGGCTTGTGGTGTGTTTTGGGGGAAATTTGCCTCGTGGTGCGACCAAATTCGGAGGGCGGATTAGCCGTATTTACATTGAACCTTATGGGGAAATTGCCTCGTGGTGCGACCAAATTCGGAGGGCAGAATGGATTAACCGTATTTACATTGAACCTTATGGGAAAATTTACCTCGAGTTGCGACCAACTCAAGTTGCGATCAGAGTCACGGAACGGATTAAGTTCGTAACTCGAGGTACCACTGTATACCAAAGTTAATGTAGTGATTTATTGGCCTGGAAAATTTTTAAAAAAAGGTCACAGATAAATTACCAATTCAGTATGGACTGTGAATGTCTAAAAGATACTTTTAGAGTCAATAAAACAAAAAGAACAAAATTTTCCTTTTTTATTCCAGCATAAACAGAATCACTAAGTAGCTATAATGTCAAGTAATATAGATCAATGAGATTATTTTCACACAAGCAACGTGTGATGTTTCTCCAACCACCCCCTGCCATAAATACATTTCAGAAATACTCCAAGATTTGTGCATGCCCTTATTCCTCTCTGAACAGCAGATTTCCCCATACTGAAACAGGATGCTTCTTTGAAACCTGTCCCATTTGAAAAACAATTTGTCAGGATGTGGTACAGTGCATTGCACTGTCTGGCTTATGTCAATTTTAGGACTTCAGACTTAATTAGGAAGAAGAATAAGCTGTGTAACTCTGTACTTGTCAAGTAAATCCCACAAAGTTCAGTGTTAATTTATTCATAGATACAGGGAGACAGAATTTCTACTGAAATCCTAGAGCGCTTAAAAGGAAAGCCTCCTTTGAGCCAAGACAGACTCATGGTGACTTCCTAGAAGTCCACCTGATCCTGGACTGGGAGGCCCTTCAGCCACTCACATGTGGACAGCTGCAATGCGCTGTACGTGGAGCTTCCCCTGAAGACCACTTGGAAGCTATAGCAGGTTCAGAACGCAGCAGCAGGGGCATGATGACCCTGCCACAGTATGCCAGTGTAACACCATTGCTCTGTGCGATGCACTGCTGCCAGTTAGCTTCCACATGCAATTCAAGGTACTGGTCACCACCTATGATGTTTGCATGGCATATGGAATATATCGAAGAGACTTGCCACTACTGTTATTTTAGATTTTTTTTCTTACTCCCAGTCTAGCCTATGGAGTCATAACTTGCGAGTGGGGTGACCTGATCAATTATTTAAATAAATACATTATTAAAAACCTGAGATTTCCTGGTGGTATTTCATTAGGTCCAACCCTGCTTAGCTTTTTGAAATCATCCATGGTTGGCTAGTGCTGCCACGAAAAAAAGCCCTACAGTACTTACCAGTGCATAAATGCCATGGAGTTCAGCAGCACAAACAGAGAAGCAGATGACCTGAAGCTTTAGGCTGCTGATCTATAGACTGGTCAGAATCATAGAGTCATAGACAGGTGGAAATGATAGAGGTGTCTGCAGGCATATTGCCAGCCACAGGACCCGATGTTATTCTACACAACATATTAAAATGTGCACCTGTCACAGGGGTTCCCAACCTTTTTGAGCTGATGGATACATCGGAGCACTCGTGCACTTTCACTAGAGGAAGAGGCTTGCCTGTTCCCAGAATGGCTGCCATCGCAGACATTATTTTGGAAGGTGTCTGCAAGCATGCTGGCACCAGCAGGACTCCAGACATACAAAATAGCCATGGATTAAAACACATATTATTTGTAAAGTAGTTCCAGTGGTGCCTTCGTAGTTCATAGTCGTAAGAACAAATCGTTTTCTGACTATTGCATTCCCTAACCTGGTGCCCTCCAAATGTATATTTGATTACAAACTATTACATTTGTAATCAAATATATATTTGACAACAGATGATGATCCCAGCCAGGAGTCTTATCTTTGTGGTAGCCAATCTAAGATATTTTGCTATATAATTGAACTTTATGGATTTCGCCTCCTTTTGGCCTACCAGCGCTATTAAGGCTTTTAACTTATCATATGCAATATTCAGGAATAGATGCTCCCTAAATGGTTCCGCTGCATTATAGGGCAAAGTGGAATATTGCTTTTATACATACATCACAGGGTTCCTCCCTCAGCTTCGATAGAATTGGTTTAAGTGCTTTTCCTCCTTTGTATCTCTTTTAATAGGTTTATTGTTTTTTTTTCCAACCCAAGTTTTGCTATCTCAGTTTTCTGAGTCAAAAAGCTGTTTTTGCTCTTCTCTGGAACAAAGAAACATTCTCTATCTACCTTAATCAAATACTTTCTCATTTCTGATAGAAAAGAAACATCCAATTTACCTCGCAGCTCTATTAAGGATGCAATGCATTTCTTGTGTTCCCCTTAAATGAATCTGCTTTTAATTTAATTTAATTTTTTTGCCTGAGCTTTCTCTATCAGTTCTATATGATAGTAACCACTTGAAAAGGAATTTGCACATATTATTTTGACTGTAACCCTTTTTTTGTTTCTTCATTAGTGTGTCTTAAAATTGCAAAATATGCCCTAAGCAAATTAATTATATAAAAATTACTCTTTGGGAATTAGGCATATTTTGCTGTTTTATTTATTGGAACTATAAATATATTTGGAAGTAGATCTCACTGAACCCTTGGGTCTAATTTTGAGCAAATCTGGATAGATTTGTGCTAAATTTGGATGACAAATTGCCCTGCAAAAATTGATTTCTGGGCAGTATTCTGCATAAAAAGTAACACAATTAAACATGTAATAACATCAAATGCAATTAAATGACAACAATAATGCAACTATAAAACCAAGGCAGTTATTTTAAAATTGAGATCAGAACCAGAGAATAAAACACTGCAGCTAAATATAGGTGCCATACACAAAATATGTATTGGGATATTGTGACATAAATTCTACCCTTTACATACTTGAGTGCAACACTGCAACACAAATACCAAAGGATGGAGCCTGCATCACTATATAACAAGGCATATCTCATCATTTTGGTGTCACCATGATTTAGAATGGATGCCTATCAAGCTAAAATAATATTAATCATAGTACAATATATTTCAACAGCCTTGCAAAACGAAACAACTATTGGCTGGTGCTGGGGAAAAAACCGTTATTTATTTGTTTGTTTGTTTGTTTGTTTGTTTATATGGCACCCAACTTCCAATGATTTTGGGTGGCTCACAAGTAAAAAAACATTAAAAAAAACACAAAAACAAACAAAAATAAAGAAGAAAAGATAGCAAATATAACAGAAACGATTGTCTTTGTCCTCAAGTATCCTATCCCCATTCTTTCAGACTTCTAAAATTGCTGTGTTTAATTACAAGGTCAGAAGGGGAATCCTCAGATTTTGCTGTTAGAAGGCAACTCACTGAGGAATGTGGAGGGAAGGACCAAAAAATGCCACCCGGTCTTCTGTATTTTGTGCCTCCATGCCTTCAAGCAACAACCAGTCTGGTTATTCTCTTGCGCTTAACCACTTAATGAGTTTTCTTGTGAGAGAAGGAACTGGAGTTTGGATCTGAACCAGCCATATTTTGCCTGCACCATATTTCCTTTTCCAGCATAAGGCTTTGAAAGCCAGAAACAACCTGCAAGAAAGAGGCAAAAATGAAGATTTTTGCTCCTATTTTCAACCTGGCAGTTTCTCAAAGAGGGAGCTAGTTTTATGGGTGTAGCCCCTTCCTTTAGGAACTATATCTGGCTCAGTATCTGGCTATGCCTTTTATTTTTACTTTTTAGAAAACATTAAATGTTCAAATTCACACACACACACACACACACACACACACACACAGAGCCCAATCTTTCAGATATTGCAAAACCTAATCCACAAGGAATACTGAAAACAAAGGCTGTTTTGTACAAAGAAACTGTTGATGCTTACATAAATAGAGAAATAGAATATTTACTTTGAAGAAATAGAGCAACTGACCAATATTGTTCCAATTTAAAAAACTTTCAGAGGTCATAACAACTCCTTTCTGGAGCTGACCCACTTTCCATACTCCATAATTAAGTAAGTAGAATTCATGAAAAATGACTAAATTCAAAACAGAAAGGGGGAAAGGAAAATATGATATCCCATTCACTAGCATCAAGGGTGTGTGTGTGTGAAAAGATTGGATTTATTTTTTCATGGAAGTGTCCTCTCTTTTCTTTTTTCTTTTCTTCTCTTCTCTTTTCTTTTCTTTCTTTTCCCAACATGTCTACTTTCCTCTCTCTCTTTTGGCTAATTATTGTGGTGTGAGCACAGCTCCCTCTGTTGGCTTCAACAAAAGCTTCTGTCAGTGGAGCACGTTCTATGGGTGTTCTGTACATTGTAGTTTATAGGAGATGAGACTACCTATCCAAACACACGATGATGCTAGCAGGGATTTATGGGAACAATAGTTCAACACACCGAGGGAGCACCAATTTAGGGAAAGCTGCCCTACTGTACCATTATGGCAATAAAAAGATACTATTGCTTCTTTTTAAATTTAATTGGTGGCATTGGTGTATTGCTATTCTTCCAACAGCTTCATATGATATACCTAAAATAAAGAGTTTAGACAGACAAATCATGACTTGCTCACCACTCTTAATTTCTTGGTCAAGGCCCTAACTTCTTACCTAATCTGAGGCAATGCATTCCAGATAGACCTCAGGTGAATCCTGCTTTTAAGTTGTTTTATGTGACACTTCATATAAAGTTAACCTCACACTGGGTTCATACAGCTCTCTAAGCCAAAACTAAACAAGCCATATTATGGCTAAGTGCAAACCCAAACACTGTGGTTAACTTAACAAATTGTATAAATGAGCCAGTATAATGAGGGAGTATAAACAAAGCATACTTAAGGATACTATGGCTTGGCTCCATGTGTAAACCACGTCACACTGTTCTTGGAGTAATATTTCCCATAGTCAAAAGAGCACCTGGAGAAAATTGTCCGATTCATATGTTGAGTCGCTGTATCCAAAAGCCTTGTTACATGCAGACAGATCCTCTATATATGCCATGTTCTGCTCTGCATACTGGAAGATAGCCACCAGTGCCCAGTCTTCAAATGCAGGGGAAGCCAAAGGCGTCCTCTTAGAATGGCATGAGTTTCTTCTCTAACAGTATATGTCTTGTGAAAGATTTGTGATCTGAAGATGCCTGGTAAATGTTGAAAAGAACCCATGGAAGGGTTTCTGCACTGGAATTAGCCACTGACAAGAGACAACCTCAGAGGGTTGCTGGAGAGTGTTGTTCCTTGAGATGTTAGCAAGCCACGCTGACAAGGTACTCAATCCATTGATTAGTTTATATTCATGAACAAACAAATAATTGCAAACTTACTTGCATTTTCCTCTCTCAAAAGAAGTGACTGCATAAAACAAACTTGAGACAGGAGGGGAGCATGGAACTCCATGGTGTTTTAAGTTCCTTTAACTTCCTTTAGCTTTCCAGTGTTAAGTAACTGAAATGTTAAGTACCAGTTTGCCAAACCAGAAGTGGGATCAGGCTGTCAGAAAGTTTATACAAAACACCGGTGGCACGGGTTGTGTATGTGAAGTTATCAAGAGTGATGTTCTTTTACCCTGAACTCAGTTGGCAGAAACATTCTCCTGTGCTGCAGCTACTACTGTTAGTAACTCCTGCCCATATAAACACGCCTGACCTTTTTCTGGCAGTAGCTAATAACACTGGGAAAATATCAACAGTGTTATAATTACTCTGAAAAAAATATGGCCATGTATATGTGACCTTGCGTTAAGGCCAGGAGAGATTTAAAGCAGCGACCGAGAAAGCACAGTTGTGCAGCTTTTAACTAAACCTGCTGCAGATACATCTCTCCTGTCAGGATGCTATAATGCAAACAAACTCCTGAAGGTTTCAAGGTTTTGTGAGCAAATTGACCAGGGTGCTCTCAGCCTCTGGTGCAAGTTGTGAATTTATATTACATTTTTAAAATACAAGCAATCTTCTCCTTCCTTCCTTCCTTCCTTCCTTCCTTCCTTCCTTCCTTCCTTCCTTCCTTCCTTCCTTCCTTCCTTCCTTCCTCCCTTCCCCTTCCCTTCCCCTCCCTTCCCTTCCCTTCCCTTCCCTTCCCTTCCCTTCCCTTCCCTGCTGGGTCTTAAAAAAAAGAACAAAATAAAGAAAGCACTGTCCACCAGCCAGTTCTCAATTATTAATGTTTCTATCTATTTATTTCTGGGGAGTCTGTCTCTGCCCAAATAATTTGTCAGTGACAGACAGTACATATGTGTGAAAGACACTTATCTTTCAGCGGGAGTGACCTGAGCCACCACAAGCCGCTTCTGCCACCCTGCAAGGGGGCTCTTCCATTGTCCTCGCAGCCTTAGCTTTGATCTGCCCCTCAGATGAGAGCTGTTTGTTTTAATTGGCTGTGGCTGACATTCCTTCAGGGAGCTCACGAGCATGTGAAGCCAGGGAGGCCAGTGGAGAGAATACAATGCAGTCAGTGCTTATCTACAAGCTGGACCAGGTGGCTTTGCTTATTCCTTATAGTATCTCATAATCTCTCCATCTCAAATGCATTTCCTGGATGACTGTGAATATATAACAGGGAATGGGGAAAAAGATAAATAGATAAATAGATAAGACAAGGCAGACGGATATGATAAACCTGCATGGACACCCACAGAAACATGCAAATATGTAAGTAAGTATATTCACACACACACATATGCATAAGCACCCACGTTGTGCTAATACAGATCAAGAGAACGGAGAAGATCTGGGAAAGAAAGATTCCATTCTGCTTCCAGTGTTGGCATTATTGCAAAAGCTGGCAATTTTAATGACACACTACTGTCATGGCATAAAGCATTTTTAAGAACTAATAAACCTCTCCTGAACACCAGGGTGAAGGATATTAGGGCTGAATTCCTGAATTCATTACCAAAATCAAACAGCACGCAGTAGGAATATATATTCAGAAATCTATTCAAGGAAACCTGATTCTCTGCTGTCAGAATAATGGGGCAAAGCACAGTCTCTCTTCCTTTCCTAGCTTCTCAGCCATTGCACAGCCCTCTCTGCCCTTTGTGTTCCTAAGCTAGGAGATTTGCATGTCGTTTAGATTTGCATATTTTAATTTTCAGTCTTGCTTGCATTTCATAGTTCACAAGGCTGCGCTGCTTTTTCGTATTAAGCCTGGTCAGATGCAGAAGTTAATGAAGACAGGGCAGGGGCAAGACCAGAATGCAAACAGGGCTCACTTCGGCAGTGACTCAGTTTTATAATTAACAGGAGCTAGTCCTACAAATCTGATTCCTTGGGCACGATGGTAGCAAGAAAGATGGACTGGTCCCCAGAGCTAGCAGGAACATGGCTTTCTTCCCCTAGGATGAATTCTAATTTGTCCAGGGAGAATTGGGCAGCATGAAAATGTTGACATATATGCAACATATATTGGTGACTTCCACTGTACTTTCTACAACCTAGGCGAGTTGCTTGGGCATCACTGAAGAGACATATCGTGCAAAGACATAGTTCTGCAGAACATTTGTGGTGCTTATAAACACCCACTCATCCACGTATGCTAATTCAGAAATCATTGTGATCATTTTAGTGCTATTTAAATTGAAATACAACAGAGTTATTTGGTATTTAGGATTCTATTTAGGTATTACTTGTTGTTGGGTAATTATAGTCTCCCTTTCTTGTAGTTTTTATCTTTAAACCGAATGCCTTTAAACAGAATGGTATTTTGTGTAAAGTAGGACAGCTGATTATCCTACCAAAACACAGGCTGGACACCCATCTGGGCCAACATTATTCTTGTATTTCTAATGCCCTTTGAACAAACCTTATTTATTTATTTATTTTATTTTATTTTATTTTATTTTATTTTATTTTATTTTATTTATGTGGCCACATAACTTGAACATTACAACTCCAGGCAGTGTACAAGAGACCCCCAAAACAAAACAAGATAAAGAATTGCAATTGAATTCCAATACATTAATGGCCAGTGTTTTTAAAAAATAACAAAATACACCCCCAAGCAGACGAGCTTTTCCTTCCTGTGTCTTGCTTCTCTAGTGCTGGCCTGAGCTGAGCCCAATCTGCATTTAAAAGCTCAACATGCTGAAAAAAATGGTTTGGTTCATTGAACTGCAGGCAGCCACTCTTACTGATAACAGCCTGAGCAGCCCTCCTGGCCTGCTGTAGCAAACACAACAAAGAGTGTCACAGCATTTTAGAGAAAGAGAGGGCAATTTTTATTTTTCTTTCTTTTCTTCTTTCTTTTAATTTTTGTTGGTTGATTGCTTCTTTTTGAATTTATTTGTGGAGAGGGCTTTAAGGTTGTGGGGGAGTAGCAGTGATATCACCAAAGGGGGTAGGGCTGAAAATTTTGACATGGGATTTTTAGAAGAGGGCGTCAGCAGATGGCTCTTGGAGCTAAGTGGGGTTGGTCCCGGTTAGTACTTGGATGGGAGACTATATGGGATTCCCAGGGCTTGTAGGCTAGACTGGGAAGCCAAACGGTATCCTAGAAGAAGACAATATCAAGCCGCTTCCAAGATGCTCCAAGAAAATTCCTAGATGGAGCCAGCAAGAGTTGAGCTAAAATCAAGAGTATCTATACCTTTTTTTAGAAAATCTGTATTAGCAATCTGTAAACTCTTTATAGAATTGTAATTCCCTGGCTTCTTTAGGCAAAGAGAATCAAGATCATATCTGTTGGGAAATGTTATTCCTAGAATTATCATCGTTTGTTTCCTCTAACGGGCTACATGTGGATGAAAGGTGAACAAAAGGAGGGACAGTTCACTAAAGTATGAGGGCTCCAGCCTTCTTTGAAAGGAAGTCCCACTAGGAGCCTTTCTTCACTATGCAGTTCTTAGCAGAACCCAGTTCTTGAAGTGAGAAAAGAACTGCTAGCATAATGATTCATTTTTACAACCTATCCCTAGTTTACATGTTTTATGACCAGGTGTTTTCAGGCAAAAGATAGTGTGAACCATGGCCTGTGAACAAGGGAGATAGGGAATAAAATTGGGGTTCATCTTCTCCTGGCAAATTTTGGCCATGGACATAACCTATCACATTTTGAACACTATGTGGTTGATGACACAATCAGTTACTGGGATCTGTCTAGTTCCTATCAGCTTTTTAAAGCTGCTGCAAGCATGACCCTGGTGGCTTGGATGCAGAGAGATTAGAGAGACCTGGCTTCCACAGAGGCATCTATGGCATTGTACATATAGGTCTAGTGTTCCTTTTTTAAAAGAACACTACAGCTCTGTTTTAAAGAACAGGACTATCATCAGTCTTGTACTGCACAGAAGGGACCCGCTCTCAATCACAGTGTGGAAATGATGAAAATCCAGGGAAAACTAGTGAGGTTTCTCACTGTCCAAGATCTTGGTGTCTCCTCTGCTTTTCCTCACTCCGTCAGTACTGAAAGAGAGACAATATTTGGGGTTGGGGAAAGGGAAAGGTGGCTTGTGGAGAGAAGGCATCATGGATAGTCACTTTGTGGTGGCAGTTACATGTAAGGATTAATTCATTCATTCCTTTACTTTTTGCAGTGAGATTTGGGGATGAGGCAGCTAATGAAATGCAGGGACCAGAGCAACATCCTAACTTAAGAGGAGAGGAGACAGAGAAGATTTGTACATTGGAGAGGGAAGGTTGCCATCTTCAGTCGTCCGTCCAGCCCTAGCAGAGACTTCTGCCCATTGTTCATTCCACATAAGTTGCTTCCTTGGGATAAAGGATCAGGACAGGGGGGTGAGCAGAGTGGAAGGAGGAGGAGTGTTGTGTGAGGAGAGAGCAGCTGGTAAGTTGCAGTGGAGAAAGGAAGTCCCTGATGGATTTCCTTGAAATTACTCAATTGACAGTTGAGGAATTGCACATGTCTGACCTCAAGGCTAGAAATCCACTTTCAGGCCGAACTCCGCCCGTGTCTTAGAAGCATCTAACTGGTTTTTGGTTCTGCATTCCCCTCCAGCCGCGATGTTCACCTCCAGTCAAGCTGATGCAATAAATCACTCTTCCCTACTGGGTATCCTCCATATTGTAGCTCCCATGATCTGTGTTGGCTGTGGGATGGTGGGAACTAGAGTCCAACAGATCTCAAGGACATGAGGTTGATGAAGAGTTGAGCTGAACCTTATGGATATGCCAAAGAGTGGCTAAATCCAGCAGAGATCCATACTTGGAAGCTAAGATACTTACAAGTCTTGATTGTCAGTTATGAAACGTTAGAGGCTATGGAAGAGTTGTGAATAAAGCTGTAAATGGTTAGTCAACTGATACGCACACCCACACAACATTTGTGTGTTGTTTCCTAGTCCCTCCCCAGCCCCTTCCCCTCTTTCTGTAGGCGCAAATAACCAAAGGAAAGAGGCTTATATTTCGCTGATTCTTTTAAAAGGGTTCTTCAGTTTGAAATGCAATCTGTCTGCAGGCTTGCCTGCTTTGAAAAGTGAGAACAGGGAGGGTAGGACAGTGGAGATATTTATAATTTCCCCAGTGTATCCTAAACGGACATACAGATCAGAAGCACATGTTCAGTTCTTTGTTTATAGAAAACATAAAGCAATCTGGTGGCCCAAAAGAGATAGTAAGGAAAAATCCACACGTTAATATTTCCAACACCACAACTCTCAATCAGAAACATGGAACTTCTTTTTTAATCCTTTACAGGGAAATTGTTGGCTGGTTTCTCTTGCAATAAATATCTTGCAAGGCAGGCTAGATAGTCATGATTCCTTTTACTGGACCCACCTTACACAGCAGATGTGGCGATGGGGTTACAATACTGCTCTAAGCCCTGTGAACAAAGGGACAGGTGGCAGATGTCCCACAGAACGATACAGGTCTACGAAGCACACAAGAAAACCACCATTTGTGGCTCAGTGTGTGGTGGGACCACACTGGAGTGTGGAACAAATAGCAGGGAAACATGCCACCTTCTTATTGTTTAGGAGAGGGTGAAAAACAGACTTATTCAGCCAGGCCTTTTAATGTTGTTATGTTCTTAGTGTTTCTATTTCTCGCTTTAATTACATTTTATGATTCTTTTTATTGTATTTTCGTAAACCACCCAGAGAGGTTAAGGAAAGGGGCAACATACACATTTTATACATTAAATAAATATATGGAATAACAGTTTTAAGCAGTTTCATTTACATACGTAGTTCGTTTCTTCTTCAAGCTCCTTTTGCTGCAGGGTGTGTTTTATAGAGCAACGCTGGGCTTGTGCATTCAGCGATAATTACAGCAGAGTTAACTGGGACTGACTTTCAGGTACGAATGTGGAGGATGGGTCTCACAATCTTTTCTCCTTACTGAGAAATAGAGCCTTTCCGTTACATTGGCCCAAGTGCACATATTTTGTTCCTTTGTGCGCTCCTTCTGCACTGAAAGAGGGCCTTTTCTGCCGTGGCCCCCACTCTGTGGAACGACTTACCACCCGAGGCGCGGTGTGCCCCCACTCTCACGGCCTTCAGGAAGAGTGTGAAATCTCGGCTATGCCAGATGGCCTGGGGGCCGGGTGGGGGCTCGCACCATTGGGATTGGCTCATGGGGTAATTGATTCTACCCCCCCCCCCCCGTCATCTTGAATGTTTTTAGTCTTTTTATGTATATGGTCTTTTTACATAGTTCAACTTTTTAGCTAAATTAATGTGGATATTTATATTTTTAACTGTTTTCGGGTTTTATTTTAATTGTGAGCCGCCCAGAGTCACCCTCTGGGGGAGATGGGCGGCATATAAATTTAATAAATAAATAAATTGAAAGCCTTTCTTTCACTGTTGTTTAGTACCATATTGAGCCAGACTGGAGTAGGGGTTCACGTGCTGGCCTAGAAAGCAGGAGGCTGTGAGATCTAGTCCTGCCTTAGGCATGAAAGCTGGCTGGGTGACTTGGGCCAGTCCCTCTCTCTCAGCCCAACTCACCTCACAGGGTTGTTGTGGGGAAAATAGGAGGAGGAAGGAGTATTAGGTATGTTTGCTGCTGTGAGTTATTTATAAAAATAATAAAGGCAGGATTAAAAAATCTAAAAAAAATATTGGAAGGCTTTTACAGAGGTCATCCCAATTTATTGAAAGTGCACAGTTCATGTTTGTTGGCCATAATACAGAAGTAGATTGCCATTACTTTTTTTTCAACTTTTCAGTCTTCAGATGTGGGCTTTTGTCATGGTCTCCCATCCAAATACTAGCCAGGTCCAAACTTGCTTCAATTTTTCAAGCTCAACCAAGTTCAATTAAGTCATCTGCTATACTTTCTACTGAAATATTGTCTGCCACTTGGAAGAAGTTTACACAGCCAGCTGTGACTTTATCATGAGTAATTCTGGGCATGAACAGGCTTGTTGGCTGGCTTGGTATATTAAAGAAATCCCAATAAATTCTAAATGGTTTCATTTGATCTACGTTATTAATCCTACCCAGTTGTCCATCCTGATTGGATTGAATCAGTGAACAAGATTGAAATAGTGGACTGTATTGCTATGTTATTCCCTACGACAGCTTTCCTCAACCTGGAGAGCTCCAGAGGTGTTGGACTACAAATCTCATCATTCCCACAACCTCAGGGCAGCAGTTCCTAGCATAGCACCTAACTTATTTGGTAAGTACGCCTCACTGAGTAGAGAAGAGCTTGCTTTTTGGACTGCAAAGACTTCTCAACTTGCAAAACATATTGAGATTTAACAAATGGCCTTGGGTCAACTGAAATGCTAAGTTTATCTTTTAATTACAAATGCAAATGTAGTTGCAAACACAGCTACAGCCATTTCATTACTAGTTCGATGTGGACATCCCATCAAAAAAAGAAAAAGAAGTAGCCATCTTAGCTTGATTCTCCTCAAAGTTTAGTTCCCTGTATATCAGTGTTTCTCAAACATGGCAACTTTAGGAGAGGGTGAAAAACAGACTTATTCATCCAGGCCTTTTAATGTTGTTATGTTCTTAGTGTTTCTATTTCTCGCTTTAATTACATTTTATGGCTGGCTGGGGAATTCTGTGAGTTGAAGTCCACCCATCTTAAAGTTGCCAAGTTTGAGAAATACTGCTGTATATTAATCTTTTATGATAATAAAATTAGAAGAACTCATTATTCAGGGGCAACCAGTGCGGGGTCCAAAAAGGCAAGATGGCAGCCCTGACTGCATGATGAAAGCCCCACCCCTGATTTGTACAAGAGATGTAAAAAGGGGGCAGGACTTCAATCAGCAGTTCGGGGCCAACTTCTCGACTTTTTTTCACTCACTCACTTACATAAATGGATACACACACACACACACACACACACACACACACCGTGGAAACCTCTATCATTATTGTCTCAGTTGCACTGGCAACCCGAGAGACATCGCCACAATTCCTGCTGGGCAGGGTGGGGCAGGATGGTGGTGGCGGCGGGGGGGGGGAGTGTTTGTGCAGCAAATAAATACCTCCCCACCCCTCTAATCATTAACTCTTCAAAGAAGTCGCAGGAGTTCCATCTTCAGGAACACTCTGTGTCCAATCCCTGGAGCCATACCTCGCCAGGCAGAATGGAAGGCTCTTTTATGCCTGTCTTTCCAGCCAGCTGAAAAATAAATAAATGGGAAATATCAAAGAGGGAGCCATCCAAAAAGGGATTCATGCCAAGAAGCTGGCATTTGGAAAAGAATACAAAGAGGAAATGCCAGCTATTAAGTACAGAAGGAAATGTGCTTTCCAAGCCTCTACGGACCTTCCTTGTAAAGTTCCAAGACCAAGAGGAGAGAAATTGAAGTCTGAAAATGTAGGAGATTCACAATGTAGGGACATTGTTCTCTTTTTCCTGAAGACACCTGTTGTTTTCTTCATCCCTTTGCAGAAAAAAGCAAGCTTTTTCATTGGCCTTTGTTGGTGAAGGCATCACTCCAGTTTCTTATGCACTGTTACCGCTCTAGCTGAATGTTTCTGCCTGTCAACAGCACTGTGACCCCTTCCATTCGCTTTTAACAGCTAGTCCTTGCTTTACTTGTCTGCATCTGTTTCCAGGAGCCAAGTGATCAACAGGCATTTGTAGTACCCAGTCACTTCCTATTGGCCTTCAGATAGTTCCTACTGTTTCCATCGTTGTCATTCATTTTAGTATATCCCACTGCATCACCTTAACATAATTCTTCCAAGATGCTTTCCTGAAATTCTTGGCTTGCAGCAATTCTTTTGGAGAGCATGGGTGTCCATTGGGGAGGGGCAAGGTGGGGCAAGTGATGTCATGTGCATCATGCCCTTATTCCACAAATGTCACAAATAACACAATTTATGTCAATTGCACAATGATGTCATGATGCACGTGATGTCAGTGTGGCTTACACCAAGCACCTATAATGGGGAGCTAAGTACCCATGTCCAAGAAGTAAGGGGAAGGCATACAGAGCAAAAGAAAAGAAGGTTGACACAGCAGGACATAGAATCTGGGATAATGTAGAGGAGTCTCTAAAAACTTCTGTGAAGAGGTTTATTTTGACCAATGTTATCAACAGCAGCACCAGCATCAGGAACTGGGTCCCATAAGGGATCTTCTTACTGTCAGCCCCGGCCCGGCCCCTCTTCCCCTCCACCTCTTGGAGCTTAAAGTACTCCAGCTGTCTCACTTTGCTCCATCCCTGGGGCCAAACCATACCACTGTCCAGAAGGAGTT
The DNA here is from genome assembly GCA_030867105.1 of Liasis olivaceus. NCBI lineage: Eukaryota > Metazoa > Chordata > Lepidosauria > Squamata > Pythonidae > Liasis > Liasis olivaceus. The sequence goes on from CM061351.1 coordinate 18,817,112, forward strand.
CTGGGCAACGGTATGGTTTCGACCCAGAGAGGGAGGCAGGGAGGGCAAAGGATGTAGTAATGGTGACAGTGGCACAGACGGAGCCCTCATGGGGGACAGGAGCAAGATGGCTCTTGTTCAAGGATGGAGTGCCCACTGCAGCTGCGCTGGTTGAGAGGGACTCCCAAAAGGTATGTGGGGCCAAAGCAGCCACAATGCCATTTCTTTTAAAATCATGTCATGTTTCAGCTTGAGAAACTTGACTTTTTTAGAAAGAGCATGCCCAGATGATATGGAACAGTCAATGATGTATTTGCAATGGTCTTTCCTGAAAATCCAGTCGACTAATATATAAATTGCTGCTGTCAAGAAAGCAGTGCTTTACTGTATAAACACTGATGGGTTTTTCAGCACTCAGGCAGTTTAACCATCGCAGAGCTGTATCTTTTTCTCAACAGTTGCATGCTTGCAGTTATACTGGAAGAAAGTCTTTTTCGCCACTGCACAATATCAGTTGTACTCAAATCAATTTTTGTTGACTGACAATTTGCAAGATAAGGGCATATTTCTTAGTCTTTTGGAACCACATAATCTGTGTGCATTTGTGCAATCAGAAATGTCTTTTGTACAGAATGAATTTTGTTATTTCAAAGACAAGTGATCTATAAAAAACCCAGTTCTTAAAAAGCCACCCACCCTATTTACCCAATAAGATTTTTTTCCTCCAAAATAATCTGTGAATTGGATGTGCATGTAATGGGGGGGGGGGGGGGACAGTGAGCAGAAAACATTGCTGAAAAAATGGGCATAAGGTAAAAAATGAATGCAGATCTCATTGCCTAAAAATGAAAATCTTTGATATTAGCCATCGTTTGGAAAGGCTTCTAGCCTGCCAAATGTTTGTAGCTACCCCTTCCATTCCTTTTATTTTCTGTTGGTGCTTTCTGTTGGAAAGACAAGAGGTGCACGGGCGCGCTTGGGTCTTTCTCTGTGAAAACCAGTTTGTGTATGTGAATGTATGCAGATGGATCCATTATTTGATTTTTAAGATGGGGTGCCTCATTTTATAGGCAATTTACTTTTATTGTTGTTTTGGCCCTGCTTGTTTTCTAGAGTGGGGGTTCTAGTAAGTACGGATGCATCCACACACAAGTGTGACACAAGGATACATTTATTGGGGAGGAGAAAATTTCCAGCATTAGGGATTGGCAGCTTGGAATGGACAAAGTAGGGAAAGCTAGACATTGAACAGGATTTTTTATTTATAACTTTTCCCTCCATCTACTTTTTTTGGGGAAGTAGGGAATTATTTTAAATCCTGAGTCGTCGTCCTTTCAGGTAAATGTGGCATTTTAAGATTTTGTCTATACACGCATGCATTTAAATATAATACATTATATTTTAGAACTTTTTATAGCTTGGTGTTATTTATACTTGGTTATTCAGGTTCATATATGAGACCCAATAGGAGCAGTATTAGAGGATGATTTTCAGGGTGAAAATGGTGCAGGGAGGAAATACTAACCTCTGCCTTCCCCTGCCACAGCTCTGGTGCAGGATCTGTGCATTTCCTTCTTCTGAAAGAGCATTAATAGTTGAAATGTACACTTTGAAATACATCCTTAATGTGCCGTTGTCTCCAATTGAAACATATTGATTGGCCTCAGCAGCAGCATATTAGTTGAGTAAAAGCACTGTAGTGTGTTGTTTACATATCTTGGTTGTGCTCCATTTTTTTTCTTGCCCACAGACAGATGATCGTAAGGGATACATTCCAGCCTTCGCTGTTACTGTCTGTTGATCAAGTGTATTGGTCCATCTAAGGAAAGGTTGACAGGTAATGAAAGGAGTTCATATTTGTTGATCGTGTACTTAGGGAAAAACCTATTAAAGTTCACCTTGCCATCAGGGTGGGGACTGACTGCTTTCCAAGTGTCACTCAATTTCATTTCCTAGCAACCCCTGCCAGTGTGTCCAATAATGAAAGATTTTGGGCATCGTAGTTCAGTAACTGGAGGGTCACAGGTACCCCACCATTAGCATGCAACTCAAGCTGCTTATGAACCAGATACAACAGTGGATATTTAAAAAAGAAACCTAAAATAGATTATGATGAGAATCTTCACATTTGTTATCACATAGCTTTATGGGCAATGCATCTTTTACTCTTTATTATATTCAATCAAATGCTATATATTATTTATTTATACACACATATGTATATATATTTTTCAAAGTCAAATTCATTGTCCAGGCAGCGTAACATAATGTGTGTGTATGTATGTATGTGTCTGTGTGTATATATAGAGATAGATATATAAGTGCCTTGGAGTCAGTGTTGACTCCTGGTGACTGCCTAGGCAAGTTCCCAGTTTTCTTGGCAAGATTTCTGGAGTGGTTTGCCATTGCCTCCTTCCTGGGACTGAGAGAGAGTGACTGGCCCAAGGTGACCCAGTTGGCTTTGTACCTAAGGCAAGACTAGAACTCCCGGTCTCCCGGTTTCTAGCCTGGAGCCGTAACCACTAGACCAAACTGGGTCTCTTATATTTATACATGCATTATGTTATGCTGCCTGGCCAGTAAATTTGGCTTTGAAAAACCAGTGAGCTAATTGGAAGCATGCAATGTTTGTTTTTATTGCAAGTCATCAAGGCCCCCTGGGTACTATTTAGAGGCCTAATTCACAAGATAGTTCTTTCTCTCCAGAAGACTTTGGCTTCATTCACTGGAGGCCATCCAGTTTATATATTTAATCTCCCACATTCTTCATTATTTCATAACTAGTCTGAAATCCCTTCTGCACTATGGTAAGGCAGGCTGTTCTCTTGCATATATTCCTGAATCTTATTTTTTTAAAAACTATAAGCAGGTTTGTGTGTGCATGTGCATATGCACAGGAACTTTTGGCAAAATAAGGCAATAACCTCAGTCAGCAGATTTTGGAAGGCAGCTGTAAGGTGCTACCACAGAGAGCTATACAGGTTGTCCTTGCTTAACGACCACGATAGGGACCAGAAAATTTGTTGTTAAGTAGGGTGGTGGTTAAGTAGGGTGGTGGTAAGCGAGTTGTGCCCAATTTCACCTTTTTTGCAGTGGTCATTAAGTGAATCACTGCAGCCATTAAACCACACGGCCGTTAAGCAAATCATACGGTTCCCCATTATCTTGCCAGAAGCTGGCTGGGAAGGTTGCAAATGGTGATCACATGACCCCAGGACGCTGCAACTGTCCTAAGTGCAAGCTGGTTGCCAAGCACCTGGATTGTGATTGCGTGACTGTGGGGGTGCTGAGATGGTTGTAAGTGCGAGGACCAGTTGTAAGTCCCTTTGTTCAGCACTGTTGTAACTTTGGTCACTAAACAAATGGTTATTAAGTGAGGACTACCTGCAGTATCCCCCTTAGGTTGCCCTGCAGCCTACAGGTGTAGTGGGAGATGCTGTTCCATTAGTACCATTGAATAAAAATTCAACAGATTGTCCAGTTGGCTTTCGTACATTGAAAGAGAAGAGACTGACATCTTATTCATTGCTGCAAGCAGCAAAAAGTCATAGGCTGCCTCTGTGTTTTTATATGCATGTGGGCCAAGTGAGAGCTATCAAAATTAGCAATATGCAGCTCTGACTCAAAAGCATTTGCTATGCTCGCTTCTATTTTGAAAAGAAATGCTGCAAAATGCCTCCTGTTTGTTGCATATCAGAGCCATGAGAGGTCAATCCTGGCAATTATTCAAGCTTATTAACAAGTGGGGATGCTGTAAAGTTGATTCCCCTAATCTGAGGAAAGTCACAGTGGGGAAAAGAGAGGGATGCATCTGTGTGTACAGAAATCTTTACTTCAGTGAACCAACTGAAAATAATTGAAAATCTTCAGGTGCACTTTTAACAATGCAACATCAGTGGATGATTACCCAACAGGTTTTAAGAATTAACTGGGCTCAATAAAGTCAGGGGGTGCTTTAAATTTTAAATATACAGTATTAGCTGGCATAGAGTTGGCATATAGTATAACAAAAATCATAGCATATTTGACTATAAATGGGGGGTCAGTGAATTATAGCACAATTTAGAAAGATCACTAAATTACAAATTTCAACAAATAGCGAATGTTACCTCCATTTGTGATTCTTTCACCAAACTGAGACTGAGCCTCTTCTCACAGAAGTTAGATCAACCGCTTTATGAGCAAGAGGAAGAAACTTCATCTTCTTCCCACAGGCAACTGGTTAGCTCAGTGTTTCTCAACCTTGGACACTTTAAGATGTCTGTACTTCAACTCCCAGAATTCCCATGGCTGGCTGGGGAATTCTGGGAGTTGTAGTCCAGACATCTTAAAGTGGCCAAGGTTGAGAAACACTGGGTTAGCTATCGTATTACACAGAATCCTAAGCTACTATAGAGAGGCCTCTGACTTGATGCAGCTGAGCTCTTTGATGTAGGAGAAGAAAAAAATGTCATAATCTCCCCCTCTTCAGACTTTTTTCATGACATAACGCTGTGTTATTAGGAAAACTGTTGTAGGAGCTAAAAATAATAGGTAAAAATGCTTAAACAAGATCTTCATTATTATCATTTTGCTATATTCTGCATTTTGTTTCTTAACGATCCTGTTTTGTAAATCAATCGTTGGAGGGCAGAAACATGTCCATTATAGCATCTCTGTGCTATACGACATTTTTGGATCTTTGTACTGACCAAACTAACTTAGCTAGCAAAAGATGCCAGGTCGAAATATGTCTAGGCAAGGATAACACTAGATAAGGAGAGCCATCACAGAAAATTGGGCTCATCCTTTTCTCTCCAAGATGTGTTTTGCTCATTCCAGGCATCCCCTAATTTGATCTTCTCTTAAGCGTACACAAATACTGCACAATACTAATCGTCTAATTGGCATTCACACTAACCCAAATTATAGGGCAGAATGCAGCATGTGCTTCATTTTGCCAAGACCAATATTATTTATCATTGAAAAGAAATATAAGACACAATTTTTATACAATACAGTGAATACTGGCAATGTGGCTAGGATTCATAGTTGGGCTCCCTTGCTTTAAAAAAATAGAGAATGCAAGCTTACTAAAAATTGCACAAGAATTACAAACATTTGATCCACTAGAATAAAATAAATCCTGAAGAGTAAGATAGTCATGCTGCTGGAGTGCACAAGGCTAACATTTTGGGTTCAGGATTTTTTTCAAGATTTGATGAGTTGGCTTTAAGGGGAAGGTTACATAAAACAAACATATTTAACACTCGCTTTGTCAAAAATGAGGGCAAAATATAATGCTGTGGGGAACGAAGCAAAATTGGTTTGGAGGCTGAGGCTATACCTACCTCATGGGCTGCAGGTTGCCCTTCCAAGTTTCCCCAGAACAATTCTTAGAGGTTTTGGTGACATTTCCATAAAGGAGAGGCGCACAGCAGCCCGTGCTCTGATTTTGCATGTCATTCTTTTTCAAATATGTTGAAAAGCTCCTGGGAACGTAAATTAATGTCAAATAGCCACACACCCCAAAAGCATGACCTAATCAAATCTTGGAGCAGTTTCATGATATTCATTAGTGGTCACTACAATTCATTCATCAAGGTAGCTCTTTGCAAGTCAAAGTATAAGGTGGGCCTTCAGTGGAGGGAGACCTGATAGTATGGCCAGACAGCTTTTTAGATGTTTCTAAGTGCTTTTTTTAATTTCTGGGCTGATTGTATTTCCTTCCTCTTCCTCCTTTTCTCTTGCATTCTTCCCAACCATCAGGGATTTATTAGCATACCAAGATTTTATAAGAGGGGATGTAACTGCCAGAAGGAAACAGAAGAGCTACGATTATGATGGATAGTGGAAAGCCAAGCTCCCTCTTCACACAGGATACTTGAAATATGAGGTTAGTGATAAATCCCCTAAACGGGCATTCTTTTGGAGTGATCCAAATTCACATAGCTTTCTATCATTAGGGACTCACTGAAGCACTGTATTTTTTCAGAAGTAATGCAAGATATTGCTATTTGGGATTCACTTCATTGCTTGGGGGTACATATAAGTCAACCCAACTCACACTCAGCTTGTAAGACCAACGAAAAACACAGGGTGCTTTTGTTCTGTAAAATTATTTCTATGCAGCCCCTGGAGAGCAATGTTCTCTTTCTTAAATACCGAACCTTTTAACCTTTATATATCATGGAAATGTAGGCCTGAGCAAAGACAAAAGGAAAATAATGTTGGCTTCATAAAACTGTCAACTGTTATTTGCATTTGGCAATGGATATTGAATTTTATTTTGCTGTCATCTAGTGCTACCTTGTTTAATGGAGAGGCTGTTGGAATGTGTTAAAAAAAGGAAATGCCCCCTCTCTCAGAAATGCTGAGGAAAAGGTGTGTATTTACACATTTTTAAGCAAAATTCAGTACCACGCTTATCTTCTTTTCCACTTCACAACTGCTTTCCAACCCTTGCAAATAGTTTGTTTCCCAAATAACAGCTCCCTTGAAAGCCACCCCTAAAAGCGATAAATGAAACAGTACAATCAAAAGCTTGGTTGTTAAAAGGTCAAACATTCATTGGTTTACTGCAAGTACCGAGGCAGAGGCAGTAGCAGGAAGATAATCAAGGAAGTGGAAGCACAGTCCAATTTCTGCTTAGACTGAGCAAACCACCAAGCCCCAGTGAAATGAACAACAAACGTACAGCTCTGATGCTCACTGGATAAGGCTGTAATCCTCCCTCAAAATAATTGTCTTTATCTGTTGGAACGGTTCATTTGTCTTAAGAACCTGTTGGTACAACCTGTTCGGCAGACCTCGGGTGCATCCAGAAAAAGTCCTGGCCCCTCTGTACTTGGACTTCCAAAGCTCCTGAGAAACACAGTTCTTTTAAAACAGGCACATGACAGTCTTTGTTCTTAGCATGAGTTCCAGAAGCCAACTGTGGATCAAAGGTGGAAAGGGTATGTCTTCCTGTTGTCATAATTGATTGGTAACAGAACAGAAGGTTAAATATTTCCCAGACCAGTCTTGGCCAAACTATATTTGCTTGCCACTCAAAACAAAGATAAGAAAAAGGGTCCCCCCCCCCCCCCCCGCCTCTTTCCTATAGAGATGAGGAGTTTATAGAACTGGGTGATAATTTTCTACCCTTTCCAGAAGTGCTTCAGAATATCCAGGAGAGTAATATCTGAAAGAGAAATAACGGTGACTTCATTAAAAACTCATAATGTTAAATACCAAAGCTGCAATCCAGCATGGAATTAGGCACACTTACAATCAGTAGAATTATGTATACTTCAAACTGCATTGAGGAAATCAGAATTAGACTAGAAGACCAGAATGCTTGTTTCATAAGGGTGACTTCCCTCCAACCCCACAAGAAAAATTTGCATGCTCCAAGCATTTTTGGTATCAGATCAGATTAGAAGTAAAACAAATACCAAAATATTTGTTCAGCTTCTGCATATTTTGTATAGTGGGTCTGGTTGTTGCAATTTAATGGCAGTACTTTGTAAGAGGAATCATTGGAATGGGGTGGGGGGGCTTTGCACTCTTAGCAACTAATCATATCTTAAGCTGAACTCTGTATCTGAAACTTCCACCTACCCAAATTCTGCTTTTCCCATTATAATTTAACAAGAAAAATATGAATTCAATTTAGGAAACCCAAATGGGAACAACTTATAACCTATATGATTCATAATAACCTCGCCCATTTTTAAGATAAGTGCTTTGTCATTTAATAGGAATATACATCCAAGACAAGATCTTTGACCCCTGCTGTGAAGCTCAGTTTCTGTATGTTCAGTGAAACCTGACATTGCACCTCTATTTCCTTATTTTGCTAAAAAATTACAAAGTAAAACACAAATGTCCAAAGACTTCTCCACAGAAGATTCCCTTAGCGCTGCCTGGATTCCTTCAAAATTTTATTTGGAGGATTTATTGTTGTCTATCTATACCTCCTTGGATTGGCAATCAAAGAATAAAAATTACAGGTAGTCCTCACTATCCAACCATTCGTTCAGTGACTGTTCAAAGTTACAACGGCACTGAATGAAGGGACTTACAACCTGACCCAAAGTTACAGTGATCTGGGCTCTTGGCAATCGGTTCGTCCTTACGACTGGTTGTCAAGTGCCTTGCGATCATGTGATCACCATTTGCAATCTTCCCTGCACCTGCTGGGAAAGTAGCCAGCAGGGAAGGTCGCAAGCTGCTGCCACCTGCCAAGAGGGCTCCCTCTCGTCTCTGAGGGCTGCCTGAAAAAGCTCTATGCCAAAATCCAAGCAGAATTTTGGCATGGGGCATTTTCAGGTAGCCCTTAAAACCTTTGTGCTGAAATCTAAGCAGGATTTTGGCACAGGAAGTTTAGCGCAGAGCAGCTCCATACACTACACTCCCTGTTCCAAAATCCTGCTTGGATTTCAGCACAAAAGTTTTTCAGGCAGCCTCCAAAGCCCTGACTCGCACACCTGACCTGACCTTCCCATGCATCCCCATGCACCCCCTTGTTCCCTCCCCCACCTGGCAGCGCCTGGGGCTTGCAACTTCCTGCCAGGTTCCCCAATGACTTGATTGTGGGAAGCCTGCAGGAAGTTGCCTCACCTAACCACAAGGGCATTCACTTAACAACAGCAACCGGGACTGCCGGGATTGCAGTTGCTAAGCAATGCAGTCACGTGATGTTTCACCTTAACAACCGCATCACTTAGCGACCAAGGTTCCAGTCCCAACTGTGGTCAGGTAGCAAAGACTACCTGTAGTCCCATCTTCCCTCAGTTCCCAGCAAAAAGGTCAGATTTAAAAGCAGCCTCTGGATTTTAGAACAAAATAAAAAAGAAAATGTTGGCAGACAGGAAAAACTAGGGGAGAAACTAGTTCCTTTATATTTCAAACCAGAGTTTGAATTGAGTTGGCAGCTAAATCAAGTAAATAAATAAAATGTACAAACCATGCAGTAAATTCTTTTGGGGGGCTAGATAAACTCAACAATAATTAGTAAATGAATAAAGTCTTCATTACTAGATGAAACTAAAATCAATTAGAAATATTAAACTAATAAAATCATCAGACTTACATCTGCTGATATGGAATATGCACATTTTAAAATGACAGTGAGTGCTATGTACTATAGTACTCTGGAAATAGAGAACTTGAATAATTCTGTTATTTATATTAGAAACCTGACGGTATTACTTGCTACAGTTCCATTAACCTACAATTAATAGGATTACTTCTGATTAAAGCTCAATGAACTCAGACTGTAACTTTTTTTTAAGAAAAGCACCTGATATATTTCAAGATAAATTCAATCAGATGAAGCAGACTGGCACTCAATCTAATATTGCCTTTCCCAGCCTAGTCCTTCCAGATACATTAAAATTACCATGCCTACGGCTATGTCGACTGGAAATCCTGGGAGTTGTAATACTAATGTATCTAGATGGTATCAAGTTAGGAAAAGCTGACCTTATACCTCTTGCTCCCAAGTCTAAATAACAAAATCTATAACTAAAGTCGGTGTTTTCAGGGGATAGCAACCCAAGGAGTCTTTATGGGAAATTCATTAAAATGCTTTTACAAGTGAAACTAGAGTGAATGATAGCATACAACAAACTTGTATGGAAAATGCAGCTGACCAGCAGAGGGAGTGCATGTGCGTGGCACAGAGTCAACAGTGGCCAGGCACACAGACAGCTAACATTTTAACTCAGTTTCTATACACAGCCCATTCACAGCCAATTTCATTTCTATATTCCTGGAAGCAGAGCTCTGAAGGCAGGAGGAAAAGATGGACCTTGGATTTTGGCAAATAAAGCTAAACTATGTGACTATGTGGTGGTGTATCTACAAAGACAAGGATCTTTCCTCTCTATGGGCTTCCTTGTATTATCTAAAATCACCTTAACAGACAGAGGCTACCTAGGGATCACTAGCTGGCCAACTACAGTCTAGCAATTCTAAACAATTTCTTACGTTATCTGTAAGTTTATAAGTGGAGATATCAACTGCCTTAGCATATTCACTGGGGCCAACCCTATTCTGTCCTCTAGCACTGGTTTCTTGAACTCTTCTACTTCGGTGGACACTGTACCAAAAAATAGCATTTCAGCATTTCTTGCCTAAGGATTCCTTCAGATTACAAAATGCAATAACCGTATGCTTGTAGTGATATTGTGTGACGTACACACAGGCATACAGGGCATTAAGTCTATATTGGACTTAATAGGATGGATGGTAATAAAGAAACATCTGTTTTAATAAACAAGTCAATAATAAATTTGATCACTCCCCAAATTTGCTGTTATACAAATATAATATCACATCATAATACTATATGTATGTGCAAGTATGGAGGAAGAAACACAAATGAATTAAAATAATTTAGAAAATTATTATTTGGATAGGACATTTCCTGCTTCTTACTGAATAACTACTTCTAAATATCCTCAGAGACAGAAGTGAAATCTGCCCATAGAAATCAACATATCCCTGCTTATGTAGATTCCAGAGTAAGTATAGTTCGTATTTCCAGAACCATTGAATATTTGTGCAGTATTAACTGTGCAATTGTTATGGTGATGCCCAATACAATGCCATTATTGTTAGAAAGTTAGCTAAAGAATTTAAACTAGTATAATTTTTTAAAGAAAGCAGACAAAATTCCTGCATTATCTTCTAGCCTCACCTGACTATTTCTTCTGGATAACAATTATTAATTGTGTTGATATACTCTTGAAGTAGTGAGCCAGCCTCTGCTTTTATCTCCTGAACTTTTTTAAGACCACCACTTGTTACAAAAAGGCGCCGGGCTTTGGAATCATGTGGCAGAACCTATTTAAAGGAAACATAAAATCAGAAATTCAATCTTCCTACTCAAACGCTCTTATTTCCTTTGAAGTTTAATATTAAAACAAAGCTGAGATGCAAAAGAGTGAGCATAATTTAGCAAATGTTCTTCACTCAAGGCTCAGTTAAGATGAAATGAAGGGTAAGAGCATGTGGCCAAAAAAGAGTATATGAAGGAGAGGAATATGCTGCTGACCTGTAATGGTGTGTTTTTTTAATGATCATCTGTGCATTTGCACAAAGAGGTTCTGTTCCTGTACATGGCATATATGAAGAGGTACTGCTCATTATCCCCAGTTCCTTGAGCTGACACAGCTGTCACCCATGAACACCAAGAATTCTAATCAGATCCTGGCTTGTGTGGGGACAGAGGGTAGGTTATATAAATGCACAGATGACCTTTCACAGAACCAGTTACAGGAAAGCAACTTGTCCATCTCCATGGTTCCTGTGCTCCACACAAATGGGGGGGAGCAAACTAAGCACATCAAGAGAGGGTCAGGCCACCATGAAAGGCAGCAGGCAAGGTTGTAATGGCTGAGGGGTACATCCATTCATGCATGAAGATCAAGTTGAAAGTGACAAACAAAAGTAGAGGGCTGAGACTATATTGCCAACTGGCCTATCTCTACAACAGATATCTCAAGAAGAGCTGAGGATGCAACCACAGCTCATGCTGAGTGGAAGTACCCATCCCATTAGGTCTGGCAGGAAGGGCATGCAGGTCCCGTCCATGAAAGAATGTCATCTGATGGGACCCAGGAGGAGAGCCTTTTCTGCTGGGGCACTTGCCCTTTGGAACCTCATTCCCACAGAAGTCAGATTGGCCCCCACCTTGCTGGTCTTCCAAAAGGATCTGAAAACATGGCTTTGTCATCTGGCCTGGGGATCCCATAATGTGGGTATTGCTAGGGAAACTGAGTGCACTCTCCTGCAGATATTTTTTAATGGTTTTTAATTTTTTTTTGTTGGTTATGTTTTTGGTTATTTTCTTATATTGTTTTTGTGCTTTTAATTTTGTATGCTGCTCAGAGTCACTTATGTGGGATAGGCAGCTATATAAATTTACCAAATAATTAAATAAAGTAAATGCCAGACAGAACAGACAGACTTGCTGGTTGATATATAAAAATACCAACATACTTGACAATGCACTGAGCTGAAACAGATTATCTTTCATTTGGTAATTCATAACAGATTAGAAGCTATTCTGCCCAGCAGTTCTACAATGCTTCCTCCAAGCAGAAGCCAACTTAAAGTATGCTGGCATAACAGAGTGCTGACTACTCTTTCAACTCCTATTCCATCTTGGCAGGGGTTCAGTTCATATAAGGCAGAGTGGAGAGCAGCCTTGGACGACTGTATTTGGGCTCCTGGGATGGAGGAGTTAGCCACTTTTCACACTGTCCAAGTGGCAGGTCAACAGGCTGGAGGTGCTCCCCATTGATAACCTGTCACTTGGGCTATTTCTGAATACAGGTCTGTTGGTCTTTTGAAAGTTTAAGTGATGGGAAGAACAGTAAACCTGCCTACCAGTCTTCTGTAAGACTGTGGTGGGACAGACATGTTTGGGGTGAAGCTCCTGCCAACTGGGTTACATTCAGAGTTTTACCAATGTTGGCAGGCTAGTAAACAGGTTTACCATTTTTCTCTCACTTGGGCTAGAAGGAAATGAGCAGCACTCTTCCCCCCAACTTCCAAAGAGGTAAGTGTTACAAGGGAATGTTGCCAGCAAGCAGTTGTAGCACCTGAAAGTATCCCATGTGGTATGCAAAGTGGTGTTAGAGTAGGCAAAATAGTACAACCTCACTGCGTTTTGTGAGATAGTTTTTGTAGGACAACAGGCTGCAACAAGCAAGTGAAAGCAGCTACTACACTCCTGCTCACATCAACAGAAATTCTTGAACTATTCAGCAGTACAACCAGCGGTGTCCACAGAGTGTGGTCAAAAAAGTCAAGATGGCAGCCACAACTGTGCAATTGAAGCTCCACCTGTGACACATAAAAAAACCAGATGGAGCTTTGGTCCCACCTTTGCAGCTGTCATCTTGACTTTTTTTTACCATACCCTAAGGGCATCCCTGGGTACAACAGTGCCTTGCCGGCCTTGGAACTGGTCTCCCAAGATTCTCAAACATGGGCATTTGCAGAAAGTTAAGAAGCCAATCTTAGGCCTGAGATGTGCCTCACAAAGGAATTGCAATCTGGCTTTAAAGTGGGGACCTCAGCTTTACAGAGGTAGCATGGGACAAATAATTGATAAATCTAGTAATCTGGCAGGCAGGGGCTGTGTCATAACTGAGAAAGACTGGACTTGTTCAACAGTCTTGGCCTTCTTATGAAATTCTTCACCGCCTGTAGCCAAGTATTTACACTTTAAATTCAGGAGCGAGTTACCATCATCAGAGGGATTGGGGAAGCCACAGACATCGAACTTGACACAACAGAGGGAACTATTATGGAGATGGTAGGTACATGAATCTGAAAGTCTCACGTCTCATCTTCAGTGTAGATTTTGTCTCTAAGTAGGGACCTTAGCCGAAAACACAGTATGAGCTGGGATGTGAGAGGAAGTGGGGAGCTTGGTCCCAAGGTCTTTAGAACCTCCTCCCACAATAAAGCCTACAAGTAGCACTAGTGATTCTGCCATGCTTGCTTAGAAAAGGTGTGGCAATGGGCTCAATGTGCTGTTCTCCCATGCAGAGGCAGCACAAAGACTGTCCACTTGGCTTACTACTGCAGGGATGCACTAGGGAAAAGGCAGCTTCAGTGTCATAAGATGAAGGTGAAATACAACAATGATAGATGAAAAGGAGGAAAATGTCCTTGCTAGAGAGATGCGAGGATGCTACCCTCTGCGGTCATCAAAAGGAATTGAGATGATGAGCAGCACCTCCTTGTGCATACGGCCTAAGGTGGAGGAGGGGGCTTTCTTCCTCTTCAAAGACTTAACTAAAGAAGTCTGATGGATGTTCTGCACTGGTGCAGCACCCACTTGTGTAAAGCACAGTGGCCACAAATACCTACTTTGTATGCAGAGGGTATAAAGAAGAAAAAAATACATTACTCAAAGCACCATCATGGAGGGACTTACAGTACTTCAGTTTAAATCAGTTTGTAATATGAATGTAAAACTTAAAGCAACTACTACAACACATGAATTACTAATAACTTTTATCTGATTTTTGTTTATTATTGACAAAGATTATGCTATGTTCACATTTCTAGCAATAAAGAAGCATTATGGCAATTTCAGTTTAATGCATGAAAATACACTTTACGAGATTCAAAGGGTTTTGTTTCTGAACTTGATATCATTTAAACTGAGTCTAACAGCATTCCAATATCCGGGTTGAGGATTCCCTAATCTTAATTGTTTCCATCTGCTTAACATACATTACACATTAGCTTATTCACTTGATCTAATCCATGCCATAATTCTCTTGATAAAATCTTAAAAACACAAGGGTTATTTTTTTTAATTCACTTTACTATCTATGATTATTTCAAATCACTTAAGGTTCATTAAGCAGTGGTGTGGACCTTTAGTTTTTAGCAGACAGACCAATTCAGCTGAAGATCTTCTGAAAAACTATAACATGGACTGGGGAGGAGAGTGAATTTATATCAGAATTCATTCATTCTGACTCTGCTTCCCCCCAAACAAAGCATGAATGCCATACAAGAAACAAATAGAGGGGGAACCACAGCATTCAAAGTGAAAAATGACCCTTAAAACAAGGCGTATGTGCTCTTGTTCCACATACAGAAAGGATGAGTAACCTTTGAACTTGAGATTGGACATCTAGCTAACAGGGATATTTTAAACTGGATTCCTCCCCTAAGCCTAACTTTCTTTTTCCAACTTTATGCTTCTATGTTTTTAAATTGCAGCCTATATATGGTCTCTAACTCCTTTTTACAAACTTGGAAGCTACAATTTGGTGACAAACTACCTAATCAGAACAGCATGGTTTTTCAATTTAAAAAATAGGATTAACACATCTTTTTTTTAATCAACACATACACTTAAATCCTAAAAAAAAAAGTGGGGGGAATTCTGTTTCATTATTCCCTGCTACTATATAAGGTATTTCCTCCACCCCCAAAAGGTGGTCCATCGCTGATATAAAGCTACAAAATCAGGGCTTCAATGAACTCTAATGCTCATTCCAGCTCAGCATTCTGTTGAATAAGAAATTTCCCCTGTGAACCAGTCAAATCTGCCCACTTTAAGAGATTCTGTGGCCTGAATCAACCACAGCGGATAGAGGCAGTAGGATGACCTCTCCTTATAAAAACAGATTTGCATTACTCACAGACTAATGTCAGGTTAGTTTTCATGTGTTTCATGTAAACCACTGAAGTACTTTAGTGTAATAAGATTAACAAATAAATAAATGGAAATATTTCTCCCCTTTAAAAGCATTGGCAATTCTTTATGATAAAGAACAAAAAAAAAAGCAGCTTGGTTTCATGCTTTCTCTATTTCTCGATTCTCCATCAAACGATCTGGGACCATCCAGGTGGGATGGATTACAATGAACATCACCACCCAGCCATCAGAGTGACCCTGAGTGATGGGAATTGTAATCTAGCAGGTTGGAAAGGGCTGGTCTATTGGCTTTCTATTCCTTCTCAGGCATAAAAGTGTAGTGTCCAATTTACAAACTTGTTGATCAAGCAGAGAGATTTGTTGGCAGGGATTCTGGCGTGTTACCTATAACAACCTGAATCCCAAACCTGGTCTTTGATAAGCTATGTCCACTCAAGCCAGATAGTTCTTTTGGGGCCCTTGCAATGTTGTTTTTGGGTTGGTTAGGCCAATATAAATAGTAAGATTTTCCTTTGCTTGACCCACAAAGCAGGATGTTTTACCTCTGCACTCTTGGATCGAGGGCAGACAGAGGCACTGAATTTAGGGACAGCTAGTTAAACAGTTGCTGAAAAAACAGCCCCACCCCCAAAAAAAGCAATCTCTGAAGAATCCCAACCAAAAAAGGAAAAATTGTAAAAAGTGATCCATACAAACTAAACAATGTGTGGAAGTTTTCTTCTGACAGCTGCCATCATCCTTGACAAGGAATATTGCTCTTGGCATGCTGCCTGCACTGATCCTTACCTTGCTGAACTGGCCAACTATGTGCTTCAGGATGTTGGGGGGAGCATCATGCAGCAAGGGCTCAAGAGCTGGCAGATGAGTACACTTCTGTAAAATATTCTTCAAGGCTTTCTTAGCCTATCAAAATATAAAATGTTTTCCGTAAGGCATCAACAGACACTCACCATTAAGCCCACTTATAAACCTAGACTTGCATTATTTCTGCAATGCAGAAAGGTCATAACTACTTTCCAAGTGCAATACTTGGAACAATCCTCTTACAAATGTTTAAAAATTATGTTGGAAAGTTGCAATATCATAAACGCATGGGTGTACATTAATGGAATTTTTAAAATTGCCAATCATAATAACCTTACTTTTATATTGGATTATGAGGATTTCGTTTTGCAGCTCCAGTGATCTTAGAAGAAGCTCAAGCACTCGTTCCATTGGTAAGACAGGAACCAGTATTTTAATCTGCAAAAGGCTTTGCCAGGCTGCATCCTGGGCTGTGGTCTCAAGACGTCTGGATGGGAATGACTGGTTTGTTCAGATTTCTAATCTTGACTGGAATAGGATCAGGCAGGAACATCACAACATCTCCTCTCTCTCTCCTAGTGCTAATGCTATGAAAATTGGCCCATGTAAATATGACAGCTTGGACTACTTAGACTTCTGTAGGTCTCTATATGCCATCTGCAACACAGAATCTTAGCTCTGGCAGAGGCTTGATAGTTCAAAGCTGCATTTCCCCCTCACAACTGTTACTCCTCACCTTGGACTGCTCTGAAAAGATACAAGCAGTTTCTGCAAAGTATGTCTTTTGTCCAAAGTGAGGCACCTGTATCCTGCAGAAGACTTGCTGCTCCCTTGTAACCAACTAAGTTTTAATTTCAACTGTAATTAAATAATGACATAGTCTACCCTTCTGCACTAATGCTGCAAGTAAGTTAAACCATTGCAGTTATTAGCAGTTTATATCCAGCTTCCCATTCAAGAAGCCTAAGGGGAAATGCAACTGACCTACCAATGGGTAGATGTTTTGAGCCCTTTATATGGTTTGCTGATATGAACTTGATTAAACCAGAAGGCTGTACTTACTGAACTATTGGATCATACGGACATAAAGGAAACAGACTGTCCATGGTTTGAGATGGTTTGACAAGAGCTATACTTTACAGGTACAGCATCCACTTATACGTAAGGGATCTTAGTTCAGTCCTTAGGTAGCTGCTGCTAGAGTACCTATGTGCTCACAGTCTTGTCTCAGACTAAAGATCTGATTCAGCATTAGACAGTTTCATAGATTCCTACAGCATTTGGTGCAAGACAACTTCTGGGCCACCATAATTTCAGCAGCAGTCTGTGTGGTATTATGCGAGTGGAATAGGGCCACATCACTCTATTCCATATGCCAGCTACAAAAATCTAGCATGCCATGATAGGTCTCTCTCTCTCCTCCAGTGCTACTCTACTCTTTGCTGTTTTGCAGCAGCAGCTGCTTCCAGTTCCAATTTCACAGGACAAGTTCCCATCTTCTAGACCATCCCTGGACAATTACAGTTGGGAGCTGTACGTTGGGGGGCTTTTAAAAGGGAGAATGGTGGGGATTGTCATCTAGTTCCCTCCCGAGAGAGAGAGAGAGAGAGAGAAAGAGAATGAGAATGAATCAGAATATCTGTTCTACACAGAGTTTTCCTAATACTGGGCCACAGGGAACTAATATTTTTGCCATCAGAAGTTGGAAATCCTAATCAAGGTAACTTTTACACTAGCATGAACACTAAAAGGGGCAAACTAGATAGGTGGAATGCGAACACTGCTCTCAGGTGGAACACTGAATGCTGCATACACAGAATGTCTTGGGGACCATCACTACAGTCTCCACTTACAAAGACTGTTGCGCCTTGGAGATCAGAAATGCTTTCTCACATTTCACTTATTGAGTAATTTAAACATCTGTTTAACTATGTTCATCGAATAAGCCATGGTAGGCTAGTTTAAATAAGCCACAAAACATGAATTACAAAACATAATAGCTGACTTCACATAATACACTAAGCCAAACCCCACCAAACTATATTATGGCTTAGTATGATGTACAAAGCAGCAATTGTTTATTGGGCCCAAAGGCTCCAGGCAGTGTATGACAAGCCATTTCCATCTTCTGCAAATATTTTGAATTACTGACATATTGCAGGACATTTGCATTTTTTTTTCTTCACCAAGTACATACTTTCCTTATGTATAACATAGGCTACAAAGAAGCAATAATAATAAATGAACCCAGCATGCAATAGGCAAGAAAGCAGCTTCACAGAGATAATAGTGATGAGCAAGATATGGTAATAGGATTTGGAAGGAGTATTACAAACGTCTTTCTATTTTCAGCTCTGACATTCTGGCAGGTATACATTCTCCCAGCGTTGATCCATTAGGGCTAGGGGCTGGCACCAATCTATCAAAGCAGAGGAGATTCAATCCAGCATTGAAAAGTCACATAATTTCCCCTTACATTGTCTACTCCGTGTGCTGCACTGCAGAGAAGCAGGGCAACACTCTGTAAAGCAAACTACCCTAGTGGCACTTGAGTTATGGTTTAGAGTGGTCAGAGCTACACCTCTTTGAGATTTCTATATGGCCTTGCAAGGCAAGCATTTCATGCTGAACTGATCTGGTCCCAAAGGCTCTAGCCCTCTCTGCCTCGAAATATGTGCAGGGTTCTGAGGAGCATCTGGAGAAAAGTGGAATGTCTGAACTGTACAACTGTAGCGATTTGTGTGGTTGTATGGCACTATCCCATCTGTCCCCTGGGGTGGTCTTCCTCCACACTTAGGCTAACAGAATCTGCTCTCAGTCTACACTAGTGTCATCAGCTTGATCCCCCTCTGCACAGATACATCCCAAGGCACATTTCTCAGTGTGTCATAGGCCATGAGAATAAGGCATTGAACTAAGGAAACTACATGGGAAATAAATCTTTTATGATTGGTTTCAGTTACGACTTCATAACTTAGATAGATAACTATGAGGAAAAGTATGTTCCCTAGCCTAGAAAATTTATAAAACGTATAACCCAGAGACAGAAACGCATGCATGCATGCAGTGCATTCGGAAAGTATTCAGACCCCTTTCACTTTTTTCAATTTTGCTATGTTGCAGCCTGATACTATCATTCAAATTCATTTTTTTTTTCTCATTAATCTACACTCAGTACCCCATAATGACAAAGTGAAAACAGAAGTTTTGAATTGTCTGTAAATTTATTAAAAAGAAAAAACTGAAATATCACATTGGCATAAGTATTCAGACCCTCTGCAACAACACTTGAAATTTAGCTCAGGTGCCTCCCATTTCTCTTGATCGTTGCTGAGCTGTTTCTACACCTTGATTGGAGTCCACCAATAATCAAATTAAATTGATTGGACATGATTTGGAAAGGCACACACCTCTCTATAGAAGGCCTCACAGCTAACAATGCATACTGTATCAGAGCAAAAGCCATGAGGTCAAAGGAACTGCCTGCAGAGCTCAGAGACAGGATTATTGCAAGGCACAGATCTGGAGAAGGCTCCAAAAAAATTTCTGCTGCACTGAAGGTTCCCAAGAGCACAGTGGCCTCCATAATTCTCAAATGGAAGACGTTTGACATAACCAGGACTCTTCCAAGAGCTGGTTGCCCGGCCAAACTGAGCAATCAGGGGAGGAGAGCCATAGTAAGAGAGGTGACCAAGAACCCGATGGTCACTCTGACTGAGCTCCAGAGATTGTGTGTGGAGATGGGACAAAGTTCCAGAAGGACAGCCATCACTGCAGCCCTCCACCAATCTGGGCTTTATGGCAGAGTGGCTAGACGGAAGCTTCTCCTCAGTGTAAAACGCATGAAAGCCCGCTTGGAGTTTGCAAAAAAGCACCTGAAGGACTCTCAGACTGTGAGGAACAAGATTCTCTGGTCTGATGAAACCAAGATTGAACTGTTTGGCCTCAATTTTAAACGTTATGTCTGGAGGAAACCAGGCACTGCTCATCACCTACCCAATACTATCCCAACAGTGAAGCATGGTGGTGGCAGCATCATGCTGTGGGGGTGTTTTTCAGTAGCAGGGACTGGGAGACTGGTCAGGGTTGAGGGAAAGCTGAATGGAGCAAAGGACAGAGATATCCTCAATGAAAACCTGTTCCACAGGTTGCTCAGGACCTCAGACTGGGCCAAAGGTTCACCTTCCAACATGACAACGATCCTAAGCACCAGCCAAGACAACGCAGGAATGGCTTAGGGACAACTCTGTGAATGTCCTAGAGTGGCCCAGCCAGAGCCCTGACTTGAACCCTATTCAACATCTCTGGAGACACCTGAAAATCGCTGTCCATCGACAGTCCCCATCCAACCTGATTGAGCTTGAGAGGATTTGCAAAGAATAATGGCAGAAAATCCCCCAATCCCAGTGTGCAAAGCTTGTTGCGTCATACGAGGCTGTAATTGCTGCCAAAGATGCTTCAGCAAAGTACTGAGTAAAGGGTCTGAATACTTAAGTACATGTGATATTTCAGTTTTTTCTTTTTAATAAATTTACAGACATTTCTAAAATTCTGTTTTCACTTTGTCATTATGGGGTACTGAGTGTAGATTAATGAGAAAAAAAAATGAATTTGAGCGATTGTAGTATCAGGCTGCAACATAACAAAATTGAAAAAAGTGAAGGGGGTCTGAATACTTTCCGAATGCGCTGTAAACATAGACACATGGGGAGAGGGAAACCAAATGTGTGGACTCTTAAGTTTATGTAGTTTTGAATGTTTCTAAGGTGAGGAATGTAATTGATGCTTTTTATTATTTTCCAAGTGTCACTCCCTAGCTTGCACACTTCTATATACATTGATGTGCACATCATATTCCAGCTGCTCTCCTCAAAAGGAAGCAAAAGTCTAGAGAGGCCTCAAAACTTTCCATGACTCACTCAATATGATGTCATATCCCTTGCAACAGAAATGGTAAATACCAACAGTCTGATCTTAACTGTGTTTTTCTTGGAAGAGAGGCCCAGTTGATATGTCACTGAGCACTGGGGGGAGCCCTTTCCACATAGCTTCTTCCCAGGCTGTTCTGGTAATGGCCTGGTCTACACATGAAGAATGAGGTGGTAGAATCCTGACTGTACCATTTCAAATGAAGACGGGATAATTGGCCTCTTGGAGTTTTTAGCTTTTTATCTCTATCTTATTTTTGTAAATTTTTAGTTTTTATAACTTTTATAACTTTTAAACCTTTTATAATTTAATTATGTATTTTGATTTTAGTGGTTGTAAGCCGCCCAGAGTCCCCCCTTGTAGGGGAGATGGGCGGGGACAAATCAAATAAATAAATAAATAAATAAAAATAAATTATATTTGTTGAATTTTTTAACAAAGTAAAAAAGAAACATACTTGCAAGCAGAAAACTACCACAACTCAACTTTCCTTCTGTTAACTCTAGTTTTCATTGCAAGGAATTTGTTTTTACAAATAGTAGCATTTGGTTTCAGCTAGAAGTCATCTGTACTAATTCAAGATTCTTACCATCTCATTCTAAATTATATATTGGCTGCACCAAAGTTTAGAATAAACCACATAAATTAGGTTCATGCCTAAGAGCCACATGTGGTTTCCAACCCACATTCTGCGCTCCACCAATATATGTCCTCAATCTAAATCTGATAAAGAGGTAAGAGAAGGTAACTTTCATACTGCTGTAGTAACATAGAAATTGACCCTGAACCACATATTTTCAGTAGGAGATACTATTGCTTAGTATCCCATAAGGCTGTAAATTATACAAGACCTTGGGAAGAAGCTGCCAGTCAGAAAGGATGATGCTAGGTTAGATAAACAGACCCTAAGCTAGACAAACCCATATAAAACAACTTCCAATTTTGCAATGGGTCTTGCTTCCATGTAACTCTAAAACAGAGCCTAAATTTCAAATTAAGAACTGTGTGAAACATATTTATAAACTGCAGTTTAGTATCTGCTTTATTTGTGAAAATGGCATATAGATTGTACTAATTATCTAACCTATGCAACTTAGAGAACCAGTCTGGTGTAGTGGTTAAGGCATCAGGCTAGAAACCAGGAGACCCTGAGTTCTAGTCCCGCTTAGGCACAAACCCAGCTGGGTGACCTTGAGCCAGTCACTTTCTCTCAGCCCTAGGAAGGAGGCAATGGCAAACGAATTCTGAAAAACCTTGCCAAGAAAACTGCAGAGACTTGTCCAGGCAGTCTCCAAGAATCAGACACAACTGAACAGATAAAAAAAAAAACGCAACTTAACAGTACCATTCACTATATGTTTCTGACATCTCTTCTCCCATACCTTGTTATTAATTATCTTAATACCAGTATTAAGTGGGTTATTTGTAGGAAAATACAAGGGGCAGTGGCGGGGGGGACAGAATTCTGCAAGTCAGGGACTGCAACTCAGTCTCCCAACCTTCAGACGGGACATCATCTGGCAATGCAATGAGATCACTGGAAGGGTCATGATTGAAATGTTATGGCCCCTTGTTGGCATTTTTGAGAAATCTAAGGGGGGAACAGGAACAGAAGAACCCTGTGCGTTGAATCTCTACCATTCCCATCATTAACCCTTCCCACAGAGACATGAAAAAAATAGCCTGAAATGGTGAAATCTGGCCATTTTACTGTCAAATTTTGGCAGTGTAATTTCAGGAAGGCTGATGCTACAAAAGAGTTGCTGGGGAAGCTGCATGCAACCATGGGTTATTCACCTATATTATTATTTAGCCTACCTTTCAGCAAAGCCTAAAGAGAAGTAACAGTAGCATTTCAGGGGTATAAAAGTGCATTGATTTTTTAAAGTGTAAAATGTCTTGGCATATATGATCAGGCTAGCAAGATGGCTTAATAATTACAAACGTTAAACTTTCATAAAAACCTATATGAAAATGTAATGAAAATGGCAGACTTAAAACTCTCACTAAAACGAAATATTAAATTTAAAAGCTCAGTTAAACAACAACCACAATCCTTATGTAGGCCCTGCACAGAGATCCTCATAAAGCTCAGAGGCCTGTCAGAGGTACCTCTTCTGTTCCCAGGGTCTGCAAGCCATGGCTGGGGGCAGGAAAAGAACAGGGTGAAGACTATGGTTCAGCATTAGAACAGAATGCTTTGCATGCATCAGGCCACAGAGAAGCCTGGAAAAACTCTTGGCTTGAAATCCTGGAGTCCAGTTGCCAGCTAGCATCAGCAATACCAGATTAAACACTCCAGTGAGATGACCCCATATAAAGCAGTACCTATGGAATTAGGATAACAATTCATTGGGCTAACTGAGCCTCAAAGAATCCCTCTGTGTGCAGGTATTACGCTTATGCACATAACTGGAAATAAATTCCCCTCTAATCCCCGCCCCCCGAAATTCTATATGAAGTATGCATGCATGATTTATCATTATTAATCCCATAGTCACTAATGTCCTCATTCCAACAAGAAAACATACACACACATTTACACCTAGCTAAATGAAGCCCAGCTCAGTTCACCAGTTAGGTTTTCATATGTGTGGCTCCAATATATTGTTTCAGACAAGTATAGTGATAAAGCTAGATTTTTTTATAGGAATAAAGCTAGATTCTCAAGTTGCCCTCTTCCTGCTAATCAAGAAGCATTATTCTCCAAATAATAAACCAGATTTCTCAAAAGCTGATTTCTCCAGTGCTCCTTAAAAGCTTACTGAAACACTTCCATCTTCAAAGAGGCCTTGCTCCAGATTTCACTCCATAGTAACCTCCAGGAAAATCCAGTTACCCCAATCTTTCCAACTGGATACCATCATACTCTAAAAAATAATATCTCAGCAAATACTTCTGTAGCACAACCTGGCATTAATATACTTTTTAAAGTATTTGTGCTGATTTTATATTGTTTCTTTAAAGTGATGTTGGTTTTAATCCTTGTGGTTAGAGTTATTTTTCTTTAATTTTATCTAATCATTAACTATTGGAGGTGATATCCCATTTGGAGGAACTGAAAGGCAAGTTATAATGTATGGAAATCAGGGCACCTATAAATTACTCTGCATCTCTAAATGAACCAATATATACATGCACCTTGGCAGCTACACATTAATTGAATGGATCAGAGCCTAACTGTTTGATTAAGTTTAATAACAGTAATGATGATGGAGCTAGTGATAATGAAGAACAGATAATTCCTTTACTTTGACTTGAAGATCTTCTGAACTTTCAGTTGCCATATACAGGGAAAGCAACACAGGTAAGACATTGGCTACAGCAACAGCACGGGCATGTTCTGGAGTGTGTCTCCCAATCTGCCCCAATGACCAAGCAGCTGCAGCCTTAATATGATCTTCTGGCTCTTCTGACAAGCACACAGCTAGCTGTGGAACTCCCTGTGGTATTAAACAAAAGCATAAAGCACTATAAAACTAACCCAGATTTGGAGCACTGTTTACAAATTGCAGGGTGCTAGGACAAGGCAAGGGTGGCAGTGGTAGAACAAAATACATCTTCCATTCTCTCTATATATATATACATTTCTCAACCCAAAAAATTTATGAGTACTCTGTCATGCATATACTCTATGCAGATACAAGTTTAATAAATTGTTGGTCACACAGTCAGCCAGATGTTTAGACTGGATTTGGCAAGGACCTGGGATAGGCAGATGATGATGATGATGATGATGATGATGATGATGATGATGATGCAGCACTACAAATTTAACCGTCACTAAAATATTAAATCTGCCGGTTTTAGTGAGACAAGAACACCAAGAGCTGACGTATTTATTGCTTTCAAAATATTTTACAGAGCGGGTACCACAACTGAGGCCACAAAGGAAAAACAATGCCAGCCTTTTTATCAAGGACTGAAATTCCAGAGTTTCAGGTTTCCTTCCCAGGTTTTCTGGAAGGCAACCAAGCTCTGTCTCCCGTTCATTTCAGTAAGACTTGTGTGGCGCTGCCTTGAGCCTCACTGAAAGGCATGTAAGGGTACAGACATAATATTTGAGGTAACTGCAGCTTCCTCCCACTTATTCTCCCCTCCCTCCATGCGGGAATATATTACATATTTGTTTCTCTTTTTTCCTTTGCTCACTGCACACAATACATTTAAACATGACCAATAAGTTATTATTCATGTGCACACTGACCCTTATGGAGGGGACTGGAACTTTCATCAAGTCAGATTGCCTTTTAGTCCTGACAATTTTATAATTATGATACTTTGTGCCCGCACACATATGTGCACTCATAAAATCAATGCATTTTATATCTACTAGTAATCATTTTATGCATTAGAGGGAGAGAAAAAAGTATGATCTATATCTATAATGCACACAAAGTATTAGAGTTTCCTATCAGGACTATCTAGACCCTCTTGCCAACTGAAAAACCTCAACACAGAAGCTCATTTAACTGCCTGCCCTGCTCAAATAAACCAGTGTAAGAAAACCAAACTATATTTTAATTTTTTAGAGATTATTCTATGGATTATACATTCAAGAAGGCTCCAAAAGAGTAAAGGCCTGCTCTTTTTTCAGGTGGACTAGGGTATAAATATTGTGTTTGTGTTCTGCACATATAATCTTTATATCTGAAAAAAATGCTACAACAGAAGCAAAACTCACACTCTGGTGTAACAAAAGATAACTAGTTTATATATTCTCATTTTAAAGGCAATTAAAGCTAGACGTCAAATATTTATTTTAAGAAGCCATTGCCAGTCTTCTTTCTGCTATTTGGAAAAATACAACTTAATTAGCATCTCATGAAAATGCAAAACTCTGTCTGCTAGCAAACTAATCCATAATTGTGTTTAAAAATGAACCAGCCCCAAGATTCTGCTATTTCCCTACATTTCAAGGACAAGAAATAGGACATGTAACTAAGTTGACTGTACAATTTTTTACAATAATGGGTATTTTTGTTTTGGAAATAAAAAAGGCTACCCTAAATAACACACACACATACAATGCATATTTTTAACATACCGTTTCCTTCATAATCTCTGTCCACCAAATAGCTCTGGGCAGTAGAACATTATTATGTATGTGGAATATTTTAAAGAAAAATAACAGAGACTACTAAATAAACAAACTAAACATATATCATTGCTTTAATATCCCATTGATTTCAGAGACAGTATGAGAAATAAATATGTGATTCATAGCGCTGTTAAAATCAATAGGATATACATACACTTTTAAATGTACTTGGGTTGTACTATTATATCCATACTCTGGTGACACAAATAATTGGATCAAACTGTGTGTGTATTCTCTCTCTCTCTCTCTCTCTCTCTCTCTCTGTATGTATCTATCTATCTATCTATCTATCTATCTATCTATCTATCTATCTTTTAAAGAGAATTAAGACAGCTTACAAGCAGATTGTACGTGGAAACTCCAACCCATTCTTTTGGAAGCAAGATTCACTAAAATCAGCAGGGCTAAAACAAAATTGTATACAAATTTCCTCACAATGAAGAAACAGCTCTACTACATGGATGAAATCTTACGTATATACAAGAATTCCCAAGTGTTTATTTTTGTCTTTATGTCAGTATTTGTATAGCAAGCTAATGTGTATTGCCATACCTATTAGTTTACAAAAGCAAATGTGTATATAAAAGCTATGTTTAATGTTTATACTGTTTATGGCCTGCCTTCCCTTCAAGGGAAGATGGCTTTCTCTGCCTTTCCTATTAATTCTCAAAGCAATCCTGTAAGACAGGCTAGACAGCGCTAGCAATTGGCCCAAGGATGGCTATCAGCTTTATTCCAGAGCTGAATCTGGGTCTTTTCAGTTTTATGGACATCACAAAAAACCTTTCATACAAACACACTTTTTCCCTGCCTTTGGCTAATGTTCTGGCATGTGACCTGCAAAAATAACCATATGCACTTAAGTCAACTTCTCAAAACAACATCCAGATTGTAATATTGGGAGACCCAGGGACTAACCTTGGAGATAATCACTGCCATGGCCAGGTTTTCCGAGTGAGCAGCTACATAGCCCAACATCATAATACCTGGGAGTCTCACATTTCCTTTGCAGCTACCAATGCAGTCAATGATGGCAGCCACTCCCCCAGCATTCACGATCAGTTGTGAAAGCTGAAAACAAACAAAAGGTCAGAGGTGCTGTCATTTCAAGTGACTATCAAACTATATTATTACATGTTTTTTTTATAAACCATTACATGTTGAATAAATGCTCAATGATACATGCAAATTAACAAAACAGGATGTAATACATACGCTTTTTCTACTTAATACACTTTCAAGAGTTTAATATTTAGCTTAAGCATTTTAATTATGTTCTCTTTATTTTTGTATCATCTGGAGTGTTGTTAACCATCTTGTTTGTTCTGGCTGGATGGAATGAGAGATATAATTTAAATGAAATCAAATAAGCACTACTAAAAAGTGGAACATATCAGTTCTGAGCAAACAAACAATTGGCTTCAGCAACAACTAAGAGTCTCCTGGCACCTTCACGCCTAGCAAATTTATTACGGTCTGCGCTTTCATCAACTCCAGAGAAAGTGCAGCACTGCAGACCCAGATGGAAAGCTGCCTTATGCCATAAAGGAAGTTACAATGTATCAGACCAATAACCTACTAAATCCAGACTTCTGGTCCACAGAGATTAAACAGGAGAGTGCAACTGAATAGAAGTTTTCTAAGTTTGCGAAACTGGCCAAGAATTGATAGATCAGCACTTAACTGAGGTATATCTGAAAAAAACCAGAAACCACCAAAGGTTTTAGATAACTAATGTGTTTCCAGCAATCATTCCCTAAAGGATTTAACAAATATATTTCATTGTCAAGAAATAAAACTCATTAAAATATAGCCTTCATGCTGCAATTTTGTACAAATGTACTTAATACAATACAATACAATACAATACATAAGTCCTGCTGTATGCATATATCACAGCACGGAGGAAAGCATCTCTGTTGTATTTTTGAAAATGTGTGTAGTATTCAACATTGCATGGTAATGCTGTGAAAATATATTTGCACAGGCATGATCTTCCTGTGCTATTATGCATCTCCAGACATGCCAATCTGTACACTAAAGTCCCCGTCAGAGGCCTGCCTCTGGATTGCCTCTATTCAAAACGTGGTAGGAAAAGACCTTCTTGATGATAATGCTATAATTTGGAATCCTCTCTCTAGGGAAGCCTCCTCTTTTGCCCCCTCACCCGGGGGCAATTGCACTAGTGCAGAATACGCAGCACCACCATGCAAAACAAGAAGCAGAAATGGGCAATGACGCATAGCCCAGTACTCCTAAGTGGAATACCAGGCAAGGCATGGGACTCAAGGCATTTGGTGAGAATAAAAAGGGCAGCTGCAACCCAACTGTCAAGCAGTTCTTTTCAAAGTGCTTGGCAGTTTGTTCAAACAACATGCACACATACACACAGGAGCAGCATCAGCAGTGGGGAATATCCTAGAATACACCCGACTGTGCCAGAAGCTGGTCTCAAGACCCATTGCCTGGGGTCTATCAGAGTGATGTTTTGGCATCAAACTTTGTTTTTAAAAAAATCCTCAAGATTCTTAACACAATCTGACCAATTTCTCCTTGGCTGGTCTTGTTTTTTTACAGCTACTCCTGGTGAATATATTTAACCAGAATATTTTACTGGGTGTTTAAACATAATAGCTATTCCCTAGGCCAGTGTTGTCCAAACTTGGCCACTTTAAGATGAGTGGACTTCAACTCATGCTGGCTGGGGAATTCTGGGAGTTGAAGTCCACTCATCTTAAAGTGGCCAAGTTTGGACAACACAGCCCTAGGCTAAACATAAACAGATAAATAAGTAATCCGGCTACGTTTTGAGGGCTATATTACGGTCTGAATATTTCATAATCCCAACCTTTGTCTTTGTTTTGGCTTTGTGGCGAGGTCTCTCCACTCTCCAGAAACATTTGGCAAGTCAATCACCGCAGAACTGGGTAACTAACGCGCGGCGCCAGCTTCGCCGGCTAAATGGCTTTAGGATGCCTGCCGAGGGCGTGCGGCGATCCTTTGACGAGCAAGTATCAACAGGGTTCCCTCAACATCAAAACCGCGCCTCCCAGCAGAGGGCTGGCGAGAGCGACAATGCCTCGCACCGCAGCCCACGGCCAGATCCGGCGAGGGAGCTTGTGCGGCAGCCTGCAGCTCGGCCGGCCCCTTCCCCCGCCGCCTCAAATGCAAGAGCTTTTAGACGCAGAGCGAGGACTCCTGCGGCGACCGGGCGCTGCGGCACAAAGGAAGTTTAGACCGCAGCGGCGATCCCCCAAATCCGGCTACCTCCCCCGCCTTTCACTCCCATTCGACTCGCGACATCTCCTCCAGAGCGCGGGGGCGGCGGAGGGGGGGCCGTTCCCTCAAGCCCCGAAGCACCTGAGATAATGAGGATATTGAATTTCGGTGCGGGGTTCTGTGGCTTAAATTAATAAAAAGCTCCCTATAATGAGACCCTAGTGGGCTCTAAGTGTTCCCGAACCACGCGAAGAGGGAGGGGAGAATCAACCCCCCCCCCCGACCTTCATTCTTTTAACCCAATCTAAGCCCTTGGGCTGAGTTGATTATTTCCGAGCGCAGGCTGCGGTGCCTGACTCCCAAGAAGCCTTGCCCGGTAAACTGCTAAGGCTTTGCGCGGTAAAGGATCTTCTCCCGACTTACTGATACCAGCAACCCGGTTATTTCAGAGTCAGTCAGCAAGAAATAGCCACGGGATGTAAAATTTATTCCAGTTTGTTTTGTGGAAATGGATAAACCCTGCTTGGTCATCAGTTTCTTTTTACTTTGCCAATCCTCGCAGTCCACAAGTTGTGCCCCACTTGGATCTGCTCAACAGTATGGCCATTATTTGAAGATTTTCAGTTCAGTTCACAAGAGGCATTTTCAAGGCAACCAAAGGATCATCATCTTACTAAGGCAGCTCCTTAAAAAAATCCATTGTTTTTGCCCTGTCCAATAGGAGAAATCCATCTAGCAGAACAACCCAACACAATGCTAAACATACAGGAACCTCTTCATTTAGTTCACTGTACTCTGAATTGCAGCCTAGGAATGCTTTGTACTTCATTGTTACTTTGTAGAGACCATCTCATATGGCTGAACCATTAAGCATACCCCACATATTAACATCCACCAATAAAAAAGCTGATTTTGCCAGTTTTGCTTTCCCCTACAGAATTTGTATTCCATGCACACCCAATAACAGCAACAAACATTTCTCTTTTTTGATATACTAACAGCAACTGAGGCTTTGCCTAATAATACAATAATACTGAAGATCTTGTGTATATGCGTATCTGTCATTTGTAGATGTGTGTAAACTCATGTTCCTGCACACATGCACATCTAAGTACATTCACTTACATACAAACAACATGACCTTGTTTATATTCTCATGGTTTTACCTCAGGCGTATGTCTTGCTATCTCTCTAATTAGAGTTGCAGCGTTTTTCTTGACATATTCATCAGAGTCCTTCAGGCACGTGAGTACAACAGGAAAAATCTCTGCTTCAACCACCATTTCTGCCAGATCCACAGAGTGCTTTGCTATTTGGCTGAGAGCTGACAGCACCTGACGCTGGTAAACAGGAATGAGTATTTTATAAATGGCTTATTGGACACACAAACACAGCAATCAAAAGAAGGCAGAAACCTCCCTTTCAAACTGGGAAGGCAGCAACCCCCCCTCAAAATAATTTGAAAAGAAAAAATGATAAAAACAAAAACAAAATTTCCAATAGGGAACATATATATTTACTTGGAGAAAAACTCTATTCAGTTAAGTGAAGCCATTTTAACTAGTTTTGGGGGGTGGGTTATGTTTTTATCGAGCTACCCAGGGTTGTGGTATGTAAGATGGGCAACCATATAAGTCTTTTAAAGAAATAAACTAAATATTATAATCAGGAAATGGAATTTCTAGCAATTCAAAACAGAAGCCAACACATGCTATTTATTGCTTTCTTTTAAAAGCAGTACACATTAAAAAATGTTTCTTTTTAGTTAGAAGGATAGACTACACAAATCTTCATCATGTGTTGCCAGTTTGCTTAACAATATTTGAAACAAATATTTTATAAAGATGTTGCTCTTTTAATTAAACATGCATGTGAAAAAGTCACTGGATGTTAACCCCCCCTCAAAAAAAAATGTATTAAAGGACAAAGGGAGCTGATATACTTTTAGATACTATCCACTATATTGTGCCTAGTTTTCTATAAGCCAAAGATCCAACTATAGCACGTTATTAAAAATCTACAGGCTTGTACCTTGACCCTCGTCTGATTTATTCGAAGGTGCATGCCACTGAAATAAATTGAGTTTCCGAAACAAAAAGTGTTTAGGAATACAGCATTACCATTCTAAAAACACAAAAAAGTGCAAGCATAATGCATAACACTGTATAAATTACACATATTGAACCACTTACAACAGATGAGTTTTCTACAATTCAGAAAAGCTCTCGAAGATAACTGCTACAGACCTGTGTACCATTGCTGAGAATCCAAATCATCCCAGTATTAAAGATGAATTGCCTTGTTTCCTTTCCACCAGCTATTACCACCCCATATAAACTGTAACAGTCACATCAAACAGCCAGATCTCCCCTTTGTTTCCACTTGTCCAAGTTAGGAATGCATATTTGGGGATAAAAGCTCTTTGAGGATTAACACACTTTCCCCAATATATGCATCACAGTTCCAGTTCAAATGGGGAAGAGGAAAATTAGTTTGGAAAGTACCTTTAGTTTGGCATCAGGGTTGAGGATCATCTGAGCCAAGTGAGCAATGGCCCCAGCATCAACGACCGTCTGCGCTAACTCTGGAGAATGCTTTGAAACATCACTGAGTGCTGAAGCAGCAATCCTTCTCAAAGCAATCTCTGGCTCTTGGATACAGAGGACTAAGAGAGGAATGGCTCCAGCATCCACCACAGCCTGTGACAGTTCTGTTGGTCCAATGAAAGTAATTAAGCGAATATGGGTGACTGACCCTTGTACAAGCCATTTTTCACCCTGACAGATACAGCAGGAGAGAGAGAAAGGGGAGGGTGGACTCTAGTGTCTGGACATCTGCATTTCAAATCAGCCCTCCAAGTTTCGTAAACCATGTGGACCAGTCCTCAGCTGAAAAGAATACAGGTCAATAGATGGACCCCCATTTACATGTACACATTTGAGGTAGATTAGACTGAAATGACTCACTACCCTGTGTGTGTGTGTGTGCATGTGTGCACGTGTGTGCATTTAAAAAGAGTAAGCAGATGTCAGCTGTTTAAGCTCTGACTGTTGTGCACTGATCAATAGGCAAGCAGCTTTTGCACTGCTAACAATAAAGAAAAGCTAAAATGCCAAAACGTGTCCCCTTCTCTCACAAATCTAATTTAGACTGCACATCCTTTACCCTATTCATACAAGAAGCAGAAAACAACAGGCCTAAATTACATTGATTCTTAATTTTATTAAAAGTGACATTATCATGATTCACTCAAAAATCTATCTTGCTAATTCTGAACATCAACATACATTTGAATAGTACCTTTTTTATCAGTAAACTACTGGTCTTTCCCTACATTAAATTACTGCAACAGACAGATACATTAAGCCACCATGGCCAGTTGCTGGTATCATAACATAAAAATCCACAATTAATTGATACAGCCTCTATTATAGCAGAAATTCATTACCCTTCCTCCAACATATTTATCATTAAACTTAGGGAAGTAAAAAAATTACTGGATAGCAAATGCAAGGAATAGGACAAGGGCTATTTTTGCAGATGATGATGAAAAATGAGCACAAATCCCATTAATTTCAAATGGGCTATAATAGGTTCTTAAATAAGGTTTTGTTAGGTCTTCTCCTTGTTATGCACATAGTCTCTTATCTTTAACATTTAACCTGCCTTGCATTGCCATGGCAACAAATAGCTGTCGTAATTCAAGGGCCCAACTTTGATTTTGCATTTACAGTTCATCAATCAAAGCTTTCTGCAGAACTTTCTTAATGGGGGGGGGGGGGTAAAACCCAAAAACTCTGATTCTCCATTTATCTACTTGCTCATGCACTACTTTATATATATTTATTAATTTTCATACAGTGTGCTAAGAACACTTTTACCTATGATGGCATAGACTCACATTTTAAAATTTGCTTTTAAACTTATATAATTGAAATGCCAATGTCGATTTTATTGTATTTAGGAATATTCTTACAGCATAATACATTTTTGTCATGATCCAAACCTCTGTTTCATTTATATCTTCACCCTACTTTATTCCCAACATGGAACACTATAGTAATAGTGTAACATATCTAAGTACTGTGCTATTTGTCATAAAAACTGTGTGTGTATTGTGTGTGTTTGCAAAGTATTTCCCCATGCCAAAATACACCTGATATTGCAGTTGATACATAGTTTATTTACTGTATAAGCCTCATGAAAAGGGAGATATGCCAAATTCCTTTATACTGAAATACCATCCAAATGGACTGAAAGAAATTTCAGCAAAGAAGTAAAACCATTTTAATGAAAGATTCCTCTCTCCCCAAGTTCTTAGCAACTAATCTCACATTTTAAATAGCAAAAGAGAATTTTAAAGTAGTAACTATACTTCTACAAAAAAAGTTGAATAATCAAATTTTAAAAATCTTAAAAAAGATCATAAACTAATTGGTCATAGTATTTGCATAAAGAGCTTCAGAGAGATTAATTACTCCTCTATTAAAAAAATAAACTTATGGGTTACTTTTAAGAGTTCTTTCCATGTTAACAACTTGGCTTTTGAATAAAAATATGATTAATATGATCTCTAACTGTAATGAAGAACTGAAGGTTTAAAAAGCATGGTGAGTCTAAAAGCTCCCTTTGACTTTCTCAAATCTATAGAGTATTCTCGTAAATTTATCAAAATAACCAAACATAAATGTTCATTTTTCATTTTAAAAAAGACTATATAGTTTATTTGTACATTGTTTATCACACTGCAAAAAGAGCTCTTTCTCTTCTTTCCCTGCCCCCAACATTCCCAACCTGGACGGCGAACAAAAGATTATTTTTTAAAAAGCCCTTAAAGAGAGAGAAGAGAATCTAGCAGTGGGAATTAATTCTTGATTGGAGGAAAGGCACAGAAGGCTTCTGCACAAAGGACAACTTTAGATAAAGGGAGCAGATGGAAAACCTGTGCGAGGTGATGTGATAGAAACATATATGTTAAAAATTAGCTTCCACCATTCCCTCTAACAATGAATTGGAGTAGCCAAGTGCCTATGGATTTTGAAATGAAGCAGGGTCACTCAAAATGATGGCTGTGATTTTTACATACTCGAAAAACTCATTTGATATGGAAAACTATATTTACTGATATAGTAAGGAAACAAAAAAAAAGCATTAAGGCAACAACCAAATAGCTATCAAGAACAGTAAACATTAGGGATATACAAAATGTGGTGTGTGCTGAGAAAAAAGAAAAGAAAAGAAAGAAGTCACTGAAGTTTTAAGGAACAGAGAAGAAGGAAAATTGGCATACCAAAGTATTAACATTTTATAGTTAGGAATCCTAGAAAGGTGATTACAGTTGAGATATATTTGCCATGAGGGTTTAAATTAATATCCCTGTACAGATATGTTTCATATGGAAGAAAAATAAGAAAGGAGCTTTTTTCTTTTCATTCTCTAGAATTCCACTTTCTGCTTTGTAATGCTTAGATCAGGGAATGACACCCCTCCCCTCCAAATTAAGTCTTCTAATATTTGAGTGCATGACTGGACAAGACTACATAATAAAAACTATATCTGGTCTCTTAAACTGACTTTTTTAGTCTCTAGATCCTCTAACAGCAAATCACAGAGACACAAAATGCTAATTTCCAGAATAAGAGCAAACAGAAAAGATGCACAAATGTTAGAATAAATCTAACACATCTTAAAAGTATTTTACAACTCCCACTCCTCAAAAATCTCAGCTTCACCCATTCATTATCATTTTAATATATCGCAGCCCCGCCCATTGAGGTCATTAGCCATTGAAAAAACCTTGCAACCAAAAAGCTGACTACCCTTAATATAAAACAATATTAAAAGCTCCAAAGTGGTGGGAATAAGAAAATTGCACTTTCTTCCTTGCCCAACTTGAATTTGCCCATCTTCAACCTCTGAACCACCTATTGTGACTTTTGTTCCAAGATGATTTACAGGCTGGGAATACACTGCAACATTCTGTTAATGTACCCTGCTAGTTGTATTATGTGGCCATCTTGAATGCAGTCTCCATATTGCCTGCTAAATCAAGATGAGGTCAAAGAGTTAGGAATTACTCAGAAGCTGGTCTAGAATCCAGGTATATATGGAAACTACTTAACCCCCATTGTGACTATCTTTCTTTGAACTTCAAGAACTGCCTTACACCCCAAGAAGTTTCCAATACTGGTAGCTGCACTGATTAGATTTCAGTTAGCCTTTCTGATTAGTTACCTGTGTCATCTGCATACTAACTGTCCATTGTTAATTGGGACACTTCAAGCAAGTGTTTAGTGATTTGCTATGCCCCTTCTGATATAATTCAAAATCAAGGACTATTGTGATAAGGAGAGGAACGATTCCCCTGATCTGCTGTGTGGTCAATTTTGTACACTTTGTATTACTGTTTCCATGGTCACAGGTTCTCTGCGTGTCTGAATCTACAATTGCTTCATGATGGGAGAAGAAACATTGCTCTCTAGAAGCATGTTCTGGTAATTTACAAATTCATTATAACAAGTATTTTACTCTGTCTTCCAGTCTTTGCCATTTATAAACTAGAATGATGTAAAAGATAGAAATCTATTCCATATCTCTTTTGGGTTTTTTGTAACCCTGAATTTATATCTTCATTTTCCTACATAAATTCCTTTTCGTTTTTTTTTTAAAGAAACTAATTGTTTTATCACTAGTTTATTTAAACATGTTTTATAAATACAAGCTTGCCATTGATAATATAGAAGAGCTGAAAGGTATTGTCTAAAATCTAACCCTTTTTACCTAAATTACCTTGTCCTTTCTAGTTTCTAAATATACTTAACAAGAAAATAGACAGATATTAAATAGGCTAATCCAAGACTGCTGGCAATGTTTTACTTAGGAATGTTTGACAACTGTTAGCAGTTATGCTATAGAAAATCCATCGCTTGATAGACAGAATAAAAATACAAGCACTGCTAGCATAGGGATGTTAGAAGTCAACCAATTTGAGTATTTTCTTTTAATGTCTACATTACAGCAGCAGTACTGGCCAAGAAATTATAATCCTAATTAGCATTTATATTGATGCTAGAATTGCAAAGAGGGGAGGCAGTTCCATTCTCATCCTTATGTCTTTGTTTACAGAAACTAAAATGAATGAACATTACAAACAAGAGGGTCAGAAGATAGGGCGGACTTTGGGAACTTCAACTGTGCCTACACGTTTACTTTTTGCCAGTAATCCAACATTATTTTACACCACTTTTTCAATATCCATGTACATTATCTTGACAGTTCTTACAACAATATTGTAAAGTGGGCAGCATTATTCTCATTTTTAGAGACAGGCTAAATTTGAACCAAGAATGTCCTCATTCACAGCCATTATGTTCCACTTGCTTCTCTTAAATCTGATACATGCTATCCTTGTTATTTGCTTACACAGGAGGCAAGACCCATGATCTATTCTTTGTGTTGGGTTTTATAATGTAAACACTTGGTACATCCTAAAATATTAAGAAGTCTCTTACCTGAATTGTGTCTTGCTATATAGCCAAGGGCCCAGGATGCAGCTTCCTTCACCCCAGGGTCAAAATCTTCTAAGCAAATTACCAGTGTATCCAGTGCGCCACAGTCCACTATTGCCTGGGCAAGCTGAGGAGAATGCTTCCCAACTGCTCGTAATACAAATGCAGCCGCCTTCTTATAAAAACGCTGCAGAAATACAAAGAAGGTTAGAATAAATTGCAATTATTTGACTAGGGCGTCTTATGGCAGAAAAGAAATAAATCAACTAAATGATTTTACACATATTTGTTTATTTAACAAACTTATATGCCATCTGTTGCACAATGCAGCTCCTTAGTGTACAAAATTAAAAATAAATTTGATTACAATAAAAAACAATAAGTAAGCCCAAAATATAAAAATCCAATTGCTTTGGTACCACACCTTGGTCTTCCACTACCAAACTGAATAAAAATGTTTTTATAATGTGCCTCTGCTGACGGCAGCAAAGTCAGCAGAGGGTTTACGTTGAAGGGAAGGGCATTCCAGTGAATGGATACCACAACAACAACAAAAGGCTTTCTACCTGGTTGATGTCAAAGAAAGATCTATAGAACAGGATGCAATCAGGAAGGCTTTTGATACTGATCAAAGCAGTGGTCTTAATGGTCAGGCAGATGTGCATGGAAAAATGTCACTCTCTCAGGAATCTGATTCCAAGTTGTTTAAAGCTTTATAACATAATAACAAAGCCTTAAACCTGGTCTGGCAGCAAATTGCCAGTATAATTCTTTCAAAACTGATATTATGCACAAGTGTACCATAGAATTTTGCCACTGCACTTCGCATAAAGTGTACCTTGTGGTACAAAAGGACAGGCTCACATTAAATAATATAATCCAACAATACAATATTCAAGGCAGGTTACTAATGCACAGATCAGTGGCTAAGCTATCTTTGTCTGGCATGCACACACAAAAATATTGAGCGAGGTCTTTTCTCTCCTTTACATTAGGTATCAAATTTAATTTATAGGATTTATTACACATTGTTCATTATAGTGTGTTCCTAAGATGAGCACGTATACTTTGAATAATATAGGAGGAAGTCATCAAGCCTAGGAGTGAAATATTACTCCTGCAGCATTTATATCTGAAGAGTTCAGAGAATGGCAACAACATCAGGGTACAGGAGACTGTCCCCCAAGGAAAGACTGTAGGAATTGGCCTTGTGAAAAAAAATGAAGTTGTATCAGCCAAAAGACCAATCCCTGTTCTCTATCATCCATGAATACATGATTTTGAATAATGCACCTTGGTCAAAGTAAACAAAGAGTCCCATTAAATGTTAGGAAAAACTTCCTAACAGTAAGAAGATTTCAGAGGTAGAATCAATCACCGAGAGAGGGCTCTCCTTCACTGGATCAGTCCAAACAGAGGCTAGAAAGTAATTTAGTGCTTGCTTTAATTTGGATTTCTGCATAGAGCAAGGGCTGGTTCAATGATCTTAATGAATCTTTTCAACTCGTGTGTTTAAAAGTGATGGATGGACATCATCTAGCTTCCCATAACAGCCAAGTAAAACTTTTCCCATTCTTCACTCTTGGCTTCTATGTGCTGATAGATTGAGCACTGCAATTAATTTATCCAAGAAGAGTCTTCTTTGACCAGCATCACATTTGTCCTCAGTAATTTCTGATGGATGTACAGTATGTGAAGTATAACAAAAATTATCAGAAGTCTGCCTTTCATGTGATGAAGGATTTCTGGCTAGAAGAGTTCCGCAAGGAAGAGTAGGAAACATTCCAAAGCAAGAATAGAAAAATTCCTAGCTGACTACAAGAAAAAGTTAACTGTTTTTCTGCCAATAGAGTAGTTGCAAAGTAGTGAGTGAAAGGGTATCCAAACTTCTACACATGCCATACTGTATGCACTTTTTTCTTATACTGAAGCTGCATATAAATAGTTAATATGCATTCGAATTTGCAGAAAAGTGTTGTGTTTAACTTTGTACCACATGGAGAGTTTTTTGGGTTTTTTTAGATTTTATCCTGCCTTCATTATTTTTATAAATAGCTCAAGGCAGCAAACATACTTAATATTCCTTCCTCTTCTTGTTTTCCCACAACAACAACCCTGTGAGTTGGGCTGAGAGAGAGGGACTGGCCCAA
Source organism: Liasis olivaceus (assembly GCA_030867105.1). NCBI lineage: Eukaryota > Metazoa > Chordata > Lepidosauria > Squamata > Pythonidae > Liasis > Liasis olivaceus. Next base: position 18,855,965 of record CM061351.1, read on the forward strand.
GGTCACCCAGCCAGCTTTCATGCCTAAGGCAGAACTAGAACTCACAGTCTCCTGCTTTCTAGCCTGGTGCCTTAACTACTAAACCAAACTGGTCTAGCGGTTAAGCTTCTGTTCATTTAGACTTCCACTGAACCATATAATTTGACCAGGGCTGCATAACTTTTGCATACAACTGTATATGTGGGGGGAAAAGATAGGCCAGTGGATAGATGAGTGAACCAAAATATGTTCTTAGCTGTCTTTGCATTAGATTGGAAATACAAATGTTAGGTGTAAAAACATTCTATCACTAAGATGCATGCATACCAAAAAGATAAGAATAATTACGAATTCACTTGAGCTGCCTTTCCTGATTTAGTTGCTCCCAAATGTACTGGACCTCAATAATTTCCAGTCAGCAAAGCCAAAATTATGCTGGTTGAGGATTATGAAGGTGAAATTCAATACAACTGAGGGTACAGGTCTTGGAAAAGTTGTATTTGAGTGACTGTGAAGATGGAAGCAGTAAATGGCATTTTTTTTCAGGTTTCAGTAAAACATGCATGTTTTATTTATATACACACACACTCATATACATATACAACTATATACATATATAACTATCCCTTAGTAGAACAAAAGAATCCCAGAAGATCATGCAAAGTTCATGGCACAAATTTGATCTAAACAAACATCTAATTTTCAAAAAATAATGGAAAAAAACTTCGAAGAGTGGTTTATGAGCTGGGGCTTAAAAACAGAAAAACACAACCATTATTATTTGCTAAGCATCAAAAATACCATAAATATTGACTGTATATACTGATCTCTGCTCAAAGAAAAAGTTAAAGAGCAATAATTGCATGTGCTTATATGTGCGAGCAAAGCATGCATATTATACTGCTTTCAGATAATTATGTTTTAAGCAGGAAGTCATATTTTGAAGGATTTTTTTTAATATCAATGGGTGAAATCTTCTGGAATATTAGCCTATGTAATACCCATTCATTTCACTGGTGCATGAGGAGCTAAATTCCCAATAGATCATAACTGTTATTATTCAAAATCATTTAATTCTGAAATAAAATACAACAGTATTAACAAACCTAATGGCTTATACTGTTGAATCAACAAGCTTCAGAGCCAATGGTGCGGATGCAAACCAGTCTTGATTCTTCCATAATTGCCACTCCTTTGCCAGATTTTATGATCTTTCTTATACAAACACTGTTTCCACCAGAACAGGAACAGCTGGCCTAACATGAATTCTTAAATTTATGTTTTCAGTCTTAGTTATTATCCTTTTACAGAATCACTAATCTAAATACCAAGCTGAAGAGAGCAATTCACCATTGGTCAGCATTGTTGAATAACCCAGGGCAAGGATGAGGATTCTTAAACAAAGGAAAATACAGAGATGGAGAACTCAAAATCAGACACATAAAGAAATTATTACAAAAACAGGACTAAAATGTACTAAAAATACTAGCAGGAATAGGAAACGTAGCATTCAAATGAGGGATAATTCTTTGGATTCTTAGTTCCAAAGGAAGTTATTACTCCACTGGGGAGAATGCTTCTCTACACAAAGCACTTGCAATGATCAGGTTTGGAACTGCCCCTGTGGTCTCACCATGGAACCTTTTAGCAGTTCTGCTATGTTGAACCAAGAATTTTGCAGGGTTAACCCTGAAGCTGGAAGGCAGGCAGCTTCCCATTGTTAGGTACTCTTACTTCATTCCATCTGCTTAGTTCTTCCTGCTGAAGTCAAGGTACCACTATTTCATTTTATTTTTTAAATGACCATTTTTTTTCCTCACCATAAAAATAAGACCAACAAACTAACAACAAAGACCAAAAAGTGGGGCATTAGCTGGATGCCAATTTTTACATTTCTCCACTGGTCAGCTGGAAGAAACATTGGCTGGCTGGCTAGCTGGCTGAGGGGGAATACTGAGAGTGTTGCAAAGGTGGTACAAAAATGTTTCTGAAGATTTAAGGAATGAAACTGATTGCTTGGTGGGAGCAATCTTAGTAAAAAAAAAAAAAGCAACACCACAACTTTTGACCCCAACATCTGGCATGATGGACTCCAAAGAAGTATCCCCATGCAATAAAAAAAGGAAGAAATTTCCATTTAAAGCAAAAGAGAGCTAGAATAAGCAGTTTTCCACCTCTGTTGCATGCCAAGCAAGAGAAGATAGTTGATACGGGAAGAGAGTAGATGAAAGGATAATGAATCACAGAGATAGAAGAATCCATGGCTGTTTCACATCCTTCTTTAGGGTGAAGCCCATGATGGAACAATTGTTCACAACAGGACCTTAATTTCTTCTTCCTGCCAACTCACTCTTTTATGAAGAAGTGACCAGAGGACTTCCCAAATATGGTAATACAAGCCAAGACTAGCCTTAGCTAGTCAATGCAATGTCGCATCCTATGAATGCCATTCAGTGTTTCATGGTATAGAGGAGCAGAGACTATTAATCAATTAGATTATATAATAAGAATGTATTGCATGTATATAACACACACAAATTATATTTGCTATTTCAGTGCCTTATATAGACTCTCATGCCTTGTAAACTCTTATAATTTAGAAGGACTTATAGTATTATTTATGTTACAATACAAGCTTTATGCATGGTTTACAACTCATTGCAGCCAATTAGTTGTATAATATTTCTAATAATTTCAATTATACAGCAAACTTTCACACCATTAATAATTAAGTGGTCTTCTAAAAATGATTTAATTAAATCACAATAATAAATACTTCCTATCAAGAAATATTCTATCTATGGTGCAGCAATGACAACACATACATCTAAAGAATGATTAAAAAGCTTATTAAGACAGAATATTTAACTCTGACAGAGAAAAAGCACTTAAGACTGTGATTATGCCTTACATTTTGTTCAGCCAGTGAATACACAAGCTGGGGAAGAATATCACCTTTAACTACAGCTTCTGCCAGGTCATCGTTATAATTGGCAAGTCTCCCAAGGGCCAAAGCAGCTGTCTGTTGAATATTTGGCACTACATCCAATAGGAGTGGCCGCAACAGAGCCATTACACCTGAGTAATAAGAGAAAGCCCACATAATAATTAGAGGAAGAAGAAAAATTTTATTTCTGAAAGACAAAATATAACAATCTTAAAATTAAGGAAATACAAAAGTATATCTAAGTTGTATATTACCCATCAGAGACACTTTATGGCTACTGGATTTTACATTTCCAAGGTAGTACTGGGATACAAAAATATCCCAATGTCTGTATGCTGCCAAATCTAAATCTAAAAACAGCAATCAAATAAAAAGAACAAAATACTCCAGGAAGCCACAGCAGGTTTGAATTCAAAGCTTTAGAAAAATAGAGATCTCCACATGCTTTTTAAAACTGCCCTGTTCCAAATCCCAGAAGTCACTTTGTTGTGAGATGGGCGGTATATAAATTTGAAATATAAATAAATAAGTAAATAAATATTTCCCTGGGACTCTCAGTTCTGGATAAGCATGGGTTTCTAGCCCTCATGGTTCTAAAAGGCCTTTGTGGCATCAGTGCCATTTTTCAGACGCTGAAGAAAGGAGTGAGACACAACTTCCTGGAGTTACGGGTTCATTGCACTGTAAAATTCTTTTCCCCACTTCAGGGTTATTAAAGATGTGGGAAGGAAGACAGTAATAACAATGGCAGACACAATTTTTATACTTTTAGAAACATCAGTTACACACATCTGCAATGGAATTATGTTAATCTGGCTATTTGATCTTACAATAAAACTGGTGGCATAGCAGAACCTTTGGCATTTTTTTTTTAACTCCTGTGGCATCTTCAAATTATCCTGTAAACAAAACTCCGCATTTTTATGTCCATTCATACAAGGAGCATAGGACTGGAAGGAATTGCTGCTTCTGTAGAGTTTTACTCCAATAGAAATAGTCAATCCTACTCCAATATAGCTTTCCTCAATGGTTTTCACTCTAAATAGGTTTGCCACTGTAAGTTATAAACATCATTTTCTTTTATTTGGGGACAGTGGCTTATTAGTCCCAGAGAGTTTATACCTATTATTGCTGTTTCTTTCTATTAAGCCTGGTTTAAACACTCTAAGAAATAGGGGGAAAACATATAAAAATATATGTGCAACTTTATTTCATCTGCATAAAGCTCATAAGTTCCTAGTTCCCTTGCACAAACCTGGAGTACCTTGGCATATAATTTATTTTCTTTTTAGCATGGAATACACACAACCCTGAACAAACAATTAAAAATAAACATAGCCTATGCCAAGTTCTTCAAAGCTGATAAAACTTTTAGCCATTTTTTTTAGCCGATAAAAATACTTTTTCAATACAAACATGCAGGATATTCTGCTTGCAGTCCTTTAGTGGCCAGTGATTCATTTCTAAAAAGAGATGAGTCAAATCTAATTGCTTCCTATAAAACACATTCTTGGTGACAATAACTAACTAGTCATCCTCCCTTAACTTTTAACATGGTTGGGGTTACTTGTGAAAAAGGAGGACAATTAGAGTATGTATAACCTGCTACGTGCAGTCTCACTTTAATTGGATTTGTGGCTAAAGCATCCAGCACACCACTGTCAGAAGCAGAATGTTTATCTCGTGGGTTCTTTATTTAATTTATTATATATTCTTTCCTCACATCCAGCTTCTCCTACATTGTCTTTTGAGATTACCTAATTTTAAGTACACTCCTTGGTTTTCAGCTTTAAAAAGTTATCTATCCATGTCATAGAACCAAAAAGCCAGCAAGCAATGAACAAAATTATACAGGTCAAACATTTCCCATGCAATGCATAATTAATAAAATAAGAAAACAATGGCAAAATACAAGCATAAAATTCAGTAAAAACCAAGAAATGGTTAAACCTTAGAATCAGTTCACTTTAGTATTTTGAAAACAAAATTAATTCAAATCTGCAAAAAGAGAAAAGGTTTTTTTTAAAAGTAACTGATGATTTAATGAATATTTTAAAAACATTATCACAACTACCTTTATTATTCCAAAAACATTTATGATAGACATCCATCAAGTGTAATTACATTAATTGGTTTAATGAGATATTAATCACTAAAAAGTACTTAATTAATTGGGCAGACTTAGGAACCATAAAAAGAGAATAGGACTCACTACATATCATTGTGATATAAATAGCATTCTAAAAACAGAAGTTCTTTAAAAGCAAAGGAGATTTAATCATACAGAAATATATGCAAATATGTTAACGCAAAATGCAAAAGAAATTTCCCGTGGATTTCAGTCTTACATATATATCTGAGCTATCAGGAAATGGCTTTTGTAATCTATTACCTTTTGGGTAGCAACTACAAGGAAATCTTTTGTTTATGTTTAATGAATTGAACTGAATAACCCTTATTTCAGTCACTGTATTTGTTTAAGGATAGTACCTTTCACTCCATTTGTGCTGAGTCAAAACTAGACAACCATACAGACTCTCTGCAAAAGAGTCAGCAAGAAAATGTTCAGGCAGGGTGTTCTGGAGCTAAGTGAAACTCTCCAGAGAGACTACTCAAATTACTCAGTACCAGCTTTCAGCCACTTTCAGTTACGCTTATAAAAAAAAAATCCCTGTCAAACAGAGAAAATTACTTACATGTAAGGAAAGAACAAATGTACACGCGGGCCTGAACGCTAGATATGTAATGAAGCACTGTAGCATTTGTGAATAATAAAGGATTGGCTGTGAAGGTCCTTTTTCCGCAGCAAAGCCAGGGCAGACCTTCCTCCCGCTCACTCCCGAAGGAGGGTTGGGCACAGCTTCCTGTAGGCCGTTCCCAATTCTGGCCTTGCCTTGTTCCAGACAGCACACAAAACCCCTCGCACTGCCAATAGCTCTCACAACCAGGATTCCCTTAAATGCTATCTTTATTTATTTTATATTCTTCCTTCTTTCCCCTTTCTTTTACTTAGCTTTTAGTTAAGTTTATTCCTCTGCCGTAACATGGAAACTTGGGGATGGACAATGTAATATTACTCAATTGCCTGTCATATACACATAACCTGGCAATATATAATAATACAAACAATAAAAATATACTTGATAGATGCATCCATGTAACAACCATAATTAAAAATGTATCATAAACCACTAAACGTCAAGAAAAGTAAAAAAGTTTTCAGTATGCAGCCCTGTTGTAAGAAGTCAGGCACATATTTTATTTGGGGAGGAGAGTGTCTTTTGGAAAGTAGGCACTACAACAGAAAACACCTTCTTTTGGGTTAATGTCAGAGAAAAACAATTACGTTGATTTGCAGGAGATTCAGAAAAAAGAAAAAAAGAAAATACTTCCACAAAATATGTGGAATTCACTACTTTGCTATTTCTTGAAATATTAAACCCCTGGAGGTGAGATCTATCAAACTCAATAGCCATAAAAGCTAAATAGGACCGTTTTATTTACCAAGGCAGATTCTTTTTTAATACTAGATGCTGAGAATCATCAGCACTCCTTCATCCCCAGTTTATAAATATCTGGCTTCTTACTACCAGAAACAAAACACTGATCTGATCCAGCAAGTTCATTCTTAGTGCTTCAATTTTACATCCTACACACCAAGTAACATGGAATTTTTACACTGCAACTACAGCTCTACTTCAGTTGAAATCCCCATTGTCTAATTAACTGCACATATTTTGTGGGCATGAATGCAATTTAAAACCATGGTTGTAATCCTCTGATGAGCTGTTTCACACCCCTCCCACTGATGACTTCTGAAAACCCTCTTATAATCTTCCACACCCACTAGTGTGTCCCAGCTGCATTGTCAAAGCTGTCAGATTTCCAAAGGAAGGACATATATGCCATTTGGGCTTGTCCACATCCCTTGAAATGACTTCTCATACGTTAGACATCCCATTTGAACATGGTATTATTATAAATTGCAGCCACAAATTTGACACATGCCATTTCATGGCCTACACACAGAGGGCAACATGACATACAAACATTGGAGACGGGAGATGCATACACAATTCTAATATTTTAGTGCCTTTTATTAAGAATATATAGCCTTCCTCAGTTCTTTCAGCTTAATGGAACTTAAATGAGAAATAGAAAATAATCCAGGGACACATCCCAGTTCATTTTTGGTACTTATTTAACTAAAAATGAAGTATTTTTAACATTAGACAGCTAAACAAAGGCTATGTTTACATGACACATTTACCCTTAACCTGAACTGAGGTTTATTCAGTTATCCCAATTTTCTGACATTCCATGATATACTGACTTATACACACAGCACAATAAGTCACAAACAAAACAAGCATTATTAAAACAAACCAAGCTTAGCATGTTATGCAAACACAGCCTTACAATTCTGGTGTAGATATTCCATATTATAAGAATTAAAACTTCAAATCACGAAACTTCAGTATAACCTAGAGTTACTTTAGTAACTGAAGCACTATACAAATTGATAAATAAATAGTTTCATATTCATATTTATTCTTTTCAAGGGATAGAGTGCAAAGTGCAGAAGTCTGCAGACAGAGGCCATATTGTTTTTTTGTATTTGTGATCACTGAAATCCCTACCATGTAATACATAACCCTCACAATCCTGAGCTTTTTGAAAAATTGTCACTATAATAAGCAAATAATTAATTAAAATGTAGTACAAGACAGCATACTGTCTGCATATGCTTAATAACCTTTTAAAGCGTTCCTTAAGAGTATGTATCAAAGAAATTTAGAGGTAAAACTTCCTTGTTACTGAGATGATAAAATCCTATTTTATTTCAGAAGATTAGAGCTGCTACCTATAGTGTTTTAGTAATCCTGTTTTTATTGCAATTATACAAACTCTGAAGTTAGTGATCTTGACCCTTATGGTTTTCTCTGAATCTTATGGAACAAAGAAAATTGGTGAAAAATTGCTTCTCCCTTCAGATCCTGAACTCCTCCCATCCCAATTATGTCCTTGATAGCTTAATTTTATTTTCTACCAAATAAGTAAAAGTCTGCCATTTGTTTCTATGGCAGATAATAAAATACTGCATTTGAGGACAATGTTACAGCAAGGGCAAAACTCACCTAATTACTCTGCTATTTGATAGCCCAAAAACTAGGTTTAGGGTCATCCAGGAAGAAAAGAAACTCCAATCTTGATCATATATCACACTAAGCATAGCTTGCTTAACCATAGTATAAGAATATGCTACAACTGCCTAGGTTCATACTCAGGATAATCCATGAATTATGGTTTATAAACCACAATGGCTGAGGGTCATACAACACTCTAAGTCAAAAACAAGAAAAATGACTTATAGCTTAGCTTGATGTGAAAGCCCAATCTTTGTCTTTTTTTGTCACAGCCCTGCTTCCAGGTTTGAGAGGGAACTCATTACTACCATCTTGGGCCTACAAGCCACAATTACTTTGAGTTGAAATGAAGAAGCAGGAAAGAGGGGGCCAAGAGAATAAATATCAGGGGGGAAGGGGAAGAGAGATTGAATCTCTCTGCCCATATACCTCCATCAGACTCAGCCTTTGGTAATCTTATGCCATCAGGGCTCTAATATATAACCCCTGTGATACTGTGGCTTCCACAGCTGGAGGTTTCTGAAATCTCTCAGAAACTGAAAGGCAATACAAAGACTGTGTTAACTGTATTAAGTCCTAAGACAAATTAAATGCAAGCAAGAATATATCAACTGAAGCATGCCAGCAAAACGACTAGTTCACAAGGAATACTTAACCTGCCCCCAAAAGCATTTTATCCAAAGTCTGGCCACCAGCTGTCCATAACCATACATGCTGAGAGCAAACCACCAGGGCTGAAACTGTCACAAAAAAATACATACTTTCTTATGAGTCAAAGGTTAAAAAACAGTAAATGCAACAACAGACTTGGTACATAAATCACAGCCAGGCAGAAATAAAAATGTGATGGACAAATTCCTTGCTAAAATCACAGAAATGCTTTCATCTGTGAAAAAGCTTCTCCTATCCCCACCTTTCCACCACCCACATCTAGGGCTTAGGTATGAATTCAGAACCCAGCAGCTGCAACCTTTTGTCAGGCACTGGAATATCACTCCTTGAGCTTGGGGAAAGCACATTAACATGGCTGGGAGGAAGAGCCTTCTGCCTACCCTTTAGATGGCAGGAAAGTATGTCGACTGAAAAAGCATACCCTCCCCGCAAGCCTAAATTCACCTCAGCAATGAGACTGGCAGTGCTGCTATTCTCACAGAATGTAACCTGGGGTAATTTCAGGGTGGCAGTTGGTGACATCCCTTCCCCTCCTCCCTAGACGAAAAATCAAACACGAGTCCCTGTCATGAACACGTGGAGCATGGGGCTGGGGAATTCCACGTACTTTCTGCCTCTGCATCCACAAGCCCGCATATGCTCTAGCTAGTCAGCTGGAACATTTTCTGAGTTTGTTTTTTGACAGCTCAAGGGCAATATTTATTTATTTACTGCCACAAAGATATCAATCGATCAGTCTCCTGGAAGACTGGTAAGTTAATATTCCCTTGACAAAAATAGCCTATATTTTTCAAAGCTGCTACACTGAAAGCCCACACAAAGCTGTCCCAGGGTTCTTGTCTCTGCTTTGGTGCTAAACTGTTTGTTTTAGCAGCCTCGTGGCTGGTTTGCCCTGACTCACCCCTATAAAGATAGTCTTCATTTAGCGGCTGCCTCATTGAGCAACTGTTTGCAGTTACAAAGGTGATAAAAAAGTAATTTTACAACCAATCCTCATGTTTATGACCTTCGCAGGTCTGTAAAACAAAGGAAAGACAAAGTAAGACTAAGTACAGTAACAGTTTCACTTAGTGACTGTTTTGTTTAACAACCAAGTTGCCAGTCCCAATTGTGGTCACTATATGAGGATTGCCTGTACTTTAGCCATCTCCCTTGCCATCACCCAATTCCTGCACCATCAGCCTGATGGTCTCCTAGCAGAGACCTTCCACAAGCTGATGCCAATCCACCCAGCCTTTTTGCATCATCTGGCCTGGCGTCAATGGCACCACAACAGGAGGCCCCCTCATGATCAATTTTTATTTCCACCACTGCCCCAAATCTCTGTTCCAGCCAACCTTGGTGCTTTGCTAGAAAACCTGCTCTGAGGCAGTCTAGAAGCTCTTTATAACAAGTCATATTTTGTGTGGTGCTGGGCACTCAGCATCCAAAACTGCAATTCTTCAATCCTGAACCAGGGGCTGAAAATCATGTACTGTAGTGGTTTTTAAACTTTCTAGCCATAGGGATGAAAAGTTTAAAAAACAATTCTGTGATTTCCAGCCACCAGAAGAAGATAATTGCCACAATGGAAGTAATCACTTATATATCATTAAGGAGGGCCACCATCCAAATGCTATGGAGTCTTTATTTTTGAGTATCAGTGGGAATATAAATTTCCTGGAAGATTCCATTCCACAAAGTCAATAGCCCAGTGTCCAAACCACAAAAAATAAGAAATAGACTGTGCCAATGAGGTGTCTAGTCTCTCTGAGAGCCACTGCACAAGTGGCCATAGAGACACAGAGCCTAGCAGCCAGACGGAAAGGGGAGGCCTACAACAGATCTGTTATGCCAAGTGTACCCAGCAGATCATTGACTTCCAAAGGCTCCACCTCCCCACAGAACACGTGGATGAACCCAGAGAGAGAATACATTGAGGATATTTCGGTGAGTTTTCAAACTAAAATAATTCTCTGCTGTTGGATGTAGTGCTTCTTCCATAACAAGACCTATTGCTTTGGAGATTGCATGTCCACCTTTATCAGTTGTATATACTAAGGAGTTTGGCAAGCATGAATTCCTTTACTCCAGTATTATGACATTTGAAAACATACTGCTTTTTTTTTCAGTGCTACAAATGAAAGAAACTGGAACACACTTTTCTTCATGTTCCCAAATGGTTAGCTTTGACAGGTTGCTACCACAAAGCAACAAAGGCCTTGTAATGTCTTAAAGACTAACCAATTTATTATAGCTTCAACTTCTATAGATTGCATCAAATACATTAAGCACTGGCATGAGAGAGGGGAATTATATACTGTACTGCATACACCTAGAGCAGTGTTTCTCAACCTTGGCCATTTGTAGATGCATGGACTTCAGGCTGGCTGGGGAATTCTGGGAATTGAAGTCCACGCATCTCCAAATGGCCAAGGTTGAGAAACTTTGACCTAGAGTATTTGTGTGAGAATGCAGGGATGATAATAATAAAAGGAGAAATCATAAGGAAGTAAAATTTAGGAGGGGAAACAAAGGTAAATATCTACAGATAGTGGCTATTCACAAAGTAAATTTGCCAAAATCATAATTTTGACTGCCGGGGGGCGGGGGGGCGGGGCGGGATGGCAGCTTTTAGTTTAGCATTGTTACTTATCTATATCTTTCAGTCTATTGCAAGAAGCCGAGAGGAAAAGAGGGGAAAAGATGATAATCTGGAACACAGAAGCTTAATCCCAAAATGAAGACCTCTGCATGAGTTTTCATCTACTGCAAAAGTGCAGTGTTCTTCCTATGTGCAATGACAGTGGGTGACTTACTATTTTTATCTTCAAAAATGCTTTCAGTACCATAATATAGTGGCTCTGAACAATATAAACACAGTGATACATTCAGAAGTGGGAATGGAGTGATATGCTAGCCTCAACACAAAACATAAACTGTGCTCTTGTACTGGTTTCTGATCCTCAGTGCACTGTTTCTGGAATGTTTAAAATTTAGAACTGAGTATGAACCTTTACACAAGCTAAATGGCCACAACAACCTGTATAGACAACAGCAAGCATAACGGGAATCTCCCCATTTATAAAAGTACAAATATATACACACAGAGGAAGAAAATCCCAAACCTCAAATAGTGCAGTGAGGACTACGTATATTCAGTGGATATGGAAATCTAATAGGCTGCTAGAGAGGGACACAGAAAGTAAGATGGGAAGGTAATAAAGAGAAGATTGTACAAGAGGCCATGGCAGGCAGACTGGAACCCAAAATAAGAGCATTTCATATTGCAATATTTTGTTTGAGTCCTAAAACATGTCCTGAAAAATATGTAGCTTATATTAACAGTAGGAATTATGCTGGCATGCAAACACACTCATGATGCATAGAGGTATGCGCATCGAAAAGCACCTATGAAACCTTTTCTGCTTGTATATCTGGCTCCCAATTTTTAAAATATATCTGTATTATATGAAGTGTAAACATAGACATCTGTAGCTCGCCACAATGATGCAGCATGCACTGTGACATTGCATTTAAATCTGAAAAGGGTAGAGTTTGCATTTCAACATGTTTCATCACTTTCCCTCTCATGGACATCCTTGAATTAAAATGCTTATAGCTAGCATTTTATAAGTAAGTTACTGAGAAGATCAACAATGATAATTTCTGCAAGTACTCTGTTGGTAGCATCATTCTAACACTATCTTTTTTTAATCTGGCATCCTCTGGATGTATTGCACTACCACTCCCAGAATTCCCACCCAGCATGATATCTGAGATCAAATTGCAATCTGAAGTGTATAAAATTCATTACCTAGTTTGTTCAACTGCAGCAGTTTCTGTACTGTCCTTACCCAATAGGAATATTACTTCTACATTTTTGTCTAATGTATGATTTGTTCAGTTTACCAACAATCTATTGAAGCCTGCTATCTGTTTTGACAACAAAACCCTACCTGTAGCAATGAAAGGATTTATTGAACTCTTAACAGATTATCATACAGGGCCTAGGTGACTTCCTCCAGTACAATAAAAAAATTATACATACAATGGATCGTGGGCATTCTTTATTCCAGCTCAGCATAAATTTCTACAAAACTTGCAAGACTCCATCTGTCCCAACCTAACCACTTATAAAATTCCTGATCAGCAATTATGGTTTGTGGGGCTGATGGGAGTTGTCTAGATAGATCTGTGTTGATCCAGACTATGAGATATATGATAAGGAAATGAAAAATGATACTTTTTAATAGGAGCAGTAAAAAGATTAATATCACCAAGGAAATATGTATACCAATATCACTGTCAGAATTAGTGAAGAACATACAGTACTGTATTTATAGTGCTCTGGGTTGTATCCAGAATGATTGGAATCCTTCACCACTTACCTGGGAGTTCACCTCAGAGGGATCTGCATTTGAGTAGACATGAACAGGATTGCAACTAGATCTAACAGAAATCAACATGAAAGGTTACCTGTAAAGGTCCAACTCATATGCAATTTAGCCTAGATTTCCCTTTGTAATTTTAAGGCAAATTTTGTTGATATAAATAAGTAGTTTCCTCCATTTCAGAGCTCTTTCTCATGAAAGAGAAACATCACTGATTTAGGACACTTCACATTGTTCTTATATTGTTAAAAAAAAAAAAAAGGATAAAGTCATCCATGCCTTATTTCTATAATTGTAAGTTTTTAGTTGTTACATCTTGCTGTTAGACCTATACTTCTGACTAAAACTTTTAAATGCATAGCAGCTGTTTCAAAACAAGATTGAAATGAAACTCCATATTAAAAAAACCTTTGAAATTATAAATTTCATTGTGCTTTAAAATCATATTAGGGTAACTGGTTTCCTCATAGAAATCAATCAATCAATCAATGAAAGTATACAAGTACTACCAAATCTTGGAGCAATCCTAGGCCAATCTTGTATGCAGTCTTGTTAAAATTAACTCAGATTTTACAAAAATCTAGCTATACTACTCTCCTTCTCAACATTTCCATATTCAGGCACTTTTTAAGTTTATTTTCTTCTTAAGGAGGAGGGTTTGATCAAATGAAATTATTCTTCAATAGTTCTTTAGCAGAGTTGAGATATGGTACAAGACAACTTCAGTTGCTGTGTCTGATCGCTAACTCTGACCTGCCTGAAGGGATACAAAAATAATCATAAGAAAAAGAAATCAAAGCCCTTGTTAGTTTTTCCAATATCACAAAATGTACCCTTGGAAACACAATATATGTATCTATTTGTTAACTATTAGAAAACGTATTGTAGATCTCCTGATTTGGAAAAGATCTTTTTACATTAATAAAATGGGATAGTAGAAAGTATCCAAGTATGGGTGTTTATTCAAAAACAATCCACTATATTCAATGAGACTTATTTTTTTACATGTATAAACATCCACAGGATTACCACCTAAGAAAGTACTCTTGCATATCCTCACTAGTGCTTACTCTTTAATATCTTCATGATTGAAATCTAGAACTAGTAATATTAAAATAAATCATCCATAGACTTTCCACAACCTTTAATAACCAAGTATAGGACTTACATATAACATGTATAATTAAAAATTATGTCTTTTCGTCATCCTTTCATTTAATCTTCGCTGCTTTGGAGAAAGTCCAATTTTTAATAATTATATTATGTATTTGAAAGAATCTCCAAGCAAATATGGTTTCTTAGTTGTTTCAGGTTGATGCATCATTTCTCAGATCAGTAGTTTCACTACAACTTGAATTATTTTTTTTAACATTTAAATATTTTATTGGTAAAGTATAACAACTATAAGATAGGAGAAAGTACAACCAAACATATAACATTGCTAATATAATCAAAAAAGAATATACAAAATAATAATTAATTGAGTGACATTTAAAGTAACTGGAAATATACTCATAAGATATTGACATAGAACTAGCTCAGTCCTTTAAAATATTATTAAATCTAGCCAGATTATATTTCTGCCCCTTCCAACAGCAGTTTCTGTCAGAAAATCTGAGCATTGGACAGTGAATTGCTGTTCACTTCTATTCATTGTCTAAAACTGATCCACACTATCTTTAAATGACAGTTTATTTATGTAGTTCTAGGAAGCAAATATACAAAAGGACTTTAATACATAAATATATTCCTTATCTTTAACCTTTTTTTTGCTATCTTATACCTATATAAAAAGATACAGAATTCAACAGTACTAAACACCTTGCAATGGACTTAAAGAAAAAAAAATAATAAAACATTTTGATAGTGTTATTTCTATTTCTTTACCTGCATTCTGGAGGGTCTCTATATTTTGGGGCCTAGTAGCAAGTTCTGCAACAGTCTGGACAAATTGTGTTCGGGCTCTTTGATATTGCTCAAAGACTGCAAAGAGGAAAGAAAGAATAAGTGCATTTCAGTGACACCATTCCATAAAAAAACTTTAGAAGAACACTCACAAAAAAAAATGCTATGTGTCTCCTTTTATTATGATCTATGCATGAAAAAGAGTGACAAATTTCAGAGGATTAAATGTTGCAGGAAAAGGGGAGAATATTGTGACACCTTAAAACTGAAATATGATAGCATAGGCTGTGGTAGGCAAGAGGAAACAAGATATAGAATTTGCTTTATATAATCAAATACCTATACCTTACAATAATAATTAATGAAAGTCAAGGAGCACAATAAAAAATGGGACTGAGATTAAATATAATGAAGATCAAACTAGTGGCAACAAGTACAGCAACCAGACTTAGAACTGACAATGAAGTACTAGATAGCTTTTGCTTTTAAGACTGTCAGCTATAAAGAAATCAGCAACCAAGAAATAACACTGCAGACTTGATAATATTCTTGGAAAAGATATTCAGATGCCAGGATACATGAAAACCTACAAAGATTAAAACTGTGTAGGCAATGGTTTTCCCTGTGACAGTCTATAGAAGCAAAAGTTGGACTTCAAAGAAGCAGGGCAGAATATTAATGCTTTTGAACTTTGTGTTGGAGAAGACTCCTGAGAATACCACGGGCAGCCAAGAAACCAAACAATTGGATCATAGAACAAATTGAGCCAGAGTTTTCACTAAGGCACACATGACCAGGCTCCAATGATCATATCTTAGACACATTATGCAAAGACCTAGCTCCTGAGAAGTCCATAATGCTAAGAAAGGCAGAAGGAAAGAGGACAACCAGCAGCAAGGTGGACAGACTCAATTACAGCAGCAATGAATGCACTGTTGGAAGATCTGAAGGACCAGGTTTGGACACAGATCATCCTGGAGAAGGCCTATCTGTGTGGCTACTAAGAGTCAATAGTGATGACACATAATAAATGTATGCATACATAGATCCACACATATATATACATGAACGCATACACTTATATCGATTATATTATATTATATATTACCATAGAGTCTTTAAAACCTTTGGGTGAGACCCATAAAAATCTAGAAAATGCCTCTTAGAGGCCTCCATAATTTGCTCCCAAATTATAATTTTTAATGTGCTAGAAGTGGAAGAGTGGCCACAAAGAGTCAACACCAACAGGACTGCACATAATCAATCCATCAGAAGTGGAAGATGATTGGAGAGTTATATCAACTATAATTTAATAAAACCAAATGGCACACCCCTGAAGTACCTTGCCCACGGACGGACGGACACACACACACACACACTTTTCAGGATATGGTAACCGACTCGTTTTACAAGAACCTGTGGAATCGGCGAGGCCACCCCACAAGCGCTCCGTTCATAAATACCTTGCAGGACCTGCCTCTGACTCATCCTTCTCGCCGAGAGCGCCCGCAAGTCCGGGCTGAGATGTCGGCTTTCGGAGGCCCTTCGCCGCGCTCCCTCCCTCCCCGCGCCTCTTCCCTCCCGAGATGTGGGTAGCGCCCCTGGCCCAACTTCGACGCGGCTCCCGCAGCCAGCAGCCCTCTCCCTGTCCTCGGGGCCTTTTCAGTTTGGGCTGCGGTGTGTATCCTTCTCCTTGGTAACCAAACGGAAGCAGGCGCCATCAAAGGGGCGGGAGAGAGGCTGCGGCCTGCGCCTCATTGTGACATCGCGCCACCGCGCACCGGTTCTGCCCGTCGGCTGCGCCCGGGGCCGGGCTCTGTCCCAGCGACGCACGCGGGGCGGTCGGGGCTTGTTGCAACGGCAGCGGCGACCCCGAATCCTCGGTCCTTCGCGGCGCGCTTCCCGGCTGGTTGGCGGCGCCGCGCGTACGCGTGCCTGAGGCGCTCCCTTCTTAAGCCGAAGCTCCAGGTGCGGCGAGGGCAGTCACTCCGCTCCTTGAAAGCTAACCCAGGTTCTTTCGGGGCAAGTCCCGGAGGAAGCAAGCGCTCTGCTACTGAAGTAGCCCCCCCGAGAGGCTCCATTCCGCTCGTAGGTGCGCCCGGCATCCTTCTGGGTGCGGACTCGACAATTAAGTCCCTCTGAGCTACAGGTGACTCCGCTTCTCGCAAAGCCGACGTTTAAACGGAGCAACGCCTTGCGGAGTATTTGGACAAGTCACTCTTCCACGCGAGGGTTGAATGAAAAACAGTAGTTTACGCCATCAGGTTGATATCCTCCATCTTCGCTTAGACTGATTTAAGTGCTCACTAAGACGGCTGCAGTCCCCAGATCCAAGGGCAACTGAGCTTGCCTGCGTTACTTCTGTTAGACGGCATAGGCTTGCATTCTACAGTCGCTTTCAGCCCCGCTGAGATCTGCCCACCCTTAAATTCTTAATTCTCAAGTTTCACTGAGGTGTGCTTTTGTTCATTAGGTTTATAACTTCCCTTTCCTCCAGCAGCTCAAGGGGCTAACATGCTACTGTCTTGCTCCAATTATGTTCTCACAGCAACAGCCCTAAAAGGTCGTTTGGGCTGAGTGACTGGCCCCAAATCACCCACTCCTGCTCACACCTTTGCCACTGCATCATGCTACCTTAGCGTGACCCACCCTCCCTGCACTTAGCTTTGATAAGCTACTATTCTACAAAGTGGTAGGAAAATCAAAAATAAATAGGAACCTTCTGTCCCCCTTCCTCCCAACCCTCTCCCCCCACTTCTTCCTCCCAACCAGAAATCCTTAATTCTCAGCAACCCTTCTACTGCTTAGTGAATAATAATGAGTTGAGTGGCACCTTTTGTTCAGATTTTGGCTCCCACAGACTAACACATCTCTCTTCCTACAATCTTAGTGAAGGAAGCTCAGGTAATCGTTCTTCCCTTATTTGCAGTGTATGTGGAGATAATTACAAATGAGTTTTGAATAGAGATCGATCAGCACTTGGACTCTTTTTCCAGACTCTGGAAGGGAAGATTCTTCACAGTGCTCACTCTCTCACTTCACTGCCTTTGAAGCCAATAAACCTTAATAATTAATGAAAAATAAATGAAGAAATGTGCCTTTTGGTTTCAGCCAAGAACTGAAATCTCATGGGTTAGTTTTTCTTCTGGATTGATCTAAACAAAAACAAATGCTTCCTTTTGCATTGTGCATTAACAAGCGTGCATTTATCTACAACACGTCTCACAAATTCCCTTATGCCCTTACCACACACATCAGGAGTAAGCCAAGAACCACACCACGTTTCAAAATTTCTGGTGTCAAGAAAAAGTGCTGACTAACCTTCCCACTGCAGTGTGAGCTTATTTCCTTTCTCCAGGACAAAATTTCTGGCAGTCAAATGAACTGTTCTCTAACTGGACTGGATCTGTGGGGTTCTTAACTCACACTTGCAGGGCTGGGGAAATTGGGTTGAGCAGGATTAGGATCCAACTCTTCAGGAAAGAATGGAAGAGGGCAGTAGAAATTCCCTCCAACATAGGTTCTCCATCCTGAAGCTACTGAGAGTCTTCAGGTTTCATCCACAGCTCCTGGGGTTCCAAATCCCATTCCTAGCATATGTTGGGATAGGCAAGCAAGACCCTAGGCTCAGAATACCCAAACAAATTAACATTCTGGTCCCACTTTAAAATGTCTGATCAATAACCGTGATCTGGCTTTCCATTCTTTTTCCCATCCCTCTATTGTCTTCCAGTTAGTAGCAATACTAGTAGGGGTATTTTTCTTGTGCTTATGGCAAGATCTAAAGTTGTGACTGACTTTACTTGTCCAACAGCAACCCACAGAAAAAGAGTCTCATGTGTGGGTGATTTGCCATCTTTGGGACTTAATTTCTGTAATACAAGGTTCCTATGTGTCATGCCATGCATTTTTTTATCACCAGCAGAGGCCACATCATGCACATGACGCCACTTCCAAATGGACCTTCACAAGTTCCTAGTGGCAACAACTGGACTTGACCAAGCAGCTGAAAGAAAAAGGTCTCATAGGGAGGTTAAACAGGTGTGGCAGGAAGAAACTCATGGCTAGAACAAACCTGTCTAAACTAAGGAGACTTTTGTGAATGCTTGTTACCTGCTTCTTATTCATCATTCCAATCGAACTAATAGATGCTGCCCCACCTCTCAGGACATTCAGATGATGCTGACACACTCCAGCTGAAGATGGACTAACCATGGAGACAGCAGCACCTCCTCCATTTCATCATTCACTTGAGTGTTGGTTATTTATTATTATGCTTTGCACTTGCATCTTGGAATGTAAGGCACATGAGGAACACCCACACACACCACTCTTTCTAAAATCCTAAATACCACTCTGTGAACAGGCTGGTGAGAATGACTGGGAGAATGGGGACTTGATTCTCTGTGTCTCTGGAAAAAGTCCAATATTTTAACCATTTCGCTACATCAGGTCTTCCTCCTAACACAGGGATGGACTGAGACTCCTATCACCCAGCTCATCTAGGATTGTGGATTTGTAATCCAATGAATCTGAAAGGCTTCAAGGTTTTCTACTCTGACATCAGAAGCTTTCTAGGACTTCAGAGCTGGGGGGTCTTTATCAATCCCAGCTAGAGGAAACACCTAAATCCATAGCTCTCTCTTGCCAAGTGAATTACCACCAAGTTGAGGCCTTATATTTCACTCTAAAGTAGCCCATGGGCTAGTAGGTTTCACCAAGCTAAAATCCAACAATGGGAAATCCTGTAGTTGGAAGTCCCATTTTGCCCATCAGAGAAGGAAAAGAACTGGGACTGCCCCCTTTCTTTATGAATAGGCACCCAAAAATCTAGTTAGTATTTCACAAGTATACTAAGAGTTCTTAGATGTATTGGAAGGAAAATTGGGGCTCAACCTTTATTTCCATCTCCACAGAAAAATATCACTAAATGTATAAAAATGAAAGGGACACTGACTGGGCTCACATGCCCCACAGCACCTTGGTTTCATCAGCCAAGTCAAAATCAACTACCTTATGGCTCAGTGCGATGTGCAACCCCAGCCCAGAGGGACTAGATCCTCTTTTTCTTCCATCCTTCTTTACGCAGCACCAAGCAGCCCCTTTGGTCCTCGGTCTCCCGGCACCCGTTACCGGCTTGTTTTGCTCCTTACAAAGAGAGGCTGCGTTGGGTCTTTGCTACCGGAGAAATGTCATACGCCAGAAAATACTCCCAGGAGGAGAAAGTGGAAGTTCCTTTCCCATTGAGGATGCTGCTTTAAAGTGCCAATCCTATGCAGCCTGACCTAGACAGAAAGACACCTCCCCCCCCCCCGGGACACCCAGGGCTCAGGCGGGGCTTTTCTTGCGAGTAAAACGCAGCTTGCGCCGCAGCGCAACCGGAGCTCTAAATCAACGCACTCGCCGGCCGTAGGACTTTCCCCGGCTTTGAACCGGCGGCTGAGGAGCCCTCGAATGACATGCTTTCGGCCACCAGACCGGCTTTCCAAGTCCCAGCCTCGGAGCAACCCGTGATTTTCTGCCAAGCGGGCCGAGAAAAGTCAAAAGCAGATCCCGCCCACTTCACATCGAGGCGGCCTTTAGCACGGCGAGCGAAGTTTCCCAGGCGGCTGGGACTTTCGCCACGGGGAAAACCCCACGGTTCTGAGGAAGCGGCGAAAACCGCGGAGGGCGGCGTGGCCGGCGCTTCTGGTGTCGCGTCGAGGATCGGCCTCCGGGAGACCGCCGCGCCCCGCTCTTGGGCCCAGGGGTGGAGAAAGGAGGAAAGGGCCCCAAAGAGCAGAGCACCGCCCGGCCCCCGTGCAGCCCGCTCGTGTGCACGTCTACTGGGCAGAAATTCCAGTGCGGGGTCCCCGGGGGACGTCTGCCGAGGTTTTCGGCGCTGGCAATAAAAGTGCGCAGTTGGGCTCGGTGCAGAGCTCCAGCAACGCCTCGCGGGCGGGCGGTCCCCGCTCGCTCGCTCGCTCGCACTTAGAGGCCAGAGAAAAGCGCCGCTCCCCGCCGCCCTCGACTCGAAGCAGCCTCGGAAGGGAGGGCTTGCAAGCAAACGGGACAGAATCACCTTCGCCGCTGCCTCCCCCGAGCCTTTTCCTTTCTGCGGCTAAGCGAATCGGAATTGACGCAGCGTAATAACAAATTAAAAAGCCCTGCAGGGCGACCGCTCTCCCGCAGCCGCAAGACTGGTGTATAACGTCACGCCGCATTCCCTGCGACGGGAGTGCGCATGTGCAGCTTCGTGGTTGCCTTCGCTTCCCTCTGAACGTGACGATCTACGGCTAGTCCCGAGCGCCTGCGAGCTTCAAGTGATTTTTTTTTTAAGCTGCGCCCAATGGCGAAGCGCCTCCGGTTTTCTGTTTACGCGTATTGCTTTTCCTCTTTCGGCTGCAGTTAAAAAGGAGAGTCGACTTGCGCGCGGACACCCGCACAGACTGGGTTTAGGTATTAAACTATGCCATGGTTTACTGGCTGATTTCACTTTTCGCATATGCGTTCACCCCCATCCCCATCTCGCTACTGTGTTCCCTTTTTGGGAGAGCAGCGTTATGCAGAACACGGAAACAAAGTAAGAAATCGTAAGCTGAAGAAATTGAAGACGTGAGATAAGAAAATTAAATACCTTACTTTTGCAACAAATTGTAAAATAGAGTTTGCGAATCAAATGTTTGTAACATAGGTTTAGCCAAAACAGAACATGCCACAAGATGGCTTAGGGGAATGTTTGAACTCCACCACATAGTCAAGTATTATAGGAGAACTGATTTTCTGGACAGAAAGGCATTTCGCGACATAACAGGCTACCACAAACTGCTTTTCAATTAATCTAGTTGGAAATATTCTGCATTCTGAGCAATACCTTCAGCCGAGGACAGTCTATGCCCAATTTAGCATCAATTACAAGTACAAAGACACCATAAAGACCTACCAATGTATATTCAGATCTACAGCAGGATCCCCGATAGTCAATTATTCCAATAAGATCACATGGTGGTGTTTGAGGACTGCCACACAATTTAAATGGAAGTGTCCTATCTGCATGGCCCCAGTGGTCCAGCGAAGTGTGTTGGTCATCTCCAAGTTAACGTGACATCCATCAACCTTAATCCACGTACTTCTCTACTGCACTGACAAGGTGCAATCTAACTTGTTGGCCATGCTCAATTTCTCCTAGCAGGACCATTTAAAACTATGCACACTCTGGTGCCAGGATTGCTCACTGGGGATAAATAGGTGCAACAACCCAGTCTCCACCAAGCTCCTAGTAATCAGCACCATGAGGCCCTTTCCTCACTTTCATTTTGCACCATCACCCAGGACCCCCTCACAGTTCCAGTGCTCCCCTGCAATCACACAGTTTGGTCTTATCTTCTCCAGAGGCCAGAATTCAAATACTCTAATGCTGACCCTATCTGTTTTGGGAAACAGCTCCTTTTTCCTGCTTAATCCACTTGTTTCCAGGTGTGTACCTGGATGCGGGTGGGGATAAGTGTGTTAAGCCCCTTTCCTTTAGATCACTAGCCTACTAGACATCCTTGCCCTCATGAGTAGGAGGGGAATATTTTCAGGCCTTGAGGTGTCACTCTTGAGGAGAAGGTTTTGGGTAGCAAAGCACTGAGTGTTGGATGCAAGCAATTCAGTTACCTCCATAAATTGAGGATAATCCCTTTTACATATGCAGAAAAAGCTGGGTATTGCATTAAACCACTGGCAAGAAAAGGATGTTCATTTCAATGTACTTGGAAATCAATGCTACTGATATAGTGAAACATTTTCTTGAGGTAGATCTGCTGAAAGCAAGGTGTCTGTGCAACTGTCTTGAGAGACCTTGAAAATGCTCTCCCTAAAATAAGCAGTGCTCTTTTTCAGATCATGTCCCCACTGAAAATTCAATTCACAAGTGCAGATAACTATCCTTATGCACATGACAATTATCCTTATCACCACTGGAAGTAAAATCATTTAAATCAGTCAGAGTTCCATCAAAGCAGTGAAAATCGTTTCAACAGTGCAATCAAATGGTAATTTGTAAATCCCATTGAATTCAATTAATTTACTTCCCAGTTTTGTCTGGAAGAGATACCATACAGCTTGTGTTCTCCTTTGTTCTGGAACAGTTCTACCACTAGAACTATCCATGATTCACAGTAGATTAGATTCTGTCTATGATTATTTTAAAAAGCAACAAAATAATTCTAATAATAAATTCAATGGAACTTACATATAAGTAAGTATGCAGAGAACTGGATCAGTAAGTCTGTACTGAAATGAAAGGATTTACTAAGTTGCAACCCTAAACTCACTTTGCCCCTTTGAAGAGAATGGCCTTATTCATACATGGTTAACAGCACTCATTATTTAGTAAATTAAACGTTTTTGGCTGGGTTCCCACAATACACTGAGCCATAGACTAATCAACTACGTTTTAGTCTAGCATGATTTTTGACACTACTTTTCATGGTTATATTTACATTAGTTGTGCCAATGAGGCTTAATGCTAGATAAACCTGATTATCCCCTGGACATTACAAAACCAAATTAAAAAGCATATACATGCACACACATTCCCTAACATCAAAACAACAAGCTCTGATTTTTTTAAAAAAAGTTTATATTTGCTTGAGTATAAATTACAAGGAGAAATCTGTTTATTTTTTACTTTTTAAACATTTCTGACAACAGTATAAAAGAGACAGGTGATTCCTCATCCAAGCCATGAGCTGTCAGGTGCAAATAGAATTTTCTAGATTTTTAAATTATACTTGCAAACAGTACTTAAGAAGAGAGTGGTGCAATAGGATGCTTGGTCATTCCCATGAGAGTCTCTTGCAGCCAAAGAGGGGCAATGATCTCTCTCAAGAGTTTCACTTTCAGAAGCTGAGGCACTCCTCACCACCACCACCAAAGAGAGGAAATGGTCAAAATGAATCTCACAAGAGAAAAGATGACCCCTGATGCAGAAAAGATTTGGAGGGGGCCAAAATGTATTGTGCTTTCCATTTGGCAACAAGTGCTGTGGAAATGAATGGGATTTGACAGTGAGATCACCTGTTATTCTTTCTCTGAACTCTGAAATGATAGGCATTGATGTAACAGTAAGAAAGTGTTATTACGTACAGAAAAAGCTTGCTTATACAAAACTAGGCTGTCAGAGATAAGGCTGAATCCTAGCTTTCTCCCAGTGTTTCTCCCAGTGTTTCCATTTGCAGGGAAGATTCCACACACATAGACCTTCACACAGATGCAGAATGCCAGAAACACATTCAAACCTCATCCTCACCCAGGTGAATTGATCCACCCCAGGAAAAGGAAAGCTATGCCACTTGCTAGCCTCGTTACATTCTTTGTTTGAAAACTATAGTACCAAAATTGTGACTGGGGAGCAGGCTTACCTTTTTCATTGAAAAGTTAAATGTTTACTTATCAGATTTAATCATAACTGGGTTCCTTAAAAACAGAAGTAATTTGCATGCCTAAAAACATAAAAAAGGAGAGAGGTTTAATTTATAGAATGAAATATTCCAGAGTTTACAGCTACCTGTTGGGCAAATAAAATGAAGAGTATTTAGAACAGGGCTGTTTGTGGTTCTTAGATATGAAGAAAGAGAGTTTCTCAATGTTCACTCTGTATTTTCTTTGTCTCAATAGTGATGGTGGTTTCTTACCTCCTAACCCTGACTCAGACCTTTGGTGTAGTGGCTAAGGCACCAGGCTAATCCCACCTTAGGCACAAAGTCAGCTGGGTGACCTTGGGCAAGTCACTCTCTCTCCGCCCTAGGAAAGAGGCAATGGAAAACCACTTCCAAAATCTTGCCAAGAAAACTGCAGGAACTTGTCTAGGCAGTTGCCAGGAGTCAACATTGACTTGAAGGCAACAACAACAACAAAAAGTCCCATTAGTTTCAGTGAGATTTACATCCAAGGAGGCAAAGGCATGGCATTCCCTATTAAGCAGGGGTTCCTTTGGTGAATGAAAACTTAATCTAATGAAGAGCAGTCAATAACTATGATGGGAATATAATATGCTTTGATTTGACCTAGTTCTCATTTTGATCCTGAAGCCTGTCTCCTTAATTTCAACAGAATAACGTTAGGTGTGTAGGATCTGACACTATCCATTTTGGAACAGAACAGAAGGTTGGACTGTTCCCTAATGACCAAGATAAGAACAAATATTAACTTCAAATATTCTCTTAAAAAGATCACTTCAGGATTAAAAAGTGTCACCACCATAACCATGACCACAGTCCTGACTGGCATCAATAGTTTCAAATTTCAGAAGGAAATCTGGAGTTTAAGTGAGATTATTTTGCATGAAGCCTTCAGGTGATCAAATCTGGAGTTTGAGTGAGATTATTTTGCATGAACCTCCAGATGATCAAATAAAATCCAAGACTAGTTATGTGTTTGGGGGATTCCAGAATATATATTAAGGCAACACTTTTAATAGGCCCACCGAAGTTTATAGTCAGTGCAAACTTTACAGTTTCTAAGAATTCTTCATGAGGCAAGAATCTAAAAATCCGGGGCTCTGAATGGGGGACAGCAAGAAAAATATGGCTCTTGTTGAAGACGCATTGAAGTCGGATTTCAGCCTAGCGCCAACTGATTAAAGCCAGCATTCCCAGGATTAGCCCTCCCAGAATAAAGGCGTTAAAGAGACGCGAAGCTCGATCAAATAACTTGGTTCTTAGGCTTTGAGCTTTTTCAGTCCCCCTGAACTCCAGCCGGATTGGAGTCAACTGGTTTCCGTCCAAATCCCTCTTCTTAATTGGGTTTTCTCTTCGCCGTTTAAGAAATGCCCCGACTGGCAATTTGTTCTCAGACTTGGGGGTGAACCAGCACCTCCTGCGCTTTTCAACTTTCCACTTGCGGCAAGCCGATGGAGGAAGATCCCCGTAGGAGCTCCGTCGAGGTCAGTGTCTGAATCTGGTTTCAATCTGGGATACCGCTTCGGTTCGGCGGCTCTTGAGATGCGGAGAAGGGGCGTACTGCAACCTTGGCCCCGTGGGCGAGCCCTCTGCCGCTGCTGCTTTCGGTTTCTGGCGTGATCAACCGGTCCTCCTCAGTTCTGACGAAAGCAGCGCGATCGTTTCTTGATTGCGAACTCAGATCCGCCAGTTCAGTCGCTACCTCTAACTGAAGATCGAAGCACTGGATCAAAATCACATTTAAATGTGAGGTTCTATTTCCTGGCATGGATGATGAGCGGAGAGAAGCCTGTTTAGAGTGAGTGTTTTGTGAGTTTCCTTCTCTCCCTCTCCGTTCACAGAGTCTACTTAGCAACAGTATGTTTTGTGGCTTACCTTGTTGTGTGAACCCAGACATCTGGGATTGTAATCCGTGGTTTGTGGTTTATTCTCTTCAGCGGACCCAGCCAATGTTGGTTAATTCAATAAAAGAAGGTTAGGTAAACCACGGCTTAACATGCTGGATGCTCACAGCCTCTTACTTAGACTAAACGAAGTATCAGGCTTCCTGTATCTAGCCAAACACATTAACTTTATAGATTCTCATACATGGTCCGTCTTGGTATATTGTCTGAATTGTAGCCGAGGCTCCACACAAGCCTTCGGGAAGCACAAGAATCTTTCGCATGGACCACTTCAGAGCCTGCCAAGGGTTAGACAGCTCTCTTTGCCACACGCCTGTGAGATACGGCTGAGCCATGATGCCCTGACACCAAACCGAAAGGCGGCGGGTGGAATCGGATCCAGATGAGTTAGACCCTGGCTTGCACTTTGCTGGGCCAGCCTTAAGCCTGCTTTTCTCCCAAAGAAGTCCCACTGATTTCAGGGCATTTTACGTGGCAGCGTAGGCAGAAGAGCCAAGTGCCAAGGGTTGGCCTGGGACCTCTCCGGAAGAACTCAAGGATTTTTCCTGGACGGGAAGGGCCCCTTTCTTCCTTGCTTCAGCTGCCTTTTGTAAACAGAAGCTTCGCCAAAGAACTCCCAGGTTTGGAAGTTCGCATGAACTCTTCCGCAAGCAAACTCGGTCAGGAGCGGCAGCCCAGTGAGATGACGCAGAAATATGTTTTCTTCCTTCCTTCTCCCACCACCACCCCCGCCCCGCTCCCCCTCCAGTTGGATTGGAACATGGACTTGTTTCTCTGCTGCCAGGCCTTCTTTCCTTCCTTACGTAAACCGATGAAGTGCTGCGCTCCCAGAGGGAGAGGGGAGCCGTCTTGTGTCCTAAAATGAGATGGAAGGAGGAGGGGAAGGGAATTAGCTAGACCATTTGAAGCAGATCCGTCTGGCCTGGAAGTGTGGAAAAACCCACTCCGAGAAAACTGCCTAGATCTCTCACCTGGTCAAACCGGCATCTTTGTGTTTCAGTGTACTGGCGTCCAAATCGCACTCAAACTCTAGGAACAATGCATGTCTGTCTGTCTGTCTGCCTGCCTGCTTCTCTCTCTCTCTCTCTCTCTCTCTCTCTCTCTCTCTCTCTCTGTCTTTCTGTCTTATAGCAAGTCCCATTCAAACCAGATACCTGCTTACCAAATAAAGTTTAAATGTGGTATGTGTGTGTGTGCGTGCATGCGTGCATGCGTGCATTTAAGGACATAGCCATAACCCCAATCCCTGGCAATAGAAGTCAAGGAGACAAAATCACTTAGTTGGAGGAAATGAATACTGGCTTCAAGCCTATTTTATTTTGTTTTATTTTATTTTATTTTATTATCACTTAAAAGAATGAGCTTGTGTCTTATCCACAGCATTAGCCCTCTTCCACAAGAGGCTTACATGTCTTGGAAGGGTGTGGGTGTGGGTCCATATGAGCACCCAACATTATCTGCAAGCCAACTAAGTTCTAGGAGCACCTGGCTGCCAGCCCCACTAGGGAGACCTGCCTGACCAGGAAATCAACTCCACTGGAAGGTTAAAACTACCTTTCTTGAGACTGGTGATAATATCAGAATCTTGCAAGACAGATTGGGCTGTACTTCCTCTCCCTTTTTAATAACTTTTTTAATTAACTAAATTTAAAAAAAACAAAGAAAAAGAATACACATATTATAAAAGAAGGTGGGAAAGCTGAAAAGAAAAAAGCAAAAACATACAAGACAAATATTTACATATATATATGAATAAATGGAAGCCATTATTTATTACAGTCCTCCTCCCCATCTTATACTCCAGTGAATCAGGGTGGCGTCTGTTGAGCTGCTCCCAAATGTTATCTTGTTTCTCTAGACTTAAAAATGTTTCAGTTCCTTTTGTTTATGTAAAATCCTTGCATATTTCCATCAAGCTCATTTCCTTACTCTGTCCACTGGCTGAAGTATTTCCACTTCCCTGCATCTGAAATCCAGAAAAGCATTGAAAGGACCTGGAAATGATGGAGCTGAGCATGCAGTTTCTGATATACCACTCATTTCTCAAGCAGATCATCTTTGAAGAGGATTCTGACTGCAGGATTTATTATTTATTTGTTTAGTGGATTTATAGCCACCTTTTCCTCCAGGAGCACAAGGCAGCATACATTGCACTCTTTCCTGTGTTTTCCTACCACCACAGTTCTGTGGGGTAGGTAGGGCTGAGGGGGTGTAACTGTCTCACAGTCACCAAGGCTGCTTCCATGGCTAAGAATTAACTAGAACTTGGATTTCCCTGGGATAGAACAACACCTTCACCATTACTCCATGCTGGTTTCAGTTTGTTATTCCCATTTGCATCTACAGTACCTAATGATCACAGGAGCATCTCCTGGCAACCTCTTGTTTTATGTTACTGTCCCCATGATGTTGCCTTCATCTCTTCCTCAGCCTGTGAGGGAGGCAGCCTTAAGTCATGCTTAGCCATTCTAGTATGAAAGCCGCTTTTTCCTCCTTATTCCAACACTATCTGAGGATGGTCCCAAAGAATATAAAATCTGTGAGGTTTTGGAGGGAAGTCAGGTGACTGGCAAATGCAATGGCTAGGAAGAGGGGCAGGAAAGGGGTCTTCAGAGGAGACCACTAATTTCATGTTCATGTAGTCTGGAGCTGACTCAAAAGGCCTTTGCTGGTTGGGTGGCAAATAGTCTAACTGGGAACTGGAAAAGGCCCACCAACTTTTTACAAATAAGAATAGGGGTGTCCTCAGAGTATGGGGTTTTTTAAAGACAGTCAAGATGGCTGGCACAATGGTGAGGTCAAAGCTCTAGCCAATTTTTTTAAACACACAGAGACTTGTAAGACATGTATTCACACACATACAAAAGAGTGTGTTAAGTATGTGTTTGTATATATACTGTACATGTGTGTATCCCAGTCCTGTATGTATGTTTACACAAACAAAAAACACACTTTAACTGTCTCTGTGCATTTTGTTAACATGGTTTGTTGGTTTTGGCTTAGTACAACTTGTGGATACAAACACTATGTGGATAAACCATGGCTTGGGTCTTAAGGTACAACCTGTGAAACGATCAATTGCAGCTTGTCAGAAAACCAGGGTTTAGCAGGTAGTCTCAACCCAGTTATATTCATGCACTCCCAGACTCAGATGGCAAAACTAGTTAGCCTAGGTGTGACTCCCAAAAATAATTCATGTTTGTTTCAGATGGACTTCAGAATTCCCAGCCTCCTGGATGCAAATCTAGCTGAACTAAGCTGTGGAGTGGATGCTTTAGGGGTGTGGCAGCATTGGAATCAGAGCCCATTCAAGCAGAAACAAGGGGGTTCGGTTTCCCCTGAACTGAAATGTCCTTCCCGAGGACATTTCAGTCCTTCCCCCCAGAGGAGGGGGCTGTCTGGGAATAATTGCTGGATGCTAAAATAATTGGTTAGAATCCAGCCCAGATTAATCCCCCAATCAGGTCTGCCAAATAAATCCAAGGAACTCAAAGCTGTGAAGGTGGATGGGGCCGGACCGTGAACCTCGGCCTTTCGGTGCCCCTCGAACACGGCCGCCGCAAGGCTCCTGCGGTCCGCGGTTACGCAACTCGCCTGGGGAGCCGGCGCCCCGTTGGCCTGCTGGGGAGATCCAGGAAACAAACGAGTCTGAGTGGGGAAAAACGCCGAGGAGAAAGGCAAGCTTGGCCCTCGTTCACACTGCCTAGACTCCTCCGCGGGCATGGCGCACCCGGACCTTCAAGCCTGCCTTTCAGCGAAGCGGGCGACGCTTTCCCGGAGCTTCCGGAGTTTAATCAACACAAGAAGGCAGAGAATCTAGGACTCTAGCCGCAAAATTCCGCGGGGACCAATTACTGCAACTGCGGTAAAACTTTGGGTCCTAAAGGGGTCCTCGGGATCCACCCTGAGAGTGGAAAGTGTTGGGCTGCGGCAGTAATCAGGGCTGCATCAATGCCTGGTCTGTATGGGTGTAATAGGGTTAGTGGGACCTCATTAGCGCTCGAGCCAGCCCCCTTTCCATTTCTTTCTCGAAAGGAAAAAAAAAAACATGTTGGATGGTAGCTGGGCTGAATAGGTTCTCAGTTATAGATAGCATTGGATCATTTTCACTTTAACGCTAATGTTGTTTTAACTCTGACTAACATGCGTAGCTCTCCTTCTCCAACCGTTAAGTCCGGTCGAGTATAACTTTCCTGGCTGCACCCCTATTCCCGTCTCCTCCAAAGGAGTATCCTATGCGTTCAGTGGGGTCTAGTGCTAGAGAAGTGTGAACAGCAGCCTAGACATACTTAAAGCCAACCCCACGGAAATCGAGGCGGCATACTTCCAATTCTGTTCCTGATATAGCTGGCGGCTGCGTGTCTTAAAGGAACGCTGCTTGCTGATGCATTCATAAGGCAAAGGAACGCGACCCTCTGCTAAAGGATAGCATTGCAAATCTCAGCCTGTCTATTCAAAAGTAAATAGCACATGGTCAGTTTTCTCTCAGTGCGTCACTTCTTAGGACTGACTCTTAGACTTTCAGCCTAACGTTTCGGAGAACGGTGCAGTAGGCTCCAGGTTATCAATCGTAAGAGAAACATGCATATTAAATAATGCAAAGATTCTTTTTAACCTGGATTTTGAAGCCAAATATAGCTTTACACACACACACACACACACACACACACACACATACAGGCGCCTTTATAAATGTTACATAGATACCATCTTTAATTTCCTTTTCACTGAGGCCATTGATTGATTGATTATGTGCCATCAAATCCGCGTGGACTCTTAGCGACCACATAGATAGACCTTCTCCCTTGAATTTATTCCTGAGCGGAAATTGATGCCAGAAGGCTGCGAGTTTTGAACCCCAGAAAAACCCGAAAAGGCGAAGCCCTGCGGTCCCCTTTCGAAGCCCGCCTGACAAGCCGGGCCCTGCGGAGCTGCTGTGCGCCCCCTCTGAAGGAAGGGCTCCTCTGATCTGCGGGCTTTGGCCCGGGGCTGCCGCCTTCCTCCTAAAGTGGGCTCCAGTTTGCATTTCGCAGCGCAGTCGGAAGGCATCCCCTGAAACGGGGTTTTCTGCAGGTCCTTGGAGAGGCTCCCTGTGGCGGGGAAGCAGGAAGCCCCTCCTCCCCGACACCCACATGTATTTTGCGCCCCAGACTTCCTGCTCTCCTTGAAGTGAATGTGAAATACCCTCTTGTTCCTTTCCTTTAAAAAAAAATCTAGCAAGAGATTTAGACTTGGCATCCAGTCTTCAGAAGCGCACTTAACCTCTCTCGGGACCCATTCCCACGAGGACTGAGAGAGAAGCTGCCAATAGAAGCTGCTCGCTTGCCTTGGCCTGGGGGGGCGAGGAATCCCCGGGGAAGGTCATCTGCTTGCTTTCATTCTGACCCAGGAGCTGGCAAGGAATGATGCCCGGGAACTCTCGAAAAGGCAAAGTGGCTTGCTAACCCCGCTGAGGGCAACGTGAGCACTTTCTTGAAGTGGGGAAAGAGACTCAGCTGCTCTGGGGAACAGCCCGGATCCAGGAACCTCGGAACCTGCTGCGTCCCGAGCGGGCGCTGCTGTGGGTAGAAATCCACACCCGTAGAGGGTGCCGGCTGGGCGTTTAAGGAGATGCCCAGCCTTCTCTCGCAGCAAGGGGTGCTGGGGGCCTCCTGCTCCCGATACTTGGAGGGTGGGCGGAGGACATCGATCCACAAACCCAGCCAGGAGGTGGCCCGCGCCTAGTCAAAGCCCTCCTCCTCCTCCTCCTCCTCGCTGGCCATGCACACAAAACCTGATCCACGATCCCCTCTCTCCCGCCCCCGATTGTCGCTCGAAGCCAAATCATCCCTTTCCGATTCTCAGGCTCAGAAAGAACCGGGCTGGCTTCGCTCAACAACCCATTGTGGCTTGTCGATTAACCAGGGTCAAGGTCGCTCGCCCTGCCTTAGCGCGGGGGGGGGGGGGCGAGGAGGTGTGTTTCCTTCATCACGCTAGCTCGCGCACACCCAGGGTCGCACCTGCTCTTCCCCCCACCCCCACCCCAAGAAATCGCTTTGTGGCTTGCGGGTTAGAGAGAGAAGCCTCGTCGGCGGAGAGAAGGAGCCCGGCGGGACCCGCGCCGCCGCCGCCGCTGCCGCCGCCGAGCTCAGCTGCCGTCGCTCCTGGCAACCGAGCGGCCAGCAGCACTCACGCCGGGCGAGAGCCGGGAGGGCGGAGCTCCCGGCGTGGGCTGGGCTCCCTCCCGGGCCTGGCGGGGCGCCGAGCGGCCGCTCTTCCTCCCCAGAGCCGCCCGGCGGAGAGACAATGGCAGCCAAGATGGCAGCAAGCCGAGGCAGGGAGGGAGCGCCGGTCGCCTCGCGGGGAAGGCGGGCGGGCGGACGGGCGGGCGCTTGGTCCTCAGCACCGGCCGGGGAGAAGGGCTCGCCCGCTGCCGTTGCTTCCGCAGCCCCGCCGCGGCGCTCTGGGGGCAAATGCAGCCGCGGCTAAAGGGCTCGTACGGGCTGGCGGCGATGGGGAATTCGGATTCGTTCTTGCGGGATGGACGTGAGAATCCCGGGGTGGGGGGGAGTGGAGCGCATCGTGGACCGGGACTTCCTCCGGTTTTTTGTTTTCCAACAACGGCAGGCAGAAGCTGCCGAGAAGGCGATATTGAACTGCTAGGCTGATAGGCGCTTGTTAAGGCGATTCATCCTTAGGGCACTTTATTTAGCCATATGAGACACTGCAGTCTGAATTTTCTTTGTTGCTACTGATCATGTTTAAATCTCATTTTCAATGTCTTTTCAGACATACAGATCTCCAACCTTCTTTCTCTCTTGCACACATCAGCAGGTGCTGAAAAAGGGCGTGCGATCCAACTGTATTAACGTTTTGTGATAATTGCTCGGTATTTGTAATGATTTGTGGATCGTAAGCAACTGGCCCTTTTACAAATTACGGTTTTAACAGTCGATGTTTGCACTTGCCTTTTTCCTCTTCCCTCCCCATCTCCCTTTCCTTGTGCATCAGGAGTTCTGGAATGTAAAGTGGAGGGTTTACAGCTCCCTAAGCCCCTGGGGGAATTAAATGGGCTTTAAACAGATATAAGAATCAACAGAACAACACTCTAGTCAACACTCAGAATCTGAAAATAAAACCTGAAACGCTCGGTTTCATTTACATTTTATTCTACACATGCCTTGAAGTAAGCTTCCCAGGCTTAGCCCTTACCCACTATGAATGTATTAATCATAAGCGGCCTATAAACGTGGTGAGGGAGTTGCTTCAAATTTTGTACACCACTTTTCTTTCTGGTGCACTCAAGGTGGTGTGTGGGTTTATACCACCAAACTTGGTTTAATTTTGATGAAGTTTTTTGAAAGAGCTGTTTGAGTGGTAGGGGATCACTGCTAAAAATACAACAAAGGGGTCAATAAATAACATGGATTTATTCTAGATTTTAAGAATAATGAATGCATGAAAATAACTTGACAGAAATCTGGGAAAAGGAAGGGGAATGATGCTGGCTCTGTCCTTTTTTAAACTCAGAAGTAAGGCATGCTGAATCCAATGAGATTTACTCTCCAATAAATTTGCACAGGATTGCATACCCCAATCCTCATTTTGGCTTGACCAAGTCATTTGCCCCAGGGAATCCTCCCATGCCTGGGCACTGGCTGTAACCCCAGCACAGAACCGTCAGAGCAAAATTAAAAGGTCTTCTCTTAGCAAAGGTCTGGAACTTAACAGGAAAAGAAAAAAAAATCCTCCACTCCGGCATTAGGACCGTGTCTAAGGCTGGTCAAAGTTCTTTTTATCCCAACCAGCCTTCTCCCCAGGACGTGTGCATGCTTTTCTCTCCCACCCACCATATTTTATCCCCAAGGTAGTTCTATGAGATAATGGAAGATAGACTGCGCTAAGGCATGGCTAGTTGAACCCCAATTTATTAATAAACCATAACTGAGTTCCTGTGGCAGATAAATCATAAATCATTGTCTACAAATCACAATAGCTTCATTCACAACAGACACAACATACTACGTCATAAACTGTTTGTAGACAGCAGTAGCCTGAGTTCACCAAACTGGCTCAGCCAAACTCAACAAGCCCAGATTATATTTTAACCATGTTTGAACCAAAGCCCAGTGAACAGACCTTCCCATTATGATCTATCTATGAATAACATTTGTTTATCCAGCGTTCCTCTCAGGATCATCCTCACAACAGTTTGTGAGGTAGTTTAAGCCTCTCTGTCTGCGTGGCTGCACACCAGTCCCTTAAATGTCCTCCTGATCGGAACTTGAATCAAGATCTCTGTCTTCTAGCCACAAGAAAGCCCTGGATTCATATACCGAAAGGTCTATCCAGCTGCATATCCATGAGACTTAGGAACACTGTGGACAGTCTCCCTGCCTTGAATAAAAAATCCCTTGCAGGTTCATTCAAGGCTTGCTACGTAACTGTTCTTACTCTTGCCTTGGATCCCTGTGCTTTCAACTACTGCTGATTGGACAGAAATGCAACAGTTGTTTCCCCACTGCCGGAAAGAGTTAACCACTTAAATCTCTGCCCGTTGTTCTACCCAAGTGTCGAGGGGTATTCTCCACGTCTTGAAGTCCAGGTCCCATAATCGCCAGCCAGAACATCACGTTGAAGGGGCTGGAGATTATGAGGCTTGGAGTGAAGGAAATGAGGATGGTTTAGATACCAATACGTGGTGAAGAGATTTTTGGAGCTTTTGGCCAGATTGTAAACATCTAAATAGGAGTCAGTCCATAAAGTCACAGAAATGTTCACTCAAACTCCTCTTCTTCCCTTCCAAGGAGGAAGCAATATTGCGAGTTTCCTGTCCTCAGGTTCTAAACATCAATAGTTTGGTGGGGGGGACACATGTCACTTAATAACCAGAATTCCAGAATTCCATCTCCCCCCACCCCACGCCACACTTCCCCAAAATAAATCATACTAATAGAGGAGAATATATGTAGCTCAGGATGGAAATGTGGAGTCCTTGGGGTTCTTTGACCCCCAACTGTTCTATAAACAGAACAAACCCCACTCCTTTCTAGCACTGAAGATCTTTAGAAGCGAATATGTGTAGCTCAGGGTTGAACTGTGGCGTCCTTGGGGTTTTCTGAGCTTGGTTGTTTTCTTGCAAACGTTTCATTACCTGGCTAGGTAACATCTTCAGTGCTAGAATGAAATCTTCTAACACTGAAGATGTTACCTAGTCGGGTAAAGAAACGTTTGCAAGAAAACAACCAAGCTCAGAGAACCCCAAGGACTCCATAAACATACTGCTTACATGATACGCCCAAAGGACCAATTGAAGAAATATTCTGCAAGCAAGTCTCTATGGGGTTTAGAGTCTTGTGGGGTGGGGGGTATCCTTTCTCCTCCCTTCCCCTCACGAATATATAAGCCTGTTTAGCTTCGGAGCTGCCAAATTACATCGTTGAGCTTTATTGTAGATGAGACTGCAAATGAAAAGCATCTCACTTCTGAAGGATCTGTCCTATGGGGTGGTAGAAATTATTCTTTTAATTCTGTTATGTCCGAACATCACTAACTTGAGAGACAATGGGTGGGAATTATAACTGAAAGTCGTGACCCATCGAACCCAAAAACCTCCAATTTTCATTTAAGGTTATAGCAATCGAAGTGTAATTGAAGGATTGGGCATCCACATTTTCACCCAGCCCTAACATTTAGCTACACAAGGCAAGGATTCTCATTTTCAAATTATCCCAGTGTCAATGGGGGATAAAAAAGCATAAAGTTATGTGGCCCAACATCATCATCCTTTGGAAAGGGGGCACAGGGAAACAATAGTCAAAACACAGCAGCGCAAAAGGTCACCTCTAACTGCTGGATCAAAGGTGTAAAGGACTAGAGTCAACCTCCAGGGTGAGAAATGCGACATTTCTCTTAGCTTCGAAGGGCGCTTTCTTTGGTCCCTTCCGCAGCCTGAGGGCCTTCGGCGAGGGTGGGGACCCAACTCCCTGAAGCCTCAGCCAGCAGGATCACAAGGGCCCTCAGCCTTGAATGCAGGCAGGCGAGATGTGCCCCATTGTACTGTGAACTGGCTGGGCTTAGGGCTGGAAGGTTGAGCGGTGCTGCTGCCAACCGAAGTAGTTTGCAAGGGAGATTTCGGGCACTATCTTGTTCCCGTCTGTTTAGATGCAACTCCGTTCAGGCCGAAGGGACTAATTCCGACGACCTTGAACTTTATCTTTTGCGGTTCCGAAGGGACTAATTCCGACGACCTTGAACTTTATCTTTTGCGGTTCCTTCCAGGTGAGTAAAGCCAGCCTATAACTAGTGGAGCTTTTGTTTCTCTTTGTGGATCTTTATATCTTTTGCGGTGCTTTTTGTCGGAGCCGTAGAGTCCGGGTTCGCTTTGTGGTTTTCATTCCCCTTCCTCGATCTGGATTACAGAGAAAGAGAAGAGCACAGTTTGGAGAAGGCGGCATCCCGAAGAAGCGCCTTCGGTCAAACAGTGACCAAGACAGTGGAAATAACACGACAGCTACTGCTCCCCCCCAGCATCGCCCACTTCTCTGTTCCGCCGACCCCAGCCCTTCCCCACGTCGGCCGCCACCCGCTCAGGCCACTTCCCAGTTCGACGACGGGAGGGCTCAGACAGGGGCCGACTAGCCAGGCGGCGGTGTTGCATTGCGCAGGCGCAAGATGGCTCCGCGGGCGTTCTGTGACGGACCGGGCTGAGCTAGTCGAGGGGGCGGCTGCCGGGGGGTCCCGCCGGAGAGGGAGCGCTGCCTTTTCTGCGGAAAGAAAGAGAGGCCGGCCGGGCGCCAGCGATCAGCCGCAGCCTCGGTGCTCCCGATCCACCTGAAGGCAAGGCTTGGGAGCTCCTCCGCAGCCCAGGAGTTACTTCGGCAGCCCACCCCCTCTTCAGTCCCCCGCTCTTCACTTGCTCCTTCCTTCCCCGACCCTCCGGCCCATCCGAGAGAAGCTGCGGGTC
This sequence comes from Liasis olivaceus, assembly GCA_030867105.1. Classification (NCBI taxonomy): domain Eukaryota; kingdom Metazoa; phylum Chordata; class Lepidosauria; order Squamata; family Pythonidae; genus Liasis; species Liasis olivaceus. Next base: position 18,893,262 of record CM061351.1, read on the forward strand.
GGAGGACATGAACGGAGCCAGGACTTAATTAACCCGGCATGGTGGCTTTCCAGGACATGCTGCCTGTCGGGCGAGCTGCGTTCACCCAGTACCTACCCCGGCCATATGAAGCAAGATTCCTGTTTTCACGTAAGGAACCGAGAGCAAACGAATCAGCCATACGATGCCTGAAGGCGATGGCCTGATGGCTGGTTCAGCGACCCCACTGAGCCTATTCCTGCTACTCACGCTGAACCCTGAGTTCCCACCCTGGTTTTAGCCCAGCTTAACTAATTGTGCAAACTCGAAAAACGAACCATGCATTAACCATCTGAGCTGAGTTCAGACAAACATGGAAATTTGGAGTTCAGTGTGTCCTGAGGACACAGACTAAGAGAAAGGCGTGGGTCACTATGAAACTCAAGAACGTGGGGAGGACCCCAGACTTCTGTGGTCCACGGGGCAGGGGTTGTCTTCTCTGCACAGCCCCAGGCTGAAGGTGCTTGCTGTATATACACTGGAGAACAATTCCCACCCAATTCAGAGGCTGCCTTCTAACTGAAACGTGGTTTAGCGAATTAACTCAGTTTCTGGCTTGGCAGGGCACTCAGAGCATACACTAACCATAGGGCCAGGTTCTCACATTTAGTTTGAGGTTTAGTGTGTTTTTATGAGGGATGCGTATGAGTACTGAGTACCGCAGTCAAATTCTTTCTTCTTTCCACTCCTACCGTTCTCCCTTGTCCTTCATTGGGCAATCCCTTTCATGTCCTCTTGCTTTATTGTTCCCTCGTTTTCCTTGTGCCAGGCACCTCTCCTCTCCTCCACTCCCTTTTCCTTTCACACGTTATTCTCTCTCTCTCTCTCTCCCTCTCTCTCTCTCTCTCTCTGGCATTTTTGTCAGCCGAAGGTAATCGCACTGATCTTTGTTGAATGGCGCTGGAGAGTGGGGGTCAGGGACACAGGGTCTCCCCAGGTGTCGGAGAGTACCTGGGACAATCAGGTTTTAACTCTGACCAAAAAATAACCCCAGAGCCAAGTGAAAAGCCAGATAAAACAAAATCAAGCGACAAAACGGGGCAGGAGGAATGAAGCCATGGAATAAAGGCAGACTTCCAGGGGAAAATTATTTCGATTTATCAGCCAAAAGCCTTCACGGGAGGAAAGTGGCTTCAACCTTCCGCACGTATGACACTACCAAGATTATACCACAACCTTCCCAGAGAAATGAACGGCTGGGCAGGCTCAGGTGGAGGGTGCAGGGAGCCAGGGTCACGCGTCCCTCCAAACGGGCTATTGCTTTCGATTCAGGAATGGAGAGTTTGTTTAAATAGGGGTCCAGGTCTGTGAGAAGAGCCGCTTGTGTAAACCATTGGGGGGGGGGGCATCCAAGGGGCTTATTCCCATTGCCCTGTCTGAAAAAGACTGGGAGGACAAAGGGAAACCCCATCACCACAACCACTGCCACCTAGTCTGAATGTCTTCTCTCCCCCCTCCTCCAGTCTGTTTGCTCTTAGGGATGCAAGAAAAGAAGATTCAAATCCATGCTGTTGAGGTCTTACAGGTAGGACTTGATTAACAAAGCAATGGATTCCCTAGCCCCAGTATCCTACTCCTAAGGATTTCAGCATACCCTTCATTTACCAGTCACATTTCATTTTTTTTTCTTTTCTTTTCTCTTTTCTTTTCTTATAGTTATGGCAGTTGCAATGTAATTTGCCCCCTTCACAGCTCAACAACCTGCACTATTTCCATTTTACAGACTGAGAACGAAGATGAAAGAATACTCAGGAGACTGAGAAGGCTAGCCTCCTGTTGACCAAATCACTTGCAGGATTTTAGGCCTGTAACTTTTTACTAAAGACGACTTTTTTTTTTTTTTTTTTAAATCTCAAAGGTTTGTCAGTGGTTCAGGCTGTGAAAAGGGAAAAGCACTTTGCATGTGTACAAAAGCATCGATTTTCTTCTTTGGAACTCTGACTGATGCCCTTTCACTGAAAACCTACGCTTGATTCTGACAACCAAGTATTGTGAGAACTTGTTGACTTTAAGTGATCCAGAACTGGTGCAAAGATTTCTACAGCATAAGAACTTAACTTGCTTGAGCTATAGTGGTGAGCAAGCCAGTTTCCAGTGGGAGAGGATGGAGAATGTAACTGTTTTTATTTCCCGGGTATCCAGTCTGTGGTGGTGGTTTTTCATAACAGTTCAACATACTGAAGTTTATGAGATCTTCCTTTAGCAGCTTGCTGGGACTAAACACCACTGAAGTTACTTTCTGCCAAGTATACATAGGATTAGGGTTGTTTTCTAAGGTTGGTTACATGAGGATAAATCTGCATTGCAGGTTTTACTGGAAATATTTTTGTGTGTGAATGTGTGTGTAAGGGTGCATGTTAAAATCACTGAAAAACTCTGGTAAAACTGAGAAGTTTGGAATAAATATTGTGATTGTTTCTTTGCAGAAAAAAATAAACTTCAGCATTAGTAACAATTATATTCTTGAGACCAATCTAACTTATATCTACCTGAATTAATTAGGATCATTAGTCATTGCAATAATCAATCAGTTTGGGGGTAGGAATTTGCAAAACTAAAAGCCTTAAATGGCTTGTCTTCCCTGATCTCCAAGGCTGGGTTCAAACATCTCCTAAGTCATAACGGTTTGTCTGGTTCTAGCTTAATGTGATCTGTCAGCCAAAGCATTGTGGTTTGTAAATCAAGGTCTATGGCTTGACATTTTAAGCAAATCCTGCCAATTGTAACTTATTCCACAGACCATGATTAAACAACCATGTCCTATAATTTACACCTAGACATGATTAGCAGCATTAACTTGTTATATCAGCAAGAGTATACTTTAAAGCTGTAATCCTAAATTTGTTGTATTTATATTTTACAAAGAAATTTAAAATATTACTATCATTGCAGTTTTTTTCCTTAATGACAAGATTTGACACTGAGCTGGATCCATTAAAAAAAAATAGCTTAATTTATATGCACTTCAGAGTTTGGGATTCAGTATTTGGTTCTGTGTGCATCATTTCATTTTAAGAATAAGGAGGAGACTGCAAAGACCCATAGTTCAGTCTCATTTATATGTAATCTTTTTATAATTTTCCTCCTTAAAATAATTGAGAATTTTCTAGAAGTAATACATAGTTGGGGAAAGAGACTTATTTGCTATGACAAACCAAAATTCTTTTCACTACTGAGATAGAAAGGAATATGGCCAGAAACTACGAAGATACATATTTAGATGGATCAAATGGGAGAGGATTTCAGTAATTTACTATACATAACTGTATGTAGAAATCATTTGGATATATGGGAAAAACAAGCATTTTATTTTCCTTGTTCAATCCATTTCTATTTGGGGTGGTGTTTTTCCCCCCATATATACATATATCTCAACCATCTAGGATGATTTCTTTGTATGGAAGTGAATAAAGTATCACCCTTTGCCCACTTAATCTTGGGCTAGGTAGGCCACATTAAACTTTTTTGACCTGACTATCTTCAGAATATACTTTGTACCTTAAGGAACTAAATCCAATTAACTTCAGCAATACAATGATGATCCACAATCAACTGCTTTGCTTTCACTTGGTCTTCTATGAAAATAAATATGATCTTAAGAATAAACTGAGTTTAATTAAGCAGAGCCTTCTTCTGAAATTCCAAGTCATATGCACTATCTCAACATAAGTGCTTGATTTCTTTCAGCAGATAAATGGGGGGGGGGGATCTAAATACTTACATCACAAGAAGTCAGCAGGTATATGTAAAAGTAATGATTTAATGACTGTAAGCAAGACAAAGCATAGAATTGTGCTTTTTTTCTTTTTTTGCAGACTGGAGACAACGAAATACTTAGCTACAATATCCCTGTACAAACATGAAACAGTAGGCATATAGGATAAACACCCTCACAAATGTGTAACTGATGAGTGAAGAACGGGCACACGCACACACCACACACACATTTTGACCAAAGCAAAGCACAAACTGAAAAGTACTGGAGATTCTTCAAGAGACTTACATTTTCAAGCCTTCCCTTCCCACCCACCCTCAAAAAACCTGATGCCTTCAGAAAACTATTTTGCAGAAAGGCTTCCTGGCAGCTCGTTGGAGAATATCAACGTACCTGTTAATCTTTAACCAAGTTAGTACTGTACCATATACATACATATATATTAAAACAAATTTAGATAAAAAGCCTTCATCTCCTCGATTTACTGATTTCTTTAGAAAGAATTAATGAAAAAGGTTTCTGCATACTTTATGGCTTCTTATATGCATTCCTGTGCTTTTTCTTTCTGGGGGAAAAAATGACCACAAACCCCTATCCTTTCCCTAATAAAACGAATGAAGACAAGTCGCTCCCACGTTCCTCCATTTTCTCCAACACCTGCCCTCCCCCTCCCCTCCCCAGCATTAAAACAATTAATTACATTGAGTAAATGTAAAAATCCTGGGAACCAGACAAGGCCCATGAAATCCTTTTGATATTGCCAATTGCTTCCGGGTTAACGGAGATGGAAACTCGCTCTCCCACTTTCATGGCAAACGGCTCGTGGCTGCTTTAGCAGTGCCCACCCCCCACCCCACGAAGCATCTGCAAGGGTTGAGCCAGTGGGGGATTTAACCACCATCATCAACACTGCGTGAAACACAATATTTTCTTTATAAATATATCATACAATACTGCTTCCTGTTTTGTCATATACCAATATGGCATTCTTCCACAAGCTCGCAATGCCATCAAAACCTTACAAAAAGAGTTTATCTTATTTTCTTGTGCGATTTCTCTTTTCTTTAAACTAGCCAGTAAAAGAAATGGCAATACTCGCTTTTAGGCATACAAGTGTAAAATCGAACATGGACCGCCCCTCTTCCCTCTTTTCTTCCATACCACTTCCCCTTTCCCTTCCTTTCTGGTCTTTCAATGGCTTCAGCGTTGCACAGATAAGCTGTGGATGCAAACTACAAATCAAAATGGCTAATAAAGCAAATACGTTGTTATTCACAGTGGTGTGGCTACAAATACGCATTGTTTTATGCATATTCAGTCTGGTGTTTATGCATCCCAAGGCAGAGAAGGAAAAAAAATCACTTGCTGAGATTCCCCAAAACAGCGGAACAGCGGTTCATAATCTGAGAGATATGTAGGAAATTAATCTGGATTTACAAAATTTGGGTCTCATTTGTGATAGCCATCCATTTTCAGACACTCTTGAGTCCAAATCAGGAAACAGATTGATGGTGGGAAGTCAAAAGAGTACTCCGGAAATATCTGGATTGGTATCGTTTGTTTGTTTTTCCGTGTTGCTAGTCCTTAAGAAACACTTTGCTGCGGTAGTTGTTTAATCTAAAAAGGTCCATCCCTAGTCCACCTATTTAAAATCCAATCATTATTCCTCTTTTATTAACCGTCAGGCATAGACACGTGTGGAATTAGCAACTATAAAGCTTAATGGTGTGGCGCAATAGAGACCAACGGAGACCGAAGGGCAGAAAAAGAGCCATAACCTCGGCGTCCAGTCTTGAGTCCGCATAAAGGAGTTTATGCAGGTCAGCCAGAAGAAGTCGCGGAGCAACCATTGATGGAAGCTTTCCGGGTTCTGTTGGTAAAGGAGGCATGGTGGTTACCGCTGGGGCTGCTGCTGGTTCCGTTCATAGTGCTGGAGATATGAGGGAACTGGGGGTGGGGAGACTGCACCGGAGTGCTGGGGCTGAGCACACAGGACGAAGTGGAAGGAGCGCCTCCCGCGGGGCTGCCGGCTTTTTCGCTGCCAGAGTCACTTTCCAGGTCCCCACTGTTGTGTAAGCCATCTCGTGGCTGGCCACCAATCTTCATTCTCTTGCAAGTGGGTCGCACGCGGTACTTTAAAGGGAGGGGGCCGTTCTGCCAAAGAAAGCCAGAAGGGAACCCCTTGTCAGAGGGTTTATTTTGGTTTCCCACCCCTCTGGCCCAACTTGCCCAAGACTTGGAAGGCCTCTCGATGTATTTACCCTTCTCCAAGTGTAAATGTACGCTATGTCCATTAGCGTGTAGTAGTCCTTCAAAGGCTCTTCTTCATACATAACATCAATCTAATAAAAAAAGATGAAATTAAACTTCATTTAACATGGCATGGAAGTGGGAAAGACTACATAACTGCAGTGTAGTATCTACAATACTACGCTAATCCAAACATCACACATTTTAGCTGAAATTCAGAAATACATTGACTCAGTTGAGAAGACTTCTGCTTTTACATCCAAGGGCTTAGAATATAACAATTTGGAGAGACCCTTTGAAATCCAGTCCTGTGGGCCTTTTATCTAAAGATGCTGCTGCTTAATTCCAGAAGCAAAAGCAATTAACAGAGGCAATTCAATTGAGCAATCTTTAACATGAAAAAGACTTCAAACATTGTGCCCTCAAACTGTCTAAAACAAGCATTTATTACAGACTTCAGGGACAGGGCAACAGAAAATCTGACAGCACAGGAAAAATAGATCTTTGATCCTCCCTCTTTCTTAAGATATATTTTTTCCTTAATAATTAATTAGCATCCACATTTTTTCCACTTAGAAACTGGAGTTTAGTGTTAAGTTGCATAAAACACTATGACCAATTATTTTCAACACAATTTAAATTAAAGTTTAAATCATGCCTTTTCCTAAAACTCTTTCATGAGAGTTCTTCCCCATCAATGTCCATAGGTCACAAGTACCTGAAAAGCATTGGGTATGTCCATTTTGCTCCGGAGAAACTTTCTCAGGTGCATTACAGTCATTGCTGCAGGACAGCGCAAGTATCTTTTGTCGTTGGCCTGGGAGGGGCATTTGGTTGAGACAATAATAGACAGCATTCAAAATCTGATACTAAGGTTCATTCCAATACAGGAGATAGGAATAGATGGAATCATGGTTAAAACCACATGTATGAAATCTAAATGCTCACTGGTGATCCAAAATAACTGAGGTAATATGCAAAATACATGCTGATTTTTTTTTCAAGGATTTAATTAACACACAGCAAACTTTATTCTTAAAAATTACATATACTAAGTAAGGGGAAGAATAGGAGGAAGTCCTCTAATACAAAAACAATAACTTGTTCTTATCAGCCTTTTAAATGTCCTTTAATTTTAATTACTAAGAAGGCATGTTCATTTTCTGTAGAATAGCTACCTCTGGTACTTAAGGAAATAAAAACAAATATTAATATATTTTATTTTCTGAATAAGGAATTAAAGTGTCGAGGAACCAACAATCTACTTACCTCCTCTTTGGCTTTCTCCTTCTCTTTGCTTCCTTTCCGTTCAACTCTAGAAAAAGGACATGTACCATTATAACAAAGAACAAGTCTATGAATGTACTGGCAAAGTACATTATTGCTTTTATAACTTACCTATTTTGGTCAAAGAACTCAATGGACAAACTTATTATCTCATCATCTGTTATAATCCTTTTGTCTTCATCTGCAACTTCTCCCCTGTCTTCATTAGAGCCATTGGCAGCTGCAAAGAAATTTTCACAGCAATTTACATTTTAAAATTCAAATCAGAAACAGTAAAAAAGCTTTAGTCATAAGGTGAATATATTACCACTAAGATTATTTCTGTAAACATATTTAAAATATTTGCATGGATAAAAACAATTTTTTATTTGCTTTGCATGACCACTGAAATGGTATATAAAATATTTTTACAACCTCAGCTTCTTCATAAAAAGGCAATTCTTTATAAAATCATAAACATTTTACCATCAGCAGATGGATGAGCAGCATAAAAATCTCTTCTTCTTTTCATTTCATCTGAGAGAAAACATATTTTTGTTACTCATCTCTTCCAGTTCAAAACATTTTATTACTGCGTTGGCTGTTTAATCTAACTGCTTACTTACTTTTAAAAAGACCTGGTACTAACTTGTACACAATGTCCTGGAGAGTTTTATCAGATCTGAAATATAAAATCCAAGACACTCAATTTAAAACAGTGTTAACATTCACAACTTTCCAGAAACCACAAACAGCTTGGCTGAGAATTTTTAATCAAAACTTTAACTAGATTTAAATTGTTTCATGTAAGTTTTAGATCTATTGCTATTAAGCTACCAGTATTTTTTTTTTTTTTTTGCTTTGGTAGAAAGATATTAGATTAGACTGACACCATTGTAGAAATGTAGGTACTTAATAAAGAGATGTAATCATAAAAGAGCCAATGAAAGATGCAACTAAATAAGGAAGATTTCTGAAAATATAACTTTTGCATTTCTTTATCAATATTTTATATTTATAAAATTCAATACTGAAAAAAATACAGGAAATTAATATGCACACTGACAATGAGGAGAACAAAACAGATTTTTAAGTGCAATTTGGACAGGGTAAGGAAGAAAAGAAGAAAGATAAAAGGAACAAAGATGGGCTTCTGATGTAGAAAAAGAAAAGTGACTGACTGAAATGTAAGACAGATACTTATAGAAACAGTATAGTTATGTGTTCTGAACTAACATAGTTTTTCAGATTTGCATTGGTAATGAGGTTGCATCCAAAGAAACTAACACTTGGAAAGTCACACTATGAAGTATTTGTCTTTTTCCTACCTTATGTTCAAAAGAGGCCTAGTTTTGTGAACTTGGACATCACAAATGGGACAATACTTGCTGGTCTCCAAGTAGCGCACAATACAAGTCTTACAGACTACAAGGGGGAAAATAAATAAATAAATATACATAGAATTGTGCAGGAATAAGATTACAAAGCAGAATCAAGGCAAGGTCTTCAGCTGTTATTTCTAAACCTGGAGACCCTGAACAATGCTAGCTGTTTCTGGCCAAGAAAGGACCATATGGTCAAATTCTTGAAGGAGTGGTAAAATGAAGAAGGACAACCAGGAAATCTATCGGTAAGTATCCAGGTCTTGCAGAGCCACAGAAACAACCCTGCTCTGCCAGGATCAAGGCACAAGGAGGGCTGGCTGGCAGCAGGCCCCCTTCCCTGATGAGAAGCAACCAAGCAGTACTTACAGGAGTGCAGGCACTCGATGATAGTGGTGGCATCAATGAAATACCCTCCGCAGATCACACACATGAGATGGGGGTTGAGCTCGGTAATTTTGATGCGGGTGGTGCGGTGCATTTTGGCTCAATCCGAGGAAACTCTAAAAGACACACAAACAAAGAGGAGCGTTTTAAACACGCAGGGGAAACTGCGGAGGTGCGGCCCAACGCGATTCTTTCACTTCCCCGCGGCTAAAAGTGGCCTCCCCCTCGGGGAAAACAAACAATCCGGTTCAGGCGAGGAAGAAGGCGGCGCAGAGCCGCCGAGCCAAGAGCCTCGGCGCAAAGAAGCAGGCAGTGCAAGAGCGCCTTCGAGAGGGACTCCTTCCAGGGTGCTCTGCCCAGTGCCCACCTGCCCGTAGCCCAGCGCGGCGGTGCTCGGAAGAGGGCTTGCCTGGGGCGGGCGGAGGAGGCTCCTCGGGGCCCCTCTCCCGGGACAGGCCGCCCTCCCCCCATAGCGCTACCGGAAAACCGCAGATCCGGGCTGCGGAGGGGAGAACGGGGCAAGCGGGAGGGGGGGAGCGATCCCAGTGCAGACGCGGACGTTGCCCTGGGCATTTCCGGCGAGGAGAGGAGGGGGGGCGGCGGCCGTGGTTGAAGCGGCGGCGGCGGCGGAGAGGAAGGAAGAAGAAAGCAAGGGAGGGGTGGCTGGCTGGCGAGGTTGGGGCCCGCACCTCGGAACAAGGGCTGGCAGGCATTGACGAGGCGGGTCGAAGCAGGCGGGAGAAGATCAGGCCGGCCCCCCGGAACTGGGCTCGGCTGCTAGCGCGTCGCCGCCGCCGCCAGCCCAAGAGACTCGGGACCGAGCCGCCTTCAGAACCGTTCTAGCAAGGGGGTTGCTATAGCAACTTACACTTATACTTGGCATCCTGCCACCGCCCGGAGCGCACCAGGGGGGAGGGGGCGGGGAGGGGCCAGGCTGGGAGGGGGTGGCTTCGGGAGGAAATGAGGGGGGGCGCAGGGAATAGGCGCGCTGGTTTGGAGGCTCGGCGCGGAAGAGAGCCGAGTCCCTGCCGGGGCAGAAGTTGGTGCCCCCGGGGTAGGGAGCAAGCCGGGAAAAGGAGAAGGTCGGGCTGGGGGTGCTGCTGGGGAAAGGAACCGGGGGCGTGGCCAGGGGTGGGACCCCGGAGAGGGACCCCAGTCGGGTGCTGCTGGTGGGGCCAAAATCCCCTCTCCGAGCAGTCCAGTTGGGAGGTGGGACGCGTCGCAGGGAGAGAGAACGAGGACGCCAAAAGCGGGGCTGGCGGTAGGAGGCCTCGAGGGCGGCCCGAGCCAGCACTGGGGTCGACGCCAGGCCGAAAGCAAGAGGCTCCTCCCGGGCCTTTCGGTTTCTCTCGGGGCCTCCATCCACGTCGGCCACGGACAAGAAAGTGGCCGCTACTGCTTCTCCCTTCTTCCCTTCCCGGCTCCTGTCCGCCAGCGCGGCTCAGCAGTGCGGGATCTGAACTTGCTCTCCTCTTGCATCTCCACGGCAGATAGTTAAAAGTTGGACCCTCTCGGGCTGGTGGAGAATTTAGAGGGGCACCAGCCTTTCCCACAGGCCGGGCCCGGATCCAGCAGAGTCCTCGCACACCCACCTCGGGGCACTCGTGGGCATCCCGCTCTGGCAGCCCGAGCTTGCCCGGTCGCAGGTTTCGGGATGGCTGCAAATCTACCCGCGGCTCTCGGGCTGCAGCCGGGAAGGGAAGAGAGCAGAGCAAGTCTCCAAGCAAATCCTCACCCGGGGCACGTCGCTCCCGCCCCGGCTCGGTCGGCAAGGAAAAAATTACGGTGGGAGGGAAGGAGGTGGGGAGGTTACGCTCAGCCTAAACAGCAGGTTGCAGTCCCGTAGCAGCGAAGCTATCCTTTTCACTCCGAACACACCGCAATCGAACTCCGAACACACAAAATGCTCTGCCGCTTCCGAAAGAGCACTGAGTTCCTGCCCAGTGTTCCCATAGGTGGGGGTGGGTTGGAGACGGGAGGGGAGTATAACTGGGATCCCTCACAACAAAGCCAACTACCAACCTTCACTTGTTCTACGTGCCTCTTCCCAGGGTGGAAAAGGAGAGGGAAAGAAAAACAGAGGAGGAAAGATGCTACTGCTGCACGGAGGAAACTGCTATTTTTATCCTCCTTTGGGGAGAAAAGCAAAAGATATACAAGTCTGGAGCAGAAGGGGCAGGAGAGATACGATAACCTTGGCCTTAGAGTTGGGTGTTGGCAGGGAAAACAGGAGCCCCGCGCCACGCCTCGCCTCGCCCGCTGGTTCCAGAGCGTTCTTCAGGATATGAACAAAGGATATACTCCCCTTCCCAGCCATGCCTTTAGCAGAAGAAGAATTTCTTCAATTCTCTGCGGGGGATAATCGGAATCCCTCTCACCACCGCCACAAAACACGTCTATTTTGTACAAACTAAGATGCAGTAGATCCAGGACGCCTTAGCCAAAAAGTAGAAGAGGTCGTGCAATTCAGTGAGCTTAAATTCTTCCCCAAGCAGTGAGGCACAGAGGAGGCAACTCAGTCCTTCAGAAGATACTAACACATGTTTCATTTCACGGAAACAGAGCCTCTGCCTAAGTGGAAGAAAACTCAAATCAAGCGTGAAGCTTGGTTGGTCAAAGTACTTATTATTTATTGCCCAAGTTAGCCCCCTCCTCCAAGACCTCGTCGGAGGTATCGCTGAAACCTCACTCCTTAAACCAACAATCCTGAATCAAGGCTATGCGCCAGGGAAGGATGCCAGCAACTCCCATGCACGCATTTATATACACACATAAACAAAAAAGGCATCTCATTACCAAACGCACTAACTCGACCTACGATGGAGTTGGTTTGCTATTCCTTCCTCTCCCCCCCCCAAAGTCCCCCATCTCCTTACAATGATGTCGTACCTTCCTGTAGTCAAGACACACTGACCTTTAACACCAGATATTGTATTTTATTTGCAGCCTCCCTCCCTCCCAGGCATGTATTCCACCGGGAAAACAAGGAATGATAAAACTTGTTATGACAGCCAGCTGAAGCTTGGAGGCCTAACATGGGTTACCTCAACTTGAAGAAAATTATGGGTGGTTAGGTGGATGGACGCTTTAGAAATTAACATGCGTTAGATGTCCTTTGAAGTGTCAAGGCTACCAAAAATAACTAAGTTTGCAGGGGCAGATATGCAATCTGGTCATCCATGCCTTGAATTTTCATTAGATGCCCCAGTTTTAAATTTCTCCCCTGAAGCATGAGGGGCCCCCTCAAAAAGTGTGGATCCATCGCGTCCCGGCAAAGAAAGAAATGGACTTGTACAGTATCACCAACCCACATTCTCTCCAGCTAAACTCCTGCATCCAGTGATTGGACCTCTCCAGCTGGCCTCCTGCAAAGACAGGAGCCGATTCCTTTCCGGCTACGTAAAAGTTGAACATGTTGGGTGGGGAGACTCAGCACCAGCCAACTACAGTACTAACAGATGGGTTCTGGTTTACGGCGACGAGGGCAGAGAAATACACAACTACACAACCAGTCTCTCCCTACACTTCAAGGTTATATTTTTGGAATATCAAGAAGGACCAGTTGAAATAGAGAAGTACTAAAGTAGCGGGAGACTAACAAAAATGCAGGTGGGGGGCGGGCAGGGGAGGCTGTGACCACATGGCTAACTTTCCATTTGGGGAGAAAGTTTACTTGCAGGGAGAGAAGATGGGATTAGGTGCCCCTGACTTGTCTCCCACCAGGCATTAAGACAACTAAACAAGCTGAGCTGTAGCGGGGTCTACACCGTCAAGGGCAAGAGATTTTACACGAACCAAGTTTCCTACCCAGGCACCCGAGAGTCAGGAGCAAAGCCATCACATCTCGGCTAGTAACAAGATGTTTCAGTTAACCTTCCCTCACCCAGCTTGGAAGGATAGGATGTGTGTGGGGGGAGGCGAAATCCCGACTAAATAATAGAAAGCTGCAGTCGGAGAGCTTGCAAGTCCTATTAACTCATCTCCCCCAATTCTCCGAAATCTGGACATGTTCCCTTCTTTGAGAATCACACACGCGGTAACTTCCCTCCTCAAAGGTACATTCCCAGCGTCAACCTCCGCTCTCCTCTCCTCCAAAGCCCGGGAGAAACATCAGCATTTTAAGCACAAATGCGAAAGGACACGCTGAAAGGGAACCGCCATCTTACCAAGCCATCTCACGCCACACAAGTGTTGGCCGAACTTAAGTTAATAACATTTCTCCGGGGGTCCCCAACGGCTCAGCGAACCCTCCAACAAGATCGCAACCCCCCGTGGAACTCATCCCTATAAAATGGGAGCGCTAGGTGGCTTTTGAACCCCCCACCGACCCGTTTGTTTCGTAGGCAATCGCCATCCCGTGACCCAGGCAGCTCAAGATTGCACGAAGTGTCCCTCTTCAATCGAAATCTGCCTATAAACAAAGAGGGCTGGACTCGAATGGCTAGTCGGAGCCGAAAATACAAATATCCTCCTCCGGGGCCGTGCATCCAGGAGGGCTCTACGACCGAGCTCAGGGGGAAAAGGAACGAAAATTTGCACGCGTTGGTTGCGGAACCAAACCAAGTGCCCGGGCTGCTACTGCCGCCGCCGCCGCCGCCGCCGCCGGTCTCTAGGCGCGCGCGCGAGGAGCGAACTGTGTGCGTGCGCGTGTGGCTGGAGCCGAGACTGTCAGCGGTTTTCCCATACGGAGAGCTCGGGGACACCGAAGCTTCCCCTCGCAGCCTTCCAACCCCCGAAACCCGCCGCGAAGTCCCCACCGCCCTCCGGCCTCGGCTAGAAAGCGCGCCCCTGCATACCTACCCGCGGAAAGGCGCTGCCGGGGGACGACCGAAGCTGCCGGGAAAAGACAATGAAAGTTAAAAGTCGTTCAGCAGAAAATGAATGTGAGCCAAGCGGCCATCTTGAAACGAACTGCAGGCGCTGTCAGTTGCAATCAGCGTATTGCTGCCGCCGTCGCTGTTGCCGCCGCCGCCGCGCCGAGCTCCTTTTAGTTCCCCAAACAGCCGGGCGGCTCTCCTTCGGGCTCTCTCCGAGTCTGCTTGCCTTTCCCCTCCTCTTCCTTTCCGCGTCTCCTTTTCTCTCTCTTCTTTCTCTCTCCCCACCTCGCTCGCTCGCTCACCCTCCCTCCCCCTCGCTCGCTCTTTAAAATGCGTAGCTCCAGTGCTGGGCTCTCAAAATCTTTCCAGCCCGTCTGCACTGCCACTCTTCCTCCTCCACCGCCAGCCCATTGTCTCTCCGTCTCCCGAGCCCTCCTCCCAGCTCCGTCTACCGGTTCCCTCCGCCCCGGTCTTGCTTTTTCCCTCTCCTGCCTCCGCGAGGGCTCTTTCTCTCCCCACTTTCCTCTCTGTAAAAATAAGAATAATAATAATCTGCAAATATTTGAATTAGATCAGAGTTGTTGTGGTGGAAGGAGCAGGCGGGGAGGTAGAGTAGTGGAGAAGCGAGTGGTGGTGGAGGTGGAGGGAACGCAGCGCTGAAGGCGCACAGTGGAAACTGACACCGTCCCCAAAATGGCTCAGAGTTCGCCCGCCCCGCCAGCGTCACGTGGGACTCCTCATTCCTTAAGGGTGGCCTGGGAATTAGTGTCGGTGTAGTCGGAGCCCGTCAGCCTCCCTGTGACCCAATCCCGCGACTCCGACGCCTCCTCCCCCCTCGTGCGCCGCCCTCCCCTTCCCCCTCTCCCTGCCCTCCGCCTGCTCTTCCGCCTCCCCCCTCCAGACACGCGCGCGCGCGCACACACACTTCGCTAGTCCTCCTTTTCTCCACGGCACTCACGCGGCTGCCTGTTCCACCTCCTCCCGCTCTTCCTCCCCCCCCCCGCGCACTCACTCACGCGCGTACAATGCCTTATTCCTTTCCTTCCCCCTTCCAGCTTGCACACCTACCCCGCGCTACGCACACGGTGCCCATTCCTCTCCCCCGATTTTACACGCCCTGTCACTTCACCCGAGCAACCCCTTTCTTTCTCGCTTAACGAGGACGCACAGAGATCTCCCTCTGCCCCCTTTCCTTGCCTTTTCCTACCTTGGACCAAAATCTACCCTTTCACACGAAAACGCTACCTTTCCCCCCTCTTCTTTTCAAGGCGCAATAAAGTGACGGCAACCACAGACAGACCTTTGGCTTCAGTCTCTCCACCCCGAGCCTTCGGTACTGGAGCCGCTCTGCTCCTTTCTCCTACTGCCTGCCTGCCTGCCCTTCGCGGCGCACGCACACACACACACACACACACACACTCACACACACCCGCTCGCGCGCCACACAAACACGCACACACACACATTCAGAAAGGTTGCCCACCATTTTAACAGTCAGTGTTGTGTGGCACCCCCGTTTCCACCTCAGCGCCTCTCCCCAGAGCTTCCCCCTTGCCCCCAGAACTATGGTTCGCCCTCGCCCGGCTCTGAGATTCTTCTCCCACAACCCCGACCCAGGTCTAACATTCTTCCTCCACGTCCTCCTGGGCGCCTCAGTGTTAGGACACCTCAGAAATCTTAGAAAGGCGCTCCAGATGGTATTATGAAAGTTGGGGCTGGAAACCGTCAGCTGAAACCATCAGCCTCGAGCGTCATCTCGGCACTTCCACCTTCACTCCTTTCCGTTAGAGCGGATTTTCCCGCCTTGGCATCCGACCCGCGGCTTCCCAGGTGCGCGCGACTTCTTCAGCCCCGGCGCAGATCCCACTCCCTTCTGGCCCGGTTCAGCACGACGCCCCCCCCTCCCCAAGTCCTTTACCTAGGCCAAGGTTTCCGAGTCCCTTTTTCCCTACTGAATCACAGTCCTCTCACGTGAAGGGGATTCACGCTGCTAAGGCAGAACCGAACTCCCTTCTCCATACAGCTCTCTTCTGGCGCTGCCCCAAAATGTCCGAGCCCTGTCTCGTTTTCCCTCAGGCATCTATTTTCTTTCCCCTTCCCTCGCATGCTGCACTTCACCTACTTCAGCCCCCTCCCCTCCTCTGTTTTTTGCCCCTTCTCAAAATGCCCCAGACAACTATTCCAGATTTTTCACCCCAATAAGGTCCTGCGTTTTATTTCACCGCCTCAAAGAAGCTCAATCTCTTTTTATTTTTTCCCTTTCATTTGTTTGCTGTGTAGAAATCCCTTGCACAGTCTGCCTCACCCCCCATATCCACTCCTTCCAAGCCCCCTCCAGCCCCCCCCCCCAAGATACCCTGCCACGCATTTTCTTGGTCAATTTCTTCCTGCCTTTGGACACGCCTTCTCACTTCCCGCCTTCCTTCGGTGTACAAATTCAGCTCACCACAGGAGCTCTGCCACCTTATGTCTCGCCACAGCTGATACTTGTAAGCTTAGGTGAGGATGGTCTTCCAGATTCCTCACCTCTCTCCACACACCTTCACCAACTTCATCTCACATAATTCTCCCACTGCACAGAGCCCCAGCCCAGGGGTTCCTCACTGTCTGACACACATTCTTTGTCACCCAGTTTTTTCATGCTCTTACATTTCCTTTTCTCTTTTTGCACAATGGCAGAATCCCAAGGAGAGGCACCCATTTCCAGGGTGGTTAGTGGCAGCATATTCTAACTGGTCTTTTTTTCCTTTTGTGTCCAGAAGAACCAACTTGAAGCTAGCATGCCTCAGATCTCCTCAGTGTCTTTTTGCTTCTGCCCAAGATTGAAGGACTATGTTGTTAACACTTCTTGAGAAGCAAGCAACCCTATGCTAGACACTTCCTTTCCTAAGTCTTTCCTTCATTTTGGGCAACACTTTACCTTGACAATTCTAGGGTGCCACCATTGGAACTGGCTGGGGTTCCAGACTGACTTAACATTTTCTTCCATCTTGGCAGGTTTTCCTGGGAAGCATGCTGTAGGGCTCTAGGCGGACAAACAGTGGAATGTTATTGTAGAAAGGGAGCTGGCATCAGAAAATGACCCCTTACAATGAAATAGGCATCGGAGAGACCCTGGGCTTAATACACTTTTCTGTGAGATTTGCTATCAAACTCACTTCGAAGTTAATAACCTGCATTGTTCATCAGTGCCTGGCAAACACTGTCATCCTGCTGTATCCTGTTCTCAACCATTTATTGATATTAAAAGTCTCCTCTCCAACCCACCCACCCAAAAGAGACTCAAATGAAGGAGGGCTTTTTACACTCTTCCCTGACAGTTTGATCCATATGTATGTGTTAGTTTTGATACAATATTGTCACTCAGATCCTGCCGAGATCGGGAGACTGAAGACAATGGTTAAAAAATATCCTTACAGTCCTCTCCAGGAAAATGATGGAAGGGGAAAGGAAATATTCCTGGAAAGCATTATTTCACAATGGCTTCAAACCTCCACTAGGGAAGGAAATCCAGATCCCGCTGTAGATTTCACCGTACAACTCTGTTCAATCCAAGACTTGACCAATTTTCAACTTCAGAGCAGCACATTAGTGTCAAATGCTGCAGTTAGGGAAGCAGGTCCCACCACATTTACAGAACTGCCCTATCTTGTGTTTAGGTTTGGGGAAAAATGTCTTGAGAGGGAATGGCTTAGCACTGCCAATGGGATTTACATGTGTCCAGTGAGGCTCCCTCTGACCACAACCATCGGCAGGAAAAGTCCTTCCCTAACAGTCTTTCCTGACTTGTCACTCTCCCCCAAAAGTGTTGGAATTTCAACCTCCATCATTCCCAGCAAGCATACAGAAGACTGGTTATAAAACACAGCTGGAAGGCAACAAGTTATGGAAAGCTGCCTAGCAAAATATGAACAAGAAAATGGAGTGGTGGTAGGGAGCAAGATATTTAGTGAAACAGACTCCATTACCCCCAAACTATCTTACTGCTTCCAAATGACCCAAGATTAAAAAAAAATACATTTCTTACTCTGTGCTTCCCATTAATAAAAAAAAAAATCCTATGTGAAGGAGTACGAAGTATGAAGACCTTCCTCTACTCTACTGCAGGTGTGGACAACCTGGTTCCTTCCAGATGTTCTAGACTTTAAACTTTCCAGAGTTGCTAATGCCCTGAGTTGAGAAAGTTTAGGTTAAGATATCTTGAAGGCATCAATTTCACTGTTTGCACACCCTCCAGGCTGTGAGGATGAGCTGATCATACTTTCCTCACCATGTATGAAGTAGTGGAACAACCCTGCAGTGGATGCCACAGATAATTCAAGATCCTTAAGCAGGCATTCATTGTGCTGTTTAAGAAGGTTGTGAATGAGAATCAAGCACCGGCTATTTAAACCTTTATATGGTAGAACTTTTTTTTTAAATGTAACAGAATCAGAGCTAGGGTTCCGAGTTTCCCTCTTCCTCTTTGCAAGCCATGTTTTATGTAGCTAAGATGCCTCAAAGCATAGTTTGCACTACAGTGCAGAATTAGGACCAATGCATGAAGTAAGATTTTTCTAGTCTGACAGCACCACAGGTCAAGGATAAATTCCTTTGCCTCTGCATCCTTACAGATGACATTGGGATAATTCTCACAACCTTCTGTCTCCTTAGCTAGATTTCCCATCCTCTCCACACAGCAAAAACCACTTAGAAGACGAAAGGAAAATGAAAACTCCAGTATTTGTGCACCCCACCCTCCAAATACACCAGACTGACATTGCTGCCCCTCTACCAGGATAGGTGTGTAATTACTAAGTTCATCCCATGTTGCAACCTGGGGATGAGGATAGGGTTTTTTTCTTTTGTTTTTTGAGCCATGGAGACAAGGCTGGTCATATTCTATTTATAGTCACTCAACTGTCGCAATTCAGGACACTCCCAACTATTTTCTCTTTACAGAAATGATTGAATATTTAATGAGTAAACCCAGGTTGAAGCAGATGAATGAATGGAAACTTTTCAACTTTTTATGTAAATCACTTCAACATTAAAAAAAAAAGGGCGGGGGGAACAGCAAGAACATGCCTTCACCAAAATGAGATGCAAGCAAGGTGATGACTTAATTACAATAGAATGACATTTAGATCCAGAGCTCTACAGCTCTTTAACATGATTTTTGTTTGGTAGGAGTGGACACCTTGGAATGTTGGAGTGAAGAGCTGCTGAGAATCCAGTTCTGTTCCCATCCCCACCCATTATTATAGTCAGATAAGACACACAAACTAGATTCATGTTCACTTGTTTATTAGATGTTAAAGTAGAAAATGGGGAAATCAAAGATTTATTTCAAAAAAAGGCAAAACTGAACCACAGGCAGATATTTCAAAAGTATACAGCTATCTAAACAGATAATATATCACAGTTGTTTAACAAACTCAACAGTTTTCATTGCACACAAATCTTGTAATGTTATCTAGAAAGTAAAATTCCATTTCTGTTTGACCAAGCATATATCAAAGTTCCATTAAATAAGAACCAGGAGAAAGATCATCATATAGTCAAAGAAAAAGCAAGCATTTTCTTTTTTTCTTCAATCCAGTTGATTGTCAAGTGTGTAATTATAGTTGAGTTGTCCTTTCTAGACTTTTAGCTGCATCTTTTAACTTTCCTACTAAATCCTAAAATATGAAATAAGAGTTTAAGAAAAGAAACATTTTGGTATAAATAACTAATTTTATGCATTATTAGAAGTTTCCTTGTTTTCAAGCAAGATCAACATTTTATACAAAAAAATCCCAATGACTTAAGAATGTATTTTTCTGCCATTTGGTATTTTTAGGAAAGCTACAGCCTTCTTCATTATTTTAATTAGAGTACATCATAAATGTTCTTAAAAGGAATATTGTGCTGATAACATTATCATGTATAAAAGTAATGAGTGGACTGGCACAAATAGGTTGAGAAATAATTAATATAAAATTTAAGTTTTTCTTATTTGCCAAATAATACACAGAATATACCTTACAGTTTAATCGAATGTAAAGAAGTAAACTAACCTAACAATTTTCTGAGCCTACAATCCTAAAGATATTTAATACATTCCATTGAAACATATGGAATTTTCAAAAAAATATGTATATATACAATTTTGAAACAATATGAAATTGTAGACGGTTGCTTATTCCTTAGTATCTCAAGTTTTGGTTAGTTTACTCCTTTTTTTCTCATTAGTAAGTTTATTAGGTTTAATTAAGCCTATTCCTAATGCATAAGATTGCAACTTTAATATATATATTCTCAAATTAGTTGTTTCGATTTTGGTGTAAATTAGCTGTGGATAATGGGGGCTCAGCTGTCAATACATAGTGGTTTAAGTAAAGCCAAATAAGCCAAATTCCACGATCAGTACAAATTATACATTCAAGTATATAATGCAGAAAGTGAGTTTTATCTCATGTAACACATATGAAAGAGCTTCCACCCATTCTGCCAAAAATAGTATTTTTGAAGTAGTGCAGACACTTATGTGAATCAACTTGAAATCTCATATTGGAAAAGTAGACAAGCTGGTAATTCTGTAGCATTTTATGTTTTAAAAGATGAGACATAGTGAAGCATTTTATATTCTTCTGGACTTTTGTAAAGTATGGTGCTACTTAATATCAGTACACAAAAGAGTAAGAAAAAATACCTGCAATTGCTCCATAGAACAACTAAAATTAATGTCCTGATGAGATCTTGAATCATTGTTCTAAAATAACAAAATCCCAAACATTAGTTGTTAATAAGTAACAAAAACTAAAGTAATAATAATCTACTAATATTTGAATTTTCTGGATGGATGTAATACCTCTACTCTTAAGGTCATCAGATAGGCAGGACGATAATTTTTATGAAGTTGATTAGTCTAAAGTGATAAGACAGAAAGAAAAAAATAAGTTTTGCAGATCAAAGTGCAAAAAACAAAACAAAACAACCCTTTGATTTAAATTACCTTGATTTGATATTCCAGACGCCAACAAACATCAGTTATATGTAGTGGACATCTGCCTATACTGAAAACATAATGAATATCTATTAGGCTAAGATATGCTGGACAGCATAACTGTTGCAAGATCTTATAAGTGAAAAAGAAAAATAACAGCAATGTATTAATTGTGGGTTTTATGGAGCAAGTTACCTCAATTAGATAACTTGTGAAGAAGTTTATTATTTTCAAGATGCATTTGAAAGTTCGAATATTAATATAACTTCCCTTGACATACCTCCCCAATATGATTTCCAAGGTATCCTTATGTTTCTACAAAAAGGAAAAGGGCAAAAGTAGAGTGTGTCAGCTTCTGCAGATTATACAAAAATTAATGGAAGGAATTAAAAATGATGAAATGTGTTTGAAAACCTGATATTCAGTGCAAAATTGTTCAATTCTTTCTCTGTCAAGTTTACAGTCTTCTAGATAGGTGCTAAAAAGAAAAGCAAGATGTGTTACCAATAAATCTAATACAGGTCAAACACAATTTTTTAAAAGTTGAAGAGTTTTAGGATACCTTATAATAGATCTGTCAGCTTTTTGCTTTCCAGCTTCTATTATACAAGTGGTAGCTGCCGCGTGGCAGTATTTTAATATTGCTGGATCAATGTGTTCCAAATCTGGGTAATCTAAAAATAAATGAATGGTTCAAGATGACATATTTCAGGAGGATACATACATTGGTTTTCCCATGCAGGAAGACTAATCTCCATGCAATTATAGCAGCTGGGCAAACAGAAGGCTATCATATTGACAAGATTTACAGTTACAGTTCTAAACACAATGCTGAGGGAAGGACTTGTTTTCATAGATCTCCTTTTATAAGGATTTAAAATAATGTTGGGGAAATTTCAGCTTCCTTTCATCTCAAACATTAATAATTTCTCCAAGATCTGAAACATGATATCGGTTATTTCCAGCACCAAATTGATCTAGATTTATCCCCAACAGCCAGAAAGCACCGCAGAAAGAAAGGAGCTCAGTCATTACCCCAGCAAAGACTCCTGTATTTTCCCTTTCCCACTCGCTATTATATGACACCCATTCCTTGAACTACTGGCAAACACAGAATTTGGGGAGAAATCAGCTTGATGAATAATTGTCAATAGGCATTTATATTTTCAGAAAATTGTGCTCTTCTAGTTCGGGAGGGAAGGGAGAAGAGTTAAAATCCTTTTTGCCAATTAAGGGGCAGACGTTCTCGGAGCCCAGAGAACCGTGTGAAATGATTTTTTCTGAGTGCTAGAGGGAGTTCAGTCTGTAATTTCGCTTTCCTTACAACAGTACTCGGAATACCGTGTCACCTCTCTACCCCCCTTCCCAACTCAACTCCTCTGATTTTTCCTCTCCTTTCGCCGCGTCCCATTTAAGAAATCCGAACTGCTTTTCCAGAGTTGCAGTTCAAGCTAGCACCTATCGGAGGCCGCGCGTATCCAGCCCAAGCTCCCGCAGAGCCCTTCAGGCAAACGGTAAACGCGAGCCCTTCTTCTCCAGCGAGAGGCGGCCGGCCTACCCCCAACAAGCCGCGCAGTTTGGCAAACAGCTGACGAAGCCCAATCGTCGGAGAATTTCAATTTGAAGCAGGAAAAAAAAAAAAAGAGCCCAGAAACAAAAGCATCAACACAAATGAGCGGCGTTTTTGAGCCAGAAAATTAAGAACAATTTCTTTATTACAGCCACTGAGCAATTCGAAAGAATAATATCGCAGCATCACATGATCACAACAAAGCCTGCAGGATCCAGGTCCCAAACCCAACTCGGTGCCTTCCCCAAGGACATTCACCCGCCTGCAGCTCTGAATTTTGCAAAAATCGCTTCCGACTGTCAGAGGGCTGAAAATGCCTCGCCGGGGCAGGAAGACTGAAAACAAAACGGTGGAAATCAGCCGACCACGGCCGTCAGGGAGGCGGAGGAAACCGCCGCCAAAGGCACCTTCTCTCTTTCTCGCTCTGCTCTCGAGAGGGAGGAAGAGAGAGGCTTTACCTTCGCTTTTAGGCCACAAACAAGCGAGAGGCACCCTCGAATTTCTGCAAGGAAATGACAACCGCAGGGAAATGGAGGAGAGCAGCGGCGAGAGCAAAACCCCGAAAGAAACAAAGGGAGGGAGAGCGCGGCTCAGCGCGGGGGACACTTCCTGCGCTTGACGGGAAGCGGCCGTGGGCGCTGCCGCGAAGCGTCCAGGCAGCCGAGCGCCGGGACTGGCCGAAGAGGGGCGACCCGCCGCGCCGCCGCCGCCGCCGCCGCCGAGCTCCCCTCGCCCGGCGCCCAGCTCCCCGGGCGGCGCGCGGCTCTCCTCGCTGCCGGCGGGCGGGGGCTCGCGCTCGGGGCCCAGCACTCACCGAAGGCGGCCTGCTCGGCCTGGCCGCGGAGCAAGCTCCGGAAAGCGGCCTGGAGCAGAGCCGCGAAGGCTCGGGGCGAGAAGCAGCCCGGGTCAGCCAGGATCTGCAAGCCGCCCTGCACGGGCTCCGAGAGCTCCATTGTGAGCCGCGCTATGACCTTCGACACGCCGCCCACGTGATAGCCGCGCTCAGCTGATCCTGCAGCCGAGGGAGCGCCGCGGCAGTGGCGGCGGCTGTTCGCTGCAGAGCGGGGTGGGTGGCTGCGGCTCCGCTTCCTCGCTCTGGGCTCCGTCGCCTCAACCCCGAGCCCCTTCCCTGCGATCAAACCTTCCAGCTGCCATTAAGCCTCCCGGTAGTCTTGCATTTCCTATCTCAAATGCAAGGTCAGCCATCTTCCTTTTCTTCTCGGTGCAAAAGACCTCCCCGACTACAGATCTTCCATTTGAACCTTTTAAGGGATCGTGGTGGCGATGGTGTAGAGGAGGATCGAAACCCCAGTTTCGGTTCTTTTATGGAGTCGGCCCGGGAAATGGTTCAAACGGCGTAGCTCAGAGTGGTTAGCTCTGAACGCTCAGTAAGTTGCTCCAGGCACGTAATAAGCCTTTTGTTTTTCGTTCTGCCACTCTGGAGCTGAGTTTATGCTTTAGTTTCCCTAAAGCGACAGGCAAATGACTTTAAATATTCGGAACGGTAGAAAATATCCTAGACGTCTGAAGACATTGCAACATTAAAAATGGTAACAGTGTAATTAACTGCCTCTCTTCATTTCCCCTGCGTCTGGCTGTAGTTATTTACATAATATTTCTTTCTTTTGTTCTGCTGGCACAGTGTCATAACCTACAAATGCCTTATAAATGACCATCTTTCCTTGTTTTATTTTCTCTGAATAATACAAATATTTTTTTGCTATCATTTCATAATCAATTACAGAGTTTGAAAATTAGTTTGTACAGAGCAGTTCTTAAAAGCAAAGGGCAAGGCACTCTTGCATACAGTTCTTGTTGAGTTCACTCACTCATAGTCCATTATGAAAATGAAACTTTAGTTTACCGAATTGATTTTTTTAAAATAAAGGTATTATTCTATGATTATGTCCTGTTTCATATTTTGTATTTAGGTTTATAGATAAAGTTAATATAATTCATATAATCTTGCTTCAAATATATCAGTGGACTTATCTGTGTAAGAAGTGTGCTTGGGAGCCAGGATATTAAGATTTATGTTCAAATCAAATAAAAAATATCTACAGCTTATGGAACTGTACTCCTAACTAAACGCTTATGGCCAGTTTAGTTGAGTTAGCTTCAGCATATAATTCTGAAAACATTCAGGTAGGTTGACAGTTATCTGTTTTATTATTTTTTATGAACCATCTTGAGCACTTGCAAAGATGGTTAATAAAATATTGTAATTATAAAAATAAAGATGTTACAAGATATTAAAAATCAAATTATGAGGCACATTCAAGAGAGACTATTATCTGTTACTTGCTAGAGTTTGAGTGACTGAATGGTGGACTGCTAACACCCACAATTCCACTTAAGTTGTTTCTGTAAATTTCAAACTGGATTTTATAAGTGATTTATAATTTTTCTTATTTATAGGACTATTCAGTTTAGGATCTGTTGGCTTTTCAGCATTTAGCCAACCCTGAAAAGCTAAAGCAGGGTTGGCTCTGATTAATATTGGATGAGTGGCCACCAGGAAATTCCTCGATTGTAGGCTTTACTAGGAAGTGAAAAGAAGATGGGGGTGGCAAAGCACCTCCAAGAAAACTACACTGACATGTCCATGACAGAATTTGTGTTGAAGGAGACATTTGTTGTTGTCCTAAACAACTAAATTAATTTGGTAGCAGCCTATCGATGAAAAATCAACTGAGTTATAAATAGACATATGTTCTTCTAGACATGTGAATTCAGCATTGTGTTTTCTCTTATACAAAACCCAGATATCTGATGTTTGTTTGTTTGTTTGTTTCTATGTATTTATAGTAGCCCTGTGTATAAACAGATGGCATCAGCACTGAATAAATGTTGCTACACAAAATAATTCAGGCTGCTTTGGGGAGTCAATCCTGTTGAACCTAGTGAAACTTCTATGTAGTTAATTCAGTGATAACTGTTCCATTAGTTCTGAAGGGATTCCACCATTATTAGGGTGTTCCCATGGCAACAGGTAACTCATTTTGTGTTTGTGTTTCACATCCTAATGTAGCTGTGGTTGATGTGCCTTTCTAATTGACAGTGATGTACGAACAACATATACACTCTTAGGTATACTTGCCAATTCCCATCATAAATGAATCACTAATCACCATGCTTTTCAACATATTGCTGAAGCAAAGTTTCCTTTAGATCTGTTTGTTTAAGTTCCTTGGGTCTGAAGACCTTTCATTCTATTTGCATTAACCTATTTTAGCAATATTGTGACTAGTCTCTAGAATGCATACTGTCTCTTCTGTTTCACAATACTGCTGTGCCTACAAAAGGAAAACCACAAGGACGTCTTGAAAAAGCTTACATTATGACTACCACATGGAAATCCCCATAACAAAATATTTAATGCTACTTTGAAAACTTAATAAGACTGTTACACATCCTAACATTCTCTCAGATGAGCCTAAGGGGGGGGGGGGGGGATAGATAATGGCTGCATTTACTTATTCTTTAAAATTAACAATCAGTTCGTAGCTTTTTTTCCTCTAGGTTATTATAAAAGAAAGCCCATGAGTTTTATTGAAAATATTGTATGCATGAGCTGATTAAACAGTATGGCTGATACTTAGGAGCACATATCTGGAATTTTTAAAATGACTGTTTTGATTTTTGTGTAATTAATAGGGAATTAATAAAGACAGTAAATGAGTAAATATGGTCTGGCTTTCTAAGCATAAATAGTGGTGGGGATTTTTTGTATCCAATTTTAGATTATTTCAATTTTGTTCATCTCCAAGGGGTACTTGTATGGAAGTTTTGGTAATCGATACTGCTTAAACGAGATTAATTGGTTAAAAGAGAACTTATCAGTCAGCGACAATTCTTGATATCCTTCTTTGTTAGATACTGTACTGAATTGGGCTTTTGGTTCTTTTTGCACTTGGAGAAAAAGAGGATCTATACAGCTTAATTCTCAAACAGATTTATGAGTCATTGGAAGGTGATTCCATTAAACTTTTAGCTCACTGACTTAGTAATTTCAGTTATACATGAATAGCATTGCC
Source organism: Liasis olivaceus (assembly GCA_030867105.1). Classification (NCBI taxonomy): domain Eukaryota; kingdom Metazoa; phylum Chordata; class Lepidosauria; order Squamata; family Pythonidae; genus Liasis; species Liasis olivaceus. The sequence continues at coordinate 18,919,671 of CM061351.1, forward strand.
TTAAAATGTATTAATATGCATTTAGAAGTAAGGAACTTCTTAAGTATTCTTTTTCTCTATACTTGAGTGTTGTGGTTGTAAGGAAAATAAAATCCACTATGAGATAGCATGCCTTTTAAACCACTTTTATAGTCTTTTTATTATTGGGGAGGAGACTGCAATTTTTAATGTACACACAGGTACATGATAATAATTGTATGATTTGTAATTATAGTTCATTGATAGTATGCAAACAGTGTGAACTCTGTTGCTATAATAGTTATTCACAATGATATCCCCCCCCTCCAGATAACATTACAATATTCAAGTATTAAAAATTATCCTTAACTTTGGAGATGAATTTTGCCTTTCAAACTGTAGGACAATTTAAATTCTGAAGCACTTAAATTAAATTGATATAATTGCAACACAAGCAACTACTTATTTATTTGCCCAGAATTTTAATTTTTAATCTGAACTCATGCTTTCTAATGTAATCCTCAGTTTTATGCTTTGGTTATCTTAAGTTTGGGGTTTTTTTGCAAATTTCCTAGAAATATAGAGAGCATAATAAAAATATTTGTAAACATAAAAGTTTTAACTTTATTTTTTAATATTTGAAAGGGTAGCTTTAACTCTTTAGTTAAAGACTAAAGTATTTTTAATTAAGCAGAAGTGACCAGGTGAGAAAAAGGAATTTCAAGAGCATGAAAAAGTGAATAGTATAGTACATAGGTTCAGATATAAGTATAGATTCAGTAGAACAAGTTCAGTTTAATCTTAATCTTTTTGAGATCATGGACCACAAACACACCTGTCTCATTCTCTACCTCTACATATATAAAATGAAGAATACCTATGAATATTTAAAGAAACGAAGAGGGGAAATCTGAAAGAAATATTAAATGAAATACAATGTATTTTAATATTGCTTTTTACTTTGTCTTACATTTAATGCATAACAACAGAATATATGAGGTTACATACAATGACATTTTTACTCAATGTTTGGAATGGGATTTGTTAAAGAAAATCCTAGAGCTGGTGCAACATTCAGCCTCTTTATATGTTTGACCTTGGTTATAATGAATGCTAAAAATCCATTTTGCAAAGATATTGTGAAGGAAATGGTGCCATGAACAGGACCAGTTCATAGAATCTTCTTAGGTTGTTCTAGGGGCAAAGGTTCCATGAAACACTGTTTAAGAAATGTCTCTAGTGAGACATCTTAAAGTAATTTTGAGGCTCAGAGCTGCTTGGAAGGAAGACAGTAACAAAACGAACATAATTCAATGGGTTTTTTCACATTCTCAGCGATGGTGATTGTTCAACAATCCTGTTTATATTGAGACTTTTTGATATAAAGTATAAGTTCCTTGTCATTCTACATGCAAATCAATAAGGCCTTAGTACATGTGTATTACATATTATTACATTGCTATTTTATGTACATATACCTTGAAATCAAGCTTCTAAAACATGTGTAAGAGTGCTTTGCAATTGTTTTGAAGTGACTTGAAGTACTTTAAAAAGATGAACAGTTTGACTAAAAGGCATAATTATCATAAATTCATCTTTTAAAATTCAGATTTTAAAATAATTTTTATCTCACCAAGAAGTGTTGGCAAGCAGGCAAGTAAGGTGACATATCTGATCTATTGTGTTAGCAAAATACCATTTTTATTATCTTAGATTTAATATGATTAAAGCTATTGGGAAAAAAGGATGTTTCTACTATTATTCACAGTTTGTTTAATCAGACCCTAATCTCCATCTGTCCTGTCCCAGATGTTTATTTCTAGGGACAGGTGGTTTTTTTCCCCTTACTTTAATTTTTTTTTTCTCCTTGATTATCTTAGATCCATAGGAAAAACTATGAAGGACTCTAATCTTGTGAAGGTATGAGTACCCTTATTTTTATAATTACAGTAGGAATATACTCCTGGAAGTAAAATGCAACCACCTGGGAACAATTGGCAGTCTGACTGTTCAAAGGTAGAAGTGACCACAGACAGATTGCCAGAAAAATTACAATGACAAGGAATGTTCACAACTGAGAAATGCATGAAGATTTCATATTCCACTTAAGACACAATTATTAAAATCAATAATTAGCAAATCAGTGGCAGCTGCTATTTTGCTAGTAAGTTGACCTGTTTCTATAGTATTTGCTGCCATCATTTTTTCACTTGCCAATGACTGTTGACAGGTTATTAGGGTTTTCTTTCAACAGATTAGTCTCCTTGCTGTGCAGCCCCTGAAAATTTATCATTTTCACATAGATCCTTAAAGGAACTAGTCATAAATATCAGGGAGATCAGAATTGTCCAATTAAATGGAAATTGCATTTTTTAGATGTTTAATGGGTTTGGGCGAGGAAGCTGCTTCATAGATAAGTCTAAGAATTAGTATACAGTAAATCTTATCTTTTGAGTTAAACCATGCCAATATTATTGTGGCCTATCCAAATACAATATTAATTGTAACTGGAAAGTATCACTCTGTTTAGCACAAGTACAACTGTGAAGGAGCTTAGGATAAATACTAAACAATGTTTTAATTTGTTTGGAGAAATAAGACCACACAGCAGCCACATATTTTCTTGCAAAGATCAAACCTATTTGCACGAGGAAGCTAATTTAATATACATCAGCATGGAATGTCACACACACAAAAATTGTTTTCCAGTCACCCATGAAGAATTGGCAGGTTTCAAGGGTCATAATTTTTTAGAAAAACTGATGGACCCTCTACAGAACATAAATTTACTTTCTCTGCATCTTTTAATGGCTAACAAGAAAGCTTAGATTCCCATCTGTTTTTGCTAATGATCCCTGCACCAAAGAGAAGGTGATAACCATGGAGAAAGTCCTACCCATAATAGTTTATCCAAAGGGGAACAGCTCTTGACTCCAAGATCAGGTTCTTTATCTCCTGTGAATTAAACATGGTGTACGCAACATAGTGCTTTGTTAATTATAATTTCAAGAAGCAAAAAATATCAGTTACGCATGTTGAAATAGTATTTTTATTTTGATACGTTGTCATCAAAGTGAAAGTTGATGAGGTAATGACCCCTGGAGCCCTGAATCTACTCATCATGCTGAGTTTTATTTTTTCACACCATGAGAAGGAAATAGAGGAACAATCCAAATATTGCAAACTCTGTGTTTCTGTACAAATGTATCCATGTAGGGAAAAAAAGGTAGGAAATTTGCAACTATAAATTAATATTATAGTTATTGTGCCTAATTCTCTATAAGCCAGCTTCAAATTCTGTGAGGCCTAACATGTAAATTTGGGGGGGGGGGGGGGTTAATAGATGCACACATTCACCTAGCATGCATATATATAAAGATAAGAAAATCTAACATAGGAAAGCGTATATACGTGTGTGTGTATGTGTATGCTTTTCTATGTTCCTTAGATTTTCTTAGAAAAAAAGTAAAACCAGTTGGGCGGGCCTGTTGCAGGATAAAAACAAATGAAATATTGTGTGATTTGTGTGTAACTCAACCAATCAAGCAGAGCAATCTTCACCCTCTGAGGAAACAGTGTAGCTTAATAACTGAATGTAGATAGTAATGGAACATTATATCTGAATGTTGTTGAAATAACAAAATTATCCCAAAGTAATAGCAACAAAACTTATAAATTAAAATAAGTACATCTGAAAAGCTTATTCTTTAAAGGTAATTCTACTGGAAAAGAACTACAGGAGCTTATTTTGGAAATATTTTAGGCAAAATCCTTGTAATCCTATAACACTTGAGAGAAAGATCCATTTTTAACTGAATATGATTTCCTTCTGTGAAGAGTTCCACTATTAGTGATGTTTAAAAAAAGGTTGATTTGACCAGTGGAATGCTCTGAAGCCTGTTTTTTTGGCTAGAAAATTCTTTCTCTCACTCTGTATTGTAAAAAGGAGAGGATAATCACTTGAAGTGCAGCTAAATAAAGGCAGAAACACAGTCCACAGGCTATGAACAAATAAAATGAGACAGATAGCAATGTCTTTTTTCTTCTTCTCTAGAACATGCATAAGATAGGAAACTACTTCCTTTATCAAAGCCAAAATAATTGGGCAGGAAATAAATGGCACATTTTTTTCCTGAAATATAAAATGTCAGACATGAGACAAAAATCTCTGTTCTGCTTTTTTGACTTTGTATAAATGCAAAATGAATCACCACATATATTTGGACAATATTTGGAAACATCATGAATGGAATTATTTTTATCACGTTTAATTCCTTGTTTCCTTTTACTGAGTGAGACTACTCACTCAAATATTTAATATTATTCTCAAAACAATTCACTCCTCTATTCTACATTATCTAATTTCCTACAGCATAATAATTACTTTATGGCATACCAGTGGAGAAGATGCACACAAGAGGTTTTACTCATTTACAAGAGATGATCCCACACTTTATTTTCTCTTAGTTAAGGAAATTATATGTAGATCTTGAATGAGAGTAAAAATTTGTTGGAAGAGGTAGTATGTACTCTTGAGCTAGTCCTTTTTCTAAAAACCTTCTCTTTAGCTAGGTGTAGTCTTTTCAACAAATTCTAGAAACAAAACCCCTTGGAATATGGCAGGTTTCAGAAATGTCAAAGATATTTTCAAAGCATAACAATGTAATTAAATGTTGCAAACAAGGAACCTTTTGCTTAAACAATTGATGCCAACAGCAGAATGATTAAAGCAGAAGTAACAAAAAATAGCTGAAGTATTTTACTCAATTATAATTAAAATTAAACACAACTAAATTGTTATTAAAATTTAGTGTCTCTGTAAATGTTTGGGCCTCCTTCTCCAGTGGAGGTATCAAAGCGGATACAATAATGTTCACAATAGAAAGCTGAAATGAATACAGATGTACTTTCAAGACTGAAAGAACAGTTGAATGGTCAAGAACAGAGATATTCCACATAGGAGCAACAAAACAGCTGAAACCATATTAGAGAAAATTATTCCCCCTTTTGCCTTTTATTCATGGTAACAATCTGAAGATCCTCAGAACTCAGAAACATATAGGTATGCAGAATCATATTTACTGATAATGCCAAAAAATTCATAGGACAACTAATTTTGGTGAGGTTTGCTTATGTGGTCACCAGGAGTCAAAAACAACTTGATGGGACATAATCAATATTAACAAAATCATAGTTTATTAAGTTGCATACCTGGTCGTTCCTCTTCTGTCCCCTTAACTTTGTAATTCATAGGTAGCATTTCTTAAAAGCAAAAATTCAGAAAATATCTGAATGTACAGAAAAGTAGTAGTGAGGCCAATAAGGCACTAAACTTTAATCAATAGGAGAAAAACATAAAGATATGAAGACTACTGTTTTATATAAATTTTAAATTTCATGCAAATGCACAGGGAGGCCAGTTTATTATTTGCCTGTGATTTTTTTCTCTTACATGTTTAGCAGTATATTCTGAGCACATTTTTGTCTTCAAACAGACGCTATGCACACTATTCAATACATTCAGAATAGCCAGCATAATGGATTGTCCATCTGACCATTTTTATTTGCAAGCAGAATGCGACTCTGAATTAGCCCTGTCTAATCACAGTTCTTAAATCTTGCTGTAATTAAGGGTTCCCTCCATGTGTAATTTTCTGTACATGTTGAGTTTGATAGAGGGAAGTGAACATTCCTAATGTTTCAAGACAGTGTAATGACTTTATATATCCTTGTAGCTTAGACTGATAATGTAGAAAGTTATTCTGCCTTCTGCTGGTTAGGGTAAAAACCTTCCAAATCTCTAAATTCCTTGGAGATAAAAGGACAACTAAAAAGAAGCGGGAAAACCAGAGAAACCTCAAAGGGAGCAAAGCATTACGCTTAAAATCTAGGTTTGTCATGGTGCTACAATGTGATTTAGCATAAGGCCAAGCTGGTAAAATAGTTTGTGTTTATATAATAAACAGAAACATTGTTTTCTTAACTCTGCTTCTAGTTAACTTTTGATCAAGTCACAGAATGAAGGATCTGCTGTGCAGTAAATGAAGCCATGTTTTCTCTAGTACTTTTATTGTGGCCGGTAAGCAAGAGTGCACAATGAGTAAAGATCCTTGTGAAAGATTTGTACTGAATTTCCTAATAATTTTATTTTACTGAACTTAATAATAATTGTATTTATTTAGCACCATGGCTTTATTAAATATGTATTTAATAAAATATATTAAAATATAAAAATGATCATATTTGAGCGTGTATGTCAAATTGTTTACACCAGCAGCAAAACAATAATTCTACTCAAATGTTTATGTCTGTGCAGTGACCTGTAACCTGTAAATTATAGGCATAAAGGCTGGGAATTCCCAGAGTTCTAATCCCAACACATCTGGAGGGCAACAACTTGGGGAAGGCTATAGCATAGGACTTTAACCTCAAAGCCTCCTACAGCATAACAAAACAAAGTCCTGGTTTTAGGTATGTTTCATCTATCAGTGGACTACCTGAATTCTGATGGCAGTGGTTTAACTTCAATCCCTTGGAAATAATACACACATCTCTGCAAAGTAACTGTGTGTGTTTTTTAAAATGTCTGTCTCGTTTTTGTTTGACACAACAGAGAAACGAAAAGATGCACATCTGTGCACTAACTCCTATATATTACAGTTCTGGAGACCATTCATGTGTCTTGCACAATTACAGTGGTTTTTGACAATAGTCTTCACATAGAACTAAACTGCTGGTTTGAATCTAGTTTCCACATTTTTGAAATCATTAACTTTGATAAATTCATACTAATCACAAAACACAATCTGGTATGAGTTGGTTTTTATTAAACAAAACAATCCCCGTGGAATATGAACTAAGCACATTAGATATCCTCTTAGATATTGTGGTCTATATTTCATTTTATAGCAGGCTTGCTTCACAGGGCATAGGCACATCCGGTAGATGTCTGCTAGGCAAAGTCCCTAAATAGTAAGCTATTAATGGTGGTGGTAGCATTAAGGCCTGACATATATTTGAGAATATTATTTGCACACATGCTTACATTTTCTGTAAGAAAGATGGTCATTTACATCAACTGAAAACAACAAAAGCTCCCTAACTGGTTATTTGTCAGAATGTATGCTAATTAATACATTGCGATTGTCATCATACATTGCAATTTTCAAGTGCTGATTAACATATACAGTATAAAATAGTAAAATAGCAGGTTCAGATTTGCAAGATTTAAAATTTCTACTTTTTGGAACTAGGTTAGGCTATTTTCAAAAATACTACATATGATGGGAGGGAAAGTACTGTGGAAATTTCCATTTTTTTTTTTTTTGTATAATTGGTGTAGAGTAGTGACTTTTAATGGTGTACAGTGGTATTTTCCAGAGTCTGCTTATTTTGAAAAAATGCTGAATAGTTCTCTATGCTGAGAAACTAGTAGTTTCTTAAGTAAAATCTCCTTCATGATTTTTTAAATGCTTCTATTTCTCTGTTTCTGTGTGGAACTATGAAAAACTGACAAATTAGCAGCTTCCCAGATGTGCCTTTCCAAAATGAATATGCTTGAATAATTATTTGAATAAATCAAATAATTATTTTAATATACTTTGAATAATTCTTTGCCTGATTTTGACCAGCTGAATCACTGACTTCATGAAATAGTGTAAATGACACAATCCACTCAAGAGGAAATTCTGCTTTGTTCAGCAGGCCATGCTTCTAGGTAAATGAACGTAGGGTTGTGATCTGAGAAAATTATTTTTCTGCAGATTTTTTTTTAAATCTGAGGATTTTTTCTTCAGATTTCTCTTATATTATAATGACACTGCCAATAATTAATTATACTGACTTCATAAGAACTACTTTACTGATAGCGATGACTTTATTTAAATTTTATTTGTGGGAGATTTAAAACAATATAAATTAATGGGTAGATTTTCTGTTCTCCCTTTGGATCGAAAGAGGAATTTGTTTTACCTTAAAGCATTATTAATTTATCTATATGGCTGGTACATGTACAACTGCTTTTAGAAACAGATCTAAGTATCACTTGTTGCAAACAAGATTAGAATGAACACAGATTAAATTTATTTTATCATATTTACATTTTTAATGTTTATACTACATGTACTCCAGGTTATAACTTTTTAAAAATTGTGGCTATTGGTCAGGGTTGTTTATTTGCTCCTGAAGAAGAAAATGATGACATTTTAAACAGATTTCTTTATAATAATCTTTCCAATGCTGCATTGTCGAGTGGTGTATAAATATGCACATACATTACCTGTGTTCTTTTACCACAGAGAACTGCGACATTTATTCTAAAAACCATTACATGTAATCAGTTTTAAACTATGGCTAAGATTCATGGCCCAGCACCATCAATTCCAAGTACCCAGAAGACTTTATTTTTTAATATTTCCATCTCCAAAATAATTTTTTGAAATAAAGTGACTTTTAAGTTGTCATTTGTGCTACAGTGTGCATTGGCAGTTGTTCAAATTCAAACTCAGTGTCAGAGAATCAGGTAAATATATATTATTACAATGTAAACCCTCATGCGGAGCACAGAATTGTCTTTCCTAATTTGGGTTAGTTGGCTTTTTTACTATCTTGGCTTCATTAGTGGGAAGATCTCTCCAGGAGAGTTCTTTCAGTCAGATTTTTCCCTCTCTTAGCTCCCTTTGGAACTCTGCTCTGGAAGATTGGAAAGACCTGAAAAAGTGGCTGGATGAGGGGAGGGAGGGGGTTATTCAAGCAGAGAGACAAATTCGCAAAAATGGCTTTTGTTGTCTTTCTGTTGGTGGGCTCCTGTGCTGGATTGCAAGTTTTCTGAGAATATAAGAAACTGTTTCATTTGCAAAGGTGAAGTTGAATTCAAGGTACTGAATTCAAATCGTGAGCTACTTTGGGTTTGAATTTAGGTTAAGGAAGGTGACTTATAAATTAGTAAATAGATAAAACATTTGATAAATAATAACAATTCCTAGGCAAAATATTAGCAATACAACTAATCGTAAGTAGGTCCAATGAAAAGTAGTAAGACTAAAAGAATTCATGACATCTCATCCCATTAACTTCGGTTAGGCTGTGGATTCTAATTTCAATATCTGCTGGGTCCCACTTAAAAGCCTTAATCAGGACCAGCTGTAGCTTGATTAGGGCCAAACTTTATAAAGAGAACACATATGATAAAAAAAATCAACCCCCAATACATGCATATACATATAAGTCCTTAAAAATCAAAGTCACTTAACGTTAACAGATTGAAAATTCCAAATGGAAGAATTATTACTGTTATTCTGGAGACAATGTTCATATGCACACACACACAGATAGAATAGAGAAAGGCCTACAGATCATCCTTGTGCGATATTGAAGCCTGCTCAAAAGCCCCGATGTGCCCAGAGAAAATTTTAAATTCTTTGAATATGAAACCATCCCTCCCCATCTTGCCATATTAGAAATTGTTGTTAAAACTGTTAGATGTAGATAGCGGTTCTGTGCATCTCTAACAAGTCCTATGGACAACAATTTGAGAGCCTATTTTTGTTCAATTGATGTTACTGAAGGGTATGTTATAAATTGCATTTAAAACTCAAGAAGTGACATACAGTTCTGTATTTCATCCTTTAGGAATCTAATTCCTTTTATACTGATTGACTCAAGCTTAATTATTGTTCTCATGTTCTGTTCTTGGACTGCTCTTATGGGCCACCACTGGAAACAGCATGTTGGTCTGATGAAAAAGGGCTCTTCTTAGATTACATTACATATGATCTGAAATTCCTTTTGTAGTAATTTTAAATATAGATTAGTAGAGATGGTCACTTTGCACCTTCTTTTACTTGTCATACTAATGTAGCTTGGCAAATAATTTAGTAAAATGAAATTAGTGTGGGGAGAAGAGGACATGAAGAAATCTCTACAAGCTTAGGTGGCATGAAGAAAGGTTAGATGTGGAGGAAAGTAAGACATGGGAGGACTAAAGAGTATGTGGCATGTGATCTGCACGTCCTGAGTCCTGGGTCTCCAATGTGATACTCTGAAGTTTCCATGACCACCACCACCTGCAGGCTTTCAATCTCGACCATTATTATTTTGAATTTTATTGTTTTTCAGTGGAGGTAATCAAGCTGCAGAGCAACATATCAGCCCCAGACATAACTTGTATTTCCAAAAATATGAGAAGCCCCCCCCCCTCCAATCCCAGCGGCATTCCTAGAAAACAAAGCTGGGTAGTTCCAGTCCAGGAAAAAGCTAAAGATAAGCCCAGATGACAGTGTCCTGGGAAGCTTGAAAAAGGGATGAGATGCAAACTTAGTAGTTTGCCTTCTAGCAGGGGCATGTGTAGCAAAGGTCACCAGCGTCAAGAAGGTGGTGTGACTGGTGGATGCAAACCCTGCCCCTTCTTACGTGCATACAATGCGAGTGATGGGTGTTAAAAAGGGGAGGGGCTTTCATAATCCAGTCACACCTACCATTTTGAAGGCAGTTCCCTTTGCTGAGGATGCCCATTTCCAGTGTTCTGTATGTGGCTAGACATACCATGGCAGCTATTTTGTGGAAGTGCCCACAACTTTTTCAAATGTGACAACCAGCAGAAAGATATGGGGACTTACTCCTTTCAGTTGCAGCGGCAGAGGTTATTCTCTCACGAAACAAGTTTCCACTGCCAGTTGGGTGGCGTCTATATGGATTTGTGGGGATTGGCAAACCCTTTGATGAGTTCTCCTGGGGATCCAGTACTGAGGCCCAGCATGACAGCTCTATTGATTTCCTGGTAATCACACCATTAGGAAATTTTAGGCTTTGGATTTATGGAGAGGATGTTCTCAGATGCAAAAGGGTGTTTCTTTGATTTTTTTTCTAGCCCAAAACAGATTAGGGAAAAATGGGTTTGGGAATCTCTCTGCTTAATGGCCCCTCCTCATGCTTCAAGTCAGTTATACTCTAAAGCAGTGTTTTTCAAACTTGACAATTTTAAGATGTGTGGATTTCAACTCCCAGAATTCCCAGCCAGCATGTGACCTGAAGTCTACATAACTTAAAAGTTGCCAAGTTTGAAAAACACTGCTCTAAAGGCACCCTGTTTTTGAGCTAACTGCATTTGGAAGGAGATTTCAGGATGTAATTATTCCAGCAGGACACCCCTTTCTTCAAATTTCTGCACATCTTATAATTTCTATAAATGGTCCAATTGGTGCTGCCCCCCAAATGCTTTATTTCCTTTTCTATAATATGAGATGCACTAAGAATTTTAGCAAGTACCCCTACTGATAAAGGATAGGTGTGTTTTTTTTTAGTCAAATGAACCTAGTACAGAAGAGGAGGAATTAAAATGTTGCCACTCCAATGCATGAGCTGGAGAAGTAGGGAACCCTCAGAGCACAGGGGACCCAGATTGTTAATTGGAACTAACAACACATAATGGACTCATGGGGGTGAAATCCAGTATGTCAGGGTTCCTCAACCTTGGCAACTAAGTCCACCCGACTTAAAGTTGCCAAGGTTGAGGAACCGTGCAGTATGTAGACTAAGACTTTGATCCAAAGAACATCTTCTACATGTAGAGCTATTATTTTATTGCACAAGTATCTTGTACATAAAACATTTTTATCTATAGAGTTTTAAACAATTTTTAGTATCTCTGCTATTTGCAATCATTAAGTTAAAGTGGAAAACATAATCTTATTGTGGAACATGAGCCATAAACTCTGCAATTTACATACATTACCCAAATTTGATTATATTTAGGTAGGGCTTCCTTTATCACCTGACCGACAGTTTCAGTCACACCCTATTGGCCCCTCACGAATGAAATAAGTTATTTGAAACCACGGGCAGAAAATACAAATGGTTCTTATTTGGTGCTAAACAAAACAATAATTATCTGCAATTAGGCTGCCTCTTACTGATTCTCTCAAACTGGCCACTTGCCTAAAGCAGCCAGCCAATGCTCACTGTCATCAAGGATAGGAACTGGGGTTGTATCAGTGCTGAATGTTGCTTTTTTCCTTCTTCTAAAAATCCACCTGTGTTCGTTATGGCTTGCAGGAACTAACTTGCCATACTGCCCAGCTTCGCAGCTTCCAAAGTCATTTACTGTATTGGGCTACCGTGGAGGTCGATGGTGAATTGTCCTTGATCTAATCCAAGAAGGTGCCTTTTACATGCTTGGTCTCGGCCATCTGCACGCAGCTCTGCCGGAGGATTTCTCCTCGTTTTTGCGAGGGTCGGAAACCTCTGCATCGGAAGAGCAGACCCCTCGAAGCTACAACTGAGATGGCTCCAAAGGAGCGGCGCCTGCAAAGACACCGCCGCGCTGAACAGCAGAGGTGCGACGGCAAAGGCCATTTCTGAGGGCTGCTATGCAGACCCGGGGCGCTTCCAGAGCGCCCATATCAGAAGCGAGGGCTCGAGCGCAAAGCTCTCCGAGAGCTGCGCCCAGAATGGGGCTCTCTAATTCTGCTGGGCATCGGCGGAGAGAAGCCTCAAGCCGAGCAAAGCTGTAAAGGGGTCAAGCTTCCAGAGGCGGGGAAGGCAGGATCGTTAGGAGCGAGGGGGAAAGGCTCGGGCTTCCATTAACTGCGCGCGAGAGCAGGAGGAGGAAAAGCAAGCCGCCCTGGAAAAGGACTAGGGAGGCAGGCAAGAAACGGGGAGCCGAGAACAAAGGAGAGAGAGACAAAGGCGACCCGGGCATGGCATCAGCTGAGGGTGCGGGAGACGGGGGCTGACCTGGGGCGAGAGGAAAGGTGAGACCCGCCAGGGCGCACTAAATACGAACGAGAGACGGGCGGAATAAAGCCGTCTCTGCCCAATTTGCATGAGAAAAGAAAGGTAGTATCAACGCGCCTAGATTTATTCACTCGTGAGGCTTGAGTTTGTTAAACTGATCTTTGTCCGGCAGGATTGGAAAACTGGTTTGGGACTGAGGCAGATGCAGCCCTGCGTTTCTGCAGCAAGCGATGGGCTCTGCTTCTCCTGCGGAGTCCTCGGGGCTGTCTGAGCTCGGTTGTTTGCTTGCAGACGGTTCAGTTCTGCTTAATCTGCCGGGCCCCGCCCGCGCCCCGGCCTGAATCTGCCGCGCTGGCTAATTGATTTTCTCCCTGGATCAGCCCGTGTTAGCGGAGAAGTCCTCGTTCTTTCCTTTTAGGTCTGCTTCTGACCAGGCCCGGCTGAGAGAGCCCGGGGGGCGTGAGAGGCGAAAGAAGGAAGTGAAACTTTTGCGCGGCGCTTCCGAGCCACGTGGTGGTCAATCCTTTGTTTCAGGCAGCTTCAGGAGGAAGCCTGCAAGCGAGAATTGATGCAAATGGGATTGGAAATGCATTCCCTCGTTAGCAAAATCAGGCACTGGAACCTGAACCACGAGCCCTGGCATTCCCCCAGAATGTGCTTACCTAAAAAAGATGGAATCATTTTCAGTTTTGGTTTTTCAAACTTTTTTTTTTAATCCGCACACGCCACTTTTAATTAAAATATCCAAAGCACTTGCGTGCCCTAGATCACTTTTCTTCTGCCAAGAAAAGGAGGAGGGCGGAGCTAGGGGTCTGTTCGGCCTGGGGCCACGTGGCAGGAGGGGCGAGGCCAGAGCCCATAGTGGGCGAGGCTCAGCGCTTTTCTCGCCTTTTCCCTTGCTCGCTTTCAGTCGGTTCGCTGCTTCTTGAAACTTGGCTTTCTCTCTCTCCTCACCCCGGTACCAGGCAGAGATGAACTTTGAAAGCGTGGACCGGTTTGAAAGTGGATTCAGCCAGAGCAGGAAAGGACTGAGATGCCAATGTCTGCATTCTTATCTTCCAGATTTACACAGTTCCACCTGTGGATATCAAGCCCAACAGAAGACTTTGGAAGGCAAAACATCAGTGATCACTGAGCTATCTTGTTACGACTGAAACTTTTTGAATGAGCTACTGCACCATTTAGTTCAGCTTTTAGTTCATGTCCTGGGGAACCAATTTCTTGCTAAGTTTTGTTCACCCTCTAAATCTGAAAATAAAACAATGGGCTTTGGCACCCTCTACAAGGTAGGATTTGCGTGATAGCCCACCTCTCCTGCAGAAGCTCAAGACCCTGCCTGTATGCTTTCCTGATAATTAAACCTAAAAGATCCTGGGCTGAGACTGACTGGCCAAAGGTCTTCTTGGCCGAGATTGAAATTGAGCCTGGGTGTCCCCAGTCCTACTCCAACACATGAATTGCCTAAGCCCAACACAATTCTAACAGAGTTAGTAGAACAAAAGGATCATATCAAAGCAGTTTCTTTGTGAGGCAGGTTAGGCTAGGAGAAAGTGACTGGCCCAAAGTTGGCCTATAAGTTTTCAAGGGCATTTATCTAGTTCTCCCCAATCCCAGCCCTTGATTATGTGCCATCAAGTTTGTATTGCCTGTTAGTGACTGTCTCCAGGATGATTTGTCTCCAATCTTGGCCTTCAGGTTTTCCAACAATGTACCCATCACCACTGTAATAAAGTCCATCCATCTTGTTGCTGGTTGCCCTCCTCTTTTTTCCACCTTTCCCAGTGTTATAGACTTCTCAAGAAAGCCAAAATATAATTTCAGTCTGGTCATTTGTGTATCGAGTGAGAATTCTGGATGGATTTGTTCTATGATTTGTTTGTTTTCTTGGCTATATGTGGTATTCTCAGGAGTCTTTTCTAACACCAAAGTTCAAAAGCATCACCTTAATGCTTTTGAAGGGCTCATGGGGGATATTATCTCATCTGTACAGTTCCCAGAACATTTAGGATCCTATAGATCAAAAAACACATCACCTGTGCTAGAGGAAGTTTCTGAGGTAGCATCAAAGAAAGGTCATGCTGAACGCAGTGCAGTAGTTCATTCTAAAAAAAGTAAGAATAAAAATGATTGCTAAATTTCTAGGAAAAAGGATGCATTTTAAATAAAAGTTCAGAAAAAGCACTAAAGTAGTGACAAAAGTAAAAAAGGATAAAATCTTAACAACTTATTTGGACTTCTTAATTCTTTAAGAGAGCCTAGTTGGATTGGAGGGGAATACAACCTCTAATAAATAAACAGCTGTCTAATACAGCATTCTATTCTGTGATGTTTTATCAACTGTGTCCTTCTGTCTTGAGTTTCTGGGACTTCTATTATCATTCATCTTTCCTGGATTTTAATTTCATTAAACAGTGGTTTATGACTAAACTATATTGATCTATAGAACAAAATACTAGCATGTTATCAGCATAACATGAATATCAGTACCAACTTCATATGATCTCCATAGGATCTTCCTGCAGATGGAAAGCAATTGGAGTAGAGTAGACCTTTCTGAAGCACCAAAGATAGTTCTCAGGACCTATGTTGTAGGAAAGGGTCCACAGGGAAGGTTGGTTGTCTTCGTCTTTAAGGCATAATTGTATGCCCATAATATGGGAGAAAGGCCTGGTGAAGACCTTAAATACATGCATGATTGCAGGGTAACTTTAGGCAAAATGGAGAAATAAGTCTCAATGTGTATTTCATTGTATGGTTAACAGGTTGCTTTGGGGAAAATGCTCTGACAGTTACTGTACTTGTTGCAGTGATAAAGGTAACTACACTTTTATCCTAATTACAATTATGTTACTTCCCCCCCCTTTTGGTTCCTTTTTATATTTTAATGTTTATGGTCCACTTTGGATTCTTTTAAAGAAAGTTGACTTGGTGCTGATATTCATTGTCTCAGGTCACCAAAAGTCAGTTTTCTAAAACATTCTGAATGGACAGGAATGGAATTATTTTAAAGTGATTTCCATAAATTCTGCCAAAGATAAGCCAATAGAATACCAGATTCAATTATATCACAACTATTTCTGAAAGATCTTGTAAAATTATCAGAATTTTCTTAGCATTACTAATCCATAGACATAAATAACTAGAGCAACCAAAACAACTCATTTCCTATATCTAGAATGGACAGCTGAAGAAATTAGTCATTTACAGTCCTGAATGAACTGGTGGCAGTGGCCAAATGTGTGAACTTCAACTCTCAGAATTCCCTAGCGAGCTCCACACAACTTAAAGTTGCCAAGGTTGAGAAACACTGGTCTACTTTGTTCAAATACAGATTCTTATTTATTATATATGATAAAAGAAATACAGAGTCACAAAAAGGGTCATAAACATAGGAAAAATGTATGCAGGGCTTTAGAATCATGTCAAGGGTCTCTTACAGTTCAGATTATGAGGGCTCAGGTTTTAGAGTATACAAGAATATTGCCATCAAATCTGTAGACCCGAGATAAGGCTGGTTAGTTTGTAAGCCAGCTTTCCCAAATGGATATGCTTCAAATTTGTTGGCTACAAATTCAGGAAGTTGTGGTCCTAATGCAACTGGAGAGCTCCTGTCTTGGGAAGACTGTAGCAATCGATCCTCAGAATTACCCCAAACAATTAACTTATAGGATAGAAAACCAGCTTCCAAGGACAGCAGAGTGATGAAATTGGAATGAAGAATTTATTGACTCCTGCACAGTCCTTACCAGACGTTTTCCAGGTTAAAAATGAAAATTTGATGTTGAGGTTTTATAAGACTTGAGGCCAGACTGAATCTTAAGGTCAGTTGACTGATTATTAATTGATTGTCTTGTCAATTCCTTGATGAATACAACTTGAATCATCAAGATTTCTGGCTGAACTTCATTCATGGTGATGTAGAAGTTAAGCATGGCCCCTTTCCTACCATACTGTAGGTGATTACTGATACTGGGCAAAAACCTAGCAATTATTTCTTATTCGTATTTTTCAGGAACATGTCCAGGGTAAGAGCTTTGTAGATTAAAAAAAAAAAAAAATTAGACTTTGAAAATAGTTTAAAACTTTAGATGTGAGATAGATAGATAGATAGATAGATAGATAGATAGATATGAGAGAGAGTTATTTTTTAATTAAAGTAGCATCAAATTTTGCACTGACTTTGGATAAATTATACAATGTACAATATTCCTTTGCTGGAATTCGCTTTCATCACAGATAGGCTTTGTTTTTACCATGGTTTTAAGAAAGCTTCAATATATTAATTATACCACTAGTTATCACTTAATTATCAACATTTTAAAGGTTTGCAACCAAAATGTAAACACATTTCATAGCTGTGGCGTTGTTAGAAAATACTGTACTAATGATTAGGATAAGTTGTAAAAACTATTCCAGTAGCCGTCTCTCTACATTCTAGACTGGACTTTGCTAACCTGGAGCCCTCTACGTATGTTGGGACTGAAACGTCCAGAATGTATGACAAGCATGACTGCTTGTGCTCTGGGAATTGTGGGAATTGCAGTTTCCATAACCCCCAATTGTGGGAATTGCAAATCAAAAGAACAGACTGAAAAATAGTTTTTAAGCAGTTTTTAATTGGTTTTAATAGTTGAAGTATGTTGATTGTTTAGTTTGTGTTTCAATTGTGTACATTGCCCAGAGTCACATGCAAGATCTGTGACTCCCTCATCTGCTCATTGTGATGGCAAGTCTCCCAGTGTTTTGTTTCTGCATTTTGTTTCGTTGCTATATTCTGCCAACCTGTTACTTCACTAGAAGTGCAGGAGCTGAGAACTGGGGTATGGTAGCTATGCCCTCCTGTGGCTGTGCAGACAGGCAAGTTAAACATGACACTGTGAACTGCTGCAGCAGCAACAATTCCTGTTTACAAATAAAAATTCCCAGCTGGGACAAAACTTTGCAATTGCAGGGGTTAGGGTTAGGGTTAGGGTTAACCCTAACCCTAACTGCAGGGGAAAGGTGCTGGGTTTGAGCGCAGTGGCGAATGGCCCGAGTTAACTTGTGTGCAGAGCTCAGTCTGCTTGAAGAATGGATTGGCAGCAATCTCTTGAACTGGCAAAAGATGCTATTTCCTTATCTATTCCCTTCTTTATTTAATTTTTAAAATTCCTCATATTAAGCTGTGCCTTTTAGTGAGATTGCACTGCTGTCCTCCCTAGCTTCTGTGTGATCCCAGGAAAAGGTTTTGATGTTCTTGCACACCCAGATCATCTTTGGCCTTTGAAGCTGAAGTGGTGCACGGTTCTGTGGGTGTTTAAGTATGCCAACATAGGTGCCTCCTGAAAAGGAAGGGGGAGAACGTTCCCGAGGGTGAAAGCCACCTTAGCAATGACCTTCCTGCAAGTTAACATTGAAGGCAGCATTATGGAAAAAAGGGGAGAGGATACTTTACCAAAAAAACTAATTGTTTAGCCTCTGAAAAACCCACAATGGAGGAATGGCTGGTGAAGATGACAGAATTAGCAGAGATGGCAAAATTGACTTGTTTGAGTAGAGAAAGGACAATAACTACATTTATTAGTGACTGGAAACCCCTTACGGACTTTTTGCTGAAAAAAGAAAAAAATGAACTTGTGATTTATAGGTTTGATGATTAGATAGGGTAGACTATGGAAAGAAGGAAATTATGTTGTAATCTTAGAGAGGGTAAAATATAAATGTACTTACTTTCCTTACTTTTTTCTTTCAAAATTTGTATTGTTTTTATTCTTTTAAAAAATTATTTAATAAAAATTATGCACACAGACATACTCATTGTTTAGAGGAGACAGATTGTCTTTGGGGTCAGCTGACTAATCTTTAAATCAATCTGTCTTGCAGTCCAGTTAGAATCTTCAAGACCAGCTTCATTTCCTACATGTTACTGTTCCTACATCCTCTGCCTAAAACTGAAAGTAATTCCTTTTTCAGACCAATTCTCATACTTTCTTTAGCAAGAATGTCTTAAGAAGAAAGGGATGAAGTTACAAGAATTCCAGCAACTAAAATATTTCCTAAGATACAGCCAATGTATCACCAACATATGTTGCTCATTTTCTGCAGATCATGAAGGTGCTTCCAAGTGGTTGTTTATAACAATGTCTCCTGAATCCTTGTTAGTCTGGGGACAGACCTTTACATACTGCTAGCATTGCTCTAAATCTAATGCTTTGATGCTGGCTGAGGAATTCTGAGAGTTGAAGTACATCTTAAAAGTTGCCAAGTTTGAAAAACACTGCTCTAAATGATCAACAGCTGATTATTTGACCAGCTTATTGCACAGCTGCAATATGGTGGATGTGCCTATTATCTAAAACCCAGCCCCACATTTCTAATGTAACCCTAACCTAACTCTTCAACTTGTTCTGGCAAATCATTCTTCGGATTCAGATTTCTGATTTAAAAACAAAAAGTGAGTAAATTCTGTGATCCCTTTCATTCAACTTTTAAAAAAAAAACTGACTTTTTTTGTTTGGTTCTTTAAGAAGCATTTTTAATTGGAAAATGGAGGTGATTTAACTCTTTTGCTTAGCCAAGATTGATCTTACTAGAGTGCTTGGTATGCATATTACATGGAAATTTTCATGGAGATAAAAGAAAACTTTGGGAAAGGGGCCTGCTGTTCTTCTTCATTGGCAAAAGCCATAGTCAGGATTCTTATAGATTCAGGAAACAAAGTTATTTGCAGCAGGCTCCAACTCCCCCCTTGCCTGAGTTGGGGTGAAGATGCTAGTTTATCAAAATCATCTTTTAAAAAAATTACAGGACAGAGAGACCTCCAGCATTACGCTTCCATATTAGTCTGATTTTTCATGCATTATCTGCATTTTACTTGCCAAATTTGTCTTTTCTCATTCTTCAAGCATGTTAGTATAACTTATTATATTTTACTTTTGAAGCTTATATTAACTTCCTGACTGTATAAAGTAATACTGTACAGCTGTTTCAAATAACATCATTATGTAATTTTTATGTTTAATAATAAAAAGGCAATGTCAAAGATGTTTTATTTTTATTTTTTGCCTATTGTCATTGCATTTGACATCAGATGCAGAAGGAAAAGCTTTTAAATGGTAACTATGTTTTAAGCATTCATTCCCCCTCACCCCTTGGTTATAAGTGGATTTTTTTTTAATCCAGAACACAAAACAAAAGAGAGGGGAAAAAAAGAGAAGAAAAAGGGTTCATGATATTAATTTTCATGAGTTATTGCAAAGTTCAGTTTCATTAAAACTGCATTGTTGTTTTTCCATATTTCAGATAAAATGTCCCATGTTTTTTCAGTAGTTGGATCTGTTTATGGAACTCTGGTTGCCTCTGATATTATCTTAATAATAGTTGATGAGGCTAACTAAATAAACAATTCCTTTTGTGCATTCATGGAAACATTTTGCTCTAGGTAGCATCAGCATTTTGACTGACAGCTAATGTGCTTTTTAATATTCCACCTTGTGAAAGAAACAATCCTGCTGAAAATGTCCTCTAAAGAGAAACATATTAGAAGTGTAAGAATACTGGACTGCTGTCAGAAAACACTTTGTGTCATTTTTCTTTTTCATTAAACAATGACATGGACCTCAAGAAATTCTGGGGAATGTTCAGAGATCATTAACATAGAGCTGTCAAGAATTTATCTGCAACGACAGACTTCATAGAAAGTTGGAAATATGAGTAATTTTTTGCATGGAGAATTCATTTCTCATGATTTAGCCATGTTAGGGCAGCTTTCCTCAATCTGGTGTCCTTCAGATGATTTGGAAGTATAGCTCTCAGAATTCCCAGCCAGGATGATCAACATTTTTTCTAGGAAGATTAGCTAACAGCGGCTCAGGGTAGGCAGCTATGTGCCTTTCAGAAGTTCTGGATTATAGGTGTCATAACACTTGAACTTTGGCTGGCTGGACTTTGAAAGCTTTAGGTGACACCAACTTGGCTAATTTCGGCCTTCTGGCTTTGATATTCCTTTCCTGCATTCTCACAGTGCAGCAGGATTCTTTTGCCTAAGCCTGTAGTGGTTGAACAAAAGCTTCCCTTAACTCTTTTTTTAGATTTACTCTGAAGTAAAGGAGTGCTCTCTGAGTTTGGACAGAATACAAAAAAGAATGATGTATCTCCTACTTTTCTTCTTTGGCATTTTCCTCACTTCCAGGTTAAACTCACACAGGTATGCCCTGCAGTCCGGTGTTTTGCCTAGATTACAATACATTAGCCTCATCAGGTTCCCAGCCTAGAATTTAGCCAGTTTTCTATTACTGTATGTTGTTTCTGGATTAAAAGTACTTTTAGCTGTTGAAAGGGTTCAGCCTTAATAACATGCTTTGTAAAACCCATCCATTATGTGCTTTTTGGGGCAACTAAGTCAAATGACCTGCTTCTGAATATTGCCTTAGCTGGGGGGATATACAGAAGTGTGGTCACTACCACTTTCCTCTGATAATTGGCTAGCATCTATTAACATTTAGTTGGTGTTATATATCTGTTACGCTTTTATATTAACCCATCCAGTGAATGGGAGTCCATTACTTCTCTGGTTAATTGGTTCCACTGTCAAACTTCTTACTGTTAAGAAATGTTCTAACAATCCTTAAGTTCTAGTTTGCAACTCCTTTTTCATATCTTCTCAGTCCCTCTTCAAGAGCTGAAAAGGTCCATATATTGCTGGGTGGTAGTGGTTATGATCTGCACATCACATCAAGCATAATCTTCACTCCAAGTGATCTCAGTGCAGCTGAGACTTTTGTTGTTGTTTAGTCGTTAAGTCGTGTCCGACTCTTCGTGACCCCATGAACCATATTGCGCCAGGCCTTCCTATCTTTCACTGCCTCCCTCAGTTTGCTCAATTTCATGCTCATTGCTTCAGTGATGCTATCTAGCCATCTCATCCTCTGCCGTCCTCTTCTCCTTTTGCCTTCCATCTTTCCCAGCATCAGAGTCTTTTCCAAAGAGTCCTCTCTTCGCATTAGGTGACCAAAGTATCTGAGCTTGAGCTTCATTATCAATCCTTCCAATGAGCAATCAGAGTTGATTTCCTTTAAGATTGACTGGTTTGACCTCCTAGCAGTCCAGGGGACTCTTAAGAGTCTTCTCCAGCACCACAGTTCAAAGGCATCAATTCTTCGGCGTTCAGCCTTCTTTATGGTCCAGCTCTCACAGCCATACATTACTACTGGAAAAACCATAGCTTTGACTATGCGGATCTTTGTCGGCAAGGTGACGTCTCTGCTTTTTAATATGCTATCTAGGTTTGCCATAGCTTTCCTCCCAAGGAGCAAGCGTCTTTTAATTTCATGGCTGCAGTCTCCGTCTGCGGTGATCTTGGAGCCCAAATAAATGAAGTCTGTTACTGCTTCCATTTCTACCCCTTCTATTTGCCAGGGATTGATGGGTCCAGATGCCATGATCTTCGTTTTTTTAATGTTGAGTTTCAAGCCAGCTTTCGCACTCTCCTCTTTCACCCTCATCAAGAGGCTCTTTAGTTCTTCTTCACTTTCTGCCATTAGGGTGGTATCGTCTGCATATCTGAGGTTATTGATGTTTCTCCCTGCAATCTTAATTCCGGCTTGTGATTCTTCCAGCCTGGCATTTCTCATGATGTACTCTGCATATAGGTTAAATAAGCAGGGTGACAGTATACAGCCTTGTCGTACTCCTTTCCCTATTTTGAACCAATCGGTTGTTCCATGACCGGTTCTAACTCTTGCTTCTTGGCCCGCATACAGATTTCTCAGGAGACAGGTAAGGTGGTCTGGTATCCCCATCTCTTTAAGAATTTGCCACAGTTTGTTGTGATCCACACAATCAAAGGCTTTTGCATAGTCAATGAAGCAGAAGTAGATGCTTTTCTGGAACTCTCGTGCTTTCTCCGTGATCCAGCGAATGTTGGCAATTTGATCTCTAGTTCCTCTGCCTCTTCGAAACCCAGCTTGTACATCCGGTAGTTCTCGGTTCACATACTGCTGAAGCCTAGCTTGTAGGATTTTGAGCATAACCTTGCTAGCATGTGAAATGAGTGCAATTGTGCGATAGTTTGAGCATTCTTTGGCATTGCCCTTCTTTGGAATTGGAATGTAAACTGACCTTTTCCAATCCCGTGGCCACTGTTGCGTTTTCCAAACTTGCTGGCATATTGAGTGCAGCACTTTAACAGCATCGTCTTTTAGTATTTTAAATAACTCAGCTGGAATACTGTCATCTCCACTAGCTTTGTTGTTAGCAATGCTTCCTAAGGCCCACTTGACTTCACTCTCTAGGATGTCTGGCTCAGGGTCAGTGACCACACCAGCATGGACATCAGGGACATTAAGATCTTTCTTGTAGAGTTCTTCTGTGTATTCTTGCCACCTCTTCTTAATCTCTTCTGCTTCTGTTAGGTCCCTGCCTTTTTTGTCCTTTATCGTGCCCATCTTTGCACTAAACGTTCCTTTGATATCTCCAATTTTCTTGAAGAGATCTCTAGTCTTCCCCATTCTATTGTTTTCTTCAATTTCTTTGCATTGTTCATTTAAGAAGGCCTTCTTATCTCTCCTTGCTATTCTCTGGAAATCTGCATTCAGTTGCTTATATCTTTCCCTTTCACCCTTGCTTTTCGCATTCCTTCTTTCCACAGCTATTTGTAAAGCCTCATCAGACAGCCATTTTGCTTTCTTGCATTTCTTTTTCTTTGGGATGGTTTTAGTTGCTGCCTCTTGTACAATGTTACAGACCTCCGTCCATAGTTCTTCAGGCACTCTGTCTACCAAATCTAATCCTCTAAATCTATTCATCACCTTCACTGTGTACTCACATGGAATATGATCTAAGTCATACCTGAGTGGTCTAGTGGTTTTCCCTACACTCTTCAATTTAAGCCTAAATTTTGCAGTAAGAAGCTCATGATCTGAGCCACAGTCAGCTCCTGGTCTTGTTTTTGCCGTCTGTATAGAGCTTCTCCATCTTTGGCTGCAAAGTATGTAATCAATCTGGTTTCGGTATTGACCATCTGGTGATGTCCATGTGTAGAGTCGTCTCTTGTGTTGTTGGAAAAGAGTGTTTGCTATGACTAGCTTGTTCTCTTGACAGAACTCTATTAGCCTTTGCCCTGCTTCATTTTGTACTCCAAGGCCAAACTTGCCTGTTATTCCGATTACTCCTTGACTTCCTACTTTAGCATTCCAATCCCCTATGATGAAAAGGACATCTTTTTTTGGTGCTAGTTCTAGAAGGTCTTGTAGGTCTTCATAGAACCGGTCAACTTCAGCTTCTTCGGCATCAGTGGTTGGGGCATAGACTTGGATTACCGTGATGTTGAATGGTTTTCCTTGGATACGCACTGAGATCATTCTGTCGTTTTTGAGGTTGTACCCCATTACTGCCTTTCCCACTCTCTTATTGACTATGAGTGCAACTCCATTTCTTCTAAGGGTTTCTTGCCCACAGTAGTAGATATAGTGGTCACCTGAATTAAATTCACCCATTCCCGTCCATTTCAATTCGCTGATTCCCAAGATGTCGACGTTCAATCTTGTCATCTCATGTTTGACCACATCCAGCTTGCCTTGGTTCATGGATCTTACATTCCACGTACCTATACAATATTGTTCTTTACAGCATCGGACCTTCTTTTCGCTTCCAGATACATCCACAGCTGAACGTCCTTTCGGCTTTGGCCCAGCCGCTTCACTCTTTCTGGAGCTACTTGGAATTGCCCTCCGCTCTTCCCCAGTAGCATATTGGACACCTTCCGACCTGAGGGGCTCATCTTCCGGCGTCATATCTTTTAGCCTTTTAACATTGTCCATGGGGTTTTCTTGGCAAGGATACTGGAGTGGGTTGCCATTTCCTTCTCCAGTGGACCACATTTTGTCAGAACTCTCTGTCATGACCTGTCCGTCTTGGGTGGCCCTGCACGGTATAGCTCATGGCTTCACTGAGTTACACAAGCCCCTTCGCCACGACAAGGCAGTGATCCATGAAGGGGATTGAGACTTTAGGGATGTTTAAAGTCCAACTGAATGTCTTGTCCTGATTTTCCAATGTTGCAATTATTACTGATTTTATGGAAGCCCTATTCTGCAAGACTCAACATTCCTTTCATCTTCCTTCTCTAGCTCTTCTTCCTTTCCCACTGTTCCCCACAATTGAACATCATCAGACTACACATTTCTTACTTGGCCAGCCACTATCAGGCCACCTGGTGGGCTACTGAGCCCCTGGCATCCATGTTTGACATTAAAAGTAGGCAGGAGGAGGGTCACATTCACTCTGGTCCTCTGGTAAAACATCTAGAAAGGAAAGCCAAATCTTGAAGGCTCTTTGAAGTGTCTGTGCACCCTCTCTTTTACACACAGAATTCAAAAGTACAGAAACATGATCTTACATTCTGTAGTTACTTATGCTAATCCAAAATTGGTTGTAACACCAATGGGGAAAAAATGTTGAAACATACCAGCTATAATGTTCCCTGCATCTGTACACAAGACAGAGATTTGGTTGCCAGTGAAAGATGTCTTTAAATCAAACACTGTTTTACTTAGTGAGACATTTTTTTCTTTCCTGTTTACTTCCTTTGTTTAATGTATGTTTATTCAAGTTACACTCCAAGTGAAAGAAAAACACATTATCATTGATTAATTCAATATAAATATTTAAGTCTGTATAAAGGCAACTTGGTTCCTATCTCGTGCCACCTCAAATTAAAATGTTATAGGGGATACAGATCTCTTTTTCACTGATGCAAATGAGATTTTCCCATTTCTTTGTTTTCCCCTGGGGTGTTTGGCACAACAGCATCTCCTACACAGAAAAATGGATATTGTTAATTTTACCTAATGTTACAATTTCATAAAACAATTTTGTTATTGAATAGATTTAAATACTACTGTGCACATTGTTTTCTAATACATTGCTGAATTTTATTATATCTGCCAATTATTTCTCATTAAAAATCAACCATGTTTAGAACAATCACTCTATAGATTGCAGGAGAAACAGCTGTTATGTTTTGTCATTTTGAAATACTTATTTTACAAACACACAAACATGAAAATGGTAAAATAGCTCTTATGCCTAAATATAATTAAAGATGAGGCATATCCTATAACTGAACTGAGGTAAGAATGTCTGTTTCTAAATCAGAAGCATTTTTATCCCACTCCTTAGTCCCCAAGACTCTCAGGGTGGCTTCTATGCATCTTGCTAGTAAAAACAAGACAGTCCCTGCTTGCAGACTCAGGTTTACTATTTAAAATAAATGAGGCACACATGCGCGCACACACACACACATACACACACAAAAGAGAAAGAAAAGAAAAAAGCCAAATCAAATCCCAATTTTTAAAGGTAGCCATTCTTATAACGATTGGCTCCATAGGTCTGAAAAATGGGTTCCGTCTTCACCCCTTCTATTCTGTCCCTGCTTAGGATGTGAAACAAGAGAGAACAGTACAGCCTGATGCCTTTGTAGATCAAGCTCCAATAGATTGTGATACAGATGTTTTCATCCTGGCTACAGAATCCCAGATCCAGATGAGCATGGAGATGGGCCTGAGATATGAGAGATGATCGTATGGGGTTCTGGGAGATGGCACGGAGTATTCAAGGGCAAAGAAAGAGAGGAGTCAGATGGAATGGGTGCACTGTATTAAGTCTCCTGTTCCAGCATGTCCAATGACTTGTAGGCTGCATTTGTTCCTGAAACAAGATCAACCCTCCTGCAGCTGAATTTGATATAAAATTAGTGTGGTAGCAAAATTTGATAGAATTTTGGAGGAGTCTCTGGGGGCTTCCCCCAATTTACTCTGAACTTCAGTGTCCACCTCTTTGCCAACTTCATAGAGTTCCTCCTTTTCTTAAAGCAATCAGGCTGATGAAATGGTTCTGGTCCTCACCTCTCTGCTGGAACTTGACAGAACAGCTGCTGCTTGCTATGCGTTGAGGGATGATGCCTTTCAACAGGGCAATAATTAAGGTTTGAACATTGGTTTAGTTCTTTCTGCAGAGATTAGAACTAATTTTGCCATTTTTGCAGCTGAGGCTAGGAATGGAGGGGGAACCAAAATATCTTTTAGGCACAATCAAGTTTTCGTTATGTCCGTCAGGCAGAATGAACTGAAGAATGTTGCTAAATCAGAGTTTATAATATTTTTATTCCTGAAGCACAGATCCTTCATTCAAAACCTGCAAAGTAATTCATATTTGTGCAGGGTGTGGAATTCGAAAGCACTGTCATACTTTGGAGACTGTTATTATCTGAACTGTGAATAAAACAGTTTTTCCCTCCTTTGGACAACAGGTTTTTAAAATTCTTTTCACAGTGAAGACAATTTCATATATTATTGTGATCAGTGATAGCAAAAAAAAAAGAAAGGCTTTTCTTTCTCTTGCCCATGCAGATAGGTTTTTTTTTTTTTTCTTTTTTGAAAAGCACTGATTTTTTTTCTGGATCTGAATGCTATTCAAAATACTGCAAATCCTGCCTTGTACATTTGTATTTAACCTCTCAGGTTTTGATAGGGTTTACTGTAGGGCTTCCATGTCTGGGCTGCAAAAATCTGGATGATCACAAGATGGAAACCAAGGGATAGAGAAAGCTCTTACAGTTTGCCACCAGATAATGATTGCTTAGATTTTTTCAGCCAAGATCTAGCATGTGCTTATAAGCCCTCTCTCACCCCCAGAGCTTAAGAATGCATTTATAGTTCTTACTTTGATATATCACAGAGTCAAGTGATATAGGAGCCATTATTTATTTGCAGCCCGTATCTTTTCTTTTGAAACACCACTCAGTACTGCTTGACTTTATGCCTCCCTCTGCTTTCAATGACCTTATAAGTGATAAACTGAATTAGGACTACCTTCAATATATTTCACACAAGCCGGTTATGGCTAACTGAAAGCAAACAGAAAAAAAAAAGTCTAAGTGCTGCATAACATTTCCATGATATTCACTCTTCCCTGTGAAAATTGCAATGTTTAAAAAGGCATATAGTATATTCATAAAACCTTTTTTTAAAAGATTTTTTTATCCCACCTTTATTATTTTATAAATAACTCAAGGCCGCGAACATACTAATACTCCTTCCTCCTATTTTCCCTGCAACAACAACTGTGAGGTGAGCTGGGCTGAGAGGGAGTGACTGGCTCAGTTTCCAGATCAATTCTATATTTGCCTGTTCAGAAATACGTTCCATTGAGTTAATTGAGCCACAGGTATGAGACAGAATTGTGGTCTACTTTTCCTGGTGGACTGAGATGGGCCTTGTTCTGAATGATTTAGGAAGAAGAATGCATTCTATTTTCTCCTTATTTTCACCCAGTTTCAAAAAAGTTTGCCCCCTGCTGCAAAGGGCTGGACTACTGAAAAGAAGGACACATTTCATGGGGGTACAAATACTTGTGAAATCCATCTCTTACACCCACCCCAATCTGGATTATCACTTAATCTGATACTAATACAATGAATACTTTCCTAATTTCAAATTCACAATCTACTTTCATTCATAATTCAGTTTTAAGCAGTAGAGCATATGTGGTTTTTTTAAGACAACACATATTTTAAGCCAAGGATCTGTTAGATTCTTCCTTTCTTTTAGTTTCGCAGACACAGAACATGCCTATTTATTTTTTTTTTAATTTCATTTATTCGTATATTAAAGGAGGCTACCTTGAAAAACCGTATACCAGGGTTCCTCAACCTTGGCAACTTTAAGACGGGTGGACTTCAACTCCCAGAATTCCCCAGCCAGCCTTGCTTGAAGTCCACCCGTCTTAAAGTTGCCAAGGTTGAGGAACCCTGCCCTATACTAACAAATACTCACTGTGTCTCTCCTGCTTTATTCTTTCGTAACTGTCAAATCTCTTTATAAATTTGGTCCCATTAAAAAAAATAAAAAAGGTATTGGCAATTTTAGATATATTTTTCCATGTTATTGGGAGGGCTGCAGGGTATGGTTCAAAAAAGGTCAAGATGGCAGAAGTGATGGTGCCATCCTGACTTTTTTTTACCACAATTTGCAGACTTCCCTGTTAATGGAAGGTCAAGTTTGTCTTTTCCCAAGGCCAGGAATGAATCAGAACCCCCATAACTGACATGAGGCCATCTTGGCTATCTTCAGTCTCTAAAGAAACGATCAGGTCATGAAAGGGTTTGCACAGCCCTAGTCAGTACCTGTAAACTTACATTCTGCCTATGTGACCAGGATACTCAGATTATAAAGGCAGTGGCGTAAGAATGCAGTGAGAATCAGCTACAGGAGAGAAAGTAGACAATCAGGGCTGGTGGGGGGAAAGGTGTGTTTAATGCTTCCCTACATTATTTGTCCATTCAACATTTCTTTTCCAAGCTCTTTGTCTCCTCAGAAAGGAAAAGTCACTGGGGGAAGCCAATTTGTTTCCAAGGATGTTGAAAAAGTTGAAAAGTGGCAGATGTTCAGTGGTGATTTCACCCAGGTAAATAGGCATGATGTAACAGTTTATGTCTATGGTTTCCAAGCCTTGAGATTTACCTATGGAATTTTATTTTCATTCAAGACCATTTTCTTGATTCTGTCACAAACTTAATAGAGGCGTATCTGCTTTACACAGCTCTATACTTTTGCTGTTTCCATTCTCAGAATCAATTCAGAGCATAACCTCCCGTGATACAATGGTGCTGACAGATTGGGTATTATTTCACTTTTTAAAAATTATTATTGGAAAGAAGAAAATTTATTCTAGGACGTATGTCCTCAGAGGAAAGGCAAAGCAAATAAGAATCCATGTATTGTGTTGCTGAGGTGGAGAGAGAAGATATTTAGTTTATGCATTTATTTGGTTTGGTTTCTACTGCTGAAACAATATCCAGATGCAAAACTTGGAAAAATTTGGTGGAATTGTGGCCTGGGAGTGTATTTTTAAAGAAGTCAGTAGTGCTGTTGTCACCGGATTCACTGGCAATAAAGTTGGCTATTCTTAATTTTAAAAGCAGCTCAGTAATAGAGGAATTTCTACCTGTGGTTAATGTGTAATTTTTTAATTAGCAAAGTCAAGAAGTCTGTGAAATCCAGAAGCTTAAAAATCTCTCCCTTGCTTGGAATTCTTGTAGCTGTGTTCTCATTATTGTTTCCAGTATAAGGGGATATGACTGCAGAATTAAAGGCAGTTAATTAAAATGGGCAGACTATTAAATGGAATTATGTAAAAAGTAAATACAGTTAAATTGGAACGTAAATCGTATCAATGTTATCATTTGGTTTTGGGGTAGCAGATGATAGAAAGAGTGAGGGAAAAACATTCTACGTGAGATCTGAGGGCAGCTTTCTATGTCCAGGACCACCAGAGCTGTTGGACTCTGACGTCATGTTTGGGAGTTCTCACGTTGAAGCTCTCATTTGTATGAACATTTAATATAGTTTGCTGATATATATAGCTTGAACCTGTGCATGTGACATTTGCTTATAGCCAGGTGCCTAATGCATTCTGTCTTTCAAAGTAGATTTCAACCATTGCTAAAAGTCTTCAGGGAGATGATTAAAAAACACACAACAGCAACTAACTAAGGTCCCCTGATTTTTCTAAGCTCACTTGGTGGTGGAAGGCATTGAAGCAGGAATTGTCTGGCAGTTCTTTTTTCTGCCAGTCCAGTATCGATGAGTACAGTATGGGTTTGGTTTTGTGTCAAGTATTCATTCGTCTTTTTTATGAAGTTCCCATTCTTAATCAGAGTTATTGTTAAGGAGGTCTTACTCCTGACACATTACCTGAACATTCACTTGGTAAAAGGGAGAGGCTGGATATTGGTTTAAATAAAATTAGCAGGTCTTACGTCTAACCTTTTACATATTTCACATAATGCTTCTGAAAATGTTTAAGCATGTTTTGCATGTCAACTTTCAATCCCCAGGATAGCCCTTTGATGTTCTCCATCTATGTTGGACTATAACTCCAGTATTTCTAGGCCCCAAACATTTGGCCATGTTGTCTGGAATTCTGGGAGTTGTAGTTAAAATATTATTCAAGTAGTACAGTGACCAGTTTTGAAAGGTTGGTCTAGCATTTCCATTTAAACACTTAAAAAAAAAAAGAATATAGTATAGCAAATGATTAAAAAAGACACGCGCCTGTAATGCTGGTGAGGTGTTGTCAGCACACAACAATTGGGCAAGGTAGATAAAATGTCTAGATAGCGGGACTTCAAATGTTGTGAGGCAGGGTTGCCCAATATGAAGGCCTCCATATGTTGCTGAATAGGAATGTTCAGCATCTCCACCCAACATATCAAGAGTAAAAGTTGCTGGGAAGTGTAACTCAACATCACAAACCATAGGCTCCCCATTCCTGTCTTAATGGTATTTTTAGTGATAATAGTTATTCACTGAAGGCTTAAGGGTACATTTACAAAAGACTTTCATCTGATTTTTTTACAAGCAGATTGCTTCCTGTTGAGCCTATTAACTGGTGTGCCAAATATACCAAATTCCAGTTTATGAAGAGATTTTTTTGTATATTAGGTACGACAAGTCATCCTAAGGCAATACTGTATAGCACTACTGCTGTTTCAGTGTTTAATAATTTAAAATATGAAACTACTTAAAGATTGTGTGCTGCAGGAACTGATCTTATCAGGAGAATGTTGCTAGAATAGTTCTCCAATGTAGCAGAACCTACTAATGTTTCAGTAGTCACAGAACCAGCTGTTTGCAAGCAAGCACATCTATGTCATTATGATGCACACATCTTCAAATCTGTTTCCCATAGTATCCCATAGTATCTGCCTGGCCACTTCGATTTTGCAGGGTTGGCGCAGTCTAGTTTCTTTTGATTAAACAATGCCATTTCTCAGGACCTTGGAAATGGGCCTTCTCTATAGCAGCACCTACACACGTTTTCCCCAAGATCTGGATGGCCCCCACTCTGCTGTTGTTCAGAAGAGTGGTGAAGGCCTTTGGTGAGGGAGAATGAGATCCCTCGCTTCACTCTATCTGGTCTGTCACACTTGCCATCCTTTATTGATTTTATTGTAATTTCTTTGTTTGCTTGTTGTGAGCCACCCAGAGTCATTGGGAGTCAGGCGGCATACAAGTTGAATAAATCATCATCATCATCATCATTGAATGCATTGACTGGGTTTATACATCACCCTTAAAACATTCTTGGTTTAAAATTTAAGTTTTTATTTTAATCACAACTTTAAAAAGAAAACATCAGAAGTGACTATCTCTGAGCTTTGAAGCTTGTCAAAGATGGACACTTCCCATTTGACTGCAGTATATCTTATTCCTGGCACTGGCTCACAGAGTGACAGCAGACAGCCCATGGGAGTCTCTCCCTGTGCAATTGCAGATTAATGGAGATCTCCATTCCATTGGGTCAGCGCTAGAGACTCTAGGCGGTAGGTCGGTGCTGCAGCAACAGTGCTGATTTAGCTGATCCCTTCCTAAAAGAACAGAGTTGCATGAGGTGACAAGTGTTTGACATATCCACATATCACTAGACAGTAGAATGTCTGAATTCATGCATGCACACACATTCCAAGAAGAGGCCTGCTGCATGTTTTAGAGCTGTGGATTGATTTATAGTTAAATTTGAAGTTTACTATTTTGATTTTTAAAAAATGTTTTGTTTTTAAATAAAAATAAAAAGTATTTTATTTTATAAAAATGATAGTTCTCCAGATAGTTTTAAAGCTAAAATCAACCAGCATATTGCTGTAGTCAAGATATTTATAGTATGAACTTCGTTTCCATTGAGCAGGCTGCTTTGATTTAAGCCATTTTAAAGACTGATTAATGTGGAACAGTGTCGATTACCAACCAAACAACTCGGCTAATTTACTAGAGATTGCAGATCAGGCTATTCATTTTCTGAGGGCTCATTGTTTCTTAGAGAGACAATAAAAATGTAGCTTTGTAATCTAAGTGTTTGATTTCACAGCTGTAAAGTGTTTTTTTTTTTTTAATGTTAAGGATACTAGGCAATTATTATACCCCAAAACCTTACTTGAGACTGATTTTAAAGTTAAATATTTGTGCAAGCTCTCATTGAATTAAGATGCAGAAATGGAATTAATGATTGTCAGTTTGACATATAAAATTAACTTACTTTACTATTTGTTTTCTTATTTTAGAATCTTAGACTAGGGCCACATACCATCCCCAGAGGCTGTTGTTCCAGCCTGCCTCATGGAATTCCATTTGATCAGACTACGGTATCAAACACAATTGTTGCAGATCAGCCATGTGGTTTGCTATCATTTTAAGGTAGGAAACAGGAAAATTACTGGGTTTAACATAAAATAGGCCTAATTCAATTTTTAAAAAAAACCTCCTCAAAATTAGCAGGAAAAAAAATGCAATGAGTGCCCCTCCCCATGTTGTTATTATCCACTCTGCTTCCCAATCATGAAATATGGCCCCAGCCACCAAATGTATCTCAAGTTAGGCCCGAACTCTTAGACACTGTATGCAAAATGTCCATAATATTATGCTCTAAATTAATATATTGTTTTGTGTGTGTGTTTTGTTGACTCTTGGTGATTGCCTGGAAAAGTCCCTGCAGTTTTCTTGGCAAGATTTGAGAAGTGGCTTCCGTTGCCTTCTTCCTAGGGCTGAGAGAGAGTGACTGGCCCAAGGTTACCCAGTTGGCTTTGTGCCTAAGGTGGAACTAGAACTCACAGACTCCTGGTTTTTAGCCTGGTGCCTTAACCAGCACACCAAACTAGCTCGAATTAGTAGATCTACCTGCTTTCATAAAACTAATTAAAAACACAATATTTTGCTCAAAGCAAATATTAGATTTCATTGATGTCAAGGCACCTCTAATGGGGACACATTTCTTTTGTAATGAAGTAGGGCTTCTGACCTGGTGGATGTGCTTTTGCATTGGGTATAGCCCTAAGAATATATAGCCCAATTTTGCCCATTTGCTGCTAAAAGCCCTGTCCTCACTTGGAGATTTGCATCAGCCCCAGACTGTCTTGGTGACCCCAGTGTTCCCCTTTGATCACACAACACTGCCCTTACCTTGTTTGCAGTCCATAATTTAAACTGTTTTATGCCAATCTTTCAAGTTTTAGAAAATATCCAGTTTTCCTGTGAAAAGTTTATTTACCTTTCCTTCCCCTGTTTTGGAGAAGAATGTTCATGTGACAAGCCTAGTGCTGATCAGTCCTTGGTGGATTCTCAGAGGAGGGGCCTGTATTTTAAGAGGGGGTGAGAAAAACATATTAATAATTTATCAGCCAATTAGCATTCTTAGAATATTCCCCACCATCTCCAATGAAGACATTTTGGTATCCAACAGGATAGCCCAAGAATCAGGGCAGTATAGTTCAATCTCAGCAAGATGTTATGTTACTCTAGACCAGTGTTTCTCAACCTTGGCTGCTTTAAGCTGTGTGGACTTCAACTCCCAGAATTCCCCAGTGAGCCATGAATTCTGGGAGTTGGTCCACATAGCTTAAAGCAGCCAAGGTTGAGAAACACTGATCTACTGTAAATACACAGTGAGGAAAGCTCAGCATTATAATGCTATTCACAACGCATCTATTGATTAACTTTTTTAGATTTAAAAATAAACCTTTCTGTAAGGAATTCCCTTTTTAAAAAAAGTGCTGCTGGGTACCAGTGTAATAACTAGAGCAAATTTAAGGGATCGTCAAAAATGAGACATAAATGAAAGAGTCATAACTGATTAGGGCTAGTCTATCTGGGCTGTAGATATCTGGGCTATCACTAGATGGAAGCAAAGATTTTTTTTTTCTGCCCATGCAGATTTTTGCCACCCTGGCATGGAAGTCCTACAGCTGAACTGCATATACTACAATTGTTACAGAAGCTTGCAGGTAAGATTTTGATTCATAAATACCAATATACCGACTGTCATTTTTGCCATTCAAATATAGCAGAATGTTCTGTTATGTTTCTCTCTATATGTATCACATTAACCCATGTCTTATTTTAACCATGGTTTGTTAAACAATCCAGAGTCAGTTTTGCATGTAAGCAAAGTAATCATGTTTTTATTTTTGTTTTGCTCAGTTTCTGATTTCTTTTCTGTTTTTTAAGTTGCCTTTTCCTTGCATGTCTTTGAATTAATCAAGGGTTCGAGTGGCCACCAGAACAAACCAAGAATAATTGAAACAAAAACTGTGCATCCAACTTTGCACATCATACTAGGCTACGGATGCAATCAGTAGGCCAACAACACGGTATTTAAGCCTCTAATTTACTGCTATAAAACAAACCAGTTTACTGATCCTGTTTTGTATGTTACACTGAACCAAAAGAATACTACAGTATGACTTTGGACAGCATTTAAATCCAGCTGCAGCAGTCTGGTAATTAGCACTGTATTTTGAAGATCATTATGATCTTAGGACCCACAGTGTGTATGTTCTATGGTTATTCTGCAATGGCCTCAAAAGCCATTGTGATCTAGCAAGAGCCTTGTTTCATATCTACCAAGAAGAACAATAATTGGTTAGATGGATTAAAAAATGTCTGTTTCTTGCTCACTACATTTTTTAAAGGTACACCTAAAGGTTTTTTTAATTTAAGTATGTTTCTGAAAATGTGAAGTATGACTTTAGCAAGCAGATATTTAACAGCCTCTTTATACATCAGCAGCTGCATTAGCAGGTAAAACTGGGTGTTGCTGCAACTGGGGTTGATCCAGGTTTGTTGCACTGGTCACTATGAATTCTTCCATCTGCCAAAAGAAATGATAGCCATCTAACATTCATTTTGAACAGTGGAATCTAGGTTTTTAATTATTTCCTTTCTAGTGTTCTGAAAATCAATAATGTACAAATTACTAACCAGTAGCTTGTTTCTTCATGTACAAATTGATATTGAATTCCTAAGCACATCCACTTAGAAGCTTCATTCCTGTGGATTTTTCAAAATGAAATCTACCTCAATTTCATTGCACTGAGGATTTTAAAATATCATCTGGGTAATTTTCTAGCCCCACAATGGGATGAATGCTGTGAGAAGCATTGTATCAGTCTGGGGGAAGGAAGAGGAAGTAGAAAGACAAGATAACAAAACAAAATCTTTAAGACAGCTAACAAAAATAAACAAAATCCAGAATAAAAAAGTTATAAAACATGAAAGCAAAACTAATACTAAAATTAATAGTTAAATCCTTGGCATTTGATTGCCATAAATTGCGTGGCAAGACAGCCACCAAGTTGTTCTACAACAGAACACAAAAATGCCCAAATATTTAACAAAGAAAAAGAACAGGAGAATGCATAGCAGAAACCTAATCTGGTGTAGGGGTTAAGGTGCTGGCCTAGAAACCAGGAGGCTGTGAGCTCTAGGCTTCCCTTAGGCATAAAAGCTGGATGGGTGACTTTGGGCCAGTCACTCTCTCAGCCCAATCCACCTCACAAAGTTGTTGTGGGGAAAAATAGGAGTATTAAGTGTGATCACCAATATATATATTTATATTGGTGATATTGGTATGATCACCAATATTTATTTATTTATTTATTTATTTGATTTGATTTGTCCCCGCCCATCTCCCCTACAATGGGGGACTCTGGGCGGCTCATATATTGGCAGGAGTATTATAAGTATGATTACATATGTATGTATGTATGTATTGGGATAAATATATAATCATAATGATAATTCCTAGTTTGGTCACAAACTGCCTCTGAAATAGAAAGAACTCAGTGTAGCTGGATGCCAAACTTGAACTCATATTTTGATCAAATTTTATAATCCATGGAAGTGGCTGGCAAGGGTAGGTATGGGCAAGCTGAATTGTAGAATATGAAGAATCTGCTCAGGAAACAGGGTTTTTTTCTCCTCTAAAGAAGGCTTCCATTTCCTCTAGTTCATCTACCTTTAAGTGCCCAAACTGGTGCCTTGATGTTTATCTAACATGTGTAACATAACACAGTGATCCTGTACATGTTTCCTTACAAGCGATATTCATGGAATTGAATGCAGCTACTGCCAAGTCAACCTGCATAGGATTTCAACTGACATGCACATGTTATACAATGGTGAGAACATTACACTCTGTGCTTTTTAGGTGTGGACTTCAATTGCCAGAAGGCTCCACAAATGTGCTGATCTGGGGAGCACCCAGTTGAAACAGGCCCCATTAAAATGTACTTGTTGGTTAGAGTTATAACCTGTCTTTCCTCCAGAGCTCACAGTGGTATTAATTATACTCCCTCCAGCTTTCCCCCCCATAATAACAACTCCAGGAGGTAGGCTGAGCTGTGAGAGAATGACTGGTACATTGAGCTTCCATGGCTGAAGGTGAATTTGAACTCCCCCAGCCTTAGTCCAACACCATATTATCAGATGGAGATGAAGGAGATCTGCTTCAGATCCCTACTCAAATGTGAAACTCACCTTGAGTGAGTCATTGTCTAAGCTTAATCTATCCCACGAGATAAAATGGAAAGGGGAAGAGCAATGTCATGTGCAAGACATAACAAATGTTCTTTATGAAACTGTAAAGAGCTGTAAGAGTCCAATCCCAGATGGCTTCCTTCTCATATGCACTTCTTGCAGCTCTTTCATTGGTAGGCCTTCTGTTGGCTCCTTGGGCCAACAAATTATTTTTCCACACAATTGTTTGCAGCCAAGATTCTGTCTGATACTAAAGTTAAAATCATTAATATACATTCTGGGTATTATTCAAACAAAATTTGAATTCCTCATTGTTTTGCTCCCACTTTGTCCTGTTTTGATTATAAATCATCTCCTAGGACCAGGGAAGCCAGTCCCCCTAGGGTGAAGCAAAAGAGTCGTTTGTTCCCTAAGTGGACACTAATGAGAGGCTGCGCTGCGGCACTGAGTGTGGGGTTCCCCTTCCCCTGCATTAAACATTTAATAGAAAGGCTGAGGAAGCCAGAGCCCGGGAGGAGGAGAAATAGGCACTCTGCTCAGTGGGCTATCCAGTGGCAAGCTGTTGGGGTCTTTCTCTCTTGTCTGTTTATCATAGGAGAGGCTGCAGAAACAATTCAGCTCTTTTTCATGGAAAGAGACAGTGAACTGTTGAAAACTAAGCCAGTTAAAATTCACAGTTTCCCTGTTTGTTCTTTAATTTTCCTTCCTTCCTTCCTTCCTTCCTTCCTTCCTTCCTTCCTTCCTTCCTTCCTTCCTTCCTTCCATCCATCCCTCCATCCCTCCATCCCTCCATCCCTCCATCCCTCCATCCCATTTTCCTGACTATTTCTTTCGTAATTCCTCTTTCCAGATCCAGTAATTCAGTATGATGTATTCCTGAAGGGGAGCCACATTAAACTATTACAGCACAAATAGAAAGTATCTGGTTCCTTAACCATGCACCAGTCTGTCTTCCCCCTGCTCTTCTTCTAGGGCCAATGGCAAGAGAAGGCAACCTGTAGCAATCTCTGTAGCACTCAGAGATGGCTGAGCTATAACTTCCAGGAACCTCAACTAGCACAGTTAATAGTAAGAGAATCTGGGAATCATATCCTGCAACATTTGGAGTGCTACAGGTTATTTCACCTGAGATTATGGACTGAGGATGGATGAAGTCCCAGATGACTGAGGGAGGACAAACATTGGCTTCAACTTCAAAAAGGGGGAAATGAAGGACCTGAGGATCTCTAAACCAGTCGGTTTAATATTTGTACCTGGGGAAGATTCTAGTATACCGTAGATCATAAAGGGATAAATCTGTTATGCATCTCAAAAACAAGGCCATTATTACTAGAAATTAGCATGGATCAAGAACATATTTTTAATTCAGGAACTTCCTTAGTAAATCATGAATGCTATGTAGGTACAATATGTACAGACTTTAACATCCAAAGTATCCTACAATATTCTGATTGGTCCTATTTAATATTTTAATCAACGAAAAGATAGAGAGCATACTTGTCATATTTATAGATGATAAAAAATTGGGTGGGATTACTTAACACTCTAGAAGAGAGAAATGAAAATCAAAATTACCTTGATTATAGGATTGA
The DNA here is from genome assembly GCA_030867105.1 of Liasis olivaceus. Taxonomy (NCBI): domain Eukaryota; kingdom Metazoa; phylum Chordata; class Lepidosauria; order Squamata; family Pythonidae; genus Liasis; species Liasis olivaceus. The sequence goes on from CM061351.1 coordinate 18,958,303, forward strand.
AATTACCAAAATAAAGTTTAACAGAGAGAAATGCAAAATTATTCATTTAAAAAAATGAAACCAAGTGCACAAGTATAGGATGCATATTGAGGTAATAGTATGCATGAAAGGATCTTGAAATTGTAGCTGATGACAAGCTGAACTTGAGTCAGGTAGAAGCATGCTGTGGCCACCAAAAAGGTAAATGCAATTTTAGGCTGCATCAACAGAAATATAATTTCTAAAATATATAATTCCACCATGTTCTGAACTGGTCAGATCCCCCTTTGAGTACTAAGTCCAGTTCTGAGCCCCACATGTTAAGAAAAACTCAGAAAATGGGAATAGGTGCAGGAAAGAGCAACAAGGTTGGAAACTAAGCTTTACAAGGAAAATTTGAAGGAACTGGTATGTTTAGCCTTGAAAAGGTGACTGCCAAGGAATATGATAGCTTTTTTTTTACACGCATAAGGGGTGCCAGACAGAAGAAGGTTAAGACCTCTTCCCTATAGTTTCAGAATGCAGGACATGGAATAAAGTTCTTAAGTTACAGGAAGGAACATTCCAATTGAATGTTAGTTTGACAAAAGAGCCAATTACCCGGAGAGTCGGTGGGCTCTTGTCACTGCAAGGAGAGGCAAAACAGCCATCTGTCAGAGATGCTTTAGTCTGGATTTCTGCCCTGAACAGCGGTGTTGCAGTCAATTGTCTTAAGTGATCCCTTCCAACTCTATGGTTCTATTCTGTACCTTGAATCTATTAGAATTAAGCACAGTTAGAGAAGAAGAGGAGGGTGGGGTTGGGGAGAAACATGGGCAGGTTGTTATATGTACAGTACAGCTATTCCAGAATCTGCAAATTGACCTGTAGGGTCATTAATGTAAAAACCTGTAAGCCCAATACCACATTTGAATTCAAGCACTCCCCTAGAGACTTTGCTGGGTTACCTACTTTGTGTAGAAGTCCTTGTGAACTAATTTCAAGTCTACCCACAAACATTTTATTTATACCCACCCCATTTCCACTGCAGCACCATTTGAAGTCTTAGGATATTTCTCCTTCGTTCTTTTTCCACATCCTCCTTTCTGGAAACCTTGATGATGCAAAAATACCTAACGCACAGCTTTCTGATCCACCAAAATACACTTTGGATTTCTTTTTCATTCTGAATTAAGAGAATATTGGAATATTTCATGTTGGTTACAGATGAATAATGTAATTGGGACTCATTATCTACTTCTTCAACAGTGTGCTTATTAAAGGCACAGTGTTGTGTACATTCAGTTTTTGGGAATTATATTTATGGAAGAAATAAACTGAGAGAAATCATGCATACTGGGGAATGGAATTCCAGTTCATGTGTAATTTTGTGTAAAACAATACATTTGCAGAATATATTTTGTTTCTCCTCCTGATACATGGGAATCCATGGAAGGGGGCAGTTCCTCCCCCAGTTATAATCCCCAGATTCATAGCTTTTAAAAGACGACCTAGTCCATAACCTTCTAAAAGCTGAGCTTTGAGGCAAAATGTGTTGTCACTCTTCTGCCCTATTAATTGATTGAATGTATATAGCCACCCATCTCACTTGCATGTGACTTTGGGTGGCATACACAATTAAAACATAAATAATAATCAACATAATTCAACCATTAAAACCAATTAAAACTTATTTTGTAAGAAAGGCCTCTGGAGTGCAGAGTGCCTCTGAGTGCAGAGAATTGAGGCAATGTCATAGAGGAAACACAAAGGCTAAATTGTAGAATTTGCTGGAAAATCAAGAAATGCATTATTAACAAGTGTGTGCCTTTTGTCCAAATCATGTGTGATCTGTACGAACCAATCAGAAGCAAAACTAGTGCAAAGCAAACAACGTTCTGAGCAAGGAGTTGCTGAACTGTGAACAGTGAATGTCCTTGTGCAGTTGAACTAAAACTTGTAGTTGCTTCAGAGATAAAAAAGCTCTCTGGGACTTCTTAAGTATTGGTTGCAGACCTGCTTTTCGTGGTAGGGAGTGGACGATGTTATAACATCAGGTACATGGAACAGAATTACATTTGGAACCAGCGTTGCTGTATTACAGAACCCAAGCACATGGTTCGTTAATCTCTTTTTTCCTCCCAATTTCACTTTTGTTACATCTAACTAGAAATACAACATCAGGAAAGGACTTTAAAACTGTAAACAAATGTAATTAAAGGAGCAAAATCTACCATGGTATTTTGCAAGCTTCACTGAATAAAAACTTGCACGCCTGCACACAGAGAGAGAGATACGTGAGACACTCGATCTTAGCCAGAAGGCTGAGAAGTAAGACAGTTTGCAAGACATACTGACTTTCTTAACATAATTCATGATTTGTATTAAAAAGGGCAACTACCTCCCACAAAACGTGAAAGTGAAATTTATTTAGAAACATTTGCAGAGTGGATACATTTTTACAGGATAACTTTTAGAGTTTTGAGTCAAACTCAACTCCTGATTTGCCAAGGAAAAAGTGACAGAGTAAGCAAACTGGTGGGGATTTCATTCAATCTAAATATTATGTTAAAGAAAAATATCCCTTTTCCTAACAAATAGAGGCAAAAAAGGAGGGTCTAATGCAAGATCCCCACTGTAGGCCAGGGGGCAGCCCTAAGAGATATAGAAAATATGATTTTAGAAATAAAATATTTCATGTAATTAATGTTTGTTACTGAAGAGATACGTCATCATGTCTGAAGTGAATTCAACAATATGTTGATCATCTCAAGCAACTTCCACATAAGCGAATGTGTGCAGACCTAAATGCTTACTACATACAAGAGAGATGAAAGCCACATTTTTCTAAAAAAGCAGACATATTGAAGACATATGTATTCCAAATAATAAACCAAATAATCTTGCATTGTATACAATTATAATAGCATCTTCACTTCTCCCTGCACACTTATGATGATCCTGGTGACTTAGGTTCTTTGACTGTTTCTCTTGACTAAATTGCGAAGAGAGGACTCTTTGGAAAAGACCCTGATGCTGGGAAAGATTGAAGGCAAAAGGAGAAGAGGACGGCAGAGGATGAGATGGTTAGATAGCATCACTGAAGCAATGAGCATGAAATTGAGCAAACTCAGGGAGGCAGTGAAGGACAGGAAGGCCTGGCGCAATATGGTTCATGGGGTCACGAAGAGTCGGACACGACTTAACGACTGAACAACAACAACAACAACTTGACTAAATGGACTGTAGTTTGTGTTTTGACTTCCTGCAAAAAGATACTTTTCATCTTGAAACTCGATCATGTTTTAAGTATATTTCTTTTAATCCATTTATTTAAATAGCAAATGCAATGTAAGGAGATAAAAGCGATTGAATCTATCGGTATAAACGAATATTTCACTATAAATATATCGACTTTTTTCAGGGAGAAACGGAGTTGCAGGAGTGCCGTTCATCACCGAACTTTTCGAGGGCTGCAATTGCAGGTGTCTCTGTGGCGCAATCGGTTAGCGCGTTCGGCTGTTAACCGAAAGGTTGGTGGTTCGAGCCCACCCAGGGACGGTTCCCATTGTTTTCGTGCGCAGAACCGTGATAATTACCGTTCATTTTATCCACGAAGAGGAAAACGCGGGGGGTTGATTCGATGCAGGGGGCCCCCGCAGTCTACATCCTCCGCTTACTGAAGATGCGCGTAAAATAAAAACCATACGACCGCAGCAGGCGCAGTTGCAGAATCTGCTCTGCAGCGATTTAAAAGGGTGGTTCCATTCAACCCCCTTTCCGCGCCTCGCCCTCCTCCTCGCAACACCCACGTGCTCCTGGCAAAATGCTCTACAGAAGGAGCCCCTCTGCCCAAGAAGCGGCGTAAGTTAGTCTGCACTGCTGGCTCTCGCCGCTTTTCCAGTCGCAGCAGCCCTTCCAAAGAGGGGGCCCGCAAAGGGGGTTCCGGTGCCCGGGCCTCGCTGCTCCCGAGGACGCCTGGCCGGGCGCTCGGCCTCCCCCTGCAAATTCCTCCCTCGCGGCTCCTGTCGCTCTGCTCGCGGGAGCTGCGGCGCTTCGCTGGCCCCCCCCGGCGAGGGAGGGGCTCTTTTCAGCAGCCGCCGCCGCCGCCTCTTTCATCTCTGGCAACAGCCGCGCAGGGCGAGGAGGCTGCGGGCGCGGGCAGATTTATTGGCCTCCTTCCCTGGGGGCTTAAAAGCAGCGGGGGGGCGCAGGGCGAAGGACCACGGCAGCGCCCGACCTTCCTGCGGGAAACTGAGCCGTAGCCGCGGCGCCCGGGCAAATAATCAGTTGCAGATCCCCCCTCCACCCCCGGTGGCCCCCCTGCGTCAGAGGATACCATTTCGCTCTCTTTTTAAGCTGGGAGGGAGAGAGACGACGGTGGGACAGATGCCAAGAGGAGGAGCAGCTCTTATGTAACAACAGGGGAGGAAGGCAGATCCAAAGTTGTACTTGGCTTCCACGTTTGTATTCCCCGCTCCCCCCCCCCGCCCCCATTCCGGTTTGTCTGCTTCCAGACGGGATAAGCTTGGATCTTGGCTGCACTTTGCGCCGTGGAGTTGAATTTGTTTTCCAGGCCCGCCGGTTGCAACATCTCCCGCCCTTCGTTCCCGCCGCAGAGTTGCTAAACCTCCCCGCAAGGAGGAATCTTTCCACCGAATCGGCCCAGCCTTTTCCCCGTCGCGTTTCCGTTGCCAAAAGCGGGATGGACCCGCTGATCCTCGTTCGCCAGCAGATCTCAGGCCCACTCTTTGGCCCGATTTTATAACTGCACCCCGCTTGTAGGGAGGAGGCCTAGAAACCGGATCGGGTGAATCCAAGATCGGATTCGCAGTTCCCAACCCGAAACTCAGCTACTCTTCTAGAACATTTCTGGCAGAATTCCTCCTACAAAATCCCCCTGCCCTTTTCTTTTGCTTTGTCAAGCTGCCTCTTAATTTTCTCCCTTTTTTGCTTAACAATTAAATTTTAAAGCAAAGATAAGTATTTTAAAATCACGACCTGCCTTCCAAATAGAAGCAACTACCTTTTTGTTTGTGTAGAAACTGTTAGTCTCTCTTGTTCTCCTCAAGTGGTGGTAACACCAGGCCGACCTTGCCAGGATCAAGAGTCAACTTCGGTTAGTATTTAGATGAGAGATCACCAGGAAAATGCAGGGCTGCAGTAAGCTAAACTAAGAAGTGTAAAAACATCTGGAAGAAGGGAATGGCAAAGCACTTGTGTATGGTTGGCAAGAAAACTGCATGAATGGGTCCAAGAAGGCACAGTGTTCAGCTCTTCTGAAGGAGCTTTATTTTATTTTATTTTATTTTATTTTATTTTATTTTATTTTATTTTATTTTTTCCCCCCTTTACCTTTTAGTAAAAGGGAGCCAGTCACTACTTGGAATTTGAATAGCTGTGAGATATAAGTAGCTCTCTTGCTTCTTAATTGCAGGAATGGAGCAGGTGCCTGAGTATGAGAGGAGGCTGGCATGAGCTTTCTGGAGCTTTAAAGAGTTTAAAGATCCCTCCAGTCCCAAATCAAACACCAGATGGAAAGGACTCACTCAAATGCCTAATTTGATCTGTATTATCCCTCCTATTCATAAAGTGCTCTGCCCTTTTTAAATTCCTAAAGGCATACTTAATTAAAATATAATGTTACAGTCAAGTGCACTGCATTTCTTAATACATAGATTAAGAAGAAATCAAGCCTAAACATGTATTTTCCAAGGACTATTAAAACTTAATAGAAAAGTGGACGATTTAGTAAACAATTAAAACCTAATAGAAAAGTAGATGATTTAGTTTAGAAAAGTAGCTGCGTTTGAGTGGAATTCCTTTTTCATTTTTAAGAATCTTATTTTAATAGCAGAGATTTCACCCATGTTTTAGATAGAAGAATATAGTTTTATTTTAAGACTTTAAAAAAATTCCTGCAGAACATGAGACACTTTAGAGAAGTTGTGCAAAACAGTGAGCTGCAGAACTGTTCACCATTCTTAATTGACTGAATGACTTTGAAGAGAGAATGCTACCTTTGACAGGATTGTACCCATATTCAATTCTCTGGACGATGTGTTCCGTTAGAGGACATGGACACAAGGGATGCCTAATATTAAATATTGGAATAATTGTGAAATAATTTTTAAAAGGTACTTGAAAGCATGTGACTTAATCTTCAAAGTCTTTGTTCCTTGTGTTACTTCAGTTTGTGTGTGGGTGTTGTGTGAGAGAGAAATTACAGTTGAGATTCTGGCAGACAAAATCTGAAAACATCAGAGTTTAGAAAGTGTTGCATATTTAGGTTTTTATTAAGCTACCTATGATATACTCTGAACTTTTAGAAACAGGCATAAAGGATGCATGAGGCTCCATTTTGAAGTGAACTAAATTGCCAACAGGGCACACACAGGTAACAAATGCAATGGAGGCGAATATGTGCTGCACTGAAGATGTTACCTAGCCGGGTAATGAAACAGTTTGCAAGAAAAGAACCAAGCTCAGAGAACCCCAAGGACTCCACAGGTAACAAATGAGTGAAAATCTATATTCTCTCCCTGTTTACATGTTTGCGGATGGGAAGAATTTCGGGAACCAATGAGGTGGACTAAGCTCTGGAAACAAACATCAGTATTCTATTCTAGTGCATGTGAGTTGCTGATTCATCTCCATTGTTAGCCCTCCTCATCACATCTCCCAAAGTTTTGTTTCCAGCTAGGCACACACCCAGAATTCGCCCTCTCCTGACCTCTTCTTTCAGCTGCTTTGGATCTCCCTACCAAATCTCAAAAGGTTTGAACTTCCCTTCTGCTTCCCTGTCTTCTGTCTCAGGAATACCACGGGTCCCAGCTCTCCACCCTTGCAAATTCTCACACTAGGCAGCAATGGAAAAGAAGAAGGATTGCACAGCAGCCTTTCACAAAGAAGGCATTCTGTTCTCTGTAATCTTAAGTGCACCTTAGGTCCTAAGCAATCTTCATTTTAAGCAACCTTAAGCAGCGTCCCCTAACCTGGTGCCCTCCTGATGGGAAGGCGGGGTATGATGAGAATTGTAGCCCAACCCGTTGAAGAGCTCTGGGGGGGAAGCCGATCTATAGGAAGCTTGTAGAATAGCTTCCTCTCAATCGCTCGCTCGCGCGCGCACACACACACGAACACCCCTTCTTTCTTCACCATTTGCGTCCCAGCTCAACCTCGCTTTATTGGCATAAAGACTCGAGAGAGCTATTGATGGTTAAACAATATGATCTAGGAGAGACCCCGAGTTCTAGTTCCCATAAACTGGGTAACGGTGCGGGAGCGACAGACGCCTTGAGGCAGGTTGGAAGGCGCGCCCGCTGACCAACAAGGGTTTTGTCCGATCGGGATAGTAATCCCGAGCCTCAGACAGCTCCGCGTCTGCCGCAGCTCACGATGCGCTTTCTGCTCTTTCTAGCTTTCCCTTCCCGCCAAGGAAGGAAGGAAGGTAGTAAAGAAAAGGTAGGGAAGGAAGGAAGGAAAGTAGAAGTACAGAAAAGAGGAAGGAAGGAAAAGAGGTGAAAAGGGGAAAGAAGGAAGGAAAGAGAAAAGCAGGAAAGAAGTACAGAAAAGAGGAAGGAAGGAGGAAAAAGGAAAACAGGAAGGAGGAAATACAGAAAAGGGGAGCAAAAGAAGGAAAACAGGTAGGGGAAAGGAAAAAGAAAAGATAAAGGAATGAAGGAAGGGGAAGGAAGAAAGGGAAGAAGACTGACGAAGAAAATATAGAAGAGGAATGAAAGGTGAAAAACAGAAGAAGAGAAGTAGAAGAAAAGAAAGAAAAAAGTGGAAAGAAGAAGGAGGAGGAAGGAAATGAGATGGAGGCAGGAGGAGAAGGGGAGGAAGAGGAGGAGAGAGGAGAAAGGACCCTTGAGAAGAAGGTGACTTCTTTCTGTCAATCCTCTCCACAGCCATTCGCCCTGTTTCTTCGTGGCCGGGCCATGCAGGGGATGGGCAAGGCAGGGCAGAGGCGCCCCACCGAAAGGGCGATTCAGGGTTAATCTGACCGGAAGGATCAGCTAGAGAAGCTGGGTGCGGGGGGGGGGGTCTCTTTCCCTGCAAGGTCCGAGCCTCATTCAAAGGAACGGGAAGGCAGCTTTGGGAAGTGGGCCACATACCCTTCGCTCGGGCTCGGGCATTCTGAAGCTTTCAGAATAAGACGCCAGGAGCAACGTTCAGCTGGCGATGGCCCAGCTGGCCGCATGCTTGGATGCTGCGCGGGTCCCCGGAGAGATGGGCCAGAATTTGCCCGGACTCCTGATGGGGCGGGTGGGAGCCAGCCGGTATCAATGAAAACGGTTTAATCGAATGTCCTCCCCATCCCTGAAGGGTAGATGAAGGACGAAAGGGCTAGTCGCTAGAGCGTTGTTCCATGCCAAGAAGAAATACATTATTGTTGTTGTTGTTTCCCTGTCTGGATATGCTACTCTATGGTTTGCAAGAACAGCCATGGCATTGCAAAGTAAAGGTCTTGCAGGGTTGGATCAAGAGAGTCCTCTTCAGAACAGACCAATGCAAATAACTGAGACTTCACTTAAGTATCTCTAAATTGAACTAATACATCTGACTAATATTTCTTTGGGGACCGGTCCAGATGTCTGAGAGAAGTTCATAGAGCAGGGAACCAGCATTTTCTGTAGCATTCATCTTACTCAATTGCATAAATACTGTCAAAATAATAGTGGATCTCTAAGAAAAACTGAGAGTTTGGGAACATGACAGTTTCTCTAACCACATGCAGGATTATCCAATTTTCTCTTTGTATTGGAATCTTTCTATTCCAACACAACCATTATTTGAAAGACCCAGTTAGCAAAATGTAATGATTGAAAGGAGCAATGCAGTTTTTCAACTTAGGTGCTAAAGTTTTGTGGTACTAAATTAAGTTAATATCAACCGAGTAGCAATCTGAATTTTCTCTATTTCTACAAGGGCTGGTCATGTTATTTTCATTTGTACACATCCATAGCAGAACCATAATAACAATAAAAGCCATTCTAAAATGAACCATGCTTGTGAAACATGTTAACACCTGGTTTGCTTAACCATGATTCCCTGAGTTAACCCAGTGGCTCAGGATTGCATAGTATCCTGACCATAAACTAATGTCACTGGTTGGATTTACATAATATATTGAGCCACAAGCAAATCACCTTCATTTAGGATCAGGGTGTTGTACAACTATAGCTATAAAGTGATATTTCCTTCAAATTTTCATCTAATTAGAAGTTATCATCTTATAGAAAGCTTGAAATTATAAACAGAACTTCAGTTAAGTTTGAGATGCAGGATGCTGAAATTTCAGATGTGATGCAGAACATTCCCCCTACCACCGCCACTCCATAATTGAAATTAAAGTTTATACTTTTTAAAGTATTACTAGGTTATTTGCTTGTTATCAGTGCAAAAGGTTTTGGTCTGCATTTATTTAAACCATGCCTAGGAAATCTGGAACTTGTAATCTAGACACACCTATAGAGCTCGAGGTTGAAAACTTGATCTGGAACATAAGGACATGATTTTTGTTGACATATTATAGATAAAAATAAAGGGCAATTATATAGCTATCTAGGAATGTCACATGTTGACATCTGGGGCTGTAATTTTTGAAAACTAGAAACTACTGGTTAAAATCTATGCAAGTTCCCAGTTAACATAGGATAGCTACATTTCTTACTTCTTATGGATGAAGAATTGTGTGCTCCCTGAAAATCTGCATATGTTGTAACCATTGCCCTTAAATTCAGTTCAGCTTGCAATGGTGTGCAAGTTAAAAAAATTAAAAACCAAGAAACAAGAAACAAAGTATCTGAGATTCTAGCAATTAGAATATGTTATCTGCAAATGAAAACTCTTAACTTCTTGCTTTGATATCTAAAGTTTCAATTCAAAAATAACAAATAGTGCTTTGTACATAGAGAACAAACTGATGATGTCATTTAGAGAACATGAGCTTGACAGGAAAGAACTTGGCTGAGTCGTACCAACGTTTGAAGGTTCAGTGTGGAAGGAAGGCCCCTTTGAAATCTATAGAAAGTTCAAGTTTGTAGGTTTTATATGTTGCCAAGTACAGAATTTTCTGAAATGCCATCTGTTGTTGAGAGTCCAAGATATTTGGAAGTTAATATTACTGGGCAAAAAAGGCCGGTGCCAATTACTTACTGTAATATATTTGTCAGAGAAGAAAGATTGAAATTCCCCGTTAGAACACTTTAGAAAAACACGGTTTTAAAAAAATATTTCAAGTCAGGCGTAGCCAAACTGGTTCAGAATAAATAAATGTAAAGCTATGATTAAATCTCATTCCATTTTTACATCTGTGGAAATGAATTATGAAAAGCAGTTTGGAATATATTGGTTCCTCTCTAAATGTAAGGGTTTAATATCTGAAAATTGACAGCCATACGAAAAACTCTTCTTGCCACACAAAATCATTAAAAAAAGAAGTACTGAAAGGTTGCAGCCTGAATACTCTGGTAAGAGCAAGGAGGGGTGGAGGAATACATTAAGATTAACTAAACTCAACCAATTTTCTGGGTAGTTTGTTTAGTTTATGGAAATGGTTTGACAAAGAAGTACAAAACAAAGCTTTAAGCCAAATATAGCATCCAAAAAGCCTTTGTAAGCTAAATTGTTCTTCACATACCATATACATTATTTTAGGAAAGAAGGAAGGAAGGAAGGAAGGATTTCCTAGTATTGCTTCTTTTCAGCTGTTCTATGTATATGTAAAACAGAATTATCCAGCCAAATGTATCACTACCTAAGATCATAATTCATTGGAAATGAATTATGAAAACAGTTTGGAATATATTGGTTCCTCTCTAAGGGTAAGGGTTTAATATCTGAAAATTGACAGCCATATGAAAAACTCTTCTTGCCACACACAATCAGTAAAAAAAGAAGTTGTTCTTCTAAGAGCCTAGATAACTTCATGTGCTCTTATTTTGGATAAACCTAGAAAACAGGCCAGTTATTTAGCATTAGGAGAGCCTTGTAGGTCTGGGCTGCTTACTCCAGCCCTCTGCCTCCGAAAATGACCACCGCTTGTCCCTGGGAAGCCAGTTAAATGGGTATGGCAAAGACAACTATTCCTTCAGTATGCTGATCTCAGATGTATTGCCTTTAAGCATAGAAAATCCATTTCAGACATGGCAACAATTAGCTACCTTTCTTCCATGATCAACAAGCATCACCTATCAAGAGTTTCCTATAATCAATAGCAATTGATCTAATCCATTTCAAACTGCAGTCCTTAGCCTTCTCCAACCTAATGTCCCCCATATGTGTTGGGCATTGATTCCCATTATGTCTGTGCAGGTGGGAATGATGGGAGCTGGTGCTCAGTGTGTTTGTGAAAAGCTTTAGTGCACGTTAGCCGGGAGGAAATGCATTTGAACTCAGTCCAGTACATATGCAGAAGCCTGGCGTGTACAGTGCAGTCTTCAGAACTCTGTATTTAAATATGTTTAGTTCAGTCCAATGAGGTATATTTATTGGAGAAAGAATATTTATAAATATTTGTCATTAGTTCACAGTATAGTAGATTTGGTTATTCATTGCTGTGGTTGAATTCTATTATAAGCATCATGTCAAATTGAACATTTTAGCACCCCGGATTAAAAAAAAGTAGAAAAATATAACAGTGCTCTGTATAATTTCAGATATATTTCTTTTTCTTTTTTTTAATACAACATTTTGCTGTAAATTCTGCTTTATTTAAAACTCTAAGATTAAACATTTAGTTATTTCTTTCTTTGTACTCTTTTTCAGTGTTCTGTTGAAAAGGTTGAACTGGGGTTTTTCCCCTGATGCAGATTGTAGTAAATGCCATATCTCTGTGTTATTAAATCGTGAATCGCCTCTCACTTCAAACCAAATGTTTCACTATTTTAGTTTCTAATTTTAATTCATCTTTATAACCATCATAGACTAGGAATTTGGGACTTTTTTTATTTCTCACATGTAAAACATCAAGAGGCACAACTGTTAAGACAATATTGTTTTTCACCTGACTATGGTCAATCGAAAAAGTAATTAGGAATTTAATGTAGAAAGATGGTAAGGTTTTCTGCAGTAAATATAAGACACTGGGTAGTTATGTTATATACCAGTCACACAGTTTAAAAAGCAGCCTTTGGACAAGTACAGTATTCAGATTTGCTGAGTGTTATTTGCAAATTTTTACTGGAATAATTTATAAGAAATTCTAGAACTATAGCCAGCTAAAGGTAAGAGCTCCTTTGAATCAAGTTCAGCTGCTGAAAACTACGTGAATGTATCCATGTAGTTTTCTTGCAAACGATCCAGAAGTGGTTTGCATTGTCTCCCCAGTTTAACCTACAGCCCTCAACTTTCCTAATTGTCTCCCACCCAAACATTTATGAGCTCCAATCCAGCATAATTTTTTTAATACTCAGTCAAGATCAGTCAGGTGCTCGGTAGTACATATTAACAACTGCTATTATCATTTCAGCAGTGTTTTCCTTAGGGACAGCAGATCAGAAAATCTTCCAGTGCGTGAACCCTTTGAGCAGTTATGGGTTAAAACAGGCTCAATTATTATTTTTTGTCTCATAAACTTTTTTGCTCAAAAAATCTATAGCAGATTTTCTAGACAAATAAAATAAGGCACTTCTTCAAAAATGTGCAAGATTTTTAGAAACCGATGAAAATATTTTTAACGCATACCTTATGAATGCTTACTTGGAATTGAGTGCTACTGAACTCAGCAAGGTTAGTTTTCTTAGAATCTTAGATTCTTGCATTTCAGAATGCAGTTTAAAAAAAGTTAGTTATGAAATGTATTCAGGGATCCTGTTAAAAACTGATTAGATTCTAGACAACAAAACCAGAGCCCTAATTATTTTCTAAGCGGTGTAGGATACATATTTGAATGTGTTTTTTTAATGCATGTCCCATTCTTTTCAGAGAGAATTAATTATACAGTAGTACCTCGGTTCATGAACGCTTCTGTTCACGAACAATTCGGTTCACGAACAGCTCCGGTCTCAAAATTTTGCCTCCGTTCGCGAACGCCGGATCAGGTTACGAACAGGATCCGCGGCCATTTTCCCTCCCGTGACACGTGGTCGTGGCTTCCTGTAGTTTGGGGGACTCTCCCTCCAAGCAGTAACCGCCTCCCCACCCGCCTTCCTGTCCTCCATGCCAGAAGTCGCGTCGAGCAAGGTTAGCTTTCTCTCTCTTCGTACTGTACTTTGTGTCATATTTTTGCGGTTTAAAAAAAAACAAACATATGGTTCAGAACGGATTAACCGTAATTACATTGAACCTTATAGGGAAATTTGATTCGGGATGCGATCAAAAATCGGTTGGCGACCAAATTCATAGGGGTCAGAACGGATTAACCGTATTTACATTGAACCTTATGGGAAAATTTGATTCGGTTCACAACCAATTTGGTTCGCGACCAGAGTCACGGAACGAATTAAGTTCGTGAACCGAGGTACCACTGTACTGAATTACAAAGTACACACAGGACACAAGCTGCAAACCATGCTCGGCTCTTCTCAAAAATCATTTCAGAATATTGGGTTCAGTAAAAATTTGCTGAAACTAGGTTCCATGTGGGTCTATTTAGTCATAATATTAGTTCCATTTATTTCAGTGGGAATGAACTACATCTAGTATGGTTTGCCTCTGACTGCCTGTTTTGTAAAATAGCCTCTTTATGATGAGCTCAGAAATTTTGCGTAGTGTTTGCACATGCCTATGCGTGCAGACCTGCACAGACAAAATTACTTAGGTTGGATCTAGATAAAATTAATTGAACAACTGTGAATTAATTGTAATTATTAATTGAAAAAGCACATGCGTGCAGACCTACACCAATGTGTTCAGGAGACATTTTAAAATAGGATATCAGAGGAGTTCTGCCTAAATTGATGAATCCAGTTTATCTGTGCTAAATCAGGCTTCCTTTTTGAGATTTCTTTTTTCTTATCCTGAGGAAATAATCCAATTATCTTAAATTCAAGGGTTGTTCTGTTGATTTCAACAGTGGGAGAGGAAGTTTTGAAGTCTAAGGCAATGTTTTAACTTTACATAAACAAAGAACCCTTTATATACTGTCCTAGGGATTATTCAGAGTGGAATGCTCATTTTCTAATTTTAATAACATTTTAAATCAGTCTCCCCCAACCTAGTATTTTTCAAATGTGTTGCACTACAGTTTCCATTATCCACAGACTATAGCGGCACTAAGCTGGGATTATCTGACTTTGATAGTCTATCAGGGAAAGACTATCTTGCCTTGACTTTCAAAAGAGCCAAGGAGGAGGGGGATTCTGCAAAGACAGTGGCAAGTTCTGCCTCTGCATGTGTATCAGTGAATAGGTGTGGAGGTGTTGTTTTTTTGCACATATCTGAATGATGTTCTTCCACGCCAAAGTCATTGTTTGGCCAGCACGTCAGTGTCTGGAATGAAATGCATGGGTTTTGCCAAAATGTCCTGTTTTATAGAGAAATGTCCCCTCTATTGGAGACCCTGTTTCTTGCTTTTGCTTGAGGATGCTGGATGGGGCCATAGAGAATGGTATAAGCTAGAGATGCTACATGGGAGCACATAGATTCAAGTACAATCATACAATTTTCTTCACAACAGTATGAAAGTGATTTGTTATTGCCTTTTTTGGGGGGATGTTTTTCTATTTCTCAGTATATCCAACAGTATGGACACCTGGAGAAGCTTCCAGCTTTCATCAAAATGACAAAAGCAGCATTGTGCCATTGCACTGCACATTCCATCCCTTTTGGGAGAGTGCAGTGGGGTAGACTTGTGGCACAATAATGCTCCTAACCCCCCCCCATGCCATTGTCCTTAAGCTCTGGCATTCTCATCTCCCATCCAAGAACCACCAGGCCTGATACTGCTTAGCTTCTGAAGAGAGACATGATTACCTAACTATGCTAATTAAAAACTACAACAATGAATTTTTAGATTTAAGAATTCTTTTCACTGGTAACAAAATCGTTGGAATTAAACACAAAGACAATAAAGCACAGTATATAGCAACAGCCTAGTTATAACAAATCTAGATGACAGGACTAGTTTGTGTTTGGATGGGATAGTCAAAGCGTCTAGAAACAACATATTGCAATTGAATATATTTATACTAGAGAACTAGATTGGTGTAGTGGTTAAGGCATCAGGCTAGAGACTGGGAGTTCTAATCCTGCTTTAGGCACAAAGCCAGCTGGGTGACTTTGGGCCAGCCACTCACTCTCAGCCCTAGGAAGGAGGCGATGGCAAACCACCTCTGAAATCTTGTCAAGAAAACTGTAGGGACTTGTCCAGGCAGTTGCCAGAAGTCAACATTGACTTGAAGGCACAAAAATAAACAAACAAACAAACAAACAAACAAATAAATATTCATATTAAGCAAAATATTGGTTATTTAATTTCAGAGTTTAACTCCTGGGTTTTGGGCAAGTTTTAATCTGCTTATATAGTCTCTTTTTCGTCTTTTTCATCATATAATTTTATTCTTTGCCATATTAAATAAAAATAGTTATGCCCAAGGTATTTGAAATCAAAACTGTCCCCCAATCCATGACATTAAGCTGCTTAATAGGCAACTTAAATAATGCCAATCTGCACAGTTTATGCAACTGCTGGAATAATATATGCAGAGCGCTTTGAACATTTAAAAGGTGCTCTATAAATGCTAGGGGCTAACAGATTTATTATCATTAAATAATAATGATATCTTGGAAGGAAGATGATTTATTCCATCTATATTTTGTGAAGGTGTTAACTGGGTTGATGAATATGGTAATGAAGAATAGATCACTTTCAAATTCCCCTGGAATATGGGTCAATTCCTGAGTGCTGAAGGAGCCTAGCCCTGCTTTTAAGTCACAGAGGCCCCAAAATGTCAGGAGGGTGAACGTGTGTGGCTCATATGCATCGCTATACCTGGCCTTGAACTGGCAGGTTCACCAGCCAGCGACAGCTCCAGGATTTTATGATTGCCTTCTTATTTAACTCTATGATTCTTTCCAAACCATTTTAATCACAAGCCAATCAACGTCTTTCATTTCCGGTGTTCTTACCCATTTCCCTGCCTTCTCTTTTATGCCTTTTTCTTTCTGGATTTTGCTAAGGAGGTCATGTGATGGAGGCACCCCTGCTGTTCCTATTTCCAGTGCCTGTGAATTAGCTCTTGTGGGGACAGCATTTCCTGTCAGTGAGTGACAAGAGATGCTGTATTAGGCGAGATGAATTCATTCTCTCTTTTCTCAATCCCTCTCTCTTTCCTTCTCTTTCTTTTTCTATCCCATCATTCTACCTCTCCTTTGTTTTTAAATGCATTGCTTCTCTCTCTGTCTCTCTGTCTCTCTCTCCTTTTTTCCTGATAACCACTCTCTCTTTATTTCTCCCCCCCTTCTATTCTCTCTCCTGTCCTCCTTTTGTATTTTTTCATTCCCAGCAGGGCTCATGCATACAAATTGAGCCCCCTCCCAGCCAGTAATAGGATGGGAGCTCTTTGTGGCTCCTACCATCTCTATGGAAACTGGGGGGGGGGAGTGTCTCAAGAGTGGCAGGAGACCCAGCACTTAGGCCCAACTATTGTTGCCCTTGCTAAAATTGCAAAGCATCCCTTGGGATCATCTAACCACTTTTAAGAAAACAGCTGTTTTGTTTTCACTAGGTGTGTTAATGCTAGCTTTTAAACACTGAGTGTAAAAGTGCAAGATTTCCATAGACAGGTGTCTGAGAAAGGGCAAAGGAGGGCTTTTTCAAAAGATCTTGGAGGATATATTGTCTTCAGAACTATATTTTCTTGGACCACACTTAAAAACCATTGTGTTGAATAGTATTATCTGCAACAAGCAACAGCTGTAATTCTAAATTTTAAGTGGGTATGGCAGATTTTAATGTCAATTGGAACATACCTCCCAGTATTGACTTTTACTCAGAAATATCATTGCAATCCTGGTTTTACTTGTGAATTCTTCTGGTGAGCACCTGAATCTGTGCATGAAGTATGATATTTTATTCTTCCTGGCTGTTGCATCCAGATGATTAAGTTTCTTAAGGCTATTAAACACTTGCCCATTTTAACCTAAACATGGAGCTTTGCCTTCACAAATAATACCTACAAAGAACCAGTACGTACATAAAACTATAGAAGGGAAGATTTTATGTATTTAGAGAATTTTTAATCCGCATATTCATTGTTAAGAACTGAATAATGAAGGTCCAAAATGAGACAGCTGAAATAAAGAATTTGTCATATGTATCCACCCTCAGGAATGCTTGTATAGATTAATTAACTATTGAACCCTCTTAATTCATTCAATCACAGTGATAAAATTATCAGTTTCTTCCCAGTATTACAATACATGTGGAAAGGTACAGAGAGGTTGTGATCGGTATTAGTGAATCTATGAATAGAATCACAAGGTCATAATTATTCCTGACTAATTACTAGGAAGCATATGGTAGTGACCTTGTATATATGTCAGATTTCATTTAAGAACTTTCTTCCACAACAAATAATTAAACTAATTTGTGTAACATGAAAAAGTGACAGAGTTGGATTTTGCTTCAAGTATCTATTAATTTCTGAAGAAAAAAATGCAAACACAGCATGACCATGTCAAATCTATGTCTTAGTGTTAGAAATGTTGACTAAGGCATTCTTTATTTTAATTACAGATATTTCCATATTTTCTTCCCTTTCTGTTTTTATTTTTTTATCCTGATTTGGCTCTTAATATGTCAGATATCACTGTAAGAAATAGAATATTTATTAGGCAATTACATTTTATTGCTTCTACCACAGTTGGAAAAAATCTATTAGTAAATTCACAAAAACTCTTTCACTGCCCTGTCACATCACATGAACCACAGGTCATTCAGCATTTGATGTTTTCTTTATCCCAACTGTTAATTAAGAATGTTAATAAATATCAATATTGTTAAAATAATCTATATATAATGGGACTATTCAATGTTTTTGTAGGGAAAATAGGCAGAAGTATTAGGCATGTTTGCAACCTTGAGTTGACCAATGTCTGTCATCTGTCTGTCTGTCTGTCTGTCTGTCTATCTATCTATCTATCTATCTATCTATCTATCTATCTATCTATCATGTGCATTGTTTTTATTTGCAATTATTTGTGTTATGAGTGTCAACAGTGAAATGGTTAACACTGTGGACATTTAACTGGTGATAATTAAGAATCTATTAAAATGAATATGGGAAGTTTCACTTCGCACAGCTATAGCTTCATTCTTCCATCGTTACAGGATCCTTAGAACACAACGAAGATATGGTTTATGTTGATGCTTATTCGTATAAAAAGTAAATAGTTAAAAAATAAATCTAAAACTATCAGTTTTGATAGTTTTGAACACTATTGTACAAGGTGGATGATTTGTCTGTAAAGCTCAATATTGCAGACTATGACTAGCAGCAGCTTTCTGCTGTCTGTGTAGAGAGGCACTCCCTAGCCATGACTGGGTATCTGATCACTGCGGACATCAGTAATTGAACTTTGGACCTCCTGTGTACAAAGCAAGGCTCTTTTTCTAGTGTGTGTCCTTCTCATGCAGAATTGCCAAATTATTTGCTAGAGAAGATAATGCCCTAAGAAAGCTGTAGGCTCAGGCTATCACATCCAATTCTGGCTCTGATTCTGAAATATTTCTAGACACAACTGATGGGCTTGCTCTCCTATTAGTAGCCCCGGAGGGCTTACCTGGCAGCAATAATAATATTGGGGAGCCTCACGGACTGCTGAGATAATGAAGTACCTCAGGGGATTTCTGGGAAATTAAAATGGCAGCCATACAATTTGGCTACTGGTAAAGAGAACTGAAGCATCAGTTTTGTGATTGCTCAGGATGACCAGCTGCCGCTGAGTGCCGTGTTTAGGTAACTAGCAAGGGTGTTTGAATCATTTGCTCACTTTTGACTCATGATAGAATGACCTGCCTTCATTGGAAGAGGGATGTTTCATCTCTCCCAATGAGAAAAGATGAAGAACTTTGCATATTGTTTTTATCATCCCATTTCTATAAACGTCCAGAATATTTTTTAGTTTTTCTAATACTTTGTTAGCTATCCTGTCCAGTTTTGTGTCATCTGCAAATTAATTTGAATTAAGAGAAACAGAAGACTCTCAAATTTTAACTATAACCAAGTCATTTATTAATAGTAAGAAAAAAATGAATTCTATTTGTTTTGTTACATATGCTTATATCCTGTCCTTCAGTACAGAATAATTCAAGGACAAATTATACATTTCTTATAAAGTAATAAAATAAAGAAGGAAATAAAAGCTAATACAGAAACTTAGAATAATAAAAGACACAGGTTCATAAAAATAACAGAAATTCAACATCTGCAACAGTATAAAATATGAAAACAGTTAAAAAGCCTGAGAAAGTAAGATATTTGATGCCAAAAGGACATCAGCGTAGATTCGACATATGTCTTCTCTGTGTTTGTACATTTACTGAAACCTTATTTAGCAAAATGAAGCTGTTTAATCACATACATTTAATAACCACAGCCTTTGCAATAATGTACAAAGAGCTTCCATTTTTTAAAAGTTTAGCTAGAATCAGATTCATAATCCTTCAGACATTAATCCCTGATTTTTCTTTCTATTTTTACTATGCTGATTCATAAATAGGTTTGACTGTCAATAATGGACAGAATAGACGGACACCATTAATTGATGTGAAATATTCTATTACTATTGTTAAAATATTCAGAAAAGGTAATAATCTTACAGTCTTGAGCACAGATGACATACATGAAATTTAATACATTTTCAGGTTGCAATACTTTATTCTTCCCATAAAAAGTGTTTTATTTTGGTAATCTATTTGCAGATCCATACAATTTCCACTTGTGAGATAATCTTGCAGTATCTTCTTTCCATTGGACCATACCAATTTCTGAAGTTTTCAATATTCCCTTTGCAGCAGAATTAAGTGCATGGATATGTGAGACAGGACCTTTTCTTCAAGAAAATCACATGGTTCTTTCACTCTGTCTTCTAGCCCCATGCAAAGAACTTTCTGCTCTGGAAGGCATTCCTGGGCCACGGTGTAGGTATTCTGCAGCTGTAGGCACTGTAATGCTTATGTACTTTTTCTATATGCTTGACTTACTTTGAAATCTTGTCTATCCTATTTTTAGTTACTGATTTAATGTTACTCTGCAATGCATACTGGAATGACACTCTCTCTCTCTCTGTATGTGTATCGATGAAACTTTTTGGAACTGCAAAATACAGTGGTACCTCGGTTCACGAACTTAATTTGTTCCACGACTCTGGTCGCGAACCGAATTGGTCGTGAACTGAATCAAAATTTCCCATAAGGTTCAATGTAAATACAGTTAATCCGTTCTGACCCCTACAAATTTGGTCGCCAACCGATTTTTGATCGCGTCCCGAATCAAATTTCCCTATAAGGTTCAATGTAATTACGGTTAATCTGTTCTGAACCATATGTTGTTGTTTTTTAAAACCGCAAAAATATGACACAAAGTACAGTACGAAGAGAGAGAAAGCTAACCTTGCTCGACGCGACTTCTGGCGTGGAGGACAGGAAGGCGGGTGGGGAGGCGGTTATTGCTTGGAGGGAGAGTCCCCCTCCCTACAGGAAGCCACAACCATGTGTCACGGGAGGGAAAATGGCCGCGGATCCTGTTCGTAACCCGATCCGGCGTTCGCGAACGGAGGCAAAATTTTGAGACCGGAGCTGTTCGTGAACCGAATTGTTCATGAACAGAAGCGTTTGTGAACCAAGGTACTACTGTATAGAAAACAGGTGAAAAATAGCCAGGGCTGGTTTACCACTAGGCAGAATGAAGTGACTGTGTTGCTAATTTATGAGGAGGCGATGACACAAGAGTAAATTGACTATGTTTAGATCAGTTTGGACTCAAACTCCAGCAGCCTGGAACAAAAAGGAACTTAACATATTGCAAGGAACATACCATTTCTCCCCATAATTTTTGGTAAATCTCAATTTCCTCAGCACTACTTCAGTTATCCTTCAGCTCTGGCAATTGATTGTCTTGGACTGGCTGTGCATATCCCCAATACCTCTGGACACACTGGCAATTGCAGCCAATCAGAATTAAGAACTGAGCCACGGATGTGGCTCACATCCTATGTGGCCATGTAGAGAGTTAAGCTATGTAGGAAAACTATTGGTATCTGCCATATTATTACAACCTTCAATATGGAAAGTATGCAGGGGGGTCAGCCAAGGAAGCCTTGTGATGATGATTTTGGCAAATAGTAATGGCTACTTCAGATTCTCTCTAAGAACAAACTATTCAGCCACCAATCACTTTCCGTAGTTGTACCAAACCCCATCACAAACATACCCCAACATACTTTTTCTGCCAGTCCCCATAATATGGCCTTCAACTCTTCCATGGCCCATGGGTGAGACAGCCTTAAGTCATATGTAGCTGTACTAGTATTAAAATAGCATTTCCTGCTTATTCTAACACCATCCAAGGGTACTCTTGATTTGTATAAAATATTTGTTACTTGTTCCTTTGAAGAGAAGCCAGATGATTGTAGTGACATGAAGCAGACAGAGGTAATAGATGCAGGAGATGGATCAGCAATGGGAATGGCACATTTCATGCCAGTATGCTTTCTGCCAACTCAAGGGTAGAGGGATAGTGCTTAACTGAATAGTGGGAAAAGGCCCCATGACAGTCAGGGGCAATTAACAAGATAAGAGGTAAAATCTATAGTCACGTTCACGGAGTTGTTGCCTCAAATTCATACTCAGAATTTTGCTTCTCTTCCTCTTTATTGAAAAGAAGATGGCCAAGAGAATTGTGGAGACAGAGATCTGGATACACTCCCAGAGGCACTGCTTTGATATATCTTTTTCCTGACAGAGAAAATGATATATAAATTGATAAACTAGCTAACTAACTAACTAATAATTTCCAGCCAACATGGAGGCACTGGATGGCAGGAAATTACAACATATATTGTGAGACTAGTGTAATCATGATCATCTCTAACATTTTTGGAGGCCCAAATAATTATTGTTAGAAAATTATTGAGTTTTCTGCTGAAAGCAGTATGCAGCATAAATGCTGATAGCAACACACAGTACAATGAAATATCTAACTAATTGCAAAGTGCCTTCAGATACAACACAATCACTATTCCACTAAAATCTAAAGCAAAACTCCAGATAGAATGTTTAAAAATCACCCCCACCAACACTGTAGACCAGCTGGGTATAAAGATAAAGTATAGAGGAAATCCCTGCTTGATTCATCAGCTGAAAGGATCTCTGGTGTTTCTTGCTCTGGCATGCAGTCGCTGTGTCCCTGTTCGCTGAGGCCACAAGGTTTCTCTGGAAGGTTTGTAATCAGTGCAAAGGTCTTGCCCTCAACTAATCTGGACAGCAGTCTGGGGAGTTCCATGGGAAGGCAACCAGAATATTACGGACAGTTAGAAGAAAGACAGAAAGCAATACAGAAAAATAACAGTTTGAGAGTACAACATTCTGGTTAGCTCAGAATAATGAGACAGACCCCGTTAAGCTAAATTACATTTGTTCATAAGGATGGCATTGCATCACTCTCTTTATTTATGCTGTCTTTCTGTGAGCCTCTTTTTGTCTTTCATGTGTGCAGCAGACGTTGACCTTGACCCAGGGGTCTTAGATCACCAGAGCCCTAGAAAGGTTAGTATCTTGTTAAGTCTACCCTAAATACAGCTTTGGCTTTCATGTTGTATGGGTTCTAATTCATATATCTGTTTGTTTAATTTTAGTGTTAGTGTATTGCATTGACCCAACTTGATGATTTATGAACCCATGTTTGTGTCTACGCATTATATGTGAACATAGCCAATTATTGCTTATTCAACAAGCTATGGCTTATAGTGTATCTTTCCAATCAACAATGTTCATTAATTACTACAGTGCAGCTAGCCAATGTATATTTATGAAGATTTGGTGCTAAGGAAAAGGTAGGAGATAATACTGATGATGAGTGCCTGTGTGTCATAACTGCAGCTCATTCAAGAAATTGACATGCATAATTTTTACAAAGCCAAAAATTCTGTTTTGGATGTGGAATATGAGGGCAACTTTTCACTGAAATCAAAAAACAGTTGGGAAATGCTTTTTTGCTTAGCAGTGAAAAACTGTACATTCCTCTGAGTAGAGATCTGTTGTTTTACATTCTATAAAAAGCTATGCATTTGGCATAACTATATAGATAATCAAATTACAGTTATATTCAAAATTTCAGAAACTACAAGGCAGACCCTTGAACAGCAGACCCAGAACATACTGCTTTCAGTGCAAGCCTTGGCTCTAATGGTAGTAACTCCTTTTTCCAAACTGCCAGCAAACCTTTCCAAGATATTAAAAAAACTTTGCTGAGTTGTTAGCATGGTTCTAAGGACCTCAGGTGTTTCCATATAATGCTGCCTTCTATCCTACTGTAGGGTTACCAGATATCTGAACAGGCAAAGGGGGACACAGACAATTGAAAAGGAGGGAAAGTGGGGGAAAAGGAGGACATGCTAACTATTTAACTTGCTTGGCATCTGTGACAAAAATTACAATGAAAAACTTCCAAAAAAACATACCTAGGCCTACATGTATATGAAATTACTTTTTCCAGTGTTAGAAAGACTGTTTTTTTAATTGCAATATTTTTCCAACAAATCTTTATTTTCAAGAACACATGCTAGTGATAATATGCACTTTCCAAATTTCATCCTAAAAATGTATGATGACTCATGTGATCTACAGACCATAGTGATCATAGGGGCTGGATTTGAGTCAATTGCTGGAATCAGGAAATAAATTAAATATCGTAAATCTAGGCTGTCGAGTCTGCAGACAATTTACAAGGTCACAATACACAAAAGTTTTAATGACTACTGTTGTGACAACAGTCCAAATTTGAAAAACAAAGCAAAACAAGACACTCAAAAAATTTGATTTTAAGGCTGTGCCCACCAGATGGAGGACATGAGGACAAAAAGGAGGACATGTCCTCCTTTTGCCAGACATCTGGTAACCCTACTAGGTCCTAATGACAAAACTGCCAAACCTCCAGACTGCTACGGGGCAACATGACTGCACAACCATGCCATACTCCACTATGTAAATCTAGGATTTCTCAGTGGGCTTTCTTAGATTTTATTTTGATTATACATATGTACACATATGAACACACACATGCATACACAGCATACAAGTGGGAATCGCAGCAGTGATTTACACCGCAATACATGTGTCCTGTAGCTGTTCATAAACCATCATCCTTGCAGCCTGCTTTTCTTCTGTGTTGCAGCACAGTGAAAGACCCTTTGAAAACAGTTGCTGGACAACCCATCTTCCATTTCTGTGGCCCTTGGAACCCCCATTGACCCTGATTACTGAAATCTGACAACATAATTTCCTACCATTTTGGGTCAGGAAATAATGAAAATAATCATATAAGGCCTCAAATAGGTATCTTGAAAGGAAAAAAAACCCACCGGTATCTGCTACTGGTGATCTACTGACAGAGCCTAGCAATTGGCAGAGCATATTGGCAGCAAGAGCACAGCGATTTCATTGTGTGACAAATCTCAGTCAGCCCTGTTCTCTTCTAGGATGCATGTCTCCTTCCTCTTGAGCATTGCCTTTTCTGCCGTTCTGCTTGCAACCCACAAAGGTTAGTTAGTGTTTCATAGTGTGCTCAGTTTTCATTGCGATGTTTTGGGTATTTTTTTTGGTCTTTTTATCTATCTATCTATCTATCTATCTATCTATCTATCTATCTATCTCATATTTATATAGCCGCCCATCTCACACAAGGTGGATCTGGGTGTTGTTAGCTCCCATCTTCCCTCCCCCCAAAAGGTTTCTGCTACTTATCCAAGCTTTGATGTCCCCACCAAATATCTGCTGATCTCTCTCTCTCTTTCTTAAATGTGGATGGTCTTGTTTTGGCTACAGAAGGATCCACACTGGAAGGAGTACGCCACTAGTACATAGAATTTTGAGCCATTCTGAGTAACAAAGCACATGTTATAAAAATTCCTCGCCCCTCTGTCAGCTTAACCCTTAAAAAAAAGCCTAAAGAGAGGAAGCTTGGGCTCAGATTTTGGAGAGTGGAATAATCTTATATGGATGAGGCAATCGCAAAAAATGGTTTTCTGTGCCTGGTTCACATAAAGAATAGGATCACCCCAGAGATGTTAGCTTGTTAGGAAAACATCATCTTTTAATCTATACAATGCATCTGTTCAGATGAAGGGGTATGTTATGTAAATGGTTCTTGAATGCTCTCCCCCCGCTTTTGTGTTTCTTGTGTGAACTGTGTGTTGATTTACATGTATCTGTTACACTTACATGAACTGCCACTTGTTCTCAAGACTATGCAGGGTAATTAACTCTTATGCCCGTGAAATGCATTCGCTCTGTTATTGGGTATAGGTTAATGTTTTACAGTTGAATAAAAGGGCTTCTGACCTCTTCATTGCGGGGAGATGAGAGTGCAGCCGTTGCTAATGCAACCACCAGATCATAATGTGGGGTTTATTAAGACTGCTGTAGCATCTGCTGTGCATTTGAGTCATGCCAAGAATGCTAGTTTCCTTCCATACTACATTTTTTTTCCAGGACTGATGGGTTGTAGAGAAGACATCTGCAATTTGTAATTCATGTTATGGAGCATAGGCAGATGCCTTATACTAAACCAAGCCCATCTAGCTCAGGGAAAAGTACCTTTTTTTAGGGCCCGGAGCTGCCTGGAAGCATGGAGGGGGAGGCCAGTGGTGTCACTTTAGGGTTTGGGGGGATTAATAAACTCATTGCGGTGATTTAAAGCATCCGTTTTGCCCTTTAATGTCCACCTCAAAGGAGAAAGTCAGCCTAATTTTTGAGGAAGCTGGGATTTTTAAGGGGTAAAATGGATGCCTTAAGCCACTGCAAGGTGCAAGATACCAATTTCAGTCTATTTCCCCCACCTCCAAAAAAAGGGAAAAGGTAGGCCAGAAAATTTGAATCTACATACCTACTCTGGAGGGGCTTTAGGACTTGCTTAACTAATCCAATATTGTCTAGCTGGGTTAGCAATTGCTCTCCAGATATTTTTGCAACTTTCCCAGCCCTCCTTGGATAATCTGGGAATTATGATATACAAAGCATATGTTCTCCCAACCTTTAGGAGTCCTTGAAAGAGAGAAGCAGGGCTTAGACCTTAGAGATAGAGAAATGAAAAAGGGGGAAAGTTGATCCTATAGACTTCAGAAAAGATGACTGAGAGGAGATATGATAGCACTCTCCAAATATTGAGAAGGACGTCATATAGTTGGTCAGGACAAGGGCTCTTTTATTTCAGAGTACAGGACATGGAACAATGGATTTAAATTATAGGAAGAGATTCTAATTGAATGTTATGGGAAAAAATCCTAATGCAGTACTTCAGTCTCTTCAGTGTCACTCTACCTGTTGTCATTAGTTCAGTCTTTTTTTATATTTAATATTAGTCCCATTTTTTCACTGTGCTCCTTGACTTTCATTACTAGAGCTTGCAGATAATTTGCATTTTCAGCTGTCAGAGTAGTGTTATCAGCATAGCCCAGGTTATTGGTGTTTCTTCCTCCAATTTTAAAACCACGCTCATCTTCTTCCAATCCAGCTTCCCTTAATATATATTCAGCATATAGGTTGACTGAATAAGGAAAGAGTATACAGCCTTGCCTCATGCCTTTGCCAAACTGGAGCCAGTCTGGGGCAGTCTATCTTAATAGAAGCAGGTAGAGGAGTCAAAGATAACCCGGAGTATCTATATTTACAGTAAACTCTTAACACATTTTCAGCCAAAGAAATGGAATTAAAAGGTCATGAATGAGAGAATGCTCATCTTCCATTGGATTAGGCTAAATTCATGAAAGTTCATCCTGTGAACTGAAAAAGACAGATATTACCTGTTGACACAGTTTCCCCATAAGGGAGACATTAAAGTTTTGGGCCAGAAAGAAAGCCCCTCCCTCCCTTTTTAAGAGCCTTTTCTGTGTAGCTTATGTCCACGCTTAAGCACACTGCTTGAGTTCCATAATGGAAGAAAAGGGGGATGCCAAGGTTGAAATTACTACAACATGGAAATGTTGTAATATATAAGATTGAACAAGTTTTTATAACAGTATAGGTCAGCATGTGATATAATGGGACATATGTTTCCTTGACATGTTTATATTTAGGAGAACTGTAGCCAGCTTCTTCCAGACCATCCAAGTGCAGTGCATATGAGGTATTTCACATGCTTTCCTCTACACACATGTATGCACACACACACACACACACACACACACAGAAGTGCTTTGGAAATGGCCCTAATGCATGGAATATCTAGTAAATGTTCATTGGATCTTATTTGTATATAACCATTCTTGAATGGGGTGGAGCAACAGTGCAGACAGCCAGAGTTATGCCATCTTGATCTTATTGATAATGGAGCTGGGTGAATAATTTGGAAATCATTGATGTCAATAATCTGTTTCTTGGCCTGTGGAATATTTGTCATCACACCACAGCTTCCATAGATTTATTTATCTTCCTCATCCATTGCCTTTAAATTTATTAGACTTTAGGGACATAAATATTTCAAATGTATGTAATCTTGATTTATAGTCTGGTTCAAGTCAGTGGGATTATTTTGGCAGAAATCCAAGTTCTTGGACTTAATTGGCTTGCAAAGTGAACTACCCATTTTTTATTAGACATGTTTATCAATTGGCACACTCCCAGTTTTTTGATTGCACAGATACTTAAGAGGTTCAACTGCAGTTGGAAGAGAGGAGATAATTCACAATTTTTTTTATTTCCAAATAAATATTATTTCTTTTCCTGGTCTCTCTGCCATCCAGGACTTTTGAGAATGAGAATAGCTATTAAATTTCATCTGATATTTAAATCAATGAGTTTATGAAATGCTTTTTTCTTGTTTATTTCCACTGCAAATTGATGTCACAGCTGGTCTTGCTGGTTTGAAAGTCCCTTGGTACTAAGAACTGCTGAAGCAATTTTACTTATTGTTAGAGCATGTCAGGGAATTCAATACTTGTAGCCCTGATTATTTCCAAGCACCTACCGCTGCTGATCATGTC
This sequence comes from Liasis olivaceus, assembly GCA_030867105.1. Taxonomy (NCBI): domain Eukaryota; kingdom Metazoa; phylum Chordata; class Lepidosauria; order Squamata; family Pythonidae; genus Liasis; species Liasis olivaceus. The sequence goes on from CM061351.1 coordinate 18,986,407, forward strand.
ACTTTGCAAAATTGCCTGTTTACATGAAGCACCTATGTCTTGGTTCTATGCTTTACTCTTAACCCTTCACCATTATTCTGAAAAGGTGACATGTTAGTTACAGGAACGATTTCTCATAATTTGTGCTTGTGTCGTGTCAACGTACCGGCATGAAACTAACAAGATGTAAAGAAAACAGAAGTCATCTGCTCAACAGCTTGACAAGAGCTTCTTGTCCACATTTACTTTGTGGCTAACTAGTTTGATTCAACCCTCCTAAAAAAGAGTATATGTTGGGTTTGCTATTACTTATGGATTTTGCCAAAATAAATAGGCAGCTTAGGGTACAAATTAATTGATATTTTATAATACTAGTACTAATACTAGAATTTTTAGATTTTCTAATGGTTTCAATAGCTGGGCATACACATTGTACTAAGCTATAGTTTATTTTTAAAGGTGATGTGTTGAGAAGTCATAAAGATCTGGTTCATATTATATCACTAAATTGTAACACATGCTAAACGAAAACTAATGATCCATACCTAACCACTAAGGATATAGATTCAGGTAACTTCTTGGAATTACCTTCCAGTCAACTGAAATAAACATACTGGGCAATCCTAACTATTTATTCTAAAGCAGTGTTTCTCAACCTCAGCAACTTTAAGATGTGCGGACTTCAACTCCCAGGATCCCCCAGCCAGTTGGGCTGGGGGATCCTGGGAGTTGAAGTCCGCACATCTAAAAGTTGCTGAGGTTGAGAAACACTGTTCTAAAGTAACTCCCTCTGAGTTTAACATGATATAATCCTTGATATATGTAGTTACAGTCTGAGAATTCATTTGCATACCTTCTACCCAGATCACTGACAGGTTTTTGATCAAACTATGCTGAGTTTTATCTGGAGCTGGCAGTGTAATAGCAGTACTATAAATTGATACAGGTTCTATTTTAAGCAAAGTCATGATTGTTTTGTTTTGTTTTTAATTAATATAACAGTTCCAAAGGCACACAGAAAATTGAACAGTAAGCAGGAATAGAATGAATGGCAAGAAAGCAGATTTTGGCTAAATAATTGGAAAACTTTATAATAGTAAATAAAAAGTGCTCAACATGGAACAAATGGCATCCATAAGTGATATATTCTACTGATATAGAAGGTGGGTAGCTATCTTTCACCTTTTATAAGATTCCTGCATTGATCGTGGCCTTCATGGACGATTCCAGTTTTGAATATCTGTTATTCTATTGCTTCTGCAGAAGACTGTAACGAGAGGAACAGCAAGGCATATTGATGATTTTTCAGCATTTTTTAAGTAGGACCATAGGAAATGTTATTATTTTGTGTCAGACTAATCCAATACTGTGCTTTTCTTCACTGCTGAGTTAAAGTGCTTTTTATCTATCATTAAGTCAACAGGAAATGATGGTAGCATTGCATTTGCTGTTCACATTGTCAATCCCTATCCTGTGTTATTGCCTCTGTTCCCAGGCATTGCCAGTCACCTGATGTCCCTCCTAGGTAACGGGTAACAAACAGATTTTATACACTATTGGACAGTGTTAGAATATGGGGGGAAACACTGCTTTCACACTGATACAGTTAAGGACAACTTTGCACTGCTTCAGTCAGGGACTGGGGACAAGATGAAGGCAAAGTCATGGAGGCATTCAGTAAAAACATGTTGCCAAGTAATGCTTGTGTCATAGTTAATCACGAGAATGGAAAGGCCTTTGGTGGCTGAATGGTTTGAAGAGAAAGGGAACTAAGCATTTCTGTTTTCCATTGTTTTAACGCTCGGCACTACAGGGCTTCCCTGGCTGAGCCTTCTAACTAAATCTATTTTCTTTCCATTTTGAAAAAAAACATGTTGTCAGGGCATGTTTGTGCCATACTTAGGTTCAAAGGCAGACAGGCCCATGGTCAATTCTCAGCAGCTCTCTATGGTGTCTAGGAGAAAGGGGCTCCTCCATCTGATGCTTTTAACAAAATAAAGCCAAGGCCGAGCATCAGCATTTCTGTTTCCAGAGCATCTCCTAGATCCTACAAGGCCCTCACTGGGCTTCTTTGCTCCAACCGACTGCCCTTAAAATGAGTTGCAACTTTTTCCAGAATTCCCCTGACGGCTATTTAGGAATTCGTGGATGTCCCAATACTTTTAGAAGGCAACAGTTGATGTAGCTTCTAGGACATTGGAGGAAAAGTCGTAGTAATGTCATAGATGCTGGCCATTAGCACCATCTACCCTGTGCAAATGTGAAATTTTCAACATTTTTAGAGCTCAACCCTGGAAAGGTATAGGAATATTTAAACTAAATGTGGGAAAGTGGCTTCCAGTTCCAACCTGTCTTCTCTGGTGTTCCCAATGACTGGGAAGAATAAAATCTCACTTGGCTGCGCATTGTGGTCCTGAGAATATAATTGGGAGCAAGCCATACTTGCACATGTGCTAGTCAATAAAGAAGCAGCATTGGTATGATCTGTTGTGGCACAGCATCTGTGGGATTAGGCCAGAATTATTTATTTACTTCTCACAAGCACTTAGCTGCCTCTTCAGTAAAAAAAAAAAAAAAAAAAAAAGAATCATTGTGGCTTAACAAAGTGGTTTATGATAAACTGTACAATACCTATATTACATCAATACAGATGATCCTCATTTAGCGACTGCCTCATACAGTGACTGTTCAGTTACAGCAGTGATGAAAAAGTAACTTTGCAACCAATCCACACGGTCTGTAAAGCAAAGGAAAGCTGAAGTAAAATTATAAGCACAGTTACGGTTTCACTTAGCAACTGCTTCACTTAATGACCGAATTGCCGGTCTCAATTGTGGTTGCTAAATGAGGACTACCTGTCAGGCCCAGCCCAAGAATAACAATGAAACAGTCCAGTCCAGCCCTGTTCCGTTATTAGCTTACACCTTATAGACAGAATCTTGCCAAACTAAATCTATACTACCGCAACTAGTGGATATACCCTGTGAGATTCTAGGGAGTGGCTATCCTGAACCTCTTCCACTTCCCACGCTCCTGTTGCAGACTCAGCTGCCTCTTGCCTCCTCCTCTCTCCTGGAATGCACCCCTTACTTCCTGATAGCTGTGATCTCCCACATCACTCTCCTCCTCGTAGATATATTCCATCACACTACCTGTAAAATCAACCAAACAATAACAGGCACCCGCATATATCCTAGATGCACACATGCTCCAGATCTCAATCTCTGAATGCCTGTTTAAATAGCCAAGTTTTCAAGAATTTTCTAAATACTAACCATGAGGAAGGTGATCTTGTTTCTGCTGGGAGTTGATTCCACAGGAAAGCTCTGGCTGTAGTGTTTATTCACTAGGTACACAGAATAAATTCTGCACTGATACAGATAGATAGAGATAGAGATAGATAGAGATAGAGATAGTTTATTTGGCTCAACAAAGTCGGAAATTAACTGATCAAAAGCAGCAAAAACTTAATTTAAGTGAAGAACTGTTAATTAGTTCTCTTCCTTCAAGAAGGAACATTATAGTTTAATGAGAATGAATAATTTCACAATGCACATACTGCCTCCAGCCAAGTATGCTGCAAGCACCATATTATAAATAGCTATTTAAAATTAATGTCCTGACACTATCACATTTTGTTAAATTACCCATAATGATTTTGTGCCATACCTGTAGGTAAAATGTACGTTAGGTCACAGTGGACATTAAGGAATCCTTTTAAGAGACTAATTGAAAGTTCCGTTGAAATCACTGGGACTTTACGGACAGAAAATGTGGCCATGGGTCTGAGATTCCTAACAACACTTTATAAATTACATCAAGTCAGAATACTTGGATTTAAGCTTATTTAGTTCCACTAAATACACAGATTCCTAGATTTTCTGCTGTTCCAGAACCATCAATGAATGGATATGTCATTTTTCATTCCATGTCAATTTCGCATGGATTTATTCCTAAATCCATTCTGTCCCATTTCAGCATTAGCCTCAGTTTAAATAATAATCAGCTTCCCAAATTGTATTTAGAGATATTTTCTACCATATATTATCATGGCATACATTCTAAATATATTTTCTCTTGAAGTGTATATTTCTAAAGGCTTTTATCTTTATCCCAAAGAACAAACTGGTATGATTTTTTTGAGTTGAGGATGAGATTACAAAATTGGGATATGCAAAATTACCATCCTGGGAACAGAAGGTTCCAAGGAACACTAAAAAATTCTGTTCTTATTCTAGACCATGCTGATGTGGCCATTCTGAGCATGGTCTGGTAGTTTTTTGAAAGTAAATTTTCTAGAACCAGGAAGTAGTTTGTAGAGGTCTGGATATTTGGGGTGGGGTAGGGAACCAAATAACAATTGCAAAATGTGGAGAAAGGTGAGAGAAAGGGTTAATATGAACAAGATGGATTCAGAAGTTAGAACCGGCAGCTGGGCAAGAAATTGGGAGAAAGCGTGCAGCAAACTAACCCTTTCCCGCCATCTGCTGACTTCTGGTTCCGACTTCCAGTCTGACTTCTCGCATGGTCAGTTGTGTTTGGTGTGTGGCGACTGCAAATTGCAGACTGCAAATGTCTGCAATTAAGCGCAAGAGTCCTGAAGGGGAGGGGGGTAGCGTGAAGAAGCGGCAATCCATTACGATGCTCATGAAAATGGAGATATTGAAGAAAATAGAGTTCCAGACCAAGCTGATGGCAGAGGGGTTCAGCTTAATTAAGAAAGCACTATCACTGTTTGAGATGCAGGACCCCAATGTGGAGCGGTTCACCAAGGTGTCTGCAGCTGTCCATGATGCAATCCAGTGCTACAGTGTCATTTATGAGGAGAAGAGGAAGACCACCACCCAAAGTTCACTGGACCACTTCTTCAGGAAGGTGGAAAAAAGTACAGAGGATGAGCCTACGCCATCTCCACAAGCACCTATGCCATTGCCGCAAGTGCCTACGTCAACATTGCCACTTATGTGAGGTGTGAACTGTGCATGGTTTTTTTTGCTTGTTGGACTTACGAACAAAGTGGACTTACAAACAGTCTCTTGGAATGTAACCCGTTCATAAGTAGAGGACTGTCTGTACTTGGGACAGCTTATATCCTGCGATGATACCTTTAACACCATCAAACAACATCTGCTCATTCTGTCCTTGTGAACAACTCAATAGGTGGATAAATCCAGTCTAAACATCGGGCTGACTGTGCAACCAACAACAACAACAATAATCTCAAAACGTCTGGAGTCCACTTGAAGACCATCGGCATTGACAAAACCACCATCAGTCAATTGCAAAAAGCAGTTTTACTTGGAACAGCTTACATCCTGCGACGATACCTTTAACACCATCAAGCAACATCTGCCTATCCCAGATCCTTGGGAAAGACTCAATAGGTGGATAAAAATATCAAATCTAGTCTAAACATCTGGCTGACTGTGTGACCAGCAATGATCTATAATATATAATATAATATAAATATTATTTATTATTATAGTTTACAAATTATCATAATTTGCAGATTGTGCAAACAAGCAGAAGAAACACTAGATCATATACTCAGCTTGTGCAAGAAGATCACACAAACTGACTATAAACAATGACATAACACAGCCACCAAAATGATTCACTGGAACATGTGAAAAAATTATCTGCCAGTAATGAAAAATTGGTGGGGACATATAGGTGAAAAAGTAGTCAAAAATAATCAGGTTAAAATACTGTGGGATTTCCAGATACAAACTGATGACGTTTTGGCACATAACACACCAGATTTAATAGTGGTTGAAAAGAAGAACATGTGGATAATTGATGTGGCAATACCAGGGGATAGTAGAATAGAAGACAAAGAATTGGAAAAGATCAGAAAGTATTAAGACCTGAAAACCAAAGTTGAAAGATTATGGCATAAATTGGCAGTGGTGGTCCCTGTGGTTATCGGCATACTGGGTACCATACCAGAAAACCTTGGAGGGCACTTAGAAAATCTGCACATTGACAAAATTTCCATCTGTCAATTGCAAAAGGCCACACTGCTTGGATCCGCACATATACTATGCCCATACATGATGACATCCTAAGTCAGTGTTGCTGACTGGCTGGGGAATTCTGGGAGTTGAAGTCCGCTCATCTTAAAGTGGCCAAGTTTGGACAACACTGTCCTAAGTTCTTGGGAGGAACTCAGTGTAAATGAAGTCCAACAGTGACTAAAGAACTGGCAGCTGTGATTTCATGTTGTTTTGTAGTCGACCATCATCATCATCATCATCATCATCATCATCATCATCATCTGCCTATCCCACGTCCTTGGGAAGAACTTGATAAGTGGATAAAAATGCCAGATCCAGTCTAAACATCTGGCTGGCTGTGCGACCAACCATAATTATAATTACAGTCCTAAAACATCTGGAAAGCACTAAGTTAGGGTTAGCTGTACTAGCCAGTAGTATGCTCTTTTACTGTCTTGGGGTGTAATGCTCTTCAGATTATTGAGTAATGTCCTGGATTATAGACTAGAACCCTCTTCAACTTTCTGTTTTTCTCTCCTCAAGCGTACAAATACATAACAAAAAGCCTGTTTGTATAATAAACCAGTGCTATATGGGTTTTTCCCCCCTTCAATTTGAGCCAGTTCCTCAACTTTGGTTTATGTTGGTTCAGGATTTAATTAGCACTTTCTGGGAATCAGCAGTTGTGCACTAAATCATCTTCTCACATCTATCTACTTAATCTTATAAGATGATTAGCATCTTATTACAGTCCTTTATTCAATACTGATGCCAAAGGTTTCCATTCAGCATTTGCAAATCCTTTTAGTCAATTAACAGAGGAATAAAAAGCAGTCCATTCTCCGTGAGAGCTATTGTAACTATGTTTATTTTGTTCATTAGTTGGTATGCCTGAAATATACGTGGGTTTGTGTTCCTATGTATAAATTAAGATAACATTATGGTGTACAGGCTTCAGTTTTCTTATTTACCTACAAATTTGTTTACTTACAGAGTGCCTTGTGGTTATATCTGTTTTATTATTTTTTAATGTATTTCTACTTTTAAAACCCTTTGGAAAGTTTTGAACATTCCATAAATTTTGTTTTCAGCTCCAATTCCAATATAATAAAAAAATGAGCATGATTAGAGGTCAGTAACAAAATAATTGCAACCTAATTAAATCTGATGAAAGTTGTTTTAGGACTAATTTCTTGGTGAGTAGTTCACAACCTTTTATTTACCAGTCTACCGAGGTGGTCATGTTGGTCATCTACAGTACAGCAAAATCAAGGAAGAACGTTTTTTGGGAGGGAGGCAAAAGAAAAGGATCTCCACTCTTCCTTCCATTTTTAAGTGTTGTCTACACATACTTACAGTGACCATATTTTCTTTAAAAAAAAATAAAGGACAAACCTGAAAAAGGGGCAAATCTGAAAGAGGCTCATAAGGATATTTTTTTAATTGTTTATGTTTATAACTTTGCTTTACAAAGGAAAGTTCAAGAGCAAAACCAAGAAAATAATTAAATTAAATAAATCTAAAGGACAGCTTTCTGAAATGGAGGACTGCGCTTTATAATAAAGGGTGTGTGGTCACTGTATACATACTACATATATTTTTAGCAAGCCCTATAGGACAAACGTTATTGCACTTGCAGGGAGATCTTTTAAAGAATTCTATGTGAACTCTACTGGCTTTTCCACAGGAATCATTTTACACAAAACTGACAAAGTCTGAATTAGGGATTGCCCAAAAAGGAGACTACTCAGTGGTGTTATGGAGGGACATCTTCCAAATATTTAGCTTCTTGGAAAGAAGGGAACTAGGATATGCAGTACAGGATGGTGGAGATGGTAATTGCTATGTTTGTAACTACTTTAAAGGAGATCGGAAGTTGTTTCTTTAGATATCTTTTTTTTTTCTTGCTTTTTTTGGGCTTATTCTTCACTTTTTCCTTTACCCTTTTATAATCTTTTTTCCTTCTATGTTTCTGTAGTTTTTAAACTTTGTAAAATCTTTTCCTAATAAAAATTATTAAAAACACACACACACACACACACACACACACACACACACACATTTAGCTTCTTGGAGACACCCTTAAGACCTGGCTCTGTTCCCAGGCCTGGGTTAGTGTATCTGTGGAGTCTCCGGCAAGACTTTTTTCTGAATGTTGGGAATGCTGTTTTAGTCCAGGCAATCATGGGGTTTTAGTTCTGTTTTTTAAACTGTGTATTGGATATACATTGTAAGCTGCCCAGAGTCTTTTTGGAGTTGGACAGCCTTAGCAAATCTAATAAATACATGAATAAATAAATACCCATTAACGTATTTTCAAAGGGCCCATTTCATTGAAAGAAGAACTGAGACAGAGGTGTCTCAGGGTATGGTTAAAAAAAAAAATCAAAATGGCAGCCATCTCCTTTGTATTTCTAGCAACTGTATTACATCTCCAAGACTATTCTCAAAGGAAAGTGGAATATATATTTTTCGTAAACTTGGAAGTCAAGAATCTGCTTTGTACTTCCGATCAGGGCTCAGTGATATGCAAACTGCGTAAGGCTGGCTTTTGATCTGAAATTCACAACTGCCTCCTCAATTTCAGAAAAGGATAATTCTCAGTTCTTGATTCAACCCTTGGAGTGGGATGGGATGGGCAGTGTGGATAATCCCAGTCATGCAAGACAGGGCTTTTTCTCCAGAAATAAACTTTAATCATTAGCAAATACTAGGGCTCCCATAGTGGGGCTGCAAAAATCTGAATGAACAGTAGATGGAACTAAGAGTTCAGTTTTCTATACCTCTTTGGTGCCATCTTTTGTACACCTGTATTTCTACAGTCCTGCTATGGTAACCCTCACATACACATTTCTAATAGACTTCCTTGAGACTCTCCCCTTCCCAGGTAGGTTTCTTCGGTCATGCACATCATCACTGCCCAGAGTCACTTCCTCGTGAGATGGGCGGTGTCTAAATTTGAAATATAAATAAATAAAATAAAAAATTTTCTAAAATGGATGGAATAAGAAACATCATTGGCAGCTGGATCAAAGGCATGTTTACTCAGCAGTAATTCATTCATAGGCTTGTTCTACATATGAACAAAGAGCATACTACGGAAATTGTCCTTGTGAGTGTGTGTGTGTGTGTATACACTGAACAAGCATAAGGGTGGTGAGTATATATGATCATTATTTAACAGGATTATTTTAATAAGCTGCTTAATCAGAACTTGCTCATTTCTCATTTCAATGGAGTTTGTATTATTTTTTAACAACAAAAACACATCTTGATCCATGATGGCAGGAAAGGAGAAAAGAATAACAATAAATTTGCGTACTGGTGCCTTAGAGATGTGTTAACTATGTCACCTATAATGGTTAAGAGTTGTGAACATTGTACACAATGTATCTGGAAGCCTGTGCTGGGGAAGGTTGAATAGGCCAATATGACTTCTACAGAAAAATTGCTTTTCTCTTCTGTCTTGTATGGCTACATTATTTCCTCTGTTGCTGAGAAGCTCAGATGGCTCCTCTGCCAATGCATCGTTAAAAATCCCACTATTGCATCAGATCTAAGAAGAGCATAGGTCTTTAATCTCTGCTTCTGCAGTGAAATACGCAGGGTTGCTAACAGTCATCCAACATCCTTAGGAAGCTGAAGGTGGAAAAAAACTCGGTATAAACATTTGGCATCTCCTTTTTCTTCTTCAAGAACCTATAAGAGGAACAATGAGCTTGACTCTGTGCTTTTCCTTTGGGTATAATATGACCTGCAAGTGTTAATGGCCTGCAGGTTTGCCTAAGGCAGTGTTGTCCAAAGTTGGCCACTTTAAGATGAGTGGACTTCAACTCCCAGAATTCCCCAGCCAGCCATGGGGAATGGCTGGCTGGGGAATTCTGGGAGTTGAAGTCCACTCATCTTAAAGTGGCCAACTTTGGACAACACTGGCCTAAGGCTATCAGCTCTTGGAACCCCCAATTAATCCTGAGCCCCCATCATTACCCCCAAACGGGGTCTTTGAATTGAAAATGATTTTGGAACACTGGGCTTCATTAATCATTAGAAACTGGCCCTCCTCTGTTAGAATTTGGTGCATTTATTTTGCTGAGTGAAACTAGCTGGAATTATCTTAAACAATAAATAAAAGAGAGAGATTAAAGGATTGGAAGTCAATAAAAAAGAGAGATTAAAGGACTGGAGAAGCAGAGGCCTTTTTCACGGATAATTTCCAACATTGAGCAGGATGTGCCGATGTCTTCATGGCCATCCTATGGCAACAAAGTCATTCTGTGAGCTTCCCTAAGACCAGTTTACTTGCATGTGCCGGTATAGGAATCTGGGAACTATACATTTCACTGCTGTCTGGAACACCTGCATTGTTACATTTGCCAACCACAAATCTGTATGCTTTTATTTTGAGTCAACATTAGTTACTGTAATTTTTATCATTAGTATACTTTATATGTTTGGTGATAGGGTAGCCCTAAGTATAATATTACCCAAGCATAAGTATTTAAATAAACAGAATTATATTAGGTAAGAAAGGAATAGGGCCAGTGGTAGAAAAATGCTTCACCTTCTGGACTGATACAGCTTACAGTGTTCAAACTCTTACTGTACATTGCTCTTTCTTTCTTTATGCTAGTAAAAGGTGAATGGTGCTTATATGAATGCTTTCCCTAAATTTGCATTTATAGGATGCTGCTTTAATGCTTTTTGGCATCTGAAACTAATTTAAAATTATGGCAAATTAAGTCCCATTGCTAGATTAGAAGGAAAAAGATGGCAAACTGTGTTGTTGCAAAAAAACAAAAACAAAACCCTGACAACTCCCAAACCCTACATAGATGTGGTACTGAAGTCACAAGGAGTCAAAACTGAGAGACTTTTTACTTTTTATTCATTCCTATCAGAAATAGAGTATAAATAGCTATTGTTAGTGTTACCAGAATAATTATTTGTTGGTGGTGATGTTAAGAATTCCCTAATGGAGTGTCAAAAAACATAATATCTTATTTATGTGTGTATTACAAATAAGCCCTTATTACTGATGGGTATGAAAATCTCTTCCAGTTTTCATCATCGTACAAGAATTACTGCCTATCAGTAGGTCATAATGCTTCCATTTGGTGGGAAGGTCTCAATACTGTCAAAAAATGACCAGAAAGACATACTTGGGGGATAAGCCTCTTGGGGATGTGCATTTACCTACAATGGAATTGCAATTTCATGATTAATGAAGACGAGGGAGAAGTAGTTCTTCCAGCTTCCAGAAGCCACCTGGGAAGAATACTAATTGGTTGAACCTTATACCTGTCACAACATCACCTCTTTCACGTTTCTTCGCCCTACTGTGTAGAATATTGATTGGCCAGTCTCGTCACAGTTTGTATGAATCAAGATCTCTCCATCAGCACAAAACTAGGTGATTAAGGCCATGTCACCACTTGTTCCTAACCACAGCACAAGCATGCCCTGGCAACATCTTTTTCTTTCCCACCATGTCTCTTCAATGTTGCTGTTATCTTGTCCCCAGCTCATGAGTGAGACAAGTTTAAGGCCTTAATTTCACCTTAGCTGTACTAGCCTTGACGTAGTATTTCCCCAGCACCTGCCCTTGCCACCGCTTCATTCAAACACCACTGAACAGCAGCTGCAAGGGGTGTACAATCTGCTAGGCTTTGTCATCCATTGCCTTGAACGGCAATCAGGTGATTGACAATAACTGGGAGAGGGAGAGAATAGGGCAATGGGGCCAGCTATAGGTATCCACAGGAGGGGACTAAGCGATAACGTGTGCATTGTGACATCATAATGTAAACTCTGCCCCTACATACTTGTGACACAATGTAGAGAGTCACAGAGATGACCTTGGAGAAACTATGCAGAGACAGTTTCAACAGCATGTACCTTCCTTTTCTACTTTTAAGCAGTTTGTTAGTTGTTTTGTTCTCTACTGGTCTTTGACTGACGTTAACTTTGAAATCAAACAAAATGTACACAAACATGCTGTAAACCTGAAAACAAAGAAAATGTTAGGAAGAAATTCACACTGGCTTCCCCTAACTTCCTGGGGTACAAGAGGAAGGGAAGGGAAGGGAAAACACACTCAGGCTTTCAGGATTCTATTACTATAGCCTGCATCAATAATGTAGGGTTTTTGGAGTCTGTTTCCTGGTCTGGCCTACCTCTAAGATCTGACACACACGGACAAGAGCAGAACTGGTCCTGGAACATACATTTCATCACTTTGATGTCCTTATGGTTAGGTATGGATATCTGTGGAGCTAGAAGAGGCCATAGTAGCAAGATTCAAGGACTGCTGATTCAAGGACTGCTGGATAGCACTTTAACTAAGGAAAGACCCTTAGTGTCCTTGAAGGAAGATCCTTTAGCAAAGCAGGGGTATCTGCTGGATATAGAAAAAAAAGGTCAAGATGGCAGCCACAACTGTGTGATCAAAGTTTTTTATATGCCCATAAAATGCACACAAAAAACAGGCAGAGCTTCAATCGCACTGCTGCAGCTGCCATCTTGACTCTTTTGACCATAGTTTGTTGACACCCCTGAGCAATAGAATCACTGATAGAACAGAACTGGATTTTTCTTATGCTTGAAAAATTCTTCAGAAGTGACATCGACCAGTCATAGGCATGGAAGGCTATATTATTTGCTATAACCAGTAAAAGAGCCAATACATGCACAGGGTTCACACCCATCATGCTAGGTCATGGATAGACGACATGGCAGCCCTCCACTTGTTTTCTTTTTTAAAGATTAAAAATCAAGTTCCTTTAATAAAAATAAATAGGAAATTATATTACAAAGCAAAGCACAGCCTCTTCTATAATATCTCTTTGTGCAATACCTCTAAGCTCCCACTAGTATTGCAGAGACCTATGATAGGCCTATTGGGGACGCGGTGGCGCAGCGGCTTAATGACGCTGAAAGTGCCGGCCAGAAATGGCTGAAAGCTTCAGCGGTTCGAGTCCAGCCTCGCGTTAACAAGGTGAGCTCTTGTTTCTATACCCGCAGCTTCTGCCAACTCAGCAGATCGAAAACATACGTGAGTAGATAAATGAGGACTCCGGTGGGAGGAAAAATGCTGGCAGCGGCTCAACAGAGAGACGGGACAAGTTGCCGGTAAAAGCGCGAAAAACCGCGCTCGTCCGAAAAAGGGGCACAAAGCAACGGAAATCCCGCCTCCTGTGCTGCCAGCTGGGCTGACGCTCTAGGAATTAGGCTCTGGCAAAGTCTAATTCCGAAACTAGAAAGATGCAATTGCCTTGAAAACCGCTAGGGGGCGGTCACTGCAGGGTCAGTAATGACTGTTAAGCAGATTAAAAAAAAAAAAAAATGATAGGCCTAGCTTGTTGTTGGTAAATCACTGTTTTGTGATTGGCCATGCCCTCTTTTTGTGAATTGGCAGTCTTCTATAGGAACCATTTTGTGAGTGTGCTCCCCTCACGCACTCCACCATCCAAATTAGCTCCCAGTTCAAGAAGACATTCTGTGAACATGCCTATCCTTGTGCTCAGTCAAAACCAATCAAATCACACAGTGCAGCTTAGGGTGATATGTGAACCAGGTTTGAGGGGGGAAAATAAGCTCGCTTTATGCTAAGATGCCCAGGTGTCCTACCTTACCAAGCAGAATTCTCTGTTTCAAAGTCTATCAGAGGACAGTCCTCTGTTAGAAAGTGTTATCTATTAGGAGGGCTACCCGAGTCAGCATAGGCTTTTATCTGTTAACAACTGGAGAGCACGCATGTAAGCCTTAGTTTTTCTTATTTAATTATGTGTATTGTGTTTCTGTTTAAACAGTAACAATCCATTTATCAGAATCATTTATACATGTGTAAAATGCACATCAGCATATAACACTGTATGCAAATCAATACCCTCCAACAGAAGAGAATACATGTAGCTCAGGGTTGAACTGTTGGGTTTTTGATGTTTGGTTGTTTTCTTGCAGATGTTTCATTACCAGGCTAGGTAACATCATGTGGCTTCCTCTTTGATGGTTCCTTGATTGGAGTATTGTTTTTTCCCCTCAACTCCCAGATTAGCAAGAAACAGCACCAAATAAAGAGTCAGGGAAGCCACACCCCCATCGACTGGCTGGGGAAGCTACTACATATAAACAGCCAGCACACGCTACCCTCCCTCACACTGATGATGTTACCTAGCTTGGTAATGAAATGTCTGCAAGAAGACAACCAAGCTCAGAGAGCACCAAGAACCCAACAAATCAATACCCTTTTTAATCCTTTCAGGCAGGGGGTGGGCAGTGAATAAGAAGCCGTTTCAGTGCATGCAGAGAGACTTTTGAAAAGGCAGGATCCTGGATCCCATGGTGCAGGGCTGCATGGCTATAAGTCTGCCTTTCTATCCCCTCTGAACAAGTGGCTTGCTAGGCTGCTAACATAACTGCATGTATACGAAAGGGCTATTTTATAGAGATGCATAGTTTCCTTTGTTAAACTGGTCTGAGAACTACACATAAATGAACAAATCTGAATCTATATAGGGTTACCTGAGAGGAACTCACCTTGTACAGTGGAACTTTACTGTGTGTGTGCCTTTCACTCACTTCTGTATCAATATACCTTCAGATGAACAATCCTATCCTACTGAAGTTATTTTGCTCAAATTTTCAGTTTTTTTCATAACATTTTAAATGAGAAAGGTGTTCTTTAAAGATCTATCCTAACACACATAGCATAGGTTTCACAGACTAAGGTTGTTTTTTTTAAATTAATTGTTCAGTATTTTCATTTTTCAAGCACTTGGCTTCAAGGAATGGTAATTCATTTTGAGAAATGATGTCAAACTAAGTTTGCATAATTATAGACTATAGGGATGATCTAGCCTTTGAAATATGACTAAATAAAATGTGTGAAGGAAGCAGCTATTACACTAATTGAAAAGCAGGGAACAAAGAAGAGGAAAAATTCAGGGAATAGAGAAAGGATCCTGAGATGACTTATGCTTAGAGTTTAAAGGAAAAGGCCACAGTCCCTAAACAGAAATGACTGAGATTAAAAATTAGTCCTGAAAGCAGAGAGTAGAAGTGTAATAAAAACAAGGCTTTTGAAATGTACTTAAATCAAAATACTGGGCTTTTTCAAAGCTTCTACAGCTTAGTTATTTGAGCAAAATATGGGCACATAGCTACTAGCGATGTAATTGAGAGGTACTACCTTATCTGACATCAATTTTTTCAATCATTTCATTATTGTTATTGGCCTATTCACAAATTGCATTAGGCCATGATAAACCATAATTAGCTATGTTCCTATAATATGGTAACTTGCAACCCTTTTTTTATATACTATAATAGCTGGGCTAACACAACACACAAACCAGAACTAAACAAGCCATACTGTGGGTTAGTGTGAAGTGCCTTATCATGATGTTACTTTACTCACAGATCTTTCAGATCATTGGGGGTTTCAGTTGTCCTATTTCTTCCACCTTCAAAAAATATTTCTCTTTCCATGGTTATTGACTAATAGGATAGGAACACATGGAGTAGTGGTATGAAACTATTTTTTTACAACTGCCAGTTTCAAAGTAGTCAATGGCTACCTGGAAAGGCACACGTAATCTTTTGTTTTCTTTTCCTAGACATTTTCCACCTCACATCACTTCTGTATGCTATTGTAGTTGGGCATCTTCTGGAACTGGTATGTCTTCAGCTTTTAATTATTGTCTCATTGACAGGAAAGGAGCTGTATCTCCTTTGTACAGCACTGGTCTGTGAAAACTTGAATGTTTAATCTTCATGAATTCTGAGTAGGGTGGGAAAGATTTCCACTGAATATCTTGAAGAACTACTGCCAAGTTAGTTTAGGAAATTGTGTGCTAGACATATGATCACCTAATTTTTTTACCAGGTAGGTTCCTTTGTTATGAAATTCCAATGTTAAGACCTGGCTTTTCCCCCAGGCATTTAGGACCAGTTGAATGAAGTCCCCTTTTGGTTGCTTAATTATCATGTTTGGTTGACATTTTACATATTATATACTGGTTTTTTTAAAGGTTGTGCAGTTATTATTTGTTTTCCTGTTCATTGTTTGTTTTTGTTGTACATTACCCAGAATCACATTATTGGAGGTGGGTGGCTCTATAAATCAAATAAATAAATAAGTAAGTAAGTAAGTAAGTAAGTAAGTAAGTAAGTGGGATCCAGGCCATCACTTGTGGTTTTTGATAGACCTCTTGTACATGGACTATTAATTTCAAGAGTATTTTAAAAGGTATCTATCTATATATTGGGGGAGATAGTGCTGACAGCAGACAGATTTGCTATCAGGGCTTTTCTAGTGTATTTGCCAGTGCTTGTTATCTGGTGTTAACATTAAGATTGATCATCATAGCCTGCTGCTGTAATATACGTCACAGAGGTTCTTAATTTTATAACAACCTTCCCCAACTTGGTTAACAGCCATGCTGGCTTGGGATTTGGGGAACTAAAGCCCAACATATCTGAAAGGTACCATGTTGAGAGATGCTGCTTTCATTATATGGTGGTTTCAGATGCTGATATGACATTTGCTGCCATATATAGGCTACCCATTAATTGACACCAACAAAAATAGTGAAAAAATGATCATAATAGTCTCACAATGAGATCAGGATACCAGGGATGCCTGAAAGAGCCAAGCTTTTTAATTACTTTTAATATAGCTTGATTTACAGAAATCACCAAATGGCATAACTATCATTGCCTGCTTATATTTGCAAGTCAAGTTGCTGTTAATAAGAAGTGCAGATGATCAGTTCTGACTCAGTTTATTGTAGTTCATAATTTTATGTGGTGATTTATATTGTGGCTCTTGATATTGATTCTTGCTTAAAGTTTAATCATGATTTTTAGTCAATCATTCACAATTTACTAATTATATACCAGAAAACTATAACCTCCTTGACATTTTTAGAATAAGCATTTGTGCTTTATTTCTTGTATTATCCTTTATCTGATTGCTATTTTCTATTTGTTTCTACACTTGTTCTAAAAAGTTAAATAAAACAATTGAACCACATAGACTGATTAAAAGTCATACACTTAGAAATGATTGTACAGTTTCTTCAGTTGGATGATAGCCCCAGTTTAAAAAATAAATGAATTATTGTTAATTACTGTCCCTGGCAGAAAAAGCAAAACTCCTCAAATGACTGAAAGCAAATGTTTCATTTCTTCTACAATATTATAATCCAGAAACACAGGTCAAAAGTGGTGTCTGCAAATGATGGCAACAACTATGCCAGCTTATTGTAAAAGCTTATGTGTATACTCAGCAATCACACATATACCATGTCAGAGAATGTTTAAAAATTAAGAGTTTTGGCTTAAGGCTTTAAGTAAAGGTCTAGCAAGATTTATCAAAGCAGTAAAGGAAAAAGAAAGCAAATATATCAGATGGAAGGGTAGAGTGTAGGGAAGAAAGGGAGATTTAAAAATCAGGATAAAATATCTGATCATGACTAAGAGTTACAGAAGTACAGACACTGGATCAGACAGAAAGTGCATTAGTGTCACCCAGAACATGTATGTATTCTATACCTCTCCTTTTAAAATCCAGCAGAAAGGTTTGTGCATATTATAAATTTTACATTAACTTCTCAAATGTCCCACCTCAAATTAAATGGGACTGAAGAGGGTGCAGGCAAAGACCAAAAGTTGGTTAAAGAACTTCAATTTTAAAACATATATTTTCTAGATCCTTAGAAAGAAAACATGCTCAGGAGTGTCCGCTAACTGATCAGAAACCTGTTGGCTTGCTTTATCATAAAGATATATCAAACTCCTATATGCTCAGGGCTATGTGCAGGGTGTGGTTGAAAAAGTCAAGATGGCAACCATGACAGTGTGATCAAAGCTCACCCATTTTTACGTGTTACATGTGCAATAGACGTAAAAAAATGAGTGAAGCTTCAATCACACCATCATGATTGCCATCTTGACTTTTTTCAACCACACCCTGCAAATACCCCTGTATCTGCTCCAACATTTCTTCATTCTTAATGGTCAACCAGATTGTTCTGGAAAGCCTCCAAGTAGGATATGAAGATAATCATATTTTCCTGCTGTTGTTCCTGCAAGAGGCAGGTTCCTTCTAATCATGGTAGGTACCTTACTGCTAGTAGCTTGTAATTTTGTAGATTCTTATGGACCCTGATTCAAAAACTGGGGTTACAACTGTCCTTGTCCAATCCTCTAGATAATTAGAAATATTGTTTTCAAGAAGAGTGCTACTCTCACAATGGACTCCCTTAATAATTCATGAGTAGATACTATTTAGACGTGGTGATTTGTTAATTTACAGTTTATAAATAAGATCTTTAGTTTGTTTTGTTTAGACTTCCTTCTAAGAAAGCATATTCAGAAAAAGATGCTAGCAGTGTGTGGATCAGCTCTGACTCTATGAGAATTGTCAGCTTGATTTTAACATTTCATTCAGTCCAGTTCAGTGTTTAAAGTGTTAAGTTTAAAATTAGAAATATGCTATTCCTTACATTCTTTTTTTTAATCCCTTTTTCTTGTTTGTTTTTCTTCTGCTCTTTCTTCTTCTTCTCCTCCTCCTCCTATGTTTCTGTTCTTCTTGATGTCCTTCATTTTGACATCATTTCCATTTTCTAAAAAGAAAAACATTGTGCTTCAAAAAAGTTTCTTTCCTGTATCAATTATTTTTATTTTTTTCATAGTATACAAATTAAAAGACAAAAGAAAAAAAAAGATTACAGTGGAAGTATGAGAAATAGAAGAGTTGCGAAAGGAAAAAAGTAGTAGAAATGCAGATTAGAAAATAGAAAAAAAGAAGAAAAGATATAAACATATATGGACATTTGACAGAGCGATTTCCAACTTCTTTTGCAAAGGATATATACAAAGAATATTTCATACAACCTTTGTTTAACTTTATATTATAGCTTCTATTTTTCCTAATAGTCTATAGTTATAACTAATCATCGAAACCATATGTCATAATTTGACTATGTTCAGTTTCATGCAAAAAGTCAATGAATGGCTTCCAGTCTTTCTTAAATTTTATCAATGTTTTTTCTTTTATAATCCCTGTCAGTTTTGCTATTCCTGCTAATTCCGAAAGCTTGACTAACCACTCCTCAACTGTAGATAGTGTACTTTGAAAAACTTTCTTAACTCTGCTCATTAATCGTGCTGCCACCATATTCTTAGATTTGGCAACACCTTTCCAAGGTGATGCAGGCTGTCTGAGGTTCTGTTGTTTTGGAGCTAAGACCAGAAATTTTCAGCAGGAACCATTCTTAGAAAAGAATGGCAGAAGAGTAGAATTGTTTCTGGATGCAACGTTCTGCCTCTTGTTTAACATATATGCTGCCTACCAAACATCACCAACAGTTGATCATGCACTGAATAAAGCCCTGGTGTGGTGGTTAAGGCACCAGGCTAGAAACCAGGAGACTGTGAGTTCTAGTCTCACCTTAGGCAAAAGCCAGCTGGGTGACCTTGGGCCAGTCCCTCTCTCTCAGCCTGAGGAAGGAGGCAATGGCAAACCACTTCTGAAATCTTGCCAAGAAAACTGCAGGGCCTTGTCTAGCCAATTGCCAGGAGTCAACACTGACTCGAAGGCACCAAATAAATAAATAAAAACTGGCAGTGAACGCATGAGAAATCACGGTTGAAACTACAGCGTTTCTAGCTATGAGTCTTAGCCAACAAGATTCCATGATATTCCACTTCTGGTCAGGACAAGAAAGTAAAAGAGACATTTTAAAGACTTACATTACAATGCCATGTGCCATTTCGTGGGAAAAAGCTCCACTGAATACATTGATTTTATACATATCTAGAAAAAACATATATAGAATTAATACTTATTTTCCCTTCTTACTTAAATAAGATGCTGCTTGACACAGAAAATAATTCAGACTGCACAAGGCATGCTGGATGAAACAGCTAATGGCCATTGTCTATTTGAACACTTCAGTTATCTGCACCTGTTTGTAGTATGTGTGGCACATAAATGTTAAGCAGTATTAGGAAGAAAGACGTACGCAGTGTTTGCATGCAATTTGAATCTATCTTTCCTATTGCGGTGCCATGGAATATATTCAGAAACTCATGCTGACTTTCTGATATTTTGCATTCACGGGGTCTATTTTCCCTGCTGTAATCCATAGGAAAAAAAAATATCCGGCAGAATCTCTTATTGATATGGTTTTATAGGTCAGGGCCCTCAAGGCAAAGGGTGCAGCTTTCAAATGTGCTTTACTCTTGGCATCTCTGCTTTTACAAATTAAATGTTGGAGACACCCATTTGGTTGACTTGAACAAAGAGATTATTAGGTTTTTGGAGTACAGGGTGTTCAGCACTTCAATGTGCTCAATTTTTCATAGTTGGCAAAGAACTCAAGTTGGGGAGAATGGAGACAAGAAGAAACAGGCAAGCAGTGAAATGCAAGTAAAAGATGCTTTCACCATATAAATCCACCTCATGGTGTAAAAAACCCAGCATTTAGAGAGTCAGATGCACAAGATTACATTTCTGATAGAAACTGAAAGTAACTGAGATTGTTATGAAAACTCTGGAAATAATAAGCAATTAAAACGAGACAGCTGTTATTCAACCATTTTAGTCTCCCAGGAACAGAGCTCATATTACAAGCAGTGAGTGCACGGTCTCTCATTGGCTGGTGGCCACTGTTTATAACACAGCCACACAGACCTCAATTTTGAGTTGGCCTGAAGGAGAGCAGGAAACAAAATTCTGTTTCCTGGATAACGTTTTAGAAAAACTGAGTCACCCTCTCTCATTTGGAAGACTTCATCTGTAAAACATGCTCCTCTGCTACTAAAGAAACCAGTTTGGAGGGTGAGCTCTTCTGAAGAGACACCTTCAGAGAATCTTGTGCAAGTTTCTCTGTCTTTGTATTTTTATTCTTTACTGTTTTGTAAGTTACCTAGGGAAACTTGTGTTTGATAGTGTCCTTACAAATGTAATCATTATGATCATGTTTGCAGTAATGATGGACAGAGCAACAATCCTCTAATTTAGCAAGAATTGGGGCAGGTGGTAAGTACAAGAGTAGCCAATGTCCTGTATGTTCTACTGATTGATGGCTACTTAGACCAGGAACTCAACATTTCCTACCATTCGGTCACCTTCAGTTTGGACTCCAGAGCTTCTCCAGAAGTTACTACTCAACTGAAACTGTTAATATGAGAGAAGCAGAAAATACATGAAGAATAATCATACATACATATGGTATCTACATGCACAACACACTGTTCCCCTTTGGGGTAAGCAGCATTATGAAAAGCCAAAAAGGGAATATAAAACAATAAGCCAAAGAAACTAAAATCTAGCTGTATCTAGTTTACACCAACACCATTCACTATACCTTTCTGTACCTTTCTGTCTTTGCAAACCATCTTTCTACCATGCCTGTAGATTGCTTTTAGTTTTTTAAACTAAAAAAACTAAAACTTTAAACCTGTCTCTTTTTGAGGATCTCATCAACTCCATCCAATCACAATTTGATCAATCTTCCCCTTCCCTTTGACCTGTTTACTCTTCCTTCATACACTTGTTTTACAATTCCATCTTCATTTGTTCTATATGACAAATTACGTCATATTGGTCATATGAAAAGAATGAATGAGGATCAAATTGCAAAACAAATATACAATGGAAAGGAGAGTGAACGGGTTGAGAGGAAGGGGGAGAATGAGCACTCTGGGTGATTGGATGAAATGTATGAGATCTGCAAAAAGAAAAAGATGAGTTTAAGAACAAAAGGTAATTTGTGAAGCAACCTATAGATGGGGTGGAAGCAAGGATGGTTTGCAAGAATAGAAAAGAATGGAGAGGCAGAGTGTTAGTACTGTATAAACTAGTTTCACCTATATCTCCTTTTCATATCTCATGCCTTCAGTTTGATTTACTATTTCTTACTCCCGTTCTGTGCTTTGTATTATGTTGCTTACCCCAAAAAGAAATATTGTGATGTGTATGTATATATTATTTTTAACCTATTGCCCTCAATCTAAACTGCCTTTTTATGATACCAGCAGGGAGCATTGTGTGGCTACATAGCATTATAACATCTTCCCATTTACTAAGTTTGCAATGGCCTGATATTGCCTATATAACTACTGTATATCAGAAATTAGTTCTGGGAATTAAAGGGGAAAATATAATGTTAGAGCAACAGTAGGAAACTGTGACAATGAAAAGGCACATTTCTGTACAAAGTATTTTAAAAAATAATCCTGTTTTTACACCCAAATGAAAAATCCTCTGAAGTTTAAAACGGATGAAGAAAATTTGTTGAAAAAATAGTAACATACCAAAGTGTATTTTTGTAGGGCTTTATTTACAATTACATTACTTTATTGGATGCCAAAAATTGAGCAGGAACACCAGAGAATTCTATAAACATTTTAAAAAAGGGAGAGAGCCAGTTGTTTCCTAGGTGTTTATTTTCTCACAATACCAAGACTATTTTATTTTTTCATATTTTGTTACTTGAAGGACATTTTATGTGTTCAAAAATAAGGAAATTAGTTGGGATTACTAACCTAGGAATCTATCTTTCATCCTTGCTCTCTCTCTGCCTCTCCTATATAGGTTTTTTTAAGTGCTAGAATTCTGTTCAAAAGGATCAAAATTTGTGTTGCATTTCACCATTTCCTCACTGGCATTCTCTCTAAGTTCCATTCAGGAAGGCCACCCCCCCCCCCAAAAAAAAAAAGGAAAGTTGAGCCATTAATTTCAGAGCCTAGATTGCTCCGTCAGCCCATGTATATTCAGCAGCAGGCATATATACATGGGGCTCTCCTTTCAGAAGATTGTCACCTGTACAAGTTTAGTTTTCAAAATAATAAATCTCTGCTTTGAACCACACTTCATCACTGATGATTGGTTGTTGGGAGTTCTATTGATTTTGGGATCAGTGTCCAATCCCAGCCCTTGCTTTTTTTTCATAACTCTTCGTACTTAATTGCAAAGTAGTTGGACAGATTGTCAGGACAGATTCTACACCATCCTCAGAATTACAACAAATTACTGGCTTTGTTCCTGGCTGTTTTGCACATCATCTGAGCCCCCCACCCAATATTTAAAATTACATTTTCTAGTTGATTATCAAATATTTGGAAGCAAAAGCCTAATTAATTACAAGAAATTGATTAAGAACTCTCACAGAAATAGTGGCAGTTTGGTTTAAGCAGCTTGCTTGGTCTCTGAACTCCCTGGAAGATTTCTATGGTGCAGAGAAAGCCTGTAACCGTCAAGAGTAAATCACACATTAGGTGTGCAGTCCCTGGCATATCTCAGTATATCTCCAAAATATTCCTAAAGAGCTTCTAAAACTGGCACTGAGGTGCTCTCAGGGTTGAGGGGGATCTGGCAAGATTTGAAGGGGGGGACTAACACACCTTCCTGGGTGCTGTATCTCCAGGCTCTCTTTCCTCCACTCCCAAGTATACCATCTCTGGCTGGGTTCACCCAACATTTACCTGTTACTGAAAAAACTCATTTTCTAATTCATGGAATACACTGGTGTCATTCATATCATATACTTCACCTGGATACTGAATACAGCCATTTTCTGGATTTGTGCAACAAACCATAAATGAACCAAGTGGACCAGGTTCCCACAGTACATTAAGTGACCAAAACCTAACCAAGGTTGATAATAGTCAAACTTAGCATGCCACTTTTTAACTGATATGATTAAATGTGCTCTGTGAACACAGCCAGGGAGTCCTTAGCCAGGCAAAGGGGCTGGATTCACACAACATGTTAAATCACAAAAGAATAATTGAGAAGAAAAGTAATAAACCATTTGATCTTTAACTGACCTGGCTAGCATGTTGTACAAACCAGCCTGTCTCTCTTCTCTGCCCTGACACCTTTTCTCCCTTTCAATTTCCTCTATGCCTATTTGGCAGGTACTCTAACTTTTAATTTTTGAAGTCCTCTCAGTAGGGTACCAAACATCCAGCAAAATGCGGTTGTGTCCTCCTTTTAGTCCTCACATCCTTCGTCTGGCAGACATAGCCTGAAAATCAATTATTGTCTGGCTTTTTGAGGGTCTTGTTTTGTTTTGTTTTTAATTATTTTGGACTGTTTTCACAATAGTAGTCATTCAGACTTTTGTGTATCATGACCCTGTAAATTGTCTACTTCTTTCTTTCCCTTGTCTGTTGACAGACTCGACAGACTCAACAGCCTAGATTTACGTTATTTAATTTATTTCCTGATTCCAGCAATCGGCTTCAATCCAGTCCCTTCAAATCTATGATCACTGTAATCTGTAGGTCACATAGTCGTTATACGCTTCTATGTGAAATTTGAAAAGTGCATCGTTGTCAATTCCATATTATCACTGGCATACGTTGTTGAAAATAAAGATTTGTTACAATAGCTTAGGTCTATGGGAGGCTTCACCTGCCTACATTATTGCTTGTTTGAAAAAAAAAATGCAAAAATTGTGCTGCCAAATTTCAGCAGCACAGTTTTGGCAGGAATGGGTAAGTGGGTGCTGAAGAGCTACAAAAAGGACCTAGTTCCTGGCCAAGGTTTAAACCAAAACTCGGAGGCATTTTTTGTGAAGGAATGTGTTAGAGTGAGGAGGGGAGTTGCATACACAGACAGGAATATGTATCCTTAGCTTCTGTGTTTTTTTGCTGATGAAGCACATTGATGGGTATCCCTAGCTACATCAGCAACACTTTAAACATATTGCTTTAAAATGATAGGGACTGTCAGGCTGATAAACCAGATCAAACCTAGCTTTCTGTCCTCCCTACCCATGTTCTGTTCAAAGTCCCTTCTTCATCCCAAAGCCCTACCTCTTGGAGAAGGGGAGGGAGGTAGGAAACCAGTTCAATTAGAAACAATCACTTCAAGGTAGCTGGAAGGACCCAAATCTGCAGTTCTTGAAAGAGCTCTTTTTTCACCACTCTTCAGCTGAGCCTAAAATGGTCTACCATCCGTCAGCCAACGCAGGAAGTCAAACCTTCCTCTCCAGCAGTTTTCTTTCAGGATACATCAAAGGGTTCCTCTTCCTAAATACAAAAAGAGTGTGTTGAACTAGCAACAACCTTGTTAGAACTGAAATGAGGTTTTATAATTAGGGGATTATTTCATGACACCGAAGTACGAGTCCCTCTTTAAGATTCAGGTTTAAATCCTAAAACTTAATGTGGCCAGAGAAGCGAGGTGAAACACTCAACAGTTTTGTCTCTCTCTGAATAACAAACATCTGAGTAACCACTTGAAGAAACATAGAACAGGAAATATAAAAATAGTTATGTAAGAAGCTCTTCCACTCAGCAAATATTATTTTATAGAACCTCAAGGATATAATATAATCATTCCAAAGAAAACACTGAGACACACACACACACACACACATATATATATATATATAAAAAAAAATTAAAATGTTATAGAGCTCAGGATGAAAAAAGTGAAAGGGAAAGAGGATAGCAAAATAGTATCTTAGAGCAGTGTTTCTCAACGTTGGCAACTTTAAGATGTGTGGACTTCATCTCCCAGAATTCCCCAGCCAGCATGTATTGGACAATTTGTAGCTGAACTTAGCTGATGTCTGATTTCAAAAGTTAAGCCAAGTCAGGACTTGGGTAGAATTTGGATGGAAGCTCACCAAGAACAGGGCTGTAGGCTAGACAGGAAAGCATCTGGGCATGTCAGTAGAGTCAACAGGAGTTGAGGTCAACTTGAAGGGGATGTTACATTTTGCCATTAGTTCCAGGCAAAGAGGTGTAATCTCTCCTAACTGTTGTAGTTGTACTATTACTCAGAATTGTTTGGGTTTTCACGTATATTGAATTGTCATGATCAGGCTTGTAGTGCAATCAGTATTATTAGCTTGGTTCATCTAAGGCAGCTCTGTCAAAACATGGTTTGTGTGTTTGTTTTTGACCTAAGGAATCAAATCCTTAAAGCAGCACATCTTTAATGTGACTTTTAAAGCAGCAGCATCTTTTTTAGGCTTGCACAGAAAATAGTGCACAGCCTTATTATTTTACATTGCTTTGAGTATTCTAGTTGCATTACTCTTTGTACTTTATTCTTCTATTCCACTTTCTATTAATTCTTGAGAACACATAGCACAACTCTCTTGTGATATTACACTGATATTTTTTCATTGGTATGTAAATAATGGTCATCCTTCTGTGGTTGCAAAGTCCCCACATTTATTTACTTGTCACACTGAACTGTTATGTGCCTGAAAGAAAGAGAAAACAGGTAATCAGCTTGGGATTAAAGGCCAGGCAATTGCTATGTTCAGATATAAGAGTAAATTATAAGCTGGTGGTCTTTTTGGTGACTGCTCTTACGATTGTTTGGAAGCTGAGAGACAGTGGGCAGAGAGATGTCCACAGCAAGTGGCGCCATGTCATGTAGATAGGAGAAATCAACATTTTATTTTTTCCCTGGAGGGGGCTGGGGAGAGAATTGGGAGGGTTATTTTATGCAAACTATC
Organism: Liasis olivaceus; assembly: GCA_030867105.1. Classification (NCBI taxonomy): domain Eukaryota; kingdom Metazoa; phylum Chordata; class Lepidosauria; order Squamata; family Pythonidae; genus Liasis; species Liasis olivaceus. The sequence goes on from CM061351.1 coordinate 19,012,874, forward strand.
TTAAGCCTATTCTAAAGGCTTGGCACTACATATTTATGTATCTCTCACTTAAAAATAGAGGGGAACTGCACCAAGGACTTTTAGCATTTTTGATTAGAAGGAGCTCTGGAAGGCTATACAGAAGATGTTGTAGGCTTCAGGTTGCCCATCCTTCTATTAAACCATGTTTGAGTATTACCCAAGAAGTTTCCACACAGTATGCCAAGTCATAAACAATGTTTTACAAACTATAGTGACTGAGTTCATGTAACACACTGAGCCAGCAAAACCGAACGATTCACTTTATGGCTTAATGTCATATGTGAGCCTTGACCATGTTACCGATGTGTTTAGTAAGGCTTATTTGTAGTTTATTTAAAACATTTATATTTTTTTCAGTTTGCTAATATTCCAGGATAGCTCATAAGAAAATAAAATAGTATTGAACCCACAATAACAATGTCAATTTTTTAAAAAGCCCATAATGATATTAAGTAAAAGTTATTCTTGTGGCTATGTTGATTCATTGTATGTTCCGTGTTAAGGCAAAAAACAATGTTAAGATTGTTTTGAGGTTGAGATGAGCTGAGAGAAACTTCTCCTTGCCCCCTTGTGGTCAGATGGCATTTAAAAAACCCTGCAAATATCTGTGAAGCCTACATGAAAATATTTATAAAATTTAACAGTGAATAACTGGCATCAGTGTTCTGCAAAGCTGGAAACACATAAAAACAGTGAATTACTTAAATGAAGTCAATAGGAGCAACAGGTTTTGGCCAGCATAACACAGTGAGAAAGAATCATGTTGACTATGTTTGTTAAAAGTCTGAACGCTGCACAGGAAAAATTCATTTAATAGAAGAAATATGTCTTATCTAACTTTTAGGAGAAAGAAAGAAAGAAAGAAAGAAAGAAAGAAAGAGAGAGAGAGAGAGAGAGAGAGAGAAAGAAAGAAAGAAAGAAAGAAAGAAAGAAAGAAAGAAAGAAAGAAAGAAAGAAAGAAAGACAGACAGACAGACAGACAGACAGACAGAGTCAAAACTTGAATCCTGTCACTTGCTAAATGATGGAATCAAATGTCCTAATAGGGTCGTATTATACAGGGCCGAAAGCTTTCTAACAGTCTATTGCATAGTAGGTGCCATACAGTTTACTCAAACAGTTGTTTGCAAAGTCCGCTCTGGCAGCTTCCTTGAAAACCTAAGGGGACTGTGGCACAGTTTGCCAACCACTGTGTCTTTCCTGTCAAGGCTGAACAATAGACAGCTGTCACAGCTGAGTCAAGGAATTAAAGTGGAGAAATGCATGGAAATATAAGCATATGCAATACGCGTATGCACTATAAGCATGGCACTTATTTTTCAAGCAAATTCAGATTAAACAGTCCTTCCTGACTAAGCTGAATGAGGTGGGAAGCCTAGCAGCTCCTAACACTTTGTCCCCTGGCTGTGTTTTCTTGTGTTAGGAAAAGAATGTGGTACATCTAGGAACAACTCTGTGTGTGTGTGTGTGTGTGTGTGTGTGTAAAAAAGCCAAGATGGAAGCCATGACCCAGTGATGGAAGCTCCACCTCCTTTTTAATCTGCTCTGAAAGCCTCTGGGGATCTCCTGCGTCCAGCTGGACTGGTTGATGATCTGTATGAACTATGTACATCATAGAACATGATCCAGAATGCTCATTACTTGTATAATAAAGTATTAACCATGCATCTCCTCATAATTATTAGATTGTATAATCTTTTATGTTAAGCAGGAAGTGACTATTCTCAACTGGCACTAACATTAATAAAACAATTTGTTCCATTAAGATATAACAAATAAAGAAAATTAATAGAATGTAGGTAATATTCTGTCATTTGTTTCATAAAGGCTGCTATATAGAAACAATTGAATTCATATACATGTCATTGCAATTGATAACATTATCCAGCATTTACAACAGGGAGAAATAACTTTCCATGGTTTAAGGGCTGCACCAGTTTTTGCATGACATCATGACCGCTGCATTTGCAAAGCACCAGGGCCCAGATACAGTGGTACCTCAAGATACGAATTTAATCCGTTCCGTGACTCTGATCGCATGTCGAATTGGTCGCATTCTGAAGCACGTTTTCCCATAGGATTGAATGTAAATACGGTTAATCCGTTCCACCCTCTGAATTTGGTCGCATTCTGAAGCACGTTTTCCCATATGGTTCAATGTAAATAGGGCTAATCCGCCCTCCGAATTTGGTCACATCCTGAAGCACATGTCCCAGGCGGAGAAAAAGGAAGTGCTAATCAAATCTTTCCTTTGTGCATAGCCCTAGGCGCGCCCGACAAAAGCACAGTGAAAGCAATGGGGGGAAAGGCTTATGTGGCGCGTGCGCGCACGCACACCCCACTCATTCCTCCCCTCTTTCCTTCTGCAAGCGCAAGCACACCCCACTCATTCCTCCCCTCTTTCCTTCTGCAAGCGCACGCACACCCCACTCATTCCTCCCCTCTTTCCTTCTGCAAGCGCAAGCACACCCCACTCATTCCTCCCCTCTTTCCTTCTGCAAGCGCACGCACACCCCACTCATTCCTCCCCGCTCTTTCCTTCCCCGCACGCACGCACACCCCACTCATTCCTCCCCCTTTCCTTCGCAGTGAAAGCAATATCAGGCGCTGGGGGGCTTCCCCACGCACCCACCCACCCCCGCGCTGATTCCTCGCCAAAGGAAAGAGCAAATTTCCCCATAAGGTTCAATGTAAACACAGTTCTGAAAATACAGTATGCATTTTATTTTTAAACCACAAAAACATGAAAAAAAGCACAGTATGAAGAGGGAGAATGGGGTGGGGAGGCAGTTATTGTTTGGAGGGAGAGTCCCCCTCCAAAGGGACTTCGGGGAGATCTCCTTCAGGGGTTTCCTCTCTTCTTTGCCTCTTAGCTGCAAAGCCTTATTCTTGCCAAGCCTGCTCTGCATTTTCTTTGGAGCCATGCTGACAAGCACACCAAAAACCTTCCAAACGCCACAAAACACACCACAAGCCTCACCGAATGCCTCCTTGCTACCGCGATCTCGCCCACAGGAAGCCGCGACCACGTGGCAGCAGGGCAAATGGCTTTTCCTTTTCCTTTTTCCTTTCTCCATAGCGACAAAAGCACAGTGAAAGCAATATCAGCGCACAGCCGGGAGCGGGAGCTCCCCCCCCCCCCCCGCTCAGATTTCATTAGCAGTTCCTCTTTCTGCATTGCTTTCCTTGGGCTTTTGTCCTCCCGCTCAGATTTCATTAGCACTTCCTCTTGGAAGCCGCGACCACGTGGCAGCAGGGCAAATGGCCGCGGATCCGGTTCGTATCTTGAGGTGGAGTTCGCATATTGAGGTAAATTTTTGCGGCCAGAGCTGGTCGTATCTTGAAATTTTCGTAAGATGGGGCGTTCGTATATTGAGGTACCACTGTACCAATTCGGACAAGTGCTATTCTCATACTACATTAGAAGCCTTCCTTCTGAATGATTTTTGAAATGTGTAAAGCCCTAGTTAATACTGCCATACGTATTTATACTTTTCTTCTGTTACTGAGTTTACTATAATGAAGTAAATAACAAAAAAAATTAAATGCAATCTACCATCCATGTACAGTAGCCTCCCCTGCCTTGACAATTCTTGATTTGCAATGAAAAATAGAGTGTGATTGACTGATTGATTAATTCTTTATTTGGGCTTATACATCACTCCAATCCAGGACTTCAGAAATTATTCAGTGGAAATGTTTCTGACCTACTGCAAACATAGCACCTCCCAACATTTCATTAAAATAGCCCAACTATTTTTGAAGATTCTTTGTGAGCCTGGAAAAACAGTACCATCACTTCAACAGTCAGATTAACCTTAATGAGTAGAGTTCTTAAAGCACCTGCATCTTTTTGAAGTTTGAAGCTGTGGATTATTTCTCACTGTACTGGGTCCTGCAAAGAACATGCCAATTTGTCATTCTTAGTGTCCAACTCAATATTGATGTAATTTTGGACCTTTTTCACTTGAGATGTGCCCATTTAATTTCAGTGACCTTCAAACCTTTCAAGGCAAAAGCTCTAGAATAAATCTCACATGGACCTGAACTTGGCTTATGCTCCAGTTTATACCTTTTGGTTTTGGAATTAATGCTTTAGGACAGTCTTAAATTTTAATCCTTAAGAGCAGTCTGGAATTAATTCTTAAGGGCAGTTTTTCCATCTCTAATTGCATTCTCTAATTGTATTATGACTTGAGGCTGGACTTTGGAAGTTGTAGGATCTGAATTTGTCAGCTCTGCAAGGTAGATCAGACAAAGAAACCAATGCCATGTAGATTAGGACTACTTTTATTGTAACAGCTACGGTAACAGAATCTTGCAAGTCTGAATGTGTTCCCTTTCCCTCCCTTTATGTTTTTGTGACCTAGGGAGGGGTTTGTCTGAGACATTTTCTCAAGTTACTTTCTTGGCCATAGCTCAGGCTCCTCTTATCTGATTGTTGCCTTGGTAGCAGCTCTTCCTCCTACCCTTCAAGGCCATTCCCTATGCTCTCTACAGAATTGTAATTTGAACTGTTGGTTAAAATTGAATTTAGCTCTACAGTGAATTGGATTTGACTCCCCTTATATTGATATAGTCTTTTCAATGCTTTTTGGAAGTAAGATTCTAATTGAATGTTTTTTCTTTTTGTTTTTACTCTTGGCATTTAAGGTTAGATTTACAGAATACCATAACTAATATTAAGGAAAAAATAAGGGATACAGATCACCAATTGGATGTGTCCCTGGTTCCAAATTACTTTAAAATAGATAGAATCAAATGTTCCCTAAAGACAAATTATTTTTCAAAATAACAATTCCTGATTACTGAAGAGCCTTCACACTGGCAAGGTGCAATATTGCCGTATTGTAAAAGACTTTGTCCTTGCAGCTCTGAGAATTTCAATCAATAAAACAAGTCCTCCTAAAATCTGTATTCTATAAGAATGTATAGTCCTTTCTCATCGATCCAATTTTATGGTCCTCCTGATATTACCTTATATGTTGCACTGTACTTTTTGGCTTCCCAATCCAGATGACTGTGTGTGTGTGTGTGTGTGTGTGTGTGTGCACACAAATGTGTACACACACACAGACAGAGTGGCCAGGGTATATTGGCTTGGGCAATTAGAGAAGAAAAAATTACCTTCTTTTCAACTGTCCATTTAAGATAAATCTATTTTGTGTTTTTAGGTTTGGAGTATTTATGTTGCATCTGGCACATGTTTGTGTATGATCTGGCTGTTGACTAAAATAAAGTGATTTGATCTGATTCAGTATTGAACAAATTAATTTTAAATAATGCTACAGAATAATCATATAAAGGCATATATAAATCTAAACTTTGGGGTTCAATTCATATTAATCACCCTCATTTTATTTATTTATTTAAACAATTTACTGTATATATACCCTACGGTGGTACATATTACACCTCTGCTCCATGAGCTGCACTGGTTGCCAGTTTGCTTCCAGGTCCAATTCAAGGTGCTGGTTTTGACCTTTAAAGCCCTTCATGGCATGGGGCGGGGTTACCTGAGGGACCACCTCTCCCTGATTACACCTACCCGTCCCATCAGGTCTGGCAGATAAGGCATGCTGCGGGTCCCTTCTGCCAGAGAATTACGTTTGGCGGGTCCCAGGAGGTGGGCCTTCTCTGCCGTGGTGCCCACCTTGTGGAATCTTCTCCCCCCAGTAGTGAGATTAGCTCCATCCCTCTTAACATTCTGCAAGTCCCTCAAGACTTTGTGATCAGGTCTGGGGCTCCCAGCGGACCAGGGAGATTTTGCGATGGCTCCCTTATTAATTTTATCCCCTCCTGTTTTGTGTGCTTTTATAGTTTTTTATTTGTAATTGTTTTTATGTATTTATTCTTTTTAATTGTTGTACGCAGCTCAGAGTCATTTTGTGTGAGATGGGCGGCTATATAAACTAAATAAATAAATCAAGCAAGCAAGCAAGCAAGCAAGCAAGCTGCCCATCTCACAGCAGTGACTGAGTCACACACAGAAGATTAAAACAAACAAAGGGTCCAAATACTTATTCCGACTCAGAATAATAGTAATGATTAATAATCTTAGCCCAAATACTAAAGACATTTATTTATTTAACAATATTTATAGCTTTCCCCAATCCTAGTAGAGTCTTTGCAAATAATAACAAAACAAAAATAAGAAATATAAAAACACAATACAAACATCTTGTCTAGCTCTTCACTCATTTGCATCAAAACAAGGAATGTGTTCAAATTTACCAGTTAGTGAGGTTTCTTGGGAATTCTTTTACCAAGATAAACAAGGGAATTAGAACATAATCTAAAGACCAATCCTTATAGTTGTCTAAATTATTTATATGACCAGTGACCATCAACTCTGATTTACTCCAATTTATACAGTAACCAGGCAAGATTGAAAACTCATATATTAATGAAATGAATCGAGGAACAGAAAATTCTGGTCTAGCTATAATATATATCATCTGCATATTTTGATTGATTATGTGCCATCAAGTTGATATTGACTCTTAACAACCACACAGATAGATTTTCTCCAGGATGAATTATCTGCATATAATAGCTTCTTATAATTTATCCTCCCACTGTAGTTCCATTTATATTTTCAGAATTCCACATAATACAGGCAAGAAGTTATAAAGAGAAATTATAAAAGAAAGGGACAAAACATGCATCCTTGACATGCATCTTCACAATAAATGTACAGGTAGTCCTTGGATTATGAGTACTCATTCAAAGTTATGACGGCACTGAACGAAGGGGACTTAAGACTGATCCTCAGAGTTCTGGCCATCGCAACATCCCCATGATCACAAGATCGTGAGCCGGGTGATTAGCACCCGGCTCATGATTACAACATTGCAGCAACCTGTGGTCATGTGATTGCAATTTCAGACATTCCCTGCTGGCTTCCCACAAGCAAAGTCAATGGGGAATCTGGCAAGAAGTAATTTCCACTGCTTTTTTGCCTGCCTGTGCTCCGGAGTGCCTGTTTGTGGCACCCACGGGCCCCCCAGAGTGCCTGCTTGAGGCATCCCCCCGGTCCCCCCTAGCACCTGCCCGTGCTCTGGAGCACCTGCCCACAGCACTTCCCTGCCTCCCCATGGCAATTGCCTGGGAGTACCGCCTCTTCCCGCTTAATGACCTGCATGGTCCTGGGGTTACAACAGCAACTGGGACTGCCGGGATTGCCATTGCTAAGCGATAGTCATGTGATATCACGCTTTATGACCGCATTGCTTAGCAACAGAAATTCTGGTCCCAATTGCCATTGTAACCTGAGGACTACCTGTAATGAAGGAAGGGATACAGAATTACTTAGAGCATGGGATTACTTAGAAGGAAGGGGCATAGAATTACTCGGAGTTCCAGCTGTTGCAGTATCCCTGCAGTCACATGCTCCCGATCTGGGTGGCTGGGTGCATGGCTCATGATTATGCCATCACAACAAGCCATGGTCACATGATCATGATTTCCGATGTTTCCTGCTAGTTTCTCAGAAGCAAAGTCAATGGGGAAGCTGGCAGGAAGTCAGAAGTCGCTCCTGCTCCTGCCACTTTTTCACCCATCTACACTCTATACTGTCTGCCTGCAGTATCCTCTGCAGCACCCGTGCACCATAGTGCCTGCCCATGGCACCCCCCGTGGTAGCTGCATACCCGTCTGTGCTCTGTAGCGCCTGCCTGCAGCACCCCGACCCCCCAGTGGTGCCCGTGCACTTCCCCACCAGCCTACTTGCCAGGGATTCCCACCTCTTCCCGCTTAACGACCCACATGTTCCTAGGATTATGATGGCAACCAGGACTACCAAGATTGCTGTTGCTAAGTGATGTGGTCACATGACATCACACTTTATGACTACATCGCTTAGTGATGGAAATTCTGGTCCCAATTGCTGTCATAACCTGAGGACTTCCTGTAATGAAGGAAGAGGCATAGAATTACTACCCCTACATGATTTAGGGAGTGGGGAAAACAAAAATAAGTTAAACCCCACCTCAAAAACTTCAAAGAAAAATATAAAAAACTTTTTCAGCATCCAAACGGTACCTGTCTTGTTGATGATTAGTTTCAGCAAGAGCATTGATTCAAAAACGGATATTGTCAGAAGCTTTTTATGTTAGTATAAATCCTGCCTTAATTGGGTGTACAACAGCTTGAATAATAAGTTTCAATCTATGGGACAAAGTAGCTGTTAAAATGTTAACATCCTCATGGAAATAGCAAGGAAATAGATCTATAATAAGAACATACAGTAGAATCCTTGCCCAGTTTAGGAATACACACACACACACACACACACACACACATTATGTGAAGACCCAGCTCTCTGGAAAAGGCTCTAATTCTGAGAAAGGTGGAAGAAAAGAGAAGAAAAGGATGACCAGTGGCAAGATGGATGGACTCAGTTACAGTGGCCATGAGTGCATTGATGGAAGACCTGAAAGACCAGGTTAGGGGCAGATTGTCATGGAGAAAATCTATCTATGTGGTCGCTAGGAGTCAAAAACTACTTGATGGCACATAATCAATAAAAAAAATATATACGCACACACGCACACACACAAATATATATGCAATAATGAAGGTATATTTGCGGGGGGGGAGGGAGGAAAAGCAAAGAAAAGGGGAAAGGAAATAAAAGGAAGACGAGGAGAGCACAGCTGTAAAAGAAACTGAAATCTGTAAACTTTCCTGTAGCCCAAAACATACAGATATAACAAGCAAATGTGTATAAGAGCCAGAGATAAAGAAATTGAATATCCTGAATGCAAGTAAGCATAATAGCAACACTTGATAGTTTTTAAAATCCTCTTCCTTCAACAGGAGCTTAAAGAGGTCAGACTTATTTTAGCTTTCAACATTCTTATGAAATCTGAGTGCCATTTTTAACATTTCAAAACAAAAACAGCTGGAAACGTGATGAAATTTTGAAGATTCTTCTCTCAAATAATATGTCTCACTGTGTTGAACATCTTTCTCTGTAGGTCCATCTTCCTTAGTGTGATATGGGGAAAATGTAACATGAGACTTTTATCTCCCCATTCAATTATTTGAGGAAATTGGCTTTCTGTAAAATTTAATTCCTCAAGGCAAATCTAGGGAACTTCACAATGAGTGGGTGGAGGCATATCAGCTGTACAAAAATGAGAGGTCTTCTCAATAAGCCACTCAATATCTATCTGATAATCATCAGACAAAGCCTTCCCATCTTAGAGCTTTCATAAAGAGAACCAGCTGGCCTTTCTCAGTTTCTTCTGGAATTCCAAACACACATAAATTGTCCCAGTGAGAGTGAGATTCCACTGTTTGATCTTGAAGAATCTTAACAGCTTTTAGTCAATCAGTTATAGATGGATCTACTGCTTTCCCATGATCTTCCAACTAAGATATTCTGTTTTTAGCTACATCCAATCCGATACTCAAAATGTTAACGATGCCTTTAATCGCTTTTATTTTTACTTTTGGCTAGAAGAGAACAGCCACCATCTTTTTTTCTCAACAGCTGACTAAACTCAGTTTAGAGAAAAATGATGGCAGAACTTTCTGGGGTGCCATTCAGACAAATAAAACAACCCCCTCTCCAGTAATGAAAACACAAAATAATCACCTGTCTCTGGTTCCAATAATAGTAATTTGAGTAGTAAGTAAATGCTTATCAGGGTGAAAATATTGTAGGGTCTGCTGGAGAATACTGATACCTATCTAAAAACATTACCATCTTGCCTGGAAGCTGGACTGTGGTTTGCGGATAAGTGCATTCTCCACGTCTGAAATAGCTCATCCATGTTAAATTATATTCAGTGTATGTTTTTGCCTGCATATATTATGACTTTTTTTCTTCATGTTCCATTATGTTTGGGCCACCCATGAAAAGACATTCTTCATACAGCTGTAGGAGTGCCAGATTTAGATTTGATTAGAGATGGAAAGGGAAAAGGTGAATTTGACACACGTACACCAGCCCTGATTAAAATTCACCCTTCCTCAGAGAGAGAGAGAGAGATAAAAGGATCTGGTTGATTGAACCATGGTTATGATAAGATCCTGCCCTTTTACATTGTGGCCCTGATCTAATGTGTGGTCCCTGTGGATGTTTTTAAGAAGAAGAATTTGATATCAGTGTAGTTAGGTCCTAAGGATGCGACTAAGACAAAAAAATAAATAAATCTGGACTTAATATCACATGCTTTTTTGAGTCTCCTTAGGGAGTTATGAATTTGAAGTCCAGAATAGAGGCAAACCATTTCACACTCATTTATGACAAGCATATTTCTATTTTAGGTTATAAGTGCGGGTTCCTTGATATCCCCGTAATAATGTGTGAAGGGACAACAGAGACACATCTAAGCTAAACTGTGTCAGTTTTGGTTCCCAGACATACTGTATGTTTACAGGTCCTTATCTCCAATTCAAACATGCACACTTGTTGCATTAAGTGTGAGGTAGTTTGAGTATATTGTACCAAAAAAGGGGAGAGACTGACTGGTTTGTTTTTTCTTCCATGTCCCCAACACTGAGCTGATAAGAATTGCCAGGCTCATAAAACTGAGGGCTCTAGTGATAATTTTATAAATGTGTTAACATTCAGTTTAATGAACAGAAGTGCTTAATCGATGAATACTGCCTGTAGTCTTTCCTCTAAAATTTCAGAACAGCTTAAAAATGAAAGTTAAAGGTATATTACGGCATATTCAGGGTTCTATTATAAATATGGCATTGCTTTTCTTATAACAATGGTTGATATATAAAATATGTGTTATCCATTGTTAGCTGAGTTCTGAAGTTTTACAGCAAAATGAATGTATACATTTCTCAACAACTTTCTTTCACATTATTAAAAATAAAGGAAAGCTGTGAACTTGATTAAAAGAGTGATATGTTTTGATTATGTGTGAGTGGAAAAGTAACAATGGAAGAATAATTTCCACTGGGGATAAAAGACTAGAGAGGAGGGGAATTAAGAAAATATGCCCTAATACACTGGCAAAATTCATATCATTACTGAAATTGTTTTTCATTTAATAGCTGACTGGGAGACATTCATTTTAATATGGTCTGAATTAAACTAATAATTTCATGGGTGTGCCACTTTAACTGCAGAAGTTCATAGTGGTTTGTAGTTAAGTTGGTCTGTTTATTTATTTACAATGCTTGTAATACAGGTAGTCCTTGCTTAACAATGGTAATTGGGACCAGGATTTCCATCACTAAGCAATGTGGTTGTAAAGCGCAATGTCATGTGACTGCATTGCTTAGCGATGGAACTCCTGGCACTCCCCATTGCCATCATTAAGTGAGGATCATGGGTCATTAAGCAGGGACCTCCTCGCAACTTTCTGCCGGCTTCCCACAAGCAAAGTCAGTGGGGAAGCTGGCACAAAGTCGCAAGTTCCAGGTGGTTCGCAAGCAGGCCTGTGGGCAGGTAAGTAGCTGCTGCCAGGTGGAGGGTGGTGCACAGGTGGCTGGCAAGGTGCAGCATGAGCTCGGCAGAGCCAGCAGTGGCTGCTGCTGGGCAGGGGAGGGTGCAAGTGACTTAATGGAGTGACTTGCGACTTTCCCTGCCAGCTTCCCCATTGACTTTGCTTGTGGGAAGCTGGCAGGAAAGGTTGCAAATGGCGATCACGTGACCATAGGATGCTGCAACCATCGTAAATGTGAGCTGATTGCCAAGAGCCCAGTTCAGGATCACTTTACCGCAGGGGTGCTGGGATGGCCAGATCTTCGAGAACCGGTCGTAAATACCACTCAGAAAGCTGTTGTAACTTTCAATGGTTGCTGAATGAGTGGTTGTTAATCAAGGATTATCTGTATGTCACAACCCTGCAGGACTCTAGACAGCATACAGCAATAAACAAAAGAAAAATATATAACCATAAAAATCCAAAAATTAAATTAAATATAGAGGATAAATGTCCCTACTGAGGATTGATTATGTGCCATCAAGTTGGTGTTGATTCTTAGCAACCACATAGATATTCTCTGTGGCAATTTGCCCCTAACCTGGTCCTTCAGGTCTTCCAACAGTGCACTCATTACCACTGTAACTGAGTTCATCCACCTTGCTGTTGGTTGTCCTTTTCTTCTCTTTCCTTCCACCTTTCCCCGCATTAGAGCCTTCTCCAGATAGCTGGTCTTTGCCTGAGGTGTCTGACGTAGGATATTTGAACCTGGTCATTTGTGCCTCAACTGAGAACTCTGGGTTGATTTGTTCAGAACTACAAGTTCTTGTAAATAGGGACTATGTTGACTGTTGAGATTTCTACTGTATAGTATTTTAGTATACTCCTTCCAGCTTTGTTTGTTCTTTGAATCAGTTACTATCTGTCCATTGGCATCCTTTAGCATACCAATTTGAGGTTGGAACCTTCTTCTGAGTTCAGGGATCTTTTGGAAGACTTACCTTGTTTGTCCATGTCTGTTTCTATCTTCAGTGCCTTTACAGATGTTTATGAAATACTGCTTCTTGTATTTTCTAACTGCTCTCTGAACTCTTTCTTAAGTTCTTGAGATTTTTTGTCATTCTTGGCTTTGGCTTCTCTTCTCTGTGATTTCCACAGCTTGTTCTGACATTCAATTTGTTTTCTTTTGTTTCTCCAACTTTGGCAGTCTCCTTTCGCATTCATCCTTAGTGACTTTTTAAAGTTTATTCCATAGTTCCTCTGGTTTTCTATCAATGAGGCTCAGGAATTCAAAGTGATTCCTGATGTTCTCCTTGACAATGGTGGGTATATGCTCAAGATCTTATCTATGAAACTGGTTAGCTTTCTTCTTCTTTAGCTTAACTTGGAACTTACACATGAGCAGTTTGTGATCAGTTCAACAGTCAGCACTTGGCTTATCACTGATGCTGTAACTGAGCTCCTCTACCTCCTTTTAGCAATAATATAGTCAATTTGATTCCTATATATTCCATCTGGTGAAGTTCATGTATGTAGGCATTGTTTTGGTCACTTGAAGACATTGTCAGCTATGAAGAAATCATTCAGGTATCAGAAATTGGTAAGTCCTGCTGCAATTCGGTTTCCTAAGCCATGCAATCCAACTACATTTTCTTCCTTAACATTTAGAACTTTGGCATTCCAATCTCTAATCACAAGCAGATATGGAAATGTCTGTTTGTTGCCATCTGGTGGTTGTCTGGATTTTTGCAACCAAGTTCTGGTAGTCTTCCAGATATCTTAATGTGAAGATAATTTTAATAGTTTTGAGATTGTATACTTGTAAGCAGAACTTAGTTTATTTTTAACCTTTTGACAAATAATACTAAGCAAATATAACTTCTTTGGTCACAAAAAGCAGACATAATCTTTATTCCCTAATTTGTAGTCTTCAAGTTATGATGGCAGTTAGGACTGGAATTTCCATTGCTAAGTGATGTGGTCATAAACTGCAATGTCACGTGACCACATTGCTCAGTGACAGCAATCCCTACAGTCCCCGTTGCTGTTGTTAAGTGAGCACCTCCTTGCAACTTCCTGCCGGCTTCCAACAACCAAAGTCAGTGGGGAAGCCAGCAGGAAGTTGCAAGTCCCAGGTGGCTTCCAAGCAGGCTGGCAGACTGGTAAGTGGATACTGCTGGATGGGAGAGGGAGTGAGGGGGTGCGCAGGTGGCCGGGGTGGCACTGCGTGAGTGCGACAGGCTTAGAGTGGCTGCTGCTGGGTGGGGGAGAGTGTGCGAGGGTGTGCGAGTGGCTGGGGAGGCACCACACAAGCACAGCAAAGCTCGGGGAGGGTGCGCAGGCAGGAGAGACTTACCCAAGCAATTTGTGTTCTTCCCTGCCATCTTCCTCATTGACTTTGCTTGTGGGAAGCTGGCAGGGCAGGTCGCAAACTGTGATTTCAGATTATAAATAGTGTGTAAGTTTTCGAAGTCCACTAGAATTTTTGAGTTGAGTGATAAACAAATTGTATGGCGAATTCACTAGCCTGCACACTGTTTTGTGAAGATATGATTCATTTGGTTGTTGAACTTTGCTTTTGTAAATCTTAGGTAAAACTGTTTTGTGATGTTGCATTGGCCAAAGGACAAGATTGGCCTAAAATGGGTTCAGTAATTTTTAAATAATAATTATTAAATACTTTCAAGGTTTGAATACTGGATTTCATGGTCCATTCTGTCTGGATATGTAGCAATTTTAAAATGTATGTTTAGACATAGATTTGTCTGTACAAGGCAAAACGAATGAGTATATTTCTCCCTAATCCTTTTAGTATGGAATAGCAATTGTTGTATCTATTAAAGAACTATTGGGGTGGCAGTGGCAGATCATTTTTGAAATAATTAGGGATAAATGAGTGTTCTGAACATTGAGCCCACTGTGTTTTACTTTCTAGTGAGCCAGTTGGGCTAAAATAATTAAAGGGAACTTGTAATCACAGTGTTAAGTTCACTGCGTTCACTGCATCAACTAAGATGTTGCAGCATTGTAGATTCCATATTCCAAGTTGGTGATCATTAGAAAAGCATTTCAGTTGCTGTAAATTTAAACAGCATTTATTTATTTAAATTGCTTGTATGCTGCCCATTCCTACAGAGTTTAGGTGGCTGTATAGAATACCTGAAGGGCTATATAGAATACCCCAAGGAACCCCATATACAGTACATATAACACCAAAGTAACAAAATAAGCATCAACAAATGCATGTACAGTACCAAGCTTGAGCTCATACCAGTGTTTGGTCAGACTTGAGACAGGTCCTTCTCCAGCAGCCTTCTGGGTATCTGTCACTTCATTTGTCTGAGGTCCTTATCTGTCTGGTAGCACATTTTCAGACGAATAGATTTTATTAAAAAGCATAAGCTTTCTTGAACTTCATCAGATGGATGGAGTGGTTAACCCAGTCTTTTTCAAACTTGGCAACTTTAAGATGTGTGGACTGGGGGAATTCTGGGAGTTGAAGTCCACACATCTTAAAGTTGCCAAGTTTGAAAAAGACTGGGTTAAACTGGGTTTAAACTGGAATGAGTCCAAGGGGCAAAGAAAGAGGGTTATGTAGATGCAGGTTACATCTGAGACAGATCTACAAATACATCATCAATCATCAATTGCAATGTATTAAAAACCTATTGTGTTTCTTAGGTCTTTCTGAGCTGAAAACTTTTGATGTGTGCTGGACAATAAAAGGGACTGCAGTGGATCTGAGAACAGGGAGAGGCCGCTCTGGAGCCGCTCGAGGGTAGAATGGGAAGACAAGTAGCGGAAACTTCAGATGCTTCCCCAACGCCAAGTTGTGCAAGCCAGCCAGAGTCTCCCTTGCTGGATTCATTTGTGCATGACGCGTAGGGTCGAGCTCGTACGGATGGAACACGGAATCCTGCAAGTTACTTCATGCAACTTGCAACAGGCTGACCCCTCGGTAGAGGGTCGGTTTAGTCTATCACCCCGGCAGAGGCCTCGGTTCCAAAGCGTTGGGAAGGAAGGCTTGGCAGCGTCAAGAGCCCAAACCCCTTCCCTTTCTCCCAGCCTGAGCGGCCAGCCTAGAGCTTCCTTGCAGGCCTCTCTCCGTGTCTTGTGGTTGCTAAGCTTCATGACGCACGGTGCTGCGAGCGCCCATTGGCCGGGCCCCTTCCTGGTTCTCCCTCGTGGGATTCACGGAGGGAGGAGCGGAACCGGCGTGGCGAGTGGAGCATGCGTAATGCGAAGGCAGTCCCCCGTCTGGCCACGTCTGCCGGGTTGCGCTGTGTAGCGGCGGCGGCGGCGGCGGCGGCAGCAGCAGCAGCAGCAGCTGTTCAGGGTTAACCTCAGCCTGGGGAGCGGGGATGCGGGGGAAGCCGCTGGGCGCCCCGGGCTGCCGCGCGCGCCCCTGGACGGGGCTGCGCTGGCCCCAGCTGCTGGCGCTCGGCTTGCTCGTGCCTCTCGCCCTCGCCTGGGAGAGCGGCGACTTAGAACTCTTCGACCTCGTGGAGGAGGTCCCGCAAAACTTCTACGCTTTCCTCGGCGTCGAGCAGGTGAGGAGGGAGGCGCGTTTGGGCCGCTCGTCGTCTTAGGCTGGGCCTTGGAAGTTCCCTCGAGTCGCGGGGCACGTGGCGGAGAGACCGCAAGGCGAGACCGAGGGGCTCTCTGGGCGCAAATGCTGGTGGACCTCTTCGCGGGGACCTGGCCTGCAAAGCCTGGGATTAAGACGACGGACGCGGGGTTTCTTGTGGCAGAGGATGGGGTTTTAAAGTTACTTTTTAACAGGCTCAACAATGATTCTTCTGTGGCTTTTCGTAGCTCATGTGCCCTACACGGTAGCTGAACACATCTGAGAGGTGCCAGTTTGAAGAAGGCCGGGGTTTAGCGCTTCCTGGGTTTCCCTGTTTTCTTTTCCATTCACTGTATTCTGGCTCTTCTGATATTCTGTATAATCTGGTTTGATTGATGTCTTCCTATCCAAACTTTCAGCTGTATTGCTAAATGCAGTGTTATCCCTTTTTCTTGGATACCGTGACCAAGTACCAGTTTTTCCATTTCTACCTACATGTTAAAATGTAAGTGTGTCCACTGGTTCCTTTTTTCTATTATCCCACAGCTATTTTTTTAAATTTACTGTATACACCACTGGACTTTATGCAGTTTACAGTGTATATAATGAAGTATAATGATCATAATAATATGGTCATATAAAACATAAACAGCATAGAACTATAATAAAAACTAAAAGTGACAATCATGGCTCCAAAAATCAATCCCATAAAATAATGGTGGATGTTTCCCTTTTTCTTAAATTTTCAGATTTGCAAATATATTCTTTCCTGCCTTCCAACCTCCTTGTTCCACTTGAAAGGTGGCTGTTGATATCCTTATTCCTGGATGACTCTGCTCACTATTGGGGGGGGGGAGTAATATTAATATAACATGTCCTCTTTGTGGAGTAAGTAGGCTTGTTGGTGTTTTAAGTTTATAACCTGCTCATCCATTGAGAACAACTTTGAAGTCTGGTCGTCAGAATTATCAAATGATGGTTGGATCTAATACTTCTCCTGTTGTCTTGTTTTGTATCTGTCTAGGATTCCTTGTTCAAAGTTGCCTTCTGTTTTGAAGTCTCGATATTAGGCTTAATGTTTTTTAGGCCTGGCTTTCGCAGGTAGTGGGATTGCTGCTGTTTGGTGATGGTTTCATTGATTTCGTTTTTAATTTGGTGTTCTGCTGTTCTTGTTTATCTTGATTGCAGGTTACCATAGCCATTGGACTGAAAAGTGGATGTAACTGCCTTAAATAAACACATAAATTGCATATGTGAAAGCTTTAGAGGGTGACTAGTTGGTAGTGAAACTGAAAGTTAAATACGACTAAGGATTCAGGATTAATTAAATAAGACTGTAGTTACTGTTATTGGGTTAATGGTTTGTGAAAACTGGCAGTACCTAATGTCTAAGCAAAAGAAGTTTTGTTTAGCGAATTTTTATAGTTTGAAATATTAGTATGAAATTTACATTCTTGACAAATATGTAACCATTAAACTGAATCCTAAACTGAATCCAAATACATAGCAACATTTGTTCTCTTTCCTTTTCCTGTCCAGGCACTTTTTAAATGATCCAGTAATTAGTGTAACTGCTTTGAATATATTTCCTTATTGCAGAGAGAACAATGGGAAGCGTTTATGAGAATCATGACTTAACGGGAGAAATATTATTTTGGTTAAATTTGGTAGCTGGCATCGAAAGGACCATGCAGAAAATTTCTGTTGGGTTTCTGAAATTGTCTCCCTCAGTATTCCTTCCTTTTTCATCGCCATCAAGTCACAGAAACTGCTTTTAAAGATCTTCACTCTGACTGATGGCTGCTGAGCCATAAGAACCTGGAACAGGAAAGGGAACTTGGGGAGACTCAGAGTCTGTGCTACATTCCATGTATGGCAGTCACTAGATGTTAACTACTTGTGCATGATACTTTTTTAAGGCTGGTTGATAACTAGGGAGAGGGTGTCCCAGTCCTGGCTGTTCTTTTGAAACTGCCTTTGCAGCTGGTTGCATGTGGTCTCAGCATTCTTGGATAAAATCCCATCCTCAAGCACATTGTTTCTAAGAGGACACTTATTCCATTTTGCATTTTGTTGAACTGTTCAGTTGCTATTTTAAAAATGGATATCCCTTGTGGATTATTAAAATGTCCTTGCCAGTTTCCTTCTTCTTGTATGACTAAATGACTGCTGCTTAATCCTATGGGAGTAAACACTTTGGGAATGGGGACACGTAGCACAGTATGGATCGGTATAGACTATGCTTAGGCGAGCATTGTGCAATCTCCTCCAGGTTTAGAAATATGCATACCTTATTCATGCAGTGAATGCGCATGGTAATGAGTACTTTATTAGATTCAAGTGGATGGGTTTAAATTTTTTGTCTGTGTATATATGTGTAACTTATTTTTGCTTAATTGTAAGCAGGCTTTTTGTACCTTTAAAATATTCCACTCAGTGAGGCAGTTCTGTTACCTACTGATACATGCAAACTATAAACAGTATAAGGTGGGATGTAACATTTTCATATTTAACAATGTATTTTTTAACAAGAAAGAGTAGACTAACAATACAGTTGATCAGTTTATGAAGTATTAATAATTCTGAGCAACCTTTTTCAACCTTCGGGAGTCTATACAGCATGCAGTTACAGCAACTTTTCAGTTATTTCCTTTCTAATTTTTGTACAGTATAGTTCCATTTTATTTACCGTATTTTTCTGTCAATAAGATGCTCCTATGTACAAGACAACCCCCACTTTTCCAACCCAAAATTAAGAAATCAATATTTTAAAGATAGTACAGAACACATTTTTATTTAGTAATTAGTTAACATTTACCTGATACACTCGGTGGGAGGAGGTCCAAACCGTCTCTCTGCAGCTCTATTTCCATGCTCTTTTGCATAACTGATTACATTCAAGCACGAGTGAAACTGCCGATAGCTTGTCTCTGCAGACAGCCTTCCTCTAATTGGTTTGTTCAGCATCAGCTGACGTCAGTTACATCAGGCTCGTGATTGGAGGAAGTCTGTTTGGGAGACAAGCTATTTCACTCGTGATTGGAGGCTAGCAATAGGAGGAAGGCTCTTTGCAGAAACAAAGTATGGGCAGTTTTGCAACCGCGAGGTTCTCTCCTCAGCTGACTTCCTTGAATAAGACGCCCTTCAATTTTTAGCATAAGGATTTTAGAAAAAAGTATCGTCTTATAGTCGGAAAAATACGGTATTTATTTCATTCAATTTATATAGCCACCCATCTCACTCACGTGACTGTGGGCAAGTTAAAACAGCACAAAAATGAACTTGTATAACATTAAAAAAATTAAAACAGTAAATCAAAAAACATAAAAGAGCAGGAGAGTGCCAACCACGGCTCATAAACAATAATATTTTAATATTAATAGTGTAATAATTTTTGACAACGTATCCTCTATGTCAAAGTACCACAGTCCTGGGCACATTTAGAATTTTAAAAACATGTCATGATGCTGGCATGTGATCTAGCACATTATTTATTTATTTATATTTCAAATTTGTCACTGCAAATCAGTGAAATTAACTGAATGCCTCCTATAGCCCCCTTCCTTAATGGCTTTCTACTGCCCCATCTTCCTCTTTTCATTTGGATGACAGGAAAGGCACATGTTCAGGCAAAGCACTCTGCTGCTGCCGCTACCAACCATTTTTATTTTCAGGACTCTAAGTGGACCTGGAAGCATTCTTGGAAATATGGTGTTTGCAACAGATGCTTTGCTATGCAGGGTGATGTACAAATTCATTTTTTAAAATTATAATTTAAAAAAACCCTGATGAGGTGTAGAACCTTGGAGGCCAAAAAGAGGTGTTTCTGGATGTGTCCGTGCCCCCAGATGCCCTGAATGGAACCCAAGGATTGTGAATCTTTGACCCTTAGAGATTGAGTTCCAGCTTTAATTACCATGATTTAGTATGACTAGTGATAAATGATGATGGGAATCTGTAATTAAAAATGTTTTTAATCCTGTCCTAAGCAAGTTCCTGACAGGTAAAAGAATACCTAAATTGGACTTATCCTGAAAAAAAAGCCCTTATAAAGGACATTTTAACTTGTAAATTTATCGTCTGGCCCATAAATGTAAAATAATACTATTGAATTATGAATATGTAATATTTCTCACTGAGCTAGGTAGCCTGCTTGATCTTAGAACCAGGGTTTGCTCTGGTTAATACTTGGATGAGGAACCATGTGGCTGCAGATTAAACTGGGAAATCAGAAAACATAGTCGAAGCAGGCAGTGCTAAACCACTTTCATATTGTTGCTTCATGGATGTGTCCAAATAAGTCACCAGGAATTGAACTTGACTCAAGACTACATTTCTATGTAGTAAAAAGATCTGGAGCTGCTTGCCCTTTCATACTCTTATCAATACTCAGACAGCAGGAATTGAACAGTTCTTGAGGATACTGCATAGCCTTCAAGCGAACCTAGACTGAAGTACCAATTACTGTAGTTGTAAATTCCTCAAGCCTCCTGCTGGGTTGCATTGCATGAGATTTTAACTCTCTTGGTGTCTGGAGGAAAAACTCAATAGTTTTCCCCTGCCCTTGCATTCCAAATTCTTGGACATGGATTGATCTCTGAATTCTTCAGTACCTGTCATACCCATTGTTGCTTTTTTGTTTAAGAAGTTTATTAGTAGGTTGGTACCTTGTTGTAGATGTTTTATTACTACTTACTTAGAAGGCAGCATTTGCAATACAGATGAGTATTTTATGCAATGGTTCCCTCCCCACCCTCACCCTTTACAGTGACTGAAGCCAGAACTGCTGAAGGTCTCACAGTGAAATGCTGGTTTATTCCCCCCCCCCCCCCATGCTCAGAAAATATAATATCAGAAGAAGAGCTACATTATTGACTAGCCTGGTAATTGTAAACAGATTTTATTATATTACCTCTGCATAGCCTTGCACAGTAAATGTATTTCAAAAGGAGTTTCTTCTTTATACAGACAGGGACAGCACTGAAGACTAGGGCAGCCCAGATCTTGATAGGTGCTTGTTGATTTAGCAGGATTGATCCCCAAAAAGCCAGATGGGTTTGTGCTGCTTTTTCTACCAACTATCTCTAGTCCAGACAGACTTTCAGTGAGAATTTGACAAAGAGCCCTCCCCAAACCAAAGCTTTCTCTGTTTTCCCCAGTAACTGCTTGATTCCAATACTACAGAGTTGTAATGCATCTGCTGTTATGTATTGAAAATGATGAATATCCATCTGAGTTATGATTTTTATATCTATTATTGATTCTAGAAACAAACAAAACAACCTTTTGTTACCTGTTATGTTGCTGTTCTGAATAATTTACTTAAAGCAGCCTGTCTTATGTGCAGTTAGTAAAAACAAGATAGCTCCATGCATTTAACCAGTGCTTACCACGATTGGTAGGATTATCACATTCTGTGTCTGTGAATTCCTCCAATTAAATGTGTGAAAGAACCAGTGCTTTGGGGTTTTGACGAAAGGCAATAGTACACGTATGAGTAGTTGCCTAGCAACTACCTGCATGAATCCTCTAATTCCATCCTTGTATTATTAGAGCCTGTTTCATGTGCACAAGACATGAGAAACATACACTGGTTCAACTTGGGAAAGATGCTTGCTTGAGTTGACAGTCTGCTTGGATCATTTTTTTATTTAGGAGTCACCATTTATCATTATTAGCATAAGAAAAAGTTGATATTTTCTGCATTCCCCCCCCCTTTTTTTTTTGCAATGAATCATGGATTATAATTTGTTCCATTTCTTTGTTATGTTTTAAGGCCAAATGTAAGTGATTTTAGGTAAAGTCCAATAAATACAATTTTAAAATACTACACAGTGAACATTTTCCACCAGAAGGATAGGGGTGGGGTGGGGAGATAGCTTTTAAAAATTTGCTTTATGGTTCCTGATGCCATAAATTGGGGAGAAGTGCAGAAGGATGGATTTTTTTCCATCTCACTTTACTGCTCTTAGGCAGGAATGTCAGAAGCAAAGAACAAATCTTAATTTATTTGCAATATCCATCACGAACTATACTACTACATTAAATTGTATGGTGTAACTAATCTGAAGCACATTTAAGAAGCAACAGCTGTTGGCTGCTGATCCAGATGAGGACCTTCTTAGGAGAGAAGGAGGTGCGAATACCCACCCCTTCTCAATATTCCTATCATTGCTGAGCTCTTGAAGCGATTCGCTGTGGATAGTACCTCTGGAAGGTCATTTTTCTACAGGAAAAATAGTGCTGGGGCAGATTTAATTCTTTATTCCGCTATTTTTTCTCTTTTATGCTACTAATCTTATCCTTGGGAAAGACTGATGGGAGAGAAGTTATTATTTTAGAGATGGAGGAAGAAAAGCTAAATGATGAGTGATTTTGTTCAAGGGCACCAAGGAGATGAATAGGACTTTGAAGTCTCTCAGCCTCTAACCTGAACATTGTCAAACATATTAGTTACTCAGATTTCTGCTTCTGCTATGCAATAATGGATTTTGCCAAGAAATGATATGATGATGTTGCCAAACTAGTCAAGGTGCATTTCCATCTTCTGCTAGAGGCAACATAACTTATGTCATGGAGGTATGCAGCCTGAAGATGTTGCTTTAATAAAATCTAACAAAGACATAAGACAGTTCTGCTAGATCAGGCCAAGGCCTTTCATAGTGTCCTATTTTCCATTGTGACCAGTCATATGGAACACTGGAACACTGGGAACACTGAAAACAGAATATAAAGGTATAGCCTCACAGGTACTGGTATTAAACATTAGATAAATAAATAAATACATCTCTATCTCCTACATAAAGAAATGCTTCCTTTGGTCGAAGCCAGTGTTTCTCAACCTTGACAACTTTAAGATGTGTGGCTTCCAACTCCCAGAATTCTGGGAGTTGGAAGCCACACATCTTAAATTGCCAAGGTTGAGAAACACTGGTCTAGCTGAGTCTCTCATGCAGTGCCATTGCATTAGTTGCAGATTCTGGTATGGTGAGTGAGCAAGAAAAAAATCTTGCTATTCACTTTTTTCATACTATGCATAATTTTTGAGACTTTCCCTCTCTTAACTGCATACTATCTTTTCTACTTTAAAAAGGAAAAGGCTTTACTTTAAAAAGAAAAAAGAGAAATTTCATGGGGAAATGGCTCTTTTCTGCATCCAGAAGGTGGTGGTTCAGTATGTCCTGCTATAAAGGAGAGTGTTGCAATCCTCTAAAATTGCTTTTATTGAAAAAAGCAAGATAATATTTTTGCAGGCTAAAGTCCGCATGTGACCTTGAGATAAGAATAGAGCACATTTTAAAGTGTGCAAGACCTTGACAAAGATTTAATATTAATTTAATATGTGATACCATGTATTTAATAATTTCCCCCTTCGGTGACATTCCCCAGCTTATTGCCTCTTGGATATGTGAAAATTGCGACACCCAGAATCCAGACCTGGGCAACGGGACTCAAAACTAAACTTAAAGCATTTTGAACTTGAAACTTTTCTGGTAAGGTTGGAACAACATTGGAAAAGTTCCTTTGAAATCTGATCAGTTTGTGTCAACCTTGAAATGTTTGTCTTGCTTGCACCAAAATCCCAACCCAGCCTGGTCAAAATCCCTCCTACCTAAAAATTCGAGAAGTTGCAGGGATAGTGTATCTGCAGGGCACAAGGCACAAGGCAGCAAGGTGGTTTGGGCAGCCTGGTTGCCCATGAATAGCAGTGCTCCTTAGCATACGATGAAGGCCCTTTTCAGATGGGCCCTGTTTTCTGTTTGATTAGCCTGCATGAGAGAGGACCTTTTTAGGTTGCCCCAATATGGTGGGACTTACTTCCTACTGATGTGTATCTAGTCTTCTCAATTTAGTTATTGCTTAGAGTGGAAAAGATGTTCCTTCCATTTAAAGGTGCTGTTAATTGAATTTCTAATTGGCTTGTATGGTAAAAAAAAGAAAAAAAACCCACATACGTAGTATGTAGTGAGCATTCAGCTAAGGCCGTTTTGTCTTGTTTAGACCTCTTATTTGCATATTACTTTTATGAGGGCATTCCTTTAAAAATGGCTAAATTTTAAAAAATAGAAGAAAAAAAAAACAGCGTAAAGCTAGAATTATTTGCTTCACTGTAAGCTCCACCGTAATTAGTTTTTATTAACTTATACTGAACCTCATTTTATAACTTTATTGGCTGTTAAATATAGCAGGGAGAGATCTTTTCAGAACTCTTTGTAAAGGTTTTTGTTTTAATTGCCTGAATTTAAACTTGTCATCTAACTCGATTGTATGAATCCTAGCTTCACATCATTTATGAGCAAGATAAAAATCACTTTGGTATACATATGGTATTTAACGTTTATATACAGATGCTAAGAAAAGAATTCCTGGTATTACCTCCATCAGTTGCATTATGGTTTTATATATATATATATATATATATATATATATATATATATATATATATAGAGCTAACATTAGTATTTTGGGTTATGTGATTTTGTTTTTGGTGTGCAGCTTAAAGACAGCTAAGCAGAACTTTTAGAATGGCTGAGTCATTCAACTTTATTCCTAAGGTAGCATTACATATTTGTATCACTAAATGCATTATTATATATTTGAGATTTTAAAGGAGATTAATTTTTAAAAAATCAGTTTTGACTTCTTACCACTTGATGGCAGTGAAGGAGCTAATGTTGCCCGGAAAGGTTCAGGGCGAGATACTTTTATGGATAACAAAATGGGGAGGTGCAAAGGAAGTTTCTGACACTGTAATATTATTCCTAATTCTAGATGATCCTGCAAGTGATGGTGGTGAAGGAGACACCTCTAGGTGGAGCTTCAGCACTTCCTAAAGGGAAAGGTTGCTTTTCAGCCTTAAGTTGAATTTTAGAACAAGTTCATTCAAACTTGTTTTTCCTTCTTTGTGTGTAGAGAATATGCCTGTAATATTCAATAAAAATGTATTCAGAATTATTGCTTGTTTTTCAGTATGAGTAATCTCAAGGGGAAAAAAATCTGAAAGATTTCGGTAGGAAGGAAAAAATGCATGTAAAAATCAATAAAACATAGTGTAGAGATTATTAAAGATCTAAATGAACTGGTTCTAAAGGCCTCCATAATTTGGACTGAAGTTTGAAGATCAAAAGAAAGAGGTGCACTTCAATGGCACTTTAGAAAAAAGATGAAAATATTTTAAAAATATAATATTTTTAATTAATAAATTGAATTGTGATACAGGTAGTCCCCAGATTAAGAACACCCAGTTTACAGATGACCCATAGTTAAGAATGGAGCCTATTGTAGCAAAATTCGAGTTAATACACAATGATTCAACTTAAATACACAATGGTTTGCGTTAATTACACTTATATAGTATTACACAATAATACTGTTCCAGCTTACATACAAATTCGACTTAAGGACAGACCTTGGGAACAGAACATGTTCTTAAACTGGGGACTACCTGTACCTCTAATATAGGTTTCTGCCAAAAGGATTGGCATTTTACTATTTTGTTATTAAGTTCTATTTCTTTTTCCTTACCACTTTGTTTTTCTTTGTCCTATCTTTGTTTCTGTCGTCCTTTTTTCTCCCTTGAGGGCCAGCATTGAAAGAGCCCTTTTCACAGTAAACACTGCCCTGATAGTTTTATCTTCTGCTTGAAGATGATCTGTACTAAAGCTAAAACAGGAAAATATGTATGGGAGAAAGACTTTCCTAATACCAAATTCAAAACAGGAATAGGCACAAGCTGCTACAGCCATTATTGTAACTAAAAACAAATTGTATTATCAGGTTCTTAAAAGATGAGTTTTGGGGATCTTTTGGTGAAGAAAAGCAATGAAAAAACTCACCTATATAAGTGCTGTGCTAAAATTGGGGATCCATAGAAGTTCACAGTGGCTGCTGCAAAAATGTTGAAAAAATTTAAACCACTTAATTATCCTGATAAAAAAGCAAAACGGTAAATAACCATCATATTTAATGATGCGAGATTGGCCTTAATGGAGAAAATGATTGATGTTGCCTTAGGGTACAGCCAGCAATCCAAGGCTCTAATAATAAATTATTTGGAAATACCGGGTAGGTTAACAACTGATCTCAGTGATGTGAAAGATTTCAGAGAGCTATGAACTTCCTCAGAAGAACATTTCATTTGTTTGTACCACTAAAAGTTGAAGATATAATACCACAGTTGTGATCCCTGATCTTTGCTAATAGCTTTCAGCAAAACCTTCTTGCCTTTTTAATAGTATTAGTGTGTATGTCACAATGTTGTGCATCTTTTATTATGCCATCAACTTCTTTATAGCTTTTTTAGCAGCAGCAGCAGCAGGAATTTTATTTGTTGCAGAACCAATCAATAAATTTAAAAGTAAATTCCTGGATAGATTCTGCAGCCAATGTAATTTCTGCAGCAAATATTCCTTTCTTGTTTTAGTGCATTCCTTTTCTTTTCCAAACATGATGTTGCATTGGCATTCTCAAACTTCTGAAAGTATTTGTATGTTTTCAGCCATTGCATGAATATCAAAAGTCAATCTCGAACAGACAGATTTGGAAGATACTGAAGTTTAGACTTTGGTGAATTTACAGGGAAGGGACCTCAGAAGACAATTTGACAATGAGAGTATGTTGCTGTTACCTAGTGTTGAAGCAATGAAAGTATAAATGATGACCAGGTTTCATTTAGTTACAGTACTTTCTTCTGGAGTGGCCTATTGGAAGACTCTCATAAGGACACAGGGTTCTGGTTTTCTAGTTACAGATCCACATCTAGGATTATCTCTCAATTACAGACCTAAGTGATGAAATCCTGGTGAAAAATCCTTTTCTGTAATGAAACACCAAATCTTCTGCCAGATCTCATAGCCTGGCAGCCATTGGTATTTTTATGCAGCCTAGATTTAGCCATAGATTGTTCGCTCTTATGTTTTCCATTATGTCAGGGGCTGAGTTAATTCCCAGGGATTAATGCCCAGGGCTGGGCTGGAAACAAAGAAACCAAAAAACTCTTCTGTGTTGCCAGCTTACCAATATACCTGAATAAACTCCCATTTCTAGATTACAGCATGTGAAACATTAAAGGAAACAATTCAATTTAAACTAACGTAAGAGGGCATTTGGAATAAGAATTTCACACATTTACACTGCAGACTATTCTTTCCTAAAGTTAATTTGCTTCTCAGTACTTTCCTCTTAGACTAGGCATTTTTATATCAGAGCCTTTTCTGGAAATGTTGCATAGTTGAGATGATATTGGGCTTTAGCTATTCCCTGGATGCCCTGCAGGCTGTTTCTTCAAATGTGTCACATGCTATGGAAAAAGATCACAGTGTTACTTGTTCAGAGGATACTTGTATAAACTGTCATATTAAATCAAAAGATAGATTTATGGCTATGAAATACTCCATGCTAAATTGAAGGAAAAAAGGGCACATGCTAACTTTTAGAAAAATATACGTGTGCAATATATTGAAAAATTGGTTCCACGGATACAGAATTAAAATATGTAGACTGCTTTTCTATAAAGAAAATTTCCAAAGAGGTGGTGTGCAAATTGGAAATGGAGATTTTAAAGAGTGCATTAAATTTCAACAGCGTGGAAACAAGTGGAGCAGCAGAAGATCAACCAGCAATGATTAGAGCCCGACTCTAATAGTCTTACCAATAATTTGCTGGCAAAGCTTTCTTGCAATGAAGATGAAAGCT
Organism: Liasis olivaceus; assembly: GCA_030867105.1. Lineage (NCBI taxonomy): Eukaryota > Metazoa > Chordata > Lepidosauria > Squamata > Pythonidae > Liasis > Liasis olivaceus. Next base: position 19,040,552 of record CM061351.1, read on the forward strand.
AACCCAAAAAACCAAACACCACTTTATCCTGAGCAGGATTTTTAAAGAAATTGGTCTAATAAAACATGGCTATGCTATTTGGCTGCACTGGTGCTGATTTAGTAAGCATAAATATGTCTTGTTAATTTCTGTAGAATAGAGCCAACTGACTGCTAAGGTAGTATGTTCATTTGCACAAATTGCTCAAAAAGATGTTGGTAACTTCTTAGCAATTGGGTGCTGCTAATGTCTAAATCTGTGCTTTGGGGGATTTTGCAGGAAAAGAAACAATGCTGTTTTTATGAATCCTGATGAGGAGACATTTAGGTATCTAATGAAGTGGAATAAACTGTCACCTGCATGGGGTGCAGTGTGAGCTTATCTCTTCCAGAATGCAGATGAAATCCTTTGTGAGCATGACCTGTATGCCCATATTCATACTTCCCCTCGCTAATTTTTTAAGCAAAATAAAATCCATGAAAGGAACATATGCAAATTTAGTGGTTTTGTGCTCTTCTTGCCCGAGTTAGCACTTTCCACCAGTTCTTGAGCCAGCAAAAAACTATATTGGCATAAAATTTGCTGCCCCTACTGGCGATCTGTATCCTGCTGCAGGCATGATGTTTGAAAATGGAACTGTCCTTATTTATGGTGTTCTGTACAGGACACTATACAGGACAGGATTTGATAGATCCCTTGGCTTTCCTTCCCACCAAATGTCACCAGCTGGTGGACTTCACCAATTGCTATATTTGATGCTGGGAAGAAGCAAGTTTTGACAGGTGGTTAGACTAGCATGTTTAGACTTCTGTCAAATCTTGCTCTGGTTTCATACAGGTGTTTTGTGAGGGTACATTCAAAAAGAGTCCAGTTATTAACTGATACAAATGTTCCATTTCTGAATAGCACTAAATCCATGTTCAAGAGCAGCCTGACCAACAGTTGTACCATGAAGCAGCAGAGAGAGTGCCATTCTTCTGTTTTCCAGTTTACTGTGTAACACCTTCCACCGCCACTGCTGCTCAGGTAAAAGATATAGTGGGGACAGGGGACAATCTAGTTTGGAAAAAAGATCTCTCCTGCTGCCCAAAGGAGGACGGCCCTGGAAGGGAGTCGAGGAGGCATGCCTGCATCACCTAGGAATCTGATTGTGATACTAATTATATGAGCATAAAATGTGTCTCTTTGCACCCATGACATAGCCGATAGGACTTGTAGCCTTCTCAAAGGGGAAGACTATTTTAATGTTGGATCAACTAAGGACAACTTTAAACAGCTTGAGATATTGATGGAAGTTAAGATGAAGGCAATGTCACAAGGAGAGAAATTGCCACGGCATGTTTGCGCTGTGGTGAGATAGAAGTGGGGAGAGGTCCTGCATGCTGAGAGACTGAGCTACAGGTAAAGAAGTCCTGGTTTGAATTTCACCTCTGTAATAAACTCTGTAGGGCTGCAGGCATACCAGATGGATGTGCTGCTGCTGTGGATTCTCGCTTGTGTTCTGCCCAAACCCTTAATCTATCCATAAAGATACAAGGTGACTTTGACTCCAAAAGGATGGAAAGAAAACCAGGCATTGGCCGATCAAGAGATAACTATTTTACTTGCCTGCAAAATTGATACTGATATTTCTGGCTAATACAACACAATATGTGGTTGGTTTTAGAGTGATCCAGGAAGCTCTGCTTGGACTCCTGGATCCTTTTTAAAAGTGGAAACTATGTTTCACATAATTATTTAATTAGACACAGAGATTGTATGAAGCAATGAGTTCTGTATGAAAGGAGCCATGGTTTATATTTGGAAAGTTTTAATTTGTTATCATTATTCATTTAGAAAAATCCTGGATGCATTTCCAATCATAATTTTGTGTTGGGGGTAGTATAGTAATGATTAATTTAAAATTGGAATCAATTGAATGTGTGATCATTAATAGAAAGTCTGTTTGTTCCACTATTCTACCATGTTCTGCAGTTAATGCAGGCTGCCAAAATGCTGGTCATTCCCCATTATTGTGTATATTTAGAATAATCAGTTTTTATGCCTGATGTAAGTTTTCCCTCTTTTCATTGAATTGATGTGATGGAAAAGCCCAATAACATATTGTGTTTTTTTAAAAAATGATATACATACAAAAATGAAGAAAATGATAAAAAGCAAGGAAGGGAGGAAAGAAAAACAGACACACGTACATACATTGTATGAACTTGCAACTATTTATATGTAGATACATATAAAGAGAAAATTCAAGCATTCATGTTTATACTTACGCTGTTTTCTTTTGGTGTAAGCAGTGTTATAAAGTGTAAAAAATAAGCCAAAAAAATCAAGGGTATGAGATAAGAAAAGAAAATGTAGTTAAAATTAATTTACATCAACGGTTTATAATCTCTCTCCATACATTTCTAGCCATCCAAACCATTCTTGATTCCATCACATCGATACACCCTTTATGTACTCCCTTTCCCTTTAAATTTCTGTCCTCTCTCTTTTTGAGGACCCTACCAACTCCATCTAACCACAACTCTTTCAGTATGCCCCTTCCTCTCAACCCATTCACTCTTCTTTCATATATCTATTTTGCTCCTCTTTCTCTTTGTATGAACAAACTACCTGGATTTATTTGTTTCATACTGGTCACACACTTTTATATTCAATCTATATTCATTCAACATCCATTCTTTCTTGACCCCATCTCTTTTTGTTTTGTCACACATGCTTCTTAAGTACTCCATTCCCATAGCTTTCAACTTTTATGTTTCTCCTGGCATATGCAAGTCTCACTTCCTTATAACAAAGTGGGCAAAAGCACGCTCTTACAAACTGCCATTTTCTGTTCTTTCAACAAATATTTATTCTTTGCAACAGGTCACTCCATTCTACCAGCATTTGCATGTCTCAAATTATCCCATCGTTAGTTAAAATTTTACCAAGGCACGCTAATTCATCTACTTGCAATCATTTGCTCCATTTTCTCCATCAAACATGATTATTTTGGTCATTGATAACATTAATTTTCAGATCTATCTGAACTTAACAATTCTGTACTTTCCAGTTAGAACATCTAGATCCTTGCATACTTACCATTGTATAACATTTTCATAGCTTTTATGTCTTCCTTTTCATCTATTCTTTCTTAGACATTAACATTTCTAATATTAATGCTTTAGTTTCACTCTGTACTCATTTCTAAAATATTCCTGCTAACATTCCCTTGCTTTAGTTTCCTCCTTTTATTTTTACATCCATTTAATCTGCCGGGGACTCTTGTTTAGCCTTCTTTATTTCCAAAATGTTTTCTTTCAATCAAGATCACTCTGCATTTTCTCTGCCTCTTTTAATTTTAGCCATTCATTGGTGTGTTTGGCTATATTGTTTGCAATTATCTTTTTGTCTCTATATACATACAATATTTTTCTGTCATTTTTTGTAGCAGTTATTTTCTTATATGCACCTATTTCTTCCACAACCTCTTTTACCTTATCATTCCATCAGGCATCTTTTTAATAACTGCCATTAGCATAATTCCACGTGTTTCTGTGGCATACTACAACATAATTATTTTAGCTCTGTTCTAAGCTGCTTCAACATCCTGTTTCCTGGTGTCCACTTTCCATTAATTCTGATGAGAGATTAATCTGCCCTTTAATACTTTTTAGAGGACTCATACTTTCTCTTCCTACAATAGTTCAGCTTTACTCTAGTTTCTTTCATTTCTTTCCTTTTCTTCTACATCTATTTCTTTCCAAGATCCGCTATTGACAATATGCGCAAAAAAGGTCTGTTCCTCATTTAGAAATTCTCATTTTTCTATAAATTACCTCAGTTTTACATAAGCAGCTTAAGCACTTATGCTTTTATATTTGTAATCATTTAGATATTTTATAATTTCATTTTATTTATTAATTCGTATTAGGATGGGGGAGGATGTACTTTCAGACTTATAAGATTGATGTTGGCCTAACTGGGTAAACCAGATAGGAATCACAACCAGATGAGCTAATTCTACTTTATTCTAAAGCTACATTGACAGAATCTTGCAAGTCTGAAAGTACATTTCTCCCCCCCTGTCCCCTTTACAGCCCAAGAAACTAGGGAGGGTCCCTTCTGAACCTTTTGCCCCACCTACTATCCAGCTGCAGATTATGCTGTCTCTTATCTGACTGTTCCTGTGGCAGTGTCTCTTTGCCCAGTCTCCCAAGGTCTTTCTCACATACCATTACAGATTTGAATTTATAACAGTAGATGTTAATTTCTTAGTGACGGGAAAATAGTTAAGAAATGGAGGACCTAATTCTAACTCAGCTTGTATAGTGGAACATTAATTGAATTCCCAGTAATATGAATTAACTGAAAAATATTGAAATAATATTTCTGTCATGCTTTTGCTTATATTGTACAGTTTCTCTAATCCTAGTGATTTTTAAGAATTGTATATAAATGAAGAGAGAATTTTTGCCATATACAGAACTTAGTAGCAGGCAGTGGAATTGGGAGTGTTTGAAACAAAATAGAAATTTAGGAAGAATAGTCATTCTAGTTGCAGTTATTCTATTCAGTAATGATAAAGCATGATGTTGCAGTTAGTTAATTTCTGTCTTAATCTTACAGAAAAGGAGCACAGAATTTTCTTTAATTGATGCCAGCCTTTTGTAATTATTATTCAACATACAGTACTTAAGTTGACTAGGAGTAATATCAAGTTCAATAGGTTTTTGAGGTTTTGAAAATGTGAAGTTATTGCCACCCAGTGCAGCTGCTATGAGAAAAGATCAGTCTGTTGGAGTTGGGTGGCTTATAAATTCAAATAAAATAAATAAATAAATGTTTGGATCCTGAATGAGAGAAATCCTAAATCACAAAAGTAGAAGGGCAGATGGGAGTTGTACCCATATATTTGGAGAGTACCGCAATGGGGAAAGTTGATAGGATTACTAAAATTTTAAGAAGGGGATTGTGAAAGTTGAAATCATTAAAAAAAATTGGAGGATGCTGAATTGTCTACTGTAATCCAGGAATAAGAATAAGAATATTTCTCTTGGAACAATTAGCTGCAGTTCTGACCAGTATGTTTGGGTGAAAATTCCTTTATAAAAAGTGTTCTGATTTATTTTAGTTTGTCAAAGGCTGTTAGCCCAAATTAGTTCTACTTTAGCCTTTTGGGTACACAGAAAATTTTAAATGGCTGTAATGATGAAAACCTGTAGAGTGCCTACAATGATATGGAAACAGATTATATATGTTTAGCAACAATATGAAAAATAAGTCTCTGTTCAGTAGAAACCAATTAAATACTACAGTATTGAAATTTACAGAGTTGGGTCTACACAAGCACTAGTGTTGGTCAAAACATGACCAAATGCTAAACATGCATCTTCCCTAGTTCACTCTCACTCCCCTCCCAACTTCCTGCCTTCTTTCCCATTCCCTGTAGGGTTTAAATCACAATTAAGTGACAGATGCTGAATGCAATTTGTCCTAGTCTAATTGACTGCAAAGTCATGGTCAATATTGCCTTGGCTAACTCAACTTCTCATAGCCAAGTCTAAACATAATGAAATTGTGTTAGTGAGACATCTTGCCAAAGCAGTAGGTGGAGGAGTAGCCCTTATATTTTTTAATTTGCATATATAACATATTGGCTTTCTGTGCATAAATAAGGCCAATTTTCTGTTCACACTGACATGAATATTAGAATGAACTTAGTTTCTTTTTCTCCTTTTTTTGGCAATATGTAAAAATATTTCAAGTGATGCAGCCTGAATATCTGAATAAGAGAGGCCACAATCTTGCGTGAATAGGCGTAGGTGGGAATTATATTATAGACAATTGTCCTAAATATAGGTTGTAAATCTCTTTAAGTCCCATCATTTTTATCAGTTTCTAACAGCATAAAAGCCTTTTTAAAATGTACATCAAAAGTTGAATCTCTGGTACAATATCCCATTGACCTGCATGCAGTTTGATGCTTAGTGAGAACAAATTTGTGTTCAGGGGTCTCCATAAATGTGCTTCGGAATCTAGACTTTCAGTAGATTTGTATCACTTAGGTATGGGAACTAGCAAGGATTCTGCATTGATGGTGATAGTTTGAATCTTGGGTGCTTTTTTCTTTATCCAAAAGATTCGATATCTTTTCTCCCCACTAATTAGTCAAAGATGCTTCAGACATTGCACATTTCCTATATAAAAAACACTTCAAAGTAGGAAGTGCATGAATGAAACCTGCAGGTGGATAAATCATATATCATTTTCAGGAATTTAGTTTCACAGGATATATACGATTACTGGCTGTAGCTTCTCGATGCATGCATGCCATATGCGCACAGACATTCCCTCACACAGAATACACCCCACCTTATTATTCCCTTCTGGCCTCAAATGTTTTATGCTGAGTTAGACTTGTGCTATAAATCTGTAATGAAAACAGTGCTTTGTATTGGAAGGTTTGACAGACTAATTACAGTGCTGCTTTAATTGCCTTACTTTTGGTTTACAGTTTTAGAGGCTCTTTCTGATTTGACCCATTATAGTAAGTTTGTGCAGATGTATTTCTTTAGAGGATGTTCAGTGGAGAATACATTTAGCATACTGACTTCAAGCTTAAATAAAATATATTTCTAAAACCAAATCCTTATGCTTGATTTTCTTGACAAGATTTGAATCCTGTCCCGAGCAGTATTTAAGAATAATGATCTGTTGGGCTAGAGATCCCAGAATACCACCTATTCATCTGGAACTCACCAGGTTGAGAAAGATTGAACTAGGTTGTTGGTGGTTCTGTGGTTGAAGATTGAACTATGAAGTATGGTGGTTCTACCATACTTTTGAATACCTTTGACACAATGGCTATTAAATTATCCTTTCCCCCAATGATATATCAAATGACACTTTGATCAGTTGTGGAAGGCAACAGGCACAGTGTCTGTGATGAAAAATAGTAGGGGTTAGATTAAGATACTTCATTCTGTGCATTTTTAGAAAAGGAATTTATGCCCCCCCCCCGCAAAATGCAGTTAATAGGCATGCTCAAGATTAAAGAATAAAACGGAATTGAACTGCAATTTGGGACATTGTTTTTGTTAGTATCTCTGTTTCTTTTGAAAAGAAAACTGATACTCTTTACAAGCTCTCTTATGTAGCATGTAGTACTAATGGTTGTTTGAAAGTTCTGCAAGAAATTAATAGAGATATAAATTTAGTAGTAAAAGCACAGCTTTAGTCAGTGACTGCAACTTACAGAAGTAAGGAACAGCCTGAGTAAAAGACGATGTTCTTGAAGATAGGCAGGCATATTAATTTAATTTATCCATTTGATCTCTTAATTGCCACTGAAGATTTATTCACTCATTTTAAGGAAGCAAGCGTTTGAAAGTATTCTGGCAAATACTATCTTCTTGTAATGAGCACATGGCATTGAAACAAGTTAAGAGGAGAACAAAATTAGATTGACTGGTTGTTCAGCCATGTGGGTCAGGCTGGCTGCGTATCCTGGCTGTGAAGAATGATTGCTCAAATTACATTGCCTCAGGTCCCTGCGCTTGGTTGGCTGCCTTCTCCGATCTTAACCAGGTTCTGGGAATTCATTTCTGACAAAGTTTGCTTTGTGTTTTGTAGGATGCTTCATCGGCAGATATTAGGAAAGCTTATCGCAAGCTTTCACTGATATTGCATCCGGACAAGAATAAACATGAAAATGCAGAAATCCAGTTTAGACAAGTAAGTGATGGGGTACTATCAAACTGTATCATGTGGTCATTAAAAATATGAAGAATGGACCTCATTATGATTGTGGTGTGACATTTAGGAATGATTAATTTGGGATTTTGGAAGCATTTAAGCTTTATTTTCCCCCTAAATATTTAAAATAGGTTTCAGATGAAACAGAACATAAAAAGATGAAAAAGTGCATCTTATAAAATGGAGCTTTCTTAGACAGCAGTTCTTAAGTTGGAAGCTGGACGTTAAGGGATCCTTGATTTTGTTCTTTTTAGTACAGTGTTACAAGCTGTACAGTAGTAGAAGGAAAGCAAATATTTGTACGAGGTTTACTTTGCTTGTACATTACAATTGTACTCTGGTTATGCTGTTTTTTTCCTGATTTTTTTTTCTCACCACTTCATTTGGAATCTGTTTGCAGATTTATATGAATATTAGTGAACTAATAGAACATGTTTTAAGATGCTTTATTTTTTTTTTAGGTTAAAGAACAATTCAATTAACATTACCTTAATTGTGGAGAGAAAATATTTAGAACTGCCGAAGATGGAATGTTGCTAGAAATGTTTGAGAGCTTTAAATGTTTTCAAGAAATGATTTATATTGTTCTTTGTTTGCTCTTTGAGAAAGATAGTCCAGCATTTTTGCAATTTTATAGCAAAACTCTCTGGTTTTTCAATGCAGAGTTTTTAAAAATAAAAGTACCTTTTATTCTAGTTGGTGGCCATATATGAGGTTTTAAAGGATGAAGAGAGAAGGCGTAGGTGAGTTTATCTTGTATATTTTCAACTCGTGTAGCCACTAACATGACCCAGGATGTTCAGCGCTTCTTGCAAGGTTTATGGCTTGCTTTCTGATTGTTACATACATTTCTGGCTGTTGCTGAACCCTTAATATGTATGAATGGCCTTCATCTTAGGGAACAGAAGTTCATGTAATCACTTACAAAATGTATTTGTGTTTTTCGATTACTAACACACGCTTGTTTAGCTGTTACTTTTTCCGATTGTTAATTTGACCCTCAGATCAACTCCCCATAAAGGAAGGAACCCAAGAATTTCATTGTAGCTCATGCATGCTGATAGAGGGAACTGCTTTTTATGCTTAAATTCTTTTCCTACAAACATTCCATCTTCAGGGTCCCCCCCCCCCTCCGGTTTTATCAAAATTTGTAGATTTGAGTAATTTCCTCTGTGGCTGCTGTTTTCTAGAGTAACTTTATGAATAATGTTTCGTTTTAAAAACAAAGCATTGTTAGATGAACCACGAGCAAATGGATCAGGCTTTCAGTTGCATTACATTATTCGGCAACTTCACTAATGGGCAAAACACAGTAAATATTTTTACCACCTGCAAGAAGAGAACATAATCAGGCAATCACTTGTGCTTGGATTGCTTTTCTCAGGTCTTGTGTTGTACTTGGGACTTGCAGTTTGTTAGGATGCTCACTTTAGCTGTTGGTGACCCAGATATTTGGGGGGAAGGAAGAAAAGGCTTACTGTCAGCAAAGGGGTTCTGTCTGAAACATCCCTAGGTTTTCAATATTCCGAGCAGGGGTGCTGAATGTTCTCTAGGAGGTTCTTGGCTTTGTAGAAGCCTTGGCATGACTCCAGGTCTCATAGTAGAGATTATCTACTTTCAGATAATCCTCTGTGTTGAAAGAGCCATGGAACAGTGTTCAGAGGAGTTTTGGCGATTTTGTGTATGGTTTTTACCCTGCCTCCTACTGCAGTCTTTCAGCTTGGAGTCATAGATCAAGGAAGTTTAGGAAGTTTAACAATAGGGGGTCAATGTCTTGTGTCAAATGGTTGCAAAAGGTATGAGCTAGTTTGAATGCAACCTCCTGCCACATACACATATGTGTGTATCATTTTTTGTAGCACTCATTTTATATACATACTATTCTTTAAGTCAACTAATATTAAAGATGTTAGAGACTTTAAGGTTTTCAGGCTTTCTTTTTCCTTAATATAGCTGGAATGTCAAGGAATTGCTCCTTGTAGTTGCTGACCATGGTTATCAAATTATTTAGGAGTTTCATGTAAATGTTCACATAATGTGCTCTTTTTAATGCATTTAGTAAAATTATGTTAGAAATGCGTGGCATTAAATTAGTTCAATTCCTAGCCCGTCTTTGAGTTACAATTAAACAAAAATTAAATTTTATGATACTTCAGCTGAATGCCTGCAAACTGCTTGTGACTATCTTTTCCATGAAGCTAGGAATGTGCAATAGCAGCAGGTGTTTCCTCTTAAAAGCAACAAACAAAACATCCATTCTACTATGAGACATCTTTCCCCAGGTATTTGCCTGCAGGAATTTTTGACCACTTGGATCACAGACTCAGTTGAAAAACTGTGCTGGTGTTGATTACAATAGGGGGGATATTTATCTTTGTTAAGTAACAGCTAATCAAGAGACAACCAATGGTTTTTAAAGGATTTTCCCCCCTGAAAGCATATTTTTACCACTTGTACAATGCATTCGTTCAATTAATTTCCTTCAGATTTGTTGGTCCTAATAGTATTAAAGTTTGAATGTATTACTTGGATCAGAATCTTCAGCTATTTCAATTTTTCGGCCTTTTTTTTTTTTGCCATGGACAAAATAATTTGCTCAAGGTGTAGCTGTTCCATTTACTTTATATACTCTAAACATCATTTTAAATATTGCTTGCCCACTAAGTATCAAGATTGTAAACAAAACCAGCATAGTTGAAATATGTACTAGAATTTGTAAGAAGGATTGAGCTTCTCGTTCTAAATCAGTTTGCAGAGAACCAAGTTCCCAACTCCCAAGAAATTTGAACATTTGGTTCCAGGGCAAATGAAAGAGAAGGGCTAAACTTTTGAATTTCCCTTTGAATTGTTCACATGTCAAATAGCCTGCATTTTGAAGCTGGAGAAAGATAAACAGTATTTTGGAAATTCTGTTGCATGATGCCTAAAGGTTTAATATCCTATTACACATAGTAGATGAGTGAGCAGCAGGTAAAACAATATTTAAAATTTCCCTGATCTCTACTATATGTGGATTGATAGTAGGAGTTACTTTTAATTCAGTTATATTGTCTGCAGTATTACAATGTAAATCCGCTCTAGCTTGTTGCCTGGTTTTAATATGTAGATGAAATTAGGTTGATATCCAACAAATTACTTCCCTTTCATTAGATGAATTTTTTAAAACATATAATCTGAACATGTTGTTTCTTTAAAAGCTTTAATTATTAGAACATCTTTTCAGCTTTAATAACATTTTCATAGTGTTCTTTTAAACTCATCAATAGCTTTTTAAAATTCTTGTGGACAAATTACCCAGACCAAAATAATTGGTGGGGCATCAAAATAATTGTTCCAACACCAGGCTTGTATACGCTAGCACCTTTTTTGTAATGAATAGGTTTTTGCAACTACCATATGGAAAGTATACAAGTGTTCTGGAGCTCATTTACATTGTGTGTGTGTGTGTTTGCAAAACAAATGCAAGAAAAACAGTACAAAAGGAAGTGTCCTCCCCCCCCCCCGTAAATGTTATATATTAACATTTATTTAACATTAACATAATATATATTCTCTACACACAGTTGTGGAAATGAAATTGTGTTGATTTCATTGAAGATTCAGTTAAATTTGGTGATAGGTTTGCAGTTCTAACCTTGTCACAACTTTAATTAAACAGATAGGGACTGTAGCTCTGGATTGAATGTTCATACGTGATAGCCAGTTACACTATAGTAGCATTAAACAGCCTTGAGCCACCTAAAGATGATATGAGGAGCACAAGGTGCCACATTTCTTGTTTAACAACTACATATTTTGCAAAATAAACCAAATACTTTGGGGGGGGGATTTTGGGGCGGCTTTATTTTGACTTACATTAATTATGAATGTAGTGAATTATTTTCTATGTTATATTGTTCATATTTTGAAAGGAGGAAAATAGGAGGATGAGCAAATGGGAGAGAACAGAAAAAACTGCTTTACAATTTGCTTATGTGCTTCATTCTCCTGCATGCCTTTGAAGATTCATTCTATGTGATAGATTGATTTCTGCAAACAAGGACTGTAATGAATTGTCTGCATACTTCCTAATTAACTAATTTCTTAAATGTGAAAAACAAGATTAAAATTATCAAAGGATTCTGACTAACTAAGGATCATTGTTTATATGTACTCCTAAAAATTAAGCAGACAGCTTAATTTTTAAATATAGTCCTTAATTGCCACAGAATGCAGTGATTTATCTTTTGACAGTATATATTCTAAAAAGTGGGATATAATAGAAGCTATCTTCCCTTAAAATGGCCTGTCGTGTGAGCCATAATGTTCATTGATAGTAAAATCAATAGAGCATTGATTCTGGAACTAAATCCTTGGAGACTTTTGTTCAGAATAGCAGACGGAGCTTGGTAAATACTGAGTAGTGCTCAGTGTGTTTAGCATGTGAGATTTTCTTGAAAATTTGAAAATATACGAAATGTGTTTTAAGAAGTATAACTACCATGGCTATTGTTTTTATTGGTTATGAACTGTGTTTTTTAATAGTCAACATTTTTATCTGTGATTTTAATTTACTGAAAGCCATCTTAGAAAAACTTGGCTTTGAAGGGTGGCATACAAATTTTAAAAATACACAAGTTGTGAATCTCAGTTTTGATTATGCAACTTTTGAAAAATAGTTTTACTGTTTTCTTGTTTATTAGTGGACAATTATTAATGGGTTGAATTTGTTTTTCTAAAAAAATATTTGATAGATGCATTGGAATTTTTGTTTTGGTTTAGATTGAGCCATTTTAAGCTGAAATTTCTAGTTCATATGCAAATTGTACTTAGTTTTCTCTTTGTTAAATGTGTTATGATTTTAGACCGTTGATATAGTCTGAAAAACATGTAACATTTTAAGATAGTTAGAATCAAAGTATTGAGATTCTTTTTATTTTTGGAAGGAAAAAATCTTTGGTGAAAACTTATGCATGTTTACTTAAAAGCAAATCCATTGAATGCAATGGAAATTGCTTGTATGTGTGTTTATTATTGTAGTTTAAGGCTTTTAGTAATGGTCTCAGCTAAAGACTTCAAGTAAATTTATGAAGTTGTATTTTATTCTGTTTTTTTTAAATATTATATATAGCAACTAACGTAAGCAATTTTATAATATATGTTCTGTTAACATTTAACAATAGAAATGAAATGCATATTTTGCTCTTATGAAAAATATGACCTGGATACTTAATCAAAATTTGATTTTATTTTTTTAAAGAAAATATATTTTAAAAGTTCAGCTTTCTCTGTTAAGATATCTCCAAGGTATCAATTTAATAACTGTCAAAGTAACTACTGCAGTTGTTGCATTTAAATTGATTTACATGTCAAGACTGGCAGTTTTGCAGCTGCTCTATTATTCCTGGATCGGTCAATTTACTTGAGAAAAACCTACTACTGAGTCCTACTGACCTGCATGACAATATAGGCCCTATTTCTATTCTTGTAATTAGGCGTGCGACTAACTCAGAATATTTTTAATTAAAATATTTTGGTCAATGTGTTGCACCAAATTAGGCCTTTAGTGCAGATTTAATACTGGAAATAGTGTGATTAGAATATTCAATGAGCTGTGCTCTATTTAGGATTAATTTGAGCATACAGTATTTTAAATGTCTCCATTTGAATTGTTTTTAATAATAGATTTGTCTGTTTTCTTTAGAGTTATTCATTTTTATGCATGTAAGAAATTAATATTTTCTGGCTGGTGTTTAAAACATCCATTTTAAAACACTTGCAAGAGTAAATCTAAAAAGAAATTATTCAATTTTTTATGTGAATTAAGGCAGAAAATTCAGCCTTTAAAATGAAAATTCTTATTAGGCTGGAGTTACTCTTTTTTAGTTGTTAAAATCACAGTTTGTTATTTTTTTTAAACGTTCATGATTAAATTACAAGTCATTCCTAAATTAGTTTCCACATAAAAGTTTTATAAAACTAAACCTCTTTTGGAGCATTAAGGCTGATTATACATATGGCTATAAATAAGGAATTATAGCTAGTAAATGATTTTGGTGGCTGTTGCCTTCCCACTTAGAATCATCCTTTTCTAATTCTTTTATTCTCAGAACATGAGCCGTGATTGGCAGGTAGGCTGAACACATGTGGTTCATTGTTGAGAAAAAACACTTCTCCAGTGAATCAATTGGGGGAGCTGTAAGAACAGTAGAGCCACCATTTTTTAAGTCACAGTCTGGTTAGAAATTTTATCTAGGAATCCAGATTAAATGTTGACAAGAGATGTAATTGTAGGGGTTTGCTGTTAAAATCAGAACAGCTGATGAGTGAAACGAAATAGCCATATCTGTTGCATTAAAAAAAAGAAGGAAATAGATTAATTTTAAATGCATCATGAGAGTTTGTTTGTTTGTTTGTTTGTTTTTACTACTCTAGGTATGATGATATTCTGATCAATGGGCTACCAGATTGGCGACAGCCTGTATTTTATTACAGGCGAGTGAGGAAAATGAGCAATGAAGAATTGGCATTACTTCTGCTCATTATCCTCACAGTAGGACATTATGCTGTGGTTTGGTCTATCTACCTGGAAAAACAACTGGTAAGAAGCTTGATCTAAAATCACCAAGAATTGCTCAGGGTTTCTGATTAAGCGTTAATGTCTCATTATTAACACTGTTAATAGTTAATCTATTGGAAGGCAGAGAGGGACAGGTAGCTTCAGCTGGGAGATGGGGGATGGAAGAGTTAGAGTTGGAAGACAGAGCAGAGGGGGCCACAAATGCAAGGCTCGATTAGTGTAGTGGAGGACATTGAGGATGGGACAGTGTTGAAAATTAGATTCTGCTGCCTGTCCGGTCTGTTTCAGGCTGTCTCTGTCCTGTCACCATCTTGTTATTGCTTCAAGTGACAAAATATCTTGGGCTAGCTGAGGATTCTTAATCATGCCCCAAGTTTCATACATGCATATATACAGGCTCTGGTCTGAATTAGCTTTTCAGAGTGCATGCTGACAGAAATGGTTCTAAAAACAAAAAGTCCAGTATTTTCTCCCCCCAGCCCACCCCATGAAGGAATTCCTGTTTTTTAAATGATTAGGGAAATTTTTAAGTATATAAATATTTTATTTTTAATTTCAAGAACTGATGATATCAGAGGAATCAGTAGAACTGAAAAACTATTCAGGGCTAAATTCCCTTCCTTGATATTTAGTTAGGTTTTTTTTCTTTCTCCTTTTCTTTATTTTTTTTTCTCCTCTTCCCCCTGCCCCAGTTTTGAAATTGACTTTTAATGTCAATGGAGGGTCCCCTCCACACCCACAAATTGAAGTGTCTTTCAGACATGATGAATAGTCCAGGGTTTGAATGGAAAATGGCAGAAGAACTGTTTTAAATGTTGGTTCCTTCCTGTCTACAAGACAGCAAAAGAACATTCTTATTTATGTGTGGATTTTCAGTAGTACGTAAGGATTTAAGCTTTATCTTTTTTTTAATATTTTCAGAGCCACATTATTACAATTTTGGATGAAAAGAATAAGTTAAAACTGTATAAAAGGATAGTTTGGTTAATGTGAATATACATACCTGACTGACAGTAGTTGGAATTTAGTGTTTAAGGAATGACTATTATGGCAACACTTATTGTTAACTGATTTCTTTAAAATCAAGTAGCAGTCCCCGTCCTGTTTTATTTTTATTTGAAGAGTCTTCCTAAGAGTTGTAGAACACACTCATGTGATAACTACTAACCCTCCCTCCCTTCCTTCCTTAGGATGAACTTCTTAGTAGGAAAAAAAGGGAGAAGAAAAAAAGGACTGGAGGAAAGAATAGCGATGAAGTGAAACCTGGTGTAGAGAAGAATGAAAGGTGGGAACTTAGGAAATTCTTCTGAAAGAACTGCTCCTTCTATAGAAGAGGGACTCAAATAGTTTTTGACATACGAGGCGCTGAAAGTAGCATTTGGGAATGTTTTGGCATTTCTTGAAATGAATCTTTAAACAGTTATATCTTATTTTAAAAATTGTGCTGAAGATATAAATGATAATTTATGCAGATGAATTTTAGAAGTATAGCTGAGATGAATGCACACTTTAGAAGAATTTGCAGGAAGCCCAGAAATCTATGCAGAAGTCCTTTAATAGGAAACCAGCTTTAGTTTTTTCTTCTAATTTCAGGAGAAGAATTATGGAAAGGCCTGATGCTCACTGGTATTACATAATCCCTGATCCTTGCTGTGGTCTTTATTTGCACAATTTACCTGTCATTACTTTAGTCTGGATTTTGTCTGGCACAGTTTGGCTTTAGAAGCAAAAGATTAGTAAAACGTTTCTACTTCCCTCTTCACTTTTAAAGCTGACAAACCATTTGGGAGGAAATAGTGACATTCAGAATGCTCCAGAAGATACCATCTTTTCTTTTGTTGAATTATAGAAAGAAATAAAAGGCTTAAATAGTTCACACAGCAGGAGCATGAACTGGATCAATGCAGGACAGAGCAGAGACCATTCTGCCTGTCCTCCATTCTTATGACATCATTGAATAATGCTTCAGTGAATGGCAAATGACATTAATTTTTATGCCTTGGCTTCTTATAGTACAGTCTTCACAACTGGTTGTCAACACTTGACACTGGTTTGGTGGTGCTTAATCTTTCTCTCTCTTTTTCAACTGCAACCATCAGAAAAAGCTGAAGACTTTATTTGGAGAGATACAAACAAGACTGGCATGCAAAAACAACCTTGAAGATATCTCTCTTAGCAGTTACACACTGTATGAAACTACTTACATATTCCCATGATAGGCTATTGCTTACTTTGAACCCTTTTTATTCCTAGTTGGCTGTATGAGCAACAGTAATAATTTCTGTTTTTTTAAATGTATTTTCTGTAGACTTCTGGAAAAACCACAGTGGCGGGACCTACTTCCATGTAAGGTGGGAATATGGTTCTACACGACAGTAAAAGCATTGCCTCAATTCTTTCAGGTAATAATCGAAGTAGCCTGCTGCTGCTGTTTTTGTGTGTTTGTATTTTCTAAGTTGTCCTCATTTTTATGCTCACTGCTTGTTGCACTATCATTTTGTTTTGAGCTGAGAAAATGTTCTGTGGTTGCAAAAGATGGAGCTTCAATAGTTCCTATATTTATAAATACGGGAGGCATTGAGAGTTCTGCTAAATGAATGGGAAACAGGGGCAAAACTCTCTCAAGTTTAAAATAGCCTTGTAAGATTGAGAACATTGTGATGAAATAATTGCTATTTATATGGCCTCATTCCATTAATATTTCTTGTCTAAGAAATATATGAATATGAATAACAATTCAGGTTTTGGTAAGAGAGGAAAAATTAAATCTAATAAATTTAACTTCAGTAATTTGGCCACCATTTTTGCCTCTCTTATGTATTTGAATGATTTCAAGGACCTTTAAATGCTTAAAGCTGTATTATTTGGAGAATGGCGGGTGCAGCTTTTTCACAAGGTTTCAGAAGGTATCAAAAGCCTTCTGAAGGCTTTCCGAAGCATTGCAAGAACAGTGTGCACTGTTTGGAGAAAGGCATACGTGGCCTTGGGAAGAAGGCCTGGCATGGCCAGCAGCTGCCTCGCATAAGGCCAGGCCAGGTGCACCTTGTCAGCACTGGAGGAAGACGGAAAAGGTCAGCTGGGTGTGGCAGGGCTTGTAGAGTGCAGGGTGGTGGCGGCAGCCGAGGCTTTGTGCTGTGGTGCTGAGGTGGCACTCGGCGGCGGTGCTGAAGTAGAGGCCCCAGGGGTGGAGGCGGCTAGCTGAGAGTGCCCCGGGCCTCTGCTTCAGCCCCAGCTGAGGAGTGCCACCATGCAGGGCGGCCAGAAGGGCAGAGATATGTGGGAGAGAGGCGGGTGGGGTAAGTTGAAGTGCCCCTGTAGTCATAAGTGCATGCAGGCTGCCAAGTGCCTAAAATTTAATCACATGACTGTGGGGGTGCTACAATGGCTGTAACTTTGGGGACCGGGCATAAGTTCCATTTGTTCAGCACTGCCATAACTTTGAACAGTCACTGAATGAATGGTCTTAAAGTGAGGACTACCTGTAAAAAGACATTATCCGGGTCATTCTGTTGGTTTATCATTTGCATTTCTCTTTAATTTTTAAAACTTCAGCCAGCTTCGTTTGTATATCTAGGACATTCTCTTGGCCTGTCCCTTGTATTTCCACTTTAAATACCTTCTCTGTCTTGCCCAATATTTCTGATTCCACTATTTCTGCATCAAGCAAAATTTGTTTCACATCTGTCATTCCTTCATTAATATCCTTTATACATAGTCAATCCATAGAAGCAGACATCATTACTGATATTGTTGATATTGTGGCTACTGATTTCTGGCCTCATTTTTCGAAGATCTCCTTTAATATTTCAAATGTTTTAGTGTTTTGTGTAATTTTGTAAATCCCAATCCTAATCAGAACCAAAGGCAGGTTTGTTCGTTTGTTTGTTTGTTTTCTTTTTGCCTAGAATCTTTAGTCCCCTCTAGTGTCCAATTTAAATCATAATGTCTCTAATCTGTTATGACTTACAATAGACAAAATAATTCTGGTTCCCATGAAAAGCTGTTTATTTTATATAGTTAGTTCCAAAATTTTATAGTAAAAGTTTCAATATTCCAAATTTGTCTGGACCCTTAATTTGTTTATAACTTTCTTGGTTCAAAATCTTATTTAGTTTTTTGCCATTTATTTCAAATTCTTTTAAGTTCTTAAACTTTTAGTTAATTTTTCTTTTGTTCAGAAATGAAGATAGACCAGCGGCTTTTCAACCTTGTTGTTCCAAAGATTTCTAATAACTTTAAGATAGTTAGATAAGCAGTTTCTGAAAGTGATTAGAAGTGAGGTTAGTGAACTTAGTGTCCTTTAAAAAGCTCCACTGCGGTTGTGAGCTTGATGACTGATCCCTTCGTCTCCCAGTACTCAAACCTGTGGGAGACTGATGTCCTGCAGTCTCTTCATGAGGAGCAGCCACCTGGAGCGCATGTGAATGATCTTCCATCCTCTCCTTGTCTGGAGAGATTCTGAAGAACCGAACTACTTATCAATTTTTTGGTCTTTGCCGCATTCGTCATCCCTGCTCCCCATAGAGATGTGTTTAGCTCGCCATGCCTCCCCTGAAAGACGCCACTGATTTTAGTTCAAGTTGCCTGGGAGTTAGGTGTTGAAGGGAGACATTTTTCTAATTAGCCTGTTGTTAATTCAGGCCTTGATACAGTAGCCTAGATGTCAAGGTTCTTATTGGCTGTGGTAGAAGTGACAGTTTTAATTAAATGTTAAGCAGATAAACCAGAATAGGGGTCACAGTAAAAATTTTCAGAGCATTAAAGATCCAGGTGTAGATTTGAAGTCATATGGACAACACCAGGTATTTGAGTTTGTGACTGCCACAACTTCCATAACAACAGAATATGTGCCAGACAGGTTTCTGAAGGTACTACAAGGTAATGAATAGACAGTGGTGTACATTAGGATTGCACTAAAGGGAGGTTTGATGGCAAAATGTTTAGGAACCCCTGTCCTAAAGTGATTCAGACCAGTGTTAAGCTGGGACCCAGTCTTCATTTTATAGAAGTGTAGAGTGTGAGGAGGAACGTTACTGTCATCTTTTATGAATGAAATGTGTTTTTTTTTTGTCTTTCTCAGTTTGATCTGGCTTAGTTATGAAACATGCAAAGTTCAGTAATCCTGATGATTTACAAAAAGAAATAAACAGAGACATAAACCTTTCTTTGGATCCTGTTAGAGTTTTCGGAGACTCTTGGTATTGTGGTTCAGTTAGTTTAGGTCTTATAGTCTTGTCACATGCTGTCTATTACTAGCTTGCTTTTGTCTAGCTTAACTTAGAGAGTGATAATTGGAGATGCTATCTCACTTCTCTGGCAATTGATATATGCCAGGTGCTCTCCATGTTCTAAATGCCAGTGTCATCAGCTCCAGCTGTCAGGATCTACGCAAGCTAAAAAACTTAATTGCTTTTAATTTAGGTTAGCAATGGTTGTTAAAGGGTTAATAGTAAAAATGTTAATTGCAGGCTGCTTGCTTGACCTGCCATTGAAGTTAGGAGAAAGTGGGGAGAGAAGATGCCAGGTGCGGTTATCTCTTCAGAGGCGCTTCCAAGGTCGAGCACTGTGAGAGCCGGAGCGAGGCGCGAAGAATTCAAGCGGGAAAAGAAAGGAGAAGGGGGGGAATTTGGGCTTAAAAAGGGAAGGTATTACTTTGTAGAATTAGACTCAACAATCTATGCTGCTATGCACTTCTCCTAATAAAGAAATCTTTGATGGAACTGTTTCGTCTCCAGCGGATTTATTGAACTTTGGGAATGAGTGTGCAGACTCTGACATTTTGTTGAGTCTCACCATTCTAACGAGGGATTTACCCAGGGAATAATTCCACCGTGGAGACCCCTCCCAAAAAACCTCTTGCGGCTGCGGAGATGGAAGAAGAATGCCCTGTACTCGGGGCCGTAGGGGGAATCAAAGAGGAGGAAGAACCCCTAACAGCAACCTATGCCCGCCTCCCTCCACCCCGCAAACCCGAGTGGCGCTTAACCAAGTTATGGAGCATGGACGAGCTGGCCGGGGAAATGTCATTCCTGGACATGGGTCCCGAGCAGCGCTGGGCTCTGACTATGGGGAGAGTTGAATCCACCCGCGTGGGAGCCCTAGAGGAGTGCGTGAGCATGCTGCAAGCCAAGAACAGCTGGATGCGGAAGGAGCTGGTCGGGATGAGTAATATCCTACGGTGCTCAGGTATGTTCCCGGTTTCCGAGGAAGAGGTAGAATGCGGAGAAGAGAAGTTGGAAGCGGCGCTATCAGCTCCCCCTTCCATTTCAGTGACGGCAACTCCGGTTGCCCCTGTGGCACAGGGGCTTCCAGCCGCTCCAGCCGTGCCGCCCATGGCCGTCCCGGGGGCTCGGCAACGGGTCGCCCCAGCCCAAGCCAACCAAGAAGCTCTCCTAAAGTGATGGGGGTTAACCGAGAAATTTAGCGGAGACCCGAGTGAATTGCCCAATTTCATGGCTCAAGTTACCATGTGCATGGAGCAAACGGGCCATCTATTTGCCTCCGACTGAGACCGCGTGCTCTACATCTGCAGAGCGCTCACTGGGAAAGCAGGGGAGTGGCTGATCCAACTGCATGGAGCCCAAGCACCGGAATTGCGCCACCTTGGCCGGTTCTTAACAGCCCTACATAGAAGATTTGAGGACCCGGGAGAAGTTATGAAAGCCTGCTCACAACTGGTTAAAGTACGGCAGGGCTCTTGTAGCGTTGGCGAGTACGGGTTAGAATTTCGGAGCATCGCGGAAAAGCTACCCGATTGGCCGGAGCAGTTTAAAATCGCCTGCTTCCAGCAAGGCATGCACCACGACTTATGGAAATTAACTTTCGCGCGAGGGAGCTCACGTACCCTTGACGGATGGATCGAGCACGCAGGTGAAGTTGAAGCCGAATGGAAAGCAGATCTGGAATTCGACCGGAAGTCCAGCAGTTCTGCGCAGGCATTCCGGAAACCACCAACGAGAGGAGGGGACGAGAAATTTCCCAGAGCGGCGAAGCAATGTGTGTGTTTCCGTTGTGGAGAGCCGAGGCATTTCACACTAGCCTGTACCAAACCAGTGTCGACGCGTGCGCAGGAGCACCGGAGAAGCTCCGGAGCTGCCCAGAAAACCGCCGTGAGTAAAGGAAAGAAGGGAACCGCGGCTGGGCGAACGGAGTCGCAACTCCAGGACCCCATATTCTATGAAGATGGATCAGTGGGGAAGGAGCGAAAGAACCCAAATGGCCAGCCCAAAACGGCTCCCGACAAAATGGCGACTACGACAGACGATGAGGACAACGATTCCGACGAGGATGAGGGGGTGAGTGTAACCACCTTAAAAGTGACTATCTCAGCACCCAGGATGGAGTGCAGAGCTACGCTTACTGCGTTAATGGACACAGGCTGCTCGCGCTGTTTAATCAGTCCCATACTTTTCAATGCTTTAGAACTAAGAGTGAAAAAACTGAAAACCCCCATTGTTTTTAACCAATTGGATGGATCTCAAGCAAGGGGAGGGGCTGTGTTGTACCGCATGGAGCGTTTTCAACTACAAGTGGGGACTCACTACGAGACTCTTAAATGTTTGGTGGCTCCTTTGGGTAGTTACACCCTGATTCTGGGAGCAAACTGGGTGAGACGGTGGGACCCTAGAGTCTTTTGGAAAACAGGACGAATGCAATTCGTGGATGGGGTCTATTTGGGTTCTGAAAACCCCAAGGGGAAAAGGGCGACGGCTGCAACTGCAAGCAGTGGGAGTTCGCCTCAACCACTGGACCCAGAATCCATTGAGAACATTCCTAAACCTTACAGAGACTTGAAAGCTGTGTTCAGCAAAAAGGAAGCGGACACGCTGCCTCCCCATAGAGACACTGACTGTGCTATTGAAATTGAACCAGGGGCTAAATTCCCAAAGAAAAAAACATATTCTATGACCCAAAAGGAACTGGCAGCTCTAAGGGACTTTATAGACACCAACCTGGCCAGAGGGTTTATACAGCCTGCTAAATCACAGATGGCTGCACCAGTACTATTTCGGGAGAAAAAGGATGGAAGTTTGAGACTTTGTACTGACTATAGGAGCCTCAATGCTATTTGCAAAGAAAACAAATATCCCCTTCCCTTGATGAAAGACTTGTTAGCTCAATTGTCCAAGGGGAAAATATTTACCAAGCTGGATTTAAGGGATGCATATTTCCGTGTGCGAATTCGAGAAGGGGACAAATGGATGACCGCATTCTCCACTCCTTTTGGCTGTTATGAGTACAAGGTCCTCCCATTCGGGCTTTCTGGGGCCCCAGGGGTGTTTATGCAACTAATTAATGAAGTTTTTCATGAACATTTGTATCGGGGAGTATTGGTTTATTTGGATGACATCCTCATTTACTCTGATAACTTGGAAGATCATGTAAAATTAGTCCGTGAAGTGTTAAAAAAACTACTGGAAGCTCAGTTGTATGCCAAATTGCCAAAATGTGAATTTCACAAACAACAAGTGGACTATTTGGGGTATCGCATATCGCATGCAGGAATAGAAATGGACCCTTCCAAAGTAAAAGATGTTTTGGGTTGGGAGGCTCCCAAAACCAGAAGGCGATTACAGAGTTTTTTGGGTTTTGCTAATTTCTATCGCCAGTTCATTCCAAACTTTGCACAGGTGGCCTTGCCTCTAACTGATTTGTTAAAAACTAAAGGCAAAGGAACACCTAAGGCTCAGAGACCTGGAGCCCCATTAATATGGACTGAAGAGTGCCAAAGAGCTTTTGAAGCTTTAAAAGTGTTGTTTACTGCTGAACCAATTCTGAAACACCCTGAGCCTAATCAACCTTTTGTACTTCAAGCAGACGCCTCTGATGTAGCCATTGGGGCAGTCTTACTCCAAAAAGATGAAGGGGGATCACTCAAGCCTTGTGCTTATATCTCCCGTAAATTTACTGAGACAGAAAGGAGATGGCTTATTTGGGAAAAGGAAGCTTTTGCAGTTCGCTGGGCTTTATTGACATGGAGACACCTATTAGAAGGGTCACCACATCCATTTGAAGTTTGGACAGATCATAAAAATTTGGAAGCCCTTACAACACCTAGAAAGCTTTCTCCTAAACAAATTCATTGGGCTCAATTTTTCAACCGTTTTAAATTTACACTGAAGTTTCTCCCTGGAGGAAAAAACTTTTTGGCTGACGCTTTATCCAGATTGCCTCAGCACAACAGCCAACAAGAGCAAATAGTCGCTCCTGTTATCTCAAACTCTCAACCTGCCTCAGTGGCACTTAGCAGAGCTCAATCCAAAACCAAAACTCTTAAACAAGCACCTACTAATGAACTGCTTCACAAATTGAACGCAGCATTAGATTCTGATGAATGGTTCCAAAACAATAAAAATACTTTAACCCATGAGCAACAAGCCTGGTGGATGGGGGACAAGTTGTATATACCATCTTTACTACGAAAACTCATTTTGCAAAAAGGCCATGATGACAAAACTTCTGGACATTTTGGATTTATAAAGACTTTGCATTTATTACGTAGACAATTTTGGTGGCCTACCATGAGAAAGGATATCTCTGAATATGTGTCTACATGCCCTACATGTGCTATGTCAAAAAAGGGGTGGAAAACCTTTAGGATTTCTGCAACCTGTCGCCTCTCCTCAACAACCCTGGAAAGAAATTTCTGTGGACTTCATTGTTGATTTACCTGAAAGTAACCATAATACTGTTATTTGGGTTGTAATTTATCTTTTTTCTAAACAAGCACATTTTATTCCATGTACTTCAATTCCTAATGCTAAAAAACTTGCCAAACTCTTTATTCAACATATATACCGCCTCCATGGTACCCCCAAGAGGGTGATTTCAGATCGCGGCCCTCAGTTTACCTCTAAATTTTGGAGAGTTTATTACATTAATTGGTTCAACTCAGACCCTGAGTTCTAGTTTTCATCTAGAAATGGACGGATCGACTGAGAAAATGAACTCTTTGTTAGAACAATATCTAAGATGCTTTACTAATCATCAACAGGATGATTGGTCAGAACTTTTACCATTTGCTGAAGTAGCCTACAACAACACTGTGCATCAGAGCACTGGATTTACTCCTTATAAAGTAGCAACTGGTCAAGATCTTTTGCCTTTCCCTGAACTGCCTTTAAAACAATTTCCTGAGCTTTCAACTGATCAATGGATCAACAGTATTACACAACTGTCCCCTCTAATTGTAAGATCTCTACAAACTGCCAGAGATCAACATAAAAAATTTGCTGATCGAAAACGTTCTGCAAACCCTCCCTGGAAAGTTGGAGACATGGTTTGGCTATCTACCAAAAACCTAAAATCTTCCCAACCATGCAGAAAGCTTGCCCCAAAGTATGTTGGGCCTTTCCCCATTGAAAAAATTATAAACCCTGTTGCCTTTAAATTGACTCTTCCTAAACATTACAGGAAAATACATCCAGTTTTTCATGTCAATTTATTAAAGTCATATAAGGACTCAAGTACATGGCATCCCACAATAAAACTTCCGAAGCCCATCATGATTGAAGGTCAGAAACATTTTGAAGTAAAGGACATTTTGGACTCTAGAAAATATAAAGGCAACCTACAATATCTGGTTCAGTGGAAACATTTTCCAAAAACACACCATGAATGGGTTAATGCTTCAAATATCAAAGCTCCTAAACTCCTTTCTCAATTTCATGCAAAATATCCTGATAAACCTAAATAAGCATGGTTTTGTACATAAAATGTCATTCTGTATATATTTTATTTTATGTTTTTCGATTATATTCCGAATGTGAAACCATTCGTTCTGTTGGAGGGCGGCATGTCAGGATCTATGCAAGCTAGAAAACTTAATTGCTTTTAATTTAGGTTAGCAATGGTTGTTAAAGGGTTAATAGTAAAAATGTTAATTGCAGGCCGCTTGCTTGACCTGCCATTGAAGTTAGGAGAAAGTGGGGAGAGAAGATGCCAGATACGGTTGTCTCTTCAGAGGCGCTTCCAAGGTCGAGCACTGTGAGAGCCGGAGCGAGGCGCGAAGAATTCAAGCGGGAAAAGAAAGGAGAAGGGGGGGAATTTGGGCTTAAAAAGGGAAGGTATTGCTTTGTAGAATTAGACTCAACAATCTGTGCTGCTATGCACTTCTCCTAATAAAGAAATCTTTGATGGAACTGTTTCATCTCCAGCGGATTTACTGAACTTTGGGAATGAGTGTGCAGACTCTGACACCAGCTGCTGGGGCCAGTGGCAAGACACTGTGGAGGTATAATAGTTCAAAACCTCTGAGGGACAATAGTTTACTTACTAGTGTCAGGGCTGTCACTTGTAATAATATCAGTACTATTCCTAATGAATGTACATGAAATTGTTCTATATATGTTTATAGATCTGTACCATCAAGATACCACTGACACCTAATTATATAATTTTTCCAACTAAATTCTAGTCTGAATCAGTGACTGGAAGCTGTAATCAAGTGCATGAAAAGTGTTCTCTGATCTTGCAGTAGAGTTTGCTTGTGATATAGAAGGTTTAGGCATCTCTATTTCAACAGTCATAGTACTGGTATCATAGCACAAGGCAGCACCTAACCAACCTTAGCTGATTTCAGATAAAGTTAAATGAGGGTTGGACCTGGCTGTACTTGGAAAGAAGACCATCAGGAAATTCCAGGAATGGTAGACTAGACTGGAAAGTTGAAAAATATTCCCAGAAAAGGCCCATAGTGTTGCTAAAAAAATAACATGGACATAGCCATGAGGAGTCAAGCTCATTGCAAAGCAAATTTTATCTTTATGGGGTTGATGGCGATGGTTACAGCCAGAGCTGTCTAGGTACTCTCCTTTTTTGATGATGAAGTAATTTTTCTGCCTTAAATGGCTATAGAATCATGAACCGGATTGATTACTCTAAAAACGTATATGGAACTTGGCTGGTTTTCATGTGGATGTTGGGAGGTGTGAACATTTTTTTGTCATTTGTATTGGCATAATTCAGATTTCATTAAAGCCTTGGAATGGTTTTCACTGCTTGAGAACCATACATTTTAGAATAGCTTTCCCAGCCTTGGTAATCTTCAGAAGTGTAGAAAAATTCCCACAATACTAGTAGCCAGCATGGTCTTGTTGAGAGTTCTGGGAACCGAAGTCCACAAACTAGAGAGGGCCTAGGTTGTGGAAGACTGGCTTAGAAGCAGCTTTTCTGCTAAGTTGACTTCCAAACTATTGATATTTGATAAACCAAACTTTTGCTGGGTATCTTAAAAACATAAGGTAAGAGTAGCCTTACTGAACATGATGTCCTCCAGATGTGCTGGGATAGCAACTGAACATGATGTCCTCCAGATGTGCTGGGATAGCAGCACATGGATGGGAATTATGGAATTGCAATTTCAAAAAAGATCAGGAAAGCACTGTATTGGGAAAGGCTGGATTATAGCGTTTTTCCCCTGTAGGAATGGGGTCTCTACAGCAGTTGGACTAGTTATGATGTGGTCTTCCTATTAAAGTTATAGGGTTTGTCTCTCTCTGAAAAAAATATAAGATCTCTTTTTATTTTGGAAAGCTTTTGGCGAGTCAGAATATGTTTCCAAGGATTCATCTGTACTTTTGGACAAGGTGTAGCATAACAGCCATTGTTTACCATGTCTTAATCAATTCCTAATTAAAGCATGGGGGGGTTCAGAAAGGGAGTACAAGGTTATTTTATTCCTTGAAACTTTTTTTTTTTTTGGTCTGCGCTCAGTCATTACTGACCCTGCAGTGACTGCCTGGACGAATCCTTGCAGTTTTCAAGGCAATTGTTTTTCGGAAGTGGTTTGCCAGAGCCTCCTTCCTAGAGCAGAGCCCAGCTGGCGAGTGCAGGAGGCGGGGTCTCCGTTGCTTCGCGCCCTTTTCGGGCGAGCACGGTTTCGCGCTTACCGGCAACTGGTCCCGTCTCTCTGTGCAAGGCGCTGCCAGCATTTTTCCTCCCACCGGAGTGAGAGTCCCCATTTATCTACTCACGTGAGTTTTCGACCTGTTGGGTTGACAGGAGCTGGGGAGGAAACAGGAGCTCACCCTGTTAACGCGAAGGCTGGACTCGAACCGCCAAAGCGTCAGCCATTTCTGGCCGGCAACTTTCAGCGTCATTAAGCTGCTGCGCCACCGCGTCCCCTATGAAACTTTTAAGGAGTTGCATATGTTATATTCTGTAACAACAGAGACAATTCTTCATCCTTGAAATCAAGAATTCACACTTTTTCCTTGCCCTCCAATTAAATTTGTTTCTTTCCTAGCGTAGTTTCTGTTTCCACCACCATTCCCTGAGTAGCATGTTGCATCCTATCTTGTTTTTGAAGCGTTAGAAGGGAACATAAGGCTCAGGCAGATGCAGGATTTGAAAACATATACTCTCTGGTTGCAAGGAGAAGGTCTGTCTGCTTAGGCAGGAGTATCTTTTGATCGTAGCCTGTATCTTTTTAATATTTCCTGATATTAGCCATTTAATAGACTGGCTAAATATCTATTTAGATAAATCACATTGCAAAGGTGCTATTCACATCTGATTGTCATTTATCCATCTGAATCTTCTCTATCATTCCTGTCCCTTCTATTCCTTCCCCTTAACTCTAATACATGAAGGCACTTAAAATAATTAAGGTAGTTCTTTACTTCAGAAAACTGCACTGTATGCATGTCCACGGGCTAGGTGTTGTCATTTTCCTTTTCTCTGCTATGCCAGCTGTTCTCTAGAGTTAGAAGAAAAATGGTGCACAATTTCAGAGCATAATTTTTTGAGAGCTTTATTTTTAATTATTTTGTAGATGATGGGAGGAAATAGATTAAGATGGATTTCTGAAGTGAGGAGAGCTGATGTGAACATTACCAAACATTCCCAGCAGAAGCTCAGTTTGTATATACTTCCAGACCCCACTCCTAATCAGAGATCTGATGTTGGGACATTTTTTCTTTTAAAGAGACCCCTGTAATCACAAGCACAGAGATTTCATTTATTGGCATTCAGGTATAATGCTAAGTCAGTTATTTAAGCATGCTTTGTTGAACAAGCCATGGTGATGAATTTGCTTATCATGCTAAGCTAAAAGATGGGCCATATGGCTAAAGGGTTAGGGTTAGGGTTGGTTCTCTGTGAATGAGTTTACTGTGAATGAAATTTGTAACCTGTTGGTAGGGTTGGGCATCCGTTTTCAGCCCTGCCAGCTGAGTGTGTTACATTTTTCTTTAGATTTTGAGGATTGAACCTAGGATATTGTCTGCAGACAGCACAACTGATTGCATTATGGTCTCTAGAAACAGGAATTCAGTGCAAAGGAATAGATGTTCCTGTAGTCCCTGTTCTGTAATGTATTATTCAACTGGCATGTGCAGTATTCTTTGTGAATCTCCAGACATTTGGATGGACTGTTGTAGCCTGGAATCATGCCAGATGCTCCTACTGTGATTAATTACTTAATAAAAGTGCCCAGGTGCCTCAAACAGAATAGTCAACTCTAGAGTAGGGGTCTACTCAAGCATTTTGTCAGCCAATCTAACTGGAGAAACTTACTCCCTGATTCCCATATTTGGTGCTAAAATGCTGTTGATTCATACATTTTTATTAATTTTCATGTACATTTAACTACTAGCATGGATATTGTAATCTATGATAACACCATGTTTCCACTCAGTTTCCCAAAATGTAGCCTTTTCTCTACATTGTGTCCCTGCTACCAACTTCCACTTGCAGCAATTGCTAAGGAACCCTGGATGCAATCTGCAAGATTTTGTTGTGAAGGGAGGGTGGTCTTTCCTTGCCTTAAGTTGTCTACTTAATGAAATATTAGGTGCCACTAAAAATCTTGTGCTGGCAGAATGATATGGAAATGGAAAAGCTGCTCTATATCAAGTCTTGTTTTGACCATGGTAAATGGGAATTCTCCTGACATGTGTAAAGATATGTCAGGGAGGCTCAGCACTTATCCAGTGTTGAATGAAATGTGTCTGTCTTTAAAGAATCCAAAATCTTGCAGGAAAGAAACAAAATAGGATGAATCCTTTGTTTTATTTCTTAGGGAAGGAAGCAAATTGTAACACAATGAAAGTTTGTTTTGAAAGCTATATATAGGGTGATAACATTGATTTATATTTCCTGAAAATTTTAAATGAAACCATGAAGCATTACATCGGATCTCATAATGCAGTTAAATGGAATACCTTTTACATTATATTAATGTACATTAATATTCCTGCTCACAATTCCTGCAACCCTCAAGGCTCCGTGACATCTATGGCATGTATTTGAGAGGAGGCCCTATTAAAAACTGAATTACAGATTCTGGAGAGAATTTGATGATCCTGAAGTGGGACTAGTTAGCAAAGAAGATTGTTTAAAGAGCTGTAAGCTGAGAATCTAAAGTAAAATACAACTGCTAAAAGTAAAATCCATATTATCTTATTCTAAGGAGTGAAGAAAAGCTCTCTGCTTTCTACTAAAATGCATGTTGATACAGTGGCTTTCATGCACGGATCAGAGTTTTTAAGATGAGTGCTTTCAGATGCTTGGAGTTTTGTTTTGTAGTGCTGCATTACTTTCTTTGTAGGGGAAAAGTTTTCTCTCTTTGGCTATCCTTGCATCTTCTGTATCTTTCATTTGCAAAATGCAAACTTGCATTCAGTTTTCATAAAATTTCTGGAAGAGCTTTGCTATGTCTCTTATTTTAGCTTACACAGATGAAATGATTGGCCTTGAGAGAGGCATTTATATTAGAAGGGCAGGACAGTAATTTTTGCAGCTTTTGAAGTGATGTATAGGAAAACATGTAGATAATACTTACTATAGATACTTACTGAAATGAATAAGAGAAATAGAAGAACACTGGGCTGCTTTCTTCTCATTCATTCCAGTTTCTGGATGATTGCATTGGTAGTGCACATCTTAAATAAGCATGCAAAAGCAAAATACTTGTGGGACTCAGAGGTTCTAATTTATATATATATATATATATATATATATATGTATGTATGTATGTATGTATATATGTATGTATGTATGTATATATGTATGTATGTATGTATGTATGTATGTATAAATAATCTGCTTTGGCTATCTTAGATGCTTTTAACTAATAAAAAGATTTGGCTGTACTGTTTCATATGAATTAAATAATTGGGAAGGATGGCTTTTTCTTCTTTTATAGTCTTTTTCTGAGTAAAAGAAAGTGTGTTAAAGCACCTTTATTTGACATTCAAGTAAACTGCAAGATGTTAATGATTCTTATGATTTATTATCTTTGATGCTGTTCAGCTCAATAGCTTGTGCATTAATATGGGAGATACTTATTGCCAGTCAGCAACAGTTTTTGTTTTATTTTTACAATGTGGTCAGTTAGACTGCAAGCAAATTGTCAGCCTTTATAATTTGATTTTCAGACAGCTGAAGCTCATTCTCTTTTTGATGAAGGTTTTCAGCCAGACTTGTCATTTTCCTTTTCTTATATAACCCGCTTCAGACCTGCATAGTAGATTATAATTCATAACCTTCAAATGAAGCGGCGTTCCTCCTGAAGTAGATGGATTTGGGATGATGATGATGATAATGATGAATTAGGCAGCAGTACCTGGCCAGCCTTGACTGATCCTAAAAAGCTAAGCACGACCAGACCTATTTAGTATATGAGTGGGGACAGTAAG
This sequence comes from Liasis olivaceus, assembly GCA_030867105.1. Taxonomy (NCBI): domain Eukaryota; kingdom Metazoa; phylum Chordata; class Lepidosauria; order Squamata; family Pythonidae; genus Liasis; species Liasis olivaceus. Next base: position 19,071,470 of record CM061351.1, read on the forward strand.
GAAATTTCAGGGCTGTGGGCCAGATGGTAAAGAAGACAATGGCAAACCACTAATGCATTGTTGCCAAGAAATCTACATGGACATGTCCATTAAATCACCAAGAATCAAGCTCAACTTAAAATTTTGAGACTTTGTGTTTATCTATTGTTGTGAAGCACATTGAAAGATTACGTCTAAGTAACACATCATACCTATTACTGCATATTTTTGTAAGCGAAGCTGTTTTCCATGCACACACACACACCCCTACTTGAGACCTATAAATAAGATGTTCCAGGGAAAACAGTGTTCGAGATTTGGTTAGTTGGCAGCTCAGAGCATAGAAATAACTAAGGGGCAGGTGGCCGATCAGCTTCATCCTATGAAGAAACTCATTCCTAGTAGCATTACTAATTTTTAATCATGGTGTGGTCAAATTTTTAGACACCATACCACACTGTTCAGAGTTATGCTACTTTTTTGTTTTGGATTTAATATCCAGCTCAGAGTTGAGAAACTTTTGCAGTTAGGTTCTACTGATTTTATTGTGGAATTTGAGTTGAACAGTAATTGAACCTTGTGATTCTTTGCAAACAGAGTGTTCCCCAACTATATAGAAGTTGGAATATCTAGGAAAATGGTAATAGAGAGAGAAAATAAATTTGCCTGGAGAGTATTTTGAATTTCTGTGAAATAAAGATGGATATCCTGTATGTTAAAGATATGAAAGAAGGCAGTGAATTTCTTTTAGAGTGAAATGGCTTTGTTATGGCACAGATGGCAGTCCAGAGTTCAATTTTGCAAAAAAATAAAAATAAAAACATATGCTCAGGAAAGATGCATTTGAACATGTAGATTAGAAAAAACTCAAGTTGTGAATAGTAGATTAAAGCTATAAGAATAGCATCTATTTAGGCTTATTTTAATAAATAAGTAACTATATATCCCATGATTTAATGTTGGGTTTGCAAATCAGGTTTTGAATAGAGAAAAAACTCTGTTTTAAGTGAGAAAATCTTAAGTGACATGTTTTAAGAATTTCAGTTGATTAGAAGTTGAAAATAATGAGAAATTCTGAATGTAAAGTACATGTCATATTTTGTGGATCTTGTACCTACCAAAGTGTTTTGCTTATCATCTGTTACAGTACTTTAGAATGATAATATTAGTAAAATTTCTATTTTTGGATATTGCTTCCTTGCTTCTTATGTGCTGTGATCATTCCAGATATAACAGCACATAAGCATAGCACCATCGATTCACTGATGGATTGATTGTGTGTCATCAAGTCAGTGTTGATGCATAGTGACCACAGGTCTTCCAGTGGTGTACCATCGCCACTGTAACTGAATCTATCCACTTTGTTGCTGGTTGTCCTCGTCTTTTTCCTTCTGCCTTTCCCAGCATTATAGGTGTCTTCTGAGAGCTAAGTCTTCACACGTGTTCGAAGTATGAGCCTAGTCATTTGTGCCTCTGGGGTTGATTTGTTTGATGATCCATTTGTTTGTTTTCTTGGCTTTCCATGATATTGTCAGTAGTCTTCTCCAACACTAAAGTTCAAAAGTGTCAATTTTCTTTCCATCCTGCTTCTTTAAATTCCAATTAATTTCAATCAATTCATAGCTTTTACCAATTCTGGCTATTGAAAACTTTATTTGTTTTTCTCCTCTGTTCTATCATTTTCATCTGAGCCTCAGTTCCAATTGCTCCATGATTGACACACTACAGAGATTGACAGATACCCCTTGGAGTCTGATGTTTGGAGGTCACATAAGCAGTAATAGATTCTGTTCCAGAATTTAGCATCAAATATTGGCTTTCAGTGTCAGAAGGGTTAGAGTTAAATGCCAATTAACTCTTTCTAACCTGAACTCACAGAAAAGCATCCATGGTTTACTAGTTCTGTGCTTTGGATAAAATCTCTAAACCTCATTGTGGAAAAGGATTATTGATCATGTTTTGATAATTTGCCAATGTGATTTAAGGCCCCAGATTGCATCCAAATATTCTTGTTTGAAATTGTGCAGTTTTAGGTTGGAAAAGTGGTACCATATAATGAACAATGCTAATACATCTTATTTAGGGGGTGTAAACAGCAAACCTTAAGTTTGTTATCTCAGGTGTTTAATATACAATCTTTATCATTTGTGCTTAATGTATATATAGTATTATAGATCTGTTCCTCTGCAACTTGGAGCATACACTTTATGGGGAGAGATACTGTATTGCGTGTCTCCATGTGGTTCAAAGATTCTCTTGTAACCATGATAGGAAGTCCCATTTTATAACCTGTTGCAGGAAAGCCTCAATCTGCAAGGATAGATTGCTCCCCTTTCTTTCTACTTACTGACATTAAAATGGACATGCTAGCCTATCCTTTGTAATTTGTGTATAAGCCTGTGTTTGCCATTGGATTTAGCCTCCCAAATGCCCTAGGCCAGCCTTCCCCTCTGTAGCTGAAACTAAAAGGTGGGGTTCATGCAGTTAGGGGGTGAGGAAATGAAGGAGCTGCAAGCTCCTCAAATGACCACCACCAACTAGCCAGCCCAGTGTTTCTCTCTAGCTGAGCCTCCCTGTAGAACAATTACAATCTCCTCTCCCAACTTTCGGTGAGATAAAATGAGATTAAGCTGCATGGTTTTCTAGTGATTGGCAAGAGAGATTTTTTTCTAGCCTTTGTCACTTAAAGAAACCTTAGTATAATTTTCTAGTGGCAGCAGAGGAATCTAAGACTGGCCATTAGAGTGCTAAGGGGCTGAGGCATTTGTGCTGCTGTGATATATTAGCAGTAAAACAAGCCCCAAGAAAACCTTCATCGTTCTAAACAGAAAGGTTTCTCCTAGGTTTGTTCTGGTCACATATTGGCCCTAAATGCAGCAGATATATCAGTTTGATATATAGTTTTTGCTGAATTTACTTACACTTGTGAGTGCCTTGACTGATCTGTGCTTTTAGTTTCCAGCAAACCAAGGAATTTTGCTGGGGGGTTGCTGCAGTGATAGGACACATTGCTCACTAGTTTTCTACAGTATGCAATGTCGCATTTCAAATCTGCAATTAAACATTTCATTCTCTTCATTACCTTTTCAATAATTAGGGCCGCAGTAGCTTGTTGCTAAAATATATCTTTAGAATTTGTTTCAATTATGCTGCATTGCTGTTAACAAAATTCACTCTTTAAATATTCTATTTTTTTTTGTTAAGAAAATGATTGCTAGGCTTGAAATGAATTGTGTAAAACTTTAAAATTATGCTTTTCAGAGCTGGTCTCTCTGAAATGCTAATATCATTGCATTTTCTTAAAGGAGGCCAGGCAACTCTACGTAGAATATAAAGAAACAAAAATAAAAGAGAAAGAAGAGGCTTTGGCAAGAGCTGAACTGGAAACACTTCAGAGTGAGTTTTTTTTAGTGCAGTTTTTATTGCATTTATCCTTTCTAAAATGGTATGTGTGGGAGGCAGGGGGTGGGTGGGTTTTCCACCTATCTCAGCATGTCCCATTTTCTACACAGATGGAGTCTAACTGAAATCTAATTCTATAGATGCAGTCAGATTCCATCTGTGCAGAAAATGGGTTTACTAGGGATCAGATTAACTGCAGTATGAAATTCCCAAAATTACTTCTGAATTCCTGTTGTCTTACTGCATTCAAATCAATTAGTCAGGTAAGAAATAAGGTTGGATAAAACACCAGAAAAGTTTTAATAATGCCAAAAGATATAACTTTAGATAATGTCTTGAAGAAATAGTAATCACTGCAAGCTTCCCTTGGTTTTGTGCCTTCCTGGAAAAAAATAAAATAATTGCTGGTAAATTTTATAGCAGTTCCAAATTGGTTTGACTACTAAGCACCATAAAATGTGCTCAAAATGATGGGCACCTACAGAAAATGTTGCTGTGCATAATTTATACAGAAAAGATGTGATCCCTTTGAAATTTTGAAGTAGAACTTTTGAGACTTCTCTCATCTGCTCCACCTTGATTTAATTGCAATATGTAAGTTGCTTGCGGTGTAGAAAAGCTGTGAATATTATTTCTTCTTTTCCTCCTTCTCTTATTTAGTTTGTAATTGTTTTGCATCATAAAATGCTTGGCAATATTCTGCAGGCATTATTGCCTTTTGATGGTACTGTAGTTTGCCCCATTTCTGTCATATTAAGAAGGAGTAGGCAATGTGAGGACTTCAGGCATCAGTATGTCCCTGGACAATCTCTCTTAGTGTCCACCAGACTCCATGCCCAACTGACTTTTTTAAAAATAGGAAGCTGGAAATTTGCAAAGCAAAACTCTAGGCTATAGCATTGTAGTTTTTTCAGCCATGCCTTTGGGCACCAGAAAGGTTCTTTAGGATAGTAGAGAGCATCCTGCGAGGCTAGTTCATTCTCTGGCGAATGGATCTTTTTCTGATTAGCCATACCCATCATAGTTGCGGTTTAGTAAATAGGTAAAGTTTCCCATAGCAGCTATTTTGTAAGTATACTTGCCAGATGCTCTGAAAATTCCAGATGTGCTTATAGTCCAAAAAAGTTGTCTATTCCTCTCATGAATTTATCTGTTTCCAGCCACATATATCACATGCTATGATAGCAAACTCCAGCATTAATTTATTTCATTTATGGCTACTTTTATCGCTGTATGACTTCTTTCTACCCCCAGCTGAGTTTTTATTTATTTATTTTGTTCTATAGAATGGAAAGTAGGGTATCAGGCTATTAATCAATTCCAAGTATTTTTATATTGCTGCATTTCTAGGTGGTTTACAAATCAAAACACCAAAACAATGAAAACCATAAACATCACAATAACTATAAAAAATCAGTAAAATTTAAAATTGCTGACTACAAGTCAGATAGAAAATATAGCATAAGGCTTGTCAGAAAAACCGTATTTCCACTGCTTTCTGGAAGCTGGCTAAACTGGGTGCTAGAAGGATCTTGGTACGGAAGCATATTACAGAGAGTCAGGGCAGCAGCAGAGAAACACAATGAAACAAGGTTAAGAGGGGCTTGTAGTGAAATCTTAGGGAATCTTAATTGGGTTAATAATAGCTTTCCTAGTAAGTGATATAGTTACTTATCAATTATATAATAATAAAAGTCACCCTCTGGGTAGAGATGAGCAGCATATAAATTTAATAAATAAATAATAAAATATAAGTAGATATACAAATTGCTACTAAAGCAACTAAAGCTGTTGCCCAGTGGCTTTTATTTAATTACATTTGATCCCACCCTTTCTGCAAGAAGCTCACAATGACTTACAGAAGTGATCTCTATTTCCTTACTTTACCCCAGCATTTATTTTGCAAGGTCAAGTAGCATGAGAGAGGATTGACCATCCCAAAGTACATCTATATATAATGCACACTGCTTCTGGGGGTAGTTCTTGCTGAATTAGGACTACCCATCAACAAGATGGATGACAGATTTTGATTTCACTGCATGAACAACTGCATGTAACACAATACTTTTCTTCATAGAAATAAACTGCAGCCTTTATTGTGTGGGAGAAAGCTAAGGGCTGCTAATGAGAACACCAGTATGTAAGAGGTGAAACCATCCAGTGAGAATCACGCTTTCTGTCATCTGTAAAACCTTCCGGTGTTCAGTATTTTGATGTATGGAAGGGTAGTGGTAAGCAACTTGCTGCCCTACAGTTGTTTTGAATTTCAACTTTCTTTGGCCTTAGTTGACATTGATAATGCCAAGGGATTGTGGGAGTTGTAGTCAAAGGATTTGGAGGATATCAGATAGGCTATCCCTTTAGCAGAGTGTTACAGAAAGTCTGTTTGGCCCCAAAAATAAAATATAGTTTAATAGACAGAAAATGAACCATATGTTTCTCTCTCTTTCCCAAATTGTAAAGACATCTAAAATATTTATGTGTTGTGCAGTGTTGTGGAACTTGTGCAGTGTAAATGGCTGACTTCGAGCCAGTCATTAGCTCTCAGCACAGTTACTTGACAGAATTGTTGGTGTGGGGAAAATTGGAGGAAGGAATGCTGTGTATGTTCCTGCAAGAAAGGTGGGATATAAATTTAATGCATGCATGCAAGAATGAATACATAAATTTTGAACTAGATAAACTGCATTTAGTCTCCAATGTAATTCAGAGAACTAGACAACTTCAAGCCATGATTTCTGAATCATGATGGTTATTATTGCTTTTTTCTCTTTTAATTGAATTCCTAGATCAGGAGACACTGATGGTCATGATGATGGTCACTTATGCCTTAGTAATCTGCCGATTGGACTATTGCAACATGCTCTACATGGCATTGTCCTTGAAGAGCATTCAGAAGCTTTTGCTGGTCCAAGATGCAGTAGCACATGCTGTTTGGGGTACACCATGATACACACACATAACACTGCTGTTACATGAGTTGCACTGGCTGCTAGTAGGCTTCCAGGTACAAATCAAGGTAGAGGTTGTCACCTTTAAAGCCCCACATAGGATGTGGCCAGATTACTTGCAGGACTGTGCTTCTCTGATGGTTTCTGCCCATCCTACTAATTCTAGCAGAGTGGGTGTGCTCTGAGTACCATCTGTGAAGCAGTGTCACCTGGTGGGCCCCAGGAAATGTGCCTTCTCTGTCATAGTGCCTATCTTGTGGAACAGCCTCCCCCCAAGATATGAATAGTCCCAACTATCTTGGCCTTTCAGAAGGCTGTGAAGACCTGGCTGTTCCCCTGGGCACTGGGACCAGGATGTTGATGGAGATCTGGCATGAATGTGATTTGTTTGATGAGCTCACAGTGTGATTTTTTTAATGTGTTTGTATAGTTGGTATGTTTTTATTTCTGTTCACCACCCAGATTTACTTGGGTAGATGGGCAGCTATAGAAACTTGTTAAATAAATACAATTATTATTCAATTAAATAATTATTTAAACCATTATTAAGTCTAAATTTCATTCTGTGTTCAACTACAGTATCCAAATAATGTTAGTTGAAAATCCTAGCAACCCACTGTGTTCCTCTCACAGCTCTGTTTGAAGAGGAATGAAGAAAGAGGAGTGATCAAAACTGAGGTTTGAGCACATAATATAAAATCATAGTTGAACATTCTCAACATATTGTTGAGAAGTTTCTCATCATAAAGAAGATACCTTTACCAACAGAAATCCCGGCTTCTTCTATTTGTTTTCGTGGTATGCTTTATTACATGAACAGAAATATATTTCAGTTAGAAATCTAAATATGCATCTTTTTAGAAACTTGAAAGAACTTACCACTTTGATTTTGTAAAATTTGTTTTAATTATTTTGTATTGTAGTCTTACTGTTCCAGTATACATTAAGAACTAGGGTTGCAAGGAACAGTGCTGCAGAAGAAATATTTTAAATACATAAAATGAAAAAGAACACCTGCCATTTTTAGTACTTTTCTTGTGTAATATTTTTTATAAGAACTTTATTATATTATATTAAGAATACAATTAAAAACAAAAAAGAGAATATAGTAAAGATAGAAAGTAGAACTAAAAGAAAATGGACAAAAACTAAAATAGTGAAGATAGAATAGAACGGAAAGCGACTTCTTACTATCTCCCATACAGATGTAAATACAAATTTAAAAAAATTAATCTCTTATCACTAATTAATCCAAATTCACATTATTTCTATCAACACAAACCACTTAATTATTAAAACCCACAATCAACACTTTTGTTTCCCCCCCCCCCCCACAAGCACGTAATCTAAGAAGGGTTGTCATAAGGAGACAAATTTAAAAAACAATATTATCTCTTATTAATACTATTAATTTTGCCATTTAAACCAAGTCCATTAGATAATCCATTCTTCTGCTGTAGGTATCTGTGGGACTTCCATCTTTCTTGGCCTGTCCATCTTCACATAGATAGATAATCTATCACAACATCTCTTGTGTTGTATAATGTAAAAAGTGTTTTAATCTTAGCTTCATATTTTATATTTCAGATTGTGCAGCATTTGATTCTTAGATGCTGAAATAGTTAGCTTCTGATTTTTTCTAATCTTCACCATATGGGCAACTTACTGTATATTTGAACAATTAGATGTAATATAAGATTGTGTTTGTAATATGCGGCCATCCAAAGTAATTTTTATTTTCATTGTATCCTCTGTAATTAACACACATGAAGCATATGGGGGCTATGCCTCCTTTTACTAGTGTGCTAGTTTCTAGGTCATAATTCCTGCTACTTGTCATTCCTTCTGTGACAACCGCACTGTGTCTCCAATTGTTTATCTTGCCAGAATCTTTTTGAAACAAAGTAAGCTACCATAAGTCCAGTGACACTGAACTTGTGAAAAGTTCACTTCTGAAGAAACACAATACTTTGATTAGTGAAATAAAAATTATCTGCTTATTTACTCTCTAAACTTCAGAGTATAAGCTTGCTATCTCAGATAGCCCTTTTTTCTTTTGCTGTTTTCTATAAGTATGAAAATAGCATCTTTAAAACATTTGAGTGTAGTAGGTGTCTAATCATGCTTTTGGCCAGAATTTGTCATTATATTATATTATTTTTTACAGAGGAAAAGAAACCTAAAATCAAGAAACCAAAATCTGAATTTCCTGCATATACTGTGGCAGAAACAAATGCATTTATACCATCATATGATCATGGAACTTCTATTGAAGAAATTGAGGAACAGATGGATGATTGGTTGGAAGATAGGAACAAATCACTCAAAAAAAAGGCAAGTATACATTCATTCTAAAAGGAAAAAGAAGAGTGAAGACCAGGCAAGGAATTATACATTGACATATTTATATTCCAATATTTGTAGGTTGCATTTGAACAAGTAGTCAAAATAATGGCTACCAAATATGACAAAGGCAAATTCTGGAATAGCAGGTCAGGGCTGAATCTTATTTAAGATGTATTTCTGTCTAATATTTGAGTGTAAGGATATGTCTGAACCAACTGTTTTTTGTAGAATAAGTATATGATTAGAACAGCTGTGCTAATTCTGCACTTTTTTTAAGTCATCTTCCTTATTGTTTGAAATATTCTTATCAAGATGAGAAGTAACATTGAGTGAACACTCCTTTCTTCCTGGCATAAAAGAGAAGTAGGTAGAGTTTCATTGACCTCTGTGATGCCAAGTTGTTTCAATTATCTGGAAAAAGTTAGGGTTCAGTCCTTTAATCCATGGATTTATAGGACACAAACACCCACCTCTAGTTGATGTCTGTGGAATCTTAATATTAAATTAAAATGAGTTGTACTTATTAAAATGGCTAAAATGTATTGAGGTTTCAGTGTACATTCTTGAAATCTTGTGAGATTTCAGCCATGTTTGTTAGTTGTAGGCATCTATGCCATTTATTACATTTGTAGAGAGGGTTGTGGTTGCATTTACTTGTCATTTCTCAGGACTTTGTACACCAACCTTCTCCACTGTGGTGCTCTGCAGATTTGTAAGATTACATCCCACATGTTCAGCCAGATCAGCAGGCCATTGGCTGGAAATTAAGGGAGTGTGTCTGGAGAGCCTTCATTTTTCAGATCTCAAGGGTATCTTCTTGTGCTGTGGTTTCATATTTGCACATTCACCCTGTTGTATGATCATTCGTTGCAAGATTCTCATGCCTTTGTATTTTTTTTTCCAATTAGCCTGATATATCAGGACACAGACTGAATAAAGATATACCTTATTAGTACTCAACTCAGATGTTGATGCTGTTTGTATAGTAGCTTGCTACCACATGCATATTATGTTACATCTGGCATGGCAAATGTTAGACCTGCCCCTGTAAAAATGTATGGGTCCAAGTTGAAATGCTAAGAAGTGGAAACATGTAGGGTTGAATGGTTTGTTTGGCACTAGAAAAGTGGACACTCCTAAAAGATGAAAGGCAGATAAATTCTAGGTGTCTAGCTCTGTATGAGCACAATAAGACAACCATGATTGACAGCAATTCATTTACCATACATTGAGGAAGTGAGTCTTGGCCTCTGCAGGGAAGCCAAAATGACCATTATCTTGGATTTTCAGAGCGTATTGCCAGTTACCAATGCATGAAGAAAACTCCACACTTTTCAAAATTTAAAAACTATTAATGAGCCATACAGGTGAAACTCGAAAAATTAGAATATCGTGCAAATGTTCATTTATGTCAGTATGGCAACTCAAAAGGTGAAACCAATATATGAGATAGACGCATTACATGCAAAGCAAGATATGTCAAGCCTTACTTTGGTATAATTGTGGTGATTATGGCGTACAGCTTATGAAAACCCCAAATTCACAATCTCAGAAAATTAGAATAGTGTGAAAAGGTTCAATATTTTAGGCTCAAAGTGTCCCCCTCTAATCAGCTAATGAATCCATAACATCTGCAAAGGGTTCCTGAGCCTTTCAATGGTCTCTCAGGCTGGTTCAGTAGGAATCACAAGCATGGGAAAGACTGCTGACCTGACAGTCGTGCAGAAAACCATCATTGACACCCTCCATAAGGAGGGAAAGCCCCAAAAGGTAATTGCAAAAGAAGTTGGATGTTCCCAAAGTGCTGTATCAAAGCACATCAATAGAAGGTTATGTGGAAGGGAAAAGTGTGGTAGAAAAAGGTGCACAAGCAGCAGGGATGACCGCAGCCTGGAGAGGATTGTCAGGAAAAGGCCATTCAAAAGTGTTGGGGACTTTCACAAGGAGTGGACTGAGGCTGGAGTTAGTACATCAAGAGCCACCACACACAGACGGATCCCGGACATGGGCTTCAAATGTCGTATTCCTCTTGTCAAGCCGCTCCTGAACAACAAACAACGTCAGAAGCGTCTTACCTGGGCTACAGAAAAAAAGAACTGGTCTGTTGCCCAGTGGTCCAAAGTCCTCTTTTCTGATGAGAGCAACTTTTGCATCTCATTTGGGAACCAAGGACCCAGAGTCTGGAGGAAGAGTGGAGAGGCACACAATGCACGATGCTTGAAGTCCAGTGTGAAGTTTCCACAGTCTGTGTTGATTTGGGGAGCCATGTCATCTGTTGGTGTTGGTCCACTGTGCTTCATTAAGTCCAGGGTCAACGCAGCCGTCTACCAGGAGATTTTGGAGCACTTCATGCTTCCTTCCGCAGACGAGCTTTATGGGGATGCTGACTTCATTTTCCAGCAGGACTTGGCACCTGCCCATACTGCCAAAAGTACCAAAACCTGGTTCAATGACCGTGGGATTACTGTGCTTGGTTGGCCAGCAAACTCACCTGACCTGAACCCCATAGAGAATCTATGGGGCATTGCCAAGAGAAAGATGAGAGACATGAGACCAAACAATGCAGCGGAGCTGAAGGCCGCTATTGAAGCATCCTGGTCTTCCATAACACCTCAGCAGTGCCACAGGCTGATAGCATCCATGCCATGCCGCATTGCGGCAGTCATTGCTGCAAAAGGGGCCCAAACCAAGTACTGAGTACATATGCATGCTTATACTTTGCAGAGGTCCGATATTGTTCTATTTCCAATCCTTGTGTTATTGATGTCATGTAATATTCTAATTTTCTGAGATTGTGAATTTGGGGTTTTCATAAGCTGTACGCCATAATCATCACAATTATACCAAAGTAAGGCTTGACATATCTCGCTTTGCATGTAATGCGTCTATCTCATATATTGGTTTCACCTTTTGAGTTGCCATACTGACATAAATGAACATTTGCACGATATTCTAATTTTTCGACTTTCACCTGTATGTCTTTTGCTGAGGGCTTTATAAGGTTATGTAATCTGGCTCTTCCTGATGACCAGTGATGCAGTAGGCTAGGAGAGCTTCATCAAAATATTTCCAAACACAGTGAACCATGTAACCATGACAAAACTTCTTGGTTGTAATTCTTAGTCAAAATATATGGAAAAAATCTTTGGTCCTAGGTTTTTTTTTAATAGAATAAATTTACTGTTAAATGTACAATTGGTAAGGAAACATCTGAATGGACAAATCTTTACTTTGTAAGTTTATGTAAACTTTCTGAATTATTTTAGCCAACTAAATACATTTCCATGCTTGTTTTCAGTCTCTTTTGGTTGAAGTAATGCAGTGCAACAATCTGCAGTATTTCAGAATACTGCAAAATGATGACCATAATATCACAGGACCACAAAGGAACAGTAGTTGTGCTGTTTGTATTGTAGTTTGCTACCACATATATGCATACCACATGCCACAGTAGTTGTTCCTTTGTGGAAGTAGCCAAGCAACCACATTTGGATGCAGTAATAATTTATCTACCTTTAGTATTTCTCAGTACATCGATACCACCCCAATACCTATTCTCTCTCTCTGAGAGGTTTGTATATTTTAAAATTAAATTTTTTTTAACATTTTGATGATGTTGTATTTTAATAATCACGTTTTTATCTATTTGTTCTTTTATTTAGTTGTTCAATGCTGCCCAGAGTCGCTTTGTGTGAGATGGGTGGCTATATAAATATGATATATAAATAAATAAATAAATAAATAAATATAAATAAATAAATAAATAAATAAAATAAACTAGCTGAATATAGTGAGCAACATACAGGCAACAGGAACTCTTAACTGGCTTGTATCCTATGCTGTTAAAATGATATACTAATTCTAGATTTTTTAAAAAAAATATGGGTATTAAAATAAATATTGTGTTTAAAGAAGCATTAAGATATTTAAACTTCGGAGCTAGGTTTCAGATTCTTGGCATATGTACATACGCTTCCATTCTTTTAAAGCCATCTTTTTATGTGGTTTCAGAGGCTACTTTTAAAGTTCTCTGATCTGTCAGGAGCCATTTCAGACAACCTGGTGTCTGTGTGTATTCTTCCATCTCAACCAGAATTGATCTGTTTATGAACAAACATTGGTTTATGTTGGGGTAAAATGAACCCACACAGAGCTGTAATGCATATGTGTTTTCAGGAAATAAGAGCAGTTTTGAATTTAATATTTTAATGTGAGCTGAGAAAATGTCAGAAAAGCAACTACATGTGTTGCTGTAGGCAATCTTGGCAGTAGCTTTCAAGTAGTGAACCTAGCCCAGTGAAGAGGTGAAGAGACTGATTTGGACTCTTAGTTGGACACTTGAAACTATTATAATCATCAGTGTTATAGTGAGCTTTATCCCTTCATATTTCAGTTGATATCCAGGTTTAAAAATAAATTAAGAAGTTTGCAAGCGAACAAAATGCCCATTCTCTGATAAATCTTCTCTCTGTTATATAGAGAGCATGCAAAGAGATGTAACAGCGTGGGAGAGGGGTTTTCTATCAGGATTTTCTCATGGGAAGAAGGTCATCCCATTCCCTATACAAAAACAGGTGTCGAGATTATTCTATGAAGCTAATGTAAACAAAGAATCTTGTGATTCTGTTATGCTTTTTATTGCCACCTACTGTAATGTGTATGTTAGTTATTCAGTGGGGGGGTGACATGCTGGCAATATAACAGGAGGGCTAAATGCCCAGCCTGCTCAGTTAGTTTGTCTTGTATAGTTAACCATGTAGATTTTTATAGGTTATGTAGTCTTAACTAGTAACCAAGTAGTGTACCTCTTCTCTGAGAGTGTTTTTTTAGCTAGAGACTTTGTTGTGGTTAAGTCTTGGAAGCTAAGAAGAGAAGAAGTCTTTGTTATATCATATATTTTGTATGCAACTTGTATTTTATGAAGTTTTGCATTTTTATCAATAAAGACCAGTTAGTTTATATTTTCTGACTGGATTTTCTTTGGAAAAGCAAACTATTGATATTGCATTTTGCAAGCTCTCATGCTGATGTGTAATTTTCCCGAGAGCAGGTTGTTTGGGACCTTTTGCTGCACTCTGCACAACATTTTCGGGTTAGCAAGAAAATTGGGGGGGAGGGACAGTGTTCACATTTCCCCCCAGTGGTCTGTGTATCTTTCTTGGCTTCCATAAAAAAGCTGGTGTCTTTATATATCCTATTAATATGCCTATCAGATTACTCTTGTTGCTATTTAATTGCATATCTATCATCCATCTAAGAGGTCATTATATAGGAGTCCTCACTTACCGACCACTTGCTGAGTGACTGTTCGAAGTTATGACAGTGCTGAAAAAGGAGACTTGCAACGGGTCCTCAGAAGTTGTGGACGTCACAGCATCCCATGGTCATGTGATTACAATTTGGGTGCTTGGCAACCAGCGCACATTTGCTGGCTTCTAACAAGCAAAGTCAGTGGGGAAGCTGGCAGGGAAGGTCACACGACACGGTCATGTGACATCGCACTTAACCCTGCAGGACTCGCTTAACGACTGCAGTGGGAATTGATGTTGTAAGTTGGTGCGGTTACATGACATCACACTTAATCACTCCACTTAGCGATGAAGTTGCTGGTCCCAATTGCAGTTGTTAAGTAAGGACTACCTGTATTATTAAGTGGGGTCATTATTAAGGAGTATGTTTTGGCAAACTTGTTTTAGGATTCAAGCAGAAAGTATTCTTACTCATTCTGACTGTTTCTGTGATGATATCGCCCTTGTTTTTTTCAAAATATAAGCGCCATATGATGCAAATAAATAGCATCAAATTCTGCTGAGTCTACAAAATCTAAGACACTTATTTTGTTTCTTAACTCAAACCTGAAAACCTCCAAGACAAAGAAAGGATGACTTTTCCCTCTCCCAAGAGTGCAGTGGGGGCATTGGTTGGGCTGCATGTGGCTTACAGGCTATGGATTGTGCACTCACAATTCTTAAAGAAGAGATAAAAGGCATGTGATGGGGGGGAGGAAGTGTGTTGAGCAAGCCCTTTTGAAATGTTACCTGTTTAAAAAAATTGTACTCTGAGATCGTGCTTTTCAAAGTGTGATGCTATTCCTAGTTTACAAGCAGAAGAGCATGGCAAAAATAGAGATTGTCTGATTTTCTTTTTGAAAATTGAAACTATGAACATTGTGGTACTATCTGGTCTTTTAAAAAAGTGTTGTGAGTAAAGATCAGCTTTAGATTTTGTTGTACTACTTAATGTTTTGATGGTATCAGAATTGCTGAGGCAAACACTGCCTCAGAATTATAGAATGGAAGGGTTGGAAGACATATCTGATTCACCTCCCTGCCCAGTGCAGGAACCTACTGAATCCAGCCAGCCTCTGTTTAAACATCTCCAGCAGAAGAGAGTCCACTACCTTCTGGGGCAGTCTGTTTCATTACTGAACAGCTCTTTAACAGTTAATATTTTTTTTCCTGGTATGCAGGATCCTCTAGAGTATTTGTGACATATGGCCATCCAGCCTTTGTTTGAAGGCCTATGACAAAAGAGGACTCATCACATCATATGGCAACCTGTTCCACTGGCTGACCAGCCTATGCAGTCAGAAAGTACCCCTGGGATCTAGCCTGAACCTCCTTTTTTGTAGTGGGGCAACAGAGAATGAGCCCACTTTTTCTTCTATGTGACAGCACTTCAGATATTTGAAGATTGCTATCATATCTCCCCTTAGTCATTTTTTCTTGAGGCAAAACATACCCAGATCCTTGAACTCTTCCTTCTAGGGCTTGGTTTCCAGACGATTCGCCATCTTGGTAGTCCTCTGAACTCACTCCAATTTGTCACTATCCTTTTTTAACTGTGCTGCCCAAATCTGGGCACAGTACTCCAAATAGTATCTGACTAGGGAAGAGTAGATAGATTAATTACATCTGTAAACCAGACTTTGTACTCCTGTACAGGTAATGCACCTGAAGATAGCCCTGCCTTTTTAGCGGCTGCATCATATTGCTGGCTCATGTTTAATGTGTAGGTGACAAGAATACCCAAAACCTTTTCACATGTACTGCTGCCAAGCCAGGTTATCCCATGCTATACTTGTGCTTTTCATTTTTCCTACCCAAATACAGAACTCTACATTTCTCCCTGTTAAAAGCCATCCTATTTATTTCAGCCCTTGCCCGTGCCTGCCTAGATCTTTTTGAAACTTCTGTCTTTCATTTAAAGTAGTGTTTCTCAAACTTGGCAACTTTAAGATGTTTGGACTTCAACTCCCACTGGAAGTTGGCTGGCTGGGGGATTCTGGGAGTTGAAGTCCATACATCTTAAAGTTGCCAAGTTTGAGAAACATTGATTTAAAGTATTAGCCATGACTCTCAGTTTTGTATCATCTGCAAATCTGACAAGTGCCCTTCAACTCCCCCATCCAGTCATTCTCAAAGATTACTGAGAGTGGATCCACAATTCCCTCTGTTATTTCTTTCAGTGCCCTAGGATGTAATCTTTTTGGCTCTGGAAATTTGCATTTAAACCCACTGTGTCTTGTCCTGTCTTCTGGAATGACTCTGAAAAATTTTGCCCAGACTTCCACATGACAACCTTTCAGATACTTAAAGACAGCTGTCATGTCTCCCCATGGTATTCTTCTTTAGGCTAAGCATATCCAATGCCTACATCCATTCTTAATCTTTTTCTTCCAGGTCCCTCTGAACATGCTCCAGTTTATTAATTTCTTTCCTAAAATGTGGTGCCCAGAGCTAAATACAATATTCTAAGTATCGTCTGATCAATACAGAATAGAGAAGAACAATGACTTCTCTTGATGATCAGTTTATGTGATGGAATGTATCTGCGAAGGAGAGGGTGATATGGATTGCAACAAGGCTATCAGGAAGGAGGGGGTGCATTCCAGGAAGGGCAAAGAGACAAAAGACAACACAGTCCAGAGGTGGAGCATGGGAAGCATAAGAGGTTCAGGATAGCTACCCCCTAGAATCTCCCAGGGTATATCTACTGATTGTAGTAGTACAGATTTAGTCTGACAAGATTCTGTCTATATGGTATATAGGAACTGAACTGAACTTGACTGTTTCACCATTGTTCTTGGGCTGGGCCTGGCAGTTTACCTGCTTCTTATTCTAACAGAAGTTTTTATACAGGTAGTCCTTGACTTACGACCACAATAGGGACTGGAAAATTCGTCTTTAGCATTGTGGTCATTAAGCAAGGCATCACGTGACCGCACTCGATTTTATGACATTTTTTGTGGTAGTCGTTAAGCAAATCATGTGGTCGTTAAGTGATTCACATGTTTCCCCATTGATTGTGCTTGTTGGAAGCCAGTTGGGAAGGTCACAAATAGCAATCATGTGGTCCAGGGATGCTTTAACCGTCATAAATACATGCCAGTTGCCATGTACCCGAATTTTGATCATGTGACCATGGGGACACTGTGACGGTTGTAAGTGTGAGGACCAGTCGCAAATAACGTTTTTCAGTGCTGTCGTAACTTTGAATGGTCACTAACGAATGGTCATAAGTCGAGGACCACCTGTATTTAAAAGTAGTCTGATCCAACTTAAAAAATAAATAAGCTGTAAGAAATTTCGTTTCAGCCAATAAGTTAGCAATTGAATATACTAGAAAACTAAGAAAAAATCCATCATGTTATAGATTTGTACCTTTTTGCATATAATAAATGCATACTTTATTGCACTTAGTATTTATATGCAGATTTCTGGATTTCAATAATGGCCTGGATGTAATTGCTCAGTTAGATAATTGCTCAAAATCTAACAAAAGATGCAGGAAGTGTAATAGCTAAAATTACAAAACTAATTCTAATTAATGAAATCTGTGGTTCTTTAAATACTACTTTATCATTTTTTTTTCTTCCTTTCCTAGAAGCAGTTCGGGTTTTTCCCTACATCCCCCCCCCTTTTTTTAAAATATCCAACAACCCAGCAGTGTGGTTTAGTCATCAGGAGAGATTTTGACTAGAGATTGCTTTGTGACAGTGTGAGCATTCCTAGTGTTCTAGCAATTATAATTATAGTAATTACATTACCACAGTATCTCTGATGTTTTTTTCTTGGCCAAATACACTCATTTCTTAGAAAATCAAGGTTCTCTTGAGTCTCTCCACCGTTTTGTTTTTGTTTTGCTATGGGTGATTCTGTAAAAATGTAATAACTAGATGTAACACATCTGGAGGGCACCAGTTTGCTATAGACTGTTTTACAGCTAATCTAGATAAAGTTGATCAGACTGAAATGGGAAAGAGGACAGTCTTGGAAGCTGTGTTTGCCATTGTGCTATAATTATTATTAAGACTGGAAATATTTTATAAATATGAAAGAAATAATATTTTTTTAAAAGCATTATTGCATCTGTTTAGTTAATGGTTTATGAGGTCATAGTTGATTAATCTTGAATTACACATCAGCATATGAATAAGCTGGACAAACAGTACTTCTGAAGAGGAAGGTAAACGCATTTCTTGAATTTTTATGTAATGATTAAATGTATCATAGAAAGTAATGGAAGGAAGGAAGGAAGGAAGGAAGGAAGGAAGGAAGGAAGGAAGGAAGACAACATTTGCAAGATATCAGGATAGTTGTAATATGTCTTAACAGAATTGTTGGAATTTACATTGTACAAGATACATAAAAGTTGTTCATGCATGTCTTTTAAAGAAGATTTAAAGACAGTTTCTTAAAGACTTACTAGCCATTTCTAATGGAAAATCAACATGTAAAATATATAATGGAATGATGCAACAGGAAAGAGTGTTAGCAATATTATAAGTGAAATCAGCTTTTTTGCTTTTACTATACTATACAATTCCAAATTATGGATGGGTGCTTGGACATGGTGTACTCACCATTTTAAGGGGAGGAAGAGCCAACAAGCTTTCTTCTTGGTTTGCTTGGTTTTTGGTGGAAATGCAATTATTGCCGTTATGTAGTTTTAATATGTTTTTAATGTGCTTTGTGAAGAACATGGAGTGTTTGTAATTTGTGGTACATAAATAGTGTGAAATAAATACATGAAATAAATAATCCAGTACAGCATACATCATATTGAATTGTTCATTCTGTTTTAACTGCTTAGTCCTATCAAATCAAAATGATGATTAATCAAAGGATAGAAATTAACATTACAGATAAACAAATAAATTGATTTCATTAACCAAAACATTTGTATTTTGAAAGCATATCATTTGGCTTAGTCTCCCCACAACTGATGATTTTGCCAATGAAATCCTATATGCCTTGGTGCCTTATAAAGAAATTTAATGTAGATAACTTCTCATCTTTTCTGAATTAGTTTCTATGCAATTGTCTTAATCAGAAAATAAATAAGTGAATATTTTCTGCTGAGTGCTACTAAATGCATTAGTCTTTCAATTAAAAACTGCATTTTAATTCCTTAAATCCTTAAAACTTAGGAGTTCTGGTTCACAGAATAATAGAGTCTCTTTTTTTTTTTTGCATTTGTATTGCACTATAGTTCCTATGCTGTACTCCACACATTTTTAGGAAGTTGCTTTAACAATTTGAAAGTGAAAATCTCAACATTGCAGGGCACGTGCATACAAATGCTTTGTTCCGTTGAAGATAACTGTTCCATGAATTGCTTATATTAATTTATTCTCAGTAAATTTGGATTTCAAAGGATTTCACCCTCTGTGGTTAAAAGCACTAGCAGACAAGCTTGTAAACCCGTTTTTACTTTTGTATTTAGCTGAAACCCAGCTGAAGCATTGATACTTTTCTCCAGCCCTTGCTGCAAACTTAACAGAGCCAGCATTAAGCCAGAAACATCTTTGTGGGATTTTTGTTCTGTTCTTCATTAAACAGTGGACTTCCTATTTGTTTTCTTGTTTTCCAGACCAACCATTGTTAGAGAATTGGCCTCTTATCAACACTGCCGAGTCAGAATTTGACTATCAAAAAGCAAATGTTTAGACTGATATGTCAAGAGAAGGGAAGCTGTGTGAGTTTGAGAAGCAGATAGTGGAAACTCAAGAAAGAGAAACTTTTAAATTGAAGATATTTTGTTGGCTTTTGTATATCTTAGGTACTAATTTTCCTGACATTTGCTTGCTGTTAAACTGTGCACTGTTCACAGTCAATCCTAAGGCAAATCATAGGCTCTTTGAAGACACTATGATTCATTTATATCCTCTAAATAATATGGGAAGAAATAAAAGAGCTGTTGGTGGGGCTAACGTATTTGGGTTGCACAAATTCAGATAACCATTAGAGAGCATGCAAGAAATACTGAAAGTCCAACTCTTGTTCAGTTGAGCTCAAGTTGAGCTAGGATATGGATTTCTAAGGCAACTTAAGCTTAGTTTAGCATTTACAATACAGCTAATCATGGGAAACTTCATTTTCATTGTGATTAGAAGTTGTTTAGGGTTGCAAAAAGGAGATTTTGGTGCTAAGATTGTGAGAGCATATATTAAGGATGCTGCTATTCCCTTTTGGTATTTTATATTAGATAAAAAGAAATGTTTCAAGAGCCTTTTTTGGGGGGGCGGGTCTACAGGAAAGATCTGCCATAGCTTGATATACCTGTTTGCCTCTTGAGATTGATTTGATCTGATGGAGAATGGGACACTCTTATTATTTCTTGGGACTAATTTATTTCTTTGTCTGGCTATTTTCTGCATCTAAACTAGAGTCTACATCCCCATAGGATATATTTTCTGAGCCATCCTCTGATGGATTTTGGGGAGAGGTGGAAAGGGAAACGTTAGCTTGCCTACATAACTTGACTCATTTGGCACCTTCATGAGAGGTAGAGGCAAACCATTTCCAATTATTACTAGGATAATTATGACAAAACAATTTAAAATATCAATATATACCAGTTACTTTAAATTAACCCAAAATATAATTTTAATACTTCCAGAGCTATATTTATGTGTGACTAGTTGTAAATCTCAGCATACATAATGTCCTTATTGTAAATTAAAACAATGGATCCATTTAGTTAGTATTTTTTGCTGATAATGGTTTATAATGCCCCCTGCATTTTTTAATATGAAGCTGGTGAGTAGAGGAAGCCTTATATAGTGTAGAAAAACATTGGTTAATTAATAATTCACACAACTGTTTTTCTCAATCAATTATCCTTGGCTTCCCTTTGATAGCTATTTTGCCATCCCCTCCCCTCCATGTTTTGGTATCAATGGGAGCTGACTGAGATAAGTTTTGAATAGTCATTTAAAAGCATTGTCAGTGAAATCTGTCCTTAGCTTTTGAAGGAAGTCAAGTACTCTGTATGAGCCCCAACAATATAAAGCATATTATAAAAGTAGTCTAATGTAAATGGAATTATGGATATAGTATAGCTCTAAGTAACATTATCAATGCATTGATCATCAATATGTTAAACAATTGCAACTGGTGAAAATGTGGTAATAGGTTTTATTCTGTGTAATTGAAAATATCTACTATAAATTAATCTGGCCAATATTGTCAAGTATGCAGAAACAGCAAAGATCAGAAATAATCATCTTAATTATGGTCCATCTAGAGACCTGGTGATGATACTCAGGAGATAGGAATGTCAGAATTGATATGTTCTTAATTGGGCTAGTTAATGATAGCCTCAAAGTAAAAAATGTGATGGTAATGACTGCTTTAATGGATAAAAAAGAAGCAGAATTTTCTTCACAGAAACTGTTCATATCAATCATATTTGTTGTACCAAGCTACATCAAAGATGACTGAATGGGGAATTTTTATTCAGCAGTGTTCTGTTTCTGTCACTGACTGTTGAGGTGCTCAGGGGTCTGTTGAGGGGGTGGCTGGGAAATGGTTTGAGTGACAGAGAAAGCAATAATTCTTCATCTGACTAGAGCTGGATGAGTTCTGTTATGTTGCAGTAATCTCTCTTTTTCTTGTCGGCATTCATATGCCCTCTCCCTTTTTCCTCCTATTTCTAAGAAAAAGCAGGGTGGGCTTGTTCTGCATAAAGGGCTTGCTAGATTAGTTCTGTTCTGTTCTAGTGCTAGCATTTTTATAAAACTTATTGTTAAATTGTACTAATACAGCTATAAACAAAAGTTCCTGTGTTGCAGATCACTATGTGATAGTTGAGTTTTGCCATTAAAGTTGTTGATTTAGAAAGTTTACAAAGTGAAGTTGTTGATGAATGTGGCCGAACACATTAAAGACCTGTGTCATCTTTTCAAATATGCTTTCAGAGAGTGAGAGGTTATAGGGCCAGGTAACAAATCACTCTGGAGAGCCATGTGTCTTAGGTAAACTAAAGCAACTGCTCTGGTTTAAGTGGAGGTTGCCCCAATTTTCCATCTGTTGTGGTCTACCTCATTTCAAACAGTAGGGCTGGCTTTTTAAGAGCCATTATATTTAACATATAAATGCAGCTGAATTTAGAGTTAAGGTATAAATGAAATGGTTCTGGTACTGAAAGCTGGATTCAGCATTTAAGTCAAAGGATCACATTTCACCCAGTAATAGGATATTCCCATTATTGTCCAAAGAATCCTAAAAGAAGAAGGACCTTGGTTCTTGTTTCTGATTTTTCTCATCCATAACACCTTTTCTCTGACACTTTTCTGTCAGGTGGGTGAGACATGAAGAAAAATAAGGGAAGGGAGAGTGTTTTATTTTCCAGCAGCTGCTATTCCTGCTTGAAGCTCTCCATCCCACCCTCCTCTCATTATGGGAGCAACCCTAAGATACAGTTAGACTGCAGGGACCTTGGTTCTTACAGTGATTAAGAAGATATACTAAAAGCCAAATGCCCTTTTTCTTGTTTAGGTGAAAGCTCAGTCCATACTTAGGAGTTCTGCTGGCTGGTTATCAGTTTGTGTGTTAGTTTGATGGCATGACTGCTAACCCTTTGCCCTGCTCATATTGTCAGATTAATTTATGAGAGCATTGGGTAGAAGAAAAGAACACATTCAAGTACTTAGAGCAAATTCTAACTGCTGATTTCAGGTCAGATAATTTCTTTTTTTAAAGTGATCATTGAGGAAAAAATATGATAAATGATTTCTGAGATATAATATACCAATAGTTGCATTCCCTGTGTTAGTTTATTGTTGCCTCCTGGAAGTATCCCTTAATACAGTGTTTCTCAACCTTGGCAACTTTAAGATGTTTGGACTTTAACTCCCAGAATTCCCTAGCTATGAGGAATTCTGGGAATTGAAGTCCAGACATGTAAGAGTTGCTAAGGTTGAGAAGCACTGCCTTAATAGATATGAACTCTTTCATTCACTGAATATACCAAATGCAGGATTTGTATGTTACACCTCATTTCTGCACGTGCAGACTTCTTTAATAACTTCGTAAAAGACCAAGACCTAGGCCACATTACAAGAATGTCAAGGTGTCTTTGTAAAATAATGTTCTCTTTAAAATCAGTTTTAATAGTTTTTGTTTTTTTAATTATGTTGCAATATACTATTATTGCCTTGAAATGTTTTTGGGAACCTTTGCTGATATTACTCAGGCAATTTTTATCCCAGCGGTCCATCTGACCTGCTTTTGGAGACAGCATCATTTGAACTGGGAGAAGTGAATCTACTGCCAAACTTTTCTCCAACTGTTGGGCAGGAGAGCGGGGTGCTCCCAAGCAACATGGTCCAAGAGTTCTGTCTCCATTTGAACACATACCTTCTGGCTTATTCCCTTAGTGACATATTGGCAAGAGATATTAGCTGCTTTCTGGTCCTGCCCTCTGACCAGAAAGTGTTTCTTATTGCTGTTGCTTATTCAGTGCAAAAGTGAAGTGTGCTTCATTATCTCTGTTTAAATGGAGGATGCAGACACAAGCATGCCTGACTTTTTCAAGGTCAAATGCCAAGATAGAATCCAGGTGTCTTTCCTGTTTTGATAACATTGTTAAACCTTATTACATTTTGTATTTATATTGTGTGTATTAGATGCATGTCTGCAAGCTTTTCTAATGTATATTTCCGATGCATTCAAAATATGTAAACATTTTTTTTCCTAAAATCTCAGATATAGCCCTCTTTTTCCTCTGTCTTTTCCTTGTTGCTCCTAGAGTTTATTATGTTGCTTGCAGGGCAAAGATCCACAAGCGTTACATTACATTGCTTGTCAGAAGCATGAATGGTTCAAAATAGAAGCAAAATGAAGTTTATCTGCTCACTTTCATTAATAAAAAATATTCAGGCTTTTTTTTTAATGCAGTAATGTTGATACTAATATTTACAATGGATTTTTAACCTTTAGCATGTTGAAACCTCTGGTTCTGGGAAAATACAGTGTGGGTTATTAAAGTATTTATTTTCTGTTCCTCTGTCTCAGGGCATTAACCACCAAAATTTAAAGAATATGATTAAAATTTGAGTAAATTAATCAATGGGGAAAAAAGACTAAGTCAATAGACAGAAAAAAGGACAAAAACTCAATTGTTTTGTAAGACAGACATCCAGATATTAACAAGCAGGAGAGGAATGAGTTCATTGCTGAGCATTTGCCATTTTCCTAGGACCTGTGCCATAAATGAATTTGCTTAAGTACCCGTACAAGAAGGAACCAAAACTATCTGGCAGCTCAAACACCTTTCCCCAGGGGAAAAGGCCAGAGCATTTGGGATTCTTCAGCTTGGAAAAAAAGGCGATGCAGGAGGACATGTTCAAGGTGTGTAAAATCATGCACAACATGGAGATAGTGGGCAGGGAAAAAAAACCTCCTCTTTCTCTCAGAACATTAAAATCAGGAGTCATCCTTTGAAGTTGATTGGAAAGAGATTTTTCACAGACAAAAGAAGCAACACAATGCAGAATAGAGTTTTATGTATGGTTGGCACACAGATATTTGGAAGAAGTAAATAATCTGGTTCATTGCCACCAGAAGTGGTAGCCACTAGCTCAGATGGGTTTAAAAGGGGATTGGATAAATTCATGCAGAATAGGTCTAGTGGGAATTTAAATTCCGTGTTACTTCTAGTATGGCAGCATAGCTCCAAATACATGTTGCAGGAAGCCGTGGTGGGCAAAGGTTGTGCCTCCACCTCCTGTTTGTGGGTGCCACAGAGGCATCCAATTGGCCATTGCGAAAACCAAAATATTAGGCCAAGATTAGCCTTGACCTGAATCAGCCATGCTGTTCATGTTCTTTCATGCAGACCTAGTTTTGAATGTGGGATCTTTTGCAGAAAAGGTGTACAGATGTACTATGTTTCAGTAAATGTATCTGTTAAAAGAGGCTTACCCTGAAACATGAATATGACGAGGGCCATGGAAAACAGCTCCTTCCCAAGTATCCACCTTTATAGCAGAAGAATCTGTAGGAAGTCTTTGTGGCTAGGTTTGCATAATATTCTAGATGAAGATAAAATGGGATTAGATAGTTTGTGGTTCATTATGTTGTGGGAAGACAGGTATTCTCTTTGCATGTTGAGTGAACCAAACATCACGTTAAACTGTGATACAGTTTTTATTTGTTTAGACATTGCATGGTATATGAACATATCAATTGTGTTTTGTTAGCTGTGGATTAGGATTAAGTGTTAATGGAAACCCAGTGGAGGCTTTCATGGAGACAGGCATCCTGCATTCTCAAAAGGTCCTATTTGCTTAAAAGCTTCTGCATGTGCAGCCCCCACTTGTCTCTCCTGTGGATGCTCATGAAGAACTTGGGTATATGTATCTCTTCTTGCCCAACACATGAACGGTACTCTTATAATAGCTAATACAGTGATAAAAATGGAGAAAATTGGATTTGTGATTCCACTCTTAACTCTTGCTATATTTCAAAAACATTTGCTTTAAGAAGAGAAAATATATCTTGAAAGTTATGATTCAACTGTTTGGCTTTTGACATTGTACACAGAATTTCCATTGTCTTTTCTTGTTTGCTTATATGTTGGAGCTTTAACATAGGGTTTTTTGCTTTTTTTTTTGCATTATGGTTGAGAGAAAACATGCTAAAAAGCCTTATTTATTAAATATTTTTTTACCTTGGCTGTTTTAATCAGGAGATATTATGATCACACACTTTGTTCTGTCACTGTATACAGTATACATTGAATGTAAAAGTACACCTTTTAATAGAACTATTAGATTTAATAGAACCCCTAGTATCATTAACTTCTTGCAAAATTTCAGTATTTTTTCCCCAAAGGCATAACAACAACAACAACAACAACAACAACAACAAAGCTTGTATGCCACTAGACTCTGGGTGGCGTTTGTTGTGTTGATACCATTTAAAAGGTATCCAGATTAAATAAATGCTGATCTAGAAATCAGCTAATATGTTCCCTTGAGGAATGATATGATTGGCTGATGTAGTTACTCCTGAACATTATTTCCCATTTTATGATCCAATCTATTGGATCTTTAGAGAAATTCTATGAAATATGTAATAAAATACATTGTAGGAGATTTCATTTTTCTGACTACATTGCTTTTTCTTAATTCTCATGAGTAAGTGATCTGGGGGTTGCTAAAGTTTGACCTTGAAGGCTTGGTAGACGGTTTTCAACCACTTTGACCAATTTAGTACAGGTAGCCCTTCACTTACAACCATCTGTTTAGTGACCATTCAAAGTTATGATGGCACTTAAAAAGTGACTTACGACTGGTCATCAGACTTATGACTGTCACGGTGTCCCTGCAGTCTTGTGATCAAAATTCGGGTGCTTGGCAACTGGCATGTATTTGTGATGGTTGCAGCATTGTGGGGTCACATGATTGCCATTTGTGACCTTCCCAGCTGGCTTCCAACAAGCAAAATCAATGGGAAACCACGTGATTCACTTAATGACTGTGATTCACTTAACAACCACCACAAAAAAGTCATAAAATCAGGTGTGGTTATGTGATGCCTTGTGTAATGACCGCACTGCTTAATGATGAATTTTCTGATCCCTATTGTGGTTGTGAGCTGAGGACTACCTGAAAACACTTTCCAGATAAATTTTTTTTATCTATTCTGATTCAGCTCTGCACTGCATGTCATCCTAGTAGAGATACTTAGAGGGAATGCTTGGAGATTGTTTAACCTTTGCAAATTCTAATATAATTGACCTTTCCCACATCTCCTAGATTCCTGTGTTATCCACCAGCTTTTGAACTTCTTGGATATTTCGTTCTCAGCACAAGACAAAAAGATAATTTAGATATAAATGATATAAATGGCATATTGATAGAGAAAAAAAGTTTACATTAGTTATTCATATCCATATTTGAATATAGCTTTTTGTACAGATTAATTTTAAAAATACAGTTTTACAGGCAAACACATACAAAAGGACATGGATTTGAGTACCTCTATCATCTGCTTGTTTTCTATTCAGAAGATAAGGCTTGAGGATGTGGACAGCAGTGTGAGGATAATTGACCCATGTCTATTCTGGCTGATTAAATCAGCTAGAAGAGTTCTAGTTGAGTGAGAATATATTTTTATTTAATGTCTCTTAAAAGTAGTAGGATATTTTTGTGTAATCCCTCTATGATGGATAACTTCATCATTTCAGAGCAAGGTTCTAAAGTGGGGTGGACCAGCTCTGAAGTTTTATTTGCAATTTTTTCAGTATATCTTATTTGGAAACTAAAGAAGGTTTGGTTGTCCTAGTTCATCGATTCTGGAAAATGGATAGGAAGGGAAACATCTTACTTTTGGTTCTGCTAGACTTCTCAACAGCTTTCAGCATCAATGGCCTTGACACCTTTCTGGTATTAGTTCTTCACAAAGGTGGATTTTAGGTTTCCTGGCCAGTTAAATTTGTATTTTTAACAACTTTTGAATGGGTCTGCTCCCTGGCTGAGCTTTGCTGCTGAATGTTTGGACAGTTGAAGTTGGGGTCCCAGTTTGATAAGGCACATGTACACTTGTTCACAACTGAACTTCTGTAACATGCTGTAATGTAGAGCTGTCTGAAAAATATTCTGAAATTTTGTTGGATCTGCAACAAAAAGGCACAGCATGGAATTTTCCTCTCCAGTGTTCCAGCCAATTTGCTATACTTCATGCAGGATATTTCATTCTATTCCACCTTCCTTTGAACTTCAGCTTTCTTCATTACGAGCACCACTCCAACCATAGCTAGCCAGTATTCTATGCACACTAAATATCTTCTGAGTATACTATTCTGCATTGGAGATTTCCCCACCCCTAACACACACAAACACCCCCCCCCCCGCTTTCCAAAGTTTTTGGCTAGCTTAATCCAGACAGGATCCCTCTGGTCAACTGAAAAACAATTCAGACTGAACCTGCATGAGATCAAGCTGAGCTTCCCTGAAATATTTTGTAGCTTGGGTGCCCTCTTAGATTCAACCCTGAGTGGATGTCCAGATTTCATCAGAGGCTTGCCCAGCTAAGCATTAGTATGCCAAATCTGGCGATTCTTGGTGATACTGGAACAGACCTGGCCATTGTGGCACTCCTGAGTTACATCTGATTTGGATGACCATTATCAGTACTGGAGAAGTACTTGGAAACATTATCTGGACCACCATAGTACACCAAAGCTTTTGATAGCATAAAGACACTATAAAGATTTCATGATATAATGGGTTAGCTGCTTCTACTGTTGCTTATGACAACTTGGGGCTAGAATGTTTAAAATATCATATTTTTCCATTTGAATCTATCTCAGTTTGAAGATCCAGCAGAAGCATATTTGGCATAAATGCAGACTGGGGTTCTTTGGGGGGCTATTCCAGACTTCAGAATTCTTGCTATAAGTTAGGCAACTGTATTCCACGGCTTTTGGACAAAAAAAGTTTTATTCACCCTGACTTGGGATATTTAAGATGATTTATGTTGCCAGTAGTTTCATCTGAGAAATCCTCAAATTTAATCATTTTGGGTATTTTAATGCATTAATAATTACTTCATTCTTTGTCACCTTAACCCTATTTTTAATGGAGAAATGGATATAAATTTAATATATATGTTTTTTTAAACCTTGGGGTTTTCTCAGACTTACTGGCAATTGGTGGGTAATGACACCTAGAGAATTGAGAGTGCTTTTTATCTTTAGTTTAGATCCTGTGAGAGAGTATAAACTATTGCTTGTTTTAATTTGATCTTTATGCTATTATAAACCATATTTAGTAATTAAAAAACCTTTGCTTTTAAGGTGATATTGTAAAATGATCACAATTTCCATTAGTGCTTGAAAACCCAGGAGATTAAAATGTAATGCAAGAATCTGTGCTCTGGGAGCTGTAAAGACTTTGTTCTGTTACATGTGCTATGATTGTTTTATAGGTCAGGATCCTTAGTTTGCCTTAATCTTTTAGGTCATCTTGGGGCTGGGAGAGAGGTATCCAGACAGACATTCAACAGGTGCAGGCTCCCCAGTCAGTTGATAGAAGGATCCTTAAGGATTATGTGTCTGTTGCAAAGTGTTTCTCTCAAATACCATCTACTAGATTTCTCTAAACATCATGCTCTGAAATGACACTGTCGACATGCACTAGGTACATTCAGAGACATAGTATAATCAATAGTGTTAACTTTGCTATGGAATAAATAGCATTAATGTATATATCCCAGGCAGCTACCTTGTGCTACCTCTCTATCTTTTAGGCTCATTGATCTCTAGAAAAAATGGTAGAAACCATCTTCTCTGATTTTCTATCTTTCTTTCTTTTCCTTTCCTCCCTCAGGTAGACAGGGGATAGTGGCTTCATGGGTGAGGTCAAAGTATCATGAGAGATTCAGCAGGAATTGCACATAAGAGAACTGCAGCTGTCTGTTCTCTGCTGTCAAATTCTTTACAGATGTGTTCTAAGTATGAGCATCCATGACTTGCTCATAGCTCACTCTTACTATATTGTCTTTTTTCCCCTTAATTGCCATTACAGTGCTGAAGGACTCAGATAAATGCACTAGTGCAGTGTTTTTCAAACTTGGCAACTAAGATTTGTGGATTTCAACTCCCAGAATTCTGGGAGTTGAAGTCCATACATCTTAAAGTTGCCAAGTTTGAAAGCACTGCTGGACTATCCTGAAGTTCTTTAAGTAGTGTCATTGACCAAAAATAAAAGTTAAAGTTTGCTTTCCCTAATAGATAGATAGATAGATAGATAGATAGATAGATAGATAGATAGCAGATATTTGAAAACAATTCTAGGCATTTACCCTAAGCAATCTTTACGAGGTTTGGCATGCTAGTAGTAGAGACCTCCAACTTCAAGTATGCTAAATATTATGAAACTAAAATCATTTCAATTCTAAGAGCAATAGAATTTTCAGAAAGAAAATGAATGGCAGAATACTAAAAATTCAGGTAGACTTCGATGGGTCAACAAAAGTAGAGAAATCCACTATACATGTTCATGTAAATAAGCACACCAGCATGGACATCAGGGACATTAAGATCTTTCTTGTATAGTTCTTCTGTGAATTCTTGCCACCTCTTCTTAATCTCTTCTGCTTCTGTTAGGTCCCTGCCTTTTTTGTCCTTTATCATGCCCATCTTTGCACTAAACGTTCCTTTGATATCTCCAATTTTCTTGAAGAGATCTCTAGTCTTCCCCATTCTATTGTTTTCGTCAATTTCTTTGCATTGTTCATTTAAGAAGGCCTTCTTATCTCTCCTTGCTGTTCTCTGGAAATCTGCATTCAGTTGCTTATATCTTTCCCTTTCACCCTTGCTTTTCGCATTCCTTCTTTCCACAGCTATTTGTAAAGCCTCATCAGACAGCCATTTTGCTTTCTTGCATTTCTTTTTCTTTGGGATGGTTTGAGTTGCTGCCTCTTGTACAATGTTACAGACCTCCGTCCATAGTTCTTCAGGCACTCTGTCTACCAAATCTAATCCTCTAAATCTATTCATCACCTTCACTGTGTACTCACATGGAATATGATCTAAGTCATACCTGAGTGGTCTAGTGGTTTTCCCTACATTCTTCAATTTAAGCCTAAATTTTGCAGTAAGAAGCTCATGATCTGAGCCACAGTCAGCTCCTGGTCTTGTTTTTGCCGTCTGTATAGAGCTTCTCCATCTTTGGCTGCAAAGTATGTAATCAATCTGGTTTCGGTATTGACCATCTGGTGATGTCCATGTGTAGAGTCGTCTCTTGTGTTGTTGGAAAAGAGTGTTTGCTATGACTAGCTTGTTCTCTTGACAGAATTCTATTAGCCTTTGCCCTGCTT
This sequence comes from Liasis olivaceus, assembly GCA_030867105.1. NCBI lineage: Eukaryota > Metazoa > Chordata > Lepidosauria > Squamata > Pythonidae > Liasis > Liasis olivaceus. The sequence goes on from CM061351.1 coordinate 19,102,263, forward strand.
CATTTTGTACTCCAAGGCGAAACTTGCCTGTTATTCCGATTACTCCTTGACTTCCTACTTTAGCATTCCAATCCCCTATGATGAAAAGGACATCTTTTTTTGGTGCTAGTTCTAGAAGGTGTTGTAGGTCTTCATAGAACCGGTCAACTTCAGCTTCTTCGGCATCAGTGGTTGGGGCATGGAGTGGTGCTGTGGTGCTGGAGAAGACTCTTAAGAGTCCCCTGGACTGCTAGGTGGTCAAACCAGTCAATCTTAAAGGAAATCAACTCTGATTGCTCATTGGAAGGATTGATAATGAAGCTCAAGCTCAGATACTTTGGTCACCTAATGCGAAGAGAGGACTCTTTGGAAAAGACCCTGATGCTGGGAAAGATGGAAGGCAAAAGGAGAAGAGGACGGCAGAGGATGAGATGGCTAGATAGCATCACTGAAGCAATGAGCATGAAATTGAGCAAACTCAGGGAGGCAGTGAAAGATAGGAAGGCCTGGCGCAATATGGTTCATGGGGTCACGAAGAGTCGGACACGACTTAACGACTGAACAACAACAAAATAAGCACTATGTTTTAATTATTTTTAATTATTACAGATTGGAACCACCTGAGGGAAAAATATATAATAACATTTGCTTAAAACAACAATAAACATAATGAGCTAATAGAAGTTGATATGCATTATTGAAATGTAATACAGTAACCTCCTTCTGTTTTTTCACCAAATCGTACGAATATTTATGAACTGCACAAATCCCTTTTAATTTTTGTGTTAAAAATAGGGCTTCTTGTCTCTCGCTTTTCGTTTTTGACTGCATAGCATTCAGTGTGGAGACTTAATCCCAAAGCACAGCTTTTCTGATGTAAAATCTGGATGCTTGTGTAGATACAACAGCTGTCCCCTCGCTATGTGGCATCTTCTATTACTTTACCATAGAAATGAGTTCTGGCCAGGTTTTGGGTAATACTGGACAAATGTAGTTTGAAGTGATAAAGGCTTATGCATATGCATTCATTTAACTCTCATAGTATTGGCTTTGGAGCAGGAAAATAAATTCACACTGTGGCCACCCTCCTCGATGATTGTAGCACTTGAATTGTAGGAGGTTCTGCTGCATCTGAAGGCACAATTAACTGTTGCCTAAGAGCTGTAAATTCAGCAAGCCTTAAAAAAAACAGAACAAAGCTGTGGCTCTTCGCCAGCCAACAAAAAGCAGCAGGCAAACTGCCTCTTCCTCTTCCTCTCCTTGCCAGGATTGAGGAGGGCCGATTTCTAAAATACAGTGGCTTGTGGTTTTGTATTTCAGGAATCTGAACTTCTCTGAGAAGGGAGAAATTGTGGTGGGCAAACTTCTGGATCCTTGCTTGAGGATGGATGCTGTAGAATATTTTAAATACTTCCCATAGTGTCAGTTGTGGACATTGGTTAGATCTTTCTGGAGAGAAAGCCTCAGCTATGCTTTTAGTAGTCATTGTGGGTCCTTTTCTGCTGTTGGCATTTCAATTTTATCTCGCCTTTTAAAGTGTTGCTTCTCAGATTTGTGTAAGATCATCCAGTCTGTCTGTCTACAGACCATGTGAAGTGTCAGATATCCTGCAAGGCTGGCTGCAGTCTAATTCCTTTTACTTAACTCTAGGTGTAACAGTTCTGGAAACGTCGAGAGCGTGGAAGAAGCTTTTCTCCTAGAAACGTGGAAACGCATAGTTGATTCTGGAGTACAGTATTTGCATACTTTATTTGCCATTGTTAAAGTGGTTTATTAGATTCACTGCAGAAATGATTTGGCGCGTCCCTATTATCTTAATAGAAAATAAATTCCTAATTGAAAGGAAGCATATTAAGTTAATGCTTTGGGTGTATGTTGGTGTTCATAAGTTTCTTTTACCCTTTTCAAAGGTTCGAAGGAAAATTGCACATTCTATCTATTTCATGGACACTTCTCTCCAGGTTGCCTGCCAAGTATTATTCTGACTAAAAATAATTAAATAGGAAACTTGTATGCTTGGAAAGACGTAATTGGAAAATATATTTTTATAAAATCAAATATGAAATAAAAAAATGGCTTCATTGGAAATTTACCCACTTGTTCCCCCAAAGGCAGAGATATGGTGGGGGCACTAGAAGGAGAAGCAATGTTGTCTTCTGGCTACAATCATCATTTTCTCTCTGCACAAAACCCTCATGGTAACCATTTTGTGAATGCTGCCAGTAACCAGATGCTTTCAGAAATCCCCAGTATATACCCATGATCCCCCAAAGGCCAACAATCTCCAAAGGTTGCCCACCTCTGCTTCAGCTCAAGTTATCATCATTTAGCAAAAAGGAACTTTATGTAAAGCATAATGAACACATTAACTGGGGCATTTTTGTCCACTAGACAGAATTTTGTGTGTTGCCCCTTTGTAGTTCAGGGAATTCCACCCACAAAATAATACTTACAGAATGCCCCAGGCAGCATCTGGGAGGGACAGTCAGCCTAGCCCCCAAGTGTGGGGGCAGGGGGAGGTTGGCACTGCTGGCTCAGAAGTCTGAGAATCGTAACCTCAATAAATCTTTTTTCCTTCTGTGATTTGTTTAACTGTATTATTATAAAACATAAGTAGTACATTGTATTATTTGAGTATAGTAGCACTTATACAATATTGTCTAGAGATTATTAACCTTCTAATGTTTAGATGGGGGACGCGGTGGCGCAGCGGCTTAATGACGCTGAAAGTGCCGGCCAGAAATGGCTGAAAGCTTCAGCGGTTCGAGTCCAGCCTCGCGTTAACAAGGTGAGCTCTTGTTTCTATACCCGCAGCTTCTGCCAACTCAGCAGATCGAAAACATACGTGAGTAGATAAATGAGGACTCTCACTCCGGTGGGAGGAAAAATGCTGGCAGCGGCTCAACAGAGAGAGACGGGACAAGTTGCCGGTAAAAGCGCGAAAACCGCGCTCGTCCGAAAAAGGGGCGCGAAGCAACGGAAATCCCGCCTCCTGTGCTGCCAGCTGGGCTGACACTCTAGGAATTAGGCTCTGGCAAAGTCTAATTCCGAAACTAGAAAGATGCAATTGCCTTGAAAACCGCTAGGGGGCGGTCACTGCAGGGTCAGTAATGACTGTTAAGCAGATAAAAAAAAAAAATGTTTAGATAACTTAAACCTTTGGAGATGAAAATAAGTTTATACAGTGTCAGTATTAGCTATGATTTCTAACACATTAATGTTGATAAGCATAACATTGTTTCAATTTTTCACTCCAAGTTAATGTGGCATCAATAAACAACAGCAAAATACATCAAACTATTTGATATACAATAAAGGTTTCTATCTTAGGCTTAATCCTTAATGCCCAATACATCTAGAAGGCATCCAGTGTAGTTAACCACTAAGATGACACTTTTAACTTGAAAAAGAGGCAGATCTTAACAATAAACACCCCTTTGGACTGATGAATACGTGCGCTGAGAATCCAAAGGTGAGGAATCTTTATTGCTGTGCTCTTTTGGATAAACTATTTTAAAAGAATTATGAGCATGTACATGCATGTGGGTGTGAGTATGTACGTTTATATAAATATGTGTCTCTCTATATACATACTTATGCAAATGTGTATACAAATGCTTATATGTAATCTAGTTATACATTAAAGAGGATTTGGGGAATTGTTCCCCTTTCCTGTTCTACCCCAGTTTCAAAGGGTTCAAAACTTTGTGGATTTTCAAAGAACTTGAGTATCTGTTGAATAGTATACAAGGCCATTTCTAGCTGTTAATAACAAATCAATTGCTGATGTCCCAGAATAGCTCAGTGGACATCGCAGGCTGTCTCCATTTCGTGCAGGAGAATCTCTCCCTTTTCGGATAATCTTAGCAGCTTCACAGACATCGTCTAATATAGTGCAAATTGATTTTGAGGCAGCAGGGTCTTCAGAACCCCATTAGGTGGGGTTGGTATGGTAAGCGATAATATACAGTACACTGACAAGGGCTTCCAGTTGGGTGCATCTGATACTCTGCTACTTGGACGGTCAGTTTTACCTTGCATACTCTAAGTGATGCTTTGGAGGAAGTGGTTAGCAGAACTTCCTTCTCGTTGAAGGCTGTGTTACTGGCTAGTGGCAATTAGCTCCTCCTCTTTGCAGGCCAAACCATTGCCACTTGCATTTTTCATGTGTGTGTGCGTTCTGATAATGGGACATCCTATGTTACGATATGACGTCTTCATCTACTGTGTGTTCTTGCATTCTGTCCTGACTACTGATAGTTGTACAGTAATCCAAGCAGATATGATTTTGGCATTGGGTGGACAAAGACATGCATAGGCACAAGAGAAGGATGAGTGAAAAATTCCTTTCAATTATTGGCTATTATTTACTGTCTTTTAAGCAGCAGGCTGTATATTTATGCCAATTTCTCTGCTTCAGGGAGCATTCCTCATCGCCCTGAACAAAGTGAATAAGAGTAGTTTGCTTTGCAAATGAATGCAAATGGCAATGCCTTTGGGGAGCCCCTTTAAACAAGGGGCAAGGCCCTCTGACGATGAGTGAAGCTGCCATTTGGACATGGTGAAAAGAGCACGCTTGAGCCATTGATTGGGGGAGACAGTAAAAAGTCAGGGAGGGCCCCGTTTCAGCTTGCAGTGCAGCAGGCGGACGTCAGTGTGGTTCGAGCACAGTGGGAGAATGACAGGCAGGATTAGTGTCAGGCAGAAGCTTTGCTGTAGCTGTGGAGATGGTCCCAGGGGTCATTCACCTCTGACTGTTGTTTAGCACTGATGGCTCTGTAATGCAAACTGCTTGATGCCTGCCTGTTCCTTATCGGAAATAGTGATTAGGGGGAGGTATTTGTCATAAAAGGCTCCTTTTAGAAATAAAAGAGAAATGGGAAGCTGTTGCTTACTGCCTGTATCAGTGCAGAGGAAGCCTGATCCAGATGGTTTTTTGATAGGAGAGGATGGTGGAAATAGCTCTTCGGGTGCTTGTGAAGGTTTTTCCATATAGCTCCTTTTGCTTGGAGAAAGGATTCGAAAAGGGAGAATTTGTTCACAATGGGTGTGTCATGCAAGTGCCCGCAAGTTGATTGGTGGGTTTTCCCCCCTCCCCAGTGAGTGCGCCATACTCAGAAGCAATGCAGTCTTGGCTGTTTTTAACACATTATTCACTATCTCCCCAAATCCCTTTTCTGTCAGAGCAATTTATAACTTAACAAATATATCTACTTTGTTAAATAAGGAGTCTGGTTCATCATTTCTAAATATGCTTCCCCAAGGAATATATTCTGTGTCCTATTTTTGTGATGCCTGTAAGTTAAAGCATGTGTCCATGGAAAGTATTTTTAACATGGTGCTGTTTAATTTATTTTCCTTGCATGTGAACATGGGTGCATAGACACACAAGAGAGAGAGAAAAGTATGCTTGTCTGTCTCTGCCCATTGTATTGTAAGTAGATAAGCTTGGCCTTCAAGATACGTGTACAATATACTTCTGTTAGATAAAATGGATAAGTTGGATCTTCTGCAAGTAGGAGCCATTAAACAAGCCATAAAAAGCATTCTTATGATGTTGCTTTAACATATTTTGTTGGATTGCTTTGCTTAAGACTTGTGTTTGGTGTTTTTAGCTTCTAAAAAAAATCCTTCTAATTTCCTGGTGTAATAAATGTTTTACAAATATTTTACAGGCCCCTGAATGGATGGAAGAGGACCTTAGCCAACTGACAAGGAGTATGGTTAAGTTCCCAGGGGGGACTCCTGGTCGATGGGAAAAGATTGCTCACGAATTGGGTCGATCAGTGGCAGATGTGAGTTCACTCAAATTTGCATTGTATGGACAAACCAGCACAAGGCAAGCAGTATAGAAGGCCGACATAGACATTGTCTTTTGATGGAGGGTGCAATCCTTTTAGGACCTGGAAGTGAAGCATTAGCTAACTGGGTAAGAAGCAGATGTCAGCTGGTCTCCCCTCTCCACAATTAACAGCTGTAACTGATCAGCTATATGGGGATTCTAGTGCTTAGAGACTTACGCTACTGTAACCTGATAACAGAAAAACAATGCTGGTTTTAGTCTTTGTAATAAACTCTCATTGCTGGAAGAGAACATTTGTGGGACTTTAATAAAGATAATATTGCTGCTTAGATCTTAAAAGAAAGGAAAAAGAGGCAGAGAGAGGAAAAAAAGAAACATCATCAGCTAATAGTGTTTAGACAGGTGGTATCCATTAATTAGAACTTGGGGTACTTGCCATGGAGTGAGGGGTCTGCACAATCCGGCAGAGTATGGTGATGTAAAAAAATGACTAATTTGTCAGCTTATGAAGATAAAAGGGTGTTTATTTTAAGATGGACTTAAAAAGGAGTTGTGCTCCTGAGAGAAGAAATGGGATTCTCTTCAGATGCTTTTGAGTCCAAACTGATCAGGAGAGTGGATGAGAATTAGGGTGCTTGTCAGTGGCTGTTTGGCTTTTGTTGGCATATGGCATCTCTGGGCATTAATCAACAACTGAAATACTTCATTAGAAAAATGCAAGGAAATGCATCAATAGTTCAATCCTGTATGCATCTACTTAAAAAGAAGCTCTGTTTACTTCAGTGGAACTTGGTCCCAGTTCAGCTGTTTCCCATTTTCAAGTGCAAGGCAGAACCACAGAAGAATGACTGTTTCCCCTGACAGGCTACTTTTCTGTGATCAAGACTGAATTTTTACTTCCTTGTGTACCATATGTGAAAGCTAGACCAACATCTGCAAAAGGTGAAAAAGGATTTCTACAGAAGAGAAAAGAAGAGAAGCACTGATGACTGAGCTTGGCATCTCTGCTTCCATGCCCATATCTGCCTGTCCAGAAATATCACTGGTTTTGATGGAGAGCTTCAGTAAACAAATAGTGCCTCCATCTTCTGCAGGTTCAGCTTCAGGGTCCCATCTAGACCCTGACAACTTCCAAGCTTCCAATAAGAAAGGATATAAACAGCATCTTCCCTACAGTCTGGGGTACCAAACACTCTTATAGTCTGTTTGATGTAGTGGTTAAGGTGCTGGACTAGGAACTGGAAGCCTGTGAAAAATAATAATTATTATTATAATATATAATTATATTTAGATATATAATTATAATTATGCATATAATTATAATTATAATATGTAATATATAATTAATAATAAGAAAGACAAAAAAGTCTGGATAGTGAACATTGCAATACCTGGAGACAGCAGAATAGAAGAGAAAGAACTGGAGAAAATCACAAAATACAAAGACCTGCAAATAGAAATAGAACGACTATGGCAAAAGAAAGCAAAGATAGTAGCAATAGTAATAGGTGCCTTGGGTGCAATCCCAAAACATCTGGAGCATCACTTGAAGACCATCGGCAGTGACAAAATCACCATCAGTCAATTGCAAAAGGCAGCTTTACTTGGAACAGCTTACATCCTGCGACAATACCTTTAACACCATCAGACAACAACATCTGCCTATCCCAGATGCTTGGGAAAGACTCAATAGGTGGATAAAAATGCCAAATCCAGTCTAAACATTTAGCTGATTATGTGACCAACAATAATAATAATTCCTGCACTCTAGTGCCATCAGTATGGCCCTGCAGATTGTATGGTATCATTATCATAGCCAATAGGTTCTTACAGATATCCTTCTGTTATCTATTCTGAGTAGATGTTACAAATTCTGTAACATTAGAACACAACTGCCATGCTTCAGCCTCCATCTGGCTGATACAAGTCTTTTACGGGATGCTTTTTGTCATTTTCCAGCCAAGTGCATGTCACCTTTCCAATAGTCACCTAGGCAAGCATGCCACATCCATTCTGCAGACATGCCCAAACCAGTGAAGACATGATTGCTGGATCTTATCCTCAGCTGCGAGCAGTTGATTGCGTATCTGTCGAATATCCTCATTCTGCCATCAGTCACGCCAGGAAATGCCCAGGATTGTTTTCAAACATTTCATCTGAAGCACCTCCAACTTCTGTAGATCCTGAGTAAGCAGTGACTGGCACAGTGGCTGCATTGAATACTGAAATCTTCATGTTTAGGCTGATGTTTTTCTTCTTCCAGAGGTGGTACTATAAGCTGGCAAAAGGTGCTTCAGCATCACCAATTCATGCAACAACATCAGTGGATTCAGCAACATTGATGCAGGGATCGAAGAGTCTAGTATTTGAACTATTCCACCTGCTCAGTTGCTCACCTCTTAAGGCAAAGTTAATTCTTGTGACTTCAATTGTGTGGCCTTGATCTTTTTTGCATTTATGCATGGTTTGAGCCTCTCTGCTGTTTTGTTTAGGACATTTAAAAGCTCCTGTATGTTCAGTTCTGATTCTTATATGAAAACAATATCATTGGTGAATGGCACATCTGAGTTTAGCTCATCTGTGCCACATTGAACTCCTATATGCTCAACCAGGCTTTTCCCCATCACCCAATCTGTCACCACATTGAACAACAGTGGTAGTAGTACACACCTTTGTCTCATTCCTGTTTTGACTGTGAAGGGACTGGTTTTCTCACCATGTACCTTAACCCTGTAAGGGGTGCCACCATAAAAGACAACAATGATTTGGATGTTTTTGTTGGGTACTTTGTTCACCAAAATAACTTTCCACATGGGGTCCCTGTGGACACTATCAAAGGCAAACTTAAAATCAATAAATACAGCAGTTGTTTGTTCCATATACAGTGGTACCTCAGGTTACGAACTTAATCCGTTCCGTGACTCTGATCGCAACTTGAGTTGGTCGCAACCCGAGGTAAATTTTCCCATAAGGTTCAATGTAAATACGGCTAATCCGCCCTCCGAATTTGGTCGCACCACGAGGCAAATTTCCCCACTTTTTTCTTCAAAGCCTTATTCTTGCCAAGCCTGCTCTGCATTTTCTTTGGAGCCATGCTGACAAGCACACCAAAAACCTTCCAAACGCCACAAAACACACCACAAGCCTCACCGAACGTCTCCTTGCTACCGCGATCTCACCCACAGGAAACCGTGACCACGTGGCAGCAGGGCAAATGGCCGCGGATCCCGTTGTAGCTCGAGGCAGAGGTCGCACGGCGAGGTAAATTTTTGGGGCAGGAGCTGGTTGTATCCCGAAAAATTCATAAGGAGGGGCGTTCGTAACCCGAGGTACCACTGTACTTCTTAAATACTTGCTTGGCAGTGAAAATCTGGCCCACCCAGCCATGGCCTGATCTAAAACCACATTGCTCTTCCTGGGTGTAGAATTCTTGCATTGACTGTAAGTGTATTTTGAAAACATGCACAAAGACCTTTCCAACTATGATCAGAAGGCTGATTCTGTGATAGTTTTCACATCACACCTTATCACCCTTTTTAAACACAGGCATAATACTAATAGGTTTCCAGTTAAGCAGGACCTGTTCTTTCCATACTATTGAGGATAGCCTGTGAATATAATCAACTACTACAGGTACCCTGGCTTCAGCACCTCCACATTGACTTGGTTAGGACCTGCAGCTTTGCCATTTTTAAGTTGTTTGATAGTTGCAATTTCTGGTTTGCCTGGTTAGCAACTTCCAACCATAATTGGCTCATAGCACCGCAGGGGTGACAACACATGATAGGCCAGTGGTCATCATATGACACCTTTTGGGATATTGTCCACTGAGTGGTGTAAAATTTGTTGGAACCCAACCATGGCAGTGTAACCTGGGGTGGTGATATAAGTTAAGCATCTGCATACTGATGATTTTGCATTTCAAACTATTGGATGCCTTTATCCAACAATTTCATATAGGTATTAGAGCAGTGGAAGAAGGACTCTGTGGAACTCTGTAAAGCAGAGGTGTCTTAGCTGACCTCTCCTCCCTTCTCTGGCAGAACTCTCCCACTGAGGAAAGAGCAGAACCACAGCAAGACAGTGCCTCCAATCCCCAGCCCAATAAGGCAATCCAGTAAAATAGCCTGGTAAAGGTTATTCAAGGCCTTTGAGAGTCAAGAGGACCAGGAAAGTCTCATTCTCCTCATCTAGGTCCCAACAGAGGTCATTATGTCAGTGACTGATGTCTTTGTCCCAGACTCAGGCCTGAATCCTGACAGAAAAGGCTCCAGATAATCCACTTCATCTAGGATGGTTCATAGTGGAGACCAGGTGATAGTTACCTAACACCCCTGGGTCCAGGGAAGATTTCTTCAAGAGATGGTGCTTTACCAGAAGCAAAGAAGCATTGACAGTTTCCAGGATCCAGGTGGTCAGATTACCCCTAGCTCCCCAGAAGAGCCAGGCGTGCAAGTGGAAGATGATAGCTTAGAGAATACTCTGTCCACTTCCTTGGAGTTCACTGGCCAGAAGGACTTCCAGGTAATATAACAAGATAATGCCCAATCACCGTCGAAGACCTTGGCCATGAACAGTCAGGATTCTGGCAAATCTAAGCAACAAAATTACGTGCGGATTGTCACAGTATCCTGGCGGAAGATCTCAGCATTGACTTTTCCCTAACTTGGAATTAGTCACCATAAACAATGTCTCTGGACAACAGCCTGCCAACACAATAAAGGAAAAGTAACGACACTTTGCCTCCCATATTGCCTCAGTGTAGGCCTGAACATGGGCATGTATTCGTGCTCAGTCAGAATCACTTTTTGTCTTTCTCCATTGGCACCCTAGGCATCATTTCTGTTGCTTCATTTCCCAAAGGTGTTAGTAAACCAAGGAGCTAGCTGGCAATGGAGAGCAAAAAGGGGCCACTCAGGAGTAATTGTATCTAAAATTCAGCTCACCTTCCATTGCCAGTGGCTCACCAGACACTGGGCAGAGTTGTTTACTGGATTTCTGGGAAACTCCCCAAGCATCCTCTAGAAGCCATCTGGATGCATTAGGTGCCTGGGGTGGACCATCTGAATGGATCCATGCATCCTGCAAGGTACTGAGTGGCAGTCAATGTCATTTGGATCCAGATATGATCTGACCACAACGAGAAATTGATGGAAATTCTCTGCACATTCAGATTGGTCTCTGATGCACAAACGAAGCCTAACATGATCATCTCCATGGGCTGGGCTAGAAACTATCTGAGAGAATCCCATGGAGGCCATGAATTCTTGGCCTTTTCAGGATCCAGTTCCCAAGACATGGAGGTTGAAGTTCCCAACACCAGAAGGCAGGAGGTCTCTTCAGCCAACCCAGAGACCAGATCCAGGAGCCCAGATAGGAATCATGCTGAGCAGCAAGGCAGCCAATATAGCAGGAGGATCCCCAGTTTGTCTTTACAGCTCAGTTTCATACATCACACTCGCACCTGGTACCTCAGAAGCAGCATCCCTGATTATAGAAAGAATGTCCCTGCCAACCAATGCTACCCTTCCTTCCCCAGTCATGACACTGAAGCTGCTGAAGGACCCCAAACCCAATGGGGCAGATTTCAGAGGGCAACATTGCTACCCTCACCCAACCAGGTTTTGGTAAAGGGCAATGCCAAAGAATGCTCAAACTATCGCACAATTGCACTCATTTCACATGCTAGCAAGGTTATGCTCAAAATCCTACAAGCTAGGCTTCAGCAGTACGTGAACCGAGAACTACCGGATGTACAAGCTGGGTTTCGAAGAGGCAGAGGAACTAGAGATCAAATTGCCAACATTCGCTGGATCATGGAGAAAGCACGAGAGTTCCAGAAAAGCATCTACTTCTGCTTCATTGACTATGCAAAAGCCTTTGATTGTGTGGATCACAACAAACTGTGGCAAATTCTTAAAGAGATGGGGATACCAGACCACCTTACCTGTCTCCTGAGAAATCTGTATGCGGGCCAAGAAGCAACAGTTAGAACCGGTCATGGAACAACCGATTGGTTCAAAATAGGGAAAGGAGTACGACAAGGCTGTATACTGTCCCCCTGCTTATTTAACCTATATGCAGAGTACATCATGAGAAATGCCAGGCTGGAAGAATCACAAGCCGGAATTAAGATTGCAGGGAGAAACATCAATAACCTCAGATATGCAGACGATACCACCCTAATGGCAGAAAGTGAAGAAGAACTAAAGAGCCTCTTGATGAGGGTGAAAGAGGAGAGTGCGAAAGCTGGCTTGAAACTCAACATTAAAAAAACTAAGATCATGGCATCTGGACCCATCAATCCCTGGCAAATAGAAGGGGTAGAAATGGAAGCAGTAACAGACTTCATTTATTTGGGCTCCAAGATCACCGCAGACGGAGACTGCAGCCATGAAATTAAAAGACGCTTGCTCCTTGGGAGGAAAGCTATGGCAAACCTAGATAGCATATTAAAAAGCAGAGACGTCACCTTGCCGACAAAGATCCGCATAGTCAAAGCTATGGTTTTTCCAGTAGTAATGTATGGCTGTGAGAGCTGGACCATAAAGAAGGCTGAACGCCGAAGAATTGATGCCTTTGAACTGTGGTGCTGGAGAAGACTCTTAAGAGTCCCCTGGACTGCTAGGAGGTCAAACCAGTCAATCTTAAAGGAAATCAACTCTGATTGCTCATTGGAAGGATTGATAATGAAGCTCAAGCTCAGATACTTTGGTCACCTAATGCGAAGAGAGGACTCTTTGGAAAAGACCCTGATGCTGGGAAAGATGGAAGGCAAAAGGAGAAGAGGACGGCAGAGGATGAGATGGCTAGATAGCATCACTGAAGCAATGAGCATGAAATTGAGCAAACTCAGGGAGGCAGTGAAAGACAGGAAGGCCTGGCGCAATATGGTTCATGGGGTCACGAAGAGTCGGACACGACTTAACGACTAAACAACAACAACAATAGGGCTTTCCTGTTTTCCACCACCAGGTCATGATTGAATGAGTTTATTACAGACAGTTTTGGCATTAACCATCATCAGCTGATACAAGAGTGTTGCACTGTAGTAATGTTATTACCACCTGATGAGTTTACCGCAGTGCCTTTTATATGGGGCTGCTTTTAACAACCATTCAGAAGCTGCAGTTAGTCCAGAATACAGTGACCAGTGTGCTAATTGGCACCTACTGTTGGAAGCATTTTACACCTTTGCTAAGAACCTGCACTGACTACCATTTAGCTACCATTTGGCTTCTAGGTGACATGCTGGGTTTGACTGATAAAATCTTTTATGGCTTAGCTCCTGGGTATCTACAGGACCACTTGCTCCAACTAGAGTTGGCCCAACCTATTTGATCATCTAGGGAGAAACTACTCTTAGTATCCCACTTGTGGGAGGTAAAGGGAGAGAACTGTTCTGGAGGGTGTTATAATTAGATAGGCTATTTTTTTAGCTGTTTTATTATATTGTTTTGATTTTATGCTGATTTATTTGTACAGTGGATGCTTTAAAAGGTTTATTTCTAAATTGTGTTAACCACCAAGTAATTTGACCTGAGTGCGTGTGCGCGTGTGTGTGTAGTATGTATATATGGGCTCCACGTGTTTCTAACTGAGAAAATTAGTGGCATATTGAGAGGAGGACAGCATGTTCCAAAAAGGGGCCAGGACAAGTACTATATTTTATTTAAATCTATTTAGATTTAATTAAATTTATGAATAGTAGCCCTGTATTTAATGATTTCCTTTTCTGTCAAGTTATAAATTACAATTTGGTGGAAATTTATAGAGGGATTCTGTCCAATGCAACTGAGTCTTTAAAGAGCCAGAGGTCATACACCCGAAGAAAATGTTCATGATTCTCTATATTTTTTGCATGCTTGTAGGTTTTTCAGATTTACCTCAATCCATATAGCATGGCTGGTAGTCTCTGGTGCTTTTATATTAATATTAATCTGTTCTTCAAAGTTTCTCCAGAGTTTTTTTCCCTCTGCAAAAAAGAGGTTTAGTTTCTAACATCATTTTCAGGGTGCTTTAGAATTTCTTAAAAATTTCCTGCTGGTGGTGTTTTTGAGCTTCCTTTATAGCAGGCTGTGTTGTTTCTATAACTCTTTGTGCAGCTTCGCAAGCTGCAGCTGTCTCCTGCTCTTAAAAGCTCTCTCAGGAGAATTTTGTTTATGCTATCCACAAAGGTGTATATTATTTGCATACTGTAATATAATGTGTTTGGCGAAGCGGCAGTTCCCACATTTTCAGCAATCATGAAATCATGCAAAGCCCCTCTCCCCTTTTTTGTGTATGTGGTTGGGGCCACCATCTTGACTTTTTTACCCCCTGCTTGCGGATACCTGTCAGCAACTACATGAAATGCTCAGAACGTAATTTTAGCCATGTTATCCTTTAAAATACAGATATTATTATAAATTATATTGACTTGATAATTATATTTTTAAAATGTATTAAAATCATTAATGATGAGAAAATGGCTTTTAGTCTCTTCTTCTTGTGCCATATTGAGCAGGCCCACATAAATATTGGCCTAGTGTTTGTACGACCATTTTATGGAGAGAAACTGCATCAGCCTGAATCTGCTCAAGTTCTAACTTTGCCATGTCTGTAGAAATTTAAACATTGGAAACAACTTAATTTTGCTTTGAACCCAAACAAAGCAAAACAAAAATCTTCTTAAACCAATCAGAATAATGGGAACATATTTTTATTTGCAGGTGAAAAGGTAATGCAATCTTTATTAAATTACTTTCCTGGTTTGGACTTGTGGTATGTATTAGATTGGTCCCCCCCCCCTTTTTACAAATGTTTCAATTATGAAAAGGGAACTGCCTTCAGTTCTCTTTAATGAGAGTTCCTGCCAGCTGACCTAGTTAGCTGAACTGGTATTCCATGTCTATCTCCACACATCTGTTTTTTGACCCATTTCCCCCTTGTTGAATTTGGAGCTCTCATTCCTGCCTCTTACTATTTGAAGAAATAATTGAACATGCTCCCTCCATACTCACGAATAGTGATGGGTGAGCTCCCCTGGGTTCAATTAATCAATAATCACTCCTTCCAGATTTTTGATAGGACTAGTTCCATTTTTTCCAAGAATTCCCTCTTGATTTGTAATGCTGGAGTGTGCATTGGTGCACCTGGAATATCTCTATTCTCATGGCTGCCTGGAATTAGTGTTGGGACTCACTGCACATGGGGCCATCATCTTCTGACCTTTTTAGTGCGTGGATGGAAAACTGAAATGGACAAATCCTTCCATATTGTTTTGGGATACTAACTTGGGGCATAATTTTTTAAATAAGGCAATGGAATGTTGTGTTCAGATGGATGAGTTGGTCAGAGAGGCATGAATGCGAAACTTAGCCATATAGATGGCTTTCAAGCAGTCCAATGTATGTCCCTGTTTTCAGGGAAGAGGTAGCAGGCTAAGGATTAGTCTGCATATACCTATGGAGCTTATTTCCTATATTTTATTTGCTCTATTCCATAGAGGCATATGGAACGGGCTTCTGCTGAATTAATGCCTGCCAGCAACTATATTCCTAAACTGTTTTTTAAAGCAGAATGTAGAATTAGGGGACTTCGATTAGCACTCCAGCTTCTGATAGATTCTTTCTTCAGATCATTCAAGTGTAGTCCATATAAACTTGATAAGATTGGCATGATTTTCTTGCTGTTTTCTATGTGCTATGAAAAGGAAAGTTTGGAATTGTGATGGGAAACTAATAGTTCTTAATCTTGTACTAGTAATGCACATGGAAAGTCAACAGTGTAAAGACCTCTGTATTCAAGGTGGCACGAGTTCTGACTTTACCACACCTGCTGCTTTCGTTTATCTGCAGATAGAGGTAGTTGTAATTTATCATTGGAAGAAATTTTGCAGGGAAGTTGAGGTTCAGATGATGGTGATTCTGGTGTATTTATTTGTTCATTACATTTATTACCTCCTTTTTGTGCAGCACTCGAGATGATATTGTACCTCTTCCAAACTTCATCCTCTGAAAGTGGAGAGAAAATGACTAGCCCAAAATCACTCAGTGAGCTTCACAGCTGCCAGAATTGTCTATTACTCTTAACAACTATACCATCAACTCCCCTGAGGTTTTAGTATCTCCCTTTGTACCACTTCAATATTGTTGCTTGTCTTCTAAGAATTCCACCACGGCACACTGTTTCCTGCACAGGTGCTCAGTCACATGGGCCAGCTGTTACAGTATGCAGTCACATCCTAGATGTGGTGGTGACTTAGCAAGTTGTTGCAGCACTGAATGTTTTTGTGATTAATCTGGGTCTTGGTAGAATGAATGTATTCAGTAATAGCTGTATAGTGTTTGGGGAGGAGATAACATTCACACGTACGCACTCATATCCATTCTGTCGATTAAAACAGTTTGGTGTAGTGCTTAAGGTGCTGGCCTAGAAACCAGGAATCTGTGAGTTCCAGGCCTCCCTGGGTGACTGGGTGACTTTGGGCCAGTCACTCCCTCTTAGCCCAACCCAACTCACAGAGTTGTTGTTGTGGGGAAAATAGGAGGCAGGAATATTAGGCATGATTACCACTTTGAGTTGATCAAATGCATAAAAAGGTGGGATACTAATAATAATAAAGGTATTCCTTGGGTTATGACAGCAATTGGGGCCAGAATTTCTGTCGCTAAGCAATGGGGTCATAAAGCACAATGTCATGTGACCGCATCGCTTAGAAATGGCAATCCCAGAAGTCCTGGTTGCCGTCATAACCCCAGGACTGCACAGGTCATTAAACAGGAAGAGGTAGGAGTCCCAGGCAAGCAAGCCAGTGGGGGTTGTCTGTGTGTGCCGCAGGCATGCACTCCAGAGGGTGGGGGTGCCGCGAACAGGCACTCTGGAGTGTGGGTGGGCAAAAAAACGGCAGGAGTGACTTCCTGCCAGCCTCCCTGTTAACTTTGCTTGTGGGAAGCTGGCAGTGAACGTCTGAAATCACAATCACATGACCACAGCTCGCTACAACGTTGCAATTGCAAGCTGGACACTGAGTGCCTGGATCATGATCACATGGCTGCAAGGATGCTGCGACAGCCAGAACTCCGAGGACCAGTCACAAGTCCCCCTCATTCAGTGCTGTCGTAACTTTGAATGGTCACTGAATGAGTGGTTGTAACCCGAGGATTACCTGTAATAACAACAACAACAATTAAATCGTCATTTTTCTAACAATTTTTTTTTTCAGCTGGATAATTTGAAGGGTTACTTAATTTGCCAACCTTTTTTTCAGGCGGAATTTCAGTATAACTGATTACACTGAAATTTTGAAAGGAAGATCAAACAGGGAGGATAGTGTGTGTTATAATCTTGGGTAGTGTATGTTGGTGCAGGCTAAAATCTCGAGTGCTATACACAGTATTTTATGCCCGCATGGAAGCCTTTTACTGCTGATGGCAGCCCCGCTGTTTCCTTTGACCCCCTGGGCAGTAAAGGTTGTGGGCCCTTCTGGAATAGCACTCTGTGAGGCATACAACTGCTGCTGAAAGTAAAGCTGGGTGGAAGTGCCTTATGAATATGGAAATGGGTTTCTGGATCCAGGTCATTATTTTCAGAAACTTAAAAGAGAGTAAAAATTGTGAAAATAAAATAGACTGGCCTGTAAAAGAACACAGACTTTAATATGGTTATTAACTGCAGGTTTTCTGAAGTAACAGCAAAGAGCTCTACAATTCCATCCTCATGAAATAATATCATTTGCTCGCCTGGGAGGAGGTAAACTGATTCTGCTAGTCTCTGTCGCCACTAATCTCTCATGTTCAGGTTGCAACAGCAGACTGATGTGGGATTTGCTTTCTGCATGAAAAAGGCCCAAGTAAGCCATAAAAAAACAGGCAGGTGGATAGATAGGAGCACGTTTTTCTAATTAAATGGTGCCTGGCACTGTGAGCGAAAGCGGGTGCAGTTATAAAAGCATCCCATCTTCCCAGAGAAGCTAGGACAACTGTTAGCTCTCATTGGGCTGTCTAGTTGGAGGGTTACAGGTAGAAAGACATTACCTGTTGGATTTTGTGGTTATTAAACATGAGGTGAGGTGTTAACTTTCAAATAGTCCAAGATTTATGTTAAAGGTACTTAGATGGATTACTATTATGACCTCAGGGAATTTTCCTAGGCAAGGGATCCCTGAAGAGAGATAGATGTATTGATCGTATTGAAGAAAAGGAGAGTTACTTAAAGGTGCATCTGTTGTTTTAAAAAAGGACCCAAAGCAGGATACTGTGGCTTGCAAATGATAGGGTTGTTCCCTTTTTTGAAAAGCAAGTTTAGAGGCCTGACCTGGGTTTTGTCAGGAATAAGACAAGTGAAAATGTAAGCCTATCTTGGTCATATGAGAAGAACCAATGTAATATAGTTTCTTGATCTATTGCATGGAAATACATGTCGTTTTTACCCCCACCCACCCCACTTTTTATCCTCATGACAACCCTGAAAGGCTAAAAAAGAGTGACTGGAGTTTCAAGGCTGAGTGGGTCTTTGAGTCTGAGTGGGTCTTTGAGTCGTAGTCCAACATGCCAAACCACTAAACCACCTGTTTGTGTTTTAAAAGGCTCAAGTTCAATTCTGTACTCACATGCCAAGCTCACCAGACTTATTCTGCCCATGTGCTCTTATCTGGATTTTACAACTTTCGCCGAACTCTTTGCTGCCCTAGGCAGCATGAGTAGTGATAATGGGTCCCAGAACTTGTAATTCAGCAAATGAGGAGTGTTATCAGTTTTCTACTCCAGATTTGGGCCTTAATCTTCACTCCCTGTTACGAGGCTCCAAGGCACGACACAAGAAGGGTACTAAGCCATAGCACTTTGGCTTCCGTATTACTTCAGCTGCTAGACGACAGTTTTGGGCAGTGTAACATTGCTGTTGGATGCTATTTTAGTGACAGGAAATGCTTCCAACTGGAGTGGCCATAGGGGAGAGGATTCTTGACTCTATTTTCCATTAGGAAATCTGTTGTGGCAACAATCGTTTTTGACTAGAGAGGAGGAGATTTAAAGCTGTTTCTTCTGTGCTGGATGGTGCATGTGTATGTGTAAGAAGATAAAGAACAGTATTTTTCAAACTTGGCAACTTTAAGATGTATGGACTTCAACTCCCAGAATTCTCCAGCCAGCATTGTATTGTATTGGGGCAAAGAATAATCTCTCAAATAATTTCTTGTCTAGAACTGTGGTGTTCCAATTGCTATTGGACTCCAATTCCTGTCAGTCCCAGCAGACCTGCCTCATAGATATTATGGCAGTTGCATAGATGTAGAGATGTACTTTTAATGTAACCTCACAATAAAGATAGAGCTCTACTTCTGGGTATGCTTCTTGTCTGGACTACCTCACAAGGCTGACATCAGTCTCCCAAGTCTGAAAATACATCTCTCCCCCTTTGCCTTTACAGTCCAAGAAACTAGGGAGGGTCCCTTCTGAGATGTTTCCCATGCCCCCATTCCTTATGCAGACTCAGCTACCTCTTATCTGACCATTGTCTGAGGCTCTTCCTCCTGTCTGCCAAGGTCATTCCCACATACCATTACAATACTTTAATTACCACTTGTTGATAAATAACCTTTTTTGTCTTAAGGTAAGGTAACATTCATTCCATGGTATGCTTTTAGTGAGCAGGTTTGACATTGCAAAGAGTGGGATGGAGGTGTTCTGGCAGAATTAATACTTTTAGAGGACGTATTGACAGGGGTGTCCACAACAACCATAGTATCACAGGGCAAGTACAAAAGGAACAGAGTTTGTGTCATGACACACATTTTGTCATTTGTCGTCGTCCCCAAGGATGCCCATACTTATTGATAGTTTTCAAATTCAACTAGATTATGTTGATCCATTTTTCTAAACATTTTCTAAGCTCTTCTACCAAAACCATGTATTGAAAATCAAATAATTTCTCCTCCTTCCTAAACAGGTTACAATGAAAGCCAAGCAGATTAAAGATTCAGTTACATGTGCTCCAGGTAAGGTACACCTATATTATATACCTCATGGTGGTTAAAGAAAACCTATTTACCTTTAAGAATTAGTAGCTGAGCTTGTTTTTTCCCTCTTCATTCCTCATTTATTTTCTTCTGTGTTATGCATTTTCGGTTGCATGCCTGCATGTAGTGACTCTCCTCCCCCCCCCCCTTTGGATTGAATATTAATTTCTAGGCATGGCTTGGCTGAAGAGCAAGGCTAGAATGCTGAAACCCACAGGCTGTATTGTGGCCCCTCAAGATTGGGCCAAATTCTGATGGCCAATTGGCGAACATTTTGGTGGCTCCATAGGTAGAGCCTCATTCAGAAATAAGCATGGAGATGGGGCTAGTTTGCCTCCTAGATGCTGCCTGCTGCTACTTGCTCTAACAACACTCCTCCACCCCAAAACAACCTGAAATCATTGTTTTTATGGCAATTTTGTTCTTGGGGGATGGGTTCAGGAATTTAAGAATGAGAATAGGGACAGAATATTTTGAGAGGCAAACCACTCTCACCCCTACTCTGAAACCACACCTCCAAAAAATGCACTCCCGAATAGAGACTTTTTAGGAAGATTATGGAGGTACGGGTAGGGATGGAAGCAGCAGGTGTCCCAAAGATCTCTTACTCCCATTCTTAGCCCCCCAAAGCATTTAAAAATGTTCCCCAAAATATCTCCAGATGGCTTTCTGCAGCCCTCAAAAAAAGAGTTGCAGCACATAATCCCTCAAATGTTCCCACTTCTATGGCTAAGCATATAGATATACCAAAGAACATGTCTTCAGATAACAACTTAATCCAATGTTCTTTGTAAAATAGAATAAAATAAAATATAACGGGCCTGAGTTTCTTTGCACTCTGCCCACCTATTATGCTATACGCTAGGGAGAGCTGCCTCCTTAAATCTGGGATAGGTGGAGTAGAACTTTTCTAGCCAAGAGTTGTAGGAACTGGGAACCATAGAATCTAGTCTTCTATTAATGCAGCCTTGAATGTTCATAGTGCTCCACTAGTGGCAGAATAGATGGGTAAAAATACACTCTCCATTTTATAGTAAACTAAGTTAATGAAGCTTCCTTACCAGGATTGGAAATTACTGCATAGCAGTAAATCAAATTGGAGAGAAGAAGTCCTCTACACCAGGAAGGTGGTGCTTTTTCTGGTGTGTTGGTCACACGTGTGCTTTGACTGGAATGCTAGGGGGACCTGTTCCAAAACATAGTGAGTTCAGGATCAAACCTATATTTAATTTTGTTTCATTTACATTTAAAATGAAATATAGGTAATGGTTGCTTGCCTGTTATGTATTTAATATTTTTTCATTCCATCCCTTTTTTTAATAATTCAGTTTTTTAAAACCAAAGCTTTTAGGAGATTGTGGAGTTCTCTACAGCCATGGGAAAGTGGTAATCTCCAGAACTGCTGAGTTCTACTTAAAAGTCTGTAGAGCTCCTATGTCCATAGTAGATAGAGTAGTAGTGGATGAAAGGTGGCCCTAGGTACAACAGCCATTACTAAGCATACTGGCTGCTTCTTTTGAAAACAAATAATAGGCAGAAAAGGGCTTCTATGCATATATGCCTTCATTAAGTGGATAATGTGAAACTCTGGCTCAAATTGTCAGCAGTGCAAAGAAAACAAAAATATGTGACATCTGTTCCAGAGCACCAAAAGATGAATTAAAATAACTAAGGGTACCATTGATTAAACACCGTGGCAGTGCATTATTCTTCCATTTCAATGGGAGCACTGCAGTTCATTCATTTCAGTGTATCAGTGCATAGAGGAGTGCATGTTAACAAAAGAGCCAGAATATAACGGAAGACCTCTTAACATCGTACCTAATTGATGCTATTTCTGGATTGTTTAAACTAAGTGTGACTACCATGGAAACATACAAGTAAAAATGAAAGCCTGACTTTATTAGCTGGGAATCAGACTTACATCTGACTAAGTCTGGATTTAACCTATTGTGTTTATCAACTCTGATTTTTGAATACAGGTGTCAGATGTTTCCTGGGCTGGTTCAAGCACACCCGTGAAGCATACTTTAAAAAAAAATCTGTAATTTGGAATGTTGGTTCTCCTCATCTTCTCCCTTATCTTACATTAATCTGACATGTGTGCTGTTTTTCAATAGGTACTATTAAATTCTCAGAGTTGAAAACTTTGGCCCAAAGCTCAAGATCCAACAAGGCCAATGTTAACTTACCTGATCTTATAATCACTCAACGGGAAAAAGAGGAAGAGGAGCAGGAGGAAAGAACGAAATACAGTTATGATCCAGAAACGATAAACAAGATCACAACAGATGAACTAGAGACTGGGTTAAATGAAGCCAGACATCGCAAGCGGAAAACAATGCCAAAGGCTGCTGAAACAATAGTCCCAGGGACAAAAGAGACAACGGAAGACAAGTGTAGAGGGAAGCGCCAGAAGGACTTTGACACTGCAGAACAAGAGGAATATAGTGATGATGAGGCCAGAAGAAAAGAGAGGTGTCGCAGTTCAGATGACTTGTGGACTCAGAATCAACAGAAGCTTCTAGAGCTGGCTTTACAACAGTATCCAAAGGGAACGCTGGAACGTTGGGATAAGATTGCCAAATGTGTTCCAGGAAAAAGCAAGGTGAAGCCATCGTTTTATATAAGATTAAAACATACTGGTGTTGGCTAATGTTATGTTGATTTTTTAAAAAGTTAGTTCTAGAAGATTAACCCTCTTAAATTTATTGCAGTTGGCTCAGTGTATTTTAAGGGTGATGATAAGGCTTTTGCCTGTATTTGTGACAAAACAATAGCCTGTCCTTTTCACATTTTCTACCACCTGTTTTTCTGAAAGAACAATAGAAGCTAATTCAACCATAGTGCCTTAATGTGCAGTAAGCAATTAGATATTCTGTTTAGAACACCAAATAAATGTTGCATAGTTTGAAATACAGGATACCAGTGAGGGCCATAAAATCATAAGCCTGGGAAATAATGGTTGTATCCCTGGTCTATCATGTAATCTGTTCACAGCCAAGTTTTAAAGGGCCAGTGTTGCTCAAGAGACTTGAAATGAATGAACAGCCTCCTTGATTGAAGGTCCATCTGAGGGAGGAGAGCATGCTCTTCAGCTTTCAAGTAGATGTTCGAGAACCAGCTGTGGGTGGTGACTAACCTCTCTTCCCATGTACATTCCTTGCTACTTTCAATGTGGGACTTTCTGAGTCTTGAATTCAGTCTGTACGATAGTTTCTAAGTTGCTGAGGAAGTCCAAAAATTAGTTCTCCAATGTACTCGATTGAAAATTTGCTGAGACATGGTGGCAGGCACCTTGCAGAATTGGTTCATGGGCACATTGCCTCCACTCTTCACTCCTGTTTCTCCTAGACAGGTCAGAAGGCAGGTGAAACGTTATATTCAATAGAGAAATAGCTAAGTAAGCTGGGAAATGATGTCCTGTCTTTCTTTCTCCCCCCAACTTGCTGGTAATCTAATGTTTTTAATTATCAAAGCATGAGAGGTGGGGAAAGAGAATATAAAGGGAATGTACCAAAAGAACAGTCCAAACAACTGATTAAGTAGTTTATTAAAGGGAAGATGAAAAAAAAGAATAGGGAAGGTACATGATTCTAAATCTGAATTAAATCCTGTAGCAGGATGGTGACCATATTGAGGTAAGCAATCCTAACAAAAAAATTTCAGAGGCTTTGTAGAGTCTCATGCATGGCCAAAGATGGACAATTGAAGAATAAGGGCACTTTGCCAGGCTTTATGTTATTCAGTAGTAATCAAAGATTGGCAGCTGTAGTACAACTAGCCAGGAGGCAGCCGTTCTCAAATGTAGTAGATAATTAATGCCAGGTGAGACTTAGGGCAGATTAGTTATATCCTTGCTTGTCGCATTGTGCTGGGTATATGAAAGATAATGTTGGCAAGGACATGGCCAGAAAGGGGGGTTGAAATGGTGCATCTATCATGACTATCAAACTGGAGATTTTCAAGTGAAAGGTACATCATGTTTCAGTTATATAACTACATTAGAAGTACTTGCTTCTGTTAGAGGTACACAAAGCAGAGGGAACCCTGTGCTCCGGTCAAAACATTTCCTGAACCGTAGTAGGACAGTAACTGTTATAAGCAAAAAGCCACACAATAGTCATCACTGCTGCTTACTGTTTTGTCAGGCTTGTGAATTTTGAAAATGTTTTAATTGTAGGTATACATTGGAAAAATTGGTACAAATGTGTTTGTACATGCAGTGAACAGAGACTTATAGTCATCGTTATGTCTGCTGGAAAAAAATGGCCTTAGAATTTCTGAGGTGCTACTCGGATTCTCATGTCTTGACCTGATGCTTGGAGGCTGGGAGGGAGTGGATGAGGTGAAGCACACCCTAGCTGAATCCCAGCAAGACAAATTCATTGTTAGTGCAGAGCCCATGTGGATCTATGGATGTTTCAGCTGTTGGCTTTGATGGGGTGGCACTGCTCTTGAAGGAGCAGTACACACTCTGAGGGTACTCCTGGTCCCAGGGCAGCAGCTGCAGGCCATAGCACAGGAGAATCTTTTGGCTGAGTCCCAACCTTTGCTTGATCAGGAGATTCTGGACAATGAATCATCCCCTTGTCAACTCAGTTATACTGCAATTCATTTTACATGGGAAAGCCCTTGAAGACAACCTGAGGCTGGAGCTGGCAGCTATAATAGGTTTAATAGCAGAGTAACATTCTGCAGGAGCTGCATTGGTTGCCAGGAGGCTTCCAAGTCCAATTCAGAGTGGTGGAAAAGCCCTATAAAGCCTTAAATGGCCTCACCCCTCGTTACGTTTGGGATGTTTGCTCCAGATGGAATCTCCCAGCTCAACCTGGTCTATCAAGGATGCTGCAAGTACTGACTCCACAAGAGCTTGAGGGGACAGAGGCCCGCAAGACAGCCTTCTCATTAGCAGTGTCCTCACTAAGGAATACTCTGTCCTGCAAGGTCAAGCTCCCACCTTTGTGACATTTAGAAACGGAGTACAAAATTTTTTGCGAGGCCTTTGGAGTGGAGGGCCCTCAGTAGCTGACAGGAGTGGAGGACGATATGGTTCTGTTTGCAACTTTATTATGTGCATTAACTTTTTAATACTCTAAGTATAGTGTTCAGTGAATAGGCAACATACAGATTGTTGTAGTAATTGTACATTAACTTTTTCCCATAAACTTAGAAAACATTTTCCCTTTCCCTCCTGCCTAGTGTAAATTATCTATAATGCCTAATGTAAATTTTCAAGTAACTTTTAACAAATGAAAACTATGCATTAATACTCCACATTTCTTTCTTTTTCTGCAGGAAGAATGTATGACTAGATACAAGCTGTTGGTTGAACTTATACAAAAGAAAAAAATGGCAAAAAGCTGAATATTTTGAAGAATGTTACTCATCAAAATGAAATACGTTAAACATCATATGCAGTGACTTGTATTTTTGTACCTCAGTATTTCAGTATGTCATGTGCCTTAGTAAAAATCTGTAAATTTTACACCTTCAATTTGAAATATGTGTTAATAGAATCAATGTATTTTTGTACAGGAGATTTTTCTTGACAGTGTGATAATTGGTATTATAAGAAATGATGTTACTTGGAATACATATTGGAATAACTGGGCGATATCTTTTAATATAAAGTCATGTTGAAGGATGGGAAACATGGTGTCCTCTAAGTATTTTGCCTTTCAGTTTTCATTAATAACATTCAGGCCCTAAGGATATTGCATTTTCTGTTTTATTATCATGTGACATTGGCACTATATTCAGCCTATTCCAGTGGATCATGCAGAGGTAGGGACATGCACAATTTTGTCAATTCTGAAACAGAACACTCCACAGAACTTCAGACAGTTCCATTCTCAGATCAACAAATTTGGCATATCCCAATGTAGGAACTATTGCTGCTATGGAGATTTATGGAGAATCAGCAAATGGGAACTGAATTCCTCATTTTGTTCTATTTGCCTGCATTTCACCATGGATCCTGATAATACTTATCTTCAGACTTCCTGTTCAATAGAGCAAATTCTAATGTATTTATTGCCTTACATTATAATACTTGGTCTTCCAGTTAATACTGGACTGCAGTCACTTCCCCATAAATGACCTTGCTGCCTCAAACTTATGGGAACTGGAAGTCAGTTTACGAGCATCCCCTTAGGAGAAAATTATTTTAACTATAAAAAATACAACAGGTGTTTTTTATAGTTAAAATGTATAGGTAAGTCCTAATCAGCAAATGCATCAAAAGTGGGAATATTTTTTCTATGGGGGCTATATTAACTCAAGATGTAATTCACTAGATGTCAGACTTTCAAGCACTCCTACACTCTATCTGTGGACGCTGCCACAGCTTAGAAATATATATTCCAGTTATGGAGTATGAATGAGAGAGAGAAAACATTTGAATTTGTAGACCAGGCTCTGTTTGCTGACAGTTGGTGCTCCTGATGAAGGCAAGCCTTCATTCCAAGCAGGGAAAATTCCAGTATACCAGATTTCTCGTTTTTCAGCCTTGGGGGGAACAGCGGACTTATATAAGGGATGAAACTGTTGCTTTCAGCTTGAAATGTTTACCCATTTCATACCTTCTCATGCTGGGGTGGGCTGGAGGTGTCAATCTGACTTTTAAAAAAAGGTGCTAAAATATGTAATGTTGCTCAAGGTTTAAGAAATCAATTTTACCCCTATTTTCTTTGTGGTGAGATGGGGTGGGGGGTTGCTGCCATGCACAGCACATCTTCTCTTCCAGCTAGGGTAAAGTACACGCAAGTTCTTCCTTTCAGGTGAAAGGATATCAAATACTGTGAAATGACCCTTTTCTCAAGAAAGATGACTCATGTCTCAAGGCACTTTTTGCTGCTGTAGGAACTGGACTTTCCATTCCAACTTTATATTTTATAGGCATTTTGTTAGCTATAAATTATTCTATAAATTAGAATAAACCTGTTTAAATTCCACTTTAAAACATTACGATCTGAGCATTAAGCAGTATGCATTAAGAGTATGTTTGTAATGGGACTTAGGTTTCATACATACGAATATAACTGAACACAATGACTAATACATTCCCTTGATGAAGTCTGTATCTTTCATTGCAATTTACAACCATAAACAATATTAAAATTTATTAACCAAAGCTTTGTACATATCTTTATATAAATTGGCAATTTTACATCTAGGCAAAACAGCAACATTTTATACAAAGTGTTACAGAATATTAAACAAGTGGTTTAAATAAATTAAACCACACTGATTTACTTTAGTAAATTTATCTACAAAAGTGATTTGTGACTTCAAAAATTGCCATTAATATATAAAAATAAATTATTTTTTACCTTTCAATTAAATCTACCAGTTAGAAATTTTACAAATCAAAATATCCACATTTTATGAATTCTTCACAATACAAAACAGTCACAAAAACCTATTTACAGAAATGAGGTAAGAACTGTGCAATGTTTAACCGAACAATATTGCAGAAACAATAGGTTCTTCCAATTAAGTACACAGTGAAGGTCTAAGTATACTTGAGTATTTTCCACTAATAACTCACACAAACTCAAATTAGTGGCTATCAACTCTCAAATTAAAACTATCTCCTGCTTTACTGCATAGTCATATCATGAAATTAACTCTTCAAAGTGAAATACGTCTTTTTCACCCGTTAACATTTTATAGGAATGGAAAACCTCTCCCCCCTCCCTTTTTTTTTTTTTTGGTAATTTATTAGTGGAAAGCAACCCAGGTAATAATTTGCCTGAGCTATCTATAGTGACAAACACTTCTAGTAAAGGCAGATCAACAAGGAAGGCTGCTGGTGCAAAATTGAACACGCTCACGGCTTTTATAACTCATTTAGTGCATGCCCAGCTGTATAAAGCCATTCCAACCCAACAGAGGGAAGCAACAGGCACTTGGGTTACATTAAATACTACCAGAACAGGAGTTACTTTCTTATCTGGTAAGATTTCTATGACTTTTCAACAGATCTGTTTTGCCAGTGATCTTGAAAAATCCATCTCAAAGTTAACCGCTACTTGTCATTTCTTAAGTGTTCTGGCTCTAGCAAAACATTTTAAAAATTTAATAAGACAAATCACTTAAAATCTGGTTCTTTTCTGAGGAAAAAAAACGGTGCTTCTAAAACACTGATGACAAACCACCAATGTCATTGGCAAAAATTTCAAATTTTCTTTGCTTTCTTCAAAAAAGTGATGGAACTAAACATTTGATTTTTAGCACTGCAGTATGTGAAAAGGCTGCTCAATCAGCAACAGAATTCCAATCAGTTGACCAAACTGACAGTGCTCTAAGGTGAAATCTGAGTTCCACGCAATTTGAGGGAAACAGTTCAGTTTCAGTGCAACAAAAAGCAACAAGGTCAAACTTTACAATAAACATCTTCAGGTAGATTCACTTTTCCAGTGTGCAGTTAGCTCATCGATGCGTCTCCTCATACCTGCAGAGACAGCCTGCAACTCACAGCCTGATGAAGTGCTATCAGCAGGATTTGCAATTTTACATACTCTTTCAAGTGTTAATTTTTTTCCGGTGCAACGGCTCCACTTTTATCACTGAGCCTCTGGAGAAGAAAAGAAACATACGGTTTTACAACTGCTAAAATTGCCAGTGTATTTGTAATATACAATTCATACATCTAGCCAGAATATATCTGAACTGCAAAGAGATTCTAAAGGACTGAGCACGCTTAGTCCCACCCATATACCCACATCTGGCAATACTTTCTAAAGCTCAGAAGCAACACTACAACTGATCCTGTGAAGGGAGGAGCGCTTGGCCTCCAAAGCTGCTGCCAAGGTAAATCTCCATCTGCTAATTGTTCTCCCTTCTGGCTGCTTAGCCTCTTTTGCAAGTCCAAATGGGTACAGAAAGCAGCATGTGGTCCTTGCTTTTTGTTCCCTGCTGTTGAGTGAGGGGGAATTCTCTCTGAATTGAGTACCACTCACTCCTGGGGGAGGGAGTGGAGAGGTCACCCCCATCTCAAGCTAGAAGCCTCTTATCCTGCTCCTCGATTCAGCCAGCTACTGCTTTCGCCACACTATACAAAATGGGAAATAATATTAAAAAGGGTTTGAGGAAGCTCAGGGCATATTCCCTTCTGAATAGCCAAGAGAAAGTTCTGCATTCATTTGGCCTACTATTGAGATAGAAAAGCAGCAAATTTGAAACTAATTAGATTTAGCTGTGCAGTCATAATAGGAAATTCAAAACAATTTAACAAAAAAACCCTTACAATTTTAGGTTGACGACCAACTAGTATGCTTCTTCAACAGATTATAAATTCTCACACTTCCTTAAATGAGATTTGACTAAAATATTGGTCAAGTAAATGCTGATGACTAGGACACGACTTAACGACTGAACAACAAAAAAAGGAATTTAAAATAAACTAGGGGACAGATCTTATTTAAGAACAGTGATTAGTAGCTAAGAAAGAAAAGGAACTGAGGTGCAAGCCTGCCTTCAAGCCACTCTCCTTGATTCAAAATTCCTGGCTGTTCATGCATGTATGTGGGACCTATTTTGTACATGCTCACAATCATCTTTATTATTTTGCTGCATATTCCAGGGGTGGGCCCTACCACTGAAACAATGTCCAGTATCTTAAAATTCTTCAGGCAAATCACACTGCTTGTAACAGTAGGTTTATGAAATGGAACACTGTGCTCAGAAGCGGCATTAACACATGCTGTTAAGACAACGCCTACCAGAAGGAAAGGCAGTTCACCCCCTCACCAGTGGTTAAAACCAGAGGCATAAATGAACTTTTTTAAAAACTTTAAATGCTTGAGCATTTTAGCCTACTGACCTAATTCTAGCTGTTTGGGTCAGGTTTAGAAACTCACTGCAGGCACAAAGCTGCAACTATTGGCATGAAGCCAGCACAGTAGCATCAACAACGTGACCACAGTTGCTCTTTCTAACCTGGGAGGATGGAGGAACTCCAATACCCTAGAAGCCAAAAATACTGAACTACAGCTAGGAACTAGGAAAGTTTTATGCTCATTTTCACCACAGTGAAGTTTAGCTTGTCAGCTTTACCACACAGAGGTAGAATCAGAGCTACTTGGTTCATTCAGGATCCAGATCCAAAAGAGCTGTGACAGTACAAGCCACTTGTTTTGAGTTGCCCATCTCCTATGCAACGGTAACATTTTCTTTCTTTTTAAACCTTTTATCACAAATACAACCTCTTTTTATATTTTTGTACTGATGCATAGCTAAGACTCTTTTCTGCATTTGAAAAATTCTATGAATTCACTCTGATGTAAATATTATCTGCATATACTTACGGATACTTTTTGAGCTGCATTATCCCCGTGAATTGTAAGGAATGGGTTAGTAGCAGCTGTATGGAGTGGAGATGCTTGAGAGCCTGCCAGCAAGTTATTAATGGGAATCTGTGCTGCTCCCGAAAGCTGCAGTTGCTGTACTTCAGGCTGGTGCTGCTGCACTAGTTGATACAGAAGAGCCTGATGCTGTTCCTTTAGTACAATAGTGGAGGAGCACTGTAGTTAGTCACTTTATAGATGACAATAATTTTTCATGCATTCAGAGAAACAAGTAGTCAAACATGGGTGAAAGCTATGAACTTTTAAGTGGTTCTCACTCAGCCAGGATTTATAGACTTCTATTATAAAGATTCATTTTTCTGACTTCCGGTGGGGACATGGTGGCTTAGCCATCTCTCCGTGAGCAGGGAGAAAACACTGCAGCTGATCGGCAGCTGGCAGCAAGCGCTAGCTGCCCAACTTGCTCCAGATAAAGGAGGAAGCGAAAAAACTGACCCATGCGGTCTCCGGATGGCCATGCCTCGAAAGCTAATTGTGAAGACGGCAGCTTCTGCAAATGGCTTTCGAGTTGAGCAGCTGGGAGGTGGGGGATCCATCTTGTTCGAAGCTGCGGTGCAGCCTTTCATGGAGACTAGAGCCGACCGAACCTCATTTCTTAAACACTTTGGATTATGGCTATTTTTCAATTTAAGAGAGACCTTCCTTGCAACAGATAAGTAATTCTCTTGGGGCTTATCCATAGTTTTGATTTTATATATTTAAAAGAAGAAATAGAGTTTTAATTTTAATCTGATTAATTGGCAAAAAGCTGGATGAAAAGTGGAATTTAAAAGGGACTTAAAATCCATTTACAGTGCAAAGGGAGAAAAACTATTTGTTAAAGTTTTATTTTTATGAAACTCCATCTGTAAAATTGGATTTGATTTTTCTATGGGAAAATTATTTTGTTTTTCTGTGATTATGTTTGCTGATTGGCTGGATTTTTTAAAACAGAAAATAGTAATTTGAGCCCTCTGTGTATTTTTGGGTGGAATGTGTATGCAATTACAGTGTGAAAGGCACCAGAGGGTGTGAACTGTCTGCTACTTTCACTTATATTTCCTACGGTTGTTTGCCTAGGGAGAGAAAAAAAAATAGTAAGAAAATGGCTAGAAGAGGTTCTTTGGAGCGGCTGTCAGAGGATAAAACTACTACTTTAAGGTTACTCCAATCAATGTTAGATGAATTAGGAGCTAGATTGAAGTCCCTTGAAAAAAAGATAGAGGAAAAGGTGAATAAGATGGTTAATTTTGAAATGCAAGTGGAGATTGACTTGAAAGGGAATTTGGAGTCCCAAAAAATCCAGGATATTGAAAGTGGCAGGAATAATGATGTTGTGGATTTAAAAATGCCAGAGGATAAGAGTGATATGGAAAAGGATGCTAGAATGGATCTACAAGTGAAACCAACTGTAGTCACAATGATTAAAGAGGCCATACAAATAATGGAAAAGAAGATTGATCTGGAAAAACTTTTTAGTTTAGATTCGCAAGAGGAATGTGCTGAATCGGTGAGGCTGTTCCTGAGAAGAGCTAAAGAGAAATTATTGGGGCTGTTTTTGGGAGAAGGACAGAAAGATGGAGAATCAACTTGTGGGACATTATTTGAAAGGATTAAAGATTAAGCTTTTCAAAAGTAAATAGAAGATTTACAAAGTAAACTTATTTGATGATGGTTAATATATGGATTGAGATTCTGGGAAGTTATTAATGGGATTTCTTTTTTGGACCAGGATTGAATGATGAGGTTTTAAGGATTTGTGAATAATGATTTAAGTTAAAATATATTTGTTATTAAATTTATGATTTTTTCTGCTTATATATGGTAATATGGGAAGTTGATGGAGTTGTTTGAGATGGAGAAGTTGATGGTTTTGATTCAAGATAAGACACTGTGTAATTTTAATGCTAATTGGAAACTTTTGGGGGGGGCGACTCTGTGGGAAATAGAAAAAAATGAAAATATGTTATATGGATTTGAAAAATGAATCCATGTGAATCTATCCATCCAGAAATAATATGGGTTAATAGAAATAATGGAATTTATGTTGTAGCTTCAGAGTAAGAGTCTGATGTGTACTGTTACTTATATCTATTGTAAGGAGAGTCGGAAGTCAATTATTTTTTTTCTTTTGTTTTTCCTTTTGTTTTTCACACTTCTGATCTTGACTATTTCTCTTTTCTAATCTTTCTTTCTCTTTCTATCTTCTTTCTTAATATTAGTTCTTGCTAGTTTTTACTGTTTTGTTAAAAAATAATAAAGTTATTATAAAAAAAGGATTAATTTTTCTATAGTTTCTACCATTTTTTGTATTCCAAACAAGTGACAATATTATTTCATTACACCAGGGAGGAAGAGCCAAAAATATTCTTCTTAAGGCTCCTCTATACAGAAGGGTTCCCTGCCTGATCAGAGATTATATATGGTAGGGCTTGGATACAGAATACTCAGATTCAAATTCCTGATCAACTAAGAAGCTCACTGGACCCAAATCACCATTCTTTGACAAGGTTATTGTAACAACAACAACAACAACAAATCATTCTGAACAAACAAGTATGAGAGAACAAGTATAGCAGCCACAAAAAAGAAAATGAAAATAAGCAGAAAACCTCTCACTCATCCTGTGAACAATAAAACAAAAGAGAAAAAAGTTGAAAGGACAGGGCAAGAAAGAATATGACAGCTGTCTTCTGACTGGGTAGACCAATGCAAACATTCAAATTACAACTGAGGAATCCAGCTGCACCAAAGTCAAAATACTGATGGGATAAGCTAAAAGTAAATTTTTGTTTTTGGACAACTGACATGGGAACCATCATGGCAAGATCTTTCTAAGGAACTACAGGCCTAATAGCTTCTCGGAGAGGGGGTATAGCTATCCTTTCGTGTTTTTACTTTGCACGTATGTGTCCTTTTTGGAGTCAAGATTTAGAAAGCAGGGTGGGGTGGCCTTCTAACTTTTGCTGAAATGTATTGAAATGAGGCTCTGGCCGCAGCCTGGAACAAGGTGGCGGCTGGGGCCTTGGACGGGATCGCGCCTGTGTGCCCTCTCTTGGCCCATCACTCCCGGCGCTCCCCGTGGTTCACGGAGGAGCTGAGGGAGCTGAAAAGGGCTAAGAGACGGCTAGAGCGCCGCTGGCGGAAAACTGGGGACGAATCAGACCGAACACGGGTTAGAGCTGCTATTAAGGCCTACCTAGTGGCGGTAAGGGTGGCGAAACGTCAATATTTCTCCGCTCTTATTGCATCCTCAGAGTGTCGTCCTGCAGCCCTGTTTAGGGTCACCCGGGCCCTCCTGGGAAAAGGGGGGGGCGGAGGACTACTTGCAGGGTCGTGCAGAGGAATTTGCTGAACACCTGATGGATAAAATTGCTCAGATCCGTTCCCAGTTGGAAGCCAAGCATGGAGTAGGTCCAGAGGAGTTGCCCGGGGAGCGTTCTTGCCCAGTTATCTGGGAACGGTTTGATCCTGTTGTCCCTGAGGAAGTGGACAGGGTCCTCGGGGCTGTCAGTGCGACCACCTGTGATTTAGATCCGTGTCCCTCCTGGTTAGTTAAATCTACCAAGGAGGTGACCTTAGGGTGGGTCCTGGCGATGGTTAATTCATCCTTGCAGAAGGGGGTGTTTCTGAAGCCTTTCAAAGAGGCTTTGGTCCGCCCACTCCTCAAGAAGCTGTCGCTAGACCCCACCCTTCTGGACAACTTTCGTCCAGTCTCCCACCTCCCCTTTTTAGGGAAGGTGGTAGAAAAGGTGGTCACGTGGCAGCTTCAGAGGATCCTGGAGGAAACGGATTATCTGGACCCCTATCAGTCAGGATTCAGGCCCGGTTATGGGACAGAAACAGCATTGGTCGCACTTCTAGATGATCTCTGGCGAGAGCGGGATGGGGGGAGTGCATCCATCCTTGCTCTTGACCTCTCGGCAGCTTTCGATACCATCGACCATGGTATCCTTTTGGGTCGGCTGCAGGAGTTGGGGTTGGGTGGCACAATGTTGTGCTGGTTCAGCTCCTTTCTCCAAGGCCGAACCCAATCGGTGTTGATAGGGAGCGAGAGGTCCAGCCCCCGGCCCCTACTTTGTGGGGTGCCACAGGGGTCAGTGCTTTCACCGCTCCTATTTAATATCTACATGAAACCGCTGGGTGAGATCATTCGGCACCACGGGGTGAGGTATCATCAGTATGCTGATGATACCCAACTATACATCTCCATCCCAGGTGCCCTAAGTGACGCTGTGACTGCCCTCTCGCGGTGCCTGGAGGCTGTGGGGGCCTGGATGGGGGACAACAGGCTTCAGCTGAACCCTGGTAAGACGGAGTGGCTGTGGATACGGGGAGCCTCAAGATCTAGGACTTTGTCATCTTTGGTTCTTGACGGGGTTGCACTACCCCAGACAGACCCGGTGCGTAATCTGGGGGTTCTCCTGGACTCATGACTCCTGCTCGAAGAGCAGGTGGCAGTCGTGGCTAGGAGGGCCTTGGCACGACTTCGTGTGGTGCGCCAGTTACGCCCCTTCCTGGATCAGGGGGACCTCCGCACGGTCACTCATGCCCTGGTCACCTCCAGGTTGGACTACTGTAATGCGCTCTACATGGGGCTACCCTTGAAGAGTATCCGGAAGCTACAGCTGGTACAGAATGCGGCGGCGCGGACAGTCCTTAATGCCCCTAGGAGGCCACATATAACACTGCTGTTGCGTGAGCTGCATTGGTTACCGGTTTGTTTCCGGGTCCAATTCAAGGTGTTGGTTATTACCTTTAAAGCCCTTTATGGCACGGGACCAGATTATCTGAGGAACCGCCTCGCCCTGGTCACTTCAGCCCGTCCCACTCGGTCCAGCAGAAGGGGCAGGTTGCAGACCCCATCAGTCAGGGAATTTCGATTGGTGGGGTCGAGGCAGAGAGCCTTTTCTGCTGTAGCGCCCGCCCTATGGAACATCCTGCCTCCTGAGGTCCGGTGTGCCCCCTCCCTCATGGCCTTCAGGAAAGGGATCAAATCCTGGCTCTGCCAGAAGGCCTGGGGGCCAGAGGGGGGCCCGCACCTGTGGAGATGGCTGGTGGGATGATGGGTTGTCTCCCCCCCCAGCATCTTACAGGTTTTTTAGGGCCATAAACCAGAGGAGGTTTTTAAGGGTTTTTTAATATGTTTTTAATTATTTATAGTTTTTAGCCATCTCGGAGAGAGCTGTTTTTATTGTGAGCCGCCCAGAGTCACCCGTTGGGGGAGATGGGCGGCATACAAGCTGATTAAATAAATAAATAAATAAATAAATTTCCCAACAAACCAGCTAGCATGGCCAGTAATTGGGGATGATGGAATTTGTACTTCAGAAATACTGAGTAACAGGTTTCTCCTGATTTAGAACAAGAAATGAACCAACTCTGGGCAAGACTCAGTAAACCAGAATTCAGCATGCAATAATATCACCCATATTCTTGGTCATGAAGTGCTTTCTAAAAGAAAATTGTAGACAGCCAATAGGGGAAGATTTTGGTTTTGACTATCCCAATGGGTAGGAGAGCAGTCTGCAAAAGTAGATCTTTAGAGGGATCTGTCCTAAATATGTTTCTGAAATTAAATCACGTGCTTGAAGAGAAATTGGTGAGGACCAGACAGTACAAATCAAATTCATCAATAGCAGGAACAGCAGTAGCATAACTGAAGAAGACAGTGTAGAAGGAACTCATGGATCCTAGACCCTGAACTGAGGAGGCAACGGGAGCTTTTTCTTATTGCCCTGGTTGAAATCTGAAGCCTCTGAGAAAGTTCTGAATTTTTAATGAGTGATTTTCACAATGTTGATAATGGTGCAAAAGAGATCTGCACATCTTCTCTAGAAGGTGGAGAATTCAATCGATCTCTTGGAAAAAATGAGAGAACCATCAGGTAATCTGGGGGACAAAGTAGGAGACTTGGGAGAATATAAGGAAGTTACAATATCTTTGAAGTCTAACATCCCTGAAGTTTGTTTCAGAAAGTGGTTCACAAGCAAGAATTGCAACAAACCTATTTAGTAAATGCCTGGCAGGGATAATGGATGTCTATTTCACCAAGGCAAAAAAGGCCCAGTTCATGCCCATTTGCTCTCACAACACTAGCACTTGTGAAATAGATTCTTATAGCCATAAGGCTGAAGGCTGGATGTCTATGACAGGAAAGGTGTCAAAGGAAAATTCTAAGGATTTTTGAAGAAATGCTGAGAAAAGACTAAAGAAAATAGAAATAATAAGTAAGGAAAGAAATAATGTCAGTAAAGCAGAAGAACAAACATGTTAAAGTTGTGATGGCATAAAACAGATTGAAGGAGAACAGTGGGACCTATGTCTAGGGGCCTCCAACAAAACAAATCTGTAAACCCTAGACAGGTCTGAATGGGGCTCTGTGCAGCAGAAAACCCAAGTGTGTGAATCAGAGACCATAATGATATATAATTATGCATACATTCTTACTGCTCCTCTATTATTTGATGCAATAAGTGAAGACACGCTCCTTCCTTCCTTCCTTCCTTCCGGTGGACATAAGGTATATGTTTTTTATCCCATTCTTTCCTATGTTTTTTAAAACTGCAGATCTTGGGATTATCCATGAACATTCTGGTGTTACTCAGAGATAGACTGTAATGTCTTACGTTTTATAAGCATCAGCACTCATTCCTGAACACTGGAAATATAATTAATGATAAAATAAAAAAGCTTACTGATGTGAATTGTTGAGTATTTAGTAACTGCTGAAATTGCTGCTGCTGTTGATGCAGCAGAAGTTGTCTCTGCTGGTCAGGAAGAAATCCAAGTCCGGAGGCACTGCAAAATAGTAAGACATATTTACTGAGCAAACGTACTTGAATCATTTCTATACCATACTTTCTGAAAAAGTAAACCATTTAAAACTAAGATATATACAGATTTATATACATAGGCTGATTATGTATTTCTAAGCATCTACTCAATTCTTATCTTAAAAGCTTTTACTGATATAACATTAGAAAATAAATACAACTGAACTAGAAAAGTACTTAATGCCACTGATCTGATAACAAAATAACTGGTATGTTTAATTATACAAACACAGAAAATCTCATCCACATTTTCAGTTGCGTGTTGAGCTATTCTAAGAAGCAGGGATGACAGCCATCAAATGCCTCTCTACACCTTTAAAAATATATGAATTTTTCTTGCACTATATAAAAAATAGTGCATATTTTCTGAAACAAATTAAAACATATACTTAAAAATATATACTAGTATCAATATAAAATATTTTCAAATTAAGCATTAAAAATCTGTTATTCCCTGCAGTTTCTAGGTTTTGTACATTCTTTATTCCAACTGACAATTCCGTGGCCCACTGCAATCATTCCGACTATTACATTCTAGAATTCCTCATATGGAGGAATATGGAGTCTCATATTTCCTTTCAGTCAATTACTAAATATGGATTTTTGACTGCTCACTTCTGGAAAATTAACTTTTTCTCAGGTCTCAACTTTAATATGATTTAACCATTAGTTCTATACAAGCTTTTCATATGAAGGACACAAACAAATCTGGTATTTCATGAGTCATCTGGAAAAACTCATTTAAGAGCAAATGGGAATAACTGAAGAGAGCAGGGTATACCAAAACAATTGACTAAAGTCAAACAATAGCAATGCCGCCTGTTGTACCCATGTTATTTCTGGGACTGCAAAACTTGGGGATCCCATACATTTTACATACAAAGCATCAACTTGACCACTGGGCAAACAGTGAATGCTGATAATGTGTGGGAAACATACATTTCCTATGACAATCTTAAGACTGAGTTCCCATTTCCTCTTCCAAAGGAGCTTTGAAGACTGTTAACCAATGAAGCTCTTTTTGAGTCATGTAAAATCTTTCTATATAGGGTAAAGCCAAGCTGGTACAAATTTCAAAGGACACTTGTGACTAGTTTTATTTTATTAATTTATATGGCTGCCCCACTTGCAAATGTGACTCTATGTTACACTTTGAAATAAAATAGCTTATGATAATATTTAATGCCACTTAATGCCGTAATTTGAGAGAGATAGAGTAGTAATGTTTATTTCAGTTTATATAATTTACGGACATGGAATAACTGCTTCCTGGAGGTTTGAGGGTTCCTGTTTGTCTTCTTGGTATTTGCTGATCCTTGTTATTAAAAGTTACCCAAACTGTATTTACTGTCAGCATTGCTGGGTTCATTGCCTTATCTGGAAGACAAGTTCCTCCTGCTACCATTAAAAGGTCAACAATGATTCTTTTCTTAAATAAACTAAATCAACAATTTTCAGACAATAATCACTCCATATCAAGCATACTAACTTTAAGCTTCAATAAAGGATGGCAGTATCTCAAGTTGAGGCCATTTGAATAACCGAAAGCAGTTTCTTTGACAAAGGTATCCAAAGATTTGACTAAAGAGTCATCAATATGCAGATGAACCACATATCAAATAACCATTTTTATCTATTAACTTAAGGAGACTATGGAACTTCTGAGCAAGGATTTGGAAAGAGTTATTGAATGGATGAGCCTGAATAAACTGAAGCTTAATTCTGATACTGAAATTGTACTAGAGCGAATAGGAACTGATTGGCCTGGATGGAGGCTCTCAATTGCTTCTGGATGTGACTGCACTCTCTCTGAAGGTCTAATGCTGCAATCTGAGATGCTCTTTGACTTGGTGGAGTTAAGGCTAGATGGTGGCAACAGCAAGAGTGCCTTTAATCTATCTTGCGATAACAGGCCTTGCCTCATGCTTGTCACTGGGCAGTTTGGAAATACTAGCTAATACAACTCTACTGTTGGGATGCATACAGGAACAGAGCTAGGCTAGGCATTTAGAGCGTGTCACTCCAATATTATAAGAGTCCAACTCAGTGCTAGCCTTCTCCTCTAAAATTTTAAGCCATTTGGGTCTTGGATGCTTGATGAAATACTTACATTAATGGAAAGTTGAATCTGAGAACAGAGGACCTACTTGAGACCTACTGAGACAGGAACTTTTTGATGATGGTCATCATTCTGTGGAACATCCTCAATTTTTTACTGAACTGTAGACTGATCTATTCATGTGTTTATGCTGCTTAATTTGCAGCGCATGGAGGCTTCCTGTGCATGGGACCAGACTGCTATATTGTTTCAGGAAAGAGTCTGATTTCTCTCTTTTCCCACACATACATCACTAATTTTGCATTCCCATAAACAGTATTTAAGGCAAAATGCAAACCATGAGATGGGGAGGAAGGGTAGAGGATGCGGTTTGGAATGTATTTATTTATTTATTGACTGAATTTGTATGCCACCAAATCCCAACACACTTTGGTAGATTACTTGTATAATGGCAGGACAAGTATAAGAGAGAGGAAAACTTATAAGCAAGTATTTTCATGGTGATTAAAGTATTATATCCAAATATACATATTTACACATCTCTTTTGCAAAAGATTTACCTGTTACTGAGTGTGGTTGGTAGAGGATGTACTGCATTTGGTGGCACAGCTGTATGAGCTAGAGGAGAAGGATTCTGTGATATTGTAGCAGAAGTCTGAATTACGCCATTTAAAGACCCAACGATTCCATTGATTGCCAGCTGGTTACCTGGCAGAGTTCCAATTATTCCACCCACTGTGGGAATGTTGGATGTTACAGTTTGCATTCCACCAGCAAGTGCCCCCACTGTCACACCATTGACCTGTTGAACTCCTCCAACTCCTGGGCCTTGCTGAGCTGGACTTTGCCCAGCAGGTGGTGGAGTGGAAAGAGCAGAGGAACTGCTGGTGCTTTGTCCACTGGAGTGTATCTCCTAATAAAAACACATAAAGACTCAGCTGTATCAAACTTCACACAACAACAAAATAATAGGAAAGCAGTATTAACCAACAAGATATGTAAAACTATTAAAAAAAAACAATACCTGATTTAATAAAGGGAGGGAGTTGTCAGGTAGGAAACTGCTTCCCAGGTTAGGGCTTTTGCTGCTGTTCAGAGAATCAGAGCTAACAGCTAGAGTGACAATTAAAAAAAATCTTAATCAGGTTTATTGCTTTTTGAATGCAGAAATTATGTGGGACATTTAATAAAATATGAACTCTGAAACTAATAAATCAAGCTATTTACATCCACGCTTTTTATTGCTGATAATGGGTTCAACCACAGCTGGTAGAAGTAGTTAAGAAGAAAACTGCTGCTTGAACTGCACTTTTTACAATATTTTGGAAAAAAAACCTCTCTGTAATATGATTTTAAGCATCATAAAGGTGTGTAAAGCTGATCATTTAAGTCAGTCTCCCCTTTTGGTCATCCTCAAAAGTTTTACATATCTAATATGCACATGCCATTCCCTTTAAAAGTGCATTACTCATTTTGCAAGCCACATTATAGAAGATAGATTATAGGTTTTCCCCACAGAGATAACATTCAACATTTATTTAGCTAAGAGCCTACAAACCTTTTAGAAATTGTTATAAAGCTCAACTTAAAAGAGAGAACTACTTTTCTCTACTTACCAGTCTGGGCTGAAAATACAGGCATTTGATGAGAAGGACTTGGATTGGTTGTTATTGTTGGGAAAGGAACTGAAAGCTGGGCATTTAATAGCTGGAGGCGCTCCTTTTTAGCAGTAAGGTTTTTAATTTGTTCTTCTAATCGACGATTTTCAACTTGAAGCTGGTGTAAAGACTTCAGCATGCCTAAAACTAAACAAAAATATTTTAAAACCCTGAAAGTTGCATCTAAATATTACTTTGTATTACAAAATATTGCATGTCATTCTGCATATGCAATTATACTGATACATTATTGTAATTAGTTGTTTGCTAATCAATTATTGGGGAATATTTCTTTGCAATGTAAACTATATCCATATCAGATATTGAAGAGATGAAAAATATTTCAAGCGTCCTTTGAAATTAGCCATGATGAGAATTAAATTATTATTCTTTAATACATACACACGCACGTGCACCAGATCTGTTCATTCACATCTATGCAATCTGACAGTCCCTGCCTTGCTGGAAGGACAGTGCCAATGCCACTATGGAAAGAGCAGTATCTTTGTTGTCCTATGTATCAAAAATATTATGGAGTTCTCAAACACCATACATTTTTCCATTTCTTACATAGATATTTAACAGTTCAAAACTTCAGTCCAGAGTGTTTGAAGCACAGACAATCACTTGTGAACAAATTGTACATGTGTTTTCTACTCTATTCAATTTGAAATGGATAATTTTTAAAATGGGCTGGGAGAAAGTCTCCATTCTATTAACAAACAATTGTTTGAGAAAAGAAAATTCACTCATTTATAAAGTTTAATATGCTATTATACCCTCAAGACAATTTTGTGTTGCTTTTCAATTGCTGACTTAAAAAACACAGAATTTCTGTAATCAATGAGAACTTTTTATTGCATTTAAATCAACAGAATCCAGCTGTTTCCAGTATCCATTTAAAGAGCACCTAGCGGGGATCATTAAGGCTCCTGCAGTCCTTGCCCTCTTCCTGCAGATAAAGCACATCCTCAGTCAAATGCCACTGATTTGCGCTCTCAAATTTGGATTTTGGATGAATTTTGGAACTT
Organism: Liasis olivaceus; assembly: GCA_030867105.1. Taxonomy (NCBI): domain Eukaryota; kingdom Metazoa; phylum Chordata; class Lepidosauria; order Squamata; family Pythonidae; genus Liasis; species Liasis olivaceus. The sequence continues at coordinate 19,143,980 of CM061351.1, forward strand.
TCCTTAGCCAGCATGTAAGACAGTTTGGCCATTATGGGACAATAAAAGCTGCTTTTAAAATTCTAAATTGTATTTGTTTAACATGACCTTTAGGCCTAGTACAGACACAAGTATAGCAGTGCAGGCACATCTGGTCATTTCCCAAGGATTTAGCTTTTTATCCCTCCTCTTCAAGAATATACAAAGGAACTCTCAGTGTGCCCAAATGAGATGCAATAAGACTTAGCTAAACCTGTCCTCCAGCTATCATGTTTAAAGGATTATCCCTGCATGAATTTCCTCACAATTAGCATTTTTGTCAGGGTACCATTCATAAAAACACACACACACACACACACACACACACACAGACGTACACACATACCTCTATATGGCATTTCACTCATGATCACTCATGAACTTTTTGTTAAATGGTAAAATAATTTTAAAACAATTCAAATATCTAATGCAGTCGTATGCATATGTAATCAGAATATAACTACTCACTGAAGATTCAGATAAGCTTTAATTATATCTTTTCAAAATAAATTTATTATCTCATCTTTCATTACCAAAGTCTCAGATTCATTCTTATGACCCATCCTCCCACTCCAGAATAATTCTGGAGCAAAATTAAAGTAAATGACTAACATTTCAGGCATGTCTTTCCATAACAGGAAAGAAGCAGATAATTAGAACCATATTTTAACACATGGGTATACTCCAGGAATGATAATAATCTTTCAAATATAAAATTTACACACATCAGAAATACTTTTCCGATGGATATTAGATTGCATAATAAGGCCATCAATATATACGGTTAACAACAAACCGTAATCAAAAAATGAATCAAGACAGGATGAAAACCTTACTGTCACTAGGGGTTCCTTGTTCCAGCAAGAACTGTTGTCCCTCACTCCACTGCCTCTCCAGAAGTTGTTCTATAGTAGATGGTATCGGAGGCAAATGTTCTACACTGCTATTTCCAGACTGATCATAACGAATCTGTAAGTTGCTTACAGGAGACCTGTAGAAAGGTTATGAATTACACTAAAAGAACAAAGGGAGATGAGATATACACAACATACACACAATCAATTTTCTTGGCTACTCTTAACTCTTCTAACCAATACTCCTTTAAGATGCCTATAGGGCTGCCTCTCAGCATCAAATAGTTTAAGGACGAAGTTCCAGCATGTCAATTCTTTTAGGAGGATTTTTGCACTAAAATCAAAAGTTCAATTATTCAGGTAAACTAATTTAATGTTACATAGACAACTGCAAGTGTACTAATTTACCGGATGTTTTTAATGACATATAAAAGTAATGGAAAAATATGCACATATATAAATAAATACGTTAACTATAACATACCTAGAAAATACCAGACCAAATAAGAAATTGATAAACTAGTATACTACTGCACAAATAAAGAGGAAAATTGTCCCATTCAATTAAGTATCACAGAATCTGGTGCAAGGTATAACCAAAGAGAGTAATCATGCCCCAGACATCTTCACTTAAAGACATATTTTTAGTAAGATTTCATTTAAGATCATTATATAACTGAATTTAGCAATTAATTACAACAGAAGCCTTTTGGAGTACAACAGCAATCACAATGGTGGGCAAGAAAGTATTAAAGACATATGTAGGCAGTATCACTAATTTAGGAAATCTTGATCAGCACTTAATGTGACAAATGCTTTAACAATTTGGAAAGTTTTATATCCTAAAACACACACAATCTAACATTATACATTATTTGAAGACAATGACCTTAGTGAGATGTCAAGTGTGAAACATTTTATATATAAGTGTTCAGAGATATCATTACAGCAGCATAATGTATCAGAACTAAGTCATAGAATGTCTACACAGGCATTTTGAAATTAAATGAATTTTAGCAACTTTCTCCTGCTGGTGAATTCTGATAGTTCACCTGTTTCATATAACATATTTTCCCATGTTCCCAGTTGTCATGGAATACACACACACACACACTTGAAATTACTCCCTAGCACCCTAGCTTATTCATAATAGAAGGTATATCAAGTAATCAGGGAAAAAATGAAATAATGCATAAATAAATAATCATACATTACACAAATGTATTTAAATCCTGATTTAATGTTGTAGTATTTGTACTAGGATCATCTTTGCCACTGATCAGAACAGGTTTTGGATCTAAATTTTCTTAGTTCTTAGGATTAAAATTTCAAATAGTTCATAACACCTCTATAGCTGGTGGGTTTTGTTTTTGTTTTTTGGGCATGAACTCAAATTACAGTGTTAAGCAATTACTCTTCTTTTTAATGTCGGAATTCACCCAATAGTAAATTGCTCTTTCATGTGGTTAATCAACCGCCTCATCCATATCAGGGATGAGATAATATACTGTACTGAATTATATATACAACTATTAAATTAAAATAAAAATTATTAATGGATTTTACTAGCCAATGACTAGCAAATTATTGACATATTCTCAAATGGTGCTGATTCCTTCAAGCACTACTGCTGTACAACATCATTCGTTAACACTGTTAACATTAGCATTGTTGGACCATAGGTATAAACTTTATGGAAATACTTGAAGATTATACAGCCGTAGAAGCTTAAGAGAGTGCACTAAAACTGAAGTCCTTGAATACCAGGCTATGTGTATGTATAAGGTAGGGGTCACAGAGAACAAATCACCCGTACCTGCTTATTTCTTGAATAATTCCTCTGATGTGCAGTCTTAGCCTTTGCTGGAGACTTGGTGCTAGGTTCACCAAAGGTCACTGGCTAGATATAATTCTGATAGCTTTTATATTAAAAATAGGTGAATGTGATTTAAATAAAAAGGACTCTTTGCTTCATTTAATATATACCTTCCAGACAGATGCATACCTATCTTACATTATTTTTGTCTGATTTGGGGGATAAAAACCTTTACATGCATTCTGTAGTACTCTGTATCTTTTGACTTGTTTCCATCCGTATATCTATATATCTTTATTACATTACATTAATAATGCTAGCATTGTACATAAATATAGCAATTCTATACTATGCTAATCCACATATATTTGATGAAATTTGATGAAATCCAAAGGACTCAACAAAATAATTTTCCTCGGTATTGTGTCCTGATTCTGATTCCTTAATTCTCCTATCTATTCAAAAGCCCTAAAACAATGGGCAAAATCCTTCTAAAAAAGCTAAAATAAAAAGTTAACTGACTTAAACATTGTTCACAGAGCTTAGATTAAAATTAAGATCTTAACAAAATTAAATTAAGATCTTAAATTTAAAATCTTAAATTGAGATTTTAACAAAGTCTTAGATTTCACAAAATTGAGAATGAACATAAAGAACAAAGAAATATTACACCCTCAATTTTATTTAATTTTAAATGAGTTACTATGGACTGGAACCTTACAAACAAATACCTGTAAATGCCATTCAAACTAAACTGTATTAATACAGAGATCTATTTCTTATACAACTATATTTCAGTACATAGAGGTATATTTCTATAACATTTAATTAGAAGTCAATCACACTCTGCTTCAAAAGATTTTAAAGGATTTATTCCTAAGACAACCACTGGCCTAATTTGCAGGTTGGATATATTTTTCAGTCAGTCTTTGAGATCTGCAGGTTCTTGAAAATCTGGCCACAGATCATTAACACGCACTTTATCCATGACACAGCAGTTCATAATCATAAGTGGCATACTGACATTCTTCTACTTTTTAAGTTTATTACTCATGTATTAACTAAATGTGCAGACTACAGTAGTGGTAATTATTACCAATTGTAGCATTAAAATGAAACACTTTTAAAATGCTATCCAATAATTATAAGGAAACCTTCAATACTCAAGCAGTACAGTACCATCTTTTTATGCAAGTGATTAACAAATACTTCTTTAACAAAGATCTACCAACTAGTGATTCAATTCTGGTCATTTTAGATTTTTTAAAATATCAATGTCACTGCCTGTACAAGATCCTTCCCTTTTTCTATGTGGTTACACACCAAACAGATAAAAATATTTGCATTCAACATTCTTATAATATAACAGTATCCATCTGATAACTGCTGGTGCATGTGGTTTTCTGTAAAATTAACCATACAGGTAAGACAAGATAATGTAAAAAATGTACCTAATACTTAAGTAATTTCTATGCATGAGATAAAGACATAATTTTATTATGTAATCCTGTTAATTCAAATTAGTCGGAAATATTTTCTTGCCCCAGCTGAACACAGCTGCATAATTTTACTCAACTTAAATAGGATGCCTAATAAAAGTATCTTAAAAATATTTCTTTTGCTTTAACCGATTGTAAATTTTGCTTACCGTGGCGAAATACTTCCTCTGGGTGAGCCTCCCCTTCCAACCAGACTCCGGCTATTGTCTCCAAGATCTTGATCTGCACAGCAAATATTTCACAGCCAAAAGTGACTCTTCCTGAACTAAGATTTTAAAATGCTGCAGACTGAGTTCATCTCAAGACGTACTTTACTATCTAGCAGTTACTAGTAATACCACAGCGGGCTATTAGTTTAAAGCTGCTAACTGCAATGGATAAGGTATTCTCCGTACAAATTTCTGTGGGTGAAGCAGGCCATGGATTAACCTTAGTCTTTTCATTGCTTTCAGTTTTACAGCACAGAAGCATGGTTTGTATTTCCAGTACCCTCCCCTCAGCCACTTTTAATTTCTGCAGCGAAAGTAATGAATCACAGCTGCGGACAGCTAATCTGTATGCTTATCACAGCAAATCCGCAGGCTTTGTATTTTTTAACACTTTGCATCCCAGGAAAATTCACAAACCGTACTCCATATTCACTTCTACCAATAACTTTTTTTCTCTCAAAATTTTAGCAACAAATGCTAGGATATGTTTCTCTTCTATTGAAGCTAGGAAATGTATTTGATAATTTCCAATTCTGTGTAAGAAGAAAAAGCAACAACACAAATATACTGAAATGACTTGCTTGGCATGACTCAAAAGGGTTATTTTTCCCTATGGCCTCTCAATAAAATAACCCTATCTGCCCCCTTCAAGGCTGCCCTCCCCCTATTCTGCAGCAAATGACCCTTGGCCTTTTAGAGGGCAAGACATGACTGATCCATTCTTGGTAAACTGCTAAACTCATTCCCTTCCCCCAGACAGGCATGACTATTAGGACATGTCAACAAATCCTTAAAGATAGAATGAAACAAAGCAAATCCAGGAGCTCATTAATTTTTTTAAGAGCTAATACTATAAAAAAGACCAACTGGTATTCACCAAGTTATTGGTGAATTTATGTAACGGGATCTCAGCTATACAAACTTGTAGATCATGCAATTCCATGAATTATGCAAATAAAGATTTAAACGATTCACAACAAAACCCAATGCTATGCTACTCTCATTGCAGAGAACTAAGGGAACTGAACACATCAATCACAAAAGTCACAGGAGACATTGTTGCATTCCTGCCTGCTCATTGCTCTGCTTAAACATTTACATTTCAGATAGTAGATAATGCAGAAGTCACTGCTGTGTAAAACATTATTCATGTGTAAAATGCAGCTAGCAGTTGAGCATGCAAATAAATTAAAAGAAACATTTTTAAAATTTAGAAATATATATACCACTGAAAAGAAATTTTAACTTGCCTAACTGAATGTTTTCAGCTTGTGCTGTATGTGATGCCATTGTTGTGTTAGAATTTAACCTATTGCCATAGACATGAGATGGAGGAAGGCCAAGGGAAGATCCAGGTAGTGCCTGCCAAAACACAGAATTAATTATTTTAATTTGAAATCGGCAAGGGAAAATCTTAAAAGATATCTTAAAGCTTTAAAATATATTAAATTAAATACCTGATCTAGTCAATCCAATAAAGTTATCAAGTATACTTTTCAAACAAGTTTAAAAGTACAGTAAATAATACATTTGCAGGATTTTCTTTACAGTGTCATTAGGGAAATTGTTATTTTAAGCACTTCAGTACTCAACTAAGATGAACCATGAATTACATTTTCAAAATAACTGGTGTCACAAGGAATTGCCCACATTCCTAAATCACACTGGGAATATCAGGATCTTGCTTCTTGATGGCCATATGCTTATAGTAATTGTTTAATCTTTTAAAACCATTTACAAAATAAGGGCAGGTAGACAACAGATGTCTCACAAATGCTCGTGTTCCTTACATCACAAAAAGGCAACGGGGGTCAAAAGGTCCCATTTCCAGTTTTACCATAGAGTCATATTTCCTTGGGTGCACTCTGTCATTAGTGGAACCTGCTTACTATTTGGTAGCTTCCTATTTTTATGCACAAGGAAGCCAAGTTTTTTTCCCCATAAAAAGAAAAGCAGCTCTGCTTCCAAGTACATTTTCTATATAATAAAGATCTGACCAAACTCACAGCTCTGTCCTGAACCTCATAATAAGGAATGGATTTTTGGCAGTTAGCCAGCTTGACTTACAGAAAACCCACCTTTCTTTCACTCACTCACTCACTCACTCACTCACTCACTCGCTGCCAGCCACAATTCTCAATTTTTCTGCTGGGATTTCAGCCAAGGAAGTGAAGATGGACCCTCAAAGAGATAAAACTGAGTTGGTGGCAGAATCTTTGCCTAATCCAGTGTAATAAAAACATCTTCTCCACTTGACTACATTAACTTCAACTAAGTTATGGCATTTGAAAACTTAATTTAGAAGTGTAATGACACAGACATAATCCTTTTATTTTTCAGAATAAAACTTCTAAGAATATATTACCTTATAGCTTTGATACACAAACCATTAAAAATCACTGAAATTATAAACACTTTTCAATTTGAAATTTTAAAAGAACATACATTTTCTTTAAAAATAAGCTACTATACCAAGTGCAATCCAATTAAAGCAGGTAAGCATGCTTACTATGAAGTAAGCCCCATTAAACAAAGGAGGCAATATTTAAGTAATACGTAAGGACTGCACTTTATATGTTACCGGATTCAGAAAAAGAAACGGTAATCACAATTCTACCTTTGGGATCAACAGAATTTTTAACTGCTTTAGAGTAATTCTTCAAAGTTGCACAGCCATAACCAACAGAAATATATTACTGCAAATAAAATATTACAAAGTATAACCTGTACTTCTAGAAGCACTGCACCCTGCCACTAGGCTCCGTCCTTCAGCCAATGCCGAACCTCCATGCTTACCAACTATTTTAAGTGATAGTTGATAACCCTTGCTTATAAATCATGAGGAACTATATCCAATAGCCATTTCTTAAACATTTTTCCTATTAGGAAGTGAGGATAAAGAACTGACAGGAAAAAATACCCTCAACCGAGCCAATTTTTTTTAACGGTCATGCCAAAAATAATTTTTACAAGGATAATACAGAAGAAAAGTCAGCCCCTTTTCTCCTTCTAGCTCCCCCCTCCCAAAACAAGGCAAACATAATATCTAGTAGCTAAGAATCAAAAGGGGGTTCATGAAACTTCATTTAAAAAGACTGATGTTTTCATTATTGTTTTGAGGCAGACCAATAGCCAGATCCATAGAATAAGGCTCCCCGTAAGACAATAATTATTTCCACTGGATACACTTAGCATCTATTCATACATAAACCCACATTATGTGATGTTTACAATCTAACAGTTACTCAGAAGTAAGTTACACAACAACAGGGTACAAAATTAACACCTGAAGGAGAAGTGAGGTCATGTAAATTAGACCCACTTCTAGTATCTGCATAGAACCTGAGTCCCAACTTTAAAAAGTCTGAAGCAGCCTTACAAACATGTGCTTTCAACAGGAATAGTGGGAATTTGAGCACTTGAAAAATGCAAATGTCCAATGAAATTTTCTATAACTCTGAATATATCAAATGGCTGTTCTGAACAAAAACTTCTTCTCATCACATCTTCTGTAATGGCTTATACACATAAATATGCTGAATACTATAGTTATCTGCTTTACACTACAGCTATCAAACAGTGAACAAGCATGTGCATGAACAAATCAGCAGAGTCGTTTTTAAGTTACTAGATATTATGAACAATCCTGAATTCATTTGTACATTCATTCATGTAAACCAATCACTTTTCAGTTGAAAGTTCAAGACATGAAAGGGTTTTATAGAATTATTAATTTACTTACTGTCCTTTGATTACTCTAGCAGATAAAAGATTAAAGTAAGATTAAAAGGTAGATAGAACATTGGTATTTTAACAGAATCATTGTGCTATTTCAATAAAAGTAGTGGAAAATGCCAACTTTCATATCTGACTAAGTGTTCTCCCAAACATAAGAAAAACATTAAACCTGATACTAAGACAGTAGCATTCCCTGGTCAAGATGGAATATCATTGGTCTCTTCTCTCTTCAGCTATACGTTATATCTATAATGTGATTTTTATACTAGGATAAAAGTAATTTATAAAATGGCTATGAATAGTGCCATAAACAAGAATATTTTTATTTTTTTTAAAAATAGCTGAACTGGAGATAAAAAGGGATTTAGTTCTTTCTCTCTCTCTCTCTCATACACACACACACTTATGACAACTTCATATATTGAGACATTCAATTTTTGTATTATTTAAAAGTAAAAAAAGAACCATTTTACAATGTATTTCAATTTCATTAAAAAGCATTTATTAAAAATGTGGAATAATTTGGGTAGTATGATTAAGATCAAAGCAAGGGAAAGCTTGACAACACTTTTAAGAAGTATGATACACCTTATTTCATCTGGATCAGTTTAATCAATATCATCAAGATAATGTAACACTGAGATTAAAAAAAACAGGTTCCGTGTATGCATGTGTGTATATTTGTATATGTATGTGTGTGTGTGTTTCTCTATCTCTGTGTATATCTATATATCCCCAAAGTCCCTTTGATTATAGGAATGCAATACTGGAACACAGTACCAAATCATATAATGCATATAGCTATTATGCTTATATTGAACAGACTGTATAGTTTCCCTTCACTGTGTACATGTTAAAAATAAAGTAGAAAATCACTGTTGATATTTTTGATAAAGTGTTAGATATGTAGAGTTATTTACTAAATACATTACAGCATATGTAATGCACCTGATCTGCTGTTACTGAAAAACGACTTACACAGCATGAAAAAACACGCAAAAAGAATTTACATAGGTTCACTAGACAATTCACCTGTCTGTGTGTGCACTGGTATGTCTGGAAAATGGCAAGTCTGAACTGGTCTTCTGAACTCCCCTCTAGTTACTGCACCTTACTCATATATACTACGAGAGGGAAAGGAGTGAGTAGATCTCTGTTATGACTTAGGGACACCCTCTGTTTGAAGGTGGTGTATGGACAACAGACTAGGATATTCACATACTATTATATGAACTGTAATTTCTATAGCTGAGAACCAGTTCAGTGTAGTGATTTAAAGGAACCAGGCTAGAAACTGGGAGGCTGTGACTTCTAGACCTTCCTACGGCACAAGTCAGCTGGGTGCCTTTAGGCCCATCCCTCTCTCTCAGCCCTAGGAAGAAGGTAATGACAAACCACTTCCAAAAAACCCTGCAAAGAATGACATGAAGGCAGAAAAAAAAATTCTGCTGAGCTATACATTGCATTTCAAAATTTCTTTCTAAATGAATGGACTGACAGAAAACTTACTATGCTATCTATTACTGAATAATATTACGAAATCTTTAAACAAAACAGCACAAACTCTCAGTCATCTCAACTTTTAGGATAGCAAATGTTTTCTGATATAGTCTCTATTTCTGTTTAAGGCACCTTCCAGTAAGGTTTTAATACTCAGCATGTGATGAGAGATGAAACCAAGTGTGAACAACTTTGAGGTCCCATGAGAAGGCTGACTGTTAAAGCTGTCAGATTCAATTGCATCATTCCACATTATTCAATGCCCCAAACTTCTCTCTAATTGTTAGGGGCTTAACATATTCAAAACCATTGTTTAGGCTAATGCTAAAATGCCCACAGTTGAGTTTCCATAAAGAAGAGGGAGGGATTTAATTGTACAAAAAATGACTGGGCCACCAATTCCAGAGCTGCTTCATAATCAGTTTATATCTAATCAATACTCTTCTTGGGAATTAGTTTTTGTTGTTGCTGTTAAAGAACAAAGGAACATACTTCGAAATGAAATAAAGACCAATTTCTCTGCTTGCTTCAGCATGGAAATACATTCTTCCTATAGGTGTGCTTTCTTAACATTTACAATTGTAATTTATTTTTTGAGATTCACCAATACATTCTATTGGTATGAATCTATTCAAAAGCCAATTTTACTCATTTTTCTAAAGTGCCTTTATCATCAAAATCCTTATATGTGGTCTGTCAATATTTAACTTTCATCAAAACAGGAGCTAATATTTATAAATAACAGGAAATTGTTTACTGAAAATACATACAAATATTTATGGAAATAAGGAAAAGAAAAAAGCTTACTAGTTACTAGAGGTTGTATCCAACATAACCCTAACAGAAATACAAGTGCTGGAAGTGCAGTTTCACTAGTGGTTGTGTGTTCTGCTGGCTGCTGCACAAGCACCATCTAATTTAATCAAGAGTTGGACAACAGTTTGCAAAAGGACTTGTGCAAGAGGAATCAAGTATTGTGTCGGGATACTTGGGTGAAAGGGATTTCTCCTATCAGCAGAAACTTTATGACAGCAAAGTGACTCAACTGGATGCCACCCAAACCTTCTGATGAACAGAATATAAATGAGGAATATAAAGAAGACCCCAGGAGAACCAAGTAGAAATACCCATTTTGCCTGAATGCAGGTTTCACACCTGTTTCCCTGTTGGATCCTCTGAAAGAAACACAACTTAATGCTAGTCACGAAGCAGCCCTGGCAACACTGCTCAGTATCCAACTCTGGAAGAAACTTTGGCTACACCAGATAGTCAACTTCTGAAATAGCCATAGAAGTGCTGGTTTTCTGGATTCACTCGCCTTGTTAGTGAGGTTCAAAATTAAAAGGTACTTTACATTGTTTTTTTTCCCAGAAACAGCTTGCCTCTCCAGCAGAAATACAAACGGGATTTTAAACAGATGATAAAAGGAGCCCAGCAGTATTACCCTTTTCAGCATTTAGAACAGACACATCAACATTCCAAGAGATACACAGAGTAATGTAGAATATCCCAGAGAGATTCTATAGCAATCTTTTAAGAAATTTCCCACTTAATCAGAAACAGAAGGCAAATTCTTTTCTCAGACGTTTTAAAAAACTACTCTTACAATATTTGAGGGATTTACATTAGAGTAAGTTATTTGTCCAAAAAAGCATTCCTAAGAGGAACTTGGGTGGGTGTGAGGATGGGGAGAGATGAAGTGACTATTCATCTGCCGTTTATAAAATTAACCCCAGGTGTAAGGGTGGAGCATCTAGTTTTTTCTTCTTCTCCAGGGAGATTTTTTTCCTTTTCTCTCCCCATGGATTTAATTAAATACCTATGCCAGCTCTATCAGATATAGGACCACCTCCAACTTCCTGACCCTGGAACGCCACATTTCAAAGTCTATTACCAAGGGAAACTCTGCTAGTGATAAATCTACACCATAGAATTTTCTGAGGACACATTACAGGCTGCCAAGACAGATGTGTCTTTCCACCTTTAGGGGGCCCATGGCAACCACCCAAATCAGAAGATCTGGAGTAAGGACATTATTTCAAATTGTATTGTTTGTTTTTATTACTAATTCTCAAGAGAATTAGATCCAACTGAAATAAACTGACAAGCCATTACACTCAATTTCAATGCTTCTGAAGCTTCTTAACTATTTGATTTCAGAAGGAACTACACCATTTTAAAGAAACATTCACAAAATTGGTCAGACATATTTCTGTCAGGCACTTGTTTTATGAAATAGATATTTTTAATGTTCATAACCAAATGTAAGAAGTATCAACTGTCTGATACCACAAAATCCCAGTCAAATTAAATGCATTCATATTGATTTAAAAACAAAAATATTAACACATAACACTTGAAAGGCAAAATAACAATGGCACACTTAAAGAAACAAATGTCTATCGCTGTCTTCTACACAAAGACAAAAACATTATTAAAATTTAAGGGCAGAGTTTAATTTTTAATTATAAGAAACAGTTCTAAATCTCAGTGTGAATATTGCTATATACTCAATCTTGAACATCTCCTAACTTTAGCGGGCAACTTTTAAAATAGCACCTTTAAAGCTGTTTTCTAAAAGGTATATGAAATCACACTATAATTGCACATGTCACTTAAAGATTAACCAGACTTTGATCCTACAAAAGATTTTGTACTAGCTTGCTTAAGGTATTCCTACATTTACTACTTTGGCATCCTTTCAGAGAATACAGTCACATATATGCATGTTGTCTGTGTTATGTAATGGAACTGTGTTGTGTGTGTGCATATGTATGTGTATATATAAATTCACCACTAGTATTGTCTCAGAAAGCTAAACTGAAGTAGTGCTTCACTCAGTTCATCAGAGAGGTCAATGTGCCTCAGTTGCCTGGAGACTGATGGTTGCTACAGCAGCACCAGATAAGCCCGACTAAATAAGCTTCAGCTTGAAGGCAGAAAGCATTTACTGCTGGACTGAAACCCTGATGCAGCTGTCTCAGCATGCAGCAGTGTGCAAAAGATTATGCAACTCTCTAGCAGTCTTACTGAATTATATTTATAAGGAGGCCTACGTTACTGAAATCAGTTTATTGAGCAGTAAATATTTTAACTGGGCCAAGCACTATTACCATAAGCAGCTATGATTCTTTTGTTCTTCTAGTGGACTCACAAGTTTGTTTGGAATTTTCCCTTCTGGCTGTACATTCTACTCTTTACCCCAAAGTCTACAGCCAAACTGACCCCCTCCCCCCCCCCCCCCCGCAAAAGGAAAAGGTTTTGCTTAATTCTACCTATTAACAGATAAATATTCAAATTAGACATTGCTGTATGATATTTTAAATAAAGGCAACCACAGAAACATTTTACCATTTGTTGGGCAAGCTTTCACAGAAGTATAAATGTAAATTAGCAAAAACATTTTTGTTGAAATCAGAAAATACGGGATCGTTTGGGAATCCTTATGTTAAGGGAAGGAGGAAAAATTGATTAGATATGGTTGCTTTTATACTACCTGCCAGTGGGGGTCACTGTGGAATGAAACAAATACCACTTTTCAAAAACAGAGAAATTCAGGACAAAGTTCAGGTCTTGACACAACAATTCTCCCACATATTTTGTGCATAGAACCACTACAGATAGTTAACATTCCAATATAAGCTACATATTACCGTTGGTCTATTCCTATTTTCAGGAAAAATACTAAGGCTGTGTTTGCCTTATGTCTCTCATTATAGTTAAAATTTGAAAAACAGAATGGCTGTCCAAATATTGTAAATGCCCACTCCTGTTAATCTGTGAATATGTTCAATGTACTCCAAAGAGAAGCTTACTTGGTTGCACAATCTTATGCACATCTACTGAGATTACTGCACATCTACTGAGATTATTGCACAATCTTGCACATCTACTGAGAAGCAAATCCCCATGAATTCACTGGCTTTACAGGCAGGTAAATAGTTTGAAGATTCTAGCCTTTCTGATAAATTTTGTTTTACTAGACTCTTTCTGCAATCCCAGAACAAAAAAGTTCTATGATAATCCATGACTGCTAATTATAACTCCCTCTCTGTTCCTGGAATGTAAATATAGGAATTCCATATACTTTATTTGTGACTATGCCTAGACCTGCAATTATGGATGTGAGATGGTAATTTCCCAACCCACATTTTAAATATATGGTCTTATATAATTCACACTGAATCCCTTTTTTATTTTTAAATTTTAAAAAATCTGGGTTTATTCTGATGGGAAAAAAGGCTCTGCTAAAAATCAATTAATACATGGAAAAAAACAGGAAGGCAAGAATTCACATAATCTGAATCCCAAAGATACACACTCAAAGAAGGAAAAAGAGAAATTGCAGTATAAATAGATCAAATAAAGGAAAATGGTAACAGTATAACACTAATTCAAAACTTAGTTTTGTTTTGAAAAGTAAACAAGATTATATGCCTCAAATGGGAGACAGTTTGCTGAAACTTGGATTCTACATAAACAGACTAGAACATATTTTGTTCAGGTATTTACTTAAAAAATCAAAGCTACTGAAAGTATTGCAGATAATTATGGCTCTGCACTTGCATCTTTCCACAGCAACCTCCCTCCAATTACTGGTCCTCATATAGCCAAACAGACCAGCCCAGGTACAAGAGGAGGTATTACCACCCTCAAGGAAACTCTGAGGTTTCCAGAAATATCAAAGAGGCTTTTAGAAAATACCCCAGAATAGTCCAGTGAAGCATAACAATGCTCAGTAGCCATGGAGTGTTAACTTATTATTGGGGAACGGAAAATGGAATGGCATGTCTTGGAAAAGAACATGTCTGAATTTAAACTATTGCAAATTGCATCTCATTCTTTCTTTCTATATACAAATGATATTACACAGTTTTACCCAAGCAACTTGTATATGTACAAGACTTCTTTGAACTTTTCCTCTTCACCTAAGGAAGAAGCAGGAAGAAGCTCTAAGAACTAAAAGTGTGGAATACATAGCTTCAATACAGAAAGTATAAAGCAAGTACACTGTATCAGTTTATAAACAGCAACAATATATTTTAGACAATATATATACTTTCTCTTTTTTAAAAAGGGAAGGAAAGCTATGTAGTGGTCCAACAAATTGAAATGAAATATATTTTGTTTAAGAAGAACAGAAAAAGTGACACTGAAGATTGAAGAGGAGAAGGCAAAGCCGCACAGTAATAATTCTTATAAAATGGGATGTGATATGCACACACTTTCATCTTATTAATTAATGTGTGAAAAAGGGCTGGAATAGGAAAGTAAACTAAATACTAACTTGTAAAACATTAATTGTAAAATTAAAGTACAGCAATAAACATGCCAGTATATTAAAGAATATTAATTACTTACACTGCAATCCTATTTTGCTTTTCTTGCAGTTTACTTTCAGGTAAGCGTGCAATGGATTATACTGTTAGCATTGCACAACTTGTCAAAAAAAATCTATTTAGCATCTACTTTCTCAGAAGCATTAAAGGAACAATGAGCAATTATTATTCAACATGTGCCATCTATTATCCTCTTTCTTTGGAGTAATGAGGTTAAAAGCTACTAATGCCTTTCTAAAAATGTACTTATCCAATGTTAGCACATAAGTAATAAAAACACAAGCTACTGATATAGGACATCATCTATCTAAATTCCAACAGATATTCAAAACAATTGTAGTAAATGTATGTGTGCATATAGAGAATACAAGAATGAGCTCGAAGATAGAAATAGTACGATTGAAAACAGTTATATAATCACATACTTAATTGAAAAATTAGTTAAAAACATTTATTTTCTCATTTACTTTCTGTTTCTTAGAAAGATAATTACAAAAAGCAATTATATTTTTACTTAAAAAGAAATTATTGCACGGTTTTGCTTTAATGACAACAGCATCTACCACAGGCACTAAATGAATGCTTCAGTAGAAGAACTGTTATACTTCCATTTATTTCACCTGTAAAGCTGGAAATTATGAAGGGATGTGTTCTTAAAGGATTAACAAACTTTAATCCTGTGCAGATTTACCACAGACTCTGCTGCAAATCAATTATTTTTGAACAATTAGGTATAGGATTCTACTTTAATGTTGAAGTTAAAAAGTTTCTTTTAGTTCTAATACTTTAGTAGACTATTTTTATGTCTAAAACATAAAGAATATTGCCTTTTGGGGATGCCTGATGTATACAAATGATTACTAGAATAGTTATGACGACAGAAGATCAGAAGCTTTTTCACCCAATTTAGTGGTAAAAGGGTTAATATGGTAAAGGAACTTTCCTGAAATAAAACCAAGGAGCAATTTAGCTTCCTGAAGTCCATGCTCTACAGGTGAGTAACTAAAGGAGCCATTCTGATTAAGCATACTCTAAGAGAGGGGGGTACTATTTTTGGAAAGAGACCATGAATAATTTCTGTAAGTAAAAATATTCAGTTAGCAAAATAGATTAGGTAATGAAATAAGCAGTTTGTTTGCTACTACCTGACTTTTCATATAGCTACATTTATATAAGGAAAATTTTCAATTATACTTTTTAACTTTGGAATTATTATTTAAAGGAGGTCAATCTCCAGGAGGGATTGGATGTAAATCTTTTTTCCTCTTTAAAGCGTATACCTCTAACACTATAAAATTTTTATTATTTTTATGTTCTCCAACTGAAGTTTGTATTGAAGAATTCAGTATCTGGATGTACCTCCAAAAATCTGTTAATCAGATAGTTCGTTATTAGCTATTGTTAACTAGTATGATTAATATAAGTCACTTCCTCATGAGATGGGCAGTATCCACATTTGAAATATGAATAAAAATAAAATAATATGCACTATTACATAGCAGCACTTTTGCTAAGATTTTAATATATCATAAAGCATGTGATCAAATTGGAAAAAAAATCACAGCAACTACACAGGCTTTCAAATCTGCTTACAAATTTAAAGAAACAATCATCAAATTATTATGCATATTAGGTATGCCAATGTGAGAATCTAAATTAGTAAATACTATTAATTACTAACTACAATTCAGTGAAGATTTTCAAAGACATTCATTAGCTGGGTTTATGCATATAATGCTAAGCGCTGTTTGTTTAACCATAGCATATTGAACCACAACTGACTGGGCTAACGTAACATGCTAGGTCACAACCAAGCAAACAAAATTAGCTTAATATGAGCGAATCCTGTCAGTGACCACAACTGCTAAGAAGACAAAGCTGGCACACGTATGAATAGAATACCAAACAAGAGAGACCCTGTTTTAAAACCAACATCTAACTTTATGGTATGCAGATTCTGAACATTAAACCCATTTGTGAAACTGATGAAAAGAAACTGAAACAATTAGCAGTTAGTCTGGTTTTATCTGTAACACACTAAAAGAATGGAAAGATTTACATACAATTTATCCTTTGGATACCTTCATCTGAAACAGCATGTGCAAAATGCCAGTATGTCCCATTTGCCACACTGATATTTACCATCAAATACTTTTAACAACCTACTTGAGTTGCAGCAACAGCTGTAGCTAGAGAAGGTGTAGAAGACAGAGACAAAGTTCCCACTTGCTGCACGTGACCAGAAGACTGCTGAGGTAAATGTGAACTGGAAACAGGAGTGCTAGATCCTGAGCCAGACACTACGTTTGGAAATGATACTGCTACATCATTACTGCTATAAATGCCTGTTAAAAAAAGAAACAGGAAAAACACATGAACTAAATTATTACAAAAGCTGGAGCTAAGAAATCATGCCCATAAGCAATTTATTTAAAAACAATGAAACAGATATAACAGGTTTTATGAAACTAATTTTGGACTGACTTTGTTTGGCCTGAGGATTATTTCAATGTATAAGAATAATTAATCACCCATAAAATAATTTGATAATTATCCTCATGCAAATTAATTTTAACGAAAACCCCAATATTTTTTAAATGTTTAATATACAAATCATCTTGAAGAAAGAAGTTGGTGACCATTCTAAACCAAAGTTCTGCCCTTCTGTAAACTGTTCAGGAAAATGTTCAGCAAAAGTTTAATACGCTAATGATCACATGTATTTGGATTTCAGTGAATTTGAAGTGATGGACCAAGAAGTTTTATTATGCAAGCAATAGAAATTGAAATTAAAAAGGAACACAGTAACATCTACAAACTTATTACGTTTCTGATCCTGAAGTGTACTTTTTATTGATTCAAACTAATCATGTCAGTAGGCTGTAAAAGAGATTGCATGTGGAAACAAACTTTCCATACCAGTGGGTAAAACAGAGAATCATGAAAAATGCCAATGATGCAAGCAAGCTAACGAAAAACCTCATTGCTCAAATAAAACATAATTACAAGAACTGCTCCTGCGTGCCTGAACTTGCAGGATCTTCAGGCTAGTAAACAGTTTTACATTGTTATACTCTTTTTTCTTAAGAACTGTCTGCTTCTCTGAACAGTTCACAAACATATAGTTATTTCATTATGATGGTTAAATCAAACAAGCAGATATTCCTTTTACTATTCCACTTCTATCCATGTATTCAGTCAATAATACTAAACAAGCCAGAAAGTACAATAGTTGCATTCGTTTCTTTTCTTCAAGTGAATCCATCCAGATTCTGATGGCTGTCTACCTGCATAATATTTGTATCAACATCCACATCTACCATTTCTGATAGCAGTGATCCATCCACATTAAGTAAGACTGAAAGACCTTGTGTATCAGCCCTAAAGCTGCAAAAAATTCTCCACCTTGCAGGAATAGGTATGGATAATGCCACATATAGCTTCAATATACAAAACTTAGAAGTGATGGAATTTTCAAATTAATAGCATACAGTTGGAATACTATTTTACTGTAAAAGACCAGTTAGTATAGTAGATGTTGCAAAGTATTTCACAATAATCGATTTGCATAAGAAATTACAAAGAAAGTGTGGGAGGTGGAGAACAAATCAAACCTTCTAACAAAATGTCTGATGGAATACATTATTAAACTGAAGCTCTCTATCAAGAAGTGTCCTACTGAAACAGGCACTTGTGAATAAAAGTATGAAAATATGAATGGAACTACCAGGGCCAAAGTTTACAATGGCCTCTTTGTTGGACACATCAAAGAAAGCTCAGCTGACCTAGGCAACTATCCATTGGGAGAGGAAATATAACTAAAAACAGGCAGTTACACAGGGTTAACTCTGTTGGCTGTCTTGTGAGAACCTCTCTCTGATCAGTTGACCCTTACTGCATATCTAGTTCTTAAGCTGGAGAGAAAGAGCAGTCAAAAAAGCTGCTCCATATCAAGTCTCCCTGCAAAGGCCTGTAACAAAGGACGCATCTCCTGAACAGTGATTATTGTCATCCAAATGGCCAGTGGGGAAGAAGGCAGTGATACCATGAAGATTTCCCAACATTCTCATAATATGTTTGATACTTCCTGGAGAAAATGGGCAGATACTCTGCATACTTAAATGATGCTGTGTATTGCCTTATTTTCCATCAGTAAAAATATCTGAATGGGCTGATGATTGGATTGTTTAAGGACGTCATGGCTTTAGAACCAACAGGGGACAAAACTTTGGTAACAATCCTTAATTTTGTTCATACTGATTTGAATAAAGTGCAAAGAAGTCCTCTCCCCCCAGGGAGGGGGAGGGCTTATGAAGTTTGAAACTAACAGTTTAACAGCCATTAAGAAATGGAGACGGACTATCTTCAGCACACTTTCTAGCCAATATTCTCAATACTCAGTACTTCCAACTTCTGGAAAAGAATTGGGTATCACAGAGACATCCAGCAAACCAATGTCCATGATACCATTTACAATAAATTTCAGGCAATTAGGAGATTCAGTCAAGAAAAAAATCACGCCAGTGAATTAGTGGAAGTTATGTAAATTTAGCAATCAATGCTTTAAAAAACTAAGCACATCCAGTTTTAATTAAAGCAAGCCAGCCGTCTTTCTTATTACATGTATTAATAAACTTGAAAACTGGTGATAGTTGTTCTCCTGGCACATTGGGGCGAAAGGATCTTTCAAACATCTCTTACTGAACTGGGGCTGCTTTAGCTCCTAATGAATTCATAAATGTGCAATAATTTTCCATTTTAAATTAAAATTAATTTGAAAAATACTGACAATTGATTTATATATGTACATTTTAAAAATGAACATCTGAGTACTGCAGAATATATATTCAGATTACATCAAACAACAAGAATACGTTTTTATTAGAAAAGATTACAGAATCTTCCTGACTAATGAATATCTTAAATCATTAAATGAGTCTTCTGACTAGAAATTTAAATCATTAATTAAATCAATTAGATATAAATCAGATCCACTCTGCCTGGTTGTCCAATTTAATTTTCTGAAGTTTACCCCTGCTACAGACTTAAGCACCCCTTTCTTTCTATAAATATATACTGGTATCAATGAGACATTAAAAGTGCTTAACTTTGAACTACTGATTAAAATACATCTACCTGCCAGGGTACAATCACTGTACTATTATATAAAGTTATAAAAGTTTATATTTTCCCTAATTTAGTTTTGAATAAACAAAGAGCCAGGCTCAATGTACAGAATATGCTGGCAACACAGCAAATGCTCCTTCCTTAAAAACAATTTACTGTGAACTCACTGAATGCCACTGAGGCTTGATGCATTACTATATACAGTAAAACAGGGTTTCTCAAACTCTGAGTTGTAATCCTTGGGGCAGAGGAATTGCATTTCTTCCTGCACTGCCTGATTCAAGAGGCCTTTGCCAAGCTACTGTACAGGTACTAGATTGGGCCACATGCTGCATCCAGAAGCCTGGGCTCTCCTCAACCATCTTCAAACTTACAACCAGAGCTCCTATCAACTCCTGACCCAAGACTACCCAGCTAGGATCAAAGCACTCTTAACTAGTCTCACTTTCACTCACTTCTAAGGATGACTCTTTATGGCCTATGTTATACTGAGTCATGGTGCTGAGTCTGCTTGCTTGCTCCAGACAACCCAAACTTTGTGCCTCTTCTACGTCATACAAGGGGACAATGCCTCATGACAGGGTTATTGCAGAAGTTGTTGCTAAAAGCTCAAAGGCCCTGGGAGTGAGTTCTGACAGTGACCTAGCTTTGAATATGTAAGTATGGCTTGCAGCCAGACTCTGCTTCCTCTCTGCTTAGACAAGCCAACAACTAGTTCATCCAGGCAGAGTGGGTGCCCTTTCTGAAAAATGGGAGCTCTGCTAGATGGTCTGACAGCTTTATTCAGGGGTTCTCAGACCACAAAATCTGCACTAAGGAATAGTGGATGACAAAAAATACCTTTTATATAATTTATAACTAATTCACGATCAAAACGTGAACATAACTGAAGCAGCCATTATTAATTTGCTAATCCAACAGCACAGAATGCAGAAACCTATATCTAAAGTAGAAAAGGAACTTCTGATTTATTAACTATCCCAGACAGCCATGAAGATTTCACTGAATTCCTGAACAAATGATTCAATGCAATGGATTGATTTAATATAATCAAGAGAACATACAGATCTTCAATCAGAAATGTTTAAGGAAAAAAAAATTTGTGATATAGTGAATATGTAGATACTAAAATAGCTTACCACTGTATACTACAAGATAGCTTGAATTAAGAAAATAAGAATTATACACTAAAATTGTGTTACACATAAAAGAATGTATGTATAGAATATGGGTGTGATTAACAAAAAAACAGCCTTATGCTATTTAACCTAATAATTTACTATAGCTATACCTGCAAAGAGATTTTTTGGGGGGAAATTATATGCATTCTACCTCTTCTTGAAACTAGATGATATAGATATAATTATAAGCAAATCCATTTACCTACATAATACTGTTATTTTAAGGAATCCTCCTAAGTGCATGTACTGTAATCATGTAGCTTAATTTGTGAATGAAGTGATATTAGAATACAACCGGGGGGGGGGGGGGAGGTATCTGCTTATCTGTGTGTCCATTCATTTATATGTATATTTGATTTTTATTCTTAAATTGTTTATATCCCTCCTTTTTTTCAGAAGCTCCAAACAAGGTATGTTTTCCCCCACAAAAACTTTATTCTGAAGTAAATTGGGCTGAGAGAGAGAGTGAGTGGTCCAAATATCACACAGTGAGTTTCCACGGGGGTGGGCTTGAATCTGAATCTTCTCTGTGTGGTCCAACATCTTAACCTAAAAATCTACTTACAAATATAGATTTGTTTTTTTAATATATCTGCTGTCACTTACTGACCAATCATCATTCCACATTTAGGTGGGTTATTAAAATCTTTCTGCATCTATATACACAAATAGGAAATGTTTTTTCATGTTCCTTAAATGATGGCAGGCTGCCTGCATATGCCTTCAATATCACTGTGTCATCAGCAACAATCACTATAAATTCTTTCTCCTTTTCACATCTATTCGCATGATTATAGCTCTTAATACTAAATGTAGCTGCTATGTTTAATGAAACCATTGCCTAACAATAAACTGATTCAATAAAGAAAGTTGCTCAAATATTAGTCTTGCCAATTTTGAAGCACTTGTATAACCACAAGATCATTCACACACACACACACACACACACACACACACAGTACTAACACTGAAGGGTATCAATCGATGAAAAATTATTAACAGTTGCAAAGATAGCTACTCTCAGGACTCATAGCAGAGACTGTGATGCAGCATCTAGAAACTATAGCACTCCCACAAATACAACCAAAAGTATAGATCCAATATGTAGACGACACCTTTGCCATAAAATAAAGGAACAACTAGAGAAGCCACATGAAACACAACAACACCTACAAAGGAAGAAAATTCACAAGGGAAGAAGAAAACAACAACACACTACCCTTCCTGGATATCCTCATCAGCAGAGGAAACGACAAATTAGAAACATAAGTCTATTGAAAAGCTACCCGCACTAACCAAGTGCTCCATTACCAAAGTAACAACCCAATCTCCCACAAGGAGCTATGTAAGAACTTTATTCAGACGAGCACAAACACACTGCAACAACCCAGTACACTAGAAAAAGGAAACAGAGTCATCCTGTTACATCTTTGCATACAGTGTAAGGATTGTAACAGCCACTATGTAGGACAGACAGGCAGAAGACTAGCAGAGCACATCCATGAACACCAAGTAGCAGTCAAAAGACCTGATGAAAACTCCTTAATCTCACAACACAGGGACAGATTCAACCATAGTTTCAACTGGGAATCCTGGGCCAAGCTAAATCCAAAAACGCTAGGGAATTCCTGGAAGCTTGGTATTCAGACAAATCAGCTATCAATAGACAGATAGAGATAAACCACATTTACACACCATTTGAAAGAGACAATTAAAAAAAAAAAAGCTAAGGAAAGAAAAAATAACCAGAACACATCCTCTCCAACAACCAACACTCAGATAAGGAGGGATTAACATCAGACAAACAATCAAGCAGAGAACAATACTCTAATCAAGGAACTATCAAGGTGAAAAACCATACTTCCATCAAAACTGGCAGGGCAAGCTGCTGTATATAAACAGGGAGCAAACCCCACACTCACTAGCACTGATGTTACCTAGTCGGGTAATGAAACATCTGCAAGCAAACAGACAATTTAAACTTTTTAACCAAGCTCAGAGAGCACCAAGGGCTCCACAGTTCAACCCTCAGCTATGTATATTCTCTTCTATTGGAATTGCAAAGTGTTTGGGGAGGAGCAAATGTGCAAAACAAATTTGGCAGCCATCTTGGAAAAGTGCCTGACACTAAAATTTGACATGTAGTCCATGACTATGCTCTGCAGGGCACTAGAAGACATAAAATAGTCAAGTGAAAAACATTATATAACGTAATTGCTTCAGATACATATTTTTCTTCTCTTGTTTACATAAAAGTTTCCTCTGCAAAATTTCCTCAAACTGCTGGAGATCCTGCACTCCTATATATATTGTCTATATTGTTTCAAATGCTACTATCAATAATAGCAGATATTGTACAGTATCTTAAATCATCTTTAAACTTATTTTTGTACCTCAATTTTTTTTTCTTTCTTGACAACTTTAGACAGATTTTTTAAAGTTAAAGCTGATTGCTATCTTGCAAATGAGTTACCAAGAATGCTGTCTGTGGTAAATCACTTCCAGATGTTCAAAGATGATTGATTTCAAGAAAGTGTCCTAATTTTTTATTTTCTTAGGAAACACTTAACAAAAATGTAATATTTCAAGTTTATGCCTATGTTTTGATCTGTCAAATCCATAAAGGTCACTTATAATAAAAACAAAACCATAAAATATATTCTAGCACCCTAAAGTTGTAAAGATTAACTGCTAGATGGCTACCATGAATCAGTCAAATGCTCAGTATTCCTTTCCTCAAAAGATCATGTTTTGACCATGTACTTTAAATGCCAGTGGCAAAAAAAGGCTACTTGATGGCAAGCATTTGAGAAAGCATCTCTGCAGTGAGAAATAGTGAATTTGAATTAGGCAGGTAGTTCCTTAATGTACCGAAATGGACTTGTATGGTAAAGTAGCTTCCTAAATTGTTTCCCAAAGATATAGGTATTTAAAATAAAAAGCAGTATTTGAACAAAACAAATTATTTTTATATTGATATTAGTATTAGAGTTATGTGTACAATGATTAAAGTGTTGGAGTAGAACCATAGAGGCCCAGGTTAAAATCAATTCTCAGCCACAGAAGCTCACTGTGTGATTTTGGGCAGTCACTCTTAGCCAAACCAACTCAAATAGTTGCTGTTATGAAAAAATTTGGAAGACGGAGTACTATATCTGCAACCTTTAGCTCCTAAAGGAGAGGCGGGATATAAATAAAATAAATAAATATTCCCAGACAATTTTCATGCTTTCACTTACATATGTGTTGCAGTTTCTGAAAATTTCTACATTCACTAAAAATAAAGCCATCAACAACACAGAATAGTAAACTAGATTACTGTCCTAGAATGTATTAAAATTGAAAATATAGCCCTAGGCATAGATGGGGTTTTGATGCAATGTTGGATCTAGCAGTAACTGCAGTCTATAGGAACATGACCTTGACCAAACTAGGCACTTGTTAAATCAACTGGCCTGCTATCAATAGATCTGCTTCATTGGATTGTACTCAAATTTATTTAATCTGTTTCCAATTCTAGGCATCAGTTCAAAGAATCCTTTTTAAATCTGGGTAAAAGAAAAAGCCAAATCACACTCAAATTTCTGTTTCACTTCATCCAATAGTGTCATGTAACTGTTAAGAAAGATTCAATTAAGTGGCACAGTACTGAATAATTCAGAAGAAGTCAAGATATAGTCTCTCCTTATATCTTTTTCAAATACTGAAACTAAAGTTGGCCTTTTTTAAACCTGAGGAATCAAAGGCAGATTTGTTCCTTCCAATAAAAATCTTATCACAATTTTTTTTCAAATATATACATAGCGTTCCTTCATGTAGGAGCACATTAACCAGTCATAATTGTGAGATTATCTATGATTATCTTTCATAGAACATTTTCATATCCTTATTTAAAAACATTTACACACATAGACAATTAATATACTGGACATTTCTAATAACAAACCTACAATCATAGTAATTGGATCTGAGCAATTCTGCTTTCAAAAGTTTTATACCACTGCTTGGTAGCTATCTTCCTGACTCCCTCATTAACACTTCAAGTATAGCAAAGTGAATAAGAAAGAGGTTTCTTAGGAATAATAACTGGCAATATTCTGATTATACAGGGATTCCTCGCTTAGCAGTCGTAAGCAACCTTGGACAGCAACCTTCACAGTTACGACAATGATGAAAAAGTAACTTTACAACCAATGTCCACATTTATGACCTTCACAGCATCTCTCAGTCACATGTTCACCATTACAGTCAGTTAGTACACATTATCCTGTGTAAAATTGTAAGCACATTTGTGGTCACATGACTTTTCAATTAGCAACCACTTTGTTTAACAACCAAGTTGCTACTCCCAATTGCAGTCACTAAACAAGGACTGCCTGTAACCTCATTTCAAAAGTCACGCAATACTTCAATATTTGTTATATCAGTTAAAAACTCAAGAACTTCAAGGACATCAAAACAATCTGCTGAACTTTGTTGCAAAGAACTAAGAGTTCTGAAACTTTGAATCCAGTCAAGAAATACGAATAAATATTTATATTTATTCCCTCCAATACATACTTAACAGCCCTGCCAATAAAATACATAAAATTGACTGCTTGTATCTGTTTTATATATTCTGGAAAAGCCAACAATATAACAGTCAACAATTCCATCTGTGGGCACATACAAGCAACTCAGTTTATTAAGTAGAACAGTATTGTTATTTGTCCTGCTTATACTAGTAGCACTCAAATAATAAAAGCAATCTTCTGGGTAGAAAATTTGGTAAATAAAATGGAATGTTTGAAAACACAGTATTTGCTTTACTATATCTGCTGCCCATCAACTGATGCTACAAAGAAAATCTAACTGAGCAATCCTGTATGTCAGCCTCCACTCAATTTTTTTTTAATTAGGAATATTTCTTCAGTGATTACAAATTGCACTGTGGCACCCTGAAGTAGCAAAATGAACAATCACAGTTTAATGTACAGAATATACGGTACAATCAAGATGCTTGCCATTTTAAAAAGAATGGTTCCAAATTTTAAAAACACATACCTCTTGTACAGTCAACATATAAAAGAACTGTCCTTTGTGCTGTGATACAAAAAGATATCCTCAAATAGTAACAAACCTTGCCCCAAAATGTTCCAGGCTCCTGCTGCTGTCTTCCCACTGGGACAAACTGATAGAGAAGAGTATAAAAACCATACTTTTTTTGCTGGTGCACAATTAGGAAAGGTGGCAGCAAATAAGAGAAGTGAAGACAAGAAGATGGAGTGGGGGTAAAGAACAGAAACAAAATATCTGAAGGAAGATTAAGAATATGTGTGTGTGTGAGAGAGAGAGAGAGAGAATATGAACAACAGATATAAGGATTCAGAGGGACTCTTGATGTCAGTGAAATAGAGGTTAGTAGATAGGATGATACAGGTGTACTGTGGAGAAGTTGAAAAAAAATAGTAATAGAAATGGCCTTGATGCTGTTGCATGCAGTTCTATGGGAAGGAGGAAGAAAAAGAGATTAATACAGAATTGGGGATTCTGTACTAATACAGAATACAAAAATCTAAGGGATTGCACAAAATGCTTCTTTGATAAGACAGGGATGGGCAATACATGATGTACATGAGGTTCCAAGTCACTTTTCTGTGGTCTGAGAAATGCTGGCAAATTTCAGCAACAGTAAAATAGGCACATGCAAAAAGTTTAATGTACCAGATTTATTTTACAAAGCAACCCAACATGTGTCCTCCCACTGAAGAAAAGATATCAAACACCTCCAACTTAGTCCCTCTGGTGACATATTATCGTAAGTTCTCTATAGCCTATGTCAATGGCTAAGACCACCCCCCCCCATATTAAGCTATTAAGTTACTAAGTTTGTATGTGTCATATATACCCATGTTATCACTTGTACATGTAAGTTCTCTGAAAGAAAAATAATTTTAATTGTCTGAACATTATAAACAAATTAGACTGCGTGCACTACTCTGTGACATCCATTATTTCCAATAAATTTTAATTAGAAAGATTGCTATTAACAAATCTCTAAGTATGTGAAGAGATTATTTCAGATAACGAATAAGAACTCCTTCACTGTAAGCACCTAATGTGCAGGTACTTGAACATTCTGACTGAAAATAAATAAGGAAAAACTGTAGTGTGATAGACATAACTATCACAAGTATTTTTCAGAAAAAAACTTATACTTAAAATACTTTGTGTTCAAAAATTGTTAAGGAAGAACAGGAAAGAGTGATTTCCTGAAACTAACCATGAGCAGAAATATTTTAAAAATTTGAGTAACAGCTAAACTAACTAGAACAAGAATGGTCTGAGACAACTCAAAGGCACAGGATATTTAAATCATTCTTTTTAAAAAAAGAAAGAAAGAAACCGTTACACCTACTAGGGAAACAGTTGCAATTTTAAGGAAGAAACAGCACATTCAGGAAGGACAGTGACTTAAAAAGTCATACCACAATGCTGTTGACTGCCATCTTCTAGAGAAAAGGAAATGGTGTGTCTCAAAACAAACTCTCTTGCTTGCTCCAATTACACTATATCCACACATTTCACCAGCATGAGAAAGGAATTCAAATAGCTATTGCCTTTTGCAACTACTTTGCACTTTTTTTCCATTAAAAATGCTTTTTTAGAAAACCTTTTCTGTAAAAATCTCTATCTTCTTAAACTGATGCAGAATCTGCTTTGGGGGAAATTTGTCAAATAATTCTTTCAAAAATCAAAATGAGGTGAACTGAAATATTTTTATTAAGAGGAATATAAAATAAATGACATATACTTAAGTTATTTCACATATTACATCCAAAAACATTCAAAACACAGAATTCAAACTATATTAAATATAGCAACTTAAAAGCATAAACCTCTCTTAAACTTAAAACTTAAAAAAATTGAAGGACCTCAAAACTGTTTACACAGTCATACATTCTGGATGATTATGCACAAGTAGCTACTTTGCTTCCCCCTTCACACAAGGATTAATATATTAGATTAGCAATAGCTTCCAGATATATCCATACAACTGCAATCGTAGGACCCAGCAGACTGTCATTTAGCTTAGCAGGAGGAAAGAGCAGTATACTGATGTATAGTGTAGTGATCATTTCCACTCATTACATTCTGTCCAGCTTGTTTCAGTGTCACCTGAATGAAGGATTTTGATTTGTTTCTCCTGAGCATGTCTATAAAGTTTTGTGAGCAAATACTGTTTCCTAAGAGTCACCTGGAAAACATTTAATAACTTGCTTTTAAATTGGACTAGAATTTCATCCATTCCAGCTGCCCAATTTGATCGGTATCATAGTCATTCTTCACATTAATAATTTAATTTTCTGAAACAATTAATTTCCAGAATTGTAAAACTTCCCATTTCTATCAACATCAATGACTCACTGTTTGTTTGTTTTAGTATTTTCTAGATTTAGTGAGGAACTCTTCAGTTACAGATATCAGTACAATTTTTTTAAATTTATTGTTTAATCTATTATATGGTGATAGTCTAACAGCACAAACATGAAATGTTATCCACCTAATATTTAAGTTAGTTTGTACTTTTACAGGCAGTATTATGAGAAAATTCTTATTAGATTTTGGGCTTATTAGTGGATGGACTAAATTATCTCCAAGATCACTTTCAGCTCTTACATTCTGGGATTTTAAAATAAGATCTGAAATCCATACATGTTGCATTGATGAGGAAGGAACAAAATAGAGTATTGAAGGACAGCAAGTGTGTGAAATGTAAGGTTGAATGGGTAGGAACACTTAGCTAAATTAACTTCAATACTTTGCTCCAGTATATGATTTAAAAATGTAACAAAAATATTGAACATGTTGGGTTTTTTTTATTTATTCATCTATGGTTTTACTTTACAGTAATAAGTAAATGATCTCTTTAAGGTTTTCCACTCTTCATTCTTAGGTAGCTTTTGTATAAAATAAACCAAGTTATAGAGGTGTGCAAAAAGTTTCTGTTTTGAAACAGATTGCTCTCACCTCACCAAATGTTCCAATTATTAAATTATCACAACTAGTGCTAAGGCATTCAAGAGTATTTAGTGGTGCAATTATGTAATATTTCAAACTAATCTCTTCATGATTATGCTACTATTGATCATCTTTCATAATCAATATGACATGTTATTTCGATTTGACAAAAAGTACAAGTAAGTACTAATTTGTGAAAGTATCAATTGTCTCTCCCTCTTGTCTCACTACATGGCTGTAGTGAGCAGGACATTGCAGCACTTCAGATTAAAGGAGAAAAAAGTGCTTTGGGGCACGTGGGGGCGCTCACACAGCACATGCCAGGAACTCCTTAAAACTACTGTGTCTTCCTAGGATCTCAATTCTAGAAAAAGATGGTTTGGTTTAAGGAGTTGTTGACATATGCTATGTAGGCTCCCATAAGTGATCCAAAACACTTTTCTCCTATTGGAACTGAAGCAGTACTCACCTCTAGTAAACAAGAACCACAGATGTAAAGTGAGTGCATCATGTGGTAAGTAGCAATAAAGAGAAAAACTTGACAACAATTCTCTTTAGCTTTTAACTCATTTAACTTTTCATTAAAGGAAATTATTTTCCATGAAACTTAGGTTAGAACAGAGAGTAGAACCAAATGCCAGTGATGATATTATGGTGAAGTAAAACTAAATTAATACGTGTGTCTTCTAAAATAACACTAAATGCCTACCTGAACCAATAGGAGAGGAACCCACACTGAGGCTTTGTAGACTTCCATTCCTAAGCAATGTTGGAGACTTCTGCAGATTTGAGCTTGTTACACTTCCTGCAGCAGATGCTACTGATGATGTTGGGGAGGCTGAACAAACTGATAGGTGGGAAATATTCTCCTGACTTCTATTTCCTTTGGGCCGACCAGGCCCATGTTTACATTGCTTATTTCCTTTCCGTTTCTTTTCCTTTATAGTCTCATCTTCTGTCCCAGAGGACTGAGCACGTTTGTATCCTGTTGATGTAAGGTTTGAGCTACCTAACTCTCCAGGTGAACTGTCAAAAATATTAGGCTGGGAGGCAACAGTTGAGGTTGAAGGAAGATTAATTAAGGAAGTAAAACAATTCACACCACCTTCCTGGCTTCCAATCTCTCCTTTATATACATCTTTGGTTGACAATGTCTGCTGAGAATGAGTATAGCTGTCATTACGTAGATCCGAATCTGTAAAACTCAAAAAGTCCTGGGGAGATTGAACTGAACTTCCAGAGGATGACTTTGTACTGTTTGGAGTTCCCAAAAAACTTCCTGGAGAAAAGAGATGGGAAGGGGGTGTTGATTGTTGAAAACAGACATTTACCCTATTAGCAAATACGTAAGTATGGTATTAAAAGCAATTTTTTTTACTGGCATTGTGAACTTTGAACCATTCGGGAAACTCTGGACATGAATGTAGCATAGGTAAGAGTAGAAGCCCTTTGTCTATTTTCCAGGATTAACCAAATCTCATTTGTTACATATTTACATGGTTCAGAGCAACAGTATTTAAAAGGTTACAATTTAGAGGGCTTTCTTGGCAAGTTTTGTAACTAGTCACTAAAGCTCTACTTTTGATATTACCGCTAATATTATTAGTGCAGCAATTAGTGCAGTGGCAATACCATAGTCAATGAGGTTAATACGAGGCGTGATTATTGCTAATTGAGAACTTTTCCTAATACTATTTTTTTAAGCTAGCATACCAACAAAAGACCTTCAAAATTATGTCTCTTCCAGTCACTGATTCTTTGGGCAGAGAAAACATGAAAGAAAGAGGTCAGGATAAATCCGGGAAAGTGAAAACAAGCAGTAACTTGTCCTTATTTTATGTCTCTGTTGTGCCCTGTCTAGACAGTACAAAAATCAGGGGGCAAACACAAAGAGAACCCCCCCCCAAACAAATATTCTCCCTCTTACCCAGGGACTGGGTCCTCCACTAAACTCTCACCAGAGTTTCCCATGATATCTAGATTGGGCAATTAAGATCAAGCATGATTTGAAAATTGCTCTTTGTCGATTAGACTTACACTTAAATCAAAAGGAAAATGTAATACACCAGATTTCGGATAGAATTAACAAATACAATTCATTACATGTAACATATTACAGCAAAGATAATAGGAAATAACATCCAAACAAACTTAGAAAATTGTCTTTTTCATCTATAAAATCCATTCCAGGAAAACCAAAGAATTCAATTTCTACTGGAAATTATTCTTGTCAGTACTACTAATATATTCAACTAATTTATGAAGAAAACAATCAGTATTTTCTATGATATACTGTTTCCCAAAATATTTTCTCCCACATAAATTAGCATAAAATACAACTCTTATATTAATAGAATATAGTTTTCACGTTATTTCTTGGGGTAATTACTTCTGGGTAGTGCCGTGTAAGATACTGAGCATGTGCTGACATTTTGCTGCTGTTAGCTTCTCCAGAGAAGTTCTGAAGCTACTGTTTTATATACTAAATATAAAAAGTATATTTTATCCAAATTTATAGTTTTAAATTTATTTACCAGTTGGCACTGAAGGAAGTAATAGAGTACCCTTCAATAATACCTTGTTGAAAAGTACAAGTTGCCGACACTGCGGCTCCAGGAGTCCTTCCAGCACCAGGCTTTCTTCCCCTTTGACCTGAATTATGACCCGCTGACTTCTTCCCTTTGCTCTCTGAACCTCTGGCCTCTGAAACATCTTTGCCACTTGAACCATGTGCAGAGACTTCCTGGAAATTTGCATTTGTAAAGCGAGCTGTGGTATCTTCCAGCCTCTTCAATGACCCTGTCATAGAGTTGTTGGTAGTGCTTGTGTAAGTCTAACAGTATTGAATTGGGAAAGGGGAAGTTGAGAGAGACAGTTAGACCACAAGGAACTGACACATGGCTCTGCAGCAATCAGTGGCAGAGTACATATTAACCTGCCCTTATACTTAAATTACACTTAATTGGTGTCTCAGCAGTACCTGTAAAACCAGCTCCTACTGAATTACATTCTTTTGCTCTTTACTTATTGAATGGAGAAGAGTTTTTCAGAACCTATGTTACAATCAATGATACAAACCAAAAAGCTTCATTTCCTGTTTTCCTTTGTCACTAACATGTGTTTTTAAGTGCTGTGCCTTAAACCTCTACTACTATTGAATTGCATGTGCTGACTAAAGAGAAAGGAAAAGAAGAAAAGAATGCATTATTTTAATTTAAGCAGCACAGCAGCAAATGGGGTTCATATCTTAACTTTGCAAATAAAAGTGTGTATAAAACCAAAAAACATCTACCCTGAAAGAGCCATTTAATTTTTAAAATGACTCTGGCTTACATTAGAAAATATAACATTACAAAATACCATCATTATTTACACACTGGCATCTCACAGCACATCTATGAAACTGCATTATCATCTGACATTTAAAAATTAGCATCTGAAATTAACTTTACTCTTTTCTCTTTTGGCAACAATCAAGATGAAAAATTTTTAAAAACTTGAGCACTACTTTTATAGATCGTAATGCCTAAAGCAAACACACCAAATTACATGTAATATTAAGCTGATAAAAATTTGCAAATATAGGCAAGGATCTGAAAAGCTCTCTAAAGATGCCTTAAAGTGCTCTGGCATATGAATAAACAGTCTGGAGATGTTCCTCTGCAATTGCTTCCCCTTCAGCAACATCAAATGGAATCATGTTTTTGTCCTGGCTCACTAAGATGGTTCTTGGTCTTAAAAAAAGGAGCACATCCCTGGGCTAGACTACTGCAATTCTACATGTAGCCCCCCTTAAAGAAAATTAGATTTCTATAAAGATTTCTACAGTTAGTCCCAGTTAGAAGGTTCTAGCTCACCTTCTAACTGGAACTAGACCCTGGCATTTAACATGAAACAATAGCAACTACAGGGTTTCTTTTTTTAATACTGACGTCTTAGTTTTAGAACTCCCTCTGAAAAGAGATTGCCTGACACCTATTTGCCTGAAAAATAGCAAATACTCCCTTTTAAAACTATAATTAAATAAATCCACTTCTAATTATTGGTATTATTTTACTATCTTGCTCTGTTTTGTACTGTTTTTGTTGTGAATTGCCTTGGAAACCATGTGGTTTAAGGTCAGCATATTAATTTATTATAAAATACAGTCTGGTATTATTTGATCTGCTTTGTGAAGTAAACTGCAACAGTTCTGTTTATTAGAAACAACATTCTATTTCATCATTTAAAAAAAAAAAACCTAATCAATTATGACAAAAATCCATATGAGATAAAAGTGGAAGTTGTAGTGTTCCAGATGTCTGTGGGGAGAGAGATTATTATCTAAAGCCAGGTTCACTGTAGCTTTTCTTCTTCAGGTTTTCCTGAGATAATTTAGGATTCTGACAATGTCTTAGGAAATTCTTTCTTCCCCTATGCCTTGAGGAATCAAATCAAACTTCAACATTCTTTGAAGTGGGGATTATTTTGTTTTTTATTCAAAACACTTTATCCTATAACATCTATTTTACAATGGAAGAAAAGACTAGGTGTCTTAAATGGTAGTTCAATTAATGTGTTTAATTATTTTCTTTGATAACTAGGAGGCTGGAATAGAGAAATATGGGTAGGTAGCTTAAGGAACAAAAAGTAATGGTTAACACTGCTTGTGCCTCCATTTTCAACAAACCCTTCACTAGCTACCACACATATCAATAGCAGAGTCCCAAAGATTTTTTCTCAAAACTGAGGACAAAAGGGGAGAGAGTTAATGTCATTCCATATGATCTTAATCATGATCACTCACCTCCTAACCAGTTACTGACACAGACATGTTCAAATAAGTTATACAACTTGCCAGCATCAACAACTAAGTCTAGATCAGAATATTACACACTTATTCTTCCTACAGTTCAGTATTTTTTCCTTGAATTTTTCAGTATTAAACAAATGGTCCAACAGTTTGTTTTGCTAAGTGTATTATTAATTGCCACTTGTAATAAGTGGTACATAAAAAGTATGTACCATCAAAAATTCTTGTTTTTTAAATAGTTTTTGCTACTTGGAGTGTGAAATACCAAATACTACTTTTGGATACAGTGCCATTTTATCTAAGTACATATAGAACACTAGAAATTTTGCAAGGTTCCACATTGGGAGTTAAATCACGAAATGTCATCAAAACTGAAATATGAAAATAAATATTTGTGATTTTAAAAAGCTATAGAACTGCAAAAAAGGCATGATGGATAAAAGTGTGAACAGAAAATATTAACACACAGTGGTTTTATCTATTTCTTATTCTTGTTAACAGACAATACTTTTATTTATTTCTTTATACCAGGTAAGAGCAGGCTAGCCATCTGCTCTGGAAATTACTAGAATGGAAAATATTTTTATGGGGCTTCTATTTACAGACAATATACAGGTAGTCCTTGACTTACGACCACAATAGGGACTGGAAAATGTATTGCTAAGCGGTGGGTTAAGTGAGGTGTCATGTGACTGCACCCAATTTTACAACATTTTTTGCAGTGGTTGTTAAACGAATCATGCAGTCATTAAGTGACTCATGCAGTTCCCCATTGATTTTGCTTGTCAGAAGCCAGCTGGGAAGGTCGCATGTGACCCCAGGACACTACAACCATCATAAATACATGCCGGTTGCCAAGCACCTGAATTTTGATCATGTGACCATGGGGACGTTGCAATGGTCATAAGTGCAAGGACTGGTCATAAGTCACTTTTTTCAGCGACATCATAATTTCAAATGGTTGCTGAATGTTGAGGACGTAAAATCAAATTTAGTTTTAGTTTAAAGGTGCTTCCACTTTAGCATTTATTTATAATTTCTATTTTATTTCAATTGTTCTATGCTGTATACTTCTTCTGTAGAAAGATCCAATAGAAAAAATACACATTTATTCTTGTTAACAATTAACAATTTAAAAATCAAGTTTATTATATCACAAATGTCTATCACAACTATTTAATCAAAAGCACCATTTATTATCAACAGAGCTCTGTAATAAAGTTTGGCAACTATAGAAATCCTCATTTCATAAACATCAAGAATGTAGACATAATTTCAACAAAAGGTGCAAGAAAAATTCACTTACTTTCTCTGTAGTTACAGTGAGAGAAGGAACCAAGGATGGTGAGGAATCTGTTTGCTTCTTATGTTTTTGTTTATGCTTATCCTTTTCTTTGTATTTCTAAAAAAGAAAGTAAAAGCAACAACAGAGAATTAACTGCTAAAAAACTATTCAAAATGGCATTTTAGCTATTTAAATGTAATTTAACATGAAGTCCTTATGATGTATAGAAAATAAACATTTTATTTAATAATACCCAGATCAAGCAACACCATTAATGAGGTATTTGCTTCCGAAGTTGGTCCTTTCTCTCCAAAGCATGATAATATAAAACAAGCATGTACATTTTCTGCTTAGTATCCTAGACATTTATTATTTGTGACTTCTACTAGTTCCATGTTACTAGTATGTTTAGAGTCTTTGGCCATGTAGCACTGAATTTTATATCTTGCTGGGTTTCAGCTAGCAAAAATAGTAAATATGTTGGTTCATCTTCTCCCTTCCTCAGTATTTGTAACAAGACATAAGGGAAAAGGAAAACAAGGATTCGTGCCTTCTTTTTGCCTTCTCCCACATGATATAGATATAAGAGTTTGATTCCCCCTCAAAGACTGTTACATTCAACCTTAGATAACTATGATTAATCTTCATTATGGGCTACTTAAATAATACAAGCATGTAAAGAATTCATGGTTTTATAGTTTAATAAATCATACTTAAAATAAACCAAAGCTCAGAATTGGAAAATAACACTACACTGTAATTAACTAATCTGAAGCAGAAGCATCTGATCTCTTCCTTGCACACATTAGTCTCCTAATGCTAAACCTCTGTTTAGCATTGTATTTGAATGCAGCTAATGACAATTTGATATATCAACGATACCATAACTTTTAATAAGAATGCCACCTTCAGTCATTAAAAGAATTGCTATTTACTTTTTAAAATCAACTCCCACAAAAGAGAAAAAGAAACCATTATTTGAATTCAAAGTTGCAGTCATTTTTTTTCATATAAACTGGACAACTGAAAATTCACAATCTCTTACAAACTTCAATTATCACAAGTGATGATGTACAAACTTCAGTTTTCAATCACAACAGGTAGATGACTACAAAAGGAACTTTAAGCAATTTGATCCTCCAATAATATTGCTAGATGATTCCAGGCTAAAAACCTGTACTTTCGTTTACACAACTATACCAAGTATACAAATTGTATACACGTATACAAGTATACAAAAATGTGTATACTTGTATACACGTATACAAGTATACAAAAAGTATACACACACACACACACACACGTTTTAAAAACTCAAAGGATTATAAAATGTCCATAATACAATTTGAGTAATAACAGCAGCCATAGGCTGTTGAGGAAAACTGTACTACACAAACTCTGCATCTTTATTGAGGCACAGCCAATTCCTTGGTTTGCCCCTTTCTTCCTAGTCATCTTTGGGGGAAAATACAGTTTTAAAATATTACATTTTTCTATTTAATTTTTTATTATATATACTTAGATACTTACAAATTCAAGTCACTAAAGGTCTGCTAAATAACAGTACAACTCTATATCTATTTTTATCAGAATTCAAATGGAGTTTAAGTTTTCAACCAAGTTCACCAGGCCTTATTTCCAAGTACAGGATTGCAGGTTTAACTTAAAAAAAGACTTAATAAATTAAGTTACAGTCTAAAAAATATGTACTATAAAAAGTAACTAGTAAAGATTCCATGAATAAATAGCATTTTCATAAGTACAGTTAAGAATAATATATTCCCTCTAACATCTCCTCTTCTTCTTCCCAATAGCAAATGTCCCGCATCCCCCTGAATATGGCTGAATGTTGTTTATCAGAATGCTTTATAAGGGCTAAAAATATTCCTTGTCTAAGATCACTTCATCAGAATCAAACCATATTTAAATAGGTACCAACTCTAGTATTACTGCATTGTATGGTTCACCACCTGTCTTGCAAATGACCATCAAATACAGTGGTACCTCGGTTCACGAACTTAATTCGTTCCGCCACTCTGGTCGCAACCTGAAATGGTCGTGAACCAAATCAAATTTTCCCATAAGGTTCAATGTAAATACGGTCAATCCGTTCTGACCCCAAATTTGGTCGCCAACCGATTTTTGGTCATGACCCGAGTCAAATTTCCCCATAAGGTTCAATGTAAATACGGTTAATCCGTTCTGAACCATATGTTGTTTTTTTTTAAACTGCAAAAATATGACACAAAGTACAGTACGAAGAGAGAGAAAGCTAACCTTGCTTGAGGCGACTCCCGGCATGGAGGACAGGAAGGCGGGTGGGGAGGCGGTTACTGCTTGGAGGGAGAGTCCCCCTCCCTACAGGAAGCCGCGACCACCTGTCACAGGAGGGAAAATGGCCGCGGTTACTGCTTGGAGGGAGAGTCCCCCTCCCTACAGGAAGCCGCGACCATATGTCACGGGAGGGAAAATGGCTGCGGATCCTGTTCGTCACCCGATCCGGCGTTCGCGAACAGAGGCAAATTTTTGCGGCCGGAGCTGTTCGTGAACCGAATTGTTCGTGAACAGATGCGTTCGTGAACCGAGGTACCACTGTATGTTTAAAT
Organism: Liasis olivaceus; assembly: GCA_030867105.1. NCBI lineage: Eukaryota > Metazoa > Chordata > Lepidosauria > Squamata > Pythonidae > Liasis > Liasis olivaceus. The sequence goes on from CM061351.1 coordinate 19,181,945, forward strand.
GAATGTCTGCACTGAAAACATTACCTAGCCGGGTAGTGAAACATTTGCAAGAAAAGGCCCAAGCTCAGAGAACCCCAAGGACTCCACAAATGAATGTCCAAAAACAATGCCGTAACGTTGTAACAGAGAATATGAGAGAGAGAGAGAGAGACTGAGATTCTTTCATTCATTCATTCATTCTTAGAGGCCGCCCAATGCTGGGCAGCCTATAGTAAAAAAAACAGTGAAGAGAAAAACCTGAAGAATCCAGACAATCATATCCCTTATTAAGAAATACACACACACCACTGACAGGGCTCCACAGCCTACTCCAAGGCCTGGGAGACCAGCCAACTTTTTAAAGACTTCCAGAATATCATCAGGATGGGCAATACATGGACCTCTGGGGTACTACTAAATTCAGTAGGGCTTATTTCTGAGTAGACATGGAAAAATGTGTTATGTTTTATTCCATATTAATATAGAGGATTCAGTTAGTATAACACTGAAAACTTTCCTCCAATACATTTCTGTGTGTCATTTTAGAATTTGTGAAAAGAGAAAACCATTGCCAGAGAGGGAAACTGATGAAGCTGCTCTCAATCAAAACTATTTCTAGAGTGCTAGAATGCCTTCCGTCATCCCAGCCTGGATTTATCATTTTTCTGGGTGGGTGAGCAATCTTACAGAGCACTGCGCTGCAACTATTCACCATTTCTATTTTCCAATAATGCCTAAATGGTACATGCAGCATTTTTGGAAGTAAAGATGATGCCAAAAATCTGGTGCAGCTCAGTCTGACAGATGTGAAGACAAATGTCTGAGAGGATATTGGTCATCACTGGCACCATACTGCAATAAGAATTCCAGATGATTTTCTCAGAAAGCTAACCTTTCTCTTACTCATGTATTAAATTTATATACTGCTATATCTTGCAACTCTTGATTAACAACAACAATCACTTTCTATTGTATGACTCATAAATTTCCAGTTGCATTTTCCATGTAAGCAATTGAGAAGGTGATATACAGAAAACGTAGATGCAGAATTATACAAATACCTAGTTGAATGCTGAAGCATAAAACGTAATAAATTGCACAATTATTTTCACAATTACAAAAATAAAAGGGACAAATCAGGTTCAAATGAATATATATGGTAATCCTCTCCACTCATATTGAAATTGTCTCAAAAACAGGATATAGAAATATCTGTAGCTCTTCCAAATATAGCTCAAAATGCTAGTAGCCAAGCAAAATCAATTTTCCTCCTTCAAAGACCATCCGTCAGGTATCTTGACTCCAAAAGTCTTTGATTTATGGAGGGATTACACAGCAAAAACTATAGATGGAGAGGGATATGTTTATTTATTTCTCATCACTGACCCTAGAGTTTTTCTCCAAACATCCTATCCCCTAACAGAGGGTGCTCATGACTTGGAAATCTGCAGCTAAGCAGTGTATAGGGACATTTTTTTTAAGAAATTAACTAAGCACTATCCCATACTTACTTGTAAGTGCCAGTTTTTCACCAATTTGTTGCCCTGCTAGGAAAGAAAGTTGACATTCCCAGAAGAGAAATGTGTGTACTCATCAAGTAGTATGATCAATTAAGATTGTTCCATTCCACAAATGCATCAAACACAGCATTGTGCTATAAGTAATAATAGCAACTATAACTAATAATATCACAAATATTTACAATGTAATTTAAGTGTACATTTTATGGCTGTTAAATTTAAAATACAGGTGAAAGCATTTATTAGAATGAGTAGCAGTACTGAAATAATCAGGCAAAGGATGCATAAGAGAATTATTCATGACATCTGTAAGTACTTATCCCATTCAAGTAACCATGAGGAAAGTGGTAGTAATAGTCCAACATAAATTGGCATGGAATCTTCCAGGGTTAAGCAGCTGTAGCCATCATAGTTCTGCTTTTCTTCTATTGGAATAGCATCATGCTACATATCCATATCAAGAAAGCTTTAGTAGAACTCATTGAGATATATAGATACTGCAGAGTATCCAACTAGTCATAACCACAATGAAAACAAGTACCATCTTGCTTTGGGTACCCAATACTCCCACCAGAGGAGAGGCCCAGAAAGCATAATCACTTTCCAAATACATCTTGTCATGTTCCTGGTTAATGGAATCATCCTCAGAGGAGTGGAATCAAGATGAGGAAATCAGGAAGAGTCCTGATCCTAAGAACAATGGTAAGATAATATAATAATGCCCTTGCAATTCATGACTTTGGCCCTTGTAATTCAAACCTTGAACCAAAGTCTGATAAACCCAACCCATGGGAATACTCCAATTATCTTGTAGAGTTAGAGAGCAGGAAGGCACAGATACTTGGCTCCACAGAGAAACACCTAGCACAGACAAGTCTACATGGGAACAGACTAGTACTAGAAATAAGGATTGATCAATGCCAGCTGTATTCAAGTGGAGACTTTCCTGAATTTAAGGTCCCGTCTGAATGCAGTCTTGTATTGGAACAACTCTCCATTATAGCCACACCTTGTATTTTAGTATAAATAACGTAATTCAGTATTTAGCTCTTGCTATGAAGTTTTCTTGGAAACCACAATCTTGCCTAATGATGATGACAAACAGCACCTTGCCCTGTGAACTCAAGCTACTGGTTGGAACTCTGTTCCCTTTGAACTCAGAGTGTATTTATGACTATGCCTTTGCCTATTGGATTTACGATCCTTGAATCACCAGTTAAATGACTGCAGCCTGAGGGGTCCAAAAGACAACTGAACCATGAATCAGCTCTGTCTCAGACTGAAGAACCATGTAGTAGAAGCACGTACAGTTGTGGTACTCTGGGTCACGTTCTCAATACCCCAGATAAGGATAACTTATGACCCAGAGTACTACAATTTTAAGGACGTGCATAGCACATAATGATATCCTGCCTCTGGGGCAATCTCTTAGGCAACTTATGTGTATCATCCCAACTGTCCACTTGCACCACAGAAAGATCACTCTGTTATTGGAAGCACACCTATCTGCACATAGGTACTGTGTAGTTCTGCATACAGCTGCTTGATGAAAATGGTTTCCACAATCACCTGTATCCTTTTCCCACAGCCAAAAGAAATATGCTTGCACTATGTAAGGAGCTTAGTTCAGTGGTCTAGATGACTGGGCAGTTGGAAGCAATGTTGTTACTCCCAGGTTTTGCTCTATTTCTAAATTGTAAAATCATGTTTTGGTTGTGCTCTTATTTAACTTTAGTGACATTATTAGTGGATCTTTTTTTTTTTCCTATTCTGGAGAAAAGTGCCATTTAATAACCATTCCTTCCTCTTCTATTCTCTCATTGCAAAGCCCTCCAATCTTTGGATCAACTGTGACAGTTTGCTTTCCAGTTGATATAACCAATGAACCAGAAATATCCTTTCCTGTATGTAACCAATACTATAATGGCACTGTTTAGTAGATCAAGCTTCTCTAAAGTACTAATTACATGGCAGAAAGACTAAGCTACAGGTTTTTAGCAGAGGAGGCTAGCAAAAAAGAAACATTTGAGATCAAGATTGATTAGCAAGTCTGTGTTCAATTTATTTTTCCTCTGAATTCAACTACAGCTCCACTTTGGAGACATGAAGTACATCAAATCAAATAACTGTTTCATAGAGTCACAGAATTGGAAGGGGCCATAGAGATAATCTAGTCCAACCTCCTGTTCAGTACAGAATACACTAGAGCATCTCTGAAGGGTAACCATCCAGCCTGCGTGAAGGCCTGTAGCAAAAGAACTAACCATTTCATATGGCAGCCTGTTCTACAAGCTGACAGCTCAAGTGTCAAGAAGTACCCCTGACATATAACTTGAACCTACTTCATTGTAGTTTTAATGCACTGCTTCTGGTCCTTCCCTCTGGCCAATAGGTAAGTCCACTCCCTCTTTTATGTGACAGCCCTTCAGATATTTCCACTTCATTTATTCATAAGCTAAACACAAGCAGATCTTTCCTATTAATGCATCGCAAGATAGCCGTTGTCTTTTTAACAGTTAAACTGCTGGCTTACGTTTAACTTACAGTTGACAGGGACACCCAGATCCTTCTGCAAACTTAATAGCTATCCCTTGATCCAATACTGATGTTGAAAAGCTCAGTAGGACAGACCCCTGTACACTCTCCTAGATACTGAAATAGAACCATTAACGAGCACTCTTTGGCTGTTGTTACTCAGCCAGTTTTGAGTCCATCTAATATTGCTATCAAATTTTACCTTTTTATTAAGAATTTCATTAGAGAATCCATCAAAGACTTTGTTGAGATCCAGATATGCTATACACTACAGCATTCCTCTGATGTATTAAACTAGCAATTCTTCCAAAGAGCTAATGACACTATACACTCTATTTCTATGTTTGCGTTTCCAGTAGGTTTTTTTTTCCTTTAGTAACTTTTCAGAAGTAGGATAACTCTCTCAGTAAACTAAAAAATACTGTTATCACAACTAGTTGTATAGGTATGACAATTTGTAACGTGCACTCCCCTGTACTCCTTTCAACAATCCCAGCTTCTGCTCAGTAAAAGGGGAGGATAATTCACAGGTAGAACCCACCTTGCCACTGGTGGAGGAAAGTGTTGAGTAGCTGATTCATCAGTTATGGACTGTGAGAAACTTGTTCAGATATGGGTTAAATTGTGGCTTGAGAATGTGTGCTATATTCTTCTATAAGTATACCACAGAGAATATAGTATCAGTACTGTGCTCCAAACCATTAATTTGTCCTGCTGTCAGTAATCCTTTCATATATACACCTTTCAGAAGCATTGTCCAAGTTATGCAGATTCTCTTAGGACTGAGACTGTGCATTAGCAGATTGGTCTCTTGGATGCTGTATGGAGCCCATACCAAAACAGTACTCCCCACTGTATGTTCAGTGTTTCCTTAACATTCCCCTCTATCCATCCCAGCAATAAGCTTCTGAAAAAATGACTGAGTCCAAAACATTCACTTCATCTAAGAATTCCCAGGCACTTGTTTCTTTCTAAGCTCTTTAGCCTCAGTTGGAATCAAAATACTGCCATTTGCATGGAGACCTGCAATGAGGATGAAATCACTTCTAGGTGTCCCAAAACAGAGTGCATAGACAAGAATATACTAGTACATGGTAGGGACTCTTGCAAAAGTTATAGCCTACATATGAATATATTTCTCTGCACTGCTCGTAGTTTGGATAGCGTTACTATTGTTGTGGACCTCAGAACTTCCATGTCTGGAGCTGGGGTCTTGGTTGTCAAGGAAGTAGAACCACTTGAAGTTCTGGAAAAAGATGATATCTGCTCTGGTGGTAACTGCTCATCTGCTTGGGCAAAATCACTTCCACTTCCCTGGCAGAAGAATCTTGTGCTCCACAATGCAACTATTTTCTATTTGGTTAACTGCCAATTTGCTGTAAAAACGTATAAAATTAAGACTTCATTTTTCCCCAAGTTCATCATCTTCTCTATACAGTAGGAATGGTATGTTAAAAACCGTAAAGTGTGTGTCTCTTCAGATATCCATGATAGGACAACCTCATTCCTGGATGCATTTCAAAATTCCTGCTGATCACTGAGCCATGAAGACCCTCCCCCACACCTCTTTCAGTCCAGAATTTGACCTGTGTAACCTCTTGGATATCTGTCGAGTGTTCTCAGGCACAGACACCTGGGAAACAGATGACAGAAAGCCCTGGATGTATTTGTGAGCTATGATGGGTGCCAGGGAAAAAATATTTTTCAACATATGACAGAGGCTAGAATGGAACTTCTGGGAAATAAACTTTGCAATAGGCAATAAATAAATAAATTGCTTAAACTTTTTAAACTCTTCCCAAGGAAGATTGGGGCACCTTTAGTAATGGGAATGGAAGTTTAGAGTGACAAAACCTACCACCAGGCAATACATACTTTGCAGTCAAGAGCTTGAGTTTCCAAAAAGATTCCCCAAAATGTACAGTACTGTGAGGGGACAAATTGACAAGAAAACCTCTCACAATCTAAGAAATTTATATACCTCTAATTTCTAGGGAGATGGTAACATGTTCTTTTGAATGTGCAGCTTTGCTGGGAAGCTCAGATGACATGTAGCTAGATGCTCTGCATTGGGATGGAGAGCTATTCAAGGAATAGTTGCCAGGACAAGTCTTTTATGCAGATGAAAGCAGGCAAAGTGCTAATAAAAAACAAGATTTGGAGTGGCTAATTTTCTAGCCACTCTTGTCCTATACTTTGCAGATGATTTGGGTAGAGATAACTAGAGATAACTCACAGTTTTGCATTTGAATGTAATAACAAGCCATAGTTTAAAATAACCTGAAACATATAAGCAAACAACAAACCGCAGCTTCCAACTGTTGGAAAACAAACACTGTTTGTCTCTATGAATAAGTTCTTTAGAGGAGATACAGTTTTGCACAGGATGACAGCACAACAAAAGGAATCCATTAATATTAGTTTATTTCTTTTGATCAAGGATACATGTAATTTAAAATCAACAGAAACTACAGTGTTCAAGAAATGAAACTCCATCAGCATTAATTTTATAAATATTATTTTAAAAACTATATTCACCTGTGAAATGTTTTTAATAGTTGTGAATACAAAAATTGGAAACAACATATGAAAATGTATACTGCTTTACAATTAAAGAGAAAATAACTTATTCAGAATTTCCAGTGCTTTAGATTCAAAGATTCTTTGATGGCTAAGAATTTTCCACAGATAAATAACATCTATATATAGACCACCCCAACACAATAAACATAGAATTACTATCTATATATATTAAAGGAGACTGTAACCTTCATTATAAATAAAAATACAATATTAACTTCAGATATTATAAATATAGAAAGTGACAAGGAAACACAGCTATGCAATTTTCAAAGCAAAACATGCATACAGGCAATATGTAATAATCACTTCATATAATTTGAATTTCTAGAAGTTACAATACATAATAGAGATGTGAATACCTCAAAAAGGATTTAGAAGAAATGCTTTGAAACTTGCATGAGCACACGAATTTTCTGCTAATCATTAAAATAGTCCCTATTTTTTTTTACTTCTGCTCAAGCTAAGGAAAGGTGAAACTGCTTTAAAAAGTCAAAGCATTAGTTCTGAATTAATTTTCAAAATGTGTACCCCAACGAAGAAGTCACTTTTTTACTAAATTATTCTGCTTGCATTTTACAAGTTCATAGGATGAGAAATTTTAAAAGATTTTTCTTTCAGTTGATAAAAATTATTGTAAATTGGTTCAGAAATTCTATTCAATTATTTCCAAATCGTAATTTGGTGACTGAGCACATCTTACATTTGGATGTTCTTCTTTCCTTCCTTTCTTTGTCCATTCAAATTTTTCATCCTTTTGGTGGTTAGTGATAACTACATTTAGCATAATATGAACCAATAAATCATACTGCTAACTACTGTTTGTTCTCAAACCAAAGACTGAGTATCAGTTTCAACTTCTCATCTGAGGACAAACTACAGTTAAATTTCAATTCAAGTACAATTATATCGGTTTGGAGAGAACATCCTAATCAGTTATTGCTAACAGCAAAAAGAATAACTTATGGTCATCAGCCATTAGAACATGTTACTTGTTATAAAACATGTTACTTGTTATAAAAGCAAGAATAACAATTTATGCAAACATATTTTTGTGGCTTATCCTATACCAGTGTTTCTCAACCTTAGCAACTCTAAGATGTGTGGACTTCAACTCCCATACTGGCTGGGGAATTCTGGGACTTGAAGTCCACACATCTTAGAGTCACTAAGGTTGAGAAACACTGTCCTATATACTAACTCAACATCAACAACTTCAAGAATAGAAACTACTGGATATAAATTTGAAGAAAGTAGGTCAATAGCCTTATAAGTAAGCTACTGCAGTGAAGGTACACTCACCACTAGCGTGACCGATGTAGTGGGTGATTTAACCAGGAGAATCTTAAAGCTAAAACAAGCAGTCAATGGAAATGGATAAATTGAGTCTTGCGAGCATTCCCTGTCCAAGCACAATGTTCCTTTTGCTGCAAAAGTATCAACACTGTTGTTAGAAATATTCCTATCTACTATTTATAATTAGCAATATAATATGCAAGTGATTACCTTTAGCACTGCAATTCACCATTTGCCTGAAATCACTAACTACTGAGCCCTAAGTTAATACTGCCAATGGCAAACCATGAATGTTATGCATAGAACTGTCATTATTCTAGCCTTGAGAATTTTAAGATTCAGCTAATTTATACAAGTGAATTACACAGTTCAGCTCTTAAGAAATGTAGCATTTGTCATAGAATAAATAGCTTGAGAAAAACAGACAAAAAGGCTAACTTCAGGCTAAGTCCATAATTTCTTTTAAACTTCTATATTCTCTTTAAGTAAGATCGTATATCAAGTTCAATATATGATAGTGTATTTCTAATAAGGAAGCAGCATGGCAATCACAATACTGCAAGTCCGCTTTCTTCTACCCAAAGGTAGCAGCAGCAAGTCCTACTGTGACAGAAAGCCAGTCAGGATCAATCCCCTCAAGTATTTTCCTTGGACTAAGAGGGCGGAGTGATGGCAGGAAGAAAAAGTGCAAAGATAAAGCCTTTGCCAGCTATTTTTTTCTATAATTCCCTCTCTCCAAAACTCCTCCATGTAAAATTGCACAAATGTTACCAACTGACCTAAAGCTTAAACCATATAACCCATTATTCACACTAAGCACAAATGCAGATTTCAATCTTAATTATACATTAATCTGAAATTGTTATTAGTGGTTCAAAAACTTTAACTAACCACAGAACAGCCCACCTGATGTGTGCTTGGAAGGACCATTTTTTAAACATGTTTTATTCTGGATACATCTGAATGAATGTATTATGTGACTCAAAGGCTACTACAAAAGATATACTAAAGAACACTGCTCAGCTGAGTACAATGAACATAACTGACCTACTGTGTAGACTATGGCAAAGGAAGAAAGACTTCTTCCCAATACGTTACAATAACGTATTGTATTGAAATTTTGAAATAATCTATAGTAATTCATTCATTCATTCATTTATAGATCGTCCACTTCCACAAAAAACTCAAGGTGGCTCACAACAAGTATAATAGCAATCATTAAAAACAATCATCAATGATTCCACATTGCAGATCTTTCATCTTCAATTTTAGTAACATGCAAGTTCCAGTTATGCTTAAGATACCTACTGTCCCACTACAGCTATTTCATAACTCCAGAAGAAGACAGCAGTTGGAGGCAGCCATGTCTCATAGTCAAAAAGACAGACTGCTAGTCTCTAGTTCAATCAGAATGTCACCAAAGTTACCATGAAATTCAACCTACACGTTTCCTCAGAAGGTCCTGCAATCCTTTACAATAGACATGGGGCAGTCTAACTAGTTATGGCATATCTTCAGTCTGACAACTCAAATACAGTCTCAAAAGTTTTATATACTACAACAATTAAAGAATCCAGTAATAATCCACTCATTACGGTCAATGTAATTCTTAAAGCAGTGGCATCCAAGTAGTTTCTGAAGCATGCATATCCCTATGAAACAATTCAGTAACTTTCAGTTACTGTGTTTGACTCATTGAATGTCAAAGTTCAAGCTTAACAAATTATTGTAGTAATTTAAATGTAATTTAAAGAACAATGGATACTTGCTTAAGTGAAAAATATGTATTTTACCAAATGTATTTTGTCATTCATTCCAAGTGAACCTAGCAGACTAGGCTAGAACTTTTGTTATGTGATGGCTTGTATGTTACAGAACCCACAATTTGCAGGGTTCCTTTCTAAGCCATGGTACTTTGAGAGCTATTTCACAATGTAGAAATTTCATCAAAGTAATATTGTCTTGGATCCTGATATCCATGCCTGACTTGTACCAAGGATCTGCCATCTGTTCTTTTCATCAATAATTGCATTTCCTCTGGATTAATCTCTTGGAAAATGGATGGCAAAGGTTTGCAAAGGTTTGAAGCAAGAATCAAGTGTGGTCAGGGCCAAAAGTGGATTGGAACATCCATTCTGTCTTGCTTCTTCTCTCTCACCAAACTAGTAATGGTACCTCAAACTGTTAAGGACAAGCATCCACTAAACAATGCCTCTGAAGGACAGTAGCAATAGCTACCAATAATTATATTGAGATTAGAAAAATAATCCCAATAAAAAACATTTCTTCTCCTAGAAAGCTAGCTAATAAATATATACAATAGTGCTTAAAAGTTTGTGAACCCTTTGAATTTCCAATATTTCTGCATAAATATGACCTAAAACATTATCTGTTCTCCACACAAGTCCTAAAACTAGATAAAGAGAACCCGATTAAATAAATGAGTCAAAAACATTATACTTGTTCATTGATTTATTGAGGAAAATTATCCAAAGCTACATGTTCATCCAACCAACAGTTCACTACACCCAAAGAAACATAAAGACTGAAACTATTAGTTTCTAAATGTCTTGTGTATAACATTGTCCAGCCTTTTAACAATCATAGTTATTTCTGATTTTCACAATTTTTAATGAGATTCAGTCAAGGTATGTGAACACATAAATATAATTATAGAAGCAAATTGTTTGTTTTTTTACAGGTTAAGGAAAGTCTGTTAGTTTTAAAAACGTAGTTTTTATGCTATAAACCTTTTAAACATTTAAAAGCAAAATAAGTTCAAATAATATTTTTCACAACTGAGATGTAATACAATATTCAAACAGGATAATATCCTTTTCTAAATTTCAGGCAAAAGCCCATCACATTTTCTCTGCCCCAATTTCCCCCCAACTCAAAGTTCAATATTTTGAAATCATTAAGCACTGTTAATAATCTTTGGCTCTTTTTAACATCCAACAGGCTTTCTCCCCACTAATCTTTTTGTATGGCAGCAAACCACAGGTTTTCCTTCAAAGGAGTTAATATATATCTGGGGCATGGATAATGCTGTTTTGACTACATAAAAGCAGACTAAGAACGGATCTGCAATAAATATATAATGCTAATGCTATTATGCTTACTAACAGAAACATTTTTTTTTAACTAAACGACGTCTAAATTTATAAGCATAAAAACCGCAATAAGCAGCATGTATCACGTCACACAGAGAAAAATAGTCCAAAAGCCATCATTATCCCAGAGCAGGACCACCTTTCCAGAATGGAGGCAGTACTTCTAAAGTCATACAATGACATTAGCTGGTTGCCTGCTCTCCCCCACCCCACCCCCTTTGATGGGCTTGGTAGAATTTCTGCTGAAAAGCAGATGCGTTAGAGTGCCTTGCAGAGACTTAATCAAACTGGAGGTCCTCTAGGGCAACAAACTGTGGACTGGGGTGCACATAGTCCATAGGTTACAATACTCTTACAGGTAGTGTTCACTCAGCGACCATAATTGGGACCGGCAACTCCACTGCTAAGTGCCACAGTTGCTAAGCGAAACACCATGTGACTACAACAGGCTTACATCCTCACTTCCCCTTTGGTCGTTAGGCAAATCACCACAGTCGTTAAGCAAAACATCACGTGACCATGACTTATGATATTACTTCCACCTTCTCTATTAGATCTGCTTGTTGCAAGCCAGTTGCGAAGCACACAAATGGTGATCATGTGACTGCAGGATGCTGCAACGGTCATAAATGTGCACTGGTTGCAAAATGTCCAAATGGTAATCAATGACCACAGGATGATGTCGGATTCATAAATGCAAGGATTGGTCGCAAAGCTTTTTTTTTTTTTTTGGTACCGTCATAACTTTGAGCAGTCATTAAACGAGACAGTCAGTTAAACGAGGACTACCTGTATTAATAACATGAAGTGACAAATGCACAAATACATTGGCCATGTAGTCCAATGTATCCAGAGGATACCAAGTTGAGAAAAATGGGACTAAAGTGAATAAAAGGCAACATTTGCTGAGTACAAACAAAATGATGTCCTTCATGTGGAAAAAAATCCCTAAAACACCAAGACTAACTATTTTGTTTGTTTTTTAATACCAGTAGTCCACAGCATGTGACTGGTAAGTCTATTTCTAAACCTTTCAAACAATTTGTTATTTACCATTAGGATCGACAGAAACCTATGTCTAAATCATTAGCTTTTCCATAAAATGTTGAATTGGAAAATATTCTATTGTGTTATACCAGGGTGTAATATAATGCACTTGATTTAGATTTAGTGAGGTTATGTTTAAAAAGTGGCTCATTTATATACATATACACAACACATTACATCAAAAGTTTTACAAACAGCTACAAGTAGTCACACTTAATATTAAATTAGAAAACTAAATGAAGTGCTATTTAAATGTTGTATTCAAACAACTCCATAGTTTGAAATCATTTTGATTAGAACTTCAAATATATTTATGTTTATTATCATTGTATTATTTAATATTATGTTTACTATCATTGTATTATTTAATATATCTTTATATTTCATCCTCAAGGAGTTTATAAAATATAAAATGTCAATACAAACAGTACATTAAAATCAAATTAAAACAGAGGATAAGAAAACAAAAGCAGAAACAAAAAAACATTTTCCCAACATTCATACAAGGGAGGCTTCTGGGTGAAGAGACAGATATTCAGCTGGAGTCTAATAAAAGATGTAACAGCAGAGACCTCATAACTTTCAGATGAGAGAGCATTTTACAGTGCAGATGTCTCCACTACTGAATGGCTTAGGGCCTGATTATCTAAGGGGCCACACTGGTTACCTTGTAACAGACCTAATAGTCCTAATAGTTGTAAAAGTCAGCATGACAGGCCCTCTTAACAAAGCTCCTAGTTCTGGCATATAAAAAGGGCCTTTTTTCCTGCATTTCTCCCAGGTGATGGAATATACCTTCTCAGGAGATCCATTTGGCCACCACTGTCTCAATGTTTAAACAGTCTCTAAAGATGCATCTCTTTTGCTTATGTTAGATATTTTTGGTATTTATTTTAAGCTGCATTTCTAACTTTTTTTATCAGTTTTGTTTTTAAATTTTGTTAGTTGGCTTAAGCAATCACCAGAGCAGAAAAGCAAAGTATAAACCAAATAAATACATGCATACATACCAGGCGTGTGCAGTAGGACAATCCCCAATTATTTTAGCAACCAACCAAGTCTATAACCATGAAGATAGTCCATATAAGCCTTATACATAATAAGCAAAACTGTAAACCTGGCTCAGTAGCCAAATGGCAGCCAGTGCACTTCAGGGGCATCACATACATAACCAGAGCCCCACCCAAAACCTGGCCACCATACTCTGCATGAACTGCTGTTTTCAAGCTAAATGTAAGAATAGCTGCCATACCAAACACATACATTCAACTAGGTGGTTACCAGTGCATGGAAAATAATACTTAGACTGTTCTTGTCCAAAAGTGGGTCTAGGAGTATACCAACCAAAGTTCACAAGCACAAGAGACATAACAAATCATAAGACACAACAACAAATTCTTTTGTTGCTGCTTAAATTAAGATTATTTTGTTAAATTAATTTTAGCACACTCAATAAAGTAAGCAATGTTGCTATCTATTAATCTACTAGAAGCATCTTCCTTATTAGTTCCAAATCAAACTACTGCAAATCTCATTCAGAATTGTTCAAGCCACATTTTTCTGTTAAAAAATGTTCTACCTTCAACAAAGGTGTGGACAAGTTGTTTTACTACATTTTCTTCAATAATTGTGTTTGTGACTAATAAAACTAAGAATTACTGAATTTGACTGGCAATACAGCAAATAATGTAATTACTCATTTTATGAAAAAACAGATCTAGACTTTTTTCTCAGAAAAACATGGTAAGACAATATTGTTTTTAAAAACTGATAAAAGAAGTCAATTAAGCTTGCCTCCATGAATATTAATATTGCTAAACTTGGTTTCAAAAGCCAAGTTCTCTCTCCAGTGAATAGGTATTTTACAAATATCACCAACAGAGGTTTGTGCTGAACATCTGCATAGATGTTCCTTTCCTCCTATGGAGGCCTAAGTTATATTATGAAGATCTGTTGCTTTAATCCTATACAATAGAAAAACATAATTTTAAGCAATTGTAGATTTGGTATTGTGAGCCAAAAATTTGCAAGTATTCACTTACCAACACAGAATCAACCTTCTTCCCTAAACTATCTAAAATCAAAGTATAAGAAGAATAAGTCAACAGGGATACAATTATTGCTTAGTGATTTATTTATTTTTACAATTTACTGAAATATTACAAATTTTCATATGAAATAAAACAACTTCCCGGAATTGCAGTACAGAAAGAATGCTAGTACCATCAAAAGATCAGCCAACAATGTCCACTTGGCTTTCTTCAACTAAGAAGTAAAGCAGGTATATAAAAGACTGTAATAAAGTGTAAGATATGGCAGTGAATAATATATTATTAACTAGTATGCTCCTCAAAATTCAAATGAAAAAGTTTACTAAATTCTTTTTGGCAAGAAATCAATTGCATGCACGGAACCACGCACTGAAATGAGAACACGGGTAAAATGAAATATAAAGAACAAAAAGGAGAGCTCCTTCACTAGATCCCATTACATGCATAATGTTAATGTAACTGTTTCACACATTGTTTAAACCAAATACCTACATACATTTATTGCTCACTGATGAAACATTTTGAAGGTGCTAAAATGATAAAGTAGATGTGTTATGTAACAGATCCACTTACTTTTTTCTCCTTCTCATGGTGCTTATCCTGAGAGTGAGAGGAAGAATCACTTAAACTTTGATCATATGACCTATTAGATCCCCGTTTGCTCTTTTTCTAAAAAGATAAAATATATATTCATGAAACGAATATAGATAAAAAGCCATCTAAACTAAGTCTGACAGCCATATCACTCAACACACACATGGTCTAAACAATGGAGAGCCTAAATATTGTTTATTATTTTCATAAGTAACTTTATTAAAATAATATAAAATCATAATTTTCTTTTGTGTATGTATTCATACACTACTACGCTAGCTCATCTTCTGTGTGTAAGGCTGCCATTTTATAGCTTAAAAAATTTGTATCTGACAAGTAATTTCTATTTGTTTTCTAGTTAATGCTGACTATTAAAATAGCTGAAGAGAGTAAGAAGACCGAAGTCCATTTCCAAATCAAAGCATAAGTGGCCATGCATTGAAATCTAAGAATCAGTATGTATAAAGACTCAATTATATGAAATACCAATAGCTTATAAAGCTTAAATATAGCATCTTGTAGACTCTTATTTTTGGTTTTTATTCTTTGCGCAGCATTTATATCCAGAGCATGTACACGCTTGTAACATCTATGGTATCAACAAATACATGCTTGCAATATGTATGGTATCAACAAATCCCAATAAAATACCATCTTATAGATTATCTGTTCATAATACTGGAGGTCACTGTGAATAATTCCATTTCTTTAATGTATTAAAAAACTTTTTTTTTTTTCAAAGATAAGGTTTCAAGTTTTATATACATTGGATATTTTGGTGGGGAGGGGGACTTTTTAATTGAAATTACTTTTGTAAGGTTTTACAGTTTAATAATCTCCAGATGGAGATGTCCAGAGAACTAGAGATGAATAAGTTACTTACATATAACTTTAGCTCATCAAATGTGCTGTGCAGGTTTTGTATCTGCACAGAGCTTTGTTCAGAAGCTGAAGGGTGTTTGGCAGGATACATGCTCCCACATTCAGTGTAAATGCTTAAAGGACATACTTCCTTCTTTCCTCGCTTAGTTTCTAACAAGTGTTTCACTAAATATGCACAGAACAGACAATCAATTACTGGGAAACAACTACAATGGGGAGAAGAGTCAATTATGAGACTACATGGATGATCACCCAAAGAATTACAGATACACTCAAATAATTAGTTCTTCACAATCTTTGTGAAAACTCAGTCACCACAGAACAGGACAAGCCTACCAGGAGGGAAGCCATGATAGGACTGATAAAAACCAGTGGCATCCAATCTCCCCCTCACATCCAAACAACAGCACCAGGCATAAATCCATAACTGTAATCAACTAACTATTCAGAAACCCCCAGAAGTAGCTCTTCTCCCAGGAAAGCAACAGAAAATATGATGGCCCACGTGGAATGGTCCCTACTGACACTGATATAGATAATGTGGGTAATACGGCATAATGTGATTGGAAAGATTACGCATTTGCCAACTGTCAGAAAAAGACAAGGAACCCTATTTTGGATCTTCATAACAGACAATGAATTGTAATTTTTAGAACGAGGCGGTCCTACCTATATAGAAAATAATGGCACTATGAGCATCCAGGGAGCAGAAAGACTATCCTAAGTATGGATGACTGGGAAGGTCAGATGTAAGTGAAAAGAGATGCTTAGACAAGGTAACATCTGCACAAAGAACCATCATAACTCTATGTAAAGTATGTTGGGTTAATTTATAAAATACAGAGTTCACTAGCATAGCAAGCAGACATGAGAACAACATGGAACGAACTTTCAAAGACAACTCCCTGGAAGCATATATTGCTAGGGTATTAACAGGCCTGGACATTAAATGATCAAATCCACAAACTCCACAGACATACTGATTTAGCTACTATAGGACAAAACTTTAAAGTTTTGTCAGATAGCAGAACATATTGAATGAGATTTCAAGATACCTGCCAAACAAACATTAATAAAAGTAGTGTCCTCCTCTATTCAAGCAAAGTAAGAGCATCAAGGCATCCTTGTATAGAGCAGATACTTTGTTTATTTACAGCCACGCTGGCTCCCAAATACACATCCTTATACAAAGGATAACCAGTTTCTGAGCAGCTTTCTACAAGTCAGATGAGGAGAATATAAAATATGTATCTAGCAGGTCATGAATATGAATATCCAAAAATCCAAGTTACACACCCCATCTGACAGTAGATCCACCATGTATGATATACATGTTCTGGAAACTGACAAGATTCACAAACCACAGTTAGTTAGACTATGTGGAGTTCACGAGGATACAGTCTGTATTTCTGAGAATACAGTATTTTCAAAAGGAAAGGGACTAAGAAAACAGAAGACATTTACATCAAATGTAGATGCAGCTGTTTTTTGATAAAGACATGGTAGAACCTCTTCCTCTGAAAGGAAAGCTTACCAGTTTTTATTTTAAATAACTTACTGTGTCACAAAAGGAATGGGTTTCCAACCATTACTAAATCTCAGGGATGTCACTGCTTTCATTATAAAAAAAAGTACTTTCATAGGGGTGCTCTCACCAGTGTGTTCTCTTTTTGGTACGATGATTTATTCATCATGACTGAATTAAAGGAAGCATACTTTCAACTGCCATCTGACTGTCCCATTCCAATTTGTTCTGGTTTCTTGTTGTTTCAAATTTAAGATTCCCTTTTAGCTATGTTAGAGCATGTTTACAAAATACACAATAATGGTTATAAATGTATTTTCTCTGAAGGGACAATTATTTTTTCCCTACATAACTGTTTGGTTCCCTTTGTTTTCCCTCTTCCTGGAGGCTGCAACAACATATAATCACACTCACTCTGTCTATCAATTTAACAGATCCATCTTGAACCACAGCAGATACCAGAGTACATAAAAACATGGCTGGATTCTATCTATATCTCTGATAATTTGTCTTCTAATAAAACCAAGTTACCTGCATCCTTGCAGATGGAAAAGCTACTATAGTAAGTGGGCAGGTAAGATTCAGGGTCTTGGAAGTCATAGATTCATTACAGCAATCAACTTGCTACAAATGCTCCAAGACCATTTCACGTGACATTTTCTTCCAAAAGCAAATCCCGCCTTCATCTCCTTGCAACTACTGGAATATCTGACTAGTGGTTAAACTATAAACTAGTATCCACTACAATGTACAATTTCAGAGGCTAACTCCCCATCCCCTGCTCCAGGCTTTCTATATGACAAACACAGATCACTTCCCAACAGCATGAGATTTCTTACTGTGGGTCAGTTTGAATGCAAACACACGCTCCAATGTCTAGCAATGTCATGGTCTTTTCAGAAGAGCTAGACCAGATGGACCAGCAGCCTGAAAAGCTGGCAAGTAATAAGATACCTATAACAGCTTGGGGAGATAATAAGCCCCAGCAGTTGGGCCTGATTCAAGTAATAGGGAATCAGGTTCTGGCAGGGTGTCTAGCCCAAGAACTTCTTGTTGAGAGAAGAGGGCAGCGGTAATGCCCCTAACCAAGCCATGCCAAAACTTGAGACTATGGAAGAGCAGCCTTCAGGCTGTCACATCCTTTGAGACAGGCAAATTCAAAAAAGAACCACTTGGGTTTCTGAAAAGATCTTTACTGCTAGTAGGGGAATGTAAAAATCTTGAAAGCCCTCTGAAATAATCCTCCAGCTCAACATATCTAGCATAATTAAGGCAAAACTACACTGATTCTCTCTCTCATGTTTTTGTCTCCCCTGGACTCAAGAATCTTTTATGTTATAGTTAGGCTCCCTCTTTCATGTTCCCAGGATCTGTTATTCCATCACACATGCTTTTACTCCTCTGCTGGAAACAATTTTCCAACTACAGACCTGTGTTCCTGAATACTTTTCTTTCTGCCTCTGCCTTTCTCCTGTTAGCAGATAACTGACAACTCAAATTTCAAGACAAGTTCTATTGCCCTCTAATTACCCCCAGTTATTCTCAGGAATTTTACAACATGCCAATAAAACCTTTCAAATTTTTATTTGCCTAGCTTTCTGTTTCAAATTGGTTGGCACAGGACAGTCAATAAGGAAGATTCTTCATGCCTTCAGTCCAATACTGATTTTTTTGAGTGGCATAAGAATTTGGTTAATATGATGATCTGTCCTTTATATGAATAAGCAAGGAAGTATGAAGCCCCAAATTTACTGGAATTCATATTACCTTTGTGGGATTGGTAAATTTTCTACCACATATCCCAGCAAAACAACACTAGAAAATAACCAAAATAGAATAGAAACCAAAATAGTATAATTTTCTTAACAATTATTAATTAGATCCTTGGGAAGCTGAGAGGAAAGAACACATTGTACACTGCAGACAGTCAGTGCTTGCCACCCAAAAAATTCTCTATTCTAGCCCTTAAAGTAAAAATATTTAATGAATGTATTAGATGCGTCATATAATAATTTCTTGGTAAAGATACTGGCTTCCTGGATAAGACAAGCTAATCAACATTAACTTGGGATACAATTCACTGTGCTGTAAACATATTTTATTTTGAAGTGCCAAGCTAGTTCCATGTGTTTAAATTCTTACAGGAAATGTTGTTAGCCAGCTGTGCAAGCCTTATACTCTGGATTTATAATATAAATAAGCCACACAATGAAACTTTTTTCATAGCATCTAGTTTCCTGCCATCATAATCGATAGGAGTTAAGCAAGCTTCCTAAATGAGCCACTTCCACAACCGAAAGCTAAAGGAACAACTGAAAGCTAAAGGAAGAACCTATGTTTTTCTCCTGAACCTGGTATGGATTTTTTTTTAAATTTAATTTAATTTATTTATTGGATTTCTTCCCCCGCCCATCTCCCCCACAATAGGGGACTCTGGGCAACTTACAAAAAACATTAAAACTATAAATATATGTAAAACACATAAAACATCCAAAATTTAAAACAATACTAAAAAAAGGAAGATCCAAGAAGATGGAAAATTAGGCTGCGGAGAGCTGGCCATTATGGGGCTAGCCATCCCCCTGCTTGAAGTATTCCCTCCCCACCCCAGGCCAAGTGGTAGAACCAGGTCTTCAAGGCCCTTCGGAAGGCCAGAAGTGAGGGGGCCAATCACACCTCCGGGGGCAGAATGTTCCAAAGAGCGGGGGCTACCACAGAGAAGGCCCGCCTTCTGGACCCCGCTAGATGGAGTTCGTTTACTGAGGGGGTCCGAAGCATGCCCTCTCTGTGCGATCGGGTGGGATGGGTTGAAGACATAGGGCAGAGGCGGTCCCTTAGGTAACCTGGTCCCATGCCATGTAGGGCTTTAAAGGTAATAACCAACACCTTGAATTGGACCCGGAAGCAAACTGGTACGCAATGCAGCTCGCGGAGCAACGGTGTTACATGGGCCTTTCTTGGGGCTCCAAAAATAGCTCGCACAGCTGCAATCTGGACCAGCTGTAGCTTCCAGATAGTCTTCAAGGGTAGCCCCATGTAGAGCGCATTGCAGTAGTCTATCTGGGAGATAACAAGGGCATGAGTGACTGTTCGAAGGGCATCCCGATCCAGGAAAGGGCGTAACTGATGCACAACCCGAAGCTGTGCAAAGGGTCTCCCAGCCACGGCTGCCACCTGCTCTTCAAGCAGAAGCCATGAGTCTAGGAGGATCCCCAGATTACGCACTGGGTCTGTCTGGGGTAGTGCCACCCCATTCAGCACCAAAGATAACAAAGTCCCAGATACAGAGGAGCCATTAACTCACAGCCACTCCGTCTTACCAGGGTTCAGCCGAAGCCTGTTGTTCCCCATCCAGACCCTTACAGCCTTTTATTAACATCTGAAGGTTAAAGGACCATATTTGTCAAGATTACATTGCAACCTACAGCAATGTGCATGTCTGAGATAGAGAGGTGTCCAGCTGGAATACTGTATCTCTGATAAAAGGGGATGGTTGTTAACCAATAGGTAAACGGTATACCATGTAGAAAATCAGTTCTGCTTATAAAAGAACAGTCTTCATAGAATAAAGAGGAGTATGTTCCATCACTGCTAGCTGAGGGAAAATGGGGAAACTATGGCTGAATATGCAGAGCTGGACTGAACTGGTATAAGTCAATGCCAACTCTCAGATCATTCTCCATATCACAGCCCAAAAACTAATACACTTGTAGAACTGCAACAAACAATGATCTAGTTTGATATTAAAAAGAGAACAATGAGTAAACCATTTGTGAATTCAGGGGTGATAGAATTCAGAGGATTGGTATCACAAGATGAGAAGAAACTCAGAATGTATCAGTTGATATCAAAGTCACATTAAAAGGAAAGTATAATAGATGATATCAAGGGCATTAGTACTAGAAGAAGTCTGTAAGGAATGTAAGGAACAAGTCAGTACTATTAATACTAATTAAATTAATAATTAAATCAAACCACTGGCACTAATAAAAAAACTAACATTTCCATCACTAAAAGGTTCATATAGGAAGGTGCAATGGGTACCACTGCCACAATCAGAATAGCAGATACAGCAGATGGAACCATATCTAATAAAGCCTACCAATTGGACAATTCTGCAACTTGGGCACAGAGACTCTAGCTATGGCCTACTATCAATGTGATTGTTAGAAAGTAAAGCTGAGGAATTACTGGTGAATAATAATGAGATGCTCATTCTCATCCACAAGCCCCCTGGGGATGATAATATTCTGGGTTCTCATTCACTGTGTTCCTTGCCATGCTAATCAGTGTTCTTGCAAAAGCAAGATGGAATCCCAATGACAAATGCTCTCTATAAAGGACATTTGTGTCCAATTGAGTAGTTTGTATAAAATGCTGATACACCAATAAAAGAAGCAACATGAAAGGTAATTTTTAACATAGTTTTTTCACAGAAAATGCCATCACACTAGAAATAAAGCACATGCAAACTTTTGTAGATTTCCTCTTTAGAGTAAGCCAAGTAATTCATATATCATTAGAAGAGTATCCTAGGATCTTTTACATTTTATTACTACAACTAAAGAAAATTATACTACATTTAAATCCATGCCACAAGTGAGCCACTAGGGAAGCATTTCCTTGATGCACCATGGCCAAAACTATTGTAAGTACCGATGCTGATAACTGAGGTATCACTGTAGCTAATTACGGAGATGACTCCTCTTTCCTTTTCACATTTCTTTCTACAGTTGCGCATATCCATCAAAGTGACTCCTTGCCTTCTCCTTCATAGATATGACAGAAAGAAAGGATTGGCCTAGGGTACATGTTGAGTTTGGGGACCCAGAGGACTATTGGTATCTCAATCACAGTATCAATGTGAATAATCTTACCAAAAAATCCAAAGTTCAAAGTTGGAGCTAGGTCTGGAACAACATTTGAGACTATTAAATATTGCTCCAAATCAAAGGAAACATGACATGTACCTGAGTGATAAATTAGCATTCCAAGCCCAGGAGTGAAATTCTTGGCATAAATCTGAAACAAAACTCTAAATTATGCTGATTGCAGAAGTATCAGTTGTGTGAAGCAATAGTTCACAAAAGAAAGAGAGCTCAAAGGTTCAAGGAATAATTTTGATCAGTAAACTTTTGGAAACAGAAATCAACAGAGAAAGCAATAATTCAGAAGTAAGAGCAAGTTGTTCCCACAATAAGTAAAGTTGTAAAACAATTTTTTAAAATCATATGCTCCACGTCATCCAATGAGATAGCCAAAGATATAACAGATAGTAGAAAAAACAAATGATAGAGGTGAAGAACAGGAAATAAAATCAAATTAAATCAAAGCAATATTTGATAAATAGATTGGTAGACATGAATGCTTCTAAATGCTACTACAGTAGCCAAAAGGAAGACAACAAATTATGCTTTTTGGTTCTGCTTTCCATTTTCTTTTTTTTTTAATTTTTATTCTTATGCTTTTTATTTTCAATGATTTGTTGATTGCTATATATTAATTTAATTTTTTAAAAAAAAAGAATTGAGTATGAAGAAGGAAATCATACCTTTTCAATAACAGAATGGAAGCATGTCTCCTATCAAAACGTATTTCTGCTCAACAATATTCTAAATGAGACTGTGCAGAAACAGAAACTATATACACCATACATAAATAACATAAAGAAAACATTTAGACCCAGTTTTTTAGAGACAATGAATTGAAAGCTCATATCCTCTACCACTGAAATAAATGCCTATACTTTCTTCAAGCACTCCTTAAAAAAATAAAAGTTCAGAAGAGTTGAAGTTTTTTTTAAATAAATATAATTCCATGGCACTATACTGTTATTTTGATGGTTACAAGTAGTAAGACATTCAGCATGACAGTCCCATTTGCAGAGGAGCCTAGCCTATATGTACAAAATCCAAAATACATAAGTCGCAAGCATATACCCCATACATGACAAAACCTGAATCTTACAAATTGCAGTTGATCTACATTTTCCTATATTAATGTGACAATCTGTAATTCAAAGATGATATTGATCCAATTCCTTTATCATGCATGCTTCTTTAAACATGTATGTAGTACCATATACTACAGAACCTACATTATCAGCTCCATGCATGAACACTCTCACCATGTTATTATTAACAATGGTATCTTAATATTTTACATAAATAAATGTATTTTTTTGTCAGTAAAGTTGTACAAATGTACTGAGGATGAATTCAGCACTGAAGTACTATGTTACTTGAGTTATGCTTGTTTATGCACTGATTCCCAGAACATCTCATTGTCCTAATGGGAAGCCTATACACAAGACAGGAAGCTACAGTTCAGACAAAACATGGTGAAACAGATTGGCTTCAGGTCAGCAACCCTGAAGCAAAGTTCTATACTCTCTTATTTATTCAGTCTAGATGTTGAATATATATTGAGGGCAGCTGGATTGCAAAATGAAGACTGTGATTTTAAAACTGAAGACAGAATGTCAATAACTTGTACTATGCTGATGGCACTAGTCTGATAACTGAAAATGCAAATGATCTGGAAGTCAAGGAGCACAGTAGGGAAAAAAAAGGGGGACTAAGATTAAATATGAAGACAACCAAACTAGTTACAATAGGTACAGAAATATGCCTTAGAACTGAT
This sequence comes from Liasis olivaceus, assembly GCA_030867105.1. Classification (NCBI taxonomy): domain Eukaryota; kingdom Metazoa; phylum Chordata; class Lepidosauria; order Squamata; family Pythonidae; genus Liasis; species Liasis olivaceus. The sequence continues at coordinate 19,205,709 of CM061351.1, forward strand.
GATCCATCTGAGGTTAGCTTCTGTCTTTATGATTGATTGTCAATAGTTAAGGAACCAGCAATTAAGAAGTATGTCACAGACTAGTACTTGGTAGGGTAACAATGAAGGTCATGGAAAAAATATTCAGATATCATGACATGTTTATACCTACAAAGGTCTTTGCAGGCAATGGTCTTCCTTGTGACACCCTATGGAAGCAAAAGTTGAACTTTGAAGAAGCAGGACAGAAAGAATACTGATGATTTTCAATACTGGTGTTGAAGCTGACTCATAAGAATACTATGGGTGGTCAAAAAAACTAACAAATGGAGCATAGAACAAAGCAATCCAGAGTTCTCACTCAAGGCACAAATGACCAAGCTCAAATTATCAAATTCTGGACACATTATGTGAAAACCTAACAATCTATAATGGGAAAGATAGAAGGAAAGAGAAGAAGAGGGTGACCACTGCTAAGGTGGATGGACTCTGTTACAATGGCAACAGATGCATGCACCACTGAAGACCTGAAGGGCCAGGTTGGGGAAAGATCATCCTGGAGAAGGTCTACCTATATGGTTATTGACAGTTGATACCAACTTGATGGGATACAATCAATAATTATGCACAGGGTATAAAGTGTTAATGAAAATCAGATTGGATAATGAGAGTAACTGAATGAAACAGATTATTAAATGCCTGATCCAAATATAAACTGAAACAAACACTTTCTGCCAGCAGGGCAAATGAGAACAAAATCCAAGCTAAGAAAACAGAAAGATTATCAAGAGGGATGACAGTAGCATAAAGTGAATTCTAGAAGGGAAAATTAACCAGGAACCTATAAACAAAGGACACTGTAGGAGGAAAAAGATGCAATATGGATAAATACCAGACAAGTCTGAAGGTTCAACACCAAGGCATAAGAAATACTGAATTATTTTAACATTTAATTTACTATTGGGGTAAACAGAATCTGTTATAGTAGAAATACATCAGTTCTCTGTATATTGCTTAGTTTCATTCTAAGATCCCAAGTCTATTTCAATTCCATATCAAACTAGAAAGCTATTATTTAAATCACACTTTTGTTAGAACACTTTTACACTGGCTGCTAAGGATCACATACTTCACAATTCCTCATCTCTTATAGGGGATTTTTATACTCCTCCAGCAAGGACAGAATAAAAACAAACAATGAATACCAAACTCATAGGAACCCATCTTCATAAATATTATTTGAAATTCTACACACAAAATAATTTAAAAGTAAAAAAAAAAAGTACAAATTAGAAAGACTGAAAGCAGAAGCAAATATAGCTAAATCTGTCATATTAAAATGTAGGACACCACTGAAAAAAATCAATTAGATATGATTGATCCCAATTTATAAAATCTGTAAAGATAATGTTATTTGAGAATTGTTTTGCACTCTCAGAAAAGTAAATGCTCATTAAATTATAGACTCTATCATAAACATTTATGCTCAAAAATGCTACAAACAGAAATTCGAAATAAAAACAATAATACTGCCTCCACAATCAAGAATAGCAGTAATTCTAAGGTAGAAAAACTAACTGGGAAAAAGCAAAGTTAAAATACTTTAAACAGAAAACTTAAATTCCCTGGATAAATGTAAATTCAGATCACAGACACAGATTTATAGAACAAATTCAGTCAATCACAAAAAGACAGTTATCTCTTCAATCCTTAATGCTGCATAGAATCTAACACAAGATACACAGTGTTAATCTGCTTAGAAACAAGGACCACAATATGATCAGATTTTTGAGGAAAAAATCCAATATACTCATATTTACAGGGTAAACTTTTACAAAATAAAATATAATAAATTAAAAGCAAACTGAAACGTACACTGGGAGAGACAAATCCTTTCAAAGGGCTTATTTATGTAACACTGTTTTTATTGCATCCTTTTTTCTCCCTTTGCTTGTGTTTTTCTTCCTCTTTTGGGGGCTATATTGAAGTATATTACAACAATTAACATTCTAAAACTTGAGATATTTTAAAATCTGTAGACTGACAGCTCAAGTCAAATACATTCAACAGATGGAGAAAAAAATGTATCAGATTAACTAGTACTCTCATGAATATTATAAAAGGTGTAAATACTTAACATTCTAAATCTTGCCTGAATTTGAATGTGGGAAGAAAAGGTGAGAAAACACACAAATAAGGCAAGCCAAAAATAAAATGAAAGAGGAAATCAGTAAATAAAGTTTTAATAAATAATAGAAAATAAAAGTAAGACAGTTCCTATTGGATATGACATTTCAAAAGGGGTTTATATTAAAATGTGATATTTTCAATTACTAGTTACAAAATCAAGGATCAGAGGCTAGATTAATTTTGCTTTGATATGATAAGGCAAATATTAAGTTCCATTTACAAAGACAATAGCAAGGAAACACCTGGGTGACGTTTGTCCAAATATCTTTTAGGCTAAAATTATGGATATTCTTCAGGGTACTCCCAAAATGAAAACTTAACTCTCCATTGTATAAAATTGGAAAATCAAAACTACAATCTTTAAATATTGTAATGCACTGAATTTTACATGAATATTTATATCCACATTAAACTGTCCACAACCTTTTATTTTAATCAATACTTCGTATAAATGCTACCAGCTCAATCTGAAAAATCATATATTTATGAAATGTAGGAATTGCAATGCTGAATTCAACAAGTTCTTACCAGTTTACTGAAATGGTATTTACAGTACCCACAGTACTGGACATTATCCGCACCATTACCTTCTTCTTCACAAAGAAGTCCGGCAAACTGTGCACTGAAAAGGAGAAAATGAAAACAAACAAACAAACAGAAAGAGTCAGCTACTTGCAAACACAGCTGCTTAACAAATTTTGCAATCCAGTTATTAACTTTTGAATTTGGAGCAATTATGATGGAAAACCAATAAAGTTTCTTTATGATATTTAGAAGTAACTAGCAGTCAGCATTTGGAGGACAAAGGCAAAAAAATGAAATCTCCCTGAGAAAGTGTAACAGTAAAATAAATCTATTAAATATAACATGTCTGAATAACTCACGTGACAACAGGTGACAACATATTAACACTTTATTTACCTAGATAACAAATGTAGATAGCTCAGAAAAAAACAGGACTATTATTCTTTCTGTTTACTTACCATGTTACATGGAAAGCTTGACGACATCCATGTTTATTACAGGTCATGCAAGCCCCAGAGGCTGCTTTGCTTTCTCTGCCTTGCTCTTCACATATGTAACATGTCTATTGGAAAAAAAATAACACAGTAACGAGTATGTTATTTGCTTTAAACAGGCTAAAACTTGACAACAAAAGTAAGAGTAAACAGATTGAACAGTTCTTCTGTTTTCAGACATGTTACTTTACACTGCATGCAACCTGCACTTGATTATTTCCTAATAGTTCCCAGCCATGTATCATGTAGGATCCCCTATATGGTTAATTGTCCCTACTGCTGCACCACACATAGCACTGGCAAATATATCCATCTATTTCATCATACAGTAGATTTCCACACCAACCTTACATAGTCCCAGAGGTTCTCAACAGCAAATGAAACTGAATTGGCTCACTGAGGATATGCTAAATTATAGCAGGAACAAATATAATATGTAAGTGTTTCTGCACAAGAAGTCACAACTGACACTTGGCTTCATAAAGGGCAAATATTAATACTAGGAAGATAAGTGGAATAACTTGCCTAATTTAAGTATTCTGTAATTTGTATGTCGTCAAATTGTTGTTGTTCAGTCGTTAAGTCGTGTCCGACTCTTCGTGACCCCATGAACCATATTGCGCCAAATTACTCTGCTGTTAACTTTAGTTATTTATTTAATTAAACTTATTCTACTAACATGGAGAGGGCATGGATAAGGCAAGGATCACGCAGAGACACAGATGTGTGTGTGCGTGCGCGTGCACATGCGCGTATTCAGATGCATAATGAGGTCAATTCTAAAAGCGTAAATCTTTTTTAATAAAAACTTTTAGTATCTTATTTACAGGCATAACAAAATATCTATTAAAAATTCCATTCTCAATTATCCTTGAGTTATACAGTGCTGCCTAAAAGTTTTATCTATTTTTCAACTTTCATAGTTTGATTTCAGAAATATAGGTCTATAGTGATTGTCTTACAAATGCCAGAACATTTAATAAAACATATCCTTTCAGTCCAAAACAGAAACCCTATTTTAGACAGATTTAACAAACCTTCAGCAATATGAAATATACTGTATTCTGATTCCACAAATTAAGTTCAAACAACCTAAATAAATCTCCAAAAAATCACAGAAAACAGTTACATCCTGGAGTAAAATCAATTCTATAAAATTTTATATTTTTTAGTGGTATTCTCTAAAATTAAACTTCTGCTTGACCAAGTGTACAAGAAACCCTTATGTTTCAGACTTATTCTATGGCAATTAATACAGCAATACAGATGGAACGTGGTAAGAGTGTGCCTACATGTAATGGCTACATCTCATCAGTTGAAAAATGTATTAGGCCATGTACTTGGGGAAAAGAAGTTTTATTTGGTAAATGTGCCTGTGCTTTATTTGTAGTTCATGTAAATAATTTTAGAATGAAAATTTCAAAGATTACCTGAGAATATGGTAACAGGTTCTTTGAAAGTGCTGTTCAAGTACTGGAACTCTTGGTAATATACAATCTCATTTAATTGTCTCATTACATAAACAATAAATGCTGATTGTGGCTTACAGCATCAAATTTGTTTTCTCCAAAATATGCTAAATCTCTCTCATAATTAGATATAATTCTTCAAATGCATTATGCCTTCGTGTTCTTCTTGACAGCACCTGACTATATCTATCTTCATCATATTAATAAACTTAAATAAATACTTGTGACTACTTTTCTGATATAAAAATCTGATTCACAAGGAAGTTTTTCAAATATTACAAGTTGAATTGGGACAACTGTAGGCTTAATCCTTAGTGAACATGAACTTGCAAGTAACTTTTGAGAAGTACTATACTAATGGATTAAGTAATTATGGCCCTTAAGCATATACAAGCACTCCCTAGGGTACGTAAGACCAACATAAACTCAATTTTATGTAAATGTAGCTAAGATGCATTAAAGTCGCCATTGCACACACAATGCAACATAGTGCGGTAAGTAGAGGAATACCCAATGTATGCAAAAATTGGATTGTGCCAGGCTTTCTGGAATAGAATGATAACATAAATCAGAGAGTTCCTGTAGGGCTGTGCCAGTGGTTTAAAACTGGATACAATTCATAAGAACATAAGAGACTTGCTTGATTGGACCAAGAATGTACATACTCTAGCATCCCATTTATTGCAAGAACTCATCAGACTTCTATGGAGTGATCCATAAGTAACGTGTAAGGACAATAGCCTTGTCTTATTATGGTTGCCACCTCTTAGTAAGTAATAGTCTGAGACATCCCATAAACCATTATGAATAGTTGCCATGAATAGCCCTTTCTTTCCTAAATTTGTTTAACCTCCTTTCAACACCACCAATGATGTGGTAATCATCATTGCTTCTTCTATACTAGGCGAACCAGAATTTAACCTTCTTGTATTAACTTAAAAGAGAAAAAAACTTTTTGTTAAATTAAATTTCATTAACATGCACCTGTAAAACAGGATTTTTTCTAGCCTACCTTCTAAAGGCATTATCCACTTACAAATGGATAATGCTAAATTCCTAGCTAATATACTGCATATATGACTGTTACATGCTTTGTAATTTAATACCTGCTCTATATAAATAAAATCACATGTTCAAGTTGTATTAGCTCTGCATCTATTCTTCCTTGTTGCATGCTTATGATGCAAATGTTTTACTAAGACTAGACTGTGGCAAGCTATTAGCAGTGATTTCATAGAATATGATAGAGTTATCTTCTTCCTAAATTAAAATTCTACCTTATTCATCCGACTGAACAGGGTTGATTCCCAGCAGCAGTTTTCAAACAGCAACTCTGCCCTTTTCTTTTCCAGCTCTGATATTCAGAAGAAACTAAATACCTCTGAAACTGTATGATCTATCTAATATCAACACTGAATTAGTAGTTCTGGTCACATATTTTAACAAGCAATTCTGTATATTACTTATAGTCTGCCATCTATATTACATACCCTGTGGGGTAACAGATACAAAGGAGCTATGACATCCTTTAGTCACATGTGTCCTTAAGGCATTACAGTCACTCCTTGTTTACCAGCTACCTGATTTAGCAACCATTTGCAAATACAATAATAATAATAATTTTAAAAATTCATTTTTATGACCAAATTTTGTACACCTGACAACAAAAGACTTCAGTGTGAAACTGACTAATAAAGTTCACAGAGCTGAGCTTGTTAACTTGCACTTAGCACTTTTTTAGGGAAGCACTGCACTGAGAAGAAAAGTAGCTCAGAAAAAGATAGCTTGTTCAAGCAATCTCTACACCCTGCAAGGGTGCAAAAAAAAAAAAGTTAGGCACGGGACACTGTGAGAGAGAACTTTATCTAAATCAGATGGCAGCAACCAGTGATCTTGGCAGCATCTCTCTCTCTCAGTCATGTGTTCACTTAGCGACCATTTTGCTTCCAATTTAGTGGTTGCTAAATGAGGAGGGGATGTACAAGTACTCAAGGAGAACTTCTGCAGTGGAAGTTTATTCTACTTGCACAATAGGGAAAACCTGGTTATCCTTGTATTCATGCTGCTGCTTCACATGAGTAAAAGGTAAAAGAGGGTTATTGTGGTGCACCAAGTTGTTTTTTTTCTTTTTTACTTTCATGAATTCTCTACAAGTTAGTTTTATTTACTGAACAGGTTTTAAAGAGATAAACATCTTTATAGCTACTGCTTTTTCTCTGAAGTATACTTGTATGAACCTCTATCACATCAATCCCTCTCTCTGATAATTTTTGGTTACTATTTGCTATCTCTGCAGTATCATTTTAGCAACAGGGCCCCCACAAGAGTATGGAGTTTCCCAAGTCCCAAATTTATAAAATACCACTATACACTGGCTATTTTATTTCAATCTCTTTTCTAAAAATTATCACTGTAAATTTTGCTTAACCCTGAACAAAACTTGTTATTTTACTAAGCTACCACTCAAAACTCCAGTTATTTCTTTTCTGGAAAGAAAGTCAATTTTAGTGCCAACAACAAAATGGCACCCCAATGTAATAGACAAAAGACTGTTCAAACTCAGATTATTTCCAGAAACTGTAGAAAATTAGTGTCATTTCTAGGGAGGAACTTTCTCCAGTTTGAGAAATGGGCCAATCTACATCCAGGACATACAAAGGCAATTACCATTCCTATGGAAACATACTAAGGCTGAACGTACACATTAGATTTTAAACCATACTTGCTGAACTACTCACACATTGTATTAAGGTATCAATTATAGTTTACCCATTACACTAATTCAAAAACAAACAAGCCATTTTTCATTTTAGAGTTAGGCCCTTTTCATGTATTACTTGTGCCAAATGCATTTTCTGGAAACAATTATGGTAGCGCTACAAATGCTGGAAAAACTAATCTTGAGCCCTAACCTGCTATTTGATTTGATTTCATTAATTTCTTAGATTTTTATCAAATCTTTTCTCTAGAGCCACAGGCAACTAACCTGGGAATTTTTCAAAATGTTGTCATGTCATCAACCTGTGAGGTAGGTTGTGCTAACAGAGAATGACAGCTCCCAAGACCCTCTATGATTTTCCATGACTGAATGAAAACTTCACTGGAAGGAGTGATCCTACTGTAAAGGAAAAGGTGTGACATATTTTCTCCTGAAAAGGTCTTCTTTGAATCCAGCCAATTTGGACAACTATTGTCTGGTCTCCAACCTTCCTTTTTAGGTATTGGGACTTCTGTCACAAAGCACCCTAGATGAAATGGATCATCTGAATCCTTTCCAGAGTTCAGGGATAGACGTGAGGCAGCATTCCTTGGATCTGGTTAATGACTTTTGTTAAGGATGTGGGTGGGGGGAGTGTGTCTCTCCTGATCCTTTTAGATCTCTTATCTGTTTTCAGGGCAATCAACCATGGCTAACCTTCCCGTTTGCTTGTGAGATTGGGTGGTGGGGGCACTATGCTTCAGTGACTGCGCTCTTATCTAAGTGGGCAGTTTCAGCTGAGAGAGAAACAAGTTCATTCTAGCAGTCACTCCTTTGTGGAGTACTGCAGGCACTGTCTCTTTCACTCCTACTTTTTAACAGCTACATTAAAACTGATAGGCAAGGTTTTGGGTAAGGTGCCATCAAAATGCTGATAATACCTACATATACACTGCTGCTTCAGGGCAGGGCAGGGATGCTATGGAAGTATCGGAAGACTATGAGGGATTGGATGGGAAGAAAGAAGCTGGAACTGAATACTGGCAAGATGGAGGTGATGTTTATCCAGAAACAAACTGGTTTTGTTGACTTTGTTAATTAGCCTGGACAGGGTAGCCATCTTCCTGAAGGAGGCAATCCACAACATGAGGGTCACTCTAGACTCACAGCTGGAGGGGGCCTTTGCCCAACCTGGTGCACCTGTTGTACCCTATCTGGAGTAGGAGGCTGTGGCAGTAAACATGTCTTTATCACTTCTAGAATGGCTTATAATGATGTCCTTTGCATGGAGCTGCCTTTAGAAACTACTCAGAAGCTGAAACCAGTTCAGGACACAGCAACCTACTTTCTGGTAAGTGACAGTCATCAGGCTTATATAACACCAGCACTTGGGATGCTTCCCTGGCTTCCCAAGAACAATTCAAAGTACTAGTTGTCATCTATGAAGTCCTACATGATTTAGTCCCAAGGTATCTGCAGATTACCTACTCTTACACTTAGGAGAATCAACCCATTCAATGAGCAATTCCTGATTAGGACTATTAAGAAATCCCCCATATCATACTGGGAAGGAAGTAAGGTAACATAGTCTGTTCCTATGGAATACCTTATCCCTCAGAATTCAGATGACAATCTTTGTGATGGTCTTTAGAATGGTATAAACAAAATTGTTCCAAAGCATTTGCAACTAATGATGCTACAGTGAATACCAAAGCGGATAGTTATTAGTTTTTATTGTAGATTTGCTGAATAAATAAATAAATAATAAACCCATGTCTTCCCAGTTATAATCCAACACCTTAATCACTATACCATACTAGCAGTTGCTTGCTTTTCTCCATTCTGAAAGCATTTTTAATCTCCTCCCATGTTTTCATTTTTCCAAAACCAGGTGTGACTTCCAAACCTTTCCACATACAATAGAGAGTTCATCACTATCTCAGTCACAATATTACTTACTTTTAATACTACTCTTTAATTTATAATCATGACCCTTCAGATGTTGCTGAATTGCAGCTCCAAGCAATCCCAGCATGAAGTGTGCTGGAAACTGCAGACCAGTTGATCTTAGGTTGTCTGCCGCAAATAAACCTCTTTCAAAGGAAAGTTTCATTTTCCAAGAAAAACACATTTATTTTTGCACTCCATTCCACTCGACTATCTCTAGTCAAATTTCCAAGCCTTTTGATACTTGAGGCAAAAATGGAACAGGTATAGGATTCTTTCCCAATCCTCTCTTCACTCATTTAACAGGACCGCTAGGCCAGATAGTTGCAGTTTGGTCTTTCTGCCTCCTTAGGCCCACAGTGGGCCCAAAAAGGCTACTTCAGTTCTCACTTTGCCATAACAATCAGTCCACCTGATAGCCCTCTCCCACGGAAAGACTCTAAGCTATTTTGGCAACTCTTTCAGAAGACATGACTCCTGCTCACACCTTCCATGAGCTCAAGCTGGGGGAAAACTGCTTGAAATAGTGCCATGAGTTTTCCCCTCTGTTCATTGTTTTTTTTTATTTATTTATTTAGGAGAAGAGAGGAGTGTTTCACACAGTGTCTTTGTTTCCACAAACCCAACTGTAGATGCATGAATAGGGAGAAACTAAAAAGCAGAAATCTTTGCTCTTCCATCTGGCTCCCTTCACCAAGGAGGAGGCAGAACAGGACTTAAATGGAAGCATGAAGCCAGGTGACTCATGTCTGCTGTTGATGAGAACACACTGCTGCCAACCCAATAACTAAGGTGATGCTCCAGTTCTGGTTGTCTCATGGCGTCTTCCCCTTGCTCCTTCTCTTATGGCAAATGAGGAAGCTGCTGTGCTGCCATTGCTTCAGTGTCTCCCAGCTAGCTGAGCTGCAGACAACTGCCACAATTTTCTTTAACAGCAGGAGTAGAATGCAGCAACAGCAATTCTTTTCTCTATCTCTCTTCTGCCACCAGCCATACTTTCTCCAGCATGACAGCTAGATGCACAAACAGAGTCCCCAGACATCAGTCTGCTTCACCCTCCAGAGGAGCTGTCTTGTCTGCCCTGCCCCACTGACTCCTCTTAGTTGAGCTGGGCTGGGAGAAAAATAGGGACCAGCACCTAACTGCCTTCACACTTGTGATCCCTGCCTACCCAATCCTCTTGGAGGACAAAATTCCTCCAAGCTTTTTTGGAGAGAAATATTGTAAATGAGGCATTATGGGGAGCAACATGCACTGGTGGAGTAGTGCAAGAAGATAAAGCACAGCTGGAGCCCTCTTAGACCATACTGCCACTGTGTCTGCATTTGCAACCCTAAGTTTTTGCAATCCCTCTATAAGATACTCATGAACTCCTGTGGGTTGCATCCTACAGTTTGAGGAATATCCTATGATATGCTGATTAGCAAGCTGGTTAAGTGTGAACTTGATGGCATGACAATTAAGTGGAAATATAGCTGTCTCAAAGATTATACTCAAGGAGTGATCATTAATGTATTATCATCAAACGGGAGAGCAGTATCAAGTAGAATGATACAAGGAGCAGTTCTGGGTCATCTACTTTTCAATATTTTCATAATGATTTGAATGAAGAGATGAAGGGAATGCTTATCAAACGTATAGATGATACTAAACTGGATTGCATAGCTTAAGCCATACAAAACAAAAACAAAATTAAAAGCCGTAATGCTAAATTGGACAAATAATCTGAGAGTAACAGAATTACATTTTAACACAGGAAAATGGAAAGTTCTTCCATTAGGAAACAACTATCAAATGCACAGATACAGGATGGAGGATATCTGAGTTGCTCATAACAACTGTAAGTTTAATATGAGTCAGCAGTGGGATATGGCTGTGAAAAAAAAGGATAATGCAACTTTAGGCTGCATCAGCAGAAGTATAATTTCCAAATCACAGGAAGTAATCATTCTATTCTATTCTATTCTATTCTATTCTATTCTATTCTATTCTATTCTATTCTATTCTATTCTAATTTGTTTAGGCTCCACTTTAAGTACTGTGTCCAGTTCTGAGGACACCATTTTAAGAAGGATTCAGAGAAACTGGAACCAGTCCAGAGAGGTCAACAAGAACAATCCAAGAACAAGAAACTAAATCCTATGAAGAGAGACTGAGGGAGCTGGCTATGTTTAGCCTTGAGAAAAGGGGAGATATGATAGCATTCTTCAAATACCAAAAAAGAATGTCACATAAAAGAACTGTTTGTATTTTAGAGCACAGAATACGGAATAATGGATTTAAGTTACAAGGAGGCAGCTTCCTACTGAATATTAGATGAAACTTCTCAACACTAAGAACAGTTTAATAATTACCTAATTATCCAGAAAGGTGTTGGGCTCCTCTTTATTAAATGTATTCAAGTAGCGGTTGGATTGTTTTAATGTGGATTGCAATTCTGACCCTCAATGGCCTTCCTCAATGGCCTTCCAATTCTTTGATTCTATGCAGTTACTATGCTATTACAGACAGACTTGAGGAACTGAACCTGTCCATGTAGTCACCAAGACTTTATATCTGAGAGATTGTGGGGAAGCTGGGAAAGGAATGGATGGGAGAAGAGACATAAACAATCAAAAGATAAGTGAGTTTGTTGGTGGCTTATCTTACAAACAGGAACTCAGCCCAGGTGGCAAGATTTGTGAGAAATATTTGTTCATTCAAAAATTCCACCTTAATGAAATTATACATGAGGCTTGGGAATTCTTTTGAGTTTCCAATATCTTGCATTTACCCCCCAATTAATATTAACAGTACCTTACTGTGTAGTTCTGGCTTCCTTGATACTGCCAGCTGAGTGCAGTTTAGCACTAGCTTAACTTGAAAAAGGCTTTATCTTTAAAAGAAAATTCAGGAAGAGTTTTCTGATCTGTCCTTTCATGAATCAACCCATGATAGCCAAGAACAGTCCTTTGCCAGTAGCTACTTAAACAATTCTGTCCGAGCCACCCTGCTATGACAGCAGATGCTTGAGTCAATACACCCCAAAAGTGAATCACAATGCTACTTTTTTTCATTCACTTATGCCACCAGAACAGGTAGCTCAGTGGTAGCAGGGATCACCCAAAGCCCCTTCAGCAGCTGTCTGCATATCCAACAAAAACCTCTGTCACAGCAGTAGCCTCTGACTCTTCTCACTCCTCATATGTGTACTGACAGCTTAATTTGGTTCACATACAGGCACAGCTTGGGGTTTCCTCCACCCAGAAATGTGAATGTTGGGTTGCTTGGTTTTTTATAAGTTAGTCAAGCAGGGCTATGTCCAGCAAGCATAATGGACAGCAATAGTAATGAGAAAGAAATCTGTTCTGTTTGCATTTTCACGCCCATATACCCTATTCAAATTTCCTAAGCCTAGAAACAAATTGGAATGCAGTTATACACGGTAACTGCATTTTTCAAATCTTATGACATCACTCACAACTTTTAAAAGCATACAAAGTGCCTTTATTAGAGAAAATATATGCAAGCATGCTATTGGGACATTATATTTTCTTATAAACTATATTAAAAATATTGAAACCAATGTAAGGAGGCAATGTAAAAAACTGAATATGTCTGATTCATCCATTACTAGCCCAATGTTGAAGATAGATAGGCCTTTGCTAGCTAATCAACTCTGACATTCATATGAGGGTACTCTCAGGCTCATTCCCAACATTTATATGAAAGGCATATAAATTGAGTAGTGTAATTTAAGGAAAGATGTTCATATTTTCAAAATATATGTTAATTATTAAGATAATTTGTCAGTTTTTCAATTTGCTTACTTATTTACCATTCTATAACAGAAGGGCTGTTCCAAAGACCTTCTGAAGTTGCTATCAATTTTTTAATGTAACAAAAGAAGAAAACTGGAAAGTTATCACACTATTATTTAGTTTTACCAAAATGGAAATGAAATCAAATTTAGTTTTTCCCCTGACATACTATTCAAAGGCAAAATTTTGCCCTCAGTCTGGAAAAAGATTATTATGCAGCCTTTTTCTCTTAGGATAGTACAAAGACTAAAATATCGATTTATCTTTCATCTCTCTACAATTTCCCTCTTCCCACTTGCCCCAATATTAGTTAAGCGTTAACACTGATAACATTCTGATTTAGAAAAGTGGTACCCTTTTGCTTTCTTAAAATATAAATTTAAGAAGTCAATTATCTGATGTTGATGAAAAAAATTTCCTCTCACACATCTACCATAAGTACATTCAGTGTTTTTCTGCCTATTTTTTCTGTTTATCTTTATAGTGGATAAGAATGAGAAATGCATCAACCAATCCTAGACCATATACAAAATAGGAATTTCCTGTAAGGTGATGTAAGGTTGTGGTTTTCCATTTACATACAGTATACAATTCAGCAGCAAATAGGCTGATCTAGCATGTACACATACCAAAATATGAGTAAATTTCTCTCGCATTATGGGGTACAGCTCAGCTACACATCACATATAGGACATCCTATCTAATTTTTGTAACGCATGAGTAATATTTAAACAGGCCCAAATTATATAAGTGTTTATTTTCCCCATTACAGTCATTGATACATAGTTCAATTTTTTTCTCAGCTTTCAATTTTCATCGCAAGACATAGTTGTACTGCTGCATTCATCTTTGTGATGTCTGAATCATCCACAACAACCCTATTCAAAGATGTTCATACAGCTATGAACTACTTAAGTGGTGGTGCCCTCTTATGGAGCATCTTGCCTCATATGTAAGAACTGCCTCTTCCCTAGAGAGTTTCCATAAAAAAGTAAAACTTGGCTCTGGGAGAGAATATGTGGGGAATATCAGATTTTGGTGTCCTTGGTTGGTCAGTGCCATTATCATATTTATTCTTTATTACTGTCATTTGCTTTTAATCCTCTGGTTTTCCTGAGTACATTGCTTTGAGCTGCTGAGAGTAGAGCAACATAGAAATGTTAATAATATGCATAAACAAAGAAACAGTGAGTTGTCTATGCCTATTTATACATACCTCTCTCTGGGCTGGCCAGTACTTATTTAAAAAAAAAAAAAAAAAGAGTGAATTACGGGAGGGTAGCTAGAACTTAAGAGTTCAGCTCCAAATAGTTGATCATTGCTGTTTAAGCTAAGAATGGATGTAAGGTATGTATACTTGCTAACCATTATCAGACCTTTCTTCCAAAAAGCCCCAATTCTGCTTTCGGCAAAGATTCATTGTCATTCGGTTAGGTAACTATGTATAGATCAACAACTGTATGATACGAAAATGTATCAAGATATTCTTGTGAAACAATTTTCACGTATCGTTTCCATTATTAAAATTTAATCTGACAGGAAAAAAAATCTGATATGCAGGGGAGGAACAAAACAAAGCACACATTCATTATGGGACAGATAATATGAAAATTTGAAGTGAGAATCACCAAATATTTAGCATAATAAACAAATTGAAAGACTACATGGTAAATTAATAGGAACTATAGCTGAAACAGTCTGTGACTAAAAAGCTACATGAATTAATGTATATAATGTCTAGTAGTACAATGGAACTTTTCTTTGAGCAACTGACATTTGTTTCAAATAGCTTTGAAATACACTTTAAAAAATGTGTTTAAAAAATGAGGGCTAATTATTAACTACAATCAGTATCATTTGATGAAATCTGTGTCATAACATGTTAAAACTTATCTACCATAGATACCATAGGATAGGATGCCATAGTCTTATTTTAGCATTCAAAGATTTTACAACTGAAAACCTTTCATGTACCAGTAAAATAGCCCTGATTGTATATTATTTTCCGGTAAATAGCAAAAAATAGAACAAACTTCAGACTTTAAGGCTGTACTACAGGTAGTCCTCAACTTATAACCACTCATTTAACAACTGTTCAAAGTTACAACAGTACTGGAAAAAGTGACTTATGACCAGTTCTCACACTTATGACCATTGCAGCATCCCCACAGTCACATGATCAAAATTTGGGTGTTTGGCAATTGGCATGCATTTACAATGGTTGCAGCATCCCAGGGTCACGTGATCACCATCTGCAACCTTCCCGGGGGCTTCTGACAAACAAGGTCAATGGGGGAAGCTGGATTCACTTAACGACTGCGTGATTTGCTTAACAACTGTGGTGATTTGCTTAATAACCATGGCAAAAAAGGTGGTAAAATCAGGCCTGATTCACCTAATGACTGCATCACTTAGCGACAGACATTCCGGTCCCACTTGTGGTCGTAAGTCAAGGATTACCTGTATGTTTATCTATATGATTGGTCTATCTAATATTAAATAGTAAGCTATATTATTTGCAATACTAGGGGAGAGAAGAACTTCTGCAGAAATCACATTGACCTTCTTAATGGCAAAACCGTTGACCAAAGAAATTTGCCTTTTGTGAGAAACAAAATATATAAATACTATTATATTAAATGTAAATGACAAGCTGACATTCCGCTCTCAACTAGCATTTCTCATAAACTTTTGTTTGCTTATAACAGTGCTAAGTACAATTATCAGTGATAACATTGAAAATATTACAAATGACTATTTATTTTGGAAATCTATTTAAATAAAATCTTTCAGGCTATGCTGAAATATTAACTAAATATTACTTCATGCTATAAATTACAATATGGTATTATTACAGAAGAATTTTACTAATTTATTCTTTTCAATAAAAAAACCAAAGTACAAGAGTTCACAAAACTATTTTTATAAATTCTAAAATATTTTAACTCTTTCAAATAATAACGTTATATAAAGAAAGAAAGTCATAATTTAATTATACCTTATTATAACGATCATGAGGAACAGACTGCAACACGATAGGTTCCATTGTAGAAACATTTGCAAACTGCACCTCGGGAATGTACAGAGCACAAACCACATGAGCCCAACCTATAAAAAGTTAATTTAATTTTATTCTTAACATTTTTGACAATGCAAATAGAATAAATTCATATCAAGAAGCTTCCATATGATTTGCATGTACTTTTAATTATTTAATATTCATTCCTTAACACATAACATATACAGGCAGGGTAAGATTATAACAAAGTCTTCACAGCGCTACAATCCTAACTTTTAAACAATAAAAATTATATAATTAACAAAAACAAAAATCTATGCTCTTGTATTTTTATTAACCATTTATTAATTTCCATTAAAATCAATGAGCTTATATTTTATTTATATTTTGCACAAATTGGAGCAGAATTTGCCATAATAATGAAACATGAAGGCCTTTTAATTATAAACGCTTATTTCCATACAGCATATTTTCATACAAGTCTTTCTATAAGACATTATTACATTCCTAGATAGTTACCTAGAACAGTATTTCATGCCATAAATCAGTATATATATTTTAGTGCTCTTTCAGTAGTGTGCATAATATTACATAGGCAAATAGAATTCCTGGGATTCTTGATCCAGGCATGCAAGTACTAATCTGCCTTATTTTATATCTCCTGCAGTTCCTGAGAAAGTCACAAATTTGTGCTAGCAGAAGAAAAAGTGTAAACATCTGGTATTGTTTCTTTGCATCAGTAGCTTAGCCTATAATTTTGCTAATTTATAAACTCCCTATATTACGTCCTGAATTGTTTCATATAATGAATTTCCCTGAAAGTTTGATATAATAATTTCCTAAAATAAAAAATAACAGAATAGTGGGAATTTCAAAAAGCAACAGCACCATTCCACAAAAAATTAAGTTCTATTTCCCACTAAATGAATGTTCTAATGTTTCCCCCAGTAGAAAATGTCACATATTAGAAAAACATGACAATTACCACGTAACAGAATTCTAGAAACAAGTTTATATATTCCATGTTCTATGTGCTTCCTCTGCCTACTACTGCTTTGCTGCCACGCTGCACCCTTATTTAAACCTTCCTTGAACCCTAGCCTTGCTGGTTCATGCTCTCTACTCCTACTTCTTGGCAGATTCCCCCATTTACTTTTGTATTGAAATTCTCTAGAATTTCTCTCCCATTTCATTTTTTCAAAAGATAGAATCCAGAACAACATTTAAAGGCCAATGACAATATCTTTGGAAACAATTATGTCAGTTAGAAAGATATGGAATGTAATGTCTAATAAGAAAATATTTGATTCTTTTTCCCATGCTAAATTGACTCTATGGGGAAACCCAACTTTAAAAATTGGGGAAAAGATGGTGATATGGAAAAGTTGGATGGAAGCAGGGACACTGACTCTGAACCAATTGATATGAAGATGAATTTTTAACATGCAGTTTAAGAGATAAACATCATCTATTTATTTATTTATTTATTTATTCAACTTGTATGCCGCCCATCTCCCCCAACAGGTATGTATCCCAATGGCAATATCTACAGCTACGTTTGTTAACAACATTGTTTGGACCAGTAGCATTTTCAGCTTTCGAGACCCCTGATATACTAGAACAACTTGTTAAAACCTTTAGAACAAAAAACCCACTATTAGCTTTATAGATATTTGTTATCAATAAATCAATTTGATATGTAGAAGTTAAGGGATGAGCGGAATAAAGAATTAGAGGTTTCTGTATTGCCTAGACAATGGGAGTGTTTTAATTTCTATAGCAAGACTGTCAATGGACCTTAAACTATGGCATTTTGTTGGAGATATAATAAGGACAATGTCTCTTTAAAGCATATGTTTTTACAATGTCCTATACTTATTAAGTTCTGGGAAAAAGTAGTGGACTATATAAATATGATTGTGTGACAAAAGCTAAAATTTTCAGAGGATAATATTCTTTTGAACTATACACCTAGAACATGAAACTTGACATCTGGACAATGTAAATGTAAATGGATTCTCCATGCCCTTACTATGGCCAAAAGACTGATACTGCAGCATTAGAAAACATTTATACAAAATACAGTACGTTAAAAAAAATTATAGTCACACAAATGTATTGGAAATATATATGCATCTGAATATTTGTATTAGATAAATATATATATAGATTTGTAGCTATTTACTGTTACATTATGGTAAGTTTTTTATTTTCTTGTATTTTTGTCACTTTTTCATAATAACACTTTTAATTTTTTTTTCTGTTCTTGGTAGTGTATTATTATTTTTGTGTTTTGTTTTTTGTTATTAAAAACATTAAAAAAGACCAATGACCATGCCTTATATAAGATTCTTTAATAGGTGAATAACTATAAAATGTTAACAATTATGGAGCTTTATAAGATATAAAACAAAGATCACTAGCTGTACAATCAACATCCCTACTAAAAAGCTGGGATGAGCTCACTTCACTACACACTTTACTCTACAAGAGAACTGCATTTTAAAACTATACAAGACAATATTCTCACAACCAAATTAAATGAGAAATTATATGCTCTGGATGTCACATGCTTGGTTTTCATCTTCTATAGAGCTTCTATGGGAAGTCTAATCTGAACTGGGTGGTAATGATAATGCTTTGGCCCTGTGTGATCCCAATGCAGACAGGGTTATCCCAGTGGCTGTTGGTTGCTTTGGGACATTATACCATCATGTTATTCCCTTTGGGGTAAGCAATACTTTGTGGAAAGCTGCATTTTATTCCAATGGTAAAAAATAAGCAAGTGCCAACCACAAGTATAATATTACTTCTCTTTGAGTCTCCTTGACTTATACTTTTTTCCTGGGGAAATCCACCAATACCTCCCTTGAAGAGAGTTTGAGATACATGAAATTAAAAGAATACTGCTTCTATAATATGGCAATTCTTATCCACATCTCCAGAGATTTTAAAAGTATGTTATACTGCATTCAATTACCATTAACTAAAAAGCCCTTATGAGACAGGAAGACAAAAGGAAAACACAGCAGTTTCACTGAATCTGTGCTATAAATAAGGTCCACTTTTAACCTACTAGTCATGCAGCAGCTATTTTTTCGGTGCCTATACTTTTTCAAAGAAAGATGTTACACACACATACATGCAATACCAGATAAAAAAATGCTATCACTGGTCAGCCAGCCTCTCTCTGTGTGTGTAGAGAGAGAGAGAGAGACAGAATGTATCTGTCCAACTGGTATACCTACAGAAACTTGATATTTTCTTCAACACTTCTGCTACTCAAAGCTATACTCACTTCCCAGCTGTTCCCAATCTATTGCAAACTTCTTTTCATTACATTCAGTCTCCCAAATCTTCCTTATTTCTCTGCTTATATTCCTGTGACTTTTGCTTTACCAATTACAAAACTGCATAGTCTCTATAGCCTAATTTAAGTAACTGTTCTAAACTAAATGAAAGAAATGCATACTCTTATTTCTGCATCTGTAACATCCAACTGTAGTTTGTACAGTGTGCTTAAAAGTCTGTGAGCCCTTTTGAATTTTCAATATTTCTGCATAAATATGACCTAAAACGTGATCTGTTCTCCACACAAGTCCTAAAGCTAGATAAAGAGAACCCAATTAAACAAGAGTCAAAAACATTATACTTGTTCAATGATCTACTTGAGGAACATGATCCAAAGCTACATATTTTTGTGTGGCAAAAGTAGGTGAACCTTCGCTTTCAGTAAGTGGTGTGCTTGGGCAGCAATAATTGCAACTAAACTTTTCCGGTAACTGTTGATCCATCTGCACATCAGCTTGGAGGAATTTTAGCCCATTCCTCTTTACAAAACAGCTTCAACTCAGGGATGTTGGTGGGTTTCCTCACATAAACTGCCCACTTCAGGTCCTTCCACGACATTTCTACAGGATTAAGGTCAGGACTTTGACTTGGCCATTCCAAAACATTAACTTTCTTCTGTTTCAACCATTCCTTGGTTGTATGATTTGTGTGTTTTGTGGCATTGTCTTGCTGCATGACCCTCTTTCTCTTGAGCTTCAGTTCATAATCAGATACCCTGACATTTACCTGTAGAATTTGCTGGTACAATTCAGAATTCATAGTTCCATCAATGATAGCAAGCTGTCCTGTTCCAGAGGCAGCAAAGCAAGCCCAAACCATGATGCTGCCACCACCACATTTCACAGATGGGATAAGGTTCTTATGGTGGAATGCAGTGTTTCCCTTTCACCAAACGTAACACTTTTCATTCAAGCCAAAAAGTTCTATTTTGGTTTCATCCGTCCACAGAACATTCTTCCATTAGCCTTCTGGTTTATCCATGTGGTCTTTTGCAAACTGTAGATGGACAGCAATATTCTTTTTGGAGAGTAGTGGCTTCTTCCCTGCAACCCTGCCATGCACACCACTGTTGTTCAGTTTCTCCTGATGGTGGTCTCATAAACAATGACATTTGCCAATGCAATCGGCCTTTAGTTCCTTAGATGTTACCATGGGCCTCTCTGAGACCTCCCAAAGTATTACACACCTTATCCTTGATGAGATCTTGACTGATCAACTACTCCTGGAGAGGATTACAATGGTGTTGAATTGCGTCCATTTGTACATGATCTTCCTAACAGTGGACTGGTGGAGTCCAAACACTTTGGAAATAATTTTGGAAACTTTTCTAGCCTGGTGAGTATCAACAACTGTTTTTCAGAGGAGTTCAGAAATCTCTTTTGTTTGAGCCATGACATAGTTCCACATTCCTGTACTGTGAAGATGAGATTTGAATACCCAGAATTCTGCTCTTTAAATAAGGCAGGACCTCCCACACTTACACCTGATTATCATCCCACTGATTGAAACACCAGACTCTAATTTCTCCTTCAAATGAACTGAGAATCCTAGAAATTCACATACTTTTGCCACATGCAAATATGTAGCTTTGGATCATTTTCCTCAATGAACAAGTATAATATTTTTGACTCATTTATTTAATTGGGCTTTCTTTATCCACTTTTAGGACATGTGTGGAGAACAGATCACATTTTAGATCATATTTATGCAGAAATATTGAAAATTCAAAAGGGTTCACAAATTTTTAAGCAGCACTGTAACTGCCATAGCACATGGATCTTTCATCTCATGGTTTGTAAAACAGCACACTGCTGATACAATGTACTTCATAATATTTATCAACCCAGAAGGCAAAATGCACACCGCAGCTTTTGCAGGAAATATCAAAACAGATATTAAAATACTCCATTTTAAGACTCAGACTCTTTATTATGAAAAGGCTTAAAAGAAAACCCCTTTCCTGACAAATTCCCTATAGATTTTGATACAGCTATAGCCAAACATTCTAAAAGCTTCTAAGTATCTTAAGGTAAACAAAATATATATTTAAAACCCATTATTTGTTTATTATACACATATACACAAAAATATTTTTGTTTCAATATTTTTTCAGAAGCAAATAGCCACTTAGGGCTACTCTGTAGGAAAATAGTCAGTAAGAAGTTATCAGAGGGCTGCAAGGGGAACCCCTGATCATTTGGAGATGGGTGACATAGTACAGGTGATCAAAACACATACCTCCTTACAAAACAGTGTGACTTCCAGGTTATTGTCAGTGGCTACAATCCAATTAAATATTAGATGTAAATCCCAACGGCATTATGAATTACAAGCTGCATTGGATAAGTGTAAGTGGCCACAATATAAATGGAAATGTATTTTTTCCAGTATACACAAATACTAATGTCAATATCCTGTATCCACACTTCGAAGGAAACAACCATCCATTTACCTCAAACTTGACAACAGGAAGCACTTCCTATCATCAATCTCTATAAAGCACATTTGTGCATACTTTATAAGAGCATAACATTGGCTCTCCTGGATGATGTGATGCTGAAGAGCTTCACCTATTCAATGTCTGCTTACTGTGCAGCCATTAACAGCACAGGAGCCCAGTTAAAACAATATATTTTATTAATGCAGCATGGGATGGAAGCTATCTACTCAGTTTTTAGACTTAAAAAAAAATAAAAACCTTCCTTAACTAGGAAATTTGGAAAATGTAAGAAAAGCTACTAAAGCATAGTTAAACCAATATTATATACTACTCATTTCACTAATTTCAAAGAGAATTAAAGGGTTGTTTAATAATTTCAGTGTAATAAGTAGACCTGTAAGTACTTGTTTAGGACAAGACACATTTAAATGTTTATAGAATATATTACTTCAACATGAAGCAAAATAGTAAAATATCCAAAATATTTTTGATGAATGAAGGAAACTCTTCCCTTCATTTTATCATAACTTTTCAATACTGTACCATTTAACAGAGAAATCTATAACTACTGGTAATATAAAACATTCATATAATATACTGAGTATTGATTTCTCAACCACTTTGTCATAAAGAAAGATTTTTTAGCCAAATTTAGCCTTAGGATATGAGAAGCCTTACAGTATATGAGAAACATTTTTAGGCCCTTTTTGCTGTTAACACCAATACTGATAAACAGATATTGAAATATCCTTCTGTTTACTAAAAGCACAAAATCATACTAGTACAAAATTATAAAGTAAAATTCAAATCAAGTTTCCCGATATAGGTAGTCCCCAGATTAAGAATGCCTGGGTTACAGTCAACACACAGTTAAGAAGAGAGCCTACTGTAGCAAAATTAGAGTTAAATACACAATGATTCGAGTTAAATACACAATGGTTCAAGTTCATTACACAATACTATTTATACAGTATTACACAATAATACTGTTCCGGCTTGCATACAAATTTGACTTAAGGACAGACCTTGGGAATGGAACTCGTTCTCAAACTAGGGATTACATGTACTCGGAATAACGATAGGCCCGCAACAACTGAAGCAGTTGGTGGAAATGAAATCTCTTTTTGTGTACAGTATAGAAGGTGTAGATAAGGTAATAGGTAAGTTAAAACAATAAGTTGCTTTTGGATTCCAGAAAAGTCACAGATACTAACTTTTCTTCTTTTCTTCAAAAAACATAACCTCTTGCAACAAGTGCTTTTAACAATGTTTTTCCTGCTGAGGGCCCTAGAAGCTGATGGGCTATGTTCTTGGCTAAGACTGTTTATATACGCTACTCTTTTCACTTGGTTCACATTTTTCACAATTTCCAAGCATCTACAGGTAGTCCTCATCTTATGACCACAATTGGGACCGGAACCTCAGTTGCTAAGCGATGTGGTCATTAAGTGAGTCATGCCCAATTTTACAACCTTTTTACCACAGTCATTAAGCAAATGATGTGGTCATTAAGCGAATCCAGCTTCCCCCATTGACTATGCTTGTCGGAAGCCCCCTGAGAAGGTCGCAAATGGCAATCACATGACCCCGGAATGCTGTAACCATCGTAAATACATGCTGGTTGCCAAGCGCCTGAATTCTGTTCATGTGACCGCGGGGACACTGTAATGGTCATAAGTGCAAGGACTGGCTATAAGTCACTTTTTTCAGCACTGTCATAACTTCAAATGATCGTTAAATGAATTATCGTAAATTAAGGACTACCTGTATTGTCTTTGTGGAATTTAAGGCAAGATGCAGCCTTTTTCATACAGATAGTTCTCAGTTAACAACAATGTCAAAGTTGCAACAGCGCTGAATGAGTGATACTTAGGACCAGTCCTCAAAGTTCTGGCTGGTGCAGCACCCCCACAGTCACATGATCGCAATTCAGGCGCTTGGCAACTAGCTTGCACTTACGACAGTTGCAGCATCCCATGGTCACGTGATCACCATTTGCGACCTTCCCAGCCAGCCTTCCACAAGCAAAGTCAGCGGGGAAGTCAGCAGGAAAGGCTGCAAATCGCTCCTGCAAGTTGCTCCCACTGCTTTTTCTCCCAAGGAGCCCATTACAGAGTAGGAGATCCCAGGGATCTTGTAATCTTAGCACATGTATGTCCCCAGCACCACCCACCCACAGCATCCTGACCCCCACCTGACCACACTCACGCAGCACATCAACACCCCCTTCCGCCCGCACTCGCAGCAGCAACCCTCCCACTGCACTCCCCCACCCTGCTTGCAAGCTGTCCAGGACTTGCAACTTCCTGCCAGCTTCCCCATTGACTTTGCTTGTGGGAAGCCGGCAGGAAGTTGCAGGTCACAGTCACATGAGGTCCTCGCTTAACAACCTGCAATGCTCACTTAACAATGGCAACAGGGACTGCCAGGATTGCCATCACTAAGTGATGTGGTCATGTGACATCATGCCTTACAACCGCATCACTCAGTAACAAAAATTCCAGTCCCAGTTACTGTAGTTAAGCAAGGACTACCAGTATCACTTTTAGATGCCAGCTTCATATCATATCACTTGCTTTTCAGTGAGTGCGAAAATTGACATTTTTATCTAAAACCATTTAAATGTTTTCTTAACAAACTAAGTTATTCCTCAAAAACCATAACACACATCAGAAATATACTGTTTTTGTTATGTTTTAATAACAGATTCTACAGAAATACTCTTCTCATCTGCTTTTGCTAATTACTTTCTTTCATCGGCACTTACTAAATACACACACATTTTTATCACCACAACCTATTTATACTGGCCAGTACGCATCTAGTATAAGAAAAATATTTAAGCCTTTAATGAATTCCTGAATATGCTGACATTTTTCATTACACTATATATCAGAGTGTTTGGTGACCAGAGTCCTACATCCAGCCAAAATAACTAATATTTGACAAAAATATTAAGGATGGTCAATTCTGAATACCTACATAATTTGACAAAAACTTTACATAGTTTTCAAATCAGACATGACACTGCAGGAAGTAGCTACAAAATTGGACCTAAAGGTAACCAGACCAAAATCTGATTCTTCCTTATTGTTTTGCAGGTTACAAGGAATAATATTAAAAGCAATCCTGAAATCATGATACTGAAATATATCACCTAATGTTTATAGTGTCTGCACACGTTTTATCACTCTGTCTATCTACAGCTATTTTAAAAGAATACTGAATTTCAGATTCCAGCTGGTCCCATTCAATGTTCATTCAAGCAGTTTAGCAAAGAGTCCCAGACGTCTCCTAAATAAAGAATGGGCACCTATGCCCAAGAGCCAAATATGGCTCCCCCTCAGTAAGTTCCCTGACACTGTGCTGTCATATTTCAGGGGGGAAAGGCTGAGTTTCAGCAGCAAAGGTTTTTTTCTTTCTTTTCTTCAAAACTGCACTTGCAACTTATGACTGTCTCTCCTGGCTATGAATAAGCTTCCCATGTATATCTTTCAACAAAAAGTTCCCCAAGAGATGGACTTATGAATCTCCTGTGTGGATTTTTTTTCTTTTTCTTTTGGTACCTTCGAATCAGTTGTGACTCCTGGTGACTGCCTGGACTCGTCCCTGCAATTTTCTTGGCAATATTTCAGAAGGGGCTGGGCTGGGCTTTTGGTTTACACTGTGAAAAAGAAAAAAGCCAAAAGCAGCCCCTGAGCAGCAACGTGCCAAAATGCCCGTTTGCTCTGTGCTCCTGCACAGGGCTGGGCTGGGCTTTTGGCTTTTTTTTTTGACAGCACAAAGCAAAAGCCCAGCCCAGCCCTGTGCAGGAGCACAGAGCAAACAGGCATTTTGGCACACTGTGCTCTGGGAGCTTTTTGGCATGCCACGCTCCAGAAGCTTCTTGCAAAGGGGTGCTTTGGCACCACACTCCAGGAGCTTTTTGCAAAGGGGCTTCTTGGCATGCTGTGGCTCTGGGGCTGCAGGGGGAGCAAAAGGGCATAGGTGGGGAGAGATAGGTGGATGCGGGGAGTTGAAGCACCCCTACAGTCCTAAGTGCAGGCGGGCTGCCAAGCACCCAAATTTTGATCACGTGACCTCTGAGGCACTGCAACGGCCATAACTTCAGGTACTGGTCATAAGTCACTTTTTTCAGCACATTTATAACTTTGAACAGTCACTGAATGAATGGTCGTAAATCAAGGAGTACCTGTACACCAAACTGGCTCTCGGTGTGGATTTAATCATTATAATTTTGTCATAAAGGCCAACTGGAATATCTGAAGAAGACAAGGTATAAATGAAACCCAGGTAATCAATCCATGCTAAAGACCACTAAACCCAGCAGTCTGGGTAATAGAAAGAAAGGAGCTAATCTTCTCAATCACAAATATTAGGATTGCTACTGATAGGGGAGAAGGGAAAGCAACTGGCTAGTTCTTAAAGGAAGGTAAGAATCAAAATGCTTTCTTCTGGAGAAGTTACCATAGTGCTCTTACCAAAAATAATTTTTTTAGAGCACCTATGCAGTTTACATGATACAAATATGACAGAAGGAGCAAAGGACAGATCATTCTGTGATGTCACCAATCATTTGAACCATACCAGATATTAATGCATCACAGTATCTCTGTATGGTGATACAGAGATACTGTAATGCATTAATATCTGATCAACCATTAAACACATTCCCCCATATCCCAACTGTAGAGCTTCCCTGGGCTCCAGCTTCATACTAGCCAAAGTCTTGATGCTGACCACAGACCAATCCCACATCTGAAACAGGCAATTCCAATATCCAAAAGCGACAGTGTTATTTCACGTACTCAGAGACACAGACATTGAAAAACACTGATCAATACCACACCGTACATCACTATTTCATGTCCTGGCAGTAGATCTTTCAGACTCTAAGAACCAGTGCTATGTTTAAATGTGTAATAGTGTATTTACAAACAGCTCAAAGAATAATACTTAAAGCTACACTATCCATTCTATCAAAATCCACAACTTATTTCTCTTCTGCATAACTCCTGGGATGCCTCACATTATTTATAAATCTTCAAGGGAAGACTGAGATGTTTAGTCCAATCTAATCACACACAAGCTGAGTACCTGTCTTGATTATGTAAACAGTCGTGTTACAAAGATCTACCAACATTAAAAATGTCACTTTTGAAAATAGGAAGCTTTTTCAAAGTAACATTACATTAGTTTATTTATATCAAAATCTACTAGATAGCAGACCAAGCCTCCTGAAGCTCAACTTGAAGGAGACTTTTTATTAAAATATTTTTCTTAAAATAAAATAAACATACATAAATATATAGATATTTTCTAAGGACAGCAGTTTAGCATCCTAATTTTGCATTAGGATTTTTTATATGTAAAAGTATAATGTAGCTTTAAGGAAACTCAGGGATAGAAAGCTACTGACTCAAAAGCTGGGGTGTGACATTCCTTATAAGCTTAGGAGATCCTCATTCAAACCCTTTAAAAAATGACAACAAAACTATTGCATTGTTAAGTTGGCTTTCAACCAAGCAGCTGCTTTTCAGAAATCCTGTTACAAAGCCAACAAAGAATGCTGTTCTACATCATTCCTGATCGTCATCCAGTTGGAGCAGATTTCAATCCCAACAAAGGCTTTACATATACAAAACTAAAGAACTTCACTGTGTATACTGTAGGCTTCCAAACAAATTAAAAACAAGATTATTATAAAGCACCACACACACATACACACCTGGGGAAGCCCCCAGATTTCCCCTACAATTAGTGTTTAAGTTACGTAAAAGGAAAACAGGGTTTATGATTAACATCTTTAAGTTACCATAACTGAGGATAACTAGACAAGAAAAGGCATTCAAAATATGCAAGTTGGAACAAGACTTACAAACCAGCCATGTACATAGTGATTAATTTATTTGTTGAAATCTGGCTATATATTATCAACTACAGAAAGCTCTTGGAATTTAAATTAGTGAAATGTTATGCAAAAAAGAGTAAGATGCTTTTGCTATTTCCTCAGATGAAAAATAATTATGCAATACTACAACATAAGTGAAACAATTTACTGAAAATGGACAGGATAGTAACTAAGCACATCAAAGATGGGAAATGCCACCACAAGTCTAAGAGCAATTACCAATGGTTCACCAAGATACATCCTTTGCTTTCGTTTTTTAGCAATTCTGCCCACTGTCCTTTATCTTTATGATAGTTTACAATTTTTCAAGGTTTTAATCTGTACTTTAGTCATTCAACACACGAAAAACTGGGTGCCATAATTTTATTGTGATTTTTTTTACCCTAAGGCAAAAAAGCCATGTTTTCCTAGCAAAAGCTAGGAAAAATTTAGAATGATTTTCATGTTTAGGCAAGCACCATTAAGAAGTGACTTCTGAAGATATTTCTAGAGCTAGATTATCTCTTCTAATTTAATGTTTGACAGATAGTAATTTAATGTTTGATAGATAATTTATATTTATTTTAAAATTGGTGTGCAGCCATACATGGCAAACATGTATCCCCCAGAATACCTAATAACATATAACATAAAGTAGTATCCATTTAAATTACGGAAATCAGAGTAATGCAAGAATACATATCTGGAAATATCTCAAAGGTGGAGATCAAGTTAGCCATGTTGCAACAGATTAAATGCAACTCACAAAAGCCCCACTGGATGGCACTGTGCAGATACAAGGTGGTAAAAACAGATGAGAGGAAGGAAGGCAGACTATGGTCATCATACAACCTTGCTCATTATCACACAGGATTTTTTGGATGGACCTGCTTTCCCTGCCCAAGAAGAGCATTATCACCAATTTGGCCTGTGGGAAAGTTCTCTGAAGAGAGAAAGTAGAAAGTAAACATAACCTTGAGAGAAGACTACTCAGCTAAATTTGCCCCATCATTATAGGATTATTATAACCATCTGTCCTGTGAGAAGCATCATAGAAGTTACTTTGTTTTTAAATAATATCATTTTAGCTTCCAAACACTTTGGGGGTAGGATAGAAACAATTGTAATAATAAATATATTCACTATTATCTCCAAAGAATAAACCTTAACATAGATTTGAACCCGTGCTTAGCTTGATTTGCCCCAACTTTACCTTTCCACACCACATTGTTCTCACCTTACAAAACATCTAAAATATCAGAATATCCACAAGAGAGCATTCTCTAAAGTAGACTTCTAAAATGGGTTATCCTTCGTATTTCAGATTACAGTTCCTATCAGCTCTAGACAATATGATAGGTATTCAAGGATCATGAGAATTACAGACACCAGGTTGTTATAAGTCTTCTCCACTACCATCGTATGTCGTTACCCAAGTGCCTTTTTAATTCTAGAAATCAACCAGAGTTCCAGCAGAACAGCAGAAACCATTCTGAAAAATCCACTGCATCCACAAAATCCAGAGAGAAAGCCATCCTAATTGTCACAAAGCTTGGTGCTTATAATCTTCCCATTACAACTGAGTTACAATTATAACATTCATCACAGCATCCTCTCAGTCACTAACTAAATGATCCATATATGGAGTAACAACAAATTACAACCAAAGTTTAAGTGAACACTCTTAAAAGCAGCATGATACACAATCAATCTACTTCTTAGTACACACCTTTTACTCAAAGGGAAAGTTTGTATAAAGATCTTTACCAAGAAAAATTCCAAAAAGTCATATTCCAATTCATATTCCAATTCATGGAAAAAGATCATATGCTAATAAATCACTAGGCAAATAAAAGGTTAATTATGAAAATGCTGACTTCCTCTAATAAAGCACAATTTGAACTCTTAAGAAATAAAATCAAGAATTTTCAAGTCATGTGTTATAATTACCCAAGGAAAGCAGTATAATTACAAACCTAGGAGAAGCCATGACAGAGGAAATGTGGAGCAAGGAAACTGAAATTTCACACTCACAACAGTTAATAAAAAATTAAATATAAAGACAGTTGTGTATCTTTTATAATCCCACCACATTGGCTCTCAGATTAATGGTCAAGGATACCTAAATGTCCACCTTTTGCAAAGTGAACCTACTTACAGATTTTTCACTATTTCATTTATTTGCTCTGTCCTAGAGACAATGTTTGACTACACGGTAAGGCCTTCTTAGCAGTGGCACTGAAAGTGTCAATTTCCTCTTCATGGTGATTATTTCTCCTTCCTTATTTCAGGTATTAAACAAAAACAATACTATTCTACCAGGGTTTAGAAACACACCAGAGCCTGATTTACATTTCTATCATTCTGCAGAATTGCTGCATAGTTTATTATGTTTGGTTTTAAATTAGCATTGCTATTTTTAGTGTGTTGAACTAGCTTTAATTACTATGTGTGCTGTGGAGTTTTGAATGGAAAGAGTTAAGTGCTTTGTTATGAATTTTAAACTTAAAACGCATAACTGAAACTTTTCTTCATTTGTAAGGATCAGTTTGCGGGAAAAGAAAAGTTTCTCATCTCTTTCCACAATTTGACAAAGCAGAAGTAAGACGATAATGTTTTGAAGGCAGGCAGTACCAGAGTACTTGCACCTCATTTTACATGCGTAACTTGAGAACAGAGAACAGCTTCAGATGGAATTATAAAATACATTATTCACATACACTAAAGAATTTCTGCATAAATTAAGGCTACAATTTATATGCAGCCCTCTAGCATAATACAATTCTCTTATTCATCATGTGTAACAGGAAGATAAGATTTCACAAATTCATGCACATATGTAAAAATAAACACATTTTATACTGATGAACATTTACATTACTAAATATATAGATTTTAGAATACAAAAATTTCAGAGATTTTTACTGTGTCAGCAAATTTATAGATTGCAACCTAATTTTTTTTACCACTCTTACTGAAGTCCAGTTAATTTTATTATTTTTTAATTTGATTTATATGGCTGCTCAACTTGCAAAAGTGACTCTGGGCAGCTTGTAAGTGGTTAGAAGCATAAAAGCAAAGGGACTAACAACAACACTCAAGACAGAATAACAGAGTCACCAAGCCAATCATCACATTCCATTCAAGATGTTTCATTTCTAGACGTATTTATATATGTCCAGAAAATAGAACTGTAGAAAAAGGGGTAAGTAGTTATTTAAAAAGCAATTTCATAAGCAAATAGTTTTTAAATAAAAGTTTTTAAATACTTACCCCCACCATCAGTCCTCTTTAAAGCACCATCCTTGTGAGGGCACAACTCACATTTCTACAGGAAGATAAAACACAATTATGAACAAAAAATATATGAAAAATATAATGTATCAAATATATTTAACTTGTAATTGAGGATTTACATTTTAGAAAAAGACATTAGTAAGAGGATTTTTCTTGCACTGAAGGTCTCTCTTTGCCTTAATCAGAGCTCCACAAGACATTTTCTCATAACTGCTACTAGTTTCATATGAATTTACACTGATACACAGCAGGTGAGAAAAACCTCTGAAGACTTTTAGTTCTGTATGTACACCACTCCAACATGAGGCAAGCTACCACAGATGCTTCTGCGTAAGACAAACTTTAAGGAAACCAATGATGCATGACATTTTGAGAGGTTCTTAGATATTTATATCTCCTCTGAAAATAATATTTTGAAACATAATTTTAAAAATAAAAAAATAAAAACACGGTATCTTCCATATTTTACAGCAATCTTCCCCAATCCGACATCCTCCAACTCTACAATTCCCATCTTCTTCAGGCAACAAGGTCAATGCACACTGGAAGTGATGGAAGGTGTAATTCATTACATCCGCAATGGGGAAGAACCCTTTTTGTGGTGAATTGTAGATAATGATTACTGCAGGTGCCCCTCCAGCCACAGACATTTTCCTTTGCACTTGCTCACACCTGATATTTATTTTATTTTCATTTTTTCCACTTGGTCAGGTATATTTCAAAGTGAAAAAGGAAAGGTCAGACTTTATTATCATTGCCAGGTAAAAAGGAATGCTGTGAGAGATTCAGAAGGAAGTGAAGGAAGACAAGTGCAGTTTAGGTGAAAAAAAGCAACACAGCCAAGATATAAGAACTGTGGGAAGGAAACATTTAAAAGAGACTCTGCTTTAATTAACTTACTATAAGTCTGACTGCGAATTTACTCTTACAGTTTTCAAGATTATGTTTTATCTCAGACTAGCATTAAATATGACTTTTTGAAATGCATATAATTCTTGCTTCTTTGGTTTGCCAGCTATGTGGGGCTCGGTAGATGCTCAGGAATGACACTAGAGCACCTGTGACAAGACTCTACAGCAGGTCTGCACAACATTTGGCTTGCCAAGCAGCCTTGTGAGGCCTGCTGAAGTTTTGTGAAAACTCAATAAATCCACTTCTGTCAAACACTGCTGCCACAAGGATCCGCCACTGTACCACCACCCAGAAAGACATGCTGCTGAGCGCCTCAATACCTCCAAGTTTCACCAACACTGCCAGCTCCCTCCCTGCCACTGCACCACTAGCTGCTGAACAGCTTATTGGCACACGAGGTATTCCTTTGTGGCCCGCAATTATTTTTAATTTATCAATATGGTTCTTTCCCCTTTAGGAGTTTACAAGCCTGCTCTAGGGAATACAATATTATGGGGAAAGGAAGCAACATGACCCAAAAATTAACTGGAAAAGCAAGGAAAATAGCATTAAGCAACAGAAAGCAGAGAGACTGATACTATGGAAAGCAGTAAGGAAGGTCTATGAGATGATCCAAAGGTACAGGGAAAAAAAATACAGAGGAAATTTAAAAATGTTTGGATTAGGTGTGAAAGAGAAAGACTTTGCAAGGACTGGATTAGAAGTGCTGTGAATGAGAATCAAAGAATTAAATTGGCATGTATTTTAAACTTCCATTTTCATTTCTGTCATGTATGTGGAATCTTAGTAAAATTAATTTTCATCCAGCCTAAATAATCACACCCACAACGTTATTAAAAAACATTCTGTGACACTCTTTCAAAACACCAGATATACCTGCTAGTTTAAAATGTAGGGATAACTCCATAAAGTGCATTTTAAGAAGTTTAATATTGTGTTGTTAAAAATATGCTAATTACTTTTGGTTCAAGGGAGAACTCCAAGTATGATTACACTGAACTACGACTCTGTCCCCAAATACAAGGGCTCATAGTTCCACTTGGTGCAGATCCTCTGGTGAAGGAATCCCAGATTTTTTCCTCTAGCTTAGAGCTTCATAATTCACTCATTTTGCTCTTTCTGACATGCACTGGGATAGAGTGAGGGGAGCCTGTGGGTGGTTGTTAGGGCATTCTAGCAGGATGATTGAGACACCAGGTTTTTAGTTTCTGTTTTTATGGTTTTTATTCTTACGGTTACAATTTTTGTAGTTTTACCATGGTTGTGAGCCACCCAGAGTTGTGCTCTAAGATGGGCAGTCATACAAATGTATTTCCTCATTTAGTGACTGTATCGTATGGCAACCATTCACAGTTACAATGATGATGAAAAAGTAACTTTGAGACCAGTCCTCGCATTTACAACTTTCACAGGTCTATAAAGCAAAGAAAAGCTGAAGTAAGATCATGAATACAGTCACAGGTTCACTTAGCAATCACTGCAGTTAACAACCAAGTTGCCAGTCCCAATTGTGGTTGCTAAATGAGGACCACATGTATTTTAAATTAAATACATACATACATTTACTAAAACTGTAAATTTTTTGCTAGGTCCAGCCGCAACATAGATTTATACACATACAGATAGGACTCAGTTGTATTTTCCATTCCTTTCCTAATGAATTCTCATACCAAGTTTATCTTTTCGCATACAGTATACAGTGGTACCTCGGTTCACAAACTTAATTCGTTCCGCGACCCTGGTCGCGAACCGAATTGGTCGTGAACCGAATCAAATTTTCCCATAAGGTTCAATGTAAATACAGTTAATCCGTTCTGACCCCTACGAATTTGGTCGTCAACCGATTTTTGATCGCGTCCCGAATCAAATTTCCCTATAAGGTTCAATGTAATTACGGTTAATCCGTTCTGAACCATATGTTTTTTTTTTTAAAACCGCAAAAATATGACACAAAGTACAGTACGAAGAGAGAGAAAGCTAACCTTGCTCGACGCGACTTCTGGCGTGGAGGACAGGAAGGCGGGTGGGGAGGCGGTTACTGCTTGGAGGGAGAGTCCCCCTTCCTACAGGAAGCCACGACCACGTGTCACGGGAGGGAAAATGGCCGCAGATCCTGTTCGTAACCCGATGTGGAGTTCGCGAACGGAGGCAAAATTTTGCGACCAGAGCTGTTCGTGAACAGAAGCGTTCGTGAACCGAGGTACCACTGTATATTATTAAATATGGATTCCGTTTTTCCATGAGACAGGTCTTAAGGTGGCTAAGAACTGGTTACTTTCCTGTAATTACAATTCTTTAAGTGATCTTCTGTGATTTCACACTCATGGCTTATGTCGTCGTCGTTGTTCAGTCATTAAGTCGTGTCCGACTCTTCGTGACCCCATGAACCATATCGCGCCAGGCCTTCCTGTCCTTCACTGCCTCCCTGAGTTCGCTCAGTTTCATGCTCATTGCTTCAGTGATGCTATCTAACCATCTCATCCTCTGCTGTCCCTTCTCCTTTTGCCTTCCATCTTTCCCAGCATCAGGGTCTTTTCCAAAGAGTCCTCTCTTTCCATTAGGTGACCAAAGTATCTGAGCTTGAGCTTCATTATCAATCCTTCCAATGAGCAGTCAGGGTTGATTTCCTTTAATATGTCCCTGTGCAGAGACTCAATTGTAAATTTCTTAAGCTGCAGCTCCCACTAAGTCCCTTGAATTGCTAAAACTGATGCAGCAGAACCAAGAACAGTCACCTGACACCTAGTGGTGTAGTAGGGAGGGCTGTATAAATTCACAGACAACCAATCAAGAACTGTTGTTATAGATCAGCAATCAGTTATTCACTGTGGTCTGTGAGATTCACACACACAGATGAGTAACAACTTCTTACCTGGAAGACAGCCTAGCTATAATAAGTATGAAGAGAATGGCCCTCCAAAACATTGCACCTCTTGGGAGCAGAGGTCCAAAGGCTGAGCCCATGTGGCTACCCAGCATAAGTTCAGTATGGAGTTACCATACAGGAAAGGTGCCAATGCTGCCATCAGTTTTGAAAAGTGAGCACAGGTAAGGAGGAGGCATCGCTGTTTTGCCAACACATAGCAAAGCATTAGGGGGTTGGACTAGATGATCCATGTGGTCCCTTCCAACTCCAAAATTCTATGATTCTATGATTCATTATGGTTGCCACCTCCATTTGGAGTAATGTTAAGGGATAAACCATGGTCTCTAAAGGACATAGGAAGGCCAGGAATAAACGTTAGTTCCAGCAAAAGAATATCTTCCACTCCAAGTAAAAAGTGAGAATGTTGTAGACATCCAAAAATTTCCAATGACTTCAGGGACTGGCAAAATGTGGCAATGTAATGTTCTGATTCAGGTGGAAGGTCAAGACTGACTTTGGAAGGAAAGAACTATCTGGATAAAGGTAATCTGTCACAGTGCCTGCCCTATGAAACAGCATTCCCCTGGGAGATCCAGACAGCTGGACCCTGTTGGCCTTTATTAAGGCATTAAAGGCCTAGTTGTTCCCCCAGGCTTTGGGACTCAGAGGTTAAGATGGCCCTGATTTGTCTAGTTCAGTTTTTCTTTTTGCTCTGGTTGGAATTGGGCAAGGTAGGCCTCTTAGAAGGTTTTGAATCTCAAAGAGGAATTTCCTTGGGTCCAACAATAGTGCAATGCAGACTTTTTTCTTGTGAAATGAGCCCCTGAGAGCCATGAGGCTAAAGGCTTGTAATGGGAGGTACACACTGTCCTGCTGAATATCTCTATGGAGTTTTGAAGACAATTTCACAGAATTTTAAAGAAAAAAAATGAAAAAGGAAGATTTTATGCAAAGCAGAAAGATAATAATCTCAAGCATAAATGTGCTAATATTTGGTGGTTAAAAACAACTAAAGGTCTTGGCAGGAGCCACACCTTGTTGAATGATACACTTATGGGGTGGACCTCCCACCAAACAACCCATGAACTCTAGAAGGATCTGAACAGGGGTCTGCACAAGTGTATGAACAATAATACAAATAATAAAAATATGGAACAAAAATTAAAATCAAAGCATGTAAATTATACATAAAAATTAAATCAAGGACTAGCTGCAAGCAAAATAAACTATAACATATTTACAAGTCACTTTTTGACCAAAGACTATCTAAATGAAAATAACGGCAGTCCAAAAACAAAGGTCACAATGGAACTACTTCAGCATTCCTCCTTGCAAAATAATCCAGTGCTCAACTTGCACCTCTATTGTTATATATAATAATATTTCAAGTTCTAAAATTAACCTGTATAAGTATATTTGCATTTGCAGTTCCACTTTATTCATAGAAAATGAAATGAAACAGGGATTAGTATGGGAATGGACAAAAACCACTACAAAGATTTGATCCTACAAATTCTGTTGAGGATCCTTTCAAAGGCTTTATAAAAATGACCAAAATAGACTGAAATAACTATAGATATTACACCACATTTAAATAAAGTTCTTTTTATAATCATGGATAAAAGCCAAGGCACACACAAAAATCTGTACTTATTGTAACAGCTGTCCAAATGTCCAACTATATAAAATAGAAGAGTGATGCATAAAAAAATTGAGAGGCATACATGCATTCCAAATCATTATTACTGTCCTTTCTCTGTAAATTGCTTGATTTAGTAAACCATCTACATTTCCATAAATGTTTCATCTCTCTCTTAGCAAAGAGCTTTTGAGAAGCACAGAAACTATAAAGAATGCAGTATTCAGCACCACCACACATATAGATCATACAGATCCACATTTCAGCTCTCTTTCAATGTCCATATTGCTAACCGCAACCAGACTGTCCCCAAAGGAACAGGAACTGAACTCTAACACTCCAATCAATCTTGCCCACAGTGAAAATAAAGCATAGCATAGCATGATGTGTGAACCCAGCCTATTGTTTCATCTGTTTCTTCAGTAAGAAGCTACTATAATTCATCCAAAGCAAAGCAAAACAGTATGCAGTATTCAGTATGGTATGTTGCCATATCATACCATATATACACGCATATATACACACCCTAAAAAAATTAATTTTATCAAAGGACCCTAACTGGCTCACTAGAAAAGAATGCACTAAACTGCACCTAGATATACAAGATACTAAATCCATCAAAAGTTCAAACAGTTAGAAAAATCACAACACTGAACCACCCATACAAATACCGTAACAAATATAAAAACAGTGATCAACTGCAACAGAACTGATTCTCATGCTTCATTACATCCTCACTTATTTCTTACTAAATCAATATGGTAAATAAAATAAGTCTGGCCAACCTCTTGATATATTGCCAGTAATAGACTAGGTATTCCCACAGAGTTATATAAGACAATGGGAATGTCACAGAAACCTGCCCCATCAAACTGCTATATGGTAGACAAAGAGACATAATGAAGAAACAGCTCTATTCTATCCTTGTGCACAGATTTAAATCTAGAAAATTGAAAGCAAATCCTGTAGCATAATATAACCTGTTATATTTATATCTTACATTATGCACTAAAATAGCTTTTCCCAATTTAGTATAATCCCAACACATTAGAATGCAATTCTCTAATTTAGAAACTGTAGTACCAATGCATGTATGTGGCATCAGATTGGCAAAATTCTGTAGAACAGAAATAAACTTCCACTAGCCTTGACCTAAGAGAGAGAGAAAGTTTCAGCTTTTGTCTTTGTATGCAACAAAGAGATGGAGCTTACAAATTTTGCATCTGCTTTTAGCTATGTAAGCTGCCTGAGAACTATAGTTTACATTAAACTAACAATTACATGAACCAAGAAGTTCAGAAGGCAGTTTGAAATTGACTTTAATTGCAGTTAATGTTAACCACAGTTGGGTACTCTAGATAACATAACTCTCAATTTGGGTAAAGAAAAAGACAATATTTCTCCCATTAATAGACTAAAGAAAAGGAAAGTCTAGAAACAGAAGACCTGCTGAGATTTGTTTCCATTTGCACACGCTATGCTAAGTCACTGTTTAGCATGATGTACAAGTGCAAGCAACTTTAAAATTTAATTAGCTTTTTCCAAACAATAATTCAGTGCTATAATTTTGAAGGAAGTTGCAGAACCTGATCTGCCATGACAGTGCATCATCTTTGCTTGTTTCAAAAAAAAATGTTAAGAAAGAAATTAGGAATTTAAGATTCCATGCATATTTTCAACCCAAATAAGCTTTCTTCTTTATACCATTTCCAATAATAAACCATCAGAATGCACTGACAATGCTTGCAAAAGTTATCTTTTGAAGCTGGAATTTTTATTCCCAAGTACCCACATGTCAATTACAGCAATAAAATAAAGGATATACATTTTATAAATAAGGAAATCAAGGAGTATCCACAAACAACCAGATTTGCCTCTCTTAGGTTTCCACAGTATACTCATAATAGATTTAGTTTTGGTGCAAAAACCAGAAACCACAAAATATGCTGAAAAAGCAACCTCCCATGTTTCCAAGCTGCTGACAGAAAACTTTGGCATCTAGATTATTTTTCAATTTATGCCAGAGATTGAAAGAAAAAGAAAGTGGAGGTTGCACTTTTGCTCCCAGGTCATTTTTCCCCCCTCAATGGGGTGCTGAGGGAGGAAGGGGGGATATAATCATGGAATATATAATATGGTATTGTTGAGTCCTTGAGCAGAGATGGATACACTGTCTGGTTTTCTATATTGTAAAATGAAAACTAGTAGTAATTAAAACATCCAGGCAAAAATATAAAAATAGGATTCTTACTCTTTTAAACTTGTTTATTCCCATTATCAACTGATATAAGAGAAAATGTCATTCCCTGATAAATATAATTCATTTTCAGTATGAATGCATATTAGCCAGTAGAAATGATTACAAATATGCCTGCAAATTATACATATTAATTCAGACTTACCACTCTGGCTGCTCTTTCCTGAGATTCACATTTTCTACAAAACCAAGGTCCAGTGGGTACTTGCACAATTCCATAGCATGCTGGTTTGGGGGACAAAAACAAATAATCAATAACAGCATATAATATATACAAATATATTACTGACATACACCCAAAATATACCACTGAATTAAATTACCTGCAATGTAATTTATTTATATATACACATTGAGTAAGGCAAGTAATATATAGATACTAAATATATTTAGAAACATCCTGTTAATTCTACTTAAAATGTTACAATTATTCTATTTACAATAATACAACAGAGCATTCTCACCTTGAAAAGGAAAACATGTATAAAACAATTTTTCATAACAAACTGCAAACAGCTAAGGGTCACTATATGGTAATTATTTTGACAAATTTGAGAAACAGTTTCGCCCTTAAAAATCAATTTGATCAGTCCTTTTGTTAATAGAGCATGTTAATAGATACCATGTAACAAACTCTAAAGATACAGTCTAAACCTAAATCCTTGTCTCTAACTTACCTCAAGTTACTAAATTGAGGTTTCCCCTAACAAAGGACTTATTTTCTTTTACAGACCTATCTTAGCAGCCTAATCCATAACCCCACCCCAATCTAATATTTTCCTAGAGATAAAGCATCCTTAATCAATTCAATTTTGATTTGCCCATTCAAACTTCTGTGTTTTTAGCTCCACCATACTCTCCTGACTTTCAACATACACTTTATTGTTCCCACATAGAAAATAAAAATAGACTTGTGGGTCTACAATAAGAAAAATCAAATACATAGTTAGTTAGTATCCTAATTGGGATCAATAACAATGATATAACAATTCAGGCAACTCTTCAAGTTGCCCAAAGCTCTTCATCAAACAATGTGGTACAAAAAGCAGAGAAAGAAGAAACAGATTTGTTAGTTCCTGGGTCTTCAAGTTAGGTATGATATTGACTTTTCTCAATTGTGGCTTTAGTTCTTCTTTTGCATCAATAACCAACATCATTGTCTACTAGTACTATTATGCTTTTTGCCTTGACTAAATTGAAAACAGTTTCTGATCCTCTAATAAACTGTCTTGCTTATCATTCTTCAAAACTTGCTGTATATATTCATCCCAGAATCTCACTGTACAACAGATTATTGAATTAAATCTAACAAATCTATATTCCTACATGTCTTTCAACCTTGCAACTAGCTGCCCAGAGTTGCATCAATATTATAGCACTCTGCCTTCAGACTTTGACAGTAATTTCCATTAATAAGCATGTATACTAAAACTATTGTAATCAATGTGTTGGTGCTACCACAGAATGCTATTCCTAGGACTAGTAAACAGGTTATCCGACATATACTTTATCACAGTCCATCATGAAAGTAACATTTGCCAATTCTACTTATTCCTTTTAGGCTTTGCTATGCACCAAATTTTTAGCTTTATACGATTTAAACTGAAATGTTGCATATGTATAAATCTCCCTGAAATTCATGTGCCACTGGTATAACTGAGTATAGGAATCACTACTGTGAAGATTATGGAACAACTGCTCCAGGACTATTGCATGGCATAAAACCCAGTATCTCATAAAGCAAAATAATTGTGATATGAGTAAAACCATCAAGTCTAGTTATATAGCTAATACAGCAGTTCAATTTATCACAATAATAAAATAAAATAATAATAAAAATGCATCACAAGTGCATTTGAATCAGAATGTATGCATATTAATTTGAAAATGAAGTTGGAGTGAATTCAACTGGACTTACTCCTAGATAAATTTTACATACCTTGTACAATTTTACATATATTTTGTATTATAAGAGTCTTCATTTTCCACCTTAAATAACCAGGGAGGATTACTTTTCATTTTAGCTACACTTCTCTTTATCTACAAGAAAACTGATGGTCTTGGAGGCAGACCGATCCCAAAATAAGATCAGTTAAATCAAGCAAGTCGGCTTTTTGTAAGTACCAATAATAAAACAATATCAGATGTGACAATGATCTGGGCTGTATGCACATGTGCTTTTATAGAAGTTAGAGTGCTTGTATCTCTGCTGTTGACTTCAGAGATCAACAACCATTTCATGCTTACTGAATATTTGAAAATAAAAAAGGACACATACAAGAATTAGTAAGTGGTCCAAGCTACAAAGGAAGCATACAGACAAGTAGCCAGTAATATGGAATTAGTGTCAGGAAAAGAAAAGTTCAGAATAAAATGAGTTAGGGAAGGATGCTATGAATAACTTCCTAGAGTACTTAAGATACTAGCTGAGGTTCTAGTAAAATCCTTAGTTATTATTTCTGAGAAACCCTACAGAATTGACAAAATGCCAAATGCCAGAAAGGCAGCAAATGCTGTCCCTGTTGTCAAAAAGAAGGAAAAAGAAGATTTAGCAAACTTCAGATCAGTCAGTCTGGGAAAATTCTTGAAATGATCATAAAAAGATTGCTTTGTAAGGACCTTTAAAATTATATAGTAATTATCAAAAGTTAGCCAAATACAGAAATATAGACAAATATAGAAATATAGACAAATCTTATCTTTTGATCAGGCAACTTCCTTAATAGATTGTGGGAATGCTGTGAACATAATATATCTTGACTTCAGCAAACCATTTGAGAAAATATGTGATATGTTGATGAGCAACCTAAGTATTATATTATTATTATTATTGTTATTACTCAGATTTGTTATAGCTGCCCCAATCTAAAAGCATGGGCTGGATGGCATACAATTAAGTGGATACAAAGCTGACTCAAAAATTGTACTCAACAAACAATCAATGATTCCTTATCAAATTGGACAGCAGTATCTACAGCACTTGGACACCACACAGAAAATATAAATATTCTTTATAAGTTAGAGAAATTGGCTGAACACAAAATAATGAGATTTAACAGTTCTGCGCAAATTTCTTCACTTAGAAAAAAGATTATGTGCACAGGTATCAAATAGGGGATATCTGGCTTGATACATGTGAGAAAGTACAGTGGTACCTCGGTTCATGAACTTAATTCGTTCCGCGACTCTGGTCGCGAACCAAACTGGTCGTGAACCGAATCAAATTTTCCCATAAGGTTCAATGTAAATACAGTTAATCCGTTCTGACCCCGAATTTGGTCGCCAACCGATTTTTGGTCGCGACCCGAGTCAAATTTCCCCATAAGGTTCAATGTGAATACAGTTAATCCGTTCTGAACCATATGCTTTTTTTTTAAAAACCGCAAAAATATGACACAAAGTACAGTACGAAGAGAGAGAAAGCTAACCTTGCTCGACACGACTTCTGGCGTGGAGGACAGGAAGGCGGGTGGGGAGGCGGTTACTGCTTGGAGGGAGAGTCCCCCTCCCTACAGGAAGCCACAACCACATGTCACGGGAGGGAAAATGGCCACGGATCCTGTTCGTAACCCGATCCGGCGTTCGCGAACGGAGGCAAATTTTTGCGACCGGAGCTGTTCGTGAACCGAATTGTTCGTGAACAGAAGCATTCGTGAACCGAGGTACCACTGTACTTGTTAGAGTAGCTAACTGCAAACTGAATATAAGCAAGCAGTGGGATATGGTTGCAAAAAAGAATAATGCAACTTTAGGCTGCATCAATGGAAATATAATTTCCAAATCACAGGAAGTAATCATTCCACTCTATTTTGCTTTGTTTAGGCACTACTTATAGCATGTGTGCGGTTCTGAGCACACCGTTTTAAGGATTCACAAAAATTGGAACATATCCAGAGAAGGGCAACAAGGAAGTTCAGGAGAACAGAAACTGTTTTATGAAGAGAGACTGAAGGAGTTGGGTATGTTCAGCCATGAGAAAGCCAGCTGAGGGGCACTATGATAGCATTCTTCAAACACCCAAAAAGATGTTACACAGAAAAAGGTCAAGATCTGTTTCTCTCATACCAGAGTACAAGATATGGAATAACAGATTCAAGTTACAGGAAGGCATATTTCTACTGAACGTTAAGAAAAATTCAAACAGTAAGGGCAGTTTGATAATGGATCTAATTATCCAGAGAAGTAATGGGTTCCTTTTCACTAGATGTGCTCAAATAGAGACTAGACAGCTACCTTTCCTTTATTTTGGATTCTGTACTGAATAGGGGGGGTAGAGATAACCGCCTAAGCAACTCCTTCAAACTCTAGGCTTCTAAGCCATGGTGATCATCATAAGGTCAAAGTGCCCATCAAAATTACCTGAAATTATATAAAATGTGTGTCACAAAATATCCTTGGGAATTCAAGCAAAATATCATCAGGTTTGATAGAGGGAGAAAATTCTGCCTATTCTAATTTTTGAACATTTAAAAAACATTTTAATGTAATTGTGGGGGTTGCAGATGCCATCTTACAAGCAACAGATGTCAAATGACAGCCCACAGCCATACAGGTGAAACTCTAAAAATTAGAATATCGTGCAAATGTTCATTTATGTCAGTATGGCAACTCAAAAGGTGAAACCAATATATGAGATAGACGCGTTACATGCAAAGCGAGATATGTCAAGCCTTACTTTGGTATAATTGTGATGATTATGGCGTACAGCTTATGAAAACCCCAAATTCACAATCTCAGAAAATTAGAATATTACATGACATCAATAACACAAAGATTGGAAATAGAACAATATCGGACCTCTGCAAAGTAGAAGCATGCACTCAGTACTTGGTTTGGGCCCCTTTTGCAGCAATGACTGCCGCAATGCGGCGTGGCATGGATGCTATCAGCCTGTGGCACTGCTGAGGTGTTATGGAAGACCAGGATGCTTCAATAGCGGCCTTCAGCTCCGCTGCATTGTTCGTTCTCATGTCTCTCATCTTTCTCTTGGCAATGCCCCATAGATTCTCTATGGGGTTCAGGTCAGGCGAGTTTGCTGGCCAATCAAGCACAGTAATCCCATGGTCATTGAACCAGGTTTTGGTACTTTTGGCAGTGTGGGCAGGTGCCAAGTCCTGCTGGAAAATGAAGTCAACATCCCCATAAAGCTCATCTGCGGAAGGAAGCATGAAGTGCTCCAAAATCTCCTGGTAGACGGCTGCGTTGACCCTGGACTTAATGAAGCACAGTGGACCAACACCAGCAGATGACATGGCTCCCCAAATCAACACAGACTATGGAAACTTCACACTGGACTTCAAGCATCGTGCATTGTGTGCCTCTCCATTCTTCCTCAAGACTCTGGGTCCTTGGTTCCCAAATGAGATGCAAAAGTTGCTCTCATCAGAAAAAAGGACTTTGGACCACTGGGCAACAGACCAGT
This sequence comes from Liasis olivaceus, assembly GCA_030867105.1. NCBI lineage: Eukaryota > Metazoa > Chordata > Lepidosauria > Squamata > Pythonidae > Liasis > Liasis olivaceus. The sequence goes on from CM061351.1 coordinate 19,249,904, forward strand.
TCTTTTTTTCTGTAGCCAAGGTAAGACGCTTCTGACGTTGTTTGTTGTTCAGGAGCGGCTTGACAAGAGGAATACGACATTTGAAGCCCATGTCCAGGATCCGTCTGTGTGTGGTGGCTTCTTGATGTACTAACTCCAGCCTCAGTCCACTCCTTGTGAAAGTCCCCAACACTTTTGAATGGCCTTTTCCTGACAATCCTCTCCAGGCTGCGGTCATCCCTGCTGCTTGTGCACCTTTTTCTACCACACTTTTCCCTTCCACATAACCTTCTTTTGATGTGCTTTGATACAGCACTTTGGGAACATCCAACTTCTTTTGCAATGACCTTTTGGGGCTTTCCCTCCTTATGGAGGGTGTCAGTGATGGTTTTCTGCACAACTGTCAGGTCAGCAGTCTTTCCCATGCTTGTGATTCCTACTGAACCAGCCTGAGAGACCATTTAAAGGCTCAGGAACCCTTTGCAGGTGTTATGGATTCATTAGCTGATTAGAGTGGGACACTTTGAGCCTAGAATATTGAACCTTTTCACACTATTCTAATTTTCTGAGATTGTGAATTTGGGGTTTTCATAAGCTGTACGCCATAATCATCACAATTATACCAAAGTAAGGCTTGACATATCTCGCTTTGCATGTAATGTGTCTATCTCATATATTGGTTTCACCTTTTGAGTTGCCATACTGACATAAATGAACATTTGCACGATATTCTAATTTTTAGAGTTTCACCTGTACTATATATACTACAGGCAGATTGTTCTGAGCTTCCTTCTTTACCTGCCATTCCACAACATTTCTGCAGCTCTATATTAACTTTCTTCCATTTCAAATTCCTTTAATCTTCCTATAATGGAAAATTAGAGTACTGAAAGAAAGATAGCTTCTCCTCAATGCTGTCATTCTTCCCTTCATCCAAGTTCTCTTCGCCCAAATTCCCTTCACCCTTTACTCCTGCTACAGGAAGAGACTTAAGAGACTCTTAAGATGAACTTTCTCAAAAAATCTCTAACTCCTCTAAGAGCTGCTTCATAAGGAGTTCTTAATATACATCTTCACATTTACAATGAATTAGATTTAATTCCCACTAGGTAAATCATGAGAACCTTTTTGAGACCAAACTGTGGAACACATATTTAAAATCATCTGAGCAAACATCTGCAGCTATTTTCTAAGGATACAACCTATTAGGAATTAAATTAATTGGACTTATTTTGAAAAAGATAACCATAGAATCAGTCTGTATACTTTTTTCAGCATGAAATATTGTTGTAGTGTACAAAAATGATTAAAGCACGTAAAAATGGATTTTGTTATCACAATAGTACCTTTACCATGCTGTATCATTTGCATTCCATTTTCAGTTTAATTATTCCCTAGTGCCCATGGTTGGATTACACCTCAAATATGATGCATATTGCAAGTTTACCACTATTAATACATTAAGAAAATACATTGAAATGAATGTCTCTATAGGAGAAAAACACAAATCCTAACCATCTGCATCAAACATTGATTTTTATGAAAAATGCAATACATTATTTTCACATTATTCAATATTGAGAAATTCACCAGCAAGACACTTTAGGATAAACCTAAACTGATTTTCATTCAGGTGTTCTCTGAGCTTGGTTGTTTTCTTGCAGATGTTTTGTTACCCAACTAGGTTAACATCTTCAGCGCTAGAAGGGAATGGGATTTTCTCTCTGTTTATATACAGCAGCTTGCCTTGTCAGTGTTGGTGGGGGTGTTGTTTTCTCCTTGGTACACAGAGCAAACTCTGCTCCATTCTAGCACTGAAGATGTTACCCAGTCGGGTAACGAAAAGTCTGCAAGAAAACAACCAAGGTCAAAGAACACCAAGGACTCCACAGATTGCATCAAATGTATGAATTTTAAATTATATAACTGCAATTTAGCAACAATTCCTGCTAAAAAAGAGTCTATATACATAGGCACATTACTAAAAAAAAATTTGTTTGCAGTAAGAAAGGGATGCTGTCAAAAGTTCTAGCAAGTGTTTTTAAAGCAACCAAATCCCTTATACCTTTTGTGCTGTGATGTACAAATTCAGTTATAAGTGACCCCAACTTCTTGCAGAAATAAAAGAAACAAGAACACCAAGATAACAGATGCACACTGTGCTCATTATAGTCAGCAAAACAGCAACACAGCTGGGCACCAGCCAACTGCACTCCCTCCAGTAATCCAAACAAATCTATCATCAAAGGCTAAGTAATTCTACAGCGCCCCTTTTCCTCCCTTCCTCCATCAAGCCCCTACCACAAACAGGAAGTCTTCCTATCCAGCCGACCTGATCAAGCTAAATGACACTTTGGCAAGCGTGGGATAGAGGGAGGGAAAAATGGGGGGGGAGGATGTCACATGATAGCTAACTCTCCCTTGGACAAACACTTTACCAAGCTTCTCGTCTAGTTTACTAGTAGAAGTCTGCGTGGGAGAAGCAGCGAGCTTGCTCTCGGCGTGCAAAGCGGAAGAGGGATTCCAATGTAGGAGAGTGGCCGAAAATCAAACATCGGTCTTGCCTCTACGCCGAACTCCGCATTCGTGGACTATTCTGCTAACGACCCGGCCCTCTCCTACCCTGCCTTCTAGCCAGAGGGCGGAGGAAGGGGCAGGCACACGCGGGATGAGGAAGTAGCGACCTAGGACGACACGCGCAACTGACTCGTGCTCTTCCCGAAGAGAAGGAAAGCGAGCCTTTCCCAACTGTTGCAGAACACACGTCCTACCGCTGTTTTCTATAAAAAAAAAAAAAACTGGTTCTGCGAGCGGGGAAGGGACAAGCCACCTGATCTTTGCCGCCGGGCGGGGAGAGCAATGACGCGTTTAGGCATACGTACTCCGAAAGGGCAACCGGGGCTAAGATTAAGGGGTCGCGAGGGAGGAGGGGGAAGGGAAGGCCGCAGGGAGCAGCTCGCCGGTACGAACGGGCAGCCCTCTCAGAGGCGCACGGCCGGCGAGCGGGGACGGCCGAGGCGGGCCCTCTCACTCACCTTGATGCACTGCGACATTGCAGCCATGCCCGTCGCAGTAAACCAGCGGGTTCTCGGCCCAGCCCCTCTCGTCGGAGCACACGCAGCAGCCGCCGATCATCTCCTTCATGCTATTGGAGAACTCGCCCTCCAGTGACACAGGCAGCAACAACGGCTCGCTAGAGACCATCTAAGGGTTAAAAACACCGTCAGCACGACACCACACACCGCCAGAGAGACCCCCGTGGCCTCCGCCGCCTTCTCCCCCACAGCACTCCGCTTTCAGTCGCTCAGCCACCGCCGCCGCCAGTACCGCCTCCATAATAGGGATGTCGGACCCATGGCCGCTGGAAGCGGCAGTGGTGCTGGCGGCGGCGGCAAGAAGAGAACAGCGATGAAGAAGCTTCCTTGAAGTTCCTCCCGTGCGCCGGCTCGGCCGGGCCACTATCCGTCAGTCTTTCAGCTCAGGCAACAGGAACGGGGCTGAAGTTACGGGCCGCCCTCGCGGCAAGAGTCCTGCGGGCACGCAGCGAGGCAATAAAGCGAGAGAGCAAGGCCCGCTCCACGCAGGCGCACTGCAAACCTTCCTCAGAGAAGGCCCCGCGACGCGCCGGCGGCCGCAGGACCAAAGGCCTCCTCTCTCCGCGGTCTTCTTTTCCTCCTCCTCCCCGCCCTTCCTCCCTCCACGCGAGGGCTCATGGGCCGCCAGTAGAGCGTGAGCGACCTCCGAGTCCCGTGTCGCGCGCGCGATGCCCGCGAGCCTCCCTCTTTTTTGCCGTTTCCAACGGATGCACATTCGGAGCGTGCGCGGGGAGGGGAGGGGAGGGGAGAGGAGGGAGGGAGGAACGCAGAGTCGCCCTCCCTCTTGTCTGAGGGAGTCATGCTGTGTGGCGGGACTAGGCCCGGACAAGCAGCATTCATTTTTTTACGTTTCTTGGCTGCCGTACAAAGATGACACCACGCTCTGCTCCCGAGAGACTCAGGGAGGGGGAGGGGGAGGGGGAGGAATGTTGCGCGCGCGCGTGTGTTTTCATTCATCTCACTTCCCCCTTAGGCCGTTGTGATTCTTGGGGCCAACGGAGCTGATGGATTCCTGGCCCTTTGCTCGGTCGCACCCGCGCTGCATTTCCCCCCCCGTGTGTTTCAGCCTCCTCGCAGTGGGGAGAGCGCTTCGGGCAGCCAAACCTAAGGTTAGGTCGGTCAGCTGCTATCATCTAAGACTGGCCCTAGTGGGGTGACCAGCCGCAGCTTTCTATTTTTGTCATCACACGCACCGTGCCCAAAACGCCAGGCTCATATTTCTTATTCTGGAGCCCACTTTAAAAGTTCAAAATAGGCTTAATTGTTCTCACTGGCTTAGTTCTTTACTGACCTAATAATATTTCCCTTAATGGCATAATTTCAGATACCTTTAATGGGAATTGACTGGCACTTTTTTCCAGGGTTTCAAGATCTGCAAGATTCTGCTCATTTCTAAATGCTCTTATTTCTAAATGTGTTTATTTTATGAAGAACAAGTGTCCAATGACTTATTTTATTGTGGCATAAGCTTTCTCCTTCTATTGTGTCCCTTAATTTTAATCATGTCTGCATGACATACTTTCCCAGACTAAGGATGCAACATTAAGGAATTCCAGCAAGATTTATTTTTGTCTTTTTCCCATTCATAATCATCTTAAATGTATTTTGGCTTCATGTGCAGAATTTACCCAATTCCATTTTTTTCTGTGCCAAGGAAACTACCTGGATATACATCAATGAAATTACCAAGAACTCAGCTTGACTTGGACACTTTATCTTTTTACTTCCTTCAGCTTAATTAATACATTTATATTTCCTAAATTCACAGGACACAATTACATTTATTACTTTCACCCTGGCCTCACTATATCACAGCGTACCAACATGCATTTAAACTGGTACTAAATAAAAAAGAGAGAAAAGCCAATTAATCTGCCTCAGTCTGTTAGACACAACCTGACTTTTCTTGCTATTTAAGGTAATTTGGAAGGACATCTTTCTCAGTTTTTAATCAATAGTTGATTTGTTCATATTAAAAAAAAGACAATGTGAGATTAAGGGTAATCAGCAAAGAAAAATCTTCAGTTTTTCAATTCTCTATTTTAAGCACTTATGACTAAAAGAAGGAATTGCAGCTACTCTTAAGACTGAAGTGATTACAGTGGGATGGCAGTGCTATAAATACGTATTTGGGAATAAGTCCCATTGAATTTAATGGAACATCAGAATGTGCTCAGTAGCATAACACTGCTGCAACTTTACAACATTCTCACTTCTCTGCTATTTCAAGGTTACTTCTTTTAGCTTCTCTGCTATTTCAAGGCTGCTAATTTTATGCAGAAGATGAAGGGAATAACAAAAAATACCACTGATTTGACTATCACATTAAATGATAAGCAAGACAATTTTCTGCATCACTTGGCAATTTTTGTTTTTCCAAACCTGCCTTATTTACTGGTATTTTAGATACAGTATTAAATAAAGTATCATCCTACAGTATTGCCCTAAATGTATTAGATTACTTTTGCAACTTGAAAAAAGGCAATCAACATTACATAAAATTGCAAGTTTTTGAAAAGCTGCTGTATAAAGTAGAGATGTGAAGGCCTCTTCCCCCCCTCCCCCAAATTCATCCATTATCAGAGTCTGCACTTTGCATGTAGGATATTTTGGCTAAAGTTTTGCTGTCCTTGAAAGTCTGAAGTGAATTTTTCTAAATACATGAGGGAAGACAAGGAAAGAGGAGCAATGAGTGTCATTTCCTACAGAAGGCTTTACTGAATACTGATTAACATAGCAATTTGTCATCTGAATATTCCCCCATACAATGCATAGCAGAAGTCTAGTTTTAAACTTTGCAACGTAATATATACTTTCCTTATAAATCACTTTTGTATATATGCGCCTCAGCATACAGAGCAGGAAGAAAATTCTGTAAATGGAAAATGATACTTAAAACCATACAGCATTCCTTAAAAAATGTCTTCTAGCCCTTCAAATAAAATCATTTAGAAATTAGAAATACACGGAAATATCATGTTTTGAGAATCATCAATTTTAATAACATTTTAAAAATATTAGATTGCTGGGGCCCTATTAACATGCTTGCATGTAAACAAGCACATTATGCACACTTACTACAAGGTAAGACCCATTTAACAGAAATTTCTGGGTAAACTATGTATAGGATTGCACTGTCAATTCCATGACTTTGGGGGATTAAATCCATTTACATCTAAATGTTTCCATATGCAGTCTACTCCTGTGCATATTGACTCAGAAGTAAATCCTACTACATTAAGTCCTACAGTATTTTCAAGGAAGTATATATACTACATAGCATTACCTCCTTTATTTATGTGAACAGTAATTCCATAATCCTAATTTCTAGAAAGATATCTCTTATTTAACATCAAGATGGTGGTCCAAATGACTGTAAGCTTAAATGCTGTGGCATCTTTTGAGATTAACTGATTTCTCTTTTATTGGTATTTCTTTTCCACAACAAATCCACATATATATACGGTTTTTAATTGAGATCAACACAAAAACAATCACTTTGCTACAGAGTAGCCCCAGTGTGACCAGGACAATGTTCTTAAACAAAGTCATTCTTTTCTGGAGGGGACTATTTACAAAGACTAATTGCAGAAAAAAATAAGGATAGATAGATGTACAAGAGACCTAAAGAATCTGGGATTTGAGGCACAAAGGGGAGTGAACATCAGGGATAATGATGACTGGGAATTTAAAGAATTAATAATACAAAAGAAAAGCAATCTTTGTTCCTGAACAGTGAACATTACCAAGATAAAAATATACTGTAATCAGTGAACCTAAGGAATATTCTAGGAAATCAGCCTACACATTTTTTTCTAATTGGTAAATAAATTGGAAACACTAGTAAGTTTCATAGATCTTTAAATGCCACAAATCACAATTTTTTGCAAATACAATCATTTAAATTAAAAACTAGTCCTTGCCAAAATGTATAATGTTGTTGACTGGAATATATATCAAGAACTGCAAAAAATTAAAGCTTTTTGTTTTATGTATTCCAAATACATGTCATTGTTAATATACATCAGAGGACATTTAAGAATCAGTTAAAATACTGGGTATAAATCAAAACACAACATATTATCATTAATAAAATACAGTATTATTTTAAACAAGATGCTATTAATTTTAGTTCTACTGACTGAATGAAAGTAAACTGACCATGATCACTAGTTTATAACTGCAGGAAACTTGATGGCAAGATGTAGGTAAGTCTCTTGGTGGTTTTGTAAAACAATACATTTTGAGGGAACCATTGAAATGCAAAACAGAAAAGAGAAAGGCTTTATTACAATGTAGTACACAGAGCAAGCCATTAACATCCATATGATATGAATGTGCAAACCTTTTACATCCCACTCCTAAGCACAGTACTTGGAAGCTAGATTGACTGAAATCAATGGAAATTACTTTGAAGTTATATTTTTAGGGTTGGAAGTGTTAGATTGTGTTTTTATGGATGCAGTTGCTGTAAATTCTAGTACAATATGGAGGAACGCTTCTAAAAATTCAGAGTTTATATCGATTTGCTCATAAGAATATTAACACTAGAAAAAGTATTGCAATTTTATATTTTGAAATCTGTAAGCAATCATTTTCTTAAACTATAGAAAAGCAAAATTTAAAACATGTAAGGCTTAAAATGAAATATGCATGTTTTCTGTACTTTATCATTTCAAATGTTAACTTGCAATGCAAATCCTCAAGTTTCAGTGAATTCCATATTACTTCTGAGTAGACATGCATAAGACTGCCCTTAACAGCATAATGTTAAGGGCAGTATACATCACTGAAAACTTAAATATCTCCATTTACTTTTATTTTCAAATGGAAGTGACTAAATAGTAGGAAAAGTAAACCATTAAGTTCAGTGAAGTAAAATTAAAGGAATATTTGCCTTTTTAATATTTAAAAAACAAGTACCATTAACTAAAATCCTGATTAATTTAGCTAATTTTTGCTTTCTTTGGGGCTTATCTTAAAAGAGAATCAACATCACATCCTCTGATTAATAGAGAGCCTGTACTACATACTTACCTTCCTCACAAATATATGAAGCAATTTTCTTAGTACATATTGTGCATTAATATTAGAAGTAAAACATACATATAAAATGATTTCTTGAAACATCATTTCTTTTTCACCTTGTACTAAAAACAATTAGAAAGATTAAAGAGAAGAAAAACAGAAAATTTGCATCAGGACTCTCTCTTTTCTGGAGGTGTGGACAGAAATTTGCATTAAGGCCCTCCTTAACAACTTTTACCATGATCTTTAGACTAAATCAGTGTAAAAACCTATTCTTATTCTTTACATGGACACCAAGAGCTATGTTACACAAGACATATCATCAAAAATGCTTGTTAAAACATGCTTAAAAAGTATGGATGCTCTGTTAGTGTTTATATAAATATATTACATTTTCTTTGCCTCCTTTATGTTTACTGAACTTGAAAATAGTATTAATAGAAATAAAAGTTAATGATGCTTTGTTTAATCCTAGAAAATGAAAATATAATAGCTGGTCTACACAATGTGTGACACTTGTGTTACGACCAGTGCACATTAATATGTTTTAGATGTTGCTGTATTGAAACTAAAAGAAACCTATACAGGCATGGAATCATTAATTATCTCAAGTTTTGAGATACATATCATTCTGCCATTTAAAAAAAAAATACCCCATGCTGATTTTATCAAGTGTACTTCAAGCTAGAAGACTACTTTCCATCTGATTTTGCTAAACCTAATTCCAAGTACATGTGCTTTTGAATCTGAGTAAAGTTATACTAGAAAATATAAATGAGAATACCAAATCTGACAGGAAGTTCAGTGATCTAGCTTGAATTTCATATGTATCTAACACATTTGTATATACAAAATAATGTCAGCTGGCTATTCTATTAAAGTAAGTATAAACTTATTTAGAACTATGACATTGTTAAAATCCCTTAAACTATACCATTTAAAAGCACTAATTTAACTGGGAAATTGTTTTTAAAGCATCCATTATATTGTTTTAAATTGCACTATCACCTCAGGAGGCTTTTGGCAAATGCCACTTAACTAGCAGCACCAGCGGATGAAATAGTTGTTCTCAAGTACTGTTTCTATTACATTAATTCTAGTATTTAATTGTTAATTCTGCCCTGTCATTTTATATGTATCTATGAAGAGGATTCTATTTTTGCATTAAAATCCTTACATTAAAATGTAATTTCTAAGTAAATAAATTATAGCAGAACTTTTCCTTTAAAGCAATGTGAATGAACTTTCCTACAGCAGGAGTCTAAAGCTTTAAATTTAGGAATAATGTATCACATTCTATCCTAGAATACAATTTCATGGTATTTTATTTTTATATTTAAAAATATATGTTAAAATTACATTTCATTAATGCTATGCTAATCTTTAGAAATAATAAACAAATTGTTAACCTAAACATGAAGTACAGATCTTCTTGATAGAAGTTCACTAAAAAAATTAGAAATTGTTCCTTTCCTCCTGCAATAAAGTACTTTTTAAAGCAATCTCTCTCAGCTTCCCTCCCCTCTCTTGCCTTTGTGATATTTGCATATATCTTGTGTATAAAGTCATATATTTGTCTTGCAGGGTTTTTTTTTTAAGTTGTCCCATATTCCCCTTTCCCCTTTTCTCTAAAATGTTTTTACTCTATTGAAAAATGTGTTTTAGGTTCTACACAATCATTACGGTGACTTTATAAATTCTTTAAGATTAATTTTAAATGCATAAAATTACTTTGATGAAAGATGAAAGGAGTTTTCAATATGAAACAAGCATGTAGTAAATATCAATCAGATTAAATAAACATGATTTTGCCCCAAACAAATTAAGAGTTTTCCTACAAAACAGGGGCTACTATCTTCCAATCTCAAAAGCATATCTAGTATTTCAATTAATTGAACTGTATTCATGAACGGAATGTAATTATACATGCTGCCATTAAAAAACAATCTTTTTAGCAACGTGCTAAATTTCTCACAATGTTTATTTTTATACCTCAATTTTACAATTGTTAAAATGTATACCAGGGTTGTTGCTTCCACGTACTAATTTTATACCATTAAAACTGCCTACTACTCAGAGAAAAGCTAACATGACCACATGGGCGGGGAGTATCTTGGGAGGCTTAGCATTCTGAGCGAATTAAGGACACAAACCTTGGATCACTTTTTTGTCAGTCTCACTGTGGCACTTAAGAGTTGGAATGTGATTTTAAAAAAAAAATTGGTACTTTCTTCTGCTTTTAAATGACTCATTTGGCAAGACAATGAGAAAAATCTTATTTTGAATATAAGAGAAGAAACGTGTAGGAAAAAGTCACAAAGTTTGCTTTATATTTCAAACATTTTCTCTAATATAACATGCATTTAATTATTAAGCCTATTTATTTATACAAGTCTATAAAAATTATATACTCATTTGAAGGATTTTCTTCAAAGGCATATTTCAAAACTCATTCTGAACATTGGTAAATAAAGATCTAGAGTCATCAAGAGAGGAAATAATCCAGAGTTTTAAATTAATTCCTTTAATTATTTGTAGATGTCTCAATATTTAAATTTTAAACGCTGAAGTACCTTTTCAGGATATGAAGCTTCCCAGAGTCATATGCATTTGTATTTCCTATTTGAAATCCCGAAGACTAAATATTTATAAAGAAAAAGGAAAAACAAAGGGATATTTCTGTACTGTAAAGTAGCAAATGTTTTCAGTTTCCCACAATTCAGTAATAACAGAACCCTTTTGATTTCTTTCAGAATTTCAGAAAAACGTTTTTTCTCCTGAGAACTATATACCATTTTTTTCTGTGCTTTAAAATTTGTTGCATAAAGTGTCTAGCATTATTTTCGTCTCGAAGATAGTTTGCTGTAAGCAGCAGCTAGAGCATGTCTCAACGACGTTTTTAACGGCAGCCTGGATGAGGCCTGCCACCCCCAACCCCCTCAGTTCAATAACTTTAACCCTCCAATTTCTTTCCTTTTAAGAAAGACACTTGTTGGACTTCTTTCTTACTCAAGTTATTTTGTTTTCGTTCACATAACTCAGCTTCAAATTACACGATTAACTAAAGGATGTTCATTAAAAACAAAGTTCCTCTGTCGAAAATAATTCCTTTCAAACAGAACAGACTAATCGACTTTTATGTAAAATCGTTCACTTTATTTCTGGAAGCAAAGCGAAATAAACCGAGATTATTCGTATTTATAAAATAACCCTCCCTTTTTTTCCCCCGACCCCGTCCCTTCTCTTAACCCTTTCTTTGTTAGGTTCAATTATTTCAGCATTTAGTTATTTTCAGGTTATTTCCTGCCGCTCCCTCCCCACCCCCCCATCCCCGCCAGAAAGTCTTGCTCTAAAAATTCACCACCGAACAGATGTTTCCCTTTGTATCAGTCGAGCGCTCGCCGGGCGCGTTCTTCGCCTTCGCCATCCCACGTGAGCTACAGCTTTACGGAACTTTCCTCGGTGAAGAGCAGTAAAAGGGAGCCCCAAATAAAAGGAGGCGCAGGGAGGGAGAGGGAGTCCCTCCTACTTATTTACCAGGTCGCTTGCTGAAAACCCACGAGCTGCGGAGGGGGGAAAGTTGCAAACTCACACCGTTTCCCCAACCGGGCGCCTGTGGAAGCCCAGCTCGGCTTCAGCTCGTGCAGCCCCCTCGCAGCTACGGCAGGACAAGGCGAGCCTTGGGCTAAAAGCGCAAAGCCGGCCAGCAGCTGCGATGGCTTCCCTGCGAACAATGGGGGCGGCTGGAGGAAAAGGCTCGGCGGCTCCACTTCCTCTCCTCGCACGGCCCAACCCACTCCCCTGCCTCGGCCGGGCTGCCTGCAACTTAGGCGCGATCTTTCCAGCGGCACTTCCTGCCTGAATGAGCCCCGAGGTGCCTGGCGGCGGCCGCGACACTACCGCGGCTCCTGCCGCCGTGGGAAATCCGCCGTCCCGCCCGCGGCCCCCTCGCCGTCCTCCACGACCAGCAGGCGTCCCCCGCTCCCCCTGCGCTCTCGACGCCCCTCGTGGCTTCTTCGGTGTGGGCCAGCCCTCGTGTTCCCGCTGGCCGGCGCAGCTAGGCCCGGCCGCCGCCTCGCCGAGCTTCCCTCCGAGGCGCGGCTTCTGCTTCTAAGCCCTCCCGCCAGCCAGCTTAGTCCTGCACAAGCAGGCCCCTCAGTTGACTCTCATTTTGTAAGTGACACCCGCGAATTCATTCTTTCACCTGCTCACGCTCAACCTCTCTCATCAAGTACAACGCAAAGGGCTTTGAGGAGGGAAGGGGCTGGGATTATGGGGCTTGGCTGTTCGCCAGCAGCAGCTCAGCCTCTCTCCCTGCCGAAGGTCCGGGGTTCCAATTAGGGCCAGCCTCAAGAGCGCCCGCGAAAGTCCTGCCACTGCCCTGCCAGCGCGCCCCGGTCCTGCTTTTTATCTTCTCCCAGCACTAGCGCTGCCTACAGGAAAATCGGCGCTTCTGCCCTCTCCTCCAACACAACTGCGCGGGCTGTGTGTGCTGGTCAAAAACTATCACCATCATCACCATCAACCTTCTCACTGCAGTGGGTCTTGAGCAGGACACAAGATATTGAGCTGAACGAGACGAGTCCTGGCATTGGGAGCAACAACAGCTTTCCCCAGTCCTTACAAATCACTCAGAAGGATCTGTGAATCCACAACTAAACTAAAACCAGGCCCTATATATGCTTACTCTGAAGAAGATACTTGTACAGCTTGAGGTCTGTTGCTTCTCTTCAAGCTATCCTGCTCTTAAAGTCTCTCTAACTGGGCCTTTGCTCAGTAACAGTGCTCTGGCACTTATAAATAAGTCTCACTGAATTCAGTAGGACTTGCTTTTTGGTACTTTTACTACTAGTTATCAGATCTATAACTTGCCACTTCCAAAGCCACAATAGCTACTGCAGTGTAAGACAGACCTCTTTTTTAATGTGCAACTCATACAGCTGGGACTATAAATAAGTTTTGCCTTTTAATAGGTTTATTGCATTTTGAGGGGAGGGGTAGAGAGGTTTCGCCAGTGACTTTTCCGTAAGCAGCCCCTCTCTTTATTCATAAAAAAATCAGATTAATAATGCTATTGGTTGCATTATCAGGATACTTCGACATTTATCTGATGTTAACTGGGCTGGTTCTATTACAACTAAAATCCATGTTTGTAAATGTGCTTGTCTCTTACATGTGAATTATAGGACTTTATGGGCATTTAGTTGGCAACCTGATTCATAAGCCATTGAAATGCTTCCGTGACCACTTGGGAGAAATGGCCAGTGAGTTTGGTGAGAACTCTTCAGGGAAAATGCCCATATGACTGCAAATAAATTCAGGCTGATCACAAGATCCTGGATACTGGATCTTAAATGCATTTAATTGTCAATAGGCTATTTCACATATTGGTGCCTTACTTCTAAGCAACTATCAGGACAGCAAGTTTAAGTTGCAAAGCCCAAGTAGTAAAGAATAATCAAGCAGAATTGATCCAGAATAAATAAATTATGGATGGCAGAGGAATCTCTCAGATAGTAAATTCCTCAGATATCAGTTATTTTATGAAATTTGCTTTCAAATAATGCATATGGGATCAGAGGCATAATCAATTTAAATCAAGAACATTTAACATTAACTGGAAGTTGGATTGAAATTCTCTCACGTTGAGGAACATAAAAGAGTGAGTGCACTCTCTCTCTCTCTCTCTCTCTCTCTCTCTCTATATATATATATATAATATACTGCCTTATTTTTTATTTTCCCATTGCGCAAGCGGGTTCAAAGCAATAGAATTCAATGTATTTGTTAAGTATCTTTTCTGATGTTAGATACCAGCTCCCTTAGTAGGCCAGTGTGCTGAGCAAAAAAGCATATTTTGTCTGGTAAAGAAAACACTTGTCAGTCATATTCAACAGGCAACAAGCAGGTCCAAATGTCCCTGTTGGCCTGTGGACAAGAGCTTCGACAAAACATTTACAGGGATTTGAAGAGCCATAGAGCACCCGCCTTTTTATTGCATCTTAAAGGTGGAGGGATCTTTTCGTTCTTTCTACATGATTTGCTTGTATTGATTATAGCGCCAGCAGCAAGGATGTGCTAAATAAGCCCTAAGGTAATGCCTTTACACTCGTTTCTGTAATGCGTCAATGCTTTTAAGTTAAAACCTGCCCCATTACAGTTTTCTATTTAAAATGCAGCATAATTCTGCCTGGCTGTTAGGGAGGATTTCTGGCCTTGCAGCAACCTTCCGCTCTGATGCAGAGGGTCACCATTTGGGTCATACTGACGAAAGAAAGAAAAAGGAAGTCATGTTTTGGAGAGCGTCCCCAGAAGTATCTCTTCTCTTTTCCCCTCCTCTTGCAGAGTCTCGAGACCTCTGAAAACTCAGCCTCACATGCTTGGAGCGCTGCACTTTGTTCCCGTCCATGATCTCTCACGTTTGAAAGACTTAAGCAAATAAATAAATAAATCAGGCAATGACCTGAAGATGTTCCGGTTGCGGTTGCCGTTGCACGTGATCTGAACGCCCAAAGTTCGGGGCTATTCAGCCACCTCCGCAAAGCCTAAAGGGGAGGGAAAGCGAGCGAGAGGCAAGGGGAGGAATACCCCGCGGAAGCTGCTGGGGAAAGAGGACCGGCCGTCCAAGTTAGGAAGACCGCGCGTAACTGAGGCACGCAGAGAAAGTTGTGTGCTCTCCCAACCCCCCCCCGGAGTTTGTTTTTTTTAAAGGAAAACAAAATGCGGTTTTTCCTAGTTAGAGGCGGTGCCTGATAATGTTCCCATCTGCTTTTAACTGGAGGTGCAGAATGAAATTAGTCCTTGGTCGCGCGTCTCTTTTCGCGTCCTTAAAATATTCTTCGAATTGTTTCGTTTTTTTTAAAAGAGACAGTCATATAGGAGTGTCATTTTTCTAAGGACGGAAAGAGACAGGCTAAGAGCGGGAGAATGCAGCGGCAGTCACCCACTGACCTGCTTTTGCTGCTCCCCCTCCCCAGTCAGGAAGAAGAAAAGCAGAAACAAAGAGTTCTAAACCTTTTGCTTCAAAGCCTTTTGAGGAAAGGGGGAGGGGAGAGGACCAGGGTCCAGGAAATGCCGTGACTCATCACAACCCGAATATTTCCCAAAGACCATCCCTTCAACCGTGATCCTGGGATGGAGCGCGGGGCCTTTTTAATTCCAGTCTTTCATTGCTGTTTGCCGGGCGCGGGTCATTTGCTTTTCCCCTCTTCCCAGCCTACCTTCCCTTAACATCATGGCCAGGTTTCATCTGCTTGCCTGTAGTTTAAGGATTGCCTGTGTTTCTTCAAGCCTGTTGTTGCTGTTGTAAATAATCCTGATTTATTATAAGCATTAACCGATTTCAATAAGTTCAATTAATTATTGCTGTCACGAATTATCCTTAATAATTACTTATAATCATGCACCCTATCACTCCGGCGCTGAATCTGCGAAGATAAGCCTTCAAGTTGTGTGTTTGAAACATTATTATTGTTATTACCATCATCATCACCACCTACAGAAAGGTTCTCCAGGGACGCTCCACAGAGCCTCCCTTGCGAGCGGCTGCCCCCAGCGGCCGAGGAGGGCGCTACAGCCTTAGAATCTAAGCCGCGCGCAAGGGCGGGGGGAGCGAAGAGGGCGGGATTGAGAGGGGCGATTATGAGAGGCTCGAGCTCGGCACGAGTGCGCCCCGGCGCAACGGATTCTGGGTAAGCAAGTAGCCCAGCGGCGAAAGGAAACGCCGAGGGGGTGGGGAGGAGAGAGAGAGAGAGAGAGAGAGAGAGAAGCAGGCAAGAGGTGAAAGGTTAGCGGCCTGGAAGCCCCGCCCTCTGCGCCTGGGTGAATGAATGAATGGAAGGGCTGGGAGGTTTGAGGGCTAGAGCTGCGGTAGCGGCGGCGCTGCTGTTGCACAGCCTCCCATGTACACCTCCCGGAGGTTCTGCATGCCTCTCTCCCTCCCTCCCTCCCTCCCTCCTGGCGGGACAAGCAGGCAGCGGTGCATCGCATTTGTATAAGAAGTAGTTGAGCTCCTTCTCGGCAATCTCCTCCCCCCAACGCTTCTGTCGGACAATGCCGCCCAGAAGAGTTGCAATCTTAAGGGCTTCGCTCCTCTCTTCTCCCCTCGCCGCGGCGCAGGCTAGGAGGCCAGGCCGAGGGCCAGCGCCTCGCTCTCGGCTGCGAGGCGAAGATGTTGCTGGGGACGCTGACCTCCCTCAGCCTGCAAGGATGTCCGTCCGTCCCTCTCTCTCTTTCCCGCCAACCATATCACCGTTTACTCCTTCCCTCCTTTGCCCATAAACACACGCACACACACAGTACAACGAGGAACACACATCGTTCTATTGTAGCGCCGCCGCATCCGCCTCACGGCCTTTTCTGTACCCGTCCAGAGCTCTCGTTGTTGTACCCCACGAAGGGAAAACCCAATTTTTTTCTTCACTCAATTCCCCTTCCGGGCAGGCTTACGAGGGCAACCCCTTGGTCGCCCCCAGAACCTGCTTGACATTTCAAGCCTTCCCAGCCCAGCCCCTTCCTTTCCCCCGGTCCTCAGTCACCCTAGAAGGTCCTTGAGGGTACGCCAGACCCCAAAGCAACTTAAAACGTCGCCACCCAGCGTGGTCCGGGACGGCGTCCCCAGCCTCAGGACCTCTGGATTAGCCGCTTCGGTTTGAACCGCTGCTGCTCTCTTCGCGCGGCGGCGGCTGTCGGGGTCTTTTCGCCGAGAATCTGTTTCCATTTAAATCAGCGCCCCGTCGCCTTATTTCTCAAATGCTGTACGCCACTCACTACATCCTTTCTAAAAGCAACAAAGTTGGGCGAGTTCTCTGCTTTTTTTCCTCTACCCGCCCCCCTGCTTCTCGCGGAGAAATGGAGGAAGAAATGTAAAACGCTTCACGGGGGAAGTGGTTCCCTTTGTTCTTTCATTGTTTCTCCCCGAACTGGCAGCAATAACTACTATCACTTACCTTCTCTCTTTTTTGCTGCGAAATCCAGGCGTTCCCATCCGCTGTAAATATACAATCCACTTTGGAAAGAGACTAGAAATGTTGGAAGAGTTTCTTTTGCACACCCTTCTCTTTTTGGTGCAAGATTAAGTTGCCGAGCACGTTGTTGCAAGCTGGAGCCCCCCCCCCACCCCGCCTTAGTGAATGGTCACGTTTAGGGCCCTCCAAGGCCATCCTAATTCTGCCAGTAGAATCGAGGATATTGAAGGTCTAAACTTTCAAAAGAGAAGGGGGCCTTCGACTAGCCAGGGAGCTACAAATGCTCTCGGGTTTGCAGGGGAGGGGGTTCACTGCTTTCCCCATTGCATGAAGTAAGGGCAACGCTAGAAAAAGAAAGAAGGAAAGTTTCTACTTTACTGATTCTTTAAGAGCACTAGGTTAAAAGACAAGCACAGCATGCATTTGAAATCCACCACCACTGTTGTTTCCTACCCACGTGGTGAACCTTAAGAGACTTGAAAAATAAAATGATCTGGTTGTAGAAGTCCTTGATGGAAAGTTTTAAGTTGCATTTGGAACTCAAAGAAATATGTCGAAGGCAAAGAGGGTTGCTATTTTAAAAAATAAAAGAGCAAACGTTGTTGTGCCTTTATTTAATGCAATGGTCAATTGAGCAAAGTCAGCTTGTTTTCAAGGGTTTCTACCTATTTTCTTTGATGCTTAAGGCACAGCTTTGCAGTCTTAGTGCACAAACCTTTTAATCTAAATAGGATGAGGTTTGCTGATGCAGTGGCTGTTTCAATTGATCGTTATGTCTGAACAAATGAGAGGGATTTGCAGCCTCCTTTGGTTTCCGCGGCTCTCAGATGCATTAAAAGAAGGCACTGACTGCCAACCTCCATCTTCATCTGGGGATCGAACTGAGTAGTACCTAGCTTTTCATCCCCATATTTTAAAACCCCACTGAGTACCCACAAACATTGACTTGGACTATTTCTCTAAAGACACTGGATTTCCTTGCCAACCCCCTTGGTCTCTGTACCTGGGCTACTGGTAAAAGAAATACCACACACTCAGAAATGGAGGGGATGACGCTGCCAGTGTCTTTCCTGTCCCTCTTATAGCTTGCCCTACTTCCTCTTAATGACCTCCTCTTCCTCTCCACCTTCCCCAAGAAGGGCTGTTCTCTTCCAGAGGAAAAGAATCAAAGATTCCACTAATAACAGGAACAGTCAAGTCAAGAAGTGTGAGGGACAGAGGGAGAGATTTTCTGGGCCAATATTTAATTGCCATTGAAACATTCTGGAGTTGTAAACATTCCTTATGAAGGCAGCCAAAATAGGCAGGCATTGTCTTGCTTTTATCACAATCATAATTATGGTGTCCTTTAAACTGCCTGATAGCAAGCAAGATAAAGGAATGTGCCTGTAGCTTCAGATTAAATCTCTCTCTCTCTCTCCTTCCCTCTGGGTACGGGTCATCAGGAACCTCAGAGACCTTGGAGATGCAGAATGTTGGAAGACTCTGGTCTGGTCATTCCTTGCATCATGCAAGTGAATTGTACCACATTGCTAATTTGGTGAAATCCATAACCTTCAGATCTCGTATGTTTGTAATTGCCTTTTGCTACTCCCTTCAATTTTTGTGCCTTGATTTTCAGTGATCTTGGGGGGGGAGATGAATAATCATGGGAGGGGGTTAAAGGAAGGAGGCACTCTATCTTTTTCCATAGGCTTTTGCCCACCTGTATGTAAGAAACACCAGCCTGTTCTCTAGCTTTTGTTTACTGCACCTTTGTGTCTAATTAAAAATGCCCACTTTTAGGACCCTTGCAGAACAAAGCCTCCCCAAATCCTCTTTACATCCAAGGATTTGCAAATTTATAAAGGCTGCATTGAATTCGGGATGGGTCAAGGAGCAAAAAAAGGGTAGAAGGTCACTGCATTTTGATTATGGGTCAGTAGGCAACATGGCATGCAGTTTGTGTCCCCAAAACTCTTTTTTAAATGTGAGGTTTAAAAACAAGGATGAGCCAAATTTTTAGGGGAAAAAATGATAATTAAAAACGGAAAAAGTCCTCTTTGCCTAGGACCTGTTAAGCAGAAAAGATACTCCATGGGAGAAGATAAAGCTTGGGAAAGGCTGAAGGGAAAAGCAGCCCTTAATACCATGATAAATTGTGGCTTTGTTTACAAAGGAATAATCCAAAAGCCTGATGTTACGTTACAGGAACATAGTTATGGCTCTTAGATTCTTTTTTGTTTTTCAATCTAGCCTGATGTTGTAATGTGTTAAAATATACCTGTGTTTTTTATGTTGTTGTCTTTTAAAATCAATTTGAGGCTTTTAATTTATAGTTACATAGTCTTTTAATTGCTGTTCCATCCTTCATGTGCCTCACATAACCACTTTGGATATATTATAAAGGATGATAAGTACAGCATACATACTTACTGTGAATATCTATTCTGAACTAGAAGATGTTGTTTTTTTCTTCTGGTGTACACATACAAACATGCACACTCATGCACATACACACATACACAAAACACAGAGTGGTATTCAGGCTAACCCTGGAAGAGTAAGCTACATCAAGCAGAAACAGATAATAATACAGAATAAATAAACAAACAATAGGATTGCCTGAAGGAGGGCATTGTAGTGTGAAAATGCATCCAGATAGAGTGAATTTAAGGACTTAGTGAAACAGAGGTTTAAAGTGCTGTTGCATTTCACAAGTAAATCTTTAAAGGGCTATAAATGGTTCTGGGTAATTCTTCCAGAAAGAAGAGGTCAACCTGGATTGCTGTGCTGTTTAAACATCATCCTGATAATGCTATGGAAATATATCAAAGCACAACCTGAAGGGGAGACTTCATATAGAAACACACTCTCAGCCCTTCAAATGCTCACAACAATCCAATATATTTTTATATCAAGGACTAAAAACAAGAGTTATGTGAGCACCCATAGGGACATGCTTACAACACTGGGAGAATAATACTATTTTTCTTTGTTATTTTCTAATTAGTGTTACCATCTTCCAAGAGTGCTTCAAAGTGAAATATGATCTAAGGTAAAAAAAAAAATCCCATCTAAATCTACTGGATGAATAAGAAGCATATTTGACTGATCATCTGTGTGCTATATGTGTAAGGCAGTGGGGAACCTGTGAATCACAGGTCTTTCCACCTCACCATTCAGGTAAACTGACCTGCGAAGACTAAAGTAATTAACCTCTGCCATTTTTGTTTTGCTTTGTTTTTTCATTCATTTGGAATGGATACCCCTTTCACAGGAATTGAGAGGATGGTCCTTGGTTCTCTTGAAATGGGATTTCCAAAAGAGCTTGCACACGCCAGTGCCTCACTGGTCCAGTCTGCAAAATGCTTGAAAGCTAGGAGCTTTTCCACCCCTGCATATGTACATCCCCCAGCAGTGTAAGCCTGTTCTTCCAGAAAGAAACAAGAGGCCCAGTTCCATGTCTTTAGCACCTTAAGTACTTTCCCAGCAGGGCCCATAAGCCAGTGGAGTGAACCCTGTAACTGGCCCAGCGATTTATTCCAAAAAGACTTTGCCAGGATTTATGGAAACAAAGAACTCTTTGGGAAGTATTTGGGAAGAGGTCTTCGGAGGGACTTCTATCGCAGGAAGGTGAAGAGCTAAGGGCAAAGCACGTGGACTTGCAAGCCAGTCAGTTGGCTAGAAGGCAGATCCTTAAGGAGGGAGCCTGCTTAAGGCTGGAGCCCAAATTGGCTGGAATTGCAGCACATTACCTTAGCTGGGCTGGAGAATCACAACCCAGCCAGGGAGGAAGGCCGGCTTTGCTTTTCCTCTAGGAATGTCTCATTGGAAACGACTGGAAATAAACACCTTAATTTTTCGCTGGCTCACCCCCCTACAAGCACAAACACAGACATGGTTTCTTACTTGGGGGGCTATGTAAGTGGGGAAGAGAGGGTGACTTTTCATGTGAATAATCTGAATTCTAAGTGCTGCTCCCAGATTGCAGCAGGCGATCTAGGAACCCTAGGGCAGCCCCAGTATTTCTTTCTTCTCTCGCTTAGGGGCCTCGGTGAGCCATTGTTTATAACTCAGGCTCACCTCCCGACGTACTGCCAGAAAGGAGTGCACCACGTTTTGATGACCACAGGAAAACCTGCAGCTTTCTCCCCCATCACCACCACCAACCCCAAATCAAGAGGAGGAAGTTTCAAGGAACAAAAGGCCGCCCAAGAAATCTGATGGGAGAGCCTCGAGTCCAATCCACTGGCTGGGTTGGGCATCTTCTCCTTAAATGCTCTAGCTTGGGTTGTGCTTGTGTATTTATTTACTTCATTTGTTTACTCTTCCCCCCTTCTCTCTCTCTCTCTCTCTGGCACGTGTGCATGCACACACACACACACACACACACACACACACATACATACATACAAAGCCTGCTATGACCATGACTTACATAAAATAAATAAGAATGTACTTCGGAAGAAATTTGGATTTGCACCAGTTCTTAATACCTGCATGCACATGTGGGTGGGCATGCTTTTAATGCCAATGCTTAAAGCAAACAAATCCCATTGATGCTTTAAAGCTTTTCTAAAGGGTCCATGTAGTCTGACAAATTCAGGAGTGTGTGTGTGTGTGTGTGTGTGTGAGACAGAAAGAGAGAGAGAGAATAAGAACGAGAGAGATTCCTACACCCCATTTATCCTCGAGTACTTCACTGCTGTAAGGAGAATGTTGGTTTGGCTTGTGTTCAATGGCAACCAAAGGAATTGAGCTGTGCCAGGTCAAGCCATGACTTCAGAACTCAACTTTATGAAGCAAACAAACAAATAAACAGCTACCAGAGAAGGGAGAACATCAGGCCTTGGGCTGCAGGTTCTTTTAGTTTGTGCCTTGACCTACAAGGATTCTGGATCCAACAACCTCAAAGCAAAAGGGAATGGAGGAAGAAGGAATGGGAAGAGCCTTCTGTTATCCTAGAAAAAAATTAAGAAAGGACATGTCCGTCCTTCCTTCCTTCCTTCCTTCCTTCCTTCCTTCCTTCCTTCCTTCCTTCCTTCCTTCCTTCCTTCCTTCCTTCCTTCCTCCATGATATTTTTTTACAGTCCAAGCAGCTGTTTATCCTCAAAAAATAGGCTTGCAGCTCCAGAATTTGAGACGCTGCCTCCTGGGCGAGAAGAAGACGAGCCTGTCTGTAGGCAACGCCGGCCAGATGCAGAGCTCAACTGGGGCTGTGCGAAGAGACGTCCATTCATTGTTTACCATCGCCTTTAGGTTCCGCTGAAGAGGCTGGGAAATCAGGCAGCCCTCGAGAAGCCAAAGGAAGGCAAGGAGTCACCCAGGGAAGTTAAACCACACGTTTTATCTGGTGCTTAGTTAGACTTAGGTTTTCAAAGGACTTTCTTAATTTCCAGATGCCTCCTAGCCATCACACGCAAAGGAAAAAAAAAAAGTCAGCCTTCTCAGGGATTGTATATTTGGGGAAAGCGAGGTGAAAGGAGCGATCGCCTACATTTGATCTAGTCATGCAAAACGGCCATGAAAATTAATTACAAAAAAGATGGGGAGAAGCAGTGATGTGTGTATAGGGGGGGTGTACTTGTTTATTTATTTATTGCAGCGCCAGTATAATAAGAAACCCTTTTCCGGTACCTGCAGGTCTATATCAAGGGGAGGCATTGAGGAACAGAACTATGGAATTAGAAGAGACGATTTATTCTACCCTCCCCCCCCCACCCCCCCCGTGGGTTTTCTGCAAAGGAGGGATGTATTTCATTTTGACTCTGGCCGTGAGCTACGGGAGGCCTGATTTGTGCATCTGGCCAAGAAGGAAGCTGAAAATCGATGGAAGACTCATCCACCACCCTCCAGAAGCTTTGGAGAATTCGGATCGAAGCCCATTGACTGGACTCCCTTTGGAAAACCAGCCTTTGGCCTGATTCTGCACCTAGGAGCTGTGCCGTTAGGGTGGAATGTATTTTGTTCTTTGGTTTTTCATGCATTTGATGGTTGAAAGAGTCATTACCCTTGGAAAGGTGAAGGGTATACCTTGTTGGTGGGGGTAGGGGGGGAGAATAATCTACACCTCTAAAACAATCTTGCAAGGTTTTTTTTAGGGTGTGTGACCAAGATGCTAAGAGCTGAAGGGGGAGGCCAGGGGAGACGTGGAAGGTAACCTCAATAGGAAGGATCCCATGTAATCCGCTTTCTGGAGAATCCATGGTCCCACACAGGGCTTCTGCACCCTGCACAATGGGATTGGGAGCCCCCCGCCCCAATCATCGAATATTGCAGCCCTGCAAGTCGGAGGCAGAATCGAACCTGCAGAGGAGTTCCCCTGCAATGGCAGCCAGGGCTAGAGGCTGTAAACGAGAAGCATCTTTTGGACCCACTGCAATCTTCCTTCTCCTTCTCCAAGTACAGTACCTCTCTTGGCTCTGTTGCCATCTCCCCCTCCCCACACACACACCCCACACACTCCCGCCAAGCAGTCAACGCTCAGGCAATCCTGGCACGGACTGGAAACTCAGAGGAGAAAGCCTCCACCTTGGGAAGCCGCCCCGCGAACTGTGGAAAGTGGATACAGTTCTGGCTTATCTCTGCTTTGTTACGGGTCTGACGTGAGCCCACGTCCTGATCTCTCCCCCCTTCCTCCTCCCCCCTCTGCTTCCCCTCCCCCCAATATCACAGGCAGAATTTCATCGAAAAGTGTTACAGTATGACGGAGCTGAAGCTCTAGAGAACGCGCTGCCCCAAAGAAACCCTCAGAGAGGAGCAACAACTTGGCTCTTGGAGGGGGGGAGAGAAAGGGGGTAGGGGGAGAGAAATAGAGAGGAGCGAGAAGGAGGAAAGAAGAGGCACCTCTAGTGAACGTGAGTATGCTCGTTCTCTCAGTCGTGGGGGGGGGGGAGAGGAGGAATCCAAATAACAACAAATACTCCCCAGCTCTTAAAACAAAGCGAAAACTTTAACGCCTGCGGAAAGGAACCGCCAGACGAGCAAGTCTCCTTTGACTCGCTATGCAGAATAAACGCCCCTTTAAAATGGTTACTTAAAATGGTTACTCTGCTCGAACACACACACATACACACATACACACATACCCCTCTCAGTCATCTTTCCATCCCTAGAACTCTTACAGTGTTGGGGTGGGAAAAACAGCCCCCCTTTGATTGTACTAAATAGCTGGATGAAGCTTTCCCAATGCTATTTATTTCTCGGGGGGGGGGGCGGTTGTAAAAGAAAAAGAGGAAGAGGAGGAAGAGGAAGATGAAGAAGAAGAGGAAGAGGAAGAACCACCAAAACGGTGTCAGCAGGGCTTCCCAATCCGTTCCTTTAGTAGCCAAGCGCCGTCGAGCTCCCTTTGGGCTGGCTGGGAGCCTCTGGATTGTTTAATAGAAAGATTTATATACTAACAGTATTATTTACTTTGGGAGGGGAGGTGGCAGTCTAAGAGTATGCTAATTAGCCGGAGATTGGGGAGGGGGGTAGGAAGGGGGTGGAATATCAATTTTTATTGCATCACCTGTCAGGAGTGTCCAATCAGCGCTGGCTTTAGGGGAATTAATTGATGAAGGTGTCTCCGGACGAGCTCACTTCACTCTGTCATTTGATTTGGAGCGAAAGCAGCGGCGGGAAGAGCGGCTGCGTGGCTCTTCTGCCTCCTCCAGCAGCCCCCTGGCTTTACATTCCTTTATCCTGGGCTGGACAGGGGGAAGAGCCGCCAGCCGAAGGGTACAGGTAGCGAGCCTGCCTCCTCAGCGCCGTCGTGGAGAGAAAGACCGGGGCCACCAAGCTGATATATTCCCTCCCCCTCCCCCTTCCCAGGACATGATTTTTTTATTTCCCCCCACCCCCCTCCAGGGCTCTTTCCTCTTCTCCCCCTTTCTGTCTTGCGCTTCTGATTTTTTTTAATCCTCCAAAGTTTGATCAGGAATAACACGCTTTGTTCTTTTCCATTCATCAGGATGCCTTGAGACCAGGTCCAGCATCTGGCTGCGGATTTTTTAAATTGCCTTTTCGTGAGTGGATTTCCTATTTTCTCTATCTCTGACGCCCCCCCGCCGCCGCCTCGCACCTTTTCTTCCTGCTGCTGATCGCCGTTCCAACTGGAGGGGTGCACGGGGGGCCGTTGCCCTCCCGTTTTCCGCTCCCCCTGCCCAGATGCTGGGCTTAATTTAAGGCGCACCATGGGAGACTTAAAGTCGGGTTTCGAGGAGGTGGATGGCGTACGCCTGGGCTACCTGGTGATTCGGGGCAAGCAGATGTTCGCCCTCTCGCAGGTCTTCACGGATCTCCTGAAGAACATCCCGCGCACGACGGTGCACAAGCGCATGGACCACCTGAAAGTCCAAAAGCACCACTGCGACCTGGAGGAACTGCGGAAGCTCAAGTCCATCAACTCCATCGCTTTCCACGCTGCCAAATGCACTCTTATCTCCCGCGAGGATGTGGAGGCGCTTTACACCTCGTGCAAGACAGAGCGGGTCTTGAGAACCAAGCGCCGGGGAGGCGCCAGGCCGGGGCAGGACGCCCTGAGCCCCGACCCCTACGCGGCCTTTTGGAAGGACGGCGGCAAACTTTGGCTGGGCTTGAATGGAGGGACCGCGAGCCTGGCCAGCAGCAGGAAGAAAGCAGCCTGGCGCACGGCGGCGGCGGCGGCGGCACAGGCAGGAGCTTTCCTACCGGCCTCGGATCTACCTCATTTTTGGAGCAAATCCGCCGGGCGCAGTTTGCCGAGCTTGGCCCGATCTCCTAGCAAAGGGTCTGTAAACTATGAAACGGCCCCGCTTGGGCCCCGCTACGTCTCCCTGGCCACAGAGCCGGCTTGTTTTCGGAGCCTTCTCTGCTCCAAGCATCCTCATTACTATTACCACTCCTCGGCCGCCATTGCCACTCAGCCCAAGCTCGCGGCAGCGGCGGCGGCTGCTGCCGCGGCTGCAGCGGCTGCCGCGGCGGCGGCAGCAGCCTCCAGAGGCAAATCGCTGGGTCTGGGCTGCAGGACGAAGCGGAAAAAAAGCACCGAGAGGCGCTTCTCGGCGGGGTGCGGGCGGCGCGTGGTGATCCTGCCCCGAGCTTGCAAAGCAGCCGGGGGCGCCGTGGCGGAGCGGCTGCCCGGATTGAGCGGTTTCCTGGCCCCGCAGCCGGCTCAGCCTTTCCCAGAGCCCTACAGCAGCGACTCGGAATCCAGCTCCTATTCGGATCACGCAGCCAACGACTCCGACTTCTGCTCCAGCCTGACCAGCACCAGCAATTCCGGTTCCTCCGAGGAAGAAGAGGAGGAAGGCAGCTACGCCTCGGATTCCAGTGAACTGAGCTCAGACGAGGAAGAGCAAGAAGAGGAGGAGGAGGAGGAAGAGGAGGAGGAGGAGGAGGAAGAGACCAGCTCGGAATCCGATTCCAGCTCCGGGTCCAGCCAAGTCTCGGTCCAGAGTATCCGCTTCAGGCGCACCAGCTTCTGCAAGTCGCCCAGCCTCCTGGCTTCAGCCAGCCTCGTGCACCATCCGCCCCATTCGGCTGGCCACGAGGAACTCCCTGGTCCAGCGCAAGTCATCAAATGCGAAGTGTCGGAAGAACCTGAGGACTGGAGGACCCCGGCTGGCTGGGTTCCAAAAGCTGAGCCGGGCTTGGACTGCACCGCTCATCCTGCCGGCAGCATGTGCTTAGGAGAGCCGGAGCAGCCCACAGCAGGAGGCAGTGGCGGTGGGGGAAGATCCCCCTGGGCTGGCGAAGACCACTCCACCCCCGTGCCTGACGTAAAGTCTCCAGACCTGCCTGGGGTCCCCTGCTTAGCTTGCGGGGACGCCTCGCCTAGCTCAAAGCCAAACCACCTTTTGCCCCAAGCAAGATTTCTCCAGGAGGCCCAGATCTGCCAGCCTGCCATTGCAGCTCACCCTCATTCATCTCCTCTTTCTCCAGCTGGTGCAGAGAGCCCCACTGCTGCCCCAGCCCACCTGTCCAGGGAGCCCCCAGGAAGTGCCCAACTCGATGGGCAACCAGTCCCCTGCCAAGACTGTTCCCAGGGAACTGCTGCTGCTGCTGAAAGTCCCAAACCCCAAAGCCATGCCCAGCCTCTGTCCCTTGTGCCCACTGTCCAGATCAAAGTTGAGGACAGCAGTGCTAATGCTGAGTATGGGGCCCTCCCAGTCCAGACCCCGCTCAAATGGGAAAGGAGCGACCATGAGACCAAGGTGGAGGCCGACCGCCAGCCATCACCGCGGCCCAGCCCCACCCAGCATCCTGGGAGCCTTCTGTTGCCAGCCAAGGCAGACCCCACCTGCCTGGAGGACCCTCCTAGCCCTCCCATGAGCCCCCCACCTCCCGCGCCTCTGAGCCAGGCCCTCGCTGCATGCACTTTAGGCGTTGCTTCAGCTGCCAAACCTGAGGATGGGGATTACAAATTTGGAGCCCGGGTGAGGAAGAACTACCGGACCTTGGTCCTGGGCAAACGAGCCATCGTCCCAAGCCCAGCGCCACTCAAGCCAAATCTGAAATCTGTACGCAGCCCCCGGCCACCCCCGGGAAAACTCCTGGAGGCACAGGAAGGCGCCTTGGAGGACTTGACTGTTCTTAACCGACGCAAGAGGGTGGCCAGTAATGTCACCTCCACCATCAAGAGGCCCTTCAGTTTTCTGGGCAACTTTCCCTGCCCTCCCTCCTTAGTGGTTGGCCTGGACGGGGATCTCTTGCCAGCCTATACCTTAAACACTGCCAAGGGTGCCCAACCGCCGCCCAAAGCCCATCCTGTCTGGAAATGGCAGTTGGGCGGGTCAGCAATACCTCTTCCACCCAGCCACAAATTCAGGAAATTTCATTCATGAAAGAGCTTGAATGGGAACTCTACTTTTATGGTTGTTGTGTGGATGGCTTGGGTTTCTGGATTCATCCTTATAATAATAGTAACAACTAATATTATTATTTTGATTTTCCCCCTTTCCCAACACCTTCCTTTTATTACAGTTGATGGTCTCTACTCTGGATTGTTTTTCTCCCACCGCATCTGCTTGTATTTTGATTTTTGGAATTCTAGTTTATCCCTCCCAGTCACTGGGGGGAAGAAAACAGCAACAAAAATCGGATTACTATTTTTTTTGCCATGAAAACAGATTGTGGGGGAAGAGGGTAGTAGCGTGCATGGAGGGGGAGAGATCTAACATTCCACAGA
Source organism: Liasis olivaceus (assembly GCA_030867105.1). Taxonomy (NCBI): domain Eukaryota; kingdom Metazoa; phylum Chordata; class Lepidosauria; order Squamata; family Pythonidae; genus Liasis; species Liasis olivaceus. The sequence continues at coordinate 19,278,103 of CM061351.1, forward strand.
CTACTTCAAGCAAAAGTCTCAAGTTAATTAAAAACAAACAAACAAACAAACACCTCAGTGGACTCTGTCAAAGCTGGAACACTTTACCGTCTCAGATTGCTAATAATGCACCCGGTACCTCAGTTCAACTGCTACAAGTAAATGTTTGGGGTTTGGGATTTTTTAGTTGAAAAATTATTCGAATGAGCCATTAATATGTAATGCACTAGATCTGGAACATGGAAGTCTGTACAATTCCATTCGATTTTCTTCAGCAAGAAGTTGCACAGGGACATTTCTCTATCATTCAGTTGTTGGGGGGGGAGGTTCTTCTTAACTTTTAAGTATCCCTCCACCTCCCAATCCCCACCTCATCTCCTTTCCATCAAAATAATTTACATGCCTCCAGCTAGCAGAGAGTGTGTATTTCTAGATCATCACTGGGACAGTTGCTTCTTTGGCAGCTTAAAATCAATAGAGGCAGTTAAATTTAGTTGAGTATTTGTTTAAGATTAAAAATAAAATGATCCAGGACAAGTCAGTTTTAGCAAACTAAGGGAGGAGCCTTCTGTCCCTTCCCATAATAAATTGTTCAGATTGACCACTTACGTCATATCTTGGCTACAGTATTCAGTCCGGCGTATCACAGACCAGACTTGTGCACATTTAACTTAGAAAGCCCCCGCCCCCCCCCCCCCGGTTCACTCTGAAGTGATTGATAAGGACTGCAGGCTTAGAAGAATTAGGATTGTGGTGGAGCAGATTGAAGCTATGATTTATTTGAAAAGATGAAGGAGTATCCATAAAATGTGTTTCTCTCAGATTCAGAAAAATCAGGATAATGCTATTTTCTCAGACTTGCATTGCAGGAAAATGCAATCACATCCCCATGTTTAAATGCGACAGAAACCCCAAGGAGAATCCCTTGCTTTCAGTAGCTGCTGTGGTCACCCAAACTCAGGTGTCTGAAACCAGGATGTGTCACTGTTTTCTTTACATGCCTGGAAACTTGACTTTTCCCAACCATCCCATCTTTGTAGCAGGATCATTTTTTTTACTGCACATGACAATCAGAGGCAATTGTCTATATTTGCACTTAAAACTTGACATAAGTGAAGCAGGCGGACTTCTAGAGTCCGGCCATTGGTGAGACATGCCAGTGTAATATGTTGTGATAATGGAAGCAGTAAATCAAAATGATGGAAATTTGCACTCTTGGAAAAAGCATGCTTTAGCTTTATTTTCAATTAAAACACTGTTTTAAAAAGAGAAAGAACGTCCATATACTTCTTGCAGGATTATCCGTTGTTTTTCACTCTTTTGTGAGGTGGGCGGATGAGAAGAGTGTAAAGCTTTGGTTGGAAGGACCGATACTTCTAGAGGTTAATTGTTGTTACTATAAAACTGTGATGAAAAGGAAATAGTCTCACAATAGTTGTCAATTATGTTATATTTGTGGGATAAGTGAAGAACTTTTGCAAAGTTAATAGATCCCCCTGAAAGCTGCTGAATCAGCACTTTGGGTCTGCTTCTCTGTCCTGGGTTATTCTTCCTTGCTCAGATTTTATCTGAGAACACATCTTTCTTTCAAATTAAAAATGCTCAAGGATTTCATCTATGGGGCAATCCTAAGAGAATAATATATATTTTAATTGCAAAAAACCAAAGCAACAAGGCACTGTTTATCCTGAGTGTCAGAGTCAACATTTCTTATGGAAATGTGACCCATATGTTGTTGTTGTTATTATTTACAATGTTGACATTCTGCCCTGGGTGATGCCTCCCTTCTTTGCTTCTATATATTGCAAACAGACCTGGGCTAATTTCTTCTCTCTCTATCTCATACAGACACAGGTAGAAAGATAAAGAAATGTCTCTTTCTGTAAATTATGTGCAAGAGCCAAATATATTTAGAAATACTTTCACCTGCTTGCATGATCAGCACTCCATCTTACAGGTTGACATTCCTAATTTACAGGGCTGCATTATGCATTTAGTTGCTTTGCTAAAATGATGCTTTAAAAAGGAGGAAATGAGAATGTGAATGAAATTGTTCTGGCAGAAATGTTGCCCTGGATGTACGTGTTTCTAGGCATGGGTCACCCAATCTTGAATCAGTGAAGGTCTTCTGGCATGGGACAGCCCTCCTTCTCTCTTTTGCCTTTTGATTTTTCAGCACCCCCTAAGTGATTTGCAAAAGCCCTTCCACCCCTTTGAGAAGAGAGACCTGCCAAAAGACAGAGGGTCCTAAGATCTGCCATCCCCTTCTCCACATAAACCCACATAGGCTTTCTCCACTAGGCAATGCCTTCACAAATGGAAGGATCTTTTTTTGGCTTCTGTATTGAAAAGAGTAGGGCAAATGTCAACATTCCACATTTTGGACTAGCTTAACTTTCAAATATAAGAATAATTTCTAAAAAAATATGACTAAAATTGGCCGCTTGTTACAACCTCACCCTTGGGTTTTCAAGGCTAATTTGCTGATTACAGTTTCGAAAAGTTGCAAGATAAAGAACGCTCAGCTTTTCAGGCTGCTTTTTCCATTAAAAAAATTGACTGATTGCTCAGTAAAAACAATCCTCTAAGAAAACCACCCATCCTTGAATCTTCCCAAATTCTAGAGAGCCCACTTACTTCAACATCTGTAGCCAGGGCCCTTTTAAGTCTCTGAGAATCCTGGGGGGCAAAACATCTATTTATCCCCTTCCCCCTCCCTTTTCATTGCATTATACATACTGGTGCAATTTTTTTCCTCCATTGTTTTTGTCCACTGAAGTCAATGGCTAGTAAAGAGGAGTACATAGGAAAACCCTAAATGCTGATATATTTCTTGACTATATATTATTTTAATTGATGAATTTTACAGCCTTGGATTAAAGGCATTGATCCACCTGATCATTTCAAATACTAAATCATACCTTGGATGATGTGGGTCACTGCCTCTATGCTTAGTTTTTGGGAGTTTTTTTAAAGCCCTAGTTTTAAGAGAAAAAGTGGGTCAGGCTTTTTTTTGTTTTGTTTTTTAACAAATACATGTAAAGAGAAAAAGAGAGGTCATAAGTCCAGCTGGATATTTTCCCCTGTATCTATTCTAATAATTCCTGTGGGTCCAAAAGATTCTTGCCTTATTAAGAATGCTAAGGAAAACATAAAAGCCACACCCTCCTTGTCTGCTCCAGAGCAAACCCTGGTCTTCTGTTGGTCTACTTTTGGAGCAGAGGGCAGCACAAATTAATGACCTGAGGAATGTCTGCCTGTCCTCCCTAGAAAGTGAGACCTTCTTAGCATTCAGCAGAAGGCATGCTTAATTTTTCAACAAGGCTTGAATGCAGGTGAAATGTTCTTATTTTAATACTCCCACATACAAACATACACACCAGAACCCCCCTATACACAAGCATGAATACACATACACACAATTCTTGGGGCTAAACCAAACTGATAAAAATTGACTTTGTCTACTAACACATACTCAGAGCTTTACCTTGGAAGCCCACACCAGAGAAATTCTTCCCATGCCAGGTAACTGAGAAATGATCTCCACTCACTCCTCAACACAAAGGAAACTTTATATATCCAGGATTCAAAAGGGACTGGATGTGTAAATGGTTTTCAGAAAAAAAAAGGCCTTTTGCCATCAGTTCATGGTTTGAAAAAGGAGGTTGCCCATAGAAGCCCAATCATTTTTTAACCGAAGAGGCAAAATTATTTTAATAAATGAAAAACAAAATAAAGCTCTCATTTTGGTTGTTTATTCTAAACACCACTAGGTAGTAAAAAAGAAAGAAAAAACATGTCTGGTTTATGGAAGGCTGCTCTTCATGTGTTTATGCAATTGTGTGTGTGTGTCCTCTTCCTACAAAAAATTAATTTTGGCAATAACAGCAAAATCTGTGGGGGGACATTTATATTCACTGCCCACCCACCCTAGATTTTGCTGTTATTGCCAAAATATTTAAATTTTTGTAGGAAAAGGAGACATGAAATCATGTCTCGCTTCATTCTACACGTGTGATTATGCTTAGAGTTGTTCTCAAAAGTGGCCTTTGGGAAACACAGATACAAGACAGGAAGCGCTTGCTTGCTGTGGTTTTTTACAGTTAAGACACTTGCGTTAAAAAAAGAAAGAGGGAGGAAAGATAAGAAAGAAAAGTACATGATTCAACTGCATCTCCATTTGGGGTGGTAGAAAGTTTCCTTTCAGATAGAAGCTGATAGGACCCTTCTCCCCTTTTGATATCAGCATGACAAAGGGCAGGATTTTACCTAACTAAATTGCTCTTGTAAGCAGCAGACCTTGGTAAAATGTTTTCCTAGGAATTCGGTAGATCAGCTTTGCAAAGAAAATACAATCATCTGCGTTGGCCGGGGGGGGGGGGGGATGTTTAAGGGACAGAACTGCTGGCTTTCTTACTTTTGACTAAGACAAAGATTGCGTGCCCCTATGTTGACTAAATGCGCTTCCCCTAGGTCCAAACCCGACTAAAGTAAGGGGGGGGGGGTTCGCGCGCGCTTCGCATGGTACGTTGTAATTTCTGTGCGTGTCTATTCTGATATAATTATTTGCGTTGCCCTGCTTCTTCCCCCTCCTCTCTTCTCCTCTCCCTTTCCTTTTCAACCCGAGGCAGCCCCACAAGCCCCAACGTTAAAAGGGCCGAGATGTTTTGCATGAAGCTCTCACAATAGGGGTTGAGAGAATTGACAGTTTCAAAAACAAGGCGCTCCGTCCTTTCCAGATGCCGAGACCACCTCCCTCCTCCTCCCCCCCCCTTCCTTTTCCTGCACCTTCTCTCGCTGCTGGTGGCTTTAGGGTGCACTGCGAAGCTACGGCAACAGCTGTGTTTGTAAACAGGGGAGGGCGGGGGTGGCCACGGGTTGAGAGCCGGCAAAATTGCCTGCGAATTGGGGGAGACGACCGGCTTAGGAACAGCCCCACATGTCGGTTTCCCAGCGAGGAAGGAACAGGAAACGGGTCTCCCCACTCCGGGGCTTTCCTAGGGGCACAGCCCCTGCATGCATCCCAGGAGTTGGGAAGGATGGAGGTGGCGGGGCGAAGGAGAAGGCGGCTCCCCCGTTTGGCAGCCGCGGCGTCGCCATCTTGCCTGTTTAAAAAGAACCTCGCGCTGTTTCTTCGCCCCGGCTGGCCTCTCCTTGTATCTCCGGCCTTTCTCTTCCTCTTTTCTTTCTCCCTCAGTCTGAATGTGTTACCAGCTCATTAGGCGAAGCGGAAGGGCCTCTCGGAGGAGTCGTCCAGAGACCCACTTCAAGGTGGCCTTTCAGAGGCCAGAGGGGAAGGCCTAAGCGCCGCCTTGGAGGCCTCGACTTGCTTGGGCCCAGGCTCGCTCGCCTCCGCTCCCCGCAAGCTCCTCTCCTTTTGTCTCCTTCCTCCGCGCCGCCGCTGCCGCCGCCCCCCGAAGCTCTCCAGCTTCCCCGCCGGAGCTGGCCTTCGGCAAGCCTCCCCGGCCCTTGCACCTTTTCCGGGTCAGCCACCGAGCGCCAGGGCACAGAAACGCAGGGCCCTTCTCCCGGCCAGAGCTGGGAGGACGCAGCCGCCCAGGACGCACCAGTGAGGCCCCTCCAGAAAAGGGCAGCTCGAGGAGAGGCAGGATGGCTTGCTTGGTGATTGAGGGCAACCCACTGGCATCCCGCCGGCATCTGCGGACAGAATGGCCCGGGACCCCTTGTCCACTTCTGGCTCTGAGCGCTTTTCCCCCAGGGCGAAATCCTGCAAGCCTCGCTGGCTCCTGGGTTGGGGACCGGGCTTGTAGGTCAAAGGATGCCGTCGCCCAGCTGGCTTTAGCCCTGTCAGCTGGGCCGTGAGAAACGCAAACGCCCTGAGCTGGCCATCAGATACCATGGATCAGTTTGGTGTCTTTTTATTGTTTGGAGGTCATAGTCCCTCCTCAGGCATTCTGCCATTTAAAACGAGTTTAACGATGACAGGGCATGTGAATGGGGGGTGGGGGGTGGGGGGCAAGGAAAGAAACCATCCTGGACGGTGGTGGCGACAGCGTCGGCCAAAAACCACACCCAGGTTGTTTACTCTGCAGTTGGAAAATGCGCTGGGGAGTTGTAAAGTGTGTGAAATTACGCACTAGTCTCTTAAAGAGTGCCTAATTTCTAGTAAATAGCCAGGCCTTTGTCAATGGCTTTATTATGTTGTTTCTTGTTAATTGTTGAGAAAATCCCCATTGTGGCGTGTGAATAGCTTTATGAGCTAACCTGGTCGGTGGGGCAATAAGGGGCAGTAAATGGCTGCCTGCTTTAAAGAGTTGAGGCTGGGATCGGTCATGGCCGAAACGAGGTAGAAGGGACGTTTCCTTCATCTCATCGCTCACACACACACGTATATTATTTCCAATTCCCCAACTCTTCGTGGCTGTTCCTCGATTTGGCTTCCTAGAAAAGATACAGGAACATCCGCTCTTGCAATCTTTTCAGCAGAAGACATTTTGAGATGGCAACTTAACTCTTTCAAGCCGAGACATATTTCCACATTTACTCAGAAAGAGGGGCCAAGTATTTCCTATGTGACTGGTGCTATCACAACACACACACACATTTCACTCTGGAGGAAGTTGCCTTGAAATCTAAAGGTTCCACGGCTGCCTCGTCGTTGTATATGATAAAGGGAGCAGAGGAGACGTAGGAGCCAATACCGGTGGGCTGATACAGGAAATGTCCCTGGGAAATGGAGGCTCGCGATTGCAAAAGCAACCCTGCCAGCTCTGCTTGGATTCTCTCGCCCTTTGCTTCAGATGTTTCCCAAATCCAGACCTCTAGAAATGTAGACAAATAACGATTACAGCCTGTGGCAGTCTTTCCCAAAGTCAAAAAAGCCTTCTTTTTCTTAAAAGAGAAAAATACTCCCTGTTACAGAGAGAGGAAGAGAAGAAAAGTATTGGTGGAGAAAGGCCGAAAATGCGCCAACTTCTTCCATCCATGAAACAAATGCCCATCAAGTAGATGAGTGTAATTCTTAGCAAACATCTTTGGGGACTGCAAGACCAAGCCCCCTCTCCGAGAAAATGAAAACACATTGCAACATTATGATGATTGTGCTTGGGTAGATTCAGCATTCAGGTCTTTCAGTGCAACCCTTTTAACCAACGATATGTCGTTTATTTTTGTTTTTAAAAGCCGAAGGGCTTTTGTTTGGAGGAAAAAGATCCCAATTGGGTAGGATTTGGACATGGGGGTTGCAGACAAGCGCTGGCCGAAGCGACAGTCCCAGCGAGATTCGGGCGAGGACAGACCCGGCGAGGCTGCTAAAACGAGAGCTTTTCACTCTCTCTGGTTTTCAAAGGAAAATGAAAGGGCAGCTGGTTTGGCGCAGCGGCAGCTGAGCGGCGACACCACACACCAGATTCTCGGCGCACGTGTGTCCGTATATTATAAACTGCACTTTGGATGCGGTGGAAATACCGGAGCCCGACTGAGCCCAAGGCCAAGCCCGAAAATGCGCACTCTCTCTGGGTTTCTTTCGCAGTTCTCTGCCAATAATGTGCACACCGGCAAGGGACTCGCTTCGGTCTGCTTCTCGTTTCCCCTCCAAGCCCAAGCGTTGGGCCTAAGAAACATTCCCAGGTTTCATTAAAACAAAGGCAAACAAAACGGGAGGAAATATAGTTAACACGCTGCCACTTAGCCTTATTTATTTATTCTTCGATCATGGTTGGTCGCTGGCCGGGCGCTAGACTCCACAGGGCTTTCTCTTTAAAGTGCTTTACGATCCGGCCGTGAGTTTTGTGAACACACACTCCTTTCCTCAGAAATCATGGGAAGACGCAGTATTTACAATTTTCCCTCCCCTCTCCTTCCAGGTTTAATTTCCTCTCTCCTCCTCACAAGAAATGGGATGCTTCCATCAAACTCTATTTGCTTTTCAACATTATAGATACATTCTAAAGCCCATCCCAAACTCTGGTTGAGAAGCAAGTCTGAGATACGTTGAGATAAACCACCCCATTTAAACGATCGCTCGGGTCAGTTCACATTTCCCCTCTCTCCCCGCTTCCTTTTGCATTTCAAACAGCGATCTCCTTCGTCCTGCCCACCCCCACCCCCACCCCCGCTTTGTGTCCAAGCAAACGGGGAGAAAACAACGAAGCTGGGCTTCTCTTTTAAAATCTCCATCCCAAAGAAAGATCCATGCCAGTCTGCAGCATCTCTCTAAATCTGGGAGGTTTGATCTGGCTCTGTCGATTCACAGCATACTGAGGCTAATTTGGGGTGATTCCGTTTTGCAGTTTTACAGATTAAGTGACGCTGAAGTGCTCGAGATTAAAATAAATCAGGCAAATATTTATATATTTATTTTGCCTTCCAGATGAAGCAGAGCTGTTGCCTTACTAGGCTAGATTACCTTGCATGAACAATGAGAAAAATTGAGAGAATCCCAGGATTGCCCGGAATCTTCTGTATGTTTTCTTCCTATGTTTCCTGCACCCCTTAATCCCAGGAGCTTTTACTCAGGCAGAGGGTCCACTGAAAGCAGCAGGCATTGTTTCTAGGTAAATGTATATGTGTGAATGTGAATGAGTGGGTGTTTGTGCTAAGAAAGAAAGAAAGAAAGAAAGAAAGAAAGAAAGAAAGAAAGAAAGAAAGAAAGAAAGAAAGAAAGAAAATGTATTTATATGGCTCCTGGCTGGGTTATAAAATTTGGGAGTACAGTTCAAACACACACAAAAATTAAAAGCCCAAACTGCATCAGTTCCCATATCAAGGAATTAAAAAGGTTTATGGTGTATTTTAGCAGAAGGGCAAGTCTTTATATTGTTCTTCAGGAAGATCTACTAAAGGACAGAAGAAACTTGACTATACGGAGGCTTTATGCTCCTAGTATCAAGTAACCAACCATACTCCTACCTGTCCTACTTTCTTGGACCTGCACCTTGACCTCTTTAGGATAAATATCAATTTTTAACTTTGTTTCTTATTCCACAAAAAATTAAACATGTGGCATAACTGACAAAGGGAGCCAGGCTGGACACAGACAGCTTGGAACTGAGCACTTCCCACCATTCTCCACCTGAGAAATATGAAAATTATGGATTCTTGAGGCAGAAAAGCTAAGGACTTCAAGGGAGGTGGGTGTTGGCACAAAGGCTGTTGGAGCAACTTGGTGGAAAAGCAGCCTGTGAGTTTTTCAATTCTCTTGGTCACTGGGACAAATTATGTGGGTTTTTTTTTTCAGATAAGAACTCAACATAGATCATAGAAAAGGCCTTAATTGTCTCTTGAAGAAGTAACGGGGGTTATGGAGGGCTTGCACCTATAGAGACTTGCCAGCCACAGTTTTTCAGAGGGGAGAAATGTCTCTGGATTTTGTGGACGATGACTGAGAAACTGGATTTGTACCACCTGACTTTTTTGGGTGTGTAAGTGGAGTTCAGCCATAGGCTGGTGAACCAGAGAACCTTGGGACTTTTTTCTTTGTAGAAGACTACATCAGTGATCTCCTGGCACTACCCAGTCACTGCTCTGCTGGAAGGGAACTGTGCTTCAGCACATATTGGTGACAGCTAATTGCCATATGATGAACCAGCACAGCAAGCCACCCTAGAATCTATTTCATCATCTTGACGGAATGAGTTGGGGCCTAGTAACTGCACAAATGCAGTTTCAGTCAAAGGCTTGAGGAAAACAACTAACCAATAGAAGAGAATATGTGTAGCTCGGGGTTGAACTGTGGAGTCCTTGGGGTTCTCTGAGCTTGGTTGTTTTCTTGCAGATGTTCTGTTACCTGGCTAGGTAACATCTTCAGGGCTAGAGCAGCACTGAAGATGTTACCTAGCTGGGTAACAAAATGTCTGCAAGAAAACAACCAAGCTCAGAGAACCCCAAGGACTCCACGAAAACAGTTAAATTAGAGTCTGATCTAGAAAAGAGTTTCTCACTCCAACCTAGTTGCTTGACAAGCCAAGTTAAAGGCTGGCCTGAAATGCCCCTTTGTCTTACTTCTTGCAGGACATTTGACCAGTCAGGCCTTTGCTTCACTTTGCTTTTAGTCCTGATCACAATGAAACTCCCTCCCTGCATCTTAAACTCCTTGGTTAGGATGGAAGGAATTTTCTTACCAAGGGAAAAGGCAACCTGGATTTTTAAGATGTGACTTCCATTTGAAACTGCAGGTTTGGGGGATTTAAATTATATATGCATTTTCTGCAATATTTCTTCTGGATTACACCTAGCCCAAGGGAAAGTATAATACAATATTAGACAATATTGAGATGATCAATATTTGTATGTGGTTGCTTGTTTTTCTTCTCTAGCTAATTATGTATTTACTTCCTTAATTGCTGGGGTTTATATGCTAGTCCAATCCAGGGGGATTTTGAGCAGTTTACATTCTCTTTTTATCATAAAAGGGATAATTTACAAAAAAAGTATTATAAAATTACAAACTTGGGTGAGAAATAGTAACAAAAGTTACTACAAAAATAAAATAAGAGGGGGAAAAACATCCAAACACAATCCATCGATCTATATTTTTGGTGGATTCTGTAACTGATGCCATTTCTATTGGGACTGCTCTGTTATTTCATTATAGCCAAACAACAAATGGAGCGTTGTTGCAACTTTAACACTGCTCCATGAATTATCACTCAAGCTTTCATTAAGTTTAGTTATGCATCTGACAGGGTGGACTAAAAAGTTAAGACTAAGATAGTCTCAGAGTATCATACTCTTTCGTGTAGATAATTATCCCAGGCGCAATATAATGTATCCGTGTACACTGAGGAAACGCGTATCTCCTCCTCTGGCAATGCTGCACTTACTTCCTACCTCCACCCCACTCCCTACCCCCCACCTTCGGGGCAGGTCTTTAGTGGCAACTAAATGACTAACTTGCTCACTCTGAAGGAATCGCTTGTGAAAGTGTAATTTTTGCAGCGAGTGCCCTGAGTTCTCCTCCAGGAGGACTGGAAAGATAATGGTTTTCTGCGGAGGATGGCTGGAGACCCGGCTACTCCCGTGCCTTTGAAAACCAGCACCGCTGCTGACTTTCCAGTTTGGCTCCGTAGCTTTGGGGGGTTTCCTAAAGAAGGGATTGGACACTGAGTGTGGCTTGACTGAAGAGTGTGTGTGTGTGTGTAGCAGAGGTGGGGGCGGGAGGCTAGAATCCACCTCCTCTCCGGCCCTCTGGAGCAGTCTGGCTGCTTTAGAAATATACACAAACCCGAAAAATGACGCGGTTCAGGAAAGTGAGAGAAGAAAACCTAGGGAGGGGAGAATCTCCCCCCCCACCGAACAAAGTTGAAGCATTCTGCTCTTTTGGTTCCTCATCCTCGGTTTCTGCTTCTGACGTCTTCTCGCTCCCGGGCACATTTCGCGTTTTCCTGCAAGGCAACGCTTGAATAAGGGCTGCTGTTTGGGATGCGGGAGGCGGTAGGTTTCCAGGCGATTCCCAGGCTTTATCCAGTTCCACCTATCTGCACTCCTACAGTTGCAATCGGAATCTCTAACCATTGTGAAATTTCAATGGCAGATCGATACTACACTGGGAGGCTGGTCCTGTAGTAGAGAAGGCAAAGGATAAACAGACGAATGGGGCTGCCGGCTCCAGGCTGGTGGGTTTCGAACAGGCATGTCCAGGAGATGTTTCTGAAGTCTTCCTAGTGGTTAAAGTTGATGTCCTCCTGTTATCTCTCGATTGTATTTTTTATAAAATCCACCCCAGGTGAAAGCCAACGGGGAGCCTTCTGAATATTGTAGATTGCAGCTCCAAAGATCACCAAATATCATCTGGAATAGATCGATTTATGTATCTATGTCAGTGGGGCTGAGTAGCAAGTTACAGATTTAGGGAGGGGGGAAGCGAGGTAACAATTTTGGAGAGGCCGAGGTAGACCTGCAGTCCCAGACCTTTTCTATGCTCCTTCTGCACAGCGAGCCTAAACAGGAGGATGCAGCAATCGCCATTCCTGTAAAGAGAAATAAGGGAACAAGGATCCCGAAGAAGGGGGAAGCGGGGGGGGGGGGGGGGGGCTCATAGACTCCTTGCTTGGGACACCGAAACAAGTCAGGGCTTTTCGAATGAAATCATAGTCGTTACTCTTGTTGGCACAGATCATGTGAAAAACGACCACTTTATTGTGAATAGCAGGGAAATACATTGAATTATAGTCAACTGCTTCCCTTTTCCTAGAAAAGAACCCAGAGGCCACCACTGACGAGTTATCCCAAGTGAAAAGAGCACTTTCCTGTAAAAAGCAAACAACTACATTAAAACGTTCAAATTACCTTCTTAAAAATAAGCTATGCCTAAAATCTCGCACGCATTTTCCTGATAGAGTGATCCATCGCTTGCAGAACCTTTCACAGACTCTTAGAAGCTTGGAGGAGGCTGTTGATTTTTGCTGTCCACCACCAACCATATTAATGTCTTCTTTACATTCTCTATTTCTATTTATTCATTTTTTCTCCACTGATGTCAGTAAAAAGGAACACCCAGATATTACAATTTTATCTGATCATTTCAAGTACCGAATAATACTTTTGATTCGGTCCCCTCTGTATCTGAATTCCTGGGCGATTATCCCCGTGGGCGTAGGGAGCAAGATGGGCTCTTCCCAAAAAGTAGTTAGAAAGAAAGTACATTTAAACTTGCCAAATGTGTTAATCTATGCTTTAAAAAATTGAAGGTAAGTCGAAAGAAAGAGATCAACCTGAAAAAAAATCACAGTAGATTACATGCCCTGAGACATAATTACTAGTTAAGCATCTGCACAAATAAAGTGAATGGAGCAAAGACCTCTGCTCCCCTAGGGTGGATCTACAAGCCTCTGTAAAACTCCAAAGGGACCTCCTTAGAGCTGAATCCTCTCAGTTTTGGTGGGATTGTGTCGGAATAGGTTGGAAATCCATCTGGTTTACAGCAAGGGGATATTCCTTCCCAGATCTTGTCTCCTAAAGATCTCCTCCACAGGTTCTGGCTTGGAAGAATGACTTAAGATTCAAGTTGACTTGGAAGCAAACCCAAAGTGTAGCAAGGGCTTACTTTTGAGTAGGCCTGCCTAAGATCTCACTAGGGCTTTCTTTTTCCAGCTGCCTCGTTGCCCGCAGATCATGGAAAAAGCCGGGCACGCGATGGATGGATGGATGGATGTGGAAGGAAGCCCTTGCTGGAGGAAACTCAGTATTTTGTCACGAACAGTGTCCATTACTCTGAAGGGAGGTGGAGATCCCAACCTGTTTCTGCCCAGACCCGCTGCTCCCAGCAAGGTCACGCCGGTCCCTCTTTGGTTGGGAGAACTTTGAGTATTCCCGCGCGGGTGGTGGAGGGAGCTGCTGTCAGGCCCCACCCCACCTTACCCCAGATCCGGGCCTCTGTTTCTAGGGGGTGAAGAAGTGGCCGGCTTTGTGCTTAGAAAGGCAGATGCCGGAGGGACCACCATACATGCTGGAACTTGCCCCCCCCACCTCTATCCCAAAGGAAGGGGGATCATTATGGGCTCTCTTTTCTTCTGCTGGCTTTCTCCTACAGGGCTCGCCCTTTGTTCTGGCTGGGGCCAAACAGCTGCTTTGGAGCCCAGTGGACTGGGCAGCTCCCGCTGAGTGCTGGTGGGGGGGAACGCTGTCATAGCTTGGATCCTCAGGAAGGCCCATGGAGGGGATCCTTGGGAAGGGAGGTCCTGGAGGGACTTCTCCCTTTTCCCATTCCGAGGATACCTTATCAACTGCGAATAGGGGAGGGAGGCTCCATCAAACCTTGGGGAGGGGGGGAGAGAACAGTAAGGACAATTGTGCTGGGCTACAATGATAAGCTGCATTGATGGATCTATACTTCTCATGCAAGGTTGGAATAATCATCAGAATCTCAAGAGTTGTTTTTATAGCTGTACTTTCCTGACATCAGTAGACCAAAGAAATACAGTATAGGGGGAAAATTACATCCACAGAGAATGCAGAGAGAAGGGGGGGGGGGAATTAAAGGAACACTCTGCCCCAGAGCCATCAGTACCTTAAAAAGGCTGCCATCAAGTCAGTGTCTTCTCATGGACCCTCCTTTCCTTTGCTTACGTTTTCAGTGTTTTCAGTCTTGCATTGAGGAAAGCCCAGCCTTGGCCTCAAGACTAGTTAGGATGGGCAGGATCCCACTCCAGGGGATGACCTGACATCATCTGAGCTGCTATAGTCAGGAATGGGGTGACCCAGGTTTGGATCCCCATTCATTTATGAAGCTTCTAGACTGAACAGCCTCCAGAATCCTCTCAGCTTAAATTTACAATCTCACAGGGGTTGTTGTGAAAATAAAATAGAAAGACTCATTTGGAGCTCCTTGGGAGAAATGTGAGAAATAAAAGGAGAAATAAGGGATTTGCACTCATCCATAAAGCAGCAGGTTCAATCCGCATAGGGCTGAGGAGAAAAATGTCCCCTTTTTCAGAGAGGAAAAATAGTATGAAGGGAGCCATTACTGTACTGGAGACATCATCTGCTTTCCCTCCAGGGCCAGGGTGCTAGCCTCTTGACCAGCACTTTCCCCTAACTCAGCTGCACTCTGCAAGCATTTAATACTTGCCCTCTTGTATGTAGTTCCTAGGCGATGTTATGCAAAGGAGTAATAAATTACAAACTGAAAAAATTAAAGGCATAAGAGAAGAAAATATAGCTAATGATAATGCACACCAGCACTACTCACAATATCTCTTCATACCCCCTTATTCCGGCAAACCACCCTAGTTTCATCACAGCCATGTCCTGCTTCATACGTTGCCTTTGTTCTTTGAAGTATTTATTTATTGTTTCTCAACATTTATTGCCAGAAGCCTTCCTCTCAGGATCAAGCTATAAATATTGCCATATACTGAAATGCAACAAATAAACCAACATAGAATACCAGCTGTGCATGCCAAAGTTTGTCCAGGAGAGTTGCTACCAGCGTAGTACCAAGACCCTGCCTTCCGGGCACTTTAACCCAACATCATCATGCTCTGAAAACATTCATCTTCTCCCTTCGCCCCATATCTTGCGTTCACCTTTTACCCAGCCTGTGAGTGCAACAGCAGCCTTAAGTTGACATGAGGTGCACTGTTTTAAAATAGTAGGTCCCCTCCCCCTTTAGCAGACACTATTCCCACCGTAGCTTCAAAGTGTGTAAAGTATGTCACTCATTATCTTGAAGGAGAGGTCAGGTGACCTCTGGGGGTGTGGCTGGAGGCGTGTTTTTGGAGTGCTGGGAGTCAGGGACACCCCCATCCCTCTGGTCACTAGTCAGCCTTCCGGCAACCATTTTTCTCCCAGCCTTTGCCCTTTCCATTAACACTTTCTTTCCCGAGTTCTTTCCCTATCTGTCAACTCATTCCCCCACCCTCTATTTTTGATGTCATTTTCTCTCCAGTCTTTTAACAAGTTAGAAGAAAGGAGAGAGATCTGGGGAAGAGGAGGGGGTGTTTTTGAGCCATTTTGCATTAGTAGTATTCAAAAACACACCTTTGCCTTTCGAGGCAACAGCCTTGCTTTTGCTCATTGCAGTGTCCATGCAAAAATAATAAGGGAAGTTGGTGAACTGGGGATATGTTGGCTATTTGCCAGTTTATACATCACTTTTTTCACTCATCGGTTAAGTAAGAGAGGTAGGCCCCCAGCAGCTGATGGTGTCATAGGGCCCCACTAGTTGTCCAATCTGCTCCCCTCCTCCCAGGGTCTGTGTCTTCCCAGAAGTTTTCTTATTTCACCTGAAAGAAAGGAGACAAACCATCCCAGGGAAGCCAGGCAGAGACCTAAAACCAGTCCCTCCCCATTCCAGCTGCAGTGCTCTGATTGATGGATGTTTCCCCCCTTGGCTGCTGATGTGTTGAAAGGGAAGGGCAAGAAAGCCAAACATCTCACCTGTACAGATGCACTGTAAATCAGGGTTCCTCAACCTCAGCAACTTTAAGATGGGTGGACTTCTACTCCCAGAATTCCCCAGCCAACTCCCAGAATTCCCCACCCATCTTAAAGTTGCTGAGGTTGAGGAACCTTGCTGTAAATGGCCCGCTCACAATCAGAACCACACCATCTGGCAGTCCCTCCAAACTGAGGTACAGGTTAGGGGTCAGCAAATGTTATCCTGGCATTGCTTTGTGCCATCTCAAAGATGGATAGAGAGCATCAACTCAGTAGTGGGGAAATGCCTGAAGCTACTTACAATGCAATCCTACAAATGTTGACTCAGAAATTACTCCCCTTGAGTTCACTTGAGCTTACTCCCACGCATGTGTATTTCTAAGCATTGCCCTGAGAGTCTAAACTCAGAATCCATTTTCTAGGCTTCTGCTTGTATTTCCTAGAAGCCTGGGTTTCCATCAGTGCCAACAGAAATCCCCCATCCAGAGCTCAATTGCTAGGCATCTGGGAGGAGCATTATTTTCAGAAGGAATTGCAGACAGGGAGGGAAGGGTTAACTATCCTTTCCTCCACATGCTGCAATCCTTAGACAATCTCCCCATGTGGCAATCAAGATTAGGAAAAAAAGCTTCCACGTGTGCTAACACAAAACATTTCTCTAAATTTAATTGCCATATGGGAGGGTGAGAGGGGGTGCTTCCATGAGAGGTTAATTGGGAGGGAAGTATTAACCCTATTTTCTCTGCATGCTGTGGCACCCCAAATCTTCCCCACATAGCAATTAGGTTAGGAAAAAAGAGCTTCCATTGACTTCATGTGTTGCATAATTCTCTTGGAACGGGAAGAACTTTGTTCATGCTCGAAGGCACTGTGTCCTTACACTGTTCCCCTTCTCTTCTTGAAAACTACTTCCAGTCAAAAGGTGAAAGCAGCTATCAGAAGTGCCTTCAGGAAATATTGGTGTGCATTTGGGTTAAAACTCTAATTTGCTCAGGAGACAAGGTATTTGCATATGCAGGCAAAAAGAGGCATTGGGATCTTTGAAAATAAGATTAAAAAAAAAAATTCTTTCAATTCCAAATGGGGGCAAGAATGCCCATATGTTCACATACAGCAGACATGCATTAACAACCAGTTTTCTCATACCTGAAAAACGGAAAGAAATACTGTCAGAGCAATATAACACCATGCTGCCTATTTATCTAGAAGTATTAAAGCAGTCTGCATTAAAAAAGTTACAGCATGTATGTATGTATGTGTATGTATGTATGTATGTATATGTATGTGTGTATATATGTGTATGTATGTATATGACAAACAACAACCGCAGCAGAACAATTAGTCGGCCAGCTGGTAGAAAAGCAGAGAAGAGATCAAGGGAAGGCCTGGGCAAACAAATAGGTTTTAATTTATGGTGGAAACTGTCCATAATGGGAGCCCACTTAATCTCCATGGGGAGGTTGTTTCATATAGATGTCTGTATGAAATTAAAAACAGGCAAGACATCCTGTGGCACCTTAAACACCAATTAACACATTTAATGTTGCATAAGATTTCTGTAAGCAAGCCCTTACTTCAGATACTGACCTAAGTGCCAAATACTGTCTGCTCAGTTGTACACAACAGAATACAAAGAACACACTTTGCAAAGGTTAAGAGTTCTTTAGGGACAGTTTTTAAATAATCCTTGCAACATTCATGTAATGCAGGTCAGTATTATTCTGGTATGAAATGGTAGCAGGATTCAATCTACATACTGGCTCCAGAAAATTCTATTGGCATCCCCTTGCTTTAGAGTAAGTTTTTGACATTAAAAACCAAAAGTAATGTTTCACTAAAAATTGGTCCAAACTTGCATCTATCCGTCCATGCAAAGTTTATGCAAATTTGTCTCTGGGGCAGGTCCCTAATCTCTTTGCTCCCCAAAGCATCTAGCAAGATTCTGGTCCCATGTAGGATTCTAGCCATCGGTTATCATCTACCTACCTACCTACCTACCTACCTACCTATCATCCATCCATCCATCCATCCATCCATCCATCTGATTTGTTACTTGCCACAGTCAAATGACTCCTAGTGGTTTCCAAGATTATCCAGTACATTAAAATGTCCACGGTATAATATTAATAACATAAAAATAAACTTGAGAAATACACATATAACAAAATATATTCAAAAAACAACTAGAAAATTAGTCAAATAAAAACCAATAAATAAATGTATGGCAGCAATCACAACTCAAATGCTCTTCTAAATAACACAGTTTTGAGTAATTTATGAAATGCTAATAAAATGGAGGTTGACCGAATCTCAAAGGCAGGAGCAATTACATGGGGCAGGCCCAGCCGCAAAGGAATGGCGCCTGTGAACCTCCAACCTCTTTACATTGAGAATGTGAGGAATCAGTAGCAGTTCGTCTGGGACACCTACATTGGGCAGACTGGTTGACGAAGACAGTCTTGGAGCTACCTCACAGCCAAACCAAGAAGGGCTTTAAAGGTTAAAACCAGCACTTTGATTTTCACTTGGGAGCCAATAGGAAGCCAAGGCAATGCCCAGAGCACAAGTGCAATGTCTTCAAGTCCGTGTGTGCCAGTTATCAGCCGGGCTGCTGCATTCTGGGATGAATGAATGAAGCTTCTGGGTGATTTCAAGGGCAGCCCCATATAAAGCACTGTCCAGGTGAGTGGTCATGAGGGTCTGAGTCACTGTTATGAGGTCTTCACATTTTATTTAAGGTACACTGCCTGAAAATGGGCAAAGCCCCCCCCCCCCCGGCTATAATCTCCACCTGCCCATTTAGTAATGGCCATGGGAGGACCCCAAGTTGCAACTCTATTCTTTCAGGGGCAGTGCCACCCAAGAAATCACATTGGAGATGTCAGAAACCCCCACTAGACAACCAGTAAATCTGTCTTGTTTGGGTTCAGTTTCAGCCAGTTACATCCCACTTAGACCCTTCACAGCCTCCAGACACTAGGCCAAAATGTTGGTAGCATCTCTGGTCTAGCTTGGGTTAGCAATGTACAGCTGCTGATGATACCGCATCCCAAACCAATAGATGACCACCCCTTGCGGCTTCATGTAGATGTTAAAAGTAAGGGAGGGTAGATTGAATCCTACAGCACTCTACAAAGAGACCACCTTGCTGATCACTCCTCCTACAACCAATTGGAACTGCTCACTGAGGAAGGAGTGGAACTATTGTAACCACTTACAGTCCCAATCCCTGAAGTGATTCAGAAGGATACCATGGTTAATAGTATCAAGAGCTGCAGAGACTTTCAAAAGAACTAGTAGGGGTGCACTTCCCCCATCCAGGTCATGACAAATACCTATATAACAATATCTACTTACCTCAGCCTTAGTTCTGAGTGGACAGATAAGACAGTCTAAACTAGTGTTTCTCAAACTTGGCAACTTTAAGATGTGTGGACTTCAACTCACATGCTGGCTGGGGAATTCTGGGAGTTGAAGTCCACATATCTTAAAGTTGCCAAGTTTGAGAAACACTGGTCTAAACTATCTGATTCACTATATGGAATTTGATTGGCTTCCAATGTTTTCCCTACCTGTCTCCTGTCATTGGGTGTTATTTGCACAGAACTGAATACATCACTCTAACCCAGGGGATTGCAACCTCATGAGCCTCAGATGGATCTTAAGTCCCACAAGCCTCAGCAAGCATAACCAAGGGTCAGGGGTATTGGGAATTGTAGTGCAAAGCATCTGGTGATACCATGGTGCTTCCTGTTCTCAACTTCAGATGATGGGGGGGGGGGGAGGAATGAGGCTTTGATCAACTGAGCCAGAGGGAGCAGAAGTGGGTTGCAATCTACCAGTAAATTCATGGGGGTCCTTCTATTACAAATACTTAATTTGAATAATTTGTCTAAAAGGTACCAGGACTATTGCCATCCTGGTGCTTTCTCCCTGGCTAGATGGCTGTAGAAATTGCTCAGCCTAAGGATAGACTTTCTTCAAGGCAGGAAAGATTTGGTCCACAGGCAGACCAAGTGGCTGCCTTGGCAAGTTGTGTTGGGCACTATGTGCACCTGGGGCAATGACAGATGTTCTGCAGCTCTGCCTGGGCACTAGTCTTTGTCCTAATTTGTCTGAGGGTGAGCATCTGTGTGTCTTTTTCCTTTGGAGGATCCTCTTGGCTCATCTTTACTTGTTCAGAAATATACTGCAGTTCAGTTATTCACATCATCCTTGAAGATGGCCATATCTACCTCTGATTTCCCCCCCAAGTTACAGTCCAAGTCTCTGAAACAACTTATATAAATCAAGCAAAACTGACATTCCACACCCAGAAGGACTCCCTTGTTTTGACTAATGTTGAGTTTACTGTTTGTGCTTCTGTGCTGTTTTGTGGATTTTTAAAAGAGAAAACGGGATGGGAATAAAATATTATGATGCTTATTAGGGATATTTTCAGAGGCATGGCAGTCTGTTACAACAGTGTTCCTCAACCTTGGCCACTTGAAGATGTGTGGACTTCAATTCCCAGAATTCCCCAGCCAGCCATGCTGACAGAGTCTTATAGGTTCTTAAGGAGTCTTATAGTTTCTTAAGGAGAAAACGCGCATGCAAACAATCCTGACTTAAAAAAACCAGCCATGTTAGCTTCTACAGTAAGACAAAAACCCTTGGTGAGAGCACAGCAAGAGCCTTCAGTTCAGTTCATCTCCCGTTTCCAAGCTGTCTCCAAGGTGCTCAGGCCCACTGGTCTTTCCTAGAGAATAGGAACCAAAGACAGGCCACCGTTGAATCCTAGCTGTAGCTGTTTGCACTTAGCCACAGATGGCCTCGGTCACTATGAATTAGCATTATTTAAAAGCAAAATTTTTGTGCACATGCTCAAAAGTCCTGTTATAACTTCTGGAATGTGTGCAGAGCATTGTGGCCAAATGTTTAGTGTGATCATGTTGAATCCCCAACCTATTAATGGGGTTTTTCAGGCTCTGAAGCTCTTCAGAACAAGAGGAAGAGCAGCAGGTTTGGAAAGAGAAAGAGTTGGGAGGCAAACAGTAGTCAAGTATTCATACAATTACTCACTGTAGTGCAGGTCCCACCAATCCCTTATTACTGTTCTGTTTTCAGGCACATTATTATCTGAAAGATTTAAACCTTAATCTACCCTGATGTACAAATACTACAAAGAAAATAAACTGTTTTAAAAGATAACTAATTCATATTATACACATTTAATTAGCACCATAATTTTAGCAGAGGCAAGCCAACTAGATGCATTTTTTTAAAAAAAGGCAATCTAATATCTACTCAAAAGTAAAGCATACTGAAGATAATCAGACTTAAAATGTTTTCCTTTTATTTAATACAAAAATGAACAGAAAAAAGTTAAACATTACACAAAGTTATGAAGAAATAACACACCTACCTAAATGTAAACAAGACTGTGAAAGGATCCTATTTTTTCTCCTGTGCTAATATGCAAATAGCTTTACTTTTTAAACCACTGAGTAACCAATAATAAACAATCAGATTCATAAGACAAATTTTCTTGCTTAAAAAAATTATTCTTAATTACTGCTATAAGATGCTTAAATCTATCTCTTCATCTATGAAATTACAACACTCAGCCATCCTGTTATTTTCTAATGTTTACTAGTGCTGGCCCACAAGGTGATGAGTTAACAAAGCAAATTAACATAAAGCAAGTTGATATAAACACAAATCATGTAACATTTTCTCCAATGAATATATGCAGCATCTATGGAAATTACAATTACAATGTTAATTTTAATATATAACTTTATAAGTAATGTGTTTTTGTCTCTATTTATTAGATAATATATTATATGAAAATCAACCCCATTCTGACTCAATAGGTCTTCATGGCCATATATTAAACCAGTCTTGCTGCTTGAGAATTCCAAGAGTTGTAATCCCAGCACTTCTGCAGGGTCCTAGATCAAAGGTTTGTGAGTGAAATTTCTTTTTTAAAGAATTTTGTTGGGTTCTTTTGGATTGTGTTGTTCTGTTGTTTTCTGGTTTAATTTCTCGTTCGCTGCCTAGAGTCACAGTAAATTGTTTAAATAAATAGGCAAAAGCAGTTATAGCACAATTAATCACTGATAGTATCTACCGATTAATGAACAAGGGTCAAGCTGGCCCAAGTCAAGGATACAATCTTAGCCTGAATTCAGCTCACATGTGAGGCAAACCAGATTCTTATCTTTCTCCCATCTGGGAGGAAAACGCCCTCAGCATACTTTACAGTTGCATAAAGCTTCCTGAGAATTCAAAGAAAACATTTCCAATACCTTGACAATCCCATTTTGTGGCAAGCGCCACCAACTCAGGGCCCTCCCATCTTTTCCCCAGGTAGCAACCTGGCAGGGGATGATGGGATTTGTAGCATAACAGACCTGGAAGATTCAGGCTGGGAAAAAGCTATGGAAGAGGATGGGAATGGTGTCATCATTACCTGGTGTAAAGCCCAGTTAGACATTAGGGCACCTGCTGCTCTTCAGGTGTTTTGGACTGCAATTTTCATAATAGCTATTGGCATACTGGCTAGGAAGTGATGGGAACTGAAGCCATTCTGGAATTTCTGTTTATATACAGAATTAATTAACAGCCACTCCTTCTCTTCTTCTAGCTATTTTTTTCCCCTTTACCAGTCCTTATCTTCTAATTTAAAAATGCCAGCAGCCTGCCTTTGGCAGGAGGAGTGGCAATGCAGCAATTACAGCTGGACCATCCATAAGGCACCCGGAGCAACCCCTCCACATCTGCAACTGAGCCCCCGCTTGGAAAGAACAAACCCCTTGCAGAGGATGAGCACGGCTTCTTGGGGTCCCAGTTCCCCCAAAGCCCCACCTGGGCAGGGGACCGGCAGCTTTGGCGGCCTTCTTCTTGGACTCGGGTCGGCTCCCTCCTTCGGTGCTGCAGCCGGGAGTTCATCCTTCATAGACCTTTCCCTCTGCTCCCTCCGGGCTTTTATCTCCATAAAAGGTCTCCTTATCAGGCCTGGATTAAGTGCCTGGGCTGGGGCTGGGGGCTCGTAATCGCAGTCTCCCTCGCTGCCCTCTCTGTGGCCTCCTTCGCTGGCCAGCGGGACGGGAGAGTGGGGACGTGTGTGTGGAGGTGCGGCTGCGGCCCTGCTTAGGCAAGGCGGTCGCTCCTGGCGTCCTGGGCGAACGAGGCCCGCTGCCTTTGTGAAAGGCCGCCAGAGCGAGGCGGGCCCGGGCCGGGCCGGGCCTTCCCGCCCCTGACTTCACCTGTCTGGGCGATCCGAGTGCGGCCAGCGGGGCAAAAGCGAAGCCCGCATCCAGGCAGAAGGAAGCACGGGAGGGACAGGTCTTCAGCGCAGCCGGTGGTGGACAGGGCCGGGCCCCAGGCTTGTCACCGGCCCGGGGAGAAAGGAAGCGGGTGAGGCTGCTTCTGCGTCTGAGGTTGCCCTATTGGCTTCTAATAGGGAGGCCGAAAGGGAGCGAGGAGGAGGAAGATGCTGATTGTTGCAATGAATTTGCCAGCTCCTCTTGCACAAGAAGCTTAGCCAAAATATAGTTTGCCTGTTTGTGGCTTAATGGGCAGCTAGACCATCCTGCCTATCGTGGTTTCTTCAAGAAACTAGGGTTAAGCAAACTCATGCTGAAGGAACTGTGTGTGTGAAACTGAATAGTTGTGCTGTTGTTAAGGCAATTTTCCCTTTAAAAAAAGGGAAGGGGGGGACCCTCCCTTTGGTGCTGCTGTAATCCAACCTTGAAAGAAACTTATGAGGTGGGACTGCCGTATAAGGTTGCAGCCTCAGTTGTGTTATTTTTTCATCCAATACGCTGGGACCACCCTGAGGTCCTCAAGGAAATACTTTTTTTGGGGGGGGGGGGAGGAGAAGGCAGGGAGCCATTCAAAGGAGGAGTCCAAAATGCAGATGATCTGGCTTACTGCATTTCAAAGCAGATTAATTAATTCACAAGTTTGTGGATAAGGGGATCCCCAGAAGACTGCTGGGCTGCATAAAAATCCATCCAATTCTAGCAGAGTTCTGGGGTGCACAGGCAGGCTCCATAATCAGCAAAATGAAAAGCCAAGTTTTATTCCAGAGAAGGTAAGCACTTTTCAGCCGCTTTGATTTGATGGAAAAGAGCTCTGAAAGTCAGTCACCTTGATGTTCTGAGTCTCTGCCTACAAAGTTTAGTGCTGCAAGCGTTTAAGCACATATGTAGCTTGCCTGCCTAAACAGTTGGGAATGAGAAGTGTGTATTTCAGGCTGGATCGTGTCCCCCCAATTCAAAGTTTTCAAAGTGGGCTGGAGGGAGGAAAATTGCTTATTGTATTGTGAAAGAGATTTTCATTATTAAAGAAAACACTGAGCAGTTGAGGATGGGTAAGAATAAAGATTGATTTAATGGGAAAACCAACCTGACATCCCAATGTTTACTTCAGGATAAGAAAAGAGGAAAACTGTTTCCTGATCTTTCTTCTTCCCCTACTCACCAATTAATAGGACTTGGCAACCAACAACAAACTCTGGACATTAGTGAAATGAAGACCTTTGCGGATTGGAACGGGTGTGCGTCTTAGCTTGGAGAGGAAGCTTGCTTCAGAAATCTGAAATGAACAAGATATTACTATCTTGCAAACTTCCCTTTGCAGTCTTATGAAAAATTAAAGTTGACTGGGGTGGGGGAGTTCAGTTAAATATTAAATAACAACATTTTTCAACCCCTTCCTTCCTTCCTTCCTTCCTTCCTTCCTTCCTTCCTTCCTTCCTTCCTTCCATCCATCCATCCATCCATCCAAATGGGCATTTTGTACAAAAATCAGAAACTACAGTCATGTTACAGACACAACAAAAATCTGATGGTGATTTCAAGAGCAAATTAGCCAGGCTAAGGCCTTACTTTTGCATATAAGCCTGAAAGGTAGTGTAAGACCTGAAGTCCTGAATGCCTTTACTTGATGATTTTGAAATGGAACAAAGCCACTTAAAAAATTTAAGCCCTTCAGTAATTGAGACTGCTGGACTCACTGGGTTTGAAATCTGGATGTGGGTTTGGAGTGGATGTCGCTGTGAGGTATTGAAATGGGCTGGAAGCATTCGCTTTCTTCAACGCGGGCTGCAAAGATGGCAAACTCTACCTTGGTTGCTGCTAGAGAAATCCCGCTGAAGCGTCCCCGGTGCTCAAGGCCTCTGCGGAAGAGGCGGCAGTGTGTGGAATGGGAGATCTCCTGGTCAGTTCAGGGAGGGGGCGTCCAAGGGGTAAGAGAATGACCAGACCTTCCAGGAGGGCCAAGGGAAAAAGCCACCATTCTGGGAAAACTTGCTCTCTACATTTCTGGTGGCTCAGTTCGAGATATTGCGCTGCGCTTGCTATCTGGATATTTTGAAGGCCCTTGGCGAGACCCCAAACGCACGAAGAGAGGGATGGAGGGGACAGCCAAAGGGGTGGCCTGCAGCAACCTGAAAGGGATCAGGCCGCTGTCCATTTCGCTTAAGGTGGGTCGGGGTGGGGCCAGGCAGCACCGTTTTGCACAGCTTCGATCTCGGCCAAACACCGTGGGGCAGGTGTGGTGCAGAGAAGGATGCGCACTAATCCACAACCAAGCCAGGGTGGGTGTGGGTGCGTGTGCACGCGCACACGCGCAGCGTTCCTCCATCGCCTCTTCTAGTGACAGATCCGAAGGTCGGGGCAGGGAGAGCGGGCCTTTGGGAGGAACCTCCTTTCATCTGGAAGTAAATCTGCGCCCCTCCCGCTGGACAAATTAAGGCGTGGAGGGATTTATGGCCCGCCGTGCTCGCTGTCAGGGATATTCCTCTCTGGAGCTCCCAGCGATGAAGTCCAGCACCAGGAAAGGGGAGGCGGTGACGCCGGTTCTGGCAGCCTTACGCCGCCCGGCAGAGAAACGGCGCTGAGGGTCAGTGGCCAGCTGGGTGGTGGGGCACCAGGGCGCAAAGGAAAGGTCCATATCTCCACCGAGCGAGAATCAAAGAAGTGGGCTCTGCTTCGGGGTGGAAGGAGGAAGGGGCAAAAAGGCAGAGACCCCGCGTCTGGCAGTGTCCTGATGCCAGAGTCTGACTCAGAGATCAAGTTTCCTTGCTAAAATTCTTGGAACCGCTCCACCATCCAATGTCGTGCACGAGTAGTCCTCAGGGACTCATCATCCTCTGGATGAACAAAATCCCTTTACCGGCATTCTGCCCTGGGCAAATGATCAGGGATGGCAGAGTAGCCAAGGCTGGATCTAGGATCCTCCCTCACCCCCACCCCCATCTTGATCAGGCCAACTGAATCTATGAAAATTATACCTCTTTCTACCCTGACCCCCCATCACCTGTGAGGAATTTGCCTCTCAGCAAACCGCCACGGATGGGGGGGGGGGTTCAGAAGAAAAATGACACCCCTTTCAGTTGATCAGGAAGCAGTCTAGGCGACCCAAGAACAGACCCTGAGGTGGGCCATTTGTAAAGGGAAGAGGAGAAGAAGGCATTTTTGCAGCAGGGTCAGAAAGCTGTCTAGGCGTCCTGGGGAAGAGGACCTGCAAAGGCGCCTCCCCAGCTCTTTTGGGGTTGCGCTCTTCTCCCACTGCGGACCTCAAGGGCTGGAGACTGGGGGAAGGCGGAGGAGGGGGCCGATGCTTGCCGCTAGAACTGCTCTGTGCCCATAGCTCCAGGACTATGTTCCCCAACGAGCCAGCCAGAGCTGAGGAGCCTCACGCCGGTCCCTCCCGAGTTTTCTTGGCAGGAGATGGACAGCTAGTCTCCCGCAAGGGCACAGGCATGAGGAAGGGTGCTTCAGAATGTCCATTTGGGCTTAAAACAACCACGCCAGGGCTACCAACAATGACGGTGCGGGTGTGAGAGAAAGAACGAGAAATAAGCCAGCTGAATTCAATGGGGCTCACTGCGGAGCAGACGGAGACTGCACTGGGAACCCATTCAGGGCTGGGGCGGCTGGTGAGCGAATACAAACACAGCCACTTCAGAAATCAGATGCCTCCCCCGGCCCACACATTTGAATCCAGCGCCGGCAGCGAGGAACCCAAATCTCTTCAGATGTCCCTGCATTTGGAGAATTTTGTTTTCAGTGAATGCTGCTTCTTAGTGGTCAGCCATCTCCCCGCCCCGGGAAAAATGCATAAATAGGGGTCGTATCACAGGAAAGTGCAGATTATTGGAATCTCTCCATCTGAACTTCTTCTCTTTTCTCTCCCCCGCCCACATCACGTAATTGTGTTCTGAATCAATGGAGAAACTAAGACTCTTTTATTCAGCCTTGGAAAGACAGCCGCGATCTCCCTCTCTCTCCTCCCCCCCCAGTCCCCATGGGTAGCAGGCTGGGGCTGCGCCTCTTGCCTTTCTGGGCCCCGGGAAGGGAAAGGCACTCCGGTTCAGAGGCTTGGGGCAATACCAAGGGAATTGCTCGAATCCCTGGAAGGGAAGCCAGCAGGACAATCTGGCTGGGTTGACTTTCTGGTGGGCCCCAATGAAGGATACTCAGTTGCCCGAGGGGCCCAGAGCTTCGGCTTGGGCTCTGAAGGGGGATTGAGCGAAAGCTGCCCTGGCTTCTTCCACGCCTCCCTCCCGTCCCAGTTGCTGTTTCCTTCTTTTCCCCAGACGGAGTGATTCTAGTTGGAAGCTCCCACACGGCAGGAATTTGCCCCCTTGCAAGATCGCCTTTGGGAGACCTCCGCTGGAGCCCGCACTGGCGCGCACCCATGCTCCCCCCATTCCCGCAACTCCCCTGCTACCCCTCGAGGAACTGCAGCGAAGTGGAGCCACCTCCCCTCCTCCTCCCCTCCGTGGTTGTTGGCCTGCAGTTGCTCAGTCCTAAAGTTCACCCGGGCTCCAAAAGCTGGCCCCCAACCCCCACTCCGCCAATCCGTTTTAAATCAAAGAGAGGATGGTGGGGAATCCAATTTCCAGCGCAAGAAGCAGAGGTCTTCTACTCCCAGTTAAGAGGCTCCTTCATCCTCTTCCAGAGAGCAGGTAGGGGCTCTTTTCTCCCCCCTACCCCAGGCTCCAAACCTGGCTGGGCCCCAAGTCTTGCTGGCGCGACCACCGAAGCAGAGGCAGGACGTCAACTGCTGGGGACGTTTTCTCCTCCTGCCCCAGGAAAACTTGCCCTGCTTCCTCGGGGAGGAAAGCAGGGGGTGCCGAGTGCCACAGCCATTTTGTGCAGGTTCATGAGGGAAGAGAGAAAGCTGCCTTCCCCAACTGGATTCCCGGCCTTTGCTCCCCCAGCCCGCATGGGACTTCAGCTCCCATCGGGCTGGCTGGAGAGCTGTAATCAGCTCTTCTGAGTGGTGCCAAGTGGGGAAGGCTGAATAAAGGAAATCGCTTTTTCAACCCACTTGATGAATACAGAGCTCTGTGGGCTCCCTCCCCCAAAGCAGAGGGGTTTGCCCCTCTGGCTCCCTGGGTATCCTCCCACCCCCAGCTTCTCAACTGGCGATCCTGACATTTCTGTCTGCTATTTGGGACTAGCAGATTATGCCACGCCCCTCAAAAACAGGCAGAAGTTCAATCACACCGTCTGCCATCATGACTTTTTTGACCAATCATACCCTGGGGACATTCCTGCAATTCAGCTTATTTTCTTTTCTTTTAAGAGCCAACAAGGTCGGCTAGGAATAATCACCTGAGCTGGAACTGAAAGAAAGGAACTCGAAGGCCAGGACTTTAAGTCTGCGATCCTGCAGAGCTATGGGATCTAATATGCAAAAAAAAAAGGATTTATTAGAAGTGGGCGTTATTGGGATCCTACACACCTTATGAAGGAGTAAGCCCCATTGTTCTGGTTGGATTTCCTTCTCCGCAGACATGCCTGGGTGCAAATGTTTTTGGGAAGACTTGTTCATCTCTTGAGACTTTGATTTCGAACCCACTCATTGCACACCGAGCTTTCCTGCAAGTAACTTGTGTATGGGCAAGATCAAGAATTGAGGTTTGGGGAAATCTGGAGGCAAAGTCAAGCATGCGGCCGGATCCAAGCCACACTTTCTCCAAATAAGGCTTCACTGAATCCACAAATTTTGTGACTCCAAGTGGATTACAGTTGAAGGTCGGTGTTTAATTTTTCTTACTGAAATAAACGGAAGCTACACTTAAACGATCAGGGGTTATTTTTAATACCCCCCCCCCAAGCTTGACTCAGTTGCAATACAGCGGAAATAAGATATAATCAGGGGAATTGCCTCGTAGTGGCACAAACTGAAAAATGGCAAAGATCTGGTTTGAGGAATTCTTAATGCAGAAATTGGGTTGAATGAGGGGGCAGAAGCGGGGCTTGCCTTCCCTTCCTTCCAGCTCCTGGAATTCCCAGCCAGCCAGTTTGGAAGCAGTTCTAACAGGTGGTTTAGAAAACAACAGACAACAGGGAACAAAACTACAGATCCGATTTAGTGTCCTTGAATCTGTACTTTCCCACATGGTGGGAAAGATTCCCTCCTAACAGAGTCTGGGCCCTCACTCCCTTGCTTTCCAGCATGCCGGTTCACAGCCCCAGGTTAAAGGGAGACACGTCTAGGCCCTCAGTTTTTGGCCTTACGATGCAGCCCGGGAGAAGAGCAGGCGTGTTCTTGATTTCCTTTCCAACTCCCCCTCCGACTGGGATTGCAATCGCTTCTCTCTCAAGCGCTAGCTTAACAGGCTGGTGGCAGGAAACATGGACCTGCAGCGCCTCCTACGGGCGATAAGCTTCGTTGCAAAAAGGCTTTCCATCTTAAAGGGGAGGTCTCTTAAGGTGGACCAGCTGGAGCATCGCAGAGCTGCCTTTCATTTCTTTTTCTTTAAAAGCCCTCTTCCTTTTCGGCAGATCATTTTCAGTAAGACTAGTCCACCGTACTGATCCCCTCAGGGAATCTATCCGTACCCTTTCGATAGGAAGGATTCGGTTTGCACCCTTCCCATTCACGTGTCTCTGAATATCTGTAGCGTCCGCATATATTGTCCTTGCTCGGATGCGTTTTATTACGCTGGTTTAGTCTGCTGCCTCGCCTGCTCCTCAGCCGGATTTAAATCAATAATGGCAGATATAACAAGGCGGCTATTCTTCAAGAAAAGACAGGCTAATCTACCTCTCTCTGGCTTTTTGCTTGTTTAAGGCTTAACACGGGGCAAATTGCAAAACAACCCCACGTCCGTGAGAATGGTTTCCGCGCACCTAAAGCATTCTACGTACTCGCTAGATTACCTCTCCCGGTACCTCCAGATAACAGACCTCAGGGCAGGCTGAGGATGATTGGGGTGGCGACTGATCCACATTCTTGGAGACTTCTACATTCTGGCAGATCCTCTGTTACTCCGTTTGCACCACACACTTGGAATTATGATAGACTCACTTTTCTGGGGCCGCACAAACTGGAACCGTAAACGAATCGCAATCTCAGGGACGGATTCCTACCGCAGGAAAGACCAGCACTGATCGATTAATTTATAGTTCAGTGTGTCGTGTGAACACAGCCCGTACGTGCTCTTCCGTATTTGCTCCCTCGAAGGCGCTGCCTCCGGCCGGTGCCAGACCCCAGAGAGGACCGGCTCAAAGTAAGGAGTTTCCTCCGAGCGGAGGTCGACTCTTGCTCTCCCGGAATCGCTCACTGCATGTTCAGCCAGGGAGGCAGGTGTCGACCAAACCTATAACAACTCTCCCCCCCCCCCCAAGAAAAAAACTCGGCTAGCCCACAGCCACGGACTCTAAAAACCTGCGGGGCGCAGGACAGCTGGTTCCTTTGGCATAAGGCTACTTGCCGCCTCCGCCGAGTGCCGTCGGAGTGGATGAAAACACGCCCAGCGATCGGTCGGAGTTTGCACCAGCCGGCGATCCTGGGAAGAGGGGCCTGGCCCGGCTGGCGTTCGCTCCTCAGCAGCGCAGCCGGGCGCGCAGTGGGTCGCTCCGGCGCCACGGCCACGTTAGCAGCTTGCTGGGTGAGCGAAGAGCAATCGGTCCCTTCCCGCTCTCCGCCAGGAATCCCCGGGTTTCAGGGAACTCTTCCTCCGTCCCTTCTCCGTCCCTTCTTGCGCCGCTAATCCCCGAGAGGCCGCCGCCGCCGCCCTGCAGCCTCTGGCACCCGAAGCAGCAGCTTTCTGGTGTGGCTGTCGGCAGGCGGGAGCAAGCAGCCCCGTTAGCCGCAAACCTTCTCCTCCGCCTGATATCCAGCAACTGCAGGATTCGATTTGGCCACCCCGCTACCTCTCTTTTCCTTCAGAGGGCGAGGCAAAACCCAGCAAACAGCTCCTCTGAGAAGGTGCAAAGTGCTTCTCACACAGGAGCCGCAGCCTCTCCACATGGGGTGGGGTGGGTGTAGCACTGCAGGGTGGGGATGTGGATTTCAGCTGGCAGCACAGAGGGGTGTGTGTGTGTGTGGAGGGGGAAGGGTGATCAAAAAAGTTGTGGGGCTTCAATCACATGGTTGTGGCCACCATATTTGACTTTTTTGCCCCTCCTGGGCTGGCATTATTCTCTCTGTGGGAAAATGTTGGGGGTAAAGAGGAGAAAGAGACCAGAACTTTCTTTAAAGAGCTAAAATCCCTGTTAAAAAAGGAATTATTTTAGCTTGGCAGCTGTGGCCTTCCTTTTAGTCTTCAGTGAATTTGCTTATATTTATTTAGGATTTATCTCCCCCCCTTCAAACTTAGATGGGTGCGCCTTGGGGCCTCCTTCTCAGCCCCTTGTGGGACTGCATCATGGCCAGGTGTATTGCTGGTGCGGTATATCAATAACAGCGCCTATAATGCCCTTATGTTAAAGATTTTCCCTGCATTTAAGAATGGGGGGATTAAACTGCCCTCTAAAAGATTTAATAGCAGCAGTCAGTGTGCATTCAGCTATTATTCAGTTGACTGTTAAAATGTTCATATATTTGTTTAAAGGCACATGGAATTAAATTCATATGAGCTATGTCAATGTCTGATAGATACTACTTTGTTCCCAGAATATACAAAGCTTGATTTGTTGTAGTTTAGTGGATCCTCCTGGATAATTGCAATGTGCTCTACATGGGGCTGCCCTTGAAGACCCCTTGAAGCTACAGCTGGCCCAGAATGCAACAGTACAGGCAGTGTGGACATGTCTGAGTATCTCATGCGATACCATTGCTTTGCAAACTGCATGGTTGCTGGTGAGCTTCCAGGTGCAATTCAAGGTGCTGGCTGTCACCTGTAGAGCCCTTCGTGGCACAGGTATCTGAAAGACTGCCTATCTCCCATGATTTCTGTCCATCTGCTACTATCGGGCATTGTGTGCTTCAGGTCCCTCCCTTCAGTTGCACCGAGTTTTCAAACTTGGCAACTTTAAGATGTGTGGCCATCAACTCCCAGAATCTCCCCCGGCAGTATATCGGGACCTGGGAAGTATGCCTCCTCTGTCATGATATCCCCCTAGAGATCCATGTAGCTCCCACCCTAAAGATGTTTGGAAGTCTTTAAACATGTTGCTCTTCTCCCAGGCCTCGGGGTAGAGTGGCTGTGGAGCCCTGTCAATGTTATTTTTCTTTCTTTTTCTTTTAATATGGAATATGATTGTCCTGATGCTTCAGATTTTTCCTCAATTGTTTTTCTGTTTTCAATTGGTAAGCTGCCCAGAGTCATTGTGTAGTTGAGTGGCCTCCAAATTGAATAAATAAATAAGTAAATACCTATATTCTCGCAAGAGATACCAAATCATAAATCTAGCCAAAATTAAGGGGCTTGCACTACTGCTGAATAGAAGAAATGGCTCTCCACCCATCCTTGAATAGGTGGAAACTCTACTGGTATGAAATTTGCTGCCTCCATTGCTAAACCCAGTCCTGCCTCTGTTGTATCTGTTCTGATTAAAGGCCAAATGACGCTGTCCTGAATTTGTATGTGTAGACTTTGATAGGCCAGGGAATTGGTTAATTATTCTGGTTTTGTGGTCTGCCTTTTTCTGTTCCTTGCTAGTTGCTGGGAAGAACATCAGTCAGAGCCCTGCAATGGGAATGGGCGGGTCTGGCTGCTGGATATTGCCCGTCATCTCTAGACTCCTATACCCCATTCTGTCATAAAATTGAGTAAATAATATATATTTATATAAATATCTATCTCAGAATCATGGAAGGAGCTGAGTCATAAGCAGCACTTTTACTTTGAATTTCTCTCCCTTTCCTTTCCTTTCTTTATGTAGGCTACAAATATCAACTTGCAGGTGTCCATGTGCTCTGTTCAGGAGAGAGTGGGAAGGTGAGTTGGTCCTGTCATTCCACTGTTCCAGTAAGGACTATAGACTTAAAGTATTTATAAAATCCAATAAACCGCCATTTTACTACTGGGTCCAATTCTTTAGGAAGACAATAGCAGAATGATAGCAGATTGGAAGGGAAGAGGCACTCCTCTGAAAAAAGCCAATAAGGGCCATTCTGATGCCATCTACTAGTGATCACCCAATTGCCTCCTACAAAAGGGGTGCTGTAGCTTAACAGATTTTACACATTTGCAGCTGCCTTGGATACTGTGGGCTTACGGGAGAAAACTCTAACATCCCTGCACTCAAGGATGCCTTAAGGCCGTTTCACTCATGGGCTGGGGAAAAGACGAAGGCGATGCCATGAAGCATAGCAGAACAAAGGGCATGCTTATGCTGTGGTTACGTGCAAGTTGGGAAAGGCCATTAAAACTATGGAAGATTGACTGTTGTGTGAATACAAACACATGCCTTCGGGTGGAATGAAGACAGACTAAAAATGTATTGACTAGGAAGCAGATTTTTTCTGCAATTTTAATCACACTCATCTCTAAGGGAACATGTTCAGGTTGACCTTGCAATTTTATACACCTGTCTGGGAATATGTCAAAGTGAATTCAATGAGATTTACTTTTCAGCAGATGTACGCCGATTTTCACTGTTAGGATTACAACCCAATCTGTGATGGAATGGACTTATGAAGGCCAGGCTCAGGGAGATAAGCGTGTTCTTAGCCCCCAACAGGAGTGTGGGAAGTTCAAGAAGATGAGACTGGCACCTCCCTAAGGAATTCACAGTGTTGTGGCTGGCTTGGGAACTAGGGTTCAGTCTGGGGAGATTTCTGTCTTGAGGTTGAAGCTAATAAATGCAACAGAACTGTATTTGAATGGTCTCTTGGAGTTCTTTGGGCTGAACCTGACACAATCTAACTGCATATACACAAACGTAAGACCTTTCAAATCCAGTGAGGCTCAGTCCCAGGAAAATCTGCTACCCTTGTACATAGGCCTGGAGGAATATCCCCGCTGAAATCAGTAAGACTTACTTCTGAGTAAATATGTATAGGTTTGCACACTTGGTACTTTAAGAGGAAAGCAGGAATTAGTTAAGTGTTATTTTGTTATTTCTAAAAATCGAATTATTTTAGATGTTGTGCTCCTTGGGAAAGTTGTTACTTAATCTTCACTAACTACTGAAGTCTCTAGGGAGTTTAACCCAAGTTAAAACTAAGAATATTAAAAATGAATTTAAATGATCAACAATTAAAGGCCTGCCCCAAGACATGTGCTTTTAAGGCTTTCTGATGTCACTTTCCCTCCACTCAGCTTGTCTGTAATGTTGCTCCCCACCAAGTATTACAAAAAGCCTTCCATCACTCAGAAGTTATCTGTAGTCCTCCTTGTGAGCAGGAAAGAGATGTGGGGAGAGCAATTCCTGTGCCTCATCACTTCCTAATCATAGGCTGCCCATCTGCTGTTGCTTTGTTTGATAGGGGGAGGAAGAAAGAACACCTCCTACCTGGTGAATTATTTATTTGTCTTAACAGATTTTAGGCCATGCTTCAAAAGAACCATACATTTAAGAAAAGAAAAAATCAGAGTGGCATAGTATTAGAGTAATAAAACCCAATTAAAGACCAAAAAACACCATTAAATATTCTTCATAAAATTTCAGCAAAGCAGATACAAATGTAACTCTTTAGATTAATCCCATTATTTGTTAAAACAGATCTATCTATCTATCTATCTATCTATCTATCTATCTATCTATCATCTACAGTATCATCTATCATTTATCATCTACAGCAGTGTTGTCCAAATTTGGCCACTTTAAGATGAGTGGACTTCAACTCCCAGAATTGGCTGGCTGGGGAATTCTGGGAGTTGAAGTCCACTCATCTTAAAGTGGCCAAGTTTGGATAACACTGGTTTAGGGCCTTCTCTGTCAACGTCTGCACTTTGAAGCTTGCCTAAAAGCAACCAGAAGCTTATTCCACACTCAGGTTGCAGCCACGTAATTCTCTGTTATTCTTTGCCATGGACAATCCCTTCTGGGATCCAGTCATTGGGAAAGCATTTTTGGTCTGCTCCCTCTTGACATGATTTATCTTTCAATAACGTGTGGTGCAGTTTTCTTGAATATTCAGCACGGCTTCTTCTAGGTAGGGCAGGGTTTTAGCCCAGGCTTGTTTTTCTATTTATACTGTTTAAATTGCTAGTCCTGAAGCAGCATGTAGCTTTTAGGCATCTTTGTGCTGAGACTTGAAGGCTTCTTATTTCATTGTAGGAAAGCCTTAACCAAACAAAGGCTCTTCCTCTTCCTTTCTAACAGTCTTTCTTTGTTACCTGATTGGTCGGAGGTTGCTTTTCTGCCTTCCTGCCAGGGTTCCCTGTGCGTCTTCTGCAGCCAAATGGATGCCAGTAAGAGATAATACAGACCGGACCAGATGCTTATGACGACTCTATAAACCTCCCTTTTGCAGAATCAGATTTAACAGGGATTCCTGAGCAGCATTGTATGGTTTTCCTTTGATTCCAGACTCTAAGAGACTTCCTTTCCCCCCAAAGGTTATATATATGCTGTAGTAGTTCTTATCCCACCTCTTTTCCCCCCTTCTAGGCAACTTTGGGTGGGAGGGTATACAATCCCATAGCCTGTGATTTGTCAAGCCTAACTGTGGAATTATGAGCAGTCCAGGCCATGGTAACTCCTGGGATTTCTAGAAACGAAGGCAATAGATAGTAAGGAAGCCAAATTTATTAAGGGACCAACTGTACCTTTTGCTTCTAGCTTCAGAACTGGCCGTGTCACTCACACTTTAAGTACTGCAGCCTCACTGAATTTAGTGGGATTTGTAGTTGAATAAATAGAGTTAGGGCTTTAAGCAGCCACAGAAAAATAATAGTGTTTTAATGCAGGAAAAGCACAAGAATTTTTGGAAAGTGGACTATGCTTGATCCGGTGGGGCATATATCAAATCTTGGATGGCACTGGATCAAAAACATTTGAAACATTTATTTCAATTTAATTTAATGAGTTTGCATCATAATACTGAATGCATTTTATAATTTCTTTTCTCTCACAATAGAAATGACAAATAGTCCAGGAGTACCAGATTTTGGGGTGAAAACATCCAGATGACCACTCGATGGCAGCAAATCTGCCAGCATGCTTCTTGATATTGAAAAGGGGGAAAACAGCAGGGTAGGGGGTGAAGAGAAGAAAATATGTCCCTGGGACACCTTTGAAAAACTTAGTGACTTTCTGGGGTATTTGACTATCCCTCCCATCATCCCCATGATTCACTCTCCAAGTAGAGAAGTCTAGAACAGGTAGAGTGACAACCTCTTCCTTCACATAAGGTAGGAACCAATTTTATAAGATTGGCTTACATTGGCTGAAACATCAGGAGACAAAAGTCCTTCTGGAACTCATACATACAGAGTGAGAATTGTTTTATTCAGATTAATCCTGAAGAAGAGTTGTTTTACTGATGTTTTCCTTTCCTTACCATATGCAAGGACATAAAGACAGAGGAAACTGACTAAAGTAGCAATAAGCTTTATACCTCCTTATTGACTGCTCTTCTGAATAACTTCCAGGTGCAATGCAGCATTATTGATTGAGTGATGGGCTGACTGCAGGAGGAAAGGACAACTGGCAAAATCCATTTGTTGTCTGCTCACAGAAATCTTGCTGTTGGATCGTTTAAGAGTATTACTAACTAAAGAAAAACAGCAATAATGTACAATTAATATCTAGTTAACAACTTAATAATTAATAAAGCCAGGAATCAGATGCAAACACTAACAACGATTATATTGAAGGCCTCTATATGATTACTATTTCTTTCCTATATGAGTATGCAGATTATTTTATGGGAAACCTAGACACTTTTACTTACTAATGTTTATTTACAAAGCTTTTTAAACTTCTAGCTACAGAACATGATCTTCCTTCTATCTTTTCCCTAATTGTGATTTTTTTCCCCCTTTCCAAAATCAAAAATACTGTCTGGCATAACTTTGTAGCCTAGCTTCAAAATGTCTGGGCTGTTATATATTCATCTTTTATACACTGAGCTATAAGATATTTTCTGCATCACCTCTAGGCTAGCTCCTTGTTCTGAATTTATCAAAAAAGTTATAGGAAGAATGTATAAAAAAGCTCTAAAGGGGAAAAAAACTCCTTTCTTGATCTCACAGCTCTTAATGTGACTTTTTAGCAATCTTAATTCATAAACCAATCCTTGTATTTTAATGAAGGCGGCATTCCTAGGCATTGCAATTTATCTAGCAATAATGTGGGGGTATTCCAACAGGTAAAACATGGTAATTTCCAGGGGAGCTGAGTTCATGGTTAAGAAGTCCACTGTGATCACTGACAGTTGGATGAGGGGTACATTAGCTACCTTGTAGAGTCTTTGTAGAAAGAGTCTTGAAATATGTTCAGAGCAGAAGTACAGACAGCCCTGGAGAAACTAGCTGCAGGGAGCAAAGAATTAACAGGAGGTATTGGCAATAAACAGCAGAGGTGGTAAGCTCAACATTTTTTGGCAAATGGTTACACAGAGTGCAAAAAGCATGAAGGATATATTTTTTGCCTAAAAATGGAAAAATTAACATATGTATTACTAAATATTCTGAGCTTAAAAAATATGGCACTAAACTGGGGCAAAGGGTGAGGAAGTGAGAAGGAACGGGAAGTCTTTGAAAAAGACCCAGTTATTTTTTTGATGCCCAAGCCTATGATTCATTTACTGCCTCAGGAATCCCATCCAAGTCAGTGAATAAAGTGGATTTTGAACTGCAACTGAAGACTAGAAGAAAAGCAAGCCATCGGCTTCAAAAGGCAGTTTCTTCCTCCTGTATTTAAAGCTGTATAACTAAGATCAGTACTACTGATGCAAAACTTGGTACTCTGCAAAGCTTAACCCAATTCAAAAAAAAATTTTTTTTAAAGGAGGAAGGTCCATACATGAACACATTTACTATTTAAAATTGTTACCAGCAAATAGGTACCACAAGAGGACTGTTGGGATTTACCACCTAGTTGTTAGTAAAGAAACAGTGGCTTTAATTCAGGAAGAGAAGGAAGTGCACTTTGTGCCAACAGCAGGACACACCTGGTCTCTTTTCCAAACAGGCTGCCAAAATAGCACAATTTTCCTTCATGGCCAGTGACCAGACACAGGTAACTCTTTGCAAATTATCTAAACCAGCTCAGATGCTTGCAAGATAAAGCTCTGGGATCTCTTTGGGAGATACTGAAAAGACAATTCTAGCAGGCTGTAAAGAGATCTTTTGAGAATGCCTTTTAATAATGTAAGGATGAGAGATAGGGTTGTCCCTGAATGACAGATGGGATGAATGGAAGCGAGGAACAATGAAGCCATTGATACACCATTGTTACTCAATAACCTATTGAGCCTCTTCTGGGATTTCTCTTGACCTGCC
Organism: Liasis olivaceus; assembly: GCA_030867105.1. Taxonomy (NCBI): domain Eukaryota; kingdom Metazoa; phylum Chordata; class Lepidosauria; order Squamata; family Pythonidae; genus Liasis; species Liasis olivaceus. Next base: position 19,316,552 of record CM061351.1, read on the forward strand.
ACTGAGATATGCCCCAGATGGGGATGCTGTTCCTCTTGGAAAGAAGCTTGGAAGGGGGGAGTTTGAAGAGTGATTTATTAGAGCAACTTTCTCCAACCTCATGCCCTCCAGATGTGTTGGACTTAAACCTTCTCAGTAAGAATTGAGGGCCACTGTAATTGCTGGTCATCAAGTGGGGGAAGGCTATGTTAGTGAGCGGCTAAAGGTTTCCCAGAATTTCTTGGAAGAAATGGCTTATCGTGGTGTTTATCAAGTTTAAGGGTTTATCATAGTGCAATAAAATGCAAATCAGTCCTTATTCAAGAATGTTGGAAAACTCTGCTTCAGAAAGACATTTACCAGAATTGCAACTTGGCTTACAAGGCAAGAAAGCAAGGGTTTCATTAACCAGAAATATACTTGAGGAGGATCAATTTTAGCATTAGATACAAATTAGGATAATGGGTAACAAATGGTATTCAGGGACTGTCGAAGAGTATAGGATTAGGTTTATTTAAATATAGCCTTTTGTTTGATTTAACAATCTAAAGGAATAATGGTTGCATCAAGGAAGAATCTAGCCTCCTGCGTTTTGATTTTTTACAGGGGGAAGCAAGAAAACTGACTGGGATGTTGGGAATTGTAGTTCATACAATATGGAAAGCATCATATTGAGAGGACTACTGCAGAGCACAAAAGATCTGACATTTTTGTGGATTTTTCCCCCCACTCTTTTGTTTACTTGTTTTCTTAGGTCCCCAGAAATCAAAGTAAACACACTAATGTTGAGATAATGCCTACCTAGCACATGTACTTCTGTTATACTTCAATTTATCTTCAGATCTCATAAATCTTTCACCTAAACACCTATTGTGCTGTATCTCACCCTTGAAGTGGAATGTAAAATTGTATTAATGAACTGGGAAACTTTGAGTATTTTGAATACTACATGTTAGGCAGCTGCAAAGACCTTCATGGACCACATAACCTTTTCTTGCTCTAAAATGCTATTATTATCCTAACACAGCTCTTAAAAACAGCTCCCTGCTGCTGACATGCACTGTCCATTTTTAACAGAATGAAATGTGTTGAACTATCTTTGACTGAGCACTTATGGAGAAATTATGCGCTCTTATGACTTATTCCACACAGCTTTTATGCTGCTCTGCAGAAACCATTTTTGCCCTGTGAAAACATCCTCTCTTTTCGATTCGTAATCATTTGGATGAGCATCTAACTACATTAACTCTTAAAGAGTACTGCTGCTATAAAATTATAATGTTGTTCTGGCTTTTAGCTAGAGCATTCATAGTAAGGCTGCTGTTTTGTCTCTCAGAATGCATGCAATGTAGACTAGTGGATTGAACATTCTGATTTTTCATAAAAGTGCTGATTAGATTTGATTTACCTTGGAACAGGATCAATTGAACTTCTGAGAAGATATTACAGCAGTCTTTCCTATTCTGCTCTCCCCCCCCCCCCGCCTTTGTGTTGGACTTTTAATGCCAGTATTCCTCACATCAGTATGGATATTTAATGTTAATGGCAAAATCAACCAATTAGTTATAGCTATTGGTTAAATTGCAGTTTAGCTTTGCAGTTTCAAGAGTCTAATACACTCAGTTTGCCTCAAGCTTCAGGTCTTCATTACAGAAGATTTGGTTCTGCAAACAAGCAGGTCTGAACTCCCATGTGCTGCCTTCCAGAGACATTCTGGAAAGGAAGTCTGGTGGGGCTAGCCAGACTTCAGCTCCAGTTGGGCTGCCAAAACTATTAGAAGATTTCTGGATTTTGCACAAGAGAAGGAAATCGAGACACATGTGCATAACACATCCAGCAACATCTGGAGCTAACCATGGGTAAGAATTACTCTTTGATTTTATATCCAGTGTCACAACTGAATGTGGTCAACCCTGGTTTCTTGATTAGCAGGCTTTTTGGCTGATTTTCCAAACTCCTCCTTTTTGGCATCTTGTCTCCTGCTCCCATTTAGTTTTTAGAAAGGAAATTAAAATTGTAATAGCCAAATCAGGGTCAGATTCATTCTAGGTTTGGTGGGAATAGATATTGTCTCATCCCATCCCCCCCTCACTTTTTGTGTCCCCAAGTTTTATAGTTTATTTGGCCGAATAAACCTGTTTGGTCTACTTACCCTGTCTTGTCCAAGTAACTCTGAAAATTTGCTAACAATTGAGTGCCATTAAACGGGACTTGCAATCATTGGTTTTTTATCTAATTTCATTCATTAAAAGTGAAATGTCTTCCTGATTTCAGTTAAGAAAACAGAAAAATAATTAAGACACATTAAATTTTTAGAGAGGCCATACCTTAAATGGCCAACTTCCAACTCCTAATCATCACCATCCCCACAAGGATAAAGGAAAACTAAGATTCAACCTTGCCCATCATCACACACTCTGCAGTTACTTATTTATCAACTTGTTTGCTGTCTCAATCACCAAGGAACTTGAGGCAACTTACATAATAGGGCTAAAGTAACAGCATAAAAATAATAAGCAAAGAACAACCAAACACCAATACTAAATACAGAGCATCAGGAAGGAAGCTCAATCACAATTAAGTTACCAAACACTCCAAATAATAGGTAAAAAAGGGAAGTTCCTTGGCCCTGGACTGCCTAGATGCGTTCAATCTCAGGCAGTAATCTAGCTATTATATTTTAAACTAACTCAACATTCCAAGCATGCTTTGAAGTCACTTCCATAAAGGCAGAAGAGAATGTCAGTAAGAGCATGGATAACCATACCTCTGTTAACGGGCCCTAAGTTATTAAAAGATAATTCAGATCACCTGGCCTCCAAGGCAAAGACCGTAACCCAACAGCACCCACAGACTCAGAACTTTGTGCTAAAGGGGAGTGTAACCCTATCCACACGCCATATTTTTTACCTGATAAACATTTGTTACGGTTGGTGGTGGGGTAGGAGCAATTTTCCTACTATGAAGCATTTCTGCACATACTTTTCATCAATATGATCATTTTGGACACACTTTCTCCTACTGGAAGTGTTTTTGTATGAACAGAGTAGATGTGTGTGGCTCTACCCATCCTCCTCCTGAAGTGAGGTTAGCCCCAACCCTTATGGCCTCCTGTAAAGCTCTCAAAACATGTTTTTTCCAGCAAGCCTGGGAATCCCCTGGCAATAGGGAGCCCGCATACTGGTCATACTGTATGTAAACATCTTCCCTCTTGTGGTCTTGTTTTATCTATGTTTATTGTTTTAAGGGGTTTACAAAATGTTTTAATTCTTGGTTTTATTGTATGCTGCCCAGAGTCACTTTGGGCGAGATGGGCAACCATATAAATTTGACAAATGATAAATAAATAAATAAATTGGAAATCACACCAGCTATTCCACTGTCATCTGCTGCTCAATCTACCAAACTCCTGTAATTGATAAGGTTTTTTTTTTGTTTTTTTTTAAGAAAGCTCATTCAGCGCAGTAACTTGTCATGCCTAGTTGCTGAAAGAAGAATTGTGTTTGTTGATTGTTGGGTGAAAGAAAAATCCTTTCACGTAAACCTATTCAAAAGCATTATTCTATTTATCATGGTTGTATTTCTCAAACCTCTGAGCTCCCAATCATATTAAATCCGGCTGTGCTTCTGTAACTAGTTTGTGGGGTGGGATGACAGAAGACTATAGCAGAGTGATAATGATGGCTCTTCGGTGAGGTTTGATGGAGGCTAATAGTGGGTGACTGCAGACAGCTCTCTTTAAGATGTTCTTTTGTGGTGTCTTCTATTGCCCAGTCTTTCAAAGGGTTCAGGTGCGTCATTGCAGCTGCTGTCTCAAACAGATTAGATTAATGCAAACTTCAAAACTAGCCCTGTCCTCCTTCACAAAACACTTCAAACACAGCAAATCATGTCATCTCTCAGATGATTGAGACTAATCCAGTTAATCCCCCCTCTCTCTCTGCATCTGAATGCAAACTACTGGGACATACCCAATTACACAGCCACAGTCAAAATAAATGGCTTATTCCAAGTACTTCACTCAGGCAACCAAGCTTCATTACTTCCTCCCTCCAAAAATCTCAAAGAAAATTACAGAGAATAGGAATGGTGCACCTATCGATTACTGTCAGGATATCATCAACAGCAACCCATTAAAAGATCTTGGGACAAATCCTTTTTAAATTTTCTGCTTGTTTTTAAAAGCAGTACTAACATTTGGGTGTTTGTTGGTCAGATGGTTACTTGGACCTCTACGCTCTTCCTGAAGATGTTCTCCTTTTCAAGGCAGTCCTATAGGCTGAAAGTAATTTAGTTTGTGGAGTCCTTGGTGCTCTCTGAGCTTGGTTGTTTGCTTGCAGGTGTTTCATTACCTGAATAGGTAACATCATAGGGCTAGTGAGTGTGAGGTTTGCTCCCTGTTTATATACAGCAGCTTGCCCTGCCAGTGTTGGGGGAGGTATGGTTTTCTGCTTGGTAGTTCCTTGATTAGGGTATTGTTCTCTGCTTGATTGTTTGTCTGGTGTTAATCCCTGCTTATCTGGGTATTGGTTGTTGGAGAGGATGTGTTCTGTTTTTTTTATTTCCTTCTTAGCTTTTCTAACATAGCCTTTTGTTTCCTCCTTAGCTTTTTTAATATAGGCAAAGAATTTACAAAACAGCTTGGACATCTCACAGGGGGGAGCAAATATTCTTTCAACTCCCCACTGCAGTGCCTCCAGAAAATCAAAGACCTAAAAATAAAAGAAGATGAAATTATGGTTTCATGCAATGTCACAGCACTCTTTACATCCATAGATCCAGAACTAGTGAAAGAATCCATGGCGGCAATACTACACAACACACTGACCTAGCCAAATGCACTAAGATTGAAATACCCAGAATCATGGAACTCATCAATCTCTGCCTCACCACCTACTTTCAGTTTGAGAGATAAATATACCAACAAATCAGAGGAATACCCATGAGATTGCCAGTCTCAGGACTCAGAGCAGAGACTGTAATATAGTGTCTAGAAACTATAGCACTCTCACACATACAACCAAAAATATGGATGACACCATCATAATAAAAAAGGAACAACTAGAGAAGACACATGAAACAATCAACATCTCATCTTCAAAGGAATAAAATTCACAAGGGAAGAAGAAAACAACAACACACTACCCTTCCTGGATATCCTCATCAGCAGAGGAGACGGCAAATTAGAAATGCAAGCCTATTGAATCCCTAATCTGCTGTTACAATCTGAACCCCTAAAACAATCTGGACGCATAATCTGCTGTTGCCAGGCACTGTCAGCAATGCTGTACTAGTTGTATCAATTGCCTGACTCAGTGGTTGGGTTCACATATTGCACTAAATCAGGGTTTGTTTAACCATGATTCTTTCACATCTCGCTGGATACATACATTATGTTAAGCCACAAATCATGGTTTCTAATCCTCAGTAGCTAGGTTCACATATATTAAGCCAATCCTGTACATAGTAAACTTCATGTACGTTTTATGCTCCTTATGTACCTCATTCCCCTCATGCTAAAGAAAAGATAGTGTGCCTAGCTGACCATGAATTCTGCCAACATTTGGGACTAACTAATGTTTAAAAGATTAAACAATTAAACAAAAGATTAAACAATACCACCTTTGTAAAGGGCAAAGGTGGTATTGCATAATTTCTGTTACACACTATGCATAATACCGCATTACATCTTTCATGCACTATGTCTATATTAAATAGGAATTCACAATATAATTCCAAGACTGTGTGAAAGAATTCTGACAGGATCAAGGAATACAGCTATCAAGATCTCTGTTGCTTTGCCTAAAGCAGGTAAAGAAACCTCCAAATGAATGGTATGAGAATAGAACTAGGGAGTTTTATATTTGTGGTTTCTGTATTTTGTACATAGCTCCCAAGTCACTGCATGAAGCCAAAGAACTAGGAAGTCATTTGAAATTCAGATCATAATGTTACTGAGCCATTAGATATACCATACAGTCCTTTTCCCTTTAAAAATCCTTGGAATGTTGGTAAATATTATGTGATGTTATATCAACTTAACCAATCTGTGTCATTTCAGTACTAGGGGTACAATACAGTTGAGGTGGTAGAAACTTTCAGTTGTCCTACAAACATAGTAGTGGAGTACAGGAGTTTCCCAACTTTTTCAAGTCATAGAACCTGTTAATCCCTTTGAACAAGAAGAGTGGGGCTTCTGAATGCCCCATCCTTGCTGCTGTACCTTAGGGACTAAGGGGAAAAACTCTCTCTGCAAAGGACTATGCTCTTAGTCCCTTGTGGAGGATTTGTTTCTCCCTTAGTCCCACGGAACATGTTTAGGTCCTTGGGGAACCCTATGGAACCACAGAACCCAGCTTGAAAAATCCTGGTGTAGCAGAATCTACGAATCAGGTATTTTGCTCAAAAGGTTGCATGATTGTACTGAGTATGTTAAGCCAGTTAAGGCAAAGGATCCTTAAGACAGCGTGTTAATGAGATATCCTCTATCTTCTACCTCTTCGGTCCCAGGTGCTAATAATATGATGCAAATTACTGTATCACTGGAGTACATGGGGGTGGAAAAATATGTATCAAGCAATGCAGCAGCCAGTGTGGGAGGCCTTCCTAACACTGTTTTGCAGGTAAATTAGTTCACATCTTTGGATTCTTATGTAGATGGGCAGTGGAACATCTTTACAATGCCATTTAGAGGAGTCACTGGGCCAAGGACTTTCCTACTGTATTCTACAGCAGAGGTGTTAAACACACAGCCTGCAGGCTGCGTGTGGCCCATGACCCTCCTGAGTGTGGCCTGAGCCAGATTAAAATGCAATTGGGAAATAGTCAACAAAATGAAATACAAATTCAATAAAAATAGATAATATTACATTTTTAAACTAAATAATAATAAATTTAGTCTCCAACCACTGTAAAACTCCGGGCTTGCAGCTCGTAAGAAGTCCTGCACAAGTTCACCTTAATGGCAGCAGTGAGGATTGTTTGGTATACTTCCTAAGTCCCATAAGATGACAAGATTTAAAAGAAGGAAACTGGAGCATGCCCTCCCTGTGGGACCATGTGGGGCAGGCAGATGTTCTCAGGACAAGATGGTCCCTCAAATAACCCAGTCCTATGCTATGTAGGGCTTTAAAGGTAATAACCAGCACTTTGAATCACACCTGGAAGCCTCTCAGGAGCCAGTGCAGTTGTGGAGTAGAGGTGTTACATGGGCATGACAAGATGCGGCCATAACTACTTGAGCTGCTGCATTTTGAACCAATTGAAGCTTCTGGATGGTTTCAAGGGCAGTCCCATGTGCAGGGCATTGCAATAGTCCAATCAGGAGGTGACCAAGGTGCAAATGACCATAAGCCTATTGAAAACAGTCAAATTTGTAATAATAATACATTTCTTTTTTATTTATTAGTTATACAGGTAGTCCTTATTTAGTGACCACAATTGGGACTGGCAACTCTGTCACTAAGTGAAATGGTCAGAAAATCACAAGGCCACATCAGTCCTTTCCTTTCTCCCACTCCCCTGTCCTTTGGAATACTCACCCCAGTGCTGGGATAGTTGGCTCGAAACTGACATGATTAATCAGTTGCACACCTTTGGCTTTAGTTTGCCTCCTAATCACTCCCCCACCCTTTGGAATGCTTAACCTGGATCTGGGATTATGAGCAAGAAGGGAATTAATGTTTGCATTTACATTTATTGGAGAGGAAAGGAGGACAAGAGAGTAAGCAGCAGGCAATGGGGAATACACATTGAAAGCAATCTAGTAATCCTTTCCAATCTCTCCACTTTCTGACGAGAGGGGAAATGGGTCAGGCACAGGAGAGATTGCCTACAGAAATTGCTTGTCCCCCCCCTCTTGCAGAGCAGAGAGATTGGAGAGGGAGGGGTTACAAGAGAGTAAGCAGGCACACAATGGGGAATACACTGGTTTGTTTGCATAGTGTGTTCACAGCTGCCAGCTCCAGTGCATTGCTTTTGATATGTATTTTCCATTGTGTGCCTGCTTACTCTCTTGTAATCCCTTCCTCTCCAATCTCTCTGTTCTGCAAGGGGGGGAAAAAAAAAGAAAAACAACAGGTCAGGCACAGAACAGTACTGACTGTAATGGCAATCACATGACTGAGGGACAACACTGTTGTAACTTCAGATGGTTGCTAAACAAGGCACTCTGTAGATGAGGACTACCTGTATCCAATTCCTATCTGATTTTAATGCATTGATGTATTAATAAACAAAGAAATACATAAAGGTGGTTTTCCTAGTCAATATTGGCCCTCAGGGATCCTTATGTACAGTTTAGTGGCCCCTAACTCAAATTCTATTTGAGTTTGACACTACTGTTCTACAGTGATGAAGGAGGAAATTATTAAATAAATGGGAGCGATTCTATTAACTCTAATTAAATGAAATGTAAATACACATTAAATTAATTTAATCTAGTTTTTGAATTTGGCTCCACCCACTTCTTGATCTTGACCCTGGTCCTTTGGGAGTGTGGCCCCTGATCTGTCACTCAAAAGTTAAGTGTGGCTTTTGGTCCCCCCAAAGTTGCATAGCTGTTCTTTAAAGGATCTTGAACAGGCTTCTTTAAAAATATTTTCAATAACTAAACGTAAGTGAATACACCAATTTCAGCCTCAAAGGAAGCAGGCTGATAATCCTGCAGTTGCTAAAGTTTAGTACTTCCTTTGAAATGAAAGGGAGATTTGCTCTGTGGGACAACTGTGAGATCAGGAAAGCATATCATGAAAAGGTTTCCTTATTGTTGTCTCTGATGTGATCATTAAAGGATAGATTGGGATTTTTTAAAAAAAAATTCCGGATTCTGAGGAGACATGGAAGAAAGAGGTATCTCAGCATTAATTCAAAGAAAAAGCCAGGTGTCTGGATTGGATAAACAAGAAATAATGCAATGCAAAACACTTATCAAAGGGTGAATTTGTGATGATATGTTTTCTTGTAACCCCACCCCCCATCCACAGATAGCAGAAATGGCTTAAAGACATTATAGCCTCAAGAACAAGAAATCACAACAATAAAAGTTGCGATATGGATTATTGTAAACCAACGTTCTCCAACTTGGTGTCCTACAGGTGTCTTGGACTTCCACCCCAGAACCCCCAATCAATTTAGTTTATCATAGGACTTCTAAAATCTTTGAATAGCATTATAGTCTGCTATAAACATTCTGGGAGGGGATGAGTATGAGTTGCAAACTATCCACCAACTATTTTACCATCACAGCAGATAATCACACATAACTTGCTCTGTTGAATTAATTCAATGCAGACTCCTTCACAAAGTGACTGGCAATCCTAATTTTTAGTAAACTAATCCAAAGCAAGATTGATACCCTACTACATTTCTCAGAGTCACAAGATATCAGCATGAAAAACCCTAGATATTATAGAGAAGGGTTCACATTTCACATTCCAGCTTCTTCCCTATGATTGGGCAGCCCTGTTTAAGTATTCTGCCTGGGGAAATATGAAATATGCAAGAGGGATGACTGAGGATATAAACCACCGCTGCACCCAGTTGCCATTCATATTTTAAGGCGGTAACTTTTTCAGCAGTGAATGTTAATTTTCCAGGATTTTAATTTGTGTCAGCAGCCAACATGGATATAAGTCTATTACTACATGAGAAGGGCATTGAACATGAAGACTGGAGCCACTGGCATGCTTATCATGATTTTCCTCAAGTGCGTAGCAATATGATCCAAGTTTACAATGCCTCTTAACACCCTTGTCAAAAGCCTTGATGCTCTGACTTAGATTTTTGTAAAATTATTTTTTAAACAAGGCACAACAGATCTATGGTGTCAATCTATGCAGCCTTCTCTTTCCCCTCTTCCAGCCAACCATTGGCTCAGTGTGGGCCCACGTCATTTTTCAGAATGGAGAAAGAGGGCTAGGCACTAGTGTGTTGCTTTTGAGTCAGCTTTGTTCACCTAAAGTAAAGTGTCACAAAGAGGAGAAGCTGCTGCCAGATAAGTTTGAGGAACTGGGAAAAGTAGTAAGGAATGACCTTAGGTGGGATTAGCAAAAGGGGTGGGAAAAGAAGAGCGATGACAGTCAATGGAGGGAGAGAGAAAATGTCAAAGCCCAGCAATTGGGAAAGGAAGTGGGCACAACCTTAGAGAAGGGGAGGGAGGATGTATGAATAGGATGGACGGATTCAGAGAGAGATTAATTCATTTATGTAGAATGCATTGCGATAGTACACACATGAGATGACCAAAGTGAGGATAACTATCCAAAGGGCCCTCTTGTCCAGAGAAGAGTGCAGCTGATGCACAAGATGGATCTGTATGAAAGCCTTCCTGGCTGTAGTTGTCACCTGCTTCTCAAGGAGGAGCTGTGGGTCCACAAAGACCCTCAAATTGCATATCAGCCCAGAGTTGGCTAATGTCACCCAAGTCAGACTAAAAAGGGATGATCTCTAGATCCAGGGGGTCCAAATAACCACAGCTACTCGATCTTACCAGGGTTGAACTTCAGTCTGTTTCTCTTCATCCAGACCCTTGCAGCTTCCCGACACTGGGGTAGCTCATTGACAGCACTGGTTAGCTTGGGACTGAGGTGTACAGTGGGTATTATCAGTAGGCTGGTCGTACCTAACCAGTGCCATTTCAGGGTCATGTCCTGGTGTGAAACTTGATTTTAATGGATCTAGATCAGTGTTGTCCAAACTTGGACACTTTAAGATGAGTGGACTTCAACTCCCAGAATTCTGGCTGGGGAATTCTGGGAGTTAAAGTCCACTCATCTTAAAGTGGCCAAGTTTGGACAACACTGATCTAGATAATCTGTTTCCCCGGGGCCCTAAGAAGCTGTGGCCCAACCACCTTCTCAACAAGTTTTCTTAAAAACAGAAGGTTGAAGACTGGATGAAAATTGCCCAGACCTGTACATTCCAGCAATGGCCCCTTGAGAAGGGGTTGCACCATTGCCTCCTTCAACCTCCTTCAAGCTGACAGGACTACCCCGTCCTTCAAAACAACTGACACTACAGCATGAATTCAATTACATGCCACCTCCCAGGAAGCCTTAACAACCCGGGAAGGGGATGGGATCTAATAAAAACATGGTCAGATTAGCAGTCATCAGGACTCTGTTCCCTTTCTTTGCTTAGTCAGAGTCCAACTTTAAGTAAATCTAAGTGACCTTATCTGCTAGATGCCCAGAATTTTCTTCACTGTGGACCCACAGATGTCTTGAGGCTTTCCCCTCTCCAGCAAGGAAAAAGTCAGGTTAAAAAGAACCAGGATATTGACAGATGCAATAAGAGCAGGAAAATAATTATGTTTAATGCTCTTATTGGCATGATGCAATCCCTAAAGTGAGTCTTACTCGTTCTTCCTCCAACAGTGCTCTAGGCACCACTTCATCTCCCAGTATTCATCAAAAAAACCAAGGAGAACCCTGGGATCGATTTACTGCGAGAGGCCACATAAGAGCAATCTGGTCTAAGGCCTCTTTTCACCTGTCCATTCCAAGTGGCTTCTAAAGATTCATCTGAACTGCCAACCAGTTTCCACGGGGAAAACCCCAGGTTCCCTCTGAGTTCTACTGGGCCCATCAGTTGCCTGGCATAGACCAATCTAATAGGTCCCTCCCCCTTGCAAGTGGGGGGGAGCACTGGTGAGCTGTCTCTAGCAAAGGACTGTTAGGACATTCCTATCAGCTATCAGATCATGTCTCAACTGCCCCAAGACAAAAAACAGATGTAATGTGCCACCCCCAGTATGTGTCAGGCCCCGAATAACTTGGGACAGGTCTATGGTTGCCACAGAGGTCATGAACTCCTGATTTGCCCCTGACTCTAGGCCAGCTGGGAGCAGATTGAAACCACAAGGACTATTAGCTGGAGGATTCAATTCTGTTGCCAACATACAACAGAATCCAGCAATTTATGCAGAAATTTTGCCGAATAGCAGGGAGGCTGATACAACAGCCACAAACGCAACTGCTCCCTAGCACCCAGTTTCAGCTGTAAGGTCTTAGATCTGGTTATCTGAAGAGCAGAGCACCTGAGAGTCATTCAGGCTCCTAGATGACAACTGCCACTCCATATCCTGGGCTCACGACTGGCGCCAGACTTGGAACCCAGGCAAGCGCATCTCCAAGATGAATTTGTAGGGGTTGGAGAAAACTTGAGAGAGGTTAGTTTAGGTGAGTTTGTATTTTTTTTTTTACGTCTGAGACCCTTTGGGATGAGCTTCAGTTTTCATGGAATTATTTTTTAATGCAAAAAATAGTTACAGGTGATTTGGGGAAGCTGAATTGTCTTTTTTGTTTTTATTGAAGCAAGAAAATGAAATTCAAATGATTGGGTGTGTGTTGGTGTTTTTATCGCAGTAGTAACATTTGTAATATTCCACCTTCTATGGTAGCATTTTGTCACTGAATTTCAAAAATCCAAACTTATCTATGGGCTCAGATAGGCTAGAGAAAGAAATATTTTATTTATTTATTTATCACATTTATATAGCCTCCCATCTCGCACAAAGCGACATTTCCTCACAAATTATTGTAGTTAATAAATATATATCCAATTAAAAATATTTTTTCAGTATATATACCTCATATTTCCAACTAGCCTGTATATTATTTTTAAAAGATTGAAGATTAAAAACTTAAAACTTAAAAATTCAATTATCTGTCTGTCTATTCCATCCATCCATCCATCCATCCACTCATATCTGTAAGGAAATATATAGAAATGCATACATAATAAGACTACCAATGACATCTTTTGCAAAGTGGATACAGTTACTTTTTTTCCTTTATTCTTAGAGAGTGATCCTACATAAGCCATAAAACATTGCCATAAAACCAATTATACATTTCAACTAATTTAACAGGAATGAGTGTATTGCCTGCTCTGAAAAATTCATTGTAGGCATGAATAGCTCATACTAGAAGCTTATGTGAGTACAGCTGAACAAACTTTGAATTTTAGTTGAAAATTCAATACTAATACTTCTGTATTCTTTGGTAACAGGAAAATAGAATACAAAACTCTGTTAAATGCAGGCTGATTAGATATCTGAAAAATATTCCTGTAAATTATACCCTTCAGGATCTTTTAGGAAGGGGAAGTAGAGAGTGCAAACACACACACATACGGTACAAATAAATGTGTTTGATCAGTTCTGGGAGCAGTTCTCCAATGTATTTTCTCAAACAGAAGTAACTTTTTACAAGTCTGTGATTCTTTGTGGGTCAATGAATTCTTATATCCACCAGATGGTGCCACTAATCAGCAGAAATCCTTTGCTTTTTTCCCTTTTGTTTTTAACATGACTCCAAGCAAAAAAGCTGCATTTCCTGTAAAGCTACATTTACAAAGCTCAAATCAGAGGAGTATTACAGATGGCATGCTTTCTTTGATCTGTTATACATATAATAAGATATGACAATAAACACTTTTACTTTTGTTTTTGTTTTCATCCTGTTCGGCAAATTAATAGTTGCTCCTTATTTAAACTGGACACAAACCAACACAGTAAATCCTTTGATATATAATCTAACCCAAAACATTTAATCTACTAGGAAAAAGCCTGTGTGAACAGTATTATTAACTGACAGTATACTAATCTAGGATATAATGCTAATTTTTGAGTGCAAGAGACCAGGAATTCTTTATGGCAATAAAGATATATATTACAGTGTATACTCCTGTTTGTCCAAAGAGCAGTACCATGACAAAAAATAATCTATTTGTAAAGATCAGCATGACTGCAGCCCTATCTTTTAGATTCATATGAGGAAGCTGCTTTAAACATCCAATGTCTCTTCCTGATTGCATATGTTCAACCTGTAAAGTTCATGGAACTTTCACAAAAGTTCTCAATCTTGCATAAATGAAGTTTTCAGCTTTAATTAAGGTAAAGTCTCCCTCCAGTTAAACTTAACTTCAAGTGATTATGTGGACACATTCAGGCTGTTTTTTTGGCAACAATATAGAAGTAGTTTGTCACTAACTCTTCTTTATGCTCAGCCAGGTTTGCTAGATGTTGCCACCTGCTGCGACTGGTTTTAATTAGAAATGTAAAGGCATCATAGAAAGGGAAATAGACTCTGGTTGTCTTCTATATTTTATTATTCCATTTATTATGATGATGGGGGGCCCAAGAAAAATATTTGCTGTGATTTTTATAGCTGAGGGTGACAGTGGGTGGAATAACAACATCAAAGTAGATCTGTGCAAGGTTGGCCCAAGACATTTTCCTCCTTAGCCAAAACATTAAATGCTTTTCCACCTGGAAGACAGACATGGTGTCTAATGAACAAGAGCAGTCATGTTTTATATATGCCTGAGACAGAAGATTCCTCAATTACGTCTCCAGTAAAAATACCATGGGAAAAGAACTAAATAACTATTTGCTGTCCTTTCATGACACCAAAAATCAGATACCTAAGGAAGCTACCTAGCTCACTATGCCTAATTGTAAGGTTGGCCTGGATAACAGTAGAAACTGAAAATGTGTTCAAATGTATTAGCACCTCATCCACTTTCTAGATCAAAGGTTCAAGTACAGTCTCCATGTTGTTCTGGCAAAAGTGTAGAACTGGTTTGCCATTTCCTTCTCACATGCTTTTTTCAATTTCCCCTGGGATTTCCAGGTAGTTTCCTAACCAAGTACTAACCTGGTTTGATCCTGGTTGTTTTCTGAGATCAACCAGTGTCAGCTAGTAGCTGCCACTTGCTGTAGGTGCAAGCCAGAGCAAAGAGACTCTGTCAATTATCCCCCATGGCCCCTGCTCTGAAAAACAGAAGTCCCAGCCCTCTGCTCACCTATATTCTCCTCCACTGCTGTTAATTATTTGAAGCACAAGTTGCTGCTATGAAAAGATCACACCCTGGTTTATTTGATGAATGATATACAGTGGAACCTCGGTTCACGAACGCATCTGTTCATGAACAATTCGGGTCACGACCAGCTCTGGCTGCAAAAATTTACCTCCAGTCGCGAACGCCGGATCGGGTGACGAACAGGATTTGCGGCCATTTTCCCTCCCGTGTCACGTGGTCGCAGCTTCCTGTACGGAGGGGACTCTCCCTCCAAGCAGGAACCGTGGCCATTTTCCCTCCCGAGCAAGGTTAGCTTTCTCTCTCTTCGTACTGTACTTTGTGTCATATTTTTGCGGTTTTTTTAAAAAAAAACATGGTTCAGAACGGATTAACCGTATTTACATTGAACCTTATGGGGAAATTTGACTCGGGTCATGACCAGAAATCGGTTGGCGACCAAATTTGGGGTCGGAATGGATTAACTGTATTTACATTGAACCTTATGGGAAAATTTGATTCTGGTTGCGACCATTTCGGGTCGTGACCAGAGTCGCAGAACGAATTAAATTTGTGAACCGAGGTTCCACTGTACTTTAGAAAGAGTTCAGAGGAGTATTACAGATGGCATGTAATCCCACAAACTCAATGAGTTTGCTGTGTATTTTATAACAAGAAATTAGCTGGAATCCTGCCAAAAAGCTTGAATGGATAGAAGATTCCCAGGCTGGTCTTTTAGCTGTTCATCTCTTACATATGGTTCTTTTTAATTACACTCAACTTTACATAATCCTGTTCATTTGTTTGTAACAGTTATGAAATATTTGAGAGGTGGAATAAAGGTGGGAAAATTTACAAAGAGGTAGGATGAAGACATAAGAGTCGCATGTTCAGGCTAGAAATAATGTGCATTATGTGTCCCACAAAATAATCTTTTCCAGTTGCAGTAT
Organism: Liasis olivaceus; assembly: GCA_030867105.1. Taxonomy (NCBI): domain Eukaryota; kingdom Metazoa; phylum Chordata; class Lepidosauria; order Squamata; family Pythonidae; genus Liasis; species Liasis olivaceus. The sequence goes on from CM061351.1 coordinate 19,332,283, forward strand.
TTCAACATTTGTTGGACTTCAACTCTGAAAACTTCCAGATAGCAAAGTCAGGTAGCCAAAAAAGCCACACAGCTAGGAACAATGGAACTTGAAGACCAACAGATGTGAATATTGTTAGGCAGTCCTTGGCATGACTCATGACTCCCTAATAAATTGCTTTAAAAAAAAAAAAAAGACCTTGAGAGTCTAGAACTCTCCAGAAACAGAGAGGACTCTGGTTACATATTTTCCAACTAATCAATTTTATTAAAAGGCATACGCTTTCATGAGCCGTAGCTCACTTCATTAGATACATGAAGTAACTAGACTGATTAGGATTTGAAAAGGGTTTAAGGCAAGGGGGAGAAAAGAAAGAGTGGTTATACAGATGCAGGTTACATGCGAGACCAATTACAAGTACTTCATCAGTTAGCAAATGTGTGAAAACCCATTGTTCGCTGAGACTTTCTGAGATAGCCCAAGAAACTTTTTGATGTATTTGAGTTTGGCAGTCTCTTGCTCTGTGAGGCTGGTGTAGTTTTGTTGTTTTAAAATGGCAACTTTGAAATCTGTACTTGAGTGCCCTTGGAGATTTAAAATGCTCTGATAGTACTTTGTCCTTGTTTTGAGTCCTGATGACAAAGTTGTGTCCATTAATTCTTTTGCACAAAGATTACCCTCCAGGTAATTGATTTCAATGTTGCTTTGTTCTTACAATGAGCAAAGTTTTAATGGTAAACTGAAACAATCTTCAGACCCACCAGAAAAATACAAGAAGTGCTAAAATCAGCAAAAGACAAAAGGGTTCCCCTCACCACCGCAGGAGTACACCGCATACCATGCAGCTGCGGGCGAGTATACATTGGGACCACAAAACGCAGTATCCATACCAGGATAAAAGAACACGAAAGACACTGCAGACTACAGCAACCAGAAAAATCTGCAGTAGCTGAACATGCTCTCAGGCACACTGGACACAAAATCCTATTTGAAAACACAGAGATACTGGACAACACCAACAGCCACTATACCAGGCTATACCGGGAAGCCATTGAGATTCACAAACACCAGCACAGTTTCAATAAAAAAGAGGAGAGTAAAAATCAACAAAACCCGGCTACCAATCCTGAAAAATACAGCCTGCAAAAGGTCAACGAACTCAGCTCAACCACCAGGACATGCGAACAGCTCACACAATGAACATGCTAATCACCCTCAGCAGCCACTCGTTAACAACTCAATAGAAGAAAAAACCCTGCCTAACCCACAGGAAGATACACAGATATTCTGATACCAAAACAAGCAGCCACTCATTAACCCCCCCAACCCCCCAGGCCCCCCAGCCGCCCCTAACCCCCCCCCTTCAGATCTCTATAAATACCCACAAAAGGGTCACACCATCCTGGGCACAGAGAGAACTGCTCCTGTCTGTGCTCCTGCACTCTGAAGATGCCGGTCACAGATGCTGGCGAAACGTTAGGAAACAGAACTTCCAGAACACGGCCACACAGCCCGGAAGACCCACACCAGCCTTCGTATACCGGCCGTGAAAGCCTTCGACAATACATTAAACTGAAACATGCTTTTGGATTGAATGAACCATGGGATCTGCAAACATTTTATATGTAAACCAATTCACTTCAAAATGTTATTTTTCTCAACTCTTTTCATTGCAAAATCATGAATTAATTATCTGAAAGAGATTTCTCTAGCAATTCACATCTGACAGACAAAATAAGAGTGCAATGTACTCTTCTTATGCTAATACTTACAGTTTTTGATGAATGCTAACTTCTAACTACTGACAGTCTGCAAATTATTTGTTGGTCTATGTACATTTCACTGTTGCAGTTTTCATTTGAATCTGTTATGTGTAAATAGAAGTACTTCAAACTCTTTTCCAAAAGTATGTCTGATAATTGTTTTTAGATGTAACATTTCACAAGGAAAATTCTTTAAAAATTATGATTGTTCCAAAATTCAGGTTAGTCATTCCTGACAGAGCATGTCACACAGGGAAGTGCAATTTTATATGTTTCTTAGGCTAGAAATCTAAGTTTAAATGCATAACAACACTTTTTCTCTTTCAGAGAGCAGGCTGGGCCAGAAAGCAACTCCATTGTTCATAATGGTTATTTCTGGCCTCCTTCAGCAAAGCTAATGAGATCTGATTAGTAAATACCCAGGTCAATGGAACATATTTCTATTGTTGTTGTTGTTGTTGTTATTATTATTATTAAAATTTATTGGCCACCCAACTCCGCTGGACTCTGGGCAGTGTACAAACCAAAACAAAATAAAAACATAAAAAACAGCTAAAAACATTACCCTCAAGCATGAGGGACAATTTAGCCATTTTTTAAAAAATAATTGTAATGGGATTGATCTTGGACCAGATTTCTCTTGACTTTCAGACCCTTCCACCCATATATTTGGATTATGGCCCTTGAAAATCACATTAGGGCACCTAGTTGACTTGACTGCTCATGAAAAAGATACACAGTGTTAGCACCTAATCAGTTCTTGGATAAGAGGCCACCAGGAAATCTTAGTGGTGTAGTGGATTGGGATGATGAAAAAACATTCTGGAATAAAGTTCCACTTTATAATAAACAAACCACTTCCATCTTGCTATTATTGTTAGATTTTTATCCTTCTTTTAAAATCTATCTATCTATCTATCTATCTATCTATCTATCTATCTATCTATCACTCAAGGTGGTGAACATAGCTAATTTTCCTGTCTCCTGTTTTCTCTACAACAACCACCTTGTGAAGAGGGTTGGGCTGACAGAGAGCGACTGGCCCAAAGTCACCCAGCCAAACTACGTGGTTATGTTCATGAAATCACTAGAAGTTGAGTCTGACTTGAAGGAGACTTTATCAACTTTCAGAACTGTAGATGTACAGTTTTCATTATCCCTGATCATTGCTAGATAGGTACTCTAAATCAAATTATTTGTAGAGGTTCAGGTGGTGAAGGCTTGCATGCTATAAACATAATTATCAATGCATGCCTTTTGGACAGTGTTTCTTCTATGGCTTGTGTTTAGTCATAATCCACATTTACTACTCAGTTTATTTCTTAAGGGTCCTAGAAACATTTATTTGTGGTCATTCTTCCAGAATCAGAAACCAGGCATCAGCTGTCTGCATCAAGGAACATTTCTAAAAATGTACTCTAAATTAAAAGGTAGCTATTATTTAATTTGGAAAAGTGATTCTTTTTCATGCATTTTAAAAACACTTGTAGCTGGTTTGAAGCTTTTTATTTACATGGTGCATTAGGAACACAGCATTCTGCCAAAAATCTAGCCTCTGGCTAGCATATTCTGTGCCAGCTGCTCCAGTTTGCCTAAGAAAGGGGTACCATGTGCACCCTCTTTGAAAAATAAATGGTAGTCATATATTTTAATGGCCGTTGAGGAATTATCAAAACCTCCAGTTCTGATAAGTCTGGATATCAGACTTACTAGCTTAAGTTTGCAGTCAGTCACTTCTGATGTGTACAGTTTGTTCACTGGACTGTCCCTCCCTCTCAGATGTTTCCACCAAGTCTGCTCTTTCATACTTTTGTGCATTTAATTAGTTTCCATAGTGATACTCCCTTGTGAAGTTTAGAGGTCCCTCCCAGCAGATTCTCCTAAATGCCAGTTACTGATCACCGGGTTTGTGTGCCAGGTTAACAGGACAAAGTCAGCCTTATTTCAAACCTTTTCACCAAATGCCTTCTGGGTCATTTTTCTTTACTTCGTTTTGAATTCACTTAAGAATTCACTTTATTCACTTCAGCTTTGGAAAACCATTTACGAAACAATATGACTGATAACACTCTTCACCAAATTTCAGTTGCTGAACTGTGCAGGATTATATAAACTGAAGGAATTTCTTTTGCATACTTCCAGTATGTTTCCAAAGAACATGAATGCCTTGCTCGCTTGTATTTCAAGTGCCATTTGGCTGTTTGGTGACTTTTCTTCAGGACAAATAAACCATTAAGGCAATCTGTCTGCATAAACAGACAATGCAGTGTACTTGATGAACTCAAAACCTTAATAAATCAGAGGTGCCCATGTTACTGCATATGCTTTGAATGGAGCTATTTGTGATAGGAATTTCATGATGCATCTCCTGTTCAGCCTGTCAGACGTGAACAGCTTATTTGGGTAGGTTTAGAGCTGAATTGGGATCTAAGCTAAAATGTACTCCTCCCCGGATTTCCTTTGATTTTCAAACACTTAAGAAGTACATACAGCATATAGTCTGCAGTCTGATACTTGGGTAAGTCGCCTTCTATTTAGGCAAAGGACAGAATCAGCTCCATTTGATATCTTTATGCCTATTGTTATTGTATTTATATCAGTGTTTGTCTACCTTAGCAACTTTAAGATACATGGACTTCAACTCCCAGAATTCCCCAGCCAGCATGCCTATATAAAAAGTCCAGTATCACCATAGTTCTTTTGTGGCCATTAGGATCTCTCAGTGGGTGAAACCACTTTTTTGGGGTGGTTTTGTAGGAGCAGCTTGGAAGAGTTTTAAGGTTAAAATGAGTGCCTTAATCCTTGTCAGGGAATGTAAAGTAGCATCTCAGAAATTGGGGCCACAGTGTCCTGGTCCCATCCAATTTGGAAGTCTGGCTCTCAGCTCTTGAGTTGATGGCACGTGTGCAGCTCTGTTCTGGGCACTCAAGATGGCATTTGGTGTAATCTCCCTTCTTTTTATTCTCTGAACAACAACTCCGTGAGTAGGTTAGACTGTGAAGTTGTGACTTGTGTGGGAATCTGATCCTGAGTCTTGCAAGTCCCAATCCATCACCTTAACCCTTACATTACACCAGAGTAATCAGAAATGGTTAAATTGCTTTTCAAACTAAAAAGGCATGTAGATGTAGCTAACTACAGGTAGTCCTTGGGTTATGACTGCTCATTCTGTGACCATTCAAAGTTACTATGGCACTGAATGAGGGCAACTTACGACCAGTCCTTGGCGTTCTGGCTGTCACAGCATTCCCACAATTATGTGATCGTGATCTGAGTGCTTGGTGCCTGGCTTGCAATTATGTTGTTGCAGTGAGCCATGATTTCTGGCATTCCCATTGACAAGCAAAGTCAATGGGGAAGCTGGCAGGGAGTCAGAAGTTGGAAGTTGCTCCCACTTCCAACGCTTTTTCATCTGCTGTGCACTGTAGCGCCTGCCTGTGGCATCCTCCCACCCCCCTGGCAGCACCTACACATCTGCCCGCACTCCAGAGCACCTGCCCACAGCACCCTCCCCCACCTGCCCGTAGGTCTCACCTGCAGCTCTCACCCACCAGCCTGCTTGCCTGGAACTCTTGCCTCTTCCTGCTTAACGACCCGCACAGTCCTGGGGTTACGACAGCAAATGGGACTGCCAGGATTGCTTTTGCTAAACGATGAGGTCACGTGATATCATATTTTATGACCACATCTCTTAGTGACAGAAATTCTGGTCCCAACTGCCGTCGTAACCTGAGAATTACCTGTAAATGAATAGGAATCTGAACCTTTCAAGAAGTTTTACAAATTCACTTTACAAAAGGGACTCAGAGACTCTTCATCATTTGTAGGAAGCAAAAGCAGATTTTCTTCCAGATATTTCTGTGGGAATCAGCTAACTTCCAACAACACCCATTAAATCCTACCCATCGTTATCTGGGGTTACATGTCATATTATGTTACCATGTCTTTCAAGTAAAAAGCTAAGTCTTAACCTGAAGCCCTTGAAAGCCTCAAGTAGGGTCCCCAAACTCTCCAGTGTGGCCCTTAGAGACTTGTAAAAGTTATTCTTAAATTGGCATTTTTAGTGAGATGGAAGGGGAAATATTAAACTCATGACCAGAAAGTAATCTTATCTATTTAATTCAGTGGAAACAGCAATGGAATAAATAACATTTATATTTTGAAACGCAACATGTGGCATGCTTCCAGTGGAGCTCCTGGCCCAGAGAAGGCTGCATACCCTATAATTGAAAAAATGAATGTGATACGTATATTTATGTAGATTTTGGTCTGACTATATCTCGGCTTATTTTTTTTTTAGAAAAGAGGAGAATTCATCACAACCTATAATTTTATTTGTGTTATAATATGAGCCATTTAGAATAGTCGAATCTAATCAGGGCCACATTGAAATCCTGGTTGGCCTTAGACACAATTACCTTTGTCGGTTGTCACTGCAGTAATGATCCAGATGCAAGGGTTATAAAGGTATTCCCTGGACCTATATTCTTCAATGAGATGCAGGAAATAAGTTGCGGTAAGTATATACATTATAAAGTAGTAATACTACCTTAAATATTTTTAATTTTAAGCTATATAAATTTTGATTTTACTGTTACTTTTCAGATTTTTAACTTAAAACATTTCTGTAGGCCCCAAATGTTTCATAGGCCCTAGACACTGTGTCTCTTATGCCTAATGGATAGTTGTAGCTGCCACATAAACCAAGTAGGGAAAGTGAGCAGAGTGTGGCTTGAGGAATTCCTTTTCCCATATGGATGCACTGAGGGATTTTTAATGGACTTTTCCCCTCCGCAGACTACAGCTGGATCTGGACCATTTTTTATTTTTGATCCCACTCCTCCCAGCAAATAGGGTCACATTTTATTCTTTTTTTCCAGATGGTTATCCTGCTGACAGCCAGCCAGCCAGACAGGATATGTCTCCTTTATATAACATCTTTCTAACTTTCCATTGGGTTGGGAAGAATATAAAGGACAACATTGTCAAGAATGACAGAAAAAAAAAAGTCTAGTATACAGAAAGGTTCAGCTAAAAGATACTGTTATGAGACACAGGTGAAGGGACAGAGAGAGGGCTACTCTCCAGGCCCATGAATTATGTCTGGTATATTCTGCATCTGTGCAGTCTAGTATGACCTTTTATAGGATCTCATTTGCTTTAAAGTTGTCTTTGAACTGACTCTCACTATGGGATTGTGGTAAGCATGTGGAGATCGGATAAGGAAAAGATCTATCCTAGAGATGTTGCCTCTTTCAAGACCATCAGTTCTTGGGATATTTCCCTTACCCTAACCCTCTTAACAGAAGGCTCTTAAGACAGCATGTGTAAAAGCCATACAGCACTTGCTGAAGTGAAGATAACATTTGGATGGACTTGTCAAATGTTTATATTTTTGTTGAAATTTAACTTGTCCAAAACATTATGTAATCCAACATATGTTACAGAAATATGTAAGATTTGAGTTAGTCTGCAAAATAATGAAGATAATGGGAAGGTACCATTGCTGTAGTCAGATCTTTTGACCTCCACAGACCTAACCCTCCTCAGGGCAATGGACCAATTACTTTGGTGTCGTATAAACTACCTGGATTGCAGAATTCTAGAAGAATGTACAACTACATTGCTCCATTGAAGATTAAGTTGGTACAGATGGATAAACAGACTAACAAGAAACACTGAGTTGCCAATATATGCTATTTAGTTACATCTTTCTGGTTTAAGAAGGTTGATGAATACAGATGAATGATATGTTGTAACTGAATTGCACTAAAGCCAGAGCACTGGCGACATGCACTTCCCAAATCCCATTTTTAATCCCCAGAACCTCTTACAGATGTGTTGCCAAATTTAGTGAGATGGCTGTTGAATACTGTGATAATGTTCTGTTCATTTGGCATCATTGCCTCATCATCTACAGTCCCTTCCACCACAAGAAAGTTCAAATCCTGACTACCAAAAGATGACTTGCATTAAAGTAATCAGTATAGACATTTCAAAAAGAAGCAAGCTTGTCATGGAAATGGAATGGGTGAAGTCATATTTTCCTGCACCAGATTTCTATGATGTCCCATATTTTATCCCATCCCTACTTTATCTGTTACAGGATTTGTTGCTATACAAAAAGATCAGAGAGTGCTCATCGATGTGGTCATTCAAATTGGTCCCAATCCATTTGGATGTGACACTCCTTAAAATAGAAGACAACTTCAAATCGAGGTCTTTCTTCTGGATACTGATGAGATCCCTAAAACTGACAACGGAAGTATATTCTTTGTTTTATGTATGTCTGCTTCTATTCTTTTCCCTTGATACCTTTAACTCACATTATTCCTTGGCAGAATTTTAACAAGCTTTACACTGTATTATTGTTTGCATTATTGAAGCAAAGATGATTTTTAGAAACAAATTTCAAGCAAAACAACTTCTGAAAGCAGGGAGAACTGAGGATTCTGAGTAAGCACTGCAGGCCACAGTTTAAGCCAGTGTTTCTCAACTTTGGCAACTTTAAGACGTGTGGACTTCAACTCCCAGAATTCCCCAGCCAGTGCATGCTGGCTGGGGAATTCTGGGAGTTGAAGTCCACACATCTCAAAGTTGCCAAAGTTGAGAAACACTGATTTTAGCCCTGGAGGTACTGGTTGTTCTTTTTCTGCTAAGAACATTACAAAAGATTACTTTTTGCTGGAGGAAGTAGAAAGTATTGCATTCACCATGCATGCTGTAGTTTTTCCACAACAAAGAGTAGCTTAGTCCTGTTAATCGTATGTGTATGTTCATGCATATAAACACCCCATCCTATGTGCATGTGTTATTTATAAATACATATGTATGCATATATGCACATACAGACACATACAAATGTACAGAGAAAATGTATTGAAGTGTACAGATAGTCCCTGGGTTAAGAACACCTGGTTTACAGATGACCCATAGTTAAGAATGGAGCCTATTGTAGCAAACTTCGAGTTAAATACACACTGATTCGAGTTAAATACACAATGGTTTGAGTTCATTACACAATACTACTTATACAGTATTATACAATAATACTGTTCTGGTTTATATACAAATTCGACTTAAGAACAGACCTTGGGAATGGAACTCATTTTTAAACTGGGGACTACCTGTACTTGATTGGTATTTTTCAAGGAGACTATATTCTACTGACAAATTCTTCTGCCCATCCAGTATGCTCCAGCAGAGTGGTGCACTCTAGGTCCCCTCCATTAAATGTTGCCATCTTGTGGGACCTAGGAAGCGGGCCTTCTCTGTTGTGGCTCCAACTCTCTGGAACAGCATCTCCCCCAGAGTTAAGGACAGCACCCTCTCTCCTAGGTTCTGGAAAGCTTTGAAAACCTGGCTTTGGTCTCAGGCCTGGGGTTGATGTTCGTTATTTGTTTAATGGTCCCTGTTTTGTTTTGTGGATTTCGTTATTAGAGCATTTTAGTCTGGGCTGGATGTTGATTTTATATCTTTAGCTGTTTTTTATGTCATGTTTAGTTTTGTGAGCTGCCTAGAGTCCATTGGAGTTGGCTGGCCAATAAATTTAAATAAATACATAAATAAATAAATGTTTTGTACAGTCAGGGTGAGCAAGTGATGAATACAGAGAGAAAACACCTCACTATTTACTTTAATCAGCGTTTCTCCCATGGTGTATCTCCAAAATACCTGCTGCTGGTTTCTATTGATTTTGCTCAACAATGTTGCATATAATTTCCCCTTTAAAATATGCCTCTTGCCTGGATTATTTTACATTCTCCACATGTGTGATGGTGAACTATATGTTTTCATAGTGAGTTTTTAAAATAAAACAAATTATTAATTTCAACATGATTTTCTAGAGTACTCAAGTGCTTGCTGACCTGTGATTAATTTCTAGCAGATTTTTTAAAATCAGCTTTCTCCATTCTGGAGTTCTTCAGGTGCACTCTGACTGCAACTCTCAGAACTCCAAGCCTGCATGGCTAATTATTGGAGTTCTGCGAGTTTTTATTTATTTATTTACTTTATTTATACACCTCTACACTCCACATGGTTCCATAGCAGTATACAGTGTAACATCCAATTGATTATAGCCTGAAAACAAAATGACACTGAAATTATAATCCTTAAAACTGTCAAAACCTTTCATAAATTGATATAACCACATATAATAGTAACAATAGGTGTACTGATGACAGATCTTAAAGAATTGCTGTTTTGAACAGTTCACTTTTTAAGTCTTTTATATAGGCCAGGAGGGATGGAACTGTCTGGATCTGAGATGAGAAGCTGTTCCATGGGCTGGCGAGGAAAAAAAAAGTTCTTTCCTTCAATTTTGTATACAGGAAGAATCTGAAGGACCAGGCTGGGGACATACCATTCTGAAGAAAACATGTCTGTGTGATGGCTAAGCGTCAACACAAGTTTGATGGCACACCATCATTATGTAGTGATCTGACCAGAAGATGACAAGGGTGTGGGTCACTGTTGCCAGATCCCTTCTTCTGGACTGCATCTGGAGGAATGTGGTGTGAAAGCCTGGGAATCAGCTGGAGGACTTCAGTGGATGTCAGAAGCAGCAGTCCAGCTCAGGAAGGGCTGTGGGAAGGAAACATTTCAAAGCCTTAACTGGCTTGCTCTAAGTCTGCCTGGGAACCTATTTACAATTGTCATGTTTTTACTCCTGACTAGCATTTAAGATCCCTTTCTGAAATCCACATGCTTCTTGCTTCTTAAGTTTGCCTGCTATGTGGGCTTGACATCCGGGTCGAAGAACTGAGTCACAAGGTTATCAAAATGCTTTACTAGACCAATAGGGAAATTGCAGGCGGAAGCATGGGCGTTTCTGTAGGGGAGTGGGTATACGAAAAACCTGCAAGGTAGTGGGGGCCCAGCATCATGATCAAAGACTCATCCCTTTGAATATGTCTAGCACTGCATGCATAATCCAAGGAGTGGGGTGGATTCGATCATAATATACTTATCATCTTGCAGATGCCACTGGGCTCAAGAAAGAGCTCTATTGATCTTTGCTACTCCGAAGACCCAAATTACTAGCTCAGCTGAGTCAGTGATCTGGACTAGTAAGTGCTCTTTGGTTGTTTCTGTAATTGTTCTCAGTTTTGTTGCTTGTTCGGAGTGATTTGTCACATAGGCCCCTGAACAGCTGCTATAATGTACTGCTGCCTTTCAGAAATGGTCAGCCTGCCAATCTACATTTTTTCACAGGGTCATCTGTCTTTGGCCTGTGGGACAAATGGTGCTTCCTTGGAGATTGCTTCCCCCCCACTCCAGGCCTTGTCACTTAACATTTGGGCCCTTCTGTTTTCTTTGGTCTATGATACTTACCATATTTTTCCGACAATAAGACGCCCCCATGTACAAGACGACCCCCATTTTTCCAACCCCAAATTAAGAAATCAATATTTTAAAGATAGTGCAGGACACATTTTTATTTAGTAATTAGTTAACATTTACCTGCTGCACTCAGTGGGAGGAGGTCCAAACCGTCTCTCTGCAGCTCTATTTCCAGGCTCTTTTGCATAACTGATTACATTCAAGCACGAGTGAAACTGCCGATAGCTTGTCTCTGCAGACAGACTTCCTCTAATTGGTTTGTTCAGCATCAGCTGACATCAGTTACATAAGGCTTGTGATTGGAGGAAGTCTGTTTGGGAGACAAGCTATTTCACTCGTCATTGGAGGCTAGCAATAGGAGGAAGCCTCTCTGCAGAAACAAAGTATGGGCAGTTTTGCAACCGCGCGATTCTCGGCTGACTTCCTTGAATAAGACGCCCTTCAATTTTTAGGGTAAGGATTTTAGAAAAAAGTATCGTCTTATAGTTGGAAAAATACGGTACTTCTGGTTCCTCAGACAGATGGCCTGTAAGGATATAAATCCCAACAGCTCTGTGTGGTGTGTGTACACTTAAGTGTGTGAGAGTGTGAGAGAGAGACTTCCAGAAATCAGTATTGCAAACAACAAAGTACTATATGTAATATATAAGAAGAGATGTCACTGGCATTTTAAAGGAAGCCATCTTCCATACATACTTCCAAGGAATTAGTGATGCTTTGGGTAAACAAATCTGCTGATTAAACAATGAAGACATCACATTACACCAAACAAGAGTAAGATGACCATCTGACCACAATAAATGTTTTCCTTTGTGAATGTAAGCTTAGAATGAACATTAATTTTTTTAAAGCAGGATCATTACTATGGGTTTATTTAAATTTTGGGATGGAGAGCTAAGCAAATCAGCATGGTTGTGTTCTATATACCTTGTTGTTGTTGTTCAGTTGTTAAGTCCTGTCCGACTCTATATACCTTACTGGAAGTTAATATATTAACTTCTTCACTTTTCTTTGGTCAAGGTCCTTTCTGGCAAAAATAACAAATTAACCACATCATACAGTACATTTTATAGTATTCAGACATGAACAGTTTGAAAGGGGAATGAGCTTCCTCCATAGTTTTTGATGTTACTGAATAGAAAGTACTAATCTTGTCTCTAGTCTTCACCTCAGCTGATTTACATGAGTAATAGCAAGCAATTGTTCTAGTACTACATCTGGTCTCTGGTTATGCCCTAAAGACGTTTAGCCGGTAAAGCTGAATTTATTACTACATTATGGTTAGCCAATTCAAATCCAAAAGTACATATGAAAAAGTCTGCAAGCAAATTTGAATTAAGAGCATTTCATCTTCATGGAAAACTTATGTATATCAAGATGCTCAGGTAAGAAAATCTTTGGTACATAAAAATGAACCTCAGAAGTGGTCGTGGTCAATGAAGTTCCCCTCACTTCCAGATAAATGTGTTTAGGACAAAAATATTTCAGGTCATAAGTTGTGGTAATTAAAACAACAACAGTACTAGAAACATTAGACATTTTAATAACTCCAAGTGATTGGAAGAAAAGATGAAACAATGTAATAGGAAGTTTGCAAAAAACATACAACCAATTCAGTCTCTTCATTATCACAAATAGAAATATAGCAGGCAATTTAATCTTCACACCACACAATAACTCCACTGCTTCAGTGACTTGGAAAATTGGGAAATGATTTAAACAGGACTACCTTATGCTTTCTGCCAGACTAATAGGATTTAATGCTAATGCAGCATTTAGACCTGTGGTATTCACAATGCAGTTCCCACATAGCAAATACTAATAATGAAGGTTGCTGCTTTTGTACTAAGAAATACACCTGTCTCATGTAACACAGCAATTTTATCTTTAAGGTATGCTGGCTGAGGAGCCACTGGGTATGATGAAAACTTATTATGCCAGTGGAATCTAAAATGTGTTGCTTGCATAGAAGATATTCTAGTCAATTGGTGAAACACTTTGCTGGAGTTCTGTTTTCACTAGAAAAGATATGCCAGTTGAATAGCTACAAAATGGTGAGGTAGACAGCAGGATGAGGAAGGAGTTGTGGGCACAATGAGGGAGAAACAGGGAAAAGAACTCTTGTACCTAGCTGACCTTGGCTGATCTTGAAAAGCTAAGGTGGTTTGAACTTGGCTAGTTTGTAGATGGAAGAGCACCAGGAAATCTCATAATTATAAGCTAGATTGGGAAATTGAAAAAATATCCTAGAAGAAGGCAAGGGCAACTGCCATACTGTTGCTAAAAAAGTCACACAGATATGTCCATGAAATTATTAAGAGTTAAATTCAACTTGAAGAACTTTACCTTTATACCTCAACAATCTCAGCATCTGGCCAACCATATCTAGGCTTATAAGCTAAGCAAGGTCAAGTCCAGTTAATATTTGGATGGAAAACCACCAACTAATCCCAGGGCTGTAAGACACGCTTTGAAGTAAAAAAACATTGGCTGGAAAAAAGCAGTAATAAACCATTTCCATACTGTTGCTAAGGGAACTGCATGGAGGTGTCCAAGAAGTCACCAGGAGCAGAGTCAAGCTCTACTTGACAAAGTCTCTACCTTTTTTATATCCCTACAAGCCCCTACAATATGTGTCTCAGCACAACTTTAAAGTAATCTGAAACCTGGTGCAATAAATTTCTTTCCAATTAAGTAAATTAAAGATAATTACTCCAGATGTTCACCATACAGCCCACATTACCAAGCAAGAGTGTAGGTCAACAGCCAAGCCCAATGTACCAACTTAGTAGCATCTGGTGAGAAAACTAGAGAAGGGAAAAAGGGGCATTTTGCGTGCGCACACACACACACAATTGTCTACAGTACACACAGTACACGGACATTTGAGAACATCGTTAACACTTCTGTGCCTGCATGTGTGAGATGAAGCTCACTGAATATCAACAGAAACTTCACTTTGGCATTCTACTCTGTTCTACTGAATACTGGTATGTGGCAATGGGTAGCAGTGGGAATGAAGTCTGTGTTGGTTCCATGCTATTTATGCTGTGGGTTCCTGAAAGGTCTTATTGTATTCCCTGTGTTTTTAAGTATTATGAGGTGGAACCTGCAATCATTTTGCTGACTGGGACCACAGGTGGCAGAGCACAGACGCAATGATGTTACATAAATAGATGCTACCATTTTTTTGGGGGGGTCTACTTTTTAAAACATTTTGTTCAGTTTAAGCAGCACAGCATATCCAATAAATAAATCCACCTTATTTGCTTTCCTGCTGAAATTTGCTGGGATATTCTGCTACTGCTATTTAATGAAATGTTGATAGTATGATCCTGGGAGTTCTGGGATCTGCAAATAAAATTTTGTGATCACATGGGGCCTGTGGATTGCCCATATTGCTCCAAATAAATGAGATCATGAGGAAGTTTGGAGTGAAGACCCTTCAGTACACTGAGGGCACTTTGCTGTGTCTCTGTGCTGAGAAAATCAGGTGAAGCTGCACAGGGGCTGGACTGGTGCCTTAACAGGTAGTGGGTTGAACAAAAACCATAAACCCTAATCAGAATAGTATGGCAGAGGCATTGTAAATAGCTGCTTCTCATGTCCAGGAATTGGGTGAATGTGCTCTTTACATGGAGTTGCAGGCTTCTTGAAAAAGATACTTAGCTTTTGGGGGTTAATCATGCCCTCTGCTTGTCCCAGTTCTGCCACAGATTGAACATCAGTTTAAAACAGTATTTATTTGTCCAGTCATTTTGAACTATATGCTGGATTGCTCATTCTGATGCCTCTGTGCTTATGACTGATTGGCTAGATTTATATCCAGCCTTTCATTCAGCAGCTCAAGATGGCATCCATGGTGCTCCCATTTTTCCTTATAAGCACCACCCTGTGAGGTAGGTTGAGCTGAGAGAGAAAGACTGGCCCAAAGTCACGGCATGAACTTCCATGGCTGAAGGAGCTCTTGAAGGGGCCAGTCCAGTCCCCTCACCACTACACATTTAGCCCATTATCTTACTGTACTATATACAGTGCCATATTTTGGGACTTATGCATACTGTAAGCAGTTATTCCGATTCCCTAGTATGAAGTGCGGATGACAATATTTTTATGAATAAAAAAAGAGTGAATGCCTTTCTTTGCATTTTGGAGCCTTTCCCAATCCGTACGTTTGTTTGGCCCCCCTAGAATAAAACTTTCTCTGAAAGAGCACCTCCTTCTCGTTGCTGGCGCCCGCTCGAAAGATGGACTCCCAGCGCCTTCTCCTCGCCTACCTGGCAGATTAGGCCCCGTGTCTCCTCACTCAGAGGCCTGGAGGAGAAGGGAGGCGCCCGAATTGGGCAACCGACCCTCCAGTGCGGAGCTCGCTCTGCGGGGGAGCCGAGCGCGCAGGCACGAGGCGGAGGCTGGCGCAGGCGGCTCCAGGCAGAAGTTCCCCTCCCACTCGCTCGCACATGCTGCCGAACCGCCGCCGCCGCCGCCAGCTGGAAGAGCCGCGCATTCTTGGCCGCTGACCTTCCGCTTGGTCCGCAGGCTGCCCCCGGCAAGTCACCTTCGCTTGCGGCGGGCAAGGCATGCCCCTGCCCTCCTTGGCGGCCGTTTCCGCCTGGACGCTTAGCGGGGAGGTTGACCATGAACCCTCAATGCGCCCGCTGTGGCAAAGTCGTCTACCCGACCGAGAAAGTCAACTGCCTGGATAAGGTGCGCGCGCGCCAGGTGGCCGGGCCGGCTGCGGCTGGGGGCGAGGGGTGGCCGGGGAAGGTGGGTGGGGGGGATGGGCGAGGAACTGCTTCGGGGTGGCTTCGTTCCCCTCCCTTCCCTCCGTCTCCGGCGTCATCTTCAGATTTTACCTGCGTGCAGAAGTAGGAGGACTCCAAACTGGGACATTTTAGAGGCCCTCGTTTCTTTTTGCGGGGAAGCCTTCGGGATTCTTTGGGGGGGGGGTTGAACTTAAAAGATAAGGAATGTCATCTGCAGTTATATTCTGTGCGGGGGCTGGGAAGAGCCTTTCCTACCGGACACCTGTCACCTGCCTTGGATGACAGCTCCAACGCTCCCGTTTCATCCCTTCCCTTCCCTTCCCTTCCCTTCCCTTCCCCTGCCCCCTCCAGAATGACAGCCGCGCAGTTATGCGCGGGCAAAAGTGTTGGTTTTGAGCTCCGCAAGAGGACCGGGGGCTGAGGAAGGAAGAGGTGGTCCAGCCTCGTTGCTGCGCGGCGGTTCCGGGAAGGGCGGATGGATAGAGAGAGAAGCCTGTGCGCCTTTCGAGCCGGGCGCCTCGCGAGAAGGGCCGGTGCTGAGCAGCGTTGGGCGGGCTTGGCTTCTCCCCTGCCTTTGGGAACCGGGCTGCGGCGGTAGCGGGGATGAGCGGCAGCGCGGAAGGCGGCAGAGCCAGCCGGAGAGCTAGTCGCCTGGGCAGCCGCTGCGCCTCCTCCCCCGCCTGGCATCGCAGCGGCGCTGGCTTCAGTAATGAACTTGTCACCCTGCGGCTGACGCATTGCTCGCCGTGCCCGCGGCCCGAGGGAGGAGGCGAAGGACTGTAGCGAGCTAGATCTTCCCCGCCAGATTCCAAAGGGTCTCCGTCAGGCCCCTCGCCCCCCAAGCCTGCTCGCTTGGATAGGCTTCAGAGGGAGTGAGGAGACAAGGCCTCCTCCTCCCCTTCCCCATGTGAACACTGAGGGGCCGCCCCCCTTCGGCCTCCCCGAGTTCTAAAGGTGAGTCCCTGATCTGGGACTCGGAGGTGTCTCCTCGCCGCCGGCGCTGCAATGCAGAAGGGGCTTCTCCGGCCGCAGCTCTTACGCAACGGCCGCCCGCCCGCTTCGGTAGGCGAAGATTCGGGAGGGGGCGAGGCGTCCATCAGCCTCCCGTGCCTGCCCTTCTCTGTCGCCCCGTTGGGGATCACAAAAGCGCGATTGTCTGAAGAAAACTGCACATAGTGAGGCTGTGACAAAAATGCCTCCGCCCCCCAGAAGGAGGAATTAACAGATTTTTGGTCGACATTCGGATGGGTTTCTGTGAATACACAGACAAGTGGGTGGTGTTGATGTTTTCAGTTTGGGGGAGGGGCCCTGAAAAATTATATATTTTAATCTCATGTCCTTCTGTTACTCAGAATAACCGGAACCATGTTTTCTGGAGTGAGGGAGAAAAATAACCCTATGAAGTCAAGCCGCAGATAGTAAAGATGTGGGACAGGCTAGAAAAGAAGGGGTTGATGCATTAGAGGGCCTGCTGATGTGATGTTTCCTAAATTTTTAGTAAGATATCTGTCACACTGGGCTTGACAAATGTAGTAACAAAATGCTCAGTCAATAGACAATATTTAAGAAGGCGGATTAAAGACATGAGGGGCTGATGGTTAGAAGATTAAGGCATACTATTATTTTTGGAGGAGACCTTATGTCTCTGATCACTTTCAAGAAACTGTACATGGACTTTTAGTAAGCCAAAGGAAACACTAGTATTTGGGCCAGTTTAATCCCTGCCTTCACAGAGCATTTCCTCCTTTTCTCTGTGTGTATGTTGGAGGGAGAACAGAGAGAGAGCCAACGAAATAGCGAAGGAGACAGGATTGTCTGCTGAAAGCAAAATACCAGTGCTTGAGGGTAGCTTACAACATTATCACAAGCTATGTCAACTGCAGCATGAATGAAAATGCTCCAGGAGAATGAGTGGCATTTGTAAGTTGAGTAGGTTTTGATTTAAGCAATGAAGTCTTGCTTAATTTTCTATAAAATTCTCTATAGCTGTGGTACTATCAGGGGAGAACTTCCAGGACCTCATCCAAGTAGAATGAGCAGGACAGCCCTTAAATGGAATAGGGCTGTTTACCACATTTTGAAGTAATATACATTTAAAGGGCCTACTTTGTACGACCATTAGGTCTATAATTACTCAAGTCTATCACTGAAAGCTAATAGATCTTAAAAGAAGCACCTGCATTCATTGTATAAGCAGTATATGTTGGCAGTGATACCACCTATAACAATACAAATTTTCTTTCAGTACTGGCACAAAGGATGTTTCCATTGTGAGGTCTGCAAAATGGCTCTAAATATGAACAACTACAAAGGATATGAGAAGAAGCCTTACTGCAATGCGTAAGTGTCAAGAACCTTAACTTAAAGAAAGGTACTCATACTGAGGCTAATTCATGGGGCAGCACCTAGCTGACTTGGTGACCTTGAAAAAAAGATAAGCAGGATCAAACCTGGTTACTACTTGGATGGGATACAATCAGGAAATCTCAGTGCTACAGGCTATATAGAGAAGTAAAAAAAAAAATTCCAGAAAAAGGGCATGGCAAACCACTTCTGTATTGTTGCCAAGATCTACATGTATGTGTTAGTGAAGTCACCAGCAGTCAAACTTGACTTGATGAAGACTTTACCTTAGTTGTACTGACAGGGTGGGCATTTGCTTTGACAGATATATTATCAAACGGCAACTTCTTAAATTATTAGGTTGGATCCCAGTGAAGCTCTTCTGTTAGTGTGAAGTCTTTATTGTCCACAGAAAGCATCTTTTTCATTTAAGCAGAAAAACTTTGTGTCAGAATGATGACCTCCAAATCCAGACGGATTGATTACAGTTTGTACAAGAATTTGCACAAGTTCTCAAGAACTTTTTATGACTCTATTAGAACAATATGCTATAATATTTCTTAGCTACTGAAGAGTACCAATATAGTTTCCACTCATGATTTTGGAACCAACCCTATGAAATTAGTAAATATGTTTTATGTATTTTATGAAAATTTTTTTTAAAGTATATCATGAAAAACCTCAATTGACCTTTCTATCTTATGGATATATAATTAATCTGTTATCAGTAATAATCAATACTATATTTACCAGGAAGGAACTTAAAAAAATTAAACAGAATTTTAAACAGAAAAATCTCATTTGCTTTCTATATTGCCATATTGCTAGTAAATCCAGGATGACCTTGTTTAAAGGTAAATTTTGGGGAAAACTAGTTTTATTTTCAGGTAAATACAGAACTCTTTATTATGTTATATGTTATGGTATAATGCAAAGGTGCAAAGGTGGTTTACACAGAGGTCTCCCCTCATTTTTCTTCTCAAGCAATAACTCTGTGAGGGAGATTGGAGTGAGAGTGACAGGCAAAAATTCACCCAGTGAGTTTTGAGGTCAAATGAGGACTTAAACCTGGGTCTCCTTAGTCCAAGTCCAACATCTTAATCACTAGTTACCCTTACATCCCAGTTAGCACCATGATAGATTATAGAATTCACCATGTCACTGCTGTTGCTGTGATGTTTCAGTTCAGAACAGAACTGCTAGCTAGGCTGCTAGTTGGAAATAGTACTAGTTCAAGCTAAATATTAGTGCTGGTTGTACCATTTTTGCTACATCGGTTTTCTGTACTATTTGTATATTGTGAATTGCTGTTGCATTATCTTGTGAGCAGTTTTTAAAGTTAAACTGAAGAGAGCATATATATGTATAAAAACCTTCTTACAACTGAAGTTAATAAATAATTATTTTGACTTCTTGACTGTATGGAGAATGGTGTATCTTAATCCAAAGGGCTAATATGCTGAGGAACTGGAAACATCTGCAGAGAAGATGGTAAGGGGCTTGGAGGCTAAATCCTGTGAGGAGCAGTTAAAGGAGTTAAAGCAGTTAAAGCAGGTTAGCTTAAAGAAGAGAAGTGAGGGATGTCAGAAGGGATGTCACAGGGAAGAGGGAGTAGATTTATTCTCCTTAGCACCTGAGGATAAGGCAAGAACCAGTGGGTGCAAGCTTTACAGTGGGAGGTCCAAATGTGAACTAAGGAGGAATTTCCTGGCTATGAGAGCTATTGAGCAATGGAAGATCCTACCTCCTGAGGTTGTGGGTGCTCCATCACTGGAGGTTTTCAAGAAAAGACTGTACAGCCCTTTGTCCAAAATGGTATAAAGATTCCTGCACTGGGCAGGGGGTTGGACTAGACTTCCAAGACCCCTTTCAATCCTATGATTTTATATTATTATGTGAATTGCAGTAATTTCTTTAGACCCAAATATACAGGTGAAACTCGAAAAATTAGAATATCGTGCAAATGTTCATTTATGTCAGTATGGCAACTCAGAAGGTGAAACCAATATATGAGACAGACGCATTACATGCAAAGCGAGATCTGTCAAGCCTTACTTTGGTATAATTGTGATGATTATGGCGTACAGCTTATGAAAACCCCAAATTCACAATCTCAGAAAATTAGAATATTACATGACATCAATAACACAAGGATTGGAAATAGAACAATATCGGACCTCTGCAAAGTATAAGCATGCATATGTACTCAGTACTTGGTTTGGGCCCCTTTTGCAGCAATGACTGCCGCAATGCGGCATGGCATGGATGCTATCAGCCTGTGGCACTGCTGAGGTGTTATGGAAGACCAGGATGCTTCAATAGCAGCCTTCAGCTCTGCTGCATTGTTCGGTCTCATGTCCCTCATCTTTCTCTTGGCAATGCCCCATAGATTCTCTATGGGGTTCAGGTCAGGCGAGTTTGCTGGCCAATCAAGCACAGTAATCCCATGGTCATTGAACCAGGTTTTGGTACTTTTGGCAGTGTGGGCAGGTGCCAAGTCCTGCTGGAAAATGAAGTCAGCATCCCCATAAAGCTCGTCTGCAGAGGGAAGCATGAAGTGCTCCAAAATCTCCTGGTAGACGGCTGTGTTGACCCTGGACTTAATGAAGCACAGTTGACCAACACCAGCAGATGACATGGCTCCCCAAATCAACACAGACTGTGGAAACTTCACACTGGACTTCAAGCATCGTGCATTGTGTGCCTCTCCATTCTTCCTCCAGACTCTGGGTCCTTGGTTCCCAAATGAGATGCAAAAGTTGCTCTCATCAGAAAAGAGGACTTTGGACCACTGGGCAGCAGACCAGTTCTTTTTTTCTGTAGTCCAGGTAAGACGCTTCTGACGTTGTTTGTTGTTCAGGAGTGGCTTGACAAGAGGAATACGACATTTGAAGCCCATGTCCGGGACCCGTCTGTGTGTGGTGGCTCTTGATGCACTAACTCCAGCCTCAGTCCACTCCTTGTGAAAGTCCCCAACACTTTTGAATGGCCTTTTCCTGACAATCCTCTCCAGGCTGCGGTCATCCCTGCTGCTTGTGCACCTTTTTCTACCACACTTTTCCCTTCCACGTAACCTTCTTTTGATGTGCTTTGATACAGCACTTTGGGAACATCCAACTTCTTTTGCAATGACCTTTTGGGGCTTTCCCTCCTTATGGAGGGTGTCAGTGATGGTTTTCTGCACAACTGTCAGGTCAGCAGTCTTTCCCATGCTTGTGATTCCTACTGAACCAGCCTGAGAGACCATTTAAAGGCTCAGGAACCCTTTGCAGGTGTTAAGGATTCATTAGCTGATTAGAGTGGGACACTTTGAGCCTAGAATATTGAACCTTTTCACACTATTCTAATTTTCTGAGATTGTGAATTTGGGGTTTTCATAAGCTGTACGCCATAATCATCACAATTATACCAAAGTAAGGCTTGACATATCTCGCTTTGCATGTAATGCGTCTATCTCATATATTGGTTTCACCTTTTGAGTTGCCATACTGACATAAATGAACATTTGCACGATATTCTAATTTTTCGAGTTTCACCTGTATACAATGATACAAAAAATTTTAAAGACCAATATTCAGACTGAACCAGAACTTTTCTTATTGGGACTTATGGATAGCCAATTAGATAAGACTTATGGAAGACTGATTTTGTATATGGTAACTGCAGCGAGACTATTATATGCACAAAAATGGAAAAATACTAAATAACCACAATGGAGGAGTGGATTGTAAAGATGACGGAACTTGCAGAAATGGCGAAATTGACCTGTTTGATCAGGGATAAGACAACAAGTACTTTGATAAAATAGTGGAAACTTTTATAAAACACTAGAAAAATGAATTGGTGATTTATGGATTTGCTGATTAAAAAGGGTTGAATATGGGAAGAAGAGAACCATCTTATAATTTTAAAGAGGGAGGAGAGATACAGTTGTTTGTAACTACTGTAAAGATCGGAAGTCACTTCCTTATATAACTTTTCTTTTTTTTCCTACCTACACTGTCTTTTCTACTTCTTATTTTATCTTTCATCTTTCTTTCTTTTAATTTCACTCCATATAGTTTCATGTTTACCCTTTACCTATGTGAAAATTTATAATCAGAATTATATAAAGAAAATGAAACCTCTTCCTCTATTCATATTGAAAGACAGAAGCTATCTATCCAGTATAGTGGTTAAGGTGTTGGATTAGAATTGGGGAAACCCACTTTCAAGTCCAGCCTTAGCCATGGAAGCTGACTTGGTGACTTTGGGCTAGTCACGCCCTCTCAGTCCAACTTACCTTACAGGGTTGTTGGGAAAAATTGGAGAGGGAGTGCTCTATACACTGCCTTGAGATCCTAGAGGACAGATGGATATAAATTGAACAATAAATCAAACAGTCAATCAAACAAACAATACAAGTACATTAGCCAGAGTAGCAGCAGGTAGATTGCATAACTTGGGATTCGTGGTCTAGAAATGGCAGATCATCTTAAATGTTACCATTATGGAAAGACAAAGCCTTTAGACTCAACCCAAAAAGAAAATTTACTGCAAGTGTCAAAAAAACTTCATGTATGTCTGGTTATAAAACAATAGTTCGAAGGCTATTTCAGAAGGAGTAGAATGAGAAAGAAAGGAAGGCAGAGAGATAATGTTATTTTATTTTTAAAGATACTTAAAGAGTTAAATCAGAGAAAAAAATAGAAAGAAGGTAAAAGAAAGAAAATAGAATATATTAAGGATTTACAAAATTAAAAAAACACATAAGAATTTAGAAAGTGTTAAAAAAAGGAAAAACATTCAACTATTATTCTTAAAAATAACATTCAATTGGAACAATATAACGATAATCATAACATTTGGCACTTTAAAGCCTAATATTAGAGTCAAATCTTGAGATTGACAAAACCAGCCAAAATGGTAACTATTAGTCAAAATAGTAAGAAATAACAAGTATTTCTCCTAATCTGAAACAGATTGGTGTTGAAGCATAAGAATAAGAACTAAATGAGCTTGGGCAATATGTACAGAAAGATTACTCTTAGGAAAGTAAGGATAATTACATTTGTAGGAAAGCAAAAGATTACTGTGTCCACTACAAAGGAGATTCTATAACAATAAATGGCTGCTGGATGGTGCCACTGTTGGTTTTAATGAATTGTAGCTGTTTGGGCAAGCAGATATTAGACTGGACAGTCACAAACATACACAGCATTTGGAGCTGTCAAAGAATGAATGATGGTGTGTTATTCTAATTGCACATGACAGGGTGGGTTAAGAAAAGATTGGGTCCATCGCACTGTGGTATTAAGGGCTAAAACTATCTTCTCCATTTCAACATAGGTTGTGCTCTAAAAGTTGAGCTTCCTTGTCCTTTCATGTTGAGCCTTGTTTATTTAGGAGTCACGGACAGATAAAATCATGGACAGATAAAATGATAATCTATGATAATCTTATCTTTTATCTTCAGACTTCCCCAGGATTTTTCACCTACTATGTATTAAATACTTTGTTTGACAATTGACTCCTTAATATTAGCCTGTTGGATTTTTTTTTTTTTAATCCACTTTTGCATACTGGAAATGGAACACTTTCATTTAAATAATTTCCTTGTGGTTCCCCGAAGCTCCTTTTGGAACACATGGGATATTAAAATATTTAACTTCGGGTGTGTGCCCAATATTTCTAGTTTGGTATGCATAGCGTACGTTTGCCTTTCAGAAAACAGAGTTCCCTTTTGATTCCTGAAAAGGGCAAGTTGCCTTTTCCAGCTTGTGATTTATTTACTTGTTTTTGTTTTTCAACTAGTTGGTCAAACAAAATTAGGTTGCTTTCCATAGTTTATTTTAAAAATATATTCATTTTAATGTTAGCAGGAAAGTGTTGAGGCAACAGGCAGTCAGGTTGATGGGAATGAATTTTGAAAGCCTTTCACAACTGGCCTGCTCTTCAATAAAATAACAACAAGAACAGATGTGTCTTTAGGCATTAAAATATTGTCTACTGTCTGAAAGAGTTTTACAATTCTTTACCAAATCAAAGGCCAAAGGATTAATTTTCACTTAGCAACTTAAATTTCTTAGTATTTATATTGTATAGTTGTATTTGGTTATAATATTCCTTATATTTTTAAATTTTACACACTCTAATTATTGAAGAGAGCAATGGATTCCCTTGCTTGAAGAGTGATTTTGATACATATGTAACTTACATATTTAATACTAAATGTTTTACTTATTCATATGGCTGACAGGAGTCCCTTAGAAAATTGCTGTTTCAGTGAGCGTTTTCAGAAATGTGCCTATAGAATCTGAATTACCCAAGGGGTGTTCACTCTCCTGTTCCTGTGAGCAGATGAGATTGTAAAACTTGCATTATTACTCACTGGCTGCTATATTAAGCATAGCTTTAAGTCTCTTCTCCTGGGGGGCTGATATTTAACTATGTTAGAAAAAGGTGAGTGGTATTTCTGAATGCTTAAATATCACCACTTTGAACAGCATGATCTTCAAACAGGAAACTGACAAATTGAGTCAATATCTCTTGTGAACATGATCCTCATTAAAAATCTGTCCTTATCCTGCATTGAGGGGTAATACAGTAAGAGGAATGAAGGAATGAAATGGAAAATAATCTCTTCATAATCCCATTTCATCCCATGGAATGCAGGAAACAGCCAGCCTCTGTGAATGTCAGTTGCTTCAACTTCTGCTAACTGTCAACTTTGTAAATACACCTTCATAGGTTAAATTTCATTTTTGGCATGTTAACCTAGGCCATTACAAACCACTCAATAGTAGAGATGTATGTCAAAAGTTGAAATTGAGCATAAACATAACAAATTTCTGCAACGATGTTTATGTAAAGAAGTCTCATATAGTTCAAAAGTAAATAATAATTCATGTGTTTAATCTGCATAACAAAAGCAAGAGTTCAGTCTATTTGATGATTGCTTATTATTTTTTCACTTGAGGGCAAGTCATTGTTCAAGAGCTTAACATTTCTGGTAAAAAACTGAAACCTATAAAATCTGTAAAACTATGATGGGATCTAGTCATATTTAGAGTAGATTTATTGATATCAGTGGACTGACGTTAGTTTGACTAAATCTTGTAGATGTTGTAGAGATCAGTTTGTAAGTGATGTTAAACTATTAGACTAATATATTAATCAAAATGTTCCAGACACCACAAGCTTAGAGAAACAATTTAGTGGTTATGGTTGAATGAATGAAATGAGTCCCTAAATATCATGAGCTTGGTATAACCTTTAAAATGAATTCTTAGCCTGACAAAGCTATTAGGAGTGATATGTTATCTCAGCAATCTGTGTTTGCTACACTGCAGCCAAAAACCTTTTCATTTCTTCCTTTGAGTTCAATTTCCATTCCATTTTCACACCTTTACTATCCTTTATGTGGTTTTACTTCTCCTTCCACTTTTAATGTCTGCTTCAGATAACCATATCTGGGCTGCAAAACTCCAGATGACTATGAGATGGTACTGAATAGAATTATTTGTGTCTCTTTGCCATCTGCTGGTCACCTGGAGTTTTGCAACCCAGATATGGTAAGCCTAGCTCCAGATCATTCTCCCATTTATCCTTAGATTTTTCTTTCTTTCTCTTACATTCTTACAATGTAAGAGGACAAAATATTAACAAAAATGCTTTTGTGGGGCACTAAGTAGAATTTGGCACAAGGGCGCCTTGTATGCTGGCAGCAGCCCAGAACACAAAAGACTCTAAATGTGTTTTAATAATGTCAGGAACTTCAAGGATTGGACTGGATGTAATAAATACTGCACCAGAAACCATCTTCTGTTGTTCACAGTGGATTTGGTGGTAAACTGATGTCTTTGCTTGTACTTCAGCCAGCAGGAATCTGTAATGTTCCCCAGACTGGTTTTATGTTTCATTACCAGCTTGCACTGTTACCCAGATATGAGGTAGAATTTGGATAAAATAGGTGGGAATGAATGCATATATATATTGTGTGTAGAGAAGAATCAGAAAATTGGAATTCTGGAGTGTTATCTTGTGGTTAAGATAAGGGTGGACACAGTGAATAGAATTCCTAAATATCTGTTTAGATTCCCATTTAGGCCTTTTCCTGGAGTGTGTATGTAAAGTAATCACAAGTATGTTTGCATTTTTTTTAGACTTCAGTTGCCCACTTGAAAGATACAGATGTATTGTTAACTTTTTGTCTTCTTAGTTTATGCTAGTCATTTGATGGGACTTCAGTTCTTCATATAGTAATGTAACCCAGGCATTTGCTATTATTTCAAATATAATGGAAAACAAAATTTATCTAGCATTATCAGTGGAAAAATCAGATAGTTAATGGATTGATCATAATTCAAGTTTCAGTTTCAGTTTGTTCATGTGTAACAATGGATAGGCCACGTGGACTTTCCAAAGAGTGACGGAAAGCACATTTGTGATGCCATTATTCCTTTTATTTGAATCAGATCACCTTAAGATCCTCCTGCTTTATATGTTTTCAGCAATATCATAATCTTATTGTTATTTGTATTACTTTGTAGTTTACTCTTACCAGAATCAATGTAAGTACGTTGTTGACTGTCTCTCTTTCTGGGGCAAACACTCTGGATATGGGGGTAAAAACTTCTTAAGATGAATGCTACATCAAAATAGGGCAAGCAATAAATAGGCAAGATCTGAAAATATGGGTTCATGATTCTTAAGTAAAAGATTTCCTGAGAACATTGACACCCTGAGTGACGTGACTGAAAGATGGAAATGCGAATTCTGTCATTTCTACAGTCTGCTCATACATCTTGGGAAAGAGCTCGTGCTTGAAGGGCATTAAAATTTTTCTTTAAGCACATGCCTGCATGTGTGTCTGCAAGAAGTATGCTCTCAAACTTGATTTTTGGCTGATAGAGATAAGTGGCCATCTTGGATTTTCCAAGTTACAGTTTTCTGGGCACCTGATAATTTCCTGAACCTTTTCTGTGTCATTGTGTCACTAAAACAACACAAAAGAACACACAAAACTTTTTCTCTAACAGCCAGTTTTGTAAAATTATAGAGGCCCAGTTTCTTTAAGCTTTCAGTTGTTTGTCATGTAATGCAGGAAAAAGTAGAATGGTCTATTCACTACATCTGCAAGCTGGGCTGTTTTCTGTACATGCAAATAAAGTCTCTTTTGAGTTATGTCTTTATAAATAAAGTGTCCTTTGAGCTTGACCTTTGCTGACTTCATGGACATATTCATTTAGTTTTCTGGGCAACAGTATGAAAGTCATTTGCCATTGCTTTCTCATAATAAGGTTTTTCAGCTTCCCAGTCCAGTTTACAATTTGGCTATTCCCTGATGGAGAACTTTTTGGGCTCAGTGTGTCAAAAATTTGAAAAATGCCTAACTTGACTCTGCTGGCCTGTCACCCCTCCCCCCGAACAAAAGAGAAACAATTCTTTATATATTCATTTATTTTTTAAAAATACAGTCCCATCACGTGTGGTGCTATGCATTATGTAAAGAAACATCAAATAATTACAAAAATGAAATACAAGAAAAACAAACTCAGTTCCTTTGGTAACTCAAATAGGGAGAATAGTTGTTGGGTGTTGGTGAACACTGGCATGTCACCCAATACGTCATGGCTTGTCACCTTTGACACGTGTGTCATAGGTCTGCCATCACTACCTTAGATGATCTCCCATCCAAGTGTTAACCAAGCCTTGCTTCCATATCCAGAAAACATCAACCAGGTGCTGCAACTGCTAAGACATATATAAAGTAACTGTATAACAGCAGTATATTGCAATGCAATCATTTGGTTGTCAAATTGAGTGCCATTTCCAACTTCATGTGATTAAAGTTAGTCCTCCCTTAATGACCCTAATTGGGACTGGCAACTCCATTGCTAAGTGACACAGTCGTTAAGTGAAACATCATGTGACTGCTTTGCTTAGCAATGGCAGTTCTGGCAATCTCAGTTGCTCTCATTGAGTGAATCCCACATGATTGTTAGGTGAGGACCCATCCGGACCCAAGGTAAGGGACTGCCTCCATTTCAACTCCCCCCATCCACCTATCTCCCCCCATGTCTGCTCACTTGGCTGCCTGCCTACCCACCGTCACCAGCTGCCCCCACCACCGAGCCCTGCCTGCCCCCATGCCCACTGCACCATGCACTACTACTGGCTGGGTCCTTCTTTTGCGCTGGCCTTCTTCTGTGCACCAGCCAGGTTCTTCTTTCATGAATACAACAAAGCCAAGACTGTTAGCTTGCATAAAAAGCCAGACAACAAAAATTGGAGTAAAAGTTCTGCTGTTTTGCTGAGAGCCAGCTAACCTTGCTTCCAAGAGAAATCTCTTCAAGGTGGCCAGAGCCCTTGCAAAAGTAATGGAAACAAAACTATATGGAGTAAAAATTAAAACAAAATAAAACAAAATCAACAGTCTTAAGTTATCATCTCATATACTTGAAATTTAAAAAAAGAAAAAAAAGAAACAACGAAGGTAAATCATCGTAAAATTACTAAACCTTTGAAACAAGAGCTTTTTCATGACACCTTAAAGCAGTCTTTTCCAAACTTTTCATTATGATGGAAATTCCCAAGTAGACAACAAGGTACTGTAATTGGCCTCGTTGGCAGAGAATTCTGAGAACTGTTGTCTCAACTCATCTGAAAGCAAGGGCTGTGGAAGCTACTTTAATGGAGAACACATTTATCTTGCATATGTTTTCCTAGGAATACAATAAAGTATTCGTCAAAATAATACCCAGAGTTATGCAACGATTGGGATTTAATTCTACAAAAGTGCTTTGGAATGTGCAGAATGGCACTTATTTCAACTCTTTAAAGAGGACTCAGAAAGTAGGACAAGAAGAATTGATCTCTCTGCTGAACTCAGTAACTCAGTAAATAGAATGCCCTGGGTTCCTGGAGCTCTGAAGTGGCTCTTGTTCCTGGCAATACATTTTACCTGGCAAGTGTTATTACTTTGAAAAGAATCTTCTGAATATTTCAAATACTGAAATGCAGGAGAGTTCATTACTGCTACTGATGTACTTTTTTATTGAAAGCATGAGGCAAATGTTCTCTTTGCCCTGTTGGACATGGCCCTAGAGGCACTGAGCATTATGACTGTGTGTGAATTGAATCTGAGTCTCCTTGATTTAAGTTCACCTCTGTATTTCATGAAGCTTTATATTCTCTATCTCTTAGTTGCCAGTCTGCTCATCTTTCAATACCCTTTTGTTCTTCAAAAGCTTGCAAATTCATAATTGCTTTGCTATGCTTGGCTGCTATGTGCCATAATATTAAGTATGGATGTTGGTAGCTGTGTGTTGAAAGACTAAGGACTGGCTACTAGCCTGGAAATTTCTTAGTATTTTCAATCAAGTGCTGTTTTGTTTTATCATTCGGAGACAGGAGGAGAAACAGAGTGGCCACTAGCCTAATGTGTAGGGAGACTGGTACTGGACAAACACAGCACCTTGACCAGTAAAACTGGGTTCAGAAAAATTGGCCTGTTAGAGCTCAGTCAGTTATGCTTCATGGCAGTGAGTCTTAGGCTGGCATTTCAAAGGAATGAAAGGAGGAATATTTAATTTTCTGTCCTTTTTCCAAATCCTTCAGAGAAGCAGTGTCTATGGGGGTGGTAGTGCTAGCGGTGGTGGTATCAGTGGGTCAGTCTAATAACAGTACTGTTGTATTCTTATGCCATTAGACCTTACCCTTTCCTACATGCATCATGACATTGCACATACATCCAGAGTGGGCCTGTGGCACAATGGCATGATGTTTTTTGTCATTTTGACAAAAGCAGCCAGAGCCTACAGATGACAATGCCTCAGACTAATAAGGAATTCCACATTTTGGATTATAAAGGAAGACCCATCAGTTACGTTGTCAAATAGAATCTTATATTCCTATTCCCATGCACTCAAAAACATCTTTAGAATGCCAGAGATAAATTTCAAAGCATGTCATGGCAGATTAAAATCTAACATATGTATTATGACATAAACTTGCATGAATTATTTCGTTCTCTACTTAAGTTTGTCCCTTAATACATTTGTTAGTCTTTAGTAGTACACTATTTTGCTCCAACAGACTAACACAGCTACCCCTATGGAAAAAGATCAAGTAATTATGTATTCTTGAGGAATGTGACGAAGTTATGAGAAGGTACCTGTAATGTAGAATCAAACCCATAAAGTGTAAAGGACTAATTTTTAAATTTCTAGTTGAAGTCACAAGAATAAACAGTTGGTAAGAAAGATCATAGTAA
Organism: Liasis olivaceus; assembly: GCA_030867105.1. NCBI lineage: Eukaryota > Metazoa > Chordata > Lepidosauria > Squamata > Pythonidae > Liasis > Liasis olivaceus. The sequence continues at coordinate 19,362,732 of CM061351.1, forward strand.
GGCTATCAACTAATCTCTGAAAATTTTACCAACATATGCATTTCATCAACCAGTCAACTGCAATTCTTTTCATGTGTTTAAATGAAATGAATTGTTAACAGTTTGCTTTAAAGCAGCAGTTCTCAAACATTTTGGTCTCAGGATCCTTTAACATTCTTAAAAATGATTGAGGACCCCAAAGAACTTTGGTTTATAAATTAAAACTAAGAAATTTTAAAACATTTATTTATTTATTTATTTATTTCACAGACCACCTGAAAAGGTCTCAGGGACTGCTGCTCTAAAGTAAGGGTGAATTGAATTACATTTTAAAACATTATGACCTATTTTTTTAATAATTGCCAAAATTCTTATCAACTTTGTCTTAATAAAGATAAAGTCTGAGAATACAGTAGGATTTTTATGTTTCTAAGCTTTCAGTGACCACATTTTCCATATAGCTGTGCTGGTTTGATGCCAGCTCTGCGGAATAGCCTTAACACTTGTCTGGATTAAATTTTAAAGTTACAGCTATCTGTTTTTGAAAGCAGAAACATCATTAGAAATATGACAATTAAAACAAGAGTACACTGGATGTGCATTACCCTAATGATGCCAATTACTGAAATATAAATAGAAATATTTGGAAAGAAGATTTTCTATCTCCTTCTGTAAGCAGAAAACACTGGCAAACGTTTTCTGCTTCTCAAAATAAAATTTGGACAGTCATCTATAAACTTGGAAATGCAAGCTGCTACATGAATGCTGGCTTTTATTATATTTGAAAGGCAGGGTTAATAGAATAATTAAATGTCAGACCATGCCAAGAAGGATATGTTTTAGTGGAATTACTGCCAACAACATTTTGCAAGATACACAGATGTCTTCCATATCGGTGTTCCTTATCTAGTAGACATGTGAGGTTGAGCTGGAAATGAATTTTCGTGAACGGTTATAATGAAGTAGTAGTTAGTGTTTTTTCTTTTAAAGAATTTTTTCTTATTGTTGTTCTTTTAAAATTTTTCATACAGAAATACTGATATGAGAATTACTGGTTTAAAGCAGTGTTTCTCAATTGTGGCCACGTTAAGATGTGTGGCCTTCAGCTCCCAGAATTCCCTAGCCAGTGTGCCCTGGTTTAGAGTGTAAAGACTTTGGTTAGGATCCAAAAAGGTTTGCTGATAAGATTTGTACATAGGTGTCTAGGGATTGCCAGCTTTTTTTTCCAGTGGAAGCCCCTTCCCATGGACTATTCCTTGGAAGTGTGGGAATACTAGCCTCCTTGAGAGTATGTTCAGGCCTCTCTAACAGAAGATTAAGCCCTTGCGGATACCGTTGAAGGCAGCTTTAATCCTGTCCATTTTCTAAGTTGTCATCTGAGAATCTTTGCACCTACAATTTTAGTGGACATCCCACCTCCCTCTGCACCTGAAGGAGGCAAGCCACACCACAGCAAAGGAAGCTCTTAGCTTTTGGACAGGAGTGGGGGGGGGGAGCTACCCCTGAAAAGACTGAAAAACTCTCTACTGCCCCGTTTTTAGATCCTCAAACATTACTGCAAATTAACATTTGTAAATCCTAAGAAAATATATTAAACACATGGAGAAAATGCATTCTGAATATTTTTAATAAACCGATTTGTGCTTTTAACTCTAAGAAAAGTACCACAAATTTTGGGCCTTTGGGATGCAATATCTCTACTTGCCAAACTTTAACTGACTAAGCTGGGAATTGGTGTTGGGGGTACATACTATTCCTTTTCCTCATTTCTCTTTCCCCTATGCACGTTAGTTCTGGGTTGCTTCAAAGACAGTCTCCCATTATTTAAAAATGGGGAACAATGATTTAATTCACATTTATTAAAATTCAAAATGTGATTTTAAACCCTGGAATGGTTTAACAAGTTAGGAATGTTATCTGGAGAAGGCTAGTCTTTGTCTTAATAATGCTGGCATGGAGACCGCTTAGATCTTCATCTCTCTGCTTGGAAGGTGATGACCATGACTCATGAGCTTTTTCCCATCCAGAGGCAGGACTTAGCATGGCATGTATCCCTTATACATTTGAGATGTTCTTCAGGGTTATTCTAACAAGCTAATGTTAGTTATTATAGCTGAACCACAATAAGACTACAAATTAAATTCACATTTTGGGTAATATTGATGTTTAAAGTTGAATGTGAATCATAATGGAAATAAGTGAAGCAATTGCTGAACTCTGTTGATATGGCTTTAGTAATGAGTTCCAAATATTGTTTTAGGATCAGGGGCCATCTGTACCTACATATAAGATACCATAATGAACATTCTGCACCTAATGATTTCCTGACATATGCAACATCTTCTCTTTTTAACTAACCTAAGTGGACCATCTTACAATAATCATGTATAATTTCGTTTTAAAAATACATTTCTGCTCACTTTCATGAACATCATTAAATCTAATGTTTGGATATTACTTTAGGATTTAAATTTCAATTACAGGAGCTCTTAGAAACAGTTGCTTGGTAACTCACACACTTTTTTTTTTCCTTTTTGAAACAAGCTCATTTGTGATTTTAAAGGATGTCACCAAAGTGTTAGTGTTTGAGTTCTGAGATAAGCAAATTTTTGAAAGGTATTCTGTAAACAGAGTCCATCACTTTTCCTTTTAAGACAGAGCTCTTGTGAAGTACAGGGATGTTCCATGCCATTGTGGTATACACAAGGATAAAATTTAGTCAAGACATCTGTCTTTCCCCCTCTGCTTGCTATATATGCACAGAGTGCCATATAACCCAATCCAGCCTTTTCTCTCTGCCTGGGGAAGTTAGCTGAACTTGGGAGCATCCGTATGAAGATTTTGCAGACAATCCAAAAGGTGTTGATGCTTTAGCCTTTTGCTGGAGTATGTGAAAAAGGGGTGGGATTTTGATCACATAATTCTGACTTCCATCCTGACTCTTATGACCCTTCTGCAGACACCCTTAGATCTACCCCCTTCCTCCTCCATCTGAATTTATATTCTGCCTTTTGTCTAAGAATTCAAAGCAGTTTACATGGAAATGCTGCCAGGTAGATTAGGCTGAAAGACAATGACTGGCCCAAGGCCACCCAGTGAGCTTCTGTGGATGTGGATAGACTTGAACCTGGATCTCCTTGCTGCTAACCACTTAACCACCATGTCATGCAGGCTCTTATTGCTGCTGTTCTTGTCAGCTACCACAATAGTTTTAACCTGTTGCCTGTTGCCTGTTGATATTGATATTTTGTTTCTTAGCTTGTTGCATCCCTGTCTGGGATTATCTATGAATGAAAAGCAGTAATAGATTTAATAAAAGAAAAAAAATCAATTAAAATAAAGTTAAAAGTTCTGTAGTTTCCATTATGGCCAAACACATTATGTGTATCTCTATGCATGTACATTTAGAAGGAGGGATAAAAAATGGGATTCAGCCAAATTATCCCAATAGGGTTCCTGGAATGCAGTTACCCTGTATGAATTAAAAGAATTTATGACCACAATTTGCATGGCTGTTTTTATTATATTAACATATGTTAAAATAGATTTTGTCCACTTATTTGGACACACTTTAACTCAAGGATGCAAATAAACCCCCAACTGGCTAAAAGGCTTGAGTATCACACCCAGATTCCTTCAAAAACTTGCTGTGAAATTATAATTTTAACAGCATTGTTGCATGCATGTAATTTAAAATTAAATGAGATTTAGATTATATCCTCCCTGCTTGTCCTTCCAGTTTTAAGGAGCATAGTCTCTAGCAAGTTGCTCAAAAATGCAATGTAGCATTTAGCTAAAAAACATTGGTTTTCCTACCTTCAACAGTGTTAAGCAGCCTAAAGGTCACAACTATTGGTAGCAACTCCTACCTGGAAGTTAGAAATGGAAGGGGCAATGGAAGAAGAAAAATATTTGAATCTCTTTCTAATAGAAGAGAATATAAGTAGCTCAGGCTTGAACTGTGGAGTCCTTGGTGCTCTCTGAGCTTGGTTAAAAGGTTTAAATCGTCTGTTTGCTTGCAGACATTTCATTACCTGACTAGGTAACATCATCAGTGCTAGTGAGTGTGGGGTTTTCACCCTGTTTATATACATAGCTTGCCCTGCCAGTGTTGGTGGAGGTATGGTTTTTCTCTTTGGTAGTTCCTTGATTAGGGTATTGTTCTCTGTTGGATTGTTTGTCTGGTGTTAATCCCTGCTTATCTGAGAGTTGGTTGTTGGAGAGGAGGTGTTCTGGTTTTTTCATTTCCTTCTTAGCTTTTTAAAAAATTGTCTCTTTTGAATGGTGTGTAAATGTGGTTTATCTCTATCTGTCTGTTGATGGCTGATTTGTCTGAATGCCAAGCTTCCAGGAATTCCCTAGTGTTTTTGGATTTAGCTTGGTCTAGGATGCTCACAGTTGCCCAGTTGAAAGTATGGTTGAGTCTGTCCCTGTGCTGTGAGATTAAGGAGTTTTCATAGTGTCTTCTGACTGCTAGTTGGTGTTAATGGATGTGCACTGCTAGTCTTCTGCCTATCTGTCCTACATAGTGGCCATTACAGTCCTTACACTTTGTTGTAGATGACTCTTGTTTTTTCTTCTTGAGTTACTGGGTCTTTTGGTTTACTTCAGATGTTTTGGAGGGCTTTAGATGGTTTGTGTGCTATGGTGATGCCGTGTGGTTGTAATAGACTGTTGGTTGTTTCTGAGATATTTTTGATGTATGGCAGTGTTATCCTTTTCATAGCTTGTGTTGGTTGTGCTGTAGTGGGTTGGGTGGTCAAGCACTTTTTGATAAAGTTGCATGGGTATCCATTTTGTTGGAAGATGTATAGGCGGTCTGTTTCCTTTTTTTCTGGTGTTCTGGTTGCCACAGTGCATTTGTACTCATCTAAACAATGTTCTTACACAGTTCCTCTTGTGGGAGATTGAGTTGTTACTTTGGTAATGGAGCACTTGGTTAGCGTGGATAGCTTTTCGATAGACTTGCGTTTCTAATTGGCCATCGTTTCCTCTGCTGATGAGGATATCCAGGAAACATAGTATGTTGTTGTTATCTTCTTCCCTTATGAATTTTATTCCTTTGAAGATGTTGATTGTTTCATGTGTCTTCTCTAGTTCCTTTTTTATTATGATGAAGGTGTCATCTACATACTGGATCCATACTTCTGGTTGTATGTGTGAGAGTGCTATAGTTTCTAGATGCTGCATTAGAATCTCTGCTATGAGTCCTGAGAGTGGTGATCCCATGGGTGTTCCTCTGATTTGTTGGTATATTTGTCCCTCAAACTGAAAGTAGGTAGTGAGGCAGAGGTTGATAAGGTCCATGATTCTGGGTATTTTGATCTCGGTGTATTTGGCTAGGTCAGGTGTGTTGTGTAATACTGCTGCCATGGATTCTTTTGCTAGTACAGGTTTAGGCTTGCTTTGAAAAGAAATTATTCTGTCCTTCTCATGACTATCATCATCAATTCCCTTGGATATATGCAAAACATTTTATCTCCAAAGATGAAATGTTTGAGAACTTCCTGAAAACTGCTGAAACACCCGTGGAACAGCTCAATCAGTGTGGTCAGGAGGAAGAATAGAATGTTCTGGAACCCTCTGGAGACTTTTGGTTTTGCATGTATATATCCCCGAAGGGAGAGGCGGGAGGGCAAGCAACAACAAAAAATTTTATTTTAAGTTTTTTATTTTGTTTGTAAGCTGTTTTGACAGGATTTTAATCCTGAAAGGAGAGAGATAAATAATGGCAATAAATAAATAATGAATAACTTTAAGAATTTAAGAAAGAAGTCCAGTGCTTCCTTCCATTCCCATAGCTAGACAGACTACTGAGATATTTTTAATAATTTTAATTTTATCTCATGAGTAGTCCAGTTTAATCTTTCATTTTTCCTTAAGTCCTGTTTTGTTTTGTTAAGCTTACTTTTGCTTTGAAGTGAAAGCTTGAATCCGCCATGGGAAGTTGGCATTTACACTCTTGGAAAAGCAAGAAACACAAACAGTTATTGTCTGTTTAGAATTGCTCTTTGCTCAGGGCAACAATGAATAACAGCTTCAGAAAACTGGATAACTGCCATTTTTAGGTAGAATACATTTGATGCATTTATTTCATGTTTTGGGAAGTGAGGATCTTGATGTTGCCTAAAGCAATGAAGGTTCCCTGTGGATCAGTTCCTTTTTTTTTTCCTAAAGCTCTCTTAGGAAAGGAATAATTTAATAAGAGAAGCACAGGAGATCTGCGCTTGTATTTTGTTTCTGAGGTTAGTGTTCCCTTAATCACCTGCCAAGCTCACCACTGGATTCAAAACATTAAAAAGCTGTTTCTACTAGAAGTAGCTAGGTAATGTAGGCGTTCCCAGGACTGCGTGCTCTGTTGCCTCTCTGCACTTTTTTTAAATAAAGTATTCAGAACCGTGTTTTTCTAAAGAACAAACTCATCTTTATAGCTGATGAAAACAGCACAGCCTACATTGACTTGATGTGTAATTTTAGTATAAAGGAGGAAAAAAAGATACAAAGGTTGAGATTTAGATTTTAGGTATTTTTCGCTGACAGTGTGATTTTATACATACTAGAAAAGAAACTAATCTCAGTAAGGAAGTGTTTTCTGCTTCTGTGTCTGCATGCACTTCATTGTGTTCTGTTTACCAGATCTTGCTCCAGGGCAAGCCTAATTAATTCCCCTCAAATTTTGTATGTGAACTCTGTGTAATGCTTCCAGTCATTCAGTGTTTACTGAAAAATATTCAGACTGAAATCTTTCTTTAATATGTAAATATAGACTATCCCAGTTGTGACAGAAGTTCTTCACTCTTGGATAAGACTCCCTTATTGTATTTTTCAATAACATTTTGTAAATGGAACCACTAAGAATTCCCAAGTACCTTTATATATATTACGTTTCTTAATGTAATGCAATGTTTATTTCAGAATTGCACTGAAGCTTTTATATATTTAAAACATCCCAACCTCGTCGTTTCAATATAAACATTCCCAAATTAATTTACAATAATTTTTGAACCAGAATAAAATCCCAGAGTTTTCCCCACAACAGCAGCTAAATCCTTATGAATGTTATGAAATTCATAATTGAATTTATTATGAATTGTTTAAAAAGTACTAACATCTCAGGAGATATAACATGTTTAGCCCAATATTTAAGCTACTCAAATTTGGCCACTGGTGACCTTCAAGAGCAGTGTGAAAATGAGTCAGGAATGTCTGTACTTCTGTCTATTCAGAAATGTAAATATTGAGAGCCAGGAGTGATATTTACTACCCTGCTGTGAATCGTCATAGATCCCTCAATCACTGAAATTACCTTGATCTCTGTATACAAAAGTGAAGTGAAAGAAGTATTTTAAAAATGAGTTGCATGAATTTTGTTTTCTGCTGAAGAGAAGGGAAACTAACAAGAATGTTGCCAGTTTCAACCCTGGCTTGCCTGAAATATCTGACCAAGAGGAGGGATGGGGGTGGGTCTCTTTTCATTGGGGAAATGGCCTGCCCCCAAACACCCTAGAACTCTAGCAACAGCTTTAGAAAGCTTCCTGTTGCAGGTAGCTGAGTCATAAGTATTGACTGGCCTTGGGAGGGATTGTTTTGGTTGGGATGGAGGTTTTGGGCATAGAGGGAGTTAGCTGCTCCCCAAAGAGTGGGGCTGACAAGTTCATCCCTGTGGTGTTTGGCCAGGGGAGATATGACAGGGAGTGTCAATAGAAGAGAATATACGTAGCTCAGGGTTGAATTGTGGAGTCCTTGGGGTCATATAGGTTGTCCCAGGGAAAGAAGACCTCCAATTTAGTGGCAATCCCCACTTCTGGACTGTCAAGCCCATTCTGAGAACGGGGCGGTCAGATTGCCGGTGCTATTGGCCTCAAGGTGCCGATGTTAATGCCAGATCTGTTTGCAGTAAGTCCGTCCTCAGCCATGATTTAGTGTTGGGTGAGGCAGCAGATCTGGCAAGTATGACTGAAACCTGGCTGGGCTTTGGCAACAAAGTCATCATGTTGGAAACTGGCCCAGCCGGTTATCAGGTTTTTCAGAAATCTTGACACGATGGCTAGGAAGGGGAGATGGCTCTGCTTATGAGAGAGACTTTGATTGTGATCAGGAGCACTCCTGTGGAAATACTGGGATGTGGGTGCCTGTTTGTGACGCTGGGCTGTAGAAACAAGTTAGGGTTCTGCATGTGTACTGACCGTTCCCTGAGCTGTGTGATCTAGTCTTGAGGTTGGCAGTGGAGCACCTACACCTTTTGGGGTTGGATAACTTCAATCTACCAGACTTTGGGGCAGTTTGGTTAAAGCTTGGGAGTTTATATCCTCCATGGTGACCATGGGCTTGTCTCAGTTATCTCAGATCCAGTGCAGGTGGGTGGTCATATTTTGGATCTCCTTTTTGTTTCCAAGCAGTTATTGAAAGTTCTGGAGATGGAGGGAATTTTCATCATCCTGTTGCCATGTCCAGCTCCTGCCCTGGTCTGGTTGTAGTTAGTAGCCTCCCAGGACCTCAGAAAGATGGTAGGACCAATTACGATGATTCACCCCAGGCACCTAATGGATCCAATTGGTTTTTAGAGGGCCCTTGGGGATTTTCCCAACTCTCTAATGGGTGTTTATGTTAAGTGCCTTGTGAGTGGCTAGTATCAGGAAGTAAGCCTGGGGCTGGACATTATTGCCCACAAGCAGCCTCTTTCTGAGAGCTGATCCTAGATGGTACCTTGATTTACTGGTTTGGGAGGAAGCACAAGAAACAATGTCTGGAGTGCCATTGGAGGAGGTCTAGAAGCAAATCTGACTGAGCACAGTATGTGCCCCTCTTTGAGTCTACATCATGGTAATAAAAGAGGTGAAGCATGCTTATTTTATGGCTATATCATAAAAAAAATAAGACTGTGACATACTTTTCAACCTTTTTGGGATTGAGGTAAATGCAAGAAGCCCACACACCACCTTAAGAATTACAGTAACATTTTCTTCTCAGTTGATTTTTTTCCTCAAAAGCAATTTCTTTTTCATTAGTTTGAAAGATAATGGCTGAAAAAGTGAAGAATTTTCAACACCATATTAGTTCAGATTCACTGGCCTCCAACCATTTGTGGCTTCAGTGGTCAAGCTGCATTCAACTGTGCTCAGAAACAGATTGATAGCCTATGCAAGTCTTTTTAATTTTTGTTAATTCCTAGATGTTTCTGTGCAATTTTATTTGCCTTCTGAAGTGGACTTCAGAATCTTACAGTAAAGAAAATAAAGTTAAAAAGTACTTTTCCAGCTTCCAGGTAATCCATATTTAGATCCAATAATGTTTACAAAATCTAAACATTTCTACATATTCTTCATACGTACAGTAATCCAACATGATTCCCCATATAGGGGCAGCTGAACCAGAATGTATCTTGGATGGCAATAAGTTTATGGGGGAATCGTTGCCCTTAAACTCTCTTTTAGAAGCCCTCTCTTTGATTCTGTCATTGGAAAATACCTACCATTTGATGCAAGACTTTTGTCAGGTCTCATGCCAGACACAGCAGTATATGTTGACTCTCTAGACGCACGATTCTATATTCAGGAACTAGTTAATTGGCAGAAATCTTGCAGACATGACAAGGCTACATTAGTTTCTTTATTGCAGATAAGAATGAAACCATATGCACAGAAGAGGTACTTACCTGAAATACACAGAAGTCAAAGGCTATATGTTTATGTTTTTTCCCACATCTTTTCAAGTCAATTAAAACTTTGCTGTTGTCTGAACTCTGTTTCGAAATTCAGAAGCACCTGATCTATGTTGTTCTCCCCGGTCTGAGAACTGCTAGTTCTTACCTTGTTGGCTTCATTGCTTAGAGCCTTGATCAAAATTTCAAATATAGTATTTATTGATATACCATTTATCAGGCAATGTATTTCCAGTCAGTTTATTTTACTGTAAATGCAGGATACATAAAATGCCATAGAATTGGTACAATAAAACTAATATATAATATAAAACAACTAATATATAATACATTGTAATATATAAATATAGTACAGCTGATGTGAACAGCATTTTTAAAAAAGATTGTTATTTTGCTTTTATATGGATTGTGAATTTTCAGCCTTCCCGTCCTCTGCTTAAGATCAGACTTTGGTTTTACTTTTTAGTATTGTAAACGTATTGGAGGCTTAACATTGTTGAAAATTTCATTTGCCTGTGAAAAAAGTGTTTTTTTGTTTTGTTTCATTTTGCTGTTTTCAGTGGCATGGTATTAAGGAGCTCTGGGATCTGCATCAGGCTGTTTACTGTCTGTTCTGACTCATAGTACAGTCAGTGGCATTTACAGCAAAGCACAATGACATCAAAATGAAATGTGCATCATGTTGTAATCATGCAAATGCCACCAATACATGCTTGTGGCCCAACATCAGATGGGACATCATCATCGCACTTGCATGACACTTGTCGGTAAATCTCCTTAAATGCTATGATTCTGAAGAGAGATATCAGTGTGGTGTAACTGCTTGATCCTGAGGACAGCAAGTAGTGGTTAAAGTGTGGTCTGGAGAAATCCAGAGTCCAGTTGACTCTTAGCCATTGAAACTCATTCAATGATTTTGGGCCTGCTGCTGTTTATCAGCCTGCTTTACCTCACAGCTGTATTTTGGGAAAAATGAAAAAAGGTTAGCATGTACATTGCCTTGAGCTCCTGGAGGAAGGGCAGGATATAAGTCTTATCGATATATTGTATAAAATAAAATACCCAATCCCAGTCTTGCAGTTCACTTCTCACAGCAATCACATTCTTAGCATTTACTCAGATTTCAAGGCTTACAGTTCTGAGGCTGTTCATATTGTCTTGGACAATTTGGGGAGTGGTTGACTCAGATGGTTGACTCTGAAGCTATGCAGGTTTGGGCCTAGTTTGCACTTGGATGGGAGATCTGGGATGAGAGAAGCCCTCAAAAACCATAATACTCCTAAACCCGTTCAAACATCCAAAACCCACATCATGAAAGAAAGCAGTGGCAATCACTTCTGTACTACTGCCTCAAAAACTACATGAACATCTTCATGAAGTCACCAAGGGTCATGCCTGATTTTGCCTAGTACTGGCAGTATTTTTCATATGTCTGTAACTAGGCACACTATAATATAATAAAATGTAACATTAAGAAATTAATACAGTAGCAGACTATAATTCAATTTAAGATCACTCAGTAATTAAAATATAGAGCCTCTGTTACCTGAATGGCCTATAACATTTAAACAGTAATTAACAGTTATAATTCTGATGGTAGTTGGATCTAGAGGATTAGCGCTAGATGGGAAAAAGCTCTCAACTGTGTTGTGGTTCTTTAGGGATGCTGAGGTCCCATCACCCCTGGCTAGACAACCGAGTCAAGTGCACAGACATGAACTACAAACAGGTTGTCCAAATATCTAGGTGTGCCCATGTAAGCACAGTTCATTGAGGTTGAGCAGGATATCTAGTGTGAAAATTGGGGCCACTTAAACCACTCAATGAGAAAAAAAACAAAAACAAAAACAAAATAATAGGTTCACATCCTCCTTTGTCTATACATTAATGCTCAGAGTATGGAAAATCAACAAGATGAGCTTCAGCTTTTAGTTTAGAAGGGCAAAGATGATCCAATATGTCTAGCAGACATCTAATGGGGTAACACTAAGGACTGGAACAAAGTAGCTGAAGATACCATTTATTCAAAAGAAATAAGAGCAATAGAAAGACAAGAGGAGTTGCATTTTATGTTAAGAATAACCGTTCCTGCTCAGAAATCCAAATTAATAAACTTGGCAATGCTGTAGTGAGCAAGTATTGCTTTTAAGGGTTGGATGGAAATTCCTAAGAAATGAGATATTAAAAGCACAGTTGCAACCAGTTTGCATATACGGTATAGAGTCATTTACAGCCATGAATTCCTTCAGTGTAGAATTAACTATTGAACTACCCCTGCTGTGAAAAAATAAGCATTCATTTGGATGACAGGCTGGTATATAAATATATGATCCCAAAGGATATGATTATACTAAGGCCATAGTTTAGATGGGATGGGATGATCAAGCATATCTGATCCTTGTAGCTTCATAATGAGAAAAAAGCATTTTGTGTAGCTTTCTACTGCTATTCGCACAATCTGTGAGGAGATTAACAGATTCACGGTTTGCTATGCAGAGATGCCAAAGGAGAAAGGCATCTCTCAGGGACATTGATTGTATGGGATGCGGTGATGGGTAATTGATGGATGGGACCCAGTCAGCTCATAGATAGAGGTTTTGTATGGGGAAAAGATATAAAAATAAATTCCTGTATGACAGTTCTCTTAGGCCAAAGAGGAATTTCCATGCTGGCTGTTGCACTTAAGCCTCCAGTCAAGCTATGAGTGATGGGGTGGGGGGCAGCATTGTAAGTGGGTTGTTATCTGTGGCTCTTTGTGAACTGCCTAAGAAGAAGGTGAGACTAGCAAACAAGGTGGTCTCCAGGGCAAGATTCACAGGGTGTGTTGATAAATGGAACGCAGACAGGTTGTGCTGGATTTTCTCTGAAAACTAAACAGAATAAATGTTTTGGTTTCCTTCGCCTCTCTTGCCAATGGAACTTTGCTATGGTGGCATAAGAAGGTTGTGTGCCACTTAATTCAGTATGTCAGGTTGTTGTGTCAGAGAAGACATACATCATGTTCCTTTTTTCTGCATCAGATGCTAAAAGGTTGCTTAGCAACCTAATTCTGCCAGCTTTAATTATTGCCTTAACTCTTTGAGACTGATGAAGGGAACTGACTTTTGAAGTTAATTTTCTGATGTGGCCTTTTCCTATAGCACTAAGAATAAGAAACAGCACAAAGCTGTCTGGATTTGCTTCCTAATAAGGCAGCAGTGAAAACATTTCAAAATCGATGTTGGGCAATATTATTATTAAGCCAATAATGGTGTGCATGATTTTGCGTTTCCTAGAACCTTTTACCCATATTCTGTGTATGTTTCTTTATCTCAGCATCTCCTGGATAAAGTAAAGAAACAATGTGTTTATGATATGGAAGCTCTTATTCCTACTTTGTTGTACTCAGAAACACACAATTTCCACATATCTTGCTGTCACAGCAAACGCATTTGCTGGGTTGAGGGTAATGGGAGTTGTTTACCAGTACATTTGAAAGGCACCAGCATCTGATCCAAGTAAGCTGGTTATGTTTTGAATACTTGCAATTCCTGGAATTTCTGGTTCTATCTGAATTCTCAGAGTTGCATTTTCACCCCAGTCTTAAACTGGCTGCCCAACGGCAATTTCCATAACCTACCTGGCTAGGTCAGTATGCGGAGAGAGGGTTTGCTGTGTTATGGGAACAACCAGAAAGGAGTGAATTGACCCAGTCAGGTAGAATGAAATGCAACCCCAAAAAAGCCAGCCATGCACAGTGCTAAGCAAACTCCATTCTGTCAGTCATCTCATGGAAACATGTAAGACAATTTTGCACTGCAGCCTAAGCTGCTGGTCTCCCAACTGGCTCCCAGTGGTTTCTTAGGCAAATTTCAGAAATTTCAGTCTGGATTGCAGTGAGTTGGCAATGGGGTTGGGCTGGTGCTCAGTCTGGACTATGGCACTGCAGAATTGGTTGTTCTGCTGCTTCTTGCCCTTCCCAACCATATGGAGAAGGCAAGACTCCGTGACTGGCTCCTATGTGCCCCGGTCTATCAGGGCCTGCCTTTTCCTTTACTCTTTCCTATGCTAGCCTAGAGGTTTGCACACATGAATGCCTTCACCCACCTTTCCCACATTACTGTATCTCCTTTGATACTAACTCAGACCCTTACTTTTGTTCTTACTTCCTCTATAGGTATTTGGAAACTTTACAGAGGAAGAACAGATAGTTCAGTTCATTGAAGCAAATGTAGCAAGGTTCTTACATTGCAACTTAAAGATGTTTAAAAACCCCTTTGTGGGCGGGATGGGTGGGAAAGCAGTCTGGAGAGAAATTGAAGCTGTGCCCACTGCTGCAAGGAGAGCCAGTTTGATGTAGTGGTTAATGTGCTGGGCTAGAAACTGGGAGACCATGCATTCTAGTCCACCCTTAAGCGCCGAAGCCAGATGGGTAACTAATCCCATTCTCTCACCCCAACCTACCTCACAGGGTTGTTGTGAAAAAAATATGAGGAGGGGTACTATGCATACTGCCTTGAGTTGTACTCCCCCTCCCAAAAAGGCAGGATATAAATCTAATGAATACATCAAAAATAAATAAATGTAAGTGTTGGATGGTGCATGAGTTTCTATGGTTGAGGATAGTTTATTGACTAAGTGGGCCCTCAGTGGATCAGTTGCAAGGCTATTCAGAACAAAACAGCGACTGTCAACCAGCAGAGAACACAGCACCCAGGCAGCCACTGACCAGCTGCTGGAGGAGTGAGGGTGTGTCAGACACAGATGGAGCTACTAGTAGAGCAGAAGAAAACACTTGAGACCAATGCCTTAGGCTGAAAAACAGTTTTTAATTGATGCTGGAAAACACATGTGCAGCATGCATTTGCAATGGGCTAGGAGTGGCAGGAAGGGAAATCTGTTCCTGTACTCAGAACATGGTGAGTGGCCTGTACTGGCAACAGGGCAAGCAGAAAGTATGCATCTGTGTCAGGATTAGCCCAGGAAACTCCAGGAGACAGTACAGATTCAATTCAGCATGGTTTATTGGCTTCAGTCCCGTTACAGAAATCTTCTCAGAGTGAAAGCAATTCCCAGAGTCACCCCACAAACATCCTGCATTCCTCAGGGAGGTGCCAGTCTCATTCTCTTATCTCTACCTCTTTGTTCTGGGGATAAGAGTATGCGCTTAACTCTTTCCGCTCTAGTTCTCACAATCTGCCTGTAAATGAAGTCAATTAGTTTGTGTGTGTGTGTGTATATGTATGTGTGTGTGTGTGTGTATGTGTATGTGTGTGTGTGTGTGTGTGTATGTATGTATGTGTATGTGTATATATATATGAACTAAAACTAATTTATATATAAAAATTTCCCCTCTCATCCCTATGGGCGGTACGTGTCTTCCTCAATCTCGGGTCCTCTACCAGAGGCCTGGGAGTTTGAGGGTTCTGCGCAGGATCTGAGCTGTTCCTAGCACTGCACTCTTCTGGACCAAGAGCTCGGATGTTGTTCCTGGGATCTGTTGGGGCCACTCTCCCAGTTTAGGAGTCCCGGCCCCGAGTGCTCCTACCACCACTGGGACCACTTTGGCCTTTACTTTCCACATCCTCTCTAGTTCCTCCTTCAGGCCTTGGTACTTCTCCAGCTTCTCATGCTCCTTCTTCCTGATGTTGCTGTCACTTGGCACTGCTACAGTCTATCACTGTCTTCTGTCTTCTGTCTTCTGGTTTTTGTCTACATACATACATATATATATATATATATATATATATATATATATATATATATATATATATTTCTATCCCACTGCCATTCAAAAAAGATTTTTGGTGTCCATTGACCTGTTTTATATAGTCAGTCCTCTAAGAAAAAAACTGGAGAGAAAGGGTGGCTGAAAATACAGGCCTCCCCATCACATAGCTCACTGTCAAGGCAAAACAGACCCCCCCCAGCAACAGATTGGCTGCATCGGCAGGCCACACTTCCTGCTGCCTTCCTGGCCAATGGGGAAAGTGTGAAGGAAATGAAGTCTTGCCAGTGCACTCCTGTTACAAGGGTTCATGAATTATTAGGCACTTTCTGGAGAAAGTGGGTAGGGATTCTGTATTCTCAAAACACTCACTTTTGTCTCAGTAATGTGATTTTGTGTTCCTATTGGTAAGGAGATTTAATAGGGTTGGTGCCTAATTGGTTTAAGTCAGTGTTTCCCAACCTTGTCAACTTTAGGACATGTGGACTCCCAGAATTCCCCAGCCAGCAAGCCAACATTAAAGTTGCCAAGGTTGAGAAACACTGGTGTAAGTGTATTGTTGGAACAGGACTAGTGAGTTTCATATGACCATGGACTAGGCATATTAATACCAGAAGTAATAATACCAAAATACTTAAAACAGGGTATTTTCAGTTCTGAATGACGTAAATTTGAAACATTTGGTACGCTACTTCAAATTATGTACATAAATAGTATTAGGCAACTAACTATAGATTGGTAACAGGAGAATCAAATCCTGTAGAGACATACAGGTGAAACTTGAAAAATTAGAATATCATGCAAATGTTCATTTATGTCAGTATGGCAACTCAAAAGGTGAAACCAATATATGAGATAGACGCATTACATGCAAAGCGAGATATGTCAAGCCTTACTTTGGTATAATTGTGATGATTATGGCGTACAGCTTATGAAAACCCCAAATTCACAGTCTCAGAAAATTAGAATATTACATGACATTAATAACACAAGGATTGGAAATAGAACAATATCGGACCTCTGCAAAGTATAAGCATGCATATGTACTCAGTACTTGGTTTGGGCCCCTTTTGCAGCAATGACTGCCGCAATGCGGCGTGGCATGGATGCTATCAGCCTGTGGCACTGCTGAGGTGTTATGGAAGACCAGGATGCTTCAATAGTGGCCTTCAGCTCCGCTGCATTGTTCGGTCTCATGTCCCTCATCTTTCTCTTGGCAATGCCCCATAGATTCTCTATGGGGTTCAGTCAGGCGAGTTTGCTGGCCAATCAAGCACAGTAATCCCATGGTCATTGAACCAGGTTTTGGTACTTTTGGCAGTGTGGGCAGGTGCCAAGTCCTGCTGGAAAATGGAGTGAGCATCCCCATAAAGCTCGTCTGCGGAAGGAAGCATGAAGTGCTCCAAAATCTCCTGGTAGACGGCTGTGTTGACCCTGGACTTAATGAAGCACAGTTGACCAACACCAGCAGATGACATGGCTCCCCAAATCAACACAGACTGTGGAAACTTCACACTGGACTTCAAGCATCGTGCATTGTGTGCCTCTCCATTCTTCCTCCAGACTCTGGGTCCTTGGTTCCCAAATGAGATGCAAAAGTTGCTCTCATCAGAAAAGAGGACTTTGGACCACTGGGCAACAGACCAGTTCTTTTTTTCTGTAGCCCAGATAAGACGCTTCTGACGTTGTTTGTTGTTGAGGAGCGGCTTGACAAGAGGAATATGACATTTGAAGCCCATGTCCAGGATCCGTCTGTGTGTGGTGGCTCTTGATGCACTAACTCCAGCCTCAGTCCACTCCTTGTGAAAGTCCCCAACACTTTTGAATGGCCTTTTCCTGACAATCCTCTCCAGGCTGCGGTCATCCCTGCTGCTTGTGCACCTTTTTCTACCACACTTTTCCCTTCCACATAACCTTCTTTTGATGTGCTTTGATACAGCACTTTGGGAACATCCAACTTCTTTTGCAATGACCTTTTGGGGCTTTCCCTCCTTATGGGGGGTGTCAGTGATGGTTTTCTGCACAACTGTCAGGTCAGCAGTCTTTCCCATGCTTGTGATTCCTACTGAACCAGCCTGAGAGACCATTTAAAGGCTCAGGAACCCTTTGCAGGTGTTAAGGATTCATTAGCTGATTAGAGTGGGACACTTTGAGCCTAGAATATTGAACCTTTTCACACTATTCTAATTTTCTGAGATTGTGAATTTGGGGTTTTCATAAGCTGTATGCCATAATCATCACAATTATAGCAAAGTAAGGCTTGACATATCTCGCTTTGCATGTAATGCATCTATCTCATATATTGGTTTCACCTTTTGAGTTGCCATACTGACATAAATGAACATTTGCACAATATTCTAATTTTTCGAGTTTCACCTGTATACAGCCTTCCAATTTTTCTATGGGAAGACCTCTCAGACTGATGTGTTTCAATTTGTAGCTAAAAATGGTCATTTTTCTCCCCCTTTTTCTCTCTCTCTTCATTTGCTCTTTAATTCTAGATTCACTGCTGTGCTGCTACAGTAGAAGCCCACATTCCGCAATCCAATTGCATTTCCAAATGGCACTCCAGGGGACTGCGTGACAATGCTGAATTTTATCGCAGCTTTGTCATGTCCTGTGATAGCTCTGCCTTTCTTTAGAAAGTGGATATAACAATACTGACATACTACGTAGAGTTAACATTTTGCTTCCCACTTGCAATATAGTTTTATATTTATAGTTGTATCCTATGCAGGGTATGCCTGATCCCTTTTTCATGATATTATGCAACATAGGAAAAAATTCTCTGCATGTGATATTTACTTACTTTATGTTTTTTAAGGACATTTTGATGAAGTGGTGGACTATCTGTTGTTCTTTCAGGCAAGTGTAGTCAGTCAGTATTCCAACCTAATCTTTGGGTGTGCTAGTTCCATAAAATATATCACACAATCAGCAGCCAAGGTACAAAAACCATTAACAACAATCAGTATAACCACTGCATGGCTTAACTCCACATCCAGATCCCCAAGCCCAGTGGCACCACCATGTCTTTAAGGCCTTGTGAAAAGCCAGTAAGGTCCAATCTAATCTCCGGGGTGGGAGGGAGGGATGTTATTCCAAAGGGTGGGCACCATGACAGAAAAGGCTCTTTCCCTGAGCCCTGCCAGGTGACATTCCCTAACAGACAGGACCTGGAGCATGACTCTTCTGCCTGTCATGATTGGGGAAAGGCAGTTCCTCATATAACCAGTCCCATATCATGAATGGTTTTATATGTCATTACCAGCACCTTGAATTGAACCTGGAAGCATACTGGTAACCAATGTAGCTTGCGGAGCAGAGGTGCAACTTGTGCTGACTGCTGCATTCTGGACCAGCTGGAGCTTCTGGATGCTCTTCAAGACCAAGGTGCAGTGACTGTGAGCAGATCCTCCCAGTCCAGAAATGAGCACAACTGGTGCACAACATGAAGTTCTGTAATGGACAGCCTCAAGAACATGCTAAATGAAAAAGAAGCTTTATGACTAACCTGTCATCCAAATAATAGATAGCAAACAGAAACATTCCCAAGTTCTGTAATTCTGCATTTACTACAGGAGTGGTCTGTCAAACAATGTGTTTAAATCTGTATTTAAGTTATGATAGTTGAGGGATTCTAACAACCTTTATTTTGATGGGAATATGTTGTTACTTTTAATTAGAAATGGTAAATCTTTGCAGTATAACAGAAATACTTATCAGTACAGTTTTTGGTTACCCTATCTATAAAATACAAAATAGTGATGCATTACAAATTCACCATAGTTCTAAAATTGTAAGATTTTTCATCCAGTCATTTTTAAATCCTTTTGAAGCAGACTAAATTATGTTCACCTGTTACTAAGCAGATGAGGAGAAACCTGAAAGAATATAATTAACCCTCTAAGTCTCTTGAAAAGCAGTTAGCTTAATTTTCAAATATCCTGATAATCTTATCTTTGCCAGATTGTCAAAAACTATACACTGACCATTATTGTTAGGATTAAGCACCACAAGGCTCAGAGTTGCAGAGATAAATTGAATCAAATTATCCCTCCTTAATTAAGGAGGAGGCCATAAGTGAGTAATTGTTGTGTGTGACTCAATTAACAGATTATATAAATTGTTTGACAACTGTACAATTCTGAATCATTATATGTAGTTGCCTTACAATGGCTGTCTAGCCTAGTATTTATACATTTAGAGATGTTCAAACAGACCTCATAGATTTCCAAAATTTGGGTGCCATATCCCAAAAGCTGATAGTGGAAGATAGACAGTAGAACAAAGGATGAGGTGTCTTCAATGGGTCAGTTAATGTTGCTTCAGAGAATCTTTTGATCAGAGGTGCCAGATTTTTTTATTTTTTAAGGAATAACTCTGTCTTCGGTGATGAAAAACACGTGAGCTCATTCATGTGTTCTCTGACTAACTTACGAGATCTATTCCAAGCTTCTCTTTCTTCAGCATGACTTGCACATGTAAAACTGCTGGAATATATTTAATGCAGTAGTCATCACCTTTAAAATTATGCTTTCTGAAAAGGCAGCAGTTAGCAAATTCAACTGTCAGTCACTCAGTGATGTAAGGAAGGCATGTGTAAATCAGCATTGCACTCACAGCAAGAAATTCCATCTCAGGTCTGATAACAGGCTGAAAAGGGAGGGAGGAAAACCATCTGGTTCCACAGTGAAACTCTGAAAACCTATGAAAAAGAAAGGTATTCTGTTCAACCCCGCCACCCCCCCATCCATAGCCACAGCAGTCTTTGGCATTGCCAATTGACACTTGCAGAGAAACATAAGGCTTCATTTCCTAATCCAATGAGAAAATGGAGAAAATGACCTGCAGGTTAGGAAGAAAATGAGTCTCTCCAGCAGTTGCCCTTGCTGAAAACGTGTCTTCTACTTAAAGAATCATAGCCCTAAAGAATTTTGGAGCAGAGAGTGCTGAAATTCTTTAGCCTCCTTGCAATTCCTAGCATGCCATTAAGTTAGTACTTTTATAAAAATAAAGGCTCAAAGCTGTCCGGCTTAAAAAAAAAAAAAAAAGTAGAAATGTAAGTTTCATTCTCCTTAACAACAGGGAGGATCTTACAAAATAATGCATTCAGCTTTATTTCAGAAGTAATTAGTTTTGGAAAGAACAAAAAGGAAAACCTTGTTTTTAAAATAAATACATTATCCATTGAGTTAGTGCTGTTATTGCAGCCTGTGACCTAAATTGTTTTGCTGGGGAGGAAACGCCTTTCCAGGAGGAAGGGTCACAGCTGCTTATCACCGAACTGCACTTGACCACCTCCTTACAAAATAGCAAAGCAATACTTCTTTTCAAAAGGGCGTAAGTGGAGAAGAAACAATGTCTTTTTTTTCTTCAGTATGGCATAAGGATTTTCTTGTATCCAGAATGTACTAGTATTTTAATAATAAGGAAGATGATGAGGACGATGAAGGTATAAATTCAGGCATAAATCTGAGGCGTTCATTTAAAGATTTCCTGTAAATTTGCAGGAAAGCCAAATATTGAAATTAAGATGATAGATTTGTCACCATCTTCTAAAATAAATAGGAGAAGAAAAGTTTCTTGTATTAAATAGGTTGTAGTTCACATTTTTTTCCTTGTGCAGCAGGAAGGTCTTTAGGTACCCATCATCGGTTTATACCACAGGTAGGCCATTTTGGGAGGCAAGTGAATACGTTCAGAACTAAGAACATGTTGTGATTCCTGTCTCAAAATGGCTGCCCCTGGGAGTGTGGCTAACAACAGCGCACAATGTACCAGGAAGCAAGCTAACTAGGAAGCTCCCTGCAACCATGGGATTTTTTTTACAGCCCAGTTTTTATTTGCCTTTCTTTCCTAAGCAGGTGGGCTTGCTTCTGAACAAAGCTGTGGTCTGGAACCACTCGCTTGAAGAATTCTTCTAGGGCCTGTGTGGGACTCAGAGGCATTCTTGTAATTAAAGAAGATGCTAGAGCTGGCACAGTGCTTCATGTCATGCCAGCTTCATGTTATTTTTTAAAGTTTAAATAATTAATAATAAAGTCAGATAAGGCAGGGGACCTCATGAGTCCTACAGGTGCTACCTTGTCCCTAGTTTATATTATGCCTTAGTTGCAGACATAACAGTTGTCCTTGTAAGACCCCGATGTGGAAGCCAGGAGTTGTTTGAAGTCAAGGAGTGCTTATGAAATATGTGATGAAATGGTCATCATGTGGGTTGGCTTTTATGATTTTTGTCTGAAACTATTCCTGAACAGTAAACTATTCCTCAATATCATGTTTTTGTGTGTTAACCGGTCAGTTAAAGAAGGCATGATAGAAACAAATTAAAAATTAGGGACAACCAATTAGTATTAAGATCTTGACGAGTCTTAAAGATGGCTTCACTCAGGATAATTTTAGTACTTTTATATTGGAATTGTTTTGGAAGGCAAAGAAATGAACAAGTACAAGTGTCTCATGCTCCAGAAGAAGACTCAGCCAGTTTATTGGCCAATTAAGGAGAGTAATGGCCTGTCTTGCCTATTATGGGATTTCCAGAGAGCTCCCAACTGTCTGGAAGAAACTGGACAGGTCTGTTCCTGATTCTTTAATAGAAGCCTGATAAACATAAACTATTCGTAGACTTACAAAAGGCTTTCATGCAAAGTTTTTTTCTCAGTATTTCTAGAACATTTAATTGCATAAATGCTATGTAGGTAGTAAGGTTCTTTCGAATTCTGTTTGTCATAATCACTACTGTAGCTTTATTAAAGATTTTTGGATTTATACTAAAATCATTGAAATATAAAGTAATTAGTATGGAAACAGAATACTTTACATTTTTGAAGTGTATAGGTTGAAGCTTCTGTGGATGATTTCTTAGTCATTTCTGTAGGATTTTTAACAAGCTAGAGAAAAATGAAAGGTATTGTATGTTAAGATAATTGTAGGTTTGAACAGAACAGGATTGGGTCTCTAAAGCATAATTTAGCATACAGATTTCAATTATCAGTTCTTTTATAATTCATAGTAAAAAATTAATTAGTTATCAAAATAAAATAAACCTTTGAGTTATAGCTGCACATAGTTGTTTCTCAAAACATTTTACAAAATGCAATTATTCCAGGACTAATCTGATTGCATTGGTTACACTGATTCCATTGGTTAGATACAGACTAAATTCAGTAAGTAGGATGGGCCAACATTTCTTAAATGAATTCCACCTCTCAAATCTCAAACGATATATATATATATTTTATACGCACACACACACACACACACACACACTGTATAAATATATACACACACACATACACTACTGTGCAAAAGTTTTAGGCAGGTATGAAAAATGCTGTCAAGTAAGAATGCTTTCAAAAATATATATTGTAATTGTTTATGTTTATCAATTTACAAAATGCAAAGTGAGCAAACAGAAGAGATATCCAAATCAAATCAATATTTGGTGTGACCATCCTTTGCCTTCAAAATAGCATCAATTCTTCTAGGTACACTTGCACACAGTTTTTGAAGGAACTCAGCAGGTAGGTTGTTCCAAACATCTTGGAGAACTAACCACAGATCTCCTATGGATGTAGGCTGCCTCAAATCCTTCTGTCTTCTGTCTGTAATCCCAGACAGACTCGATGATGTTGAAATCAGGGCTCTGTGGGGGCCAAACCATCACTTCCAGGAGTCCTTGTTCTTCTTTACACTGAAGATAGTTCTTAATGACATTGGCTGTATGTTTGGGGTCATTGTGCTGCTGCAGAATAAATTTGGGGCCAATCGCACACCTCCCTGATGGTATGACGTGATGGATAAGTATCTGCCTGTATTTCTCAGCATTGAGGACACCACTGATCCTGACCAAATCTCCAACTCCATTTGCAGAAATGCAGTCCCAAACTTGCAAGGAACCTCTGCCATGCTTCACTGTTGCCTGCAGACACTCATTATTGTACCACTCTCCAGCCCTTCAGCGAACAAACTGCCTCCTACTACAGCCAAATATTTCCAATTTTGACTCATCAGTCCAGAGGACCTGCTGCCATTTTTCTGCACCCCAGTTCCTACGTTTTCATGCATAGCTGAGTTGCTTAGCCTTGTTTCCATGTCGGAGGTATGGCTTTTTGGCCGCAATTCTTCCATGAAGACCACTTCTGGCCAGACTTCTCCAGACAGTAGATGGGTTTACCTGGGTCCCACTGGTTTCTGCCAGTTCTGTGCTGATGGCACTGCTGGACATCTTCTGATGTCAAAGGGAAGTAAGCATGATGTGTATTCCATCTGCTGCATTAAGTTTTCCTGGCTGACCACTGTGTCTATGGTCCTCAGCGTTGCCTGTTTCTTTGTGCTTCTTCAAAAGAGCTTGAACAGCACGTCTTGAAATGCCAGTCTGCTTTGAAGTTTTTGCCTGGGAGAGACCTTGCTGATACAGTATAACTACCTTATGTCTTGTTGCTGTGCTCAGTCTTGCCGTGGTGTATGACCTGTGCCATGAAACTGTCTTCCACAACCTCACCTTAGTAGCAGAGTTTGGCTGTTCCTCACCCAGTTTTAAGCCTCCTACACAGCTGTTTCTGTTTCAGATAATGACTGTGTTTCAACCTACATATGAAATTGATGATCGTTAGCACCTGCTTGGTATAATTGGTTAATCATACACCTGACTCTAATCCTACAAGATCCCTGACTTTGTGCAAGTGTACAAAGTGTGCAAGTGTAAGAATTGATGCTGTTTTGAAGCCAAAGGGTAGTCATACCAAATATTGATTTGATTTGGATTTCTCTTCTGTTCACTCACTTTGCATTTTGTAAATTGATAAACATAAACAGTTACAATATATATTTTTGAAAGGATTCTTACTTGACAGCATTTTTTCACACCTGCCTAAAACTTGCACAGTACTGTATGTATGTATGTGTGTGTGTGTGTGTCATTCATTCATTCCTCCAAATGTGTGAGAAACTGATCCTGGATTAATAGCAGATTTAGATATCCTGGCCATGTTCACAATTGTAGAAAACCATGTGTCTTTTTTTAACTCTAGTGCACTAAATAAATTACAACCGGCTGGGCTATGTACAATACACTTAGCCATGGACATTGGTTTACAGACAGCATTGGGCTGACACAACGTAGTAAGCCAAAGCTAAGCCAACCACATTATGAGTTAGTACAACAGATCAATGAAGTCAGTGGAAAAAGATGCTGTGCCAAAGGCAGGATCCAAAGATTAGATTTAGGTTTAGCAACCATATGTTGGACTACTCTGCCTTTTTTGTTTGGTTCTCTAAGTTCTATTTTCAAAGCTTAACAAATTGTATTGGCATTTTGTCAAAAGTATTTCAGTTTTTTTGTCACTGCAAACTTTTGAATGCACTGCATTAAAACAGCTAACAGCATTTTTAATAGTAAAAATATTTGCCATCCATTCTGCTATCTCGTTTCCTTTAGTAAACTAGTTATGATATTGAATTTTACCTGATAAAGTTGCAGACAGACTGCATGTCCATGTGTTCTTATTTATAATACAACTTTTGCATTATAAATAATAGCACATTACATATAATGCAACTTTCAATACAATTAAATTCAGAAAAAAATCTGCTCATTTAGTTTACCAATTTCTTGACTTTTTAAAAACCAAATAATGGCACACGGTTTAAATTTAGGAGAGTTAGTAGATACAGCTTATTGGCCTCCAGCAAGAAACACAGCTAGTAGTAAAAGTTTGCTTCTTCTACGATTCATACTGTATGGTGCATTCAACTGGGCTTTGGTTTATGTTCCATTAGGAACGGCCCATAATATTTTGCTGCCTTAATCAGTGTAAGAAATAGTACATCCTCACACAAGTGAACATGGATGTTAATCCAAGAGTGGCCAAGATATTTTAGCAGTTGAAACAAAAAATTGTATAAATTTGTTTCCCTCCATGACAGAAAAATAAATGAATTAACATTTTGCTGCCTGTTTATAACACCATTTCTATGATTCATTTGTCAGCTTTATTTTGCCTCATGATAGAGCCAATTTTGCATTCATTCTGTTGTGAGGAGATGTAGGGAAATGTCTTTCAGAGTAACTCCTGAAAGATGCTGTGTATAATGATCTCCACAGATTTTGCTGAGTTGAGGATGGCTACCATGCATTTATGATAAACCTTTTTCCTTAGCAAAATGTATACAGATCAGTTCTGTTTTCATGCAGTTATAATAGTAGAAGACTGCATGTGTATTTAAAACACTGATTGACAGAAATGTGCGTGTAGTAATCAGTGAAGAAACAACAGGGAAGTCATTCTGGAAAAAGAATTGTTTTCATGAAAATTGTGGTCTTAATGCAGTATCATCAAAGTTCATTACATATTAAAATGTGTTATAGACAAACAAACAAAAAGGATGGCCCTTGCTCCAAAGAAGTATAATTTAAAATTCACAAGCAAAAAGCAAGAAAAATTACTTATCACTGTTGATGAACATACCTGTGTTAGGAATGATTATATCAAAGTTTTGTTGTTTGCAACTGGGCCACAGTGTGCTTAATCCTGTTCCTGAAACCCCTGAGATTTAAGATGAATCCCATGTTCATCTTCAGGATTTTCAAAGGGCTTATTTTGATATTTCTTTGTTTTTAGTGAGGAATTATAAATTAATTGTTCTGATATTGCATTTTTAAAAAGTTGTGAAACTGATTTGTCTTTTGTAGCATATGCTATGGATAAAAATGTATTGTTAATTACATAGTTTTGTTTTTGTTGTTGTGGTGAACCATTGGGAGATCTGAAAGAATAGGTTAGGGATAGATCATTATGGAGAAAATCTATCTATGTGGTCACTAGTAGTTGAAAATGACTTGGTGGTACATAATCAATCAATCAATCAATCAATCAAACTGCTTCACATGTAGTATATGGAGAAAAGTGCCATACAGTTATAGTGATTAGTTAATGCCAAGTGTTGTCTTCAACTGACTCATTCTGTTCAACAACATGGAGGAAAAATGCTGAACATTTTGTGCTGGTGTCTGGGGCTTCTGCTTTGTGTCGTCTTTCGCACTGGCTCTCCCCATCAGCTTGTGGGTCAATCTCTGCTAGAACTTGTGAGTGATGGGTTAACATGTATTGCTCTGACAATGCAGGGAAAAGCCACAATACAATCTCTATAGGTATGTGGAATTCTCTTACAATTAATATTCTTGTAGCCATATTTTGTATCACTTGAAATTTCAGTCTACTTACAAAGGCAACCCATCTAGAAGGCATTGTGATCATTTAAGCAGATATTTAGGCATAGATTACTGAAGCTGTTTCTGTCCAAACAGGATTGCAGTTGAAGAACTAAGCTTGGTAAAAGTACTTCAAATCACACAAATTTCTTATGGTTTTATTTGTTTTACAAAGAAGTATCAATGAACACTCAAATCTCAACTTTAGACCTGACATGTGTGAATATAGCCTCCTCCAAAACAGATTGAATACTACTGATCTGACATTGTATCCACTAATTAGATCTTCATCATGTCTGGACTGACCCATATCCCCGTTGTAGGGGAGATGGGCGGGGACAAATCAAATAAATAAATAAATAAAATAAATAAATATCCAAGCCCTAGTTTTGTTTAGTAACTGTACCACCTTATATGAGTTTGATGAAAAGGAAAAAAATATACCAGTGTTCATCAGGATATTTCATTCACTCTTGGTCCCTGGACATCCTTATTTAGAAAGTATATGCAAATGTTAAATAACATGGGGAATAAAACAGAACATTAAAAGACTCCAAAAAGTGAAATGAAATTGTCCACTACCATTTTCTGGAACTAGCCATTTAGAAAAATACATATTTTTGATGCTGTTGAAATCCATCAAAAGATCCAGGAGAATCTACTCTGTTACTGTTCTTCCTGATTTTAATATAGGGTAATCAAGGCAGTTTCAGTATCAAAATCAGGCCTTAAGCCACATTGAAATGGCTTAAAAATAGTTAAATTCCAGTGTACCAGCCACTATGTATTCCAGCACTCAGAAAAGAGTTGTTAGTCATTGTTCTGTTGCTGTTAGGAATACATAAAACTGATCACACTTCCACCTCCTTAAGAGGCTGTTACTATCTTTTTTTGTAATTAGGATTTTACCACATCCTAGACCCAATTCGTAATCCTCTTCCTGCTTGATGAAATAAGCCATAAGGGATCAGGGCATAAGGGCAAATATACACAAAGTTAAGGGTATCTAAGCTCCTTGCCCATATCATCAAATTTAAAACATGAAAATTATTCAACAATGTAAGAATAAGTAATACACTAACGCTGCATTTAATGACCTGTGTTAATTATGGAAGGTTCAGTTGTGACAGATATGATTTTGTCTTCAGAATATCTTGTAAATGTCCCACAGTGTGTTACCCTTTAAAAATGTCCACAAAATGTTATTTCAGGTGCTTGGAGAAAGAAACCATGTGTTATTCTAGGTGAAGTAATTGTCCATTGTTTAGAAATTTACTTGAATACTATGTGAAGATTTTTTTACTTGCAAATGCTTTTTTGTACTGATTATTTTTCAGTTGTTTTATGGTTAGAGTGTGATTTTGGTATTAAGAACTACTGAAGCTGGTGTCTCGATTATGTTGTTGGTATCTCAGAATGTCTGAACTGAAGACTACAGTATAGATGGTGTGGCAAGAATTGGCTCCAGTAATTTCATAGGGATTTGGTCTCATCTCCTTTTTGGCAAAAAGGATTTTCCAAATATAGTTCCAGGCTGATTGTGTTGATGATAACATTATCTTTCAACTATTTACAGTGGTACCTCGGTTCACGAACTTAATTCGTTCCGCGACTCTGGTCGCGACCCAAATTGGTCGCGACCCGAATCAAATTTTCCCATAAGGTTCAATGTAAATACGGTTAATCCGTTCTGAACCATATGTTTTTTTTTTTTAAACCACAAAAATATGACACAAAGTATAGTACGAAGAGAGAGAACGCTAACCTTGCTCGAGGCGATTTCTGGCGTGGAGGACAGGAAGGCGGGTGGGGAGGCAGTTATTGCTTGGAGGGAGAGTCCCCCTGCCTACAGGAATCCACGACCACATGTCACGGCAGGGAAAATGGCCGTAGATCCTGTTCGTCACCCGATCCGGCATTCATGAACGGAAGCAAAATTTTGCGGACGGTGCTGTTCATGACCCAAATTGGTCGTGAACAGAAGCGTTCGTAACCCGAGGTACCACTGTACTTGTTTTACCTGCATTAATTATGAGTGCATGTCCTTGAAAGTTATTAGACAATGTATTACACTATGTTTCTAATGGAAGATTGCAGAGAAGTGGTAGAAATATGAATGGATGTGAATGGATGAATAAAGATTTCCTGACTAGAGATACTTGAACCCTTATGAATGTAGCAGGCTGTGCAGAAACCAACCAACCAACCAACCAAATGGCTAGAAACTGGGAGACTATGAGTTCTAGTCCTGCCTTAGGCACAAAGCCAATTGGGTGACTTGGGGATAGTTAATCTCTCTCAGCCCTAGGAAGAATGCAGTGATGAACTATTTCTGAAAAATGTTGCCTACAAAACTGTATAGACTTGTCCATATAGTCACCAGGAGTCAAGATTGACTCGAAGGCAGCAAAGAAACAAAGACCCCAAACCTTAGCTTGTTAGATGAAGCACTAGATATATGTTGGGCTGATTTCAGTTATAGCTGGCTTTTTGTTAATCCTGGCCATCAGAAAAAAATGCAGGATGTATCCTTCCACTTCATTGTATGCCTTCTCTGGAGTAAAATTCCTATATCCCTCTGTGACAGTTAAATTGCAAATTGGTACTAATCTTAACTCTGGCTAACTTTAATCATTACCCTGCAGTCTGTAACTGACTACAAGCTACAGATCTTCTTGGCTAAAAACATTCTGAAAATGATGTATTTATTACTTACGTTTTGGAAAACTGCTGATGGGTGTTGACATATTTGTGGCAAATTGATTTCAAAGTGTTTTAAAATAAATGTTAACAGAAACAATAACAGATATGACAATTTAGGACTTTTACTAACTGAATAAAATTTGATTTGTGTTGTTCTTGTTGAATTTGTAATCTGACATGTATCTCTAATGTGGAGGAAAAGTGTGATTGAAATTAAAAGTTAACGTATGCACTAGCAGCAAATAATAAAATTGGTTTGTGCAATGATATTTGTGAGCAGGAAGTGTATAAAATAAGGATACTGCTTCAAAAACAGT
Organism: Liasis olivaceus; assembly: GCA_030867105.1. NCBI lineage: Eukaryota > Metazoa > Chordata > Lepidosauria > Squamata > Pythonidae > Liasis > Liasis olivaceus. The sequence continues at coordinate 19,392,314 of CM061351.1, forward strand.
GAGGGTAACTTGCAAAATTCATAGAATGTCCCCATTTCAGTGAATGCTGAAAATCACTAGTACAATGGTTTTGTCTGTTGTTTATATATACAGTAAAACCTTGGTTTGCGAGCATAATTTGTTCTGGAAACATGCTTGTAATCCAAAGCACTTGTATATCAAAGTGATCACCCACAATCCTGCAGTGAGAAAGAGAAGAACCATTGGCTCAGTTGTTATCATATGATGTTTGGCATCACGTATTACTCGTATTGCAAGACATCGCTCGTTTATCAAGTTAAAATTTATTAGAAATGTTTGCTTGTCTTGCGGAACACTCGCAGAACAAGTTACTCACAATCCAAGGTTTTACTGTAATGGTATTAATTTTATGGTGTAGTGGCAATTGCTGTATTGGTTTTGACCATGCAGCAAGAATCTTTTTAATTTTATTCCTAATCTCTGTGCAGCCTTTCAACGCTGAGATAAGGAGAATGACTTGAGATGGGAAGTCACAAATACTTTTTCAATTTATTTATGCTTTCTCCCTTTCTTTGTTTTATTTCAGAAATAAAGGCATAAGATTATGTGTTGCATGCTAAGAAAATACAACATAATTACCTCTTGTATGAGTAAACTGTTTGATAGGGATATTACGATAATAGTTACTTTTACATACATTATTTAAATATTGAAAAATATCTCCTTTACTTCCATCTCCTGTTACTATCCTTGCTCTTAAGGGATAAGACCTCCCACCTGGCATAAAACCTGGGCAAGAAACTGAAGGATAGAAAGAGATGCACTAATATGGGTGAGAAAGTAAAAATATTCCTAGATTTATTTTTTCAGAGGCATGTGGACAATAGCTTTAAAAGTGAAAGACAATATGGTTTTGAGAAATTTATGGGCATTTTAAAATGTTTAAAATTGGTAACTGAAAAGCACTTGTACTATTGGAGTCAGTGGCATCTGTGATGGGTATCAAAATCTGCAATATGAAAGGAAAAATAAAGAAGTTCCAAATGTTGAAGACTGGATATTTAAAGTTATGGACTTGGCGAAGATGGCAAAATTGACATGCCTAATGAGAGAGGAATCTACAGAGGCTTTTGTTAAAGACTGGAGTCCGTTATGGATTATATTATAAAAGTAGAGAAAAATAGCTTGATGTTAAAGGTTTTTATAGATTAAATAAGGGGAGATAATGGAACATTTAAATAGCAAGTACAGCAGTATAAAAGAATAAGAAATGGTTAATGGATCTGTGAGAAAAGTGAAGGGTGGAAGTGGACTATATGTTTTTTAAGTTAGATGTTTAGTTTTGTATTTGTAGGTTTATGTTTCCACGTATGTTTCTGAATTGTGTTTTTAATGTTTGTTTTATGTATAGATTTTTAATAAAGTTTTTATATATATTAAAAAAATCTGCAAGATGGTGGACATGATGCTATAATCCAAGCCCCATCCCTTTTGTACAACAGTGTTCTATGAACATACAAAAAGAGTGGACCACGGATCGCAGTGCTGTGCCTGCCAGTTTGCAGAGTTTGACACCTCCCTCTGTCCCCCCATTGCACACATCCGTACTGGGAATATATGTTTAAAAATCCCTAGGCAATAGCCTTCCTTTGAAGGCAGATATGTCTTAGGAGCATGAGATGTACTGCTTCCTGACTGGTCATGTTTTAATCATTTCAGTGGATAAGGCTTTACCTAAGATTTTGTAATAGGTGTAGAACAATAGTGATGAGCAATTAATATATTGAACACATGGTGCTAATTTTTTTTGAACATCTGGAAAATAATTCATTTCAAAATGTGTCTTGATTTCTTCCTTACAGAATAGGCACAGATCTTGAACCCTGATAGATGATCTGTGTTTATTGCAAACCCATTAAATCTTTATTGCTGCATCTTTTGGATCAGAATGTAGGAAAATAGTATAATAAATGAGTACATAACTAGACCAAATTCTGACTGCTTGAGGCAAAATGAATTACAGGTAGTCCTTGTTTAGTAACCACAATTGGGACTGGGAACTTGGCTGTTAAACAAAGTGGTCACTAAGTGAAACTGCAACTGTGTTTATGATCTTACTTCAGCTTTCCTTTGCTTTACAGACCTCCGAAGGTTGTAAATGTGAGGCTTGGTTGTAAAGTTATGTTTTCATCACTGTCGTAACTGTGAACAGTTGCTAAATGAGGCAGTTACTAAATGAGGACTACCTGTATCTGGCTTGAAACTTAGTGGATAAGTTGTCCAAGGTGATGACCATGTGAGCTATGACCAGTCATGTGCTGGAGTCAGCTGGTACTGGGTTACATTTTCTGGAATTTTGCAAGCCAGTTGAAAGCAGAGCTGAGCCACAATGGCTGGCATGCCAATCAGTTGTTTAGCAGCTAGCAGTGTGGTGTGGTGGCAGCAATGGACCTGAACAAGCCAGTTGTTAAACATTTGCCAGCATACCACTGGCTATGACCTTTTAATTCTCCTGGAAGAATTCAGGGCCATTAACCATGGCATCTGTTTGAATTTTCTTGCAAGGTAGATTTGGAGATGCTTTACTGTTATCATTCATGAAAGGTTAAGATCCAGAAGCCGATGCTAGGAAAGACTAGTTCTCTTCTGTTTACCTGGTAGCCTCTAATTTTACATGGTTTAATCTTGTCCATCCCTTGACTACAGTAACCACTGGACCAAATCGGTTTGGCTGTAAGAATTATCAATATTAGTATACTTTTTGTGTTTGTGTGTCCATGTGGGAAAAGGAAATCAAATTAGTTTTTCAAGCATTGGGCTGGTGGATCATCATTACTCAGTTGACTCCAGGAACTATCTCTTTTTTTCACTGGAGTCTAGGTGGCAGAATGCAGTTGTCAGCTGCAAAAGACTGGGAGTGTTAAAAAAGAAAAAGAAATGAACTCCTTCAAGCATTATTAGTGTTAGCATTTTTTATCAACTGTCTGTTATATTGTTTAAAGAGTTTGTTAGTTGAAGTCTCTTATGTGACTTACTGTCTGCAATGTTGTGACTTGCTGAAGCATAATATATCTAACACTTTTCAAGTCAGGTGAGAAGGGTTATAGATTTGTTTCTTTTATAAAGCACTCATAACTTGGCATTCTTTCACTATTCAGGAATGAGCCTCCTCTTTTATGTCCCACTACCACCATATGCATCAGTCATCTCCAAACTAGCACACTGTTGAAACTGCCTCCCCCAAGATTTCCACCTAGCACAGTTTTTTTAAATGAAGGCTTTTTTGTGTAATCACCACACCTCATTTATGGAATTTTATGGAATTTGTAATGCTATTTCCAGCTGCTTTTTCTTCTTACCATAGAAAATCTATCAGTGAGGGAAAGATGTTTGGTAGTGTAGTACATAATCATTCTAAAAAGATCTTCATTCATAGGGGTCTGTATATACCCTTTAGCATTAAGACAAGCTCATGTAAGTCCTTGGTCAAGCTAGACTGAGAACTTACTGACAGAAAGGCTATGCAGGAATTTATCTTGGATCAAAATAAGTTTCTTGAGTTCTTCTTCCAGATGTCTTGCAGGCAAATGCTTCTAGCAACATTCCTTCCATTTGCCAATGTAGGATCTTTTAATACTGCATATGAGCACAAGTTATGCTGCACCCTCTTTCCAGCAGATTCCCCAATGTTATCTCCCATTGAACCTTCCCCCAAACAGTGCTGGGCTTTAGAGATGTACAACCAGACCAGGGCCACACGAGTCCCCTGAGGACCTAGACTTCAGTCCTTGAAACCTCTAAAAAGAGTTATCAAATAATAATTTTTAATAAGATTGAGGACATTTTTAGTTACTGATCAATCAGTAACTAAATGTAGATGTGGCAGCACACAGCTGATACTTTCTGGTTTTGAAAAAAAAATCAGATGGCTGATGAATTTTGATGGCAAACTGGGGGGATTGTGGGAGTATTGCAAGGACCCTGAAGGGGTCTGAGATTCACTGCCTCTCATTCATTTACTTGGGAGTATCAGGTTGTCAGTATCTGGTTCAGAAACATTGGTGTATTCAAAATATCATATTCTCTTTCTTTTTGACAATTTGCCTCTTAGAAGCCAGACTCTTAGCCCAATAGAAATTGAATCATAGGAATATATGTGTTGCTGTATTATCTGAAAGACAATTGCTAGACCTAATTACTTGGCATTAAACTAAAAAGAGATGGCTGATAGAATTAACCTGCAACCTGTGTAAAAAGCTTAAGTACATATGCAGACTGGATACTTAGATATCAAAGCTCTAGCCCTAATCTGGGCTTCTTACGATGCATAAATTGATTAAAGGCTGATGTTGATTTTTGCCCATACTGAAATGGAGATGTTGTATATTTGATGGGATTAACTGTTTCTCGGACACAATATACCAGAGAATTGCTTTGTGCAAAATAAGAGGCTGATGTTTCCTTGTGTAAGAATTGGCATTTAGAAGTAATTGCAACCTAACAACATAGTCTTCTCTTCTCTTTTTACATAGCAAAAGATGTGTGTGTGTGTTTTTTTAATCTGCCAGAATACAGTATATCACTATATAATACCAGGTCTTCAGATAAAGAAGATGCCATGCTGTTTTTTCATTGAATTGATGTTTTGCCCTTTTATTATTTTACTATTTATAGCAATTACATTGACAAATTTATCTTGTTTAACCAATTTGGAATACTGATCTTATCTCCAGACTTCTTCAATTCATCCAGAAGAATGAGATGCAAAAATATAAATACAGCCTACTTTAGAAAGGGAATGGAGTCAGAGAGAGCTATGCATAGTAGAATGAGTTATAAGGCTGCCAAGTTTGACAAGGTCACACTTACTCAAATTCCATCATTGTCAGATTTCCAAGCTCATTGTGCTGAGAATAGCAACAAGCAAAACAGATACTTTTCTCTCCAGAGGACTATCCCAAATATCTAAATTAAGGAAACGTGGTATAGAAATTGATGAAAAGTGTGATCTACTTGATACTGTTTCAGCAGAGTTAACTTTTTTATTTTATAATAATCCATGCACTGTTGATTCTGATCCTGGCAGTATATTGAGCAAGGCTTTTCTCTACCTAGGAAGACAGCTCCAAAATAACTAGCCAAGTAATTAGAGAAGATTTTTAAATAGAAGTAGATTATGTGTTAAACCCCAAGCAGTAATAAATGCTTCTGGAGCTCATCAAATTTATCTCATCCAATAAACACTGCTCAGTTTTTGAGTGTTTTTGAGGTACAGTATCTTAATATTTGGAGCTCAGCAAGTGGCAACATTTGATCTGGCTAATTTTGAGAAGCTGAACAGGGTTAGACAGGGTTAGTATTTAGATAGAAAACATCCTGGGAGAAGGCAACAACAAATCACTTATGAATTGTGCCAGAAATATCTACATGGAGGTGTCTGTGTAGTCATTAGGAGTTGAGCTTGACTCCAGGGAGTCTTTATCTTAATATTTGGAATTTCAAGCTGGCTCTTGTTCTGCAAATAGGCCTGTGGAATTTCACGGTTAGGTGATTGATGGCCTGGTGTTCCTCCCCCTCCCTCTCCTTTCATATTCCCTTTTCTCATTGCCTTTCCTGTATGGGTGACTTCCTTTGTAGAATAAGTGAAAGCTTCAGTTAGTGAAACATGCAACAGTCAAGTTGCTAACTGGTGCACCAGGATGCTCTCATTCTATACTGCAGGTTCTGCACTTTTTGCCAGTTGTTCTCTCGACCCCGTTCAAAACATTGTTTTTAACACAGGAGGCTACTATTTTAATCCATGAGAATATTTGGGCTTGAGAAGTCAAATAAAAAAGCTGCCACGGGGTTGGATGCTCTAAAAGCTGATGTAGTGAATATAACCTTTCACAAAACACCCATTTACTGGAAGACAAACTGATGAGGTTGCTTTCTGCCTTGCCCATTAGCCCCAAGGATGTTTTTTTCAATTAAGCTTACTTTTATTTTTTTCTTCTGAGCTGGTGAGTGTATTTTTAAGCAAAACATTTGGGGCAGTCATTTGCTATTTTTTATTTTCTGAGGGCATTTCCACACTGCATCTTCGTACAAGTTCAGAATCAGCTCTGAACTGGATTGATCTTACAATGTCAGCTAGGTCTGAAAACTGACTTGTGTTATTGCTGTGGTGGGTCTGAAATCAAAGCAATGCTGGTGTTCAACCTGAAGTATGCAGTTCTGCAGATCTTGAGAGTAGCCTGTTCTGCTATTGGCAGAAACTTATCTCATTCCACTTCTTGGCTTCTTTCTCTGCCTTCCCTCCATAGAAGGTAAGCTGCCAAGGTGGCCAGCATTTTGAAGCTGGTGGAAGTGAAAATGACAGCAGATTGTTTTCAAACTGCATTTTCCAGAGAGCAGAAATGGCGATGGTGTAGAAGTAGAAGTCCTATGAATTCCTAAGTTGGACCTAGAAACACTCTTGAAAATGAAGATGATACTAGAAGTTGGTTTATTACTTTGCAGGATCCCATATTTCTAGGAATGGATCTTTGCAGATCTCAAGGGGGATGTCCACATTGCCTCCTATATTCTAATCTTCAAAGCTTTGGATGGTTAGGGACTGTTTTGCTATAAGCATGTACTGACTTAACATCTGCAGGAAAGATCATTCTGTGGATACTTTCCTGTCTGCCTCCTCAGCTTGAACTCCTGGTTGAGAGAATACATGAAGTGCCAGCAAGATATAACCAATTCTCTAGCGCTATGGCACTACCTTTGGGTATTGGGATGGGGGACAGTATATCAAAGACATTGGTCTGGTGCATATATAACACTAAGCTAAGCATTATGCTTTATTTGCTTTTTGCTCAGTATTATGGGTAAATCCATCCAGTATGGCTTAGAGTTATGTCTGATCCAAATCAATTACGGCTTTTCAACTCCATGGTTTTTAAAAAATGTGTTTTGGAAGAAAGGGGAATTAGGTGCCCACAAATCAGGAGCTGAGTTGGAGAACAGGAAATTCATTCTCTCTCTCTTTTTCCATTCCCAGCACAGCACTTGGCTTACAGTTAGCAGTATGGAAAATACAATAAGTCATCTTTAATATGTTGTCTCTTCAAATCACCACCCAATAAATCCCCCCTATTCTGTTTTGTGGACGCCACTCAACATGACATTAAAACATGATAATATTCTGATGTATGTTCCTGATCAATTTATTTTGTCACATTTCCTTTTCTGTAAATATAGTTTTTTCTGATTGTAATAAAAACAAAACAACCATCTAGCTTGCCACAAATCCATATGTTCACAGTGTAATTTTTAATGTAATTCAATCTCTTATCACTAAAAACATTTCATAACTTTACATTGTGACTCTCTTGGGATTAGAAGAGGTATCATAGTGGGTGGGTGGGCTGTTGAAAGCCATTTTGAGACCACATGATGAAGTGGAATATAGGTAAAATAAATAAACATTGCTGGAGTGTGCAGACTCTCCAAGAAACCGCTATTGAAATCTAGAGTTCTTAATATAAAAGAAAATCTATATTTTTCTAGCAGCCATTACTTGAAGGTAGGAAGCTATAAGATGACCTTTTGAAAGGTCTTATGAGAATAGAATACAGTTTAATGGAGTGTTGATATTAATTCCATTCTGGGAATGTCAGTCATTGAATTGAATGGCATGAAGTTTCAAGAAGAGTGTTTCTTCCTTGAAAAGGCTATGGCTAGGCTAGAGAGTGGCTGCACACCACTTTTTAATGCAAGTGTGCTGCTATTTTTGTAAACTCTGTGCTGTGCCTCTGGGCAGGAAGCCTGGTTCAGAACAACAGTACTATTTTCAAAGAGCAAGGCATAGTCTACAATAAATGTTGAGCAGAGGATGGCTTTGTCTAAGCTTTGAAATAATCTAAGGGTTAACATGTGCCACTTCTCTAAAGCTAGGGTACATCTCCCTCTTTTCGATGAAGCCTTTGGCACGGCCCTTTAATTCTAACTCTTTCTCGAACCTAATGTTGCATGTGATGTCAACTACTTTATTAGAAAGCACATTAGCATTTTTGTTGTTTGCGGAAGTTTTTTTTAAAGCTAATAGCAATGAGGGAAGGGAGGTTTCATCAAGCCCATGGCTGGGGAAAGGATGGCTAAGCCATCGCTCTTCTTAAGCTGTAGGCCTGATGAAAATCCTTCCCTGAAGCCTATTATTAAATATTAAATAAAATATTAAATATGTATTATATTATTTTTATAATTGATCTTCCTCCCAAAGGCTGCAATTTTTAATGATACATTTAGTAGGTCTGTCCAGTGCTTCAGATTTGAAGGGTAGAAGGTGCTTTGGCGCGTGCTGAGGGTGCATGTGGCATTTGTCAGCAACTGCTTAAACCAAACATATCTTTCCCCATCATACTGAAATAGATGCAGCTGCTTTAAGGAGTTGCTGATGGTGGTGTATGAGCAGCTGCGGATGCTCCAAAGCACCTTTCCCTTCAAATCTGTGCAGATGTGAGAGCTAGAGCGGAAAGAGTTAAGCGCGTTCTCTTATCCCCAGAACAGAGAGGAAGAGATAAGAGGATGAGACTGGCACCTCCCTGAGGAATGCAGGATGTTTGTGGGGTGACCCTGAGAGTTGCTTTCACTCTGAGAAGATTTCTGGAACGGGACTGAAGCCATGCTGAACGGGAATAAACCATGCTGAATTGAATCTGTACTGTCTCCTGGAGTGTCCTGGGCTAATCCTGACAGCAGCCCTGGTATTTACTATCCTACACTGGGGTCTTTTGGCCATTACATACATCCTATCCCATATGTCTTATGGATCCAGTTTTTTTTTTTTTGGTCTGCGCTCAGTCATTACTGACCCTGCAGTGACTGCCTGGACGAATCCTTGCAGTTTTCAAGGCAATTGTTTTTCGGAAGTGGTTTGCCAGAGCCTCCTTCCTAGAGTAGAGCCTAGCTGGTGAGCGCAGGAGGCGGGGTTTCCATTGCTTCGTGCCCTTTTCGGGTGAGCGTGGTTTCGCGCTTACCGGCAACTGGTCCCGTCTCTCTGTGCAAGGCGCTGCCAGCATTTTTCCTCCCACCGGAGTGAGAGTCCCCATTTATCTACTCACGTGAGTTTTCGACCTGTTGGGTTGATAGGAGCTGGGGAGGAAACAGGAGCTCACCCTGTTAACGTGAAGGCTGGACTCGAACCGCCGAAGCGTCAGCCATTTCTGACCAGCAACTTTCAGCATCATTAAGCCGCTGTGCCACCGCGTCCCCTATGGATCCAGTTAGATGTTACCTAATATATATAGACTTCCTCAATCTGACACCTTCCAGATGTGTTGGTTTACAACACCTGGAAATTTCTTTCGATCAATTTCACTCAATATTTAGCTCTTTGGGTTGTGGATTTCTATCAGGTTTATGGGATATCCTTATGCTATCATGGCTTTTAAAAATTGTGTCTGCTTAGATGAACCAGTATAGACATAGAATCATTCTTCGCAATGCGTGCTCTGGTTCTCAGAAGGCATGAAACAGAAACGCTGTATTGGTAATATTGTAGCTAGGGTCACATGCTGCAGTCAGGCATACTATGGGTTTATTTGGTTTTTGCCTTAGCATTTTGTGTTAGAACAGTTATTACAATTTATGAACCATGATTTATGGCCTACAATTTTGGGTGAATCCAGCTAATTGTGTTCAGTAGATCATAGTTAAACAAAGGCTTATTGCAACTTGCAAACCTAGCCTATAGATCAGAGCCAAATCTCTTCATTGTTTTGTTTTGTTTTTATTCTGTAAAGAGTAAAGTATCATATTGCTGCTTTTTATTGTTATTGGTTTCAGGTTACTAGGCTAGAAAGAGTAAGGTTAGGGATCTTTTTTTCCCATTTTGTTAGGGATAATCTGTTGGCGGCTGCACGGTAGGCAGGGTTGAAGCAAGCCATTTAGAGGATGGCAGAGTGAGGAAGCAGAACCCATGTCTTTGTTTGATGCCCTCCCCCCCCCTTTTTTGACACCCTTTTCTTTTTTTTCCAACCAGCAGGCAGCAGGAATAATTTTCCTCTTACACAGGAGTGGGGTTAAAATTATGCTGAAGATAGCATGAAATTAGCTCCAGGTCCACAGACTTCTTTCCACTAGATTAGAAAAAGATATTTTTTCTAGCATGCCATGAGAATAGGGGAACAGTTGCTTCTTCTCGATTCTGTTGTGCTGTGGCATAATGAACCAGATTAGGCCATGCTTTTCTGAAATAGCTAATGCACATGAAAAAGCATTGTCAGATAGGAATGTAATAGCTTTCATGAGCCCTTACAAGTGCCATCAATAAATTCCCTTGTGTGTTTTTGCAATGCAGAAGCAGAAAGACTTGTGTATAGCAGCAGTGATAGGAAACACTGGTGCTTTTATCCCTAAGGTGGAATCTAGTTTTTGTTGGAAAATCATCCATTGAGACACTAATTTGTGGATAAATCAATCATTCAAGATGCTGTGCCTCATTGAAATAAGGTATAAACTATCATTGAAACATTATGATTTGTGCTGCTGTTCCATGTATATGAAAAGTTGCAATTGATGAGGCTGGGAAAAATCTTTTAACCCCCCCCCCCCCATTTTTTGCAACCCTTTTACTTGACTTTATATCAATTTTCCCTTTATATTTTCTTTTCTCCTTTTACGAAGATTTAAATAATCATTTTCTTCTTCAGCCAGATCTTTTTTGTACTGCATCCAGTTCTTTCATCTTTTTCAGGGCTAGACTTACTATTTTAATTAGCTAAAGAGAAACCACCATCCTAATGCATTGTTTGGATTTTCAGTTTATGTTAAAAAGATGTATTTGCTTACTTAATTTTACAGAATTGTACCCTCCTCCCCAGTTTTCTAGGATCTGACTTAAATATGTTTATTTTATGATCCATTGTTTTTATAGTTTTGGCATTATGCACAAAGCATCTTGTGTAGATTTTTTTTCCTGTTTCCAAACTAATTTTACAAATTTTCTGCTATCTGATGTACTCTGATGATGAACTTCAAAGTACAGAAGAAAAATAATCTCAAGCTGGAACTTCAAAGAGAAATTCTGACTTAAAAAAAACTTTATATCCAGTACCAGGCAATATCAAATCTCACCAAGCTTTTCTCTTTTCTAGGAAATGCTGGTTTGCATCTCATAAATGTTTAATATCCAGTTCAGAATATTGTATGATTCTCTCAAATGATCAGGAACCAAACATCTGTGCTTCAGTTTCTAACTTCCATCCAAGACTTGTTCTTTTTTACCACATCAAAGCACTAGTGTTGATACAACATTAGTCGCTAGAAGAAGACAAAGATTACCATGGATGCTCTTGAAATCTAAATCCCCATGTTTTTGCCTGCCGTGCATGGGTATAATGAATATTGGAGATACAATTGGCGTTCTTCAAAGTGGCAGCTGTTGGTACTTATTATAAAAATACAGCTGTATTTCTGTATTTCTATATTGTATATATTGCACACAAAGGTCTTAAGTACTGAGATGGTATAACCTCTGCCTATCTAAATCCCATAGGGTTAGATTGGGATTCTACTAAAAAAGATTTGGATTGCAAACGCTTCTTTTATTCTACAGTATACACAATATATATCTAATTCAGCAATGTAGGATTTAACACAGAAGAATTTTGAATTAACCCAAACTGTGCAGAGTCAAAGTGCTTCTTTGTCAATTATACAATCGGTTAGTCAAATATTCACTAAGATGCTGAAAGGTTCACTGATTGCTCTGCAGCTAAGTCAATTCCAGTTTTCTGCTTTTAGCTTAGTGGCCCACCTGAATCCAGTCATGGGATTTGTAAGCCTTGGTTGTGAAAACCCAACTGAATGTGATTTATTTCATAAACTTTAATTAGACAAATCCAAGTTGGTAGTATGTGAACACAGCCAGAAAAATATTTCCCATCTTCTTTTAACCCATTCAGTTCATGACACATAGGCTGGCTGGGGAAGTTGAAGTTCACACAACTTAAAGTTGCCAAGGTTGAGAAACACTGTAGTACTGTATAATAATCAGCTTCTCAATAGATTGTATTGATGTTTTTTTCCTCTCCAAACTTCCCTTTCAGTCATGAATCCTTCCTTATAGGGTTAAACCTAAGAGTTCATAGGTGGCAATCTTCCCCAACTACTTCTTTTCCTTCTTGCATCTACAGTATTTCTTCCCTTACCACTGCACCTTTCTCCTTGTCTGTTACTTACTGGCCACCATAAAAATTGCTATGCCTCCCAGCTGGAAACTGCAGCCATGTGAATCTGCCATATATTATCCAAGTTGTGAGCTGATAATTGGTTCAGTTCATTCCTGGGTAATTTAGTCCTGAGAAAGTGGAAAGTGTGAGAAAGAAACTCTAAATAAACAAAACAAAATAAACAAAACCTTCATTTTGTTTGGCATAAGGGTGGGGGGGACAGAAAGTTTCAAGTTTCTGTTATTATATTCTAAGTCAGTAAAGTTGTATTCCTGAAATGTTTGCTCTGCCTGTTATTTGACCTGGCCTACCTTGAAGGGCTGACAGAGGCAACCTGTTGCTGCTGGCTGAGAGAAAGCAAGCTTGTGTGTCTTCCTGTACTGATAACTAGAACATGGCATAGGCTGTTCTGACTAGGTGTAAGGTGGCTATAAATCTGACCTAATCAATGGGTTTCAACTCAATTATATTGTGTCATTATATTATGCTGACTACTTGGACTACATCAGGAAGAAGAAACCCATGGAATGTGGGTTACTTATGTTACCTGGACTTATTTTTGAGGCCCATAGAGCGCTCCCAAATAATTCTATCGATATTAAACACTGTGATTTTTGTCATTGTAACCCCTCAAAAAAACACACCAAGTCTCTGTGATAGTTAAGATATTTTAAATCTTAAAATCACTTAAGGTTACCCAAAATTGACTGACTGCAGAATGATTATCCAACCGTGTATTAAATAGAGAGCTTGTGAATTTCAAATTTGTTTGTGGCAAATAATTCTGCAATTATTCTGCAGCAGACCCTGCATTTCTCTTGTATTAATATAGAAGGAGTTATTTGCTTGCAAGAAATATGTGATGACTAAGTGAGAAAGCTTGGAGGCAAAAATGAAAAAGAAGCCTTGCAGATACATGTCCCATAGAGTTACATTAGCAAATTGTAATTGCTAAAAGACATCAAACCCTAAGAAGATTTATAAATCAATTTCCTTCAGTGTTCTTGTATCAGCAAACAGATACATAATGCTAAACCTGGATATTTTTAACTCTGGTTTGTAGAACAAATCATAGTAGCTTGATCTCTATGCAACATTGAACTCTAATGGACAATTTTTTTTGCCATTTGCAGAGGTGCAAATGTTTAATTAGCTTAAAACTTTTATTTATAAGCAACTGTTAATATAATTTATTAACATTTAATTATTAATATAATTTAACAATTGCTTATAAATGAGCTAAGCTAATTATTTTGTAGAGAGGCTGTTAAATTCCATGTTAATAAAGGAGGCTCTGAAGTACTTACAATTGAATCTTGAGGTATCCAGTGTTTTAATTAGAAATATTGTGACAGCACTTTGGACAAATAATATTTATGTTGCACCTCTGCAAATGGGAGAAAAAAATCTATCCATTATACTCCAATCATGACTATAGTGATACATGGAATACAGGCAGTCCTCGCTTAATGACAGTAATTGGGACCAGAATTTCTGTTCCTAAGTGATGCAGTTGTAAAGCACAACATCACATGACCTCAGCATTTAGCAACAGCAATCCCTGTAGTCCCCATTGCCATTGTTAAGTTAGGATTGCGGGTTGTTAAGCGAGTCCCAGGCAGCTTGCAAGAAGGCTGGCAGGCAGGTAAGTGGCTGCTGCCAGGGTGGGGGAGCATGTGTGGGTGTCTGGCAAGTTGTGGCAGGGCCGGGGGTGGCTGCTGATGGGTGGAAGAGGGTGTGTGGGTGACCCGTGAGGCATGGTGTAAGCGCAGCGGGTCCAGGGGGACTGCTGCTGGGTTGGGGAGAGTGCGAGCAACTTACTGGAGCAATTTGCAACCTTCCCTGCCAGCTTCCCCATTGACTTTGCTTGTGGGAAGGTGGCAGGGAAGGTCGCAGATGGTGATCATGTGACTGTGGGATACTATAACCATTGTAAGTGTGAGCCGGTTGCCAAGCACCCTGATCATGATCACGTGACTGGGGGGGTACTGAAACTTCAAGGACCAGTCATAAGTAACTTTGAACCGTCGCTGAATGATTGGTCATTAAACGAGGACTACGTGTAGGCCATTTGAATGTCCAGTATTTCCATGCCAATGGAATAATATTTTGGCATCAGTAAGTCATATTTTTATAGATTTAAAATTGCAATGAATTGAATAAAAATGTTTTAATATATTGGACATTATATTGTTTCATTTCTGGAGATGGTGGTTGAAAAGCAACACTAGTTAATATGATTGATCTTATGCCATAGTACCTCCCTTTTCATTAATTATCTCACAGATCAGTTTCATTTTGGGAGACTCAATGGTTTTTGCAGATGTTTATGCTCTTTTGAACTACGTACTAGTGGTGTGAAAACTAACAAGGGCACAGAGTCCTTGGACACTGCATGCTATGCAAAAAAGCTGATATTATAAAGGTGGAAGGAGCCTTGTTCTCCATAAATTAAACCTTAGCCTAAGGAACTTATTTCTCTGTCCCTATTTGAGTTAGCACTGCATCACCAGGACTGAGGACTGTTTATACATTTGGTCTGAGTATATTCTAAATGATTAAATTCCCATGTTTTTTCCTCCTTTAAAATTAGGTAAATGGACTAAAAGCATATTAATTGCTCATTATATGAGCATACATGTAAGACTAATTGAATTGTGTTGAATATTCATATAAATCCTAGAAAAAACCCATAATGGTTGTAGTAAACATCAGATTAGAGTGGAAATAAGCAAACCACATTGTGGCTTAGCATTATAATGGACTCATGCTATTATCTGAGTGGTAGCTCTTTTTGAAAAAAATATTTTAATATAGATAATTATAGATAACTCATAAAATAAAACCTGCCAGGTTACAGCTTTGTAAAAGTGAAGATCTGTGTGGCACCCCTTGGGTTACTAAGTTAAAATGTAGTATAAATAGTATTTGACAGTATTTCAAACTGAAGGAGGGATAGTACTTTAAAGGCATGGTTTTCTTTATGGTGCATTATTGTTAAGCACATTGTCTATTTATGTGAGGGAAAGGTGCTGACCCTATTAACATTAATAAGGATGACCTTTGGGGAGGTGGAATATGAATGAACCCTTTGTGCACAGTTCATAAAGGGGCCGAGTTTGCATTTAAAATAAGGACTGCGATCAAGATAGTAAAAGACAGGACTGTATACTCAACCAGACATTAAAGGTCACTTGATGGAGACTTTTTTTCCAAGCTGCATTGCATGTTCTAAGTAGCAGCAATTCTGATGAGCAAAGGCAAACTGCTTCTTAGATTTTCATTCTTATGCACGTAGTAGTAATTATATAAATATCTATCTGTCTGTCTATCTATCTATCAATCTATCTTGGTTTGAACATTTCTGGCAAACAGATCATTTTCTTCTTAATTTTGCTTTTGCTTATTTGTCTTCCATTTTAATATGGGTTTTTTTTTTGTTTTCTAGGACTTCCTCTTATGCTTTCAAGCATAATGCATATATAATATTTTGCTTATTATTATCTAAGAACATTGCGTGGGCCAACAGTTTATTTATTTACTAGAGTTCTTCTGCTACTAAATTCTCATAGGCTTGAAGTAGCTTACAGAATGCCACAGCAAGGATTGAAATATAAATAAAATAAAAACATCCATACACATAAACATCCCACAAACTGTGACTGTGCCATCCGGTGGGGGTAAGCTAAACGTCTAAATCCTGAAACGCCGTTTAAAAGAGCTAGGTCTTTGCGGCCCTTCAGAAGCCCCAAAAGATAGAGAATTGTGCTCTCCTCTTTTTTTTAAAAAAAAGTAGAACAAGCACTGGGGGCCTACATAGTCTGAACTGAGAAATAGGGGGACTTCAACCTATGCTATGTTTGCAATACAGATCGTGCCGGCCATTTACATTGCTCCCCAGTGACACATATTTGGCAAAACAGGAGAATTGGGACCACAGTGGGGGCCACAGGGTCAAACTTATTCAAGTCATTGGCACTGAGCTCCCTGCACTTACTTAAAAGTAAAAGCTTAATTTTTTAAAACAAGTCATAATTATCAACTACTTTTGATGTAACATATAGCTTAACTTTACCATTAACAAATTAGCTCCTGGAGTAAAACAGTTTGAGTGCATGCTATAGTGCAACAGTTAATTATTTAATCTTTTAAAGTGATTTAAGTGAATAAAACCATAGATTTTTTAAAAGAATTGCTCATTTATAAAACTGAGTGGGTAGCAGTATCTTAAAAAAAAGCCATGGTCTTCTTGGTGTGTGTCTGCATGTGTAAGGGACTGAGAGGGGTTCGGGGCATTTATTCATAAAGATTGATTGTTGATTGGTCAAGAGTTTTTAGTAACTGGTAAAAATGCTATCATTGATATATGAAATTTTTCCATCTGCAAGAATCATCCATGCAACATGCCTGTAGTACGGGAAGCTCTTATGAACCGATCAAAAGATACGTTTTAGAATAACCATTGAGATGCAAAGATACCTAAAGAGAATTTAAACAAAGATACAATAATGTGGTAAGGGGGATTTAGAAATAAAGAAGAGAAGCACTGATAGTATCACAGACTTTTTCTAACTCAGAGAGGTAGCATTCCCTGCTCTCTCTCTCTCCTTTTTTTTTTGGTCTGAAAAAGAGGAGTTTATTAAAGAAAAAGAGAATAAGGTATCGGTGAATAAGTAAGGGGGTCTCATCTGGCCTTCCTAGCTTTGAAGATGCTAGGCTTTAGAATCCCATTGTTTTCACTGTTTTCTGTTTTTAAAAATCAGCACTGTATGCAAGCTACAATTTGAAAATAAGTACGCTCACTAATTCCTTTGAGATTAATGAGCCAAAATGCAGGGTAGTAACAAATAAGTTACAAATCACTTATGACTCTTTTATTGTTTGTCTTTGTTCCAGACACTACCCAAAGCAGTCCTTTACTACCGTGGCAGATACACCTGAAAATATTCGACTAAAACAGCAAAGTGAATTGCAAAGTCAGGTAATCTTTGTATTATTTTTTGTAAAGGTATTAATGCCAGTCAGAGATCATTCTTCAAATTATCCCTGATTACTAATTTAGTTAATCGGTAATTAAATTATTACTGATTACTAACTGCTATTGGTTTTAGCATTAAGGATTAATTGAAAGATCATGTAGTTTTTTAAATCTCAAATACAAGCATTCTTTGTTCCTACTTTCTTATTTTAATGCGTCCACTAACAATTCAAAGATATAACTCACCTCTATATTTTGTCTATTAATAAGAATGGCTGTCTGAGTGCTGGTTATAGGGAGCTCTCACTACTGACTGCAAATAGAACTGACTTGACCAGGATTTAAGAATTTAGATCAGCTGGAACTTAATTCCATTAATTAATTAATTAAGACCATTAATTCCATTGGTCTTTCTGGTCAGTGAGGTTGATCAGATCTTGAAGTTCAGTGCCTTCTTGATGGAGATACTGAAATCTTTAGCAGACAGGCATTCTTACAACTGATGGGAGACAACAGCATGTCCTTCAGATGCCCAGAAATGTTTTTGCTTCCTTTCTCGAGGATTGCAGAACCCTGATGCTTTAATGTTTTGTTTGAAAAAAAATGTGGCTCTAGAATTGTTAGCTATGTTGGTGATTATATGGTTTATATGTTACATTTGAATGTGTGGTCAGGACAATCATTTGCCACACTTTATTTACACAATCAGTTTAGTAGAGTGCATCTTGTGTCAACTGGTTACTCTATTATTTACAATCCATGTATGTAATTTTAAATTTTATTTTTGTCTTGGTATTAGCTATCCCACCAAATATGTGTCACTGGCAAATTTCATAACCATTTCCTGTATCTCTCCATCCATGTCATGAATGAAAATATTGAAGAGGAAAGCAGAATTGCTCTTAGATTAACTTCTTAAACTAATTTAAATATTATTTAATTTTTCTATTTTTATTATCTTATTTATGATGGATGGTTTTATTGTTGAATGTTCATGTAATTGTTTCTGTTTACACACCAAAACAACTGGCTTCTTTTGAGGAGGGAGAACAGCATATATAATTTCCCTCTTATTTTATTCTAGTATGTTATATGCATATATACAGGCATTCACACAATCTAGAATAAAGTAGGGTAAAATGAGACAAATGGTCAACCTGGTTACACATATTCACTAAAGGCAACAAGAGAAGCTTGCATGCACATGTGAGTCAAATTTTCATTGTTCTTCCTACTTGTCATATACTTTTCTTAAAAATTAGCTTGTACTAAATATTATTTTGCTCCTATAGAAAATACAAAGCATACATTCACATAAGTTTACTCACACTTAATCAAAGCTGAATGGCTCCTTTGTTCTGTATCAAAGTTTAATTTCCTCTTCTTTAGAAGGGATTTTTCTATATCTTGCAAAACTCCAGACAACCACTTGATAGCATAGAAGGGATATAGAAAGCTCCAACTCTTTGTTGCCATATATTGATCATCTGGATTTTTGCAGCCCAGATAGGGTAGCCATAGTGTATTATGAAACTGATGCTTTCATGCATTTCTGATTTAGCATTTAGGTTTCAGGGTTATAAATGATGAGTCAGTGGTCCACTGAGAGTCAGATGATTAATGAAAAGACTACAACATTTAATCTACACATTTGCTGGTGTGAAAATATTCAGGTGTTATGTGAAATCCTGATATGAAAATAGAAATTTGAAAAGGGTGAAGTGTGAATCAAGGTGGTGGTGTTGACAACAAAAACTCTAAAGGGACAAAGTATATAAAAGGGTAGGAAAGATGATGTCATTGAATTAAGCATCCTTGAAGAAATAAGGATGATTGCTTCTTTCAAATGCTCTTTCCACATATTCTCTGAATATATTCTTTTTTTTTTTTAGTTTTGATACCTGTGTAAGATCTTAATGACTAGCCAACTTATGAGGTAGTCATTCATATGCTTCAGTGAATGTTTAAAAGTGTTTTCCATATACACAGCTGTATACAAGAACTCTAGACTGTAAGGATTTTTGATTGTAGAAATATAGGCTAGACTAAATATTTAATTCATATAGATGTACATTGTTCAGGACCCCCTCCTGATTGTAAATTGGTGGAGATAATACTTACATTCCTCATATTTTCTTCATCCCCAAATGGTGTCCAATCTGTTCATGCATAACTTTTCACACTAAAAAAGCTGACTTCTAGATTTGAATACGGACAATACTGTATACTACCATATTGCTCAAGCTATTTTAGATAGCATTTATTACAATATAGTAGTATCTATTACATACTTTAATTAAAAATCTGGTAACTTATTTTAAGCCAAAGGGCATGAGAGAAAGTAACTTTCTGTTTCGGTGGTTTATAAGTACAGTAACAAATAATTATTATATTTTAACTTGCCAATATGATAAAAGACACATTTCTTACACTAAACATTTGATTTGAGTTTTGTGTCATGGGGACTGGCTAAAAGAATAATCATGCAACGCCAGAAAGAGTAATCTACATCTGATTTGCAGCAAGGGATTGTTGGTATCATAAGCATCTGTTACAAGCCATGGTAATGTTTTGGCCTTCTGGATGGCCAAAATTTTCCCTGGGTGTAAGGGCTGGGATGTTAAGGGAGCTTGATATATGTGTGTCTGTTTTGTAAATTTGTTATGTGCTGCCTCAGTTTTTTTTTTTTAATTTGGATTATTTTAACTTTGTTTAGTTATGGAGTTCTTTTTACTTTTTTTTTTTGGTAAATTGGTTGTGAGATGGCTAGAGTTATGTATTAAGATGGGTGGCCATGTAAAATCTCTAAATAAATAAATACAATGCTACCATATGGGTCATGATGCCATCATGCAAGTGACATGATTGTTATTTGTGTCAGTTGTGCTATGCTGTGAGACACAAGTACATAAGTCATATCATATCTGTTAGTTTAGCAATACTGTTTCTTTAAGAGAATTAATGTTTGATTTAAACTTGGTTCTTTTTTTCTTTTTAGCTGCAGAAATCAAAGCAAACTCCTTTATATCTAAAATACAAATCTTACTGAATCATGAACTAAAGTTCTGCTGCTTTGGTCTCATAAATGCAAGAAACACCACCCCTTTGCCTTGTCATGTCTGTCAATCTCTATTCCTACACTTTTTTTTTTCATTTTGATGACTGCATTTTCATTTTGCCTTCTTTAAAATAAAATACTAGGATTTTTGGTGTCTTTTAGTTCCAGTGCTCCTCACCAGGAGCTCACTGACACCAGATGGTTGACAGAAAGTGACAGCACTCGGTGTAAAACTAACACCAAATGTGTTCTTCCTCCAGCCATCGGAGTCTGTGAGAAGAGAAGGAGAGCTGATAAAAGTCAATCTGTTTGTAAATAGTATCCAAATAATATTGGGAAGCCTGACTTACATGGATTTCCTTTCTGTTCTTACTTTGGATCCTTTCATTTACTGAACTTGTTTCTTCTTGCTCAAACATTGATATGAACGTGTATCTTGATGTATTTCATTGAAATCATTTTGTTCAACAACATAGTACTCTTAGTCTTTTATTTCTTTTGCATTTAGCTGAACATTGGTTGGCCTAGTGCAGTAACTGGCAAACATTTCCAGCCCTGGCACCATTACATGACCTTGAGGGGCAAGAGACTGTGCAAATCTGATTTGAGAAATAAGGATGGAACCAGCCTGGAGGCAAAACAATTTTCTTTAGAAGGGATTATTATTACAAAAAATATAAGAAAA
Source organism: Liasis olivaceus (assembly GCA_030867105.1). Classification (NCBI taxonomy): domain Eukaryota; kingdom Metazoa; phylum Chordata; class Lepidosauria; order Squamata; family Pythonidae; genus Liasis; species Liasis olivaceus. Next base: position 19,413,199 of record CM061351.1, read on the forward strand.
ATATAAGAATGCTTTCTTTGCCACAGAAAGAGTTTATTTTCCTTATTTCTAGAAATTCTTACATTTGTTTCTCTAATTTCTATTTTTCTCTATCTTATCTTATTCTATCTAATTTACAGTGTTCTTTCTATATATTCAATATACATTCCTTTTACCCCATCTTATACTTTGCTTTAGCTTAGTCTTTGCTTTAACCTTTTCCCTCTCCTGGACTTTAGGCTAATGCTGGCCCTTCCCCAACCCACCTTGCCCCACTGCTTGTCCCACCATCACTTCTTCTGCTTTCCTCTTCTCCATCACTGCCATTATACTTCCTCTTCAGCCAATTCTCCAAAATTGGTGAAGATGGAACCTTTAAAAAGGAATAGGGAGAGAGGAGAACATTGACAGGGAATTATTCGCACTTATTTTGTGCAATATAATCACCGTGACAGATTTTAAAAAATTGATGTGCCATCAAGTTGGTGTCAATTTTTAGTGATCTCATAGATGAATTTTCTTCATGATGATTTCTTCATGATCAATTTTCTAACATTATCTTTCAGGTCTTTCAACAGTATATTCATTGCCACTGTGACTGAGTCCATCAACCTTGCTGCTAGTCATTTTCCTCTTTTCATTCCTTCTGCCTTTCTCAGCATTAGAAACTAATCCAGAGAGCAAGGTCTTTGCATAATGTGTCCAAAGTAGGATAATTTGAGCTTGATCATTTGTGTCCCAAGTGAGAACTGTGGATTGATTTGTTCAGTGATCCATTTATTTGGTTTTTGGCTGTCCAACATCGACTTTCAAAAGCATCAATACTTTTCTATCTGGCTCCTTCAAAGTCCAACCTTTGCTTCCATAGAGTATCACAGGGAATAGTGTAGGCATAGATTTAGGTTTTTAAAAAATATTAGTTTACTTAGTGATGGGGATACAATTTGAAATCTACCATGGGTCAACGAAACCTTGAGTATTTGGGGAAAGAAGATATTTATAGAAGTGGTAAAGTTTTATCAAGCAGACTACTTAAATTAATGACTTAGTTATAAATTTAAGGAAAAAACAAATGGGTGCCTTAACCCTTTAAAATGTTGGCAACTAAGGGAAAAGAGGGCTACAATCTTTGGGGAATAAATGGAGCTGTAGCTCAGAGGCAGCTGTGGAAGGACCCAGATTCACCTGTGCATCTTCAGAGAGGAATAGGAAAAAAGTCCCTGAAAATCTAGAAAGACAATACCATGTCTAATTCCATTGGTTGTCTGGATTTTTGCAGCCCAGGTATGTAGTCCTAAACTGATAAGTTAATGCCTTACAGTTAACAGCTTGAATGAGTTTAACAGCTTAGTTACTGGGGTCACAGGATGCAGAAGAAACCAAGATGGCATTATTTAGGAAGGTAAACATTCAAAATGTATATCACATTTAGCAATGAAGGAGTGTTGATCTGATAGTCTTTTTGTGGTGGGAATTGCTACATATTCTTTTTCATTCTGGAGTCCTGTTTTCTTCTAAAATTTGATTTCAGATTTGCAGTAAAATCTTCCCAAATGTTTTATTGTTGTGAATGATATTTATTTCTTGCTTTTGATTATTCATTGAATACTTAGTCTTCTGTTTTAAATGTAAAAGGACTTTGTTGTGGGAAGATGTCAGCTTTTCTAGGCTGTCTGTGAAAGTGGACTTCACTAACTATTCCAAATTTTATATACTCATCTTGAGACTCACCTCTGCCTTTACTGCATAGTTAATATGAGTACTTGTCTTTTTGGGCCCCCTCCCAGATGGATGTGGATATTCATCTGCTTTCAGTAGAGAGACTGGAGCTCAGCAGTTAAATTGGTGTGTGGAGAGAGTGATTGTAGTCCCTATTTTCAGAGGTGGGAAAATGTGCAATTTGAGTTCCTGTGTAGATTATCACAGACTGTTTTTTACTACAATCCAATCATGCTGCGTTGCAACATTTCTTTATTTCAGAATAATTCAATATATAATAATGTCCTTTTTCTTTCAAAATTTATGACATCTTACAAGGCCTTTTTCAGCAGAGGTGTATCTGGCGTGTAGCTAAACCAAGCGAGTAGCTAAGTCATCTTGTTAAATCCTTGAAATAACTGCCTCTGCATGGTGAAAAATGCAGGCTTTTGTTGATTAAAATTCCTGCAGTTTTTTTCACTGTATTCATACTTAAAACTACCTGGAGGCATAGAACATAGTTCATAATGTCTTGCTCTGTCTCTCTTTGTCTTATTTGATAGGTCAAGTACAAGCGAGACTTTGAAGAAAGTAAAGGAAGAGGTTTCAGCATTGTAACTGACACACCAGAATTGCAAAGACTGAAAAGGACTCAGGAGCAAATCAGTAATGTATGTGACAGTGATAGCACATCAGAAAAAAATGTTACAGAAGTGACAGTGAGTTGGGTGATTGTTTCCAAAACTGAGTCTGTATGGCTGCAGAAATTGGATTACATGATGCTCTGTGTGCTTGTGCTCCAAATTTTGTTTCACTTAGCAGCACATTGGTAGTGTGTGTTTCCCCTCTCCAAGCAAATTAAAGGTGAAATTACCAATCAAATTTATTTTTTAAAAATGCAAATTAGTATATTTATGGTAAGCTTCAGTGCAATGCGCTCAAAATATTTTTCTGTTATGAATTAGATAGGCTAAACATTTCAGAAATAGTTTCCAAATAACTTTAGCTTGCAGAATTACTTTATTCAACAGGAAACACTGGCTTGGATGGAAAGGATTGTGACTGGGGGACAAAAGTTCTAAGAATTTGGTTGAGGAACTAACAGAAGACTTCTTACCATGGAATACCACAATGTGTTGGAGTTGTATCACAATATGAAAATTTTTGCATAAGGAAAATGCTGTATGTCTTAAAGAAGTTGTGTAACAGAACAATGGCTTTGGATCTGAGGATATTGCTCCCATGCGGTGGTCTTTTGTTATAAGTTGGAAAAAACCTTACAGTGAGTGGGAATGCTTTTTGATAGCAATCTGAGCTCTAATCCATTGTAAACAGTCTTTTTTGAAAGAAAATCACTACAAGATATGACCTGCAAAATAATAAAGATATAAAACATACACAGATGAAAGGTTGAAACATACAACCTTTGAAGGGTTGTAGAGATTTTAGCTGGAAATATGAAAAGTAGTATATTCAAATAGATGCTAGCTTCATATTCTCTCTGTTGGGACTTCTTATATTAGAACAACTTTTGACTAACTGAAGAAGGAAGACATTTTGTATTACTTATTTAAGGATGTGGTTGCAGAAGGTAAGTGTGTGCTGAAAGCTGGTACTGGATTATGAGGAACTGTTGGGATCCATAAAGTTTTCAGAGTGATTTGGGAGGATATAAAAAGGGTATAGGAGGAACATTGATAGCTATTAGTAATACTAAGGAGTAGGAAAGACAAGAAAGGAGTGTATTATACAAATACAGACTGTGATATAGGACCCAGAGCAGTTGTGTGATTATCCCAACTGTTATTCAGATGTGGAGTGTGTTTCTTCCTTCTCCCTCCCCTCTCTTTTCTGAGGTAATAGAGATAAGTTTTCAAAATAGTTTGGGAGGATATTAAAAAGATATGTGAGGAAGAGTGATACTATTAGCAACATTTAAACCTACACTGTTGGATTTTAGAACAACTTCACTTTCAAAAGCCTTCAGAATTCTTTGGCTGGTGCAGTGTACAAAGATTTACAGATACCAGTATTACCAATGATTAATAATTGGAGAATGTTAAATCTGCACTAAAGTCTTTTGCTATTAAAAAAATATTGAGGAAATTTGAAAAGAAGCTACAGAATAATATATTAGGATGGAGTTTGTCATATTCATATGACATAATTACATATTTGATATTCAGGTTTTGCTGATCATGTGAATATCTGATCACCTGAATATCAAATATGTAATTTTATAACTAAGTAAGCAGTGGCTCTGGAATTTAGTAGGAACAGAGACATTTGAAGAAGAAATTCCTAGCAGCAGGATCAAAGATTTGATAGAGTTCTGTTGTCATGGTAGTAAAAAACTCAATGTCTTGTATGGATTGCTCTAAGAGTATTAAATAAATTAACTGCTTTTCCTAATGACCAGTTTTGGACATTTTAGTTCACCTTCCATGGTTGAATGAACATTTTAAATTGGCTGTGCATTTTCCAATTTGTGTGGTGTAGTTTGAAATGCTCATAAATTATTGTATTTTCAATATTTCAGGTCAAAATATTAATTTTATTTTGCCTGGAGAGTCTGCTTTGGAAGCTTTGGCTTCCAAAGAGTCTGCCTATGGTGTTAATTCAAGAGTACAGACAAACTGCACTTGTGTTGTTTATGATCAGAAACATTATGTTTTCCTTGTTACTTATAATTTTTAGTATGCTGGATATTTTCACAGTAAAAATAATTCACTGTTTAGCTTTTTTTATGTTTCAGAAGGCTATAATGAGCATCAAAAGTGGAAAATAGGTATGAGAAAAATGAATATAATTATATTTTAAAATACAGTATGAAGTCAAATCCTGTGAAATAATTAATTTGTGACCCCAGTAAGAGGTTTTAAATTATATTTAAAAAAGCATGTGATTTGTAGGGCTAATGCAACATAGCCATGGTATATTTTATTTTAAATGTTACATGCATATAAGTGTTTCCATTACTGTTTCATAATTCTATTGATTTGGTACCATGTAGTGCTATTAGTCAAGAATCACTAGCGAAGACAGTGGTTTGCTTATGTTTTCTGATTGGAGGAAGTAGCTGAACTAAGTGGAATATATTGTCGTTCTGCACTTATTAAGGTAAGTGAGTTTTCTCCTTGTCAACCATAAAGGTTTTAGTATCAAAAGACATCATTCAGGAACTTAACATACCTACTTTATTTTATGAATATTTTCAAGCCTTGTTGTTGAATAATTTCTTAGAATTAATGCTCAATAGTTTGGGTCTTAGTGGGTATTTTTTCTGGTCATTTAACTATAGCCATTTGTATTTGTATTAATGCTCTTCATTGCAGAAAAGTATATGTTCAAGGCTTTACATTGACATAGGTTTATGATGAAATGCATACTTATAAGGAGATATATTGCTTTAAAAATAAATAAGTTTGATAAATGATAAATTACAGTAGTGAGATAGCCACATTTATCTGTAGTAACAAAAATAACACATATAGATGTAAAGCTGAACCATGATTAATGTTATATGAAAGAAATCAGCCTCATTCTGGGCTTGTGGACTGTACCCAACTCCTTGCTTCTGCCATGTAGCTAAGAAAAATTTGGAAATGTTTGATTTCATTTTTAGTTTACTACAATTTATTTCTTGGTGCTAACTGAGAATCAGTTTAGCTTAAAACAAGCCAACTACATAATCCATCATTTCATGTTGGCTTACTTTAAAGTAAAGTTTATGAAGAATAATAATCGGTAGTTAAGTGTTTCTAAATTCTTTGTCCACATGGCTGGTAGCAGAGTTGATGGGGAAGGAGACTCCAACCATACAGCAGTTTTATTGCGACTAAGTCAGCAAACACTAACATTTTCACTATCTATTATATTCCCTTTCTTTGAGTCCAAAGACCATTGCAACTAGGTCTTAAGTGTGTGGTTTTTCAAACCGGGTTTTGTGGAATCCTAGGATTTTGTGAGGGCTTGAATGGGTTCTGTGGGACTTAGTTCCTTGTGGGAAGTTTTTTTCCCCCTCAGCCTCTTGCTGAGAGGTCCCCACTTTCCTTAATCCCTTTGAATATTTTTTTTTCCTTAGAAGAACTTTAAAAGTGTTTAAAAAACTCTCTGCATGGGGCTAAGGAAAAAAAACCTTTCAACATATTCAGCTCTCCATTTCTGTCATGATGCTGCTATTCAGAGCATCCATAGGAATTTTTCTAGGGTACATCAAAAGTGGTTGGGCTTGTCAGCTGACATTCAGAAGTTCTGCAACACATATTTTGGTATGGGCATGGGCCAGCCCCAGAATGTTTTTTACATTCCTCATTCAGTATATTTAACTGGCAAATTAACGAAGTCTGATCTCTTTCTTTCCCTCCCTCTAATGATATGCTGTAAAAAAGATTAGCTAAAAGATTATTACTAGAAAGATATAAGTGATAGATCTGCCCATTTTTTTTACATATTTGTCTGTATGAATGTTTCCAGCTATTTTATTATTTATAATTTTTGCAGTATTCTATTTGGCTAGTAGTGCCAGTCAGTTAACACTCATTCAGGTCTTTGAAAGTACTTTGATGTAAAGAAAAGGAGGCTGCTTGAACATGAATAGGGTATGAAGTAAATATGGATTGCATTCTCTGCCAGTTGTCAAAGTTGTCATAGTGAAGAAAGTATTACTGTGTATTACTTGTTTAAAATTGTTGGGGTCATTGCACTAACAGAATTGTTGTTCAAAACTTTAAAATAAAAAAGAAGAGAGGTGAAGTTTGTAGAATATTTCTCCCCTTAAGAACCCTTCATCTGTAGACAGGATTGCCCTCCAACCTATTTGTTAATTATCACTATACCCCTTTCTTCCTCTCCAAGGTCAGAAAAGTTTATATTTGAGGAACATAATGGATCAAGGGGAGATGAGGATGGAGAAGGTAAAATGGTTTTCATCAGCTGCTGACTAGCTACCTTTGCCTTGACCTTGGATTTATTTATTGCATTTTTATGATTCATCATCTGCCTGGTGACTAGAAAAGCATATCTGTTCTGTTAAAACATTGAAATAGAGATGAATAATATCTGATATCTTGCTATTCTACTTCAAACAGAATTTGACTATGCCTGTTTTTGTTTGTTCATTTATTTATTAACCCAGTGCTAGTCTTGATTCCTGACACATTTTTGAAGAAGGACTGAATTCTTTTATCATCATGACAGCAGTGAGATTTAAGGCTGATGCAAGATGTAATATAATACAGTGCAATGTATATTAATCAACAAGAGAAAAGTGAGTTTCCTTAAAGGAGAACTGAGCCTACTATAAATCTATTACAACAAAATAACTTAAAATGGAGAGATTCTGTTTTCTTGTGAAGAAATTGTATTTTCTGCAGTGTTGATATTCAAATATTAGTTTTAGTGATAAGTTGAATGGGGCATATCTGTACTAACAACTAAGATGCAATCAGTCTTCTCTTACCCTGAGAGATTTTCATCTGTAAAACAGAACCATCACAAGGCCTGTTTTGTCTCTAGGTTAGGCACTTCCAGCCATAATAGCTTTTGTGTATTTTGTGTACTCAGCCATATTCCTATTGAAGCTTAAGATGAAGTGAAATCAAGAATGATGATGACTTTCTTTTGAAAAAAAAATCTCACTTCCCCTCTCTCTAGGTCCTCTTGGTTTTCATTCCATAGTGTAGCAAGTTAATGTTTGACTTACAGTGGAATTCAGTTCTATTTGTTGAGGCCCTGTCCCCCTTTTTTTAGAGAACTCTATTTTTCTGCTAACTGGCTTTCTTGAAAAATTGAGCCAGGTGTGTCAACAATTCTGTATTCTTAGTTAAGATTAGGGGTTAGCTACAAGTCTTATTCTTAATTTTTTAAATAAAAACTGATTAAAGTAGAAAGAGTTGCCTTAAATTGTGCTGTACTCCTAATATAGCCCAGCTTCCTTCATCTGCTACCTTCTACATATGTTGACTATACCCACAATCATCCCCAGCCAGCATGGAATTCACCTTTGGAGCAAATTGGGCTTGGGGAGAGCTGATATAGACAATACTCTACTCAGATATGTGTTCTCCAGGATTTCTGGCACAGATCTGGTCTCAGTCTTGTTAATATCATTTAAGCTTGAGATCTAGAACGTGAATTTTGGAATGTATGCAAATAAAATATGTACTCTGTCATGAAATCAAAAGTTACTTTTTAAAAAATTTAGAACAATAGAGAATTTAATAAACAAATACTTATAAAACTGCTTGTGTGTGTGCTGAGTCACTCTTGACTCCTAGAGACCATATGGACAAATCCCTGCAGTTTTCTTGCCAATGTTTTCAAAAGTGGTTTGCCTTTGTCTTCTTCTTAGGACAAAGACAGAGTGACTGGCCCAAAGTCACCCAGCTGGCTTTGTACGTAAAATAATATTAGAACCATCCCAGTGTCTACCCAGGTGCTAAGCACTACACTAAACTGGATCCCATAAAGCAATATACTTGAAAAAAAAGTTTTTCCTATTACACTCTTGTTATTTCTGAATTTAAATTTCTTATTTAAATTACCAGCATGGCTATATAAACATTTAATCTGCATTAAAAGACTTTTTTCATTTTATGCAACCATTCTCCATCTTTAAAACATTCAGCAAAATGTAAAATACTATTTTCTAGAAAATACTCTTGCAATTCTGCCTTCAGCTCAAACACCCTGTTGAGAACTCTTCCTCTGCTGAGCCACCATGTTTCTGTATATAACAGGAGACTTATGTGCTCTTTGTCCAGGTTTTCACAGTTTTTTAAACATTCTTGAGTGAACTGGTCTTTGTTTAATAAAGTTAACCATTTTTGTAGCATCATCCAGAACCTTTTTCATTTCATCTCCAAGAGTTTTTGACAACAGCACCTCTCTGTGAACAAAGCAGTGTGTTGTGACAACGTCAGGATTTTCTTTTCTTACAAGAGAAACAAAACCTCTAATGGAGCCAACCATTGATGGAGCACTATCAGTACAGATGCCAACATGGTTCCCCCAAGACAGATTTTTTGGTTCCAGATATGAAGACATTAAATACATCTTGGCCTTTGCGTGCTTCATGTAGTTCTTTGCAACAGAAAAAGTTTTCTTGAATTTCATCATCATTTACAAATCTTACAAATGCCATAACATGACATTTATTGGTGAAATCTGTTGACTCATCAACTTGGACAGAAAAGTTGCTGTTCTTCAGTTTATCATACAAAACCTCTTCTGCATCATGTGACATGTCATCGATACACCAACTTATTGTACTGTTTGACAGTGGAACTTTTTCAATTTTTTCTACTGCATCTGGTCCTAGCATTTTTCCCACTATTATTTTATATGCTGGCATTATTACTTTCTCACCCAAAGCATGACTTTTACTTTGCTGTGTAAGTTCTACTAATAAATAACTTGCTTCTTGGGCTTTTTTATTAACTTTCATTTTATTAACAAAAGCTTTACTATGTCTGTTCTGTGATTCCAGTAGCCATTTAAAATAATCAGAACTTTTACTTGTTGTATGGCTGTGATTTGTAGTTAATGTCTTTTTAATTTTGCTGGGGTCATTGCTGCATTTGTAAGTTGCTTGCCACAGAAGAGGCACAACAGAATAGGATAGCTTAGATCACCAGTCCATGTAAAACCCATTGATAAATGTCTTTCATTGTAAAGATGGACTTTTTTTTTTGAGTCCATTGATGTACCAGTGCAGGGAAATGCCTAAGAAGATTTACATTCTTCATTATCATCATTAAACTTATCGACTGTTCTAGAATCCTCCTCTTCTCTCTCACACCTCCTCTTCAAAAATCATTGAACCCTCCGATGTGACTGAATAAACATGTATGAAATTTATTTAAAATAATGGAATAAAATATCTACAGGAAAACCACAGGGAAAAGATGCAGGAGTGGGGAGACTGATGTCACAGACTAAGTTCGACGAGTCCATTAATTTCTTGAAAAATGCACTTCTATCTCCCCTTCCTTCAATATAGTCCTCCCTTCCTGCAACATATTTCTCCCTTCCTGCAATATAGCATTCATCTGTTATCAGTGTTCTCCTCTATCTCGTGTCAGAAATTAAGAATGGATTCATAGAACATAGAACATAGTCCTACAACGCACTACCAGAGAGCTCAGAAAGAGTTGTAACTAGAGTTTTGTTCGGTCTCTGCTCATCACTGTGAGAGCGCGTTGCCCGAATTTGAAATAATTTTTTAAATAAATCATGATCTCCCAGGGAACCCCTAGTAACTGCTCATGGAACCCTAAGGTTCCATGGAACCCTGGTTGAGAAGCCCTGGTCTAGGCTAACATCTTCCTCAGCAGGTGACAGAGGAGTTCAAAGTTGTTTAAATAAGCAGGCAAGTTGTGATATGATGTAGAAGCTTTTAAATTTGCTTTCCTTATTTCATATTCATGTGGGTTGAATTACACTACTAATACAGGAATGGACTTTCTGGAAAACTATTAAATATTATCTAGAGAATGAAAGTAGTTTGCATCAGGCTTGGGCTGTGCATGCATTTATTCCAATTATTGCATAAACAGTACTTATCATCAGTTGATTACAACAGATTGTAAAGGAAAGTTTGCATGATTGAATGCTGTTCCCCAATTTTTTTTTTTTTAAAAGCATGGGGATGGTTTTGCAGCCTGAAAAGATAGAGTGCAGGCACAGATTTATTATCTAGGCTATATTCAGTTTGCACTTCCTGTACAATAATTTACTGTATTAAAAGGATACAGGCAAATGGGCCAAGAGGCTTATGTCTTGACAGATTCAGAAAAGGAACCCTGTCCTTCATCCCAGGATAATGAGGACCACACCACGGTTTATGGAGTATGTGCAGGACTGTACTCTAAAAGCACTGAGCCCAGGGCCATGTTTGAAAAGAGTTTTTAGAAGTTTAAGCTGTGAAATGGTTATCTTAAGCATCTGCAAATCCACTAAAACCCCCAAAATGAGGGGAAAAGGGCTTCACCCACTCTGGAGATGTTCTGAGAATACTGAGTGGCATGTAACCCCCAAACTACACTTTTTGTTTTCCTGCTCCTTGGGTTTGTAGCATAACGGTCTAGAAAATATTGCATTCGTTTGGCAGAGAGTTCATCATTTGTTTGCATGAATTACTATTAGGAAAATACCTCTGGCAATTCCATGTAAATTACTTTTTCATCAATTGTGTTTTTATTAATATGAGCCTGCTTTTGAGAAAACAGGTGTAGGCAGGTGACTGATGATGTATAATAACAATAACAATAACACTTTTTATTTACAGCCAAACCCCCAAATAAATATTGTTCAATTAATTAAAGGAAAAAATTTCAGAAAGGAAAAACCAGAATAACTTGAAATTCTTAACATGTTTCTATTATAACATTGTGGTTTACAATCTATTTTTTAATAGTCTAGATTTTTGGTATAGAAATTATATATTTTCAGAAACATTTTTTGTTAGTGACAATTTATGCATCATAAAGGAAGGTTTTTTTGGGGTGAAGTTAATAAATATCAGTTCTGTGCCACTCGCTGAAGTTTTGTATCTCACTAATAATTGGTGCAGTGGAAATAGGATCTTTTTAGTATATTGAAAGGCACAGAGGTCAAATATTCATCTCCAGTTCTCAAATTCTCACTGCATCTAAAGTCAATGCATTTATCTCTTTCTCTTCTTCCTCCTCCCCCCCCCTTGTTTTTTGTTTGTTTGTTACTGTAGTCTGTTCTCACTGGCTCAATAAACTAAGTTTATGAAGATCTTTTGGGAATAATGTTTAACTTACTGGTTTTACTGCCCTGATGAAGCAAAATGATTGATCCATTTAGAGCTTTTCTATTGAACCATTCTTAGAATGGCATTCTCTCCATATCCTGTTGCCCACAAAAGACCTGAGTATAACAGCCGAACCTGTTCTAACTTTCAGATTCCGACTGCACTTTAGTCCTAAGCCAGCTTAGACCAGGATTCTGTTTTCTCAGCTGCAGAAGCTCACTTCTAGGGACTCTTCTCAGACAATGCTTTATTTAGCTTGCTGTCAGTCTCGTTTCACTTTAAATTAAATCTGGGACTGCCTCTGTGCTGGTATTGAAGCTGCAACGCGAGTCACTCTGTATGGCAAAGCCTTGCTCAAGGAGTAGTGTGGAAAACAAACATTTCCCTATAAGTAGACATTCACCATATTGCTTTATTGGGTTGGTCTAGAGATAAACAGACATTACTGGATGCACCTGGATGAAGTATTTTAAATTTGGAGGATCTTAAATTTGGGCCCCGCCTCTGGAGATAATAATAACTGTCCTTATTCTATGGTCTTTTTTTGATATTTTACATCCTTTTTTATGCTGTTCACTGTCAATGCTGGTTGGAATCGAGCAGCATAGAAATATGAGTAATAAATCCAATAATAAATACATAATGCAAGCCTTTTTTTTTTTAAGGCCTTTATTCATGTTGTAAGGAAGCTCAGCCTTGGCTGTTCTGCTGTTTTTATGGACTATTCATGAATATTTTAGTCATGTCCTCTAGTCATATCCCTGCCAAAATCCATTTGCAAAAAAAGAAAAAAAAAAGAAAAGAAAAAAAAAACTAAAAGGAAAGTTGTCACATCCTCACTTATTCTCATCTACTTGGTAAACTCTGACAGTAGTTGCTCTGCCCAACAGTTCTCTGATGCATTGTTGCTCATCGGCCCGTTAATGTTGCTCATTAGAATTAGCTACTAAAGTCATCCTAAAAACAATATAAACCTTAGCAAAATGCTCTTCGTCTTTGTTCCCTTTGTTTCATGTTAGTCTGTTTGGTTTCTTTGTGAATTATTTCCAAGATCTACCAAGGCTTAGTATAGAAGGTGTTATTGAATCTACCGTATTTTTCCGACTATAAGACGATACTTTTTTCTAAAATCCTTACCCTAAAAATTGAAGGGCGTCTTATTCCAGGAAGTCAGCCAAGAATCGCGTGGTTGCAAAACTGCCCATAAGAGGCTTCCTCCTATTGCTAGCCTCCAATCACGAGTGAAATAGCTTGTCTCCCAAACAGACTTCCTCCAATCACGAGCCTTATGTAACTGACGTCAGCTGATGCTGAACAAACCAATTAGAGGAAGTCTGTCTGCAGAGACAAGCTATCGGCAGTTTCACTCGTGCTTGAATGTAATCAGTTATGCAAAAGAGCCTGGAAATAGAGCTGCAGAGAGACGGTTTGGACCTCCTCCCACTGAATGTAGCAGGTAAATGTTAACTAATTACTAAATAAAAATGTGTCCTGCACGATCTTTAAAATATTGATTTCTTAATTTGAGGTTGGAAAAATGGGGGTCGTCTTGTACATGGGGGCGTCTTATTGTCGGAAAAATATGGTACTTCGGTATATAGTATATTGTCCGAGCTAAACCAATCTACAGGTCCAGGATTTTATTTACTTTCATACTTTCTATATCACTGTTTTCTTCATTGTCTTGTATTCCTTCAGCATTAGAATTTGATCCATCAGGCTGATATGGATTCTTTTGCAACTGCCAAAGATCATGTCTTCCCAAGTATATAACCTGTTAGAAAAATTCATTGTGTTTCAGGAAAGGTACAGAGATATACTTCTTGCAAACTTGAGATTCCAAGTTCTAGGATTTATTTTATTTAACAAGTTTATAAGGCTATCCAATTCATAATTGTATTTATGTATTATTTATTAAAGAAACTTATATCGCCACCCATCTGCCAAAATGGACTCTGGGTGGCGAACAAAATAAAAAACAGTAAGATGACCATTTAAAACAATAAACAATGTTGAGGCCCAATAAAACTTGCATTCATCCCCCAGCCACCCCATGCCAGCTCTATCGACTTCTTTACTCCAGTGCGTGGGGGAAAAAAGCCAGATCTTCACCACTTTCTGAAGGCCGAACTGTATTTCCGGGGAAGGCTGTTCCTTAAGGCAGGTGCCATGACAAAGAAGACACACTTACGAGGCTCCACCAGGTGACACTGCTTCACTGAGGGGTGGTGTAATTTATGACTCTGAGTGGTATACATCAGTAAAGATTAAAATTCAAATCAAACTATCACTAAAAATCCAATTAACAACCCCTATAAGTAAAAAGGAATAGGGGTGGCCTTCATAGCTGTTTATAGTCTGTGTCTACTGACTTACCTTACAAGACATTTTGAGAATTGGTCAAGCGGAATTAGTCAAACAGGATCCTTTCTTTCTTTATACATATTTTTTGGATGAAGTCTGGAAACAAATCCAACACTAACGGTATTTTAAAAAAGATAATATAACAAAGTTATGTTAGAAATGTATTGCACATAGCAATCTTTGTAGATTATATTTATTTTGAATGTAGTACAGGTAGTCCTTGTTTACTAACTGTCTCGTTTAGCGACCGTTCAAAATTATGCTTTGTGACCAATCCTCACATTTACAATGGTCACATGATCACTATTTGTGTGCTTTGCAACTGGCTTGTGACAAGCAGAGTTAATAGAGACAGTGGAAGTAAAATCGTAAGTTGTAGTCATGTGATGTTTTGCTTAGCAACCACAATGCTTTGCTTAACAACCAAAGAGGAAGTAAGGTCATAAGCCTGTCACAGTCATGTGATTTTCTGCTTAGTGACCATGGCGCTTAGCAATTGAGTTGCCAGGCCCAATTGTGGTCACTAAGTGAGGACTGCCTGTATTCACAACTGAACTGAATTTCGGATCTTGCAACTGTTTAAGAACCTGTTGAAGAACAGGTCCTATTGAATATCAGAGAGGATATAATTTAATGTATCATTTATTCCTTTAAAAACTTATCCTAGAAATTGCAAATGCCCTTTTAGCGCGCACGCACGCGCGCGCACACACACACACACACAGAGTATATATATGTGGTTCCATATAAATGAACTTGTTCTGTCATCAGTGTTAACAGAATTCTGATTATACAGCCTTTCTAATAATATATATATATAGTCCTTTTGCATTTTGTGATGACTTCAAATTTAATATTTTTTGTTGACCAAAAAATTCTGTTGAGCGGTATGTTTGCCAACAGTTCTTGTATTAAAAGAAGCATTTCAAATTTAGATTCAATAATATGCCTATGGGGATAGACATACTCAAAGATACTCTTCATATGTATGAATTTTGGCATATTTTATTATGATAATTATTTTTAAGCAATTTTAACTGATAACTGGGAGATATTTCATATTAGTGAAAAAAAAAAGAGAAATTTATTAGTGGTATGAAACAAATGACAGCAGCAGCGGGGAAGAAATAAATTATTTTAGTAGGGCATCTGTGAAGGGAGGTTGCCCAGTTAATTGTCCATTCAGTAGAACCAAAGAACAGTGACACTGAAAAATATATTATCTTCAGCTGATTAAAATTCTTCTACACCTACTTCTTTTAAAAAAACATTTTTATTGTTGAAACAGTGAAATACAAAAGAGAAAAAGAAAGAAAATAAGATGAAACAAAATAGCTACTGGATACAGATTAAAAGTATTATGAAAAAAGTTTCTAGTAACACAGTCTCCCTTTCCCTTCCATTTGTATATCTATACTTTACATTGAATATTAAAGGTTGTTGCTAGTCCTAGAAACCATATTCTTAGTGTCTAAATCTGTCTTACTGTGTAATGTGTTGTATATAATGGAGCCATTCCTGCTTGAATTTGATTTTAAAGTTCTGTTATGGATATATGCTGTCAATTTTGATTGCAGCATATTCTCCAATTTTAGCTTCCCAATCTAATGTCGGCCAGGTTTCTCTTTTGCAGTGTTGTGCCAAGTTTGTTCTTTTCACTGTCAACATAGTAAATTGTGATAAGTTTCATTTATGCTTTCTGGATAAAAGTTGATAAATCTGTGGTTTCAGTTTCAATTTTATATTTAGGATTTTTTGAATATTTTGATGCATTTGTTTCCAGTATTTTTGAGCTTTTTTACATTACCACCACATGTGTGAAAGTGCTCCAACTTTGTTGTGGCATCTCCAACATTTGTTGTCATATGCTTTGTCTATCTTGGCAATCATTGACAGGGTTATGTATCTTTTGTATATCTATAAAATATTTATTTATTTAACAAATTGATATGGGTGTGACTCTGTGCAGCATACAGTCAAGCAATTAAAACAATGTTACACCTGTTAAAACACTTAATAAATAGAAGCAAGATTGCGGGAGAAGAACATCCATCTAAATACAGTACAACCATCGTGCAAAGTCCCTGTGGGATCTCCAAAGTTGCTGGAAGAACCACGTTTTCAGGGTCTTTTATAAATAACATTTTATAAATATATGAATATAATTATTTAAATATAAAATTCTAAAATTTTATACCAATTTACCCTTATATTATAGCTTAGAGTAAATTTTGTTGATTGTTTTCCATCACTCTTCCCACTGATCCACTGTGATGGCTTATTTGAAATTTTGCATCCATTTTAACATGCAGCTTTTGAGTTGCGCTGTCTCAGTATCCTATTTCAGTAACAATTTGTAAATATGTCCTAATAACTGATCCTGGTTTTGTATAAGGATTTCAAATTCTGTTATCTTCCTCGAGAAATGGAAAGAGAAATGGATACATTGGAATTTCAGCAAAGACAATTAAATTTAAGATTCAAAGGCATACCAGAACATTTCAGAAAAGGAGATCTTGAAAGCCATTTTAAAGCTTTGATGCAGGAAAAAATAAATGGAGATTTTCTAGTATATTTTCAGAATAAATTCCATATTTGCATAAAGAATAAAAGTACCTCAGGATATCCTATATCCTTGTAAGATTTTTTTTAGAGAAAATATGCTATTCAACAGCAGATTGAGATACCTTTAATTATAAAAGGGAAGCAAGTTCAAATATTTCAAGAAGTCTCTCCTAGAATGCTGACAAAAAGGAGAGATTTCACATTCTTTACAAGAGCACTAAGAACCAATCAAATCAGATATAGATGGGGGATCCTGTTTGACAAATCAGTTCAAGGGAAAAAAGGATGAAAGATCCCGAGAAAGGTCTTCCAGTGTCCAGTGGCTTTAACAGAAGCTTGGAAACTAAAAAATCCAGAAGTGAGAGATTTTATTATTCTATTATTCTACACTATTCTTATATACATGCTTTATCTGCATAAACTTTACATTTGTTATTAAACAGGACTATAGTTCCTCCTTTATAGTTAGTGAGCAGAACAGATTACTTGTTCAATAGAATTTTGGTCAATTAACCTATACTGGTGTTGGCTTATCCTTATAATGTGATTATGAGGTTATTATTTTGATATTATTTATTATTTTATAACTTTATCAGATTTGGGGGGTTCAAATGAGGTGAGCCTGATTGTCTAGTCTGTTGCTCTTTAGGTCATGAAACTGTCATTACAACATAGAATGGAAAACAAATCTCCCAGTGGATTGTGAAATATGCCTGACTTCTAGGACCTTCAGAAATAGAGCATACTCACTGGTCAGCATCCTACTAGTTTATCATGAAGATATGGATTTGTATTCTCAGAAGATTTTGATTCAATCATAATAAAAGTTTAATTTTAGCACCCTTAAATAAGGGTTGTACTTCCTTAGGAGAGTGCAAAACAAGACTTTAGAATCTTCTATAAGCTGGTGCATTTATATGAAACAAAGCAAGTATGGTTGTGAATTCTAGATTCTCTATAGGTAGTCCCCGGGCTAAGAACGCCCGGTTTATGGATGACACATAGTTAAGAATGGAGCCTATTGTAGCAAAATTAGAGTTAAATACGCAATGATTCAAGTTAAATATATAATGACTCAAGTTTAATACACAATGGTTTGAGTTAATTACACGATACTACTTATACCATATACAATAATACTGTTCCTGCTTACATACAAATTCGACTTAAGGACAAACCTTGGGAATGGAACTCGTCCTTAAACTTTTTAATTTTTTAATTTTAATTTAATTTAATTTTAATTTTTAATATCTTCTGCCAGCATGAAGGGTTAAAGAAACCAGAAATTGTAGAATCCTGGTGTTATTTAGCAGTGTACCAGTACTGACATTCCCAGCTTCCCTAACAAGACAGCAACAGAAATGAAATTCTTCTGTTTCTGGCTTGTTGGGAATGTGACAAAGTAAGAATTCTGGCTTAGAGATAATGCTAAAAAAATAAATAAATAAATGCATTGTTGGATTCTGATTTGTACAACTCCTGCTAATTGAAAGAACGATAATTTCACTGCATTTTCTGCTTATCATTATGGTTCTTATAATGATAACCATTATGAGAAATTGGTTCTTCAATATTTGGCAATTTATTCAAGTTATGTGCTTGGTTGTTCTGAACTCATGAATTCTAGAACAAGCTTTGAAATTCCACCACTGGCAGCCTTACTCATAATAGTTAAACTTGTTGTTTTCCAGTGAAAGTCTCTGAGACTGTGCAGCTACTCCTTAACAATAAGTGTTCCTGAAAAGCCTGTAGCTAATGACACTACAAATGGGGATTTGAATTTTCATACCAAGCTGAAAAGCTTAAGATTCTTGATTTTGTAATAATGTTTAATTTTTAGTTTTCTAATGTTTAGAAATAAATCCAGTGTATGTTTGCTAATACAATTCCATTGATTTTGGCCCATTATGATACTTTGAAAACTGGGTTCTGTGTACTCTTCTTATGGATTTTAGTTCCATATTATATATGAGAGAACAACGAATTCTAAATATAAGCATTTGCAATTATTTCTTCATATCTTGTCGCTACAGGTTTTCTACCTGCGCATTTTCATCCATTCCTCACAGCAGCTTACAGCTTAACCCTATAATTCTTCTTACAGCAATACCTACATTTATATATTCTAATCAGACTAATCAGACTAACGCCTCTTGAACTAGGCGTGCTACTTCTAACACAATTTTTTCATCATTTTTGCACTTTGCTTTTAGATGAGGTTATGTTGTATCACAAATGTACATGGTGCATTTCAAGAAATGGGAAAAGTATAAATTAGAATGATCTTGAAGAGAACGCTTAACTTCCTTAATGATTTTTAAAGTTAGTGGCTTTATCAAATCAAGTAATAGATTTGAACATTTTAGCAAGAAAGGGTTCTTTAGCATTCAGTGCTGTGTATTCTGCTGATTTGTTCATACTTTTCTTGCCCAAGTGATGAAAGCTGTAGGAGCACTGGGGAGCTAAAAAAACATAGTTTGCTTACCACTATGTGTGAACTGTGGCTTATTTTCCTCATAGCAGGCTAGAATCTGAAACCACAGTTCTTGGTTTCTGATTCCTGACCTTTTCAAGGAGACATGCCAGTAACCTTGATGTGTGGGACATGGTAAGCAAACCTTGAAATGTGTCTCCATGCTTTGTTTATCCATTCCTGTTGACAGGAGGAGCCAGAGAAGAATGGTTAAGCAGTGTGTACTGCATATTGCTTATTTTTAAGCCATTTTTTTAAAAAAAGTCATTGATTATTGAAATTATGCCCTATCTTTTGTATTTATTCCAACACTAACAGTGGCTTGCAATAACAAATTAATGCAATCAACATCAAAATTAAAACCAGTCATTTAAAAATTAACAGTTAAAAGCTTGGCAAAAAGGGAAAAAAACCCTGAATAATTCCTGAATTTGGTTTTCCAAGACATGAATATAGCCATTGTATATTTCTCTTGATATATAAAATATGATGAATGTCAGTTATACAAATAGGTTTTCTGGTAGATGAGTATTATACTGTTAAAACTGGGGCGATTTTTTTTTTTCACATCTCTCCCAGATATGGTAACAAAACAAAGACTGCTGTTATGTGGGTCTAACTTCAGGATCATAAGGTGCTCCTAGGAATATGGCAAAGACAGGAACTGCCAAAGAGCTGTGAAAAACTGGAAAGTAATTTGTTTTAAGAACAGTAGCTTAGTACTAAACCAAATTTCCTGGATTTCATTTAATGAGAACTGTAATACATTTTCAACTCAAACACATTTGTCTAAGTTAGACAGGGTCAAGGAGTGAGTGGAAAGGCTAGTATGAAACATCAGACTACCCACACCTTGATGCTGCTGACATATTTTGTGATATCATACACTGAGATTCTGTATTGCTTTAGGCTAGGTATGGAGTAGAGCTGTCTTCAATTTTATGTGCTTAAAAAAAGTTACCGTGATTATGTCTTCCAGAAAATACAGCTTAGGGTCTGTAATTAGGGTCTTGTGGGGGTGATGAAAGTAATACAGAATTACTCTACCTTGAAATTGTGCAGTGTGTTACATAAGGCTTTTTAACATATTCGTGATCATTTTGAATTATTATAAAATCTTAATAAAACCTTTCACATGGAGGACATCATTTCCATGAAAGGTACAATCACTGGTGTTTCTTGTTAAAAAGACAGGTAATTGGTAATGGAAAAGCCTATACTTGAGATTCTGGAGAGTCATTGCTAAAGCAGACAACACTGTGACAAATGTATTAGATAACTCCATGTGCACAGTTGACCTTGCATATGTTGTGGTATGCCCCAGATCTATATATAGAAACTTCCTGGAAACACAATAGGATTTTATTTTGGTTGGCAATGGGATAGTTCTCTTCTACTGTACAGAAGGAATGGTACAGGGTAAATTAGGACATGCTATATCTCCTCTGCTGCTTACTATCCTCCAGCATCTGTTTCCCTGCCTAATGAAAGAGTCAGCTGAGTTTTTTATGTATTCATCCTTACATAAATTTTATTTAGGTTGTAATTGGAACTTGGCCCTTTTCTTGTTCCCTTCTCCACTGCCCCCAATTACTTCAATAAAACCATACCATAGAAATAAGGACATTTCTGAAAGTGCTGGTTCTAATTACTGTAAATTCATATCATAATAAGTGCCACAAGATTATATTGTTGATTTTTGCTTCTACAGGCTCATATAGGAACAATGAATAGAGAATAGAGTTTTTTAAACACAAATTAACCCAAAGTTCTCAAGGTCCTTATAAAAGTATTTTTGAGTAACATCTTATGTGTATGTATTTATTATGTGTGTAAGTATGTATAAACTGTGAAAGACAGTTTAAAGACAGGCAGGAATGCCTTTTCACAATATAATAACTTGAGAAGGTTTCTGATTTTCCTTTTATTTGGTAAAAATGTGTTTGCTCCAGAAAGTGGCCTAATATTTAAAATAACATTGATTATTCCCTCAAAACCATTCACAGTATGAACCTTAATTAAATTCACAGTATGAACATTAATTAAATTTTTAAAAAATGGAAGTTGGGAGCTGTTAGAAGAAAAAAATGCAAATTATGTTCTTAATTTGTAACCTGAATTTCTAGCTTCAGTTGGGCAACATTAACTGTGGAATTGCTTGGTGGCTAATTCAGTGAAGTGAGATTAAGGCATGGTAGATTTAAAAGTATGTTAGGAAATAAAATAAAGCTTCATCTTGGAAAATGTATGTATAAATAAGATTTGACATTTTCCTTTTCTGTCTCCTGACAAAGCCTCATGCCATTTTGATTTACAGGTTATTATCTTTGGGCTTTTGCTGAGACTTAAAACTCTCTTTTTGCTCTAGAAAAATCCACAAAGCTTGTTGTTACAGATTCAAGCAGCCGCTGGCATTAGGTTAAAAAAAACAACAACTGAAAGGCAAGCTATGAGATCATCATAGTGATAAAAGCCTAAAAGCTCATCCTAGTTCTGCCCTTAGCCTTCCTGGAAATTAACTTTCTGGTGACAGTCTGAATATGTTAACATTAATAAATAAGCTTTTGGTTTGACAAAGAATCTATTCTACTTATCTTTTCAGTTGTAGCTTATTTTGGATTGCATTTTATATCTTTTTATCTGTTCCCCCTTATTTTTAATCTTACCATAATAAGTCCATATTCATGCTAGGCTTTTCTTTTCCCATTCCTACAATTCCTAGTAATCAGAAAAGTCTGTTACTAAGGCCAAATGCTTTTCTCTCTTCTGAACTTCTTGTCTTCCTCTTGAAAGCTTCTCCCAGTCTACCATGATCAAATCTATTCTACCTATTTTTCATATTTTAAAATATAAATGTAACTCTTCTCTTTTTTGACAGAATTTATATCATTGTTCATTTTTGGGACTATTTTTGATTCTGCTGTTCTAACTTTGAGCATCCTATACATTTTGATGCTAAATAATGCACTTCTAGCGCTATAATTATTATATTTTTTTAAAGAATTGAAGTAACTATAATGCCACACCTTAAAAACTGTGCTGCCTTCTAATTAATTCCTTTTAAAGACTTCTTTTCTTTTTAACACTGTATTCTGTAGCCCAAACATGATATATTACACCTTGTGTCCATGCCGTAAATAATAATTTATTATAGGATTTCAAATTCCCTTTTCTTTTTCATATTATAGTACTAGAATAGTATCCAATTTTATCTTCAATTTAAAGATAGTTAACTAGATACATATGTGAAATCTTTTATAATCTTTAATTTCAGTTTCATTGTTCAACTGAAAAAGCATCAGGAACAATATGTTACTCCAAATTTCATTTGTGTTTTGTTCTTCTATCTTATTTTGTTGGATGGGCCAAAATGGCAAGCACAATTGCAGCTCAAAGACCTCCCCCTTTGTACATCCACAATACCAACACATATAGAAAGGTATGGAGCTTCAGTCCACAGTAGTATCCACGATTTTGCACCCCTTATACCGTCCCCTCATTGAAGATGTCTCTGCTACCCATCCCTACTATAAAGTCTCATGAGATGTTGGAATAAGAGTCTGGAAGAAAAATGGTCCATAAAAAGGGGGAGTTAAATTCCCTTTAGCTTTCATCTTTTTAGGATTTTTTTTCAGAAAAAAAAAATCTGCTCAATTAGAATAATTTTGGTATTTATAATGCCTTAAGCTAATGCCAAATATGTCCCTGAACAGACGTTTGTCAGCTGTGAAACCTAATGTTTCATACACTTTAATTAAGGAGTCTTTTAAAACAAAACATGCTAAGTAGAAAATGAAAAAAAAAAGATACACAAAGAGTTGCTAGGTTGCACATTTTTTTTTTGCCAACATCTAATAGCCATTTAAACTATTTAATATCTTAACTGTATGGTAGAGTTACAGCAGCTTTGTCATTTGGAATGTCATATGGCCATTATAAAATAGGTATTTGACAATGCATCGGCAGAGTTATGTTTTTCAGGAGGCTGAAGAATAGACCATATTTATCATCATGTCCCAGTTGTCAAGGTAACCATGTTTCCTCGTTGGGTATTATTCTTGGTAGGGAGCCTAACTTTTTGCCTAATTATGGCTAGCTATTACATTTTTCAGTTCATTGTATGTCACTTTTCTTCAACAACATCCAGTGCCTTTTCCATGGATTAATCGAATAACTCACATATTAACATGCAAACTGTGCTGAATTTATCATGAGGCTAGGTGAGGGATATATAAGATGGATTGAAAGAAGTTACTGAACTGCTAAACATTAACTATACTGAGTCTTTTTTGGAATAATGTGTTCACTCCATTCTGAGATCAAGGCCAATCTCAAAGAAAAATAAATAGAAGCAGACTTAAGCAGGTTCATGGGAATAAAAGAGAGTGTGGAGCAATTAGAAAAGCTATTAAAAGTGAAATACATCCAACTACACAATCTGGTATTTTTATTATGATAACAGTGCAGGATACTCTAGCATCTTTGACTAGTGTCCCAGTGCACACATTGTGGAACCAAAGCTATTCTGAAGAACTTGCATTCTATGAATTATTATAATATATTTGAGAAATTTTGGGGTATGCTTTTGTAAAATCACTTTGTTTGCATGTTAAGATTACCAAATGTATGTATGTATCTATGTATTTATTAATTATTAAATTTATAAGCCACCCATCTCCCCCAGAGCATGACTCTGGGCAGCTTAAAATTAAAAACCATGACAATAAAAACAATAGAAATATAAATATCCCCCAGTTAAAATCACAAGTAACAATTCTATAAAAGCCAGTATATAATTCAAGATGATGGAGGAGCAGTATCAATCATCCCACCAGCCAGTTCCAGCAATGCGAGCCCCCATCAGGCCCCCAGGCCATCTGGCATAGCCATGTTTTTACATCTTTTCAGAAGGCCAGGAGGGTGGGGGCAGCCTGCATC
Source organism: Liasis olivaceus (assembly GCA_030867105.1). NCBI lineage: Eukaryota > Metazoa > Chordata > Lepidosauria > Squamata > Pythonidae > Liasis > Liasis olivaceus. The sequence continues at coordinate 19,436,997 of CM061351.1, forward strand.
TCAGGTGGCAAGCTGTTCCACAGGGCAGGGGCCATGGCAGAAAAGACCCTCTTCCTAGACCCCGCCAGCCAAAATTCCTTGACCGTGGGGTCCACAACATGCCCCTTCTGCCGGACTGAGTGGGGCAGGCGATATAACGGAGGCAAGACACCTCGTCAGATAACCTGGTCCTGTGCATGAGTGCATGAGTGACCATGTGGAGGGCCTCCTGTTCCAGGAAGGGGCATAACTGATGCACAACATGAAGTTGTGCGAAGGCCCTCCTAGCCGCAACTGCCACCCGCTCTTCGAACAGGATTATTTTTTTAAATTGACTTTTTTTTAAAATTGACAATAAAAAAAAATTGACTTATATAAAGATAAGTTATACTTTCACAGGAAAGTGAGTCAAGCTGTAAAGAAGCTTTTGCTACAATAACAGTTCTTTGACACTGAACAATTCAAGTTTTTGGAAAATTGTAGGAATATCTGAAAAGTAATGCTTGTTTAAATGTTTGCAACTCTTGTCTGGAGTTGCAAACATTTGTATGGAGAAGAAGTTTACTTATAATTAATAAAGCTCTCTAATGATTTAGCTCTGATTGCCAACTTTAGCAAGCTGGTTAATGGATTTGTGAACGATCTTATTTTAATAATTCATTTACATTCATGTTGATAAGTTTCATAGTTTGTGTAGCTCACATCCTCCTTAAACAGATTTTCAGACATTTAAATTGATTGCAAGAAAGTATTTCTGTTTAAAGCAGCCACCTCATATGTCATGCCAAACATGATCTTTGGCTCTGCTTGTTCGGAATTATGGGAACTGTAGTTCATGAGTCCAATATATTTCAAGGGCACCAAGCTGGGGAAGGCTGTTTTCAAGAAGGTTTATTCAAAGGACATCTGATGCTTTTCACTCCAGTTCATGCGACATTGTTCAGATAAGACTTTCAAGTATTGCCTAAATAAGGAAGAAATCTCAGCGAGATGAAGCTGGCCATGAGACCAAAGTGATACAAGCAATTCAGATGGTGCAGAGCATAAGCTGCTTTATCTTGCTGAACCTCACCATCTTTCTAAAAGGACGAAAAATGAGAATGACTTTTCAGGAATCTATGAAGAATGAAAATGAGGAAGTGGTGGAGGACGAAGAGGAGGAGGATGCAATGGTGGGTGGCTGTGATTCATTCTGTAAAGTGTGAAAGAATTTATTTTGTGATTTGTATACTCACTTTTGGAAATACTTCCTCTTTCCCCATAGGTGTTTTTTAAGCCTGTTATTGAGGATAAAAACATGGAACTTGCAAGAAAATGCACAGAAATAATAAGTAATGTGAGTAAGATTTCCAGTGCTAGTTTATTTCATTAGATAACATTTCTACTACTTCTGATATTTATATATGTAAATGTTGCTTCAAAGATATATTCAGTGCTCTAAGTAGAAATGAACAAAATTGATTCTGAAAATATGTATTATTCAAAGTATCCCTATACATTAAATGGTTGCTAGCTTCACTTTCAGAAAATATTATGGAACTGGACTTATGCTCTTTTATCCTTTCCTTTCCTTTCCTTTCCTTTCCTTTCCTTTCCTTTCCTTTCCTTTCCTTTCCTTTCCTTTCCTTTCCTTTCCTTTCCTTTCCTTTCCTTTCCTTTCCTTTCCTTTCCTTTCCTTTCCTTTCCTTTCCTTTCCTTTCCTTCTTTCCTCCCTACTCTACCCTACCCTACCCTACGCTACCCTATTTCCCCATTGCTAATAAAGGATTATTTAGAAGACATTGGCATAAAATTATATTGTGATCTTTTTGGCTGAAAAGGAAGATATTTAAAAGTACTCCTAGATGTTTTAAGAACTTTGATTTCCAAGTCTTTGCAATATTATGTCCTTCCAGCCAGTTTTATTTTTGGTTTCATTGTTTTTGCTGATTATACCATTAAAAAAAAATCTGAAATTTTAAATTGTCATGGTTGTATCGTGACCTTGCATTTGATCTTAATTTAAATGCAGCCTACAGAACCTTGGTTCTTGTCAGTTTTAAAAGTTTTAGTAAGCTAGTTGGATCAGATTTAAAATAATGTGAGTCACATCTAAATTCTTTCGGAATTTTCCTCAAATGAATATTGCAATATTAAAAGATTAGTGCATTCCCCTAATTTTTTTTTTCTTTTTGGCTAGTCTTCAGTTTAATTTTTTGGGATATTGATATATTGCCATTAAAGTGTAAAAATAATATTGTTTTTTCATCTGTTCTGCCAATAGAACTATGAATATCTTCTATAGGGTATATGTTTTGTTGAATGATTATTTTGTTGTCAGTTGATTCATTGGGAATGCTTTTAGGAAATTGGAAAATATGATTGTCAATTATCCTTATGTTTGGTTTATGCTATACTGCTTTGGCTTTTTGCTATTTTGAGTTGCTTGTAATTTATCTTTGTAAGAAAGAGAATTGTTTTAATAAATATCAACTCCAGCTTTGTTCATACTGACTTGGTTAGGGCCAGAGCTATAAGTGCTTGTGGGAGGGGGGCAAGGGTGACAAGTGATGAAACATGCATGCAATCTCGTAGCACAGGTATGAAAGGGCAGAGCTTGCAGCTGTGACATTATGACGCATCATCGTGGATAGGAAGACATGCCTTTGACCACAGCATAATTAGAATTTCAGATCCACTAACAGTAATAGAGGAACAATAATGCTGACTTTTCTTGAGAAGATATACTAAAAGCAACTGTCTGTCTGCCTTTCTTTTTCCTTCCTTCCTTCCATGTTCCATTAATTTCAATGGCAATTGTTTAATTTCCTACTATTCAAATAATTCTGTACTTTACTGAGCCTGGTAGGTTGGTGATTGGTGTTCTTGCTTTTATTGTTTATACAGAATTGGAAGCTTGTCAGGACTGGTATGGATAATATGAAACAAAATAATCACCTTTCATGAAGAGCTTTCTGCCCATAGGCCATTGATTTTCTCAAAGCTCTTTTCTCTGGTTTAATGGAACTCTGTTGGATTTCAGCCAACACAATCTTAATGGTGATCACAAAAATGTTAAAATGTCCTTGCCTACCCTCTCTTTTCCTAGCATTGACCCATCCTTTGCATCTTATTCTCTGAATGAGGTAGATGTAAGCCACAGGGCAAAAGATGTTTCTTTAAAGTCAGCCACTAATCCAGAGGTGAATTTAAAATATGACTTGATTTGCTCCCCCCACCCTGGAAGGAGTGCAATTAATATACTGTTACTGAATATTAAGTACTAATGCATTGTACCTCAAGGACAAATCACAGGGGCATCCACAGGATCTTGCTACTTTTGTCAAAACAATGAGAGCAGTGTGGCAGCACACGCTTCACCCCTCTTGTATGTGCCAACAACATGGCAATGCATAGATCGAAAGGGTGGGGCTTGCGTTGTGATGCTGCAAGATTGCTCTCCTAATTTGACCCCCCCTTGTCTCCTGCTGCAACGGAAGCAGAAAGCTGAGTGAAGATTCCTTTCTCGCTTTGAAGAAAGAGACATGCCCAGCAGCTCATGCTCATTATAGTAGCAAGCGTCTAGTGCCTTTTAAGATGTATCAGTTCCACTGGGAGATTAATTCCTCAACAATTATTTCAGTTGCTAGCGCACTGCTCTGTTTGATACAAATAATATTTTTATTCTAGATTGTGACATTCGGTTTGCTAATAGAAACAGTAAGCAAAGAAAGAGAATCCCATAAAGTTATGTGTCCTCTTTCAAGGGACTCATTATAGTAATTATGTGCATGATTTAATATTAGGGTAATCCCCTTGCAGCAATTCCGCTGCAGCAAAATGCTTCAGTGACACAGATAAAATGGCCATAATTATGAATACTTCACAGCTTCTGTCTTTATGAGCTTTCCTGTAATTTAAAATCTGTTAGCTGTCCTAAACTTGTGTGGTCTTGTAGTTATGGAAAAAAATGTTTAGTTAAAATTAAATTAAATTTAACATGCATTTCTTTCGATTCAATCAGGAATGATTAACAAAGGTCGTATTCCTTTTTTTCCTGTGCTCCTGTTAGAATAAAATTCCTTATTTTCTATTTCCTCTTTTAACCCACTTTTTTTTTTTCTCCTTCTTTAGGTCAATTATAGAAAAGAATATGAAAAATCAAAAGGCAGGTGCAGTTTTGTACCTGATACTCTGCAGCTGACACACGTGAAAAATATATCTGCGGTTATTTCTGAAGTAAGGCAGAATCTTTGCAATCTTCGTTTGTTATACTGATGGTTCTATGATTTACAAAGTAGCACTTATCACAAGAATGCAGTCGCTTTCTCTCTCTTCTCATATTTCTTTCCATACGCCTCCTCCTGATTAAGTCCCAGCCAGTCAGGGGGTCACACAGTTCATGGAATTACGTTATGATGCTATTTAGTCAATTTAATTTTATGACATGATGCCATCACTGAGAGCAAAGTCAATTTGGAATTAAGAAATTGTTTTCAGGGTATGACCCCCGATAAGGATCGAAAGAGTGACAGTATTAGAATATTTGGTCTTCTGTGAATTTTTTATATTTAATTTATCTTTGGTGTAGTACGTTTTTATTTAAAGTATTTTAATTTCTGTTTAAAAACCAAAGTTCCCTAGCTGAACTGCATGGATATTTAATACATACAAAAAAGAAAATGAGTAAAGCAATAATCTGTTTGCTCTGAATTAAAAAAGGCTTTTCAAAGAAATGGTGCAGTTAATTAATTAATATTCTTTTGTTTTTTTGAGTGCCTTAAATGTTAAGTTTAAAAATCTCCAGTGCAGATGGCTGCTGTGTAACACAATTATAGTACGTTCAGTTGATACTCAAACAACTTAGATGGACCTTATAGAGCTGAAGCTTTAACATATTATATGATCACTTAGGTGGGCAACTGGATTTAAGAAAAGCTCATGTTATGTGGGCTGGTTGAAATGACAGAATTGTTCTCAGAGGTAGTTTTGGAAATTAGAAGACAAATTGGGTTCATTTTATTCGCTATTATTATGAAAGTGGTAGCTTTTAAAAACGGGAGCTCACCCAATTTGGTCTGCCACAAAATCTGTGAAAGTCTATTGGTCTAAACAGATAATTCCTTTAGTGGTGGGATGAGAATTGCAAAATCAGGCCTGCATTTGTTCTCACTCACAGCTAGGCAAAATCTATTTTTTACTTCTACTTTTTGAAAGATTTAATGTGAACCTTTCCTGTTGGATATCCTCTGTCTAAAATAATTACTACATTTCTTTTTTCTCTTGCCCTCCAGGCAAAGTACAAAGCAAAGGCTAAGAAAGAACTTTCTAACTCGCTCTACCAGCAAATGCCTGCTACAATCGATAGCGTGTTTGCAAAAGAAGTCATGCAACTTCAGAGCAAGGTAATTTTTACAAACATACACCATAATATAAAAACATCTCCTTGTGAAATATGTTACCTTTTTTACCTTTCCTAAAGAGATATTATACTCAGCATTAATTGAAGAGTCCAAAGTGCATTTTAGTAATGGAAGCTCCCTTGGTGACTTCTGAAAGGACAGTGAAGAATTGGAGGAAGGAAGAAGTGCTATGTGTACCACCTTGAATTCTTGGAGGGAAAGTAAGATATATCTAAAATAAATAAATACATAAATATGAAGCACCTAAAAATAAATATGAGTGTATGGTGATTTTTGTTTGTTTGTGTGTTTGCAGCAATATTAGCACTAGATAGAACTGACTAGGATTCCTACGTAGGGTCTCCAAACAAGTTACTTATAGCCTGAGTAAGAGGAAGTATTTGTTTGAGCAGTGCTCTGACATCTAAGGAACAAGATGTCAACCCTGAAATTAACTGGTTTAATGTAGATATAAGTGAATATCTGAAACATCATATCCTACTTTACCCATCGCCAGCACTTATATTGTTTCCGGATTGAATTTGAGTCATGATTGACTCCACTACTAACCTCAGTATCCGTAGAGCATGGTAATCTAATTAATAACCTAGAATTGTTGGATAGCTGAGAATATGGAGATGCCAGAGACTGAACCTGGCTGCTTTTGCACACAAATCATTTGCTGTAGCACTGAGCTTTAGAATAGTGTCCGCTACACCTGGAGTAAGTGGAAAGGGCAAATATGCCTAGTAACTCACCTGCCCTAGAGCGGATGTTTTCTAGCATGCTTTTCTATAATGTTTTAATTTCATTGGAACAAAAACTTTAAAATACTATTCTTCTAAGTCCCAACCCAAAAAAGAGATCTCGAAGACCAATATTACTAAACGTTTCCGAAACTGAAAGACTGAGAAGAATAAGAAAGTTACATTCTTATTAAGTCTAAGCTGTTAGGCAGGGAATCTAAGGCAGTTCCTATCCTAAACCTGTTTCAGAAGTCAGATAAAAATGGATCTAGATAATTAACATTATCAAGAAATCTCTGTACCTTAGATTTTCCCATATATATTCAGGCATTTTGCCCAGAGTTGAAAGATTAAGACAATATAGATTGCCTAAGTACTCATATATTATAGAGGAAGAATTGTATAAATAACAACACTGCAAAAATCATTCGATCTATGTCAGAATTGCTTTAAATTATTAGACCCAGGAAGCAAATTGCTAAGTTAAACAGTTAAGCTCTTTATTGAGATAATGACATAATATTTTTAATGTCATAATATTTTAAAATAGAACGTTTAGGTAAATTTTACCTTAGTTATATAGCCCCTTCTATACTTTCTCTTGGCCAGTATGAACATTACCAGACATGGCTTTAGTTCTGGGTGAGAATCAAACTGACCTTCCCCCTGTCATTTCGTGAGAGGATTTAAAACCTTGCCTGGAATATTCATAGAATACAGTTTTGTATAGTATTTAAAACCATATTTTTCTCTCCTACTGTGGTGCAACAGGACAGATACAAAAGAGAACTGGCTGTAATATTCAGTTTTCAGACAATTCTCATGTGCATTTTGCTCTCCTTATAAAAGTATTAAATACAGAACTGTACTATTTAAGACTTACTCTGAAACACATCTGCTTTAAGAGGACATACACAATATATCTTAGATGTAGCATAAAACGTAAAACCTGCAGACACATTTATTTCCCATCTGTAGCATAAATCATGGCATTCTGCTGCAGAAGCTAGGAAAGTGGAATAATTTCCACTCACTGAGTTTTCCAAACATTATGCCTGTAACGAAAATGAAAGAGGAGATGGTGGGTTTTACAACAGAGCCGGGACTTGCCCTTTCCCCCAAAAAATGTCTAGACCTTCATATTCCAAATGCACAACATTCATGCACAGAGAGATTTTGACATATGCTGGAGGGAAGAAAATGATAATATTTATATTCTGCTCCCTCTTGCTTTTCTTGTGCTGCTCCTCAGTATTTATAGGGGCTCTAATGCCCTTTTTGATTTACAGTAAAGCCATGGAAAATGCAAATAAACTTGTAATTCTCAGTGTTTAATTTGCTTCAGAAATTTTTGAAAATGAAGGTAGCTTGTGACCAGTTGATTGGTAGAATAGTATAAATAATACTTATATTTATACTATATTGGCATTGGGATAAGAAAAAAGATGATCAAGGATATTTTACTACCAAGATTGAATTGGAATCCATATTTTCCGCTGATTATGTTTGGAGTCGCTTTATATGATTTATAAAGCATCTTTGGTGAGTACCTTGCTGCCCCAAAGTAGGGACATATCTAATATTGGACATAGTGAGATGGTTCCTTCTAGTGAAAGTAGTTTTTTAATGAAATAATGAATGACAGTGCTTCATATACTAAGCAACTGTCTTGCATCCCTTTTCCTTAATCTAGTGTACTGCCTTCAGGAATAGAGGAGGACAATATTGCATTTCCAGCACTGAACAAGTATTCAGTTCTCAACCCAGATGCCATCTGTAGGCAGGGGCACCATTTTGTGCTTCTCTTAAGGAAACAAAAGGAACTTCAGTCAACCCTGATGCCCAGGAACTTCCAGTTTAAAATTAGCTATGTGGCAAATTTTGTCACAAAGGGGAAGATGATAGATATGGTAAGTGAAAAACATGCCTTGGTAGCAGAGAGATACATAAATTGTTCTATTCTGCCATTTGTGGTCATCTGGAATTTTGCAACCCAGATACAGGAAAAGTTCATCATGAGGGGCAACCAGGGAAGTTATTTAAGGATAGTAGGAGGTCTTTGGATAGTTGAGGTTATTTGAGCAGAAGTCATAAGCATCTATGTTGGGCTATAAGAATGCAGAGATGGAAGGGAGAGAGCCCTGAATACATAGATGGTGAGTCTGGGTTAGGATAGAAAGCTACTGTAGGGATTTACAACAGAGAATCAATGCTAATGTGAAATTTTCTCCGCCTTCAAAAATCAGCAGCCAAGGACTGATACTAATCATTATGAAAGTTGAGGAGAAAAGAGTTAAACTCTGCCTTTTGAAAATTACAGATTCTTAATGGTTGGTATTTACATTTAAACGCTCTTAGGATTTTTTAAATCCTAAATTGCTAATTGTTGTTTCAAGTCTCTATTAGGACAGAAGTTACTAAAGTTACTACTACTACTACTACCATCATATTTTGTATTGTCAACATTGTTTTTTGTTTTTCTTGAAAGTTTAATCATCCAGAAAGCATTTCTTGATGGATCATCATAAAAACTGTAATAAATCAATACAAGCAAAGTGTGTAAAAGATACATTTTTTTATCTTTTCTGATTTGGAGCTAAGAGGCAGTCTACAGAAAGAGTATAACAGATCCAAAAATAGATTCTAGAAACAAAACATAATATCTTCCTGCAGAAACAGTAGGTGCATTATTATATTGGTAGAAATAAAGTTAGCTGAGAGGCGGTTAGAATAGAGAGAAGAGGGAAATCAACGATCAAAGGAAGAAGAAAATCAAGGAAACTGAAGATATAGATGAGATGTTTGTATTTCACACTGAAGAGATTAATCTATAATTGGGCTAACTATTATTATTGATCCTAAATCACCAGAGAACGAAGAAATATATATTTTTTGGAAATTTATTTATTTATCATATTTATACAGTATAGCCACCCATTTCATACAAGGTGACTCTGGGTGGCGTACAACAATTAAAAAATAAATACATAAAAACAATTGCACATAAAAAACTGTAAAAACACACAAAATAGGAGGGGATAAAATTAATAAGGGAGCTGTCAGGTTCAGCCCAAGAACAACAGCGAGACAGTCCAGAACAGATTAGCTCTTTATTAGCTTACACCTAATAGACAGAATCTCGCCAGGCTAAATCTACACCACCACAACAGTAACTCATTCTTTTGGTTTTCCCACACTCCGTTTGGGGACTGAGGAGGTGCTTCTCCTCGAATGTCTCTCCCCCCCTCCTGGCAACCTTGAAGCTCCATTCCAGAACCTTCCCTGCTCATGCCTTCCATCACAGGAGCCATCAAAAAATCTCCCAGGTCCCCTGGGAGCCCCAGGCCTGATCACATATCCAGGTCTTGAGGGACTTACGGAATGTTAAGAGGGATGGAGCTAATCTCACTTCCGGGGGGAGAAGATTCCACAAGGTGGGCACCACAGCAGAGAAGGCCCACCTCCTGGAACCCGCCAAATGTAATTCTCTAGCAGACAGGATCTGCAGCATGCCTTCTCTGCCAGATGTGATGGGATGGGCAGATGTAATTGGGGAAAGGCGGTCCCTTAGGTAACCCAGCTCCATGCCATGAATGGCTTTAAAGGTCAAAACCAGCACCTTGAATTGGATCTGGAAGCAAACTGGCAACCAGTGCAGCTCATGAAGCAGAGGTGTAACATGTACCGCCCTAGGGACACACATAACTGCCTGTGCTGCTGCATTTTGCACCATCTGAAGCTTCCGGATACTCTTCAAGGGCAGCCCCATGTATAGCACATTACAGAAATTCAAATGGGAGGTGACCAGGGCATGAGTGACGGTGATTAGGTCCCTCTGATCTAGGAATGGGCACAACCGGTGCACAACAAGAAGCTGTGCAAAGGCCCTCCTGCCACCTGCTCTTTGAGCAGGAGTTGTGAGTCCAGGAGGACCCCCAGATTGCACACAGGATCTCTCTGGGGCAGTGCAACCCCATTCAGTACCAAAGATGGCATAACTCTAGCACCAGAAGGCCCCAGAATCCACATCCACTCAGTCTTGCCATCTTCTCCATCCAGACCCTCACAGCCTCCAAATCACCAGGATAAGACATTCACTGTATCGCTTAAATTGCCAGGGGCAGAGATGTATAATTGGGTATCATCAGCATACTGGCGCCCCATGGCGACAGATGAGCTCACCCAGTGGCCTCACGTAGATGTTAAATAGGGGGAGAACACCGAACCCTGTGGCACCCCACATAACAGGGGCTGAGGGCAGGATCTCTCTTCCCCAACCACCACCAACTGGAATCAGCCCTGGAGGAAGGAGGTGACCCCGCACAACCCAGTGCCATCTACCCTCAATCCTCTGAGCTGATCCAGAAGGATACCATGGTTGATGGTATCAAAAGCCACTGAGAGGTCAAGTAGGGCAAGGATGGATGCACAACCCCCTTCCCTCCCTTGCCAGAGATCATCAAATAGTGCGACCAATACTGTTTCCATCCCATACCCAGGCCTGAATCCCGACTGAAAGAGATTCAGATAATCTGCTTCATCCAAGATCCTCTGAAGCTGTTGCACAACCACCTTCTCAATCACCTTCCCCAAAAAGGGGAGGTTAGATACTGGACGAAAGTTGTCCAGTATAGTGGGGTCTAGCGATGGCCTCCTGAGGAGGGGGTGAACCAAGACCTCCTTAAGAGGTGAGGGAGCAACCCCCTCACTCAAAGATGCATTAACCATCACTAGAACCCACTGACATGACACCCCTCAGGCGGCTTTCACAAGCCAGGAGAGGCATGGATCTAAAGAGCAGGTGGCTGAGCTCACAGTCCCAAGGACCCTATCCATTTCCTCAGGTCCAACAGGTTCAAACCATTCCCAGATAACAGGGCAAGACTCTTCCCTAGGCATCTCCACTGGACCTGCAATAAAGCTAGCATCCAACTGAGAATGAATCTGAGCAATTTTATCTGACAGATGCTGAGAAAATTCCTCTGCATGTCCCTGCAGAAGGTTCTCTGAGCCATCCTTACCCAGGAGGGCTCATGTCACCCGAAACAGGGCTGTGGGGCGGCTATCTGCGGACACAATAAGAGTGGAGGAGTAACGATGTTTCGTCGCCCTTATCGCCACTAAGTAGGCATGAATAGCCACTCTAACCCATGTTCGGTCAAGTGCGTCCCTTGTCGAGCACCAGCGATACTCTAGATGTCTCTTCTCTCACTTCCTCTCCCTTAGCTCTTCCATAAACCATGGAGGGTGCCAGGATCTCCGGGAGGAGAGAGGTCGCATGGACACGATCCGATCCAAAGCCTCAGCTGCCCCTTTATTCCAAGTGACTACCAAGGCTTCAGATGGACCGTGCAGCAGACCAGCAGGAACAACCCCCAGCTCCCTCTGAAGCCCATCCGGGTCCATTAGTCACTGGGGGCAGACTGATCTAATTATATGTAGGATAATTCTATGCAACTTCATACAAGGAAACCTTATGATATAAAAACCAAACTTTATTTAATTGGCTTTCTGATTGGTAGCAAAATTCTAAATGTTTTGTATAATAGCATCAGCATAATACAGTTTTTGTCATTATGGTGCCCTCAAGTCCTGGGAATTTTGGGTGCTGTAGGCTCAACACAAAATTGGAGGCGACAAGCTGCAAGAAGCAACAAACTATTGCCAAAATCATAACCACCATCCTCCTCCTCCTCCTCCTCCTCTTGATATCTTATTGTATTTCCAGATAATTTCCTAAGGATAAACTTTTTTGTTATTTTAAAAACTAAATAAATGAGTTTCTGACTTTCCTGCCTCCCTGAAAGCATTTTAAAAACATCACAGGCAAGGCAAAGCTTTTTTCTAAAATGAAGAAATGAATGGACAGTGTGGTAAAAGACTTGGTTTATACATATTCCATCACTTTGACAGAAAATTCCAGTGGTTGTTTCTCATTGAGGAAACACAATGACCCAAGGAAAATAGAAAATGAGAACATGTCAGTAGGTTTTCTTCTTTATTTCTTCAAGCACTTGGCAAATATGCTTGAAGCAATATTTTTGTTTGTGAAGTTGATGAATTGTGGGGATTTTAAGTTCTACACTCAGTATCCAAGATATAGTAATATTGTTTCTTTGATATTTGTACTAGATTTTCTGTTCTCAGACACATTTTATATATGTTTTTGTTTTTGCAGGCCCTATTAACATTAATTGAAGTGAAACACTTGTTTGTATTTGTATTACCTTGTAGAACCTTGGACATTGCAAATAATTACTCTCAATTCAAAAATAAGTGGGGATAAACTTGAGTTATTGTATGTCATTTTTCAGTTATGTGTCCAGGAATTAGATCTGGGATGGGCAAATTGCACGTCAAGGGTGCAATTTCATATGGTGACTAAACTCCTCTGCAACTGATTAGTTGAGACCTCTGTCCCAGGCTGTTGCATGGGGAGGAAGGAAGAAAGATGGAAAGAGATTAGAAAACATGCATCCAAAAACCAACAGAAAATGAAGAGAGAGAATGGGTCTGGTCCTGCCTATTGCTTGCTTAAACCTAATTCAAAATTGATACCTCTAGATTTCTTACCTGTATGTGCATTTTCAAGAGAAAAAAAAAAGATCTTATGCCTTATCAATATTTATAGGTTTTATTAGTGAATTTTTAAATGAATTTTTATGAACCCTTATTAACCTTGCTGGGCCCATTCATTAAATTTTTCACACATACCTGACCCAATTATTCATGAGTACCAAGGAAATTTAACAACATTGTAGGAATTTCTGTGATTTTCACTTGTGTGAGATGGGTGGCTATATAAATGTAACAAATAAATAAGTTTTGCAACAGAAGCAAATAATAAATAGCAAGCTTGCCAGGTAGTAGAGAGAACAATATAAAAGAAGCTGAATTGAAAGAAAATAATCACTGCTAATGTAAGCTTCCTCTCAGAAAATCTGATGGAACTAAATGGTTTACTAAAGGGTTCTTCTGTTGTTTGAGTTCGTTATGAAATAGAAAAGCACCAGTTAAAAGACAGACAGAAGGTAAAACATGATGTGTTCACTTTTGAGGAAAGTATCATCTGGAGACTCCATAAAATTGCCACAGTTAACTGTGAATTACACATTAAAAGTTCATTGAGATGCAACCTCAACTATACTAAGAACAAGATCCATTGAAACCAGTGGGACTTAAACTGTTCATAACTTCAGTCCATACTGATTTCAGTGAGGCCACTCTATCAAAATCTGAATCCAATTTTGTTTAGGTTCTAGTTTTACTAAAGTACTGTAAACTTGCTCCTTTTGGACTACTTTCGGAGTTTCATTATCTTCTTTTACCTAATACAGTGTTGCCCAAACTTGGCTACTTTAAGATGAGTGGACTTCAACTCCCAGAATTCCCCAGCCAGCCATGCTGGCTGGGGAATTCTGGGAGTTGAAGTCCACTCATCTTAAAGTGGCCAAGTTTGGACAACACTGACCTAATATGTCCTCAAATCTGCCTGCAGCAATTATTTTCATATTTTATATCCTTTGAATATTGTTTCATATGCACCCTGTAACTTGCCTGTTGATAGAGGAGCTCATCAGCAGTAATCAAAAACAGGTGTGAAAATATTGGACTGGCGCACAAGTTCCCTTTTTTTTCCTTTTCTGAAAAATGCTAGGAAAAATAAGCAATATCACAAGTATGTATTTTTTTCCAATTCTTAGAATTCAGATAATTTGAAATTAATTAGCAAAAGCTGTTAAATACAGTATATTCAGTATTACTTTAGAAATCTTCGTAGGGTTACCTCTGCATACTACCATGTTCTAATTACTATGTTTTGAAAGAGAAACTTCTTTCCCCTAAAATTGGCTTTGATGTTCTTCAAATATGAGGTTCAGTGAAGATCAATACAGCTGGCATCTGTTGGGCTGTGTTGGGCTTCAGGGTTAATGACTGTGATCTAGACAACAGATTTCAGATTATTTTCTTGGCTTAAAGGTTTTATCTGCTACTGTTTCCATTATATTTTATCATCATTTTATCTTGCCTTTTTGACTGTAGATTCTTCCAAGGAGGCTTGTAAGTAAAAGCAAAAAAAAAAAAAAGATAAAAACATATCAAAACTTGAAAACATTAGAATTCTTCACACAATTTAGTTTCCCAGCATACCTTATGACAGTTTATTGTGTTTATTGAGAGGAGAATTTAAATGCTTTTTGTCTTAGCATTCTATTCTTTGATGAAAGATGAAGTGTGTAATGGCTCTTATTTATTAGATATAGCATGATAAAATACTCAGTTTAAACATCTGCACAACAGTAAATACACTAGCTGGAACACAACCAGTTGTACATAGAATAAACAAGTTGAGAATCAGTTGGATCTAAATTAGCCCATTGAGTTCAGTGCACATTCACCTACATATTTTATGCATCAAAGCTTTAAGTTACAATTCTTTTTTATGTGCGTAAATGTTTATTTGCTTTAATATATAAAAAAGAGAAACAAAAGAATAACTATAAATTTTTTTAAAAAGTACAAAAAGGAAAGAAAAAAACCCAAAAAAGTATTATCCAATGTATGGAAAATGGGTCACTGTTAAAATACAGCATTAACCACACAAGTAATATTTATTAGTCCTTCCATTACGTTGAAGATAATAGCTGGTAGGTGGGGCAATGATGACAGCTGAGTTGAAGGAGGGAGGCTGGGAAGATGTTGAGATGCTGGAGTAGATAGGAAGTGCAGTGAGAGGAGAGGGTAGAATAAAAGGTGCTGGGAAGATTGATTGGGTGAGTAAGCTCTCTGCTGGATATACTGTCTGCTTGGACCACAGCAGCAGCAGAAGTGACACCTTCTCCCACTCTGGATCCTGCCTCAACCAGCACTTCCCTGTTGATAGAACAGTTTGAGAAGAAGCATCCTTTAGTCGTCTTATGATGACTGTTATAGGGCTGTCTTGTAATCAGCCTCTGGAAAGGGGCAGAACAATAGAAGAGGGAACCTTTGGATTTATCACACATTTAGATGTAATGGAAATCTCTTCCATCCAAATGGTTCCTTGAATCCAGATTTTCTTATAATTCAATATCACATTGACATAACATCTTTAAATTCCATTCCTTTTCCCAAAACCGTATTAACAAATCTATGGAGTTTAAACCAAAATGAGATAGTAGTGGAGAATCCCATATAATAGGTATAAGTGTCCTCCCATCATTTTAAACTTCTAGGATAGCATATTTACCTTAGTATAGGCCACAGTGGAATTTATTTCTAGGAAGACATGCATAGTGCAGTTACATGGACCTCTCAGTTTTGGTCTTCACAGGTTGTCAAGATTAAAGATTAAAACTATTGTGTTGTGTAAGTTTACACAAAGTAATTTATATTCTGAGTTTATAAAATGGCTTGATTAAATGCCAGTGATTTAAAAGAAGAACCCTGGAGATTTATAGAATGAATTTTTGAAAAAGTAAAAAAAGATTATATCCTGGGCTGTAATCTACCTAGATTTCTGCATGCATGCTAATAGTATTTATCATTTTTAGGTTCTTTACAAGCAAAAATATGATGCTGAGAAAGGAACATCAAGTTATGCACAGATGAAGGAACTTCCAGATGTTAAGCATGCCATGGAAGTTAATAAACATCAGAGTAATGTGAGTATTTTCTCAGCTTAAATAGTTAGATTCTTGTGTATATTTGAAATGAAATATTATAGTTCAGTGCATGACAGGTTGATGACTAAATAATTGTTTTTTGTATGATTATTTAGATTGTGATTTAGCAGTGTCCTTACATTGGAAAAATATGTGGATGACTTGAATGCTACCTAAACATTAACAAGCTTCTGCACAGATGTGGAAGACATGACATAGATATGTTCAAGATAATGTATACTTTGAAATATTTATTTATTTGAAACATTTATAACCATTTCTTTGGCTTAAGTTCCTGTAGCAGTTTTACATATCAGTAAAGCTACCAGATTTATAATCTTCAAAGTTATGAAAGAAAGAAAGAAAGAAAGAAAGAAAGAAAGAAAGAAAGAAAGAAAGAAAGAAAGAAAGAAAGAAAGAAAGAAAGAAAAAGATCACCAAGGCATCTCTTCTTAACTAGGGTGAGTGGCTTCTTCTTAGAACCATAGAATTGGAACTGGCCATAGAAACCCCTCTCTGACTCTACTGTTAAACTTCTCTACTGTTAGGACAGTTTTCCTAATATTGTGCCAGAATGTGCCTTTCTGTAACTTAAGACCAGTGTGCTCTGGCATGATAACAAATAGGTCTTGACCTTCTTCTATTCAATATCCCTTCAGCGCTTTGAAACGTGCTCTTATATTTTCTCTCAGTCATCTTTTCTCAAGGCTAAACATATTCAGTTTCCATAGTTTCTCTTCATAAAACCTAATTTTCAATCCTTTGATCATCCTCATTGCCCTTCTCTACGTCTATTCTGAACTTTCACTGAACTGAATCTCCTTTTAATGTGAGCCAGGATTGGACATAGCACTTAGGCTGAGTATGACAAATATAGAATATACTGAAACTATTATTTCTGTGATAATCTGAAACTATATTTTGATTAGTCCAGATGCAGGACTGGATTCTGTGGCACCCCAGTTGATACTTCAGTCCACATTGAAGAGGACCTAATATAATAGTGTACTATAGGTACATAGGTATGGTTGAAAGACATCTGAGGGTCCACCTAATACACATGCCATTTAGCCCATTCTTAACTGGCTTGCAAACCATAATTTCAGCGAGTTAAGGTTATTTTGTGGAATGTTTTGCTGAAGTCAGTATATTTTTTCAACATTCCCATAGTTCACTAAAGGAGCTACTAGATCAAAAGTAAGATAGGTTTAGCCTGGAAAGACTTATTCTTGACAAATCCATGCTGATTTCTAATAATTACCACATTGCTTCCAATATACTTAAAGATGTATTGCTTTTTTGCTATAGAATCTTTCTAGGTATCATTTTAATTGCTTTTAATCATCTGACACTGCAGGTCAGGAATTTTCTAGGAGGACTATACTTGACAAAAGTTAAAAAAAGGCTTTCCAATATGAGAAGGCAAAATTATCATATTGTTCAATATGTTGCAATTCCAGTCAACATTCCAAATTCAAAGAGTTATATAAGGCACACTGAAATTTTGCAAATAGGAATTTTATTGATTTTTTAAAATGGCCATATCCTAACCTGCATCACAAATAATTTTTGAAATTCCATGGTTTCAGTCAATTCAATGAATTGAATCCTTAGTCTGTAGACAGAATTTACTGAAAACAGTAGGACAAGTAAGTACAGAAGAAGCTAAGACATATTGATTCCATTGGACCTATTCTGTGAAGATTGGATCTGGCACATTTAGTAAATTAGGTTGGGAGGATAGGATAACTTTTTTTTTTTCTTATTCATCAGCAGAGCAAGATGGGTACAGCAACACAATGTGAATTTATCTAATATCCTGCTAAATCAGTTCAGCATCAGTCAGTGCAGAAGTTAAATGTAATGAGATTATTGAACTATTCCTTCATTATTAAAATAAGACTCACATTTTATAATCAGATATGTGGAGCTGAAAATTCCTTTTTCCGAAGGATGACTGTCATTTTTTTGAAAATACCCATGTACTCCTGCTTTTTATTTGTGAAATACATCAGGATTTATTGTCACCTTGAACAGATTCATGATGAGCATCCCAGGGGAAAAGATTTTTTAACAAATAAATACTATAAAATGTCTAAGTATTATAATTTAATGATGAACTATAACAACAGAAATCTCAAATTATGTCAAATATTTTTTGACTGCAAGGAATAAAAGGTTATTTTAATCAGTATACCATGTTCTCCTGAAAAACCATTTGTCAATATTAAATTAACATTATAAAATCTAAAATTCTATGTTTACTTTCCTGGGAGAAAGCTTCATGAAGTGAAGTCAGTGTTTTTCCTTCTGAGTAAACACATAGAAGTATTATGCTGCTCATATTGAGACAGGTTCTAAAGAACTGCTTAGCTAGTTTCATGTCCTTGAAATGTCTCTGACCATATGTTTCTTGTATGTAGAAAACCATTATTGGAACGGGAGGTTTTCAAAAGCATTTTAAAAAATACAGCATGACGTTTGAAGTAATGAAACTTACTGCTGATATTACTGTAAGGACTTTTTAGGCAATGTGACAGGCAGTAGCCTAGTGAGTGAAACATATACTCTAGCCTCATTCTCAGAAGTTTCTCCAACACCAAATTTCAAAAGCATCAATACTCTTTCTATCCTGATTCTTCAGAGTCCAAATTTCACTTCCATAGAAAGTGAATACCAGAAATACTATTTCACTGGGAATACCATTGCCTGCACAATTCTAACCTTTGTAGGTATAGATACATCACAGCATCTGAATACCTTTTTGAAGGCCTTCATGGCTATCAAGTGTTAGTCTGAAGCATATTTATTTATTGATTGTTCCTTTACTGTTGATGGTTGATCTGAAAAGGCAAAAGCAATCCATCACTTCAGTGTCTTCACTGTCAATTCTAAGGCTGATTGTTGTACCTATTGTCACTGGTTTAATCTTCTTTATATTTAATTTTAGTCTCATTTTTTCACTGTGCTCCTTGACATTTTTACTGGAGCTTGCAGATCTTTGCATTTTCAGCTATCAGAGTGGTGTCACCAGCACAGCACAGGTTATTGATGTTTCTTCCTCCAATTTTAAAACCACGCTCATCTTATTCCAATCCAGCTTCCTTTAATATATACTCAGCATATACATTGAATAAATAAGGGGAGAGTATACAGCCTTGTCTTTCTACTTTGCCAACTTGGAGCCAGTCTGTTTCAGCATGTTCTATCTGTACTGTGGGTTTCTGATATATATATAGGTTTCTCATGAGGACAACAAACAACAACAACAAAATACTTTAATGACCAAGTATAAAATGAGATATTCTGGGATTCCCATTTTTCTAAGCCCATTCCAGAGGCTGACATGATCAACACAATCAAAGGCCTTTCCATAATCAATGAAACACATGGTGACTTCTCTTTAGTATTCTTTGTCTTTCTCAGTTATCCAGTGTTCATCAGCAATAATGTCTTGTTGTTCCTTGGCCTTTTCTAAAGCCATCTTGAACATCTGGCATCTCTTTTTCCATGTAAGATTCTAATCTGGGTTGTATCAGCCTAAGCATTATTTTGTTATCATGTGCAATTAAGGATATTATATGATAGTTTGCATACTTTCTTTGTAGCTGCAAGATAATCCAGTAAGGTAACTGGCATACAACTACAGACATTTCCAAAACTATTTAAATGTGTGGTGATGTCTTCTTTTGTATGTATTTGATGTGCATTCCTCCCATCCCGGGCTCAATCTTTAAATCTCAATTGAGGATAAGATAAGCAGGGTTTAAGATTATGGTTCTGATGAATACTCATCTGCAAGATTTTTAAGGTAAAATTAGTGAATTAAAAATAAATCTCCATTGGAAATTAAAAAAAGAAAACGAAATGACTGTTCAGTTCAGAAATCATTCATACATATAGACAGGCAGTGTAATATGATAATCAAGGTATTGGACTTGGATAATTCACAGATGATTTTGAGCTGGTTACTCTTTCATCGGAGACAATCTCACAGGAAAATTATGGGAATAAAATTAGGGAACCTCTATGAACATATCTTTCAGAGAAAATCTAGGAAATGGATACAATAAAATAATAATTTATCCTTATTAGATCTTTTAGTACTATTTACCTTTTCTTTTAGTGATTCCAGCCAATTAGACCATGTAGTCAGAATTGCTAATGGTGATTCTGAAGCTGCATTGCCATCACGCTGAATGGATGGATCAGTGGATGCACTTCTGAGCCTAGTTTTTGTCATGCCATGCATTGCAAGTGATGCAAGGAATGGCAAGCAACGAAAATGCCACTGCACTAAGGAGTATGGGCTTAGTTGCCTTTGCAATACATACATCTTCTATTTCCTGGCAGCCTCCTCCGCACAATATGCAAACATTTTTTGTGCCCTGTTTTAAGTGATTAAGAGGGTGATACTTTTCACAGTGGGCCAAAATATTTGATAACAGCATCTCCTTGTTCTGAGTTGGGCCAATGGATATTTACTCAGGGACTGGAAAATGTGTACCCTTTGCCAATCTTCATTCTGTTCCATGTTGTCGGTATTATCAATGAGGTATAGCAGTGTACAACCTATGTATGGCAGACATTTTAAAATATACTCGTCTCTCTCCAACATAAATATATCTACACCCAAGTGACAGAAGAGTAATAATTCATGGGTAGAAAATGTTGAACTAGACCGTACATTAAATTGGATGAAATAACAACGGTCTGATTTTTCTACCATCTCTTCCCTGTGAAATTAACCACACTTCCTTATTTCAATTACCATTTGACTGTCACATGGGAACCATAAGAATAAATATTTGCTGCAGGTTTCACAAAAGATTCGCATTTTTCTCTGGGTCTGATCAATCAGTCTTAACTGAAGTCCAGATACTAGGTTTCAGCTTATATGGATGATGAGTATCTTTCAGGAAGTCTGTTTCTGCTTGCTTTATGGTATTCATTTCATCTCATGCAAATTTTGTGCACTATTCTTAATTTCCAAGGGCTTAGAAACACTGTTGGATTCATTTTAGGAAATTACTTCAGTGGTTTGTACACCTGTAGCGAATGAGGCATGTAAGTTTTAATAAATAATAATCATCATTATTTTAACCATATTTCACTTTAGTTTTTTTTTTTTAACTTAACAGTTAAAAAACTCAGAAAAGCAGAAGTTGCTTTTTTTTCTAAAGTCCAGTGGACACTTGCAATCCTATCTTTACTTTCGTTGGAAGAAGCTTCATTTATGAGATTTTCTTAACAGAGAAGATACATTTTATTCATTTATTTAATTTATTTATTAAATTTCTCCCCTGCCCATCTCCCCCCAATGGGGGACTCTGGGCGACTCACACAAAACATGAAAACCATAAATACATATAAATACATAAAGTATCAACATTATTGTTAATATTTTAACTTTGCGCTGAGTTCATTAAAACAGCCCCTTTTTTTTCAGAACTTGTGCAGAAGTGGAACGAATAGCAGAAAAATGTTGTGCTGGTGGTTGCATGAGATCTAAATCATTTCTTCAAAATGATTTGTGAAATTTGCACAGCCCTAATACAAATTAATGTAGTTCAGATACAAATTATATGCCTGTTGAAGTTGAGCAAAGCACTTCTAATTGTAGCAGCTGCCTCTGCATCTCATAATAAAGCTGTCTCTATGCGTGCATATTAAAACAAACCTAGAAAAAAATTAGAAATGCATTCAGCACAGCTAGAAAATTACTTAAATAAAACTAACAGAAATCTAGCCTAAACAAGGAGAGGGAGAACCTATGTTTTTTTTGAAAAACATCCATCTTTTTCTGGTGCTGAAATGGCAGTAGTGAAGAAGTGGCAGGTGATTCTAGAGTCGTCTTGTCCTAAGAAACAGGAAAATTTTGAAATTTTTTCTTATACACACACACATACAGCATTCAGAATAGCACTCCCACTTTGAACTGTGCCTAGAAACCAGCGCAGAAGCCAAGCCAATCTAGCTGTTTCAGAATTGTCATAAAACGGTTTCTGCCACCCATTTCAAGCAACAATGCGTTCTAATGTGTTTAGTATACATCGTTTTTATTTGGTTTTTTTGAAATAGACTTATTTTATCTTACATATCAACATTTATTTATTCTGCCAGTGCATAATATAATAAAGTCAATAAGCAGCATTTTATGTTACTATATTACTACATTTCTAACTGAGCTGGTTATCATAAGACATTCATCATATTTTGTTTTACAGGTTTCATATAAGAAAGATCTCCAGGATACTCACAAATATACTGAAGTTTCCAATAGACCAGATGTAATGATGGCAAGAAAGCTAACGAAGATAATAAGCAATGTATGACAATTCTTTTCTTACTATTTTTTTTAAAAAAGGTACAGTTATCACATTCCCATTTTGGTACAGATTAACTACAGTAATTGAATTCAGTAACTGAAACTCTAGACTTACATTCAGATTGATGATGATGATCTCAATTCCCTAAAGTGGACTAATATCAGTAATGTATTCCATTTTAGACACTCTAAATATTCGTTCCAGCATATCTCTCTTTCATGCTAAATATCATATTTAAAATGGCAAACTTTCAATATTTTTATGATACGTTCTTGAACAGTTAAAATGTCTGATAATAAACACATTTATTAACACAGAACATCTAATCTGTAACTCCCTTTAATACTTTTGTTTCATGTTGTTTCATTTTTTAAAAAATGTATTTGTGTTAACAAAAAGCATGTAGCTCCTAATTGTCCTATTGTTCCATTCATTGACTCACCCTATCTTAGGTTTTGAGGATATGTGATTGTATAAATCTAAAACTGATTAACTTAGCACTGAAAAGGTGTAAAAACATGGCTATGCCAGATGGCCTGGGGGCCTGATGGGGGTTCGCATTGCTGGAACTGGCTGGTGGGATGGTTGATACTGCTCCCCATCATCTTGAATTATATACTGGCATGTATAAAATTGTTACTTGTGATTTTAATTGGGGGATATTGATATTTTTATTTTTTCATTGTCTTGGTTTTTAACTGTAAGCCGCCCAGAGTCACCCTCTGGGGGAGATGGGTGGCATATAAATTCAATAATAAATAATAAATAAATAAATAAATAAAATAGCGGTGGACAGTCATTAATCCTGCAAGATCTTGTTTGTGTTTTTAATATTGTGCTAGAATTCGTGATGTAATTTCTTATAAATTCTACAAAAGATACTTCTTTTTTTTTTTTTTCCTACCTTATTCCTAAATTTGAGAATTTCTTTCTAATTTCTCCTGGTGGTGTTTCTGAGCTTACTTTATTCTTGAACGTGCCACTGGTGTTGCTGTTTTCTGTTATGTATCTTTCCTTCACCATAAATTCTCCTTGGCTGTCTGCTGTTCCCATTCTGAAAAACTCCATGGACGAACTTCTCTTGCATCGTCTTGCTGGCTTGTATTTGAAGTTACTTTCTTCAAAAAGTCAACAGTGTAGTGGAGAGGGAATTGTACAGTTAAAGGAAATTCACATCCAGCATTGGGTCTTTTCATAACTAAATAGAAGAATGCTCTTTGCATGAGGTTTCACTGATGTTTCTTTTCCTTTGAAAAAAAATTCAAAAGCAAATTCTTTTTTTTGTCAGATTGAATGAGAATTGATAAGAAAATGTTCAATAAAGATTTTTTTTAGCAAGGCACTAGTTTTTAAAAAAATATAAACTAAATGTGAAAGACTGGAAGGTGACAGGTATATGGTCAGCAGCCTACATTAGAGGAGAGACTTCTGTTGTTGCTATTGTTGAACAGAAAAACTCTTGTCAATCATATATAGTTCACACAGAGTTCTGTGAGTAAATTCTGTTTGTCTTTTTCCCAGCCAAGTTAAATGATGGCTAGTATTAATATACTTACATTTTTGTTTTGAAGGCTGAATATACAAAAGGAAAACAAGAAATGAGCAAGGAGCCAACTGTACTTGGAAGACCAGACTTTAATCATGCTCAGAAAGTATCCAAGTTGTTAAGTCAAGTAAGCTTTTGATGGCTTTTATGTACAACTGAAATATTTTGTTTCCAAGCATAAAATCAAATGTTTTCTGTTTCAAGTTGCAAAATTTTGTAAATGCATGGAAACATAAGGTTGCAATAACCTTTTTTTCATTGTGTTGTTCTGAAAAAATGCATTTAGTTGACATTTATTAAATGTTGAGGAAACGATAGCTGCAGCTCACAAATAGATGATAAATCTGACTTCATTGCTATATTTTGGTATGTTCCACACAATATGTGACCTGTTGGGTTGTGTTTATCATGCTGAATTTTGTTATTGCAAATATTTTTTAAAAATTATATAAAAAAGGGATAATTTCAATAGAGATGAAAGCACATAACTCAATGTGGCCATTAAGATAAAAACAAGAATGACATTATATCATGACATAAGACACCAAATAATACTAAAACTCACATTGATATAAAGGATTCTTCAAATCAGAAAACTGACATAAAATAATATTTCACGATGAAATGCAAGACAGTTTTCCAGAAAGGCAAACTGAATACATTAAGTCCAAAACATCTCATGGGTACCAGGTTGCTTGTAATTGACTTAACTCTCTAAATCTCTAGATTTTTTTTTTTCAGAGAATGAGAAACCAGTGTGATGGGAGGTGAAAAGAATATAATTAAAATTGGTTTCTGTGGGACAGATATTTGGTGGTATAACTGTTATGTACAGTTTACTGTCTCTGACTGAATGTTGATCAGCCAAAAATCTAGACCCAAATTTAGTAAAGTAGCAAAACTGATGATATCCTATAGTAGAATATGTTTAGGACAGTTAGCAAGAAGTTAGCTCAGCCCTCATCTTGCAAATTGGCAATTAAAGAGATAATGACGGTCTTCTTAGCTTGTGTCCTCCAAACATATTAACTTCAAACCCATAATTCTGGGCAGCGTGGCTTGTGGCTCAGAAATATGGGAATGGAAGTTGTAACATATCTAGAAGCCATCAGGCTGTGGAAGACAGTGTTAGGGAAATTTGATTGAAATAGGAACAATTAATTTTTTAAAAAAGAAAATAGTTAATTAGGGAAACGTGAAGATCTTTTTATGATCATCTGTAAATTAAATAATTAAAATATAATTTACTATCACACACAATAGTCAAATGCAGTTAAGTTATATTTTCCATTTCTTTTTACAGCCTGAGTAATCAGATATTACTCAGAAAATCCCATTATCACATCACCACTTTGCTCTTTGTTAATAATCCTTTAAAATATACTAATTTCCATCTTACACTAAATCAGTGTGGAATTAATTGTTCTCTGGGATAATTGTTACAGCTTTGAGTATATATTACTAATACTGCAGTGAACTGTAAAAAATAGGATTTCAGAATCACTGAGCTGAGAGATATATACTCAGAGATTTCTTGCAGGGTTGTTCTATACGTTTTTTGGGACAGTATAGTTAGCCATTTGGGGGACGCGGTGGCGCAGCGGCTTAATGACGCTGAAAGTGCCGGCCAGAAATGGCTGAAAGCTTCAGCGGTTCGAGTCCAGCCTCGCGTTAACAAGGTGAGCTCTTGTTTCTATACCCGCAGCTTCTGCCAACTCAGCAGATCGAAAACATACGTGAGTAGATAAATGAGGACTCTCACCCCGGTGGGAGGAAAAATGCTGGCAACGGCTCAACAGAGAGACGGGACAAGTTGCCGGTAAAAGCGCGAGAACCGCGCTCGTCCGAAAAAGGGGCGCGAAGCAACGGAAATCCCGCCTCCTGTGCTGCCAGCTGGGCTGACGCTCTAGGAATTAGGCTCTGGCAAAGTCTAATTCCGAAACTAGAAAGATGCAATTGCCTTGAAAACCGCTAGGGGGCGGTCACTGCAGGGTCAGTAATGACTGTTAAGCAGATTAAAAAAAAAAAAAAAAAGTTAGCCATATCTCATTCAGAGTATTATCATCTGTGTTTCTAAGAGTAGCTTGTTTGGATTGCTTATAGAAAGTAGATGGTCTGCCCTTCATAACTGATGCTTCTGGATAAAAGCCAATTTCAGAACACTGCATATTTATCCTACATTTTGTTGGGCATTCTTAAGATTTGGATTTGTTCTCGTCTTCTTAATTACCTCATTTATTATAGGCATGTATGTTGCCATATAATGATGGGGGAATTTACTTTCCTAACTTTCATGGGGCTTACATTTTGACCTCTATGGAATCAAAATAAGGAGACGCCACGGTGAACTCATTATGTGACCCTTTGATTTTTTGGCAGGAGCTTGCTACCTTTTTAAGAAGGGTTAGCAGCATCTTTGCAAGGTGTTGGGACAGAAATATAATTCTGACCCTTATTCACATAACAAACTTACATTTGGTGATAGTTCTGGTTTGAAAACTGCAGATAATTGTTTTGAATTCATGGGCTGATAGGGGTATTAATACATTTAATCCGCTTATTGCCAATCAAGTTTTTAAACCAACTGAATTGCTGCAGCAATAGCAGTGTATTCAGTTAAAACATAATTTGGTTTCATAGTTTGGCGCAGATACCTTAGCAGCATCTAAACCTCCCAAATTATTATCAGCACTGAAATGTATTTCTGATTCAACAACAGTTTCTTTCGTGGACACCTTGGAGAACCCATAAAAATGGTTTACTGTCAGTGTCATTATACTGAAAATGAAAAACAGTGGAGGTGACATTTGTTTTAGGAAGAATAAAATGGCTTAAATATGTGAATCCGATTTGAATTATATACTAGAAATTTGGAATTTATCATTATATGATGAACTACATATTTACCATGAATGGGACATATTAAAAATATTATTCTTTTATGGTGTCACCCCAGATGTACATGTTCACTTTCTTTGTAGCAACAAGCTTTTTAGTGATATAATGGAAAGATTGATGAATATTATTCGGTGCGGTCAAGGTTTAATGCTGTGCTTGTAACTATTTTCTACTTTTTTTTTTCCTTTTGGTATTTTTTTCTCTTTCTGTACAATAAAGTAATCCAAATAAAATAATAGAAAAGATCTGAGTTCTGCAGGAATGTATTGATTATAGTGATATATTTGCTTCTTAGGTTAAATACAAAGAGCAGCTTGTTAAGGAAATGAAGAATTATTGCTTCAATCCTCTGGAAAGTGCTTTTTTCAAGCATGCTCAACTTGCATCTGTCCTGGCAAGTGATGTAAGTGGAATTGTTTGGGACGTTTTTAGTATAGGTCATTTTTTGTAGTGAATATTGTATGGGAGTTCCTCGGTATGCCTTTAAATTCCCTAAAATAATTTCCTTAAGTTTTAATGGGAAAAGCCTAGTCTGTATTCAAAGTTTTAACTTGCTCCTAGATGGAATGTTTTCTGATTACATTTTGTCGCTCTGCAGTAAATGAGTGCCATCTTATGGCCACTATAAATATGAAAGAAGTACAGTTTGATTTTTTTGCAAGGAAATTGGAAGTGTCTTATTTCTATTCCGTTGTTCAGTCTTTTCACCAGAGATATTGTTTCCTTCTTTAAGGTAAAATACAAAAAAGAGAGCCTGGACAGTCTTCATGAACCAACATCTGCTTTTCCAAACCTATTACAGTTAGAGCATGCACTGAGTGCCAGCAAGATCCACAGTAATGTAAGTTGGCTTTTTTTGGAGTTGTTTTCGGTAAATGGCCAGGACGGCTAAATTTCCCAAAAAGTTATTATTTCAACCTCTTATTTCCTCACAAGAAATGTATTTGTTCTGCCTACTGGCTTTCTATTTCTATAGCTTGACCTCAGAATCATCTGTTAGGAAGACCTTTTCTTTTTGTGTCCTCAGAGCAGTTCTTGGTCCTTTCTAATAGTTGGTCAGTGTCAGAATATTGTAAACCAGCCTTCTCAATGAGGACATTCTCCAGAAGTGTCAGCCTTAGCTGCAAGAATGTTCAGTTAGCATGCATTTCTAAGAATTCTGGGAGTTGAAATCCACATTTTGGGAGAGTACCCAGTTTGGGGAAGGCTATTGTAAACACTGATTGAGAAGCTGCCTTTGATGAACATCTAGGGGCATTTCCACACCACTACAATTTCCATTCAGTTTCTCCTAAAGTAGTTTAAAGCAAACTTGCAGTTGTCTTCAGAGATGCTGATCTTGAAATGCTGACAAAATACAAAAAATATGAGTCAGTCAATGTTCCCACCAACAGGAGAGTGTCCTGCTTTCAGATACCA
Organism: Liasis olivaceus; assembly: GCA_030867105.1. Lineage (NCBI taxonomy): Eukaryota > Metazoa > Chordata > Lepidosauria > Squamata > Pythonidae > Liasis > Liasis olivaceus. Next base: position 19,464,939 of record CM061351.1, read on the forward strand.
CTAGTACTAGCAAGAGTCCCTCATCCCTATCAAGACAAAAGAAATAAATTACCAGTGTCTATCCTGTCTAGTTTTTCCTTACATACTACATACATTTGTGTGGTGATTTGTAATAAATAAATACTGATCTCACCAGTGGAGAACCTTCCTTGCTACAAGGCTATAATTTCTCTTGCATTTCAAAGCAGCTTGCAAACTGTGCAGCAGATCAGCAATTTTGTAATCAAGTGCTTTTGCAATAGCTGTTAACAGTGGTTGCATGTAACTGAGGTGCCTGGAGTGAGAAAGAGGCAGAGATGTATGCCATACAATGCTTATAGGTGCTAGAAATAGGATACTGAAGCTATATTGTAATGCAAGGGGAGACTAAATGATTGTTTTGAATCCAGGAGGTAGGATGAGGCAAAGTTTCCATAAGGTGGAAAACAGACTATGCAAAAGCTCTGCAGAGCCACAATAATTCAAATTCAAATAATTCTGTTTCAAATAAACCATTGCAAAGTTAGTAATAAATTCACTCAGTTTCCCAATCCAGCCAACTATGTGAGATGAAACAGAAACTAACCTCTTAATCCAAAGATTTTAGTCTAATCGGTTGAAAAATTAACAGTGATGTGTGTATTTATGTGTGCATATGTATGTAAATGTTAGGACTGTATACTTCAAGAAGGCCTGGCCTTATCATTTTAAATAACCGTAATTATTGGATGATGAAGATAAGTTTAGCAGCAATGTCATCTTTTGGAACTGTTTGAAGTGAATTGAAGACTTTGATGATCAGATCCAGAAAAACAGGAATGGGCAATTCTTAAGCTATGATCAGTCCATGAAATGTCTTTTCTGTTGGTTCCATAATTCCCCAAGATTGTGTTACCCAAAAGCAGTGATAAGTTGCTAAATTTACAATTGCTTGCCAATTTTGGGAGGAAAAAAGGAAAAAAAAAGCTAGCTACATAAATTTAACTCAGAAAAGTTGGTAGGCTGTTGGTAGTCCCCCAAGAGAGGGGAAAAATACAAAAATGTTAATCTTGTCCCCTTCAGTGCTGTGATCACATCCTTGCCTAATCAGTGTGCCCCTCAGCCATCAAAATAGAACCTATGAATTACCTTGTGAGGCCCTAAAACACACTTCTTTGTAGCACCTATGATGTGATTCTTGGATTTAATAGAGGTCAGTCATTGGAGATATTTAGGGCGATATTTGTTGAATGATATAGGCTTCAGAATGCTTGGCAAATCTCGACATCTGTCTAGCTTTTGTAGACTTCTTGTATCCATCATGGAGGTATTAAACTTTTGACTGACAGAAGCGTACTTCTAAAAGTGACTTTCTTCCCCATCTTTCTGAATCATCATAGTGAATGTACTATTTCCTTCACTTTTAAAATAGTTTGAGATGATGATGTAATACCTAATTGGTTTTGATAGGTCATTGAAGACAGATATTAGATCTTACAGTTCAGAAAACTTTAACTTTAACATATACTGGAGCTTGAAGGATTGCATATGATATCCCGTATTGACAAGGACTTTTCAATCTTCCACCTTGTCCAAAGCAGCCCCTAAAAGTCAAGAGTTCTTTTGGAGGAGTATTGTCTGAAATAGGAAAGAATAGTACAATAACTACCACTACAGATCCCCTAGATCACCCAACTGATATTCAGTGGTTTAAACACCAATTTTCAATGGCACAATTGTTTTTGGCCATTTAAAATTTGAGAATAGATATATTAAGGTTAATTCTCACAGAACTTCCTCAAAGACCTCCCCCCTCCCCAAAAAAAGGCTCTGTAAGAGTTGGTTCTCAGATTTATAAGCATTTCAGCAATCATTGTATAAACAACCAACAGCTGCAGACTCCTTCTTTATCAGAAAACAAACCTCTCTCCTTTCTGGGGCACCATAACCTGGTGAGATATACACTCATAAAGTCCCTACCCTAATGTACATATAGATATATTGACTCTAAATTGAAAATTGTTCACTTGTTGGAATTCTTGTATCACAATTACTTTCATCTTAATAAATCTTGCTAAAGAGAACTCTGTGAGATTTATGTTTGGGAAACATCACTTTCAGTTAAGGCACCTACCAAAGGTTTGACAGGCCCAAAGGTTTTAGCCATATGCCCAGTGAATCATATCATATATGTCTCTTATAGTCTGTTATGCATATGCTTTGAAGTTTAAACATATATTTGGTTTTTTTTCCAGTATGAATATAAGAAACTATTTGAGAAAACTAAGGGGCTGTATCATTTTGAAGCAGATACTGCTGAACAGCTGCACCACAAAGAAAATGCAGTCCTTCAAAGCCAGGTACGCCCACAGTATTTTGTAAATTTGGAAGTGCATACTTAGTATAACACTTATATTGGTAAATTGTGGAATACCATCTTTGCGTAAAATGGAAGGTGGAAAATATTGAATATACAGAAAAGAGAGGTAATATACATGTCAATGACTCACTTTTCTGTAGAAAAAAGAAGTCCCTTCTCATGTGGAGCTTTTTATTATTATCTGAATATGGATGAAGTAAGGTGCTATTGATTTTTAAATTGATTTTTGATGTCTAATGTTTTTATTAGGTTAAGTATAAAGAGAAATATGAAAAATCGAAAGGCAAGTCTATGCTAGAATTTATGGACACACCAACATACCAAGTTTCAAAGGAAGCTCAAAAGTTTCAAAGTGAGGTTAGTGAAATGTTTTTTGAAATTATTATTATACTGTAGTAACCAATGTGTTGTGCTGTAGCAGCATCTGAATAAGAGGGTTGTGTGTCTCTGTGATTTACTGTGAAACAGAGTAACTGATAACAGTCCAGTGTTTGAACCCAGTCTTTGGTTTAGGTTCACTCAGTAGAAGATTGGACTAGTTTTTGTTGAGTGGCAAATCAGTTTGATGAAGTATAAACTACTTTTTCAAATCTTCACATTTTTGCAGTGCTGTGAGATATGTTTCAGGAAAGACAAGTTCAAAGCATACTTAGACATATGGAATGAGTTAAGCAATTCTTTGGATCTCATGGTGCTTCCCATTTAATGTTACAGTAATTATTTTAGAGTCACACTTTGATATTCCACAAATATTTAGATTATACTTTGTAAAGTATGTTTGACATAATTCTATAAAAATGTTCTAACTCTAAATTAGGAATGCATACATTTGATAACCAACAATAATTTTGTTTTGGACCCAGAAAATGTATAGAAAAGAATTTGAAGAAAAAGTCAGAGGAAAAGCAGCACTGGATTTAGACAAGACTCTAGAATTCTTGCATGTGAAACATGTAACAGGTCTATTAAAAGAGGTAACATTTGCAAACAGAAGATGAATAGTCATTTTTACTATGTCATAATATTGTTTAAGTTCTATCAAGTTCATCCTCCTTTTCCTTTCAGTTTTTTCTTTTTCTGTAGTGTCACAGAGCAGATAATTGAAAACTGATGTTTCTGAAATATGTATAAAAAACTGATAGTTGCAGTTTGTTCACATATTAAATCTCAGTTCAAGTATTTCATCACATCACAGTTATCACATCTAATTATAAATTAGAGCCAAACCATAGTTTGAATTTGCAAATGAACAGTATGGAAACAACTGTTTACAGCAACTTGTCGAACTTTATTCTTCATCCAGGTTTAAATGCATTAATTTATTCCAATTTCCATTGTGTTAGCAGCTTTTATAGGTTTATAATTGTTTAGCCAATTTATATATATGTCCTTATCACAGTAAAGCTCCATTAACTGTGATTTTATGTGATGTCTGAATGGACTTTCTGCCTAGAAATTGAAGGTGCCCAAAGATAAAACTGAGATGGTGCCACTTGGTTTGACAATTAGGGAGAAAAATATAAGTTGTCTATTTCCTCTTCTGGATAAAGTGTGACAAGACTGAAATAATTAAGGCTTGCCTTTTCTGCCAGGTTTAGTATAATATCCGTCTACGTGCTCATTTCAATCATAAGAGCTCATTGTGCTACGTAACTGATTTATGGATAAGTGCCTTTTGTGTTGCATTTAGTGATCCTTTGTGAATAATGATAGCATTAACAGAATTTGAGTGACAGGGTCATTTACTTGTCTCTAATCCTGAAAGCCATCCAGAATAGAAGCTCTTACAATTTTATGAAATAACCGTGTAACGGTAGCACTAGTGCATAAGTAGAAGAATGCTTTCTTTTTTCAGGAGCAAGATAAAGATTACTTTACAGTATTTGTACTCTATCTTTTGATTTCCCAATTCTGTTTTAACTATTGCAAATGTACACTCCCTAATTCTATTTTATAGAAACTTTCAGGATTTATTTATTTATTTGTTTATTTATTAAATTTGTATGCCACCCATCTCCCCCAGAGGGTGACTTGAATATTTCAATTATGCCTTGAAATATTTAGTAAGAAAGATTTTTTTTTTCTTTTTAAGATCTTGCTCACTATTTAAAACTGATTTTCTTTTAAAACTTCAGAAGGAGTATAGAAAAGATTTGGAAGAAGGGATGAAAGGAAAAGGACTGGCAGTGCTTGAAGATACTCCAGATTTGATTAGAGTGAAAAATGCAGCTCAGATACTAAATGAGGTAAGTGCTGTTAGTAAAGGTTAGTAAATGTCATGGAAAGTTGGCCTGCAGAAAGCATCGAAATGAAATATATTCTTAGTTTTGTAGTCAGTGGAAAATGTGTGTTATTTGGATGTGCATGTATCTTTTTTTTTTTTAACAGAAAGAGTACAGAAAAGATCTGGAACTTGAAATAAAGGGAAAAGGAGTGAAACTTATTTCAGAAACTCCTGACATTCAAAGAGCAAAGAGAGCATCTGAAATTGTTAGTGAGGTCAGTAAAGGAAGACATCTCTTTTTAAATTATTATGGAAATGAAGAGTGTGCATCTACTTTTATCACATTCCAACAGTGTGCTTGAGACAGATGTAGGGCACCACAAAGCACTGCATCCTGGTGAAGGAACTTCAGGTAAGTTAGGACTGACCCAAGGCTTTGTGCAAAGTTCTGCTCTTCTGAGCACTGTAGAAAGATACATATTGCATTCCTACTTTGTTTCTCCATAAAGGATCAGGATGGAGAGAATGCAAACAGAAGAGCTGAGTTGAATGACTGATAGATCCAGAAATCCTCTTCTGATTCTCTAAAACTAGAAAGGTTTATCTTAGAAAGTTTGATTGTGCCTGCATATTTAATTCTGTTATTTTAAAGAAAGTTTTTCCTTTAATTAAATATGTGTACCATTTCCATTATTGACAATAAGGTGCATGAAACTGAATTTGGATTCTGGCCTCTGATTCAAAACTGGGCCATTATCTGAAAATGACAACTCAGGCTGGAACCTAATGTTTGGGTTGATCCATAGTCCTAGAAGACATCTACTGCTCCATTATTTGATATAAGAAATTGAATGGTGTTGGACATTCCTCATACGATATTTTTATTTTATTTTATTTTATTTTATTTTAATCTCTCTCTTCTTCCTAAGAGATAAATTATAATTTTGACCATATGCTTTTGAATAGAAATGCATGTTTAGGCTACATTCCCATGCTATGTTATAAACCAAAATTGTGTATCTTACTAGAGGTTAATACTATTATAACCCAAAGTTTATGTCCATGTGAGTGTGTGTGAGAGAGGAAGAGAGAGAGAACTGACCACACAATGGTTTTAAATAGGCAACTCTCAAAAATTTTTATTGTAGATTTATATTCATTTTACAATTTTGAAACAGCCTATTTTAGAGAATAACCCCTAAATTCTGCCTGTGATGTCATAACTTTGACAATCCAAATGTGTCTATCCTTAAAAACTTCTTCCCCACCTCCCACCCCAAGCTGATGCCTGATTTTACAGTATATATTCTTATATTCACAGAAAGAATATAGAAAAGATCTGGAGACCAAAATTAAAGGAAAAGGAATGCAAGTTGGCACTGATACACCTGAAATACAGCGAGCAAAGAGAGCATCTGAAATTGCAAGCCAGGTTTGCTTACAATGTTTTCAAAGCATAATTCTATACATTATAACTTAATGTATGATATTATTATACCATATTACTATTACTGTATTGATCGGGGAGCCCTTCAGACAGTCAATCATGCCATGGTCATTTCATGGCTTGACTACTGCAATGTGCTTTATGTGGGGCTACCCTTGAAGACCACCTGGAAGCTTCAGCTGGTCCAGAATCCAGTGGCGCAGAAAGTAATGGGCACGTCTTGGTATGCCCTTGCAACACCTCTGCTTCGTGAGCTGCACTGGTTGCCAGTTTGCTTCTGAGTGCAATTCAAGGTGCTGGTCATCACCTATAAAGCCCTACATGGCATAGGGCCTGGTTACTTGAGGGATTTCCCATAGTATCCATCCAGCCAGTTTGATCTAGCAGGGTTGGCATGCTCTGGGTTCCATCGATTAAACAATGCCATTGTCTGGACTCTGGAAGTGCACCTTCCCTGTAGCAGCACCTGCCCTCTGGAGTGAGATTCCCTTGAAATTCAAATGGCTCCCACCCTACTGGTAATTTGAAGAGCCCTAAAAACCTGGCCCTTCACGCAGTCCTTTAGTAAGGATGACTGACGCCCCTTTCTTCTTTTTTGTTCTCTTCCGGATTGTTTTCATTGCCATTGTTTTTCTGTCTTGTGCAGGTTTTTGTATTGATTTTTGTTCTTAAATGTTTTTAACAATTGTATACTACCCAGCGACTCTGGGAGTCAGGCGGCATATAAATTTAAGAAATTGTTGTTATTGTTATTATTATTAGGATACATACTTAAATTTGCAAGAATGGAATATTGCTGTCCAGGTAGAATCAGAAGATATTAACCTAAGAAAAGTGTTCACTATCTAATTTAGGCTTTTGGAGATGTTCAATACCGTTGATTGTATGGTGCTGATAATGGAACTTAGCAGGAACCAACCTTCCTTCCTTCCTTCCTTCCTTCCTTCCTTCCTTCCTTCCTTCCTTCCTTCCTTCCTCCCTCCCTCCCTCCCTCCCTCCCTCCCGAGTGCCGATCTAACTTCATCTTCTAGTACTAGAGGTTCTTGTAAGTAAGGAATATCTTTTAAGGTAACTTGGATGTTGATCTCTACGGTACAGTATTTCAGTATACTCCTTCCATCTTTGTCTGATCTCTGAATTGGTTACTATCTGTCCAATGGCATCCTTTAGCATACCAATTTGAGGTTGGAATCTCCTTCTGAGTTCAGAGATCTTTTGAAAGACTTTCTTTTTCCATGTTTTTCCATGTTTGTTTCCATCTTAGATGTCTTTACATATATTGTTGTCTTCTTCTTGTCTCTTCTAACAACTCTCTGTAACTATTTGTTAAATTTCTTTCTGATATTTTTGTCCTCCTTGGCTTTGGCTTCTTTTCTCTTCTTGACAATTTCCATAGTTTGTTCTGACATCCAGTTTGCTTTCTTTTGTTTCTTCATTTTTGGCAGTCTCTTTTTACGTTCATCCTTAACAACTTCTTTAAGTTCATTCCACACTTCCTCTGGTTCTCTATCAATGAGGACTTCAAAGTGACTCCTGATGTTCTTGAAAATGATGGATATATGCTCAAGATCATATTATGGAAACTGGTTGACTTTCTTCTTTAGCTTAACTTGGAACTTCACAATTTTTTAAATCAAACGGATATTTTCCAAAATGATCCAACTTCATTTAATAGTACGGTGGCCAGGCTGTAGCCCATAAGTCAGTTGCAGCCTTTTTTGCAGCCCCCAGATTGCCCCAAAATAATGCTACATCATCACATTACAGATTACATATTATTTACATTTTTTAAAAACAACTGTAACATTTATTGAGCTCTTCCAGAGTTCCTAAAGTGAAAAAAGTCTGAATGTTTTACCCCATCTCTTTCAGTGACATCATTTGTTCACCATAATGCCCTTTGCAGGTTTTAGAATTAACTTTCCCAAAAGCTTAAGAATAATTTAATAACTTGATTGCCTTTCCCTGAACTAGGAATACTTGCAGTATCTTCTAGGTGGAATAGCTGTCATCCATGGTAAACCTTGATACCAGCAAGTTATTTGTATTCTCGCTAATGGGACATTTTTGTAGATGTAATTTGTAATTTGCTTTAGGATGGCAAAACAAGTCCAAGATGGAATAGGATACTGTAGAGCTTTTATGATTACTATTTTTAGAAAAATGGTTAAAGGATCTGAAAAATATGTCTTCCATAGAGTCTGTTTTCTGAATCTGTAAAACATTTTGACCTTCTAGAGTGTTACTTAATAAAAGCACTCAGATTAAAAAAAGTTCTGTATAATAGCTGAGGCTGCTATAGATCTGATTATTTCCTGTTCTGTCCTTTATAGAAAGAATACAAGAAACATCTGGAGACGGAAATTAAAGGAAAGGGGATGCAAGTGGGCATGGATACTCCTGATATACAACGAGCAAAGAAAGCTTATGAACTCGCAAGCCAGGTTAGTCCAGAAATCAGCACTTCAGTGGCATTTACAGTAAAATATAATGGTCCTTTAAAAATGTGTTCTGACAAAGTCCTTTTGAGAATAGAAAGCATACAAGAAATAATAAAACCAAATCCTACAGAAGCACAGACAGGCATTAGAAATCTAGCTTGTGTTACAAGCAAAGCTTTGAAAGCCACACACATGTATGGATATGAATGACTAAAGGTAGCATATATTTAAGAATTCTTTAATGGGCTGTATCTTGCAGAAGGAATACATGAAGGACTTGGAGACTGAAATCAAAGGGAAAGGAATGCTAGTAGGCCCAGATATTCCAGACATACAGCGAGCAAAGAAGGCATCTGAAATAACTAGCCAGGTGAGTAGAGAATGAGCAGTAATCAAGCATTATTTGTAGATCAGGGATATTCTCCTGGGTACAGGGGTGTCTACTTCATTCTGATAGCAGTCTTATTTTTAAGGAGTACACATACAGTTTTTGCAACTTGGGGCAGCTGATCAGTTTGGAATTAACTATTTAGACTTTAATACCTAGCCTACTATGGCCTGGTTTATTTAACCTGACAGCGTGAATAAATTTTTAAATGGTAATAAGATTGATTTAAATAAATTTAAGCCTATTTCAACTGCCAACTAGCATTGGTATATGAAGTGTGTGTAATAAATGGTGGGATTTTTTTTTTCAGAAGAAGTACAAAGATGAAGCAGTGAAGATGCTGTGTACTTATTCTGCTGTGCCTGATACTCCTGAAATTGAGAGGATTAAAAATGCACAGAGAAATATCAGTGCTGTAAGTAGCAGTAATTATAACAGACATATTTTGCCAATATGCGTCCAACATCAGGCTCAGGCGACAAGCTGGTCGGTTAATTCTTGTCACAACCTATGGATCAACATTTGGTTGCTCCAGAAAAAAAAAAAAAAAAAAGGCAGACTCTCCACATGCAGGAAAAACACTAGGAAGAAAAAGGTTTTTTTGCCAGTATGCGGCATTAAATTAACTTTCTTGTATTTCAGGAAATGGTAGAAATATGCACATTCTTTCCAAACCCATTGCGGAAACTCTCCAGTATAGAATACATCTTTCGAATTAATATTTTGACCTGGCAAACTAGTTTTATATTGTTTCCAAGAAAAAAACTTGGATGTGTCAATATAGTGACTAAAATGTATTTAATTACCTTACCTTTGCCTTAAACGGTTTCATCTAGTTAACTGCAAAATAACTGAGATTCAGTAAGCATGATTCGCAATCAAGATGTAAATGCAAATTGCATTTTTTTGTTGATTGACTCATATATTTTATCACTATATATAAAAATATATATTATATGTTATATATATATCTCCTATTTAAGTTGTAATAAGCCTTTTCTTTCTATTAGTCAGGTTCATTTTTGTATTTCTTTTTAATTATCTGGAAAACCTGTATCTATACTTCTAAGAAATATTCACTGTAATTGAGGTTGAGGATTTAAAGCAGAGATGGGAGGATTTGGCGAAACAGGCTGAGAATACTGGGAACTGTGGTCCTACAACATGTTGGGAGGATGCCTTAAAATTATCATTTAAAATTGGCCGGAGAAGCCAGAATTAAAGAATGCAGGAATGACATATCGCTTTTTTAAAAAAATAATTAATTAATTAATTTAAGGGCTTAATAGTGAGAGAATTAGTAATTTGATAGTAAAGTTCTGTAGCACGATTTGCTAAGTAAGTTAAGTATTATAGGCTACTTTTGGACATTCAAAAGTTTACAGTACCACTGAGTGAATGGAGTTAGTTACAGTTTCATGAATCAAACAAGAACTGTAAAAACCACTAGACTGAAATCAATTACAAACCTTTATAGGGTTTTCAATTATTTATTTAATATATTATTTAATTATATTTCTCCCAATAGTGTTTCCCACTGCCCAAGGTGGGCAACATTTCACCCTACAGGGTACAATGGTTGTTGATAGAAGCCCCATTAGCACCCATTCTTCCTCTCCATGCCTCCTACCACACACTGTCACATTATAGCAGTGTGTCTGTGATCAAACTCTGTCAAGCCTTATGTTCACCCTGAAGGCATCAATCATCAGGGAGATTATAGAATGATGGATATATACAGTATGTAACAAAAAGCAACATCAGCAATAGCACACTGTGCCATTTTGCAACAACAAAGTAAAATTTAAAGTGCTTTAGAATTTCTTTGATGAGCTTTGATTGCCTCTTGAGGTGGTTGAAGAAAAAGTTTAGGGAATGGAAGATAAATATTCTGTTTGCACAATTTTGATCTAAATTAAATACTTTTACAGTTTCTTGTCTAAGGCCAGATGATGAGACATTATGGTCCTGACATGCTGAACGCAATGTTGAATTCAGGATCATTGGAAAGTTATATATCTGTAGGAGCATTAGAGGCTAAAGCTCAGTGAATAATAGGTTTCCCTCTTTAGCTTGGATGATAGATGGTTCTTCCAACTGTCCCTTGACTCTGTTTTGGAATCACTTGTATTGGACTCACACACATTCTATCACTGAGTACATTCTAAGCATTTTAGGTAGTGCTGTAGCATAAAGGAATGGTCTTTAATGCAAGACTGAATCTACTATGAATTCCAGTAGATAAGGGTTAAGAAAATTAACACCTTCTCTTTAGTTGATTCATGGAAAACTAAAATATCCCCATAATTTCAAATAATAGAGGGAGAGATCAAAAATAGTTCCTTCCCCACTCACCCAAACTTTTCCTAGAAATTTTGTATTTATTTTATTTTCTTTGTTTAATGAAGGTACTTTACAAGAAAGGATTAGGTGCTGGCATAACAGTAGCAGAGACCCCTGTGACTGAGCATGTAAAGAAAAATCAGAAAAATATTAGTGCGGTAAGTTTAACTTATATTATATATTGTGCTTTGCATAAATAGTAAAAGTTGTAGTAGTGACACTAATATTGTTGTTCTGTGCTGTGTAATAAAATAATGCAACAGAACCAGAGAGCCAAAATACAGATATTCTTCTACACTTGCATTTGAAGTCCTGTAATAATTGGGTGCAGAGAAATGAGAAGGCCTTTTTTCTTCTCATTACCCCTATCCTGAAACTGCTTTTCTAAATTTTCTAAGTTCCTTTATATCTATTAAGTATGAGCAGTGCTGCTTTCTTGTAGCTTTGCTTTTCTTATATTCCTCCTGAACCCCAAAAAAGGGGAAAAAAGCAACAGAGAGAAAGTGATCTTTTTATGCTTTAGTATGCAGTATTAATAATCTTGAAACAAATGAGAAAAAAGGGAATTTATCTATTTAGTGGTATTTAATGCAATGCACTGCTTATCCTGGTTCAGTCACCAGGTTATACTTGGTGTAACCTGGTGACTGAATGTTTTATTCATTAATTATCAGGTGTGCTATAAAGAACAGCTTGGTAAAGCTACTTCTGTCGGTGTCACTCCTGAAATGGAAAGAGTCAAGAAGAATCAAGAAATTATCAGCTCGGCAAGTCCTTTGTCTCTTGCTTCTTTTTGTTGTTTTGTACTAATAAATTTGTTTTTTTATTAGTCACCAGGTTATACTTCGTATTTTATTCATTAATTATCAGGTGTGCTATAAAGAACAGCTTGGTAAAGCTACTTCTGTCGGTGTCACTCCTGAAATGGAAAGAGTCAAGAAGAATCAAGATATTATCAGCTCGGCAAGTCCTTTGTCTCTTGTTTCTTTTTGTTGTTTTGTATTAACAAATTTATCTTTTTGGTGGAGAATGGATCCTTCTTTTTTGAAATCTTAAAATGCCTGCATAAAAAGGTGCTTATCCATATGGCTTAGTGACTGTCATTAATTAGGTGGGGATAAACCTGTGCATTTTTTTTTTTTGCAGCTCCATCTTGTTTTTGTGTAATACTACCATTATTTCTTTAAAGTTTAAATAATCTGTCTTTACATCATATGTTAGCCATTAAAATATTATGAACTGTAAGGTCAGTGGTATTCAGCTTTTGAATGGACAGATCATTGCAGTGCTGATGATCAAGAATAATAAGGACAGTGCTGTTAGCATTTTCAAAGATTAGCTGTGTAGTCAAAATATTTCTCTGTAATGATGATGATATGTTTTACAGGTCAAGTACAGCAGAGATCAGCAGCAGATGAAAGGTAGACCTAGCGTGATTCTAGACACACCCGAGTTAAGGCATGTCAAAGAGACACAAAACATCATCTCAATGGTAGGGTAGATTCTTCACATAAGTAGTATGTTCTAAGGAACAATATTGTGTCATACATTGAATTGTAGTCTTCGTTAACAGAGGAGACTTTGCACACACAACTGAAGTGTGAATTGATTTCTTCTTACACTGTGGTTGATGGAGTGGAGTTGCTAACAATGTAATTTCCCCCCTACAATACTAATAAAATGATTTTTCTAATAATTCACTGAGTGGCTTTCCACATCTTTCCACATCCCAAAGTTTCACAGGAGAGGATGACACACACTGCCTTGTGCCTGTGCATGTTAGAGGTTCCTGTATGCAAGTGGAATTCTGAATGCGGTTGTTGAGATTGTTTTGCAAAGTTATATATGTGTGATTGTTCAGAATGTATTGTGATCTTGGAAGAAGGTTAAAGTAGTACAGGTGGCCCTCCTTATTTGTGGGTTTCTATTCCAGCATAAAACCGTATATAACGAAATCACAAGAAATGAGATCTTGACTCTAGGAATTGGGGCGTTGGGTTCAGGAGACTATAGTCATTCTCTCTTCCTCCCCCAAGCCCTTTATCTCTTTTCCTCCCCTAGCAGTCCTCTGGCAATGCACCTATATGTGCTTCTCCTTCTCCTCACTGGATTGTGGCAAATCTTGATGGATCACCACAATTGTGAAATTCCACATTGCGATTGGTCCGTGGGCAGTGTTAGCATCCAGTGGTGCAAGCGAAAGGCCTCTCCATTAAGATTGTGAGGGAGAGATGAGGCCAGCTGCTGCAAAGAAGCCATATGGATTCTTGTGATTAAGCTGTCTCAGTGAGATCCAGGAGGAGCAAACAGAGGAGCACTGAATAGATAACCTAACCATTAAAATGTTCTTTAGGCATGCACAAAAACCCATTTGTCATTTTTCCCATTTGTAAAGTAATGAAAAATAAGGTCCAAATAGCAATAGGCTGAAACCCTTTACATGTATATCAAAAACTGATCTCTCTTGTTTAGTCACTGATATGCATAACTGCAGATACCAAGAGCCACCTGTATACACACTCTGTAATGCCTGGGTTAGTTGTAGTAATATGTGGGTTGGTATGAAGCAGTACTGAAACTAAGCCAGTTTAATGCCAACACTTGCATGGGAATGTAATTGTTTGAGACTAATGATGTAATTACTTCAAAAATATTCTTAAAGATCATCACTGGAACAGACATGGCATAGATATAAAGGCATAGACTGACAATGAATAATTGCATGTTGATGATTAACCACTTGAGTTATATGCAAACAAAATGGGATATAGCCACTGGCTGATGGAATAATATCTGCCAGGTGAATCAATTCTCCCTCACTTCTGTACTCTGTGCAGCCCTCCATTAGTAACCTAGTGAATCTGGGGAGACTGCAGGGAAGAAGAACAAGGAGAAAGTCCTTTTGCACGAGCAGAAATTCTCCTGTGTATTGCTGGATACAAGCCAATGGCAATGCCCAATAAAAATTACAGTGATTGTTCACTGCTCTTAATACGTGAATCAGACAATATACTTATCTTCACTTTTCTCCAGGTCAAATATCATGAAGATTTTGAGAAGACAAAAGGCAGAGGATTTACTCCAGTAGTGGATGACCCTGTAACTGAACGGGTGAGGAGGAACACCCAGGTGGTTAGTGATGCTGCATACAAAGGTGTTCACCCACATATAGTTGAAATGGACAGAAGACCTGGAATAATTGTGGGTAAGTCAATTCTGTAATTTTATTGAATCAGAAACCCTTGTGTCGCCAGCTTGGTTTATATGTTTTATGATCAGACTATTATTATTATTTCAGTATAATTGCAATACTATCTGCATCTGAAGTTATGTGCTTTTGTGTCATTTGAAATTTCTTTCTCATATTAGAATGATAGGTCATTTGGGATTATCAGACAATAATTGTTCTCTAGCAAAATTGCTAATTGCGGTGCCCTCTGAAGTAATGAGAATATTAATTAATTCAATAGATAAAATGGAAGAAATTTTAATCTAACATTAATTTGCTTGACAAGAATTTAAATTTAAAAGACATAATACAAGAAGTATTTAAATTGTTAATATGAAAGGCCAATATTAACACCTTTAACTATTTTAATAAGGAAAGTAATCACAGAACAAATTGCCATTTGACATTTTGATATAGACCAGTACAAAAGGAATTAAGTTCTATCATTTCAGTGCCTTGTAAAATAAGTATTTTATTGTTACAAACATATTATTTTTATTTGGTAACTGTGACAGTTGATCTGTGTACTAACATGAAAATAAAATGTATTCATTCTTATTGCACATTACTAGTTTAAAACTCTCCCCAGAGTATTTGAACTATGTCAGATACTGTTTAGCTAACATTGAATTGGCAAGTAGTGATTGGCTGAAGAAGCTGTTGTAGTCCAATGTTTCTGTAAGGCACTGGATTAAAGAAAACAGCTTTAGTTACCACTGACTTAGATGCAAACTTTTTTCAAAATCTGTACTGACATATTCAATGTCTCTTTAGTCTTTCAACTATATGAATATTTCATATATACGTACAAGCATCTTAGAGGTTTCATTTTTGGGGCCTTGTCTCATTTGCCAGCGAAAACCAGTTTGACATAGCTTTTTGTCAAACATTAAAAACCATGCATAACAAACTTTCTTAAAATAGCAAACTAAACTTTATTAATAGCAATAAAACCCTTGTTATGCTAACTTTCCAGAAGTATGAATCATGAAAAGCATTTCTGGAAATAGATAAAATGTGAAATGATTGTTTATAGCATGTCTTTTATGACTGGGGTGCCACCATGGAGAGACCGTTATTCCCAGTTACCCTTGTCTGTTAACACTTAAACAGGTAGGTTTGGGGTTCAGAAGCTATTACTGCAACC
Source organism: Liasis olivaceus (assembly GCA_030867105.1). Taxonomy (NCBI): domain Eukaryota; kingdom Metazoa; phylum Chordata; class Lepidosauria; order Squamata; family Pythonidae; genus Liasis; species Liasis olivaceus. The sequence continues at coordinate 19,480,496 of CM061351.1, forward strand.
TGAGTCACAGAGATGGCTTCATGTTATCTTAGCACTTGCTAGAACCATGCTTCGTTGGGTACTGTTGGCAAGGTGAGAAAAATGAAGACCTGGAGGTGATTGTGGCCATGAAGTGTTTTGCATTTTAGTTTCTGAACTTGGACTTCAGAACACAAACAGTGGAAACAATGCTTGGATAAGAATTTAGAGATTTTGAAGTAATTTCCTCCAGACTATATGAACTAATTCTCAAAAGCAATAACTGGGAGAAAATTGAACACTTTACATTTATTTGGTTATCATTTGCATGCAGTATAATTTGTTCAGATGTAAGGCACTCTTTTTCTGTTTTTATGTTACAGAATTATGCCAAGGAAAGAGATAAACATGGCTAAAATTATGAAATATTACATATTTGGAAAAAGATAGTTGCGTATAAAACAGTTTCTAGACTGAAATGAAAACTTTTCACTATCTTGCCTGCGAAGAAAATATGAATGTGTGGATAGTAATGTAAATAAACCAATGTTTCATACAAACAACAATATAAAATCCATATAAACAGGAAATTTGATACCATACATTGTTTCCTAGCTCTATTTGAAAACAACTTCACAAATTCAGACTGAGTGTGTTGACTGCTATAATAATGTCCCTTGATAATTAGCATGTGTATATTTTAGCTACAGCAGGATAACCACTGTCTTTCTAATAACAGAGCAATTGAATTTTTTTTCCCTTTGCTTTTTTCACCAACTGTCCTGTTGTTTCTCTTTTGGGGAAAGACCTCAAAGTTTGGCGCACAGATCCTGGCTCGATCTTCGACCTTGACCCTTTGGAAGATAATATTCAGTCTAAGAGTCTGCATATGCTTTTGGGTATTGTTTAGTTATGGTTTTCTGCATTGCTTTGTTATAGTCCTCGAAATAATATTTGACCTGGTGAATCTCACTTGGGGGAATACAACAGCATATTATTATTTTGTTTACTAGGGCTGCATCAATATGAATGGTTATTGCCTGTATGCAGGATCTATTTAGTGGAATTTCACTTATTCCCCACAGCGAAACTGACTGGGGATGATGCCAGATGTAGACCAACTCATTAGGTAGACACCAGGTTGTAAAAGAATGGTCTACTGGGATTTTAATCAGCTGCCCAGATCCTGTAGTGATATGAAACTATTTACAGAATGGATGATTCCAGAAAGGCTTTTGTGCAATCGTGCCAGATCAGCCTGCCTGATTCACAAAGTTTTATTGGGATTCACATGGCTGTCTTCTATTTACAAGTGTTCCATGTTTCCTGTTGCTACTTTCATCGTTTTTTTCTGGCCAGAGAAAAGCCATTTGAGAGAAAAAGACAGAGGAGCTGCAGCATCTTTTGACTTGTAGCACTAAGAGTCAAAGTTGCACTCTAACGTTTAGGTGTCTGTGTTCAAATAGTAAGTTTCAATGAATCCCTAAGTAAACGGGAGCTAAAACAACCTCTAGATACTGCAGAGTTATACCCAACTTCTCTCCTTCTGCAAGTTTGAGTGCATACTTACTACTTACGTGCAGTTGTTTATAGTTTCAAAGAAAGAAAATAGGGAATATGGAAGGTATAGAGGTTTCTGTTGATTAAGTGCTCTTTTTATTTTACTGTAAAATCATTAATAAGGCCACAAAGGATGACCTACCGTAGGCCTACAGTCAGTTTTTAGAAGACAATTCCACAGGTGAACAAATACTCAGAAAGAGTACCCCCCTGAGATTTGTATGTCTCCCACCTTACCTGTTTTTAAATGAGCCATAAAAACTTGGCTCTTTCCACGCTAGCCTTGGATAGTGTGTGGTTGAATCCCTTTAAGTTGGAGGATAGACTTTTTTTAAAATTATTATTATTATTTGCTCCCTCTGGTGACTGCTGTTCTTTATAACTGGCTGCACAAGGCCTTGATACCTGCTTTCCTATTTAAACCATTATTGTGTGTGCATGTGTGTGTGAGAGAAAATTGTACAATTGCTTTGTACAAAATGGTGCTTGATTGTGTTTGTTTATGTTTTAGTATTTTTAAAAATAAAGAGCCCCCTTTTAATTTTTTTTTTATTTACAATACTATTCATTGCAGTATTGTGTTTCCCCTGTAGAAAAAGCAAGGCATTGCAGCCAACACCATTTTCCTTCTACCAGTACTTCTGGCGTTGGAGATGAGAAGTCAGATGATTCTATATTTTCTTACTCCAGTGAGGCAACAAGGCTATCTAATGAAGAAGGAGGTATACAGAAGTATCCACCAATAACTGTCACTGTGTGCCCATTCTTTGCACATCTTAAGAATTAACTCAGCAGTCCTTGTTCACCCAATGAACTGACAACTACATTAGATGAAGCATTTTTTGTTAATCTTAAACAATCCTGGTTCATCAAGGATGATGTTTGCATACTGTCTTTATACATACTTCTTAAATCTTAGTGGCTATCAAGTGTAGTTACAAATTGTCCATCCCTGATTACTACTTTTACTACCTTCTTATGATGTTTAACAGTATTCATCAATGAGCAGGATTATCAATTGAATTTGAAATTGTCCATGTTGGGTAATAAGATTAAGAGAAGACATATAATATACCAAGACAGCAGGGAATTAAGCAGTGAGCCTAAAAGGAAAAATCAGAAAAGGCAGAACAAGTAAGAAGAAGAATACTTCTCTTATACAGAGTTCGCCACCTGATTCAATTATGTTCACAGCCAAAAAGCAATCTCTTGTTAATTCTATAGTTAATTAAATTAACTATTAAAGCTGTAGATCTTGCAAATATCCAACAGTCCAAACCATAATGAAATTTGCCATGTGATACTTTTTACCATTGTTATACTGTATCCTAGTTAATTTAGGACTCAAATGCACTTATTTGATTAAAGAGTTTAGAGAATGCATTTTGGCATGCTTTCAAGCATACCTTTGTAGCCACAGAGTCTAGAAATGAACCCTCAAGTAGAGCATAGATAAGAGCCTCAGTACATTACATTCTGCATCTGCTACAGTATTCTGTGCTTATATTTAACTTTCAGATAAAACATTAGCAAATATATACACATACCCACTGATTGTTTTAAGCTCTGAACAAAACAGCCAATGGCCCAAAAGTTGAAATGACCTGAATGTTCCATGTTCTGTCAGAACAAAGAATTTCAGACATAGTCAGCAGTGGAAACTTGAGATCAGTCTCTCTCTCCATCGTTTTTATCCAGCATCTGTAAAACAATGGAATGTCAGTCCAGGCTGACTACTATTGGCCATTCAACTTGAAAGACTGGCAAAATGGATTTTTTTTTTTTTAAATGGCATTAGAATGGGAAAACCCCCCAGTATCTGTTACTTAATATATAATTTAGAATCTTTTCTCAGAAAATGTCTCCTGATACAATGTAGAGGCTTTGCGGTTTTTAAATGCATTCTGGAATCCAGAAAGTCTCAAGAGCAGCATAAGATGCTCAGAGAAATCAAAGCTCAACAAAATCAGTCCAAACTAATATGAAGATTTTGCTATTTAAACGTGCCCCTCTGCATCAATAGGTTACAAGAGCATACCCAGAATGCATGCATCCGGCAAAATTCAACAAAGCAACCAAACTAACCAAGTTGTTCGTTCAGTAGTTAAGTTTTGTCCGACTCTTCGTGACCCCATGAACCACATCGCGCCAGGCCTTCCTGTCCTTCACTGCCTCCCTGAGTTTGCTCAGTTTCATGCTCATTGCTTCAGTGTAACCAAGTAGCCTTTGTATTTAATTATGTTAACAATCGTTGCATGTAAAGCACATTATTGCATGCAAACACATCTATCCATTGCCTGTCTGGAGCATAAAGCACAGCACCACTTACATGCAACGTACGCACAAGAAATCTAAATTTTCCCATAGTGAAGATTTTTTTTTTAAAAGTTGTAACGAAGTAGGTAGCCTGGCAGGTGTGCATCTGTAAGCAGTCTTCTGTGTTTTATTGCTGATTTCTTCTCATCTCTCCATTCCCACATCATCCCGTCCAGTCTAAACCAACAGCAGCCAGGGCATGTTGCTAGACTGGTTAGACTGGGAAAAGTAAAAAAGCAAGACAATACAAACCACTATAAACCCAGCAAAAAAGCTGCACGTGAAATAGTCGGGAACTGTTGAAGCAACCACGTTTTATTCCAAGGTCATGCTTTGTTCTGACCCTCCAGGATTGGGGTGCTTCAAGATCAGAACATTTTGAGATTGAACTACTTTGCACATTCCTCATTATAGTGTTTTGGTTTAATTGCACTCATTTGGAGTGCTTATGATTTGACCATAATGGTACGATGGTGAATGAATGATTTAGTTAATGAATTATTGTCTTAGAATTGCAGAGCACCTAGTCTTTTATTTATACATTACTGTGCCATCACAGAACATTATCCTTACATTATTCTCAGTGCCCCCCATTCAAACTTTCAAGCACCCTTCCAAAGTAAGATGTGCTTAGTTGTATTGGCAATAGGCAAAGCTGTTCTCTCAGGCCTTGCTTTAATTCTTTGTATATCCTTATGCATAGTGGTGTTGCAAAATGTTTTATGTTCAAATTACCTGTTCTGGATTTTGTTTTGAAAAAAGTAAGCCTGCTGCAAACATGAAGCAACTTTTTGAGACATGAAACTAATGTTTGAACTCAGAAGAGGGCATGTCAAATTCTAAATCCCTATCCCTGAAGCCTGAGATATTATTAGATTTATCTCCTGCCTTTCCTTCAGGATGTTATGGTGTTATTCATAGCACTTCCTCTTATTTTTCCCCCCTCAATAACCTTATAAAATAGGCTGGCCAGAAAGGGTGACTGACCTAAGGTCAGCTCCCCCCCTGCCCCCAAGAGGCCACTGAGAGATTTCAACCCATATTTTACGCTTTCAGGTAATGGTCTAAAATATTTTTATATTGGTTACAAAAAAGTAAAGTCATCTTGGCTTGATATTAAAGTGGCTTGACCTTGCTTTCTTCTGGGATGGCCCTTTGGAGATTTTTGAGATTTCCTGATGGTCTTCCATCCATATAATAACTAGGTCTGATCCTGCTTAGCTTTCTAGCTGTCAAACCCAGCTGTTTGTCAGCTGATTATTACCAAAAACATAGTTTGAAAGGTGGAATAAAATTCTCAGGTAAATCTTATGAGACCATAAATTTGCAGATTTTGGACTGATAGTTTAACTTTCTCTGTTCCATTAATGTGTTCATGGGATTACTGGTATGTATGAAAAGAAAAGGGAGAATCCCAGCTCAGTGAATCAGCTTGCCAGTGTTCAAAATGAAGCCATATTTCCATAAATGAATATACATGGGGCATTAATAAGTATGCATATTGTTGTTTGTCTGAGCTTTAAAGTGGGTTCTGCATTACCCTTAAATATGTCTATGAAATATTCATTACATATTCTGTTCTGCTTGATTGTATTTCCAGATCATTTAAACTATGCTTTGCCATCTCCATTTTTAGTTTTAAAATGGAATAACTTTAGTACTCCTATTAGCAACAGACAGCCATGTGTTTCTTATTTGTAATGTATATTTTTCATGTTTGGGTTTGTGAGGTTTTTCTACAATATTTTTCTTTGTAAAAAAAAATCAAGTGTTAAAATAAATGTGTTAGGCTGGAAAGAAGAGCTTTTCTTGCTTAGTACATTTTCTTTTATACTGTAGTTGGCAAAAATAGTCAAATCACTGTGGTTCCAAAGTATGAAATCTGAGAAAAGTGCTCTCATATACGAGATTAATTTACCATATTTCCTAACACGTATGCCCCAGTTTTTCAAATGTATAGTCCAAAGCATATATATTATTTCCATACAGAATTGCATTTTGTAAAGCACCCACAGTTGTGTATGTTGTAAATAGAAAGCACATGCAAGGCAAGTTTCTTGAGAGGCATCTCTTACTAAAAGCAAATACAAAAAGCAGAAAAACTGTTATATGGGAAGAACTGATCTGGGGAAAAAAAGAATGTATTTATCTAAAATATTTTTATATCATGTTTCAGCTACATAGCACATAATGTGGCTAACAAAAATAATTTAAACGTTAGAAAACAATATCCTAAAGATACTGTCTGTCTATCAATCAATCAATGAATCAGTCAGTCAGTCAGTCAGTCAGTCAGTCCAGGACCAGTTAAAGTGAACTAAATAAAACTAGTATAAAGCAAAATCTAGCAATAGGTATGGCAAAAGTTAGTCTGAGAACTGAAAGAAAATCACATGAATCTCAGGTTGCACAAAATGGGACTTTCTCCCTCAAAGGTCTGTTTCTGGGTGGATACTAATTCAAGGAGTGGAGTGGTAGTGAATTTGGAGAGAGGTTTTGTAACTTTCCTTACTGTTCATCTGGATTCATGCAGGATCAGGCTGTGCCAAACCATTTTGGGCTTTAGAGTCCATAACTGCATTTGGAAGTAAACTGATAATTTGAGAATTTACTAATTATTATATAGAGGGAAAAATAAATCTCTTGCTCTGCTTCAACTGCATCTACCTCCATCTAGTAGAAGGGGGCATGGTTGTGGAAATTAATGAACTGATCCAAAAGGTGCTTTTAAATTGTCTTTGTCTCTACAGAAACATTTTTTTAAAGATTAAAGCTGTTACGTCTAAAGAAGTCCTCTCAATGATTAAGGGAAAGGCTGCATTATAATAGCTTGAGGGTTGCAGCCCACAGCAATACATACTGATTATGTGCCATCAAGTCAATGTTGACTCTTAGTGACCAGAGATTTTGTCCATGACAATCTGTCCCTAGCCTCGTTTTTCAGGTCTTCCAATGATACACTCATGGCCACTGTAACTGAGCCCATCCACTGCTAGTCATCTTCTTCTCTTTTCTTCTACCTTTCTCAGGATTAGAGCCTTCTCCAGAGAGCTGGGTCTTTGCATAATGTGTCTGAAGTAGGATAATTTGAGCCTGGTCATTTGTGCCTCGAGTGAGAACTCTGGGTTGATTTGTTCAATGATCCATTTGTTTTCTTGGCTGTCCACAGTATTCTCAGGAGTCTTCTCCAACACCAAAGTTTAAAAATGTCAATACTCTTCCTATCCTGCTTCTTCAAAGTCCAACTTTTGCTTCCATAGAGTGTCACAGAGAATACCATGGCTTGCATGATTCTGATCTTTGTGGTATAGATACATCATGGCATTTGAATATCTTTTCTAAGGTCTTCATGGATGCTCTACCAAGTTTTTATTTTTATTTACTTCTTTATATGTATATATAACAAGACTAATTATACACACTTCACCACACTGATATGTATAGATGTGTTATAAACAGTGGCACCAAGGAGTGGGTAAGAAGGACATATAAATTTAAAGAAGGGCATAAAAGAAATCTTTAATCTGCCTCTAGATTTACATTAAAAAGGGAGCACAAGTTGTAACACTGGGTCTCTTAAAGGAAATTTCAATTTGTATATACAGTTGGTTCTAACATCAGAACAAAGCAAAGTTAAATTTTAATTCTTTTCCACTTCAGGAAATATTTCACTGCCAAGCAAATTATTTTCATGATTTAGAATATTGATTACTGATGATATGCCATCATGTTGGTATGAACACTGATAGAGTGGACCTCACTGATAGAGCTTCTCCAGAATGTTCAGCTTCCAACGTGGCCCTTCAGGTCTTCCAGTGGTCCACCCATCACTGCTATAATTGAGTCCATCCACCTTGCTGCTGGTCGTCCTTTTCTTCTTTTTCCTTCCACCTTTCCCAGCATCATGGACTTATCAAGGGAGCTACACTTTTATCTTTGCATACCATGCCCAAAAAGTTTATGTTTCAGTTTTTTTATTTTACACTTCATTCTCTTGTTCTGAAGTGCCATGACATAGCAACATGTTCAGGTCAGTGCCTGGATGAGAGTCAGTATTTGGCTCCTTAGATACCATGGTGGAAGAGTGACGGGATGCAAATGAAATAAATAATAAAAACAAATGGTTATTTTCTTTCTCGCTCTCCATGCTTTAAAAAAGTAATCTCAGACACCGCCCCTACATCAGGATAAATCTGGACATCTGGAAGGAGGAAAGTAACATCAGGGTTTCTTAATTTACATAATTTGCAACCTATTGTAACTGCTTAAAATTAATGGATTAGACAATATACTGTATTGCCAATTGTCAAGGCAGTGATCAGGTGTCCAGGCAACTGGTTCTTTTAGATGAGGAGATTTTAAGCTTTATTGTTAACTAGCAAACAGATTTAAACAGGAATATAAAAATATAGGATAGCAGATAGAATTAAACAGAAGTACAAAAGCATAATATAAACAGAATAACATACCAAGCAAGATGATAAAACTCTTCCCCTACTGTTGGGAGCTACCATAAGGCAACAGTGGAGAGACTCCGAGATGGCATAGATAACACAGCTCCTGGTACCAAGGTCTGTGTCCACGCTTCAAAACTCAAGGGGCAATGCTGGGGCTTTTATCAACTTCTGGCACTGAAACCTCATGACTCTGTTTCTATGGTACCAAGAAGACCTGACCTTGACTAGATGTTGCACCTGTTCATCAAGTGAATCAAGAGCCTGGGAACCATATAGATAAGCTAGTGCTTAATCTAAACAATCCTGAGAGTTTTCTCTTCTCTCCCCCCCTCCCTTCTAAATAAAAGTGAAAAACAAGCCAGCTAAACATTATTATGGCTCAGAATGAACTTTCTTAACATGTGCAGGGGAAATCAAAATATGTCACCTAAATTCCTCCAAAGAACAAGGGTCTTCCATATACATATACAGGCTGCGGACATGGGACTAAAAATAGCAATTTGTAGTGGCTCCTTGGCATTATCCAAGCAATACTTATTATATGATAGGGCAGTTATGCTTACGTCTGGGATGGTGCCTTCTAGGCCCAGCAATGCTTTATTTATGCTAACCTTCCGGCTCTCATTATGCATACAGCCATTCTTTAAAAAACTTTCAAGCAATTCTCTTTTTTGTTTTAAAGTCTCTTTTTTGTCCCTCAGACTTCTGGTCAATAAATCTGGTTTTATCTAAACCTTTATCTTTGCTGATTTTTTTACTTTGTTGGAAGTATGATGTACACTTCAATTTTATTAGAGCCCCAAAGTGAGGAGGAGGAGTATGTTCCCCACTGAGTTGGAAATGGACAACACAGGAGTTTTACTTCATTGTTGAAGTAAACTACTTGTGTAGGAGGAATATATGAATGTACTACATACTGTACAAGCCTCTCAATCTGATCAGGTAGATATTGAAGACCTGGGCATGAAAATAAGCTAATTTTTGTATTTGAACTGAATATTTGTGGAATGTATAGAAGAATATTGGTGATATTTCTGATAATAAATAAAGATTAGGAGAACTTTTCATTTAAATCATGGTGACAAGCCAATGTTTCAGGAGAGTCGGGCACTGTCTTTGGCATGAATGGAAATTGTATAATAGTATTGTGCGTATCTTACTTTTACTAAAGATTGTTTTCACTTTACACTTCCTGAATATTATTTTAAAAACACATGCTACTGTGTGTTATTGTCTTTGTCAGTTGTAAATTCACAGTATAGGAATATAGTCCAGAACAATTGCACTTTTCCTTGTATTTTGATTTGTGTGTGTTTGTGCGTGTGTGCATGCAGGCATGGATAATACTGTTTCTAAAGCATCTTTTTTTAGCATTCCTTTGTTTAAGATAAGTATTTATCACACAGAAGTTTCATCCACTTATTTCAATTCCTACTAATAAGCCAGTTCCTGCGATCTTCTAATCAGGAGAGCGAATTGCCATAATCTTGGCATAAAGTAGTAATATAGTTTTATTTCTTTCCCATTCAGCCCCTGTGCTTCCTGGGGCATATCAACAAAATCAGCCCCAAGGATATGGTTACATGCACCAGACTAGTGTATCGTCTATGAGATCAATGCATTCACAGCCACATTCAGCTAGCTTGGTGAGTATTAAGTTAAAAGATACTTAATAATACTTTTGATAGATTTTTTTTTTAAGTTACAGTGATGCAAATTTCAAATTAAGTACGGAAAGATGTTACAAACTTAGGCTTAATGTATTTTCCTATGACACTGGGATGTCTGCAGGGAGGAAATAAAGAAGTCAAGGTGGCAGCCACAACCTTGTGATTGGAGCCCTGCCCTTTTTACAGGCATTGTGATGTATGTAAAAAGGGGTGGGGCTTTGATCACATGGTTGTGGCTACCACCTTAATATTTTTGACCACACCTCTGGACATCCCTGTATGACTGCAGACTTCTTCTTTGAAAAATGTTTTGCACAAATAGAAGATTTGCTGATTTATACAGCCAACAGTTTTGGTTACATAAAAAGTTTTTTATTGGATATATGCTTATAGAAATTGTCACGTTAACTGGTCTTGTAGCTGCCTTCCAATGGAATTTGTTTAATGGGCTTTTCTCTACTTTTCTGTTAACAGAGAACTTATAGAGCTATGTATGATTATAGTGCCCAAGATGAAGATGAAGTTTCCTTCAGAGATGGTGACTACATCATCAACGTACAACCGATTGATGATGGTTGGATGTATGGTACAGTTCAGAGAACTGGGAAAACTGGAATGCTTCCAGCAAATTACATTGAGTTTGTTAATTAGTTCACCATTCATTCTTCTGAGCATTTTGATTTACCTATAATCTTTTTAAACAAAGTATTTTTAAAACCACAACTTCATTACTTCCCTGTTAGTGTAACAATCTGTGCTCATACGCTAAAGTCAACATGCAGTCCTCTAAGAAATCTAGGAGTACTGAGCTCTGAAAGCGTGATACTTAAAATGATTTATAAAAACACACTGATGGTGGAAACTGGATTAATTTCAGTTAGCTCCCAAATAGAATTCTGCCTTTACAGTAGGTCGTGTTTCTCATTTGAATTATAAATGATTACAAAGCAACTGATATTTTTTTATTGTGTGACTTTGAAATTGTAAGAGGTATAGCTTGCTGTGAGGTTTGAGCCATTAAAAATCCAAGTGCACCGAATCAATGTTTTTGTTGTAATGAATGACATGATCAAAAGTTGCTTTTTACTGCTTTGCAGTCTTAAACAAAACATATCCTGTCCTTAATGATGAAACTTTTGTTGTCTAGTTGTTGTCTTTTCCTCTAAAGCACTAATTTGCTCTCTTCCAGAGTTCTAACTTATATCAGACTTCCCAAAGCACCAGTTGCAAATGATTGCTGAATCATGAAATGTCTGAGTCTTTTTGTGCAGTTAGTGACAATTTCAGAATGCACTTGTTAAACCCTGTGTTTTCTGTTTTGTAACTTTTTTCTATTTGCCCTTGTATTAACACTCTTTATATAGAAATCACTATGGCTTAAACATCTTTCAAATTATATCAGTCTCTAACCTTTCCTTTTATCACAATGAGAGTTTTCAGTGCAAGTGACTATATCCTTTACTTGCAACCGTGTAATGGATTGGTGATGGGTATAGTTTTAACATGAATGTAAGCTTAGATTTTAATCTAGTCAGCCAGCAGCACCCAACTTAATTGAAAAAAAACAAAAACAAAAAGAAATATTTTTAGTAAATTTCCATTCATCCTTGTGGATGCAACTTACCGATTTCTTCAATGATTGAACTATGACATCAGAAATTGTCCCTTTGCAAAAAGATTTTTAAGTTTTAAAATATTACTTTAAAAAAACTTTCAAGGATTTAGACATTTGACATCTACTTAAACATACTGGTTAAATAAATGTATCAACAAAATACTTTGTAGATATTTCTAAAAGTTGTTTGGAGTTCATGAGATCCATTGTAGCCTAGCAAGTAAAATTGGCAGAGCAATTCAAAGGTGATTATGGGGGGTGGTCTTGGGAGCACATGAACACAGAAGCCCTATAAGGTCATAAGAACATATAAGAGTATATGAAGCCCTATAAGGACATAAGCAGTCAAGGCAAAGCATTTTGAATATGCAAAGGAAGGTAGCATTTTAAGTTCCCTGTCGTTTTCTTACTGTTTCATAGCCCTATGCTAACTTGGCCCAGTTTTCCTTGGTGCTTCATTTTGATGGTTGGAGTTGATGTGATCATCTAGGTGGTAAAGTGAAGTGTTAGAGGTAAGTGCATATATAACCAAAGAGCTGTAGCTATGGCTGAAATGAAGGAGCACAACCCTATTCTTTCATTTTCCCTTTCATTAATCTCAAAAGAAGGGAAATACCTATGATGTATCCATTTGTGGCTGGTGTAGGTGGGCGTTTGGATGAAGTTTTATCTGCTTGGAGGTTTCTGTGAGCAAAGCCTGGGACTCCATGACATATAATGTAAAACCCCCCCTACTCTTTGAGCAATGAATTAAGAAATTTTAAACTCAAATAACATTTCTTCCACAAACTCATTCTGAGATGAGCCATTCTTACCCAACCTCTGCATAGCAAAAACCTCACAATGTTGTTTTAAGGTTAGAGCAAGATAATATGTGAGACTCTTTATATATCACTCTAAAGCAGGGTTCCTCAACCTCAGCAACCTTAAGATGGGTGGACTTCAACTCCCAGAACTCCCCAGACAGCCTTGCTAGCTGGGGAGTTCTGGGAGTTGAAGTCTACCCATCTTAAAGTTGCTAAGTTGAGGAACCCTGCTCTAAAGCATAGGTAAGCAACCGCCAGCATTCAGTATCCTATTTGGGGCCTCCAAAAAGAGAGTAGATGGGCCTGGGTTTTCTTTGCTTGGAGGGCTTTAAAGAGCAACATGAGTACTTTAAACCTTGCAGAAACATAAGCCACCTGTAATGTTCCTTAAAAATCCTGACCCCTCCCTCAATTTGGCCCAATTCCTCTAGTTGAGAGGGTTAACAGCCAAGTTTTGAGAAACCCCAAAAGGGAGTGGGGGAGTTAAAAAAAAATGGCCTGCTCTGATGAAGTTATAAAAATACTTGCCATGCCCCCTGCCATCTTGGAGCAGAAGAGAAAGCGAAGTGTGTTTTTCTAACGCATGCTATGGCTGCTAAGTATTATTGGATTGGATCATAAGTTTATTTCTCCAGGATTCCTCCTTGAGGAACAGTCTTTGTGAAAGATGAAGGAAAGTTGGGATCCAACCCATTATTATTATTCCAAATGTTATAGTCAGGAGAAAAAAGGAAAATAAAATGAACATGGGCCAAAACCTGGGAAGAAATATTAGTTTTATTTATCAGAATGTGTTCCCCAATGTGTTGCTTTTCACCAATCTTTGCAAGTGGAGCCCTGAAGCAATTTTTTAAGATAATTTCTTGCAAAAGTTATCACTACGTATGTTAGTTACTTCTATTGTACATTTATAATACTCAGAGTATTATGAAAAGGGGAGATATGGAAAGAACCTATTTTTCTACTTACTTGGCTTATATATTAGATGGCATGGATATTAGGTGGCATGGATATTAGACTAAATGATTATGCATCTCATTTTTTTCCTGTTTGAATGAAATTTAAGATTCTTATTTTTTAAAAATCTAGGTGAGGTGAGAGAAAAGTAAATTCCAGGGAAAGCTGTTTTATTACTTTGGTACCTATTTGCTAAATATATTTTGCTAAAGTTAGGAATCATAGGAATGAAAAGTATGTTGGCCTTTGAAAGAGTCATGACTCCACTGTGTTTATTTTACTTTTGCATTGTCTAAAGAAGCATGTTTAAATTGCTCTTAGTAATGTGTGTTGTCATAAAGTAATAGATCACTGTTCTTTCAACAATTAGCCAGGAAGCTTTAAAGATATAGTCATGTTATTTAACAGATGTAGGGTTATTTTTTTAATCAGAGAGAGAGAGAGAGAGAAAGAAAGAGAAAGCAAGCAAGTAAAGGTCCAAAAGATGAATAACTGTTTTGTTTTGGGGCTCTTTTTCTATGATTACTGATATCAAGCCTTTCTCAGTGTGTTTGAACACAACTCCCAAAATGGTTGGGAATACAGAGTTATGCCTCTTGAGGGCAACAAATTGGAACAGAGTGTTATTGGTTCTAAAAGTGCCACTATTTGGTGGGGAGTACAGGGCAGTTTTTTATGCATTAGGGCCCAGGGCACGGAGAACAAATCTTGTATTAATAAAATAATATAATCTTGATTTACATATTTATAACATTGTTATAGAGAAGGGTCTTTTCAGGAATACTTCTGTTTCTCTGTGTGGAGTTGTTTGTTTTGAAAATGCCTCCCATTTTCAAATCTACTATAATATCAAAATGTAGAGTGGAAGAGAACTTTAGTAATCTGTGTCAGTAAAACCTATTATTTGTGCATTCACAAGTGCAGAAGTATAGGGCCTCATTAACGTGCACATTTTCTTATGTAAATAGCTTTAAGGAGTATAGGATGGAGAAATGAAAAGTTTAATTCTTTGATCTCCTTGACAAAAGGCCTTGTCTACTTACTGAAGGGATACCTTTGATTGGTCTTACTGGCCACCACCACCTTCATAAGCAACAACATGTTCTTTGTTTCTCTCTAAATCTCTCTAAATCTTAAGATTCGGAAAATAATGTTCTTAAAGAATAAAATGATGATGGCAGATTTCAGGAGTTTTTGAAATGATGACTTACACCGATCTATTAGTGGAATTTACTCTGCAGTGAAAGTAGTCGCTGACAATTCAGATATGTGCAAGGAAAACAGTAGGCAAAAGTTACATTGATTTCCTTTCCCACATCCTAAATAGCAATACATGAATTTCCCAAAACTATAATGGAATCTTTACCAGCCAGAAAGTCTGGAAGTCTGCTGTCTGCACTCTGTATGCAGGATACAGAGATAAACCAAAACTAAGGATGAAAACAAGGACTTTCCTTAATTCTAACACACACAATATGCTTATTGTCATGAAGTACTTTACCAAGCCTTAAATATTTCTTTGAGAAACGTGAATACCTTAAACATTCATGGCATAGCTGTGTCTGTGATTTTTTTAAAGAATCATGTCATATTTTGATGCAATAATGCTGTTCAGTCATTCAATCATTCTTTATGACCTGATGGACTTTATTTTGCCAAGATTGTTTATTGGTTTTTTAAAGTTATTGTAATTTCATGTGTCTCAGTGACACTGTCTAGCTGCCTTATCTTCTGCCAGCCTGTTTTTCTACTGCCTTCATTTTTTGTTTTACAAGCATCAGAGTCTTCTCCAGTGATTTTTCTTTTCCCATTAAGTGTCCAAAATATATAAACTTTAGCTTCATTATTAGTGTTTCCACTGAGCAGTCTGGTTTCATTTCATTAAGTGCTGAATAATTTGTTCATCTTGTGGTCCAAAGTATTCTCAACCATTCCCCCCATCTTTGCAATTCAAAGGAAACCATTTTTCTTTGTTTGGTCTTTCTGATGGTACTGCTTTCCCCTTAAAGCCAGGAAAACCACGATTTTAACAATATAGACATTTATCTTCAGTGTGATATCCCTACTTGTTAATGCTTTTCTGACCCACTTTAATATCTTGCCCTCCAGGAAGGTATAACAATATCCCTTCTGTAGAGCAAACCTGCCCCTGTATCTTGCAGGAACCTGGGACTCCCCCCAAGTGCTCCTTCTGTGTCCTTTGTTTAGCAATTTGTGCCCTACCCTCATAACTCATTCACTAACAAAAGGATGATTTTATTTGTTTTATATTACTGGACCAAAACTCCAGAAGCGTTGCAAAATGTTGTGCAGTTGCTATTGCTTTGTGTGTGAAAAGCATTGTCTTAATTTTAAAAGATTTTATAACTATATAAACATTTTATATTTTTATGTTGTTTTATATTTTATATTTTTTGCCACATGTGACTTGTCATGGACCACAATGAAATTATACTAATGTTTTGTTTAGATCTGTCATAGTCTTTAACTCATGTAGCAGATGTCACCATCTCTGTGAATTTTTGACCCTAGAAAGATACAGTCTGTTACTGCTTATCTGCCTTTGCATTGGCTTGGCATTGCCTGATTAGGGTTCTTCAGGTCATCTTCATTTTCATCCTTCGATGTGGCATAATTATCATATCTGAGGTTAGTGATGTTTCTCCCAGCCATTTTGATTCCAGTTCTGTTCTTCTAGCCCAATATTTCTCACGATACGGTCACCTTACTTATTTAACTTATATGTAGAATATAAGTTAAATAAGTAAGGTGACAGTCTACAATCTTGGCACATAATTTTTCCAACTGTAAATCATTTGGTTGTTTCATATTGTGTCTCTGTTTGCACTGATAATGTAGAATTACTCTTTATTTCTTTTTGCTCTTATCTGGAACTCAGTGTTTAGCTGGGCAAATTTTCCTCTCTCTTTGTTGCTTTTTGATTTCTGTCTTTCTACAACGATTTATAGTATGACATCAGACAGCCATTTCTTTTGCTTTCTATTTTGCATTTCAATATATCTTTGTTCAGTTCTTTAAAGAAGTCATGAATGTCAGTCCTGAGTTCTTCAGACGCTCATATGTATCAAATCTAATCCATTAAATCTATTCTTTACCTTCAGCATAAGAAATATTACTAGGTTGTATCTTGTTGTTCTCATGATTTTGTTTTCTTTAGTTTAAGTGGTAATTTTGCAAGAAGGAATTCATGATCTGAGCACCAGTCAGCACCATGTGTTGCTTTTGTTGTCTGGAGTTTCTCCATCTTTACTTTAAGTCAGCTTGATTTTGGTGTGGTCCATCTGGAGATGTCCACGTGTAGAATCATCCCTTAGGTTGTTGCAAGAAAGTATTTGCTGTGGACATGGAATTTTCATGCAAAACTCTTATTAATCTCTTGCCTCATTATGTACATGAAGGCTAAATTTCTGCATTATACCAGTTGCTGTTTTACTTCCCATTTTAGCATTCAAGTCTCCTGTAATTAATATTTTATCATTTTTTGGAATTGCATTGTACTTTGTACTTGTTAGCAAAATGTAGCAAGTTTCCATTGTACTGTTCAACTTCCATGTTTGGAGGATAGATTCGGATTACCTTAATACTGATTGGCTTGCTTGGATTCAAATTGATATTATTCTGTCATTTTTGGGGTTGTATCTGAGCTCTGATTTTCACCTCTTTTGTTAATAATGATGACTACCACATTTCGTCTATGATTTTCTTGTCTACAGTAGAAGATTTGATGGTCCTCTGATGTGAAGTACAGTCAATTTCAGTTCACTGATTCCCAATGTTCTTGATGTTTCTGCTCTGACAACATCAAATTTGTTTTGGTTCATGGTTCTGACATTAGATGTATCACTGGTAAGCATATCTTTGCAGCATCAAACTATCCTCTTGCCTGTGGCTACACCAGCAGTTGGACATCATTTCAGTTTCAGTCTAGCCACATCATAAGCACCAGTGCTACTCATTAACATTGTCCTGATTGAGGATGTTCATTTGAGTTTTTTTGACAGAATACTGGAGTGGGATGCTGTTTGCTTTTGCAGTGGGGCCTGTTGAAACTGACTGATGCCTTGTCTATGACGTGCCAATCATGGGTCACCCTTAGGGGAGTCTGCCCTCCCATGGGATAGCTCATAGCATCATTGGGATGTGCAAGTCCCATTACAAGGTAACTACATGAAGAGTAATATGTTTAAAAAACAGGGTAATAACCAATCCATCAAATATTTTAATGTTGCCATAAGTACTGATTTCCCAGATCTTAAGTTTTCTTTCTGCTGTTAATAGAGAAACAGGGAAGCCTATATTCAGTACCTTCACTCTCCCACCATCAAGTAATATCCATTGCTACCAAAACTGGTGATTTTCCTGCCATTACTGAAGTAATTTTCGATTGACTGAAAGTAACAGTTTTCACAGCTTTGATTTGCCCATGTGTAATGCAACAATATTATTAAACATGATACTGAATTGCAAGGGGAAAATGCCAACAATGGCTACCAGATCCACACTCTCTGCAGCCTAGGCAGCCCCAAGATGCATTACATGTCACCTTTATAGTCCTGAATTTGGGAGTTCTGTGGAAAGAAAGGAGAGAGGAAGGATGGACAGGTGGATGTTGTGCTACTGTTGCTGTCATTGCTGCCTACCCACCCAAGAAGAGGGGGTGGAGGGGGAAAAAAGGGAAGTTTATATAAAAAAGTGGCACTTATGAAGTGGTACTTGTCCTATTTATTTTTTTATGTAAAGAAGGCAAGTGGGAATGTACAGTGTGAGCATGAGGAAGAGAGAGAAATGGAAAAGGAGATGAAGCGGGATGGCTAAGAGAATCTTATGCAAAGCTTTTTTAAACCTGGCAAGATCATTCAATGCCACTTTACCTGTTTCAGTTTAAAATATAATTGTATTTCTCAAACAATATTGACCAATTATGAACATATTTGAATAAGTGTTAGCAAAGCACTTTTCATATTAAATGCTACATGTACACAAGGTTGCTTCATGCATCATGTAGGCAATGTAGTTGCCATCCAACATGGCATTACTACCTATTAGAATTCTATGCCCAGCATTAACAAAAACATGCAAAGGTATTTTTTATCCATGGTTTGTTGAAGAAGCCAAAGCTGGCTGGATTCATATATATGAAGTCAAAACCTATTACAGTGGCTGAGTTTGCATCTTGCTTTACCAAATCTAAACAAACTGTAATATGGATTAGTGTGATGCATGGAATATAGGCTCACCCTCTTTTGCTCGGTCGTTATATAGAAATCTAGTGATCCCATGGCAATGCTTGTATGAATTGCTTAGTACTACAGTACTCATCTAGAGTGTTGCTGTACCAGAGTTGCTTTCAGTGACAATTGTATCATTCTATGGTATCTGCAGTAGCTTTTGGAGTCCCACTGTGAATATTTATAAGTCTAGATAATGAAAAACATTTCTGACACCTTCTTGAGAATGAAAGGCATACAGGCAATCCCCCAGGTTAGACAAGGGTTTCAGTCCAGGAACCCATGCGTAAGATGATGATAGCAGTAACAGTCTTTCATGTGTACAAGTATGGTGCCTGCCATTTTTCAGATTTGCAAAATGGGGGCTGTTATTCTTTTACCCCTTTCCATAAAATCAGATTTATATAAGTCAGAGCCTATGTGACTGGGGACTATCTGTATTATAATACCTTGGTCTTTATTTTCCAGAAATAATTGAAATAATAATTACAACGTGATCTTCATTTTGAAGTAATTCCAGGAATAATACTGATAATAACAAAGTGATTTTTGTTATTATACAAATAACAAATAACAGTAATTTGACTGCATTTTATGTGTTTTGAATAATATTTAACTTCAAACTACTGGATAAATGTCAGTTAGTGTTTAACCAACTAGTTCAGTATTTAGTATATTAAAACCAGTTGGTGATATAGAACTTTTCTAATCTTCTAGGCACAGTCCTGCTAGCAAACATAGACTTCTGTCAGTTACAGATTATGAAGAACTTAATCTTTTGTCAACATTGCTGAAAATCCTGATACAAATGAGTCTGTTGAACCAGTTTCACTTGCTAGTGGCTTTTTTTTTGGGGGGGTTTTTTTGCTGCACCTGCATTTCATTTCCACTGAAAAAAACATAATGATGAAAAATCCCTTTTTATCCCATAAAAATCCCTTTTATGCTATCAACAGTTTTTGATGGCAGATGTGATTTCAAAAGCTCCGTATCTAGTCCTTGGACTTGTGGTTAAAAGGATCTAGAGCAGACCCAGGCTTGCTACCATCATCAAGAGCAATGCTTATAATTCAAATCCATTATTGCTTCTGCGGTTCAGCCTGTATATCCTTGAGTTAGACGTGTGGCTGGGAGAGGGGTATTGATGCAAGCCTATTTCCATCACCCCCTTATTTAGCTCCTCTGAAGATCTTTGTGGATTGAGCATACAGCCTTCAGAGACATTGGGAACATACTTACCCGAGTTTGCTATAAACCCTGCTCAACTGCAATCCAGTTAAAGCAATGTTCTAAGTATGCTTCGCTGAAGGCATTTACACTGTCTGTGCCCTGAAATTCGATACAAATGTGCAAAGATCTGCAGAGATAATCACACACTTCCACCCTTGCTTCTGCTGTTCATTGTACCATTGCATGGGGAGGTTGACTCATTGCAATAGAATACACTTTTCTATTCTGCCATCTTGCTCCCTACTGCAGGGCTTTGTTTTTATTGTATAGGTGGGACAGGGAAGAGAAAGTATTTGATATCTACTCATCTACAAAAAGTTGAGCATGAAGAAAGAAGCAAGCTGAAGCAGGCTGCAAAATGATTTAATATTGCATCAAATCCCAATAGAGCGACTATGATAGTTCAGCTTTCATTAACAAAACTGACTAATGATTTTCAGGTTTCTGTCTCTGTCTTCCTACCTCTCTCCAAAATTCAGGCGGAAATCTGCTTCAGACTCTGCCTCTTCCCCCAGTTTTTGGGTAATATTCCAATGGATGGTTTGCCAGCCAACCATTAAAAAATCTAGGTTTTTTTCCCAACTAGTTGCTATAAAAGCAAAAGGAAGGACCATCCTCCTCCCCAGTGCTCCTCTGCATGTTTATTTGTGTATCTTACAGACCAGCCACTTGTGTAGGCTGTACCTTCAGTCCACAGGATTGGGTTCCCAGGTCTTCCCTAAAAGCAGTGTTTTTTTTTTTTAATGTCAAGAGTTGGCATTCCTGTTCCAATAGGTCTTCCTAAATTATTGAGTACTTTTAAGCTTCTGGTCTCCCTTTTAGTTAAGCAAAAGTATCATGAAAGATTCATTTACAACCAAGGTGATGAAATTCTGAAATAATTTTAATAGGAAAAAAAGGAAGCGAAACTTTCTGTATATGAGTCTCAAACATACAGATTCCTTCTCTGGAGTCAAACATCAACCTTGTAGGAACATCAAATTTGCATCCTTCTTGATAAATATTTGCAGCTACGTTTTTCCTTCTGGGACTGCCTGCACAATCAAAGGAACTCAGAGGAAGTTCATATGCATTTTTCTTATTCAATATATAGAAAATACATATTGTATGTACAATGCAATTACACTGAAATTGAAAACATGTTATTTGAAGCAATCATTAAGTTATCTACTGTATTACTGGAAATCTGTGTACTTAAACATTGCAAAGTATAAATTAATTAAAACACCAGAAATAAATTTTTATTGATTGTATTTGATTAGCATGTTATGAAGCTCATCTACTATTTTTGAAGTTTATAAAAAGCAAAAAATAAATTACTGCTGTAGTATGATGTACTGTTCCTTCAAATGTACATTCCTAGTTATTTTTCAGAACTGTATGTTATTTGGTAATATGAAATCATGAAAGAACCATTGATGCTCAATGGAGAGAGAACTCTCAATGGATCAGATGATATATTTATAGAATTTGGCTTTTGTTATGCAAAAATATAACATCAACAATTAAATATATATTTTACTTGAAATGCTTTAAATTCTATTTTCCCCCAGTTTACTGTGAATAAAGCAACACTTTGCTACCTGAAGTTTCAGCCTATGCAACCTATTTGCAGTTAACATACAATGGCACTGAAATAAAGTATTAAAGCATCTACTATGTATGCATTATATCAATCAAAAACATTTCAAATCTAATGGATTCCATGACATAGAATAGAATTGGGCAACTTGCATTCCCTTTGATACACTTGTGTTACAGCTTTCAGAGCCATATAAACATACTTATGCAATTGCTGAATAACATTTGATGAAGTCTGCCATTGTACTATGGCAATGAGGTGTCCTGTTTCCACAGATAAAGTTAAATTTCAATTTAATATTGTTTAGAATTGTAATTTTCTACAAATATATGTTTGTCCTTGCCCCACTCAATTTTTGAGTAAAGTCAATGGCAACCTATGCAAATATGGTGGCTCTTGGCCCCAAAATGGTTATCCAGACCTGATATTGATATTTACGTTATAGTTGTGACATGTAGAATTTGTGTCATTTTGGGATGAGTTACAAAAACTTTATCTCATGCTAGGATATGGTAAGTGATGTTTTCCTGCCATTCTGCATTATTTGGAAGCAGTGAAAACAAATATTACAGGAATGAAGAGCCATAGCTAAGTGATTCAGCACATTGTTCTACATGCGAAGTAACGGTTGAAGTGTTCCAAGTTCAAGTCCAGCCCTGCCACAGAAGCTCACCGGGTGAGTTTGGGTCAGTCATTATCAGCTTAACCTAACCCACAAGGTGGCTATAAGAAAAACTGGAGGAGATGCTGTGTATGTTGCTTGAACTTCTGAAGAAGAGGTGGGATGTAAATTTATTAAATGGGTTTAGTTGCACCGTTTCCAGTTAATATAAGACAGTAAAATGTGATGTCACTTAGCAAGATTAGCATATGGCAACTTTTTACATTGAGCACTTTGCTCCTCTCGTTCTTGGTATGATCCCAACATTGCGCCTTGTGCAAAGGAGGACTTGTGAACTTGCAGCAACAGTACAGCTGGGACTCTACTTCTGTACTAGGAAAAATTATAGTAGGTGACTGCATGGCCAATACAATATTGCAAATTACTGCTCATGACTTTTAATGTGGCAGAACAAGTACTCCCATTTTATTTATTTATTATGCCAAAACTGCAGGAGCCGACGGATTCATAATACTAGTGTTTGGAAAGACAACCCTAATTTGGACGTCTGTGGTTTGTGGCTGAAGGTCAAATTATGCAATTCCTAGATTCTGGAACTGGCAGTATGGAACAGTATCTCCACAATCTCAAATTTTGGAGGATTAGTAGCACTCAGTATAGCTTCTTTTTCCGCAGAAACCTCAGACATCCATCAAAGTCAGATTTCTATAAAACTTCATTGTAATTTTAGATTATCATAATTCTATAGAAGGATTTTTTGTGGTTGTTTTCTCTCCATTAACAAAAAAGAAGCTTGAAGGTTAAACAACTGTTTTCATCAAACATGGAAGCATACAATTATTTCCCTCTTTCTAAATTGATTTAAAAGCCATCTAAACCATTAGTCATTGCTTTTTTCAAAATCTTTTTTCCAACTTTCTTTTCTTGTGGCCATCACATCTGTTAGACAAATGATCAGTCTTGGCAAAATCTCATGTAATACACCCAATGCTTTTACAGGAAGGGTTGTTTTTTGTATTAAATTGGATACTACTTGTAGTAAGAGTGTAACTTCTACTGTAGAGCAAAGAAGAATTTTATCTATTTCTTCTATCTTGTGAACTTTTGAATGACATTGAAATGTCTTTCTATACTTTATTGTAAAAAGAAGGGCTCAGACATGCTCAGGAACCACTGTACTGGGAAACATAGCTTAAATTTGTTACTGATGTTACCAGGCTAGAATTCTTTGGCCCTTCCACTATAGAACAAATATCTCCAGCTTCATTTTGTATATTGGTGGCTGGTGTTTGCATAGTAGGCTTTGTAATCCTCTGCTTTGGCATTTCTAAAGCCTTAGGGTATCTGCAGTAAATGTCCACATAGGCAAAAGTATCCTTGAGAGTTTCCTTCTTGTGAAAGCATTTTTGTTTCATTTGTCAGATTAAAAGTCTGTTCTTTTTGTAGGCCACAAGAGATCACTGAGTTTCATTTGTAACTTTTCCTCCCTAAGTATATTATTATGCACTCACACATCTTCCTGACTGCAAAAGTTGATTTTGTTCATGACTGAGCTTGAGGTCATTATTAAAAGTCATTCATGCTAATAGCATTTGTCTACATTTGTGTATGTGTGTGTGTTCTAAAAGTTCTACACACTTACATAAAAAGATTTTCCTGTGCAGAGGTAAAATATATTCAACAGCGCAGAAAGCTATAAAAAACTCCCTGTAATACAGATAATATGATGGAGGAGGAGGAGGAGGAGGAGGAGGTGATTACATAGAGGCTATGGGAGGGAAGGAAGTGGTTACAACTCTTATTATGAGCTCTATTAAAAGTTTTCTCGTACAACCTTTCATTTTATTTCACTACCTTTCATAGAGGCTATGTTCATGCATAATGCTAACCAACATCCAGGATTCTTTTAAACTTGGTTGTTAAACAACTATAGTAGTCTGTTTCACCCCTAATGCTAAGCCAGAACAGATGGCCTTGCACATTAGGCTAAGTCATAAGCAAACTACATCAAGGCTTAGCATTATACATGAGCTGGACTGGGGACTTGTCACAGAAAAACATCCTTCCTAATATCTAAAATTCCAAATGAAGAGCAACAGTTTTTTTAAGGAAGTCATTTTGTCAACAGTATTCAGAATATAATGTAGATCAGCTTTTTTCATGTGGTAAAAGCATGTGGTATCACTTTAAAAACAAGTTATGTTAGGAAAAACTGGAGCGTGAATGTGATACTATTGCTTAGTAGCTGTTTATGACATTGGATTCAGGAGAAGCATTAAAGATTACAACCCGAAGCAATTATTATAAGTACTTCTCAATGTTATTCTTTTCAGTGACTCACCCAAGGGTCAAAGTGCTCAGTTTTTCATTACCTCGCTCCCGTATATGTTATTTATGGTCAGTATCTGTTGAAATTGTTCTTTTTCCCATATGAGGGAACAATGATCAGAATAAGGAAAATAATCTAAGAAGATATGTTGAAAAAAGTTTCCATCTTTCTCATTCAGCTGTAACTATTTCTAAATATCTTTTGGGATAATTTCACTTATCTGACTTAGAACCAGCATTTCCGTTCCAATTCTCATGCAAGTACATAGGAAAGAAAAATAACCCATTCAACATTATTCAAACATTTTAACATTTAAAAGCCCAAATTTGAATGCTAATCTTGTTCATGACTCTTAATGGCAAAGGATTCAAAATTAATTCCAGAGGGAACTGAAATGTCAATTGCAGAAAGAGAGAAAAAAATCCTGATCGTTTAAATTGAGTCTGGCTTTTTAATATGAGACAGACAAAGAAGAAAATTAAAGAAAAGTGCTTGTATTATCTGGCTTCTAGAAGACATTATTCTTCCAAACAAAGGATTCAGAAGAGTGCTACAGAAAGGAAGGAAAATCAGAGGATATATATGGACCCCATCCAAATAAAACAGTACATATTATTGGGGAGTAAAATTGGCCAGTTTTTAAAATGTTTGGTAAAGTCAAACCAAGGAGAATTTTACACACATTTGTAAATATATGTGATAGAATTGTTTATTGTGAAATAATGCACACATCTATGCATGAAACAAACGTACCTTTTGAAGCAAAAATTTTTTAGATTTCTATATCGTGTGCTATCTACAGATCAAGAAAATTAACTGTACACATGTTAAGAGGAGAGAATGTAGAATATTATCATAAAACATTTCTGTATGCCAAGTTCTCTCCATCAAACTGAACAGGATCATCGTGGAAGCATTA
This sequence comes from Liasis olivaceus, assembly GCA_030867105.1. Lineage (NCBI taxonomy): Eukaryota > Metazoa > Chordata > Lepidosauria > Squamata > Pythonidae > Liasis > Liasis olivaceus. The sequence continues at coordinate 19,505,766 of CM061351.1, forward strand.
AATCAAGGAGGACAAATCTGGATTCATCTGTAAACTAGAATGATTCTGAATTGTTTGTGTGGAATTTTCCTGCTAAATTGGGGGAGATTTGTGTGTTGCAGGTAGCTATAGCATATTATTATGAGGAGGGCAATGAGGCAACTCCTGAGTCCCCATTTCTGGAAGGGGCTCCATCCAAAGTATAGTTCTATATTTAAAATAATCAGCTGTTCAATACTTTTCACTTAAGACAGTAAAACTAATGAGTTAAAATATATTCCTAAGAATTATTCCAGTTATTTCTGTATTTATTTTCCTGGGCCATTGATTTTAATGGATGAAAAAGGTTTAGAGAAAATTTCCATAAAGTGCAGTGAGAAGGAAGTAGTGGAGGAAGACCTCAAATGAACATTTTGCTTCCAGATCTCTCCTACTCAAGATTTCTTAGTGTACGTTCGTGCTGAATTCAAAGGAAGGAAGGAAGGAAGGAAGGAAGGAAGGAAGGAAGGAAGGAAGGAAGGAAGGAAGGAAGGAAGGAAGGAAGGAAGGAAGGAAGGAAGGAAGGAAGGAAAAGCCTCGTTAATTATGGAATTAACGTGAGCATAATAGGATTAGATCTCTCAAAATCTTTTTTTTCCAAGGTTGACTCTGGTGTTGGAGAAAAGTTGAATTGTTCCCTTGCTATTCACTGGCAAAGATCTGTTTGTCCTGCTCGAAGGATGATATGAGAGCCAGTTTGGTGTAGTGGTTAAGGCATAAGGCTAAAAACTGGGAGACCATGAGTTCTAGTCCTGCCTAGGCATAAAGCCAACTGGGTGACCTTGGGCCAGTCACTTTCTGTCAGCCTTAGGAAAGAGGCAATGGCAAACCACTTCTGAAAAACCTTGCTAAGAAAACTGCAGGGACTTGTCCAGGCAGTCTCCAAGAATTGCTTTTTTTTTTTCAAGACAATGATTTTTTTAAAATGGATGATATGCATACACAGCATACGCTAAAAGGCTGCTACAGGCAAGGCAATCAGACTTGTTCTCTGCTTACGTGGCGGGCAGAACATCGGTTGAAATTAAAAAGAAGGGGATCCAGGCTAAATCTTAGGAAGAGTTTCCCAGTAATAGGAGAAAGTCTGCCAGAAAAGGGGTGGTTCCACCTTGCTGCAGATTGTCAAACCAGTCTGGGATGGTCACCTCTGAAGGATATCTTAATGGGGAGTAGCAGTGGGTTGGCCTCAATGACTTTTAAGGTACTTGCTCATAATTTGCTTTGTGCCTTGAAGAACTGAACTTCATTCTCTGTACTTCTACTGTTGTGAGGTGACTGATCCTGTCTGTCTTTAATATTAGACACCTTGGAAGGTACTAATAGCCCCAAACTCAATGCCACAATTCAGCAAGCAAGCAAGCAAGCAAAGAAAGGCATGAATATGAAAAAAGAGAGAGAGAGTCATATTTGAAAGTTGTTTACTTGAAAGTTGAAAAGCTCCAACCACAAAAGACTATTCCTCACCCACCTGTGCAGTATTCTCCACATGTTAAATAACTCTGCATGTGTGATAGCAATTGTATCTCTGTAAAATGCTTAAAAAATGGAAGAAAGATTTGCCGAAGCCGATCAACTGCAGTGTTCTGTTCACCCAGTTGGCTGAACATAGTTAGGAGTGGAACACAATAACTCACAGGTATGTTATTCAGCAACTGTCTCCAATACTGGAAATGATATGTAGCCAACATAACAGTACCCATTGTAATCTTGTTGTTATGTCAGAGAATACAGCTGCTCTCAAAAAGCTGTGCAGGGTTAGATTTAGTTAGAACTTGGAAGACTGCTTAAAAAATATTTTAAAACCATGCTGACTGGGGAATTCTGGGAGTTGAAGTCCACACATCTTAAAGTTGCCAAGCTTTGAAGAACACTGCTCTAGATCAACCTTTGGCATTTGGATGGGACACCACTAGGAAATTCCAAGACTAAGCTAATTTGGGAAGCACACAACAGCAGCAACACAGGAGAATGCAACAACACACCACTTCCTCTTGCCACCCTGAAAATGACATTAATGTTTCCACAAAGTTTGAGCCTGACTCAAAGGAATCTTTCTAAACTTTTCTAAACTTTTTAGAAAGTTGTCAAATTGAGGGCAATCACAGCATCCTCTTTTTTCACGTGCAAAAGATTTGCATGTAAAATTCCATGTCCTCAGATTTGGTCCTGTTACTCTAATTTAACCTAAATGGGCCTTGCCCTTTGCGGAGGCTTTTAGAGCAAGATATGTGGAAATCATTATATTCATATAGCCATAAGGGGCATCAGGGAGAAACACAAGAGCCCTGAGATTATCCACTGACTGGGCTCTCACACTGTACTAAGCAATAACATGGTTGTCTGTTTTCTGCTTAGCGCGTTGCAAAACCAGCTATTTTGGTTTGTAAACTGGAATGCATGGCTTAGCATATTGCACACATCCAACCAATTGTGGTTTATTATGTTGAAAGTCAACTCATGTTTTTCATTGCCGAGTAGGGATTTAATCTCTTTATATTAACTTTGGCATTTTATATGCATTTTTGTGTTGGGTTGTATTCCTATAGTTATTTCTCCCACATAAATCCTGCTTCAGGCATTATATAACACATGTTGATATGGAATGTAATGTTTTTAGGGGGGAGAAAGCCTGTATTTCTTTTTCATCTTTCCCTCTTGCACAGTATTAGATTACACAGATCTATTTATTTATTTGTTTATTTTTAGTATAGCTGCCCATCTCACAGGTATGACTCTGGGCAGCTCACCACAATTAAAACAACAACAGAAATGTTAAAAACATAAACACAACAGCATAAAACTATCCGAGAACCACAATTAAAAATTCATTAAGACATAAAGCATTATCCAAACATAGACGTAATTGCATTAAAGTGACACAAGGGGGCAGATGCATCCTATCTATTTAGTAAGACCTATGAAACAGTGGAATGATGAAACTTTATATGAACAATAACTGTTGATTGATTCAGGGCAGCAGAATAGCCAGAATAGATAATAACCTTAGCAGGCACAAAATTAACTATTTTTAGTTAGGATGCTATTGCAGGCATAATTTTATTATTCACATTTTTTTTTTAATAAACTCAATATTCTATTAGCAATTTTTTTTTCAGAGTTGTTGAAAAAATTTGGCAGTTCCAGGTTTCCCCTGAATGATAGAGAAAAGTGGAAACTAAATTATTTTAAGAAGATTATTTAACAAATTCATTGCTGAAACATGGACCAGTTGAATTAGCATTCCATAATTTACTCTATTACAGATGGTTTCAAATATGTAATCTTCAACGGTTGGTCTGAAGGGGAAAATTAACATATCCTAAGATCTAAGTCTGCAATCTTATATCTTAGGATATGTTAATTTCCCCCTTCAAAGTCAGAAAAAGATTTCTGATCTCAGAGGGAGAAATCCAATGTGTGATCCAAGCTCCAGTAATTCCTATGAGTCTTCAAGCCCAGCTGTTCCCAACTTCTGAAACTGTGACTCTGGGAAGGCTTAAAAAGGACTGTCCCATTTGGAGGGGAGAAAAGAACAGCAAGTTCCCAAGTCTTCTAGCCTTCTGCCACGACAGAATATTTAGATGAGTCTTCGACCTGGGCTAAATGTATAAACTCCCATTGTTTTCAAAAAAGACTGAAGGGAAAAGATAAGGACGTGCAATGCCTTCACCTTTGATTTTATCCAGCCAATCTTCTGCCAACAGGGCATATGATGTAATAAAGGCTCAAAAGTCTGAGCCCTCCGCAGCTGAAGATATTTCTCTTGAGAGAAACAGATGTAAAAATGCATCAGAGGTATGATAAACAATTTGTAAATGCAACTCTACGTTCAGGGCATCTGCAGGGATGATCCAGGAAGCGAAGATGGCAGCCAATGGCTGTGTAATCAAAATCCTGCCCCTGTTTTTTGCATACCTTGCACAATGCATGTAAAAGAGGGGAAGACGTTGTGGCTATCTTGACTTTTTTTTAACCTCGACACAGATGTACTTGCCCTCCTTACATTCATTTCACCAGAATATGTTGGTGATCTGGCTATTTACCTCCACACCTAGTTCTAATATAGCCTGCAAAGTAAGACAATGCAAAGAGATGGAGTCATAAGAACAGTTGGGTGAGGTCATGGACTGTCTTGATGCAACACATGGTCCATCTTGATTGTGCACTCAAATGACCATCCAGACAGAAGCAAGCGGTGAGGTTCCCTGTCAGTATCAGGACTGGTTCACTTGGGCTGATGCTGCTCGCCTAAGCAGCATCCTTTCTGTTTATATTTTTATCAAGACAATTTAGAGACACTTGTAAATGGCTACAGATTTTCAAGTTACCCTTTGTGTAGTTTAAGTGTCTGTTTCTATAAGAAAATGTGCTTATTCCCCAGGAATAGTGTCCAGCATCAGGAAAGCAGAGAATCTATCTATCTATCTATCTATCTATCTATCTATCTATCTATCTATCTATCTATCTATCTATCTTCTGGACATTAAATGATACTATGCAGACCACTAGATGGTAGCAAAGAACCAAGCTTTTCTCGAATTTTAGAGATTGGAATACCACCCCATCTCAATCTATGCGTGGAATTATTGCAGGCTTGCATGTCAGAGTTTAATTTGAGGGATATATGATGACTTTTATGTCTTTTGCAAAGGAATATACTTTAGTCTGTCCCCTCACAACATGAATGCCTTTATATTATTTCAGACCTGTAACAATACATTTTTTAAGGGAAAAAGCCAAGAGTTAAATACAAAGTCCTCCAAGATGCAAAAGAATGAGGACTGGGATTGCCTGATTCGAAGTTGTATTTTGCAACCTGCTGTTTGGTTTGGATGAAGAGTGGATGTTGCTGAGAAACAAAATAATTTTAGAACTAGAAGGGCAGGATTTGAAGTTTGGATGGCATGGTTTTCTATGGTACAATAAAGTTAAGGTTAATGTAGATTTTAAAAATCACTATATTAGAAGCGCCATATTGAGAATATGTAATAGATATAAACCCAGACTGTGCCCAAAAATGCCTTTATGGGACTCAGTACAAGAAACATTTTATAGGAAAGAAACAGTAGGTAAAGAGATACGGTTAACCTATTGAGAGATGTTAGAAAAAGAGCATGAAGAATATAAGATGAAACCAAGAGAGCAACTGGCTGCAGAGGGATTTAGTTTTCAATGGTTTTCATACGCAGTTAAGAGAAAGATTTAAAGTAGAGAATAGAACATTTGGAACTAAGCAGCAGAAGACAGAAGTTGAAGTTGAATTATGAATAAATGATGAACATGTAATTGCTAAAATGTATAAACTTTTGTTGAAAATTGAAACAGAGGAAGAACAAGTGAAAGAGTGTATGATTAAACTGGGCTAAGAACTTTGGTTATAACATATTGTTGGAACAGTGGGAAAACATGTGGATGAAAGGATTGAAATTCACATTATGTTATAATTTAAAAGAGAATTTTTATAAAATGATGTACTGTAGGTATATGACTCCAGAAAAATTATCTAGAATCTATAAAGGTATTTCACATTTATGATGGAAACATGGACAACATGAAGGGTCATTTTGTCATGCCTGGTAGACTTGTAAAAAAGCCAGAAAATTTTGGGTTCAAATACATACAACAATACAAAGAATTTTAAAGGCTCATATTCAACTAAAACCAGAACTTTGTTTGCTGGGAGTAATGCACAGACAATTAGAAAAGACGCATGGAAGATTATTTTTATATATGATCACTCCTGAGAGACTACTATATGTGCAAAAATGGAAAGACTCTGAATACCTATGACTCTGAAATGACTATGATTTTAAAAGTTCCTTGTTTAATGATTATGCAAATATACCGATAGTGACCCTGACACATAGATTACAGACTGTATTACCTTTGATTATCCAGCCTCCAGTTTTATAAAAGGTCACTAAGCATCTAACAATATTAGTATACTAACTGACATTTTGCATGTACAATCAGATAAATAGACATCAGTGGTGGAGGGTTTATAGGATGAAGAAAAGGCTTTTGATATGGTGCAGTGGAAATTTTGGAAACATGTTTTGCCTAAATATATCTTTCCTCCATTTTTAAAATTAATTTGACTAGTATGTTATTATTTATATAAACGTGCAAATATTACTAATTGAATTATTGCTTCAGTTATCAAACTGCTTTGTGGAAATTATCAAAGATGAGTTACTTTTAATTTGAGATTGGAATTATCTGTTCGTTTGATTAAACAAGCAGAGACTGTTTTGGGTATAACAGTGCCTGGAGTTGAATTAAATATGTCAATGATATATAATGTCTTTTATTAATTTATCAAAATTTATTGAAATTATACAATAGTTTGATAATTTGTGGAGTCCTTGGTGCTCTCTGAGCTTGGTTGTTTGCTTGCAGATGTTTTATTACCTGACATTTGCAAGCAAACAACCAGAGAGCACCAAGGACTCCACAGTTCAACCCTGAGCTACAGATATTCCCTTCTATTGGAGTTTGATCATTTAACAGGTTATTCAATTAATTGGATTAGGTCTATACTTATTATAGTTTAACATTGCTATGGAAGTTTGTAATACTTGGGGGTTCAATCATTGCTTGAATTCTTTTAACAATCTGGGACTAGTTATTCCACAGAAACTTCCTTCATTTGTGGGCTTCTGGGGGAGGTATGGTGAACTGAAGATAGCACTGAGAACGCGGAGCGGACAACCATGGCAACAACCAAGGAATCAGTGAGTGGTCCGGTTCTTGGAACCTCTCTGCATAAGGAGAGGATGGGAGATCAGCCACATGTGCTTCGGATGGCTGCTCCTCGCAAGGAGACTGCAAGACAGCGGTTTTCCATGGGTTGAGTGCTGAGAGACAAAGGGATTAGCCATCTTGCTCACAACCATGGTGGAGACTTTTAAAGGACACTAAGTTTGCAAACCTCACTTTCTAATCACTTTTGGAAATTGCCTGTTAACCGTTTTAAAGCAATTAGAGACCTTCAGAAGTTTGAAAATGCCGGGTGAGTCTGCCTTCAAATCCTGAATGAAAGAAAATTCATGAAAGAAAAGAAAAAAAGAAAAGAATCTGAAATAAACAGCAAAAAGCTAAATAAGATTTTGAACTTAGAAAATTAAAACAGACTAAGGGTCCAGATAAAATTGGAATATTGAAATTTTTATAAAGGAATATTAAAATTAATTATAAAGAACAAACAGCTTCTCATGGGAAATAGATCCTGTTTTGGTTTTTACGAAGACAAAACAAAGATAAGCAATTCTGAACACTAGGGGGGACTAAAGTTCTTAGGTAGATGAAAGGTATACAGGCCTGTAAGATGATGCAAAACGTTATGACAATAAAAATACTGAAGGAGACTTTTGAAGAATGGAATTAGAAAATAGTAGCCACGCTATCAACAATATCAGTAATGATGTCTGATTCTACGGATAGACTATGTCCAAAAGACATTATTGAAGAAATGACAGATGTAGAACAAATTTTAGCTGACAAGATAGAGATGGTATCCAAAGTAGATTTGCAACTGACAGGCCAAGAGAATGACTTAGAAAAGGATGTTTCACTAGATCTACAAAAGAAACAGGCCTCCAGAGGGGTGCTTTTGGTCTGTATTAAGATATATGTCTCCAGTGAGCCAACCTCAGGGGCAAACAGGACATGGTCAATAACTTTTACCTATGTAAGGATTCTAAGTTACAATTCACTTGGCCCTTTCATGAAGACCTAAATTCCAGGGCAAACTGTCCAGGGATTGCCACAGTCAATCACATTGCTTTCTTGATGGGATAAGCAGTTGGGATGTGTCTCATTGCCCTTCTGTTCTAAGGCAGCTGTAGGATCAGGTTAGTGCAAATTAATACAGGAGAGGGTAAGTAGAAGCAGCTCATTCAACCAACAGAACTGTTTAATCCAGTATTTCTCAACCTTAGCAACTTTAAGATGTGTGGACTTCAACTCCCAGAATTTATGGCTGGCTGGGGAATTCTGAGAGTTGAAGTCCACACATCTTAAAGTTGCTAAGGTTCAGAAACATTGGTTTAATCAATCTTCATCTGTATAGTGTTTCTGCTCCTGGGGTGTTTGGGCTTAACTTGGCACTGGGATGGACAGAATACAAGACTACCCCTGTGGTTCCTCTTTCAATCCTCACACACATAGTGCAACACAATTCCTTACAATAGTTATTTTTAATTTACTTGCATTTATAAGTCACAAATATAGGAATAATTATCCTTGCAAGTCTAAAGCTCTTTTCCATTTGTCTTTATTCAGACTGATCAACATAGCTGAGATTACCTAGATGAAATGTAGGAAGAGTCGGTGGCCAGCCAGCCCCCTCAGCCTAGAGACTTGATTAGAATCAAATCTCAAACCAAGCTCGATTCCTGATGACTGTATGGACATGTTAATGTGATTTTCTTGCCCATAGTATAGAAGTGTTTTAGCCAGCTTTTTTTGGAATGTTTTTCAATTTCCCAGTCTACCCTATGGGTTAGGGTATTCCTGTAGGTCTCCCACCATAAGATTAGCAAATCCTAATCTTACCTAGCTCCCAAACCCAGTTAAAGTCCTGACAGGCAGATATTTATGAAGGGAGACCACAGTCTCATGGTGGTTGTTGTTGGTTTATTTTGGTATTCCAGGAAAAATTCTGGAAGAAGCCAGAACCATGGCTATTTCTGTTTTTGAGAGACAGTAATGTTGTCTGTCAAGTCTAATTACTTTCTTTCTGGAATGAGATGGTTTCAGTGCATGAAAGAGAGAGATCAGGGTGCTTTTGAAGTTGCTAAATGCAGTGGCTTTTTGGAAAGAAATTGGTACCATATCAATGTTGCAGGGCACTAGAACTGACAGCTTGAAAAAAACAGATGGGTGGCTGCTAACAACAGAATAACTATTTCTTCTGAAACAATTTGTTGAGGTTTCATGCCAGTTGGAGAATGAGATGGAGACAAGCTGTAGATAAGGCCAGAACCCAAGTTGGGTGGGACTACCCATTCCCTTTGTTAATGATGCCTCTTTTTTCTCTTGTTTTATTTTCTCTTTCTTTCTTTCTCCTCTCCAATTTTTCTCTCATCTAGCTTGAGGCCAGGCAACCAACAGATTGCTCCTACTAAAGCACTGGATAAATTGCTTTCAGAGGGCTTTTGAAATTATGCCAAGGGTTGTATAATGTATCCATCACATTTTGGCTCCTTCTTTTGGAGAGATGAAAGGTAGATGCTTGTCAGATCTACTGTCACATTTTCCACTCTTCATTTGCAGCTGGTAGCTTATTGAATCTTTTTTGTAACTATCATGCCTGCTGCTTCCTCTAGCATATCAAGTGGAGGATGGTGGGATGATGAAAAAGATCACAGATGAAGGAATGAACATCAGAAAGCAAAACACCATAGACCAGTGTCTTGGTTTTGGTGACTTTAAGATGAGTGGATTTCAACTCCCAGAATTCCTCAGCCAGCATGCTAGCTGGGGAATTCTGGGAGTTGAAGTCCACCCATCTTAAAGTCACCAAGGTTGAGAAACATTGCTATAGACTGTCAGTCTGGACAAGAGTTTACTTTTTAATACAGTACCCTGCCTTAAACCTACCATATTGCTAATGAAACAGAGAAATCAAGAAGCAGCAAAGGAACACAGAAAGCAATGTATTGGTACCATATTTAGTCTTTCACTTGTTCAAAATGCATATATACATGTATTTTGATTTATTCATTGACATATATTGTGCAAACCTTTTATTCTCAGTCAAACTCCTGTTCAGCATTAGCAAACTGTTCTGCATGCAGACTCACTTGGAAGAAAATCATTTTCTTAATCTATTACAGTTCTATCATACCAAAACGATCCATATAAAGATGTTTCCATTTGCTAATGCAAGGCAATGTTAAGTATTTTCATTCAGTCAACCAGCAGAACTTTAATTTGGCTTTGGAGGACAGATGAAAAGCATCTGGACTTTTAAGGTTATTCTAACAATTATAGCATCTATATTTTTATAACACAAGTATAGCTAAAATTGGAGGATGGGGATGGTGGTTCCAGAGGATCCACGGAGGTGTGTGTGTGTGTGTGTGTGTGTGTGTGACAATGTGCTCCAACCTCCACCTCTTTTTAATGTGTGTGTATGCTGTTGCATGCACTTATGAAAGGGATGGACCTTTCATCTTGATGGTGCATGTAATGGACAGAAGGAATAACTTTGAGGAACAGGAGGAAGAGCGGCTACCAAAACAATGGTCAGATAAAAAAATCTGAGTCCAGGGCAGAACTGTAATCCAAGTAAGCATCTCAGACAAGACCCTCCCTAGTTCTCATGAAGATGGAGGGAGGGGGGAAGGGCATTCAGACCTGCAAGATTCTGTTACTGTAACCTTATAATAAAAGTAGTATTACCTTGCATGACTTTGGTTCCCTAGTCTGGTCTACCTTGAAGTGCTGACAGTGTGACACTGCTTTTGTCATTTTGATGGAAATGCTGGATCCTGCCAATGTCTCTAGGTGGTCCTATTGTAAAAAAAGAAAAAAAATCCAAAAAACCCTCAAGTTGAAATATTACAAAGCAATATTTGAGTACTGAGTCCTTAATACAGCTGTTACTGTATATAATTGTGGATAAGATCATCTATGGATAAGCCGACCCTCGAATTTTTAACTGCAGCAACAGGTAGGAAAATGCAAACTGTTATGCCATCATTTATAAAACGACACAATTTTAAGGCCGTGATGGAGTTTAAAAAATCTGAGTTCTGGTCTGCAGATAAGCTGAACTCAACTTTTTGGGTGTATTTTGGAACCTAAAATTCTCAGCTTCTCAGCGAGCATATGTGGTAAATGAAGTGAAATATTCACTTGAATGATATTCTTTAATCATTTACAAAACATATTGCAGATTTAGAATAATTCAAAACATATCGCAAACGGATAGTAATCTTGGAGTTTTGGATGCTGCTAATAGATCTGGCAGAAAGTGTGAGAACTAGAGAAGTTTTAATTGAATATCCTGTCATTTTGCAATTTTAGGCAATCCAAATTTCTTTTGCAGTAAGTCAAATAGCTTAAAAACCTGGCTGGCAAGCTGATCTAAAGTATTAATACTACTACTTGAGTCCCGCCTCTAAAAGATTAACCTACAAAGTTCAAACTAAAATAATGCCAGGGTGTATGTTTATAGTCTGAAGAAACCTCCTCGATAAAGGAAGGAGATTGCCTATATGTTCTAGAATGCTTGATGCCCAGAATTATGACATGTAGTCATCTAAATAAAGATTTTACCTTGCTGTAGCACACCATTTTGCTTTGTGACAGTAAGGAATATTCTATATGGAGAATTATTTTATCTGCTTAGGGAAGCACATGATCACAGGATGTAGTTCTCATAAAAGGATCTATATGCCTATCAACATATTGTAGAGAGTAATGAAAATGACATTGATTGAGATATGTAACCTCAGTTGCCAAGACGACAAGGGGTAAAACATATTTTAAGTCCAGAATTTCCAGATAACATCTGGAAGTGGCTCAGACAGACACCTCCCTAATTCACTGAACTATAAGTGGGAGGATGAGGGACAGCATAATCATATTTAGAAGACTGATGTAAGTCCCACTAGGTAGATCAGACCAAGAAATCAACTCCACAGGAAGGCTAAAACTACTTTTATTGTGATTGGCTATTATAACAGAAATCTGCATGTTGTAAACACAGAAAGTAAAGTGTTGTATATGAAAATGTCCATTTTGTGATAAGCTTCAAGTCTAATTTTAAAGACTAAGAACCATGGGCTCGAGGCTCTGAAATTGGCCCTGTCGATGTGACCTTAGAAGCAGACTGAGCAATCAGCCACATGGGCTACCTGATGATAATCTTCTATGTTCTAGTGAGATGTCTGTTGAAATAGTAGATGGTAATCCCAAAAAATGACATGATAAGCAATTCACTAATTTTTAAGTGCTACAAGATTAGTTGTTATTTTTGCTGCAACAGATCTTCTCCTTGAGGATACAAATAAACATCTAAAGTAATTTATGTAGATACTGTGCAAATCTGGGGTCCCTTCTGTCCTTTTTTTGATTGATGCTTTGCCCCAGCATAAAAATGCACACACAAGCAAAAAGCAATTAAGGCCCTTGTAATACTCCTTCTTGCATTTTGCTTCTTTCTTCTCGTGTCTGAATACCTTTCAGCTTGACAACATTTCTAGATAACGTGGCTGGTTCAAACAGAGTAGCTTACTCCAAATTAGATCTTGTGTACTGTCATCTTTGGAATCTTGGAAGCAGTAACTCTGTTAATAGCTATATTGGAATTATCTCTATTGTCATACTTTTAAATCATCCATTCCCTGTCTGGCATCGTCCAGTTGTACTGGGGCTGTAGCTTCCATATTTCCTAGCCAGCATAGCCAGGAGCTGGAAATTCTGAATACTGCAGTCCAACACTTTTGAATTGTAGCAAATAAGGGAAGGTTGCTTTCAATTATGATCATATATTTGACTGTAGCATGGCCCACACAGTTATCCATATATATTTATATTTATATTTATATAGCTTTGCAATAATGGAAATGCTTACTACTGTCTCCTCCCGTTGACCATACACTCTACCAAACATTGTGATTGCTGACCTCTTTGATCTCTTGTTGCTGTGATCAATTAAAACAATTGTATTAAGGGAAGTGAAAGAAATCAGCTTCAAATGTTTACATCCTTAGGGATATAGTTACATTTTTCCCCACTCCAACAAAATAAATGCCATGGGCTCATGAATGATGGATTACTCTTTTCCAGTGAAGCAGAGACGACCAACATCTAGAAAATGCATACATTTAAATGCATTAGAGGAAATAAAAAATTAGCATAGCATGTGCCAAGTCCCTCTCTTCCAACATCCAACAGAGACTGAATAAAGAAGATATCACAATATAGCATAGACATCTAGAATCTTTAACAGAATTTATCTGCTATTGTACATTTTTAGAAGTCACCCAGGCCCTCATTAGGGATAAGCAAGGAATGAGATATTAGTGCAAGCATAATTAGAAATCCAACTTGCAAACTGTTTGAAAACATTAATTATTCAATGAATATTCTTCAATAACACATAAGAAAAGGCAAGACTACACAAACAGTAGAAAATATTTTCAGTCTTAGCCTTGTCAACTGAATTGTTCTTGCAGTGTTTAAACACATTAAGGTTAGTGAAGTTAAATAATATACTTGGCTCCTTTTATATTAAAAGTAACACTAATTACATTGAATATTTCAGGACTGCATGTAAACCTTGTTATAAAACTCATGAGCAGAAAATACTTTGAATGGCTGTTCCAGAGCCTGTGTATGTGTAGCATCATATTTATTTTATCCATCCCTGTACACTTGAATTAAAGCTAAAATGGAGATGATACCAGGAAATATCCTATAACAAGAGGAAGCAAAAGAGGGCAATGGGTGGCAGCAAAATCAGAAACCAGGTTAGATGGTCAATCGAAGTATGTCAATAGAAAAACTGATGAATAGCTTGAACACAACTTGAATATTTCAAGTTCAATCTGTTCAATCTGATCTCAGATTTCAAAGAATGCTATTCAGAATATAGGCTAGCCTTGACATAGTGGAGCACATGGCAGTTTGGCTCTGTCAAAGCATATATTCTGCATACTTGGTCAAGTAATTCTGGCACAATAGTGTGAGCCAATCAGTGCTGCCTTCATCTGATCAGTAGAATAGAAAAAAGCAGCTTTTAATCTGTGCTCCATCTCAAGCAACTGTTTTGCCAGTGCTACAAAAATCACCTCATCCACACAAAAGGGGGAAAATATTGGCATTTTTCTGCTGCTGCATTTTTGGTCATGTTGTGACATAGGAGCTGGGAGATGGGAAAACATCCTGATGGCAAGCTTTGTAGAACTGCAGAGATGCAAACGAACAAACCCATTATTGCTGTGATTTCAACTTCACAAATAATGAAAGAGCTAATCTGTATGTCTGAAAGTATAAACTAATGTTATATAGATTGTGGTGGGTGGGTGTGAAAGTAGGAATTCATGGTTGCATGTTACACTCCAGTAAATGATGAAAACGAAAGAACTAGAGGTGTGCTTTGGGGAAAACGGTGGCAATATTCTGAATATGTCAGATTGGGTGGAAAAGGTATTTGGTTAGGTAATATGAGTGTGTAGGGATGAGATGGAAGAATACATAAAATGATTGGACCATTAAAAGACTGAATGAATGAGAATGGAGATTGTTGGTAACTATCTGTTTAGAAAAGCATCAGTTTATTCAACTTGGTTCAATTTGGCTCAAGCATAAGTCGATTCATGCAAACACATGGCAAAGGAATAAATCTAGACCTAAAAGCATGATGTTTATGACGAAAGGTTGGGAGAATGATGTGAAAGACTGAACGTTAGTGGTACATGAATGTGGTGGAAAGATGCTTTACAAGAATAGAAAGATATGGAAGGTACCACTAATGGTGTTAAACTCGATTTAGCTATATTTCCTTTCTTTTCCTCTTATCTCCTGACTTTTATTTCTTTTGCTCAGACTTCTAGCTCTCTTTTAGTATTTTGCATAACATTTCTTACCCTGAAAGGGAATCGTGTGACAGGTACCGGTAGTTACTAAACAAAGATCAGACAGGTTTGCAGATGATTTGTCCATGCTGAGATGTCCTTCCTCTCTCTGACAATAGAGACACAATGATAACAAATTAAGCAAGTCTATTCTCTTTAATGTCAGACCCAGGGTTTCTGGATTCTGGTGGGCAATGCATTGATTGCAATTAACAGTTTTGGGGCCCCAAAGGCCATAGTGCAGTGTTGTCCAAACTTGGCCACTTTAAGATGAGTGGACTTCAATTTCCAGAATTCCTCAGCCAGCAGAATTGGCTGGCTGGGGAATTCTGGGAGTTGAAGTCCACTCATCTTAAAGTGGCCAAGTTTGGACAACACTGCACTATGGCCTTTGGGGCAATGCAATCAGGACTTTTAAGTTTTTTCTTGGGTTTTAGGGAATTTGGTTCCTTCTTCCTCTGCTTTTTAACCATTTTATGCCACAGATATATATTTTTTTAAATGGTGGGAAACTATGCAAATGATACTCTTCCATTGTAGTTAGAAGGAGATTTAAGGACTGCATGAAAGGGGTAGTCCAGTTAACTCAGTAGTAGGAGTCCTTCAGAAGTAGCTACAACTCAAATGTGCGGCCATTAGGGTTGAATCCTATCACCATGTTGATCTCTTTCCTTTACACATTTTAATGAACATTATAAGGCAGGCCATCGTTTCTAGGGTTCAAAGACAGAACTCTGTCTTGGTAATTAAAATATATGAAGAAAGCAAATACAACCAAGACAGGTAGTTTGTTCCAGAAAAGAACCCATTTCCTGGGGAACATTTTGTGGTAGAAGCTGGAAATTGCTGACAAAGCAGGACAGATTCTAAAACTCAGGGAGGCTTGGATAGCTTCTCCCCAAGAAAAAAGGTTACTGAAGAGGAAGATGCACCCATTCTACAAAATCCAGGACTGGTTTTAGTTCTTCTTATATGTAGTCAATATTTATATGCATTTGTTGGTATGAGTGCACACCCGGCAAGTAACTCACTTGCTTACCCTTCACTGAATGTCTCTCTTAGAAATGGATGGCTAAACTCTAAGTTCAGCATATTTATCTGCAAATAGAAAAAATAAGGAACAGTTTTGTAAACAACTGTACAATTAAGTGTAAAAATTCTGAACGCCAAAGTGGTAATGGAAAAGTAGAAATGGGTTTGGTGCAGGGATGAGGGAGGAAAAGTTCAATTCTGCTTCATTTGGTAGCCAAACAATAGTTTGGGGGCATGGGTTTGAAAGGCACATACATTCTCATATGGAAGTGGCATGATTGGCTACCAGCCTGCCTGCTAAAGAGTGTCCGAAGAATTTCATGATTTTTTTTTAAAATTGAGTGCCCTTTTGTGGCTATGTCTGTTGCATAATTTGAATATCAGCATAGCTCTGTTGTGTGAAACCAAATTTTCTCTTCTTCAACAAGAATGGCACAGCAGTGTCTGCTAATCATATTAACCGACATGCCAGCCGTTTCAGAAGCTTGAATTTTGTTTATGTCTCTGGATTCAGTTCTGGAGCAGAGTATATCTTGCAGGACATTTTATTCTCATTCATTCTCTCTCCCTCTCTCTTTTCCTGACCCCCATACCCCCATGGTACAGTTCGTGTCATATATTCCTTAGCATCCACTGCCCCTAAATTGTAAACATCACAGCTGTCTTCTGGAAAAGGTACCTTTGCTCTGTGACATATAGTGACACGTGGCTAGTCAGGACTTTGGGGCCCCAAAGCTGTTAATGGCAATCAATGCATTGCTCACCAGAATCCAGAAATTATGAGGCAGTTTAGCTCCTGTATATAATAATTAGAAGAAGTAGGAGGCTACCAGATCTGGATTGTAAGGAGGAGGAAGAGGAGTGGAGGAGGGAGAAGATTGCCAGATGATCTGGGTTGCAAAACTCTGGGCAAGTGTTAGAATTTCTTAAAATCAAATTTGCCGTAATATAATCAATGATTTAAAAGCACATTTCCTCTCATTACTAGAATGATTCACTAGCAACATAGTAGCCTTGAAGTATAACCCAGAAACTGTAGTTGTTGGAGCAATGTTTGCCGTAACTTTGGACTCTTACCTGGAGAATGCTGCTGATAGGAAGGTCTAAGCATTGTTTAAAATAATACTTCATTGAGTAACTCAAACACAGTGTCCCGTTATCACATTGCAGAGGCAGGAATGACCCAGTCTCAGGCAGAAATTTCATTATCCCACAGGATATTAAAATCTTGATATTAACATTGTCAACATTCCAGTAACAAATGCACCTTGGAGAATGATTACTTATTTGAAAATATCTTTAAATAAAATTTTGATATGACAATATTTTATTTACTGTTGGATGCTAATACTGATTAGTACAGTGGGGAAAAATGAGGGCAACTATCAGCACAGGTGGACATTTGTGTTGTAAATAATGAAATAATTTGTAATCATTTAACAAATGCTGATAGAACAGGCCAAGTGTCTTCTAAATACTGTGTACTTTCACAATAATTTCCAGTCATTGAATGTTACACTTTAGGGTGAATGATATAAAATTGGTGGTGTTTTGCTTTGCATCGGGCCAGCCTTTCATTTAGGGAAAAAAGCAAACCCCAAAACATAACCTTTTGAAAACTCTTTCCCTACTCAATGAATTCAGGTTTAAAAATTCAACTTCAGAGACTGACACACAGTGTACAATATGCTTTTAACAAGTGTACTTCAACTGTTGTCCAGTCTTTGGAGGCATACTTAATCTTGTAGCTCTCCAACGAAAAGAGCTACTAAAGCTGTTTGTAAATATCATTTTCCCCTGTAGATATTCTATTGCTGTCTACTACAATAACAACAACCTGTATATGCCATAGGAGGCAACACATTTTAAGGTTTAATTTTTCCAAAATTTACTAGCAGGGCAAACCAAAGGCCTGTCTTAGAAGGTTCTGATGGTATTATAGTCCCTGAGAATCTGTGTGTCCTGGAGGTTTATATCCTATTCCACTGGTTGGACGGTATGGTGAACGGTAAGAGAGACTAAGGTTCCTTGGATCTTTGGATTCATTTTGGATCCACAGCCTAATATGCTTCATTTTTGGTATTTGATATACCGGTAGTCCTCAGGTTAAGAACACCCGGTTTACAGTTGACCCTTAGTTAAGAATGGAGCCCACTGTAGCAAAATTCGAATTAAATACACAATGATTTGAGTTAAATACACAGTGGTTCGAGTTCATTACACAATATTACTTATATAGCATTATGCAATGATACTGTTCTGGCTTTCATACAAATCTGACTTAAGGACAGACCTTGGGAACGGAACTCGTTCTTAAACTGGGGACTCCCTGTACATGTGTGTGTGTGTTTTTTAAGCCAGTTTGGAGGGTGATGGGAAATTGGGATGGAGAGGTCCTAGGTTGGATTTCCCCTTCTGAGGTCAAAGTTATCTCCCTAATTATGGAGGAGAAAATCCAACTAGATGCCACAGAACTTCAGCCTAAATCTGGATGTAGTATACTGTTACTTACTTTTAAAGGACATTTTATTAATATATTTTTATAATTTAAACTTCTAAGGCCACTCACCAATGACTCTTGGCAGCTTACAATGTTAACAGAATAATACATTAAAACTGCTAAGAAAAAGACAGAGAAAAAACCATTGGGCATTACGTGCATATGCATAATCCACAGCAGATACACAACTCATCCTTACCCAGGGTATGGGGAAACAGCCAGGTCTTCAAGGGTTTTTTGAAGAACAGCAAGGCTGGGGCTCTCCAGATCTCTGGAGGAATGCCATTTCAGTTTTCTTAAGAACATAATTTGCAGGAATTAGGAGCTGAAGCTTCATGAAGGTTGCAAATGGACACTAGAGGGAACCACAGGACCAGGCAGAAAAGAGTTAAAATGGCTAATCTGGCTATAACTTTTTCTTATTTTAAAGAGTTTTTTACATGGGCTGAAATATTAGTAAGTAGTATCTCAGAAAGGATACAGATTTCACTGGATAAAGTTTTAGAAGATGATGAGAAAAAAATTTAAAACTTTTATCTGACATTATAGAATTTGAAGGCATGAAAGACCTTTGAGATTACCAAAATGGGAATAGAAAAGACAAATCAAGAAAAGGATTTGGACATGGAACAGCTGTGACAAGAAATCCTGGACAATGCCTTTTTATGGGAGTAGGCTGGTAAAAACTTTGAAATGTCAGAGTGATGAAAGATCAAATCCTGCAAGGATTTAAAAAGATTGTGCAGAGGAAAAGGAAGGAATATAAAGTTGGACTATTTGACCAGGGATAAACTATTTGTTTGATATTTCTGGTAACTCCAGAAAAATGGTAAAAAATGGACTTTTTGCTGAACCAGGATTGAAAAGATGATGATTTCTGGATTGTGTATATATAAAAATTAGGCTATGGGGAGAAGAGTTTTTTTTTATTTGTAACTTTAAAAGAGGGTGAAAAGCTAGTACATTAGCTTATGCTCAGTGTGATGAAGGTTGGAAGCCACTTTATTATTGTCTTTGATGTCTTTTTTCTTTTCTTTTCCATTCTACTTTTTCTCTTTTTCTTTTTCCTGCACTTTTAATTTTTTTTTCTTGTAGTTTAGTTTGTATTAGTTTTTACTATATTTATTAAAAACTTTAATAAAATTATTTTAAAAAACATAATTTGCAGGAGGAATACATTTAGAATAGCTCTTCAGCTGTCCTACATTTTATCAGTATTTTGGCTCTTGGTAGAAGGCCATGGGAACCCAGCTGTTAAATGGCTCCGCCTATCCTACTCCACCCCTCTCCATCCTTTTGTAGGCTTTGTAAGAGCTGACCTTTCCTCAGCTGACCTTAGAGGTCAAATAAGAATTGATTGCTCCAAGGGTAGATTTTTGCTCAAACAAGTATCCTTTAGCCCCAGGGATTATATCTGTATCTCATCAATATCTATATGTTATCTATATCTAGCTTCACTTTTTTCAGACAATTATATGTGTTTCTCTAGGGTTTCCATCCAAAATCTCACAGATGAAGACTCCAAACAATTGTATATCTCCTGATATAGTTCCTAAAAGAAATATCAATGACATTAGCCACAACCTTAGGCAAATTTCAGACTCTCCCCATTGAATAGCTGATAAAGTAACTGTTTTACAGTCAAAGGACTCAGCTTCTTACTTTTTCTAAGCAGAATGAAGAATGCAAGTGATTCTTGGCAGACCTGTGTTCAGACATACTGTAATCTGAATTACAGATTCCTTTCTGGATATTTTTAAAATACAAGCATACCGCCACACAATATCGTTTTTACTGTGTAGGTGTACATCATCCCAGGAGGAATGCTTGCAATCTGTGTTTTTCAGTAACTTCTAAATCTTTCATAAATATCATAAATGCTGAAGGAAAAAGGACCAGTTACATCCTGTTTTTTTTTTAAAACCTGTTGGCTATAAGGTCATTAGAGAAGTGATTGCTAAAGGTGTTCATTTCATTCAGAGGTTTGTATGCACCCATATTATTCTGTAGACAGAATTGTGAATTTCTTTGTAAACGAACTATCATGTTGTATAAGAATATACCACTCCTCAAAACCATAGGAGTTTTTGTTTGCTATTGTGCCAGGATAAAATGACTTGTCTGTATTTTGATTTAACATGTGAAGACTTGTCAAATGCCAAGTCTCCAAAACTTTCAGCCATAGATATTGTACAACCACTTATGCAGGAAAATTTACAAGAAAAATCATATCTCAAACATCAGCTCTGTTTCTTTCATTGTGTAACTGCCAAGCTTCTGTAATTGGTGTTAAGGGACCCTATTAGTAATCTCTGAAGGCAGACAGGATTGTTCATGAAAATGAATGGAGATTAATTGTAAAGGAAGATTGGGAAATGCTAGTGATGGTGGACAATTAGGTCTGCTGATTCAAAGAATATAAAGGGGACATTGGAGATCATTGAGTCTTACTCTCTGGCTAGTGCAGGAATCTGCTACTACAGCATACACAACCAATGCCATTCAAACTCTGCTGAAAGCCCTCTACAGAAGGAGGAGACTCCATTATTTTTCCAAGGCAGTTAGTTCCACTGTTGAATAGCTCTTACTATAGAGAACGTTTTCTTCACTTCCAACCAAAATCTACTTCCTTGTAATTTAAGCTTATTGTTTGTTCTCATGTCTGCTGGAATGACTCTCCATAAGTGCCTCAACTTCTACATGATAGCCCTTTAGATATTTGAAGACAGCTATTAAGTTCTCCACTCCAGGATAAACATTCCTAATGCCACCAACCATTCCTCAAATTTTTTTTTCCCAAGCCCCTTAACATTGTGATTGTTCACCAGTTTGTCAAGAAAATGTGGTTGACAAAACTGAACACAGTATTCTAGGAATACTTAAACTAATACAGAATAGAAAGGAACAATTACTTATCTTGATCTTATACTTTTGCATCCTTGATATGGAAGGATGCTTTTGCTTTCCTTCCTTCCAAGACATGTCAATCCTTTTCCTATGTACCAATATCCTTATTCATATCTTTGATTTTAATTCCCCAAATGTTAAACTTTGCAATTTGTAAGAACTTTGCTGTTGAAATTAATCTTGCTGGATTTTCCTCATTGCTCCAGCTTATTAAGGTCCTCCTGAGTCTTAATCCTGTCTTCTAAGTCGCTTGCTATTTGTCCTATCTTTGTGTCATATGCAAATTTGATAATAATGTTTTCTAACTCCTTATCCATGTCATTCATAAATACACTGAATAGCATAAGGCCTAGAATGGAGCCCTGCAGTACTCCACTTGACACTGCCTTCCAGCTGAACAACAGAGGTACATTTGTTGGATACGATTGTTTAACCAGGTGTACATCCATCTAATGGTAGTGTAGACTGGCCCACTTTTTGTCATCTTCTCTGTCATATGGGAGACTTGCTGAAAGCTTTGATGAAGTCAAGGTACACTATGTCAACTGCATTCTTGTGGTTAACTAATACATGACACATGATAGCATGTGGTCATGCTATCAAAAAAGGAGATCAGGTTAGATGACATGGGAAACCCATGCTGGCTTCTGCAAAGCAATCCATTATTTTCTAAATGCTCACAAACTGCTCAAGAATCTTTTCCAGAGTTTTGCATGATATTGACACCAATCTGGTTAATCTCTAGTTACCTGGATCTGATTTCCCCCCCTTTCTAATCTCCTGGTACTATGCCCCTTATCCATGATTTCTTAAAGATAATAGAAAGGGACTCCAAGATGATAACTGCAAGCTCCTGAAAGACTATTGGATGTAATTAATCTGGTCCTGAAGACCTAAATATGTACGTGATAGTAAGGAACTCTAATCATCTCTTTATTAATCTTTGGTTGCCACTTCCTCCTTTTGTCATTGTACAGTTTGGTCCATTCTTCCACTGGGGAGAAAACTGAAGCAAAATAGATATTGAGGAACTCTGCCTTCTCTCTGTCGTCCATTACTGTCCTACCATATTCTCCTAACAGCTGGCCCATGCTTTACTTTTTCTTCTATTTGCTAGTGGGATAGCCCCAAAAGATCTTCTTTTAGCTTCCCTTATGAGTATAAGTCCCTTTTGCATTTAGCTTGTCTAATTTCTTTCTGCAGATTGTCAGTTCCTATCAGAGAACTTCACAGGTCCAGCCTGAGTGCCTTGCTTTCCATATCAAGATGTAGGGGAGGTTGCATTCAGGGCCTAGTGTTGAGAAGTCTAAGAACTTGCACAACAGTAGATAAGGCACCCTAGAAACAAGAATCAAGCAGCAAAATTGTATGCTTTACTTAAACAGTTTCAATAATCAGTTACCACCCACTCCCTTAGGCATGCATAAATCCCCTTCCATGATCAGGTTAGCCAAATTCTGGTCTGGGAAAGACAATGCACAGCAGAAGGACAACCCAGTTCAGAGGTTTTTCCAGTGAAGCTCTTGATTCCATCCTCCTTTTCTAACAGTCTTGTTATTGTTCCCTCCAGCACGCACTGTTTATGGATTTTTGCCTTTGGGTACATATTTCCTTTTTCAATGGAATTTGCCATTAAGGCTAGAGCACTTCCCATGCCTTGTCAACCTTAGAATGATTGGTTTCTGCTCTTGCTAAGCTGTTCTTGTCTTCTCTGTGGTCCCACAGAGTTCACTATGGCTTTCCTCTGATTCTTTTCTTAGCTCTTTTATAAGACTCCTAACTCTGAAGTTCCATTGTCAGTTAGAATAGACAAGCCTTCCATAAAGTGATGGCCTCCCCTATAACTGACATATTCTTTGGCTATGTTAGCAAGGTATTATGTGAGGTAAAATCCAACAGATCTGGGGAACTACATCTTGGGAAAGTTGATGCTGACAATATTTTGCTCAGTGGTCAGTAGTCTGACTGATAATGCAGCTTCCTTTAATCCTGTGTTTTTTCATCTCACCATGCAACCATTTATGTAACGTTCAGGGAGCTAAAGTTGATAGAACCTGACCAGAGACCAAGGCTGCAGCATACTGAACTCCCTTAATTTATTCTTAGAAGTCAAGAGGTTAGAATTAGAGCAAGAGGCAGTGCAAAGAGGGGAGCACAGATAGAGATAGTTTGGGTTGACTGCCTCATTTAGTGACCATTCACAGTTATGAAGGTGATGAAAAAGTAACTTTGTGACCAGTCCTTGCATTTACAACCGACCTTTACAACAGGTCTGTAAAGCAAAGGAAAGTTGAAGAAAGATCATAAACACAGTCACAGTTTCACTTAGTAACCATTTCACTTAATGTCCCAATTGTGGTTACTAAATGAGGTCTACCTGTACGATAAAAATGCTGCTTCTGGAAGGCTAAGAAACAGCCTTCAGTGTGACCTCCAGGAAAGCAGGAACTCCCTTCTAAGGCGAAGGTGGTAAAGACTGCTAAACTTCCAGCTCAAATAGTACAAGGACTGATTTCCAAAGGCAGAATCATCAGTAAATACCCCTAACTCACCAATTCTACCAGGCAAGTGCTGGTGGGCACAACACAAATGCGGTTGCTTGGAATGAGGGTGGGAAAATAAATGCCCCATTTATTCCAAGATACCCGGTTTTGCTTTTCTAAGCTAGGGGGCATGAGAAATACGGAGACATTTCTGGATCTGCATTCATATCTCAAGTAGGCCGTTGGTACACTATGCGACTGGGGACTGATAGCTCCAGTGCTCATTTCCAAAACAGCAAAAACACTGCATTTCCTTGTTGCTCCTTATTTTGAATTTGATAGATCCTTGAACTTAATCTAATTGCTTGCAATTTGAACACCAGTAGCCTGATCTGAAATGCCATATGTAGAACTCAGTCCACTGCGGCAGGCAATTGTTAAGGATGGAAATGACAATTTATAAAAATGAAGGCTGGCATGTCTAAAGCCGTGAAGTCCCCGAGGACAGTCTTATAAAGCAATTTGCCAGAGTTTAAAGAAAGGTGGGGAGGGTCCCTCTCTTGCCTGTCAGGTTATAGGATCAACAAATTCAGCAAGTTTTAAGAAGTATAATTATGCCAGGATATGAAAAATGCTTGGTTTAACAGGGTTGTTAATAGATTGTATTTAACATGGGAAGCATGAAGGAGGGCAGTTGGTATTTAGATATATTCAGACCAGTAGGGTGTAAAAAGTATAAATTAATGCTGACATTTTAATCTTTGCCAGTAACACTTGTGCTGAATGCAGAGGAGATAATATTTCTGGTGTATTAGAAGAAGTTGTATCTATAGGTTATGTAGATCCAATTTCTTCTAATATACCAGGAATGTTATGGTAAAATAGCATGGCAACAAGGATCTTTCTCTGTAGAAAATATGATTACCTATGTGTATACTGGCCTTTCCAACCTGGTATTCCCCAGATGTGTTGAGCTATGATTCCCATAATCCTGAAACAACATGACCAACACATCTGGATGGGACCAAAAGTGCTCCTAAATAATGCTTTTATTTTATTTATGACTGCCCTGCTGCATTCAGAAAGTTTTACAGGTAATGTCAGCTTCCATATAGAAAGCTTCTCTGTTTTCCTACCACTTGTTTCTATCTTTTGTTCTTAGTAGGAAATATTAATTAACAGAAAGGTAGAAGAACTCCATGCTGCATTTGGACTGTCAGAGCCCTCCATCTGGAAACAAATTGGGGAATGTTGTATAGCAAAAGACCGTGTATATCCTATCAGTAGCAATGAATTCCATTTCACCCATTCCATATGTTAATGTTTCCATTGGTTATATGGCTTCTGAATAGGGTTTGGCATCCAGCTTTTTTGTCTAACAGCCACTGAAAGACCACCCATCACTTTGCGCAATCCTTTTTCAAAGCATTTTTAGCAATGACCGTTATACCCTCCACCCCATGTTCTGGCACTGGATTTTATAGCTTAATTAGGCATTCTATGGAGACATACTTCAGTTTAGGAAGATTAAGTCTGTAAATCTGTACCTTAAAATCCCAGCAGCAAACAGAAGAACTCTTCATCATAATAGGCCAGGGCCTGTGTCTCCTCTCTAGCTGCGCATAAAGGTCTCCAGCAGCTTTTTCTATGCTGTCCCATGAAACCTGAATATACAAGTCACATATGGCTTTTTTGAAATTTCATTCAAAATAAAATTGTTTTACCGAGCCTTAATTTTCCTTCTTTTTTTTTGCCTTTATAATTCCCAGATGTCTCAGTCTGTGAAACTTGTTTTATTAGCAACAGCTGTGCCAAATTTGGAGCGAGAAGGCTGCTTGTTAAATGTTCCCAGAGGTAAATTCTGAGAAGGCTGAAACATCCTTAAAGATGGTTGTATTGTTTGTATGGGGGGGGGTGGTGGTCCCACTTTGCAACAGGTGAAGGTGGCAGGGCAGAAACCAAGGCCAGCAAGCTTCTTCCCGCCTATGGCTTATCTCCCTACTTCTGTATTTGTTCTACATTTTATGAATGTCATAAATTCCAAGGAATAAGTGAAGTCAATTCAGGCTATTAAGTTTCATTTTCTTTTAATACTCCAATCCCCTCAGCGTATCATTTACTATAATTGTTTCTTAAATGATTCCCCAGAGTTTAAGCTTTACTCATGAAGGCTTCCGATACACGCACTTAGGAATGGAGATGGGACACAGGACAACTATCTGTGATTTGTTTTTCTTTACTTTGCAATGATCACCATCGTCCCCTTATCTGTTCTTTATGGGAGAAAAATTGATAACTGCATTTGGCATTAATTGTAGACCTTAAGGTTTTATGTACTTAATTTAAATGTTCCCTAAACACTCCATGCTATAAATTTACTCCTGCCTTATATTTCCCACTCATCTTTGTTGTAAAATCAATTAAAATTTGCTCTATGGTAGAGTTTTTGCATCTGCTATTGTGGGGAATGTTCTGCCAACAATATACCTTCAAAAGAATTTATTCTCAACTTTATCTTTATGTAGCTGACCAGAACTATAATAGATATTCACTTGAATTAAGTCTAACATAACTAGTGTATCTATTTATTTATGGATTCATGTCAAAACTTTCTGGTGCTGGATGATATTCAGTGGGTTCCAATAGAAAAAAACAAAGTAACAAAAACAATTAACAATTAAATTAAAATTAAAACCTCATTAAAAGGTTTTAATGACCAAAAGTTACTCAATTTCTTCCTAACTTTATCAGCTTGAACTTCCTTTAATATCAAAGATAAGATGAAATAGGAGCATTTTGCTTATCAGCAGATATATAATGAAAAGAAAGCCACCCCAGAGTCCCACCCTAGGAGCTCCAAGCCATATTACATTTTTTAACATATTTTCTTACACTAATAGTTCCCAACCTGTTGCCTGGGAGTATACTGCAGAGGGTCCTAGATGTCAGTGCCAAAATAATTTTTTAATTATTTAGCCAAATTAGCCAAAAACTTAGGAGATAAATACATTTTATATAATGTTAGCCCTTTCACCCAAAATTTTACAAGTTTAGGCATGATATGCTAATGGCCCATAATATTTGGTGATCTCATACAATTTTGTGGAAAAAAAGCTTAAAAATAACTTTTATTTATTACTGAGTTCCTGTGCCCAACTTCTAGAGAAGTTATGTATACTCTGGAACCTGCAGCTGGCTCATTACTGGCTTTAGATGGTGGTCCTCAAAAGATTTCAGTGATGAGCTTGTAGTTCCTTCAAAGGAAATAGTTGAAATTGCTGCTTTAAATGTGAGAAACATCATGCAGTGGCTTATATGGGATTAATGAGAAAAAGAGAAAACCTGCATGCAAGTTTTCAGTTCAGAAGACATGAGGAAGGGAATTCTGCAATTCAGAAGACAACAGGAAGGGAAGGGGAAGTAGAGTAAACACAGGTCCTGGTTCTGAACCTTCAGCAACTGGTCTGACTGAAATCAGCTGATGGAGAAGTAAAGCTAATGCAGCTGGCCTCTCAGCAGAGACAACAGAATGGAGTTGCTCCCTATCTCTCCCTATGTACGGCCTGATGATGGGTGATCAAGGGAGGCCCAATGAATCTGGTCTTTCAGCAAAGCTGATAAACTAGTTCTGCTTCCTCCTCCTTGTTCTTCAGTAATCTAATGGAATGGTCCCTGCTCAGTAACCGTTCAGATAATTCTAGACTAACCTTCCCCAACCTGGAGCCAACCAGGTATGTTGAGATTGCCAAATTGGAATTCCCAAAGCTCCTATTTTTAATTGTACTACATCTGGAGAGGATAAGTTGGGGAAGGCCATGAAAGAGGTCTATCACATGTGGAGAAAGCTCCATATCTGCTGTTGGAAACATGATGCCTGTTGCAATTCTATGGGAATGCAAGATGAACTGGAAAATGCTCTGGTTCCTGGCCATTCTCACTTAAATAGGTGTTGAGTTTTTCTTCAGTTCAAGCATGGCTTGAGGCCCTTTGAAATATGATTGTCGCTCATGGCTCTTCCTTTTCCTCAAAGAGGAGAAATTGAGTACACCCATTTGGCCAAGTCTTAGTTCCCTCTTTTCCTCAGACCACCTCTAACTTTCTAGGTTAAAGATAGTCCTTCCATTTAGATAACCTTTTCATGGTGATTGGCCAATAGCAGTTGGGAGAAAGATCTGGTGCCACATTAATACCTTTAGAAGATACTGTGGGTGAGAATGAATACTTTGGATAACATGCATTGGGATTGGCTTGCAAATTAAATGGACTGTGGTCTGAAATGGCTCATAAACTATCTTAGAGTGTTTAAGGAGTTATCCTTAGAGCCTTGTAGCACAGGAGGATGCAACTCTTATTTTGTGCCTTCTTTCTTGACTTTTTATCCACCTGTCTCCCAGCTTAGTCTTTTCCTCTTTCACCTTCCCACAAGCCATACAGGTCCTTAAATAAGATTGGAGAACTGGTAGACAAAGCTACTACAACAATTCTCTCAGGTCACTGGCTGCCTCTGTAACAGCTCACTACATGATATCCTGCTATGGGCTTCTCTTTTTCAGTATTCTTTTTGCAGATGGGTGTGGGACTCAGGAAGAATACCTTGTAAGGCTATCTAGTGCATCTTGCCCAACTTGTGCCCTCCAGATGAGTAGGATTGTATGACTACACTGGCAAAAATTACTGGAGATTGTGGCCTTTCTACATCTGGAAGGTACCACTTTGGGAAAACCTAATACAGTGAGTTTATGGCTGGCATGAAGTTTGAATGCAGGATTGACCTTACTACTTAGTCTTACAGATAGCCTATTGAAAGATCTGATTCTGGAGCTGTATATGTAAACAGTTCTTGGAAATGGAAAGTGTTTGTTCCCTGAAATATGATATTTTTGTATAAACAAAAGAGGAGCCAACCCTGATAAAGCATGCACAGGCAGTGAATTCACTAAATTCACTAAATCTCATAAAATTCCTGGTAGATACAGGGGATAGGAATTTGGCTGACCTCTACTTGGAGTTCCAAAATTATTTTGGTGCATCATAGTTTCATTTTCAGAGAATAATCACTAAAGAAAAAGGAGAGTTTTTCAATCTACCTTATCCTATAGTTAGAGTTGAAAGCTCCCTAACTTCTACAACTTCTTCTGGACTACTTTCTTGAGTTGTCCTTGTGCTCTAAGACATGAGAAAAATTTTAAAAAACTCATAGATCAGGTATGGGAAGAGAAGGAGAACATGGTTACTTCAGAGATGATGGTTGCATAAATGATACTGTTTTCACAACTGCCTGCCTGAATGGAGGTTGTACAAATTGAGTATTTGCATGTGGCATATAGCAGCCAAATCACTGGCGTCATGCCTCTATATATTTCTCTGCCATATGGCATTCAGGCTGAATTTTCTTTCAAAGAAGAAAAGAAAAGAAAGATTAATTCTTTTAGTCAGAAAGGATTAGTCCTGACTCTATTCTTACATGTCACATTAAGTAATCAGATACTTTGGTCATGCACAGCTCATGATGATTGACCTTGCAATTGTATAGTTTCAATACAATTCTGAAAGTATTGCATTTCCATTTAAGAATGGGTTAGACATATGATTTGGATCTCCACAATAGCTGTCTACTTTGGCTCACTGTTGCTTCACTCTTTCATGGATTGGAACTCAGCTATTTGATTCAGATTCAATACTATTGCAACCCAGAGCACTTCAGCCCCAGTTCAACCAGAGTATCTGCAGAATGGAGCTTCTGAAAGCCTGTAATGACTCACAGAGGACAACAGCCACCCCTCCTTCCTTTCCTTGGGATCTTGGCTGGAGCAAAACCCAAACGTGGGTGGGCACAATTCTGAGAGGGTAACATTCCCCTCTGGACCCAACCAGGTCTTAGTTAAATAAGCCAGGTCAGCACCTTCACAGGATAAGTTAATGAATGAGGGCAGCTTTATTATACATCAACCTGGCATTCAAAATCAGCAGCTGGATCCCAGGGTCACCAAGTTTCTGATAGGGTGGAAGCCAAGGGCCAGACAGTGAGACTGCTTTGAAGAAGTGGGCCTGATGTCCCCAAGAGTGGCCCACCCCCAGGATCCCACCAAACCTCCCTTTGCCCATCACCATTGTGATGGTCCTGACTGGCCTCTCATTTCCCCCCCTCTTGCTGCCACTTCCCGCTCCCAGGCCAAGTCACATATACACAATCTCTCCCCCACCCACCACACACAGAGCCAACCCAATGCCTCAACAACCCATTCCACTCCATCAGGAGCTCAATCATCCCTGGTTGCATCTGCCCAAGCATTCAGTAGCCTTGGGGAGGAGGGAAGTCCTTGCAAGGAAAGAATAACCACGTCCCACCCATCTCTCCACACCCTATAAATGGGGGCAAATGACACCCCTAAAAGTTTGGGGGAAAGAGCCCAGGACTTCCACAACAACCAGTATGGTCCAGGAGGCCAAAAGCAGCATATGTCTGTCTGACCTTTGTGCTTACTGCACCTGCTCTCCACTGCCAACCACATTCTTGACATTGGCTTCTCAGCTGCCATAGTTTTCACTGGGCCTCGTAGCTCCGCTGGATGCACAGGGCCCCGCCTCACTGTGCATCAGTGCTGGCTCTGCCAATCCTGGCCCACTGAGTGCCTTCAGCCTTGTTAGTCCAGCACTGCCATCAACTCCCAGGACTCCAAGGCTGCCATGATAATTCCCAGGCCATCACCAAGATCTCCACAGCCTCCAACCTATGCGTCCTCCAGTCCTCCAGGAGCAGAAGCTAGTACTCTGGGTGCTCTCAGGGCCTTGTGGTGGCCCAGGTGGCTGGTAAGAACCATGCTGGCCTCCTGACTCCCCCCTCCCCAATGTCACAGAGATAACTAGTTGACTGTGGTGGTCATGAAGCCCCCCACCCAACAGAAGCAACAAAAAACAGACAAAAAACCCCACACGGCTACACCCTCCCCCTTCAGCAAGTAGCCCTTCTGGTCACCATCTTAAGTTGTATTTATTTATTATCATTAATGTGGCATAAGGCATAAGATGTCAACTATGTGAAAATATTCACCGTCATGCATAAATTCACTGAGACAGTAGGTGGTTCCTCCAATTAAGGTTCCTTGACATGCTGTCATAAATTATTCAAATTAAGGAATACACGCAATTCTGCATCATTTATCTTCTGCTCTGCTTTTTAAAGTGTTCGGATCCTGTTTATTATATCTGATTAGATTAAGACTGAAGGGGTGTTAAAGATGATTCTGCACACTCTTCCCAGTTTAAACCTGCTTTTCCATTTATTTCTCATATATGAGGTAAATGCTGTTACTCCCAGGGTGATGAGCAATTGAGATGATAATATTCTGCCCTCTCCACTTTGACTTTTGGCACTATTTTTGATTAGGCATCCTGAAATGACACAATGGGGATTTGCAACAGTCAATTAAAGTGCTTCCGTTTCATAGCACTTCCTATGAATCTGTTTTAAACTCTTAAAGTGCAGTATGATTGATAATGATGACATCTCTAGGAGCAAGCTTCTCTTGCTGAATAGACATAGGTCTAGATTTACAGGCAAAGTTTAGCAACTGATCAGAAGAGGTGGTTCACATTGAGATGTAAGTGAAATGAAAAGGGCAGTGTTGGGGAGGCTGAGGGTTTACTATCCCTTTAGATACTGAAGGAAATTAGCAGGCCTAGTTTTAATTCAAAAATAGAAATATTAAACTGGCACCCTCAGACTCTTCATTAAAAAGTGAATCCTGTTAAGCTTTAATAGTGTCAAACTTTTAGGGTAGCACTTTAGTTACCTTAAGTGGAGTTATCTTCCACTTTAGCAGAAGATTGAAGATAGAATTTAAAATCAGCATGGAATTAAATGAACTGGGCTTCAGCAGAGTGTCAGAAGAATGGGACAACAGAAAAAACCCCCAAAGGTAGAGCTGATGTGATCCTTCCAATTTGATCACAACTTTTGCAAGTAGTAAAAATAGAAGCTGCTTATGGCTAGTAGTAGTAAAGTGGGACAAAAGGTTTTGGGGTCAGGAATTATAGGCAGCAGTTTGTTTTCCATAAGGCCTCTCTGTGTGATACAACAATATAGCAGTTGCTAGCATAAAGTCTGAACAACAGGTTTGAGTTGATGAAACCACCATGCCTCCTTTCCTTGCAGCATCATAGCTTCTTGTCTGCACTTGCTACATTTAATTAGTTAACCCAAGTGGTGAAATTAAGTGGTCAGACTCTGGAAAACATCAACACTTGACAGTTCAAAGCTGTATCCAATTTGACCATTCCAAGGTTAGAAAAACTATGCTGTAGATTGCTCTGCAAAGAAGCAATTGGGTATCAAGGTCAGTGTTTGGAATTGAATAGGGATGCTGTGATTCAGGGTCTTAACCCAGTATGCCCAGATAGGAATGAGGCCATACTGATATGTTTGCTATATGATATAAAGTGCCCAAACTGGTAGTGAAATGGTTGTTTCAGGTGACTTTGCCCTGTCCTCTGTGTCTTTTAAAAAGCTCTGTCTTAATCTCTAATTTATGGTTTGCCCTTTGTTGCTGCTCATTCTTAGAATAAACAAGTAATTTGATCCTTCTGAGAGTCCTCCAAGAACTGAACAGCTTGCAAAATCCCCACAAGAGTGCACAGTAAGCGATTAAAATAAGAAGACTTTATTGTTATTGCTAAGATTCTTGAATGCTGTTTCATGCCCTGAGCCTTGTGTAACTGGGTACCATATAACATCTGTCACTTCAGCTAAAAAGATGAAATTCTCAAGATTAATTGAGCAAAATGTCTGATCCCATTAATATGTTCTCCTTTAATATTACAGAAATGTGACTAACATTTCATCAATCCAGAGAGAGATATATGAAAAATCATTTTCAAGAAATCTTGGTGGAATGAAACCTCCTATAGTGGTCACAGTTACATACAACAGGAAAATCTAGGTAGACTCAGTAGGTAATAAACTGACCTGTCTTACAGGATAAAAAAATATCTTTTTCTTGTCAAGTCACTTAACAGAAACCAAATCTATATCTTTTCTTGGTTCTAATTCTCTGAAGCCAGTCTTAGTCAGGTATGAATCAGAGGACCGATGAATTTCCTATAGAAGGAAAAGAATCTTTTGAGATCACAGAAAAGCATCTACAATGCCCCCCCCAAAGATTTAGCTGAGAAGTCTCTTTTGTGATGTTTGGAAAATAGTGGTCATAGTCAACTCTTTAATTAAAAAAAAAATCCTAAAGAAAGATTCCAGCATCAGAAAAACCATCATCACTGAACAAAAAGACAGAACGATTTCACTGGGACTCTCCTGAGGGTCATGAGGGGAGGGCAAATGGTGCAAGCCTATATTATATGTTGAAATGAAGGAAGCGAGGAGGAGGGAGGGAGGGAGGGAGGAAGGGAGGAAGGGAGGAAGATGCTCCCGGCCAGCTTCCCAATAGCAAAATCAATGGGGAAGCCAGCAGCAAGTCGTAAGTTGCTCACACTGCCACTGCTTTTTTGCCCTTGGTCATTCTGTTTCCCTTCTTAGGTAAGGAAATATCTCTGAAATGATGACCCCGCAGGTCATGGGCTGTCTAGTTAATCTCTAAGGGTCTCTCCATTTAAAAATATTCCCACAAATAGCGAATGTGTTTCTGATAAATACAAAATTGTTTGAGTGAGCTGTTCCAGTTCTTTCTGTAGCTATCACAAAACATAAATGGAATCCCAAGTTTTGATTTAAGTCAATAGTTTTTGGTGGTGCTGAGTACTCTGAATTCTATCTTCCATTCCCTGGATCTGGTCCAAGCAGGGCCAGAAGCATAGTAGTCTAGTAAGGTGGGACAACTGTGACTCCTCTTGCAGTTTGCTGTAGGACTTTGTTCTTTGCAAATTCTGTTACCAACTGTCTAAATTTGCTTCTTCTGGACTCATAAGATCAGAATGCAGTTATCTCTCTGGAGGTTTCTGAATGTTTGTGATGCAGTTCTAAAAAATGTACTAAAACTGAATAAAACTGATGAATGTATTCAATCACTTTCTGATTAAATCTGTTGAGAAATACATACTTCAAAACATGATACCCTGAAGAATGCATACTTGTAGGAAAATACATTTAATTCTTTTATCATATATTATTCCAAAAATGTATTTATCATTTTAAATTTTATTAAAAATCCCAGACCAGTGCATAATAAACTAATAGCTAATGTAACAATAGGATATAACAAAGTAAATACAACCCATTGATAAAACCATAAAAATGTCACTACAGTAATTAGGGATATGACTTTTAATATCATGATTTGTTGCTGCTGTTGCCTTTGTTTTAGTTTCAGAAAGTGAGAGAATGGATTTGTAAATATACCCAAGTAAAAATGATATGACTGGAAAATACACCAATTTGTCCCTTCTCATCCTATATTCTTAGATTAATTTTCTTTGGCTCTTTGCGGCTATTTTCCACAGTCTTCTGTAGCGTTTTCCTATTTCTCCTGCTAGAGCTTTGCATCTTCTGTGCCCCTTTCTTAGCAGATAACACTGGGTTACAAAACTGATATTTGGATAAAGTGATAGAAGGATATAGTTTTGTACGGTGTTGCTTACAAACTGGAGATGGACACTTGAGATGCATTGATGCCCATGTTCACCTTTCCAAAAGCAAGGCGTAATTTATGCACTGTGCTTTTTTCTAAGGACGCCTTTTCTTTCCTTTTTTATAATAACTTTCATGTTCGCGACGGAAACGTCTCTTATCTTGTTTGCTGTTTCAGATGTGCTTTGTTCACATTCTGTACGCTGTCAGGACTTTCCTACCACTGGAGAAGAAAGGCTTAATGTAATTCAAAGAGCCATTTTTTTCTTAGTGCATTCATCTTATTTATTATCAAAGGCAGAGAATGAAAAGGGAAACATTTTTCAAGGGGCATGTTGACAGCCGTGCAGTCAAATATGTTTTGCTGCAACAAGAATCCCATCAATGGGACCTCAGTGGCAGGCTCTTAAGTAGGAGTGGAATACATATTGCAAACATTTTAAAAGAAGCTTTGCTTTTGATGGTGAATTATGTTTAGGACGGTTATTTTGCTCATCCTGTCACCCACTTTGATACAGAAACCTTTGCATGAAAAAGATGGCGCTACCAGGGTTGAGGAAACCATGGGCAAGAAGCCTTAACCCCTGCC
The DNA here is from genome assembly GCA_030867105.1 of Liasis olivaceus. Classification (NCBI taxonomy): domain Eukaryota; kingdom Metazoa; phylum Chordata; class Lepidosauria; order Squamata; family Pythonidae; genus Liasis; species Liasis olivaceus. Next base: position 19,540,462 of record CM061351.1, read on the forward strand.
CTATGCCTACTAGACCCTGAAGCCCAGAATGCCAGGCCCAGTTGGGAAACATCCAAAGTCATCCCTTAGTTCCAAAAAGAAAGCTACAAGAAAGATGTCTGGAGAAACAGCAGGGACATAAGTAATATGTGCTTGGGGAATGTCAGGCCCAGCCCAAGAACAACAATGAGGCAGTCCAGTCCAGTATAGTTCCTTTATTAGCTTGCACCTAATAGACAGAATCTCGCCAGACTAAACCTATGCTAAAGCAACTAGTGGCTATACCCCGTGAGACTCTAGGGAGGGGCCAGTCTCAGTTTCTTCACCTTCTCACGGTCCTGCTGCAGGCTGAGGAAGTGCTTGCTCTGTAACCTCTCCAGGAATGCTCCCCTCTCCTTGATAACCTTAATCCTCCATTCCAGTATCCTCCTTGCACATGCCTTCCATTACAGGGAAAGAGGCATGGGCACTGGGAAGTCCCTGAGTTTGAGTTCGGGAACTCCACGCAGTAGTGGCACCAGTGCTACCCATTGAATTTCTGATCAGCTCCTAAAGGGTCAGAAGCTTTGCCCCAAACAAACATGGAAACCTATGCTCGTATTTAACAACAATCTATCATCACAGTGTAATGGCTAGAGGATTGGACAAGAAGAAGTGTGGCCTGAGCCAGTTGCTAACCCTCAGCCTTCTCTTCCCCAGAAGATGACAATGAAGCACTGAGAAGAGAAATTCCACGTGATTATCTTAAACTTATTACATATAACTGCCCAGAGTTGCTGGGAGTCAAGCAGCATATAAATTTAATAAATTATTATTATATAAAGGTAAATAGATGTTACAAATAAGTTGAATGAGGAAGAGGACATGCATATTCCCAACAATTTAAAGACATACATTTCAGGAAATGCCAAAGGTTAGGTTAACAGATTTTTTTCCTTCTCAAAAAATATGTTTGTAAACTATTTATGGACACTCAGCGTAGTGTCTGTGGGCACGAGAGAACCTACAGAAATCTGCTTTCTGTAAATTATATTTTGGGGGTCAGTGTGGACAGGTTAGTCATTTGGCTTTAGGGGTTCCCAAACCAACCATCATTCCTTAGTACCTTTGTTCTTTGCAAACTAACTTGTCTCTGCATTTCTCAACTTACCTCCTATGTAAGAGTGAATTGAAATAAAAATACTCTAGGTTCAAAGTAGAGTTCTTGCTTTGAAAAAGTTATATTTATTTTAAAAGTTTGCTTTTCAGAAAATGGGAGTTTTGAGATTTCACCCAGCCACATGGCAGTAAGCAACCAGTTAGATTGTCCTGAAGCTACAGCCCCTATTTTGTCCATCTGCTTTGCAGAAGAATGGCAGATCAGTACAGGCTAAAGGCCTACAGCTATATGAATTTTAGAAGCCATATATCTTGATGGCATATGCATTTTTCTGCCCTGAAAGAAGCAGCTTGTGCATCATATATATCGTTCCAAGTCAGACTGTGGGCTCCTCTGGACCGATGTTGTCTATTCTGGCTGGCAGCAGAGTTCCAGGATTTCCAGCAGAGATTTCCTTCTCTCACCTCTCACTTGAGCTTTTTAATTGAAGATACCTAGGACTGAATCAGAAGCCTTATTCAAAATATAGGACCATCCATTCAATTACATTTACCTACATGTAAATTTATCTACAAAAGTATTCAGAAAGACACCAAGAAAGTGCCTTTCTGAATGCTTTGGAGCAATGTCATTGCTTTAATATGTTAAATACACATAGTTCCTCTTGCCCCAGAGATACATTGAGAAGATTAAGAAATTCTTGGAATAGGACACCTGTTCATAAATTGGTTGTCAGAAGCTCACATCTTGGAAGACACTGCTGGAACTCCAGAACCACCCAAAGCAAACCAATGAACTTTCTTGGAATTGCAATCCCAGACTGTATAATCAATGGACCTTGAGCACTGGAATGACAAATCAGCTGTTGGGCTGGGCAGAAGGCATTTTATAAGAAAAGCCCTGTTGTAACAGCTGAGGAAAAAATGTGATTCAAGAACATTCTAACATGCTGAACCAGAATTAACTACCTACTGAATTAAGGGCTACAACATTCTATATTTTCCTTGTATTCCAGATATACAAATTTGGACATATTTTAAACAGGGAGTTTTTTTTTTTCTGCACTGGCCTATATTGGGCCATCGAAAGGCTGCGAACTTAATCAGAAGGAGGAAATATTCATTAACTTAAGAAGGAAAGCTGACAGGATACTTCTTAAATGACCAAGGATGAGGGTTGGGAGAGCTGTATGCCAGGTTTAGCATTACTTTATGGCTTAATTGAACTAGGGCTACTATAGTTGGATCTTTCTCTCTCTTTCGTTTTCTGTCAATCGATAATATTTATTCAGTCAATGACCAGCAAAATTAAAAAAACAAGCAAACAGAGTGAAGCAAATGGATACAATAATATAACAAAATGAATCACATAATAGTATAGCATTCACTCCTCTCTTACTATATTGATACATTTATTACCTCAATAGTATAAATCTAAAACATTAATAAGTATAAAATAAAAACATATATATCCCCTAACAATTTATTAATTAAGATATATCAAACCAGAAGTAATATTTAGATCAAAGGTAATTATGTCTTTAACTGGTTTCGTCTTACTTTCATTGCAGCAACACAAAATTTAGCTACTGCACATGTAATGAATGGTTTTAAATCTTGAAGAAGAAGGTTCACATAAAAGTTATCTGGAATCCTGGGAAATTTATCTATTAGGGGCAAGATGTAGATTGACCTGATGTCCCTATAAAATTTACAGTGTAATAATATGTGTGAGATAGTTTCAACTTCCTCATTACCACATGGACAGATACACTCAGCTAAAGGGATTTTACTATACTTATCTTGAAGTTCTCTGCCTCATGAATTTGGGAGTCATTAAATCACTCCTGCATTGGAGATATAGAAAATTGCATTGAGGCTTATGATTAAATCCCTAGATCTCTAACTATAAAAGATCTTTACTGAAAATTGTCAAAAGCCTTTGGTGTTTGGTGGGACACTAAGTTAAATAAATAAATAAGCAAATAATAAGTATGCAACAAGTCATTACTGATCCATTGATCTCATCTGTAAGAATCAGCATAACATCAGTCTCACAGAACAGCAAGATGTGGTTTATGCTGAACTATTCAAAGGTCTGTTTGGGACCCTTTTGTGCGGCCACCGTTTTTTCTCTCCCTTATGACAATGGACATTTTTGTACGTTGTGTAGTGCCATGTTAACCTTTAATTCAGTGGGAAAGGATGGAACAAAGAAGCCAACACAGCATCATAGCAATGGCGCTTCTGGAGGGAGGGAGGAATCCAGAGGGAGGAGTTTGGATGAGATGGGAAGTCCTGCCAGTGGGAATCTGTCTTGTGAGTCCAAAAGGGTTGCTGCAAAATTGCTGCTCTGAACATAATTAGCTTGGCTTTCCAAGATGACCATAACAGCACGAAGACAAGCAAGGGTGGGACCTACTGCATGTGTTTCAGAGTTAAATCCCACTGAGCCTATGGCAGCTTATTCTCAGGTATAGTTCATATGGCAGTTAAATGTGCTACGACACAATTGCTTAATCATTAAAACCAGAATGTGTCATTTTCTTAAATTTCATTCAATACACATTTAGCCAAAGGTTAAAAAGCAATTAACATATCATGTCTCCAAAGTCATAAGGCAAAAACATTCATCCTAACCTCAGTGCTGTTTTATAATCTCTACATGAACATTAAATTTGCTGCATGAACCTATAACTTTCTAGCTGCCAAGAAAATACACGACACTAATCAAGCAACAAAGCAATGATTTGAACAGCAGTAATTCAAGCAGCCACACCATTCTATGCCATCCATATTTTTATTGTGGCTTCCTTGGAGAAAGGAATGTAATGCAAGGTCCTCTACTAGATGAAATTCTTCATGGGAACATTTTTACTAGCTGAAATTAATTGTGCCCCTGTATTGTCCACCATTCTTGCAAGGTTTATGGATCCTGAATCCTCACCATGATTGCTATTGCCTTACCAGCTGCATTATGATGCTATTAGGCTATAATTGTGCAGAAAAGTTATAAATAAGATGATAGGATTGCAAGTGCTAGAATTTATTATTCTGGGTATGCTTATCTGTCATAATAAGTATAGCATTAAAAGAATACACACAAAAGCTTTAAAGAGGGGCTATTAAAGAGCTAGGTCTGAGGATGTAAAACTCAAGACAATGCTGTGTTTTGACTATTGTGTTTTGGGGGATTTGGCAACAAGAAAATTGGAACAAACAGTAAATCCTTATCAGGATTACCCATAATTAGGTCTCACTGATGCTTAGAATGCAGATGTAGGATAGACTTTAGATACACTGTGAATATAGCATCAGCACTCTCACTGAGTTTAGCAGGAAAATGCATTCACACAATTGCTTTGTAGAACAGAGCTGGGTACTTATTGTACAAGCAATTAAACAGCCTATCACAACTTAATGCCCTTCAAATGTGTTGGCCTATAATTCCCAGAATTTTTAGTCATGCTGATGGAATTTTGAGAGTTGTAGATCTGAATGTCTGGAAATGTCGGGAGGGTTAGAGGTGAGATCCAATGGAATTGACTTTTCATCACCTCATGACCTACTAACCACAAGGGGACAGTAAGGGGTAGATAGTGAGTTAAGGATCAACTCTGTGGCCCATCTTTGTCTGCCACTCTGCCTATTCCTTGTTTTTCTCATGCCACTTTCTTTTGCCTTTATTCCCAGGCACACTTATACAGAGCACATGCTTGTTGACTCTCCTCTTGGTAGAACATAGCTAGCTAGGCTTTAGGCTTTGGGTGTCTCTATAATGTATTTCCTGTAAATAAATCTCTTCTCTGATATAATTATAATGTTCACTAATCGTTAGTCAAGTCAGATTCCTGCTGTCAAGAATGCTTACATGTAGACACAGAAAGCTTCAACCTCCCACACTGGGTTGGGGAAGACTAAAATAAGAAAACCCAGAAGTTCTTTAATGGAGTTTGTAATTCTGTGGAAACACTGTCATGTGTAATGTCCTGACTGGGACTAAGAGGAAGAGGAATGAGGAAATTTCTCCTGTTTTATATTTCATTTGCAGGATTTATTTTGCTCACTAGTTTGACTGCAGAGAAAATTGCAAATAAGTTAAGATTTGGGGAGAAAAAAAAGAATTGATTGAACAAAGGTGAAATCAGGTTATTGATTTCCCTTCTTTTACCACTCTTTGATCCTGAATTATATAGAATCCACTGATTTGGTAGAGTATTTCTGAAAAAAAACCCCACATGAAACAAAACAAGGGAAAGTCTATGGAAAACTCACTAGTTCATTATTGCTTCTGAGAGACGCTGTCTTGAAGATTTTACAAATCTGATACTACTAATTTTGCCTCTCCTTCCTGTGAGATCAACTGAGTTACACTTATAGAAAAGTACTAGGGCTCAGTTCTTGGAGCACTGTGCTATTTCAAAATGGAAGCTGTTCTAAGCATGTCAGTACCTACATGCTGGCAATTGTGGAAGAAAAGGGGATGGGATGATGAGAACGGGCAAAATCAATAGGCCCTTTGTGACATTTTCAAACACAGTTGCATACGTTGGACATGATAAATTACACCCAAAGAGACACACAATAGGTGTTCATGTATATCTTTTACTTTAACATGTTTTGTCTCAACAAAACAAAATAATATTCCCCACAAAGAATGAGATGATACGGTAATTTAAAAAAAATACATATTTTCCCACCATTATTTTGTTGTTGTTGTTGTTCAGTTGTTAAGTCGTGTCCGACTCTTCGTGACCCCATGAACCATATTGCGCCAGGCCTTCCTATCTTTCACTGCCTCCCTGAGTTCGCTCAGTTTCATGCTCATTGCTTCAGTGATGCTATCTAGCCACCATTATTTTATATATTAGTAAATGTCATATGCTCTATTTCATGTCATATCTCAGAACGAGTATTGAAAGACTTGTCGGAAGACATGGATATGTTCTTTGTTTTAAGAGAAATAATATCACAGGGTATTATTGTTATTATTATTATTATTATGTGGGAGAGCATTCCATTGTCCTTGTTTTTGTGTTCTGGGCTGCTTTGTCCTTTTCTAAGCTTGATCCCATTGACCACATGAGGGAATTGTTCTACATCAAATCTAGGACTGGCATAGATTTATTGCTACTTTGGGCTGTATTGAGAGAATGGGAAAGCATTAATTTTTACATATTCAGGTCTTCTGCATTCTCCCTCCCCTACTCACATAAGACACTTCCTGCTTTTCACTGTACAGTACCAATGTTGGAGCTCCAACACTAGTGCAGAAAAGGATATAGAGTCTAGGAATTAGATCCAGCCTTCCAGGGATGCGCTTCTCTCTTTGCTTAAGAAGCCTCAATTATATTCATATTTTGTAATATGCTATATCTACATTGTGTCTATTACCTAGAGCAGCATTCCCATCTGGTATCCTCCAAGGTTGCCTGATGATAATTCTTGGGTTTGCAATCCCAAGATATCTGGAGAAAGAAAGCATTCTGGAGAAAACCAAGGAAAGTTTAAGACCATTTTCCTGTATTTCAGCATGCCAGGATATTTCACTTACATTCCATTTGCTCTTATAGGACCATGTTCTGGTATGAGATAAAGTAGCTACGCAGCTTTTGAAACTTTTGTTCAGAGTTTTGAAAACTGTTGCTTCTTTGAAAATGTGAAAACGTTGCCAACTATGGTTTTTAATATTTATTTTATCTATGCAGTACATGTATCAAATGAGATAGAAATGATACAAAACAATGCGTTTCTCACATGCTTCTGGCTACCTTTTTGTTCCATTTTATTATTATTCTCTTTTTGACCATGGTCATGTTTGAAGGCAGTCTGGAGGACAGATGCTTTCTGGACCCAGTTTGATCACATTCTACAGAGAGAAATTGAAAACATAAAGAGATTGGGTTTTTCTTTAATAAAGAGAAACAAGAATAGGAGAAAGTAGTCACTGCTGTATGCAAGGCAATAGGAGGATAAGCATGGAGGAAAAAATGTTGGGTGCATCTACATTCAAGGTAGTAAAATCTGAAAACCTTCCAGAGAGCTAAGAGTTTGGAGGTTAACCACATGACTGGAGAAGTCCCAGATTCAGCCATGGCACTGCATTGTAAATTAAATCCCCTCTTGGCCATTATGATTGTAAAATGGTGTGATTTCCCATCATTTTATATCAGAATATACCCCAAAGCAAGTGTTAACCTTAAAACATGACCAACATATATTTTTTTAAAGCAACAAAACAGAGAATCCCCATAACTCCTATTGGCTACCAGAAGTCAGGAAAAAAAAAATCTTGGCTATGTCCAAATTAATTGTAGCCCTTGTCTGCTAAAAAAATGGTTATCTTCTGAGTTAAATGATTTTCAGGTGATGTAAGAGACCACAGTGTAGTAATGGGAGATCTAATCATACTCAGAGTGGATAAAGCATAATGTAAGGTAGTTTCTTAATATCAATGGTTGACAAGTTAATTTTAAGTGGCTGATGGATCAGTTAATATGCTTTACCTCCTGATTAATCTATGACACTGAAAGGGATATTTATTTTGCCTATCTATTGCACTTCATTCTATTGAATCTGTTTTTTCTGCCATTTGTAGAGAGAAATTTACTATAGGGTATCAATACTGAATTGATGAAAGGAATAACTAGAGCTCGGTGGTAAAGCACCTGCTCTGGGTGTAAAAGCACCTCAGATTCTACTTTCTTTCTCCTTATTCAGGAATCAGATAACAGAAAGTAATGGATGGATCAGTCTATTGTGGAACCACATCAATTTTGCACAGGTTCAATTGTGAGTCATACTGCTTAACATTCAGGGCAATCTGAGAATGTTTTTAAAAACAAGGAGCAGAAAAATACATTTCACTTGGACATTTTCCCATCTAAAGGGTGCATTTTATATGCATCCCTATTCAAACATTCTTTTAGTATGCAAAGTGGACAGGGCTGTGTCATTTTTTTCTTGTTTGTCCTTGACTTTTTGGAGAAAGTACAGCTGGGCCTTACAGATCTTGTTTTCAGTAACAGCAGAAGACATTTTTTTAAAAAAAATGAACTCTCTTTTATATTTTGTATTTTTATTCTTTTTTAGAATTGGTATTTTTATTATTGATTTGAATGTTGCTTTGTTGTTCTTTTGTACACTGTTCTGAATAATAATAATTATAATAACAACAATATTGCTGCTGTGTTATTATTATTAGTATACCAGGTGCCATACTAAAAGATCTGGAAAAGCACTAGGACACAATAGGAATGAATAGAATCTCAGCTCATCAATTACAAAAATGTGTATTATTTGGAACAGTGCATATATTATAATGATATCTGTAACTATCCTAGATCCTTGGGAAGGGTTTAGCAGATTGTCTGGTAGACTGTATGTAAATAACAACAACAACAACAACAACTGCTCAACACTGTCCAAATATACAGCCAAGATATTACAATGGAGTTTGGACTAGACAAATGTGTCACCCTTACCATCAATAGGAGAAAAATAGTGAAAACTGAAGGAATCCAGATGCCCTATGGAAATAACATCAAGAGTCTAGATGAAGGAGATCACTACAGATATCTGGGCATCCTTCAGGCCTACGACATCAAGCACATTGAAGTCAAGAAGAAGGTTAGTAGTGAATGTACCAGAACAGTGAAGATCTTAAAGTCCAAACTCAGTGGCAGAAATACCATCAAGGCAATTAACCTGGGCAATTCTAGTCATTAGATACAAAGCTGGAATAGTGACTGGACTCGAGCTGTACTAAAAGCCCTGGATAGGAAGACCAGAAAAATAATGACAATGAATCATGCCCTTCATCCACACAGCAACGTTGACAGACTCTACTTACCAAGGAGCATTGGTGGGTGTGGAATGTTGCAAGTACACCAGACAGTTGAAGAAGAAAAAAGGGCATTGGAAGAATATCTGAAGGACAGTGAAGAAGATGCACTGAAGCTGGTACACCATGAAGGCTTACTGATTACCAAAGAGACCAAACTGGCCTATAAGAAAGACCAAAAGAGGTATAGAAAAGAGACATGGTAAGGCAAAGAATTACATAGCCAGTACACAAAAAAACTAGCAAGCAAAGCAGATAACAAGAAGACCTGTCTAAGGGCAGGAACGTTGAAGAAAGAGACAGAGGAACTAATTCTGACTGCACAAGACCAAGCCTTAAGAACAAATGCATATAAAAACAGAATTGAGAAGACAACAACAGACAGCATATGCCACCTCTGCAAAGAAGGTGAAGAAACAATGGACCTAGTCAGCTGCTGCAAGAAGCTGCAGTCACATAGACTGACTACAAACAATGGCATGACAGAGTAGCAACAATGGTGCATTGGAATATGGTGCAGAAATACCATTTGCCTGCAAGCAAGAATTGGTGGGACCCAAAACAAACTAAGGAATAGATAATGAAGAAGCCAAAGTACTCTGGAACTTTAGAATTCAAACAGACAGGCACCTGCCATACAACACCCCAGACTTAACAATTGTTGATTAGAAAGACAAAAAAGCCTGGATAGTAGACATTGCAATCCCTGGAGACAGCAGAATAGAAGAGAAAGAACTGGAGAAAATCACAAAATATAAAGACCTGCAAATAGAAGTAGAACAACTATGGCAAAAGAAAGCAAAGATAGTACCAATAGTAATAGGCACCTTAGGTGCAATCCCAAAACATCTGGAGCAGCACTTGAAGACCATCGGCATTGACAAAATCACCATCAGTCAGTTGCAAAAGGCAGCTTTACTTGGAACAGCTTATATCCTGTGATGCTACCTTTAACACCATTGAACAATCACATCTGCCTATCACAGGTCCTTGGGAAGGACTTGATAGGTGGATTAAAAATGCCAAATCCAGTCTAAACAACAGGCTGACTGTGTGATCACCACCAACAACAATAATGACAATAATATTTCTGTATACCTTTTTGAGCTTTATAAGATTTGCAAAAGTGAGCAAAGGGAAAGGACAGTTGCATTCTGATCTTTGTATTGTTTCACTTGGCTTAAAAAATGCAACCACATTCTTTTCCATACTAGGAAGATGCTGGGGAAAGCCACTCTAGGGAACCACCAGTAGGAGTACTGGAAAGATGTACCAATGGTGTAACTTAATATCAGATAAATTAACATGATGTTATCCAATTAAAATCTAGTTATCTCCATGCAGAACCAGAGATTCACAATAATATTAGATGAAAAAAAAAAATCAATATGAAGGAAACAGAATGGATGCATCCTGCAACCCTCATTGTTTATCAGGACATTGTTTATCATGTTAGGTGATGTTGGTGATGCTGTAGCACATGAATGCTCCAGGAAACTTCAAAATAAGGTCATTGACTATGCTGGGAATCTGGGATTTCTAGTACCCAAACATCTGGAGCATATTAGATTGAGGAAAGCTGCACTCCAATTAATCCCTTACGTAGAGCAGGAGCTGGGAGAATTCAGCAGACCATGTTGCTTTGGATTGGCAATGGTATTGCCCATTTTCCCTTTTGATGGAAATAAGAAAACCACTATCCTTTACTATATTGAATCCTAAATATGTAATCATATAAACATTTTGAATTAGGCTTGCTGAGTCATAATTAAAAAAAGCAGGTATCTGAATGAGACAGAGACGGAGGGATGCATAATACTGGATTCTGATGAGGAAATAATTGAATGATGCAGTCCTATAGCAATGTCATGAGAGGAGTTGGATCTCACATTAGATCTCTTTTGATGTCACTAGAGACGATGACAGGTTAGTATGTGATAGAATGGTCACGCAAAAGTAGGGGAGGAATTGTGTTGCCGATCATGAATTAATAATATTCAGCTGGCCTGGTGATGGAAAATAGCCCAATATTTAGGGTCTTACCCTCTACCTATAGAAAGAAAGGTAGTTCCCTTGAGAAATTGGAGGGGTACTGCCAGTGAAGGTAGATATGCTCTGAGTTAAATGGACGAATGATTGGTCAGTTTTATAAGTTACACATAGTATCTTACTATGTTTTTCATTGTTCAGTTTTTTCACACTGGCATTTGAACCCTTGCAACATAATCATGTGCTACTGTAGTACAGTGACTCCTGAAATATTTTTTTTTTCCTGAAAAGGAAATAAAAGGAATTCAGGGCAAGACTCCTGAGACCTGAGTAAAATTATTTGAACACAAAAGGATTTTTGATTGGCGAATTTGCATTTTATAAGTGTTGCATATGAGATTTTTGAGACAGTGATAGATGGATTTCCAACTATTGAAGCATTTAAAGGATAGGCAAAGAACTGATAAAAAGAAGCCACGTGAAGAATAGCAATAGACCATGCAGAGGAATCAAGGAATAAAATATGGATCAGATAGCAATTAGAAATTAAAATAGAAGAACTGGTGAAGATAAAAGTTGATGTTGGCTAGAAAGATATCAAAAGGTAGCCAAGTTTTGGACAACCAGACTTTGCTCACAAATCTGATAACCATGACTATAATAAGAATGAAAGACTCTTGTTAAAAAAAAATAATAAAAAATTGGGAAATATTGAGAAGTGATATAAATATATACACTGCAGATTCTGACTCTCCAGAGTTCACTGGAGTTGGGCATCCAATACATTTGAATAAATAATACTAATAATAATAATAATACACAATGATATATAACCAAGGTCTTCCATTGTTTCAGGGCACACAGATATATATGGAGCAATGAGGCAGTCCCCTATGCAGAGTGTCATGGCATCCACAATGTGTGTATCTGTGTCAAAAATATCAAGATGGCAGCTGCAATCACACAATAAAAGCCCCACCCTTTTTTAATGTGTATCACATATAACGCGTGTAAAAAAATGAGTGCACGGTGCACGGTGCAACTGCGGTCTTGACTTTTTGGACCCGCCCCACAGATGGCCCTGGTAGAGGGGAGAAAATGATGTACATGGCAAAGAAAGCCTTCTGGTTTTTCAAACAGCATCTTCGGCTTCCAAAGGAAACATCATTTAATTGAATTCACACGATCCAGAGGGGTGCACGGTTCTAGTCCATGAATTCACAGTATTTTTTAGAGCAAGGGCAGATACGGCTTTAAATGAAGTGTGAAATGGTGCATGGGGCAGTCAAGTGGGTGCATTCAAAGCAGAAAACGGTTGCGTAAAAACAATTTTCTCAGAACTCATCCCCTGTTTAAGTACGTTAGTTTTTCCCCATCGCTATTTTAAAAGCCACTCACCAGCAGGAACAGAAAAGACAAGAGGCTACATAAGAACCTGGGGTGATCAATATAGTCTCAAGACTATGGATTATTACTTGTGACCTAGTCCATCAATTAATGGAAGCAGATGCTGCAAATAAATATTTTTTAATGTACCAGCTATCCATAAATGTTCTTTCTGACTGGGTAATGAATGCCATGGGTGAAATACTGTAGGGTATTCTTTTATTTGCTTATAGCCTTCAATGAAAATTTGATTTCTTATTAAGGACTTTTTAACCTACTAATGTTCAGTTCATTACCTGTCAACATTTTTTTTAAAAAACTTGCATCTCAAAAAGTAAAGCCCAGACAGCAGTGGATGGTGCTTAGGTGAGGATGATTGGGCTTCTTGCCGCTTGAAATGGGCGGTATATTTCATCTTCTCCAACAGAAAGAGCAATTCAATGAAATTAAAGCCATGAAGGCATTTCTTCCCAGCCACACTGAGCAATCAAGGCTAATAGAAAACACACCGTGCTCCTGACACAGATAAAAACACCAATGATGAGGAATTAGATTTTGGAGAAAATGGTTTGGGGGGAAATAATAAGCTCATTTAATGAGCTAAGATAGTTTTCATAAAGATGCCAGGAAGGGCATAACGTTGGAAAAGGAACATCGGATCAGGAGGAATGGTTACTGTATGCTAAAGCAGTGTTTCTCAAACGTGACAACTTTAAGATGTGTGGACTTCAACTCCTAGAATTCTGGGGAGGGTGGGAATTCATGGCTGGCTGGGGAATTCTAGAAGTTGAAGTCCATACATCTTAAAGTTGTCACGTTTGAGAAACACTGTGCTATAGCATCTTTTTGTAAACCTTTGCTCTCCAGATATGTCAGCTATAGGTCCCATCAATCCCAACCTGTTTTGGGTGGGGATGATGGGATTAGACAGTCAATATATCTGGAAGGCAACAGACTAGAGACAGATGGGCTATAGAAGAAAATATATAAGCCTCCTTCACTGAAATCTATGAAAAAGTAAGCACTGATTTAGTGCAATTTAGGTGACGCTCTTAAAAGTCTTCTTTGAAGTAAAAAATTTGGTATTCTGACTCCAATCTGTGCTTTTATAAATGGATGTAAGAAATCCAGTCCTTCCTTTGATTTCTGTTATATTATTTGGAGGAACATTTTTAAAGCAAAGCAGATATGAAAAGCCTACTTTATTATTTCTGTAGGAAGGAAAATTTCTGTAGTTGCCTATCTAATAATTAAAGTAAAGCAAAGGGATAAAAAATGACTCATCCATAAGTAGTCAGAAATGCCAGTTAGCCCATAATTATTATTTATTAATTGTAATTTTAATAACAATGATTTCTCACCTTATGGTTATGCACCTTTGAAAAAAAGTGTGGGGTTGTTCACCTAAGTAAAATCACTGTTGTTTTATTGATAAACATTACTTTAATGTGATTAAACTATATGCACTTCACTTTTCAATCACAATAGAACAGAAAAGATCAGATTTGGGGATCTCACTTGTTTTTGCAATGAAAGACTCATGATTCATCATCTTTGATCAGGCATTCATTTAGAGTTTCAGGGGAATGCATCTTGAGAATTAAGGAATAGGTCCCTTTGGAATCATGCACAGCATAAGAATTTGATATTAATATCAGAACTGAAATTCACAATTCTTCCATATGAGATTCTATTCCTGGTTCTCTTCCATCCAATCTTTTTCTGCTAACTAACGAAAGAGAAAGGCCTTATGGGGCCCAATCCTATTGGACAGCACCCATGGGCACCTTTTCCCTCTGAATTTGGTCATAGGAATCTGACACTGGATTCCGTCTTTAGTTTGTCAGTTAGTTTCAAGAGTATAAATAAAGCAAAGCTCTCAGATGGGCATGGCCTATCTCACCATCACTCATCAGTTTAAAAACTAGCAGCTATGGCCTGTTTGGGTGATGTAATGGTATGTGAGAATGACCTTGGGAGATTGGGCAAAGAGACTCTGCCAAGGAACAGTCAAATAAGAGACAGCATAGTTCACAGCTGGATAGTGGGTGGGGCAATAGGCTCAAAAGGGTCCCTCCCTAGTTTCTTGGGCTCTGAAGGAGAAAGGGGGAGAACTGTACTTTCAAACTTGCAATATTCTGTCAATGTAGCTTTACAATAAAGTAGAGTTAGCTCATCTAGTTGTGATTCCTATCTGGTTTGCCCCACAAGGTGCCTATGGCTTGCAAACATAAAGCTACTTGTAGAGAGGAACAGGAACAGTGTGGTTTTAGTTGATGGGCCATTCTCTCACTCAGGGTAGTAATGGTGGCAGCAGTTTGTGTCAATACTAACTTTGCAGTGTGGGCTTTTTCCAGATGCTTTGGGAATGGCACATGGCCAAGCAAAAGACTTGTTAATGCAGATATTACAAAGTGCACAGAAAGTCCAGGGCAGGATTTCTGCGAGTATGGTAGCTGGAAACTGGTTGCACATCCTTCAAGCAGTATCATGGATTTCTCAGAGCCTGGGAAAGAGGATGTCAGTTTGCAAAATATTTAATATTTGCTACATCTGGACATATATCTGCTCTATTTGGTATATCTGGACAGAGAGCCAGTTTGGTGTAATGGTTAAGGCACCAGACTAGAAACCAGGACTCCATGAGCTCTAGTCCAATATGAAGCCTTGGGCCAGTCACTCTCTCTCAGCCCTAGGAAGAAGGCAAGGACAAACCACTCCCGAAATCTTGCCAAGAAAACTGCAGGGACTAGTTCAGGCAGTCGTCAGGAGTCAAGACTGAGTCAATCTACATTTTGCCCTCAGTGGTAAGAACTTTTTTATACCCCATCCTCTCCCCCAAGAAGAACAGAACAGGAGGAGATGTTTATTATTTGATTAAAACTTCTATCTATGTAAGCCTTCTCCATGTTTTGAATTCTGGGAACTGTCCAGTACAGTACATTCAAGGACAGGCTGTTTTAAGTGGAAAAAGCTGAAAAAGTTACAAATTCAACTGGCTTGTCTTAATGCATTAAATCTGCATTTGTTACAGGGTTGTTGTGTGTCTCTTTGCACTACCAATTAAAAGTGGGCTTGAAATGAGTGTGGAAAATTTATTAGGTCTCAGGTGTAAGTCTAAAATCTTCTCAGTTTTGCTTGAGAAGTTCAAATATGTGACCTGTGATTCTGAGAAAAGAAAAAAATCATTGTTTAAGATGTATTTTCATTTCGTCTTTGGCTGAAAGGAAATCAATAAATTGCTTTTGACTCTAGCTTTGAATAGATGATGAAATTTACCAAAAAAATTGGAATTTTTATTATACTGTTGTGGCAAAGAAAAGAAAGCACTTAAAAATATAGTAAATTCATAAGATGGATAGATCCTTTCACCTTGTATTTGCAGAGACAGAAACATGGGACTTGGTCACGGAACATAAACCTGTTTTCGTAACGAAATGTTTCCCATGTTTATAGATTTTTCCCATAAAGGTCACTAGTGGTAATTCAAATAAAATGCAGCAGCTAACACAGAGGAAATTTATCTCAGGAGCCTAGCCTTCTTCTTTTCTTGTCTGATATTCTCTCATCCATCTTTTAAAACATGAATAGTGGATTCACTTCTCAGAGAACGAACAGCAAAGTGGTTAAAACTACTATAAAAGCTGAGTGAAAAATGGAGGCACTGTTGTATTGTGATCTGGCTTCCATCAATGAAAAAGAAACGAACTTGAGAATGTCAGATTTGGTCTCTGGATTTAAAATGTAAGAAAAGAGAGAAATGAAAGCTCGCAAGGAATGTTAAAAAATAAATGTGACAAAGTTTTTAATCATTCTTGTTTGCTAAGAATGACAGGGACTAAATAAATTAAATCTCGGATATATCTTTGTCAAGGAGTTAATCCGGTTATTTTTTTTACAAAAAAGGGACAATATAATTTTCTTGCCATAATTTTAAACATCTTTTCCTGATGTCCACAGCAGATTTCTTGCCTAAATGAAAACTTGACATTTTCCATCAATCTTATTTGGGTTAATATATTCTGAGACAGAACAAAACATATTTCAAAGAATGTAATTGTAACAATTGCTTTATTTTTCATGTGCCTACTATAACTTAGCAAATAGAAAATGTGATCTCATCTCATGACAACTTGCATTGTTTATCAGGGTTATTTCTTTAACACTATAATATTAACTCCTATAAGTTAAGCAGGCCTTTGTACATACTGTGCAAACAATTCAAAGCCATGGTAGTAGAGAAGAAAGTGGCCTCATATGGAATCAAGCTGAGTCTAATTTAGTATTATAAATCAATAGGGCTCCTCAGGAGGAGCCCATGACACACTATAAGTTGTACCCCCAGGAGATCTTTGCAGTATTTAGTATTGCTAAGTGCAGCTCTTCCTCCATTTTGGGGTGGGGGTGGGGTGGGGCAACTAGTTTTTCCCACCTGGTTGTCTTGGCACCCAGACCTTCCCCCCAATCTTCTCTTCTGCATGACCCCTGTAGACCTGAACTGCCCCTTCTTCTTCACCATAGCTGCACTAGCGATTCTGAAAACCTACCTGCCCAAGAAGCTGAGCAGGGGACGAATTCCAACGTGCATTGCTCATGGAGCATAGAGGCAAGACAAGGGGAAATAACAGGCACCTACACTTCAGGTTCTCTTCTGAATGCCAGCTGGAGTCCCATCCCTAAGTAGGAAGGGAAACTACTTTCTCATCTTATTTCTTGGGGGCCTTAGCACTGAGCTCTCACCAAAACATCATGAGCAATGTTACTCTTCCTTCTTGGTGTGCCTCTGGGCTGCCTTTCCCAAAGCTGTTCACTTTTATTATTAACCTAACCTTTACAATAAAATTGCAGTTGGTTTGCAGAAACTAGACCAACTGGCTGGATAAAACTCCTATCTTTTGATTGTAGGCAGCAGTCTTTCCCAACCCTTATCTGGTGATGCATCAGGAACTGTGGACCACTGTACTGTCTCTTGTGAGTGAATTGCATAATAGAAGCTGATGGTGATGAACTGTCTGATTCCTTTGGGCCAAAAGTTGTGTGCAAAGGTGTACTGTTCTATATTTCTAGTATTCCTTTCGGCATTCCAGATATTAGTTTGGAGCTACGCAAGCAAAGGCCAAACAAAATGTGATGGGACAACCATGTCCTTTGTTTATGTAACAGATATTTTACAGTATATCTTACTGAAATACATATTCCTAGGAAAATGAAAGTGCTAGCTCAACTACAAATCAGTTAGATGCTAAGCACACTCAGGCACAAGGAATATTACAAGATAGTGGAAACATTAACTGCTAAAAGTGTTAACTAGGACAGCTAGGAAAGTAGCAAATAGTGCTGGAAGCTCAAAGCTTTCGGATAATGACTAGAGAAATGTAACAGCTTCAGATATGTTTTCTTCAATTCATTGTTTTAACTTAAGGGTACCATTGTATTTGGACTGATTACCTCATCTATCTCACTTCATTACCCCATACAGTACCAAGTATATGCTACAAACCAATAAATAAATCAGAAGCTAATTAAATGTGCATTATAATTTGCATGTCAATAAAGAGTGACTGTAACCCCTCCTCTCTTTAGGCTTGTCTGCCTCCGGTACCAATCAATAAACCAATTTGTGCTTCAAATTGCTTACAACAAGCTAAAAAGCTCTCTCCAACATTTATTTATAAAAATAGTCTGGGTTGGAGCCCATCAGCTTCATTCCACTGTCTCCACCATCTTTGCTTGCAGCTCTCCATTAACCTTAACCAGTTTACTTATCCTGGTTGCAATTCTGCAAGCTTTCTGGGCAATGAGGAGATTTCTTAAAGCAAGACAGTATTGGATGGAGATAATGAAAATCATTATCTAATAATTCTGAAAGGTACCATGACTCCAAGGCTACCAGTACTGCTGTCTGGTTTGTCTTCTTTATCCTAGCACACAAACTGATACAACTGATGTTTAGCAAGTTGCATGAAAATGCAAATAGGCAAAAGTGTTGTCAGTGATGGATAGCAAGTTGGTGCTACCCATGATGGATGCTGGGCCAAGCTGAAAGTATGCAGAATGCAGGATCTAATTTGTTTTCACATTCAGGAAAATAGATCTGTATTAAAAACCGATCAGGGGAAAATTAAAGAAAGGCTGAAATAAGCAGCTATTTTTGTCTTCCTTTTCTACAGCAACATGAAATGCAAATCAGGACCTGGGAAGAGCCAGTTTGATTTTAGTACTGAATATAAAATAGGCTGCATTTGCAGACTGAGATTTGAAATATAACTCCTCCAAATGAATGCAATGGAGCATATTTTCCATTGTGTAGCCACATCCCTATAGCAGCACAAATATGGGTCACACTTCAATATTACAAACGCATGGGCTAAATGTTTTATTTTAGCTCTTATTTATAATGATATTTAATAAGATTAAAGGAAGACATTCATTCTTGATGGTAATAATTCTATAGCAAAATTCCTCTAAAAGGATCAGTTTACTCCAATGTTAATTGGCCATCAGCATCCCCAGTCATCAGGTGACAGAAGAAAGGTCAAAAGAACATTCCTTCCTTCTAGGAAGTTAGCAGTTGCAGAATTTAGAATAGAGATGTTGCGGTTTCATCAAATATTTGAATTGGTTATAGTAGCTTTCCCCAAATCTCTAGATGTATTAGAACATTCAGAATTCCTAGCCAGTAGTTGCATGCCTACCACATCTGGAAGGCATCCAGTGGAGAAGCCTGGTTTCTGTTTATTGTTGCTTGCATGTCCAATGGCCGAATAAGATGCACCCTCCATTATCTTGATTTATTTTAGAGGTAAGAGCTAAGTCATCAAGTATCTGCCAGCATCATGTGCTTTAGTTGCCATATGATGCAAAAACTGTGATTTGAGATTTATTCCTCTCCAATTATTGAATACTTAGAGTAATGCAGCAGTAAGAAGCCCCCACTAGATCAACATTTTCAGGTAACAAGTTTTCATCAGCTTCCAGCTACTGAATCAAAATTTTAGGTGATTATTTCAGGTTCACAGGTGTAGATGCAAACTGTTGAGCTTAAATGACTTTTGGCAGATAAGACAATTTTTGGTAATTAATTTTGTTCTCTCATAATTCAATAAGAGGGAAAAGGATCTTTCTTTCATTATTAAATGGTCTACAATTCTCCTTGTAAATGTTGATAGAAGAAAAATTCAGAAAAGCAAATATTTTTACCTTCAGGAAGTTTTGCTGTGCCTCTTATCTGGAAGAACCATTCAGTATTGGAATATCAGGCAAAATGCTCCTCTTTGTTCTCTTTTTGGACCTGTCCCCACCTGATTCTTAGCACAGCACAATCATATCTAGACCACACAATTTCTCTGCCTTGTCTCCATGTCACATCTTCATCTTGACCCAGCCCATGAGCGAGACAGGATTAAATTGTTCTTGGTGTATTAGTGTTAAAACGATATTTCCCTTGTTACTACAATACTTCCAAGGTCAGCCTTGAGGTGTGTAAAATCTTTTATGTTTCACCAGCCATTTCCTTGGAAGTGAAGCCAGGTGACCAATACTGAATATGATCAGAGAGGAGCTTACTAGGAGACTCAGGCTGATACGGACCCACCCTTTCCTTCTGGTCCCTGGTCAACCTCTTCTGCTGCCCTTCTGCTATTCTCTTCTTAAAGAGATGGATACAGCTTGGCACATGAAATATAAAAAAAAACTTGCTTGGCATGCTTCCAAGTATGGTTGCCAAGAAAGCAACATGGATAGGTTCATATGGTCACCAAGGTTCAAGTTCAGCTTGAAGAATGAGAACCATCACTCTGTGACAGCCCGCTGGATTTTCACCATAATGGTAGAGATACACGGCATTTCTCTTTGGCCATGTTTTCAGGCACAGTTTGCAAAATCTCTCCAAGCTGGGCACCGTTGCTCTTTCTGCCTCTCTTTTGCTTCCCACACATTCCTCCTCATTCACTGCTTCCTATTTCTATGTTTGCAATCCTGCATTTTGTAGGAATGGAGTTTCTTTTGTGTTTCTCTGGCAGCCCTATGATGGCTGCATTCAAATGCTTCTAATCAGATTCCTTACCTTCTAGCAACATTTGATTTAACTGCCATGATCTCTGTAAAGGTTCAGAAAACAGTTCATGGTATCCTGGATAATGATTTATGTTTAAAAAGTTACCTTTCTCTACACAGTGCCCTTTATAAATCAATGCAGCTAAAAACAAATATATGTTTATTATGAGAAAAAGATATAATTTTCTTCATTTAGTTACCAAATCTTCCAAAAATGTTTTTAATTGAAAAATATTTGGTAGTTAAGGCTATATAGTGAATGAGCTCATGTTTTCCACATTGGTGGCAGGGCTATAATGCTATTCTTTACTATATTAATCACCTTTAAAAACACAGTCTCCTTCAAAAATGGTAAGCACATTGGTTACATGATGAAGATATCTGTATTTTGTAAGTAATTTTTATTATGTTGAAAAAGACCATCAAGAAAGAGTAGTACCCATTTACAAACATTATTTCCCATGCATAGATACAACTCAAAGCATATATCCAAATAAATAAAATCTTACTCTAAAAACCTGCTAGTATTTCACCTTTTTTTAATTGTTAACTTGTCTATGACCACATGGGTGGAATAGAGAGTAGCACACAACTTAGCTACATTGCAGAAACTGCTCAGGATATGGTCTTGGGAAAGGCAAAATGTATACATATAAACTTCTTACCAGACTGATTTCTTAAAATAGATATAAAGAATACTGTAGCTGCATCTTTATCAACAGTGGCAAGGAATATATGTGTCCTAGCCTCTACCATCTCCTTGCTTACCTAGATAGAGCTGATTTTTAAAGGTGATGTTCCTGAATTTGTCCAACAAATATGGTAGTGTGTTGAACAAATGTGGCACTGTGTTGAACATTGAACTAGTATAAAGATATGCTAAAGAATTATGGAAGAACTAGGAGGGAGGGGTACAGCTATTAGGGATAAAACATATACATGATTAGGACACCCACTTCTATTCTTTGGAAGATGGACACCCCAAATCTATGGTCTTGTAGCTTAGCATTTTCAAAGCCCAGTGTAAAATTAATCCTAGGGAAAACCTGTATGAACAGAGTTTTATAAGCAGGAAGATTTAGAATTATCCTCCAGTGTGATAGGAGCCAAGGTCACCAGAGTGAAATATAAGTTTTCACCAGCTATTAAAAAATAGAATCAGTCATCCCCAATGGATATTCCTTAGTTTCAAATAGGTGTTTTCTTGTAATTGGGGGATAATCAGAAGCAACTGCCTATCAAGGATTGTTCCCATTTCTCCCAATGTCTGGCTCTGGCCACCCAGAAAAATTATTGTAAAATATAGGCATCTTCCAGGGGCCAAGAGGGAGACAAGTGCCAAAATATTGAGTCACAGTGTCATGATTAGTTCTTTGACTTTGATATAAACAAGGGACAAATCAGTGGACCCTACAGTAATTATTAATGAACACAACTGAAGAAAATCTTCTGCACTCAACCTATTTGTGATTTTGTTTTCTAACCTTTGGGACCACTTCATTTGTGCCTTCCTTATGCTTGTCTCTTCAATCAACCTATAATCAGCATCTAAATGAGTATGTCAGTCATGCAGATGTAATTCTAAGATTAAGGGTAAGTGATCACTATCTGGGTAACACTCTCCTGCAAAATTAATTACTGATTTTGAAAAGGTCGTGGGATACTATTACTGTATGTAGTCTGTAGCTTCCAGTTCTTATCCAGCCTGTGAATTCCTTGCATTCATCACCTCTTGCTACCCCATTTATATGATCTAGGTTGTTCACCATTTGAACCAGGTAATGGCCTCCTGTAATTGCAACATGCATCTTTAGAGTGCTGTGTTGATAGCAACTCCCATCACATTCAGGGTCCATGCTGTTGTATTTTACATACAGCATTTGTAGCATTCAGCCCAATCAAGAATTTAAATCTCCAGCTACAATTACATATGCTTCTGGACATTATCTCCTTAATTTAGCAATGCATTCTTCTGATTTGTGCCAAAGATTCCTGCATTGGGCAGGGGGATTCTTCCAAGTCTTTTCCAACCCTTTGATTCTATGATCTCTATTTTTTTCTTGGACTATTGTGTGGATAAATAAATGTTAACAATAAGTAATGTCTTAACAATAAGTTAAAATGCATGTGCTAGATTTCACTATCATGGCTTAGTTAGCACATTTATGCTTCTAATACAGTAAGAATAAGTCTTTTCTATTTATAATAAGTGGCTTCCAGTAAATGAGTTATGAAGTCATTAATTCCAAATCCATTTCTTGTAGTAGTACTATATCCAGCTTTGACTTGTAATCCAAATATGAGGTATCAAAACATTTGCCCTTTGATCCAGCATTGTTCCAGAATACTACTAAAATCTCCTCTTGATTTAATATTAATTATTTTACTGGTTGATTCTTATATGCCCCATTGTGAGGCTGAATTTGCCCTGGTTGGCTTACTGGTGTACTATTCATCTGTAAATCTGACCCCAGCAAGGCTGAAAATCTAGCTGATGCAGCTGTCCACCTGGCAATATCAAGCTGTTGTTGTTTTTGTTGTTGATTACAAACATAAATGCAACCTCCAGTAAAATACTGTTGGAAATCCATATTTCTCATTTTCATTTATGTATTCATGTTTTGATTTCATCTGTACGGTGTTCAGGGGGATGATAGTTTACATAGACTGAAAGTCAAATTTTACTTTTGATGGACAGCTCCTGATAATTAAACTAGGATCTTCCCTTATACAATTTGCAGAATGTTTTATGGGCTAGCCCAGTTATCTATCCGTTGATTAATGGTTTTATATGACATATAAAACTTCTATTCCCCCTTTCCCTGATTGTTTCCTGCTACTCCATCCTGAAAGACAGTTTGTTCCTGTCATATAATATAACTTTGACTTTCAGTATTTTAAGCAGAGGCTTTCCCCATCATTTGCTATTTCATCTACATGATGGGAGATGCTGTGGAATGAACCTATGGTCTTCTGCTGCCAACTGTAAGCTCTAGCAATATGCTACACCTTGGCTGAACTTTATCATTGGGCACAACGAATCAGTTTCTTCAAGTGGGAGATGGAGATAGGTGGTCAGGAGACTTTGTCTCTTCACCATCCTCTAATGCTGGTTGACCTGCTTTCCTCCCAAGCAAAGAAGAGCTCAGAGAAATAGTGAGCTGTTGAGACAGACAAAGATGCTTTTCACTGTTGGCTATTTTAAGTCTGACAATATGCTGCTCTGGAAGATTAATAATTCTTTAGGCCAGAACAGATTCCTGAAGAATGATAAATCACTGAAAGTTTTATCCATTATTCTTTAGCTTCTCCTTATATGAAGACTGTAAGAATAAGGAAATGCAGTCTATACAAACAAGAACGATATAAAGCAATTATGATAAAAATAGTTGGAAATATTACCTGAAACATAAAGAATAATTACAGTTTTGCTCACCAACCAATGGTACATAGGAAAGAATTCAAACTTCTGTTTCAAGGACAAAAGGCTAAGTGTTTTATTGTTTTATATACTACCGACAGATATAACTCAGGCAGATATTCCTCGGTGAGAACAAAAACATTATTGCCAAAAGCATCTAACAAAGACAAGATTTTTACTTTCCAAATGTAAGAAGTAAAGGCAGAGTCATGTCAAACATTTGCTGCTACTAAGAAGAGAACCAGCCTTACCAAACAGATTGAACCAGGACAGATTATATGCCTTACCAAACAGATTGAACAAGGGCAAATATGACAATATTTCATTGATTCAGCAAGGTCAAACACACCGATCATCGTCATACTTCATAGTCAGGTTATGCTCATGTCCATATTCCATGACTAGGTGATTCGCCTTCTCTTCCAATGCCTGGAGCAAAGACTTCTTTGAGGCTTAGGACTCTTTGGAGCAACTTCCCACACTACAAGCTATCCCATAGCCATCAGTCTGAGGGGATCTTCAGACTTATGTTCTGTGAGGTGGCAGCTACTTGTCCCTTTGAATACTTCATCACTTTCAGAATTTCCTGAAAGCAACAGTAATGGGTTGGCCCATGCTGACCAGAGAGTGAGTGGTGATGCTATTTCATCCAAGGAAATGTATATGGCAGGAATGTGTGGTTATTGGGGTGAGGGGGGGGGGTGACTAAGCAAGGATAGAGCCACAGATTCTCCTCTTACCTCAGGTGATGCATCTTCTTCAACCGCTACTGGCTATATGTCCTTTCCTTCTCAAATGATGTCATTGGGAAAAAATGATTAAGCATCTTCATCAAATTGCCACCCAGTAAGGTGAAGAGGACTTTGGAATTTGATGAATTACAATTCGAGGCAAGCCATCAGCAGCCTATTTCATGCCATCTCAACCTAAGGATTTAGACCTCCCTATATTTTTCAGCTATATAGTTATGTATTATGCTTACACACTACCAGTTCCTAATGATTTGTGATGGTTACAATACCACTTAGTTATAACATTATAAAGCTGTAATATAAAACTATGCATGAACCTGGGAGTTCAGAAATGGTTAACAGGCTCTAAGTACAGAGACAGGATGAAGCAGATTGGTGTTGGAACAGCATCTCTTATACTTAGAGACAACACAGTTTATGTCTTCTTGCACTGAGCTCTCTAATACCCTGCTTTGATGCTGCTTCACTTGCTGTGCCTGGCTACTTTTGTGCTGTTCCTCAGCTGGTTTCCTTAATGCCTTCAGCCAAGCCAGGAGCCTTTTTTTCTTGAGGTCTATACCTTAAATTACGAAGAAAGGAGGAGGAAAGCAAGTGAACACTTCAATAGAAGCCCCTAACCCTAGGGCAGTGTTTCTCAACCTTAGCAACTTTAAGATGTGTGGACTTTTAACTCCCAGAATTCCCCAGCCAGCCCTAGAGGATCATTGCCCATTTCTCCTATATTAAAGATCATATACATTTTCTTTGTTTTAAAATAATATCTATTACTTTTTTATTTACAGTTCCTGAGATTGCTTGTCTGCTGCTTTGGGAGGGTTGTTATTCTGAAAAACGGGGTGCAAATAATTGCAATAAATAATAAATATGCTTCATTTCCATACAGCAATCTTCTCCAGTCTCATGCTCTCCAGATGTACTGTCCAAACTGGGGATAACCGAAGGTATAAGATTGGTTTGAGGATGCTCTTCTCACAGTGCTTTATCACAGAACATCTGGCAGTGACAGTAGTATCTGCAGCTGAGCTCTCAAATGTATGGAGTAGATGGATCTTGAAATCTCAGTGTAATTGTGGGAGATGAAAATAGGGCCCCAGTCCCAGCAGCTCCCCCAAAATTGGACAGCCTGTACTGTGCACTTAAATCAATTGCCTCAGGGGACTCTGTTGGCTTCTAAGTCTTTTGTTTTATTTTCCATTTGCAAATATCATGGACCTTACCAAGCACTTTATATCTGATCCCTTGCAGCTGTGTTTCATTTATTTAAATATCATTTTTAATGCATCTTAAATTAATCAGCAGAAAGGAAATAGGAAAGACCTTAACATGTTCTGAATACTGTGTAATGACAGCCCTAGCTTTTTGCCTCTGTAGCTTTTTGTCTCAAATACATTAAGGACAAAGAAGAAGTAATTCTTCAGTAAATTTCATCAAAATGTATGGTTTAATTTATATTAGTCCAGTGCATCCAATAAAAATTGTAGATGGATTGGAATGAATCCAGTCAAATGAAACTAGGTTTGTTCAGCTATTGAATAGGAGTGTCAAAGCCCACAAAGAAACAAAACAACAACCTAAAAAAAAAGTAGAGAAAAAATTGGCAGAAAAAAGAGAAAAAAAAATAGAAGAAGACTGCTTTTGGCTTCTGTGGTAGACAGTGATGAGTACATATAGAACAATCAATAAGGTATTTTAGGGAAAGGGAAATTAAAGTGACCACTCCCTCCCATTAATCATTTAATAATTGATTATTCATTGGCCACTTGTACAATGCTGGGAATTCAGAATCAGTGTTTAAATAAAGTATCTGTATTTCAAGATTACAATGAATAAACCTATATTCATTGTAATCTTTAATTCCATTGTTGGTCTTTTATATATAGTTTATATAGGGATGCATTTATAAATTCAATTCTAAGGGCTTACCGTATTTTGAGAAAAGAATCATGACTGGCGATATAATCCAATCTAAAAGGACAGCATTATGCAAAATGTAAAAAGGTGGAACTTATCATCAATTCTATGTTCATTAAATAACATGTTGTTAATAGAATTAAAATATCTGGATCAAAGTTTCTTTCCATCTCCATATTTAATAATGGTAGCAATTTCAGTATTGCATGTTTTTGAGATTATAAAAAGATGGAGAATGTTATTTGGCTGGGCATTTTAAACTGGTTAACAAGCATTGCCTGTGATCTAGGAAGGATTTTTCTCAAAAGAAGTTATAAAACATATTCATTATACGTTATATGTATGCTGACAAGAATAGAAGAGAAACATTGCATCCTTCTTATACTTTTAAACTTATTCAAACAATAATTTTAAAGCCTGGCATATTTATTGTGGTCTGGTGCAAATGGCTTAATTAATATTTTGTACTTTAAGCATGAATTCAACTTCTTTTTCTAAAAAGATCAATCTTTCCTTCTGCGCAAAGTGCATTTAGCAGCAGATAATTATCCTAGACAGGTTGCTAAATAATTTAACTGTGGAGCAAACTAAGAACATTTTAAGTTGTTAAAATACTTGTTTAAATTGTCTGAAGGCATATATTCCCTCTATTATTTCACTGAGATGAACAGAACGTTGAAAGGAAAATGCATGACCTTAGTAGCATTGTCATATGTTAATGGAAACCATTAATGGAAATGAAAACTTCTCAGGTAATAGTCTTTTCAACCTGTGTTTGGACCATCACCCTTTGTAGTGATGAATATTTCTATTCCTAGGATCTGAGGCAGGATGTCTGAAAAACACTTAACATCAGCAAGAGTTTTGTCATTATTTTCTTCAAAGTATGATTGGCTACAATGCAAAAATAAGACATTGCATGAGATCTGATCATATGACTGGGGAATCATTATTGAAGGCCACACTTGGCTTTTGGGTGACATAGGGGTATGTATGCTACTGAAAAGGGAGGTTAGACCAGGACACAAATGAAATTGTATTACATTTAAGCCTAGTCTGAACAGGTGGCAATATCTGGCCAGCCTCAAAGGGGCTTTTGGGTTCCTGGTGTTTGACTTGAAGGAACCTCCACCTCTTTACCTTAAGCTCATCTAAAACAAAATGCACCTAATATGATTACTTTTGAATAATTATATGATAGTTTTGTGGTAATCAAAATTGAACTTGGCAGCAATTTCTGGAGGAGTTCTATGGAAAGAACTGGGGGAGTTCTATGGAAAGAACATGGAAAGATTGGGGGGTTGTGTTATGACCATAAAATTCAGCCTCAGGTTGTATTCCTTATTTAGCAGAGATCTTCCTATAAGGAAGACGTACACTTTAGCTTTAGTGAGTTCAAAAATATTTCAAAAATACTTAAGACCATGAACAAAAAATGAGAAAGAATAGGCTTAAGATGAGGAGTGTTCCAAAAACAAAGGATCTGTCATCTGGATATAGAAATACATACTGTAAATGACAGATAGATAAAAGAAAGAAACTGCTTTTATCTGCATAAATATTTTTCATCTTCTGGGAAATATAAAGTTGCTTTTCAACTATCCAACTAAATGTAAAGTTGGAAGGAAGGAAGGAAGGAAGGAAGGAAGGAAGGAAGGAAGGAAGGAAGGAAGGAAGGAAGGGAGATCTGAGAAATTAAAAAAAAATTCCTAAGGAAATTATGAAAAATGAAATTAGCATAATTAATTTGTGAGGCAGCAGGATGTGAAATGACATGAAACACTAACAAAACGAAACAAAGAATCTCAAAAGAAAATAAGTGGCAGTGAATTTCATTTGCGGTATACTTAGTTTGCAAAGCTGTAATAGAATAAGATCGTCTGCACTATTTCATTTCAGTGAGGTGAAATAACATGAAATCCAAATACTGTTGCTTAAATGCTTATGGACTAAATAACAACACTTTTTTAAAAAAAGATTGATATCTACTATTTAGATTCTTCTCAGAAAAATCCATGCTCAAAACCAAAAGCCATTCATTCCACATTCTTTTTCTTATTAATCCTACAAAGGAAGACTTGCTATTTATGTGAATGTTATGATTTTAGGAGAGAGTATCTCCCTCCCTCTCTCTCAACATTTCTCTGATGAAGATATTCCATTTCCCTCTTTCCTTCACAGAGTTAATGCTGCTTTTATCCTCACAAGAACTCTGTCTAGGTTAGGGCTGAAAGAGAGTTTGAGAGTGACAGGCTCCAGATCACTCAATGAGGTTCAAGACTGAGATTTGGATCTATTATATATCTTCTTGGTCTTTGTCTGACACTCTGGGCTACATCCAGGATTTCACAATTATCATTTCTTTATGTGCATCACGACTTTCCCTTACTAACCTTCCTCTACATTCCCAAATCTGCTCTATAATGTTACCCAATCACTTGGAACAGATTTGAGAGTTATGACATATCTGTAGGGCAGAAGGAGAATTGATTCCACCATCAGTTTCATTCTTGGGAGACAGCCAATCCCTCAGCACACTGATTTTCCTTTGCTGTTTCTCATGTCAATTGTCATAAAATTGCTTGCTTACTTATAAAACTTGTATACTGGCAAATCTGCTCAGACTCCTGACAGTTTGTAGCAATGATATAAAATAACAAATTCAAACAGTAATGACCAGGAAAAAATGCAATAAAATTTATAAAACTCACAAAATAACAAATAGCACAACAACTAGACAAAGGTTATATTGCCCTACTGTACAAAGGTCTTCAGAAGAGCTCAGTTTTCAGAAGCTTCTGAAAGGCAATCAAGCACAGAGCAAATCCGATCTCTATAAGATCACGCTGTCCTCTGAGTTTAAAAAACATTTTTTAAAAAATACTCATTTTCCTGGGAGTAAGCCCCACAGAACTCAGGACTGACTTGTAAGAAGGAAAATAAGATTGTACTGTTAATCCAGTTTAATTGTTACTATAAAGCAGAGATCTGCAATTTTTTTCATGGTTGGTGGGTGGGGCCAGGACAAAAGTATAGGTGGGGCCAGGACAAAAAAAAAAAGATTTAAATTTAAAATAATTTAAAATAATGTGCTATGCATTTAGCAATTATTCTCAGCTGTCCCTTAAAAACTATAATTTTGTGACAACTTTAGAAGCAGATGCAGCCTTTGAGTTAGTTACGGTGCCTAGTGTAAACAGATGCTGAGGATTAAAGATGAAAAATCTCTCAGAAAGGAGGAGAATTCCTAGATTCCTCATAAAACTACATTTCCTAAAATTCATGGTGTAGAAACTATAGGTATAAATCGACTGATCTTCAAAATGCAGACCTGACCTAATTTAAAACAGGATGAACAAAGGTGACCATAGGGGAAGGCAAAAAAGTCAAGATTGCAGCCTTGACTATGTGATGGAAGGTCCATTGTGTGACACATGTAAAAAGGTGTGGGACTTTGTTGACATGGTGTTTTGCTTTGTTTTTTACCCAAGAAAACAAGATGGTACAACAACCTTTTCTACCCAGCTTGATGTTTTTGACTCTGCTATGAGCATTACTCCATTCCTCCCAAAGGTAAAACTCTAATAAAATACCTGAATCTGGGAGAAAGCAATATTTGATAGAGAGTATCTGTTATTTATCCAAGGTATAGTGTTTTGTAGTATGTTAAAGGACAAAAAAAAAAAGAAAAAAAAAGAAAAAAAGGTATATACAGTTAGCCAGTCATTCTTTGATTGTCAGGATGGGACTTGCCACCCACTGGTTGCTGGTCATTCTGTTCTTTTTCCTTCCACCTTTCCCAGCATTATGGACCTCTCAAGGGAGCTGGGGCTTTGCTTAATGTGTCCAAAATATGATAATCAAAGCCTGGTCATTAGGGCCTTGAGTAGGAATTCTGGATTGACTTGTTCTATGATCTATTTGCTTGTTTTCTTGGTATTCTCAGGCGTGAGGTTTTGTGCAATAGGCTTTATTTAACAGAACCTAATAGAGTTGAGCAATGAGGTTTAGAAGAGTTCTAACTAGACCTTCCATGTTTGTCATTGTTGCCTGAGTTTAAAGTGGTGTTAATCTCAATACCAAGGACCCATTATACAGTACAAAACACAGGTAATCTAGGCAGGAGCAATTCAGAAAATGAAAAGGGTAAATGTTATGATTAGGTACCATTGAATTAGGTTCAACTGCTGGTGACTTTATAGAAAAACATTTGCCATCCATATCTGTCTCTTCTTTCTCACTGTGTTCTTCCTGGTAGTACTTTCAAATCACTCTCTCTTTACTGGATTTTAGATAAACTAAGTTACCACTGTACAAAGTAGTCAATGGATTTCCTTTGCCTGCAATGGTTGAATTCCCACTTCTCCAGAGCCCTATTCCAGAGATTCATTCTCAGGTTGAATTCCAAATGTGAGAAATGATGGAACAGGTATTCCCCTAAGTCTCCTTGGAGATGTCACTAAATATGCCACTCTTCATGTACAGGTAGTTCCATGGGAAGATGTTCTATCCACAGGAAGGCTTCACAGGAGTCCTGATAGTGCAGGACTTAGATGAGACCCAGTTTAGGAAACTGGACAGATGCTATCAGTCAGTAGATAAAATTGACAGTCAGGGTTGTATTGTGGTTATTGTGTTGGAACAGGACCAAGGGTGCCCAAATTTGTCCCCACCTATAGACCACAGTCAGTTTGGTGTAGTGGTTAAGGTACCAGGCTAGAAACTGGAGACTGTGAGTTCTAGTTCCACCTTAGGCATGAAGGCAGCTGGGTGGCCTTCGGCCAGTCCCTCTCTCTCAGCCCTAGGAAGGAGGCAATGGCAAACCACTTCTGAAAAACCTTGCCAAGAAAACTGCAGGGACTTGTCCAGGCAGTTACCTGGAGTCAACACTGACTTGAAGGTGTGCACACACACACACACACACACACATACACACACACACAGAGACTACAGTGGGTGACTTTGGATCATTCCTTTTTGGTCTGCCCAATGTACCTCACAGGGATATTGTGGAGAGAGAGAGAGAAAAAAAGGAAGACGTTTGCTATGGATACCACATTGAATTCCTGGGAGAAAGCTAGGATATAAATCTAACAGTTACTGTAAATACTGTCAGAATTTAAAAGAAATAAGCATCAATATGATTTCTATGATTGGTGTTCTGCTTCCATATAAAGCAACTTTCCATGTTATTAAATCCTGAAGTGGGAGTGATAGTACCTAAAAGGATGGGTGGGAAGTACCGAAAGTTCTCTTAATTGTATTTTATGAAAAATGAAAGTACCAGCTTTGTCTTGGTCCAACAGAGGGTGTAAATTTGTCTTGAGAAAATTGGAACTACATTCCATTTTTAAAATATTACATATTTTATGTTTGGTAATTATCCACAATGACACTTTTATTTTACTTCAAAGCTGTAATCTATTTGGGTAGATTAATCTTAATAAAACAAAACAAAACAACAAAAACAAAAACAACTTACTTTCATGCAAATAACATAAGTGAAGAACTCTCACAAACTCACCATGGCATGGCTTGAAATGTGGCCTTCTCTGTTCACAAATATGAACAATCCATATATATTTATTGTGAATATATTGATCTCTATCCAAAAGCTTAATGCATTATTTCAATGGGGGGGGGGGGGCAAAAGGCAGGGGGAGCTAAAGAAGAATCTATTTTTGTCCTCCAAAAATGATGTTGCTTATACAACTTCTTCCTCCACACCCTACATTTTCTCTTTTGCGGTGAGCATTTATTTTTTCATTTGAAGAAAATACGTATTGACTACTATCCTGAAAGATTGGAATTCGATGTAAAATTATGTATTGTCTTCCAGAAATATTAAGGGACTCTGTGTTGCATCACTTTCTCTTTTATCTTCTGCATTCTGAAAAGAAAGCTTTTACATAATTTGAAGCAGAAGGAAAAAGGTCATAATGAATCTCTGGATTTGACAGTGCCTTTCATGTAAAAACAAATTTGAAAACATTTCAGTTCTGGCTACACCAGGGATAGGTGGCGCAATGCCTGTGGGTGCCTGTTTGAGTGCAGATATTTCCCTTGGTTGCCTGCTACGTTCTTTAAAACAAAGAGGCTTCGATATTGTCAAATTACATTAAAATAAGACTACCATGAAGACAGAGAAGATTAATGGGCTTTCTGATAGGGATGTGCCAAAATTTAGGCAGTGACAGAGTTTAGATTTTGGGTGCTGGACTTCATCATCTGACATGAATGGGATGTTCTACAGTTGATATTATTTGATTTTTTACAAAAAGGAAGTCCACTGTGCTGAATTTGAGGATGCTTATTTTCATCCTGTTGAACAGGACAGAATACCAATGTCATAGGACTTAAATGCCACTACTGAGAAGCTCCTGTTGTGAAACTGATTGGCCCAACATGGGCCCAAATGCTAGTATATGCTGCTACTCAGAAGACTTATCTGTACCACCAGATTGCCCCATGATGAGGACAGGCTACCAATAGTTTCTGAAGAGCAGGAATGGATATCATTGTCTTCCACTCAGCCCTGCCTCCAACCCTTATCCCCAACCCCTGAAATACCACCACTTTGTGTGATTTCCTCTTTGGAGGAAATAATTTCTGATGACTCAAGTGTTGCTGTCTGACTGGCTTGCCAGCAGAAACATTTCAAAAAATGTACAGGTTTCTTAGTGGCCACAATTGGGGCTGGCAACTCCATTGCTAAGTGCTGCGGTCGCTAAGTGGAAAGTCACATGACCACGATGGGCTTACAACATCACTTCCCATTCAGTCATTAAGCGAATCACCATGGTCGTTAAGTGAAACATCAAATGACTGCAACTTGCAATTTTACTTCCACGTTCTCCATTAACTCTGCTTGTCACAAGCCAGTTGGGAAGCAGGCAAATGATGATCACATGACACAGGACACTGTGATGGTTGTAAGTGCATGCTGGTAAGAAGTGCCTAAATGGCAATCATGTGACCATGGGATGCTGTGATGATGTGAGGATTGGTCACACAGCTGTTTTTTTTACACTACTGTAACTTCAAATGGTTGCTAAGCGAGGCAGCCGGTAAGCGAGGACTACCTGGTTTTTTCTTTCCTACTTTTCTGTTGGGCTTTGTTCTTTTTTTAAGCCCACCAGGTTATTGTTCCATCATTTTTCCTGTACGTGAGGTAGAAAGGTTTTACCCAGCTCCCAAACAGCCCAAAGTGATTGATATTCTCTTTCTAATCTATATGTGACAAATGGCGCATTTCCAGAAACATGTCACTTTCTTTTTCTTCTTTATTCCCTTCATTTGAAGTCTCACTCTTAAAAATGAAGAAAGGTGATTGCTGAAAACAGCATGCCAATAAAAGAGTTCCCTGGGCAATTTATTCTTTTTTTAAGTTAGTCTCTGTCCTTTCTTAGTTAAATCACAAGATGCCATCAGGATGCATAGAATGCCATTGCTTCAACAGGTCTTTTGCATTTTCAGTATAAACCCTTCAGGCATTGGGGAAAAAAGAAGCAGACGCTGCTACGTTTATTAACGAGCATACACTTCACATTTACAGTTGGCTTCCATAAAGTTTGAGCATGTCACCTTCTCTCTCCTGGAAGGCCAGGTGCTTAATGCAAGTGGAAACTTCATCAGAGAATAGTGATACCCTTAAACTATCTAGGTGGCCTACAAGTCCCTTCCTGTAGACTCAAATGCATGGCTTTTTTTAACCTTTGATCCATGCAAGCTGTAGTGCATACAGAGGCCATGCTGGATCCCTTTCTAATCCATAGGATAAACAGAACCTCGGTGTAGGTTGAGAGGAAAGCAAATTCCAAATTTCCAAAGCACGTTTTCTCTGAGACAAAACCCAAATAAACTGGGGGTGAGCAACTCAAGGGCCAAGACCACCTGCAATCCTCAAAACTTCTTTTTGTTACTCCAGAAAGTGGGAGAGGGAAGAGAATTCACCTCACCCTCATCTGATTCCTTGCCTTTGATGGCTAATCACTACTACTCCTGACTCATATTTGAACTGGATATTGAAGGAAAAGCAAGGACTGATTTTCATGCTTTATGTGATCTTAATTCATCCTTCCGTAACTTGATGCCTTCTATTAGACCTGTCTCTCTCAGAATTTCTAGGTAGTGATACCTTTGGCTTTCCTGTTGATTAATACCTTTCCTGTCTTACTCCCTAGTTCTTACATAGTTTCTAGATGATTAGCAGCAGTATTCAAATATTTGCCTATGACTGCCTAGAGTATTGTAGAGTGAACGATACACACTCCAGGGCTAGTATTACAGTTTGGCTGAATTCCATTTTAGACCGTTAAGTCACAGAATTGGAAACATTCATGAAATTGTATGTTTCTCCTTTTTTCATATTGAGTGTCTACTCACTCATTTATACTAAAAGCTGCTTCTGAAGGCCTCTGTAAAAGCAGGGTATAAACATCTAAGTAAGTCACAATATATTATTAACTTTGCATTTAACCATAATAACATTTAAAGGATCATTGGGTCTTTCCCACTGGGCCATCAAGCATGTTGTAAACTGGAAGTTTTTATGAGTACAGCAGTCTCCATGTGGAACCCATTTTGCTTTTTGTGAGGGAAATTTTCAGAGCAGTCTCTGGAAAATACTGTTTTTTTCCCCAAGGACTCCTGACAATACATCTTTGCAATGCTTGGGTTTACATTGAATTTGAGGTGGCAGATGACTCAATTTATTCCAAACTATCTTTGATTGCAATAGATAAGAAATTTGTAAATCTAAGCATTCAGATAATGTTATCAACCAAAAGATCTCTGTATTTGTCTAAAGTAAATAAGTCGATAGCAAATGTACCATTCTCTGATAATTTAATATTAACCAATAAAAAATGACAGTTAAATACCTTTACACAAATACTTTTACAGCTTTCAGAGCCATTGCACTTCACTCTGGTTTCAGGTGGATTCACCAAGTTGCAAAATTATTTCAGGGTAATTTTCTGAGGCAACTGAAAAACAAGCAAAGGAGGAATGCAGCTCAACTCTACAGCATGAGGGAACAGAAACTGAACGGTGAGCTAACAGCATGGGAGAGAGAAGGAACGGAGGATTTTTAATGTGAAGTCTGTTATCTTGAAGAAAATCCTGGGGCTTCAGTGTCAGCTTCCCTGTCTACCTACAAACATAGCACCTCTAACTAAAATGAAGGTAGCATTTGATTTCTAAAATCTGGTTTGCCTTGGAAAGACATTTTTTTCTATGGTATTTGATGCTACAAAGGCAGGTGAGGTTTGGAAAACAAAACCATTAGATGATTATTTTACTAGATTTTCAGATGATTGGAAATGATACCCTTTCACTAGATTGCTGTATAATTTGCACACACTGATTGTGATTTATGTAAGCAGAAGATTGTGCAGGAAATCCAGTAAATTTTTCAGTTCTTCTCTCAATGACTGTCAGAATGGAATCTGCTTTTTTCACAGTGGCTACACACTAAGCCAACATTTGGATGAAGCTACTCACCACAAACCCCACATTTCTTTCTTTATTAACTATTTCCAGGTGAGAGTTCTTCAGTTGTATATATTTGTCCCAATATATGAATATAAGGTAACCCTGATTGGATCAGACCAAATGCCTATTTTAAGTTCACCTTCCTGTTCCAGGTTCATATGGGAAGCCCCAGATGTCACTTTATATTTGCTTACACTAACCCAAACTATTATTTTAATACTAATTTTCTCATCTTGGAGATTTTTTTAAAAGAACTCTTCACTATCCCTTTTCATTTTAACCCCCTAAATTCTTTGGATTCTTCAGAAACTTTGCCACCTCTGTATTTATTAACTTAAGAAGCACCCATACAAAATCCTTGGGGAATGCCATGGTTTATACCCTTCCCTTGTAAGAACTCCTCTTCTATTCTTTGTGTCATCTTCTGTTCTTCAAACAGTTACCAAACCATAAAGGGCCTTTTCTTTTATATTAGGACTGCTACATTTGCTCTGATAAAAACGTGTAATCAGATCTTCATATCTGTTGGATCAGGCCTTCCCCCCTGCTTATTAAGCACTTAGGGAGACTTATTTTTGCTGAATATTCTTCAGCAACAGTTGCTCATTTATATGCTTGATAATTATCTTTAATAAACATTTCCATTAATTTATGGGAACAGATGTTAGGCTAATTACGTTCCAAATACTTCTTTAAAAACGTTGGCCACTTTTCAGTTTTCTGTCTCTAAGGCTAATGTTAAAGACTATATATCTATAGTGTGTGCGTGTGTATATATAAATGGATACCATCTGGATCCAGTGATTTGCTTACTTCAGTTTATCTATAAGGCCTAGAATTAATGTCAGTGCCATTTGCTTCAGTTCTTTATACTTCTTTCCTGAAAAATCATTTTAGGCACATGTCATGTTCCGCATTAAAGATAGAGACAACAGATTGATTTGATTACACCACAATCTCCTTTTCCTCCTTTAATGTACTTTTTTCTGTAATGTTTTCTTGCTACTGGTCACAGTGTTGATAGCTGCCAATACTAACTGTCATATTCCATTGCTTCTGGTGTCCTTGAATGACACGGCAAATAAACTGTCAGAGGAAATGGTTGCACTTAAATACTTCATGCAAAGTGTTTGCTTGAAGTATATCACATGGAATCGTTTTAGGTCTTATCTTCACTTCTTTCCTTCCATATAGTATTCCAATCATTTTCGTACTGTGTATATAGGAATAACAATAGGAGAAGATGATGAGCAATAAGAATTTCTCCTTCTTTCCCTTCTTTGTGGGTTGATTGATAGGAAAAGCAAAATATCAATTGCAATCAAATAGTTTTTTTGTTTTTAAGAACAGAAATCTATTATTTCTGCTCATTACTATGCATGTTTTGGTCTGTGTAGAAAACAGATTTGAGCTTTTTGCAAAAACAAAACTTAAATGTTGTTGGCTCAATTGCATTTATATGAAGAAAATCTTTCTATTATTTTTTTCACCATGTTTCTATGCAATTTTATCTATCTATCTATCTATCTATCTATCTATCTATCTATCTATCTATCTATGCCTGTCTGTCAGTCCATCCATCCTATTATCTATCTTTCATCTATATTAATCTATCATCATCATTTTCTTTCTATCATCTATGTATCTTTCTCTTTCTCTCTCTCTCATCTTTCTCTATCTATCTTCTCTCTCTCTCTCATCTCTCTATCAATCATCTATCATCTATCTATCTTTAATGGGAAACCCAGTTTTAGTCTCTGTGTGGCACTTAATGACGCTGGAGCTTGCCGGCCAGAAATGGTCGGCGCTCCAGAGGTTTGAGCCTGCTCTGCGTGACGGGGTGAGCGTCCGTCATTCGTCCCTCGCTCCTGCCCACCTAGCAGTTCGAAAGCATTCCATCTGCGAGTAGATAAATGGGGATTCCCATTTTGGTGGGAGGTACCGGCGGTGCTTTGCGCAGGGTAGCTGGAACCAGTGCTGGACCCGATCGGCGGAAAAATGCCGGATGCTGGACATGACTAACGTGAAGAGCAGAAAAGATCTTTGGTGGAAGAAAGCCTGGATGAGCTGACTCCCTTGCAACCGCCCGCTGGCCACAATAGAGTAGGGCTGCACTGTAATTGTAATTAGAATAGGTTGTAATTGTAATTGTTAAGCTGTGTATGTTGTACGCCACCCAGAGTCGCTTGTGCAGGATGGGCAGCTATATAAATGTGAAATATTTAATAATAATAATAATAACAACAACAATTTATTATTATTATTATTATTATTATTATTATTATTATTATTATTCAGGGTACATGAGCATCTGCCAGGGCTGTCTGCAGTGCAGTGGGATAAACTATGACAGGTCCTATTCTGCAAGTCACTACACAAGCCCCTCCTTCATCTGCTTGCATTATGACACTACTGCGGAGTTGGGCTTGCATAATAACATCACTGTACATGTTCAGGTGTCCCAAAAGCACAACTTGTTCCCTGCTTGCCAGCAAAAAACGGGCCAGCCAACACTGGCTTATTTTCTGCTGGTAATTGCCAGAATAATTTTAAATATTATTACTTTAGTTTTCCACCGTGTTGTGATAAGAAACGTGGCAAGTAACAACAGGAATTGATTCAACATTTCTGTTGCACCCATTTAGATGCCTTAGGAAGCATGGGCAATAAACCTCCAGCAGGATTAATTGTGAGAAACTATTTGATAATAACTATTTCTTAAAAAAAAAACCCTTTGAATAAAAGGACTGAGTTTGTCACCAACGTGTTTAATATGTATTGATTTGCTTTCAACCATACTAACACAAACCAGAAAGCTTAAAATTACACAACATCATATTAATTGAGGCTAAAGCCACCTTTGGATTATCTTTAAATCCCTTGGACTGATATAAAGTCCAGTAATTTCTGTAAAATAATGTATTACATGATTCTATATTGAATCTCTATATTTTAAACCTGCGGCACTGAATTTAATTCAAATTGCTATTCTTTGTATCTTTGCTGTATAGCTTTTTCAAAGAAAAATGGAGCATATCATCTGCAAACAGATTAATTACATGACATTCTGCTTTTATATTCTTGTTCTTGCTAATATTCTGTGCTAATACTTCTAATAAGATGGAACAAAATAGGTACCCGTATTTATTGGAAATAAATCCATGCACACAACTGTGATGCTAATTACTGCTTGTTGCTGGGAATGTAGCAGATTATAGAAATGAATGTATATTATGGAATGTATTCACTTCCGTAAACCATTTTTAAGAAATGCACATTCTACTTCAATAAATGCTTTAAAAACACGTATAGGGAACAGAATAAGAAAAAAATAGGCATATTTAGCATATTAAACATCTTTCTAATTGAATGAGCTATGTTTCTTTTAGGAACAACCCTAAAATGATTAGGAGATATATAACTACTTAAAAGCTTACAGTACCCTATTAGCAAATTGCATCATATTTTTTAAGTCTTGATTTAACAAAGCAATAGGTTTATATGTTGAAGTCTCTTGCCAGTCTGTGTTAAGGTTATGAATAATCAGAAACTGAGTTTATTTCTAAGAATCAGGTTTTTTTTTTTTTTTTTACAACTGTGAATATAAAAAGTAAAGGCTCTCTTGAGTTGAGTTTGATTCCTGATGACTACATGGACACATTGATGTTATTTCTTGAGATTCATTTATTTTTAACTTCCCAATATAGTTTTCAACTCTAGAATTTCCTGGTGGTCTCATCTAAGCATTAACCGAATCCAATGCTGGTTAGTTTTTTCAAGACCATCCAAGTTCAGCTAGGGACTCCCATTACTGGGACAGTGTAATAGAATTAACATAGTTATAGTATTAATGTTTTTTTAACTGGATAGTGTATTTTGTTACTGATGTCAATATCCAGTGCTAATAATTTTTTGTTTTATATTTAAAGCAGCAAAAAGTTCAGTACTTTCAGCTTCTTTATGCTTAATTTCTTAATACTAGAAATTTTCAGTTAAGTGGGCAATAAAGGCTTGACCAAAAGTATTGGAAAAGTTAAAGGGCTGTCAATAAACAGAAAGTAATGGCAGAGGCCAGTGGGGAATCTCCACTGATGTTAAGTGAATGAAGAAGAAACGGTCTGGAATTCCACGCTGAGCTAATAATAAAAGTCTGAACTGAAATTAGTTCTTAAAATAAACAGAATGAACCCTTACTATTAAGGGTTACAACATTGCTCCTATCTAAGATAGGCACCAGGAAAAACCATCAATGGAAGATTATCCTGAGTCTAAAGGAGATACTGCTTTATTAAAATGAGAAATTCCACGGCTCCTTAGTATGCTAATTTGTCCAAAGGAAGGAAAACAAGATTGCAAAAGAGGTTGGAAATTCTAGATATTCAAGACAACATCATTTGTTTTGACTGCTCCTGAAAAATAAATGTTAGAGAGCATATTTGGATATGGTCAGAGACAAGAAAGGATCTTTGGTGTATCTGTCTCTCTTGGGTTAGGCAGGCTAGACATCTGGGAGTTGCTGTCAAAACATATCTGTAGGGCATCAAGCTGGAAAAGGCAGATCTGCAGATATTGACGTTAATACTTAAGCTAAAGAGCCACTGCTTACATTAAATTTGTTAGAGCCATACTGTGGCCCAAATCTGGATTTGATTAAACTTGTGTTTGCTTCCAAAATGTACTTTAAACTATTTAGAACTCATTTCACCCCACACAACATACTCTTGGGTGCTTCTGCTATGGCCTTCCATTCCCCACGTATTATGGGAAGGAAGGGAATCTGAAATGAGGAACTTGTTCCATGTTGTTGGAAAATTACTGTAATTTTCAGTTTAGTTGCGCTCAGCAGACTCCCAGTCAATCCATATATCCAGATCAGAGGAAGCCCACACACCACTCAGTTTAGCTAGCAAAAATGTAGCTTGATGTTTATTTGTTAAATATCAGCAAGTAATAATTAAAAAAAAAAAAAAAGTTAACTAACAAAAATGGGGAAAAAAACAGGCAAAAGCAGGGAGAGAGAGAGAGAGACATAAACATCAGGCAAGAATTTCCGTTATCTATATAGCTTGAGTTTTATAAAAAAAGGACAGAACTTTCCAGAGGTTCTGGAAACAATATTGTGGGTAATTAGCATGGATAATTCCAAAGGGAATGGCCTCTGGTTGTTTCAGCTTTAACTCTGTTATATACATAACAATAGCAGCATAGAGATGGAAAGTGGCCATTAGGTAATCTCTCCTTTGTTCTGCCCCATGGTGTGAGAGTCAGGACAAGAGGGGTTAAGAATTTACTCTCATCACCAGAGCAACGAGGAACAGATAAGAGGATGAGACTGAACCCTCCCTAAAGAATGCAAG
Source organism: Liasis olivaceus (assembly GCA_030867105.1). Taxonomy (NCBI): domain Eukaryota; kingdom Metazoa; phylum Chordata; class Lepidosauria; order Squamata; family Pythonidae; genus Liasis; species Liasis olivaceus. Next base: position 19,581,748 of record CM061351.1, read on the forward strand.
GGAGGTTGGGAGGGTGACCCTGGAATTTGCTCTCAGTCTGAGAAGATTTCTGTAACGGGAGTAAGGCCATTAAACTTTGCTGGATTGAATCTGTACTGTCTCCTGGAGTTTCCTGGGCTAATCCTGACATCAATCTTCTCAGAGAGAGAGCAAATTCCAGGGTCACCCTCCCAACCTCCCTTGCATTCTTTAGGGAGGGCTCAGTCTCATCCTCTTATCTGTTCCTCGTTGCTCTGGTGATGAGAGTAAATTCTTAACCCCTCTTGTCCTGACTCTCACATATGGGGAAAAAAAAACAATTTGGCGGATGGAGATGATGCACCCAACATATGTGAGTAAATTTCATACAATTTAAGATCCAGCACAATCAATGTGTAAAATCAGCACAAATAGTCTTGAGCAAACTTTCCTGGTGAATCTGGGCTAAAATGTACATGACTTTAAACCATGGTTCCATTTCAAATCAAAACCACATTGTTAGTTTTTAAAATGTGCAATATTTAAAAGTCCAGAGCAATCATTTCTGGAGATGTTTTCAGTTCACAACCAGCATCTAAAATTGAGCATTGTTATTCTTACCCTCCTCTTCCGCGCAGTACAATATTTGAAAGCACCTGCAAATGCTTCACAATCCATGCTGAGCATTTTTCTAATACCTGCTTTATGAGCATAGGCAGATGTGAACAAATTAAATGAACCTGAACTCACTGGTTCCATTTGTGGTAATAACTGGCAATTTGCATAATTATGCTGTCAATCAAAAGTGAATAGCAGAAGGGGATTTCCCCCCTAATCCCACAGAATACATGCGAAGAAATGGCTAACTTTAATCCCTTTCATTTCAGTTTTCTGGGATGGTATTCTTCTGAAATGCATATTAAAGTTTGCTTCTTTTAAAGTTTTGTATGCTGATAGGACATTTTAGACTCTGTATATGAAACAGCTGAACTGAAGACGGTACAGGCTAAGAATATCAGGCGTGTTTGTGGAATTAAGTGAGAGGAGATGGAACTTCATATTGTTGCTACGATTTCAAAGACATCAGAATCCTTGTCTTGACTCACTATTACAAGCAGTTCCAGTAGGTTGTCTAAGTAAACTAAGCCACACTAATAAATATGGGAGAGGAAATAACATTTGTACAATCAGTATATTCTCTGTTTTACTTCACTACTGGATGTTGTTCTAGGCCCACTCACACTTTTACAAAGACAATGCATTTCCCTAGTATTGAGGGTCAGAGGGAAGAATGTTAAGGCTGGGAGGTGAGGGATGAATACAATCTATGCTGAAACCCACAATTTTCTTTTTTGGATTCCTTTTCAAAGTAAGGAAAATTGGTAGGGAAATAGGAACTTACTTTAGCCAGTGTAGGATATCTGTGGCTTCCAGATTATACATTTCTCCTTTTGAAGCCCCTATTGCTCACAGTTGGTATGCAGTTTCCTGCCACTTTATACAAGGGATCCCCCAAAAACTATAGGATCAAGTCCTAAAGAAAGCTTACAAAATTTAGAAACCAAAGGCCCCTTTCTCCAACTTAGTGAGGGAAAACCCACCCCAGCCTTCCTGTAGTTTTTATGGTTTTTAAACTTATCTTTAAGAGTTAACACTCATCTCTTTACAGGGTTATGTGTCCAGCATCCTGAAGATATAGTAGGAACAAACCAATGCAGCTCATTTTGTTAGGCTGCTAAGAGAAAGGACAAAATATAGAAAATCAGTGCATGTATTTCTTAATCATTTTTCCTTCTTGCTTTGCTGGAGGAAAGGAACTAGACAGAAGTCGCCAAAGATTTCCATCTATTTTGTTTCTTAATTTGGTGCAGAAGGGCCAAGCTTGTGTTACAGGAATTTTGACTGCACGCAAGAAAAGTGCTGGCATTTTATAGCATCACAGCAAAATTTGTCCCTTGAAAAACAGAAAGCAGCAGCACGTTTGCAGTGATCCACAGGCATCTCTAATCTAGCACGCCCAAAATCCCAATCTCTCCCAGCCCAAATTCCAGCTACTTATTTAACAAGAGAGGCAGAACAATTACCAAACCAGGCCAACAATTTGGAAGCTAAAACCCTATCCTGTGACTCAGCTGTGCATCCCAGATAAGTAAGAGAAACATTATTGAAAATTAATCCAGAGGAATTTCTTTGTGTTACTGTGGTGACTTTGCTTTTCCATATCTCTAGCCAAGTTTCTGTACACCAAGAAAAGTTAGAGCTAAGCCCTCTTCCACCATTGCTGCCCTTGGATATAAGCATAAGCTTTTTTGTAATGAATTTTTAAAGAAGCTGCCATTAAAATATTCCAAAAGTGAAATCCTAACACATAATATTTATCTGATCTCATCAACACCAACCATTTACTATCTCATGCGAAACAATTTTCCACTAAGTAGACCATTGGTTTTAGAATAATCGGAAGTAAAAAGGGCACTTAGGACTCTGAATCCAACACTGCACTCAGTGTAGGAAGATAACAGGTGGCTGTTCAGCCTTTCTTCAAACAGATTCAGTCAAAGGGGGTTCATCACTTCTCCAGAACATTTCACGGCATTCTGATCTTCTCTTACTGTTAGAACAAACTTTGGTTTGGCCTGTTTTAAATGTCATGGCGTTATTTCTCAGCCCATGTCTTCAATTTAGCAAGAACTGAGGAATCACTGAAGAACAATCTTGGAGTATCCTCAAAATCATCTTGTCTAGTAGTATCTCTGCAGAGTGACAGTTGCTTTCTAGGGTTCAAAAAGGAGTCTTTCCAAGCCATGCCAGGTGAAAACAAAGATGAAACTTGGGCATATTTTACAGAAGAAAAAAAAAGTGCTTTGCCATTGAGTTATGTTCTTCCCCCAATTTTTCTCTTTTTGAATTGAAGAGCTTGCTTTTTATGCATATCATGGAGCTTCGACTGTAGTGCCATGGCATTTGATGGAAACATTTGGTGAAAAAAGGGGAGAAGACATCATCACAATGCCTACTCTTAACTGCATGATTCTTATCTTAGTAGGGAGCCTAAATGTGGTTACTGTTGCCAGATATGAAGACTGCAGAGTTGTGAGGGTGTTGGAAAGATAGTGAAGTCCTTTCTCCAGAAAGGAAGGAAGGAGATTGGGCAAACATCATGGTTTTGTCCTAATGTAATATTCTCTCTTAAGCCCAATGACTATGTAAGGAGATGGATTTATTTTCAATTCTATTCCATGCCTGTTTGTGAGATTATAGAACAGTCTTTTGCTATAGAGTAAAAATAGAAGTTATTTTAGCAGGTGTAGCAGGAAAGCTCAGTCTGTAAGGTGAAACTTCAGACCTCCTTTCTACAAATTCCTCTGGAGCTATAGACCCTGGCTCCAACTTCCTGCCTTGGGATAGCTGCTGGATAGTTACTACCACTACCATAAGATACCTTTACACCTAGCCTTGATGTGTGAGGTAGATAGAAATCCCTCAGCCTCTGTATTGATTCTGATGTGTTCAAAGCTGTCTTGTCAGAGCATGCCTGTTCCCCAAATCTTTCAAAGAAATTAACAAGTATCTACATATGACTCCACTGTCCTCTGGGAAGTAATCTTTGCTCCCTTTTTGATCCTATTTTTCTTCAGGCACTAAATGAGAGTCTCCTTTTTTCCAGACTAAACATACTGGATCTTGAAACATGGGATTTGTTTATATCAGGGAAATGGTACATAAAAGTTTGAACTCAGTCAATTAATCAGGCCATCTGGGCTACAGCGATAAGCCTGGGTACTTGACTCAAGTTCTTTCAGATGTGTGTAGATTGCAACTTTCTCCATGTTTTGTCCTGCAAAGACTTACCTGTTTCTTTTAGGCTGCTGTATTGAACACAGGTTGACTTGGATATGATTGTCTTAAAAAAAACAACAACCCTTAAACATTTTATTTACTTTTTAAAATCTGCCTGTATTATGCATTGATACTAGTGTAGAGTCAAGATTTAATCAACCTTTATTAGGCTTTAATGTTATCCTAATGCTAGTGTAGAGTAAAGGCTTTATAATTAGAATGCAAACCTTGTTATGAAGGTTAATTACAACAATCAAGTATACCACCCCATATGTGGTGTACTTGATTGTTGTAACATAGAAAATGAACACATCCATCATCCTGCAGCAATTCATTTGAGGACCTAATCAAATTAAAATTGAAACCAATCATACAGTAAAAACATTACAACGTGCTGGTAATAATACCTATGGATTGATTATGTGCCATCAAGTCATTTTCGACTCCTAGCAACCACAAAGATAGATTTTCTCCATGAAACAATATCTATACCTATACAATAAACATATGAAGAACTTACACTTGGATCATGATCTTGATTTAAAAAAAAAAAATCAAAATACAAATACAAGCTCAGAGAATTATTAGTGTAAAACCAGAGCAGGCAATAGGTTGATTCAGATCTACTGATTTTAATTAATAGTTATTTAAAATATTAAATTTTTCTCTGAGTGTAGTATTCATAGTAAATTTGATATTTATCTGTCATTGATATATCCATTGTTGCATATCAATTATCTTGTTTAAGTTTTTATCTTGTTTGTTTCTGAATCATATTTTTGAAACAACTGATATAAGCTCTAACAGATGTTCTATCCTTTGTTATAGGTATTTCAAATTCAGTCAAATCTTTAAGTGTTTTACCTTGTTTTGTAGTTCCTTTTGAACTATCCTGCTTATTTGAAGATACTGAAATCAATGAAATATTCCACAAAGAGAGTCTCAAAAGATTTCATCTCTGTTTTATTAAACATCAAATTTTTTAGCATGTTCATCTTCATGAAAATATATATTTAATATTAAAGGAAGAAGCAATAAATCTGGGCTTGTTCCTATTTGTCCCATACTTTTAATAAGCTATTTATTATTGAATGGTCTCTTAGGTACTGAACCCTTCTATCCATAACAGATTAAAGATTCTTAAGCAGGCATTTTGAGAGTCCTATATCTTTCACAGAAGTGATCCTACCAAAAGAGTTTCTTTCTTTTTAAAAATTATTTAATAGTGGAATACCAAAACAAAAAACAAAAAATATATAGTTCCACATCTATACGTTACTATAATATTACTGTCCAAAATTGTACTGACACTATGGAATGATTTGAAAACAAAGAGGCTGGCTGGTTATTATTTGACCTATTTTGAAATCAAACCCAGAAGAGAGATTTATGAGTATGTTAAACTTTTATTCTCAGATAAAAATCCTAAAATTACACTGGTGACAGCTAGTTTTTAAATTTTTTATGGCTTTATAAACAAGACCTTAACTAATAAGTTAATAAGTTTATTTTTAGATGTTTAGTGTTATATCTATAAATAAGCAACATATCTGGGGTGGGGAGGGAAGACATCAAGTATGGGGATGGCTAGTCCCTTAGAGGCCTGTCATCTGCAGCTCTGGAACCATCAGTCTCTTGGACTTTCTCTTTTCTTTCAGTAATGCTTCGCATAGTTTTCTTGTTTTAAGTAATTTTATATATATTTATTGTTTTAACAGATTTTGTGAGCTGCCCAGATGGGGGCATCAGGGGGAGATGGGTGGAGATAAATCAAATCAAATCAATCAACAAATAAATAAATAATGCTGTATCCATTTAGTCATATAATCTTTGACTTGTTCCGATTCTGAATCACACTTCATTAATAATATATAAATTATGCCTAGCAAACGTTCAGTATTATGTGTTATAAGATTTTCAAATTCAGTCAAGTTCCCTCTTGTTTCTATAATTCATTTATTGCTGCACTGCGTATTTGAAGATACCGGAACCAATTAAGTGTAGAGGAGCACTGTGTAGTAAGAAACTTGGGATGTTATCTTTGTCTGATTAACAATAAAATCTTGCAATCTAAACAAGTTATATTGTCTCTCCACCAAGCAAATGTCTCAGTATTCTTAGTATCTTCATCTGGACTTACTCTTCTCCCATATTTATCCCAAACATTCAGTAAGTTACTTAATATTGCATTATGTCTTATAAGTTGTTTTTTTCTCTGTGCATCAACTCAGGTATATCTGTGTTACTATCAGGATTTTCTCATGGGAAGAAGGTCATCCCGTTCGCTATACAAAAACAGGTGTTGAGATTACAAAGTATCTTGTGATTCTGTTATGAGTTTTACTGCCACCTACTGAAATGTGTGTTAGTTATTCAGTGGGGGTGTTATACGAGAAATATAAGGGGAGGGTGAAATGCCCAGCTCAGGTTCAGTGTGTGTGTGTTTAGTCTTAAAGTTAACCATGTAGGTTTTTATGGGTTATGTAGTCCTAACTAGTAACCAAGTAGTGAACCTCTTCTCTGAGAGTGTTTTTTAGCTAGAGACTTTGTTATGGTTAAGTCTTGGAAGCTAATATGAGAAGAAGTCTTTGTTATATTCTATATTTTGTATGCAACTTGTATTTTGTGAAGTTTTGCATTTTTATCAATAAAGACCAGTTAGTTTATATTTTCTGACTGGATTTTCTTTGGAGAACAAAATATGGACATTGCTACTTGCAAGCTCTCATGCTGATGTGTTATTTTCCTGAGAGCAGGATTTATGGGATTTTTTGCTGCACTCTGCGCAACAGGTTATGGGCCCAGATACCAGGGCTCAGATCCCACAGAGCACTCAGAGCTCAGGGCTCAGGACTAAGTTTCAGAGTCCAGAGGGGACCCAGTATGCAGAACCAGGACCAAGTGCCCAGGACTGAGGATTGAGGTTGGTGGTTCCGGGGAATAGGATTCCAGGCGTGAGGTTCCAGGAATGATGTCCAAGGCGTGAATCCAGGCGTGCTGGAAGCAAGGACTTAAATTCCTGAGTGATGGGTGATTTATGGATTTTATTACCCTGCCTGTGACTGTTTCATTTGAAGTTTGGATTTTTTCTCTGTGGTTGAGTGCTTGTTTTAAGTGAAATATGGCAGCAGCTCCACCTGCAGCAGTGAGCCTTCCATTTGAAAGGTTGAATTCAAAGAACTACCAAACATGGAATATAAAGATAAAATCTTTTTTCATGAGAGAGGGGCTTTGGCGTTATGTAGACAACGCACCCCCGGCGGCACCCACAGATGCAGAGCAAGCTTTGATGGACCGTGCATATGGTAATTTGATTTTGGGTCTTGAGTCTTCAGAATTGGTGTATGTTCGTGGTTTGGAAACTGCTAATGCATGTTGAGTGGCGTTGCATGGAATCTATGCAAGGCAAACTGCATCTGCTATCGTAAGTTTGACAAAGCAGTTGTATAACCTTAAGTTGGAGCCAGGAGCCAATGTAATTGAGCACCTGAATAAGATGAAAACTTTGTTTGCTGAGTTGGCAGATCGTAATCTGGTCATTCCCGAGCAACAAAGAGCATGTATAATTCTTTCAAGTCTGGATGAGTCGTTTAACGTATTAGTAGAAGCCGTACAATCGCTTCAAATCGCTGATTTAACAGTGGAATATTTAACAAATAGATTGCAAGAAATTCCATGTGCACGTGACTTGCAGACTAATCCTAAGCAAAGACTTGATAACGTAAAGCAGCAATCTTCTCCAGCTGGCACGGAATGTGCGTATTTGGTGAGAAAGTGTTTTCGTTGTAATTCTACCAAGCATCTTATAAAAGACTGTCCTATGAAAAATCAGCCTGCTGAGAGTTCCAGAAGGTTTGTCCGTCGTGGAAAAGCAACAGTTAAGAAACAAGGGAGTACTAGGCTGGTGTCTGCTTTGATTTCTAACAGAGACAAACGTAATGCTGATAAGTGGTTACTGGACTCTGGTTGTAGTGAAATCATTGTAAACAATGAGCAGTTGTTATTGACTAAATGTAAACCTAAAATTCAACAGGTTAATCTGGCTGATGGTTCTGTAGCTAAAGTAACCATGCAAGGTGAAGTGTTCATACCTTGTTTGGGAGAAGTGGTTTCTGATGTACTCTGTGTTCCTACACTTGATTTTTCTCTTCTCAGTGTCCCTGTATTAACTAGCATTGGTTATTCTGTTATGTTCCAAGGTTCTGAATGCTATGTTACAAAAGAGGGGGTTGAATGTGCGAGAGGGAGAATGGTTAATCAATTGTATGAAATGCTTCCTAAACAAGATGTGTTAATTGGAAGTTGTGCTGGTAATGTGCCTGTACATGATAAATGCATTCATTATTATCATAGAGTATTAGGTCATCCTGGATGGAAGTGTTTGTCAAAAATGGCCAAAGTGTATCCAGAACTGAGATTCAAGAAGTGTTCTAAGTTTCTTGATTGTACTGTGTGTAAACAATCTAAGATAAAATGTGCCCCTGTCGCCAGAAAAAGCAGCAGAATTTCTACAAGACCATTTGCTCTTGTGCATGCTGACTTAGCTGGTCCGTTTCCTCCAAGTGAGGGGGGAGCAAGATTCATGTTTGTTTTAGTGGATGATAAAACACGTTTCACATTTTGTTATTTGTTGAAACAGAAGTCTGAAGCATTCTCTCGTTTCAAAGAATTTGTGTCTATGGTTGAAAAAAGACATGGATATAAAGTAGGGAGTTTGCAGACTGACAGAGGGGGTGAATTTATGAGTCTTGAGTTTAAAAATTGGCTACGTAAGAAAGGCATTTTCCACAGATTAACAAATGTGGGCGTGTCTGCTGAGAATGGAATTGCTGAGCGCAAGATTGGTGTTTTGAAAGTAATTAAGGATAGTTTATTGATTGATAATCAATTACCAGCCAGATTTTGGGGAGAAGAAATTTTAACAGTGGTATTTCTTACTAACAGACACTGGAATTCAGCTGTGAATGAAGTTCCTTATTTTTTGTTGTATGGTAAACATCCATGCTTAAAGCATTTGCGTACATTTGGAACTTTTGCTTATGTACAAATTCTTAAGTCTCAAAGAAGGAGAAACCAACCAAAAACACAGCATCTGAGATTTATTGGTTATTCTCAGGAATCAAAGGGTTATTGATTTTATCTGGGAAAAAAACAAGTTGTTATCTCTAGAAATGCGAATTTTGAAGAGCCTTCTAATTGGCAAAGGCTGCATGCAAATTCAGAGGTTTTTTTGGAGTCACAGACAGATTTAGTTAGAGAGCAAACACCACTTGTTGCACCCTCTTCTCCACAGATAAAGCAAGAAGCAGAGGCTTTAGCTGAAGTAGAAATGAAAGAGGAGAAAGGAGAAATACAGGAAAGTTTTGAGATTCCTCGTAGGTCAACACGAATAACAAAAGGTGTTCCACCAGAAAGATTTGTTATTCAACAAGTCAGGGTGTGTCAAATCACTTGTGAGCCACAAAATTTTCAGGAAATGTTATCTTTGCCAAGTGATAAGCAAGATAAATGGAATGAAGCTATGGATACTGAGTTCAATGCATTAGTAAACAAGAATGTTTTTGAAATTGTTGATTTACCTGAATCAGAAAAAGCCATAGGTTCCAGATGGGTGTTTAAAAAAAAGCTTTTACCTGATAACACTGTTCAGTATAAAGCTAGATTGGTTGCACAAGGTTATTCACAAGAACAGTTTGTGAATTATAATCTTACATTTGCACCTACAGTTAGGCATGAATCATTGCGTGTAATGTTGGCCTTAGCTGCACAAAGAAACATGGTTGTTCATCATTTTGATGTAGATACAGTTTATTTAAATGCTGAGCTTCATGAAACTGTGTATATGAAGCAACCTCCAGGTTACACATGCGAGGATTCCCAGAAAGTATACAGACTGCGTAAAGCACTGTATGGATTGAAACAAGCTGGGAGATGTTGGCATCAATGCTTAGATAAAGCTTTGTTGGAAATTGGTGTCAAGAAATCAATAGCTGATCAATGTGTGTATAGCAAAGGAACTGGAAAAGATTATACAGTACTTCTCACTTACTTGCAAGCTCTCATGCTGATGTGTTATTTTCCTGAGAGCAGGATTTATGGGATTTTTTGCTGCACTCTGCGCAACAGTTACCCCTTGGGGAGACCTGCCCCTTCAGTGGAAGTAATGGAACCATAGGGAGATATAATCCATTCTGAAATACATGTTAAGCAGCTAGCATTATTAATTACAGTATCCTGATTCCAAACTATACTGTTATATGTCTTCTATTGTTGATTCTAAGGAATACTTTGGGTAAGTAACTGTAAGTACCATATCATTAGTATGTAATTTTATTTATGCTCTTGAATGATCAGTTTGGTTCCTGAAATTTTACTCTGTTGCTGTACTTTCTCAGGGGTTCTAATGCCACTAAAAACAGAAAAGAGGTGTGTCAGCTGTCAGGTTCAGCCGGCACGGCACGGCTAGGAACTTGTCCAGCCGTGCTTAGTCAGTTTCACCGCTCGAGCGCTAGCGAGGAAAGAGGAAGTGCGAAACCGCAAACTAATTAATGGCCAGCTGGTGCCACTTTACTAAACTGCAAGCGGATGCGTTGTGTTAACGCCAGATGGCCGCGGGCGCTATAGACAAAGGGGAGAGCTGCGGATTTGAGGAATAGCAATCAGCGCATGATTGGAAACTCCCGGCTTTGCGTGCTACAGAAAGACCCAACGAAGACAATGACCATGCTATTGGAAAACAACAATCAAAGAAACAAAAGAACTGGGCTGAACCTGCCATTCGAGTAAAAGGGGGGATTACAGTGGGTAATCTGTAATCTGCAATATGTAATATGTAACCTAGCAACGGGGCTAGCGGGGGATTGGGACGACTATAAAATTGTGTGGGAAGATGTGCCAAGCCAGTCCTGGCTTTGTTTATAATTACATACATTACGCTCGAGTAAACTTCTTTGTTGAACACACGTGTCACGAGAGTTTCTCTAGATGAACGGGGTAAACCTTACATCAGCCTTGTCTTATCTCTGTCATAATCATGTTTGTAACTGAAATCCATTTGCAATTATCTTGACTTGTTCATTGTAAATATTTTGTATCCATGTGAGAAAATTTGAACTGTAATTCATGTTTTTCAGAGGTTTGATATAAAACACCATTCCAAATTATCAAAAGCTTTCTTTACATGAAGAAAAATTCACAGCCACTTGTTTCTCTCATTGATATTATCAGTGGCATTCAAAATATATCTGATATTATCTCCCCTTTATTCAGTTTTAACTTCTGTATTGCTTCTTTTGTTTCCTCTTCTGTAACTGACTTGCTGAGTGATTCCTTTTGCTGATTTGTACATTTTGTAATCTGTGTAATGGTATGTGGGAGAATGGGGCAAGAGATGCTGCCTAGGGAATGGTCAGATAAGAGACAGCAGAGCCCACAGCTGGATAATGGGTAGGGCAAGAGGCTCGGAAGAGACCCTCCCTAGTTTCTCAGGCTGTAAAGGAGACAGAAGGAGAATTGTACTTTCAGACTTTCAAGATTCTGTCAATGTAGCTTTAAAATAAAGTAGAATTAGCTCATCTGGTTTCCTGTCTGGTCTACCTAGTAAGGCTAACATCTGGGTTGTATCCAAATACTCTGTAATGTTCTCCAAGCTTGGTGTCTGCTGTCCATAGATGAGAATAGTATGTAACAAATTTCAAACTAAAGTAATAGTTCTTTTGTTCTTTTCTCAGTTGATAGGACAATTTATTTTGTTACCTTGCTTGAAATACTTCTGCTTAATATTCATCTTCTTTTAAGTCTCATTTCCTTCCAAAAGATCTAGCTGATTACAAATCATTGTTAACCTTTTGTTCTATATCCAACATGGGATTCTCCTTGTGTCTTGATTGCAATTTCTTCAAATCATTCAGCAGTATGGTATTCTGCTTTTGTGTGGTTTTCTTTCTATTCAGTACCAGTTCAACTTTATTGATTTAGTCTATTGACCATATCAAGTATAAAGGAAATAAGATAAAATAAAATAAATGCCATTGTAAACATACAAGTAAGAATTAATAAAAATATAAATATAACTAAAACTATGATACAAGTTCATGTCAAGCCATCACCCCTGCAGTCAACACCAATCTGATCTAAATAATCTGCCCTCTTTATAACTGCCTTTGATATAAAGAGTGCAGTCTTACTGGTGATACGCAGGTTCTTGCCCTGTAAAAAGTAGGAAAGTTTCTGCTGGCCGCTCCAGTATTTTTTTATTTTTTAAATATAAATCTAAATGGTCAGTCCTCTCTACTGAATATAATCTACAATCAAACAGGATGTGTGCAGTATCTTCAATAGCTGGGGCTCCACAAATACATAGTCTTTCTTCATATGGGACTCCTTGAAATCTCCCATAGCTTACCATAGAGTCTAACTGGTCGAAATGAGCTCTGGTGAAAGCTCTTCTAAGATATTGGGGTAAAGGAGTTGTTAGATACTTTTATAATTGGAAGACTGATTTGTGTTGGGCCAGCCACTTCAAGGACTTGAGATGTTTAAGGTGTGCTATATCCTCTTATAGAAGAAAATAAATAATCCTCTTATAAATACGTTATTAGATTCCCATACTGTGAATAAAGAAACATCAGACGTTGAATTACTTTGGAAGAAGCTCTTTAACTCAGATTGGCACTTCAGTTTAATATATTCTTGTAGTATAATGTGCCATTAAGTCTCCATCTTTTTGAGCCAGTGATTTGTCTGTGCAATTTTACAATTATTGGATTATGGTCTGCATAGGTAAATGCTGTGAAATCCACTTCTTTAAGTTTAGATAATAGTGAATTAGACATTCAGCACAAATCTATTCTTGAATAAGTTCTATGAGAAGGAAAAAAACCCCCTATATTTCTGTAGAGAATATTTGTATCTCCATATATCTGAGACAGTAATGACATCCAATTACAACATTTTTGACTCTTTGCCAAAACTTCTTTTCTATAAGCCGGGTCTATCAAGACTTGGGGAGAAAACCACATTCATGTCTTCAAGAATCAAAACACCTGCGGTTTGAAGGTGATTGGAGGGGAAAAAAATAATAAATTGAAGCAATTGTGATTTTTGCTTGTTCAGTTTGAAAGTGTAGTAGTAAAAATCTCCTACTTCATCCTGAATCTGTTTTTCCAAGTTCCACAATAAGTTCCTAGTAGATCTAAACTTTTACAATGTAGAAATTAACATTTTTTAATATAGGTCTTTTGAACATCTATGTCTGCATTTTTTTTTTAAGTTCTAAAAATACATATTTTCAGTCCATTGTTAGTTGTTGAGAATATTTTAATTTGATCCATGATGTCACTTTATCAATTAAATTTATGAAGAAAGAGCTATTGCCTGATTTAGTTTTTGGTGGTCTTTGTTGATGCCCAAAACTACAATTTTGTTTAAAAAATTACAGGACCCAAATTCAAATACAGAAATATTTTCTAAAAGATTAATAAAAGCAAATAAAATGCTTCAGAACACTGGGCACTATAAATATAAATGTAAACTACTAAAAAATAAAAATACTTAAAACTAAATGACTAAATGTTAAAACTAGTTTGTGAATAAGCAGAGATATTAATGTCTGTTTCTGTGTGTGTGTTAGAACCTCCATGATTTGTATATGTGTCTCTCTGTGTTAGATAGATAGATGAGAGAGAGAGAGAAAGTATAGATAGATCAGTGACAAGGGAAATATAATGAGAAACATAGAAACATAAAACAGCATAGAAAGCATTTTAGTATATTTATGAGGTTCTAAAATTAGGGAAGTATTTTCTTGTATAGAGCAATGGCAGTTAAAAAAAATGTTGTTACTCTTCTGGAAATATTGGAGTTCCAATCTGACAGTAAAAAGCATATGAAATTATTCCCAGAACAGTGGAACTTCTACTAGCAAGTAGAGTTAAGAGAGGAGGATGCAAGTTGCTGTACGAAGGAAATTGAAAGAACACATGGCCAGGATCTCAGGTTCCTCCAGGTCACAGGTGCAGCTTCACTCTGTGAAAGGGGCATTGTTATACCTTGTCTCCAGCATCCCAGAGGGCAAGACATTAAAGCAGGCTAAGGAAAAAACTCTATAGTGCATTGGGCAGGTAATATTGGATAGGTAATTTGCTGATATGAAGGGTTTCCTGTTCCTGTCTTGTCAGTATTGATTACCTAATTCACTCTGCTTTACCTGGAGACCTATGTCATACACCCATTCTCAGGTGCCACTGAAATAGTCCATTCTGAATTCTGACTTTCCAGAAGGAGAAAAAGTTATCAAGAAGGATGATGGAAGCCAAGAAATTGCTGGAAAAGTGAAGCTTGAGCCAGAAATAGAGTCATAAGATAAGATGTTAAATAGAGTCATAAGATAAGGACATCAATTGGGGAAGGGCAGGCAGCTTGACGTTATTTGTTAATCAAACTGCCTGCCTTTCCCCAACTGATGTCCTTAAAGGCAAGATGAATCATCCATAGCAGCAACTAATGGCCAGGTGAGCTCTCCTGTGAGCATGCTTACATAGAGTAACTGGAAACTTGGTACAACTGAGAGAGACAGCCAAGGTACAGGAGGTGGTATCAGGAATGACCCACCACTCTGCCCTGAAAGATCTCTCTTCTTCTCCTTTATACCCCCAAGCTTGTTTCACTGATCAATCTAAATCAAACTTTAGACACTCTGCAAAAGACGGGTGTTTCTTCCTCATCTAACATACTACCCCGGGCCATGAATTCCAGCTCTAGATGAACTTCACAGCTTTGAAGCTGACTTCACTGAATATCCCATAGGAAATATTCACCACATGATCCATTTCAATAACTTAACCTCTTCTGCTTAGATACTCATTGGATATATCATGACCTGGGACCTTGTACTCTTCAAACAGTTCATGAAGGACTTATGTTCTATTATCAGTGAGGATCATCTGGGCAGTTGTCGATTTCCATCTATTCAGAAAGGAGTGAAACAGGGCTGTATTCTGGGCCCTCTTCTTTTTGATATCTATGTGAATACAAGGGCTACCACCTTAACCAAAGCAGAATTCTACCCCTCTTAACCTAACAATAGATAGTTGATTATGCTTCTGTATGCTACTAGCCAGGCAATTTTTTTTATTTATCTCAGCTTGGACCTAAAAGATGTCTGTAGGCCCCAGGAGATTACTGTAGGGAAAACAGGCTCACAATAAACTATTCCAAAGCCAAAATCATTCCCCCACCCCCCAAAGGGACTCAGATGCTACAAACATCAATGGCAGATAAGCAATAATATCATAGACCAAGTTTCATCCTTTAAATACCTTGGCCTAGTATTCTACCCATCTTGAATCTGACATGAACAAATTAAATGTACTTCTGAGCAGGCCAATAACAGCTCTTAGGCCATACTGGACTTTTTTCATATGAAATGAGGCAAAAACATAAGTTGCTGCTATAAAATGTTTTAAAACTAAATCCATCTCCTAGATATTAGATGGCTCTCAGGTATGTGCATATAATAACTTAAGCCCCTTACATATTATCCAGTCTGGATTCCTTAGAGCATTAATAATTCATCTTCAGCTATAACAAGATATTCTTTAAGTAATTTTTTCCATTTCTCTAAATCATCTGTCCCAAAATCTTCTGGTATCCCTTTGAACTCTGAACTTTAAATAATTTCTGCACAATTCTATTTCTGCTATTTGCAGTCTGGCTTTCATCTATCTTATCTCTGTCATTTGAATTATTTGTTCTGAAGATAATCCCTGATATTTCATATGCATATTTTAATATGTTTATCCTATCATTGCTACAGCAGCATGTTTAACTTCGAAATCATCCTTAAAGTCAAATTTAACTTCCAAATCTTGGTGTTTTTGTTGAATCAGCATAATTATATTCTTTTCTGAATTTTTGAAATTCAAATCAAGTTTCTGTTGCAACTTATTAGTTCACTTGTGAATAGTTCTCTCATTTCCAATAAAGAAGTGCCTGTGTGGTCTTCCTCATTCCTGTGGAATCTTCTTAATTCTGCCTCCTCTTACTCATCTTTTAGAAAATAACCCACAACCTCCTTTTCAGAATCAAATAGTGGACTCTGTACATCCTGAACAGGTTCCCCCAAGACCAAGACAGAATCCCCTGGTTCCCCTCAGGATGTCTAAAGTAAACTGTTTCTCAGCATCTCTAGTTCTTTTACTGAAGAACTTCCACATCAACTTTGGGAAATTAAAAGTAGAGCAGTGGTGCTGGAGCATCTCTCCCTCCAGGTGTTTGCTTCCTCACCACATGGAGAAGGCTAAAGGAGAACCTATAAGCCTGAAGTCTGTCCACCATGATACAGAGGACAAAGACAAAAATTATATGGTTCTTTATGGTGTTGCATAATCTGAGAAATAAATGAGTACCTGACAGTAACAATTCTTCGATATTTATTTATTAAAGTTATAGGTTGCCCCAATCTCTACAACTCTGGGCAGCTTGCAGGATGTAACAATAAAAAACAATAAAATCACAGACTGAATAATAATAATAATAATAATAATAATAATAATAATAATAATAAAAAATAGTCTGGAGAAACACAACAATCAATTAAAGAACTGAAACATTCAGCGAGGACATTCTAACCCAGGCCTGGGGATAAAGCCAGATTTTATGGACTCACTCAAACAGGGCCAAGGAGACGGCTGAATGAAATCTCAAGTGGGATGGTGTTCCAGAGGGCAAACACCATGACAGAAAAAGTCTGCTTCCTGAGTCACAACCAGTGATGGGACCAACAGCAAGCTGAGTTACATCTGATAACTATATCATAACTATTTGATCCTGATCTGAATTGCTGTTCCTTAAAGTGGACCATATGTAAAATAACTGTAATTAGTTATTTCTGAACCAAAATAAAGATGCACATTTCAAACCACAGAAAAGACAAATAGCAAATGGCTGAAGTTTAGAATTCATTATAAGAACATAAAACAAGACCCTTTAGAACAAGATTACAGAACATACCATAGCATTTCTCTTTTGAGTAGCAGGAAGTTTCAAAAGTAAATCCTTTACTTGGCTTTTATTTTTAATGACATGTATTCCCTTTCTGCAGGAAAGAAAGAACATACATCAATGGTTCATTGATGATAAATAATAGAAGATGAAATTTGAAAGAGGCATTTAAAATTCAAGGTATAATATGATTCCCCCTTTACTGCTCAAAGCAGACTGCAGCAACGGAAGCATATTACATGAAACAATGAATAAAATTATCAAATCATATGAAGACTCATTATCTGCCTTTAATTCATTATCTGGTTTTTTTTCCATAAATGGATTTCAAGCCTGAGCAAGTTGAATCTTATGTATTTTTAAAATGCAGAAACATTCTGTGAGCTAGCAAGGATCTCATCTTTCAGCAACATTTGGCATTTTTTGGATGCCACATTTTTTTGCAGCAGGCTAAAGTACAGTACATATGTTGAAAAAAGGTGTGCACAAAAATGCATGCATTTTTACATCCAAAGATTGTATCGCCTCTTTTAACTTGGTATAAACTCTGCAACCAAATTGTAGAAGCAGCTGAGTTTTATAGTTTAATTGTAGGCTTAGGTTCCATAATGTACAGAGAACCACAGAAAATCCATTGTGTTCAGTGGGATGTTTTTATTTATTTTATTGTTAACAACTCCAGTCTTACAACTTTAGGCAGCGTACAACAAAAGGAAGAAAATGAGTAGAAAAATAAATTAAAAATAAATTTAAAAAATACTGTACAACACAAGTGTACCTGTATGGAAGAATGTCCTGTGGCAATCTGCTGGAGCCAAAAGCTTGTTGAAAAAAAAAAAGATTTTTACAATCTTCTTAGTAACTTTTTAGTAACAGTAATCTCTGTTGTTTGGAGAGTGCAAATGCTGGAGCTTCAAATGCCGGACAAATAATCTTTGTAGCCCTTGCCAATTATGTCCTACAAGGCGGAAGTGGAGATATCCTTTTTCTCTCTGTACAGTATATATAATTAAATTGAAGAATTCTCATTGAAAACAACAAGAAGAATATCATCTACAGCTGCTCCCAGACTGGCATAGATTACATACTAGCAGAGGATACGGCAAGACCAATAGACTGGATACAGTAAAGCATGACCCCATCTGGACTCCACATGACTCACCCTCTTTTGTCTTTGACACATGGGGGAAAAATGAAATATCTGATGAGCTATGAAACAAGCTCAGTGGACCATAGCACTGTGATCTAAATCGCCTTAGGAATGTCACAGATTTTCTTCTTTTATGGTATAATCTTCACCAATATAAATTATTTCCTACATGAAAGTTGAAGAGTACGTGTTAAGGCTGTCGCCTCCCTTGATATTGTGAATAAATGTCACATTATAGAAAGTCTGAGTTCATTTTCTGGCTCAGGAAAAGAGCTCCTAGGCATACTCTGTTTTATCATGCCTTCAACATTTATCACCAGAGATTGTATTTTAAACATGATACACATTAACCTGGGCGGGGGAAGCTCAAATGATCACAGAAGACACATATATTTCTTTGGTACTGACTGTGGCATTGTGAGATGATTATGGTCAGAATTGGATCTCTATGTGTGGTGGCCATTGCTTACACTTGATTTATTCCTGTGATGGCATCTTAATTCTCTCCTACATTGCCTCACTTGTTTTGTGCAATTCTATAAAATTAAGATTTCTCCCATCATAGCATTCTTCCTGCATTTTCCAGAGCAAGCAATTATTACCCAGGGAATGAGTAAAGATTTCATGGACCCCCATGTCAGCCTAACCAGTTTTACAACACAACAGAGATGAATTCATAGGCTGTATTATGCTTTGCATATGCTGCTCAGAGTCCCTTGGAGTTGGACGGTTAATAAATTTAAATAAATAAATAAATAAAGTGGCATTTAAAGGTATTCCCAGATACAGATTATGGGCCAGCATGGAGATGCAGCATGAGTAAGAGACTATACAGTGAACCTTTCTGGAGTTCACATGGCCCACTTTCTTTTGTCCATGATATACAAGGGAAAAAGGAAATGTCCAATGATCCATGTTCCAAGGACCATAGAATTGTAACCTTTTTAATCTGATTATTATGAAATCATGCACTGTCTATTGTTTAATCAAATATTGCTACCTTTGAAGTATCATGATGAATTTCACTGGGTTGGTGCTGACTGCTGAGAAATAATTTCTAGGCTGCTGCTTTCTTCAGATTCAGAGCTCTTTAAAACAAGTTGGACAATCCATAACATGGCAAGAGTGGACAATTTTTTTCTTTGCAAATGGCTATGCTACTTCCAGGGTTTATCTGTTGGAGGCCACATTCCAGTTAGGTGGTGAGACTGAAGCAAGCCATGGGTTGAGCAGAGCAAAGTGTGTGGGGCTTGGGAGGGTCACTGGGTGTGGTAAATGCAGCAGTAGACTTAACTACTCTGTTTGCAACTCATTCCCTCCTAGGGTCTGCTCCCTACTCAATCACTCTAGGGTAAGGGAGCTTTGCAACATTTGCCATTGTTATAAAGTATTATACTGCAACAACACGTGAAGAGAATCCAACCATTGGGGAGTTTTTCACAACATTGCCTCAGTTCCTGAACACTAAAGGGAAAGTTATTAAGAGTCCCTAGATCTCCCAAGCATATACACAAATCATGGGGCCACTCTGATAATGCCCCTTTTTTCTTGAAAGTTCTCTTTCTCCATAAACAGACTAAAAACAAAAGGCTGTATCTCATTGTTTGTCCTGGCTTAAGGTGCAGATTTCTAGTTCCTGTGAATGAAGGTCAGAATTCTGTTTCAGTTTAAGATTTGAACCAGCATGACTAATGTGATAAACCCTATCAGTATTATAAATCAAACACTGTGGTAAGCCAGCCTAGAGTTTCAAGCAGCCATAAGAAAAACAGCACAAACATGTAGGGATTAAAAATGTCAATAGAAATTCATAGGTGAAGCTCCTCTCTCATTCTAAGTGATTGCAGTTCCACTAAAAAAAAAAAAATCTGGTCCATTTCTGTCTTTCTCAAATGAGCATCTCTGAGATTCTACTTGTGGTTTTCTCTTGAGGCATGTCAAGTTCCTACAACTCAG
Source organism: Liasis olivaceus (assembly GCA_030867105.1). Classification (NCBI taxonomy): domain Eukaryota; kingdom Metazoa; phylum Chordata; class Lepidosauria; order Squamata; family Pythonidae; genus Liasis; species Liasis olivaceus. The sequence continues at coordinate 19,601,654 of CM061351.1, forward strand.
ATAGGAGACCAGCTGTATCTTGAGATAAGGAGCTGTTCTTAGTTATTCCTTGACATTCTCAGTCATATGAAAATCTTTTGGAAGTTCATTTCTTTGAGACAGAGAACTTTCTTGAGCAGAATCAGGTTTTTCATTTTTTTTCTTCATTTAGAGAAGTCTAGTGGTCCTAGAGAAGTCTAGAAGAAGGCCTAGTGGTTAAAGCACCAGCCTAGAAACCAGGAGACTGTGAATTCTAGTCCTGCCTTAGGCATGAAAGCTGGCTGGGTGACTTTGGGTCAGCCACTCTCTCTCAGCCCAAGTGTCAGGCTTGGCGACAAGAGGTTATGGGATGAAGAGTTTTATATTTCTTAATTAAGAGGGGTGAAATTATGAAATTTATTTATTACATGTGATGAGGATGGGAAGTCACTTTCTTAAAAGTGGGGAAGATTTTTTTGTATTCTTCTTTTTCTTTTCTTTTTCTTTTACTTTTTATTAACTTGTTCTTTTTAAAATCGTAATAATATTATTGAAACAAAAAAGGAATGCATGAAATTAGATGAAGGATGTCTTGTCTTTTAAAAAGGAAGAGTACATACAAGTAACCCAATAACAAACATGCCATGTATCAGTTTGTCTCACCGTCCTCTTGGCTGCTTGATCCCTCTTGGACCTCCTTGATCTGGGTCCATCTGAATCTGCTTGGCTTTGAAAGTCACAATTCGTTCAGCAGTTCTCTCCCTGGTGAATCTTCCACCTTCTCATGGCCAGATTGGCTGAGCTGCCAGCTGAGCCAAGTCTTTTGCACCCCTGCAAGCTGCCTTGTCTCCTTGTATGTGCAAGGAAGCATGCCAGCAGGACACAGTGGTACCAAGAGAAAAGCTTCAAGCTTTCTCCCATTTATCTCTTTTTCCTAGCCATTGTCTTCAGGCTAAAATTCTGCTTCTCCCTTTCCTCCTCTTCTTTGTGTATATGCAGGTATGCTTAGATTTTACTCCAGATCCACAGGTTTTATATCCATTCCCAATTCTGGGTTCCTACTCTACTCTTTGGGACAACTTCTCCCAATTCTGATTTTCTTCAAATCTCTACTTGTCTCAAGAAGCCTCTTATTTTTTCATGTTCTCCTATAGTATTTTAATTTCCCTCTGTTTTTCTTAGCATTTCTGATGCTCTTATTTCCTCTACTTCTGACTACTTCTGACTACTTCCAAGTACAACAAGATTCTTAGCACCCAAGTTAATTTTCTTGCTTCTCATGGCAAATATTACTAATTTGAACCAGATTTTATTTCCCGGCTCTACTACAACTTTCTGGATTATGCAGTACCTATAGCTTCTCCTTTAACAATTTTCTCAAGATGGCTTATTAGAAGAGATAAGATAATTTAAAATACAATACAAAGTACAAAAATAGAACCCCCCCCCTCAAGAAGGCTATAGTGCAGACATTCCTAATATTTTGGGGCCAGCAGACATATTTGGAATGTTGAAAGTATTTCATGGGCCCACTCTCAAAATGGCTTCCATGCCAGGGAGTTTTGCTCATTTATAAAATGGCAGCTATTGTAAGCATGGGCACTTGCAAATATCTACTTGGCAGAAAGAAGACTGATGAAGATGTTCTCCCTTCTAGCATCCAGTTTACTTTTAATATTTTGTGAAAAGATGGTAACTCTTTCAAACAAATACTGGAAAACGACCATCCTCCATTTTTAAGAATGCCTCAGGGAACTTCTGAAAATTTGTTTAGAAATAAAGATGATGTTGGAGACTGCTGCTTAGTTTTTCAGTTAAAAACAAACAAACAAACAAACTAAAGTTTTTTAAAAGTCAGGTGGGACAGATAGAATACATTAAGAGAGGCCAGTTCTGGAGGTTAGGTAGGAGAGACATAGGAGAATCAATGGTTGAGACTCTAGCTGATGCTGAACTTTCAGGCAGCAACTTCCAATAGAGAAGTGTTGAAACTGTCAAGATGGAGGAAGTAGTGTTACAATGTACGACCTGCCTCTTTTGAAAGTGCAGAAGGGATGGGGCTTTGATTGTGACATGTGACCACCATCTTGCTTGTCTTGACACTCCTTGCAAACACGACTGTTTGCATGGTCTTCCACTGGGATGTGTTTTGATTTCCCAGTCTAGCCTAAATTGCTGGTATTTTCTAGATATCAGCTATCCAGACTACATTTAGCTTCTGAGCCCAGACGAGATCAACCATACTAGGCCATCTTTTTTTTTTTGGTGCCTTCAAGTCAGTTTTTGACTCCTGGTGACTGCCTGGATTAGTCCCTGCAGTTTTCTTGGCATGATTTCAGGAGTGGTTTGCCCTTGCCTGCTTCCTAGGGCTGAGAGAGAGTGACTGGCCCAGCTGGGTGCAGCTGGCTTGGTGCCTAAGGCAGGACTAGAACTCACAGTCTCCTGGTTTCTAGCCTGGTGCCTTAAGCACTACACCAAACTGGTTCTGTGCCATCTACTGAGGCTTAAAACATAAGATTACAATCAAAGTGTTCACACTAATTTGGTTTTTGAAAAAAAAACAAAAACTTTACAATTTGGTGCTGGTTTATTAAATGCAAAGTGTTATCATTTCTAATACATACAAAAGAAAAATACAGTAGATTCTTTCTTGTCCCACGTACTGGGATAAGGCAGAAACTGACAATAAACAATTATATGTATCTGTATGGATCGCAAGTAATGAATCTGAGCAGAAATGAGGAATTATAGCTGTTAAAAACCTTATACCAAACCAAATTTTATTTAGGATTGTAAATAAATATAGTTCCTTTTCTAAAATAAGTAATATACTATAAAAGTACTGTTAAAGTAGTTAAAATTCTAATAAAGACTTTAGCAAATAATATTTATATTACTTTTAAAAAATTCTGAAATGTGTGCCAAATCAATCTACATATATCCTTTTATAATGAAAACAGTATTTGTGTCATTGAAATAATTGCATTCCCCTCCTTTTGATTCTACCACATTCTCCTATTTCTTCTTTTTGTCTGAGTGAGTGAGAAAAATACGGGCATGTTTTTGAACAGTAAAATTAATTGATTACAAACATAAGGTGAATCAACTTCCAAATCAACATAAGGTGGGACATGGTGGTACAGGGCTTAATGACGCTGGAGTTTGCTGGTCAGAAATGGTCGGCACTCCAGCGGTTCGGGCCCGGCTCCGCAGGACAGGGTGAGCTCCCGTCACTCGTCCCAGCTTGTGCTCACCCAGCAGTTCGAAAGCTATTCCATCTGTGAGTAGATAAATGGGGACTCCTGTTTAGACGGGAGGAACCAGCGGTGCTGTGCGGGGGAGCAAAATACTGGTGCTGACCGAACTCCAAATGCAACCGGCACGAGCGATGATGGATGCAAGCGGCAAGAAAGATCTACAGAGGAGGAAAAGCCTGGATGACCCCCTAGTGACCACTGCTGGTCACATAGTGTAATATATAGCACTGTAGATTTGTAATTGTAAGAATTGTTAGTCACTGTTAGGATTATATACTTTGTGAGCCGCCCAGAGTTCCCCATTGGGGGGAGATGGGCGGAGAATAAATCGAATGTACAAATAAATAAATAAATAAATAAATAAATAAATAAATAAATAAATAAAAGCAGTTGGAAGCTTAAGCTGGTGCAAAATCAGCAATGCAGGCAATTATGGGTGTTGGTTGTTTGGCACATATGACACCTCTGCTTTGCGAGCTGCATTGGCTACCAGTATGCTTCCAGGTGCAATTCAGGGTGCTGCTGCTTACCTTTCAAGCCCCTTAAAGCTTGGGGCTGGGCTAGTAATGGGACTGACTCTCCCCAGTGATGTCTTCCTGTATCATCCTGTTAGATCCAGCAGGAGTGGCATGCTCAAGGTCCCATCCACTAGAGAGTTGTACCTGGCAGGACCCGGAAAGAGACCCTTTTCTGCCATGGCACCCGCCCTCTGGAGTATCATCTCTCCTGAGATAAGGCTTGCCCCAACCCTGCTGGCCTTTCGCAAAAGATTAAAAACTTGGCTTTGCCATCTAGCCTGGGGCCCTGGCAGTAATGGTGAAAAATAAATAAATAAATCACCAGGAGGGCACTAGGTGAAAAAAGGCTGTCATCAATCAAGAAAGGCGATTTTATGCCGCAGAATGTATGTGAGCCAGATGCCCTGCTTACTGGAGGAGGAGGCATATGGAGTCTTTGAAGTTCTTCCCCTCTCAGTGGGCTTTGTCCTTTAAGCATCTATTTCAGTTACGTTTTCAGCTTAGATATGAGACTGAGATTGATTGATTGATTGATTTAATACAGTTTTATTGCCGCCCATCTCATATACATGACTCTGGGCGGCTAACAATTGAAAACAAAATGAACACAGGGTAAAACCACCAACATTTTAAAAAACAACATCAAGAGCATAGAATAGCTGCCAAGAACATTCACAACATCCCACATTCAAATCAACCATGAAACAGACTCACCATTACTGTCAGGGCCCCAGGCTAGACGGCAAAGCCAAGTTTTTAATCTTTTGCAAAAGGCCAGCAGGGTTGGGGCAGAGTCAACAAAACTGAAAGAATCCCAGATACTTTTGCAAGACATTACCCTGGTTACTTCCTCTGGTATTGCCAATGTGGTGCGCTTGGAACCTTTCACAGCAGCTGAGCAAAGATCTACCAGTCTGCCCTGCCCTGCTCCAATATGGTACCAGTCACTTTAAACATGCCTGTATGGTATGGCATTCTGCTGATCCAATATGGGCAAAGAAATATTGATATGTTTCTGTCCTTATCACCAGCTGTAGGCTTGAACATGGTTTGTAGTTGTACTTGCACTCAATCACATTCTTTATTCATTTTCCAACTCAGGTTCTCCAGAGGACTTCTCTACCTCTTTGTATTCAAATCAAGAAGCTATCCTGGGATGTTTGGTCTTGAAGAGGCTGCAGTCCTATTCACTGCCCTAGCAGCCTTTGTATTCCAGTTGCTAACTAGGTTCATGGAAGAGCTGCACACAATGGAAAGCTCCCTAAGCATCTGTTGGAATCCAAGTTGATCCTAAGTGTTGGAGGCAGTCCTTCTTAATAAGTCCACCAGTCCTGCAGAGAATTATGGGCTGAGAATTATGGAAGTTGATGGCCAATAGTTCTGGAAGGCATTGGAGAAGCTTTATTATTATATGCAGCTGTGGGCCTGACACAATCATGAATTCCTCCCCTTGTGAGCCAAACTAGATATACTATTAATATTGTATGATTCCTTGTACGTACACATGGTTTAAAAAAAAACAGCAGATGACAACTTGTGTGGCTCTGATTTAGATCAGATTCAAAGGATAAGAGGACTTATAACTGTTTGCTCCCTATGGCCTTGTTCCTGCTGTCCTTAAGATTAAATACCACCAACCCTTGGATGATCCTGCAGCTCTTAGCTCCACTTGACATGCCAGCTGAAACTGCTGGGCATTATATTTGAGCATTGGTTCCCCATATCTGATATAGCTGAACACTTGAAATGTTTTCCTCCTGTGAATGTGTGGCTTTGTTATTTGTTGTGCCTTGGAAAATATAACATATGTTCAACAATATGTTCCCAAATTAGTTTGATGTTACTTCCATTTCTGTAACACACTATGTAAGGCAAGGTGCTGGGTGCCAGGACAGAAACAAAGTAAGAATCAGGATAATCTAGGATATGCTTAGTTGAGTACATGCCCATCATGATTCCGATACAAACAGTGATACAATATATATGTTGCGAGTTTCACAGAAGATTGAATTTGGGACATCTTTTTAATGCAGGTGCACTTACACACACATCAAACATTTCCATTAAAATTGCACGTAGATGCCCAGAGACCTGGAATTAACAAGTATATCCTAACTAACATCTATACAGGTGAACACCAATTGCTAAGGAATGTTTAATATGGATGAGCTTTTAATGTGCCAAAGTGAAAGTATCATTTGGTAGTTTATCTGTTCTTCCCTACATGTTAATGAGAGAGAAGATAATCATAAATTTCAGAAACTTTTTATATACTGTGCTTTTTACCACCTTGATGTAAACTTTTTTTTTTTTGTAAATAGTTTTTCCCATGAGAGAGTGTTCAGATATTTGAAATGAGGAAAAGTAGGAAAAAAAATGCATTTGTCATGAGCAAAAATATTGTTGAAAGCCATGAAGGCAAAAGCTAAAGGTCTTGCACAACTTGAAAGGTAAGTCACAAACAAATCATCAATGCACCTAGAAATCAAAAGCACAAAAGCAGTTTCTGAACAATAATGAAAAGAAACATGATATTTTAAAACATCACTTGAAAATAGGTGCAAAACTAATTTTAGAAACTAAGAATTGCAGTTACCTATTTCTCCCAGGTCTGCCTTTTCCCTTCATCCCATCTTATTATATTTTGATTAGCTTTCTTTACCTTGGGCTGGTGCCTGGAGAGATTTTAACAATGATTAGCTCAGTGAGTCTAAATAAAATAGCCAATGAAGAGGGTAGAATCCTTGATGGTGGCTCCATGAATCTTCAAGGACAACCCTTCTTAAGAGGTTGTGTTGACTGTCCCAGCATAAAATTGGGCTCCGTATGTGATGGTCCAAAAGACTCAGTGAGTTAAAGTAAACCAAATGAAATCAATTGCAAAGTCTTATGGATTTCACTGGGCATGTTTTGAGTTGGACAAAAGCTGTGAATTCACTCCAGTGGCACTTCCCCAATGCATACTGTCTGTTGAGTAACTACTTGTAGAGAAACTATAGTAAAATATGATTTCCATTATATGCCCTTTTCTATGTAAACATGTGTACATTGGAATAGAACAGAGGCCTCAACATCCAGAGGATCTAACCTCCATGTGTACGTATGTTAAGTCTACTGAAATTATTAAAAACAACTTGAGTTGGTCAGTCCATGCAATATGGTGGCTGATCAAATTCAGGCCAGAATGTACAGGTTTGAAACATGGTTGGTTATCAAATATGGTATTTGATAAATTACTGGGGGTCTTACTGTTTAATCTGTTCTAGTTTATATTAGTGAAAAACTAATGCCTACTCTGATGCTGAGCTGCAATGCCATTGGCTAAACATCATTTGCTGCTCATAGGGCAATTTAGAGATGTGTATCTTATGGTTTCAGCCCCTCTCTAAAGCCTTGGTTGTGGCTCCCAGGCCTTTCCAAAATGCATACCTCAATTGTAATTTGTAATTTGGCACTAGAGACCCACAATATATCAGTTAATTTTAATTAAATAATATCTAATAAGGTTGACATTTAAATCAATTAAACTTTCTTCAGGAGAGGAAACTGCCTGGGCACTGTAATTTTCTTAACTCCCTGCCTTCCTGTGGATGGAAAGCACAGCATCATCTCCCTGGTCCTGGGGTTAAATGTTTTTAGAGGTTGCAGAGAAGTAACTAAGAAGTTGCCTTGTCTTTTTCTGTGAGCCAGCGTGGAGCTGAATTTCCCAATAGGCATTTAATGTTGGCCTCATAATCCCATGATTAGCATTAGGACTCCAACAAAAGTCTGTAGATCAATATACCTCCCAGATAGAAGATCCCAGAGCAAATTCTGTAGTTGCAGAGAATCACAGTCGATATCTGCCAAAGGTCCGAGGCTGCTGCTAACCCAAATTTATGTGAGTTCACTAGCAGTATGGTCTAATTGCTAGACAAGGGTACTGAAGCAAAAATGAGGGGAAAGTGACAAAAACATTAACTTCAGCATATAAGGAGGGATTGGGGGCAAAATAATCATGCACTTCCTTTTCAGCTAAATCTCCAGGCAGATTTTTCTCCTTTTATGATGGAAATGCTTATGTCTCAACACATATTCACAGCTATTTCTGAAGATAAATTGTTTTCTTTTTCTTTTTTCAGGAGAAAAGAGTCAACAATGCTTACACTGTGACTATGATGCCTCAGAAGCCCCTGTGGGAGGTTTGCAGGGAGACATTTCCCTCATGTGAACACATGAATCTATTAAGCAGCTTTGCAGCTGAGAGAATGCAGTAGCTGAGTGAAGGGAAATCTTGGTGGGAGGCCCTCGTGAGCATTTCCAGCTGATGGCAAGGTTAGGGGCAGCACCATATGTATAACCACAAGCCAAACAAAGGGTCCTCTGGCTACATATGTAATAATCTAGATCACCAATGATTAATTAATTAATATTTTGATTAAGTAACTATCTATTTTCCTTTTAGTATGCATGTGGCCTGAAAAACAGTGAGATTTTCCTAGGCACTATGGCTTAATTGCCAAACGTTAGGAACATGCAAGATTTTTGTTGAGTAATTATATCAATTATTATTACTAAAACTGGACTGGATTTGTGATCTGCTGGATTAAAAGCAGAATTCTATGAGGCAAGTATACACATCCCAATTTTGGATTTTTTGAGCCATTTCTCCAATTGCTGGCATTACTAAGCCTTCACTGAGGTGATATAAAACTTGTCCTCATGATTTTTACACTGGCACAGTGGGTGATGGGCGTATGTATGTCTCTTTTTTGGGGGTGGGGGAAGTCTTTACTTTGAATGAAGGCTTAAGTTAAGCACCTCCTCATTCCAAGACCACTTCTGGCCTGGACCAGCATGTTGTGTGTACACAACATGTTCAGAATCCCCTTTTAAGTACTGCAAATCCCAGAGGAGGTTGCCAAATAATGTGTACAATTACACTAGTTCTTCGCCTCTACTAGGTGCATCATACAGTAGCAGGCACAAGAACTTCCCATTTTTTAGATTAATGAAATTAGCATTGTGATATCATGATGTGAGCTCTGTGTAATGGTCTGTGAGAATGTTCTTGAGAGGGAGGAGGCGGAGGAGGAGCCGCCACAGGCTATGCAAAGGTCAGATAAGAGGCAGCTTAGCCTCTTAGTACTTTTAGACTTGCAAGGTTCTGTTATGGTAACCTAACAATAAAGGTAGTGTTAATAACCATGGTTTATGCTACTTGTCTGGACTATCTCAAAGGGCTGATATCAATCTTGCACATCTGAAAGTACCCCCCCCCCCCCATCTTTACAGTCCAATAAACTAGGAAGGGTCCCTTCTGAGACATTTGCCACACTCTCATTGCTTCTGTGGGCTAAGCTGCCTCTTATCTGACCACTGCCTAGTCTGCAGCTCCTCCTCCTTCATCTCAAGGACTTTCTCACAGACCATTACACTCTGCCCTTTGGGGTATGCATGTGTCATGCCTCAAGTGGCAAAATCTGTTCCAAGGAGACACTGGTGGATCGAGGCATAGATCATGCTGGGGTGCCCTGTGCTTGCCTGGATTCAGGGACGGTATCGCCACAACCATCCTCCACCATTACAGATGCCTCCTCAGGCTGTGTAGCAGACTACCCCATCCTCAGCAGTCTTTTGTTCCCATAGATTTTTGTACTTTTCCCCATAAAAGCGAACAGGCATCAAAACCTTTGTTTTTAAGTTGCGTGCAATAATGGCTATTGCAACTGCTAGCTAATTGTCAGTTTCTATGTGCACATTATTTAAGGAGTTTCCTTTTATTTTTGTCTATTCTGTGTCTTTCTAGTATAGTGCAATAAAAATGCAACTTGCTCACAAACCTGCAGGTTTCTGGTATAAAGTACAACTTGACTGATGAGAATAAATGCATCCTGTATGTGCGCCAAAATTTGAAGTTACAGCAACCATTAAACTGTTGGAATAGATTAAATACATTCCTTCTCTCTACTTCCAATTTGGACTATTCAGAGATACTTTGGAAACTCTTTATTATGTATTTGAATTTTGTTTTAGACACATTTCCTTTTTATTCTGCATCCGAAGAATGAGCTTTGACTGCCCCTGTAGGTACTTTTCTCAGCCCGTTAGAGATAGTCGTCAAAACCCAGCATTGCAGAGGACTCATCTGCCTGCTACTTCTTCTAGTACAAATGGAACTGAACACCCTTGTCTGAAACACAAACACCATTTAAATCTAATATGTCAGCCTTGTTTCTTGAGTTTTCTACTTCCTCAGACACTGAAATTCCCTTCCAGTTCAAGAGGAAAACAAAAACAAAAAACAGCCATACCATAATTTTTACATTTCATTTAATGCATTTAATATTTAGCTCACTGGTTTGTAATAAATGACACACCAATAGAGTGAATCATAGAAAATCTTGATTCAACTTTCTTTTGCCCAAGTTGTCTTCACCTTTGCTAGGCTAGGTCTTTGGTTTTATTAGCTAGAAGCTGGATTCAGAACAAAACATTTTGTTACCTGTTGCTTAAACAGAAGTGTTCAGAATTACAGCTCCTTTCTGCTCGTTTCTTATTTGCCTTTCTTTTTCTACTAATTATGAACAGCCTGTGGGCAATAAACACAATATAGTGTCATTGAATACATACCCTTCTGAATTTCTATAATTATATTTTGTACTTCAATCATTCTCAAAGACCTCCCATAGACATCTCTTGTTTCTTCACATTAACTTTGGTTCTGTTGCTTCACCATCTGCATTTGCTATTATTTGCTATTTAATAGATAATTTAACCTTTATCTCTGAAAAGAAAACTACTGGAAGGAAATTGTAGTATTTTACAAAAGTTCTCAGTCCTTATTCAGAACAAGGAAATTATAGATTTGTAAACTTCAATAATTCTAATTCCAATGCACAATTTATATTGATCTTTCTCTTTTTCTATTCTTGCTTAAATAAGATTCCTTGTTAATAATTTCTGACTCAAAAGCTCTTTTCAAAATTATCATCCCAGCTGCTAAACCATTGTTAAGGAAACGTCTGAATAATGGGTTATTTTCTTGTTTCATCTAGTTGATTCATTAAGTGGCCAGTGCTTAATTATAACTGTATTTTGTTTTGACACCAAATCCCACAGGCAGAAGTCATCCATTGTTAAAAAGAAGAAAAGCAAAAGTTAAGCAATTCCAGCTCCATCAAACCATAGATTCCTCTAGATCGCTCTGTTTCCACTAGTAGTCCACTAGTTGCTTTCATGAATAACTTTCCCTTCAAATTTTTGGCCATTGACCATTTTTATTTATTGCTATAACCAGATGTAAAATGGTATTATTCTTACCAACACTTAGAAATGCATTCAATTTATAATATCCATCTAGGAGGTGATTTTGAATGACAGATCTTGTGGCTAAGCAATCTGGTCTAATTTGTGTGAAATGTATTCACTTGTTTCCAAAGGTTGGGGATTACAATTTTAATCTGTTCACTGATTTGCCTTCTCTAAAGTATTTTATCACCTTGAACATGCATCAGATGGATGTGGTGTAATTCTAAATAATAACAATAAAAGCAACAATAATAGAACAGGCTAAGAGCAGTAACACTGGAAGGTCAACAACTTGCCTGAGTTGATAACACTAATGAATTGTCCTCTTTAGTGAAATTGGCTCCATTTTCTGGAGATCTGAACACTTCTGAAATTGGAGCAGCAGACCACATGTTATATTCTTTGGATTTTATTTGGTTAAATTTGTAACCTTATTGCAAAGAATTATGGGAAAATGAAAAGTCATCCTATTTAAATAGATTTCTGTTGACACTATTCAGATACTTGTTCACATGCTAGTCCACTGGAACCTTTATTCATCTAGATTCTTGCTTCTTCCAATCTGATCTATAGTTTAAAGATCAGTTGGTGAATGTCAGGAAACTCTTCAGACATCATCTGAGATCACTGACTAGCAAAGAATCTAAATACATGGAGAGTCCCAAATAATTATTGTTAATACTAATTATTTTTTGTGTACATCTTTCCCTAAAGAGCAGATGGTTCCAAGGCATCGTCAAAGGAAATTTGCACTCTTAGTATGGCTGACTGGTATTATGGTGCAGGCAGAGAATATCTTGGCACATTTTCTGGTGTTGTATTGTTCATAGCAAAAGATAACAGGTATTCCATCACCAGTGGCTTTTGCAATGTTTAGCCTTATGAAAGTTTCACAAATTCCTGTATGAATGACTTGTATTGAGCAGAACAGTGAGACTGATGCTCAAAGTGAAAACACTGATAAATGCCCATAAAGCAAGCTATGTGGACTTCTTTATTTCTTAAAGTGTGAAATCCTTTCTTTCAAAACTTATACTGCAAATGGTTAGCCAACACCACTCTTTATCTAGCATTTTCACAACTAAGAATCTTATGCATTACTCATTTTAATTCATATGTTTCCAATGCAGCATTGACTGGACCATGATAACTATAACATCATTAGCTGGTACTTACATACCTCTAAAATTAAATGATGATAATAATAGTAATTGGCCAAAATTTCATAAGATAATTGTTCTCACAAGCAATTTCATGAGATTCTGGCCATTTAATGTTTAGAAAAATAGTATTTTAATTTTGGGGGGGCTGCACTATGTTTAATTGTACAATGGTGCCCAAAAAAGTTGTTTATTTGTTTTAATCCACTTAAAATGAAGTGGATCATTCTTAAAACAAAGAAAATCATGGAGTCACAAGACTACCAGATATAACTCATTACAATTCATGTTTCACAGGAAGAGACAGAATTTACCAAGCAGTAGAATGTAGAAAGTAGAATGTGGATTGTATCCAAGTATACTCTGCAATAAATCTATTTCCCAAGATTTCAGATTCAGAATCAGAAGACTCATAGGAAAATGTCTATTGGTTAAAGAAAATGAACACAAAGGGATTAATACATTGGCCCAATTCTCAGATGTTAGCTCCTTTGAACTGGACATGATCTTTCAAATCAACTTGAAAGAAATTTATACTGCCTTTTCCTCTTGAAGGAAAAGTGTGATATTAATGAATACACTTTCTGGATATAGCCAAAAAGCAATTAATCTGATATCATTTGTTGCCACATCAATATTCAAGTTTCAAAGTATTTCAGTGTTGAAATAACTTCCTGCCCCCAATAACTTAAAAGCACAATTTGGGGCAGTGACTCACCTAATTATAAGTGACCTAGACTTGTTTCTTAAGATAAATCCCAAAAGGACAATGAATATATTCTTGTATCCCCATAGAAATGAAAGTGTTCAGGAACATGGTAGCAAATTTCCTGATGGCTTCTGTCCAAATTTTCAATCTGTTTCTAATTTCCAAAGATCCTTAAAGCCACAGAATTAACCATAGAGTTATGAAAGCAATCTGCTGGGAGAGATTATCACTGCTCTGGGTTGGCAGGAACAAGTCTCTGGAGTGGCATGAAATTTAAATGTTGCAGTATCACACCTAGAACCAATACATGAAACACAGGGCATATTCATTTATGCTTCCGAATAAGAGGAAGCCAATAGTTTATAAATGTTCTATTAGAAACAATTTTCTTTCTAGTTTATTATCTTTGTGATTATTATGGAAATTTCCCATTATGCACTTGTTGTTCTGAATGGCCTACAGTAATAAAAGATTTTCCGATGCAAAAGCTATGTTCTTTCAACATTAACCCCTCTGATACTGGAAAACCCTAGAAAGCAAACATTGTAGCCAAAGGACACCTCTTCCAAGGGAAATCAAGAGTTTCCTGAGTGAGAAAATTACAAGCAGCAGGTTACTGTAGTCTTGGAGACTCTGAGGTGGTGTAAGGGACTCCAACTCACTCCAACTCTTATCAAACATATCCCTCAGGATGTAAAGCACTTCTCCTCTGCTGTTGAAACATGAGTTGCCATCTAGTAGATCTGTGAAAATCCCTCAAGACATGCTTTGAAACATGAGGGAGCATTTATAAAGTGTCTTTCTTTGAATCATTAAAGCAGCTGCATCTATTTCTAGGCTCACACAGCTGCTTTCTAAGTTGCTTCCAGTTGTTTCAGTATGTGTGTCCTTTTACCATCATTCTGCTTTCCCCACTCCCCCCAGTTCCCCTTGGGTTTCTTACCTAAACCTTGAGTAGGCTTTGAGAAGTCGATCTTTAAGTTCTTCATTTTAGGAAGATATTAACGGGAAGATTTGTTATTCAACTTTCTCTTTGTTGATCTTACCTAACCAGCTCTCTGTTATGATTACCCCTTGGGTTTTGTTTGAACCAGCTTTATCCAACCAGGGAACTTTAAATGTGCATCCCACAACTGTCAACAATGGCCATGAACTCCAAATATCTGGAGATATCCAGATTGGGAAGAGTTGGGTTGGACTTTTGTCATGTGACATTTCATCTTAAGAAGACACAAAGTACACAAAAGTGGCATTGTTTGCTAACTTTTTGCCTTCCACTACACAGCTTAAGAAATTCTCCTGAGTCTCTTAGATTATAATGAGGCGTTATGGAGACTTGTTCAAAAAGCTTTTCACTGTCTCTACTGGTCATTCTTTATTACAGTGTATGGCCAATTTATATCCTTCAGGATGGTGTGCCATTGTTCATTAATCAAAACATTACATTACTCCTCAAATTAGACCTTTGATAGGAGATATTTGCTCTGTTTTTCCACTGAACATGGCAGAGGCAATATACAGTATGAAATTGAAAGTAAGCCACTAACATTTTGCAGCTTACTTCCTTTCACTAAATTGGGTTTCTTCTTGTCAAGATTCTGGGAAGCTATAGTGATACGTGAACCTATTCATTTTGTTGCTGCGTCTTCTCCTTTTCCAGTGTACAGTGTAGAGCTGCAGGCTTAATGTCCAATGCAAAACCATGACTCCAAGACCAATCAATCAAAATTGCAAAAATGCGTGGAAATGAGGAGAGAGAGAGAGAGAGAGAGAGGGAGAGGGAGAGATGGAGATGCTCTTTTGTTTAGTTTTTCCTTTGTGGAGGTTGCTGTTGGATGCCATAATATGTATTTTTGCTGCTTCACAGAACAATATATGAAGAAATCTGACACTCTCAGTCATGATACCCCTACAATACTTACCACTATGTTATATGAGAACCAAGGGGAACCTTACAGAGCTTATCTCTACTTAGAGCAAGGATGGGAAAATTATGATTATCCCAGTGTTGCTAAACAACTTCTATTTGCCTTAACCAGCATGGCCAATGGTGCAAGACGACAGTGGTTCCAGCCCAGTATTTTGAAGATCATACATTACTCAATGCTGACTTAAATGGACATGCTTTTAAACTGTGAAAAATGACATAGTCGTAGTTAGGGTAATGAAGATGTAGTCCAAAAAGAGCTGGAGGGCACTATGTTGGGCAATATTGGTCTAGTTAATCCTAAACTTGAAGAAACTTTCTATTCTTGAAGTCTCCATATGTAGGGTTTGTTTTGTTGTCAGGAAATGGTAAAGCCCAGTTACATTATTTCATTACAATAAGGAAAAGAGTTTTAACATTTTCACAAGAAAGCTAGTATTGTTTATGTCTCAATTATTATTATTCAAATTTTTATTCCACCTTTTTTATAAATAACTTAAGGCGGCGAACATATCTAATACTCCTTCCTCCTCCTATTTTCCCACAACAACCACAACCCTATGAGGTGAGTTGGGCTGAGAGAGAGTGACTGGCCCAAAGTCACCCAGCTGGCTTTCATGCCTATGGCTGGACTAGAACTCACAGTCTCCTGGTTTCTAGGCCAACACATTCACCCTTACTTCAAAAGGGCTCTCTGTAAGAATACATTTATAAATAAGAATTTATAAATACATTCTTGATCACCTTGCTCCAATTAGGTCCTCTCCAGGTGTCCTGGGCTACCACACCCTGGATTTCTAGCCACCAAAGTCAATGCTCTTGATGAACTGTGACTACATAGTAATGAAATGCTAAATCCATGTTCCAGGGATGGTTTGGAAGTTTTCTGAAAGTTAATCTGAACCAGAAGTGGTTCACAGTGTTCCGAGGGTGGCCCTGCCTTGAAAATGGAAGCAGCTTGTGGTGTTTTGGACATGCTATCCCAGCTGTTCCATTCCCCACATGGAAGGTTTTGCACGTTCTAAATACATAGCAAACCAGTTTAAACAGAATAAAGAATGAATACAGGGAAATACAGAATTGCATTATTTACTGAAGGAAATAACAAGTAAAAATCATGGTGTTATAGCCTGTTGTTTTTTAAAAAAACAAGAACTTTAGATGTATTGATATGACAATGTAAAGGACGGTGTTATAAAGATGGTATCTGAGAGCGACTGAACAAGTTGAAACTTGAAGCTGCAGACGGTACCCCACGCTGAACCACGTTCTGCTACTATGGGTGTAAAAATACAAATGGCCAAGCAGCGCCCATGCAAAATCTGAATAAAATCTGAATAAAATTTTTAGGAGCTCAGCATACATTTCCCCTTCCTGTCCAAAGAATTATTTCATTGGGAATCTGTAAAAAATATTTTTCCCCACTGAAAGTCGGAAGGAGTTTTCTTCTGTTAAAGAAACTGTGGCTCCGAAAGGCAGCCAAAGTTAGGGCACTGCAATTGAGTGAACCGCCTTCCCCTATGCAACAGAAACCTTTGTTTTAATATTAAGGACTATTTTACAACTCAGTGGAAATATGCAGAGAGGCAATCTATTTCCATTGTCAGGATGACCCCAAAAAAAAAAAAAAAAAAGAGCACTCCCAAAGCCACAAGAGCCTGCCTTGTGTTAGTGATAAAAAATATATATATTTATATATATATATATTTATATATATATTTCTGCAGCTACTATGTGCATTAAACCAGTGTTGTCCAAACTTGGCCACTTTAAGATGAGTGGACTTCAACTCCCAGAATTCCCCAGCCAGCATGGCTGGCTGGGGAATTCTGGGAGTTGAAGTCCACTCATCTTAAAGTGGCCAAGTTTGGACAACACTGGCATTAAACAATATCTCTACATGAATCTGTAATGTTTCATGTTTGTCTAGGGAAGAAGTGCGTTGGTGCAATAATGCTGCTCTCAAAAGAACTGTGAAAAATTGGAAGACTTAGAGGTGGGGATACTGTATTTTCTCCGTTTCCTGTGTTCCAAGGCTGTTCTTTTTCCAGCATCAGTCAGTCACTCACCACTTCCGTTTTAAATCACTTTTCCAGGGTATAAACAAGATCCCCAAAGCCAGAAGTCCAATCCAATGTGCCAGGGGCATCTGCAGGGGGATTCCCAAAAGTCAAGATGGCAGCCGTAACGGTGTGCTCCACCTCTTTTTACAAGCGTTGTGCCTGTGGTGTAGCCGCCATCTTGATTTTCTTTACCTCCTTCCCTGGATGCCCCGCGTGTGCTTTTTCAGCAATAAGTCCCAGAGAGCTCAACGGGATTTATTCCTAACTAAGTGATGGCATACCCATGCACCCCAATCTCCCTCCTGTGAATATTGAAACTGAATATTAGTCCAATTTCACTATCTATTCCACTTGGACAGCCTAATTTCACCATAGTGAAAAACATTCTTGCTTCTTCTTGTCTTTTTTTTAAACCCCAAATCTCTCTAGTGCTTTGTCAACTATAGAACTATAGTTGTGATTGAGCAATTACAGTTCAAAGGTATAAGCCTACAGAATACAAGAAACACTTTTCTATTTCTGATTATATTTTATATCTATGTATTGGAAAATCAAAGTGATAGTACTCATGGAAGTACAGAAAATGACTAACCTATGTTATTTGCATCAGATTGATCTCACCAGCAGATTAATCAATTATGGAATTGTTTCTGGGCATGAAAAATAACCCCTTGTAAGTTAAAAACAAAAACTGCATCAACTAGGGAAGCACTGTTCTGAACTAAAGCTTTTGGTACATTTTCTGGATAACTCTGTATTTTTTTCTTGAAACCAAGAACATGGCAAACGTGTCCAATATTCTCAGACTGTAGGTGTTTTGGAGGCATGTTTCTGAAATATTGTATGCCAAATGGCTCTGAAACAACACACTCTGTAAAGGGTCATCATATAGTTTTTTCGCCCTTTGAGAAGGTTTCTCCAGAAATCCATCCTGTTTTCCTCGGGTTAAAGCAGCTTCAAGTTCCTTTTTTTAAGTGAGAGGCAGAGTAAACATCTCACACCAGTAGGCCAGTACTGGTGATTTGTCACAGAATAATCCTAGCACTGCTCTGATACAATGAAGCCTTCCTTCTCACCAACTGGTTCCACTTCAGCATACGAGGGGTGTCCAGACCCTCTCCGAAATTTCATTGCAGGCCATCTGCTTGGGCGACGCTGGAATAGCAGACACGGCACAAAGAATTCAGATTACTGGAACTGTTCTGAGTAATTACACCACCTATTCCTATATACATCACTGAAAAAAGGAAATGTCTACTGAAGTATTTCAACAGAATGAGTAGAACCACTTTTAAAGAAAATAAAAGGAAGGTTAGATATAATTTAATTGAGAAGGCTTCAAGATATAAGTAGTTTTATATACAAATGGAAAGAGGCATGAAGACTTTTTTTGATAGGGAGGGAAACTCTTTCCAATATTCAAGTACACCAGCAGAACCTTATATATATATATATATATATATATATACACACACACACACATACATACATACATACATACATACATACATACTTAAAGTCAGGCTGAATTGGGGCCCTGATGTTCACCCAGCTGTGAACACCTCATTGCTAAAGCAATGGTTTTTTTCCAGAGGGGAGGAAGAAACAATTCCATAAATAATTTGAGGGGGAGGGGAAGTCATTGCAAAGGTGATGCCATTTTTTTGTATGTTTGTTTAATTTTAAAAACACCTTCCTTCTGTTGATAGGACCAAGTAACGTACCTCACATTATCAACTTGCAAAACTCTCTTTCTACCCAGCAGTTCCCCGCATTGTATTTTATGCCACTAACGAAGTGGCCCAATGCCAAAATATTATTCCTAATGGTACTGTGTATCTGTTCCTTGCTTTTCCTCTGGAACAGACCACCATCTTGATGCCTCTGACTTTGTCTGGCACCGAGCAATGATAAGCTCTCCAATAAAACGATTACTATTTAACAATGACCAGCGTGAATGAACCTCTTGCATTAGCAATAAGATGCACTTAGAACATTTGTCTCCCATCTGACACTCCCCAGATATTCTGAATGGCAATGCTATAATTCCCAGACAGCCTTCCGAATTGGAATTAGGAGTGCCCAGCTGAACATATTATGAGGATGCCAGGTTGGAGAAGGCTGGCTTAAGAGTCATATGAATTATTTCTATATGACCGCAGCAAGATATAAATGTGATCACTAAATAAATGTACTAAATTGATATTTATCGGTAAGATCATCACACACACAACTCATGGCAACCTATTTCCAAGAGGAATCAAAGGCTGGGGGGAGAAGGTGACTTGATGTCAGCGATCATTCATAGAAACCAGTGATTCTCCAAAAGCTGTCATTGTAACATATTGTTCTGGGAGAAAAAGTCATGCTCAGGTGCTGTGTGGCTTCCCAAGTTCAAGACACACTCCCTGCTACTTATCATGTCATTTAACTAAAGGCCCCCCAGTGTCAATCCAGCACAAACAATAACAGCATGCCAGGCAAAAACAAAGGCTTGTGTTAGTTGGCCTCTGAAAATACGGCACTGTTTCAGGGGAGAGGATGAAAAATGCACTTCTACCATGTCATAGGCTGTAGACCAGTGTTGTCCAAACTTGGCCACTTTAAGATGAGTGGACTTCAACTCCCAGAATTCCCCAGCCAGCATGGCTGGCTGGGGAATTCTGGGAGTTGAAGTCCACTCATCTTAAAGTGGCCAAGTTTGGACAACATTGCTGTAGACAAATTATGGGAAACAGAGTTTACCTCAATGAAGAAGAGACTGGCTGCTGAGGTGGGGTGGTGATACATATACACAATCACAAGGATTGCTGCAGCTACTATCAGAACCAGTATGAAAATCCCAACAATTAAGCCAGTGTGAAGAGTGGAGCTTTTCTTTTCTGCTGCGCTGTTGTCTGTGGAGGCTGTGAGAAAAATACATGGATTAAGCTTGGCAAGAATTCATTTCATCTCTCTTATTTTCCTCACATACAATAAGCTGTTGCCTTGACAAAATGAGGCATGCCTTTTCCTGTGCTAAATACTCATTATAATACCTCCGCAAAGACAATTTCCAGATGTCTTCTTATTCCTAGCTTAATAAAACAATATGAATGTCCACTTCTATTCATGTCACTCAGGTACTCTAGTGTTTCCAAATGAAATCATGCAATGACTCCCTCTTTTGTTTCCTAATAATATATTAAAATTTACCTACAGACATGCATTAATATTTTGAAAGCTAAATGTCCTCATCAAATCTCACAGCTTCTGAGAAGAATCAATACAATCTGAGAAGTATAAATCACCATTTCTCAAACTTCTTTCTTATTGTGGAGCAGATGGGTACTAAATGATCTTTCAATATTTTGGTCTGAAGAGAATCCAACTATCATATAAAAATATTGCTAAAAGCCATAATTCTGCTACATTTTATAGCATAATGTTCCATGTTGTGATATATTAACAAAAAGAAACATCTGAGGAAGTTTGTCCTGCAGCAAACCTTTCTCTCTCTCTAAACTCTCCAACCATGACTCTGATTAACCTGGCTGATGTTTAGTTTATACATTCAGTTACTCTGCTACTGCCAAATAACAGATGGCCAAGAATAGTTCTGATTTTGGATAATCCCAACAACAGGAGTAATACTGAATTTTATTTATTTGTTACATTTTTATACTGCCACAATCAAAACACTACAGGATAAATAAATACATTGCAAAGACATTTTGATTAGTCCTGCTAGGTAACAGAAGAGCATTTTGTGTGAGTATGGTTAAGCTTGGTTTCCAGATTTATATTATCAGTCCAAAACATTTACATTAGGTATTATTCAAGAACAGATAACTTTTGCAGATGGAGGGCCAGATTTTTAGGATAATTTTCAACATCAAGGGCTACAGGAGCAGGGCAAAAATGTAAAATGAATAGAGTGGGATGACTCTTCTATATAGTCTTAGATATCTTATAGTCTTTATGAGAAGGCCATTCTCCAGAATTCTGCTGCTTTTGTGGCCCCAAATCTGTCTGGAGTTTAATGTAACCCATGTGTTTGGTTTCCTGCTAGAAATCGCACCACTGATGTTTGGCCAAGTCCCACCAATTTCAGCAGAGGGCCACAAAAGAGATGTTTGGAGACCACACTTGGCCTGCAGGTTACAGTTTACTGTTCTTATATTATATAGAGACAAGCTGGTTCTGAAAGTAAAGTACCTTCCCAGAAGATAACTGTAGGTCCTGGATAAATAAACCTCAACAGTCCTGACATACAATGCTCAACAGATTTAAATAATGAAATGTGCAGTTTAAACAGTCAAATACTATACTTTCATTATGTTTCTTGCAGTCTTGCTTGAACACATGGCCTGACAAGAAAATAACTAAACAGAAAGCATCACATCATTATGAACATATGATCCAGTCCTATATATGGGTCATCACCCTGTCTGAGGGAACAAGGGCTACAACATACATGTGCTAGTGTGGAATCTGATCAGCCTATTAGAGGTCTACCTAATGCCTTCCAGATGTTTTAGTCTTCAATTCCCATCCCAAGCCCACATAATCAAAGGCTATACTAGCTGGGGATCATGGAAGCTGAATTCCAATACTTCTGGAAAGTACCAGTCTGAGGAAGGTTAAGTTAAATGGTGTAATGTATAAGTGGACATATCCTCCAATGGTGTACTTCAGGTTCTCCACCAGTAGGAAATCACTAAGCAAAAATGATAGAGCAAAACTTCAGGAGTTTAGAATTGCAGTCTGTACATAGCCCTTCCTGATGCACTAAAACAGTGCAGGTAGTCCTTGTTTAGTGACTGCCTCATTTAGCAACTGTTTGAAGTTATGATGGTGATGAAAAAGTAACTTTATGACCTATCCTCACATTTACCACCTTTGCAGTTCTGTAAAGCAAAGTGGAAGTAAGATTATAAGCACAGTTGCAGTTTCACTCAGTAACCATTTTGCTTAACTACTGAGTTGCCAGTCCCAATTGTGGTTGCTAAATGAGGACTACCTGTGTTTCTTAAAGTGTAGTCCTCAGACCTCTGGGAATCCCCCAAGACCCTCTCAGGAGTCTGCAAAATCAAAATTATTTGCCAACCTATGCTGAAAAATAATACAATATTAAAATCCCATTGAACAATTGTGAGAAGCAAATGCGTCAATTTTAATTTAATTTAAATTTTAATATAGTAACTAACGATAAATGTAACACATACAAACCAAAGCTCTTTTGGGGCCCTCCATAATTTTTAAAAGTGGGAAGGGGTCCTGAGAGAAAAAAGTTTAAGAAACACTGCACTAAGATATACAACTCAAACCCCTCCACACTGTAGAAGCACATGTAATCAAACCAAATTTACTGTGTTCATTATAGCCTAAATACCAATTATACAAAGATTATAGAATTATCTAGGATAGCACAGACATTCTGAATAATCCTGATAATTTGCTATTGACTCAGAGTAAATTATTTTGCAGATTGTTTTATGTTCTATTGTTGAGTTGCGACACATTTTACTAAAAGCAAACAAAAAATAGCTGTTTATTTTCTTGTAATGTAAGGACTTGTATCTGCTAATAGAAAATTCACATAAAAGACCTTTCTGGATAAGTTTCAAATAGTGGAACAACAAGTGCTTAACGCTGTCAAAGCCCATGAAAACATGTTAATATGAAAGCCATTTATTAGATTGACTAGATTAAATTCCCCAAAATGAAAATTATTAATTTGTGAGGCTGTTTTCCCAGGATGAATAACTTCAGCACTTTTTTTCCCAGTAGAATATTTAAAAAAGCCTTCTTTAAAAGAAAGAGTAAAGCAGTATCAAAGCCAACTCATAATTTCTTGACATGAAAAGCACTGTTTTCCTGAGAACCATAGAATGAAAAAGAATGGAAGTGATCATACAGCAGAGGCAATCAACCTGCAATCCCACCTTCTTTTTGTGGCTCTTAGAGATCTCTTGATTGCAGAAACATAGCAGCACAATTTCCCACCATTTTGTGGTAGGAAATACAGGAAAAATGTAGCATACACTCTAAAGTAGGCATATTAGATAATATAACATACAAGTACAGGTAATCCTTGCTTACTGACTGCCTTTTTTAGCAACTGTTCAAAGTTGCAATGGTTGGGGAAAAAAAACAGCTTTGCAACCAATCCTCGCATTTACAGTGGTTACAGCATCCTGCAGTCATGTGATCACCATTCAGGGGCTTTGCAACTGGTATGCATTTATGACACGATTGCCATTTGCGAGCTTCACAATCGGCTTCCGACAAGCAGAATTAATGGAGAACGTGGAAGTAAAATTGCAAGTTGCGGTCACGTGATATATCGCTTACTGACCACAGTGATTTGCTTAACGATGGAAGCGGAAGTGACGTCACAAGTCTGATGCAGTCACTTTGCTGGGCCCAACTGTGGTCGGTAAGTGAGGACCACCTATATTATGGAATAAGTATACAATATTTCCAGTGTTCTGAAAGCAGTGGTGCTGAAAAGTTGACAACATGAGCTAATGGATTTTCAGATACCCAAGAGTATCCCTATAAAATGCAATTGTCCTACAATAGTTATTGCTCTACCATTTCGAAGCCTGGATGTTACACTGAATGAAGAGATCAAATTCTATTTCAGCTTAACTCTTCTTTTGCCCAGAAATGGCTCAAAGCATTTCGCTCTTCCAAGCGAAGAAGACATTTACAGGTAGCAGAACAATCTATATGAAACAACCAGCACTATCTGTCCTGCTGCCACTTCTTGTCCATCAGCATCTGCTGCCTGAAGGAAGGTATCCTGTGGAATGGTAGGACTGACTGTACTTCTTTGATGAATCTTTTATGTAAAAAAAGTGACAGTGCATAACAGCTGCACATGAAGACATGGGCATGGTGTAGAAATACTGCACCCTGCTGCTGATACAGTGCTACCCACCATCTTTTAAAGATCAAATTAGAATTGATCCTCCAAGCTAGAACTTGCATGAAGATCATTAGCAGGCTGCAGGCACTCCAAAGAAATTGTGAATTATGAATATTATACCATAGACCATCCATTGATCTTCCAGAATTTTTCTCATGAAAGTGTTATTAATTTATTATCTCTCAAATATGGACTGCGGAAATCATGCTGCAATGGAGAGGGAATCACCCAAATCAGGAACCTGTTAAGAGCAGTGTAGCAGTCTTCTACTCAGTTTTACATTTTTTCTCTTCTACTTTTTTTTCTTTTTTTCTTTTGCTAGGATCTTTGGTAACCCCTTGAATTTTCTGAAGTTTTTCAGCAGACGATGCTGAGAGGAGATGTAGGGCAAAGATTTGTTTTGTTCACCTAACAACGGATATCATTCTGAATCAGCATGTTCCATTTACCAGTAA
Source organism: Liasis olivaceus (assembly GCA_030867105.1). Taxonomy (NCBI): domain Eukaryota; kingdom Metazoa; phylum Chordata; class Lepidosauria; order Squamata; family Pythonidae; genus Liasis; species Liasis olivaceus. The sequence continues at coordinate 19,625,907 of CM061351.1, forward strand.
CTGGGTGTGTGTGTGTGCAGGAATTAAATTCCCTTTCCTTTTGTACATGCATTTACAAGATGGGTGGGGCTTGGATCATAATGCTGTCATCATCTTCCTTGCAGACAACCATGGTTCCATTACTTACATCCCTGATATATTATTATCTACAATTGGGCAGCTCAGTTGTGAAAAAATGTCTGGTTCAGTGCCAACACAACTTTCAAAAGAAGTCACAAGTTCATGAGTCACAAATATAGGTTTGTGAAGTAAAACAGACATGGCTCAAAAATTCACTTTAAAAAGTCAGAGAAGTCAATCTGTAAGGATCAAGAAATCAAAGTCTCTCTCAAAAGGAGATTTAGTGGTTGGGCAGATCCAACTGTATCTGTTTTGTTGCTTCTACCAATTAATGTTGAAATATAATCAGGCTAATTTGGGGAATGTTTATTTATTTATGCAACTTACATACTGTAGCTAACCTGGGTGGCACACAGAGGATTAAAAACAGCAAAATAGAATACAAAAATAGAACTTACATTCATTATCATCATCCATAAACATAAATGAAACCATTTATGTAATGGAGATTCACCAGTATCCATGATTATTCCAGCAAATAACAGTGCATGCAAGTTTGATTTTTGTGAGGGACAACATACACAGAAGAAATGGTTCTGAAGCACCACAATAATGTCTTTGTTCAACGTGCTTAGAACAATATCTAAATTTGAGAGTTTTGTTATGATTAATAATAGGTATTCAATTCGCAAGAACTGTTATTGCAATAATATGAGATAAATGGACATGCTACTATGGGTGAATCAGAGAGAGAGAGAGAGAGAGAGAGAGAGAGAGAATGAATCCGAACGGTCTGACCAGGTATCTAAGGCTGAAATACTGGTAGAGGTGCTTGTTTTTTTGTTGAAGTATCTTTGTGTTCAACAGAGAGGTGTTGTGATTTGAATATGAGCATCACGATCAACATTTGTTTGTCTAGTTGCGGAAGATAGGAAATATATTCTAAAAATGAATTAGCCAGTCAAAGAGGTTTACTTCATTGATACAATGAGTAATGCAAATGATGATAGCTGACAACAGTTAGCATTCTCTAGAATATCTTATCTTATCTTTTTATTTATTTATATTTCAAATTTAGTCACCACCCATCTCACTTAAGGAGTGACTTGCATAGTATTGTAATCTTGCATAGTATTGTAGTACAGGTAAGTGGACAAATTATGCTTCTGTGGTCCAAGGGTAAACTACTGCTGAGATAGACCAATATAGTTTTATGGAATGGTACCTAGGTGATCTGTTCAGGTTATTGGAATGCAAGAAATAGCAGCTCTTACCTCCATTATCTTTTAGGTGTAGAGCTATCTTGGTATCATCTAGAAAAAGAAATTCAAAGCTATTAGAGAATGGAACTTGATCTAAACATCTAATACTGTGTTTATTAGTATTTGCAGTTTACTGATACTGGAAGTGGTTGATCCCACAATCATAATGGGTTATATGTATAAAGTGATTTTAAATAAACGTAGCACTCTTGATTCATGCTTCTTGAAATAAGGGTTGGAAGAGTAGTCCTATGAATCAATGAAGAATTTAAAAGAGGTTTCTAGAGAAGTTTATGTTTGCACTAAAGATCTGGCCCCTTTGACTGTTATAGGAAATCTTTAAGTAGACCTGATCTTATGCTCTTTCAAAGACATCAGTGAGATTTCTCTCCCCAACTGCTGTATCAAAGGTTTCTGAATTATACTACAGCAATAAAAAGCAATGTCACAAAATTGATTTAGGAAAACATGATTGCTGAGCTGAAATGAAGAATGTTTTCCTGTACTCTTTTTTGACTGGGGGGAGGAAGCCAGGGTAAAAATGTCTGACTGCTGGAGAAGTGCATCTTGCGTGTTTAAAACAACTGCGGATGCTTCTTGCCTATCCATCCGTGTGAAGCCGTGTAGCTGTCCTGCGTTGCTGAGGCTATTTGACACAGCATGAAATAGCAGTCAGCAATGGATTGGATGCAGTAGAGCACTGAAGACAGGAAGCACTGTCTGACTGGCTCAGCAACCCCAAATATATATAGTCCTCCCCCTCCCCTCGAGGAAGCAAAGTGTTTGCTCTGAGACAAGAGTGGAAAACCTCTGCCCTACAGGCTCAATTCAGCCCACCTAACCTCAATGGGAGCCATGGCTTCAAGGTGCTGTATGTGTCTGAACAGCTTATGATGTGGCTTTGGATGGTATACGCATGTGTGCGTGTGGACAGAGTGGAAAGACAGGCAAGCCAAAAATATTATGCTGCCTAAGACAAAATTCATTGTGGCTAATGCCGTTCAAGCCATTCTGATCCATGAGGCAGAAAATCCCACAAATACCTTTCCCTTTCCCTAGAGGGAAGATTACAATAGACATGAAGCAAGCAATTCATTATTTGTTGCAGTTCCCTGCATCTAACTAATGGGAGGCCCAGCTAAGCCAAGCAAGTGTTTTGGGGGATAGGGCTGCATGCCAGCTGTGGACTGTGCCCCCAACACTTTTCTAAGCAATAATGCTGGGTAGCAAAGCTGATTAGATATTTAACCTCATGCCATAACTTTGGATTCCCTGTAGTTTCTGATTGGTTGGAATCATATTGCAGGGAAGAAGAAAATAGCACTACCAGAGCAGCAAAAAGGGTCCTATCAAAAATGCAAACAAGCACAAAGAAACAAAGGCTTTTTTCTTAAAATTTGGGTGATATTTTACACTCCTGGAACCATTCCTTTTGCTCTGAAAATTTCTGGAATGAAAATTTGGAATAGCTTCACGCAGGAAATGAAAACTCATCAGAACAATGGCAGAACTAATGAATCAGATTGTACCTATAGCTGATGAAAATGCTTTCATGTTCTCCATGAGCAGTGTTTATATCTTTTAAAGTATATTTTATTTTTATGAGTTTTGCCTGATCTTCAGAAGTCAGGATCATTTGACTCCACAGCACAGGCTACCATTTTATAGCATTTTCCCACGTTGTGATGTTTTATACTCTTTCAGCTTTCTAGTATTACTTTGGCCGCTAAGAACTAGTGCTATAGAATTAAAGCTCAAAAGCTTATATTGACAGTGCTTAAACCTTTCTTTCAGTTCTTGCACTCAAAAATAGTCCTTTGCATTAGGAGACTTCTGTTTGTGCTATCTCTGCAGGATTGAAAAGCTTAAGGTTTCTATGTAGCTGAAATGCTGTTGAAATGTTTTACAATAACCGACTACATCATAAGTATAAATCTTCTTGCAACAGACAAGCAAAACAGAATTTCTATTTTACTAAAGTAGCACTGACGGTTCATTCAGCAATTACCAAAATTAAGAATATTTGATATTCTCATCTCACAAAGGTAGAGAGGAAAAAACAACCACCCCTGACTAGATGGTTAATAAATTGTGTTAGTTACCATCTCATGGATATATGATTGATTCTTGAATTTAAGCCAACAAATTACATTCGAATTCTTACAAGTCAAAGAAAGAAGCTAAACTCTGTTTTGTTAAAAAACTATGGGCAAGACTACACATCAGCTTACATGTCATGGAAATTATAATGGAAAATCTGCTGTGTGTGTGTTTTTTTTATAATATACAGTTTTTCAAGCACTAATTCATCTTGTCCATTTTCTACAACAGTTTGCATTTTCATGTGTGTTTCCCTATGCATGAACATTTATATGCATTTTTGCAGGCTATTTTCTTGATGTGTACTTTTTATATGCTAATTCTCCTAATTTATGTATATTACTTAAGTTACTTATTTTTTTTTAAATATCCTTCCAATTTACTAAAATAAAAGCTGAATTGTAAACAATATTGTCACCATCACATTATCAAAAGAGGTCTTTCATTCTGAATATTGCCCACTTCTACAAGATACTGATTTAATATCAAACATGTCAGGAAAACAGTACATAGCACATGCAAGTGACACAGTCTCTAACACCAGCACTTAATACATTTGGGAAAAATACAGCCAAACACTCACCTTTTTATGGAAACCAACAATCTCCAACAATTTTTGGCCAATAAGGATGTTAAAATACTTCAAAAATAAATGAGTTTCAGTGTAGAACGTCCCAATGACTCCAAATCAATGATTCTAAAATGTTGACTCAATGTTCAAATCACTGAGGAAGTGTTCTAGTTTTAGGGACCTCTTGATGCTACTTAATTATATTGAAAGCTAATTTCAATCCAAAACAGGATTAGAATTAAAGTTAATTAATTACAGAAACACTTTTTTTTAAATAGGAGTGGTAGGAATTTTGGATCATGGTCTTTGCTATCATGAGATCATAATCATTACTGAAGGATTACATCTCCTGAGTAGGTAAATTTCATGTGACAGAATTACACTGCAAATTTTAAGCATTTTTGATACCACATTCTACGTTGGTTTCTTACCTTCTGTGGGTAAACTAGTTGGCAGATGTGATGTCATGGCTCCTTTGGAAGTTGTTAAAACTCTGAATCTCATTGTAGTTTGCTGTACAGCAGTGGTGATATGAAGAGGCGTTTGAGTTGTGTCTATGTTCTTCTCACAAATCTTATCTTTAGACTTCAGAAGAAGAAAAAATACAAAGAAAGGAGTAAATTGGTTCTCAATGGAAGCCATTTGTCTCAGATCTACAGATATCTAAAGCAAACTCAAGAGTTTGTGAAAATGGAAACTTTAAATCAAGACTTTACAAATATCAAGACAGCATATTTTCTGGCTAAAACAGCACTGAAGTCTCAATAATTGGTGGAGAAGCTCAAACTTCTAGCCATTATAAGTATATTGATTGGTCACTGAAGAACTGGAAAAAGAATCAGGAATGAAACAGTTCATTGTATTATTTTTTTCCCCAAACTGAGATTTGGCTCTGAGATTAGATCGGTCCTCACCTTGTAGGCCTTTTGCAAGGCCTTAAAGACATGGTTTTGTCACTGGGTCTGGGAATCTGGGTTTCTGAGCCCGTGCAATGGCTGCGCTGATTAGTGTTGTGGATTTTTACCTTGGCTACAGATTATGTGTATGCTGTTGTTTCTTTTTTGTGTTATGCTTTTATACTGTTTTTAATTATTGTTAGCCACTTAGAATCGTGAATTTGGGATAGGTGGCCGTATAAATTGAATATATACATGCCTACATAATCCAGGGCTAAAGAACAATGCACCTGATGTTCAACCTTGAAATCTTTCACTTATACACAAAATCAAGTCAGGGGTTTCCCATTAAATTAACATCCAGGTCTAGCAGCACCTCTCTCAATATTGACATCCATGCAAACCAATAAATGGACTACTGTAATTGTATATATCAATGCTATTTTTTTTTTTAATGTAAGTGTCTCCAATAATTGTAATGTGCTTTTCAACACACTATGGCCAAGCTAGATAAAAACTTATTTCAGTTTGTAATAGCAACTCTGGATTTAGTTTCCATATTCAAAACATGCTGTTAGGACACAGAGAGGTACATTTGGATTCAACACCAGGTGTTCATGATGTAAGTGACAGAACAGATGTTCAGCTGCCAACAGTGATCTTCCCAGGGAGAAGGATAAATCTAGAAACTGCCTTTCAACATTGTTCAGAGGAACTTTATTCCTCTATCAGGGCTATAGTCTCGTATTTCTTCTTCTTTTAAATAACCAACTATTCATAATAGAATTATAAATAGAGGAAATCTGAACATCACCTCTTCAGGGCAGCCACTATCTACCCAGTCTTGACGATGACGATCAAATCCACTCGAACACCTTTAAATATAAAAAGAGATTAAAATCAGTCAGATGCCAATGAAACATAGATTAGATGGGTAAAGAGGGAGAAAAAAGAGTGAAAGCAATTTCACCCCTTTGCAGCTAAATCTGTATGATTAAGAGGTTATTCACTTCATTTCAAATCATTTTTTGACTAAAAATGATTAATGTTTCCTGTAAAAATTAATTTCCATGATTAGACAATTTGGAATGTCAGTGCTTTTTGCTCTGGATAGTTAATAACTTCATTGTACTTGGTAGTAGAAGATTAAGGTTTGATCCCAAGTCTGTGGATTTAAGCCAATTTAATTTATTCTCTTCAGATTTTTTTCTTCATTTCCTATATTTAAAATTCCACAAAACCATAATTCACAAAGGATATCATAGCCTTCTTTTCATTATGGTAGGTGATCAGAGATATCAAGGCATCCATAACTGTCTGCAAAAGGTATACCAGGTGTTGAACCTATCCCAAAGACTCTCAAGGGCAATTTGGAGGAAATTCTTTGCTTTAAGTTTCATTTTTCATTGCTCATAAGCATTTATCCTAATTAACTAAAATTAATGAAGCTCCTTGTTGCAAAGTATAATTTATGAAGGATAATGAATATATTTTAAAAACAGCTGGTACAATTATTCTTCGTAACTGTATAGTATGACAGAGTGGTTAAAGTGTTGGACTAGGTCCAGGGAGACCAAGGTTCAAGTATACTCCTAGCCATGGATGCTTGATTGGTGACTCTGGGCCAGCCTTGTCTCTGACAAATTATCCCAAAGTGTTGTTGCTATAGGAAAACATTGGATAGGAGTACTAGATATGCCTTTTAGAGCTCTTGGAAGAACAGCTGAGTGTAAATCTAATAAATAAAATAGGAATTGCCATAAGATGACTTGAAATCTTAGACTGAAAAGTGGCACTATGATTCAATCTATACTGCTACATTCAGTAAATCAAACTTAATATATTTCCAATTTCTTATAATTAAGATTCAACCAAGACTATTTTGAAAGAAGTCCATTTGATAGCTGTTGTTTTTAAAGTTAAAAGGTATTCATTCATTTTATTTGTTGCAAATAATATTGAAGAAATCTTCATTCCAACTAAAAACAGAATAAAATATACTAGCCCTTTAAAAACAACCCTAGAACTTGCATGAGAAAAATAAAATAAGTATGCAAATGGCAACAGGATATCATACACTGGGTTCAGAAGCATAATTTAAACAGTTTTAGATTAGCAGATGCAAATTGCATGTGCCCACTGAACAGCTTGGCCTCTTTCAGGAGGCCAATCCACAATTTTGACATCTCACCTGAGAAGGTTCTGTCTCCTTTATCCATACCCCACACATCTGATGTGTGGTGGAACAATAAAACAAAACCTCTAATGTTGGTCTCAACATTTAGGCAGTTCTATACTGGAAGAGGCAAAGAAATAATTTCAGTCTATAACAAAACATTGCAGTGTGGAATGATCCTTCATATACCATGTTCCAGTATATGATTTTTCCCCACAAGGCTACGTTATGCCATACCACTTCCCCCAGGATTACACTTGGCATCCTGAGCCACTGTCCACTGTACACACTCAATTTTCATAAAACTGGTTTGAGTCTCTCGTAAGTGTTCTTATCCCATTAGGTTTCTTTTTCTAAGCCTTCTGTGCTACTTTTGAGGTCCCCTTAAGCCTGCTAATACCATCTTTTATAAGTTATGGCTAGATAAGGATTGGCACTGAAATAATACTAATATAGACAAAACATAACCAGAATAATGACTCTTCTTAACGATTGGGAAACATTCCTCTAGCACCTTTCATACTCAAAATGCTTCTCACCTAAATCTGCAATATTAATTCAAATGTCATTTACTCAGAGAATGTTACCCAAAGACACAACCTAAGGTGACAAAGAAACTCTTTCCACCTGAGATTAGCACTACAAAGATGCTATATGGCTCACCGAGATATTAATTTTTCCCACTCCCACTTAAAAAAGAAATGGATGGAAGGGGTAGAGCTTCCTCAGGTGCTGCTTTGGAAACTTCCTCATTGGCCAGCTGGTTCAAGAAGAAGGAGATGTGAATCATTGCTATGCACTACACAGCTCCATGAAAACACTGCTTATGGTGTGTGTGAGATGAAGCTAAGAGGAAGATACACACACCTGAATGGTCTGTAGAACCAATTAATCAAAACTAAAGTACTGATTTGCACGGTGAGTGAAGATGCCAAGATATTCAAGCATATGGGACATAAATAGTTTTATGGTTATATAGAGATGACAAATCTGTTTTTCTATACAGAAGGCTACCCTTAGAGTCTGAGTTTGTAGCATGCTTGGCTGGGAGCTACCTAGTAGTGAAACAAAAAGGTCAGTGGTACACATGGAGAAATAAACTGTGAATAAGCTTGCATATTCAACTGTTAATCTGCTCAGCTTTCAAGGTCTATCAGAAAAGCTTGGATTTACTCTATATTTCAGGAAATGCCCAGAAAGGGAGTTAAACATATGGTTGACAAAAAACAACAACAACACTAGACTAAGTTTGCAATATTGAAAACTGATTTTTATTTACTTTTGTAGTTCTCTCCTGTCCTATCTTTGCAAAAACTGAAGTCCCTACTGAAGTGGGTAATCTTTGTTTATTAACTGGATGCCTCAATTGTATGAGTGGAACAGAAAAAAAAATGCTTTGCAGAATAAGCTGAAGTAGTTGACCCCAAGGAAGTGAATGGATTTTGGGACCCTGCTTGTTCAACATTCGCTGTTTATGCACTGGTGGGCCTAAATACCTCATTGTAATGCTGCTTTAGAGAAGCAAGATAGCCTTGGCTCCAAATGAAGGTATCTGAAAAATGTTTCCAAGGCATATGTCACAGAACCATCAGTCACGGAGCATATAATCATTCTTGCGACTCCAATTTATGACTCCACAAGCTATCATTACAATGCATTTTCTGCTTAGAACAGAACATTTAATAAGCCTTCCATTTACTGGCACAGTGATAATTCCCCATTGCCATGAAAACACCATGGCAGATTTGATTAGTGATGCCACTTGTACCATCTGTCAACATAGCTGTTTTATAACAACTTCATTCTCAAAGGATGACCCAAGTTTGCTCCTGGTGAAGCAATTAACAGACCACATTCTAGGACATGAGAAAAGAACCTTTTCTGAGATGAACAGAAAATCCTCTGCTTTTCTGTTTACAGGGAACACAGAAAATGTAATTTTAGAAGTCACAGTGGGATGTAAGAAATGTTTACAGACCGTGATAGTTTGATTTGGCTAGTGGCTCTTAATAGAGCACTGCAGGGAACAGAGTTGATGTCTTCCAGGATGGTGAATGTGAGAGACAAAATGAAGTTGTAAATAATCTTTGTAGGGGTCATTTGTTCCTATTCATAGTACAAAGAAAAGGGCTGGGTGTCTTTATTTACGAAGCTACCTAAAAGTTCTTGTCTTCCTGCTCTAGAGAGAGCAGAAGAGAGATGTCAACAAATGTTAGTCCAAAATCAAGAAGCTTTTAAAAAAGATCTGCCAAACCAAAATGGGTGCAGCATTATTCAGCTGAGAAAGTTATTGACATAGGAGGAAAAAAAAAGAGAGCAAAAGTATTTGTTGTATTTATGCCAGCCTTCTTTGCAGGAATTTAGAATGATGCCCAGGCTTCACTTATTCTACTTTCAGTGTTGTCTTTATAAAATTCCTGTAGGTTAGATCAGTCTGAGAAATAGAATCTCAGAGTTCCAGGACTGGGCATGGATTTGCAGCCTCAGAAGTGGATGGGTGGGTGGGAGTTGGTGCTGGATCAGCACCCTGTGCATTGCGCTGGCTCTTGGAAACTCAATTTCTACCCCTGAAATTCAGCAGCAAACTAATTCTACCACGTTTATCAATATGCAGAAAATGTGCCAATATCTGAGTGAATATATTACTAAATATTTACTTAATAACTTAAATATGTAAAACTTACAGTTTGAATCATACTCACTTAGCACTGCAAAATTTCTCTTATACAACACTAGGCACTTAATTTTTTATGTTCTTACTAATCCTGCACTCTGGCTGGAAAGCTGTCATCTCCAATGGAACTGCTCCTGGTTAGCAAAACTACTGGATTTGGCTTTAAGTTATTTGTAATTAGTTCCCATGGGGCTTAAGACATTGTTAACAGTTTCAATGGCAACTCAGTACATGTAATTTATCCTTGATCCAGCCTCATTTTCTTTTTAAGATACTGTAGCTCTTTCTTGCTATAAGATCCAAGGACTGCCATGTTTATGGGAGGAATCTATATTGCATTTTAACTGAATTATGGGCTATTTTTACAGAATTATTTATGACTGTGTTGAAACATGTAAGCAGCAGAGAGTCCCAGCAGAGTTTGCAATAATGTATATGCAATATGAATTACCATAATTAAAAAACACAATTCCATTTTTGTCCTTCAATTTCAATTCTTTCTTATGAAAAGATGGAAACCTATTTAGCATTTCTTTAAACAAGGGTCCTTCAATGGAATTTGTTCATACATAAATATGCAAAGGATTTTAGCCTTACATGGCATGGGACCAGGTTACCTAAGGGACTGCCTCTCCCCTATGACTTCAACCCGTCCCACCCGGTCACAACAGAGAGGGCATGCTTCGGACCCCCTCAGTAAAAGAACTCCGGCTAGCAGGGTCCAGAAGGCGGGCCTTCTCTGCGGTAGCCCCCGCTCTTTGGAACATTCTGCCCCCGGAGGTGCGATTGGCCCCCTCACTCCTGGCCTTCCGAAGGGCCTTGAAGACCTGGTTCTGCCACTTGGCCTGGGGTGGGGAGGGAACAGCTCAAGCAGGGAGATGGCTAGCCCCATAGTGGCCAGCTGTCCACGCCCTGATTTCCCATCTTCTTGGATTTTTTGTTTTTAGTATTGTTTTAATTGTATATATTGGGTCTATTTTATGTATATTTATAGTTTTAATCTCTCTGTAACCCGCCCAGAGTCCCCTATTGTAGGGGAGATGGGCGGGAGAGAAATCTAATAAATGAATGAATGAATGAATGAATGATAATACAATGATCAGATTTTAAAGATTTGGTAGACAATATAAGCCAGCCTTCCCAATATGGTCCCCTTCAGATGTTTTGGACCATCTTTCCTATAAGCCCAGGATACAGTTCATGATAAATAACAGAAGGAGTGGCAGTCCAAAACACCCGGAGGGCTGCAAACTGAGGAAGGTTGGAATAGATTGCGCAATAGTTCTCATGCTTTTGGAATGATATTTGTGCTCTTGTATGGCTTTTGTTGTGTTATAAATAACCATCAAGGCAGGTGACACCATTTGGCTGACCCTGGCTGGTCTTGAAAAATGTCAAGCAGAGTCAGACCTGGTTAGTATTTGGATTAAAGAATGGAGCGCTGAAGGCTGGAGTAGAAAGTTGAAAAAAAAATTCTGAAGAATGCATGGCAAACCATTTCCACACTGATGGAAGAAACCTATATTACAATTACAAATACTTTAATGACCAAGTATAAAATATAAACAAGGAATTTGTCTTTGGTGACAAACAGCAAGATCAACGGATATATGGATCTTGAGCTTGACCTGAGTTTTTAACATTTTAAAGTAACTATTGCAAACATTCTTAATTGGACTGTGTAAACATTTGAATAAAAGTGTTTAGTAGGGTGATGTCTTTTTTGCACTGAATGAATTACATTGGGGGGTGGTTCAATAAACTTAGGTTGGTATGCAGTCATTTCATTTTGTCTTCATAACAACCCAGTAAAGTGTATCAAGTTGAACAGTAGATACTGTTCCCAATTTCAGTACTCCAAACTGTATACTATATTCCTTTTAAATCAATAATTTGATGTAGCATAGGTAACCAGTACAGGCCAGAGTGAAAAAGAATATATCACCTTGGTGATATTCTGAAGATGCTTTGGCCAGCAAAAAACAGAAATGTCAGCTCAGCCCTAACTCTTAAACTTGGTAATTACCATTTGCTATGACCCTTAGAAATAGTACAATATAATGGATTCACTCCACTTCTCACACAAAGGAAACATTCTAGGGCAGCCACCTCATAATGACTGGAAGATGCTCACTGCCTACAATAATCAGCCAATAGATTAGGTACAGAGTTATTTGCAATCAATATTGCAGTGACTAGACCTGTGCTGTAGTATATATTTCACCTCTAGTTTACATACCAAAAGCCACCAATGATTCAAAAGGGAAAGCATCAGATGATATAATCTACATGTCTTACCTTTTCCTCTTTTGATTAAGTTACAAGAACCTGGCAGAATCATTATTACTATTATGTATTACAAAGATCTTGCTTGAATACAGTAACATCTTCTACTAAGTAGAGGATGGAAGGTGCTATAAAGGAACTTGGATAGTATAATCTAAACTATGTTTTCTGCCCTCCTTAAAATCACATTTGTTTTTAGATGAATGCAAAGTCAAATTAAAGTGAGCAGAAAGCAAAACAGTCAAATGATGTTTACTGACCTATTATAGAAGAATTGGGGCTCACTGGTTTTCTCATTAGTTATACACATTAGTACTCATGCTACTTAGTGATAGGAAATAAATGCTAATTACAGGTATTATAGAATGAGAACATTGGATGATCAGCAACAAAGAACATCTAACAGTGCCCTTTCAGATACTTTTTATATTTGTTATACATTCGGTGGTAAGAATGATGTCTAAATTTTGTTAGTTGAGAAGGCTTGTATAGCCATGGTTTCCATTAAAACACCTAGATATGGATGGCCAGCGTCACAACTGATACTGCACATTAGAGCTGTGCAGCACTTTAGAGTCAATATTCAAAATGTGGTTCAGAGCACGCTTTAAGCTTTTGCAGGTAGGTGCTACATTTGTGCTCCTGAGGACCCCAGAATACATTTTTCATATAAAATCCAAAGCACTGCATAGCTCTCTTGCAGATAGCTAGTTTTTCCAGTATCTCTATCCAAGAAGAAACAAGGCTAGGAAAATATAGGCTTTCATGGCCAGTACATGTTGGGCAGTGTTGAACTTCAGGGTTTAATGGATGTGGTCTAGACAATAGATTTCCTGACATTTCACCAGCAACTGTGGCTGGCACCTTCAAAGGCAAGGTGGCTTGCTACACAGACCACCAGCAACTGAGAAGGGACTTACTGGGCTTCTGTTTTTATAGCCAGATAACCTGACTTCTGATTGGTCTTTAGCCGAGTTGGTTTCTGATTGGTGCAGGTTGGTGAGGGGTGGTCTCTGATTGGTTCTTGTGCCCAATCCTGATTGGTGGTTTTGGTTGTGTGGGTTCCTGATTGGTCCTTTGTTCATGCCAGCTTCCAAATGGCCATTTTTGGAGTGCTGATTCCTGACTGGTTGTTTGTGCTGAGGTCAGGAAATCTGTTGTCTAGACCACAGCACTAAATCCTCAAGCTCAACATTGCCAAAGGCTAGGAAAAATTATGCAAAGCAATGCAGAAGAATAATTTTGAAGAATTGTTGAAGAGATGGGCAGATATAAAGTACAATCCTACTGGCTTTTCTCACAGGAATCATGTGCTTTGATAATGAGGAAAACTTCAAAACTTTTTTTCTGTACTATGATGGTTTCAGTACCTACACTTTTCTTTTGGTTGTCTATTTTTACTTTCTGAGCAACTAAAGTATATATTATATAGAAGCAATGGCCACATTCAATATTTTTGTTTTTTTTAGATAGCAATTTTAGATAGCAGGAGCAAAACTTCCAGGCACATTGTGATTCTGATTAAAAAAAACAACAACTGCCAAGTTGTTATTTGCTGCAGGAGAGAATCAGCTATAGCAGATTTCTTCCTACAGTAATTAGTGCTTGGAAGGGTAATTCTCCACAGTCATAATACAGAAACAAATAATTCTTCCCTCTTCCAATTGCATTTCTCCAGCCAGCTGTAGAGAAGTACAACTGATCAACTCTGGGTACCTGTGTACTTTGGTGCCTTGTATTTTATTTGACATTACTCAGAGAACTAACTGCCTTTTAGGATTAACCATCAAGGATGGTTTAGGATTAACCATCAAGGAACAAACAATCAAGAAATAAGCCATAGACTAGCCCTCGGAAGACCAGCCATGAAGACCTTAGAAAAGATATTCAAATGCTGTGATATGTCTATACCTACAAAGGTCAGAACTGGGTAAGCCATGGTATTCCCTTTGACGCTGTATGGAAGCAACTTTGAAGAAGCAAGATAAGAAGACTATTGATGCCTTTGAACTTTGATGTTGGAGAAGACTCCTGAGAATATCATGGACAACCAAGAAAACAAACTGATGGATCATCGAACAAATCAATACAGAGTTCTCACTCAAGGCATAAATGACCAGGCTCAAATTATCCTACTTTGGACACATTATGTGAAGACCTAGCTCTCTGGAGAAGAGTCTAATGCTGGGAAAGATGGAAGGAAAGAGAAGAGGATCACCAGCAGCAAAGTGGATGGACTCAGTTACAGTGGTGATGAGTGCATACTTGGGAGTCCTGAAAGAACAGGTTAAGAGTAGATTGCCATGGAGAAAATCTATCTATGGAAATAAAATAAAGTCTCCTATCTGGTCACTAGGAGTCAAAAGCAACATGATGGTACATAATCCATCAATCAATTAATCATTCAATCGATCAAGAGAACTAATTCAAAGTTCTGTTGTGGTTGCATTTTGTTAGAACATAGGTGGCCTGGCAGGGAAAAGGATTTGTTTTTATACCTATGTGAATAATTAAATAGAGATAATGGAGGAAATAATTATCTAGACCCCTTTCAAACAAGATTCAGATTGGGACATAGTACTGACATGGCATTGGTTGTGCTCCCTGGTGACCACTGGCAAAGCCAGGATGGGGGTAGTGCAACCATCTTGGTTCTTCTTGATTTCTGGGTGGTTTCAATATTATCAACTATGGTATTTTTCTGGACTGTCTACAGGGATTAGGAGTGGGAAGCATGGTGTTGCAACAGCTTTCCTCCTTTCTCTGTGGTCAGGTCCAGTTGGTGTTGGTAGGGTAGGGGGTGTCAGCTCCATTGTGTAGACCAAATTAAAAAAAATAAACTCAACACAAAGGCTAAAACTACTTTTATAAATATTGGTTATAGTAACAGAATCTTCCAAGTCTGTGCTTTATTTCTCTCCCCTCTCCTCTACTCATGTGAATTAGGGAAGTATCTTCCTGAGTCTTTTGTGTATGCCTTTTTCTTGTTTGAGACTTAAGCCATGTTTTTACCCTTGTCACTTTAGTAATGGATCAAAGTAATCTTTCTTACTCTCTACTGGGGGTGGGGGGGAGATTGAGCCAGGGACCCTTGACATGTGTGCTGTCTCAGGGTTTGACACTCTTACTCCTTCTGCTTAACTCTACTTGAGGCTGCTGGGTCATCTGTTGGTTTGGTGTCAGGTGTATCAGTATGCTGATATACCCTGGTATACTGATCATGATCCCAGGTCAACTAGATGATGCTGTCAAGGTCTTCTTCCAGTACGTAGAGTGTGTGCATCTGAATGGGGAGGAACAGGCTCAAGCTGCATCCTAACAAGACCAAGTGGCTGTGGGCATTTGAACCATCCAGGTCTGGAGATGCTCCACATTTAGTCCTGAACAGGGCTGCACTTCCCCCTATGTATTTTTTAGCATATGGGGAACATGGACTTCTAAAGCATTGCAGTGGGTGTAGGAATATATGATACATATTAAGTACAATTATATATTTAGTGGAACATTTGGTTTGGCTTCAAAATACT
This sequence comes from Liasis olivaceus, assembly GCA_030867105.1. NCBI lineage: Eukaryota > Metazoa > Chordata > Lepidosauria > Squamata > Pythonidae > Liasis > Liasis olivaceus. The sequence goes on from CM061351.1 coordinate 19,641,459, forward strand.
TTCTGCATTTCTGTACTATTTATCCTACTCAGCTTCTTTACATTTCTCTGGCATAGTGTGGGCACTAGCTAAAAGTAGCCTTCCACAGCATTGAGGCTAAGTGTAAATATTGTCACAGTGTCTACAATGTCAACCAAGTATTAATATATTTTGTCAACAACTAATGTCTGACTCATAGATATACATCAGTTTGAAAGATCCTCCTTAAACAATAACCAGGGAAAAATCACATTAATTACCTGAGCTATACCTTCCATGATAAACATGATGAGGCCATGTAAACTTTAAAGTATCCAGTTACAGAAAAACCTGTGCAAAGCCACCATGTCTATAACATAAATTAGTACACTGCCCTCCACTGCTAACTCCAAGATTGTGATCTCTACTTCTTAAAAAGTATGTTTTAATCTCCTACAGTTTTATGTCTAAGTAGAAAATCTCACCTATCCTTATTACCATAAATACGCAACCTTATATTATATAAGTCTTTGTTTATACACTTAAATTTAATTTCTTTCTTGTGCAATTAACTTTAGTTTCAAAAGAACAAATTATTTTATTAGGGTGAGCAAGCTGTGGAGGAAAGTTCATGTCCATTAATCAAGTCTGCCCATAAAAAGCCTCTGCAATGACAAATATGCAGGGATGATATTATCTGCTAGCACATTTGGAAAATTCTACAAATGTCTGGGTTATTAGTAAGAAGAAATTAATTATGAATTGCATTAATTTAAGTGTATGATGAAACATCTAGATCCAAAGCAAAATAATTAAATAATATAAAAACATGCTCAGATAGCTCTGACCAAAAAGTCAGTATTTTATCTTCCAAAACCCATTACCAACAAGCTGAAGTGATATAACTAGACAAAATACAAGTATTTGTAAGAGGGAAATCACAGTTGTGTTGGCAATGATAGCCAAAAACTTCTTTAAGACTGGGAAGAAATAGACTCAAACCAAAAATGCCAAAAAGGATCTTATTAAGTATTAAGAGAATTATAGAGAAACAAATATATCAATCTACATCAGCTTGCCAGGAACTCCAAAGACATGGCAGAGGTTTAGATTGAGATTGGTTGGATTAGATTGAGATTCTAAATGTCTGTCACTTTTCTTAAAGGATAGGAAGTATAAACCTGGAGATGGCTTGGTAGCACATCTTATCACTGACTTGGTTAGAGCTTCAGATAGTTGACCCACTCTCTGTCAGAGGTATTTTAAATAGGACATCATCTCTAGCAGACAACACCTGGATATGATCTGATGACTCCCAATAACTTGGGAAATTATGCAGTTGACCCATTGCTATGAATATTTTTATGGGAAACATTATTTCTAGTATGTACTTGTGCTCCCTTTCCCCAAAGCAGGTATTAGATTAGGGAGCTCTTGTTCTTTATCTTAACTGTTACAAATAGGAATACAGATAAAAGGGTCAAAGGCAAGAGTGACTTATAATACAAGGATGCAGTCTTCAGACTTTGCCAAGTAACTCTTTCTAAGCACACGTGTGGAAGAATTATAATACTGTACATTCTGCAAATTCCAGAGCTTGCTAAGTAAGAATGATTACATACAAATTGCCAGAGCTGGCTAAGTAATCTTTTCTACATAGGCATATCTTATATATGCAAAGGAAAATAGGGGACCATTGCTACTACAGATGTAAAAGCATAGAATTGGAAGAGGCCATGAAGACCACAAAGCCCCAACCCTGGTTAGGCTCTTTGATAACTTCCTAGACTAAATATAACTCTTTTCTAAGCACCATTCTCAATATCTCTTTAGCAAGATTTTTTGAGAAGAAAGGGAAGGGGTTATGAAAATTCTGGCAAGCAAACTATTTCTGACATACAGATCAACTTATCCCAAAGTAAAATAGGGTGGAGTTCCTACTAACCGCAACTCTCTTTACTGATAATACGGGAGTTTGCAGGTAGTTGCTTACCAAATCATCTCATGAAAATATATCATTCTGAGAACTCTTACACCCCGGTTCTGTGCAAGAATCCAACACAAAGCATCCAGGATGGACAATTTTCCAAGCTTTGCTTGACATATTCTCTCTGGGTATTTGGCTGAATTGCTGAATTATTTTGTTAGGAAGTTTTTTCTTCATTTTCAACTGGAATCTGCCTTCCAGTAACTTACATTCATTACTCCATATCCATGCTGGCTGGGGAATTCTGAGAATTGGTTTTCACATTTCTTAATGTTGCCAAGTTTGAAAAACAATGATTAAAGTCATCCTTGTTGCCCTTCCCTACATCTGTTCCACTGTTTTCAAGAACTGTCCCCACAAAGAATGCAGCAGAATAATCCAATCTTGAGACTACCAGTACATGATTCATCAGAGCCATGTTTCTCTTTTCCAGGTAGAAAAACAGTTGTTTATCAGTTAAAGTTAATAAAGGGCCCTTCATGGCACTGATATTACATGGCTGTCCAATCAAGAAAGACCATAGTTGCCATCTACCATACAAGAGATGGGGGTAGAATTCCATCCGAAACAGTCATTTCTCCATTCTGTTTATATGAGCTGTTTATATTCTTAATTGTTAATTTAAATTATGTGGATTGGCAGTATTTTGTAATTCTGACAGATTAACATACCATTTTTATTTTAAAAAGAAAATAAATTTTAAAAATTACTTTGCACTAATTGTGTTATCACTATTATGTGTGGGCTTTTTGTTTAAAATACCACAAGATTTTTTTAAAAAGCTGGACTTTAATGTTTAAAAAAAATTCTTCCAGAATTCCAGATGTTAAGTCATGGAAATTAGTTACCAATTGTCTAGATGAGTTTTATATTCATCTGAAAATAGTAACAACTTAATTTATTTTTAATAGTCACCTGAATACATTTTAGATAGACAGACAGACAGACAGACAGACAGATAGATAGATAGATAGATAGATAGATAGATAGATTGATAGATTTAGGTTTTGCTACTCCAGTCCCAAAAGTTTTAGTTTATGGTAATACTTAAGACAATTACTTCCATCATTATATTTTTGCTGTTCAAAATAATACTTCTTTAGATTTCTAATTGTATCCATCTGTTCTAATTTAACCTGATAAATGAAGACAGAAAAATAAATACACATTGCAACTGGCATTAACCCAGATTTTACTCTAACCTGACCTGCCAGAATACTTGCCAGAACACAGAAAATAAATCCCAGGAGTACCATCTGTTTCACACCAGTTAGTTTTTATTTCTGACCCATAAATCAACTGTTGCTGGATTTTCTCTGCTTAAAACCTGCATGTAAAGGATGTATTTTATTCTTCAGACATCCAACAAAGCTTCAGAATTTTAGAGAGGTTGCTTTATAATGGCAATTGTTCCCAAAGTGCCAATAATCACACTTGGAACAGCATCTCATCTTGGATACCAGTAGAGTCCATCTGCTAGACATCAAGATGGACTTTTCTCTGAGATCTTCTAGACAAAGGTGTGTTCCTATAGTGGGACAAGGTTAGCCTGGACTGATCACATGATGTTATAAATGGGGGCTTCCAACTGCTGATGGAAATTTGTATTTAGATGGCAAATAAGTTTCAAGGCAGCCAAAGTTGATTTATAAATGGCAATGTATTTATTGTAAGTGTGCAGGCTATAACTTAGATATGCGTGATCCATATCTTAGTGGGAGAAAGATGGTCTTTGACACATACAAACAGAGATACCCCAGTGGAACCCTATAGTTGGGGAATAAAATGCATTTTGTCCTTTTAAATCAAGACACAAATTGATGGAATGTGGCTGAAAAAACGCAAGGTGTGATATAATCCCCCAGAGCCTCAGATTAAAGTTTGGAGCTGCCAGGAAAAAGGGAAGTCTTGAATAATTGAAATAGAAGAACAGATGCTTCAGGTGCCAATCCTGAAAAAGCAGGTAGTAAGTCTGGGCCTAGACATTTGTGTTACACTATTGATGTTTACTTCCCATCCTTTATTTCACTCTGCAAGCTCAATAAACATACTTCAGCTTTTTATGAATATATTGGATTGTGTACAAGGAAATAAACTTTTGTGGTTGTAGTAATATGAAATCTCACTTCAATCTCTTTACAGCAAGTTTTTTTATTTGTAACAAATCAGCACCATCTTGTGGTCTGCCCGGGGTATTGTACAGTGGTATCTTGGGTCACGAGCTTAATTCGTTCTGTGACTCTGGTTGCGACCCAAATTGGTCGCGACCCGAATCAAATTTTCCCATAAGGTTCAATATAAATACGGTTAATCCGTTCTGACCCCTACGAATTTGGTCGCCAACCGATTTTGGTCGCGACCCGAATCAAATTTTCCCATAAGGTTCAATGTAAATACGGTTAATCCGCTCTGAACCATATGTATTTTTTTTTTAAACCACAAAAATATGACACAAAGTATAGTATAGTACAGTATGAAGAGAGAGAACACTAACCTTGCTTGAGGCGTGGAAGACAGGAAGGCGGGTGGGGAGGCGGTTATTGTTTGGAGGGAGAGTCCCCCTCCCTACAGGAAGCCACGACCACGTGTGTCAGCAGGGAAAATGGCCACGGATCCTGTTCGTCACCCAATGCGGAGTTCGCGAACGGAAGCAAAATTTTGCAAACGGTGCTGTTCGTGACCCGAATTGGTCGTGAACAGAAGCGTTCGTGACCTGAGGTTCCACTGTATTTTCTTTTGCAACTTATTTTTAAAGGTCCTGTTTTCCTGTTATTTGAACAGATCTAGATTTACTGGAACTAGTGGAAGAAAAGTAAGGAACCAGGGGAGTGCATGCCTTTTCCTTTTTAGGTGATAAGTGCATATAGGCTGTAAACCAGGAATTGATGAGTTAATTTGAATCTTATTTCTTATGCCTTTGCTATTTTGTATATAATATCAACAAAGCCACTTTGACAGCCAGTTTGGTGTAGCGGTTAAGTCATCAGGCTAGAAACCACGGCACTGTGAGTTCTAGTCCCGCTTTAGGCACAAAGCCAGCTGAGTGACCTTGGGCCAGTCACTCTCTCTCAGCCCTAGGAAGGAGGCAATGGCAAACCACTTCTGAAATCTTGCCAAGAAAACTGCAGTGCCTAGTCCAGGCAGTCGCCAGGAGTCAGCACTGATTCAAAGGCACCAAATAAATAAATAAAGAAAATCAGCAAAGCATGATCACAAGGTTAGACTGGCATGGTCAAGTCATTTTCTTTCTTCATGTATGATGGAAAATCTATGAATGTATACTAGCACCTGGGAAGATACTTTCTCAAAACAACATAAGTTTACCCCTGAGAGATGAACCTTTGTAGACCAGGATTTTGAAGGTGATTCTTGCACCCAAGCAGGCTTTGCGGATCACAGAATAAGACACCAAGTTATTGGCCATCTTGAAAGTACAGCAAGTAAACACTGATTTGCTGGTATGATAATTCTCTGTGCTTAAACACTTGCCAGAAAAGGCAAGTGCTGATTGGCTAACAGTTTTCTGTGAATTCAAGATTCACAAACATACAGACAGGTACATTCTTGTACTATCTTGAAGTATGAATAGATCTACAAATAGTCAACAGTGTATATCAATCTATAGTAAATTTTAAACCATATTGGGAAGGGTTGGGCGCTGGAAAGAATTATAGTCTGGAACTGGAACTCCTTTATATACAGTATACTATTGGTTTTGATATGGTCAAATGACTAATCAATAAAATATACTACTACCACCTTATATATTATTGTATCTTTAATCTATCATCCTCTTAGTCTTCCTCCATCACCATCACAACCCCCCAGTTCCATAAATGGTTACCCTAACATGTAGTATTTCAGATTTGATTCCAGAAATTCAAAGCACACAGGGGGAACACATAGCATTGTCTACAACTCTTTGAAGCACTGCACCTTTCCTTGGGATCACATGGCTGCCTTTAAAGATTCCTGCTTTAAAGAGATCCAGACAGATACTATGTTGATGTCCTCATGCACTGTGAAGCACCTTTCTTTAATAGAAACAGACATGCTGCACAGCCCAACTAGGATGGAACAGAATTCTTTTGGAACTCAGTTGAACTTTAAACAAGAAAACAAAAAACCCTGTAACAGCTTTTAATCTGTCCCTTTTTTCAGTTTAATGGATTTAAGGAAGAAAAATAATCTATGGAAAAAACACTGTATCTAAATGCCCTACGCCACCCATTTACTTTACAATTGGGCAAATCTGTCCTTAAGGGCAAAGTTCAGGAGTGTTCACACGGGCAAGGGAGTCAAGATGGTGGCAACAGAAGCCTCAATGCACATAAAAATTGGGTAGGGCTCTGATCACCTGGTGGTGGCTGCCATCTTGACTTTTTGACCTTCCTCTCTACCATGGATGGTCCTGGCGAAGAAGGCTTTCCAAAAAGCCAGCTATCGCTTTTTTGTACCTTTAAAATGTGATTATTTTCTCTCCTGGCACCTTGAAAGAAAGAAAAATTGTTGCTTACTTGGAAAATTAATTCACTGAGGTTACAAAAGAAGATGGTTGGATATTTCAGTTCCTTCAAAAGTCTTAATTTACATACCCTTCTTAAAATGCTAGCAGGAGACTTGTTCTACAGTTGAATATCTGCCTATCTGGGAGTAAGTCTCATTCTCATGCAGTTTCTGATTCTGAATCATGTAACTTCATGTGTGAAGTTCCCTTATCTGACTTGATCAGCATATTAAAGTGCAGTTTATTATATTTCTAGATTTATATGTTATTTTACTACAGCCTTACTAAACTTTGTACTTTACCAATGTGTTGGATTTGGATTTCAGCTTAAAACTTCCAATTCAGCATGACCTTTTCTCAATAATTCTCAGCTATTATGGGAAAGTCTGCTTTACTGCAATCTCAGTTCATATTATTTAACTACAATATGTTTGTCTGCTTCCCAGTCTACATCAGGCCCTAACCTATACAACACTGAGCAGGCACGCTGTTTTTATCAGTGTAACCAACATCACAAATTGCTCTACACCCGTGTTGGATTAATTCCAGACACAGATTTATGCTATTTGGTTTTCAAATACACATTCTAGCTTGATGTCAAAACTATAATTTTTCCACAACAAGATCTAAAAATCCAAGATCATATTTTACTGAAATTGCAATTCATAAAAGCAATACCATTGGGAATGAGGAATAAAATACCCAAATGCAATAAAATTGCAATAATCCATTTATAAACTTTTCAGTTCTTACCCCAGTCATTAACATTAGGCCTGGCTATTATACTTTTCTTTACCACAATCCATGACAGAATAACGGACTTTATGAAAATTGCCAGTCCTAAAGTTTAAAACCCCCAGCATGTACTGAAAATGCAGGATATCATTTTCTGGACTTGGTTGACTATCTGTATGTCATTAATAAAATAAAGCCATCCTGAAATAGAACAAAACAGATTCATCGTGACCAAACTGATTCAACTTGATTATTTTATCAAAGTTGAGGCAGTAGCAACACAATCCAGGTAAGATTCTGTAGAATTAACTCTGGCTAATTCCAGATTGAAGCAGAAATCATAATCACTCAGTTAAAGGCAGAGTGTACTGTGCAAAGCACTAATAAATATGGATGTGTGTCTTGGTGGGAGAGGGACTGGGATGTAAAACTTTTGGGGGAGAGTCTTCATGATAGTCCTACAAGCTACATCCCTCTCTTCAGCGACCATATCAGAATTTCTATTTTATTTATTTTTATGATGTACATCCTGCCATTATCCCCATTGGACCCATTGTCTGACACTTTTAATCTTCCTGGGAAGAGGTCCCCTGTCTGAATACAGCCGGGTGTCCTTTCTGTTCCACAGCTATATCCACTGGCATCACTTACTTTCACCTTTACCGGGCTAATCCACACCACTGCTCTCAGGAAAGGAGCAGTGAGCAGAGCAAGCGTCTACAACCTTGTGCCAGAAAGAAGAGAGGGAAGCTGCATTAGCATATACAGTACTTGCCATAAGAGGGGCCAATTGCCTGAAGGTTGGCCCCTCCATTATACCCTCCCTTGTGAACACAACGGGTGCCTCAAATTTTGCTTCTTTCCAGAGAACTGAAAGTGAATTTTCCTTGTCTTATGAATGGGTAGAGGAGGCCCAGGCTCGGTTTGCAAGTTACATGCACGCACTGCTGCTCAGCTCAATGCACAAAGGCACAGAGTCAGAGAAAAGGACTATGCTTCTCAACAAGCGCTTATTTTTGTTAGATTTGCAATTGTATTCATCTGTTAGTTTTATATCCAGGCTTTCATCCAGAGGGGTTGTGCCATTCAAAGGTTGTGAATGCACCTAGCATTCTGAGTAGACAGGTCTTTTCAATTAGATTTTTTTCCTTCAAAATTATATTTTTATCATTCTCAGCAGAAATAATGGACAGAAACAATGTCCATTACTCCTCCATTTTTCCCCCAAGTAACCACCTCTGAGGTAGGTTGGGCTAAGAGAAGGAGTGGCCCAAAGTCAGTGCTGAACTTCTGTGGCTGAAGATAGAACCTGAAGCTGGTCTCAGTTGACCACCTTAGTCAGTCCATCTTATACATTGGCCTACAGTCTAATCCTGCCAGGATAAAATATTTGGCAGAACAGACATTGGCAACATGGAATAAGAGGGGACACAAGGCAGGTCTCCTATTTCCTTATAGTTTGATTTCTTTCCATTTTCATGAATAATATTGTTTCTGTCCATTATTTCTGCTGAGAACGATAAAAATATAATTTTGAAGGAAAAAAAATCTAATGGAAAAGACCCATCAACTCAGAATGCTAGGTGCATTCACAACCTCTGAATGGCACAACCCCTTCCTTCTGTTTTTCATTATTTTTTGGCTCCCCAGAGCCTCATTAGGTTGCTGGAAAACTCTTGAAAAGTTGAAGGCCTTTCCTCCCTCTTTTGCCATTATCTTGCCATTAACAAGCAGAATTTCCAACTCTAATTTCTAAGGCTAAAAGTACAACAGCATTTAAAACAAGAACAGGAATGCAGCCTACATTACATAACTGTTGCAGCTGAATTCATTCACGCTAACAAGGTCAGCAGTTAAGGATGATTGTAAAAGCCTAAGCCTACAGAACTATTATTGTGCACTGTAAATTCCAATTATTTTGTGACTCTCAAATTGCTCCTCCTGATACCATACTGAATGCCAAAAATACAAATGGAGTGTGGCAAAACAAATTTAGGAAAGGCTAAGTACAAACTATTGACAAATAAGTATGTTCAACACACAGATTGCTTTGAGGCACTTCTGTTCTAGAGTTTTCAATCAATTATATGCATTTCACAGGTAGGAGTCAGACACAGTCGAGGTGGGACACAGGGCAGGACACTGCAAGTTTAATTAAGCCTTTTGGAAGTGATAAATATAACAACAGCTTTCCAGTAAACACATGAATGTTCTTGGAAAAACAGAACTTTTTGTTTCTATCATGGCAAGACCCAGGTTCATTGACAAACTGATTGGTGGCACTTTACATGAAATATTGAGAATAATTGATTTAGAATGTTTTATGGTGCTCTCTAGGAACATAAATTTTATTTATGCCCATGTTTTGACAAGATGTTTGCATCAGTAATATAGAGAATAGATCCACCAGTATAACTTGTTCTGTCCTTGATTAGCGCATGAACAACTACATTATGAAATATATCACATATTCAAACTTTGGAACCTGTAATTACAAATGTTTTTTTCTTAAGTTATATATGATATCCTCATTATTTACAACCACACAAATGTTTACATGACTTTAAACACAGGCCCCAAAGACAAATTTACAATAGTATATAAATTTTCAGGAATAGCATACCAACATATTAGATGTCAATTTTTTCATGAATATTAATGGAGTCATTGCTTGACATGATCTGATATGAACCATCATGATCTTTCCTGTTGCAAACTGAAGAATAGAGCTAATTCCTTCCAATCATCCTGTATCTCTTGTGAGATGAGAGACATCTTGTAAGTGCAAATATTTCACAAGATTTAAAGGCTTCTCTTTCAAACTTCTCCTTCAATCATATGATACAGTAGTTCATTAATGCTATAAAAAATCCAGTATAAACCTTTTAGCTGGACTGGGTTCAGTCTGAAGTTCCAAATAGCCTTCTTTTGTAAGTACGTTGTTAAATCTGATCCTCCTGTATCCCAGTCACACAGAATTTCATGGAGTGTTTTATAAAATGTGTAAACATATTACACCTTAAGACAGTTGGAGATTGTATTCAAGGACAGATCAAATTACACTGAGTGAACTCTTTATTATATCACTGATGAAGACACGGTGCTGAAAAGTTTGATTTATATAGATGGAGCACTCTAAAATATTCTAAAACACTTGCTGCATTTTGTATGTTGAACGTACTTATCTGTTAGCAGCTTCTGCTTTTGAATGTAGGAATGAAATATTCATTGTGGGTTTTCTCAGACGACACTCCACCTCCAGATTTTATTGGTATTATACAAGTGCTAGATCCAGTTCAGTATATATTAGATTGTACTTACAAGATGCTTTTTTAATAATCTTTTTTCAAAGGTTTAGATGTTGATACTTTTTTTAAGGAAAGAGGGGAACATGTGCTTGTATGTCACCAACTATTCAGAATAAATGGCCTAAATAAAAGCAACTTGCTTCTATTTGGCTGCCAAAGCTAAGGAGCTATGATTGGATAAGCAATCCTATTAAGGAACCACATATAACCTATATTCTTAAGTGAAAGAATGTAATTTTTTTCAATCAAGTGATTTCCAGATGTGTTGGGCTATAATTCTAATTCATTCTAGCCACTCCTTAATTCTAGCCACATACATACATATACATAATTTATATAATTTACAATTTATATATAATAAATATATAATTTAAAATTAGATTTTTAAAATGAGCAACGTTTTCACTATTTTTACAATAAAGGCTTGTTTATTAACCCACAGAACAACTGTTGGCTACTGCCTTAATGGACAGCCTGTCATGCTTTCAATTATATTTCATACCTCTTGCCAATATCCTGTAATTCTAGGGCACTCCCACCAAGCATGGAAATGAATCCTTTTTTCTCAGTGTTAATTATGCTGGAAGAGTCTGGCTGCCAATTAAGACCTCTTGAGACTCTGAGAAAGGAACCTTATAACTTCCTCTACCACAATTTAAAAGGTCAAAAGCGATACGAGACAATAAATCAGCTCAATTAAAAGAACCCCATTTATTCTATGGGTGAAAGGAAAAATTGATTCATTATCAAGGTCATTGTGTACCAAAGACCAAGGTTAACAAGCTTTCTTACCTTTGGAGTTTATTGCACCAGCTGCAGTTGAAGCCAATCTGAGACATGATACAGGGTTCACAGCTATTAAACTGAATACAAGCTATAAAAACATAAATAAAATAAAATAAAATGTATGTATGTACACATACATAGGCACAAGCACATAAAAATAAATTGTTCATCTTAACAACACTTCCTACAGTCAACTTTTCAAGGATTTATTCTCATCAAAATAAATGAAAAATGATTGGAAGGCAATAATTTGGCACCTCCAGAACACATTATGGAGATATATGAACATATTAAAGACTGATCTTCCACAGTTAATTTTGATCCCATTTGTAATTGTAATGCCTTCCTACAGATTGTCATGTCTTGTATGGCTCCTAAATCTGCCTTTCTGCTATGAAGGCATTCAGTGTTTTCCTTATGTGTCCCCTTATGTCTGTTCACCTTTGATAGCATAGTTAATGTTTTTGGCAGATGGACATAATAAAAAGGTTAGGAAACTGTGAATGAGCCATAACTGGATTAAAAACAGTTCAGCTGCTGAGTCCAGTTTCTTCAGATGGGCTGTGGGCAATTTATATTCCAAGCCTTATTTTTTAAAAATGAAAACAACAACAACAGAAATGGACAAGCAGCAAAGCAAGCACTTGACTTTATTTATTTTGGAGAAAAATCATGAAAAGTAAGCTGGTTAGTTCATGAGACATTCATAAAGGATTAAGGACCTAAGAGCATAAGATTGTGTAAATATGCAATCTCCAGACAGTGAAAAACATAATTGATACAATGACCAATCTTCAGTGATCAATCAATGATCTGGCTAGGTAGGTTGGCTATGGTTCTCACATTTGTTCTGGTCTGTGTCTTGATTATCATACATGCATGCATAGCTATATTGGGTAACTTACAAAAACCCTTCTAACATCAACATCCCTAATGGATGGCCAACTGCTGACAGAGATACTATGATCTGCTATGTGCATCTATAACCTTCTCAACATTTTGCTTTTCACACAGTTCTTTGATGCAGCTTTGTTCCAGGTCAGTGTAAGAAATTTGAAATATCTAAGTGTCACACATCGGTATATACTAGTGATCTGGGCAGGGCAGGCAGATGGGTATCAGTACCTACTCCAAGAATCCTCAACAATTGTCTCAGAATTCTAAGTGCTACCACCCATTCTGATTGGTGAAGGAGATAAAATCTACTCAATATAGATCAGACACCAAGGTCAAGACACAGGGTAATGAATATAGAAGTTATGCCAATCAATCAAGTATAACAGCCTACAATAAAGCTGTTAAAGGCAAGTAGACAGTGGAAATACCAAGAGAATAGATGGGAGAAAGGATCAGCCAGATGCTATCCACAGTTCTGTTGCAAATTACACTTTAACAATTGCGAGGACCAGAGTACTGATATAATGCTGAAGGCTTTGACATCTGAACCAAGCCTTGCCTCTCTTTTATGGATAGTAATTCTTCCAAAGGCCCTCATTCTATCTCAAAGAGTCTAGCATTCCTCTGTAATTCCATGGCTACTTCTCATATGAGATGTATGGGTATCTACAAGCTCCTGCTGCTTTTGTCAAAATGATGAAAACAGCATCACACTGTCAGCTATGACCCTTCTGGATGTGCATGTGCTGTCACAACAAATGTACAAAAGGGGCAAGGCTTGCATTGTGACATTGTTTTTATCATTGTTTGCCCCCTCCCCACCCCTGTGAACATAGCGGCTGAGAAGAACTGGATGGATATAAAGTCCAGGGAAGTTAGTGGAACAGTTGTTTAACAAGCTTCAGTTGCTATCATCATAATAGAGGAGGTCCAGTGATGTAAATGGAGCTTACCCTGTGAGACAGGTGAAGTTCATCCAAGATTAAACTTTATCTAAAGTTTATCCAAGATTAAAGTTTATCATGAGCTTTATCAAAGTGTTGGCGTTACGAACTTTACTACATCTACAGGTGAAACTCAAAAAATTAGAATATCATGCAAATGTTCATTTATGTCAGTATGGCAACTCAAAAGGTGAAACCAATATATGAGATAGACACATTACATGCAAAGCGAGATATGTCAAGCCTTACTTTGGTATAATTGTGATGATTATGGCGTACAGCTTATGAAAACCCCAAATTCACAATCTCAGAAAATTAGAATAGTGTGAAAAGGTTCAATATTCTAGGCTCAAAGTGTCCCCCTCTAATCAGCTAATGAATCCATAACACCTGCAAAGGGTTCCTGAGCCTTTCAATGGTCTCTCAGGCTGGTTCAGTAGGAATCACAAGCATGGGAAAGACTGCTGACCTGACAGTTGTGCAGAAAACCATCACTGACACCCTCCATAAGGAGGGAAAGCCCCAAAAGGTAATTGCAAAAGAAGTTGGATGTTCCCAAAGTGCTGTATCAAAGCACATCAATAGAAGGTTATGTGGAAGGGAAACGTGTGGTAGAAAAAGGTGCACAAGCAGCAGGGATGACCGCAGCCTGGAGAGGATTGTCAGGAAAAGGCCATTCAAAAGTGTTGGGGACTTTCACAAGGAGTGGACTGAGGCTGGAGTTAGTGCATCAAAAGCCACCACACACAGACGGATCCCGGACATGGGCTTCAAATGTCATATTCCTCTTGTCAAGCCGCTCCTGAACAACAGACAACGTCAGAAGCGTCTTACCTGGGCTACAGAAAAAAAGAACTGGTCTGTTGCCCAGTGGTCCAAAGTCCTCTTTTCTGACGAGAGCAACTTTTGCATCTCATTTGGGAACCAAGGACCCAGAGTCTGGAGGAAGAATGGAGAGGCACACAATGCACGATGCTTGAAGTCCAGTGTGAAGTTTCCACAGTCTGTGTTGATTTGGGGAGCCATGTCATCTGCTGGTGTTGCTCCACTGTGCTTCATTAAGTCCAGGGTCAATGCAGCCATCTACCAGGAGATTTTGGAGCACTTCATGCTTCCTTCCACAGACAAGCTTTATGGGGATGCTGACTTCATTTTCCAGCAGGACTTGGCACCTGCCCACACTGCCAAAAGTACCAAAACCTGGTTCAATGACCATGGGATTACTGTGCTTGATTGGCCAGCAAACTCACCTGACCTGAACCCCATAGAAAATCTATGGGGCACTGCCAAGAGAAAGATGAGGGACATGAGACCGAACAATGCAGCGGAGCTGAAGGCCGCTATTGAAGCATCCTGGTCTTCCATAACACCTCAGCAGTGCCACAGGCTGATAGCATCCATGCCACGCCGCATTGCGGCAGTCATTGCTGCAAAAGGGGCCCAAACCAAGTACTGAGTACATATGCATGCTTATACTTTGCAGGGGTCCGATATTGTTCTATTTCCAATCCTTGTGTTACTGATGTCATGTAATATTCTAATTTTCTGAGATTGTGAATTTGGGGTTTTCATAAGATGTACGCCATAATCATCACAATTATACCAAAGTAAGGCTTGACATATCTCACTTTGCATGTAATGCATCTATCTCATATATTGGTTTCACCTTTTGAGTTGCCATACTGACATAAATGAACATTTGCACGATATTCTAATTTTTCGAGTTTCACCTGTAATTTAAGGCCAGCACTCTATTGATCATTCCATGTCATCTCCAAACAAAACCAGACAAAGTAGGATACCTAGACATGGTACAGTATATCACAGCTGCCTCCAACCTGGTGCGCTCTAAAGAAGTAGTGGAAATTAATGCTCATACTCCTGTAGTCAGCATTGCTAATGAATCTTAAGGGTGCCATGTTGCAGAACGATAGTATACAAACAAAAATCAACACATATACTATTGCTTCAAATATTAAAGTATAACTGGATTCACACATCGCAATGTGTTATGTTTAGCTTTCACTTAGTATGTTTTCTGAACCTAATCACAGTGGTTTGCCAACCACAGCTTAATGCAATGTGCAAATCAGCCTAATGTGGCTTATTAAAAAATATTTTACAAGACTGTAGTTTATCACAAAGTGTGAACCTAGTCAATTTATAGACACTCACACTCACACTTGCACACACACACACACACACACACACACGGAAGAAGAAACAAATGACTGAGAAATGGCCAGATAAGAAATAGGTTTATGTACAAGAATAACGTATATGCATAAAGATTAGTACCTACATAATGCTGACATTTTGTGAAAAAAATGGGACTGACCGAGGCAGAGCACAAGAATGAAAGTGACATTAGTACAGTATATCTACCACTGTACTGTTATGCTGGCTTAGGCATCAACAGATATAAGTAATTTTCCTCTATCTGCCAACAGTGTAAAAATATTTCTTTGTAAATATACTACAAATACTACAAAAGACAAGAGGCATATTTTAAAACCAGCCTTTAAGAATATAGTATTTCATCTGCTTATTAGATATAACTTACTGGGCAGAGGAATCATCTCAACAGCTGACAGATTGGTGACCTTTGACATCTGAAGTTCCACTCTGTGATATTCATATATTGTTCTTCTACGAACATCTGTAAGAAAAGAAACATTAGCACTGAGATATGTAATTTAAATGGAACTTTATTGAAATAAAACATTTCTATTATCAAGAAAAGACAATATAGGTACTGTTAAAGTCACTCATGTGTCAAATACATATAATCTGAAAAACATTAATGGTTTTCATACAGGCTAGACCATTTCCCCCCTTTTCATTGAAAGTAAGCTTGGATAGGCTCACAGTTTAAATTAGCATACCCCTCCAAAGAAAATATTCATTGCAAAGCCATATGTGGACAGCAGACAGCAGGAGGAGGGCAAATGTTCCTATTTTCCAAAAAGGGAAGAAAAGAGGTTCCAGGTAACTACAGATTACTCAACTTGATATCAGAACTGGGCAAAACTCTAGAATAAATTATTAAGCAGTCAATTAGAAAATAACGTATTGCATTATAGAAGCCAGCATGAGTTTATCGGGAATAAGTAATGCCTGATCAACCTGATCTCCTTTATTAATACAGTGACCAGTTAGTTGACTGCGGTATGTGGTAGGTATAGTGTATCTTAACTTAATTAAAGCATCTGATAGTTTCCCATAAGATTCTGCTAGAGAAGATTGCAAAATACGGGTTGGAATGGACCTTGCTACTATTAGATAAATACAGAGCTGGTTAAATAATCATAATCCAACAAGTATACATCAGTGGATTCACATTAAGCAAGACGGAAGTGTCTGGTGCTATACCACAGCATTCTGTTTGAGGCTTTGTGTTGTTCAATATATTTATAAATGACCTAGATGAGGGGCTAGTAAATATTACTACCAAATTTGCAGATGACACAAAGATAGGAGAAGATCAAGTATCTTAGAATACACTATCAAGATTCACGAGGATCTTGACAAGCTGGAACAACGGGCAGACACAACAAGATGAATTTCAATAGAGATAATGTGAAATCCTATATTCAGGCAGAAAAAAATAAAGGCACAAGTACAGAATGGGGAAGGGGTACATCGGAAGAGGATTTGGGTGTCTTGGTTGATTATAAACTGAGCAAGAGTCAATACCATGATGTAGCCACCAAAAAAAAAAAGCAAATGCAAATGCAAATGCAAATACAATCCTAGGCCGTATCAAGAGAAGTATTGCATCAGGATCAAGAGAAGTCGGTGTTCTGTTTATTCTGTTCTGTTCAGACCACAACTTAGTATATTGTATCCAGCTGTGGGCTCTGCATTTTAGGAAGGATATTGATAAACTTGAGCGTATCCAGAACAGAGCAACCGAGTTGATAAGGGATCTGTGCTGGGGGTGGGGCACTTATGAGGAACAGTTTGAAGCTCTGAGTGTATTTAGCCCAGATGAGACATAATAGCTGTCTTCAGAGTGATGAACTCTCCTTCACTGGAAGTGTTTAAACTGAGGGGGGATCTGACATGCTTAGTAATGGATTCCTGCACTGGGCAGGTGGTTAGACTAGATTATCTTCTCCCAACCCTTACAATTTGTCATTCCTTGTATGTATGTATGTATATTTGTATATATATGCAACTGGTTACTCTCCTTAAATTACAAGGATAATAAAATAACTAAAGTTCCTTTAGTTAACACAGCTCCTTATGAATTTTCTTCCTCAAATAAGATGTAGTAGCAGGGAAGGGAGATGATGTCCCAAAAGATATTTCATAGCACAATCTTATCCATGTCTACACAAAAAACATTCCAATACATTACAATGGGATTTCTTTTTAGGAATCTTTTTTCTATTATAGGTTGCAGGAAAATTTTGGGGGCCTTGTGATTGCTGGGACTGAAGCAAACAGGCCCTAAAATGCTCTGGGGATACTTGCTGTCTATCTGATATCCCCCATTTTCTCTTTCTGATATGCTCCATCTTTCTCAAGACAGGGAAGGGATACAAATCAGTTTTCAGATTACTCCATTTATCTTTTACAAAGACTTCTGAAATTAGCCCAAGGCTGCATGAAAAAGCTGAGAGCTGCTTATGAACTGAAATCTGCTAACTTCTCACTACCCTGCCTTGTTCCAACTTGGTCAATGAAGTTTTGTTTTGATAAACTAAACCAGGGGTTCATCACACAGGGACTATCTATACCCTCTTAAAACACTTCTTGCATCTTGCTTCTGAGCAAATTTAGAATTCAGAAGCTTATAGCTAACCAGCACACCCTCTGTTTACCTTTCCTAATTTCTTAACACTGAAAGGTTCAGCCAAAGTGACAATGCCATCACTTTTGTTTATGGTTCATTTGTTTGCTTTTTTGGACCGAAGGACCAACTTCTTCTTCAGTCCGGGCTTCTGGCTTCTGGAACTGGCAAGAGTTCACTCAAAATACAACTCTTCACTGCCTCAACTTGGCAAATGCACTGTATGGACAAGTCACTGGGGGAGAATATGTCTTCCCCTTTTGGCAAGAAAGCTGCTCCAATCCAGCCCAAATTAGCATAGTCTCTGTCCACTTGTTCTTGCCTTGTGCTTTTGAAGCTCCAAACAGCTACCAGACATTCCTGGGTAGAAATTTAGTCCAGAAGCTTTTTAGTTGTACATTCAGATTGGCCTGGTAATGGTTATGTTTTCATATAATAGGCTGTTAACCCTGAGACAAACAGAGTGGGGAGCACAGAGAATGCTTTCACTAGTGGGGTTTACAAGAGCTGGCCCTAAACTAAACAGCAACTGAATTAGCTGGAAGAGAGCATGCTCACCCATGATGGGAAATCAAACATAACAATTTTTGAGTTTGTCCCTAAGCTACATCCTCCCAATACATGCCTAAGAAATAAGGTAAGAACCAGAGCTTTTGTCTATTATTCTGGATGTAGAGGGTTTTGCGAGTGTAGGAATTGTTTTCATAGTTTTTTTAAGTACAAGAAACACTACTGTCTGCTTGCCTGAACATATTGTCACAACTTCCTTCCAGACACTGAGGATCACTATTCTAGAAGCTGGCCATATTTCATTATGTACAGGTAATCCTTGCTTAAAAACTACAGTTGTGACTGGCAACTCTGTCGCTAAGTGATGCAGTTGTTAAGCGAGATATCACATGACCCCAATGGACTTATGACCTCATTTCTGCTGCAGTTAAGTGAATCACCTGTAGTCATTAAATGAGACATCACATGACAGTGACTTGCAATTTTAATGCCAGCTTCTCCATTGACTCTGCTTGTTGGAAGCTGGCTGTGACATGCACAAATGGCAATCATGTAACTGTGGGATGCTGCAACGGTCATAAATGCCCACCAACTGCAAAGCACCCGAACCTTGATCACTTGATTGTGGGGACACTACGATGGTCATAAGTGCGAGGACTGGTTGTAAAGTTACTTTTTCAGTGCCATCATAACTTTGAATGGTCACTAAACAGGGCAGTTGTTAAGTGAGGACTACCTGTACTTGATTTTGGTCCCATTCTTCCTCCAAGAAGCTCAGAACAGTTAGCATGATTTCACAATAAATGTTTCTCCCACATTTGACCCCTACCATAAGCCTCTCTGAGAGCATTATTTTGAACCTGGGTCATCCTAGTCCTAGTCTCACATTCTCAGGAACAGATCAGAATTGCTCTCCTGTAACTTCTATTCTGGCAAATAAGAATTGCTTCCAGGTTTACTTTCAGGCTGAGATCAATTGTCTGTACTAAAAGAGGCCATTTCAAGGGACAGCAACACAGAATTGATATTGCGTGAGATAATGAATGCTTGCATTGTTATCTTATGTCATTATCCAGAAGTCAATATATCAATAAACAACTGACATGACAACCTACACTCTAGAATTTCCTTTTATTTAACAAAATCCAATGTGGTTCTCATTTACATAGGTTGGTGGAAATGGTAGCAAGACTAGAATAAAACTAATTCACTTTTTAGTTCTAGTTCTTTTGCACTGAGCAACATAGAACTTTGCTTTGGTGTCCCCCCAACCCACCCTGTTCAATAGTCAGTTGTCATTCTGACATAAATTATAATACTATATCATCATCATCCCCTCCCCCCCCCCCCCCACTCTATTTACTCTGCCAACCACTGGCTGCTTAAAACATTTGACTCAAAAGTAGTGGAAGAAATAAATGTTATTTTGGTCAGTGGTTCTTTCTATGGGATAGCCCTCCTTTGGGTGAAGATATGAAAAGACCACCACTTGTGAAGAACTTTGAAAGCAGACAAATGCTTACATTTATTTTTAGTAAGATAGCTTCAGGAATATATACACTATCTCAATGTGTCTTACAATGAGTTATGATGCAAAAGGATCAACCTTCTTGTAATGCAGAAGAGAAAGGGATCGTTCTTGTAATAAAGTTTTTATGTATTTTTGCTCAAAACTGAAATTCCTAATATGCATACCAGTTTGAACTATGCTCATGAGCACGTGTATCATCCCAATAGAAAACAGTATTTATAACAGAAGCATAGCAGGACAATTTCTGAAGGTGCAATAGTACAGGTTTGGCCCTCAAGCCAAGAATGTATTTAAGTTTGCTACTGCCCTCTTCCTAGGGCTGAGTGTTTGACTGGCCCAAAATCACCCAGCTGGCTCCATTCCCAAGGCGGGACTAGAACTCATGGTCTCCCGATTTCCAGCCCAGTGCCTTTATGCTCTGCATCTCTCACAGATACATTACACATATAAAATAGCAAGGTTCATGGGAAGATGCTTCTTCCCAAACACACACACACAGGAGAGATATCACAACCTAGCAGCTTATCACACAGCTGATGATCAAGCTGCTAGAGTGTGCTATCATGCTTCCCAACCTCCTCCTTCTCTGGCAGCTTGTACTTTGCTTGATTGATACCTTACCAGTAAACTAGTCTGAGATGGGCGGCTATATAAATTGAATAAATAAATAAGTAAAAATAAAAACATTATTGCTCCATATCCCAGAACAATCATTGTTTAGTTGGGTGATTAGTGGCTGCCAGGGTCTATGCGCCATTGGAGAAAATGACTGTTTATTAGGGAGAGCATGCTATGGAACAAGCTTCTCCAACATGGCAGCATTCCCTCATAGCTGTCCCATTAGGTTGTTTAAATGAAAGCCTGGCAATCATGGGGGAAGAGCCAAGAAATGCCGATGGTCATGTAGAAACCTTTCCCAGTATAAAGGCTGAAGTGGCAAGGCATGGGAGGAAACAATCTCAGGCCAGATAGAGTTACTGGAACAAATGTCTCTGGCTCTCAAGGCTGGGGAAAAAAGTCAAAAAGTCCATTGAATTGGAAGGGTGGGAGGAAATGGCACAGGAACAGGCAGGCAGGCATACATACATATGCGTGTGTGTGTGTGGCTTCATTTCTGAGATGTGCAGTAGGCAGATCTTCTGCGTATGCATTACTTCTTTCTTGTTTGCAGTAAAACTACTTATCAAGCCACAACAAGCCTGTGAAGCTTCTGCTGTTAGCTAGCTATTGAGTTTTTGAAAAGTCTAGATTTGTTGCCATCCCTGGTGTGAAGTCAGACAGCTGTATTGTGTGAAGCCTGCAAGCCAAGGTTGACTATCCCTGTCTGAAAATGATAAAGGATATTTTGTAGGCGCTTGTAGAGAGAGACTAGAATTGGTGGAGATTAGAGTGAACATCTTGCATTCCAGTTGCACAACTTGCCCAGGATACAACACCCGATCTATCATTCCTTCCTTGTATTGCAGACATCTGTACAACACAACACTGAGAAGAAGAACCATGTTTATTGCAATGATCTTTGGGTGCCTGCTTTACAAGGAAGAGGGATCCTGAACAATGGAAAAGCAAAGATTTTTATAGAAATTGAGGGCTGCAAGGTGGGAAATCCTAAGGATTTGATTGGCTAGCCAGTTGGGGAAGTTAGGGGAGGTCCTTGTCAGTGTACCTGGGGTGAGTTCTATTGTTAGGCAAAGTGGGCCTTTCAGGAGGGCAGCTGAGCTGAGGAATCCCATTGTTAAAGGAGATGGAATTTTGAGGTCATCAGCTGATAAGAAGATGGAAGCTTGGGGTTTTTCTGGGTTGCAACTCCCTTGCAAGGGTTTCCCTTGGGTTGCATTGTGAGTGGGTGAGGATGCTTCCATTCTTTGGCTTAGATGGGATTGCAGGGGGCTTTGTCTGGGGCAGGGATGGTCAACTTGGGTCTGATGGGATTAGGCAAAGAGAGGAGCTGGGTTTGACCTTGGTCATACCCAAAAGATGGAGGGGGGAAGGGTGCACTCACCATTTGGTTTGTTAGGTTTATTTTTTCCATTACATTAGAAGACTCACCAAAATAAATAAAATAAAATAAATAAAATAAAATAAAATAAGGCACAGCTGCTGGAGAAGCACTGTCCCAATGGTGAATTCAACCAATTAATGCTTTGAGGCCAAAGGTGGCTTTCCCCAATCTGCTACAATTTCCATTATCTCCAGTAGAATGGCCAGAATTGTATTACTAAATATAAAACTGAAGAACTATTGCAAAGATGATATAATCCAAGTGTTCTTAACCTATGGAGAAATGCACTTCTTAATGATGAGAGACTGGGCCTCATTAGTACTTAGAGAGGAGATCATAAGGGCATTTCAGGGGTGTAGGTTAAATTGCAAAGTAAAACAAAAAAGCCCAAACCCAGAAGGCAACTATTCCATACTGTTGCCAAGAAAATGATATGGACACGTCCCTGAGGACACAGGGGTTGAGCTCAGCTTAAAGGAGTCTTTAGTAATAACAGTAAAATAAAGGATATACAGGTGAAACTCGAAAAATTAGAATATCGTGCAAATGTTCATTTATGTCAGTATGGCAACTCAAAAGGTGAAACCAATATATGAGATAGACGCATTACATGCAAAGTGAGATATGTCAAGCCTTACTTTGGTATAATTGTGATGATTATGGCGTGAAGCTTATGAAAACCCCAGATTCACAATCTCAGAAAATTAGAATATTACATGACATCAATAACACAAGGATTGGAAATAGAACAATATCGGACCTCTGCAAAGTATAAGCATGCATATGTACTCAGTACTTGGTTTGGGCCCCTTTTGCAGCAATGACTGCCGCAATGCGGCGTGGCATGGATGCTATCAGCCTGTGGCACTGCTGAGGTGTTATGGAAGACCAGGATGCTTCAATAGCGGCCTTCAGCTCCGCTGCATTGTTCGGTCTCATGTCCCTCATCTTTCTCTTGGCAATGCCCCATAGATTCTCTATGGGGTTCAGGTCAGGCGAGTTTGCTGGCCAATCAAGCACAGTAATCCCATGGTCATTGAACCAGGTTTTGGTACTTTTGGCAGTGTGGGCAGGTGCCAGGTCCTGCTGGAAAATGAAGTCAGCATCCCCATAAAGCTCGTCTGCGGAAGGAAGCATGAAGTGCTCCAAAATCTCCTGGTAGACGGCTGCGTTGACCCTGGACTTAATGAAGCACAGTGGACCAACACCAGCAGATGACATGGTTCCCCAAATCAACACAGACTGTGGAAACTTCACACTGGACTTCAAGCATCGTGCATTGCGTGCCTCTCCATTCTTCCTCCAGACTCTGGGTCCTTGGTTCCCAAATGAGATGCAAAAGTTACTCTCATCAGAAAAGAGGACTTTGGACCACTGGGCAACAGACCAGTTCTTTTTTTCTGTAGCCCAGGTAAGACGCTTCTGACGTTGTTTGTTGTTCAGGAGCGGCTTGACAAGAGGAATACGACATTTGAAGCCCATGTCCGGGATCCGTCTGTGTGTGGTGGCTCTTGATGCACTAACTCCAGCCTCAGTCCACTCCTTGTGAAAGTCCCCAACACTTTTGAATGGCCTTTTCCTGACAATCCTCTCCAGGCTGCGGTCATCCCTGCTGCTTGTGCACCTTTTTCTACCACACTTTTCCCTTCCACGTAACCTTCTATTGATGTGCTTTGATACAGCACTTTGGGAACATCCAACTTCTTTTGCAATTACCTTTTGGGGCTTTCCCTCCTTATGGAGGGTGTCAGTGATGGTTTTCTGCACAACTGTCAGGTCAGCAGTCTTTCCCATGCTTGTGATTCCTACTGAACCAGCCTGAGAGACCATTTAAAGGCTCAGGAACCCTTTGCAGGTGTTATGGATTCATTAGCTGATTAGAGGGGGACACTTTGAGCCTAGAATATTGAACCTTTTCACACTATTCTAATTTTCTGAGATTGTGAATCTGGGGTTTTCATAAGCTGTACGCCATAATCATCACAATTATACCAAAGTAAGGCTTGACATATCTCGCTTTGCATGTAATGCGTCTATCTCATATATTGGTTTCACCTTTTGAGTTGCCATACAGACATAAATGAACATTTGCACGATATTCTAATTTTTCGAGTTTCACCTGTACTGTGCCATTTATTCTATATGTACTCTTAGAGGGAAAAAAACCTCGTACCAATGAACAATCATGACTGGATGAGCACATGAATACAGTTAAATTTAATCTCCCTCTAAGCTTTCTTAGTGGAACAAAGAAATTGCATATATGAAATCCTACAACAGTAGAATTGCCATTGCATGGAATTTTCTTCAGAATAAATGACTGTCCTAAAAACATGACTTGGTATTCTTTTATCCAAGTTCTTTGTTGTCCCTTCGGTAGAAATAACCAATATTCCTGCGAAATGGCTGTTTTTCAAACAGAAACAGAATATCTTGAGGAACATTTTGAATAGCTGACAAACATTGAAGTAGAGCCACAGTGGGAGTTATAAGCCAAGTAAAGTTACATTTAAATTAGCGAGCTGAACCTAATAAAACATCTAGTTTTGTTTAGTTAAAACACTCTTTTAATCTCTTTTCCTCTTGCACATGGATCATGTTGGCTCATGCTAATTCATTAGCCTGTATTAACAACATACTGGGAATTTGCTGGATCCTGTGAACAACCACGAATGCATCTGACAGCCCCACTTTAACAGGATGATTAGTTGAGCTTATCTGGGTCACTGAGACAGGAATCTGCCAAAAAAAGGGGGAAAAAAAGACAGAGTTTTTCAAACAGTCTATTTCTGATTGTAGCTATTTATCAATAAAATATCATATTATAAAATGTAATTGGATGCTGAACAAGGTTCACACATGGCAAGCCAATACATTCAGACCTCACAACGCTGTTGGCTCCAGGACTGGCGGGATTTTCAAGCAAGGCCCAGCAGCTGCATTCTTCTCAGGCAAGGTACTACACTCCTCCTTTGATCAGTGAAGTTATATTTTCCAGCTATTGATGCTTTCTCCTTTCCTTCCTCCTTACTACTAATTTCTGGCTTGCATGAAGGTATCTAAGAAGAACATCCTCCTTTTTCTTTTAGTAGTCAATAGACACAAATGTTGAGCTAGCAGAATATCATAGTGAAGAAGAAGTGAGGTCTTATCAGAGAACCCCCTCCTAGGCTTGGGTCCTTGGGAAATGCCTAACAGTGCCAGCCTCTGATATTGGTCCCTGGGAACAAGCTCCACATCATTCTTGCTGCTTTTTGCCCAAACAGTACCCACCAGAGAGAAGGGGGAGGGCATGTGGAGCCTACTGCTCCTCCTGATTCTAATCATTGCTTTCATGTTCAGAAAAGGCAGGTGAACCAACCAAAAGAGTGTTCTAGGGATTTGCAGTGTACCCTAGCCAAACAGAGAATTTGACAATTGCCCAATGATGCCAACCCATGGTATGCATGGTGATATACCTTTCCACATCATACAGACAAGATCTTACCTTCTTATTGCTATAAATGTACAGCTATTTCTATATCAGTACATGTACAACTTGGTCTCTATGAAAGAAGCAAACAACGTGGAAGGTGGTATTTTTTTCAAAGAGAGGTCCACAGCTACTAAATTATACTTAGAGACATGTATTCATTTAGGCAATGTGAAAATTTGGCTGACTTCTTGAACTGACTATGGACTGTAGTCCAACCATCATTATGGCTCACAGATCATTCAATAATAGAAAGGCTCCTGGAATGTGATCATGGTCACATTGGTTAAGGATCATCTCCTGTAATGGTATGTGGGAATGACCTTGGGAGACGGGAGGAAGAGCCACAGACTGGACAACCAGCATGTAAAAGTTATCTCAGACCACAGAAGGAGAGGGGGTGTGGGAAGTGTTTCAGAAGGGACCTTCCCTAGGTTTATGAGAGTAAAAGGAAAGGAGGGGAGAAATACTTTTAGTCTTGCAAGATTCTGTTAATGTAACCTTACAATAAAGATTGTAGTTGTGTTTCTTGTCTGGATTATTGCGAAGGGCTAATATCAAGCTCTTCTTCCTGTCTCCCAAGCTAATTCCCACATACCATTACATGCCCCTTTACTTGCTACTGGGGTCTGCTTTTATCAGAAATAGACTTTATTATAGCTGTATTCCATGGATTTTCTATACCGCATTATTGGGCTTTTCAAGAAAGGGAACATTCATTTGGAGATGAGAAAACAATATACAATAAACAAGTGTACAATGAGATCTGATTTGGGGCTAATATTTAAAGTTTTGTCTGACCTGCTCACCAATTTCATGTAAGTACTTCAGCAATTATGTTTTCTAGTCCGCCATCTTTAGACTTCCCTATCAATTCACTCTAGGAACACAGCTCACAATACCTTTAAATGCAATGAATATTTTCCTCAAATAGTTTAATTTGCTTATTGGGTAAACAGCTTTCTTTTTAAAGCTGCTTTGTAAATACTTAATAGAATTCTGCATGCAAAACCACAGAGAAAGTACATATGATAGGAAATGAATTCCATTTCTGTTACTGAGTATTTTATAGAAATTCTGTTAATTTTGGGAAAGAGCAAAACAATAACCCATTTGGGCTCCCTCGGTGAAGGGGGACATCAGTATTTGCATTTTAAACTTCCAAGAGGAGGCCTGTTTTGAAATGATTTGCTTCTCAAGATTCTTTTAATGTTGGAGTAAACAATACAAAGGCTTTTAAGCTGTGCTAATGTTCAACAATACAACTGTTCCTGTGTTTCTTTCCACATAAAATTAATAAAAGTCCAGTAGTAAATTTCTTCCTTACATTTTTTCTAAATTTACTTAATGTGAAGGCTTTACCTGCTCTTTAAGGCAGTAATGAGACCTTCAATCATGTAAAAGCTGTTTGCTGCATTTGCAGAATGTGGTGGAGCTGGGGGGAGGTAAAAGGACAACATAGAAACTAGCCATGGAGCAGAGAGCAAAGAATATCTTCTGCCACATGAAGTGAACAAAACAAAAATGTGTAATGTTGGCTTGTAGGATTAAATGGCCCAATTTCACTGTTATTTTATGCCATAATATAATTATAACTAAGGAGACATAAAAGCTACATTCAGATATCCCTACAACCTGTTTGTAATTATTAGGACATACTTTGGGCTCATGCATTTTTCCTTCCCACATGAGAGATGGAGATTCAAAGCTTCTAGTCATAGCTGGTTCCAAACCAGAGCTCAGCCTAAGTGACCTTTGGAAATTGTCCATCAAATTGAGCAGGCACATGGGATGTAACGTGGGAGATTGCTATGAATTTCTTTAAGGGGAGGAACTATTCTCTAACAATTTTTCAAGGGCAGGATTCCCAAACAGTGGTAATAGTAGTATGGCTTAAAAAGAAAAGAGCCCAATGAGAGGTGGTCTAGCCCTAAGATATCTTTGGGGATTTAACTGAAACTTATGAAGCCAAGGAGGCTGCAGACTGCTGGACAGAGGATTCTTCAATAAAAAAACAGGACACTTCTTGGCCATCTTGTAATTAAATAAATGTAGAATGTCATCTCCCAAGCACCACCAAATTGAACTAGTAGGAAAAAATGCAGACTATTTCTATGTGGCACTATACATTTTCCTTGGTTGTTTAAGTGGAAACTGATTTATACTAATACAAGTTCTCAAATCAGAATATCAAACCATGGTTTGATCCAGTAGTTTAGTCCAATTCCTTATCCCTACCTGTTTGCCCATATTCATCTTCCAGGATCACTTAGAAACTTCTACTACTACTGCTGTAAAATCCAGGTAGCAGAAGTGGAAAGCAAAGATGTTTTCTCCTCTCCTTAACATAAAAATACTCTATGTTCACCTTCTAAAGCTTTATGCTGTTATCAGATTTATTTATTCCATTTGCATCAAAAAGGGGAGGATGAGGAGATCTGAAGCTCACTGTGGCATATTATCACCACTGTTTGATGCTTGTGGCGATATTTGAGTGCATCCATTTTATCTTCCCTGTCAGGAATGAAAATCCATAGTTGTTTCATCCAATTTAAATTCCCCTGAGCAGAATCAGGTATGTGCTAGCGAATGAGATCAGAGGATGCAATGTGTTTCAAGAGTGAATTAGAAGCAACTGCCAAAGGGTAAGTTGGAGCCAAACCATCAGAGCCGGAGGGATCAAGGCAGGAACAAAAAGTATGGAATGTTCTAATGTAATGTTACATTGTCACATGGACAGTCCCACATTCTTTATTTTCTATCAAAACATCTGCTGTATGTTTGATTAGGCATGTGGACAGAAGATCACACAGTGGAGCCAGGCCAAGCATGTACATAAGACTCATGACCAATGGCTACTTTTGATCTCTGATGTCTTACATCAACAGTGGAGAATCTGAGGCTTTCTAGTTGTTGATAATCTACAGCTCCCAGCATTGTTTACAAATGGCCATGCTCATTAGGGATGCTGGGACTTGTAATTCAGCAACAACTGGACGAGCGCAGGTCGCCCACCTCTGTCTTCAATGGTTATGCCTAATACACAAAAGATAGACTAAACTTCCGCTACACCTCACAGTACTCTTTTCCTCTTACAGAAGCTAAGTCTTTCTCCTTTACAATAGTATCCATCTGTAAGTCTTAGAACTTAGAAGCTAGAGGACTAACGATCTAGGATTTTTACCACAGAAACCATTTTATTTGATTTTATATTGATATTTTATTACATGTTATCATCCTGAAGTGAAATCATTCATCACCTGATCAAACTCACCTCTTTATAGCCAAAAATTATACGGCCATCATTGAGAAGAGTTGCCTGAAAAGTGAAACTGCCCAGATTGTAGTTATCTTGTAGATGTACGTGATCCCATTGAACTACTAGTGCAGTGCCTGTCAAGTTGGAAAAAGAGACTAAAATACTGCAGGAAAGTATATGACTGCAATTTAATAGATTAATTCAACTTTCTCCAGCTTGGTACCCTACAGAGCTGCCTAGACTTCCAGAATCTATTGTCAACATAGCCATAGCATATCAAAGGCACCAGGCTTGGGAAGACTGTCATCATATTACTACAAGTCAACTGGTAATTATCTTCTAAAACAGACATTATACAGGATTATATTATACAGGTTACACCCTCTTATACAACAGTAAACAGAATAAAGAGATATACAATTTGGGGAATATTAGTTGATAAGAAAAAGAATGCAACATTTTCTAAGCAATTTATGAAGAAATCAATTCCCAGTGACCTTCTAGAAGTACTGGAAATAACATTTTCTGTTTAACAAAAGGTACTATGCAGGTTCAGGGCACTGTCAACTGAATGACTAATGTGCAAAAGAGCCACAGCACTAACAACTATTGTACATATTCATTACACTTCTCTGAAAATAAACACAAATGACAAGTAATATGTAAATTCAATATGGTAAGAAAGAAACAACTTTGTCCTAATTAGATTTGTATATCACCTTTCCTTTAGGAGTTCAAGGCTCACTCTAATATACTGTACTGTATATATACTTCATAGCTCCCAAGGATCTATAGAAGCTTCTTATTTCTTGCAGAGACCAGACAACTCCATTGCAAGAGAGTCTGAAAGCTCTGATTCTCCAGAAATGTTTATTGCAAAGCATATTGTAAACCTGTAGGCTCCATGCATCTACTAGGGCTAATAGTGACTACAGACCTATCCACTATGCATTTGTCAAGTTCCTTTGTATTCAGGGTAATTATTATTTCTGCATCTGCTAGCATTAAATTCCATAAATGCTATGGCACTAAAATTGTAGTGTTTAGTCATGAAAACCTACCTCAAATGAATAAATATTATACAGCTGGGATTAGAAACACCAACTACAAGGAACTATCTGACTAATAATCTGCTGGCCTTACAAATGGTAAGATACCAAGGAATCCTCTGTTGTTGAAGAATAATTGCCATTTTGACTCATGCTTTCCTACAAGTGCCCAGCTTGGTGGCAGCAGGCAGCTGATCTTGAAAAACAAACAAGGTTGTACCTGGCTAATACCTGGAGGAGAAACTATCAGGAAACCCCAGATTGGTTGGCTGGGCTAGAAAATCACCTTCTTCCCTCCCTCTAATGAACTCTGTATAGTTCCAGCTACAAAACTGGATTTTGTTTTTGCACCTTACAATTTTCTGTCAGATACTTGACCTTTGAGAGCTGTAGATAAAGGGAGGGCTATTCAAAAATTATATAGTACTGACACTTCAATTATCTTTAAGAGGTTTATTAACCTCAGGCATGCTCCATGTCTCTGTAAAATATGACACAAAGAAAAAAATATGTTCTTATTTCATTAGTGGATATTTACTATGTAGATAGTACCAAAGGAAAAACCTATGGATTTGCTTTTTTAACAATGTTAACAGAATTGTTATATAATAGCTAAGACTTTTATAGCTTTGATGATTTATAATAATGGACAATACATGCCAAGAGACTCTACGAGCAAAGTTTTAACTAAACTCTTATATGCAGAGGAATAGCTAATTAAATGTATTACATTTCTAAGAGCTAAATGTTACGATCAATATATATTTTTAATGCATTTTACTGTTTTTAGCTTTGTCGTACACTGCCCAGAGTCACCTGAGGTGAGATGGGCGGCTATATAAAATCAGTCAATCAATCAATCCCAATGTGTAATTTCCTACAAAGGAAAACAAACAGCATCTAAAGTAAAAGTAATCTGAACAAAAATATTCATACCTACCATTATCAAAGTACCTTACAGTTGAGTTTCTCGATACGCTGGGGTCAAAATTGGCCATCAAGGGTGCAATATACTGTGTTGCTGTTAACATCTGATGCACAACTTCTCCTGTGTAGATAAACCCTGTAAAAAGGGAACAAACAGCAAAATCACATCAGTTGTCACTGAAATGTTAAGACACACCAGACTTAATTAGATGCTGCCAGAGTGTCAAAGAGCTTCACAAGGAAAATTATTAGCTCTGGCCTTTATGAATGAATCATAGAATTGCTAAAAAACACCAGGAGTCGAGTGGGGAAAAGAAAGAATATAAAAGCCAACAGAAGGATAAATCTTGATAGGGAAAAAAATCAACTTCAAATATTAGCAAAGTATTTTAGGGGAGGGTTTGTGAACATTAATCACTTTGGAAAGATGGGAAAAATATAAAGACTGCTGAGACTATTACACAGAACGGACAATTCACAAGTTTGATTGCCATTTACCATGTGGAAACAACCATGAATATTGTGGCACATTAAAGAGTAACATACAGCACAACCTTTTGTGAACTAAAGTATACTTTATTATACAAATAGGCCATTACACTGAATTGACACCTATCACATACGTTATTATGTATATGTGTACTGCACAAGGATTTAGAATAGTGAAATTGTAGGAAAATGAAGTGCAATGAAGTACAGACTGGGATAATTACATTAAAGCAAAAATCATAATTTCAGTGACTATTCACAAACAGTATAGAAGATATACTATGTAGGCTTTCCCCTATAGGTTTTCACATTGTATTCCTATTTTTAATGTTGTTTGTTATACTTCTATTTTAAAAACTTTTTAAAAATAAGGCATTATGTTTATACTATATTTTAAGTGACTGTATCCTACCCAGAGAGTTCCCACTATTGGACAGTCTAAAATCACTCACTCACTCTCCCTCACACATTTAAGTGGAGTTACAAGCCAGTTACAACACCAGACTGCAGAAGGCCAATTCTATACTGCAAGTTTCCCAGTCTGGTGCTCTGCAAACCCTGTTATTTTGATTCGTGTCAGATTATGTCTATTTGCAGTTTCTTTCTAAAGCAGCCACATTCAAATGGGTACCTTCCAGATGTGTCAGACTCATATTATTCCCAAATGATGCAACTTATAGGCAATGCTGCAAACTGTATCCACCAGGCAACAGGAGTACTGTAATTTCATCTTTAAATTCTACTCCTTAGTAAATATCACATGTATGACTTTAACCTTTTTGTTGAAGAGAGAAAAATAATTACAAGCCCGTCATTGTTTCTGGGATCCAATGACAACTCCAATCAATAAAATTTGGAAAGCAACACAACACATATTTATTTAATCAATTTGTATGTCACCTCAATCACAAAAGCAACTTGAGAATTTTACTTGATGTATTGCATATTTTATCATTTCCGCTTACACACTGCATCAACCACAAATGTCAGCTAAGCAGATTCTTGAATAGATTTCCACAGACATTTGGCAAAAACTAGTTTATACTGTCTAAGGTCCAGTTTTCCAATAGTTGTTCTTGCTCTCGGTTGATTCAACAGGAGCCTGTGAAAGTGTTCCAAACCTACAGTTTCCTAAACTACTTAATCTTCTTTTTGTGAAAGGACCTTGAAGCTCCTAGAAAAGATCTACAGCAATCTTCTTTATCCTGGTTCTCTTCACATGTGTTGGAACTCAATTCTCACAATCCCTAGCGAGCCCATGCTAGCTGTGAATCATGGGAGTTGAGATCCAACAACTCTGAAGAGAACCAGATTGGAGAAAGCCGATCTACAGCTCCAAAAATATGACCTTGTGTCCTAAGTTGCTGGAGTCAATTAGTGTAATTGAAAAGTTAGTAAAAACGGATTAAAAACTGCAGTATAGTTTTATAGAATAAGACTGGGAAATTTAAAGACATAGTAATGATTTGCCCAGCTGCTGATATAAGTACTTTTCTTACGAATGTCCTATGAATTAAATGTATGTCCCATATTATTCAGTGTACCTAGTGATACAGCTGGTGGCTTGTACTCAAATAACATACTGTTTTGCTAATAGCACTTGATAGTACTGTTTGTCAAAAGGCACCTACCCTGAAGACTGAAAAGCTACTTGTGATATGGCATGAATGTCATACACATATTTGAGAAATCCCACTGGATGTATTCAAGCTGTCAGGGATTCCCAAAGTAGTGTTTTGAATTCTGATCAATTTTCTCCTCATCCAGTTCTGGATGCCATCTCTTCTTAATACAGTTCTTCCTTCTTTATATCTATATACATTCAGTGGAGTCCAGTCCTCAATAAATTCGGTGAAGGGAGATAATCCATGGGTTGCGCACATCCTTTGTCTCTCAGCTTTCTCACAGCCATTACAGACCCTTAGAATTGCATCTTACGTCATAATAAATATGTTAGACTTTGAAGTGTAACAAGACTCTTTCTGGGTTCTTTCCCCCAGCCAACTTTGTACCTTGAAGCATAAGGTCCATTTGACTTACTCCAAGCTTTATAGATTCCTGAGCACAGGGTGAAGAAGCCTGAGTAGGGGAGGATCTACTTTGTATTATTTTACTAGTAGTCTACAGTCCAACTACATAAGCCAAGCATAAAATAATGTACAATATATTATATTAGGCATACACTTAAAATAAAGGAACAGGTGATTCTAACAGGGGAGTGGGCATCAAAGTCATTCAATGTAAACAGATTGGTGCCAAAAATCCTAAATACTCATACTGTCAGGATTAGCCCAGGAAACTCCAAGAGACAATACAGATTCAATCCAGCAAGGTTTATTGGCTTCACTCCCATTACAGAATCTTCTCAGACTGAGAGCAACTCTCAGGGTCACCCCACAAACATCCTCTGCATTCCTTAGGGAGGGGCCAGTCTCATTCTCTTATCTCGTGTTCGCTCTTCTGGGGATTAGAGTCCATGTTTCATACCTCGACTCCACACTCCCACACATACAAACTAATGGGATCAGAGCTAGCATGACTAATGAATAAAGAGATTTTGGAGTAATGATAAACAGTTTAGCGAAGATATTGACACAGTGTACATCTGCTGTGAAAAGGATCAACAGCATGTTAGGGATAATAAAAAAGGTATTGAAAATAGAGATGCCAATATCATAATGCCCTTATATAAATCAGTGGTGTGACCGCATGTAGAATGTTGTGTCCAGTGCTGGTTGCTGCACCTCAAAAATAATGTGGAGGAACTAGAGAAGGTTCAGAGGAGGCCAACTAAGATGATCAAGCGGCTGGAGCAGGGAAGAGGATAGGTCGTGACACTAGGGGCTTTTTAGATTAGAAAGAAGGCAAATGAGAAGGAATGGGACTGAAGTGTACAAAATTATGCATGATGTGGACAAAGGCCAGCAGCATTTTCAACTTCAGAGACTCCTGAGATACTAGAACAACTTGTTAAATCCTTCAAAACTAAAAAACCTACTATTATTTTTTATAGATATTATTTGTTGTCAATAAATGAATTTGATAGGTAGATGCGAAGAAATGAGTGGAATAAAGAATTAGAGGTTCCTATATTGTCTAGACAATGGGAAAATGTCTTAACTTCTATGTCAAGAGTGTCAGTGGACCTTAACCTATGACTTATACAACAAAAAATAATATTTTGAATTTATTGGACTCTACTATGTTTGAATAGAAAAGGTCAGTCTAAGACAGCATTTTGTTGGAGATTTAATAAGGCTAATGCTTCTTTTAAAACACATGTTTTTACAATGTCCTATACTTACTAAATTTTGGGAGAAAGTAGTGGATTACATAAATATGACTGTGCAATAAAAACTGAAATTTTCAGAAGATAATATTCTCTCGAATTACATACCTATTACATGGAATCGGACAACTGGACAATGTAAATGGATACTCCATGCCCTTACTATGGCCAAAAGACTGATATTACAGCATTGGAAAGATAAATGTACGGCCCCATTTACTCAATGGAGTGAAGACCTGATTGCACTTGCCACCTATAAATGGATTGCCTATAGATGTAGACTTTGTATGGACAAGTATAATGAAATATGGAACTCATTTATACAAAACACACTGGGTTAAAAATGAATGATAGTTATACAAATGTATTAGAAATGAATATATATGTACAGTGGTACCTCGGTTCACGAACTTAATTCATTCCGCGACTCTGGTCGCGACCCGAAATGGTCGTGAACTGAATCAAATTTTCCCATAAGGTTCAATGTAAATACGGTTAATCCGTTCTGACCCCAAATTTGGTCGCCAACCGATTTCTGGTCACGACCCGAGTCAAATTTCCCCATAAGGTTCAATGTAAATACAGTTAATCCGTTCTGAACCATATTTTTTTTTTAAAAAAACCGCAAAAATATGACACAAAGTACAGTACGAAGAGAGAGAAAGCTAACCTTGCTCGACGCGACTCCTGGCGTGGAGGATAGGAAGGCGGGTGGGGAGGCGGTTACTGCTTGGAGGGAGAGTCCCCCTCCCTACAGGAAGCCGCGACCACATGTCACGGGAGGGAAAATGGCCGTGGTTACTGCTTGGAGGGAGAGTCCCCCTCCCTACAGGAAGCAGCGACCACGTGTCACGGGAGGGGAAATGGCCGCGGATCCTGTTCGTCACCTGATCCGGCGTTCGCGAACGGAGGCAAATTTTTGCGGCCGGAGCTGTTCGTGAACCGAATTGTTCGTGAACAGATGCATTCGTGAACCGAGGTACCACTGTACTTGAATAATATTTACATTAGGTAACTATATATAGTATTGTAATTGCTATAATGATATATTATACTTTTTTTCTGTTGTATTTTCTTTTCACTTTTTAAAAGCAATTTTTATGCTTTTTTTTTTTGGAGAATGCATGTATCTGAACTATAATTATTTTTGTGTTTTCTTTCTCTTTTTGTTATTATTTTATAAGCAATAAAAAGTAAGTAATAAAATTAAACAATGCATGGTGTGGACAAAGAGAAGCTATTTTCCCCTTCCCAATTACTAGAATCAGAAGGCATCTAATGAAATTGAATCCTGCAAGAATCAGGATAGACAAAAAGGAAATATTTTTTACACATCACATAACTCAACTTTGGAATTCACTACCATTAGAGGTGGTGCTGGCTACCAGCTCAGCTGGCTTCAAAAAAGAGTTGGCACAATTCATGGAAGTCATGAGGACCAATGGCTATTAGCCTTGGTGGAACTGTGACCGCCTCTGAAGACCATCTGCTGGGAGACTAGTGTGCTTCCTTGTGCAGTTAGTTGGCTACTGTGAGAACAGACTGCTGGACTAGATGGCGAAGGGGTCCAATCCAGCAGGGCACTGCTTATGTTCTTACATATGAAACTCAGGAATACACTTTCAGTTCCATTACTGATCTCTGCTCTTTCAGACATGCCCACTCTTACTCCCCGCCTTTCAATCTTCAACTACCAATAAGGAAAGAAAAAGAAAAAAGAAACAATTTTTATTGTATTTATGTATTGAGTAACTAGGAGTCAGATAAACAAATACGATCAGCCATCCCACCAGTAGATCTGGAACTACCTTCTTCCCAACTTTCCTCTTAGCAATCACTGAATTTACACATGGATTGAAAAGCTGAGCATATTTTAGTTGTATGGTGGCTTTGCATCTACATAAGGCATATTTTGGTGAAGCAGCTTAACCTCAGAGTGGTATTTCAAGCCTACAGAGAAAGCTCAGGCTGTTTGTCAAAGAAGAGACTCATTTTTTATAACTGAGACAGTGCATGGCAAAACCATATGTTAAAAGCTTAGCTGATACAGGAAGTGCTTACTAAGCTGAAAAAGTAACTGTCTACCAGCAATGATTGCACAATGAATGGTTTTCTCCGACAGACACTTCCACCGGGCACAGACTATTAGGCTATTTGAGCATGCCAGTCAATGTGACTTTATGGGATAGACTATTATGCTGAAAGTCAACATTTGCAAAGAGTCCCTTTTAAAATATAAAATTTGAGGTAAACTCTTCCTTTTGGCCTAGAGGGTTCAAAGACAGCAATATTGCTTATGTAATCATAAAATATTACAGTGTCATCATGAAAACGCAGAGGTCAGCATAACAGGGTATAAGGTATTTACTCCCACTTGCTGAGGTCTTCAAAATGTGTAAGCTTTTCAGTTCTTATTTAAGCCAAACAAGTACCATACCTCCCCTACTAGCCATTTTCCCCCCAAAACGAATTCCAATGAAATTGAAGATGAAAAATACAGCAGAAGACAAGTAGGGGAAACTGGATCTGGCATATCAATATGTGACATATTTGTTATAATACCAGAAACCGTATCTGTGGAAACTCTGGTCAATATTATTCCACATGGCCGTGGTTTAATGTAGTGTTTAAAAACTTTAAAGCAGAGTTGTTTTTATATGTGCTATATGGGGTTTTTGCTTCATTCTCTTTTTTGTATCTTTTTGTTTTTCTTAATTTCTTTTTGTACACTAAAGTTGTAATAGTAATTATCATCATCGTCATCATCACCCCTCCCCCGCATCCACAACTTGGCTTCAATTTGAATCCACAAAATTCTCCTGCTTCCAGTGAGAAATGCTGAAAGAAATCCTGAGTTTTATCAACTATTCATCTACCTTAAAGGCTGACATTTGCTCTTTAGAGGGACAGCTCTTTATCACACATGCCTGCTCATTTCTTGTATCTTCATTAAAAGACTTTTTTTCCCCCCTGGTCACAACAAAACCTGAAATTCGATGACCAGTGAACAGATACAAGGTCCTCTTTGGTGTATCATCCCACATACCTCAAAGAAACTCCCCTGAACCCACTCTGTCTTTTCAGCACCTTGCAAACTTTAATTTTCCCCATACTCATCAGTATATTTTCGAGTTGATTTTAACTGCTAGTTTGAGTCAGTTCTTTGTCCTTTGTTCCTGTGTATAACCCTGGAAACTTATGATGAAGAGTGGAACATGCACATTTACAGGACCCCACTGAATTTTTATGCCATATGATTCCTGCAGAGCGACAGCTGCAGTATCTATTTCTCGCCAGTGCCTGTGTAAGTAATGATACCATTTAAAGTAAATTAAATGCAAATTTTGGTGATTATAACCCAACTCATTACATTTAAGTCTCAACCCCTCCTTTTTTGGGGGTGGGGGTAAATGTGCTTCCAAAAAGACAAGATTCCACACTAAATAGGGTGTGGTACATAACCCATGTAATTTTGTGTTGGCTCACCAGTCATGTGATAATCCATGATGAAGAAACCCACAGAATGTCTGCAGCCACAGGAAAAAAGGATACATTATATTAGAGGATATTCCCCAAAGAAATAACTCAGATGCATCATAAAGAAGAAAAATAAGGAAATGTTATGTAGGATTTTGTTTGTTCTATTACACTTTTGCACAATACTGATGAGGAGGATCTTGGGTAGAGTGATAAAATATTCACTAACTACATAATATTTCTATTCTATACCACCAATAAAATTGGACAAGCATGGAGAGAGAATACTGGCATAATGTTCTACTGTGCTGAAAAAAGGCAGTAACAGAAAACCAGAAATGCAGTAAATTATATTTTAATTGTTAGATTGCTATTTACCAAGGATAGATCTTCATCTACAATAATTTAGGGCTGTGCAAATCCCTGAAGCTATGAAGCTTCCACACAGCTACTCTGAGCTCCCCTTGAGGTCTTCTGGACAAGTGTCTTTTCATGATGCACATATGTGCCCAGAAGAGCTTGGGAAGATCTTGAAGCAGCCATGCTGCACTTTCAAACAGTTGCTTTATGACTCTGAGCATCTCCAGAGGGTGAAGTGCCTTATCAAGTAATTTGCACAGACTTAAGAGACTTCTCCAATCTGGACACCTTTCAGATGTTTGTGCTTTAGATCCCAGAATTCCCATCAATGGCCATACTGGCTAAGGATTTTTGGAGTTGAAGTCCATACATCTAGAAGGTATCCAAGTAGTGAAAGGCTGTTCAGAATTAAAAATAATACCACAATTCCCATAATTTGATCATAGCTAATGTATGCTATTTACACTATTGTTGGGGAAAGCAGTTTAGGACTCCCACTTCCAGGGTCTTTGAGATCAGCTGTGAAGATTTATGAGTCTTCTATGTTATTTAATTGACTAATACACAGATTTAGCAGGGACTGAATGGGGATCAGGAGCAAGTATTTAGGTAGGAAACAGCAGACCAAAGAAGCATGAATTAGCCTGAACAAGCTCTTAACCTTTTCAGCATTTTCTTCTGGATTTTTAAGAAAAGATCAGTTCTCCAGTTAAACCAGCTAGTCTCACTATGGATCAGAATTTATATTCAATCTTAGATAGAAATGAAGTGGAAAACTCCATTAGAAACCAAAATGACTGATTCCTCATTTTGTTTGAGATGTCAGCTTCTGCAAAAGTAAAAGTTGACCTTGGTAGTGACACCAACACACTCTGTACTTCACATCACAGTAGTATGGAAATTTATTTCTTTACATTTTTTAAAGGAAAGTATATGATTGAGTTTTTGATTTGAGAAAGGCTGGCTTTCTATTGTTTAATGGTATGAAACTGCTAGAAAATTGCTGTGGGTAATTTCCAGTTAGTTTGCTCCCAATCAATCCCAATATCAGGATCAGAGCAAGCACCTCCCCCCCCCCACCCCCAGTTCAGCTAGCAAAATATATAGCTTGATGTTTATTTGTATGTTTATCAGCAAACATACAAAACACTTAACTAGCAAAATGGGACAACAAGGCAAAGCAGGGAGAGATGTGAGTAACAGAGCAGAGGACTTTGTAAGCACCATCTACATTTTCAATCTCTATATATCAAAAGGCACTGAACTTTCCAGATCACAGGAAACAATGCTATGGGTAATTAGCATGGACGGTCCCAAAATAATTGGCCTTTATAACAGCAGCAGAATAGAGATGGATAGTGGGACACCAGGTGATCTCTCTTCTATTCTGTATCATTACATAAACAATTTGGTGGGGGCAGATGATGTATCCAAGATAAATCATCTGTCTTCTTCTGCAAGCATTTGGGGAAATAGCTCAATAAATTGACCTGCAATTTATTTGAGGTTCCATCTGTTTTGCTTAATGTTTCCCCTTGCTTCCAGGCAAAAACATTTACATTATTTCCTAAGAGCAACCCCAACATTTTAACAATTTCTATTTTTCGTTGGGATACTATTATTTCAGCTATATCACACAATTCTTATTGATATGCTATAGCAGTGTTTCTCAACCTTGGCAACTTTTAAGATGGGGAATTCTGGGAGTTGAAGTCCACACATCTTAAAGTTGCCAAGGTTGAGAAACGCTGTGCTACAGGCTATATATGCATTTTCCCCATGCTTCCCCAGTCTTGTGCCCTCTAAATGGGTCGAGAGTACAACTTTTGGAATTCACAGCCAGCTTGGTCTTGTGTAATGATATATGCAAATCATATACTTAAAAGTACAGTCAAATAGAAACAAATGAACAAATCATGATGTAACTTGGACATCAATAGGTTTACTTTATTTTCAAACCTAACTAGAATATTATAGTACAGTACAGGAAGTGGGAAAAATGCATAAAACTCTTTGGAACTTAACTAAAGTTTTCTTAAACAAATAGCAATGCTGAGTTTCCTTTGGAACTGCTAAAGGTTGTGGTAATGGACATTTAGGGGGACGCAGTGGTGCAGCAGCTTAATGACGCTGAAAGTTGCCGGCCAGAAATGGTCGATACTTCAGCGGTTCGAGCCCAGCCTTCGCGTTAGCAGGGTGAGCTCCTGTTTCCTCCCCAGTTCCTGTCAACCCAACAGTTCGAAAACTCACGTGAGTAGATAAATGAGTACTCTCACTCTGGTGGGAAGAAAAATGCTGGCAGTGCCTTGCAAAAGGAGATGGGAGCAGTTGCTGGTAGCGCGGAAGCCGCGCACGCCCGAAAAGGGCGCGAAGCAACGGAAACCCCGCCTCCTGCACTCGCCAGCTGGGCTCTGCTCTAGGAAGGAGGCACTGGCAAGCCACTTCCGAAACACCTTGCCTTGAAAACTGCAAGGACTCGTCCAAGCAGTCACTGCAGAGTCGGTAACGACTGAGTGCAGATAAAAAAAAAAAATGGACATTTAGATCCGGTCAGTTGTTTCTATTAAAACTTCCAATCTAAAGGCTTCGTGACATAAATAATTCAATCTAAACAAGTGGAACTCCTCCCCCCCATTAACTACTAGCTTGATAAATGGAACCTGAATATAACCTGCAACATCCAGGTTTGTCATATTGTATTATACAGTATTGTTTTGGTGGGCACAAAGTCTCTTTAAAAGTTGAGCATTCTACCTTACTTAAACTGGTAAGTTAGGTAGTTTGCCAGATGGGGCAGTGCTGATGGGTTTGTTGCAATTGTATTGCAAGAGCCAGTTTGGTCTGGTGGTTAAGGCTCCAGGCTAGAAAGCAGGAGGCTGTGAGTTCCAGCCCAGCCTTAGGTGTTAAAACTGACTGGGCAACTTTGGAAAGTCCCTCTCTCTCAGCCCAACTCACCTCACAGGGCTGTTGTTGTGGGGAGAATAGGAGGAAGAAGGAGTTTGTTTGCCACCTTATTTATAAAAAAATAATAAAGGCGGGATTAAAAAAAAGTCTAATTTTTTCCCCCCAAAAGTGTTCTTCCATTAACAGGCAGGGATTCATTTGGTCTACATCTTACCCTTCTTAACCCATCTTTGCCTTTCACTTTCAGTAATTCTTCCTTCCTTCCTCCAGGAGTGTAAGTGGTTCTGTATTTGCTGAGGATGTTGCTTTTCTGACAAAGGCAGATCACAGAACAGCTCAGCCAAATGATCTGATATGAAGTAAGGGTAAACTATTAGCAAAAGGGAAATAAAATACACTGGGAATTGTGCTACATATCTTCATTAGATAAAGGCAAGAAATGGTTTGCTGTTGTTTGGTTTATTTCAAGAAGTCACCATCAAGACCAGAGAGCCTACATAAAAACAAATCTATTCCACCACCGTTTACCCTAAAAAAATAAATCCAGTTCCACGAAACTAGTACTTAGGAATATGCTAAGTATTTTGTATTACAGAATTGGTGCAGTTATTATTCTGTGTTGCACCAGCAAGGAATGTTAATTTGGGCTCCATTCCCACCACAGGCCTGAAATTCGTGCTCAACAATGTACTTCTGGAGAGGTGCCAGTGTCTTTATAATTACATCAAGATTAGCGTGTTGGGAAACAAAAAGATAGCAATGATTCCACATCCCAAAGACAATCTTGGAGTGTTTAAGTAAGAGAATAATGAGCTTGGGATTGTACCTGAGTTTGGGGGAAAGATGGAAAAAAATATCCTACAGCTTTTTATATTGCCTTAGTCCTAAACAACCTAGAGATTTCTTTGCCTTTCTTCTACTTGACTAGTACTCCATTTTTAAATTGTTGTGCTGGGCAAACAATGCCCACATTGCAACATCAGTATACAACAATCACTTGCGAGATTGTGCTGGGGCAAAGATGGAGTTAGGGGGAAGGCTTCACAATCTTTTAAAGTTAAATGTCAGGGTGCAGTCTGTGATGTAGCCTATGATTCAGATTTATAGCTCTCACAAGCTTTCTCTTTATTAGACAACTTTTATATGCTGCCTCACTTTTTTGACATTTATGTGATGGGTTTAGTTGCCAGTTTATCAATCTCTTGACACTTTGAACATGTAGCAATGTTAGATTGTTGGTCTAGATTAATTTATTAATGCTTGGATACTCAGAGAGAAAGTATGGAAAATATGATTTGTTTAAGAACAATGTATAATGGTAACTTGGAAATATCACTGTGTTTGGTCTCCTGCACGTGCCAACATGAAGGCAATTCCAGGTCTTCCATTTGGCACACACAGATGGCAGACATATTAATCTCCATCCAATGATACTCAGAAGGATACACACACATATGAAAATATTAAATAGTCATATAATATATACATTCAGTATTATGCTGTATTGAATAATATAATACCATGCAAAAGC
Source organism: Liasis olivaceus (assembly GCA_030867105.1). Taxonomy (NCBI): domain Eukaryota; kingdom Metazoa; phylum Chordata; class Lepidosauria; order Squamata; family Pythonidae; genus Liasis; species Liasis olivaceus. The sequence continues at coordinate 19,684,179 of CM061351.1, forward strand.
ATTTGAAAAAGTATATAATTCTTCAGGTGAGCCTTCAAATAAATGGGAACATGCAAATTAATTTGAGAAAGTACTCAAGGAATGGGAATATAGACGTCCTAACTGTGTTTTATGGCACCAAACACAATGTGACCCCTCAATTCTTTCAGTGCCAGATGTGGTTTATATAATCATATGGTACATTACAAGCAGTGGCAAAGTGTCTGTGTTTCCTTCCAAGTGAGCCCTGTGAAATTACAGGGTACATGCAAGTTTGTTTCCACTTCTCCAGCTAGAGGGCAGGTTGCAATGTACTTATGGCTAGAATTAACAAAAGGTAATTATGACATGCTGCTATATCACATTTGCCACAAAATCCCACTTGCTTTCCATGCAAAGAAAACACGCATTTCCATGAAGAAGCAGAGAACTTGCTTAGACACAGGCCCTAGTGAAAGTGGGGTGGGGGTGGGGAGGTGGGCACGCTGCCAATTTGTTAAGGAGGGACTCTTACTTACAAAATATTGTAAAAGGTCTATGTAAATTAAGGACATATATTTTATTTATTTTTATTACTTGGCTTTTATGCCACTTCAATAGAGAGGAACCCTGAGTGGTTTACATTTCCTTCCTTCAATAAGACTATTGAATATTACGTAAGAATACACGCTGTCCAGAGTTGCTTGTTTTGTGAGATGGCCGGCTATATAAATTAGACAAATAAATAAAACAACAAAATAGTATCACAAAAGAGCAATTCCCAATAATAAATGAAATTACAAAGAAAACTATGGTCCCCGAGAAACCATTTGATCAATAGCTATAGCGGTTATAAACTGTCTGGTTCTCCCTTCATGCTATTAATTGTTGGCTGCTAATTGCTTTAGGATTTTCTCACAATTTTAAAATGTCTTTTTATAGCTATTGTATGGTATGCTGGTCTTTTATAGTGTTTGTCTTGGACCATAAACAAATTTGGATTGATTTTTTAAAATTTGAAATGAAATAAGTTCAGCAATCGGAGTTGCTGAAAATTGTAAATGAAGATCATTGCTAGTAACAACTGCATTTTTCTGCTGCAATTCAAGGGCAGTATTGCTATCAGATATAGGTTAATTTGGTAGACTTTAAGCTACATTAAAAATGTGAATTATGCTGTCCACGTATTTCTATTAATGCTGTCAAGTTTACTGAAGCAATGATTCTTTTTTAAATTCTTCTAAAACATTTATCATTTAAAAATGTATACTCCATAGCATTTTTAAAAATCCTTAAAGGGGCTTGTTGATTTCTTTAGATTTTGTGGGTACCAAAAGGTTTATCCATTCATGAAACATATGAATATATTTCTCTTTTTCTGGACCCAAACCACAGATATCTGAACATATATTGAAGCCTAAATATTTGTTTTTAATAGCTAAACCTGTATACTCTCTCTTGAAATATCATGGCTTGATTTGAGACCAATAATTTGCAATTTCAGATAAGTTCTTTGTTGTGGTGGTTGTGCCTTCTCTATTCACCACCACCACTGGTAGCCATCACTCTTTCCTGTAGTGTAAAATGGGTTGACTTTGATAGGGCAATAACGTCCTTTGCCTTTTCATTTAAAACCACAAACAAAGGTTCATTAAATGTGTTGTAATTAAAGTTTCTTTCATAATCCTACTACTTCCCCACTTTACACTTGTAACAAACTCCTCCAACACCAAAGTCTATTCCCATCATATGCAAGAGTTATCTCTTTCATTTTTCTATTCTCTTGCTCTTCTACAGCCATCTGATAGCTTCCACAGACCAGAATCCCACTGCCAGTATTTTTTGTCAATTGTTTTTATTGCCTTAATCCTCTTTTCTGCTCTCCTTTCTTCTATTTTTTCTCCTGTTCTTTCTTCTATTCTCAGCTGTCTGCTCTTTCTTCAGCTCCCAGCCACAACAGATTTAGCCCTTACAGCGGAACTGTTGACTCAAGAGTCTGAATAATCCCCTCAAAGGAACAAGAGAATCGTGTGAGCTCCGTTGACCACCCTTCAGCATTTCCCCTATGGAAGGAGATGCTAGTTCTTAATCATGGTTAAGAGGATGCCAAGAGGTTATGATGATGCACTTTATATGGCTGTCACATTAATTACGACTTTTCATTAGTAAGCTTAAACCAGGTTTATAATCAGATAAGAACATTGATGTAAGTGGGATATGTGCCTAAGACAAAAGGAAAAAAAAGTGGAAAGAATGGAGCTGGAAGCTATTTTATTTGATCTTGAACAATAGGTGAAACCTGGCAATGCCTACCATGTACTTAGTTACGTTACTTGATGATACTGACATTAATTATCTATGTGACCTTTGGAACTACGAGGTCCTCTACAACCAATGGAAGGCTGTATTAAAGGATGTTTCTTTTGTATTGATCAAAAGTAAGATCAAATGTAAAAAAGTATTATGGATATGCTGGATACCTCTGAGTTAATTACAACTGGCCTTGCTGTCTAAGAGGGAAGCCAAGAGCTGGAAAATTAATACATATGGCTTGATCTTGTCTAATTATCACATTTTGGGTGAGATATCAGAACTGTTAACTTTTTAGCAATTGTTGCAGGTTAAGGATCAATATATTTGGTTTACTTAAATCTACAATATGTGGAATTTATCAGGACATAGATTCCTGATCTATGTGAAAAACTGTAAATCCCTTCCGTATGGTGGATAGCCAAAACAGTTATTATACAACATTGGAAAGATAAATTTCGTGCCTGATTTGCATTTGGGTTGTCTGGTAGTGTTTAAATTATCATTTTTTTCAGTAAAAGAGTAAAGGAGGAGATATTCAAGTAATTTGGTTTATGTCTTTGATGTTATATTTTTATATTTTCCAAGCATTTTTAATAAAGTAATGTTACACCATCTCATCAACTCTATTACATGTACTAATTTTATCTGTCAATAAGTACAATTAAAAATACTTAAAATAACAAATGTTTTCATTCTATAAACCCCATCTTGAAACTGATTTGGACTGCAAACTTTGTAGATGCAACTTTTGGGTCTTTCTTGCTTCCTCCCCATCCTCTGCTCCTCCCCATCTTGTCTAATTAATTCCATAATTGTTTACAGATTTCTAGGGAATTTGGAAGTCTTTTCCCATTGCTTTGGTCATTTTCCATGTATGCTTCTGATAATTTAATCATGGTTGAAAAACTTGTCCTGGGCTGATTTCTGAATTTCACTATTTTCAGTTTAAAAGATTACAAATGCATTCAGCCCAGCTTAATTTGTAGTTTTGCACAAAGTGCCAAGTAGCTGTTTTTGATGTGCTGCTTCTTCCTTTGAAAGCATTCCTAGAAAATTAAATTCATGAAGCAAGAAAAATTGTTTCTGTGTATCACTTCAACTACAGAAGGCATCGATGTGGGGAACTGCCAACTTAGAAGTATTATCAGATCACTTCTATCTGAGTAAAAAGCTAGACACCATGTGCAATTTGCTGAAATTGAGTACGCATAAAATGTTATCCAGGTGGCTGCTGTTACACCATGGACATCGCCAAACCTCCTTATCTGCAACCTGCAGGTTAGAAAATAAGCGTTTCAGAAATCCATTATATTTCAGAATCTAGCCATTTCATGTTGTTTCATATCTTTAAAAAAGTTTCTATCACAAGAAAACACACATATGTTCCTTCTTAGTTATACAGTGTTGACAGTTTGCCCCATATGACTAGTTGTCTAGAAATCAAACTGCATTTCAGAGTTCAAAATACAAAATCCTGTAGCTTATGCAACATGTGAAATATTTTAAAGAAGGAATCACAGCTCTTAATGTCTCATGATTTCAGGCCATAATTAAGAAACTCATAGAAATGATTTTACATGCATTTAATTCAGAAATGATGTGCTGAAAAGTATTTTGAGGAATACAATATTTAGTTTCATCTAGTTACTCCACTTGCTTCCATAATTAACAGTTTCATATGTTTAATTTTTCATTTGTTTGTTTCCATCACTGATAAAGTAGTCGTTTATTCATTTTTATCATTCTGATTCCATGGAAAATCAGGCTTTTGATGTATTCAACTTGGAGTTTTATCCATGGTATTAGATTTTTATTCCTTCAAGGCATCAGACCTGTTTTATTAAGCCAAACTGGGGAAAAGGTCTCCATGTTTAGGGTAACATGAATTTCAAGAGTGTAAATGCACATTTTATAGAACCCATTTTATACTGTACTAGCAAATTTCACTGCTTTCTTTTCCCCCACATTGTTTTAATTTTTCATCCAAAGAGGAATCAATCCCCCCCCCCCCCCCCCAATGTAAAAAGAAGGGACAGGAGTGATGTGGTTTGTCCAAGTCTGCTTGGTGGATTTTTGACAGAAGGGAAATTTCAGCCAGGAAGCTCTTGGCTCACACTTCAATTTCTTCGTCTCTCTGAGATTGGCAATCTGGGGCAGCTTCTCTACATATAGCAGACTTCTATTAATATGGGTAAAATAGTTGGATGGACATAATGAAAACTATGATAGGCTAGATAGCGTGGATAATTAATTTCCTTTTGTAGTTTGCAACAGGAGAGCAAAGACTGGGTTATATTATGAAGCGCTTAGCTAGAAGCAGCCTAGAAGATTAATAGAAGCTAGATCAGTAGTTCTTGACCAGGGTTCCTCAGGTGGATACATTTCAGGCGGTTTATGAACTTGGATTGGAAAAAAATTACAACTTTCTTTTCAGCTATATTATTATAATACATATTTGTTATTTTTCAATGTTTTGATAACTATATTTGAGCCTAATTGGGATTTGTAGGTTTCATCAGACTCTCAAAGAGGTCCATAGCACAAAAAGGTTAAGAAACCATGAGTTAAATGAATATGGTGCAGGGTGAAGCAACTAGTGGAGTTGGATGAATATCATGCTAGACAAGCAATCTGTTGAACTATTTCAAGTATCTTTAGAAAGCAGGACCAATGGCAACAAATGCTGAGACTTCATTCCCTGTAGTACAATCACTGCTGTCTCTAAGCTTTTCTTCAGTCCTTCACCTCTTCCTTTTCTTTCCTTTCTCTCCACTCCCCTAGAAAACAAAAATTCCTGCTTGTCTAGCATGATATTCATCCAACTCCACTAGTTGCTCACCCTGCACCATATTTATTTAACTCATGGTTTCTTAACCTTTTTGTGCTATGGATCTCTTTGAGAGTCTGATGAAACCTACAAATCCCAATTAGGCTCAAATATAGTTATCAAAACATTGAAAAATAACAAATATGTATTATAATAATATAGCTGAAAAGAAAGTTGTAATTTTTTTCCAATCCAAGTTCATAAACCACCTGAAATGTATCCACCCGAGGAACCCAGGGGTCAAGAACTACTGATCTAACTTCTATTAATCTTCCAGGCTGCTTCTAGCTAAGTGCTTCATAATATAACCCAGTCTTTGCTCTCCTGTTGCAAAAATTCCTGCTCTCTTTCCGCTATGTCTCTGTCTCCACTTGCACACAGTGGGTCTGAGTGAGTCTGAGACAGCATACTTGTGATGAGGTTGTTGCATGGAATTCAGATTATTTCTTGCTGTCCTAATATATTATGTATGCCAATTGGCTACTCACTTTGCCTGAATGTGGTGAGGCACCTTACAAAGATGACTCTTTGCATCCTGAAGGGGCACTCTGTTTCTAGATAGAGGTTTTGCTCATAAGGTTGGGGGGGCGGGGAGGAATAGTCTATGCACTCACACTTCCTCTAGTGGTTCAGTGGAAGTCCTGTATTGGCCTTTTGCTAGACAATTTGGTTTCTACTCTTTTGTCCTCTCCTTACCCCTGCTATCTCTGCCTTAGAAGGAGTGCAGGGGAAACATTTCAGAAAATTATTGCAATGAAAACCCAAAAGCTATCTAGCTGAAATTTAGCAGGTTTAATATCCTCTAAAACGTATACCATCCCAGCTATTTTCATTCCATTTTTCCAAAAACTGAACAGCTATAGGCATTTCCCATTACACCCTATGATTGAATCTTTTATCTAATCAGATCTCAAAATGCTTTGAATAGAATTGTATTGCCTTTGAACCTCATATTTGAACTGAATCTTGTCTGATTCTCACACCCCTAGTGAATATGTATGGAGCTCTGGCACTAAAAGTATCTATACCCACTGAGATCGTGGTATTCTAGTTTTATTCTGGGAAAAAACTCAAGACTTTTTGCTGAGCAGACCTATCTTTTTTAATCCCATAGCCAGACTAAGAATTTACTGACTTTTTTTCTATTTTTTTTAACAGTTTAGGGAGATCTGTCTATCAGTATGTCTGTCTGTCAACCTACCTACTTACCTACCAATCTTCTTATGCTTAAAATGCATATTTTCTAGATGTCTTTCTAGAGGAGAAAAAGTCCCAATATCTTCCCAGGTTTTTGTTTAGAATTATAGAGCCCATAACATAAACTTCTATGCACTATACTTAAATGAAAATCAATAAAGTTCAGATCATAACATTCCATTTTCATTTTATAAATACAGTTAGCAAAACCTTTGGCTTATTTGTCATCTTACTACTGATATGCCCAGTGGGCAGACATGGGAGTTATGCTTTCTCCTCTCCTCTTCTTTTTTGTCTACCTGATTGGGTGAATAAGGTGGACCTGAGACACCAAGAGAAGTGATATATGATAAACTAAACAAAAAGTTGTAGCTCAAAAGATTTGTATGTTGGTTCTCTTCCTACAAAGGAGACAAATATTTACTGTATCTCTATGTTTCTCTTTAATGTTCACTATTAGCACTGAGAAGCATAAGTTCTCTCTTAGAAGGGATTATTCTTCTTGCAAGCACAGCTGTTGCTCTTTCCTTTATATTCCATCCCAAACCATTTGCACCACTAGATGTATGCACTATAGAAACTAGCTCTTGTACTTCAATTTGCAAACACTCTGGCTGCTGTTTGGCCATTCATGCTTCTTATTCTCTTAAGAAGAGCAAATCAATATAAGCACACAGATTTGCACTATCAAAGAATGAAAATGTTTTTGAAAATTCTCACATTCCTGAGCACTACCCACTGGACTAAACTGATGATAGATTCTTCTTTCAGTATTCCTGTAACTTATTAATTATATTGCTTCTTATCATATTATCTCATTATTGGGTTAGATTCAAGGTATGGGTCATGGTGACATTTAAATCCTTAAGTTGCCTAGGTTCAGTGTATTTGTGGGAAATCCACCATATGATCCTTCTAGCCAACTCATGAATTATTTACTCAGGAATTTGTTTACCTCAAATTAGTAAGAGATCATGTATCTTTTTTACTAACTAATATATGTAAACATTTGTTAGGTTTACATAATCTTTACATGTTTAAGCTTCCAAACCAATATCCATATGTAATACACATTTAGAAATATAGATAGATAGATAGATAGATCAATAGATAGTTTTTTACAATGGAGTTCATTCAGGTAAAATACTTTCAAAATCACACTGTTAAAGTTAGATAGTAAACTCATTTTTGGTAACTATGATGTGGTAGCTGGATGTTCAGAAGTCTGAGCACTTAGAATTTATAGCAGAGTGAATTCAAAATAAGTGGTTTTGCTGGAAACCTCCATGTCTGCAATTTCTGATTTGTATTTTCTCTTACTTTAGATTTATGTGAAGAACAAAATATCCTGGCATTAACCTAAAACTTTAAAATGCCTTTCTATACACTCTTACTTGCAGTAAACCTCACTGAACTCAACAAGATTTACTTTGGAGTAAACATGCATAGGATCAGGTGGTATTTTCTTCATACTATTCATACTGTTTATTTTGCCTCCATAGCACATCCTTTACGTTGCATCTCAAATGGAGTACTTTGCTTAGTCTCTACTCAAGCTCTGGGGGATCAACTGTTTTTTTTTTTTGGCATCTGTAAAAATATAATATGCAGCTGTAAACCCTCAACCTATGTGTATTATTCATTGTAAAGTTTGAGGAGAATGCTTATTTACAAAATTACTTGAATATGTGCTCTTTAGTTAACCATAATAGTTAGTTTTAAATGTTCAAGTTTTAAATATTCAATTTGTGTTTTACTTATTGCATTTGTACCCTGCCTTTCTCTAGCAGCTCAAGGACAGTCTACAGTCATGTGAAAAAGAAAGTACACCCTCTTTGAGTTCTATGGTTTTACGTATCAGGACATAATAAAAATCATCTGGTTCTTAGCAGTTCTCAAAAGTAGGTAAATACAATCTCAGATGAACAACAATGCATGACATATTACATCATGTCATCATTTATTTTACAAAAAGAAAGCCAAAATGGAGAAGCCATGTGTGAAAAACTAAGTACTTACTGCTTCCATAGGTATGAAGAGACTAAGTAGCAACCAGGTGCTGCTAATCAAATGTCTGTGATCAATTGATCATCAGCAAGTGTGACTACTTCTATAAAAGCCGAAGTTTTAGGAGTTTGCTGGTCTTGAGCATTGAGGTGTGTGTTAATACAACACCAAAGAGTAAAGATGTCGGCAATGATCTTAAAGAAGCAATTGTTGTTGCCCATCAATCTGGGAAGGGTTGTAAAGCCATTTCCAAACAATCTAAAGTCCATCATTCTACAGTGAGGAAGATTATTCACAAGTGGAAAATGTTTAAGACAGCTGCCAATCTTCCCAGGAGTGGACGTCCCAACAAACTCACCCCAAGGTCAGACTGTGCAATGCTCAGAGAAATTGCAAAAAATCCAAGAGCTACATCTCAGACTCTACAGGCCTCAGTTAACATGTTAAATGTTAAAGTTCATGACAGTACAGTTAGAAAAAGACTGAACAAGTATGGTTTGTTTGGAAGGGTTGCCATGAGAAAACCTTTTCTCTCTAAAAAGAACATGGCAGCATGGCTTAGGTTTGCAAAGTTGCATCTGAACAAATCACAAGACTTCTGGAACACTGTCCTTTGGACAGATGAGACCAAAGTGAAGATGTTTGGCCATCATGCATAGTGCCACATTTGGCAAAAACCAAACACAACCTATCAGCACAAACATCTCATACCAACTGTGAAGCACAGTGGTGGAGGGTGATGATTTGGGCTTGTTTTGCAGTCACAGGACCTGGGCACCTTGCAGTCATTGAGTCAATCATGAACTCCTCTGTATACCAAAGTATTCTAGAGTCAAATGTGAGGCCATCTGTCCAACAGCTAAAGCTTGGCTGACATTGGGTCATGCACAGGACAGTGATCCCAAGCATACCAGCAAATCTACAACAAAATGGCTGAAAAAGAAAAAAATCAAGGTGTTGCAGTGGCCCAGTCAAAGTCCAGACCTCAACCCGATTGAAATGCTGTGGCGGGACCTCAAGAGAGCTGTGCATAAACCAATGCCCACAAACCTGAATGAACTGAAGTAATGTTGTAAAGAAGAGTGGGCCAAAATTCCTCCACAACTATGTGAGAGACTGATAGTTATATAGAAAACAATTACTTCAAGTTATTGCTGCTAAAGGTGGTTCTACAAGCTACTGAATCATAAGGTGTACAGTGGAACCTCGGTTCACGAACGCATCTGTTCACGAACAATTCGGGTCACGACCAGCTCCGGCCGCAAAAATTTACCTCCGGTTGCGAACGCCAGATCGGGTGACGAACAGGATCCACGGCCATTTTCCCTCCCGTGTCACGTGGTCGCAGCTTCCTGTAGGGAGGGGACTTTCCCTCCAAGCAGGAACCACGGCCATTTTCCCTCCTGTGTCACGTGGTCGCAACTTCCTGTAGGGAGGGGACTCTCCCTCCAAGCAGGAAGCACGGCCATTTTCCCTCCCGAGCAAGGTTAGCTTTCTCTCTCTTCGTACTGTACTTTGTGTCATATTTTTGCGGTTTTTTTAAAAAAAAACATGGTTCAGAACGGATTAACCGTATTTACATTGAACCTTATGGGGAAATTTGACTCGGGCCGTGACCAGAAATCGGTTGGCGACCAAATTTAGGGTCGGAACGGATTAATTGTATTTACATTGAACCTTATGGGAAAATTTGATTCCAGTCGCGACCATTTCGGGTCGCGACCAGAGTCGCGGAACGAATTAAATTCGTGAACCGAGGTTCCACTGTACTTAGTTTTTCACACATGGCTTCTCCATTTTGGCTTTCTTTTTGTAAAATGATGACATGGTGTAATATGTCATGTGTTGTTGTTCATCTGAGGTTGTATTTACCTACTTTTGAGAACTGCTAAGGACCAGATGATTTTTATTATGTCCTGATACGTAAAACCATAGAACTCAAAGAGGGTGTACTTTCTTTTTCACATGACTGTGTATCATCTCTCCTAATTTTACACCCACAGTAAAAATCCTATGAGGAAGCTGGGCTGAAAGAGTATCTGCTCTGAAGGCTTCTGGTGAGCTCTATGTCAAGTGGAACTTGAATCTGAATCCAGATGTAGCAATTGAACCACTACCCCATACTGGCACCTACATATTTTATAGTGACCCCCATATTTAGATTGTCTTTCAATCATATCCTGCATCTACACTGTTCTCCTATCCACCCCTTTACTCATTCTCTTCTCTGACAGCACACAAGCTTGAAGTAAGTACCACGTTATCTCCCATCAAATGTACATTAGTTGGTGTTGCAGGGCCATAAGCAGTCTCCCAAGCTTTATAGCTTCCAAAAACTGGTATAAAATGTAATTTTTATGGTGATAGAAAATGTATGGAGAGCATTCATATTAGCAACATTTAATTAGTTTAGTTTAGAAATCTATACAGGAAAGAAAACCTGGTTAAGCCAAGTGTATTGTTGCTGTGAAGAGACACAAATTCATTTCTTTCCCTCCTTGTATTATGAAAGATGTTAAGAGGACTCTGTGTCATTTGACAATTCTTCAGCTACAATTGTGGTTACTGCTCCTATGTGCAAAACATAGCATCCCAAGTACATCAGTTTGCTTTCTTCTTCCCTCTCACTCCCAAAGCAATTTTGAAAGCAATGTGGGCCGTACCAATATCTGAGAAGCTGGGAAAAGTCGTCATTTCCAAACCTCACTGTTCTGAAGCCAATGCCTTGCCTAACTTTTCCCTGTAATTAGCAGAACTGAAATTTTGCAATAACAGTCATTCTGTTTAATTGAAGCATTAGGTAGAAACAAAAGTGAATTGTTTTTTTATCAGCTGCCTAATAATTTATCAATGTAAATTCTGTGCAGAATTGCTGCCCAGGATATCCTACTTGAGCCTGTGCATACTTTCACAATGAAAGAAAATATGCTTTCACAACACAGGCAAACATTTTGTATTCTGAGTCCAGATTCTAACACAAGCTATCATCCGGTATCTTCTACAGGACACACCAAATTTCAGTTAATTGTACAGTTGGAGAAACTACAGTATGAATCGGATATCATGGAGACTTCAATTTGAGTTCAGTGGCCTTCTGCATCACACAAACTGTCTTCCAAATGTTGATAACTACAAGTTGTTGTTTTTGTTACTCGGCTTTTATCTTTACCTAGCAGGCAAGATCACAACTCATTTATCAATTTTCAACTGTGTTACTATGGAAACTTCACAATGTACAGAATGCAGACACTATACACTCAGCACACTGTGGTGGTGAATGAGATGAGAGAAGAAAGCATCTCAACATCTTTTTCATATTTATTAGCTATCCAAACTGAAAAAAAAAAAATATTTAAGAGCCATTTTAGAAGATGGAGAAGGATATTTCTCAGTTGGAATAATGACATCCACCCACTTAATACGTTACTGCTCTTCTTGCAATACAGGGAAATTCTGCATGTGATTCCTCCTGGAATTATGTAGCATTTTATTTTATTTTATTATTTCATTTTACTCAAACTACTTGCCTGGGGATCCTGTTTCTGAGTTTTCTCATAAATCAATGGATTTCAGTGAATCCTCCTAGTTTGGTGTTTTATTTGAGCAGGAAATTTTTATTACATTGCATAAATTTTTGTCACATAACTTTATTATGTGAAGTTCTGAGACAACAATTTTAGACAGAGACAGACAAACTGGAATAAATTTAGAGGAAGACAAGGGACATAATCTACAGCCTAAAATGTTGAAAGGATGGGGATTTAGTATAGAACAACTACAGATGGGGAAGATCATATTCAAAGTAAAGATTAGATGTAGTGGGCTTAAATTATAGAAGGACAATTTTAAGCTGAACTTCTGGAGAAACATTTTTATGGTAAAGGTAATAATAGAGTTTTAGGGATCTTCTAGGTCATCCTACAATGATTCCTTTTTTAAAAAATATAATTTTATTGAAAGTTTTAAAACGAGTAAAAATTAATACAAACTAAAATGGAATAAGAAAGAAAAAAAGGAAAAGGAAGAAATAAAGTGCAAAAAGAAAAAAAGTAGAAGAAAAATAGAAAATAAAGAAAAAAGATAAAAAGAAGTGGCTTCCAATCTTCTTTACAGCAGTTCTAAGTACAATTGTAAACCATAGATCATAAGTTCATTTTTTTTCTGTTTATCCTACAATGATTCCTAAATCTCTGTGATTCCGTTTTATGAAATGATATAAATTACCATTTGTTTCTTCAGAACATATGATTGGATTGGAATATGAATACCAGTCAATATATACTTATTTAAAATAATTGGAATTAACATTGCCTTAAAAGCATAATGATTTTAAAACTAAGTTTCATAAGATATAATTCTCAATGCTTTATAGAGATAACCAGAGCTGAAAAAAAATTCTCAAGGACCACCATCACCACAGCACATTGGGTAGCCTTATGAGAAGTCCCCAGATTAACTTCAGCCAAATTGCGTTAAGGGTGTAACAGGGAGGTTATGAGAACTGACATATGCATATGAAATAGCAGTAGCAATCTCATCACTGCATTTGATTTTTGTATTTGAACTGTGGTGAAGACAACTTATGTCTTTTAAGGGTGTGCTGTGCAATACATGTGTATGAAGACAGGACAGCTGATTATTTTCTCAACTACTTGTTAGCCTCAATGTGACCTTTAAGAATATTATGGTGCTAATGCATGTTCCACTGCATAATTCATGCAGAAGTAGATGTATAAAACAGTCTTCATATGGCATCATTTGCTAGTTTGAAAGGGGCAATGACGTTACATTTTAGCAACTTGCCATTGACAGAGGTTTTTTTCCCTCTATACAAAAAAAAAAAAAAAATGCTGGGACAAAAACATCCTAATAATGCTATTGCCACAAGGACATTTTTAACCCAGTCAGTGTAAGTTTTAATTTCCAGCAAAATCCAATGGGGTAAATTTTAATGCCACATATGAGGCTCTGGATGAATTAGCTCTGAAGAGGGCCTTTATACTGCAAAGATGACATGAGGCAAATTTGCTTTGACAAAGTGCTTTGTGTCCTCTCTTCACCTCTTCTGGCACTTGCGAGAGCTATTTGGCAGGTGCTGGTATGTTGAAGCCTCTTCTGGCTATTGCTAAGTGTCTATGGAGGCCGTGGTGGGGACTGAAGCAAGGGGCTAAGTAGCTCCGCAAAGCAACTTCAAAAGCATGGTCCTTTATGAAAGTGAAGCATCAGCCTTGAAAAGTCTTCTCAGGTTTAGTTCATGCAGAGTTTTCTGACTGAAAGCCCTCAACAGTCTAGGACAGGGTTTCTCAGCCTTTGCAACTTTAAGATGTGTGGACTTCAACTTCCAGAATTCCCCAGTCAGCCATGCTGGCTGGGGAATTCTGGAAGTTGAAGTCCACATGTCTTAAATTTGCCAAGTTTGAAAAACCCTGGTCTAGGACAAAAAATGGAAGACTCTATTGACTTGCACTAATGGAATACCTTTTTTTTTTGGTCCCATTATGGTTTCAAATAAAATCAGCAGAGGGAAGCAGTCCTCATTGACAGGCTTTTGGAACATGTTACCAGTCCAGAATACATTGGAATACAGGAGATAAGGATGCAAAATAAATTTATCAGAGATGTCTTTTTAGGAAAAGTGTTCTTATCTGCCTAAACAGATTTTATCACTATAGAAATGGACACTTATAGAATACACTGCTGCCAATTCCAAACTGTACAAAACATATAAAATATGTTTATTTAAGGAAGTTATGTACCAAAAAACCCATGCATCAATTAGAGGATGTTTTATACAGACCAGTGTATTTTAGGGAAAGTTAAATGCAATGTATGTATCTTATAGATAATTACATAATGAAAACAAATGAAAGAATTCTTGTTTGCTTTTGCTTTCATATAATGGACTGGATTTAGGCTAATGTGCACACTCTAAGTTTGGAGTTAAATGTCTGGTGAACCCTTTGTTTTAAATTTTTCTATAGATCTAAATGAGGGTCTATGCAGATAAGATCATTGAACTGAACACTGAATTGATTAAAACTCACGCAGTCAATTAAAAGTAATAATGCAAAATATCAGTATCTTTGCTTGCTATCAGAAGATATTCTATACTCCAAAGCCAGAATAACCATCTAGGTTTATTAGCCTCTTACATCTGAAAAGTACTGCTCTGTTCTGATGAAAAGTGTCTCACATCCTTACAGTCAAATGGCATATTAAGTTAATTAAGTACTGAATGTAAAGCTTATCTTGTGGTTTTTACTTAAGCTTGGGAGGCCATGATCAGTACTGGGACCACTGTGCTTAAATTTTGGGCAGCTAAATATGTTTCCCAAAACTCTTTCATTTCTGAATTTCTCTCCTGCCCCTTCAGCATGGATGCTAAAACTAAAGAACCTCACTGGAAGTTTGCTGCGTATTTCTCCTATATTGAAGCATCTGAAACTTTTAGACAGCCTTTCTTATTATTAGAAAACTTAAAGGCCTTTGGTAGTTTCCCAGTTTCCAGAATTAGCACACCTAGGAATCCCAAATGACATAGCTACCTCTAGAACTACATCAATAGTGGCAGTACACACTGATTTACTTCACACTTGTGAGTCAAATAACCTTGGTAAAATAGGAATTGAGGACAAGGATACACTAATTGCCCAAATGAGCTAGCAATTAGTGTTGGCTCTTTTCCCCGACTCTCCTTTTTCATTAATTGAGGGTCAAAAAACATAAATTTATAACCAGTAAAAAATGATAATGAACAGAGAAATACACAGCCAATGAAAACACAACCAGGTTTGTATCAAGTTGGTATGGGATTTAAAAAAAAAATGTCCAGAACTGGGCAATCTCAGACTATAGGGTTAATTGCAGTTTTTGGCCTAAAATCTCACACTAGTAGCAACTGCATTGGATAGTGAGGAAGTGGTAAAGAATGGGATTATAAAAATTGGGTGCTGGTACTACTCAGTGCTGGTGTGTCAGCCCTTCAAAGTAGTCCAAACCAGGAAACCAAAACCATGAGTACTAACACTACCTTTACTATAAAGTTACAGTAACAGAATCTTGCAAGTCTGAAAGTGCTTCCCCCCTCCCATGCCTTTACATTTCAGAGAACTAGAAAGGGTCCCTTCTGAGATGCTTTCCCCACCCGTATTCCTGCTTTGGACTCAGATTTTGTTTATCAGACCATTGTCTAGGCTGTGGCTCTTCCTCCTGTCTCTCAAGGTTATTCTCACAGCCTATTACATGGTGTCATCTCAGCCACCCATGAGGAAATGTGACTTTTTCAAGCATATTTTTTTTCTGAGGTTTGTGCTGCAGCAGTGTAGGGCTGCCCCAGGATACCGCAAAAAGATGTAACTGCTTCAGAACATTGCAGAAAGGGACAATGGAAATACCTCCATGCAATCCTAAGCATTGCATTTCCTTTGGAGCCCTACTAATCAGAAACACCTTCTCCTTCCAAGGACATATTTGACTGGGAAGGAAGGAAGGAAGGAAGGAAGGAAGGAAGGAAGGAAGGAAGGAAGGAAGGAAGGAAGGAAGGAAGGAAGGAAGGAAGGAAGGAAGGAAGGAACACTGAGAAGACTTATTCAAAATGATCAGATAATCAAAAAACACAGTACATGTGTGTTTGTGTGTGTTATATGCTTGCTTGCATAAAAGACAGAGTGAGTTTGAATGAACTCTCACACACTGGCTAACACAAGCTCTGCTGTACTACACTTTCATTTCTTAAAATATGAAAAAAAATCTACTTGATTTGAAATGGCAGATTTTTGTCAGATTACTCAAAGCAAACTGTCAGGAAGCCACTTACCCCCAGTTGCCACTGTAATTTCACGTAGGAAATGGCCATAAAATGGAAAATCGAAGGACAGATTCACTCTCTGCAAGGAACAACACCAGACGATAACATTAATAAAGGAAATAAGAGCAGAGAACCAGTCAAATCACGATCCAGCCATCCACAGCTGCTTTTACCTTAAAGCTTTTTACATTAGTCTTCCTCACACTGGATTTTTTTTTTTTTACGATTAAAACTGATGAAAAAGGTTCAGCAATATATAAAGCAGCCTTTTTAATTCCCATAATCCTCACTTAGAATGACCATGCTGATCTGGGATTATGGAAATTCTCCTCTAACCAATCTGAAGCATACCAGATTGGGAAGCCCGATGAAAAGAAGGAAGTTGAAAATTGTAAATGAAACCTGAGACTGTCACCCGGGTACATTGGATGTCATCTCCACAAAGTAGATAGGTTAGGATCAGGTCTGCAAATCTCTATGAATTGTATTTATTTTATTTTAGTCAATTTATATTCTGTCTTTCCTCTAGGAGTTCAGGGCGATTTACTTGAGAATCTTCCTTCATCGTCAACAACAACCCTATGTCACAAACTTAGCTGAGACGGAATGACTGGCTGAAGTCACAGAGTGAGTTTCTATAGGTAAGGGGGGAACCGAATCAGGTCTAGTCCAACACTACATTAGCTGGGTCACACACTGAGCTAAATCATCAACTTGTTTCCCTGGATTTGGCTAACAACCTGTGAACCCAGCCATTGTGTTTGTGGAATATGATTTATGTTTATGCTGTGTAGGCCAAGTCATACTGTGGCTTAGTCAATGTACTGTTGTTAAACAATCCATAGCTATGGAGGATATAAGAAATCAAGTCAATGTAGGATTTCATTGGGAAGAAACAGTAACACCTTGAATGTCACAGCTCTGAATTATGCAAAGAAAGGAGAAGAAATCTGTTTCACCAGTGAAGATGGGACAGATAACAAGAGAAGCTTCTCTTCAAAATTTGACAACTTACCATCATCAATAGCCTGCAAAAGGCCCAGGTGACTAGCTAGCCACACACTCTAACATGGGGCTACAGGATGAGTCCCTTGCTATAGAAAGCATGAGAAACTAGGGCTGTGCAGAGCTTTGGAACAGATTCTGTAAAGGTGTTCTGCCATGCAAACAGGCACTAAGCTGCAACTCTTTAAAGCAGCCACTTTAAATCTTTATATTATCTTCATTTTAAGTTGTGCCCATTCACTCCTGAAAAAATAAATTCTCCCATCCAGATAAAAGACTTACTTGGTATGAATGGAATTGCTGTATTTTTACAACTTCAGATTAGATTTCCTTTCTTCATAGGAAACCAGAACTTGAAGTCTTTATTAACGTATCTTCTGTTTACAACTGGGAGCATTAATTCTATTTTATAAATATATCATCCCAAAGAAAAAGGGATGTGTAAGATGCAAGATTGCTACTGCGTTAAAAAATATTTTCCTAAATGGTTCTTTATAACATTTGTATCTGTCAGCTCTTCAAGTTAGGCTAGATTAGGAAATAGAATCCCCCCAAAATATTGGAACCCTACTTTACTGATACAGGCTTTACCGGAAATGTGTACAGAGAAAGGCAGAAAACTGAAGACTTTTATGTCATTTAAAACCTGTGATTTTTTTTTTTTTTTTTAAAAATATGAGCTTTGGTCTGTGGATAAGCCGAATCCAATTTTGGGGGTGTATTTTGGAGCCAAAAATTCTTGGCTTATACACAAGTATTAAGGAAGCTACTTGCTCATGCACAAGAAGCTGGACTGCAGTCAATCTAGCATTGGCTGAGATCAGTAGATGGCTGGGCAGCAACTGGATTTTGAGAAGTTCAAACTGGGAAAACCATGTTGGATTCTATAATTCCCTGTTCCTCTGAAACTGACCCAGAGTTACATTATCTCTTGGAGCTGGCAGAGCAAATTCATTCTCATTTAAGTCAAGGTGAAATGGGCAATAGTTTAAAATAAACCCACATTTACTAGGAATAGTGGCTTTGTTAATACATAATACTAACCAAATAAGCCATGATTTACAAACCACTGTAGTTGGCCTCAAAAATCACAGTAAATCAAATCCAAGCAAACCACATTTTGGCTAGTGTGGTGTGTAAATTCAGTCATTGGTTCCCAAGACCCTGGCCTGTTTTCTGTTCTTCTCTCATATGACTGCTGCAAATATTTCTACAATATGAGCTGAAACTAATTTAGGAAGACTCCATTCAGTCTGCAAAAATAAGCCTGAATGATTGTGAACCATGTTGCATATAATCCAAGAAAGCAGGCAAGCAAGCAAAAAATCTGTCTTGGGTTAAATACGAAAAAAGTAAGCTAATGCTCAAGTCGGTGATTTTTCTCTGTTTGATAGTTAAACCAAGACCATGTATTCTGATTTCCAGAGTTGTGAAAATCATGCTTGCCCAGACACACCCTCACTGAGTTCAAAGCAGTTGATTCTGAGGACCAGTGTATTTAAGATTATAATCTAATTTACATAAAGTAAGATTCTCTGTAAAGCATTCTTGATATATTCATATTTACTTTCCAGTTCCTATTCAAAATTTAAAAACTTAGCCTAATTTCAAGCTGATGATTTAGCCAAAAAAACCCAACAACTTCTTTATTTACCTTCCAACATTCTCCAAGTACATCCACAGAGGTTTTCTTATTTCTTAATGAAATAAAGCCAAGGGCATCCCTTCTATTTTCCTCTCAACATCTTCTTCCTTATCCTTATGTACTTACTCTTTTATTGTAAATTCCAAACTCTTCCTTTAGAGCTCACATTCTTGATGCTTTTTGATCTTTGCACTGTCTCTTATAATCTACCTCTCCTACAAAGCTCTGAGTTTTTTTTTTCCTTTACTTTTGCTCTCTGCCTTATAGGCAACTCCTTTGTACTGCTGGACAAAGAACATAATGAGCCTCTAATTTCAAAAGCCTCTTTTTCCTTAACTGATACGATTTTTACCCATAAATCCATTAATATCCTGCCTTGGTTCAAATATAACCATCATTTTGAGTAATGATGTTTGCCACCTACTTTGGGTGGTAAATTAGTAATTACGTTTCTAATGCACTTAACTCACCAATGAATACCTCCTACCGCTCTCTAAAAAAAAAGGCAAAATATAAATATGAGCTTAAAATTCCCACCCAATCCCCTTAGGTGGCTTCCTTACATTACTGCCTTGCATCCAGTGGCACTTGGTTGCCAAAAGAGAAATAAAACAGCTCCTGTCCATTAAAAACTTACCTTCCACACCTTAAATCACAGCATGACCTCAGTGTACCTTTAGAAGAGACCAAATGTATCTGTTGGTTTCACAGCTACTAGTTTGTTGTTATACTTCTTCCAGGTAGTTTTAGTTGCCTGAGTATTTTTTTCTCCTGAGCCTTCCCATGAAAACCTGAATGAATCCAAACAGCTGGGTAACTTAGGGGCCCATGGACATTACAAATGAGGAATGAATACCTGCGTTGAGTAATTCTCAATTTCCTGTCCATTCTTCTTGTCATGAGTTGACTTTGGTGCCAGGACCTTGGCTTAAATTTAGCCACGTTCATGGTATGATACTGACTTATTTCCAAGAGTTGATAACCCAAATTAAGCCAGAATTGCCAGATTAGAACATAATGGGATTTAATACAGTCCAGGAACTTTAAATCAAAGCTGGTATCTCACAAAAGAGAGCAGCTCAAAATAATTTAAACTGAGATACTAGTGTGATATTCCCTTGTCTCAACTTCTTCTTTTCAGGCCTCAATGAATAGTGAACACATTTACAAAAAGAGACATTGCTCTTCCTTTGTTCTTTAGACTCACATATTCAAACAATCATTTTCTTAATTTGCCCTGTTCAATTTTATTTTTACATCTTGCTACTAAGAGAATTTACTCCATCAAAAGTGATTATCTATGCTGCTCCAAGAAAAGCAATATTCTCCTTGGTATCTCTAATTCATGGGTGTACTACTTCTTTCAGCCTGAGGATAGCTCCAGACATTGAGCAATGTATCAAGAGTTGCTCTCTAAAGCAAGTAGGAATATGTTTTATTACTTTATTCTTTTTTATTCTTTTATTATTTTAGTGAAGGCTCAATTTAATGGACTGACTTAGGAGAGGAGGGTGTCCCTTTTTCCCAATTGTCCATTAAATCAGAGACTGCATGACTGCAGCAATTTACATCAATTGCATGAAGACCTCATTACACAAATGTGGAAACTGATAGTGATTTCTGTCATTGTGATTTGATGATAATCTGTGATTTGCTGCAGAAATCTGGTCTGTTGCAGGCAAGTATGTTGTCCTGATACCTGAAAATCTAAAGTTAAACTGTAGCTTGCTTTCTTCAAAACATTCACAAACACAGAGAAACCCACTCCAATTCTGATTTTAAAACAATACATACTCTGTTATGTATTATTTCCTTTTTACCCTCTATCCCTACTTTCCTACTTTTCTCTATGTACAAACAATCTTATAAGTAAGCTTTTAACAATTTAAATCTTTGTGTGTGTGTGTGTTCTGTTTTCCTTAGGGAGCTATCTGCATTTTCCTCACTAATTTTAGCATGATATAACATTACCCTTTTCTGCATAAAGACAGAGATGCATCTCTTTACAAGGACAAAGAAAGCATTGCAGGCAAGTTCTGACAAAGCAACTATTAGAATTTTTAACAGTCTGACAGTTCTTTTATTTGCCCCCCCCTACTTCTTCCAAATTTATTATCTTGAGAAACTGGAAGAAAGTATAAAACAGTGAAGTGATGTCAAGTCCAAGTAAAAGCCACATTTTTTTTCTTGCACTTGCAGGGAGAAGGTTATAATCTTGATTTAACTATAATCGGTGTTCTGGTTTTTTTAAAAAAAGGTTTGAATGAATGAATTTGATATGTGAGATCCTTGCACATCGAGCAAATTGCCAAGGTTAAACACATTAAGTGACTATTTGATTGCAGAGCCACTTTCTGAGAAAGAGTCACACTTTGGATCTGGATAAAGGGTAAGCTATTATAAAACTATTATTCTAGAATGACTTAGCTAAAAGATCATTTATACGAGATGCATAGAAATAACTGTTTTAGCCAAACAGACAACCATTTATTGTGGCAGATTACTAATCTGTCTCTTGGTAGTTCATAGACTGAAATTATCAAAAAAAGCAGAGAAACTCATGTTTGGGCTTGCTAACTTTCTAAATGGCAAAGTGATGTCAGATGTTCTCCTACATTGAAATGTTGCATCCAAAACATGATATTTCCACAAAGCAAGACTCGCACACAAGCATTTGTCTTTGTGATTAATAATTCAAGACTAAATTATCATTTCAGAATTCCACTTTTCATTTTTATTGTACATGAACATGCTTATGAACATTTCTGCTGGATTGCTTCAATAAGAGGCAAGCTTGATTTTTCCAAGTCACCATCCTCATATCTATTCACTGTTCCCTTTCTCATCTTAGTCTTCAAGGTTCTGCCACTACTTTCAAATATGGTACATATGCAAAGAATTTAGACTAGCCACTACCTGAGCATAACCATGCCATTAGGGCAGCTAATGTTATTCTTTATTTGTGTGGGTGAGACTTACAGTTGCTTTCACATAAACAGAAATAACCTTTAGCTCTCATCCCCAAATTGTTAATTGAAGCACAACAGTTAATTATTACAAGAATAACTGATCTTTGATTACTAATGATTAACATTATTTTCCGCAATGCAGTCTGCTATACAGCATAGATCTCATTGGAACAAGTATTTTATATATAAATATATAGGTCACAAAATTAATTCAAGTGAAACTAAGCTGCTGTAAGGTTTATATAACTTGCTCTGTGCCAGCCCTTCAAGATAGGCCAAGTCAAGAAACTGAGACCACAAGGAGTCCTGGAATGCTATTTTACTGTTGTAGGGTGTAATAACAGAATCTTGAAAGCCTCTCCAAGTTTCTCTCTGTCCCCTCTTACGCTAAACAAAATCAAGAAAGGATTATTTTTGAGCCTTTCTCAGACTTGTTTCCATCTCTGGACTGTGTAATCTTTTCTGAAGGTCTCTCCTTAAAAGTTTTTTTTCATATTTTCCCCAAGGTCATCTCTAAATTCCTTTACACTACATGATGTTGGAATAGGACTTGGAAATTTGGTCCTGCTTGTTTTTCAATGGTTTTTTAACAAATAGTTAAATTTGTGTAATCAAATGAATTTCTTTCTGAGCTATCCATTTGTATTTGCCAAAATTTAAGCAACTGGCTTTCAGAAAGGTCAGACCCTGAAATATAATACTACTTTGACCTTTTGAACAAAACAAAATCCAATATGACCTCTCCCACATTTGTACAAGCTTCTGACCTCATCACCAAACCAGAATATAATTAATATGCATCATGATTGTGCAACCACAGTCTTCAGCTGAATAAAGGCTGTGTGTTTAACTGCATGTTGGCACAGATGCAGAGATTTATGGATGCTAGATGACCACTTTCACCACACACTTTCAATGTATGTTCCTGCTGTTAAAAAAAAAAAATCTTTTTAAGCTACCTTAATCATCATTATCAGAATGGTCTGTAATTCAAAACGTGGAACTAATTTTTTCTACACAGCACATTTGAATTTAGTATCAGGAATTCTGACAGCTTTTTGATTTTTTAAAAAACTACAAAGAAACTAGCAACCACAGAAACATACAATTTCTTTGTCCAGAGACTCCCTCCTGATTCACATTCCAGATGAGTTCAGGTAAACGTCTCTTGGCTGAACAGCCATGCCATTAAGGTTCTTTTTGTGAAACTATTTACTTCCTCTTACCACACAACCCATCATATCTAGAAATCTCACATAACCTATTGTGCTATGTCATATTTATTTTTTAACTGGGACATATGATGAATTCCACCTTCCCAATCTATTCAGCTATTCTTTTATGTTTGGCCAAGGAAAATAATATTGTCTCCATATTTAGACAATATTATATTGTCTAAATATGGAGGATATATTATTGCCTCTCTCCTTCCAGATTCTAGAGTCTCTTTTCCTTACTTCTTTTAGCCTGTCATCTGGTTGGTAAGTCTGTTGACCTTGGAAAATGACATGTTTTAACCCAACGGAGAGCAAAAATCTAAATCCCTTATTTCTTTCTCATTTATTCATCCTCCTTCCTCTCAACTTCTGATACTTCCATCTGAATGTTTAGTGTTAGTGAATAACCCCTTCAAACTACCTGACTTCTTTCCCCAAAATGCCCAGTTGCTCCTCAGCTGACAGAGCTTGAATCAATTCAGTCACTTCAACTGAGTTGTCATTTCTGCTACTGAGTTTACATCCCTTTAAGACTAATCTTGATTTTTCTGGCAGCTTTCAGTACATGGAAAAACTATGGGAATTCTATTTGGCAGTCACAGGGCATCGAATTTTATATATAAGTCAGCAGCTTAGTTAACATACTCACCAAGAATTATGTGTGGGATCAGAATTAGCCAAGACATATTTTTGATATGGAAATAGAATTACATCTGTCACCTCTGTTCTCATTTGACAAGTATCAACAACTCAAAACAACAATATTTTGACAAGGATTTAATAGCTCTCAGGAACTCAGCTCTTACAAATGTAAAGGATAAACATGGGGCTTCTTCTTTTTAGTTCTAAATATGGCAGTTAAGCTAGTCAGTTTGGACTATAATTCATCTGTCAAACAAACGCAAGGGCAAGCAACCACTGACTTGAATGTCACTGAGACTATTTCTTGCTTTCAAAACATGTTGTAATCTTTCTGCAGCTTTGCAAAGAAATTCAAAGGCTCATCTGGTTAAAAAAACATTTCATGGAAGAAATATTTTCCTATATGTATGTAAAATGAGACTAAGACCAAGAAAACAACAAACAAAAATCAGATAAGGATTTTCAGATTTGAGTTATAGATTAAGTGATTAATATCTGATTACTTGCTCTGCTATGATGTGGCATGCATCATAAAGGTAATCTGATTATTAATAAAAAGGATTAAATTGGAATGTTTATCAAATGTCTTACTGCTGCTTGTCGGTGGGTATTGGAGAGGATTCCATGGATCTTCACCTTATCTTTTTCCATTTTATCAATGTTTACCCACAAATCTCGACTGGTAGAATCAAATGGACCGTATGTCCTTGAAGTGTAATAATTGTGATCCATGTCCTCCTGGGGAGAGAAAAAGAGAAGCATAGATTTGACCCTATTTTTCAGGGTTTTTTTCAGATGTTTAGAAACAGATGCAAAACTCTTATTTCTTTCATCACATAGATCAAGGAAAGGTTAAAAAAAAACACCATAAAACAGAGAATGCGAATGCTAGAATAGAAGAATAAAGACCCATCTTGTGATTTTATAAATGTAGTTTTTACATTCTAAAAAATTGAATTAACAGCTACTACATATACAGACACAAATGGTAGCTTCGGATTAGGAAATGACTGATAAATCTTAACTGACATCTTCTGTTTTAATGGGGATGACAAACAGCTTTTCCCTTCATGAATGCTACATTTTAAATACCATTTAAATTGTGATATTGTGAATATATTTGGGCATTTCTTTGTTTTTCTTCAATGTGGGATTGCCCACTCCCAGTTTTATCTGCCTGTCCAATAAGACTTTCTCTGTAGCTCTCATGAGGAATGTCACCAAAAAGACCATGGAAGTGACCCTTCTCAACTGCTGCCCCCTTTGGTGGAACAGCATTCCCTCAGAAATTCAAATATTTCTTACTCTATTGGTTTCTAGAAAGGCCATGAGAACTTGGCCATTCGACCTGGCCCAGCTTTGGGAGTGCTAGGGTGTTGCAGTGTTGTTCCCCCTGGCATTTTATTTGTTTAATGTAACTTGTGTTCCCAGATAGATTAAAGGTCATTCCAAGATACATCAGAAACTTTCATGGACAAGATCACCATTTTGCAACTTCTATATATTAAGAACCACAGCCAAAGGGCACGTGCCACACACATCATGTTTGGATATTCATATTTCAGCTTAAGAATTGTGTGTTTCTGCATATGTATATGTGTGCTTCTTATACATATAGTATCTTTCCTTGGCCTTTTTTAAAGAATCAGAATAAGTCAGGAAGCCTGCAGTTAATCAGTTTTTACAAGTAGTCCTCAGCTTACAACAGCAATTGTGATTGGAATTGCTGTCACTAAGCGACATGGTTGTAAAGCATGATGTCACATGACTGCTTCACTCAGCAGTGGCAGTTCTGAAGTCCCAGTTGCCGCTGTTAAGTGAGGACTGCGTGGGTTGTTGAGGTCCTCACGTGACCATGGCTTCCATCTTCCTGCTGGCTTCCCCATTGACTTTGCTTGTGGGAAGCCAGCAAGGATGCCAGAAATCGTGATGATGTGACTATGGCTCACTGTGATGGCCGGAATTCCGAGCACTGGTCATAAGTGCCACTTGTGTCATCGTAACTTTGAATGGTCAGTGAACTAATGGTTGTAACCTGTGGACTACCTGTAATTTCATCTGAACCAGGAAGCCGTCAGATACTGAGCAAATCAGGATTTAAACTAAAACAAAATGGGAAACTTGATTAATTGAAGAATTTATCAAGTTTAATCATAGAGCAACAAGAAGTGAAAATGGAAGAAACTGTACACATGGATAACATTCATTCATGTTTTAATTCATTCTCAATATATGATCCTTCAATTGTGGATGGATACATACCTAGTATCCTAATTTTTCATTTAATAATTTCTAGTAATAAACTAGATTTTTAAATATTCCCCCCTTCTGTTTAAAACCAAGCATTTTTACGGTTTAACAGCAAGAGCTACTCCTGGAGGAAAATATAGATGAAAACATATATACAGATCTAGCCAGAATGGGCTCAAAAGACATAGCAATTTAATTTCAGCAAAAAAAAATGCCAACTTGCAGAACAGGTATCTGAGCCTGCAGAATAAATTCTGACATTTTAAAATCTACTGTAGAGTGTGATTTCCATTATCATGAGCAGGAAAAGTGTGTAATGCAGACTTTTGACATGTGTCATCAATTGCTCAAATTTCTTCATCCGATTTCTCATCTCAAAGTTCACCAAAAGTTAAAAAACAAACAAAAAACAATCGGCCACTACAGTCTATAGAAATGATAGCACAAATTTCTTCAACTTCAAGCCCAACTGCAAAAATTACTAAGCTCTACCCATATTATCTTACATTCCCAAATATGGTTTGGTAAAGAGATTTTTGAAAATTTTCTAAGAGTCAACT
Organism: Liasis olivaceus; assembly: GCA_030867105.1. Lineage (NCBI taxonomy): Eukaryota > Metazoa > Chordata > Lepidosauria > Squamata > Pythonidae > Liasis > Liasis olivaceus. The sequence continues at coordinate 19,710,576 of CM061351.1, forward strand.
ATAGTACATGCAGTACCATGTGTTAAAAAAAAATACAGCTAATACACATTTTGATTTCTTCCACACACAAAGTGACCTCAATGAAATTTTAGCATCTGCTGTTTGGGAAGCAATTGCTTCACCCTTTAAATACATCATTCTGATGATATCTGAAGAATTTTGTGGAAGACAGGAACTGCATAAGCTTCTCATGAAGCTCACAACACTCATGGATATATCCCCATATTTCCTTTCTTGCAGACCTTCTTGGAGTAATTCTGTGACTGTACAACATGATGTGCAAAGAAGCGGCATGAACTGGCAATGCGTGGGGTGAAACCCTGTGCTGTGTACAGTGCAGACAAGATAGTTTAAATATAAGAGACACACACAAATATATAAATTTCTCTTGGCATTTGTACCAAGATAATCACAACTCTGCATGCATGCATGCATGCATCCATCTATCTTACACACACATGCACGCATCTCTTTTTTCAGGAAAGACATAATTTAGGCAAAAATAAGATAGCAGGATTTAGCATAGGTATTGAGATATTGAAGAAGAAGTTGATGCAGAGGGAAAAAAGGCACTTTGACCTCTTTACTCTTGTTCCATTTTTGACATTTGTACCTGAAGGTGATTACAGCTAGTATTGGAAGTTGCATTCAACCATGCCAAGTATCAGGAAGCACAACAAGCTGAATCTGCCAGAAACATAACTATAGTGTGAATTTATTCTACACTGTTCTTTTGAGATACAACTATTTTGCTCCTGGCTTTAAGATGAAGAACCCTGAAACTGATAGTTCCACAAGAAGCATGAAAAAAGCGTGCAATTTCATTTCATGTGAACAGTATGCCTCAAAAATAGATTAAATTGTTAACAATACAATGTTTCTTCCATTTCTCTTTGAGATAGGGATAGAATTGATTTATGTTCCTCCCCAAATGCTGGCAGATGATAGTAATATGAAAAAGCTGTTTAATAAAAGGTTCGGTTTTGTTATTAAAATCCTGAGAATCCTTAAGAGGCAACTTCCATTTTGATGTTGGAAATCAAACATCAAATCAAGCATGTTCAAGAAAAAGAGATACTTCTAAAAGTTAACAACTGCAGGGAATAAAAAATAGAAGGAAATAAGTTCTCAGTGAGAGATGACAAATTAACTTTGGTGCCACTGCAGTAGTCTTCTAAAAGAGGAATCTCTGGCCTGCTACTCAGTCTAATTAGATGACATAAATATATATACAGTACCTGTACAGAAGAGTTTCTTCCATTTGTTGAATTTAACAGTTATCAGATGACCCAAGAAGATTCTGGGGTTTCACTTGGCTCTAAAAAGGTTCAAAGTTTGGTCTGGCATCTTAGTCTGAGTAAGTCAAGTTGCTGCCATATTTTTTTACTTAACAACACATTTGTCTGCTGTGCATACTCCCACCCATGAGTTGTCCTGTTTCATCTCTCACTTTGCTTATTCAATGAGAAAAATGGTTGATTGTGCTTCCATACATAAAGCCCTTGTATGGTCTATACAAGTCCATAAAGAGAAAGAACTTGATGCAAGTTTCTGAGCCACAATCAATAAATGTTGCTGGTTCTAAAAAAAAATTAATGATTGAGAGGAGTTTTAAAGGTCATTAAAATAATATTACATAAACCACAAAAACTAGATAAAACAATGGCTAATTTATCTTCCAATTCATGTCAATATAAAGCTCTATTTTTGTCCTTATTATATAAGCAAATTAGGGATCAAAGGATATTCCATATAGATTCTATAATCATCTTTCTCCCCTCTCATACACATCACCATTGTGCAGAGTTATCAATTTAAATCAAATTGATTGCTTTGTAAAAGTGCACTCTAAGTGATACCTTGATCAGTTTAAACAATCACCAAATCCAAGGCTCTAATTATAGCCTACAGCACAAATAATCTAGTTATAGGGACATGTGTGTAATACCGGACAAACTATGAGTATTGCTATTTGGTAAGTAAAATCAGATTTTGTTGCTATTTGAATATCATAGCCTCAAATTGGGGGGGGGGGGGATCAGAAGGAGTCTGTAGCATCTTTTATGACTAATGATTAGTTAATAAAAACTAAGATTTTATTAATGGGCACAAGCTTTTGTGAGCTGCAACTCAATTCACAAGATGATCAGAGGTGCCACCAGACTCCTCCTGATTTTTTTTGCCTCCATAAGACTAACACAGCTCTTCTCCTACCAGTACTGAGGGAGATCTCTACTTTTTCAAGCTATGTTAATCTATTTTAAGATTTCTACCCCATTTTTAATATATATTCTGCCCCAAAATGGCAAAAATTACACCACCAGTTCTCAGCAATCATGGTTAGAGGAAAGTCCTATGGCTATAAAAGAAGTTTCTAGCTTGCCCCTGATCTATAGGAATATTTTTTAACATTACACCAGCCTTACTGGGATGGTAATGGAGGGAAAGAGAAGAGGACTATCAGCAGCAAGGTGAGTGGACTCAGTTACAGTGGCTATGGGTGCACCATTGGAAGATCTAAAAGACCAGGCTAGGGTTAGATCATCATGGAGAAAATCTATCTATGTGGTTGCTAATAGTTGACAATGACTTGATGGCACATAATCAGTCAATCAATTGGGATGGTACAGAACGTCCTGGGAGGTTAGACTGGTTTGATTGCCTGCAAATGCAACTGAATCTCCAGTAGCTCTCTAGCTAAGAAATCAATAAAATGTAACAGCACATAGTTTCAAGCTTAAGTTACACACTTTTCTTATTGTTTCATGGAGCAGAATGACTTCTTCTGCCTGGAAATCCAAGGGCTAAACTCCCAGTACCTCTGAGTTAAGTAATCCAGGTTGCATTTGAAGCAAGATGTGGAGGATTGTAAAAAGAAGAAGGGTAAAAATATATAATGAACCACATTCAGCTCTCAGTTATATTTAGGAACTGTTGATTTGAGCATGTGAACCTGGCTTGTTTTGTCTTATTTTCAAAACTATTCTCCAACATTTCAGATCTGTTAGCTATTGAGGCCACCAAGGTTGCCTTGCCCTACAGTAACAGTGAGAAGTTCAGGAACACATCCCCAAATGGCAAACCTGTTCCTTCAGAGGCAGTGCAAGAGCTTCCAGTGTAAGTAATTCTTTAATTCTCAAACCTGGGAACTACTCAGCCCAGGGTAGTATCAACCACTCAAGACCATATCCTAAAGAACGTCTTCAGTTATGTTAGCCTCCTAGACATCTATGTTCTTCAGCACAGTGGGCCTTCTCTCTTGTGGAATAACTTCTCTTCTGTACACATAATCCCATTCTGATGTGCTTTAACTGTCTCTTAAAATCCACGTAATGTTAGTCTTCCTGAGCCATTAACTCTCCCTAACATCTGTCTTTTCATGGTTGGCCTTTGTTCTGTATCTTTCTATGATTATTACAAATTGCTTTAGATTTTAGAAATGTAATCTAAGAAATCACCAAATAGACAAAGTAAATATGTAAATAAATCTGCCATATAACTTTGGAAAACTGAAATCCTCAGGGAGGAATTTCTCTATTTCAAAATTGATTTCTTTCCAGTTCAATATAGTTGTTAAAGATGGAGCTGATAAACAAACCATTCGTCTGAGAATACAACTAAAATAACAACTAAAAAGTAAATCAAAACTTGGATTCTGTGCATGGGATGGTTAAGAAGGAATCAAAGGCTGATGTAACTTCCATACACAGTCACTGAGCAATACCTTTATGCAGCAGTGTTTCAGGTTTTGACTTTTTAATGTAATTTGTACTATATCCATTTGTCAGCTAAATGAGGGGCACATACAGTATATAGTAATGTAGAAGGAAGACTAAAATAGTTCCGTAATATGTTCTTAGGCTTTTCTCACATTGCTAAATGGTACTCTTAGAATACGTATAGAGGACTTACAGCTGTCCATGTTAGCTGGACCACAACAGACAGATGGCCATGCTGTTTGTTGGTGGTAGGAGTTGAATTTCCACATCTGCAGAGTCATAACTTCCTTACCCAGGTGGCTTACAACAACAAAATACATTAAAAAAAAAAAAACACCCTTAAGAATCAAAACATCTCCAGTTAAAAACATCTCAGCTTAAAAAAATATAACCCACATTAAAATCCAGCCAAAACAAAAAACACAGTCCAACACTATCACTAGCATCTAAACATCCCCTGGAATAGCACTGTTTTTAGAACTTTATGAAAAGCTCAAAGCCAGAGGACAGTGATTTATTTCCCATTCTAGAATATTTACTTCTAGAGAATTATGAATAACCTCCAAAATGGTTGAATCCGTGTATTCCGAGCTATGTGCAATGAGGAGGCTAGCAGTTTAGATTTTTAACTTATATATGACAAATACCATATATGCTTATTTTCCTCATGTATAATATTAATCAGGAGCCAATATCCTATTTTATCTATGTTTCCATTTTCAGTTTTTATCATGATTCTTATTCATTTTACCTTCTGTTTTTATCTGTCTGTTGTTGTTTTTGGAATGTGCAAATTCTGTTTGGCTTCAGACAATAAATAAAGCTATCATCCTTATGATAAGCCCAGCGGCCCAAAGAAATTGTGTGTTCCTGCCCTCTATCTACTGCCTTCTTGTTTTATTTTTACACCACGGGCCTCTTCACAGCTGTTTGGAGCTGGATTTGGGGTCAATCAAGCACTAGACTGCAGTGACTGCCCTTCAGTGAAGACCTTGGGTCCTGTGATTCTACCTATTCACTGACCATCTTGATCCATTTCAGTCTGGAATGGAACGTCTTGTTATATTCCTTCCTGTCCAAAAGGATCTTGGTTTCTTTTTCTATGTCTAGCTTGTACTGCAACATTCAGAAAAATATAAAATTCAGGGAATAATTGTGGTCTAATCTGCATATTAGTTTAAGAGGTAAGATGTATTTATTTCAAACAGAACTCTATTGTAAGTCCATCTCTCTCATGTAGAAGGCTCTTACAGCAGCTATATACTATTATTAATGGTTTTTGAAGCAGTACAATGCTGTTTGAAAATGACACTATATAAGGTGTTTGTATGTTAGCCAGCCAGAACCCTGGGAAGTGTCCTCTTTGAAGATAGCTAAATTACTAGCAGTTACAATAGACAGAGACAAACAGCTAAAGGGGAGGAGGGAGTACTCAGCATCTGCTCTATGTTGTGGTAAAACCTGTAAACAACTCTGACAGTTCATGATGTCCAGAGCTTCTTATCTGACACGCACAGATGAATGCACAGAGACAATATGAAGACTCTTAATCCTGGAACATGCAAGAGTTCTATTTTTTTTTAAACTTTTTTCACTTGGATTAAATTTCTTATCATTTTGAACTTTATAACCAACTCAATCAAAGTAGCAGAAGCATGGAGACTTCTGAATATTTACATGCACTCACAGCTGAGTTAATGTCTGTAAGCATTGTCCATACCGCTATATATTCCATACCAAACTTTATGTTAAAGCAGACTCCAGAAAGCAGAACAGCAGACAGTGGCTGTGTTCACACAACATATTTAACCATATCAGTTACAAATCTAGCACTGCAACTGCACAGAATCTAAGTTTGGCTAGTTTCAATCTGGTTAGGATTTATTCAATGGCTTAGTGTGTTAACATAGCCAATATTACTGCAAAGGTCTAAATTAAGCATCACTTAAGTGTTCTTATTTTCCATACTGGGGAACAACATACAGCACTTTGATAGATGCTACTAAAGAAAAACATGCAGTATAACCAAGAGGAAAATTGGGCAAGCCGTGATGAAAAGAGCCATGAATCCCCAAAGAATTAAAATGGAGCTATAGTTCAAACATATCTGGAAAACACCAGGTTGAAGAAGTCCATTTCAGATCAAAGTATAACCCTCACCATAGCATTTAAACATTATGAATTTTTTTTCATTATCAGTGGGTCTTCATGCATAGTTAAATTACATCTAATACAAAGATTCAATTCTTATCATGTAATGAAATCCCAAACAGCTCCTTCACAATGGATGCCCAACACCCACAGTTCAAAGTGTTATACTGTTTTAATGATCTTACTCTAAAAATGGAGTCTAAATGATATATGGTCATAAATAATATGACTTTTAAAATAACAAAGGTGTTCAAATCAGGCAATGAGGAATTTTGACCATGTCCATATCTTCACAGATTTTTCTTTCCACAAACAAACAAACAAATGTGTGGCCTAATTGACAAGCTTGCAACTGCATGATCATATACTGTGATGTATGTACATGTTTTTATTTCCAGTCTCAATTATAAGTTTGTCATGTTTTTTGAGTTTGTTGGGGGTTTTTTTTGCATTTTTGTGTGCCACCCAAAGTCACAAATCTTGACAGGGACAGTTTTATATATCTTTTAAATAAATACAATAGATAAATCTATTAGCTAAACATGTATATTGGGCAAGGACAGAAAGTAGCAACAGCAGCTGAAAAATCTTGTTGAAAGTGTCAGTCATCAGCAGTGCACGCTACTGGAGAAATGGAAGAGGCTGAAATCCCTCCATACAGAGGTACATTGAGAGGACAATCCATTAGTTGAAAGACTTTCAGGGGAAGGACTATAAGAAGGCTCTTCTAAGTGCTTGTTCCAAGAGTAGCTTAAAGATAAAGAATTTCATAAGCAGAGGGAGGAAAAACTTTGAAGTTGGTTAGGAGCAAACTGCACAGGCACAGAGATCATCTGGTGACAAATTTCTCTACTTTGAGGATACACATAATTATTCCTAAATGGGTATTAACATAAGAACATTGAATGCAAATATACACTCTCTTTTGGGTGATGCATGCGGGCCAAGAAGCAACAGTTAGAACCGGTCATGGAACAACCGATTGGTTCAAAATAGGGAAAGGAGTACGACAAGGCTGTATACTGTCACCCTGCTTATTTAATCTATATGCAGAGTACATCATGAGAAATGCCAGGCTGGAAGAATCACAAGCCGGAATTAAGATTGCAGGGAGAAACATCAATAACCTCAGATATGCAGACGATACCACCCTAATGGCAGAAAGTGAAGAAGAACTAAAGAGCCTCTTGATGAGGGTGAAAGAGGAGAGTGCAAAAGCTGGCTTGAAACTCAACATTAAAAAAACTAAGATCATGGCATCTGGACCCATCAATCCCTGGCAAATAGAAGGGGTAGAAATGGAAGCAGTAACAGACTTCATTTATTTGGGCTCCAAGATCACTGCAGACGGAGGCTGCAGCCATGAAATTAAAAGACGCTTGCTCCTTAGGAGGAAAGCTATGGCAAACCTAGATAGCATATTAAAAAGCAGAGACGTCACCTTGCCGACAAAGATCCGCATAGTCAAAACTATGGTTTTTCCAGTAGTAATGTATGGCTGTGAGAGCTGGACCATAAAGAAGGCTGAACGCCAAAGAATTGATGCCTTTGAACTGTGGTGCTGGAGAAGACTCTTAAGAGTCCCCTGGACTGCTAGGAGGTCAAACCAGTCAATCTTAAAGGAAATCAACCCTGATTGCTCATTGGAAGGATTGATAATGAAGCTCAAGCTCAGATACTTTGGTCACCTAATGCGAAGAGAGGCCTCTTTGGAAAAGACCCTGATGCTGGGAAAGATGGAAGGCAAAAGGAGAAGAGGACGGCAGAGGATGAGATGGCTAGATAGCATCACTGAAGCAATGAGCATGAAATTGAGCAAACTCAGGGAGGCAGTGAAAGATAGGAAGGCCTGGTGCAATATGGTTCATGGGGTCACGAAGAGTTGGATACGACTTAACGACTGAACAACAAAAAATACATGCTCTTCCAGATCTCCACAGCTTGGGAGGTTTTCTTGTATAAAAATCTGCAGGTTGCCGGTATTTTCTTTCATAGCTAATAATCCCAGAAAACAAAATAAAATTTGGAAATGTTAATAGGAAAAATCTTGTTCATGTAGGAAACAGCCCTGTTTCTAATGAAAAGATTTACAACTGTCTACAGAGAAAAACTGTTACAGTCCACATATACAAGCTGCATGGTACAACAGATGAATTCTTTGAAATGAAAAATTACAGAATCTAGTATCAGCATTAATTTTTCTATTGACTCATATCAGCTATCATTAGATTGACCAGCAATTTAGAAAGAAGTTACTCATTATCACCTCAGGAAGCATTTGCTAGAAGAGAAAATGTGGGAGAAATGAAGTGGTTAAAATACAAAGTTTCGTTAAATGTTGAGAAGGGTGAACCAAATTTTAAAACAAGAGAACAGTTAAAGTTAGAAGGCTTTACATGTCATTGGTCTACTCATATGCAATTGTCTGAACGTTTTAAGTTGGATAAAAAGAACTACAGATTTGCTAATGAAACAACTTATTTTGAGATTCAACTTTGTACAAATGATAAACATGTCATTGCTAAGATGTATAAGATGTCGTTACAGATGAATCTGGAAGATGAACAAGTCAAGGAATGTATGATTAAATGGGCTAAAAACTTTGGATACAATATTATGTTGGAACAATAGGAAAATATGTGTATTAAAGGTTTGAAATTTACATTGAATTATAATTTAAAAGAAAACTTTTATAAAATGATGTATTGTTGGTACCTAACCGCTTGTAAGTTATCAAAAATGTATACTGGTGTAACAAATGTTTGGAGGGTGAAGGAACCTTTTATCATCTTTGGTGGACTTGTGAAAAGGCTAAAAAAGTTTGGGATCAGATATGTACTATTATCCAAAAGATTCTTAAAGTGAATATCCCCAAAAAAGCTCAGAACTGTTCTTATTGGGTTTGATGGAGAAAGAATTGGAGAAACATGGAATTCTGCTTTTGTATATGATCACAGCTGCAAGATTGTTATATGCACAAAGATGGAAAGATCCACAAATGCCTACAATGGAAAAATGGATTATTAAATTGATGGATTTGGCTCAAATGGCGAAGTTAACAGCTTTAATAAGAAATAATACTGTTTCTAAGTTTGTCTCCTTATGGCAACCTTCTTTAGATTACGTGCTTGTGTGGGAAAAAAAATGAGGCTTTGATTGTGGGTTTTAATGATTAGAGGATTTGTGTTGATAGAAATAATGTGAACTTGGATTAATTAATTAGAAAATTAGATTAATTTTTTCAATTTGTATTTATATCTGTATTGGAGACGTCAGAAGTCATTTTCTGTTTCAATTTTCTATCTATTTTCACTATTATAGTTTTCGTCTTTTTTCTTTTAGTTCTATTTTCTATCTTTGCTGTACTCTTTGTTTTGCATTTTAATTGTACTTTGAAACATAATATAATAAAGTTCTTATCAAAAGAAAGAAGTTACTCAGATCCAATGTGCAAACTAGATAATTGTGCACATCACTTAGATGTTCCATCCTGTATCACACCTGAAACAGGAAGAAGAAAAGGTAAAACTTCAATGTTCCCTTAAGGCACATTCTCACTAACCACTTAGTTATTAACATCTATTCAATTTCTTGAACTGAGCTACATTTAACTGTTGCACCAGAGTTTTGGTACTCTTGCTATTTTAAATAATTTCTGCCCAGAACGCAGGACAGTGAAAAAGAAGCACAACTGAGTGAAACCATTTGACCCCTTTCTGGGGAAAATATAACACTTCACTACAGCATGTAGGAACCTAGAGAACAAAAGAACTGGAAATAGCATTTACTGGCAATCAGAATGGAAATATGTTCATAGACCTAAAGTGTCAGCAGATTTTCAGTTTGGCTACAGCTTGGCTTTCTCAGCTGAGTTTACTCTATATGCATGAAAAATTATGAAAAAAATCAATACGCATCTGATGCCTATAAGCAGAGGGAATTCTCTCTCTCCATCCCCTGCAATCATGACAGTATTGGTGATTTACAATAATTACATGCAACACAAGTATTTAATTGTCCATGATAGGGCCTAAAATACATAACATTCTAATATCCTAAAATCATAAACTTCATAATGGCAATCAAACTGGGTGTCCTATCACTCACCATAGGCCCTCTGGAGTAACTTCCAGGAATTGCTGGAAAACCAGGTATGTCCCATAAAATAGGTATTTGTGATCCTGGTTATAACAATGTGTTGTAGGCTTTTTACTATAGGTTCAAAGTTCACTCAGTGCATTATCAAAACACTCCTAGGAGGTTCACAATGACCACCATAGCTGTGATTTTAGTCCTTGGCAGAAAACACAGACTGTAACTTCACTATGGGTAAAATGCAGGCCAAATAACCTGCCCAACAAGTAGGCCACTAACTGGCACTTATATAGCTTCAAAAAGCAAGGCTGAGTAGGAATGGCCCTTGTTACGTGTCAGCTGTGCCATCAGTTCTGTTCTTTTTACAGGTAAATAATAGCTGTACACACAACTCTGGTGTTCTTAGTCTTTTGGGGACTGGACATAAAAGCACAGACAATAATTAAAGTGCCTAGTCACACTTCTTAAAGAGAAAAGCAGAGCTAATCCTGGCTTCTTAGACTAAGCCTAATTAAGATAAATACTGCATTGCTAACTATGCTAGCATAAAAAGAAACTCCTGTTAAATGAGATTTGGTTCCTAACACCACACAAATACAGGGCCCTTTCCCTGTTGCATTCCAGACAGGATTTAAGATTTTAGGAAGACTTTTAAAAATTGACAGCATACAATTAACAGTCCACACATAGGACATTATTTCATACATGTGATGGGCCTTTAATGGCCATCTTGCAAAGTATCAGAGGTGGAATTATTGAAATAATTTGTGGAATTATTCTAAATGTTCATCATTCCTATAGAAGTGCCTAGCTTTGAGAACCAGAGGTTCTATGAATAAATCTAAGGAACAAGCAGCCAGGTGTCTCACATGACCCTGGATAAAACAGAAGCCTGCCACTAATCTCTGGAGCAGGATGAAAAGCAGTGCAGAAATCTTGATTGTTAGTAGCCCTTTCCACTGATTAACAGGCTAACATGGGGAAATCTGCCTTCACAATGTGTGAATTGCTTGAATGGCTAATACTGCGTACCACAGACTTAACAGGACACACAAAAGAAATGGTGAATGACTCATTTCAAAGGAGGCAGTAGCTGATGCAGAGTTGATAAAAGCTAAGAGCTACTTTAGATAAAACACTAGTTTCTCAACTTTTGGAATAAAATCAAACCTCCCTTATAATTAGTCTGCTTAACTTAGTTAAATGGCTAAAGATTTTTCCCATAGCAAAAAAGTTCTATATATGACCAACCTCATTTCTTCAGTTCTGAATTGCACTTGGCAAATGGAGAGGGTTTTTTTTAAATTAAAAATTCAAATCCCACTGACGGATTAAAAAAGAATTTGGGGTGGGGAGGATATTCTATCCACTTTACAACATAACATACCAGTTTGGGAAGATCATTATAGAGTATAAAGTTATGCAAATATGTGTTAGAATCCTGACAAGAATAATTTTAATAGCACAGCACACATCACAGCCCACTTAAATTAAGTATTAGGAACTCCAATTGATTTTCAATTGTTTCATCTGCAGAACTTTCATTTAGCTCCTAAGATCACTGAATAGACATGCAAATCAAAGTGGTTGAAGTGAAACAGCAAACCATGGTAGGGATGGACATTACATTTCTGTTAGTTTTTTAGTTTTAGGGTGTCTGGGGGAAAACTCAAATACTTAGTGTTCAACAAAAAAATTTCAAACGTAGCCTCACTCTTATCCCTGAACAATTTATTAGGACAGGCTTCAAATATAACAAATAGCATAATAAAAACAGAATTCATCAAACAATCCTAAACATATCATGTTTGTGCTTATAACTGCAAGATATGGTTCATGACCTCTCAAAATAAATCCATGATGCAGGAATAGCAGCTCTATAAACTGGATTTGGAAAAAGTCCCCAAAATTGGGATTTACATTACCTTCTAATCACACACATGAACAACATTACTGTAACCAACACTTCATATCACAAATTCCAATAAAGCCATGACAAGCACATGGTTCGGACTCCATTTTCTGCATTCTTCCCCCTTCAACTAGTCTTTTAGCCACATCTTTGTTTATCATTGAAAAGACCTCATAATTCACTGACAATAGTTTCTAGTCTAACACAGTGATCTCTGGAGGTTACAATGCTTGTAATTTACTCGTCAAACCAGTCACAGCAATATTAAACCAATTTAGAAAAGCATACTTGGAAACAGTTTACTAACCCATCTGATCATTTCATATATTGAGCCATTATCTCTTCACTGATGGGGACCAAAAATTGTCCCCATCACTCCTTTCCTACCTCCCCTACACCCAAGCATAAACACCAGAAGTAGGTAGAATGACAATATTCACACAAAACAAATGCCCACAAGTGAAATGATTGTCCTCTGAATAATCCTGCCATAACTGTGGAGGTGGTACTATTAAGAGAACAGCATCAAGACAGTATCATATATGGAGTCCTTGGGGTTCTCTGAGCTTGGTTCTTTTCCTGAAAACGTTTCATTATCCAGCTAGGTAACATCTTCAGAATATCTTCTTCTAGCTGGGTAATGAAACGTTTTCAAGAAAAGAACCAAGCTCGGAGAACCCCAAGGACTCCACAGTTCAACCCTGACCTACACATATTCACCTCTATTAGTATCATATATGCTGGGAAGGCTGGCCCTGGAACAGCTCATGGTGTGCTCCAAAGCTACATAGAATTTTGACTGATAAGCAGCAGGACCTTGAATTTGTGCTTAGAAATAGAGCAGGGCTCAGTTGTTTTTCAACTTCATGCACACTCATCAGTTTTAATTACTTTTTTGGTAAATGCAGAAGCCATCTTCAGAACTTGTAAGAAGAATGCATTCTAGCAGAGAAGATGACAAACATGGGCTAGACTATGCTACCATTAGATGAATACAGAGAAGACTGAAGTTATATTCAGTGATTGTATGTTTAGAAAATAGATTATGGAGAGACATGTTAGCAGTCTTCAATTATTTGGAGGGCTGTCATGTATAAGATGGGGAAGAATTGTTTCAATAGGCACAACAATAAACAGTGTGTTGAAACCACAAGGAAGAAAGTTTTGATTGGATATCAGGAAACATTTCTTAATGTTAAGAACTGTTCAATAATTACATCAACTGGATCAAAAGTCATCATCTACTTTCCCTAAAAAAATGCCCAGAATTTTATAAGTCCTTGGGCCAGGAGAATATTTGTAAGGCTTCATTAATCATCAGCTCCTTCCCTAAGGCAGACAGGGGAGGCTTGGCAACTGCAGTTTAGCACTTCTGTCCTGCCAGCCAGGCAATTTTTTGTAATGGGCAGATGTGTTTCTATAACCATTCTTAATATTTTCTTGAAGGACTAGACTGAATGATAATGAAGCTCAAGCTCAGATACTTTGGTCACCTAATGCGAAGAGAGGACTCTTTGGAAAAGACCCTGATGCTGGGAAAGATGGAAGGCAAAAGGAGAAGAGGATGGCAGAGGATGAGATGGCTAGATAGCACCACTGAAGCAATGAGCATGAAACTGAGCAAACTCAGGGAGGCAGTGAAGGACAGGAAGGCCTGGCACAATATGGTTCATGGGGTCACGAAGAGTCGGACATGACTTAACGACTGAACAACAACAACAATTCTTATGAAACATCTAAGCAGAAGTTAGTTTAATCCTATGGAAGACTAGATCTGTGTTTTGGGCTAAATCCAACCCTCAGGGATTAACTGAATGGGTTAAATTCTTAACAAATATACCAATTCAGTTCAAAATTAAAATACAAAGGGAGTAATCACACCCTACAGGCTCTCTGGAAAAGTTTGCTCTTCACTTAGTTCTTGAAGCCATTACTAATGGAACCTGTATTTAATTAATGTTATGTATTTAAATTAAATTTAAATTAGGTAAAGATACTTGTGAGTTGAGCTGGGTTCCCAGAGACTACATAGATACACAACCATGTTTTTGTGGCAATAGTACATAAGTGGTTTGCTATTGACCTCTTCTATTTTTTGTTTATTAATAACTTTTCAGTCTGGAGTAGATCTCTGGTGGTCTCCCATCCACATACCAACCAGGGCCAATCCTGATTAAGTTTCTGAGCTTGGACAAGTTCAGCCACATGTTACTACCTATTGAAACAATTCAAATTTAATTTAAATGAAATCAAAATTTTATTCTGGCCCTGCCTACGTATTTGTCCTGACCCAACCACCTATTTGAATGAACCCCCTGAAAAAAAATGGTGCAACCCCTGTCTATATAAACAAAAATTAAAATGCTGCTGCAGATTCTAAGCCTATCATATCAATCTTTACTGGAGTACTCTATTAACCTATACCATTAAACTTTGAAGAAGGGTATCTATTATTTAATCTAAAAAATTCCTTCTTTTTCATAATACAATTATTTATGAAAGTTGTGACAAATTACTCCTAGTAAGCTGTTTCACTATTTTACTTCAAAATGAGGTGTTTAAATTAGACTAGCTGAACCTGATCTCCAGCCAAGCATATTTTTCAATATTATTTTAATTCATACATTTAGTAGGAAAACAAAATCAATAAGGAAATAAGAAAAAAGTATAATAGTCCACTGGCTGCCTAGAAGTAAAACAGAAAATCATATGGACTGCAAAAGCACTTTAGGTGAATTACTATCACAGACGAATTGCGGTTTTAGCACCAACTGTATTTATTTAGTAGCGTGACTGAATGGGTAAATTTAACTTTCAGATCTTTGTCTACAAAACAAAACATACTACACACATGTGTGCAACCCCATGCCCCCAAAGAACTGAAGAGTATACTAGAAAGAAATGTAATTCACGTTTATTAGTGACTAAAGTTTGAAAAAAAATCAATTGTTTGCTTTCAAAAAAATCACCTCCTCTTTTAATTCTGTAGAAAGGCAAAAATTGTTCTTGTTCACTCAGAGCCCCCTCAACCCAGACATGCTCATTTACACCCTTCTCACTACCTGAACACAGATGATTTGCTTACGCATAGGAATAGATTGTATTCTCTATTTAATAGCAAGGTAATTTTCTGGAATAAATTCTTGAAAAGCCTGAACAAAAATAGTTTAATGCAGCATCTGGGATTCCTCAGCAATAGCACAATAATTTTCTAAGGGGAAAAAAAAGGCAAATTTGTTTTTGCAGCCCCCTAGGAATAGTATGAAAAGTATTTGCTTTCAATTACCACATGATCTAACCATTTAGGCTGCTTCTTTTCTTCAAAGCAGCAATGTATTATGCTGAAGAATAGATTCCATTTTCTGTACCATTTCATTATTGAACAGTCAGCCATTACAAAGAAAATGCCCTCTTTCATTGATAATCGTAACACTTAGGTTTGTAGCAAGAACCTGTTTATGAGTGCTGAATGGATTATCCTTGCAAGTCATTTCTCATAAAAGTATGGTATCAGTTGAAAGCACCAATACGGTGCTGTATAGCATGAGTAGGCCACCTGGTGTTTTCCAGATGTTCTGCACTTCAAATCAAACCACATGTTCTATGGCAACTACTCTACCAACAAGGTGAGCAAGAGACAGAACCAAAGCTGACAGCACCATCAGATTTTGTTTTTTCACCATTTTGAGTCAGGAAAACATGAAAACTCTATCATCAACTAGGATAATCTTAGTATAAGTTCCACCTGTAGAAAAACAAAAAGTCTCAGCTGCACCCACTGTATAATCAAACCACTAAAAACTACGATCCCTCAAATTCCAGAAGATCATCACTCCAGCTCCATGGATAAGCAGGAAAAGCAGCTTTTTATGGAAATAAGGAAATTGTGGGACAGCCTTAATACTAAGTCAGGCCATTGGTCTTTGGTCCACAATGTTTTTCTATTCTGAATTACAGGAGTTCTCCACATAGTTTAGATTTGCTGGAACGTGTAACTCCCCAAGAGAATGGTTTATTAAAATGGCTGTCCTCAGAATAATAGATCCTGAAGAGTACAGATTATCCTGAGGGACATCCTGTTGATCACCTGGCTGATCTGTAGAATGGAGATAATCTGGCTTTTGACATAACTGCTCATTCACATTTTCTAGAAGATGGTTTTCTTGATCTGTGGAGGTCAAAGCAATGAACTCTGCTCAGTCTGAGGACACAGACAAGTTCTTTGGAGGACTGAGACAAACTCCTTGTTCATTAGATTCCTGCCCTTGCTACCTAACAAAACTGGTTACTTGGTGGTGGAAATTTAAAACACTTCTTTTAAAGGGGGATTCTCTCTTCTAAAAGAAGCATGATATGAACTTCATTTGATCCATTAGCCTAATACAGTAATTAGTGGCTAATTTCCAGGCTATTCAGCTTGCAGATAGAGAAGCTTTATTCACGCTGACACTGAATGTGGGAAAGTTGTGTATCAGCAAACAGATATAACTTATTGCCTCTCTTTATGTATTTAGTCTATACATGGAGGGAAGATGTGAAAAGGCTACAGCAGAGGTAGACGACCTTATAGATGCTTAGGACTTCAATTCTTACCAGTCTCCAGCAGCAAGAAATTGTGGTATCTGCAACCCACCCATCATGAGTCCATCAGCTAGTGTTTGTCCCCTTTAAAGAACAAAACAAAATCCACTTTTGCTGATCATAGCACTGGGGCTGTATTTTCATTTTTCCACCTAAATGGAACTTCTGTGTTGGGAAAGTTTGAAGCAACTGTTCACCTCATTTAAAGTAAATAAAATTGTGTAACTGAGTCACTGTGTGACTTGAACCGTGAAGGTGA
Organism: Liasis olivaceus; assembly: GCA_030867105.1. NCBI lineage: Eukaryota > Metazoa > Chordata > Lepidosauria > Squamata > Pythonidae > Liasis > Liasis olivaceus. Next base: position 19,727,293 of record CM061351.1, read on the forward strand.
TCTGCAGCTGTTTGCAGTTTTGAAGAGCGAAGAAGAGGTGGGGCTAGAGGATGCTTTCATATGCAATTAACTCTGAGATTTTAAGGCAAGTGGGAGATTTTTTTTTCTCCCACCACTGATTGCTATCTGTTCCTTCCAATTCTTGATTTCTAAAATGAGAAGAGCAACAGCTTAATTGCCTTGAAGTTATACTCTGACTGCAAAGTCTGCTCTTGATAGATGGGTAGGAAGGGAAGAGAGAGAGAAAGAGCTATTTCTTTCTCAGTGGAACTGGTAATTTGCATCTGCTCAGGTTGGTTCTTTTTATTAATAACTCCAGGAGGCTTTCATGTCTGAAATTATCCCTAACAAAAAGGGATAATTTGTGAATGCCAATAGGATCTGCCATATTCCTGCACATCCAAGGATAACCTTCCTTAACCTTGGAATTCTCCAGCTTCAGCTCCCAGCATTCTCAGCTATTGTCATGAGGGCAAGGAGAATGTTGTGAGCGGAAGTTAAATATCTGGAGGACTTCACCATTGCGAAAGGCTGTTTCAGACTAACAGGCAGACTGAGATTTAACTCATTGGCAGTTTTTACTCATCTTGAATGTTGCAAGTCAACTTTAAATTTTAAAAATATATTGAACAGTTCTTAATATAGTATAAAATATTTTTAGGGATGCCTAACCCTCCCCCTCCCCCAATTTCAAAATGAGCATTTCAGTATAAGTATTTTACCTGTAAATTTTAAAAAATTAAACCCCTGCACAATACGTCTTCAGGATTTTATAAGCTAAAGAACAACATACAGAGGAACTCAAAGGAAGGTCAACAGGGTCAAAGTTTTTGCGCACAATTCAGGTGATCACCCCCCTCCTTTTTAGAAATGGAACCTACCATTTTGAAGCCACACACCCCCATACACCCCTGAGAACCTAAATGAAAATGGCATGAACTACAACAAGCAGATATGGCCTCCTTATGTAGAAAAGAAACACAATTCTGTTTCTTCTTTACAGAGCTTGTGTTTTAAGAGCAATTCTGTATTCTGTTCTATGCATATATGAAAGTGTGCATGCATATTCATTCATACATTATCTTTGGAGGGGTGCACCAGTTTTCCTGGCAAGATTTCAGAGAGGGTTAACCCTTGCCTCCTTCCTAGGGCTGAGAAAGAGTGACTGGCCTAAGACCACCCAGTTGGCTTTGTACCTAAGTGGAACTAGAACTCACAATCTGCTGGTTTTTAGCCTGGTGCCTTCAACTATTTCATGAAACAGGTTCCACATATTATCTACAATGCTGTGATTCTCAAACAGCAGTACAGGAAGTCCCTGGGGTTAAAAACACCCAGTTTATGGACAGCCCATAGTTAAGAACAGAGCCTATTGTAGCAAAATTCAAGTTAAATACACAATGATTTGAGTTAACTACACAATGGTTCAAGTTAATTACATAACTTGTTCTTAAACTGGGGACACCTCTACATTAGTTTTATTAAGGGTTTAAAATTTTTTTTTTAATTTTTTTGTAGAGAGGTTTCTAAAATCAAGACTACCAGTGTGTCATAATTCAGTAATGTAATAATGCACAGGGAAGACTTGAAATGTGCATTATTTTGATAAGATATATGTTAATCCTGGTTTCATTGCATTAACTAATGCTTAAAACTAGCTAGGCTTTCCAGCCTTCTGATGTTACATAGAATTCTGATTAAATACAAGTAGGCTTGCATTTAAGTTTGCAATTTGCTTCCTTTACTTTCAAAAGAAGAAGAGAGAAGATGGAAGAGCCTTCAAGCCAAATGTTCCTGTAGGATATAGTATTCAGGAAGCACAGAATCTTGAATCAAGGATATATGTGAACAGCATCAGATTGCAGAATCTGTTTAGTCTTACCTAAATTTATGGCTCACAGTAAAGCAGTTTCCCATCATTGTACATTTAACCTTAGCAAATTGTTTGCCTTGCAAACCAAATTGAAACCTACACAAAAAAATGTTTTCTAATTCAGATTAGAAAATAATGGCAAAACATGCTTTTCACTACTCATAGTTTGCTCAATGAGAGAAGAAATCAGACAGGCAAATTTAAAATACAACCTGTGATCTGAAAGATGGTGAAGCCACACTTCAGTACTTCATAGGAGCCAACCTAAAATCTGGCATGCATTTTATTACTTATTACATGGCAATGTTAGCAGCCCTTATTGGTCACTATTACTTTTTCAATTTCTTATTAATATTCATCAATGGATATCATCATCATCATCATCATCTGCCCAGCTTCCAGCAGCAATCTCAATCCATGGATTAGAAGATAATATTTGTAGCTCAGGGTTGAACTGTGGAGTCCTTGGTGCTCTCTTGGTTTGCTTGCAGACATTTCATTATCCAACTAGGTAACATCATCAATGCTAGTGAATGTTGGGTTTGCTCTGTTTACATACAGTAGCTTGCCCTGCCAATGTTGTTGGGGGTGTCGTTTTCTCCTTGGTAGTTCCTTGATTAAGGTATTGTTTTCTGTTTGATTTTTGTCTGGTGTTAATCCCTGCTTATCTGGGTGTAGGCTGCTGGAGAGGATGTGTTCTGGTCTTTTTGTTTCCTTCTTAGCTTTTTTATTGTCTCTTTTGAATGGTGTGTAAATGTGGTTTATCTCTATGTGTCTATTGATGGCTGATTTCTCTGAATGCCAATTCCCAAATGCTAGGAATTCCCTAATGTTTTTGAATTTGGCTTGGTCTAGGATGTTCACAATTTCCCAGTTGAAACTATGGTTAAGTCTGTCCATATGTTGTGAGATTAAGGAGTTTTCATTGTGTCTTCTGCAAGCAAACAACCAAGCTCAGAGAGCACCAAGGTCTGCACAACTGAAACCATCTCAGATATAGTTTTAGATATAAATGGTTTTAGGTATAGCAGTGATAGTTAAATAACTTGTTGAAATACAATACAAAGTTTTGTGTACTGCACAATCAAATCAGAAGTCAGTTCATGGAATTGTATGAATTAACCAAACCATCTTGGTGATAGGAAATTAATTTAGGTGCTACAGAGCGGCAATTGCAATAGTGAACAAATTATAATTGTATTTTCAGGAAACATTAAAAAAAGTCTCACATTTCATTAAGCAAAAGTAATGTAATTCCTATTCTTTGTAAGGTTTTAATAATGACTGAAACAAAATGTAAGAAAGAAAGGAAAAGTAACTATGATAATGAAATCAGAGAATGGAGAAGAGATACCAAGAATTTGAAATGGTTATCTTTTCATAGTGTTTCCAAATTACGTTACATTGTGTTGCATTATACCAAGGAGAATAGCTGATTCTTGTGAATCTCATTTCACAGGAACATCATTAAATATGGGAAAGGAGAGCAGCTGAACTCAACTGTCTCTTTGCAGAACTACTGATGAGCTTAAATTATTATATTCATAATAAGCAGTGCATGTGTACGCACAAGTGCATACTTCTACTTAAAGTTCCATTTGTTCTGGGATTCCTAATACATGAAGGTTAGACTTCCATGGATGTAGAATAGGGATAATGGAAGCCATTTAAGTATTATTGAGATCCTTTATTCTGGAGATAAGCCTTCGGAAAAGATGCAGCACCAGAATGAAGTGGATATAATAAGAGAGCAAAAGCTTTTTGGTGCACAAAAATGTACTGTGCATCTGTGTGGTTACTTGCAAGATGCACAAATTATCCTGCTAATTCTGATTCACTGGGCACATAGGCAGAAAACATAATTCACAAAACGCAGGGAACATTAGGAGTATGGCTTATGGATCTGGTCTCCCACTTCTTCTCAATATATCTTTGTTTATGTCTGTGTGCAAGGTGTTTGTGTGGTACAGGAGTGAGCTAATCAGATGGTGCAGCCAATGACAGCACTGCTGTAGTGAAAAGGCTATACCCTTGGAGTTGCACTGCCTACTCTCTATGCACCCCTAAGATAGTATCTCATTGGGCCAGCTCCCTGCTCTGTTACACAAAGCTGTTTTGAAATGCCTGCACTTGCTGGCTGATCAGCAGCTTTCCTTTATGAGGAAGCTGTGAGGGCCTGATAATGAGGTTTCATCTTAGTGCTCATTGTGCAGCTACCTGAAGTCAACAACATCAAGAGAATAGCCCTCTACCTCAATTTGCGTAGTGTTATCGTGCGTGTCATCAAGAAGTAGATCTGTAAAACCTCCAGGTTCTGAGGAGTCCTGTCCTATGCTGGCTCTGTTGGTGTCCACTGATTTGAGCAACTCCGAATGTCGTTTCCATCTGTGGCTATATCTGTAGGAGTCCATGTGCACATTTTCTTCCACTCGAGGGAAGCTCTGAACCATTTCATAAAATGCACCTATCAGATAAAGAGATAAGATAGGATTCTTAATGAAGATAGAAAAAGGAACTCAGAGTTATTTTGTTTTTCTTATTTACCAGTGGGAGCCTAGAGTAAAATAGGGCAATGCTTATGCTAAGGCTTTCAGGAAGCCACTCATGGTGTCTTCCAGAATATGCTATTCCATTCATCTTCTCTCTCCAGTTTTCCATTCCCTCCCTACTCCCCCCACATTTACCATTTCACAAGCATCAATCTTCATTTTCCTGCCTGTGGGGGATATCCAGTGGGTGAGAATGTGCTGTATTTCAGATCTGAAGCTGAACAGGTGATCTGAAGTGGAGATGTGTCAGCATCTCCTCAAACAATCTGATGAAAATATATGGTGGAGCTTTGGAAGGGGCAGGGCATGCTACTGGCACCTCCTTAACTGAAACATATCTTTTCCTGCAGTCGCTTTGCAATTCCTCCAAAAGACTCAGCTTGTTTTAGGGGATTTCAACAGTCCCCCTCTGTTCAGTACAACACATCCAACACCCAAGCCTCTGAATAATGGCATGTTGGCTATATACTCTGAGGTATTTATACAATTCCAGAAGAATCCCTGATCTTTAGAACAAGAATGGCCAACCTTTTGGCCTTGGGGCCTTAAAGACCAATGGCCAATAACACTATAATATCACCAAAATGGGGAGAGTTGAAATTTTCAGAATGTTTTTTTTTTTCTTTTTAAAGACCGTAAAGGGGTTAAGGGGCAGCCTTGAAGAATCTTAAGGAACTTTTTTGTCCCTAAAACCATCCACAAATCAGAACAAATCTTCTTAGGATGGGGACAATTTCAGGGTTTTCAAGGGGTTCCATGAATGAATTAAACCTCTGCAAGGCTTAAGGCATCCATTCTGAACTTTAACCTCATCCCCGCCCCCCACCCCAAGAAAAAATGGTCCAAAATTTCAAAATATCTGCACGTGGAAAGGAACTTGGTGTGTAGACTACAGACTTGTCTTCTCCAACCCAGATCTCCCCAAATTGACAGGCAATGGTTTCAGAGAGAATGTAACATGTTTAGCTAAATATGATCACAGTTTTCTTGCAGATCTTCCCTAGGGAATCCAGCAACAAGGAGTTAGAGCATAATGCTGGCTGGGGAGTTCTAGGAGTTGAAGTCCACACATCTTAGAGTTGCCAAGGTTGAGGAACACTGGCATAAGCCCTGGTTCCTCTCTGTTTAGCATGTGAATAGCCCAAACAGAACTAAACACCATGGTGGGTATACATATGCTATACACCAACAAACATACACATTGTATCACATTTCCTAGGTCACACAAATTCTTTCTTCTTTATGCCTTGTAATTTGATGCCTTCCTGGAGAAGACAGATTTACCACTGTTATTCCTGACTATCACCTCCAGGCTCAAACTTAAATGAACTTGGTCATAGTTATCCCAAGGTGGGGTGAACTTTCTCAGTAGCTATGCAATTTTAACTGATAGGCTAATGGATGGACTGGAGTAATAAAAATGTACCACATTTCATTGTAGATCCAATCTGCCATTAAACTTTGGGACAAAGGTCAAATTAAAGTTAATAACGAAAAAAATAAACTTTCAGAGCAATTCCTGTCAGAAATATTTAATCAAAAGAAAGCAAAGCCAAGCTGAAATAAAAGAAATACTCAACAGTTGTTGCAGATAAGGGTGCAAGACCTGGATGCATTACTGGCAGTTCTACAAACTGGGTGTACAGGTAGTCCCCGGGTTAAGAATGCCTGGTTTAAGGACAACCTGTAGTTAAGAACAGATCCTACTGTACCAAATTTGAATTAAATACACAATTATTCAAGTTAAATATACAATGGTTTGAATTCATTACACAATACTACTTATACAGTATTATACAATAATATTCTGGCTTACATACAAATTTGACTTAAAGACAGACCTTGGGAACGGAACTCGTTCTTAAACTGGGGGCTACCTGTATAAGATAATGCACAAGCAAATCCCATGAGCATTCAACAGCCAACAATAATTCATGTTTGCATTATATACTTTAAAAAGATATTTCCATTTTGGCATGAAAATGACAACATACCACTAATTTCAAAATATTTAACTGCAAGAAGGCTTTGCACATAATTTGGACTGATGCAGGAAAAGTGTATCTGCCTTTGTGTGCAAGTAATCTCCAGAGTTTGTGGGAAGAGGGATCCCCCCCGAAATAAAGGGACAGACTTTGCACATCCCCCTTGCTCCCTTTCTTCGAAGCAAATGCAGCAAATGACCTTTCCTGTTGGAAAGACCTTAGGCTTGTAGGGAAATTAACAAAGAACCTGACAGAGTTAATAGAGAAGATCTTCAAGTCCAGCACTCAATTAGCACTGCAATGTCATTCAATTTCTTTGGAAACAGCTAAGAAGACATTAACAAATAGTTCGGTCATGAGGGAAATACACTGATTAATTAAAACTTGCCTAGCATCTTACGTGGACAGAGCCAGTGCTATTATAATGCTCCAAGTAGACTGTTTAGAAGCACTGGGCCAAACGTGTGCAGCTTTAGCTGTTCGTAACTCTTCCACTTACCACCACACATGTGGAAACACACCATGAAGTTTTGTACAGCAAAGATACCAGGGCACTGTTTTGGGAAGAAGAAAGATTAGCAACAAGGGGGTACATAATGAACGTGTAATTAAGCCTGCATTTTGCTCTAATGATTTCAGCAGTTGCCCTTGAGAGGTTTGCATGAAATTAAGAGAGAAAATGATTAGGTGGCAATTTTATTCCCCGCTTAGGTTGAATTTGAATTAAGATTGAAGTACTGCATCAGAGAAAAGGAAAGGGAATGAGCAAAGTGGCAGCCCTGACCACTTCTTACTATTCGGAGACCAGTCAGAAGTAATGAATGGGTTGTTGGAGGCATTCTGTACCACTTGTGCCTGCTGTTGACCAACCCGGCTCTTCCCAGTCAATGCGATCAATGAGAAGCACTATAGCAAGAATGCCCGTATTATAATTCACTCAGTCCAGGCAGGGTTGAAAAGAATATTTTAACAGAGGGGCTGAGGTGAATAGAAAGAAACTGCTATTAAAAAATATAATTGCTGCTGGCAAGGCCTCATTCTGCCTCAAAGGCATTTGTGCTGAATCACTTCCCGCAAAAACTAAAATAGAAATAGAAAACACACAGGGTCGGAGAAAGTGAAAGAAGCTTTAACTAGAAAAGAGATGATTAATTTGTTTTCCAGAGTCATCTTGCCAAAGCCTGGGTCTAGTCTGTTTAGTTACTATTAATTATTGTGCTTTTTAAAATTTTTAAAAAATATTAATTTTAAAATTTAAAAATTACCTCTTGCTGCTCTCCTTATCCTGTTGTTAGAGTCTGGTTTCTTATTGTCTTTCTGTTACTCTGCACTGGATTTATACCACATTTCTAAACTATGTTTTAATTGATTGCTCATCAGCCAGAGAACTCCTGTTGTTGGATGGCATAAAAACACATTAAATAATGCTAAGTATAGTTTACATTTAGATGGGCTTAAAACTAATTTTCTCTCCTCTATTTAGGGGCCAAGATGAGAGAGGTCAGTCCTCACATAAACAGTGGGATCTCTCAAGGATCTCTCTTTTTAATTTGTTCATGAATAATCTGGAGGTAGAGTGAGCAGTTAATGACACAATATTATTTAGAGTGATTAAAACAAAAAGGGGGAAGCAAAGAACTTCAAAAGATTTTTACAAATGGATCAATGGGCACTAAATTGGCAAGGATGGTTCAGTGTAAAGGCAGAATTTGTGTGTTGGGACAAGTTCTATGTACACATATACAAGGACGGACTCAACATGGTAATGACTAGTGAATAGTTAAGCATCTGCAGAACGTGCAACTACACATTCACAAGCTGAATTTCCTTAGAAAAGGAGGCAAAAATAATGCAGTCTGAACCATAATGATTTTATACAAATTGGCTGTATGGTAAAACAGGCTTGGAATACTGCATTTCTGGTTTCTACCTCTCAAAAAAAGTACTGTAGAACTTGAAAAGGTTCAAAAAAGCAGGAAAAACAATCAAGGTCAGGACCAGCTGCTCTGCAGGAGAAAGTTACAACCCTTGAGGTTTTAAATGTAGGTTACAAAATGGCATATAAGAATGAATGCAACAAGTGTACCAATGTAGGCACGACGTGAAGAAAGTTCTTCATTATGCAAAATACCTGGAATAAATAGTATTCTGTACTGTGTACAGAACGTGGAATATTCCAGTCCAGTACTGTGCGCGTTTGTGTGTTAGAGAGAGAAAAAGAGAGAATATAGGTGTGTGTTGGTTAAAATTTAGGCTTATTGGCATGCTTCTTTTCAGAAGTGTTCTTGCTACCCACTAGAACAGGAGGGAGGGAGCTGCCAAGGTTTCCTTTGAGGAAATCCATCAGTGACTGCAAAAGCAGGGGGAGCGTGCTTACCATCAAGAATGACCATCCACTACCCAAGTGGAACTCATCCTGCAAGAGTCAATAATCTCTTGCTGGTTTTCTCTGACACTTGTAGAATTAATCACAAAAGGCATAAAAGGCAAACAGCATCGCTGCGGAAAAAATAAAACCTACTCCAAATCAAGCTTCCTGGATGCGTTCATAAACTTTTCTCAGCAACGATATGAAAACGGTTTACCTTCTTCTAGGATGTTTTTCAATTTCTCCGCCTAGCTTACTGCCCTGGTGGCTTTCCATTTAAGTACTAAGCAGGCCCAACCCAGAAAAGGCCAGCCACGTGCTGTTTCCTGTTGAGATAGGAACCCCGAAAGCGGTATTTAGTTTTTGAAATCCAATAATCTGATAAGTAAGGTTATACAGATCATCCTTTGAAAACGTTTAGCTGAAAATAAGACAGACAGCATTTCTCCAGAAGGTGAAGCTTCCAACTCTGACATCAATAAAAATATTTACATAATTCTTGCTTTTACTGCAAAATATTGCCTCTATGTGTATTGTGTGGTACTAGCACACAACAGTCTACAGCTATTCTGTTTTCTTCCCAACAATACGTATTTCAGTTCTTAAATGTATAATTCAATAATTTTACATTAAATTATACTTTTTAATTGGTTGTGAGAGCCAGTTTGGTGTAGAGGTTAAGGCACCGGGTTAGAAACTGGGAGGCTGTGAGTTCTAGTCTTGCCTTAGGCATAAAGCCAGTAGGGTGACCTTGGGCCAGTCACTCTCTCTCAGCCCTAGGAAGCAGGCAAGGGCAAACCACTTCTGAAAAACCTTGCCAAGAAAAATGCAGGGACTGGCCGGGCAATCGCCAGGAGTCAACACTGACTCGAAGGCACAAAAAATGAAATGAAATGAAATGAAATAAAATGTTGTACTATATATTTTTTCCTTGGCAAATTTGCCAAAGCTGCCTTTACAGGGGAGGAGACAAGACAAATAAATTAAATAACCCCCATTACTTTTCAGCTGGGAACTTGGCTTAAATTCTGACTCAATAAGGGCTGCTTTTGAAATGAAAGTTTGGCTATCATGGAAAATGTGATGGCTGCAGAGATGCAGATAAAGCTGTCGGAAGTATACAGAGGGTTTCAATTTATTCATAGAAACTTGGCAATTTTAGCCATTAAAATGCTTTCTTCTTAAAAGCAACAACACAGGAGCAGCTAAAGCATAATACTAGAATTTGTAGGACTGTGCTTAAGCAGCTACAACTTTTTGTAGAAATCTTTGCTTGGTTTTGTTTTGCCTGATAGCTTCCAGAGAGCCACTGGTTTCCTGTGTCAAAGCATATTACACCATTGTCTGGGAAGCATGTTCTACTTCTAATAGCTTCCTTGGATGCTTTCAATGTCAGAAATGTTGTTTTTGTTGTAGCACCAGGTATGTCCCCTTCATGGATCACTGCCTTGTCGTGGCGAAGGGGCTTGTGTAACTCAGTGAAGCCATGAGCTATACCGTGCAGGGCCACCCAAGACGGACAGGTCATGACAGAGAGTTCTGACAAAATGTGGTCCACTGGAGAAGGAAATGGCAACCCACTCCAGTATCCTTGCCAAGAAAACCCCATGGACAATGTTAAAAGGCTAAAAGATATGACGCCGGAAGATGAGCCCCTCAGGTCGGAAGGTGTCCAATATGCTACTGGGGAAGAGCGGAGGGCAATTCCAAGTAGCTCCAGAAAGAGTGAAGCGGCTGGGCCAAAGCCGAAAGGACGTTCAGCTGTGGATGTATCTGGAAGTGAAAAGAAGGTCCGATGCTGTAAAGAACAATATTGTATAGGTACGTGGAATGTAAGATCCATGAACCAAGGCAAGCTGGATGTGGTCAAACATGAGATGACAAGATTGAACGTCGACATCTTGGGAATCAGCGAATTGAAATGGACGGGAATGGGTGAATTTAATTCAAGTGACCATTATATCTACTACTGTGGGCAAGAAACCCTTAGAAGAAATGGAGTTGCACTCATAGTCAATAAGAGAGTGGGAAAGGCAGTAATGGGGTACAACCTCAAAAACGACAGAATGATCTCAGTGCGTATCCAAGGAAAACCATTCAACATCACGGTAATCCAAGTCTATGCCCCAACCACTGATGCCGAAGAAGCTGAAGTTGACCGGTTCTATGAAGACCTACAAGACCTTCTAGAACTAGCACCAAAAAAAGATGTCCTTTTCATCATAGGGGATTGGAATGCTAAAGTAGGAAGTCAAGGAGTAATCGGAATAACAGGCAAGTTTGGCCTTGGAATACAAAATGAAGCAGGGCAAAGGCTAATAGAGTTCTGTCAAGAGAACAAGCTAGTCATAGCAAACACTCTTTTCCAACAACACAAGAGACGACTCTACACATGGACATCACCAAATGGTCAATACCGAAACCAGATTGATTACATACTTTGCAGCCAAAGATGGAGAAGCTCTATACAGATGGCAAAAACAAGACCAGGAGCTGACTGTGGCTCAGATCATGAGCTTCTTACTGCAAAATTTAGGCTTAAATTGAAGAATGTAGGGAAAACCACTAGACCACTCAGGTATGACTTAGATCATATTCCATGTGAGTACACAGTGAAGGTGATGAATAGATTTAGAGGATTAGATTTGGTAGACAGAGTGCCTGAAGAACTATGGACGGAGGTCTGTAACATTGTACAAGAGGCAGCAACTAAAACCATCCCAAAGAAAAAGAAATGCAAGAAAGCAAAATGGCTGTCTGATGAGGCTTTACAAATAGCTGTGGAAAGAAGGAATGCGAAAAGCAAGGGTGAAAGGGAAAGATATAAGCAACTGAATGCAGATTTCCAGAGAATAGCAAGGAGAGATAAGAAGGCCTTCTTAAATGAACAATGCAAAGAAATTGAAGAAAACAATAGAATGGGGAAGACTAGAGATCTCTTCAAGAAAATTGGAGATATCAAAGGAACGTTTAGGGCAAAGATGGGCATGATAAAGGACAAAAAAGGCAGGGACCTAACAGAAGCAGAAGAGATTAAGAAGAGGTGGCAAGAATACACAGAAGAACTATACAAGAAAGATCTTAATGTCCCTGATGTCCATGCTGGTGTGGTCACTGAGCCTGAGCCAGACATCCTAGAGAGTGAAGTCAAGTGGGCCTTAGGAAGCATTGCTAACAACAAAGCTAGTGGAGATGACAGTATTCCAGCTGAGTTATTTAAAATACTAAAAGACGATGCTGTTAAAGTGCTGCACTCAATATGCCAGCAAGTTTGGAAAACGCGACAGTGGCCACGGGATTGGAAAAGGTCAGTTTACGTTCCAATTCCAAAGAAGGGCAATGCCAAAGAATGCTCAAACTATCGCACAATTGCACTCATTTCACATGCTAGCAAGGTTATGCTCAAAATCCTACAAGCTAGGCTTCAGCAGTACGTGAACCGAGAACTACCGGATGTACAAGCTGGGTTTCGAAGAGGCAGAGGAACTAGAGATCAAATTGCCAACATTCGCTGGATCATGGAGAAAGCACGAGAGTTCCAGAAAAGCATCTACTTCTGCTTCATTGACTATGCAAAAGCCTTTGATTGTGTGGATCACAACAAACTGTGGCAAATTCTTAAAGAGATGGGGATACCAGACCACCTTACCTGTCTCCTGAGAAATCTGTATGCGGGCCAAGAAGCAACAGTTAGAACCGGTCATGGAACAACCGATTGGTTCAAAATAGGGAAAGGAGTACGACAAGGCTGTATCCTGTCACCCTGCTTATTTAACCTATATGCAGAGTACATCATGAGAAATGCCAGGCTGGAAGAATCACAAGCCGGAATTAAGATTGCAGGGAGAAACATCAATAACCTCAGATATGCAGACGATACCACCCTAATGGCAGAAAGTGAAGAAGAACTAAAGAGCCTCTTGATGAGGGTGAAAGAGGAGAGTGCGAAAGCTGGCTTGAAACTCAACATTAAAAAAACTAAGATCATGGCATCTGGACCCATCAATCCCTGGCAAATAGAAGGGGTAGAAATGGAAGCAGTAACAGACTTCATTTATTTGGGCTCCAAGATCACCGCAGACGGAGACTGCAGCCATGAAATTAAAAGACGCTTGCTCCTTGGGAGGAAAGCTATGGCAAACCTAGATAGCATATTAAAAAGCAGAGATGTCACCTTGCCGACAAAGATCCGCATAGTCAAAGCTATGGTTTTTCCAGTAGTAATGTATGGCTGTGAGAGCTGGACCATAAAGAAGGCTGAACGCCGAAGAATTGATGCCTTTGAACTGTGGTGCTGGAGAAGGCTCTTAAGAGTCCCCTGGACTGCTAGGAGGTCAAACCAGTCAATCTTAAAGGAAATCAACTCTGATTGCTCATTGGAAGGATTGATAATGAAGCTCAAGCTCAGATACTTTGGTCACCTAATGCGAAGAGAGGACTCTTTGGAAAAGACCCTGATGCTGGGAAAGATGGAAGGCCAAAGGAGAAGAGGACGGCAGAGGATTAGATGGCTGGATAGCATCACTGAAGCAATGAGTATGAAATTGAGCAAACTCAGGGAGGCAGTGAAAGATAGGAAGGCCTGGCGCAATATGGTTCATGGGGTCACGAAGAGTCGGACACGACTTAACGACTAAACAACAACCAGGTATGTAAAGTTTTTGCAGCAACTTTCTATTTTCTAAGTCAATATTATTTCCCAAAATAACAAAAGGAAAAGCTCTCAGGATCCCACATACTGGCTTGAATGAGAGAGTAATCTCACTAGCAATGAAGAGCTTTAAATGTATCGGGAACTACTGTGTTGAACACTAGTGCACAAAAGAGAACTTACAGACTGAAACTACTCCAACCCTACTGAATCCAAGACCCCATCATAACTAGTCTATCACCTACCATCACATTTTTCAAAAGGGCTACTGCTGTTCTAGTTTTTTTGCTGTGGTTACTGAATTTTTATTTGTGTACTAGTCATCTTTCCCACATCTCATACAATCACAATTCAAGTGGTTCATAAACACATTACTAAAATACAATAATAGAAATGTTAAATCAAAACAATATCAAATGTATTTATTAAAGAAAGGAGGGAAGAAAAAAAACTATTCAAGTTTCCGAAAGGGACGGCCTAGGTCAGTGATGGCAATCCTACAACACGCATGTCAAAGATGACACACCACAACATTTTGGGTGACACGCCAGCGTTCACCAACACCTGACAACTATTCTCCCTGTTTGAGTTACCAAAGAAACTGAGTTTGTTTTAGTCATATTTCATTTCTGTAATTATCTGATGTTTCTTTATATAATACATAGTATCGCACATGATTAGACTGTATTTTTAAAAAATAAATGCATATGTAAAGAATTGTTTCTCTTTTGTTTGGGGGTGGGGGGGGTGACATGCCAGCAGAGTCAAGTTAGGTATTTTCTGAATTTTTGACACGCTGAGCCCAAAAGGTTCAGCATCACTGGCCCAGGTAAAGAGATATTACAATCTTAGTCATGGTCAACAGGAGCCCACAGGAAGTAATAAGAGGAGCCACCCACAAGGGGACACAGCAATACAGTTGCAAATGCCCACAAAGAAGGCCCATGTGCAAGATGATACTCTGCAGGACTTTGGTACACGCAGAACAATCTTCTCTAATGATCTTAAAGACTGATCAGGACTTTTAACAGGGAAGGTGGTCCATCAGGTGTCCTGGTCCCACATCATTTAAGGCCTTATGTGTCACAAGCTAACTCTGAACCTGATTAGTAGCTACCAGTGACAACCAGTGTAGTTATTTCAGCAAAATGAAAAAAAAGTACATGGACAGGTGGCCTATTCAGCCACTGAGCACTGAATTTTGCACCAGCTGCAGCTGCTGGACCAAGGACAAGAGTTACCCCATGCAGAGTACATACAGTTATATTGGATGGGGTTGACAGTTGATGAACATCTGTTGGTACCTAGCTAAAGTTGGAAGAGTTTCAAGTCAAACAAAAAGATGTACCCAATACATACTTGAAGTCTGGAATTCACTGCCACAGTGAGATGAAGAAAAGACCACTGGTTAGTACGGCTTTATTAGCAAAGGCATGGAAGATGACACCATTAATGGCTACTAGGGATTATGGCAATACAGGTGAAACTCGAAAAATTAGAATATCATGCAAATGTTCATTTATGTCAGTATGGCAACTCAAAAGGTGAAACGAATATATGAGATAGACGCATTACATGCAAAGCGAGATATGTCAAGCCTTACTTTGGTATAATTGTGATGATTATGGCGTACAGCTTATGAAAACCCCAAATTCACAATCTCAGAAAATTAGAATAGTGTGAAAAGGTTCAATATTCTAGGCTCAAAGTGTCCCCCTCTAATCAGCTAATGAATCCATAACACCTGCAAAGGGTTCCTGAGCCTTTAAATGGTCTCTCAGGCTGGTTCAGTAGGAATTACAAGCATGGGAAAGACTGCTGACCTAACAATTGTGCAGAAAACCATCACTGACACCCTCCATAAGGAGGGAAAGCCCCAAAAGGTAATTGCAAAAGAAGTTGGATGTTCCCAAAGTGCTGTATCAAAGCACATCACATCAATAGAAGGTTATGTGGAAGGGAAAAGTGTGGTAGAAAAAGGTGCACAAGCAGCAGGGATGACCGCAGCCTGGAGAGGATTGTCAGGAAAAGGCCATTCAAAAGTGTTGGGGACTTTCACAAGGAGTGGACTGAGGCTGGAGTTAGTGCATCAAGAGCCACCACACACAGACGGATCCCGGACATGGGCTTCAAATGTCGTATTCCTCTTGTCAAGCCGCTCCTGAACAACAAACAACGTCAGAAGCGACCTGGGCTACAGAAAAAAAGAACTGGTCTGTTGCCCAGTGGTCCAAAGTCCTCTTTTGTGACGAGAGCAACTTTTGCATCTCATTTGGGAACCAAGGACCCAGAGTCTGGAGGAAGAATGGAGAGGCACACAATGCACGATGCTTGAAGTCCAGTGTGAAGTTTCCACAGTCTGTGTTGATTTGGGGAGCCATGTCATCTGCTGGTGTGATGGAAATCCAGGGTTGTAAGAAATAACCATCTTTTGTGTGTATTCCTCTGTTCTCTATAGTAGGTGGAAAAACCTCCTCATTCAGACTTTGATGCGATGTGGATGAAGCATTCATCGCCCAACTTTGTTATTAGATAGCTATAAGCCTCTGTGTTAGATGAGGGTATGGGAAGAGCCCTGGTTTGTATCCCAAACTGTAACTACTGTAAAGTCTGTTTAGTTAATCAGGGTGGGATGCTAAATTGTTAACACCTGTGGAGAGGGGTGGAGGCTGAGTCTGAAAGGGTATTTAAGATTAGCCCTGGAGGAGGACGAGAGGCGCCGGAGAAGCAAAGGTTGGCTATACTATTGCTGCGCTGCATCACAATAGACTTTGGAGAAAGCTGTGGTTTGGAGTTTTGCTTCGGCTGTAGGAGAGGGGACTTGCTTGTTTCATCCTCTTGCTGTCAAGACATGTTCACATAAGGCTACTCAGACAAAGAGGGCTTACACTTCTGCCTTTAACCTTTATATTGACTGTTGGTCCATATGGAAGGACTTTTTATGTGCAGCTTATTTTATCAAACCCTTTTGGAGCAGTGAGTAAAGCCTTGCTTGAGAATTTACTGCTTGCCTCTCGAGTTATTTTGTCATCGTACCTGCACATAACCGGAAAGAAAAGAACCCAGAGAGAAAACCCGGGGGAAATCCGTCATAGCTGGTGTTGGTCCACTGTGCTTCATTAAGTCCAGGGTCAACGCAGCCGTCTACCAGGAGATTTTGGAGCACTTCATGCTTCCTTCTGCAGATGAGCTTTCTGGGGATGCTGACTTCATTTTCCAGCAGGACTTGGCACCTGCCCACACTGCCAAAAGTACCAAAACCTGGTTCAATGACCATGGGATTACTGTGCTTGATTGGCCAGCAAACTCGCCTGACCTGAACCCCATAGAGAATCTATGGGGCATTGCCAAGAGAAAGATGAGGGACATGAGACCGAACAATGCAGCGGAGCTGAAGGCCGCTATTGAAGCATCCTGGTCTTCCATAACACCTCAGCAGTGCCACAGGCTGATAGCATCCATGCCACGCCGCATTGCGGCAGTCATTGCTGCAAAAGGGGCACAAACCAAGTACTGAGTACATATGCATGCTTATACTTTGCAGAGGTCCGATATTGTTCTATTTCCAATCCTTGTGTTATTGATGTCATGTAATATTCTAATTTTCTGAGATTGTGAATTTGGGGTTTTCATAAGCTGTATGCCATAATCATCACAATTATACCAAAGTAAGGCTTGACATATCTCACTTTGCATGTAATGCGTTTATCTCATATATTGGTTTCACCTTTTGAGTTGCCATACTGACATAAATGAACATTTGCATGATATTCTAATTTTTCGAGTTTCACCCGTATGCTACTTCTAGTATCAAGGATATTCTAACTCTCAGTATTTTGGGAAATGAGTGTCTCCTGTCTTGTTTGGGGGCAGAATTCTATTGCCCTGTGTAAGTAGTACCTGGTTGCACAACGGAGTGCAAGAAAACTAGCAACATGCAGGAACCAGCTACCTCTTTATCGGACAGAAAAGCAATTCCTCCCCCATAATACCTGTGAACTGATCTCCCGACCTTCCCGGATCAGAATAAAAGAAACTGCTGAAAACAAAGGACTAGGCAGGAGATGCAAACATTGCTGCTGCTCTACAGTAAAGAGTGGATGCTCTTCAGATTAGCCTGGAAATCAGCCACTGCATGGGAAGAACTATTTAACTAGTAAATTGTCCTCCTTTTTTTGGTAAACAGATGTCTCCTCTTTCCTTCCAATCCCAGGATAGATACCTCCCCCTTTTTTTTGCCCAATACTCATCCGTCCTTTCTCTCTTTGCTCTTTCTGTTAGAAGAAAGGAAAAAAATCTGTGTGGGTGTGCTTGTGTGAGTGGTTTGTATCTTTGGTATAGGCACACAGGCTTAAATTAATCTTATAAATAGGATACCTTAATTCACAAGTAATTAATTTTAATCAATACTTTTTACTTTAATAACATTATTCTTTTGTACTGACCTTTTTTAGAGTATGGGTTTTGGCATACACACACAAACACACCCACCCACACCCAAACACATCACAAGCACACATTTACTTAGGAGGAAAAAAATCTTCAGTACTGATTTATCTGGAATGGGCAATTCCAGGTTTGTAAGGCAGAGAAGTATGTACTTTTATGTTTATAATTTTTTCTGCCTACTCTTCCTGTTAAGGAATCTTGTCTTAAATTCAGAGTCCTCTTTATTTCAGATGAATGCAATATAATGGTTCAAAAAAGCATACACACAATTTTTAACTTTACAAAACTCATTTTCAAATAATAACAGCAACATGGATGGATAGCGTTTGTTTTGGTTTTTTCCCTTGGAAGTTCTTGAGCTATTTTTATCTGGCAGGAAAAAATAAACAGCTGTTTTGGGGGAAAACAAGAAACCCCCCCAAATATATTGCTAAAGGACGTAACAGAAAAAAATGACTGAACATTAGGATCGATCCAAAGTTAACGTTCCTGTTTTTGCATTCCTAAATTCATCTCTCATTCCTGATGAGAGGCAAACACTTATTTATTTTATTTTGTTTTAAAAACTGCTGAAGCCTTGGGAGTTTACAATAAAATCCAGATTTAAAACCGAAAATATTACTGTAAAACAAGAACAACTTCAACAATCAAAAGCCTGTTGAGAAATAAGTGTTTTGAAGTCTTTTTTAAAAGCCAAGAAGGAAGTCAGCCCCCTCAACAGAACAGAGAGGACATTCCAAAGACACTGAGTCTGAAAACAAAGATATAGTTTATGCCAGAGGCAAGCAAACCTTCACAGACCAGAGGCTGTTGTTGTTATTGTTGTTATTTTGTATTTTGGTCTTTAGGACTGCACTGGTGAAGTGATCATGTAAAATGAAGTGGGGAGGACCATATCATGTAAAATAAGTGGGCCCGAGACTTATTCTGCTTTTTTTGTTTTAGCTTCACAAAGAGGCTGATTTTTAAAACATGTTCAGTGTTATAGATCTGTTTTAAGGTTTAAACAATTATTTACTGTGATAGCTACTATTTCAGTGGTGATGTCAGAGTGGGATCTGGAGACTAGAAAAAAAGCGGTTTGAGAGTCACATATGGTCTGTCTCTTAACCATAAACTCCGAATTGCCCTATTCAGATGCATTATAACGAGGAATTGGGCATATAAGTTAAAGAACTGAAAAGCCCAAGAGGAGCAGGCGTAGTGTGCAAGGTTAATTGTTTCATCCAGCAATTGTGACTGGAAGTTGCTCTACGTGCTTATGTTCTTAGATCTGCTCTGCAGTTTCTCCAGTTGTTTGAAATAGATATCAAAAGTATGTGGAGGGCTTCAGAAAATGGAGAATATCCACCCATCCAAGGATGTCTGGTACACTGAAGTACAGACACCACAGAACCGTTCCCAACCATCCAAACAGAATTTGTTTTACTTATGTGAATAACTCAGGTCTGTGCATAAGCCACTGTCCCGTACAATTATGTTCTAAGCAAGGTAACAAAATGCAGCATAGGAATAGCGAGCAAAGGTGCGATTATTTGTTATGGAAAGAACAAATGCTTTGTTTATGTTGTGTAGTGTTTTCTAGTTCCACTTAAAGGAAGATCACAGGGCAGATTTTTTCATCATAATTGGAAGTAACAAATTTAAGCAGATAAATTCAAATTCAGCCTAAGACAATTTTGCATTTCTAAAGTCTGTTTCATTGCATGTGTACAATAAACATGTGCTCTTTAAAAGAAATCTCTACTCATTTTTTAAACAGGGGTATTCACAATTCTTTCAAGGTGTCTAGAGGGCTGTCACTTATTTTTTGAAAATGCAAGCCATATGGAAGAGCTATGAAGGTCAGCTTTTTCTATGTGGATTGAGAAACAGACTAAACATACTTCTCAGAATGATTGTATGGGATATGACATTACACTCAGAGTCAGGACAGCAGAAGGAAAAATGTCCCAACTAGACTGTGTAAAATAAATTATGACCTCTTTCATGGAGGACCCCAGAAAGGTAAAATAATAAATTCTAAATTCCATATAAAACAGAAGCAGAGAGTAAACCAATATCACACATCTAATGTACAGGATAAGATCAGCTGACCGTTTACCAGGCTTACCTTTTCAGGATAATTTACTATTTAAGGAAAAGTGGAACCCTCTAATCTTCCATTTAAATGCAAATTCAACTCTGCTCTTGATTTTCTGGAGAATGCCAACTCAACCTTATTTAAACCCATTGGACGCATACTAAGATGCATTTTTTCCAGTCAACTGCTGGATTATAAATTCTTCTGCAAGATCAAGCATTAATATTTAATAGAGCTCCATATAAAGCAGGGATGCCCATTCTTTTCCTGCTGGGAACTTAGCCTGAGTTTCTCCAGGTTCTAAAGGTTATCACAAAACAATGGAGAGAGACAGAGAATCAGAAGCTGAAGCCTTTTACATACATGTGCATTGCAGCCTGCTTAATAAAGGGGAAAATATCTACAGATAGATAAATAGTCCATATGGAACGCAAGAAACTTTCCTGCTAACAACATCCTATATATTTTCCCCAAGATTCTTAAAGAGGAAGAAATATCTACAGTTACTGTTTAGAGTTAAACATGAAATTCTTAAATAATGAGATGGCAAAGCTTCAGAACCCAAACATTTTGTCCTCTATTTGTCATGGTCAAAATAAATGAGCTATTATTATGCACCATACATAGTAATTCACAGGAAAAACATATTGGTTGGGAAATGGTCTGCTTCACTGGAAGGGGGATAAACTTATCCTATGGGGGTTTTTTGTTGTTGTTCCTAATTCTTTCCACCAAAGTTTGCACTTTAGACAAGCGTATAGCTATGCTGAACTGATAGGGATTTCCTTCTTAACCAGAATAAAAACACAAACAAAAGACTTCTTCCTTTGCGTCCTCCAGCTTCAGGAAAGGTAAATTATCAGCCAACTTTAAAGACAGGGAAAATGTACAACAGCCTGGTAATCTTTTTCCTAACTTAGTTTTTCTCTTCTCTTCTTCTCCTTCTTTTTCTTTGCCATAGCTTCAGACCACAGACTGGCTGACAGCCCATCTTCAACCACTAAAGCCACCATCAGGTTTGGAAGCAAACTTCTGACATCTTGTGGTAAAGCACAGATTCTGGACTAATCTGATTTGTCGAGTGCTGTGGAAATATGGTTGGGCTTATTGTACTGTATCTAACCGCTAAACAAAGAATAAGTTTGGTAATCACACTTACCAAGTCAGGCAGTTTTATTATATTGAGATGAGAGATAATGGGCTCTAGATTATGGGTACAGTATTCTGGGCAAGGCAGCATTTTGCTTCAGATGAGAAAGAGCACGTCTTCCAAGTCAACAAAGAATCAATCCGTCTCTAGTATACACTAACTTCTGTGAATCACTTTTAACTAGAAAGTTAACATCCAGTGTACTAAACTGAATACAATATTTCCATTAGTACTACTGTTTTATTTATGTTTCTAAATTAGGTATATAGTATTAGTGTTTCTATATGGCTCCACTGTTGTTGTTAATATTATTATTTCAAATATATGTTTTATATTAAGGTTTGTGGCTTCCATATCTGAAAGAAAAAGAATTTTGTGGGTTCAGAAGTTTAATTCCCTGATCCAAGCCAGGATTTCAGGATACCCTAAGCCAATGTTTCTCAACCTTGGCATCTTTAAGATGTGTGGACTTCAACTCCCAGAATTCTCCATCCAGCTTCTGGGAACTGAAGTCTACACATCTTAAAGTGCTAAGGGTGAGAAACACTGTCCTAAGCTATAGAGTCCATCCCAGCATTTATACTAGACTGGGAAGGCAAGGCAAAGGCGAAATGGAAAAATGCTATGCTTACATGTTCTCTGATAACCTTAACCAGTGCTTAATCTAATCTTAACCAGTGCTTAATCTACAGTTAATGTCAATAATGTAAATTCTTGGTTTATTATACCTTAAAGTCCTGATTGTTAATTTGCAGACTTTTGATTTGTTTTATTAATTTTACTGTGTTTATTGTGTACATTGTATAATCATATCACAATCTTAATCAGCTTAATATCAAAAGTAAGTACTGTTCTTATAGCTAGATCTTAGTGTCAACGTTTTACAGTTCTGTGTTAGTAACCCTTTGTAAGTATATAGATCTGGCCTTGGGAAGGGGAAAGGGAGCAATGAATGATTAAGGGAGGAGAAAAAATACTCAGTCCTGAAAATAGGAAAACATGACAAAGAAACTCAAAATAACCCCACCTTGATTTTGTCTGGTATAAAATATGGTAGAATCTCTGACAGGCTTTCCAGAGTCTGTTATTCTACCCTACAACAACAGAGAACATTCCTAATATGGCTGTTGATTCTGTTTCATGACCCTGTTGACTTTGAAGAGCTGATACCCCTATAACACTGATATTAATCTGTTGTTTTATACCTTAGAATTCTAATTCTTGTAATTTCATGTAGCTTGCTAATCATACTAGTGAATTCCTAATGTCATGAAATCTATGAAAAGATCACAATATAGTCTAGGCTTTTTTTTAATCTACTGACTATGTTTAGTCTATTTTTATTTTATTTAATCTATTTTATGCTTCTGTTCTGATAAACAGTAAGTTTATCACTTTTTAGTCTTTATAATTTTAATATTAATAAGTACAATTATTGTATTTATCTAACTATACAGTGCTATAAAGTTTTACAAATCTGTTACTAATCCCAATAATTATATTATTAATATGCTATTCTGTCCCGTAAATTATTATTCCTAGAATGGTTATAAATGTTATATATTTTATACTGGACTATGGATGAAATAAAGATTGATTAACTGATTGAATGGCTTTTATTAGACACGGAGAGCTATGGCATACTAACATGTTCTGTACAACTGCATGAAAAGACTTTGAGAAATATTTAGTTTTGGATCATTTTGCTCAAAACTCCTATTTTTCTTTTATATGAGTCTTCTAACCATGTCTTCTAGCTACACTTCTCTTTTTAGATGGTGTACGGCTCCAAAAACCACAGGCCACTTCCAAGACCATGTACGCTGCCAATAACATTTGGTCTGACCAGAGTGCTAATGTCCACTCACTCTCTTTCCATTGGTGGTCAACCAGAAGATCCACCACTTCCTGCCATTCAAAAATTAACAACATAGAAATAGCATTGTCACAGTTGTGTTTCAGACTGACTGTATTTAAGGGCAGGCTTCCACATGCAATATACTATATTATTATAGTCTGATTAAATGATACCCCACAGCAGTTTGAAACATCTGTTTAAATAACTTCACTTCAACATACAGAATTTTTTTTCCTTTTTAATCCTATGGAGAAAAATGGTCTATCAAGCATATTTGACCTAAATGAATATGAAGTGAGAAAAAGTAGGACTATCCCATTTTTCCACATCTTGGGGGTGCAAGTAAGGGATGGAAATTCTTATTACAATAAATAATCCATTCTATACAGTCTTGCCTACTAAGAAAAAGAAAAGCATAACTAAAAACAGTCCATATTTTAGTTTTAATGAGGTTAAGGATCGCAGGGAGGCCATGGAAAGAGGGCGCAGGGTGTGTGCGTATGTGTGTGCATGTACAAGGAGGCTGAGCAAAGAGGACGGGGGGGTGAGAGTGAAGGGGGGAAAGAGAGTGTGGTGCATGCAAGCAAAGAAAGGCTGGGAGTGGGGAGACTTACCTCAGCGACTTGTGACCTTCCTTGCTGGCTTCCCATTGACTTTACTTGTGGGAAGGTTTCAAATAGTTATCATGTGACTATGGGATGCTACAACTGGTTGTAAGTGTAAGCTAGTTGCCAGGCACCTGAATTTTGTTCACGTGACCGCAGGGGCACTGCAATGGCCAGAACTTTGAGGATCAGTCATAAGTCCCTTCATTCGGCACCTTCATAACTTTGAACGGTCACTGAATGAATGGTCATAACTCAAGGACTACCTTTATGTGGTTCAGTATCATATACACAAGGACAGAATATTATTTGTCCTTCACACTCCTTAGCCCAAGGTCTGGGAGAATGCCATCTGCACCCTGATAGATAACAAAAAATTACAATATATATTAATAGTAAAATACCAAATGACTGGATAAATGTATGAATATTCACAGAGACATTTAATACCTGCATACATACAAATATACCATTTGTAAAATACTGTAAACTACTCATGGGAAGGAAATGGAATCACAACTCTGGAAAGAATGATAATCGCACAGGCTACAGAATCTTGGCAGAGATCCACAGGACCATACAGTGTGTTCCACGATATCAAAGTATAACTCAGACAGTATTCTTTTGGCCAGCCATGCCCTATCTGAAATCACTTCTGAATCTCAGGATTGGAAAGTAGCTTGTGATGGAGCAAAGAAATCTGCTACTCAAAGACAAAACAAAAACTAAAACTACAACAACAAACACTCCACTCTGATTTGCAAAAGAAATATGATTAATTATTTTGTAGCTGCAGCTAGAAACAAAGGTGAGAGTAAAGCAGAACGGGGGGCGGGGGGCATTGTATTGTACAATGAGATCCCAATCAAATTCAGCATTATCATCTCTTTTAGACAGTGAAATTGTAATTGGTAATGTACCTACTTTTGGTAACTCCAATTTCTGATTTCTTTCCAACCCTTCTCAAGTAATAATGTATTTTTACTTGAGAAGGCCAAGACAAAACTTGAGAAAAACCAAACTTGAGAAAAACCAAACTTGAGAAAAACCAAACAAAATCCAGTCCATATACTACTTTATTTCACCAGCTATCTCTTGCTGAAGACAGACAACTTCCAATAAAGTTCTTAGTTCCTTTCTTGAAAAGATTCTGCATACCAATAGACTGAACATTAACCAATGCTCATAAGCATATTCAAGGTATGGTTGTCAGAAAGATTGGATGGGAGGAAATGGAGAGAAGGACCCAATTCTCTTTCTTTATAGTAGCTTATCTTCTCCTGATTAGCAATCTTCCTCAATGCCAAACACTGTATAGTTTCTAAATTTAATACATACTGGAAAAATATGTTAATATATTTTTATCTGTGCAATTAGCAATAAATCTAATTTTAAAAGATTTAAAACCATTCATTCAGTGACCATTCAAAGTTATGAAGGTGCTGAATGAAGGGACTTATGACTGATCCTCAAAGTTCTGGCCAGCCATCACTTCTGAATCTCAGGATTGGAAAGTAGCTTTAAAATTTTTTAAAAGGAGAACACAGTGACAACGAGACTTTGAATATTTAAACTTATTTGCCCTTATTTACCGTAAGAAAGCAATATGATTAAAATGTTACTTGAACCCACAGAAAATGTTATTCCAGACAGAATTTCCTTTTGCTTCTTCAGGTTCAAATGTATCACATTTATCTGAGTCATATAAAAGCAGGCATCCTAATTTATTGATCAATCAACAGCATGATTACCTAGCCTCTATCTAACATAATCAAGGGCTAAAAAATGATAATTAGATTATCAAGCAAACAAAATCAGTCCCTTGGCAACTTGCAATTAAAATGTCACCACCTTTGGTTTATCATTATACAGCACTGAAGAAAACTAAGTTACCATTATGTACCGTAAAACTGCAATCAAATTTCATGGGCTAGGGAACAAACTAAGTGGGTTACTTCCTAACCTAAGGCATTATGTTTTAATGTATTGCCTCATATGAGTTGTAAATAGGCAGATATTCTGTTGCATATTGCCTCAAATGGGTTGTAAACAGGCATATTCTTCTGGAAATATATATACAAAGAATTTCATGCTTATACAGTAAAACCTTGGATTGCGAGTAACTTGTTCTGTGAGTGTTCCGCAAGACGAGCAAACGTTTCTAATAAATGTTAACTTGATAAATGAGCAATGTCTTGCAATACGAGTAGTACGTGATGCCAAATGTCACATGATCACAACTGAGCCAATGGTTCTTCTCTCTCTTGCTGTGGGATTGTGGGTGATCGTCTCCCATGCTCGGATGCTCGGTCTCAGGCCGCGGTGTTTGGCAGAAATTTTCAAAGGTAAGTGCAGGTTAATTTGTTTTATTTTTCTTTATATTTTGTATTTTCTTTTTTATTTTGTATTATATTACAGTATTGTAATCATTTTTATATGAATAATTTTGGGTTGTGGAACGAATCATCTGAGTTTCCATTATTTCTTATGGGGAAATTGGCTTTGATATACAAGTGCTTTGGATTACAAGCATGTTTCCGGAACGAATTATGTTCGCAAACCAAGGTTTTACTGTATAAGCCAGTTTGGTGTAGTGGTTAAGGCACCAGGCTAGAAACCGGGAGACCATGAGTTCTAGTCCCACCCTAGGCACCAAGCCAGCTGGGTGACCTTGGGCCAGTCACTTTCTCTTAGCCCTAGGAAGGAGGCAAAGGCAAACCACTTCCAAAAATCTTGCCAAGAAAACTGCAGGCACTAGTCCAGGTAGTTGCCAGGAGTCAACACTGACTTGAAGGCACCCACTTCTCTCTCTACACTGTACATGTGACTCCATACTGTGACAGAACTGAGTTGCATGCAAGCAAATCCCTGTGGTAGTAATAAATATTCTGAATGGTATAACTCAGGGAGAAATTGAGGGATTTAGTATAGTGGTTAAGGCATCAGGCTAGATCCTGGGAGACCGTAAGTTCTAGTCCTGCCTTAGGCAGAAAGCCAGCTGGGTGACCCTGGGCCAGCCACCCTCTCTCAGCCCTAGGAGGAAGGCAATGGGAAACCACTTCTGAAATCTTGCCAATAAAACTGCAGGGACTCGTCTAGGCAGTCACCACGAGTCAACACTGATTCAAAGGTGCACATACATGTGTGCACACCCACACACAGTTTGGTATGAATGGAATTGTCAAATTTCAGGGTGATCTTAGTAATAGTGTTACTCCACTGCTTTATGCCAATTCACCCTGCAACTGCCTTCTCCTTTCCCTCTACCAATTTATTTTCCATGAAATTGAAAGAGAAAGGTTGAACATAAAATGTAGACGTTATTTTGGTGCAGCACTGAAGTGTATTACTTAATTGTGTGACCTTGGGCCAGTCGCTCTCTCTCAGCCCTAGGAAGGAGGCATGGGCAAACCACTTCTGAAATCTTGCCAAGAAAACTGTAGGGATTCAGCAGTCACCAGGAGTCAACACTGACTCTAAGGTGTGCGTGCATGTGTGGCTTATATAATGACAATCTATACAATAACTTTGTTTGACAGGTGTGGATCATGTATGGGAACAAGGCTATCTATTGCCTTTAAAAATGCTAATACCTTTTTTCTTCAGTGGTTCTTGTATATCATTTCTATAGAAAAATATCAGTGTGAGCTAGACTAATATATGTATGTCTCTGTGTGGTACACAACATAGCACTGTATTTATCTACTGAACCCCCACTGTTAATTTATAATGAGGTTATTACATGTAATCACATCAGAATCAATTCTGAAGGCATATTGCGGGTAGATCAGGCAAGGTGGTACCCAGGTGTCTGAGAATAAGCCCAAACTAAACTTATGGGAAGGTATTATTAGATAGTGTTGTAAAAATACTGCAGTTTATTTTGAAAGGGCATAAAGTCGTAGTAGCTCTGTAACGAGATCATATTTGCTATGCTTACTTTTGTTTCTTATTAATATAAAATAGAAACAGAACCCCATTTTGCAGTTTTCATGACCTACTTTCTTCATTTATTTCTGTTTTATTTGTTCAGAAAGTTGATGTCCTGCCTTTGGACTAAATAAGCCTCAAAACAGTTTGCAACAATTTGCAATAACAATAGAAACAAATGAATTTCCTAGTATTTCTTAAGTGTGATGCTTCTCCTGAAGTGTAGAAAGTGAAAATGATCACTGGTCCTCTGGCCAGTGGATGGGAGTTCAATGCATTCCCTTCATATACATGAAGCCGATATACATAGGAGATAAAGACATCAACCTGCCATGCAAAGAACCTCCTATACTTTCATCAGAAGAAGAAAATTAATGTTAAGGGACAATGTTTAAGGTTGCCTATCCAAAACAATCACAGAATTTTGGAAGGTTCTTGAATCTAGCACTGAATGTAGGAAATTAATGTCTCTAACTTGTTAGCCAGAAAAGGTGGTACCAGACTCTTCCTGATTTTTTGCCACTATAGACTAACAAGGCTCTCCTTCTACACTGTGAGCTTTTTTCCCTAATGCTGTTGTTGACAGACATAAAATCTATTTTTTCCCTTGTCATATTCAAATGATGTCTGTACTAGCTTGGTCCCTCTGAAGATTTTTTTTTCCTTCTTCACTGAAAAGCCATTCTAATTATGCTTTGTATATCACAATTTTCAAGGAAAGATATACCACATCCATGTGATCGTTGCAGTACTTTTTCTTGACAATGCCATGAGGCCAGTTGGTTTAGGAGAACAGTAGGGTCAGCCCATGCACGTCCCTCTGCCATACATGATTCTTCCAGCCTTGTTTCCAGGAACTAGTTCTTCTCTCACTTGTCACTGGCCAAGAGCTACTCACAGCAGCAACCCAAGACCATCATTCAAGTGTACCTGCTGAGATAACTGCAGAGTGAAATGGCTGCTTGCAGATTCATCCACTGTTATTCCAGGTTGGCTAACAGCCTACATCTGGTCCAAGAACAGAAAATGTGGGTTAGGCCTATTTGCCAGCTATTTTTCTTTTCATTCTGAAGCATGTTCAGAATGTCTCAATCCAAGCCAAGAAGAGAAATCCAGGCCATTCAGCTGCTGACTGGGCATTCCATGGATGACACGATAACCCGGCTGGTTCCAACAGCAGCTGATACATCACTACTGCCACTGTTTCTGCGTTTCCATCTGTTCAACTTGTTCAGTGCAGCTGTGTTAAAGGGAGAGGGGGGAGGAGGGGGAGGAAGACAAGGAAGCAACAACTCTTTGGGTCACTTCTCTTCGAAGAACAAGAGACAGCTGGGCTCTAACCAACTCCATAGGATCAGCTTTATATACCATGCCTCATGGCAGTACAAGCAACAGAGACTTATGGGTAATGGCTCCATCAAAATTGTTGGATTATGTTCAAATGTAAGTTTTACCTACCATGGATGTTTTAATTATTAGTTTAAAACACCAGAAGTCTTTAGCAGATTCAGTGGGATACAAGTGTCAGAGAGAAAAAGAGAGAGAGAGATGAATGGATGGATGGATAGATCTTACGGCTCTCTTGCATTTATCAAGCACTAAACAATTTAACCATGATCTTGGTTTGCTCAGTTTAAATGAATGATTATTTTAATTTGCAATTGTCTTGTCAGGATTAACCCAGGAAACTCCAGGAGACAGTACAGATTCAATCCAGCAAGGTTTATTGGCTTCAGTCCCGTTACAGAAATCTTCTCAGAGTGAGAGCAATTTCCAGGGTCACCCTCCCAACCTCCCTTGCATTCTTTAGGGAGGGGCCAGTCTCATTCTCTTATCTCTTCCTCGTTGTTCTGGTGATGAGAGTACGTTCTTAACCCCTCTCGCTCTGACTCTCACATGTCTAGACTGATTTTACTTTATTTTGATAATTAACTGCATACAAAGACAATGGGTGTGCAAATAATTTGGATGTGTACAGTATTGACAATGATACTGTGTTAGATGCTTCAACTTATTTTCCTGAAAAATTGAAAAATAGATTTTCTCCCTTTAATGAAACATCTGGAACAGAGTACAGAGTAAAAATTAAACACCATTGATAAAAAAAACAATTTTCAGGCTGAAGACAAAAGTAAATTTGAATTGGGGAAACATGGCATTATTCAGTTTGGAAGAATCAGAATAATATAACTGAATGATACAGCACTTGAGTAAGTAACTTGGGATCTTTTGAACTTAAGATAAAGCAAAAGCACAGTCAATGTTTCAAAGCAAATGAGAGAGTCAGATAGTCCCATCATTATAATTAAAGTATAGGTAAGGTATGGTGCAAGCAACCATCCACTTACATTGAAAAATGAATTACTTTACCCCAAGTACTGAATGATAAAAGCGTGAATATGGTATTACTTTTTCTTATTATCAGGACATTAAATAATGTCAGAACACCTCAGTCAAATTTGATTCAACAAACTGTTTAGTAGGGGTGTGTGTATATGTGTGCGTGTGTGTGTGTGCATGTGTGTGCATGGGTGTGATTTTTGGTTTGGCACAAAAAACCTGAAGTCCACCCCACCCTACAAGGTGGTTGTTGTGGGAAAAATAGGAGGCAGAAGTATTAGGTATGTTCACTGTTGTGAGTTGACTCTCTCTCTCTACACACACACACACTCTCATATAAACATAAGAAATAATAATAATAATTAATAATAATAATAATTTAAACTAGTGTCACACTTGAGACAGTTGATCTAGGGAGTCATAAAATAGTAGCTGTAATTTAATGTATTATAATTTAATTTTAGCTGCAGGAAAAGGAAGAAAATTATGTTTTTTTGTTTTTGTTTTGTCTTAATTGCTCTTGACCAAGTTGGATATTCCAACATGAGAACAAGTGATGTCATTTACTCCAAGCCCAGTTTAAGATAATGTTTTTGTTTAGGAAAGGAAAAAGCATCAGATGTTTAGTGGGATAAGGAAGCTCATACTGCAGTGACATTACATCACAAATGACTTAAGTAAACAGGTTATATGCATACTTAACAGATGGCAAGACCAAAACTTTGTGAGCTAAAGTTATTTTAGAAGTATAAATTAGTCACTTACTGATTTTTCTATTTTAATTTTTTTTTTAATTCTATCCTGACAGGTTTGTGGTTCTTCTGATATGAGGTGACTATTAGCACTGTCCTGATTATATCTGTTGACTGCCATCTTTTAGGTCATACAAAATTACAACTATTAACAAATAAATTACAGAAACTGCCAGCTTGCAATCTGTGAATTAACAATTTTATTGGAAATGGTGTTGACAGGCCCACACTGTTAGCACCTATATAAATACATTGTAATGATCACAGATTTAAAAAAAAACATTTCCCACAATATAAAGAATTGATTAGAAATACTGTATTTATTGGCATATAACACACACTTTTTCCCCCTAACATTTGGGGCTGAAATCCTAGCTGCCTGTTATACGCTGATGCACATGTTATAAGCCAATGTATAAGCCCCTGTATAAGCCCTGTGGCTTCTCAGCTCAAGTGGCAGGGCTGAGAGAGTGGAGCCTTCATTTGAGCCAGGGCTGTAACTAGGGCTGCAACCATGCGCTTCCCACCTCCTCCTCCAATTGATGGCACTTAAACTATGCCTCCTCTGTTTGCAGTCTTTAGTAACATCACCCGTGTGTTACTCCGATCTCGCTGGGTCCTTGTTCAGGGTCCTGATGCCAGAGCTGTGCCTGTGAAATCTTTAGCACAAAGTCTGTCTGTCTGGCCAAAGCTCCATCTTCCTTGGACGCTCCGTGGCAGGCCTCAAAGGAACAGCTTGGGCTGCTTGAGCTCCACCCCTGGAACAGCGGCTGCTCAGAAGGCTTTGGGCCCCCTCGGGAGGCCTCAGTGAACAGAAGGCCTTTTAGCCCGCTCCCGCGGCTGGTCTGCAGAGCTGCCCCTCCTGCGGCCAGCAGGGGTCCGGGTGGTCAGGCTCGTGGGCCAGCTGCATCTGCCCGCCAACCCGCCTTCCCTCCATCACAAATCCAGCCACTCTGCCTGTTGGCTGGAGGGACCAGCTCCAAGCAAGAGCCAAGGCCCGTGGATTACAGCTGCGTGGCGGGGGGGCTGCCGGGCTCCTCCTGGCTCTGCCCAGGGGCTGCAGGGCACCCTTCCTGCAGGGCCCCAGCTCTGGGGGCTGCACAGCAGCTTCCGTGGCCATGGCCACAAGACCCCCCCTTACCAGCCAGGAGCACCTTTGGCTCTGCGGGTCCACCCTGGTGTGGCAGCGACTTGCAAAGGACTCACTCGCTTCTGAGCGATGCGCTGCCCAGGACGCCACTCCACCGAGGCCCTTCGGGGAGGCACTTTGCTCTGACACACTGAGTGCCGGCACACACGGATGATGTCACTAAAGTACCACAAGCTTCCCTCCTCTCTTTGCAGAAAAGCACCAGCTCTGACACACTGAGTGCCGGACTGTGCGGGTGATGTTATTAAAGACTGCAAACAGAGGAGGCATGCCCTAATAATAAATTACTGTACCCCCCAATCCACTCAGACCACCAGGGATTTTTAACTCCTACTGGTCCACCAGAGATCGCCACACCCCTGATAGTACCTTACTTTTTTAAAATTTAAACTTAGGTAAAAAGAATACTGCTGCAGAGTGTGACGCATCCCAACATTGCCAACGTTTTTTTTAGACTGTCTCATCACTTTCATACGTGCAGAGTGCCCTCAGTTAAAAAACTCATGCTTACATTCACTACTTGTTTCAGTTTGAAACATCAGCAGTGTTCAGTTTGATTTTGAAGATAGCAGTGAAGACGAAGAGTTTCATGGTTTCCAAGATAGCAGTGATTCTGATTAAAATTTTTGTAAAAACTTAATATCTAAGTTTTTTTGTTCAAAGAGGTGTTTTTTCTTTCATATTACATATTTACCTTATAAGTGGTATAAATATTAATAAACAAAAAGTTCAGAGCTCCCTTTATTTTGCTTCCAAGTCATTTATTTTAAATTTAAGTTTTTTTACTCAAACTTCCTTCTTAAAATTAAGTGCATGTTATACGCCTGTGCGTGTTATATGCTGATAAATATGGTAATTAGCATATTTTATTTTCTCTGTAGCACAGTAGCATGCATGCTTGAATAAGCTGTCTGCAACTTCATTTTTTCCTCTTCAGGATCAACAGCTGATTACTGGTACAGAGCACATATTCAAAGATTAGTCAGTATTTCCTGTAAAGCACATGGCTATTCATGTCATTTTGTAGAGCCTCTGATATTTTTGTTTCTTCCAGAAAACCAGCAATCCAAAATACCAATGGCATTACTTGTAGTGAAAAGTCAGAAGGTCATATGTTCTAATTTTCAATTCAATATGCTAAAACTAGTCTAAACAACATTTTAAAAAATGTTTCCCACCCACAAATGTGATTTTGAGGACAAACACAAATAAAGGACATTTTGAAGAGTAAACTTTTGACTAAAACTGAAAAAAACCCCAAACCCTGTCATTAAAAAAAGTGTTTCCACTTGGTTTCTTTGCTGGCAAACCAAAAGCCTCACTACATCAATAAAACTTTCAACTATGGGAAGACATCTGGCAGGGACCAAACTTGCACTGGCTTCAAAAGACTATGGCAACCATTCTTAACAGTTAACAAAACTTCACTGACAGTTTGAATATGTGAACTTCATATGCCCTGGAAGGACTTCTGAACTAATTCCATAAGAGTATCAAGATACATAGTGATGAATGCCAACGCAATGCCAAGGACTTGAGAATCTTTCAGATTGGATACAAAAGCCACAAGCTCATATCAACTCATTCAAGGAGCCTAATGCCTATGTGCAAATTGCTGGGAAGACCAGAGCGGTGGTGGTGGGGAGAGGAAGTATTCTGAAAATTGCAGGAAAATAGGCATCAGTTGGCCGCAAAAAGGAATTTCTTCATTTCAAAACAATTGTGTGTGCTTTGCTAGACTTTCTACTCCTCTTTAAACTTTTGATCATTTGGGTAAAATTGTTATCTTTTATAGGAAGCTAATTTGCTATCTGCAGCTTCCATGTCTCTGCTCATTAATCAACTTGGCATATTTGTGAACTTCACGAGCATAAGGAACTCCCAAGCCGTAGGCCAGATAGACCCACAGAAGTTCCCTAACTAGCCCCTAACTTTTTTGGTGTCTTCTGAAGTCTTGTCTCCTCTTTATTTTGATCCCTTTCTCAGCTTTCATTATCCAGGTACTGAGATTATTGTCTCTAATCAAATGTTGCTGCATTGCTGGAATGGGAGGAGAATTTCTGAGCAGCCAACTAGTAATCAGCTCAATTATGGGGTAGCCCTCATTTAAGTGGATAACTAATTTTCCATCCCCTAGAGTAATGATGGCAAATCTTTTGGGCTTGGCATGTCAACAATTCCGAAAATGCCTAACTTGACTCTGCTGGTGTGTCACCCCCCTCCCCAAACAAAAGAGAAACAATTCTTCACATATTCATTTATTTAAAAAAATACAGTCCAATTATGTGTGGTGTTATGTATTATATAAAGAAATGTTAAATAATTACAAAAATGAAATACAAGTAAAATGAATTCAGTTTCTTTGGTAACTCAAACATGGAGAATAGTTGTCGGCTGTTGGTGAACGCTGGCGTGTCACCCCAAATGTTGTTGTATGTCACCTTTGACATGCGTGTCACAGGTTCGCCATCACTGCCCTGGGAGGATGGAGCCACAGTATCAGCCCAGCAACACATGCTTTTCTAAGCTCCTGCCCTTTCAATTTTATGTTATTTTAAAATGCTATATTTTAGCTACTTTTGTTTCCTTTTAATTAATTTTCAATTAAAATAAATATACTAGGCTACAGTACAGTAGATTTATTATATTTTGACTAGGTTTATTAGACTTTTTAAAAATTTAATCCTAACTTTTTTGAGCAAGACAAATGTGGAGGCAAAAGTTGCAAGCAAAAGATTCTGAGTGGATTTGAACAATATGGGAAAAAGGAAGAAATGACATTTCATCAGTCCGGGCTCTCTTCCTTCATCAAAGTCTGCTAAATAACCAAAGATAGAAGAACATTTTATACGAAAGGAATCTGTAAGTAAAACAAATTTCCCTCCCACTTCTAACAAATTTGCAGCAATTGAATCACTTGAATGGGACTTTCAAACAGAACTTGAAAAACAACAGCTGTTAGATCTTTCACTATCTGTCAGGGAAGAGCTAAGTGAAAATCTGGATTACCTTCCGGTTCCTCACTGTGTGTATCCAGTACAACTTGCTAGCTCACCTGCTAACCTCAAGGGAAATTAAAAAATAAGTTTAAAAATAAGATGCAAAATCAGAATATGGAGAGGCTCCCATGGGAAAATTCAATGGAGTTTATGGCAAAGCAATGCCCTCTTACAGCATAAACTATTATCTCATTATTTGAGCAGCTGTCAGCTATAAAATATGATCTGGAATTGCCAAAAAAAAAAAAAAGATTTTGAGGCTTTTACTCAAAAATATGAAGCCGGACCCGCTTATTAAGGCTTATGCAGAAGCTCCGGCTAAGCCATGCATTCCAGACATGCGCTCTGATAAAGGGCAAGTGGTTCAAGTAAGACAAACTGACAAAACTGTGCAACTATCAAATGATTGTATTAATAAATCCTTACTCTTGGACAAGGCAAAGAGTGGTGGCTTCATACACACTAAAGTCTCTTTGGATACGAAAGAGGAAATTCCCCGCAAGTTAAATCGTTCACTTCAGACACCACAGATTGCTCTCTGTATCTCCCTGAACAATCTCAATATTGGACACTGGGATTCTAGGAGAGCAATTGTCACCTCCCTAAGACAACTTCTTCACTGTCAATACAGACAGATTTATGTGCTGCTGAATGGCTTCCAAGGGCTCCAAACAGAAAATGGATCTTGTTGTCTTTTAATCAGCCTATTATCCCACTAATGCTATTCAAGATGAGATTATACTTAGCATCATTTCAAATGTTCCCTGCCAGAGTCTTCTGCAAAGTAAAAGTTAATTCTTTATTCGGCTCTGTCTCACCTAGACTCCGTAACTGTTCCAAATCTTTACCAGATGTCAGCAAGTCTTCCTTTCCCCATGCACCAGGCCTTGGAAAAGCAAGGTGGTGGGTGTCAGTCAGTCTCACTAAATGATGATGTGTCAGATTCAGCTGAAGTTGGCCTTATTAATGCCTTTGGTTTCCTGCCCAGGAATGAACAAGATAATATAATACATAAGCTGGAAAACCTTAAGAAAA
The DNA here is from genome assembly GCA_030867105.1 of Liasis olivaceus. Taxonomy (NCBI): domain Eukaryota; kingdom Metazoa; phylum Chordata; class Lepidosauria; order Squamata; family Pythonidae; genus Liasis; species Liasis olivaceus. The sequence goes on from CM061351.1 coordinate 19,763,070, forward strand.
CCTTACTGGTTGCTATTGCTACAGCTGAGCTACTTATTGATCTTATTGTCAGGTCAGCCCAAAGAACTCCAAGAGACAATGCAAATTCAGTTCTGCTGTGTTTATTAGCTACAACCTCCAGACAGAATCTCCCCAGACTGAACCCTAGCTCCCAAGCCAGCCAGCCACAACACCGTGAATTCCTTAGGGAGGTGCCAGCCTCATCCTCTTGAACTTCCCACACTCGTGCTGTGGACTAAGAACACGCTTATCTCCCTGAGCCTGGCCTTCATAAGTCCATTCCATCACACTTATGCCTTCTAACACTGACACTAATTGTCCTCCTTTGGAGGACAATGGAATGGTTGGAAATCACCCTCCAAATAATATTTGTCCCTGCCCTTATGGGACAGATGTGGAGCCTGCTGGAGAATGCCAGGCCTTGTTAACTATTGAGGAGGAAGTATTCCCTATACCACAGGCAGATGCTGAACAATGATTTTTGGATCTTAGTCACTCTCCATATGATGCTCTTTTATTATACCCCCTGGAGCCTACTTTTCTTGCAGATTTGAATCTTCATCCCCAAAATTCAAATCTGGATACCGTTACTGGAAGTTCTGAAATCATCCAACTGGAAGCTACCCCCCAAACTTAGGTGGTGTTACAACAAGCAACACTAGATGAAACTTTGACTGTGGCCCCTTTCCAGATATTAGAGGGTGTAGAGCACATCTCAAATACCCACATACCTATATTGATGGAAGACTCTGTATGTCCAGCTAATCCACTAACAGTACCCTTAGACTCTGAATGACTCAATCCTACAGAAGGTAGGGGGTCTCTATCGCCTCTTGGAATATTGCAGGCTGGAAAGAAAAGATCTCAGATGCTTCATTTATGAAACATATTTCTTCCTTTGGTATTCTTGTTTCAAGAAACATGGGCTATGGAGGATCTGTCAATACCTGGATATAGTCCCTATAGTTTAAGTGAAGTACCTAGTTCAAAACAGGACATACCATCAGGTGGCTTGAGTTCTATAGTTTCTGTCAAACGTAATGTTCTAGTACTTATGCTGGAGTCTTGCAAAAATGTGGCTCTAGCCCTCCTGCTCAGTTTTAAGTCCTATTCAGTCTTACTTGTTAATCTATACCTTCCCTCAGTTCATGGACATAAGAAAATAAATAATTTGTGGGATAAATTTGATACTTAAATAAATTTGTTATCATATCAATACCCAGACTCCATAATTATAATAGCTGGGGACTTTAACATACATATTGGCCAATCTGATGCCCTTCTGTAAAATGATTTTAAATGGCCAATGCCCCCTAAAACCAATGTGGGTTACTTACCGACCAGGCAATCTAATGACCAACACTGTAACATTGCAGGATTTTGTTTGGCTCAACTTGTGGACAGTTTAGATATAGTTATACTTAATGGAACTGTCAGGGAGTGATATAAAAAGGGAGTTTACATTCTGGCACCCTAACGGGGCCAGTGTGATTGATTATATCATGGTTTCCCAGAACTTCGTTCACCTTATAGCTTACTTCTATATTGGAACTCACTCTGATAATGACCACTTTCCACTAATTTGTCTTTTTTATTCTAAAACAAATCTTGAATCATTAGAAGTAGCCCATTGCCCTACTGACATTACAACAAAGGGGCGAGTACAGAACAAATGATCTCAAGGTCTGGCTAAAGTTTTGTCTGGGCTTTTGACCTCAGAGCCCCTGCTTCAAATGCACACCCAAATCTGCTTAACTGATTCATATGAAAAAGTAGTGTCACTATATCAGTCAATTATTGTTAATCTCCAAGTTCTCCTGACAAGATTTTCAACAGCCATTGGTGTTTATGGACAGAAAAGGTCCAAAACGTGGTATGACAGTGATTGCATGAAGGCTAAAAAGGCTTTCTTAAATGCAGTAACCTCCTTTCATCAGGAAAATTCTTTGTTGTTGTTTAGTCGTTAAGTCGTGTCCGACTCTTCGTGACCCCATGAACCATATTGCGCCAGGCCTTCCTATCTTTCACTGCCTCCCTGAGTTTGCTCAATTTCATGCTCATTGCTTCAGTGATGCTATCTAGCCATCTCATCCTCTGCCGTCCTCTTCTCCTTTTGCCTTCCATCTTTCCCAGCATCAGGGTCTTTTCCAAAGAGGCCTCTCTTCGCATTAGGTGACCAAAGTATCTGAGCTTGAGCTTCATTATCAATCCTTCCAATGAGCAATCAGAGTTGATTTCCTTTAAGATTGACTGGTTTGACCTCCTAGCAGTCCAGGGGACTCTTAAGAGTCTTCTCCAGCACCACAGTTCAAAGGCATCAATTCTTTGGCGTTCAGCCTTCTTTATGGTCCAGCTCTCACAGCCATACATTACTACTGGAAAAACCATAGCTTTGACTATGCGGATCTTTGTCGGCAAGGTGACGTCTCTGCTTTTTAATATGCTATCTAGGTTTGCCATAGCTTTCCTCCTAAGGAGCAAGCGTCTTTTAATTTCATGGCTGCAGTCTCCGTCTGCGGTGATCTTGGAGCCCAAATAAATGAAGTCTGTTACTGCTTCCATTTCTACCCCTTCTATTTGCCAGGGATTGATGGGTCCAGATGCCATGATCTTAGTTTTTTTAATGTTGAGTTTCAAGCCAGCTTTCGCACTCTCCTCTTTCACCCTCATCAAGAGGCTCTTTAGTTCTTCTTCACTTTCTGCCATTAGGGTGGTATCGTCTGCATATCTGAGGTTATTGATGTTTCTTCCTGCAATTTTAATTCCGGCTTGTGATTCTTCCAGCCTGGCATTTCTCATGATGTACTCTGCATATAGGTTAAATAAGCAGGGTGACAGTATACAGCCTTGTCGTACTCCTTTCCCTATTTTGAACCAATCGGTTGTTCCATGACCGGTTCGAACTGTTCCTTCTTGGCCCGCATACAGATTTCTCAGGAGACAGCTAAGGTGGTCTGGTATCCCCATCTCTTTCAGAATTTGCCACAGTTTGTTGTGATCCACACAATCAAAGGCTTTTGCATAGTCAATGAAGCAGAAGTAGATGCTTTTCTGGAACTCTCGTGCTTTCTCCATGATCCAGCGAATGTTGGCAATTTGATCTCTAGTTCCTCTGCCTCTTCGAAACCCAGCTTGTACATCCGGTAGTTCTCGGTTCACGTACTGCTGAAGCCTAGCTTGTAGGATTTTGAGCATAACCTTGCTAGCATGTGAAATGAGTACAATTGTGCGATAGTTTGAGCATTCTTTGGCATTGCCCTTCTTTGGAATTGGAATGTAAACTGACCTTTTCCAATCCCGTGGCCACTGTTGCGTTTTCCAAACTTGCTGGCATATTGAGTGCAGCACTTTAACAGCATCGTCTTTTAGTATTTTAAATAACTCAGCTGGAATACTGTCATCTCCACTAGCTTTGTTGTTAGCAATGCTTCCTAAGGCCCACTTGACTTCACTCTCTAGGATGTCTGGCTCAGGCTCAGTGACCACACCAGCATGGACATCAGGGACATTAAGATCTTTCTTGTATAGTTCTTCTGTGTATTCTTGCCACCTCTTCTTAATCTCTTCTGCTTCTGTTAGGTCCCTGCCTTTTTTGTCCTTTATCATGCCCATCTTTGCCCTAAACGTTCCTTTGATATCTCCAATTTTCTTGAAGAGATCTCTAGTCTTCCCCATTCTATTGTTTTCTTCAATTTCTTTGCATTGTTCATTTAAGAAGGCCTTCTTATCTCTCCTTGCTATTCTCTGGAAATCTGCATTCAGTTGCTTATATCCTTCCCTTTCACCCTTGCTTTTCGCATTCCTTCTTTCCACAGCTATTTGTAAAGCCTCATCAGACAGCCATTTTGCTTTCTTGCATTTCTTTTTCTTTGGGATGGTTTTAGTTGCTGCCTCTTGTACAATGTTACAGACCTCCGTCCATAGTTCTTCAGGCACTCTGTCTACCAAATCTAATCCTCTAAATCTATTCATCACCTTCACTGTGTACTCACATGGAATATGATCTAAGTCATACCTGAGTGGTCTAGTGGTTTTCCCTACATTCTTCAATTTAAGCCTAAATTTTGCAGTAAGAAGCTCATGATCTGAGCCACAGTCAGCTCCTGGTCTTGTTTTTGCCGTCTGTATAGAGCTTCTCCATCTTTGGCTGCAAAGTATGTAATCAATCTGGTTTCGGTATTTGACCATCTGGTGATGTCCATGTGTAGAGTCGTCTCTTGTGTTGTTGGAAAAGAGTGTTTGCTATGACTAGCTTGTTCTCTTGACAGAACTCTATTAGCCTTTGCCCTGCTTCATTTTGTACTCCAAGGCCAAACTTGCCTGTTATTCCGATTACTCCTTGACTTCCTACTTTAGCATTCCAATCCCCTATGATGAAAAGGACATCTTTTTTTGGTGCTAGTTCTAGAAGGTCTTGTAGGTCTTCATAGAACCGGTCAACTTCAGCTTCTTCGGCATCAGTGGTTGGGGCATAGACTTGGATTACCGTGATGTTGAATGGTTTTCCTTGGATACGCACTGAGATCATTCTGTCGTTTTTGAGGTTGTACCCCATTACTGCCTTTCCCACTCTCTTATTGACTATGAGTGCAACTCCATTTCTTCTAAGGGTTTCTTGCCCACAGTAGTAGATACAATGGTCACCTGAATTAAATTCACCCATTCCCGTCCATTTCAATTCGCTGATTCCCAAGATGTCGACGTTCAATCTTGTCATCTCATGTTTGACCACATCCAGCTTGCCTTGGTTCATGGATCTTACATTCCACGTACCTATACAATATTGTTCTTTACAGCATCGGACCTTCTTTTCACTTCCAGATACATCCACAGCTGAACGTCCTTTCGGCTTTGGCCCAGCCGCTTCACTCTTTCTGGAGCTACTTGGAATTGCCCTCCGCTCTTCCCCAGTAGCATATTGGACACCTTCCGACCTGAGGGGCTCATCTTCCGGCGTCATATCTTTTAGCCTTTTAACATTGTCCATGGGGTTTTCTTGGCAAGGATACTGGAGTGGGTTGCCATTTCCTTCTCCAGTGGACCACATTTTGTCAGAACTCTCTGTCATGACCTGTCCGTCTTGGGTGGCCCTGCACGGTATAGCTCATGGCTTCACTGAGTTACACAAGCCCCTTCGCCACGACAAGGCAGTGATCCATGAAGGGGAAAATTCTTTGAGTGCTTCTCAATTACATAAGGTTCAGAAAAAAAATTATAAAGACCTTTTGAAGATAAAGAAAAGGCAGGCTATAAAAGAGAACTGGAAGAAATTTCAGCAGCAAAACTTAAGAACTCCACTTGGTTTTGGTGCTTCCTCCATCAGTCCCTCATAGACAGATGTTTTAGCCCTATCATACAAATATCTGCAGATAAATGGGATGATCACTTCTGTGACATCTTTAAAAGGGAATCTGCTGTAATCTCAGATGTGAATCCTTCTTGTAGTGACCTCCCAGATTGGCCGCCAGTATCCATAGCTCTGTAGCTCAGGGTTGAACTGTGGAGTCCTTGGAGTTCTCTGAGCTTGGTTGTTTTCTTGCAGATGTTTTGATACCCATCAAGGTAACATCTTCAGGGCTAGAAGGGAGTGGGGTTTGCTCTCTGTTTATATACAGTAGCTTGCTCTGTCAGTGTTGGTGGGGGTTATTTTTTTCCTTGGAAGTTCCTAGATTAGGCTGCTGTTTACTTCTTGGTTGTTTGTTTGGTGTTAATCCTGGTGTTAATCCCTGCTTATCCGGGTGCTGACTGCTGGCAAGGAGGCATTCTAATCTTTTTGTTTCCTTTTTATTGTCTCTTCTGAATAGTGTGTAAATGTTGTTTATGTGCCCATTGAAGGCTGACTTGTCTGAATACCAAGCTTCCAGGAATTCTCTCTGCGTTTTTGGATTTAGCTTGGTCTAAAATGCTGACAGCTTCCCAGTTGGAATTATGGTTAAATCCATGTATTGTGAGATTAAGGAGTTTTCATCATGTCTTCTGACTGCTAGTTGGAGTTCATGGATTGCCCAGTTAAAACCAGGTAAAGCACGTGGAGGTGATTTTATCTCCCCAGAATTAATAAGGGAAAACAAAGACCAGTGGACCCCAGTTCTGGCCATTTTATTCACACACTAACAACACAGGCTAATTTCCATCTGATTGGAATCAGGCTATTGTACCGTTATACAAAAAATAAAGGAAATAGACTTGACGCTACAAATGATAGGCCTATTAGTTTATTAAACACAGTAAGTAAACTTTATGCCAGAATTTTATATCTAAAATTAGTGGATTGGGTACAAAATGAAAATATCATTGCTGAAGAGCAGGCTGGATTTAGAGGAGAATGATCAGTATTACATCACTGTGTGGTTCTCCATCATTTGGCAGAAAAAAATATTCTGCACTCCCCCAAAGTTCCTTTTTTGCAACTTTTGTTGATTTTAAGTCAGCCTTTGAACTAATATCAAGGGACAGACTGTGGGACAGTCTGAGACAGTCTACCATTGATAAAAGGCTGCTCCTATTTATTCAGTCATTTTACTCAGATACCTCCCTGAGAATTAGATATACTCCTTATAGAGGTGTAAGACAAGGTTGCATATTAGCTCTACTACTTTTCAATCTATATCTAAATCCAATGATCCAAGCACTTGCTATTTTAGCCCATCACCCACCTATTTTAGCTGATTGTGCGATCCCAGCATTATTGTATGCTGATGATGTAGTTATTATGTCTATTTCACAGATGGGAATGAGAAAAGCACTAGCTTTATTCTGTACAGAACAAAAGCTATCAATAAACTATCAGAAAACCAAAGTTTTAGTGTTATCATAAAATGCACAAATGGCAATTAAATGGGACTCAAATTGAGCAGGTGCGCACCTATCAATGTCTTAGAGTGTGGTTCCATGCTTCTCTGTCCTGGAATGCTTTTTTTTTTTTTTACTGGCAAGTGTTGCACAGCATACCCCTACAGCCATCGTAAGATTTTACCACTCAGAAGGAACCCATTATATCCTTGCAGCTTGCAAGGTTTTCCAAGCTAAGGTAGTCCCTCAGCTTCTTTTTGGCTCCCAGATTTGCTCTTTTGCAAAGTTTAACATTCTTGAAACTATTCAAAGTAAGTTTATTTGAGCCATACTGATGGTTCCAAAAAGTATCCAAAATGCCATCTTACGTGTAGAGACAGGTATAGTCTCGTGGAACACTAAAGCATAGTTTCTTCTTATTACCTTTTAGCTAAAGTTAACCTAATCCTTTTAGGTTTGGCCCCATTAGTAAGTACTTAGAGATTGTTTTAAATAATGAAGGCTTAAAAAAGCCCTAGATAAAATTCATTGATTGGGCTTCTCTATGGAAAGTTTGTGCTCATTAGGTTTTGATAATGCTGGAATTGCCCCCAAACAATTAATTTGGGATACAGATCTCCAAACAAATTTAAGCAAGGTGTCACACCCCAATCATATTCTTCCAAAAGGGTTTGCTCCAACATCTTATTTATCATCCATTATCATTTTTAAATTTCATAAGGCCTTCACTTTAGGCAGGCTGGATAGACTACCCTCAGCAGTCCTTTCTGGATGTTTTAAGGGCACTTCTATGTATCTTCAGTTATGTTCATGTGGTGATGGCTCAATAGAAACTCTGTTATGCTGTTAAAGAAACTCTTATATGCTGTTCCCTATATAAGGACTCTAGACAGACCTTCATTTATCCAATTTTGAAGAAATTTCCAGGTAAAGAGTGTGATTTCTACTTAATGTTACTTCTTTCAGACAAGGACTCAAAATATCTTCCCAACTCCAGTTTTGTGCTACCATCTGTACAATACGCCACACCATTAATTAAGTTTGGAACTTATAATAAAATAAAACAGAATACAAATAGTATTGTATCTGTTCTTCATTGTTTTTTAGATCCTATTATACATTGTTTTTCGTGTGTGTGTGTGTGTGTGTGTGTGTGCACGTGCAACAGTTCTGCTATTAGATATTTTATTGGCCTCAGAACTGTAATAAACTGATTGATTGATTCCAGCCCTAAACAGAGAATCCAAATAAAGATACAGGTTAATCCCAGAGTGACAGGATGAGGGATGAAGTGATGGATCTCCACCCCTGGAGGTTTTTAAGAAGAGGCTGGACACCATCTCTCATGGATGATTTAATTGGTTTTACAGTACACTGCAGAGGGCTGAACTAGAGGAACCTTGTAATCCACTCCAACTCTACAAGTCTATGATTTTGTGACTTCAAAGTGAGCTATGCACTGCTTCCAAGATGCCAACAACAAGGTTTGAAAACAAAGGTTGACAGAAAACTATTGCTATCCTGTGACTGATACTCAGTGGATATTGTTTCTTCACACAACATTATTATACAGCTCATGGGCAACATTTAGGGAGCTGAGGGAAGTTCTCAGTCTGGTATAGAGTGCTGTGTTAAAAAGATGGATGTGGCCTGAAAAAAATAAGAGAAGCCCACAGGTTAAGCAGGCAAGCCCTGTGCAAGAAAGGCATGGAATGAATTAATATTTAAGAAATCATTTGGAATAATTACTAAAATAAAATCTGTCACTAGCAGTGGCTAAGCTGTACTTCTAAGAAGTGCAGATGAAGAACTGAACTTCATATTAAACAAATGAATGTATTTTGACAGATAATCCCAATAGGTTGTTTCCACCTTATATTTGGACAAACAATTCAGAAGCACTAATAAATATTTTATTAACCAACACAATTTATTTTATCATTAAGTGTGACCTAGGAAAAGAAGGATAGGACTAATTTTAAAAAGTGTGATTTATGGACTTTGATTTAATAAAAAGTTCTTCTTGATTCTGTTTTAAATTCAAATCATGCTGGATTTTCTCTCCATTTTGTCTATTTATTAACCTTAATCCCAAACATTACAGTGGACAATTCTAAAGGAACTCATCATTAAACTTTGGCAACACCCCCTTTTCCTCAACTTTCAGCTGCAAAAGCAGAGGGACTTTGAAGCACATCTCAACCTTGGGGGTGGGACACAGGTCACCTATCCATAAGAAATTATAACTATTTAGTTCCCAACCTGGACCTGAAATTAAAAGGAACTAAAAAGGGAATAATTAATTCACATTCTCCTCTTTCCCTTTTCTTCCTCTTTGGTTTGAGCTGAGCTGTTGCTGGCCCAACATTATACAAATATATCTTCCTCTACTTTGTACAGGACATACAAAGTCTCTTCCTCCAAACAAAAAAATGCATTCATTAGCAGGACTTTTATTTTAAAGTATCTCTGCCTAATTTTACTCTTTATAAAGTCTGTGGTATCATCTTAGGCTGTCATGCCTCCAAACCATTTTGTTCCCAATAGTTTGAGTCATGCGTCAAAGGCTAATTTGCCATGTGTTTCAGCAATCTCCCTTTGCTCCCCCCTCCAGTAGTTATTAATCTTCACTTTTCTTACAATGCTGAGTGAAACCTGAATACAACTGGCAGTCTTTGATGAATATCACTTTATACTGAGACATTCTCTGTCACATTTCAAAGAAGGGAGAAATAAAGAGAAGATAATAGTGTCATTTCTTTTTATTTTACATCAAAAAGTGAGACTAGAGGGAAAATAGTTCTGCACAATCTTCATGATACAGTGAGCATGAATTTTGAAATAAAAAGTTTTTTTTTTCAAGAAAGGAGATTCCACAATAGACAGAAGAAACTTAAACATTTTGCTTTTATTCTGGGACTGGGCAGAATATTAGGAAGACTCGATATGAATCTATTGTTCATTTGCTGAGGATCGCCAGAATTTCTGACTCCCAATTATTTTAATGTACTAATAAAGAAACTGATTCTCTAAGTAATCTACCGGTTACTTAGTTGTAACCAGTAGATTTTTATAGAAATTTTGTTCATGAGGTAAGAATCCTTTAGTGTTATGGGAATACCTTCTGTCTTTTTATTTATTTTATGCAGTTCTCTGGGTAAAATACAAAGAATTGGAACATTTTTAAGAAATTAAAATATAAAAGTAACATACAAAATATATCACAACAAACAAAATAAAATCAGGACCATTAGTAATAAATATGATATGTTTAATGTAAGATTTTTTTTTTTTTTTAATCTGCTTAACAGTCATTACTGACCCTGCAGTGACCGCCCCCTAGCGGTTTTCAAGGCAATTGCATCTTTCTAGTTTCGGAATTAGACTTTGCCAGAGCCTAATTCCTAGAGCGTCAGCCCAGCTGGCAGCACAGGAGGCGGGATTTCCGTTGCTTCGCGCCCTTTTCGGACGAGCGCGGTTTTCGCGCTTTTACCGGCAACTTGTCCCGTCTCTCTCTGTTGAGCCGCTGCCAGCATTTTTCCTCCCACTGGAGTGAGAGTCCTCATTTATCTACTCACGTATGTTTTCGATCTGCTGAGTTGGCAGAAGCTGCGGGTATAGAAACAAGAGCTCACCTTGTTAACGCGAGGCTGGACTCGAACCGCTGAAGCTTTCAGCCATTTCTGGCCGGCACTTTCAGCGTCATTAAGCCGCTGCGCCACCGCGTCCCCGTCTTAATGTAAGATTACAATACTGAAAACGGCAGAGTGAAAATGGTTCTTTTTAAACACCTTGGAAAATTAAAATAACATTTTACCTGAGCTGCAGTTCCCAAACAGGGTGCTGTGGAGCCCTGGGGTGCCCTAGTGAACTCACAGGGGGACAGTGGGATATTTTATATTTTTGTGATATCCATTTGTGAAGCTGGGTGTTATAATGTTCATTTGCAATGGCAAAGCTTTGGGTTTTTGGCGGTTGCCATGATAACAAGCAAGTACTGTGTGAAAATCCACATGGAACAGGAAGTGAAGATGGTGGTGCTCAATCGGATTCCAAGGTTTAAGAAGCTGTGCAGTGCTTGAGATGAAGACACATCCCAATAGTAAGTAATTGTGGTTATTTAAGACTGAAATGAAAATATTTTTCTCTTTCAATTTCTGTGTATTATTTTTTCAAACAGCTAATTTGTTAGGACATACATATTAAGTCGTTTGGATCTAACTACTTAATAAATGGAACTGTTAAATATTTCTTTTGGCCTAGGGGTACTGAGAAAAAATTAATGAGTGCTGTGAACTGAGACAATTTGGGAAGCTCTGACCTAAGATGTTGAAAGGACCGTAACTCAAATACCAAAGGAGCCTCTAAAAAGAGGCCACTACAGAAAAGGCCCTTTTGCTTGTAGCCCACCTGCCTTTTTTAACTGTCTGGAGGAAACCGGTTTCATTGTATAAACACAGATCTTACACCTGTGGAAAGTAACACAGATCCCTGACCTCAGGAAACCAGGTTTCAAGTTAACTTAAAAGGTCATTTGGAATTAGGCCTGGATGATGAATCTTGGCGTACCAGCAAAGCAACGATCCCAAAGTAGATGTTTATGTTGGCCCATTCCTTGTTTGACAGAGAAGAATATCAATCATAATCACTGAATTACTGTGAAACATTTGCCTTCGAGACCAATAGTCTCTCAACATGACAGGTATGCATTTCTGGTTGCCAACTTTTCTAACAGTTACTTTAAAACATAACAGTTAATCTTTTTTAAAAAATCTGATTTACAGCCACATTATCCTGATGGGAATAACATTCAACTGCTGCAATCCTGGACAAGAATGAAACATTAATACATCCCAGAGAGATACCTAGCAAAATTACTTGGTGGAAATTCCCCAAAATGTATAATATTCCCAAAGAACTGTAAACCTCAAATACCCTATCCAGTTAGGTATCCAACCAGCAGGAAATGAAAACCAAGATACGATCATTCTGTACCACTGCTATTCAAAGTAACCAATATGCAAAAAATATGGAGCCTTTGAACCTGGAGTTAAAATAGAACACACAGCATCATGACTAGCATACATATTTACTTGTTCGCTCAGTGTTGTATGCTCAATTCCAAATGGCTCTTAGCAGTTTACATCAAGCAAGAAAAAATATTAAAGTAAATTGTAACATTCAAAACAACATCAGACCTGAATGGTGCCACCTAATAGGCTAGATCATTCTCTCTATCCCAAAAGCTTTCCCGAAGAGACTTATCTTTAGAAGCCAAATGATGAAGGGGTGGTCCAGTTATTGGGGGCAAACTGATCAGGGCCATCACTGAGAAGGTTCAACTTTGGGATTCCTGTAGATGATATTCCTTTGGTGATGGGATTGTTAACAAGCCTTCTCTCCCTATTGGATGGGCAAGACCTACCTGCAGCAAGCAGCCTCAATGGTATCCTGGCCCTATACCATTGTAGAAGGCTGAGAACCATGTAGGTCTTTGGAGGTGACAACTAGCACCTTGAACTGTATACCCACTCATATCTTGCTAGGTTTTAGTCAAAGCTTTTCCCCATCTAGACCCTAATAGTCTCCAGGCATTGAGTCAGAACCTCCTGTCTGGCCAGGGGCTGGGAACTATATTACATACAGGTAGTCCTTGCGTACCGACTGCTCATTCAGCAACTGTTCAAAGTTACAACGGTGCTGACAGAGATTTACAACTGGTCATTGAACTTGTGGCCATTGCAGCATCGACACCATCACATGATCATAATTTGGGCACTTGGCAATCAGCATGCACTTACAATAGTCACAGAGTCCCATGGGCACGTGATTGCTATTTGCGATCTTCTCAGCTAGCTTCCACTGAACAAAGTCAAGGAAGCCATGGTCATGTGACATTGTGCTTAATGACCATGGGTGATTCGCTTCATGACCACAGCCAGAACTGACCTCATAAGATGAATGCAGTCATGGGATACTTCACTTTACAACCGTATTGCTTAGCGATGAAGTTGCTGATCCCAATTGAGGTTGGTAAGTGAAGACTACCTGTATTATCTCCATATTGATCATACTTCAGTCCATGCAGAGATATGACTTTACTTAGCAACTTCATGTAAATGTTAAATGTAAAACTTCATGTAAATGTTAAATGTAAAACTTCATGTAAATGTTAAACTGATGGGGAGAAAGGACTATGACCTGCAACTTTCCGCAGAGGAGAGTCTGATGAACCTCTTCCCAAGGCTCAACCACTCCAATACTTATTGGAGCTGGCCACTCAGGAAAGATGCAATATTCTACTATAGGTCAGGAAAGAAGAAATAACCCATTTATGCCCAAAGAACAATGTTGTGATGATATACAAAGTCTAGTCAGCGCTCAAAAGTGGAGCCATGTATGCCTATATTTGATACATCCAATAAAGATGTTTTTCCTTCTCTGCATCCTGCCCTGTGGACGTTAAAAGTTAGTCTGGCAGCATACGGGTTCTGTAGGCCAAGGATATTCAGAATGTTAAGCCATTTATTTATATATAAATATTTCCCAGTATTCAGATATTAGAATATATCACAAACTAGCTGTTTAATTAAACTGGGAACTTATTACAAAGTCAAAATATAAGCAAACTTTCATTCACCCTCTGCACTTAATTTGTGTGTTGCTTTGCAGGGCGAGACCAGCTCTTAAAATCCCATCCTCTAACTCTTAAAGCTAAAATTTCCAAATAAATTACCATGTAAGACCTACATCAGCCTCCTGGTGACTTCCAAAAGCATTGAGTTGCTATCCCAATACATCTGGAAAGTGCCTCTGGTATGCAAACTGTATGTGATTTGGGTTGATTTAATACAAAAAGGACACAAAGAATGGCTTTGAGACAGATAGATATTGTTATCCACCACTTTTGCAATATAATTGTGCCCTAACCTACCAAATCAGCTGAGCCAAGAGATATAAAATCAAACACAATCAATCCTTTTGTTACCAACAGTCACTTAGCTGATTTTTTTTTTAATTTAACATTTGCATATGTGCAGGTCTGAGAAGAGAACTTCCAAACATTTCAGTCTGGTGTGGTAAAAATCTTTTAGATCGCAGAGCCCCTTACATCCAGCTCACCAATTTATGGCTTGCTTTAAACTCTAGGAAATATTTCACTCTGGAAAGGCTAAAATGCTTTTTGGGTGGGGAAGCACCTCTATCTCCCAACCCTACACTTAAAATAAATTTCTCTGCAATGTTAGGCTAATGTAATTCTTGTTACCCCATCTCCTTAAATTTGTTGATATATTATTAGGAGAGTATTGTAGGAAAGAATACAAATGGGAGATGACAAACCATTATAGCTGCTCGAAAGGAGTCGAAAGGAGTCTGAGTGTGCATGACCTATTCTGCTTCATGTGCAAATACTGCTAATGCTGTTATAGACACGGCTAACTTGGAAAATTGCAAAAGAGCATTTCTGATGGGGGTCTTTTGTCCTGAGCTCAAAACAAGCACATTCTTCCAAAGCAAACCAGTCACAGTCTCTCCCTTCCCCCCTACTTTTCAAAACCAACTTCCTTGTCCATGAATCAGCATTTTGAAGCACGAAGCACAAAACAATTTATCACAGATTAATATAGCCAGTTTACTTATCTTAGCCTCTATGCTCTGGTCCAAACTCATATTCCACCTTATACACAATTTGTTCTATCAAAAATTTATTTATCTGTAACTTACAATGAAGTAAAATGTTATTTTTGTCCTTTCAAGTCAGTATTAAATGTTCATTTGTCTTTTTGTTGTTGTTCAGTCATTAAGTCGTGTCCAACTCTTCATGTCCCAGTGGGACATAAATCTTTTAACAGATGAACTAAAATTATCTTCCTAAATAATAGTCTTATCAAAATTCTTTAGGTATACAAAGTACTTGTCTATTTATCTTTTTATCCTCCCCCACCAATTAAAGAGCTCAACATGAGGAAGCTGACTTTTATGAATAAATTGACTGCTGAACCAGAAACCACAGGTCTAAATCTGCTGCGCATTTCTGACTGGAAAACATTTTATCCTCACTGCAGTTTCCTTAATGGAATATTCATTGAGATACAGTCCTTTAGACATAATTCAGATTATGGATAGAGATACAGATCCAACTATAAACCTATGGGAAATAATGCAGTTACAGATAATGCACTAAAATACAGTAGTCACCTCTTGGCTAGACTACTGCTATGCACTCTACATTGGGCTGTTTTTGAAGACAATCTAGGAGCTGTAGCTGGTCCAGAATATGGTGGTATAGGTAGCTATAGGCATGCCTCAGTATGCTCATGTAACATCTCTACTTTGTGAGCTGTACTGACTCCCAGTAGGCTTCCAGGTTCAATAAATGTGCTGGTTATCACGTATAGTGCCCTATGTGGTGTCGGACCAGGTTATTTGTGGGACTGCCCGTCCAGAGAGGGCACACTCTAGTCCCTTCCTTGAAATAGTGTAATGTGTTGACAGCTAGTAGGTATGCCTGCCCTGTGGAAGAATCTCCTCCTGTGGTTTACCAAAACTGGAGACTGTAGATGTCACTATTTTCCTTCTAGTCAAGGGTTGAGGATTTTGGAGTGCCATTTCCTGCCTTATACCTCCTCCCCATTATGTGCAGCCATGTTCCTAATGCCCAGTATGTCTCTGCCTGAATCTTTGGGTCTTCCCCTTCCAATTTAGCTTAAAGCCCTCTTAATAAGATTCACAAACTCTTGCCAAACTATTTTTCCCTTCCCTTATGTGATGTGGTTCATCAGTTCTTAAGAATTCCCCACATTGGTCATACAGGTCATAGTCGAGGAATCCAAATATTTCTTGACAGTGAGATCTTCTTAAACAGTTGTTCATTCTCAGAATCATGCTTTCCTTTCTTGTCACTTGACTATCAGTGGAGAGCTTGGATGAATACAACTTTATACTCCCATGAAATCCTTAGAAGTACAGCATTTGCCCTCTTGAAGCAGTATTACTGGTTCACACCAGGATAAGCAGAAAATGGTGGTTTCTTTTCATTCAGAGCAGCAAATTTAATCAGCTAAATATTATTCCAAGAGTTATCTTAGTATTTTGGCTTTCCCTGTGCCCTCCTATTTATTGGATAACTGACTTCAATGGACCAAAAAAATAATAAACATCATCATCATTCAATTCTCAAATGAATATTTTAAAAAGTCCTTGTCTATAGCTATTCAGACACTTCAGGATTGTTCAGAAATCTATCTCCCTCCCTCCTTCCCTCTAACCTTCTCTGGATTTTCATACTGCCGTACGTTACTTTCATAGAGTAAATTAACAAAAAGAACCTACTATTTCATCATGACATACAGTCAGTCATGCATAGCAAAAGAAACGAAAAGGAACTTTCTGATTGGAGAGAAAAAGCCTAGTCATCTACAGTGAATGTTTCTATATTAAATAATAAACATGGTAAGTAAACCCTCAATTTTGTAGAACTTGGTTTAGCAGACTTTAGATGCAATGGTCAAAACCTGTCCATGTGTGCTTCCATACATGTGTAAAATCCTGTCTGCCATTTTCTACATGCATAAAATGTGTAAAATATGCATGCATAACATCCCATTTGGATTTAATGGATATTCTGCTTTAAAAAACACCCTTTTTCCCTATTAGTCTATTAAAGTGAGAGTTTGCAGTATGTTAGCTCCAACTGGGAAAAATTAGATTAATATATTGCTTTTATTTTAATTGAGGAATTATGACTAAAGGCACAAGTTATTAAAATTAGAAGCACATACACAAATTCTTGACTATTCACCTATATACTTAGTAGTATGTATTCTTTAAACAAGGAAAAACAAAATATCAAACATTCCTTTCATAGTGTTCAAAATAAAAATAGCATGTGCAAGAGCAAGATAACACTGCTCAAAGGAATACATATTTTATATATAATATAAAACTTCCTCCGCTCATAACGAAAATGGTTTTTTCTATCAATCTGTTACATGCAATTTAAATTCCTGTGGATAAGAGTCTGCCCTAGTGAAGTACACAGCTAGTCACTTTTGTCAAGCCAGAAATCTGAAAGCTTGCTTGTTTATACACTTATCTGTAACACCTCTCATTTAAAGTATTCTGAAAATACTAAATATATCTGAAAAGCAACAGCATGTTGAAACCTCCTATTTTACTCAGTTCAACATTGTGAAATCTTTCATTCATTTATAAATATTTGTGTAGCTTTTTAAATTTATAATCTAACTATGGTTATTAGATATGTACTATCTATAGTAATAGGAAAATAGAATGTAACCTTCAATCAAATATTTATTTTGCTATTGTAGACTAAACTTTAAGTATAGTTTTTAGAATTTTTTTAGATCTGCAATTGCCAGAAAATGAAGAAATTAGGTGTTACAGTCAATCCTAGTTTAGCCACCACAATCCATTCCAGTGAAATGGTAGCTAAGCAAACACATGACTGAGAGAGAGAATGCGAGACAGATGCTACAAAGATTGCTGGTTGCTGCCATTTCATTCAGATAAAGTTCTTTCATGCAGCAATGCCAGTGTTACTCTCACTCTGATGCACATTGTTGTCGGGTGCAGAAATTTGCTTGTACACGTGTGCATTGGTAGGAAAATCACTTTTTTAGTACTGTTTAGTACTATTTATTTCTGTCGTATTTGCAAATGGTCGCTAACTGATGTACCAACTAAATGAAGATTGGCTGTATAAGTTACTTGATGTAAGTGACAAACACCCACAAACCATAGCATCACACCATAGGGTGATGAGCCACTGGCTTCTCTAGATGGATTTGGAAAGTACATTTCAATTTCAATTCTATGATGGCCATTAGCCAACAAATAAAACAGAGATCAAAGAGGGGAAAAAAGGATAAAAATGGATGGATGCTTACTTTGCTGAAAATTAAAATCCAAGGATGGTATTAGCATTCCAAGAATAAGCATGTGGGCAGCTTGGTTCCTTCCAGATGTTCAGAAAGACAGGTCCTACTTTCCATTACTCATGCTAATTGGAGCTGATAGGGAACAGGAGTTCAAAGCATCTGGTAAGCAGGCTTACTCCATCAGCAACTCAAATATACCAGCTACATAACAGTAGTGTGATTTACTTATTCATTGGATTGATTTATTCCATTTAGGCAGTTCTCATTCAGTTCCAGGATCCATATATGAAATCTTAATGTGGGACTGCATGTCTTCTATCTGCAGTAACTGTGTCCCAGTATAGAGTAGAATATATTAAAAAACGAGTATGCCTATGAATAATGAAAAAATAAAGAGAGGACTATTTTCATCTTCCATAGTAAACACAGGATAAGAAAACTTGAATACTGCTTTTCCACTGCATGTTGAATGGATAAAGATTTCAAAGGAGATGTACATAACTGGAAGTCTTACTGTCTTGCTGTCTGACATGAAGGACCGGACATCTTATCACTGCATGAAAAAAAGCCAACTGAATTGGTAGTTGAATGGAAATATGTTTTCCAGAAAGTGCAGTTGACAGCAGACAGAAACAGAGCTTTCAAGATATCAGGAGAAAAAGAAAATACAATAACAAAGCTTTTCATTTTCTAACTTATAAAAACTAGGTTAAAGTAAGAACATAGGAGCATAGGAGCTGGTATTATACTGGGCCAAACATTCATCTATATAACCTAAAATGGTCCACACTGACTGGAAGAGCTCTTCAGGGTTTCAGATTTTTCTAAACTTATCTGAAGATTTTGGAGGCTGGACTTTCTACATGCAAAACAATATACTTTGCAATTGAACTATATTGAACTATATTGAGCTATTGACCTAGAGAGCCAGTTTGGTGTAATGGTTAAGGCAACAGGCTAGAAACTAGGAGACTGTGAGTTCTAGTCCTGCCTTAAGCACAAAGGCAACTGGGTGACCTTGGGCCAGTCCTCCTCTCTCAGCCCTAGGAAGCAGACAATGGCAAACCACTTCCAAAATCTTGCCAAGAAAACTGCAGGGATTTGTCCAGGCAATCACTAGGAGTCAACACTGACTCAAGGGCACACGCGCACGCACCCACACACACACACACACACACAAAGATAGCCCTTCCCTATTAATGTGGTGGATTGCAGTAAAGAACAAGGTTATCAGGAAGGAGGCGGTGCATTCCAGGAAGGGCAGGGAGACAAAAAACAACACAGTCTAGAGTTGGAGCATGGGAAGCGTAAGAGGCTCAGGATAGCCACTCCCTAGAATCTCCCAGAGTATATCCACTGATTGCAGTAATATAGATTTGGTCTGGCAAGATTCTGTCTATATGGTATAAGCAATAAAAGAACTGAATTTGGATGAACTGTTTCCTTGCTGTACTTGGACTGAGTCTGACAATCAAATTGCTAATTTTAATTGCTCTTTCAGTCATGAAACAGCAATAAAAAAGAGAAATCCACCTGTTAATACTTCTGTTGATAGAAAACCTATGCACCAAAGTATTTTTTTTTAATGTAAAGACAATAAAATGCTACTTCTAGCTCTTTCTTCCTTATAAAGCACATTTTCAGTTTATTGCTTGGACTTAGCCTAGGAATGCTAATGATCCTGCATGGAAAAACAATTATTATGCAAGGTAGTTAGATATAATTTGGGGAACTAAAGGATTCATACAGGAAAATCCTCTCTAAAATATTTCATTCATGATTCTAAAATAAAAATCACAGCCCATTTTGTTCCAATTCAAATTAAAAAATTATACAGAAAAATGTGTTTTTCCCCTAGTAACCAGACCAAGCTTTTTTAAACATGCTTTCAAATCTTCATCCTGAACAGATTGTCTTGCTCCATTTCAAACTATCCTTTTTGCCAAGACTGCTTGATTTTCCTATATTGTGTATCAAAGTTCATAAGTCATAAAATGCATGAATTGCACCTCAGAGAGATCCTTCTCAAAAGAGTCAGGGGCTGTCCAGATGTGGATACGGTTCCAATAATTGGCTTTCTTTATAATACAAGTGCAATGGTGGAGAGATATCAGGGCACTCTTGAAATTTATTCCTATATTAATTTGTGCAAAGTTTCATATTTCAATATTCCCTCCAGATAAACTGTTCTGGGGGAAGGAAATACAAAGTTGCCTTTTGCTTCCAAAACTCTTATACAGCTAAAAGATTTAGGATTGTGCAATTCTGGAGCAGTTTTATATGCCTCTCCCTTCAACATTACACTATGGAACAGGTGGTTGTCATAGTTACTTCAGACACCCTAAGCTCTCAGCTATATTGTTCTCTTTCAGAATAGGTACAGCCTGTTTAGATGCATGAGAGGTAAAAGGCAAATGCCCAATTAAAAAGAAGCAAGATTTGAATTAAGATAATGCTGACAGAGTGTGTTATATAATTTAGAAAGCAACTGAAGCCAAATATTGAATGCAACAGTATTTCACCCCAACCTAAGAACTAGGTACATTCTTTACTTCAGTAGCCTAGTTGCAGTGTAACTAAGTCTGACCTATACTTGGTCTTTAAACAACAGGGCTTGTAGTCCCAAAAATAATGGTTGGGGATTAGGACAAAGCTTAAATCTGATTTATTTAAATTTAATTAAAATTAAATATAGTTAACACAATTTCTCTTCACTCATGTATTGAATGCTTGGCTGGTGGCAGTACCTAGCCATCCTTGGCTAATCTCAAATAGCTAAACCAGATTGCACCTGGTTAGGATTTGGATAAGAGGAACCCCAAAGGCTCTAGGCTAGAAATGGACTTGAAAAAATCATTCCAGAAAACGACAAAGAAAAATCTCTTTCATATTGTTGCTAAGAAAACTCCTTGGGCATGTCTACAAAGCTGAACTCAACTTGAATAAGATTTTTACCTTACCATGCATTTAATAAATTTCCAATTCTATAACATTAAAAATTATAATTTGCTAACTGTTGGAGTCTCTGGGGCACAAAAGGCTTGGGGCATCAGGTTGTACAGTATTAGATTAGATGCTTTCCCCCATATGCCACTATCACTCAGATCTTTGGGCTGGCCTGCAATAAGGCCTCTTATTTCACACTATTCTCATGATTATCTTTTGAAATAAAAAGCTGAGAGAGATGACCATAAAGTTACAAGGTGAAAAAGCTGAAATTTTAGATTCTATACTGTTATACATTCTACGTATAGAATGTTCAGTACTATGAACATTCTATACGTACTTCCAAATATTAACAATTAATACTTGGCAATTCTCCTAAAGACTAGGATTGAATCATCTGTTCAGTTATCTACTCAGCTTACTCAGTTAAAAATCTTTTTGATTATTAAAATACACCCAATTAGCTGGGCATGTTTGTTTTTTAAATACAAGGAGTTCTAAAATAAAACATTTAGTTGGTAAGTGCTATTTAAAAAGACAGAACCAAGAATTTTAAGCAGAACGAAACAGCTCTTTTATTCTGTTGGGACTACAACTCTCAGCCCACTCTGGGAATTGTAGTCCTATCATATCTGGAAGACATTCAAATTGCCTCTTTCATTATATTTCTTCTTATTAATTACAATGTGTTTATATTGTTAATTTTATTCCTTGTCAGGGCTGAAAGATATAAAGGCAGTTTGTATTAGAATGCTGATCAGGCTGGGTGGTAAAGGTAATTGCTGTCAGAAGTCCAAATTCTTGTTTGAGCAAGCATTTCTTGCAATTGTGTTTTAAATTGTGTTATGCATAAGCACCAAGAATGCTAAAGCCCTCTGAAAAACAGTTCATTCCCTGAAGGAACTTTACAGATTAAATGATTATTCCAAATCCAAAGCATTATCCCCAGCTCTTTCACTGAAAACCAACCAGCCAACTGGAGTTGGGTGGCCAATAAATTTAAATAAAACAAACAAACAAACAAACAAACAATCAATCAAACATCTTGGTCTTTTTGTAATGTGCATTAACAAATACAGTTAAATACACTAATATGCATCACACAGAAATAAAAGACATTTTCTCTTAGTGTTACACCATAAATATTCATATAAGAGGAAGGTGGCCACCAGGTTGTTTGTCCACCTTGGCAGTATAATCTATTATGGTTTACAATAGTTTTCAGATAAATGTCTCTCCCATCACTTGTTGCCCAACCCTTTTTAAAGTGGCCTTTTGCAACCATAACATGCATTCCACCACTGAGCCCTGACCTCTCCTACAGCTCAGGTGCTCAGATTAGCCAATATGTCTCCTATTGTTTTTAAACATCTGTTTCATCTTTCTGCCCACTAAGCTTGGAGGTCTCAAACCTCCTCTCCCAAAAGCTGTCTTGGTCTACATATCCTGCCTCAGCCTCCTGTCTCACTGTGTACTTGATAGCTTTCATGTGTCACCAACTATTTTCTAGGGAGCACCTCACCTGGCATCTCCTCCCCGCATCAACCCAATGTATGAGAGCTAAGGCCCCCTAGGTTTATCTGCCTTACTGGCAAGTAAAGGGGGGGAATTATAAAAATGAAATAAGATCTATAATGTTACTTCCTTGTCCTGTAGCATTTAGGTGTGTGATGACAGAAACAGTCCCCTATATTTTGGGAGATAAATGAATGTTACCAAGTATAAACAGAATCAAGATTTATTTTTTTAAAAAGTAAGAGAAAAGGTAAAAAAAAAAATCCCTTTTAAATAGATACCTGCAAAACATTCAGTTATAGAGGAGATCATCATCATCATCATCTGGAGCACCACTGGAACACCATCGGCATTGACAAAATCACCATCAGTTAATTGCAAAAGGCAGCTTTACTTGGAACAGCTTACATCCTGTGGCAATATCCTTAACATCATCAAACAACATCTGCCTATCCCAGGTTCTTGTGGAGGACTCAATAGGTGGATAAAAATACCAAATCCAGTCTAAACATCTGGTTGACTATGCAACCAACAATAATAATAATACATAGTTGCTAAAATGATAGAATCTCACATAAAAAACCTATAAAGGACAATGTAAGGCTCTAGGTAGACACAAGATGATGTTGGTCCTTCCCTAATTAAAGGAACTCTGCTGTAAAAAGTTTCCCAGTTGCATAAAAATATACAATTTATTAAGCATATTCAGAAAACATAAATACCAGAGACAATAAAGCTTAAAGAGCAACACAAATAGTTAAATAAAAAAATCAAATCTATCACAGCACTTTTCCTCTAGGAAATAGACCAGACTTGAAAAAAAAAAATCAATTGTTCCCTGAAAATTCCTCTCCACCACAAATTCCACTTGAATCACAGATTGCAACTGAATTATGGCACTCTCTTTCTCTCTACCCCCCAACCTTGGACACATCTTTTTGTTCTCTTTCTCCTGGAGGTTTCTTGCCACTTCCAAATGAAGAAAATCTTTTCCTTGGAAGGGGAGGACTTGGGGAATCTCTTTTTGCTATATGTTAGCATCTCGCCCTCAAAAATATGTTAATTCAAATAGCCTCTCATGCCAGATGGCAAACTAAGGTACATGGGGGAGTGGAGACTTGTCTGCCCATTCACCTCAGGGATTATAATGTATTTCCAGTAACGTTTCAAATCTAGGAGAAAGTTTTGGTGGGAGCCAAACCTATCTTGCAAGCAGGCACAGTGAGTGGAGAAACTGGATTATTTTTTGGACCCATGATCCAGTATCAATCACCATCTTGAAGTAGCTTTCACAGAAGAGTCTGTCAGTCCAGACTATTGTTGGCTAATTACCACAATAATGCTTAGCCCAACTCATTGAAGGAACATCGGTCCTGCTTCTTGATAAAAGGTCCTAAGTGGGAACCTTAGATTTCCAGATCAAAGGAGTAAAGGTGTGAAGTCATGGCCTTCAACATGAAGAGGCTCCTAGATCAGACAAGATTATCTGTTCCTCTTTATCTGTTTAATGTACACCTAATAGGAGAAAACACACCATGAGCCTTTCTCCACTGCAGTTTAGAGAAAGTGCATGTAGTAGAAAATAGACATCCTTCTCAAAGAACTCCTTAAGAAGCAACCAATAGGGCAGTCAAAGATAAGCTGTAGAAATGGAAATGGGGGGGGGGGGAGGTACATCTATTTCTCTTTATAGATATATAAAGCCATTTATAGTTCTATCTATCCATCTGTCAATTTATCTGTATCTATAGATATATTTAACTTAGGATTGGGGCTTATGCTAAAATTGTCTCTTAGCTATAGAACATTCCTAGACATCCATACCTGTGATTCACAGAGATCACACTGAAAAAAAAACTTGTAATATTTATCCTAGAGCAGAAAAGATTAAGAGGCAGCAAGATAGCCTTTTTCCGATACATGAAGAACTTATCATGCAAAAGATAGAACAGGCTATTTTTCTTTATTGCTCAAGAGAACAAGGTTATAACCCAGAAGGAGGCAATCATCTGGGGGCACATCAATACCTGTTTCTTTCCAACAGTTAAGAAGAGGCAAAAATCTCTTTGAAACTCAATTTTTAGTTCAATTCTCAAATATTTTATTCATAGGTTTATTCTCTTTTTGCTGATGATTGCTGATTTTCTTTTTCTTACTGAGTATTTCTCTATCATACCCTTGCATTTGGAACCAGAATCAAACATCAAGTGAAAAATAAGAGTTTTTTTTTTCTACTGCAAAAAATCCAGATGCAGAAAAGCTGAGGGCTGGTGATCAAAGAACAACATTTGATAGTGAGCAGCAAGGTGAACACTGAAGCAAAAGCCAAGGTTTAAAATGGAAGAGTACTGAAAAGAAAGTATCTCAGAGAGAGATTGTTACAGCAATGATATCCAGATAATGAAATTATAACTATGGCCATTCATTATATCTAATCTTACACAACCACAATGGTGTATCTTTTTACCAATCTTTTAATACATCTGATATCCAAGCAGTTCATTAGTGTGCCCAAAACATTTTCCCTGTGGTATATTATGCTAGAATAGCCACATATGCCCCAAGCCTACTTTTACAGTCTCAGCATCCCTCAGAGTATACTGCTAAAATTTGGTGACAAAAGGTAGAAACGTAGCTGCACAGGTTTGAAGATATTTTTGCTAAAATAAAAATTAAAAAAAAGATGCATTAAGGCTCTACTAGTTGTCATATTCTCTATCAAGCCAAAAAATGGGTTGATACACCTACTGTCACTATGTTGTTATTATGGTTCCTGTGGCTCTATTTTTTAAACCCATATTCTCCCAAAAAGCTGACCTTCACAGTCAAAGAAATGTTGCTGGGTCCAACATTCAAGGGGTCTTGGGGAGGATCTCAGAATACAGAAAAGTTTATAGAGCCTAGAAAAACCCAATTCAAGTCAAAGAATGAAGTCACCATACTGTATCTTGGCTATTCCCTGATGATTATGATCCCTAGCTAATCAATGGTTCAGCTTTTGTGATGTCAAGAAGGGCTGGCACTACCAACTTTATATTTTGCACGTAGTCCTCATTCAGTGACCGTTCAAACTTCAGCGATCGTTCGATGTTACGACTGCATTGAACGAGGGCATTTATGACTTTTCCTCATAGTTGTGGTCTCTGCAGTATCTCTCTTGGCAACTGGCTCACAGTTATGATGGTCACAGCATCCCACAGTCATGTGATCACCATTTGCAACCTTCACTGCTGGCTTCCAACAAGCAAAGTCAATGGGGAAGTCAGCAGGAGGTTACAAGTAGCGACCACATGACCACAGGATGCTGCAACCATGCAGGATTCATCTAACAACAGCAACTGGAACTGCTGCAACTGCCATCATAAGTCAGTGCAGTCACATGATGTGCTTTACAACCGTGTTGCTTAGTGAAGGAGTTGCTGGTCCCAATTACCATAGTTAAGCAAGGACTACCTGTACTGATTTTGCTAAACTGAAAGTAGTCTCTTGAAATGCAAAAGTAACTTTCAAACTGAGGGAGGAATAGCTTGTTGCTCCAACATGTTATTACAGCCTTAAAATATTTGACTTTTTCCCTATAATTTGCAAGATGTAAGACACAATTCAAAGCCAACACAGCTAGGTATGAAAAAACATAAAAATATAGGAACGCATAGATTTATCTCATGCAAGTCAGATTATCAACACATCTAATTCAGTATTATCTCCATCAGAGATTCCCACTGGTATCCCAGTTAGAATCTCTAGAATCCTTCCAGAAGGATGGGCTCAAAATTTGGAATGTTTCTGAATTTTTGCGGCTTCCAGGGGATGTATGGTGAATTGAAGATGGCTCTGTGAAAGTGGAGGTGATGACTGCAGCAAAGGATAAGGAACTGGTAAGTTAGACTGGTTCTTTGGAACCTCTTCTGATAAGAAGAGGACAGGAGATTGCCCACATTTGCTCCAGATGGCCGATCCTTGTGAGACGACTGCAAGACAGCAGCTTTCTGTGGGTTTGAGGGCCAGGAGATGACAGGATTAGCCATCTTGCTCGCAACTGTGGCAAAGACTTTTAAAGGACACTAAGTTCACAAACCTTACTTTCTAATCATTTTGGGAAATAGCTCATTAATTACTTCTAAACTATTAGAGACCTTCAGAACAACAAGTCTGAAAACACCGGGTCAGTTTGCCTTCAATACTGAATGAAAGAACATTTTAATCATAAACTTAAGATTTTAAAGAGTCTGAAATAAACAGCAAAAAGCTAAATAAGATTTTGATCTTAGAAAATTATAAGTGGACTGAGGGTCCAGATAAAATTGGAATATTGAATCTTTTACAATAAGTTTTTGGAATTAATTATAAAGTACAAACAGCTTCTTGTGGGAAATAGATCCTGTTTTGGTATTTACCAAGATGAAACAAAGATATGCAATTTCATGATTTCAGAAATGGGACACGAGAGGGGAATAAAGATTTTAGATAGATGAAAGATATACAGGTCTATAAGATGATGCAAAATGTTATGACAATAAAAATACTGAAGGAGACTTTTGAAGAATGGAATCAGAAAATAATAGCCACAATATCAACAGTGTCAGTAATCATGCCTGCTTCTATGGATAGAATATGTGCAAAAGATGTTATTGAAGAAATGACAGATGTAGAACAAATTTTATCTGACAAGATAGAGACAGTACTGAAAGTGGATTTACAACTAACAGGCCAAGAGAAAAGGATAATTCACTAGATCTACAAAAGAAACTGACTGAGATTTTAAAATTTAAAAGGGAAATACAAATGACAAACCAAGAGAGTGACCTGGATAATTTTTTCCTCCTGGATTTACAAAAGAGGCTTGTTAAAGTCTTGAAGAACTCTGTGCAATTGGACAAAGAAGAAATGGAGAGAAATCAAATCCTGCAACAATATTTGAGTGAACTAAAGATTAAGACTGTTAAAAGTAAAAGGAAAGAATATATAGTTGGTTTATTTGATGAAGGTTAAAATAACATATGTTGTTACTTCTGGCTACCTTTTATGGACTTTCTGCTGACACCAGAACTAAAAAGATGATGTTTTATAGATTTGTTTATAGATAAGATATGGGATGAAGAGATAAATATTTGTAACTTTAGAGAGCGTGAAGAGTTACTAAATTTGTTTATACTTGTTGTGATGAAGGTTGGAAGTCACTTCTTTATATATTTCTTTTCTCTTTATTATATTCTTACTTTTTCTCCTCTCTTCTCTCTTTTTTCTTCTTCTTCCTTGCACTTTTTATTCCTTCTCTCTATTCTATTCTTTACGTTTAGTTTGTATTAAATTTATTGTTATAATCAAAATTCTTAATAATGTCAAAGCTTGGTATGGCCTTCTAACAACATAACTTATACAGGTGAAACTCAAAAAATTAGAATATCGTGCAAATGTTCATTTATGTCAGTATGGCAACTCAAAAGGTGAAACCAATATATGAGATAGACGCATTACATGCAAAGCGAGATATGTCAAGCCTTACTTTGGTATAATTGTGGTGATTATGGCGTACAGCTTATGAAAACCCCAAATTCACAATCTCAGAAAATTAGAATAGTGTGAAAAGGTTCAATATTCTAGGCTCAAAGTGTCCCACTCTAATCAGCTAATGAATCCATAACACCCTCAAAGGGTTCCTGAGCCTTTAAATGGTCTCTCAGGCTGGTTCAGTAGGAATCACAAGCATGGGAAAGACTGCTGACCTGACAGTTGTGCAGAAAACCATCATTGACACCCTCCATAAGGAGGGAAAGCTCCAAAAGGTAATTGCAAAAGAAGTTGGATGTTCCCAAAGTGCTGTATCAAAGCACATCAATAGAAGGTTATGTGGAAGGGAAAAGTGTGGTAGAAAAAGGTGCACAAGCAGCAGGGATGACCGCAGCCTGGAGAGGATTGTCAGGAAAAGGCCATTCAAAAGTGTTGGGGACTTTCACAAGGAGTGGACTGAGGCTGGAGTTAGTGCATCAAGAGCCACCACACACAGACGGATCCCGGACATGGGCTTCAAATGTCGTATTCCTCTTCTCAAGCTGCTTCTGAACAATAAACAACGTCAGAAGCGTCTTACCTGGGCTACAGAAAAAAAGAACTGGTCTGTTGCCCAGTGGTCCAAAGTCCTCTTTTCTGATGAGAGCAACTTTTGCATCTCATCTGGGAACCAAGGACCCAGAGTCTGGAGGAAGAATGGAGAGGCACACAATGCACGATGCTTGAAGTCCAGTGTGAAGTTTCCACAGTCTGTGTTGATTTGGGGAGCCATGTCATCTGCTGGTGTTGGTCCACTGTGCTTCATTAAGTCCAGGGTCAACGCAGCCGTCTACCAGGAGATTTTGGAGCACTTCATGCTTCCTTCCGCAGACGAGCTTTATGGGGATGCTGACTTCATTTTCCAGCAGGACTTGGCACCTGCCCACACTGCCAAAAGTACCAAAACCTGGTTCAATGACCATGGGATTACTGTGCTTGATTGGCCAGCAAACTCGCCTGACCTGAACCCCATAGAAAATCTATGGGGCATTGCCAAGAGAAAGATGAGGGACATGAGACCGAACAATGCAGCGGAGCTGAAGGCCGCTATTGAAGCATCCTGGTCTTCCATAACACCTCAGCAGTGCCACAGGCTGATAGCATCCATGCCACGCTGCATTGCAGCAGTCATTGCGGCAAAAGGGGCCCAAACCAAGTACTGAGTACATATGCATGCTTATACTTTGCAGAGGTCCGATATTGTTCTATTTCCAATCCTTGTGTTATTGATGTCATGTAATATTCTAATTTTCTGAGATTGTGAATTTGGGGTTTTCTTAAGCTGTACGCCATAATCATCACAATTATACCAAAGTAAGGCTTGACATATCTCGCTTTGCATGTAATGCGTCTATCTCATATATTGGTTTCACCTTTTGAGTTGCCATACTGACATAAATGAACATTTGCATGATATTCTAATTTTTCGAGTTTCACCTGTATGTCACTGGGACTTCCGGTGGAAGAACTGGTGGACTGAAGACAGCTCCACTTTGTGGAGCTGATAACTGCAGCGAAGAACAAAGAGTGGGTGATTAGATCAGCATTTCAAACCTCTCTGGACAAACAGAAGACGGGAGGTCGCCCACAAGTCCTCCTCATGAGGAGACCACAAGACAGCAGTCTCTGGCGGGTTTTGAGTACAGGAAGATGAGGGAATAGCCATCTTTCTCAAACCACAGTCAGCGCCTTTAAAAGGACGTTAAGTTTTCATGCTTCTTTTCTAATCACATTCAGCAATGGCTTATTAACTGCTTTTCAGCTATTAGAAACCTGGGTGAGTCTGCCTTCAATCCTTAATGAAAGAAAAATTTAACTACAAGCTTAAGAACTTTAAAAAAATTGAAATAAACAGTAACAAGCTAATTAAGACTTTGATTTTAGAAAACTATAAATGGATTAAGGGTCTAGATAAATTTGAAATAAGATTTTAGAATTAATTATAAATAATCCTTCCTGTGGGAATGTCAATTTGTTTTGAACATAAAAGAGACAGACAATTTTAAAAATTGGACACTAAAGGGAACTAAAGATTTTAATTAAAGGAGAAGAATACATAAACCTGATTAACAGCTACAGAATGACGCAAAGTATTATAACACTGGAAATACTGAAGGATACTTTTGGAAAAATGGAATCAGAAGTTAATATCAACAATGTCAATAGTGATGTTTGCTTCTATGGATAGACTGTATCCAAAAGATGTTTTGGAAGAAATAGCAGAAGAGGAACAAATTTTATCTGACAAGACAGATGGAATTGAAAGTAGATCTACAAATGACAGGCTACAAGAATAACATGGAAAAAGATGTTTCATTGGATGTACAAAAGAGATTGGTTGATGTTTTAAAAATCAAAAGGGAACTACAAATAATAAACTAAGAGAGTGACCTGGATAATTCTTTTATACTGGATTTGCAAAATATATTTGTTAAAGCTTGGATGAATCTTGTGAGAAGGGGTAAAAAAGAAAAGAAATCAACTCCAATGGCATTACTTGAATAGACTAAAGATTAAGATTGTTAGAAGTAAAAGGAAGGAATGTAAGATTGGTTTATTTGATCAAGGTTAAAATAGATATGTTGTTATTTCTGGCAGCCCTTAATGGAGTTTTGCTGACACCAGGACTAAAAAGATGATGTTTTATGGATTTGTTTATAGATAGGATGGGATATGGGATGAAGAGATCATTGGTTATAAATTAAGAAGCGGTGAAAAGTTACTAAAATTGTTTATACTTGTGATGAAGGTTGGAAGTCACGTCTTTACATATTTTCTTTTCTTTCTTTTCTTTCTTTCTTTTTCTTTTCTTTTCTCTTTTCCTCTGCAATTCTGATTCTTTATTCTACTCTCTTTCTTTTAGTTTGTATTAGTTTTTACTATTGTAATTATAATCTTTTATAACATTATTTTTTTAAAAAAAAAACTTGTGTGTCACTGGCCTACTGCGATTGGCCATGACTCTTTAGGTTTTCAAATAAGGACTTTCTAGTGCTTTAGGTAGCAGTATTCCCAAAACATATATGGACATACTGTTGATGGAATATGGTATCTTTGCATACAAAGTATATTCTTGATCAATGAGTTATCTTCCTAAAAGCTAACAAGAATGAGCACTCTAGAACACTCTTTTTAAAGGAAAAAACCACATTTCACCAATTTGTAAAGACTGTTCAGTCCAGTAAATCATTCACAGAGTTAAGACAAAATTATGTTATCTTTACCAAATTGTGTGGGACAGTTAAAAGTCTGCACAAATAAATGAAAATCTATCCAAATTCCATGGAACTGTTGTAGGTCTATTTAAATTCAACTTTGTCCTTTCAAATGAAAATTGGGGGAGGTCTCAAGCAAAGGATAGATAGGTTGAACCATTTCCTTTATAAAGACAAAAGGGGAGAAAGAGTGGCTTTCTATAGGAAGAAAGGGAACAGATTTGTAGTGATTCAAGAATCTGAGCATGAGGGTCTGGTTGACCATATTTGGATAAGGATACAGTTACATTATTGTGGGAATGGACATGTGTACCTTGAGTCTGGTAAAGTATCTGACAAAGTCTCCCATGAAATCCTATTAGAGAAGATGACAAGCTATTGGCTGGATTGCAATATTAGAATACTGCATTCATTATGGAAACCACATTTTATTGACAAACTGGAGCGTGCCCAGAGGACAGCAACCATGGTGATAAGGGCCTGGAAGGAAGAATAACCTTACAAAGAATGGTTGAAAGCATTAGGTATGTTTATTCTGGAGAAGACTGTGGGGAGATTATGACAGCTGTCCAATTATATGTATAGCTGCCATATACATAGATGACAGGGTAGATTGTTTCTAAGTTGTTCCAGAAGCTGAGATAAGAAACAATGGGTTTAAATTACAAGGAAAAGAATTTCAGCTGGACATCCAGAAGAATTTCCTAACTGTCAGAGATGTTTCTGCAACAGACTGTCTTGGAAGGTGGCCGATTCTTTCTTCCTGGGAGTATTTATACAGAGACTGGATCTTTGGGGATGCTGTTATGCTAAATTTCTGGGCAGATCTCCAATGTTCCTTCCAGTCCTAAAATTCTCTCCCATATACCTTTCTCTAAAAAAACTTCCTTCTGGAGCTTTCTCAGGAAACAGCCTGAAACTATAGGACTAGAGTGCTGGAGGAAGATTCCATACCCTCTGACTCCGTTAACCACATTCTTTCCCATGCTTCACTATAAATGAGTCAATCTGATGTCATAGATAACACTGTTGGGGCTAATTTGGGCATTAAAATGTTAAGAAGCTGCCTTAAAGTATTAGCCAGCAGTATAGCTTGCCTGCTTCAACTGGGTGAACTGCAGAAATATTAAGGTTTTAATTCCCAGCCTGCAAACTACTAGGTTGGGGTAGGCTACTGTATATACACACATACCAGGGTAATCTCTGATATCTTAACAAGACCCATATGGCAATCTGCAGATTGGCAATATCATTCTAAACACTTTCTAAAGTATGAACATTTGTCATGTACAATATATGTCAGATATATACACAGATGTGCAGATAGATATCCAAATTGAACTGATTTCTAAATGACAATAACCATAATCAGCAGATCCATCTTAATTAAGCCATTATTTTTCCATACCCATTTATTTATGCATGTAGTGTGTGATATTTATGCACACATGTTTGAGCCATGTAACATATGCATGCTACCCAGCCCAAAAAGGTTGCATATGAAGCATGTTTGGATGAAAAATATTCAGCCACTTCATAACTCAGTTCAACCATGTATTAGATCCAGAATAAGTAATCTAGTGCTCTCTATTCTACTTTTTTGGACCTCAGTTCCTTGCTATTAACCAGGCTGACTATGTGTGACAAGAGCTGAAGTCCAAAGTATTTGATGCTCCCAAACAGGCCAACCTTCTCTGTATTTTCTTCATGATGAATAAAGGTACACTTTATGATTTTGAATTGTAAGCAGAATCTGTATGACTAGGTATCACTTTCTGTTTAGCGGTTCAGAACTTGGCATAAAAAATACTACACAAAAATTGCAGTGTTTTAACAGCAGCTAGCAACATGGAGAATAGAGAATTTCAGCAAGGAGAAATATAAAGGAAGCATAGCAAAGGTAAGAAGCCTGAAATCACAACAGATTGCACAGTTCATATTCTGGTGTTTCTGGCTAAAATGTCTGTAGTGTCTACTGAATAAAACAACTAAGCATAAGCAAACTTTGCATGTCCAGAAATAATCTTTGCTGACATCTCATAGTGTCAAGATTTAGCATTTCTGAGTTAAAATTTAATGTATGTATCAAAACAGACTGCTGATGGATAAACTGGAAATGTTTTGATGCAGTAAAGGATAGAGCAGCTTGAAAATGTTCACTCTGTTCACATCTAAATTAATAAATAAAAGAGCAAGCCCTGAAGATCTTTGCACTGCCTTGTTTCTCTCCAAGATATCTAGCAACTTCCCTACACTTAGTTTCAAGTCTTATTAAGAAATGTATATTAATTTTGAACAAAGTTAGCAGCAGGAATCCAAAAAACACTGAGATAATTAAACAACTGCCTCATCCAGTATTTTAAAAAAAGTCTAGCCTTGATTAATACACACATACATTTTTGTAAGAAACACTGATTTTCTTTTTCACTACAGGTAGTCCTCAACTTACGACCATTCGTTTAACAACCATTTGAAGTTATGATGGTGCTGAAAAAAGTGACTTACAACTGGTCCTTGCACTTACTACCATTACAGTATCCCTGTGGTCATGTGATCAAAATTTGGGCACTTGGCAACCAGCATGTACTGTATTTATGATGTTTGCACCATCCCGGGTTCACATGATTTCCAAAAGTCAATGGGGGAATCTGGATTTGTGTAACAACCATGTGATTCTTTTAATAACCATGGCAAAAAAGGTTGTAAAATTAGGTGCAACTCATTTAACGACTACATTGATTAGTGATGGAAGTTCCAATCCCAACTGTGGTTGTAGGTTGAGGACTACCTGTATCCTATCAAAAACTGTAATGGGATACAATTTATTTAAGCTGGGTGGACCCTGAATTCCATTCAGCTGAAACTGTAAGATCTAGGTTATCGGAACTAAAATGCAAATGTCATTGTGAGCCTATTTAGAACTTGGGAAATTGGAAAATGCCATTCTTGAGACTGTTTTTAGGATATTTATATTTAAATAACCATGATGTAGACCTTTGCTTTGACCACTTCCATGTACCAATTCATATGGTGCCTTCTGTTCCCTTTTTATTTCTTGAGGATCTCATCAACTCATTCATCCATAACTTTCTTGATCTTTCCATTCTTCTCAACTCATTCATTCTTCCCTCATTTATTTATTTTGTGATTTGATTCTCATTCATATTCTCTATATGACTAGGTTAACTCAATGTTCTTCCTTTATATTTGTCACTCACTTGGATGCAATTGCTGTTCATTCAACACCCATCCATTCTTAACCCTATCTCTTTTTGTTTTATCATGGACTCTTCTTAAGTACACCACTCCCACTGCAATCAACTTACTTTTAAGTTTTCTTCTGATGTGTCCAACTTTCACTTCCGTATAGCAAAAGTGGCAGAAGTGTGCTTTTATGCACAACTATGTTTTGCATCTTTTGACAAAGATTCATTCTACATCACAAATTATATTCTACCCAGTATCTTTCTACCAGCATTTGCATGTCTTTAAATTTCTCCCTCCATTTTCCCATACTTGCTAAGGTATACAACTAATTATTTGCTGTTTTTTGCCATTTACATAAAACTTAGAATCATTATTTCTATTTTCCTGTCAAACACAACTGCCTTAGCCTTTGAAACATGAATTTTCAGATCCATAGTCCTTGAAGAAACATCTGGGTTTTCAGCCAACAGCACAGCATCATCTGCATACAGTACATGTATACAGTACATGTTCATTTAAGTCCTCAATCGCAACATCTCTAAAATCTTCATAAGTATTCTTTGCACATTCCTCTATAAATACATTAAACAACCAATGGGATATCACGTATCTTTGTCTTATCCTCTGATCAGTGTTCAACTATTTGTTAAACATTCCACTTATTGTCACAGATGTTTTCCTTCCATCATATATGACTATTACTGCATTCAGCAGCCAACCTCCAACTTCATATTTGTGCAAAACATTCCATAATTCAAGCATATTCACGTTAACATATGATTTCTCTAAATCAACAAATGTATACTAAACATTATTTATCACATTCATACATTTTTCAATGACTTGCTGAAGAGCAAAAATGTGATCTGCATACCCTTTTCTCAACACAATGCTGTATTGCACTTCCCAAATTTTGCTCACTGGAGCCTCTTGTACCCTTTCAATCAGAATTCTGTCAAACATCTTCCCAGGCACACTTAACAAACTAATTCCCCTGTAGTTTATGCATTCACTTTTTCCTCTGTATAGGGGAACAATCACAGTATTATTCCAATCACCAGGCACAGATGCAATCTTCACACACACATTACGCAAATCACACAGCCACTCAATAAGCAAACCACATATATATTTTAACATCTCTCCAGTCACACCATCTACATCTACAGCCTTAACATTTTTGAACTTACTTGGCAGTATTTATGTATTCATTTTCTCGGATGCTACCATAAATGAATATAGTAAATTCAAAAATATGTCATTGTCATATTTATCAGATCAGCCCATAGCTACTGACCTCTGTCACCCACCAAGTTTTTCTCAAAACACATATTTAGTAAGATGGATAAGATACCAATTAAGTTACCAACCAACCTTGGTATACCTGAACTATGCATAGCTAGCCCTGCTAACAAGAAAGACAGTATCAGTTAAGTTGGCACATTTGGCCACAGTGCCATAAGTGCAACCAAAGTCCAGTTTTACCCCAAGCAAGCTCAAGCTAATCTAGAGACTATCCTGAAAGCCAGCATACTATTGCCTGATCCCTCCAATGTGGAGATATATGCAATGTACCGACTCAAGTTCAGGATACGTACATTGGGAGGGGGTCAACAAAAGCAGACATATGATGCTGTCATTGCTGAGACTTGATTGTCCTCTGAATGGGGGAAGGTGTGGGAATAGTCAGGACAATCAAACATGATAGTTATCACTGGACAGTCACACTTTCACTCTGCCTGAAAGCAATGGTACAATCAATAGCAGTGTGCCATACTATAACATTTAAAATCCAAAGTTCAATGTTCTTGAACCTATCTATGACTAATTATGCCTAAGATTATCTTTCAGGTAAATGCCTTCTTGAATCCTTTTGTCTTGCTTTATCTTGATGGATATGCTGTAACCAAACTAGGGCATACTGTACCATCCTAGAAAGTACTGTCTGAAAACAGTTCACAGTCTTGCTCGCATAAGAAATACCTACCATCCACAGATATGTGCTCATATCCAAGATCTTAATACAGCCACCAACAGAAGCCATTTCAATTTGCTTGGTCAAAAGCAAAAATCCATAAAAGCAAAATACCTTTGTTAGGCCAACCAAAATTTTATAAGCTCAGATTTCTTAAAACTCTTCATCAGACTAAACAAATGAATACGAGAAAAATGAGGAAGGGTGTAAGGGAGTGAAGGATGTTAGGAGTCATTCTTATTCCAGATGCATTCTTGAACAAAGAAAGAAAAGAGACTCAAGAAATCCAATTTGGATCTTACCTGGTATTGTGCGCTATAAAGTGGGGTTGAACTGCAGCAAACACTCTCTCAGGGGATCCCAGGAGGCAGATACACACACATTTGATATTTCAAGCCCCTCATTTTTGTAAATAAAAATTCCAGCAGTTAAGATCCACCCTGCTTCCATCCAAGTGGTGGCACTTTTTCACCAAACCATCCCCACAGAAATTGCTGCCAATAGTATATTGCTAAGCAAGATAGGGAAAAAAAAACATTTAACCAATATGGAAGACCATTCTTAACCTTCCTCAGCCACACAATTATGCAGCAATATATTTAACTGCAGGAAAAGAACTTCTAATTTTAATCAGTACACATTCCCAAAATATTCTTCCTCCATAGCCACAAGGTGTTATGAATTTGCTGTTTACTTCAGAAAAGTGAGTGTACCATGGACATTGCCATAGCTTTTATCTACAAAGCCTTTCCATACATTATCTAAAAACTGAGTTTAGTGACTCCAAGGCAAGGAATTCAACTGACAGCCTCTATGCTTCAAGCAAAATGGAACCAAATAAACAATGAATATGCTTAATCAGCTCAGCAATCAGAACATTCTGAAAACTGAGTTCACAACAGCTGAACAAAGTTTAAATGGGGGGTAATACCATTTTGGGTTCCTTCTTTTCACTACAATAATCCCAAAATACCACTTTGGTTTACTATCTAGACCATGCTAGCTGGGGAATTCTGGGAGTTGAAATCCACACATCTTAAAGGTGCCAAATTTTCAACACTGATCTAGACTCTAGAGAAGAAGCATCCAGCATTTAAAGAAAGAGGCTGAGACTGGCTCACCCTTTGCCAACTTGGTGTCCTCCAGCTTTGTTGAATTCTCAAGTAGTTGGGAATGGTGAACTGGAGAGTTTCACACTTAAGAAGGCTGACAGAATTAATAACTTCTTGATGCTCTCTGAACTTGGTTGCTTGCTTGCAGACGTTTCATTACCCCACTAGGTACCATCATCAGTGCGAGCGAGTGTGGAGTTTGCTGCCACCACTTGCACTGATGATGTTACCTAGTTGATTAATGAAACATCTCCAAGCAAACAACCAAGCTCAGAGAGCACCAATAACTCCATAGTTCAAACCTGAGCTACATATATGCTCTTCCACTGAACTATTTATTTATAGTTTTATAGCCCACTCCAATCCAAAGACTCCAGGTGGGTTACAACAGAATAAAAAGTAAAAATAATAGACCAACTCTCCCAAAGGTGGACACTGGTAACCATCAGTTAGAGTTATATGAGAATGTGGTACAAGAACTGAAGCTTGCTTCTACTAGCTTGCATTTCACTTTTAGCAAATGTAAGATTTCTTCTTAAATAATATTCAAGTTTTTTCCATAGAGAGTTTCTAAGCATTTGTCTTTGAATCACCGCCTGCAAGGTTTATAATACTTGTATTGGCCAAGTGAACCCAAACAGAAGAGGATTTCTGAATCTTCATTTTGAGAGCAAATATGAAAGAAAGAAGAAAAGAGAACTTTACAATTGGTAGAACAAAAATGACTAACATTTCTTAGAGCTTAATTATCAGAAGCAGATAAGAGGAGCGTAGGCTACACAGGGACCTTAAAGATCTATCAGGGGAGTCATAACTGACCAGTCCACATTCGCCATACAGGACACCACACAATACAAATGACATCTTTCTGATAACTATTGTAGTCTACTTTCCTCCGTGTCAGTGTTTACCCCCCACCTCTTTCTGGGGTATGTCTAACTGACATCAAATATTAAGCTTTTTAGCACCTATAGTGTGGATAATAGATCATTCTAAAATGAGTCTGGATCAACTGCTCTGAGCATATATTTTCTAAACTATATCTTGGAATGATTTTGCATGTTTCTCCACTTCAGTATTATTCTTCCCACCAATATGCTCTTTATTCGGAAATAACAGTGAAACGAAAGTACTAGAAATAAAAACTCAGCCACATCGGAAAAACAGACAATAGCTACAAATTCTCATTGGTGTCACAATAAACCCCTGTTGAGCTAATACAAAGCAAGTATAAAAGTAGAAAATGTGGCTTCATTTCACTTTTGATCTCATGCTGGGAATAACAAGCATATGTCCGTGACTGAAGAAATCAACTGTTATGGTTTATAAATGCATTTCTTTGTTAACTACATTGGGTTTTAACAATACCTAAACACTAAGTGCACGTTTCCAATTCTAGGTGGGGAAATTCACAATCTTTATACATACAGAACAGTACAGGGATTAATGATAATGAGAACAACCTTGTGGTTTTAAACCCATGCAACCACCTGGACAATGTGCTTGTCACAGAAAAAGTATATACTATAGTCACACCGGCTATATACTAAATTAAATCCTCCATATCAAAGCCTATGAAAGCCTATCAAAAAGCATAATTGGCAAGGAATTACTATGTTTGACAGTCACATCAACAGCTGGATTATTGTCACATTTTCCCATGATGAAGATCAGTACAAAATCCTTTGGTGGATAAAAGCAGACCTGAGCCTTCTAATACTGAAAAAAGGAGCTAAGTTGAACTACAGCCATTTCTTGGGGGAAAAAAGAGCCAGCCAGCAAAACAAACACAGTTGTTTGTAAGTTAACCTTGATTTTCGTTTTGAGTAAATCTTGCTCAAACGTCGGTTGGTATCCCTTTAAAACATCCATATTTACAAGAATTACTGTCATTTTTGTTCACAAAATGCTATTTTAGGGTGTTATCAGTAGCCCCACAGGATTTGGATTTAGATATTTTAAATTTGAAAAACCATGGCCAACAGAGAGGAGGCACCCATTTGATTGGTCTACCCCAGGTGCATTATGGATTCTGTTGGTTTCTAAAGAGCACTGGGGGAATACAGTATCCTGAAGCCCTGGCAGGCAGCCCTGCTGAGTGCTTGGCTGACCTTGGGAAGAAAAGGTCAGCTGCAGCACTTGACATGACTGCTCCTGAGTCGCCTCTCTTTAATCAATGATCCATGCAGTCTCCTAGGTTTTCTAGGAGCTTCAAGAGATGAAACAGCTTAATAAATCCCTAAGCAACACTGGCATAAAATGAAAAATGAATGTAAATGAACATGGGTAACAGCTCAAGTTTGAGCTTCTACCATGGTGTTAAGAGTAACAAAAAAGGTTTACTTATCCATCCTTACCGCAAATGGGGATAGCTTCAGGTGACTTGGTCCCTATTAAGGAAAGGAGCTGGAAGAGCTGCTGGGCCTCTATAATGTTAAATTGCTCCACTTAGAGTTAGATGCCAGCTGGGCAGGTCCAGCTAAGATAACGGAGGCCTCACCTTACAAGATTATTCTCTTCTAAGGTTATTTCAGCCTGTGGATCTTGAAGAAGTTGATAGGGTTCCTTGTGCTGAAATGGCCTTGGAGCACATAACAGCTCTCCTATTCTGAACTTTGACACTGCTGAGTGAGGTACAGAACTGGGAAGAGGAAGGTAGGAGAGCAGAAAAGGGGATGATGAAGTTATACTTGGTAGTTATAGTGCAGGACTTTAAACTACTGAAAGGCCCTTGGATTCTCATATTAAACCTAACAAAACTGTATGACATTCTCTCCTTGAAAAAAGGGAACAGTAATCAGATCTTTTAAAAATGTGATAGAACTTGACTCTTTTCTTCCACCCTCATATAGCCTAGTTAGCAATCTCACTTCAGAAACCAGTGTGCAGACCATGACTGTTTTTTTGCTGTCATCTCTCATCCATGCTGCAGCAAACTGGGAAGTCACCACAGCTGAAGAATAGCGACTTGCTCCAAAGTCCCATTTCAAGAATAATGACATCATTCAACCTACATCACTAGGTGGACCATAATATGGAAGGAAGTCAAGTTTCCAGCTGCAACTCCATTCTTCCGTTGATCATTAGTAGAAGGATCTTGGATAAGAGGACTATATGTGCATGTTACCTCAAGGTGCATCAATTATGAAAATTAATAGTAAGGAATCTCCAGGCCTACTCTTTTTTTTAACCTGATTATTTTACATTCCTTAGCACAACAGCTGATCCAGCTGTCCTCTCACATTTGGGCAGAGGAAGTCTTGTCAAAGAGACACTGTTTTCTTGGCTATAATCCCAGTGCTTATAGCCAAAAAACACGGCTGTATTCAGTGAGGCTGTTTCCATTTTTCTCAGTGGCCCAGCACACTTGGCATGTCACAGCTTGAAGAAACCAGAGCCAAAGAATGCAATGCAAGATTCACCACTGCTAACAAGCTTTCCGTCTCCTACAGTACCTCATCCAAACCAGTCAGTTACCCGTTTAAAAAAAAAAAAAAAAAGAATTTGTTTCTCTCCTTTGTCTCATTCCTCTCAACCGGACTTAATCTCAGCCAAACTTCACCCAAACCTCATGGACTAGGAGTTCAAATGCATTCTTAAAACCAAGGCATAAAAATAATGGTGGATGACATGTCACCAGTTGTTCTAGAGTTATAAATGAATTACAGAAATAGTTGAGGACAAGGACATTAAACTCTTCTGGATGTCTAAAAAGACAAACTTATAAAAATAAATAATAAAGAAAAAAATCAGAGTTGTTCACTGAAATCACCCGAGGGACTAAATACAAGCCCTGAATTAACTGCTTCTATATCAAATGGTTTTAACGAACTGTTACACAATTTCTTAAACCTTAATAAACTGTTAAAACTGTTATTTAAAAAGTCCTGGCAGTTCAATTGTGTATTAATATCGTAAGTGCCAAAGAAAACACTTCATTGGTTGGCAGAGATCGATAACCACTAAGTCAAGGACAGTTGGCTTTGAAAAATGGAAATCGACTAGTCTCTGCTAAACACTGGATGGATTGCTATCATTTCTCAATTTTTTTCTTTCTTTTTTCTTTTAGCATCCTCAGTACCAAGTACATGAAAATAAACCAATCCATCATCTGCTGTTGCTTTTTCCTCTATTTGCAAAGCTGTTAACGCAAAAAGGTCACTAAACAATTGAGAGAAAGTACAAGAGCAGCCAAAATAACAAATGGCACAAAAGACTGTTTTGTTTACTTGGAGGGCATATTAATGAATTCTGCTTAATCTGGAGAAAGGCTCAGTACAGTCATCACAGAGCTTGTTTCCTTGTTAGACCAAGAACGAAGTCAAAACGTTGTTATTAGGACAGTAAATAGCAACTAAGAAATTAAAAATAAAAACATCGATGCTGAAATAATGCCTTCCCTCCACTTTATGTTGTCTCACAACTTCATCCACTTTGGAATTTATTACTACCAAAATGACACATTCCTTGTCTGGAATGTGTAATGGGGATTATAAATTCCTCCATTCTCTCTTGCCACAAAACAACTGTTTCATGGCTTAATTGTTTCCTCCTTTCAATTTTTGGTTCATAGCTTTCACATTCCTTCCTTTTTAAGTCCTCTGTGGTGGCTGTTTCTCTTCAGTTTTAAATGTTCACCCTGTTCCTATTTAATTTTGTTTTAAAAGAAATCAGGCAAACCTTATGCTAGAATGAGCACAAGCCCCAATTTACTTTATTCTAGTCACTAAAATAATAGGAGAGTTATATGAAGGAGAAGTGTTTGTTACAATCATAACACATTTATTGCTTGAAAGATCACACAGGGAGTGAATATTTCTGCAATGGACATAACTATTATTACTGAAAATTCCTCAAAAGCTGCACAAGGAAAGAAAGTAGGCAGGAGAAGAAGAGAAGGAAAGAGTCATAAACTAATTCTGCATCTATCTGTGTGAGTACCTGCTGGAGGGGATAACTAAAAGAATGCAAGACAATTACTAACCTATCATGCTGCTTGCAACCTCTGCAATAAATTAACTAAAGCTAAACCCAATATAAAACCACAAGGACAAATACATTTTACAACTTGTTTCTTCATTGATTGACTGATTATGTGCCATCAAGTCAATGTCGACTCTTAGCAACCACATAAATAGATTTTCTCCATGGTGATCTGTCCCTAACCTGGTCTTTCAGGTCTTCCAATGGTGGACTCATTGCCATTGTAAATGAGTTCGTCCACCTTGCTGCTGGTTGTCCTCTTCTTCTCTTCCTTCCACCTTTCCCAGCATTAGAGCCTTCTCCAGACAGGTGGGTCTTTGCATAATATGGAACCTCAGTTCTCAGCCCCTGGTTGGCTGAATTGGATCCCCGATGACCACAAGGAACCCCATTAACAGATTTCAGAGAAATGCTGTATACAACAAATGGCTGCTTCTTAATACTAGGACAAACTGCCCAAGGGAAATTGCTTCTTAAAGCTATATTCTAGCTCAACATTTTAGTGAAAAGGAAGAAAAACAATCCCCAAACAGCATAAAATCGGTAATAATAGCATTCCAAGCAGTTCCATGAAAATCCAGTATTTGTTGTCCAGTCAAATCAAAGGGGAAAACAAAGCCAAGTGTGTCACTTTTTGCAGCATGCTGACTTTCCATTCATTATATTTCTAATTAAAAGGAGCCAAGTGGGCATCAAGGGAGATGCCAGGAGGCAAAGCTGAGCATTTTGATTTGGAATTGAAAAAGCAACATTTACACCATCATATCACACTCAAGTGGGCATGCCAACATTAGGGTATCACAATCACAAACCTCTCAATGGTGAATGCAATTTATCTCTCTCACTAACAATACTTGAAGAAAGGGGTACTATGGAGATCTTAATGCATGGGTAAATGTCATAGGAGGAGGCACCTTTCAGATATTTGGTATCAAATAATTTAGGGCGGTAAAGTGTTAAACCAGCTCCTTGAATTGGGCTCAACAAGCCATTGTAATTCTTTAAGAATGATTCCCAACCTCTATATATTTATGTCCTTTATTTCTTAGGCCAAAATTTTAATTCTCAAACATTGCTCCTCTTATACCAGTTTTCAATAGAGTTTTGGGATACAGATGGGTTTCTTGCAACTTTTTCTACACATTGTGCCTTACTTGAGAAGCAAAAGCCAGAAAAGAAGTGCTCTATTTTTACTTGTTCTCTTTCCACAAAATTTAATGCAGACACTTATTTATGATTCCCCAAATACTTCCCCATTCAGAAATCAACCTTGAACAAAGCTCCTGGTATAGAGGATTCCAGGACCCATCCTAATGTCTCCTAACACGTTCTTATAACTATGCACTCTGAAATTCTGGAGAACCTTATGCCTCTCAGAGATAACCCTAAAACAGATTATTTATTATCTGACTTGGTATACAGGAGACGACTAAGTATCAGTTCAACTTTCCCCAACTTTGTGCCCTCTGGAAGTCTTCAACAATGAACCCACCATTCCCAGACAGACATCAGGGTGACTGGAAGTTACAGGAATTGTAGTCCAAATGCATCTAGTACAGAAACATTGTTCCAGATTCATTTAAAGCACCTTTCCAGCATGACCACATGGCTTAAACAAATAAAGAGCTGTTTTCTTCTTTGATTAGTATTTTCAGACCATCATTCAATTTATGGGAGTACTTCTGTCTACGTGACTGAAGACTGAATATCCCTTTCAGTAAAGGAACTAGCAATCCACTGTGCCAATACAGGTAAATCAAAGAAGAAAAAATAATCATCTTACAGTCATTAATAATTTGGAACAGAGTTATTTTATAGCTTGTAGGCAACAGTATACGGCTGCACTTTTAACAGGACATTCTTAATATTTATAATACCATTTTGAGGCACATTGAGGGAATAGTTCCTTTTTACATAATTAAAGTTTGCATCGGGAGGCCATATTATTTACTTCAATGTGCCAAGCAGCGGTGGCAGGGACAGAAAATATATATGCAAGAAATGTTTTCAGAAAGGCATGGAATTGGGAAAAAAAAATTGGCTACTAATCCATAATAAATTTTAGCAAATTTGATGTTCTCGCATAAGGAATTGTTTTTAGGTAAAGTATTTATTTTTGAACACAAAATAGAAACATGATCTGTGTATTTTGTTGCTTCTAATCTAAAACAATGAAATATTAGGAGGAGGCTTATAGAAGAATAGAGAGATAATTTGTGAAGCATTAAAAATCATAAGCTAACCTCTTTTTAAAAAAAGTAACTACAACCGAAATTGACATGTATAACAGGAAAACAATAACTGCAGTTTCTAATTAACTGTATTACTGTAGCTAACATAATATAGGTTATGGGAGGCTATTGATTCCAACAAAACATAAGAATTAACAGATTTGGACCATAAACCACATTTCACTTTGTTACAAGTTCACCAGAATAGGACCAGCTTGGGACCATACAAGAAGA
The DNA here is from genome assembly GCA_030867105.1 of Liasis olivaceus. NCBI lineage: Eukaryota > Metazoa > Chordata > Lepidosauria > Squamata > Pythonidae > Liasis > Liasis olivaceus. Next base: position 19,807,731 of record CM061351.1, read on the forward strand.
ACCAGCCCAAGGACATGAGACGGGAGACTAGAGCTCAACAAATACCTTAATGCAGAAGGTCTCACGTTCAATCATTGGCATCTCCAGTTATACAAATACAGTAAGAACATGATCCCAAGCTACATTAATTTTACTAGGTAAACCCAACTTTCAGTTAGCTATGTTCAGACAATGCTCTGAACCACAAGAAAAGCCAGTAATATTTTAGTCTAATATGCTGTGCAAGGTTGGTGCGGTTAGCTTATGTTTAAATCCAGAAACAGGATCAATTGGGTAAACACTGACCCAAAAGCTAAACATCTTTTGTAAACACAGCCCATGACAGACATTAAAAGAGGATTAGCTTCAATTATTGCTCTTGCAAGAAAAAAAAAGATTAAAAAAAAAAAGCAGTGGATTGTCCACTTAATAATCTGTCCCGCCTGCCTGCCTGCCAACAAGTATAAATGGTTATTCTAGTTGAGAAACTTTCAGTGGGTGTCCCTGTTTCATTCAACACACGTAGGAGTTGTTGTAGATGTATAGAAGACGCCTGCATATTTTGTGGCTTAATAACCATGATTCTTCTAAAAAATGAGACCTTCCTGAATGCAGTTTAGTCTTGTACATAAAAATCAATATAGTTCTCTGGGGCCTTCCAGACATCTGGACTTAAACTTCCAGGATTCTCTAAAAGGTCATAACTAGCTTTGGAATTCTGAGAAGACCAAACCATTTGACACATTGGAAAGCAACAAGAAAATCTTATTGCATCATGGATGAAACTGAATTCTTGTTCAGTTCAAAATCTTTTTGTTGGTAGTTCCACACTAATGCAAAATAAACATTTTTAGTATTATTATAAATCACAAATGTAGCTTCCAGATTTCTGGATTACATTCCCTACCAGACGCAACCATCCTGGCTAACAGCTATGGATAATTGGGATTGTAGTTCAAACCATCTGGAGGTAGCATTTGAGGAATAATGGTCTAAATAATCCAAGGTATCACTGTCAACATTATTGTACATCATCTTTCATAACCCCTTCTCAATCAGTTTTCACCATTATCTTGCAGTCACTCGCTGAATTTGCAATCTCCCTAAATGGAAGAAAATGTATAAACCACATCAATCATTCCCACTTCATTTTTTGCTCCTTGTCAGATTTTGGGAAGAGTTAATCAAGACATTAGTGACAGCCCCACATTTGGCACTCAGTTTGATTCCATATGCTGCATAAATGAGTAGCAAATGTATACACACCTACACAAGCCATATTGAAAAATAACTTTTTTGTTGTTATCTAAAAATTCTTCTTCTCCATTCTGCAGGGTTAAGTTGGAAAAGAATTCTTGACTATTTAAAATTATTTATGGTGAGTTGTGACTCAGCATATACGGTGGCACTTAATCGTTTGTGAACCCTTTTGAATGTTCAGTATTTCTGCATAAATATAACCTAAGATGTGATCTGTTCTCCACATAAGTCCTAAAACTAGATAAAGAGAACCCAATTAAACAGAGGAGTCAAAAACATTACACTCATTCATTTATTTATTGAGGAAAATCATCCAAAGGAACATTCAAAAGGGTTCACAAACTTTTAAGCACCACTGTAGAGTTCTATAGCATAGACCAGTGTTGTCCAAACTTGGCCACTTTAAGATGAGTGGACTTTTTTTGTTGGCTGGCTGGGGGAATTCTGGGAGTTGAAGTCCACTCATCTTAAAGTGGCCAAGTTTGGACAACACTGGCATAGAGAATGCTTCTTTCTTTGATGAGCAACAGGAAATGTACTAAAGAAAATATAAATCATAAAATAATCCTTTTGATAAATATCAGGTTTATGTTAAATCATCAGAAGAAAAACTGATGCAGCAAGTTTGATACAGATAAACAGGAGACTATGTAATTGTCCTGCTTTGCAAGAGGACAGCTAAGTTAAGGACTGCTGTTCTCAGCTCTGATGGCAATGATTTACTATCAGGGCAGCAAAGATGGGTGGCAACAGTGTATGTCAGCTTCCTTGTTCCTTCCTGAACAGATCATCAGTATTAGACCTCAAAGCAGAAATGATCAGGGATGGGGGAATTATTTCTTTAACAAACGGTCAGCTTTTCTTCCTAATGTTAGTGTGTGAGTTTGTGTATTTCCACATAGCAACAGGAAGCTTAACCTGGATTGTAGCCATAACTGTACAAATGCAGTTGTATCATATAGGAGGCCTATGCAGAGTGGTCCTGCTCCACCTTGAGGCATCATCTCAATCTCGGCCACTGCAGTAACCTAATTCAAGGCAGTTCCTCAACTAAATATATATAGATACTGTATATATTCCACCCCACCTTCAAGGAGACTGAGTTGATCCAGCCAACTGCCTTACTCTGCCTAAAGTGGACCTCTGTGCATGCAGTGACGCCCCCTTTAGTACCTGAACTGTTTGGCATGGCCACTCCCATCTGCCACTTTGAAGGGAAGCTCTGAAGAGTTTTGAATAGACTACTTGATCAAAGTTTTGTCACAGCAAAATGCCACGCTGAAGCTCTGCACAGCCCTGCATAAATTTTAATAAAGCTAAATCTTCTCATGTTTGAAACAGCTAGATCGAGCAGCCCTATTTTCCAGTGTGGGAATTCTAAGAAATCCAGAAAGAAAACAGGCAGGGGCTGTTATTGTCCCTGTGTTATATTCCTATCACAGTGATGCAGAAGGCCCAGATTTAATTCTTGGAGTCTTTGGCATGAACATTTCAAGAAGCCCTGCCAGACAGTGTCAACAACTTAATGTTTAATGGACTATCTGTACACGATACGCATCAGCAATGTTGTGGTTATATAGCGGCTGGAGAAAACTTTTGCTTTGACCTTAACAACATTAAGTGAAACAGTCATTCACCGAAGAGAAGAGCAATCATGGGAGATGTACGTTTGTGTGCCTGCATGTTTAAACAGGTCTCACAAAGGTTAGGAGGCACTAACTTTCTTGACCAAGAATTCTTAACTTTTGAGAATGTACAACACCAAATTGGCTAGATGAACAAGCACTTAGCAGATATTATAATACTAGCATACAATGCTCCGTAGAGTCCTTTAAAGTGGAGCAAAGACAATCAAATATCCAGTCTGATCTTTCATCTGCCAGCAGTACTAAATGCAGCAGTCTAGGCTGACTAGTTGTCTGAAAACAAACAACGCAAAAAAAGCCATTTGCAAAAAGAACGCCAACTCATCAGTATTGCTATGTCAGCTGGTAGCTGTTTATGTGACAATTCCCCAAAGAAAGAAGAATTTTGTGCTGGAAATCTGAGCAGATGTTTTGCCGGCACAGCTCTAGCACAAACATCTGACCTGGCCAAAGCCCTGGAGTTTTCAAAATTCTTCTTTTGTGTACGTGTGATTAAATGGTTCTTGAGATTAAAATAAATCACACTTCTTGTATTATGGTTAAAATCAAATGAGGATGTTTTAGTTACTAGTTTAATTATCTGCCATTTAATTCTGGAAGACTTTTAGGCCACCAACTTCAGCCTGTTCAGCACAGGAGGTTGGAGAAAGGTATCCCTGACAGATTTATCTCCATGCAATCCTCCTCTCTCTCTTCTGTATAGTTTTATTTGTAAAGGTTAACCTTTTTAAAAAATGCTCAGTTCCATTTAAAATATGTTCATATTAACAAACGGCAACTGGGGACACTCAGGTTCAGATCTTCATCTGGCCACAAAAAGTCCTGAATTATCTCTGGGCAGCTTGAATTGTTGCGCCAGCTTAGAAAAGGGAGGATTACGCGTGCTTATTCTAGCTGCTTAGATATAAAGTAGAATATAAAAATAATATAAATACTACTGAAATGTCGGTTTAGAGCAGGGATCCCCAAACTCTTCAGCTCATCAATCCCTTCATGAAGTTTCAGGTTGTTCATTGACCCCCAAACATTTATTATATGAAAATAATTTAATAAATACTACTTTAACTAATAGTACAGGTAGTCCTCACTTAACGACAGCAATTGGGACCGGAATTGTCATCGGTAAGTAACAGTTGTAAAGTGTGATGTCATGTGACTGTGCTGCTTAGCAATGGCAATTCCCGGCACTCCCAGTTGCTGTCATTAAGTGAATCACTGCAGGTCATTAAGTAAAGATCTCAGGTGATTGCCATTTGCGACCTCCTGCCAGCTTCCCCATTGACTTTGCTTGTCAGAAGCCGGCAAAGAAGGTCACAAATGGTGACCACATGACTGTGGGAACGCTGCAACAGCCAGAACTCTGAGGACCACACTTATTCAGCACTGTTGCAAGCACTGTTGTTCAAATGGTGACTGAACAAGTGGTTGTTAACCGAGGACCACCTGTACTGTGAATAATAATAATTTAAAAAAATCAAACCCTTGGGTAGTCCCATTGACCCTTGGGGGTCGATACTAACCACTTTTGGGAACTCTGGTATAGAGGTGTTTTTTTTTTAAGAAAGCACAAGATGGCATCAGTTTAAGTACTTCAAGAGGTCTGAAGACCTCTAGTAAAGGTTAATGTATCACTTTGTGAGGCACTTTATCCCACTGGCTGACAGCTCTAAATGAGAGCAAATCCTTCATAATATCTAACCTGAATCTACTATAGTTTCGACCTATTGGTTCTGGTTTGAAAAGTGAGAATAAATTCACTACCCGTTCTATATGATAACCCTTTAGCTATCTGACGACTGCTGTCACATTTCCCCTCAGTTTTCTCTTCTGTGGGCTAAACATTTCCAGTTCCTTTAACCAATCCCAACAGGATTTGATGTCCAGTTACCTCACCATCTTAGTTGTTCTCTTTTGAAATTGTCCATATTTTTTTTTCAGACTGGGGTGCCCAGAACAGGACACAATATTTCAAGTAGGGCCTAAGGCAGAGAAGACTGAAGCGATCACTTCCCATGAGATCAACTCTGCATTCCTGTTAATACATCCCTAAATAGCATTTGACTTTTTAGCAGCTGCACCACCCTATTGGCTCATGTTCAACTTGTGATCTTGCATATTACCAGATTGTTTTCACATGTTCTTCCACCAAGCCATGTCTTTCCCCATCCTAAACCTATGCCTTTCACTTTTTTCACCCAGATGCAGGATTTTACATTTCACCTTCTTAAATTTCATCCTTTTCACTTCAGTCCACTGTTCAAGCTTATTTATATCTTTTCGATCTTCTGCATGTTCTTTTCTTTTCTGAATACATTAGTCACTCTTTCTACTTTTGTATCATCTGAAAATCTGATAATCAATTTTTCAACCCCTTCATTTAAGTACCAATTAAAAATCCATCCAACAGTATTAACATCTGCCCCATATTTTACCATTAATGAGGATGTATTCATTCATAAATAGACAAGAATAAGTCAATGATAATACCATGGGTCAAGGGGGTGCAAATGATATTACATGCGTTATGACATCGTTGTGCCCATCATTTTGATACTGTTGTGGCTTCCACCAGACACCTATGGGTTACATTAAACCCTGTTTTATCATCTTGGTTTTCAGGTCCATTAAAAACATGGATTGGCAATTTGGGAAAATCTCAAACTTTGATTTTCTTGAACCACATGATAGAAGTCAAGGAACATACGTAAGGTGAAAAGAGAATACATGGCTGAGAGGCACTTAACAGTCCATTTATATTGCACTAATCTAAGATTTGGCATGGTATTTCTGCTTTCACCATTGTTATAAAGAAAACCAATCCCGAATCCTTCCTTTGCAATCCACACTGGAGTAACACATTGCAATAAAAATACTTTCAAAAGTACACAGTGTTTCCTTTACTAAAAATGATTCCAGAAATAATCAACTAACATTATTGTTGATGTATCTATATTCAGCTGATGAAAATTGCACCCAGGCAACCAAGATATAAATATTTTCATGCATTGGGTAAGACTGATCTTTTTTCTCACTGAAAGTATGTTAACTTTTCTGAATTTATTTTGGAGACTGTAATAATGTACCAATTAAAATGTGTAGTCCTGCTAATGTTTTATTTTTTTTCCCCCTTTAAAGCCTTCATTTATTTATTTTTTTCCATTTAAAGGCCGCTATTCCATTGTTAAAAATTAGGAATGCTTGACTGAAGTACTCAGCAGAAGAAATGTGCACAGTAAGCCAGATGAGCTGCATTCCCCTTAGAGGTAAAAATACCGTACAAGATAAATGCAATCTTATCATCTGCCATCCATGCCTCCTGCTACAGGGTAGTTTTGAGACCAAGACCAGCCTGCATAAAGCCTTCTCTGAAGAACTATCTGGACTGATCCTCTGAGCAGCAGTATTATGCCAGAAAACACTACTGACTTTAAAGTTGTGGAAACAGAACTTTATTCCACCTGGAGCACACACAGCACATTTTAAAGTTAAAGGCAGAAAACTCTAGCTACCTCACATTACTTTTTAAAATAAACAGAGTCTTTCCTTCCCCTCACTACAAATTTCTAATGTAGTTCTCTCCACATCTCTTTCACTCCCCTTTTTATTTTACTCCTGTCCTTCGTGAACGGGCAAAAAGGGGAGGCAAAAATTCAGCACAGCAGCATGAATGAAGCCAGCCACAAGGAGTTAATAAAAGAGGTCGGTCTTAAACCAAGGATTTTTACATTCAACAATGTCTTTTTCCAGTGAATCCTGCCAGATCTCTTTCTGCTGGTCTTTTAAATCAGTTTTCCATTAAAGAAAGTATTAATGCTCATTCATCTATAAATGCTGCCGTGCAGTCATTTACAAGCAGGGTCAGAAAATGAGCCTGGCCTTTTATGTTAATCTTACTCAGGTGGTGGCACCTTCTGGCCCTAAAACACCCAGATGGAAGTCATTACTTACGTCCCCTGTATGGTATTTGTATTCCACAGCACAGGGAAATCTGCAAGGTTTGTTTTTTTTAAAACAGAAACATTGACCTAATCTTCAGTTCTTAAGCAAAATAACCAAGTGACAAGAGCAGCTTTCACCAAGGTGATACCCTCAAGATGTTTTGGACTACATCCCCCATCATCTCCCCCAAAGCATAACCAATGACTATTCTGGCTGTGGATAAAGGGAGCTATAGACCAACTCATCTGGTGAGTATCACATTGGAGCAGTCGGCCATATAGGATAGGGAGAAAGTGAATGGAGTGCGCTTACAAACTACTTTAGGATTATTCTCTTGGGCATACATACACACACTTGAAAAAAAAACCTACAATATTTTTGTTCCTCATATAGCTAAAAGCGATCAAGCCAGGTCTTGTTTAAATACAGCTGTATGAACTACAATATGCAGTTCATACAGCTGTATTTAAACAAGAGGTGACTTGATCGCTTTTAGCTATATGAGGAACAAAAATATCTGAAGAAACCATGAGAATTAATCTGGAACTCGTCTGATCTTCAAAGCTACATTCCTCTACCCCTCACCAAACCTATGCAGAATATAGTTTCATAGGCAATTAAATTTCAGCTCTAAAGAGTAAAGGAAAATCTAGAGAGAGATGTCACAAACAATTGTCTGCATCTGTCTTTCAAACACTGCCATCCAACTAATGCCTTTCGGGAAAGTCACTCTTTGCCACATAACTGTTGGGAGCCAGAACAGCTGGCTCTATTATGCCAGGATTAGGTGAAGCAGCACAGTGCTAATTTAAATAAAATATTAACTACCTGGAATGTTTTGTAGTTTGCATAATACATTTCTTGTGGCTTTCCAGTACTTTGCATTACTTATCTGCTGAGAACCCTGGAGAAATTCATGTGTTCCTGTTTATTTCAGGAATTTGATATCCCATTCTTCAGTCCCAAAAGAGGTTGTCAGAACTATCTGCAGGAAATATGCAGGAAAAAAAAACCCCAAAATAAAAATGCTACTTTCAAGTCCCAGTCCTACACATACTTCCTGGAAAATAAATTGCAAGGAAGCTATACTGCAGACTTGCTCAATCTGATGCCTTCCGATGTCAACTGGGCTGAGTGGAAGTTTTGACCCAATACATATGAAGGGTTCAGGCTGAGGAAGGATAGCGTTTAGGAATTTGCTGGAAACAAAAGGGAGAAAAAGATGCAAGACAGAAATGGCTGAACAGTGCCATCTAAAAGAACTATAATCAATGGAGATTCAAAATAGCTGGTCAACTATACTGAAGCCTAAATAAATTATTATTATTTAAAAAGGAGCCAAAATGACTTGAGCTTCTGTGCCAAAAAGGCAACGCTGCCCAAGCACAAGAAAACTGGGCTACTCAAACTACTCTTGATGGCACAGACACTCAGAAAGGACACCTGAGGACCAGCTTTGTATCTGGACAGGTTCATCTAAAAACTTTTATTTCTCTTTAACGTGCTAACATTTAAGATATCAATGAGACATTTCTAGACTTCTAGTGCAATCCAATACATGTCTACGTACAATGAAGATCTACTGAATTCAGTGGTACTGCTCCCACTAATTTTCCACATATGGGATGGGGTTTAGTTGATTGATGTCTTGCCAAATGCAAACAAATTTAGTTCAACTAATGGAGTATGGATTAAGCCATAGGACTGGATATAGTAAGGAAAGTAGCACTACCAGATTTAGGGTACAAGAGTCCAGACAACCTACAGGGCCACCAAAGAGCCATTTTTCAATATCACTATGCAGCGATCTAGTCACCATCCTGATTTTTCACCCAAGATGTGACTGTCATAAGATACAGGACATTTGGGGGCACTTAACTAGTATATCTAAAATTCTTCTCTCTTGAGGTTTCCAAATTAGGTATCTTTAAATATGCAAAGGCAGATTTACATGGTTAATTTTACAGTGCAGGTATCATGAACCCATCAATCAATTTCTTTCTCCACAAGTAGAAGACACATAATGGATGTTTTTATAAAATGTGGTCTGTAATGAATTTATGTGCCTTATTTTAAGTTATTTACACAATTGTAACAACAACAAAATTTCCATCTGTCAATTACAAAAGGCTTGGATCCACACATTTACTATGCCAATACATTATGACATCTTAGGTTCTTGGGAAGAACTTGATGCTAATGAAAGCCAACACCAGCTAAAGAACTGGCAGCTGTGACTTCACATTGTTGTGTTAAAATAATAATAATAATAATAATAATAATAATAATAATAATAATAATAATAAAAGGCAGCTTTACTTGGGGCAGCTTTACTTGGAACAGCTTACATCTTGCGATGATACCTTTAACACCATCAAACAACAACATCTGCCTATCCCAGGTCCTTGGGAAGGACTCGATAGGTGGATAAAAATGCTAAATCCAGTCTAAACAACTGGCTGACTGTGTGACCAACAATAATAATACCTTAACATTCTTTATCTTGTGGGAGGTCCATCAAGTTTCTGAGGAATTCAGGAAGAAGGTAATTACTGTATTTAGATTGGGATCTTATATTGCAATTTGTCTTCAGTCAGGTGCCTTTTTGGTGCATCTCTCTACTGCTACTTTCTCACAGATGGGATGTATAAGTCATAACTTGCTCAATCATGGTTTGTGAAATACAATTGGCTGGGTAACTGCAACATGGTAAACTAAAAGTTATGGTTTATGAACAAAAATGGTTTGGATAAAATGCTATGTCAAAACCAAATAAAATACACTATAGGTTAGGTTGGTGTGTGAACCAGTGATTAGATAATATACCATAGGAAGCCATGGTTTGTTTGATCATAGTTTACTGAAAAAGCTGCAGTTTTTTTGGGGGGGTTCACACATGCTAGGCTATACTGTAATTTGGCTGCCTTTGGCTTAGTGCACTCTATGAACTCAACTGAAGTTGAGATGCCAAGATAGAAATAGCTTCAGAGTTAAATATTAGCATTTCCTTTCAGCCCCAAAATTGGCTAGCAGTCAATACAAGTGCCACCAACTAAATAATTGGGAGCTAGACAAGAAACTGAAGCGGTACCTAATAACATGTTTCTCTTTTTCCCTTTGTCTCTTAATACAGAAGCTTTTAAATACTATTAACAGTTCATATCTGTATGTTTCTTACCTAATAAATTAGCAAGCGAAACAGGAGACCTAAACTTGGTGGCCATGAACAGAATAGTAGTTATATAAAGGGCCTTCCTGAACTATATCCAATACATAAATTATTTTGATTGCCTCATTTTTCTAAGACTAGCCAAAAGACAGCTTTTAGCATAGATCCCACTGCAATTTCAGACCCTTCTTTGCTGTCTAGATAAAGGTCACTTGCTGCTAGATCTGAAATGAAATATGCTGAGTGGAGTTTTAAAGCTGGCAACGCTTCAACATACAACTCAAACCTAAGTGTTCATGGACTGAATGAATCTTCACTTGATTTATTACTTTAAATTTTATTCTTAATTGTACTGCTTGCAAAAAAGCACTGCCTTTTGTTTGCAGTTCAAACGACATCCAAGATCAAATAATTGAACTGGACAGTAAAGTTTTCCCTGCCAAAATCTGAAATTGTACCCCAGACATCATTTCCAAGACTTTACCTTCAAATTCTGTGGCTTCTGCAGCATTAGACTTGAAACTTTATTTTTCTGCTGTCTGTGTTCTCTGTTGGTAACACTGATTTATTTTAGGGTTGTTGGTACTTATTTCTTGGGTTGCTTTTTTTTTTTTTTAATGCTTTTACTTAAAGCAGTCTATCATGAGCAGGCACCCCAATGATATGAAGATTTCCAAATCCCATAATCCTCAGACACTACTTACGTTGGTTGGAGATGATGGAACTGTTATAAAAGCACATTTGGAGGACACAATGCTGGGGAAGTATCAACAGAAGAATTAGCCATTAGTTAGCTCCTTCCTTTCTTCCTTCCTCCCTCCCTCCCGCTCCACCACATTATTACAGATGAAAACTAGATTGATAAGTAGGAGATACAACCAGTGAAATAAGGACTGTCACATCACCACTAACGTTCACTGGGGTAGAGGTTCAATCCTCACCAAGCCTAGAATAAGCGCCCAATTCAGCAGATTAGTGTTATTGAAATTGTACAGCAGGAATGAGGAAGCTTTCAGAAGCTACTGAACTATTAACAACATCCTTACTGGGAGCTATAATTCATCACTACCTGGAAGAACTCAGGTACAGTAGAATTCTCAGTAACGTCCCCTTGTCCCAAGAAAACCTGGGAGCTGTGCTTTTCAAGAGAGAACTGAAAATGCTGACTTGCAGGTGTCCAGATCCAGCTTCCTGCTTTCAAATTCTGCTTGAGAATCCCCATTGCTATCAGGAATTCTGGAAAATTAAGGATAAGGCCTCCACTATCAAGACCTTGTTTCCTTCCTATGGAGAAGAAAATAGTAAACAAGGAGAGGCTAAAAGGGACCCTGCCTGGGCTGGTCCTGGTATGCCTGTCCTAGCATATCTTTAAAAAAAACAAAGCAAAAGCAAGATTTGTCAAAAGAAAAAGGAAAGGAAAACTGAGCCAAACTGCCAATCAAGCCAGGAAAACCTGCCTACTTTATGTTCAAAAGCGCTATATTCAAGGAACAAATGTGGCTTTGGAAAACATTTCATCAGAAGACTTTATTGCTATTGCTGCAACCTCCACCCAATACTGACTGGAATTTTGACTAGAATAGACCACAGGTCTAGATGATATCAGGACATTAGAAAAACCATAGCTTCACTCTTAAAAACATACATGCTACAGTCATCCCAAAGAGATCTTCTAACACACTGTTTTAACGTAACAGTGAAGAATAGGAACAGAATTTATTTTCAGATCTAGAGAACTGGCATATATCAAAAACTCAGCATACAAATGGCTCTCCTTCTGCCCAGAGATTTACATATGGTAAAATCACAGCTCATCACAGCCATATTTTGAACTTCGGTAACCCAATCTCTTCTTATTAGAATTAATTAGGGCAAAAAAAAAAAAGTGGGTGGAGACAGGGCAAATATTTAATTAATCTTATTTTTACATTTAAATTAAATTAATTCAATAAAGTAACTTTCAAATTAGAAAATACAGTTTGGTGATAATTTTGGAATGGGCACTGGGACCACAGTTCCATGGATGTCCAGAGGGAGCCAAAAAGTCAAGATGGCGGCCATGACCACGTGATTGAAGCTCTGCTCCTTTTTTACATGCATTACATATGTGACACACATATGTAAAGGATAGGGCTATTTTTTTTACCTCCCTCACCAATGATGTCCCAGTCTAAGGCTCACAGGGCAATATGCAGCCCTAGATCCTCAATTTACACATTTATATTAAGCAAACACAATAATAGTTGAGAAGCAAGTTTGGATGTATGACTTCAAAAGATAAGGCATGGAAAATCAAAAGTGTTTCAGGTTTTACATTTATTGCACCATCTATGCTGATTGTTTTTCCCCCCCCAAATTTACACAACTGTTCTTCAAGTGGTAAATGGAAGAAGTCTCTGCAATTTGAAGCTACTTAACCTTGTTTCAATATATGTAATATGGACTTTCATGAATCTTCTATTTAATTTTGAGATCTGTGAATCCTGTTTCCTATTACCCTACCTGAGTGCTTCCATTTTGCCAAAGGAAGTTGTGCTCCCTCCAATATGGGCAACTTGAATTTCATATGCTGCCCCACACTGTAGCCAACAATGTCGTGCATTAACCTTTGACTAGAGGATATAGGTATTTAATTCTACAGGAAAAGAGTTTACATAGTTTATACATTTGTCTTTAAAAAAAAAACTAGATCAAGTCACAGGATATATTTCAATCAATATTTTTATTCTTCAGGCCTGGAACCCAGAGTAAGAATACAGCGGCCTATCAACAATCCCAGGGTAATAAAATTTAGCTTTGCATTGCAAAAGCAGAAGTACAGTAATCTGTTCAAAATCACCTGCATGTCAAAGTGTTGGCATTTGGAAAGGCACAAGCAGTCAACGTGTCACTTTAAAATGGTTATGCTGTCAGACCCACTGCTCACTAAACTATGGAAAATGTTTGCTGAGAACAGAGGATTACATTTCCCGCATAGATCCCTTCTGTTCATCCACTACTCAACTCAGCAACACAAGCAGAATGTGAAATCAATAATTTCCTGCCTGCTCCTTTTTAAGCAAAGCACAATGGTGTTTATTAAGGAGATTCAAGAGCTGCTGTCAACCTAAAGCTGGAAGGATACAAATGCCATTGATCAAAAAGAACGCTGGATGCCCTGGGGGCATACTAACGTTCTAACCCACCCTTTCATTTAAGTGTAATCCTCAAACTGTAACAGGTAAAGGACCGGTGTGTGTGTGTGTGTGTGTGTGTGTGTGTGTAGGAAACAAATGAGGTGGTTGAGATCAAATCCCATTCAAATGAAATCCCTATAACAGGGATGAATCCATATGCCTTAAGTAAATCAATCTCCCTGCTACAGGGAGACCACAATACTGATCTAATGTATACTCTGTTGGGTCTGTAAAGACTACTGAGGCCCTATTTCTACAGTAGTTTTCACATTCTAAATCAGGGCTTCTCAACCTTGGCAACTTTCAGATGGGTGGACTTCAACTCCCAGAATTCCCCAGACAGCCTGGGAGTTGAAGTCCACCGATCTGACAGCTGCCGAGGTTGAGAAACACTGTTCTAAATAGAACGGAATCATTTTATTTCTAATATTTATAGTCTGAACTTGCCATTGTTAAGAACAATCCAAACAATCCAATTTAGAATGATCAGATGTTAAATCCGCTCACATTTCTTTTTCTTGTTTTCTAAGGCTTTCCAACCTGAGTCCTGAGAACAAAAAATGATTTGAAATTGGCAGTATTTAGCATAGCATTAATACTCAAAAGTCACAGTGCGTCATCAACCTCATAAAGCATTCACAAAACATTTGAAAAAAAATTAACTGCACATTGGGAAAAAAAATGCTTTTAACAGGAATTTGGTCTATTTCATAGACAATAATGCTTGTTTCACACTTGCAGCTGCAAGAAAACAGACAAGAACTTTCTTTCCAACTGATGCCATGAAGTTCCTTGCCAAACTGAACAATGCCTGGTACCAGCCCCTAACCCTTTCTTTAAAAGAGTATACTACAGTTGTGCAATGCAAAGCATTTAAGCCAAATAAAAGCTCATTATATTAAATATTAATTATTCCCACCTTATCTAATGGGCTGAAAGAATAACACTGAAGTACAGGAGGAAGAGCCACACTTAAGGCAATGGTCAGAAATCTGAGTCCAAAGCAGGAATGGAATTTGAGAAAGCCTCTCAGACGTGACCCTCCCGAGTTCTCTTTAGGATAAAGGGTCAGAGTTGCAAGATTCTTTACTGTAATCCTAGTTTTAATATTGAACTCTGGTGTTCAAATCTAGTCTACCTTGAAGGGCTGACACCTAAATATGCAACGAATGTATCTCCACCAACACCCCTGCCTAGGTTTACCTGGATGTAAGTTCCACAGGCCCCTTCATGGATCACTGCCTTGTCGTGGCGAAGGGGCTTGTGTAACTCAGTGAAGCCATGAGCTATACCGTGCAGGGCCACCCAAGATGGACAGGTCATGACAGAGAGTTCTGACAAAATGTGGTCCACTGGAGAAGGAAATGGCAACCCACTCCAGTATCCTTGCCAAGAAAACCCCATGGACAATGTTAAAAGGCTAAAAGATATGACGCCGGAAGATGAGCCCCTCAGGTCGGAAGGTGTCCAATATGCTACTGGGGAAGAGCGGAGGGCAATTCCAAGTAGCTCCAGAAAGAGTGAAGCGGCTGGGCCAAAGCCGAAAGGATGTTCAGCTGTGGATGTATCTAGAAGTGAAAAGAAGGTCCGATGCTGTAAAGAACAATATTGTATAGGTACGTGGAATGTAAGATCCATGAACCAAGGCAAGCTGGATGTGGTCAAACATGAGATGACAAGATTGAACGTCGACATCTTGGGAATCAGCGAATGGAAATGGATGGGAATGGGTGAATTTAATTCAGGTGACCATTATATCTACTACTGTGGGCAAGAAACCCTTAGAAGAAATGGAGTTGCACTCATAGTCAATAAGAGAGTGGGAAAGGCAGTAATGGGGTACAACCTCAAAAACGACAGAATGATCTCAGTGCGTATCCAAGGAAAACCATTCAACATCACGGTAATCCAAGTCTATGCCCCAACCACTGATGCCGAAGAAGCTGAAGTTGACCGGTTCTATGAAGACCTACAAGACCTTCTAGAACTAGCACCAAAAAAAGATGTCCTTTTCATCATAGGGGATTGGAATGCTAAAGTAGGAAGTCAAGGAGTAATCGGAATAACAGGCAAGTTTGGCCGTGGAGTACAAAATGAAGCAGGGCAAAGGCTAATAGAGTTCTGTCAAGAGAACAAGCTAGTCATAGCAAACACTCTTTTCCAACAACACAAGAGACGACTCTACACATGGACATCACCAGATGGTCAATACCGAAACCAGATTGATTACATACTTTGCAGCCAAAGATCGAGAAGCTCTATACAGATGGCAAAAACAAGACCAGGAGCTGACTGTAGCTCAGATCATGAGCTTCTTACTGCAAAATTTAGGCTTAAATTGAAGAATGTAGGGAAAACCACTAGACCACTCAGGTATGACTTAGATCATATTCCATGTGAGTACACAGTGAAGGTGATGAATAGATTTAGAGGATTAGATTTGGTAGACAGAGTGCCTGAAGAACTATGGACGGAGGTCTGTAACATTGTACAAGAGGCAGCAACTAAAACCATCCCAAAGAAAAAGAAATGCAAGAAAGCAAAATGGCTGTCTGATGAGGCTTTACAAATAGCTGTGGAAAGAAGGAATGCGAAAAGCAAGGGTGAAAGGGAAAGATATAAGCAACTGAATGCAGATTTCCAGAGAACAGCAAGGAGAGATAAGAAGGCCTTCTTAAATGAACAATGCAAAGAAATTGAAGAAAACAATAGAATGGGGAAGACTAGAGATCTCTTCAAGAAAATTGGAGATATCAAAGGAACGTTTAGTGCAAAGATGGGCATGATAAAGGACAAAAAAGGCAGGGACCTAACAGAAGCAGAAGAGATTAAGAAGAGGTGGCAAGAATACACAGAAGAACTATACAAGAAAGATCTTAATGTCCCTGATGTCCATGCTGGTGTGATCACTGACCCTGAGCCAGACATCCTAGAGAGTGAAGTCAAGTGGGCCTTAGGAAGCATTGCTAACAACAAAGCTAGTGGAGATGACAGTATTCCAGCTGAGTTATTTAAAATACTAAAAGACGATGCTGTTAAAGTGCTGCACTCAATATGCCAGCAAGTTTGGAAAACGCAACAGTGGCCACGGGATTGGAAAAGGTCAGTTTACGTTCCAATTCCAAAGAAGGGCAATGCCAAAGAATGCTCAAACTATCGCACAATTGCACTCATTTCACATGCTAGCAAGGTTATGCTCAAAATCCTACAAGCTAGGCTTCAGCAGTACGTGAACCGAGAACTACCGGATGTACAAGCTGGGTTTCGAAGAGGCAGAGGAACTAGAGATCAAATTGCCAACATTCGCTGGATCATGGAGAAAGCACGAGAGTTCCAGAAAAGCATCTACTTCTGCTTCATTGACTATGCAAAAGCCTTTGATTGTGTGGATCACAACAAACTGTGGCAAATTCTGAAAGAGATGGGGATACCAGACCACCGTACCTGTCTCCTGAGAAATCTGTATGCGGGCCAAGAAGCAACAGTTAGAACCGGTCATGGAACAACCGATTGGTTCAAAATAGGGAAAGGAGTACGACAAGGCTGTATACTGTCACCCTGCTTATTTAACCTATATGCAGAGTACATCATGAGAAATGCCAGGCTGGAAGAATCACAAGCCGGAATTAAGATTGCAGGGAGAAACATCAATAACCTCAGATATGCAGACGATACCACCCTAATGGCAGAAAGTGAAGAAGAACTAAAGAGCCTCTTGATGAGGGTGAAAGAGGAGAGTGCAAAAGCTGGCTTGAAACTCAACATTAGAAAAACTAAGATCATGGCATCTGGACCCATCAATCCCTGGCAAATAGAAGGGGTAGAAATGGAAGCAGTAACAGACTTCATTTATTTGGGCTCCAAGATCACCGCAGACGGAGACTGCAGCCATGAAATTAAAAGATGCTTGCTCCTTAGGAGGAAAGCTATGGCAAACCTAGATAGCATATTAAAAAGCAGAGACGTCACCTTGCCGACAAAGATCCGCATAGTCAAAGCTATGGTTTTTCCAGTAGTAATGTATGGCTGTGAGAGCTGGACCATAAAGAAGGCTGAACGTCGAAGAATTGATGCCTTTGAACTGTGGTGCTGGAGAAGACTCTTAAGAGTCCCCTGGACTGCTAGGAGGTCAAACCAGTCAATCTTAAAGGAAATCAACTCTGATTGCTCATTGGAAGGATTGATAATGAAGCTCAAGCTCAGATACTTTGGTCACCTAATGCGAAGAGAGGACTCTTTGGAAAAGACCCTGATGCTGGGAAAGATGGAAGGCAAAAGGAGACGAGGACGGCAGAGGATGAGATGGCTAGATAGCATCACTGAAGCAATGAGCATGAAATTGAGCAAACTCAGGGAGGCAGTGAAAGATAGGAAGGCCTGGCGCAATATGGTTCATGGGGTCACGAAGAGTCGGACACGACTTAACGACTGAACAACAACAAAGTTCCACAGGGCTTAGCAGCACACTTCCAAGGAAGCCTACATGGAGGGACAAGGGTCAGTTTGGGAAGCATGAGAAAAGGGAAGAATGTTTTCTGGAAAGAGTCCAGGGCTGCTATATGTTCATCAGGCTTATTAAAATATTTTTTTAATAGCAATTCTATTAAAAGTTACAGTTAAAAAGATAAAAACTAATACAAGCTAAAGAAAAAAGAAAAAATAGAAAATGCAGAAAAGAAAAAAGAAAAAAGAAAGGAAAACAGAAAGGAAAGAAAAAGTAAAAATATAGTAAAGAAAAAGAAAAGAAATAAAGATATGACTTCTCCCTTCATCACAATAAGTATAAACAATTTTAGTAACTTATCACCTTCTCTTAAATACAACAAATGATTTCTTCTTCCCATATCCCATTTCTTATCTATAAAGAAATCCTTAAAGCCTTGCGGTTTCAATCCTGATCAGCAAAATCCATTAAGGTTACCAGAGATAACAGCACATCTATTTTAACCTTGATCAAATAAACCAACTTTATATTTTTTTCCTTTTCCTTTTAACAATCTTGAACTTTAGTCCCTCCAAATAATGTCCTAGAACTTGATTTCCTTTTTTCTTTGTCCCTTCTCACAAAATTCTTCAAGGTCTTTTGTAAATCCAATATAGGAAAATTATCCAGTTCACTCTCTTGCTTTGTTATTTGTATATCCCTTTTAATTATTAAGACATCAGCCTGTTTCTTTTGTATGTCCAGTGTAGCATCTTTTTCAATATCATTCTTGTAGCCTGTTATTTTTAAATCCACTTTCAGATCAGTTTTATCATGTCAGGTAAAACTTGTTCCTCTTTCATAATATCTTTGAAACACAGTCTAGCTATAGAGGCAGACACTCTTAAAATTAACTTCTGGGTCCACTGTTCAAAAATATCCTTCCTTCAATATGTCCAATGTTAAAATATTTTGCTTCATTCTGTATTAGTAAGTCAAATTTATGTGTTCTTCTCCTTAACTGTAATCTTTAGTTCCTTCTGGTTCCCTCTAGTGTCCAATCTTCAAAGTTTCATCCTATCATGCTTTTTTAACAGAATTCAAAACAAAAGCATTTTCCCACAAGAAGGATTCTTATAATTAATTCCAAAATCTTATTTCAAATCCATCTGGACCCTTAATCCATTTGTAACTTTCCAAAATCAAAGTTCTAATCACCCTTTTGCTGTTTATTTCAAAAGAAAAAAATTAAGTCCTTAAACTTGTATTTAAAACTTATTTCACTAAGGATTGAAGGAAACTCACCTGGTCCTTTAAAATAATCAATTCAAAGTTCCTTATAGCTGAAAAGCAGTTAACAAGAAATTTCCAAAAGTGATTAGAAAAGGAAGTATGCAAATCCAGTGTCCTTTTGAAGATGCCAACCATGGTTTGAACAAAAAGATGGCTATTCCCTCATTTCCCAAAGCTCTAAACCTGCCAGAGACCATTGTCTTGCCGTCTCCTCATGAGGAGCAACCGTATGGAACACTTATGGGTGATCTCAGTTCCTTTCCTTGTCCAGAGAGGAATTATGAAGAGCCAGCCTACTCACTGGCTCTTCATTCCATCATGGCTGTCAGCTCCACTTTTAGCAGAGCTGTCTTCAGTTTGTTGTTTCAGTCCCCAGGCTTTCTGAAATGTTAAACCAAGTCAGAAGAGATCCCTCAGCCACCTTGTATAGTTTTGTAGAAGTGGTGAACCTTCATCCCACCTTCTACTGATGAAACTCACTAAATCATGCTCTGAGAAAAAATCATGGTAGAATTTTTTTTCATCTCTAAATGGGAAAATTCCAAAATAGATTTGGGAGGATGGACTGCAGAAAAAGTGGACTGTTAGGAGATTGCAGAAAGGGAGAGGATAAAGTCCCATTATGAAGGCAGAAATCCAGCCATGTGATGTTTTATTTCATTCAGGGCTTATATCACACAATTTGCTCTTATTGATATGGCTGACCCAGCCTCTCCATGGCACATCACCTGGAAAACTGGCCACTTGATGGAGCAAAAAAAATACTAGGTTTGTTAAGTGACTACAATAATTTAGTTTAATTAGGTCTTGTACTTTTAAACAGCAATTCCATCTTGCAGAAATGAGCATGTTAAACTTTCCATGGTACAGAAACAAACATTATCATTTGTTGCAGCCTCAAATCAAGGCGCTACTAAAGGCACCAGAACAGTTGCCAGGAATATTAAAATCATCATCATCATCATCATCATCATCATCATCATCATCATCTGAAAATATGTTTGTATAGTTCTTGACATGAGAATCTTTCCAGGGAATTGCAACATTATAGTGAATGAGAAATTACAATTCCCTGGAAAGATTCTCATGTCAAGAACTATACAAGCATATTTTCAGAAGTATCACACCAGGAGATAATTATAGATAATTACATTTGATTTCTTTCCTTTTCAGAATTTTTAAGGCCTGGTTTCTGACAGATAATGTACTGGAGATAAGAAAGGATGTATTAGAGAAAATGTAGAGTAAAAACGAAGATAAATCCTGAAAATTGTAAAAGTTACTAAAATTTATTTTTTTAAGAATGACATACATTATGAAACACTGAAAAAAGGTAAAAATAAAATCTAATGCAATAATATCTAGTATTTATACAGTGCTTATTCTAAATCAATGTTCCAATTAAATTGCTTTCAAATGTGTTGGATTACAAACTCCAAATCCCACCAACCAAACTGCTTTATTTACTAAAGCAACAGACCTGCCTCTAAGCTGCTAAAGTAACTATAAAGGAAGTGTTATATTTCCTTTTGGAGGTCGGAAAAGAGCTCTGGTTTGGGTGAAGAAAATCCAATGTTTGACAGCTCCTGTCTGCCCCTTGAGGAGGTCTCCATAATATCTAAGCCACAGGGCCCAGGCCCTTGTGAACCATCAATTATTCTCCATTGTTCCCCTTCCACCATACAAGATTCCTCTGAGGTGCCAACATTGCAGCCCCCAAAGGGTGGACTGTTCTGAACAAATGTTTTAAAATGGGAATACATTAGGGTACATGTGGAGAGGTTGCTAGCCACAGTTTGTGATTTCATATTCAGATAATAAAATGTTGGTCTGGCTGAAGAAGTGACCGAACTTAGAATTAATGGAACAAAACTAATGTGATACCATTCTGCAGTGGGAAGAATAGCTGTAAAAAGTGGATATACTGAAAAAATATTTCCCTGGTGCACCTTAGTAAAGCAAGTAATTTGCTAGCTGAATACTACCACCTCTGTTTCTCTCTTCTCCCAACAAAGGCTGTGCAGAAGGAATATTACAAATACTGATGTTCTCCCTCACACCAAAACCAGAGAACAACATCATGTACAGAAATAGGCAGTACGACCAAATTCTTAGTGGTACCACTATACATTTACAGGTCTGAGAGCTGTCAATTCCAACCATGATTACTTGATAATTAGTTCCCCAGGTGATCCTGAAATTACATGGCTTCACCAAGTTAAGCTGCCAGAAAACTCCAAGGAGCAGTTCCCTTGCTGATTGAATGGATACTATATGAAGCTGGATTTTTCTTTAAAGAAGTCATTAAACTAGGGGCTCACAAATTTCCTTTGAATGAGGGCTGCACATAAAAGATTTAAGAGTCAGTGGGGACAAAAAGTCAATTACATTAATTCAATATTAATATTAGTACTTTATTTCACTGTTAAGTTTTAACACTAATACATACCCTTAGAGAGATCCTCATCTCCTCACATTTTAATAGCTTCACAGGTTTGAAATAAATCAAGAATGCTATGAAAACCCCTCCCCTTATTTTTTCATACACATATTTCATACACACATTCATTCAAGTTTCATTCAAGGAGGTAGCTGTAAGAATTGGTTCTCCGACTAATAAGCCACCATTGCACACACAATCCACAGCTGCAAACTCCCCCTGTACCTGAGCAGAGACCTGCTTCTTTCTCTGGTGTACCATATGGCTGTGAGAGTGAGACTTGAAAGTCCCTGTCATAATATTTCCATAGATATATAGATTTTAAATAAAAAATTGTTCACTTGCTGGAATTCTATCATTACTACTTTCATATTAATAAATCTTGCTAAAGAAAATTCCTTGAGATTTGTCATGGGGGAAAAAAATCCTTTCAGTTCAGGTTGCTATCTAAGGTCTGAAATGAACACACAGTGGATTACTAAATTGGAGACTGGAGAGAAGTTGGTTGTGTTCCTATGAACTAAATGCAGGTGGCTGTTTGTCATATGAATATACTACATTTATCAAAGATCAGGAACTACAGTAAATATTTACATTTATCAACTGTCTTTTTAGAAACTGCTTAAGACCAATTTCAAAAGTCAGCCTAGTATCTTCTAACATCTGTTTTTCCTGCATTATTTTTTTTTTAGGAAAAAAAATGCTGAAATATATCTCTATGGGTACCTGTGGAAGTTAACATGTTGAAAAAAGCCAGATTTATGCAAGGGCAAAGAAAAGCCAAATATATAGTAAAATATGGATATGAAATGCTGCTTATGCCATGAAATGAATATTAACGTATCTCAGCCAGCGATGCTCATATATAAGCTGATAAGTGCTGTGAGGAACAGACAAGGGCAATGTATCCTGTCAGGAAGCATTACAGAATGGGACAATAGGTCTGGAAGGCGAAGCAAAAGCAACATGGCCAGTCTTTGGCAGTGCCTCATAATATTCAACCTAAAGGCCTCTGTGACGGTGATTATAAGCAGCGCTTCAGAGAGATGATCGAGGGCAACGGGTGAAAAAAGGATGAGGCTGCGCAGAAAATGACAATCTGAAGAGAATGACCCTCTTCTGGCACATTTCTGTGGCACTACAAAACTTCTCATACACACATCAGGGCATGTTCTTTTTTGCACTGCCTTTTGGATTTACAGAGCTCATTATGGGAACTGGAGATGGCTATCTGAGTTATGCTTTAACCTAGAGTTGAGAGAAAAATAATGTCACATGTTTGATTTCAGTTTTGGTATGGCCCAAATGGGACCTTTTTCAGTTTTAGCTCAGGGGTTAATCTGAAATCGTGCTTTATTTTAATTTTTGTTTTAATTAAGTTGAGACAAACTTCTCCTTTCCAAATTTGCTAGCAAAATTCTTTTTTCCCCTCAGAGTGGGAAGGCAAGTGTTTACTGGCAGCCACATTCCTTTTGGTGACAAAGTGACTTTTTTTTTACTTTGGGTTCAGAACAACAGGATGTAGATTATTCAACAGTAATTACTTTACATACACTAAATGGAAAATGCGATCTCTGTTTCTATGCTTTTAGTGATGAAATATTATTGGGCTACTAGATTCTTTTTAACAGGGTTATATAACAAAATCCCCTTGTCACTGACTAGGCACTGTAACCCCACCTGATTTAAATTTTATTTATTTACATGGTCTTCATTTTAAAAATTAGTATGGTGGCATAGTCATAAAGCCAGCTCAGCATCCTTTCTGTTTCTGTGGAGAATTTAGATGGAGAATGTCAACAGGAGCCACTAACATTTTTTTAATCAAATGTCTGTAAATATTAGGTGGAATTAAAAATTCATTGCCACCATTACGCTATGAGAAAGAATAACTACTTTCAAACATATTTCAGTGGGCTACAAGGAGGTCTCAAAATCAACACTGCAAAGCTTGCATAATTCTACTGCAAGAGAGTGGTATTAGTTAAAATAGAATTATAGTACTGACTCTGTGCTATGACTTTACTCTCAGCTTCTTCTATTTCAAAAGTGCTTACATGTGCAAATAAAAACTAAAGTTAAAAATACTGCAATTCCTTTGGAGCCAACCCAGTATATTTTACAGCCTGAAAACTAAGCTTCCATTTGCTAAATGCAATCAGATTAACAATTCAATCTTACCTGGACGTGGCAAAGAACAGTATCTTAGTTTGGGGGGAACTAGGCTGATTATGTGGCCCATTATGACCAATATCCAGTTGTGCCCTTTGAGGTAGCAATCTAACTCCACCATGACGAGCACTGATTACCACTTAGAAATCAAATTTACAGATCAGCCAAGGACCTTTGACAGTAGTATATATGGAATATGCTTAGAAGGGACCTAGAAGAAATATATATCTGATAGGCTGCTTTTTGTGACAGTTTTCATGTCTCATTTATCCAGGTCAGACTTTTCCTGGCAATGGCCAGGTTTATAGGTAGTCCTTGTTTAGCAACCACATTTGAGACCAGCAACTCAGTTGTTAAGGAAAGCAGTCGCTAAGTGAAACCACGACTGTGTTTATGATCTTACTTCAGCTTTCCTTTACTTTAAAGACCTGTAAGGTTGCAAAGTTACTTCTTCATCACCATCCCAACTGTGGTCACTAAATGAGGCAGTCACTAAATGAGGACCACCTTACATACATGTGGGGCAATGATAAACTGCATGTGTATATACATCTTAATTATGATTACATTTTCACCCTCAAACTAGGTAACTGCTGTATGAGCAGGAAAGTGATGGAGAAACAACTCTTTCTTGCAAGAGAAGAAAACTTTAGGAAACTGGAGGATATGTTTTAGCATGCATATACATACTGGTTTCAGTCTTCTGCAATATCAAAAGTATACCACACTATAAACAGACTTGTGGTAAAAGAAACTGACTGGGTACAGGAAATCTCAGAGGTGAGATGCATCCTGACAAATATGTTGCTCCTATCTAAACAAGGGAACTTTTACTTGAAGGGACTTCTCAAACCAGATCCTGGCCCATATAAAATTACACCAACGACTGTAAATGGCCCTTTGGCCAGTTTGCTCACCATTCATTTAACCTAGTATTTGCTTGTTTTAAGTTTTATAAAGACTTAAATCACAGATGAGTGAAAAAGCATAAAAATATACCCTAGCATCTTTGGAACTAGTTCTGCTTTGTGAACTCCAGGAGAATCGGATTTCAGTCCTCAGTGTCACACTGTAAACTCCTTTTGAGACTGATAGTAATTGCAGTATTACTTTGAGCTCTGCTATTTGCCGAGAGGATCTGATTGGTCAAAATTCCCTTTGGCTAAACAAAGCACTTTGTATGAGCTTATGTAACTCTTAGACTTGGCCAATACAGATTACATTCTTTGAAAACAAGGTTGTTAAGGAAATCCCTTTTGCAAAACCACAACCAAATCCAAGAAGAAAGTCATGCCCACCTACAAAATTATCATAATTGCTCTACCAATGGATTCAAAAATAATAAACCACAGGGAAACATATAGTTGAATGAAATTTTTACTAAACTCCCATTAGGTGGACAACCAGGCTTTTATCAAGACTACACATTTCACTGGAAAGAAAAGGGGGCAGGGGAGGGAGAGTCCAAAGATTTCTTTAGGTAGATTTAAATAAATTATCTAACTGCACATTTACAGAGAGGGTACTTTGTATTTCAGCATCCCCGGAAAAAAACAGAAATGATTTCTTGTTATGCTTTATTCTCTCTTTCCCCCTACTGCAATGTTTAAGACAGCCAGAACATTCACATTCTGAATCTCTTGGCAGATCATTTAAACCAGTGTTTCCCAAACTGTGAGGTGTATCTCCCTTGGGGAGATGTAGACAAAGTCTAGGGGAGATGTGAAGAACCTTTTAGTTCTACCTTGTTACAATAAATCTACCTTTCCCCAAGTTTCATTCCATTGTTTTCATTGTTCATTTCTGTTCATTTTGGTGTTTGGATTTTTAAGGGAGGTGTGCACATTAAGGGAAGTGTGATGGCAAAAGTTTAGGAACCCCTGGCTTAAACCAACTTTCCCATCCTGATATCCTCCACATATACTAGATAACAGCTCCCATCATCCTCATCCAGAATGTTTTATTAGTTTCTGGTGGGTACTAAGTTGAGCAAGCCACCCTTAGAGAATTGGCTCGCTGCATTTTCCCCCAAAACTTCTTTATAAAACAATCAATGATAACATCTAACACAATAAAAGGGGATAAGAACAAATGCAAACTTTTTTTGCATATTCACAAGAAACTTTACAGAAAAGTAGGAAGGAAAGAAGGAAAATCCCAACTGGAGAGAAATGAATCTTTACTTCAGAGAGAACTAGCAATGGACTAATTATGCTTATTTTAGCTAGCTTTTCTTACAGCATTAACAGAGAAATTTACCAGCAGAACATTCAGAAGGAAACTCAGTGGCCACTTTTTATGGTCCAGTTCAGATATGTACCCGGGCAGGAACACCAAAGTTATATGCAAAGATGGCTTCTTCCTCGCTGTGCAACTCTTTGCATCACCAGAAAATCTGCTCCAGAGGAGTGGAGTTCCTCCAACAAGATGTGGAAAATGGTCTAGGTCAGGAACCACAGGCCTCCTAATTACTATTAATGGAAACTGCCTAATGATAGGCTAAAAAGCAAACGCAAATAAAGTACATTCCAAGCAATCTCCATTCTGAAGGTGTCCTCCTCATTCTCTTCTTATCCAATCTGGTACACTCTGATGAGTTATAACCCCCATCTCTCTATCCTTTACAAGAGCCTCTGCAATAGTCTTCTATTGCCTGGTATGATCTGGCTATGCTAAGCTACAACCGCCACTGTGTATTTCATGGCAATTTCAGAGACTACCAGATTTATGATCTTGGGGCCAAAACTTTGGTTTACTATTTTGTGCACGTGACAAAGTGGGGGGTCTAGATCACAGCAAGCATATGTGTGTCTCTGTGTATGTTTGTGTGTATGTGTGTGTGTGGGTGAGTGAGTGAGTGAGCATGCTTTTAAGTCAGTCTTGACTCCTGGAGACTGCCTGGACAAGTTCCTGCAGTTTTCTTGGCAACATTTTAGGAAGTAGTTTGCCACTGCCTGCTTCTTAGGGCTGAGAGAGAGTATAGATCAATGAAATTCACTCAAGTGACCACAAGCTAGGATGTACAAAAGCAAGTTATACTTCTGCATTTTTATTAGAGGTTCTGACAATTTATTCTCTTTGTATTCATTCTTTTGACAATACAGCTGAAAGCTCAAGGCAAGCACTATGCTGCATTATTTGTAATGGCTGTACAATACTTAAAAGTTTATGGAATATACTTCTAATAAGTGGCACCATTTCATTTACACAGCTGAATGCTAGAATTTATTCTGACTTTTTAAATAATACTTGTTCTTCTATAGTTATTCACAGTGGGCCACATTTAATAAATAAAGGGGTGCCAAAGGACTGTTGCCTTTATGTATTAGTTGAGCGGTAAGAACTAATTTGAATGTCCTTCCTCTGAATAATCATTATTGCAGCTTGTTTGCTCCATCAGTGGTAAAACCATAATTTATGGGGGCTGAAATTTCTGGATACTGCATGGAGTTTTGCAAGTCATAATTTGCCTTTCAGCTTCTAAAATTATTTTATTTGTGTGGGCAGGCACAGCAAAATCAGCAGTGTGGGTTCTCAGCTGATATATAGCTTCATGATTTTGCTGCATGGATTCATAAAGGCTGGACTAATCATTTGTGGGTGTGCTTTATTTGTCTAAAGTTCTCTGGATATCAGCAGCAAGGCCTCCCTTACTGGGCACCAAGGGTATCAGAGAGTGTTTTTATTAAATACCAGAATGAAGGTATCTATCATCCCTTTATCTACAGTGAATACTTCCTGATGCCCTAGAGCAGGGATGAACAATGTGTGGATCTCCAGAGGTTGCTGAATGCCAAATGCCAACATCCCCTGGACAGCACAGCCAGAGATGAGAGAAGATGGGAGTCAATAAGGTCTGGAAAGTCATACGATATGCCAGTACAATACAATCCAACTTACAACTGCCCTTTCCCCAAATGATTCTGATTTTCTCCATTTCTTTATCCTTAGGCATTTGCCCTAGAAATATTTAAACAAAGAAAAGAAATTCTCCCTGGACTGATGACTTGCATTAGATGACCAGCTTCAAAGGAAGATGACGGGTGCTCTAATGATTTAGCAGGTCATGAATCTATTACAATTTGTTCTTCTGCAAAAATGTTAATAAATATACAGTCCCAACCTCCCTTTTCTCTGGAATTTCTGTTTTAAATAGTCCTCCAACTCCTTCCTCTGTGCTACTCTCACCAGACTGATGCCGGCCTGACACTTACATTGTTTAACTTGACTAATGTCAAATCTATTGTAAAGCAATTAAGTTGGGGATTGCTGCCTTCTTACACAGTCAGACTGCTAGGAGATGTAGCCCTACACATGTTTTTGACCATCATCCTCTGCAATCATTGCACTGTACAGTAAGGAAATTCCTCCTGATATTTAACCTTAACCTGCTTCCTCACAGCTTTACCTTGTTGGTTCTGAACCTCCCCTCTGGAGCAATAGAGAAAGAATCTGTTCCCTCCTCTGCCTGACAACCCTTTAAGTTATTTGAAGACTGCAATCATATCTTCACCTCAGTCATCTTTTCTACAGGCTAAACCTACCCAGATCCTTTCACCATTTCTCACAGCACTATTATATAAACTTATACTATTATATCAAAAGGAAAATCCATTCCAATTTTATTGGGTACTATTAGGATTGTGGATTGCAGATATTTCTTGTCGGAGATGGTGAAGCATAGGAGGGATAAATATACTACAAAGAATACTTCAGAAATTATTACAGAAACAGCAGATTTAAAGAAATAACAAGGTTTGAATTCTCTGAATCCTTTAAGAATATCTTAGGAACCACAAAATTCCTATTTTCTCTTTCATGACCAGAAACAGATTGGAAGAGGAAATATCAGATTTTGTTACCCAGTGCTTTCATAATGCAGAAAATTTTAAACCAAAGCAAAACAGCCATTAAATAATGATCCATTATTTAATTTTCTAATTATATAATCCTTGTTGCATACTTCAATATTTAATTTTGATGAATGCTGTTTGTACACAGTATTTCCCCTTTTTTGTATGACTTTTTAGCTCCTTAATATCCAAACAATCATTTCAGTTTTATAACTTTAAAAATGCTTTTGCAAATTCCCTCATCATGACACAATTACACCAGTAAATCTTTAGACAGTTTCCTGCTTCATCATTCAAGACAAATTTGGAACTTAACCCCACTTTGATATTCACTTAAGTTCCTGCGGTAACCAAATTTACCTCATCTTAATGCAATGAGAAACAATGGTAGAGTTTTCCTGTTTTAATAATAACTTGTTGAAAGAAAGTATCAAAGTTGAAGAAGTTTTATAAAATAAGAATGAAAATTTCATTTATAGTGAATCTAAATGCTGATACTACAAAGATATTATAGGCTTCGGAATTTAAACCAATATTGTACTATCCCTGTATAGAGGTTAAGCTGTGTAATATTCTGGATGCTTGGTTTCCAGTCCACAAATTCTTGCACTACAAATAATGAATCTATTATGTTTATGGCAGTGTAATCAGGAAGCATGCTCTCTTAATTTATTCCCTAATGAATTCTACATTAACTAAGTGGCAAAGTTGAACAAGAAATATGTCATGAACTCAAGACATTGCTGCTTATAAAAATGCTTCCATCATCTTGTGATAAACTATTTGTACAGAGCAATATATTTTATTTAAAAACCTGCAATGATAGAATGTCAACAGAAACACACACACACACAAAATTGTAATCTTATCATTTGAATTCCTGAACACCATCTCTCTTTTGAATAAAATCTGACAAAAATTTGGTAATGGTAAAGAATTAAACAATGGGCTGGCACATTCTTCACCCCTCAGAACCCAGATATCTGTGAGACTTCCTACTTCCAACAATATGCATCTCTCCAACAAGATCTGGTAGAACAGGGTCTCTCCAGATCTCTTCACTCAAGGAAAGACATTTCCAGGGACCATAAAGGCAATTTTTCTCAACTGGGCTCCCCTTTCAATGGAATAGCATTCCTCTGGATGGCCCCTTTCCTCCTGGAGTTTACACATTATTCCATCAGGCCTTGGGGCTGGAATGTTGTTATCTTTCTCTCTCTTGATGGTGGAAGATCCTTTGATTTTTGCTTATATTGATGAAAGGTCAAGACTTTAAGTTAAATAATAATGCTGATTTGTTTTCTTTTACATTATTTTTCACCCAATTTACAGAGGCTGGGATATATGCTGCTTAGAGTCTTTTATAATTGGAGCAGTCCACAAGTGTAATGAAATAAAAATAAAATAAATAAAATTCTGCCATCGCAACACAGTCCATGTACACCCCACTATGCTGCACATCTCCCACATCTGATCTGGAAGATGGACCCCCCCCCCCTTCCCAGTAGTCTGGTGTAGGATGGAGAGATGGGATACTGTTGTACAAGCAGAAATATGCTTGTTGTTTAAAGCTGGATGCTGTCCAAATTATTTAAGCATCAAAACAAAGCTGAACACCACCATTGTGACAAAAAAACTGCTGATACTCAAGAATCAATCCAAGCTAAAATCTGAATTCTTAAAGCTAGTAGAAGACACCAATACCTGTTCTTGCTAATGAAGCCTAGTCACTAGTTTCATATTACACGAGGACAAAATGCCAAGTTCCATCTATTTGTCTGTTCAAGGCCTGAATGACTAACAATCTCATAACAAAAATAAGCCAACCATAAAGCCAACCATAAATTCTATAGGAGATAATTTTGTAACATAGCAGGAATGTACTATTGACGAAATCCTGTATTCTGTGATAATCAATCAGTCTACAAGCAGTAATTAACCAAGGTTATATTGTAAGAGAATACCTGGAAATAAACAAGTGTTTGGGCAGCTATAAGTCTATTTCATGTGTGTCTTATATCTCCTAGTTGATGGGATGTGAGCAACAGTACAGTAGCTTGCAAGCTTGCATAAAATAGAATGAGCATATTTCGGGTAAAATGAGGCTTTGGTTGTACTTGTAGATAATGATGATTATGTGCCATTAAGTCATTGTTTTGACGCCTAGCAACCACATATACAGATTTTCTCCATAATGATCTGTCCCTAACCTGGTCCTTCAGCTCACAAAGACGCAAACAAAAAGTTTCAGAGAACAAGATGATTCCGCCATACATATGTGCAGCTGATTCATGGATCAGAATGCACAACCAAAACTCATTTGTAGTATCTGGAGATCAAAATGCTTATATACAAAAAGGAGTATATTAGAGATAGTCAATTTGAGCTTATACATATCACATATATATGGATACAAGGAGTTGTGCCATATTGCTCGTAACACACATTTATATTCCACTAGGAGTCCACAGTGCTGTAAATGACACGCTCTCCTTTTTTTTCCCCCTTACAACAAGAAGTCTATAAGATCAGCTGGTCTGAGAGAAATCATGACTGGCCGAAAGACAGCTTCCTTAGCTAAAGGTCTCACTAATTCTAATTCAGCTTCTTAGCCACACTGGAACACTGCTGCATGGGTTTCTCTAGAAGGAAACAGAAAACTAAATTTTCAAGTTATCGGAAGCAGAGAAATTCCATAGCATAATTCTTCACAGAAATTGAAGACCCAGATATAATGCATACATATTTGTAAGTTACTATTTAAAAATGACTATGCAAACCTTCCAAGTCCCCCAGGAGAGCTTTGAGGATTATTAAATTCACCATACCCATTCATCTTTCCACAAAATTATTCTACTTGGTGTTGAAATAGCTCTTTTAAAAGTAATTCTTATTTTATGTGCACAAATTTAGTTCTAAGAAACATTTTTCTGTTAGAAAACTAGCTAGCTTATATTTTTCTGAGCAAAAGCGCATATAACAAAACCAAAACAAAACATTTTCTAAGGTTTTTTTTTTTAGTTTGTTTAATTCTGGGAACACTTCAATATTTCCTTAGTCAAAACAACTGGAAGCTATACCTTTTGGGTTGACTTCCCAACAAAAATGAATCTGGTCAATTTAGCTAGTGTCATGTGTAAATTGGCTAATGGAAAAAACAGCAGTGTCCCCTGTTGAGTCCACTTTGTGAATTAGCTTCTCTGCATCTCAGTTTCTGCAACTGTCATGGCGGAAGCATCTTTGAGCAATCTGACCTTGCCTGCCAAGAATCTGAAAATTCATGAAGCTGATAAACCAGACAGTTGTTCAAGTAGATGGAGATCATGCTGAGACCAGAGATTGTTTATCTCAATAGAACAATCTTGAAGCTATCCTAGACACAGCTGTTTTGCCCTCTAGTGGGCAATACTGGCACAGCAAACAATCCAGATATTTTGCCACCATTAAATACAATCCAATAGATTTGAGCTTCAAGTAATATTCAAAAGATTAAAGGCAAGCTGGACCAAAAGTAGATCTGAATTTATGAGTAGATCTCTGGGACCTTGACCACACAATGGTTCAAAAAGATTTATGACTCTCGACTAACTACACCAGCAACAAAATTATTCCACTAGGAGATAAAGCAAGCTTGGGCTATGCAGAAGTGAACTCTTGGGCAGAAGGCTTGGGGGACTTGGTTCAATTCTGATGTTAAAAACATTTGCCCCTGTTCAGCGTGACTTTTGAAACAATCCCAGATGATAGATCTCTGGATTCCAGTACAAGACCCCCTTTGTTAGACATATTCTGAGTGCCTGGCTG
Source organism: Liasis olivaceus (assembly GCA_030867105.1). NCBI lineage: Eukaryota > Metazoa > Chordata > Lepidosauria > Squamata > Pythonidae > Liasis > Liasis olivaceus. Next base: position 19,839,885 of record CM061351.1, read on the forward strand.
GGAAGTATTATATAAAACTGTAGCGAAGTTACACAAAATTTACCATTTCATTTGCTGTTACTAATACATGTAAAGATGTATCTGTATTTTAGTGAGAAACAGAAGAAACAGCAATGAATAGGAAGGGATTGGATCGGAAAAAAGAGGGGGCTATTTCATCCCCCACCCCCGGCATTCCTCTGTTCCAAACTGCTAGATGTGGATAATAAGGCTACAATCCAGCACATCCTGAGGCCCATGTAAATCCACTGTGCTCCTTTCAAACTTCATCTTCCTAAAAGTAGAACCATTAAAATCAATAAAACTTCTGTTTGCCATAATGAATTTAATTTAACTGAGTTTACTTTAAGAATGGCTGGATATGAATCCAAATCAATTTTTTCAGACCTCTTAAGCCCACCACTTCTGCCTGGATTCCATTTCACTGTGATGTTCTTTCCTTATAATTGTCCTTTGGAGGGACATAATCATCACCCATGCCTGAAATTCAAATGATTTGCAGTATCAGTGAAAAAAACCTCCATTAATTACTTCATTCAAAATTTAGACTTCATATCTTGGATACCTTCTTGCATATTTTGAGATCCATGCATACCCCTGGACAAACATGGTTCATATTTCCATAATGTCTCTAACCTATTGGAGGAGTAAAAAAGAAAAGGTACCTGAAAACATCAGCTTCAAAGCTTTAGAGCTGGAGATGAGAAGGACTGAACCTGGGAACGTCTGTATGTAAAGTTTGTTTGTTTATTAATTAATTAATTACATTTATATGCCACCCATCTCCCCCAGAGCATATATATATGCTCTGCCCTTGAGTTATGGCATGTTAGCACAGGGAAAGGATCCAACATTGGGGATGGATTTTGTGGGAGAGATTAGCTTCAGCATTTAAAATCCAGCACAGAGTTGGGTAGATTGAAACCCATTCATTTTACTAGGCTTAAGCATTTTGAACACTGGCCTGCATTGTTCCCAGCACATAGCTTTCCCATCAGAAGGAAAGGAAAACAAAACACCTGGATCTGAGTATTTATGTCAAATATTTATACAAATATTTCCTCATATAATTTGAGGAGGCTTATAAAAACAGTAAAGTGCAAGACAACAAAAACAGCAAGAACTGCCAACAATAAAATTCAGCAATAAAGTCTTTTTTTTTTTTTCTGAGTCAGGGTTAACTCCTGGTGACAGTCTGGACAAGACCCTGCAATTTTCCTGATAAGATATCAGAAGTGGCTTGCCATTGCCTACTTCCTAGGGCTGAGAGAGAGTGACTGGCCCAAGTTCACCCAGTTGGCTTTGTGCTTAAGGCGGGATTGGAATTCTCCAGCCTGAAGCCTTAACTTTACTACACCAGAATGGCTCTCAAGGTCATTTAACTACCATTCCATTTATCTATTTGTCTAAATTCCCTTCTGCCCCAGCCTGTATGACCAGTGGCATAGAAAACTTAATGTGTAGTCCAACAAAATCTGGGAAGGCTGCAAGTTTTCTACTCTTGCTCCCAAGCCACAATCATATTATCCTTCCCAAGTCCACTATCTGAAATTTATTTTAGTAGGAAATAGATGGGCCTAGGGTTGGCTAATGTGATATGCAAATAGGAAGCTCTACCACTGGGCTGTTGTCTCTCTCCATGCTTCCCTACCAAAGTATATCAGCTTAAAATATTTATTTCAAGGGTAGGCAATTTCGGTTAGGCACAGATCGTCATGGAGAAAATCTATCTATGTCAGCATTTCTCAACCTTGGCAACTTTAAGACATGTGGACTTCAACTCTCAGAATTCCCCAGCCAGCATGCTGGCTGGGGAATTCTGAAAATTGAAGTCCATACATTATAAATGGCTAAGGTTGAGAAACACTTATCTATGTGGTTGCTAAGAGTCGAGACCGATTGGATGGCACATAAGCAATCAATCACTCAATCAGGTAATTTCTATTCTTCCAGATGGTACAATTTCCAGCTTCCCTGACTTCAAGCCATGCTTGCTGGGACTGATGCCTAGAATCCATCAATACATGAAGGGCTACAGATTACCACAGAAATGGGTCACAAACTGCTCACCCATGACATCTGCACGGGGTTGGTGATGTCACATGTGCCATGCAAATGATACAAATTATGTAATTTACATAATGATGGGCATGACATCATTATGGCTTATAACAGATGCCTATGATCCCTGATGCTTTTTCCAGGTAAAAAGGAAACTTTAAATATGTGTCAACAAAGTTATTTACAATCTCAGCAGGGACATACATTAACTTCTATCCTCCTTCCTTACTGGATTAGCATTTTTCATAATGCACATTCTTATAAGCAATTTCCTTTGATATAATGCCTTTTTCTGTGTGCTTGTCCCCAAGCTATTTTAGTATGCCTTTTTGTTTTTAAACTAAGAACTTGCATTAAAAATCTGGGAAAGTGCAGGTTCCAGTGTGTCAATAGCATTCTAGTTCATAAATTCAGCAAGTGAGAGTTGGGTAATCTGGCATTAAAAGATGAACTAAATAGGTTTCTCCTCTGTTTCTACAGAATGCGACTAGGACGGCTTCACTCCACCATATGGAAGTGCTTCCTCTCCCAGAACAGACCAGGTAAATGAAAAATAACCATGGCCTAGTTCAGACACCATACAATACTAAGGTCTGGTTCATTTTACTCATAGTTTATGAATATATATACTGGATGGCATTGTGCAAGGACATAAACCTTGATTTACAAACCACAATCGGTTCTAAGCTATATTTAGCCAAAAACCATCAAAGTACATTATAGTTTAGCCTGATGTAGGAACTCAGGCCTGTTCTGCTATCATGCAGTTCTTTATTAAAATTAAACCAGCAAGCTGCATATTTTAGATTGCATTTTTAAGAGTTAATTTCCTTTATTCTGAAGATAACATACTCAAAATTCAGTAAGAGGTAGCTCCCCCCTTTTAAACATATAATTTTCTCTGCACTGCAGTGTTATCTTGGTGTGATGTGGCAGCACAAAATTTATAATCTCGAAGACAGAAGAGAGGGGAACAACAATCCCGCTCCATAAGAGAAAGGGGAATAAAGTATTTGCCATTGATTTCTGTGGGAACAAGATTCCATCTCAAAAGACAATCAATTGGCTTGCAAAGTCCTTGCTGCCCAAAACTGAAACACTTTTTCTTAAGTCTGCAAAATTAAAAATCAATAGAATTTAATGGATGAATATATTTTATTAAAGTAGCCCGTGTCATCACAGTAGTAAATATTATTAAGCTTATTAGATTTACAAGTATGAGAGACAAATGATTAAATGTAGCTGTGTCACTTCTAACTCAACTGATACATTATCATTGATTGGCTATGACAGAAGTTTACACAAATGATTCCACAGCCATTCAATATAAAAAAAAAATCTGTCAAGGCCTGATTCAGCCTTCTTCAGCCTAGTATTGTTCAAAACCATTTGCACTACAACTTCCAAAATCCCCAATCCATTTGTTGAAGATCCAACAAATATGGAAGGCACTGAGTTAGAAAAGCTGGGCCAATAGTTACCAGTGGTCAAAACGATAGTACTGTAACAAAGCCAAAATGATGATTGTAATAAATGTATAATAATTGGATTTTCTCCTTCACCTCACTTCCAAAGTCTACTGGACTAACTTATCACCTATCAAATCCTAAAAAAATACACACACCTTCTCTTCTTCCTCATTTCAAACTTTTATAAGTCTTTGGGCTTCCCTTACAAATGATAATTATTCCATTCCCACCCACTTTGTCAGCAGATTACTTATAAAATTACACTCATACACTTCTGGAATTGAAAGAGACCACAAAGATCACCCAGCCCTTCCCTCTGTATATCATCAGCCCCAGCCCAATCCGACATTATTTATTCATGAAAAGGACAGCAGTATGCAAGAGTATGATAAAATCTGTGGCACTCAGTGAATTTAAACAGGTTTTTACCAAAATAATGTGCAATACTCTATAAACAAAACAGAAAAGCCACTTTTATAGTCATAGCAAGTTTGAAATCCTATTTTATACTAGACACCAAAAGGGAATTAGACATGTGGCATAGGAGGGACTGGACTCCTAAGGTATAGTGGTAAATTTTGAATTAAGGCCCACATTTCAATGGATGGATGGATGGATGGATGGATGAGTGGATGGAAGGAAGGAAGGAAGGAAGGAAGGAAGGAAGGAAGGAAGGAAGGAAGGAAGGAGCGAGCTAACATCCTTGTTAAAAATTTCCATCTCTTAAAATAGATAACCCAAACCAAGCAATAAAGTATGACTTGATTCTACACATAGTTAACCAGGAGCATGCTCAACAGTGCTTACTTCAGATAACCCAGATTCAACATTGTAAAACATACCAAACTGTAACAAAATATTAGATACCAAGGGAAGGGCACCATGTACCTTCCAGATAAAAATGCAAATTATTTTTCAAAACTTGTTACCATTTAAACTGGAAGTATAAAGAAAGAATTTTATCAAAGAAAAATACTGCAATAACCAGCCATGCCTTAGTTTCTAGATATCTGAAAATCAGCCAACAGCCTATTTGGACATGCAGCTCAATAAATCTATTTGATCTGATTTGGTTTTATAATTTGAACCAATCCAATTGGATTTGCAATTCAAATTGTCCAATTGATTCAACTTGAAGATTCCATTTGGTAAGAGTCGCACATGCTCAAAAATCCATTTCATTGGTCTCAAGGCAGTGATGTACCAAATCGTTCAACGAGATGGGTAGTGACAAATTTGATAAATAAAAATAAAAAATAAAATAAAATCAGTTCAAAATTTTATTTGAACATGTTCTGAATAGCAGCAACTTCTCCAAGGTCTTTGGCAGAGCAACCAACCCTGCTGGTTAAGATCTTCTTAGTGAAGATATGGTAAACTAAATCTGCAATTTTCTGCATGCACTTGTCACTTTTCGGTAACTTCTGTAACTACTGAACAATACTGATGCGCTATATTCAGACTCTCTAGAACCTACTAACACAAGGAGGCATAAAGTAAGCTATTATTATTTTGCAATCTGAGCCTAAGATGGCTTTTGAAGAGATGAAAAACATGGATGTGGCATGACAGGTGCAGGAGATATGCAATCAAATCCCAGCAAAATCATGGATTGAATGGGTGGCCTCCGCAGCTCATCTTTAGCTTAAATGCTGTAAAATTTAAATTTAAATGCTGTAAAATTCAGAACATATTCAAATAAATTTTTGGACTGATTTGGTGCAACAGTCTTGAGACCAGTGAAATGGACTTTTGAGAGTGTGTGACTCTTACCAAATGGAATCTTCAAGTTGAATCAATTGCACAATTGGAATTGCAAATCCAACTGTATTGGTTCAAATTTACAATTTACCTTATGCAATGTTCACCTTCCAAATGTGCTATTCCATGTAATACGAGTATCAGTGCCCACATAAAGACTGAGTTTACCCAGCATGCTACCAGCAAAAATGTTTTAACTATGGTTAAAATCCTGTAGTTTAATCATAATGGACTGATTCACATGTCATACAGCAGTTTACTTGTGGTCAGAGCCTAAGCTACAAACAAGCCACCTTCTGATTTACTGTGTTGTATAAATGTAGCCCCTTCGTAATTGCTGAACTTTACAGTCTTTCACTTTCATATATTAATGAAGTTGAAGGAATACAATCACCTGTAAAAGCTTGTAAAAGCAGACAACCAAGCACAAGACTGGTACTTAAAATATAACAATTTATCTGTTGTACCAAGACCGGAAATATCTGTAGAATCCTTACTATAAAAGACAGAATCTTGTTACTTAATTTCTGCCTAGCAATTACATGAAAACTCTTGATTCAACAGTATTCCTAGACATCTTATTCAATTGCTGAACTATTCTAATTTATGTATTAGATGCCTCTTTGCTTTCTTTGCATTTGGGAAGCTCAGAGCAGCTTTCTAGCAATCTGCCAGCCACGTGTTGACGTGTCTCAGCCCTCCTTAGTTTCCAACAATGCAACCATATCACGTGATCAAAGCCATCCTCAGCTTCTAACAAGCAAGTGATCTTCAGCCAAATATTAGCTTGAAGTTTAGCTTGAATAAAGCAAACACCAAGGAAGAGAGGGTTTTTTTCCTTTTAAAATCTGACTGAAAGCACATATTTGGGGCACTTTGGAATTGCAGATACTTTATGACTGGATGACAGGGGGGATTTCTCTGCCCCCCCCCCCCCCATGTATATAGATTTGTTGTTCTTAGAGGTTATGATTGAAACCACTTTACAGTGCTAACTTGCTACTTCTTGGCCAGGAGTGAATGAGTGAAATGGAGGGCACTACATACACGCTTATATTTAATTTCATATTTTAATACTCAACATGAATGACTGGATGCTATATTTAGGAGACAGATTTAAATCCCAGCAAAATTCTGCATATACTGTGTGGACTTGTTTATTACATAGGTAGGATGAGCAGAATGTAGCAACCTTAAAGAGAAATCCACTTGAGAAAGCAGCTGTCAATATTAATGGATATAAGAATGTCACACAGTGTCGAGGTCTGATGATATTCACCTGTTTATTCTCCAGTGTGATATATGTCACCAGCCTTTTCAAAATACTGCCTTCTGCGTTGTCCAAGAATGATGTGTCACTGTAGTCCAACAGTTCTAGAAAGCGAAAACGCTGGGGAAGGCTGATATACATCACTTGCCAACCCTCTTTTTCCACTGACCCAATAACTTTCTACAGAAAAAAAATAAACGGACACCCAAACAGCCTAACGCTGAAGAATATGAACATTTTTCACTGAAAGGGGGGGGGGGGGGAAACCCTCCCAAGGAATTCTAGCACAAAATGACTGAACTAAACTATCTATTTTGGATGTAGGTACAAAATCTGAACCCTCATGGGCCCACAAAATCCTCAGCACTGGTTTTTGCTCCAAGGTAAGCCAGAGCACCCATTTCAACCCTTAAAAAATGTTTCATAAAATAAAAGCAGAATGATTTTTCCAGAAGTGTTTAAGGAGCAAAACACATCCTTAAATCTCTGCAAGGCTATAAAGAACCCACGTTACCCCTTAAATCTCCTCAACCCCTAAACCCAAATAAAAAGGGGCCAAAAATGAAGACATCCTCAGCTAATATTTAGCTAAATGTTTAGGGTGTGTATATGGAGGCTGCAGTACCTCTTGAATTTCGTGGTCTTTCACTGCCCACCATTTTTTCCCCTCTTTGTGCGTGTGCATGCAATACACATATGATCTACCATTAAAGTTTATCATTTCATTCATCTGATAAAGCAGGAATTCAGCCTAAAAACTGAAACTACAATACATTGTTTGTTTACAACATGCCATGAGCTTCTGGGTTGCCTTTGTTGGCAATAGACCAAGAATGCAATCCTATGCAATTATTAGACAGTAAATCTGGCTATATTCAGTACAGTTTGCTTCTGAATAAATGTGGGAAGACTTTGCAGAGTTACACAGTAACTCAGGAAGATGAGACCACAGGGCGTAATCTCCTGTAGAGTGTGTATCACCCCGCCAGCTGTGTGGTTAAATGCTAGGGAAAAATACATTTTTTGATCAAGCTTGCAGCAGATCTTCCTACAACTTGTTTCCCATTTCCTTAAACCTCTGCCCCCAGCCAAGGAAATGAAATGGCAGGAAACAGTGTATTGCTTTATCTGAAAAGAACGTACAACCTTGGGGAGTGAAACCACACCACTACACTGCATATTTACACCAGTCAATAAAACTCTTGTTTGCACCCTAGAAGAACAGGAAGCAAGAGAAAGAGATTCTGACTGTGTGTTTGATAATGAACTCTCTTCTCATCCTCTTCAAGAGAATGGCAGCTAAAAAAAAAAAAGATGTGGAACTGAATGCAGGCCAGACAGAAGAGGAACAGGCGCTCTGAAACATACTTTTTCTTCATCATAGGAAGGTGAAGATTCACACATTCAGTGAGGCTATGTGCTTGTAGTAACAGAAGACTGAGAAATATCACAACGAAATTAAAGATTCATAGTGTTCTAAGAATGCAAATATTAGCGTGCCATCTGCCTGCCAGATCTTCAACTGCTAGGATTCTAAGCCAGCAAGGCCTGTTGCTTTGGAATTCTGGGTTTGTAGTACAATACATCTGGAGGGACCTGGTTGTTTTTAACCAGCCTTCTCCAACTTGGTGCTCTTCAGGCAAAGTGATCTGCAACTGCAATGAGCCAACATGATGATATCCAGATGTTGTTGAACAATCACATCTATTTTCCCTGTCTTTTAGTGGCACAGACTATGGCTCCTGGCAGTCAAACAACATCAGGTTGGAGAAGGCTCCAACATCAGGTTCCAGATTCTTAGTGCAAGCAGGATATCCAATTCCTGTACCTCAAATGGCTGTGTGATAAGGAGAAGATTCAATAAACAATGTTCTTCTCAGCACATAAAACATGGAAAAGTTAATCCATTCAACTTCCGCTTCACAAATATAATTTAAAATCAAATGTAGCCATGCTGATCCATGAAACAAATAACATTCCTCTCTTCAAAACTGTAATTGTACTTCATTTACCACTCTTGCCTATAAACCAGAAGGCAGCTTACGTAAGACACCATCCCAGTTTTATTCTCATGAGAAGCCTGTGAAGAAGGATAGGCAACAGCAACTGGCCATGCGTCATCCAGAAAGTTTCACTGCAGAGTGAGGCTTTGAACCAACATCTTCCCAATTCTAGTTCAACACTCCAATCACTACACAATGGTTATGAAAAAGAAAAAAGGATAGACACACTTCGATGACATATTGGTGATCCTAGTAAAAATATCCTCTGACTACATGTTTTAGATAAAAATATCAAGAGTCTGACAAAACGCTCAGATCCAATCTAGAATAGGGTGGCACAAAAATATTAGTAATAATGGTAACAGCCCACTCCTCCCCCACCCCTTAGAAAGGAGATACAAGCAGAAAAATTACTTAGAGACAATAGCAGGTCATTGCTGCTAAAAGGAAAACGGTCAAGAAGTTCACCTATTTCCCCAAAAGCTACAACTCTTTCCATCTCTGAACATAATGCTAAGCACCCCTTTGGCTGCCTCTTGAGATTGCTTCAAACATCCAGCAAAGATGGTCCTGAACAGTGTTGCTAAAAGCCTTTCAAGCAGACAATTCAACAGGTGCCGATTTGCGGCCTCCTCTCAGAAAAAGCTGCAGAAGTTGCTCCAACGTTGCCACTGTTCCAAGGCAGGGCAACATCACCCTGTTCCTGTAGCTTCAGAGACATCATGGGCACCATCTTATCCAACTCCCCTCATCTCAGGTCAGCTTCCTCAGGACGTAAGTCTACATCCATACCATGGAGTGGTCCCCTAAAGTTCTTGAACTCCACCATCCAGAAAAGAGTGTGACAGGAACCCAGCTGAGGGGCAAGCAAAGTGGTCCCCTGGAAGTGCCCAGGTGCCCAGTCCTGCTGTGGTTCCATCACAACCACCATGACAGCCTGCCAGATTCAGAAGGAACCTGATTGAGATCAACTAGGCAAGACAGAAGCCTGTCAGTAGCTCAGCCTTTCCCGAAACTTCTTAGCTTCTGCCTCAGGAAGCTTCTGTATCCAGCCCCATCCTAATAACTTCAGTCATACTTGCCAGAGCCTGCCTGTTGTTATCCAACAAGAGAAAAGAACTCTGCACATGCTCCAAAGTATTCCAGTTACATTAAGTGAATCCTCCGGCTGAGAGAAAGCTTTCCTCTTTACGCGTCTGCTTTGAGGCCGAACCCTGTCGCTTCAAACAAACCTGGTTAAGTAGCCCCCAACCCCCTGATAAGGAATGATTTCCCCAAACACAAGCTTAAAAACCAAAAATTCCGCTCCTCGACAGGAAGACTCTCGCTTGCCGGGGCTCCTCTTCCCCTCTTCCCAAACTCTTCTCCACCACCAGCATCTCCCGGGCACGCTTCTTTCCTTACCGAGACTCTGCTTCGGTGTCACGGCTCCGATGAACTGTACCCGGTCGGCCAAGCACTGCAAAAGTAAGAGCGCTCCGGCAGCCGCTGCCTTCGCTTTCCAAAGCCTCGCCATAGCGCCTCTCGGCAGCTGCCCCTTTCCTGCCGCTCGCGCGCTCTCCGGTCTCTCGGGTGCGCCCCGTTGGGTAACAGCGAAAAAGCGCGCCGATCGGAGTCGCGCCCTCCCCCTTCCACCGCTTCGCCTCCGCACTTCTCTTCCTTTAAGTCCCGGCTGCAGTCACTTTTCCTTTCGACCCGATTTCATTCAGACTAGGAGCGGGCGAGGCGGCAGGCGCCTGCGTCTCCTCCGTCCCCCGTGGGCTCTTTTCCTACTCACGAAGCCAAAAGACGAGCCGAGTCCAGCAGCGCAATAACGGGGAGGGGTGTGGGTTTGCATGCGCGTGGGGTGGGTGCGTGCGTGTGGGAGGGGGTCAACAAGCAAAACCGAAATCGAGGCTCCTGGATGCTGATGCCAAACTCCCGAACTGCTAAGGAGCCAGAAGGGAGAAACCAAGAGGTCCGACAGCCAGCCGCCCACCTCCAACCTCCCCCACCCCCTTGCGTGCTCGTCCAGAACAGAAATCGGTGTTAGGGAAGGGAGGCTCTGAAGAAGATCGTGGTTGGTCCCCCCCGCCTTTTCTCAACTTAAGTTAAACAACGGTTTGGGGAGGTGTGTTGGAGAACAATCGACCCAGAAGGAACGGCCGCCGAACGCTCGAGTTCTTTCTTCCAAATTCTTCAAGCCTCGAATTCCTGCGGTGCGATCCAGTGGAGAACTCCAATGGGCAGGTCTAATGACCTCAGACTAAGCAAGCGCCGGTTCACTTCCAGCTTGAGGATAGGTCGGGCTGGTCCAGGGCGCGGGGGTGGCCGAGGGGCTCTCGGTAGAGAGCGAGTCCCGATTCCTCCCTTGCCTTAAGGCGATCGGTCGAATCGGGCGGCGACAAAACCTTGAGGAAGGTGGACTGTCGGCTGCCCCATTTAAAAAGATAAAAGCGGAGGGCAAGCGCTTTACCCGCCCACACGGAGAGAGAACTTGCAAGGGGCCATCCTGAGATGCCTTCTCGCCTCGCAAGGCAGAGGGCGAAGCAACGCCGCGCCGGGCGAAAGAGTGATGGGCCACCGCCTCCGCGCACCGCACTCCCACCACCAGCCCGCTCTTCTCACTTTGGGAAAGTCCCTTGCTTGGGTCGAGGCGTAGAAACAGCAGCGGCCGCCGCCGCCGCCGCCGCCTCCTTCCTCTCCCACCTTTCTCTGCCGGAAGCCGGTTGCCCCAGCCGAGGCGCTTCCCCGAAAGAAGAGGGAGAAAGAAAGGAGGGGGAGGGAAGGGGCAGATGGGTCGCTGGGCTTGCTACCTCCTCCTCCTGCTCGCCGGGAGATGAGCAGCGCCTCCGTGCAAACTCGGCTTTTCTCCCCCTCTCTTTTGTCCTCCGGCAGAGACGGATCACATGCGTCTCCCCCTCCCACAGCCTCTCCTACCAAGAGAGAAAGAGGCAGGAGCTCCCGCTGTGCCTCAATCCGCGGCGGGCAAGGGAAAGGGGGGGATCGCCCGAAGGCACCGCTCGGCCTCCCCAAAACAAACACACGCGGCTGAGAAAAGCCTTCCCCCGGCGCTGAGAAAGGAGCCGCGTGCAGCTGGGCTGGAAAGCGCGCAGGAGGGAGGAGGGCACGAAGGAAAGCGAGCCATACTTAAAGCGGATTTGTGCGGAATCGGGAGGAGAAAAGTATTCAGAGGAGCGCCAGGGTCCAAGGAAACCCCGGTCCGACGAAAGTCTGGCTTACGTGCGTCGTGCCTCTTAGGTCGCACCGCCATCTAAAGCAGGAGGAAAGAAACAGAACGAGGCTGAATTCAGGTCGACTCTTTCCCCAGCAGCGTCGCTCCCGCTCGGCCCTCGTGCGAAATTCTCAGCCTGTTAACAGCTCGAGAATGGAAGATACAGTAGGAGAAGGGAGCAACGACGAGAGGAGCCAATAAACCACGGTTGGGTGTACCTTCTTCCCGTGCGCGGATTCAGGCACTGCAGACCGCGCACGTTGCCGATAAAAGTCTGAATTGTTCCTCATAAAGACGGTGCTTTAGCTTGCACGCCCCCTTTCAAACCTTTCCAGTGTGAGCTTTTCAGAAGGACTCTTGCTTGTTACTGGGTTGGGCTGCTGGTAAGTAATTATTTCAGATGCCCCAGCGATCAAAGATACAGTTTAGTTAGAGGAAGAGAAGAGGAGGAAAGAGATCCTTTATCCCCTTGCAAAGTGTTTTGGGATCCTATAGGGTTTTTTGAAATAATGCACATCCACCCGGACTTAGCTTGTAGATAAGCAATGAGTTCCAGGCATCAGAGCTCAGTTTCCAGCATTTTAATATCTCACAAGAAATGTGCCATACTTAAAGAATAAAGAAATATTGCTGGTTTGCCTTTTACAAAGCTGCGTGATAACTTCTGATGATTTCAGTAGATTCTTTTTCTGTTGCAGATATTCAATCTAAAACTCCTTATTTTAGACACAGATTACTTTATTCACTCACATTTTTACTGGGTGAATGACCACATGTGATTATTCATTTGCAACCGACCCATCTTTAAAAAAAAAAAAAAATTGATGTGGGCGGTCCAGCAAGTGAATTTATCCCAGCTCAATATTCATTTGTTTATAACTTGGAAGTGAGAGACATTTTATGAGCATATTCATTTTGTTTTAATTCTTAATTTGTGCTAATGTCAGCTCTCGAGTTTATTTTTTTATAAAAGGGAAATGTTGCTTAAATGGAAGAATGTCATAACACTACAAATACTTATTTTAAAAATAAAGAGAGGAAACATTCTTTATCACCAGTATTTTAGCAATAAAATACTGCTAAAATACTTCTACACATCTAGTCCAAAATAAATGTTAAACATGTGTATACACTTAATTGGTAATAATGGGCAATTACAAATTACAGTACAGTAATGCATGTTACAGTATAGTTTGAGTTTTTTAAAAAAAAAATACTGTTAAGATCACTAAGTTAAATACATGAAGGTGATCATGTGATCTGCCATTTTTCATGCATTTTCAGCGATGAGTGGTACCCCAAAAATGGAAATGCTTAAAACTCCATGTCTTCAGTTGGAAGCAGACTTAAACTTTAGTAGCTTCATGCTTATGATACTACCTGGGGCTTTAAATGATGACCGTCCCAATCTTGAGGTAGTTTCACTAGTGCTGGAAAATGTGACAATATATGTTCTATCATCTATAAATGGAGGAAGAGCATCACTTTACACTCCTGTGTACTGAATCTTAGCCTCTTTTGTGGACATCCAGCCTCTTTTGCATCTCTATAACATCTAAACTATTTGGGAAATGCTTCCATTAATGCCACCCCTTTTATCCTCCCATCGCAAGAGTTGAGATTATTCTTCATTGCATCCTGTAAATGAAACCTTAATAAGTTTGTTATAGTTCAACATCTAGATTTCCAAGGCATTGGAGCACATTGGAGCTAATTATAGTTTATTTTATTTATTTATTTAAAGGATTTATATGGCTGCCCATCTTACAGATGTGACTCTGGGCAGCTCACACTATTAAAAATAATAAACACATCTATAAAAAATATAAAACCCATAGCAGCCAGAAGATAAAGTTACAAAGCTACAATCCAACACTCAACATAGCCAAGCAACAGCCCTGTCCCACACCCCATCCCCGGGCTCAAGTACAGAGCCATGTCTTCAGGGCCTTATGGAAGGCTGACAGGGATGGTGCCAATTTGATCTTGTGAGTCCACTGGAAATATATGACCATATGGTAATTGGTTGTGCATTGCAAGTGGATCCCATAGACTGCTTTACAGTAATTGTTAAGGAAAATGTCTACATCTGTATTGCACATCTGTATTTCCTGGTGGTGATAAACCTTCAGATGCCCAAGACGCCAGTGTCATAAAACAGTGCTCAGGTCTTACACATTGCAACCACCACTTGACATCTTTGTTATACAACATTGAATGTACTTCTTGAAATATGGTTTACGGTTGATATCAATACTGTAGTAGTTCATTTTACTTACGCTCCTTTAAAAATATGATTCTTGGTCATTAAGATTGCTCACCTTTTAAATTGTAATTATATATGCAGGATCATAGTGCTTCAAATATAATTGCTAAATACAAGTATACATTCACCCAGAAGATAAGCAGCAAATCAGGTTTTAATCTAAGTGAGGTTCTTAACATTGTATCCTTCTAATGATTTTTTTTTTTTTTTTTACTCTTTCGGACTATAGCATGCTGGGACATTGAAACGAATCTCTTTTGTCTCAGCCTCTATTGTGCTATAATGGATTTCTCTTCATCCTCTGGGGCAGAAGATGAAATTTAGTGCATGGTGTTGGTTGTAACCCAGATGCTATGGACAGTGATGCACAGACCAAAACAGCATTAATTTCATACAAATGTGGATCTGCTTGTTAATGTTTGGAGCACCTTGCAATAACAGCTAGAATAACAAATGAATATCATGGAACTGTAAAAGTCCTAGACAGATGTTCTGTATCATCAAGAACCCATAGTTCAGTTCTACCCCTTAGATGCCAATAGGTGTGCTGGTCATACATGTTTCAGCTATGTGATCAGCCCCAGTTTGAATAGACCCAGGCAAAACAGATGTTTGCATGTACAGCTCATTGGGATAGGAACTCTGGACATAATTCTTAGCTGCATCAAAAGAGTCTTACATATTATTTATCAAACTAAGGCTGATCATCCAGAGACTTTTAAGACCTGGGAGGTCCAGGGCAAAATGTTCATCTAGATTTTCCCCTACTTTCTTTTCAATGCATCCTATAGCAGTGCCAATTTTTGTTGTTTTTTGTCCTTCAGAATCAATAGTCCCATAAACTGGAGTGTTTGGGAAAACCCAGAAGAAAACTTGGGATGATATTTATGCAGATCAGGTTCACTATCTTGAATGAAAAGTATCTGATCATTTCAAATAACAAAGCAAAATTTGAATTGGGGCTTCTCCATGACTGCCCCTTCCTGACCCCGTATTGCACATTAGCTGGTGGGAGGCTTAGCTGATGTATGCATTGGTCTCTAAAGAAAAGAACTAGTCTGCTCATTCTTGACACTGGACATCTTTACAGGAACAGTATCCACGTAGTACTTAATGTGGATGAGATAGATAAAGAGATGAGAAGGTTTTCATAAAACCCTGAAAACCAAGAAATTCAAAGTGTAATGTAATTTTATATATTTCTTAAAACAAATAAAAGCACATTTCTAATAGGAAGAACTTACCTTGCTTTTGGAGAATGTTGCTGTTCTGTTAATACTGTTTCTACAGAAAGAATTCCACAGACGCTTCCTGTACAGTTATTTTCTAGGCTGGAAGGAAGAACTTTAGTCTTGCAGATGTGGCTAAACTGTAACTCTCATCCCTGACATGGATGCTGACTGAGTTTGATGAAAGCTGGAGTCCAACAACATCTGAAAGGCCAGAGATTGTCCATCCTGGTGGCCTTCCTTGCTGTTCTAATCACATGCATTATATTACCTGAAACTATAGCCTGCTAACTATTCATAAAACCGGCAACAAAGGGCCAATTTATCTTCCTTGCATTTTAATATGCAGCTGTTAATGGCCTTGAGAGAAAAAAAAAACAACTCTCAGAAGCACTAACTTGTTCCTTTATTGTTTGTTTAGATGCATATGCTGTCATTGCACAAAAGAAAATAAAGTGTATAGAAGAATGATTTTTTTTCTTTTTTATTGAAGAAGGAAATTGTTGAGTGGTGTGGAATCTTCTAAAGCCAAGCTGTTCCTTCATGTAATTTGACCATTTTTGCCAGCAGATGGGGGAGAAGAAACCAACTTCTCTGCTTCTTGAAGTCTTGTTTGGTCTGTTAATGCCACATTAGCAGATTTATCATTAGGCAAGTGAAATTCTTTAAGTGGGAAGTAATTGGTTTGATATAACACCTGCTGGGATAATTATCCATCTCTCTCATGTTGGGGATAAGAAGATGAATGCAGTAAGAATTGCAAAGGCTTTATAGACACAGTGCAAGATTAGTATTGTTTGACCAACATCAGTCTCATTGGGAGATCAAGAGAGAGTTCTGTGCCTGTTAAGAAATTAAGACTCCTTCTGAAGATGTCAAAGGGTTTTATTTCATTAAAACTAGGAAGACAGCTTGCTACAGGTTGAATTGGTATGTTGTCCAGCTTTCACAGCTGAATTAAGAGATTCCCAGGGCACAAGGAACTGCGTGAAGATAAATTTTGAAGTGCAGAGCTCACCATGGCAGCCCTCATAACCTCACTCCAAAGGATAGTTCAGGAGTAATTATGCACATGTATCTATTTATTAGCATTATCAGAAAAATCATAGAGTAATGAGGTTGGTCTCATTGCCTGATTTTCTCTGAGCTAATCTGTCACAACTAATAGCGCAGCACTGAAAGCTTGTTATTCATTTGCTTGGATGCATGAGGTACCAACCTGATAGTAACATAATCTCTCCTGTTCAATTTTCCTGCAATGTTGAGCACGGAATTAGTAAAGAGTGAAAATACTGGGTTCTGTTACTCATTTCATGGAGAGAGGAGTACAACTTGAGGATCTAGGCAGAGGTATCCACAGGGGAGGTAGGAAAAAATTTGAGATGGTGCCTGCACAATCAAAGCCCAATTCTTTTTCTTATGTGCACTGCATATGTAACATACTTTAAAAGGGGGTGGGGCTTTGATCCTGCAGGCACAGCCACCATCCTGATGTTTGGACCCACCCATGGACACCCCTGATCTAGGACTGCTGATGGTTCCTAGAAATTTGTGTGCAGCCTCAGTGCCACTCAAAAAGTTGCTGCCAACTATAACTTAATGTAAGCCAAAGGGAAATGATCATACTGAGATTTTTCTCTTTTGAAACGTATTTGTGGTTATAGCCCAGCTTGGTTTCTGGAGCGCAGACCTTTGCATGCCTGTTAAAGGCCAAATGTTTTTCAGGTCCTTGGTCTGCAAACACCATGACTTCCGTTCATAGAAGATGGAGGCCAGGAAATTGCTGTGATTGGGCTATCTTTGAAGACTGATCTTGCTTTCTTACAGTGTGTAACTTGCATTTCAGCCATAAATGGACTAAGGAGGAATGCTTACCAAGTGAGAACGCTTGTGTCTGTGTGTGTATTAAGGAGAGAATATGCTTTCTTCCTTTGCTGCTCCCTGCTCTTGTGGGAGCATCAATCATCATGAGCTGAAAAAAAGAGCTGCCTCGCTAACTTCAGAGTCTGTGTGTCCAGTAAATGTTCTTCCCATTGTCATTTTGCACACTGATAGCCCCCCTTAAGAGCTATTCTTCTTGACTGCAATTTTCTGTCCTCTCTATTTTCTTCCTTCTACAACAAACTGCAATAGATTGTTTGGCCTTGTGCATTCTCACACAACCTCACCATTAAACACTTCCATTCCTGAAGTGTTTCTGCACCAGCAGATTTGGAGCATATGAAATGACAGCATCTGTACTAGCAGCACCCAGTGAAACAGTGGGCTAGGAAAAGCCACTATATTGGAAGTGGGATGGATTAATCCCCGCCCACGTAATTGCATACCAGAACAGGAGGAGCCAATGGCAGAAGGAAAGTCTTCCATTACAGTCCCCCTATAGTTCACACTCCTGATGTAAAGCACTGGATGTCCAATCAATTGATAGCAATGCCTCTCTCCCCTCCCTCCACCACTGCTTGTTTAAAGATAAGGAGAGGAATTCCTACCCTGACTTTGTTTACTGTGTGGTAAGCCTACATTTCCCAGAATGCTCAGCTGATTAAGAATCATAGTTTTGAAGAGGCCATTTTGATAATGAGTTGTAACTCCCTGCTTAGTCCCAAAATCCAAATTAAAGCATTCTCAACAGATGGCTGTCCAACTTTTACTTTTAATACATTACTTGAATACATCCAGTGAAAAGGCACCAACTCAGTGTTTCTCAACTTTGGCAACTTTAAGATGTGGGGACTTCAACTCCCAGAATTCCCCAGCCAGCCTGCTAGAATATCAGCTATCCCACCCAGTTGACAAATCCGAGAAACATTCTCCCCACGTCTTCATCCAAGTCTTTAATACACTAAAGTCCAGGTTAAATAAAATGTTTGGTGCATGATCTGGAATATACCATTGGAATGGCTGCCATTGCCTCTGTCAAGTTTCACCCACCTGTTTGCTCACTAGCTATTTCTGCATAGCAGATCGTTTTACTCTGGGGCAGTCTTGTGTAAGGGATCCTACCCTTTAAGGATTAAGTAGTGGGAGGCTTTTGAAGTATACAAACCATGTGTGTATGGGAGGGGAGGAATGCAACAAATTAGCTGTGATGGGAAGAACAGAGTTAATTGGGACATTTAACTGTTGTGGCCCCTGCTCTCTGGAACAGCATCCCCCAGCCTGAGCTTGGTATGACTCCCATCCAGTTGATGTTCCCAAAGATGTTGAAAACTTGGCTATGTGCCAGGCCTTGGTAATGGGTGGTGGGCAAGCCCTTATAAGATGTTTTATGTTGTTTTATATGGCTTTTCTGAGTGCCTGTCACGATTTCTCTCTTCTATTGTTCTTTTTATTATGTAAAGCACCCAAAATCAGTTGGAGTTGGGTGTTCATTTAAATGTATGAAATAAATAAATATTGAATGTGTCAATAAAGAATTTCCATACATTTGAAACATTAATCTTGGAAGGTAAACTAATATAGGTGCCAGTCCTCACAATTTTTTTTTCCTGGAGTAAATCAACAAGCTATTCACAGAGAGCTGCTTTTCTCTTCTGAATTAAGACTGTTTTGCCCTTTTTACAGAGCCAGCTACAGGCTGCAGCTTTAAATATGTCAAGAAATGTAAGAAGTATTCCTTGTGAAGGGTTAATCTAGCTTGAGAGCAAAGGGCAAAGGGCAGGAAGAGTCTAAGAACTGGAGATCATCAATCAGAATCTGTCTTCAGAGTCTGTAGTTTTTCGCAATATCTGTAGGAGAGTTTGTTTAAGTGGGTTATGCTAGTTCTCCTCTTTCCAAGCAGACGCTCCCCACAATAACACTTCTTGTTAATGTAACTTCAGTTTAAAATGAGTGTCATGGGGCTAGATTCAATGGAGCTTACAAGATTTTGATTTTTTTAAAAAAATAATGTTAATTAGTTAAAGTCACAACAATTTAGCAGTATGAAATCAAATACATGGGTCACCTCTGAATGGTTGAAATAAAAAATTCCTTCTTTGTCCAGAGATTTGGTTTCTGCTTTGTGGACAGGCAAATGGTGCTTGGAAAGCATTTGCATGAAACAGCAAAGGAACAACTGGTGAGTTAAATCTCCAGCTTAAAGTCAGAGCAGATCCATCTGCAGGAGGGGCCCAAAACATCAGGATGGCAGCCAAGACCACATGATCAAAGGGGTAGGATTTGATCACACAGCCGCCATCTTGACTCTTTTGGCCCTCTCCCTACAGATCAGGTAAGTAAGAAGCCTGCCATAACAATGCAGATTAAAAAAGCAAAAACAAGAAAACAGAAACGGATTCCCCATCTCCTTACAGTTTAGTCATGTGTATTTATTAATTACTTTAATCAATGTGATAGAAAGCCTGTCATTATTACACTGCTTGCTTCCAAGCAGAATTGCATCACTATTCCCCCCTTCTCCTGAATACTGATTTTGGCCTTAACATGGTAAATCAAAAATCTCATAAGGGCTCCATTAGCACTTCCTAATTTAATTGATCCTTTTCAAACTGTTTGTCAAATACAAGGATTTTGTTCCTTGTTTCAGTTGTGGAACTTGACTTTACCAATATTACCACTGTTGTGTTCTTTCACAGCTTCTCTGCCAAACAAGCCCAGGGGGTCCATATCTCTTGTTACTAGGGGCAAGCAGAGAATAACATAGCTAAGAGTGGATCTTTCTACTGCAGTCAATTACATCTCAATAATCAAAGGCTTGATATTCTTGTCAAGCAATATAGAAAGAGGGAGAGACAGAAAAAATGGAGATCGATCCCCAGTACATGTCTTTTTTTGCTCAGAATACTTAGTTAATTACTAAGTTAATTACTTTATTACTTTATTTCAATCAGTGACCAGATCGTACATAAAACAACTTCCAAACCTAAAATCCCAGATCTGAAATTGCAATACAAATGTATCTGTTTCACCATTACAAAAAGTTAGGGAAGCTGCTTTTTAGATATCAAAGAACTCTAGTTTCTCTTCAGCACATATTAAAAAAAAGGGAATAGTTTTTGTTATATAGAAAGAGCAGTCACGAAGAAAGTAGGGAAAGTGTACAGATTGTGGATTTTGGAATTCTTTTTAACTTCTTTATCAGCAGTGGTCATAGGAGGCACCTACGCCTGAAACAATGAAGATGGCAGTTGCAGAATTGCAGTCAAAGTCCTACCCCTGTTGTACGTGTGCCTAAGTTGTACATACTGTATGTACAAAGAGGCAGACCTTTGATCACGATGCTTGCCTCTTTGACTGCCACCACATCTGTTTTTTCCTATATAATGACATAGAGTGGTGTGTGTCTGTGTATATTTCTGCTCATCTCTCATATTGCATCACTGTGTTGGTATATGTGTGTTGAGAAGCACAGGGTAGGTGGACAATGGTCCACTTTGGGAAGGGGCCTTAGAATGAAGCAAAGGGGGATGCATTGGGGAACATGTGAGGATGTTCTCTTGGGTTTGAAAGAATAGAAAGGTTGGCAACCCCTACAGAAAAGGAAGGGTAGTCCAGGAGAGCGATGACGAGTTTGTGGCAGCACTGGCTGAGGGTTGGATGCTAACTATGGTTGGGATACCCAAGATGTATTCTAGGCAGTACTGACATGGTTTTTCCTCTTGCAACCGAAGGAGAGATGGCAGTGCCAAGCCATTCCATTAGTTCTTCTTCTGGCATAACTTGTCATGCAAATTGATCATAATCAGAACTTTGCAGTTTTAAGAAGTGATGCCTGTGATTGCTAGTTGTAATCTTTTTCCTTGTCCTTTTTACCATTGGGGAAGTATTTTGCACACTGTAAATAGGATGTCTGTCTGTCTATCTAATTATCTATTTAAAACACCCACCCACCCACCTCTCTAATAACTCTAAATAATCTAAATACCAGGACCTTACTAATTTATTTATTCCTCATACACACAACAGTTTTGGATAAGGTAAAGGCAAAAATATTTCTCAAGCTGAACTCAGCTTGCCCATGTTTTGTTTTTTGGGGGTGGTGGTGGTGGGATTTAAATATTATGGAAATAGTTTGTCATTGTCTTCTTCTAGTATGTTTTTAAGCTTTACCATCTAGTTTACAGTGCTGCAATTTCTTGGCCATCTCCTGTCCAAGTAGTAAGTGCCTCTTATGCTGCTTAGCATTTCTGAGACCATCCAGGGTCAGCTAGGTCTCGCCATCTGCTGTGTGACACACTAGTCCAAGTCCATTGTGAGGCAGGATGGAGAAGGAAGGTGTGCGCACAAGCTGTCTTGCAAGAGGTGTGGGAGAAGTATACCCTGCCCAAAGGTCAGATTGGGGGAAATTGCTTGGAAAAATGCATTTATATTAACAAAAATGGGCACAAAATTATATATTTTGCATTTTTCTATCCCAAACATTGCCATACCTTTCCTAGCCCCTCTTCCTGATACTGCAGGTTCCAATTCTGGGAAAATTGGCCTCAGAGGCTGATGGGGATGTGAGATTTCCATTAGCCGATGTTACGTTTTCCTTCATTTGTTAAATTTACATCCTGTATTTCATTCAAGAACTCAAGGCAGTGTTCATAATGCTCTCTGTTCCCATTTTTAACAATAACCCTGTGTGGTTAAACTGGAGGAGCAGCAGCAGAGGACATAGGCAGTGACAGAAATTATTAATACTTTATAACTTTTTTCATTCTTGTCCTAAAACATTTTTTTCATATACACCCACACAACAAAAATATAAATCTTGGTTATGTGTGGGAAATTTTATCCTTTTTATAGAATGTTTCTCATTTCCTGCTTCATTATTTCCTTCTGTTGTTTGGTATCCATTTTCCCCCTTGTGAAGAGTACTTTGAAGAGCGGAACGCTTATTTTCACAGTCCACTGTTTATAACGCTGTCAAACACACTTCAAAAAGAGCTGCAATCTTCTAGTCATTAAAGTGAATTGTTAATGGCTTTACCAATTTGATAGCTGCAGAAGGCTCTCAAATGTGTCCCAGCAAAGTATCTTCTGAGGTTTTGTGCTCTTTGGCTGTAGCTGCTCTTCTGTTCTTCTTAATGTACACGAAATTCTGTTTCTAAGCTATTATATTAATCCAATTCAGCAGTAGTCTCCTATGGACAACAGGGATTTGTGGCATAAGACTGTTCAGGGTTGTTGTTGTTGTTGTTGTTGTTGTTATTATTATTATTTTGAAAAGGTAATGCCTCCCTCTGATTGAGCTTAACCTATAGTCATTTCAAGGACCTGACCATGTCATTTCCTTGGCAACAGTGTGGAAGCTGCAATCTTCTTCAGGACTTTTGTTTTTTACTTCCCAGTCTAGCAGACCATTCTGGAGGTCTCCTATCCAAAAACAACTCATCTCTGCTTAGCTTTTTGAGATCAGCCAAGTTTGAATAAAGGCTACCTCTTGCCTTGTGGTTGCTAGGAGTTGAAAATGATGTGACGGCACATCTTGCCTTGGCTGATTGTAGGTGGAATACTTCAACAAAATATTACAGTTCATTTCTTGCCTCTAACGGCAGTACTTCAGGTTAAGATTCCAACCAATCTGAACCAAAAGTCCTGTAACGGAACAAGGAAAACAGGCATCTCTCACAGATCTTTCAAAATCTTCTTCTGAAGTGCTAAACAGTGCTAAGGGGATTGGAAGGAGCATTATTTGCTAGCTTCAGACGTGAGAACTTGGCCTGGATGTAGATTATTTGAACGGCTGCAGTATAAATTTGAAAACAGCATCTTGGGCCTTTTCAGGGGTCATTATATTTCTTTGAATAACATCTTCTAATAAGTGCATACGTAGTTGTCTTGTCGGTATTCAGGAGGATTTATTTGTCTTAGTCTTCATTTGATTAATTTTAGCATTCTACGCTTTTAGCAGAGGTTTATCATCCACTGCACTCTTATTTTAACAATGCATGTATTGAATGTTGATTATTTTTTATTTTTTATGCTGTGTTTCAAAGACATACTGTGTGAATTTTTTTTAACTGTAAAAGAGGCTAGAAATCTAAACCAGAGCAACACCGGTACTTATGCTAAATATAAAGGTGAGAAGATTTCTGGAATGACAATCAGTGTGATGGCTATGTGGCCCTCATACCCTTCAACATTTCACCAATGAAATTGAGGGCAGAACATCGCTTCCCAATGAAAGCAGAAGCATTTTTTGGATCATATACAAAGTAATTTCCACAAATTGCATTTCCAAATTAGCTATATAAAATAAGAACCATTGGACTTTTAACAATGTATTCAGTAAGTGCCAATTTTAGGGCTTGAATGCAAAAACTCTGGCAATGCGACAAGTAATCTTCATAGTAGGCAAATGGAATAAAATTTTCTTTTTAATTGATGCATAAAATGTACTGAGTTTGAGTATGTGTGTAGGTGTATGTGTACACATAACAAATTCCTTTGGCAACCTGAGTTTGTGATAATACACTGCATATATATACTTGGAGGGTTAACTTCAGCATCATGTCAGCTGGCTATTGCCAATTCTTAACCAACTGTAGAGAGCACAGAGCATTTGCTCTAGCTGGTGTGATGCACTGCCTTCAGCAGTCAGCAATCAGATATCAAAAGGTTCCCTACCATAATTTAGTTAATTATGACTAAAAGGGCTAAAATCAGCATCAGAAAGTATGAATTAGAGTCATCTAGGCTGTGGCTGCATATCTATAGGCTGTTGATACTTGCATATTATGTTCCAGTGAATGGTGATAATGGAAAACCCAGACATGAATTGTGGGAAAAATTGTGCAACATTCTGAATGAAAGCAATTGGGGGGAGATGATTCTGCTAGGTGGCAAGACTGGATGGGTGGAGATGAGAGAGTACAGAAAAAATGACCAGACCTAAGAATGATAAAGATGACTGGAAAGCTTAGGAAAAAGATTGTTTCTAAGAGTAGGATTCTGCCCCCTTAGGTATGTGAAGTCAAGGGAGACATAAAATTAAGTTGAATGCAGTGAGAAGGGGGTACATAAGAAGTGTACATATTCAATCTTCAAAGGGATTTAAAGTCATATGGGATAAATATTAAGTGTAAATGATCTCAAACTGCATTTTTAAGAATACTTTTTGACATTAAGTTTACTTTGTTCAGGATGGATCCAAGGCCAGCTTTTGGCTAAAGTCAAGTGGGCACTGGCATGGGATGCCAAAGCTTGGGGGTGCCAATGCCACTCCTCTTTCTGAATCATTCTGAAAATGCAAATCTTTGCATTGGTGGGAGGTAGCACCGTCAGCCAATGGGGCCTTGGGCCACCGTATAACTTGAGCTGGCACTGGATAGACCTTTACTGGGATGAATTCCTTACTTGGAAATCTAGAGAACTTGATAGAGTGGGCATCTAACATTTGAAAAATTACAGCCTTTACACTTCCTTTTCAATATATTTTAGTAAGGAAAGATGCAAACAAATATAAAGAATACAAAAACAATTTTCATAAGTGCTTTTGTTTTTTTTTGCAATTACTTTAATCTAAGTTGAAAGTATGTTTAGAGACAAATTCCCCTTGGGTGATGAAGATTTGGGATCTAGATCTACACCTCCCCACAAAGCAGCTGATCATCAGCATGGTTATATACTTGCCAGTGGGTCAGGGTTAAAAATAAGACTATGGTTTATTCAGTTTTATATCATCTATCTATCTATCTATCTATCTATCTATCTATCTATCTATCTATATATTTTTTCTTCTCTTAGATCCCTTACAAATTCTGCTTCTCAAACCATAAAGGATAGATCCAAAAGAACAAGTCATTAATAATTGGAGCTGAAGCAGTATTTACCATTTGGGGAGCAAATCCCCAATAAGAAACCAAAAATTACATACAAATCATAAGTGAGAGCTCTCTGTTCACTGAAAATGTTATTTACCACAAACAGCAAATTATTTTGCAGTAGTTCTGCATTGTGGAAGAGCAGCCTGCTTAGCAAAATTGCAGACACCTGTGCTGCCTTCTTCCCCTCCCAGCTGAGCCTTCTTCTCCGCATCAGCGCGGCAGACTTGCCAATAAAGCAGCAACCTTGAAACGGGTGTGGGAGGTGAGGGAGGAGACCTGTGCTTGGAAGCTTGGCAGTCACCAGCGAAGGGTGTACAACAGCCAGATGGAAGGAGGCATTTTTCCTTCAGAAGAAGTGGATGATCCAAAAGAGAGGAAAAGACGTATAGAGGCCCAGCAAGACAAAGCACAGCATAAAAAAAGGTGCAAGAGCTTTACATTCTGGTCATCAACTGAAAAAGAAGAAGAAATCTTAGAGGGGACTTAAGAACAGGCTTAAGAAAGAAATGTTGATGCATACTAGTAATAGCATACAGCACAGTATATAGGAAATTGTAATAGTAATAAAGTAATAGTAATTGAGTAGTAATAGGATAGAGTAATTGTCATAGTAATTACCCTAGTAATAGTATAGAGATAGCAATATGTGAAGCACTCACATACCACTTTTATATGGTTGTTTTTACAGAATAAAACATCTCCCCAACCGTTATAGGGAGACATAAAACCCTTACAGAGTTATATAAAGAAACCACCTGTCTGGGGTCCAGTGCTTTTGTGTGTCTTTTGAGTCTGGGTCAACCTAATTGGGTGCAGTTTAAAAAATTACCCATGACATGTATTCATTGCTCTTTGGATTTCATTCACTGGCTCAAGAACTGATCTGCATTCGTGAGGATTTAAAACTCTTTTGATTTTGATTTTCTACATCTGTCCAGTATCTGACAATACCTATATGCACCTTTACATCCTGAATCCCCACCCTGGGATACTGGGAAGACCCAGGAACTGTATCACAAAAACTATACATGCTTCTTTTATCTGAATGGTTTAATAAATTCAATTCTTTCTTCAGAATATAAGGAACTGAGTGTATGTAGCTTCATAATGTTTTTAGCTGGATTTGTGTTCTGTCGCAGTGCAACAATTAGATTTGGGGGGGAAATGGTTCTGAAAAGCAATAAGCCCTTGAATTTGCTCTTAATACAGTCAACCAAATGCCAGATTGACCAATGCTTTTTAGCAGGTGGTGGCCGGCACCTTTATAATAGGACTGTGCAATGCTTACATTTAAATTTGGAGCAGGTGCTTCAGAATGTTTGGGGGCTGCAAAAGTGGCTCTTATCTGTAACTCATAAAAGCAGTCGTGACTTTTTCTGGGGCTGTGCAAGTGCAACCTGGATTTAAAAAAAGCAGATTTGCAGAGAAATGCTATTTTTGTACTGCTAGTGCTGTACAATCTGAAGCCTCTCTTCCAAATGGAATCCAAAGCATTGCACATATCAAGGCCAGGATCAAGGT
This sequence comes from Liasis olivaceus, assembly GCA_030867105.1. Taxonomy (NCBI): domain Eukaryota; kingdom Metazoa; phylum Chordata; class Lepidosauria; order Squamata; family Pythonidae; genus Liasis; species Liasis olivaceus. Next base: position 19,866,434 of record CM061351.1, read on the forward strand.
GCCAGCTTTTTTCAGGTGGAATGACCTACTGAAACCTGTTATTATCTCAGCCAGTCTGAGAGAGTTGACAGGCATATGACTGCATGTGGGTTTTTGGTTTATTTGTTCCTTCTGTTCAAATTTCTGTTTGAGCGACAACAGCTACAACAACCAGAGCACTGGACTGTTCATAAAATATAGATGGAGAAAGAGAAGACTTTAAGCCATTGATTGCCATTAGAAACTTCTACTTTTCATCTTCCTTATTCGAATGTAAACTAGTCCTGTAGATACCGTATTTTTCCGTCAATAAGACGCCCCCATGTACAAGACGACCCCCATTTTTCCAACCCCAAATTAAGAAATCAATATTTTAAAGATACTGCAGAACACATTTTTATTTAGTAATTAGTTAACATTTACCTGATACACTCGGTGGGAGGAGGTCCAAACCGTCTCTCTGCAGCTCTATTTCCAGGCTCTTTTGCATAACTGATTACATTCAATCACGAGTGAAACTGCCGATAGCTTGTCTCTGCAGACAGACTTCCTCTAATTGGTTTGTTTAGCATCAGCTGATGTCAGTTACATAAGGCTTGTGATTGGAGGAAGTCTGTTTGCAGGCTCAAGCTATTTCACTCGTGATTGGAAGCTAGCAATAGGAAGAAGCCTCTTTGCAGAGACAAAGTATGGGCAGTTTTGCAACCGTGCGGTTCTCTCCTCGGCTGACTTCCTTGAATAAGATGCCCTTCAATTTTTAGTGTAAGGATTTTAGAAAAAAGTATCATCTTATAGTTGGAAAAATACAGTAGGTAGTGTTAGCCAGGTCACTGAATATATATATACTGTACGTATGTATGTTATGTTTGACTATGGCTCTAGGATCTGTTATCTTTTTTTATAAGCATGCTGTCATCTGTGTTTAACTCCATAGAAGAATTGCTTTCTTGTTGTCTCCCCAAAAGTTTCTAATCATTAGCCTTTTGCAACCATCAATATATATAAAACATGCCTGCATTGCAACATTAAGTATTATATTTGTGAAATAAATAAATATAAAATTGCCTACAGGTAGTCCTTGTTTAACAACCACAATTGGGACTGGCAGTTCTGTTGCTAAGCAAAGCAGTCGCTAAGTGGGAAATCACATGACCATGACTCTTTTCCTTTTACCCACTCCCCCACCCTTTGGAATGCTCACCCAGCTCTGGGATAATTAGCAAGAAAGGAATTGATGATTGTATTTACATTCATTGGAGAGGAAGGGATTACAAGAGAGTAGGCAGGCACACAATGGAGAATACACATGGAAAGGAATGCGCTGGTGCCAGCAGCACCGAGCACCCTTAGAGCTGGGAGCCACAAGCATGCTATGGAAACAGTCCGATGTATTCTCCATTGTGTGCCTGCTTACTCTCTTGTAATCTCTTCCTCTCCAGTCTCTGCTCTGTAAGAGGGGGGAGAAGAAAAAAAATGGGTCAGACACAGGAGTGATTGCCTACATACAGTAGTCTCGTTTAACCGACCTTCGCTTATCCGACATTCCGTCTTATCCGACGCCCCTAAAAAAAACACAACATGCATAAATTGGCAACGAGAAAAGTGTTCTGCTTGTTTGCGAACGTGAGTGTACTCTTTCTTGTTGCTCCTGATGGCGCGGCGCCACAACGCAAAAATCGATTGCAACAGGTGCAGCGGATCAGTTTTTTTTTTTTTACCGCACTCAATCGTTACTGTGTGTTATCCGACATTTTTGCTTATCTGACATTCTGCCGGCCCGTTTATGTTGGATAAGCGAGACTCTACTGTATATAATTTTTTTTTCTCTCCCACCCCCTTGTTTAAACAATCTCTCCATTCTGTGAGGGAAGAAAAAAGAAACAAGCACGCTCTGTGGGCAAATATCTCCTGTTGTCTGACCTGTTTTTTTCCTCCTCCTTCTCCCACTCTCACAGAGGATCAGCAGGCACACAATGGGGAATACACCAGGCTGTTTGCGTAGCGCGCTCGAGGCTGGTGGTGCCGCTGCATTCCTTTTGATTTGTCTTGTGTGCCTGCTGACTCTCTTGTAATCCCTTCCTCGCCAATCTCTCCACTCTGCAAGGGAGCAAAAGAAGAAAACAGGTCAGGCACAGGACAATGCGTACTGGCTATTATGGTGATTATATGACTGAGGGATGCTGCAAAGGTCATAAACGCATGCCTTGATCATAAAGTTATTTTTTCTGCACCGTTGTAACTTCAAATGGTCATTGAACGAGGCAGTCAGTAGGTGAGGTCTACCTGTATTTTTGTCTCTTTAGGTCCAGAAGAAATTGGGAACATAATAGAATTTGGAAAACAGCAAGTTAACACGTCAGTAGAGAAATGTCAGGATTAGCCCAGGAAACTCCAAGAGACAATACAGATTCAATCCAGCAAGGTTTATTGGCTTCACTCCCGTTACAGAATCTTCTCAGACTGAGAGCAACTCTCAGGGTCACCCCACAAACATCCTCTGCATTCCTTAGGGAGGGCCCAGTCTCATTCTCTTATCTCGTGTTCGCTCTTCTGGGGATGAGAGTCCATGTTTCATACCTCGACTCCACACTCCCACATGAAATCACTGTATTTGAACTTAAACAGCTATGAAACAAGAACAAAAACTTTCTAAGCTCTTCTTCCTGCAGAAGTGAGAGCATACAGCATCTTTCCGTTGGACTGTTCCGTTAAAAGAGAGAGACACACAGATAAACAGAGAGAGGGAATGTATGCGTATATCTTAGATGGTGGTGTTTTCATTGTAGCAATCTTAGCTGTTTTTCCTTTCTTACCACCACAACCACCCCCAAGCTCTGGCCAAATGGAAAAGATTACACAATGTTTTTCAAAGAGATAAGGCTCATGAAAACTCTGCCTATGGGCAAGATGTGCTGGTTGGATTTCATATGAGTAGAATGCAGGAGTAAATTTTATTTCTCTAACCATTCCCTTGCTACGTGTAGCACTTCTGTCTGGATAGGCAGGAGGATGAGGATCACCCATCCTCTTTGCATGACATTTCATGTACCTCCTAGATGGTAGGTACAAGCAACAGTATCTTGGCTTGCAAAGTAGTCTCTAGATTAGAGATCCCAGCCTGCACAGAAAAGGGTGAGCATAAAACTAGGCTTGGGATAAGACTTTAGTTAAAACAAAGAATGTCAAAACTGTGACTATTAGGGAATATTGATGTGGTCCAGTTAAAACTTAAGGCTGTTAACTTAGTCTATACTTTCTTTGTATTTCTAAAAAGCATTATTTCAGTCCGGGGACAGCCCGAACATATGGAAGATTGTGCCTAGGAAGAAGAGTAAAGGGTAAAGAGGATGAATTAACAAATGAAATAAGGGAAAGAAAAATGGATATTTTGTGTGTTTCTACAGTATAACTAAAAGAGGAAGAATGTAATCAGAAGAAGCGACTGGAACATTCAGAGATCAAGTAATGCATGGGAATGATGACTGGAGAGAAATCTTTTCAAATACATATTTTAAACAAATCAATCTGGTCTTGGATCAACATGCTGTGTGACCAAGACCCTTATGTTTGTGGAAGGAATGTGGCTTTTGCTTAGACCAGTGTTGTCCAAACTTGGCCACTTTAAGATGAGTGGACTTCATCTTAAAGTGGCCAAGTTTGGACAACACTGGCTTAGACCTTTAACCAAGGCATCTCCCTTGGTAGCAAGAAGTTCCCAGTCCACCTGAATGCTTTAAAAATCATGTCTGTCTGTCTGTCTGTCTGTCTGTCTCTATCCCCAGGCATCCTACTATCACTTTGCTAATCTACTTTGGGCCTCACCAACGGATGTACAGAACATCCTGGGCTGCTAGATTGCCTTTTGGCCATTTTCATCATGGTAGCCAATTCAGGAACAGGCAACCTCCTCTGCTAACCATTTTGTGCGTGCTGTCAAAATTCCAAATGTGCTGCAGATCAGAAAGCTTGCCTTCCCCATCCTATGGCTTGTTCAACAAGTAATAGTTAACGAAATAATGTTTTAGTAAAATGTATGATCCAAGCCTCAGGCTTGCCTTGTGTAGACTTCCCTTGACTTTCTCCCAGGAACAGGAACTTTATTATTTATTTAATAACTATTTTATTAGCGTGGAACAGAAAACATTTCCCCTGTGAAAAGCAGAAGCATATATAGTAATGGCTGCTTAAAGGCCTTGTCTAGCAGGAACCTTGCTCAATTTGCTTGACATCTTTTCATTAATTACAGAAAAAAATTGGATCAGGACTTAAGTGGCCACCTAAATGACTTAATCATGTTTCAGGACCAGAGAGCAAAGTGAGACGGTTGTAGAAATGATATCTTCTAATTTTCTAAACTATGGTACATGTCAGTTTTCAAACCTGAGATGTATAATGATTTTCTCATTGCAAGGCAGACCCGGGATTACAGCAGATAATTCACAACTGAAAGGAACTGTATGGTTTGTAAAATAAAGTTTCACTTGAGGAGGATAAGGGATAAAGAAAATCAGAATCATGAGAGAAAAAATAAGAGAGAACCAACTGCAGCACTGGCTTTTAATAATAATACAGTGGTACTTGTGTTACGAACTTAATCCGTTCTGTGACTCTGATCGCAACTCGATTTGGTCGCAACGCGAGGTAAATTTTCCCATAAGGTTCAATGTAAATACGGTTAATCCGTTCCGCCCTCCGAATTTGGTCGCACCGTGAGGCAAATTTCCCCATAAGGTTCAATGTAAATACGGTTAATCCGTTCCGCCCTCCGAATTTGGTCGCACCACGAGGCAAATTTCCCCACTTTTTTCTTCAAAGCCTTATTCTTGCCAAGCCTGCTCTGCATTTTCTTTGGAGCCATGCTGACAAGCACACCAAAAACCTTCCAAACGCCACAAAACACACCACAAGCCTCACCGAACGTCTCCTCGCTACCGTGATCTTGCCCACAGGAAGCCGCGACCACGTGGCAGCAGGGCAAATGGCCACGGATCCGGTTTGTAGCTCGAGGCGGAGGTCACACGGCGAGGTAAATTTTTGGGGCCGGAGCTGATCGTATCGCGGAAAATTCATAAGGAGGGACGTTCGTAACCCGAGGTACCACTGTAGTTAAGTCCTGTATTTTACTTTCATACAAAGTGTTTCATGTACATTATCTCCTTGCAGACATTAAACTTGTAAGGTTAGTGAGCATTAATAAATAGTATTGCCACTGGTGGAGCTAAAGTTAAAGTGGTGCTCATGACATGAGATTAAAACTAGAGATTTCTGGATTCATAGCTTGGCCCTTTATCCAACTTTTACAGGCTGCTGGAGATGCCATCTTCTTAAAAATATTTGATGATTAGCCGGCTTTTCTTTTTCTTTTTAATGTTTATATCCTAATGCCAAAGCTGAATTTTGAACCTCTTTTTGTCTGATCTCATTCTACTTATTCTGCCATGGATCAACTGGGAGTGGGTTTCACTTCCAGTGAACTCATGGCAGGATGAATACTAGATTTGCCTAATGGTCGAAGACAAAACTGTTTTCAGAGGCTGTTTTTCCTCTGAAAAACTGCTTGGGATGACTGTATGACCACACAGCATCACATAGAAGAAGAAGAAAAAATGGAAAAATACACAAAAAGGGTTATAGAAGAAAAAAAAAAGATTTAAAAAAGTCATGATGGACCTACAAAAAATGGAACTTATGTCAGAGGAATGACTGTTCTGGGCAGAGAAAGAAAGAGAGAAAGAGAAAAGAAAGAGAGAGAGAGAGAGAAAGAAAGAGAAAGAAAGAAAGAAAGAAAGAAAGAAAGAAAGAAAGAAAGAAAGAAAGAAAGAAAGAAAGAAAGAAAGAAAGAAAGAAAGAAAGAAATAGACCAATAGCAGAAGAGACCATCCAATGGAGAAGCAGGAAAAGGGTGCTTGAAAGGATATTTCAGCATCAAGCAGTAACCATGGCTTATTTTTTTTTAACTTATTGATTATATGCCATCAAGTCAGGGTCAACTCTTAGTGACTACATAGATAAACCTTCTTCAAGATGACCTTTCTCCAGCCTGGCCCTTCAGATCTTCCAATGGTGCACCCCTCACCTCTGTAATGAATCTACCCACGTTGCTGTTTGTCATTCTCTTTTTCTCTTTCCTTCCACTTTTCCCAACATTATGGATTTCTCAAGCACAAAGTGTTCAGGTTCAGCTCTGAGAAGAGGAAAAACAAACTGACCAGCATGCACACACCCACAGCAGGCAGGAACATCCCTTGTTCTGTCATAGGTCACATACCTCCATGGCTGTCTGTTGGAAGTTGCATGTAAATGGTAAACAGGATTGAATTAAGTGGGAGCTGCAATACAGGTTAAGACTTTGTGACACTCTTCCCTCCCCGCCAAGCAGCAGGCCACATCAAAAAAACAGATTAGTCCTACTAGAGGTCTCAAATGCCTGTAAGAGACTTTTGAGAGTAGCCCAAGAGCCATGTGCAATTAAGACAAGGACGACATGCTTGTTCATTCCTGGCCTACATCCATAGCAACCCCCCCTGCCTGACTTTCCTCTTCATACAGAACTTCCCACTGAAGTCACATGGAACTCCTTCCTTCTTCTTCTTAGTCCCTTCCTCAATTCTACGCATGGAGAATGTTTGATTGGGATCCAAACATGCCTGAACATTCCAGCAAACACTGTTCTACTTAGACTCCTCCTGATGCTAGTCCTTCCTGTTTCTCTTTCATAGCAAAGAACCCCTTCCTCTGTAACCTGCACAGACTTCAGGTGAGTTGACCAAGGAGAACTATCAGCCACAATGCTTCTTTGCTTAACAGAGTGTCCTGCCACATAGTTGTTCCTGGAGAGCTAAAAAAAATTGAAAAAGGAAACATTAACAAAGATACTAAAGAGACAGAAGGTGCTAAGGGCCACATTAAATTGTCCTGGGGGCTGTATGTGGCCCATGATCTATCAGTTGTTCTCCTGAGGAAGAGAGATGTTGATTGGCTGTCTCAGATCCCACCATCTGCCCCTAAGGAGATTACTATGTCAGTCAAAGTGAAACTGTAATTTGGGAAATATGAATGCATTTTTTATTCTTTATGCTATAAATACATTGAACAATGTTTTCAGGATGGGAGAGCTGGAAGGGGAAAAGCATCTATTACATTCTTTTTTAAAAATGCTATCTAAATGCAAAATCTTTAGAAGATTTTAAGTAAAAATCTCACCTTGCTGCAGGGACAGACCAGAACACAACAATAACAACAATGCAACCCCCCAAATAAATAAAATAACATTTTAAAAAATCTGTGAAATTGGGATCTATACAAGATTCACATTGTTCCTGTATATATTTATGGAAGTGTTCATTTATGGGAAAATGGGTTAATTAGGCTTAATAAGAGAATGGCATTCATTTTTTACATCTGTTGACTACTGTTTATCCCTAGTCCAAATTCTGGGAATTATCTCTCTGGAATGAAGACAGTTACCTGCTTAATGAGAATGGATTAGATCAAACTTTCTCACCTTCTGCTGGAACTACAAAATTCCCATATCGCCTAAAGGAAACTCAGATTGATTAAACCCCATAATCTGTTACAATCTGATCTTCACAATAAATCTGTGACGCAAGTAAGCAATTGGCCCAAAGTCACCTGGTGAACTTCATACCTGAAGGAGGATTTGAGGCTAAGTTTCTTAATCTGATACATTGCAATGACTCTTAAATTACCTACTATTTGAAGAAGCCCTGAAATCTCACCAAAAGCCAGATTCTGTGTTCAGCTGAAAAAAAAAAATCTAGAACCAATCCAGGGTAGTTCTTCACAACAGATATATCAAGGATTATATGTCCATCCTAATTGCATTTGGGCTGATAATTGGATGTAGCTCTGACAAAGTAAAACAAAAGGGATGCAAGTTAATTTATCTCAAATATACATTAGGGTGGTTAAAAATTGTTAAAGTAAATTCATTGTAATCACTTCAATTCTTATGAAGACTGTTCTTTTGTATCCAATACAACCTTTCATATTATAGAATTTAGAATTAGGAATATTCCAAGTCATCATTTTTTACTGTAAGCAGTAAAATTACAATGCCAAGAAACCCCAAATCCTGCTTTTGATTAAGTGAAATTTTTGTTTTATGAAGACAGTGGAATTTGAACTGTGCAGCCATGTAGTCAGTTCAAAACTAGCTACCAAGACTGTTCCTTGCCAACATAAATATCATGCAAGATTCTGCTTTCCCATGTGGGTGGATGCTATTTTGAATGAAGTTATTTGGAGAATATAATTATGTTAATATGAAAATAAATTCATTTTCATTCAAGCTACTAATAATATTCCATTATTCAGTTCAATTTTAGAAACCAAAAACATCACATCAGATGAAACTTCATAAAGTATCTTCTTCTTTTATCCCTATTTTCACTGAAATTTCTCATAATATCACCAGTTTTCTTGTAGCTGGGCCAGAGAAAGACTTGGCAAGAGAAGCAAGTATTACATCATCTGCTGCAAAAAAGATGGGTGGCATAGTCAGAGTAGGAATAAGAAGCTATTTCAAAACAAAATGCTAAACTTCAGTAAGGTAAAACAGCAACTCAGATTTCTAAATAAACTAATTTGGACAGATTTAGAAAAAAATAAAAGGACTGTACAAAGCATTGAAACCTTGATTCAACAGAATCACCGCATCTCTTGCTCCAGGAGAAGACCATATATCACTGCACAAACAAAAATTAAAAAAAATCTCCACTAAACCCTTAATTGAATCTTACAAGACTAGAAATTAGTTTTTCACAAATATGGGACAAAATCATGGTAGTTGACATCTAGGAAGGCCATAGAAATATATCCAGCTCAGAAGTTATAACATCCATACTTGGGCAATTAGAACCAAGCAAAATTGCACCAAAGGGTGTTCTGGTTCTGTCTGAACTGAGAATTGCTGATCCTACCTCACCAGTTTCAGCCCCTATAGCTTGTGGAATTTGGATTTTTTTTCATGAACCACCCCAGGTTCAAATGCTCTTTATAAGATATTTAGTTTGCTTGAGACAGAATAAAATTGAAAGGGGTGCTCATGGACACACAAAAATGTTTCACATGCAACAGCTATCCCATTACTTTTAATGCCAAAGTAGCTTGCATTTACAAATGGAGGTAGATTCTCTTATGAACAGAATTTGGGGTCAACAAACCAGCTTTGGAACCTGGATAATCCCGAATCCAGTCCAGTCCAGATTCAACTAAGTAAATTTCCTGCCTGACAAGGGAAAACAGCATTGTGGTGCTAGTGTAGCAGAACCAAAGACATGATTCTAGCTTTTTGATTCTACTAAGACAAGATTCTTTATTCTTTATTCAAGCTTAATCTTATGTGCCCCCTTCTTAGTTAAGCAGCTACTGGCCACTGATATAATATTCCTGAAACAGAAGATATAAGGAAGAAAAACTCTGTTCAAATGATAAATGGGTCCTCACTGTGGAGTGGTGGAATAGAATAACTTCAGCCATCCACTCCAGGGTACAGAAATCATCCAGAAAGTCTTTTAAAAAGAGTGTAATTGACACACACCTCCTGCTGTGCCTGTCACAGAAAAACAGTGATATTAACTCTGTGTGGCAACGTACTCTGTAGGTTACAAAAAAGACAAATCCTAGAATAATCTCTTTCTTTTGTTCAAGAGTGAACAAAATAACACTGCTAGCTTATCGGTTGGAGAAATGAAAGAAAGCTGCTCAGGAGACAGCTAGTAAATCATCACAGGTCAATGTGTGGGCAGGTTAGTTTTTTGAGTGCAGATATAACTAAAACCAGGGGTGCCAATGCCCCTCCGTTCAGGGTCAGACTGATTAGCTTTTGCTTATCAGGAAAGCAAACACAAAGGATATTTTTAGTGATTTCATGCATCAACCAGCTCCATTGGCAGTCAGATGGTGGGTCCTTCAAGTACTCCACACTGGAACTAGTACTTCTGACCTGCTTACTCAGTGATCTGGATTTAGAAGTAAGCAGTGAGAAAGCTAAGTTTGGTGATGCTATCGGAAAGGAAAGGAAAGGAAAGGAAAGGAAAGGAAAGGAAAGGAAAGGAAAGGAAAGGAAAGGAAATTCCAGATGGTATCTTCAAATAGGGGGCAGGGTCAGCTGAAACCTCGGCAGTTTATATTAGCAACAAAATGGACCTATGGTCCATTTCAGTAAAAGGCAGTTTCCTGTTCTTAATTTAATTAAAGCACTGAGAAAGAAAGTTTTGGTTCTAAGATTATTTTGCTTTTCTTCTACAATCCACCACATATGATCATACAGTCCTCATTTCTAGCCTGACCAAGAGCATAACAGATAATAAATCTTCTGCAAGTCATGTCTGCATTTCTGGATCTAGCATATGGAAGTACAGAGAAAAAACCCCACAACTCTATAATAATATTTTTACTATAGGCTTCGTGAAAGAAAGCATTAACATTGCAATGAATGAATCTGATCCCAAATCCAACATGAGGGGCCTATTACTGAAAGTAAATGACATGCCATGATTAATTTTATTTAGGAGTCAGTGATGTCTTATCACATATTCATGGAGAGATAAAGGAAATGTTATTTGCCATTGCAACCTAGCACTGAAATACTCATTGGAGCAGAGCAGAGAAAGATGCAATAGGTTTAATTTGCTTCTTTGATTTCAAATTGTTCTGGATAAAGTCCCTTTGATTAGTTGTTTTAGGTATCTGTGAGAAGACAATTGCAAACTTATTCTTTGCTTTGCCACTGCAGTCACTGTAACGTATCAAGGTCATTGATTGAATGAAACAGTTAATTGATCTGCACCTGACTATTTCCACTGAGTGGACAGTGGAGGGCGATAAAGTTGATGAATGAACTTTCAGCTACCCATATACTCCCTCTCTGGTGCCCCAGAGCAGTGAAAAAAAATGTATACTACCAATGATCTTATAATCCAACAATGACATGGAACGCCACCTTGTCCACCTTGTGAAGGAACAGTCTAAGATGCACAGGAAACCATGAGGAAAGTTCTAGTGAAAACCATGATTTCAAATAGTGAGGTGCATTGCCACTATTATTTACAGAAAACAACAATGGAATTGCCATTTTATGATGTCAGTACAGATATATCGTTGTCAGCACTCAGCTGATTTCTAAATGGAGTTTGCAAGCATACTGAAAGAAAAGTGAAGCAGAAACGTTTCTTTACTTGCTAGTAAGAATGTGGTAACTTTTTTTACATTCATGTTCACCTACGTAACAGCCTATACCTGACACTACTTATGACAAAACAATTTAAAGTCAGTGGTTTTAAAGCAACAGTGCAAAGTAACCAAGAACGCTCTGTTCCAATTATACAGAAATGATTTTTCTTTGGACTCTTTTTTTTTTTTTGTTATTGTTGTTCAGTCATTAAGTCATGTCCGACTCTTCGTGACCCCATGAACCATATTGTGCCAGGCCTTCCTGTCCTTCACTGCCTCCCTGAGTTTGCTCAATTTCATGCTCATTGCTTCAGTGATGCCATCTAACCATCTCATCCTCTGCTGACCTCTTCTCCTTTTGCCTTCAATCTTTCCCAGCATCAGGGTCTTTTCCAAAGAGTCCTCTCTTCGCATTAGGTGACCAAAGTATCTGAGCTTGAGCTTCATTATCAATCCTTCCAATGAGCAGTCAGGGTTGATTTCCTTTCAGATTGACTGGTTTGACCTCCTAGCAGTCCAGGGGACTCTTAAGAGTCTTCTCCAGCACCACAGTTCAAAGGTATCAATTCTTCGGCGCTCAGCCTTCTTTATGGCCCAGCTCTCACAGCCATACATTACTACTGGGAAAACCATAGCTTTGATTATGCGGATCTTTGTCGGCAAGGTGATGTCTCTGCTTTTTAATATGCTGTCTAGGTTTGCCATAGCTTTCCTCCCAAGGAACAAGCATTTTTTGTAACCAACACTATATATGTGGAACTTTCACCATTTTTCATTTATAAAGTATTAGTTCCCTCATGCTTTCTTTGGGTTTTTTTAATGTCCCCACCTCATACAGTTTTCATTTCTAGCCTGACCAAGAGCATAACAGATAATAAATCCTTTTGCATTTAAAGGGACTGTGTTGTCAGATTCCTGTTTGTCCCTTAGGCATTGTCAGGTATTGGGAGGAGGAAAAAGCCCCTTACTTGCCAATATTGCAATAGGTGTAATTTAAGATCAATCCTCAAGCTCATTTACAAATCAGCTATATTGTCACAACTAGTAACAGGCTATCCATTTGGAAATGTAATAAATATCCATGTATTGTTAGAAACCTTCAATTGTGTGCAGAAATTACTTGCTTGTTTTAACATTGTGGTTGCGACAAATAGCTACTGAGTCAAAGTTACTTTAGAAATGTAATTACAGAGCTAGAATTCTAAAACCACATATCCCAGAGATGTCCCACTGACCTTAAGGACCTTTTCATCTGCTAAGCTGGTCAACTTCATTCTCCATTAATAGCAATGAAAAAGTAATCCCTGTATTTCACCTGATCAATCCAATCTTATGTTGCAGTCTTATGCATATTTACAGGGGAATTAATTCAGTGGAACACAGTAGGATTATTTTGCAAGCAAACCACATAAGATTCTATTTTAAACAACTACCAATGCAAAAGGTCCATGTATGAATTCTCCAGATGTACTAATATATATTCTAGCTTTTTCCAACCCAATGGCCTCCTGAAGGCTGAAAATTCTGGGAACTGCATTTCTAACATACATGGCATGTGCCAGATTGAGGAAAACATATATATCGCTTGCAGTCATTTCTAGCCTAACCAAGAGCACAACAGATATGCTGCATCACAGTTCCCATCATCTCCAGGCCCCAGGGCCAAAGCATCATGGGGGCCCTGGGTTGGGAAAGGGTTATCAATACTATAAAGGTCTAATGACTCCCTTGGACCCTCTAGCATTATTTTTCTATAAACCCCTTTTTAGAATATGATGTAAAAACAGCAGATCCCAAACATGGAAGAAGAAAATGATGGAAGGAAGCCCAAACTAAACTGCCACTTCATTACCACAAGAGGAAAAACTAGGGACAAAAATTATTAGATCATGATTGAGGATATCTAGAGAAACTAACATTCCTGCCTTTACGCATCTTTTGCCCAGATCTTATGACATTTGCCTGAAGCATTTGGAAGCTGTATTAGTGTTGGGAAAGCAATATTCTGCCTAATGAGTTGCTGTCCAGGTCCTTGAAAACACAATTAAATGCAAATGTGTAGTTTAAGAAACAAAGAAATTTAGATAAGCTAGGCAGAGTTGAACCTAATTACTATTTTGATGGGAAACAACAAGGCAATGTTGGGGCTGTAGACTAGTCTGGGAAGTAAAAACAAAACAAAAAAAAAATCTTTAAGGAAGCAATGACAAACGACTTCCAAACTGTTGCCAAGAAAACTACATGGATGTGTACAGGTAGTCATCAGGACTTGAGCTCCATGCAAGGGAGATTTCATTTTATGTGACGTACTCTCCTAAGTACTGAACTTTATTTCACAGGTAGAGTTACAAATGGAAATGAGAATAATTTTAACATCTCCCTGGCAGATTCCTTCCTCCAAGCGTTTCCCATAATTACTAATAAAAAAAAATAATTCCCCAGTCTGCCTCCAGTCAGACATTCCTTAATCTGGCAATCTGGGGAATTCTTAGCCTTACTTAGGACTTTTCCTTCAGCAAAGTTGTAGGAATGTGGAAGCCCAGAATTACAGAATTTACAAAAACTTGTGTCAGTCCTGAAACCCAAGAAGTAGTTATATACACATGAAACCTTGCAAAGGGGGAAGGTTTTAATGAGAAATTCCTTGTAAAACCAATAAAGCTAAATGTGTAGCTGGAAAAAAGATTTTGTTAGGAAAAGGGAAATATGGGGAAACCAAGGGAAGGGAACAATTACATACATAGGATTCCAGTTAAAACCAGTACAGTCTAAACTTTGTAGTTACTAATTACCTACTGCAGCGTATGTTTGCTGCAGAGAAATGTCTGGCCCTTGGGCTTAGCTGTTCAAAGGCAGGCCCTTCTGATCCTTCTCCTTCCTCCTTTCTTCTTGCTCTTTTCTCCTGAGCTCTTCTCCTGAATTTTATAGAAAAGGGAAGACGAGTAGAAGCCTGCCTCTTTGGGGAGACTGGTTATTGCCTTGCCCAATGATGGTCAATGCTCCATCCATCCGTGATAGCCTGGCTCTAACTAGCAAGTCAGCAATTATGAAGGGAGGAGCCAGTTCTACCTTCCTAATGACACTGAATGAAATTATAAAGGATTGCCATGAGATCTCCCTTTGTATAAATGGATTACACGGGACAGGCTTTTTGAATAAGAAAAGCCTCTGCTCAGGATTCATAGCTTGGGAGGGATTGATCAGATACTTTAGGAGATACTGTAATGCCACACCCAAACAGTGGCTTCATCTCATTGGCATGCTTTGGGTGGTTGGGGTTGAACTTAATATTTTGGAAGGGGCTGAAGGCTGCAAAACAAGGAAATGCCACATATGTGGGCAGAGCCTGGGTTTTTTTTCTTTCGGTTTGTAGGGTTTTCTTTATCCCCTTTAAACTATGTTAAACTTATTTCAAGACTTACATTATAGTTTTATGTGCTTCCTACCTCCAAACGGCAAAAAACCATATCATGGTTATTAGTGATTGTGGTTAAAAGGGTTCTAGAACCACCAGAAAGCATTGTGGTGAGGTGTCTGCAGCTCTGGGACCCACAATGGCTGCTTAAAAATAGTTGGCAATCTTTGCCAGATTTTTCTTCATGTTGGAGGCTTTGTTAAACAAAAACAACAAGAAACAAAGGAGGGCTGTCTGAGAGCATGTTAGAATCACTAGCTTCCAAGAGCTCCCAATTTCAATCCTTAAGCAACCTATAGCTGAAAAGTAGTTTGAACTTTCAGATGATCTATTCCTGCATTCCTGTTTGATTGCTTGCCTACTTTCCAGCTTGGTTCCCACCCACTGGCTACTGATCAGACCTTTCCTTTCCTTTCCTTTCCTTTCCTTTCCTTTCCTTTCCTCCCCCCCCCTCCCCTCCCCCTCCCCCTTCCCCTTCCCCTTCCCAAATCAATACTTGGATATTCTGTTAAATTAAAGCAAAACTAACAAATACTGTAGATTCCTCCCACACTGACCAAGGACTTACTGTTGGTAATGTCATTCATGTAATGTCTGTTTGTTGTCTGGCATAACAGAGACATTACACTTATATGAAATGATAGCTGTGGTTAAAACAATCAGCAGGCCAGCCTTTGAAACCTCTCACAATGAGCATGAAGCTGTTTTGCTACTTGATAGCAAGGAGTACGCCAACCCGCTGTTTGCAAATAGTCCAAAATAATCAAAAGATAGGCCAAAATATTGCACTCATATGATCCTACTCTGTCTGGATTCCTACATATGGAACTAAAATAGGCTGAAGTTGCAGAACAGCAATGCGAGAAGCTGGGCTCCATATTTGACTGTTGAGTGGATATAGAGGAGAAATGCCAGGGTTTCCAGACAAAATAAAATGTTTAGTAAAAGAGCTTAGCTTTTTACCCTAGGCATAACCAAATATACTACTGAGTGGAGAAGAAACAAATTAATAATCTTGGATCAGCAAAGAAAATCAAATGGAGAATAGATTTATGCTAAAATTATCAGTATGTCCTAATGGTTAGATGTCTGACTAGATAAAGAATCCAATCCACATTGAGCAATGAGACTTACTAGATTATTTGGGGTCAGTTCCTATCTTTCAATTTGATTAATTGCACAATTCTCTTGTGAACATAAAATTCAGTGGGGAACGAGGATGCTAACTGATCTCCTTAGAGATGGGCTGCTAATAGAGAAAAATAAAGTAATACATATTTCAAAGTAACCAATTGGGATGATGTAGATATAAATGTTCTCTTTTCATCTTTATCTCTTTTGCATGTCAGTGTTTCCATGATAAATCACCAAACATGGTGATAACACATGGAAAAGACCCCCCCCCTCCCAGGCATCTGAAACTCTGGAGACCCACTGCCAATCAAAAATGAATTTGATAGGGCAAGTTCTGACTCAATGAAAGGCAGCACTTCCTTTATTACAAATCCACTCTATAATTCTGGGAGTGTGTGTGTGGGTGTGTGTGTGCGTGTGCAAAGAAAAGCATGAGAAATGTAGCTGTCAGAGGGTAAGTGATATAGGTGAACTATAATGAATGAAATTTTTGATCTGTGTCAAGAATCCTATTACAAGCAAATCCTTTGACAGAAAATCTGTATCTCCTGAATCAATTTCTTCCAACAGGACAGTTCAAGACCCTACAACACCAGTATTACAAAACACAATATGAAACACAGAGTTGTGCTTGGCATTTACCCCAAGTGGAGACAATGGATGTCTGAGTGATTTGTACTTGTCTGATATTGCTGATGGATTTCACAGAAGCAAATATTCTTTGCAATGAGATCTGCATTCTCCTTTTGGAAGACAGAATAAAGAATGGAGATATTTGTACCCCACTCAACTGAGAAAAGAAGGTAGAACAGAAGATATGTATGCTTGTTGCCTCTTTTTAATTCCAAAACTAATATAGTTCTTCTGATCCAGCATGTTGGAGCATGACACTCCTCCCTCTTCCCTTCCTTTAAAGGAAGAAATCTTAGTCTGTATTGGGTGGGCTGTTTGCACATGTGATCTCTCCATACCTCCAGGTGCAAACAGCTCTTTAGAGTAAGGTAAGAAGAAATGTGTTGGCTTTTACTTGAGGTACAGACTATACCATTTTCTCACTTGCATGAGCATGGGTTGAAAAAATGGAAAGGGAAATATGCCAGCCCATCTTTTCAGATTAAATTGATCCCTTAGATACTTACCTTAAAAGATATTTAAATGGTTCCATAAAAAATTAAAAATTCCCCTCTCACCCCTATGGGTGGTTTGTGTCTTCCTCAATCTCGGGTCTTCTACCAGAGGCCTGGGTGTTTGAGGGTTCTATGCAGGATCTGAGCTGTTCCTAGCACTGCACTCTTCTGGACAGAGAGCTCTGAGGTTGTTCCTGGGATCTGTTGGAGCCACTTTCCCAGCTTAGGGGTCACAGCCCCGAGTGCTCCTACCACCACTGGGACCACTTTGGCCTTTATTTTCCACATCCTCTCTAGTTCCTCCTTCAGGCCCTGGTACTTCTCCAGCTTCTCATGCTCCTTCTTCCTGATGTTGCTATCACTTGGCACTGCTACATCTATCACTACCGTTGTCTTCTGGTCTTTGTCTACTATAGTGGCTGGATAGCGTAGTGGTTAGAACACCGCCTTTCACACAGGAGGCTGGGGTTCAAATCCCGGCTGGTACCTACATTACCAGTAGGGGTCCTTGGGCAAAGACCCCTTAATGCTTCACCTGCCTACCTCAAATATGAGAGTGACACAAACTAAGAGAGTCATGCCAGCTCAGATGTCACCCGGATTAACAAAGTCCATGTCAGATGTTGGGAACCAGAACAATCTGATGATAAGTGGGCTACTGGAACAAACCATACATGGACAAGACAAAAGAACTTGGAATTGATGGAATGCTACTACAACAGCAGACCTAATGAGAGGGGATATATGAAACATATGAGGGAACTATGGATAGACAGAAGACCTACATCCACGCTAACTGAGAAACAACTAGTTACCCAGGGCTTCAACATAGTGAGGAGGAAGCTGCTCTCACAACTTGAGACAGACTATGTATGTCTCAATACTATATATATACATACACACACACACACACACACACATATATATGAATAAATATATGAATAAAATTTGTCACTGCCCATCTCGTTAAATGACTCCGGGCAGTTAACAAAATAATTCAAATCAATTAAAATTACAAAGTTACAATAATAAATAGAAAATAAATACATCCAAAAATAATTGGCAATCAGGGAGCATCATCGAGGCACTAGCCACCCCCAGGATTGGGTAAGGTCGTTATCACCCCAGGCAAGCTGGCAGAGCCAGGTCTTCAATTCTTTCCAGAAGGCTGGTAGAGTAGGGGCCTGCTGCACCTCTGGGGGGAGAATGTTCCAAAGGGCAAGTGCAATGGCAGAGTTGTCATTATAAAGTTCTTTTACCAGTACAAAGTTCCTGGCATAAAAGTTGTTGAAAAAAATTTGGATTTCTTTAATTCCTTCAACTGATGAAACATTGGTCAAGATGAAATCCAGTCAAGTGGTCCTTTTGTTGATTGACCCAGAATTCCTGTTCCTTGCTATATAATGCTTGATTAGGTTCTGAAGATATAGCCAAACCATCTACTGTGGTTCTACACTTAATTTCAGGCCCTTTCTACTATTTCATTTTATTTCTATTTATATAATAATCATTATCACACTCAAATTCATCTAATAAACAAATGGTTTAGTTCTTTTCCCTGGAATATCGAAACATGATTTCACTGCAACATCTTGCATGAAAACATTACTATAGCACACATTACTGGCATTTTTTTTTGTGAAAGGAATCAGAGCTTTTAAAATATGCCTTTTTTTTTTTTAGCTCAGACTGGAGGAAATAATTCTGCAGATGTTATTAAAGAATTCTATCTGCATGGCAGCACTGATTATTAAGAGAAAAAGAACATCTTTTGACATGTTGAAATATGATCTATAATCTCTTCCTTCCAAGAGATCCTTCTTACATTTTATGTCCCACCCAAAGTGGACATAGAAAAGACTTTATCCAGCACGTTTGGTCCTCTCAACATCCTGGTCAAGTAGATTAGTTTAGTAAAGGAGCTTAATGATTGGAGTTGTGAAGCCCAGTCTGTCCAGTCCAATTCAGTACTCGATCCCTGCACAGTGCAAGCAATAGCCTGTATGGGGCTTCTGGACCTTTAATCTTTGGTTGTTTTGTTTGTTTGTTTGTTTTAACCCAAAGCCTCCTGGGATTGCACCTCTCAATTGTGGTGTCAAATTTCAAAACTTCAGGAGCAATTACTCATTTTCATAACCAGGCATCAAATAAATAAATAAGGCACTATAAATCTTCGCAGTAAAAAGTTCACCTCCCACCTCCAACAGAATCACAACATCTGAAAATTCGGCCCCACTCACTTAAATTATGGCTCTCATCACTCCATCTCCCTAAGATGGCAAAAAATAATGCAGCCCCCTCTGCCAAAAAGAGTGCCAGTCCCCGTCCTCATTCGCTAATCATAACATTACCCTGACTCCCCATCTCCTTTCTTAAGAGCTCTTGCCCCAAATGAATGGCCAGAATGCACTGCTGATGTAGGCCAAGGAAGGAAATTCTGAGAAAATGTCAAGGAATTGACTTACTTGAGAGAACCTCGGTAGCATACAAGCCCCACAACAGTGTCACACATGCAGTGCAATCTGATTTGGGGTTTCTGAGCATCTAACCATTGGATTAAGTAAATGCTGGTTTATGGCTTCATGTGTTTCGCATAGAACATTCAAATTATTCAAAAACCCTGGGTAAACATATGATGGCTTAGTGCAGTGTAGGAAACCAGCCACTTAGTTACGTTTGTTTTGGTATAGATACAGAGGGGATGTTTCTGTAAGCTAGGCTTTCTCTTCATGATACTTTCTTCATGATACTGCAAGCCCCTAAAATGAGTCATGACACTAATGATTTCATTGGGGTTAGGCAGGGCAAGAAATAAACTTCATTAACATTCCAACAACAATGCACACCCTACTACCTGTCACCCCAGAAGTGACTACCAGTGGAAAACCACCCAACAATCACAGTGCTGCTTTGATTAGTGAATGGTTTGGGTGGGTGAGAGCCATGATTTAGCTGCTTCTGAAAACTTGCTTCTGCCTTTGTTCCCAGATTTGTGCGAGCCTGCTCCAGGCTCATCAAGCCAAAGTGGGAGGAAGTTGTGATGGCACCTCTATGTTGACTTCGAGTATGATCAGGATAAAACTTTTCTGGGTGACCCCTGCCTCATTTGCTTATGGCTCTTCATGAGCCCGCAGTTTGGGAACAGCTGTTTTTTCTTCATTTGGCAAGTCTCTTGCACTGTTGATCTGCAGGGCAAAACCTGTTCCTGCATATGGCTTGGTTTTTCTGAATTCCAGTGATTTACTGATAAAATTATCCATATTAAAAAAAGAGTTCAATAGAACTATCATTCCATATATCCCTATTCTTAAGTTGAATAAGATATATTTGTTTTGGGTTCTTAAGGTATAATGCAACCTTCTGTCGGTCAGAAAGGCAACCACCAGGGAAGAGAGAAACAGGTGCTGTTGGCTGCTGGCAACTTCTAGTTTTTTGCTCCCAAATGAAAGCTCTGAAGTTTAAATGTCATGAACATGCCATAGGAACCATTGGGACAATTGCTTTGCTAATGCTCTGCCTTTCATAGAAGCAAACAGATTTTTGCCTGCCAAATCACGTGGTTGGGCATGGCTGAGCTATGTCACCTTCTTTCCAGCAAGAGTTCCAGTCATGTAAATGACTTTTCCAGATGATTGCCTGAAATCTCACTGTGTAAACATGTGAAAGTTTTTAGGAAGCAAAACATTTGGCCATGATATTAAAAATACTTGGCATTCAGATCAGCAGATCTAAGTAAAACCATGAGCTAGATACAAAACTGAAATTCATCCTATTTGCCATGTTCAGGGTCATTCCTCAACTACCAAGTCTGAGCAATACTCCAAGGTTAAGCTAATAGCAAGCTAATCCTGCCCCCTATGTTCATGATACTCAATATTTCCTGTGAAAGAGGCATGTTTTTCCTTGCCCTTTTTACAAAGAGTACAAGAGCTTATACAAATTTACATAATGTAAGGAGAGGTTGCTTAATCATGAAGTTGTAGACAGAGTAGGACAATGTAAATAACATCAATAAACTGGAGCAAGGCTGGTAAGGAAATAGCCTTGGTGATACACTGTTTATTTGGATTGAGAAACAATGAGGTCCCTCTCTGGAGTAACCCTGAATAAATACTGATCCAAGAAACACAACAGCACCATCCTTTTCACAAGTCCTACCCTTCAATTTCATGTATGCCTAAGATGTGTTATTGGATGTGTCAAGAATGTGCAGCTCCTGTTAATATCTTTTGTTTGATAGGTAATGAATTGAAGGCATTGTCATGTCTTAATTAGATTTTATTATACTTCTCATCAGTTCAATAATCAACATTTCCTGGAGCAGTGTGCAAATCATTTAAAATGATTAGAAAGCAGAAAATCAAACTATCAAAGCAAGTTAAGAAATATTATAGGAAACTTAAAAATATATATAAAATCCACTAGCTCATTGTAGAGCAGCCACGTAGTATGAAATTGAGAACAAAATGCCTGGGAAAACAATAATGACTAAGCCTGGAGCCAAAAAGACATTAACATGGGTATGCAGCCCTCATATAATGGCTGGAAAAATCTGGATGATCTCTGGATGGCATGGGAGCAAAGAAATACAGAACACGCTACTCTTGCTTGTCATATAGTTGCTGTCCTGATTTTTTCTACCCAGATGTGGCCTCACAACTGAGAAGGCCCTTTCTTTTGGTGTCATCCAATTACTTTATTTGGTTAGAGCATTTGAGGATGGCCTTTGAAGACAACTGAATGCCCAGGTAGATATGAACAGATTATATGCAGATACGAAGCTCTGAGAATTTGATATTGAAGATCTGTAGGTTTTATATATGTTATGACTTCTGTAAAACTTGCCCCTATTATTAGACATGCAAATTCAGTTCTAATTTAGCAACTGATTTAAAAATTTGTGTGCTTTTCTATTTAATACTGGTGACTCTAACATTGATTGTCTTATAATTACTGAAAATAACAGAATTACTGCCTTAGTTTTTATTGTGTAAAGACAGACAGACAACGAACTAGCAGTATACATTAATATTCATGGAAATATTCCTTTGCAAAGAACAGGAGATCTGTTTGTTCTGATCATGCAATGTCACAATGCTCCTGGAATGAGGAAAAGACCATACGAATATTTCAAGGATTAAGTAAAGGTCATTTCATTCTTCTCAATGTCCAATTATATAATTACTTGATTTAAGATTTACTATCCGTTTTAACTGAATTTGGTTAGTTTGTTTTACTAAAGCTAGACTGACAGTACCACATCACTATATCAATCCACCAGAAAATAGCAGTAGTGTAAAATCCATAAAGTAGAATGCTGAGTATGGAAATGACATTTTAACATGCACTCATCCTCTGGCACTCAACAATGAAACTGGATTTTCTAGGTCATATAC
This sequence comes from Liasis olivaceus, assembly GCA_030867105.1. Lineage (NCBI taxonomy): Eukaryota > Metazoa > Chordata > Lepidosauria > Squamata > Pythonidae > Liasis > Liasis olivaceus. The sequence continues at coordinate 19,888,681 of CM061351.1, forward strand.
TATTGAGAATGAATTCTGTGTTCATCCGTTTGCCTTAAACTACTGGAAGAATATAATCTGCACAGATTTATTTGTGGATCTCTGTATTATTGAATTGAATGTTGAACAAATTCTGAAGTTATTAATACTTACTTGGAATTTATACTTGATATAGTATCAGTATAATAGACCAGAAGGACATAATTCCTTTAAGAAGCTGGAACACCCAAACGAACTACAAAACCTGGCTTCAGACTTGTGTTCTTAAAGGAGAAACACATCAAGTGTCTGGATTAAAGTGTAACTCTAAGATTTCTATGGCTAGCAAATTCTTGATGATCAGCTGTTCTCTCTTGCAGGACATGCCAAACGGGAATAATCAAAAGTGGTGCACTCACATTGTAGCTATTATCGATAAACCAAGACTCTGAAGAGCTCTGACTTCCTGTTTAATATGAATATGTTTCCTCCCAAAAATGTGGAGAAGAGCTGTGGCAAAAAATCAGGAATTTGGTAGTACCTTTTCTAACTAACAAATTTTGTTAAAAGGTATATGTTTCCATGAGCTGCAATTCCATGAACAATGTAGCTTTAGGAAGCCTAATTCCCTGCTTTCCATTTCTGTCCTAAGAAACAAAACCCCTAGCGATCAAAAGGAGATAGTAATCATCATTATCATAATAATTTACTGTATGCTGCCCAACTCTGAATGACTATGGGTGGCTCACAACAATCAAAGAAATTGCAATCAAATCAATAAAACATAAAAGATAAAGTTAAAGGATGGCAAGCATGATGAAGCAAAGGGTCTCACTCTTCCTCGCCAAAAAGATGACCTGACAAGAGTATGATCCATTCTTCCAAATTTAAATCTTTTGAACTGGAACTGCAGGAGATTAAGCTTGCCTCCATGTGCTCTGCTATTGAGACATCAGGCTCTCTTAGATGACATCTTGGTCAAAGTCAGTTGGGATGACCTCCAGGATGGCATCTGCATGTGAATCCTATTGAACATGCTTTACCAGTTGGCCAGCTCAATTGGATCCATGCTGGAGCCTCTTATACATCGTGCAAAATCATTTTTCATACAAAAAGCCAAATTTAACAATAGAATCCATTGGCATATGGAAGTCATTTTTGAAAAAAAAAATAAAGGAAGAACTTAAATTATTAAATAACTTTTGTATTTTTGTACTCAGTTCTGCTGCCAGTGATGTTAAGCAGTTCCCCGAGGTATCTATGAAAGCTGGCATTCATTTCACCCTTTTAAAGGTTTTGTGAAAAAGTACGGCTCTTCCCTGTCTCATTCTTCCCAAATAAATACATTTAATTAATACAAATTTCTATGAATGTAGGGTTGTGTGTGTAATGTTATTCATATCAGAGATTGTCTTTACGTCCTCCTGGTGCAACTTCCTATCTTTTGATTCTTATTTCTACTTACAGTCATCTAGGATTGAAGCATTTTTATGTTGTTCTTGTTGATTAATAGCCATAGTGAGATTTAAAAGCAGAACCAAGAAAATGGGCCATTTTCTCCTTGTTGTCTTCCACTCTAGGGCTTGACTGTATACAACACAAGGCTTCACTTGTGTTCTTGGCAATTTCTCCTTTGAAAGGATAGCCACTACAATCAACAAAGCTAATCCAACAACCAGATCAGTCCAAGTACCTGCAGAGACAAGTAAGACAGTGACAATAAGCAAACAAACATTTCCAGAAAAATGGCAAAGGCCATTTTATTGATTTCATTGCACCCATCATTTTGTTGGGAAAGAGAACATGAAGTCAGCTAAACTTTGATGTGGCAATACCTTCCACTTTGGGTGGTTTCTCATCCAAGTACTAATCAAGTCTCATCCTACTTAGGTTCTTGAGATCAGCCAAAAACCTAAGGTTCTTTTTGATTGTATCATACCACACGGTCTTCAGCATGGGCTTGCTATTAGAGGTGACCTTTATCTTGGATGCCCCTTCAGCATCAAGTGCACAATCCACCTTTTGTAATTGCAGCCTTTTCTGGTCAAAGAGACCTTGTTTGTTGCTTTAGATGCTCTAGGGACCCACTGTGTAACATACAGGTTACACTACTGTAATGTATTACAAATATAGTGGCAGATCCATTTTGACCAGCAGTAGCTGCAGAGAAGACATTTTTCAATACTGACAATGTTTAATCTGACATCCTATTTATTTCCATTTCTCACTCTGGAATTATACCTTGGACCCTGCTCATATTTAACAGTAGGTTATTTTTGATAAAATTAGTGATGACTATTTTAATTGGAGTGACCCAAACATGAAGGCCAGCAAGAAGCCAACTCTCCTGGGCCAATGGTTGCAAGCCAGCAGCATCCACAAGGAGATCAAAATAGTCAAGATGGCAGCCATGACCATGCAACAGAAGCCCCTCCCCTTTTCACATCTGCTGCAGCGTGGGGTGGGAGGGCAGACTCAGGAGGAAGGATGGGATCCTGCTTTTGTCCCAGGGTGTCTGCTACCCTATTTGACCCTCTTGGTTTGCATTGCTGTAATGCTAGTTCTGCTTTCTCTGAAGTCCCAAAGGGCACATCTTGAGATTTTGATAGAATGTTGCTATGGTACCTGACATTTTGATGTATTGAATAAAGGGAAATTCCAGCTTACTAAAAAGCAATAGTAATCTTCCTAGCCATCAAGAAAAAAACATCCCAAATTTTGGATTTTATTTTTTAATATAATAATTTCATTTCCTTTGTCCTGAACTGTCAGGCCAAATAACCCTTGAAGGAGGTAACACAGCCCTCTCTGTCCGGCAATCACAAGCTGTGGCTTCTGGCATTACAGAAGTGATATTTCCAGATGGACTAAAGTTCCATTACTTGTAGGGAGAATTTAGGAAATGAACTCGAAAACCCCAAGATGTTTCTCACTCCTCTATTGAAGGATTCTGAATTCTTGCTGCTAGTTGTTTTCCCCCAGTGTTATCTTTCTATACAAAAGTCTGATTCCTGTGTAATAACAAACTCAGTTACAGGCAAACCACATTTTTTAATACCAAGGAAAATTCCATTATCATGTATTTCCCTGCAAAGTATAAGGAGACTGTTTTAGAATGCAGAAGATGTGGCTACATGGATTAAAGACTAAGCAAGCAGAAAACAACAAAAATTGCAATTTGGGAAACTGGCAAAAGAAGCAAGGGAACAGTACCTCAGGAGATTGGGTGGAACAGTGATGAAATCAGAGAAAGAATTACAGGAAGGGCAAAGAAGAAGAAGGTGGATGCTAAGGGAAAAACCATGGGGGAAAAAAAAAAAGAAAAGAGAGATGAAGTGGGGGGGGGGGTTTGGAAGCAAAAACACACACATTTGCTATTAGCGAATAAGTCTCCCAAACAGGCAGCAATATGTAATTATCATCCTTAAATTTGCAAAAACAAAAAAAACAAAGCAGCAACTGAGTATATACAAGCTGTTGCCAAACAAAACGGGAGGGAGGGAGGAAGGAAGAGAAGAGAAGAGAAGAGAGGAGTTTAATTAATTCAGGCCTGCACTGCAACCCTTAGGTGAAGATCATGAAACTGAACTAATAGCAAACATTGTTACATATTCCGTGTCTTTCCAAGCAATATTAAAAGATACCCTTCCAGAATATTGCCTTCCTTTGCATTGAAGATCTAGGACTTCTCTATGATATTTTATTTATTTAAATGTATACAGGTAGCATATTGGTGGGGAAAGAGCACGGATGATTCTACTGGCAAAAGAATCAGTATCTCACATCAGATCTTCAAAGAGTCTTCCTGCTCCCCAGATCTTCCAATACAGTATTTATCGCTGATATTCTCTTTCATTTTTGTTCTATTCCTGGTTATTATACCACACCTTCCTTTCTTCCTTCACACATGTGCAAACTGACACAAGTTCATTCTGCTTATTTTAGAATGCAACTGACACAGACATGATCGTCAGGTGACATTTGTTTTAGCTGATCCTTGTTGAGCTGCAGACTAAAATGATAGTTACTCTACGTTAAGATGTACACAGAAACCTTAGTTAGTGGTGATTGACTGCTTTTACAACACAACTTTTTAGCAGTCCGTTCAACAACTCCCATTTCCTTCCCTTGTCATGGTTGGTCAATGTTTAAGAACTCTTCCATCAGAAAGGAAAATGAAGCTTTCTTCCCCACCGGGTCCCTGCTATTGTGCTCAATTTGTTAGGTAGGAGTCCAATGGCACACAAATAATATTGTGAAATAAAGAACTTCCAAGGAAGTGATCAAATATGTCCCCTCTGTGGAATTTGTTAACGTTACACAAGGAGGGAAGGGGAAAGTTCCTTAATAAGCCTTGCTCTCAGAGTCCAATTTATTCTGAAGACAGGCTATTGTCAAAAGTTCTCAGAGAAATCCCTCAGGCCACAAAGCTCTCAAATTTCCTCATTAAATACTATTAATTAATTTGCCTCGATTAATTGCTTTCTGACTATAGTGGCAACCATACTATTTATGTAACTGCATTTTATGATATCAATGCCATCCATCTGCAATCTGAATGGGATTTTTTTTTTTTTTGTATTTAATATCATTGTTTGCATACTGCTACTCCATCCACTTCAGCATTTACAACAATGACACATAATTAAAAATCAAACCATAGATCCATATAAATCCACACTGACTCACAAATTCAGTAACAAAATCTAAACATTTGGACCAACAAAAACAAAGCCACCCCCCCCCCACCTTTTCCTGTGCATGATTACCATCCAGACAACTACTTAAAGAAAATAGTTTTCACAGTCTTCCAGTTGCCCAACATAGTGGGGTCCAATCTTGCCTCAGCAAGTAAGATATTCCACAAGGTTAAGGCTGCAACAAAAGAAGGCTCCCTCCTGATTCCCAACTCTGTTAACCCCTTTAATAGGGTCAGGTTTATTAGTATCCCTTCCCTGATGACTGTACCACATGGCTAGAGCTAATTTGGAGGAATCAGCCTTGAAGGCAACCAGGTGCATGAGCCATAGAGAGCTTTATTGGTTAAAGCTAGCACTTTGAATTGGACTCAAATGCTACTGGCAGTCAATTCAGCAACTGTAGAATTGGTGATGCTGCTAAAATGGTTCATGCTTGTTAGCAGCAAGGCTACTGCAACGTGGAGCTCCTGTAGTTTCTAAGACACCTTCAGAAGCAGTGCCATGTAGAATACATTACAGTGGTCTAAATGCATGGTGATAAGGGTGTGAGCCACAACCACAGCTGGTTCACAAGGACCCCTGGCTACTTGAACCAGAGCTGTGATACATATTTCGATGTCCAAAATATTTGTATCTCTCAACAAGGCCATGGTGGATGAAAGATTAACTAGCCACTGGAGCATCTCTATTATTGTGTATGTGTATATCTATAATGCAGCCAGCTCTCAAAATGGAATTGGGCTGTTAGGCTGGAGTCTCACTCACCCTAGCAGAGATGTGGTTGACTCATCCCAAACATGAGGCTGATTTGAAGTCTTTTGGAAAATAGAAAGGTTAGACTACTAACTGGGACTGAGTGTTGTTATCATATGAAGTTAGTTTTACATTAACATCACTATTCCCAGTCCATTTGGGGGCCCAAAGCAAAGTAGTGGCTTTACTTAAAGGATACAAACAGTACTTAAAGAATTGCAAGTCTCCATATGTATCTACCTGCACAATGACATCTTAAAAAGAGGGCCTCCTTTGCAAGTGGCTGCCACAAACAGGATCTTCTTGGTGGTGTCCCCTGAGCCATGAAAATGCTTTCCCAGGGAAGATTTTCCTGGTTGTCACTGAACAGTCCTTTTGGCACTTTTATCTTCCTGAGCATTTTAAAGGGAGTGGCATTATGCTGGTTTTTGTAATTTTGTGACATTCATTCATTCATTTGTTCAGTTAACATTAGCATTTTAATTGTTTTGCCCTTTTTTTAATTCACCCTGGGAAGATGTTGAGAGGGCAGCCTGAAATTACTTGCAATTAATTGGTTAAATAAGGAAGAGTAGGTAGATAGAAAGCAGACTGGATAAACAGTATGGCAAGGAGTATACCCCTGCTTTGTCCATGAATTTTTGAAAGATGAACTGTAATTTATAAGTCCAAGGCAGGTTTTTGTGCAATGTTTTTTTGAGTATACAACTTGACAAACTGTTGCTCCCCACAAAGTCTCATAGATTCCCAGGGATTTTAAAGTTCCAGCTTCTGTTTACAGAAGCCGAACATAATGGGAATAAAGATCTGTATGCAACCACAGTAGCCTGTGTTAATAAAGTTATCATAGAAAAATTATGACTTCTTGAAGAAATGTTTAAAGTCAGTCATTATGAAGTAAGTCCCTTAATTATCAGGGAAAAAGTTTTCAACCTACCACATGACTGCTCAAGACCGTTTCTTCAAAGAATAGTGGGATTGTTAATTTGAAATATAAGCATAAATCTCTTAAGTCTTGGACTATTAAGAAATACAAAATATAGAACAAATCACAGACCTGTCAACATTGTTATCAAGACCTTTCTTGGTGGCTGTAATGGGTGTAAGGTAGCACAGCCTTCATCAGATTGGATGCCCTCCAGATTTTTTTTTTATTGCTACTCTCAGAAGGCACCAGGTAGACAAAGACTGATGCAGAAATTTTCAATAATATGAAGCACTTATTCCTTCCTAACAAATGTAAACATTATTTTGGTGAAAAAAAGCTAAATGAGGGACTGAAGCTCTTGGAGATAAATGCAATAAAATATACTTTTACTGGCATGCACAAACTACACTGGCATGCACAAAATCACTAGGGGGTGAGTTTACTATGGTGCCCCTGCATTCTTTCTCACTATAGCTTCATTCTTGGTTTCATTCTGTGCCAGGATCTCATTAGTTATAACACCTTTATTTTATTTTAGCTTGATGTATAAGTAGCTGTTTCCCAGCTTTCAATTTTATTGAAATTTGTTGACTTACACATATTGGTTTCCCAAGTGTCATGTGGCTTGGTTACCAGCAAAGCAGGCAGCAGATAGGGTGCTTCTTTATTTAAATACTGTTTGTCATATCTGTGAAGAGGATTCTGGAAAGCTGAAAAAGATCATTTATTTCAGCCATAGATCTGGTTCCCAACATTAGTTACTGTACCTTGTGAACATCTCTCCTGTGGATGACTGCAAAGCTGTGATAAAATTCAGCAGTTACTTTATAGGTTTCAAAAAGGAAGCTCTTTCAATGTATGCATTATGCCACACTTATCCTAAAACCAACGTTGTGATGAAATTCTGTGCTTTCCCTCCCTCCCTCCTTTCTGTCTTTCCTAGTGCGGTACTTTTATCACATGAAATTCTCTGCTTCCCGTGCATCTTGCCAGCACAGGACATTATGGTTGGCAGGTGGATTGCAGTGTATACTGGGGAGAATAAATCATGTTGTTATCCTCTGCAAGTGTAAATTCATCTACTCCTGCCGAAGACAACATTACACAATAGCTTCCGAGACTATTTTTGCTTGGGATGAAATGGAAGACAAAGGAAATCTGTATCTTCCTACCTTTTCTTTTGGAATTTAGAATTGCATTTTACATTTTATTTGGGGGGAGGGGGAGGGACGAAGGATGGAACTGTACCCCTTTGAGAAGCATCAGTCAGGCATTACCTGGTCAAATGCCAAGGTAGGGGCTGGTCTCTCCTGAACTCAAAATAACTATGGAAGGCAGATGCCAGTGACTGGAGGGAAGAGGGCACGCCCACAGTAGCCTAAAATGGCCAATAGGACCTGGGCTGCAACCACATAATCAATGAAGCATATTAGATTGATTGTGCTGGGAGAAGACAAAACACTATTTTGAAACTTGGAACAGCTAAAGATGACTTTAAGTCACACTGGCTGGGGATGAGATGAAGGCAACATCAGGACATGGCATTAAAAAAAAAATCTGGTTACTGAAGCATGTTCACGCTACATTTATAGGGATGTGAAGATGAGCCCTAAGTCCCCTTTAATTCAGTGGAGTTATTCCTGTAAAGGGTACATAGTACTGCAATCTGATTCAGTCAACATCTTTTAATAATGGACTGTTGACATAAAATAAATCTAACGCTGTCCCCAAACCAGTGGGTCATTCTGTAAATTGGATTTACAAGACATGTGGTCAAATGTAAAGTAATTGTTTAGTAAACTGTTAAAATGCCTGAATGCTGCCAGTATGTAGGGCAAGGGACAAAAATGTGATCCAGTGACTGTGTACAGCATACCAACATCTCCTGTGGCTTCAGGGCAGGGGCAGTTTCAGGGCCCCCCGGAAAAGAGGGGGAAAGTAGGGGTTCTCCCCACACATCCCTCCCTTTATGCTTTGCCACCTTCTCTCAATCCAATCCAAGGTTTGTTGGTAAGAGAAAAATAGAAGAAGGGGCTGCATATGCTGCCTTGAGCTCCTAAAAAAAATAAGGAGGGATATAAATCTAACAAGTAAACAAACACCCAAACATTCATGTAACTTGATGGGTATACAATAGTCTATGCACAAGAAAGCAGGAAACTGCAGTCCAAGAACAAAAATGTATTGGTCATAATAATGGAACTCACCGTGCAGCAGGACATAGAAAAAGGAATAAATCATACCTGCCTGAATCCAGCAGCTGTAGAAGTCCCAAGCAACATTCTTAATGCCTCCCAGCCTACCTCGAAGAACAGTTTTCAGCCTTCTCTTAAAGCAACATAAGCTTACCTCTTCTGACAATGCACAGCAGTGTGTCACTTGAGCAACAGAATGTGACCCCCCTGATTTAGAAAGTACAGTATTAGTTTTCTGTTACTGATTTTTTTTTTTTTTTTACAGAGGTTGAATTATACCTACTCCAGCCCCATGATTTAAAGAAGCATATATCTCCACCTGCTTTTTAAATTATAATTTGTGGTAGAAATTATTATATGTGGATTCAGCAAAATCACTCAACAGTCTAGAGGGCATATACTAATCTAAAGCCCATCATGTTCTTACCTCCTCCAGACATTGAAGCTGGATATGCACAAAAGTGGAATTAGCTCATGCTTGCTGCATATGTCCAGACCTATTATGCAGAGGGCAGTGAAACTAGGCCATCTGAAACATTACAAAAGAATTGGGGCCATTTTCATCCTAGATCCAATGTTCCTTCATGATGGGAAGGCCACATTCATAATCCAGAGACAAACAGTGGAATTCTTGGTGGTCTCTGAGCTTCATCGTTTGCTTGCATACATATCGTTTCCCAACCACAAAACATCAGTGAGGGACTGTGGGGTTTGCTGCCTGTTTATATATAGTAGCTTGCCCTGTCAGAGCAAGGTTCTCTTCCATTGCAATCAGAGACAAACCTTTTATCCATTCTCTCTAGTTTTCTTAAAGGGTGGAAGCTGCTGTCAGATTACAAATATCTGTCCTTTTTTTCTTTGTTCCTCAATGTTCATTGAATCAGCATTCATGTAGTTAAGAAGTGACTTGCATAATGTAAAAACAGTAGGACCTTTGAGGACCGCAATGTATGGATAGGTTACTTTATCCTCTTCTGGATACTAAAACATCACTTCTTCTAGGCCTAAAACATCACTCATATCAGGAAAGCGAAAAGATGGGGGTGGGGGGAAAAGCCTGACAACCATCTACAAAGAGGCAGCTGAAGAAGCTCATTGAATATACAACCCAGATATGAAATTCTACAAACCAGCTCCAGAAGAGAGGACTTTGAATGCTGGAGGGAGAGAGGGGAAATGCTTTAATACTGCAGGGTCTTAGGGAAGGAAAGTGAAAGTATTCCAGTGTAAATGGACTGTATTTGGCTACGAGTGCTGAAGACAAGGTCAGAAAATCTCCTGCCAAGACCTTTTTGATATTAAACAAAGGTAATTAAAGTGGAGAATTTGCCTGTTCTGAATGAGGATTTCCTCATAAGAACAGGTGCATAGTCCTAGAGTCATCACTGTCACTAAGAAACCCCAGGTCACTTCTGTGGTTAGCGGTGTCTTTCATCAACTATGCCTTTTCCTGGATAGGGATTCTTAGCTACAGAGGTTCTTGCATGGTAATCTCACATTGACACTACTGTGTCTAGTGGTCAGGTCATCTGTCCTGAAAACTGCAATTGGTGCAAAATGCAGGGCTAGACTATTTAGTGGGATCCCTGAACATGTGAAGGTTAACATCTTTTGAAGCAACTGCTGCCGACCAGCTACTGAGCCAGATTCAAGGTTTGCTTTTGACATATAAGGCTCTAAACAGCTTGGGAGAAAGACATCTGATAGTTCCTTTGACATTGGAGGCCAAGTTGATAACTGCAGTCATCTGGGAATGCCTTTCTCTGTGTGCTGAAAACAACAAAGTGACATTTTCTAAAGTGACAGTTACTTGTGGGTTCCTTCACTGGATTGTTCTTCTCCCTCAAATTCTTCAGATGTCCATGATTGCATCTTTTAGGTGCCTGTGAAAACCCTTATAAGATTGCCTTTCATTTTGTTTTTTCTCTCTTCCCTTCATTTCTCTAACTGAATGCTATTTTTATACAGTTCAATTCCTATTTTAATTGTTGAATGTAAACCACTTTGAGATTTGTAATGGGAAGACAGAAATAATAATACAATCCTTTAGACATAGTTAGATTTTGAGATGTTAATAGACATTCCACAGCGTTCTTCTTAACCAGGCCAAACGGCAGTTTTGTGTTGTCTTGATGTATCTTCTACATCAAGACAAAAACTCAATTGTTTCTGCTCATTGTAACCTAATGGAACACATCACACATGATGTTCGGGTCAGTCTGGAACTCATAGAATAGAAATATATAAATACCCTGGGAATTAGTGATATGTGAGCATATCCTATTTGAGAGAAACATACACAAATTAGAAGCAATCTCCCACATTTCCTCTGCCCTTTTTGGAACACAGTGTAGTTAAACAGTTAGATTTATTGACTGTTTTCCCTCTGAACAGTAGAACCCCCTCTCTATCCCCATGCTGTATGAGAAACTGCTTTTCAAACACATTTGCCTCCCAAAAGCAGCTTGCCATCTGGTACAGATGATGGCTATTTTAAAATAAAAGCAGAAAGATATGTGAGTCCTTTGTGTTGTTCTTTTGATACCAGCTCGAGACTATGCCAGATTTCTTCTGCAGCAGCATGCAGAAATGGAAAAATTACCTCTTCAGGTACCGTAATGCATAACAGAAGGAAAGCACTGTGATTTTTCTGAGATTACTGTTGGAGCCCCAACATATAATTCTGTGGGTGAAGAAGTTGAAGTTCTCTTCTGATTGGGCATCATCAGATTGGATTATTGGGTTGAAAAGGCACTTTACTTTGGGAAAAAGAAAAAAAAGAAAATGCAGCATTGAGCCAAAATGGCCATGTCTATAATATTACATGAGACTCATTTAGGTAGGGAGCAAACAGCAGAAACAGTCCTAAAAGCCCTGTTTTAACTTCGGAGAAAATTCACATTCCAGCAAGGTGATCCTGTGTTCGCAGGTGTCTGATTCCTCCTTGGACAGACTGTTTGCCGTACAGCCCCCTCCCCACCCCAGTTTTACTGAACCCAGTAAAAGTCTTTGCTGGGATAACACAATTCACAGAGCTTAGTGGAATAGTGAACCAAAAGCTTTTCTTTTCTTTTTTGTTTTTCTGTTTGTGAAGAAAGAGAGAGGAGCTGTACGCTCAGCAGCTGGCAAGTTGGAAGCAAAGGGAATGAATGCTGATTTGCTGGCATTCTCAGAGCTTAGCTCTTAATTAGTAATTAGCACTTTGGATTTGAAGGGAAAAATGTGATTCAGAGCACATGGGGACACACACACAGTGCCCACGGACAACTCCTTAAACGGAGGAGGTCTTTTCCCAAGATTACATAGCAACTGCAGAGGACAGCTATGTGAGTCCAGGACATTGCTGACTGGTGCTAAAGGGGCACTCCTGTGCACACCAGATCAGATTTTTCTTTTCAAATCCAACATGGTGCAATGGCTGTGCTGAACGTTTTTGGGATCAGTGGATGGTGAGGACCAAGCAGAAAAAATCACAACTTGGATTTAAAACATAAGCTATATCAATGTTTCTCAACCCTGGCAACTTTAAGATGTGTGCCGACTCCCATAATTCCCCAGCCAGCCATGCTGGCTGGGGAATTCTGGGAGTTGAAATCCACATGTCTTAAACTTCCTAAGGTTGAGAAACACTGAGCTATATGTTTTCATAACATTTCCCAGTTAGTGAATTCCAAAGTAATATAGATGCAAGGGTAGTTCTTAATTCAAAAGCTTATATTCCCTTTTTAAATAGGATCTACATGCAATTATGCATTATTGGGGGCATGGGGGGGGGAAGATAAACAGAACTTTGAGTGGTGAGGGTTTTTCTTTTTAATTTCAATAATGACAAATGCTCCATTTGTTGCAGAAATGTTTTTCTAGAGCTCCAGGTATATTACATAAATTCTGCTTATAAAAACTGTAAGGCAGCAGCTCCCTGACTTCCAGGCCACCCTGTTCCACCTGTCCTTCTTCTGCTGTGATCTGTTAGCGCGAGAAGTGATTCTCCTTCCCTTGCTAGATTGTTTGCATTCCTTGCTGTGCTCCAGGCCAGTTTCTTTCTCAGTGTGTAAAGAGAGAAAGAGGTGGGGAGAGGGAATAGAAAGGATAAGGAAGAAGGGGAGATTGATTAAATGTGAGTGACACAGAACTGTGGGAAAGAGAAAGAGGTAAAAGGAAGATAAAGGAACTGAGAGGAAGGAGAAGGAGAAGGAGTAGCAGCACAAAGAAGATTGCTTTGGGAATATCCCATTGGAATGAAAAATATTCCCATCCTTGTCCAGCCCTAGACCATGTCATGGGGGAAGCTATACTGTGAATTGAGATGTGAATCAAGGGTCTTGTTCTTGGCATATGCACCAAATTAATGTTACAATCATTCTTTCCCATTTTTTAAACTTTTCTCCTCCCTCCACCATACTTCATCTTGTTAGGTGACTGAGAATTCACTTACATAATTACCCCCTTTAAGAAAGTATTTGCAAAATATTGTGCTTTTCCCATGAAGTTTTCTAAAGCCTGCATCATTTAAAGAATTTAAGACATACTGGCACATTCTTTAAAATAAACCTGTAATTACACTGAAAAGAAAAAGTGCTGCCATATTTTTTTGCTAATCACCACTCAAAAGATGCTAACGAATTTTTATGCTTTTCTGACCTTGACTTGTGCAAAAAATGCAATTCACCTTTGGGACACCACAATTTTTGCTCAGCCTTGAATTTTTGCATTAATTCCTGTCTCTAAACTGCTACAGCTACAAATAAGCAAATATCTAAAATGCTGACTGGAGACTACAAACAATTTATATGCCTCATGATTACAACACTTAATTTGCACCCCACTTTTAAAGCTGGAATAGATGGGCTTATTTTGCCGGGAATATATAAGAAGAAACAAGTAGCTCTCCAGCTCCTAAATTTATGGCTTAACTCTTTACTCAAAGTTTTAAGCATAAGCTATATCAGTGTTTCTCAACCTTGGCAACGTGAAGACGTGTGGACTTCAACTCCCAGAATTCCCCAGCCAGCCATGCTGGCTGGGGAATTCTGGGAGTTGAAGTCCACACGTCTTCACGTTGCCAAGGTTGAGAAACACTGAGCTATATGTTTTCATAACATTTCCCAGTTAGTGAATTCCAAAGTAATATAGATGCAAGGGTAGTTCTTAATTCAAAAGCTTATATTTCCTTTTTTAATAGGATCTACATGCAATTATGCATTATTGTGGGTGTGGGAGGGGGGAACTTTGAGTGGCGAGGGTTTTTCTTTTTAATTTCTTCCCAGCTTTTGAATAATGTGCAGGGAAGTAAAAGATCAGCTGCAAAAGCATTACAGGTGTGAGTGTATCTTAATGACTATACTCTTTGTAGCTATTGTATCATACAGTCTCCTGAATGTTTTCATTCTATAATAAACAGTGAGACCTAAAGAATGCAATCCACAACCCACAACTAATTCTAAAGCCAACATTCAATGCCTTAAGTCCTGAGAAGGAAGTATGAATGTCCATTGGGTCCTGGGCAAAAACTGTATCTAGGCTGCTTTCTGAGGTTATGTGATGGAATGCTTCGATGAAGGCCACGCTTGGGGAGATAAGCATTGCCTTAGCTCCCAGCAAGAGCGTGGGAAGGTTAAGAAGATGAAACTGGAATTCGCAGGGTTTTGCTTGCTGGCTTGAGGAGTTTAGATTCAGTCTGTCTGTGGTTGGAAGCTAATAAAAGCTATCAGACTAGACCTGTACTGTCTTGTGGAATTATCTGGGCTGAACCTGACAGGTTATGACATTATGGGACATAACACTCAAGTGCCAAGTTTACTCCTTTTTTAAAAAGAAAAAATCAAAAGCACTCTTAGGAGGTGGCAAAATGAAGTGGAGGAACAACAAACAGCACCATTTCCTGACACTTTCTCCTTTGACCCCATTTCTACTCAACTCCATGCCCTTAACTGGTTTCCTTCACTCCTTTTCCCAAAGACAAAATCAATTCAGAGCCACGTTCAATAATTGATCAATTCAGTAAAACCCACTGAACTAAAAAGAAAACAGAACATTCAATCACACGTTATGAGAATCTTGGTTAATGAGAAGAAAGAAGGAAGATCATTTGTACTCTTTGAATTGATCCATTTCCCAGCTGGGCAATCTGGAATCTTTTCACATCAGGCTTCATAGGGATCCAAGGGATACAAGCCTTACAGCTCATTACAAAGCAATGTGTGATGATGGGAGAAGTGAGAAACTTGTTTTTTACGTACTTTGAAGTAATTTTTGGCATGCATTACTCAAAGTTAGCCAAAATACATAGCGTCATCCTAGCCATCAACTGACAGTGCAAAGTTACCATTATTTCATCTTTAGAACTATGTTTCTCTTTGTACACAACAAAATCTTTCTGGCAGCAAAAACACATAATAAGGACTTTAAACAAACAACAACAATTGCATATGGCACTGGTGAAGGATTTATATCTGAGAAAAATCTCACTGCTACAACTTTTCTAGTAGCAGATAGCTTATTGGCTCAATTTCACAATGATAAAACGACACAGCAGAATAATGAGAAATGTTCTCTGTATTTATCCGTGCATCTATAACATTAAAATCCAAAGAGCTGCACCAATCTGTCAGCATGATCATTTGTTAGGAAAAGTCCAAGAAATGCTGCTTAATTTGCTAGGATTTGCAGGTATTTGGATGCCTTGGCCCTCTAAGCAGCAACATAAAGGTTTGAATTCTCAGAAAGCAGAGCTGATGCTAGCTGAGCAGGAAGAATGGTAAAGTAGGATCAGAGAAGTACCAGAAGCCTGCTGTTCCTGAACCAACAGGGAATCTAATAGGGGCAGACGGGCTGTTCAGAGGTCAGCGTGTGGAGCCATAAGCTTAGAGCAGAAGATAACACATTTCTCGCTTGGTGCAAATTCTCACTCCCCCCCACCCTGCCCAGTCTAGTAATTGACTTTACAAAAAATAACCAGGGCTATTCAGCCTGCCTGTCAAGGAAAGTATACTATTGCTTTCAGAATTAATTGCATAAAGCAGCACCTTTATGTAAACTGGCTTGTTTATATAGTGTTCCTTAACTTGTGCACCAAGCAGTGTTGGTATAGACATTCTAAAATTCATGTTAAAAAACAATAACATCTATAGATGGCATTTTCAAGAATCTATATATGTACAGAATTCCAAGCAAAAAACAAACCTGATTTGGGGAAGCATGCAAATATAAACTGGAATATCACACACATTTTCAATTCCACATAAAAGTTTCTAACTTTATCTACACGTCTACAACATTACCAACATGACACTAAAAATAATCAGGAAAAGTGACCCAAACTTAAATCCTACTGAACTTAGTAGGAGTGAAGTACATTTTAGGGCATGGGACCAACTGATTATAGTGATATTTAATCATATCCAACATTCTTGCATAATGCTCAGTGAGTAAAATCTAATTAATTTGCTATGTCTGTAGACATTCAAGAGTTTTCCTTATGCTGATCGGCTCCATAAATGAAAATGTGTATATATATAACCAGGGGTATCCATGGGTGGGTGGGAGGATAAAAAAAAATCAAGTTGACTTTCTTGACTGTACAATTGAAATACCTCCCCTTTTGTGCATCTATTATGTGCATAAAACAGGGATAGGATTGGATTACACAACCATGGCCACCATGTGACTTTTCTGACCTACCCTTCGAACACCCTGTATGTAACTTTTGGCCTTTTTTTTCAGAGTAGTGGATATGAAAGCCATTATACAGAAAATCATCTATGCTTTTGCAGCAGTGCAGTTCCCTGGGGTTCTTCTAAATGGGCACTCCTAGAATGAACAAAAACATGCAGCTCCTCCCTCCTTTCTTCATTATTAAACTTAAATTGAAAGAAAAAGAAGTAGGAAGAAGTCAAATGATCTATGTTTATTAGTTAATCACTTATTAGAGGGGAACAAATACAGTGAAAAACATCAGTATAGAGTTGTCAGCAACAGATTTGTGTACCGACGTTAGTCATTTTCGTATAACATCAAAACTGGATCTACACAGATAAGAACAACTTGTTCATTTGAATGACCTGCAAAAGAATTGAGCACAGATTACAGTAGATTTTCCCTAAGGTACTTGAAAAACACAAGTCTTACAAATAGAAGTCAATGAAGTCTTCCAGATGAAGGTGTTGTCCTGGCATTTTGACCACAGAGAGCTCTGTGTTGATCTCATGACATTGTAACAGAGAGCTGTAATTGTAAATAATGTTAACTAACCTTTTTATCCTTGAATCCAGAAAGATTATAAACTACTGAGTGATCTTTTAGAAATGGCCAAGATCTGTTGCCTTATGCTTCAAGAGCTTGACTGTTACTTGCTTCCCCCCACCTGCCAATTTTTGTGCTCCTTACTAGCACTCTAAACATTCTGAGAATGAGAGGGGTCACGGCTGCATGCCACAACTGTTTTTCTGATATCACTGCCCTGTATTACTAATATACATTCGAATCAGAAACAACTCCAGCTGAGATTCTGTTCTTCACTGATTTATGTTGTATACCTGTCCTTCAAAATTATATGTGCTTCTGCTTACAAATATGAGAGATCATGGATAAATATTAGCATGAAAAGCAAACAGCAGATTGAAATAAATGGCAGAACACTTAAATAAAACAAAACAAAATAATCCATACTTGGTCATTGCATTTCCTGTTTTAGTCTCAAATTCGCAGTATGAAATATTTCTTCTTCTCTCTATATACAAAACAAAAAAATGTGTGTTTTGATTGCCTTTCCTCCAGGCTTTCTAGTCCTGACTGTCAATAGGAACTCCCAGGGGTGCCAGACCACAGACCCCTTCCTTGGGGCCTGCCAAGCTCCCTACTGCATTGCATTTTAAAATGTTAAGAAAATCTTTAAAACAAGGATTCCATATGTTTTCTTGGAAAATAAAATGAAGGGGAGCTACAGTTCAGTGTTGTGCTTATAGGTGAGCCTGCTTGCCTAGGAAAAGGTCAAAGGCATGGAAGAGTAGAATGAACATCCTACTAGATAGGATTGGATGTGTGGTAGGTGTATCAGGGGACATGTTTTGAATAAGCGGTCTATCCCTCAGCATTATTTCTCAACTATGCTCGCAATATTATTCTCAAAGTTTCAAAAATGCAAACTAGTCCCCAAATGCAGAGATGTCTGCTTTGTCCTACTGTTTTAAAACATCTCTTCCACAATCAGTTGTTGTTGGACTAAGTGAATTATATTAAATAATGAATTGGTCTTCTCCCCATGCCCTGTGTGAGCAGCCCTTCTTCCATAAAATAACCTTGTTCTCATCTTTGGCCTTTGTTCTTCTCAAGGTGTAGGAACCCTTCTTTGAACACTCACCGATCATTACAATAAAAGCTATCCTTCAAATGCAATGCTCAGTAGACCCGGTGCAGGGTCCTCTTCACTATGCTTAAGTGCAGGGAGTTCTAGGGGAATGGCTTTCACAAGTTGTAAATGACCACTTTTGAAACAGACATGTGCATTTGTAGGTTGCTTTACCACTTCTGCCTCCTTTTAGAAGAAGCCTACCCATCTTTTAAATAGAAGTGGCTTATTTGCTTTCTTGGTTGTGATTTCAGACTGTGAAATTCCAGGCAAAAATGCAGGTGTTCATTAAGCAGTCCACGTTATGCTTTCAGCACCCCAAGGACAGAGGCAGCCTACCCACAACGTCTTATAAAAAGATATGCAAACCTCAGCCTTGCAAGATGTATCCTTCCTCAATCATTTTCCATGGCTTTCACATCACCCTCACTTCTGGTCTCTAATGTTTTCTTTTCCTTGTCAAACAGCCTTGCACTACTTTTGCATTAAGAATTCAATTATTTGGATCAGATGCTAAAAATAACTCTGGCTCTGATACAGCATAATCCAACTGAGCTGATAAAATACAGGCAGGAGTGCCTAAGGAAACATTTAGAATGCGCTGCTATGGTTATTTTCTGAAAAGAGGCTAATGCCTCTCCCAGCTTCAAAAACCTTATAAGAAAAAGGTGCCCAGTGCTTTCATCAATGTTGGCTTGACTTTGAAACTACTTCAGGGGTAAAGAGACCACCACCACCACAATAGCAAAACACCTCTCTAGTGATAGCAATACTTGAAGCTGGTAAGTACCACATCTGGGTCATAGCACAATGTCTGAGTGGACTGATAGGCTGAATATGGTCAACCATCTTCCATGAATGTTGACCAAATGTTGACCAAATGTGCAGCTCAGTTCAGATTTTTACTCCTAATGGAAGAAGGATTAATGAGAAGAATCATGTTTGAAAACATCTATTGATTTTTCCCTCTACCAATTAATTAAAAAAACACGCTTTCAAATAAGCAGCAGAGAATATATGCATTCCCAGCTTAAAATTTATTCAAGAAATGTACTCTTCTATTAATCATAAGTTGGAGAGAGAGTGATAGCATCCTCAAAATGTAACCCTTATTTGAATTCATTCAATGAACTTGTAGACTTTCTAAAAAATGTGATTACATGAGATGACCACTAAAATGTGTTTCTTCAAATTTTATTAAAGTTTAAAGATACAAAGATAAAAAACTAATACAAACTAAGAAAAATGTAAAAAAGACTTATCTGTAACTTATCACCTTCTCTGATACTATCACAAAAGACCTCTTCTTCCCAGATCTCATCTCTTATCCATAAACAAATTCTTAAAGCTCCATCATTCAGTCTCAATGACTACTAAAATGTGTTTCATAAGTAGCTGCTGTTGAGTATTCCATCCTCAAGTATATTATAAAATAAATGGCATTGATATTTAATACTGTGAATGTCCCATCCCATCTGTTAAAAGTAATAGTATTATCTCTGCCATTAAGTGCAATTTCATTGTACTACAGTCTAGTATCAGATATGGACATGTTTTAAGAAATATATCCTAACAATTTCACAGGTATTATTTGCACAAAATTTGGATGGGATTACAGTGAAAGTTGTATAGTTGTATAAGGGTCACTTCTCACATGTCTTGAGTCTCCAATTTCACACAGAGTTTCGATTTTCATCGCCTTCCTTAACTGGCAGAGTAAAGAGGAGGGAAGAAGGAAAATAAAATATATCTCTTAAAATATTTCTTTTCAATAATCATTGAAAAAGGTACTTGATCCTTTTGACAAAACCCCTAAGGTCATCTCCAGCCCTCTTTATCTAATTTTTTCCCTTGTCCAATTTCAGTGAACAGTCAGAGAATCAATAAGTTAGAAGGAACATCAGAAACTGTGCAGTTCAACTCCAAAGTTGAAGATAAAGCATGCTTTCATTCATTTTTTTCCCATTTATCTAATCAGTGTCTTGTACTTCCTTCAAAGGATGTCAATTGGAATTGTCATGCAGGTGCTTCCACGTGGGGTCTTTGCATATATTTTAAGGGACATATTTTGTTTTCCTTCTTCTGATTTAACATAGCCACCCATCTTTACAGTCTCATGACACCAGCTGATTTGGGGAGCTGAGCCATTTATATTTGTCTCAACCCATTTAAAAAAAATGATAAAAAGCTGTTTTTCCCCTTTGCAATGTTGCAACTCAGTAGAGTTGGTGTGCAGGGTGTTTTTCTACGGGAAGGAAACTTGCTTCACCATCTTCTGGCCCTTACTCTCCTTCCACCCAGAGGTTCCCTGACCTGTTGCTGGGGTGAATCTGTAGGCATTCAGTTTCTGAATGATGCCTCTTTTCCCCCTACTCCCATAGCAGCAGATAGTTATGGCTAATGGACCTGAGAAAAGTACAAAGGGGGAGGCTTCAATTGTACTGCTGGGACTGCCATCTTGCCTTTTTTGACTCCTCCTGCAGATGCCAGTGCTTGATGGCAAAGCAATCTCTTTGAATGGTATGATTTTATAATTCTAAGGTAAGTGTGGAGAGAAAATCTACTAAGGCTTTCTAATCTTAATCTTAAATAATTACCACAATTTAACTGCATCATATGATTAGTATTATGCAATGTTTTATTGCCACTCTTGGGGATCCTTCATTAATATAGCACTGTAACAAGATAGCAGAACTAGTTTAATTTTCTCTTGACTGTTATAGTTAATTACAGATACTATATTTTTGTAACAGCAGGCACATATATCATAAAGGTGGCGATATTAGATGCTGCATTATGACTTCAGCTAAGGTTCAGCACTGGGAACAGATATATACCTAAGTAGTAAATAAATGTCCTGTATCCATGTATATTCTCTTAATGTAAAAAGCAATAAGAAATTATAGACCTGCTTTTGCGCTAAAATTAGAAGCACATTTTCGGTCAATATTTTTGCAGGCTTTCTCTTAACATAGTCAGGAGAATCAAGAATTTTAACTCATTCAGATAGTCTTCCTTCTAACTTCTGAAGGGGTGGAAAGATAAAACAAAGTGTGTGTGTGTGTGTGTGTGTGTGTGTGTGTGTACAATCTTCAAAAAGTTTTACATGCCCCAACCTCAGAAAGTCACACATAAATATGGTCTGTTTCCAAATATTGTATCCATACTTAATTTCCTAACTTGGAATTTAAGTTGGATTGCAATATTTAAATACAAACACTTCAGATATGTGAGTTGGAATTCACAGACACTCTCGCACACAATTTCAATCCCTCTATTAAGTCATTTCCCATTTGCTCTTCAAGTACTTCTTCAACAAATAATCATGTCATTAAAACATATTTTCCATTACAGCCATTATAGAAAAGGAGACTGCAGAATTCTATGTATTCTGAGATACAGGAAGCAATGGTGATATTTTACTGTCTCTTCTCTCTGTACAGGTGAAACTCGAAAAATTAGAATATCGTGCAAATGTTCATTTATGTCAGTATGGCAACTCAGAAGGTGAAACCAATATATGAGATAGATGCATTACAGGCAAAGCGAGATATGTCAAGCCTTACTTTGGTATAATTGTGATGATTATGGCGTACAGCTTATGAAAACCCCAAATTCACAATCTCAGAAAATTAGACTATTACATGACATCAATAACACAAGGATTGGAAATAGAACAATATCGGACCTCTGCAAAGTATAAGCATGCATATGTACTCAGTACTTGGTTTGGGCCTTTTGCAGCAATGACTGCCGCAATGCGGCATGGCATGGATGCTATCAGCCTGTGGCACTGCTGAGGTGTTATGGAAGACCAGGATGCTTCAATAGCAGCCTTCAGCTCTGCTGCATTGTTCGGTCTCATGTCCCTCATCTTTCTCTTGGCAATGCCCCATAGATTCTCTATGGGGTTCAGGTCAGGCGAGTTTGCTGGCCAACCAAGCACAGTAATCTCATGGTCATTGAACCAGGTTTTGGTACTTTTGGCAGTGTGGGCAGGTGCCAAATCCTGCTGGAAAATGAAGTCAGCATCCCCATAAAGCTCGTCTGCGGAAGGAAGCATGAAGTACTCCAAAATCTCCTGGTAGACGGCTGCGTTGACCCTGGACTTAATGAAGCACAGTGGACCAACACCAGCAGATGACATGGCTCCCCAAATCAACACAGACTGTGGAAACTTCACACTGGACTTCAAGCATCGTGCATTGTGTGCCTCTCCATTCTTCCTCCAGACTCTGGGTCCTTGGTTCCCAGATGAGATGCAAAAGTTGCTCTCATCAGAAAAGAGGACTTTGGACCACTGGGCAACAGACCAGTTCTTTTTTTCTGTAGCCCAGGTAAGACGCTTCTGACGTTGTTTGTTGTTGAGGAGCGGCTTGACAAGAGGAATATGACATTTGAAGCCCATGTCCAGGATCCGTCTGTGTGTGGTGGCTCTTGATGCACTAACTCCAGCCTCAGTCCACTCCTTGTGAAAGTCCCCAACACTTTTGAATGGCCTTTTCCTGACAATCCTCTCCAGGCTGCGGTCATCCCTGCTGCTTGTGCACCTTTTTCTACCACACTTTTCCCTTCCACATAAACTTCTATTGATGTGCTTTGATACAGCACTTTGGGAACATCCAACTTCTTTTGCAATTACCTTTTGGAGCTTTCCCTCCTTATGGAGGGTGTCAGTGATGGTTTTCTGCGCAACTGTCAGGTCAGCAGTCTTTCCCATGCTTGTGATTCCTACTGAACCAGCCTGAGAGACCATTTAAAGGCTCAGGAACCCTTTGCAGGTGTTATGGATTCATTAGATGATTAGAGTGCGACACTTTGAGCCTAGAATATTGAACCTTTTCACACTATTCTAATTTTCTGAGATTGTGAATTTGGGGTTTTCATAAGCTGTACGCCATAATCATCACAATTATACCAAAGTAAGGCTTGACATATCTCGCTTTGCATGTAATGCGTCTATCTTATATATTGGTTTCACCTTTTGAGTTGCCATACTGACATAAATGAACATTTGCACGATATTCTAATTTTTCGAGTTTCACCTGTATATGCTGGAAAAAAGTCTTCTGAAAAAAAGAACAACAACAAAATGGCATAGCTTACTTGTAGATAGGAACAGCTTCCCAACTGCATATGCTTCTGTTTTTGCCCTAAATGTCAGAACAATCGAGGAAACGTTAGGTAAAAGCTCTCACTGAGATAACTGAAAATCTGCAGTCCTAAAACTGAATAGTGTAGAGGATAATATCCCATAAATACTGTACATATATACAGTACATACATGTGTACACAGAGAGAGAGAGAGAGAATTATATTTTAAAATATATTTACCTACCTCCCAATTGCCAGTATGCACTCACACAGGAACGTTTGTATGTGGGTGTCTTCGAGTCAGTGTTGGCTCCTGGCAACTGCCTGGACTAGTCCCTGCAATTTTCTTGGCAAGGTTTTTTTCAGAAGTGATTTGCCATTGCCTTCTTCCTAGGGCTGTGAGAGAGTGACTGGGCCAAGGTCACCCAGCTAGAACTCATGGTCTCCCTATTTCTAGCCTGGTGCCTTAACCACTACACCAAACTGGCTCTACACACACATACACACACACTATACTAATTCCAAAGGGCAGTTAAGAAACACTTATATATGGCATTTTTAATATTCCACTAGGCATTTTCTGAGCTTTCTGCTGCTTTACACCCTTTCATTCACTTTTTCCTGATAAAACAAAATATTCTCCTGAAAATATCACACTGAGATTGATTTTGGCTAATTTACTGAAGCAAATCCTTATATATACTACCTTCAGGCTTGAAAAACAGATCTTCCTGAGTTTTTCCATTATTCCTCTGCCACATCACACTTTTCTATCTTTGGAAATAGCTACTCACAGCCTGGAAAGAAATGGTGAAACAAAATCAGAAGTTTCTGTTTCTTCTGCAGTTCAGCTACTAGGTGGCACCTTCTTGAGATGAACCAAACAGGAGAAGAGCAGAAAAGCCAAAGGAGCAATAAGAGGACAAGAGGACTCTCATCAACTGTTGAGGTTGACAGATGACCAACCATCTCAAAACCTGTTGCCAGTTCAGACAACCCAGTGCTTCAGATGGGAGAATGATAGATAAAATTCTGGTGGGGGAAGGCAAGCTAGGAAGAGATGCTTCTTCACTGCAGTCCCCATTTTGTGGAATAGCCTTCTATAAGAGTTTTGGTCTGCTCCAACCCTTTTGGAAGATGGTCAAGTCAAGGCTCTCTCAGGGAGTTTTTAATTAACCTAGTGCCATTGGAATTGCTAATTGTTATTGGGGTACTCTTTTAATTTTAAATCAATGATAGCATTTTTTATGGTTTTACTATTTTAGTTCATATTGATGCACTGTGGATATGTGGTGCTCTAAAATCTAACAACAACAACAATAAGCTTACAATGACTTCTAAAGTTGCCTACTTCAGTATAATGCTGT